>OX422219.1:226462326-231477326 GCA_949130495.1 Sambucus nigra
CGTGGAGGGATTTGTTAAGTGAACAAGAAATGTCTGTACGAAAGCTTCTCAATCCGGTGAACCTTCTCTGTGCGAAAAAACTCTGGCCTTCTTTTCCCGTTAGAACTGCAGCGATATAGTCTTCCAAAAAAAGTAAAATTCTCCCCGATGTACCTAAGCCGAAGCGCATTTCTCATTGGGACTTGGGCGAAGGGACATTGCCTCTTTTTCCTCGTGATGGTCCCCAACCGTTCTAGCTCTAATGTTTGAAATTCTCCTAAAAGGCCTACTAACCCTTTCACATACTCGTTTGGACTTCTGATAAATGAAATTCTCCCCCGTGGTGCTTCGCTATTTTCGAAGAACGATGGGACATGTGGTGAGGGGACGTCGTAGCTTTGTTGAACCGTTGGGGGATCTCCTTCGTTAGAAGTTTATTGGATTTTCCTAACAGAATCTTCTGGCGCCAAAACTTAAACTTATTGAAGAAGGCAACGCTTTCTGTTTTTTATGTGTCACTTCATTAAATGATGTGGTGTTGTCTTTTCAACTGCCAAAGTACTTCCAAAAGTGCCATGTGTTCATGTGAAATGATTATAGGCGGCCGCGCATGTGGGAGGGTGGGGAAATCTAAACACCGAACTCGAAAATTTCAAACGTCCATATCCCAACACTTAACCTTTCTTTTCTCTTACATTGGCTTCGTCTTCCTCAAGCTTCCATTTTACTTTAGAGAGAGAAAGTCTGTGAGAACTCCATTGTTATTAATCTCTTACTTAACTTCTCTCTTCTGTTACCTTTTACACCACCACTTGTGGTTGTGGTCCTCCATTGTCATTCTAAAACCTTTCCCACTTGAATCTTTTATGTTACTTTATCCTTATTTGTCATGGCGTCCTCAAGCAACCCCACCATATTTGCCACAGTGCTTTGCCTACTGCCTCTATCATTGCCACTACCATGGACGCTGCCCGCCGAGAATAACTAAGATTTTACCGTCGATCTCCTATTTTTGGACAAGGTGATGATTTTACTGGTGCGTGTAAGAGGGTCCATTTTTCTTGTAAGTTTGACCCTCTATTGTTGGGTGATGAAGACGAAGCCTCTACTGAGTGGGGCTTTCTTCCTCCCGAGGGGACTCTCCGATTTCATTTGGAGCGAGGGGACTTCCCGTGGTCCCACATTGAGTTTGAAGCGCCAGGGGGTTCTACCGCTCAGTTTGCTGCGTGGAACTCCCACATGCAGAGTTCCTATGCTGAAACACTCACCAAGATTGGGCTGCAATGGGCTAAATGGTTTGGTGAGTTTACTCTCTCCAAGAGTAATGTTGCCCTTCCTGTTCTGGTGTCTCACTGGAACGTTACTACCCATACCTTCATCGCTGTGTGGGGTGAATTCACAATGATGCTGGAAGATGTGTGTGAGATCCTGGGCCTCGAAGCAACAGGCCACGAGCCCTATACTAATGAGGCTCTGAATGCCTAGGAGACTGCTGATCATTTGGAGATGGACCGAATATGCCAAAGCTGCACCGATTCATCAAACAAGGCCACTTTCTCCCCACTTATCATTTATTTCTTCAATGATTCTGCCGAAGCTAGTTCTTCTGGAGGTTCCCCTGGTCAAGGTACATCTCTGGAACTTTCTGATTATATCCTTATCATTCTTTCCCGTTTCCTTCTACCGGGAAAACCCAATGATCAGCCTCGAAGGGACCTTATTAATATATCCCTTCATTTGGCCTGAGGTACCAAGCTTCACCTGGATGCAATCGCCTTGGGATCTTTCTATACATGGCTCTATAGGACCTTCTTCGACATGGAAAGATCACTTGGTCGTTATAACATAGAAAATTTTGCCAACTGTGTCCTTCTAACGAGCTTCCTCTATGTTCGTTTCCCTGTCGTAGCGCCCAAGATCAATCGTCCTCTTTCTGGGGAAAGAATTCTGCCCATACGCTCCTACCTTTATTATAAGAAAGTGAATCGAAAGGAGTTGATCCCCGTGATTGATCGTTTTGAAGACTTTGTTATGAGACCCTACGAAGAGGACATCTTTGTTCACAACTGTGACTTTTTCCAACATGAGACCAGGTTAGTGGAGGTAGGCGCAGAAATTGAAGATCCTTTGTTGTTCGTGGTTGTTATGTTCTCCCCCAGGTATCTGCCTTCCGATACTGAGTGGGGATATACTAGCGAACACTACAATCCTAATCGGTGCAGCCGCCAATTTGGTTTTTATTAGGGGGCTCCTCGCCCAGTTTTTTAATCATCAAACCCCAAGGTTTCTTTTAGTGAGGCTTGCTCCCTGTTTTTCATCTACCGCTGTATGGGGAATAAGTTCTGCAATGGCTGAGCGAGTAACTATTCCCAGCAACAGAAGGCAAGGGGATGTTTCCTCTCTGTTCGCTACACGATACTGGCCAAAACAATTGGTTGATATTGCAGAGTTCATCGAGGGGGATCCAGTGTACCCTCTAGTTCTTTCCTTTTCTGCGTTGGAACTGGGTTTAAAGGGTAACTCCATCATTGGGGTTGAGTTCCCTCTGAGTAAAACTCCCAAGGTAAATCCCACTGAGCTTCCTCCCCTTTGTTCCATGATCCCTACTGCTACGCCCAAACCCAAAGGTGTTTCCGCCTCTAAGAAAGCTGACCCTTCGGTCAAAGTTGCTAACGATGAACCCTCAGGTCAGAAGGCAAAGAGCAGGGCTTCTTCCAAGTCCAAGTCCCAGACTAAACCCCAAGATCTTAAGGAGGCATTCCCCATTGCCTCCGTTCCTCCTCCCATGCCTACAGAGATGGATGAGGAGTTGATAAAGAGAGTTCAAGCCGACGTATCCCGCATAAACGCTGAGTTCAAACGGCGTGTTTCAGTTGTTCCTCCACCGAGAACCTTCCCCACAATTGTAGTTGATCCCACTGAATCCACGGAGAACAGGAGAAAAAGTTCAAGCGTTCTTCGTGGTACTAGCACTGGTGCATCGAGAACGAGGAAGAAAATTATGGGTACTAAGTCCCAAAGGAGACAAACTCCTGAGGTGCATTTATCTCCTTCCCCCTCGCCTGTCAGATCTGAGGTATGTATACTTATTCTATTATCATTTCCCAATTTCCTAAGGAAAAAAAAGTACATTTGCTTATGCATTTTGGTAACATTGGTGAAGGAGGTTGAAGAAGAAAGTGTCAATCCCCCGAGCCCCACCGTGAGCCCTTTCATGGGGGGGACATTTCGATGTTTCTCCGCCCAATGTTACTCCTCCTCGTTCGCCCATGACCAGGCTTACCTATTCCCGTCGTTCGTCCTCCCAACGTGCGAGGGATGTTTCCATGGGGGGTGGTACTGTTGACTCTGAGGGAATCTCCTCGCAACTAGAGGCAACTCTCCCCATCCTTTCTGATTTATCTCCTTCACCTGAGATTCTTCTGCCCATCGTCCTGGCTGACGAAGATGAGCCCGAGGTATGATTTCCTCTATAGTTTGTATGGTCTAACGTCCTTTCACTCTTACCCCTTTATTTAATTATCGTACTGAACCTTGAGATTTTAGGTACCCTAGGTTGAAGTGTCCTCATTGTTAGCCAATATTTGTGTTCCCACGCTGCTAACGAGACCATTGACTACGATTCCCCTTTTCAGTGGCATAACTGAGGTAAGTGACATTAAGAGGTACTTTTCCCTTATTTTTTGTGGGTATTCCTCTTTTTTAACCCTTAGTTTGCATGTTGGAGATTTCTCCCAATCTTGCTCCACCTTCTCTTGAAGGTCTGCACGCGTATAAGGCTAAGGTTGGTGCTTCTGCTTAGCACGGTGGTTCTTCTTCACCCATCCATGTTCGTGCATCGTCTTCTCCAAATGAATCGCTTATACTGGCCTTGGTACTTTATGTTGGTAGGGGAGTTTTGCCTGCCATTGAGGCTTCTGCAACCAGAGATCCCATTGTGGCTTCTGCAGTAATGAGCCCACCCCCAACGGCTCTTGCCCCTATGGCTGCTACGGTAACTCTCGTTCTTGCCCCGGCCATGATTGAGGTATATTCCTTAATTCTATGCATTTTTGTCAAAGAATTTTCGCAAACTCCCCTATAACGGTGACTTAATAACGAAAACACTTGTTAAGTTTTTTTTCATAAACTCCACCTACAATAGTGACTTAACAACGAAAACACTTGTTAAGTTTTTTTTCATAAACTCCACCTATAACGGTGACTTAACAATGAAAAATGCTTGTTAAGTTTTTTTCATAAACTCCACCTATAACGGTGACTTAACAACGGAAACGCTTGTTAAGATTTTTCATAAACTCCACCTATAACGGAGAGTTAACAACGAAAACACTTGTTAAGATTTTTCATAAACTCCACCTATAACGGTGACTTAACAACGAAAACGCTTGTTAAGATTTTTCATAAACTCTACCTATAACGGTGACTTAACAATGAAAACACTTGTTAAGATTTTTTATAGACTCCACCTATAACGGTGACTTAACAATGAAAACGCTTATTAAGATTTTTCATAAACTCCACCTATAACGGTGACTTAACAATGAAAACACTTGTTAATATTTTTCATAAACTCCACATATAACGGTGACTTAACAACGAAAATGCTTGTTAAGATTTTTCATAAACTCCACCCATAACGGTAACTTAACAACGAAAACACTTATTATGTTTTTTTCATAAACTGCTTCCTTTTCTTATCTCAGGTTGCATGAGAGACCTCTCCACCCATTATTTCTCCTATTGGCTCACCTGATCGGGAATCTGCCGTCTCGAAAGATTCTGTCCATGCTGACCAAGGTTCCACGATCGGTGCTTCAACGGAGAGTGAATCCGGGTGCGAGCTTCCTCTGCCAAATTTGGCTCCCCATGCATTCTGCTTAATGGTGCTTCAACATTCTCCCCAAATGCCTACCACTCATCAACTAGTGATCGAGAAACTTGTGAATCACCATCCTGAAACCTTCTCCGTGGATTGCTTACGTTCCAACATCTCTGTCATGAGTTATAGGCTGAAAGGAATGGCTACCGTTGTTGCAGAAATTGCTAGCACTCCCACTACGATCGTTACCAGACCACTCTTTAACCAATTTCTTGGCTATTTGAAGGAGTTAGGTCCTGATGGTTTTCATTTTAACTGGCTTATATCGTACTTAAAAACTTTGAAGAGCCAGCAACTGATCAGGCAGAGGGAATTATTACAGAAGCATTAGCAGGACCAACGGGCTGAGGAAGCCAGGTTGGCCGAAATAGCACCCCTTCTAGAAGGAGTTGATAAGGATGTGGATGATGCTGAAGAAGCTTTGCGTCTGGCCAAGCTAAAATGAGAAAGACTCCTCATTGAACGTGCACAAGTACAAACAAGGTTGGAGGTTTCCATCAATGAAAAATAGTCTTGCGCTGCAGCTTCTTTGGGACTTCTTGGAGATTTTTTTTAATCTTTAGACCTATGGTTCCTCTTAGGCTAGTCAACACTTTTATATATATCTTCCTTTTGCTTCTTTCTATGTAATTCTTGGGGAGTAGTTCCCAATTTTGTAATGCTCTATCATTTACAAATGAATAAAAAATGTATATTTTCCCATTCGTCTTTATGTTACAACTACTTTTGTATGTTATAAATTTCTACATTTCTGCAACTCTTTCACTCTGCTCAAATCATACCTAAAACTTGTATATTCATAACAACAGTTATTTACAATCTTTATTTAAACTTAATTGTCTACACATGATAGACCTTCAACTATTTATTGTTAATTTTAAATGGCTTGTCTTCCTCCATCATAGAAATTAAGCAATATCCTGATTCATGAGATTTTTTTACAATAAAAGGTCCCTCCCAGTTGGCTACAAACTTCGGTAGAGGAAGTACCCTGATGTGCTTCACTGCTGCTTTCAAAATGAGGTCTCCCTCCATGAACTTCTTGGGTCTTACCAAGTTATCATATGCCCTAGAGAGTTGTTTCGTGTATATTTGAAAGTATTATATTGCATTATCTATGTATTCGTCTAATGCTTCCAACTGTACGTGCCTATTCAGAGGGAGCATGCTTCTTCGCAAGGTGTATCGGGCGGAGGGAATTTCTAATTCCACTAGAAGGATTGCCTCTGCCCCATAAACAAGCGAGATCGGAGTGTACACTATGGGTTTCCTCTTGGTTGTTCGATATGACCATAACACAGCTGGTATCTTATCATCCCACGATCCTGGGAAGTCCTCCATCACCTTGACCAGAATATTAACCAATGTTTTATTAGTCGCTTCGGCTTGATCGTTTCCCTTTGGGTATGCCACCGTTAAAGTATGGTGAATAATGGAGTACTTATCTGTGAGCATCGTTACTTCAGAATTAACGAAGGGCATCCCGTAATCTGAGAGAATAACCTTTAGGATCCTAAAATGACAAATAATGTATTCTCTGATGAAGTTGCTCACCACCCCAGTCGTTGCCCTTCTGAGTCGCACTGCCTCGGCCCACTTTATGAAACACTCTGTTGCAACTAGTATCCATATCTTCCCCCCCAAAGAAGGATGTATTCCCCCCACCAGGTCAAACGCCCAAGTGTGAAAAGGGTAAGGCATTGCCAGAGAGTGTAAATCCACCGATGGGGCATGGATCATGTTTCTATGTAGTTGGCAAGCTTTACATTTTTGAATGAACTCAGCAGCATCTTTTTCCATCATTGGACAATAATACCCCAACGTCATCAACTGATCATACAACTTGGCCCCTCCTATGTGAGTTGGATCATGCGCCTGTTTGAGTACCTCAGCTGCTTTTTCCTTCGTGATGTAACACAATGGCCTGTTGAAGTATCCCCTTCGGTAAAGCTGCCCCTCCTGGATATAAAACCTTGGGGCCCTTGGCTTTTGTCTCATCGCATCCATTTTCTCTGTTGGGATAACTCCATCTTTAATGAAGTTAATATAGGGTTGCCTCCAATCGGTCTGAGTTTCAATAAAATGATATTCAGCTGCCTCAAAGAAAAGCTGGCACTTATCGCACCTCCGTTGTAGCTTCGTCGCGTCCTACTTCATTTTATTCCAGAAATATCCCTCTCTTTGAATTCTCCTATAAATAGGTACCTCAGTTGTTTTGCAGTACTCCTCATTTGTTTTCTTTAACCTTTTCTCTGCTTCTTCTTGGCCAATGCATCTTGATAACCATACCCCTGCATTTCTAAAGTACAAATTTCCCTGGATTGTAAAATATTGGGCCAACTCTCTTAGCCTCATTGCTCCTTCGCCAAACTCCAGCTGCTTCCTAATCTCCCCCCCTCTAGTACGTATCCTCCCCCATTGGTAGCATTAATTACACCACCGAAGGAGCTGTTCTTCGTTGGATCGTGATGATAGTTGTATCGCTCCTCATGATCGCATACGCATCTGGATAGCGATTCATCGTTCTAAGATTTCTCTTGATCTTAGTTTGATGGAACTGGATGAGGAGTCTCTGAATGATCGTTCTGTATGGTGACAGGTTCATGTGCTTCAACGCATATTCTCCGTTTACTTGCTGGATCACTAAGTTGGAATCACCCTTAATGCAGAGTGAATGAATTCCCCTTCGAAGAGCCTCCAGCAACACTAGTACCAATGCCTCGTACTCTGCTTCTTTATTGGAACAAAGGAAATCTAAATTATAGGAAAGGCAAATCTATTCCATTCCTTTTCAAAGAATAACCCATGCCCCTCCCTTCTTTTCTATCAAAGATCCATCGAACTTCATCGTCCACTCCTCCTCAGTTGTATCCAGATAATTGGCTTATAGGTCATCTCCTGGAATGCCTTCTCTATGTTATTCAAACGTTCCTAATGGAAAGATGACCAATAGATCGGCATACGCCTGGCTCTTGATCGCACGAGAAACGACACACTTTAAGTCATATTCTGAAAGGATAAGGAACCACCTGGCTGCCCTGCCAAGCAATATAGTTCTTGACAACAAATATTTAATAGGATCACATTTAGTTACAATGTGAATTGTAAAAGACAACATATAATGCCTAAGTTTTTGTGCTACAAAGACTAAGTCTAAATAATGCCTTTCTAAGTTGTTATATCTAATCTCTGGCCCATGTATGATTCTAAAGAAGTAGTAGACTGGTCATTCTTGCCCATCAATTTCTTGTACCATTAAACCCCCGACGGATCTTGCGGTAGATGTGAGATATAACTGCAATGGCGTTCCTGCCCATGGGGGAACCATGGTCTGTGGTGATACCAACAGCTTCTTCAACCCAACGAAAGACTCCTAGTGAACCTCTTCCCACCTGAACTTCGTGCTCTTTCGCAACAGCTGCATCAGCGGGTGTGTTACTTCAGCCAACCCAGGCACAAATCTCCTAAGGTAGGAAACTTTACCAAGGAAGCTCTTCAACTCCCTCGCCGTTCTAGGTATTGGCAGTTCCAAGATCGCTCGATGTTTGTCCTGGTCCATTTGCACCCCTTGTGAATCAACCACAAAGCCTAAGAATTTCCCACTCGTCACTCCAAAAAAACACTTCAACGGGTTCATTCTCAACTTATACCTTCTACAACGAGAAAACACCTTCCTCAAATTGCTCAGGTGTGACCCCTCCTCCTTTAATTTGATGACCAAGTCATCCACATAGAATTCTACAAATTTGTGGAAGAAGTCATGAAAAATGGCCATCATCGTTCTCTGGTAAGTCGCCCCAGCGTTCTTGAGGCCGAACGGTATCAGCATGTACATGAAGTTACCCATAGGGGTTCTGAATGTCATTTTCTCTGCGTCCAAGGGGTCCATCTTGATCTGATTATACCCCACATACCCATCCATGAAGCTATACATCTCGTGACCATCCGTTGCATCTATCAGGCTATCGATGGAGTGTAGAGGGAACTCATCTTTAGGAAAAGCTCTATTAAAATCTTTGAAGTCCACACAGATCCTTATTTTATTTTTGTCCTTCTTTCCCACTGCGACTATACAGGATAACCAGAGTGGGTGTTGTATCGGTATGATGAACCCTGCCGTTAGCAGGCACTGGACCTCTTCTTTAATCTTCAGATCCAGCTCGGGCTTGTATGTTCTTACTTCCTGTTTCACTGGAATGGCTCACGGTATTATATTCAACCTGTGGTAGCTTACTTCCTCATTCAGCCCTTCAATTTCTATGCATTTCCACGTGAATACATCTATAAACTCCCGAATCAATTCAACCAAGGCCTCTCATTTATGATTGCTGAGATCCTTTGAGATGAAGATAGGCCTTGAATCTTCTCTTTCTTTTGCCAGGTTTAATTGCTCCAACTCTTGCGCCTGGGGCTTTGGCTGATTTGCCATGTAATCTCGTTCCTCGGTGACTTCTTCCACGAATTACTGTATGCTAGAATTGTCTACCACCATGAATAGCCCCGTTGATCTACCAAAAAGCATTCATATATCGGGTCAACCTCATCCTCAGTTTCTTCGACCGCCCGATCACACTGTTACAATCAATACACCACCTTTCCTTCCTCACAAACGACTTTCTTGCATTGCCTGATGGTAGTGGTGATTGCCTTCCTCTTCTTCTCTTCGGCCACTTTTTCTCCAGAGAATCGACTTAGCACGCTCTATCGTTGGACCTCATGCTCTATCGGGTCCACTCTGGGCCTCATTCTGTCTTTAAGCTTCTTCGAGATGCCTTGGGGTCGAGGGGCCACCTAGTGAGCTTCTTCGACTATTGCCCTTGTACCGCTTGCAACCTACTTCTTCTGCTCGCTTAAGGGCCCCATCCTTTCTCTGATCGAGGGAGCCCATGCTCCCTCCATTCTTCTTGTCAAGATCCGTACATCTTCTTCTTACTCTGTGTAAAATGATGCATCCACCAAGTGATCTTCTTCGATAGCGAAGGGCCTCTTTGTATCCCTAATGGTCACCTATGTGCCATTGACATTCTCTTTAGCACATTGGTGATATGTATAAGGAACTAGGATTTGGTTGTGCATCCACACCCTTCCTATTAGCAGATGATAGGAAGTTTCACTCTCTATTACGTGGAACTTGATTTGGGAACTCAAATTTCCCATTACAATCCCAACGTTAACGTACCCAATGGACTTGGAAGATTGATTATCGTACCCCGAAATTACTAAGGGCATGGGAACCAACCTTTCTTCTGGAATATTAGTTGCGTGGAAGGAGTTGATTGGCATGATATTGATGGAAGCTCCCCCATATATAAGAGTCCTTGCAAACCTAACTCCGTTGACCCTGGCGATCACATACAACGGCCTGTTGTGAGGGAACCTTACAGCCCTATCTGCATCGCTGAAGGTTACTTCTGAAAAAAAACCTTCTCACCAATCTCATGCGGAGGATGGGTCCCTTACATTTCAGCGCAGGGACCGCGGTCTTGTTCAAAATATCAAGTATCACATGGGTTATCTTAAGCATACTCTCCTTTGGAATCCCCACTTATTCGAAGAACCAAGTGAACTTCAAGGATTTTAAAACTGCCCCATATTCTAAGGTCGGGTCTACCTCTTCACTTTCAGTATCATATACATCCTCTGCATCCATGGCGCTTGCTTCATCGTAAGCTAACACGACATTAGCCATTCCCCTGGTGCAAATCTCCAAAGCTTCCTCATACTCCTCTCCTTTTTCTCTCTCCGCCTCTTCATCATAGGCCACTACGAGATTGGCCCCATGCGCTGGTAGTGGGTTATTATTAACATTTTATGGGGGGATTTGCAACTTTCTCTCCTTCATGTACTTATCAATGATTCTTCTTAGCGTGAAACAACTCTCGGTTGGATGCTAGATCTTTCGATGAATCTGATAATATTTAGGATCCGCCTTCATTGTAGCATTGGGTTCTTCCATTGGAATGCCTTTTAGTTCATAAAATGTTCCCCCTTGAACCATCGCGTTAAAACAACTCACAGCTTCTTCTATCGTGCAAGGCAACGGTGGTGGGTCTTCTTTGTCTCTTCCAAACTTCCTCTTGTTGTCCATCTTCGGTGCTTTGCCCCTATCTTCCCCCTCGATGTACCCTACCCGTGGGGGCTGAGATCTCCCCCTCGCGGGTTGCATCCATTTCCTGAACATCATGGGTGCCACAACCAGATTGGGTCGGACCACCAAAGAGATGTTTCTCGCCACTTTCAAGAATGCCTCAAAGGTCCTCTCGCCCGTCTCGTTAATAAGATGGAAGATGTATTCAAGAAGCAGTCCCTCAGCACAAATCTGTAATAACTTGGACTCTTTGGCCTCCTCTCTTACATCGAGGGACATTTCCCTGAACCTTCGAACATAGGCCACCACCTCTTCCCCGGGTCTTTGGTTCTCCCTACCAAGTTAGGTCAAGGTGAACTCATCTTCTGCCAAAAAGAACTTTTGGACAAAAAATACATGCATCTCCTCCCACGTAGAAACGCTGTTGGGAGTAAAATGGGAGTACCAGGTGTATGCCTTATCGGTTAGGGGGAATATATATATACATTATTATCATTGCAATGTTCTCCCAAGTGTTCAACAAATTTCTTAATGTGCTCCTTCGGGTTCCCACCTTTCCTTGT
The DNA here is from genome assembly GCA_949130495.1 of Sambucus nigra. NCBI lineage: Eukaryota > Viridiplantae > Streptophyta > Magnoliopsida > Dipsacales > Adoxaceae > Sambucus > Sambucus nigra. The sequence goes on from OX422219.1 coordinate 226,473,839, forward strand.
ATATTTTTCAAAGATAGGGGGAATATAGCCCTTCGGGTAAGGCTCATCATTGTATTTCTAAGGATAAGGTGTTCGAAAGTCGTCATAAATCGAAGCTACCTTGCCAGCGGATTGCGAGGAATATTTCATTAACTTCAACATCTCCTTATGCATCTCTTTTCTCATTTCCACCATGGGCGATGCCACCGGGGCAACCAGCAGCGGGGCCATGGGCTGAGTGCCCGCAGCAACTGAAATGAACGTTATGGTGGTGCCGTCGAAACTCCTGAAATTCCCACTGCTGGATTCACAACAGAGGGTACGCTTACTGGGATCATTCCAGCAATACCTGCACCTGGTGGGGCCGTTGGAGCTACCCTTGGTGTCATTAAAGCATTGGCCTCCAATCCTCCCATCATAGTTGAAGCTACTGGGGTTTACAAAAAGTCATAAAATTTTCTCATGAGGAGCGCCATCTGGGCGGGTCCCAACCCCGCGCTCGTGGAAGGTTGTGTCTCCCCTAGAACGCCTAACGTCGTTGGAACTGGAGGTACCTCCATTCAAGGATCCCCATCCCTTTGGGCATCTTTCTCCCTCGCAACCTGTTCTTCATTATGCTGGATATCATCAAAGTTGAGTCTTCGAGTAGCATTATTCTGCTCCATACTCCTTACCTAGGAAAATACCTCCCCAGCAGAGTCGCCAAATGTAGGAGGGTAATTGCGAATGTAGGTGGAGGCGTAACCCCTTTTATGTATGGTAATGATAAGTTAATTAGACCAAAACTTTGTATTAGTACTAGAACATGCCAACACAAGCCTAATAAAGATGGACCTCTATTTAAACTCACAAATCTCTCGTGTATAACTCAGAAAAGTAGTAATGGAATTTTAGAAGTAAATCAGCTAGAGGGAGAGGGAAGTAAGCATCCTAGATACACCTTGGTAGGTAGGTAGAAACACATCCAAAACACCCTTTTTTCTTTCTATCAAGTATTAAAAGCTTCATGGTTAATAACAATGGTGAGTGGGTGAAACCCTCTGGTTTGTAATAACTCTCTCTTAGTAATAACTTCTTGATTCTCAAAAGAAAACCCCCTCTCCTCAAACGTGGTTGGGGTCCTTAAATATCCCCCCACGCCACCCCTGAGGCAACTCAGACATTTAAGTCTATGAAAGACATCCCTCACACTTTATGTCACAACATTAAATGCCTGATGCACTAGTTGTCTCCATGTCATAAACATTAAATGCCAAGACATGCCTTTGCCTAACCACTGTGTGTCAGGGGGCTGTTATTGCAGAGGTGGCTCACCAACTGCCTGACAGCCCTAAATCCCACGGTGGTTTACTCAAGTGCATGTCTGACATTGTTTAGCTGTCTAGTGACATCACATACAGTAGATGTGACGTTAAGTAGAGGGTTGTTTGGTTCATGACTTAACGCCCAATGGAAATCCAAGCTTCTCCGCCTGAGGTTCCACGGTCAGGGTCCTTCGGTGTTTTACCAGGTGTATCTAAGATTATTAGGACAAGACCCAACGGTGCCTTACTTCTCAATCCTCCAAACCAAGTCACTCTAAAGTTCCCACGGTGAGGTCGTTCTATAGAGCATGAAAGCTCTCCCAGGCCCTGGCAAGCCTGGTCTCTAGCAAGTACCGTTCGACCTCACACAGGTTCATTATTCTTGCTACATTATTACAATTTGTATAGCTCATATCCAATACAATCAAAGGATACAATATGACTAAGTAATCAGCAAGGTAAAGTATGAGTTGCCACGCGAAGTGGTCTTGCTTGAGCTGCCTCGCATGGCAGTCTTAATCCCAAACACTGTTGTCAATGGGTGGATTATCCCTAATCTCAGGATTATCTCCAAGCCCCCTCTACAATATATATATATATATATAGCAAGATGCTTTCTTTGTTTGACTTTAGATTTGATTTCTCAACCAGCTGTGAAAACTAAAGTTATTAAAACTTGTTTTTTATTACCTCTTCACTTGATACTCTAGATTTGAGTATGAAGTTGTGTTTATACTACTGGTACATTATTTTATTGTTTGGTATGTTTCAGTAATTATGACGATTTTAATGCTTGCCTTGGTATACAAGGTGTATTCGGAGTGCTGATTCATTTACACATTTTAAACTATAATTTGTACCCAATCGGTTGCTATAGTGGACTCGTGGTTTGTGTGGTCTTGAAACTAAAAGACCCGGGATTTTTCAACATGTTGGCTTCATCATTATCAAACTATTGTATTTAATCCCCTTCTCCTCATCTCATTTTCCTTACAACTTTTATGTATTGGAGTTTGAACATCACACTAACCTGAACTCATTTTCTTTGTGTGTGTGTATTCAACCACTGAAGTTTAAAGGGTATATACCAAAGTGTGAAAAGAGAATTTTTAATCTTAACACTTTTGTGTAATATATTACTTTCAATTAAAAGTATTCTCACTTTACCTTGGATATATTTTCACCCATTTATCATCCTTAGTTTTTATCTAGTCTTGTACTTAGGTTTTACACGTTCTCTTAACTTTAACCTTGTTTTTCTCTAGATTGATTGTCTTAGGATTGCCTTAGTTATTTTTAATGATCTGAGGTTATCAAAAGATGTTTAGGAATATGTGCTTTATGTATATATTTTGATCCTATATCATGCTCCTTTTTAGTTGTACATATATTTCAATGAGAACTATAAAAAAAGAATTCTTTTTTATAGCCATATTTTTCCTTTTAGATTATATAATCCATGACATATTTTCATATATCAAAAGGGCTTCGTTGATCATTTTTCTATTTTTTGGGGAATATTACATGTGCTTCATGGGGTGAATTTTCTTTTCTTTGAAGTCTTATAAACATTGAGAAATCATATACTTTAAGAATATATTGCCACATCTTGTTGCACTTTATACCCCACTACACATTGAATTTTTCCACTTTGTGTGAAATTTCATAAATTTTAGAATCTTTTACAAAGCTGAAAGACTTATGAAAGAGTGTCTAAATCTTACATGTGTATGTGAGGATTTTACCACGACTTGGAGAAGTTAAAAAAAGTTATGCTATATCTTAAAAAATCATAAGTGGCGATGTGGTTTGGGCTACAACTTTGATTAGATGATATACCTTATTAGTAAAGAATGAGTGAAATACTCAACATGCAAAATAATTGAACATAGAAATGTATCAACAATTTTAACAAATCTAAAATTGGGTAACACCAAATATATGAGGAAAAAAAAGGTTTTTAACAAAAATTTCTAATTTGAGGTGGAAAAGTGGGACATGATCCTAAACACGGTGTTGGATATTTCACTTGAGTCAAAGTTTTATGTTCTTTGTTTTATGATTCATTATCTTAATTGAACTTGAGCTTGGAACTTTGTCACAATGGTTTTCATTTTATATTTGTTTTGCACATTTAATATACGATATTATGTTCTTGGTTAAAACTCTAATCATGTTGTTAGCCTTTATGGATAATATTTTCTTGATTATGAACATTGGACATAGCTCTAGAACTTTGGCAAGTAGGATAATAATGCCTATATTTTTATTATTTATCAAAAATGGGTCTTGGTGTTGACTTCTTATTGCATAAATGTTGATTTTGCCATGCAAAATCTTTATTTTAGACAAGGTTCTAGAAACTCGATTTGCATTATTTAATTCGCATATTATTCTCTTTCCCTATGTTGTATATCTTGCAAATTCCTCAAAATATTTATTTAAAAAGTGCATGATTTGGTATATCATCTTTGTTGGGTGATAAAATTTTTTGATGATACATATTTGCATGAATATAGTCATTTATGAACTTTAAACTTGATGTTGTGTATTCATGCTCTAGCATAGATTTTGTTGACTTTTATTTTAATATTTAAACAAAAAAATTCCATATATGTTGATATCTTAGTTCTTGCATTAGGATAAACATTATATATTATCCAAAAAAAATTTTATCATCACTTGTGTTGATCTTATTCCATAGAATGATGAATTTGAATGCCATAGCTATTAGTATATCATATATCCTTGGTGATTTCTACCCATGTTATTGCACATGCTTCACTATTCGATCTTATAAACATGTTTATTAGTGTGACACCCCGCATAAAATTATAACGGGTGGCCATCCCTATACTACATTAAATCAGGAATCTCAGATGGATCATCCTCAGCATGAACAGACTATACCAAAAATAGATAATGCTAACTACCCGAAAACATAAAAGCGGATGCCAATTTTTTTATATATATAAAACATACAATGGAAATCAAACCAACAATGTACAACTACTAACAAAGGCAAAACTCACACAAGTACCTTGATAATAGAAGTTCTGAACCCCAAAAAAATAAATACAAATGAGGAAATATTCCTGAATAAGCTGTCGGGTCAAAGACAGTACATAACCATAAAAAAAGAAATATAAATAGCTGCAAATAACTCTTGGGTGTAAACCCGATGTACAACATGAATCCTATCTAGATTTACACAAAAATAGGAAGCGACTACAATCTAAATCCCGCAACAGTCCGCCTCTGCTACGGATCCCAAGACTCTGGATAGAAAGTCATCCGGTATCCATGCGGTAGGATGCCTGTAGTATAATATATATATATATAGCAAAGAGAAATATAAACGGGTCAGAGCCCTCGGTATAAAAAATTGTTTACCAAGTGTGTTAACTATGCATAATAAATATAAATGCACTATTTCATAATTAGAGTGGAGTCGCACTCTAGTGAAACCCCCAAACTCACCTCTCATGTACAGCGCGCACCTAATCGTGTCCTGGAACCTTAATTAAGTTACCCCACCCATATAAGGACAATCTACCTGACCATACACATGGGCTATACCCACATGACCTGCTATTATAACATAACCCTCGAATCCTTTCCATTCTAATCACACTTAAATATATATTCACATATATGCCTTACTAGGCTCTCATGATTCCATTTCAACTTAAGCCAGTTATAGTCTTAATATGTTACACATTAACATTAGGCTTCAATATAAGAGTTCATTCTCTAAATAAAATGCATTCGAATATTAAGGATAAAACTTCTCTCCACTCTCATCATTGTACTACGTTTTGTGCGTGGGGCATCTCGCAAAGCGAAATCCAAATAAGGAACCCCCTGATACACTACTCCTTTACAATGTCGATCGTAGAGATCCGTTCGTCACATATTAGCATTAAGATTCAATATAAAATTGTATTCTCTAAACCACATACATAAAAGTACTAAGACAAAACTTTTCTCTACTCTCAACATTGCACTACGTTTCGTGCGTGGGGCGTTTCGCAAAGCAAAATTCAAATAAGGAACCCCCCCAATACACTACTCCTTGACAATGTCGATCGTAGGGATCCATCATGTCATCTACATATATCATACTACTGGAATTACTTAAATAATGAGTATTTTATCAAAGAACATAAATATAATCTCTATCTAACTCCTTGAGGTCGATATAAGCGCAATTGTCTCTAAGTACGATCCTTCGACCCAAATAAACTAGTACACCAAATCACCCAAGATGTATGTTATACAAACTCCATATCCTCTTCACATATAGGATAGATGAATATATATTTACTCTAAATATATATAATCAATCATTCATTCATTCATTCCTATAACCATGTATACATAACACACATAATGTACACTTTTCATTACACATCACATAAACGGTTATAGGATACCAAAATACTGCACCATGCTATCATCTTCCAGGAATTACTCACTTTCTCTCGGGGTCACCACCTATTGAACTATTATCACACCGCCATGGCGATAAAATCAATCATAATGTATGGGAAGCGGTCATAGTTCCTAACCGGCAAGTGAGAACGACTCATACCCAAGACTTCTCACCCTAAAAAATAAAAAATCACACTAATAATAATGGACGACTATGACCTTGGGAATATCCACACCCTTCTCCTCAAGCCAGGGGCTCACCCTCATAGCGCAACTTCCCATGACATGTACCGAGTATGCTTCACACCATAAGTATATATATCATTCACACTATATATATACATCCATATGATCACATCATATAATCAAACCTTCACATACATTGTTTATATATTCACGCCATATATACACACATATAGAAATATCCACATATTAATATATTTATATCTATACATACTATCTCTCGTCCATATGGATGAAATTTATAAACTCGACTATATAAGTGTATATAATCCTGTTTATACTAGTCGTCGTCCCGAGCGTATTCAATTTAATTTATTATATAAATATGATCCCTCACTTGAAGTATATTCATTCATTGCCCCTATGACATGAATAGTCTTCCAATATATTCAGCATTAAGTTTATCACCCCAAAGTTTAATGTATATTACAATCACTACGCATCCCATCTATATCTGAAAGAACATCGATATTTCTAGTAATAATTTTGACTATCAGTATACACATGAATAATAGTCTTCAAGCCTCAAGCTCAATATTAAATTCGTTCCATGATCCCATCACTTATTGGAATCCCCATTTTTATTCCCATACAAATATATAGTAACTATCCCGACTAGAATTACAACACAACTTATTCTAGTTGATAGTACGATCTGATAGTTCTCAATTTTGCCTACGGTTCACTTATTCCTACGAACCCTTAACATTAACACATTCACAATTTATTTATTGAGATTATCATCACTAAGGATACGCGACCTCTACATTTCATTGGTCCCCAATCATATCTTATAATGAATCCTATCTCTATAAGGATTCGAAGCAAAATTCAACTTAGAATATTCACGCCATACCCTCACAACTCTCCCAAGGATCCCTCGACCTCAAGTCATAACAAAGCTCACTTCTGACCTCTAAATAGAACTCCCATCCCTAATGAGGTCTCCCTACTTCCTCGATACAACAACTCCAATGCATCTGAGCATAAGTTCCCTAAATAACTCAATTTGTCCCCACAATCATATGTTAGGAGAAACTCCCAATAAATCTCCAAAACGTATCTCTCACACCATATAATAATGTCCCAAATCATTAAACCCAATCGAAATGGACCAAAACTCGCTCTAGAAAAACCTCACCAAAACAGCCAAGTTTTCGAATCGATTCGGCCTGGCCCGAATCGATCCGGTCTCAAGGGCGAATAGATTCACCCCATATGCGAATCGATTCGGTCCAAAGGACCTAGCAGTCTGTCTTAAGCCGATTCGCTTCTCCTTGGGTCCGAATCGATTCGATCATGCAGACCTGACACTATGCCTAATCTAAATATATTCGCTTAGGGGGAGAATCGATTCGGGTATGCAGAACTTTGAAGTTTTCTTCTTCTTCATAAAACCTACAAATTTTAAACCCCAAAATCATCACTTTTGTACCTTAAACCTTCACCAAATCATTATTCTAATCTTACAATCCTCTCAAATAAGATCCCAACCATCTCAACACCATCAAACCCACTTATAAACCTAAAATGCAAGATTTATTCTACAAAATCTAGGTTTTGACATATATACCCAAAATCCAATTGTTTTACCCACAAATTATGAAATATGATACACAAATGAGTTATTTAGCAAGATTAAACACTTTTCTTGCAATCGTAGAGGTTGAATCATCCCCGAGATCGCGTACGACCCGGAAATCTCAAACTTCCCTCCTCTCTCTCTCTTCCTTTCTTCTTCTTTCTCTCTTTCTTTCTCTTTATCTCTTTCTCACAAACGAGATAGGCTTATCGGTAAGCCTTTTAAAACATAAGTCTTAGTTTTAAATGGTAATACACACTTTAAATGACTCGTTTACTCCCATTCGAGTCAAACTGACTTAAAAATATTCCGGAACCGAAATAAAACCCAAGTACAGTCATTTCAACTATCTCGACCCATCCAAAATCAATGGCACACTCAGAAACATCATCCGGAATACTTTATAACTTTCTCGATTTTTGGACCTCAATTTCCAAATTCCAAAATTTTCCAATTTAAATAAATTTTATTTCTCTCAAGAATTTAATTTCTTAGTCCCAAAGTCACGGGTTATTAGAATTAGATGCCTACCTTGTAATATCTTTAGGTGCCTTTAAATAGTGTATACATATCATGAATTTTAGGATTGCCATGCAAATACGTCGCTACTAACTTTGTATACTTCCTATACTCATAAAACTCTTACGTGCTTTATATTATGTTTAGTATATAATGAGTTATCCCAAATAATATCTCGATCATGATATTTATATATTAGTCTTGTAAATTCACCTTTATATCTTATATCATATGATTCATATATCATATTACTTAATGAAATTATTATGCTCACTCAGCATGTCATTCGTATGTTAGGACTTATGTTCTCCAGTCTGTAATACCCCCATAATTTTATTGATATTTATTTAAGGAATTAATTGAATTAAATGAGAATTAATTGGAAATTAATCCAGGTATAAATACTAACGAGATGTGAGTTGGTATTTGATTATGATGTTAAAAATTTATTATTTCCGAGTATGTATGGTAATCCATGAGTATTGATGATATCTAAATTGTCACGAGGTAGATATACGACAATTTGGAAAATTTAATTGGGACGCGTGTGTCAGTCGCGTCAGCAACATAATTAATTGAATTAAAAAGTGAATTTTATTTTTATCAATCGAATGGTCATTATGAGTGAACCAACGTGTTCGAAAGGGTCGAAATAGTCAGAAAACACTAGCCGGGGGTTTAGTTTGGGTCCTGGGGCATTTTTAGGCCACACCGACAACCCAAAAGGGTAGTTTGGTAATTTTAAAAATAGGGGAATTAAAACCCACGAATTTTAGAGGTTATTTTTATATTATAAAATAACCCACTAAGCCATTATCAGCATTTGGGAAGTTAGAGGGCTACGGGAGTTATAGGGGGAGTTGGAAGAAGTTTCAAAAAGGAACCCCTAGCCCCCATCACCATCTTTGGAAGAAATTTGTAGAGAGAGGGGGGAGAATCAACATTAAATTCTTCAACATCAAATCAGAACATCGAAGGCAAGTGGTTTAATTACATTAATTTCAAGCGAATGCTTCTTCCACGCTTAGAATTGATTATTTCTCTTATATTGGAAGTTTGATGAAAACCCATGAAATTGGAGGTAGAATTCATAATATGATATAGGGATAGCATGTAGAATGTTATTGGATGAATGTCATATCCAAAATATATCTTATGGTGGTTTAAAAACAGATTTATGAAGCAGTAATTGTAGACATTAAAATTTTGGCTTCATGTTTATAGGGTTTGAGACAAGATTTGAGAAGTTTGATGATTTCATGTTAATTTAGGAACAATTGACACCAAATATATGTTAAATAATGACCTAGGATAACTTAGAGTAGTTTATTCACGTTAAAACTCATTTGGGATGATCTTAGTATGGATTTAAGGGTGAGAAATTGAAGAAAAACGAATTAGGGAAATTTCTGGGTGAAAACTGTAATCTCGTTAGAAGACCTGCTCAGGTCATTCGAACAAGCTTCTAACAAGATGAAAGTGTCCCTTCTAATGAGTTGGTAGTTCGTTCAAAGCCTTTTGTTCGAACAAACTTTTTCGAACGTCCTCGTTCGAACGAGACTTCTAACGAGTTGACAGAATGGCCTTTTTCGCCTGATTTCATTTCTAATGTCCCGTAGACTTATTTAATTGGAGTATTAACCTTCTCTCATTGATTAGTGGGTATAAATGTGAGAATTGGGGTACGTTGCCTTATAATAAAATAAGATGTCAATTGTTGAGTAGGAAACGAGTACCTAATTACGACGTGAGAAGGGTTGATAACATTAATATGCAAAAATCGGGGATTGTAATTGTATAACATTAAATTACGGTACAAGAACGAGAAGTATATTTATATTAATAATACGAGATATCTAAGATGTGCGAATGATTAGTATATGTGGTTTTATTTGTATAACATACCTACCATACTTGCTATCATGGGAGGTTTGCGTTCGATCAGGGCCGTCTAATCTTTGTGTGCCTACGGGGGGATTTAGATTGGTACCTCAAGGACATAGGTCAGAGAATGACTTATTGAGAAGTTAATATGTCTTCTGATCATGGGAGCGTAGGTATGTGCGTGACCCATGTGATGTGAACTATGTTCGCCTCCATTGTTTGTGATTATTGTTTATTGAAAACGATTCTTGAGAGATTCGGAATACGTGGTCCTTATGTACGTGATGTACCGGGATTGGGTAGCAGAGTATGTGTGCAACGCAGCTTAGTATCGGGTGCTAGTAATGTATATTTATGATGAGAATAATATACTGTTAATTGAAATTAACTGTCATGATTAAATGTGAGTATAATTATAGCAACGTTATGTAAAGATAAAATGGATGATCTCGAGGATATTAGTATTGTTAATAATTGGGAAACCGAGAATTAATGTAAAGCTCTCTATTTAATTGATGATGTTGGAATTAAATCGTGAATCGTATAGAAATGTTAGAATTTATTTAGGACTAGTTAGATATGAGAATCACTAGAATGGGTACAGGTACGTTACGAGTGCACAAATAGTCGAGAGGTGAGTATTTCATGTGAGAGGATGTCCTAACATGTATTTTGAATTCATTGTTTTATTGTCATTAAAACACTTGCTATATTTTAAACTATTTTCCACAATTGGGCTCTGACCCGTTTGATTTCAAATATATTTTCTTGTAAAAAACTTTTAGGAGCCCAACCATAAGGACACCAAGCATAGGAGTTCCATTCAGGTGACGTACTGTAGCTGCTGTTGAAGTTACAGGATCTTGTCAGTAGACGCCTTCATTTTCCATCTTGACTATATTTATAGATTTCCTTATCAGTTGGGCATGTCGCCCTTTTCTTTTAGAAACAATTTATATATTCAGTTCATTTCAGATTTTGGGTTGTAATTAATTTAGTGACGCAGATTTAGCATTTGTTTATTTATGTACTCGGATTGTTGTGAGAAGTATTCCTCAAGTTTCATTATTATTGCATGGTTATACTTATCTTTTCATTGTGGTGGATTATGTTATCATTTCTTATCTACTTGCTTGTTAATCGGATTTAATTAAAATTGACAACTCACTTTTTAAATACTAGGTGGTTAGTAATTATTAAACGTTTTCGACAGTGGTGCTACGAACTGAACCAACTTGACATTTTGTATTAATTTAATAAAGGAGTAGCTTCCCGGTATTTAATTAGTCGGGGTGTCACAGGTGGTATCAGAGCATCAGGTTCTAGTGTCCTTAGGATCTGTACGGCTTATTATGTTTCCGCTGAGCTTTCTTTGATGTAGAGCCCTATATTTTAGGATTGTTGTATTCTTTTATGTAGGTTCCGTTCTTCAGCTATTTTGAGATAATAACTGCGAACTTATAGAATATACTCTCATTTCAGATGCCTCCATGATGTGCACAGCGAGTTCCTAGGGATGCTCAGCCCAAGCCACAACCTGCACCAGTTTCGGGCACCATGAATGCCGCAGAGGTTGCAGCCATTGTAGCCTAAGCGGTGAATGCCTCCCTCGCATTTGTACAGCAGGCACCACCACAGGCGTCGGCAGTAGTGCCAGTTCAGGCTAATGCATTCCCATCTGCTTGAGAACTCATCCGTGATTCTTTTTAGAAAGCACACCCTCTGGAGTTTGTAGGCAGCTCCGATGATGTGGTATCCAGTCAGTGGAGGAAGGACATTCAGAGGCACTTAAGGATGTAAAAGTGCACAGATGTTCTGAAGAAGATACTGGCCACTTTTAAGCTAGTAGGAGCAGCATTGCAGTCGTGGGAGTCTATTACCACCGCGGAGGAAAGGGACGCCCTTTCTATTCAGGAGTTCTGGGTGCGGTTCGACCACAAATATTTTTCATCAGCTGTTCACACTAAGATGAGGAGGAAGTTGATGAACCTAAAGAAGGAGGGAAAGACCATAGCAGAGTATGAGGCTGAGTTCACCAATCTCTTGAACATTGTTCCGGATGAACTTCCAACCAACGAGAAGAAAATTCAAAAGTTCATGGATGGATTGACTTGGAGGATCTGTCAGCACTTGTTGGGGAATCTCTCGTTGGCCACTTATTCCGATGTGGTTGACGCTGCACTACTTCACTGCCAGGATCATCGCTTCCACATGTCTGAGAGCAAGAGATCAGGAGAGTCCACCCATTAGGGCAGGATCGGGGGAAATGGTGCCGGCGGGGCACAATCTGCTCAGGGACAGCACAGACAGGGTGACTAGGGTTCCCAATAGGGGGATCATAAGAGATTCAGATCTGGGGGTTTCAAGAATGGCCAGGGAGGTTTCAGACATGGCCATCAGGGTCAGAACAGCCATCAGAGCCACCATGGTCAGAATTTTCTTGCAGCAGCAGTTTTAGCAGGGCCAGCATGGTCAGGGTAGGAATGGTAACGGCCAGCAGGGCCGTGGACAGCAGGGACAGCGAGGGGGAAACTTCCCGGGGAAGTGCTTCATTTATGGCAAGACTGGACACATATGCCAGGATTGTCCTGATAGGGGAAGGGCCCCACAACAGCAGCAGCAGGGTGCTCGACACGAGCCACAGAGGCCTATGTTTCCTGCCGCCCTCCCAGCACCACCATAGATGGCAGCATTACCACCCATTCCATCGGTCCCAGTCCAGCAAGGACAGCTTCAGTATGTGAGAGTGTATCAGCTCCAGCATGCCACAGTACCATAGGATTCGCCTACTGTTGAGGGTATGTTCTCTATTCAGGGGACTATAGGGCATATTTTATTTAACAGGGGGGCCACACATTATTTCATTGCCATGAGATTTGCACGCACTATTGGGTTTTTAGACACCGTAAAGAGAACAATTACTTGTGTAGATTCACCATTGAGTAGGGGTTCTCTGATTTCCCTTATTTGTAGAGGTGTGGGTATAGAGATCGGGAGGTTTACTTTACCCGCTGATATGTTAGTGTTAGAGATGACTGAGTATGATGCGATTGTTGGTATGGATTGGCTAGTTGCCTACCGAGCCATGATTAACTGTTTTAGTAGGAGTATTATCTTTGCCATTCCCGGGCAGGAGATGTTTTTAGTGGCGATGCCTCGCCCTGAGGGAGGATCGTCCACTCACTTGTACTATATAGAGGAGGAGTCCTCTAAGGAAGTGGTAATACCACTCGATTTGATTCTAGTCGTGAGGGAGTTTGCTGACGTATTTCAGGATATACCTGGATTACCGCCTAGTAGAGAGATAGATTTTGTGATCGATTTGACGTCGGGCACTCGGCCAATTGCTCGCGCACCTTACCGTTTGGCTCCAATAGAGATGAGAGAGCTACAGGATCAGATAGAACAGTTGGTGGGTCAGGGGTTTATCCGAAGGAGTACTTCATCGTGGGGTACCCTTGTGTTGTTCGTAAAGAAGAGGGATGGACCGTTGAGGTTGTGCGTAGATTATCGGGAGTTGAATAAAGTCACGATACGGAATAAGTATCCGTTGCCCAGAATCGATGACTTATTTTACCAGTTGAGAGGAGCTTCCTTCTTCTCGAAGATTGATTTACGATCGGAATACCATCAGTTGCATATCAAGGAACATGACGTCTCGAAGACTGCTTTCTTAACGAGATATGGTTCCTACGAGTTTCGGGTTATGCCTTTTGGCTTGACCAATGCTCCAGCCGTGTTTATGAACTTGATGAATAGGGTGTTTAGAGAGTTCCTAGACCAATTCGTCATCGTCTTTATTGATGACATTCTGGTTTACTCCCAGATAGAAGAGGAGCACGCCGAGCATTTGAGATAGGTTTTGCAGATGATACATTTGAACTAGCCTTATGCAAAGTATGAGAAGTGTGGGTTTTGGCTAAAGGAGGTTCAGTTTTTGTGGCATATCATTTCAGATATCTATTGATCTGGGGAAAGTATCCGCGGTGAGGGAGTGGGGATAGCCCACGACACCGACTGAGATCCGTAGTTTCTTGGGCCTAGCAGGATACTACAGGAGGTTTATTCGGGGTTTCTCAAAGATAGCGGGTCCTTTGACACATCTGACTCGCAAGGGTGTGCCATTCATCTGGAGCGATGCCTGTCAGTTGGCACTCGATGAGTTGAAGGAAAATTTGACCTCAGTACCTATGTTAGCATTACCCAGATCGGGATTTGAGTTTTTAGTTTACACTGATGCGTCCTTACAAGGACTCGAAGGTATGTTGCAGTAGGAGAGACAGGCCATAGCTTATGCTTCCCGTAAGCTTAAGCCTCACGAGAGGAATTACCCCACCCATGACTTGGAGTTGGCGATAGTCATATTCGCTCTTCGGATTTGGAGACACTATCTCCTGGGGGAGAAATTTCGATTGTTCATGGACCATAAGTCTTTACAATACCTCTTCTCGCAGAAGGAACTGAATACGCGTCAACGACGGTGGCCTGAGTTTGTGAAGGATTATTAGTTTGATATCTAATATCACCCGGGGAAGGCTAACATGGTAGCAGACGCGTTGAGCCATAGGCCAGTAGATGAGGTGGCCGATGTGTGGAAAGCCAAGTGGAAGGAGTTGGGGCACCAGGATGCAGTGACCCGATCGTTCATGTCTGTGATGACTGTTACACCGCAGATTGTTATGAGAGTGATAAAGGCCCAGGAAATTGACTCGTTCTGTCAGGGGCAGATAGTCCGATTACTAGCAGAGGGAGCCGAGTCCTATACCGTTAGTTCAGATGGGGGATTACACTTTAATGGGAGACTGGTTGTTCCAGAAGGGGAAGACTTATGACATGAGGTTATGGCGGAGTCTCACGGCTCACGATTCGCGATACACCCTGGTGGGGATAAGATGTACCAAGACATGAGACGCCAATATTGGTGGAGCGAGATGAAGAGAGATATCGCCGTGTTCGTTTCTAAATACGCCACTTGTCAGCTAGTAAAGGTGGATGATCAGAAATCGGCAGGACTTCTACAGCCATAGAGGTTCCGACGTGGATATGGGAGAGCATATCCATGGACTTTATCACGAGATTACCTACCTCACAGAGGGGTCACGACTCCATATGGGTAATTGTGGATAGGTTGACCAAAGTTGCTCATTTTTTACCCGTGAAAACAGACTACACTAACAGATAGTATTCCCAGATTTTCAATGCAGAAATTGCAAGACTTCATGATGTGCCTCTAAATATCGTGTCTGACCGAGATAAGATATTTGTTTCACAATTTTGGGAGAGTTTCCAGAAGGCCATGGGTACGGAGTTGCGGTTGATTACGGCATATCACCCACAGACTGATGGGCAAATCGAGCGTACAAATCAGATGTTGAAAGACATGTTGCATATGTGCATCATAGACTTTAGAGGTGGATGGGAGCAGTACCTTCCACTGGTGGAGTTTTCTTATAATAACTCCTACCAGTTCACTATTGGCATGGCTCCATTTGAGACATTGTACGGTAGAGCTTGTCGTTCCCCGATATGTTGGTTAGAGGTGGTGGATAACAAACTCCTTGGACCGGAAGTGATTCAGGACACTTCGGCAAGGATTGAGTTGATACGGAGTCGCATTCGGTAGCTCAGGACCAGCAGAAGAGCTATGCTGATGCCAAGAGGTTCTTCAGAGAATTCAAGGTGGGGGACCAGGTGTTACTCAGAGTATCTCCTATGAGGGGATTATGCGTTTTAGGAAGAAGGGAAAACTGGCACCGAGATATGTGGGGCCATTTCCTATCATCGAGCGAATTGGGCCAGTTGCGTATAGATTTGGGTTACCGGAGCACTTGCATAGGATTCATGATGTGTTCCATATTTCCTTGCTAAGGAGATACCTTAGGGATGATTTGGCATATACCCACATTGCCTTGGAGGACATCGATCTTCAGTCAGATAGCTCCTACTAGGAGGGGCCGATTGCTATTTTGGACCAAAGCGAGCAGAAACTGAGGTCAACGATAGTACCATTAGTACATGTTCAGTGGCGGCATCATAATGCCGAGGTGTCCACATGGGAGCGCGAGGATGAGATGCGCGAGCTCTATATAGAGCTATTTTTACCAGGTACTTTTTAGTTCCGAATTTCAGGACGAAATTCTGTTCTTAGGGGGGAAGTATGTAATACCCCGTAATTTTATTTATATTTATTTAAGGGATTAATTGAATTAAATGAGAATTAATTGGAAATTAATTCGGGTATAAATACTAACGAGATGTGAGTTGATATTTGATTATGATGTTAAAAATTTATTATTTCCGAGTATGTATGGTAATCCATGAGTATTGATGATATCTAAATTGTCACGAGGTAGATATACGGCAATTTGGAAAATTTAATTGAGACGCGTGTGTCAGTCGCGTCAGCAACATAATTAATTGAATTAAAAAGTGAATTTTATTTTTATCAACCGAATGGTCATTATGAGTGCACCATCGTGTTCGGAAGGGTCGAAATAGTCAGAAAACACTAGCCGGGAGTTTAGTTTGGGTCCCGGGGCATTTTTAGGCCACACCGGCAACCCAAAAGGGTAGTTTGGTAATTTTAAAAATAGGGGAATTAAAACTCACGAATTTTAGAGGTTATTTTTATATTATAGAAGAACCCACTAATCCATTATTAGCATTTGGGAAGTTAGAGGGCTACGGGAGTTATAGGGGGAGTTGGAAGAAGTTCCAAAAAGGAAACCCTAGCCACCATCACCATCTTTGGAAGAAATTTGTAGAGAGAGGGAGGAGAATCAACATTCAATTCTTCAACATCAAATCAGAACATCGAAGGCAAGTGGTTTAATTACATTAATTTCAAGCGAATGCTTCTTCCATGCTTAGAATTGAATATTTGTCTTATATTGGAAGTTTGATGAAAACCCATGAAATTGGAGGTAGAATTCATAATATGATATAGGGATTGCATGTCGAATGTTATTGGATGAATGTTATATCCAAAATATATCTTATGATGGTTTAAAAACGGATTTATGAAGAAGTAATTGTAGACATTAAAATTCCAGCTTCATGTTTATAGGGTTTGAGACAAGATTTGAGAAGTTTGATGATTTCATGTTAATTTAGGAAGAATTGACACCAAATATATGTTAAATTGTGACCTAGGATAACTTAGAGTAGTTTATTCACGTTAAAACTCATTTGGGATGATCTCAATATGGATTTAAGGGTGAGAAATTGAAGAAAAAGGAATTGGGGAAATTTCTGGAAGAAAACTGTAATCTCGTTAGAAGACCTGTCCAGGTCGTTCAAATGATCTTTTAACGAGATGACAGTGTTCCTTCTAACGAGTTGGTAGTTCGTTCGAAGCCTTTCGTTCGAACGAACTCGTTCGAACAACCTCATTCGAACGATACTTCTAACGAGTTGACAGAATGGCCTTTTTGGCCTGATTTCATTTCTAATGTCCCGTAGACTTATTTAATTGGAGTATTAACCTTCTCTCATTGATTAGTGGGTATAATTGTGAAAATTGGAGTACGTTGAGGAGTAGAATTTAGAACCTTATAATAAAATCAGATGTCAATTGTGGAGTAGGAAACGAGTACTTAATTACGACGTGAGAAGGGTTTATAACGTTAATATGCAAAAATCGGGGATTGTAATTGTATAACATTAAATTACGGTATAAGAACGAGAAGTATACCTATATTAATAATACGAGATATCTAAGATGTACGAATGCTTAGATATGTGGTTTTATGTGTATAACATACCTACCATACTTGCTATCATGGGGGGTTAGCGTTCGATCAGGTCCATCTAATCTTTGTGTGCCTACGGGGGGATTTAGATTGGTACCTCGAGGACATAGGTCAGAGAAGGACTTATTGAGAAGTTAATAAGTCTGCTGATCATGGGAGCGTAGGTATGTGCGTGACCCATGTGATGTGAACTATGTTCGCCTCCATTGTTTGTGATTGTTGTTTATTGAAAATAATTCCTGAGAGATTCGGAATACGTGGTCCTTATGTACGTGATGTACTGGGATTGGATAGCAGAGTATGTTTGCACCGCAGTTTAGTCTCGGGGTGCTAGTAATGTATATTTATGATGAGAATAATATACTATTAATTGAAATGAACTATCATGATTAAATGTGAGTATAATTATAGCAACGTTATGTAAAGATAAAATAGATGATCTCTAGTATATTAGTATTGCTAATAATTGGGAAACAGAGAATTAATGTAAAGCTCTCTATTTAATTGATGATGTTGGAATTAAAGCGTGAATCGTATATAAATGTTAGAATTTATTTAGGACTAGTTAGATATGAGAATCACTAGAATGGGTACGGGTACGTTACGAGTGCACAAATAGTCGAGAGGTGAGTATTTCATGTGAGAGCACGTCCTAACATGTATTTTGCATTCATTGTTTTATTGTCATTAAAACACTTGCTATATTTTAAACTGTTTTCCACAATCGGGATCTAACCCGTTTGCTTTCAAATATATTTTCTTGTAAAAACCTTTTAGGTTCCCAGCCATAAGGACACCAAGCATAGGAGTTCCATTCAGGTGATGTACTGTAGCTGTTGTGGAAGTTACAGGATCTTGTCAGTAGACGCCTCCATTTTCCATCTTGACTCTATTTATATATTTCCTTATCAGTTGGGCATGTCACCCTTTTCTTTTAGAAACAATTTATATATTCAGTTCATTTTAGATTTTGGATTGTAATTAATTTAGTGACGCAGATTTAGCATTTTTTTATTTCGATACTTGGATTGTTGTGAGGAGTATTCCTCCAGTTTCATTATTATTGCGTGGTTATACTTGTCGTTTCATTGTGGTGGATTATGTTATCATTTCTTATCTACTTTCCTGTTAACCAGTAATTATTAAAACGTTTTCGACAGTGGTACTACGAACTGAACCAACTTGACATTTTGTATTAATTTAATAAAGGAGTAGCTACCCGGTATTTAATTAGTCGGGGTGTCACACAGTCGTACCATATAAATATATTTATTTTGATTTTGTGCTTTTCTATTTCTTTCTTAAATCACGCTGCCGGTGAAATGGTTAAGAAATATAAGAACGTATAAGTCAAAGAGATTTTATAAAAGGAAGGGAGATAGAACATTTGTCATATTAGATAATGATAGATTTATATTAGAATGAGTTTTTATGAGATAAATAGATTAATGGGATTGTGGTGATATATCTATATAATATGAGAGGGGGTGTTTTAATGTTCTAAAATATTAATGGTTAAGATTGATTCTCCTACTACAATCTAAGGGCGACACGTTGTTCCATGTCATAATGGGAGTGTTATGACATGGTAAAATTAGTGATCACAACCAAAACCCTCCCAACATACCCATTTTCTCCTGTTCTCCCATCTGCCTCACAAGACAAACCCGCACAACAAAATAACCCTCCTATAGATTCGTCCTCACCTCCACACGACTGCTACCTAAGCTCCACGTTTCCTTCGCCCTCTCCTTCACCTCTTTCTCCAGTGTCCGATCTCCATATTTCTCTTCTCCTTCCAATCGTAAGTTTAAATTTCATTCATTGTATTAAAATCGTACCTATATCTATATCTATGGAGATTTTAGGTTTATACAGACACATACATATTTTTTGATATACGCACACATTTATATATACATCTAGCATTTTAAATTCTGTTTTGGAGATATTTGTTCAATTTTTCCTTTTTAATTTACATTATAGATCTTCTTGGGTTTTTTGTGTTAGAACTGGGGATTTTATTGGGTTGTTGAAATTTTGTATTGGGGATCTCCATTGTTGAAATTTCGCATTGAGGATCTCTTTTATGCATCTTTTTATTAATATACTATTCCTCACTAAAGTTTTGTATGCTTTCCGGGTATTATCAAGGTGTGAAAATTGTATTCTTTTCAGGTATTTGTGAAAATGCATAAATGAATGTTTACAATCTTTTATGAAACTACACTGTCAAAATTTTCATTTTTGCATTAATTGTTCTTCACTAAAGAGTATAGGTTCCCTACATTATACCTACAAGTCATTGCTTAGTCGATTTCAATCAACTAATTTTAGTATCATTTTTCATATCTGTCAACTAATTTTGTTCTTACCATGTTTAGGTTCAATGTTTTTTAAAATTGATATTTTTGTTTTGGGGTAGCATTGATATTTGTTTTAGGGCCGAGTAAGATGTTACAATATATTTTATCTTTTCTCTCAAATTATATAAGCTCTTCAAATCACATATTGACCATGGTGTGTAAAATTGTTGGTTGAAAAAGTACCCACAAGTTTTCAATTGTCCTTTGTCGTAGTAATTTGTTAATAGTTACTTTGCTTGAGAAATACGGCCCAAATGCTAGTTTGAATAAAATGTTTTATTCGTGGACTAATTTATGAGGGCTTCATTTTTAGACCCCATGCTTAAAAATGATCACATAATACATAATGAGGTTAATATATCCTCGAAGACCTGTAGCCAATGTCTGCTTCAAGACCTATGACTATGACTCAGGTAATCTCCTTTCTCATCCATTTTAAGACAGGCCATTACATGAAGATCCTACCAAGGTCAATGTTCTTAGTTGATGTATATTCCTGATTCTCTCTAAAAATTATAAAGCGATAGTTAATTTTCTTAGACAATATTCTTACTGCTATGATGCTCAGAACCCCAAATTTTAACCAATCCTGTTTTTCAGTTTATTACAAATCTTTTGTACAGGAATCAATTTCATAATATAGCATGCTTCCTAGGTTATAGAAAGATGAATTTTAAATGAAATAAAATCCCACAAACATGAGTTGACGTCATTGTTACATATTCAGACATTTCTTTGTAGTTGTCTTATACTGAAAATGTAGAGTTGGAACATGGAAAATGTATTGGTTTCAATTTTTTTAATAGTGAATTGTACATCTAGATAGAATGTTTTACTGTTATTTTTGCACAAGCTAATTCTTATTTATAATTTGGAGTGTATTCCTTATAAGGTTTACTTTTATTATTTGAAATTTTAAAATTATCAATGATCATTTATTCTTTTTTTCTATTTTGCAGGTGAACGAGTGGATGCAATTAGATTTGTGGATAATTAGATGATATTTAATTATCCATCATAGGATTCCGATTAGATTCTTACGGCTTGTTGACTTTGATAAAATAGACATCTGAATGTCTTGAGGCATCAAAATATTGTTGAGATTTTGATTTTTGATCTATAACACACATTTTAAATTGACATCGTGTGTGTTGTTAGCGCAACACATGGAGTATGCCGCGAACAAAATCGTGACATCGACATGGCTAATCCTTTTATTTATTAAATTTAGCAAATTTCGTTTATGGATTGCGAAAATTAATATATTTGTGCACGAAAATTATGCATACAGGCAGTAGCGAGATAAATCATCAGATGAAAAATGACGCATACAGGTAATAGAATTCTTTATTCATATGATTACACTCTATTATCTAAATGGTCTTCTTATAACACACACCATTATGAAATGATTGACACCAAGTTAAAAATTTACTGAAATCTTAGTTATATCATGATAAGCGCACTATCTACGCTGACATATCTCTTACAAGTGAGTTGTGATGTCTATGATTGCCCATCAGAGATCATATCAATGGGTTTTGTATGGCTTTTATTTATAGTATTTTTCATTATTTTGGTGTGGGAGATACCTTACTGAACGCAATTTAGAGTGGCTAGTGATAAATAAAAAAATTGCTCTAATGTAGATTTTTGTCGTTGTGCAACTTTTCTATCCATCAAAAATTCCCTTGAACCTACAAAATTATAGCATGGACTAGTGTAGAGGGTAAGTAAGGGAGTCAATCCAAATCTAAAGGTGAAACATAAAATTGGTGAGGACATATATATAGACTCATTTGCATTTTATTATATTTTTCTATTTTTACTTTTACTATTTTTTATGAATTTTTCAAGGTGATATTAATTAACTAACTATATACTAATTTTTAAAGTACTACTAAGATGTAAAAGCTAATAAAAAAATGAGATAAATAAAATTAGGCTAAAAAGTAAACTAACTAAATTGGATTCATTAGGGTTTCAAAATTTCATCCCATGAATGGGATATTAGCCTTCAATAATCATCATCCACAAATATAAGATAAACACACAAAATAAAAAGAAGATTAAAATAAAAGTAATAAGCGAGGAATAGATCAAACCCATTTAAGCCTTGAATTGGAATGAAATCTTCAATTACATCATCAATCTCTCAATTACAATTCCTCACTCATGTATTTATTGAATCTAAACTAAAAATTACAAAATAAAAATAAAAAGGATAGTGGATGAATTCATAATGGACAATTAAGTAATAAAAGAGATTTGCTAAAAATGCAAATCCGAAAATTATAAAATTGTACATTAGAATTCACCCAAAGAAATAAATTCTAGATCATTAATTTATATTGAGATAATTGCTAAAAATGCAAAATCTCAACGTAAAGGAATGGGTTAGAATTTACCTCCCATAAGGAATAAATTTCACTACATCAATCTATTTTGAATTAATTGCTAAAATTACAAAAATTCATAATAGAGGGGTGGGGTGAGATTTATTCTAGAGATAATTTTCACTACACTCCTCTATATTGAGGTATTTGCTAAAAATGCAAATACTCAACATAGAGGGGTGGAGAGAATTTTATCACACCAAACTTAAAACTAATTTTGAGATCTTTTTCTGCAAATGGCCCAAGTCTTCAATTTATATGGTGCACATGGAGGCTAGGGGTATATTGGATAATTGAAATGAATGTTCATGGAAATGGTGAGAGGAGAATGTGGGTTGAGAGGATATAAAAATATGATATGGATGAAGGTATTTATGGGAAGTTGGGTTAAATAGATAGTTGGGGGTAAAATAGGAAAAGGGGTTAAATATGGCATGATGGGATTTGTTATTTGTTTTGGTTTTGGCATTTGACAGCACACGATTGTTCCTGGGTTGAAATGGGTCTTCGGTTGTTTTGGCTCAAATGGAGAATGAGTTTGGATGATGGGTTTATGGCTAATGGTTGTGAGAGGTTTTAAATGTGTTAAACAGGTAGGTCCGGTGGGTTTTCGGTCGCGGGTAGTTGTCGATTGCGTTTCGGGTATGGGTACTATGGGTGAGGAGCTATAGAGGTCGGGGCAGGGGGGAACACGGGTTAGGGAGGTCTCGTCTCCGGCAGGGGGAGTGGTTTTCGCCGGAATTTCTCTATCCGGGTCTCGGGTTGAGCAAGGTGGCCGCGGGTTAGCTGGTAACAGGGCTTGTAGTTCGCAACCTAGGGAATCGACGCCGGCGGTGAAGGAGGTCACAGGTCGGAGGGGTGAGACAGGAGGGTGTTGGGCTTAGTTCCGACAGGGGTTAGCTGTAGGGTTTCGGCGGGGTAATGGGTGGTTGGCCGGAGGTTGTCGGCTCCGGCTTTGGGCAGTAGGAGGGTCGCGGAATGGAGGTTGGATGTTGGTGAGATGAGAGAGAAAGAGGTGTAGGGAAGAAGATAAAGGGGGGTGGTATTGGGGGTGTGAGGGTGTATTGGGTTATGGGTTATGTGTGTCAAATTGTGACACTTAAAATAACACTAACTAAAATAAAATAAATAAAAATAACTAAAATCCTAAAAAATAAAATTAGTGAAAACTAAAAATAAAACCTCTAATCTATAAAGTAAAATTAAAATAAAAGAAAAGAAAAGAAATAAAAATAAAAACTTAATAAAAAATATAAAAACTAAAGTTCTAAAAAATATAAAATCTAATAAACTAAAAATAACTCCTAAAATTAATCCTAATAAAATAAGACTACACTAAAAAGTAATAAAAATAAAGATAAAATAAAATAAAAACTAAGACTAAAAACTAAATAAAATCAAAATAAAATAAAATTATAAAAAATAAAATAAATAAAATAGTAAATAAAACCTAAAAATCCTAAATAAATCTCAAAAAAATAAAATAACTCAAACTAAAAATCTAAAAATTAATAAAAAAAAAAGGGGGGGGCAAACAAAACACACACATGGTTTGGGTAGGCTTAGGCTAGGTTTAGGGTAGGCTAGGATTAGGGGATTGGGTATTTACCTCCATTTTAACCGCAAATTGCTCCGAAATATAGCTTTTGACACCGCAACTGCAATTAAGCATGCATAATAAACATTTAAGCATATAAGACCCATATTGCCGAGAATTAGCAACTAAAGTACGTCTATTCGGGGTATAAAATGTACAGTTTTGGTTGCTTATCACACCACCCCCAAACAGAGCGTTGCTAGTCCTCGAGCAATAAGATAGAGAGAAAGAGAAAGATAAGAAATCAAAAGTGTACCACTTTCGTGGGAACTTGCGATTGCACTTAGCATGTGCAACAAGCCTTTAAACCTATAGGTTGTCCTACAGGACGAGTTTTGTCTTGTGAGGGTCTGCAGGGAATATACCCACAAAATTCTTATTTGCAAAAATTTATTGAAAGGCAGTCAATCTCTTATTAGACATAGAATAATCGCACGATCCATCACATGAGAAATATGATTTGAGAAATACAAGATAGAATGTGTAAAAAGATTAAGCTAAGTAAACACTCAAGGCACATCCTTCCTAGAACTCAACGTGTGTAGTGTAAATCAGTCAAAACGGGTCAAGTATCACAAGAGTAATTCCTAGATTGCCTATTCGAAATCAACGCTTCAACTTCAAATCTCATAGGATATAACTCTCTCAAACGAACTCTCGAGATTTGGGTAAGTGTATCGCTCTTGTGTGTGAGGATGTGAGTAAATGTAAGCAAGTTCAAATGTTTCACACACACATAAGAAAGAATGAACATTTAGAAAAAAATGATCTCATGAAAGAATGTTAATCACTATAGTGAGAACGTCGAGTTATTCACCACGTTGACTTTCATTTGCCCGAACACCTAGGGGAACATGTATGTATATGGGTGAGGGGAAATGAAATGAGAAGGATGGGATATGAGGTTGGATGGTGATGTATGGATGAATGACGAGTGATGGATAAAAGATGGATGCGATAGAAAAGTGTATACACTTTAGGCACAAATGTCTTTATTTCAACAAAAATTAACTACAACTCTCTTTCTTTTTCTTTTTTTTTTCTTTTTTTTTTTCTTTTTTTTCTATAATTTGCTATTTTTCTTTTTTCTTTTTTCTTTTTCCTTTTTCTTTTCTTTTCTTTTTTTTTCTTTTTCTCTCACTTTTTAAACAAACATTTAAGACATTTACATTTGAAATCACACTCTTTTATTCGAAAATGAAAGATGATGTGTTAATGTGGTGGGGAATGTGTATGGATGATGAGGGGAATAAATGGGAATATGGAAGAATATTGGAATGTAATGGGTGAAGTGAATGGTAAATGGTAGGTGTATGGATGAAATATTGGTGATCGGGACAAATTTAAAGATACGTGTTTCTTACAACTCAAAATTGATGTCTTTCTCAGTGATCAAGCTAAAAATGAAGAATAATGAGATCATACAACAATTAAGTGCGGACCCAAAGAAAGTTGAATCAACTTGTGACTCGGAGATTGTGTAAAACACTCACAAAGGGTGAAAGGCACAAATCTCACAAGTTAAAGTCTCTACTAGTGATCCTTAAGGTTCTCTTGGGAATTGTAATACTCTTCAACTCTAAACCGTAGTGACATGATAAGTGCGCAAATTTGTTGAGTCTAGAAATTCATGGTGCAACATGCCGTGTTATGTAATACATAAGCTATTTAGAAGAAATATTCTCTAGCTTAATTCCTAGAATTTTGAAAGATGGATGATTGAAAATTCACATCAATGAGTGAGATGAAAGAAACTGCACGAAATTTTAAAAATCAGGTTTAAAACTCAATTTTTTTCAAAAGAGGCACGATTTTGATAAAATTCCCCACCCCCAAACAAAAAGGAACATCGTCCTCGATGTTAAGTAAAATGATTTTTTAAAATTGAGAGTATAAGGTAGGAAAGATAGTACCAGAATATACCGCTAGTGAAGTGGACAGATGAAGCCAAGAATAAACCTAAATAAATGATAAGAGAAAAAAATGTGTACAAGTCCATAACATGGTAAAGCATAGGGTGATGTGAAAACACCACCCCTAAACAGGATGAGACTAGTACAAGAAACGAGGGCTGCCTCTCGGTAGAGCTAAGTTTAATGTCTTCAGCCAGACCGAACCATTCTCACCCTAAGGATAAGATCTATGAAAGCACGAGGTGACAGAAAATTTGGGTGATGAGAATCACCCCCAAATAAGACTGAAGCGCCAGTCTTGTTGGAAATAGGCTAAAGTGGTCAATGCACTTGTATAGCAAAGTGCATCACACGATGCAAAGCATCGGTGGACCATGGGTGGGTGGGTATTAGGGTAAGGGTGAGGGTGGAAAGGTATCGGTCACGAGATTTGTTGAGCTTAAAGGTGGGGGAAACTAGGGCCCTATAAGCATGGTGCTCTAGTTGGTGAGGAAGGCAATATGGTGTGGTAATTGAAATGGGATGGGCCTCATAAAAATCACACGACCATTTTATGAATGGGCGATGATAATGGTCGCGCCGTGGCATGCCAGGGAGAAGTTGAGAAGAAAAATCAACACCACAAGGAAGTGGTGTGCATGGAGTAACAAGCTCGGTGTCACGGAAGTGGAGAGTAGCACCATAAATACTCTCATGGGTGGTGGATGGTTTTAGGTGAGGATCTAAAAATGTAGATGGAAACGTGAAATGTGTAAAATCAAAATCCAAACCAAGTGGTGGGGTGGGAAGGATTAAAGGTGGGTCGGGTGGGACAAATGGTGTATCGGGTGGGATAAACGGTGGAGGAAGATGATCCAACTCAAGCGTGGGAGACACACACTCATTGGGAGGAGTAAAGGAATAATCAAAAGGGAGTGTGGTTTCTAAAGATGGAGTTGTCAACTTCTCCAAAAAGGTATCATTGGGGAATATGGTGGGTGGGTAAGATGAGGCACCAAGATCAGAGATAGAGGAATCTCTAGAAATATTGGGCTCAATGGGAGCCATGCATGGTGGGACATCATCCAGATCCGGATAGTTAGGAACTATCACAGATTCTATCTCGGGAAATTAATGAGAACTCGTAGCCGGAGCTAACCTAGGATAAATTGGTTCCTCGGGAACACAAGGGTGAAGCTCGATAGGTGTAGACTCGGGCATTGTTTTGGATTCAACGGGAAAGGGACTGGGAATATGAACCGCAATGATAGGTTCATGTGGACATGGTGGGAATTGATCAGGCTCACTATCTAAAGGTAAGTCAACACAATTATTGACTTGGGACCCGGACCATGGGATGGTCTCAACTTTGAGATTCTCGAGGTGGTAGGGTTGGTCACACTCAAATTTCGTGTCACAAGAGGACACATCATCATCACACTCGGTGGCAATGATGGGTGGGGCCATGGGAATATCCGACTCTCTCGCACACTCCAAATCATTTAACCTTTGTTCAAACCTTTGGAGAGCTTGAGTTTGAATTTGAGTGGCTCCCTCTTGCTCGATTATGAACTTTTGCAAGAGGCTTTCGAGAGTAGAGGTGGATGATGGTGGTGGTGGAGTGACGAGTGGTGGCGGTGGTTGAGGTGGACACAACTCGCTATAATCGGGACTATATGGAGAATACTCATATGAAGTGTGTGGAGTGGGGCCAAGTTCATCATATACGAAAGGATCGCTTTCTTGATGGACGAATGGTTGATACTTATGGGGTGCGTAGTGAGGGGACTGATCGTGAACGAGTGCACAAGATTGCCATGGCGACTGTTGGAACATGTGAGGATCCACAACATCGGGTTGGGATTCGTATTGCATGGAAGGGTGATCAAGCCTCCACGAATAACTCGAGGACTCACACAACTCGGGAGTAGGTATATTGGTATAATTGGCTGAGGTGGGTGCCGGAACAGTGTCATATGGATAGACATGTTCCAAGATGGGTTCGGATGGATATGACAAGTAAGGACACTCATGGGACATGTGATCGGCCTAATAACAGTGGGTGAACAACAAAGGAGAAGACACGCCAACACTTGACACCGAGAGTGATGGAATAGGAGGTGCGTGCACAGATGGGTCAAGAGTATCAAAGGTACTTGTGAGAGAGGTGAAACCATTAAAAATATCATAAAGAGACGGCTCGGGATCACTCTCACACGTGTCACGTGTCAATGGAAAATGACCAAAGTAGTCCCCTAAAGGACGTTCTTCGGCCATGAGTAGAAAATATTTTTTTCGAATTTTTAATTTTTTTCAAAAGGAAAGAAAATATTTTTTTTAGATTTTCTAAAAATAAGGGAAGAAAAATATTTTTGGATTTCTCTAAAATGAAAAAAAAATATATTTTTGGATTTTTTTATAAAAATAATAGAAGAAAATATTTTTGGATTTTTGTAAAATGAAAGAAAGAAAATATTTTTTTGATTTTTTTGGGGGGGGGAAGAAAAGGTGGGGAAAAATATGGACTCTTTGAATTGGACGAACCAACTAAAACCGACTACCAAAAAAATGAATTGGACACACAAACAAGTCAAGAAAATTTCCTAACTAGCACATAGCCAATTTTTATCTTTAAATTTAGTGAAGGGTAGTCAAATTTTAATTAAGTCCGCGGGCGATACAAAATTCACGAAAATCTTAGTGATCGCCTTTGCAAAATGTTCTCCTAGTGGGCTACCTAGTTAATTGATTTTAAATTTAATGATGGCTAGGGTAGCACACAGTGGTAAGCGAGTGAGTCGTGTGATGAAATCCCTTCTCGTGAATGACCGGGTGTAGTTCTTAGTCAATTAATTCATCACACCATTCGAAAATAAATGCGAGAATAAAATCAAGTAAGAGCACACACAACACACACAATAATTGACTCGCTAACAGGAGAGGCGCGAGGGTTTAAAAATGTACCTCCCATGGGTTTTAGGCCATGGGGTGACAAAAAATTTGAGTCGACCGAGGGGAGAATACACCTATCTCAGTCGTCCCCGGGAGTCCTATCGACCCAAGGTAGAGCGACTTCTTTTCCTCGCCTTTGGACACCCTCTCTCTACCTTGTCCGGTTTCCCTATCACGCTTGGCTTCAATTATCAAAAATTTAAATGGAAAATAAATGGTGTCTCTAAGCACCGCAATACAAGCAATGATCAAAATCATAATACAAGCCTTCTAAAAATATAAAAATGGTACAAAAAATAATAAAGTACAAAAAATAAATGAACTACAAAATTGAATCCGCTCCGAGTGCTTCACGATCCTAAGAATGGCAATGGCGCCATTTGATATCCGAGCGCGCCTAAGTGTGTTTTCTTCAGATTGTTGGGAGCAGAATTTTGAAATCGATGTATGATCTGCCAACCCTCATCTAGATGAAGTTGATCTTGCCTTATTTATGCTAAATGGTCCCTTGGATTTGTAATTCAAACTGGAAGACAAAATTCAATGTAAACTATATGTTGATTACATTTAACATTTCGGGGATTGATGTTGCTTTATTATATCCTTTCTATAATAAAATGTATAATATTGTCCCTGTTATCTGAATTTTTATCGCTATAAAACAGTCATTGTTTTCATATTTGAATGTCTTTTGGATTGAATTTTTACCCTCTTAAATGTGTGTATTACTACACATGGAAAGTAGCCCTATGTCTTTGTAATAAAGAAAAAACCATACAAAAACTATCTAAGCACCAGCAACTGTTTCCTATTGGTAATTGAATGTCTATAATTGGGTTTGAGATAGTGGAAAATAAAATGAGAAGTCAGGAGCCCTGCTCCTCTTCCTTTACTCTTAAACCTTAATTCTTGATATTTATTCTCCATAAATTTAGGTTCAACTATATGATCTCTCTCCTCCCCCAACACACACACACACACACACACACACACACACACACACACACACGTGCGTGTGTTTGTATATTGATTTTAAGGATCTCCCTTTGAATTTAACAATCGATGACAAATTTTCTCCTCAAACTAGAGTGAATTAATCTCAGATTACAAGTAATTATTTTGTTTAGTCTGAGTTTGGTCTTGAATGTTTTTGATGCTTGATCTCCCTACCCCCGACCCCAACCTTGATTTGGGTGCTTTATGAGTTTTTAAGCTAAATTGTTTAATATGGTTGGATTTTGTGTTTCTTATTAATTATGTTTGTATGTTTAACATTCTTTTGTCTGGGATAAATTGTAAGGAGTGAACGAACAAATTAATATAAGCAATATGTGCATTGAACACTCACATTTCAAGTTAATTATATGGATGACTCTACTCTGATAACAACTCTCGAGTGATAACAGCTAATTGATTGAATCATATATATATATATATATATAATAAAGTAGGAAACTTATCTATGTCACAAGTTTGGCTCATGATGTCATCTTTATGAATTTTTTTGCCTTATCTATTTTACCCCTTACAAATTTGGATTCCCCCTCTTTAACACACTCTAATTTGTTTCCCCCAATTTTTTCAAAATTCAAATACAAGGTTACAATGGTATTTTCTTTCATTTTACACACCTTACCCCACTTTTTCTCTCAAACCCCCCCTTTAATATTACACACCTTGCGCTTTCTCCCTTCAGCATCCTTTTTCTCTCTCCGATTTAGATTGGGGTGGGGGTCTCCTTTGAAGTCGGGTTAGCGTGTCTCTCTCTCTCTCTCTCTCTCTCTCTCTCTCTCTCTCTCTCTCTCTCTCTCTCTCTCTCCATGCTTAGTCTTCTTCGAGCTCTCTCTCCATCTTCCAAGATCGATCTCCACGCTCCGGATCCTGGATAGAGGAGCTTTGTCTTCATTTACATTATATATTTTTTGTGGGTTAACATTCTATATTTCTGCAGAGGTGCGACTGCCAATTTGGGTGGGCTTTGGAGATTTCTGCAAAGGCATTTGGGTTTTAATTTCTTTGTCAAGACATTTGGGTCTTTTGTTTGGTTTTCTCTACTTTCTGTGTCAAGAAATTTGGTTGTAATATCAGGTTTCTAATTCATATTGTTTGTTTCAAAATCTAGCCATTTCGTAAGGTATTTATAATATTATATATGGATCTATATAATTAATCTTTGTGTGTGTAATTTTTTTTTATCTCGGTTTTGTCTACAATAAAGTACGCTCCCATTGATCCAGTTTTTGTCTACAGTAATGTATGCTCCGGTTGATCCGGTTTTTTTCTACAGTACATATGCTCCGGTTGATCCGATTTTTATCTACAGTAACGTATGCTCCAATTGATCTATATATTAAATCTTCTCTTCCTATTTCTTTTATCTCAGTCCTTATCTGCTCCGGTTGATCAGATTTGGGTAGCAGATCTTCTCCCGATGTGGTAGCTGCCGGGGTTTTCTATTGCAATAGAAGGAGTTCAGTAGGTGATGCTCCAGTTATAGCCTCCGAGGTTTTCTATTACTCCGATTGATGCTCAAGTTGGTATTTTTTTCTTTATATGTATTTATGGAGAAGGTGTTGCTGGGTTGTTAGTTTTAGGTCTGAGATTTTAGATTTTGGTTTTTTGTACATGTACGTATTATTCAAATCTGTTTGGTGTTGCTGTGATGTATGTTGGTTGATACATATTATACTTTTGTTCATAAATACGTATGTATTCTGATTGTTGTGCTATATGTTGGTGTTTGGTATTATTCATATCTATTTGGTGTTATTCAGATCTGTTGGATATATTCGTATTATTCAGATCTGTTTGGTGTTTCTTTATATGTATTCTGATTGTTGTGCTATATGTTGGTTGATA
The DNA here is from genome assembly GCA_949130495.1 of Sambucus nigra. Lineage (NCBI taxonomy): Eukaryota > Viridiplantae > Streptophyta > Magnoliopsida > Dipsacales > Adoxaceae > Sambucus > Sambucus nigra. Next base: position 226,505,597 of record OX422219.1, read on the forward strand.
CGTATTATTCAAATTTGTTTGGTATTACGCACCATGTTAATTTTCATCCTAAGACAGGTTTTCAATACTTGCTATAAACCGTGGGCGGTTAATTTTCACCCTAAGCCAGGTTTTCAATACCAAGTTTGGGATGAAGAGTAAAACTGTGGGCAGTTAAATTAAAACGTAGTCGTTTGAATATCGATCAATGCCATCTATAAACCATTTCAAAAAATTCCATTGGAGTTAAACTACACGACGTCGTTTTCAACATAAAATGCAGACCAATTGTTACACACTCACCAAAACCGTTTTCTTTTATTAAGATCGTGTTCTCTGTTGGGCTTAATAAAAACGAAGTCGCCCTTTTTAAAAATAAAAGAGTTAGCCACAATAAAAGAATTTTTTTATCTGAAAATGTTTAATCATAATAATAAAATATCAAATTAAAATAACACACAATTAATAAACTAATCGAACAAAATACATCCAACATGTCTAATGTACTAAGTAAATCACCTCGCGGTCAAATAAGAATGATGTGAAAAAGTCTCATCTTATACTCCTAAATATATAACATACAATCAATAAACTAATCGAACAATTTTTTTTTAAATGTTTTAAAAATTCTTTTTCAATAAAAATAACACATAATCAATAAACTAATCGAACAAAATACATCCAACACGTCTAATGTACCAAGTAAATCTCCTCGCAGTCAAATAAGAATTATGTGAAAAAGTCTCAAATAAGAATGATTGAATCTTAAAACGTAAGTCTATATAGATGATAACATGCAAACACATGTAAAGAACCAATAGTATAGATAAAATAAATTAGGCTAGAATTCATTGCTGTGTACAGGGCTGGTCTTAAGATTGATAAGGTCATGTGCAAAAATTGCAAAAAGGTCCCTTTTTGTGTATTGATATAAAAAAATGTGCTCTCGACAAAAATTGCAAAAACTTCCCCAAATTTTCTTATTTGTTTACACATTTGTTTTGTAAAATAACTTTATGATTTAAATTTACATGACCCTATACTTAGCAAATTTACACTTATAATATATAAAATATTTATTATTTATATTATACACGGTTGTATACTTTTCAAAATTACTAGCATGCCTTCAGGCACGGGCATACCCTAGTATATATATATATACTTAAGATAAGTTGGTTTATGTGATTAGTTTATTTCCATCATGATTCTTTTCATCATTTCAATATGACACCATATAATAGTTTCTTATTTTGTATATTAGTAGGCCCATAGGATCAAAACTCATCATAACATGAGAACAACACTAAATGTTTCTTGAATATTTGCACACTAAAATTTAGTTTACAGCATATAATAGTTTACAGTGCAACATGTTGGACGACCTCAATTGATATATATGTGATTTTTTGGGGAGTTTTTTAGGAAAAATTATTTGTTCGATGAATTTCGGCTCTTTGAATTTTGTTGAATATTTTGTTATCACTTAAGCAGGGCGGATAGTCCAATAGACAAAGGAGAGTATGCCTTTTTTTTTAAATTAACACTTTGTTTATTTGAGGCACAAAGTGAATTCAGTAGTTGAATATTATATATTTCATGTTATATGTGAATTTTTTTGACAATATAGACTATTTGAATGTTGTTGCACTATTTATTTGTTAAGTAGGGTGGATAGTCCTTTAAACAAACAAGATTATGAAAATTTGTCTTAAAATTACACTTTTCTTTTGTTTGGGAATGAAATTTTTTCCGTTTTACAATTATGTACATTGAATTTTTTTATCGTTTTACGATTATATATATATATATATATGAGAGGGGGTGTTTTACTGTTAAAAAATATTAAGGATTGATATTGACTCTCCTACTACAATATAAGGATGTCATGTTGTGCCATGTCATAATGGGAGTGTTATGACATGGTAAAATTAGGAATCATAACAAAAACCCTCCTGACATACCCGTTTTCTCCCATTCTCTTATTTTCCTCACAAAACCCTCATAACAAAATAACCCTCCTATAGATCCGTCCTCGGCTCCACGCGGGTTACACCTCAGTTCCACATCGTCACCTCCCTCTCCTTCACCCTTTTCTCCAGTGTCAAATCTCCATCTTTCTCTTCTCATCCTAATCATAAGTTTAAATTTCATTTATTGTATTAAAACCGTACCTATATCTATATCTACGGCAGTTTTAGAGTTAAACATACTCATAAAAGATTTTTTGCTATACATACACATTGAAATATACATCTAACATTTTAGATTGTGATTTGGAGATGTTTGTTAAATTTTGGATTTGTAATCTACATTTTAGATCTACTTGGGATTTTTGTATCCAATTGGGGATTTTATTAACTTGTTGAAATTTCTTATTGGGGATCTGCATTGTTGAAGTTTTGAATTGGGGATCTCTTTTATGCATTTTTTTATTAATATCTTATTCCTCACTAATGTTTTGTATGCTTTCCAAGTATTATCAAGGTGTGAAAACTGTATGCTTTTCAATTATTTGTGAAAATTCCCAAATATATGCTTACTATCTTGTATGAAACTACACTGCCCTCATTTCCTTTTTTGCATTAAGTATCCATCACTAAAGAGTATAGGCTCCCTACAATCTAGCTATATGTCATTGCTTAGTTGATTTCAATCAACTAATTTTAGTCTCATTTTGTAGATTTGTCAACTAATTTTGTTCTAACCATGTTTAGGTTTAGTGTTTTTAGATCTGATACTTTTGTTTTAGGGTTGCATTAATATTTTTGTTTAGGTCCCTGCAAGAAGTTACAATATATTTTTATTTTCCCTCAAATTATCTAATCTCATCAAATCACTTATTGTCCATGGTGTGTAAAATTATTGATTGAAAAGGTACCCACAAGTTTTCAATAGTCATTTGTCTTAGTAATTTGTTAATAGTTCCTTTGCTCGAAAAATACTGCCCAAATGCTAGGTTTGAATAATAAGTTTTATTCATGGACTAATATTCCAGGGCTTCCTTTTTAGACACTAGGCTAAAATATTATCACATAATACATAATGGGGTTGATATATCTTGGAAGGCCTATAGCCAATGTCTACTTAAAGACCTATGCGTACTACTCAAGTAAACTCCTTTCTAAACTATTTTAAAGTAGGCCATTGCATGAATATCCCTCCATGGTCAATCTTCTTAGTTTAGGTATATTCTCGATTGTCGCTAAAAATTATAAAGTGATACTTTTTTTCTTAGACAATATTCTTACTACTAAGATGTTGACCACCCCAAAATTGTGGCCAACCTTGTTTTTTTTTTATTACAAATATTTTGCATGGGAATAAATTTTAGAATATAGCATGCTTACTAGGTCATAGAACGGAAAATTTTCAATGAAATAAAATACCACAAACATGAGTTGATGTCATTGTTACATATTCAGACATTTCTTGGTAGTTGTTTTATACTAAAAATGTTGAGTTGGAACATGTAAAATGTATTGGCTTCAATTTTTTATACTGAATTGTACATCTAGATAGAATGGTTTAGTGTTATTTTCTCACAAACTACTTTTTATTTATAAATAGTAGTGTATTCCTTATAAGGGTTAACTTTCTTATTTAAAATTTTGAAATTCTGAATGATCATTTATTTTCTTTTTTTTTCTATTTCGCAGGTGAAGAAGTGGATGCAATTTTGTAATTTTTAGCTTTGTGGTTAATTGGAAGATATGTGATTTTCCATCATAGGATTTAGATTGGATTGTTGTTGTTCGTAGAGTTTGATAAACTAGAGATCCCAATGCCTTCAGACATCCAAATGTTGTTGATATTTTGATTTTTGATCAGTAACACACGTTTTTGAATTGACACCGTGTGTGTTGTTAGCGCAACACGTGGAGCATTCCACGAATAAAGTAGTGCAATCAACATGGCTAATCCTTTTATTTATTAAATTCAGCAAATTTAGTTAGTTATTAAATTTAGGAAATTTTTTTAATGGATTGCTAAAATTAATATTTTTTTTTAGGAAAATGATGCATACATGCAGCAGCGAGATAAATCATCCGATGAAAAATGACGGATATGGGTAATATAAGTTTTTACTCATATGATTACACTCTATTATCTATAGGGGCTTCATATAACACCTACCGTTATAAAATGATTGATACCAAGTTAAATATTTGTTGAAATCTTAGAAATATCGTGATAAGTGTGCTATCAACACTGACAAATGTTTCAGAGGCCAATAAGTGAGCACTGATGTCTATGATTTCCCAGCAGAGAGACATCATCGCAACAGGTTGTGTATGGCTTTTATTTATTGTATTTAGCATTATTTTGGTGTGGGCATTCCCTTACTGAACGTGATTTAGAGTGGGAAGCGTGTCTAAATGTGTTTTGTTCAGATTGTTGGGACGAGAATTTTGAAATCGATGTACGATTTGCCAAAACTCATCTAGATGAAGTCGTTCTTGCCTTATTTATGCAAAATGGTCCCCGGGATATGTGATTAAAATTGGAAGCCAAACACATATATATAAAAGATGTGTTGATTATAATTAACATTTTGGGAGTTAAGGTTTATTTATTATATCCTTTTTGTAATATAATGTACAATTTTGTCCCTGTTATCAGAAATTTTCATCTCTATAAAACTGTCATTGTTTAATGGTTTTTGGATTGGATTTTGACCCTCTTAAAAGTGTGTACTACTAAACTTCTAATGTAGCCCTATGTTTTTGTAATGAAGAAAAAACCATACAAAAACTACCTAGGCACTAACTACTGTTTCCTACTGGTAATTGAATGTCTATAATTGGGTTTGAGGTAGTGGAAAATAAAATGAAAAGTCAAGGGCCTTGCTCCTCTTCCCTTACTCATAAATCTTACTTCTTAATATTTATTCTCCATAAATTTAGGTTCAAGTATATGATCTCTCTCAACAAACACACACAGTGTGTGTGTGTGTGTACATTGGTTTTAAGGATCACCCTTTGAATTTAACTATGGCTGAAAAATTTTCTCCTGAAACTAGAGTAAATTAATCTTAAATTACTGGTACTTATTTTGTTTAATCTGAGTTTGGCCTTGAATGTTTTTGCTGTTTGAGCTCCCTGCCCCGACCTCAACCTTGATTTAAGCGATTTATGAGTTTTTTAAGATAAATTATTTAATATGGTTGGATCTTGAGTTTCTTATCAATTTTGTTTATATGTTTAACATTTTTTTATCTGGGATAAATTGTAAGGAGTGAACCAAAAAAATAAGGTAAGCAATATGTGCATTGTACACTCATGTTGCAAGTTTATTATATGGATGACTCTACTCTGAAAACAACTCTCGAGTGATAATAGCTAATTGATTGAATCATATCTATATACACATCTAGAGAATAATACTTAAGATAATTTGGTTTATGTGATTAGTTTATTTCCATCGCGATTCTTTTCATCATTTCAATGTGACACCATAGAATAGTTTCTTATTTTGTATATTAGTTGGCCTATAGGAACAAAACTCGCCATAACATGAGAACAACACTAAATGTTTCTTTAATATTTGGACACTAAAATTTAGTTGACAACATATAATAGTTTACAGTGCAACATGTTGGACGACCGCAATTGATATATATATATATATGTGATTTTTTTGGGAAGTTTGTTTATAAAATTTAATTGTTAGCTGAATTTTAGCTTTTTGAATTTTGTTGGATTTGTTGTTATCCCTTAAGAAGGGGGTGGATAGTCCAATAAACAAAGGATAGTTTGTCCATTTTTAAAAATTAACACTTTGTTTATTTAAGGCACAATGTGAATTCAATTGTTGAATATTATATATTCCATGTTATATGTGAATTTGTTTGATGAATTTAGACTATTTGAATGTTGTTGGACTATTTATTTATTTATTAAGTATGGTGGATAGTCCTTTAAATAAATGAGATTATGGTGATTTGTTTTTTTCTAAATCACACTTTGTTTTGTTGGGGAATGAATTGTTTGCAATTTCGCAATTATGTACTTTGAAAATTTTCGTCCCTTTACGATTACATACTTTTGAAATTTTCATCGTACCTTCTGGCCCGGGCATTCCGCCAGTGTGTGTGTGTATATATATATATATATATATATATATATTTGTCCATGATTTTGAGTGAGTTATCTTTGATGCCTTATATATATTGTTACCAAATATATATGTATTCATATCCTAGCTTAACTTCCATCTCAATCACATAATGCGACATGTTTGTCTTCCTTAGATTATCTGTACTAATTTTACTTATGTAAAGACTTATTCATTATGTTACTGATTATGCTAGATGTTGATTATATTATCTTTTCCTTTGCCCATTCCATGACAAAAAGAGGGAGAATGATTGTCCTCCTTATGAAAGGAATGTTTAGTATAAGACCCCTTCCTATGAGAAATATTTCATTGAATTGTTTTCTTAAAAAGAAAGACTTAATTTAGGGGGAAAAGATTTCCTAAGAGAGAGATATGATGATCAAGATTAGTGTTGTTATGATATTACGACATAGTCTATGTTGAATTGAAGTTATAATAGATAACTTACGGAATAAAATATATGTTACTTCTTATTGAGATATAGCTAAACTTGGTATAAGATCCTTAGTAATTATATGAACCATGCTTACATTGATTATATCATGTAATCATCTTATTACTCTGGTAATCTTCTCATTATATATTCATTGGTATCTTGATGTCTTTGCTAGTATCTTAACAGGAACACGGGTTGCACGAGTTACAAATGGTTGAGTCATGCATATTCTCGTATTGCCTTTGGTCGGGCGAGTCGTTTTCATAGGTGATAGATTTGATCCATTTATTTTTAATCTTTTTTATATATTTTGTCACAGAAAAAACAAAGGGGGAGATTGTGAGAGCACGTATATGCTCTAAATCCTTAATAGGATTAAATTGTCTTATCCCGTTCCAAAATATATTTGAGTAATTGTGTAATTTGTCCCTGAAAGCTTCAAGATCACGATCTCTAGACTTAATTTTTCTTAAACTTCATCCAAAAATCTACCTCATGCCATGACCAGTGAGATTTCCTCTTTAGGATAAGGTAAAACACTTGGAATGACTTAGTGTTCACACCCCTATTTTGGCATAACTTAAAATTAAATTTTCTTAAATTGGAAAATGCGTTAAAACTTGTGTGTGAGTTATTAGGACTATTTTAATAAATAGACCATGAAATATACTTTTCTTACATAAAACCAAGTTCGTAAAACCTGTGTTCTTATGTGTATATTTTAAGTATGAGCGTTCTTGGTTGAGAACAAACATACTTAAAGAGTTTTGCCAAAATATTTTCAAAACCCTTGAGAGAAAAATACTAGTTCAGATTTTCTAGAGAAGGGAGTGGCCTACCTTGCCACAATGGCGTTATGTCTCGCTGCATTGATATCTCATCACTAGTGCCTTTTACCCAAGACCAACAATCTCACAACAAAGGTGAGACCTACCTCGCCTCAATCCTGCTGCAGTGACATATATCCCTTCATCGAAAGTATGTCATTGGTTTAATTTTATATGTCCAATTTTTATCGACTTCTTGGATCATTCTAGATTCCCTCAGGTCTGTCGTAATGATGCATTATCTCGCTAAAAAGACACTACGATGACAACATCAAATCTAGCGTTAAAAGAAAATTTGACCAAAAGATTGCAGTATAAAATGTGAGATTCTATTTTTATGCCATTTCTTTTGTTGCCTTATGGAAGAAACCTATTTTTTTTTTTTTGTTAAGAATGAGTTAGAAGGTTTGTAAGTTTTTGTTCACAGGTTTGAAAAAATAAAACTCCCATTTAACTCACTCTTTTATCATTCAAAAAATAGGGTTAAGAATTTTAGAAATGTTTTCATTGTTATAACAAGCTAAAAAAGTTAGATTTTCTTAATAGAAAAAACCTTCTCTTTAGTTGTAGACATCCATTATTATCATTCTAGCTTAGTGTTTTTAAAGTTTGATTACTTCTCTCAAGTATTTAACAAACATTTTACAAAACTTTTTCTTGAGAAACTTTTAATATTTTTGATAGATGAAAATTACTTTGTGAGCTTATTTTGATTAGCCAAACATATTTTTAAATTTCCCTCAACCTTTGCGACAACCTAGGAAGCTAGAACTATAAATAGTGGCTTTTCACTTGTTCCATTTTGGAACATCTAAGTTTTTCTTCAAACTTTAAAAAGATTAATTTTTTCTCTTCGATCTTTAAAAGAAGAAATTTGATTTGGTCCAAAAACGCGACATTATCAACGAAAGTTGACACCTACAATGTGGTGAGTGGTTGGAGAACGATTCGTGCTTGCTCTTCCAGCTAGGAGGTGGAAACTTTTCTCGTGGATATTGTGGGTTATTGAGTCTTGAAGAGGTTCAAGTTTGTAAGTCATTCCCCCATTTTGTAAATGTTTACCTTTTTAGTGGAAGGTGTCGGTTTGGCCCGAGGTTTTTCCCTCAAGGATTTTTCCTTCACATAAATTCTCGTCTCGAATGCATGATTTACTTTTCCACATTTTTATTTATCTTATATGATTCATGAACTTATATTGATAAGTTAAATAAATATGTAAATCATTATTTTGTCACTGAGATGTTAGGGTTAATACTTTCCTAAATTTGAATTAAAAATAAACATTACCTTCAATTTGGTAATAATTTTTAATTTAAATAGTCCCTCTCAACATGTACAAACTATCACCTTCATTTTTATGAGAGATTGAAAGTGTTTTGGTAATTTCTTTGTGGAGAAAATATTTTGGCAAATCTTTCTTGGCAAAAGAATAATCTTTTAAGGAGACAAAAATCTTTTGATAGAAACTACTTTTAGAATCTTGGATTCATCCAAGGTTCAAGTCTTGTTTTTTTCTTCTATATATGATTGAGAAATAATTAGTTTAAATACTTGTGAAATCTAAAAATTAGTGAACTTGTTTTCTTTAAATATTTTAAAAATCTTGAACAAATCTCTTTCTAATTTGTTCTTGTGCTAGTTTTTATATTTCATATATCTCAAAGATATATTTTGTGAGTTAAGCCATTATTTTCATAAACATTTTCACCTTAGGCCATCACATATCTAGTGTAATACCTTGTAGTTTTATGGATAATAAAATTACATGAGTGGGTGTAATTTCATGTCTTAGGTGAATAAAAGCGACATGTGATATTATTTTATACGAAAAACACATATGGAGATGTGTTAGGTTTAAGACATCAATTTTTGTTAATTGACTCGAAGGGGAATTTTAAGTGAACAGTTGGTCTCGAAAAGGCCAAGATAGTCAGAATAGAGTACCCGGGGGTATTGTTTTGGTTCCGGGAGATTTTTGGATTAGTAGTGACTCGCAATTGTGTATACGAGTCAATTTTGGGTTTATTAAGGGATAAGACCTCATTTCTCCCTTATAAGCCATGAAAGAAAGAAATAAAGAGAAAGGAAAGAAGAAATAGGAAAGAAGATAAAGAAGGAAGAAAAATAGGAGACTTTAGCCAAGCTCAGGCAGATTCCGGCACGAGATCATCGAATTTATCCAACCAAACAAGTGTTTAACTTGATTTAATCATTTAAATGTGTTTATTGTTCATATTATAGTTGTTGTGAAAACTATAAGATTTTGGGTTTGGGATTCTTGCACAAAAATGGGTTTGGGGGAGATGATTTCACATGATTTTGATGTGATAATGATCCCACATGAAATCTAAGTTAAAATCCATGATAATGGTATAAATTTTGGTGAGAAATTGGAAGAAACAAAAATGGTGGGTTTAATGGAATTAGGGTTTAATTCTTAGATAAGTTGATGAATGCCAAGAAAAACTTGGTATGTTGAGTAAATCATAGTGTGTAGATGTTATTAATGAGTTGGACGAGTGTTAGAGTGAATTTATTAGAAAGCATAAATCTGAACAGATCGGACCAGTTCGAATTTAGGTTACCCGATCGGCCCAGTTATGATCGGACCGATTCATTTTTCTTGGAAATCGGATCGGTCTGATTTTGACAGAAAAACTGAAGAAGTTTTCTTGGACTTTGATTGGAGAAGAATTTACTTTTTGGAGATAGATCGTAGGGGATCCTAAATAGAGTGAAAGAACCTCTAAAAGAGTAAATGGGTGATGTATAAGTCTCGAGTTAGTGGGAAAAGTCCGGGGTTTAAATTTCGGAATGTTTAGGACGAACAAAATTCGAGTAATTATTCGACGGGTTCGTACATATATATTTATGTGTGTAGATTATATATGTTGATTATATATATATATATATATGCCGAATATCTATGAGTAAATCCTAATGTGCGAGTAGGATGATATAAGAATACTAGCTAGACGTGATAAGCTACTATTCGGAAATAAGAGATGTGAAAATTGTATCATAAGTGAGTGAATACTTATGGGATTAAAATAAGTTGTGTGTGTATTATAAATTTATTATGAAGTGGTATATTTGGGATTATAGGCTAATGCCAAGTGAGATAGGCAGAAATAGTCGGATTTGGTGATATATATACATATATGGGTATAGAGACAATATATATATGAGGTGCTTATAAATATATCTGTGTGTGATTGATATATTTATGTGGAACCTACCCCTATAGTTTTATCATAGGAAGTTGAGCGATGTGGGTGAACCCCTTGGCTTGAGGAGCAGGGTGAGTATAGCCCCAGCTCGTAGTCATCCAGATATTATTATAGTGTGATTATTTATTCTGGGTGAGACGTCTTCGGTATGATTCAGTCTCACTTTCAGGTGAGGAACTATGATTGCTTCCCCTTCGTTTGTGATTAATTTAGGGTTCGGTGTGATATTCTGACCTGGCTGCTAGGGAGAATGTGTGAGAAATTCCTAGGATAATGATAACATTCTAGAGTCTGCATCCTTTGAGTTATAGCTCGAAGGGATGGCTATTATACCTATATAGTGTGTATTATACCTATATAGTGTGTGATATATATATATATATATATATATATATATATATATATATATATATATATATATATATATATATATATATATATGGACTAAAACAAGGAAATAAATGTGAGTTCATTTCTTGAGTATCCGGGAGTATAAAATCTGGAATATAAAATACATGTAATATACGTGTATAATATGAGAATATTATATACGAGGCTAATAACATTAAAATATGAGTACGGTAAATAACTAGTGAGAGTTATAAATTATGAGCGGATTAATTATAAGTGAGAGAGTATAATGCATAAGCTCGGAAAATAGCTTAGAATATTTTATATTACTCCGGGTACGGGATAACATATGGTGACTTGGGAGTTTTGCGAGAGATTAGTTCGGCGGGGTAGATTAACTAGGTTATTTTAAAATACTTGCATTAGGTGTGCACTGTCAGATGAGAGGTGAGGGGTATCTCATGTGATTGCGACACCAGTTTAAATATGGAGAGTATCATATTTTAAATATTAAAGTATGTTAAGTACTTGCTAAAATATTTATCAAACTCCAGGCTCTGAATCGTATCTATTTTTTTCTTCCCTTTTGGTATTACTTTTTAGGTGTCCAGACATAGGGATGCTTGGATGACTACTCTTTCGAGTCAAACATTGCTTCCACAGTTGTGGATGTTGGCAGGAAATTGTTTAGGTGCTTCTCTCCTTGTGATCTAGATAGGAGGTACTGTGAGTTATATTCGATCATGTTGCCCAATTGTTGTCTTTTCATTTATTTAGGGCATTTGTATTTTACGCCCATTCGGTATGGTTGTATAAATGTTTACTGAGAGTTATCGATTATTTATTTATTCCTTTCATTTGTTATGTGTATTACCATGTGAATGAATTTACTTGTGCGATTAAGTTAAAAAGATTAGAAAGTTTAAAATTTTGACACCGGACCTAATAGGTTATTAGTAATTAATTGGTTTTTGGCAATGATGATAAGAATGAAACCATTTGAGAGTCCTGTTCAATTTAATATAGAACTGGTCACCCGGTGTTTTATTATGCAGGGTGTCACACCTAGGAAGTGGTACCACACTCAAATCTGGCTTCTCGACATTGTTCCATTTTGGAACACGTGAAAAAGAAGAAAGTTTTCTTCAAACTTTAAACGTATACTTTGTTTGTCCATAGGACTTTACAACATTGGTTGCAGACCAAAATTGGTCACAGTTATATAGTGTACTCCAACTATTGGCACTCTCTATGGAGGATACAATGGGAAAGAGTGTCTAGACTGTTATATCTTCATGAGGGTCACAACTCTATTTCTTCTAGTTACAAAACTCTACTAAGTACATTTATTATTCTATCGACCCGAGGTTTTTTTTGTTGCGTAGTTTTCTTCATACGCCTTGGTGTTGTGCTATATTGTTTATCTTTTCACATTTAGATTAAGTCACCTAAATATTGAAGATAAAATTTGGAGGAATCTAATTGGTAAACAATTTGTCACATAGACCTTAGGCTTTATATTTGTTTCCAAATCTTGAACTTGAAAAGAGAACAATCTATCTTTTTTATATGAAATTTTAATTGGGTAGCTTTCACGCATCTCGGTTTCAAGCACACGCACTCTCAATTGGTATTAGTCCTAAACTTCACTTTATACGTTTAACCACCTTGAGGTAGATATTTTATGTTTAAAGATAGATCTAAGCATGTGCGATAGTACTCGTGATTTAATTGGTACACCTATTTGCCATGATTTTGCTGAACTTGAGAGCTCGTTCGATGTTTTGAATCACTCTATTTCTAAAAATGAAGATATTTGTGTTAGTAGTAGTGATAGTGATAGTGAAGAAGATGATCTTCAAACTTCTTATAACAAACCTTGTAAAGAATCCAAAATATTATTGAAAAATAATAGGATTCTATCCTCTAACCTAAAAATATTTAAACAAGAAAAAGCCTTTAAGAAGAATGAATATCTTTCCTCTTCCTAGTTGATTATTGAAAAGGATAATTAATTAAAAAATATTAAAACCATTGAAAATAATAAAAGGTTTTCTTTCAAGCCTTGGAAGCTCGTGTTAATCCATCTTTTCTAAACTTAAAACCATTGATGTTGACTTTTGTGACCTCCTAGACTTTCTTGATGAATGAAAAATAAAAATTACGCCTCTCAAGAAAAGGATGAATATTTATCCAAATTACTAAGAGACATAGACGATTTGAACATCTCGTTGGACAACATAAAAAAAAGGAATATAAGATTTATGAAGAATCCAATGTCAATATTTTAAAAACCATCGAGCAACTTCAAAAAGACTTGAATTCTAGCAAACTGGACATTCTTAGAGGAGAGAAAATTTTGTCAAACCTTCGTCGTCAAATGAGACAACATCCATTGAAAGTGTTTCCAAAATCTCCCAAAATAAAGGGAAATAAGTTTTCAATCATTTGAAGGGGAAGAATATCGTCCTTCCCATCTGTGCTAACAAAATCACACACTTAATCATAAGAGACCCAAAAAAGACTTTTCTTATTCCATCTACCATAAAAAGGGTTATCATAAGGATTTTTGTTTTATATTGAAAAAGGTTCAACATTTTATTAAGGTTTCTCCTAAGACATCCCCTTATGTGTATTATTCTAAGGATTATAAATGTGATCATTTTAATAGTAAAGGACATTTAAGAGAATTTTTTTATTTTCTTAAATAAACCTCGCATTTTCATGACACTAGGAAGAATTATAACCTTGGTAGGAATAACAACATAGGAAAGAAACATGAGCATACTACGCGTGTTCATAGAATATGGGGAAAGAGAATTGCATATACTCCTAAGATTCAACCTACTCTCGATTCGTATCATGTTAGAGAAATATGGATTAGGAAGGGCAGTTTACATTTTGTAGATTTGGAAACTATACCAGATTATTTGTTGATCCCCATGACTTTTACTTGTTGAAAGGTTTCGCTATGGACTTTGAATTTCTAAGAACGATTATCTTGTTCCTTGGCTCATTCTACTTTATTTAATGTTTTATTTTCCAAATTTGTTTTTAAATACCTTATGTGATTGTGTCCTTAGAGTCCACCTTGCTAAATCACTAAGACTAATCTATTTGACGTGTTTGCACATCATGATTGTAACTTGGTTGTGTTTATAACTATGGACTCTACATTTATAATTCAAAAGCTTTGAATATTTATGGTTTTTTTAGCTTCTTATCCCACTAACAACGCATGACAGTTTGAGCATTAATTATGAACTAAAAAACAAAACACTTTTGAGTAATGCTTTATGGGATTGTGAAAATTTATGTGAATTGAAAAAGGGTCTCATTTTTTCCTTTGTATGTGTGAGACAAGTATCTCTATGGTTGGAGTTGAAAATAATCTATATTTCAAAATCATGAGAGATGATATGGTTGGGGCTCAAGCTTTGATTGCATAATACTACCTTTGAAAATTGTAAATAGTATTCCGTCATAGTAATAAATACGTGAAAGTCACGATATGAAAATTTCGTTTTAAAAGGTGATGTTTTAAAGATTTATATCCATCCAAAAATTAAATATCTTCAAGGATGTGAAAGAAGGTTTTAACCAAAACTTGCTTAACGGGGAAGAGAAAACTGTTGGTTAAAGATTTTTACTTTTCAAGGAAAATGAAACTTTTTCAATTAAAATCATGTAAAGTTTGAAATTACCAAGTAAAACTCCTCTTTAATTGCCATCGGACAAATGATCATGATTATAAATTTATTTCTCTCACACAAGTTATTTCCTACATGGTCTTTTAGATTAACTTGAAAAATATGCTATGAATCTTTCTCTAGCTATTTTATTCTCCATATAGAGTAATTGGAATAGCCGTTTAAAACTTGACTTGACGATTCATAAATACAAATATACAAAAATTTATTTGTCTAAGTCATTTTAGGATATGGATCATTTTAGATAGATAACTTTGTATCTTGTGATTCGTTCTTTTGAGTCGAACACTCATTTGAGAGAGTTGAAATTCTCTTGCCAAATGCACAACCAGGGAAGGGCTTTTTACCGTAAATACATCCATTGTCTCTCCAGACTAGGAAGAAACCAGCGAGAGGTCTTGATGTAGGTTTGACCCTATCTCATGTTTTGAGTATTTCTTAGGGTTTTGTGTTTGGGATTTATTTTTTATACATATCCTTTTAGACCATGCTAGGGATTACAAGAGACAGAGAATTGGTGAAAGTTCTTCAACTTATATGGAACCATCTCCTCGTAAATTTTCTAATCCAATAGCCTTTACTCAGTTTAAGAATTTCCAACTTCTTGTTTTTCACTACGAGCGTACAATTGACTGGAATTCTCTTCGGAATGATCATGTTGAACAGGTAAGAGTTTTCTAAGAAAACCATTGATTGAGTGTAGAAAATCAAGATGTTGACAAAGAGTGTGTATATTGATCTTGTTTGAGAGTTTTACACTACTATAGTCATTTCTGAGTACAACTTTACATCGGTTGTCAGTGGTATTTCATTCACCATCACTCCATATTCTTTTAGAGAGATTGTTGGTTACCTATTATTCTCAACCCTACCACCCCATATTCACGTGGTACTTATCTTAGCATAGTTGACGTGGTCAACGTAATCATCAGAGGAGAAATTCTAGAGGATCCCCTATATGTTATACACCAAGGTAGTCTTACATATCTTCATTATCTTGATCTCAACCTCTTCTCTACGAATATTACCCAGAACCCACATCATCATACCATCCCTCCCTTTACTTGTCAATTCCAACATGCCACGAAAATTGGCATCACTGTGGATTTAAGGAATTTGATGTTTCATCTGATGATTGAGGGCATTAAAAGCATCGAAGATGGTAACTGTCTCATTCTTTATTATGGATGTCTTATTTAGAACTTGTTTCTTAGAGAAACATCCATATCTTTTCGTACGAGAAAATGGAAAAGGCTGGAAAGATTATCACCCCCGCCAAAATTCACGATGGGGTTAATAAACAACTTTAGACACGTCCACCTCCTGCTATAAATGAAATGGAAGATGTTCTCACTCAAGGACTTTATGGTAGAACCTATCAGCCATGACGAAGGACTTCACATGCCTCACATTTGACTAGCCCCCATATACCTAATGACCAGATCATGTAGATATTCATGTGCTTTTATTTGGCACAATATGGCTTATGTAGGTTTGTTATTCATTCACTTTCTTTACTTCCTACTACATGTTTTATGCTTGTCGACTTGCACATGTGCCACATTTTATCTATTTCTATGGTGCACTTTGACTCATATTTGTGTTACATGCTCAAGCTAGATTGTGTTATTTTCCTATCTCTATTAGTGAAATATATACTATATTCCCTGAATTTCATATTCAATCTTTTTTTAATTTTGATTAAGATAACTCATTATATGATCATTCTTAGCACTCTTGTTTAATTTAATGATTCGTTACCTTTGTTAATTCCATGAAAAAAGGTCAGAATGATTAGATTAAGGGGTAGTTCTAATTATGAACACATCTTGATTTGTTTCATGATAAACTCAATAAATGTGGAGTATTTATCCAAGAAATGTAGTACATGTCTCAATGTGGCCTATAGCACTAAGATATTATCATTTCTAGAACTTGTATACACACCTTAAAAGATGAATCACTTCTACATCTTATTTATCATGTGTTTTTTATTTGAACTACTCATTACATTGGTGTTTCCATATATTTTTTGTTTAGAATATGTGACAGCTTAACAGGTGCAACATGATGATACTGATTTCATACAATGGATTCACCCTTGATATAGGTCTTGTATAGATGTAATATGACAATAATTAATCAAAAAATTTAATAGAAGATATGAGAAGAAATTTATATTAACATAAGTGTTTAAGTGGTTCGGCCTTGACCTACGTCCACTATAAAGAGTATGATATTGATTTCACTATGGTGAGGCACTAATGGCCATGGAAGATACACAAACAAGCATTCTGTCTCAAAACTCAATTCTGTAGAGTAACAGTATGGTTTGCAAAAGTCTATCTAGATGAAGAAGACATAGTGTGTCT
Source organism: Sambucus nigra (assembly GCA_949130495.1). Taxonomy (NCBI): domain Eukaryota; kingdom Viridiplantae; phylum Streptophyta; class Magnoliopsida; order Dipsacales; family Adoxaceae; genus Sambucus; species Sambucus nigra. Next base: position 226,522,622 of record OX422219.1, read on the forward strand.
TATAAATGCTGGGGGTATGCAATGTCACCCCCAGCATGTGTCCCACACTCAATTGACGTCGTGGCCAACAATAGAGTGCAAGTTGTTTGTGCATAAATTAAGGTGATCATGGAGAATATTCCCTCAAATGGGTTGTTGATCTTCCATAATGATTTTGTATTGATATGACTAAAATTCCATTGTCATGCTTTCCATATCTGTGAAAACGTATTCGAGGTAGGTAGTTTTAGCCTAGCCAAGACAGTTGAAGGACTTTATCTATATAGGTTGAGACAAGTTTGGGTGGTCGTCTATGACCGACACACCCCTCCCAGTATCAGGCCTTTTTTCCTATAATGTTGGTGACGTCTAAGGCCAATAACCATATTGGTGTAGATAAGGTTTGTTTCCTCTTATAAGATGAGATTACGGAGCCTAGTAGGTTGCCTAGGTGTTATTCGTGTGAGTACATTATTAGACGAGACCACTATAGGATGATACCCTCATGTAGGCAAGGGTGGGAGCATTGGTCTCTTCTGAGGGACGAGTCTATAGTGTTCATTCTTCTTGGGTGCCATCCGGATGAGACTACACATATGTATATTATAAGATATCTCCAAAACTCTTGTATGTGAAGATTTTTAGTATATATTACTTCCTTACAGTCGTTATGGAAAATTGTCATGCAAATCATTCAATGGACATTCTCACCTTCATGCGTATCCATTTTATACTACTATTAGGAAGGTAAATGTTCACGTAAACTTATACGCAATTTACTCAAACATGTTCTCTTTATAAGAAAATAATTTTTATGTGTCTGCGTTTAAGTTCATATGGATCTTTGGATTTGATTATGAGATGAAATAAAAATATTTTTAAAAATATTTTATTATGCATTTTATAAAGGCTGCTGAGGTTTATCGCGGGAGACCTTCATCGCACCGAGGCTTTCTCTTATTGCAGGGATAGTGTCTCATTGGCCACACCATTTTTCAAATATTTTAATCCTTTGTCTTGCCTTGTATCCTCATTGTCGGATTGCCACATCAACGCAAATGCTCGCTTTAACGACACTCCGATGATATGTGTTAGTCAAGTAAAAAAGTCACTTTTTGAACTAGATTGTGCTTACGTTTCTTGATACTTGTGTAAACTAAATATATGACCATATCTTTTCAACTTTCACACCATGACAGCTCATGTAATCCCACTCCTTAACTACTTGTGCTCCAAGATTCTCCTTCAAGCTCGTATGTATAAATAAGCATTTTGGTCTTCATTTTTATGAGTAATGTGATTATGGTGGTTTGGGGATTTATCATTTGGAATCGAAAGAGGTGAGAGAAATAATATTCACATTTTTGTGAATAGGCCTAGAGAGAGAGACCACAACATCTCAATCATAAAGAGGTGTTTTCATCTTAAAAGATGCCCATGCACCTACCCAGCTTTGGGGAGGATTATACACTAGAAGATTCAATATTTTCCAAAGTTTAATAAAGATTTTTGGAGATCCGTAACAAGGCAAACCTTAATCATCAACATATACCATTATCCACATTGGTTTGCAATCGCATCCGAAAAGTTATTGTGTTCAAAATCCTAGGTGCATTCTTCATAAATAGTTTTTGGTTTCACCTATTTCTAGTGTTTGAATAATAAAAGATCCATGGCTGAAAATTTGTATTACGTGTATATTGATCCCCAATAATATGTGTATGTGATAGAATTTATTAGTTGCATTGTTACTCTTTATTAGGTTGGTCCATAATGTTTTATTTCACTAGTTCGACGGTATATATGTATATTATATTATGTATATCTATTTGGAGTTTGTGTAAATGATCTTTGTGGGTCGGTGCAGGATGGTTGATTTCATTGGGTCGATGTAATATATGTATATAGTAGATTATACATACACATATTATATTTGGTTATTTTCTTAGGAAGTCTTTTACCATTATCGCAAATGAATGGTTTGGCTAGACATAAGTGTATTGAGGGGTTATTTGTTTGGATTTCACTTGCAAGACATTTGATGCATGTAGTCTAGTTCGGTTAGAAGTTTAGGATCTTTGGGTATGGGATCATTGTGGCATACCTTGTGATGGATATTTGGTTTGTGTAGATATTACTGCGATATATGTAAAGTCTTGGGTCAACGGATCTTAATAACCGAATAAGATAAGTACTAGTGTATCGATGGGTTCCTTGGTTGGATTTTATTTGTGAGACTTCCAACGCATAGAACTTAGTAAGGTTCAGGAGTTGAGAGATGGTTGGGTGATAGGACTTGTGGTTCTTTACTTGGTGCATTACTTATGTGGATTAGTATCCTTAGTGTCTGATTTATATTGATTGGGTATATTTTAGTTATAACTATATCAGGTTAGATGATATGTGAGACTTATTCTTGTACGAGCGTCGACGACTGATGGCATGGGACATAAATGGATCGCATTTAATATTATTAAGCAACATAATATTTCTTTCAACTTTAAGGCGTTGATCCAAATCTATAAAAACTTTTTCCTCCAGGTAGTATTATTATTATAAAGGAGAAACAAGACTAAAAAGTTAGAGCAGGACTGAGTAGCCAGAGTTGAAGAGCTATTTAGAGATCTACTCCATTACCATCCTTAGTGTAGGAGTTGATTTCCTTTTAGTTGTTATTATTGTAGTCAATTTATTCAGGATTTTATTTATATTCTTGTATAAGACTTTTGTATTCTTGAAACTCATATTAGTGTATTCAGTTTTATTTTATGTTTATTTTATTCAGTTCAGTCATTTATATTACAGTTCCTTATTATTATTATTATTATTATTATTATTATTATTATTATTATTATTATTATTATTATTATTATTATTATTATTATTATTATTATTATCATTATTATTATTATTATTATTATTATTATTATCGTGGATAGTTTTTATTTTGCATTGATGCTGAGAATGATATGAATTTATTAGCACGTCCTATCTCGGTGTTTTATCCTGATCAACTGCACGTGGAAAATAGGGGTGTTATAGCAAGCTTCCTTTTTATTCTTGATTGTTTTTCCATTTTGAGTTGTATACACTTTATGACATTTTGATTGAGCCCAACCCTTTTCAACATCATCAACCATTAGGATATCCTGACATGTTCTAGGTGATAGTTCATTGGCTTTTTCTTTTTTATTTCACTTCAAGAAAAGTTCCTTCAACTTTAAAGATGATTTTTGGAAAGGTTGAAATGCGACATTATCAAAAAGGTTGTTATTGCGATATTATGAGTGGTAAGATGAGATTCGAGATTAATATTATGACTATAAGGTGGAAATTATTTATTATGGAGGTTGTGCATTATTGAGTCTAAATAAATGTTCAAGTTTGTAAATATTTTTCCCTTTTGTGTAAATCTTTAATTATACAGTGGAAGGAGTAATTTTGGCCCCAAGTTTTTCCTGATAAGGTTTCCTTATATAAATCCTCATCTCAAGACTAAGTTTTTTCTCTTTTCAGAATTTCGATTCTCTTAATATACTCAATAGAATTATATTATTAAGGAAACCATTTTATCTATATCACGTTTCTTCACTTAGAATTTAGGATTGTATTTTTTCCGAATTTGGACTAAAGTTTTTAATTGGAAATCATTTTAATTTAGGTAGGTACATTTGAAAAACTCACACTCTCAATTAGTATTAGAGAGGGTCCCCTTGTTTTAAGATTTCATCTAATAGACTTAATCATTTTTTGTGCATGATGTAAGTAAGTTCTTTGAACCGAGAACTATTTTTTATGGTAGTAACTCTCCAATTGGAAATATTGGAATACAATAGTCTTAAATGTTATGTTTGGAGTTGTTAGTATTGGTGAATTTAGAAATATAATAAATTAAACAATTTCTAAATAAGTATGGATGTTTGGAGATTACCCATGAAGGCACATCGATCGTAAAGCACGCTAAGCTTCAACGATTGACCACATCTTTCAAAGTCTTGATAATAAAAGACAACAAAAGTTTTGATGAGTTATGTTCATATTTGAGTGGCATAGTAAAGTCTTTATTTACGTTGGGAAAATAGATCCAAAAGATAGATGTTGTTAATAACATCTTAAGATCTATACTTAAAAGGCATGATGGCAATCTTGGTGCCATTTTTAAGGCTTATTTGAATGAGTTATTCGGATCACTTCAAACGTGTAAGGCAAATTTGGGTAGTTGGCAAAGGTCTAATAAAGAAAATGGTGTTTCTTTCAAACATAACTCCCAACATGGAATCTATCCATTCCTTTTACTTTGACGAAGATTATAGAACTTACTTCACCAAAAAAAATTGACTCGTGGAGAACTAAACATAAAAAGATAATGACAAGCATAAGTTGACCATATGTAGTTCAAGTCAAAAGTGTGGTGAACAGGGTAGAATCCCAGAAAGAGTCAATGACTTATTTTACTTGTGATAGTAGCGGACACGTGTCCAACCAATCTCCCCCATTAACCCACCCATGCTTCCATAGGCGTTAAAATGGAAAATCATAAGAGCCATCTAGCGTGACATGAGTTCAGACTCCAAGAATGACACCTCTCTAAAAGATAGTAATTTTATGGTTTTGATTTACAATGGGAGTCATTATATTTTTTATGAGATTCCCGTTAGTGATCACACCCTAGTTAGTTATTTTTCCTCCTTATCTAGTGATAGTGAAGTTAATTATTCTAGAACCATGTACAATTGTCTCCTAAATAAATATCTTCATTTTGGGATTTTAAACCATGAACGCTTCACCCAATTATCCCTAGGTGAAAAATATAGAGATGAAATGATAATGGATAGTGATTTATTAAGATAATTAAATGCCGAAGAGATATCCTTAGTTTTGTCAGAGAGTGAAATATACAATCTAATAGGAGATAGAGATACTTTTTCTTTTGAGTTGAAAGAAATGGAAAAGGCTTTAGAAGAATCTACAAACACTAATAATGAATGTTGATCCCTCATCATTTGAATATGATTTAATCTCGACCACTACCTTGAAAGTGGATTTAAAGGAGATATCAGAGAATTTAAGGAAGACGTTAATGGAACCGACCCAAGAATCCAAAGATAAATCCAGGTTTGTCTTTAACAAGTTTAAGGCGACTAGTTCCAATGTTGCCATGGAATTTGTTCAAGGGTATAACGGTAACATTTATACTCTAATTATTAATAATGCTTACACTAAGACTAAAATTATGAAATAAGTGGAAGTTTGTAAAAATATACCTATCCATGTTTTCCATTTTGAAAAAAAGTCACTCGAAAGAGTTTTGCGTTATGTTTAATCAAATTTAACCCAAGCCCAGAGTTTTTCATAAGTCACCCAACAAAATGAACTTTCCCAAGCCTTAATCTTTCACCCAATGCAAAAAAGATGGTCATTGAATGGAGTTTTGTCATTTTCTTAGGGAACCTCATATGCATTTCAATGGCAAGGAGGAAAATAGTTTTGTTGGTGGAAATGGGAATAAAATTCAAATACCCCGACTAAGAAAGGTTCCGAACAGTGGTGAAAAAGTAAACTCTTTGTACCTCTCCTCAAACCCATCATACCTATCCTTAAGAACCCGAGTGAGTTGTTGGTTGATTAGGAAATACACTTTGTATAGAATTTCCTTAGAAACTGAAAGGGATCCTACTTTGTCTCCCTTCACCTATACTAGTTATAAAGTCTCTGTGAGTGCCAAGGATCTTTTTAGACTGATTATCGTTTGTCCTTAGGCCTCTTGAAAAAAAATCGGGTTTTATGTTTTGCATGTTTTTCCTTGTTGTATATTTTGAAAAACCAAAAGTATGTTGGCTCATTTTGAAATAGTCTCAGTCTTTGTATCTCCAATACAAGTGTTATACTCTAATAAACCAAGAGGGGTGTAAATTTAAACACAATTATGCTTAAGTTTTTCAATTTTAATTTTTCTTAAAATTTTGGCAATGCTAAAACAAGAATCAACTAGGTGATGTTATATTTATCAGGGATCAACAAATCGAAGTGAAAATTAGGAAATATAAGTCAATTCATAAGATTCAACAATCCTAGTTGAATTTTACGGATTAAATTATATATATGTGAGATCTAAGTGTAGTGTGTGATGTAGGTGAGGAATTTAAGATACACAATAATTAAATATTCCATAACTTGGAATTTATACTAAGGGGTAAAAAATCTCGATGCACTATAATCTATTATTCAACTTTAAAAGATATATATAATGTGAAAAAGTACCTATCTCTCGTGCACTCACGAGAGTTACCAATAAACATCGAATTTTCCCACATTGATAATAGTGTAACAACCCTCGATTTTTGGAGACTGAGAAATTAAATTTTGGGAAAATAAAATTTAATTGAATTGGAGAATTTCAAAATTTGGGAACTTAGGCCCGAAAATAGAGAATATTTTAAAGTATTCCGAATGATATTTTTGAGGGTACCATCGATCCCGGAAGGGTCGAGAGAGTCAAAATGACTGTCATTGGGTCTTATTTCGGCTCCGGAATGTTTTTAAGTTATTTTGGCTCGAATTGGAGTAAACGAGTCATTTAAAGTGTGTATTAACATTTAAAATTGGGATTTTGTTTTAAAGGTTTATGTGGCTTACGGATTAAGCCATTCTCATTTGAGAGAAAGAGAGAAAAGCCCTAGAGGGAGAAAGAGAAGGAAAGAAGAAGAAAAGAAGAGAGAGAGGAAGAAAGCTTGGGATTTCCGGCCCAACCACGACATCGAGGACGATCCAACCCCTACAAATCTGAGGAAAGTGTTTAATCTTGCTAAATAGCTATTGTGTATTTTCATTTCATAATTTGTGGGGTAAAGAATTAGATTTTTGGGTATAAATATCAAAACCTAGATTTTTGGGTTTAAATCTTGAATTCAATGTTCAAATATGGATTTAATGGATTAGATATGGTTGGGATCAACTTTAGGTTAATTTATTGGCTTAAAATCATGTTTTGATAAAGATTTGGGGATTGGAATGGAAATTTTAGGGTTTAAATTCGTGGGGTTTGCTGAGAATGGAAAATCGGCCAAGGCAACTGGTATGGCCGGTCGACCGCGGTCTGGGGACCGGTCGATCGCGCCTTAAGGGAAAAGCCTACTGCATTTCTTCGTAGGCAAAATTTGGACCCGCGGTCGACCGGGGGTATGGGACCGGTCGACCGGTCCCCTGTTTTTAGCCCAAAACTTGGATTTCTTCTCCCCCTTTTCTTTTGGAGTTTATTCTTAGGGGCTTTCCTTAATGGGCTATTTTATGGGTTTCCTAAGATGACTTCTAGCCCTTTTTGGTCGGGTTTGTTGATTTGGGGTTCTCTCTTATAAAGTAAGAGATATCTTTTGGTGACTTATAGGGGGTCTCTCAGTTCGTATACGATAGTGGGGACTTCTTGGAATATTTGGATAAGAAATACCCAGGAATGTTGTGAATTTATTGGCCGACATTTATGTCAAATCCTTACAAGGATAGGATATGGTTAAGATATAACTTGCCAAATGGAAGAGAGTGGTCGCATACTCTTTAAGAGTGAGGGGTCTCATATCCTTAGAAATGTTTAGTCTAAGGAACAATCGATAACTCTATAGGAGTGAGGGTTACCGAGATTTATTCGAACCATAGGTGACTTTGAGAACAGCTTGGGATCGTACTATCGACTAGAATAAGTGGTAGCATAAATTCTAGTTAGGATAGTTTATACGTAATTATGGGGATATGACCATTGAGATTCCAATACTTGAAATGAGGTTGGAATAAATTGAGGTTTTAGACTATTAAGTCATGTGTGTGCCTATGGTTAAATAGTACTAAAGGTAATTGGGTACTTTTGGATATGGATGAAATGTGTAGTGATGGATTCCTACACATACTCTTGGGTGATAACCCTAATGTTGAATATATGTATAGATATATATACATATGGTTTTGGGAGACTATTCATCATAGGAAAAATGATTGAATATGTTTCAAGTGAGGGACTGTATTCACATATCGAGGTACATTTAATGGAAATTGTGGTGACGGCTTGTATATTGAGGATTATGTATACTTATAGCCGGGTTTATATATCTTATACATATGAACGAGAATTAGTTTGTATATATATTGATATAGCGATGTGTGAATTTATGTACATATATCTATGTATGAATGTGAATATATGGATATATTTTATGTTGTGGACATACATGGTATGGATATTTAAACCGTATATGATGGTTTACTATATTGGATCATATGATGGGATCATATGGATGTATGTATATTGCGTATGTGAGCGATATATATACTTATTTGGTTAAGCATACCCCGCTCATGCTATCATTGGGAAGTTTTCGCGCAGAGGGTGAGCATCCTGGCATATAGAGCAGGGTGTGGATATTCCCCAGGTCATAGTCGTCCCTTGTGCTATTATACGATATAGATATATATTTTTGGGGTGAGACGTGGTGGGTATGTTTCGTCTCATTGCCGGTTGGAACTATGACCGCTTCCCGGGACGTCGTGTGTGTGAGTTACCACGAGGTGGGTGTCGTTGATCCCCACCAGGTGGTCCCCAGTTGTTACGTGAGCCGGACTCTGGGAAGATGATAGCATTGATGCAGTTTTATCGGCGCTATATATAGCCGGGTATTATATGTGCATGGCCCTGTACATCATATATGAAATGTACACTGGGTCATGGGTATGGATGATGGCATGTATATATATATGGTGAGAATAAATACCTATATATATATTTATATATCCTATATGAAAGGATATGGTATTTCTATAAGGTGCATCTTGGATGATTATGGTGTACCAATTTTATTGGGGGTTGATGTATCGTATTTGAGGAATACTTCGGTTACATCACACCAAGGATATTATTGGAGATTCTTTTATTTTATTTTATTTGTTTTCTTTTTCTTTTTTCTTTTCTTTATTTCTTTATTTGGTAGTATTATATAGTATGTTAGGGATTATGGATCTCTATGATCGACATTGCCCAGGAGTAGTGTAACGAGGTGGTTCCTTGTTTGGATTTCGCTTTGCGAGACACCTCACGCACGAAACGCAGTGCTATGTCAAGATTTGAGAGAAGTAATTCTATTTGTGGCATCTCGGATCTCTGGTCTTGACCTTGTCAGGAGTAGTGTAACGGGGAGGTTCCTTGTTTGGATTTCGCTTTGCGAGACTCCCCACGCATGAAACGTAGTACAAGTTTGAGATTAGAGAGAGGTTTTGCCAATATTCCATGTGCATGATATAGAATATAAATTCTTATATTTTAGCCTATATATATGTATATATATAAATATGTATATATATATAGGGGTAATGTATTAAGAAGTATAATTCATTATAATTATAAATCGGAACACATTAAGCCTTTTATGGCATAATTGTTGTTGTCATAATCTAGTAGGATTATAAAGGGGTGGTTCCTTGGTTTATGGTGGGAAAGTAGCTCTCGTGGGTATAGGCTAGGCCTATGATAAGTTAGGTCGTCCTAATAACAAAATGGGGTTATTTAACTAAAACTTGAGGACGCGAATAGGTGCGCGCCTTTAGATGAGAGGTGAGTTGGGGTTCCACGAGAGAGCGGTCTCACTTTAATTATGAAATAAAGTGCACCGATAATTATTATGCACGGTTAACACACTTGCTAAATATTTTTCACATTCGGGGCTCTGACCCGTTTACTTTTCTCTCCTCCTTGTATATATATATTACCACAGGTATCCTACAGCATGGATGCCGGATGACTTTCTATCCAGAGTCTTGGGAGCCGTGACAGGTGCGGACTGTTGCGGGATGTTTCATGTAGCCGCTTCCTACTTCTTTAAAATTCTAGGTAGGATTCATGTTGTATATTGGGTTTGTACCCAAGGGATATTTATATACATGTTTATATTTATTCCATTTCAGTTATTGTATTGGCTGTGGCCCGACATCTTATTCGGGCCTATTTTGTGTAGTACATTCGGTTGTGTTTATTTTAGTTCTTTCATGCATCTTTCTTTTCTTTTTAGCGTTAGTTAGTTGGTTGTTGCATATTTTATTTAATTTTTCTCATCCCGCTTATGTGATTTCGGGTAGTTAGTCCTATATTATATAGTACCAACAGTTGATGTTGAGACTGGACCATCTGAAACTCCTGATTTAATATAGTATAGGTCTGGCCACCCATTATTATTTTAGGCGGGTTGTGACAAATAGGAGATCCATGCTAAACTTCATAAGATGAACGAGGAAGTACACTCTCCTACTTGGAGTCATGTTATGCCTTGAAGTCTTAATAGCCAGAGACATATCTTTTTTAGATATAGGTGTGTTGTTCACTAATTGAAATGTAGAATGGTATGGAATGACCTTTGGCTATGTGGATCTGATTCAAATCATTCTTAATTTCCTCTAAATCCACAGGTCTAGGTTTTTCACTCAATTTGGAGGGAACAAGTGAATTTGAAATTAGAGAGAGAGAAAAAAAGTCTAAAGTTCAAAAATACTCTATGAGAAGTAGAGGAGTAATGAGGATTTCATATATTTGAAAAAGGAAGGAAAATATCGATTTATAAGGATTTTTAAAAATCTAGCTTCGTTGTACATACGGATATTAATGACATTATTCCCACGATTTTAAGTAGTGTTATAATGACATACATAAAATCTGCAGCTGTGCACATATGGGAAATGGCGTTGTGATCACGATTTTAGGCATTATCAAAGCTAAGACAAAAATGGTGCATGGCCATGCGCACCAATCCAAAAAGGGACTATGCAAATGATTTGAAGCAGTTTTGAGAAAAACTTCAAATAAAATCACTTTTGAAAATTTTGGTATTTTCCCAAAGGTATACACAACACATATCAATATTAAAAACACTTTCTTAGTCCATAAAAACAAATTTTAACAAACAAAAAAACGTGTGTGTGTGTGCATAGCTAGCGAGTTCAATCACAAAACAATAAAAGGATACATCTTCAAATTTAGCAATAAAAATCTTGTGAATGAGAGATGACTTGTAGATCTTCAGAGTTCAGATGTTCATGAAGTCTAAATGAACTAGCCCCACTCTTTACTCAAACATCTCACCATATATCAACGTTATATACCTTGAATGACTTAAGACTCAATGAATTGACACAAAATTTATCCCACTGATATAAAATAAAAAATGGTTATATTTTTAATCTCATCCTTTAGTTATTATATGGAAAAACCCCAAAACAAAAACTTTTTTGACTATTCCTACCAAACCCACTCCATAATAGATACATAATAAGAGTAGTAAAAAATAATGCACAAAGAATTCAAAGACCATTGACAAATCAAAAGTTGAGTATGAAATATGGCAGTAAGATGAATCAACATGACTATATGTGAAATACATGAAACAAAGATACAAAGATCATGCAAGTAATAGCATGCACAAAGAGTAACTCCCCCTACTTTGAGAATCTGTCGAAAAAAGTAATGTGATGTATAAATGAAATAAAGCATGAAAACATATGGAATGAAATAAGAACATATAATATAAACAAGGTAAACAATTAAATGATCCCCTACGTGACACATCACTTCAAAATAGTGTGTATCCCCCCATAAAAGAATGTTTCTCCCCATAAAGCAAGAAATCAGGGAAGTCCCCATCTTTTAGACATTTCTCCCCATTTTTTTACATGGAAAAGTCAAAGAGAAGTATAAATATATAGATAATGGATATATCATGGTAAAGATATCAATAACCATAATGAAGAAGCAAAGTTATCAAGTAAAAATCTAGATAATCATATGAAACAACAAATGATATAAGAGGGTACTCAATGAAGATCATCATGAGTATGAGCAACATAAAAATGTAATAAAATGTGAATCTCTGTCTAAAAAATTAGAAGATATGATTTATCAATCAAGTAAGCATGTGAAGCAGGATATATGATATAACACTATATATCTAGAAAGAGATGACGAAAATAATGGATATAATAATTACAAGCACAAACATATGGATTAAAACATGATATATCGATAACAGGCAACCTAATGTACTATCATCCATAGCAAAATTACTCCACATCCAAAAAGGAGTAAAACATACAAATATCCATCACAAAATAACCAAGTACCGAAGAAAGTTACTAAAATGTTCCAAAAATAGAAATAACAATCGAGATAAAACATATAATCTCTGGTCCTCATCGGTCCACTCATCAACAGTATCGTCATCCTTATATTAGTCATCATTATCATGATCATAATTAACTATAGGGACGTAAATTGGAGTCAGAGATAGTGCAGGTGCTTGTGCAGATGTAGATGTTGCTAGCTTAGTACGTTTGAGATAAATAATAATGAACGTAATATATGTCCTCAGGCTAGCGTAATCTTTATCCATGTGATTAAAGTCACCATACATCTGCATCATCTCTGTAATCATCTCATCTAATGAAGCTCTCATAAGAGTAAAATATGCATTAATGTAAGTACCCTAAAGTGTAGTATTGTAGGTGATGGTGTTGGCACTGGGGATAGTGATTATTTAGGGGCTCCCTCAAGGTAGATAGGCTAAGCTGGTGGTCAATCTAAGGTCTATCCGAAATATTGGGATGTGCTAATGCTAGAAACAAGGCCTAAGACAGCACCACCATTTTCATTATAGAGTCATAGAACACCTAGAGAATATAGGTATCTAGTGATCTTGGGATCGTAAGGTAACACCGCCTAATTGTGTCATTATGCATCACCCCCATAATGAGCTAGGGGTAATAAATGGACTCACAGTGATCGATATTACAGATCAACCTACTGATGATGAAAGTAAATCTAGTAAATGATGCGTAGGCATAAGGTTATATACTGTAACACCCCGACTCGGGTTTAGGTCACCACTGGGTAAACCATCACTAAATAAAGGATTTAAAGTGGGAGGGGGAAAATGAAGTTTTATTATTTAAGAAACCCCTTTTAATTGCACCATTTATTAAAGATTAATTTACCGATTTTAAGTTGGAAAAGGGATTGTCTTTTTAAGTAATTAGTCAATTTACGAGGTTTATTTAATAAAATCCAATTTAATTTGCAATATTAATTTAATAAGAAATAAACCATAATCATCCATGTATTATTAATAATCATGTCCAAAAGGAAAGAATAAAATATTTAAATCCCTGAATTATGAATATTCTAAAACATAATTTCATTAAAACTATCGACCAACTAATGACTGTCGTCTGAGGCCTTACCAACATCCTTCCTGACGTCTCTACTCGAAGTACATAGGATGGGGGTGAGGGTTTTAACATAAAAATAAGGGGTTAGACAATGCTCAACAGGGTGGGTAATACAAAAAAGTATGTTTTCTACAAAAATACTATACATATAACGTGTATTTTAATAATTCTGAAAATGTTTGACAATTTGGCTAGTATTAATGCAACTACCATTCAATGCACCTGAGCGATGAGATCAAACTCACACTTAACATTTCATACCACCCCTTACTAGGTCTAGAGACAATTAATCACATTTTATTCATTAGTCTCCTTTTTATCACGTTTCATTAGGTTGTCTTACTTACACATTTTCAATCACAACCTATATCATTTCCTTTTTTCATTAGCTTTTTTCAGAATCTTCCAATATTCGCATACTTTAATGGGTTCCACCCCATTGGCTATGCTACCATATGTTGTAGCCAGAGATTTTAGGTCTTTCTTTCCAGGGCTCCGAGCCCATCTTAATTATTCTTGGGGTCATCCGAGTACATATTAATGTGTTAATCCATTTTTTCTAATTTCCACATTATTTCATCACATTTATCGCTTTAGTCATTTCTACGATTTATATCGCCATTTCATCTTGTCAGCATGCCATTTTATCCTCTTTATCCATTTTTCACAAAAACCCGACCGATAAGGTCTAACGAGGAAATTTAACCACTAGGACCCTCAATTTGTTTAAATTACCATTTTCCCTTCTTTCATTTTAAAATTGTGAAAAACAAATTCAATTCATTATGACATTAAAAGTCAATATTTTCTTTTAAAATATCCTTTTTATGATTTTATGTCCAAAATCATGCTTCATTATTTTATGTCTAACTACATAAAATACATTCAACTATTTAAAGACCATTTAAGCCAAATGTCCACTACTTAGCCCTATCATTTAACGTGACTTCAAATATCATTTTTCACAATATTTATAACACATATATAGGGTCACTTTTCTACATTTAATTATTACCTCATAAAACCCATTTCAAGATGATTTATCAAGTCTAAAATTTCATATTCAATCATAGTACACGATTATACACATGTTAAGGAAGATTTTAAGTATTCCCTAAAATAAACTAAACACGATATAAATCACGGTTTTACATTTTTTCATGTTTTCTTTCCATATTTCAAGGTAAAAAATGCCATTTCTTCATAAAAGACCCATTTAAGGTTTGTTTTCTTTAAAAAATCATTTTTCCAAGACTTGAATATATTATCAAATAACTTTATTTTTGGCATTAAATCTTATCTAACATGCATCCTACATATTTTTCATAGCTAGAAACCTTAAAATCTTAATAAGAGGAAAACCCTACCTTATGGTTTTGAAGAGGAGATAAAGAAGAATATGAAGATGGAAGTTCCTAGATCCAAATGATCCAAAATGCTCATTAAAATACTCCAAAGCTTCTCTGACTTGATTGACTCGACCCACTTCTACCCTTGATAAATCTTGAGGATGAAGAACAAGTCTTGGATATAATTTATTATCGTGGTGGTAAGGTGTAACTATGATGGGAAATGCTTGTGTGAGAAGATGAACTCTTGAAACTTAAAGAAAGAGAGAGTGGAGTAAATATGGATAACGAAAAATGGTGGGGGTAAAACCCACCTTCTCCCTCTTCTTATAACCCCAACATATCCTACAAAATGATTTTAAAAACCTAAGCCCAAAATTTTATACACATTTTTTATCATCTGGTGCCTTCATAGATTGACACATCATCAATCCAATGCTCCAAAATTTGACAGTGAATAAGGGAAACTTCAAATATTAAATTTTAGGTACGGTTGTTCAAATGACATTTGATCTCGTTTGGACGAAACCCCTCTTTGTTCGAACAAGAATCTAATGGCGTTCTAATGAGGTAAAAAATTGAGGGTTAAAATTTGACATGAAAAGTACCTTGTTCGAACGACAACCCTTTTCTTTCAAATGAAAAGGGACTCCGTCCGAACGTAGGCTTCCAACGAGATTTCAGATAGTGAGGTAAATCTACCATTTTCCAAGTCGTTAGAATCTTGTTCAAACAACAAAGACCCTCATTCAAATGACTTATGTTTCCCATGAAACTAACTTTAAGCCCTGAAAACTTTTATTCGACACGCACGAAGGCTAAGATGATGATCAAACCTCAATATTCATTAATAAATACATCTTTATATGGAAAGAGATAAAATATAGGGCACATGTATTACATTCTCCCCACCTTAGGATATTTCATCCTTAAAATAAGAACAACCATCGAGGGAAAGAGTTTCGAGCGCTTCTCCTGCATCTCTGACTTGCTTTACCATGTCGCACCTTCAACACCTTTAAACTCCCAAAGAACATTCACCAAGGGAATGACCTTGTTGCGAAGGAGCCTATCCACGTGGTCCAAAAATGGATGTAGGTCGCGTTGGAAAGGTAACATCTTATTTTAATTTGATGAGGTTTCAATCGATGATGTGCTGAGTATCGTGAAGATACTTCTTCAACATAGAGATGTGGAACACATTATGAACTTGGAATTAGTGTGGAGGTAGCTCCAAGATATACGACACATCAATAATCCATTATAGGATATCAAAGGGACCGATATACCATGGGTCCATCTTCCCTTTCTACCTCAATTATTGACTATCTGTTCTTGCTCTAACCTTCAGCATTACATGGTCACCTAACAAAACACCAAGGGTATCTGACGATTTTTAGCATAATTATTTTACCGGCTCTGTGCCGTCATGATTCCCTGTTGAATTACCTGAACCTTCTTTGTCATTTTTCTAATGATCTCAAAATTAGTGAGATGCTTCTTAAACACCTCAGCCCGAACAAACCAGAGAGCAGCATTAACTCCCATAAAAAGGCTCATAGGTATCCATCTCGATGCTTTCCTAATAACTGTTATTGTGCAGATTCTTCGCCCAAGTACCCTAAAAGTAGAGTGCACGAGCACTCAATATATCCTCCAAAATCTAGATGGTTCATTATGATTGCCCATCAGTCTTAGGGTGATACGCTATACTCATACTCAAGTTGGTACCCATTTGTTTATGAATCTTTTTCCATAACCAAGATAAAATTTAGGGATCCCAATCCAAGATAAATGAGAGACAAATGTTGTTAAGTCTAACGATCCCGTACATACTGCCTCACTAACTTACCCACACTATAAGTGATTCGAATTCAGAAAATATGTGTGGATTTCATGAGTCGATCCACTATAACCAACACTTCATCATGACCATGCTCGTATCGTGGTAAGTGTATGACAAAATCCATCGTGATATGCTCCTAATTCCATTCTACCATGGGTAGTTGTTGTAATAGACCTTATGGATTCTTATGCTCGGCCTTCACCTGTTGACAGGTGTAGAACTTGGCTACATATGTTGCCACACATCTCTTCATATCGAACCACTAAAAATCTTTACAGAGGTCCTTATACATATTCGTGGCACCGGGATGTATGCTGAAGCATGAGTGATGGGCCTCTGCGATCATATCATCCTGAAGCTAATCAATCAAAGAAACAACTAATTGAACCTTGTGTCGCACCCCACCATCTCTATCCACGAAGAGAGTGTCAAACACTTCTCCATTATGAATACGATCATTTTATTGGGTGAACTCATGATCATATGACTCGCTTCTAGAACGTTTTACTGAATGAGTGGCCTAGCCACCACACCCCAAAGGTATGCCATATCATAACCCCGCTGGACGTGCAAATCTGACTTCCGCAATTCACCAAACATCTTTACCCGATGACATGTCATTGGTTCTAAAGTGAAGGTAGACTTTTTTCTAAGAGAATCGACCATCATATTGGCATCTTAGGGATGATACTCTATTGAGAAATCATAGTCCTTTATAAATTTCATCCATCGTCTCTGATGAAGATTGAGATCACACTATGTGAAGATGAACTGGAAGCTCTTATGATTCGAAACACCTCAAGTCATTTCCCATTAAATAATACCTCTAGATCTTAAGTGCATAGACCATGACAGCCAAATCCAAATCATGGGTGGGGTAATTCCTCTCATGTAGCTTCAACTGACGAAAAGCATAAGCGACTACTGTACCATTCCACATTAATATTGCAATGAGCCCTGACCACGAAGCGTCATAATACACGGTGTAATCCCTACCACATTTTGGGAGGATAATAATAAGCGCATAAGACAACGTAATCTTTGACTCCTAAAAGGTTGACTCACAATTCTCGGACCACTCAAAGTGTATATACTTGTGTATCCACATGGTGAGGGGAAAAGCAACCCTCGATAAGTCATGTATGGACCTGTTGTATCAACCGACTAAACCCAATAAACTACGCACCTCCATGAATTTCCTCGACCTATCTCATCCAAGACAACCTCTACATTGTATGGGTCGATAGAAATCCCCACTCCAAAAATCAGGTGACCAAGGAACCTTACTTCCTCCATCCAGAATTTTCACTTACTGAACTTAGCATAAAGTTGATTCTCTCTAATCAATTACGACATCTTGCTAAGGTTCTCCTTGTGGTCTACGTCCAATGCAAAATAGGACATTATATCATCCATAATAAACACCATAAATTGATCTATGTATGGGCAATAAATGTGGTTCATCATATCTATTAACGTTGTTTGGGCATTGGTCAAATCGAAGGGCATCACTAGGAACTCGTAGTGCCCATAACAAGTTTGGAATGTTGTCTTAGTAATACCCTCATCCTTAATGCACAACTGATGGTACACGGACCAAAGGTCAATCTTTGAAAACCTGCCATGCCCATGTAATTGGTCAAACAAATCATTTATACAAGGCATAGGGTATTTGTTCTTCACTGTCACACTATTCAGTTGCCTGCAGTCGATGAAAATCTGCAGGGAATTATCCTTTTTGCTTAACAAAGAGGACTAGATTTCCAATGAGGGCACACTAGGGAAAATTAATCCCTTAATGGTTAACTCCCCTAACTAAACCTTTATATCCTATAATTTTGTCGGCCCGTTCTATGAGGTGGTATAGAGATGGATGAGATGCTCTGATGCACCTCAATGGTGAAATCCACCTCCCAATGTGGGGGTAACCCAGGAAGATCATCCAAGAATATGTCAAAAAACTCCTTCACCATTGGGTAGTCCAACATCATACCATTTGACTCATCATGAGCCACCATACTGCTTAACTGTCCAAAGTAGACACTATATCCATAGAATTCGTTGGTAGCTTCGAAACATAATAGACAATCCATACCAAGGATCACCTCAAACCTATACATGTCCATAAGTATCAAATCATACTTCAGAACATAATACCCAACAATAAACACACATCTACAATAGACCTTATTAAGAACTATGCTGCCACCAACCATAATCCCTATGAAGATAGGAGGACAAAAATTATCTACCTCTAGTCCTAAACTTAACTCCAAGGAACTCAAAATGAAAGAATGCAATGCACTAAAATCAAATAATTCCTTAACCCATTTATTGTGCAAAAGAGTTATACCTTCCATCACCGATGGATAATCGAAAGGTTTACCAAAGTGTGATATGTTATAAGGTCGCCCAGGATTGAACCTGTTACTATGGCCCCTGATCACCTAACATGGCTCATGGATACTCTACCCCTACCCTAGACTTGGACGTGAACCATCCACACTATGCCTCACAGTATGATGCTAGCCCAAAGAAAATTGTTGACACTGCGACTGGGTAGGGACTATGTAACTAGAACTCCAGCCTGGAAAAAAATTGACACTTTGCTGACTACTTGAGACTCACTTTGTGAAATATTTCTTAAAATGACCAGGGGACCCACAAGAAAAACATTTCCTCTCTGTGGTGGATATAGTACCTTGATCGCCAATGCACTAGGCTGATGAAGAACTAACCCCCATGATGGACTTTAGTTTCTTAAAGAAGCCTCGTGCCCCGCCTTTAGACTTCTTATGATCATTGCTCTGGGACCGTTGGACCCCCTCTTATTTCCCCTGATGTCCTTGTCATCCTTAGAATCTATCTCCAATCGTATAGTCGTATTTACTGTCATCCTGACGTTTGGCAGATCCATACCTCCCAGGATCCTTTGATTTCCTAAGTTGATGCCCTTAACAAATAGCCTCATCTTCTCAGTCTCATCTCTCTGCACAGCATCAACATACTTACACAAGCTTTCAAACTTGACCACATACCCATTCATAAAAAAAAAAAACTTATATCAACTGGATGAACTTGTCCTTACTGGTATCCTTAAATACCTTGGGAAGTACCGATCAAGGAAGTCGACCTTGAAGTTAACCTAGTCTATGGAGCAAGTAGTACTAGACGAATATGCACTCCACAAGTGTTGTGCTTGCTCATTAAGGTGAAATGTAGTTTTCTTAAACTTTTATCTAGCTAGTATGTCAAGAATCTCCATTAACATAATGACTTCATCAAGCCACTACTTTGCAGCATCGGGACCAACCTCCTTTTTGAAGGTGGGTGGGTTAAGCCTCCTGAACTATTTAAGGATGGAGGTGGAGTAAGTACTCTAAACCATCCCATCGCGTTTGGACCTTTGTTATTATGAGAGGGAGTCAGAAAGTTAGCACACGAATTGCTCCATGTGTCAAAGCTAGCTATTACCCGACCCACTAGTTACATCGCGATGTGGAGCCTCTTCATAATAAAGGAGAGTTCAATACACAATTATATGAATTGAAAGCGATAGAGAAAAATATCTACTTAAATAGTAACTAAAGAATTAACTACATGGAAACGTATAAAGAAAGAGCACTAAGAAAGCATAAACACTTCGTCACACCGGAGGATCCTATTGCTCTGATACTTATTGTAACACCCCGACCCGAGTTTGGATCACCGTCGGGTCAACCTGCACTGAATCAAGGAGTTAAGGGGGAGCGGGAAAGTCCAGTTTATTAATTAATAAAAGCCCTTTTAATTTCACCACTTATTAAAGATTAATTTACTAGATTTAGGTTGGAAAAGGGGGTGGGCACTTTAAGCAACTAAGTCAATTTACAAGGTTTATTTATAAAAGTATGATTTAATTCTCAATACTAATTAAATAAGAAATAATCCATAATGGTCCCTATATTATTACAAACCATGGACAAAGGCCCAAATAAAATGTTTAAAGCCCCGAATTAAAAATATTCAAAAACATAATCTCATTAAAATTACTGAGTCACTAACGACATTGATTTCCCTCTTGGGCTATGTCGGCGTCCTTCCCAACATCCATACTTGAAGTACCTAGGGTGGGGGTGGGAATTTTAACATACAAATCAGGGGTGAGCGAACGCTCAGTAGGGGGTAATAATAAGCTATACAATTTCTAAAAAAATACCATACATATAACATGTATTTTAATAATTTTGAAAACTTTTGACAATTTAGCTAGTTTTAATGCCACTACCATGCAATGCACACGAGCGATGAGATTATACTTACATTTAAGCATTTCATACTGCCCCTTACCGGGTCTTGAGACTTTTATTCATATTTTACTCATTAGTCTCCTTTTTATCACGTTTCATTAGGATGTCTTACTTACAGATTTTCAAGCATAACCAATATCATTTACTTTTTCCATTATCTTTTCTCGAAATCTTCAAATATCTGCATACTTTAATGGATTCCACACTGCTGATTATGCTACAATATGCTCTGGCAAGTTGGGTCTTTAATCCCAGGGCACCAGACCCTTCTTAATGATTCCCAGTGTCATTCGAGTCCATATTAATGTATTTTAACATTTTTGTTAATGTCCACATTATTCCACTATTTTATAGCTTTACTCATTTCTAACGTTTATACCACCATTTCATCTTGTCAACGTGCCGTTTTATCCACTTTATCCGTTTTTCACCAAAACCCCATTGATAGGGTCTAACGAGGAAATTCAACTACTTGGACACTCAATTTGTCAAAGTTACCATTTTGCCATTTCTTTCATCATAACTTTATAAAAACATATTTAATTTATTATGGCACTAAAAATAAAAAATTTCTTTCAAAACATCTTTTTTATGATTTTATGTCCAAAATCATGCTTCCTTATTTTATGTCTAACTACATAAAATACATTCAACCATTTAAATACTATTCAAGCCAAATTTCCACTACTTTGCCCTATTATTACATGTTACTTCAAATGTCATTTTCATTCATTCTAACAATATTTATAACACATATTTAGGGGCATTTTTCTACATTTAATTATAACCTCATAAAACCCATTTCAACATGATTTTTGAAGTCTAAATTTTCGTCTTCTATCACACTACACGATTCTACACATGTTAAGGAAGATTTCAAGCCTTGAAATCCCCACAAATGAACAAAACAATATATCAATCACGGGTTTACATTTTTCATGATTTCTTTCCATATTTGAAGGCGAAAAATGTCATTTCTTAATAAAAGACCCATTTAGGCTTTGCCTTCTTTAAAATCATTTTTGCAAGACTTGAATATATTATTAAATAACTTCGTATTTGGCATTAAATTTTATTTAACATGCATCCTACACATTTTTCATAGATAGAAACCTTGAAATCGTAGGAAGAGGGAAACCATTCATTATTGTTTGAAGAGGAGACAAAGAAGAAGATGAATATGGAAGTTCCTTGCTCCAAAAGCTCCAAAAAGCTCTTCAAAATATTCTAAAGCTTATCCTACTTATTTGATTCAATCCACTTCTACCCTTGATAAATCTTGAGGATGAATATCAAGGTTTGGAAATGGTGTATTATGGGGGTGGTAAGGTGTAACTGTAGTGGGTAATGCTTGGGGAAGAAGATTAAGTCTAGGAACTTAGAGAGAGGAAATATGCGCAACGAAAAATGGTGGGGGAAAACTAACCCTCTCCCTCTTCTTATAACCCTAAAATAACCTGCAAAATGATTTGAAAGCCCAAGACCCACATGTTATACACGTTTTTTCATCATTTGGTGCCTTGAGAGATCAACACATCATCAATCCAAGGGTCCAAAGTTCGACAACATATAAGGGAAACTCAAAATATTAAATTTTAGGTGTCGTTGTTCGAACATAATCTGATCTATTTCGAACGAAATACCTATTTAATCGAACGAGCATGTAACGGGGTTCTAACAAGGTAAAAAATCTAGGGTTAAAATGAGACGTGAAAAGTACCTCGTTCGAATGATAATCCCTTTCATTCGAATGATAAGGGACTTCGTTGAACGTAGGCTTCCAACAAGATTTCTGAGAGTGAGGGAAATGGACCATTTATCCAAGTCATTATATTCTCATTCGAACGACTTATGTTTACCATGGAATGAACTTTAGGCCATGAAAATTTCGATTCAAAATGCATGAAGGCTACAATGATGGTTAAATGTTTTTATTCATTCTTAAATACAACTTTACATGAAAAGAGAAAATCTAGAGAATGGGTATTACATTCTCCCCACCTTTGGATATTTCATCCCTAAAATAAGAATAACCAACTAGGGAAAGAGTTTTGGTTGCTTCTCCCCCATCTTTGACTCGCGTTCCCAACTCACACCTTCAACACCTTTAAACTCCCAAAGAACCTTAACCAAGTAAATGACCTTATTTTGCATAACCCTTTCATCATGGTCCAAAATGGATATAGGTCGTGTTGGAAAGGTAACATTTTCCTATAATTCGATGAGGTTTCAATTAATGTTGTGTCGAGGATTGTGAAGATACTTGTTCGACATAGAGATATGGAACACATTATGAACTTGGGATAAGTGTGGAGGAAGCGTCAAGTGGTAAGGAACATCCCCAATCCATTCCAGGATATCAAAGGGACCGATATACCATGGGGACAACTTCCCTTTTTGCCTGAATCGTTGACTATCAGTTCTTTCTCTAACCTTCAGAATCATATGGTCACCTACCCAAAACACCAGGGGTATCCGATAATTATTGGCATAATTATTTTATCGGCTCTGTGACGTCATTATTCTATGTCGAATTACCCATACATTCTCTGTCATTTCTCTAATCATCTCAAAATTTGTGAGATTCTTCTTAGCTAACTCAACCTGATAAACTAGACAGCGGTATGGCCTCCTATAAAAGTCCTGATTAGGAGCCATATCGATGCTCGCCTAATAATTATTGTTGATGGAGAACTCCTCCTGATGCAAATTCTCCATCCAACTACCTTGAAATTCAAGTGCACAAGCTCTCATCATATCCTCCAGAATTTAGATAGTTCGTTCTACCTGCCCCTCGATCTTAGTCTGATATGTCGTACTAATACTCAACTTGGTACCCAACTCTTGTTGATTTTTTTTTCGAGAACCAAGATACCAATTGGGCATCCCTATCCTAGATAATCGAGAAGGGAACATCATGAAGTCTGACTATTTCCCAAGCATACAGCCTCGCCAACTTAGTCACATTGTCCGTGAACCTAATTGATAGAAAGTGTGTGGACTTCATGAGTCGATCTAGTATAACCCACACTACACCAAGACCATGATTAGACCATGTAAAGGCTATGATAAAATCCATTGTGATATGCTCCTAATTCCATTCTACCATGGGTAGTAAATGCAATAGCTCTGCTGGCTTTTTATGATCAACCATCACCTGTTGACAAGTGTATTAATTAACTACACATGTCTCCACTTCTATGTTAATACCGAACCACCAAAAATCTTTGCACGGGTCCTTTTACACCTTTGTGGCATTAGGATGTGTGCTAAAATGCGAGTGACATGCCTTCGCCATCACCTCGTCCTGAAGTTCATCAATCAACGTAACAATCAACTGGCCCTTGTGTCGCACCCCGTCTCCCTTGTCCATAGTGAGTATATCAAACAATTTTCCATTTTTAATATGATCACGGTATTGGGGTAAACTCAGGATCACATGACTTGGAATCTAAAACTTTCTACTGAACGAGTGGTCTAGCCACCACATCCTAAAGGTATTCCCTATTGTAACACTGTTGGATGCATAAATCAAACTTTCATAATTCACCAAACATCTTTACCTGATGAGACTTCATTGCTTCTAAGGTGAGGCTAGACTTTCTGCAAAGAGTATCGGCCACCACATTGGTCTTGTCGGGATGATACTCTAATGAGAAGTCATACTCCATCACCAATTTACTCCATCGCCTCTGATGGAGATTGAGATCACGCTGCGTGAAGATGTATTGGAGGCTATTATGATCGAAAGCACCTCAAGTCGTTCCCCATACAAATAATACCTCTAACTCTTAAGTGAAAATACCACGATGGCTAACCCCAAATTATGGGTGGGTAATTCCTTTCATGAACCTTCAGCTGGCGAGATGCATAAGTGGCTACCTAACCATTCTATATCAATACTACACCAAGCCCTGACCCCGAAGTGTCATAATACACGGTACAACCCCTGCCACATTCTGGGAGGATAACGGGTATAGAAGTTAACCTAATATTCAGGTCCTAAAAGGCTGACTCACAATCCACGGACCACTCAAGGTGTATATCCTTCTGTGTCAACATGGTGAGGGGAAATGCAACCCTCAAAAATTTATGTACGAAATTTCTATAATAGCTAACCAAACCCAAGAAATTACGCACCTATGTAACTATCCTCGGCCTATTTCATCCCAAACGGCCTCTACCTTGGATTGGTTGATACAAATTCCCACTCCAAAAACCACGTGACTAAGGAACCTGACTTCCTCCATCTAGAATTTTCACTTGCTGAACTTAGCATACAATTGATTCTCTCTGAGCACTTGCAACATCGTGCGAAGATGCTCCTTGTTGTCTACATCCAATGCCAAATAGAATAATATGTCATCCACAAATACCACCATAAATCGGTCTATATATGGGCGATAAATATGGTTCATCAGATCCATGAACGTTGTTGGGGCATTGGTCAAATCGAAGGGCATCACTAGGAACTCATAGTGCCCATAACGAGTTCAAAACGTCATCTTAGGGGTATCCTCCTCCCTGATGCGCAACTGATGGTACTCAGACTGAAGGTAGATCTTTGAAAACATACCCACCCAATGTAACTACTCGAACAAATCATCAATATGAGTCATAGAGTATTTGCTCTTCACCATCACATTATTCAGCTGCATGTAGTCTATGAAAATCCGCAAAAATTGTCCTTTTTTCTTAACAAAGAGGACTGGTACTCTCCATGGTGACACACTAGGGTGAATGAAGCCTTTATTGGTCAACTCCCCTATAAAACCTTTAGCTCCTCCAATTCTATTGGATCCATTCTGTGAGGTGGCATGGAGATGGGCGAGATTCACTGATGTACCTCTATGGAGAAATCCACCTCTCGGTGTGGGGGTAACACACGAAGATCATCCGAAAACATATTAAAAAATTCCCACACCACTGGGTAGTCTAACATCATACCATTCCACTCATCCAAAGCCTCCATACTGCTTAACTAATTAAATTATCATTTTTTCTCACGTACAGTAAAAAACTTGCAAGGATAAATAACGCATTGCTCGCTACTAAAATAATGGCGAAACTTGTCTGGAAGTGAGACTCAGACACTATGTCAATGGCATTTTATTGTAACTTCAGAATATGATAGCCAATTCATACCAAGGATCGCCTCGAACCCATCTATGTCCATAAGGATCAAATCATACTCTAGAACATAATCTCCAGGCATAAGCACACATCTACGGTATACCCTACTGAGAACTATACACCCACCAGCCGGAAGCCCTATGAAGATAAGATGACAAAACTGATCTACCTCTAGTCCCAAAATGAATGTCATGGAACGTGAAATGAAAGAATGCGATGCGCCAGAATCATATAGTTCCTTAACCCATGTATTATACAAAATAATCATACCTTACATCACCGATGGATTTTTGAAAGGTGTAGCGAACTGTGACATGGCATAATCTCGCCCAGGGTTGAACATATTGCTCTAGACACTTGGTACTAGACATGGCCTGCGGATACTCTGCCCCTGCCCTAGCCCCTGACTTAAACATGAACCGTCCACACTATGCCTCTCGGGCTGATGATATCCCATAGAGAGCTGTTGTTGCTGCTATTAGGTGGGGCCTGTGTAACTATAAATCTATATCGGCAAAACATTGTCAGTCTGCTGACTGCCCAAGACTTTTTATGGGCAATATATCTTAAAATTACTGGGGGATAAGAAAAACAAGTACTCTCCATGGGGATATAAGCCCTGTGCCCCGCCTCGGGACTTTTTATTATCGTCGCTCTGGGAGTCATAGGGATCCTTCTTATTTTCCCCGATGGCCTTGCCATCCTCAGCATCTACCTCAAATCGCATAGCCTTATTCACTATCGTCCTGAAGTTAGGCAAATCCATATATATATGTGGATCCTCCGAATGCCCAAGTTGAGGTCTGTGATAAACAACCTCGTCTTCTCAGTCTTATTTCTTTACACAGCATCAACACACTTACGCATGCTTTCTAACTTGACCATGTACTTATTTATAGGAGTTTTCCCATGTATCATCCATAGAAACTCATCCTTCTTGGCATCCTTAAATTTCGGGGGGAAGTACCTTTTGAGGAAGGCAACCCTGAGATTGGTCTCAGTAGTACTAGCAGAATTGGAGCTCCACCGTCGCTATGCTCTCTCAGTGAGATAGAACGTTGCTATCTTGAACTTGTATGGGCAGCTGGCACCACAAGAATCTCCATTACCCTAGTGAATTCATCGAGCCACTCCCCTGCAACAACGGGTCCAACTTCCATGTTGAAGGTTGGTGGGTTAAGCCTTCTTAACACATTAAAAGAATGGAGGAGGAGGTAGTACTCTCAATCATCCGAATGCGGTTGACCCTCTGTTGTTCCGAGAGGGAGTTTGCAAGTTGGCCCATAACTTTCTCCATGCATCGAAGCTCGCTATTACCCGACCCATCAGCTACATCACGATAGGGATTCATCTACACAAGAAAGGAGAGTTAATTACACAATGATATGAATTGAAAGGGATTGCAAAAGAGATTTATTTAAACAATAACTAAAGCATTAACTACGTGGAAATGTATAAGGAAAGTTCACTAAGAAAGCGTAAACACTCCGTCACACCCGAGGATCTTATTATTCTGATACCATTTGTAACACCCCGAACCGTGTTTGGGTCACCGTTGGGTCAACCCGCACCTAATCAAGGAGTTAAAAGGGGAGAGGGAAAGTCTAGTTTTATTATTTAATAAAAAAAGATTTTAATTGCACATTTATTAAAGAATAATTTATCGATTTTAACTTGAAAAAAGGGTGGCCACTCTAAGTGACTAATCAATTTACAAGATTTATTTATAAAAGTACGATTTAATTCGCAATACTAGTTAAATAAGAAATAATCCATAATCATCATTGTATTATTATAAACCATGGCCAAAGTACCAAACAAAAGGTTTAAAGCCCCGAAGTACAAATATTCGAAAACATAATTTCATTAAAATTACAAAGCCACTAACGACATTGATTGCCCTTTTAGTCCTTATCTGAGTCCTTCCCAATGTCCCTACTCGAAATACTTGGGGTGGAGATTTTAATATAAAAATTTGCGGTGATCGAACGCTCAGTAGGGTGGGTAATACTAAGCTATATTTTTTCTAAAAAAATACTATACATATAACATGTATTTTTATAATTCTAAAAACTTTTGACGATTTAGCTAGTATTAATGCAACCACTATGCAATGAACCCGAGCGATGAGCTCATACTCACACTTAACATTTCATACCACCCCTTTACCGGATCTAGAGACTATTAATCATATTTTATTCATTAGTCTCCTTTTTATCACGTTTCATTATGTTGTCTAACTTTCACATTTTCAAGAACAAACAATACCATTTCCTTTTTTTATTATCTTTTCTTGGAATCTTTCAATATACGCATACTTTAATGGGCTCCACACCGCCGACTATACTACCATATGATCTGGTCGGTTGGATCTTTCACCCCCAGCGCTTTGGGCCCTTCTTAATTATTCTCAATGTCTTTCAAGTCCATATTAATGTGTTTTAATATTTTTGCTAAAGTCCACATTATTCCATCATGTTACCGATTTAATCATTTCTAAGGTTTATATCACCATTACATCCTGTCAACGTGCTATTTTATCCATTTTTCACCAAAACCTGATCAATAGGGTCTGACGAGGAAATCCAACCACTAGTACCCTCAATTTGTAAAAATTACCATTTTTGCAATTTCTTTCATCATAACTTTGTGAAAAACATATTTATTTCATTATGGAACTAAAAATCAACATTTTCTTACAAACATCATTTATATGATTTTATGTTCAAAATCATGTTTCATTATTTTATGTCCATCTACATAAAATACATTCAAACATTTAAAGACCATTGGAGCCAAATATCCTCTACTTAGCCCTATTATTTCACGTGACTTCAAATATCATTTTTATGCACTCGAACAATATTTATAACATATATTTAGGGGCATTTTTTTACATTTAATTATTACTTCATAAAACCCATTTCAACATGATTTATTAGGTCTAAAATGTCATCTTCTATCATACTACACGATTCAACACATGTTAAGGAAGATTTGAAGCCTAGAAATCCCCAAAAACGAACTAAATAAGATATAAATCATGGGTTTGCATTTTTCATGCTTTATTTTCATATTTCAAAGTGAAAAAAATGCCATTTCTTCATAAAAGACCCATTTAGGGATTGTCTTCTTTAAAAATCAATTTTGCAAGACAAGAAATATTAGCAAAGAACTTCATTCTTGGCATTAAATCTTATCTAGAATGCATACTACACACTGTTCATGGCTAGAAACCTTGAAATAGTAGGAAGAGGAAATATCTACCTTATGGTTTGAAGTATAGACAAAGAATAAGTCTAATATGGAATCTCCTAGCTCCAAATGCTCCAAAAGGTCTTCAAAATACTCCAAAGCTTCTCCTACTTCCTTGAATCTACACACTTTTACACTTAATAAACCTTGATGATGAAGAAAACGTCCCAAAAAACGTGTATTACGGTGGTGGTAAGGTGTAACTATGGTGGGAAATTATTGGGAAAGAAAATGAACACTTGAAACTTAGAGAGAAAGGGGAAATATGGCTGATGAAAATGGTGGGGGAAAACCCACCCTCTACATTTTCTTATAACCCACAAAATAATTATAAAAGCCAAACTCCACATGCTATACAAGTTTTTTATCATATGTGCCTTCAGAGATCAACACATCATCTATCCAAGGGATTCGATAGCAGATAAAGGCAACTCAAACTATTAAATTTTAGGTGCGATCGTTCAAACGACATCTGATCTCCTTTGAATGAGACCCCTCACCATTTGAACGAGCATCTAATAGGGCTTTAACAGGGGAATTCGTTCGAACGTAAGTTTCCAATGAGATTCTCGAGAGCGAGGGAAATCGACCATTTTCCATGTCATTAGAAGCTCATTCGAACTTCATTCCAATGACAAAGATCCCCATTCGAACAACTTCTATTTCCAATGAAATGATCTTTAGGCCATGAAAACTCCAATTCAACACACACGAACGCTACGATGATGGTTAAACCTTAATGTTCATTCATAAATACAGCTTTACATGGAAAGAGATAAATTCCAAGGCACGGATATTACATAAATAACCAAAAAATAAGTATGTAAAAATTCTTCCTCATAGTAGTGTAAAGGAAAAGATTCATGACCCAAGTTATCAAATAACCAGAAAGAAATGAAGAAACTTGATCGTGAGTAGAAGACCTCTTAGTGAATGTCACATAATTAGGACGTTCAAATCTCTGGACGCTTCAATGAATAGCTAAGACGTCCTCAGTCAACACAATCTCATAACAATGATGAAATATAATCAGAATTAGGGAGGATATACTAGTCACAATCATGTTTATTGAGAACTCGTGAACAAGGGTATCATTGGCCTATAAGTGTGGTCGTAAAAATCGTGTACCATGTAATCTTCGAAACCAAGGCACCATAAATTTTCCTTCCTCTCATCTGTCAATATACTACAAAACGAATTCTCTCTCAATCATCATCACTCTCTAAAAAAAGATAATATGTAGAGGGGAACCATCTCTCACGAATTGAATCTTGGATGCATTAATCGATGAGGAACTTGGGTTTTGGGTACAAAAATACGATGTGCGTGAAGGTGACGTTAGTGATTATCTTGGTATAAACTCTCTTTGGAATCACTTAAGGCTCCATATAACACTTTCTTGCATGCATATGTTCTTAAATGACACAAGGTATCAAAAATAGGGTAGAAAACAACACACAATCAGATAAGGTAATAAATCCAAAAATGTATGGGGAACCTAAGGTATAAGAACCTAAATTCCCAAAAATGTTAACCTTAAACATAAATCAAACACCTAAAATCTTAAAGTCAACCTAGATAAACTCTAAAAGATGTAAATTAACAAACCAAATAGAGAATGATGACTTACATGAGTAAAACCTAGATTAAATCTAGTAGATCTAAAAAGGTAGGGTTTGAAAATGAGAAACCATTAAACAAACACCAAGTCCCTCTAAAAATGATTGAGGGTTGATAAAAATATTATCTTTCATGAATTTTGGCATTGGTTTATGCTCTGGAGGTTTTAGAAATATAAAATGAACAAATTCACCTAAAATGTTATTTCAAATGTCTAAAACCGTGCGCATGGGTAAAGTACAGCGGTGCGAGCTGGGTGTCATTTGTACGGTGCTAAAATTGCAACTTTAGGAACAAATTTGTACGGTGTACTCAGTCATAGGGAGAATATTTAGAAAATACTAATTATAGGAACCATAAAAACCAAACTCTCCAAATATGGTATGAATGAATGCAAAGGCGTGTAAAATCATTCATGTATGACATGTTAAGCACAATTTTGAGATAAAATGCATAAAATCAAATACTTACATGCGCATATATACAAGTGCAATCTCTTGTGACACCCCATAATTTTTAATAATTAGGTTGATCAAATCTATTTATTAATTATTACAGTTTGTCAAAACAATATAAATACCATCCTTAGCATGAAGCAGGAATCAGTGAATGGTGATAATAAAAAAGAATAACTATATGATAAAACCTCAATTTATAATATTGATAGAATCAATCACCACCAATGAGTAATAAGATTACTACCTAACATAACTATTACATGCAAAATTCCCAAACGTAATATTGTTTCCAAACTAGAATGAGTTCAATGCTAGGATAAACCTCGTATATCTCAACATATAGAAAAAAAATGAAATACAAAACGAGGGTTGGCTCCAACACCTACGTAATCAAAATCGTTAGTGAATGAATGTAACGACGGAGTAATCCACAAAGAAGGCTAAATTTGGTACCCTGGAGCACCTGTAACAACGTGACAGGTCAGGCCCACCACAATAAAATAATAGCTACGCATTCGAGTAGTAAAACTATCAATCATAAGTATAAATAATAAGCTCTATAGTTTTTAGATGGATAATTGTACCTCACACTTAACGGTGTCACATGATTTAACTATTTCAAATCATTATGTCTTAAATTCAAACAAATCTCATAAGAACATAATTGAGTGAGTAAATGTGTACTTCTAAAACTATCACACATGCCCTTAAATTAAACTAAGATACAAACTCCATTGCATCCATGCGCACAATATAAAATATTATCCATGCGCACGCCACCATTTACACGGTAAAAACATTATCGTTCGCATGGTAAAAACCATAGTCGTTCACATGGTTCACATAACTAAAATTTATTGGAAATGTGTATGTCTTTCACCTACGTTCTCGGCCACAAGCCCAGAACTCATAATCACCATTTTCTTCCTAACACAAAGTTTTATGCCCCCAGTACCCTCCAAATATGGCTTGGGATAGTTATTAAAGTATATCCTTACTTAGAAATTGCAATTTCCCATATTAAATTGTGAGGTTTCAACATATAATTTCTCACCTAATTTTTACATTAAGATTTGAAGAGAAATATCTAAATGCATATAGGAGTAATCTATTACATGATTTCATTTAAATACGAATCTCTAGTAGGGACATATAATTCTCTAGACCAATCCAATTAAAATAATTAAACTAAACATAAAATCACACGAATTGGATTCATTCATTTGTTTACAAAAATCGTCATTGTTTCAATGTATCAAGTAACCTTAACAATTTCTACTAAATTTATATAATTTATAAAACATTATTTAGGTAGAAATCGTTATTTATATCATGAGAGTAGAGAGTGAAATTATCTTCCCTTAAATGTTGAATAAAAATCTTAGGAAAAAGATAAGAGAGACACCTTTGAAAAATTCCCTCCAATTGCTCCTAAAAAGTCCTTAATTTGTGTAAATAAGATCCTAATTATTCGAAAAGAACCCCTTCGAGAAAATACTGGAATTATTCTTCTAAGATATCCACAAAAGTATTTTTATTTTGTAATTGGGTAGATGTTTTCCCAAAACTAAGTTTATAATTGTAAGATTTTTAGTTAGAACAAAAATGGATAATTTATCAATTAGAAGTAGGTATTTTGTGTAATGTTTGGAAGTTGGATTGTGGGTTTAGAATGTAGTAGGGTTTCATTTAGGTTCTTATATTTGTTTTCCCCTTCTTATGTTTTTGCTTTTTTATTCTTAACCCTCATCCACTTAACTATTAGTTTACCTAATTTTCAAATAATAATTTAAAAATCCTTATTAAAATTAAATTGTAATTAAACATTTGAAATTTTATTTTTTTTCTCAAATCAATCTAAAAATGTCAATCACTTTCAAAGTTTTTTATAAAATTGTATTTTCCATTTAAATAATTATGAAAATTTAGTTTTCACTTAAAATAATTATTTAGAATTTTCTCAAAAGTTTCCAAAAATCCCGTTTAAATTCCAATTTAACTAATTATTTAATAAATTAAATTCTTTTAAATTTGCGGGGTATTACATCTCTAAGACTAAAAAAAAGTGTGATGGTGATTAGTTATAATATGATAAAAATGATTTGATAATCAAATTTCCTTTGCATCTTGATTAGTATTAGTTTGATAACAAGTCAATAAAGTTCAAAAATTCCTATCAAATCAATTTAAGCAACTTTATATTTCAATCAATGTATGATTCGTGATTAATTAAGATTTATAAAATCAAATGAATACGTGTAGCAAAGTCGTAAGAAATACAAATTATCATTACATCAATATCTCATAAAATGATAGTTTCTAACCATTAATCTCCCTCAAGGATATGCTGTAAGAGCTTTTTCACGTCAAACTAAAATAACAATTTATTTTTAAATAATCTATAGCCCTATCTTGTTTTTAATTCCAATTAAAATTTTGCTTATGGATCTTTTTGATATATTGATTTGTCATTGAGTGCCTTTTCACACACAAAGATGGCATTTACCCATTGATACTCAAATTTGAAACTAGTATAATTACTCTAATGGTAGCCCTTATCAACGCATATAAAATAGTCTTTTTTCAACTCCAACAACTATTAAAAACACTCAAACTCATTCATGGACCGTAGAAACATTTCAAAACCAAAAGAGATCTCAGGATTTGTTGGTGATTAAATTAAGAACTATAATCAAAACTCATAACTATAGTCGTACTCATCAAGTGATATACAAGTCCAAGAGTGGTGTGAAATCAACACCAAAGATTTCAAAAAATTTGACTACCATGATTTATTAAGTGAATTATAACCTATCACTGACATTATCAATATTTGTATTCAAAGGGTTAAAAATACATGTTTTAAGCATAATTAAATTAAATTATACTCATGAAATCAAATATTCACAAAAGGAAATAAAGTGATTTTTTTTTTGGAAGTTTTAATAAAAGAATGATGCAATATTTATAACATGTTATTTAAGGAACAAAGCATATAGAAACATGCACATAAATGCATGAAAAATTTCTCATCAAACATGAAAAATGATCCAAATGTGAATTTTCAAAAATACTCCCATAAATATTTGACCCCAACAAATCAAAGAGCATCTAGGAGGGAATCTACAACAATAAAACCCTAGGTATAATAAGTAAACTATCTCCTAGATAGTGATGGGTGTTACATCTCTCGAATCTTTGGGAGGAACGAAAATAACTTCCCCCTTGGCAATTTTCTTTTGAGGGAACTCAACTTCTACCTTCTTTCTAGGAGTATTCCTAGGCATGCCACACACATTCTTTGGCATCCACCTCGTGTTCCTCGTAGGATTATTATGCCTAATCCTTGAAATTTGAGAGAACGATCTAGGTTTAGGTTTAGGTCATGGAACTTTGCTATCATTGATTGAAAATTCTATCATCTTCATCAATTCTCCAATTTTACCCCATAGTTTATTAATAGGATACCTATGAAACACTTTCTTCCTATTGTTCATGAACTTTTAGTTTCTCTCTTTCAAGCACCTACAAGATTGAATGATGTGTACTTACAACTAGTAAAAAATGTAAAAAAAAATGGCATAATCTTTTTCAAATTGGTTCTAGGAGTTCTTTTCTTACCATTCTTATCCTGGAAATGTTGAGGAACACATGGCAAAGGTCATATTTACCATCATGATATCTAACAAACTTCTTCCTATCAAACACATCTCCGAGTAAAAAAAAATCTCTTTTTAACCTCAGGAAGCTAGAAACATTCTGAATTTAGTCTTTTAAATTTGCAACAAAAGGATTCAAGATGTCCTTCCTTGTGACAAAACGTGCAAGAGAATGATTTTGAATGATATTTTATGACTTTTTTTATCATATTTCGTTTTTTTTTCTTTTTAACATTCTCTTTCACTTTTTGTTTCTTCTCATTTTTTCAAGATTAAGTAATCGTTATTCTTCAATTCATGTGATGAACATGAACATTCACTGAAAGTGTCAACTTAAGAAGAAGATGACATGGTTTTCAAACATTTAGACACTTCAAATTCAATTTTCAAAGATTTAAATCTCTTCTCAAGTTCACTTTTTTATACTTCACAAATAACAAGTTATTTATTCACATTTTCAAGTCCAAGAGTCAAAATATTTTCCTCTAGTTCAATAACCCTGATTTTTGAAAATTAAAACCTTTTAAACTATATCTCAAATCTGAATTTTGTAATCTTAAGGCATTAATATCTTCTATTAAAGCATAAGACGTGTCTAATAATTCACCCTTCACTTTTTTAATCAATTTTAACTTTTGATTGGTAATTTGGCTACTCTTTTCAAACTCACTTTCAAAATATTCTTTTTCTTCTTCAAAGAGTTTGATTTTTGTAGAAAACTTAACATTCAACATTTTAATTTTGAGAAGTTAAGGCATGAATGACTCACTGTCTTGACTTGATGATTTGATACTTTCAACTCCATCACGTTCATCAAAGTCAACATTAATAGACTTTAATTGTTTAAAAAGAATGAGAATATTTCTTTTTCTTCATTCGTTTTTTGGATTTCAAATGTTTTATCCTCTCACTAGGAATCTTAGGCGTATTACTATCTCTACTATGCAAATTAGGGAAAAACACCCATCATAATCTTAGGCGTATTACTATCTCTACTATGCAAATTAGGGAAAAACATCCATCATCAATCACAAAACAAGATTCTATGAGTAAGAAAGATAAATAAATGCACAATAATGAAACATCAAACTCTTAGCATGTGAATACAAACAAGAGCAGCCTCTCTGATACCAATTAAGGAAGTATAAGTTTAATAGAAGTGTTCTAATCCAACAAACCTAGAAGGCTGAATAGGTTTAAATATAATTATGCATATTTTTTCTCAATTTCAATTTTCTTACAATTTTAGCAATCCTATCACATGACTCAAGATCAACAAACCTAAGTAGCAATTGGGAAATCTGGGTCAAATCGCTAGTTTAAACAATACTAAGTTCAATTGGATTAAGCTATATCTATGTGAGATATGAGTGTAGTGTGTGATGCAGGTGAACAATGCAACGTTCACAACAATTAAACATTTCATAAATTAGATTTTATGAGGAACCCCCTCCCCCCCTCCCCACACACAAAGGAATATAAAATCTCAATGCATTTTAATCTTTTACTCAACTAAAAAGGTTTTATAAAAAGCAAGAAAGTACCTCTCTATCGCAAACTCACGAGAAGTTACTATGAATATTGAACTTTCCTCTAGTGATGATAAGAGATCCATCATAAGATCCATAAGACAACGAGGAAGTACAATCTCCTCCTTAGAGTCACATCATACCTTGAAGTCTCAATATATCTAGACACCTATCTTTTTAGATCTACGAGTGTCGATCATCAATTTAGATATAGAATGGTATGTAATAAACGTTAGTTATGTCAATCATATTCAAATTACTCTCAATTTTCTTCCAATCCATAGATCAAGTATTGATCTAGGTTTTTCCCTCAATTTGGAGGTAACAATTGAATTTGAAATTAGAGATACAAAACAAAAGCTCCCAACCTCGAAATACCCTATTTATAGGGATTTGTAAAAATCCATCTCCATTGTGTGCATGATATTATGCAGTGTCAAAATGACATGTATAAATTGTGATGTCGTGCACATGATTTTACGCAGTGTTAAATTCAAGCCTAAATGGTGCATGGTCGTGTGGTTAAAGATTTGCAGTTTGAAAAGAAAAAAATGGTCATGTGTAGTTATGTGTTTAAAAAAAATATGTTTTTAAAAACAAATTTGATTACAGTTTACCTTTAGATGGCTTATTCATAAAAAAAACAAATTAAAAAAAATCTTGTATTTAAACTTATGTTGCCTCGAAATAGCATAATTCTATTATCATACACTTATTTTTTTTTAACTTAGACACATTCATTCACCTTATTTTCATTCAATTGTGCTTTAATATTTTATTTACATATAATACATAAAATTCTAATATTTATATAATATAATATATTATATATGTACAAAATATGTAATATATACTATATCTACTTATATACATGTATATATACATGAAACTATTGGGATTTTATTCTTAAAATCATATATGACATTTACTTTTCAGTAAAGGTGTGGCAGCTCATTTAAAAATAAGAATCATGGTTATGAGAAGGCCTTATATTTATTATTGAGTATATTGTACGTATGTCGATCAATTCAACATTGTAGGAATTCCATGAGTTAAGTCCGGCTTGATCATTGGATATCGAAATTTCTATTCATTTCAATTGAATATGTTCACGGCCTAGATAGGGAGTTGACATCATATCAGTACATATTTGATGGTTCGAGAAATTGTGCTATAGTTGAAAAGAGGATTATGACTTGTACATCTAGATACATATTAAATAAGACCATCCATGAGATTTAAGTCCAAGGGTTGTCTTGATTAGACTTAGGTAATATCACATTATTGAAAAAGGGTGCATATATTGTTAATCTCGAGAGTTATGAGGATTGAAATGCTTGCACAGTTGATATTTTATATTGGGTCAATGTATTTAATTGTGTTTTATATTGGGTCAATAAATCCTTGCAAATTTTGAGTAGGTCTGAGATCATAATTCAGAGGAATCTACATCCAGGAAATATCTTAGATTGTTATACCCTTTTGATAGACTTATATATTTTTTCCACTAGTAAAATCTGATCGATGGATTATTTTATAATCTAGTGGAGTAGTAAATAATTTAAGTATGAGAATCAAGGAATTGATTTGATGTTGGTTAAAATTTATTAGTGACGACTAAATTGGAGTGTTGTGGAGATTATTTAGCAGACTTAATCATGATTAAATAAAAATATAAAAAATATTTGCGACAATTGTAATTAGGATTTTGAGTATTTATTTGGGAGCTAATTTAATTATTTGTCTTATGTCCCTAATATAGTACAATACCAAAGTAATAGGCTTGAAACTCTCTAGAAGCCCGATTTGACATAAGTCCATGATTTTCTTATTTGTATTTGCCTAAGTTTTAGTTTTAGGGTAATTATCGATTATGGATGGTTAGAGAGGGAGATGAAAAACACTATTTATGTTTTGTGAATGGATAGTGAGAGAGTAGGTGATTTCTCTCATATTTACCATGTTTCTATCTCCAAGAGGTCCCACACAGAAGAATTACTTTGTATGGATCATATACTAAAAGATTCAAGATATTCAAAAAATTCTAGCAAGGATTTTAAAGACCTTGGGAAGGCAGGAAGATCTTCATCTTTTTTAACCTATTTCTCCTC
This sequence comes from Sambucus nigra, assembly GCA_949130495.1. Classification (NCBI taxonomy): domain Eukaryota; kingdom Viridiplantae; phylum Streptophyta; class Magnoliopsida; order Dipsacales; family Adoxaceae; genus Sambucus; species Sambucus nigra. The sequence goes on from OX422219.1 coordinate 226,561,098, forward strand.
ATACAAATCACAATAAGATTCGCAATGGTATTATTTCTTGAAACCTACGTTTATGCTTTAAATGTAGTTCATGTTTTCTTTCCAATGCATGATTAATCAAAGTTGTTAGGGCTGAATTTTTTTTCTCATTTCAAATGTCAATCCCGGTTCCCAAGAGAAATATCGTAATAATTTATCTATAGCATATAAATTTGTTCTTCTATATATGTTGTACGTGCATAAGATAGAATATATTCATGTTTTATATATATATATATATATATATATATATATATATAGGTGTAAGTACATATTATATTTATGAATATGCTTATATATGCATGTATATATGTATAATAAAACATATACATATATTACAAGTAAATAGACAAAACATTTAAAATTACTCTCAAAAATAGTTTTTAAACTAAATTATATGAAAACATAACAAAATGTTCTCTTAACATCTTGAAATATCTCCTCTCACTCCAAATGAGTGGTTGAAAAATGCTTTTTTATTAAATGACCGCCCTCCCCCCCCCCCCCCCCCCCCCGGCGCGCGCGCCAAAAAAATGTAGGAATATGACACATTTAATGTTTCAATAGTTAATGGACTTATGTAAGGAAAATATCTTAAAATATGACCTATCTTATTTTACTGTAATTTTCTATTTTAAAATAATGTATTCATTTATAGGTCATGTGGATGGCACAAGACTGTTATCACTAACAGACCTGTAACAAAAATGGTGCCAACGCTGAACACAATTAGTAAGAACTTACAAATGTCAAAATAGGTTAATTATGGAGATGTTTAAGTAAACAAATTACCAACAGGTATCGTTTACTAAATATATAGTCAAATAGGTCTTATATGTTTTTCTCTCTTAGAGATCCCATTAGAAAATATTTTTATATTCCAATAAGTCTCATTTAAAAACATGTAGTAAATATTTGTTACTTATGCAAATAGGACCTCTCAAGAACAATTTATTTTATGGAACCAATTTAAAATTATAATATATAAACAAGAACTATTTATCAATCTTCTAAAAAATACTAATATTTATAATTTGGTCTATAAGATAGAAACCCACTAGCCACTTGGGTTGTCTGTGGGTTAGATGTGTTCGGGTTTAGGTTGGGTTAACACATCATAATAATAATAATTTATATAAAAGAAACAAGATCGGCCCAATGCAGCATCGACACAATATTGTTTGGCTGAAGCCCTACCCGTAAAAAATAAATAGGGGTGACCTAACCTCTAGTGACAAAAATCTCAACACAAAATAATTTATCAGAAGAAAATAATCACCGAAATTAAAGAAAGAACAACAATCACATAACATAAGAATATACGTGGTTCGGCAAATTGCCTACGTCCACGGAGAGGTCTACTGTTTCTTATTTAGTATCTCTCGAACTAGTTTTTTTGCATGCCCCTTTCCCCAGGCTAGGGGTATAATATATATTTCATTGTCAAAAGGAAAGAGAAGGAGTGTTGGCTGGAAACACGTTAACCTAGTATCCCTTAAATGTCTCATTCAATATCTTGGGATAAAATTGGTCGTATCTTTTTATTCTAACCATCACTTTGAACCCATTATTTGGGTTAGGTCCCCCTTTTTCTTATTTGGGCTTAGTCCGGCTACTCCTATGGGTTTTAGTGAGAAAAAAAGGTACCCAAAATTTCCCCTAAAAGTTTAAGGGCCACAATTTGGGCTCAAAACGTTTAAATAATGCCTTTGTCCTGCTCTTGATAGTACAGTTTTCATTTTCAGATCGTATGGGGAGTGAATAGTCATTTGGAAGGAAGTTTGGGCGGCATATCTTCTTCGATCAGAGTGCACTACCATTGAGAAGTTTTAACCCAGGTGTTGGACGAATTTTAGCTTCACTTTAACTTCTTACTTTTCTCATTTTCAAGCAATCTTTTGTTCTCCAAGATTTCTCTTGTTCTCATGCTTATTCTTCATTACTTCTAAGATATTTTTCGCCTCAATCATCTTCATTTTCTTGTGGTTTTTCATCGTTTCAAGCTTCATTATTTTTCCTGTAAGTTCTCAGTCTTTCCTCTTTGTGTATTTCCTTTCATCACTTTTATTTCTACTGTAGCTAGGGTTTTTCTTATGCCAAGGATAGACAAAAAATCCCTTATAGATTTTAGGAAATGCTACAACATCCATAATTGGGTGGATATTGAGTGTGTCCATGTTCCTCATAATGTTCACGGCGTTGAGGATGGCCACTATATTCATGTTCTTTTGTTGTCCCAAGGGGCTTTAACTTTTCCCCTCAATAATCTTTTCTTGCATTTCTTTCCGTATTTTGATATAGTCCCATCTCAATGTTCTCCAAACATTTGGAAGAATGTTAATGGCGTTCATAGAATAAACAAACTCTATGGCACTATTTAGGCTTGGTTGAAATCTATTTTTGTTACACCTTTTCACGTCCCAGTTGTGGTCTTCTTTACTTGAAAGCGAGGAGTCCGAATAGGGTGTTGGTCGTTGATCTACCTGATTCCCATAAGGACTATTGGTTTGAAGGATTCATATCTAGGAACTGGCAGTTCCCTCCTCAGGTAGGGGGTGCGAGGTACACTGGACCTCAAATTCCTACTTATGGGGAGGAATACATAGGTTGTTGTTCAATATCTTTGTCTTTTTATCGCTTTTATAATGTGTTCTTTCTTTAATATTTTCCTTATTCTTTTCAGCAAAGTCCAAGAAACAGGAACCTGCTCTCAACGAGATCCATGTTGCTAAGTTACTTAAGGCCTGGAATATAAGAGACTCTATTGTAGAAGGTGAACATCCCAGGTCATATACTTTCTTATTGGAGTATAAGAAAACTACCTCCAGCTTTATCCCCCGTCCAGTTGAATCCATTCCTCATCCTGATATCTCAAAGGAAGAAGAGGAGGAAGAAGGTGCTCTAAAACCTATCGACCTAGATGAAGAGGAGGAGAGCAGTTCAGATTCCGATTATGCTAGAGATAATGGTGGCGAGGTAGGATCTTGTGAGGAGGAATCCAATGAGGAAGGGTCTGGTGGAGATAGATCTAGCGAGGAAGGTTCAAGCTATGGTAGTTCTAGTTCAGAGAGTTCTAGCGAGGAAGACATGGCTCCTCCCAAAAGGAATAACTTAATCCATGATGATCATGATGACGACGTCTTGATGTCCAATAGATTAAAGATCCAGAAGACCAGGTCTGGGATGCTACCAGTGGTTCCCAAACAATATCTCACAAGAAGGAGCTGGAGAGGAAAAGGAGAGAAGAAGAAAAAAGGGAGAGGGAGGGAAAGAAAGATAAATAGAGAAAAAAAGAATAGGAGAACAAAAAGAAGGAAGAAGAGATAAGAAGAGGACAAGAAATGACAAAAAAGTCATAGTCTTCCCTGGTTCTTGTTGCTTCTTCATCTTAGGGGTATTCTATGGCTATGTCCCCTCATCTTGCCCCTATGATGATCGAGAGGGAAATATTGACAGCGGATCGGGAGCGGTCTCCAAAGATGAGTCCATACCAGTTATCCCTGAAGGTAGATCAAGGTCTCACTTTGGTAAGGAAATTTATTTTATTCTTCATTATTTATCTATTTCTTTTCATCGCTTGCCTTATACTTGTTTATTCTTGTAGTTTTTGTCTAACTACTCCATCCTCCGCTGCAGTGGAGATTGGATGGCGAGGAGAAATGCTGAGCTTGAGGGGAGACTGAAGACTATCCAGGAAGCTCTTGAAATAACTGAGGCCTCATTTTCTAAGGAAATGGCCGGGGAAGCTAAGGAGCTATAGGATATCCATGAGGCTTACGAGCTCATAGTGGCTAGAAAGCTCATTGTCACCAATGAGAACACAAAGCCTGCTAAGAAGGTGACGATCTTGGAAGCATAGTTGGCCTCGACTAGAGACAACATCAATAATGAGGGATGGGAAGTGGCCTACAAAGATGCCAAGAAGCAAATTGAATACATCTGTCGGGCGAACTTTAAAAAAGGCTAGGATAGAGCCTTGGTTGCTCCTAGAATTTCTACTGATTCTCCCGTGTTTGGCGAGCATAATCCTAGCCCCAAACTCGTTGTTGACGAAGCCCTAACAGTGAGATAACCTTTTACCTTTTCATATGATTTTCATGTTTCTTTTTCTTTTGATACCCCAGCACTTGGGGCAGAGCCGAGTGAAGTTACTGATAGAAAAAGGAAAGAGCCAACTACCACAGAGCAGGTCGAGTTCGACCAATAGATTCTTAGGATTGTTTTTGTATTTTCTCCGTTTTTGTTCTCTTTCTTTGCCATTTCATGAATCTGTACCCGGATGGTTCTAATTTTTAATTAAGGTATTTGGTTTGCACTTTTGTTGATACATTTTTGTTATTGTCGGTCCATGTCTTGTAGTTTATTGACCTTGATAATTACATTCTCGCCTCTTCTCTTTTACGCCAAATACTTGGTTCCAATTTAAGCGACCAAGCCCGTCGAGCATTCATCAAGATCGGCAAATACCTTAGTATAAGGAACTATGATTATAAGGATCAATCCATGGTAGTATCCAGGTTGAAGGATAGACTTACAGAGATCGAGGAGGTCGATGCCTCTATTCAAGAAGAAATAGATGCTCTGAAGGCTAAGCTCTTGGATGCCTCTAAGATTAATCAGGTTGGAGAAGTTCTATAATAGGAGAATGATGCTTTAAGGAGGGAAGTCGCACTCCTAGGGAAGAATGCACCAAGCATTGCCCCTCAAGTCATACAAGGTTCCTCTTCGTCAACTAGGCAGCGAGCTAGGCCTAATGATAGTGGTTCAGCTAGGGAGATTATGAAACTGTGGGGAGTTGTTCGTAGGGAATACGCGATAGATAGTGGGCTTGAAAGGGATGTCACCCTACTAAGGCACTTATTGAAGAAATGTCCTCGGTAAGTGTGGGCATATGGGTACAACCGGAGCTGGACAGATGCTCCCATGAGGTTAAAGTAGGTCAATGAGATATCCTTTATCATAGGGTGGTTACGTGCCATTAGGGAGTTAAAGGTGCCTAAGAACTCTATCCTTCAGTATAGACATGAGATCACTCCTTCATCTATGGATAAAAATCCATTCAGAAGGTATGATCGCTGGATCCCAATAGATGCGATCCCAATGCAACTATTAGATTCAAGCCTGGAAGAGGTCATGGAGGACTTCGCCCCTTATCTAAACGATGGTCGAAGGGCACGAGTGGCTGATTACCTTACTCAGTGACCTAGTACTTCTTAGGATCCAATTTATTCATCCTTATTTTTCTATTTTATCACTATTGTACATGTAATCGTGTAACCTTTTGCAATAAATTTTTTATGTTTTGGGCAGTTACCGGCTAAACATGTTTTTGATTGATAATCTCTAGTGATTTTGTCTTCTCAGCCGACTAATCATGAGCTTATTTTTGAATGAGTATTCTCCCAGTCCAATATGTCATTGATGTACCATTCCGCCGTACTTTACCTTTTAGGTCGTATCATCACACTTACTTAGGTCTAAGTAAGACGATGGCGAGGATACACCTAACTAGTGGGCAATCCACCCAGGCAGGATTTTGAATCTAAACTATATTGACGACCAACCTGGGTTGGACATATTACCTAAGGATCCCCTACAGGTCTCTACTTATTGCAAGAACAACCTCGAAGACCATTTGTGTCACAAATAATGGCATGTGGAGGGTGATTAAGTATCAACCCATCTTGCTTCACTATGGCGAAGTCGAGCTGGTAACAACCCGACTATTGTGACGTAACCACATGAGGCTATTTATGTTAGAACAATGAATCCTGTAACATGGAAATAGTGAATAAAATAATATACATTTGAGATAATTAACATATATAGATTGCTAAAGCCAATCTCGTTTTATTGATAACAGTCAACAAAAAAATGCAACATTAATTTGTAAATGAAAATTTCCCTAAACTAATGGTGCGTGAAGAAATTCAGAAGTAGAATTTTTTTAGGTTGCCTGTATTCCAGGCTCTCGATATCTCCCTACCCTCCAATATTTCCAAGTGGTAGGCTCCTTGTAGGTTGTCCCTTTTGACCTTAAATGTTCTCTCCCAGTTTGGTCTAAGCTTTCCATTTGATGGTTTTACCACGCTACCAAGGACTTTCCTTAGGATGTAGTCTCCGACCTGGAATTTCCATGGCCTGACTTTATGATTGTATTGTTTGGCTATCTATTACTAGTAATATGCCGGTTTAACTAGATCCAACTCTCATCGTTCGTCCGCTAAGTCAAGCTCGATGAGTAACGCTTCATCATTTTGGTCTTGCTCGACCAACGTCGACTTCTTAGTAGGAAGACCAGCTTATAAGGGGATGATTTCTTCCATTTTGTATGCAAGTGCAAAAGTTGTTTCCCCTATTGCTCGCCTCAAGGTGGTACGATAAGGCTACAGGATGTGGGGAAGTTCATTTTCCCATGCTCCTTTAGCTCATTTAAAGCGCTTCCTCAATCCATCGATCGCTGTCTTATTAGAGGCCTCGGCTTGATCATTGCTTTGAAGGTACACTACAGGGATGAAGTAATGACTAATTCCATGATCACTGTAAAAGATTTGGAAGTAGACACTCTCGAACTGGGTCCCATTGTCGGTAATAATCCTCATGGGTATATCGAAGAACGTGATAATATTCTTCTATATGAATCGTATTATATCAGCGTCCCTGATATTTACCAGTGGCTCTGCCTTTATCCATTTTGTGAAGTAGTCTGTGGCCACCAATAGATACTTCCTATTTCTAGTTGCCATAGGTAGAGGGTCCATGATGTTTAGGCCCCACTGGGCGAAGGGCCAGGGTCTAGTAAAGGACATTAAGTCACTGTCAGGTTAGTGGACTAAGGGCTAGTGTTTTTGGTATTTCTCACATCTTCGAACATAGGTTCCATTATCCTTTTGCATGTATGGCCACCAGTATCCTTCCTTCATTTCTCGAAATTCTATCGACCTTCCTTCTTCATGACTTACACAAATACCTTCATGGAGCTCGTGCAAGACTTGCTCGATGTCCTGTGGGTGGACGCACTGGACGTAGATGCCACTGAAAGATATTTTATACAGTTTAACCTTAGGAGATAAGTGAAAGTGAGCAGCCTTGACTCTTATCTAATGGTCTATCTTCGTGTAACTAGGTAACTTATCTTTTCGAAAATAATCTATAATGGGATCCATACAACTAGGATATTTTTCAATGTGGAGGATCTTCTCGGGGTTCTGCAACTCAGCATCCTTACGAATACTGGGTTGCACAAGGAAATCAATTGGTTCTCATTTCTGAGTCTATCGCTAAACTTAGGGCTGCTAGGGCATTTACATGGTTTTTCTGTCCCCTAGGGAATTATTGAACATCGATTTGATCAAAGTTGTCCATTAATCCCTTTATGATGGCGAGATAAGTTTCCATCCTTTCATCTTTTGCATTGAAATCGCCACTTACCTGATTAGAAAGTAGTTGTGAATCGTCGAAGGCTTGAAGATACCTTGCCCCTAGTAACTTTGCTTTTCTTAGATTGGCGATCAATCCCTCGTACTCCGCCTCATTATTGTAGGTTTTAAATCCCATTCAAAATCCCTGCTTGAGCACTGTGTTCTCAGAGTCACTATCACAAGACCCACTCAGACCCCCTTGAGTTGGAGGCTCCATCAACGTATAATGTCCAAACACCAAAACCTTCCTTTGGGCGACTAGTTTTGGGGTGATTGCAAGGCTTCTCCCCTATGAATTCGATAATAAATTTCGACAATACTTACCCTTTGAAGGTTGTTTTCGGTCAAAAGTGGATATCAAACCTTTCGAGATCAACAAACTATTTGGATAGTCGTCCGGAGAGATCTTATTTCCTTAGAATGGCCTTAAGGGGGTGTGAAGTAACTACGAAGATGGAATGATCTTCAAAATAATGCTTTAGTTTCCTTGAGGCTACCACAAGCGCGTAAGCGAGCTTCTCCAACGGCAGGTATCAATGTTCGGCCTCTAAAAGAGTTTTGCTCGTATAGCAGACTAGATGTTGGCTTCCAAATCTTTCACATACCAAGGCAGAGCTTACCGTGTGGTCTGACACTGCTAGGGAGAGGTATAGAGGATCGTTCTACCAAGGAATTACGATCAAAGGGGGCCTACCTAGGTAGACTTTGAGCTCCTCTAAAACCCTCTATCAATCTCCATCCATATTACTCCTTTATTCCATTTCAACAATTAAAAGAATGCTTAGCATAGTTCCGAAGACTTAGAAATGAGTCGGTTGAGTGCGGCAAGCATTCTTGTTAGCTTGTGTATGTCTCTTACTATTTGGGGTGGCTGGACCTGGATGATGGTGTTGATCTGGTCGGGGTTTTTTTCTATCCCTCTCTTGCTGACTAATTATCCAAGGAATTTTTCTAACTGGACACCGAAGGAACACTTACTTGAATGAAGTTTCATTCGGTATTTCCAGAGGGTTTCAAAGGTTTTAGCCAGGTCGGAGAGGTGGTCATCCTTCAGTTTGCTCTTAACGGGCATATAATCGTTATAAACTTCCATGGTATCCCCCATCTCATCTTTGAACATCTTTGTGACCAGCCGTTGTTAGGTTGCCCCTGCATTTTTAAGGCCGAAATGCATAACCTTATAGCAATATAAACCAATAGTGGTTAAATAGGAGGTTTTATCTTGATCTGACACGTGAAGGGGGATTTGATCATATCCCGAGTATGCATCTAAGAAGATCATTCTCTCGTGTGTAGCCATGGCATCAACTAGTTGATCGATTTTTGAAAGGGTGAAACTATCTTTGGGATAAACCCTGTTGAGGTCGGTGAAGTCAATACAAACCCTCAACATTCTATTGCTCTTAGGAACCACTACTGGGTTGGATAACCATTTGGGGAACTGAACTTCCCATATGGACATCGCATCGAGTAGCTTCTCAACCTCTTTCTCTACTTCTTTAGCCTTCTCTGGGGCTGTTCGACGAGCCTTTTGTGCCACTGGCCTAAAAACTGGGTCCACATATAGTTTATGACATCCGATGTTAGGATGAATCACAGGTAGCTCGCAGGGTTCCCACGTGAAAACATCCATGTTACTCCATAGTCAGGTAATTAGTTATTTTTTCTCGCCTTTAGTCAAGGAGGAGCCAATTAAAAATTTTGTTTCGATCAAGCCACTTCCAACTGCGACCTCTTCTAGGTCTTCAACGACCCATTTAGAAGGGAGGAGATTGGTTTCCTACACTCCTGGTAGACCATACCTTAGATGCTATTTGGAGGGCATCAATGCCTCCTGTACTTCTTCCTTGCCTTTTAATTTTTCTACTTTCTTCTCCTGTTTGGGGCGTATAGCCCCGATGAAGCACTTCCTCATCGCATCCTGGTCTCCATGGATTTCAACTACTCCTCGATCAGTTACACACTTCAACTTCTGGTGATAGGTCGATGGAATGTCCTCCATTATATGGAGCCAAACCACGTTCGAGGATGGCTTGGTTTGGTAATTCAATATCGATAATAAGAAACTTAATCATTTTGGATATGTTTCCTGCCCTGACTGGCAGGACAACCTTCCCCATAGAGATTGTGACCTTCCCAGCGAAGCCAACAAATGGGATAGTGTCTTTCTATAGATATACTATGCTTAATTTAAGCTTCCTAAATAAGTCGAGGTATATTACTTCGGATGAGCTGCCTTGGTCTACGAGCATCTTATCGATGTCACAATTGACTATCCTAAGTGTAATGATCAGTGTGTCATGATGAGGGGTTTTTACTCCCACCAAATCTTTCTCCGTAAATTGATATTTTTGTTATAATTAACGTCCTCTGGCAATCACCGCTTCCCTTCCTGCGACATGGCTAGTTCAATCTTGAAGGACGACATAACTGTAGTAAGCTTCTTAACTTCTAATCGAGCTGCATTCCTTTGAATTTGTTTGAGGTATGATAATCCATGTATTACTTCAAATTCATGATCGGCATCTTCCTCAAGGACATTATCTGGTCGCTTCTCGCCGTTCATCATCAATTTATTTATCTTCTTTTCCACGAACTCATTAAGGTGTCCGTCCTGGGCTAATTCCTCGAGGTGAGACTTCAGGGCCTTATAATGTTCGATTTTATGTCTACCTTCCTTGTAAAATGTGAGTCTTAATGCGTTGTTTTTCTTAGAGGGGTATCCTCCCATCTTCTTTGGCCATTTGATGAATAACTCGTCCTTTATCTTTACTAGGATCTTATAGATCGTCTCTTTGAAGACTGTGTTTACAGCTTGAAATGCCTTTGTGGCGTCGTTCCTGTTCCCATTCTTAGAGATGTTCTTTCCCTCGTTCTTATTTGTTTTCTTTTATGGTTCAACCTTCTCGCCCCACTTGCCTGTGTTTGTGCGGCCATTTTACCCTGCGCTAACATGGGTCACATCTTCGACTTTAGTGTATTTCTAAATACGGGCCATTTAGTCATCGATGGTTGTGACCTCCTTCTTAGTTAGGGATTAGTCGAAGAGGTAAAATATGGGTAATCTTATTTTGAAGGATGCTACAACGACTTGCTCCGAGCAGTCTTCAACCTCATTAAATATCTCCCAATACCTATTTGCATAGTCTTTGAGGATCTCCTGTGGCTTCTTCTTCATAGTGAGCAAAGCATCCATCCTCTTCGGATGGGAGCTGCTCGTAATGAATCGAGCCATGAATAACTCATCCAGGGATTTAAAACTATTGATTCATCTATGAGGCAACATTTTGAACCACTTCGAGTGGAAGATTCGAAACATGAGTGCATCATTATGATTCCATAGAGTCATTTCTTGTCTGTATTGCCTAACATGGTCGATATGATCTGTTTTCCCATCGTAAATCTTAAACCCGAGGATCGCGAACTTCTTTGGGGATTCCTCTTCTTTTATTGACCTTAAAAAAGGGCACTTCTTATGATTTTTCAGAGCTCACCTTGCTAACTCCCTTGTTGATCTGTTACCACAGTGAGCTGGGTGTTGGTTCGTCTCTCTCGACCAGACTTTGAATATCATCATTCAGTCGATCGGGACTTCTGTACTGGCGAGATGGTCGCAAGTGCTCAGAGTGGTGGTCGCCTGACCTAGGTCTTTACATTCTTTCTGAACCACATCTTGGGCTTCTTCCTCGGCTGCGAGATTTACTCGCCTCGGGGCTAGGAGTCCTACTGTGGCGTCTCCTCATATTTCAATGAAGCTCTCTCTCCAGTCTCTCCAGTCGCCTCTTGAGGTGGGTATTCTCTCTTTCCTATTGGCGAGTGGCCTCCTCATACTCCTGGTGCCTACCCTTATAGGCATCTATTAGCCTTGAGATTTGCATGGACATGGGTGGCCCTTGACTTTCTTCAGAGACCTTCCTCTCTTGGCGACGTCTTGGGTTTGAATGGTGTATTTCAGACCTTACCCTTGGGGGTTTTAGCGGTTATTGAATGTCTCCAACTTGAGGAATGTTACTGCTATGATGTGACATTGCTAGTTCTTGCTGGTGAGGGTTTTCAGAGGATAAAGCAATTATTTCCCATAGACGGTGCCAATTGCAGTGAAAAAAATCTCAACACAAAACAATTTATCAAAAGAAAATAATCATGAGAATTAAAGAAAGAACAACTATCACACAACACGAGAATATATGTGGTTCGGAAAATTGCCTACGTCCACAGAGAGGTCTATTGTTTCTTATTTAGTTACTCTCAAACTAGTTCTTTTACATGCCCCTTTCCCCGGGCCAGGGGTACAATATATATTCCGTTGTCAAAAGGAAAGAGAATGAGTGTTTGCAGGCAACACGTTAACCTAGTATCCCTTGAATATCTCATCTGAGATATTGAGGATGGACTTGGTCACATATTACTATTCTAACCGTCACTTTGAACCCATTATTTGGGCCGGGTACCACTTTTTCTTAGTTGGGCTTACTCCGGCTACTCTTATGGGTTTTAGTGAGCAAAAAGGGTACCCATATAACCCATCTCATCCTCCAATATAAAATCATTTCTTCAGTGTAAAGTATTATGAATTTTTGGTAAAATGAAAGAAATACATTTAAGAGAGGAAACGAAGCCTCTAAATAACATATGGTAAAAAATTATTCATATTTTCAAAAAAATTACAATGTTTATAAACACAAACAAAGAAAATATAGATATGTGACAAAGACTAAAGATTATTATTTATTTATTTATTTCATTATAGTAGATATAATGTTATAGCACAATTTGAACAAACTATTGAAAGAATATAAAATATTATCGTTTGTTAGAATTATAACAAGAATATAAAAAATATGCAATATGATAGAAATATTCAAGATGGGCCTGGTTTGAGATGGGCTAAATAGGAAAAGCCCAAGGTAAACACAATTTTTAGTCTGACCTTTTTTTTAGCCCGTCCCAATCCTCTGGGCTCATATGCTTATCTTAAGGCCTAAAAATTTTTGGTTAGTCTGGGTGGGTTATTCGACCCATGGATTAGTAGGTTACGAGATAATGCCTAATTGAGGTTGGGGATGACTTCAGGAATAAGGGAAATGACCCTTTAAATTAAGTCTTGACCCATATGAATTGGTCTAGTGTAGTTATTTAACTTGGAATACGAATAGGAAATTAAAATCAACTTGAGATAAACCTTTTTTTTGTTTTTTAGCTTACAAGTATGAATTTCGAAACTATTCCTCTTCATTTACTATGGAGATATATATAGATAAAAAATAATGTATAACAAATGTATTTCTACATATTGAATTAATCATACCTGATCATTTCTTCTTATTATGTTATTTTCTCATAGATGCTCTAAATCTAAACTGAGAGTGAAAATGCACGAGTAGGATCCTTCAAACTTAAGGATTCACTTTATACAATAAAGTAACATAAATGTCAACATGTTGATAATAACTTGTAAAGATTATTAATTCATGACAGTAAGCAACATAGACAAGTGAATAAACATCGATATTTATTTTTTGTAAATATAGAATACTTCGAGATCGACATATGATTTTGGTATGTATTAACACACCGACGTGTCGGTTTTTTATTTGTTAATGTCTTCAATGATAATTACTGGACCCAAATACCAATTAATATAGACACAACAAGTCAATGTGTTTCTCAAAATGTGACAGAATGATGTGTCAATCTAGAATTACCCTTAAATATAATGTATTCTTTATCTATGAATTAAACTAGCAACACACACACACACACACACACACACACACACACACACACACATATATATATATATATTATGAATATACGCATGGATATAATAAGAACATCTTTATAAATTTAATTTTTACTTTTGTGTTACTTTTTCTTAACCTTATTCTTTTTCACTTAATATGCATATTTAGATTATTTTTATTTTAGTACCTTTTCTAATTTAGTTTTACTTTGATACATAATTTTTTAATTTTTCTGTAATACATTTTGACTTTAGTAACTTTTACTAATCATATGTCTTGCCCATATTCTCCTAGAAAAGAAAAGGACTAAAAAAATCAGAAAATTAAATAAACTATATGAAAATAAAAGTTAAAAAATAGAATAAAAAATGTCACCATTTATTCCCCACCTACCCCAAACATATCTCTCTCATACATCATACTCTATACATCACACCTAGTTCTATGACCTGAAAAGTATTTTTTCTATTTTTTTTATTTTTCTATTGAAATTAACCTTTCAATCAACATACATTCAAAAAATTAGATCAAAATACATTTTCTAGCTATTTTTAAGATATCCTTAAAATACTGATGGCGCACACCCTTATAAATAAGGTCTTTTCAGTAGTTTTTTATCGAATTTTTACCAAATAGTTAAAAAATTGTATTTTGAACTAATTTTTGAACATTTGTTGATTGAAAGGTTAACTACATAAAAAAAAATTGAAAAAAAAAAGTATTTTAGGGCCTAGTACTAGGTGTGATGTACGGATGATATAGGAAGCATGATGAATAGTAGTCTTGCTCTCTATATAATTATCTATTTACGTGTTTGTGTGTGTGTGTATAACACGCACATGCACATACATACACACAAATAATGAACCTAGTAAAAAACTTGCTTCAATTAGGATACATAAATAAATTTGTTTGTGAATGACATCATTTACATATTTTTTTTAATGACTTTCATCGCTTTTTCAAATTTTCTTTTTTTTTTATGGTGGGGGTAGTGGTAGATGGTGGGGGGTCTGGTGGGGAGGCGTGGAGAATGTAGGTATATTTTTTGCTTCTTTTTACAAAGTAATATTATATTTACTTATTTAACTTTTTAATCGAGTTCTCTCCATCTCTCTCTCTCAGCTGCCCAAAACCCTAATTAAGGTTTTCATGGTAAACCAATATCCCTCATCCCACATTGAACCCAAACCTCCATATCCCAAACCAGTTTGGAATCGTTCTTTTGCATCTGTTGTAGCACAAAACTCAACAATAGAATAAGAACTTAACATAAAACCACCTTCAACTTGTAAAGACGAACCTGCAGTCATCTTCTCTAATGAAGACATTGAGATCCTTGCGAAACCTTTCAAGCATGCCTTGGTGGGAAAGTTCTCACATGGGAGACCTTCAATGGAAGTCATAAGGAAAGCTTTTCAAACGTTTTCCCCTAAAAAAGCCTTTAATATTGGCCTTCTGGATCATAAACATATTCTCATTCATTTGAATTCTGATGAGGATTTCACAAGGATGTGGATGCGTGATACATGGTATATAGGAAGGTTTCCTATGAGGCTCTTTAAATGGACTCCGGATTTTCGATCAGATATAGAGAGCAGTCTCTCACCAGTTTGGGTATCTTTCCCTCAACTCCCTATTCACTTCTTCAAAAAATACATCCTTATTCTCTATTGCCCAATTGATTTGAAAATCTTCAAATCTGATGCCTCAACCCTAGAACTCAACAGACCAAGTACTGCTCGTGTATGCGTGGAAGTAGACCTGATAAAAAGGCTGCCAAAGAGAGATTGGATTGGGTGTTGAATAAAAGGATTCTGGCAAAAAGTGGTGATTGAAAATAAGCTAAAGTATTGTAAAAATTTCTCAAAGAAAGGAAATGATGAGGAGAGTTGCATGCTTTTAATGGATAACAATGATCATCAAAAAACTAAAAGGCAAAAGGCAAACATCAAGAAGATATTATAGAGGAATGATAATCACAATCAGGAAGAAGATCAAGTAAGGTTGGTTATTACATCAATTCAAGAATTAGCAACCCATGAATTCAAAAGGAAAGTAGAAGAGTTTGATGCTAGAGAAAACACAGATGTCTTAGAAGAGGGGAAACTTATTGAAGAGGTTCCAAAGAAAACAAATACTCCAATGGTTCAGAAGAAGATGTGAAAAGAGAAGCAAAAAAATTCAAGATCACATAGATAACATTCATAATGAAGATCTACGCATTCGGGAAGTCCAAATAGTTAATCAATGCTCCTTATCTCCCAGGGGAACATATATTAAAGAGTTTGGGAAGAATCCAGCAACCAAGCCTCAATACACAATTGACAATGAAGGTACAGAAGGTGATGAGTACTATCACACACCATTCATTGAGGAACTTCAATTGTTCTCCAATAATTTGGATTTCAAGATAAGTTCATACAAGAAAAAGAAGGCAAGAAGATAGTGCAAGATGGAGAAAACAACAACAAAGTCAAGCCACAACGAATCCAAGATCCAATGTTCAGGAGAATTACAAGATATATTGTGCAAGGTAACAATAACTCCCACTTCCCAAAGTCTCAATGATTAACTATCTTATTTGGAATATCGGAGGAGAAGAAGAAAGTTCTACTTCAAGGAGAATCAAACTGCTTAGTAAGATCCATAAATTACCTTTTCTTGCTCTTCTTGAACCTAAAGTGGACTCCTTAAAAATAGACAAGTACATAATTAAATGGGGATATAATGGTAGCTGCAATAATGTGAGTGAAAAGATATCGTGGTTTGGAGATTCAATGTGATTGCCCAATGCATTAGTGATCACCTTAACATCTAACTATGAGAATTAGTCACTCCGTTGTGAAGTCATCCCTAGTTCTGACCATTGTGTATGTTAAGTGTCACACAGGTGATAGGAAAGATCTCTTGAAGGAATTATCTCATTTATCTTCATTCTACCAAGATGAACCTCATCTGGTAATTAGCGATTTTAATGTGGTAACTTCTCAAAATGAAAAATTAGGTGGAAATGATGTGGATTCAGTTGTTGTAGAAGACTTTATTCAAGCCATCGAAGATAGTGAATTAACTGACTTGGGGTATACAGGAACCAAATTCACTTGGTGTAATCACAAAAAAATGAAGATCTTATGATGAAAATATTATATAAATTCTTGGTTAGATAAAAAAATTACATCTGACTTTCCTAATTCAAGTCTTAAACACTTGAATAGATCAAGTTCAGATCATGCCCCCCTTTTGCTCTCTTTATATTCCAATATGGAGGACTTTCCCAAACCATTTATCTTTCAGAACATGTGGTGAAACCACCCTCAGTTCCAAGAAATTGTTAAAAAGTCTTAGAATTAGGATTTACATTAAGAAGGTCTAAAAAAGTTTGCAAAGATATTACAAAGGTTAAAGGGAGTTCTTAGAGTATGGAATAAGGAAATCTTTAAGGATGTTTTCCCAAATGTGAGAGACTTAGAAGATGAAAATCTTTAGTTGGAGCTAAATTATGAGTTGGATAATAATGAAGCCAATAGAGAAGACATGAATAAAGGAAACGTTGAGTTAATGAGAGCTTACAAATATGAAGAAGAGTTTTGGAGGCAAAAATCATCAGTCAAATGGCTTAATCTTTGGGATTCCAATTCAAAGTCTTTTCATCACTATGTCAAAAACAAAAACACAATTTATGATTAAGTCAATTAGGAACATGGATGGCAAACTGCTTGAAGAAGAGAAAGATATCAAAGACCACTTTGTGCAATTCTTCCAAGACCAGCTGCAATCAGATCAGGACATGGTAATGATAGGTCTTTCAAACAGCATTCCTACCATTATCTCTCCTGCGAACAATGATATACTTGAGGATTTTATAACTAAAGAAGAGGTTTTAAATGCAGGTAAATCTATGAATGAAGACTCAGCCCCCGGTCCAGATAGCTTTGAGGGAAAATCTATAAAAGCTATTAGAATCTAATTAAATCTGATCTTGTTTTTTAAATTAATTATTTTTTTGCAAGTTCAAATCTTCCCCAAAGTTGGATAAGCACTGCTATGATCTTAATTCCTAAGGTAAAAACTTTAAAAAACTGTGGAGATCTAAGTCCAATCAGCCTTTGTAACTTTTCATTCAAAATAATTTGAATTTTTTTGAATATAATGCTTTCCTCATTTCTTCATATGCTGATATCAAAGAATCAAAGTGGTTTCGTACAAGGAAGATCCATTCAAGAAAATGTTCTTCTTACTAGAGAGATGGTTCATAATTTGGGTAACAACTCACATGGTGGTAATGTTATATTGAATCTAGACATGGAGAAGGCCTATAATAGGGTCCAATGGGGATTTCTGTTGTAAGTTTTAAGAGCATTTGGTTTTGGGGAGAGGTGGATAGACTTTTTTTGGAGGCTTATATCCAACAATTGGTTTTCAATGATCATTAATGGTCAAAGGTGTGTATACTTCAAATCTACAAGGGGTCTTAGACTGGGGGATCACATATCCGCAAGTCTATTCATTTTAGTAGTTGATTTCCTAAGTAGAGGCCATAACAATTTAATGGCTTCAGGAACTGTAAAACCTTTCTACCATCCAAGTGGAAGCCCTCTCATAACACACCTAGCATTTGCTGATGATCGAATAGTGTTCTCTAGAGGAGACAAAAGAAGTTTGCAAAAGATCCAAGAGTTTCTAAGCCTATATTTCATTCTGTCAGGTCAAAAGGTAAACACTAAAAAAAGTTTCTTCACTATTGATGTTAAATGCAGGCCTCATCTCCGATCCAAAGTAGTTGCATCTACAGGTCTTAAGTTCATGACTTTGCCAATAAAATACTTGATCTGTCCTATTTTCAAAGGCAGAAACAAAATCAAATATTATAGTAGCCTTGTTAATTCCATAAGATCAAGAATAGTAGGATGGCAATCAAAAATTCTTTCCACGGGAGGCAAGCTAGTTCTCTTAAAACATGTTCTCACATCTATTCCCTCTCATCTTTTAGCTACTCTTTCTCCTCCAAAAATAGTAGTTCTAAAGCTCCATAGAATTGTTAACAAATTATTTTGGGGAGTTAATGAGGAACAGGAATGGAAACATCAATGGAAAAGATGGGAATTTCTTTATAGAGATTCAAAAGAATGAGGTCTTGGTCTAATAAACTCTCACACTCTCTCAACTGCAGCCTATATGAAGCTATATTGGGAGTTTTACACTAAACATTATCTCTAGTTTGAATTCATTTCAAATAGATACAGAAATCAAGATGCGCATTCCCTCCGTATCTCCCACACTTAGAGGAATTTGATGTTAGTTAAAGATGAATGCCTCAACAACATGGATCTTACAGAGGACAAGTGGATATAAAATCCTGAAGAAATGGGTATGTTTTCCCTCTCTTCTACATACATCATCTGCAGTCTTAATTTTCCATCTTCATCAGTTAATAGCCTTATTTGGGATCATAATATTCCTAAAAAGTGCTCTATTAAACTTTGTAAAATTCATAATAACTGTTGGCCCCTTGATGAGAATATTAAATCAACTGGTATTAGATTATGTTCAAGGTGCAAAGCTTGCCAAAGCCACATTGAATCAGTTGACCATGTGTTCCTAAAATGTCCTAGAATTTTATTTGTTTGGGAATTATTTTCTAATGTTATGGGAGTTGATATGAATACTTCAAACATTTTATCTATGCTTCTGAGCTGGTGGATAAAGTCTGGTCCAAAAGACTATGATAAGTTTATTGGCAACTGTATTACCATTGTAGTGTGTTGGGAAATTTGGAAATCTTGAAACCAAGCTTACTTTGAAAATTCTTTAGTCAGTGACAAGGCTATCATACAGTAAGTAAGTTCTCTGATATCAAACGTTTCTAAATGAATGATATTCAAGAACAACATTTCATATTTTAATAATGGGATTCAAGGCATCTTCAATATCAACTGCACAGTAAATACGAAAGTGGTCACTGCTATCAAATGGAGATTTCCTACTTCTTTAAGATTTAAGCTCAACATTAATGGGTCTTCAAAGGGCAACCCATGTATATGTGGTGCATGAAGTATTATAAGGAATGACAAAGGGGATCTAATCTTTGCTTATGCTAGTCTAGAAGGCATTGTATCTAATTCTGCAGTGGAGATTAAATGTCTTTGGCAAGGTGTCAAATTGTGCTTAGATCTCAACTTTAGAGATATGGATATTGAATCAGGCTCTACCTATGTTGTGAACCTTCTTAAGGATAACTGGAAGCCTCCCTGGAAGATGATTCATTGTGTAGAAGAAATTAAGGCTACATTAAAGAATCATAACTTCACCTTATCTCACTGCTATAGGGAATCAAACATGGTTGGTGATGCTCTAGCTAATCATGGAGTTCTCACAACTTCTCTCTCAATCTTTTATAATGTTGGGGATCTTCCTACCTTGGCTCGAGGAGCTCTTAAGCTTGACAAAATAGGTTGCCTCTATATTAGAAATGTATCTTCAATATCATCCATGTAATGGGACTGTTATAAAGTACCAAGTTTCAATTTTCAAGTTTTCAATGCTTTGTTCATGTTCTTGCCACTGGGAGAGGCTCTTTCTCCTCTCATTAATAAATCATAGCTGAGGGTTATGTCCCTCATTATTTAAAAAAAATCAAGTTCTCTAATATTTTAATTATTTCATTTTTTCAATGATCTTGTGTAAGGTGCATGACAATTATCTCCAATACTCTTAACTGAAAAGGCACAAAATTCAAATTTAATTAGTAAAAGTTGAGAAATTAAAAATTGGGAAATTGTAGAAGTTTTTAAGCCCAAAGAAAAATATAATGAATAGGCTTAAATGTGGCAAATGCACAATTTTTCTTTAATTTTTATGAGAAACATTTCTTACCCACCATTAAAAGAACTAGATTCCATTAAATATCGGAAAAGAAACAGATCACTATTTTATTTCAATATTTTTCATAAAAAAATATATTTATTAATCTTTTCCAACTCTATACTTAAATAAAACATTCTTTTTTTTTTACGACATCACAAAATAATATTTCTCTTTAAAAACCAATTAACTTAATTGATGATCACCTAAATTTAATTTCATCCATTTAATTATTTCAAATTAAATTTTTTTATCATACCCTTTGATTTTCAACCATGATATCTCAAATTTGGTATTCATGGAGTAGCATACATAAATCTTTTAACTTAACACATACAACTCTTTCACGAAATCCCGTAATCTCGATTCAAAATTTTCTTTTATCAACTTCAATTGGATCTAACTTGGTTTTTGTCTATGATGGAATAGGTCAAAAATAAATAAATGTGAAATTTAGTACTTTTCCAATTTCAGTTCAATTTTTATTTTGCAATCCTAATTATTTGTTAAATTGACAATTTCAACAATATAAAAAACAATTTTACATTTTTTGGAATAACTTTGGAAAGTTTGTGGGATTGAAGGAATTGGAATTCCAAAAGGACAATAAACCCAAATTTATCCAATTCCAGCAAGATGTGGATCTCAACGATTAATTTTTTTATACATTACAAGAATATGGATTTCATTATGCTTCATTTTAGCTCATCTATTAATGTAGTTAGTCATTCAACAACGTCAATGAATGACATCCCATGAATTTGTTTGCAACGTCCTCCAACCAATGGCAACCAAATCAGTATGGTTTTTCAAGTGCATCAACGTTTAATATGAGCTTATGATCCAACATGTAATTTTTCATAAACAAAGAGAAGAATACCTACATAAGAACTAATAAGAATAAGCAATTAAAATTAGAAAGTTAAATATCACTTACTAGATAAAATTTTGGTTTCATAAAAAACTAAAGTAGTAAATATTTTAATTTGAACTAGAAAACGTTGTAGAAATGGGTCAAATATGTTAACTCGCGCCTAACACGACCTAGTCCTCATCCAACCCATTATGATCTCATTATTGTATTGTGAGGGTTGGGTCCAACTTGTTATGACTTAAGCCATTCGTTCCTCCCACACAACCTGTAATATCCCGTATCTTTATATAATTATTATAAATTATTTATATGGATCAATGTGTGCATGGTAATTCTGTGCGCGAAATTGTGTGAAATCTTATGACCTTTAATTTGTGTATTTAATTAGTTTAAGATAAAAAATTAAATTATATGTGAATGAAGCATAAAATAATAATAACATTGTAATTTATTTTTATATCGTAAATATCGTTCGACCAGACTCTGGTGGATATAGATGCCCGGAGTGATATTTTTAGAATATCAGATTAGGCTCCATGTATGGGTTTTCTCAACGGATAGTCCAGTACCTTTAGGATAGATAGACTCAAATTTTGAGTTAAACAAGGATTCCCGGAAATCGACCAAAAATATGTATTTATCCTTGGAGGTTGAGTCATAAGTTTGAGGACTATCAAGCGATAGTGAATTGTTGATTTGACTGTGAAAGAGAAATTATTTGTCTTTTTAGAGACACCAAAGAAGGATATTTGTTTTAGGAAGTTCCTAAGTGACTTGGGTGTGGTTCGTTCAGTGCTATAGGATATTACACTTTATTGTGATCATAGTGGAGTGATTGATAACTCAAAAGAACCCGAGACCCATAATAGGTCCAAGCACATAAAACACAAGTATCATTTGATATGGAGAATCGTGGGAATAAGTGATGCCATCGTGATCAAGACTTCATATCATGACAACCTAGTGGATCCTTTTAGGCAAAGCTAATCAACTAATGCTTTTAATAGTAGTGTTGAGGAAATGGTTATTAGATGCATACGCACTTGGGTTTAAGACTAAGTAGGAGATTCTTGGATTTTTATCCATATGTTTATGACATTTATTATTTATGAATAAGGGATTGTCCTAGATCATTTTGAACAATCAATATATTTGTAAGCATGCCTTTTATATTTTATAAATATATTGTATGTATGTCTATCAATAGTACTTAATATGACTTCTTATGAGTGTTGTTTGGCTCGATCATAGAAGATCGTAATTATGCTCTAGTATGACTAAACACTTCACAGCACGGATAGGAATTTAATATCCTATCGATAAAGCTTCACATATAATTTTAGTAGTTTATTTAGACTGTGGGAAGATGTATAATGGTTCGGATATTTATCTAATACTTCAAGGAATATGGTACCGATACATCACGAATGTATCATGTAATAACCTAAGATTTTAATAATTTAATTGTGGGGTATTATAATATAGTCATGTTATTTTTTGTGCATGTAGCATTTTTATTGGGCTAATTATTTTGATATTGATGTGGGTTTTTTATTATCAGTAAATTAAACAAAGTGTTAGAGTTATGTTGAAAATATTATGAATATTATTAAGGTACAAATTTAATTATATGAGGAAATTATTTTGAGTTACATTAAGAAAACAAAAGAGTTTTAAATTATGTAAGTATTAAGTAGGGGTGGCAATTCGGGCCAACGGGTCGTGTTTTGACCTGGCCCAACACGACACGACTATATTTTAGGCAACACGAACACGACCCAACACGAAGTCGTGTTTTTTTTTTTGTCAACACGAACACGACCCATTTATAACACGACCCAACACGACTGACACGATATAAAAATTATGTCAATTTGACACGATTGACACGGCACGGCACGATTCATCTTGACCAACATTTTGGCCCATTTGGCCCGATTGACACAAATAATATTGCTAAACAAAAATGACATCCCATCAGTGCTACTAATAAATATACCAATCTACTAAATACAAATAATATTCAGAATAAATAACTTTGTAAATAAACAGAACCAAAATAAAAATTATGTAAAAAAAATTATAAAACAAAACCACGAAGTCAATAACCCCCAGCAGTTACCTTGAACTTTCCTCCTCATAACCCAACTTCTTCAACCATTACTAAAACTATACAAATATACAAATATCAAAACACCAGCAGTTACCTTGTCTCTCACCCCATTAACTATACAAATATCAAAACATTACTAAAACATTACTAAAACATAACCCAACTTCAACCTTTACTAAAACTATACAAATATACAATGCCTCGGTTTTAACAGGAAAGAGGAAAGGTTTGCTCCAAACAAAACACCAAAAATATATATAATGTGCTGAACGGCGACGGAGCTGTGATCTTACCGGTGGGAGGTGTGCTAAACGGCGACGGAGGTGTGCTCTTACTACCGGTGGGAGGTGTGCTCTTACCGGCAACGGAGGTGTGCTCTAACCGGTGGGAGGTGAACGGCGATGGTGCAGGAGCAGGAGCAGCGTAGAGAGAGAGATGGGATTTTGTATTAGGTTTTTTTTCTTTCCAATGGGGAAAGACAACGGCGTAGAGAAGAGACGGAGAGAGAGAACATAGGGTTTTTTTAATTTTGAAGTTTCCTTTTATACGAGTGTGAGGAGTCTTGAGGAAGCCCTAATATTTTTTTTAAAATACACAAATGGGTCAATCGGGCTAATTTGGGATTATTATCGGGCTCTATCGTGTTTTAATCGGGCTGAAACGGGCTAATTTCGGGCCAATTTCGTGTCAATTTTCTGACACGAACACGACACGACCCGCTAGTGGACCAAAAAAACTGGCCCGAACACGACCCGAACACGAAAGGGTATTTTAATTTCGTGTCAATTTCGTGTTGGATCGTGTCGTGTTGTCGTGTTCGGGTTCGAATTGCCACCCCTAGTATTAAGTGGAAATGAACAAACATCTTGAGAATGGCACGTCGCATGGAAAGGGAACCTCCATTGCGGTGGAACCCAGCCGCTAGGGAGGGTAGCTTAACCACTTTGGGAGTTAAGAGGAACGTGGTAGAGTATCTTTCATTCTGTTGTGGTGGTTTTGGAACGTCAGGAGAAGTTTAGTCTGAGCTTTAAAGTCTTACCCACATACCTATTTTTATTTAGACGTATGCGTTGTCAACGTTTGTGTGGTTTTTTGAGGCCCACTTAGTATATTTTCCCCATATAATAAACATTCGGCAAGTTATTTTTATTTCTTGTCCACAAATCCAGTTCAACATGTTGTGTTGTCAACACTTTAGAGGTTCTATCTGTTTCTTCCATATATTTATTTCCTTATCCTCTTAACTCATCCGTTCATTTCATTTTTACACAGAGACAAATCCAAAGCCTTTTCTACCATAAAATGCACCACGTGAATATTATTTTCCTCAATATTTTTACACTAAAAACATATTAGCTGGCGAGTGAGTGAGGTTGAGTGTTAAGGAATTATTTTTCTGGGTTATTTTGTAGGAAGCTTAGGAGTATTATTTCAAGGAAACAGGAGTTATGGATGCATTATTCTACTCTACATCAAAAGATATTTTATTCAGATAGGGGTTTATATTACATATCTTCATAAAATAAATAAACAAGATGTTTAGGTAGTTATATAATGTATGTACGCCTTGATTCAACATGCTAACTATATGTAAATAGTATACTTATTTGGTGAAAAAGTATGTTTTAAATGTTATCATTTTATGTGAAAAATGTTAAGCATGATTAGTATTTTGTATTGAAAAATGTATAATTTAAGAAAATATTATTTGGATATTTTTAAATTTTGTAGCAATTTTAGAATGTAAAAAATGAAGACGAATGTTGTGTGACATTTGTGATGGGTTGGGTAAAAATACCAAATGTTACTAATGGAAAATTACATAATATATAAGTTTAAAGTTATAAAATGTGATTATTTGGTAAAAAGTTGCCAATATTACGAAACAACTCTAAAGATATAAATATTGCAAGATGGACCTTGAAATGAAAAAATTATGAAATAGCCCCTTAGGTATGATAGTTATAAATTTACCCCCTGAAAGTATAAATTTCGCAAAATAGTCCTATCAATACAAATGTTGTAAAAGGAACCCTATAAAGGGATGAATATCGCTAATGGTCCTTAAACTTGAATATTAACAATTTTTACCTTGATTTTCGAAAATATACAAATTAGTCTGAACTTTGGGAGCTAAACTAATTTTGAGTCTTGTGTTAAACAACTTTGAATATAAGGACCTTTAATAAGAATGTATATGTGTAACTAATGAGACAAAGAAAAGGTTAGGTAGGTGTTTGTGTCATTTGGCTTCGTTTGTGAATTTTATTAAATTGTGAGTGTGCCATATACCGTTATGTTTTTGCCAACCAATTGATTATCTTAGCATTATGATAATTAGTTGATTATGTACCTTTCGATACTTTAATTAATAATACTTGTTCTTCCCTTAGGTAAGACTTTAATATGAGTACTAAATTACTGTGATTAACTAGAAATAAAGAAGAAAAACAAGATTACACTAATGAAAGTAATATAAACAAGATGTAAAGGTAAAGAAACTTTAAATAAGCTGTAAAGTGAGTTACAATCTACCATACAAACTATTTCGAATGAGAGAGAGGATGTAAAAAATGAAAAGAAAAAGGAAACAAAAGAATAAAGGAGAAAAGGAGAAAATGTAGTTTTTTTTTTTTTTGTTGAGGGAGTCCTTATTTCCTTTGTCCACTAATTGCTTATTTATAGATTTCCTTGCCATGCAAATTTCTCATAATTGCTAGGGGGTTACCAAATTTGATTTTTTCGCCTAGGTATATAAATGCCCAAATAACCATCACTTAGTGCTTAGACTACATTCATAGCATTGACATGTGTCAAACATTTGGGATACCTTTATCGTTAAACCAACACATAACATTTCGGTTGTAATTTTTAATTTGTAATTATATGTGGAAAATTCGTATTGGGCGGTGATAATATCGTGTAAACATACCCTCTGCACTAATTATTTTTTGAAAAAAACTTGATTAGTGGACTGTTAATTCTGACATGCCATTACTCTACTTTCTAATCATGGTTGCTTAAAAGAAAAAGCTGTATAAGTAAACGTCTTTTGGCGATGAGAAGATTCTCACTTAAATCCATCAATTTCTTCACTTAAGTTCCTTGTCTCTTGCTCTTCCATTTTCTCTATACCTAATAATGGCATCCCAAGAGAATAGTGATGTTATTCACAAGATCATTCATGAGTTTGATTCTACTTTAAACTCAACCAACAATGGTGTAAACCCATGGGGGGTTACTATTCCTTCCTTAAACTAACTTTTTGATGATGAGTTGTACGTTTTCGTTGCTCAGAGGAAGGTTGATTGTGAATATTATGAAATCCATGGTCCACCCACTATTGGTGGATATTTTTTTGATATTATAAGGCCAACTGTTGCGATACCGACACCGCACCTTATTGAAGGAGAGAGTAGTGGAGATTATATGGACATTGCGGGTGATGATGACTATAAGGGAGGTTTTTTTCTATATAATCAAATTATAAGATTCTTCATTCCTCTGGTGATTATGGCAAGCAACCCATTAAGGTCCATGATGGTTGATATACCTATATATACCCTCGGCCAGGCCGAGGACATAATCCACTTGGGTGAGGCCAGGATGACCCTTCATTAGGCCAGGATGACCCCTCAACAGGCCCAGACGACCCTTCAAGGGGCCGACCCTTCATCGGGCTCAAACGGCCCTCCGAGGGTACGACCCTTCATCAGGCACAGACGACCCTCCAAGGGGCCGACCCTTCATCAGCCCCAGACGACCCTTCAAGGGGCCAACCCCTCATTAGGCCCAGATGACCCTTCAAGGGGTCCACCCCTCATCAGGCTCGAATGACCCTCCGAGGGTACGACGGTATGAGGCCTAAATTAGGCCAGACTCACTATCAGAGGGAACTTTTCCCTCGGCCTCATATCATAGGCCGAGGGTGACATCGTCATAGCGTGTGGTTTGGGAGACGCGTGGAACAGTGCGCGTGAGGCTCACATGGCACGTGGAAGACCGTTATAACAATATCACCCCCTCACGTGAGGGAATATTATGTCATCATTAGTCACAGATGGCATCTACAGGTGTCAACAGGGGATTGGCTAAATCATCATTCACATGCACCATGCATACTTGGGGGGTACACTATACCCCCCAAGACCTATATATACTTGTCACCTACAACCATACAAAGGGATCGATAATTGTAACCCTAGCAAAAATTCTGCTTGTACACATAGTAGAGAGAGAAAGGGAGCTTATGTGCATTGTATCCAAGGCCATTAGTGCCCATACTTAATGGATCCCACACTCACAGTGGATGTAGGCCTAATTGGCTGAACCACTATACATCATTATCTTGCTCCTCTTATACTCATCTCCTTCTACACACTTCCACACTTATACATGTACATCTCTATAGCTGCCATGGTTACTGTTGTTTGAGCTCATCATCACTTATCTGGTGGTGCTATATTTCAGCATCATCAGTTTGGCACCGTCTGTGCGAACGAGAAGACATCTCTTCCTTTGTACAGCTTGACCTCACTGGGCACTCTGGTGGTGAGCCAGTTCTCCCCCTGTGAGGAGATGTTTCACCATTGAAAGAGGCCCATTAGGGTTCTCAAGCTCACTAGTCTTTTCTTCAGTTAAGCTTTTGATAGCTCAAACACATGGCACAGGAGATGCCACCACCACCACTTTCTCCAACGGATGGTGGAGTGGGACCCAATTTCAGTCAGCCAGCACCTCAGTCTGAGATGGCTGATGTGGCGGCAGCCTTGAAGTCTCTGGTAGCAAGTCAGCGGATCATACAGGAGCAGTTCACAGCTCTAAGCCAGAAACATACTAAGATCACCAGGGGTATCACCTGAGATGATCACTCCGGCAGCGACTCCAGGGCAGCATGAGGCTAGGGGACCACCCCAGGCACCACACAAAGACTTACCGCCCCCTCAGCGGTGGAGGGATGTTGCGGACCCCCAGTGTCTACGCCTGGGGAGACAAGGAAACCCTTGCCCTGAGGACAGGTATGATGATCTGAAGGGAGAAGAGGCCCCCATAGAGTGCTGGGAGCCATATGAGGTCTCCAACAACACTGTGCGGCCTCTCCAAGAGAGCAGAGGGAAGTGTGGAAGGCAAAATCTCAATGACCGTCCGAGAGGCTCTACTTTTGACCGCTTGAGCAGGAGGTCGGCCTTGGAGAGGCTAGGCCCAGTAAATGACCTGCGGGAAAAGTTGTCCAGATCAAGGAGTGCTGCGAGGTGCATAAGGGAGGCAGCAGATGGCCGACCCCGCGACGGTTAGGGGGAAGTAAATAGCCGACGCAGGCCTGCCGCTGCAGAACCCTACGTCCACCTCAAAGAGGCGGCGGGGGATAACATCGGCCAACCCGACCCTACGAGGCCCTAGAATGACACAATCTAGCGACTGGAGGACAAGATCGATGATATTCTGAAGAGCCGAGACCCTCTTCAGAGAGGATACTCCATAGGCTCTCCATTTGTGGCGAAGATAGTCAACTTTCCTACGTCATCAAAGTTTAAGCCACTTGTGGTTACCCCAAGGTATGACGGGAGTACTAACCTTGTCCATCATATTGAGATGTATCAATCAGCGCCAGGCATATACTCTATCTCAGATGAGATGAGGTGTCATGCCTTTTCTGGCACTCTGACGGGGGCTGCACATGTCTGGTATATGTCTCTTCCAAAAAATTCTATTGAAAGCTTTAAGCAGTTGGCAGACAAATTTATCCACAACTTTTGCTTTGGGGTGAGGCCACAAAAGAAGACCACCCACCTGCTCTATGTTAAGCAGGGGAAGAATGAGAGTCTAAGAGACTACATAGCCAGATTCAACAAAGAAAAGTTAGAGGTGGAAGACTATGAGGATAGCATAGCTATGACAGCCCTGATTGGAGGACTCCAAAAGGGGAAGCTGTTATGGAAGCTTGCAGAAGACCCTCCAAGGACGATGGATGAACTGTTGTCAATAGCATAAAAGGTGATGAATGCCTAAGAGGCGATGGCCGCAAAATATGAAGATGAAAAAGGAGGCACCAGTGGGGGTAAGTACCCTAAGAATAACAAAGAGGGGAAGAAGAGGTCTACGGACGACAAGTTCGCTGGTTTTACCCCTCTAACGGTTAGTTGTGAACATATCCTCAATGAGATAAAGAGTGATCGGTACCTGAAGTGGCCTAAAAACTTGAGGGCTACCCCCAACAAGAGGAACAAAAACCTGTGGTGTGAATTTCACCAAGACCATGGCCACGTGACAGACAAATGCTTTGCTCTGAAAGATAAGATTGAGAAGATGGTGAAAGAAGGGAAGCTTAGGAAGTACGTTGACAAAAGTGCCTTCAAGAGGGGCCGAGGGGATGACCCCAGAAAAAAGCGAGGCGATGCATGTAGAGAAGGTCCTCAAAAATGAGGGGACAACCCTTCTGATGATGAGGATGACGCTGACCTCCTGTCGAGAGACGACCACGGTCCTGTCAAGAGACTTAATATGATCTCTCTCGATGTGGGAATGATCTTTGGAGGACTGGCGGGAGGAGGGTCAGAGGTCGCAGATAGGAAGGCCCACGTGGCTGAAGCCAAGGCAGTGATAAAAGTCGTACACTCAACCTCCCTGGAGGCAAAGTCAGAAAAGCGGAAGAAGGTCGATATGGATACTCTGATTGTGGGGTTTTCAAGAATGGACTTCAAAGGCCTATTAGCCCCACATGATGACCCTCTCGTCATCACTACCTGGGTACATGGATGTGAAGTTCCTAGGATCTTGGTAGATGGGGGTAGCTCTGTGGATGTGATGTTTTGTCCATGCTTCAAAGTGTTAGGTATCAGCCGTGATAGGCTCGTCCCACACCATCACCCATTGATTGGGTTCAGTGGAGAAAAGGTTCATCCCCTTGGAATGTATGAGGCCGATGTCAAGATGGGGGACTAGTGGCCGAGGTGGCTTACTAAGAAAGTCAGCTTCTTTGTGATGGATAAACATATCTTTTCGGCCTACAATATTATACTGGGGCGGGTAGCCCTCAAGGGGTACGAAGTTGTGCCGTCTATGGTCCATAAGATGATCAAATTTCTAACCCCTTACGGGGTGGAGGAAGTTCAGGGAGACCAGACGACAACACGGGAATGTTATTACAATTCCGCTGAAGAAAGAGAGTCACATAAAAAGGCTACAACCACTTACAATATTGATACCCTGAACCCCAGAGACGAGACGAAGCTGAAGAAGGGAGAAGCCGCGGAAGAGGTAGAATCTGTCATCCTCAATGAGGATGAGCCAAAAAAAAACTGTCCAAGTTGGCACGACTCTGAAGCCAAACATCAAGGAAGACTTCATCAAGCTGTTGAGAAGAAGATAGAGTGTCTTTGCATGGAGTCATGTAGATATGCCGGGGATTGACCCCGAAATTATGAGCCATAAGCTCAATGTGGTAGAGGGTGCAAAGCCAGTGAAGCAGAAGAGGAGAATTTATTCTTGAGAGAAGTATGAGGTTATTAGGGATGAGGTCAAGAAGCTGGAAGACGCAGAGTTTATCAGGGAGGTCATCTATCCCGAATGGTTGTCCAATGCAGTCATTGTCCTAAAGCCAATGGGAAGTGGAGGATGTGTGTAGACTTCATAGACCTCAACAAGCATTATCCGAAAGACAGCCTCCCTCTTCCCCGCATTGATCAGATGGTAGACGCTACCGCAGGCCATGAGCTCATGATCTTCATGGATGCCTATTCAAGGTACAACCATATCTTCATGGACCTTGAAGACTCAGAGAAAACAACCTTCATTACCGACAAGGGGACATACTATTATAGGGTTATGCCCTTTGCCCTGAAGAATGCAGGCGCAACGTATCAGCGCCTTGTAAATAAAATGTTTGAAGACCAAATTGGAAAGTCTATGGAGGTCTATATAGATGACATGCTGACTAAGAGTTTGAAGGCAGAGGATCATGTGGCTGACCTTGAGACGACCTTTAATACGATGGACAAATACCGGATGAAGCTTAACTCGACCAAGTGTGTCTTCGGGGTTGGTGCAGGGAAATTCTTGGGGTTTATCGTAAATCAAATAGGCATTGAGGCCAACCCTGAGAAAATAAAGGCCCTCCTAGATATGAAGACCCCGAAGACCATTAAAGACGTTCAGAGGCTCACGGGGCGAGTGGCTGCTTTAAATAGGTTCGTATCCAGAGCCACATACAAGTGTTTACCATTCTTCAAAATTCTTAGGAAGGCCTTTGAATGGAGTGGAGAGTGTGATGAGGCTTTCAAGGAATTAAAGTCATACCTAGGGTCTCCCTTGCTGTTATCCCGACCAGTACAGGGCGAACAACTACATGTGTACTTAGCTGTCTCAGAATTAGCCATCAGCGCGGCCATTATGCGCGACGAGGATGGGGTACAAAAGCCTGTGTATTTTAACAGTAAGGCACTCCAGGGGGATGAGCAAAGATACCTGAGGATGGAGTTGTTGGCCTATGCCTTGATCCATGCCTCAAGGAAGATGAAGCCATACTTCCAGTCCCATATAATGGTCATCCTCACTGACTCTCCTCTTAGGCAGGTCCTACACAAGCCAAAAAAACAGGCAGGTTAATGGCCTGGGCTATAGAGCTGGGGGAGTTTGACATTGTATATCAACCTAGGACGACCATTAAGGGGCAAGCATTGGCGGATTTCATGGCCGAGTTTACTTGGGAAGATGATGAAGCCGAGGTTGAGAGCCTCTGGAAGACAGATACCCAATAAGACAGGCTCACCGACACACCTGAAGATAAGGCTGAGACAAGCACCGCTAGAAGGAAAGTGGCTAAAAATGAAGAGGGAAGATACCTCTTTAGACAGGGATCCCTCATCGGGGGAAATTTCTCAGAGGAAAAGACTGTATAGAGCCTCTTCGTTGATGGGTCCTCCTGCGACAGCGAAAGTGGAGCTGGACTGATAGTGTCGACCCCCTCGGTGTGCACTTGGGACTCCACGTGGTCTAAGGCCTCAGCAATCAATGAGTCGTCCAATTGAACTACCTCAAGAGAGGGATGGACTGAAGAGATGGTATCACCAAACTTGAGGACGAACCACCGACAGGCCGTCCTGATCCCCCTCTCCAAGTATTCAAGACCGAA
The DNA here is from genome assembly GCA_949130495.1 of Sambucus nigra. Lineage (NCBI taxonomy): Eukaryota > Viridiplantae > Streptophyta > Magnoliopsida > Dipsacales > Adoxaceae > Sambucus > Sambucus nigra. The sequence goes on from OX422219.1 coordinate 226,593,262, forward strand.
GCCTTGAAACTCATCTGAGAGTTTGTAGGCCTCCACAGCATCGACCTCAACTTTCTTCACAGCCTCCTCCAGATCAGTCTTGAACTAGACCCCCAAGTTGGTCAAGGCGTCATCCTTCCCTTTTATAACTAAGTCCTTGGCCTTCAAGTCTGCATCATGCTGCTTCGTCACCTCATCCAAGACCCTGGCATGTTCGGTCCTGGCACTGTCCAGTTCAGCCCTCGCAGTCTCAAGATCTATCTGTAGATCAACCTTGTGCTGAATGGCCCTCTCTGCTTCATGGAATTTTTGTTGGTTGTCAGCCATCCACTTAGTAGCCGAGGTAAAGGCACAGACAGACTTCATAAGAAAAGAAACTTGTTAAGAGGCCGAGGAAACAGTTTATGAAAGAATTCAAATAAGGAAATGAAGTAAGAGAAAATACCTGGGCATGGGTATGCAGACCATAGTCATACACCTTCGCCGGGGGCATCTTGGACATGAATTCATAGTCGGCAGCCGAGGGGGCAGAAAACATAGACGCCTTGGCCTCCCTCAGGTTGGCAATCAGAGAAGATGGCTCGGCCTTCAAAAATGCTAAGTTTTGGGACCAGAAGGCCCCCATACTGGAAGAAGAGGCGGTCCCCTCAGACACCTCCACCCTTGCCCTCGTCCTAGAATCTAGCCGAGGGTCAACAGGGACTTCTGGCTCTTTTCTCTTTTGCCTATCGGTGGTCGGCTCAACATGCTTCGGCCCCACGGTCTTCGTCTTCCTCGGAGCTTGCTGAGGCTCCTTACCTTTCTTCTTGCCCAGACCAGATAGTAAGCTCGGGGAAGTCATTTCCCAAAGATGGTTAGATATACCTGCAGGACGAACTGAAAAGAAGACGACACATCAGAAAAATGCAGAGTTAAAGATGACACACTTGAAAAAAAAACAAAGATTGGGGAAAAAATATAACTCACATAGATCTGTCAGGGGGCCGACCCTCAGACCTGCTTCTTTGAGGAACTGAGGGGTCATCAGATCTTCAAACTTTGCGAGTCGACCCTATTGTCCTCGTTCTCTCAGATACTCGACTATGTCCTTATCATCTAGGCTAAGTCTAGGGTGTGAACTTGCCTTCATCGAGGGGTTAGACCATCTCCTTGGGACCCTCGGACCATCGTTCAAAGGCTGATCCTCGGCAGCAAACTCCTATTCCACAGATATAAAGAAAAATATCTTCTTCCAGTTGTTGTTAGAGGTTTGTGCTATGTGGAGAAGTTTTTTCTCAGACCTCCTCGCCCCCAGATGATAGTACCCTGGCTGTTTGGACGAGGAAATGATGTTATAACAATCCAAAAATACATCGGCTGTAGGCTCGTCGGTGAAAGTATTCTTCCACAAGGAGACATAACCGAGGATCATCCTCTAGGAGTTGGGAGGAAGTTGAGAGGGGGCAACTCCGAGGGCTGACAGTATATTGACTATAGAAGGGTGAAGAGGGAACCTAACACCGACCTTAAACATCTGTTCATATACTGCGATCTCTCCCTCGTCACCCTCAAAGACTTTCTCAGACTCAGAGGGGACCCTTATACTTATGTTTAGGGGCACACCAAATGTATGCCTCCATAGCAGGAGGTCACAATCCTTGACTGAGGAAATATATGACGAGGCATGGGAGGTGTCAACTGGGTCAGCATCTGAGTCCTCACCATCATCCTCAATCCCCTCTCCCTCGGCCTCATCACCTTTCAGAGGCCCATGAGGAAAAGCCATCTGGAAAGCATGAGGGGATAAAGTTGTCACAGGGACAGCCTCGGAAGGGACCACACCCTCGGCCTATTAGCCTGGGCTAAGATCAGATGTCTCTCTCCTCCCAGAAGGCCCAGCGCCAGTTGACGATGATGCTCTCTCATCCATCTCTCCTGAATGACTCTCGGTTGGAAGACAGGACGACCCACAAGACTCAGATGGGATAATTGTGGCTAGAGGAATGGGAAAAATGGGTCGTACCCAATTAGGGTTGGCTCCTCGTCTTCTCTCTTCCTCTTCCTCTACTCGTCTGATCTCAAAAAATAATTTATCTCTCAAGGAAGGGAATTCCTCAGCGAAATTGTAAAGCCTCCTAAGAATTAAGAGGGAGACCCTACACTTAGAAGAATTTGGCTAACCTAATCACAAACAATTTGACAGCTGACTAAGTTAGACTTTTGGATCAAAACCCAAAATTAAAGGTTTTTGGTCAAGAACACTCAAGAAAGGGAAGAACTCAACTCGCCGGAAAAGGTACCAAAAAATACAAGGAAGCCCTAAAAATTCTACAAGGGGGTGTCAGACCCAATGCATGAAATGAAATTGAAGATTAAAAAGGGAATTTATGGCAAAGAAGAGTACCTGAAGACGAAAGTAAAGGCTGAATGAAGCGTGGCACATAAAGGTTGCAGAAATGGCTATGGAAGCTGTTGAGAGGATAGAGAGAGAGAGAGAGTTCAGATGCGAAGAAGAAGAAGAAGAAAGGAAATGATTTCAAAAATTATTTAAATACCTTGCCAATGAGTGGGCCCATTAATCAAGGTAGAACACAACCCACTAGGAGAGCATCATTAGGGTATAAAGTCCCAAGCAGAGTGTGCAGCCGCCACGCCTAGGAAATTGGAATAACAATGAGTATCTGCCCAAGTGTCACATCAGCTTGACAGGTGTCATTCATTAAACAAACCATACACTTCTCAAAAGCAACACTATGCCTCAGCCATCTTAGCATCATCTATGGCTAAGGGCTGGGGTGTGATTGATATACCTATATATACCCTCGGCCAGGCCGAGGGCATAATCCACTTGGGCGAGGCCAGGATGACCCTTCATTAGGCCAGGATGACCCCTCACCAGGACCAGACGACCTTTCAAGGGGATGACCCTTGACCTGGCCCAGGCGACCCTCCGAGGGTATGACCCTTCATCAGGCACATACGACCCTCCAAGGGGCCGACCCTTTATCAGGCATAAACGACCCTTCAAGGGGCCGACCCCTCATCAGGCCCAGACGATCCTTTAAGGGGCCGACCCCTCATCAGGCTTGAATGACCCTCCGAGGGTACGACGGTACGAGGCCTAAATTAGGCCAGACTCACTATCAGAGGGAACTTTTCCCTCGGCCTCATATCATAGGTCGAGGTTGACATCATCACAGCGCGTGGTTTGGGAGACACGTGGAACAATGTGCGTGAGGCTCACATGGCACGTGGAAGACCGTTATAACAATATCACCCCCTCACGTGAGGGAATATTATGTCATCATTAGTCACAGGTGGCATTTATAGGTGTCAACAGGGGATTAGCTAAATCATCATTCACATGAACCATGCATACTTGGGGGGTACACTACACCCCCCAAGACCTATATATACTTGTCACCTACAACCCTACAAAGGGATCGATAATTGTAACCTTAGAAAAAACTCTTCTTATACACACAGTAGAGAGAGAGAAAGGTAGCTTATATGCATTGTATCCAAGGCCATTAGTGCCTATACTTAGTGGATCACACACTCACAATGGATGTAGGCCTAATTGGCTGAACTACTATACATCATTATCTTGCTTCTCTTATACTCATCTCCTTCTACACACTTACACACTTATACATTTACATCTCTATGGCTGCCATGGTTACTACTGTTTGAGCTCATCATCACTTATCTGGTGGTGCTAGATTTCAGCATCATCTACGCTAAGTCCATAGCAGCCATAGAGATGTACATGTGGTCCCTTGCCATCTCCCCCTCTTGGGCCTGTGTGGGAAGTATTTGTTCTGCGGGATCGTAATACCACAACCCTTGGTTATGATCAAGACCTTAATCTTCCACGTTTCCCACTTAAGTTTCCAACACAAGTGAACTTCCCCAATTTCACATGTCAGCCTAACAAAGCTTACGCTTAGTCAAAGAAATATCATCCTTATTTCCCTTTTAACACTTACAAGAGTGAATATTTAAGCCTTTTTAATGTTTGACATAGTTCAACCTAAAAGGTTCAGTGATATGGTTCCATTTATTCCCACTATCCTTAACATGACTTTATGCATCGCACATACTACTAAATCACCAATGACCTAACTACCTCATGTATTTTGCCTGGAGATAGTTTTACCACTAATGCTTTTAAAAATTTGGTGATTGAGATAAAATTCTCTAATACTATCATGTCTGACATAGTGGTGTTTCCCCACATGCTATCTGGGGATCCAATTAGGGATTTGGACAAATATGTCCAAGATGGTCTAGACATTATTATAATACCCTAACTCGCTCCTCTACTTCCAGTACGATTGTCAAAGTTTTAAAATTTCTTCGTACCTTATCCCAACCTTCTACAAAGGTTCTTTTGAAAGGTCATTCCCTCAATAAACTAATTTGGGCCATTTTGATTATTCATAACATCGAACACACCCTATGATTCCTAAGTCTCAAATCTCCTTTGTCCTTAAATCTTATCCTTCTTTTATTAGAAGATTCATGGAACTTGATGTTGAATTCCAATATTGTAAGGAATTCATGGCTTTTCATGACGATATTTTTACTAAATCCAGTCGCATCTTGGGGGATTGGAAGGATTTTTCCTTTTCTTTTGTTCATAAGCTACATATCCCTGAAGACTATGTATTTCATACTCTTTCAGCTGAAGAAATTGACTTCAAATCGAAACAATTCCGAAGGAAGCCAAATAGTTCATTCAAAATTTTTAACATTGTGAACCCTTCTTGTTAAAGAAGGCTCGAGATTTTGCCTATTTGGATTCAAAACAAAACAAAATATTTCCTTATGGAACACACTCCACAAATTTGTTACTTATGAATTTTCTCATTACTATTACATCCAAAGAGGTGTTATTGTGTTTCTTTCATTATTTTGCAACCTCTAGACTTTGAATTATCAATGAAAGAACTACATTAATTTTTTTAAATTACTCTTAGAGGCTTGTATTCGAACCAATATGTTGTCGATTTATGCTATATTTTCTCATTTGATTGGTATTTTAATTTCTTAATTTAATCAATTCGTACATCATGGCATAGTATTTATTTTAACCATTTTATAAAAATTATATCCTCTAATAAAATTTCATATGTTGCATCTACTTGTAATTGTTTTTGTACTTTTAAACAGGAACAAGAATTATTTTTTGTCTATTCTACATGCATGCTTTATTATTGGCAGTGGTCCCACCAAATCTTAGTGCACATGTGGAAGTGTCCAACTGGTGACTTTTTGTAGCCAATGGAAATAATTAATTCTTAGGAAAAGGGAAATTCTACAATTTTATTCAACCAATATATATGGATGTTCTGGGAGTCCTAATATTTAACCATGATTCCTTGAGGCATTAATTACCTATAAATATAATCATGAGGGTATTTTGTTTAATGGGGACACTAAAGGTGTCTTTTTGTTTCCTTATTTCCCCATGATTTCACTTTTTAGAACGAACGTTCTTAGAGACATGTGTCAATATTTTCTTGGCTTTTGCATTTTAAACGGTACCACTAAGCTATTTAATTCTATTTCTTTGTTTCTCTCACATTTTTACTGCCCATTTTCTCTTTCAAAGAACATTCTAATCTCTCAAGTCTTCTTTCTCTTTCTTCAAACTCTTCACCATCAATGGTGTCTAATTCTGCATCTTTTGATGTGTACTTCTAATTTGATAAAACTATTAATAGGCTCTTAGCAACTTCATTGCCATGGGAGTATTGTCTTCCCCCATCAAACTTATTATGGAGCCACTTAATCCAACATTGACCCCTTCTTTAAGGATGAGCTTATGTTTACCATCTTTGTATTTTATCCCATGTTTGGGGATCACACCCTCTATATATAAGATTCCACCTACCACAAAAAACCATCCTCATTTAATTTTAGGGTTTGGCCCAAAAGATAGGATGGTGCCACATGGCCCAAATGGGTAACTGCTGATTAACAAGGAAAGAGAAATGAATAAGGATGGTATTTATAACTCCATTAAGCTAGATTTGAAGGATATCAAACATAACTCGTTAATATCTCCAGTGTTATTTACTTTTGGAACTCAACATTCAACTTATTTGGGTTTAATTTTGGGATATTAGGTCCCATTGTGCTGGATATTTTCTAGTTTAATGGGTTTAAAGCTATTGGGGAAGATGTTCACCCTCATATTCCACCAATTAACATCCCATTGGAGCTAAAAAGTGAAAACATATGTCTATCATAATCAATTTTCATGAACAAACAACTGAAAAGTACCACGGATGCGATTGAAAATGAGTATTATTTTTTTTCTCTAGTTATAAGGACTCAAATTTTGTGTTAAGTCTCGAGGATTTATATTGGAGTATTTCTTCTTATTCATGATTCATGTGAAAGTAGATAAGTTTTCCTTGCTCCCTACCTTTTGGGCTCTCTTTACAGGAGGTGATATGATCTTCTAAACCATTATGGGTCCTTCAATTCCAAGTGATTGGCCATGTCAAAGTCAACTCTGAGTTCAGTCCTTCCTATTATAATTATTTTTTCGAGCTCGGCAATAAGATCTTTGAAGATTGTGCTAACAAGTTTGGTGATCTAAATCATGACAGACCAAGGATTCTCTTGCAACTTTTTTAAAGTTATTAAATCTCCACTTTGGCTTGCTTCGATTTTAAAAACATCTACCACTATAGAACAGCTAGACCCATTATAGGTAAGCTTCTTAATTTCCAAATATTTATACTATGGAACTTCAACTCCCAATGCCCCCAATTCTAGATCCTTTAGTGAAATTTAATTGTCTGCTAAATTTTCTTGGCAATTTGGTTTTGCTCAATCCATTCCAGTTCCTATGAGGAGCCTTGTCAATCCTCATTTATTTGTTAGGTCTTCCTGAATCTCAAATATTATTGTTTTGAAATACATTTCCATCTAATGCGTAAAACACTTTTATCATAGTTTTAGTTGAATTTAATGCAAGAGTGACTGAATTTTTTTGCAAATTGGTGGTCAAAATACATCAAAGTTCATATGAGGTCATTACATACTTCCACATATCCTTTGAAGCTCTTTTCTTCTGGTAAGGCTTTTATCAATTCTTATAAAATTATCGGTAAAATATTGTCGGTAAGGACACAAATTTCCAAGTGAGTCTTAATGTAGCTTTGACTCAATTCCGAATAAAAACATTTGAGTCAAAGGATAGTGTCCATGTTGTATCCCTTCAAGCCTATGACACGTAAAGTTGGCGACGTAGCGGCCATCATTTCAAGTGGACATCATTTGCCGGTTTGTGCCTTGTTTATGCGTCATCAACATCACATTGTTCCAAGGTCTCCAAAAGGTATGAATGAAATTATGTATATTTAGGACCTTGGATATTTTTACTTGGGTGTAATCGTTATTTAAAAAAAAAATATTTTTATAAAGTTATTTAAGAACTTTGAATAAAAAGTTTGTGGGCCTAAAATGAAATTTAACATTTCTGACATTTCGTTCGAAATTGTCGTTCGAACGAGAATTTCGTTCGAACGAGTTTCCAACGAGTTTTCCCATTTTGGACACTGACTTTTCATTAGATAAGTCGTTCGAACAAAAATCTCGTTCGAACGAGATTTTTGGGCAGGAAAAGTTTTGGCAATTTTACCCCATTTTCCCACTCTTTTGTCCCACTTCTTTTTGGGAGTTTAAAACTTACTCGAGATAGATTTTTCCAAAAAATTTGGTACCATCCTTGAGAGCACTTATGAGATAATACACACCAACTAAAGTTCCATGTTTTTATGTGTTGAATATCAAAGAAATATTTTCTATAAACACATGAGTTTACACCCATAGTTTTGTTTATCCAAAGTACCTCATATATATAATATTTGCTTGGAGTTGTTTGGCACCACTAGTTCATCTCTACCATAAAAAGGAGAAGTATGGGTTTACTTCTACATCCCACAGAGAATAAGACATGTGGTTTATGTTGTGGTGTTCCTACTCGAAGAAAAACTTCGCGTGAGGGTGACGGTGTCCAAGAGTCCCATCGGAGGAGTTCGAGACTGTGGAGGAGTCCATGGTTATTTACTAGGCAGAGGTGGTTAGAAGTATGAGCGCAAGGCTTGGACGTAGTCAAGTTGTTGGTGTAAGTCTACTATCTTATAATTTGTAATTCCGTACTTAGTGGATCTGTTAGGCCAAGGTTGTCCGAGGTTTTTCCTGTTTTGGGTTTTCCTCATACATCGGTGCATTGTAAGATTGTGAATTTATTTTATCTTGCAAATCACCTAAAATGCATTCTTAGGGTAAAAATATAAAATTGGGTTTAATTTGAAATCTTGATTAAAATGTTGTATGTTTAATTATTTGGGTATATTTAATTAATGTTAATTTAATTCAAGTCATTGACATTAATTTGGTAAAATTTGGTTTGTCCTAATTCGCAAAAAACGAATTAATCTTGTTAGGCAAGTTTCTAGGACTTGGGTTGAATTAGTTTGGTATAAGTAAAAAACAACTTCTTGTTTAATTAGTTCACTTTGTGTTTAGTTTAATTTTAATTTAAAAGAAATTATAATTTGTTTTAAGTTGTTTATGTGTTTGGATCATCTTTATTCTGTACTTAAAAGGAAATTATATTTAATTTTAAAAGAATATTTAAAATTGGGGGTCCTCGCACTTTTCATTGTCTTGATTTGTTTTGGCCTCTTCTTATCCATTTTGTGTTGATTTAGATGCTCCACCCCTTGGACCTTGTGTTTCTTCTAGCAAGATGAGATCAGAGCCTGAAAAAATAGAGGCTTTGAGGGAGGAAGAAGGTTCTCATATTATTAGATCGACAAGAGAGAAATCACATTCTGATGTTCCAATAGCACTTCTTTAGGTACTCTTGATCCTGCTGAACATCCCATATCATCCACATTTAATATGTCTAAAAGGAAACGGGTGAAACAATAACTAAAAAACCTATTCACAAGGCCCATTTAGCAGGTACACCAATTCATTTTCCATGCAAGAAAATTTTATACTTTGGCACTGTTTCACCAATAAAACTAACTTCAAACTACTTTTTTTTATTAAAAATCTAACTGACACCTCAACCGATGTGGAGTAACCTCTGTCAAATTTAGATCCTATGACTCCTCCTCCAACTTCTCCAATAAATGATCTAATTGATACTCCTTCTCAAACACACATTACCACTTTGAACCCAGTTCTTGAAGTGGAATCGACCCTAATAAATGTTTACCCTTTTATCTTCATTCCCACCTCTAAATATGAGGTTATTGGGACTTCAGCTACTATGGAAGAAAAGATTAATCAAGGTTCTAATCCAAATGAAAATGTTCCAAGGTCACCCGCCAATTCCCCAGCTCTTGAACATGTTCTAAAACCAAGGGTTTCTCCTTTGAGGGAAGCTTCCCCAGAAGATGAGGTTGATCTACCAGTTGTGGACCTTCCTAATTTGATGACATCGAGTCAAATCACTATTTCCAAGTAGATGTTAATAAATTATGTCCCAAGTACCTGCTTAAACCTTGTACATCTCAACTAGTATTATGGGACAATAATTGTAGCATCTTCTCGAAGCTCAGCGAAATCTTCCTCATTGGCAATTAGGAACTTCTCAAGCTTTACAACTACTTTAAAGTTTTGTTATTTTCTCAGTGGACTACAAACAACTTGTAACTCTCTCTTTCATTTCTCAACTTGAAGGCCTAGAAGAAATTTATTTAGAGGCCTTAAATAGTGGAGTCCTAGAACTAACATACTTTTTAGGAACTATAACACAAATGGAAGATGAGAAAATTGCCTTTTTTGCAAACCAAGCGGATTTCTTAAGACAAAAGGATGAAATAGCTAAATGTCTACAAAATTTCAAAATTGTTTAGGTGAAGAAAACTAACCTTTTGGATGATAAAGAGGAATTGGATAAGAACTTGGCGAAGCTCAATGCTGAGTGAGTACTTGCAGCCCTTGAGGAAGCTAATTTTAAGATGGGGTTAAATCAATTGGTAGGAGATATGAAGGTGTCTACTAGTAATAAATCCTTGTAACAGATAATATGAACCAGTTTTAGGCCCTTTTTGTTTTGACACTTCTATAACATGTTATTCCCAATATATATATATATATATATGAGAGGGGGTGTTTTACTGTTCCAAAATATCGACGGTTGAGGTCAATTTTTTTGTGCAATCTAGGGGTGTGAGAATGTGCCATGTCATAATGGGGGTGTTATGACATGGAAACTTGGATATAACCGAAACCTTTCCCAAATCTCACCCCATTTTCAATTCATTTAACCTCATCCCGTTGTCGCCTCCCTCTGCGCGTTGTTACCCACCTTCGCTTGTTGCCGGCCCCTCTCCCGGCTATCGCCTTAAGCTTTGACCTCTTCTCCTCGTAGCCCATAGGTATATCATTTGATATGCAGTTTGTAATTTAGGGTTTTTATTTTGGGTTTTAATTTCTATAATGGGTTGTTGTGTATTTTTGGTTTTGGTTTTGAGTTATTAGTTGCGTATATGACTTCCATACTTTTTGTTTTAGATCTACACATTTTGGTCTTAGATATTTGGATCTTCAAATGTCTACACACATACCGTGTAACGCATTTTGGGGTTTTTCTTTTTAGGGAGTTTTAAATATTTGGATATTCACTATGTGGATCTGAATTTTGGTTTTTCGGTTAATATTGAAAATATGGTATGTTTCATATGTAGATCTAATTTCATATTAAGGTTTTTTATTTGTTATTTTGGATTTTCATTTTTATTGGTTGGATTTCAAAACAGTGTTTTTTTTTCTCTCAGGTACCATTGCAGAAGTATTGGGTATTTTTTGGTGTTTTTCCTCTCAGGTACTTTTTCAAGTTGGCAAATATATTTTTTTTTCCTTTTCATTTTGGTTTAATAATATTATTGTGTTACTTGTTTTGACTTTTGTGGTTTCATTTTGGATTTTGGGTTTGATTTCCCTTCTCTAACGGATTTGTTTTTGCATATTTTAACATATTAAACCCTAGATACAAATTCTCTCTAGACCTTTTGGTAATGTCATATGTAGATAAATAGTTTCATACATAATCAACCATATAAGTGGGAGTAATGTACGTTTTTTCCTTTATATTTCATTTTTATCATGACTTGATTGGGTCGATTAATAATATTGGTTAGTGTTCTTTTTTATTAAATATACAACTATGCTCTCACTCGAAGCCGATAAATTTTTTTGTTATTACATTGGGGTGGTACGCAGGAATAGAGGTACGCGATTAACCTACATGTTTGATTATTTTTGTGATCAAACTCATTTTGTACATTTGGAACATATTTCTTTATTACAGTAAGCGTACTGATTTTGACGAGTTTAAATAATTTTTGTTTATGGTTTAATTGGATTTTATTTTTATTTTTATGGTGGGTTTTCCTCACTTCTATGGGGATAATTTTGTAAAGGTTTGAAGATTGATAGTTGAGAATGTTTTAGATTGCATTATATATACTTTTGTCTTATGCATTAGAGGATTATGGTGGTTGCTTCATGTTTTATATATTTTGTTCTTTGAATGCACACTAATTAACGCAGTATTAATTTCTATCATTAGTTAGTTACTATATTCACTCAGGTACCTTTTATAATCAAAACCCTTATGTATATGATGATGTTGTTGCTGCAACAACAAAACTATAACTGAATTGACTGTTTATTTGACAAATCACAAATTCAATCATCACGAGCTCACTTTTTTATGTAAAACGTGGTATAAATGCAGGGCCTTTGTAATTAAGTTTCTTTTTCAGATTCTTCAAATACCCATTTTCCCTTTTCTCTTTGTGATCCTATAATATATTTTCTTGCTTTTTCTGATCTGATTTCCTCTCTCTCTCTCTCTATATATATATATATATATATTTATATATATATATATATATATATTTCTTGAATGTTTCTCTTGGAGTATAGTATATAGTGACAATGCATAACAGTTCATCTGATCTGAAACAACATGAGGAAGGTTTGAAAAAGTCCCTAGAATCGAGGAAAATTTATTTATGAGTAAAAAGGCTTGGAAATAGTGGAGGGAGTACAAAACGTAGTGAATAGTTCAGTAACACTATATGAGTTGTACTTCTACCTCAATTAAGAAGTAATCGATGTTTGAACTGCATAGTTCAACATCACTATATAAGCAGTTAAGCACCAATGTATAAGCCATTAATCTGTGAACGAGCAACCCGCCTAGCTGGAGTGGAGGGTGAGGGGAATGATGTGAATGAGAAGTCTTCCTTGATAGAGTGGAAAATATAGAAGACATCACTATATAAACAGTTACTTTTTTTTATTATGTCTTAATTATCCTTAGACTATCACGATTAGGATTTAAATTCCTTATTTATTAATTACTTACTTGATTAGAATTAGGACTATCTTAAGTCCTCATCTGTAATCACTGAACTATTATGAATTATTAATGTGAGTTTAAAGTTGTATGTGTTTATATCAATATCAAATACATTAATATTTCACAAAATAATAGAATTTGGGCATACTACATTAAGGGACTGAGCCAAGATCCATATTTATCCTCAAGTTTTTGGGGGAAATCATGATGATGAATCGTCCCGAATGGGTCAATACCTATATTAAATGTCTATGTTGTGTTAAAATATATATACAACTTCAAAGAATGGTTGCATAGTTGGATGACCCTAAATGTTGAAATAGTACATTTGAGTAGAAGATTGTCTAATATGTTGTTATAGAACATGATACCATCTAGATTAATATTTATAAGTTACGAGGTATAACTCTAGACCATGAAATGGATAAATCGGTATGCATTTACCCCAATTTAATGCATTATCTTAATGTCTTACAGTAACCATTAATTGACGCATAAGGGACAAGTGAGTTAATAACATAGCTGCGAGGATTTGGCTATTTCATCCAAAGTAGTTAGTTTTTTTTAATTATATAAAAGTTGGATTCACTTTTGTAATGCGAACAAATAGCTGGCATCACTAATTGATAGGACACAACTGAATCATGTGTTTGCAACTCTATGATTAAATCCAATGTAAGGTTTCCCCTTTAAAAATTACATGTCTGCTTACGTTTCATTTTCATATTCCCTTTTATTTCACACTCCCCACCCCCCTTTTAGTTCTTCAAATATTTCCTCATTTTCTCTTCAGTCCTAGGGGAGCTGCTGTTGCTTCCAACAATAGAGTAACAAAGCTATAGCTACATTTAAATCTTTCCGCATCTGCTCTTAATTTCCTCATTTGTAATATAGGCCAAAAGATGGTGACATCAAACATGAAAAAAAAGTCATGAGAAATGCTACACATAAATCTTTCGTTATGGCGTACCAAAACTTAAACTCGTGGAGACGGCGAACAAAATGCTTAAATTCATTAGAACCTTTAGTGGGCATCAAAGGCCCATCCCCATACCCCTTTTTTGTAACTTTTTTCTTAATTGAATAACTTCTCTTTTACTTATAATTTGTTTTTGTTAGTTAGGAATTTCATCCTCTCTAATGTCCTTAAAGCATGGTTTTAAATATTGGTTGATACCGTTAAATCTCACGACTTTTATTTAAGATGTTTATAAGTAATTTCATATATTTTTTTACAAACCTCTGAAAAAAGGTTGATATTTACATTTTTTGTTTAAACAACTTTCATTTTGAGTGTTTAATATCATTAGTCACAAAAATATCTTACGACTCAAATGATAATCGTGTTGCACTGTGTTATTCCTCTTAAGAGTTGTTAGGCTTATAATTATCAAATTACTTCTTAGTGGATTTTCTTAAGTTTCATTAATTCCCATTGGATTTTCTACTATTATACAATTGTCATGTGTTTATAAGAAAAATAATGACGTGTAGGTTTTAACTTTATGCTTTAACTTTTATCACTGCTCATGTCCGATGGATTTACTTCTTTGTGTTTCAACTTTTATCTTAGTGGATTTGATATTGTTATCACAGTGGATTTGATAATATTATCTTCAGAATGATGGTTTAATACATGTGCAAATTTATCAAATTTATTATTATATGGGATTTTATTTTTATGTAAAGTGTTTGGTTATTTTTTTTATAATAGGATGCATTGTGGTACTTTATAATGTTGTATTCAATCACTAATTTTATTGCTCTAATGTCTTCAACCATCACATAATTTCATTCCATATTTTTGTTTACTTCTTTTAAATGATTTGTAGGTTTACTTTCCTTCAATTCTTAATGGTGCTTACACGTTTTATAATTTCAAATTTTAAGGTATGATGGTGCTTGGAGATTTAAAGGTATTATTGTGCTTGGTGACGGCCATATATATGAGTAGTTTCTATTATGTTGTACTGGACACATGAGAAAAGACACAAAAAGAAAAAGAAAGAAGAGGAAATAAAAAGAGCCTAAGCCACCCTCCCATTGACTTGGTTGTTATAGACAAATTACATATGCTGCATTGAGTTTGTTATGATAGTATTTGATGGCTAGTGGGTTTGGACGAAAATATATTTATGGAATTATGTTTGTGCATCGCAGGCTAATTTTATTTCTTTACTGATGCATTGTTGTTATTTACACGAATTAAGTTAAATCAATGACATTTTTTGTATGATGTTCAAGACGGGCTATTATTATTGTTATTGGAATATTTTTTTCTTAAACGGGGCAAATATTCCTATAAACAAAGGAAATATTGTTTAGTTTTTTAAAAGTTTTTTACACTTATTTATGTTGTAAAAAAACTTTTTGACTTGCATGTGAATTTGTTTTACGAATTTAAACTATTTGAATGTTGTTGGATTATTTTCTATTTGTTAAGCAGCGTGGATAATCCTTTAAACAAAGGAGATTATGATCATTTTCTAAAAAAAGTACACTTTGTTTTATTCAGGATTGAATTTTTTTTCGTCTTCCAATTATGTACTTTGGAAATTTTCTCCTTTTTACGATTACGTACTTTTGAAATTTTCGACATGCCTTCAGGCATGGAAATTTCGCTAGTGTGTGTATATATATATATATATATATATATATATATATCCATTTAGCTCTTATTGTATTTCTTCTTAAATATTTGGGTAATATTATTTAAATAACACGGAATTTGCTTTCCTCATGTGAATTTGTCCATCAATGTCTCTAAAATGGCATGACCCGCTCTTGAATGCTCTATAAATCTAGAATGGCCCTTCCCATTTTGGGGACCATTTTCCACAGGGTAGATCTTTTGATCCTGGAGGAAAAATTGTTTTATAAACTAAGTCTCCCTTATTAAAGTTCCTCTTTTTTACTTTCTGAACATAGTTGTCAGTTATTTTCTTCTTTTGGACAAATATATTATTCAAGGCTCTGACCCTATCTATCATATATGTCTTCCAACTTCATTAACATATCTTGATAATAGCCTTCTAATGTTAATTCATTTTGGTCTACCACTCTAAATGAATTCAAAGGGATTTCAACTAGTAGAATATCAACAGGCCCATAGGATAAGGCACATGGGGTTATCCCTTGTACTTGACATTTTAGAGGTCCTATAAGCCCATAATACTTTTGGAAACAAATTGTGACAATCTTTTGTATTTTTCTTAATCACTTTATCCAAGCTATTTTTTAGTACTTTATTTATTCCTTCTACCCGATCATTTGATTGAGCATTGTAAGTTTCTACTTTTGTCAAAGTAAACTTGAAGTGAATTCTCACACTATATCTGACTAAAAAATGCTTGCATTATTTGATGTTATGGTTTTTGGGATCCCATACCTATGCATAATATATTGCAAGAAATATACCAGCTCATTTTGCGTAACTGATTTAAATGATTTTTCCTCCACCCACTTGTTAAAGTAATCTGTTTTTACCAGTACAAAGTTGTGTAGCCTGAATGATAGATAATATATTTCTCCTATGACATCGATTGTCCGTCTTCTTAGTTGGCAAGGTTTTATTACATATTATTGGTCGATAGTAGGTATGTGTTTTAAAGGACCAAGTTATTGGCACTTTTCATACACTTTTGTAAAATAAATGTAGTCTTTTAAGATGAAGGCCAATGGAATCCACATCTTCTTAACAACCACCTCATCTTTAGACTAGCTTGATGAGCCCCATAAATTCCCTCATGGACTTGTGTAATGGTTGTTAAAACCTCATTTTTACTTAGGCTCTCTAGAAAGCTTACAAAACGTAAATAGTTGCTCTTAATCTGACATGCCTATCACTCTTGATATTTAGGTCAGTAAGATATCCAATCAATGGTCTTCTTCAATCTTTATGAACACTAATATTTTCAATTTTAACCCAGGGTCATCTGCTATATAATTGTGGTAAAAATCCATCAATGGAACTAAACTCTAAGTTTACTTTCAAGCTATCATTAAGCTTAAAATCTGACGCCTTATCAGCCATTTCGTTATCTTCTTCCTTCAGAAATTTAGGAATATAATTTAATAGGACCTCATAAAATTTGGATGGTAAATCTAAAGCCAACTTGTTATATATAGTTAAGACATTGGACACACTTACATTCCCCAGTTAATTATCTAATAAGCAATTGAGAATCCCCATATATTTTTATTATCGAATCTTTGATACTTCAAAGAATTTTCATACCTATTATAACAACCTCATATTCAACTTCATTATTTGAACATGTGTTTTCTTCTAATTTATATCCATGTTTAGTTTTAATATATTCGAGAGATTCAATAAATACCTTTATTCCTGACATTTTTTTTAACCATAAAACCATAACTTCATCGACTTAAAACATATGTATCATATTTCATATTCTCTTTCTGGTTTATCTTCACATGGATGATCTGCCCAGAATTCAGCCAAAGCCTCTCCTTTTATTGCTCTTTGAGGTACATAATGTAGGAAAGACTCGGATAGATCTAGCTCCCATTTACCAATTCTCTAGATCAAAATAGTTATGGTTAACATGTATTTGATTAAATCAAACTTCAAAATAACATAGACCTCTTTAGTTAATAAGTAATGTCTTAGTTTTAGAGTATCAAAATACAAAGCCAAATATAGTTTTTCCATTACAAAAAATCTACATTCAAAATCATTTAGAAATCTGCTCAGATTACACACCACTTATTCTTTTGGGTTCTCACAATCTTGAGCCAATAGAACTCCAATTTATGCATCATAGGTTGAACATATAACTTCAGTGTCTTATCTTCTCATAGAGGCACCAAAATAGGTTGTTTGACCAAGTATCTCTTGAGTTTCTAGAATGCTATATCATGCTCCTCATTCCAATCAAGTTGCTCTTAATATCTTAGCTTCAAGAAAGGAGAAATAGTTTAGTTTTTCCTACTACATTAGATATAAATCAACGAATGAAATTAACTTGACCCAAAAACCTTTATAATTCTTTCTTGGTTTGGGGAATTATTCTTACAATTATATACTTTTCTTTGTTTTCCTTTTCCAACTTGTATTCCCTTTTGGTGTACCAAATATTCCAAGAAATTTCTTGTAGAAACTCCAAAAGCACATTTTAAAAGATTCATTTTAAGTTGATAAATTCTAATTCTTTCAAAGGACGTTTTCTAGTGTGTTATATGATCAGTTTTTGTTTTTGACTTCACAATTATATATCAATATAAAACTCCAAAAAGGCGTCAACCATATCACTGTAAATGGTATTCATTCCCCTGTGCTAAATTTTCTATGCATTCATTAATCTAAATGGAATTTTATCCATTTGAAGGTTCCCAAATTACCAGGGCATCTAAAAGTAGTCTTATGCACATATTATTCAACTATTCATATTTAGTTGTTATATTAATGGCGATCCATTGTAGACATAATAGCATGAACAGAAGATCTGTCAACCAATAGGTCGACCAATGGCATTGGATCTTCATATTTTGGAATGGAATCATTTAAATTTCTAAAATCAATGCACACTCTTAATTTGTCATTTTTTTAATAAATGGAACTAAGCCATTTAACATGAATAGTTGTTTTAATGAATCCAACCTCCAACTTCCTTTCAATTTGTTCTTTTATCTTTGTTGTGACTTCTAGAGTCAAGTGTTGAGGCAGTTGTTTGATAAATTTGATTGATTCATAGCTTAAATTTTGCCAAGTTCCTATATAAGCCAGTCAACTCATCATATTCCCAATAAAATCACTCCTTGTACTCATTTAGAAGATCCATAACTAATTATTGGTATTCCTTGCTAAGATTTGCACTAATATATGTCACCTTCTAATTTTTTTTGGTTCCTAAATTAAATTCTAACAAAGGAACCTATTGATTTACCATAAGCTCTTCATTCCACCAGTGAACTTGTAAATTCACCATTATTGTGAGGATATTCATTCTCTTTATCATCTTCGAACACATAACTCAATTAATGGTCCTCTGTTCACTAATCATTATACTCAAATCTAGGTCCCTGGATTTATATAACACCATGTATAAACTTTCAGTGGCCTTTTATAATCTATTAACCAACTATGTTTCCTTTTTTTAGTTGGTGACATCAGACCAAAAGCTATCTTTTCCCAAGCCTCATCTAAAAGTGTGGGTTCTATTGATAACCCATATAGTGGGCCACACATAAAGATTCACTTTTTACAAAATTTTATCTTAATTAGATTTAAATGAACAAGCAAGATATATTATGAAGAAAACATCCAAAACAAATAGGAAGAAAAAGATACAGAGGAAAAACCCTTTTAGGAAAACCTATATTTAGCACCGTTTATACTCGATGGAATAACGCGTAAATATAGACAACATAGAGTTACACTAATTTCAATACAATAGTGTGTTTGAATATTTAAAATAAAATAGTACAGCCTAGTACCGCCCATAATAAGTAGATCTTGCCTTGGTATCTATCGATCATCCTCTGAAATTAGCAATATCTTTCTTCTTCAGCAGTAGATCCTCGACTCCACAATTCAACAGTAGAGAAAATATCCATAGGGATTTAGAACATAGATTGTGTTCTTCTTGGTTTATCAAGTGATCTTAAATGATCCAAGGGGTTTTAATAAAAAAAATTAAGAGTTTGATCATAAAAAAAGATCTTAAAAGGCTTAAAAACAAATGAATCCCCGCATCTTCACTTATAGAGATAGAGATACACTAAAGATAAACTTTCAAACACCTTAGAGGAACTTGAAATATAGCTAAGGAGGTTTAATTTTCATAATTGGAGATAAGGGAGCATTGGAATCCCTAGCTTCATCGGCAAGACTTTGGTTGGAGGGATCTTTCTTTTGAGTTGGCACAAAAATATGAGCTCCCACTGGCACAAGAGCCAAAATAGATGCAAGATCTATCAATGAAGCACCAACATCAAGAGGTGATAGGGCTGTTTCGACAACATGCAGAAGAACCTCATGTCCAGACATGGTTAAATCATCCCAGGAAATCGGCATCAATAGAGAAAGAAAAAAAATTATTAAGAGTCAACGTGTGGTAGTACATGAAAATAGTTATAAAAATTTGAAGATTTAACTCTTTGAAACTGTCCCGTGGAATCAAACTTACGATGGGCCTCATTATGGGGAAAGGAGAAAGAGACTTGTTAAGTGCTTGAATGGCCACCTGAAAGTCAAGCTAGGAAACTACGTATTAACTGAGTATCATTAGCCTAAGATGCATACATTGAAGTCTTAAGAATAAAGAGAAATAAGTTACCTCTGGCAGGTGGGCAGGAGGAATCACAACAAAGTGTAAAAGGCTGGATGATGGCGACTCAAAGGCTGTTGGGAGAAATTTCTAGGTAGACATTGAGTCTTCATCAAAACTACCTGAGGGACCAGTGATCTCCACTTCCAATGAAAGTGTAGATGCTACCTCACTCACATGAGTGGAGGAATCATGACGTGAATATGAAAGCCCAATCATCCAGGAAAGGTAAGATGAAGCAGGTTCGGGAAAAGGTTCCTCAATGACTTGGATTGGGGAGTTCCTTGGAGATGGGGGAGAATAGCAAGGGGGTTAAAGTCCCTAAATAAAAAAGAGAAAAATATACACAAAATTTTAGAGAAAAAACATGCCAACAAATCAACAAAACTTATAAAAATTGTTTAAGGAATTACCTCTTGAACATAAGAGATGGATGCCGTTAGTATAGCCTGCATCAAAACTACCATAACATCTTCATCCATGGGGATATCATCTAGAACAACAGATTCAGACGTACCTAGAGGTGGTGGAGTTAAATGTGGACTACAAGGGATCAGGACACAATCTTAGGTGGTGTTCTTCCTCGGAGTCTTGGTGGCCAAACATTTCTTCCGTTGAGTTGGGGCACCAGAGGAAGGTCCCTCTATGGAATGGACAATGTGGGAACTTCTCCAGTGTGTAACGTGAGTAGCAACATCAGGATGAGCATAGAGTAGAATGAGGTAAATGTTCGATAAAGGTTGGAAGGCACGCAAACCTTTTCATCTTACAAATATCATTTTTCTGCCAACTCGGGGTCTACTGATAGACTGGTCTCTAGAGGAATCCTAGGCAACTCGTTAATACCTTTCTTAGACTTTTATTTCTTATGGGTTGGGATATAAGCTTCCTCCATGACGAACAAACTATAGAAGAAGTTGGTCTCTTGGCAATATCAGGCACATGCATAACAGTCTTCTTTTTTCCCTTCTACGGTACATTGCTCAAAGGGGCCCGAGGAGGCAATTCCTGAGGAGGAATTTTCTTAGTGGCACTTAGAAGAAACTTAACTCCTATTACTGAGTTATTTTTTAGTCCCAACTACAACAAAAGATATTTATTAACTGTGGGATAAGCAGAAGGAATCTTGATTCACTCCTCTATCTGACTGAGCTGCTATGACCTTAAATACATAAGCTAATTAAGGAATACATCACCTTTCCTTTTGTAATTTATAATGGTGGGTTTTCCTCTCAATTCCTCAGTCAACACTACAATGGCTGCAATGGTAAAGTCTTACCAAACTTGGGAGAATGTCTTATCATCCATGATGGTTTGATAAATAGTTGGAGGAACACCTTAATCAGACCTAAATTGATGAGCAAAGCGGTTGGGATTGTAGTCTGGAGTTAGAGTGCGCACCGTAGCCAAGGAAGGTCTCTGAATGACCATTTCTTCTATCATCATTTTAAGAGGCAAATTAGCATTAATAAAAATACCAAGTTTGGGTATGAGTTCCCTAATCACAAGGTCTCGTAACAAAGGCCAAGTATTCATCAAGATAGGTAAGTAGGTCCCCTTTGCTCTATTTTTCATTCCAACAAAGTAGCTTGGGGATTAATAGTATATGGAATTATAGGAATCTCAAAAGAGGAAATATCTCGAAACTTTGTGTAAAGAAAATCTGTGAGGAGGATTATGTTTGAAAAATAGAAGCATCATACCTCCCTAACGACCGTTCCATGTCTAGGTGGGTCATATCCATCCATGCCTAGAGAGATCTAAGCGTGATAAGCAATAGGTGGGAGATTAACCCTACGTGAAAATTGAATAATAATATTAATTAATTCTCTATGGGGTTGGTCGTTGGGCTTACCCGACAGAAGAAAGTGCAGCCGCACACACAAAATATAAGCAGGTAACTCTAAGAGATTACCTTTGCCTTATCTAAAAATTACATATGGAATGTTTCCTTTGGCTTTTTTTTAGCCTTGGTGAGCTTTGGGGGAACATGGAAGTAATGTCTGATGAGTTGGTAGGAAGTACCCTTAATGGAGTCCCTAATGCAATCGCAACAAATCTTTTCCAGGTTAGAGCGAGTCGTAGCTTCATTGGCGTTCAGATCTTGATCGTCAGAAGTAGAAGCACTTTGGGTTTCTAGACCCATCAACTCAAACACATCTTCAAGGTTGACCGTGAATTCACCCTAAGCTACAATGGAGGTGTGAAATGTTGTGTTCCAATGAGAAACCAAAAGTTGAAGAGAAGCTTTATATTTGGACAATATTATATATCCATACTAGTAAGAATGTTGAAGACCCACCTTCCTAAAGATGGTGGAGTATTTCTCAAGGACGTAGTTTAACTAGGCAGCAAAACCAACTATGTGACTTTTAGGGCCCTCTAAGTTACTGTTGGAATAAGGAAAGTCCCCACGGTCTAAAAAAAATGCTTGGCTCCTTTGGGGCCTAGGTAGCCCCATATCTCTCTCTCTCTCTCTCTCTCTCTTCATGTTCATCCCCAAAGGTGAGAGCGTTAGATTTAGTGTTAAAATAAGCAGGAAAAAGCTTCGCACTCTTCTCTAACTTATCCCCTTTATCAAGATAGGGGAACTATGGTACAACTATTGTTGGGATTCATGGGCCGCTCTATCTACCTCTAGAGTTTGATCGAAAACTTGGCCAGTGGCAACAAGTTTATGTTGATAATGCAGGCCATTGATGAATATAATAATATTTTAAGGGATGAGAGGACACAAAAATAGGACAAAGGGGAAGAAGAGGAGGAAGGAGTGGTAGAGATAGAGTTTCATGGTGGTTTACGGTGAGTTTAGAGGGCAAAGGGAATTTTTTATCTCTAAAAAAAACTTGAGCTCTGGAATGATAATGGCAGAAGTATTTGACAAGTGATGAAAAAAGTGACAAAAAAGAGTTTAAGTGTTGGAATGAAACAGAATATAGCCGTTTGGGAGTTCAAAATGGCATTTTGATTTCCCATGCATGGAAAAAGAGTTTAAGACATGATGCCAGTTGGAAAAACAAAGCTGGTATAGTTAACAAAAACACGACATACGACACTTTGATGGTAGAGATGTCAGTCGATTAGACTTCAGCATTAATTGATTGCAAGTGCTAAAAAGGGAGGGAACTTGCTAACTTAGAAAGAGATTCATGGTATTTTCAAATGATTAAGTTGTTTAAATTTCAAAATATGTTAACTTCCCTTGTAGGAAGTTTACTCGGGCCATATTATGTATGGACACATAAGTGGAGGTTTGTTGGAGTAGAGGTTTATCATCTTAAGATGTTTCATACAGACATTTCTTGTGAACACAAAAATATCTCCATGAAGGGACAAATATAGGGGGAGCTTAAAGATAAAATTTTAATTAGAGATAATTCCTCACACAAAAGGAATGAATTATTCAAGTGACCAGGCTCAGAAGCTATCTTGAGCAAAGAACCGAGAAAGCTGGAAGCAAGTAAACCATTTTAAGCATTTAAAGTAGGCACTGAGGAAGCTTTTCCTCAAATGAGTTGTTCGTGGAGGCTTTGTATTTTTTTGTACTTAAGTTATGAATTTATGAGACATATTGTAAATAATGAGATGTATTGTACTATGTTTGTGAGTTTAATTGGTATCTACGAGGGTACAGGCCTGGCAGGGCTTGGGAGAGATTCCATACTATATCAAATAACCTCACTATGGGAATATGCGAGAAAACTGGTTTGGAAGATTAATAAGTAAGGCAACTTTAATGAACAACTTAACCTCTATAGACACATCAAGTAAAATAACAATAGGGTATCATCCGAACAACCATGAGTTGCTTTGTTCATGGGGTTTAATGAGAAATAGTATTCAACTGAACTGACAAATGTCTTATTGATGGCACACAATGACCTACCCCATGTCCAATATAATCTTGAATAAACTATGGTGGTATGGGTACTCTCATAAGCTTTGGTAGGCCACCACTAAAGACTTTTGTTGGCATTTAATTCCACTGATGTAGGGGCATGCTGGCATAATCTTACATAAAATGCGAGTGACGTAAAGTCATAGGAGGCGGTCCTTATATTTAATGAACTTGTGATTACTCGAGTGTATCTAGATGACAATATAAATATCCCAACCTCCCTTTATGTAGAGAGAAATCATAGAGAATAGAGATTATTAGAGTAAAGAGAAAGTTATTTCAAAGAACCAGAGCATTCATTCTTCACCATTAATACCTTTGTTCAGGCTTCCTACCAAAAACTTAGGCATTTATTAAGTTGGGACTTACATTCCTTTATACCTAGGTGTTTGATCTTACTACCAAAGGTGTATCCAGAGTGCTTACTTCTCTCTCCCTATGGATAGTTGCTTCAAAGGTCTATTTATGCTTTTAAACAGGAGACATTAATTTTTTATCATTGAGTTATACATGAGTGTTTGCGAGTTCACATCAAAGAGTTTATTCCATTTCATCTGGATTTATTTCATCGTCATCACTAGCATCTTATTTGATAATTTATCTCCATTTAATAGAGGTTATGCCTCGGTTTATATTCAAGTAACCTAGCATCAAGATAACTGTTCTCTTACAGTGGGCTTAGCGTAGCCTAACGCTGGGGAGAAAAATTAGAAGTTGGTACATTTTAGGAACATCACTCTTGGTGAGATGCCTATGCAGACATCAATTCCAGCTAATGTGAACCTCACCACTCCTCAAAGTAAGGTTCTCATCTCTTGTCCACATCCTTTGAAAAGACCAAAATACCCAAGTTCTCAATGGGACATTGAAGCCACCACAATCTCTGAGATGAAAAAACGTTTCCAACTCCTCAGAACTTAAATTTATATTTGAGGAGGATGCCAATGACTTGGAGAACTACTAACTTCATTGCCTCCTTAGGGTAAGCGTGCATATATTTCTGTGGACTTTACTTCATGTTGTTTACTTTTACTAACTCCATTTTCTTTATTTTTCCTCCAAGCCGTTGAGGCTTCCATGAGACAAAGGGAAAAGTATGAAGACATTTAAGCTCAGCATAAGGTCATGGAGGCTACACAAAGGCTGAGCTCTAAAAAGGAAAGTCCTCCTCATCTTAAGAGGGAAAAAAAGTCCACAATTGCATCCTTCCAAGCTACTAGTCTTAAGTAAAAAAACAAAAATAATGTAGAGGATAATTTCAAAAAAGCCACAAAGGCTCTTAAGGTGTCTAAGGAAAAATGTATGGAAGCTATCAGTCAAGCCATGGATAGCTAAGGGAAAGTTATCAGTTTTGAGGCCTAAATTTCCACCTTATCTTAAATTCATGTCATGCCTATGAAAAAAGGGGCTGATAATAATGACAAGGCCCTTCAGAAGATGGCTGATGAATATATCATAGCTATGATGGTGGATGGTAAAGATGCTTTGTCTACATTCAAGACTTAAAATTATTTTTGGATTGGTTAAAATAAGGTCTACATCTGCAACTATATGGAAATGAGGTACATAGTTGATGGGAACTTTCTCGAGGCCAAGGAGGTCATTTTTCCATTGAATTTCTCTGATGCTGAGCATACTCAGTGTGGGGTGGAGCTGAAGAAGGCTGAAGATCTTGACAGAAAAAATAGAAAAGGTCGTAACTACTGCTCTAGAGGCTAAAGACACTAAGATATGCCTAGAAAAAATAGAAGGAGATGAAGAAGGAGACACAAAGTCTTATATTTTTGTCTGTGACTTTTGTCCTTTTTATGGAATTTATAATTTTTTGTGTCTTGTAATGAAACCTTGAACTCTTTGATGAATGGATTTTATGTTTATATCTATACTTAGATCACCTTGTAATAGACCTCTCTTGCCATGAATTTCATTTAGACTTGCAAATTTAAAAACTAGGTGATGCCTCATAACATGTCATGCTTGAAGTCTATAAGCTAAAACTCCATGGCTTGCGGGGTATTATAATCCCCCAAAAGCCTTTAGGAGTGGTCTTTATCCACATAGGTGGCATTTTGTAGTCGACTTTCACAATCTGTAGTCTTAAATTAATGGACCTTATTTGAAATCATCAAAATATTTTGAGGTAAATTTCGAATCCCCTAACATCTTATGGGGTATAAGTATCCCCTTAGGGCTCATATGGTATAAGTATACCCAAGGCTCAGTTCCACTAATTGATAAGTGAGTGTGTGCTATTACGGAGTCTGTCTCGAGTCTAGTAAATATAGACTCACAACAATCTGGGTATTGAGTTTTTTAAGGATCTGAACAAAACTACTAGCACAAAGTTCTTGTCATTTAGATCCTTGTGCGTACTAAGTCTGAATGTTATGACCGATGTTTGCATTTTTATGACATTAGTTTTGTTGTTGGGACTAAGTCTGATTATTTTTACACAAATCTTCATTTTTATGAATTGGACTATGTTTGATTTCTATTACCTAAATTGACATTTTTATGACTTAGTTTTTATTATTACATATGCATTTATCTTTGTACTTTATCTCCTAGTTTTATGGTTACCACATCCTCTACGACTATTTATGGGCATGTACCATCTATGGTTGTGGTCTTCTTTCGTGACCTGGTGATCCATAACCTTTGGACTTCCATGGTGGTAGGTTTTCCTCAAACCTGCTAAGTAAATTGCAAAGGATTTAAGTCAAACTATTAATTTTTTATTAATACTAATTTGTGCGGGGATACAAAATTCATTTGTTTGTCTTAGATATGGTCTTGTAATAATTAGAAAAGTACAAAATTTCCCTCAAAAGAACTTTTAGTCCATGTCCTCCTTATTATACAGTTAGTGGTCATGGTCTTTGTGAACCTTTGCAACATCCCTTTCCTGATTAGCCTATCAACATACAATTTTAGGCCATGAAAATCATTGTTTATATGGCCATGGTCCTTGTGAAACTCACACCACTTTTTTTTTCTCTCATACCAACAAGAGTATTCAACTTCTCTTGTCATATAATGAAATTTTCTACCTTGATGCTAAGTAAGATAATCTTAAGCTCATAGTTAAAAGGAGTACATTCTTTATAAAATTCCTTTTCTTGAGCCTCATACTTTATTTTGTTCACCTCTACCACTGTCCTCAGTCTTCAATGTACTAGTGAAGGCCACGAACTCTAGCATTAGGATTCTTATTCTTTGACCAAAGAGATTGACTTAACTCTAAAGTGAGGCTTGACAGTTATAGAGATGGATGATACACCTCATAATTTATGCCACATATTCAGTGTGTGTATGCCCTGATTTTTAGATACCTTCAATGATATGTTCTCTTTAAATTGTTGCTTCTTTATAAAATCTTTCTTTAAATAGTTCTGAGAAGGAAAGGGGCTATATGCATTCACTTGTATCTTAAGCTAAACACACAAATTCATTTTTACCTGTTTTTATCTTAATTTAATTTAAAGTGAACTTGTGTGTTTAGCCTAAGATACAAGTGAACCCATATAGCCCCTACTTTCTAAAATTAGTATCAGAGACGGTTACACTATTTTTATTATGTGATCTTTAACGTGGGATTATATGGATAATTTGTATAATAGGCTACCTATTTTTTATGGGTCAAATTATGCTTATTAAAAAGCTCGAATGAGGTCGAAATTGAAGTCGATTGACGCAAGAGTATGGATTGTTTGTGAAAGAGGTTGGACACCACCCATTGTTGTGACACCCTGCCTAATTAAATACCGGGTGATCAGTCCTTTATTAAATTATAATCAAGGTGAACGGTCGGTTCATTCTTAGCATCACTGTCGTAAAAATAACTTTTCCAATTTAAACACCCTAAATAATTAAGTAAGTGTCAAAACCATTTTAGACATTACTTTCCCAATTTTTTATTTAAAATCAATATTTTGAAACTGTACATAATTCATAATTTAAGGATCAACCAACAAATATACTGGAACCAACAATTCAATTAATTAAACATCCAACTAAGTAATTCCAATATTAAAACTTAAAGGAAAACATCCTGAGAGTAATAAACCCAAAAGTACATATACTGGAAATAAATGAATCACAATATCCGATAAGCAAATGAATAATGGAAAGGTCGACACATGCCCAACTGAATAAATAGTGCTAGAAGTGGAATCAATAAATGAGGTCGTCTAAACAAAAGTCCTGCAACTCCCACCTAAGCTGCAGCACGTTCCTTCCAAAGGATCCTATGCAAGACGCCCCTGTGGCTGGGCACCTGTAATATATACATATATATATACAAGAGAGAGCAGAAAATGGAAACGGGTCAGAGCCCGATTGTAAAAACGATTTAAAATTTGTTTAGCAAGTATTTTAAATATTTACTGGCCAATGCAACAACATATTAGTATGTCACTCCCTTGATAAATTCTCACGTCTCTTCTAATGGGCACGCCTATCGCACTAACCTTCCCAACTGTTTAACTTATCTTATCTTAGGTTGCTCGTAAGATTTAAACTGACAAACTCAATTGTTTAAGAGGTTAATTTCATTTAACAACAAAGTTCTCATTTAAACCTTATTTACTAATAAAGTTTCTCAGTAATATATTATACTTTTCAAACACTTATTCCCAAATTGAAATAATTATTCATTTCTTATTTACCATAAACACAGTAGGAAATTCCCAAATTCCAGAATTAAATATATATATTAAATACTCATATAATATATATATTCTAACATCACCCCACATAATAATTATGGTGCGGGCATACTCTGCTATCCAGTCCCCGTATCACTCGTACTAAGGGAAATACAAGTTCGGAATCACTCTCGAACTGTATTGAAACAAAACATAAACAATATTGAGGCGAAGCATAGTTTCCAAGTCTCTAATAGGTTAGCACATTCCCTCACGTCTCTTAGGACCGTCTGACTATCGATCCGATAGCCTGTACCAAAGGATTTCTATCTTCTAGGGTACGAGTCATTATCCCCCATAAAGGTCCCATCGAGATAAGACTGTCCCAACGCGGTAACCTCGGGGATAATAAGTAGCGCGGGCATGATTTTTACACGTATATAGTATACATAAACACAGTCATATAAATATACAACTGTTACCATACCAAGTTTAGATACATACTCACGACCCATAATTATGATATTTGTCCTTATTACTCGTTATTTAGTTATCACGTATAACATTTGCCTCTTATCTTAATTTGTGGGATTATCCTAACTTATAAAGTGACATTCATGGATTTCTATCCTCCCAAGTGTAATTTCAGTAGGTACTCATTTATTTTTCAACGTAACTAACTTATGCGTCTCCCCCTTTAATACATAATTCCATCGTCTCTTATATGTAAACATTCCCGAAAAATGTAAATCTCGTCTTACATTAAAGGTTTCATATTTTTAATAAGTCCTACTGGTCTTCTATATCTCCCAAAATATTTTAATAAGGATTTCCAAAGATTATTACTCATTTAAATTGAATTCAACTATTTAGAAGGGGAAATGTGAGTCTGCCAGGAGGGGTCGATCGATCGATGGCAAGAGCTCGATCGATCGATGCATCGATCGATCGATACTCCTGGTTCGATCGATCGATCAAACAGGTATGCTGAATCTGCAGAATACCAGTTACGGGTTCTATCATCCAACATCATCAAAATCTAAATTCTTAACACCCAAACTCCCAGAAATTTATACCACAAACATTCTAAACCCAGATGGACAATATTCTACGTAAGGCATGTGAGTTTTCATCAAGAATCATGGATTAAAAGTGTCAAAATTTATACAATTCTCATGAACCCTAAAAATTCCTTTAACTTAATTTAAATCATTCTTTTTCCATAATTTCTACTTCTACTCCATCATAAATCCGTGGTTCAACCTCTACATGTGAAAGGAATATTCAGATTATTGTTTATATCACTACGCCATGTGATTTCTAATCTCCAACATGAGTTTTCTTTCATAAATCTCATCCTAATCAACCCTAAACTAATATGAATGAAGCATTAACGAAATTAAGCAAGATAAATACTTGCGTGGGAATTTTTGTTTCTGATTTGTGGCTAAAATCAGTGTGGTTGTGATCCTTGTGACGTGATCTAGCGTTTGGCGATGACGGCGGTGCAAACGGAGGAGTTTTCGGCGTAGAACTCTTTGGCAAGATCTCTCCTTCCTTCTCCAATGGTTGTTTCTTGTTTTTGATTGAGTTAACCCTAGAAGGTAACCCTAAGTATTTGATATAACCTTACAATTTTCGTGGGTTTTCAGGCTTAAAAATATAAAATGTCCAAAACGCCCTCCGGGGGTGTTAATTAGTCCTAAAAATGCCCCGAGACCCAAACTAAACCCCCGGGTACATTATTTTGACTATTTAGACCCTTCCGGACACTTTGGCGCACTTGAAATGACCATACGGGTGACTTATAATTTATTCACTTTTATTAATCAACATTTAGTCTCGACACGACACGGGCGCGTCCCGACTTAAATTTCTGAAATTGTCATTTTATTCACTCGTGACATTTAATAGAACCAATATCATGTATCACTTTACTCATTAGTAATTTTCAACAAGTTTCCAATGATTACTAACTCTCTTCACGTTAGTAATTATAAAAATAATTAATTTCCGGATTTATATTAAATTAATATCTCACATTAAATTTAATAAATCCCCAAATTTAGAAAGTATAAAAATACGGGGTATTGCAATTGTGACTAACAAAAATATCAAAAGTCTTAAACTTATCATAACTTGGAAAGTGGATGATTTTAAATGGAGTAATTTTCACTCCTGTAGATCGAGCATAATTTTTGGTGTTGTCATTCCCGATGAGTTTCGTCGTATAATGACGTGAAGCACATCTAAGTAAGAGTGGGATATCTACTAAATCACTCGCAAGGGTACTAATGTTATGAAAACTTATAAGCTTTAAAATCTCACCGCACAGTTTGAGACCATACGTATTAATGATTTTGTCACTTTTGATGAATTCTACGCCTGTTATCTGATATAGTGAATTCATGCTTTAATTTGGGTGAAAAAATTCCCGATATGAGGGTTATTAAAATGATTTTCATATCACTTACATCCCATTTTAATGCTCAGGTTACTATCCCAAATTCTTTGAGAATTTTAGATACTCCTAGGTAATAAAAACTCGTAGAAGACCATCAAACTTATGAATTAGAGATGTTCCACAAAACTAAAAGAAAAAAAGGAAGGAGTAGCATTAAAATCTAAAATGAAAAAAATGAAAAAGGTTTTAGACTATGAGTCCGAGTATGATTTTGATCTTGATGATCTTACTCTTTTTGCAATTTTTTTTTTAAATTTCTCAAATTCAACAAAGAAAATTCTTCCAAAGAGAATAAGGGTTTTGAGGAGAAAAAGGAAAATGAGGGCAAGAACGTTATTGAGAAATATCAAGTGAGGTATTTTGAATGTGAATGGAAATGGAATACGTCACATGAGTGTCCCACTAGGCTAAACAAACAGGACAAAGGCAAAGAATCATACAAATCCACTCTTAGCGATAGTGACGTCAAGTTGGTGCATTCTGAGGATGAATCACCACATGAAACCTGCATTGTGTTCATGCACAATCATATTAGTATTTTAAGTTTTTCCCACATCGGTGAGGACATTTCTAAACATGATAGCCTCAATAATTTTTCGAACCATTCAAGAAAGAGTGAGGAAGATAACATTTTGAGTGAGGGAGAAGGCAAAATTCAATGCACCTGCGCCAAACTTGACAAATAGTCTTTGATAACCACAAAACAAAATATATGTTTGACTGTTAGAGTTTTAAGTTTTAAGAGAATGTGAGGCGTCGGTGAGTCAACTCGAAAAGTTGAAAATTTTTGGGGGTGAGCAATTGATTGTGGTTGGTAGGGAAACGATCAATTTGCCCAACAATGTGTCTAGTCTTGTGAGAGATCTTCAAGATGCATTGAAGACTCGTGAGAAACTTGAAGCCCATATCTGGAACATAATTAGAGGTCAAGGTCATTGTATAGGATATATCGAAGAAGGTTAGAACGATGTTCCTTGGTCTCACATTGGGTTTTAACGAGAGGGAATGAATAGGTTATAATGGTTCATCCACTTATAATGCCACACCCTAGCCGATTCTTGAGTTTGTGAGGGATCCTTATGCGCCTCGACCTAGCCCACCATGGAGACCTAACCCTCCATAGAGATCTTGTCCTAGATTTGTTAACCAATGTAGACCCAAACTTGTTTATGTTTGTTCTCATTACAAACAAATAGGTCACCTTCGAGAATTTTGTTTTAAGCTAGGGAGAGTTTCTCACATGTATGTCCCTCGACATGATCCCACACGTGTTCATGCATACGCTCCCACACAAGGTTCTACACATGCTCTTGCACATCACCATAGAGATTTTGAGAGATTTGGAGAGTAAGTGGAATTTTTAGTCAAAACTTCTCAAAGTTTTATCAATGAATTTCAAAGGATGTCTACTCCTTTTGATAACTCCTCAGACTAATGATTGAGGTTATGAGTTTATCTAGTGTAGGATGATTATCATCTTCATATCATTTGTCCCTATTGATAGATTCTATTTTTATTGTATTTCTATGTTTTTATTTTGAAAAAAAAATTGAAAAATCTAAAAAGATTTTAGTTTTTTTAACAAAAAGTTTGAAACATTACAAAAAGATTTTATTTTTGATAAAAAAATTGTAAAAAGACAAAAAGTGTTATGTAGTTTTTCTTTTCACCATATATGGATTTGCATTTAAGATGTTTGAATCACCATTACATACAATCCATTTATGTAACTTTGTCATGGTGTTTTGATACATGGTTTCATTTGTTTAGTGTTCTTAATAATATGTAGTTAGCATTTCATTGTCCATTGATGATTACTTTCTCCATGCTGGACATTTTTTCACCTTTATTGAACACTTGAATGGATTTTTTGAACATTGTGCTTGCTTATCTTATGTCAAATACAATGTTCTCATCTCAATAGTGTTTAATAATGAACCAAATATAGTGGAGATAAGTTGTTCTTGTAAGAACCATTGCTCGGATTTCGTTACCTGAAAATATTTGTTTTATGTTAAGCAATGTCAAGGGGATACGAAAGTGCCAAGCCCATTTTATTAATGGCACATAAAAACAGAAGTGCCAAGGCCATTTTATTTCATTGGCAGACAAAAATAGAAGTGCCAAGGCCATTTTATTTCATTGGTGCTTCGCTACACATGAACATTATGATATCTTCAAAATTTTGAGAGTGAATTCTTAAATATGTGAGATTTGGAGGGTATTATAAAGTAGAAGATCAATGGGTTTTCACAACTAACTTTCTTGAAAAAAATTAAATAGTTTGGCATTATTATTTTGAGAAGAATTTAAATTCATGGAATGTTGCATAAGTCGAGTCAATTTCATTTGTGTTAAGGTTGAGTTCTTTCTCTAGAGGTATCACATTGACTTTGTTAGACTGTGCTATGAATGCCTATGTTTATTTTCCTATGAAAAATGTTCACAAATTTGCATTTTTCTTTCATGATTCGGATATTTTAGTGTTATTCAATGGTGTGTTATATTTCTACCTTCTATACCTATACTTTTTATACCTGAGAAAATTTAAAAAAATTAAACAAATAGTTGGTATTCCTATTTGAAATTTCATCACATGTGCTTTATTGATTACGTTTGTGATGCGATTTCTTTTGGATTTACATGATGCTAAATTTTCAAGATTATTTTCTAACCCTTTGTCTATTACAAACAAAAAGGGGGAGAACAAATTGAGGGGGAGTTTATTTTTTCTTTAAACTCATAGGCATTAAGCTATTTCTTTGTCTCATGTGTGTAGGTCATTCCACCTTGATGATAATTTCATGGACCATACAAGATGATGAATTTTCGTTGAATATTTATACATTTATGAGTTGTTGTTTCTTGATTTGGGAGGGAATTGGTTGTATTAGTTTTAGGGGTAAATTTTGGCTTTGGTTTGTGTTTTGTATCGGAATAGACAAAGGGGGAGATTTGTAAGAGAAAGTTTTATAATTTCTCCTTTTATTATTTGGCTTATCCCGTTACACCCCACTGCAGCTTAATGATTGCTATCAAGTCTTCCAAGAGAAGAAACGTTGGTGACATTAGCAAAGATTAAAGGTCGCTCGTCACAACTTTACCTAAGAAGAGTTATGAGGTGATTTGGTAAAGCTTTATATATCCAGGGGTTGTTTAAAGACAGTTAATATTTAATAGTTTTTATAATGGTTTTAAAGATTTTTTTGAAAAACTCGCCAGCTCGTTAGAATGACTTGGCGTTCGAACGTCATTTGAAGTTTCGTTGGAAACCATTCGAATGAGATAGGGTATATCATTCGAATAAGGTGGAAGTTCATTCGAACGAGTACCCGTGTTTTTTATTTTTAATTTAATATTTTCCAATATTTAATCCCCATCTCTTTGCAATAAATTTACCTATAACTAGAGATGCGGGATTAGACTTGTGGAAAAGTTTTAGTTCAAAATAAAAAACATGCGTACTGGTTCTAACAAAATGCCACCTTTTTCGAACGATGTACTCTATTTCATTCGAACAGTTTCCAACAAAACTTCAAATGATATTCCAAAGAGAACCCCAAAGGCGGCGTTCCAGATCTCATTAAAACATGGGAACCTCGTCTTAAAGACATATCCAATCTCGTTCGAACGACATGCTATGTCATTCTAACGAGCTGGCGAGTTTTTAAGAAAATATTTAAAAATCATTTTAAAAACTTTTAAATGAAAAATCTTTCAAAATAACCCCTTGTTATATAAATCTTTACTAAACCACCTCATAACTCTTCTCGATTAAAGTTTTGATGAATGATCTTCAATCTTTGCTAATGTCAGCCACATTTTTTCTCTTTTAAGACTTCAAAACGATCATGAAGATCCAATGAGGTGTAATGGGATAAACCAAAGAAAAATAAAAGGAGTAATTATAAAACTTTCTCTTGCAAGTTCATTTTTTGGGTCTAGCTATGGCCTTGTAATAATTACAAAAGTACAAAATTAACAAAATCTCCCTCAAAACAATTTTCAAGTCATGACCTCCCTGTTTCTTAGTTGGTGTCCATGATCTCTATGAACCTTCACAACATCCCTTGACTTATGAGATTTTTAGACTCATGCTTTAGGTTATGGAACTTATTGATTGTATGGACATGGTCATTATGGAACTCATGCCACTTACTTTTTTCTCCCCAGCAAGCAAGAGTCTGCAATTTCTTTGTCCATTAAGTAAACTTTTATGCCTTGATGTTATGTAAGATTGTCTCAAGCTCGTAGTTGAGAGGAGTGAATTCTTCATACGACTCCTTTGCTTGAGCCTCATGCTTTATTTTCTTCACCTCTCACACCGTCTCTCATTTAGAAGTCATGAACTCCGTCTTTTTCTTATTATCTTCGGCCTTTCGTGTATTGATGAAAAATACAGACGCTAGCATTAGGATTCTTTAGAAAATGATATTTATTTGACCCTAGAGTAAGGTGTGACCTTAATATAAATGGTTGATACACCTCATATGGTGTGCCACGTCTTCACTCTGCGTGTACCCCGATCCTGCGATGCCTTCAATATTATTTTCTTTTTAAATAGTTAGTTCATTAGAAATTATTTCTTATCTCTGAGATGAACTAAAATAGTGGGAAATACAAGAGTCATACAGATGACAAAATCATGTATTGAGAAGATAGTAACAATGGGATGAATCCCATTCCAACGAGGTCGCGACCTGTCAAGCCAAAAAGGGTTAGAACTGTGTTTATTGTCCTTTATAAGGAGATTTTCCACTAATATTGATATGATCAAATATGGTTTTCTCATGGCATGATTCCATATGATGGATACTTTTACTGATATATTCCCTAGGAAATAATGGTAATGTGATAACTAAAAAGTTCATAAAACATCTTTATCTACCCCAAGCCATTTGACAATCCTTAAGGCATTAACCCTATTGGATGATGCCCACATAATCATCGATTTTCAATCCTATGACCTAGCCTTATGTAAGCTAACCTACCCCAAAACCCATATATATGTTACGGGGTTTTTAATAATTTACTGTCATCTCCGGTCTAAAATAAATCATTTCTTCAATCATAAATTTTAAGTATGCCAAAATAAAAGTTTTTGGTCTAACCTATCACTGTGAGGCTGTAGCGTGTAACACTACAACATAAAATTCACGGACCTATGGGGGAAAATGCAGATTTCATCCCTAATTTTTCTCAAATGTTTTTTTACCCCAAGAATTAGATTAAAAATCCCTTTGAAGCATTAAGCCAAGGCATAGTAAGACCTTATCTCCAAATAAACATAGGTTTAGCAGAAAATGCCTAATATATAAGCCACAATATGGCTAAATAACCATAAGATGTAGAGAAAATATCAAATATATTCATGCCTAGTTCCCAGTCCTTATAGGGTCATGGACATTTCAACAACTTAGACAAATTTGGACATGAAAACATCACTAGGGGAAAAAGATTTGCCCAAAAAACCCAAAATAGGTGTGATAAAATATATGTGAAAAGATGAAGAGACCCTAACTATGTCTTATATGAACGTATGGTCCTAACTGCCAAAATCTCACCAATAAGATGTAGATTCGGAGACCCATATGAATGAAATAAGGCATAATCGAACCGATTTGTGAGAAACACAGTACAACACATCGTTTCCCACCAACAGTGCCAAACTATTGCTACGTGAAAATAGTACTTCTATGTAACACCTCGCGTGCTTGAGAGGACACACGGCGTGCTACTGTGATAAAAACTGAGCT
Source organism: Sambucus nigra (assembly GCA_949130495.1). Lineage (NCBI taxonomy): Eukaryota > Viridiplantae > Streptophyta > Magnoliopsida > Dipsacales > Adoxaceae > Sambucus > Sambucus nigra. The sequence goes on from OX422219.1 coordinate 226,629,685, forward strand.
AAAAGCATTCAAAATGAGTATAAAACATCTAAATTCCATGATTTAAATATGACAAAACCATAATTCTTCTATTTCCACAATAATGATTTACAGTAATGTTTCTCCCAAAATATACAATTCTCCAACAAAAATTAAACCACTAATTTATACATTAAAAATATAAATCTTCCAATCCAAGCTCTAAAATAATTCAACAAAATAGTCCATAGCATCCCAATCCACGCTAACCTACCACTAAAAGAAAATACAGGGAAGTACACAATATGACTGGAATATGTGCTCAAAAATAATTAGCACGATGAGTAAACTACAACAATATGAATGCGCATATACAAATAAAATGCAATACACAAGCATTATATCAATAGTAATTTCTCAACAACACATCAATGGGTCACCAGGCCTCACCTCACCTCACCTAGGCATTCTCAAGCCATATATTGGATTTTGGACTATCGGCGAGTGCCCATTCTCCATGGCATATTAAAATCTCATGACACAATGCCCAAATAAACAATTCAATATCTCATTGAATCAACATAATAAATTCTAACAATTTTTCAAGATTCCAATGAATATCACAATTCAACATGAGTGCAATTGACACAGAAAATAAACAGAATACTCTAGAGAGAATTTTGGAGCATATTATGTAAGTCCCATACCTCAAAATCATCACATAAATTTCAACCTCAAAATCTGATCGCACAATCACATTCCTACTACGAAAATAATCAAAACTCGTTCCAGCCAAACTCGAAAAAACACCAAATAAGCCTTCAAATATTGAGTCAAACACTAGATTAAGTTTGGGGATACAGTTTGTAGATGAAAGAGAATAATTTTGGAGAGGTCTTCTGGTTTAAAAGTTGATGAAAAAGTGATTTGAAAAGGCAATCCACAAATTTATTGTGATATATAAAGGATTAAGAGTTTGATTAAGAATAGAGTTCTAATAAGATACAAACACTAAAAAAAATATTCTGGATGACCGGATCATTGGAATTGCCTAAAATTTTGGGGCATAGTAGCTAAAGACAAGACGAAGATGCATAAAAAATTTCAGATCGATCGGACGATCGAATAGTTTTATTTATTTTTCTTTTCAAGAGAGTTTTATGTTTCGAGGACTCTTAGAGAGTTTTATGTTTTGAGGACTCTTCTAAACACCCCAATACTTATATATACTCATATTTGGAGTTTTGTAATCTAGCTTTCCGAATTCTGAATATAAAAAAAATATATTTAATTATTAAAATAATTATATCCAAAATTTTATTTTTCTCTAAGTTTTAAATTAATTATATAATTAATTAATAAAAACACGGGTGTTACATACTTCCATTTGTCACAACCCGTTGTCACCAAAACTAATCCAGGTGCGAGTAAATAAAATATCATTCTTAGCATGAGATAAATATGAGACATATAAAATAAATCCATAAGGTTAATAATAATCAATCCCAATGAATAATTATAATATAAAAACTATCACATGCTAAACTCCAATTTGAACCAATCTCCAAAATATGAATTTATTTAAAAATATGAATAATAACCAACTGTAAATATTCCTACTAAAATCCTCAAACAACCTTAGAACCGAATGGCCTAATAAAACCCAAATGGAGTCTCATAATGAAACGCGATAGAAAGGAAAATCTAAACTAAATAAAATAAAATAGTAAATAAAGTACCTTCAGTTGGACCTCCAAGCCACATCCAATAAATCCTATGTAGCTACTCCAGCACTAATACCTGAAAATATTAGTCAACGCACGAGGTCAGAGCCTCGAATATGAATACACACTACTCCCCTCAAATAGGATCCGTGAACCCAAACAATAGCTTTATATGCAATAAACATCACAATAGAGTATTTTAATTAATACGAGATAATTAAACGCGAGAAGGATAAATCTCTAACCACCCCCAAAGATTATTATAAAAATCACACCAATATCATTTTAATTAACCCACAACCCCTAAGTATTAATTTAATTAAATTAATCCAAATTATCATTATTCTCACTTTTTATTGTGGCGGTGCTCCCGTCCCGGGTGATAATTTCCACCAAATTTTAATACTTCCCCTTGCCAAAATGCCAGCCGAACCCATTTAAACTGTCGATACCTCGAAATTTGACAAGGTTCCATACACGACACGACATAAATCGACAGTCGGCCCGTTTAAACTGTCGGACCCCGCACAATATGTCACCATAAATTTTAATACTCATTTTTTTATCTTAGCCATTAATTCTCATTTTCTAAATTTTAAAATTAAAAAATTACCCCACCTTTTTAATCGATGTAAGATCCTCAAAATACCCCTTAGTCCCATACCTAAGGGTCCCCAAGTACACATACGTCCTATCCTACATATAAGATGAATCACCAATGTAAAACACGTCCTAGTCTCATGCCTAGGCTAACGAAAAGACAATATGATGTAAAAATCTACCCCACCCCGAAATATAAAATACCCATAAATTTACACTAATTAGTCCCATACCTAGAAAGCATAAGTTATCACGAAGGCCTACCCACTAGATCCAATACCTAGTAAGCATCCTAAAAATAGGGTGGAGCAATATACTAACCAAAAGCCCCTCATCCCCGCGATGGCAAACGTGAATGAAATAAATCACACAATACACAATTCATAAGAATAACATAGCACGTGATCATAAAAAGTCCCAATTCAATTTAATTTAATGAATAACACCATCGTCGTTTTCAACATCATTATTTATGTTAAAAAATGTTAAATTTATTAACTTGCAACAATATTCAATATGTCATAGTCGTTCTTTTTTATAAGTCATCTAATTTTTAAACGTGTGAGAGCGTTCCAATAACCATAAAAATAACCCTCATAAAATTCTATATGAGAACTTACACTCAATCCCTAAAAACCCAAAAATCTACCCTACGCACACAAGGGTTTTAAAGACTAAATCATATTTAAAATTTTCATAAAAACAGTCCCAAAATTTAGCATCCACTTTCTCTAATTAAGTTACTAATTGATTTTAATAAAAAACACAGGATCAAGGGTTTAGGCGACACTTTTTTTTAAAAGAACCATATATAAATAAGTGAAGAAAAGCCCTTCACTGGTGGCTTACAAAGCAAGATATAGAGAAATCTGACAAAAATCCTATTAAAAATCTAGTTTTTGCATCTTTGTAAGGTCTAGTTTTGAAAGAGATCCTCACATCTTCATGAACCAAATCAATAATCTTTGAAGCTTTCATAAATTCCCCTTCAAATTCCCTTTTATTTCTCGAACACCATATCCTCCAGCAGACAAATAAGGAATGATAATATAAATAAGAGCTTTGATGTTTTTTCCTCTAGAATTTAACCACCATGACATAAGATACCTTTTAAGAGATGAAAAATGAAAGGAGAATCCCATCAGACCAGCGAAGTGGTTCCATACTCTTTGAGCAATAGGGCTAGAACCAAATAAATGATCATAATCTTCCTATGATGAAATAGAGCAGCATCTACATTTGGAAGCTAGAAAAATGTGAAGGTTCTTCAAACTGGGGTCTAAAGGAATAACATATTGTAATAACCTCCACATGAAAAACGAGACTTTCGGTGGAATTCTGGGGTTCCATATTTGGCAATAGGAGAAAGTATGACATTTTTTATTTCAAGCTAAATCCCATGCCGACTGGAGAGTGAAAATCCCATCCGAATTCACCGTCCATTCCTTCGGGTTGTCAATACTCACATTATCATGATAAAATTCCTAAACATTTTGCATTCTTCGCCAAGTGCAGCTGGAGAAAGATGGATATCCTTGAAAATCAGGGTCACCAAGAGATCTATATCTTTTTTGCATGAAGACAACCCATAAGTTTTCCCCTTTATGAAAAGATGCCCAAAGTTTACTAGAATAGGCTTTTATTATATCAGAGAGTCTTTTAATCCCCACTCCACCTTCCTCATACGGATAGCATAGTTTTTCCCAACTCACCCATTTGCCTTCCTTAGTTCCCCAGATAAACGTCGCAAAGCTCCTTTCCATTCTTGAATCACACTGTGAGGTGGGTTAAGAGCAAAAAATAAATGGAAAGTCATTGACTGGATCGCAGACCGAAGCAGCGTTAATCTCCCTGTATGCGACAGCAGCTTTCTGTCCCATTTGTTCACCTTATTTATCATAGTTGATTCCAGTGGAGCAAAAAGTTGGCCAGTTTTTCTTCATGTGTAGATGGGAACACCCATATATTTCAAACGTAGTGATTTCTTAATGAATTCCGTGGTGGTCTGAATAATAAGTCAATGATATGAAGACGTACTGGGCAGGCAGGAGAAAGAGGATTTAGAACTGTTTATTTGTTGACCCGCATAGAGCTCGTAATGCTTCAAGAATTTCATTATACATATGAGACTTTTTTGTTTCCATTTGTAAATACAAGGCAGTCATCCGCAAATGATAAAGAAGAAATAATATCACAACCTGGAGGAATTGAAAAATGTTGCACCTGCCCATTCAGCATTAGATTACGAAGACCCCTGGATAGGAGCTCAGTGACGATGATGAACAAACATGGAGAAAGAGGATCGCCTTCTCGAACACCACACTTAGATTGGAAGAAACCACACCCTTTGCCATTCACGCATAATGAATACCAGCAGTTTGAAATAACTCGCCAAAGCATATCAATCCACGTTTCTAAAAAGCCAAAGGCACGAAGAACTTTGATGATACAAAGCCATGAAACCCTATCATACGCTTTTGACATATCCAGTTTAATAAGAACATTTCATCCTCGCACTCTATTGTTGAATTTTGACATGAGTTCCTGGGCCAACAAAATATTATCCATGATATTCCTACCTTGAACAAATCCGTCTTGAGATGGCGAAATAATTTTTGGAAGCAAAATTCTAAGTCTATTATTCATGATTTTTGTAATAATTTTGTTACAAAAATTACATAAACTAATGGGCCTAAAATCGCTACAAAAATTAGGTTTTGAGTTTTTTGGGAGAAGAATGATATTTGTGGCCGTCCATCTTCTAGGGAGAGAAGTACCTACAAAAAAATATAGCAATGCTAAATGAAGGACAGTTTTTATTATATCCCAGCACAGTTGAAAGAACCATCCATTATATCCATCCGGTCCCTCCGTGCTATTTTTATCCATCCCAAACACCATGGCCCTGATTTCACTCAAATCTAGAGGAGTAGTGAGTAAGTTATTATCCTCCTCTGTAATTATATAAGGAATAATGTATAAATTGAAATCATCTGGAATGTCAGTTGGTATAGTGAGAATCTCTTCAAAGTGTTTGACCAACTTCTCCTCAATATTTTTATGACCACTAACTTCTCCTCAGTCATCAGTCTGAATATTATGAATAATAAGCTTTGATTTTTTTGCCTGAGCCATAGCATGAAAAAATCTGGTATTATAGTCTCCATCCGAAGCCCATTTAACTCTAGCCTTTTGACGCCAAAACTCCTCTTTAATACTCAATTCTTTATTGTAAATGGCTTTTGCTTTGAAAAAATCCTGCCTATTATCCGGATTAGGGTCCCCATCATATTCACATTCTTTCAAAATTAAATTATCCTTTGCTACTTTAACACGTTGCTGAATATTTTGAAATACATTAACGTTCCACCCTATCAAAACAAATTTCACACTTTTAAGTTTGGAAGCAAATTTAAAAAAACCTTCACCACCCATATCTTCATTCCAGGACTCCGAAACAAGTTTAAGAAAGCCCTCATGCTTTGTCCAAGCATTTATAAATCTAAACGGTTTTGGGACTCCATTTAATTCCGTTTTGACATTGAGAAGTAAAGGATAATGGTCAGAATTAGACCACATAATTCTATCCAAACGAGCCAAAATCCGATTCCCACCATCTCTGTTATTATACCATGTAAATTTGGAACCCTTGTACTCAAATTCAAAAAAACCATTATGAGCTATGGACTCATTAAATTCCTCAACTGCAAGGTTATTAATACCTCTTCCTCCTGCTTTTTCAGATTGGCTCCTAATGACATTGAAATCTCCTCTAGTAATCCATTGCCCATTTATTAAGTTGTGATGATATTCCATATCCCTCCATAAATTCCTTCTACCCGCCAGTTTACATTTAGCATAAACACATGACAAACAAACCGATTTTGAAAAATTCGTGTGCTCAACTTTAATTGTAATGATTTGGGAATTATCACCAAGAACATTTATTGACCAATTGAATTTCCAAAGAATCCAAATTTTATTGGATAAATTAGCCATCCCACCCTGAAAATTGATTCTTCTACCCAAATCTGGTAAAGACTCTTTGGAAATTTTAGGCTCCATTAAACATACCACACCCAACTTATGAAGATGAATTAAATTTTTCAGTCTGGGAACAGAACTAGAGTTTCCCACACCAAGAATATTCTAGAAAATACAACTAAACATTTGAAACATTTAAAGGAGAATTCTGTGCTGACTTCCCCGCTGACCTGGTACTATAATCTTTGATATGAGCCCACTATTTTCGAGGTCTTTTGGCAATGGATAATTTATTTTTACCCACTTTGAAAATTGTCTTGTACTTGGCGCCAATGGCTTCAAAGAATTCCAACATTTATTTTTTGTTGCAAAGTTGGTAAATTTCATGATCCTCACTATCAGAGGCCCAAGTCGGTTTGGAAAGGTCCACACTCTTGTTTTTCCAAAACTTAGGTCTAGGAGAAATGTTTATACTATTGACCAAGCCTGGGTCTGGAGGGATATATTTAAGAAGTGGAATATCATCCACATTTATCTTATTTATTTCTCCTTCTTCCAGCATGCCACAACCTGGGTCCTCCATTAGAATAAAATCATTGTTATTATTATTAGGGTCGTCATGTTCCATGCTCAAAATATAAAAAGTATCACTGCAGGTGATTGGCAATGGGATAGCATCAGTACCTGGTTTATTGAGATGTAGAGATTGAGAAGGAAGATTAGTATTAGAAGAGGAGTTTGGGAAGGAACGAGAAGCGTTTAAGTTTGCAGTACTTTATGAAGTTGAAGCTTTATTAGATAAATTTGTATTTTGGAAGGAGTTTAGGTTAGAGAGAGAAGTTTTAGCCTTTGGGTTTGGAGGGTTGACTACTGAGGTGGTATTAGTTTTAGAAATTGAAATTGGAACATTAGGGTTTGTTACGATATTCTCTAGCCTCCTATTTTGTAAGGATCCTGAATCTGACTTTTTCTTCTAGATTCAATCATCCGCCACCACCAACGTCTTTCCCTTGTCCACCGTTGCCGGAATGAAATGTCTCCCATCTGTGACGATCAAGTTTTCAGTTCTTCCACAATATCCATCATCATGTCCTATCTTCATGCATGCAACGTAGAATTTGGGAGCATTCTCATACACTATATTTTGCCAAAAGCCCGGACTGGATCCACAGCCAATCCAAATCTGGTTTGGAAGATTTTTTACAAGGTTAACTTCTACCAGAATACGCGCCTGACTAGGGCGGGACACCATTGTTGGAGCTTCATCAAGTTTTAAAGTATTGTTAATAAGATTGGCAATGGAGAACAAATCACCTTTGTCAAAAAAAGTGCATCGAAAGATAAGGAAGCGTAATCCATAATGGCATGATAGGGCAATCATATGCACCGTTGAACATAGGAGTCCATTTAGAAACCACCATCGAAAATTTGAAGATGGACAAATGTCCACACAGCCAGACCCGAAGGTAATCTTCTTCAGAGTGAAGTCTGTCGAGGATGTGTTGATTATAAAGTATGCCGATTGAAAAACCACCCCTCAGAGAAAATGTTTGGAACGCTTTCCTTATAACATTCATAGTCAGCCTGACATAATTAAATTTCCCAACCAGAGTGTGACGAAAAGATTCAACCAATATATCGATATCACCATCGTCAAAATGAACAGCTGGTTCACCTTTCAAAGTACAAGCTTTTTTTATGATAGGTTTAGAATTGGAGGAGGGACAAAGAAGAGATGCAAAGGATTTCTTACCTTCCCTTACAAGATTAGGAGGTTTGACTGGTAAGGATTGGCAGTCCTGTGAGGGAGCCGCCATAGAGAGAGTTTGGAAGGAAGATACTACTAACGAAAATGACTAGAGTATTCATGCCTGAGTAAAAATCATATCAAAATTCTGATTAGATGGTTGAATTCCTCTCGAATAATTAGCAAAGAGTCGTTCTTGAAGATTGTTGTGAAAACACCAATTAAGCCTTCAAATATTGAGTCAAACGTTTGATTAAGTTTGGGGATAAAGTTTGTAGAGAAAGGGAATAATTTTGGAGAGGTCTTCTGCTAGAAAAGTTGATGAAAATTTGATTTGAAAATCCAAGCCGCGAATTTGTTGTGATATATAAAGGATTAAGAGTTTGATTAAGAAAAAAGTTCCAATCAGATACAAACACTAAAAAATGTTTCGTATGATCGAAACGTTGGAATTGCCTAAAATTTTAAAGCATAGTAGCTGAAGACGAGAGGAAGCTGTACAAAAACTTTCATCTCGATTAGACGGTCGAATATTTTTATATATTTTTCTTTTCTAGAGAGTTTTATGTTTCGAGGACTCTTAGAGAGAGTTATATTTTGAGGACTCTTCTAAACACCCCAAGACTTAAATATACTCATATTAGGAGTCTTGTAATCTAGCTTTCAGAATTTCGAATATAAAAACCAATATATTTAATTATTAAAATAAATAAGTCCAAAATTTTATTTTTCTCTAATTTCTGAATTAATTAAATATATAATTAATAAAAACAGGGGGTGTTAAATACTGTAATAACCCAGATTTTTTAAATGGATATTTTTAAATTAATTTTGAAAATTCAATTTTTTTTTGTATTTAATGATTTTTATTGGTTAAATATGTTGGTTTTGATTTTAGAAGCATGAAACTTCAAGCGGAATTGAAATCGGATTTAAAATGAAGGTTTTATAAGGTTTTTAATTTTTTTTTGTTATAGGCATCTTGTGGGAGAACTGTCGCAAGATCTGTAGGGTCGATCGATCTACCCTCGGAGTCGATCGATCCACTGTGCCTAGATTTGAGTCGGCATATTTATTTTTTTAAGAGTTGGAGGCTTTTCGAATTATTTATTTTTTCCTTATAAAAATAAGTCATGGGTGGACCTTTAAACCACTTTTTTTACAAACACATAAATGCAGTATACATATATTATTTCTTCTCCCTCTATACACAAACCCTACTCCCTATTTTATTTCACGTTCAACCTTAGATTTAGAGGTCTATTTGGGGTTATCTCGTGTTGGGGCAAGAACGTGATTGGATTATTTTCGCGAGAGCAACGTGATGGTGCGATCAGATTTAGAGGCTAAAATTATGTGGTGATTCATGGGATGATTTTGATGTACGGAACTTACACAATATGCTCCTAAATTCTCTCGAGATTATTCCGTTTATTTTTCTGTGTTGATTTCACTCATGTTGGATTGTGATATTCATTTTCAATCTAAAAATTGTTGGAATCTAAAATATTGATTCATTGTGATATATTATATTGTGATTTGAGCATAGTGTCATGAGATTTTAATATGACATAGAGAATGGGCAGTGACTAATATTCCAAAATCTTGATATGCTTAAGAATGCATAGGCACGATGAGGTGAAGCCTGGTGACTCATTGATGTGTTGTTGAGAAATTAATATTGATATAATGCTTGAGTGTTGCATTTGATTTGTATATGCGATTCATATTGTTGTGATTTATTCACCATGCTAATTATTTTTTAGCATCTATTCCTGTCATATTGTGTACTTCCCCGTATTTTCTTTTAGTTGGCAGTAAAGGGTGGATTAGGACGCTATGGACTATTTTGGAGAAATATTTTAAAGCATGGCTTGGAAGATTTATTTTTGATGTATAGACTAGTGGTGTAATTTATTTTTGGAGAATTGTGTATTTTTGGTGAAACGTTATTGTAATCGTCATTGTGGGAACATAATTTGTGGATTTGTTGTATTTAAATTGTGGACATTTAGATTCTTTATACTTATTTTGGATGATTTTAGCTTAGTTTTTATCGCAGTAGCACGCACCGTGTCCTCTCAGGCGCGTGGGGTGTTACAAATGGTATCAGAGCCTACGTATACGGCAACCTCGAGTATTGGGTTTTGGGTCTAGCATACGAGTTAATCATGTTTTCTTTGGAGATAGAATTTTTTGGTAATAAGTTGTGTTAGGCATCGAGGTTAGATGTGAGGTATTTAAAGTTTTTGGACACAAGATTTATTTTTGGAGATTGTTGGTGTGGCCTGATTTTTTAGCATTAGGCTTCGTCAAATTTCAAGGGTGAAATTCCTTTGTTAGTGGGGAAGTATGTAACCACCCGGATTTTTAAAATGGGTATTTTTAAATTAATTTTGAGAATTAAAAAAAATGGATTTAATAATTTTTAATTGTTAAATATGTTGATTTTGATTTTTGAATAATAAAACTTCAAGCAGAATTGAAATCAGATTAAAAATGAAGTTTTCATAAGGTTTTCAATTATTTTTTCCTTATAAGCATTTTGTGGGGGAACTGTCGCCAGATCAGTAGGGTCGATCGATCGACCCTGGGAGTTGATCGATCGACTGTGCCCAAATATGAGTCGACGGATTTGTGTTTTAAAGAGTTGGAGGCTTTTCAAATTCTTTCTTTTTCCCTTATAAAAATAAGTCATGGTTGGACCTTTAAACCACTTTTTCACAAACACAAAAATGCAGCATACATATTTTATTTCCTCTCCCTCTATACACAAACCCTAGTTCCTAATTTATTATATGTTCAACCTTAGATTTGGAAGTCTATTTGGGGTTATCTCGTTTTCTGGCCAGAACGTAATTGGATTGTTTTCTCGAGAGGAACGTGATGGTGCGACCAAATTTAGAGGCTAAAATTATGGGGTGATTCATGTGATGATTTTGAGGTACGGAACTTACACAATATGATCCTAATTTCTCTTGAGAGTGTTCCGTTTGTTTTTCTGTGTTGATTGCACTCATGTTGAATTGTGATATTCATTTGGAATCTAAAAATTGTTGGAATCTAAAATATTGATTCATTGGGATATATTATATTGTGATTTGAGCATATTGCCATAAGATTTTAATATTGCACTAAGAATGGGCACCCACCAATAGTCCAAAATCTGGATATGCTTAAGAATGCATAGGCGCGTTGTAGTGAAGCCTGGTGACTCATGGATGTGTTGTTGAGAAATTAATATTGATATATTTGAGTGTTGCATTTGATTTGTATATGTGATTCATATTATTGCAATTTATTTGAGCATTTATTCCTATCATATTGTTTACTTCCCCGTATTTTCTTTTAGTTGGCAGGATAGCGTGGGTTGGGACGCTATGGACTATTTTGGAGAAATATTTTAGAGCATGGCTTCGAAGATTTATTTTTGATTTATAAACTAGTGGTGTAACTTATTTTTGGAGAATTGTGTCATCATTGTGGGAATAGAAATTGTGGATTTGTTGTATTTAAATTGTGGGCATTTAGATGATCTATGCTTATTTTTTTATGGTTTTAGCTTAGTTTTTATCACAGTAGCATGCAGCGTGTCCCTTTTCGGGCATTAGGTGTTACACATACTAGTGTAACCATTCCATAAAAGCTAGGCCCATATGTTCAAAATAGTAAAATATAGATAAAGAATGTAAAACGTGAGACTTTTAGTGGCCCGACCATGAAAATGAGCCTACATCCACTATGGAGCCTTATTCTCATTATATTATAGATAGTACAAGATTGGGTGTGTATTAGGCATACTCGAGTAAAGAAATGGGTTAGATACACAAACATACATGTGTTGTGTTATAGAGGACATGGCCTTGTATTGTAAATTACTAAGAGGTCGCGACTATTGCTACCTGGGGTTACCGAGGCAAGTGATCAGACTGTGAACTTTGGTGTAGAGAGAAGCTAGAGAGAGTTGGGCAGAGCTTCGCTACCTAGTTGTTTATTACCAAATGAGAGGTGATCACCTCTATTTATAGAATTTGGTTTAGGACATCACATGCACTGTGCATGTGCTTTGTGGATAAGGATTATGTCAAGGAGTGTTTTTAGAAGGTGGACATCTAGTAGTATATGGATGACGTGTAAGGGTTGTAGTCAGTCCTTCTAAAATCTTGTTAAGGTTAAGGTTACACATTCGATGAAGTACAAGGCCTAATAGGTATAGGGCCATATCCTTTTGAGGTAGTGCGTGATTAAGGTTCGCGACCTTTGAGATACAAAACCATGGCCTTATGTGCTTAAGATACAAACGGAGCATACTCCACGACCTGATTATATACTAGGTCGTGTCCTTCCTTACCGAGTAGGGCCTTTTACTGGTCATTAAGAATACCTTTAAATGTTCATGTGGTTTCCCATGCCACATGTCTCTTAAATATTGGCTGAAATATTTAGGTTACAACACCTACAATATATACATATACCTATGACTAACTTATAGAATAATAATATCCACATGCACGTACACACACACCCGAGACCAACCCATAGTCTAATAAAAAAAACTCAATTTCTAAAATAGTGTCCACGCGTTTGTAATTCGATTATATACTAAGTACATGGGTGAGATCGGTATTGACTCGTCTCAAATCGATTTGACAGGTCCAATAGACCAATCTTGGCCAACAACTCTTCTATGGTGGCGCGAAATTTTTCCAAATACATCTTAGGGTTTCTACAACCAGTAAAACCAAATATTTCATATATTTTAACCGCATAATAATGTATATAATAAGCTTCATATAGGATATAACATGATTATAATATAATTAAGGGTTCAATTACAAATATTGATATCATAACCTAATTTCATATTTTTCATGCACTTGGGCCAAATTCTAATATGATTAACATCAATACCTATCATAAAAAATGTGATTATGCATTAAATCCATTATTCAATCAATAAAATGAGCTAGATATACAACATACGATAATTCAGAATGTATAAATAAATGGTTTGTCACAATATAAGCAATTAAACCTTAAGTTAATCATGCCTTTTAACTTAAATACGGGTGTAATCGATCAGTCAATTCAAATATAAATTAAATGTGTTTTGAAATCCGATTTTAAATCCTAATAACATGCTCCTACAAATTATTTCATATGCAACAATGAAATAATAAATAGATTACACTTATACAATAAGTAAGATAGTATTTTCCTAAACTAATGGTTGATTCTTAATTAGTTCCTTTTCAGTGTCCTTCCTCTTCTCCCAAAGATTGCCTCTTGCTGCTAAGGTTTTAATTATGAAATTTATGACTTTCAAAGAGGATAATATATTTAAAACCCCAAATTTGCACATATACTATGCGCCTATATTTGGACCCCATATAAGCCAAAACTGTTAACCATATACTTTTAAAAGTTTCCCCAAAGGTCTCCAGGACTTAATTTGCAACAATAAAATACCATTTTGGGACTCCATGCACCCTAAAGTCTCGTCCAAACATATAAACCTAAAATATCAAATTAATTACAATGGAGTTATTTTAATTCACGAGTCGATCACAAATTATTCTAAATTATCAATTTGAATTTTGATTAATAATCCAAACCAACATAAACTTAATAAATTACCCATTAATTTACCTGAGTAAACATTACTTTTTAATTATATTGTCAATTAATTAATTCTTAAAAATACGAGGTATTACACTCTTCCCCCTAATAACATAATTCAATGCTTGGAAATTCAATTAAGAAGATAAACAGGGAAACGACAAGCTGTTGGAGATAAATCTAAAAATTCGGTAGAAATTCATACGTCGAACATATATGAAAAACAAGGAACCCTTTGTATATACTTGTAACTTACCCTTTGAGGGTTGCACCCAATACCTTGTGGAATCCCTCCAAATAAAAATGCCTAAACCAAGGCCAATATTCCCATCACTCGTCAGTATTGTAGAAATTCAATCATGGTGTGGAAATCCCTACATGTCAATTCAAATCAGCAACTCTACCTCCCTATGACAAATTAACCATATTCTTCTGGCCAACAGCTCATGTGCGTTGTGGAAGGACAAATTGTATTATTTGAACCGAACAGCACACTCGCATTGTGGCGAACTGGCACATAAATATCAACAAACTCATCTTGTGTCCCAACATTCTAAACATTTAAGTAGCTATATATAACATATCAAGTTTTCTACTAACCGTACACATTATACCATTATACACACACATATAAGGTAATATACGAAATATAGATAAATACATAAATCAATAAGGATATACCCTAGTCCATTCGTTATTGTACTCATTCTCACAAAGCATCAAATTGACCGTCCTCCTAACATGGTAGTTGTTGACTTCATGCCTACTAAGCTTGCAAAAAATCATCTAGTATGGCAAATATGGTGATGGGTAGATATTTTACAAAGGTAGGATCTTATCACCCTGATCATTTAATTCTCATAGTTTGGCCTCCAAACACCTCTTCGTCATATGTCCTACCTCCCCACAACCATAAAAATGTCGTCTAAAGACTTCATTGTGAACCTTGTGACACCCCGTCTAATTATATACCAAGTGATCTGGACTTTATTAAATTAAAATAAGGTTCCCATTTGGTTCATTCTTAGCATCATTGTCAAAAAAAATTAAACTTTACTAACCACCTAGTATTCAAAAAACCGGTGCCCATTTTTTTCTTTTCAATTAACAAAAACCACATGCGTATAAATATAAAAATAAACCATGCAATAAATAAAAATATGAAACAACACTGAAATAAACTAATACCGAATAAAACCCCAGTTCACCAATCCAATATAAAAGTCCAATATAAAGAATCTGAATACAAAGTTTGACTGACAAAATTATATAATTGGGGGAAATATGCCCGAGTAGAATACTAAACTGCACCCTACACTATGAATGAATCAGCTGAAGTGACTAAGGTCAAATCTTGCAAGTATCCACAAGTGCTGCAACTACTCATCCTTGTAATATATCATCTTGCTTGTCATCCCTGTGACTGGACACCTAAAAGATTTTGGAAAATATTTTGCAAGAATGGGTCAGAGCCCGAGTAAAAACATTTTGAAAACATAGTAAATATTTAAATCGCAGTTTAAATAACCAGTTATTAGATACACGTGTTAGGTTGCACATTCTCGCTTGAATTCCTCACCTCTCATCTATAGTGTGCACCTAACGTCCCACCTAGTAAAGCTACCCATTCTAACTAGGTTTCCAACATCTAATAACCATTACAATTCTAGCTCTCCCGTACTGCCCATACAATAAGCTATAATATATTCTTAATAATCATCAAGTCTTAGTTAAGATTCTCCTTAACTTACCCCAACCTCCCATACACTATGCTATCGAAATACCCATAATAATCCTTATCCCTCTTATTTTATTATTAAACTCAGGTTACCATTTCACATATGCTTACTACCCACACATTACCAATTAAGTTTATCTACGTATTTTATTTAGACAATCACTATCTATCTTCCTACTATTCATACAATAGATTCATTATTCTATAGATATACCCTATATAATCTCACTACTATCACACATGAGTAGATTACACATTAATATGGATATACACCATCTAGTCTTCTTACTAACACACATAAATAAGATAATTAATGAAGTATATATATCACACACAATATATACAATAAGTGCATACTCTGTTATCATGTCCCCATATCACACATTAAGGAATAATAGTTCGAAATGTCTCATAGAACTTGGTTTGGAATGTCCCATCGAACCTAAAATCAATTAACACATATTGGAGGCGAACAAAATGCAAAGTCTTTGGGGTTGTGCACATACCTAACGTACCCAAATGACCTGCCGGCTTCACTATTCATCTCACATATCTATTCACTAACTACACTATATTCTGGGGCACAAATACATACCTCACTAGAATCATCAAGGTAGGATCGCCCACTGCATGGAACATCCCCGATAGCAAGTAGCGTAGATATGTTCACATACACGCAAATACATACAAGGCATACACACAATATGTCCATATGTACATTCAGTATAGGTATACACATGACATATCATTGTCATTCATATAGGTATACTCTCCACCCATATATATATAACTCGTATAGATATACACTCAACCTATAAAATCGCCCGTACGTAGTATTTATCTCTCGAATACTCACTGTACCATTTATTCATAGTATACTTCTCTCCCGTATATTATCGAAAAATCTTCTTTATTCGAAGGGAGCGATGTTATCCCTTATGTTAATTAAGTAATTAATATCCTACTGGTCTACATCAAAATTTCTCTTAACCTCTCCATAATCCATTTTCATTCTCTCGAATTATTACGTTAACGGTTAAGCCCAACTAACCTTAGACTTAACTCTCGCGTACATGAATAAGTCTCAAACTTATCAAGGCCCAATGTCATCCAATATATCCCTCATTATATTCTAAGTATGTCCCAAGAATTCCCCCGATACTTATCCGCAAGTTATGAGCTTAAAAAGGGGAAATTGCCAAAATCTGGTAAACCGAATCGAGTCGTAAATTTCATGGCAAATTAAACAACATGCAGTAAAATGTCAATTACTCCCTCTAGAGAACTATGATTGACTAGATTAAAAGCTCATTAGAAAGCTAAGACATATAGATTTCCAGGATTGTACTACTCTTATTATAATTCTAAGTAAAAGAAAAATTGCATATGTTTAAAGTTACGTAAAAAATTCTGGCAGATTACTATGCCGGCAAATCAAACACCCTATAGTAAAACATTGATTACTCCCATTACGGAACTCCGATTGACCTAATCCAAATCTCATTAGAAATATAAGAAATATACCTTTCCAGAAATGTATTGCTCTCACTCTAATTCTAAGTACAATTGTAATGGAATACGTTAAGAGTTACGTAAAACATTCTGGAAAATTGACATCTTGTGTTCATCAAATAAACTCTAAGTCATTCAAGATTCATGTTCTTCAACCAATAACGCATCCATATTCATTATTAAACATCAAATAAATTAAAATATCATTTTATCTTCACATAAGGAAAATTTTCTACGAAAAGTTTACGCAAAAACTTCAAATATTCAATCCAAGAATCAAATTCTCCATTAATAGACATAAAACCCTAGTTTTTCATGTTCTTCACATCTTTTAATCAAGAACTAGTATCTTTCTCTTATTAATCAATCCAAATCCTCTAATTTCATATTATCTTCATTAAGGAACATCTATACATGCATTCCTACCATAATTCATGAATTAAACCCTCCCAAAATCATATAAAGACTTCCAAATACATGAAAACAAACCCTATTCTACATGGGTATTATAACATGCTTAAAATAAATTGTCATTTAAATACTTGCCTCTCTATAAAATATCTGAAATTCGTTAGTTTGATAGTGTTGTGGTTCTTCCCTTACTCCGATCTCGATTCCGTCGCGTTTGGGGCGAAAAACGGTGTAGGAAGCTTGGTTCTCCCACCCCCTTCCTCTTATATGACCTCTCTTACTTTGTGATTGTGTTAACCCTGTCCCTTTATCTCTAATGGAAGATATACACTTAATATTTATAGAGTTATCTACACCTCAAACTCCCAAATGATCGAAACGCCCTTAAACGGTGCCAGGTTGGTCCAAAATTATCCAGGATCCAAACTATAACCCCGGGTACACTTTTTCAACTATTTCGACCCTTTTGAGAACCATCCGTGACCTCAAAATCACCATCCGAGTCACTTTGTGAAATCATTTTAATTTCACCTCAAAATACGACACGTGTGAAATTAAACATTAATTCCATTTATTTAACCTCAATCACCAAATTAAATAATTTCTCCAAATTAAATAATTTCCACATCATCGATTTAATTAAATCATAAATCATAAATTTAATTTAATTCTATATCCTGAAAAATACGGGATATTACATACTTCCCCCTTATAAAGAAATTTCGTCCTTTAAATTCAGATAAGGCTTGTACTCCAAGCTCTCGAATATAACCCTATTCTCATACTCGTGAGATCGCAAAATATATTCCTCACCCTTATCATCGTGGATTATAATACAATACTTAAATTACCTAGGGCACCCATACACCCTATAACTTTGCATAACTGCACAAACGTTACGTGGCTCCACTAGACTCAAATATAACATAGTTATTATCGATCAGATATAACTGTATAAGCGAATAATACCCAAGGTACCAGACCCATGTCCTAATGGCCAAACATTTCCCCACTTACAATGTTGATCTAAGTTTCACGTGTGGGATGTCTCGCAAAGTGAAATCGAAACAAGGAACCCTCCCAATACACTATTACCTAACATTATCGATCGTCGAGATCCATTAAGCCCCTCAGTCCATAGCACGTACCCCCAAATCCCTATCTATTGACAAAATAGTATACTCGTCCACATTTATTTTATAAAAGACCACATATACCACGACGCTCTTACTATTAATAGTTTCTTTTCACAAATAAATCACGAGTTATATCTCTCGACTCTATAAAAGCCAACATACTCTAAATCACATCAGTAAACGTCCCTACGCACCGGGATCAATTATAACTAGTCAACTTACAAACATAAGACTACTACACAATATAATACATATACATATATATTGGATCAACCCTATTCCAAGTGATACCTAGCAAAAACAAATCATACCATGGGACAGCGAGCACGACATCTCACTATCACAATCTACGATAACCCAACCCATCGCTAACTAGTTAAATCTCAAAAAGTAGTCTACTATATTCTCATAACTCTCAAAAGAAGTAAACTAACATGTAATATAAATGTCCTCTTAGTGAACACACCCACTCACTCTCATAGGCGACACCGAAGAGTTCCTCTACCCCACGATAATTATATATAAATACATAAGAAGGTTATTATGGACAATGCCCCCACTAAATCCGAATCACTTACGAATAATAGTGACCCAAATTCTTACTTGTGACACACCCATGTCACTTGAACAAATACCATACTCATAGGGATAAAGAAAAAATTTCTATCTCCATATACTATCTAACTTTTCTGGTTAACGGGTGCCTGAGCCTAACTCTCGTTCCGGGACTGACCCATTATTTACTATATATCTAGGATCTCATCCTATAGTTTCCCCGTGTCTCTCTTTGGGATGTTACTTCCTTTATGATCTACACACCCTTAAGGGAAATATCGGCCCAAAAGTCTGTATGCCTTTAATAACGGCCATGTTGGCCTCCCCCATTGTTCCCTTGGCCCTAACAACACTGAGGAATGGGGTGCTACTATAGTTGAGGACCTCTATGGTCTATCCCAAACCCACCATTCGTAGTTTGGTAATCTCTGGGCCTAACTCTCTTAGCCCAATACCTTGCTGGAAATCTCAATCTGCCTACTATTGTGCCCTACTGGCATTGTTCTCATTTACTTACTAGTCTGACTTGTCCCACTTTCTCATTGTCGACATGTTCAATACATTTGGTCCTAATCTCCACATATAGGATACCTTTCTATGCCATCCCTTAGCTCTGGCCTCACTATCCATATCAGAGTGTCCTTATCTCAGACTTAGTAGACTTGTCCCTGATTCCTACCTTCGTTGTCCCTTTGGATCTGTTGGCCTTATGGAAATCTTTCCTAGTCTAAATGGACCTGACTGAATCCATCGTCACTTTGTAGGAATTCAACTGATCTAAATTACTTAAATGGGTCTCCCACTGGGTACACCCTCCTGTGGTGCTTCTTTATCACCATTAAATCCATTTTTACCATTCAACTAGATTCTCCAATCCTTTTGGTCACCTTCTCATGGAAGTGTTGATGTAAATTTATAAACGTACGACATTGACGACATCGGCACTAGTAATCCTAGTTAGATTTCTCACCCACGCTTGCATATTCTCATCACGGGTCCACTATCATCTTATGGACCCCTTTATCGTTCTACGCATCCCCTTTGTTGTTTTTGAAGTTTGCTAAATAGATCATCATCTCTCTCAAGATTGATCTCTATTTGGCCTACCATATGAGATGACTAACTCATATCATCACAACGCTGCTCCTATGAGAAAATAAATTTTGCACTAAATTTAGTCCTGGGTGTCGCTGCACTCTACCCTACATCATTGTTTTTGTATTACCTCCATCCATTGGTCCATCGTACTTCTTCTCTCTCTCAAATTCTTAAAGGTGACTCTCCGAAAGGGTCCCCATGACTCTCCCCCTGCCTTTAACGCTGGGTAATTTTGAAATAATACCACCGTTCTCTACGATGGTTCTTGGAGAAACTACTGTCCCCGAGTGGTTATCACATCGTCATCTGCCCAAATAATAATCGTGGCGACTCCTATCGCCATCACCGTTCTCATAATACTTTGTGTCTTCAGTCTTTCCTCTCCTCCTACAGTCCTTTTAACAACCCTCGTTGGTCATCCCAAATTGCTCGGTGTACAAAGCTCAACCTAACTCAAATATGAATCACATCACTATACTTAATGATAGGAGAACGTAAGTCACATACGTAGAGGAATACAATAATACTATCATAAGGCTCTACATTAAAGAACGCTACGCTGAAACGTGAAAAGCCGCACAGATCCTACGGACTCTAGAACCTTATGCTCTGATACCATCTGTGACACCTCGCCTAATTAAATACCAGGTGATCAGGACTTTAATAAATTAAAACAAGGTTCCCATTTGGTTCATTCTTAGCATCACTGTCAAAAACTTATAAAACATTACTAACCACCTAGTATTCAAAAAGCCAGTGTCAATTTTTATATTTTCAATTAACAAAAAACACATGCGTAAATATATAAAAATAAACCATCTATGCAATAAATAAAAATCTGAATCAACACTAAAATAAACTAATATCGAATAAAACCTCACTTCACCAATCCAATATAAAAGTCCAATATAAACAATCTGGATACAAAGTCTGACTGACATAAATGAAACAACTGAGGGAAACATGCTCGAGTGAAATACTGAACTACACCCTACACTAGGAATTAATCAGCTCAAGGGACTAAGTCCAAATCCTTCAAGCATCCACAAGTGCCGTAACTATGCATCCCTAGAATAAGATCATCCTGTTTGGCATCCCTGTTACTAGACACCTAAAAGGTTTTGGAAACTATTTTTCAAGAATAGAGTTAGAGAACAAGTAAAAACATTTTGAAAACATAGCAAGTATTTATATCAAAATTTAAATAACCAAGTATTAGATACAAATGTTAGGTTGTGTAATCTCTCTTGAATTCCTCACCTCTCATCTATAGTGTGCACCTAACGTCCTACCATTGCAATTCTAGTTGTCCTGTACTTCCCATACAGTAAGCTATAATTTATTCTTAATAATCATCAAGCCTTAATTAAGATTCTCCATAAGTTACCCATAGCACCCATAACTCAGGTTACCATTTCACGAATGCTTATTTCCCACCCCTTACCAGTTAAGTTTCTCCACTTATTTTTCTTTATATAATCACAATCTATCTTCCTACTATTCACACAGTAGATTCATTATTCTATAGATATACCATATCTAATATCACTAATATCACACATGAGTAGATTACACATTAATATGGATATACACCATCTAGTCTTCTTACTAACACACATAAGTAAGATAATTCATGCATTATATCTATCACACACAATATATACAATAAACACATATTCTAATATCTTATCCTCGTATCACACATTAGGAAATAATGGGTTGGAATGTCTCCACGAACTTGGTTCGGAATATCCCATCTAACCCAAAATCAAATCACACATATTGGAGGTCAACATAGTGCAAAGTCTTTGGGCTTGCGCTCATACCTAACGTACCCAAGCAACCTTCTGGCTTCGCTATTCATCTCACATATCTATCTACTAACAGCACTATATTCTGGGGCACAAATCCAGACCTCACTAAAATCATCAAGCTGGGATCACCCACTGCACGAAACCTCTCTGATAGCAAGTAGTGTAGGTATGTTCACATACACACAAACACATACAATGCATACACATAACCTATCCATATGTAGATTCAGTATAGGTATACACACGACCTATCATAGTCATAGATATAGGTATAATCTCCACCCATATATATATAACTCATATAGGTATACACTCAACATATAAAAATCACCCATACGTAGTATTTATCTCTCGAATACTCACCGTACCATTTATTCATAGCATACTTATCTCCCGTATATTGTCAAATATTCTTCTTTATTGGAAGGGCCCGATGTTATCCCTTATGTTAATTCAGAAATTAATTCATGAATATCCTACTGGTCTACATCACAATTTTCCTTAACCTCTCCGTAATCCATTTTCATTTAAGCCCAACTAACCTTAGCCTTAACTCTCGCGTACATGACTAAGTCTCAAACCTATCAAGGCCCAATGTCATCCAATATACCCCTCATTA
The DNA here is from genome assembly GCA_949130495.1 of Sambucus nigra. NCBI lineage: Eukaryota > Viridiplantae > Streptophyta > Magnoliopsida > Dipsacales > Adoxaceae > Sambucus > Sambucus nigra. Next base: position 226,652,200 of record OX422219.1, read on the forward strand.
TATTCTAAGGATGTACCAAAAATGCCCCCGATAGTTATCCGCAGGTTATGATCTTAAAAAGGGGAAATTGCCAAAATCTGGTAAACTGAATCGAGTCGTAAATTTTCTGGCAGATTAAACACCCTATAGTAAAATGTCAATTACTCCTTCTATAGAACTCCGATTGAACTGATTCAAATATCATTAGAAATATAAGAAATAGAGAGTTACAGTAATGAACTATTATCATGTTAATTCTAAGTGGAATTGAAATGGCATACATTTAAAGTTACGTAAAAAATTCTAGCAGATTACTACGCTAGCAGATCAAACACCCTATAGTAAAACGTCGATTACTCCCTCTACAGAAATACGATTAACCTGATTCAAAGATTGTTAGAAAGATAAGACAGAGAAATTTCCAGTAATGTATGGTTCTCACTCTAATTCTAATTACAATTGATATCACATACATTTATATTTACATAATTAATTCTGGTAGATTGACATCTTATATTCATCAATTAAACTCTAAATCATTCAAGATTCATGTTCTTCAACCAATAACCCATCAAGATTCAATATTAATAATAAAATATATTCAAATATCATTTTATCGTCACATAAGGAAAAATTTTAATTAAAATTTTACACAAAAATTTCAAAGATTCAATCCAATAATCAAATTCTCCTTTAATACACATAAAGCCCTAGTTTTTCATGTTCTTCACATATTTTAATCAAGAACTAATATATTTCTCTTATTAATAAACCCAAATCATCGTATTTTGTATTAACTTCATTAAGGTACATCTCTACATGCATTCCTACCATAATTCATGAATTAAACCCTCCCAAATTTATATTAAGACTTCCAAAAACATGAAATCAAAACCTATTCTACATGGATATTATAACATGATTGAAATAAATTGACATTTAAATACTTTACTCTCTAAACTAGGTCTGAAATTCGTTGGTTTGATGGTGTGGTGGTTCTCCTCTCACTCCGATCTCGATTCCGTCGCGTTCGGGACGAAAAATGGTGTAGGAAGCTTAGTTTTGCCATCCTCTTCCTCTTATATGGCCTCTCTTCCTTTATGTTTGTGTTAACCCTAGCCCTTTCTCTCTAATGGAAGATATACAATTTATATTTTTGGAGTTCTACACATCTCAAACTCCCGAATGATCGAAACGCCCTTAAACAGTGTAGGGTTGGTCCAAAATTGCCCCGGGACCCAAACTATACCCGGGTACACTTTTCGACTATTTCGACCCTTTCAGAACCATAAGTGACCTCAAAGTCACTATCCGAGTCACTTTATAAAATCATCTTAATTCCGCCGCAACTACGACACGTGTGAAATTAAATTTAAATTCCATTTATTTAACCTCAATCATCGAATTAAATAATTTCTCCAAATTAAATAATTTCCACATCATCGATTTAATTAAATCCAAAATTTAATTAAATTCTATATCCTCAAAAATACGGGGTATTACAAACCCCTTGTTACGGACCCACTTCTTCCCTTCTCTATTTTTTCCACGGTTGATAATTTCCCTTCCAATCTTCACACTATGAATGTTTTCCCTCTCGACAATGAAAACAAATTCCTCCATTGGCCCCAAATTTCTCCTATTGGGTTGATTCAACCTCCATGTTTATTGTCTTCCATTTATTGGACTCTTAAAATTCCAATTACCTAAGTATACATGGTGTATTATTGATTCCTCAATAGTAACTTCTTAATCCTCCAGGGTTTCCCCTTGATGAAACATTCCATTCGTTTGTCCTCAGTGTCCACATGCTTCGGTGCAAACAAAGAAAAATAGTGGTGAAATCTCACATGAAATCATCATTGAGGATCCCTTGAATCAAGTCCAAAAAACCTATCTTCTTTATATCTCTAATTTCTAGAGGACAATAATTGTCCTCAAATCTCTTCTAAAACTCATCGATGTCCGTGGTGATCTTCTCCTCAATACTGGTGATATAATCCCAACGCTGTAGCGCCTAACCCACTAGCTTGAAGCTGACAAGCATCTGCTTGTGAACCTCCTTGCACTCTAGGGTCCTCAAGTGCTTATGGATATCCTTTATCCACTGGTGTGGCACCGAAACATGTATGTTCTCTACAAACTCTGGTGGGTTCCTTTAGATAAAACCCCCACGTACCCTATCCTAAATAGACAATCGTGGGTGGGTGTGCACAACCACCTGCAACTATGGATGCTGAAAGTGTTGCAATATGATAGTCATTGTTGAAGTGACTTCCTCGGTAATGATGGAATCATAGTCTCCTAGTACTGACTAGGGTGGACACTGTGGTGGTTGCTGGTCCAACAATGTTTCTCGCTTGGTAGCCCTAGTGGAAGTTATTCGCCTCTCATGCCTTCAGTGTTTTCCATATGAAATCAAACAAAAAGATTCACAAAAGAATTATATCACTAATAAAGAGTCCAAACCAACCTAATAATTGGGATTTAGTAGCAAAGAATCCAACACGAAAACCTAATGAGCTCACCATAGATCCTAAGGATATTAGAACTCGGATTCTCTAATACAACCTGTAATACCCCCTTATTTTCCACGTGTAATTGATCAGGCTAAAACACCAAAGATTGTGTGTACTAATCAATTTATATCATTATCAGTATGAATATAAAATAAAAATGATTAGTAAATAAAATCAATACACGATAGGAATAGTAGTAAAGAACGACAATATAAATAACTGAAGTGAATAAAATAAACCTCCAATAAAATTGAATACACTAATTGGAGTTTCCAAAATACAAAAATCTCTACCACAAATATAAATAAACTCTCGAATACAGTGCCTACGAGAATAACAACTTAAATGAAATCAACTCTTATACTAAGGATGACGATGAACTGGTTCTCTAAGTAGCTCTTTAACTTTCACTGCTCAGTCCCTCTCTAATTTCTCGATCTTGATTGTCCTCTATAACAATAAGTCTACTCGAGGAGAGGTTTTTTAGATATGGGTCAGCTCCCTAAAGTTGCGAGAAATATTATGTCGCTTAACAGTATTAAATGCAACCTATTTACGCCTCGTGTCGTCATATGTCGACACTCATATAAGAATAAGTCTCACCTCTCATCTAACCTAATACGTTTTAACTAAACTGTACCCAATCCATATCATCACACACTAAGGACACAATCCCACATATATAATGCATAGAGTAAATAACCATGTGTCCTAGAACCCAACTGTCTCTCAACTCCCGACCCTTACTAAGTTCATTCGTGGGATATAGCACAAGAGAAATCCAAAAAAGGAACCCCCTGATACACTACTTAATTTGAATTGGTTATTAAGATCAATTGGCCTAAGACTATTCAGATACACTTTTGTGTAGTTGAACCGTTCATTCGAGACACTGGTAAGGACTCCCTAAGCAAATACTCAAATCTAATATATGTATATATGATCTATTATACATATATTAAGTCAGCCCAGTGAAATCCACCATTTTGGAACGATCCACAAAAAGAATTTACACAATCTCCAAAATAAGTATACACTAATAGAACAAACAAAAGTTTCCAATAACTGAGTGGTATCCCAAATTAGGCCCTACATATAATCCATAAAAAGTGTTACTACTTTAAATAAATCCATTCACGAATTATATACCAAAATTATATAATGTTAATCCTTCTTACTCATTATGATCAACCCATCCCTTATGTGTTTCAACATTTTCACTAGTTACTGATACCTCCATTAGTTACGTTATACATATTTCAATGTATTTCTGAATTAGACTCTCATCTATAGTCAAATCCCAAGCATACCAAATTAGGTATATAAATAAATATACTAAATATCCATAATCACCAAAGTACACAATACCTAATGTTAAATTACCAATAATCCCAACACATAGGTATTTAACATATACACATTGTCCTCACAACTGTAATATATATATATATGTATGTATGTGTGTGTGCGTGTGTGTGTAGTCTCGCATATGTATTACTGCGACTATATACGCACCCCTATGTATATACCATCGGGACTAAACTCATAGTCTAGTAATATCCACACAAACATAAACATATATATCCCCCACTATATATATCGATATACCCAAGACTAACCCGTAGTCTAATAACATCCATGCACACACACACACACACACACACATATATATATATATATATATATATATATATATATATATATATATATATATATATATATATATATATATATATATATATATATATATATATCATAGTTGGCACATAGGATATATCATACACTTATATGCCCACAACTATCCAAAACACGAAAACCAAAATTGCTATAATAAGAAGAGTAAATTAAACCTATGACCCATAAACTATTACCCCATTTCACTTTACCCCTTATTCTTTTTTTGTCTCCTTTTACCCCTTTAACTATTTGTTGGTTTTAAGATGCCCAATTAATTAAACACCTTTAGTTTTTTCACATAAATATAAAAAACAATTTAAAAAATATGTGAGTTCACAAAAATTTTCCTCAAATTAAAAGGATAAAGTAAAAAAATAAAGAAAACTCTCTCTCCTCTTGTTTGTCTTTCCATCATTTCTCTATCCATCACGCACACGACAGAATCCCCCTCCCCCACCCACACAAACCCATCATTCCTCATCCATCACCACCACCATCTACCCCCAACCTCTGCACAACCACCATCCCACTGTCCAAAACACTAACCAACATCCCACCATCACCCAACTTCCAACCCACCCATCAAAACACGACACCGCCATCATCACCCTACTTCCAAACCACCCATCAAAACACGACCATTCCCTGCATCACGGCCTAAATCCAACTAACCACCTACGGTGAGCTCTCCAAAAAATAGATACGGTCGAGAGAAATTAATGGAAACTGAGAAAAAGAGAGGTGAGCAAAAGAGAACCTAGGACGAGAGAGAGGAAATCAACATTATCCCTCTCTCACACCAGCAAAATCCTCAGACTCTGTCGAGGTTGGAAGGTGGGGTGGGGTGGGCTTGTCAGGGTTGTTACTCGCTTTGTGTGTGTAGTGTGTGACATAGAGAAATGAGGGAAATATAGAGATATATGAGTGTCTTTGGGCCTTTTTCTTTTTTATTATTTTACTCTTGATTCGAGGAGTAATTTGGTAAAAATGCATATGTTTAAAAAACATTATAACATTTTTCATCTAACCTGATACAATTTAACTAAATCGTATGCGGTTCATATCTTCACATACTAAGGATACTAATCCACACAAGCAATGCACTACGTAAACAACCACAAGTCCTAGCACCTAATCATTTCTCAACTCCACACTCTTACTAAGTTTCCATGCATGGGACATCACGAAAGATAAATCCAAACAAGGGACTCCCCAGATGAATTAGTACTGAGCTGAGTTGGTTATTAAGATCCAATGGACCAATACTATACAGTAATATCCACAAAAATCAAATATCCATCACGAGGTAAGTCCCAAGTATAACCTCAGGTAATCCTATAGTTTAATAAATATCCACACACACACACACACACACACACATCTATATATATATATATATATATATATACTAGTGGAATGCCCGTGCCTGAAGGCACGGTGAAAATTTTCGTTGATTAAAGATGCGTATGTACTGAAAATGCCTGTGGAACTTTAATATATGTAAAATATCAAAAAATGTGAATCTATAAAGATTCTGTAAAACATGATTTATTTTAATAATGGGGAGCCATTTTATGGTTTGCTATCAGTACCACCATTTATTTGAAACGTGCATTGAAGTAACCCCCCCCCCCCCCCCCCCCTCCATAAAATAAACGTGCATTTATTTGAATCGTGCATTGAAGTAACCCACCTCTATAACTTCTTTGCACCTTAAAGATAACAACTCCTGCAACCGTAAACACAGAGTTCTCCAAGAAGATTTGTGGCATCTTGAACAGTAATAAAATGACAGTTGTGTAAATTGTAACAGTTACATAAACATTTTAAAATAAAATTAATGTAAAATAATAAATTATACTTTCATGTGGGAACTAATAAATTTAAAAGCCAAAACCCTCATTTCAATCATCATCCGAAATCATACCAGACGGGAATAAAAGAATAATTTGAGGCCAATATATTAAAATTGTGGAATTTAAGATATTGAGGAATGTTAATTAGATCTGCAAACTGAAATTAGGTATCCAAACGGAAAACATATATTTGATATGCTATCTTTGAATCTGAAAAAAACTAATAAAAAAGGCTATGACTCTTGCTTCTAAGAGAGCCAAGGTAGAAGATGAAACTTAAGTGAAGTAAATATTAATCACTATTAGTTGAAAGTTTAATAAAGCAAACAAAAACGTATCCTAATTAATGTATTTAACACAATTATCTCAATATTGATACGGTGAAAGGGATTTGTGAACCAAGTGAACAAAAAATCTCATATAACTATAATATTACTGTTCTAGGTAACTAAAAACATAGTGCATATGTTCAACATGTATACTGATCCATATTACACTCCAATTGATTGACATGCCCAATCCAACTGCAGAAAGATTCAACCCCTAAAAGAACAAAAATAAATTTTTATATTAAATATATGGATTTATACAATCGCAAACTGTGTACAACACGTGTATAAAAAGACAACAGACATACACGCATTGATTTTTTTTCCTGTTAAATATTTGGGCAGTGAGTAGTTGATTGGACCTGGAGTAAAAGACAGAATGAGATTAATCCCAAACTTCATATATTCAGTTAGCTTGTTGTATCATCTATAATGTATAAACTTTTTTTTTAGTTTAAAGATTTCTCATTATATAACCCGTTCAAATTCTGAACACAACAAATAAGTAAAATCATATATGAAATTTACCTCCTCAATAGAAGTAAACGATGTGATATCTCTACTTTTTAAGCAAAAATGTGAACATGATAAAGACTTTGCATCATATTCTTGAGTTGTCTCATTTGAAATTCCAGCATTTGAGAGCTCTTCTTGGAGATCTAATTCCACTCCTTGAAGAACGGCAGGTGGTGCTTTAATTGAGGGTTCAGTTAATGCTTTTGTTATGTATATGACTGTTGGATCTCTAAACTTAGCAGCAGCAGTTTCAGTTGCACGCGTAAATCTATCCTCCGAATCTTTAGGTCTATTTAGAGGATAATAAATAGGCAACTTAATTCACGCGTGGCCTCGATTGCCTCACCCGCTATTCTCTCCAAATCAGGGTTGTTTCCCACAATTAATGCTCCAATTACATCGAATCCTTCCAATAGCAGTGTCCGAATATCATCTGCTCAAGTGAAATCAGCAAAGAGTTAAACAGTGTTGTAAATAGATAATGAAGAAATGAGTACCTGATTCTTTGAATTGATGTGGAGTGTGGATGCATTTGAAGGTGGAGACGATTGTGAGTGGAGGAAAGAAGGGGGAGCCGATGAGCCATTGGAAGCTTGGTTCGTTCTTGCTCATCACCAGCTCACGACACAAAACTTGATTGGTGGTGCTCTCTTTGTCCATGGAGTGCGAGGAATCTAGCACAACCACGATTTCCAATAACGAATGGGCTTTTTGCGGAATTGCAACTTAACAAAAGGTAGCTTTGGGAACAGTAGAATATGCAATCACACAAAATTTCAGCGATGTTTTATTTTCCTTTCCTGTTTTTATAATGGCAGCAATTAGGGAAATTTTTTTGATTTTTCACGTCATTGATCCAGATTTGGTGACTAAGCATTTAATGTATAAACTTAGTTTTATACAAACTGGTAAAATTTGGAAACTTATCATTCAATTAGGAAACTTATCATTCAATTATGTACATGCATTCAGTCCTCTAAAAACGTGAAACAAACATCTAAGAAAGAGAATCGTGTGAGAAAGAAACTGAAACCTGGATCAATGTCACAAACAATGGGGCACTGAGTTAGTGAAAAAAATCAACTAAGATTTAATATATGAACTACAAAGAAAAACCAACAAAAAATCAAACAGACAAATTAAAAAGTGAGTAAACCTTATGTTGGCAGATTTGCAAAATCAAACATAAACCCCATATTAAATGGGTGATTAAAACATAGCTTCTCTATTTTCTTGACAGAAAACTATTGAAGGAAGATACAGTCCCCGAGCTACATATTTTTGAGAACCTATTGTTGACAGGGTACATGATCTAAGAAAATAAAAATAGATACTTAGCTAAACTAAGGAAAAAAGTCTCAAACAACAAAATCATACCCACCTTCTCAAAACTGTACCAACCTTCTGGAACAAAACTGTACGGTACCCACCTTCTGATTTACACCATAATCGTACCAACCGTCCCGAAACAGTACGAAGCACAATTGATGCTTTTGTTAAAGACTGTGAATGATAGGCGACGGAACCGTTTTTACACTTATAATCCATATTTCAGTAAAGACTATAACAGAACCGCCGTATTCCCCTTTGTTTCATCGGACAATTCCTTTACTAACTGCAGGCTTCTCATTCCAGAAATCCCAAAACTCTGCCTAACTTTGCGGTAAAAGGCCACCCTTCGCTGCACCTAAGAACTGAATATTTCGAATCAATTTCCACAGTTTCATTAGCTCACTTGTTAGTTTTAAATAAAACATTAATTACCTAGAAATAATTGTTGCTCCATATATAAAAATAAATGTTTCTCCATACCGTCAATTGAGATTTTTCTTAGTGTCAGCTTTATTTGCAACAACAGCTACTGTCTATGGTCGAAAATTATCAAACCGTTCCTTCTTTAAGGTCGGAAATTATCAAACCGTGCATTCTTTAAGGCGACCATCTGACCAGTTCAACATCACGTGCACGGTACACGCTACTATCTGTACCTTCTCCTGTTTACATAGAAAGAAGAAATCAAAATAATGCCAGTATATATATTATTTCTTTATAAGGAGAAATGTAATATTATTCCACCACTCCACCACTTCATTGCTATGGTTTGAATATGCAAAGTTACAGGTTTCCACCACATTTTGAATCTCATAGTAATGAAGCAATGTGCAAATTTTGAATCTCATATCAATGTGCATAATAACATGGTAGTATGCATAGTTGTCAAAATCGTCCGATTCGCGATTCGAATCGGACGATTCGATTCGATTCAGTACCAAAACGATTCGAATCAACCTTCGAATCGCAAATGTCTAAAGAATCGGACCGAATCGGCGATTCACGATTCGAATCTTCCGATTCGGGTCCGATTCGGTCCGATTCACGATTCGGTCCGATTCACTTTTTTTTTTTTTTTTTTTTTTTTTTTTTTTTTTTTTCGCGATTTTTTTACATTAAATTAATATATAGGCTCTTTATGATATATATATATATTTGTTTTATGTAGGGTGTTTTAAATTAATATGTAGGCTATTTTATGAAATATTTTTGTTTTTTACATTTTTAAGCTTAAAATGGATGAGAACATGTACTACGGTTAATTTTTGTGATATATTTTGGTATATTATCATGTGCTATGATTAGTTTTTTGTCATATTACGCTTAATTACCAATTCTATAGTGTTAAATTCCATTTACATATGTTTTACTACGTTTTTATCGTTTGGTTCCGATTCGACCGATACGATTCACGATTCGATTCACGATTCGCGATTCGGGGGGTAAACGATTCACGATACGATTCGCGATTTGACAACTATGGTAGTATGGCATATGTGCATTTTATATTGCTATGTTTTGTTTCCCTAGAGTTGAAACAACATTAGCTCATTATTATAAAATGCACATATGCGATACTACCACCCTGTAACTTTGCATTGAGGCGATACTAACCAGGGGGTAGTAGCAGTGGCACTGCTTGCTTGACGTCTTGACTTCCAGATTGCACTTGGAGCGCCTCCAGTCCGGATGACCACAGGAGCCACAATTCACACAACACTTGGAGCACCTCAGCCGCAGTCTCCGTCTCCTCGAGTAATGGTTAATTGAGTCGCTTAACAAAAGCAAAAACAAAAACTTAATAAAACATGAATTGAGTCGCTTAATAAAACATGAACAAAATTAAAAGTTGAATATAAATCTGCAAACAAAAACTTAAATCAAAACTAAGTAAGATAAGCAACGTTGGAGCAGGGAGGCGAGGGACGATGGGTCAGACTCGGACAATGCTTGCTAGGACAGTGACAGCATTTCCATAGTTAGAGTCGTATATGTGTCAGACTCGGACAGTGCTTTCTCTCATTCATCAAAATTATATTTGAGTCAAAAGGATCAATTTAAAAAATCTTCTCAGTTATTAAAGCTTCATCTTCTGCATTAAATGAATTTTGAAAAATGTTTCCAAAGATAGCTCAGTTGCATTCTATATAAATTATTTTCACCTTCTTAAGATTATTAGAGAAGGCAAACATTGGAATACCTTCCTCATAAAAAAACAATTGATTTGAATCAGATGCTGGTAACTGGTATGACTTATCCATAATAGTGGTTTCACAAAATAAACACATACACAACTTCTCAATGTCAAAATCAATAGATCTTTAATAACTTCACCAAAAACACATACACAACTCCTCACTTCTCTACTCCAATTCACTAAAAAATAACCTAAAAAAGAGAAATCCGATCTATCACCTAAAACAAAAAGGTTATATATACATTAGATTACACGTTTATGGCACAATGAAAAGAAACCAAAAAAGAATAATGAAATTATAAGAACATTGAGAAAAATAGAGATTTACAGGCTGTCTACATGGTAAGGTGTGGTAATCACCTTGTGTGTGTGACCATCACTGATGTGTGTGTGACCATCTATGTATATAATGAGTTAATGTGTGCGTGTGTGTGTGGTAATCAGGCTTGTCCAGCCGAAAGCATCACAACGAATCCAGAAAAAGCATACTGTAAAAAAATATACCATGGATGACCATCACTGATGCCACGGTTTGTTGAGTTTATTGTTGGAAAGATGAGAACGGATGAATTTTTGTTCAGTTTTTACCTCGGTGGTTCTTTGGCTCATATAGTGTATTCCTCGATGGCTTATCCAAATTTCTTTCTAAAAAATCTATTCGCTACCCTATCTCAACCAACTACTCGATCGCCACTTCATCGATGCTGGTGCCCGTCACTGTAAAAACATGCCTCTCGACTACAGTAAAAAATATCACTGATGCCACGGTAAAAAATAACTGCCAAAAATAGAAAAAAAATCAATTTTATTAGTTTTTTAAGTAAAAAAAACTCAACACTACTTGAGATTTTTTACAAATAAGTAGTTGCTCAAAATTATATTCAACATATAACACCTTCAATTTTATAGTAAGTGAGTCCAGTGCAGTGTCCGTGACCTCTGCTTTACATGCCACCTTCACTTGGTCGGGTTGTAACCTAACAACCTCTTTCCATTCTCCACCTCTAAACTCCAATAGAATTGTTCCTCCTTGGTTTACTGAGTCCAGTGCAGTGTTTGGTCTCTGCCAGTCGAAAATGGATTCAAGCCCATCACTTAGGGACCTTAGTCCTCGTGCTCTACCATTGAACTACCTGATAAAATACTTCGATTTCATTCTACTCTACTGTTGTGAGACACACAGGTGCATCACCAGCCTACATTGAAGTAATGCTCATCTGATCTTCTCTTGCCCCTTGGCCCTGAAGTAATTCAGTGAAAGGCATTAATTTAGGGAAATAACTCAGTATATTTATACATCACTACTCATTATATACATAGATATACATATATGTACACACACGCACACATTAACTCATTATATACATAGATATACATATAATTGGTCCCATGTACAGTAAAGGTAGTTCAAAAATTTCTTCATAAAACTAAAAATATGAAATGACATAATTTATGGCCGGGATTGGAACTTCTTGAGAGCAAAAAAGACATTATCTTTTCACCGATATTTTTCCCCAAAGAAAGTGGAAACAACTATCACTGAAGTTTTAAGAGCCAATTTAAAATCTAGGGAAAGTAATTCATTTTCAATAACTTCTTTATGAAGCCAAACAGTGCCTTAAAAATAAATGAATTTCACTACTAAACCAAGCACTGAAAATATTAACACTTTGGATATAGAATTCACAGCTATGTTTAACTAAAACACATACCCTACTATAGGTATGGACTCAGTATGTAAAACTCAACCATGAAAGCTAACTCAAGTAGTGAGGATAATGCAGCAGTATTCTGCTAATAATTTTGTTTTCAACCATGAAAGCTCGCTCAGTATGTAAAACACATACCCTATTATACATTATAGCAGTACTTTGCTAATAATTGAAACACCTATTGCTGCTAGAAAAGAACACAATAGGCCTAACATATCCACATATTTTCACAACATAGATCAACTTTGCACTCTCCAACTCTTCACACGACAAAGATAAAAATCTTATCATGATTTGAGTTCATTTTCATTGGATTAATGTGTAAAATGTGCTAAATGAACTTAAAAAACTGTCCATAAATACTCCTTAGATATTCATTCGAAAAAGATATGTTTATCTATAGTGAAGTGATTCAATTCCATCCACTAATTGTCTTTTGATTTACATTGAACTTATTCGCTTGAAGTCGAGAAGTATCAACCGATTTCATAGTTGTAGCATAAGAGATTGGAGGATCTTCAAGTGGCACTACATCTTTGGGATTCTTGGATGATGAGTTAAGAAGACATTTGATTAGTTAAGATGACATTTTTCGAGAAACCTGTCAGAGCAAAGAAACATATCATAGAATGAAATAGAGGTATATCGACTATTGTAAATAACAAAAAACTCTCGGAAAAAGATACCACTCACCTGTTTCCCATTTAAGACAGGGTATCACCAAATACAGTGTCCACCAAATAAGCTTTGTCATGTGTTACTGAAACTTTGAGGTCAAAAATTTAAAAGTACTTCTACGCCGACTCACAAATGCGACACATTTATTGCGACACACTGACTTGTCACATCTGTATTGGCTCGTGTCTAAGTCCAACAATAGTGTAACGTTAGTGTGACGCACCAATTTGCGTCTCATTTATGAGTCGGACCTAGAATTATTGCTTTTCTCTTTTTTTTTCCTGTGTCGCTAAACTAACATCATTGTTTAACATCTCTACTAAATAGATTTTAAAAAAAAAGAGTCGCCCAAAATATCACTGTTTAAAGTCTCTACTAAATACATAGAAACAAAGATCCCAAATTTAGTATAACTATTAGTCTATTACCAAGGACAGCTATTTATATTTTTTTAAAAAGTAGCTTCTTAGAAATTACCTATAAGACATTGTGAGTTCTCTTTGTTGTGCCTAGACAAAATAAATCAACAAAATTAGGAAACTAAGAGTGATCCACTCTAAGAAAATGAAGGATCCCGATAAAAATCAATCACCATGTATGAAATGAAATTAGAAACGTAGAAATCTCCCAATAAAAATCAATCTTGTAACCTTTATTTTGACAACAGCATATTGAACTTTAAACAACCAATATTTGAGTTGTTTATGTCTGAAGTGAAACACTTGGGCCTTTTATCAAATTGAAGAATATAAAAATCGTAAATTAAGTGAAACACAAAAGCCTACAAAATAATGATAAAAACAAAACCCTTCTCATATGACTTCGATACTATACATATCAATATAAAAACATATATGTGATGAAAAACTTGTGTTTTAAAGATCTTACCTGACATTGTTCTATCAGTTTGACACGAATCATTCTTGGATCCAAGCTCCAAAATATTCTTCCCCAATATTCAGCTTACGAAAGCAAAGTAATCAGCCCCGCTGGAACAAAAGCCCCAAAAGAAAACAAAACCCACGGCACAAACCATTACCTACACAAAAGGAAAAACTGTTATATATTTATAAAAAACAATAAAGAAAACAAATCCCGTATTCAGTTTCATATGGACTCCTGAGTTTTTAAAGAACACAAAAGCCTCTTCCAAAAAAACATGATTGTAAAACAAAATCCATTTTCGGTGTAAATGGGCGAACAGTGCCACCCCTTCCTTCTCCATTAAATGTTAAAACTCTCGTTAAATCAAAGAAAGCTTATCACTGATGAATACAAAGTAAATATAAATCATGTTTGGTGCTATGTCGTCGATATTAATTTTTTTGATTCTAGGAAAAGAAAAGGGAAAAAAATGTATGTACCTTCAATATCTAATTTATCAAGTTGGTTATTAACAAAAGTAAATACTACAAACTTCAATGACTCTATGAAATACAACTTGTATTAGATCCTACATAGATCTCACAGATAAGCAATGTTCCGACAAATACTAAATTAGAGAATAAATATATTTTTTTATTTTCTTTATATCTTTCCACTATTTCACATATACATGAGTAGTAGAATGGAATTTAGAGGAGCACGATCTACGCACTTTGTAAAAAAAAATTATCACATGAAACAATCTTAATGAGAATAATTTTTCACATATAGTTAAAAAATAACAACTAACCCAAGTCATTTATTTGGATGTATTCATATTTGAGACACGAATGAATTTGTAGGTGAACAGTAGGTAGAGAACTTTCAACTGATGAAATCTGCAAAAAAAAAAAAAATAACTATTAGTGAAATCAAACCAACCCAATTAAACCCAAAATAAAATTTTGAAACCCATCAAACAAAAAACACAAAATTATCGTAACCCAATCAAAACAGGAAATAAAATTGAGCCCAATCAAAACCCAAATAGAAGCCAAGTGGAACTACAAAACCCAAAACTCGTGTATCGGAAATCCTATAATCTGTAAAACTACATTACCCCAAAAAAACCTCAAAATTTAAATCATAAAATAACCCGTTACGAAATTAACACCCCAAATAATTCCCATACTTTCAGAGGGACACTTTAACTAAACACTGTAACTAACCGCAATCGAAAAAAGTAAACCATTCAGCAAACCTCATATATCTACACATTAAGCTGATGAAGCCCTAAAAAATGAAACAAAGCCATACCTGGAAAATTATATCTTTCCATGGTGAAGAACATGCTGATTTGTGAACATTGGGTTTCAAAAAAGCACCAAAAAGAGAGGTGAAACCAAACAAAGAGTAGTATTAGGGTTAGAAAACAAATCTGAAGTAAAAATCATACCATAAAATCATACCTCATAGGTGAAAGCATGATAGCTTAGCCGAGAGAATGGGAGGTAGAGGTGATGTCTTTCGTAGGAAATGCTCGCACCATAAAGAAGACGACAATGAGGAAGTGGGGGTCGGTGGAAATGAGGAGAGAGATTTGAGAGAAGAGGAGTGAGATCAAGTCAAGGTTAGATACTTTTTTGTTGTATTACAAAAGTAACCCTTATATTTGAATTAAAGTAAATTTTTAGGGGTAAAAAGAGGGGGAAATAATGTTTTAATGGGTTAAAATTGTAAATACAATATAGAGTATAAAATGAGGTGTGGTGAGTTGTAGTGCTTATGGTGTGAATCTTGATCTCATCCTCCATTTCTTGCCTAGGTGGTTTCATCCTCACCCCTAATTAAGTTATCATCTTATGGAATAGTGCAAAACCTTTTACTCCTTATTATATATATATATATATATATATATATATATATATATATATATATAGAGAGAGAGAGAGAGAGAGAGAGAGAGAGAGAGTGGCTCATATGCGCGCCCTCCCAAAAAGACGTTAGTTTTTGTCGTTTTGGTATTCCATCGTTTAAAACCCATTTGGGTCATTCCCCTAACCCGATATCTTCCCAAAATGAAATCATTTTGGCTCCAAAACCAAAACGACAACAAGCCCTATTCTCAATTTCTCTCCATAACAACCTAAGACGGTTTCTCTGTGCTCCAAACCAATTTCTCTCGTTTTGGATCCAACTCTTAGATTCTATTTGAAGACCCAAATCTATATAAACTCAGGAATGAACTCAAAATCTGAATAACAACCATATTATTTGAAGACCCAAATTATTTATTGCAAAATTTGAATAGCAGTTAACAGTTAGTTTTTTATTTATTTTTAAGAATTATTTATTACAAGGACCAAATTATTAAAAGACCCAAATTATTTATTGCTATATCTGAATAGCAGTTAGCTTGTATTACAAGTTGGTTATTATTTTTAAAATCAACCTATGCTAGGGTATGAACTATTTATTTTTTTTCTAATGGTTGAGTTAATTATTTTCCATTCTTTCGCAGAAAATGGATAGTTCGAGCATTAATAAAGAAATGTGGATCGGAGAAAATATGACTTTTGAGTTTGATATTGAGAAAATGTCAATTTAGATATTGGTGTTGACATAGGGGAACAATATGTTACATTAAATTCGGGTGACAATGATAAATATTTTAATCCTTAAGTGCGGGATGAACTTATCCAAAAATATTCCAAGAGTTCCAAACACTTAATGTACTGAAGAGTTTTCACAACGCATATGCAAAGGCAACCGGGATTAGTGTTTGTAATTGGAATGAAAAGAAGGATGTGGAGAGTGAAAAAATTATAAGAAAGGAGTATGTTTGTTTCAAACAAGGAAAGGGTAACGTTGTATAGGTTTCAAGGAATTCTCGACACCAGGGTTCCATTGGATAGGGTTGTAAAGAAAAATTACGATTGAAATATATTCGAGTGGCGCATATGTGGTTATTTCATTTGTGGAGGGTCATAGACACCCATTGAAACGCCAAGGAAAACACATTTTTTTAGATCTCATTGGAGCATATAAACTTCCCAAAAGTTCTTAACTTAATAGCTTGGAATGATCAATCTACCACCGCACCAACAATTCAACTTTCTTGGAGTGCAAGTGGGTCGCTTTGAAAATATATGGTTCACGCAAAAATATTTATACAACAAAGAGAGGGATAGACATAATAAATTGAAGGGGCACGATGAAGATATATTTCATGAGTTTTTAAAACTAAAAGAAGAAAATAACTCGTCTTTCACTTTCCAAATCACAACGGATAGGGGACAAAGAATTAAGCATTTTTTTTTGGGATAATGTAACTAGTAGACGAGATTGTAAGTGTTTCGATGGTGTGGTCGTATTTGATACCACATATTATAATAATAATAATAATAATAATAATAATAATAATAATAATAATAATAATAATAATAATAATAATAATAATAATAATCAATTTGGTATGATTTTTTCGCCACTAATGGGAGTGAATAACCATGGGAAAATTATTTTATTGGGTTGTGCTTTTCTGAGTGATGAGACTGTAGATTCGTTCGTTTTTTCATTTCAATCATTTTTTGGAAGCCACGCTGAGCGATGTGATGAATGATTATCACCGATCAAGATCCATCTATGATAAGAGAAATATCAGAAGTCGTCCCACAAACCTATCACATGTATTGTAGTTGGGACATTTGAATGAAATTTCCAGAAAAATTGATTCGTTGAAGTTTAGTGCCTATTATAAAGAGTTTTCTAATTGCATATGGAATTCTGAAATGAGGGAAGAGTTTGATGCTAAATGGATCAATCTTGTTGACAAGAGTGGTTTAACTGATAATAAATGGCTTTGTTCTATGTTTAAAATCCATTCCCAATGGGTTCCTGCTTATGTAAATTATATTTTATCTGCTAGAATGTGACGTGACATAAAAAGTTTTTCTAGTCCGTGCCACTTTTGACTCAAGTGTAAGCCGATCGCTCAATTATAAATCCAGTAAATCGGGTTACAAACTCAGGGAATAGTATGAAGAATCGTGACGATGGATAGGAAAGACGTTTAACCCTAGAATGACTCAGAAAAATAGAGGAAAATGTGATGAGTTTGTGACTATGCCTATCAACTAATACGATTTGAATCAAATTATTAACTAACTAAGCATGCAAGAAGAACTAAATTAAACTTTAACATTATCATAGAAAATAGGGTTAGGGTACACTCCCTTGAACCGTCGGTGTTTACATAGAACATAAAAACTTCAAAAAGATAATTCTTCATTCAAAGAGACATCAAATACTTTCTACGCATTCGACATATGAGGATTAAATGTCGCACAATATCAAATCAAAAATTATATTTGACAAGGATGAGAAGTTATCAAAACGCCAATTACACCCTTAAACATTCCGGTTACCTTGGGCAAGCGAAATTAAAAGGCCTACACCTTTATCTTCATAAATTTCAAACCATTGAATGAGGGAATACTTTTCATTCGGTTTTAAATCCATATGAGTTTCCTAGGTTGGGTTCATGTACCCCAACCCACTAAAAACTTAGCCGGGCATGGTGTAAATATGACTAAACATGAAATCTACGTTGCATGAAATCATGCTTATGGTAAAAGTGTGATCAAACATGCAAAAGAAACTTCTAACTAAGAATTAATGAATTATCAACCAAAAAGATGAGAGAAATTGAAAGCAATAGAGGAACTATACTTATATTGACGTAAATCCTTGAATTCAATGTCAAATCATGAACAATTGTTGAATGATGATAAACCTGGGGTTATTGCCTCTAAGAAGCTCTCAAAAACCATAAAAAAAACTTAATTCTAATGTCTGGTGTTACTCTAGTATAAACCACCCACGTTTTATTAAGTGTTTGACTCATGCACAACTCCTAAATTTAAAATAAAAAATTTCAAATTGCGTCACGCCAAATCGGTTTGAATTTTCCATCTTCATTAGAACGAACCGGTTCGAAATTCCAGTAGCGAGGTGAAATTTGATATCAATAGCTAACCGATTCACCTATTTCCAAACCGGTTTGGACCAGAAATTTTCTATCTTTTTTTCCATGATTTCTTCTTATCTTCGAAGCTTTATAACTTTTCACTCGGACCTCGAATTTGGATGTTGTTTCTTCCTATACACTTGTGGACTCAAGGTCTTCAACTTCTTCTCAGGTCCCACATTCGATTCTAGATGTAAAATTACTCTTTTTCCCTTTGACTTTTCTTGTTTTCTTTCTTTTTTAGTTTTAACTTGTCTCTTTCCTTCACTTGTATAAAATACCTGTAAAATGTAAGAGAGATACACGAAACTTGCTGCACTATATATAAGAAGTCAGTAGCAATGATATGATATAAATCAACTCAATTTACATCATACAAGATGATAAAAGCCTTTAAATTAAAGGGGATAAATATGAAGAAATTATACTTAATACAACCCCCTAACTTAGAACTTTGATCGTCCCGAGAAACGTAAAAGAATCAAAGCTTGGTGAAAACACTTAGCAAACATGTTATTTGGATAGAATACCTCTTTCGTAGGTAACAATTTCATTTAGCGTATGCAACAAGCCTTTCAACCCCTAGGTTACCCTAGTAAGACGAGTTGTGTCAGGTGAGGGTTTGTACAATTTAAACTCCCCAAAATAGTAACTTTAAATTTATATTCATAAATCTCAATTCGTAGTGTGTGTGTTTACGAAGCCAAAAATTAAACTGCTAATTTCCACCGATTGATCATTACGTTACTTTTTCGAAAATTCATTTTAATTCAATTTCTCACGGATGCTCTCACAAACTAATCACTTGAAATGTGGTTATTTTTCTCGGCATGCGTGATTCATAAGAGTAAATAAAAGGGCCACAAGGTCACGCACACAATTTTGAAAGAGAAAATTTTTATGGTGAACATGTCTCATCATCCGAATATGGTTATTGGAAAACGGGAAACATCGCCTCTTATTCACACCAATTGATCTCTCATCTTATATTTTCGTGCTTTAGCTCTCCATGCGGTAATTAATTTCGCAATTCGGACTTGGTTAGGACTTTTTCGGGTTTAAGGTGTATGGAGGAATATGACACTGGTTGGGAATTAGAAATTGGAAAATTTATTTATGACCCCATTAATGCTTTTTCGGGCCTTTGCTCATTTTTCTCTTTTTTTCCATTTTTTTCTATTTTTTCGTGCTATTTTTGTTGAGCATTTTTTTCTTCTATTTTTTCTTGCCCATTTTTATGCACTTTTCAGACATATTTTTATAATTTTTCATTTTTTTTACAATTTCGGGCTAAATAGGTTTTTTGGGTTACAAACGAAAAGGAAATTTTTTTATTAGGCTCAAATTGGATTGCTAAAGGGATAATTTCCCATAACTTTTTATGGCTCATAGTTGTAAGTAAATAAGCGATGGTTTGATTCATTATCCGAATCACTTATTATTTTACCATATGCGTCTTGCGATTAATTTAGTTTAGAGATATTTTTAGCGTGCTTTCAAGACAACATCTCACTCGTTTTCCATAACTTGTCAAAACAAAGAAATAGAGACTTCAGCGACTTTTTTAGAGCTAAATTGAAATTTTTGTTAACTATTAACTCGGATTGATTTAAAAACTCACAATGATTAATAGGCTCAAAATCTCATCGGGTTGATTAATCTCCACACTTATTCGTAAAGTCGTTAATTTTTGCTCAATTTCCATCTTAGGTCAATTTTGACTTATGCATTAGATTTTTTTTCAATTTGAGACTTTGAAAAAAGTTCGTGACATTTTCAAAGCTTTTAAATTCTAATTTTTATTTATTTTGGAGGAAAATCTTTTTTGGATTTTTCAAAATTTACAATTGTTTTTTGGAAAGTTTCAAAATTTTCTATTTTTTTAAAAATTTGTGATGTTTTTAAAGCGCGTGTGTAGACCCCCCCCCCCCCCCCCCCCCCCGCCCCTCCAACTTATACATTTACAAAGTCCCTATGCAAAAAGAACTACAATCTAAACAAAAGAAGGGTGCGAAAAAAGAAAAGAAAAATGCAACATTTGTATTAATAACGACCAAGTACAAGTAAAAGAAAGGATAGAGTTTACATAGTTCTTTGTGACCAAAAATTAATAGCTAACAAGGAACCAAAAGCAAATAACTACATATGTGAAACAAACAACCAAACAACAACATTATGGCTACAGCGGGGGTGGGGGTGATGGTCCGGGAGCGCTGGGGTCGTATGGATCATAGAAGTATGTCGGGAGAGTGACATTTGATCCCACTTGAAGCTTGTACAATTTCGTGTGTAGGCATACCATCATGCTTATGTCTCGGGGGTAAGATTCTTTGTCCACCCGATAATCAGTCAAAAAATTACTAAAACTCGTCTCTAGATTTGCAACGGCGCGAGTTAAACCCTCTCCCTCCTGCACGTAGTCGGAGTCGTCATCCTTATTGTAATTGGCCTCCTCCTCTCCCATTTGTACATCTTTCTCTTTTGGTGGGGGTGGGAACACAAACTCCATTGGTCTCACACTCCGAGTGATGCATTTGGGCCCACTTGGCTTAGGGAGACGAGGCTGCAATGGTAGAGGGTGAGTCCCGACATCCTTTAGGAGCGATGTGATGTTCCAGGCATATGGTAGGGAAATGTTTCCTTTATGGTCCATGGCGGCTTGTATACTTTCTAAGTAAAAGATACGGAGGAGATTAATGGTATTTGTCGTGCCAAGGAGGTGGTAGAGGAAATTTCCATGGTGTATTCGGTAGTTAATTTAATTAATTGGAATATTTGTGACAAATAAAAGTTTGGATTTAATTATTTTTATTTAATAAATATGTTGGTTTTAATATTTGAAAACTAGATCTTCAAGAGGAAGTAAAATCAGATATAAAATGAAGTTTTTATAAAAAAAACCTATACTTATAAACTAGCGGATCTAGGCATTTTCAATAAGGCCGAACCGATTCGGCTTTGGCCGAATCGATTCACTTTTGGGAAGGGGCGGTGATTTGGTTTGTGGATTAATAAGAGTTTTAGTTGGTTTTAACTTCTTAAACACTATTTAACACTTCTAATTCGTGGGGAGATTTATCATAATCATTTTTTCACATATTTTTCACCAGAGATTTCTTCCAAAATATTTTCCTCTCAACCACAAACATCAACCTCCAACATAATCAAGGTTTTTTCACAAGTTTTTAAGGCTTAGTAAGGGTTTAATCAAGATTTTCAAGAATGACTCATTGAGAGGAATCCAGCCGTGTAATCAAAATTTCTTCATCTTAATCACAGGAATGAATACTCTATTCTCTTCCTTTGGTATTATGCATCTTAAGTGTCGCCTAAACTCCTAATCACGTGTTTGTGATTAAAAAAATTAGTAACTTAATTTGAGAAAGTGGACACTAAATTTTGGGACTGTTTTTATGAAACTTATAAATATGATTTAATCTTTGAAACCCTTGGGTGCGTAGGTTAGATTATTGGGATTTTATGGTTTTTTAGTGTAGGTTCGCATGTAGAATTTTATGGGATTATTCTTTTGGGATGCGTACACACTTATAAAAAATTAGATCATTTATAAAAGAGAAAGATTACGTCATATTATAGATTATTTCATGTTAATTAATTTAACATTATTGAATGGAATTAAATGTGTTGAAGTCATGACGGTGTTATTGATTGAATCAAATTAACTTGGGAGCTTTATGATTAAATTGCTATGTTGTGCACATTGAATTGTGATTTGTTTTACTCATGTTTGCCATCGCGGGGACAAGGGGCTTTTGGGTTGTATATTTCTCACCTCCATTATAGGATGCTTACCAGGTATGGGACTAGTGAGTAGGCCTTGGTTATGATTTATGATTTCTAGGAATGGGAGTGTAACACCCCATGATTTTTGAGACTGAGAAATTAAATTTTGGGAAAATAAAAATTTAATTAAATTGAAGAATTCTAAAATTTGGGAATTGAGGTCCAAAAATAGGGGACATTTCAAAGTATTTCGGATGATGATTTTGAGTGTACCATCGATCCCGGAAGGGTCAAGATAGTCAAAATGACTGTCATTGGGTTTTATTTTAGCTCCGGAATATTTTAAGTCAGTTTGACTCGAATTGGAGTAAACGAGTCATTTAAATTGTGTATTAACATTTAAAATTGGGTTTATTGTTTTAAGGTTTAAGAGGCTTATAGATTAAGCCACTCTCATTTGAGATAAAGAGAGAAAAATCCCTAGAGAGAAAAGAAGAAAGGAAAGAAGAAGAAAGGAAGAGAGAGAGAGGAAGGAAAGCTTGGAGATTTCGGCCCAAACGCGACATCGAGAACGATCCAACCTCTACAAATCTGAGGCAAGTGTTTAATCTTGCTAAATAAGTCATTTGTGTATTTGATTTAATAATTTGTGGATAAAAGATATGGATTTTGGGTATTAATATCAAAACCTAGATTTTGGGTTTAATCTTGAAATTGATGTTTACACATGGGTTTAAGAGATATAAATTGATGAGGTGAAAGTATAGGATGTGTTTAATGTTGGAAACATTATTGGGTTACAAATTCATAGTTAGAAATTGTTGTTTTGGGATTTTGGGAAAATTAGGTCTATGTAGAAAAATGACCATTTCGTAGCCTGCTGAACTGACCGAATCGATTCGGCCTCTTTCCTGAATCGATTCTGAATGTTGCAAAATCCAAGGTCCGTGTGACCGAATCGATTCGGACCCTAGCCGAATCGATTCAGCCTGAGACAGAAGCCCAAGTCTTTGGACCCAAATCAATTCGCCTTGGAGGCCGAATCGATTCACTAGGCCGAATCGATTCGGAAACCGGGCATTTTTGAGGAATTTTCTCTATAATGATTTTAAACCCTTTTTAGTTGGGTTTATTGATTTGGGGCTTTCTCTTATGATGTATGAGATATATTTTGGAGACTTATGCTGAGTTTCTCACTTATTATGATTTAGGGGACTTCTTTAAAAATAGTTTAAGGAAGGTATATGTTTACATGTATACATTGGAGTTGTGTATGTTTTTGGAGATAGTGGGAAACCTCATTGGGGGTTGAAAATCCTAATTATAATTCAAAAGTAAGTATAGATATGATGTGAAGCTAAGAACTATTAAAGAGAGAGTTGCGAGGGCATGGCTCGTAATTGTAGACCGAGGGTAGTGCCAAATCCTTATAGTAAATAGGACTCTATTGAGATTAAGGCTTGGGGACCGAAGATTGAGAGGGGTCGCGTATCCTTAGAAATGCTTAGATTAAGGAACAATCGGTAACTCAATAGGAGTAAGGGTTCATAAGATAAATCGAACCATAGGTGAGATTGGAAACTTTTTGGATCGTACTATCGACTAGAATAAGCGGTAGTATAAATTCTAGCTAGGATAGTTTACACATAATTGTGTGGAACTGATTATTGAGATTCCAATACTTAAAGTAAGGTTGGGATAATTTTAGGTTTTTAGACTATTAGTCATTTATATGCCAATGGCCAACGAGTACTAAAGATAATTAGGTACTTTTGAATATAGAAGAGATGTGTAGTGATGGTTATGACAACCCGCGATCCGAGATAAGGGGTGGCCAACCCAATACCCAAATGTAACAGGAATCATGGATGGATATCATTCTCGGCATCACGAAATATAAACTGAGTATACGGGAAAACCGCCCAATCCATCAGAAAACGGGTTGCCAAAAAGTTTTGAAATTAAAATGCAGTTAAGAAATTTAAATTTAAAACAACCCCATCTGATAAGCAAGTGGAATTCCACACGAATATATGTAATACAACTAAGATGAAAGTAAACGACAGGACCGAATAGGCTGTCGATCCACAGCAACATACAATGAAGTACTACAATTTAAATATCTATATATAATACATTCATTAATCAAACACAAAAGTTTGGGCAACACGCCCGATGAAAAGACCCGATCATATCTAGAATACAAAGATGAGAGCGTCTAATACAATGTCCTGTAATAACCCGCAAAATATTACAACTCGTCGAAAGCAAAGGAATGGGAACATCAAAACTGGCATCCTTGCGGGGGAGCACCTGAGCGGATACAGTAATATACACGACAAGGAAAGTAAACCGGTCAGGGTCGGGTTCTATATGATCACCAGAAGAAATAAAAAGCATGACAGAAATGAACAGTTATGCATGAATGATTAGGATGATAAATTTACATCACAATTTAACTAAATGATGAAGTGAAATATCATTTACATAAAAGAAAGAAAAGTAATAACTTAAATTTAAAACCTTTCCTCATTTATCAAATTTCCATTACCTTTTGTATTCCTTAATAGGAATAAAACCATTTATTAACTTCCATAGTTAATTATCTTACCGTTTCATCTTTCCATTCCTTAATAGGAATACCATTAATATCAAGTGCTCTTTATGGCACATATCTCATTAATCTCATTCCCGTGCTCTTTATGGCATATATCCATCAAGTCCCACTTGATGCAGAAAAGTAATATTCATATACATATAACGATTCTAAGACCGCCCCTCCGAGTTTCCCCACTGGGCGCGCCCCTAAATGACCATCATCTTCCAGGGCCTATCTATACAAGACAACCTGGGATCATAATGCAACGTCGGGAAGCGGCCATATGCCTGCGGGAAAGTCAGGACCACACCCGGAATCCCCTAATCAGTGCAGAAAAAAAATATATAAAAACCCCGCATATGGCCTAGGACTATATCCACCCTGCATTCACTAGCCAGGGGGCATCACCAAGCGCGCGAACTTCCCTTATGATGTCATTTAGAGAGGTGTGTTTAAGTAAATTAGCCTTTACCATTTAAATCTCATTTTCATTTTCAATTACCATTACCAAATTCCATTTCAGATATCCATGTGTTTGGTTCTTTTTATTCGAACCTGTCATCATTAAACAACTGGGTTCATTTTAGTTGAACCTATCATCATTAAGCATTTGGGTTTATATTATGCGAACCTAATTCCCCTCGAATATCGTCATTAATATTCCTCAAATTACAAGTCCCGGCTAAATCTCTAAATGATCATTATGATCCTAGAAGTCCCCAAAGTTCATAATATTTGATAAGCCCATAAGTCTCCAACCATGGGCCTACAACCCCTATCATCCTATTAATAAGTAACCAAAAGAGTGATGCCTAAACATCACTTTGGAACACCCCCTTCCCCCTTTTGGACTTAACCCCAAGTGAAATCCATTCCACTCTAGGGTGACAACCAGACTCAACTAGGACTCTAAAAGCCAAAGTTTACTTCATTTAAGAAGGTTCCTAAGTCCCTATGAAAAGAAAAGATTTAAAAGCAAAAGTAAAAATTTTGGCAAGAAAACAGGGGACCGGTCGACCGGTCCCAAGACCGCGGTCGACCGCATCTCAAGTTTTTTTTTTCTAAGAAGAAAAGCAGAAAGCTCACTTCGACAGGGCCGGTCGACCGGTAAGGGGATCGTGGTCGACCGCGCCCCAATTTTATGCCTTTGAAAGAGAGCAGTGTGCCTTCTCCCGAAGGCCCGGTCGACCGGTCATAGCAGACCTAGCCTCCCTATTTCTTCTTCCAACAACCAAAGCCCATATCATTTAATGGAACTAATACACCACAAATATGTCTAATTACCATCATCAACAACATTTATCATCCAAATCAATTTCTAAGGGTTAATACCCATAAATCAAACAAAACCCTAAAATGAATAAACACAACAAATTCATAACTATCACTACTAATTACTCTCCTTAAATCATATAATAGCAAGTAGATAACTTGCCTTGATGTAGAAAATTAGATTTGAGGAAGATGCAAGCAAGATCCAAGCTCCAATCTCTATTTTTCTCCAATGTTCTCTTCCTCTCTCACTCTCTCTCTCTAGGTCTCAATTTAGAAAGAAAAAGAAGAGTAGAAATGGGGTTGGGGAAAAATAAAACGGGGCTTAAGTCTAAAGAGCCCACTTAAATGTCTAATACGCGATATAATAAATCGCACTGCACTTAAGCTATAACCAGTCAAAAGTGCCCAAAATGACAAAATACAATATGGCACTTATTTTGACTGTCTCGCACCTACCGGGACTAACTACACCCTCCAAATTATCATTTGAAAATTTTATAACTCATTTTAAGTTCCGGTTTCTCATTAAACCAAAATGCCATTTTATATCTTATGACACACCATAAATCACCACATGGATATTTTTACCTACTCATCAGGTAATCATACAACATTTCAGTAAATATTAACCTTTCTCATATTGAATTAATATTTACTCAACATCTATCATTTTATAATTAATTACTACACATAGTAAATAAATATAAAATATGCTACAGAAAGAGAGGGTTGTTACATTCTCCCCCCCTTATGAGGTAAATTTGCCCCCAAAATTCAGGCATATCTCACAAGAAGAAATGCGGATACCCTTTTCCTCATGTCATCCCCACGATCACATGTCGACTTCTCAACTCTAGGATAATTACAGCACGCCCTAACTAAGGTACTACCGGCAGTTTTAAATTTCCACTCTCCACGCTCTAAAATGGCAACCGACTACTCCGCATAAGGAACGTCAAGTTGCACCTACTTCGAACGAAATGTGCCTAAGGGCACCAATCACATCTCTTGTACTACCATACAGGAGAGATATGGGACACGTTATGAACTTGCTGCAATTTTCGGTAAAGCAAGTTAATTGGCTACCGGACCCACCTTATCATATATAGGAAAGATCCAACGTAACACGGTGCAAGTTTTCCTTTTACTCGAAACGCTTAATGCCATTCATAGGCGATACTCGCACCAACACTTGGTCTATCGACCTCAATCTCCACATGTCTTCCCCCCGCATCGACATAGCTCTTTTGTCGATCTTGGTTATACGAATGCGATTTCGAATGAGCTCAATATTCGAAGAAGTACCTCGGATTATTTCAGGTCCGAGAGACTTATCATCTCGCACCTCTAACCAACAAGTAGGATATCCACAATACCTACCATACCAGGTTTTATAAAGTGCCATCCCGGTAGCGAATCGATGCAAATCATTATAAGCGAGTTCGACTAGAGAGACACTGTTCCCGACTATTCTTGAATTCAAGCACGCACATAAGGAGTATATCCCCCAACCTAAGGTTTACCCTTCTTGGTCTGGCCATCCATTTAAGGATGATAAGGAGTGCTTAACCTTCATTCGGTTCCCATGGCTTCTTGGAACCTGCCACAAGTAGGAAATGAAAATCTTGTCTCAGTCGAAAACTAAAATCAAAGGCCCCCCATGCAGTCCAACAACCTCGCCATGCCCGACCACTACTACTAGCGGCGCATCACTGGACACATTATGTCGTTACCCGGATGTAACGCAACCTTAGAACCGCAAGATCCCACCATATCTGCCTTTCTAAAGTCCTTCTCATTCGGGATAAAGATTCTCTTATGGAAACGTACCCCACCCTCAAAGTCAATAGAGTAGAGTCCTATTTCCTAAATCAGCTGCTTGTATATGTGGTCTTAACCACTCTTGTCTCTCCTACGACATCTTGCAACAAAATATTGCTCGAGCGAAGGTTTAAAATTCTGCCCAGGAAGGAGCACCTTCTTTTCCATACGGCGATCACCCCCACGATGAACTTAAATTCCATCATGAGATAATACTCCTCTCAAGTCTTATCTTAAGAGGATCATAAACATTAGGTCTATTCTCCAGTATTAATACTCCCCATCCTGGCAGAGGCTTGTCGATTAAATCCACCCTCGAGCTTAGAAACATGGCTCGGGAATGCGAGTCAATTCACCCTTTCGTTACCTCCGTAACACTCTACTAAAAGAGGCCTCATCTCCTTCAATTTTACCAACCCAACATCTCGAAATCTCATACTTCTTGTTACTAGGAAACCAATCCGTCTTAGAGTCAGCACACGACTTATTCTTGGTCAACTCCCAACAGCCCTCCTAAACCAACATCATACTAAAGGCCTTATGTCCAAACGATCCTAAAGTCTACCTACCTATACTATATCCTATCTAAGTCGTATACACCTAATACTAAGTATATCCCTAGTGCCTAACACCTTTCTCAACTCCCAACATTTGCTCGATTTCGTGCGTGGGACGTCTCACCGAAGCGAAATCCAAACAAGGAACCCTCCTGTTACACTACTACCTCGCGTTGTCAGTCATCAAGGTATACAGGTTTAAGACACATATTCGGGACCGAAAATATTCTACTTATATACGTTACCATATAAATACTGAGGGTTTAATAAATCAAACAAATCCAAACTAAAGCCCTGTAATTATATATCCCACCATATGGGTACCTTTTTAAATAGCCTTCTTATCAAGGCATAACCCAATTCTTAACTCGACTTCGCATCCCAATCTCCCTCACATCGTTCAGAGGAGAGAACTGTATACAGTGCTTCTATCTCGCACTTTAATAGCCCTTAATCATTCTTCTACGTGATTCTCGGCTAAACTTCTAATCCCACTTCTAACAATAAAATAAATAAAGTAAAAGAGAAAGAAAAGGATAGCGTCTCTCCAATCACAACATCGTTAAGTGTTCATGCGGCGGAGTGTCTCGCCGAAGCGAAATCCAAACAAGGAACCCCTCCAACACATTCCTACTTAACTAGTTGATCATGGAGATAAGCGTAATATGCATAAACAAGATAAACAATCAAACACTCACACAAGATAACTAAACAAATAAAAAAATCTCCTACCTACCTCGGTTCACCTCTATAAAGTCTCAACCTGTATCCAGGGGGAAATCATAGAACAAATAGTTCCATTTTGAACTAGAAAGTAAGATAGCCTTACCATTTTATTTTCTTGCTATCGCACCAAACCGACCAAAATATATATACTCGCATAATGTACTTAAAACAAGAGAAAGGAAAAATAACATCTCTCCACTCCCAACGTCGTTAAGGTTCACGCGTGGAGCGTCCCGCAAAAGCGGAATCCAAATAAGGAACCCCTCCTATGCATTACTACTTAACCTTGTTGGTCGTGGAGATAAGTCATAACATCCACATACAATGCATACAAGCAGAAAAACATTCATACTAGTTATCACATATAGCACATACGCCTTTAAAATATCATCACTCATTTTATAACGAGTGAAGAGATCATAAAACTTCCCTACGACGGAAGTCATATAGTTATCTTACTATAATAACGTCGATACTGTTACAACCTCGATATGCACACCCGAATCTAGAGTAAACATAATACTACTCTATCTTATTCTAAGGAATACACCACCCACTAATAAGGTGGAATTCCCACCAACAATTTAAGCCAAGCACTCCGGGTCAATACTAATGAATCTCAGACTCCATATTCAAGCCTTATGCAAACCAATATTACTTCCCTCAACTTCCCAACTAGGCACTTTGTTTTTTCCCTTGTTCTTCCAATCAACGTAATGAAAACGTGTGGTTCTTCCACATCACTATAGCCCACGTAGTTCCTTTTACTTTCTCAATAAAAGAGAACACGCTCTCGGCCTCCTTTTCCTCAGTTCAATGAAACCTTCCCAGGAGGATATCCACCAATGCGGTTTCATGATCACTGCCCCGTCAGAAGTGTTTACGACACTTATTCTGGAGCCTATCATTCCATTGGGGGCTCTCACTTATACCTACCTTTATGAGTGCATGATCTCCTTAATCGCATAACTCTTCTTCACATGTCAGCCTCTAGCTGATCCTCGCATGAACACTTGAGGATATTACCATCTCCTCCTTCCAGTTACCCCAGAGAAACTTACGATAGGAAGTATCTACCGGGTTCCTCCATGGGCAAAACTTCCATCACCCACGAATAAGGTAACTACGTTCCCATCGTTTGCATACAACTCCTACGGGTGAAGGATTCTCCTCCATCATACTTCTGGGCACTTCTTTACGTCAGTTTAACATCGCTTGAATTCTTAAGCTTAGTACCACTTTCTACTTCTAGTGGTACTTGGGGAACTACATCAAATGTAATTAGTAGTCGTAGTAGCAAGATAAAAATGCAACAAAAAGGGAGCAACCTACAAAGCGGTCCTCATCCCCGACCACAATTTACAGTCCTTAGTAGTTCCTTCTCATGACGCCCTCACAACGAACTTTATTGGCGTCCTCCAATCGACCTACTATTCTCACACGAATGCGCAGAAGATTCTATAGATTCTACCTCATGGCAGAAGAACAAAATCTCACAAGAGAAACCAACAATCTTAATCCTAAGGCTTTATGTCAAATCAAGAGCAACGCTGAAACTTAAGGCGTCCACACAGATTCCTAAGGACTCTAGAACCCGATGCTCTGATACCATCTGTGACAACCCGCGATCCGAGATAAGGGGTGGCCAGCCCAATACCCAAGTGTAACAGGAATCATGGATGGATATCATTCTCGGCATCACGAAATATAAACTGAGTATATGGGAAAACTGCCCAATCCATCAGAAAACGGGTTGCCAAAAAGTTTGGAAATTAAAATGCAGTTAAGAAATTTAAATTTAAAACAACCCCATCTGATAAGCAAGTGGAATTCCACACGAATATATGTAATACAACTAAGATGAAAGTAAACAACAGGACCGAATAGGCTGTCGATCCACAGCAACATACAATGAAGTACTACAATTTAAATATCTGTATATAATACATTCATTAATCAAATACAAAAGTTTGGGCAACACGCTCGATGAAAAGACCCGATCATATCTATAATACAAAGATGAGAGTGTCTAATACAATATCCTGTAATAACCCGCAAAATCTTACAGCTCGTCGAAAGCAAAGTAATGGGAATATCAAAACTGGCATCCTTACGGGGGAGCACCTGAGCAGATACAATAATATACACGACAAGGAAAGTAAACCGGTTAGGGCCGGGTTCTATATGATCACCAGAAGAAATAAAAAGCATGACAGAAATGAACAGTTATGCATGAATGATAAGGATGACAAATTTACATCACAATTTAACAAAATGATGAAGTGAAATATCATTTACATAAAAGAAAGAAAAGTAATAACTTAAATTTAAAACCTTTCCTCATTTATCAAATTTCCATTACCTTTTGTATTCCTTAATAGGAATAAAACCATTTATTAACTTCCACAGTTAATTATCTTACCGTTTCATCTTTCCATTCCTTAATAGGTATACCATTAATATCAAGTGCTCTTTATGGCACATATCTCATTAATCTCATTCCCGTGCTCTTTATGGCATATATCCATCAAGTCCCACTTGATGCAGAAAAGTTATATTCATATACATATAACGATTCTAAGACCGCCCCTCCGAGTTTCCCCACTGGGCGCGCCCCTAAATGACCATCATCTTCCAGGGCCTATCTATACAAGACAACCTGGGATCATAACGCAACGTCGGGAAGCGTCCATATGCCTGCGGGAAAGTCAGGACCACACCCGGAATCCCCTAACCAGCGCAAAAAAAAAATATATAAAAACCCCGCATATGGCCTAGGACTATATCCACCCTGCATTCACTAGCCAGGGGGCATCACCAAGCGCGCGAACTTCCCTTATGATGTCATTTAGAGAGGTGTGTTTAAGTAAATTAGCATTTACAATTTAAATCTCATTTTAATTTTCAATTACCATTACCAAATTCCATTTCAAATATCCATGTGTTTGGTTCTTTTTATTCGAACCTGTCATCATTAAACAACTGGGTTCATTTTAGTTGAACCTATCATCATTAAGCATTTGGGTTTATATTATGTGAACCTAGTTCCCCTCGAATATCGTCATTAATATTCCTCAAATTACAAGTCCCGTCTAAATATCTAAATGATCATTATGATCCTAGAAGTCCCCAAAGTTCATAAAATTTGATAAGCCCATAAGTCTCCAACCATGGGCCTACAACCCCTATCCTCCTATTAATAAGTAACCAAAAGAGTGATGCCTAAACATCACTTTGGAACACCCCCTTCCCCCTTTTGGACTTAACCCCAAGTGAAATCCATTCCACTCTAGGGTGACAACCAGACTCAACTAGGACTCTAAAAGCCAAAGTTTACTTCATTTAAGAAGGTTCCTAAGTCCCTATGAAAAGAAAAGATTTAAAAGCAAAAGTAAAAATTTTGGTAAGAAAACAGGGGACCGGTCGACCGGTCCCAAGACCGCGGTCGACCGCGTCTCAAGTTTTTTTTTTCTAAGGAGAAAAGCAGAAAGCTCACTTCGGCAGGGCCTGTCGACTGGTAAGGGGATCGCGGTCAACCGCGCCTCAATTTTATGCCTTTGAAAGAGAGCAGTGTGCCTTCTCCCAAAGGCCTGGTCGACCGGTCTGGTAACCGCGGTCGACCGATCATAGCAGACCTAGCCTCCCTATTTCTTCTTCTAACAACCAAAGACCATATCATTTAATGGAACTAATACACCACAAATATGTCTAATTACCATCATCAACAACATTTATCATCCTAATCAATTTCTAAGGGTTAATACCCATAAATCAAACAAAACCCTAAAATGAATAAACACAACAAATTCATAACTATCACTACTAATTACTCTCCTTAAATCATATAATAGCAAGTAGATAACTTGCCTTGATGTAGAAAATCAGATTTGAGGAAGATGCAAGCAAGATCCAAGCTCCAATCTCTCTTTTTCTCCAATGTTCTCTTCCTCTCTCACTCTCTCTCTCTCTCTCTAGGGATCAATTTAGAAAGAAAAAGAAGAGTAGAAATGGGGTTGGGGAAAAATAAAACTGGGCTTAAGTCTAAAGAGCCCACTTAAATGTCTAATACGCGATATAATAAATCGCACTGCACTTGGCTATAACCCGTCAAAAGTGCCCAAAATGCCAAAATGCAATATGGCACTTATTTTGACTGTCTCGCACCTACCGGGACTAACTACACCCTCCAAATTATCATTTGAAAATTTTATAACTCATTTTAAGTTTCGATTTCTCATTAAACCAAAATGCCATTTTATATCTTATGACACCATAAATCACCACATGGATATTTTTACCTACTCATCAGGTAATCATACAACATTTCAGTAAATATTAACCTTTCTCATATTGAATTAATATTTACTCAACATCAATCATTTTATAATTAATTACCACACATAGTAAATAAATATAAAATATGCTACAGAAAGAGAGGGTTATTACATTCTCCCCCCCTTATGAGGGTTGTTACAGAAAGAGAGGGTAATTTAACTAAAATTTGAGGACGCGAATAGGTGTGCGCCTTTAGAGGAGACGTGAGTTGGGGTTTCACGAGAGTGCAATTCCACTTTAATTATGAAATAAGTGCACCGATACTTATTATGCATGGTTAACACACTTGCTAAATATTTTTCACACTCGGGCTCTGACCCGTTTACTTTTCTCTCCTGCTTGTATATATATATATATATATATATATATATATATATATATTACTACAGGTGTCCTACCGCATGGATGTCGGATGACCTTCTATCCAGAGTCTTGGGAGCCGTGACAGGTGCGGACTGTTGCGGGATGTATTATGTAGTCGCTTCCTACTTATTTAAAAATCTAGGTAGGATTCATGTTGTGTATCGGGTTTATACCCAAGTGATATTTATAGATGTGTACATTTATTTCATTTCAGTCATTGTATTGGTTGTGACCCGACAACTTATTCGGGTTTACTTCCTTGTGGTATATTCTGTTGTAGTTATTTATTTCATTTTATTCTAGAATTTCATTTATCGTAGTTCTTTCATGCATCTTTCTTTCCTTTATTAGTAGTTTTATAGTGTTGGTTTTTTGTCTGTTGTATATTTTATTTAATTTTAACATCTCGCTTATATGATATCGGGTAGTTAGTCCTATATTATATAGTATCGACAGTTGATGTTGAGACTCGACCATCTGAAACTCCTGATTTAATGTAGTATAGGAATGGCCACCCGTTATTATTTTAAGCGGGGTGTCACAGGGAGTAGTTAGTGTAGATTCGTGCATATTTTATATTCTGGGGTGGGATTGATTTTTATACTTTATCATCGTTGCGCTAGACTAGGCATGAGACTAGGAAGTGATAAATGTTGGTAATTCATCCTATATGTAGGATGGGACATATGTGTACTTTGGGGATCCTTAGGTATGGGACTAGGGGGTATTTTAAGGAATTCACGTTATTAATAAGGGTAGGGGAATTAATAAAGTAAACCAGTTAGAATTAATGCCTAAGATAAAAATGAGTATTAAAATCTCAGCGACATAATGTGCAGGAATCGACAGTTTAAATGGGTCAGCGGGTGTTTTATGTCGTGTCGTGTGTGGAACCCTATCATAGGGCGGGTCGATAGTTTAAACGGATCAGTCAGACCATTGATAAGGCGAAGTATAAAACATTGTGTAATACCCCATAATTTTAATGACTTTTAAAATGGGTTATATTTTAAATTAATGGATTAATTGGATTTTATTATTAATTAATTCATTTGAATTTTATCCGAATTGAGGATATTAAAATGTATGATTCTGAATATTACTTAAAGATATTTAGGTAATATATGAATGTGATGATTATTGAAAATTGCTGTGAGATATAAATTCGGTAATTTGAATTTTTAGTCAGATGCGGTATGGGACGTGTCGGGACTAATTTGTTAAATTAAAAAGAGAGTTTATTTTCTATCGACCTTATAGTCATTTCGACTGCGTCATTGCGTCCGGAATGGTTGAAATAGTCAGAAAAGTCTATTTGGATGTTGGTTTTGGGTCTCGTGTCATTTGGAAATGAATAGATAACCCAAAAGGGTATTTTGGTCATTTTTATAAGAGGGATGAATAGTGATTTCGGATTTTGTCCAATTATAAGTATTTGGAGATTAAGTGTATGTGGGTTATTCATATCTTCTACACAAAATAGATAAGTCATCTTCCTATAGAGAGTGAAAGGTTGCTTGGGAAGAGAAGAGTTTACTTGGAAAGGGGAAGAACTAAGAACCAAGTGTCACCACCACCAACCACAACTGGAGGTTGGCCGAAGAAGGGAGAACCACCTATGATATACTACACCAAATGAGCAGACCTTCATTATAGGCAAGTGTTTGATAATGGCAATCTAGGTTTGTATGTTGTCCATGTTAGAATAGTTCTAAAAAGAGATGATTTTTCATGCTTGGAAGAAATAATGGAGTTGTTAAATGGATTTCTTGAAACTGAAAATTATAGGAATCAAACTCATGTTGTAGTTAGTTAGTAATTCACGAAATAATCATAAATCTATTGAAGAAATTATGAAAACCATTAATGTGATCATGAAGATATTATGTTGATAATTTTCTGGAAAAAGAGATCATAAACGTGCTTTTAATTCAATCTCTCAATGATTCTAGGATGTTTAGATGATTAGAAATCATTTATATATGTTGATATATCATGTAGTAAGTATTATAAGTCATTTGGGTTGTTAATATGAAGGTTTGAATGATAAAAAATGGTTAAACCCGTAGTTGCAGAAATGCAGAAAAACTGGGTTATTACCTGGGTGATCGATCGATCGACCCCCTGCCTTCGATCGATCGACCTCCCCAAGATTGTTAAAGTTGTTTCTTTTCAATGTTGGTTCTTATCCCAAATCCTGTGTATATATTTGGTGATTATTAATCGGATATTATGGGACTTAGAGAAGATCAGTAAGCCCTAGAAAAGATTTGAATTAATTTGATTGGCATTTAATTGATTAGAATAATGATAATTAATTTAAAGGACTTTTGGTTGCTAGATTAATTTGTTGGATTCTAATTGTTATGCATGAGGATTAAAGATAGGACCAGTAAGGGTGATTGAATATAACACCTGGGTATCCTTAAGTTTACAAGAGGGTTTAATCCTAAGTGAAAGAAGATGTGTTTATAAGAGATGTGAAACTATCGGTTTTAACCCTAATTAAAAGGAGAGTTTAATTTGTAGTAATTCAGGAGATATGATGATATGGACCAGTAGAGTATTAGTGACTTCTTACTGAATATATGTTGAGGAAAAATTTATTTGAACCTTGAGTATTGAGTGAGGCTCGGGGATAATTAAATTAAGATGTAAAGTTAAGATATTTTAATTCGTGGGATTTAACGAGATATACTGCTAAGTATGGGAAGTATCTAAGGGTTATGTGAGTACCTTGTTGATACTATATTATAGGTATGATAATGCCTATTTGATTGATTGATGATTATGTGTATGTCATACCTAGCTTACTTGCTATCGACGGGAGGTTTGCGCGTGAGGGCAGTCATATCCTGATGAATCCATAGGATCTTTGATTTGTCGCTCAAAAACATAGGTCTATGAAAGACTTATCGGGGAGTTGATAAGTCCGCTGACTGTGGGAACATAGGTATGTGCCTGACCCATGGATACAAGAACTATGTTCGCCTCCAATTTGTATGTTGATGTTTGTGGTTCGAGAAATCTTTAACGAACCTTTAGTCCCCTATTCGGCGACTAGCGATGATGGGACATGATAGCAAAGTAATGCACTGCACCGCAGCTGTGACTCGGGGTGCCATATTATATATGTATAAATATATAATGAATTAAATGAATGGATATATTTTGTGGTTAAATCATCTACTGTGCGATAATTGTAGATAACGGTGAATTAAGAAAAGAATTTAAATAAGTTAAAGAATATTTAGTGAGGAGATTAATTCATATTAATGAGAAATGATTCATGTTAATGAGAAACGATTCACATAAATTAGAAATGTATAAGAATGATTATATAACATATGGTATGGGACATACGGGGTTATGACATGGGAATGGAATCATATTGTGGAAATGGTGAAGAGGAACCATTGACTAGGAGGTTAATAGGAAACGTTAAGTGTGCACTCTAGATGAGAGGTGAGAATAGCAAGTGAGAGTTGGATACTAACATGTACATAATAAATGCTTTATTGCACTTGTTAAATACTTGTTGTTTTAAAAATCATT
This sequence comes from Sambucus nigra, assembly GCA_949130495.1. Classification (NCBI taxonomy): domain Eukaryota; kingdom Viridiplantae; phylum Streptophyta; class Magnoliopsida; order Dipsacales; family Adoxaceae; genus Sambucus; species Sambucus nigra. Next base: position 226,689,863 of record OX422219.1, read on the forward strand.
TTCACAATCGGGCTCTGACCCGTTTCCTTGCATATTTTCTTTTCTATCGTATCTTCTATATCAGGTGTCCAGCAATAGGGACGCCAACCTTAGCGGATTATGACGAGCTATGGAGCTATGGAGTTTTGCTTAGACACTTGTCTTCTTTTGATTCACAGTATTCTTTAGTTAGGTCATGTAGCCCAAAGGAATTAAGTTATCTCTTTTCTATCGGAGTCAAGCTATGGAGCTATGGAGTTTTGCTTAGACACTTGTCTTCTTTTGATTCACAGTATTCTTTAGTTAGGTCATGTAGCCCAAAGGAATTAAGTTATCTCTTTTCTATCGGAGTCAAATACTATTGTGTTCATGTCATTTTAATACATTTGTTATTGTTGGGACTACTGTAATGGATTAATATTATTTGGGAATGTTTATTCCAATTTCATTTAAATTAGTTTGTGTTATCTATTAGGTTATCAGTGTTGTAAAATAAAATGGGTTGTGTTATTCTTAAAGTAAAAATGGTGTTTGTTGAAATTAAAATTTGGCAGGTTTTAACACTAGCTTAATTGGGTATTGGGTGAGTTGTAAATGTTTTCGATAGTGATGCTAAGAATGAGCCAACTGTATATTCTATTTTAATTTGGTATGGGGCAGGCCACCCGGTATTTAATTAGGTGGGGTGTTACACATTGATGGGAGTACCACCCGAGGCGGGAGGACAACTTTAATAAATATCCGGGAGCACCGCGATAAATAATAAGATTGTGAAGTTTAATGATATCGAGTTAATTTATTTAAATTAACAATATGGGGCATAGTTATTTAAAATCGTATTGGTGTGCTTTGTGAATAACAATTCTGGGGGTAGGTAGTGATTTGTGCTATCGTGTTTTATTATATTCTGTTTCATTAAAATATTCTACTATGATATTTATCATGTATAATGCTACTGTCTGGGTTCACGGACTCTATTTGAGGGGAGTAGTGTGTATTCATGATCGAGGCTCTGACTTAGTGCGTTGACTAACTTTTTCAGAAATAAGTTTGGAGAAACGGCATTGGATTATTTGGAGACTTTCTTGGAGGTGCAGCTGGAGTTATTTACCTGATGCGTATTAGTTTAGTTTAGTTCCCTTTCCTTCGTATTTTCATTGAGACTCAGTTTATGATTGTATTGGTCCATTCGGTTCCAAAGTTATTATGGGTTTTATTCAGATATTTCATTATGGATTCAGTTAAAGTTTATTCAGTTTTATATTATTGTAGATGAGTTTATTATTTGGATCTTAGCATGGTGATGGATCTTCTATCGCTTAGTTGGATGATTTATCTTTTGGGATTGACTATCCTTTATCTTATGAATTGATTTTTATATGTCTCTTATTTGTCACATGCTAAGAATCGTATTTTGTTTACTCATACCCGACTTAGTTTTGGTGGCAGATAGTGCCAGAATTTAGTAGGGTGTGACAGATGGTATCAGAGCATGGTCTTAGGTCTCATAGGTTGTGAGTTCGTTTAGCTTTCGTGTTACCAATCTTTGATTCCCTTTAATTATTCGTTCTCCATATGGTAGAGGATCTAACATACGTGTTAGATGTGTTTCTTGGAGATGTGGGGTTTGCATTAAGGACGTTGTAGGCATTGAGTTTAGAATTAGTATACTTGATGTGAGGATCTTTAGAGTCGATTTTGGAGACAATACTTATTGAGAAGATCATTATTTAGAGAAGATGTTGTTTTTGGAGATGATTTTGGAAATACTTATTTTGGTTATGTCTTATAACGATGCAGCGATGTGATTTGATTTAAGTATTTATATGTTGCGAAGATTATCGAAGATAGAATCGAGTGTTGATTTACGAGAGAGTGGGGTACGCTGTTATTTTTGTAGTTATGTATACATATATGAGCCTTGGTACGTGTGCATAGGATTGGGTGTTTGGGCGCCCAATGGGGGCATTCTACGGGTACGCATATGTGAGCCTAGTTTTATTTTGCGCGATTCACTTTTGATGTTTATTCTTCGTCCAATTTTGATGAAGAAATTCCTTTGTTAGTGGGGAAGTATATAACACCTCATGTTTTTAATCGGTAATTAATTTAATTAATTGGAATATTCGTGAAAAATAAAATTTTGGATTTAATTATTTTTATTTAATAAATATGTTGGTTTTAATATTTGAAAAGTAGATTTTTAATCGGAATTCAAATAGGAGTTAGAATGAAGTTTTTTAAAAAAAATTCCTATACTTATAAACTAGCAGATCTGGGCATTTTCGTCAAGGCCGAATCGATTCGGCCTGCCTTCGGGAAGAGACGACGATTTTTTTTTGTGGATTCATAAGAGTTTTAGTTTATTTTAACTTCTTAAACACTATTTAACACTTCAAATTAGTGGGGGGACTTCTCATAATAACTTTTTCACAAGTTTTTCACGAGAGAGCTCTTCCAAAATATTTTCTTCTCAACCACAAACATCAACCTGCAACATAATCAAGGGTTCGTCACAAGTTTTGAAGGCTTAATTGGGATTTAATCAAGATTGTCCATGAACGAATCTTTGGGAGGAATCTAGCCGTGTAATCAGAATTTCTTCATCTTAATCACAGGCATGAATACTCTATTGTATTCCTTTGGTATTATGCATCTTAAGTGTCGCCTAAACCCTTAATCATGTGTTTTTTATTAAAATCAATTAGTAACTTAATTAGAGAAAGTGGACACTAAATTTTGGGACTATTTTTATGAAACTTTTTGATACGATTTAATCTTGAAACCCCTTGGGTGTGTAGGTTAGATTATTAAGATTTTACGATTTTTGAGTGTAGGTTCGCATGTAGAATTTTATGGGATTATTGATATGTTATTTTGGGACGCGTACAGACTTAAAAAATTAGATGATTTATAAAAGAGAAAGATTATGTCATATTGTCGATTATTTCAGCTTATTAATTTAACATTAATGAATGGAATTAATTGTGTTGAAGTCACGACGGTGTTGTTAATTGAATGGTCTTAGATTGGGAGCTTTATGATTAAATTGCAATGTTGTGCATATTGAATTGTGATTTGTTTTACTCAAGTTTTCCATCACGGGGACGAGGGTATTTTGGGTAGTATATTTCTCACCTCCATTATAGGATACTTACCAGGTATGGGATGACTGGGTAGGCCTTGGTTATAATTTATGCTTTCTAGGTATGGGACTAGTTAGTGTAGATTCGTGCGGATTTTATATTCACGGGTGGGGCTAATTTTTATGTTTTATCATTGTTGCGCTAGCCTAGGCATGAGACTATAACGTGATAAATGTTGGTAATTCATCCTGAATGTGGGATGGGACGTATGTGTACTTTTGGGGACCCTTAGGTATGGGACTAGGGGGTATTTTAAGGATCTCACATCGATAATAAGGGCGGTGGAATTAATAAAGTAAACCAATGAGAATTAATGCCTAAGATAAAAATGGGTATTAAAATCTGGGTGACATAATGTGCAGGGACCAACAATTTAAACGGGTCACCGGGTATTTTATGTCATGTCATTTGTGGAACCTTATCATAGGGCGGGGCACGGATCATCTAGGTCATTGACAAGGGGAAGTGTAAAACTTTGATGGGAGTACCACCCGAGGTGGGAGAACCACTATAATAAATATGCGGGAGCACCGCAATGGATAATAAAATTAAGAAGTTTAATGATATCGGGTTAATTTAATTAAATTAACAACATGGGGCTTAGTTATTTAAAATCGTATTGGCGTGCTTTGTGAATAACAATTCTGGGGGTAGATAGTGATTTGTGTTATCACATTTAATTATATTATGTTTAATTAAAATATTCTGTTATGATATTTATCATGTATAATACTACTGGCTGGGTTGACAGACCGTGTTTGAGGGGAGTAGTGTGTATTCATGCTCGAGGATCTGACCTCGTGCGTTGACTAACTTTTTCAGGAATAAGTTTGAAGAAGCGGCATAGGATTATTTGGAGACTTTCTTGGAGGTGCAGCTGGAGTTATTTGCTTTATGCATATTAGTTTAGTTTAGTTCCCTTTCCTTCGTATTTACATTGAGACTCAGTTTATGATTTTGTTGGCCCATTAAGCTCCAAAGTTATTATGGGTTTTATACAGGTATTTCATTATGGATTCAGTTAAAGTTTATTCAGTTTTATATTATTATAGATGAGTTTATTATTTGGATCATAGCATGGTGATGGATCTTTTATCGCCTAGTTGGATGATTTATGTTTTGGGATTTACTATCCTTTATCTTATGGATTAATTTTTATATGTCTCATAATTGTCATATGCTTAGAATGGCACTTTATTTACTCATACCCGATTTAGTTTTGGTGGTGGCCGGCGTCAGAATTTATTTGGGTGTGACAGATGGTATCAGAGCATGGTCTTAGGTCTCATAGGTTGTGAGTTCATTTAACATTTGCGTTACCAATCTTTGATTCCCTTTATTGATTCGTACTCCTTAAGGTAGAGGGTCTAACATATGCGTTATATGTGTTTCTTGGAGATGTAGGGTTTGCATTAAGCATGTTGTAGGCATTGAGTTTAGAATTAGTATGCTTGATGTGAGGATCTTTAGAGTCAATTTTGGAGACAATGCTTAATTTGAAGATCATTATTTGGAGGTGATATTGTTTTTGGAGATGATTTTGGAAATACTTATTTTGGTAATGTCTTATAACGATGAAGCGATGTGATTTGATTTTAGGATTTATATGTTGCAAATATTATCGGATATAGAATCGAGCGGTGATTTACGAGAGAGCAAGGTACGCCATTATTTTCATAGTTATGTATACATATATAGGCGATATATATTATTTAATTATTCGTAGGTAAGTGCGTGTAGGATTGGGTGTATGGGTGCCCAATGGGGGCGTTCTACTGGTAGACATATGTGAGCCTTATTTTATTTTGCCCGGATTTAAATTTGACGTAGATGTTTTGTCTAATTTTTAGGATGAAATTTCATTGTTAGCGGGGAAGTATGTAACACCCAGTTTTTTAATTGGTAATTAATTTAATTAATTGGAATATTCGAGAATAATAAAAGTTTGGATTTAATTATTTTTATTTAATAAGTACGTTGATTTTAATATTTGAAAAGTAGATTTTCAAGCAGAATTCAAATCGGAGTTGAAATGAGGTTTTTAAAAAAGTTTTCTTATACTTATAAACTAGCGGATCTGGGCATTTTAGTTAAGGCCGAATCGATTCGGCTTAGGCCGAATTGATTCTCCTCTGGCAGAGGCGGCGATTTGGTTTTAGGGAGTTTTAGTTTATTTTAACTTATTAAATACTATTTAACAGTTCTAATTCGTGGGGAGACTTCTCATAATCATTTTTTCACAAGTTTTTCCCCAGAGAGCTCTTACAAAATATTTTCCTCTCAACCACAAACATCGACGTCCAACATAATCAAGGGTTTGTCACAAGTTTTGAAGACTTACTTGGGGTTTAATCAAAATTGTACAAGAACGAATCTTTGGGAGGAATCTAGCCGTGTAATAAGATTTTCTTCTTCTTAATCACAGGCATGAATACTCTATTCTCTTCCTTTGGTATTATGTATCTTAAGTGTCGCCTAAACCCTTAATCATGTGTTTTTATGTTAAAATCAATTAGTAACTTAATTAGAGAAAGTGGACATTAAATTTTGGGATTGTTTTTATGAAACTTGTAAATATGATTTAATTTTTGAAATCCTTGGATGCATAGGTTAGATTATTGGGATTTTATGGTTTTTGGGTGCAGGTTCGCATGTAGAATTTTATGGGATTATTCATATGTTATTTTGGGACGCGTACCCACTTATAAATAAATTTGTTGATTTATAAAAGAGAAATATTATGTCATATTGTAGATTATTTCATGTTAATTAATTTAACATTAATGAATGGAATTAATTGTGTTGAAGTCACGACGGTGTTATTGCTTGAATCAAAATTAAATGGGGTGCTTTATGACTAAATTATGTTGGGCACATTGAATTGTGATTTGTGTGATTTGTTTTACTCACGTTTGCCATCGTGGGGAATAGGGGATTTTTAGTAGTATATTGCTCACCTCCATTATAGTATGCTTACTAGGTATGGGACTAGTGGATAGGCTTCGGTTATGATTTATGCTTTCTAGGTATGAAACTAGTTAGTGTAGATTCATGCAGATTTTATATTCTGGGGTGGGGGTGATTTTTATGCTTTATCTTCATTGCACTAGCCTAGGCAAGAGACTAGGACATGATAAATGTGGGTAATTCATCGTATATGTAGGATATGACGTATGTGTACTTTGGTAACCCTTAAGTATGGGACTAGGGGGGATTTTGAGGATCTCAAATCGATAATAAGGGTGGGGGGAAATAATAAAGTAAACCAATGAGAATTAATGCCAAAGATAAAATGGGTATTAAAATCTGGGTGACATAATGTGGAGGAACCGATAGTTTAAACCGGTTAGCGGGTACTTTCTATCATGTCGTGTGTGGAACCTTATGCTAGGGTGGGGTCGATAGTTTAAACGGATCAACTAGGCCATTAACAAGGGGAAGTGTAAAACTTTGGTGGGAGTACAACCCGAGGCGGGAGGATCGCTATAATATATATGCGGGAGCATCACGATGAATAATAAGATTGAGAAGTTTAATGACATTGGGTTAATTTATTTAAATTAAAAATATGGGTCTTTGTTATTTAAAATCATATTGGTGTGCTTTGTGAATAACAATTATGGGGGTAGATAGTGATTTGTGCTATCGCGTTTAATTATATTTCATTTAATTAAAATATTCTATTGTGATATTTATCATGTATAATGCTACTGGATGGGTTCATGGACCGTATATGAGGGGAGTAGTGTGTATTCATGCTAGGGGCTCTTACCTCATTCGTTAAATAACTTTTTTCTGGAATAAGTTTAGAGAAGCGGCATTGGATTAATTGGAGACTTTCTGGGAGGTGCAACTGGAGTTATTTACTTTATGAGTATTAATTTAGTTTAGTTACCTTTCCTTCATATTTACATTGAGACTCAATTTATGGTTTTGTTAATCCATTCGGTTCCAAAGTTATGGGTTTTATTCAGATATTTCGTTATGAATTAAGTTAAAGTTTATTCGGTTTTATATTATTGTAGATGAGTTTATTATTTGGATCTTATCATAGTGATGGATCTTTTATCACTTAGTTGGATGATTTGTCATTTGGGATTGACTATCCTTTATCTTATGGATTGATTTGTATAGGTCTCATACAAGTCACATGCTAAGAATGGGATTTTATTTTCTCGCACCTGACTTAGTTTTGATGGCGACCGACACCAGAATTTAGCGAGGTGTGACAGATGGTATTAGAGCATGTGATCAAGAAGGCAAAGAGGGTTGTTTCATCAAGATTCCCCACTAAGAAGGTATCGCGATCCCAATTGTGGTTAGGGACGATACGCTCGATATATTGGTGCTTCAGAATGGGATTACCCATAGTGGGGTAATCAAAATTTTGAGGATTTGGGACTTGATTTTCATGCATTTTCCAGGCGACTATGGTGAGAGAAAAAGGAATTGGTATCTCATCGACATAGGCTTGGTACAAATTTTCATTGACCTTGACGAGAGTGCCATAAAAGGAGTGCACTTCGTCGAGCCAAAAATCGTCGTCGGGATTGGCTAAGAATTAATGCCTCCTTTATTGCCGAAACATGGTGGGCACGGATTGAGGCAGCCCATTCCAATTGATTTCCATCTCGATGTGTATGGTTTGGTTGGTAGAGAAAAATGTATCAACCCATAGGATTTCTTTAAGTGAGCGATAGACGTGATTACCATCTTGTAGGATTTCAGTGGAATCGTATTTCATGGGCAATTCTTTGTCGTACATATGGAACAGTGATTTGGGGAGATTAGGAGTGAGGAGAGATGGAAGGGGTGAAGTGAAATGGGGAATTAACCTCAAGGCTTCTTTTGACCATCTCGCTAAAGAGACTAAGCATGCACCTTTGAAAGGTCGAGAGTGCATTACATAATCTAAATGGCAAACGTTGGTAGGCAAACATGACAAAAGGACATGTGAAAGTCGTCTTCTCTTGATCAAGAACATCTACCTAAATTTGGTTATCTCTGAAATAACCATCAAGGAAGCAATAGAATGGGTGTCCCAGTAGTCCCTCGAGCATTTGGTCGATGAATGGAAATGGTAAATGATCATTTCTCATGCCAACATTGAGCTTCTAGTAGTCAATGCAAACGTGACATCCGGTGGTGGTACGTTAGGGAATTAACCCACCCTTGGCATTCTCAACCACTGTCATTCCCAACTTCTTTTAGATGACATGGATAAGAATCACCCATTTTCTATCCAAGAGTGGGTAAATGATCCCTGCATCTAATATCTTAAATATCTCTGCTTGCACTACATCTTTCGTAGTGGGGTCCAATCGTCATTACATCTCCCTCTGGGGATTTACTTCCTCCTCGAGGTGGAATTTATGGGTACAAATCAAAGGACTTATACCTTTCAAATTCGCAATGCTACAACCAAAAGAACTTCGGTGCCTCCTCAAAATTGCTAACAATTTACCCTCTTACTCTTTATATATACTAAAGGAGATAACAACGAGAAATGTCTCATCCTCTCCCAAATAAGCATATTTTACGTTGGACGGTAGTTTCTTTAATTCAAGGGTGGGAAAAGTTTTTGTCGGAGGGAATCATGCGCGACTCCCTTCTGGGTAACACCTCGAAACTAGAAACACAATTTACATCTCTTACGTCCTCATCCGACGCTCTCTCATCTAATAATGCTCTCAATTCCTCCACATCCCTTTCGAAGTCGGAGTACATTATGTCACTCTCACTACCCGAAATAAGACACGCTCCTAAGGCATCCCCACCGATTTTTCCCTCTATGCTCTCCTCTACAATCTCCTCAACGAGATCAATCGTGTGAAAATCGCCATCCTCACCCACTTTCCATGAGATATTAAAAATATTCTTCTCAAGGTCATGTTCCTGAATGTGAGTTGCATTTGCCCATTTTGAGTGTTGATTAATGCATTAGCCGTAGCTAAGAATGGGTGGCCTAGGATGAGGGGAACATGATTGCTCGAGGGTATGGAGGGCTCCGTGTCCCAAATGACAAAATCTACAGGGAAGTAGAATGTCCCCACTTGGACTATCACATCCTAGACAATACCTCGAGGTATTTTCACTGTACGATCCACAAGTTAGAGAGTGATCAATGTGGGCTTGATGTCCCCGAAATCTAGTTGCCTATATATCAAATAAGGGAGAATGTTGACACTCGACCCTAAATCAAGCAAGGCTTTTTCTATTCGGTTCTCTCCAATGATGAACAAGATGGTAGGTACACTCGGATATTTAAACTTGGGTGGGAGGTCATTAAGTAGAACAGAGCTTACATTTTATTCTAGAAAAACGTTCTTTTTCACCTTTAGCCTTCTTTTCACTGTCAATAAGTCCTTAAGGACTTTTGCATAAGTGTGAATTTTCTTTATGACATCGTGGAAAGGTAAATTCATCTCAACTTGCTTAAATATATCAAGCACAACATGGAGGGAAACCCCCTTTTGAGGTGGAGCCAACCGTTGAGGGAAAGGCACAACAGTAGGTGGTTTCACTATGACTTGTTCCCACTAGTGTCATGTTCATTGTCACGTTCATTTAGGGCGCATCTTCAACCTCTTTCGTTATGGGAGAAACCTCCTTATCTTGAGGTTTGTCATTTGGGAGAGGTGATAAATCAACTACTCTCCCACTACTTAAGTGGTGATTGCTTGACACTGCTCTTGATTTACCTCAGAAGTAGAGTTATCACTAGGTTGAACTTGCAGAGGTCTTTGGCCTTGGGCCAGAAACTTATCCTTTTCTTGGATACTCAAGGATGACTGCAAATTGGAAATCCTATCATTTATCTCGACAAACATCCTGGTGTTTTGATCATTCATTACCTATTAGGATTGTATGAATTGATTTACTGAATCCACAAAATTTCACCTCGGTGGGGTGATAAATGGCGCGGGAGGTGGTCCTGGCATATGTGGAGCTTGTTGAAAGTGCGGAGGCGGTGGTGGAGGAGGGCAACGTGTCAATTAGAATTCAACGTGATATTTGGTTTCTCATAACTAAACCCAGTATGGTTCCTCCATGCAGGGATGTAAGAATCCCTGTGAGGGGCATTTAAATTTCCCTTAAATCCTCCTACAACTTCCACTTGCTCATGGAGCATGACTTTGTAGGCGAGTATCATCGAACATTCCTTTATTCAATAGCCAGCCTCACAAATAGAACACACCTTTTGTTTCATAGCTCGGGTGGATTTGGTTATTTCACTTACCCATGATTCGAGTACGTCTTCTAATATTTTCTCAATTTGGTTGACTCGAAGTTTCCACTCAGCATCCTTATCCACGTGATAAAGACCGGATGCGAAAGGATCAGTGGATATCTGTCAAACCCGATTTTAGTTGTTAGGATCAGATGTGTCCCATGCTTGAGTAGTCTTAGTGACATACTTAAGGTGAGCCTCGAAATCATTTGCATCCAAACCCCAAAATTATCCCTCGCACATAGTTTCCACGAGTTATTTGGAAGTTATACTTAACCCTTGGTGAAAGAAAGAGAAAAGGAGATACTTCTCAAAACCATGATTTGGGAATGTGTTAACCAACTCTTGGAAGCACTCCTAACATAGATCAAATGGCTCATTTTCTTCTTGTCTAAAAGTTTGAATTTGAGCCTTTATGGAATTCGTTCTATGTTGGGGGAAGAATTTCAAAAGAAACTTAGCTTGAATATCTCTCCATGACCCCATTGAGTTCGATGATAAAGACAAAGTCATGTCATAGCTTTATCCTTTGACAAAAAAGGAAAACGTTTTAGGCGAATGACGTCTTGAGTGCAACCTTGATCTCTAAACGTGTCGCATGCATCTTCGAACTCACGGATGTGGAGGAATGGATTCTTCGAATTGAACCCGTAAAAGTTGGGAAGAATCTGGATTATCCCATTTACGAAATGAAATTGTCCCTCATTATACGCAAGTAGAATGCATCCTGGAGTGACAGTTCGCCCAGGATATAAGATCTCTCTCATGGGAAGATAGGATATCTCTCCCTCACCCGTACCATAACTAGCGTGCTTCGACATGCCTCTCTCTTCAAATGACTTGGTATCCTCACTTGGTTCCCTATAAGTGTGAATTTTAATGAAATTGGGAGGTGTAAGAGGTGGAACCCAAAATTGTGGAACATTAGGAGTGTGTGGACTATTGGGGTCATACTCGATGATCATATTCTCGTGAATGCGGGTAAGAGTGGCTTGAGGAGTTTGTTGCTGATTTTGTATGAATATATGTATATATTTTATAGCCAAATTTTGGATTAAATAGACCTAACCTAAAAGTCTACCTAATCCCAGGCAACGACACCAAAAACTTGGCGCGAATTTTCTAGTGCGTGCCTCTTTCGACTCAAGTGTAAGTCGGTCGCTCAAGTATGAATCTGGTAAATCGGGGTGTCGAACTCAGGGAATAGGATGAAGAATCATGATGACGAATAGAAAAGATGCTTAACCCTAGAAACACTCAGAAAAAGAACAGAAAAGGTGTTAAGTTTGTGACTATACCTATCAACTAATACAATTTGAATTAAATTAATAACTTAATAAGCATGCAAGAAAAACGAAATTAAACTTCAACTATATAAGAGAAAATGGAGTTACGGTACTTTCCCCCGAACCTTCGGTGTTTACATAGAACATAAAAGCTTCAAAAACATAATTCTTCATTCAAAGAGACATCAAATACTCTCTAAGCATTCAACATATGAGGACTAAATGCCGCACAATATCAAATAAAAATTTGTATTTGACGAGGATGAGAAGTTATAAAAACGCCAATTGAACCCTTAAACATTCCGGTTACCTAGGGAAAACGTAAGTAAAAGGCCTAAAACCTTCATCTTGATAAATTTCAAATCTTTGAATGAGGGATTTCTTTTCATTCACTTTCAAATCAATGTGTGTTACCTAGGTTGTGTTCATATACCCCAACCCGCTAAAAACTTAGCCGGACATGGTGTAAATACGACTAAACATGAAATCTACATTGCATGAAATCATTCTTACGCTAAAATTGTGATCAAACATGTAAGAGAAAATTCTAACTAAGAATTAATGAATGGTCAACCAAAAAGGTGAAAGAAATTGAAAGCAATAGAGGAACTATACTTGTATTGAGGTAAATCCTTAGATTCAATGTCAAATCATGAACATTTGTTGAAGAATAATAAACCTAGGGTCTTGCCTCTAAGAAGCTCTCAAAAACCATCAAACAAACTTAATTCTAATGTCTGGTTTTACTCTAGTATAAAACTACCACATTTTGTTATGTGTTTGACTCAAGAACAACTATTAGTTTTCAAATAAAAATCTTCAGATTGTGTCATGTAGAATCGGTTCAGATTTTTTTTCTTCACTGGATCGAACTGGTTTCGAATTCCAGTTTGAGGGAAAGTTTGACTTCAACAGAGAAATGGTTCACCTATTTTCAAACCGGTTTGGACCATAAATTTTCTATCTTTTTTCCCTAATTTCTCCTCAACTTTAATCTTCATAACTTTTCACTCAGGCATTGGATTTGGATGTCATTTTTTCCTATGCACTTGTGGGCTCAAGGTCTTCAAATTCTTCTCAGGTCTCTCATACAATTCCAGATGTAAAATTATTCTTTTTCCCTTTGACTTTTCTTCTTTTCTTTCTTTCTTGGTTTTGACTTCTCTCTTTCCTTCACTTGTATAAAATACCTACAAAATGTAAGAGAGGTACACAAACTTTGTTGTACTATATATAAGATGTCTATAGCAATGATATAAGATAAATCAACTCAATTTACATCGCGCAAGATGATGAAATTCTCTAAATTAAGTGGATAAATATGAAGAATTTATACCTAATCAGAATGTCAAGTAGCTAACGAGATAAAAGTGCCCATGAATTTTTTAGAAATTATGTTTCGAAAAAGAACTCTTTTATGGATTTTATGATCCAATTTGGCAGGGGGCTTATGCGTCGACATAATGAAGAGTTGTTTGCCAATCCAAAGACTAACCAATAAGCCGAAACTAAGACTATTTCATGACGCTTTGGTGCAGATGGTTAATATTTACAAAAATGAAATATTCTATAAATTCCAAGATGAGATATGGGAGATATTGAGTTAAAAGTTTGAACCGGTGAAGGTGGGAGAAAGTAAACATGTCTATTCAATTCGAAAGAAGACCGATGACAAGAATAAGGTACGAGAAATTATTTATGACACTAATTTGCAATTTTCCTCATGTACTTGTAAGATATTTGAAAGCGTTGGGATCCCATGCCAATATGATTTGTATAATGTGCAGAAGTTTTATGATATTAATGCCTTACCAAGCCAATCCATTTGGAAGAGATGGACAAAAATATCAAAGTCAGTTAATACAAAGGTCGTTGATGCTAGTGGAATCGATATAATTGATGACAAGTCATATTTTCTTCAGGAAAGTCAGTTAATGCAAAGGTCGTTGGATGTCGTCGATAAGGCCCTCACTAGTTCAGAAGGAATTAAAATTTACAATAAAGGTATGTAAGACATACTTTAGAGAATCAACAATGTTGTTTGTATTGGTTCGAAAGCTCGAGTTGGTGTCAACCCAAGTATAGGCATTTCGGTGAACATGATTATTATGGAAATGTTTACAAAGAACCAGGAAAAAGTTAGATCAAAAGGATGTGGTAAAAGGCTTAGAGGAGGGAAAGAAAAAGAAATGGGTATAATGAAAAAGTCTAACGAACATATTTGCAATGGGTGCGACATGGTTGGACAGTCGCATGATAAAAGAAATTGTCCGATGATCAATAATAGGAAAATTAATATTAACTCTATTTGTCCTTACTGGTTTTATAAGTTAATAAACATAACTAATTTATAATTTTTCTTTATTTTATAGGACCAGACATGGCGAAAGTGGAAATGTTGACGAAGAAAGTGACGAATCAATGAGTTGATGATGTTGTTGCTATTGTTGCTGGGGATTTTTTGTTTTATTTATTATGTTAACTATTTTTTTATGTGTAATTCCAACAATTGGTATGTAATTTAAAATGTTGGAGTGTTAACTGTGTAATTCAAACTATTGGTGTTACAACTATGTAATTCAAATGTTATTATTGGCTAACTGTTATTTTTAATTAACCGTTATTATAATTATGTAATTCAAATGTTGTTGGTGTCTTTATTATTACTTAATTGTTAGTTAACTGTTAAAAGAAAGTGGATGAAATTGGACGGTCTTTATTATAACAGTGTTAAAAGCAAATGGATGCAATCGCATAATCCATTTTGAATTATGCAAACGTTGTAGTTAATTGTTATTATAACAGTGTAATTCAAATGGATGCAACTGGATGGTCTTTATTATTAGTGAGTTGTTAAAAGAAAATGGATGCAATTGTTAGAAGCAAATGGATGGTTAACTGTGTAATTCGGATTTTTATAAAAACAATTAGTTATTACATAATTCGTTAAAAGAAATTGGTCTAAAAAAATTAGTTAACTGTGTAATTTGGAGGTATTATTAGTTAGTTAACTATGTAATTCAGATTTCTTTAATGGCAATTAGTTAAGTGTGTAATTCAGATTTTTTCGAATGTTAGACTAATTTTTTTCAAATGTTATATGAGACCACTGTTAGAACAAAAATTTTAAGTTGTTAAATAATTCAAAATGGATGTTGATTACATAACACAAAATGGATGCTCATAATATAACATAATTCAAAAAGACATATTACATAACCCAAACTGAATTTTCATAATATGTAGAGTGCTCAATATCCTAAACCAACATCTTAAAAATAAACATTTCTATAATCACAACCATAATACAATTCCAATGAAAATAAAACTAGTAAAACTTCTTCTCCCACTCGCCAACTTTTTTGGCAATCTTTTTCTCTTGTCCAGCAAATGTTTTGTCAAGCTTCTTCTCTAATTCGTCCATTTTTTTGCCCAACTCCATTATCATCACGACAAGATCGTGACATTCAATTTCTGCTATTTTTTTGTTGTCCACCGATTTTTGGGTATTCAGCCGCTTCTAAACATCAATCCATCGAAAAAATACGCAAGAACTAATTTTATAGTTAGGACACGCAATAAAACCTTGCCTCGGATTCCCCCTTGTCTTTGACGTTCACATCTCCGCACAGTCTCCATAATTACATAACATATTATACTCAAATGAACTTTGTTGGGACTCCATTACCTAAAAATAAAAATACATATCATTAAAAAAAATTGGTTTTCAAGTTAATCCTATTACATAAACTAATTTTCCACTAATCTAATACAAGAACTAATTACTACATAGGGTTGATCTCAAGACCCATTTTCACAACTGATTTTTTACAAGAACTAATTTTCACTTTCCATTTCGATTCTCCACTAAGGTTGATCTCAAGACCCATTTTCGATTTAGTATCGAAAGCTTTGGGTCAGTATATGAAATTAATTTGGAGTTATTATTGAGTTGGAGTAATAACCGATGGGAAGTGTCAAACACAATTTGAGTTACTGGAATTAGAGTAATACCTGACCGTCTTAGGTTGTTGTGAAGAGAAATGGAGACTAGGGCTTGCTGTCGTTTTGATTTTGGAGCTAAATTGATTTCATTTTGGGCAAATATCGGGTCAGGGTAATGACCCTAATGGGTTTTAAATGATGGAACACCAAAACGACCGACAGCAACACCATTTTGGGAGGGCCTTTAATTGTTCGCACTAAATGCTCACCAAATGGTCTCATATGAGTCACTGTGTGTGTGTGTGTGTATATACACACACACACACACATATGCTTGATACTAGCCCATAATTTAATAAAAATACCTCAATATTTAGGTATACATATATAAACCAAAGCATAAGGTATAACACCTCAATGAAACCAACTACACTCTAACTACTCCACCTAAACCATGTGGTCCCATCGAGTATATAAATTCCACTATGTATAAGAGATACATATATAAATCATTTTTCACACTTAGCAGATAACATACACTAATGTACGATGCCCGTCCAAAACCCCAAAATCGAATTACGATAATAATAATTATAGGTTTAATGTACTCGAACCTAAATAAAATCCCACATCTTATTCTTTTAGTTTAAGTTATAGTAATATATAAATATACATACATATATCTATAATTCGTCTCAATATATATATATATAAGGAGTAGAATTCTTTCATTATTCCATAAAAAAGATAAGTTAATTAAGGGTGAGGATTGATCAATCTTTGGAGAGATCGAACGGTTTAAGATCTTTGTCCAACACTTTATTTCAAAACTACTTAGCTTACTTTGTAAGCCTCTTCTTCTGTCAACATCTCTACGTCCCATCTATCTACTTGTCCTCTCTCTGAGTCTTCCATATCCAAAACACTGAATATAGCCACTCATTCCATTTTCACTTTAATTTGAAAACATGACATTTAGCAACACTCTCTTCATTTCCCTCTCTCAATCACAACTCTCTCTATATCACACACACTCACACACACACACACACACACACACACACACTCACACTCACATGAGGTACGTCTCTATGCTCTATCTTTTATCTGCTCTCCTTTTCTCTCATCTATTCGCCATTTGTAGTTTTAATAGGTATTCTCTGTCTTGAATTTTTTGTTTGGTGGTTTTGATTTTTTTTGTCTCTTAGTTTTGATATTTGGGCTTTTGATGCCCTTATTCATAGCTTGGGGTTTCTAAAAATTGGGGGTTTCGGAGAACCTGATATGATATTCGTATCCCTCCCTTAATCGCCCCTCTTGTCTCTCAATACATCACTTAAATATCACCTATTTGAGTTCTTACCTTAAATCTCACCTATACGAGTTCTCACCTTAAATCTACGCACTCGGTTTGTTTTTGCCTTTGTTTTGTTTTATGTTGAGTTCTTACCTTAAATCTCACATGTTATATTTTATGTTTTAAGTACATTTAACTTCTTTTAATTCTAATGTTTTTTTATGGGTTATCAGATTTTCCATCTTAATATGGAAAAGATTCATTTCAGATGACATATTTGCTTTTTTGTGCATTACCACTATTTGTAAATGCACTTCGGTGATTTCTTTCTTAGTTTGTATTGTTTAAGTAATTTCAGTAGAAATTAAGAGTTTTAAGGTATGTGTGCTTTTGGTAATGGAAAAATGAATTGGACTTGGTATGTGTGCTTTTGGTATTTTTTGTGTTTGATGGTTTTATGATTTATCTTTCTCATCATATTTCTTCATTGGACATTATTTTTGTTTTAGTTATTAGTGTACCTCAATTGGTATTTTGATTAGGATGATGATTTTTTTAATAGTGTCATCGGCACATATATGAATTAGCTTTTATGTTGAATTGAGTTCAAAATTAGGGCTTCCTTTTTATAACATCATTGCAAAACCATCTAAAATGGAACTTAAACACTTTGAGATTCACCATGTACAATGAATGGTGCAATTAAACATTGTATATTTTTAGTCATATCTTTCTAATATTTATTCTTATATTATTGATTGTTTTAACTATTTCCAGGTACCGTGCATATACATCAACTAATCCTACTTGCTGATCTTGAATAAATAATCAACTCCATTGGATAACAACAAAAAAATAATTTATTTTGTGGGTTAGTTATTTATAAAAAAAAATTAGGTGTTGAGTTTCATCTATAAATAAACGATTTATTCTGAGATTTGTTGGAGTCCCACATTAGAATTCATCTAAATATTTATTTGTTGATGGTTTTTATCGATAACTTCATTTGGAGTTTAATCTGTAATGTTTAGTCTAATATGCTCCTTCCAACAATGTGCCTATTAATTTTGAGTGATTATTAAAATTGCAATGTATATTTGTTGTTGCTAACGTCTCAATATTATTTTCAAATGGATGTGAGTACTGAGTATTTATAGTTTCTTTCTATTGCAAAAAATCATACATCATGTCCTTATAATGGGATTTTATTTGAAATGTGAGAAGCTTGGCTTAATAGGTTCTGCAATATCTCTTCCTACCCTGCCTCTTCCTGTTAAGCAAAGGTACTTGCATGTACATATATATAAGATTTGGGTGTAGGATTTGGTTTGCATTTTTTATTTTCTTTGTTAGTGGTCATTTTGAACACTACCCATATTAATTGATATCAGATTTGGGCCTACGATTTGGTGCCCTGTTTCAACTTGAATCCTTTAGATAACTTTCTATTTCTTCATTTTTATTTATGTATAAAACCATATAATATATTCTGATAACTAAAGTATTATTTAATTATATTTGATATAAAGTTCATTGGAAATGAAAGCCTCTTAAAACTTTATGTTGATTTGTTTTTAATGTTTTATATTTTTTTATTCCCCGAATATGCCAAGTGTAATTAGTTACGGGGAGGTATTACGGAATAAAACTTTTATGCTTATTTCATCAATCTTTGAAATCCATTTGTTAGTTATTTATTGGTAAGAGTAAAAATCCTTATGAGATATCCAAGTTTTTTTTTATATTTATGTTTATTAATATTATACCAGCATTGTTCCTGTGCATTTATGTTATATGGATTATTAAAGATGGTTCGTGTATTGGTTTTAGGGACTTCACAGAGTCGCATGATGTCAGTCCACCATGAGTAGCATGGTAAACATGTGTACTTTAGGTTTAGAAGTTTGTGATGTATTTGGAGTTTTTGTTATTTTGTTTTAATATTTGTATGTCTAGTTTATGATTTTTTTAAAAATTGTTAGGAGGTTTGGTCTACTTTATAATTATATATAATTTTCAAAGGTAAACTTTTAAAATTATTCTTCTTAAATAAAATTGTACTTTAGGTTTACAAGGGTTGATCCAAAACAGGCACATGTGAGATGGATTTTTCCGCTGAGTCTTTTGCTTCAACTTTATTCTTCTTTATTTTATTTTTCTTTTTATCCAATTCACGATTGGATCTATATGATGTATATTCTTGGAATACAATTAGTATCAAACGAGGCACAAACCCTAATCAAGATCGGGATTAATGCACAAGATCACACATAATATTGATGACAAACACGGGTGAGAAAGAGACAACAACATTCAATGCTGAGCTAGTATTAAATAAGATCTTTACATCATCAATGCTCCATCACACAATAAATGAATAGGACCAACGAGCAACATGGCCAGAGGGAGAAAGAACAAGCACTCTTGGCACAATAAAGGCAAGGTAGGAACTCCTAGTCCCGTTAATGCTCAATAATACCGATATTAATGGGTATGAGGGGAATATTTTCTCAAAAATAAATATTTTCTCATAAGATCTCTCATTTATAAGGGAAATCCAACCACACTTCATTATCAGGAGTGCCCCTTCCTTCGTAAACTATTTGGTTGAACCTTTTATATGAAGGCAAGGCTACACGAGTAACCTTGATTGTATTGAATGTGATTGACTGGCATTAAGTGCTAGCGTCCCACCTCATTAATGTCCAACATACTGCATTAAATGCATGGGATATTATATTTTAGCGGGAAACTACCTAACCTGTTAATATCATGGTGGCATTTAATGAGGGACATAACGTGGAAGCTCAAGAGCTTGCTTTAGAATGGATATGTGACACGACTCAGAATGTGTCTCTAAAGTGTGTGCTCTCTAGGCTCAAGTGCAAGCCTATCGTTCAAGTAATAATCCGACAAGTCGGGTATCGATCCTCAGGGAAGAAGGACAACAGAAGTTGTGACGACGGGATAAGATTAAGGAATCCTAACAATGACTCTAAAAGAAAAGAAAAAGATTGATTTGGCTTTTTGGGATTGATTAAACTAAATGCAATTATGAAATAATGATGAAATATGCAACTAACTAAATTATCTAAATGCTGAATGAAGAATTAAATTGAAACTGTTAAACTTAAATGATGAGAAAACAGGATGGGAATACAATCCCCCAACCCTAGTGTAGTGTAGTGACAACTTCAATCATAAATTTATCCGATTAATTCAAACCCGGAATTTAGTACTCCCAAGCATTATGTATACGAGGTTCAAGCCCGCGTCATACCTAATCTGAGGATGAGTAAATCGGTATCGCGGTAATTACAGTCAAATTGTAATCTAAATCATCACGAGTACCCAGAGGCAAACGAGATATAAAGATCTACAATTCTTAAGAAATTACGCGATACGATTTAAATTAATCATTAAATTCAGCGGATCGACGTTATACACACGCACTAACACATCAGGTTGGGTTCATGCATCCCAACCTTGAAAAACCTAGCCGGACATGTTAAATGGACTAATGCATGAAATAATAACGTTGCATGTGTATGAATTCATGATAAAACTAAATCTAAACATGTAAATACGTATTATGAATGCAAAAACAAGTTGAATCTAATGGGAAAACAAAGCATGCAAGAACAATAATAAGAAACAAGAATTTTGAATTAAAACTAGAAAAGCAAACCCGAAACAATGAATTCTTGAAGTAAATTGTGCCCTTGATGTTCCTAGATATTTCTCCCCTTTTTCTCTATCAAAAACTCTCTAAAAATAGCCCTAAAAGCTGCTCCTAGGTTAATGCCTTCGTTCCCCACAAGTTTGGAGTCTTTTAAACCTATTAGGAGACTTGGAGACCAATCCAAATGAAAGACAAAATTCGCGTGTCAGGTACAGCGAACCGGTTCGCAGGTACAGCGAACCGGTTCGCATGTACCAGCCTGGTCTTGCTCTCAGCACTTAGATTTTTTTCTGGTTTTTCTCTTCTTTTCTTGGATTTTTCTTCAACTTCAACTGAGCATAACTTTTCAACCGTAGCTCGGATTTGGGTGCCGTTTTTTCCAGTGTGCTCGTTGTTCCGAGATCTTCAACTTTCCAGAAGGCCCCACCTCCAGAATCGGGCTGTAAAATTACGAAAATGCCCTTGAACTTGCCTTCCTAGCCTTTCTTCTATGATTTTTCCGCAACTTCAAGGGGTCATAACTCTTTCATCGTAGCTCGGATTGAGGTGCCGTTTTTTATGGTGTTCTTGTAATTGAAAGATCTTAAACTTTCTAGTTGGACCCACTTCCGGACTAAGGCTGAAAAATTACGAAAATGCCCTTGAACTTGCCTTCCTAGCTTTTCTTGCACTGTCTTGCTTCCTCCTTTGCACTGCTTGCATAATTAACCTGTAAAACCAATAGGAGAAGCACAAAACACGCAATACTCGCCAAGAAGGTTAGAAGCATAAAAGTGAATCAAATCCATATATGTTACATCATTCGGGTTCACAAAAGTACTGAAATTAGGGGGATAAATATACAATATTTATGCCCAATCAAACCCCCCTAACTTAGAACTTTGCGCGTCCCGAGCAATGTAAAAGAATGAAAGTAAGAGTTAAGGACACTTCAAGGACTTTATTGGGATAGAATGCCACTTTCGCGGGCAAGCGATTGCATTTAGCATATGCAACAAGTCTTTAAACCTCTAGGTTACCCTAGTAGGACGAGTTGTGTCTCGTGAGGGTTTGCAGTGAATATACCCACAAAATTCGACTCAAAGAAAATTCAAAATACGCAAAAATTGTACAATTCAAACTTTTCCATAAAATAGTCATCATCAAGTCATATTTACAAGTCTCAAATCGTAGTGTGTGTGTGCGAAGCCGGAAATATAACTGCCAATTTTCATCGATTGATCATTACGTTACTTATCCGAAAATTCGTTTTGATTTCAATTTCTCACGGAATGCACTCACAAACGAATCTCTCGGATTATGGCTATTCTCTCGGCATGCGTGATATAAGGAGTAAATGTAGTGGAAGCAAATACACGCATGCAATTAGAAAGACGGAAATTTTATGGTGAAAGGATCTCTTCAACGGATTACGGTTTTAAAAACGGGAACATCGCCTCTATTTCGCTCATTTAACCTCTTATATTATCTTTTGGTGTATTAACTCTCCACGCGGTACTCAATTTACGCAATTTGGACTCGGTTAGGACTTTTTCGGGTTAAAGGTTGCATTGGGTAAAATAAAGGAGGTATGGAGGGTTGGAATTGGAAAAGTCATTCGTGATGTCCGTTTGTGCATTTTCCGGGCTATTGCTCATTTTTTTCTTCTTTTTCTATTTTTTTTTTCTTTTCTTTTTTTCTTTGTTGCTATTTTTGTTGAGCATTCTTCTATTTTTTTTTTCTTGCCCCCTTTTTGTTGCACTTTTCGGACTTAAATTCTGATTTTTTGTTTTTTCATTTTTCGCAATTCCGGGCTATTTTGGGTTTTTCGGGTTGTCAAACGAAAGGGAAAATTATTTGGCTCAATTTGGGTTACAAAAGGGATAATTTTTCGCTACTTTTTCTGGCCAATATTTTTGGGTGACAAACGAGGGCCTACTTCATTGTCCAAAATACCAATTGCGTTACCATATGCGTTTCGAGATGAATTTAAGTTTAGAGACTAATTTGGCACGATTTTCAAGGCAATATTGCACACATTTTTCAAAACCGATCAAATGAAAAAAATTTGAGATCCTTGACAACTTATTAAGCGCTAAAAAGAACTTTGAGTTAACAATTAACTCGGATTGATTTAAAATCTCGCAAAACGTGATAGGCTCGAATCTCACCGGGTTTTGTTAATCTCCACATTTATTCGTTAAGTCGTCAATTTTCGCTCAATTTCCATCTTTAGTCAATTTCGGCTCGTGTATGTTGGATGTTTACAATTTGAGACTCCAATTCGACTTTTAATGATATTTTTGAAAAAATTTGAATTCCAATTTTTATTTATTTTGAAGAAAAATATTTTTGGATTTTTCAAATTTTTATGATTTTTTTGGAAATTTTGGGCATTTTTGAAAATTTGTGAAGTTTTAGAAATACGCACTTGTGACCCCCCCTAACTTAGACTTTTGCATTGTCCTCAAGCAAAAAGGACTAAAATCTAATTCAAGGCGAATGAAAAGTGCGGAAAAATAAAACAAACAAATGTGAAAAATGCAACAAGACACTATATGACCCTCATGCATGACTAAAAAATACAACAAAAATCACCCCATACGCGTCGGGGGTGCGACGACCTCTCATCTCTCCACAAACTCACCCGACCCCACTTATGGGGGTTGATGCTATCCTTGTCACTCCCGTCCTAGGATCATATTCCAATAATCGAAACAAGTTGGGACCTCGCCCATAGATAAAGGATAGACCGGGAGACTCGTCGTGACTAATTGGAAAGGGATCCTCGTGATGATGACTCAAAGCATGGTCAACGTGCATTGACTCGGAGGGGACACCTAGGTTTCTTTCAATTTTTAAGACGCATGGGTCGGGCTCTAAGTCGGATGAACCACAACTTTTCTCCTCACGTGCCTTCGGGGCCTCTAGTGTTGTGGGTGGATTGTCACAACGAAGGAATTCATCAATTTTTGCTTTTAATTCACCGTCGTCTAAGTGACTACATGAATCCAGTAGGGATTGGCCTTCAATAGTAATACTTTCATCCACCTTCCCGAATTCTCTTTCAAAATCTTCCATGCTCATGTCGCCTAGTTCTCCCTCTCTAGTAGTGCCTACATCCTCTCTTACTTGCTCGATCTCCAACTCCACTAGTTTTCTCTCTTCTACCCCCTCTCTCTCTCTTTCAATTGCGGTCACAACACACCTCTCCCCCTCTTTGCTCTCATCGTCACCTCTACCACTATTACCTGATGAAATAGGGCACACCCCTAACGGCTCTCTCTTGTGGGACCTCTCATTCTCATGGCTCGACAGTAAGCAGGACCCTAGGGCCTTTCCACAATCATTTTCCTCAAAGTACTCCCCTACGATCTCGTCTATAAAGCTCACCGCGTGAAGGTCATCTTCTTCTTCCGTATGTTGGGTGACATGGAAGATGTTGGTCTCTAAAGTCATATTCCCAAAGGTGAGTTGCATTCGCCCATTCCGAGTATTAATGATGGCGTTAGCCGTAGCTAAGAAAGGGCGCCCAAGGATGATGGGAACATGGTTACTCCAGTTAAATGAGGGCTCCGTGTCCCAAATGACAAAGTCTACCGGGAAGTAGAAAGTGTCAAGTTAGACGATCACGTCCTCGACTATGCCTCTTGGGATCTTCACGGTTCGATCCGCTAATTGGAGAGTGACCTTAGTGGGCTTGAGGTCGCCCAAGTCAAGTTGCCTATAGATGGAGTAAGGGAGGATATTGACACTTGCTCCCAAGTCAAGTAAGGCTTTCTCGATTTTGTTTTCTCCAATGATGCAGGAAATGGTGGGTGCACCGGGATCTTTGAATTTAGGTGGGAGATCATTGAGTAGAATGGAGCTCACATTCTGTGCTAGAAAGACATTTTTTTTTACCTTCATCTTCCTTTTTACCGTCAACAAATCTTTGATAACTTTGCCATAAGCTGGAATTTGCTTGATGGCATCAAGAAAGGGTAAATTCAGCTTTACTTGCTTAAGTACTTCTAGCACTTCATCACGTGGATTCCCTTTTTGAGCGGGAATTAGCCTTTGAGGAAACGGTGCCGCGGAGGGTGGTTTCACTACTACCTCGGCCTCACTAGCGTCTTCTTTATCGCTCTCATTTAAGGAGACATCTTCGGCCTCTTTCGTGCCGGGCGAAATCTCCTTGTCTTTAAGTACGTCTCGTGGGGGAGGTGACAAGTCAACTACCCTCCCACTACGTAGAGTGGTAATTGCGCTACATTGCTCAGGATGGTCATGGGGTGTCGAGCTAACACTAGTTTGACCTTGGAGAGGTCTTTGGCCTTGGGCAGGGAATTTGCCCTTCTCTTGAACACTCAACGAGGATTGTATCTTAGACAGGTTTGCATTTAGGTCGCCAATGAGACGATCATACTTGGCATTGGTTGCGGCCTGGCTTGCGATGAATTGATTCACAGTATCCTCGAGAGTTCTCCGCTGTGGCGGGATATAATTTCCATGATGTGGTGGTGCTTGCA
Source organism: Sambucus nigra (assembly GCA_949130495.1). Classification (NCBI taxonomy): domain Eukaryota; kingdom Viridiplantae; phylum Streptophyta; class Magnoliopsida; order Dipsacales; family Adoxaceae; genus Sambucus; species Sambucus nigra. The sequence continues at coordinate 226,714,919 of OX422219.1, forward strand.
CATGTCCTTGCATGTGTGGAGCTTGTTGAAAATGGTGTGGTGGAGGAGGGGCAACATGAGAAGGAGGGTTCATTACGGCATGTTGTTGCCCGTAGCTAAAACCGGGATGATTTTTCCACGAAGGGTTGTATGAATTCCCGTGCGGGGCATCGAAATTACCCTTATAGCCTCCTATAACACTAACTTGCTCTTGCAACATTACTTTGTAGGCGGGTATCGTCGGACATTCCTCAGTTGAATGTCCCGCCTCACAAATCGCACACACCTTCACGACGGGGTTTTGGATAGATCCAACTAACTCACATAAGTCTCGCAATCCTTTCTCCATAGTGTCCAATCGACTGTCCGTCATAGAATTCTTATCTACGTGGAATAGGCCGGACACCAATGGAGCAGTGGTGGGTTGTCGATTTTGATTTTGAGCGCTCGGGTCAGAGGTATCCCAAGATTGGGTAGTCTCGGCGACATACCTCATGTGAAGATCAGCATCATGGGCATCTAGATCGACAAATGGACCACTTCCCATGGTTTCAACAAGCTGTTTAGAATTAAGATTTAACCCATTATAGATAAAGGAGATGATTTGCGATGGGTCAAATCCATGATGGGGGCACGAAGCCACTAACTCGTTGAAACGTTCATAACATCGATGGAAAGGCTCATTTTCTTGTTGCCTGAATGCTTGAATTTGAGCCTTTATAGAGATTGTTCGATGTGTTGGGAAGAATTTCTTGAGAAATTTAGACTGTAGCTCATTCCAGGATGGAATCGAGCTTGGAGGTAAAGACCATAGCCAAGCTTTGGCTTTATCTTTAAGCGAGAAGGGGAAGAGTTTGAGGCGGATTACCTCTTGTGTGCAGGTTTGATCGTTGAGAGTATCACACACGTCCTCAAATTCCCTTATGTGGAGGTATGGCTTTTCAGAATCCATACCATGATAATGTGGTAGTGTCTGGATCATCCCATTTTTGAAACGAAATTGCCCGGCATTATACGGGAGTATAATGCATCCCGGAGTGACAGTGCGCTCGGGATATAAGAATTCTCTCAACGGGCGGTACGGGGGCTCGTCCTCACCGATAGGTGCATTACTGTGCTGCGACATCTCTCTTTCACTCGACGATTCGGCGTTCTCACTGGGTGTGCACGAAGTGTGTCCTACGAAGGAGAAAGGAGTGTTGCTAGAGATGGAGTGTGACGGTGTGGGAGGTGGGATCCAGAAGTGTGGGGCTTGTGGAGTGTGGGGACTGTCAGGATTATACTCAACAAGTGGATTTTCGTGAATGCTGGTTGGAGTATTATGGGGTGTGGGAGTGGTTTCAGAATTTTGCATTAAGCTCAGGAGAGATGATGATTGTGAATCTTTTTGAAGTTTTATTTTTTTATTTTTTAATTTTTTTGGATTTTTTAGAATTTTTGGTCAAAGATTTGGATTAACTCGATCTAATCCTAAGTCTACCTAATTCCCCGGCAACGGCGCCAAAAACTTGACACGACTCAGAATGTGTCTCTAAAGTGTGTGCTCTCTAGGCTCAAGTGCAAGCCTATCGTTCAAGTAATAATCCGACAAGTCGGGTATCGATCCTCAGGGAAGAAGGACAACAGAAGTTGTGACGACGGGATAAGATTAAGGAATCCTAACAATGACTCTAAAAGAAAAGAAAAAGATTGATTTGGCTTTTTGGGATTGATTAAACTAAATGCAATTATGAAATAATGATGAAATATGCAACTAACTAAATTATCTAAATGCTGAATGAAGAATTAAATTGAAACTGTTAAACTTAAATGATGAGAAAACAGGATGGGAATACAATCCCCCAACCCTAGTGTAGTGTAGTGACAACTTCAATCATAAATTTATCCGATTAATTCAAACCCGGAATTTAGTACTCCCAAGCATTATGTATACGAGGTTCAAGCCCGCGTCATACCTAATCTGAGGATGAGTAAATCGGTATCGCGGTAATTACAGTCAAATTGTAATCTAAATCATCACGAGTACCCAGAGGCAAACGAGATATAAAGATCTACAATTCTTAAGAAATTACGCGATACGATTTAAATTAATCATTAAATTCAGCGGATCGACGTTATACACACGCACTAACACATCAGGTTGGGTTCATGCATTCCAACCTTGAAAAACCTAGCCGGACATGTTAAATGGACTAATGCATGAAATAATAACGTTGCATGTGTATGAATTCATGATAAAACTAAATCTAAACATGTAAATACGTATTATGAATGCGAAAACAAGTTGAATCTAATGGGAAAACAAAGCATGCAAGAACAATAATAAGAAACAAGAATTTTGAATTAAAACTAGAAAAGCGAACCCGAAACAATGAATTCTTGAAGTAAATTGTGCCCTTGATGTTCCTAGATATTTCTCCTCTTTTTCTCTATCAAAAACTCTCTAAAAATAGCCCTAAAAGCTGCTCCTAGGTTAATGCCTTCGTTCCCCACAAGTTTGGAGTCTTTTAAACCTATTAGGAGACTTGGAGACCAATCCAAATGAAAGATAAAATTCGCGTGTCAGGTACAGCGAACCGGTTCGCAGGTACAGCGAACCGGTTCGCATGTACCAGCCTGGTCTTGCTCTCAGCACTTAGATTTTTTTCTGGTTTTTCTCTTCTTTTCTTGGATTTTTCTTCAACTTCAACTGAGCATAACTTTTCAACCGTAGCTCGGATTTGGGTGCCGTTTTTTCCAGTGTGCTCGTTGTTCCGAGATCTTCAACTTTCCAGAAGGCCCCACCTCCAGAATCGGGCTGTAAAATTACGAAAATGCCCTTGAACTTGCCTTCCTAGCCTTTCTTCTATGATTTTTCCGCAACTTCAAGGGGTCATAACTCTTTCATCGTAGCTCAGATTGAGGTGCCGTTTTTTATGGTGTTCTTGTAATTGAAAGATCTTAAACTTTCTAGTTGGACCCACTTCCGGACTAAGGCTGAAAAATTATGAAAATGCCCTTGAACTTGCCTTCCTAGCTTTTCTTGCACTGTCTTGCTTCCTCCTTTGCACTGCTTGCATAATTAACCTGTAAAACCAATAGGAGAAGCACAAAACACGCAATACTCGCCAAGAAGGTTAGAAGCATAAAAGTGAATCAAATCCATATATGTTACATCATTCGGGTTCACAAAAGTACTGAAATTAGGGGGATAAATATACAATATTTATGCCCAATCAATATGCAATCAAGTTTGGGTGGCTTAGGTCTGCCATCCTTATGATAATCTCAATCGAGTGCTGTGATTTTGAGGTCCTCAATGCCAGAGGATATGACATCACAAAGTGGATAAACAGTCACCCCACTAGATGTGTGGTCACATCAATTAAATAGATGGTGTGTAGCTTGAGGTGGCTCGGCTGACAAGTGGCTCGAGAAGTTTAATACGTTGTTTGTTTAGCTAAGGACATCTTACAAGCCAAAGATACAAGACTGGGGTTCCTCAAGGAGGTTCCACCGAATAGGTATGAATCATAGGGGATTAGACGTAAGTGGTTTAAGAGGTCATTTCTACTGGGTGGAGGTTTTCCCAAGTGTGCCAAGAGGGTTGGCTATTGTATTCCCAATGCTGCCTTGATCTCAATCCTCCAAACCATGTCCCTGTGAGGTTACCAAGAGGAGGTCATTAGATAGAGCATGTGAGCTCTCTGCGAGTACCGAACAACCTCACCCATATTACAAAGAAATTTTGCCCAATAATTAAAATACATAATCAAATGCATTTTGATTTATATTACAAGACATAATCATTCGAATAACATTGGTCTTTGAGGGAAGTCTTTCTAGGAACGTTAGTGGAAGGTCTTCGTGGGGAGCTCCCTCGAGTGATCTATCTTCCTTCTTTATTTGTCAAGTATAGGGTCAATTTATCTAATTTCTCTTTGGTGGGGACACCCCCTACACGATCTATTTGTAACTCGATTTAATTTGACAGGTGGTATTCTAAGGGACTCTTCTGAATCAATGATATATGGTTTCTCAGGTTTTGAAGGGAGTTCATATAGCATAGTCGCTGACGCTAGAGCTATTCTTGAAGGGTTAAAATTCTATTATTTGCATCATATCCTTGAACTGGGTCTTGAATATGACTATAAGGTAATGATTGATCTTATTGCCTATAATCAAGTAAAAATTCCATGGAACATCAGAACCTGTTGAAAGATATATTCACATACAAAGGCTTAATGTCCATTAATTTCATCCATCGCTATAGATAGGCCAATAAAGTTGTTAATTCTTTGTCCAACTATGGAGTCCAAAGTAAAAGATATTCTTTTCTCAACAAGTTTGAAGAGCTGCCCCATTCTTCCAAAGGTCTTTTAAACTTAGACAAATGGAATCTTCTATCTCCAAGTATTTCTTGATGTATTGTTTCTTTTTTAATCTTTCTTTTATTGTTGGATAATTTATAAATCCAACTTTCTCACTGTTTTTATGCCTCTTGGAAGGGCTTTTCTTCCTTTTAATCTAATAATGTAGGGGTTTATCCTCTTTCTAAAAAAAAGTAGACTAAAACCATGCTTTATGTAATAGTTTTAGTTATGGATTTATTGTTAAAATAAATTCATTTTTTCTTGTTTTAACGAGAATCGTGCATGGACATAATGTTTGCATTATTTTATGTATTGTCGATGTCTTTTATTCTGCTGAGTAGCTGTTTTGTTGTGTAGAGTACGACTTGCACACAGAGGATCAGATCACCTGTTCTTGTTGAATATAAGTTTTATCGTTTATAGTCTTAGATGAAACTAGAGACACCATCAGTAGTCTTGTAGCATAATATTTTATTAGGTTTATCTTGATTACGGGAAATTATGTAGTTTCAACTTATTATTCTATTACACTTTATGTGTATTGAATGGTACCACCTTGAGGTCATTGTCTTTATATTGATTTTATAAGACAATGTACACATTGTGATTATTAGGTTTGCTTAAGTCTCTTAATCCGGGTATAATTGATGGACAAATGCACTAGTTATTTTTTGCTTTGACCTTTTTGGTGAGGTTCATTATTTGATCAGTAATCTTAATAGATAGGGTTATGGTGATTATTGTATGGTGAAAGTATTTATGGATTGAATACACGCCTTGGTATAGAGACTGGTGATACCCCCTTGGGATACTTATAAGTTTTGAATGTTTCAAACCCTGCAGGTGGATTATGTTAATCTGACGCTACAAATAAGTTAAGTTGGATTTTTCAAGGCCTTAAAGAAGTTAATCAAATAAATTATTAGTAATTTATTTTATTAAAGGGTATCTGTAACCTCAATATGGGGAGAATTAAGTAATTATTAATGAGGAGCTCGAAATATAATTTTGAGTTAAGGAGTGGAGTTGCAATTATAATTATTTAGTGGTATTATTTATAATTAAGGGACTGAGATTAGGATCTGGGAAGGATTATGTTTTCCCAGTCCCATTAGGAGCGACATCCTTATCTCTCCTTAGGGTCCCTACTGTAGATTATATATATGCACCTAAGGTTCATTATTTCTTGAGCTAGCCGTCAATCTTGGATACTCAAAAGACCCAAATTCAGACTTCTTAGAAAGAGAGGCAACGAAAGAGGAAAGAGGAGAAAAGAAGGTGACCACAAAGTAAGAGCCCACTCTCTACTCGTGGTAGTTCATTTTAGGATTAGAGTAGAAGACCTGAGTTGCATCGAGCCTGAGTTCTTGATCAATTGTCATCACATATTATGTTCGTGTAAAACGAGATGAAATAAAATAAATCTCGAAAGGTATTTCCTAATTCTGCCTTGTAGGATTTCAGGTATGTGTAATTTTTTTGTAGTTCAATATATGCACATTTTTAATAGACCCTTGGACTTTTTCTCCAATGATTGGTATCAAAGACCTATTGATACCGCGTATAGGTTGAATTCATCCATGTTGTCCAATTAAAACAATCATATATGTGCATGGATGTTGGGTAAAATATAGATCCGTGCTAACTTCTCTTTTGCAGCAATTCAATCCCACTATTATGGTCACGTATTTATGGTTTGTTTTATGTGATTGGATCCCACGTTGGTTTACTATTTTTTTATTGTTTGTATGTTGGATTAATGTAATATTGATATAGAATGTGAACTCCTTCATGGAGGCATAAGACATATGTAAATTGTTACTATTTTGATCGTGATTATCAATGTAGGAGTGTGAAACCAGATCGGTGATCAGAGGTAATTTTTTGGCACATAAATCAGTTTTAACCATGCTTGGAGGTAGGGACGTTGCCCCTAGGCCCCAGCAAGGGCGACCCCACTCGACCCCGCCACCTGACCGGGCAGGTGGAACCCCGTGTCATCCCAGCGTAGTCATAACATGAAGTGTTTGGGTCGACGGATAATGTAATACCCATAATTTTTGAATAAAATATTTTGAATAATTTAAATTTGTTAATTTAATATTTATTTGGGAATAAATTAAATCGAATGGATTTCAATTTAGATGAGTAAAAGAAATTTATTTTTTCAATAAAATCAATTATTCAAGATTACACAAAGACAGTTTTGTGAGTGGAAAAAAATAAATAACACCTAAATAAATTTAGGGGCGCGTGTCATTTTAACATAATAAAATGTCTAAGTGAAATAAAAATAATTGAGACACGTTTTGGGCAGCCTTAGAGACTCGATTTAATGTTTTAAATATTTAGAATTGGTCCTGAGTCATAGGGTATGAGTTGGAGAACTTTTGGGGTAATTGGTTTATGGATATGGGTCTGTTTGGGGGTTCAAAAGCTGGTTTAAGGCCTCACTCGAGATTACCCACTAATTAAGTGTTTAAGTGGGGATAAACCACTGCACAACTATCATTAGAGAAAATCCTAAAACACGATTAAGGGAGAGGAAACGAGAAATACCGAAAAGAGGAGAAAAGTGGGAAGAACAAAGAGAAAATCAATGGGCTTCCAAGAGGTTTTCATCCACGAATTTTAAGGCAAAAATTCTCTTGCTTAATTTATCCTTCCAATTTATTTCTGAATCCATCATATTTTTTCCCTTTAAATTTCTAGGATTTAAGGTTGAGTATGTTTGATTTGTTGATGAACAACACATGTAGAGGCCTCATTTCTTGTGTAGATTTGTCCCAAAAATTTAGGTATCGTAAATCTAATAATTTGAGGTATATTTCCTTAGGGTTTTGATAGTTAAAAAAATTTGGGATATTTTTTTTATTTATGTAAAGTATATCACTGTGAAACCTTGGACTGAAATTCGATGTAGATCCCCTAATTGATGTAGAGATATCAATTTAATTAATTAACTTAAATTTTAATGTAGATTATCTAATAAATGTTTCTTATTATGAATCGAAATTGATTGGATCTTGGAAATTTTGGGAATAGTTGATATATGTAAATGGGTAGTAACCTCGTTGGAATTGTATACATGAAATTCTGGATTTTTGGATAGACATTTCTAAGTTTCAAAAACTGATTCTGGGTGTGTAAAACTGGGATAAAGAAGTAGTGGGTAATAAACGTTATGAAGGAACATTGGCCTATAGTCATTCAAAAAACTTAAGGCCTCGTTCGAACAGAAGATATGGTCATTTAAATGACCTTGTGGTTCGTTCGAGCGACGTTTTGCTTGGGGATTTACTCGCCAGCTCATTCCTTTTTAGTGTTTTGCTTATTTGGCAGTTTGTTCCTTTTAATTGGTTACTCGGGACTCAATTGTGGATAAAAGGGAATTTAATTAGCGAGATATTAATTATAGGTAAATACCTAGGATGCTCGGAGCAGGGTATTAAAGAATATTCCTAGTATTTTAGTTGTGGGTATTTTATAAGTCCAAGTGAGTGAGGGGAACCGAGTTTGGAATAATAAAGAATTTATTAAAAATACGGATGTGCCCACATTAAACAAGGAAAATTACATTTAACTAGTTGTTAAATAATTACTTCTTGAATTGAATTAATAAAATATTGGATGTTAAATTATTAATAAATGGAAAAATGTTGTGGACTTTGGTTGGACTTTATGGTAATTATGGAATAATTACCTATACATATTATACGGGATAATAATATGTACTATTATTTGTGTGAACACACTAGTGGACCGTCCTATCAGCTCAGGGGTTCGCACGTTCGGGTCGCATACCACACGTTGGCATAGGTGGGATTGATGATGTGTATGCCATATAGATACTACGTAGAGGCTCCACCTACAAGAGTTAGGTGTTGGCGCTCACTGTTCCTATATTAGTGTTGGGTATGGGCCGTGTACACGTGGTCTGCATAGGGGCCACCCCCAACTTATGTGTGTTTTGTGATGTCCGCTTAGGATAAAGGATTCCTCCAGACTTGCTGATAGAGCACGAATCAAACACCAACGGTAGATTCCCTATTGTGTCATATATATATAATTACCCGAGCCTTATATGACATAAACAAAAATGTCTAAGAATGTGGACATAAATTATATTTGTGTTCCTTTATTGCATAATAGGTGCTTATGCTTCTTATGTGAAAATTATGAGACTGGAAAATTATGGAAAATTGATAATTAAATCTAGTCGGTACACTTAAATCATTTAACCATTTAATAAATTGAGACGTAGACGTAGTTATTATTTGGGGATCTTTGGGGTGCAAGACCTGTCGCACTTAGATGAGGGGTGAGGTGTCATATGCATGTGAGTGACGAAAGGGGAATAGTTATTATGCATTGGTTATATTATTGCATCATAAATTAAATAAGTTAATTCTTCCATAACTCAGGCTCTGACCCAAATTATAAATGCCCCCCCCCCAAGATTATTTCCATACAGGGATGACATGACTATTATTGTACAATCCTTGCAATCTTTTGGTGCTTAGCAAATTTCCAGATTTGTTACTCTGGCCTAGGTGCTTTTCTACGAGAGTTTAGTTATTTTATTTGGGAAACATTATAAGGTCATAAGCCCAATATTTATTTATTTATTTACATTATGCTGAGTTGTGGTATTTACTTGTGATTAAATTTATTATTTAGTTGGTGTTGGTCGAGTTTAATTATTTCCAGTGCGATATTCTTAAAGTTTAAAGTATCGGCCGTTTTAGATAAAAAATTATTTATATTATGTGTGTTGAGAATGATATTTATTGACAAACAATCCCCATCTTTAGCGTATCGTGCTTGGCCAGCCATTACGTGAGAAAATGGGGGTTGTTGCAGTTGGTATCAGAGCACCACTATAGTGTCCTTAGGATCTATGTTTGAGCTCGTTATGTTTTGTATTGCATCCTTTGAGGTAGAGCCCTATGATTAGGAATCACTGTATTCTTTTCTAGTCATTATTCCCCGTTCAAAAATGGGGTCAGTTTTGGAGAGAGAGCCATAGAGACCTTAACGTGGGTTACTTGCTAGAATTTCGAGGAGTTTGGGAAATTTAGTGTCTAGTAATTTTATGAAAGACATTTAGAGAAATTTGCTAAGTGGTAATTTATAATAATGCACCAGCAGAGGTTAATTCGTATATACTAGGACCCAGAGTAAGATGGGCATCGGATTATAGATAAAATCATTTGGCGCAAAGAGACTAGTGATAGCATCGATGGTAAAGGATGTGTTTTCCCCTTTTTTGGAGTATGTAGGATATGTTTTATTTGATATCGAAACTTAATGTTCACTTGGATTTTTTTAGTACTTTGTAGAAGTTGGACTTCGTACTTAGAATAGTGTTTTTATGTTGGTTCACCGTGGGTGAGAAGGGGGAATTTAGGTTCGCTAGTAGATGTATAGAAATGCCTACGGGGAGGCTTATGCTTATTTTAGGCGAAATTGTTAAGATATGTCGTAGTAAGATAATTATCGCCTTCCTATTTGTGTTAAGAGTATGCAAAGCGAAAGTAATTCATATTTTAGAAGTATTTGAATGCTTTAGGAGTATTAGGACTAGTGGTAGTCCCAATTACATGATGAGGTGTACAATCATAAATAATATTATTATAATGATGATGTCATTGGAAATGGATAGTGATATCCTTTATGGGAATGAGTAGGCCTGTAAAACCATATATATTGATTTAAAAATATTAATAGACTTAGGTTTTGGACCAACAGATCTCAATGACCAACAAAGCTACGTAGTAGTGTATTGAGAGGGTTCGTTGTTTGGATTTTGTTCGCGAGATGTCCCACACATGAATGTAGCAAATGTCGGGAGTTGAGAGATGTTGGATTCTAGGATATTTTTGGGTCACTGTTCTTGGTACTGTTATATTGGTAATTTATCGGGCATTAATGTTTATTTTCACGATAGAAAATACTAAAGGAATTTAGACACCTTGAGTTTAAATATGGTTAAATGGGTGACTATAGGGCATGGAGAGTCTTGTGAATTAATTTAGCACATTATAGACATGGGTCTTGGACTGACGGATCTCAGTGATCGACAATGCTATATAATAGTGTATTGGGAGGGTTCCTTGTTTGGATTGCGCTCGCGGGACATCCCTCGCATGAAAGTAGCAAAGGTCGAAAGCTGAGAGATATTAGACCCTCGGACATTTTGGACTATTGATTTTAGTTTAATTAAATGGGTAAATTTATTGGGACTTATTGTGTTCATTTTTGCGATATGAGACTTTATTTGGCAATAAGAAAAAGTTAAAATTTGCATTATTACTGGACGCATTTATTTTATTTCGAGTTTCTTTAATACTGGGTCGATGGATCTCAATAACTAACTAAGCCGTACAACAGTGTATCAGGAGGGTTCCTTATTTGGATTTTGCTTGAGATATGTCCCACGCACGAAATTGCTAAAAGTCGAGAGTTGAAGGAAGTCAGATACTAAAATCATTATTTTCTTTCTCATGTATATATGTGGTGGTATACTTGGTTTATGGTTATGTTTAGTACGGATGGTACAAATTAGATGTATATGTGCCATCCATCTTTGTTAATATTATGTGTGTGTATGTATAATGTGGAATATATGAACACCCCGGTGATGTTATGATAGGCATGGGTGAGACATTTTCTTTTATCTCAATAGATATGGGTATGGACTAATTAGGTGCAAAACTTGGATTATAACTCAGATAAAAACGTAACGTTGGGCTTTAGCGAATTTCGAGGAAGAAATTCTATTATAAGGGTAGGAGAATGTAATACCCTGTAGTTTTAGAATAAAATATTTCAAATATTTTAAATTTGTTAATTTAATACTAATTTGGGAATAAATTAAATCGGATGAATTTAAAAATAGATGAGTAATTTCTTTTTATTTTTTTATAAAAACAGTATTCAGGATAACATAAAGATAGAACTCAATTGGACATAATGGGTTTGCGAGTGAAAAAAAATACCTAAATAAATTTAGGGGCGTGTGTCATTGCAGCATATTAAAATGTCTATGTGAAATAAAAATAATTGGGACACGTTTTGGGCAGCATTAGAGACTCTATTTAAAGTTTTAAATATTTAGAATTTGTCTGAGGTCATAAGTATATGTGTTGAGGAGCTTTTGGGTTACTTGGGTTCTGGATTCGGGTCTGTTTGCGGGTCCAAAAGTTGGGTTTTAAGCTCAACTCAGGATTACCCACTAATTAAGTGTTTTAGTGGGGGTTAACCACTCCCTTAGTACCATTAGAGAAAACCCTAAAATACAATTTTGGGAGAGTAAACGAGAAATACCAAAAAGATAGGAAAAGGGGCAAGAACAAAGGGAAAATCAAGGGGCTTTCAAGAGGTTTTCATCCACGAATTTTAAGGCAAGAATTGTCTTGTTTAATTTATGTTTTCAATTTATTTCTCAATGCATCATATTTGTTCCCTTTAAATTTTGGGATTTAGGGTTGAGTATGTTTGATTTGATGATGACCAACATGTAGAGGACTGATTTCTTATATAGATTTGTCATATAAATTTAGGTATCGTAAATTTCAAAATTTGAGGTAGATTTACTTAGGGTTTTGATAGTTAGAAGAATTTGGGATATTTGATTTATTGATGTAAAGTATGGCACTAATAAACCTTAGACTGATATTCGATGTAGATCCCCTAATTGATGTAGAGATATCTGTGGCATCCCGCCTAATTAACCCCGGGTGATTAGTCCTAAATTAAGTTAGAACAGGTTTCTCAGTTGGATCATTCTTAGCATCACTGCCGCCTTTTTAATTACTAACCACCTAAGTGAGAAAATTAGTCTGGTGTCAAGTTTTATCTTTCATTAACTCAAATGAAATTCATGCGGAAATAAAACAACATAATAATCTTAATTAATTGAAACAACCATTCGCAATTAAATGACTGACCAAATAAAGCATCGGCCCAACTTCAACAAATATAAAATAAAGACAAGTAATCAATCCCAACAAATCTGACAAAACTAAATGGACTGTGAGCGACATGCTCGAAATAACTGATATAAGTCTCTATACTATAATGAAAGAGTGAGGCGTCTATCAAAACTCCCGCAACATCCACATATGCTGCAGCAACGGATTCCTGAAATAGAGTCAAGTCTGGCGTCCCTATGGCTGGACACCTAAAAGGTTTTTAAAAAATTATAGCAAGGGTTAGTACCCAAAAACATTTGAAAAACATTTTGCAAAAGATTAACTTGCAGTAATAAATAAATATGCATGCTCTCCATATTTTAGTTAGTGCCCCACTCCCTTGAGGATATCCTCACCCCTCCTCTAATGTGCACTACTAACGTCTTAATTAAATTTGCCTAGAGATTTATCTTATGACTAGATAAATTATAAGACCCCTTGCAACCACCCTACTCTAACCGAGTATACCTTAATTATGATTTTTAAGTTATTATCATCATCAACTTAATTAAATCATTTCCCTTTTAAATTTCATATAACTTCCACATCTGTTATACATATTATACAACTCATGCTTTCTATTACTTAACCCGTATATAATTATTAACCTAATTATATAATCAATCACATTATAGTATTCACAAGCATACTAATATAACATTTAATAATAGTACTTTCCCGAGTAAATTCTCACCGGGCATAAATTCTCTGGAGTGCTATCCCACTAGGTATGTTCACAAAACCTAGTTACCCCAAGTTAGATTCGCTCACTAACTTGGTTAATACGTACATGTTTGAGGTGGTCATATTCCTTCCCTGAAAGTGAGATGCCCCTCACCCATATAACGGACGCTATGACCTGGGATTATACTCGCCCTACTCCTTAAGCTAGGGGATTTATCCACTACGCGCAACCTCCCCCTACAGCACTAGAGTATATAATTATAATATCTATTCACTGATATTAATTTTACACATCATATATATATACTATCACACGCCGTATATATATATATATATATATATATATATATATATATATATATATATATTTTATTCCGGCTACACCGTGCACTAAGTCCATGTTATTTTGAGTTTATTGCCCAACTCCAATTATAAATTAATTTTCACATTAATTTCTTTTGGTATCACCCCAACCAATATATTCGGACTTACTCTCGTGGCCCGGAATAACATCACCTGAGTCTAAATCCTCGACTCTAAATTATTTAGCCTTTACCTAACTAATTTACATTTCGGTATCGCACAACCATTATTCCTGGACTAGTCTACCACATCCGTACTTAATCATTTTGAAACAAACTATCCAAAATTTAACCTTATTGTGTCACACCTAATTTCTACAAATCCTAATTAACTTTAATTATGATGTCACACTAAACCTCCCTCAAATCCTAATTAACTTTGATTCATAATTAATTAGATTTAAACCCATGTATTAATTACTCAACAATTAAGGCATGGAAGGATTTTTAATTATTTTCCCTATACATTAAAAACTGGGCGAACTGTCAAAATTTCTGGACCATCGATCGATCGATGGTCCTCCTTCGATCGATCGATCGAGCAGGTCCTCGTCTTCCCCGAGTTGGCTGTTTCATCCATGGATGTCCACCTCCAAACCCTAGTTTCTTCTACACTAAAAACCAAGCTTTCCCTTCGACAATAGACATTAAAAACCTCATGGGGAACCTCTATAAAGTTCAACAACATCAGTAAATTTACTTTCTCTACAGTTTTTACAAATTGGGGTAAAATTCCATTTAATTTTTAACCCATTTAAACATCAATTTCTTGACAACAAATTCGTCTCCAATTCATCCGGGTTTACACATCTTATCAGATACGAATATACAATTCAAATTATATGTGATTTTCTAATCAATTTAGCAATCAGATTCATGGTTTACAAAACCCCGTGTTCATACCCCGTTAAATCCCAAAAACGAATATCTTTGATTACACACATCACATGAATATGAATTGAAATACACTTTACATGCTACAATAAGTTAACCACTTGCCTTAGGGTACGTAGAGTCTGAATTTGGAATTGTGATTGCCCAAGGTTGAAGATGACTCTTTTTGGCTCTCTTGTGATCCCCAAATTTGACCTTGGCTGCTATTAGGATTTCCTAACCCTCTAATCTTCTCTCAAATCCTTTCAGTCGTTCCCTTGTTTCTTTTATTTTTTTTAATTAACTTAAATCCCATTTTTTGTCTAATGGGACAAGCCCAAGTGACCCAAATGCCCCCGTGTGGGCCCGACTATGTCTAAAAACATCCCGTGACCCGTTTACTACCCCCGGGTACACTTTTTTGACTATCTCGGCCCATTCGGACTCAACCGTACCCTCAGAATTAGCATTCGAATTAATTTATAAAAATACTTATTTCACGCCCAAATTAGTCTATACCGACTCCCAGCTGAAATAAGTACATACCTCGTCATTAATACTCAAAATGACATAAATGCAATATTACTATTCACTTAGTAATTAAGTTTCCCTAAATATTAACCTTTCACTTCCCGATTAATATTTTAATATGACTTGCCATAATTAATTCAATTAAAATTACGACACACAAGTAATTTTGAATTTCCGAATTAATTAAATATTAAATGCATGAAAATACGGGGTGTTACATACTCCCCCCCTTACAAAGGAATTTCGTCCCCGAAATTAGATCATACCTATGGTGAAAAGCTCTGGATATTGTTCCCGCATATCCTCCTCCTACTCCCAGGTAGACTCGTCAACGTTGTGATGAACCCGCTGTACTCTAACTAGTGGAACAACCTTGGATCGTAACTTTTGCTCACTACGGTCCAAAATAGCCACTGGTCTCTCCTCATATGAGATGTCTGGCTGTAAATCAATTTCTTCGAGTGGAATGTGCCAGAAAGCCCTCTCGCTCCTGCAATATTTCTTCAGCGATGCCACATGGAACACGTCGTGTATCCGCTGAAGGTGATTCGGCAATCCCAGCGTGTAAGATAATGGTCCCACCCTCTCGATAATAGGGAAGGGTCCCACGTACCTCGGTGCTAACTTACCCTTCTTACCGAACCTCATCACCCCTTTTATAGGGGACACCCGGACCAATACCTGATCCCCAACCCCTAACTCCACATGTCTCTGGGAAGCATCAACGTAACTCTTCTGCCTATCCTGAACTATCCGAATCCTCCCTCGGATAAGCTCTATCTTGGAAGACATCTCCTGAACAATCTTCGACCCCAATAGTTTATTGTCTCCCACCTATAACCAACAAGTGGGTGAACGACAATGTGACAACCCGTATATAATTATGATAAACAGTATTTAAATTATACTTATCTTATGTGATATGAATAATGTGTTATTTGTATATCTAATTTTAAGTGATTATGGTTAGTATAATTCTACTTTCATAAATCATGAAATGTCGAATTATTTACGAACACAAGATTTGGTTATTTTCGATAGAAATCTTCCTATTTAAGACTAGTTTTGACCCTTGTAACATTACAATTGACTTGAGCTGAAAACTAAATAGTTGTAGATATGTGAGTTAGGGTTGTAACACAACAAACGGTGCATCAAATGGATTTTCGAGTAAGAAGTTAGGTTGAAATTACGAGAAGGGGTGAATCTGTCAATTCCCTTAAGTGGTAAATTGTCTTTTATTAAACCAAATGTTTTAATTTGATTGGATGGATTGGGAGGCAGCCTTCGCTGACTTAAAACTATCCCTTAACATTATTTCTTCAGCAAATAAGTCTCTAGGTTCAGTTTGAGGTGTTATTAGCTTGAGGAAAGAGAGGTAGAAGTTAAGGAAGAAAGGGTTACAAGGAAAATCTAGGAAAACAATTCCAAGAAAATCCTTAAGGTGTTTCCAAGGTAATATTATATATTAATATTGTTTTAATCTTCTATTATACTTATTTCAAAGTATATAAATCTTGAAGTATTGATCCAAATTCTATCCTCCTTTGTGATAATATGTATTGGTTCACATGTGAGATAAGTGGTGTTATAGGTCATATTGCTTTGTATTAAAACCCTTGGTATTCAAACTTGCATATCTCTTTGTGTGACTACAAGAATTCATAAATTCCAATTGGATATTAAAATAGACTCATATATTCATATCATATACGAAAATTAGAATTTAACTCCTTATGGTTAGGCCTTAGGGATGGTTCCAAGTTGGTATATAGTTTCTGTTTGTATATTTCATTTCAGTATGCCCTAAAATTGGTCATGATTTTGAGATAGCAAAATAAAGTCCAAATATTATGAAACTTTAATTATGTACTATTCAGTATGTCTACTGAAAGTGTGTCGAAAATCATAGAAAGTTATGCAGTAGAAAAATTATGAAAATTCTTGGAAGTCAAAGAAACAATAGAGGAGTTTGTAGGACAGATTTCTTGTGTTGTAAAGAAATGGCCATAACTTGCCCTATGAAGCTTGAAAAATTACACCGTCACTTGTAACGGAAATTATATTTAGATAGTTTTTCATATTGATAATCTTGAATACCTTTATGTGTACTATTTATGAATATGGGATGGCTAAGTATGGAGGACAATGATTTGAGGCCATATTGGATAACCCATGAAAGAATGTTTGTATCTACTCCTTCCCAAGGGTATTTTGAGTACATGTTTCATGTGTATATATATTCAGAAGTATAATTTTATGTTTACTTGAGTTTATTTATAAATTCCTTATGAGGTAGCTTCTAGGGTTGAATGTTCATGACCTTATTAACATATATACCATCGTTTCATCTTTACATATGTTTCATGGAATATGACTTGAGTAGAATCATATTATGGTTTTGTACTTATTTAAAGTTACATAATTATATTAAGATAATACTTATGATTGAGTTTCAATACTGATTTAGTTGGATTAACAGGTGTAAGGTCAAATCAACCAAGTTCAGCTCCACCCGAGGGAAACGTGAATACATAGTTGACAACACAAGGTGAGTGTACTTACTGAGTTGATTTTGGATATGATGTATATGTATTATATGTTGAGATGTTATGGATTATTTAAAAGCCAAGAGATGTTGAGATGTTATGGCTTATTTAAAATCCAAGAGATGTTGAGATGTTATGGCTTTATAAAAGTCAGGATATGTTGAGTTGCTATGCAATTCAGGAGATGTTAGGTTTATTAACTCCGGATATGTATATGGCCTAATTTGGCACAGAGATGTATATATTAATATGTTGAGATGTTAATATAGTACTTTTACTATATAGAGATGTAGTACATTCACTGAGTTTTTAAACTCATGGTTTTATATGTTTACATTTTCAGGTTTTCCAGCTGCCACTGCCAGGTGTAGGACGTTGAGTACACAGAAGTAGGGTCTTGTTAGTTTGTTTTATAAACTGCACTAGTTGTAATTAAGTTAAATGATATGTGAGTTATGTTGAAATTATGTCTCCTTAAAACGATTGGATTTTTTTTAATATTCCGCATTTTAACCTTGAAATTGTTTAAATATGTATTACCTAAATAATAAATAAATTATAATTGTGGTTTGTAAACTATCTAGTTAATTATATCCTAATGGGGTTAGGGGGTGACAACTTGGTATCAGAGCTTTAGGTTTTTATATTCTGGGGTTAGAGAGTCTAGATATGGCAGTGGCAGAAATAGCGTTGTGTGGGTATTTTATATTAATTTGTGAGAAATACTAACCATTATGTTAGAAATAAATGTTGTATTCTTGTTTCTATAATTGTGGTTTATGACAGATAGTAAGCTATAGAAGGAGCAAATGTTCATGAGAGGGTGGATGAGGAGTCTTCAAATACAGTAAACCAGCAAAATCTAAATAACGTAGAGGGGGCTCCTGAACAACTTACAGATATGCAGAAGATGGCTCGTGCCATGACTTTAATGGCAGAACAACAAAACATGTTTATGATGCAAATAGCAGAACAACAAGCCAAGTACTTGGAGGAGCAGACTTTGGCAAGAAGATAAAGGGAAATACAACGAGAGTAGAAGAATACTCTGTACGAGAAGTTTATCAAATTGAACCCTCCAGCATTCTCAGGTTCTGTAGATCCTTTAGAAGTTGAGACTTGGTTTAGAGACACGGAAACTATCTTCGGGGTGATGAATTTACCTGGCGCGCAGAAGGTGATTTTGGCAACTTTCATGTTAAAGGGAGAAGCTAAATATTGGTGGGAGTCTTCCCAACATTTATTACTTACTCCGGAGGGAGGTGAGGTAATTCCTTGGGATTCCTTTATTAAAGTCTTATATGAAAAGTATTTTCCTCGCATGTATCGGAAGCAAAAGGAGAGAGAATTTTTATCATTGACTCAGGGGAATATGTCGGTCAGGGAGTATGAAACTAAATTCACATCTTTGTCTCGATTTTCATTACATTTCTTACGTGATGAGGAGGATAAATGCACCAGATTTCAGGATGGGTTGAATTTGGTTATCAAGTCTAGACTCACTGCACTTGAGATGGTAGATTATTCTTCCTTAGTTAACAAAGCTATGATGGTTGAAGGAGATGTTAACGATGCAATAAATAATAGGGAACAAAGGGGAAAGAGGAGTAGATTTGATTCATCTCAGCAAAAGGAAGGAAATGTAGAATACTCAAAATAAGGGAGTCAAAGATTTCAGCGCGGTAGAGGGACTAGAAATTATGTTCAGAATAGGACACCAAGTAGTTTTAGGGGTGCAGGATCGATGGTCCAACAGAATAGACAGCAGGAGAATGACAATAGGTAGTCCAAGCCAGTTACATGCTATTTTTGCAAAGCTGAGGGCCATATTAGTCCAGATTGTCCTAAGTTAAAGGGGGTGGAGTGTTATCACTGCCATTAAATTGGTCATACCAAAAAGAACTGTCCTATGCTAGTGGGAGGGATTCAATCAGCTACTACTAGTCGAGGCTCATCACCTGGAGGCACAGGGAGAGGAGGAGGTAGAGGACAGGCTAGTGGATCCAGGGCTCCGGGAAGAATATTTGCTATGACTTTACAGGATGCTCAGGCTACTCCAGAGGTGGTGACAGGTACATTTTCTGTCATGAACAAACATGCTTACGTGCTTATTGATCCAGGTTCTACTCATTCATTTGTAACACTGTCATTTACCATGCATTTGGGTAGACCATGTTCTTATCTAGATTGTGGTTTATATATTTCTACACCTATGGGGGATGTGATGTTAGTTGAGCTTGTGTATAAAAATTGTGTATTGTATATGGGGGAGAGGGAGTGAACCATTGATTTAATTCCCCTAGATATTCGAGATTTTGATATTATCTTGGGTATGGACTGGCTATCTTCCTACCATGCATCGATTGACTGTTTTTGTAAGGAGGTTACATTTAATATGCCGGGGGAGGACGAATTCAAATTTACTGGGGAAAGAAATGTGGTTCCGAACTGTCTTATTTCAGCCCTTCGGGCGAGGAAATTGTTAAATAAGGGTTGTCAAGGATTTTTAGCATATATTGTGGATACAAACATGGAATTTCAAAAATTAGAAGATATCCCAGTCGTTAAGGATTTTGCAGATGTGTTCCCAGATGAATTACCAGGATTGCCACCTAGTAGAGAGGTAGAGTTTACTATCGATTTAGTGCCTGGTACAACTCCAGTTTCTATTTCTTCATATAGAATGGCACCTATGGAACTAAAGGAGTTAAAGGTTCAACTGCAATATTTGCTAGATAGAGGTTTTATTTGACCCAGTGTATCACCGTGGGGCGCTCCAGTATTATTTGTGAAGAAGAAAGATGGCACCATACGACTCTGCATTGATTATCGACAGTTGAACAAGGTTACTATTCGAAATAAATATCCATTGCCTCGTATTGATGATTTGTTTGATCAATTACAGGGTGCTAAAGTGTTTCCAAAAATTGATTTGAGATCGGGTTATCATCAATTAAGGGTGAGAGATTGTGACATTTCTAAGACGGCTTTTCGTTCTCGCTATGGTCATTATGAATTTTTGGTAATGCCATTTGGGGTTAACAAATTCTCCTGCGGTGTTTATGGATTTAATGAATCGAGTATTTCATCCTTTCATAGATTCATTCGTGATTGTCTTTATCGATGATGTTTTGATATACTCACCTAGCCAAGAGGAACATGAGAAGCATCTAAGAGTTGTATTGCAAGTTTTGCGAGATAGTCAATTATTTGAAAAGTTTAGCAAATGTGAGTTATGGTTAAATTAGGTAGTATTTCTGGGGCATGTTGTTTCGGGAGATGGAATTTATGTCGACCCTAAGAAGGTAGAGGCAATTGTGCAATGGGAAAGACCGAGGAATGTAACGGAGATAAGAAGTTTCCTAGGATTGGCTAGAAATTATAGAAGATTCATAAAGGGGTTTTCATCTATAGCCTTGTCGTTGACTAAATTGACCCGAAAGGAAGTGAAATTTGTGTGGAGTGATGAATGCCAGCACAACTTTGAAATGTTGAAAAATAGGCTAGTATCAGCTCCAGTTCTCACTGTTCCATCCAGTGGAGAAGGTTTTTTGATTTATACTGACGCTTCACATCAGGGCCTAGGTTGTGTTTTCATGCAACATGGAAAGGTAATTTCTTATGCATCTAGACAGTTGAAGACGCATGAACGTAATTATCCTACACATGATTTAGAACTTGTGGCTATTGTTTTTGCCTTAAAATTATGGAGACCTCATTTGTATGGAGAGACGTGTGAAATTTTCACTGACCATCAAAGTTTGAAGTATTTATTTACACAGATAGACTTGAATTTGAGACAAAGACGTTGGATGGAGTTAATTAAAGACTATGACTGTACCATTCATCATCATCCAGGAAAGGCTAGTCTAGTAGCAGATGCTTTGAGTCAAAAATCATCAGGGATTCTAGGTTGCATACAGTGTGCACGTGTGGGAAATATCCTTGACTTGGCATCGATGGGCATTGAATTAAGTTTTTCAAAAAGGGGAGGCTTATTAGCACATGTTATAGTGAGACCTTTATTGGCAGAACACATAAGAAATTTGCAGGTCAGTGATCCATTCCTTGAGAAGAAGAAGAAACAAGATGTCTTAGAGGGTAAAGAGAGTGACTTCGAAATTAAGAATGATGAATCATTGTGTTATAAAAACAGGATTTCTGTACCGAATGATCCACCCTTAAAGAAGGATATATTGGAAGAGGCACATAGTTCTATTTATTCTATGCATCCGGGAGGTACCAAAATGTACAGAGATTTGAAAGAGTATTACTGGTGGAACAATATGAAACGTGAGATTGCAGAATTTGTAGCTAAATGTTTAGTATGTCAGCAAGTGAAAGCGGAGCATCAGAAGCCGATAGGATTATTGCAGTCATTGCCTATTCCGAAATGGAAGTGGGAGCATATAACGATGGATTTTGTTGTAGGATTGCCATGATCACCAAAGGAGCACGATTCTATTTGGGTGATTGTAGATCGATTGACAAAGTCAACTCATTTTCTTCCAGTTAAGACGACCTACACTGTTGACAAATATGCACGTATGTACGTTGATGAGATTATCCGTTTACATGGAGCACCAGTGTCAATAGTATCAGATAGAGATCCAACTTTCACTTCTAATTTTTGGCCTCGTTTACAGAATGCCATGGGCACAAGTTTGAAGTTCAGCACTGCATTTCATCCACAAACCGATGGGCAATCTGAAAGGACAATTCAAATATTAGAATACATGTTACGAGCTTGTGTATTTGACTTCAAAGGTAGTTGGGATGATCATTTTCCATTGATAGAAATTGCGTATAATAATAGTTATCAGTCCACCATTGGTATGGATCCTATGAAGTTTTATATGGGAGGATATGTAGAACGCCATTATGTTGGGATGATGTGGGTGAAAGGAAAGTTTTGGGTCCTGGATTGATAGATATGACAACTGAAAAGATCAAAATGATTTGGGAACGGATAAAGATAGCGCAAAGAAGGCAAAAATTTTATGCAGATAAGAGTATGTATCCATTGGAATTTCAGAAGGGGGATTTTGTATTCCTACGTATTTCACCATGGAAAGGGGTTATGAGATTTGGAAAGAAGGGGAAACTAAGTCCAAGATACATTGGACCATATGAAGTGCTGGAAAGAATTGGGACCCTGGCTTATAGATTGGCATTACCTCTAGAGTTATCTCGTTTGCATGATGTGTTCCATGTATCAATGCTTCGTAATTATTTGGCAGATCCATCTCATCAACTGAAAACCCAACCAATTGAACTGAAAGAAGACTTGTCGTACATCGAGGAACCGGTGGAAATTCTTGATCGTAAGGAGCAAGTATTGAGGAATAAGGTTATTCCCTTAGTTAAAGTTATGTGGATGAGCCATGGAAATATGGAAAAAACTTGGGAAACAGAGGATAGCATGAAGAAACAATATCCCCATTTGTTTGGTAAGTGTCATTCGTATTAAATTTCGGGGATGAAATTTTCTAAGGGGGGGAGGTTGTGACAACCCGTATATAATTATGATATATTGTATTTAAATTATAATTATCTTATGTGATATTAATAATGTGTTATTTTTATATCTAATGTTAAGTGATTATGGTTAGTATAATTCTACTTTCATAAATCATGAAATGTCGAATTATTTACGAACACAAGATTTGGTTATTTTCGATAGAAATGTTCCTGTTTAAGACTAGTTTTGACCCTTGTAACATTACAATTGACTTGAGGTGAAAACTACATAGTTGTATATATGTGAGTTAGGGTTGTAACACAATAAACGGTGCATCAAACGGATGTTCGAGTAAGAAGTTAGGTTGAAATTACGAGAAGAGGCGAATCTGTCAATTCCCTTAAGTGGTAAATTGTCTTTTATTAAACCAAATGTTTTAATTTGATTGGATGGATTGGGAGGCAGACTTGGCCGACTTAAAACTCTCCCTTAACCTTATTTCTTCAGTAAATAAGTCTCTAGGTTAAGGTTGAGGTGTTATTAGCTTGAGGAAAGAGAGGTAGAAGTTAAGGAAGAAAGGGTTACAAGGAAAATCTAGGAAAACAATTCCAAGAAAATCCTTAAGGTGTTTCCAAGGAAATATTATGTGTTAATATTGTTTTAATCTTCTATTATACTTATTTCAAAGTATATAAATCGTGAAGTATTGATCCAAATTCTATCCTCCTTTGTGATAATATGTATTGGTTCACATGTGAGATAAGTGGTGTTATAGGTCATATTACTTTGTATTAAAACCCTTGGTATTCAAACTTGCATATATCTTTGTGTGACTACTGGAATTCATAAATTCCAATTGGATATGAAAATAGACTCATATATTCATATCATATCCGAAAATTAGAATTTAACTCCTTATGGTTAGGCCTTAGTGATGATTGCAAGTTGGTATATAGTTGCTGTTTGTATATTTCATTTCAGTATGCCCTAAAATTGGTCAAGCTTTTGAGATAACAAATGAAGTCCAAATATTATGAAACTTTAATTATGTACTATTCAGTATGTCTACTGAAATTTTGTCGAAAATCATGGAAAGGTATGTAGTATAAAAATTATGAAAATTCTTGGAAGTCAAAGGAACAATAGAGGAGTTTGTAGGACAGATTTCTTGTGTTGTAAAGAAATGGCCATAACTTGCCCTAGGAAGCTTGAAAAATTACACCGTCACTTGTAACGGAAATTATATTTAGATAGTTTTTCATATTGATAATCTTGAATACCTTTATGTGTACTATTTATGAATATGGGATGGCTAAGTATGGAGGACAATGATTTGAGGCCATATTGGATAACCCATGAAAGAATGTTTGTATCTACTCCTTCCCAAGGGTATTTTGAGTACATGTTTCATGTGTATATATATTCAGAAGTATACTTTTATGTTTACTTGAGTTTATTTATAAATTCCTTATGAGGTAGTTTCTAGGGTTGAATGTTCATGACCTTATCAACATATATACCATCGTTTCATCTTTACATATGTTTAATGGAATATGACTTGATTAGAATCATATTATGATTTTGTACTTATTTAAAGTTACATAATTATATTAAGATAATAATTATGATTGAGTTTCAATACTGATTTAGTTGGATTAACAGGTGTAAGGTCAAATCAACCAAGTTCAGCTCCACCCGAGGGAAATGTGAATACATAGTTGACAACACAAGGTGAGTGTACTTACTGAGTTGATTTTGGATATGATGTATATGTATTATATGTTGATATGCTATGGCTTATTTAAAAGACAAGAGATGTTGAGATGTTATGGCTTATTTAAAAGCCAAGATATGTTGAGATGTTATGGCTTTATAAAAGCCAGGATATGTTGAGTTGCTATGCAATTCAGGAGATGTTAGGTTTTTAAAACCTATGGATATGATTATTGCATATGGGAAGGAGATGTGGGGTTTATTAACTCCGGATATGTATATGGCCTAATTTGGCACATAGATGTATAAATTAATATGTTGAGATGTTAATATAGTACTTTTACTATATAGAGATGTAGTACATTCACTGAGTTTTTAAACTCATGGTTTTATATGTTTACATTTTCAGGTTTTCCAGCTACCACTGCCAGGTCTAGGAGGTTGAGTACATAGAAGTAGGGTCTTGTTAGTTTGTTTTATAAAATTCATAGTTGTAATTAAGTTAAATGATATGTGAGTTATGTTGAAATTATATCTCCTTAAAACGATTGGATTTTTTTAATATTTCGCATTTTAACCTTGATGTTGTTTAAATATGTATTACCTAAATTATAAATAAATTATAATTGTGGTTTGTAAACTATCTAGTTAATTATATCCTAATGGGGTTAGGGGGTGACAGACAAGGTCTCCCGTATAGTGCCTCGAATGGTGCCAGACCGATCGTGAATTGGTAAGAGTTATTATACGCGAACTCTACCAAAGGAAGATATTTCTCCCCATCTCACCTAAAGTCTAATATGCACATTCTGAGCATATCTTCCAGCATCTGATTGACTTTCTCAGTCTGCCCATCTGTCTGTGGGTGATAGGCCTTACTCAAACGTAAATCCGTGCCCATGACCTCCTGAAAGCTCTGCCAAAAGTGGGCCACAAAGATCTTTTCTCTTTTAGACAAAATATTAACTTGTACTCCGTGCGGCTTAACAATCTCAGCTATAAACAGCGGCGCATATCGCATCGTCTCAAAGTCTGGGTGAACTGGAAGAAAGTGGGTCACTTTGGTCAATCAATCCTTAATGACCCATATGGAATCATGACCCCTTTGTGATGCAGGTAACCCCGTATTGAAGTCCATGGAGATGCTCTCCAACTTCCACATCGGAATCTCCAGCGGCTGTAGCATCCCTGATGGTCTCTTATGATCAACTTTCGCAAGCTGACACGTGGTACATTTCGAAATAAACTCTGTTATGTCTCGTTTCATTCCTGCCCACCAATAATGCCTCCTCATATCCTGGTACATCTTATCCCCATCAGGATGTACCGCGAATCTCTACCCATGGGACTCTGTCATGACAGCGTGCCTCAACTCCTCATCCTCTGGCACAATTAACCTCCCATTAAGGCGTAAGCCTCCTTCCAAGCTGACCGAGTAACCCTCCATTCCCTCAGCTAGCACCTGACTCACCCTATCCCGGCAGATCTGATCCTCTGCCTAAGCCCTCACAACCCGCATAATGATCTCAAGTGTGATAGATAATTCTGACATGCAAGCCCTAGCTACATTATCGTCGTGTCAAAACTCTCTTCACTTCGCTTTCCAGACTTCTGATATTTCCCTAGTCGGTCTCCGCGTCAATGCATCTGCTCCCACATTAGCCTTACCAGGATGATACTGAATATCAAACTGGTAGTCGTTCACGACTTCTAGCCATCGCCTCTGCCTCATATTCAGATCCTTCTATGTGAATAGATACTGAAGTGATTTGTGATCCGTGAATAACGTCAACTGTTCTCCCAAAAGATAATGTCTCCATATCCTCAAAGAAAAAGCGACCGCTGCTAGCTCCAGGTCATGAGTGGGTTAATTCCTCTCGTGGGGCTTTAGCTTTCTAGACTCATAAGCTATATCCCTTTCCTCCTGCTGAAGCACACCCCCAAGTCCCTGTAAGGACGCGTTAGTATAAACTCGATACTCTAATCCTCCCTTCGGCAATGCAAGTACGGGTGCAGATGTCAACTTGTCTTTTAGCTCATCAAAAGCTAACTGACAATGATCATCCCAAGTGAAAGGTACCCCCTTCCGGGTCAGATTTATCAAAGGGCCCTCAATCTTTGAGAATCCTTTAATAAACTGCCTGTAATAACCGTCCAGTCCCAAAAAACTACGCACCTTGATCGGTGTCATGGGCTACCCCCATAACCTCACCGCCGATACCCTACTTGGATCCACCGTAATACCCCGATCTGACACCACGTGGCTAAGAAACTGAACCTCTCGTAGCCAAAATCTGCACTTCCCAAATTTGGCATAGAGCTGGTGATTCCTTAGAGTCTATAAAACGATACGCAAATACTTTGCGTGTTCCTCTTCGCTGCGCGAGTATATTAGGATTTCATCAACGACCACGATGACAAACTGATTGAGAAACTCCCAAAAAACCTTGTTCATAAGATCCATGAACACTGCCGGTGCATTGGTGAGTCCAAATGGAATCACCCTAAACTCATAAGATCCATACCGCGACAGGAAAGCGGTCTTAGGAACATCCTCCTCTCGGATACGCAGTTGATGATACCCTGACCTCAAGTCGACCTTAGAGAAATAAGACGCCCCTCTCAACTGGTCAAATAGATCATCAATCCTTGGTAACAGATACTTATTCCGTATCGTCTCTTTATTCAACTCCCTATAATCCACACATAACTGTAGTGATCCATCCCTCTTCTTCACAAACAACACCGGTGCACCCCACGACGATGTACTCTGCCGAATGAAACCTTGGCCCAGAAGATGTTGAATCTGCTCTCTCATCTCATGCATCTCTTAAGGGGAAATACGGCATGGGGCCCGAGCAATTATCCTCGTCCCCGGTGCTAAATCGATTACAAATTCGATTTCCCTGCTAGGTGGCAACCCTGGTATCTCCTGAAACACATCCTCAAAGTCTCTCACCACCGGTATTGAGTCCAACGGAATAGCCACCTCTTGTGAGGTTTCCTCCTCAATGTAATACAGGTGTGTGCGTGACCCTCCCTCTGGTAATGGCATTGCTATTAAGAACATCTCCTGCCCTGGAATGGAAAACATGATCGTCCTCTCATAACAATCTATAGTTGCTCGATAATCGGCCAACCAGTCCATACCCAAGATGACATCGTACCCCTCCATATCTAACACTAGGAGGTCTGCTGCTAAACTAAGTCTCCCCATCACAATATCCACTCCTCGACAAATCGAGTGAATCGTAGCCCCGCTGCCTACTGGCGACTCTACACACATTCGAAGACTACCCGCGGTCTCTAGTAATTTGACCCGTTTAGCAAAATTAAAGTTAATAAATGAATGTGATGCTCCTGTGTAAAAAAGAATACTACCCTCATAGACATGAATGAGAAACATACCCTCAACTGCTGGTGGTGCTTGCTGTGCTGGAGGATTGGGAACATCCTGGACGTTATACACACGCTCGTAGTGCATCTGCCCCTGCTGCGGTGGGGTGGGTGGGGCTGCTGCTGGCAGCATCTGCCCCCGTTGCCCCTATTGAGCCTCCTGTTGTTGACCTCTGTCCCTTTGTGGGAACTCCCTCTTGAAGTGTCATGGCTGGCCATAGACAAAACAGCGTCTCTGACCATCCCCCTGTCGTTGGCCCTGTTGGCCCTGACGCGGCTGGCCCTGCTAGCCTCCCCCATTGTTCCCTTGGCCCTGACGACCCTGAGGAACCTGCTGCTGTTAATTCGGGCCAGGCTGCCCCTGCCTGAACCCCTGTCCTCCCTGTCGGAACCCACCAGGCTTAAACTTCTTAGCCTGATTCCCTTTCTGACTGCCAGTCTGCTGCTGAGTAACACTCATGTCACCACTAGTAGATGCCTTGCCCTGTTGACTCGGCTCCCCTGTTCTCTTGCTCCCCTTCGCATGGAAGTGATGATCCTGGAAATGTACAAGTGCGGTATTAACAACATCTGTATAAGTCACTAACGCCGGATTCCTAATCAAATGTTTCCTGATCCGCCAGGCTAAGCCATCCATAAATCTTGATTTCTTCCGCTACAGCACTAGGGGATTTATCCACTACGCGCAACCTCCCCCTACAGCACTAGAGTATATAATTATAATATCTATTCACTGATATTAATTGTACACATCATATATATATACTATCACACGCCGTATATATATAAATATATTTTATTCCGGCTACACCGTGCACTAAGTCCGTGACACAAGCCTATTCCATTGTATTTTGAGTTTATTGCCCAACTCTTATTATAAATTAATTCGCACATTAATTTCTTTTGGTATCATCTCAACAAGTATATTCGGACTTACTCTCGTGGCCCGGAATAACATCACCTGAGTCTAAATCCTCGACTCTAAATTATTTAGCCTTTACCTAACTAATTTACATTTCGGTATCGCACAACCATTATTCCTGGACTAGTCTACCACATCCGTACTTAATCATTTTGAAACAAACTATCCAAAATTTAACCTTATTGTGTCACACCTAATTTCTACAAATCCTAATTAACTTTAATTATGATGTCACACTAAACCTCCCTCAAATCCTAATTAACTTTGATTCATAATTAATTAGATTTAAACCCATGTATTAATTACTCAACAATTAAGGCATGGAAGGATTTTTAATTATTTTCCCTATACATTAAAAACTGGGCGAACTGTCAAAATTTCTGGACCATCGATCGATCGATGGTCCTCCTTCGATCGATCGATCGAGCAGGTCCTCGTCTTCCCCGAGTTGGCTGTTTCATCCATGGATGTCCACCTCCAAACCCTAGTTTCTTCTACACTAAAAACCAAGCTTTCCCTTCGACAATAGACATTAAAAACCTCATGGGGAACCTCTATAAAGTTCAACAACATCAGTAAATTTACTTTCTCTACAGTTTTTACAAATTGGGGTAAAATTCCATTTAATTTTTAACCCATTTAAACATCAATTTCTTGACAACAAATTCATCTCCAATTCATCCGGGTTTACACATCTTATCAGATACGAATATACAATTCAAATTATATATGATTTTCTAATCAATTTAGCAATCAGATTCATGGTTTA
The DNA here is from genome assembly GCA_949130495.1 of Sambucus nigra. Taxonomy (NCBI): domain Eukaryota; kingdom Viridiplantae; phylum Streptophyta; class Magnoliopsida; order Dipsacales; family Adoxaceae; genus Sambucus; species Sambucus nigra. Next base: position 226,744,486 of record OX422219.1, read on the forward strand.
CAAAACCCCATGTTCATACCCCTTTAAATCCCAAAAATGAATTTCTTTGATTACACACATCACATGAATATGAATTGAAATACACTTTACATGCTACAGCAATTTAACCACTTGCCTTAGGGTTCTAGAGTCTGAATTTGGAATTGTGATTGCCCAAGGTTGAAGATGACTCTTTTTGGCTCTCCTGTGATCCCCAAATTTGACTTTGGCTGCTGTTAGGGTTTCCTAACCCTCTAAGTCTTCTCTCAAATCCTTTCAGCCGTTCCCTTGTTTCTTTTATTTATTTAATTAACTTAAATCCCGTTTTTTGTCTAATGGTCCAAGCCCAAGTGACCCAAATTCCCCCATGTGGGCCCGACTATGTCTAAAAATGTCCCGTGACCCGTTTACTACCCCCAGGTACACTTTTCCGACTATCTCGACCCATTCGGACTCAACTGTACCCTAAGAATTGGCATCCGAATTAATTTATATAAATACTTATTTCGCGCCCAAATTAGTCTATACCGACTCCCGACTGAAATAAGTACATACCCCGTCATTAATACTCGAAATGACGTAAATGCAATATTACTATTCACTTAGTAATTAAGTTTCCCTAAATATTAACCTTTCACTTCCTGATTAATATTTTAATATAACTTGCCATAATTAATTCAATTAAAATTACGATACACAAGTAATTTTGAATTCTCGAATTAATTAAATATTAAATGCATGAAAATACGGGGTGTTAGAATATCAATGTTAATTAATGGACTTAAATTTTGATGTAGATTATCTAATAAATGTTTCTGATTATGAATCGAAATATATTATGAATCGAATATGATTGGATCTTGGAAATTTTAGGAATAGTTGATATATGTAAATGGGTAGTAACCTCGTTGGAATTATATACATGAAATTCTGGATTTTTGAATAGACATTTTTGAGTTTCAAAAACTAGCTGTGGGATTGTAAAACTCGGACGAAGAAGGTTATCTGTGTGTAAAACTAGGATTAAGAAGCAGTGGGTAATCAGTGTTGTGAATGAGGATTGGCCTATAGTCGTTCGAAAAACTTAAGGCCTCGTTTGAATGACATACGTGGTTGTTGGAAAGGCCTTGTCGTTCTTTCAAGCGACGTTTTTGCTTGGGGATTTACTTGTCAGCTCATTATGTTTTAGTGTTTTGCTTATTTGGCAGTTAGTTCCTTTTAATTGGTTGCTTGGGACTCAATTGTGGATAAAAGGGAATTTAATTAGCGAGATATTAATTAAAGGTAAATACCTAGGATGTTCGGAGAAGGGTATTAAAGAATATTAACAGCAATACGGGTATGGGACCTTGGATTTAGGTTGTGAGTATTTTATGAGTCCAAGTGAGGGTATAATTACCTATATATAATGATATGCCCCAAGTGTGACCTCATCTCAGAGACACCAACATCGGCCGAGATTATGCCCTACAGTGGACAAGTTTTGGGCACGCGACATCAGCCCTCGGCCATGTCAAGGTCGGCCTAGGCCGACACCACCACCAACCTCTCCAAGGGTCAACTGCAATCCCGTACACCTGAGAATGGCAACCTCAACCAGATTATGGCCGAGCATGCAAGAAGCCTTCTACCAAGGTCAACATCATCAATATATCAATTAATGCCCCAAGAACATGCCAGTCCAACCTCGGCCCAGGCCGACCCCTACCCACTGTCTCGGCTGAACTTAAGCCGAGACCTTCATGGCTCATCTCGGATTGAACGGGTAACTAGACTTATCAACCTCGTCTTCTCCTAGGCCAAGGTCATGACCAAGCACGATAGTCGAGCACCAATTGACATGGATAAGGACACATGGACACAAATTAGTTATAACAAATCATTCCCCACACGTGGGGAGAATATTTCATCATCATTCTCTACATGTGACAGTGACAGATGTCTTCTCCATATTGGCTAGATCAACACACACATGCTCATGGCATGCATGGGGGGCACATTACACCCCCTAAGGACTATATACAGAGGTCATCCTCCACCTTGTAAAGGGACCCCGAAATTAACAACCCTAGCTAAAAACTCTGTTCAAATACACCGTAGAGAGAGAGAGATTGAAAGATTGTATCCATGGCCATTAGAGCCCTCATATAGTGATCCACATCATACATTTGCACAGTGAACGTAGGCCTAATTGGCTGAACCACTTATATTCCGGTGTGAATCCTCTTCTCATCACCTCCTTCTTCTATATGTGTATACATTCTATATACCATTATCCTACCATTGTTGACATTGAATTGAGCTCACAATCACCTTAAAGGGTGTTGTTGTTTCGAGCATCATCATTTTTGCGCCGTCTGTGGGAATGAGAAGCTATCTCTTCCTCTTCTTCAGCTTAACCTCACCGGAGACTCTGGTGGTGAACCAGGCACCACCCCTCGCGTGGAGCTGTTTCACCATTGAAGGAGGTCCTTTAAGGTATTAAGCTCACCTGATACTTAATCTCTTCATTAAGTAACACATGGCACCAGAGTTACCGCGGCCTCTTTCGCCACCCGGAGGTGGGGGGCCAAGTTCAAGTCAGGCGCCGCCCCAGTCCGAAATGGCGGAGGTAGCTGTAGCCTTGAGGTCTTTGGCTACAACACAACAAGCTATGCAGGAGCAATTTGCACAGCTCAGCCAAACTATGATGAAGCCACCTAGAGTCTCACCGGATATGATCACTCCGACGGCTGTTCAGCCTTATCCAGATGCCAGGGGACCACCCCAGGCGCCAATGAAGGACCAGCCTGCACCCCAGCGGAGAAGGGACGTTGCCAACCCTAGGCTCTTATGCCTGGGGAGGCAAGGAAACCCTTGCTCAGAGGACAGGTATGACGATCTGGAGGCAGAAGAGGCAATGGCCGCCAAGCATGAGGATGAGAACCGTGGTAGTAGTGGGAAGTCCCAAATAAGGAAAGATGGAAAGAAGAGGTCGGGCGATGACAAGTTCGCTCACTATACTCCTCTGACTGTGAGATGTGTGCACATCCTCAATAAGATTAAGAATGACAGGACTCTGAGATGGCCAGAGAAACTGAAGGCCCCACCACATAAAAGGAACAAAAACCTATGGTGTGAGTTCCATCAGGACCATGGCCACGTCACAGACAGATGTTTCCCCTTGAAGGATGAGATTAAAAAGATGTTAAAATCTGGGAAGTTGAGGAAGTATGTGGACAGTAAGGCTCCCAAAGGGGGAAGAGATGACCCTAAGAAAAGGAGAAATGATGGATGCCGTGACAATGCCCCATCCAGAAGAGATAATGATTCAGAAGGTGATGATGAAGATGATCCGGATCTTCCACTGAAAGATGATAACACCCCGGTGAAGAGGGTTGGTATGATCTCGTTTGGTACTGACACCATATGCAGTGGGATTTGCAGGAGGTGGCTCTGAAATATCCAACAGGAAGGCTCACGTGGAAGAGGCCAAGTCAGTGGCCAAGTTGGAAGTTGTAAACCTAACGTCTTTCGATACAGTGCAGAAGAGGAAGAAGGTAGACATGGACACCCTTGTAGCTGGGGTCTCCAGACTCGACTTCAAAGGTATCTTAGACCCCCCATGATGACCCTTTGGTAATAACAACAAGGGTGCATGGATGCAAGGTGCAGAGGATCCTCGTAGATGGGGGGAGCTCGGCAGACGTGATGTTTTGGCCTTGCTTCAAGAGCCTAGGTCTTAGCAGAGCAAGGCTGGTACCCTATCATCACCCTTTGATAGGCTTCAGTGGTGAAAAGGTACACCCCTTGGGCATGTATGAGATGGACGTACGGATAGGTGATGAGTGTCCTAAGAGGTTAACGAGGAAGATAAATTTTTTAGTGATGGACGAAAATGTATTCTCAGCCTATAACCTCATCATAGGAAGAGTGGCCCTAAAAGAATTTGAAGTTGTGCCGTCGACGGTCCATCAGATGCTAAAATTCCCGACTCCCTTGGGGTAGGGGAAGTGCAAGGTGACCAGACCATAGCTCGATAATGTTACTTCAACTCGGCTGAAGAGAGAGAGGCCCATAAGAGGGCAACAACCACTTATAGCATTGATATGCTTGACCCAAGAGATGAGATAAAATTGAAGAAGGGAGAGGCCGCGGAAGAGGTAGAATTCATCATCCTCAATAAGGACAAGCCAGAAAAAACCATCTAGGTCGGCAAAGCCCTTAAGTCGGAAATCAAGGAAGAGCTGATAAACTTCCTCAGGAGGAGGCAGAGTGTCTTTGCATGGAGTCACGCAAACATGACCGGCATCGACCCTGAGGTTATGAGTCACAAGCTCAACGTGACCAAAGATGCCAGGACTATCAAATAGAGACGAAGAGTTTACTCCAGGGAGAAGTATGACGTCATACGGGAAGAGGTCAAAAAACTAGAATAGGCCGAGTTTATAAGAGAAGTTACATACCCGGAATGGCTATCGAACCATCCATTGTGCCCAAGGCCAATGGAAAATGGAGAATGTGTGTTTATTTGACTGACCTGAACAGGTCTTGTCCAAAAGACAGTTATCCCTTACCTCAAATAGATCAGATGGTGGATGCTACAGCGGGACATGAGCTCATGAGCTTCATGGATGCGTATTCAGGCTACAACCAGATCTTTATGGATGCTAAAGACTCAGAGAAGATAACCTTCATTATCAACAAAGGGACATACTGCTACAAGGTGATGCCCTTCGGTCTGAAAAATGCAGGGGCAATATACCAACGTCTTATTAATAAGATGTTTGAAGAGAAAATAGGTAAGACTATGGAGGTGTATGTAGACGATATGCTAACAAAGAGCTTGAAAGCTTGCACTCATGTAGAAGACCTCGAGAAGACCTTTGATATTATGGACTCATACAGAATGAAACTCAACCTCGCAAAGTGTGTCTTCGGAGTAGGAGCTAGGAAGTTCCTGGGTTTTATCGTCAACTAGAGAGGGATTGAAGCGAACCCTGAGAAAATCAAGGTTTTTCTTGACATGAAGACGCCGATGAGTATCAAATATGTCCAAAGACTTACGGGGAGAGTGGCTGCACTCAACAGATTTATCTCTAGGGCAACGGACAAGTGTCTTTCATTCTTTAAAGTGCTTAGAAAGGCCTTCCAGTGGGACGAAGAGTGTGAAAAAGCCTTCAACCAGCTCAAGTCTTACTTGGGGTCTCCCTTATTGTTGTCTCGGCCTGTTGCAGGAGAGAAATGTTATGTGTATCTGGCAGTCTCTGAATCAGCCATCAGCACAGCCATAATCTGGGAAGACGATGGGATCCAAAGGCCTATGTATTTCAACAGTAAGGCCCTTCAAGGGTCAGAATAAAATTATCCTCGTATGGAAAAGCTGGCTTATGCACTGATACATGCTTTAAGGAAGATGAAACCTTACTTCCAAGCCCACTCCATGGTAATCCTCACCGACTCCCCACTAAGACAGGTCCTACATAAACCCAAAAAGTTCGGGAGATTGATGACCTCGGCCATTGAGTTGGGGGAGTATGATCTTACCTACCAACCTAGGACATCAATCAAAGGGAAAGCCCTCGCAGACTTTGTTGCCAAGTTAACATGGGAAGAGGCCGAGGCAGAGAATGGCCTAGAGGGTGTTGAAAAGACAAATCGTGGTGTCTTTCGAAATCAGGAAGAGACCGCACCAAATGTCTTTCGAGATCAGGAAGAGGTCGCATCCAACAAGGTCAGGAGCAGAGTAGCGGAGAAAGAGGAGGATCGGTACCTCTTCAAATAAGGAATCATGTCGGAAAGGGTCTTTTCATCGGATACAGACATTTGCAGCCTCTTCATTGATGGCTCTTCCTACGACAGTGGAAGCAGTGCAGGGTTGATACTTTCAGCACCTGATGGTGCTAACGTCGAGTACGCTTTGAGATTCAACTTTAAGGCCTCTAAAAATGAGTCAGAATACGAAGCCATGATAGTCGGCCTCTCATTGGCAAAGACCCTAGGTGTAAAGAGACTCCTACTACACAGCAACTCAAGGTTAGTTGTCAATCAAGTATTGGGAGTCTATGAGGCCAAAGATGAAAGGATGGTCAAGTATGAAGAGGGTGAGAATGATGTTAGAATATTTCGAAGAAATAAAATTGAAGAGAGTACCCCGACAAAGTAATAGCCACGTAGATGTATTGGCAAGGTTGGCCTCGGCGACGAAGACAGATGTCAGAAGGACAGTTCCGGTCGAGGTCTTAGGAAAAGCAACTATTGAGGAAGAAGAGGTATGTAACCCATGTCACAATATGAATCTAGGAGAATCATGGATGGACCCCCTCGTCAGATATATCGGAGAGGGGAGCTACCTGAATCCAAGTTAGAGAGGTGAAAATTGAGATATAAGGCTGCCAAGTTCTCGATAGTAGGAGACATCTTGTACAAGAAGGGATTTCTGTTTCCTCTCCTCAGATGTGTGCATCCCACAGAAGTTCCCCGGGTCTTACAGGAAATTTATGAGGGTTTTTGCTCTAGTCACATAGGGGGAAGACCTTTGGCCAAGAGAATCATCACACAAGGATACTGGTGGCCAACCTTGTCCAAAGACGCTGCAGCCTACGTGAAGAAATGTGATAAATGTCAAAGATTCGCCACTATTCCTCACCAACCTCATCAACCCATGACGTCAATCACCTCTTCATGGCCATTTGCAGTATGGGGGATTTATTTAGTAGGACCCTTACCAAGAGCTGCCAACAGTTATCGATTCTTAATAGTTGCCATTGACTACTTCTCAAAGTGGGTGGAGGCAGAGCCGATGATAATGATCACAGAGTAGAAGACCTTCCAATTTATTTGGAGGAACATAATATGAAGATACGGCCTCCCAAACACTCTCATCTCAGATAATGGGACCCAGTTCAAGAACTCCTCTTTAGAAAAGTACTACCTAAGAGTTGGGATAAAGCAGTTCTTCTCATCTCCTGGACGACCTCAGGCAAATGGTCAGACCGAGGTCACGAACAGAATAATTCTCGATGGAATAAAGAATAGGTTAGAAGATGCGAAGGGAAGATGGACTGAAGAGGTCTACGCTGTGTTATGGGCCTACAGAACCATGGTAAGGACACCTACGGGAGAAACCCCATTCATGATTGCACATGGCTCAGAGGCTATCATACCAACAGAGGTGGGACTCCCAACTCATAGGGTTCAAACTTATGACCCCGATAAAAATGGGGAAGAGAGGAGGCTAGACCTAGATCTGATTGAAGAAAAAAGAGAAGACGTAGAAATCAGACAAGCAGCTTACCAGCAGAGGGCAGCGAAATTCTACAATCAGAGGGTGAAGTCAAGAGCCATCGTAGTGGGAGACCTAGTGCTAAAAAAGACCTTACAAAAAGCAAGAAAGCTCCACCTAAACTGGCATGGTCCTTACAAAGTGATAGAAGAGGTTGTGCCTGGAACTTACAGGCTAGAAAACTTAGAAGGGGAACCTTTCGCTAACCCATGGAATGCTGATCACCTAAAGAAGTATTACATATGATGTCGGGAAGATTTTTATGTAAATGTACCATCTTATTATAAAGAGGTTATTAATAAAAGATCAGTTCCCATGGCGGTTCCTACTTCATTGTGCACTTATGTCAGAGATTAATTATAAGGATAACATATTAGGTGATGACCTCAGACCCTTATAACATCACTTAGTGGTGACAAGGTCTGAGGTCAGACATCATAATGGGATGACCTCAGACCCTTATAACATCACTCAGTGGTGACAAGGTATGAGGTGGTCAGACATTATAATGGGATGACCTTAGACCCATAACATCATTAATTTGGTGAGATTAATTATGAGGATAACATCTTAGGTGATGACCTCAGACCCTTATAACATCACTCAGTGGTGACAAGGTCTGAGGTCAGACATCATAATGGGATGACCTCAGACCCTTATAACATCACTCAGTGGTGACAAGGTCTGAGGTCAGACATCATAATGGGATGACCTCCGACCCATAACATCATTAATTTGGTGAGATTAATTATGAGGATAACATCTTAGGTGATGACCTCAGACCCTTATAACATCACTCAGTGGTGACAAGGTCTGAGGTCAGACATCATAATGGGATGACCTCAGACCCATAACATCATTAATTTGGTGAGATTAATTATGAGGATAACATCTTAGGTGATGACCTCAGACCCTTATAACATCACTCAGTGGTGACAAGGTCTGAGTTCAGACATCATAATGGGATGACCTCAGACCCATAACATCATTAATTTGGTGAGATTAATTATGAGGATAACATCTTAGGTGATAACCTCAGACCCTTCTAACACCACTCAGTGGTGACAAGGTATGAGGTCAGACATCATTATGGGATGACCTCAGACCCATAACATCATTAATTTGGTGAGATTAATTATGAGGATAGCATCTTAGGTGATGACCTCATACCCTTATAACATCACTCAGTGGTGACAAGGTCTGAGGTCAGACATCATAATGGGATGACCTCAGACCCTTATAACGTCACTCAGTGGTGACAAGGTCTGAGGTCAGACATCATTATGGGATGACCTCAGACCCATAACATCATTAATTTGGTGAGATTAATTATGAGGATAACCTCTTAAGTGATAACCTCAGACCCTTATAACATCACTCAGTGGTGACAAGGTCTGAGGTCAGACATCATTATGGGATGACCTCGAACCCATAACATCATTAATTTGGTGAGATTAATTATGAGGATAACATCTTAGGTGATGACCTCATACCCTTATAACATCACTCAGTGGTGACAAGGTCTGAGGTCAGACATCATAATGGGATGACCTCAGACCCTTATAACATCACTCAGTGGTGACAAGGTCTGAGGTCAGACATCATTATGGGATGACCTCAGACCCATAACATCATTAATTAGGTGAGATTAATTATGAGGATAACATCTTAGGTGATGACCTCAGATCCTTATAACATCACTCAGTGGTGACAAGGTCTGAGGTTAGACATCATTATGGGATGACCTCAGAACCATAACATCATTAATTTGGTGAGATTAATTATGAGGATAACATCTTAGGTGATGACCTCAGACCCTTATAACATCACTCGGTGGTGACAAGGTCTGAGGTCAGACATCATTATGGGATGACCTCATATCCATAACATCATTAATTGGTGAGATTAACATCTTAGGTGATGACCTCAGACCTTTAACATCATTAATTTGGTGAAATTAATTATTTGGATAACATATTAGTTAAGGAACTCAGTCCCTTATAACATCATTGTGGTGAAAAGGTCTGAGGTCAGACTACTAATTTGGTTTAAGGAAACACCATTGCATAAACTTCAGAGCCAAAATATCACACGCCATGCATTCAATAAAGTAAAGATGATCCTCCTCAGAGATCGATATATTCAGGGCTCATAAATATTCAGAGGTTACAAGATTCATAAAATAAGAAACATTTTCATTAAGAAATTACAAATGTTCAGGGGTTAAAAATAATCTCCACAATTGAAATTCAAGGGTTTGAGGGGGGAATACTGGTGTCTTCGGCCTGGTTAAGCTGGACAACAGTGGTCACCTCGGTAATGTCATTATTATGGTCTGCCCCTCCAACTTCTGTGTCGTCCAACGTTGCAGTCTCGGCAGGCGCGACAACCTCCTCCTCAACCTCCTGAAGGGCCTGGGCAAGCTGAGGATTAGCAAAACCAAGGCTTATGAAATCAGAGGCTTTTAAAGTGCCAGCCTCCTTCTCCTTGGCAGCTGCCCACTTGGTAGTAGGTTTGATACCTCTCTCGAGGTATTCAAAGATAAAGCTCATAAACTCATCAGAAGTTTTATATTAAGGTATTATCCCCTCAGAGGCGTCATCGAGGGCTGCCTTCATGGCCGACCTAACCTTCTGCTGTAGAATGTCGTCCTTGGCCTTTAGAGCCACAACATGGTCCTTCTTGAGCTGAGAGGCCTCCTTCTCCAGCCCCTTCACCTTCTTCTCGAACTCACCCAGCTCAGACTTCAGGCGGTCAATTTCTGTGTTCAAAGTTCTTTGGACCTTCTCGGCCTCTTGAACCTTCTGGATGAGGGGTAACTTCCTCAGAGTCCAGTTGGAGAGGTGGTGCATAGTTTCCAGGCCCTGCAGATTTTTTGATCATGAATAAGTCGGAGACAAATCAGAGGTCACACATGGAAATTACAAAGAAATATGAGGTCATACCTGAGTAGATCTATGGATGCCGAACTCAATCAGCAAGGGAGTATCCAGTGACCGAAAGAAATGCTTATCGACCTCGATCATTGTAGACCCGAAGGCATCCAAGGCCTGCAGACTGTGGCCCATGATGCTGTCAGTAATCTTCAATTGCTCTAGACTAGCCAACAAAGCATCTGCTGAAGAGATTGGGATGGCAGAATCAACACTATTTTTCTTCTGCCTCTGATCCTCAGGGTCATGTTCAGTTGGAGCCCTCTTCTTCGTAGCTTGGGGCTTTGAGGCAGAGGGAGCTGGAGGAGGAGCATTAAGACCTTCTTTCTTTGTGGTCTTCGTCAAACTAGGCGCAACCATTTCCCAAAGCTCGCCTGAGATATTCTCTGTGCGCTCTGTAAAAATTAATACATCTGAGTTAGAGAATCAGATATGAATAAAATCAGAGGTTCAACTTGGAATAAAAATGCTTACCAAACTCGGAAAGAGGACTTACACCTAGGCCGGTCTCAGAGAGGTAGTGGGGGGTCATCATGTGTTCGAATTTTATGAGCAGACCATGCATCCCCTAATCTTGAAGGTCTTTTACCTTCTGAAGATTCTGCAGGCTCAGACCAGGGTCAGCCCTCGCAGACATTGTGACCTTACCCCATCTCAGGGGCATCCTCAACTCTAGTATGGACGAGGGAACACATGGGCCAAATTCCCATGCCCCAGAAGAGAAGAAGTATCGAGGCTTCCAGTTGTGGTTGGAAGTCTGAGTTATTTGGAGCATCTTTTTCTCAGGCTTCCGAGCTACAAAATGATAGTAGCTCGGATGATTTTTGGCAGAGGAGGGAACATAACAACCAACAAAGACCTGAACAGGGAGGTCTGAGTGGTGGAGAGCCCTCCATAAGACTATGGCCCCTATTATGACCCTCCAAGCATTAGGGGACAGTTGGGAAGGGGCCAAATTAATGAAGGCAAGGATGGACCTAATGATGGGATGAATGGGAAAACGAAACCCTAACTAGAACATCTGCTCGTATAAGCAAATCTCACCATCTTGGCCATTGTAGGCCCTCTCTTCCCTAGAGGTCTCCTAAGCTTTATGGAGGGACTGATGGAGTACATATATCTAAAGCAAAGAAGGTCTACCTCAGTAACCGTACTCTTAATCTCGGCCGCTTCAGAGACGTCGACGTCACTTTCAACGTCATCATCATCGTCTAGCTCAACATTGGCCAGAGCAGACGTTCATGGGTTACTTGGGAACCTCTCAGAAAATTTGTCCCAGTGACGGCCGACAGAGGAATGGCGTCAAGAATGGGTGGGATGGCCACACTCGGCTCAACAATCTCAACCTCTGAGGAAGAGGACGAGGTGCTCGAGTTATTATGGGACGAGGCCCGGCTAGAGACCTCGGCCTGATCAGAGGCCTGATCTTCCCGAGTTTTAAAGTCCATGGCCTCCTGGAAGGAATCCACAGACATGGGGTCTGAGGTGGAAGACTCAGACTCGGACATCAGTATTGGATCGGCAGGAACCTCTGCCTGGTTAAAAGGTTCCGAGGGATCAGGATATATCACCTTCAGGGGTGGTGGAAAGATGGGTCTAATAGGAAATTCTTGTGACCTACGAGCCTCCTCCTGTGCTCTCTCTATTTGCCTGATTTTTTCTAAAGTCTTCTCTCTGAGAGAAGGGAACTCCTCAAGAAGCTGGTAGAGGGGTCTGAGCATCAGAGGCAGACACTACACTCTAAAGATCAAACGACAAACAATATTGTCTAAGGAAATAAAGCTATTTAAAGATCAAACTACCCTAACCTAGCAAGAACAGTTCGCCTGAAGCTATGGTGATCTCACCAGAAAACTCCGAAATTTACCGGAAAACACAAATAGCAAGGAAAAAGCAGAGAAAATGAAGACAAAAGAAGGGAAGAAGATACCTGGGGATGAAACGAAAAGGGAAGCAAAGAAAATTCGAGGAAATCACCACCAAGGATCTCTGAAACGAAATCGTGAAGAAAACGCCCCTTAGAGAGAAAAACTGTTGGAATGCAGTCGTGCCAAGAGAGAAAATAGAGGAAGGAGGGAAAAATGAGGGTTCAAAACCCTTAAATATACAGGCACAATTCCCAAGGCCCATCATTGCCTGGGAGCCCTAAAGGGCGACTAACAACACACGCTTGCCAAGCAAGCCACACTTCAACATTGGAGAAGTGTCAAACGAACATTGGCTCATATTAGAAAGGCCTCGGAGATGTGAAGATCCCACAGTCACCTGCTCTCACCTGTAACTAAGGGCTGGGGGGTAATTACTATGCCCCAAGTGTGACCTCGGCTCAGAGACACCAACCTCGGCAGAGATTATGGCTGACACTGGACAAGTTTGGGGCATACGACATCAGCCCTCGGCCATGTCAAGGTCGGCCCAGGCCGACACCACCACCAACCTCTCCAAGGGTCAACTGCAATCCTGTACACCTGAGAATGGCAACCTCGGCCAGATTATGGCCGAGCATGCAAGAAGCCTTCTACCAAGGTCAACATCATCAATATATCAGTTAATGCTCCAAGCACATGCCAGTCCAACCTCGGCCCAGGCCAACCCCTACCCATTATCTCGACTGAACTTAAGCCGAGACCTTCATGGCTCATCTCGGATTGAACGGGTAACTAGACTTATCAACCTCGGCTTCTCCTAGGCCGAGGTCATGACCAAGCATGATAGCCGAGCACCAATTGACATGGATAAGGACACGTGGACACAAATTAGTTATAACAAATCATTCCCCACACGTGGGGAGAATATTTCATCATCATTCTCTACATGTGACATTGACAGATGTCTTCTCCATATTGGCTAGATCAATACACACATGCTCATGGCATGCATGGGGGGAAAATTACACCCCCTAGGGACTATATATTGAGGTCATCCTCCACCTTGTAAAGGGACCCTTAAATTAACAACCCTATCTAAAAACTCTGTTCAAATACACAGTAGAGAGAGAGAGAGCTTGAAAGATTGTATCCATGGCCATTAGAGCCCTCATATAGTGATCCACATCATATATTTGTACAGTGGACGTATGCCTAATTGGCTGAACCACTTATACGGGATAATAATATGTACTATTAGTTGTGTGAAAATACCAGTGGAACGTTTTATCGGCTCGATGGTTTCGGCTTTCGGGCCACCTACTACACATCGACATGGGTGGGCTTGACGATGTGTAGGACATATAGGTACTACATGGAGACTCCAACCATGAGAGATAGGTGTTGGGGATGACTGTTCATGTATTACTACTGGGTATGGTCCATGTACGGGTGTCCTGCGTAGGGACCTCCCCTAACTTGTGTGTCTTTTGTGATGTCCACTAAGGATAAGGAATTACTCTGGACTTGTTGATAGAGCACGAATTAGACACTAACGGTAGATGCCCTTGTGCGTCATATATATATATATATATATATATATATATATATATATATATATAGAGAGAGAGAGAGAGAGAGAGAGAGAGAGAGAGAGAGAGGGAGATAGATAGATAGATAGATAGATAGATAGATAGATAGATAGATAGATAGATAGATAGATAATTTCCCTAGCTTTATATGACATAAACAGAAAGGTCAAGAATGTGGACATAAATTAAATTTGTGTTCCTTTATTGCATAATAAATGCCCGTGCTTCTTATGTGAAAATTATGAGATTGGAAAATGATGGAAAATTGATAATTAATTGTAGTCGGTACACTTAAATCATTTCACCATTTTAATAAATTGACACATAGTCGTAGTTATTATTTGGGGACCTTTGGGGTGAGAGACATGTCACACTTAGATGAGGGGTGAGGTGTCATATGCATGTGAGTGACGAAGGGAGAATAATTATTGTGCATTGACTGTATTAATGAATCATAAATCAAATAAGTTAATTCTTGCACACCTGAGGCTTTGACCCAAATTATAAATGCCACCCCCCCCACGTTATTTCTAGATAGAGATAGCAGGATTGCTGTTATACCATCCTTCGGATCTTTCGGTGCTTAGTAGATTTTCAGATTTTTTTACTCCAGTGCTTTTCTGTCAGAGTTTAGTTATTTTAATTCGGAAACATTGTAAGGGCATAAGCCCAAAATTTATTTATGTATTTACATTATGTTGAGTTGTGGTATTTACTTGTGGTTAAATTTATTATTTAGTTGGTGTTGGTGGAGTTTAATTATTCCCAGTGCGATATTCTTAAAGTTTAAAGTATCGGCCATTTTAAATAATAATATTTATATTACGTTGTGTTGAGAATGGTATTAATTGACAAACAAGCCCCATCTTAGGCGTATCGTGCTTGGCCATCCTTTACGTGAGAAAATGGGGGTTGTTACATATAACTATTAAGAACTCCAATATATGACAGAGTTATATCTTGACGGTAATAGTCGGGAATCCTGATTTATATCAATTTTTATTTATGTTTATCTATGTCTTTATTATTCATGTTTTAATTGTTGGGTTATTAATATGTGTTAACGGTATCCTTAGAATTATGGACAACATGGAATACCGAATGGACTTGAGTCATGTAGATACTAAAAGTGAATAATTCATAATTATTTTGCATTATAGATATTAATATGTGTGGTTAGAGAATTAAAAAAATGAGTATTCATTTTTTAATTACAGTCAAGGGTATTTGAATTTTTTTTATTTATCACACATTTGCTTGATATATTATAATAAGGATATCCCGGTATTTTTGAAAATATATAAATGTCCTAGATTTTCCAAATAAATTAAAAATTGGACACATTTGATTTTATAACCCTAAAAAAGGTTTTTTTAAATTACTAAGTAGGAGAGGGAATTTTTCAAGAGAAAATCCCACGGTCTCCATCAACGATTTGTAGACTTTCAATAATAAGTAGGTCCTCTAACGAGGAATGCAAATGATATGAGATGATATAAATTTAATTGGTGGTATACACTTAGATATAAAATAATTGTAGGTTCTCCAAAGAGAAATGGTATGACTTTGTGAAACCAAAGTGTCAGCCATTTAATTTTATTTGGCATAGGTTTTGTCTAGATAGTAAAATTAGAATGAATAAGTCCGCCTAATTTTTTTTTTAAATTAGGTTCATTAAAGAGGAATACTATTCAAATGGTAATCTGGATGCCGACGAATTCTTTTAAAATTGATAGAGGAACATTAATTTTAATTTAGAATTGAGAAAGTTTTATGCCCTATAATAATTCGTTTTATTATTTTATTCTCAGTATTAAGATGGGAAGTTGTTTCAATCCACTTTTTGTCATTCTCAAGGAAAACAAATTAACTGGACCTAATTACATTGACTGAAAAAGGAATTTGGATATTATGTTGATTCCTAAAGGGCACAAGTTTGTGCTCTATGAGATCTGTCCTGAGAAACCTGGTGAGGGGCGATCAAAAAGGAAACCCAAAATTACCAAAAATGGATCAAGGCTGGTAAGATGGCGTGGTGTTATATTTTGGCATCTTTGTCAAATGTTCTGCTACATCAGCATCAGTCGATGGACCATGCCTGTGACAAGATGTTGAACCTCAAAGATATGTTTGGGGATTAAAATAGCGCTGCAAGGCAGGATGCCATGAAAGACTTCATGAACACAAACATGGATGAAGGGACCTTAGTGAGGGAACAACTTGTAAGGATGTTGTTTCTTCTCAATGAGATTGAAATTATTAGAGCGAACAAAAGCCTCCTGAGGAATTCATGCGGAACTATCACAGGAATAAGGTCTCCCACAGGTGTGCTCTCAAGGTTTACTTATTGAAAGCCTATGACACTCTTAATTGGGAGTTTCTAGTGGCTACTCTCTAAGCCACCGGCTTCCCATGGAGGGTTATCCATTAGATTAAGGAGTGTATCACAACAGCTAGATTCTTGGTCGACTAATCAGGCTAATAAGCTTGAGGTTCAAAATCCCGTCTACGTGAATATCTCACTTGAGATGTCTTTAGTGATATTTGACTTATCCTATAGTAGAGTTAGGTACTAGGCCTGAGTCCTTTAAGAAGTGTTGCCTAAATTACAATATGAACAAACTTTCTTAATCCTTAGCGGAACTACTTAAAGAACTATAAGAAACTGAGGGTCTCATCAAGAAGTCAGTAAGTGCTTTTGTTGCTAAGAAAGGTTCTACTTTTAAGCCTATGGGCAAGAATAAAAAGAAAAAAAGGCTCAGAAATAGGTTATGGTCCCTCAGGCAGCACGTGGGGTTTAGGGAGGTGTGAAAAATCTAAGGCACGTGTTTCCACTGTAAGAAGTCAGAACACTGGAAGATTAATTGTCTGGTTTTTCGCAATAAACAGAACAGCGTAGGTAAATTCCATTTATTTTTTATTGAATCATGTTTTGTGGTTCGTACTATCGTTACCTGGTGTGTTAATATGGGAGCTATTAATCATATATGCATTTTTTTACAGGGGTTCCAGGAAACTACACGACTAAGTGATGGAGAGATTTATCTGACTATGGGATATGCTATGAGAGTAGCGGTAGTAGATGTGGGAGATGTTCATTCATTCTTTAATAATGATATGAGTTTACTGTTAAAATATTGTCTTTATGCACCTTCCATTAGGAGGAATTTGATTTCAATTTCTTGGTTAGCCTTTTATGAATATTTAGTTTCTTTTAATAAAATCATGGTTATTATGAAAAATAAATCTTTTATTTGTTCAACTACATTAGTTGATAATCTTTATATTGTTAATCCTATATCCCCAACACAATAAATCAATATTTTGCATAATTCAATTGGACCTAATTTAAAGAGAAAGGAACCCTACTTAGTGAACCAAACGTATCTTTGGCACTTACGCCTAGGTCATATTAATGTAAAAAGGATTCGTAGACTAGAAGTAAGAGGAATTTCTCATCCAAGGCTTATAGAGCCAAAGAAATATTGGAATTGGTTCATTCTGATCTATGTGGACGGATGACAATCTGAGCAAGAGGGGGCTTTGAATATTTTATGACTTTCATAAATGATTACTCAAGGTATGGATACATTTACCTAATGCACCATAAGTCCGAAGCCTTTGAGAAAATCAAAGTTTACAAGGCATAAGTGGAGAAGCATCAAGGTAAAAGTATAAAGACAATATGAGCTAATCGTGGTGGCGAGTACCGCTTAGGGGTGTTTAGGCAATATTTAGAAGATTAAAGAATCACATCCCAATTGTCTGCACCTGGTATGCCTCAGCAAAATGGTGTAGAAAAAAGGAGGAAGATGACTCTTTTGGATATGATTAGGTCCATGATAAGTTATCAAATCTCCCAGATTACTTTTGGGGACATGCTTTAGAAACGACCACTTTTTTTACTGAACTTGGCACCTTCAAAGGAAGTCTCTACTACACCCAAGGAATTGGGGATTAGGTGTCAGACTAGTATGAAACATATTCAGATCTGGGGTAGTCCAGTATATGTGTTGAAGAAAGATCCTAGTAAGTTTGAATCAAGATCAGAAGTTTGTTTCTTTATAGGATATCCTAAAGAAAACTAAGGGTTATTTATTCTATGATCCTAAGGATCAGAAGGTCATTATTAGCACCAATGACTAGTTCTTGGAAGATATTTATATGGTGTATGGTAAACCTATAAGTAAAGTTGTTTTTAAAGAGTTGCTAGGGAACCAACAAGATTCTTTAACACCACAAATACAGGATGAAATAACACAAGATGTTAATGCTAGTACACCAATACAGGGACTACCTAATCGTAGTGGGTGGGTTATACGTTAACCTGAATGGTTTATGTTATTGGGAGAGTCTTATGATAAGGTCCCTGATGAACTTGAAGTCGATCCATGTAACTATAATAAGGCTATCCAAGATAAAGATGCAGAACTTTGGCTTAAAGCTATGAATTCTAAGATGGAATCTATATATTCTAATTAGGTATGGAGTCTTATAGATCCACCCAAATGGATAAAATCCATACGATACAAGTGGGTCTACAAGAGGAAAATAGGGGTGTACGGGAAGGTTGAGACCTTTTAAGGAACGGCTTGTTGCGAAAGGATTTAGTCAAAAAGAGGACATCGATTACGAGGATACCTTCTCATCGGTTGCTATGATTAAGTCCATTCAAATTCTCTTATCCATTATGGCTCATTTCGATTATAAAATTGGACAAATGGACGTCAAGACTGCATTTCTTAATGGGAATCTTGAGGAGGGTATCTATATGGTATAGTCATATGGTTTTATTTCCCATGGCCAAGAGCATAAATTATGTTACCGTAAGAAGTCCATTTATGGACTCAAGCAAGCATCTAGAACTTGGAACATTTGTTTTGATCAGACAACCAAATATTTTTTATTTTGATGAATTTCCATATGAGTCTTGTGTGTTTAAGAAATGAAGCAAAATCATAGTGGTGTTTTTAGTATTATATGCGGATGACATTCTACTCATTAGAAATGATGTTGGAGTGTTGTCTTCAGTTAGAGTGTGGTTATCCATCCAATTTGATATGAAAGACTTAGGAGAAAATAGTCACATCCTTGGGACCAAGCTTATGCGTGATCGCAAGAATATGAAGTATGGTTTATCACAAATAACTATTATATCAATTCCATTCTTATTATATTTAGCATAAAATATTCCAAGAAAGGGTGCCTCCCTTTCAAACAAGGAATATCTCTTTCCAAGGATCAGTGTCCTAATGCATATGATGAGATTGAGAAGATGAAAGGCATCCCTTATGTTTTGGCAGTTAGGAGACTTATGTATGTTATGATATGCACTAGACCTGATATCTACTTTGCAATTAGAATGGCTAGTAGATATGAGTCTAACCCTGGGCAAGAACACTAGACTGCGGTAAAGTATATACTCATATGCCTGAAAAGAACATGAGACTATATGCTAGTTTACCAAGCAGAGAGTCTAGTACCTATTGGGTACACTGATTCTAATTTTTAGTCTGATAGAGATTCCAGGAAGTCTACATCTGGATATGTGTTTACCCTAGGAGGTGGAGCCATTAGTTAGAGGAGTATCAAGTAATCTTGCATTACTGATTATACCATGGAAGCTAAATATGTGGCGGCCTCCGAGGCAACCAAGGAAGAAGTATGGATTACAAATTTCCTAATGGATCTAGGAGTGTGTGGCCATCCCCGATCGTCATGACGGGCGGGTAGAGTGAGCATCCTAGGTCCGGCGCGTCCCTCTAGGGAGCACTTCGGCCGGCGTCGTTGATGAGGTGAGAAATGTAGAGAGATGGAGTCTCCAGTCTATTTTACTCAAAATAGACAAAATAAAGGGATCCATCCCAAAGGACAGCATCCAAAGACGTATTGATACGTACGAAACCAAAATGATTCGAAAAGGGTCCGGAGGCTAAGTTACGAAATGGGAAGATGTTAGGCACCCATTCCGTCCTTACGGTCTCTCATTGGTTTTTGCTATTTTCCTTTATTTTCCCCGTGATATGTGTGATATTTTCCTTTATTTTCCCCGTGATATGTGGAGATAGGAATCCTCAACTTGTATCATGGAAGAGATAAATTGATTCATCCTTAGGAAGGTTCATAAAAATAATATTAGAACATAGGATTTACGCGATTATCCTTGCGTTGATCGTTATAATGGAACGAAAACGTATGTGGGATAATACGTCACTAAGAACAAATATATGCGTATATAAATATATGTAATCTAAGAGAGTTGAGTTTAGAGAAAATAGAAAACGAGAGAAAAAGTGAGAATAGGACTCGAGTCTCGGGTTTTACCCCGAGACACCTACGTAGCCTATAGAGGCATCAAAGTCCACATAGTTCGCATGCAAAATGAGGGGGCGGGGTTTATCTCATAAATCCAATCGGGGACTTCTCTTATTTGTGTGTGTAAAAAAGTGTTTTAGTTATGAGAAAAGTGCAAGAAAAGTGTGAGAATTCCCGTTTGGAATTTATGAGCAAACCCTCTTTTTCTTGTTTTTTGGTTTTTTTATGAAAATAAGAGATGTAAAATAATACCAAATAAAAAGTATTTTAGGATATGTGAGATGAGAGAATAAAAGTGCTAAGTAATAAAACAAGTTAATGCGAATTTATGAGAGTATAAGGAGAGAATTGAGAAAATTGGAACTTCTTGAAGATCTTGAGCTTGATCTTGAATGTTAGAGAGTAGCCATTGCACTTGGATGATGATGGAGGGTAGTTAATTCAACAATTTTGATGAAAAGGATGATGAAAAGTGAAGGTTGGAAAGGGATTTGGATGTGGAAATCACGTTGACTTCGAGAGAGGTTTTCTCGATTTGCTGAGAGTGATGTCTATCAGATTTGGGCTCCCTTTGCAATGAGGACATGCCCTCCTTTTTTTAGGCCCAGGGCATTGCCGATCGGCATAGCCCTGGTCCTATCGATCGACAGGTGTGCTTAGGCACACTGCCGATAGGCAGGGTTGGGACCTGCCGTTTTGCAGTGTCTTTCAGGCCATTGCATAAAATTATCTGCAAAGTACAAACCGTTGATCAGAATCGTACACGGGGTAAACCGTTGGAAATGTAATTTAGAGACCTTCGAAAGTATTTTGGACTACTCCCGGGTTCGGGAGTTGGCTTTAGGTCAAATGTGGCTTAGAAGCACTCATCAGTCCTTTGGATGGGAAAACTTTGGATGCAAACGAATCGTTCCTCTGCATGGTAAGTTAGAATCATGCATGGGGTGGACCATTGGAAAGGTTAGGAGATGTACTTTTACATTCCAAATATTTTGACCCAGTTTGGGGAATTGACTTTGGTTAATCGGGCCCTAGAAGCATTTGATGACCTCTCGGAGTAAAACGGATCGTTCGTCCGTATCGTAAGTCTGAATCGTGGACAAGATGGACCATTGGAAAGGGGTTTCAGTTCCCTTTAAAGATTCATTCAGCCTTAGTTCATCTAAAGGGCTGACTTTGGTAAAATGGAGCCCGGGAGCGCCCTATGGCCTCCTGATAGAGTTTTGGGGAAAATGGGTCGTTCGTTCGAATGGTAAGTCAGAATCGTGCACAGGATGGACCGTTGGAAAGAGGATTCAGTGCCCCTCGAAGGTTCATTCAGTCTCGATCGAGCTGAAGAGTTTTACTTTTGGTCAAATGGAGCCTGGGAGTGCCCGATGGCCTCTAGGTCAGTACTCGGGATATGACTTGGGTTTGTAATGATGAATGGAGGTTCTAGGGACCTAAAGAGAGGTTAGGGGGTATTAGAATGGGGTGTCTACAGATCCCCTCGACAGGTGAGTTTGGAATAAATGATAGTCATCGAATAGACACCACATGATGCATTTGAAATAGGATGATTGGAGGGTCGAGGTCGATTCTGAGGACCTAAGGATGAGGATGACCGATTTTGTGGGTCGAGGCCAATTCTGAGGGCTTGAAGATGAGGGTGACCGATTCTGCGGGTCAAAGCTAATTCTGCAGTCTTAAAGAAACATGTTTGGGATAGTCTTTAAAGGAAGTGATGACCAAAGCAATAATGGTGGTGAGAAATTCTACGGGTCGAAGCTAATTCTAAGGGCTTAGGTTGTGATGACCGATTCAGCAAGTCGAAACCAATTCTGTGGGCTTGAAGATGAAGATGACTAATTCTGTGGGTCTTAGACAATTCTGCGAGCTTAAGGTGAGATGACCAATTCTGCGAGTCGAAGCCAATTCTGCGGGCTTAAGGTGAGATGCCCAATTTTGTGGGTCGAAGCCAATTATGTAGGCTTTAGGTGAGATGACCAATTATGCGGGTCAAAGCCAATTCTACGGGCTTTAGGTGAGATGACCAATTCTGTGGGTTGAAGCTAATTCTGCGAGCTTAAGGTGACGATCCAAGATCGAGGTCAATTTTGACCTAAGAGAGGTGATGACCGAGGATCGAGTTCAATTCTGACCTAACTAAGGTGATGATCCAAGACCAAGGTCAATTCTGACCTAAGAGAGGTGACGACCGAGGATCGAGGTCAATTATGACCTAACTACAGTGACAATCCAAGACCGAGGTCAATTCTGACCTAAGAGAGGTGATGACCGAGGACTGAGGTCAATTCTGACCTAACTAAGGTGACGATCTAGGATCGAGGTAAATTTTGACCTATAAAGAGGTGACGACCGAGGACCGAGGTCAATTCTGACCTAACTAAGGTGACGATCCAAGATCGAGGTCAATTTTGACCTAAAAAGAGGTGACGACCTAGGACCGGGGTCAATTATGACATAACTAAGGTGATGATCTAAGATCGAGGTCAATTCTAACCTAAAAGAGGTGGCGACCAAGGACTGAGGTCAATTCTGACCTAACTAAGGTGACGATCCAAGACCGAGGTCAATTCTAACCTAAAAAGGTGCACATTTCCTTCAGGAAAATCAGGGATTTTGCTGGGGATAAAGATTGGATTTTGGGTTCCGGTGGTAAATAATGAATGAGATGGTGAAAATTTAGAGCGTCCTTTGGAGACATTGATTAGGAGAATGATTCTCTGGAATTCCTCCTGGGAAATTACCTCGTGATTTTATTTTGAGCTGGGGAGCCGATTGTTGGGGAAATCCTCATGTCTTTTGGAGACTGTACCTGGGAAAAGCCAATGTGATGCTGGGGAAGTGATTAGGCGACCCAGGGTTTTGGACGTATTCTCAGGGAGATTTGAGACCTTTGGGAAATAGGATATGATCCTGAAGTTTTGGATATTTTGGAGGTCCTCTAGGGACGTTGGCGGGGAGAGGTTCGCTTGTCTTTTGAGAGTTCCGCTGGGGAAATAGGGGTTTCGCTTGAGGAAGTGCAAAATTTTCTTGGTGAAAATGCTCTAAATCTTTTCTGGCATTTTTACGAATTTTTTGAGGATTTTTTCAGGGTTTTTTATATTTGGGGGGAATTTTTATACGGAATTTTAAGGGGGTGCTTGTCGGCATGGTGTAGAGGGTGCCATTCGACAGTGGCACGAACTTTTTGGCTGCCTCGAAAAGATAAAGGGTCAATGTTGATCGGTAGTCGGCATGACCCTTGGCATCCTATATAAAAGGGGCGAATTCCCATCATTTTTCATAACTTCTTTCCTTCTCTCTTTCGGCGTTTTTCCTCTACGAATCGTTCTAGCATTTCGCAATATAAAAAATGACCGCTTTTGTGAGTACTCTTGTACACAGGGAGTGGTTGACTGTTGATGACTGGGCGAAGGTGGAATGGAGGGCTAGTGCGCCTCTTGCTTTGGGGAGCGATAACTCCTTTGATGCGTTGGAGCCGATTGCGGATGAGCGGACCCTACTACGGGAGCCATCGCGTCATCACTCTTCAAGGGTGGTGAACCCTGGTGGTTATGTAAGTAAAATGACCTTTGGCGTTCCTTTTTTGTGTTTTCCTATTTTCTTAGATTTTGACAAGGTGTAATACCCCGTATTTTTATGATATTTATTTATGGGATTAATTGAATTAAATGTGTATTAGTTGGAAATTAATTCGTATAAAAATACTAGCGAGATGCGAGTTGGTATTTGATTTTAATGAGTATATATGGCTATATATGAATAATGAATCATGAAATTTGTCGTGAGATTGAAATACGGCAATTTGGAAATTTTGTTGGGACGCATGTGACAGCCGCGTCAGGAATATAATTATTTTAATTAAAAAGTAAATTTTATTTCTAGTAATTGTATGGTCATTTTGAGTGCGCCAACGTTTTCGGAAGGGTCGAAATAGTCAGAAAACACTAGCCGGGGGTTTAGTTTGGGTCCCGGGGCATTTTTAGGTCATGCAGGCAACGTATAAGGGTAGTTTGGTAATTTTGGATTTTTGGGAATTAAAACCCACGAAAATTAGGAATTAAAATATGATTTGGACTTTACCCACTAAACCCACTAACTACACCTTATGACTTAATGGGCTACGAGGGTTATTGGAATGAGTTTTGAAAGAGCTTCCTAGGGAAACCTTAACCACAATTGTCATCCTTAGAGAAAAGCTGGTAGAGAGAGAGAGAAAGGAAAATTCTGCAGAGAGAGAGGGAGAACAAATCAACCTTCATCAATCCAACACCAAATTCAGAGAAAGATTATAGGCAAGTGGTTTAATTTCATTTTTGCAAAGAATGCTTCTTCCATGTGTAGGAAATTCATATAATTATATTGTTTTTGGGAGATCTACAAAAACCCATGAAATTGGAGATGTGAATTCAGATTTTAATGTAGGATTGCATGTAGAACTGTTATTAGATGATTGAACTAATAGAATTACTACTTTTTATATGCACAAACGGATTTAATTATAACTATGGAAGACTTTAAATTTCTAGGGTTCATGTTCTTGAAAATTGGGGAAAATTGGAGAGAATTGAGGATTTAGATGTGGTTTGGAATGATTAGACCTCATATAAATGTTGTTATACGAATTTAATATGTTTAGGGATGATTAAAAACCTTGAAACCTTGTTGGAATGCCATTTAGATGAGATTAGAGGTGAAGAAAAGTTGGAAAAACGTAATAGGAATTTTCTGGGCTCAAACTGTCACCTCGTTAGAAGACCTGCCTAGGTCGTTCGAACGAGCTCATTCGAACGAGCTTCTAACGAGTTGACAGTTTGCCTTCTAACAAGAGGGATGTTCATTCTATGTCTTTCGTTCGAACGAGATCTCGTTAGATGCCCAGTTCGTTCGAACGAACTCTCGTTCGAACAGCCTCGTTCGAACGAGACTTCTAACGAGCTGACAGTTTAGGCTTTTTGGCCTGTTTTGATTTCGCGTGTCTCGTAACCTTGTATAATTGTAGAGATAACATTCCCTTGATGATAAATTGATATAGTTGGGTTATTTGGGATATATTGAGGAGTAAAAAATAAAAGTGTGATTTGAATTGAATGGAAATTATGGAATAGGACGTGAGTGACTATTACGATGCGAGAATTATTGACGGCTTAAATAATTGAATTAACCAGGAACATATGAATTGTGTAACATTATGAGCCGGTACAAGAATGAGAAGTGTACCACAAATAAACTACGGTGATTACTAAGAAGTGGGTATACTTAGTATATGTATATAATTTTATGTGTATGGCATACCTACCATACTTGCTATCAAGGGAGGTTTACATTCGCGTAGGGCCCTCTAATCCTTGTGTTGCCTAGATTTATATTGGTACCTCGAGAACATAGGTCAGAGAAGGACTTATTAGGATGTTAATAAGTCTGCTGATCGTGGGAGCGTAGGTATGTGCGTGACCCATGTGATGTGACTATGTTCGCCTCCATTGTTTGTGATTTGCTATTATCTGAGAACGATTCCTGAGAGATTCAGAATGCGTGATCCTTATGTACGTGATGTACCGGGATGGATAGCAGAGTATGTGTGTACCGCAGCTTAGTCTCGGGCGCTTGTATTGTATATTTATGGCGTGGCTAATATACACTTAAATTAATGAGAACTTTCATGTTGGTATTGTGAGTATAAATACGGAAACGCTTTGGGTAACTATAAAGGGGTAACCTGTAATGAATTATATTGCTAAAAATCGAGAATCCGAGTTTAAGTAAAGCTCTCCATTTAGTTGATTACGCTAGAATGTATAATGAGAATCGAGTAGTAAGGGGTAGAACTTATTACGGTTTGGTTAGATTTATATGTTACTTAGATGGGTACGGTACGTTAGGAGTGCACAAATTAGTCGAGAGGTGAGTATTTCATGTGAGTGCACGTCCTAACATGTATTTTGCATTCGTTGTTTTAATGTTATTAAAGCACTTGCTGCTTTAAAATACTCTCCACTTTCGGGCTCTGACCCGTTTGCTTTCAAATCTACTTTTTATAGAAAACATTTTAGGTGCCCAGCCACAAGGACACCATGCATAGGATTTTCATTCAGGTGACGAGCTGTAGCTGTTTGTGGAAGTTACAGGACTTTTCTAGTAGACGCTTCATCTATCTTGACTTTATATTCAGCTTTCATCAGTTGTAGGGCATGTCGCCCATTTCTATTAGAAACATTTCCTATTTCACATTTTCAGAATTTTGGCATGTAATTAATTCAGGATACTTTGTTTTATTTAGTTCAGTTGTGGGATTGTTGTGAGGAGTTTTCCTCCGGACTTATTATTATGTTGTTGGTTATTCTATTGCTTCGTTATGGTGAATGGTTGTTATTCTTTCATTATCCTTTTATTGCATGTTAATCAGAGTTAAGTTAAAATTTGGCAACTCACTTTTTAAATACTAGGTGGTTAGTAATCATTAAAAATGTTTTCGACAGTGATGCTATTAACTGGACCAACTTGGCATTTTGTATTAATTTAATAAAGGAGTAGCTACTCGGTATTTAATTAGTCGGGGTGTCACAGGTGGTATCAGAGCATCAGGTTCTAGTTTCCTTTAGGATCTGTACGGCTTATTATGTTTCTGCTGAGCTTTCTTTGATGTAGAGCCCTATATTTTAGGACTGTTGTATTCTTTTGTATATGCTACGTTCTTCAGCTATTTCATGTTTATAACTGCGAACTTATAAAATTTATTCTTATTTCAGATGCCTCCACGACGTGCACAATGGGTTCCCAGGGATGCTACACCAGAACCACATCCCGCACCAGTTCAGGGCACGATGAATGCCGCCGAGGTTGCAGCCATTGTGGCCCAGGCGGTAAATGCCGCACTAGCCGTAGTTCAGCAGGCACCACCTCAGGCTCCAGTAGCCGCGCCAGTTCAGGCACATGCATTCCCGTCTGCTTGGGAACGTGTTCGAGATGCTTTTAAGAAAGCACACCCACCGGAGTTCGCAGGTAGCTCCGATGTTGTGGTTTCGAGTCAGTGGAGGAAGTACATTCAGCGGAACCTGAGGATGTATGAGTGCACCGATGTCCAGAAGAAGATACTAGCTACCTTTAAGCTAGTGGGGTCTGCACTGGAGTGGTGGGAGTCTATTACCACCATGGAGGAGAGAGATACTCTCACTATACAGGAGTTTTGGGTGCAGTTTGACCGCAAGTATTTTTCGTCAGCTGTTCACACGGAAATGAGGAGGAAGTTGATGAATCTCAGACAGGAAGGTAAGACTGTGTCCGAGTATGAGGCCGAATTCACAAATCTGTTGAATATTGTCCCGGATGAGATACCGACAGAAGAGAAGAAGATACAGAAATTTACAGACGGGTTGACTTTGAGGATCCGTCAACATTTGTTAGGGAATCTATCGTTGGTAACTTACTCTGATGTGGTTAACGCTGCACTGCTACACTGCCAGGATCACCGCTTTCACATGGCTGAGGGCAAGAGATCGGGAGAGTCCAGCTATCAGGGCAGGACTGGAGGACATGGTGCCAGTGGGGCACAATCTTTTCAGGGGTAGAGATAGGGTGACCAGGGTTCCCAGCAGGGGGATCACAAGAGGTTCAGATCGAGGAATTTCAGGCACGGACAAGGAGGTTTCCGGCAGGGCCATCAGGGTCCGAACGGCCATCAGAACCAGCAGGGTCAGAATGGCCAACAACAGTTTCAGCAGGGCCAGGGGAGGAACGGTAACGGCCACCAGGGCCGGGGGAAGCAGGGACAGAGAGGGGGAAACTTCTCGGGGAAGTGTTACATTTGTGGCAAGACTGGCCATAAATTCCAGGACTATCCGGATAGGGGCAGGGCCCCGCAGCAGCAACAGGGTGCTCGACAGGAGCCGCAGAGGCCTATGTTTCCCGCCGCCCTCCCGGCGCCACCACAGATGGCAGCATTACCACCCATTCCAGCGGTCCCAGTTCAGCAGGGGCAGCTGCAGTATGGGAGAGTATATCAGCTTCAGAAGGCCGTAGCCCCACAGGAGCCACCAACCATCGAGGGTATGTTCTCTATTCAGGGGACTATGGGGCGTATTTTGTTTGACACGGGGGCTACACACTGTTTTATTGCTATGAGATTTGCAAGCACCATTGGGTTATTAGACATCGCCAAGAGCACGGTTACATGTGTAGATTCGCCATTGAGTAGGGGTTCCGTGATTTCACGTGTATGTAGAGGCGTGGGTATGGAGATCGAGAGGTTTACTTTACCCGCGGATATGTTAGTATTAGAGATGACCGAGTATGATGCCATTATTGGTATGGATTGGCTTGTTGCATACCGAGCCATGATTGATTGTTTTAGTAGATGTATTATCTTTGCCATTCCCGGGCAGGAGATGTTTTTAGTGGCGATGCCTCTCCTGAGGGAGGATCGTCCACTCACTTGTATTACATAGAGGAGGAGACCTCTAAGGAAGTAGTGATACCACTTGATTCGATTCCGGTTGTTCGAGAGTTTGCCGATGTATTTCAGGATATACCTAGATTACCTCCGAGTAGAGAGATAGATTTTATGATCGACATGACGTCGGGCGCTCGGCCTATTGCCCGCGCACCTTACCGTACGGCTCCAGCTGAGATGAGAGAGTTACGGGATCAGATTGAGCAGTTGTTGGGTCAGGGGTTTATACGAAGGAGTACCTCACCGTGGGGTGCCCCTGTGTTGTTCGTGAAGAAGAAGGATGGATCGTTGAGGTTATGTGTGGATTATCGAGAGTTGAATAAAGTCACGATACGGAATAAATATCTGTTGCCCCGAATCGATGACTTATTCGACCAGTTGAGAGGAGCTTCTTTCTTCTCCAAGATTGATTTGCAATCGGGATACCACCAGTTGCGTATCAGGGAAGAGGATGTCTCGAAGACTACGTTCTTAATGAGATATGATTCCTACGAATTTCGGATGATGCCTTTTGGCTTGACTAATGCTCCAGCCGTGTTTATGGACTTGATGAATAGGGTATTCAGAGAGTTCCTTGATCAGTTCGTCATTGTCTTCATTGACGATATTTTGGTTTACTCCCAGATTGAGGAGGAGCACGCGGAACATTTGAGGCAGGTTTTACAGACGCTTCGTCAGAACGAGCTGTATGCAAAGTATGAGAAGTGCGGGTTTTGGCTGAAGGAGGTTCAGTTTTTAGGGCATATTATTTCTGACCGAGGGATATCTGTTGATTCGGGGAAGGTATCCGCGGTGAGGGAATGAGGACAGCCCACGACACTGACTGAGATCCGTAGTTTCTTGGACCTAGCAGGATACTACAGGAGGTTCATTCGGGGATTTCTGAAGATAGCGGGTCCTTTGACACATCTGACTCGTAAGGGTGTGCCATTCATCTGGAGTGATGCCTGTCAGTTGGCATTTGATGAGTTGAAGGATAAGTTGACCTCAGCACCTGTGTTAGCATTGCCGAGACCGGGAGTTGAGTATCTAGTCTACACCGATGCGTCCTTTCAAGGACTTGGAGGTGTATTGCAGCAGGAGAGTCAGGCCATAGCTTATGCTTCCCGTAAGCTAAAGCCTCACGAGAAGAATTACCCCACTCATGACTTGGAGTTAGCAGCAGTGGTATTTGCCCTTCGGATTTGGAGACATTATCTTTTAGGGGAGAAGTTTCGATTGTTCACGGACCACAAGTCCCTACAGTACCTATTCACGCAGAAGGAGTTGAATATGCGGCAGCGAAGGTGGCTTGAGTTCATGAAGGATTATCAGTTTGATATCCAATACCACCCGGGGAAGGCTAACGTGGTAGCAGACGCATTGAGTCATAGGCCAGTAGATGAAGTGGAAGGGGCATGGAAGGCAAAGTGGAAGGAGTTGGGACACCAGGATGCAGTGGCCCGATCATTCATGTCGGTGATGACTGTTACACCAGAGATTATCACGAGAGTGGTAAAGGCACAAGCAGATGACTTGTTATGTCAGGAGCAGATAGTTCGATTATTAGCAGAGGGAGTCGAGTCCTATACCGTTAGCTCAGATGGGGGACTACGCTTCAATGGCAGACTGGTAGTTCCGGAAGGGGAGGAACTGCGACACGAGGTGATGGCAGAGTCGCACGGCTCACGGTTCGCGGTACATCCCGGTGGGGACAAAATGTACCAAGATATGAGATGTCAGTATTGGTGGAGTGGGATGAAGAGAGATATTGCCGTGTTTGTTTCTAAATGCGCCACTTGTCAGCTAGTAAAAGTGGATCATCAGAGATCGGCAGGACTTCTATAGCCATTAGAGGTCCCGATGTGGATGTGGGAGAGCATCTCCATGGACTTTATCACGGGGCTGCCTACGTCACAGAGAGTTCACGACTCCATTTGGGTAATTGTGGACAGGTTGACCAAAGTCGCTCATTTTTTACCCGTAAGGACAGACTACACTTCGGGACAGTATGCCCAGATCTTTATTGCAGAGATAGTGAGACTTCACGGTGTGCCCCTAAATATCGTGTCTGACCGAGACAAAATATTTGTTTCACGATTTTGGGAGAGTTTTCAGGAGGCCATGGGCACGAAATTGCGGTTGAGTACGGCTTATCATCTGCAGACCGATGGTCAAATTGAGCGTACAAATCAGATGTTGGAGGACATGTTGCGGATGTGCATCATTGACTTCGGGGGTGGATGGAAAAAGTATCTTCCACTGGTAGAGTTTGCTTACAACAACTCCTACCGGTTCACCATTGGCATGGCTCCATTTGAGGCGTTGTACGGTAGACCTTGTCATTCCCCAGCATGTTGGTTGGAGGTGGGGGACAACAAACTACTTGGGCCGGAAGTAATTTAGGATACTTCGGCGAGGATAGAATTGATACGGAGTCGCATTCGGGTAGCTTAGGATCGGTAGAAGAACTATGCTGACGCGAAGTGGTTCTTCAGGGAGTTATAAGTGGGGGACCAGGTTTTACTCAGAGTATCTCCTATGAAGGGGATTATGCGATTTGGGAAGAAGGGGAAGTTAGCATCGAGATACGTGGGGCCATTCCCTATCATCGAGCGGATTGGGTCTGTTGCATATAGACTTGGGTTACCGGAGCATTTGCATCGAATTCATGATGTGTTTCATATTTCCTCGCTAAGGAAATATCTTAGAGACGACTTGTCTCATTCTCACATTGCTTTGGAGGACATCGATCTCCAGCCTGATAGCTCCTACGAGGAGGGGCAGATTGCTATTTTGGACCGAAGTGAGCGGAAACTGCGGTCAAAGATAGTTCCGTTAGTGCGTGTTCAGTGGTGACATCATAATGTCGAGGAGTCCACATGGGAGCGCGAGTATGAGATGCGCGAACGTTATCCAGAGTTGTTCTTACCAGGCACTTTCTAGTTCCGAATTTCGGGATGAAATTTTGTTATTAGGGGGGAAGTATGTAATACCCCGTATTTTTATGATATTTATTTATGGAATTAATTGAATTAAATGTGTATTAATTGGAAATTAATCCGGATAAAAATACTAGCGAGATGCGAGTTGGTATTTGATTTTAATGAGTATATATGGCTATATATGAATAATGAATCATGAAATTTGTCGTGAGATTGAAATACGGCAATTTGGAAATTTTGTTGGGACGGGTGTGACAGTCGTGTCAGGAATATAATTATTTTAATTAAAATTAAATTTTATTTCTATTTACCGTATGGTCGTTTTGAGTGCGCCAACTTGCGAAATAGTCAGAAAACACTAGCCGGGGGTTTAGTTTGGGTCTCGGGGCATTTTCAGGTCATGCCAGCAACGTATAAGGGTAATTTGGTAATTTTGGATTTTTGGGAATTAAAACCCACGAAAATTAGGAATTAAAATCTGATTTGGACTTTACCCACTAAACCCACTAACTACACCTTATGACTTAATGGGCTACGGGGGTTATTGGAATGAGTTTTGAAAGAGCTTCCTAGGGAAACCTTAACCACCATTGTCATCCTTAGAGAAAAGCTGGTAGAGAGAGAGAGAAAGGAAAATTCTGCAGAGAGAGAGGGAGAACAAATCAACCTTCATCAATCCAACACCAAATTCAGAGAAAGATAAGAGGCAAGTGGTTTAATTTCGTTTTTACAAAGAATTCTTCTTCCATGTGTAGGAAATTCATATAATTATATTGTTTTTGGGAGATCTATAAAAACCCATGAAATTGGAGTTTTGAATTCAGATTTTAATGTAGGATTGCATGTAGAACTGTTATTGGATGATTGAACTAAGAGAATTACTACTTTTTATATGCACAAACGGATTTAATTATAACTATGGAAGACTTTAAATTTCTAGGGTTCATGTTCTTGAAAATTGGGGAAAATTGGAGAGAATTGAGGATTTAGATGTGGTTTGGAATGATTAGACCTCATATAAATGTTGTTATACGAATTTAATATATTTAGGAATGATTAGAAACCTTGAAACCTTGTTGGAATGCCATTTAGATGAGATTAGAGGTGAAGAAAAGCTGGAAAAACGTAATAGGAATTTTCTGGGCTCAAACTGTCACCTCGTTAGAAGACCTGCCCAGGTCGTTCGAACGAGCTTCTAACGAGTTGACAGTTTTGCCTTCTAACGAGAGGGATGTTCGTTCGATGTCTTTCGTTCGAACGAGATCTCGTTAGATGCCCAGTTCGTTCGAACAAACTCTCATTCGAACAGTCTCGTTCGAACGAGACTTCTAACGAGCTGACAGTTTAGGCTTTATGTCCTGTTTTGATTTCACGTGTCCCTTAACCTTGTATAATTGTAGAGATAACATTCCCTTGATGATAAACTGATATAGTTGGGTTATTTGGGATATATTTAGGAGTAAAACATAGAAGTGTGATTTTAATTGAATGGAAATTGTGGAATAGGATGTGAGTGACTATTTCGATGCGAGAATTATTGACGTCTTAAATAATTGAATTAACCAGGAACATATGAATTGTGTAACATTATGAGCCGGTACGAGAATGAGAAGTGTACCACAAATAAACTACGGTGATTACTAAGAAGTGGGTATGCTTAGTATATGTATATGATTTTATGTGTATGACATACCTACCATACTTGCTATCACTGGAGGTTTACATTCGCTTAGGGCCCTCTAATCCTTGTGTTGCCCGGATTTAGATTGGTACCTCGAGAACATAGGTCAGAGAAGGACTTATTGGGATGTTAATAAGTCTGCTGATCGTGGGACCGTAGGTATGTGCGTGACCCATGTGATGTGACTGTGTTCGCCTCCATTGTTTGTGATTTGCTATTATCTGAGAACGATTCCTGAGAGATTCGGAATGCGTGATACTTATGTACGTGATGTACCGGGATGGATAGCAGAGTATGTGTGCACCGTAGCTTAGTCTCGGGTGCTTGTATTGTATATTTATGGCGTGGCTAATATACACTTAAATTAATGAGAACTTTCATGTTGGTATTGTGAGTATAAATACGGAAACGCTTTGAGTAACTATAAAGGGGTAACCTGTAATGAATTATGTTGTTAAAAATTGAGAATCCGAGTTTAAGTAAAGCTCTCCATTTAGTTGATAACGCTAGAATGCATAATGAGAATCGAGTAGTAAGGGGTAGAACTTATTACGGTTTGGTTAGATTTATATGTTACTTAGATGGGTATGGTACGTTAGGAGTGCACAAATTAGTCGAGAGGTGAGTATTTCATGTGAGTGCACGTCCTAACATGTATTTTGCATTCATTGTTTTAATGTTATTAAAGCACTTGCTATTTTAAAATACTCTCCACTTTCGGGCTCTGACCCGTTTGCTTTCAAATCTACTTTTTGTAAAAACCATTTTAGGTGCCCAGCCACAAGGACACCATGCATAGGATTTTCATTCAGGTGACGAGCTGTAGCTGTTTGTGGAAGTTACAGGACTTTGCTAGTAGACGCTTCATCTATCTTGACTCTATATTCAGCTTTCATCAGTTGTAGGGCATGTCGCCCATTTCTATTAGAAACATTTCCTATTTCAGATTTTCAGAATTTTGGCATGTAATTATTTCAGGATACTTTGTTTTATTTAGTTCAGTTGTGGGATTGTTGTGAGGAGTTTTCCTCCGGACTTATTATTATGTTGTTGGTTATTCTATTGCTTCGTTATGGTGAATGGTTGTTATTCTTTCATTATCCTTTTATTGCATGTTAATCAGAGTTAAGTTAAAATTTGGCAACTCACTTTTTAAATACTAGGTGGTTAGTAATCATTAAAAATGTTTTCGACAGTGATGCTATTAACTGGACCAACTTGGAATTTTGTATTAATTTAATAAAGGATAGCTACCCGATATTTAATTAGTCGGGGTGTCACACAAGGTTTTTCTCTTTTGGCAGTATGATGTTTCTTTGAAGAACATGCTTGCCCATGGGACGACGGGGCTTAAGGATGTCTGGGAGCATCTTCCACCTATGGTGCATAAGGTGGTATCATCAGCGGGTTTTGGGAGGTTGGCGGTTGCGCTGGATGAGATGCTTCGTTCGACAGCGATCTTGTGCGCTCTGGGGGAGAGATGGTGGGACACTACCCACACCTTCCATTTTGGATTCGAGGAGATGAATGTGGCTCCCATAGATGTGCAGTAGTTGCTGGGGCTAGATTACGATGGGGATTAGATAGAGGTGGATCGCTCTCTGCGGGTGAGACCGGAGGCGGTGCGGGCAGTGCTCAATGATGTGGGGAGGATAGTATCTGGGGATTCCATTCGGCTATCTCTGTTGAAGGATGTTTTGTTGGGTAGGGTGGTTGATATGGAGGACGGGCTGCAGGTGAGGCAGATGGCCCGGTTGTTTATTTTTCTAGCACTGGGGGCTTTATGGTTGCGTCGAGCGGTGATGTCATCCACTTGTGGTTCTTGCCGTACTTCACGGTGTTTTCGAACATCCCTTTCTATGATTGGGGGAGCCTGACTTTGGTGACCCTCTATTTTTCTATGGATGCATTCAGCCGGTGCTGTTGACAAACTTTTACTAGAGCCATGTATCTTCTTGAGGTATTCTTTAATTTTACTGATTTTTCTTTCATGCATTTGCATGTTCCTTATGCGTCTCTTTTCTTTATTGCAAGTTCTTATCTTTGGCAAAAGTGGTTGTATAAGGTGATTGGGTGTAATACCCAGCTGATCACTCTGAAGGATGAGACTGTTGGGGACTTCTACCGGTTGTGTCGATGGCGCAAGGCCAATTGGCAATCGAGGGGATCTCTTTCTCTGGAGGCGGTGCGTTAGGTCTTGAATGGGCTGACTAGTGATAGGGTAATACTTTTCCTTCCTTAGTTAAGTTCTTTGTATGCTCTGATTTTTTATTGTCTTATACTCGCTTGGAATTTTCAGGTGACCTTATACCCTTGGGCGATTGCTATTCAGGACACGGGGTGAACACATAGCTGCGGCACTTACTGGCGTATGAGTTTGGCCACTCTTGGTATCTCGGGGAGAGGGTGGTGCGACAAATTTCTGAGGAAGTGGTAGTGCCACTTGCGAGGCCTCCTATGTCTATGAGGCGGGAGCGACTGCTGCTAGAGGATGTGAGGAACGCGACAATGATCAGTGAGTCCTACCTATTTTACATCGATACGACTGCACCGTATGATTACATGGACTTTGTGACGAGCTGGATGATGGCGCCCAACATATATGATGCATTCCCATTCCCTCCTGCGAGTTCGAGTTGGGCGGTGGGGTACTCCCATAGTGGTGGCGGGTCCATCGACGTCTGTAGTGGCAGCGACTTCGGAGGTTCCTTTCGTGTGGTTACATATCCCTTCGTACAACATTCGGTGGGCTGATGGAGGGATGGTGCATATGCTTCACCGTCCTCATACGATGGATCCGGAGGAGCTGGGTTTAACAAAGGATGTCCTTCATCTTGCGGTATACCTTTTCCTATTCTTCTCTTTCTTTTTTTTGATTTCTCTTCTGTTTTGATACTGATTCCCCCCTTTACTTCCAGCAAGTCCGGTCGTCGACCACATAGCTGAGGGACATCAGAGACTGAATATCTTTGGCGACTGCCCATATTCGGGATGCGGTCCCGGTTCTTTCTTATTTGGTGTCGTGTGCCTCATCCGGGGAGGAGTCTAGTTCAGCTAGCGATGGTGTGTCATCTCGTCGCAAGGGTGAAGTTTAGGTTAGAGGGAAAGAGAGAGAGAGAGAGAGAGAGAGAGAGAGAATGTGGGTTCAGTCTGTGTCCCGTTGCTTTTCTTTATTTTCTACAAAATTTGATGTAACATAGAAAAACATATATATGCAATGCAATGCTATGGTATTTTTATTATCTTTTGTTAATGATGAATGAATGCATGCGCATGCGATTTTTACTTTGCTGCTGAGACCATAAAGAGAGATATTTTTGGGATTTTGAAGGAAAGTTTTAAAAATGAGAGATTATATAAGGGTGGAAGGGGACTTTTTGAAATATCAATTTATTTTTTATTGAGTTTCTGATTTTGACAAAAGAGGAAAATGAAAAATTTCCAAAAATAGGGGGTTGTCGATCGGTAATGCCCTTGTCTTGCCTATCGGCAGGTCAGCCCAGTCCCATCAATTCAAAGTTTTGATTTGGTACCATCTTCAGCCTTTTGTACTTTGTGGGGTAGGATTCCCTTCGATTTTTGTAGGTATTATGTCTTCTATGAGGGTTTTCAAGTATAAAAAGGGGTAAGGGTGGAGTTTTTTCATCACACCTTCGCGTTCTTGCTTACCTGCTTACTATTTTTTTAGTCTAGCAAGATGGCTCTCCCTGGTAGCATTGAGTTTGCTAACTACCTTGAAGCCCTAGAAGCAATGTGCTCTTATAATGTCGAACACGATGCTTTCAACATGCGTCGAGTCTCTTTGTAGTGCAATCGGCCATATAATGGAACATGTTGATGGCGTAGGTATAATTTTGTTACCCCAAAGACCATGTATTCTGCTTTGGCTTGGAGGAAGTCTGTCCTACCTATGAGGAATTTTCTACCATGTTGGGGATAAATCCCAGTGTTGTTGTAGATCTTCCTGAGTTTTCCTATTCTCCCAAGGATTTGTTGGACGGGCTTCTTCATATTTTGCCTTCGACGACTAGACCACTGGTTGTTGGAGGAATAATCTCTCTTTCGGCGGTGTTACAATTCGTGTATTTGCGGGAAGTTCGCGATACTGGATACACCGAAGCCGTTGTTCTGGGCTTGGTTTCAAAATTGTTGCTGGTGACTGGGGAACTGTTGGCGGACCCACAACTTGCAGCCATTACTTCTTGGATGTTATACCATCGTAATCTTACGGAAGTGATACTAGCGGAGACTTTAAATGACCTAGATTCCTAACGAGAAGGTCGTTCTGACTTTCTGAGGGGTAGCCCCGTGATGTTGTTCATGTGGTTATCTGAAAGACTCCGCCTGGTGACTCCTCCAGAGTACCATTTGTTGACTGTACCTAATTTCCTTCCACGCCATTTCATCAGTGTCGTCTTGGATATTGAGAGCTGGGAGAACTGGTTTGTGGAGCATGGGGATCTAAATTTGTACTGGTCGGTGCCTTGATAGGGTTAGCTGTTGCTTATTCTAGAGCTGGGAGAGTATTCATACATTTGGTTGGTTGGTCTCAGATAGACCTCTTTCTATTTCCCTTGGCGGCTTCTGTGCCAATTTTTTTGGTAGCAGATCGTGCCACCTCGGACACTAGACTTATTTTCGGTAGAAAATTTGATAGAGTGTCTGCGCATGCAGATTAGCTCTTTATGGGAGAGTCGGCGTCTGTCAACCTGTCCCTCTCAGTCTGTCGGGAGAGTTTGGCATATCCCTGGGGATTATATAAAGTGGTTATGGAGGAGAGTAGTCAGCAATTTGTTGGCAGTGGAGACTGGACAAAGGTGGCTTGTCTTATTTAATACCATGGAAGGAGGCATTGTGGTTTTTTCGATGCTGGTTTGAGCTTATCGGTCCATGGAGCATCTGCGACACTCTACTCAGACAAGTTAAGATTGGGGACCCCAGGATGCAGATGATGATGATGGAGCGGGCTTTTCTGGTAGCTATGGATAGGACTCCTGGAGAGTTTATTTTGAAGAACAAGTTTGGGAATTTTATTTGGCTTTTTAGGAAAGTAAGGGGGAGGGAGTTATCTGTTCCTTTTCTTATGTAATTGTACCATTATTTCTTATTAGTGAAATAAACAAGTTTTTGATCATCCAGCAATGCCTTTTTTATGAGTTTTGTATTTTTTGAATTATCTATATCGATCACTAAGGCATATATAATCCTTTTGTTCAAGTATATGTTAGAATGAACTGTCGTTCTAGGAGATAAGAAAAGAATAGTTTTTTATGAAAAAAAAGGGTCGTGCTCATGTAAGATGTATGAGCTGCCTACGTACCTCTGGGGTTTTGAAAATTTTAATTTGTTTGAAAATGTTTTTTGCAGAGGATCGGGCCCATGTAGTTCAGGGTAGAGGGAAATTAAGATTTTTTTTTTCAGAATAGAAGGGACATGAGAAGAGTCGTGGTGTGCCGAGATTTCAGACTAGAAGTAAAATCTCTTGAGATGGACCAAGTTGACTGAACGAGCCATCTCCTTTCCATCTAAGTCAGTGAGCATGGCGGCACCACCGGACAAGATTTTCTTTACAATACAGGGGTCGCTCCAATTGGGCTTGAATTTCCCTCTGGGGTTCGAGATGGGCTCTACTATTTCTTTGAGGGCTAAATCCCCTTCTCGGACACTGTGGTCCTTGACTCTATTATTGAATGAACACGCTATTAGGAAATGGTACCCTTGTATGTGGTATACATATTTCAAGCTCTTTTCATCTAGGAGGGTCAGCTTATCAAGACGGCTTTGGCACCAGTCTTCTTCGCTGATTTTGCTTTCAAGCATGATGCGCAGCGAGGGTATTTCCAGCTCCATGGGTATAACTTCTTCCATTCCGTAGACTAGAGAGTAAGGGGTAGCCCCAGTAGAGGTTTAGATTAAGGTTCGGTAGCCCAGAAGGGCGTATGGGATCCAGTCGGTCCAATCTCGCTAGCTTTCAATCATCTTATTGATGATGGTGTTGAGGTTGTTGTTGGCAGCTTCAACTGTACCGTTAGTCTAAGGTCGGTAGGGATAAGATTTGTGTCTCTAAATCCCATATTCGTTGACCACTTCTTTGACTTCTTCCTCGAAATGCACCCGTTATTTAACAGTAACTCGTGAGGGACCCCATATCGGCAGATGCTATTTTTTTGATGAATTTGGCCACTTTCTTGGCGTTCAGCAATGCGTATGACTCAGCTTTGACCCATTTGGTGAATTAAGCAATGGAGACTAGGATGAACTCATGCCCGTTGGAAGCCTTCAGTGTAACCTTCATTATGATGTCGATATCCAAGGTGGAGAATGGCCAGGGACAAGTTATGTTGTATAATTCTCACGGAGGCAGGTGCTGAAGATTGGGGAACTGTTGGCATTTGAGGCATCTCCGGACATAGGCGATGCAGTCCTAGGTCAAGGTGGTCTAGTAGTAGCCTTATTGGATGATCTTTTTGGCAAGCATGTGACCGTTCATTTGGGGTCTACATTCCCTGGTGTGGATTTTTTGAATTATCTTTTTAATGTCAGCCCCTATGATATAGTGGAGATGAGTTCCATCGAAGTTCCTTTTGAACAGTGCTTTGTGATAGATGATGTACTGGGCGGCCAGTCTTTTGAGGGTTGTCCGGTCTTTCTTGTTGGAACCCTCGAGATACCTATCATTCTTGAGGAGGTTCCAGATATCATAGTACCAGCAATTGGCTAGTTCAGGATCTTCTATGGTGACAAGCTCAATGTGGTAGCAATGGGTGGGTTTGTCTTGTTTTTTAATCTGGAAGGGGGTCATTATTATTCCTTCGGGCATGTCGACCATAGAGGCCAAGGTAGCAAGGTCATCGGCTAGGTTATTCTTTGCTCGAGGTAGGTAAGGGAAGGTGATATCTTGGAATTGGGAGGCTAGTTCTTCTAAGTGGCCACAGAAGGGTTAGAGCTTTTCGTCCTTGAATATCCACTTTCTGAGCACTTGACCGATGATGAGGGCGGAATCCCTGTAGACATATAGGCATTGAATGACTTTCTTGAGAGAAACTTTGAGGCCTACCGTGCATGCCTCGTATTCAGTCATGTTATTGGTGCAAGGGAAATCCAATTTCATGGAGATGGGAATGTGGGAGTCATCTGGGGAAATTAGAAGTATCCTAATGCCATATCCCTTTTTATTAGAAGTGCCATTAAAGAACATTTGCCATCAAGAGTCATCTCGAGCAGCGTAGTGGATGTTTTCATCTAGGAATTCGGAGACCTAAACATCAGTTTCTTCTATAGGGTAGTCAGCGAGGTAATCCAAGATGGCTCTTCCTTTTATATCTTTCTGTGTGACGTACACGATATCAAACTTGGCTAAGAGCATCATCCATCAAGCCATTCGGCTGGATAAGGCGGGTTTATGAAGAAAGTACTTGATGGGGTCCATTCGGGATAAAAGTTTGATGGGGAAGGAGAGCATGTAGTGTCGTAACTTTTTTGTGACCCAAATAAGCGCGACACGTGCCTTTTCCAAAGTAGTGTAGCTGACCTAGTACCAAGCCAATTTATGACTGGCATAATATATGACTCTTTCTTTGCAGTAATCTTCAAGGTATTGGGCTAGTAAAGCCCCAGCTGTAGTGTCAGTTATGGTTAGGTATAGGAGCAAAGAGAGACCAGGCTATGGTGGCATGAGTACCGGGGGTTGGATCAGATATTTCTTGATTCTGTCAAAAAGTTCTTGGCATGCCTCGTTCCAAACCTTAGTTGAATCCTTTCGGAGGAGTTTGAAGATAGGTTCACAGATGGAGGTTAGTTGGCTGATGAATCGGTTGATGTATTGCGATTTCCCATGGAAATCTCAAACTTCTTTCTCTATTCGGGGAGGTGGCATCTCAAGTATGGCTTTTATCTTGGTAGGATCTGCTTCTATCCCTTTCTCACTGAACATGAATACCAAGAGTTTTCCCTTTGTAACGCCGAAGATGCATTTCTACGGATTGAGTCTCATCTGATACTGTCACAGTCATTCGAAGAACTTTTAGAGAGCGGGAACATGACCTTATTTAGTTTTGGATTTAATAATCATATCATACGCATAAACCTTAACTTCTTTGTGAATCAGATCATGCAGGATTGTCGTGGAAGCCCTCTAGAAGGTAGCCCCAGCATTCTTGAGACCAAATGGCATAACAGTGTAGCAAAAGGTTCCTCATGGGGTGATGAACGCGGTTTTTTCTTGGTGATCTAGGTGCATTATGATTTGGTTATATTCGGCAAACCCGTCGACGAATGACTTAAGAGCATGACTGGTTGTGTTGTCCACGATCATGTCGATATTAGGTAGGGGATAATTGTCCTTTGGAGAGGCTTGGTTCAAGTCCCGATAGTCTACACACATCTGAACCTTCCCTCCTGATTTTGGCACAGGAACTATGTTAGCTAGCCATGTGGGATATTCGATCACATGAATGAATCCTACGTTTAGCTATTTGACCACCTCTTCTTTGACTTCGAGCGACCATTCGGTGTGGAGATTTCTCAACCTTTGTTTAATTGGCTTGTAATCTGGAAGAGTGAGGATCTCATGCTGAGAAATTTCGGGATCAATATTGGGCATATCGTCATAGGACCATGCAAAGACATCCACAAATTCCTTTAGTAATTCTTCAAGTTGTGCACGCTCATGCTCATCAAGTGTAGCCCCTATCCTAATCACGCGCAGTTGGCTACTAGAACCGAGGTTGACAACAACAGTCTCTTATTATTTAAC
Organism: Sambucus nigra; assembly: GCA_949130495.1. Lineage (NCBI taxonomy): Eukaryota > Viridiplantae > Streptophyta > Magnoliopsida > Dipsacales > Adoxaceae > Sambucus > Sambucus nigra. The sequence continues at coordinate 226,786,249 of OX422219.1, forward strand.
TTGAACGTGGTTATGTTTTTTATTATTAACCTTATTTGGATCAGTTAAGAATTGTTCATTTGCAAAATCATCATCATCAAAAGTTTGATTAGAATCGAAACAGTTAACGTAAGGCACAGAAAGATACTCAAAATCTTCGTTTATTTCATTGATAGGAAAAACAACATTGAGAACCTCATCAAATGAGGACTCAATTGCATTTGAGAAAGGATAGACAGTAGAAGAAGAAATAGGGTAAATATTGGGATTAGGGGGATTTCAACAGGTAGAACTGGCGCAGCATGCCAGTTGAGGAGAGGTGTATCAGCAACTTTAATCAGGTGGGATGGATCCAGTGATGTAGTTCTTGAGTGAACCATGCAGAGTGTCAACCCTAGTGTCTGTAAATTGAATGAGTCCTCGGAGTCACTTTCCTCAATCTCTTCGATATCTTTGATGAACGATTGTACATGATGTTAGGAATTTTTAGCCCATGGGTAGCTGTCTTGAAAGAAGATATCCATTCCAGGCTTTATCTTCTTATCCGTATGGTAATACCATGGTTCCGAAAAGCCGTAAAAGGGGAAGTTTTCACCCTCTTTGATGAATCATCCATTCAAGGAGTCACCTCGGATTGTCTAGATGCAGTCTAGTCTCCTCTTTAGTCGAGACTGGTAGATAATTCTGGGCTCTTGTTCTGATGGTTGATACCCCAAACCACAAGGAGGGAAAGCTTTCTTCAGTTCAATGGTCTCAAGTATCCCTTGTTGTCTTTTTCCTAGCCCCAATCCAGGCATGAAGTGCATGTTTCTGAACATCTGAATCATATTGACATTTACATGAGGGTTATATTCTGGACAAACCATTCTTTGAAATCGTCCCCTACCAGGAGTAGGAGTGGCTCAACTCGGAATCCTAATAAGAGCATATCATTTGACCCTTGTTGTATCTCAAGGATTGGATTGCTGGTACTTACACCCTCGGTATTGTCTTTGTCGCCCAAAATGGTGATGACTCATCCGTTGGTGAAGAACTTCAATTTCTAATGGAGTGAGGAAGACACACCCTTGATACTGTGGAGCTAAGGTCGTCCTAGCAGCAGCTTGAAACAAGTTTGGATGTCAATAACTTAGAATTCAATGACAGGGTTTATAGGGCCACCCCTATTATAAGTTTTATGGATCCCATCACCTCCCGACGGGTATTATCATAGGCACGTACAGCAGCAAAAGTTGGAGCGAGGTCACTTTCTTTTAGGCCTAAACATTTGAAGGTTCTTAGTGGGAAAACATTCAATACGGATCCATTATCGACAAGAGAGAGTGATACGATTTTCCCCATAACTTCGACGAAGATGTTGAGTGAATGATTGTGGTTTGGCCCAATTCTAGGGATTTCTTCTTCAAAAAAGGATAGCATTAGGGTAGAGGTCAAGGATCTGACGAAATTTATCACTTCTTCTAGTGTGGTAGAAGGAGGAATTATGGGTCTAGTGAGAAACTTGATCAAAGCATTTCTGTGTAGCTGGGAAGACATGAAAAGCCCTATAGAGTGATGTTAGCTTGAATTTTCTTTAGTTGATCGAGGATCTTGATCTCCTCGAGGGTCATTTCTAGCATAGGAAGGTTTTCAATGCCCTTCCCTTTGTCATTGGCTAGTAGTGAGCTTGGGATCTGGTAATTCCTCCCTGATCTGGTCATGTGATTTACTGATGAAGGGAAGAACATGAATCCCATTTTCTCGTCAATCTTGGGTTGTTCTACCATCTTGTTTATTTCTCTGAGGAGTTATTCAAATGATATCATCCCACACATGTCGGCTACAGTACCAGTTTTCTCTGGAGCTTGCTCTTCATTTGAATCTCGGAATTCTTCCCCCCCATCCGGTGGCAATAATTATGTCTTTACATGTAAAGTCGATGCATTCCACAACTTCAATGGCTTCTTCATATAAGTCTCCCCATTCTGTGGGGATATGTGAGGGTGAAGAGACCAGGCGCCCTTGTAGATTTAGAGTATCAAGTAACTTAGTCATACTGCAAATATCATTGGTTTTCCTGAATAATTCTGCCATAATCTGGACGACGTCATCTAGGCTGACTTCATCGGTCGGTACTACCTTATGGTCTGATTCTAGGGCCCATTTTCGTGCTTGCAAGAACAGCGTGCTGAACTTCTGGTAATCGATGATCATTTGTGAAGGAGATTTCAGCCCAAATTCTAGGAGTTGGTTTAACACTTATGATAATTCTATACCTCCATTTTCAGAATGGGTACGGACAGTGATGCATGCTCTGGTAAGGAGTGGCAGCGCCTGATCAGCGATGCTAGTAGGGTGTAGGAGGAAATATGGGCAGGCTTGGAGAGGTTTAGGAGAGTATATGGGTGTGATTTTGGTTGAGGGATCAAATTCTAGATTTCCGTCTAAGAAGATGGCATTGGCACGATTTGGGAGTGGGTTGTGAGTAGTGTTTAGCTTAGGATTAGCTGGTGAGGCAATGGTACCCCGATCAATTAGACCTTGGACTATGTTTCAAAGGTGAAAGCGTTGGTCGGTGGTATGGCCAACAGTTTGGTGAAAGGCGCAATGGGAATTTTCCTTAAAGTTTCTTGGGAGCAGATTTGGTAAAGGATGGGGATCCAAGGGTTTGATAAGGTTTCGGCTCAACAAGGATTGATAAAATTTGGATAGGGGAGCATGGATCTCGGTGTATTCTTTTCAGAATGGGACAGGGCAGATTTTTGGTGCCCATGATGTGGTCGGTTGAGAGATGTTATTGATGGTTGAGACTGTAGCACAGGCAGGATTATCATATTTTCTGGGGGTGAACTGTCCGGACACCTTCTTTGGTTCAACATCTGTTTTAGCCATACTCTCCTCGATTTCTACTCCCGCTTATCTGAGATCTCAGAAGTGAGGATAGTATTGTCCTCCCATGGTTATTCGGACATGGGGTAAGAAATTCTTCTTCTCTATGTTGACTTGTTCTTCCTCGAAAGGCCGATTGGTCATGGTAGCTGCTTTTTCCCTCCATCGGTCTATGAAGTTACTGAATGATTCTCTAGAGTTCTATTGAGCAGCTCTAAATCACGGCGGGTGACCTCAAGCTCTTCGTTGTACTTGTACTATGACATGAATTCTCAAGCCACATCCTCCCAGCTACGGATTCTAGACTCTTCGAGAGACAAAAACCATCGGAGGGTGCTATCCTTCAAAGTTTGCTGAAATAATTGGGCCATTAGTTTTTCAAAAGCCCCTAGGAGAGTCATGGAATGGTGATAACTACGAAGATGAACAATCGGGGGTCTATTTCCTCCGAATTTCTTGATATTCAGCATCTTGAACTTCTCAGGTAACCTCTTTTTAGGATAAGGAGACATGTGGGTGTAGTCAATGTAATTTCCAGAGATTCTGACTTGGTCAAACTTCTTAGTGAGCGTATTGAGGTCTTATTTGACTTTGTTCAACTCTTACTCTTTTGGATTAATGATCATAGGCAAGTTAGCCCTAGGTTGGGCAAGGTTTAGAATTGTAAGCTAGGCAGGTGGCGGCCCATTAACAAGAGGGGCATGTGGAGCGTGCTGATATTCTTTGGGAACCCATATAGGCTCGGGTGGACCCATAGTAAGAGGGAACAGGGCCTCGGGCTCTTAAGGAACGGGAACCTAGTTTCATTGCATCTCCCGGACCTCAGTCTGAAGGTTGTCAATCTTGGACATGAGCTGAGCTAGGATTGCCGTCAGATTTGGCTGCACAACTAGTACTTGGTATGTGTTCTCCATGGAAAGTGGATGGATACCTAACTCGTAATAAGTAATAGGGGAACGGATAGAACTCCGGGGTGATTTGACTGAAGACCGAAGCCAATAAGGAGCCAGGCCAAGGGCGTGCGATCGACTTGAGAAGGCGTAAAATGGGATTTATTTTGAGAAAAAAGGGATGAATATATTTTTGACATTTTTTTTCTTTTGATATTGGAAGACAAAATATTTTTGGGCTTTTTGATAAAGAGAGGAGAAATGTTTTTGGATTTTTGATAGAGAAAAGGGAAATGTTTTTTTTTGATTTTTTTAGACGGTCTCAGCATGATTATTATAATTATTATGTTCTAACTGGTATTAAATTCTCCTAAATGCAAAATGAAATGCCGAACGGGACCCGAGCCTGGAAAAGTTGGGTTTGTAACATATGCAAAGCTATGGCTGGACTTGTTACCAGGCTCACAGGTAGGGCCTCATTTAAAAATCCGTAAAAATTTGGGCGGTGGGCCGACCCAGAATTTCGGTAGAGTTTTGGATTGAAACCAGCAATCTAATATGTGTGTCCTAGGCTTGACACCTATATGCGGGTATACCGTTGGTTGGGTGAATCGAAAAGGGTTCCCCCCTTTGGCGTGATTTCCAAGATATACGTCTTGCTCTTGCGGGCAATCGGCATGTGTGGACAAGCCATTTGATATACCTGAGTGTACATGAATTTCCTCACCATATACCTCGTGAGGATGGTATATGTGAGAGCAAATTTGATATACTCGGCATACATGAACGATTTCCCTGTGAAATACCTCCCATCATGACTTCGATCAAGCGATACGATGCGGGGAAACCGTTCGATATACGTCGAAGGTACTTGGCCAATGGAAGGTGAGAGTCATAATGCTTAGGCCAACTGCGCCCCGCCGAACCAGTGCCCATCACGAAGTGACCCTCCAGTTACTGGATAAAATTTGGTCAATCACAATGCTCTTTGGTGATGTCATGTGAATCATGCATGATCCTCTTATTAGTATCTTATAATGAGAGTGTTTTTCTTGATCATGCCAAATAGGGAGAAAAGTACAAGTAACAATGGTACACCAAGTATGGATGGGTGATGCGTGCCACATGTGGATATATGTGATCCTAGGTGCACGTGGTGTGAAATGTAAATGGAGAATTTTCTACAAGTTTGTGAATAGAACATAAGTATGGGGGAGACATGGAAAGGGGGAACATGCAAAAATAGGGGAAAATATAAACAATCATAACACCAATGTAAATAGAGTTTAGCCCTCAAAATAATATCCCCAGTAGAGTCGACACTATGTCCATCCCCAATCCTCGTGGCGGACGGGTAGAGTGAGGATTTTAGGTCCAGCGCGTCCCTCTCTGGAGCGCTTCGACCGGCGTCATTGATAAGGTGAAAAATGTAGAGAGATGGAGTCGCCAGTCTATTTTACTCAAAACAGACAAAAGAAAGGGAGCCATCCCGAAGGACAGCATCTAAATACGTACTGATACATACGAAACCAAAATGATTCGAAAAGGGTCCGGAGGCTAAGTTACGAAATGGGAAGGTGTTAGGCACCCATTCTGCCCTTACGGTCTCTCATGGTTTTTTTCTATTTTCCTTTATTTTCCCCGTGATATGTGTGCATGTATATATATATATATATATATATATATAGTGTAGATAGGAATCCTTGACTTGTATCATGGAAGAGATAACGCGAGTCATCCGTAGGAAGGTTCATAAAAATAATATTATAACATAGGATTTACGCGATTATCATTACGTTGATCGTTATAATGGAACGATAATGTATGTGGGATAATACACCACTAAGAACAAATATATGCGTATATAAATATATGTAATCTAAGAGAGTTGAGTTTAGAGAAAATAGAAAACAAGAGAAAAGGTGAGAATATGACTCGAGTCTCGGGTTTTACCCCGAGATGCCTACGTAGCCTATAGAGGCATCAAAGTCCACGTAGTTCACATGAAAAATGAGAGGGCTGGGTTTATCCCATAAAACCAACCGGGGAATTCTCTTATTTATGTGTGTGCGTGTAAAAAAGTGTTTTAGTTGTGAGAAAAGTGTAAGAAAAGTGTAAGAATTCCCGTTTGAAATTTATGAGCAAACCCTCTTTTTATTATTTTTTGGTTTTTTTATGAAAATAAGAGATGTGCAATAATACTAAATAAAATGTATATTAGGATATGCGAGATGAGAGGATAAAAGTGCTAAGTAATAAAATAAGTTAATGCGAATTTATGAGAGTTTAAGGAGAGAATTGAGAAAATTGGACCTTCTTAAAGATATTGAGCTTGATCTTGAATGTTGGAGAGAAGCCCTTGCACTTGGATGATGATGGAGGGTAGTTAATTCACTAAGTTTGATGAAAAGGATGATGAAAAATGAAGGTTGAAATGGATTAGGATGTGGAAATCACGCTGACTTCGAGAGAGGTTTTCTGGATTTGTTGAGAGTGATGTCTATCAGATCTAGGATCCCTTTGCAATGAGGTCATGCCCTCCTTTTTATAGGCCTAAGGCATGTCCTATCATCATAGCCCTGGTCCTCCTTATCGGCAGGTGTGTTTAGGCACACTGCCGATAGACAGGGTCTGGAACCTGTCGTTTGGCAGTGTCTTTCAGGCCTTTTCGGAAAAATCGACCGCAGAGCGCAAATCGGTCATCAGAATCATGCACAGGGCAAACCATTAGAAATTTTATTCAGATACCTTCAAAAGTCCTTTGGAATTCTCCCGGGATTGGGAGTTGACTTCGGGTTAAATGTGGATCGAAAGCGCTCTTCAGTCCTTTGGATGGGAAAATTTTGGACGCAAACGGATAGTTCATCCGCATTGTAAGTCAGGAGATTTACTTCGACATTCCAAAGAGTTTGACCCAGTTTGGGGAGTTGACTTTGGTCAACAGGTCCCTGGAAGCATTTGGTGACCTCTTGGAGTAAAACGGATTGTTCGTCCGTACCGTAAGTCAGAATCGCACCCGAAACGGACTGTTGGAAAGGGTTTTCAGTTCCATTTGAAGATTCATTCAGTCTCAGTCGATCTAAAGGATTAACTTTGGTCAAATGGAGCTCGGGAGCGCCCGGTGGCCTCCTGATCGAGTTTTGGGGGAAATGGGTCGTTTATCCATAGGGTAAGTTGGAATCGCGCATGGGATTGACCGTTGGAAAGGGGATTTAGTGACCTTCGGAGATTTATTCCATCTCGATCGAGCTGAAGAGTTTAACTTTTGGTGAAACGGAGCCTCAGAGTTCCCGATAGCCTCTAGGTTAGTACCCGTGATATGACTTGGGTTTGCAATAATGAAGGCAGGTGCTAGGGACCTAAGGAGAGGTTAAGTGGGTATTAGAATGGGGTGTCTACAAAGTTATACCTTTATTTCAATCAATTATTACACTTTATTGTGATAATAGCAGTGCGGTTGGTAACTCAAAGGAATCCAGGATCCATAAGAGAGGTAAACACATCGAGCGTATATATCATCTCATTCGAGAATTTGTGCAACGAGGTGATGTCATAGTTATGAAGATTGCATCAGAGAACAACCTAGTAGACCCTTTCATAAAGTGCTTACTATCGAAGACTTCTAGTAGTCATGTAGAGGGGATGGGAGTGAGATGCATTGCAGCATGACTTTGAGTCTAAGTGGGAGATTTTTAGAGAAGTAGACTAAACCAATGATTTATGCAATAGTTTTAGTTATGAATTTATTGTTAAAATGAAATCAATTTTTCGTATTTTAATGAGAATCATGCATGGATATAATGTTTGCATTATTTTATATATTCTCGATGTCTTTTATTATGCTCAGTAGGTGTTCTGGTATGTAGATTACGGCTTACACACAGAGGATAAGATCACCAGTTCTTGTAGAATATAAGTTTTATTGTTCACAATCTTAAATGAAATTGGGCACACCATCAATAGGGTTATAGCACAATATTTTTGTACGTATATCTTGATTATGAAAAACTTTATAATTTCAACTTATTATGCTTATACACTTTATATGTATTGAATGGGACCACCTTGAGGTCATTGTATTTATACTGATTTTATAAGACAATGTAAACCTTATGATTATTAGGTTTACTTAAGGCTCTTAATCTGGGTATGATTGATCGACACATGCACTATTTATTTATTGTTTTGACATTTCGGATGAGATTTATTATTGAGTCAATAATCATGACAGATTGGGTAATGGTGATTATTATATGGTGAAAGTCTTCTATTGATGGAATCCACGTCTCGGTATAGAGACTGGTGATACCACCATGAGATGCTTATAAGTTTTGTATATGTCAAACCCTGTAGGTGGATTATGTTAATCCTACACTGCAAATAAGTTAAGTTGGATGTCTCAAGGACCTAAAGAATTTAATCAAATATATTATTAGTAATTTATTTTACTAACTCGTTTATGTAGCCTTAGCGTGAGGAGAATTAAGTAATTAATAAGGAGGATCTCGAAATATAATTCTACGTTAAGTTGCAATTATAATTATTTAGTGGTATTAATTATAATTAAGGGACTGAGAATAGGATCCGAGAAGGATTAGGTTTTCTCGGGACCATTACGAGCTCATCCTTATCTCTCCTTAGGGTCCCTACTGTAGACTATATATGTGCACCTAAAGCTCATTCTTTCTTAAGTTAGCCATCAATCTTGGATACTCAAAAGGACTAAATTCGGACTTATGAGAAAGAGAGGCAGCAAAAGAGGAAAGAGGATAAAAGAAGGTGGTCACAAAGTAAGAGTCCACCCTCTACTTATGGCCCTTCATATAAGGAATATAGTAGAAGACCGTGAGGTTCATCGAGCCTGCGTTCTTGATCAACTGTCATCACATATTCTTTTCATTAAAAACGAGATAAAATCAAATAGATCTCAAAAGGTAAATCTTAATTCCGCCTTATAGGATTTCATGTATGTGTAATTTTTTTGTAGATCAATCTATATGAATTTTCAATAGACATTGGACTTCCGCTCGCACAAAAGTCATTAGGTATCAAAGCTAACTCTCTTTGTTTTTGTATGGTTTCTTTGTTTTCTTACGTACTTTGGAAATTTTAATCGTTTTGCAATTATGTACTTTGGTAATGCCTTCAGGCATGGGCATTCCACTAATGTTTGTACACACACACACAGAAATCCTCAACTCTTCATCCCAAATTAACACAACACAAAACCCAATAAAAATGATCAACTTAATTTCAGTCCTAGGTTTATAGGGAAATAACTGTACAATATTCATAAAAACTCTAAAAATTACAAAAGCAGCGCCCACGCATTCGTAATTCTATTAGCGAGGACATACATGGGTCGGATAGATCAATACCTCTAGCAAACCAAGATTGACCAATAACTCTTCTATGGAGACCCTAATTTTTTTTAGATTTATGTTATGATTTCTTGAGCTACTAAAACCCAATCTTTCACACATCTTAACCACGGATTAATGTTTATAACAAGCCATTAAACCTTAAGTTAATCATGCATTTTAACTTAAACATGGTTGTAATTAATTAGTCAGTGAGAATACACATTAAACCTGTTTACAAATTAGATTATACAATTCAAACTCACATTTTAAACCCTAAAAAAATTCTCTTAGAAAATTAGTTCATTCGTAACAATGAAATCATAAATTGATTATACTAATTTGATAAGAAAGATAATATTCCATTCCTTAGACGAAGATTGATTCTTAATTTATTCCTCTTGAGTGTTCTTCATCTTCTCCCAAAACTTACCTCTTGAGTGTTCTTCCTCTTTTCCCAATTTACAGCATCAAAAATAACATTTTGGGCATTTGCCATATATTTTCGTCCAAACATACCAACCCGGAATATCAAATTAATTTCAACCGAGATAATTTAATTTATGACTAGGTCAAAAATTATTTAGAATTCCCATTTTAAATTTCAGTTAATAATCTAAACCAACCCCAATAAATTACCCATTAATTCACCTCAATAAATATTAATTGTTAATTAAATAATTATTTAATTAATTTCCAAAAATTCTGGATATTACACTTAAGTTGGAAGATAAAAAGGAATTTTCAAAGTTTTCTCTCAAAAATTTTCAAAGAGTTTTAAACAAAAAGAAGGTTTATCTCTCTACAAAATCTGATTTCTCTTAACTTGATAAATTAGTTTGAAAACATTAACTTGTCTGTGCAAACAAAAGGTACATAAATATCGATTTCAAACATATCAACACAAGCTATCAAAGATAAAGGTTATTTATAGACCGAAAGGAATAAGTATTTTTTCTAATATGCACAAAATATACAACTACAAAAATGAATCCACACATTCTACAATCGAATACTCTCTAAATGATCTCATAAACCACTTTTCACATAATGCTCATGAAAACTTCGCTAGAGCAAGGATTTAACGACCAGGGTCACACATGTAGTCAACTAAAATGCTCAAGAAAATTTCTCGAGACTATGAGCAATGAAAGGACCTTTATCTTAACATAAGTTCCTCTTGACGAAAGAGATTAAGGTAAGGTAGATATAGAGTTTGAGCATTTTTTGCAAAAATATTGCATAATAAATCATTTTCATAATTGAGCCATTGAACCAAGTAAATTCTAAACACATTAGGATGAATTTTCTAAAATACATTTCTATGAGAAAAGTGGATTGCATTGTGTATTTGATAACCACAAGAACCATGCTGTTATATAAAAATAATTTTTAATTTAATAAAACAGTTAAGCAATGGCACAAAATGTAAGTCCTCTAAGTCACTATTACCTTCACCCTAAAAGTCCCAAAATTTGGACAACTTTGGGAAATTTCCTTGATAAATATTTAGTGAAGTTGGATGTTACAACCCAAAACATAATTATCCTTTACTCAAGTAGTGCACTAGCATACAAATACTATTATTGTGCCTTATTGGGTATGAGTTGACTTCCAAAAATGGAGCTTCTAAGTAAAGGAATAGTTCTTGATGGTGAACTAACATTAGCATGAGTGGTCTTTGCTTAGGTACTTCCTGAGTTCTTTTTATGCCAATTTTATTCCTCCATCTAGGTGAAGACCTTATTCAATGTCATGAAAAATGAGAGGCACTATTGAACTGCATGATTGAGAAACTTATTGAGCGATGCAACGTATTTACCTCCTTTAATATCTTTGTTCTCCTCATGTTCAACACGACTTATTTTTTTCCATGATTTGTCTTAATTACATGTTTGTTTACCATAAATCCAAGGATTTTTTCAAAGGAGATGTCGAAGCCACACCTAGACAGATTAAATTTCATTTCGAACTTAGCGAGTGTGGCAAAAGTGTTTTCCATGTATGTGACATGGTCATGGGGATTCAGGATTTTTGCAAGAATATCATAAACATATATTTCCCTAGTCTTTCTTATTTGGTGCTCGAACATGGAGTTCACTAGTCGATGGTAGGTTTATCCAATGTTCTTTAACCGTTATGGCATAACTTGATAACAGTAAGTCCCAAGGTGAATTTGTATTTTATTGTATATGGAATAAATATCCATGAAAGAGATAATTTTATGGCCTTGTGTCCACCAAAGTATTAATCTTAACGAGTGTGTATTAGTCCTTTGGTAAGGACTCGTTTAGGTCAGATTAATCTACACAAACCTACATTTTCCATTTGATTTCATAACCATGAGTATGCTTGAGATCCATTCGGGGTAAGTGACCTCCCAAAAAACTTCACGTCTAATAGTTTACCCACTTCTACATGTTTTGTTTCATTACATTTATGGGTAAAGGTTTTTGTATTCTACATCACTGGTTCCAATGTAGGGCTGACATTTAGCCAATGAGTCTTTACTATGGCTTCAATTCGTGACATGTCCTCATGGATTTAGGATGAAGCATTGTGATAATGAAAATGTCCATCTTATCCCATAGTGTGGGCTTTAGCGATGGCCTAATATACACCAATATTTATGGTTGACCTTCATGTAGTGAAATACGAGCAAGTTCTTCAATAGAGGATCCTCCTTTGGGCTCACATTTAGGGTTTAACTCGCTAATATTGAAAGTTTCCTTCTTTTCCTTTTAGTAGGTGAAGTAGGAGGTTAGAAATTAGGACTGACTTCCCCGTATTATGACTATTTAATTCGATGCTGGAAACTAGGGGTGAGGGAACACTATAGCAAGTCATATTAGTAATATCCATACCATCAATTTGTTGTGGCTAAAGGGTACCTAATGACTAAGAACTCCACCAGCAACGTGACAAACTTAGTATCCTTATTGATTATGAGGGTAAATTTAATTAACCCCTTTAGGTTCAACTCTACTCCCACAAATCGTAACAAGGTTCCTTTGACATGCCTCAACCAGGCACCAACTAATTGCATTTTTTCAAATCTCTCGTAGTAAATGACATTCGTTGATCTCCCTACATTAATCCTCTTCGAGAGTGTAACCAAACTTAAAATGATTACTTCAATGAGGGGGATCATCATGGGTTGTGAGTAGGTAATAAGAGTTATTCAGTTTGAAGAAGTAATCTAATGGTTTGGGGGTTTGAATCTCCATTGCCTCTTATTCCTTATCTTAATATGATTTTTAATTGGGTTTTAATCCTCCGTCATCGATAAACCTCTAAAGACCATTTCTATTTTTCCAACCTAAGAGATTTCTCTGTGACCTTTTCCTCCTATGGCTTCTCCCGAGCTTACCAGTCCTCCCTCAATATGAACCTTCATTTTATTTTGTCTTCATTTTGTTTGTCACCCCAATTAGTTGTTTGCATGTTAGTTCATTCCATAAATTCCCTTATGTTCCCTATTTTGGTCAGAAATTCTATCTCAATTCATCATGAGGTCTTCATTGGTGTTAGGCCAATGGTCGCAGCGAAAACAACGATACTTATGCAATTTCCTTCTAAATGATCGACTCTTTACCTTATTAGTCCCATTGAGCATTTGGGCATCCTATATGGTTTTGAGGATTCTATTTATCGAGGTAGTGAGGGACATGAATTGGTTAAACATGGTCTGATCCCCACTGTTTTAAAGCACTTTGTAGTTTTCCTGTTAGAGAGTATTGTTAAATTACATATGGATAATGAACTTTTAATATCTTGTGGCTTCTTTACATTCAAGACTTCCATTGTTGATCTATCGAAGCGCATCCTTTAATGGTATCTTTCATTTGTTTATCATTTAACTATGCACACACTCATGATCTTTTAAATGTGTAAATTTATTCTAAAAGGATTTTTTAAAGTTTCCTTATAGTGTGTACACTTTTCAAAAAGGGTATAAGATCTTCATTTTTTATTTAAAAGTAAATTTTTTATTGAGATTTTTTTTTGCCTTAACCAGTTTGCACGGTATGAAACCACCCTTGTGCGCACGGAGCATGGTTTTTAGGCCTAGGAAATTCCTTCTTTATATTTTTATGTACGTCGTTGATTTACCCCCATGTGCACGGCATTTGGGGGTTTTTGGTCATTGTTTCCTTCTTAAAGTCGTGCACACACTGATTATTTGCACATGTGCTCACGGTGACACTGAAATTTAAAAGTGTCTACAAATAGACCCTCTCCCCCCCCCCCCCCCCAAAGTAACAACATTTCCTCATTTCAAATTAGACTTACTCTTAAGAGATTTTTCGTGTTTGAGAGCATCTCTTTGTAATAACCCTCGCTTGTGAGACCGTACTTTATAGTAATTACTTTGTATAGTAATTAGAGACCAGTGTGGGGTTATGATTTGAATGTTAATTCAATGTAGAAAAGTTGATATTTATTGTGAGTTAGCATACATATCATAATTATGGGAAAATATTGCTATGTCATGCTTATTAATATCATCTGAATTTAAAATGATATTTGGCTTAATAATGAGACCGGAATCTAAATTGAATTTTAAAATGTCCAAATGATAATTTGGAGGTTGCAGTTGATTCCGGAATGTGCGAAATAGTCAAATAATGTGCCATGTTGTATTTTGTAGTTTTGGGCATTTTTGACTGGTTGTACCTTAATTATGCTATTGCGTATTATTTTATCGCACTTTTGGTTAATTAAGTGGGGCATTTACCTTAAGTCACGACTTAAGCCTATTAAGTCTTCTAATTTCCCCAAAATCCCTTCCTAAACCTAAGAGAGTAAGAGAAGAGTAGAGAGAAAGCTTTGGAGATTGAGAGAGAGATTGCTACTACACCAAGGAATTTGCATATTTGCTGAATCAAGGCGAGTTTTTACTTGCTATTTCTGTCTTGAGATAAATGATTTGTTGTGGTAATGGTGTATTGATTTTAGTTTAGCAAACTTAGGGTTTTCTTATGTATTTTTGGGTTTTGATCCACTCAAAGATGATTCATGAGGTTTTAGATGATCAATAGTATCATTGATGTTATTTTAGGGTTGGTATATAAGTTTGGTTTGAAGAGATTGGAGTTGGGGTAGAAAATGGAGTCCAAGACTCCATAGCCATTTCTTGGCAAAATCGCAGGCCCGAATCGATTCGGCCCCCTGGGCGAATCGATTCGGTTAGGTCCAGTGCCCAGGTCTTGTGAACCGAATCGATTCGAAATTGATCCGAATCGATTCGGAGTTATGCAGAAACCCAAACCTTCTGACCGAATCGATTCGGTTTCCATCCGAATCGATTCGGCTACATTTCAGAAACTCAAATTTTCTGGCCGAATCGATTCGGCCAAGGGGGCGAATCGATTCGGTAGCCCTGCACTTTTTTAAAATTTTTCTTTTTCATTTTTAACCCCTTTTCTTTAGGATTAATGATTAGGGACCTTATTAAATGAAGTAAACATAGGGTTTAGAGTATTAGTTGAGTTGGGACGACATCCTAGACTCGAAAGGGTTCGTCTAGGGTTCATTTAAAGGGGAATTTAAAGTAACGCTTAGGCATTACTTTCGTCTCGTAGTTTTATAAGGGTCTAGATTATATTAAGATCAATTTGGAGATAGTAGAATTCAACTCGGGTTAGATTTGACTTGATGGTTTATGTTAAGGCCTAAAAGAGGCTTGGTGAATAACTTTGGAGTCCAAATTTCTTATCGAGGATGTTATGACGGTACGTAATACGTATAGTCCCGGGTTAGCTTATACATTTACTAATAATGGGAAGTTGATAAGGTAAATGATAATTTACTAGATCAAGTAATGGAAATTAATAAAATGGATGTTACACACCTCTCTAAATACCATCTTAAGGGAAGTCCGTGCGATAGGTGAAGCCCCCTGGCTAATGAATGCAGGGTGGATATAGTCCTAGGTCATATGAGCGCTTGTTTTATTTTTCTGCGATGGGTAGGAGATTCTGGGTGTGGTCTTGACTACCCCGCAGGCATATGTCCGCTTCCCGACGATTTCGATAGGATCCCAGGTTGTCTTATGTTAGGCCCTGGAAGATGATGGTTATTTAGGGACGCGCACAGTGGGGAAACCCGGACGGGCGGTCTTAGAATCGTTATATTTATATTTATGACTATTCTAATTATCGAGTTGGACTCGATGGAACATGAATGCCATAAAGAGAAAATTTATGCCACAAAGAGCATGCTATTGAGTTAGTGCCATACAGTGCACAAGATGATAATTATATTCCTGATAAGGAATGGAAAAGAAGATTGAAATTGAAATATGATGAATGATGATAAAGGCTCACATGTATTTTAAATTCTGTTTTAAATGAATCTCACTCTATATAGTCCTTTATCAGTTTTAGTTCCTCATATGCTGTTACCATGCTAGACTATCATTCCTGATTATTGTGCATCATTGTCATACCTGTCATTTATCTATTGATCACATATACCCGGCCCTGACCGGTTTTCCTTTCTTGTTGTATATGTATATATTTAATCCGTTCAGGTGTTCCGCCGCACGGTCGCCCGTAATGACCTTTCCTTCCATATGTTTTGAGGAGCCGTGACATTGTGCGGGTTTCACGGGAGTTTTGTGTAGACGCCTCTATTTATGTTTCTATTTATGCTCAGTTTATTCGGGCTTGTTGCCCAAATCGTTGTAATTGTATAATGGATTTATTATGTAATACTTGGTACAAATTGTATGTTGTATGGTTGTTATTGACCGACCTTTTGTTCGGTCCTTTTGTATCTTTTAGGTTTCTTATCTACGCTTGTGGGGTTTTCCACCCTCTATTTCTATTAGGGGTTGTTGAAAATGTTTTCTTTTCAATTCAAATCAAAGTTTTTGATAACCCGTTTTCTGGAATATAGAGTGGTTATTCCTATACTTTGCATATTGTTGTGATGCTGAGAATGATATTTATCAATGATTTCCTATTTTATCGGGGTATAGGGCTGGCCACCCTTTATTCCGGATAGCGGGTTGTCACAAATGGTATCAGAGCATCAGGTTCTAGAGTCTTTAGGATCTATGCGGACTTGTCACGTTCTACCGTAGCGTTCTTTGATATAAAACTTAATGTTAGGATTGTTTTGCTGCCTATGTATGCGATCTTCTGCTAAATAGATTGTCTTACACTATGTTTTAACTCTATCTCGTCTTTATCTCAGATGCCGCCGAAGAGAGGACGTCCCGCTAGACGTAATAGGGTTGTTGAGGATGAGTTTGGTCCTCCACCGCAGCAGGGGAATATCAGTGCCGCTGAAGTGGCAAATATTGTGGCCCAAGCTGTCAACGCCGCGATGACTGCAGTGGCTCAACAAATGCCACAAGCTCAAGTGAGGGGACAAGAGGCACTAGTTCCTACGGGACCTTCTCAATGGGAACGGGTGAGGGAGTCTTTCCTTAAGGGACATCCCCCGGAATTCGAGGGAGGTTCGGATGTTATCAAGGCGAACCAGTGGAAGAGAGATATGCAGCGCCATATTAGGATGGTGGAATGTAGTGAGGAGAGAAAGCAAATTCTCGTTACTTTCAAGCTTGTCGGGCCGGCCTTACATTGGTGGGAGTCAATGACGACACCCGAGCAAAGGGATACTATGTCCATTACAAATTTTTGGGTTTTGTTTGATGGGAAGTATTTCCCTCCCGCAGTTCAGAGGGAAATGCAGAGGAAGCTGCAGGATTTGGTTCAAGGGGAGAGGTCGGTTGCCGAGTACGAGGAAGAGTTTACCCGGTTAGCCAGTTTTATACCGGATGAGGTAACTCCAGAAGCTAAGAGGATCTCCAAGTTTGTGGGAGGTTTACATTGGCGAATAAAACAACATTTGCTGGGAAACCCATCTCTGGTGACTTTTGGTGATGTGATGAATGCCGCTTTACTTCACTATCAGGAGCACAGATTGTTTTTGCTAAACAAGAAGAAGGTTGTTACTGTGGGGCAAGCGGGGAGGTAGGGAGGAGTTGGGAGCGGAGGGGGAACATCGTCTTCGTCCCAATCCTCGGGGAACAAGCAGGTTGAGAGGGATCCTCAGCAGGGGGATTCGTCCAAGCGTCAATGGTTCGGTGGGTTTAATGACGGTGGCAACAACAATGCTAACAGGCAGGGTCAAGGTGGTCAGCAACCACAGGGAGGTAGAGGTGGAAATGGAGGTAGGGGCCAACAGGGCCGAGGTGCGGGACAATTCCGGAATAACCAAGGTAGGAATCAGGACAATGCGGTGAATAAATGTTTTCAGTGTGGGGAGCTGGGCCACTATAAAAGGGCGTGTCCTCAGTTGGTTGGAGGGCATCTTCCAAGGGCCCCACAGCAGCCGTATGTACAGTTTCCGCCCCAAGCGCCTAATCCGATTACTCCTCCTCAACGGGGGCAATTGCAGTACGGTCGGGTTTACCATATTCAGGAGGCTCTGCTTCCTCCAGCTCCTCCTGCACCGCCAGCGATCGAGGGTAAGTTTCTCATTCATGGGCATTCGGGTCGAATCCTATTTGATACGGGTGCTACACACTCCTTTATTTCTAGAAGTTTTGCTCAGACTACGGGTTTGATAAAATCTGCTGAAAGTACTTTCACTAGCGTCGAATCCTCTATGGGCGATGGTTCATTGATTTTCTTCGTATGTAAAAACGTAGGAATTAATCTTGGTGACTTGTGTTTTGATGCCGATTTTCTCGTCCTTGATATGGTCGGGTACGATGTAATTTTGGGTATGGATTGGCTAGTGAAGTACCGTGCTATAGTGAATTGTTTCGGGAAGAGTATAGTTTTTTCGGTTCCGGGACAGGAGATGTTCCTGGTAGTTATGCCTTGTATGGAAGGGAGCACGAGTGTTTATCTGTATTGCATTGCAGAAGACGCATCTAGAGATGTCGTGGTTCCCCTAAATTCTCTTCCAATCGTTAGAGATTTTGAAGATATTTTCCGAGAGATACCGGTATTACCTCCAAGTCGGGAAATAGAGTTTGTGATTGACTTAATGCCGGGAACTCGACCGATCGCAAAAGCTCCTTATCAAATGGCTCCTGCAGAGATGAGTGAGCTGAGAGATCAGATTCAGAAGTTACTGGAGCAGGGCTTCATTAGGCGTAGTACCTCACCGTGTGGCGCTCCAGTTTTATTTGTGAAGAAGAGAGACGGTTATCTCCGGTTATGCGTGGACTATAGAGAGTTGAATAAAGTCACCATCCGGAATAAATACCCTTTACCTCGCATCGACGACTTGTTTGATCAACTTAGGGGAGCTTCCTACTTCTCCAAGATCGACTTGCGGACAGGGTATCACCAATTGAGGATACGAGAGAAAGATGTATCCAAGACGGCCTTTCTGACCCGCTATGGATCTTATGAGTTCTTGGTTATGCCCTTTGGGCTAACCAATGCCCCTGCAGTGTTTATGGACCTTATGAATGGGGTATTCCGGGATTTCTTTGACCAGTTTGTCATTGTCTTTATTGATGACATCCTAGTCTATTCTCAGACGGAGTCGGATCACGCTGCTCACTTGCGGTTGGTCTTGCAGAGATTGAGGGATCATCAATTGTATGCAAAGTTTGAGAAGTGTGGCTTCTGGTTGAAGGAAGTTCAATTTTTGGGGCATGTGGTGTCATCCCAAGGTGTGTCTGTGGATCCGAGTAAGGTGATCGCGGTGAAGGAGTGGGGTCAGCCCACGACGCCCACTGAAGTTCGTAGTTTTCTGGGCTTGGCGGGTTATTACCGTCGATTTATTAAGGGCTTTTCTAAGGTTGCTAGCCCGTTGACGAACTTAACCCGAAAAGGAGTAAGATTTGTATGGGACAGTTCATGTCAAGCGACTTTCGATGAGCTCAAGGATAGACTGACTTCCGCTCCAGTCCTGGCATTGCCAAAGCCGGGATTGGAATATCTCATCTTCACTGATGCATCTCTTCTGGGGTTAGGAAGTGTTCTTCAACAAGAGAGACAACCTATTGCGTACGCTTCTCGTAAGTTGAAGCCTCACGAGAGGAACTATCCGGTACATGACTTGGAGTTCGCCGCCGTTGTATTTGCCTTGAAGATATGGAGGCATTACCTCTTGGGGGAAAAGTTTAGTCTTTTCACCGACCACAAATCGCTGCAATACTTATTCTCCCAAAAGGATCTGAATATGCGCCAGCGTCGTTGGTTGGAGTTTGTGAAAGACTACCAATTTGATATTCATTATCATCCCGGGAAGGCAAATGTGGTAGCAGATGCCTTGAGTAGAAAGCCTGATGGAGGCTTAGCTGAGGTGTGGAAAGCTAAGTGGAAAGAACTCAGCCTGGAGGATGCAGGGGTGAGATCATTCCTTTCCGTGATTACGGTTACTCCCACGATTATTGCAAAGATTGTGGAAGCTCAGAAAAGAGATAAAGTTTATCAAGACCATACACGCCAGTTGTTGTCTGAGGGAGCGGAGTCGTACTCAATTGGTTCTGAGGGTGGACTATGCTTCCATGGAAGACTTGTGGTTCCCGACGATGGGGATTTGAGACGTGCAGTTATGGCGAAATCCCACGGGTCCAAGTTCACGGTGCATCCAGGCGGGGATAAGATGTACCAAGATATGCGTCGTTTGTATTGGTGGGCGGGAATGAAGAGGAATATCTCAGAGTTTGTGTCTCAATGCACTACTTGTCAGTTGGTTAAGATTGACCTCCAGCGACCGATAGGTTTGTTACAACCGCTCGAGATTCCCGTATGGAAATGGGAGAGCATTTTGATGGACTTTGTTACGGGCTTGCCTAAATCGCAAAAGGGTCACGACTCAATTTGGGTGATTGTCGACCGTTTGACTAAGTCGGCACACTTCTTACCTGTGCGCACCGATTATGATACTGCTCGTTATGCCCAGTTGTTCATTGAGGAGATCGTCAGACTCCACGGGGTACCTTTGAACATTATCTCCGACCGAGATAAGATATTTGTGTCCCACTTTTGGCAGAGTTTCCAGGGAGCTATGGGGACTGAATTGAAGTTAAGATCTTCCTATCATCCTCAAACAGACGGTCAGACCGAAAGGGTAAACCAGATGTTGGAGGATATGCTTCGTATGTGCATACTCGACTTTAAAGGCAGTTGGGAACAATACCTTCCGTTGGTTGAGTTTGCTTACAACAACTCATACCAATTCACTATTGGAATGGCACCTTATGAAGCTCTGTATGGCAGGCCTTGTAGATCGTCCGCTTGTTGGTTGGAAGTGGGTGATAATAAGTTCCTTGGACCTGAAATGATCCAAGATACTTCTTCGAAGATTGAGCTTATTCGGAATCGCATACGGATAGCCCAAGATCGTCAAAAGAGTTATGCCGATGCGGGTAGGAGACATATGCAATTGGAAGTTGGAGACCAAGTGTTAGTGCGAGTGTCCCCGATGAAGGGCATTAAACGTTTTGGGAAGAAAGGAAAGCTTGCACCCCGCTTTGTTGGACCTTTCCCGGTGATTGCAAAGGTTGGTCCCGTAGCATACCAACTTGCCTTGCCGGAACCTTTACAACAAATCCATGATGTATTTCACGTCTCTTCTTTGAAGAAGTACAAAAGGTGTGAAGGTGCCCTTTGGCACATTTCTTTCGAAGATATCGACTTGCAGCCCGATGTTTCTTACGAAGAACAACCGGTTGCTATCCTTGAGTTTGGGGAGCGAAAGTTGAGATCTCGTGTGGTGCCCCTAGTGAGAGTTCATTGGAGTCATCATCATGCAAGCGAATCAACTTGGGAACGCGAGGATGAGATGCGAGAGAAATATCCACATCTTTTCTTATGAGGTATGCCTGAATTTTGGGGGCAAAATTCCCTCTTAAGGGGGGGAGTATGTAATAACCCTCGCTTGTGAGACCGTACTTTATAGTAATTACTTTGTATAGTAATTAGAGACCAGTGTGGGGTTATGATTTGAATGTTAATTCAATGTAGAAAAGTTGATATTTATTGTGAGTTAGCATACATATCATAATTATGGGAAAATATTGCTATGTCATGCTTATTAATATCATCTGAATTTAAAATGATATTTGACTTAATAATGAGACCGGAATCTAAATTGAATTTTAAAATGTCCAAATGATAATTTGGAGGTTGAAGTTGATTCCGGAATGTGCGAAATAGTCAAATAATGTGCCATGTTGTATTTTGTAATTTTGGGCATTTTTGACTGGTTGTACCTTAATTATGCTATTGCGTATTATTTTATCGCACTTTTGGTTAATTAAGTGGGGCATTTACCTTAAGTCACGACTTAAACCTATTAAGTCTTCTAATTTCCCCAAAATCCCTTCCTAAACCTAAGAGAGTAAGAGAAGAGTAGAGAGAAAGCTTTGGAGATTGAGAGAGAGATTGCTACTACACCAAGGAATCTGCATATTTGCTGAATCAAGGCGAGTTTTTACTTGCTATTTGTGTCTTGAGATAAATGATTTGTTGTGGTAATGGTGTATTGATTTTAGTTTAGCAAACTTAGGGTTTTCTTATGTATTTTTGGGTTTTGATCCACTCAAAGATGATTCATGAGGTTTTAGATGATCAATAGTATCATTGATGTTATTTTAGGGTTGGTATATAAGTTTGGTTTGAAGAGATTGGAGTTGGGGTAGAAAATGGAGTCCAAGACTCCATAGCCATTTCTTGGCAAAATCGCAGGCCCGAATCGATTCGGCCCCCTGGGCGAATCGATTCGGTTAGGTCCAGTGCCCAGGTCTTGTGAACCGAATCGATTCGAAATTGATCTGAATCGATTCGGAGTTATGCAGAAACCCAAACCTTCTGACCGAATCGATTCGGTTTCCATCCGAATCGATTCGGCTACATTTCAGAAACTCAAATTTTCTGGCCGAATCGATTCGGCCAAGGGGGCGAATCGATTCGGTAGCCCTGCACTTTTTTAAAATTTTTCTTTTTCATTTTTAACCCCTTTTCTTTAGGATTAATGATTAGGGACCTTATTAAATGAAGTAAACATAGGGTTTAGAGTATTAGTTGAGTTGGGACGACATCCTAGACTCGAAAGGGTTCGTCTAGGGTTCATTTAAAGGGGAATTTAAAGTAACGCTTAGGCATTACTTTCGTCTCGTAGTTTTATAAGGGTCTAGATTATATTAAGATCAATTTGGAGATAGTAGAATTCAACTCGGGTTAGATTTGACTTGATGGTTTATGTTAAGGCCTAAAAGAGGCTTGGTGAATAACTTTGGAGTCCAAATTTCTTATCGAGAATGTTATGATGGTACGTAATACGTATAGTCCCGGGTTAGCTTATACATTTACTAATAATGGGAAGTTGATAAGGTAAATGATAATTTACTAGATCAAGTAATGGAAATTAATAAAATGGATGTTACACACCTCTCTAAATACCATCTTAAGGGAAGTCCGTGCGATAGGTGAAGCCCCCTGGCTAATGAATGCTGGGTGGATATAGTCCTAGGTCATATGAGCGCTTGTTTTATTTTTCTGCGATGGGTAGGAGATTCTGGGTGTGGTCTTGACTACCCCGCAGGCATATGGCCGCTTCCCGACGATTTCGATAGGATCCCAGGTTGTCTTATGTTAGGCCCTGGAAGATGATGGTTATTTAGGGACGCGCACAGTGGGGAAACCCGGACGGGCGGTCTTAGAATCGTTATATTTATATTTATGACTATTCTAATTATCGAGTTGGACTCGATGGAACATGAATGCCATAAAGAGCAAATTTATGCCACAAAGAGCATGCTATTGAGTTAGTGCCATACAGTGCACAAGATGATAATTATATTCCTGATAAGGAATGGAAAAGAAGATTGAAATTGAAATATGATGAATGATGATAAAGGCTCACATGTATTTTAAATTCTGTTTTAAATGAATCTCACTCTATATAGTCCTTTATCAGTTTTAGTTCCTCATATGCTGTTACCATGCTAGACTATCATTCCTGATTATTGTGCATCATTGTCATACCTGTCATTTATCTATTGATCACATATACCCGGCCCTGACCGATTTTCCTTTCTTTTTGTATATGTATATATTTAATCCGTTCAGGTTTTCCGCCGCACGGTCGCCCGTAATGACCTTTCCTTCCATATGTTTTGAGGAGCAGTGACATTGTGCGGGTTTCACGGGAGTTTTGTGTAGACGCCTCTATTTATGTTTCTAGTTATGCTCAGTTTATTCGGGCTTGTTGCCCAAACCGTTGTAATTGTATAATGGATTTATTATGTAATACTTGGTACAAATTGTATGTTGTATGGTTGTTATTGACCGACCTTTTGTTCGGTCCTTTTGTATCTTTTGGGTTTCTTATCTACGCTTGTGGGGGTTTCCACCCTCTATTTCTATTAGGGGTTGTTGAAAATGTTTTTTTTTTCAATTCAAATCAAAGTTTTTGATAACCCGTTTTCTGGAATATAGAGTGGTTATTCCTATACTTTGCATATTGTTGTGATGCTGAGAATGATATTTATCAATGATTTCCTATTTTATCGGGGTATAGGGCTGGCCACCCTTTATTCCGGATAGCGGGTTGTTACACTCTTTTCTTCTCGTTTTGCAAATCAAGGTTTCAAACTCAATTTTAAAGATTTTTATATCTAAACCTAGATAAACACTTGAGAGATATAAATCCATGATAACCATGGTTTATTGGTTATATATTCTATTTAATACAATCTATACTCCAAGATCTCAAAGGAGGTGTTTTAGCTAGTGAAGAGTTCAAACATGGTGTGGTCAAAGGATGAAGATTGAGATATTCATACTCGGTCAATGGAGTTTTGATTGGATCTATTATTAGAATGGGAGAGTGTCTCATAATTTATATTTAACTTCTTGTGAGATAATGAGAGAGAGGGATATCGTCCTACGTTGTATAAAGGAATGTTTCAAATCTAATAAGAATATAAAACACACCAAGGTTTTTTACCCATAGGTTGGGTTTTTTTCCGCATAAATCAGAGTTGTGTGATTATTTTTATGGTTTCTTTGTTTGCTTATGATTATTTCATCTTCGTTGATCTATCTCTAATTCTTAAAATTGAAAATAACTTAAATCTATGTCACTAGTTAATGCATGAAATTTAAAATTAGGAAAAAATACTTTCAAAGCTATTCAACCTCTTTAGGTTTGCATTTTGTATAAATACATTTATATCCTCAATTGGTATCATAACACGGTTACTCATTTTAGGGCTTAACATATTGAGTAAATCCTTGATTTAGTTTTAATGATATGAATTCATCATCACATTCGTCTTTAGATAAGAACACATCTTATTCATCTAATGAGTCTAGCTATGAGGTTTTGTGTGCATGAAAATACATCTACTACTTTGGTTTTGATTCATTCAATGCTCTCTTGATATAAATCTATAGGCTTCGTGTGCATGATAATATACATTCATTATCACATTCATATCTGGTTTTGAATCGTTTAATGATTTCTTCAAATATATCTACTACTTTATTACATAAAAAGTCAAATGTTGCTGAACAAGAGAGTTCTAATCAAGTTAATAAAAAGAATATTTCTTGAAACAATATTAAGGGAAAATAACTTGAGAAGAATGTATTCTCTAAAAAAATTAAATAGTACATGTTTTAAAGGTAACAAACGATTCTCAAGTCAAAATGCCTAAATTTGTTTAAAGACCTCAAATGTAAGAGAATCAAAAAAATGTTTTCAATAAACCAAATCCTCATTTTATATATTATGAAAATCATTTTAAAAGAGAAACTGTTTCCAAAACAAAAGAGAAATATGTTTTTTTAAAAGAAACATGATTTTTTGTCAAAAGTTTGTTAAAACTTAAAAATGTTCCTATTATTCCATGAGAGGACATTTAAGACATTTTTGTTACAAATTTAAAAACTTTGAGAAATATTCGTACACTAGCTTTTGAACGAGAAATGAGTTTTAAGGGGAAAACACAAGACTTTAAAATTGATTTAAAAAAAACAAAACTCAAGTGAGTGAGTTGATAAAGGGTGATCAAACTAAACCTAAATGGGTTAGGAAGGAGAATCATAGTTGTTATGTTATCATCGCAATTCTTAAAGTCTGAAACTCTATCAATTGCTATTTTAATAATGGTTGCTCGTAACATATGATGGGAAATAAGTCATTTTCACTTTATTAGAGGATTACAATGGTAATTTGGTAACTTTTGGAAATGGAAAGAAATCGAGTGTGAGTGGTAAATGCACCGTGAAAGCTTTGGAGAGCACTACACTTCACAATGTTCTTTATGTTGAGGAGCTTACTTATAATCTCATTAACTTCAGCAAAATTTGTGATGATGGACATCTTGTAATCTTATCAAAAAATTAGTTCTTAGTGATAAATTATGAAAATGGAGATTTAATAAGATGGATTAGGTCGAGTGAAAATTGTTATGTTTTTATGAGTGAACCCAAAGTTGTGTGCCAAAAGGCTAAAGTGGAGTTTATTAACTTGTGTCATCAAAGGCTAGGGCATATCAATTTTAGAGATTTAGAGAGTTTGTAAAATAAAGAGAGTTTTGGGTATTCCTAGATTAGGAAAATCTATGAGGAAGGTTTATGGAACGTGTCAAAAGGGAAAAGAACCCAAGAGTTTCCATAATAATTTAATCGATACTACAACCTCTAAACTTCTAGATTTAGTACATCTATATTTAATGGGTCCCTAAAATACGGAGAGTAAATAAGGGATGCGATATTTCATTATGAGTGTTTATGATTTTTCTATATTCAAATTGTGGGGTTTATGAGAGAGAGAAAATGATATTTTTGAGATCATTATTTCTGAGTTCATTAATCATAAGGTTGCGAAAGATTATGATGGAGTGAGGATCAAACATGAATTTTCATTCGTTGTGACTCCGTAACAAAATGGAGTTGTTAAGATAAATAACTGAACATTACAAGAAAAGGAAAAGTGCATCCTAGAAGGTAAAAACCTATTTAAAATGTTTTGGGCCGAAGCTATACAAATAGCTTCTCATACATCCGATAGGGTTTTTCTTAGACACTTCTCCAAGAAGACTCCATATGATATTTGGAAAGTAAATTTGTCAACTCTTAAGTGCACTAAAGTGTTTGGTAGTAAGGGTTACATTCTTAGAGATAATGAGTATGTTACCAAGCTTGACTCAAAAAGTGAGGAAAGGGATATTTCTTAATTATTCTTAAAGTAGTCGAGTGTATCATGTTTGTAACATAGAGATAGATGACGTCATGTAGGCATTTAATATTGTTCTTGATGATGATGACTCGTGTTATCACTTTTTAAGATGAAGTTGAGGGAGAGTATTTATATAATAAGATTGTTGAGATTAGGAATGTCAATGTAGGAGAGTCTAGTCCTTTTACAAAAACATTAAGGGAACATCTTCACAAAATAAGACTCAAGGTGAGAGAGAGAGAGGAATTACTACCTGGGTTGAAAAAGAGCATACACCATCTAGAATCATAGGAAATCTTGAGAGTGGTATGAAAATAAGAAATTAACTTCTAGATTATCTCAATTTTTAATTCTTCACATCTCAAATTGAACCTAAAAATGTGAAAGAAGTTTCAAAAATGAGCCTTGAATTGGAGCAATTCAAGAAGAATTAAATTAATTTAAAAGATTAAAAGTTTGGGAATTAGATACTAGACCACATAATCAAAACATTAGAGGTACTAAATGGGTGTAAAAAAATAAGTTGGATGAAGATGGTCTGAGTGTGAGAAATAAAACAAGACTTTTAAATTTAGGATATTTTCAAATTGAAGGTGTGTATTTTGATGAAACCTTTTCCCTAATTGCAAGGTTAGAGAGTATTAGACTTTTATTAGCCTTTACATGTTTCATGAAATTCAAGCTTTATCTAATAGGTGCCAATATTATTTTTTAAATGGGGTTTTGAATGAAGAAGTGTGTGTTGAATAACCCAATGGTTTTGAAAACCCTAAATTTCCCAATCATGTGTTGATGCTAAATAAAGACTTACATGGTCTCAAACAATATCCTTGAGCTTAGTATGAGAGGTTGACCTTCTATCTTTTGAAAAATAATTTTAAGAGAGGAGTTGATAGAATTCTAAAATTTTAGGGATCATATCCTTCTATCTAAAATTTGTGAGGATGATATTGTGTTTGGGTCAATAATTAGGAAATGTGCTCATAAGTTCATAGGAGATGGAAAAGGAGTTTGAAATGAGCATGGTTGGTGAGTTGACATTTTTCCTTGTCTTACAAGTGAAATAAATGCACAATAGAATTTTCATTTCCTAAGCTAAATATGCTAAGGAGTTGTTCAAAACGTTTGGCATGGAATTGACAAAACATGCTAGCATGATAAGGAAAAATGTAACATTTGTAATATATATTAGTTGGCTATCTCTCGCGATAAAAAATTTGAGTCATGCACAATGTCGAACCTAAAAGATCGATACACTAGATGAATGATAGTTTCTTTGTACTTTACCTATGAACATTGCGATTTAAAGACATAAAAACATCTCAAGTTTTGAAGCCATCTGTTTCTGAGCTTGAAGTATATCATTTTACGGAATCATTTAAACTTTTACTAATGCACACACTCACGGATTTTAAAATTAAGATAATTTTTTTTAGCAATTTACTTTTAATTGTTGTATTTGTTTTGAAAAATGGAATCAAGTCTTATTTTAAAAAAGTTCGTTGGAATTTGGTTTTAAAGAGTTTTTAGTTCTAACTGTTCAAACGACGGAGTTTTTACTCTTCCCCATTATTAATGAAGGATTGGGAAAAACTATTTGCACGATTATGTTTTGTCACCGTGCGCATAACCCTAGATTTAATTCAATCTAAGGTCACACTGTCTAACATTGTGCGCACAGAAAAACTCAACCGTACGCACGACGGAGCTATAATTTAAAAAAATCCTTTAAACAATCTTCTTTTTCCTCCATTTATTATGAAATCTTTTGCACATTTCAAAATTTACTCTCTGAATAGTTTTTCATTTTTTGTTAGGTTTATTTTTTCTCTCTAATTCAAATTTAAACATTTAATTGGGAGATTGTGAGATTTTAAGATCTATCATGGGATCTTCATTTGTGAGTCGATATGAGAGCTGTTTATTAACTTTTAGCCAAGTTTAAATTTGAATTATGATTCAATTTCATGATCTACACTCCAAGATAAAAAAGTGGAGGTGGTTAATCTATTGAGAGATTGAACCTAGTGTGGATTAAGGGTCAAGAATGGAGTATTGTGTTCGAGAGACGAGTTTCACTCCAATTTCTCATTAAAACACGGGAGAGCCACGATATTCATAGGTAAGCTCGTATGATTGCACTTAATCTATTTACTATCTTGTATTGTGTAGAATAACTTGTGAAATTTATTGAGATACTAGGTTACACAATGGTTTTTTATCCATAGCTTTGGATTTTTCCTTGTATACCTGATGTTGTGTGCTATTTATGTGATTATTTATCATTTTGATTTGATATTTCTGTGTTGATGTTTACAACTATATTAGATCACTTCAAGAATTTGAAAAAGACATAGATCTAGGTTTTTATCAAAATTGGAAGTTAAAATTGGACAAAATAATTGTAATAGCATATTCACCCCCTCTAGATTATTTTAGTGTTCCCATACTCGCATTTTTAGATTACAAATTGACCAAGGATGTGAGTGGAAAATATGTGAAATAGAAGTTGAATAAAAGCATGGTATGTCTACCTAACCGCAGGTCATCCTAGATATTTCTTATAATATAGGAGTGTGTTCTAGGTATTAAGAGAAACTTAAGTAATCTCACTTATAAGTTGTTAAAAAGGTGATATGATATTTTAGTGGTACTGAAAATATTAATGACTGAATTTATGAATATTCGGATTATGATTAGGTGGGTGATGTCGTTGGTCAGAAGAGCACATCGGTTGGATGCTTCTTTTTTGGCATGTCTATGATGTCTTGGCTTTTTAATAAACAAAATTCAATATCTTTGTCCTCATGTAAAGCTAAATATATTTCCGTGATTAGTTATTTCACCCCAACTGCTTTGTGTGAATGACTATGGGTTAGAGAAAGGAGCGATGGAATTTTATCATGATAACATGAGTGCAATTGATATTTCAATGAACTCGGTGAAACATTCGAGGATAAAACATATAGAATTGAGAAATCACTTCATTATGGATTTAGTGAAATAAAACATTATTAATGTAACACC
This sequence comes from Sambucus nigra, assembly GCA_949130495.1. Classification (NCBI taxonomy): domain Eukaryota; kingdom Viridiplantae; phylum Streptophyta; class Magnoliopsida; order Dipsacales; family Adoxaceae; genus Sambucus; species Sambucus nigra. The sequence continues at coordinate 226,815,545 of OX422219.1, forward strand.
CTTTGATTTTAATGATTTTTATATTGGGATTAATTGTGATTTATTAAACTAAATTGTGTAATTAATTCGAATTAAAATAAATATTAATTAGTGAGACAGGGGTCAATATTTATTTGTATTGACTATTACTTTATGAATAAGTAATAAATTAATAGGAAAGTATTATGATTGTCATGAGTCAGAAATACGACAGTTACGATAACTTTAGTCGGAATGCGTGTATTAGTTGTATTAGGACTTAATTTTGAGAAATAAAAGGTAATTTCATTTTAGATAATTCAAATGGTCATTTCGAGTGCGCCAGTGTGCTTGGAAGGGTCAAAATAGTCTAAAACGTGTACTCAGGGGTTTAGTTTGGGTCCCGGGGCATTTTTAGGCCAAACTGGAACCCCATGGGGGTATTTTTGTCTTTTGAAATTTTGGAGAATATAGACCAATAAATTTTATAAGTGTATATCAGATTATGTGTTGGGGAACTTAGGATTATCAGTTACCAAACCAAAGAGAGACTACAAGAGGAGGAAGGAGAAGGGTTTTCAGGTAGACTAAAGCTTTTCCACCATTCTTGCACCACCACCACCACCCTTGGGTAGATAGGAAGGAAAAGAATACCACCCAACCACCAATTTGTAAAGATTCAGGCCTATATATAGATTCAAGTGTTTATCTTGTCGATTTATGATTTGATATATCATCCATGTTAGAGTAGGGTGATTTTCTTATGAATTTTATAGATTTTAGCCTTAAATTGGAAGATATAACTCATTTTCTTGGTTAGGAAATTTGATAAACTTCATCCCTCGTACATGTAGTGTGAAATTGATGAATTAGTATGATAAATTTATGAAGAAATTTGGAGATTTATTGAGGTTCTTGAACAAAAAGAATAACTAGGGTTTTTAACGTTTAATATGAATTAACCTAATTTGAAGTTATTCTTTAAGGACTTTATGATTCTATCATGTAAAAAATCGTTTATACTTGTTGCTATGATGTTTGAGACCTTTGATTGGGAATTTGGGATAGTGTAATGGTGGTTTAGATGATTAAAAATGATGAAATCCCATAACAGCTAAAGGACGAAGATGACACATATTACAGCGAATCGATTCGTCTCCTGGGCCAAATCGATTCGAAAAGAGAATTGATTCAGACCAACGCCGAATCGATTCGGTTTCCCATATTTGCACAAATTTTTTATCCATTTTTTTTACTTAGACCTCATGGAAAATGATTGGGTTCTCCATTGAAGTAGTTCTAAATCCTAATGAGAGATATTTTAATTTTTTGTAGGCTAATGTTGGGATTGAGAATTATTACACAAAGAGAGATTAAGGATATAATCAATTAGGTAATGTGGTAATCAAACCTAATTCAAAAATTTTCATTGTGCGCGGACAATTTAAAGGAACGTAGAGTGAATTACCTACTAAATTACTTATGGGACACTTGGTAACCTTTCAGGTATTGGGAAACAATCGGCACTAGACGGTGAGAAGTATGATGGTAAAGTAATGATACATAGAATATTAGAGAGTACTATACTACGTATCGGATATCTAAGATAGGTTATATGATTAGGCACATATTCTTCATATTTATCCCCTTAATTTCGGTATTTTTATGATCCCGTGCAGTGTAAATAGCTTGTATTTGTCTCGTATTTATGCTACTAACCCCTTTTGGCAAGTATTTCGTGTTTTGTGTATTTCTGATGTGCTTTATAGGTTATTTCATGCAAGTTAGTGCGAAGGAGAACTCAAAAGAGTGAAAGAAAGCAAGAAATGTGAAGTTCAAGGGCATTTTCGTAATTTTTCAGCCTTAGTCCGGAGGTGGGTCCAATTGGACATTTGAAGATATTCCAATTACAAGAACACTGGAAAAAACGGCACCTCAATCCGAACTACGGTGAAGAAGTTACGAGGTTTTGAAGTTACGAGATAATGAAGAGTCATTTTCATAAATAAAGAGTCAAAACTCTTGAAATTTCTTGTTTAATTCATTTTTAGTAGTTGTAAAACGTGGGGAGGCAAGGGAAGAGTAAATTTAGGTATTATAAAAGGGAAACCCCTATTAGGAAGTGGGGGGAGTTGTTTTTATCAAATTGTAGGAGGCTAGTAGTTAATTTTTAGAGGATTCTTGTAACCAAGAACCCTAGTTTTGAAGTTTGGCTACTATTCAAGATTCAAGGTTCTATTCAAGATTCATCATTCATCCATTTCAAGTAATTTTAATTTATTATTTCTATTGCTTTCATAGTTAGTTTAATTAATTGTTGCTTTCTAGTTTTTCAATCCTAATTCAAGTCATGTTCTCAATTTTCTAGATTTAGTTATGAATTCCTGCACTTTTAGTTTTAAGTTTTCTTTTATTTTAATCATGTTAAGCTAAGTTTTTAAGGGTGGGGATGCATGAACCCAAACCGATATGGTATGCATAGATATAAAATTTGTCCTCTAAAATAAATAAGTGATTAAATCGTGTTATATAGTTTCACAACCATTGTAGACCTCGTTTGCCCTAGGTAACCGGGGTGCTTAAGGATGCAACGTGCGTGAACTATTGTGACACTACTTTACTCATTCTTTGATTATGTATGATGCGGGCTTGAACCTCATATATGTAATGCTTTGGAGTATTAAAGACTGGGTCTGATCAATTATCTAATTTATGACTAATTTTGTACTGGCATACACACTAGGGTTTGGGGGAGTATATTCTTAACCCATTTCTTCATTCATATTAATTACTTCTTAGTAAGTTAATTTTTCATGCATAGGTTAATTTAAATGAATTTAGTTAATTCATAGATAAAATCCAAACATCAATCATCTTTTTCTTTTCTTTTAACATCAACTTTAGGATAAAACTATAGTACCTTTGTCGTCACATTCACACGTGCTAATTCCCTGTGGATTCGATACCCAGACTCGCCACTATACTCCTTAAGAAGTGTAGTTACAAGTTTAGGTTTTTTTTGTATTGAGGTTGGAAGCCGATAACAACGACTAGCATATTACACGGATGCTTTTGGCGCCGTTACCGGGGATCAAAAATTGGTGATTCGTAGGAAAGTGAATTTAATTCTAAAGTGTTTTCCTTAAAAAAAATACACACACACACACAATATATATATATATATATATATATATATATATATATATATATATATATATATATATATATATGTATATGTATATGTGTGTGTGTGTGTGTGTGTGTGTGTGTGTCACGTTTTTGAATTGCCCACTTTTAAATGCCTTATTTTAACTCTTTTGGTGGCTTTAATTTTTATGATAATAGTGAGGAGGAGAATGAACTCACGCTTTATGAACATTGAATCAATATCACTAAAGATGAGTCTCATAAATACAAGCCCAGTGCTAAGGCCATCCAAATTTATCAAAATGAATTGCTTGAAGAAAAAAGACTTGAAAAAGAATATTTGGAAAAAAATCGTTATTGGGAGCAAGAGTAAGATGCACTATTTGAAACCAATGAGGATTTTTCTTCCGATATTTTTGAAGTCGAAGAATGTTTTCAACCAAATGAGGAATTCGAGCTGCTAGAACCAAGGAAGCCTACTTTGGAAGAACTCTTGATTATTATCAAAAAGCAATTTGATGGCCTTGTTGCTACAGAGTTGAAAATTAGAGCAACTTGCAAGGAGTTTAATGATTATTTGGACAACTTAGAGAAGCTCGAGACTTGCGCTTCACCTAACACTTTTGAGGATGAAATCATTGAGAGTGATCCAAGGTCTTTTGAATATCAACCTCTTATAAATATTGCGAAATCTACTGAGGTTGAAGATCATTTGTCTCCTTGTGTACCCACTATTATCGAACCATTAAATCCATCACAAGAACTGGATGAATGTCTTGAGGATGTTGATCCGATTCTTGTATAGGAATGTTATTTTGAGATGCTTCATCTCACGGGCCATACACTTAGATGTGTCACTCCATTAGATCCATTTGAAAATTTTGGGGGAGAAGATTTTGAGGACAAGGACTCTATGCTTGAATTGTTTTCCAAGACGGGCTCTTTCTGTTTGTATGTCCCACTTCCCATACTACTTGAAAAATATATGGAACGTGATTCTATTTTTCTTGGATCCCAATGGGACTTGTCCTCTTATGCACCCAAATCCTTCATTATCCCCCTAAATTTTTTAATAGGTGATGGTTCATTTCTTCCGCTTTGCACATGCCTTTCGTTTTTCCAACGAAATCCTTATTTTTTGGGCGACATGATTTCTAGTGAGCGTACACCATTAATCCCTCAAAGTCATATTGTATTTTGGGTGGACCCTCAAATTTTTCGACTTCTAGTGTATAACTTATTAGAATTTCAAATCGTAGATTGTACATAATTAGCTTTTTCTTTTTCCTTTTCTTTTTTTATAGTTTAGAGTAATTAGTTAAAGTTTTTGTTATTCTTTTTTATATGCTTGGTTCTAACATGTTTTGTAGATTCAATGGACTCGCACTCATCGGGGATCGCTCAATTTGGGTAATATCTTTCTTTTCCTCTCTTTATGTTGTGTTCTTGATTCGCATTGAGGACAATGCAACATTTATGTTAGGGGGTGTGGGATATTCTTCCCGTTTATTATTTAGATTCATTGATTCGATCACATGTTCTTTCCAAGTGTGTTCTTTTTAGAAAATTTCACAAATTTCAAAAAAGTTGAAAAAACCAAAAATATTTTTCTTCAAAATAAATAAAAATTGGAATTTAATTTTTTTTTAAATATCACCTTTATTATATTTAAAGTCTCAAATTGTTAACAATCAATTGCACTAAGCCGAAAATTGACCGAAGATGGAAATTGAAAGAAAATTGACGACTTATCGAATAAGTGTGGAGATTGATCAAACCCGGTGAGATTTCGATCCTTTCAATTTTTTATGAGTTTTTAAATCAATCCGAGTTTATAGTTAACTCAAAGTTCTTAGCAGCGTTTTAATAAGTCATTGATGATCTCAATCCTTTGTTTTGATCGGTTATGGGAAATGTGTGAAATATTGTCTCGAAATTCGTGCTAAATATATCTCTAAACTTAATTAATCTCGAGATGCATATGGTAATGTGATTAGCAATTTGGACAATGAAGTAGGCCCTCTTTTGTTTAACCCAAAAATATTAGCCATAAAAACGTTGTTAAAAATTCTCCCTTAGTAACCCAAATTAAGCCAAATAAAATTTATCTTTTTGTTTGATAATCCGAAAAACCCAAATAACCTGAAATTGTGAAAATTGAGAAAATTCATCAAGTAAGTCCAAATTGTGCAATAAAAAGGGGCAAGAGAAAAATAGAAAAAAAAATTCTCAACAAAAAAATAGTGAAAAAAAAATGAAAATTGAAAAAGAAAGAGAAAGAGAAAAATGAGCAAAATGCCCGAAAAAAAAGCACTAATGGACGTCATAAGGACATTTTCCAATTCCGAACATTCCGTCCATTTTCATTTTTATCCTTTACACTTTTTAACCAGAAAAGTCCAAACCGAGTCTGAATTGCGAAATTAATTACTGCATGGAGAGATAAGAATTGAAAAGATAGTAAAAGAGATTAAAATGGTGTGATTAAGAGATGATGTTTCCCGTTTCCTAATAACTGTATTCTGATGATAAGATCGTTTCACCATATATTTCTTTCTTTTCAATTTTGTATGCGTGAATTTGTGTCCATTATATTTACTCTTTATATCATTCATACCGAGAGAAAATAGTCGCAATCCGAGTGATTCATTTGTGAGTGCATCCGTAAGAATTTGAATCAAAATAAATTTATAGAAAGTAACGTAATGCTCAATCGGTGGAAATTTGAGGTTTAATTTCTGGCTTTGCACACACACTATGGTTTGAGACATTTGATTATGAATTTATGGTGATGATTTTTTCAAAAGTTTAAATTTTACAATTTTTATGTATTTTGATATTTATTTTAGCCAATAAAGAATTTTGTGGGTATATTCACTACAAACCCTCACGAGACAAAACTCGTCCTACTAGGGTAACCTAGGGGTTTAAAGGCTTATTGCATATGCTCAATGCAATCGCTTGCCTACGAAAGTGGAATTTTATTTTAATAAAGTAATTTGCAAGAGTGAAATTTTGGTTAGATTCATTTACATTGCTCGGGACGCGCAAAGTTCTAAGTTAGGGGGTGTGATTGGGCACATATTCTTCATATTTATCCCCTTAATTTTTGTATTTTTATGATCCCGTGCAGTGTAAATAGCTTGGATTTGTCTCGTATTTATACTACTAACCCCTTTTGGCAAGTATTTCGTGTTTTTTGAATTTTTCATGTGCTTTATAGGTATTTCATGCAAGTTAGTGCGAAGGAGAACTCAAAACAGTGAAAGAAAGCAAGAAATATGAAGTTCAAGGGCATTTTCGTAATTTTGCAGCCTTAGTCCTGAGGTGGGTCCAATTGTAAATTTTAAGATATTCCAATTACAAGAACACTGGAAAAAATGGCACCTCAATCCGAGCTAGAAGTTATGAGGTTTCCAAGTTGTAAGATAATGAAGAGTCATTTTCAGAACTGAAGAGTCATTTTCAGAACTGAAGAGTCAAAACTCTTGAAATTTCTTGTTTAATTCATTTTTATTAGTTTTAAAACATGGGGAGGCAAGGGAAGAGTCAAATTTAGGTATTATAAAAGGGTAAACCCTATTAGGAAGTGGGGGGGAGTTGTTTTTATCAAATTTTAGGAGGCTAGTAGTTAATTTTTAGAGGATTCTTGTAACCAAGAACCCTAGTTTTGAAGTTTGGCTACTATTCAAGATTCAACGTTCTATTCAAGATTCATCATTCATCCATTGCAAGTAATTTTAATTTATTATTTCTACTGCTTTCATAGTTAGTTTAATTACTTGTAGCTTTCTAGTTTTCCAATCCCAATTCAAGTCATGTTCTCAATTTTCCATTGTTCTAAAAAACTCGCCTAGGCTCCGCCTAAGCACGCCTAGGCTTGAGGCTTGGGAGAAATGCCCCGCCTTATGATTTTGACGCCTTATGCTTGGTAAAACCCTTAAAGCGTACTTTTTTTTCTAAAAACAACAATGCTTTAGTGAAACGATATCGCCTTTTAAAGACTGTTTTACAAACCGAACCATTATCTCATCCAAAATAATCAAATGGTATTTTGATTTGCAAATATTCAGATATATTTTTATGATATGTACAATTTTAGTATTTTAATAGCCTTGTTATGGTTAATAAATATTAAAATATATTAAAAAGGCCTAAATGCCTTTTCAGGCCTTTTTACGCCTAGGTCCGCCTAGGCTTCTAAGGCTTAAGGCTTGGCCTCCATACCTCAATCACGACCCGCGTTTTTTAGAACCTTGCAATTTTCTAGATTTAGTTATGAATTCCTGCACTTTTAGTTTTAAGTTTTCTTTTATTTTAATCATGTTAAGCTAAGTATTTAAGGGTGGGGATGCATGAACCCAACCCGATATGGTATGCATAGATATAAAATTTGTCCTCTAAATTAAATAAGTGATTAGATCGTGTTATATAGTTTCACAACCATTGTAGACCTTTTGACCTCGTTTGCCCTATGTAACCGGGGTGCTTAAGGATGCAACGTGCGTGAACTATTGCGACACTGATTTACTCATTCTTTGATTATTTATGATGCGGGCTTGAACCTCATATATGTAACACTACACCAAAATGGGCAAATTGTCACCTTTCAGCCGGCCAGCCTTGTCAAGGTCATTGACCGTGACAAAAAAACACGCGTTTTATGTCACGGTCATTGACCTTGACACGACCGTGACAACGAATTGTCACGGTCAATGACCGTGACAATTTGTGTCACGGTCAAAGACCTTGACACGACCGTGACAACTTTTCCAGCAAAAACCCTACCCCCCTTCTTTTTTCCCTCCCGCGTCCTTCCCTCCCTCCCTCTCTCTCTCTCTCTCAGGTCCAATTTCTCTCTCTCTTCCATTTATATATATATATATATTTGTCTGTATATTTATGTGTGTATGTGTATATATATATGTGTGTATGTGTGTGCGTGTGTGGGGGGTGGGGCGGGGTGGGGCAGGGTGGGGGAGGGGGTGGGGGGTATGTGTATATATATATGTGTGTGCGTGTGTGGGGGGTGGGGCAGGGTGGGGGAGGGGGTGGGGCGGGGTGGGGTGGGGCACGGGATGGGGGTGGGGCAGGGTGGGGGAGGGAGTGGGGCGGGGTGGGGCGGGGGTGGGGGAGGGGGGCAGGGTGGGGTGGAAATTTGGCTAATACACGAGAAACTGATAATCGTAAATATTATGAATAAAAATGGTACTTTCTTGGAGACTATAAATTATTATGTACAAACTTTGGTTCTAGACCTATGTTGTTGGATTTGGATGTTGGGTGTTGATTAGTTGGTATTATTGGGAAGATTGGGTTAAGTTGAAGCATATGTTGTTGGAGTTGAAAATTATATGTTAATTCATTATTACTATTGGGGGATACAGTGTTGAAAAATATTGGGGTGGGGCGGGGTGGGGGAGGGGGTTTATTATCGATGGGACTTAATTTGTTGAATGATAATATTTGTATTAGATACTTGCGTGGTTTTACCTAACTTGAATGAATTAATAAATGTTTCAGTAAAGGTTGAAGTGGACAAAAAACGTGTGAATTGATTAATATCCATAATGTAAATAAAAGGTAAAGTAAGTGTGTAAATGGGTGGTTGAGCAAGCTAATAGGTCTAACCCATATTTAATACATAGGTGTGTTATGAAAGGTTTTCAAAGGGTAATTAAGTATTTTCAAATAATGACCCCGAAACATAGAAATTCAATCTCAAGCAATTTAATTTCAATCTCTACAAATTTATGCATGTATTCAAGGGATTTATGAAGGATTAATATTAAAATTCAATTCCTATACATAATCTAAAAATTATAACTCAGATTCAACTAGAAATAAACCAAACCAAAGTTAGTTAAATAAACCAAAGGATTAATATAAAAATTCAACTCTATTAGTTAAATTATAAATGTAATAGAATTAATCCATATAAATCACATAGGCTCGATACAAATATTCTAATTAACTTGCCTCAAATTTGATGAATAACAAGGGCTAAAAGTATTGTTCATTTAATTCAATTAGGTAAAACCCATGATAATGAAATTTATGCTACAATTATAATTATCTCATGTCATAATTTTATTGATAAACAATATATGTAGTTGTCACGGTCGTGGTGGGGGTAGGGGGTGGGGTGGGGTGGGTAGGGGTGGGGTGTGTGTGTGTGTGTGCGTAGGTGTGCGTGTGTGTGTGGCGGGGGGAGGGGGCAGGGGTGGGGCACCCATTTAATAACTCTTTAAATATTTGGAAAAAACATAATATTACAAAATTGAAACGAAATGGTATTGACGGAACTTACACATACGTTATAATATAGACGGAACATTTTTTTATCTGTACTAATAACATTTTTTTTATCTGTACTAATAACATTTTTTTTACAGCAAAAATGTCTCCTTCAGATGTTAGGGCGAAGATGATGATGCTGTTTATGATGATGTCGTCGTCTGGGTTCGGTGGTAGTGGAGGCGACGAGGGCTCCTCCGCCCCTAGGCTCCCCAAATATGGAAAATTTGGGATTACCGTCGAAAACAAGTCGGAGCTTTTAGCGAGATCCCTCGAGCTGCTAAAGACGGTCATCGGCCCGGGGTTTATGAGTTGGAAGGAGGTGCCGTATGAGCTCAAGTTAGTTGTTTGGGCGGCACTACAGGTAATATTTATATGAATATTTCAATTTCAATTTATATTTTTATTTATATTTATATTTATATTTATATTTATATTTATATTTATATTTATTCGCAACTAACATTGTATTTGTTGGACAGGAACAATTCAACTTGGATCCAAAGCTACGCGATTCCGTCTTGGAGCAGTTGAGGGAGCAACACAAGACGTGGAAAAAAAATATGCGGACACGGTACTTTGGAAAAACACGAGAGACCATTTTACAATGGCGCGGATCCGTCCCGCCCAAGGAGCCGATCTCATTGGCACTATGGCAAAAGTTCATTGACAATGAGATCGAGGATCGACAATTGGCATCTCGCCAATCGGGGAGGGAAAATCGGGCTAAAAAGACGGACGTGCACTACTCCGACCGGACCTCTTACGCTGAGGTGGAGCATAGGATGAAGGTAATATTTAATTTATCTATAACTACAGAAATATATTATTGGATATTATTTTACTTTGCGGGGCCGATACTAATTTTACTTTATTTTATTTCAGGGGGTAGGGAGTGGGCCAGGGGGTAAGCCACATAGGCTCGATACTTATGTGGCTCTTCGGACGAAGAAGGGGAAGGACAAGGAGGTGTCCCCGAGCGTCGCGGCCACGATTGTAAGTAATCCGACAGTTTAATTATTGTTAATTACGTTATAATTTTTTAGTTTACTTATTTTACTAATCATGTGCTTTTTGTCGTTTCAGGCAAAGCTTAAGGAAGTGCATGAGTCGCAGTCTGATGCCGACAAGGCATCTTTGTCCACAGACGCACTCAGCCAAGTGCTTGGCTCTGATCGCAAGGGGAGGACAAGGGGAGTGAGCTCGCGGGTGGCCAAATCTAGGATCATCGGATTGGAGACGAGCGACACCGGGTTGGCTCGAACGGTGGATTCACACGACGTGAAGCTGTCCCGTTTGGAGGCGACGGTCCAAGATATGTACGCATTCATGAAGCGTACGTTGGGTGGAGACCTTAAAGAGAAAGGTAAAGGGAAAGGGAAGGAGAAGGCGGTGGAGGAGGAGGTGCGGGAGGACGAGGAGGTGCGGGAGGACGAGGCGCAGGATGACGAGGATGTGGACCTCGCTGCTTCATCACCGACACGTTCGTACTTCGACGATCCACTTCCCTATTTGACGCCCTCCAACAGACCATTATCGACAATTGGTTGGCCGAGCGTGTTCATATTGGACATATTTGATGGCCAGCGGATAGGGCGGGGGTTGAGGGACCCGAATATCGTCGAGGGTGGAATAGTCCATGGACGTGTGCTTCAACAGATGGAGTCTAGGGTGCTCGTCACGCATGTCATAACCGGGAAGGAGAACTCCCTATTGTGGTTACGCGAACAATGCGGCACGACGTATATTAGTGGGTGCGTCAATTCGTATGTCGTGTGGCCTACTCACCTCCTCAGTTTTATCCAAGACATGTAGTAACATTATTTTCTAGTTTGTCCATTTTAATTATATTTGGATTATATCGTCATGTATATTATTTTTACTTTGAAGATTTGGATTATACTGTCATGAATATATATTTGCATTATCTTTAGTTTGTGTTGGATATATGATGTTTGGAACAGGTACAACGTTGCTATAACAGGTACAAATATACTGCTGGGCAGTGGCAGTGGCCATACTGCCCAACAGATTTTTTTTAAATTCTGCCCAGAATTGTCACGGTCATTGACCGTGACAAGTCCGTGACAACATTTGTCACGGACTTGTCGCGGTCAATGCCCGTGACAATTTTTTTTAAAAAGGGTCACGGCTTTGTCACGGTTATAAACCGTGACAAACGTGTCACGGTCATTGACCTTGACACGACCGTGACACAAAACGCGAGTTTTTTGTCAAGGTCAATGACCGTGACACGACCGTGATAAAAAAAGTTGTCTCGCCTCGAAATGTCACGGTCATTGACCGTGACAAGGTGAATTTGTCAAGGTCAATGACCTTGACAAATGGGCAGATTTGGTGTAGTGTAATGTTTTGGAGTACAAAAGAGTGGGTCTGATCAATTATCTAATTTATGACTAATTTTGTACTGGCATACACACTAGGGTTTGGAGGAGTATATTCTTAACCCATTTCTTCATTCATATTAATTCCTTCTTAGTTAGTTAATTTTGCATGCATAGGTTAATTTAATTGAATTTAGTTAATTCGTGGATAAAATCCAAACATCAATCATCTTTTTCTTTTCTTTTCTTTTAACATCAACTTTAGGATTAAACTACCTTACCTTTGACGTCACATTCACACATCCTAACTCCTTGTGGATTCGATACCCAAGCTCACCACTATACTCCGCAAGAGTGTAGTTAAAGTATAGGTTTTTTTGTATTGAGGTTGGAAGCCAATAACAACAACTAGCGTATTACACGGACGCTCGGTTTTTCCACTCGATCATTATATGTATACCTATACAGAATATATGTGTATATATGGGTGGTGTGAATACCTATTATTTGATATAATATGTGTAAGCATACCTAAGTACTTACTATCACGGGAGGTTCTGTATAGGGGACAGTCTTATTCTGATGAGCCCATTTGGGGGATATTGACTTTTACCTCAGGGTATAGAACTTAGGGATTGAGCACCACTTATGTGAATAAGAGCGTGATCGGTCATTTGGGTGCGTTAGGTATGTGTGTAGCCCAAAGGATTAGAACCATGTTCGCCTCCAATATGTGTGATTTGATTTATGGTTCGAGGTAGATTATCCGAACCGATTTTCTTATTTAGTACGCGATGTAACAGGACTTGATAGTAGAGTATGCCCGCACCGCAGGTCTCCACCTAGGGATGCAGTATACATATATATTATAATAGTGATGAACATATATATATATATATATATATATATATATATATATATATATATATCTGTGTGTGTGTGTGTGTGTGTGTGCGCGCGCGCGCGTATGTGTGTGATACTACTACGAGTGTATTGGTAGATAAGATTGATAGTGATATCAAAATTACTCAAAGCGTATGATAACTTAATCATTAACTGGTAATCTCTTAATGAATATAAAGAATTGAAAAATGTAGTATCGTATTGTATGGGCAATACGAGTGGGCACCATAACTTATTAGATTGGAGAAGAGATATAAGTCAAACTAGTTAGGCGGGTAGCATAACTAGGTGGGTTAGAGTAATATGTTAGGAGTGCACAATAGCTGAGAGGTGAGGATCTCAAGTGAGAGAATGCAGAACTAACATGTATATAATATCTTATTTTGTCGTATTTTAAGTACTTGCTAAAATATTTTCAAACTGTTTTACTTGGGATTTGACCTGTTTCAAATCCATTTTTATAAAAACATTTTAGGTGCCCCGCCAGAGGGACGTCAGGCATAAGAGTTCCTTCATTTGGCGTGTTGCAACTGCTGTGGAAGTTCCAGGGTTTTGCTAGTAAACATCTCCACACTTATATAGTTCTTATTTATTTTTATCTATCTCAGTCGGGCATGTCGCAAATTCCTAGTTGGACATTATTTACAGAGACATTGTATTTCTAGTTATTTCCAGTATTTGATGTAGACTTTACTATCGATGACTGTATTAGGATTTTATCTAATGTGTTATTCCAAACTAATTTATTTATTGATTCCGTTATCTTATCATCCATTATTTTGTGCTTGCAATGGTGAATGTTATTTATTCAGTTTATATTTGATTGCATGTTAATAATAAAGATTAAAATTTTGACACCGAGTCATTAGGGTATTAGTAATTAATTGGATTTTGACAGTGATCCTAAGAATAAAACCATTAATGATTCTTGTTTAATTTAATAATGGACTGATCACCCAGGATTAGAAAAGGTGGGGTGCCATAGATTGTATCATAGCATCAAGTTCTAGTATCCCTAGGATCTATTCGGCTTATTGTGTTTCAGCGTAGCGTGATTTGATGCAAAGCCCTATTATAGGATTGATGTATTCCTCATCATACACATGTTTACATTCTCCTGATACTAAGTATAGTTGATATGAATCATATACGAGTTTGATTGGGTTTCGTGCACCGTATAATATAGGGAGACCAACGAGGGCTGTTAGAACGACTGTACGAGGAGAGGCTCAGCAGAAGCTATAAAATATTCTGGGAATGGTGGCTGCGATGGGAATCACGATGATTATTTTTCAGGAAATGGTGGTACAAATTTAGACTCACCTAGCGTACTCATTACAGGTTAAAGTCAGAGGAACTCTTTTGAAGAGACATTCATAAGGATTCAGGTAACAGAGGAAGTGTGATGGGTCAAGAGAAAGAGATAATCCAAAGGCAATTATGTATGGTGGAGTGAAATGACACTAAGGATTTTAATTTTGGTTTAAATTTTTCTTGTAGGAGCAGTGTTGCCATGGTGGGAGATAGTCACAATATATAAGGGAGTAGATAAGAAATTAATCGAGAAGTTTTGAGCGCGGTTTACCATAAGTTCTTTCATCTACTGTTTAGACGGAGATACGAAGGAAGTTTCTGGACTTTTTGCATGAGGGACGAACAGAGGCTGATTGTGGTGAAGAATTTATTTATTTAAGTGAATTTCATACCCGGGGAGGTAAGTAGTGGAGAGGAAGGTTCTTAAAGGTGATAATGGACTCACGAGTAGGATTTTTCAGTATTCATGGGAAATCAGTCTTGGACGACTTATGCACATGGCATCAATGACGTATTTTTGCAATGGTTATATCAATTCTTTCATGAGAAGGGAGCCAAGAGAGTTGAAGAGCTAAGCTAGAAGGGCAAGACTGGAGGTAATTGGTGATAGTGAAGCACCTTAGGAGAATATATGATAGAGGACCCATTTAAAAGATCTAGATCAATGAATTTCTTACCAAGTGACAGTGGATTCAGTCAAGGCCATCAGGAACAGCGGTGTTCCATAGGGCCACTAGAGCCAAAGGAATAACAAGGGTAGCAATCGGGTGTCAAGACTACTAGGTCTGAGAGAAGGACAACCCCGATATGGTAAGTGGGGCAAAAGACTGGGGGAATAACACATAATGGCATACTAGGTGTGGAGAGTAGGACTACATATATCGACCCTGTCCGCAACGAGTTAGGAGATAGGAGTGGGATGCCAACAGAGGTAATTGTTATAAAACATTTTGATCGGGTTGGACGAGAGTGTCATGTCCAAAAAGCAATTGGACCTCCAGTTCTATTGGCAATTAAAAGTGTGAGTTTTATCCTAGGGTAAATGGGGTATGTTTGTGTGATACGAGCGAATCACAATATTTAGTTCAACACTAGATTCACATGTGAGACGGGTTTAGTGAGTGTATTCTTAGTATTACTATTGTGTGCTTATATTTTACTATTTTGTAGCAGGGCTCTTTGGTCCCATCTGCGGTTTAGTGGGTATAGTCATTGGGAGGATATATTTAAGTGGAATTACTCATTTTGCGAGATTATATTCGAGTATGATATTGTCCTGGGTATGGGTTGGTTAGCGACGGGTTGAGCAATGGTGGGCTATCACAACAAGGCTATCATCTTCGCTATTCCAGGGCAGGATATGTTGTTTAGCGATGTGTCACCTGGAAGAGGTTGAGTTTGTATTTATATTACATCGTGGAGGAGACTTCAGATGTCATAGTCGTCTCATTATATTTAATCCCAATGTGTAGGGGTTATATTGACATGATTTTTGGTATACTAAGTTTACTGTCAAGCGAAGAAACTTAGTTCATTATTGACTTAGCACGGGAAAACTAGTGATAGTGAGAGCGTCATGTTGTATAACTCCTTTAGTGATGTGGGAGTGGACAGTTAAACTGGTACGTCTGGGGATAAGATTTTTGGATATTCTGGTTATGTGCATAGGACCTACGGATCTCAATGACCGAAAATGCTAGGTAGTAGTGTATCGAAAGGGTTCTTTATTTGTATTTCGCTTGCGAGACATCTCACACATGAATCCCAGCGAATGTCGAGAGTTGAGAGATGTGTTGGTCACTAGGGCATGATTTTATCCCTTTAGTTATTATGAAAGCATGAGCTAAGAGCTATTCTATGATATAATACATGTAGAGTCAAGTAGTGTTGTGTGGGGAGCACTAGGGAAAACTTCTTGCACCACTAGTTGATGTGTGGGGCAGTCTTGGAGGGGAATTAAATCATCTTAGTAGGGTAACTGAGGTTGTCCATATAGTATATCCACACTAAAAATACGAGGTCAGACTTGAGATAAGTACATTACATGTGGAATGTTAAGGATGATTGTGCAGTTATGCACGGGATATAGGGTGTATGGGCGAACTGGTTCATTTGTCTTTGGTCATGGTCTGTGATAAGAAGGCTTAAAAAGATGTTGTAAATGTGTTTGTGGGAAAGTCATAAAAATAAGTGGAAATATAGGAGAGGCTGAACTTCGTTCGAGGAAAGGAGATAGTCTGATTGTGTGTATGTCATGAGAAAACTACCACAACCGAGGTGAGTTAAAAGGTGAGTCAAAATATGTTGGGAACAAATGAAGTCTCACATATTCGAATGCGTAGAGTGGTTCGTGCATAGATAGGTTGCTAAAATTCTAATAGACAAAAAAGGGCCAAGGAAGTGCGCAGCCTTGGAGCAAATGCACTGGCCATAATTTTTGTATATCTCAGAATAAGGGGAGTAAGATGTTCCACATGACGTGAGATGTTGAGTGTGTTGATATCGGGTTGAGTGAGACATGGTGAAGTTGTTTCCATGTGTGCCCTCAAAAAAGGAAAAAAGTTGGTCCGATACTACCGACCCAAATGTTGTGATAGATTGAAGATTTTAGGGATGGAATGGATAGATAAATTGATAAAGTCCATTATTGGATTATCAAGAATCGCGGAGTGGGAAGGATTTTCTTTGGGTTATGAAGTAAATTATTCAGGAACAAAAATAATTATTATTAGTTTGGGGAATGTTATATTACCGGGCAGTGTGCCCAACATGTTATTAAAGAGAAAAAATGAATTGGACGAGGTATCATCCAATACTATTGTAAATCGGGACAATACCCTTGAGTCCCACCTTAAATAGGGAGTGTTAGTAGGTTATGGGGGACGAGTTGAGCCATGAGCTAGGTGTGTCAATCGTAAATCGATGGATAGTCGTGAGGGGTGACATAGAATGCGAGAATGCATGTTTTGGATTTTTGGAGTAATTAGAAATATTACCTACAAGTAGTAGAGTTACATGTGATGACTCGTAGTAGGATATTAATCACGGAGGAAATTCTAAGGCTTAATAGGAATAAAATTTGCATCCACACTTTTTATAGTTAAAAAAAGGGAAATAACAAGTTTCTCAGACCCGGAGTGATCCATGGTCCGCCTACAAGGATTGTGTCAATCCACATCCTTTTTGTATAGTTCAAAAACGTAGTGAGGGTACGTTGATGTGATCCAAAGTTTTGAGGCCTGACATGAGTAGTCAGGGATTACTAAGGGTGTATCCCGCAAGGATAGATGGTTTGGTACAACATTAAGGGAAATTGGTACCTATAGAATTGAGGCATTTTATAACATAGAGATAATAGAGCCATGGAGCATATGCTCATCTTTGGAGACATTGTGATCGAATTCACGATAGTTTTTTGAGTCATTATATAAGTAAGACCTTATGCATAAAAGAATATATCGGTATGTAAGGGCTTTAATGAACTTGTCACTAATAATGGGTTGTAGTGAGTAGACCTTCGATTCAAAAGGTACCATTGGTGTATGTATAGTGGGAATAACAAAAGATTATTGCGAGTAAATTTTTAATATGTTCAAATCCAGTTGTGTGCAAGAATATGATGTGTTAATTTGGGGTATCATAATGCTAATGAGGATATTTAGGAGTGCGAAGATGATATGCGCATCCAGAGTTACTCATACCAGGTATTTTCTTTCCCTGAATTTCTAGGACGAAACTTCATTATAAGTCGAGATGCGTGTGTCAGTCGCGTCGGGACTTCATTTTAGGAATAAAAGGTAATTACATTTTAGATAATTCAAATGGTCAATTAAAGTGCGTCAGTGTATCCGCAAGAGTCGAAATAGTCAGAAAAGTATACTCGGGAGTATTATGATTATCGTGAGCGAGAAATACGATAGTTAAAGCAAATTTAGTCGGGACGCGCGTGTCAATCATGTCGGGACTTAATTTTTAGAAATAAAAGGTAATTTCATTTTAAATAATTCAAATGGTCATTTCGAGTGAGCCAGTGTGTCTGGAAGGGTCAAAATAGTCTAAAACATGTACTCAGGGATTTAATTTGGGTCCCGGGACATTTTTAGGCCATACTGGAACCCCGTGGGGGTATTTTAATCTTTTGAAATTTTGGAGAATATAGACCTATAAATTTTATAAGTGTATATCAGATTATGTGTTGGGGAAGTTAGGATTATCAGTTACCAAACCAAAGAGAGGCCAAATGAGGAGGAAGGATAAGGGTTTTCATGAAGACTCTGAGGATTTTCCACCATTCTTGCACCACCACCTCCACTGTTGGGTAGATCGGAAGGAGAGGAACACCAACCAACCACCAATCTGCAGAGATTAGGACCTACATATAGAGGCAAGTGTTTATCTTGCTGATTTATGATTTGATATATGATCGATTTTAGAGTAAGATGATTTCCTTATGGATTTTAGCCTTAAATTGGAAGATATAACTCATGTTCTTGGGTAACAAATTTGATAAACTTAACCCTCGTACGTGTAGTATGAAATTTATGAATTAATATGATAAATTTATTAATAAATCTGGAGATTTATTGAGGTTCTTGAACAAAAAGAATAAACTAGGGTTTTAAAAGTGTAATCTTGAATTAAACCAATTTGAAGTCATTCTTTAAGGATTTAATGATTCTATCACGTTAAAAATCATTTATACTTGTTGCTATGATGTTTGAGACCTTTGGATGGGAGTTTGGGATAGTATAATGGTGGTTTAGATGATTAAAAATGATGAAATCCCGTAACAGTTAAAGGAAGAAGATGATACATGTTACATCGAAGCGATTCGGACCAAGGACGAATCGATTCGATTTACCATATTTGCATATTTTTTGTCTTTTTTTTACTTACAACTCATGGAAAATGATTGGGTTGGCCTTTCAAGTAGTTCTAAATCCTAATGAGAGATATTCTAATTTTTAGTAGGCTAATATTTGGATTGAGAATTGTTACACGAAGAGAACTTAAAGCTATAGTTAATTAGGTAATGTGGTAATAAAACCTAATTCGGAGAATTACATCGTGTCACGGATAATTTAAAGGAATGTATGATCAGACCAATAAGGAATGAGTGAGTTACCTACTAAAATTACTTATGGGACAATTGGTAACCTTTCGGGTATTGGGAAACAATCAAGATTATATGGTGACAAGTGTGATGGTAAAGTAATGATACGTAGAATATTCAAGAGTAATATACTATGTATGTGATATTCTAGATAGGTTATGTGTACACCTATAGAGAATATATGTGTATATATGGGTGGTGTCAATACCTACTATTTGATATATTATGTATAAACATACCTAGGCTACATGCTATCACGAGAGGTTTCGCGACGGGGATAGTCTTATTTTGATGAGCCCATTGGGGGGATATTGACTTGTACCTCTGGACATAGAACTTAGGGATTGAGCACCACTTGTGTGAATAAGGGTATGACCAGTTATTCGGGTGCGTTAGGTATGTATGTAGCCCAAAGGCTTAGAACTCTGTTCGCCTTCAATATGTGTGATTTGATTTATGGTTGGAGGGAGATTATCTAAACCGATGTCCTTATTTAGTAGATGATGTACCAAGACTTGATAGCAGAGTATGCTTGCATTGTAGGTCTCCACCTAGGGATGCAGTATATGTATATATTATTATAGTGATGAAATATATATATATATATATATATATATATGTGTGTGTGTGTGTGTGTGTGTGTGTGTGTGTGTGTGTGTGTTGTGTGTGTGAGATTGATTCTACTATGAGTGTATTAGTAGATAAGATAGATAATGGTATCTAAATTACTCAAAGCGTATGAGAACTTAATCATATACTGGTAATCCCTTAATGAATATAAAGAATCGAAAAATGTAGTAACATATTGTATGGGCAATACAACTAGGCACCATAACTTATTAGATGGGAGAAAAGATGTAAGTCAAACTAGTTAGGCAGGTAGCATAACTAGATGGGTTAGAGTAGTACATTAGGCATGCACAATAGCTGAGAGGTGAGGATCTCGAGTGAGAGCACGCGGAGCTAACATGTATATAATATCCTATCTTGTCGCATTTTTAACACTTGTAAAAATATTTTCAAACTATTTAACTTGGGCTCTGACCCGTTTAAAATACATATTCATAAAAACATTTTAGGTTCCCAGACATAGGGATGCTAGGCATAGGAGTTCCTTTATTTGACATGCTGCAACTGTTGTGGAAGTTGCAGGGATTTACTAGTAGATGTATCCACACTTATTTAGTTCATATTTATCTCTATCTATCTCAGTCGGGCATGTTGCTCGTTCCTTCTCGAACATTATTTACAGAGACATTGTATTTCTAGTTATTTTCAATATTTGATGTAGAATTTACTTATGGATGATCGTATTTGGATTTTATCTAGAGTGTTATTCCAGACTCATTTATTTATTGATTCCGTTATCTTATCATCCATTATTTTGTGCTTGGAATGGTGAATGTTATTTATTCACTTTATATTAGATTGCATGTTAATAATAAAGATTAAAATTTTGACACCAGTCCATTAAGGTATTAATAATTAATTGGATTTCGATAGTGATGCTAAGAATGAAACCATTAATTATTCCTATTGAATTTAATAATGGATTGGTCACCCCGGATTAGAATAGGCAGGGTGTCACAATTAACTTGAACTATGTCCTTATGGAGAAATAATTAGCTGATATCTTCATAAAGTCTTTACACATTTCTAGTTTTTGTAACCTTGCAACTTGATTAGATTTAGTTGAAATCGAGTGATTGTATTTCGTTGGAGTGAAATTTGCATCTTGTTATAGATATATTTGCATATTTGGTTTTGATAAACTATGTACATATTTTTGTTGATATATTGAAGAATACAAAATGGTTTTTGGTATTTTATGTATTTTTTATCAAATCCCATGCTAAACATGTTGCATAATCTATGTGATTGCATGAAATGATGTTTAATTTATTATTTGATGTGTTGTTGAAGAGATTCTTGAACATGGTTTTTAAATTAAACCTTTCAAAAATTATCATGATGAATGATACCTTAGGTTTGATTTTGATAATTTGAAATCTTATGTTTCACTACTCCGTACGAATTCACAAATGACAATGACAATTTATATTTATACAAGGATTTGTAAATTTAAGGAAAAAAAATTTCTTTCTTGAGTTTTAATAAGTACTTCATTGTCTACTTGTAAGATTTTGATTGTTTATATTTGATGAAGTCGGATACAGACCATTTTCTATGCATTGAAAAGGCTATTATTAGACTGGAAATGGTCGGTTTAAATTTACGTATCACTTGGTTTAGTGTCATCTAAAGTTTTTGTGAAAATCCAATCAACGACAAAATCCTATATGTTCAAAAAGAGTCACAAACTAAGAGGTTAACTGAAATTCAAAACTAAATAGGGCTATAGGTTCAATTCGAAAGTCTTAGATATTTTAGTCTGGCATTCAAAATGTAACAACCCCTGACTTTTGGACTGAGAATTTAAATTTTTGGGAGAATAAAATTTATTTAAATTGAAGAATTTTAAATTTTGGAAATTGAAGTTCAAAAATTGAGGACGTTTTAAAGTATGCCGGAAGATGATTCTGAGTGCGCCATTGATTTCGGATGGGTCGAGATAGTCAAAATGACTGTCATGGGGTTTTATTTCGGCTCCGGATTATTTTTAAGTATGTTTGGCTCTAATTGGAGTAAACGAGTCATTTAAAGTGTGTATTAACATTTACAACTGGATTTATTGTTTTAAGGGATTTAAGGGCTTACGATTTCAGCCCTTCTCATTTGTGAGAAGAGAGAAATAGAAAGAAGAGAGAAAAGAAGAAGAAAGTAAGAGAGAGAGAGAGAGGAAAAAGCTTGGAGATTTTCGGCCCAAATGCAATTCCGGGGACGATCCAACCTCTACAAATCTGAGGTAAGTGTTTAATCTTGTTAAATATTTCATTTGTGTATTTCATTTCATAATTTGTGGATAAAATAATTGGATCTTGGGTATATTTATCAAAACCTAGATTTTTGGTTTCAATCTTGAAATTTAAGTTTACACTTGGGTTTAAGGGATATAAATTGATGAGATTAGATATAGGATGAGTTTTGATGTTTGAAAACATGTTGGGGTTGAAGATTAAAGGTTGGAAGAAGATGAAATTGATTTTGGGAAATTTAGGTTTTGAAGAGAAATGACCATTTTGTAGTTTACTGAACAGGCCGAATCGATTCGGTCCCTTACCGAATCGATTCAGAATATTGCAGAGTCCTAGGTCTGTGTGACCGAATCAACTCACAGTTGGAGCAAATCGATTCTCCCTTGAGACCGAATCGATTCGGGCCACGCCGAATCGATTCGAAATCAGGGGTTTTTGTGGAGTTTTTCTAGAATGATTTCTACCCCTTTTTCATTGGGTTTATTAATACGGGACCTTCTTTTAAGATGTAAGAGATATGGTTTGGAGCCTTATAAGGGGTTTCTCACATGTTATGATCATGGGGGCTTCTTGAAATAGTTTGGGGAATATATATATATATATATATATATATATATATATATATATATATATATATATATATGCATTGGAGTTGTGTATAGAGATAGTGGGAAACCTCATGGGTGATGGGAATCCTAATTATAGATCAAAGGTGGGTTTAGATATGATGTGAGGTTAAGAGCTCTTAGAAAGAGTTGCAAGGGTATGTTGTGAAATTTTAGTCCAATATTCATATCGAATCCTTATAGATATAGGATTCTATTAAGATAAAATTTGGGTACCAATGAGAGAGAGTGGTCGCATATCCTTAATAAAGATAAATTCAAAGAATAAATCAAAACGACGTTAGATTAGGGGATTCATAAGAGTAATTGAACCGTAGTCGGGATAGTGATTATATATCAGTGTGGTATTTCCCTAAGTGATGGGATCATAAAATGAATTTAAGTTAAGCTTGAGGTTTTTAGACTATTAGCTATGGGTATACCAATAGTCGAAATTGGTATTAGAGATATTGATGTACTTTCGCATATAGCTGAGATGTGTAGTGATGGTTTCCTACACTAAACTTTGGGTGATAACCTTAATGTGGGATATATATATATATATATATATATATATATGTTGGAAGACTATTCATAGCATAGGAGAAAATGGATGAATATGCTTCAAGTGAGGGATCGTATTCACATATCGAGGTATATTAAATGTGTTTTGGGACGACGTCTAGTTTATTAAGGAGTAGGTATACTTATAGCCGAGTTTATAAATCGTATACATACGGATGAGAGATAGTATGTATATATGTATGTATTTATGTTTATGTAGATATGCATATATGTGTATACTCATGTTGTGAATATCTAAACCGTATGTGATGGTTTAATTATATGATGTAATCATATGGATGTTTATATATTGTGTATGTGAATGATATATATACTTATGTGGTGAAGCATACCCCGCACATGCTATCATTGGGAAGTTGCGCGATGAGGGTGAGCACCCTGGCTCGAGGAGCAGAGTGTGGATATTCCCCAGGTCATAGTCGCCCATTGTGTTATTATGTGATTTATATTTTTTTTTGGGGGGGGGGGGGGGGATGAGACGTGGTGGGTATGTTTCATCTCATTGCCGGTTAGGAACTATGACCTCTTTCCGGACGTCGTGTGTGTGTGTTGGCCGCGAAGTGAGTGATATTTATCCCCACCGGTGGTCCCCGGGATGGAATATGAGTGATGCCCTGGAAGATGATAGCATGGTGCATTATATTGTCATTCTATAGCCAGTTATATTATGAGTATGGAATTGTATATTATATGTGCTATGTACACGTGGCTATGAGAATGTGTAGCTGTATATATATATGTGTTTAGAGTATATATATATATATATATATATTACATCCTATAGGTGAAAAGGATATGAAATTTCTATGGGGTACATCTTGGGTGATTATAGTGTACTTGATTGTTGGGGGTTGATGTATCGCACTTAAGGAAAAAATTCGGTTATATCAACCAAAGGATTTAGTGAAGATTTTGGGGTTACTCTTAGTTAGTAATCCAAATAGTAGTAGCATGTTCTGTGTAGATGACATAATGGATCCCTATAATCAACGTGGTCGAGGAGTAGTGTATCAGGGGGGTTCCTTGTTTGGATTTCGCTTTGCGAGACGCCCCACGCACGAAACGCAGTGCCATATTGAGAGTAGAGAGGTGTTTTGTCCTTTGTAGTTGTATATATCAGTAGCATGTTTTGTGTAGATGACATAATGGATCCCTACAATCAACGTGGTCAAGGAGTAGTGTATCGGGGGGGGGGGTCCTTGTTTGGATTTCGCTTTACGAGACGTCCAATGCACGAAACGCAATGCCATGTTGAGAATAGAGAGAAGTTTTTTCCTTTGTACTTGTAAGTAGTTGTACTAGTAGTATGATTGGCTTGTATGACATAATGGATCTCTACGATCGACATTCTCAAGGAGTAGTGTATCGGGGGGTTCCTTGTTTGGATTTCGCTTTGCGAGACGCCCCACTCATGAACCGCAGTGCAATGTTGAGAGTGGAGAGAAGTTTTGTCCTTATTAAATTGTGCATGTTATTTAGAGAATAACTATAAATTAGAAGCTAAATGTTAAAATGTGAAGTAATAAATGGCTAGCTAATTAAGTTAAATTGGAATCAATAAAGCCTAGTATGGCATATTTGTATACATATATTTAAGAGAGGTTAAAATGGGAAGGATTCTTGGGTTATGTTAAAATGGCAGGTCTTGCGGGTATAGGTCGTGCCTATTGTAAGTTAGGTTGTCCTTATGGGTGGGGTAACTTAATTATGATTCCAGGACGCGATTATCTGCGAGCTGTTAGATGAGAGGCGAGTTTGGGGTTTCACAAGAGTGAGACTCAACTTTAAATTATGAAATAGTGCATTTATATTTATTATGCACGATTAACACACTTGCTAAACATTTTTACACCTCGGGCTCTGACCCGTTTATATTTCTCTCCTGCTATATGTATATATATTACTACAGGTGTCCTACCGCTTGGATGCCGAAGGCCCTTCTATCCAGAGTCGTGGGAGCCGTAACAAGTGCGGACTGTTGCGGTATTTAGATTGTAGTCGCCTCTTATTTCTTTATGAATCTAGATAGGATTCATGTTGTACATAGGGTTTTCACCCAAGAGTTATTTATATTTTTGTATACTTCTTCCCATGGATGTTGTACTATCTGTGACCCGGCAGCTTATTCGGGTATATTTTCTTGTATGTACTCATTTATTTTATTATAGCATTTCATTTATCATAGTACTTGTATGCATTTTACCTTTGTTAGTAGTTCTATATATTATAGTGTTGGTTTGATTTCCATTGTAGGTTTTATTTAAATTTTTAGCATCAACTTTTAATAGTTTCGGGTAGTTAGCCTTACATTATTTAGTATTGTCAGTTGATGTTGAGACTGAGCCCTCTGAGATACCTGATTTGAAGTGGTATAGGGTTGGCCACCCTTTATTATTTTAAGCGGGTTGTCACAGATGGTATCAGAGCATCAGGTTCTAGAATCTTTAGGATCTGTGCGGGTTTTCTGCATTCTTCCATTGACGTCCTTGATATAGAGCCCTATTATCAGGATTGTTATGTTTCACACCTTTATCTTCTTCCGCGAGATGCACTCGCTCGAATGACATTCTAACACAATTTCTTTCGTCTCAGACGTCGCTTTGACTAGATGAGAGATGCAACACCCATAACAGATTTTGGGTACGCTTTGACATGAGATATTTTTCTTTCCGTGACTTAAGCGGAGATATGGAGGAGATTTCTGGCAATGATTCTAGGTGAAGCAGTTGGAAGAGGGAGGTGTAATGTAGAATACCTTTTTTTGGGTTTAGGTTACGCTTTATACGGTATCGGGAACATTTCACATAAGGTATAATGAGTGGTTAGATGTTATAACCCTTGTGTATGTAGAATTTTCCTTGGGGAAGGGAGTGAGCAAGTGTAGCCTTTGTATGGCATCTTTTGGGATATCAAACCGTCTTGTGATGAGCTAGTAGAGAGTTACTCTATTGATTTTCGGGAGTGTGAATTGTTAAGGTTGTTGTTTTCTATTTATGCTAGGACATATACTTGTGGTATTCCAGTGAGGGGAAGGCTTACTTTGCGACAATGTGTTGATGTGATGTAAAGGATTTGTATAACAAAGAAGGTTTAAAGTTTAGTATATTTATTGTCGAGCAGAGAATTTAGCTCATGGTTATGCTAGTTTGAGAACTAGGTAGTAAATAGAGTATTGTATTTGTTTGGGCCTTGTGTCTTGGACATAAGGTATTTGATTGGCGTGTCGAAAGACACGAAATTATTTTATATTGTATTATTGTATAGACCTTCGGGCAATATCAAATTCGAAAATATTTTATAAAACCTTAACCCTGGTTCAACTGATCTCAATCCCCAACATAGCTACACGGAAGTGTATTGGGAGGGTTCCTTGTTTGGATTTCGCTTGCGAGACTTCCCCCGCATGAAGGTAGCTAGTGTCAGGAATTGAGAAGAGTTCAACCATTGGGAATTTAACGCTTTTATATATTTAATATGATGCTATTATTATATTATTGAGAGTTATATTACGATTTGAGGCTAGTGGAGCAGGGTTGTTATTTTACGAGTTGATCTCGGGTACAGGGTGTATGGGCGCCCTGGGTAGTTAGTTTGATTTTTTTAAATCTACATGGTTCGATGTGAGAACTGGAAAGGATCGGTATAGTGATTTAGAGGATAGATGTAAGGACTAGATGAGATTGAAGTCCTAGGCATAACCTAAATTTCGCGGACGAAATTTTTGTAAGGGGGGAAGTATGTAACAACCCGTGACTTTGGGACTGAGAAATTAAATTTTTGGGAGAATAAAATTTATTTAAATTGGAGAATTTTAAAATTTGGAAATTGAAGTCCAAAAATTAAGGACATTTTAAAGTATGTCGGATGATGATTCTAAGTGCGCCATTGATTCCGAATGGGTCGAGATAGTCAAAATGACTGTCATGAGGTTTATTTCGGCTACGAAATATTTTGAAGTATGTTTGGATCGAATTGGAGTAAACGAGTCATTTAAAGTGTGTATTAACATTTAAAACTGGGTTTATTGTTTTAAGGGATTTAAGGTCTTACGATTTCAGCCCTTCTCATTTGTGAGAAGAGAGATATAGAAAGAAGAGAGAAAAGAAGAAGAAAGGAAGAGAGAGATAGAGGAAAAAGCTTGGAGATTTTCGGCCTAAACGCTATTCTGGGGACGATCCAACCTCTACAAATCTGAGGCAAGTGTTTAATCTTGCTAAATACTTCATTTGTGTATTTCATTTCATAATTTGTGGATAAAATAATTGTTTCTTGGGTATATTTATCAAAACCTAAATTTTTGGTTTCAATCTTGAAATTGAAGTTTACACTTGGGTTTAAGGGATATAAATTGATGAGATTAGATATAGGATGAGTTTTTATGTTTGAAAACATGTTGGGGTTGAAGATTAAGGGTTGGAAGAAGATGAAATTGATTTTGGGAAATTTAGGTTTTGAAGAGAAATGACCATTTCGTAGCTTGCTGAACAGGCCGAATCTATTTGGTCCCTTACCGAATCGATTCAGAATGTTGCAGAGTCCCAGGTCTGTGTGACCGAATCGATTCGGACCCAAGGTGAATCGATTAAGCCTGAGATAGTCTCTCAGGTCCTTTGGACGAAATCAATTCACAGTTGGAGCAAATTCATTCGCCCTTGAGACCAAATCGATTAGGGCCAGGCCGAATCGATTCGAAAACAGGGCTATTTTGTGGAGTTTTTCTAGAATGATTTCTACCCCTTTTTGATTGGGTTTATCGATACGGGACCTTCTTTTAGGATGTAAGAGATATGGTTTGGAGACTTATAAGGGGTTTCTCACATGTTATGATCATGGGGACTTCTTGAAATAGTTTGGGGAATATATATATATATATATATATATATATATATATATATATATATATATGTATGTATGTATGCATTGGAGTTGTGTATAGAGATAGTGGGAAACCTCATGGGTGATGGGAATCCTAATTATAGATCAAAAGTGAGTTTAGATATGATGTGAGGTTAAAAACCCTTAGAGAGAGTTGTGAGGGTATGTTATGAAATTTTAGGCCGATATTCATGTCGAATCCTTATAGAGATAGGATTCTATTAAGATACAATTTGGGGACCAATGAGAGAGAGCGGTCGCATATCCTTAGTAATGATAAATTCAAGGAATAAATCAGAACGACATTAGATTAGGGGATTCATAAGAGTAATTGAACCGTAGTCGGGATAATGATTATATATCAGTGTGGTATTTCCCTAAGTGATGGGATCATAAAATGAATTGAAGTTAAGCTTGAGGTTTTTAGACTATTATCTATGGGTATACCAATAGTCGAAATTAGTACTAGAGATATTGATTTACTTTCGGATATAGATGAGATGTGTAGTGATGGTTTCCTACACTAAACTTTGGGTGATAACCTTAATGTTGGATATATATATAAGTTGGAAGACTATTCATATCATACGAGAAATGGATGAATATGCTTCAAGTGAGGGATCGTATTCACATATCGAGGTAAATTAAATGTGTTTTGGGACGACGGCTAGTATATTAAGGAGTAGGTATACTTATAGCCAAGTTTATAAATCTTATACATATGGATGAGAGATAGTATGTATATATGTATGTATTTATGTCTATGTAGATATGCATATATGTGTATACTCATGTTGTGAATATCTAAACCGTATGTGATGGTTTAATTATATGATGTAATCATATGAATGTATATATATTGTGCATGTGAATGATATATATACTTATGTGGTGAAGCATACCCCGCACATGCTATCATTGGGAAGTTATGCGATGAGGGTGAGCACCCTGGCTCGAGGAGTAGAGTGTGGATATTCCCCAGGTCATAGTCGTTCATTGTGTTATTATGTGATTTACATTTTTTTGGGGATGAGACGTGGTGGGTATGTTTCGTCTCATTGCCGGTTAGGAAATATGACCGCTTTCCGGACGTCGTATGTGTGTGTGTTGGCCGCGAAGTGGGTGATATTTAGTCCCACCGGTGGTCCCAAGGATGGAATATGAGTGATGCCCTTGAAGATGATAGCATGGTGTAGTATATTGGCATTCTATAGCCGGTTATATCATGAGTATGGAATTGTACATTATATGTGTACACGTGGCTATGAGAATGAGTAGTTGTATATATATATATATATATATATATGAGAATGAGTAGTTGTATATATATATATATATATATATATATATATATATATATATATATATATCCTATAGGTGAAAAGGATATGAAATTTTTAGGGTGTACATCTTGGGTGATTATGGTGTACTTGATTGTTGGAGGTTGATGTATCGCACTTACGAAAAAAATTCGGTTATATCAACAAAAGGATTTAGTGAAGATTTTGGGGTTACTCTTAGTTAGTAATCCAAATAGTAGAAGCATGTTCTGTGTAGATGAGATAATGGATCCCTACAATCAACTTGGTCAAGGAGTAGTGTATCGGGAGGGTTCCTTGTTTGGATTTCGCTCTTCGAGATGCCCCACGCACGAAACACAGTGCCATATTGAGAGTAGAGAGATTTTTTGTCCTTTGTAGTTGTATATATCAGTAGCATGTTTTGTGTAGTTGACATAATGGATCCCTACAATCAACGTGGTTAAGGAGTAGTGTATCGGGGGGTCCTTGTTTCGATTTCTCTTTGCGAGACGCCCCAGGAACGAAACGCAGTGCCATGTTGAGAATAGAGAGAAGTTTTGTCCTTTGTACTTGTAAGTAGTTGTAGTAGTGGTATGACTGGCATGTATGACATAATGGATCTCTACTATCGACATTGTCAAGGAGTAGTGTATCGGGGGGTTCCTTGTTTGGATTTCTCTTCGCGAGATACCCCACGCACGAACCGCAGTGCAATGTTGAGAGTGGAGAGAAGTTTTGTCCTTACTAAATTGTGCATGTTATTTAGAGAATAACTCTAAATTAGAAGCTAAATGTTAAAATGTGAAGTAATAAATGGCTAGCTGATTAAGTTAAATTGGAATCAATAAAGCCTAGTATGGCATATTTGTG
Organism: Sambucus nigra; assembly: GCA_949130495.1. Classification (NCBI taxonomy): domain Eukaryota; kingdom Viridiplantae; phylum Streptophyta; class Magnoliopsida; order Dipsacales; family Adoxaceae; genus Sambucus; species Sambucus nigra. The sequence continues at coordinate 226,845,734 of OX422219.1, forward strand.
TACATATATTTAAGAGAGGTTAGAATGGGAAACATTCTTGGGTTATGTTAAAATGGTAGGTCTTGCAGGTATAGGTCGTGCCTATTGTAAGTTAGGTTGTCCTTATGGGTGGGGTAACTTAATTAAGATTCCAGGACGCGAATAGGTGTGTGCTGTTAGATGAGAGGTGCGTTTGGGGTTTCACGAGAGTGCGACTCCACTTTAAATTATGAAATAGTGCATTTATATTTATTATGCACGGTTAACACACTTGCTAAAAATTTTTACACCTCGGGCTCTGGCCCGTTTATATTTCTCTCCTGCTATATGTATATATATTACTATAGGTGTCCTACCGCTTGGATGTCGGATGCCCTTCTATCCAAAGTCGTGGGAGCCATAATAGGTGCGAACTGTTGCGGGATTTAGATTGTAGTCTCCTCTTATTTCTTTGTGAATCTAGATAGGATTCATTTTGTACATCGGGTTTTCACCCAAGAGTTATTTATATTTGTTTATACTTCTTCCCATGGATGATGTACTGTCTGTGAACCGACAGCTTATTCGGGTATATTTTCTTCTATGTACTCATTACATTTTATTATATCATTTCATTTATCATAGTACTTGTATGCATTTTACCTTTGTTAGTAGTTCTATATATTATAGTGTTGGTTTGATTTCCATTGTAGGTTTTATTTAAATTTTTGGCATCCACTTTTAATAGTTTCGGGTAGTTAGCCTTATATTATTTAGTATTGTCAGTTGATGTTGAGACTGAGCCCTCTGAGATACCTGATTTGATGTGGTATAGGGTTGGTCACCCTTTATTATTTTAAGCGGGTTGTCACAGAAAATTCATACAACATAATGTCGATGGAGTTTTAGTAGATGGAATTGTTCTTCAAGTTAAACTTATAATCGAATTTTATTTTTGTTATAAAATTCGCTAATATGTCGAGAAGTATAATTACTTGTTGATTTGTATGTTTTTTCTATTTTTATTCACATGCAAGGCTAAACTATTCATCTTATACTTTTGTTTTGTTTAGAATGTTAACCGAATGTGTTTACGTTACTCATCATACGTAGACCATTCTGATTTGACAAATCTCAAGTGATTCTACATTATATTGTAAGTGAAAATGTATGATTTTCATAATTGATTTGTTTAGAGATTTGATCTTGTATTTTCATTTATATTATATTATTTTTAGTTATGCCATTGATCACTCTTTGATCCTTAGTTTTGATCATGGATTTCATATTTTGGTTAGTCATATTTGTGAAATCATTTCTAATAGTGTTTTCAGAGTTAGGAAGATTGTTGATTTTCTGAGTGTGTTGCTGAAAAGCGTGCACACGAGTCCATTTTGACCCCGTTCACACAACTGCTATATATTGGTTTACCAAAATCTTTTCCTAATTTCCTTTGCACGGTCCTATTTTGACTTCGTGCACATGGTCCCCTATTTAGGTTCTTGTCTGTTTGCTTTTTGGTACTTTCGACTAGAATTTTGTATGATTACCATAATTGTATCAATTGATATTACCATGTTTCTACCATATTTTGATGTTATATTATTTATTACCTTGTTTGTCTTTTCCATGAAAAATGGGGATAAAATTATGAGTAGGGGGATTTATGTGTAAGTGGGAGATGTTTTAGTTATTTAACACAGTGTGACCTATAGGGGGATGCTTTTGTTATGGGGGAGAAGTTTTATTTGACGATTTATTGATAAATTGGTTTATATGTTTCATTTACAGGGAATTTTTTTTCTTTATGATGTTTTATCATATCTTTATGCCTTATTATTCATATCCGTTGATTTAGGAGAACTCCTGAGTAGGGGGTATTTTCTTTTGCATGTTTCATGCGTAATGGTTTTGTGGTGTTGACATTTTTGCAAGAATCATAATTTTATCCCATACCAAGAGTTTACATTGAAGATTTGAGTTAGTCTATTGGACCTTGTGTACATTACAATAAGCTTCTCTCATTATATGGCTAACATGGAATGTGTCTTTCTTGTCGTAATGAAGAGTTTTTTGGATTTTAGGGTTTTCCCAAGGAATAACCAAAGGCGAGAGTGAAAATCTAATCATTTTATATATAGTTTGATTGTATTTCTTTTATATCAAAGAATTTGAGTCATGCACTATATCGAGGACAATATCTTAATGCACTCTGTAGTTTGTGTGTGAGAGAGTATTTCTCTTACCTATGGATAATGACCTTTAAAGATCTTGAGGCTTCTCCATATTCAAGACTTCCATTATTGATCTATCGAAGCATATTTTTTGCGGGATGTTTCAGTTGTTTATCATTTGTCTATGCACACACTCACAATCGTTTAAATGTGTAATTTTTTTCAAAAATGATTTTTATTTTTCGTAAATTATTTGTATACTTTTTAAAATTGCGATAAGAACTTTGTTTAAGATTTAAAAGGAATTTTTTAACTGAAATATTTTTTCTTCCTCAACTCGTTCATACCATGTGAAATTATCCCCGTGCGCACATAACATGGTTTTTAGGCTTAGGAAAATCCCTGCCTAAAATTGTGCACACGAGTTGAGGTAGCAAAAAATATCTCAGTAAAAAATTGTGATCATAGTGCTTATTTACACTCGTGCAAGCGATGAGGTTGAAATTTGAAAACGTCTATAAATAGATCTTATTTCCCCACAAAAGTAACAACACTTTTCCTCATTTCAAATTAAACTTACTCTTAGGACATTTTCATATTTGAGAGAATCTATTGTCTTCTCATTTTTCAAATCAATTGTTCAAACTCATTTTGAGATAATTTTAGATCTAATCCTAGATCGACACTTGAGAGATAATTTAAGAGGTTTAAATCCACAATGTCCATGGTATACATGTGATTCAATTATATTCCATATAATATATACTCCAAGATCCCAATGGTGGTATTCGAGATGGTAAATAGTTCAATCATTTTGTGGTCCAAGGATGAACAATGCGACATTCATATTTATCCAATGGTGTTTTGATCATATTTCTTATTGGAAAGAGGAGGAGTCTCAAAGTTCATTGGTAACTTCTTTTAAGAGCACTAAAGAGAGTTTTATTCTTATGTTGTATAAAGGAACTTTTCAAATCTAATAAGAAACTAGGACACACTGAGGTTTTTTATCCATAGATTGGAGGTTTTTCTCATAAATCGTTGTTGTACGATTGTTTTTGTGGTTTGATTTTTTATTTATAATTATTTCATATCATATGATCTTGATCTAATTGTTAAAATTGAAAATGACTTAAATCTAAGTTACTAGTTGATGTGTGAAATTTAAAATTAGGAAAAATTACTTTGATACCTATTTAATCCCTCTAGGTTTGCATCTAGTATACACACAATTATATCCTCAGTATTTTGATTGGATGGTACATGTATTTGGTGCATCACACGTGTTGAAAAATATTCCCATCCACGTGGATAACATGTGGCATCCGAATGTGTGTTGGAATTTATGTTCACATCACATGATTTTGTGGATATTTCCATCCATGCGAATAACATGTCGCGTCTGGATATGCGAAGTTTTATGTGTGCGTACCACATGTTATTAAGATGGTCGGGGGAAAAAGTGCATGATGATGGTATAACTATGTAAGGACACAAATTTCCAATTGAGTCCATATATTGTTTTGGCTCAATTCCGGAGAAAAACATTTATTCATAGGATTGTATTTAATTGTAATATTCTCAAACCTATGAAGAGTTTGTTGAAGACGTAGCGACAAAGAGTATAAAGCTTCATCAATATGCCGGTTTGCGTGCCTCGTTTCTACATCATCAACTGTGGTTCCATGCTCCTAAGGTATGAATGCAATATTATATATATAGGAGCTTGGAACAAGTTTTATTGGGTGTTAGGTTTTCAAAACTACGTTTTGTTTTCAGAATGGTTTATATTAAAACTTATATATAAAGTATATAAATGTTTATGGGCTTAAAAAGGATTTTTGAACATTCTGTGAGTTCGTTCCAAGTGTCGTTCGAACGAGAATGTCATTCGAACCACAAGTGGTTCGAACGAGATTGCCAGCGACTTCCCATTATGGCATACTAGAACTTCGTTCGAAATGTCGTTCGAACGAGATTGTCGTTCTAACAAGATTTCTAACGATCTTCTAACGAATTCATACTGGAACTTCATTAGAAAACTCGTTCGAACGAGAGTTCGTTCGAACGAAATGTCGTTCGAACGAGATGTCAGGCGGGAACAGTTTTTGGCAGTTTTAAGAAGTTTTTCTCCCACTTCCCCACTTGTTTCTTAACCAACTTTTCTCAGACTTTATTATGTGCGGGAATAGCATTTTCCAACTTAACTTTTCCATTCTATTCCATCTCTTAGAGAGAATTTGAGAGCTAAATTGCTTAAGGATAATGTTCTTGTTTTGAGTGAAAGTTTTAAAGAGAAAAATATACACCACTCTAGTTTACACCCAAATTAGTTTCTTCCAAGTTCCCATATTCATATATCTTGCTTGGATTTTGGCACCGGGTTCATCTCTTCCGTTTAAAGAGAAGTGGGTTTTCTTCTACATCCCATAAAGAAAGAAAAAGAGTTTTGTTGCGGCATTACCCACTTGGAGAAAGGCTCCTTGCTCGGGTGACGGTGACCATATAAAGTCCAATCTGGGGATTCTGAGACCGTGGTGGAGCTCCAAGGTTATCCGCTAGGAAGAGGTATCTACAAGAAGAAGCATCGAGGCTTGAGAGGGATCTAGTCGTGTGTTGTAAGCCTTTTTGTCTTGTATTTGTAAATTCCGTACTTAGTGGATTTGTGGATAGGGTCGTCCAAGGTCGTTTCCCGTTGTGGGGTTTTCCTCGTACATCTCGGCGTAGTGTGATTGAATTATTTTTATCTTGCATAATGAATTAGAACTCATGCTTAGGGTAATTCAAGATAAAAATGATTTTAATTGTCACATTTAATTTAATTGGGTGCTAATTAAATTTGAATAATTTTTTATTTAATTCAAGTCATTTGCTAAAATTGGTTTGGCCAAAATTTGGAATATTGATAATTATGACTTAGGCAAATTCTAGTACTTGAATCAATTGGTTTAAGTGAAATTTAATATTTGTATGTATTTAATTAATTCTCACTTGGGTTTAATTTTAATTTGAAAGAAGAAATTAAAATTTAGTATTTAAGTTGAACCATCACCTTTTATGCTTCCGCATCGATTTCATAAAAAAAGGAAATATTTCAATTTTAAAAAGAGTTTAAAATCAGGGGATCCGCCTTCCTTTTCAAACTAATTAAGATGTTAATTAATTATTAAAACTAACGAGTTAATTAAAATGAACTATGAGGTTCCGTAACACATGTTGGGTTATCGTAGTAGGGTAGATATTAATGGATTAATACTTGTATGTATAACTTCTTTTGAGTTGCATATTTTTGGTGACTTGATATATTTTCACTTGTTTTATTCATGGTAACCTTTCAGGTGCTTGTGCTGGTCCACATCTGTAGACTTCCTATCCAGTTAGCATAGACTAACATCTTCTTAGATGTTCAAACATTATTAGGGGTATCAATGTAGGTACATCTCCATTATGCATTATTTTTTTATTTTTAGTCCCGCCAGTTATGTATTATAGATACTAGATGTCATGTATTATTCTAATAGATAAATTTTAGCATATACGTGTTATATTCAAGTTGAAATGGTTTTGTAGTATACATTGTATTAGTGTACTTTGAAACATTTAGTGTAGTCGTTGAGATATCTCTTACTCTGTCTTAGATGGCAATGCATTTATCATTTGATGTATTGTTTCACTTAGTTATATATATGCTGGGAAAGATATTTAAATTATTTTTATAAGTTGTGTATTTTAATGTTAGGAAGTGATCAACCCTAATTTTAAAATATATTGGTTATTTCAATGTGCGTAGTCATTATTAATCGATATGACTAGAGGATTCATTTTATCGAACACAAACTTTCATGTCGTGGACATGAGGGTCACCGATGGCAAAGGCACTGGAAGGAGGTCCTTGTTGTTATAATCACTGAAGGGTGATGGTTCTTACGAAACTTATTCTTCTTTATCCACATGTTATCATCTTCTTGAAGATGTACTGGTGCAGGGGGTAGGCTACAATTGGATCAGGATTTGAGCAAGTTGTTCTTAAAGAACTCCTTATTTCTCAATGAGGTTATTAACGTCTTGGGGAACTTAGTGTTTATTGCATGAGATGTCATTACAAAAGTCAACTTTAAAAATGTGGGATTATAATTTAACACAATAGATTTGTATGTTAGTGAAAAGAGAGTGCAAACATTAACACTAAGATATATGTGGTTAAGTTTAGTATTGCACTACGTCAACGAGGTAAAAGAGGAGGGGAATTTATATTAATTTCATAAGATTGGCAAAGTTGAAGTCTAATTGGCCCATGTCTCATTTAGTTATCCCAAGGATTTATATAGATATTTCACGTGAAAGCCAATCGCCCAATCCCATTTACTACCATAATGGTGATGGAGAATGTGGTTGGCCACATGACAAACATTTAGGTTGGAGATATGTCTCTATTTTTCTAGGTGTTGAGTAAAGGGGTGATTATCATCGTTAAGGCATTCATGCATTGCATTCGTAGAGGTCTTGCTAGTAGTTCCAAAATAATAGTCACATGATAGACCAGGTCAAAGTGACTAATGACTTCCGATGTCCATACATTTTACCACATAGGATGAGGTTGATCGGTATCTCAACAATTGTAATTCTATGATTTACTGCTCACACGAATGGCGCTAATCGAATCATTGTAATTCATGCCTACATAACCAACTTTTTAAGCTTTTAACACCCTCGACTAATGGATGTCACATTCGGCTCATGAACGATAGAAAATATTTTGATACTTTTTTAACGTAATTAGTGACTATGTAATTTGGGCCCCAAATAAAGGGCATCCCTAAGCTACCGCGTACCACACCTGTAGCTAGAATCAACCCTGGTAGTTATTTGTCTTGTTATTTTCTTCTTATTATTTGATAATGACAATTGTTTTGATAATAAATATTTACTTCAACAGTTAATATTGATTTAATGGTAAATATTTACCATCATAATGATATCAATATTAAATGGTAAGTAACCTTCATCATTTTCATCTTTTAATTTGATATTAAATTTTACTTTTACTCTCAATTTAACTTCTTCTTCTCCCCCTCCTCCTTTTGTAATTTTAGATATTTACTCGGATGTTGCATATTTAATGACTTCCAAAGTTAATATATTATTTGATTTTAAAGTTGATTAAGAAAGTCAATGTTTACCTTCTAAATAAACACTCACTCTAAAAGTAAATATTTACTACAATAGTAATATTTACTTTCGGTGTTAATTCTTCTTCTTCTTTAGTGAAATTGCCAAATATTTACTTTTATATTAATCCTTGTTGAAAATATTTTCTTCCTCAATCTTTTTAGTACACTACAACAGAATGTCTCATTGGTGACAAAAAAATGAGGACAAAGGTATTTTTGTCACTAAAAGTTCCCTTTATGTGAGGAAAATCAATTTCGTCACGAATTAAGTGGGAGGATGTTAAATTGGTAACGAATTCATAATATTTGTCACCAAATAGTCATAAAAATTTTGGCGACACACTTCCCGCTCGATCAAATCTTCCACTTATCTATTTGTGACAAAATTACTGTACATTTCACAAAAAAAAAATTAGTGACAAAAAAATTTCCTCACCTATTACTAAAAAATATATTAAAAAAAATAACAAACCCATTGGTTCTCATTACTCTCTCGCTCCCTCAAACCCAATTTGCACTCGATTCTCTCTAAACCCTCCCCCAAATAACCCCAATGCTCTTAGAAGTCACGTTTTGGAGGTTAGCAGCGGTAGCGATGAAGAAGGTGGTTTGAAGATTTATTTTGGAGATTTTCTCCATCGGAGCCCTAGATACTCGTTTTCACCTGAAGACATGGTCAGTATATGCTCTTTAATTTATCCATGTTTTTTTCACTTTTGTTTAAGATTCGTAACTCATATCAGCTACGGAGCATGTTATAGTGAAATTTTCTAGTTTCGGAAGCTTGACCTGAGTTCCGATTGTTAATTACATGAATCTGATACTAGATGATGAGTTTCATGTTATGTCTACTGTTTAATAAATAGAAAAGTACAGAATTATTAATTATAATATAATTACAGAAATAAAACGAAATTACAGAAATGAAATACTTACTTGTATTTGCAGAAATAATATTAGAATAGAAAAAGTAATTCGAGCCCTATTTAGAACAGTCTCCTTAAGACAAATTTATTCCCTCCACAAGGTGCCAAAGGTAATGAATAATTGTCTCCCAAGATAGAACGGATTTCCAAATTAATCAAGCAGCACAACAATGATTAATTTCTTCGAACACAATTATGTGTTTATACTCAACCAGACAAAATAATGATATGCAGGAATGTATGCAGTAGCAGTATAAAAGTTTGTATTTTTCTGGGAAAAGATGCATTAATTAATTAATAAACTGCCAACAGTTTATTAATTAATTAATAATTAAAGCCCAGAAAGTTAAATAAATTCGGCCCAAAAATGTAGGAGATTTTTATAAGCCCAAGACGGTCGGCCGGACGGACGCGCATGGTGGACTTTTGATCGAAAGTCAACCCGTGCATAGCTTAGGTCATCTCCCATTCAAAGAGTTGGGATACCCCAAGGCATCCAAGCCTTAGTCCACACTTGGGGTGTTATTAACTCATCAAATTTCCACAACTCTTCCAATGTGGGACAAGAGTTAAAACACACCCAATTCATTAACTTTCATTGCTTTGTGAGTCACTTTGGGGACATATTTATCATTCATAACTTATTAAAATTGGACGTACGAATATACTACGTTAATCTCCTTGCGGAGGTGAACGCGTTCATATATGGTCCCACGATTTTTGTAGTGTGGGTCCCACCTAAATTTGAGCTCAAAGTTGCTCAAAATTCTGTCCAGAAAATTCTGGACAGCTTTCTAAAACCCAATTCAAGTCCAACTTTCCAACATTTCATATGCTTTTGATGTTATTATATTGCGATTTAATGAAAATTGCAATTTGAAATCAGATTTTGTTTTTATAGATCACGATCAATTATCGTAGTTTCATTTCGTTTAATTATAAGTTCTTTCAATACCATTTCAACCCAAATAAAACAATGCTTTCTCATATTGAAATATCAATAAGAAAAATAAACTAATCTGGGCTCGTTTATTCAAGATCGGCTTGTAAGTTAAGCTAACTTGTTAAAAGTTTAGTTAGCTCGGTTTAATTCGGTTGATTTGGAGTTTTTAACTAAATAATTATATTTACAAGATTTATCAATTTACTTTGGTATTCTTTTTATAATGTTTTTCACAATTTATCAATTTGGAGTTTTGCATGAAATTGATCTGTTTTGTTATTCTCAATTTTGTGTGTCATTAATGCCTGTGGTGGTGAAGAATTATATGAAAGAGCAGCCTCCCAAACCAAAGTCCTCGTATGGAAGAAAGAAACTAGTGATCAGGCCAAACAGAGCAGCTGCTTAATTGGTGGTACTGATTTCTTATTGTCCATATAAACAGATTCTCTAGGAGCACCAAGACAATGATTATTCATGTGTATTGTCGTCTAGACAGTTTGTCCTCCAAGTTTAGTTACTTTTAGTCTTGATAAAAAGGTATAATATTCTTAAATCAATTGACAAAATGGAGAGAATAACATAATCATAGTATTGCCAAGTTTGATAATTTTCTCCCAATTAGAATGATTTTATATTGACTGTCTTACGCTCATGTTGAAACTACTTCCACCTGTTGAGAGATGACTTGGGTACAAGTCATAGTAATAGAGAGTTTCCATGGCTTGGTCGTTTTTCTCTCGATTTTCCTATAGTTTAGTCATGGTCTTCCATTTTTGTTGCTTATTTTTTTTTATTCTATGACCCACTCAACTGGAGTAAACACTTAAATTGAATTATCTGATTTCACTGTTGATTATGACCGTTGTCGTGGGTATGTTTCACTTGTAGGATAAGGTCAACAGCGGCAGCTATCGCCCGCCCACCAAGATGGCCCCGCTTTTACCCGATTGCAATTATGCATATTTGGAAGTGGCTTACAGAGGCTTAATGTATCTCATCCTTTTTCTCCACCACTTGATAGTTTTGAGAGGTAATTTTATGGACTGTCATTCTTCTTATTCTTCTAGTTTTGACATAAGAATTACAGTGAAACAATGTTAATCAGAAGCCGTCTTTAGCCTCTCGGTGGCGGTGCTTATTAGTTACCCCGACATCGCTCCAAGCCACAGTTGTATTTGAATAAAGGTGCCACCATTTGTGCCCCCCTAAATCAACTCCTTCATTTTTACTTCCCAACATAGGTTACCTTTCTTACTCTTTCCATTCTATAAATACATTTATTTTCTTCTTTTTTAAAAACTGAATTGGGTCTGTTTATTGATGAAATAATCTTTGTACATATTTTAGGTAGCTTCTTTACTTTTACAAAACTGAGAGAAAAATATTATATGAAACATTAAATTGTCTGTTATGAGTTTATTTCATTGAAATTATGTATATCAGATTGCTGAATGTGAATTTTCCTTTAGCTGCTTTTTTCCCCAACACAATTTTTAGGATAAATGGCTTATATATTCCACCTTAAAGCCCAGGATATGTTACCCCTGCACATCAAACATGCCCTTATGGTAGGGGGTTTTGAACTGTTACTCAGTGATAGTTTTGCAATAATTGTTATTGATTATCTGGACGTTATGTTCATAACTAAATTTTTCCCCGACTCTATCGCTTTGTCTCACTGACATATCTAATACATTTGTAATGGCATTGTAATAGTTCCAATATCTGTCATTGCATCTACAAAGAAAATTAAGTCCCTCTTCAGCAACAACCATTTGCTCGTCCAAATACGAGTAAATGTCCATTTAGAGGAATGTGTAGAGTGAATATTTCATGAAAACTTTGTAAATTGACAATTTTCATATTTTTGCCATAACGTTTGGAGATGCTCTTAATATTGCAAAACATCACTTGATTCAATATGAACATTCAAAACTTATCCGGAGTTAAATTGTGTATAATGTTTGTAAATATGGTTCATCTCTAGTTGGTTTCAGGTGGACTGGACACCTGAATTGCACAAAAAAACTGTACAAGCTGTTGAGAAACTTGGTATAGATCAAGTCATCCCTTCTCATATATTAGAACTGATGAAAGTAGATGGTTGGACCAGACATAATGTAGTGAGTCATCTCCAGGTTAGAAGAATTTTGTTTTTTATACATTATAAGGCTCTTCTGGTTTTATCTTTTAGCCCTGTTTGGTTTGGGGTTGGTTTGGGGTTTAACAAGAACCAAGTTGAAAAATATTCACTTTTACTCTAATGAAAAACATTTCACCCTGAATTAAACAGGGCCTTGAAGTCATTTTCTTGTGATGTCATATAAAAAAGTCTACTATGAAAAGTCTTGATTTTTTATATGATGCATTAATCTTGGGATGAAAAAAGAAATTTACAAAATCAATTAGATAAGGCTGAATCCATCACTTTTATAAGAGAAGTCTGACATGGGATCGGATATGAAAAGGAAATTAGCTATATGTAGCTAATGTATTGGTTTATCAAAATGTTAATTCATGTATGTATCTTAGATGCTAATTCAAGTTTGCTAATTCATTTAAGAATATAGCATATATTAGACAAATACTATAACTTCGATCTTATGAAATGATTAATACTAATTTTTTTTTACAGATTAAGATGAAACAGTTACAAGCTGAGCCAACTTTCGAGGGTAGTCAACCTTTGACTCCCGATGAGATAGCTGATCTAGTACTGGAATATATCATAGGTCTTGGGCATGGACCGAAAGCTACCAAATAAAAAACATCACGACAAGAAGCAGTGTTGGAGGAGGCCCTTAGGGAAGCTCAGAGAGAAAATCGTGAGTTAAAAGAACAACTACAGGCTCGTGATGAGCATCTGGAACGTTTAGAGGCTCGTCAATTTGGATTCAACAAGTTGTGTGATGTTGTAAAAGCATCAGGTTCCCTTCCTCCCACATTTACTATATGATAAGTTATAATAATTTCAATATTGAATTAATCAAAATTACATTGTTGGATTCACATCCTTTAAGTTATTTCATATCTCTATTGGTGATGCTATTACCTTATTTACTGAATCGGTGGAAGGGGTATTTTGGTGGACTGTCATTGGGTTTCTTGACTTTTTTTATTTTTTAATTTAACAGGGTGGTTTTAGTCTATAAACAAAGGAAACTCTCTTGAATTTTTTTAAAATATTGGCGATGCTATTACCTTATCTTTTCAATCGGCGGAAGAGGTATTTTGGTGGATTGTCGTTGGGTTTCTTGATTTTTTAATTTTTTAAAACAGTGTGGTTTTAGTCTTTAAACAAAGGCAACTCCATCGATTTTTATATAAATATTAAAAATAAAATTGAATTTCGTAATTTTTTTGGAATTTAGCTCAATGTGTTATTTCCTAGTTGATGTTATTCTATTTATCAATTGTTAATAGACTTATACAGTTAGAAACTAATGCCTTGGTACTTTTTGAATTGCAGATTGGGACATTGTGAGGACTTTTTTGGAAATTATTTTAACGATGATGATGAAGATGCAAGGAGAACTTAACAAACTTGTTGGGAATTATTTTTCGGAGGCTACTTTGTAATAAATTAGAAACTATTGCTTTAGAAAATATAAAGTTAGAAACTAATGCCTTAGAAATTATTTTTTGTAAACTACTTTTAGTTGATGTATTGTAACAAACGATGTAGGTTACTTTGTAATTGATCAATGGTTTTGAGATATTTGTATGAACGCTTTCTTATCAATTATATAATCTCTTTAACCTTAATTTTGAGTATGTATATGATGGTAGTTGATTACTTATATAATGTCGATGAAATTTAGTCGATTTTATAATTAATATTATTTGACTTAAAAGATGAGAAATGAAAAAAATATGAATTCTAAATTTATAATTTTTTGGCAAAAAAATTCATTTCGTGACAAAAATATTGTCCCCGAAGTACATTAATTTTGTCACCAAATGGTGATCCTTTTGCATATTATGGTATACATTGGGTGACAAAATTGACATTTTTGTGACAAAAAATAAGATTTTTGGTGACAAATAATTTTGTCACTTAAAGCCTGCTATTACGTGACAGAGAATATTTTGTTATCAAAAGGTGTACTATTTGGTGACGAAATTTGTATTTCGTCACCAAGACCTTTAGCGACGGGGTTTTCGTGACGGAAGATCAACGAAATTTTTTTCGTCACCAAATGTCTTTGGTGACGAAATTTTGTCATTTGGTGATGAATTTTTTTGGCAATAATTATCTGTTTTGTTGTGGTTAGTATATATATAGAGAGTCGGGCTCTCCAAAATACCTTATTAAACACTCATAAACATACCAATTTTTTTAAATGGTAAGAAATTAAAGTTTTTAACCAAACTTAGTATAGATGATATCTTTAATGAGGAGATCATCTATAAAAAATTACATAAAAAACTCGAAAGTTGTTCAATTAAAAATTTGCTTTATATGTGTCTTTTCGACCGTTCAAACTTTTAATCAGCATCTCACCCACTTGTAGATTGAATTTTTTTAATATTTGTACATGATCTCCTCATATTATAAAGATAATCTAAACCAGGTTCGGTTAAAATATACAAGTTTTTACTATTTTTAGGACTTGTATGTTCTTTAGGTATGTTTAATTTAATGAGATATGTTGAAGAATCTCACTGCGTATATATACATATATCTATATTGACAAATGCATTTATACTTCATTTGAGAAGCAATTTGTTACTATGTTGATTTGTGATGTTGTCGTTCATGGCGGTGATGGTGTATATATGGTGGTCATTCAAATATGGCATGGGTTCGGGTCGATGATGGTCAACACGTTGGTCGTGCAATGATGGTGGTTCATAATAGTGGTTATTTGTGATGTTTCTAGTTGCATTTTTGATGAGATGAATCCGATGATGGTGAGACAAGGTTTGATTTAATGTGAACTGATTATCTGTGTCAATTTTACTTGTGATAAAACTACTTATTTTTAGAGAATTTTTCATTTAGTCCTTGGTCGATATTCTTTTTGACTCTAATTCACTTACATATTTTTTGGGCACTAATGTCACTTACCCATTTATGTATACATTATAAATATGGGTGTACACCAACTTAACAAGTACATATTTCAAAATTTTGTTTATATATTATAAAATATCATGTACAAATTACAATGTTTAAAAAAAAAAAAGTAAAAAAATTCATCTATACATAACAAGATTTAAGGGAAAGGTAACTTGGTGCTCACAAAATATGTTAGTGGACCAGAACAAAACAAATTATCGCAAAGGAGTTCAATTTCAATCACAAAGCTATTATTTTTATTGTTAATCTCAGTGAAAGGAATTATTCCGTGCCTTGTAAAATTAAAGTTTCTTAGCATAAGACTGATTTATAAAGCTCTTTTACTTTAGTTGGTAGAAATAATGTTTCCCTTAGAATATTCCTCAACTCATTGTCACTTTAAGATAGTGCTAACTATTTTAGTTCCAATAGAACATTAGTGGGCAATGACGTGGTTAGAGGATTATCTGATAAATTTATCAGTCAAATGTACAAACCTTTTACCCATGTATTTAGCGTCACTATGCATGGAGAACCCCAGGGCAATGGGAGCTTAAGACGAACACTAAGGAAACAAGATTTTCCGAGCATTAAGTGTTGGGTGAATTATCACTTTGTCAATGAGTATAGCTTAAGTAACATAAAACAAATTCTAATCAGTGCCTGCCACTTCAACTTGACATCTAGTATTGGTCCTAAAGATATCTCCACTTTCTTCTTTTTATTATAGTTTATGAATTTAAAGTCTTTCTTTTGCTACTGGGATGTTCAAAATGAAAATTGACCTATTGTAAATCAATATATTATTATATAAGGTGAAAAGGCAAATTATATATATATATATATATATATATATATATATATATATATATATATATATATATATATATAAAGTCTTGCTCTTGTGCGAACTAATCCGAATTTTAAGAATGCGGACCGGACATGTATCACCTGGCGGTGAGCTCAGAAAAGAGAGAGTGTGCCTATAATTTAGACGATAATTTCTAGGCGCACCGTTAGGGGACACATGTCCGGTCCGCATTCTTAAAATGCGGACTAGTCCGCACATGAGCATTATTATATATATATATATATATACGCGCTCACACACAAAGTCCCGATGATGATCGCTACCTAAGGACAATTCATGGACTTTTGTTTTAAATAGTAAAATAAAATAAAATTTGAGTTGATTTTTTTATGGTGTTTAAACATCCCCTAAAAAATATTCAACTCCAATTGTTCTTTTTCCTCTTATTTTAACAAAAATCAGTGAAAATATGTCAACTTCAATGTAACATAATGTAATCGATTTTTTTAAAATAGCAAAAAAAAATTATGTTGACCATAATTTTTTTTTTGGAGTGGGGGGTGTCTCCCTAAAATGTTAAAACATCATATTAACAAAAAATCAACTTAAAAAAAATATTTTTGATTAGTGGTCCTCATATATATATATATATATATATATATATATATACAAAAAAAAAAAGTTGTTAATCCATCCCCTCTCTCGTTTTCCCAGCTAGGCTACAGATCTATCTATACCGATTAGCTTGGTTTTATCTCACCATACCAGGCATCGTACAAGAGAGTCAACTGTTTCATATATTAGAGTATTTTGGTGCATTAGCTAAGTCTTTGGGCCCGACCAATTGAGGGAAAAGTTTGAAAAGAAGGCAATACGATGTATCTCTTATTTGAATTTGGAAAGAAAAAGATTCAATAAGTGACCGCGTCTCAAAGGGTTGCTCCCCATTCCTCAACTCCCAATGCTAACCTCCCGTTGGCCCCCTATTTGAGAACGAAGCATTTAGCCATTACAATTTTACGAAGAAAAGGAATAGACTTTAGTTGATGTAAAGGAAATGTATATCGTTCACTCTCGTCCCAACATAGCCCCCCCCTCTCTCCTTACAATGATTCCAAATTAAGGCAAGGAGTAGCACGTAGGAATGACAACCACTACATAAGACACTAATGGCTGAGAGAAAGCGAGTAACTTCTTGTATAGGTTGGGTGGAGCTTGAAGAAGTGAGCCCTTGCCAACCAAGTCCTTAAAATGAAAGGATTCGAACACAAAAGCCTTTTCTACAACCATGGAAAATCCTTATTCCTCTTCTTCGAACCCTCTACTTGCTGGGACTGAACGAACTATCTGAGGCGTCGATATGCAAGCGTGAGATGCGTATGTGAGTCTCAACGGTTGACATGCGTATGCGAGCGAGATGCATTTCTAGTAATGGTGGTATTGGACAACCCCTCAGGGAAGAATCTCTTTCTTATTTCTTCCTTTTTTTCCCATGACGACTACGAACGGGAAAATAAAAAATTTCACTTTGAATTTCGAACCTCAACTATATATATATATATATATGAACTTCAATTTTGTACATACTAGCGTATTAAGATAGAATAAATATAACTTTTTTTTAAACTGGTGTGACGATAATGTATTTAACTAATGACAATCATTTTGTAAAAGATTGTTCATAAATTATTAGTTAGATTGTTGTATTAATTATTCTTTTATCATTATTCATTTTTTATGAACAACATTACAATGCGCTATCAATGAGTTATACCTCACATGATATGACTACTCACTTTTTATAGAATTGAGTAGGGCTTGAATTTCATTAGCGGTAACTTCAAATTCATTTGGGACAGTTCAAATGTGGAGAAATTATGTACCACAACTTATTGATTAAAGAGCACAAATTGTGCATAACAAATCAAACTTATACATATACCCTTGTGTTACATTGTCTTTTACTAGAGTATTTCATATACCAAATTCCATTAGCATAAACTAATAAAAGTTTACATGGCTCCCAAACTCATTGGACAAGGCAAGTCGATTGTCTCGAATATAAAGAGGAATTCTAGGTCGACTCTGATTTGTGACTCAAAAGGTGCAACTCACTGACGTGTCGTACCCGTATTGATTTATGTTAGGACCCAACATTAATGAAATCCAAACACAAGTCAATACTAGTATGACATGTCAGTGCATCCTTTTAGTCTCAAATGAGAGTCGCGTATAATTATTGCAAATATAAAACATAAATTTAATTTTTTGTAGGAAAGGGACTAAAGGACAAAAAAAAAAAGGAAAAGGAAGAAAAAGAACTTGGCCCAATAATAACAAGCGTTCAGGCCGAAACAGACAAGAGAACCACCTAACAGAAGGGGCCACAGTCCATGAAACTCGAAAATAAAAAGAGCCGACGCCACCTAACCTACTGTATCTAGGAACTGACTAACAAAATAATAATTGGGTTTGCAAAACTATTATTGTGGAAAAAAGAGAATAAGACAATTTGTTAGGTGGTCTCCGGCAAATCAAATATTCTTCAACCCTGTTTTGCTGCCAATAAGTCTCAACTGGGGCATTCTATGTCGCAACGGTTTTTTTCTTCTCCTCTACTTATGTTACTTTATCATATAATAAGGGCAAATGTAGCTAGATGGGATGTAAAATGACATGAGTTTCTATGATAATTAGAATGACATTAAGCCATTTAGAGTAGCCGGACAAGTAAAAAGGGCTATCCTTATCCATAAAATATATATCATAGACAAGACATGGAAAATGATTCTTGACACTTTATTTGTTATATCTAGTATTATTAATGGAAGGGTCTATTTCACATCTATTTAAGTTTCTCCCACATTCTTTATATGTTTAAGAATATTCATATTCTTATAAACCTTTTAACACCCCATTTTTCAAACTATTCTATTTATATACTTTTTCTCATTCTCTCCCGAAACCCATTTCATCTATCCTTTTCCCTTTTCCATTTTATTGAAAATACTGTTTGTATAACTTAAAAAAAAAAACATTTCCTTTCTCTTAAAAAAAATTAACTTTTTTTTAAAAATTATTTATAAAAACTAAAACAATGTTCTATATAATATAAAGGACATTTTTATTACAAAAATAAATTATTTTAGCTATTAAAATAGTCTTTTATGTATATAAAAATTGTACTATAGAGCGATCCGAATTTTATTTATTTATTTTATTAAAAAACTATTTGTGAAGCGTAAAATTAGTTTTCTTAAAAAACTGTTTTCCCAAAGAAGTGTTTTTTTTTGTTTACAAATTTTATTTTTTGTTAAAAACTGTTTTTTTTTTGTACTATTATAAAAATAATATTTTTACTGTTTAAAAAAAAAAAGAAAAAAAGATACGCGTCAGCGGGTAATCCCCTATACATACCGCTTGCCTGGACCATTTTTTCCTATATGTTGGTCAGTGTCAGCGGCATGTATAGGTGGTCCGACAACCCATACATACCACTGGTGCGGACTTTTTTTTTTAAAACAGCAAAAATATTATTTTTAAAATAGTACAAAAAACAGTTTTTAATTAAAAATGAAATTTGTAAACAAAAAAAATAGTTATTTAAGAAAACAATTTTTTAAGAAAAGAAATTTTACGTTTTATAAATAGTTTTTTAATTAAAAAAATAAAAATGAAATTTGGGTCGCTTTAGTACAATAGTTCGTTTTTGTAATAAGACTATTTTAACAGCTACATAGTTTATTTTTGTAATAAAAATGTCTTTTATATTATATAGAATATTGTTTTAGTTTTTATAAACAATTTTTAAAAAAGCAGTTAAAACAGTTATAATAACAGTTCTTTGTTAATACAATGGAAAAAAGAAAAAAAGAAAAGGAAAGATGAAATGAGATTTTATAAAAAATCGAAAAAAGTATAAAAATGGAGAGGTTTGGAAAAATGAATGTTAAAAGGATTATAAGAGTATTAATATCTTTAAACATATAAAGGTTGAGAAAAACTTAAATGAATATAAGAATAGACCTCCTTATTAATTTGTCTCAAAACCACCATTATCAAACGCATTTACTCATCTCAACAACCTATACCAAGTGATATAAGTAAGAAAATTAACTAACATTCGTTCACTCGTATAACAGCTACATGAATTAAATTATCCTATTAGTAATTCATAATAAAATTTATAGTTGTCATTCATTGGTTTCCGACCAATGAAAAAAATTAATAAATAATCACCACAAAACAAGAGACTCTTTGATGGTGACATGTATGTAATTTACATAAAAAAATTATCGGCTTTCATTGATTAGTCAAAATTAGCATTTAAGACATAAATATTGATAGAGACTAGTATTTGAGGAAGACAAACAAAATTAAGCAAATTTTAGTCAAGGATTGTTTGTCCTGACACTTTTTTTAAAATTTATTTTTAATTTAAAAATGTGTGTAATTATTTTATAATTAATTTACTTTTTATTTACTAATTACAATGTTAGATTAACTTTAAAAAAAATCCTGAATAATATTTTAGGCATGAATAACTTATAATTCATTGTAGCCATCTATATATAATGGGAGAGGGGTGTTTGAATAGTGCCAACAAATTAACGGTTGCGATCGAATTTTTTTAGGCGATCTAATAGTGTGGGATTGTGCCACGTCACCATTTACCCATTGTGACATGGCAAATGAGACAATGCTCACTTGAATCCTAAACCATCCCCCGCTCATTCACTTTCCTCTCTCTCATTTCCGCCCTCTCTCCCTTTCAACCCAAACCCTAATATTACCATGCCTGCCGCCGCCCTCCACCTCTTCCGATCCCTCCAGCCGCCGCCGCCTACTGGTAATCTCCCTCACCCCTCCCCCTCCTCCCCCACTCACACACAGATATCACACACCCACATATGCACAGATCTCACATACACACACACACACACACACACACACGCGCACGGGTAATCTCCCCCTCCCCCCACCCCCACTCACGCACAGATCTCTCTCTCTCTCTCTCTCTCTCTCTCTCTCTCTCTCTCTCTCTCTCTCACACACACACACACACACACAGATCTCTGTCTCACACACACGCACAGATCTCACACACACACATGCACAAAGCTCAAATACACGCACACACTAATTAAGGGGTAATCACATATATCTGATTTGTTGTTGTATGATTCTGATTTACTACAAATATTGTGTTTACATTAATGATTTGGGGTTTAATGATTATATATATACCTGATTTGTTGTTGTATGTTTCTGAATTACTACAAATACTGTGTTTATATTACTGATTTGGGGTTTGATGTAATGTTCATTGACTATTTGGTAGGGAATGAAGAGTTGAAGATCGAATCAGGTATGCCTTCTTCACTCTTTCTCAGATTGAGATTTTTAGGGCTTTTTTTGTTATTTTAAAGTTTTTTTTGGACTTTGAACCATTTGTTTTAAAGTTTAGATGCATTTTTTTTCACTTAATCCTACACTTGATTTTTGGTTCCGTTTTTTTTGTTATGTACAAAACTCACACATGTATTTTAAGGGGTAATCACACGTGTTTTTTAAGGGGTAATCACACGTTTTTTTATTACATATATACCTGATTTAATTTTTTAGATCTATACATTATATATATTCTAATCTTTTAGACTTGTACCTATGAATATTAATGTGAATAAGGGTTTTGTTTTTGGTATGTAGGTTGATACATAAGCGTGTCATAGGCATGCTATGCCATTATAAAGATGTACAACCATATATGTAGACTATGTATCTGCTCTCTCTTTTTTTCATTCTGAGTGAAAACATAGAATGCATTAATTTCTCTCTTGATTCAGTTCATTTGCATACTAATTTTTGGCCTCATTTGAATACAGTTTCTAATACTGTTTTTATCTTATAAATTATGGTTAACAATTTGGGTGGGATTCCTATTTTGCAGGTGTAAATCAAGCTCCTAGCTAATGCATTCAAAATCAGTTTTGAATCCTATAATCTACAACTTATGGTCGCAATGACATTGTGTTATGGCTATCATTAGCCCTGTTATTGGTAACTGTTCACAATCCATCCTTAATTTACTATATGGATTACAATTAAGTGGATTATAATCTCCCAATAAATATTGTCTCTTGAGTTATTTTTTTATTCTTGCTCTTGAGTTCCGGTTGTCAAATATCATGTGCTTTGGATAGTTTGATAAAGAGTCCTCAAATATGAACTAAACAACTTCTCAGTAGTACCCGTCAATAACAACAATTAGGACAATCAAATTTATCTCCACTCCTACTATTAATTGCATGTTTAATGCATTAGCTTTACTTCAAGCACTATATGATAAAGCTACACACATCTCTCAATTGTCCAAAATTTTGATGTGTGGGTTTAATTTTGCATTTGTCTATTTCTATCTCCACTCCTACTATAGAATTTGGAGTAAGAACAGTAATAAGGAAGGTTAGTTTGGATCATATGGTAAATTCTTATATATATGGGTGTGAAAATGCCTACAATTGAGGTTGGTGAATTAACTTTCATGATTTAGGTCATTCATTAAATGTTTCAGCATTCATGTCTCTTTATTCTTTGAGGATATAAATTTTATTTTCCCCGTGTGTGCATACATGTTTGGGGGATGGTATTTTATGCTTGACCATGGTTGTAATTTGCAACTGTGTACTTGATTTTGTTTTGCCCCTGATTCTTATCTTTGATTTCCTTTTGGTTTAATGAGAGTGGGAGTGGGGTGTATAATTATTTTGTGAATGGGAGGTATAAAGGGGATTGGATGGATGGGATTGATGTGTATCTCCCCCCATCCCATCCCATCCCACCCCACCCCACATCCTATATATTTATTTATAATATCAAAGGAGATGCATATATGAATATGCATATATGTAGCAGCATATATGTTGCTACATATATGTGAACCATCATCGGGGGGGGGGGGGGGGGGGGGGGGAACGTTAGGACAAACATTGGGGCTCTGTTGCATATATAATTAAACAGTTATTTTAAATTATTTACAGTTATTTTAAAAAATAATAAAAAGAATAAATAATTTAAAAAATAGTAAATAAATAAACTGTTATTTTATAAAAAAAAATTTATAAATGTTAATATGAAAAATCACTAAAACTATTTGTTAATAAATAAAAAATAGTTATACAACCAAAAAGTTGTTATTTTATAAAAAAATAAAAAAACATTGATTATATGTTAACCGTTAATACAAAAAAATGTTAATAAAAAAAATAGTAAAAACAATATATAATTTAACTATTATTTTATAAAAAAGTGTTAATATAAAAAACACTAAAAACTGTTAATATAAAAAAGTGTTATTTTATAAAAAAACAGTTATACAACCAAAAAATTATTATTTTATAAAATATAATTTTTATATATATATATATATTAACAGTTAATACAAAAAAATGTTAAAACAATTATAAATGTTTTAATTTTTTAATTGAGTTATGTTCGTGTTTGGTTAAAAAATAATGTGTTGTGCCCCGCTTTTTTCGGTTCATTCGTTCATGTTAGATAAAAACATAAGATTTTGATTCAGAAATGTTTTGATTCAGAAACATTTCATGGTGTTAACTAATCATGATGTTAACTAATTGTTTACTAACATGAAGTTCCATGAAATTTTCTTTTTTTTTTCTTCACTGAAAAGTTATAGAAATACTCTGTTAGTGTTATATTATCTGTATGATGTATAACAAGCTAAAGAAGGGTTGGTTATACAATTATTAGTAGGCACATTTAGGGTCGAAAAATGAAAAAATGTTTCGGAAGAAGAGGCTCTATTGCTAAATTTATCTGGCTTTTTATTTGGTACTTTTGTGTGTCTTTGGGGTTATTTGTAATTATAATTTGTATGGATACTGGTGTTGCGATGTTGAAATATCGGGTGAATGTGGCTGCAAATGCCACTTTTGGATGGCTGCGGCAGTGAATATGGCTGCAAATGGTTTGTTTCAATTTATTTACAGTTATTTTAAGGTTGGGGGTTTGATGTAATTAATGGTTTGTTTTAATTTATTTACCATGATCTATTTCCCATGATTATAAGCTTTGAATGAGTAGTGATAATACTTTTTGATCAACTTTGAACATAAGAAAAGTAGACAGAATTAAAATGAGAAACTGCCCAACCTAGATTTTCCATAGTGTCATCAAGAAAGGCATAATAAAGATCGCTTCATATTCGAGAAAGTTGTCTAAGAACTATGGTTACAAAAGAGCTAACGAAGCTAAAAGGTAAGAGATAATTGCCCCCTAAGATCAAAAACCCTCTTTCGTTGGGTTAGGCTCATACAAACACTTAAATAGACACTCTTATTTGCCAATGCAAATACATTTTTCATAGATTGTGTCAAAATTTTCTAATGTATACATCTAGCACGTGGCGCGAGTATACATTAGAGCTTTCATTATTGTTCATGTTTACTAATTGTTGTTGAGGTTTGATGTATCATTGTGATTATAACCTAAATTTGATATCCCATTAACAGGGACATAGGGTATTCAAGTTGTGCCATTAAACCCTAATGGAATTTTATACATGGATACAAATGTGGAAAAGTCAAGTGAAAAGGATGGTCTCTCGCCAATGACACCAAAAATTGACCTGTCGTGATCTCTCTCTGTACTCTAGATTTCTCCCATTCCTACTATTTTCTTCAAAGTTGTTGAGGTAATTGTTATCTTTAGATTTTTATAATTTTAGGCTTAGGCTTCCTTTATTCCCATACCGCCATTTATCATCTGTTGACTGCCACATTTATAAATTACTGACTATTGACTACTAAATATAACTTATTGATTTGTTCATAAATAATACATTTGACTTTATAGAACCATATACTCGCTACTGACTACTAATTCATTAAGTACCAATTCATTATTGGACGTGTTTTGTCTACAGGGGGTGTTAGGATGTGTTGACTTTGTAGAACCATAAGCATGGTGTAACTTAGGTACAATGAAGGGTTGTGTAAAGGAGCAAATCAATTTATATTTTTTGATTATCCT
This sequence comes from Sambucus nigra, assembly GCA_949130495.1. Classification (NCBI taxonomy): domain Eukaryota; kingdom Viridiplantae; phylum Streptophyta; class Magnoliopsida; order Dipsacales; family Adoxaceae; genus Sambucus; species Sambucus nigra. The sequence continues at coordinate 226,869,833 of OX422219.1, forward strand.
AAGTGAACTCTAATTGAGTACTGTGAACTCTGATTATCAATTTAAATTCTCTGATTGAGTACTGTATAACATTTTCCATAACAAAATTTTGGATTATTTTGATTTTGTCCCCATTTATTTCTCAAAACCGAGTCTAGCCCCCAACATTTAATTTCTCAGCTTTTCAAAATTACGTTTTGCAACATGTGAATTGCGGCCAGATACCAATAACTTAATGGTATCTAAAATTTAGCATAAAACGTTTTCAAAAAGTGTGCATTCTAAATTTGTCCCTGCTGCGGCCAGATACCAATTTTTTCCAGCCGTGACAAATTCCAAAATCTATCCGCATCGTAGATTTTTGAATTTAGAATGAAGAATATTTACTTTTATCTGGCTGCAGAAGAACGCAGAATGCTTAGATTTTTTAAGTCAGAATGTAGAATGCAGAATTACAACCAGATTCGTGTTGAGAAATTCAAAAATATCTCACAGAGAGTTCAAAAAGTGTGCATTCTAAAATTTTCCCATCTCAAACGTAATAATTTTAAAATTTATCATAAAAATAAAACGTATAAAAAATGAGCTTAGTTTTTTCTTCTTCTATATATTACACTTGAGCATGAATAGAAGAATGTCAACACGATAACCAAACAATGTTCCAGCTATATGATTAGGTATGCATAGTGGGATGCACACTTAAATTCAACAAGTGATTTGAAAAATCTGTTAAATCAGTTTGTGTTTTAGGAAAAAAATAAAGCTTATTTTTCAATTTTGTCCCTATTTAGTCCCCTGTTTGTGGAATTATCAAAGTTACTTAATTGTCTATATAGCTATAATTTCTGTTATATGTCCATCCCATTAAGTCGCTGGTAAGATTGAAGTTGATCGAGTATGCAACAGTCTTGAATTTAAGCGAGTAAAAGACAAAGTCTCCTTAATTTTTTTATCATATTGATCAAATTATATGTCTCTTCAATTGTAATGATATTTGATTAATGTGTGAAATATGGTGATTGTACATAACAAATGCTATTATTGTAGCCTACATACTCAATTGTAAGCTCAAAATAATACAATAGTTATTCATGTTTTCTTTTCCTTTTAATTGACAAATTTATTTCATAACAAAATTTCTACAATAGTTTTGAAAACTAACATATTATTATGGTTAAATTTATTTCATAACAAAATTTGTACAATAGTTTTTAAACCAGCTTCAAACATATATTATTATCTGGAAATGAATACAAAGTAAGTCAATTTTGTAGTTTCATTAATCATGCTCCGTATATATATTTCATGTAATTGTGGCCTTAATTCTATTTTTTTATTTCAGGGGATGGCACCACGCGATTCTTCAATTAATTCACAACAAACATGTTATTGCGGAGATCACACTCTTATCAGAACTACAAGGACATATGCAAATCAGGGACGATGTTTTTGTCGTGTCCAAATTATGATGTTCGTTTAGACAATTTTTTTCATCGGATTGATCTGGCAAAGTCATCAGATATCGGATACCACGAGTTGTCATTACAAATCAAAGAATTGGAGTTGAATATTGCATTTGTTCATTTTATGTTTTTGTTCGTAATAGTATAATTGTGATAGCATTATTTTTGTTGGATTATTTTTTTAACAGGGTGGATAGTCCGATATACAAAGGAAACTCTGCCCAAATTTTTTAAAAATATTTACACTTTCGCGTCGTAGACAATATTTTTGTATTATAAGTGATGTTACATAATGGTGGGTTTCGCGTCATTTTCTTTTAAATTACACTTTGTTTGGTTGGGGGACGAATTTTTTCCATTTTGCAATTACGTATTCAGGAAGTTTTGTCGTTTTGCGACTACGTACTTCCGAAATTTTTGCCGTGCCTAAACAACCCAAGAAAGCTAAAACAACCCAACTAAAACCACTCAAAATTTAGTATTGTATAGTTAATACATTCAATCTTGATGTAAATTATCCGAAGAGATTTATTACTCTTAGAAATTAATACCCCATTTTACATATTACATACTTAAAATATGTATTTTATATTTCATGTTATCTAAGTTATCTATGAAAATTATGTTTTTAATGCTTTTATGAGGGCCGGATGATATCCGATCCGAATCCATTGGACTTGGACATAGATAAAAGTTTTGAAGATTCGTTATCTAACAGGAATCCGAACCAATCTGATATTTTCTTAATAAACATATATTTTTTAGAATTCAATCTGTTTGTAAAGCCTAATTAACAGAAATTGAGCCATATTCGTGAGATGTATGAAAAGGTTTGTTTGGTTCCCATAACGAGGTTATATTATGATTAGTTTCATTGGCATGAAACTAATTTGTCAAAATTTTTCACTCTTGAATGGAAATCGCTCCAAAACCTAACCACTAGCCTTCGTGAGAAGGTGCGGCTCCACCTTTTAAACCTAAAAAACATGTATAATATTGTTATGTTATGCTATACTTTGTTTTAATAATACAAAGTCACTAATACATATATTTTTGTTACAAAAATGCTATTGGAACATAATTTTTGACCGAAAGTGGAGATACCGAATTAGGTGGAGGGTTTCTATTGGTTAGTTTGTGGGGTCCATGCCAGTGGAATAAGGTAACCGACCAATACCACGATGACACGTGTGTTTTCAGTCAAAATTTAAGTCAAAAATTCTATTCCAATAGAAGAAATCTTTTTGTTATCTTGTATATCTCATTTTTAAGTCTCTTTATGAGTTGTGGCAGTGTCAAAATTGTTAATAGTAGTGTAGATCATATTTTTCTAAAATTGATTCAACTCATGCATGATTAGTTTGAAATTATTATATTTGTGTCACCTATAACTAAGGTAATATATAAAGTGAGCAAAAGAATTTACATGATTGTTTTTTTTGTCACTATATGTTTTTACCAATGAGAAACTCGGATGGACCAGAAAATTAAATGATATTTTAGTCACTATCTATAGTTGTTTAATTGAAGATTTAGATAGTTAGAAGATAAACCACATGCCACAAATTTTTTAGATTGCATCTAGCAATGAGAAAAAAGGGGATATTTAAATATTAAAAATATGATTGCATTACGACTTTTTCCCCCAAAGTGCAGTAAATTAATCAAGAGCACAATCAATCATAAGCTTTGAGAATTACTTTAATAAAATAAAGCGAGGCCAGTGACAGCTCCCACAAAACACTTTGTGAAAATGATGGATGGATATTTTAGTTGTGAGGGGTTCCATTCGGAAATATATATAGTTCAACTATATTACAATTTTAAATTATAGTGCTTATAATTATGAAGAATGGTTTCTCATGCATTTAAATGATCATATAAAGATGATCTATATGTCTGGTGACGAGCTAGGATGAATAATATCATTTGTTGGATCATGTCATCATTTTATCTTTGGTAGTAAATTTCTCATTTTTCTGGTTTTAATGGTTAACGCTAGGGTTGGTTTTCGGTTGATTTAATTGGTAAATGAAGAATATCAATACCCTACCAACTTTGAAATCATGAAATCAAAATTATTTGTTTTACCAGCCGATACACCAACCCATAAACCAAAATCAAACTATGCGGTACATCGGTTAAATCGATTTTTACGGTAAAATTGATTTTCCGAAAAATACGATAAATTTCTCTTTAATATAAATTTAGTACTATTCGGTACATTATGGTAATTTTGTGTACAACTTATCAAACCTTTTTACATGCATATTTTAAAAATAAAAACAAAAAATAACCTACATAATTGTGTCATCTCGATAACTATATATAAACATTAAATTCCAAAATAAACATCACAAATTGTAATTCAAGTTACACTATTGTCCATATAACTCGAATAAATATCAATCAGAATCATCATATTAAATAACAAAACAAAATGAAAATGTTTCCCGTTCTTTGTTTCTTGCACTCCCCACCTCTTCATCTACTAAAGAAAATGTGAATATCAACATATTGCCAAAAAAATAAAAATTAATCAAATCCTACAAAAAAATCATTTGTACAAAAAAAAAAATTATAAAAAAAGTACAAAACACAATACAAAATAGAGTGAACAAGGACTGATTTAAAACAAAGTACAAAACAATGTGTACAATACTTGTTTATACATAATAATAACCGTTGTAGCAACAACTTTTGCTAAAACTCGAGCAGTTTCTTCAAAACTCGCTCCGAATATGAAAGTTTGAGTATTCAGATATGCTCATGTTATTCCCAATAAGACGGCTCGGTAACAGATTACTTCTTCCAAAGCGCATCCCATTCGTTCCGCTCACAACAATCCAATTAGTTCTCCGATTGAAAAAACATTAGACATTTTATCTTCTGAAACCAACACTTTTGATGTTATTTGATGTACAATAATTTCTATATGCCTATTATGTATCTGCACACCCTTTGATCGATAAACCTTTTTGATCTTATTAACCAAAGAGATGTGACTTTGCACTATAGTTAGCTCAGCACCAATCAACAATCCTTAAGGAATTCTGAGAAGGTATGTATGATAGCGATTAAACCGAATTCGCAAATTTCCAAGTTAATCCTTATTTATTCGGTGTCAATTTTTAATCCAATTTTATTCAACCCTAAAATATACAACTACGTATGGATAAATAAAATCAACAAAAATAATTACTGACACACAGATTTTAGGAAAAAACTCCTTTCGGGTAAAACCTTTTATTTCACTATAATACTTTCAATGATCACAATGAAATCTGCAATGGATTAACCTCAATAAACCCACATAGGTGGCAATCTAAATCAACAATGGAATTCCGCAGCAACTCCACATTAACCGCAGTTCAGTTAGCCCAGGAACTCCCACGAGTACTCCCTATTGGCGCACAGTCAATCAGCGCAGTACCTCCCTCAAGTGGCACCTAATCAGTAATAGAGATCTTCTCTATAAGAGAAACTTCAACAAAGTTGTGTTCTTAGCTTCCAAAACAATTCACATAAACTATTGGGATCTTGTGAATTGAAAACAAAAAAGATTAAAACCCTAAAAGTGAGTGTAACACCTCGTAATTTTGAGGATTTAGTATTTAATTACTTTTGGGAGAAATAAAACTATTTGAATTGAAGAAACTTAAATTTATGCTATGGAAAATTTATTTGAGTGGGAGGAATTATTTATATTTGGCGACTTTAGGTTTAATTATTCGAATTATTGTTGTGTCACATTTTGAGGTTAAAATTAGAGAATATTATTAATTATTTTAGATGATAATTCTGAGTGCACAGATGAGTCCAGATGGGTCGAGATAGTCAGAAAAGAGTACCCGGGGGTAGTAATCAGATCTCGGGACATTTTTAGGCATAATCGGGCCCACACGGGGGTGTTTGGGTCATTTAGACTTGGCCTATTAGACTAAAAACGGGATTAGTGTGATTTAACCTAAGAGAAAAAAGGTCTTACGGCAGATTTCATAAATAAAAAATCTAAGTCTTTGAGGGAAGGAAAGAGGAGGAATTAGGGAGTAATTGGGGGATCTTTTGGAGACTAATCTAGAGAGAGATTTGGGTGTTCTTCATCAAACCATCATCTACACCAGCGGATCAGACTCTTCGAACTTTCAAGGCAAGTGGTTAACTACTGTGATTCTTGAATATGTGATAATGAATTCATATTATAGCATGTGTATTGAAATTGTCCGTTTTTTGGGTGGGTATTGTTGAAAAATTGGGTTTTCGGTTAAATTGACAATTGAATGAAATTAAAGGTGTTAGGGTTTGTGATATATGATTCTGGAACATAGAAATCGGTATCGGAGGTTGAACTTAGTAGAAATTGATGACGAATTTAGATATTAGTGTAGAAACTTAGATCGAATGAAAAAAACCCGAAAATACCCTAATCCGGAAAGTTCAAAATTATGAAAATCAATTAAGAATTTAAGGTCTCTAGGATGTTTATAATCTTTTCCCATGTGATAATATTGTTGATTGTGATGGAATAATAGTGGCAGAGAGCATTAAAAAGCTTGAGGTTTCAAAAATGGTGGAAACAGAATCGGGGAAGAAGATGGATATCTGGTCGATCGATCGATCGACCTAAGGAGTCGATCAAACGACCCCTTCAGTTATTGCAAAACATGAGATTGTAGATCTTTTCGTCACAGTCGCGTGGGCACCGACCTCGTATTTTTCTAATTTTGTTTGGATTTATAATAATTTTTCTACGAAAGGGTACGCGAGACTGACATCTTTAGGAAGAAATAAATTTGGGTTATTTGGAGATATATGTAGATGAGTGAAGGACTTTGTAAAAATATTAAGATACAGTCCAAGTGAGCGAGTTCGGGAATATTGATTGAGTGACACCAAGGTAATAAATTAATTAATGGATAAATTAATTAAATTAGAGCCGGACCATAGAGTCGGGAAGGTAATACATTAATTAATGGGAAAATTAATTAAATTAGAGTCGGACCATAGACTCGGGAATATATAAGCTAGTGTTACGGATTTCAATACACGATAAAGTCAAAATTTATATTATATATATATGGTGTGTGATAGTATATATATATATATATATATATATATATATATATATATATATATATATATTGTGTGTGCACTTATAAATATCAGTGGCTAGATATTTAATTAAATTATGTAGTCTAATGCTATCAAGGGAGGTTGCGCGATGTGGGTGAATCCCCTAGCTTGAGAAGTAGGACGAGTATATCCCCAAGTCATAGCGTCCGTTATATGGGTGAGGGGATTATCTCACTTTCAGGAAGGAAATATGATCGCCTCCAATGTTTATGTTCTTGGCCAAGTTCGTGAGAGATTCTGACTTTGGTTAACTAGGTTAAGTGAGAACACCTGGTATGATAGCACTTTAGAGGAAATACATATGACATATGTGTGGATGTTATGGTAAAGATATGCATATAGTGGTATTAAATATTATATGCGGGTAATAATATAGAGTGTAATGTATTTAATTTATATAAATTGTGTCACGGTTATATGATATTATTTTAAGGGAATCAATTAAGTTAACGTGAGAGATAACTTATAACCCATAATAATACTCGGTTTGGAGTAGTATGGTAAGGGGAGATTATACCAGGACTAGTTGGATGGGGTAGTATAACTAGGTGGGGTTAAGGTAACTGTTAGGTGTTCACATTAGTGGTGGGGTGAGTATGTACTCAAGAGAGTGCGACACTAACTTAAATATGAAGCGTATTCATGCATTTTTAATTACTGCAGTTAATTCACTTGCTAAATATTTTCAAAACGTTTTGGGTTCTAACCCTTGCTATAAAAGTATTTTCAAAATCTTTTAGGTGTCCATCCATAGAGATGCCAGGACTGATATTCCATTCTAGTGACACGCAGCTGCTGCACATGTGGAATGCTAGCATGAGTTTGAATAAACGCCTCGTTTCTTTATTTCTAGATTAGGGATCTATTATCAGATTCAGATATCATTTCGGGCATGTGACAACCCTGCTTTTTATATCTAATTCGGTTAGCTACGCCCAATTAAATTAAAGCGGAGCGTCAATATGTTGGCATTAGAAACAAAATTTAAGTAAATGCAGTCAAGTAAACATGTACACTCTCATATGTGTAACCAAATCATATAATAACAACTATAACAAGTGAAACCAACTCATAACTATTAACTGTAATAATCCATCAGTAATCTCAAAATAAAAATATAAAATGCCAATACATGCGGCCCAACACAAAACGGGAAAGAATAATACAAAAATTCTCTCAAATACCAAGTATAAACAACGTGATATTAATCTCTGATACCACCCTCAAGAAAAGGGAAACAAGCGACATAAATTAAAATAGAATAACTCCACAGCTACATGAATCCTAAGATTGATATGATCTCATCAAGCTCCATAGTCTATTGTCCATCGGGACGAGGACCTGTCATATATTATATATATAGGAGAGGAGCAAGAAGCAAGATAGACAAACGTCAAAGCAAGAAAACAAGCTATAAGATTATAAGATGTACTTATAATGAAAGCACACTAGTCATTACTCGTCTCCAGTAATTAAGTTGTTCAATTACCTAACCAATGCTCCTATGTCGTGACTACCCAACCCAAACTCGAGTAACGTGTAGTGTCATAGCGTATCATGATTAATCATTATTAATCTCATTTCAGTATTTAATGTATCAAAATATTTCCTTTCAAGTATAATATCATATACATCGATTCGGGATATTACTTTAAGACACAAGCATAATATCTCACACAACAAGTCATATCGGGTCACTATCATTACCCGGGGGAACAAGTCGTAACACTAGGCCTACACACGAATATTCTCCAATATTATGTGGCAAGGGCAATCATACTAAGTCCTAAATCACATGGTATTTCAAGGTCTTTCTATCCGACCTGCATTACAACCATGTGTACGGTTCCGATGATTTATCTCCGACACGGCACTCGAGCGGAACCTAACCGGATCAATCACAAAAAATCGCATTCAACATGTGCCTACGTCAACCGGAGGACTAGTCTAGTGTATACTCGACAATATACATGTAAAACAATTTCACGCTTATGTATATATACAACCGTGTCAAGTCTCTTAATCGAGTTATACAATAGTCATTATTTATAATATAACATAATTTACATCATTAATTTACTAATTCAACATCAAATCATTTCAAGGTTATATATCCCTACTAACCTTAAGTATGTGATCAAGTTAGGATATTAGACACAACAACACAATTATCTTACTAACAATATGAAAAATATTATCACTCTTATTTCAACAACATGCTGCCCAGAATTTAAAATGAAGATTCGAGGCTCTTTCGATCCGTTTTTGGAAAAACTTAAAACTAAAAAGTTGTTTGGAAGGTGATTTTCTATAAGGACACGCGAGCACCTTTCCATAGCCTACATAAAACAGACCCGAAACTAATATATAATATTCGTCCCTATTTTTGACAACTTTCTGTCCAGAATTTTGAAACGCCGATTTGAGGCTTTTCCGATCTGTTTTTGGAAAAGCTTAAAACTACAAAGTTGTTCGGAACGTGATTTTCTACAAGAAAAAGCGAGCACGCTACCATAGCCTTCTTCAAACAGACCCGAAACTAACATATATAGTTCGGACCTGTTCACGACAACTTTCTGCGCAGATTTGTTTAAAAAGTCTCAAATCGGCGTTTTAACATATATAATTCATTTTAACTTTTCATTTCCAAACATTTCGAATATATATAATGACATAGTTTTATTTTCAAACATTTCGAATATATATACTGACATAGTTTTTTTTTTTTCATTTTCAAATCAATCAAAAATGCGGGGTATTACAGGGCATGTCGCCCCAGTTACTTTCAGTTTCAGTGTTTTGTTTTATTTACTTAGTTGTTGGAGTACTATTTACATTATGGTTTGTAGTCGATGGTTTATTTGGCAAGTAGTTTACTTATTTATTCAGTTGATTTGGACTCAGTTGTTGTGCTTGGATCATATAATATTTATCCGCATATTGTTGCTTTGTTTAATAAAATAAGATAAAATTTGGCACCGGTTATTTTCTTTGAATAATAGGTAGTTAGTAAGTTTTAAAAAGGTTTTCAATAGTGATGCTAAGAATGAACCAACTGGGATTCCTATTTTAATTTGATGTAGGACTGATCACCCGGTATTTTATTATGCAAGGTGTCACAGTGAGAAGACAAAGATTATACCAAAGCAGTTTTCATATCTGATAAAAAACAGGTGTTCTTAAGAAAAACGGAGCTGTTTAACACGCTATATGTATATATATATATATATATATATATATATATATATATATATATATATATATATATATATATATATATATATATATATATATATATATATATATAAAGGCGGCACATCGCTTGAACTAAACATTGATGTTGCTCGAACGAAGAAGGTTGTCGCTCGAATGACAGCTTTGCGTGGGATCACCTGTCGCCCAAACAACTGTGTATCTCGCTCGAACGAGATTAAATAAAAATTAATTTTTTCATTTTTCCAGAATATATTCCGCCTAAAAACTTTAAAAAAATTTGACGAAAAAATCCACTCCAACACTTAGAAAATATTTTAGAAAACTTATCCCAATATTCTAAGTGAACCGTTATGGTACTTAAACACAACCTTACCAAAATTAATCTCTTGGAGGCTTGAATATTCAATAACGTTAATATTTGAATCCATCTTGACTCATGATTGATCTTGAATTATTCTTCGATGGTTGTAGAGGTATAGAAAATACTCAAATGTAAACTCAACAATAAAATAATGTCCTTACAAATCTCCCCCTATGTCTATGCCGATATAAAATAAAAATATCTGAATTATTAAATCAAAATGTCTATACAAATCTAATACCCTCCCATGAACCCAAAACTGAAAAGGTACTAAACATGTAAGTCTAAAACTTTTCTTCAAAAATCTTCAACTTTAAATATTCAAATCTTTAAGCTTTTCTCATCAGGGTGTGAAAAAAAATGATCTTCAATTTTGTACCTACACACATGATACAAAGAAAATACCTTCGTGACGCATAGAGTTTGAAATGATATAAGAATAAATCAATCAATAATCAAATCTCACCCATAATGCAAAAACTCCCCCATAATTCGTTCTCCCCCTTTTTATTTGACCGAAATAGACAAGAAAAGGAATAAACAAAAACATGGAGTTGTCACGACAAATATGCATAGAAAATATGGATCAAACTACGTTTATGCAAAAGAGTAACCCAAAAGCTTCCACAAACTATTTTTTATTTTTCAATTTTTCGTACCAATTTTTGTTTCCAAAAATCACACACACCATGAATTTACACTAAGACAACCAAATTTTAGAAACGGAATGAATGGATGTGAAAATATTCGATAGGCAAATCAAAGCAATCAAACATAACATATGTGCACGATGAATATGTGTACTCTTAACGAATGAATCTCAAAATTGTCCTTAGGTGTCAAAAGTGTTGAATTTAAATGACATTGACTCAATCAATCAACACATCCAAAGTCAAGAATGATTCAAAGACAAATAACTTCTAAAACTATGTAATACTTTTTCGTGACGCTGTTAGGATGTGCAAAACCCGTTTTTCATTTCTTTCAATCCAAAATCCCTCATAAATAATAATCATTTATATTTCTTTTGAGGTTGCCCCTTTTTGACATATTTATCTTTTTATTGCCTTTCAATTTTTTCGGGCTCTTTTAAACGGTGGCTTTCACGACGAGTTAATTTTGTACTCTCGCAGGCCTTTTTCATGGACTCTCATCATATTTTGTTGTAATTAAATCCTCACGGTAAACGGTTCTTACATGAACTACTTTCATTGTCAAGTTTTATCGCATATGGTTCGCTTTAAAGACGAAATTGAGATGACAACACTCCGATCAATATGTGATAAACAAGTACAGTAATCAAACAAATCCGTGAAAGTGTGTATTAAAGGAACTTATGAGTCAAACATGTAGGTAGTAACAACTAATCACATCTCAATGACTCCAAACATTGTAAAGCACAAAAATGAAATGATGACGCGTATCAAAACATAATCAAATCATCACATCGATATGGAATAAAATTGTGACTCGATCATGCTAAATGTCCATTCATATATGGTGCAAAATAAAATACAAAACTCTTTTTGACTTTATCCAAAATTTTATCAAAATAAAATCTTTTTGTATTTTTCAAAAGTTTTCTAAAAAATAAAAACTAATACAAAACGTACACAAGTCATAACACTAGTAAGAATATATCATGAAACACAACTAGCGTATGACAAACACGCGAACACAATCATCTATATGATATAGCAAGAGAAGAATCATGTGCAAGTAATCAAAAATCAACTAGTCTAACATCTAGTTCATCTAAAAGTGATTTCCTAACCCAAATAGGTGTGTAACGACGCATGGGGATTTTGGGAAGCACGGGAACTCTAGAATTCAACTTCCTAGGGCTTTTTTGAAGATTGAAACAAAAGCGCCTAAGGTGACCTTTCCTACAACAATGTGAACATGTGTAAACGGGTGGATCGACACCTATGGGTTGACATTTTCTAACGTCCTTGGGATTTATTGACCCTCTAAAACGAATAATGGTCTTGGCTTTATCACTCGAAACATTAGAACGTGACGAGCCACTACCGTTGCTACCAACACTACTCGAGTCAGTCAAATCATTTTTTAACTCCAAATTTTTTTACTCAAGCAAAGAATTAAACTCTTCCAATTTTAGGGAATCCTTCTCTAAATTTTCAATAACTCCTAGAAGGTTATCATGTTCTTTCTTAAAATACACACTCGTATCCCTAAGAGTCTCCTCACGTGCCACAAACTCATGTAGTAAAATATTTTTATCCACTTTGGCACAAACACAAATCCTAGAATTTTTAAGGTCCTCTAATTCCTTTTCTAAATCTAGGACTCTATCATCACTCTCATTTTTGGACAATTTCAACGCATTAAAGTCATGGTCCAAAGAAATAAATATTTCACGATAAAAATCTCTTTGACTTTGAACCATTTGCAAAAGATCCATAGCGAATTTAAAACGACAATTTTCTTTTTCCAAAAAATCAATTATTTTAGCAAACGTCAAATTAAAAATACTTAAATCATCACAACTCTGACTCGCATTATCAAGAGGGGGCACCCGATTAATAAGCGCTTCATCGAAAAATTGTAATTTTTCATAAAACAAAATTTTTGGAAAAAAAAATCAATATCACATAATTTTTCAAAAAGCGGAACAAGTAAAAAACTTAGCGCAACAGACTCTGATACCAATTTGAGAATGTATGTGTTATAGAAATTATACCGAATTCGCAAATTTTCAAGTTAATCATTATTTAATCGGTGTCAATTGTTAATCCAATTTTATTCATCCCTAAAATATGCAACTATGTGTGGATAAATCAAACCAACAAAAATAAATACTGACACACAGATTTTAGGAACAAAATCGTTTCGAGTAAAACCTTTTATTTCACTATAATACTTACAATGATTACAATGATATCTGCAATGGATTAACCTCAATAAATCCACATAGGCGGCAACCTAAATTAGCAAAGAAATTATGCAGCAACTCCACACGAACCGCAGTTCAGTCAGTCCAGGAACACCCACGAGTACTCCCTATTGACGCGCAGTCAGTCAGCCCAGCACCTCCCTCAATTGACACCTAATCAACAATAAATATCTTCTCTACAAGAGAAACTTCAATAAAGTTTTGTTCTTGGGTTCCGAAACAATTCACATAAACTATTGGAATCTTGTGAATTGAAAACAAAAAGGATTAAAACCATAAAAGTGAGAAGACAATGATTCTGCCAAAGTAGTTTTCATATCTGATAAAAATGCACGTCTTCTTAAGAAAAACGGAGTTGTTTAACTCGCTATATATGTACAAAAAATTTAAGGCGGTGCATCGCTCGAACGAATGTGTGTCTCGCTTGAACGAGATTAAATAAAAAATAAGTTTTTATTTTGCCAGAAAATATTCCGCGTGAAAATTAAAAAAAAAACTTTTGACGAAAAAATCCACTCCAACATTTAGAAAATATTTTAGAAAACTTATCCCAATATTCTAAGTGAACCGTTAGGGTACTTAAACACAACCTTACCAAAATTAATCTCGCGAAGGCTTGAATGTCGAAGAACGTTAATATTTCGATCCGTCTTGATGCATGATTTATCTTAGATTATTCTTCGACGGTTGTAGAGGTATACAACATACTCAAATGTAAATCGGACAATAAACTAATGTCATTAAAAATTCCAAGAATTCTTGTTATACATTTGTTCCAACCCTCAACCCTCTTTTCGAGATTCGTCGATATTGAATTAATCAAACGCACTTCTAACACCCGTTCCACTTTTGGAAGACCTTGTGTTATATCACCAGATCTCTATTTTTCATATATAAATGTAACTAATGTACCTCCTTGGTAAAGGATTGTCCAATAATGGCCATGAACAGTTGCTCCTGGGGTGGCCAAATAAGTCTTAGCTGATCGTATTGCAACCGAGTCAACTTGAACAATTAGAACTTAACCCGATTTTAGGTGTGGTCGATTTTTGGTTATACACACATTTTCACAAATAAACTGCCGAAGATTAAGTAGTGTAGATGTCTCTTCACAATAATTATGATGGAGAAAATACCAATTCAAATTGAATGGATTCAAAATGATGTTTCTGTATAGATCGGGATTATAAATTTTCCCATTTTCATCCATTAAATAATATTTAAGTACTTGAAAGTTATGTTTTAAATTGTTAAGTTGCAAATAGTTAGTTACCAAGATCTGATTATGAATTATTAAATGGGAAAATGAAAAAAAAATTGCAAGTTGAAGGGTTGTTCCTAAAGTGCCCAATGAATTCATTAGGGGATCTTTTTTAATCGATTCTTTTATCACATTATGATATTTTACATCATTTGAGAACAATTGGTTGATGAAAAAATTATCAAATATTGGCATTCCTTATTTCTATTCAACAATGTATGAATAGTTCCTTGATTTTGGTTAAGGGATTCTTAAATCCTTGCCTTAGAATAAGAAAAATATAAGAAAATGGATTGATATTGATGCAATCTGATCCATTCTCCTGATGGATCTTTCCTTTTTTCGGTATACAAAATAAGGGATTTTGCTAAGTCGGTTCTTAGAAAATTTCGAATCAAACAATTTATCCTTATTTCAACAAAGGAAGCATGAACCTCTTCGCTAGAAGAACTCTTTTTGTCTTGGTACCAATTCAATACTAAACAAGACCGATCTAATTGAATACTTGTGTCATAAGTTCCCCGAATTGGTTTGCCATTTTTATAAAGGATATAATTGATAACTCGAAGTTTCACATTATCCCTTTCTAGCCGCAGATCCGGGGAAAAATGTGACTAGAGGCCGAACAAAGACAAAATACTTTTTCTTGGTAGGCGTACTCTATTTGACATAAATCCTATTTTTCCATTTTTTATTCCTTGGAATTTGTTTTTCCCGCGCCTAGTGGTATCAAGACGCCACTATGTCGAGATATCTTACCTGTCTCTCTTGGAAAATGGATATCTCCAGAAAATATTTTAAGTTCGATTATTTTTTTCTCTCCACTCATACCAACCCGCCTACTCGGATTCTTATAGTTAAAGTGATTTGTGTGTCTTACCCAATAAGACTATTGTTCTGTATCATTAGGAAAGAATATTCGGATAAGATATGCACTTCCTCGGGAATGAAAAAGAATCGATATACTTTCATTTGGTATTTTGGCATAAATTCCTTGACTTCCCATTACTCAATAAAATTATCTTTTTTGAGGATGGAATTCACTTCTATAGTCCCATATTTAGTAATTACCGAACTCTTTCTTCTGTATCGAGTATCATCGAAATAAGAAAGAATACTATTTCTACAAAAAATACCATTTATGGGTATTTCAATAGAAATATCTGAAGAGGTCATTAGTTCGTTCCCGCGTTCCTGAATTGATTGGAGTGGAATGATGAATCTATTTCTTCGCCTCTTTGCTAATAAATAATAATTCTCGTGGAGAATGGCCGGATATATGAGATTACAACGACCATTACATATGATTCGATTAAGTTCTGAATAATCAGGAATCTTATCATCTTTTTTACCAGAAAAATCCGAACTAAAGAATTTGTGTATCCCTTGATCATGACTTATTGAGAGGTTAGAAATATATCTTCGCTTGATAGAAAGAGAATGAGCATTCATTTGATCTTGATCCTTGTGGATCGAAAGGGAGACTAAACTAGATCTACATAGATCTCCTAATAATATTCATAAATTACTTATTTTTGGTAAGAGATGAACATTACCATATGTAAATTCAGGTGCATTATACACATCGGTATTCCACTGCATTTCTACCTCTAAGTCAGAATAAATATGTTTTCGAACTTCTCATCAAAATTCAAAGATGATGTTCCCACGGGAATCTCAGAAATCACTTGTTTTGATTCTATATATTGATCATTTTGAACTAAAAGAAAATTTTGGAAGGAATATTTACATTATGTATAATATCTTCACTCTCAATCGTTAGATACAAGTCTACAGAACATGGAAAAGAAGGATGTCCATCATGTTTATGTGTCGGATGAACAAAATCCACATTGAATTTTATTTTTCCATTAGAAGTGGCTCGCACATGTTCTGCAGTACCCCTTGTGAATACTCAGTAGATATGAAAAGTTCTTAATGTTAATTGAGTACTTGGTTGTCCAATATAATGACCTAAACTAATACCTATAGCTTCTACGAATTCGATCAAGTCCCCATGAGTAAGACTCCGACCATAACACAATCGATAGATCCAAGAAGTAATCCTATAAATAAAGGGAGTTAAAATAGATATTGGTTATGCTCGAAAGGTTATAAATCGATTCACAAGTGCAATCCCAATATCTTGATTTCTAGTGGAAATGCATCCCGGACCCATATAGATATCATCCGCTAATGAATGACCAATTAATGTTTGAATAAAAATCCTTTTCAGTATCATCCTATTTCGAGGAGTCACAAAAATACCTCGGGTAGTGCCACAATCTGTTCGACGTACAATAATGTGTTGAACTACTTCAACAAGTCTGCGTGTGAGATATCTGAGGTTCGTACAGCAGTATCCATAACCCCTTTCTGGGCTCCGTAGTTTAAATTATGAAATGACTTGAATTTATTTCAGCAAATTAATTGGAGCTGACCATCGAGATTATAGGGATTGTTATTTATAAAGTTTAACATTTCGTCACAAAATATAAGAATTAGCATTAACAAAATCAACACACAATATAAACTCATTAACATTTCATCACAACATTTACTTCTTCTATGGAAATTAATATAAAGCTTTGAACTAAGGGTTTAACATTTGTAAAGTTTTGTACTTAACTAAATTAGTAAAATAAGGATAAAGATCTAAAGTTCACTAAACAAAAATAATCAAATGGACTGTCTTTAAACAAAAACAATCAAAAGTATGAACCCATTACCGTTGGATGATTAACTTTTATAATAAAATACCTTATATATTCAATCATTACTCCTTGTATATATACTAAAATTTATTGTTGTTTACAGTAGATCCATTTATGCTACTGAGATTTGGCCAAAATTACTACTGAAAAATCAAACATACTTTGAACAAAATAACATAATGTATATATGAGATTCAAGGTGAAGGGGTGAGTTGAAAATTATCAAGAGGGACATGGAGGGTGAAGAAAGAGAGCAACTAATTATGTTAGTTTTTTTTCTCTATCTTTTGGAACTCATTTAAGGTGATTACCTAAAGATTAATGGGTGAGATGAGTTTGATCCAAGGGTTCAAATTCTCTAATTCAAATCACTTGGCATTTGTGAATATTTGTGTTTTCGCTATGAGCGTGTGAGTGGGTAAATTATAATTTGGAGGTTTGATTTAATATGTAAAATTAAAATGATTTTTTTTATTAAAAATATTAGTATTTTTTTAATAAAGTGGTATACCTAGTATGGTAAATTGGTAATTTCGGTGTAGTAATTTCAGTAATTTTGATATGGTAATTTCAGTAAATCAGTTTTCAAAATGCATAAACCAAAACCAACCATAAAATAGTAAGTAATTTTAACTTTGGTTTTGGTATATAAATATAGTGAATCACTACCATTTTTTTCGAGGGAAAACGGTACGATACGATAAAAGAAACATACCGTAACCAACTCTAGTTAACGCTAAGATGAAGTACCAAGTGCCAAATACAGTTCAAGCTCGAAAATTTACTTTTATGGCCTTGTTTTTATTTGGAAAGGATGATTAGTGAAAGTAAAGACATTTTAAGTCGCACAACTTGGAGATATTCTAATCTAACTCATTATGGAAAATTATTGAACTTTTAACTCATCAAAGCATTTTCTCAATTATTTGAGGTCAATTACATGAATTCTATTTTTCTATTTCATTATGTTCATTACAATATCTTCGATTAAACCACATGATATCATGTCATTTTTTTTATAATATCTCACCAAGTCAATTTTACCTCTACCCCTTTGATAATACGCAAATATCGCGTATTTCATCCGTCGAACCTACGCATTTTAGCCCCCTCGGGTGCCTTAATCTCTATATTTAATCCCGTTAACCAGACAATCTCGGGTTATACTGTTAACATGCTATATGAGGTATAATTGGGCTTTTGTAGGTATTTAGGTACCAAGTATGGGATTCGAACGCATTCCGCACAATTTCCGTACACACCGCACGTTCAAGGGCAATCCGGTCATTTCACAAATTGGGCACCTGGCTCGACATCTACACGGAAGTTGTATCTCTCCTCGCTAGCTTCGTGTGGCCGCAAACGGTGCATGATTGCGAGTTCGTATGACAAAGTTACGGCGAATTGAGCGGAGATGGAAAGCGTGCCGAAACAGGGGAAACAACAGGCTGCCCTGCTTGATCGATCGATCGAGCCTGGGTGTCGATCGATCGAGCCTTTGTATTTTTTCCACGATTTTAACAGTCGATCAATTGACTACAGGGGTCGATCGATTGATGCTCTATTTTTTCCTGCAGATATTTTCTTCTCTTTTCTTTCTTCATTTCTTTTATTCTAACTTAGTATATAAACCAATTTTGTTGTAATAAGAACATATTCAGTAGACAAAACGTTTTTAGGTTATAATAGCTTAGGTTTTGACACGCTTTTGGATTGATTGTTGCACTATTCATCATCCCCTCCATTTATATAGTTTGTATTTCCTTCTTTCTTACTTTGATAGTTTAATTTACATGCTTTCTTCACTTGCCATTTATCGCGTTTATTCCCGCTTTCCATTTATCGCATTTTTAACATACTTTCTAGCTAATCTAAATTAGGTTGTGCTTGAATGGAACTCACTCGAGTTGACACGTTGCTTTGCTTTGGTGATGGTGTTTACGGGTCTATTTCGAGTGCGTTGTTCTAGTTATTACGCCTAGGAGATTTGATGGGGCATATCATGTATGTCCCGTGCTTATGACCTTTCGCGCATAATTTTCGGGATATTTGTTGACGCCAAAATCTTATTAGGCTTTTATGATGATTTAGGGCGTAACAACCCTTAATTTAATTAACTGTCGAAACGAGACACATTTGAAATAACTCGTTGACCCATGTAACCATTTTATACAAATTAACTCGGGTGAGGGATATTCAATGCAACCTATAGTTTTACTCGCTTTCATAATCTAGTTTCAATACACTCGCCTAGATTACTATTTCCCTTTTATGCATCTTTCCCTTTTTAGTTTCTAAACACCTTTTACACTTTTATTCCTGAATTAATAATCTGCTGCGATCTATCGAACATTCCCTGTGGATTCGATACCCGACTTACCGTTGTACTCACCAGTTGAGTGTAGTCATAATTTAGGTTTTTGTATAGTTCAGGTGAGCCGAACATTAAACGATCGGCGCGTAGGTGACTCTCGCGCCGCGGAGAAAAGCCTGTCTATCAAATGGCACCGTTACCGGGGACTGTTTGATTTAGATTGTAATTGTCTTATTAGTTCGTAGTATTCTTTCATTTGTATTTGTATTCTTTCTTTTGACCTTTTTGTAGGACTTCTACATTTGAGCACCTAGGAACGCTTAAATTATCCCACCGCACATCTTCTTTGTGAAAGTCGCCTTCTCGAGCTATTGTTGGGGTAAGCATGTCTTATTCTAACTTTTCTGGTAATCCTAATGATAATTCTCAAAATTCCGGTAAACCTTTGACTTTTGGTCAATACTTGCAATCCCAAAAAGTTGCAACGTCTAAAATGACATTGGGTGAGAATTACGAAAGTCAAAGTTTGGATTACAGCAATTTTGTGGATGCTCATTCTGATTTTGGGTAACAAGATCCTTATGATAAGAATTTTGAATCCAATTGTAATCATTTTCAAAATTCTTATGTTAATGATTTTGATCGTAGTCCCGAGAACAATTTTTAAACTTCCCATTTCCAAGAATTCGTTCCTCGCCCAATGACTTTCGGTGAGGGATTGCGTATGCTTGAAAATGAGAGGTTTGAAGAACGTTATCGGGAAGAAAATCGTTGTTAGGAACACGAGTTGGATTTACTATTTAAATCTGATGACGACTTTTCTTCGGAGACTGCCGAAGTCGAGGACTGTTTTGAAACAAATGAGGACTTCGTTCCTACTTTGGAACAAATCATCCTTGACTTGACCCATGGTATAGTAGAGAATGAAAATGAGGATGAAAAGGGCATACTATCTATTTGCAATGAATTCGTTTCTTCTTTGATTTTCGAAGAAGAAAGTTTCATTGTAAACGATCCTATTTCTTCCTAAATTCAATTTTCAAGCGATGATCACTCATCGCCTGAGATTGAATTTCTTTCATCCCCGTCTTCATTATATACTGTCGTACCAATTCGAGTACCCGATGAATCGGTTCAAAACTTTTTAGTTCCAAACCTTTTCACGGACGAGGAGTACTCGCTTGAGCCGCTTTCCATAATGGCATCTTTGCCCTCATGTGCGCCGCCTCCCGTTCCAACTTTAAAATACTCGGGAGTTAATTCATGTTTTCTCGGCCCGTATGTGTATTTTTTGCTCGTCCTATCCAAATCCCCCATCCTCCCTCCCAAAGTTTCAATTGGGGATGGTTCACTTTCACCGCCTTACACATGCCTTCCGTCGTTCGAACATAATTTCTATTTTCTAGGAGGCATGCATGTTAGGGAGGGTCCACCGTTGATCCGCCAAATTCAACTTGTGTTTTGGATGGACCCTCAAAAGTTTCAACTTTTAGTATATAGTTAATTGCACATCCTAAGTGTAGGTTGTATGTACTAACTTCTTCATTTTTGTTTTTCTTAATATTAACCTAGTGTTATTAGTTAATCTCTTTTTATTTCTTTTTGTATGCTTGGTTCTAACTCTTTTGTAGGTTCAACGCACTTGAATTTGAGGAGACTATGCATCCCGACACGCATTTCTTAAGAAAACAATCAAAAAAATCGCAAAAACATTTTTACCTTTATTTTTCACACGTGCATTCTCACGCATTTGCATTTGTTTTTCTTTTTTATTTTATTTTATTTTTCATTTTGTCGTGACCATGCGTGTGTGTTGCTCATTGTACATATTTTTATTTTTTGGTTAGCATAGGCCTTTTTGTGTGTATATTTAAGCCTATGTGTAATTATTTTTATTTTTATTCTTATATTTTTATTTCATATTTATATATATATATATATAATTATATATACTAGATATATATTTATTTTATATTTACACCCCTTAATTATCCCTGAATTGCAATTTCCCCCCCCCCCCTCCCATTTAAAAAAGGAAAGCAGTGTGCCTGGCCCTACTTGATCGATCGATCGAAGGCTAAGGCTCGATCGATCGATCGAGCAGTTAAAGGCCGAGTCTGCCCAGTTTTTTGCCCATTCCCTTATTTCCTCTCCTCTTCTACTACACTATTTCGTGCCCTAGAAATTTCCCCCACCACATTTCTCTCAATTTCTTCCAAATTCTACACTTTCAAGGTATAATCTTTACTACTTTAACATGTATTTGTAGTTTTCGTTAGATTTTTGTCACAAATTCCATGTTTTATCCAATATTTGACAATTGTTTGAATGTGTTGCTATTCCCCCTGATTTATGTTGTTCCAACCAATTTTTCTCATGATTCTTGTTGAATATCCACTCATGAACACATGATTATTACTACATTGTTGTTTTGTTCACGAGTGGGGCAATTTTGTTGGTTCAATGTGGTATTTTTCAACCTTGACGCACATTGCGTACGCCAAGTGTTCGTCAAAATGCCTAAAACAGTTTTCAATCCCATTTTAGCACACACTTGGGTGATTTTCATTCCATGTCGCATTCCGACATTTTTCATCGAAATGTTGCAATTTTTCACCTCGGTTTTGCGCACTTGCACCTCCATTTCAACTTGTACACTACTAACCATTAATTATGCTTACAATTGCCGAATTCTTGTTTTCTAAATTGAAATGGCACCGAAGAAATATAGCTTTACTAGGTGTATGCCCGCCGGGGGCGTTGATGGTTTCCACTGCGATCAAGAGCGGGATTGGTACCGCGCCCACTTTCATACATCCGAGTGTCCTCTTGGATATCATTTTGCGTGGACCATTGAGGATATAACGAGGGAGGCGCGTGTTCTTTTGCGCCGTCAGGGGTGGGAACCCTTTCTTGCTACCAACGGGCGCATCAACGAAGAGCTGGTCCATATTTTCTACGCGACGTTGGTAGAAGTAAAGGGGAGTGGGCCGACTACATACGAGGCGATGGTCCGTGGGGTGAGGATACCCTTTAGTATTTCAGATTTGGCATATTATATGGGTGTTCCACACCCTGCGGATGCGATCAGTTTCTTGGATGGGACCATCTTCAGCAGGGGGACAATGATAGAGGCTCTTGCACCGGGCGAGGCGTGGAAAAAGGGTGCTTTCTGCTCGGCTGCGATGGAGGACTTACCTAGGTTATTGCACTACATCAATGTCCACTCTTTCATGGTGACGAACAACCGGTCAGAGGTTCATCACAAGGATGCCGCATTGATCTACACGATGATTAATGGTTTGGGCAATATCAACTTGCCCAGTATCTTTCTAGACATGATGTGCGTGACAGCTAAAGAGATTACTTGGAGGTATTCCCTTCCCTTTCCTGCCCTCATTACGAGGATTTGTATATCGCATCGTTGCCCTGAGTTCGACGGTGACCGTAAGCACGACCCACTCGGGCTTCTCTCCAAGGATAATATTTTAAAAATGCTAAAGAACGATTGGGGGTAACCGGGCTGTAAGAGACAGAGGGCGGAGGTGGCTGATGAGCCGGACGATGAGGAGGCCAAGATCAGGGAGATGGAGATGGGTGAGGGTTCTCACGCACCACACACTGATGATTACGCACGCTTTGTGGCATTCCAGGTCGTGTAGGACCAGCGCTGGGAGGAGACCCAACTCAGGTGGGCTACGTGGGAGTCCCACCTGGACCAGTTTCAGGCCGAGAAGCAGCAGCAGTGGGCACAACAGCAGGCTCAGCAGGAGCAGTTTCATGCCGAGCAGCGGCAGGAGTGGGCCATGCAGAGGTAGGCGAGGGCACATCACAGACTGGACTATCGGATGATGCAGCAGATGATGAGAGATCTTTATCTGCAGCGCAGTGATTCCGACACACCACTGCCTCCTCATTTTCAGGACCCCTCTAATCCTAGTGGTTCTGGCCACTAGGCTGCTGCTGTACTAGGTTATTTTTGTATTCTGGGATCGGATTGTAAATTGTACTTTTTATTTTTATTTGTTTTTCTTTTATTTCACTAGTTGTAATGTATTAAGTGATTTTGTATTGAACTTATGAAATGAGAAATGAAAATGTAGTTTGTGCTTGTTTATTGGATTTTGATGTGTCTGACCTTCCATTTTATAAAATCAAAAAGTTCACCATCAATTTATCTAGTATTTGCACTTCAGCCCCTCTATATTATTGTGACTTGTGACATAGATTCTCTTAACTTAATACATCAGTACATATTCTTCATATGCTTTGTACTAACTTGTTTTGCAGCTTCATTTGGACTTGTACTTATGGAGATCGCTCCACATGTGGGTAATATCATTCTTTTTCTAGCTTTGTGTTGTGTTCTTTAATGGACGCATTGGGGACAATGCAACATTCAAGTTAGGGGGTGTAGGATATTCTATCCATTTTGCTGTTTAGCCCTTGGATTTGATTACAATTTAGTTACAAAGCATGTTTTTGTTAAAATTTTGAAAAATTTCAAAAATATTTTCTTTCTTTTTTCTCCTTTATTGGGTATTTTGCCCTTGTTTCTGATGATAAATTTTAATAATTGCCCGATCAAATAGACAATTCAACGATGCATGTTTTCGATTTTAGAAGTTATTAGACTTTAGTCCCTAAATCATTAATATTATGAATAACTTCATGAATTAAACTTTAATCTGTGAGCACATTCACCATTCTTTTTATATTGATTTGGTTTAATATTTTTATAACTCGGTATGCTTTTATTGCATTGTATATACTTACACCGAGTGAGATTAGAGACTTATTTTCATTTGTGAGTGTATACACTATTCTTTCCTCTTTGAAAACGTTACAGTCATTGGTAATCTCTTTATTCTTTCATTGACCGTTCATTAATTGAGTTCATACTTGAAATGTGTTACTTGAGCATGAATTTCATATATTGTTTTGACTCGAGAATTGCGTAAACTTTGTGAAATGATCATAAGCCATCTTTGTATATTACCCATATGACCTTGACCTCACCCTTTATATGTTCCCTAGTCAACCCACTTGAGCCTAAATACTAGCCTTTCTTTTCATTACCCAAAATCCCATATCCAACTCCAAATTGGAATTTTATACCATACATGTTACCTTACACACCCTTGTTTGGATTGTTGCTTGGGATTGAATGATATTGTTGTGTTGTGGTTGCAATTTGAGTATGAAAAGAGTAAGAAGTGAAAATAAAAAGAGTGAAAAAAAATGAAAAATAGAAAGTTAAAAACAAAAGAAAACAAAAGAAAAAAGTGAGAGAAAGAAGAAAAGAAAAAGAAAGAGAAAGTTGTTTATAGTGTTTTTATGTGATTCAATAATCCTTGTTACTCTCTCGATTGTTATATCTAATGCTCGTTTGGAAATCATTTGTCCAATTTTGAAATTGCCCACTTTTTCCCATTATTTCGAGTTTCATCCCCAAACACTTTGAATCCGTATATACATCTCTTTCATTTCGTACCCTAACCTAGCCTACATTACAACCCTATTAAAATCCTATGTGATCTTAAGTAGATGTAATTCAAATGTTTAAATAGTTTTGATAATCTGTGAAAATGCATTTCGCCTCTTTTATATGTGTGGTGTCCTTTCACTGAGATTGCAATTTTTATTTCCTATATAGCGTTCTTCAATTGTGACATGTGCGCGACCTAGTTTCCCTTTACATCTACTCCTTATGCCCGCATGTCCCGTGTGTTACCTCCTTGTTTCAAGTGATTTCATTTGATGAGTGTAATGCCCGTGAGGATTGACTTTTATGCATGCTTTGATATTTACTATCCGAGTTATTTAAGTTTTTTACCAAATCATACTTTGCATATGCTCACTCCCCTCCCACATGTTAGAGTTTCAATTCATTGAGGTGCATTCGATAATGTTAATAACTATGGACTTTTCACGCGAATTCGTTTGCTATGCTAATAACATGTTGAAATCTTGTTCGCACTGATGAGTTTGTCTTACTTGATTGGGCATATTTTGAGGAAACTTTATGATGTTTATGGGTTTCATCCCTGAAAACCCTCATGAGATGACACTTCTCCACTAGGGCAACCCAGGGATTTAACGGCTTACTGCATACGCTAAATGCAATCGAATCGCCCGCGAAAGTGGCCTTATCTTTTTATTGCTTTTATACCATACTTTTGTACTATCTCCTATTTTGGTTTACTTGTTCTTCTTGTTGCATCCTATTTCATTGCTAGGGACTAGCAATGTGTAAGTTAGGGGGTGTGATAATACGCAAATATCGCGTATTTCATCCGTCGAACCTAAGCATTTTAGCCCCCTCGGGTGCCTTAATCTCTATATTTAAACCCGTTAACCAGACAATCTCGATTTATACTGTTAACATGCTATATGAGGTATAATTGGGCTTTTGTAGGTATTTAGGTACCAAGTATGGGATTCAGACGCATTTCGCACAATTTCTGTACACAACCGCACGTTCAAGGGTAATCCGGTCATTTCACAGATTGGGCACCTGGCCTGACATCTACACGAAAGTTGTATCTCTCCTCGCTAGCTTCCCGTGGCTATGAACGATGCATGATTCCGAGTCCGTATGACAAAGTTACGGCGAATTGAGCGGAGATGGAAAGCATGCCAAAACAGGGGAAATAACAGGCTGCCCTGCTTGATCGATCAATCGAGCCTTTGTATTTTTGCCACGATTTGAACAGTCGATCGATCGACTACAGGGGTCGATCGATCGATGCTCTGTTTTTTCCGAAAGATATTTTCTTCTCTTTTCTTTTATTCTAACTTAGTATATAAACCAATTTTGTTGTAATAAGAACATATTCAGTAGACAAAATGTTTTTAGGTTATAATAGCTTAGGTTTTGAGGGTTTTGAAGAGTTTTTCTTCAATTGTTCTTGGATTGACACTCTTTTGGATTGATTGTTGCACTATTCATCATCCCCTCCATTTATATAGTTTGTATTTCCTTCTTTGTTGCTTTGATAGTTTGATTTACATGCCTTCTTCACTTGCTTTGTAGTATAGATTTATCGCGTTTATTCTCGCTTTCCATTTACCGCATTTTTAACATGCTTTCTAGCTAATCTAAATTAGGTTGTGCTTGAATGGAACTCACTCGAGTTGACGCGTTGCTTTGCTTTGGTGATGGTGCTTACGGGTCTATTTCGAGTGCGTTGTCCTAGTTATTATGCCCAGGAGATTTGATGGGCATATCATTTATGTCCTGTGGTTACGACCTTTCACGCGTAATTTTCGGGATATTTGTTGACGCCAAAATCTTATTAGGCTTTTATGATGATTTAGGGCATAACAACCCTTCATTTAATTAACTGTCGAAACGAGACGCATTTGTAATAACTCGTCGACCCATGTAACCATTTTATACAAATTAACTCGGGTGAGGGATATTCGATGCCACCTATAGTTTTACTCTCTTTCATAATCTAGTTTCAATACACTCGCCTAGATTACTATTTCCCTTTTATGCATCTTTCCCTTTTTAGTTTCTAAACACCTTTTACACTTTTATTCCTGAATTAATAATCTGTTGCGATCTATCGAACATTCCCTGTGGATTTGATACCCGACTTACCGTTGTACTCACCAGTTGAGTGTAGTCGTAATTTAGGTTTTTGTATAGTTCAGGTGAGCCGAACATTAAACGACCGGCGCGTAGGTGACTCTCGCGCCGCGGAGAAAAGACTGTCTATCACCCTTACATTACCATCAATAGTAACTAAATTACTAATCCTTACGGAGGCATTCATTGGTCTATACTTAACATGTCCAAACGATCTAAGTTGATTTCTCTCAATTTATCTTTTATAGGAGCTACTTTATCGTTTCACGAATTTATTCATTTCTAATTTTATCTTTTCGAGTTCTACTGCAAATTCATCTTAGCATTCGCATCTCCGCTAAACTCATTTTCTTGACATTTTATTTTTTAATTGACCAACCTCTGTTCCATATAACATGGCAGGACTAATGATCCTCCTATAAAAAATTTATTTTAACTTCAAAGTTATACGCCTATCACACACAATACGTAGGTAGCGCGTCTCCATTTAACCCATCATGCTTCAATTCTATGATTA
The DNA here is from genome assembly GCA_949130495.1 of Sambucus nigra. Lineage (NCBI taxonomy): Eukaryota > Viridiplantae > Streptophyta > Magnoliopsida > Dipsacales > Adoxaceae > Sambucus > Sambucus nigra. Next base: position 226,897,305 of record OX422219.1, read on the forward strand.
ACAACGTCACTAATATCACAATATTTTTGGATAATCAAGCATAAATCACGAAAAATGATCATTTCTAGATATTTCTTGATCCTCTAATTTTACACACCCCATTTGTCCTCATATTACTACTAAAATTGCACTCCACATATTCAGTTTTAGTCCTTCTTATTTTAAATCCTCTTGTTTCTATAGTTTCTCTCCACAATTCTAATCTAGCATTAATTCTTATCTTAGTCTCATCCACTAAGCAGTATTATCTACAAATAGCATACACCATGGCACCTCATCTTGTATTTATCTAGTCAACTCGTCTATAACAAGAGCAAAGAGATAAGGACTTAGTGTTAAACCTTGGTGCATACCTACAACAAATGAGAATTCATTACTTTCTCCAACTGATGTTCTTACTATAGTGGCATTATCATACATATCATTGGTCACATGAATATATCTATGAGTCACTATTTTTTTATATAGAATCCATCATATTATATCTCTTGGTATCCTATCATACGCCTTCTCCAAATCTTTAAAAATCACATGAAGGTCCTTTTTTTCATATACCTCTCCATTAATATCCTCAATAAATAAATTGTTGCCATTGTTTACCTCCCAAGTATAAATCGAAATTGATTCTCATATATTGTTGTTTAAAATCTCAATCTATATTCAATCACTCTATCCTAGTATTTCATTGTATGATTCATTAACTTAATACCGCAATAATTTGAAAAACTTTTTATGTCCCCTTCATTTGTATAAATAGGTACTAAACACTCTTTATTCATCTAACATTTCTATTAGCTATTATAATTCAATTAAATAATTTTTTAAGCTAAGACACTCATTCCTCTTCTAAGCACTTCCAAACCCCAATAGTGATACCAGTTGCTCCTAAAGCCATCCCTCTTTTCATTTTTAGAGCAATCCTAACCTATGTTATCATAATTCTACAAAAAAAATTCTTTCCTTAGGTATCCATAAGTTCCTTTATATCTAATCTACTCCTATCATCTCCATTCAATAATCTCTCGAAATAGTTTTCTATTTTTTCATAATCTCATCATCCTTGACTACGATTCTCGAATCATCACTTTTAATACACTTTATGTTATAAATTTTTTTATTTTTCTATTCCTAAATTTAGAAAGCTTAAAAATACTTTCTCCCTTCTTGTGTTCATAATTTTGTATAAAGATCATCACATGACTTAACTTAGCATCTCTTACTATTTTCTTAACTTATGTTTTAGCAAATTTATATTTTTAATTTTTTTTCATTTCTACTTGTTTGTCAAGTTTTAAAGCACTCTCTTTTGATTTTTATTATGTTTTGTACTTCTTCATTCCACCACCAAGTTTTTTTATTGTGTCCCCTTCCTTTTTATTCTTCAATTTTTTTCCCGATATTCTCCTAATGCATGTGCCCATTTTGTCCCACATTATGTTTGTCTCATCTTTGGTATTCCAAGACACTTCATTTAGTAATTTATCTTTAAATATTTCTAATTTCTCTCCTTTTAAGTCTACCACCTATTTCCTGGGTTAAAACTCATGATTGATATTTAATATTTATATCCAATACCATTATCCTATGTTGTGAGGTTAAACTCTCTCCCAGGATGACAATACAATATTTACATGTTGATCTCCTTTACTAGGTATAAAAAAGTCTATTCGGCTCTTATGTGTTTAAATTTTAAAGGTTATTAAGTGTTCAAGCTTCTTTTTAAAACATGTATTCATCAGTACAAAATCACAAGTCATCACAAAATCTAAGATAGACTCCCCACCATCGTTTCTATCTCCAAAACTATATCCCCCATGCACTATCTCATATCCTGCATGATCTTCTCTTACATAACCATTAAAATCTTCCAATATATAGATTTTTTCACCTACAGGTATTTCTTAAATTAGTTTATCCATTTGTTCCAAAAACTGTACTTTGGTGTCCTTATCTAATCCCAATTGGGATGCAGAAGAACTAACAATATAAATTATATTTTACGTAATACCAGTTTTATAAGTATAAGTCGACCACATTTCCTAATAACAATTATGATATCATCCTTAAGATCCTTATCTACTATTATTTTGACTCCGTGTTTATTTATATACTTTCATGTAAAATATAATTTAAACCCTATATTTTCTATTTCTATAGCTTTCTCACCGACTCATTTAGTTTCTTGTAAATAAGTTATGTTAATTTTTCTTTTTATCATGGTATCCACTAAATCCATCCATTTTTCTGTCATAGACCCTATTTTTCTAGTTGCTAACTTATGTCTACTCTCCTAGACTAGCTTCTTCATCCGCACACATCTAGGTTATTGCTAGAACCCTTGCCAATATCTCATCGCACTCGGACGACGATGCGACGGTCCTTGCCTATTTTTCGAGATAGCCAGTGGTAGGATCAACACATCTCTTAAGGATAATGCCCTAGTATTAGCAACTATAGTCATAGGATTCATGTTCATAAGGATTTGACAAAAATATTCTAAAGCCCGAACCAAAGGGAGCCTAAAAGTGTTTAGTGGTATCAAATTATCAATTTTAGATGGTAGTTTTTTGTTTTATTTATTTTATAGAACTTTTATTTGGAGTTAAAAATGTGAATCTTCTAAAATTGCTATTGGGTTATACCTTTAAATTTCTTTTAGATATACTAATATCAGTTTTATGATACCATTTTCACCATATTTTATGGCTTTAAACACTAAAATCCTAAACATCATTTGGTGCGTGGCTTTTCTTGTTTTTTCTATAACTACACACACATGGTTTAAGGAGGACCTAAAAGGAAAGATGAAATGTCAGACAAATTTACGATAATGCTAAAAAAATAAAATTCCCAACCTAATTTGATGGAGATCATCTCTAAAGTGAGGTAATCATCAAAAAAATAATTTTATCAAGAAATTAAATCAAGAAGTGTGTGTTATGATCATCAAAAGTTAATGAATTGAAATATACATATTTATCGATGTTTCATTTCACTAATTTTCTAGTTGAATATCTTGATGAAATAATTCAGAAGATCATCTTCACCAAGTTTCATTAAAAAAAAATTATATTTTAGTATTTAAAAAAATAAATTTGTTTTTTGGTCATTCTTTTAGTTCCATTTTACTTCTTGTCAAATGAACTAAAATTACATAAAATTGTGACTTTTGATTTAAGACTATAAAATAAAAGACGTTTATTGTAATTAGGGGTGGTTATCGATCGATTGGTTTGCTCGGTATTTGATCAATACCAGTACCATACCATTTTTTAGGTATGTTTGATTTAGGAAATTTTTGTTTTTGATTTCTAAAAAATGGATACCAACACCCAACCGTTATGTATTTCATTTTTTCCAGTAAATTTTAGTTTCAATTTTTCACTATTTTTAGATTCGATTTTCTTAGTTTTCTGTTATTTTTTTGGTATTTCCATTTTTAAATTGTAGTAAATAAACTAAACACTAAACTAAATATGTACATAATATGGAGTAGTTATTTTTTATCATCCATTTAAAAATATAGTTAGTGGTGAGTATTATACCAACAAGGTAGCTGGTCAACTATTGAGATGTTTATAAGTCATACACAAAAGGTACTAAATAATCTAGGGGTAAAACTGCATTCCACACATAAGATCTAAAAGGACTTCTCAACGAAAACAAAGAAATGAATAAACATGTATTCCTAAGTTGAAAAACTTACATACTTTGTAAAAAGAAGAAATATCATGTAATACAACGTATTTCTGAATATTCCAAATAATTCTATTTAATTAGATTGGAGAATTAAATGAGAAAATTACGGCTTAATTTAAATTACGTAAGAGTAGTAATTTAAAGAGTTTTATTTAAAAATTGTAATTATGGAATATTAATCGAGAGATAGATACCGGTTTATATTGCCTCATTTTATTTACTCAGTGCGAGTGGTAAATAGTTACTTAACGCGTGTAGACCGTCTTGGGGTGAGAACGAGTAATATTTTTAAGTGACTCAAATGATAATTTGTCACCTATGAGTCCGGAAGGGTCAAATTAGTCAAAATAGTATACCTGGGGGTACTAGTTGAGTCCAGGGGTAATTTTGGCCTAAACCGAGACCGTTCGGGGGCGTTTTGGTCTTTTAACATAAGAGGGTATGGAGACCTACGAAATTGAGAGATTAATATCAGCCGTATGATAGAGGAATTAGGGTTAGAACACCCATGACAACACCAATACCATTAGAGAGAAGAAAGGCACAACTTTCTAAGGCAAAAGAAAGAATTGGGAAAGACTCAAAGGAGATTGTCACTATTAACTTGTTGGGGAAGAAGGATTGAAGGATGAAGATCATCAATCATCAACAACAACCACGAAATCAGACCCTACTGATCATAGGCAAGTTGTTTATTGCAAAAATTATAAAGTTATAATACCCATGTGCAGGGTTTTTGAATAGTTTTGTTTAAATCATTATTTTGATTGGAGAAAGATGATATTTATACATGTTGGGATAGGAATCGCATGTAGAATGATTTAACTTATGTAGAGGATTAAGATTCAGATTAGACTTAGTGATTTTTCGGATTAAAATCTGGATTTTGAATGATAATAGGGGAAGAACACCATAACTAGGGTTTCATGAAATTCTGGGTTTAATTCATTATTTCTTTAAAGGAATTGGAGTTTTGATGTATTTGACACGTTAGAAACTGTCCTAGTATATGTGGAAATATGTTAGGATCATTGGGTCGAAGTTTGGTGGACAATAATGGAGTTTGACGATTTTTTAATGGAGGAAAAATCTTAACGAAGAAGAAGACTGCGTCTGTACCTGTTCGATCGATCGAACCCAGCCGTCGATCGATCGACGCAAGATGTTTCCCAAAATTTTTGTCGTTGAGTTCGGGAGTGAATGATTATTCTAGGATTTACATTATACTTATTTGGGAGTGATAATAAGACCAGTAGGCATATTGTTGAGGTCTGATAAGGCCATTGGGTGTAGGGCTTGGATTACGGACCGAGGAGAATAATCCGATTTAGTAGAGTATCGGGGACTTCGAAAATTGAGTTACGGGGTGAAGTAAATTCAATTTAAGTAATAGACCAGTAGGGTAAGAAATAACTACTGAAATTATATGTAAGGGGTAACTAGGACCCTTAAAGTTGTGTGAATACTCAAATAAATGCGATTAATGAGATAAATCGTAAAGCGAATATTGTACGGTAGATATATGAGATTAAAATATTACGTACGTATATAATTAATAGGTCGGGCGTGTACCTACTGAATTATGTGATCTTTTAGGTCGAGAGATTTATACCTAAATTAATTATGTTAGGGTCGATGAGACATTCCGAACTAACATAAAGTTATTATATGTTTGGGGTCGATGAGAAATGCCGAACCAAACCTTGAACTGGTGTCGCGATGAAAGAGTCCCGAATCAGAAAATGTGAATATATATATTTTTAAAATAGTTGAGGTCGAAGGATAATTCCGAACCAACTCTCACTTGGGGTCGATGAATCATTCCGAACCAAGAGATCTTTATTTGTATATATAAATAATTGGGGTCGATGTATCATTCCGAACCAATTCTTACTTGGGGTCGATGAATCATTCCGAACCAAGAGTCCTTTACGTGTATAAAAAGGGCAAAATAGTAATGACTGATATTTAGTATATATTGTGTGTGAAATATATATACTTGATGATATTCTACTTCCGTGTTGTTGATGTAAAAAACTAGATTGCTCTAATTATTCAATCACAGATAAATAAATAAGACAAAGATTTTTAAAGTGGTTCGGCTAGGAATAAAGCCTATGTCCACTGTCATGTTATTGCTGAATGTTTGCAGAATTCTTGATTATAAGTTCTCTCAAGAAATTCCGGTCCCCTTTGAATGAGGATGATACCAGGTATTTATAGCCCTTAGGCTGTACATGAAAGGTTCGATACATTAAATGATATACATGTGAAAGGGTAATACATTTAATGCAGCGTGCGCGTCAAGAATATAAACATTCAATGAATATTTGAACTGCTGATTATCTGGCAATTAATGATACGACCGAAGTGCAGCTCGGACCGCCATAGTTGCTCGTTGCCCAGGAGTTCATCGGAGCGCTAGAGTACCTCGGAGTACTGGAGTTCCTCGGGGTGTCCTCGTTGCTAGTTGGTCGGGGAAATGAACTTCCTCGTTGCTATTGTGCCATGTAGATTAACACGTGTGTTTGTACTATTCATCCACGTCAGCATATTAATTTTGGTATCAACAGAAGCCCCCAATGTTTCATATTTCGAACTTTGAGGAGTATGGAACATTCTTTCTCGGTATGTAGGAGTATTAAAGATCTTCCTGGGTTTTAGGAGCATCATATTTGAATTTATTTCCAAATTCATAGAATCCGCCTTTTTTCGAATTTTTAAGGGCGCTTCGATCTTTGTGCCCTTTTTGTCCTTTTAGCCTCCGGAAGTTCAATAGTTTCTTTTGTGTAATCATTTCCTTCGCCACTTCCCAAGGCAAAGTATTTAAACTTCTTAGGTAACCATAACGTCTTCTTCTTTTTCCAATTTCTTGCATTCAAGCTTTCTATTCTCTCCTTCTCTCTTGTGCGTTCATCTTTGTTTTCGTTCGTTGTCAACATACCTCCTTTCTTCCTGTAAGACCTTCTTTCTTTCTTCTCTTTTATTCAATATGGTTTATATTGTAGAGTCTGTTGAGAAATTTCGTTCTGACTTTTCCATTCCTTCATGGGTAACTCTAGAGGTTCTTTCTGAGCCTTTAGATTACTTTCGATTGGCTGAGGGACATTGGTTCCCCAGTCTATTTGTTGCTGAATGTGGATTTTCTTTTCCACCAAACCCATTGTGTCTTGAGTTTTGTCAGTATTTCGATCTTGTCCCTGCAAAAATAGCCCCAAATTCATTGAGAATAATTAATGGGGTGCATAAATTAAATATAACTCATGGGACTCGTATAGGGATCCCTGAAATTATGTACTGCTATAGATGGGCCGTTTTAGATAATATTTATTATTTAAAAACTAGGTTTTTGAATAGGGCTCTTGTAGTTAACCTCCCCGATGCAAATAGAGATTATTTTGAACATGAGGTGGTTATTAAAAATTGGCAATATGCCCCTCTGGTTGGAGATGGAGTATACAATGGTCCCAGATGCCCCTTATATGGCAATGGGATAGGTTTATTTTTCATTTTATCTCTTTTCTAAATTTATGAATTCATTATGTTTGATAAAATGTATGACTGATATCTTATTATGTATTTATCTGCAGTTGATAGCAAAAGAAAAACTCCAAAAGAGTCAGAAGTGAATATTAAACATCTGAAACTTATCTGGGGTTTGCATAAGACGATTGCAGACGAGCACATCAGGTCTGCATCATATTTGCTGCAGTATAAGAGCTATACAATCTCTTATACTGCTCGTCCTATTGAGACAGCATCAACTCCAGAAGATTCTTCTTCGGATTCTCACATCCCTTTATCTCAAAGAATGGCAAGAAAAGAGCTCCTCCTGCTCTGTTTGATGATATTGCCTCTGCTGTTGAGGTTAAGAAAAGCAAAACTGATGTCCCAAAAGGGACTAAGAAAGTGGATGCTGCCCCCTCTAAAGCTGCCGAGAAGCCCCCAGTGGCTCTGAGCAAGAAAGTTGCTCCTGTAGAAGTAATTACGATCTCTCCGACCAAGACTTCTTTGATTGAAAGTGCTGAACTCCCGTTGAGGAGATTGAGGAAATCATCCTCAGTTAATCTGACTGAAACTGCCTCATCTCTTCCTGCTGGAGGTATTGGTGTTCCAACCATCATTCCTCCGAGCTCTGCAATGAGCTCGGTAAAAACTTGGATCATACCCGAGGTCCAAGGAATTGATGAAAGAATTCCTAGGGATACGTTGACATCTATAGCTGCTCGTCAGCTTGCTTCGGTAAATTTCTCATACTCTGGGTTTTCTTTCTTTCTCTGAATGCTTACATTTTGTATTGACTTTACTGTTTTTCTCCTCTTTCAGCTGGTGAACTGTTTCAATAATATTGTGAAGAAGGATGAAGCTATTAAAGCTTCTAGCTCCTCGTTCGGTGTAGAGGATGCTCTATTGGGTTTGACCCAATCCTTGAAAGAATCTCGCCAACAGTATAAGGAGGACAAGGCTGCTTGGGAGAAAAAACTGTCAATAGTCGAAGCCGAGAAAGTGAAGTTGGCTGAAATCTCCAAGGGTTTGGAGAAAAAGGTGAAAAATTTGGAAGTTGAGCATCAGAAATACGACGACAATCTCAAGAATTTTGGAGAGCTTGAGGATAAACTGAGGAAGGCAGAAGAAGAGTTGCTCGTCCTGCGAGATATCCAAAGTCAAAAAGAAGAATTGAATGCGAAGCTTTCCTCGGAGAAGTTGAGAAGAAAGCTCGCAGTTAAAAAATCCTTCAGCGCTGGCTGGGAGAAAGGATGGGACAAGGGAATTGCTGCAATGACATCCCCAGTCCAGTATGGGAAGTTGAAATACTTCCGAGACGGTTGGGTAGCTGCTCTGCAAGAGTTGAAGATCAAAGACGACTCTGAGCTATTCCAACTGCACCTCCCTGGCCCCCCTCCACCTATTGTGGAAGAAGAAGAAGATGAACCTCTGTCAGATGAATCTTCTATGGCTATGGGTGACCCAGTCTCTGCTTCTCAACCCTCTGTCATCGAGGAAATTTCTTCTATGCCTCCTCCTACTGAGAAGATTCCTGCTGATCAAGCCGTTGTTACCACCGAGCAACCGAGCTCCTCGTCCCAGCCTCCCGAGAAAGTCTTGGGAGACAAGGAAAAGGTGTGAAGTTGTTCGGTATTTCTATCTTTCATTACTTGTAATCGAACAATGTAATCCTTTTATGATCTAATAAAATACATCTTTGTTCATCTCTTCATTGTTGATCCTCTGTCTGCTTTTATTTATTAACTCCTGCTTTCTCTTCGTTATTAGTTTTTGGCCAGAATGGAATTGATATCAGCTCCTGATACTGCGTTGATGCAACAATGCACTAGATATTATAAAGCTGGTCATACAGACCTAAGTGTATCAGAGATTGTCGACATCCTAGGTCATGACGCCTCAGAACAAGCAGTTGAGGCTTACCGGTACCTGAAGGATTTACTTGATAGAGCTGTGGCCAACAATGCCGCCTATTATGACTTGATTGAGGAGCTTCATGGTTCCATAGAGGATCTTCAAAATCAACACAATGAATCAACTATTTTGTTGCACAAAGACTATGAAAATAGATATCAACAGCTTTCATCTAAAACAGGCCATAAAAAGATTATCGCTGGATATGATATTAGGGAGAGAACTCTAAGAGGTGAAGTTGAGGCCTGTAGGCAGATCGCCGAGATCCTGGAACAAGAAAATAATAATTTGCAGAAAAAGCTGGCGCAATATGAATCTGCAGCGTCATCTTCCACTGCTTTAGTGCCAGTTACTGATGAAGGTTTCTCGTTCTTAGAGGTCGAAAATGCCAAATTAAGGCAAAAACTGGATGACTTAAGAAGATCTGCTATTTCTGGGACTGCTTGGGGACGAGGAAGAGGTTCTCGGGGGCGAGGAAGAGCTGTTCAAAATGTTGCCAAGGAGCAAAGTTCTCCAATCGCTGCTCGGAGTCGATCAAGAGTTCTTAGTCGTAATGTCGAAGAGGGTCGTACCCAATCTACTTTGGAAACTCAGGCATTCCAATTAAACGTCAAAGATCGAGCTCTATCATAAATGTCCAAGAAAAATCTATCCTTGGAAGATCAACTTACTGCAACGAAGTCTACTCTACATACTAAGGATCTTTTTGCCAAAAACCTTCTCGAACAATTGGATAGATTAACCTTTCAATTTCATAAGCAACCCAGGGAATTCTGGATGGCAGGATATAATGAAGCTCTTGTTCACTTGGATGCTCGTATTGAACATGCCAACAATGAAGGTTATAAGCAGGGGTGGTTGAATACGCTGGGTGTGTTAAAATTGGAGCAAGGGCATTATTTATGGGATTATCATGCTCCAGGGTTATTAGACTTGCCTGTGCCACCTTTCAAATTGGACATGGCCTGGATCCCAGCTCGTTCCATTCCTCGTAGCTTAATTTCAAAATACCTCGGTGATTATAGCCTTCATTCCCAAATTGAAGTATCTCGTCCTGAGCATCTAATGGAGACACCTTCAATAATGAATGTCAAAATGTTGAAGGATTTGAACTTTATTAATTCTCCCCTTTGCCTAGAAGATCCTCCTGCTGGCGAAGAACCTATTTCTAAAGCAAAGGGAAAGAAACCAATAGAATAGGAATATCAATGTAATAGTTAGTACATTCATGTAACCTGTAATTTATTTCGAATTTTAATGAAAAGACTTTCATTTTCTGTTTGCAAATTTTGCTATTGTCTTGTGTTTATCAAACACCTTTACATTTGTGCATATGTATCTGTTAAAAAGATAACAATATTATTGTTCATCGAGCAACTTAATAAAAAATTACAAGTATCAAGGTTGTTTAATCACTTGAGTATAAAATGTTCAAAATGTTTTTAACCAACCAAAGTGGTTAAATAATGTTTGTCGACCAACTACAGTTGATGGGATTTTATCCCCGACCATCCATACTTGGTTCAATTTCAAATATTTTCATAAAATGTGTCCGACCAACCAAGGTTAGTAATTTAACCTCGTCGACCAATTACAGTTAGTGGGTTTTTATCCCCGACTAACTATACTTGGCTCAGTTTGGAATATTTTGTTCTCTGAGGAACTTTTTATATTAATCTTATCTCCCGACCAACATAAGTTGTAACGTGAGAGTATATTTTTATCTTACCAACCGTAATTGATCATGCTGGTGTACACCCCTTAACCAAAGGAGTAGTAATGGTTCTTTCGAACTTTATGTCCACTAGATATCTTACCAACCGTAGTTGGTCACACTAGTGTACGTCTCCTAACCAAAGGAGTATATTTTGGTTCTTTCGAACTGTCCACTAGATATCTTACCAACCGTAGTTGGTCACACTAGTGTCACCTCCTAACCAAAGGAGTATATTTTTTGGTTCTTTCGAACTGTCCACTAGATATTTTACCAACCGTAGTTGGTCACACTAGTGTCACCTCCTAACCAAAGGAGTATATTTTTTGGTTCTTTCGAACTGTCCACTAGATATCTTACCAACCGTAGTTGGTCACACTAGTGTCACCTCCTAACCAAAGGAGTATATTTTTTTGGTTCTTTCGAACTGTCCACTAGATATCTTACCAACCGTAGTTGGTCACACTAGTGTCACCTCCTAACCAAAGGAGTATATTTTTTTGGTTCTTTCGAACTATAAGCGTAGTGTATTACACTAGTATTCCCCGAAAAACTTTCAAGAGAAAGAAAATGGTGAAACATCCTCGTTTTATTCATACTGAAGGAAATGCTTTACATTTTACATTACTGATAATACTTGCGCAGGTGTTCAGCATTCCATGCATTCTTAAATTCCTCTCCCTCTAGAGTTGCTATTCTGTAAGTCCCTGGTCGAACAACTTCCACAACTCGATAAGGTCCATGCCAGTTTGCTTCCAGTTTATTATGCTTCTGAATGACCTTCTTTAGCACATAATCCCCCTCTTTTAAATCGCATTTCTTCACCCTTTTGTTGTAGAACAGAGCTGTTCGTTGTTGATAAGCAGCATTTCTGATGGATGCCTCTTCTCTAACCTCCTCGAGCATATCCAAATCCAGTCTTCTCATTAAATCACTGATTGGGGAGTTAAAATTCAGCACTCTATGTGCTGGGAGACCCAACTCGGCGGGTATTACAGCCTCACTTCCAAATGCTAACATGTATGGTGACTCTCCTGTTGCTGCTCGGGGAGTTGTTCGGTAAGCCCACAGAACTGACTGTAGCTCATTAATCCAATTTTCTTTAGCCTCACTTAGCCTTTTCTTCAACCCATTTAATAATGTTCTGTTCGTCACCTCAGTCTGTCCATTGCTTTGAGGATGGCCTGGTGCTGAATGAAACTTCAAAATGTTCGACTGATGACAATAGGCAGCGAATTCCTCGTTATCAAATTGTGTTCCATGATCTGTAATGAAAGCACGAGGGAGACCATATCGACAGATGATGTTCTTCCAAATGAATTGATAAACCTTCTCGTACGTCATATCAATCAGTGGTTCAGCTTCCACCCACTTAGTAAAGTAATCCACTTCCACGACGAGGTACTTGAACCTTCCTCGGGTCGTCGGTAATGGTCCAACCAAATCAATCCCCCATGTAGCAAATGGTCAAGGTGAAGTTATTGGTGTTAACAATGCTTGTGGGGTTCTTCGGATGGAGGAAAAGCGTTGGCACTTGTCACACTTCTTGGCATAGGCTATGCAATCAACCCTCATCGTCGGCCAGTAGTATCCCTGTGTCATCACCCTTTGCAAAAGTGTCCGACCTGCTACATGAGCTCCACAGGATCCTTCATGGATTTCCTCAACCAATTCCTTGACTTCTGATGGATGTACACATCTCTGCAAACCGGCCATAATTCCTCGTCTATACAAAACACCATTTGTTAACACATACCGAGCAACTTTATACTTCAATTTCTTGGCGGCTAGCTTATCCTCCGGTAATTCTCCTTCTTCAATGTATGACCTGATAGGATCCATCCAAGATGGTCCTAAATCAAGGGTTATTATGTTCACCATCAGGTCCTCTTCTATGCTCCGACTTTCTAATACTTCAATTGGTATTGTTCTTCGTAGCTCGGTGCGCGTAGATGACGCTAATCGGGCCAATGCGTCTGCTCTAGCATTCTCCATCCTCGGTATTCTCACCAATTGAATGGCATCAAATTCTACCAACAATTCCATCACCTTTGCATGATACTTCGCCATTAATTCTCCCTTGACTGCATATACTCCCATCATCTAATTCACAATTAATTGAGAATCACTGAACACCATTATTTGCCGTGCTTCCATAAATTTTGCTAAATTTAAGCCTGCTATCAGGGCCTCATACTCAGCCTCATTATTGGAGGCTTTAAATTAGAATCGCAAGGCATACTCCATATCAATATCATCTGGGGTATTAATACAATTCCTGCTCCACAACTAGTTGTGCAGGATGACCCATCCACATACAATCGCCATGTAAGTAACTCGTCTTCAAATTTCTTACCTGACAGAACTCCTCGGTAAAATATCTGATGTTTTCTTTCATCGGCCCCTGGTATTTTTCGCTCCTCGCCGACAAACTGTTCACACCCTTTCACCAACCGGAGTTGGTCTGGATTTGAATATGATGATTTTTCTACATCCACAAGTCCTTTTACCAACCTTAGTTGGTCTGGACCTGTGTCTGTTGATCCTGTATCGTCCACAGGTTGGTCAACAAGCACCTTTTGTTCCTCGGGGGTATCAGGGTATGTGAACTCTGCTATAAAATCTGCTACAGCTTGCCCTTTTAAGGATGATCTGGGTTCATACACAATATCATATTCACCAAGTTCTATCGCCCAATACATCAGTCTTCCTGATTTTTCCGGCTTATGGAGGGCTTGTCTTAGCGGCATGTCGGTGTACACAATGATGGTATGGGCCTGGAAATATGGCCTCATTCTTTTACTTGCTTCGATTAGTGCCAGTGCCAATTTTTCTAGCTTTGGGTACCTGATTTCTGCACCTCGGAAAGCTTTACTTGTGTAATAGATAGGTTTCTGGACTCCGTTCTCCAATCTGATCAATGCAGAGCTGACTGCATGCTTTGATACGGCGAGATACAAGTACAATCTCTCTCCGGTTATTGGCCTGGATAACAATGGTGGTGCTCCCAAATACTTCTTCAAGTCTTGAAAAGCCTTCTCACATTCATCAGTCCACTCAAAACTTTTTCACAGTGTTTTGAAGAATGGGAGGCATTTATCAGTTGCTCGGGATACAAATCTGTTGAGCGCTGCAACTCGTCCTGTAAGACTCTGTACTTCTTTCTTCGTCGTTGGGGATCGTAGCCCTAAAAGAGCTTTGATCTTTTCTGGATTTGCCTCAATACCTCGTTGGTTGACGATGTATCCAAGGAACATTCCTTCTCGTACTCCAAAGGTACACTTCGTCAGGTTGAGCTTCATTTGGTATTTGTCCAGTTGATCAAAGGTCTGGCCTAAGTCAACTAGATGATCAGTAGCTCTCTTGATTTTGGTGAGCATGTCGTCGACATAGACTTCCATGTTGCAACTGATTTGTTCGGCAAAAACCTTGTTCATCAGCCGCTGATATGTTGCACCTGCATTTTTTAAACCAAAAGGCATAACATTATAACAATAAGTTCCCCTTGGGGTAATAAAAGAAGTACTTTCCCTGTCTTCAGGTTTCATTTTGATCTGATTGGAGCCAGAGTATGCATCCATGAAGCTGAGCAGCTCATGTCCCGAGGTAGCATCCACCAGTTGGTCGATTCTGGGCAATGGAAAATGATCTTTTGGGCATGCCTTGTTCAGATCAGTGAAATCAACACACATTCTCCACTTATTGTTCTTCTTTTTTACCATCACCACATTTTCCAACCAATCTGGATATTTCACATCTTCAATGAATTGGGCTTTTTGGAGCTTCTCCACCTCCTCTTGTATGGCCTGGTTCTTCTCGGGACTAAACACTCTTCTTCTCTGCTTCACAGGTTTGATCTCCTTATTCACATTGAGCTCATGACATAAGAAGTTTGGATCTATTCCTGGCATGTCTTCATGACTCCAAGCAAAAGTATTCTTCCTGTTTCTCAAAAAAGTTATCAACTCCTGTTTTATTGAAACATCCAACGATGATCCTATCTGGGTTACTCGTTCAGGATGCTCGTCATCTAGAATAACATTTTCTGTAGATTCCACCACCTGTCCTTTTACAAGTTGAGATTCATCTCTAGGGTCAAGAGTTTCAATTTCTGTACCTTCCTCCACTTGGTAAGTAGTGGTCTTTTTCCTTGATTCTTCAAGTTCCTCTTGCTCGACAGACGAATAATAGCATTCCCGAGCTACTTTTTGATCACCTTTCATAACTCCGACTCCAAAATTTGTTGGGAATTTCAAACACTGATGTACTGTAGAAGGAACTGCTTCGAACTTCTTCAATCCAACTCTTCCCATGATGATGTTGTAGGCTGACTGCACATTCTTATCCATCACAAAAAAGTGTATTCTTTCCGTTCGACAAGCAGGCCAAGTTCCGATGAATATATCCAACTTGATCGTCCCAAGTGGAAAAACTTTCTCGCCAGCAAAGCCCAGAAGGGGCCTATGATAAGGTTCCAATTGGGATAATTTCAAATTCAAGCTATCAAAGCATGAATAGTACATTATGTCTGCCGAACTACCGTTGTCTACTAACACCCTTGAAATCACCACTTCTTTCATCCTCATTTTGATCACCAAAGGATCGTCATGAGGGTAAAGAACACCTACTAGGTCGTTTTTTGAAAAACCAATAACTAGCTTCTCTTTGTTTACCTTCCTTGGACGATCCTCCTCGGCCAGATTTATTCGCTGAATATATGAACAAGCTTGAGCCTCCCCGAGGTAAGCCTTTCTTTCTGCAGTAAGGTCTCCTCCTCCTGCATCTCCTCCTATAATAACATTACAATCAAATGACCCAAAACGTATGGAAAATACCTCTCGTTCAGGCTGCCTTGGCTTCTTGGGAAGATCAGGGTCATCATCTGGATCCTCTTCGTGATCCCTCTTCTTTTTCTCTTCTGCACGACGAGGAGATCTAGATCTCTCACTAATTCTATCATCATTCTTCCTCTCGCCCCTGCGATCTACATATTTTGATAATTTTCCTCTTCGAATGAGCATTTCAATCTCGTTCTGAAGGGCTATACAATTTTTGGTCATATGGCCATGATCTTTGTGAAACTCGCAGTATTTGGCCTTGTTCCTCAGATCAGGATTTGTCATCAGTTTTTCTGGCCACTTGATTTCCTCGTTGTTCTTGATTTATTCTAAAATATGATTAATACCCATTTTCAATGGAGTATAATTATCGTACTTCTTTAGTACTTCCCATGACGTCCTATTATTCTTAGAGTGCTTGTCACCACCATTACCTTTCTGATCTTTCTTCTTAGACTTGTCGACCTCCACCTTAGTTTCTTTATCCATATTCTTCTTCGCAGACATAGCCTCCTCGGCATTCATGATTTTGGCTGCTTTTGCCATCAATTTGGACATAGTTTTAGGTGGATCTTTGGCCAAGGTGTAGTACAGCTTGTTAGGTAGTAAACCACTCATCAAAGAAGTGATCGCTGTTTTTTCTTCGTAATCTATGACTTCCAACTTCTCGTTATTAAAACGAGTTATGTAATCTCTAGTACTTTCACCTGATTTTTTCCTAACACTTAGCAAGTGTGCTACTCGCTTTACTAGCTTTGCTCCAAAACAAAAATTGCCAATGAACAGCTCGGCTAACTGAATAAAAGTTGAAATCTTACCCCGGGGAAGATTATTGTACCATATTTGTGCAGATCCGGTAAGAGTTCTCGAGAATGCTCTACACCTCATCTCGTCGGGGACGGCATAGATGTCGGCAGCAGCTTGGTATTGTTCTATATGAAGTACAGGATCTGTCTTTCCATCGTACTTGGGGGTCACCACAGGTGCTTTGAATTTCGATGGTGTAGGAAAATCCACAATGGCTTGCACAAAAGGTGTCCCTTGAACAAAAGTTCTCTGTAGGGGGTTTCTTGCTTTAGCCATTTCTCCCAGTCTATCTTCCAATCGCTGAATGAAACCTTTCCATGCCTCATTTCCTTCCTCAGGTCGCTTAGTCCGAGCAATTGATTGCTCTGACGTAGCTTCCTGAGATTTATCTCGACGAGTAGCTGGTCGTGATTGCGCTGACCCTTCTCTCAAACCAGATGGTGGCCGCAAACTTCTCGATGGAGCTCTAGGTGGACTCATATTCCTCCTTGGTCCTAACCGATTGAAAGGATACACCCTGCTTAATCTTTCTAAAGCGCTAGTTCTCTTCGGAGAGAGAGTGATACGTTGATCTGTATCAGTAGCCTGTATTGATGAAGTCCGCCCAGGTTGATAAGAAGAATAATTTGATTCTCCATTGCGATATGAACCAATACGTCTGGATCGCGATTGCCCACGATCACTCCTTTGCCTTGAATAGGTAGGTGCACCGCCTTGAAGAGTTTGAATGAGTTGCCTCATAGATTCTTGCATGGCGGTTTGTCCTTGAGCCAGATTCGCCATAATTCCGGCTAGATCTGGAGATGCAGATGGATTTGGAAGATTTCCAGTATTTCCATCATTTCGATTACTGGATTCTGGATTATCTGCCATTGATAATAAATGATTTTTGTGAAAAACGATAGTAACAGTCGTTTCCCACAGATGGCGCCAATCTGTTGATGTAAAAAACTAGATTGCTCTAATTATTCAATCACAGATAAATAAATAAGACAAAGATTTTTAAAGTGGTTCGGCTAGGAATAAAGCCTACGTCCA
Organism: Sambucus nigra; assembly: GCA_949130495.1. Classification (NCBI taxonomy): domain Eukaryota; kingdom Viridiplantae; phylum Streptophyta; class Magnoliopsida; order Dipsacales; family Adoxaceae; genus Sambucus; species Sambucus nigra. Next base: position 226,914,819 of record OX422219.1, read on the forward strand.
CTGTCATGTTATTGCTGAATGTTTGCAGAATTCTTGATTATAAGTTCTCTCAAGAAATTCCGGTCCCCTTTGAATGAGGATGATACCAGGTATTTATAGCCCTTAGGCTGTACATGAAAGGTTCGATACATTAAATGATATACATGTGAAAGGGTAATACATTTAATGCAGCGTGCGCGTCAAGAATATAAACATTTAATGAATATTTGAACTGTTGCTTATCTGGCAATTAATGATACGACCGAGGTGCAGCTCGGACCGCCATAGTTGCTCGTTGCCCAGGAGTTCATCGGAGCGCTAGAGTACCTCGGAGTACTGGAGTTCCTCGGGGTGTCCTCGTTGCTAGTTGGTCGGGGAAATGAACTTCCACGTTGCTATTGTGCCATGTAGATTAACACGTGTGTTTGTACTATTCGTCCACGTCAGCATATTAATTTTGGTATCAACACGTGTGTTAGTAGATTGATAAATATTATGTATTTAAAGATACATACTGAATTGGTAAGTTAAGTAGTGAAACCTAATTACGAAATGAACCTTTAGATAGAGAAAATCTATTTAGTAATTTAAGTAGTAAAACTTAATTACATAAGTGGGAAGTCAACAATTGTGAGAATTGTAGTAATTTTAGTAGTGAAACTAAATGAGAAGTCTTGAAAAATAACATAGATGAAATATTACTTGAGAATTAATTAACATACGCGAGATGTTAATGAAACGGTGGTATTGTATGGGCAGTACTGGAACTTGGGTACAGATAAGTTCAGTTGTCTACTTTGGTTTTAGTTAGCTTGGGAGGTATGGCTAGATAAACTAAGTGTAGAACGTTAGGTGTGCAAAAAAGATGAGGGGTGAGTTAACTCAAGAGAGTGTACGAGAACCTAACATGTGTAATCAATAACTGCATTTTATATTGTGATAAACGCTTGCTAAATATTTTCAAAATGTTTTGAGTACTAACTCTTGCTATAAAATATTTTCAAAACCTTTTAGTTGTCCAGCCACAGGGATGCCATGTATGATGATTCCATTCCAGAGATTCGGAGCTGTAGCACAGTGGATGCTTACAGGATTTTGACTAGACGATATCTCTCATTCAGATCTAGTACAGGATCTCACACTCTTCTATGTATGGACTTGTGGTCCGGTATTAGTCTCAGATGTTAGTTTCAGACTAGTGGTTATTCTATTGTTGTTTGGGATTTTGTTTTAGCCGATGGTTTATTCGGTAATACTTTTGTTCTGTTGTACTTTTACTTTGTTGTTTGAATTATAGTACATGATTATTTGTACTTCGTTCCGCATGGTTGATTTATCTGTTTTAAGAAAGATAAAATTTGGCACCAGTCTAATTTTACTTAGGGGATTAGTAATTATAAAGTTTTCGATAGTGATGCTAAGAATGAACCATTTGAGAAACCTGTTTTAATTTAATAAAGGCCTGATTACCCGATGTTTAATTAGGCGGGGTGTCACATATCACCAACTTTTGATATTAACTTTTGTGACAAGTTATCCAACTAATGATCGAAGTTTATCAATATGATATAAATTTATATTATTCACATATTAAACTAGTAGTTCAGATGATAGTTATGGTATTTAATTTTTGTAAATTGACTTTTTGAATTTCTAAATCGAAAATGATGTTACAATATATAATCCCTATCATTCTAAGAGTCCTTAAACCCCCCTGAGTTCCCTTAGAGAAGTGGAATAGTTAGTTCCTAAGGTCTTTTGAATTAGTGACAAAAGTCGCAAGGACCTCAAATTCTCTTATACATAGCCCAAGAGAGTCTTTTATGATTGTAATAACTCTTTTATAACCTAATAAACAATATAACACCCTTTGACAGTGGACATAGGTCCCATAGTTGAGGTCCAAGAAATTTTAAATACTTGTCTTTTACTTTGACACTTCTCTCCCTAACCTGTTTGAGGTATATGGGGGCATCTATTGGGCCTGAGGTTATTTACAATTTCAATAACCATATGTTTTGCATCATCTTTGGCAACGACAAGTTTGATTTCTTTCTTGAAAGAACTTTGCTCTTTTTAAAGGTGTTAACCAATGCTGTCTTAGTTCGTTCTTCCAAATAAATTGAAGCTTAACAAAAGGACCTCCAAGAGCAACTAGAAACCATTCTTAGAAGACTTCTTCCCCCCATGGTAAAGGAACCAGATGGATCCGAACATAATGAAATCGGTGAAAACTGTAACCCCTGTTGGAAGGACAAAATGATTTGGAAAGTCCTAGGTCACCCCAACGATCACTGACCTTCATCCCTGTCAAGGAAAAAATATCACTCCCCAGAGATCCATCTGAAGTTCATTCCAGGGTGTCCAGACCCTAGAGCAACAAGATCAAGAAGAAGCAAAATCGGTTGGGGAACTTCCTCAACTAGTATAAGATTCAAACTCCCAACTTAATTGATTTTCCCCTCCAAAATACATTGTCTCTATTCTCCATTGATGTTCATCATCATTCTCTTTCCCATAGTGGAATACGGCTACTAATGAAACATTTGATGGGTTTAAAGATCCCATAGACCATCGGGATACCTATAGATCATTCATGCTCCTTCAAGACGCCCTAGACGAGGTCGTGTGTAGAGCTTTCCCCACAACCTTGGGGTGAATAACTAGGGATTGATTTTCCTAGCTCAAGAGATGGACCATTGGGAGGTCACTAAGCTCAGAAGATCCTTTGTTACCCATTTCATAGGACCTCAAAAGATGAGGAAGCATGTCACATCCCTCCTCCATTTTAGTTAAAAGGGAGATAAATTTCTCAGGCAGTATGCCAAGAGATTTAACCAAGAGTCTCTCTAAGTTGATGATCTGAATGACACCATCTATGCACCTACCATCATCTTAGGCCTCATATCAGAAGACTTATTGAGATTTTTGATCAAGAGACCTAGAAAATCCATGACTGAGTTTCTAGAGATGGTTCAAAAGTATAAGAATAGCGACGATATTAATTTAGCAAGGCGCGCCATATCAACCCCTCAGCAGGGGAAGAAAAAGGTGTAAAAACGTGACAGTGTGATAATTGATTAAATTCGCAAATATCCAATTTGTCACACTTATTTAAATAGGGTCTATTTTTAAACCAAATTAATCCAGTCCCTAAACATGCATCTAAAGTGCAAGTGTCAACCTATAAATAAATATAAAGCATGCGACATAATAAATATGCTGAGACACAGATTTAAAAAAAAATCCCCGCAGGGCAAAATCTTTTATTCCATTATAATAAGTAAATCACAACTTACATGCATTACAATGAAATATGGTGAAACACGAATACCCTCAGGCGTCGGTCAGTGTTATCAGCAATGAATCCACACGCAACGAACCCACATGAACCGCAATCCAATCAACAAAGGAAGAACCACATCACTCCTCAATTGGCACTCAACCATAAAATTTCGTAGAGACTCCCTCAACAATAACACGCAGTCCTCGGTTGAAGAGATCTCCCCACAACGATTAAACCAAAGAAAAATATGTTCTTGGGTTCCACAAAACAATTCACATAAAAGTAATTGGGATTTTATAAATTAAAAAAAACTATTTGAACCCTTAAAATTGTTGTAGAAAAACTTTCTACCAAAAGGTATTGAATTAAATCTGGGAAGATACAAAAAAAGTTTCAAAAGAATAAGACTTTTAAAAGTTGTAACTGTTCTCCACGTTTTTCAAGGCTGCCAGGATCCCTTTTTATAAAAAATTTGAGTCGGTCAAATGATAAGCATTACAACAACGTGTCAGCCAAAAAGCAGGGTCGTTCGAACGAGAACCCCATCTCGCTTGAACGAGATTGCGTGTCGTTTGAACGACTAAGTGTGACATCCCAATGTCGTTCAAACGAGATGCTGATCTCGTACGAACGAGATTGGCGTCGAAACTGAGGTGCGTTAATTTCCAATGAAATTTTCTCAATACTATTATTTTTCTAAAACAGTTAACACCTTTTTAAAAACAAACATTTATAAAAACAATTTTTACAACAAAGGTTTTTAAAATTCCTTTTAAGAATATTATAAAAATATTTTTATATAAAAGATTTTTAAAACACCTTTTAAAAATATCCCAACACTCTTAATATGAAATGTAAATGAAAGTTTAAACAATATCTTACCAACGTTCATATTGTTGGGCTTGAATGTTAAAGGCAACTTGTAATTCGAATTCGTCTTTTGTAGATGCAATTTTCACAATTCTTCAAAGACTTGTAGCGATATATGACATAATTAATTGTGATGGATTTATTAAAAATATGTCCTTATAAATCACCCCCTATGTCTATGCCGGTACGTACATAAAAACATCTGAATTATCAAAAACCAAAATGCCTATACAAATCTATCCTCCCATGAATCCCAAAACTGAAAAGGTAAAATTTGTAAGTTCTCAAATTTTTCTTCAACATCAAAACTCTCAAAGATTTTCTCATCAGGGTGTGCAACATCATGATCTTCAATCTTCGTACCTACACACATGATATAAAGCAAAAACCTTCGTGACGCATCGAGTTTGAAATGATATAGGAATAAAGCATTAATAATCAAATCTCCCCCCAATGCAAAAACTTCCCCCATAACATGATAATTCTTTCTCCTCCTTTTTATGATGTCCCCAAATAGACAGATAAGAAGAAAAAAATCAAAACGTGGAGTGTCACGACAAAATGCATAGCAAACAAAGATCAAGCTACGCGCATACAAAGGTATATCCCAAAAACATCTACAAACTATTTTTGATTTTTCAAAATTTTCATACAAAAATAGGATACAAAAAAACCACACCATGGATTTAAACTCAAACAACCAAGTCATGGAAATGGAATGTATGGGTGTGAGCACATTCGATAGGTAAATAAACTCATTCGATCATACGTGCATGATTCATACGTGTACCCCTAATGAATGAACATCAAAAGTATCCTTAGGTGTAAAATTTGTTGAATTTAAATGACATTGTCTTATACAAATCAACAAATCAAAGTCAAATGATTTTCACACCAATCACGTCCAAAACTATTTAGCGCATTTTCAAGACTTTTAAGGACGTGCAAAACCATTTTAATTCCCCATCCAAACTCCCTCATATATATTTTCTTCTAGAGGTGAATAAACTAAATTCTCAAACTTTGGAAAATTGGTGCAAAAACCTAAATGGCCCATAATTGGCATGAATTTTTTTTATTGCCTTTAGATTTTTTCGGGCTCTTTTAAACCTCTTTGGACCCCGGATAATAAAATTCCTCCATTTTTAGGTCCAATTTAACGGTGTCTTAGTACTCGCAAAGGCAAAATGAATCTTTCGCATCCCTTCCCCATTTTCAAACAAAGCACACAAACTCACAAAACGGTTCTTATATGCACAATTTCCTTATAAAAATTTATCGCGCTTGGTTCATTTTAAAGGACAGGATTGAAGTGAAAACACCCAAACAACATATGATAAGACAAGAACAATAATCAAACAAATCCGTGCATGTGTGCAATAAAGGAAATCATGAGTCAAACATGTAGGAAGTAACACTAAATTACATCTCAATGACTCCAAACATTATAAAGTACATGGATGAATTGACCTATTGTCTCAAAACACTATCAAACAGTCACATAAAAAATGGAATGATGTTGTGACTCGGTCATCCTAAGTGTTCATCCATAAAAGGTGCAAACAAAATACAAAACTCTTTTTGGATTTTTTCAAAAATTTTATCAAAATAAAATCTTTTTGTATTTTTCAAATATTTTCAAAAATAAAAATCCATACAAAAAGTAGATGTCACAACACTAGAAAAAATGTATCAAGAAGCACAGCTAGCTTATGACAAACATGCAAACACAATCATCTATATGATATGGCAAGAGAAGAATCATGTGCAAGCAAATGAGAATCAACTTGTCTAAAATCTAGTGCCTCTAAAAGTGATTTCCTTACCCAAATAGATGTGAAACGACATGTGGGGGATTTAGGAACCAAGGGAACACTAGACATAAACTTTCTAGGACTTCTTCTAAGATCAAAATAAAAACGCATAAGGTGACTTTTCCTACCACAATATGAACATGTGTAAACGGGTGGAACGGCACCTATGGGTTGACCTTTTCTAACGTCTATGGGATTGGTTGACCCTCTAAAACAAATAATAGTTTTTGATTTAGCACTAGAAGCATGAGAATAAATCGAGCAATTACCATCACTATCAAACCTACTTGAGTCTGTCAAATTATTTTTTAACTTCAAAATTTTTGACTCAAGCTAAGAATTAGAATCTTCCAAATTAAGGGAGTTATTCTTCAAATTATCAATCAAACCTCGAAGGTTATCTCGTTCCCACTTAATTAAAGCAAACTTTTTCCTAAGAGTCTCTTCACCTGCCACAAACTCATTGACTAAGATATTTTTATCCTCTGTGGCACAAACACAAACCATCGAATTTTTAAGGTCCTCCAATTCCTTTTCTAAAAATAGGACCCTATCATCACTCTTCTTTTTGGCAATTTTCAAAGAATCAAAATCAATACACAAATTACCAAAATGCTCATGACAAATATCACTTTGAGTTTGGAACTCTTGCAAATATCGAGTCTTACTTTTAAAGAGAGAATTTTCTTTTTCCAAAACTTTAATTTTTTTGCAAAGTTTCAAATTCAAACTTTTTAATTTTTCAGCATGGTCATGAATTTTTTCAAAAATAGGCTCCTCATTAAATGGGCGTTCCATTGAAAAATTGCGATTTTTCACAAAAATGATTTTTAAAAAAAAATCAATATCACACAATTTTTGCGAAAAATAGGAATACGCAATAAATTAGCGCAACCTTCTCTGATACCAATTTGACGACATGAGAAGTCAAATTGTATTAAAAAAAATCCTTAAAAAATCAGGATCATGCGATAAATTAGCGTAACCCGCTCTGATACAAATTTATAAAAACGTAATAGTGTGATAATTGATTAAATTCGAAAATATCCAATTTGTATCACTTATTTAATTAGGGTCTATTTTTAAACCAAATTAATTCAGTCCCTAAACATGCATCTAAAGTGTGTGTGTCAACGCATAAATAAATATAAAACATGCGACACAATAAATATGCTGAGACACAGATTTCAGAAAAAATCCCCGCAGGGCAAAACCTTTTATTTTATTATAATAAGTAAATCGCAACTTACACGGATTACAATGAAATACAGTGACACACGAATACTCATAGGCATCGGTCGGTGTCATCAGCAATGAATCCACACTTTGTGAACCCACATGGAATGCAATCCAATCGGCAAAGGAAGAACCGTAGCACTCCTCAATTGACATGCAACCATAAAATTTCGTAGAGACTCCCTCAGAAATAACACGCAGTCCTCGGTTGCAGAGATCTCCCCACAAAGATTAAACCAAAGCAAAATATGTTCTTAGGTTCCACAAAATAATTCACATAAAAGTAATTGGGATTTTGTGAATTAAAAAAAACTATTTGAACCCTTAAAATTATTGGAGAAAAACTTTCTACAAAAAGGTATTGAATTAAATCTGGGCAGATACACAAAAAGTTTCAAAAAATAAGACTCTTAAAAGTTGAAACTGCTCTCCGTATTTTTCAAGGCTGCTAGGACCCCTTTTTCTACAAAATTTAAGTCGGTCAAAGGATAAGTATTATAGCAACGTGTTAGCCAAAAAACAGGGTCGTACGAACGAGAACCCCATCTCGCTTGAACGAGATTGCGTATCGTTTGAACGACTATGCGCGACATCCCAATGTCGTTCGAACGAGATGCTGATCTCGCGCGAATGAGATTGGCGTCGAAATTGAGCTGCGTTAATTGCCAATGAAATTTTCTCAATACTATTCTTTTTCTAAAACAGTTAACACCTTTTTAGAAATAAACATTTATAAATTTTTTTTATAACAAAGATTTTTAAAATTCCTTTTAAGAATATTATAAAAACATTTTTATATAAAAGTTTTTTAAAACACCTTTTAAAAATATCCCAAAACTCTTAATATGAAATGTAAATGAAACTTTAAACAATATCTTACCAAAGTTCATATTGTTGGGCTTGAATGTTGAAGGCAACTTATACTTCGGATTAGTCATTTGTAGATGCGATCTTCACAATTCTTCGATGACTTGTAGCGGTATACGACATAGTTAATTGTGACGGACTTATTAAAAATATGTCCTTACAGAAGGACACGTTTTTTTGGCCTTGGGGACTTTCCTGAGGAAACTGAGCCCAAGAAGAAGAACTGAGGTAAAAATAATGGGCTTCCAAAGGTCAAGAACTTTATTCCATTCGCAACCACTATAGAAAGATCTTTACAGCAGGAAAAGCTCAGAATCTCCAACCTCCACTAAAACCCATAAGGGCCACATGAGGGACAAAAGCAAGTATTCCCGATTTCACATAGACCATGACCACAACACTAATGATTTTTTCAAACTCAAGGAAATTGATGATGGTGGTGATAAAGAGGGGATACCTCAAGGAGTTCGTATACAGAGACGCTGGCATAGGCCAACGTAATAATAACAATAACAATAAGGATGATGTCCCTATGATTGATATAAATATCATTTCCCGGGGCTTTCTCGATGAGGGACTTTCTTCCAAATCTTGGAAGGCCCACCTCAAAAGTGTCTAGAATGAAGTTGTGCAAGTCAACAGTGTCTTCTACCTAAATAAAGTCCCAAAGGGGGTTCCAATAATGGTCTTTCCATAGATAAGACTCAAGAGGATGCTTCTAGCTCATGATGATCCTTTTTACCAAGGTAATCATGGTAAATGCCAAGATGAAGTAGGTTCTGATCGACATAGGGAGCTCAACTATGATCCTATTCTTAGATGTTGTGTGAAACATATACTGCCAATCATCACTTCCCTCATTAGGTGTAACTACTCCATAGGGTATGTCACTCTTCCCCTCACCTTTGGCTCTCGAAAGATTGGTGCTATATCATTTGGAACAAGTTCCTAGTGGTGTACTTTCCCTCAGCATAAAATATGTAAGGACACAAATTTCCAATTGAGTCCTCTTATAGTTTTGGCTCAATTCCGGACAAAAACATTTTTCATAGGATTTTATTTAATTGTAATATTCAAGACCTATGAAGTGTTTGTTGAAGACGTAGCGGCAAAGAGTATAAAGCATCATCAACATGCCGTAGTTTATGTGCCTCGTTTGTACGTCATCAACTTAGGTTCCATGCTCCCAAGGTATGAATGTATTTATATGTATATAGGAGCTTGGAACAATTTGTATTGGGTGTTAGGTGAATTAAAACTGCATTTTATTTTTCAGAAAGAATCAATTAGAAACTTAAAAATAAGTATATAAAAGTTTATAAAAGTTTATAAAAGTTTCTGGGCCAAAATCGAATTTTTCAATCTTTCTGTTTGTTCGTTTGAAATGTCGTTCGAACGAGTTTTTTCGTTCGAACCAGATTTCGTTCGAACGAGTTTTGTCGTTCGAACCAGGCTCGTTCGAACGAGTTTTGCCAACGACCCTAACTGGACAGTCGTTCGATATGTCGTTCGAACGAAGGTTCATTCTAACGAGGTATCTAACGAACCTCTAACGAGCCCAGGCTGGTCACTCGTTAGAAGTCTCGTTCGAACGAGAATCACGTTCGTTCGAACGAACTTCCAGCGGGAACAGTTATTTGGCAGTTTTTTGCAGTTTTTCCCCACTCCTCCACTTGGTTTTCAACCAACATTTTTCATGCAATATTATGTGCGGGAAACACATTTTCCAAGAAAACTTTTCCTAACTTTTCCATTCCATATCCAACTCTTAGAGAGAGTTTGAGAGCAAATTTAATTAGGGAAAATGTTCATGTTTTTGAGTGTTAATCTTTAGTGGAAAATTCACACACACTCTAGTTTACACCCATTGTTGTTTATTCCAAGTTATATATATACATATCCTTACTTGGAGTTTTTGGCACCAGTTTTCTCTATCGAATTCAAGAGACGTTTCGGGTTTGCTTCTACACCCCATCACAAAGAAGACCTTTGTTGAGATTCTACCCGTTTGGAGAAAGGCTCCATGTTCGGGTGACGGTGACCGTTTAAAGTCCTATCGGTGTATTCCGAGACCACGGTGGAGCTCCATTGGTTATCCGCTAATTGGAGGTTGATACAAGAAGGAGCATCACGGCTTGAGAGGGTTCGAGTTTAGGAAGTAAGTCTTTTGTCTTGTATTTTGTAATACTGTTTTTAGTGGATTTGAGGCTAGGGCCGTCCCGAGGTTTTTTCCCGTTAGTGGGTTTTTCCTCGTATATCGCGGTGTAGTGTGACCTTGTTTATTTTATCTTGCACAATAATTTAGAACGCATGCTTAGGATAATTTCAAGATAAAATTTGGTTTTACATTCACACTAATTTAAATTGGGACTGTAATTTAATATTGGATTAAATTTGGTTTATTCAAGTCACTTGCATTAATATGGTTTCGCCTAACTTTGAATAATTGTTGATGATGACTTAGGCAAATTCTAGGACTTGAATTATGTTGTTTTAATTTGTTTCTCATGATATTAAAACCCGGCCTTGTGTTGTTTTGTTGAACCATCACTTGTATTCAACGCTTTCGCATTCATTGATTTAAAAAGGAAATTAAATATTTTAATTTGAAATAAATTTAAAATCCGGGGTCTTTCAAATTGGTATCAGAGCCAAAAACGATAAATTATTTCGTTAAAGATCCTTTACTTTTTGGCTAAATATGGATTTTTCCCCATTTTCAAAATTTCCTATTTTTGATGGTTCTAACTACGTGTATTGGAAAGCGCGAATGAAATCGGCACTTAAATCTATCGATGAACATGTTTGGATGTCTGTTGTTAACGGTTGGACCCCACCAACACATTTAATTGAAAATGTACATGTTCCCAAACCCGTTGATAGATGGACTGAAAATGAGTTTAAGCTAGCAAACTTTAATTCCCGAGGTTTAAATTCCTTGTTTAGCGCTGTCGCACCGGATGAATTCCGACGTATTATGACGTGTGAAACCGCTAAAGAAGCTTGGGATATTTTACAATTAACTCATGAAGGAACGAGTGTCGTTAAAGCTTCAAAACTCCAAAACCTCACCACTCAATTTGAAACTATCAAAATGGATGAAAAAGAAACTTTTGATAAATTTTATGCTAGACTTTCTGATATTGTCAATTCATCCTTTAACTTGGGAGAGAAAATACCTGACGATCGTGTTGTAAAGAAAATTTTGAGGTCACTACCCGATAGATTTATTCCAAAGGTGACCGTTTTAAATTCTTTACCCACTTTAGCCTCTACGAAATTAGAAGAGCTTGTAGGTGACTTACAAACCTATGAACTAGATATGTTTCCCTCTAAAACTGAAAAGAAAATTGAAAAGGGCGTTGCTTTAAAAGCCCGCAAAGAGGTTAAACAAGTAGTAGAGAGCGATAGTGATAGTGACTCGGAAGATATGGCTTTGTTTGCTCGTAAATTTAGAAAATTTCTTAAATTTAACAAAGATAAAGTTAAAAATGATTTTAAGAAATTTGAATCTTCTAAACATGATAAAAACGAGAAGATTTCTAAAGCCGATAAGATCCCTAAATCTAGTAATGAAAATATTGATAGGGACGAGTCTAATAAATGTTTTGGTTGTGAAGGTTATGGCCATAGGGCTTTTGAGTGCCCCACTAAACTAAGGAAAGAGGGTAAACGACCCATTTCATATAATGCGACCCTTAGTGATAGTGATAAGGAAGAGAAGCCCGAATCCCCCACTAAGAAAAATTTTGTGGCTTTTATGGCACATGTGAGTGATAATGAGAACTCATCGGATGATGAAATTATAGCACATGCCACTTCCAAGGTCATTGTACATGATTCTCTTATTTTTGATGATAGTGAGAGTGAAAAAGAAGAAGAGAGTAAAAATGAAGAAGAGGTTGATATGAGTGAACTTCAAAATGCTTTTCATGAATTATATAAAGAATCTATTAAATTGAAAAGAGCTAATTTGAAGTTAGAAGCGAGTTTAAGAGAGAGTGTCAAGGTCATTGATGAAAGTGCCTTAATAGAAGACCTTAGGACACATGAGAGGACTCTTCAAGAGAAGCTTAACTATGTAGAAGGCGAGAGAGATAGCCTTAGGGGTTTAATGGAATCCTTGAAAAAGGAGCTTCTTGGTTTTGAAGAGCGAAATGTTTTACTAGAATCTAAAATTTTAGAATTGGAAAATAAATTAAAAGATTCTAGTAATGTCAAATTTGATTTGGAGTGTCGTTCGGAAAAACTAGATAAAATGTTAGGAACGGTCCAAATTAAAAATGACACTTTTGGTTTAGGCTTCAATTCTTGTAATGATTTTAACCCTAAAGTCAAAATCAATGTTTTAGGAGAATCTTCTAGGAATGCATTTAATGATCACTCCTTAGATAAATCTTTTCGACATGCTCTTACTTGTACACATTGTGGTCGACAAGGTCATCTTAGGAAATTTTGTTTAGATCTTAAACGAATTCCTAGAAAATCCCATAGTAAAGTTACCACGATAGCTAATGTTTCTACACCCCAAGATAGTAATTCTTCATTAATTTGGGCTAGGAAAACCGACTTGGTTGCCTTACAAAATAGGGATTTTGATTCTCATTTACTTACACATGACTCCTCCCTTGCTAAATCTAAAGGATAATTGTGTTAGTGTTTGCATACTTTAGCGTTTGTACTTCAGGTTATATTCATATGCTAAATGTATGCTTGTTTAGTCATTTTTAAGTCATTGCCTTATTTCATATCACATGCTAGAAACTATGACTTGTTTATCTTTTTGTATTATATTTTGTGTTTAAATTGACTGCATAATATAAAAAAAATTTTGTTTATCATTTGTGTTTTATTTATTTCATTTAAGCTTAATGAAAAATACAAATGATTTTTGTTTAATCTTTTGAGTATATATCTTTATTTTTGATTAAAATGTTAAAAACTCAAAAAGATTTTGTTTTGTGTGTATTTTTGTTTGACACACTTTATGTGGCATATATTTGTGTTTGAATCCTATCTTTTACGCTCCCATGTGGCTGGAACTTTTGGTTTAGATTTTCAATCCTTAAAATGTTCTTTACCATGTTTTATATGGAGTAGTTGGATTTTGTATTGTTTAAATGGATTCTGTTTCTATATGCCTCTATTCACACATGCACGAGCTCTTTTGAAATCTTAATGTCACATGTTATATTTGAGCTTTTTGAGGTGTTCTCCTATCAATCTAGTCATCTACATATCTATGACCTAGGAGGACTAGTGCATGTCAAAATCCGTTGCATGTGAGATTTGTGCGAAAAATGAAAACATGATAAATAAATATATGCACGGGGAAGGGCTCCGAAAGGATGAATTAAATCCTTTGCGATTGTAAGCCACCGTTGATTGGATCTAAAAGAAATACGTGATCCAAAGGCCTAAAAATAGAATATTTGGCATTCAAAGAAAGCAATTGCCAAGGCCTATGTTTGTTTGATATATTCATTCAAAAACAAAAGAATATATATGCTTATTGAGGGAGAATTGGATGGTATATCAACGGTTTGCACAATGTCCATTTATCCTAGTTGTCTTTAATGTCATGACTCTATTTGGTTTGTAGAATCATCATTATGCTAGGCTTGTATGCATTGTGTATGTTTGTTCATTGAGTTCAATCTTTATATTGTCACATGAGGTTATATTTAACTGTGATGAAGTTTGCAATCAAATGAGAACTCCGTGAACGTTTCTTAAGTGTTTGGGTCTAAATTTAATTGTTGCTTGTTCACACCCCTACACTTCCGTTTCCATATGACACATTTTTGCCATACGAGTGTGCAAACTTATTGTATTTTGTGTCATGTGTGTGTTTATATCTATATATATATGCAAGTGGTCCATTGATATATTTCTAGTATATATATATATATATGATATTTGTTTGTCTTTGCCTTGTTTTTAATTGCCCATATGCTTTCATGACTTATCACTTTAAGCTTTCACTTGCTGTTTCTTAGTTCTTTATCCTTTGCCTATTCCCAAACAAAAAGGGGGAGAATGATGATAGGGGGAGAAATGGTATCTAATCCTATTATTATCGTATCTTCGTTTGGGGGAGATTAATCTTAGGGGGAGACGTCTTTCTAAGTAGGTCATGTGTTTAAAGGGAGAATTAATTTAGGGGGAGTAATTAATTAAAAATTGCATTTAATATTTTGATATTCCCTATGCATTTGATGAGTTTTCTTAAGTGTGCAGGAATTATTCTATAGCGGCATCTTTCTATGGCAAAGAGTTTAATCCTTGGGTTGAGTCAAGATTGGGCGGGTTATGTTTTGAGTCTAGTAGAGCTTGACGGACCTTTAGCATTTTTGTTTGGTTTTTGTCCCGGAATAGCCAAAGGGGGAGATTTGTAAGGACACAAATTTCCAATTGAGTCCTCTTATAGTTTTGGCTCAATTCCGGACAAAAACATTTTTCATAGGATTTTATTTAATTGTAATATTCAAGACCTATGAAGTATTTGTTGAAGACGTAGCGGCAAAGAGTATAAAGCATCATCAACATGCCGTAGTTTATGTGCCTCGTTTGTACGTCATCAACTTAGGTTCCATGCTCCCAAGGTATGAATGTATTTATATGTTTATAGGAGCTTGGAGCAATTTGTATTGGGTGTTAGGTGAATTAAAACTGCATTTTATTTTTCAGAAAGAATCAATTAGAAACTTAAAAATAAGTATATAAAAGTTTATAAAAGTTTCTGGGCCAAAATCGAATTTTTCAATCTTTCTGTTTGTTCGTTTGAAATGTCGTTCGGACGAGTTTTTTCGTTCGAACCAGATTTCGTTCGAACGAGTTTTGTCGTTCGAACCAGGCTCGTTCGAACGAGTTTTGCCAACGACCCTAACTGGACAGTCGTTCGATATGTCGTTCGAACGAAGGTTCGTTCTAACGAGGTATCTAACGAACCTCTAACGAGCCCAGGCTGGTCACTCGTTAGAAGTCTCGTTCGAACGAGAATCACGTTCGTTCGAACGAACTTCCAGCGGGAACAGTTATTTGGCAGTTTTTTGCAGTTTTTCCCCACTCCTCCACTTGGTTTTCAACCAACATTTTTCATGCAATATTATGTGCGGGAAACACATTTTCCAAGAAAACTTTTCCTAACTTTTCCATTCCATATCCAACTCTTAGAGAGAGTTTGAGAGCAAATTTAATTAGGGAAAATGTTCATGTTTTTGAGTGTTAATCTTTAGTGGAAAATTAACACACACTCTAGTTTACACCCATTGTTGTTTATTCCAAGTTATATATATACATATCCTTACTTGGAGTTTTTGGCACCGATTTTCTCTACCGAATTCAAGAGACGTTTCGGGTTTGCTTCTACACCCCATCACAAAGAAGACCTTTGTTGAGATTCTACCCGTTTGGAGAAAGGCTCCATGTTCGGGTGACGATGACCGTTTAAAGTCCTATCGGTGTATTCCGAGACCACGGTGGAGCTCCGTTGGTTATCTGCTAATTAGAGGTTGATACAAGAAGGAGCATCACGGCTTGAGAGGGTTCGAGTTTAGGAAGTAAGTCTTTTGTCTTGTATTTTGTAATACTGTTTTTAGTGGATTTGAGGCTAGGGCCGTCCCGAGGTTTTTTCCCGTTAGTGGGTTTTTCCTCGTATATCGCGGTGTAGTGTGACCTTGTTTATTTTATCTTGCACAATAATTTAGAACGCATGCTTAGGATAATTTCAAGATAAAATTTGGTTTTACATTCACACTAATTTAAATTGGGACTGTAATTTAATATTGGATTAAATTTGGTTTATTCAAGTCACTTACATTAATATGGTTTCGCCTAACTTTGAATAATTGTTAATGATGACTTAGGCAAATTCTAGGACTTGAATTATGTTGTTTTAATTTGTTTCTCATGATATTAAAACCCGGCCTTGTGTTGTTTTGTTGAACCATCACTTGTATTCAACGCTTCCGAATTCATTGATTTAAAAGGAAATTAAATATTTTAATTTGAAATAAATTTAAAATCCGGGGTCTTTCAAAATATAATATTAGGTAGATCATCGCTGAATGTTTTTGACGTTATCGTATCTACACGAAGGTTCATAATGAGTTTGTTAACCCTTATGGGTATGGGAGAAGTGCATGGAGATCATAAGACAACCAGAAAATGTTATAACACATTGATAAAAGAAAAGAAAAGATCTTTTAATACTTTTGAAAGTCGTCCAGAGGTATTAAAAAGTTTATAGAGGTGTCTTGGAGCCTTCTCACAGGTCTTACCTCCTCCACTACTAATGATCGAGCTCCCTCTAGAATGCTTAGGCATAAAGATAAGGAACGTGAATACCTTAGACCCACGAGATGAGGAGAAAGAACAAATGGGTGATGCAACAGAGGATCTGATCACTGTGTGCATTGATGTAGAGGATCCCATAAAGGAAGTTCAGACTAGGGCTAGCCTGATCCCCTCCCTTAGAGTGAACCTCATCCAATTTCTAAAAGAAAATAAGAATGTGGTCACTTGAACACTCAGATATGATCAGAGTAGACCCTGAGGTCATGGTCCACCACTTCAATGTGGACCCAAGCTATAGTTTGTTCAACAAAAGAAAAAGTTCTTGGGTCCAGAATCAAACAATGATACAATAGAGGAATTTGACAAGATCTTGGTGGCCAACTTCATCAGAGAGGTGAACTATCCAGAATGGATGATTTCAAACGTTGTAATTGTGCCAAAATCTAATAAAAAGTAAAGAATGTGTGTTAACTTCACTGACCTCAATAAGGCTTTCCCAAAGACTCTTACACATTACCTCAAATTGATAATTTGGTGGATTCAATGGCAAGTCATGAACTCTTCTCATTCATGAATGCATACTTTGAGTATAACCAAATTAGGATGGCCTCGATAAATGAAGAAAAAACCTCATTTTTGCAACCAAGGCAAAGGAAACCAAGCATCCATTATTCTAAGATATAGAACCCGCAACTCTCCAACATGGATGGTTCTTTTAATATCTCCGACGATGGAGATGGACTTCATTTAGTAATCCCAGAAGGAGGTATTATCTCTCTTTCCCTCAGTTTTTAATTCAAAGCCTCTAATAATGAGGAAAATTATAAAGCCTTGGTGGCAAGCTTAGGCCTAGATATGCATTTGAAAGCATAATAGGTAAAACCCAATAACGACTCTCAACTAGTGGTTAACTGTCACTGAGGTTTATGAGGCCAAAGGTGATCGGATGGTAATGTACTTAGAAATTTTGAAGCACCTCATCCATAGTATCATAATATTTTGCATCAAAAGGGTCCCTTGAGCATAAAATTAAAAAGTTGACTGCCTTTCACGGGTGGCCCCCTTAGACGAGGTGGACCCTAAGGTCTTGGTTATTACTTTGGACTAGTCGAGCATCACCCACTTCTATATCAACGCAACAGATGTTGACCAAATCTCAGATTGGACCACTCCTATCAAAACCTACATCGGATATGGATTCCATCCTAATGATAACATTCAAGCCAGAAGAATGAAGTATCTAGCTTCCAAATACTACATGGAGAGTCGAGTATTGTTAAAAAATGGGCACTTCTTAGTGCCTCAGCGATGACTTGGCTCAATAAAATTCCACTACATACTCAGAGACCTCAACGAAGGTTTATGTAGTGATCATATAGACCTAAAGACCTTAGTCTACAAGGTCTTGAGGCAAGGGTAATTCTGGCCAACCTTGGGGAAAGAAGCCAATGACCTAGTCTAGTATTGCGACAAGTCTCAGAGGTTCGTCTTCATCCCAAAGAAAATAGCAGAGAAAATATTTTCGATGCTTAGTCTATGGGTATTTGCTCAGTGAGGAGTAGATTTTGTAGGGACCCTGCCCCTCAGCAAAGGCCAAAACTGCTTCTGCATTATGGCTATTAATTACTTTATCAAGTGGGATGAGGCTGAGCCCTTTGTCACCATCATAGAAAAGAAGTCATTTGTAAGAACATCATTTAAAAGTTTGGATTACTTTGAACCATCATCTCTGACAACGATAAGCAATTTGACAGCCCTATCTTTAGCAAATTCTGCCCACATTATGATATAAGCATCTATTACTCCTCCCTAATCCATCCTCAGGCGAATGTCCAAGTTCACATGAATAATTGAACCTTCTTCCATAACTTAAAGAAGATGTTAGAAAAATCCCAATAGAGGTCCAATGGGAGAAACTCCATTCTCCTTAACCATTGGCACTGAGGCAGTGATCCCAATAGAATCTCAGTGGCTACACAAAGGGTAAATCAATTTGAAGCAGGGGCTAATGATGAAGGTCTCAAAAGATCTCTCGATGAATTAAAATAAATAAGAGAGGATGCACTAATTAGGATGGCCGCCTACAAGCAGAGAACAACCTCCATCTTCAATAAAAAGGTTCGCCATAGAGATTTCAAGGTCGGGGACATGGTCTCGAGAGAGGTCACCCTTGTAACCAAAAATATGAATGAATAAAATTTAGCCCCTAAGTGGGGGAAGGCCCTTATGTGCTGGTCAGAATAGAAAGACTGGGATTATATTGCTTAAAATACATGGATGGATTTAAACTTCCACACCAATGGAACATAGAGCGTCTAAAAAGGTACTATTAATGATGTATTCTTCCTCTCAAATGAAATAAAAAGGACTTCTTTTTGCTACCTATGATGTATTAATACCATATTTCATATGAGTTACAAGTCTTAAATACATGGCTCCAAGTTTAATAGAAGGTATCAAGACCCTTGTAGAGTTGCAAGGATTCAATCCTTGGCTCCAAAGAAATGGATTAGGTCCGAGATGCCTCCTACTAATGACTTATCGAGTTGCAAGGCTTCAATAATTGATTCTAAAATTCTCAAAGGTCGTAAATGACCCAGTAAGAGTTTCAAGGCTTTTGTTCTTGTCTCAAATTAAGAGTAAAAGGTTTAAAGACTCAATAAATACTAAAGGAATTATCGAAGCTTTCATCTTTGATTTCACTAAAATTGATTAAGGTCTGAGGACGCACGACAGTTAACTTAATGACCTCTTTCGCACCAGAAAATGCTTTAAAAAAATTACAAAAAATGAAAAACCTAAGCAAACTATCTGTTTGAACCCTAACTTTAAAAAAAAAAAACTTAAAGGTATCAAAAGTTTTTTTTATAATCACGGTTAAGAATTTGAGACATATAAAAAAATTTATATATATTTTTTTTTGGGGGGGGGGGGGGGGGGGTGGAGGGATAAGTGTTCATATGCAAAAAATAATTCAAAATTACAGTTTTTACAAAAGTGAAAATTCCAAACTCAATAAATCGAGGTTTAGAGGTTTTAGGAACCTTAGTGGAACCTCGAACTTATGCCATCAGGTTTTCATCCTTGTAGGCTAAGGTACAAAGCTCTTATGAACCATTGTGTAACTTTAGGTTTCAAAATCCTAAGTCTAAAGGTCTTAGTACCTATTGTGGGGGGGGGGGGGGGGCTTAAGGTTGTAAAAATTTCCAAGTCCAGAGGTCTTATAACCCATTGTGGGGCTTCATATTCAAAAATTTCCAAGCACATAGGTCTTATGACCCATTGTGGGACTTTAGATTTAAAAACTTCCAAGTCCAGATGTCTTATGACCCATTGTGAGACTTCAGGTTTCAAAACTCCTAAGCCCGTAGATCTTCAGACCCATTTAGGGGCTTAAGGTTGTAAAACTTTCCAAGTGTAAGGTCTTAGGATCCTCAGAAGAAGTTCATATATCCTAAAGATTTTTCCCTTAGTAAAGCATGTTTTGGATGTCTTAGGACCCCTTATGGAAAAATTTCAAAATATAAAAACTATCACTTTCAGGTGAAGTTATGAACATAAGGTCTTAGGACCCCTAACATATTTATTTTTTGAATTCCCCTCCCAAAATATTTAGAGGCTAAGTGTTTATGAGCAAAATTTTTGGGGCTTCTAGTCCTAAAAATGTACAAGCTCTGAAGCTTTTATAGAGGTCTTATGACCCATCTAAGAGCCTCAATCCTGACTTCAGAAGTTACGCAATTATACAAAATATGTCTATGGACCCTCAACTCTACTTCAACAATGTTGCTGCCCCAAGTCATTTTTCTTTTCCAAGAAATTTTGGGGGCTAAGAGGGGATACTACCTACTTGGAATACCGCAATACAAATATTCTTTGTCAAAGTAGAAAAAAAGTAGGTATAAAGCAAAGGAAAGCAGTATAGAAGCCAAAATTCAAGAAACCAAGCTGTTGTCATTAATAATAGAGAGTTGGGGATTACAATAAAAGATGCATATATTAAAAAAGTTAAAAAAGAAAATAAAAAATATTACATAAAAGCCTTCTCAAGGCTTGGGTTTTCTTTCACAAGATCTTTACTTTTTGGAGGGCTTGACTGGAGCCGAGGAACGGAGACTCCCTTCTGGGCTTTTTCTTTTTGGATAGAGGATAAAGAGATTTCATATGCATTATCACCACTATTACTCTCATTATATGACCTCTCATGGATACACTGGGGGTTCCAGCATACATACTAGGATCATCCATCTCAGGATAAAGATCCTAGATCTTGGCTTCGCAAGCTTCAAACCTCGAGGCATATTTTAGAATTTTTTTTATCATAAACCTCATAATCAAGTTAGGCATTTAAATTGCTCTTCATGATATCAAGAATACTCCCCCGGATCTTAGTGTGCCTCCCCAAAATCTCAACATACTCCTTCTATAATTCTTGATCCTTAGAGGTTAATAGTTCTTTAACGGTATTGAGATCTACTACTTGTTGCTTCAGAACTCCCATGTTTTTCTCATCCCAAAGAAGCTTGTCTTAAGCACTTAAAAGCTTAAGGCTCTGGCTTGGAGTGCCCCTATCACCACTTTGTGTTCTATTTGAGCCAAAGCATAGGCTTCCTCGACCTTAGCTAAGGAATCCTGAATATCATCAAGTAGGAAAGCACTGCCCCCATGGGTCTTCTTATCGAGAAGACATTTATGTTCCGATGAAGTTATTTATGAACTCATGCAAACTCTTTAATTATACAAAGAAGACACCTCCAATCATTAATTATTGATCGTCTAGTTTAATTCTATCTAGATCATCCCCCTAATTATGCATCTCTATAGCCTTATTCCATCCTCTGCTACATTCTATAGCATTAACCATGAGAGCCTATGTCAATTGTTGAGCCTATAAAAAAGGAGGACGATTAGAGAACGAGGAATATGAAGACATAATTTACCAAGAAAGGTAAAAAGTATATGAAAGTACCTTTCTTAGAAGATGGAACTATTATTGAGCATTGTCAGAGGTCCATCGACCCCTAAGTGTATCCACCATGTTAGAGCAATTTATCTTGGTTATGGAGTGAAGTGAATCCAAAACTGAAATATAGGAGTTCAACTCCTCAGTAGAAGAAGGTCTTGAGTATTCCCCCTCCCTAATGGCCTCAGTGGCACCCTTTAGACCCCCTTCGTTTGAAGGGGACACAATTAACTCTTTCCATTTGGTAAGAGAATCACTTAAATCTTCCTCAAATTTTGAGAGCAAGGGCTACAAGTCCCATGGAATAGAAGAACAAATCTAGGTCACCCCAGAGGTTCCACCTACCCATGAATATGCTTGCAACAAGGGAAGTATTTCAGTTAGAGACCTCAACTGTTGGCCTTTACCTGAGTCAAAATTTAGCTTTGCCTTCTCCACTAATTTGACGCTAGGGGTGGGAATTCCCACCAATATATTAAACTTTAGGCATCTCTTGGATTTATACATCTTCCCCTTATTGATCATGGGCTCAACAAGGGTTTTTTTGGTAAAAAAAACAACCCATCCTTTGTTCATCTTATTCATCTACTAGACCATCATTAAGGTAGAAGTTAGTCGTCAAAGAAGTAAGAATGGGGTTAGTAAATAAAAAATAAAAAAGATGAGTTACTTAATGGGAGAACAATCATAACCTAGCAAGATTACAACTCCGACTGTGGGGAGTACCTTATAAATCTAGGGGGGAGCTTAGTTTTACCCATGTGATTCTCATCCTTATCCTCAAAGTCCTTAGTAACTTCAAAAGAGACCTCAAAAACATCTTTTATCATTATGGGCACAAAATCAAAGGGATCAATCTTTAACAACTCTCCAAACACAATTTAGGGGCCTTAAGAGCACCTCCTGAGGTCAGAACCTTGGGCACTGGCCCCAATCCACTCTTGAAATGACACTTTCTATGATACAGGCCTCAAAGGGGATGGAGGCCAATTTCTGGGACTCAGTTATCCTTACCTCCTCCTCCTCCTCCTCCTCATCCTCCTTAGGAGGATCAACAACCACTATAAAAGAAAATAGATCATTAAAACCCAAGTTGAAAGTCGATAAACAAGAACAAATGCAAAAGCATAAATAAAGACTAGCTTACCCACAGTTGGTGGATAACAACAATATGTAGGATAGTCGATAGGCTCTTTAGGGTCTGGGGTGACCCAATCTGCAACAAAGAAGAATACCACCTTTAAATTCTTGGGGGAATTGCGTTTATCTTTGTTAAAGACCACTGCTTACCTAGGGGAGAAGTACTTCCGCCCCTTTGTTAGGACAAATTGTCAAATTGTGTCAATTTGTATATTTTGGATTATTTCATGTTTGGACAAAATATTTGAGCCATAGGTTAGGACTGGAGTGTTTTTACCTTTCAAGCCTATGACGTGTTTGATTAAAGACCGTAAGGATTATATTAGAACATCTACATCATCATGTCGTGTTTAATATATTGTTTCATCTTCAATATTCAATGATCTCATTATGTAAGAATGTATGCATATTTTGATCCTTATATTTTATTTTGGGTGATGATTTTAATTATTTTATAAAAGTTTATTTGAGGCTATTTTCATAAAAAGGTTTTTAAACAAAATTGCCATTTTTGTTAATAGTCTTTTGGATGAGTTTTTAACTCTGTTCAAAAGAAATTGCTAAGTTCGTTAGAACGAATGTTTATTATCGTTCTGATGACAATATGTAAGTCATTCAAATGATTTTCCAAAGGGCATCGAGCGAGATTGTTCTATTTATAGGATAAACTTCGTTCGAAGCTTGTTTGTAGAACATTCAAACAAATTTCATGATGTCATTGGAATGAGCCTGAATGCCTTTCAAACGAGATTAGTGTTTTCATTCGAATGACCTTTTTTTCTCGTTCAAATGATCTGTAAAAAAATGTGTCGCCTCAAAAACATTTTTTCTATATAAAGGAGTGTTGGCATCAATTTTTAGTGAGAATTTTTGGCCAATTTTTTTCCTATACATATCCAAAGGCCTCCAAACCCTAGTTTATACCCAATTTAATTAACATCCAAGTTTCATCATTACATATGCTTTAAGATATTATTTTGTGCACCAAAAGTTTAGTCTCTTCATCTTGTTGAGAACTTATTTAGTACGGTGGACTTAGTGCTTGGTTTGTTTACATATAATGGACTCCATGTGTTGTGATAGTTTCTGAGATGTATCGATGGACACCAAGGCATGTGTGGACTTATACATTTTGGCACTACGTAGGTGGAATCCTATGTCCCACTATATAGGTAAGTTCGAAGGAACAAAGATGTGTCAAGGTGTAAAATGGTTGTGTAGAGTAGTCTAATTATATGGTCAAATATAGAAATCGTAGAGTAGGTCACGAATAAGCCAAAATAAATTTTAATCCAATTTTATCTTGATTAATTAGGTGAACCTAAACATGCAAGATAATGAATCTAAATCGAATCAAAACAATCCCCAATACAAAAGATATGAGAAAAAAACCCTTTAGAGAAAAACCCTTTTTCGGCATTGTTACAACTACGGTATTATAAAATGACACAAGCGTACTTACAAACTTAGACTCCACTAAGTATCGCAGTTATGTATCCTTCCTTTTTGATAACATAACTAGTCACTACACCAAAACTGGCGAATGGTCACGACCAAAATCCGCGACCAAGACTGTGGGTTGCGGACTTCGGCCGTGACCATTTCTTGGATCGCGGCCCAAGTTCATGACCAATATGGGGTCACGAAAGATGGTCCCGGCCCACATCACGACGGGGAAAAAAATGGTCGCGGCCAAAGTCCATGACCCCCAACCGTGACAAAAAATGGTCACGGCCAAAGTCCGTGACCCACACCGTGATAAAAAAAATCATTGCGAACAAAGTTCGTGACCTCCAACCGTGGCGAAAAATGGTCGCGGCCAAAGCCCGTGACCCATAGTGTGGGGAAAAAATGGTCGCGGCCAAAGTTTGTGACCCCCAACCGTGATGAAAAATGGCCGCAGACAAAGTCCGTAACCCACACCGTGACGAAAAAAATGGTCGCGACCAAAGTACATGACCTATACCACGATCATTTTTTGTCACGATTGTGGGCCATGGACTTTGGCCGTGACCATTTTTAAGCGCGACGAAAATAATAAAAATCGTCATGGACAAAATCCATGACAATATTTAACTATAATAAACAAATTATATTTTTTAGGTCCAATCCTAAAATTAGGGGTCCGGTGACTACGCGATCGGTTGCTACGTGTAACTTTGGATGCGCACGAGGTGTTACAAATATTTATTGTTGGCAAAACAATAAAAAAAATCACAAATTTTTAATCGGGAACGTTGTTAATAAACTAATATATATAGAAACATAAAAATATTATAAGTCTTAATAATTCTCAGACCAAACAAAAATTGGTCAGAGTTTTCTCTATTTTCTTGACATTCCAAAACCTGTAAATATAAAACCTGCTTATTATAAAGCCCGCACAAACATCAAATTTAACAATCAAATTATAAAACTAAATAATAAAACTATAAAAGCCCGCACGGCTGTAACACATAAAAAATATAATCCTGAATGTCAACAATATTATATAAACAATCTTCATCTTGTAAACCATTGCCTTTTTCATGTGTTCCACATGTAAAAAAGGAAACGATACAATGTTATCCTGCAAAAAATAGGATGCAAAAAAAATGATATCAGTAACCAAGTAGTTTTAAAAAAATTCGTATTCAAGCGAAAATTGCATATACGAGTTATAATTATTAATATATTAGTTCCTACGAGTTACTTTTGTCCAGTGCGAGGTGTCGGTGCCACTCATGGGGCTATTTTGGGGTTTCCTCCTCTAGCGCCATGTTTAGACATTTTCAAATTATCATCGTATTATCAAACAGGGCGTACCGTGATCGTGCGGTCAGTTCTTACGAGTTACATTGGTCCCGTGCGAGATGTTGGTGCCTCTCACTGGGCCGTTCGGGGGTTATTTTTTATTTTCGCCCTCTAACGCCATGTTTTTAAGCCTATGTTCTCATATTTTTAAATTATCATCGTATTCTCAAATCGGGAGTGCCATGATCACGTAGTCTATTCCTACGAGTTACATTGGTCCCGTACGAGGTGTTGGTGCCTCTCCTGCGGTCGAATAGGGGCTGTTTCAGGTTTTCACCCTCTAACGCCATATTTTCAAGCCTAAATCTAGATATTTGTACATTATCCTTGTATTCTTATACTGGGAGTCCCGTGATCGCGCGATAATTTCCGTCACATTACATTGGTCCCGTACGAGATATTGGTGTCACTCACGAGGCCGTACGGTGGCTGTTTCGAGTTTTCACCCTCTAACGCCATGTTTTCAAGCCTAAATATAGATATTTTCAAATTATAGTCGTATTCTCAAATAGGGAGTCCCGTAATGGAACGGTCAGTTCCTACGAGTTACATTGGTCCCGTGAGAGGTGTTGGTGCCTTTCACGGGGCCGTATGCCATTTTTTTAAGACTAAGTTTAGATATTTTCAAATTATAGTCGTATTCTCAAACTGGGAGTCCCCTGATTGCGCGGTCAATCCTACGAGCTACATTGGTCTCGTGCGAGGTGTCAGTGCCTCTCACGTGGTCATTTGGGGCTATTTCTGAATTTCTCCCTCTAATGCCTTATTTTTAAGCCTAAGTCTAGATATGTTCAAATTATCGGCATATTCTCAAACCGGGAGTTTAAAATATTTTCAACATATTATCCAATAATCAAACCAATAATGATCTCGTAGTCCTAATTATCCATACTGCTTTTAACATATTATACAACAACTAATAATTATCCAACATCCAAACCAAATAAAACCAATAATTACCCCGTACTCCTTCTATCATCTAAAAGATTTAATAGATAATGCATATCAATTATATAACTACTTCAGTTAAAGTAAAGAGTACCTGGTATATAATGAAGAACTGGTATGCAATTGGTTAGATCTGCAATATGTAAATAATGTATAATGAAGAATTCGTATGTAAAATTAAAGAAAGTACCTCACACAACCCTTAAAGAATTATTAGTTGCCTATAATATGTCGTAGATTTACATATGTCGCAGATTTATTCCCCCATTTTAACATCGCAATTGGAACAAACATGAGCAACCTGCTGCATAAAACAAATTTACTAACATATGCAGAAACACGTACAAATATGTAGTCATACCCTTTGGTGCATGCACAACAATAGACCAATTGCCATTGTTTATGCACTTCAAGTAGAATACCTTCTTTACGTTCTGAAAGGCACAAATAAAAGGCTTTGTCTACTTGAGTAGTCATACCCTAATATTTTTTTAACATAAATCTCTACATACATATAACCCACAAGGCAGGTGTAATTTTTTTTACTTATTTAAAATCCATTTAATTATATTTTGTCAAAAAAAATATAATGTCCAGAGTTTTGAATAATATTTTGTCCAAAAAATACACACATACAATCTAGGTTTATTGGCATAATCTATACATACACGCACATACAATCTAGGGTTTACTTAAACCCTAATATTTTTTTGACATAAATATATACATACATATAACCCACAACAAGGTGGATGTAAGTTTTTTTACTTATTAAAAATCCATTTAATGATATTTTGTCAAAAAAAATATAATGTCTAGAGTTTTGAATAATATTTTGTCAAAAAAAATACATACACATACAATCTAGGGTTTATTGTCATAATCTATACATACACACACATACAATCTAGGGTTTACTTAAACCCTAATATTTTTTTTGACATAAATGTATACATGCACACACATACAATCTATTCATACACGTACATAAAATCTAGGGTTTGTTGACATAAAAACAATTTATTCGTTCATAATTAAACACACGTATACGCATAAGTCTATGCATACACACACATATAAACATAAATTTATACACACACACACACAAACATAAATCTATACACACACGCACAGAAATTAGGGCTTTAGATATAAATGAGATTAAATCGAAATAAAATTGCACCTGATATTGTGAAATCGCACAAATCGAAATGAAGTTGCACAAGCCTTGAGAGAGAATTCGTTCGATAGAAATGATTTTCAGCGGGTCTTTTTTTTAAGTTCTAAACCTGGTCACAGTCTAGAGCTGTGACCCACAATGCACGACCAATAAATGAGGGGGTATCCTTGCTGGATTGAACCTGGTCACGGCTCTAGGCTGTGACACACCATGCGCGACCATTTCTCCATCAAAACCACTGCTGGAATGAAGGATGGTCACGACCCATAGCCGTGAACCAGACCAAGAAATGGTCATGGCCCCCAACCATGACCATCTATATGTTTTGTGCTTCCTCATGCCTATGGTCACGGTCCAAGTCTGTGACCCATCCGCGACCAAGCTTAGAGGGAATTTTGGTGCGAATTTGGGGCCAAGTTCTTCACGCCCTGGTCACAAACTTGGGCCGGGATCCCCAGTGGTTAGGAATTTGGTCGGTGACCAATTTCAGAGCATCCATGAGTGAGTTTGGTAATAAATATGGTCACGCCAAATTATTAATATGGTCATGGCCTAAGTCTGCGGCCAGCTGGTCGCGGATATGGGCCATGACCATCTGGGTATGACTATTCGCAGGATTTGGTGTAGTGAGTGCAGATTCAATAGTTCTCCACACAACAAGCTTCACTTGCCCCGGTGTTCATTGATCAGTCTTAGGAAATGCATTTCCTATCTTCAGCATTGAAGAATTATCTCCACATGGATATGAACATGTGATGTTTTCTTTAAGGTTTGATAAATTGATCACAAAACATCTAAAGGGTTTGTATTCAAAAAAATTAAAGTATTTCATCACAATGAGTTTTTTAAAAGTGTTGATTAGAATTGCAAGCTCGTATCTCTATATAAGGGGAGAAACTCCAAGATATGTACTTGAAAAGATTATGTTTGAAACTAAGTTAAAAAAAATTATCACCTTGATTGAATCAAGGTACATCTATTTCAAATGAAGCACCTGAACTCGTTCGAACCATTTCAAACGATATATTTAACTAGAAAATAGTACGAGACAAAATCTACCAAAATCAATCTTGTTCGAAGTTCGTTTACAGTTATTCTAACGACGTACTTGCACTCATTGGAACGACATCCAAATGTCACTCTAATGACTTTGTGATTTTTTAAAAAATATTTTAAAAATATTTTGGAAAAATAACAAGTTTAAAATACCCCTAAACATAATGATTACACAAAATCAAACTCCTATAGCCTCTTCGATGATTGTAGTAATGATCTTAACTCTTCGATATTCGATTGTTTCATTCATTCACTAACTTGTCTTCGATTGAAGCTCTTGAGAATGTACATGATAATATATAGGTGTAATATAATATGCCAAACTTAAAACATAATAAGAAATTATAAATCTTACTATTACACAAGACTTGCAAGGGAGTCGAATTATTGAGTAAGTCATCTTTAGTATTTGTGTAATTCTTCATAATAAAGAATTTGCATGGCTAGGCCGTTCGAGATTTTTTTGTTGTAGGTTTTCCTCATACATCAAGAATTATGTGTGTGATTGATTTATTTTGCCTTGCTATACTCACCTAGATGCATGCTTTAGGTTAAGATAAATTTGGTTAACCATTTTAACACAACAATCAGTAAATTGGTGATAAGTTTAATTGGGTTCATTTGTTTAAGTTTATAAATTTAATTTGATTTTTTTTAAAAAAAAAATATTGTGTTTTTTGAACCTTATCCATATATAAACCTTGCACATAGTTTAGTTTTCAAGTGGTATCAGAGAGGGTACGCCAAGTTATCATGTTAATCCATAGTTTCGTGATGTTTTAGGGTTATTTGTTTCTCTCTCTCTCTCTCTCTCTCTCTCTCCCCCTCTCGTTTTGTTTCTCTCAATGAGTAATAACAATGGTAATATATCCAATGTGTTTGATGATGACAACACTTTTGATATTCGAGAGGAGTTTAATGATATTCAAACGATGCTAAAAATGAACTCGTTTGAATTTGAAGTTTTGAGAAAGAATTAAATTTCTTAAAAAAGAATTTTTTTTTGCTTAAAAGATGATGTCTAGTTTTTGCAAATTTTTGAAACTCAAAGAGATATCTTCCATGAGAAACCCAGGGATATGAAACGTGATTTTCAAAACATAGAAGTTTTCAAGAAAGAGAGTGACAATAGCGTTCTTGTTTTAGAGAGAGAGAGTTAGTGGACTCTAAGATGTTTGAGGCTGAGATTAAAGGAAGTGCCATAGAAGATAACGATAAATTGATTAAGGATTTGAGGGAATGTGAAAAGACTCTTTGGTATAAGTTCATTAGATTGAAGGGGCGAGGGTAGATAAACTTACAAGAATTATTAAAAATATGAAGAAAGAGTCCCTAAACTTTAGGGAGTATAAGTTTTTGCTTGAATTTAGGATTTTGAAGTTAAAACATGATTTAATATTCTCAAGTTGTGTTGTAATTTCCTTCGATAATCTGAATTCTTTCACTCCTAAAGCCAAGACCTACGTCAATTTAAGAGTGTCAACCATTGCCCAAGACATTAGCAATGGTTAATACAAATGTCGTCTTCTTTGTGTTCACACATGTTCGCATTATGGTAGGAAAGATCACCTTCGGATTTTTTGTTATGATCTTATAAGAGCTCTGAGGAAATCTAAATCCCGTGCCATCGTGGTTCTAAAAACTCAAGGCATTAAATATTCATCTATTTCGGATAAAGAGGCATTGAATATTAAACTGGTTTATTGTTTCATGTTTGCACATAATTCTTTACATGCTATATCTTATGAGTGATTGTGTTCGCATGTTTCCATACACAAGTTTCTATACTTCATTTTATATATGCTTGCTACTTGTATGGTGTTTATCTTTTATATTTTTATTTTCCTTTTCGAGTTTTCTTGAGAAAAATATAAAAATATTTTGTTTTTCGTTTAAGTTGTTTTAAGTGGTGTCATTTTTGGAAAAATGTTTAAAAACCCAAAAGGATTTTTGTTTATGTATAGTTTTTTTTTACACATGTTGTGTGGAATATCGGTGTGTTGGAATCGACTACATTCCATGTATCCATACATCTACGACATTTAATTATCATTTCAATACTTGAATTGTTATTAATCATGCTTGTATGGAGTTGTTCGACTTTGAATTTCTTTGATGGATTCACTTTTCATATTCCCCCCCAGACACTTTGTACGACATCTTTTGTATATTATCATTATATTAGCGAAATGTTCATGCCTTTCCAAAGTACGTAATTCTAAAACGGTAAAAAATTTCGAAGTACGATATCGTAAAATGAGAAATTTTTCGTTCCGCAAAAAAATAATGTGTAATTTAAAAAAAATGGCTTTAATATCCTTTGTTTAATTGACTATCCACTCTGCTTAGCAAAGAACAAATAGTCTAACAAAACATAAAAATTGGTATTATTGACTTCAAAAGATATAAGATACCAATATGAGACCATTAAAATCTAAAAAAAATCATAACAAAAGAATAAAAAAATGAAATGATTACCAACTTGATTTCAATAAACTGAAAAATATTAAAATCATAACCAATTTCACTCAACACTACTCCCATTGTTCCACTCGTCTAAATAAATAAAGCACTCTAGAGTCGGTGAATTAAACACATAGTAATTTCAAGTTTCTTTAACTCAAGTGATGAAACTAAATGCCCATTCAATCTAGAACTCAATATTATTAGAATGAGATAAATAGATTATCTTTAACTAATGGTCGGAATGATGGTGTATCACACAGAGTTAAAATACTAACCCAAAAAACAAAAGCGCATGTAGTTAACCAACATCATAAAGAACAAAAGTGCATATATATGAAGCAAATTACTCATCAACTATTGCGTAAAAAAGTATACCTAGTTGAAGAGAGGTCAGGAACCTTGAGTATCAAAGCCAAAGCTTCCCGAAAATGTACTCTATGTAGAGAGGAAAATGTAGGATGGCTTACATATTTGATATCTGCTAGGTATGACTTAAAGTGTGAGAGCCACGACAAAGCGTGTGCCAACTGGGGATAGGCTTTTTTTCTTGTTTCATAATCAAATGAATCATACTCAAAACAAACAAATTTATTCATTGTTCTTCCTTATCAAGACAACACCAAACTGTGATCTAATTATATTACAACAAATGTAGTTAGATAATTTAGAACAGTTGAATCAAACTCTAATTTTCATTGAACATAAAATATGGGGAAGTTCCCTACATCATTAATTGTAAGAAAACACAATTACAATGATTCTTAAAAGGTATTAAGAACCACTCTAACTGACCTCGTTATAAGAAGCCTAAATAATGCCTATATATTGCATATGGTCAGTGATAGCAATAACATCTTGTTTTATCTTCCTAATAAATGAATCGGTAGAATCATCTTACCCGTATACCTCCTCATATTACTCCTCCTCATCATCATCCTCCACCTAGGGAGGGGAACCTGCTTCATATTTCTTAAATATCTCTAAGTCTTATATAACAACCGTCTTCTACAACAACAGCCTCCAGTAGTTTAATACATTTTTTTAGTCTCATGAACTTCTTATAAAATGATACCATTCCATCTCATAGCTTGTAATCATAATTAAAACACATCAAACCAATTAGCTACGGTTATGGTAAAGTACCCAATCAACAAATCAATAGAAATAAAAAAAAAATGAACAAAATGGGTTTCTAATTAAAATGCCCTTTTAAGGATATATAGAAGTAAGGTTCAACTACACTTGCTTCATTACAGTAGGTTCGACTACAGTTACTTCACTACAGTTGCTTCTCATATCTAACAACCGCCAATGCAATTGGCAGAAATGAATGGAGAGTTCAAGCAATTAGATAGTTATTTAACGAAAAAAAGTTGTAAAAAATAAAACACACCCCATGAGACACTGTGTTCAGTTCTGCATTTGTAGTCTCACAATAAATGAGAAAGAATTAACTCGCTAATGGAATCCAAAAAAAATAATCTTTAAACTAACATAAAAATTTATTAATAAAAAAGACAGTGACAAATACCCTAATACAAAACATTTGACTTCTGTCCCACAACACAAAACACAACTCATTCAACACAACACAAAGTGGAGAGTTTCGAGATGTGAGAGCAATATATCAAATTAAAAGTAGCAATGAGCATGCCAATATTCTGTAGTTAACCCATAACTAAAAATAGAATTCATGTCAATAAAACTAAAGTAATACCAAAAACAGTACCTCTTGATCAATTTAAGGACAAACACAAACATTAGTGGAAATTATTGGAGGAACGCATCCATGTAGACATCAAAAAAATCATGTGCACCTATAACAAAAGCTTTTATAACCCTGAGATCAAGCATAAGAACAATGGAAAAACTAATGCTGCGTTCCAGTAGCTGAAATTCTCGATTTCATGTTCCAACCTTTTGTGAATTATTTTAAGTTTCCCTAGCAAGTCATATGACACAAATAGTGTTTTAGGAAACACGATGCAGGCTTCACATCACACAACATTTACTTTTCCATGTTATATGACTCGATATTTCTAAAAAGAAAAAATTTCAAATTGTATTGAAAATAGATGGATACATAAATATATAAAAAAAAATAATGAAACAACGTAAGTAAAACATCGACAAAAATTATTAAATACCAACAGGGATCCCAAACTCAGAGGGTGATATGAAACTTCTCAAATCTTTCAAAGTGAAACATTTCTTCTCAAATGTCTTAAAGGGCTGGTCCACCTCTCTTGTGTTGTAGTGACACAAGGGCTCTCTGGACACCAACTAGGGCTCTCTGGACACCATCAAGCTTGATCATAATAAAGGGCTGGTCCACCTCTCTTGTGTTGTAGTGACAAAATGGTCCCTAAATAATAAATTAACCCATATTAGCCCATACATTGAAATGTGGGGCCCATATTTAAAAGCTATGAGTCAAATATGGGGCCCATATTTAAAACTTATGAGTCAAATATGGAGTCCATTAAGAAAAATATGAGTCAAATATAGAGTCCATCTTTAAAAATTATGAGCAAAATATGTATTATTTATATGGACTTGGAATTATTATATTTACTCGGATAGAAAAAAAAATGGGTTGGCCCAACCCATATTTTGCCCAATCCACATTTAGTCCAACCCATATTTGCCCCCCTATATTTGATCCAGCCCATAGTTTTGCCACTACTACTCTTGTGTGAAGTCTTGATTGTCTTTGCAAGTTTTGAAGCAGCTGAGTAAGAAAATGTCGCAACATAATTGAGAAAATCACAGAAAAAGTCGCAACACAATTGAGAAAATTCTGTCAAGGCAGGTTTTGAAACAGGACTGAGAACACCTAAAAAATGTTGCATCACAGTTGAGAAAATTATGTGCCTATAGTTTCAAACATAATTGATCATAATAACATTGTTTAAAAATTATGAAAGCAAATATCAAACTATTTTGAAAAAGTAGAAAAACATTGAACCAATCAGGTAAATGTGTATGGGGATAAAACCCAATTAACCCTAAAAATGCAACATATAGTTTAAATCTTTAAAAACATTTTTAAGGAAAAAACTCATTACCAATGAAAAAACAAAAAAAAAATGAAATGAAGAAAACACGTAAACTAACAATCTCTATCTAATCATCTTGCCAAATAAATTTTTGTGTTTTTGGTTTTAGTAGTGCTTATCACATTAGCTTAAATAGTGAGGTGAAAACCCAAGCTTTGTTCGGAGGTTTGGTCCTTTTTATATAAAGGGATATTCCAACATTATCATAGAATCAGATTATTGGGTGCTTATTAACATCTTACATTATAAAAGTAAACCTCCATGGAAATGTAAAGAAGACTGTTCCAAAAAATTTGGTGTATGGCCCAATAGTATGATGTAAGTTTATTAGTTGGGCGATTTGTAAGGTTAAACTTAACTGGGTTTGATATTTGTAAGATTATACATTATATTTGTAAGGTCATACAAAACTAAGAATTTAAATAACACTACCATAAAATGAAGTAGTACCGTGTAATGAAGCAGAGTACTCGTGTTTACCTTCGCCTCTAATGAATGGGTGCATCTTCTAGATCAAAAGAAAAGATATCTTAAAAATTATGTTAATATAGTTAATAATATGCAATTGAAAACATGTTAAGATAATTAAGACAATTATAATAAAGCAAAATTAAAACTCCAATATGTTCATTTACAACTCCACTACCTATTTATCTTATAAGAAACTATGACATTAATAAAAAAAAAACAAATTAACATCTTATAAAAGTTACAAACATGAAAAGTAAAAGAAACAAAAGCTACCATATTATGCATATTTGAGAGAAGTACCAATGCAATCCGTGAATGGGAGATAAAATTATGTACCTTTACAGAAAACTCAATTGGGACCTAAAAGAATGATAGAAGAACACAAACTAATATAAAAATATAAAATAATAGCGAAAAATTAAGAATATAAGATACTGTCTATGAAATTTACTTATTCGTATCGAATATTGCACTTTATACCCTTTTAACTTATGCATTTTAGCCCCCTTGGGTACTTTAATGCCTATAATCATGTTCATTAATCAGACAGCCTTCGTTTTATATGCTAACATGTTATTTGAGGTATAATTGAGCGGTTATAGGTTTTTAAGTGCTTAGTATGAAGTTTGGGCGCTTTCGGGTAAAGTTCCGTCGTGATTCGCACGTTCAGGGGAAAAATAATAATTTCACACTTCAGGATTTTTGCCCAAATTATTCACGAAAGTTGTATCCCTCAGGCCAAGATTCTCATGGCCATGAATGATGCTCGAATCAGAGTCAAAACAAGGGAAACATGAACCCTTAATCTGAAAAGAATTATAAGTTATTTAATTTAATATTTTATTAATATTTTAACAATCTGTTTAATTCCCCTTGTGTCCTTATGTCTTTTGCTTTTTCAGGAAGTTTGAAATTTAAATGGCAATTTTTGGTTTTGTCTCGGGTTTTGATTTCGTCCGAAATTGAGGGCTTGTGTCCAAAATTGAGCATAGATTTCGATGAAATACGCAGGTGGGTCTTGTCTTACACGAATTATCGGGTTCTCGAAGTACCCATTTTGACATTTTCAAGCTTTTGGCCATTAATGAAGCTGGGAAGTGGGCCTTTGGCTTTTGCCAATTTTGCAGCTCCAATCCAACATGAAATGGGTCTTGGCTCGACATATGGAGGTTTTGGCCATTGAAAAAATTTCATGGGTGGTCTCGGCATACAAACACAGTCATGGTTTTGGGACATTTATGGCTATGGCTGTCCTTGTTTATTTTTGGGCAATCGCATAGCAGCAAAATGGGAAAAACAAATGTATTAGGTGCGAATCGATTCGCACCTCGGCGAACCAATTCTCTTGGAGACAATGTCAAAATTTCTCAGCACCGAATCAATTCGTAATTTGGCGAATCGATTCTCTCCTCTGTCTGGGCCCACTATGTTTTCCTGCTATCCCCTTTTTCTATTTTTTATTTCCTTTTTCTTTTATTCCTTGAGTTGGAGACTTATCTCCCTTTTTTCATATCTTATTTCTTTTTCTTTATTTCTTTTTTCCACTTACTATAAATACACCACTTGGTGTATTTTTGCAAGGATATTAGTTTTAGCTCACTTTATCTAGTTTTTATTTCTTTTCTTCTTAGTTGGATACCTAGGTTAGGGTTTGGACTATTTGGGGTTGATTTGTTGGAGTCTTCCCTCTCCTCCACCATTAATGTAAATTCTCTTCTTATTTAAGCTTTGTTCCTTTTCTTGATTTATATTTATTTTGTTCATGTCTAGATAAATTGTTGTAATGTTAATATAATTAGTGTTGCTTAATTAATTAGTTGTTTTTATCTAATGTCATTTAATATGTTTAGCAGTTAAGTTAAATTAGGTTGTGTTGGATTGAACTCACATAGGGTTATTTGGTTGTTTTTCTTTGGTAATGGAGTTTTCTCGACTTAATTCCATTCGGTTGTCCTAATTATTACGTCTAGGAGATTTAACGAAGTATATCATGTATGCCCTGTATTTACGACTCTGCGTGCATAATTTTTGGGGTATTTGTCGATGCCAAAATCATATTTGTCTTTTATGTGAATTTAGGGGTGTGACAACTCTTGATTTAATTAATCGACAAAACAAGACGCAAACTTTATAATCCGTGAACCCATGTGACCATTTTATACTAATTAACTTGGTGTGAGGGATATCTGATGCATCCTATAGTTTTTATTCCTTTGTTAACGTAGTTTAAATACACTCATGCCTAGTTTATCTTTTCTTTCTTTTTAGTTAGAAAATTACCTTTTACATTTTTATTGTAGAAGTATTGAACCAATTAAATTCTTGCGCTAGTCTCTGTTGATTTTTTATACCCAGACTTGACCGCTATACTCCCTCAAAAGAGTGTAGTCATAAGTTTAGGTTTTTGTATTGAGGAGATTAACAGAAAATAATGATCGGTGTTTTGACGCACGCTACTTTTCACCCTCAGTCACGTACCTCAAGACAATATATAGATGTATTAAACACAAAAAAATGAAGTTAAATCATGAAGTTTAAAAAACAAAATGAGAAACCAATTTGTATATAGAGCAACCAATTTTTCGATTCAAATATGTGAGAAACAGGTGAAAATACACAAAGAGGTTTCTAAAAGGAGAAGTCAAATTTTAATTCAATAAACACATGGAAGCTTGATAATCACCAAACTTCATTATAATAATAAGCCAATACCTCAAGTACCGTCCAAAAATACAATATACATTAAGAACGGGATAAAGCCAATAAATGAAACCTTAAAGATAATATCGTAGTGATTAATAACACACTAAAAATGCATCACAAATCCTATGGATAAACCATTGCAATGAAAAATCTTGTAAAATAGACCTTATTAGACCAAATGGAAAAATGAGCCATGTTTTCAACAATTGCCTCTGTTAGGCTAAACACTGAAATTGGAAGCAAAATAATCAAAATCACTAAACCCGGATCTATAAAATAACCGAATCTATAAAAACATTATAACAAAAAAAACTTGGGTCTTTAATTATTGACAAAAATAGGGATATAAACTCAGATCTATAAAATGCCTAGTGGTTCTAGCTTTTTCCGGATCTTTAATTGTAAAATATGGAAGAGAGAGATATAGTACATAGATCCACACCTTCAAAAGTACTAGATATGGAAATAAATAATAGGAACTGAGAATATGATATTACAACCAACAAATATATAAACCAACTTAGAGTGAACACTGTAAGTATGGAAAAACAAACATTGAGAGGGAAAGGGTGTTGTACCATCGACGATGACAAATGATAAGTGGTGGGCCGATGTTTATGCTAGTGAAACATGATGATGGAAAGATGTTTATACTAGTTAAGAATGATGTTGGGCCGGTGCATATGGAACCTGCTTGGCCGTGAGAGAGAGAGAGAGAGAGAGAGAGAGGATTTGGGGCTATGTCCGTCCCCAAATAGCGAGTGTGGTAAGCCTTTTAGGGTGTACAAAGAGAGTTACAATATTACCCAAGTGGATCTAGGGAATGGATGATTATGAGACAAAAGAGGGGGAACCAAATAATAATGAGGAAAAAGAGTAAAATGCATCTCATCTCATCAAAATTGTTGAATTCTTGCATTGATTGATCAATCTTAGCCCCTAGTTATCTTATCAAGTTATAGAATAGTAAAATTATTCTACTCCTTATTATATAGATGTTATATGAACTAAGTGAAGTATTCTCCCATAAATTTTGTCATTATACATATCTTTTTTACCATAGGGGATTTGTGCATATAAGAACTATTGTCCATGAGTCTTTTGTTTTATTAAAAATATGAGTGTGCAAGAGAAAGGACTACGAAGGGAGAAATATTCCTTGCTTGGGAGGTCATCACTGGCAAAAGCCTAAAAACATTAAGAAGAAAATAAGAAAAAAAATATTTCGAGGGCTAAAAAGTGTTTCTTCGATTCTTCAAATAAATTGGTATCTTCAAAATGAGAGAGAAAATGAAATAATTTAATATCTATAATTTTGAGGGTGTTATAAGTTGAAAATCAATGGGTTTGCATATGAGTTCTAGTTATTCAATGTTTGATGCTATTAATTTAGGGATCATCAATATTTTCTAGGACACTATACATTGTGCTTATGTATTCATTCATGAGTTCACTTTATCTATCACTATGAGGCTAAATCATTGTTTGATAAAGTTAA
The DNA here is from genome assembly GCA_949130495.1 of Sambucus nigra. Taxonomy (NCBI): domain Eukaryota; kingdom Viridiplantae; phylum Streptophyta; class Magnoliopsida; order Dipsacales; family Adoxaceae; genus Sambucus; species Sambucus nigra. Next base: position 226,953,446 of record OX422219.1, read on the forward strand.
TGCGATCAAATAGAACTCCTTTGACATTTTAAAGTGATGAGGTCATAATTCATTTATTTCCAGTTCACGCCCCTTCACTCCATTTGTCATATCTTTTCTTAAACACTTTTATGCCACATGAGTGTGGAAAGTTTATTATATTTTGTGTCTTTTGTGGTGTTTATACCTATATATATGCATGTGTATCATTGGTATCTTCTGCATATCTATATATATGGTATCATTAGTTTGCAAGTCTATGCATTTTCCTTTAGTCCAGGTAAAACATATGTTTTGTCTTAAGTTTCAAATAGTTTTAAATTGGTATGCTAGATGATTATATATGCATCTTTTAATTTTACATCAATATTGGTATCATTTATTCATTATTTGGATTAATTGTGCTTGTGTTTCCAAGTCATGTTTGTCGTTGCGTGTTACACTTTACATCATTGAATGATATATTTATTTTTTCTTTATGCTTACCCATGCTTCATTTAGGGGGAGAAATGGTTATATTGGGGAGAAATGGGTTATTATGCATCTTTATCTTTGTCTATTCGTTAACAAAAGTGGGAGAAATGGAATCTCAATCTTTATAGTCAAGGGGAGATTTTTACCTTAAGGGGAGACTTCCTAACTTAGGTGGATATTATTAGATAAAGGGGGAGGATTTATTCGTATGCAAATTTATATTATTATATATTCTCTTAGTGTGTAGTTTTGCAAAAATGCATTGAAGTTTAGACAAGAGCAAAAATACTCAATGTAAGTCTGTATGTTTTCCTTTTGGGGTTAAGGATTGAGTCTTTCAGAGATATTGATTGTCTATAGGTTTTCATTTTGTGTTTTATCCCAAAATAGACAAAGGGGGATATTTGTAAGGATAAATGTTTTAATCGAGTCAATTGTATGCTTTGACTTATTACGTGTTTGGACATAACCTTTGAGTCATTGGTTAGGACTTAAGTTCAAGCCTATGACGTGTTTGGTTGAAGACCATAACGTTCAGGTTAAAGCATTTACATCATCATCCCGTGTTTAGTTCATCGTTTCATCTTCCATATTCAAGGATCTCATAAGGTATGTGTGTGTGTGTGTGTGTGTGTGTGTGTGTGTGTGTGTGTGTGTGTATGTGTGTGTGTGTGATACTACTACGAGTGTATTAGTAGATAAGATAGATAGTGATATCTAAATATACTACTACAAGTATATTATAAGATAAAGGGCATGAAACGTGATTTTTAAAATTATAAAGTGTCCAAGAAAGAGAGTGATGATAGTGCAGTATTTAAAAGAAAGAGTTAGCAAACTCTAAGAAGTTTGAGGCTAGGGTGAAAGGATGTGCCATAACAGATAATGATAAATTAATTAAGGATTTGAAGGCACGTGAGAAGACTCTTGCGGATAAGTACACTTACATTTGAGGGGGAGAGAGATAACCTTATAGGTATTATTAAAAATATAAAGAAGGAGTCCCTAAACTTTGAGGAGTCTAAGTTTTGCTTGAGTCTAGAATTTTTGAAATTAAAACATGGTTTAGGAGACTCAAGTTGTGTTGGAATTGCCTTCGATAATTCGATTTCTTTATCTATTAAATCTAAGATCAACGTTTATTTTAAAGTGTCAATTGTTGCTGAAGATGTTAGAAAATGTCAAACCAAAGGTCGTCTTCCTCATATTTGCACATGTTCGCATTATGGTAGGAAAGCTCACATTAGACTTTTTTGTTATGATCTTATAATAGATCCTAGGAAGTCTAGATCACGTACCACTATGATTCTCAAACCCTGAGGCATTAAGTATTCATCTATTTGGGTTAGAAAATCAGTTTTAGAGGCATTGGATGTTTCAATGGTTGATTCTTATATGCTTTCACATGATTCGTTACATGCTATATCTTATGAGTGATTATGTTCGCATATTTTCATGCACTAGCTTTTGTACTTCATGTTATATACACTTTCTAGTTGTATGATGTTTATCTTTTATATTTTAATTTTCCTTTTTGAGTCTTCTTGAGAAAAAGGCAAAACAAATTATTTGTATATTGAGTTGTTTTAAGTGGTGTCGTTTTTGGAAAAAATATTTAAAAACTCAAAAAGATTTTTATTTATGCATAGTTTCCTTTTACACGTTTTGTGTGGCATATCGGTGTGTTAGAATGCACCTTATTCGATGTATTCATGTGTTTAGGACATTTGAGTATGATTTTCTATACTAGAGTTGCTCTTAATCATGCTTTCTTGGAGTTATTTAACTTTCATTTTCTTTGATAGATTCACTTTGTATATGCCTCTACACACACTTTGCATGAGCTCTTTTAGATTTTATCTTCATATGTTACATGGGATAAAGGAGATATTCTCCTATCAATCTTGTTATTATACTATTGTTTTTACCATGGGGGATTTGTACATCTAAGAACCATTGTTGCTTTCTTAAAAATATAAGTGCGCACGAAAAAGGACTACAAAAGGAGAAATCTTGCTTGTGTAAAAGGTCACCGCTGGCAAGAGCTTAAAAACATTTAAGAGGCAAATAAAAAGACAAAATTTTAAGGCCAAAAAGTGTTTCATTGACTCTTCAAATAAATTTGTATCTTCAAAATGACAAAGAAAAAGAAAAGAGTGAATATATATAATTTTGAGGGTTTTATAAGTTGAAGATCAATGGATTTTCACAATGAGTCCTAGTTAATTAATGTTTCACACTATTGATTTGAGAATAAAAAATATTTTCTAGGCCAATGTACATTATGCTTATTTGTCCTTTAATGAGTTCACTTTATCTTTCACTGTGAGGCTAAATCTTTGTTTGATGACGTTAATACGGTCAAATAGAAGTCTGTGGAAATTTTTGAGTGGTAGGGTCATGATTTGTTTGTTTCTAGTTCACTCGCCTTCATTCCGTTTACCACATGTTCTTTAGACACATTTACATCACACGAGTGTGGAATGATTATTGTGTTTTACGTCTTTTGTGGTGTGTGTGTGTGTGTGTGTGTGTATATATAGATATTTCATTGGTATCTTTTACATATTTATATATATGATATCATTTGTTTTTGAGTCTTTACGTTTCTCTTTAGTCCACGCATGCCATATATTTTATCTTAAGTTTCAGGTACTTTTAAATTGGTATGTTAGATGATTATATTTATATCTTATATTCTTAAATTTTGCATCAGTATTGGTATCGTTTATTCATTGTTTGGATTAATTGTGCTTGTGTTGCCAAGTTGTGTTCGTCAATTCTTATTACACTATACACCACTGCATGATATACTTGTTTTTCTTTATGCTTACTCATTATTCATTTATGGGGAAAATGATTATATTGGGGAGAAATGGGTTATCATGCGTCTTTATCTTTATCAATTTCTGAACAAAAAGGGGGAAAATGGTATATCAATATTTATAGCTACGGGGAGATTTTTTCCTTAAGGGAGACGTCCTAACCTAGATGGATATTGTTAGAAAAGGGTTTATTCTTATGCTAATTTATATTGTTATATATTCTCTTTTCATTAAAGGTACGTTTAAGAGTGCAGGTTTGCAACGATGCAACGAAGTTTAAATAAGAGAAAAAATATTCAAAGTTAGTCTGTCAAGTGTCTATACATTTTCTTTTTGGTGTTGGGTATTGAGTTTTTAAGAGATCTTGACCGCCTATAGGTATTTATTTTGTTTTTATCCTAGAATAGACAAACGGGGAGATTTTGTAAGGACAAATTTTTGAATCGAGTTAATTCTTATATTTTGGCTTATTAAATGGCTTAACAAAATCTTTGAGTCATAGGTTAGGACTTGAGTGTATTTACCTTTCAAGCCTATGACGTGTTAGATTGAAGACCATTGTATTTGTGCCTCATTTCGTCTTCAATATTCAAGGATGACATAAGATTTGATTGTATACATATTTTGATCCTTAGATTTTATATTAGGTGTTATTTTTATTTTATTTTATTGTTATAAAAAGTTTATTTTAGATTGTTTTCATAAAAAGGTTTTTAGAGAAAATTGTCATTTTTTGAACAACTGTTCAAACGAGTTTTAAACTATGTTTAAATGAAATTTCTAAGTTCATTCGAACGGATGTTTAGGGTCATTCCAATGAGTTAATGAAAGTCATTCAAAAGACCTTCGAACGGGTATAAAATGAGATTTTTCTGTTTACGGGATAAACTTCGTTCGAAGATCGTTTGAAGAACATTCAAACAAAGTTCATGATGTCGTTCGAACGGGCCTAAATATCATTCAATTGAGATTAGTGTTTTCGTTCGAATGACCCTTTGTTTTGTTCGAATGAGCCTTAAAAAATGTGTCACCTCGAAAAAATGTTTTCTATATAAAAGAGTGTTTGCATCAGATTTCAGTGAGGGTTTTTGGCGAAAATGTTTTCTTATACATATCCAAAGGCCTCCATACCCTAGTTTACACTTAGGTTGTTTAAGATAAAAGTTTCATCTCTACATATTCTTTAAGATCTTTTTTTGTACACCAAACGTTTATTCTCTTGAGAACTTTTTTTCTTCGATGCACTCCGTACGTGGTTGATTTACATACGATGGACTAGATGTGTTGTCACGATTGTTGATCTATATCTGTGGATACCAAGGTATGTGTGTACTCATGTATTGTGGCACTGTATATGTGGACTCATACGTGTCACTATGGAGGAAAGGTCGAAGGAACGATGTCGCGTTAAGGCTCATGAGGGAGTTGAAGCCTTGAGCAAGTCGTCTTTAGTACTTGTGTAATTTCTCATCATAGTGAATTTGTGTGTCTGGGACATTTGTGGGTTTTCCCGTTATGGGGTTTCCTCTAACATCGGAAATTATGTGTGATTGATTTATTTCATCTTACTATACTCACCTAGATGCATGCTTCAGGTCAAGATAAAATTGGTTTGTCATTTTGATTTAATAATGGGTTAATTGTTGCTAAGTTTAATTGGATTATTTTGTTTAAGTTTAAATTCAATTTGATTTTTTTTTAATATAATTGCGTCTGTGTTTTTTAACCTCATCTATATATAACCCTTTCATGTAGTTTACGTCTTTCATCCTTATCATTGGGCTTGATTTGCTCCCGACCCTGTTTAGCTTGAATAATTAGGCCCGATTGACGTCATTCTTACCCCCACTTGACTCCCTGAAATCCAAGAGAGTGTCCGTAATAGATCTCCCAGAATTAATCACCAATTGATAAGGTAATATCCCAAAGGAATTCAAAATCCTCACCACCAAAAAAGAGAGTGGGAACTTGGATCCATATTGAAGGAAGCATTCATTGAGTCACATATATAGGGAGACTAAGGAACAAGCTTCTTATCAGGCATTATGTCCCTTAGAATGACGAACTCTAGAATCTGGTACGCCTTCCTGATTTTTATAATATCTTGTTCAGAGATACGAGAAGAAGAATGGGACCAACCATAGAAGTTTGAGTTATTGACTCCCAGGTAGTGGATTACCAGTGATCCATAAGGTATTGTCCAAGTGGGAAGATGCTCAGAGGCCTCAACCTTTTCTTCCACAGTCAGAGGGAGAGAAACATGAGGCCCAACAGACGGAGGGGTGTAGGGTCTAAGGCTTTTGAGGGAGAAAGTTGTTTAATAGACATTTTTACTTTGAAAAAGAGTGAAATAAGTTACTTGGTAAAAGAGTTTTAAAGAGAAAAGATAGCTAGATTAAGGAGTGAAGAATTCAAACTAGCCCAAGGGGCTCCTTTATAGCCCCTAAGGCCTAGAACTTCAGTCCTTTCAGCCCTCAAGCCACGTCGCATCAAGTACTCATAACCACTTTCACACTCAATGCAATCTCCTTCCCCATGCAATCTATTAATGATAAAGATCTTTGTCGTTAGTTATGCTCCTACCCATACTTGCGTAATGGATAAGTGTTGTCCCCCTGCAATCCTTGCAAAGAGTAATAATGGGATATTAACAATATCAGATATAATCCCTATTATTCCAAGAGTCCTTAGATCCCCCCCGACTTCCCTCAGGTAAGGACTAAGATCCTAAAGGAAATTTTAGACGTCTTCCAGACCATTGCTAAGTCTCCGAGAGCTCCGCTGACTCTAAGAAACGACCACAGAGGTTCCACGGGCCTCAGTCATCTCTTCAATCCCCTTAAATGATCAATCGTTCCAACATATCTTTGCAACTATGCTCAAAGAGCTTGGCACCAACATCCCTCAATGTTTGAAACACACAACATACCTCACCCTGAATATAAATAGCCACTATATCCATCTAATCCCCAGTCCAAAGGTATATCATTGCAATATACTTTCCAGGCATCCTATAGCCGACCATTGAAGGTTCCAGACCATACAAACATCTGGCAAAACCCCTGTAGTTTGTCTGGCAATTTGGTGAAAAACACAACATTATTCCACCTACTACCACCCCTCAACTCCTCTTGTATTGATGACTCCCACCCATATTAAATGCACCCATTAACTACCTTACACCACCTACAAAACCTTTTATCCATAATCCACCACCTTGTTGACGTTGTTAGGCCTCAGAGACACCATAACCATGGTGTAAAAGTTCACTCATTCTCTCTCCAATAGTTTGCATATCTATAGGAAGTTAAAGAACAGTTGAAGACATGTTGAAATCACCTTACAACTATAGAATATAGGGTTACTTTCTCCTATTGTTCGCTCATTATTCCAGAAACTCTCAACCCACTGCTGTGAGTATTGAACCATAGTTCGGATCATTCCCAGCTATCTTACTTATTCTATTCCTTGTTGAGCCCTAAATTAGTACTCGTGAACCCTTAGAGAAGTTTATCAGTTACTTCGTCAGGTCCTTTGGATTAGTGACAAAGGCCGCAAGGACCTCAGGCTCTCTTGGCCATAGCCCAAGAGGTCTTCTAGATTGTTATGATCTAATATACAATATAACACCCTTTGACAGTGGACGTAAGACCCTCAACTGAAGTCCAAACCACTTTAAATACGTGTCTTATACTTTAACACTTCTCTCCCTAATCTGTCTGAGGTCCAAATGGGAGCACTTGTTGGGTCTGAGGTCATTTACGATTTCAATGACCACCAAAAACCAAACACATGGTTTTCTATACTTCGATATTGGTATTGAAAAGTAATAAACGAAAAATAATATTTTTCGGATCAAAACGGCTAGGTATAGTTAAAAAACCAAAAAAATAGCTACCCCTAATTATAATCATTGGATTTTAATCTTTGCCTAAGAATTATTGGTATGGATTAGGTTCAACACTTTACTATTATTATGGATATAAATGGCCAAATCGGATTCTTCCCTTACAAGCCAAAGTATTTAATGGTTCACTTTATCAATAGATGGTGCACTTAATGATCGACTGGAACTCTATAGTCAATGAGATTGAAACCATATCTTTACCTTTAACTCTATAGTCCAATTGTTTGCATATATATAGGAAGTTAAAGAACAGCTGAAATCACCAAACAACTATAGAATATAGGGTTACTTTCTCCTATTGTCAACTATTTATTTATTTATTTATTTATTTTTTGCTTCGTCAAAATGGATGAATACGAGAAAGCTTGTGGCCCAAGGCAACATATCAAATTTTGGACTACACCTGTTATATTGATGGTGATTTGGCAGATCCACGTCAAACCATATGCTGGTATTGCCGGGCAAATATAGATCACACACATGTAATTATGATACGATAAAGGACTATTACAGATTATTTAGTATGAGGTTTTGCACCTTGTAATTATTTTTAAAATATGAGTTTTTATTTGAGCATTTGTACAAAAAAATCATTTTGGATGAGTAGTAATTAATAACTCATTTTTTAGGACTACGATTTGAATGAACATGCATATTTTGGTTTTCGTTTCCAAATGATCAAGAGCGGGTCTCCTTATTTATTGGATGATGTCAGAGCTCAATACAATCAACTATCGATACTTTAATAATTTGAAGACCGCCTTTTTGGGCCCTCCAGTCATTATCTGTGATCGTACCACTTCAGTATTATTGGAGTAATTGCTTTTTCCCCCACCAGCTATTTAAGTGGGATCATGTTGCCTTGTTAATATTTGGTTGGAATAGTTCAAAAATCACGTGTTACAGATTTGATTTCACGTATAAACAACAAAATTGCTAAATTCTTTTCAAATTAATAATTATGTTTTCATTTTTAAATGATCTTAAACTAATAATCATATTTATAAATATAATATATAATGATAAATGAGATTACAAAGTTATCCTCAAAACAATACTAATGAGAAAAATCAAAATTCAAAGAAGAGATGACGTGTATAAGTATATATACTTGAGTTAAAGCTATATAAACAAAGTTAGATCTTGAGACGTATAGGTATATAAACAATGACATATAAGTATATAAAAAAAGTTAAACATTTCATAAATGTATATGTGCGTGATTAAAGACTGTAGCGGCCAAGTCAAAGCGTCTACATTATCGTATCGTATTTTGTGTCAAGTTTTGTATTCAACGTCCATGGATCTCGTGAGGTATGAATGCGTATTATTTTTTTATCCTTGGAATTTCATTTGGGTATTGATTTAAAATTTTGTTTGAGGGTATTTTTCATAAAAAATTATTCTAAAGAAAAATATATTTTTATCAAAGTCGATCAAACGAGTTTTTAAACTTGTTCAAATGAAATTGTATTATTCATTCGAGTGGAAGTTTTGTCTGGTTCAACGAGTTGTGTACTTTCGTTCGAACTGATATAGAACGATTATCTAACGAGAGACGGAAGATTTTCTTTAGAAGGTCATTTAAAGTATGTTCAAATGAGATGTCACCTGTCGTTCAGACGCGATTGTTTTCTTTCAAACGAGAATGGTATGTTCGTTCAAACGACCCTATGATTTTTGTTCGAACGAGATGCCTCGAAGATTGTGTTGCTTTGAAAATCATGATTTTCTATATAAAGGAGTGTTGACATCAATTTCCTACATACCCTAGTTTCACCCAACTAGTTTTGAGATCTAAGTTTCATTTATTTATGCTTTGAGATCGCCGTTTTGTGCACCAAAGTTTATACTCTTCATATTAGTGAGTATTGCTTCGTATGGTAGACTCCGTGCTTGTTGTGGTTTAAAGTGGCGGCATGCGTGTTTGTGATGATTTGCGAAGCCTGGATCTATGGATATCGAGGCGTGTATGGACACACACGTTGTGGAAGTATGTATGTATACTCCTATGTGTCGATGCACAGAAGATCGAAGGAACGAAGACGCATCAAGGATTGAAGGACTCGAGTCAGCTATGTAAGTCTTTTATCGTATCATTATATAATTCTTGACCTGGTGAATTTTCATGGCTGGACCATTCGAGGTTTTTCTCATTTGTATTTTCCTCCTACATCAGGCATTGTGGTTGATTGATTTATTTTATCATTGTTGTCACTGAGATGCATGTTTTAGGGAAAGATAAAATTGATTAATCGTTTAATACAATGATCGATTTAATTAGTGCAAGTTTGAATTGGGCTAACTGTTTAGGTTTAATTTAATTTTGAAAAATTAAAAAGTGGTGTTTGTGTATTTTGGACCATCCATGTTAGAATCATGGCACGTATTTGCGTTTTTCAAATTGTTATATCAAGTTGAATATAGTTTCATGTTATTTTAGGGTTACATGTTTTTCTCTCAGTTGTTGTTTATTTTTTTCTTAATGGGTCATCATATTGATAAGTTATCCGATGTGTTTAGTGATGGTGATAATTTTCATCTTCAAAAAGAGTTTAATAAGCTTCATAGTCATGCTAGAAAGTTAACTCGTTTGAATTTGAAGTTTGCAAAAAAAAATTAAATTAAAAAAAAAAAGAAAATTAGTGTTTAAAAGTTGAAAATAAATTTTCGTGATTTGTTCAAACTCAAAGATATATCCTTCATGTGAAACTCATGGTCATGAATCCTGATCTTTAAAATTTAGAAGTGTCCAAAAAAGAGAGTACAAATAAAGTTCTTGATTTAGGAAAAGAATTGCAGGACTCTAAAATATTTTAGGCTAGGTTGAAAGAACATGTTGTAGAAGATAATGACAAATTGATTAAATATTTAAAGGAACATAAAAAGACTTTTAGGGATAGGTTCTCTTACATTGAGGGGAACAAGATAACCTTCTAGGGTATATTAAAAATATGAAAAAGAGTTCTTAATGGTAGCAGAGTCTAAATCTTTGCTTGAGTCTAGCGTTTTGAAGTTAAAATATGAATTAAAAGACTCAAAGTCGCATTGGTATTAGTTATGATAATCAGAATGTTTCTGCTGCAGAAGCCAAAACCATGTGTTTAAGAGTGTCAACTATTATCCAAGACATTAGAAAAGGTCAAGCCATAAGTAAGATTCTTCGAGTTTACACATGCTCACATTATGGTAGGAAATGTCACTTTAGGGCATTTTGTTATGATCTTAGAAAAGGTCCCATGAAGTTCCCAAAACTGGAGGTATTAAGTATTCATCTATTTGGATTAAGAACTCAATTTTGGAGACAGCGAATGTTAGACTTGTTGACTCTAACATGCTTTTACATGATTCATCACATGCTATATCTTATGGTTGATTGTGTTTGCATATTTTTCATACCCTAGATTTTATGCTTCATGTATTATGTTATCGCTAGTTGTATCATGTTTGTCTTTTTATTTTTATTTTCCTTTTACCGAGTCTTATTAAGAAAAATGCAAAAAAAAAAAAATATTTGTCTTTTGAGTCATTTTTGAAAAAGTTCGAAAAACTCAAAAAGATTTTGGTTTGTTTGTGTAGTTTGGTTTTACACATTTTGTATGGCATATTGGTATATTTGAATCCAATTTGTTTCATGTTTTTCATGTGGCTAGAACATTTGATTATGGTTTTCAATGCTTTCTTAATCATGCTTGCATGGAGTTGTTCGAACTTGATTTGATTAATGGATTCACTTTTCATATGCCTTCTTCGCACACACTTTACATTAGAACTTTTGTATTTTGATTGTCTATGTTGCATGAACTAAGTGAGATGTTCTCGTACCAATCTTGTCATTCACATACTTTATTGACTATGGGGAATTTGTACTTGTAAGAACCGTTGTCAGTGAGTTTGGTTAGTCTGATAAAAATATGAGTGGGCAATGAGAAACGAATATGAAAGGATAAATGCTCCTTGATTGAATAACCACTATTGACAAGAGCCTACAAAAATAGAGAGGCAAAAGAAAAGAAAAAATGTCAAGGCTAAATTTTTCATTAATTCTTCAAAAGAGTGATATCTTCAAAAAATGAGAATGAAAAAAATTGCATATATTTATTTTGAGGGTTTAAGTTGAAGATCAATGGGTTTGCATAATGAGTGTTAGTTAAGCTTAATTGTTTCATTCTATTGATTTGATAATCATCAATATTTTCTAAACTAGTGTGCATTGTGTATACTTTTCCTTTATGAATTCTTTGTTTATCACTTGAGGCTAAATTGAAGTTGATAAGTTTTTGCGATCAAATAGAAATCCTTGGACATATATTAAGTAATTGTGTCATATATATTTTTTTTCTAGCTCACGCCCCTTCACTTCATACCATTTTTGTTTAGACACATAAATACTATATGAGTGTGAAAAACTCATGTGTTTTGTGTCTTTTGTGGTCTATATACCTATATATATTTATGTGTTTTATTAGTATATAAGTTGGTCATATATATAATGTTGTTTTTTGAGTGTTTGGGTTTGCATTTAATCCATATTTGTCTTATGATTAATCTTCAATTCGTATTGGTATATTGTAAGATTACATTGGTATCTTATTGTAACAACCCAGGTTTTTGAGTGCCTATTTTATATTATTTCGCCCGATGGGCTAATACTCTTAAATAGGGGAAGTGGGAGTAAATATTATTTCCCGTGATATTTAGGGATAATACTTACTATGTTTTGTCTATTTATCGTATGAGAAGGTAAATGGCATTATATTGTGATATATTGCGTCGTTATATGTAAAATGACGGTTATGGCTCATGTTTGAATTGAGGTATAATTAATAAAGTAAAATAAAATTTGGAACATAAAATTGTACACACTTTCCCGAATGCCAAAATAGGGGGTGCGGTTGTTTTTAGAATAGTCGAGATAGTAGAAATAAGTGCCATGTTGTGTTTTTGGGTTTCGGGCACTTTTGACGCGTTTTGGCTCAATTATGCAGATACGAGTCATTTAATGGTGTATTAGCAATTAAAAGAGGGCATTTGAGTTGTAAGACCCGTTTAAGTCCCCCACACCTTTTCTTTCTTCATTTTGTGAGAGAAGCCAAAGGAGAGAAAGAGAGAGGAGAGAGCTTGGGAGAAATGGAAGAAAGGAGAGAAAATGGAGATTTGAGACCGAAATCCGTTTCTACCGGAGTTGAATCCAAAACTACAAACTCGAGGCAAGTTTCTTACTTACTAGATGTTGATTTAATGTGATAAATTGCATGTTTAGTTAAGTTTTAGAGATTTAAACCATATATTGGTTTTTGTTGATTTTGATGATTAAACCCTTAATTATTAGTTTTAATTTGATTTGAGGATAAATTAGTAGTTAGTAATGGTGTAGAAATGATTTGGGTTGAATTGTTGTTGTTGATGTTGGGCAAAATCAAGGGTTTGAGGGTTTTGGGATTTTAGGGTTCAAACAACCCGTAACCCATACATGGAAATTCTGCAGGATTGAATCGATTCGCCCCTAGCGAATCGATTCGGCAATAGGGAAAGTTACAGGTTTGAATAGGGCGAATCGATTCGGACCTACCGAATCGATTCGGGATTATGCAGAATGCCAGGTTCTTCTTGACCAAATCGATTCGGACCTACCGAATCGATTCGCTTTTGGGGACCGAATCGATTCGGACAGGGTGAATCGATTCGGAACTCCTGCATTTTTGGGATGTTTTTCTAGTTTAGTTTTTGGTCCTTTTATTTTAGGCTCAGAGTTTAGGAACCTTCCTTTGGGAAGTAATTAAGAGTCCTAGAGGGTGGTTTTGGGTAGACTAATGCCCTAGGATTAAATGGGATATTTAGGCTTACCCCGAGGGCTAGTTTTCGTAGGTTGATATCCGAATGATTTTGGAGAGTAACCTAGAGATAAATTGGAGATAAAATGTTAAGGTTGAGACAATTGGAAGACTCTGCTTGAGGGAGATTCATTTTAATGGTTTAAAATATTATATCAAAGTCTTAGAGACTAATTTGAGGTTTATGGTACTTCGGGTCTTAAGTCATTAATAAAATGTGACATTAAGAATGAGAAATGCATAAAGATGAAATGTGGTACTAATAAATAAGTACAAATGCTTTTGAGAATGTAAAATTGGATGTTTTCAAAAGGAAAGAGTAATGGTTTTCATAAATGTTAATGGATGGATACACACCTCTCTAAATCGCTATCTTAAGGGAAGTTCGCGTGTTATGGTGAAGCCCCCTGACAAATTAACGCAGGGTGGATATAGTCCCTAGGCCATGTGAGCGTTTGTGTTGTATTTTTCTGCGATGGGTAGGAGATTCCGGGTGTGGTCTTGACTATCCCGTAGGCACATGGCCGCTTCCCGATGTTTCGATAGGATCCCAGGTTGTCTAAATGATAGGCCCTGGAAGATGATAGCCAATTAGGGGCGCGCACAGTGGGGAAACCCGGACGGACGGTCTTAGAATTGTTATATATATATATATATATATATATATATATATATATATATATATATATATATATATATATATGATTATAACTATTCTAAATCAAGTTGGACTTGATGTATGATGGTGCCATAAAGAGCACAATGAAAATGCCATATAGAGCATGAGAAAGTGCCATAAAGAGCACGATGAAAATGCCACAAAGAGCATATGATGATAATTATATTCCTGATAAGGAAGATATTTTTACAAAATGTATAGTTGAAATGAAATGCCACAAAGAGCACAAGATTATGATTATATTTCCTAATAAGGAACGAATTCATGAAATGAATTAGTATACGATGAATTTGATTGGTAAACATTTAATAAGATGTTGTACCATTTATATATATTCCTAAAGAATAAATGGGAATTATGTTTTGATGGTGAATGGATATAATTATGTATCCGTGAGGAGTAGTAGATGAGACCTCTCACACATATATATAATACACATTATATTGTGCTAAGGGTCTAATGTATCTCGACGATCAGCCTTGCCTAGTAATAGTGTATCGGTGGGGGGGGGGGGTTCCTTGTTTGGATTTCGCTTTGCGAGACACCCCACGCACGAATAAGGGCATAGTGTTGTGACTGGGGAGAAGTTAACCTTTAGTACTTATATTAATTAGGACAGGGTCTAATGTATCTCGACGATCAGCCTTGCCTAGTAGTAGTGTATCGGGGGGGGGTTCCTTATTTGGATTTCGCTTTGCGAGACACCCCACGCACGAATAAGGGCGTATTGTTGAGACTGGGGAGAAGTTAGCCTTCTGTTATTTGCTTAAATTGAACATCATCATTGATATTGCGCTAGGTTGCGGTTATATTGAGAGGTGAGAAATTTATTATTGTTAATTGAGAGAGAATCACGCACTTAACTGTCATGCATTTTATTCACAGGGGAATAATATCAAACCGGGCCTTGACCCGTATCTATATTTCTTTGTTTTTGCCTATACTCTTTGCCGTTATAGGTGCTCTACCGCATGGACACCCGTATTTACATTTCCATTCCGGTTGTCATGGAGCTACATCATATTGCGGATGTTGTAGGTTATTTGTATTAGACGCTTCCTTCCATTCTATGTTAGTTATTTTCAGTTTATTTATCCGGGCGTGCTGCCCCAGTGTTGCACTCATTCATTATATTGTAAATATTGGAATGTAATACTCGGTGTAACTATTTGCATTGGTCTGTTCATCGATAGCTTATTCGGTGATTATTTATGATATTGTCACTCTTTATTCATCGGTTTTTGATATCCACCGTTTTCGCAAATGGGATTGTCTAAGTGTTATCTTTTATTTACAAATTTTCTTTTTATTGACAATCCGTTTTCTAAAATGATTGGTGGTTATCTCGTACTATTATTTTAATCGACAGTGATGCTGAGAATGGACCATCTATGATTCCTGTTATTATTGGAGTATTGGGCTGGCCACCTATTATTTTAGTAGGCGGGTTGTCACAGATGGTATCAGAGCATTAGGTTCTAGAGTCCTTAGGAATCTGTGAGGATGTATTTTGCTTTCAGCGTTACTTCTGATTTGATATAGAACCCTAAGATTAAGATCGTTGATTTCTTTGGTGAGAACTCGTTCTCCTGCTATGATATGAGAACCCCGAAAATCTTTTGCGTGTTCGTGTGAGACTGGTAATTCGTTAGATGAAGGGCATCATGGAAGACCGTTATGAAGGCGTTATGAGAATGGATTTTAAGAGCTGTGAACTGTAGTCGGGGATGAGGACCGCTTTAGAGGTTGCTTCCCTTGTAGCATTATCTTATATTGCTACCGTGACTACTAAGTACAATGGATATAGTTTTCCAAGTACCGCTATCGGAAGAGGGTGATACTAAGTTTGGGACTCCAAACGATATTAAGTTGAAGATGAGAGGTCCTTAGTGAGGACCACCTGTTGAAGTTAAGTTAGATAGATGAGGTGAAATCTCGTTTGGTAAGAATATAAGGCCCGAGAGTTTGGCCTAGAGTGGGGCATAGAAGTGCCCACGTGCGAAGATCGAAAGGAAAATCTTCCACCTATTTGGAGTAAGGTTAAAATGGCGGAATAGGTAGTCGCCTTATATTGATGGAGTAGGAGGTTTTGGGTCATAGGGAAACCCGTTAGAAATTTTCGATGACAAGTTTCTTTGTGGTGCTAGGAATGATGAGAAAATAAATTCTCAAGTATTCATGCGAGGTTCGGGTAAAGGCCGACATTGAATTAAGGGTGTCACAATTTGGGAAATCGTGCACCAAAATAAGATTGGTATGAAGAGGAAGGATTCCTTTGATAGAAAGATCTACTCACAAGTAAGTGTTGTTAACACTTTAGGAGAAGCGGTGTTCATGAGACCCCATCGGTGGACATCCACCCGGGGAAGACTCATGGAACTAAGGACGGGGAGGCTAGTAGAATGTTCCCTTTATAGGAGAAGTTAAGGGAACTATGCGAGAAATCGCTAGAGTAATTTGAGATAGAAGTTATTTATGTCGATTCAGACTAGAATTATACGTCTAGGAACCTTTTAATAATGGCCAAAGAGATTGGAAAGTATGTCGGTGGGAATTTCCACCGTAGTCGAAGGTGGGATGTTCCTTATGTTAAAATGGAATAGTATCATATTTACCCTAGATTCGGGTGTGTATATTGAGCTTGTGGTAGTATATCTATATAACTTCCATTATAGGGAAGTTCTATCTTTTCTTTCACTCGTTATGGGGCGACTGATTATATGTGTGGTATGTGCTGCTTGTATTATATGTAATATACGAGTAGAGATATTCTTGGGTTGGTTGGGGTGATAGCAAGTGAATAAATTACGGGGCTATCCTATTTCTAGTTCTAGGGAGGACTAGTTGTTCTATAATATCTCTCCTGGATACAGGTTGAGACTTTATGGAGGTGATTTACGGTATGTAGATAGTTTTCATTTTTATTTTGATTTGCTTTGTTTATTTTGTTTTATTATTTGCTTGCTTTGCTTGTGTATGCTATTGTCTTATCTCCACGACCAACAAGTTAAGGGGATTGTGTGGAGGGGTTCCTTGTTTGGATTTCGCTTTTGCGAGACGCTCCACGCATGAACCTTAATGAAGTTGGAAGTGGAGAGATGTGCATTTTCTTTCTTTTCTTTCTTTTCTTTCTTTATGTTGGTTAAGTGTTGGGTTGGAAAGTTTAGCCAAAAATCACGTAAATGAGTGGTTAGAAGGCTAAGTTAAAGTGCGTGATACGAGCACTGTGATAGTTTTCCTCTGATCGATGTGGGGAAGACTAAGATATGAAAGTCAAATTGAGACTTATGATTATGCCTTAATGAGAAGGCCATCTATAAAAGATGTATGTATAGTGAGACCAAGTGTTTGTGGCATTTTACAGAAAGTAATTGCCTCAGTTGATTAATATGGTAAGACTTAGGGGTAGAAGTTTATTAGTATAGTTACGATTTCGGATTTTAGCTATCCTGATCATGTGTCTTAGACCTTTACTTCTTGACGACCGACGATGCGAGGTAGTAGTGTAATAGGAGGATTCCTTGTTTGGATTTCGCCTAGGCGAGACGTCCCACGCATGAAGCCGAGTGAATGTCGGGAGTTGGGAAAGGTCTTGGACACTAGGGATATAATTAGGATATACTTATACGACTAGACTAAGATAGATAGATTGACTTTAGTATTATTAGGATGTAAGGCCTTTAGGGCATGTAATGTGATTTTAGGAAGGTGGTAGGGAGTTAACAACAATAGGTTTGTGGGTTAACTCTAAGTGGGATTTGGTCCCTAGAACGACGAGAGATTTAGAATCTTGAGTGATTCAGAATGTTAGACCGTAGAAGGAGGGGCCTTTCTTAGATAGAGCGTTACATCGGTAACCTATCTTTAGAGGAGTTGAAGTACGAACTGACTTTTACTCCTGCACTCGTGCTGTTAAGATCGAGAGTGGATTTGATAAACGAGTCCTTGCCAGGAACGGGAAGTATTAATGCTGGCGTATGAACCCATTGTTTATGTATCTCAAAGACTTAAATTCGGTGAGAAATATTATTTCCCCGCTCGATTTAGAGCTCGTAGCGGTAGTATTAGCCTTAAGGAATACAAGCACTACTTCATGGGCAGGGATTTGGTCTTTTCACGAGCAAGAAGCTGAAGTTTTTGAGGGACTATTGATGGAATACTCCCCTTTAGCTAAGGAAATGCGGATGGGTTAGTAAATGCTCCATGTAGAGAACCGTCGGAGAGATTAGGGAGGCACGGGATGCCAAGTAGAACGAGTTTCACCGAGGGGACACTATAGTAAGAGCGCTCGTGTTCGTGATTGACCGACTCACCTACTAGTGTGAAGAGACTAGTGGTGGGATGAGGAAGGACGAGAATAATAGTTTGTAGGTATTGAAATCTTCGTACAATTGTTCGAATCATTTCTTATAAGTAGAGTACTGGGATGTACAAGTGTTTCCTTCCATAATAGAAAGGTAGGATCGATTGTTCTAGAGGGACGATTAGGTTCTATGTTAGAGCAAGATGAAGGTAGACTAAGATCGAATTATGATGACCTTAGTTCGAGAAAAAATAGGAATGCCACTTTTAAACCAGGGGTTTACTAGGAATGATAGAACGATAGTTTATAGTGGTATACCCTTATGTGTTTATACTATATGCCTGAATTTTGAGGTCAAAATTCCCTTCTAAGGGGGGGAGTATGTAACAACCCAGGTTTTTGAGCGCCTATTTTATATTATTTCGCCCGATGGGCTAATACTCTTAAATAGGGGAAGTGGGAGTAAATATTATTTTCGTGAGATTTAGGGATAATACTTACTATGTTTTGTCTATTTACCGTATGAGAAGGTAAATGGCATTATATTGTGATATATTGCGTCGTTATATGTAAAACGACGGTTATGGCTCATGTTTGAATTGAGGTATAATTAATAAAGTAAAATAAAATTTGGAACATAAAATTGTTCACACTTTCCCGAATGCCAAAATAGGGGGTGCGGTTGTTTTTAGAATAGTCGAGATAGTAGAAATAAGTGCCATGTTGTGTTTTTGGGTTTCGGGCACTTTTGACGCGTTTTGCCTCAATTATGCAGATACGAGTCATTTAATGGTGTATTAGCAATTAAAAGAGGGCATTTGTGTTGTAAGACCCGTTTAACTCTCCCCACCCCTTTTCTTTCTTCATTTTGTGAGAGAAGCCAAAGGAGAGAAAGAGAGAGGAGAGAGCTTGGGAGAAATGGGAGAAAGGAGAGAAAATGGAGATTTGAGGCCGAAATCCGTTTCTACCGGAGTTGAATCCGAAACTACAAACTCGAGGAAAGTTTTTTACTTGTTAGATGTTGATTTAATGTGATAAATTGCATGTTTAGTTAAGTTTTAGAGATTTAAACCATATATTGGTTTTTGTTAATTTTGATGATTAAACCCTTAATTCTTAGTTTTAATTTGATTTGAGGATAAATTAGTAGTTAGTAATGGTGTAGAAATGATTTGGGTTGAATTGTTGTTGTTGATGTTGGGCAAAATCAAGGGTTTGAGGGTTTTGGGATTTTAGGGTTCAAACAACCCGTAACCCATACTTGGAAATTCTGCAAGATCGAATCGATTCGCCCTCAGCGAATCGATTCGGCAATAGGGAAAGTTACAGGTCTGAATAGGGCGAATTGATTCGGGGTTATGCAGAATGCCAGGGTCTTCTTGACCGAATCGATTATATCGAAATCTTAGAGACTAATTTGAGGTTTATGGTACTTCGGGTCTTAAGTCATTAATAAAATGTGACATTAAGAATGAAAAATGCATAAAGATGAAATGTGGTACTAATAAATAAGTACAAATGCTTTTGAGAATGTAAAATTGGATGTTTTCAAAAGGAAAGAGTAATGGTTTTCATAAATGTTAATGGATGGATACACACCTCTCTAAATCGCTATTTTAAGGGAAGTTCGCGTGTTGTGGTGAAGCCCCCTGACAAATTAACGCAGGGTGGATATAGTCCCTAGGCTATGTGAGCGTTTGTGTTGTATTTTTCTGCGATGGGTAGGAGATTCCGGGTGTGGTCTTGACTATCCCGCAGGCACATGGCCTCTTCCCGACGTTTCGATAGGATCCCAGGTTGTCTAAATGATAGGCCCTGGAAGATGATAGCCATTTAGGGACGCGCACAGTGGGGAAACCCGGACGGGCGGTCTTAGAATCGTTATATATATATATATATATATATATATGATTATAACTATTCTAAATCAATTTGGACTTGATGTATGATGGTGCCATAAAGAGCACAATGAAAATGCCATATAGAGCATGAGAAAGTGCCATAAAGAGCACGATGAAAATGCCACAAAGAGCATATGATGATAATTATATTCTTGATAAGGAAGATATTTTTACAAAATGTATAGTTGAAATGAAATGCCACAAAGAGCATAAGATTATGATTATATTTCCTAATAAGGAATGAATTCATGAAATGAATTAGTATACGATGAATTTGATTGGTAAACATTTAATAAGATGTTGTACCATTTATATATATTCCTAAAGAATAAATGGGAATTATGTTTTGATGGTGAATGGATATAATTATGTATCCTTGTGGAGTAGTAGATGAGACCTCTCACACATATATATAATACACATTATATTGTGCTAAGGGTCTAATGTATCTCGACGATCAGCCTTGCCTAGTAGTAGTGTATCGGGGGGGGGGGGGGGGAGGGGGGGTTCCTTGTTTGGATTTCGCTTTACGAGACACCCCACGCACGAATTAGGTCATAGTGTTGTGACTGGGGAGAAGTTAGCCTTTAGTACTTAGATTAATTAGGACAGGGTCTAATGTATCTCGGCAATCAGCCTTGCCTAGTAGTAGTGTATCAGGGGGGTTCCTTATTTGGATTTCGCTTTGCGAGACACCCCACGCACAAATAAGGGCATAATGTTGAGACTGGGGAGAAGTTAGCCTTCTTTTATTTGCTTAAATTGATCATCATCATTGATATTGCGCTAGGTTGCGGTTAGATTGAGAGGTGAGAAATTTATTATTGTTAATTGCGAGAGAATCACGCACTTAACTGTCATACATTTTATTCACATGGGAATCATATCAAACCGGGCCCTGACCCGTATCTATATTTCTTTATTTCTGCATATAATCTTTTTCCGTTACAGGTTCTCTACCGCATGGACACCCGTATTTACATTTCCATTCCGGTTGTCATGGAGCTACAACATATTGCGGATGTTGTAGGTTATTTGTATTAGACGCTTATTTCCATTCTACGTTAGTTATGTTCAGTTTATTTATTCGAGCGTGGTGCCCCAGTGTTTCACTCATTCATTGTATTGTAAATATTGAAATGTAATATTCGGTGTAACTATTTGCATTGGTCTGTTCATCGACAGCTTATTCGGTGATTATTTGTGATATTGTCACTCTTTATTCATCGGTTTTTGATATCCACCGTTTTCGCAAATGGGATTGTCTAAGTGTTATCTTTATTTTACAAATTTTCTTTTTATTGACAATCCGTTTTCTAAAATGATTGGTGGTTATCTCGTACTATTATTTTAATCGACAGTGATGCTGAGAATGGACCATCTATGATTCCTGTGATTATTGGAGTATTGGGCTGGCCACCTATTATTTTAGTAGGCGGGTTGTCACACTTATGTTGCTAGCTATTATTGGTATCTCATTTATACATCAAAATTGAAATCTTTTGTTCATTATTTGGATTATGTGTGCTTGTGTTGGTTAATTTTTTGTCATTTCATTTCACTTCACATCATTGCATGATATACTTCTTTTTCTTTTTGTTTAAATTTGTTACATTTAGGGGAGAAGTTAACTATATTATGCATCTTATTCATTGTCTATTCTTAAATAAAAAGGGAAAAAATGTTATCTAACTCTCTAACTCAGGCGGATAAATTTTTACCTTAGTAAGAGACATCCTATCTTAGGTGGAGATTGTTAGACAAAGGGGGAGGATTTTTCATATGAGGATTTATATTCTTATATATTATCTTTGCATTTGAAAGGTGTATTTAAGTTTGCAAGTTTACAACGATGCGAAAAAGTCTTATACAAGAGCATAGTTACTAAGAGTTTGTGTCTATCAAGTCTATACTTTTTACTTTTGAATTCGGGGATTGAGCTTTTAGATGAGCTTAATGGTCCATAGTTTTTGTTTTTGAGTTTTGTCCTGGAATAGTCAAAAGGAAAGATTTGTGAGGGCAATTTTCAATCTAGCCAATTTTTATGTATTAGCTCAATTTCGCTTCGACAAAATCATTTTAATGATTTGTTAGGTTTTGAGTCTGTTTATCCTTCAAAGCCAATGACAAGTGAGATTGAAGACCATAGCAGCTAAGTTAGAGAATCTACATTGTTGTGCCACGTTTTGTCTTCAACATCCATAAATATCGTGAGGTATGAATATGTATTATTTTTTAACCTTGGAATTTTATTTGGGTGTTGTATTAAAATATTATTTGAGGATACTTTTAATAAAAAGTTTTTAAAGAAAAAATGTTTGGTTTATCAAATTTGTTCAAATTATTTGTTAAACCTATTCAAACGAAATTGTATTGTTCATTCAAATGGCAATTTTTTCTGGTTTAAAAAAGTTATGTAATTTCGTTCGAATAGACATTGAACGAGTATCTAACAAGAGTTCTTTGTCTCATAGAAGATTTTTGTTACAAGGTAATTGAAGTATGTTCAAATGAGATTTCATAGGTCATTCAAATGAGATTGTTTTCCTTCGAACGATAATGGTATGTTCGTTCGAATGACAACAAAATTCCTCGAATATTGTGCCACCTCAAAAATCATGTTTTCTATATAAAGGAGTGTTAGCATAAATTTTTTCTTAAGGCTTTCGAAATTTATTTCAAAAGACATATCTAAGAGACTCCAAACGCTAGTTTCAATCAACTAGTTTTGAGATCCAAGTTTCATCAATTTATGCTTTGAGATCCCCATTTTTTGTACCAACATTTATGCTCTTCATATTGTTGACTATTGTTTAATATGGTGGATTTCGTGCTTGTTGTGGTTTAATGTGGTGGACTCCGTGTTTGTGATGATTTGTTGAGCTAGAATTTGTGGATTCCGAGGCATGGTGGACTCACATGTTGTGTCAGTGCATAAGTGGACTCCTACGTATAGCTATCCATAAGGTTAAAGGAATGGCGACGAGTCAAGGTTTGAGGGAGTAGAGTCAGTTTTCTAAGTCCCTAGTCGTGTTCTTATTAATCCCGACGTAGTGAATTTGCTTGACGGGGCGTCCGAAGTTTTTTCCATTTGGATTTTCCTCATACATCTGGCATTGTGGTTGATTGATTTATTTTATCCTTGCTATCACCTGAATGCATGTTTTAGGGTAAGATAAAACTGATTAATTCTTTAACATGACAGCCAATTTAATTGGTGCAAGTTTTAATTCCGTTAACTATTTCAGTTTAATTTAATTTTGAACAATTAAATATTAGAATGCGTGTGTGTGTTCGACCATCCATATTAGAACCCTAGCGTGTATTTGTATTTTTCATAGTGAGAAATAGCACTGAGAAATTTCGCAGTGAGAAATAGCAAGGTGAAATTTTGCATTGTCCAAAATTTCAAATTTCACATTTTATATATATGCGCTTTTTGCACCGTGGATTACAATAATTTCGTATTACGAAATATGTTAAATCTAATTTTGAAATGGTATTAAGATTAATTATATAATTTTTTAAACCCCTCTAGCGAGAATTATTGCTATAAAAGATTCAATGAGTAATGTTTTTTAATATTTGTTTACTCATTGAATCTTGTATGGTATTAGTCATCTGTTGATGGGTTCAATATATATATATATATATATATGTGTGTGTGTGTGTGTGTGTGTATACATTTTTTGCAATGCAAATTATAATAATTTCTCAGTGCAAAATATACTATATCTAGTTTTAAAATGGTTATAACATTAATCATATAGTTTTTTAACACCTCTAGATAGAACTAATATCATATAAGATTCAATGAGTAAAAATATTTATTAATCTTTATTTTCTCATTGAATTTTTAATGGTAATAGTCCTCACTACAGGGGTTATAAATAAATATATTCAACATGAAATGTGACAGTGTGTTATTAAAAAATAGACTTAATAATCCTTAATAAAATGTGGCAGCGTGTCGAATACTTAATTATGAGTGGGTGATGGTTGAAACTCTACACACACACACACACACACACACACACACATGTTTTTGTATGTATGTGTGTGTGTGTGTATGTGCATTTTTCGCAATACTAATTACAATAATTTTGCATGGCGAAAAATGTTAAATCTGATTTTGAAACAGTTATAAAATTATTCATATAGTTTTATAAACCCCTCTAGCGAGATTTACCATAAAAGAATCAATTAAACCAAGATAAATAAATATTTTTAAAATTGTATGATTACTTTTATAACCATTTAGAAATTAGACTTAACATTTTTTGCATTGCAAAATTATTGTAATTCGCAGTGCAAAAAACGTATATATATAATGTGAAATTTGAAATTTGAAAATTTTCATATTTCTCACTGCGAAATGTTGAGATTTCACATTTTGAATTTTTATCACCTAAAAACTCGTCAAAAATTGCATTGTGAAATTTCAAACTTCAAAATTATATATCTTTCTTGGACCTCTTTTGATAGATATCACCGAGACCTTATATATATATACACACACACATATATCTCCAATGGTGTTACATTTTGGGAGACATTTAATTGTAAATTTTTCATGAAAAAAAGGAAAAATAAGGATCTGGGGCAAATTTATCCCAAAAATACTATAAACAAATGCAAGGGGCCTTAGACTAAACACGTTTGCGATAGGATCTAATTATAGTACATGTTTCTTTTCAAATGGGGGATGAATTAATCGCTCAATTTTTATTAATCACAAATGGCGAGTAATAGTATCTTCAAGGTTGCATTACATTTGAGAAAGCGAGGTATAAAAATGCTGACCTCCCATATACGAATTCTATTTTTTAAAAACACTAAAGGAATGTAACGCCAAGTTATCAACTGTAAGGGCACCTCTTAAAAACATATGGACCACATAAACCATATAAAGCAACAACTCGAGCATATACTGACCCTCTAGTTAGCTAAACCATATTTTGGGTAGTATTCTCAGTGAAAGTACTAAATATCTACAATGAAAATGAATTACCTTCAAGTATATTCAGTAGAATCCCATTATTTTCGAATAAAAAAATGAACCCAAACCACCAATTTGTACTAATAAAATTGGTGTTTAGAACCGTTTTAATTATTTGTATATATATTAATAAACTAGCGGTTAGAACAATTACAATTGTTTGTAACTGTCTTAATAGCTGGACAAAAAATAACTAACAAAAATGGAATTAATATTGGGCCAGAAAATAATAAAAGACACACCAAAAATTGGACTCATAAAATAATAAAATTTTAATAAAGCCTAAAAAGTTAATACTTAGGCAAGACCAAATCCCACGACACACGGGCCACGACCGGATGTATTGGGTAGGATCGGATCAGGCGGGCGGTGTGCACGTGTGGATTTGGAAGTCAATCTGAGACCATGTTGGTCCTCTATCTTTCAAAGAGTTGGGACACATCATGACCACCAAGCCCAAAAGCCAAAATTGATGATAATATACTATACCCATTTCTCATATTTTATCTATGTGGAACTTTGTCTTTTATACAATACCTCAATCAAATTTCATGTTATAAGTGGATACTTCGATAATAATATCTCAGTTATTAATTTATGGTTTTGCACAAGTGAGTATACCATGTTATACTCCTTATAAAGGAGAAAATGTTACAACTTTAACCGTCTCAAAAGAGGTATGACTCACATATTAAATTGACCTTGAAGTTAATCAAAATACTATTTTATCAACCCATTTGAATTACTATAAATTCCAACAATTCCCAACACGAATGAAATTGGTTGGATCAACAAAAAAGAGTATGCAGACAAAAAGAGAGTTCTATTAGAAAATTCATGAATTAGGAGAGATAACATTTGGCCTTAAATTTTCCCTAGTGAAAGACTAATAGATTTACCGGCTGATCAGTGAACGCAATGTGTTGAATAATTCAGTAGGTGAAAATGAAGATAATAGACTTCATATAGTTGTTTAATGAACATAATTGGTTCTTTTGGCTATGTTGATTTTGGCCCACAACAACTCCTGGTTTCATGAGTGCTTTAAAGTATATCATCCTTCAAAGTTCTCATAAAAAAGGTCCCTTCACACTTACATATGTGACTTCCCATTAAGAGCATCCTACTGTACCCTCACTTGAATTCCCAAAATGTAGGAGTCATTAATAGCTATGCTTATCCTGACTTACTTGGTAGGCAACATTGTATTATCATAGGACTAGGTATGAGTTTAAAACTTATTAGTGCTCACTTCGAAGATTCAGTTGTCCTATTGAACCTAGGTCTTGGGATCTCCAGTAATCTAGTTAGGGTTTCCATTAAGACAACTATTTATTTTGTAGTCTTTAATCCCATTACCCTCAACAAATGATATATTTGCTCTCTATTCAAACCTTTAGTTAATGAATCCTCTATATTTCCCTTAGACATAAAATAATCAATGTAAATAATTCCATTAGAGAGAAATTGTTTCATGGTAATATGTCTTCGACGTATATGCCGAGACTTATCGTTGTATTAAATTACTATGTGCTCTACCAATCGCTGATCAATGTATGGTAATTGCGGGCACATGCTTTGTCCATATTGGAATGTCCTTTAAAAAGTGTCGGGGCTACTCTACTTCTTCTCTACCTTTACCTAATATATAAATTCAAATTCCATGGTAGATGTTGAAATTAAACTTTATTTTGAGGGTTTCAAATACACCGCAACACTACCAAGTGTAAATACATATTTACTTGTGGAATTAGAACCACTCGATTTAGATATCCAGTTAGCGTCACTATATCCTTCAACTATGGCCTGATATTTGTTGTAGTGTTATCCGTGGTTACGGGTATATCTTAAATATCTAAGAGCCCTTGTTATGAATTTCCAACGGTCTTCCCCTCTATTACTTATATACCTACTTAATTTGCTAACTGCGTAAGCAATATCTGGATGTGTAGTTCATGACATACATTAAACAACCTATA
Organism: Sambucus nigra; assembly: GCA_949130495.1. Taxonomy (NCBI): domain Eukaryota; kingdom Viridiplantae; phylum Streptophyta; class Magnoliopsida; order Dipsacales; family Adoxaceae; genus Sambucus; species Sambucus nigra. Next base: position 226,980,326 of record OX422219.1, read on the forward strand.
ATACAAGTCTACTCTAATTGAGATATACCATTCTTAATATTCTTATATAAATAAATATTGAGGTCAATAGGTGTTTTAGCTATACTATCACTACATTTATGAAACTTATCAAGTATCTTATCAATATAATGATATTGAGACAAGACAAGTCCGTCCGATGTTTTAGAAATTTTAATTCCTAATATAACATTTCTGATACCCATATCTTTCAGGACTTTCTTAGTAGATTTAATGATATCCTTATTACTTCTAATAATAATCATAGCACCTAAATAGAGACAAAGAGTGACATAACAACTTTGAGTGTTTTTAATGTAAACATATTTATCACATTCATTTATTTTAAATCGATTTGATATCATTACAGTGTCAAATTTGTCATGCCACTGCTTAGGCGCTTATTTTAATAGATAAGGGGATTTAACAAGTCTAAGGACTTTCTTTTCTTGTCCTAGAACTTTACTTTTGGTTCTTCCATGTATATCTCTTCATTTAACTCGCCATTTAAGATGGCATTTTCACATCTATTTGATGTATCTCAAGACTATGCAGTGCTATAATAATCATTCGAATAAGTGTCAAAATAATCAAATACTTCCTTTTACTTATAGTCTTTATCCACAAGTCTTTCTTTTTATTTTTCGATTGACCCATCTATCTTCAAATTTCTATTGAATATCCACTTGCATCCAAGAGTTTTACTATCGATGGTAGACCCGCCAATTCCCAAGTATGATTTTCCATAATGGATTCAATTCAGTAATTTATAGCCTCTTTCAGGAAGTAGTTCGTGGAGTTGACGTTGCTTCAACTAAGTTTCTAATCTCACTTTCTAACATTTAAATTAAAAAATCTTAACGAAAAGACTTTGAAGTGTTTGTCCTTTTACTATGTTTAGTTTCAAAATCAAAACCCTTCTCAATAGTTTTATTAACTACATTTTCTTGATGATTACTAGATGTTGCGTCATAAGCACTTTTAAAATAAATTAAACTAGGTGCATTATTATGCGAAAATACATCTTCAAACAAATATGCATTTCTAGATTCAATAATTGTATTTAGGTGTATATCAGGAATCTCTGATTTATGAATAAGAAATAGATATGAACTATTATTAATTTAATTGCCAATGAAGCTGCAATCAAGCATTTTTTGTCATATTTTAATCCTTTTAGGATTAGGAACGACTAACATTAGAAGACAAGCCCAGAATTTGAGGTATTTATAAGGAGGTCTTCGACCTTTCCGCTATTCATGTCGAAAGGTTTACCTCATAATCTGTGGGGGAATCTCTTTACCACATCTTGTTTGTTAAAATTTCAAGCCATATATATCACTGTGAATTCATTCAAAAGGATTTAAGCTATTTTCAATTGACTGAAAAGGAGTTCTAGTTAACTTCGATTCCACACATGCTTCACTGTTATGGCTTGAGTCAATAATAAATTAAGGTATCAAGTTTGAATTAATTAATCTATAAATAGTATCTTAATCAGCATGACCTAATTTACCATGCCATACATCACAAGGCTCAAGAAAATATGCAGAAAATACATTCTTATTATTATTAATAGGCATTATAATCATTACATTGAGTTTGAAAAGCCCATTGCTCAAGTATCATTTTCCCACATACATACCCCTTTTAGTGATTAAAAATTTGTTATATTTAAACATTAGTTTAAATCTATTCTTGCTACTCAAGGATACATAATGTTCTTCGAAATGTCTGGGACATGAAGCATGTCATTGAGACTGAGTTCCTTTCCTGAAGTCATCTTGAGCATACTTTTTCCTTTCCCTTCAACCATTGAAGTAGAATAATTTCCCACGAAAGTTACGGCTCATGATCAGAGTCTTAATAGGACTTAATTATATTTTTATCAGAACATAAGGGACGAGTGGCCCAAGTTTTCACCCACCGTTCTCTAGTATTTCCATCCATGTTAACTTCAGATAGAATGACTGAGAAACTCAAATTTGTAATATCGTCTGAATGGTTTTTAACCTAAGTGACATTGGATTGTGCATGATTTTGTTTTTGATTCCCTTAATATTTGCGCTTGCAGTAATCTTTAGCATGATGTCCCGAATTATCACACATAAATTATTTACCATCAAACTTTTTGAATTTCCTACCTTAGTTCACACACTTTATTTTCTTGTTCTTCCTACTTTTTTCCTCTTCCACAACATGTGCTTTGAATTCCATAGGATTTTCATTTTTCTTCTCGGATGCACGAGTATCCTCTTCAATTCTCAATCTCTCAAATAGTTCCTCAAGCCCTATTTCTTTACGTTTATGTTTCAAATGATTTTTGAAATCTTTCCAAGATTATGAAAAATTTTCATTCATTGTAACCACTTGGGATGATTCACTCAATTCTATTTTTTTGGAAAATATTTAATGAAAAATTAATTGGACCTCTTACACCTGATTCATGAGAATCTTTTAATCAACCATTTAAAATTTAAGAATCTGTCAAAAATGAATTTTTTCTTTTCGATATCTTTTATTTTATATTTTTGTCCGAAGACTTTCATACCTCTTTAGTCATTTTAATATGGCTGTACACATTATACAATGTGTTTTCTAGATTTTTTAGTATATAGTTTTGGCATAGAAAATTAGAATTCTTCCATGCATCCACTACATCAGTTATTTCAGAGTTGATGCATCTTCATGTAGGAATTTAACAAGTTCAAAGTTGTCAGATAAAATAAAATTAGATGTTTCCACCATTTAAAATCAGTGCCTTTGAACTCTTCAGCATTTTCACCATGTCAAACATTTGTTGGTAAAACCACAATAGGAAAATCTGAAGTAGAAACCATTTCTATTTTAAACATATATAGTAATAAATATATATTCTAACATGATATATGAGTGGAGAAATTATATATAAATTAATTACACTATTTTTATTGAATATGAATATTAATAAAACTTGTATATAACATTGAGTTAAACGTATAGTAATATACATGCAATATAGTTAAAACTTTCTAAATGAACAAAACAAATTTTATGATTTACAAAAAAGTACAATACATAAACATTTTTTATAAACAAGTAAAACCCCAAACTAGTTTTCTGATTTACAAAAAAAATGTTGGAACGCATAGAGTAATATCATATAGATTCTGTAATTTATCACTATAGAAAATCATTAAGGAAATAATATAACGATAGTAAATCTTTCCTTAGTATTGTTATCCAAAATGATTTTTCAGTAATTACAGAATATAAAATAATATGTAATAAATTTGAACAAATAAAAGCTTCCAATGATAAGATGAAGATAAATATGATTAAAGCAACTATCTAACACTTTATCCTTAAGACGAGATTCGCACACAATAATACTTCACGGACTCAATGATAATCATCTCCCAATATACAACAACCAACAAGTTGCAATAGTAGCATTCCATATCGTAAGTCATAGGTGAATCAACAATGAAGAACTCTCTTTATTTAAGAACACAAAACTGGACTGACCAAGACTAAAAAATAATGTCTGGAAAATAAAGAAAAAGAAAGAACCCAAGCCACCAATTTATAATAATAAAATTGGTGGTTAGAATAGTTAAAACTGTTTGTTACTTTCACAATAGTTGGACAAAAAATAACTAACAAAAACAAAATTAGCATTCGGCCCAAAAATAGTAAAAGGTGAACCAAAAATTGAATTAAAATAAATAAATAAAAGGCTTAAAAAGTTAATAGTTAGGCCAAGAAAAAATCCAAAGTCCATGACCAATGACCCACGACCGATGACCTATGACCAAGACCATACCATGCCGAGTCGGATCGAGTCGAGTGAGCGACGAAAGTGCCCGCGTGTGGACTTAAAAGTCAATTGAATCCCATATATGTCCTCCATCCTTCGAAGAGTAGGGATAACACAAGGGCACTAAGACCAAAAGCTCATAGAATTAAACCCAACACCACTAATATCTATTTTATACCATCATGTGTGATGTTTAAACTCAACAGGACTAATGTCTTCAAGAAATTAACCAACAACACTAAATTAGTATACCACCAACATTAAATTATACCACCAACACAAAATTATACCAACACCATTGTACTAACAAAATTAAATTTTAACCAACAGCATAGAAAACAGGATGGAGGCTTAATGCGGTGACCCCATTTTTTTCTAACATTTTTTATAGAATCGACGAAAGTGTAAATTTTTTACGGTTTCTTTAAAGTTCGTTATGAACACTTGTCATTTCTTTTCAAATTTAATGTAATATATAAAGACCTCAATTTAACAGTTCATCTTCAGCTCCAAAAACTTCAGCACCAATGCCACTTATTATTGTGTAAAGCATGAACATTACAAAAAGGAAAAAGAAAAAAGTTAATTTGAAGTCACTATAAAAAAGAAAAAGAAAAGAATAAATGAACATGTTAAAAAATTTCTTAGCCAAACAATATGCTGATTAAAAAGTGTAAACCATTTCAAAAATTTTAAAACAAAAAAAAAATTGTGGTAGGCACCCATCTTCTTCCTGGTGCCCCTAATAAAAAACAGATTCAATGTTGTCTGGTCTCTGTTGCATATCATCATAATATTAAACCCAAAATGTGAGAGAACCTAGTTTGATGTTGGCGTGAGAAACCTACCAAATCAAAACACCGTAAAATATCCTTAGTTGAAATGAAATAGTTGTTGTACAGAGACAGAGAGGGAGATAACACTAAGAGTTCTTTTTCTTCTCAAAACTGACATTATATCATAGCTTTAAACTGGATCTATAACCCATAAATGTTGTTTTGACAGATTTTATTAAATAAAAAAACTCATCAAATGCTATTTACCTCTAAAATAAGTGAAAATCTTCTTCCATGCCTCCTTGAGTGCTTAGACACAAACATTCGTGAACCACATTACACAGATGTATGGAGATCTAAAAAAAATATTCAGACACAAATCGGAGAGGGTAAAGATGTCAAAAATTCAAGATTTATACATAAGTGAAATTCCCCAAAAAATTCAAGATGTGGAAATTTCATATCTAAAAAATTCAAGATCTGAAAAACCATCGATAAAACCGTAGAAAAAAATGAACCAGAAACCATTAAATAGAAAAAAACGATGATTTTACATGTTTACCTCTGAAGTAAGTCAAAAGATTCTTCCATGTAAGATCAAAGCATGTAAGCTTATTCACAATATCAAAGCACTCCTTTAAAATGGTTAGATAAAAATAGAATGATTGTATAGGGGACAGAAAGATTTTGACTTACAAAAAAAGAAATTGTAAATTTATAGTTTGGTCAAAAGCATTTACCTGTTAAGCAGTGGTCATCCTGTTACATTTGTGAACCTAGTATAAGAATTTACCTGTGAACGCAGTGGCCATCCCTTAAAATGGCAAAGATTTTGTCAATCCAAACTTTTCAATGACCATGAATCTTCATCCTCCAACCATTCTAACCTCCCAACACCCACCCCAAATTACTTTCCACTCCTGAAGAAAAAATAAAAAAGGCATATTAAGCAACTCGCAAGGTTATAGTCCAATTTTGAATAATAGTGTTCTAAAAGAGAAATCCACAAAAACAGTACATACCAGACCCATGGAATAATGATTTACAAATAGAGTTCATTCTCGAATAAATAAACAACCGTTATATGGAGGCAGAGAGCGGTGAGGCCAGCTGAGGTGGATGCCAACTATGGAGCTCGGAGGGTGATGGAGGTCGAGGTACAGTGGGAGGAGAGAGAGAGAGTTGGTTACAAACATACAGATTTCGTGGGTTTCGAAGCGAGAGGAGAAAGATTCAGTGTCTCGAGCTTTGTGCTTTGCTATGAAATAGTTTACCTCGAGCCTTGTGCTTTGTAAGGGGTAAATGACTTATTTGATCAAAAAGTCTTTCCAATATAAAAGCATTGATATATATATATTATAGACTTCGAAAGGTATAATGGTTTTGAGATATTCGATCCCGGTATGTGTAGGGACTTTATTGTTATGATTCGAAGGGTATTGGGTTTACTGTTCAGCGGAAAGATTTAGCATGTTATTATGTTTAACGTTCAGGACTTGGTAATAAGAAGAGCGTTTTGTTATATCACACTTTAAAGACATGGAAGTTAATACTCATAGTTGTATATCTGGGGAAAGGATTTCGAGAGCCCCGATTATATGCACTTGATGGTATGGAATGTGATTACCACCAATGTGAAGTGACAGTGTCTTTCGGAAGAATTTCCTTATTTAAGTGAAATTGTGGAAAGAGATGTAACTTTGTTGTCAAGAGACAGGAATATAGGGGTACATGTTACGAACTGAGGGCCTAACGAATTTCGATGACCGACAATGTTAAGTTGTAGTGTATCGGGGGATTCCTTATTTGGATTTCGCTCTGCGAGACATCCCAAATCTGAAACTTTGCGTAAGGTTGGTAGTAGGGAGATGTTGGCCATTTGTCCATGAGTCTTGTACATCGGTCGTTATGGAAGTATGTAGTTATAACTGAAAGCTAAAAGGTAAATTACGATATAAGGACAGTAGAGCCAGTTGTGTGGTGAGGAAGTATTGAAATTTTTATTTTATTATGGTGGGTTGAAGGATGGAATGATGTTAAGGAGGATTTATGATTTCAAATTCTGGGGTAATCTAGAATGTCCATGTGGTATAGCCACGTTGCGAATATATGGGCAATAAAGAATTAAGCATACGTATGAAGTGTATATAATGTTTAGACCCGTATGCACGGTTTATAGGGTGTATGGACACCTTGGTTTGCTGGTGTCTGGATCGCCGGAAGAAGAGACATGGAAATAGATGGGTGAAATTTATGCTTGTGAGGCCGATATTTTAAAATGGTAGTGCTAGAATGGGTTAAGCGTCGTAAGCGAAGGATGATAAGAAGTATATTCGTGTGCAATTAGAGTAGCATGTCCGAACTTGGTGGAAAGGCAGTGGGAAGCAATTTAAAAAGGGGGTATCCGTTGAGAAAACAAATATTTAACTATTATGGACAATTTAGAGCAGAGTTACACCAAGGTGAATGTTGAGGATTAATTACGCATAAATAGAATGATAATGTCGATAAGGTATAGATATTCCAGAAGTGCACAATGTGGCGAAAAGTGCATGAGTCGAAATTTTTGGGAATACGCCGAAAGAACAAGAGGATTATTTAGTACCACTGAATGGGATGAATTGTAAGTGAAAGTCGGTGTTGAGAGGGAAATTGTAAGTAGTATCCAAGTGAACCGCTCATAGATAGAAAACAGTTGGAGTAGGAAGATCAGGCATATATTTTGTATCCATCCGACGATTCCAGTGATGGTAGAGTCAAATGGTCTCTTTGATGGGTTGCCGACCTAAGATAAGTAACGGGTTCCTTCGAATGTGTGAAATAGGTTATCCGGAAGGAAAGTAATTGCTATATTCTTGGGTGATTTAAACTATTAGATAGTGAACGCACCAATACGTGGTCCTACCTAGTATTATTCTGAACTAGGATGAGATCCCCAAAATCCACCTTCAACTTGGGGTATCAGGAAGTAGTGGGGATAACATTTCATTTTGAGAACAGTGTCTCACCTATAGCCCGAGGAGTAGGCGCAAGGTGATTGACTACTGGTGGAGCTGAATGAAAGTAATTTTGTACTCATTGCGATCATTTGATTTCCACAATGGGTATAGCTAGTAACTGTAGTACAATATGTAATGGGGAGAGGATATTACCTAATGGTAAAGTTGTGTGAAAGCACCCGTACCTATTTATAGTGGACACGGTGCTTACTGAGGCTTTCTATGGATAAACCTTACTATTCTTCCTCTGTATGTTTAGAAGTGGGCAGATTATCGGAGTTTTGGATCAGTCAGACGTTAGAGTCCAGTTACTATAATGGGATAACCACCAACAGTCTTAAGCGATTTTTTCCTTTTGTAAAAATGACATCGCGGGGAGAAGAAATTCAAAGAACGGACAAGAGTAGTCAGATGTCCTATAGTTTCTCCCAGGATGGGAGTTTTGCGTTCAGATAAAGGCGGGAGTTCATACGAGGTGAGGTGCGAACTCTATATAATATTGAGATAATATGCACAATGATGTGTAGGCTATTCTTATTCGAATGTTATTTAGTAAGAGCACAGAGTGAGGTGCATTTATTGAGGTGTGACCCTCTAACTGATAAAGTGTCGAGAGTGTTCAACAAACTTGTTGTGAAGTGGGGGTTTTAGTGATTGAGCCTTACTTTAAATTTTGTTTTGAGTACTCGAGGATACCTAATTTCTCCAGGTATGCCTTACTTTTCCGAATTTCGGGAAGAAATTCCGTTATTAGGGGGGAAGTATGTAATACCCCGTATTTTTATGGCTTTTAATTATGAGATTAATTAAATAAAGTTGCTTTTAATTATGGGATTAATTAAATTAATTTGAGAGAATAAAATGTAAATTAATCTGGATTTAAATACTAGCGAGGTGAGAGTTGGAATTTGATTATGATAATAATGTTGTATATTACTGAGTGAATATGATAATATATGATTATTAAATTTACTAATATTATCGCGAGTTATAAATACGACAAATCAAAAATTATGTTGGGACGCGCATGTCAGTCGCGCCAGGAATCAATTTGAATTAATTTAAAAGTGAATTATATTTGTATCATCCGTATGGTCATTTTTGAGTCCGCCAACGTGTCCGAAAGGGTCGAAAGAGTTAGAAAACAGTATCCGAAGGTTTAGTTTGGGTCCCGGGACATTTTTAGGCCTAACTAACAATCCGCAAGGGTATTTTAGTCATTTTAAATTTTAATGAATAACGACCTACGAAAATTAGGCTTTGTTTATCAGCCAAACTTATGGCCGTTAGGGCCATTATCTGTCAAAACCAAATAGTGGGAAACATGAGAAGAGAGGAGGAGTTCCAAGGGTTTCAAAGGCCATAACCACCACATACCTCCACTATCGCCGAATTGTGATTGGAAGAAGAAAGAGAACCAACCTTTATCATCTTAAAAGGTTATAATCTTCATTCACAGATAAGTGATTTTAACTTGTTATGATTCATCAAATATATATTATCCATGTAGTTTAGAATTGGAGACTAGACTTGGAAAATTGAGAATTTTATAAACTGAGAGAATTAAATATTGAATATGGGTAGGATTTGCATGTAGATGAACTTCTGGTATGTAGAGACAACGAAATTATAATCCATGTGTACAAATTCACGACTTAAAGTTAAGAAATTCGATGTTCTTGAATTTTTTTTTGAAGAACTAGGTTTAGAGGAACATTTATGACATTCGATCCAAGAAACTATTAATTCATGATTGTTTGTTGATTCTAAAATGTTAGAGATTGTGGAAACATGTTGGTGTAATGAGTATTATACTTAGTTGGGAGTTTGGGAAGTTGTAATGGAAGATTTGGGGTGTAAATTTGGAGAACCCGTAACTGTGTAAAGAATTTCTAGGCAAACATGTAAGGACACAAATTTCCAATTGAGTCCATATGTAGTTTTGGCTCAATTCCGGACAAAAACATTTATTCATAGGATAATATTTAAATTGTAATATTCTCAAGCCTATGAAGTGTTTGTTGAAGACGTAGCGACAAAGAGTATAAAGCTTCATCAAAATGCTGGTTTGTGGGCCTCGTTTCTACGTCATCAATCATAGTTCCATGCTCCCAAGGTATGAATGCAATTATATAATATAGGAGTTTGGAAAAAAGTTTATTGGGTGTTAGGTTTAATATAAACTGCGTTTTTATTTTCAGAAAAATCTAATTAGAACTTTAAATTAAAGTATATAAAGTTTCTGGGCCAAAATCGAATTTTACAAAATTTCTGAAAGTCGTTCGAAATGTCGTTCGAACGAGTTTTTCGTTCGAACCAGGTTTCGTTCGAACGAGTTTGCCAACGAGTTCTCACTAACCTATACTGGTCTGTTGTTCAAAATGTCGTTCGAACGAGATTGTTCGTTCGAATGAGGTTTCTAACGAGATTCTAACGAAGTCCATACTGGTGCGTCGTTAGAAGTCTCATTCGAACGAGAGTTCGTTCGAACGAAATGTCGTTCGAACGAGCTGTTAGGCGGGAACAGTTTTTTGGTAGTTTTTGGCAGTTTTTCACCCACTTCCCCACTTGTTTTTTAACCAACTTTTACTGACTTTAATATGTGCGGGAATGACATTTTCCAAACCAACATTTCCATAACTTTTTCATCCTAGTTTATCTCTTAGAGAGAGTTTGAGAGCAAAAATGGTTTAGGAAAATGTTCATGTTTTGAGTGAGATTTTTAGAGAAATATTTTCATCACTCTAGTGTTTACACCCAATTGAGTTTATTCCAAGTTCTATATACTTATCAATTGCGTGGAGTTTTTGGCACAGGTTTATCTCTACCAAATTCAAGAAGAGAAGTTTTGGTTTGCTTCTACATCCATCAAAGAAGAAGAAGTTTTGTTGTGATTCTACCCACTTGGAGAAAGGCTCCTTGCTCGGGTGACGGTGACCATATAAAATCCTATCGGTGGATTCCGAGACCGCGGCGGTGTTCCAAGGTTATCCGCTAGGAAGAGGTTTCTACGAGAAGAAGAGTCGAGGCTTGAGAGGGATCGAGTCAGTCGTTGTAAGTCTATCTGTCTTGTATGTATAATTCCGTATCTAGTGGATTTATGGCTAGGGTCATCCGAGGTTGTTTCCCGTCTTGGGTTTTTCCTCGTACATCGCGGCGTAGTGTGATTGGTTTATTTTATCTTGTATAATTTATTTAGAACGGATGTGTAGCATAATTCAAGATAAAATTCGGTTTAATTTATCACACTCATTTAATTTGGGACTAAATTAAATATTGGGTAATGCTTATTTAATTCAATTCATTTGCTAAAATTTGGTTTCGTCTAATTTGCTAATATTGATAAATATGACTTAGGCAAATTCTAGGACTTGGATTAATGAATTGGTTTAATTTTGTTTAATTAAACTAAAATTTGTTTTGTTTAATTGTTGAACCATCACTTATATACTCTTCCGCATCTTCCATTGAGTTTTACCTACTTAGGAAATTACTTGCATTTTCAAATTGGTATCAGAGCCAAAAACGATAAGTTATTTCGTTAAAGATCTTTAAATAATTTTTGGCTAAAATGGATTTTTCCCCATTTTCAAAATTTCCTATTTTTGATGGTTCCAACTACGCGTATTGGAAAGCGCGTATGAGATCGGCACTAAAATCTATCGACGAGAGAGTTTGGATGTCTGTTGTTACCGGGTACTCCCCACCAACTTACTTAGTTGAAAATGAACGTGTTATAAAACCCGCCGATAGATGGACTGAAAATGAGTTTAAACTTGCTAACTTTAATTCCCGAGGTTTAAATGCCTTATTTAGCGCTGTCGCACCGGATGAATTCCGACGTATTATGACGTGTGAAACCGCTAAAGAAGCTTGGGATATTTTACAATTAACTCATGAAGAAACTAGTGTCGTTAAAGCTTCAAAACTCCAAAACCTCACCACTCAATTTGAAACTATCAAAATGGATTAAAAAGAAACTTTTGATAAATTTTATGCTAGACTTTCTGATATTGTTAATTCATCTTTTAACTTGGGAGAGAAAATATCTGACGACCGTGTTGTAAAGAAAATTTTAAGGTCCCTACCCGATAGATTTATTCCAAAGGTGACTGTTTTAAATTCTTTACCCACTTTAGCCTCTATGAAATTAGAAGAGCTTGTAGGTGATTTACAAACCTATGAACTGGATATGTTTCCCTCTAAAACTGAAAAGAAAATTGAAAAGGGCGTTTCTTTAAAAGCCCGAAAAGAGGTCAAACAAGTAGTAGAGAGCGAGAGTGATAGTGACTCGGAAGACAAGGCTTTATTTGCACATAAATTTAGAAAATTTCTTAAATTTAACAAAGATAAATTTAAAAATGATTACTTGCATTTTCAAAACACCTGCTTGATCGATCGATCAACTCAATAATGTCGATCGATCGACTATTTCGATCGATCGACCCTTTGCTTTCGATCAATCGACCCCTCCTGATTTTTCTAAGTTTTCCCCTTTAAAGTTCAAAATAAATCCGAACCCTATAATGATTATGAGGGTGATTAATATAGTAATATGGGACTTAGTTAAGGTTAGTAGGGTCTCAGTTATTGCCCGAAAAATTGGTTTACCTTATGGAATTGAATATTATCACTTACGAGGGTCTACCGAGTGAGGTACGGTTAGAAATTGTTCGAATTAAGACTATAATGGTAATGAATGATGAGGTAAGGATAGGAACAGTAACGGAGGGACTTTAAGTTATTGAAAATACATTATAAACTAATTGGAGACCTAGTAACCTTTTAGGATAGGTCTAAGTACTCAAACTGATATGACGAGAGACTTATCGTGCTAAATATATATTACGTAGAATGTTCGGGATAAACTTACTACGTCTGAGATTTATAAGATGGAATGTGTGAATACCTATATTGATATATGATTGCTTAGATTGTGTGAATGCCTAGTGTTTGGATTTCTATGTGTATGACATACCTACCATACTTTCTATCATGGGAGGTTGGCTTTAGAAAAAGGACCATCCGATCTTTGTGTGCCTACGGGGAGATTTAGATTGGTACTTTAAGGACATATGACCGTCAATGACTTATTTGTGAGTTGATAAGTCAGCTGACCATGGGAGCGTAGGTATATGCGTGACCCATGGGTATGTGAACTATGTTCGCCTCCAATATGTGTGATTTGTACTAAGACGGTTCCTGAGTGATTCAGAACGTGTGATCCTTACGTACGTGATGTACATGGATTTGATAGCAGGGTATGCATGAACCGCAGCTTAGCCTAGGGGTGCCATATATGTATATATGTATTGAGAGTGATTTATATATATACTTGTGACTGGATCACTATTGCTTAGTAGATGTAAATAACAAAGATATTTGAATGGGCTACGAATGTGAGAATTTAAATAACACTTTTGATATGTAATTTAATGAATGTGAATGTGATATATAATATATAACTTATTTGTGTAATATGAGTAGACACCTTATATTAAAATGTGAAATCAGGGGTTACTACGAACTAGTTAGATAGTGGCATAACTAGGATGGGTTAAGAGTATACGTTAAGCGTGCACGTTAGTTGAGAGGTGAGAAATTCATGTGAGAGTACGGAACTAACATGTATATAATATTTACTGTTTATTGCAATTAAACACTTGCTATATTTTTAAACTGGTTTCACCTCGGGCTCTGACTCGTTTTCTTCCAAATCTAGTTTTGTAAAAACCTTTTAGGTGCCGAGTCACAGGGACGCCAAGCATAGGAGTTCCATTACATTGACGTGATATAGCTGCTATGGAAGTTACAAGATCTCGGTATTAGATGCCTTCACATTCTACACTTGATTCTATTCAGGGTTACTTATTTGTTAGGGCATGTCGCCCATTTCCATTTAGAAATAGCATTCTCAGACTTTCAATTTTATTTCAGTTTTGGATTTATCTATTTAGTCAGACTTTTGTATTGGAAATTATTCAATATTTGGATTATTCAAGGGAGTGTTGCTCGGGACTCATTTTTATTTATTCCATTATTATTCTGTTGTGATTATGATGTGGATGTTGTATGGTTAGCTTAATTAATTGGTTGCATGTTAATTTTTTTTAATAAAATTTGACAACTCACTTTTTAAATATTAGGTGGATAGTAACTGTTTAAAATGTTTTCGACAGTGATGCTACATCTGAACCAACTTGACATTCTGTATGAATGAGATAAAGGAGCATCTACCTGGTATTTAATTAGTTGGGATGTCTCACCCAGCATAAATTTACATTGAGTCCGTCTTGCCCTAAGTATTATTAACATTAATGGAGAAATATATATGTTCAACTTCCACTAACTCAAGGATTTTACGCAATTGAACATTGTCCTCACTTGAAATAAAAAAACAAATTACCAGTATAGTGTCCTTGTCATGACCTAATTTTTCAGAAATATCAAATATCTCGGCAAGAGAGAATCCTGATGAAACATTTAACTGAAATACTCGACTGCCCAATAACTAGGTATGAGAAAATTACTACTAAAAGCTTTATTACTAACCAACATTTGGAAAAATGGTTGGAATTTATGGTATGTTTAGGTTAACAAAATCCTATTTTGGTCAACTTTGGGATTAATTTAATATGGAACCCACATGTTTCTCAAAATGATTTCAAGTTGTAACACATTCTCCTCCTCAAGGAATATAACATGGTATAATCTCATGTACAAAACCATAAATAAATGAATGAGAAATTATTGTCCAAATTACCCTTTTTTAGCATGGAATTTGGTTGAAATATAATGGAAAAGCTAAAGTCCCACATAAAAAAATCTGAGAAATGGGTACAATATATTATGACATAATTTGTCTTATGGGTTTGGTGCCCTTAGAGCATCTTATTTGAAGGGTGGAGAGCCTACATGGGCTTAAATTGGTTTTAAGCCCACACGTGCACGCCGCTACCCGTTCGAACTGTGCCATGGAACAGGCTCTTGGATCACGGGCCTTAGGATTTGGTTTCACTTAAACATCAACTTTTGGGCCAAATTCTATTGGGTTTTTCAAATTTTTTCTCAATCCACCTTTTAGTTTGTCTTTTATTTTTTTTTGTCCCAATTTAATATGAGAGATTTTAACCGCTCCTAACTTTCATTTGAACAACAATATATTTGGCGCTTGCTTTCATTTTTATAGTTGGATTTTTTAGACATAATTTTTTATTCACTTTGTCTGTCTCATACATAAAAAAGAGTTCCATTACTGGTTCACCTTGCTCTTACAATTTGGAGTCTTGCTATTGAAAGAATTTTATTATTGCATCCTAAGACCATTGTGGAGAACATTTTATCTTAAGAAAAAGTTTTGAACACTTTTTTGGCTCATTTTAATCTATATCCAATAACAGTAAGCATGTGTAATTTCCAGATTTTTTATGATTACACTTCTATCTAATTTTTGTAATTATTAATATCATTTTGGATAACAAAAATGTCATTGAAATAAATATTTATAATATACATTGATAATATAAAACCATTCCTTTTCATTTCTTAATGTCATATTGCAGACATATCAATCCGTAATCGAGGTTTGAGAATGCTTCATCCTGTCCCAAGTAAGCCCTGGGCATGGACCCCAGAAGAACCCATAAAAATACGAACTTTTGAGGCATACACTAAATTCAAAGTATTAAAAACACCAAGAACCAAAGTATACAAGGACAACATGCAAATAATAAAAAATCGAATAACCCATTAAAATAATAAGCAAATAATCCCTCTGAGACAGTTAACTAATCGGTCAACTATTCCCTAAATAGTTTACCGATTGATTAATAATTTCCCTATAAATAACCGATCGAGTAGTCGTCCCCAAAAGTAATCATTAAAAGATATTTGAAGATATAATCTCAACCTTACATGTGTTAACTGACCAAAATTAAGGGTCCAAAGTGGTTAATCGATTGACCCAGATCCATATAAATAAAGGCCCCCACTCACAATTTCAAATAATCCCAAAACCCTCCTCGGTTCAGTTTTTTAACTTCTTCTCCCTCGAGCATTTGAGATAATCCAGCTCATTCTGAAAGTCCCTAAGAAGTTTGTAATTTGGAAAAGTCACTAGCCCCTCAAGAAAAGCGCGTACTTCCACAAAATTGCTTTTGAGTCTCTAAAAGAGTTTCGTACTTCTGAAATGTTTCCTATGAGAAATAAATTGAGCGGAACCTCTGCATAAATTTTGAAAAAGCTATCACTTGTAGACGAAGCCCTGCCTGACTAAAAAGCACCAAAAAGGGGGACATGCCCCTTGGGGGAAAATGGGGTTTTTTCGCTAGGGTAAATAATATATACACAAATTTTGGGTCAATACCCCACATATATGTTGCAAATTTTTGGGCAATTTACAACATTTATATTTCAAAAGTCTGGTTTCTAATCCATCAACTCTATTTTGGTATTATATTGACATGATCATATTTTAAAAATTAGTTATTCAAATGTCAGGATCAAAATACATCAACATGAAAACATAATTTTGAAAATACGTTCTCCAGAAAGTGCCATTGATTTATGTTAGCTCGAAACTTTGTAGGCCAAAGTCTAAATTCTAGCTACTCTCACCACTTTTTTTAGAAAACTAATCCTGTGAAGGCGTCAAAATTCCGAATATATTTTTTTATACAAATACTTTTCAAACGTCGGCATTTGGTCAATTCATTTTCTTAACATATAAATATATCAATCTTATATGACATAAATGTCATATTAAGAATTAGGCTCCGTATATACTATATTATTGTGGTTTGTATACCCCATAACCCAATGCCTGATCCTGTGAATATACTCCATTTTGTTATAACTATGTGGGATTCGATCCCAAGTCTCCCTGGGTAAGTAGAAATTATACCGAGTCAAATTTGTGAAGCCCAAGACTCATAATACGTCTCTCGGCATATTATTTCTTAGGGATGCATCCGTCCCTCACTCTGAATTTCGCCAATTTCCCTTGTCCCACCATAATACCAAAATATAGTTTCATACTCTGCTTCTCGACAATACAACATTACATACTTGATGTAACCTCCACGTTTCTTATTCCAATTCCTCCTAGTTCTACACCCCCAAACTAGTTTGAAGGACGACACCTTCTGGTTAGTGATCATTAATCTATTATTAGGTTAGGTTCCAATATCAGATATCTTAGTGTCCACTCCCATTGTGATATTCCATACACCAACCCTACCCTTACCAAGCCAAGTCCCACACTTGCACACACATCATGTTGGATTATGGGTATGCCCAAAAGATGGCTTTGATCCTAAGTCCTCATGGGTACGTAGGCATAATATCGAGTCTTTTTTATGAGCTCGAGCCCTGACAATATATCTCATGATATTTCATCTCCACTGAGATGCATCCATCTCTCAACTTTCATCCATTACACCTAAATAACTAAAATGAGTTATCAAAATATCTCAAGGAAGGACCTACCAAACATATCCTTATATACAAGCGTGCAAACATGTATACACTAACCACAATCGAGATGCACCCATATCTTACCTTCCTATCCCTCCTTAAATCTAAAATGAGATATCAAATTATCTTAAAGACGAGCCTTCTCGCACACCAACATCGATGGTCACCTGTTATACGAATATAAGCATGTAGTCATGCATAAGCAATGTTGTGTATCCGGATTGGTTAACATGACATGTCTATAATTCTCACTAATAACATTTCCCAACCTAAATCACCTATCTACATTTTAAGTGACTCTGATTCTAAGGTCTCTAAACACATACTGAAATGATTAAAAATTAATTGAATATGTAAAGAAAAATAATCAGTACATAATTAAGGAAGCATACATAACAAGTGGGGTGAGTAACACTTTCTCCACCTGTAACCTGGTTCCCGAACCCACACTATAAGAATATCTTAACCAAATGCAGACTTTACCAAACCTTTCTATTTGTTTTTATATAAAACAAATTGGAGGCTTTGAACATCCTATGAAACCCCCTATATTTCCAAATAAAAGCAAGACAGACTAAGGGCCATGAGCTAAAACCTCTACATGGCATCAAAATACATCCAGGGGTAAAGACATTGAGCACTCCTAACCTCAGATCGATAACCTAACCTCGGGGGTAGGTGGAAGGATGGGAGATAATCACCCACGTGACCGTAATTAGCTTCACAATGAAGTTCCCTCCCTCGGGTTCAGAACCATCGCTCGATCCCGAGGCCCTCAACGCCACAATGACGACTCTACTGGGATACAATCAAGAGAAACAAACTATGTATATTCCTCCTTTATATTATGATTATTATTTCTCTCCCACATTACTGCTTTACACAAATTTTAAATTTGTTTAGTGCCCTTAGTTTAGGGTCCCTCACAACGTAGATACATGCTTAGGTCCCCATATATATGACTGTATATTTTCCCAACCATATAGGTACGTGCAAAGGACCTTTCAATAAAACAAACATCAAAGAATGTAAAAATTAAAGATTACTTGTTTGCATCACACACTTTATAAGACTTATTTTTCTTATTGTTTAAGCTATACACCCTCGAGTCCCCCCAAAAGTGGCTAGATAAAAGAAGTTCCTACTTTAGGAAAGTCAATTTACCCAAAATAAAAAGTCATACTTCAGAAAAATCACCTCTCCCTAGAGAGAGGTTCATACTTTCGAGAAGTCACTTACTCGGTTAAAGATCGTACTTTCGAAAACTAGCCTCCTCGAAAGACTAGTCACCAATGAGTTTCTTCACTCTTTTTGTCCACCCTTATGGTATATCAAACAACTTTTCTCTTGATCCTAATGCCTTAATGATAGGAAACGTTTGAATTTTTTTTAGTGTTAGGGTATATTGAATAAGCTTTCATAGTTATTCAGTACTAGGGTAAAGTGAAGTCACACATACTTTAAAGGTTGCTCGGTCCAATCATCCTAGTGTATCGTGACCCATGGAAATAAAAAGAAATCCTCTATTAACCGAGTCACATCACCCTTTTGCATATAGAAAATGCTCGAGGAACACACCCTATTGCGTAAAAATAATAAGATACTTACGGGTCGGTTTCTTAGATAGAATTTCTTAAAAATTTTCAAATGACTGAAGGCTATCAGATTTCAAGATGAATGTCTTCCCCTCCTACGATAAAGGTAAATAATATGAATTCGAAAGTTATCACCAAAACAAAGGTCCTCCATGTTGGATTCCCCTAATCGCATTTTTATGTTGGGAAAGCAATAGACCTCTGTCTATTATTTCCTCACTCCTCTTTCTAATAAAATGAGATCTCACCCATGTTTGTACGAATTCAACGGGACTCTATTAAAGTTCTCATCCTTTAAAAATACTACCAAATGAAAAAAAATGTGGTCCAGATATGTTAAAAATATATAAAATAATTTCATCAAAAAAGTCATTACATATGCGAGTCCTTCTCTCCCTATGTATTATCCTTTTGTTAGTCCTTTTGTTTGTAAAATTCTGAACGAAAATTCTCTGAATTTTGAGTAGTTGTCACTATCGTCAAAGAAATCCCACAATGTTATTACCCTAGAAACATGATTACGTTGTACATGTTGTCGTTTAGTTTTCGTCAGTGAACTCCCTACCCATGATTGTAAAGTTAGCATCATCATATACTTCATGTTTACAGAAGAAGACTAGGTCCCATCAGCAATGGATCAGATTTTGAGATAGCAAGGAAACCTCACAACCTCACAAAATAACATGCAATCCAAGATTAGGGCAGCGATGCTAGCGTAAGTTATCCTACAAAAGGCCACTGTTATACCCAGAGTATGAGAGAATGTACTTCATCCTCCAATCCCAACATCAAAACACCGCCTTTGTGATTATCGAATCAATACTAACTAAATCCTTTATCCTCTTGCAAAAGTCCTAGCTCCGGCTCCCCTTGATACCTTCGATGACCCCCACTTTCGATTAGCATTATCCCCATGTGGTCATTATGAACCTAACTAATAGTACCTTGACTAATTGAATGTCGCTTTCCTAAGTCCCCCATGGACTGAATTTTTGATTACCCCACCGGTTAAAGAGGTTGTCCCCCCACAACCAAATCAATAAATAATTTAGGTATAATATGAATTGTTTCTCCTTTAACAGGCCATCAAAAAGATGCATTCTACTTAGAAGATCACCAACATAAAAAAGATGGCTTTCTCTAGAACCTTGATTATAAAAAAAAATTAAACATGCCAATCTATAAAGCCTACAAAGGACTGGGATCTCTACCCATCCACTTTTCCATCTACTATATTTAGTTTAGATGTAGGTCCAGAATGATGACCTAGAAGTGTTGGAAAGGATGTAATCGTTTATGCTATTCAGAGGGGCTCTCACTTGGTATATCAGCCTAAAGCATGAAAGGACTGTCAAAACCTGGGCTGATGTATGTCGTACTTTTTTAAAGATGTACGAATGCAAAAAAACACTTGGAATCAACCATAAGGATCAGTAAATGTTGAAATAAGAAGAGGAAGAGGCAATTGGCATCTTCGTCACTCGTTGGAGAGAGAAAGCCAGTTAAACGGTCAATCTTTCCTTAAAGAATGAGTAGATAGAAATTATGATCAGGAACTTATGGGAGAAAGTACAAAGCAATATTGAGCTCATCTGAATCCCAAATTTCAAATCCCTCAGTCAAATTATGATCAGGAACTTATGGGAGAAAGTACAAAGCAAGATTGGGCTCATCTGAATCCCAAATTTCAAATCCCTCAGTCATATAGGGAGTAAAATCGAGGAGAATTTATTCGCCAAAGATGCCAAAACTATGAAAGAATCTCGTTGAATCACCAATCAGTTCTCTTCTGCAGGAGCCTGTTCGGTAACTCCACGTCCCATATAACTACCACTACACCAAATCTGTTAAATTGTCACGGTCATTGACCTTGACAAGTTGGACTTGTCAAGGTCAATGACCGTGACAATTCTGGGGGTGACAACTTTTGTTCTCACGGACATGTCACGGCCATTGACCGTGACAAGTTCATTAGAATTGTCACGATCATGTCACGGTCCTTGACCTTGACAAGTTTTATCATGGTTAAGGATCGTGACAATGTTAAAAAAATTATCACGATCAATGACCATGATAATTCTAGGCAAAATTGAAAAAAAATCTGTTGGGCAGTATGACCACTGCCACTGCCCAATAGTATATTTGTACTTATTATAGCAACGTTGTACCTGTTCAAACATTATATATCCAAATAAAATAGATATAATGCCAATATACATTCAAAACAATATGCATCACGATATAATCCGAATATAATTCAAATATAACAAATTAAAACAATAATTCAATTCAAATAATGTCACTAAATGTCTGGGGTAAGGTTAACTCTGAGGAGGTGAGTAGGCCACACGATATACGAATTGGCACACCCAACAATACACATCATGCTGCATTTTTTGCACAACCACAAGGGGGAGTTCTCATTCCCTGGTATCACATGCGTGACAAGCACCTTGGACTCGATGTCTTGAAGCAAACGTCCATGAATTGGCATACCCTGAATGATATTCGCGTCCATCAACCCCTGCCCTATCCGCTGGCCATCAAATATGTCCAGTATAAACACGCTCATCCAACCAAGTATTAACATCAGTCGGTTGAAGGTAGCCAAATAGGGGAGTGGATCATCAAAGTCCGCACATGTCGGCGATGAAGCAGTGAGGTCCACATCCTCGTCCTCCTCCACTACCTTCTCCTTCCCTTTCCCCTCTACCACCTTCTCCTTACCTTTCCCCTTACAGTTTCCGCCCAACGAACGCTTCATGAATGAGAACATATCTTGGACCATCGCCCCCAAATGGGACAGCTTCGCGTCATACGAGTCCACCGTTTGATCCAACTCGATGTCGTTCGTCTCCAATCCGATGATCCTAGATTTGGCCACCCGTAAGCTCACCCCCTTGTCCTCCCCTTGTGATCAGCGCCAAGAAGTTGGCTGAGTGAGTCTGTGGACAAAGATTCGTTATCGGCATTAGACTGCGACTCATGCACTTCCTTAAGTTTTGCCTAAAATGACAAAAAGCACATGATTAGTAAAATAAGTAAATAAAAAAATTATAACGTTATTAACAAGAAGTAAATTGTCGGATTACTTACAATCATGGCCACGACGCTCGGGGACACCTCCTTATCCTTCCGCTTCTTCGTCTGAATAGCCACATAAGTGTCGAGCCTATGTGGCCTACCCCCAGGGCCACTCCCTATCCCCTGAAATAAAATAAAGTAAAATTAGTATCGGCCCCGCAAAGTAAAATAATGCAGAATAATATATTTCTATAGTTATAGAAAAATAAAATCTTACCATTATCCTATGCTCCACCTCTGCATAAGACGTCCGGTCGGAGTAGTGCACGTTAATATTTTTTGCTCTATTTTCCCTCCTCGATTGGCAAGATGCCAATTGTTGCTCCCCGATCTCATTGTCAATGAACTGTTGCCATTTTGCCAATGATATCGGCTCCTTCGGCGAGACGGATTCACACATTCGGATAACGGACTCTCGGGTCTTCCCAAAATACCGGGTCCGAATATTTTTCTTCCATGCCTTGTGTTTCTCCCTCAACTGCTCTAAGACGGAATCGCGTAGCTTTGGATCCAGGTTGAATTGTTCCTGTCCAACAAATACAATGTTAGTTGCGAATAAATATAAATATAAATATAAATTGAAATTGAAATTGAAATATTCATATAAATATAAATATAAATACATTACCATAGTGCCACCCAAACAGCTAACTTGAGCTCATTTGGCACCTACCTCCAACTAGTGTACCCTCGGTTGATGATAATCTTTACCAGCTCGAGGGATATCACTAATATCCTTGTCTTGTTCTCAACGGCCATCCCCAATTTTCCATATTTGGGGAGCCTAGGGGCCGAGGAGCCCTCATCGCCTCTGCTACCACCGAGCCTAGACGACATCATAACAAGCATAATCATCCTCACCTTAATACTTGAAGGAGACATTTGCTGTAAAAAAATGTTGTTATTGCTACAAATGAAAATGAATTAGAAGAAGACATGGAAATATGTACAATTACTACAAATCCAAATGAATTGTTACTGTTTAACACCTCAATTTTGAATTCCAAAACAACAACATCTAGCTCATAATATGTACAATTACTACAAATTCGAAACATCCCCACCCCCACCCTACTGCCCACACAGACGCACACTACACAAGAGAAAAATGATATAGTGCAAATCAATTAAAAGCATTAAAAATGGATTGATAAAGTAAAAATTGGAATATTTATTACAAATTGAAAAATTGTTTCAAATTCAGGTTATCATAAAAAATGGATTGATATTCGGTAGGAGCAACCAAGTCATCCACACTACTATTTAGACGCTTTGGCGCGTGTAGGACAATTGACCACGTCTCATTGTTGATATACTCCGAGTAAAACACTTGGTTAACCTTTTGAAATGCACAAACAAACGACTCATCGCTCACGGGGTCATTGCTCTTCAACTTGGACAAGTCAACCATGATCAAATTGGTGACAGGATGAACTTTACAAGCATTTTTATCCTCAACTCTTACCCAGTCATAGTAAAAAAAGAACCTCTTTGAAGCTTATATAATCCAATTCAAATATATTTTGGATTACACCATAGTAAGTCATTTTAGCTTCAACGAGGTTTTTATCTTTTGCGCTCGCTCGAAAGAAAGTAAGAGCCTTGTATGAAATGCCCGAGTTTTGTACATTTGTACTTTCCTCGTACACTTTAGAGCTGAAAACCTAACCATTTAATCGATGCTTTTTGTACTCTTGTGACATGAACAAGGGTCCAATGGCTAGACGAGCAAGCCTTCATGTTTCGTCACCCATCATTAAGAGCTGAGAATATATAAATTAATTATATTAGTTGTAAAATTAGAGTGTAATGTAACGTTATATAACAACCATTTTCATTATAATTACCTCTTATGTCGACCACAGCCTAAATTCTCTGTCTGATTGTACCATTATTTTTCGTCTTTTATTGTTCTCACAGGCTTCACATTTTCTGCATATGAAGGAGGGAGGTTGAGTGGGGCTAGGATCACTGGCCATACACTATGATTGGTTCTTAGATTTCCAAATGGATTGAAACCATCTATTGATATAGCCAAACGAATGTTGCGTTGTTCTCAAGAAAAATCGGGATACTAATAATTCATCCTCCTCCGGGCTGTAGAATCAATAGGATGACGCATCAGATTACCCCCTACTTTTGCCCTAGCATGCTAAGTCATTGCCTCCACTATCCATGGTACTGTGAAAAATTATTTTAATCTAGGCCCAACGGGAAAATATATTAACACTTTTTGAGGCATTTTTGAGCTTGTGACTTCCTTACTAGTAGATTGGACATATCTAGGTTCATCGCATACCGGACAAAGATCGAGATTTTCATACTCCTTTCGGTATAGTATGCAGTCATACACACAAGTATGAATCGATTTATAGTACGTTTCATTTAATTATATCTTCTATTCTCAAATTTCAAATTTAAATTCAATTTATAATAGAAATTCCTATTTCCTCCATCTCCTCTAAAGGGTGAGTGGTCTTATCCCATTCAAGACCGCATATTTCTGTAATATACTTAACATCTCATGCACTTTGTTACAATTTGAGAAAAATTCAGCAGCATATCCTCATAGTTCTCCAAGTACACGACGTAGATTGGTAAGTGTGAGTGTTATTTCAATTGATCAATTGAAGTAACACTCATACTTGTCAATCTAGTATGTACCCAGAGAACATTAGGATACGACTGCAGAACTTCCTCCAAAAGTAACAACTTTAAGCCACTAAAAATATTATTATATAGAAATAATTCCATCCCAAACTGTTCAAACGGGACAATTCGAGAGATCTCAATACAGGGGTAATGACTCTCGAACGGGTCTAAGGGCTATTGAATGCGTACGCATAAGAACTAGAAGGCTAGTATATATGCACACTATATGTAATTTCAAGTATATACATATTGTTTGTTATACAGAGTAATTTTCAAAAAAAGTTGAAAAATTCCACCCCCATATGGACAATAATCCAGTGGTCATGCCACTTTTAAAATTAACCAACCCAACATCGATCCACTATAATCGAACAACAATGGCTACAACAAATGTTTATCCCATACTCCGTCTAATTCATCTACTCAATTAATTCTTTTCATCAATTAAAGTATACAATTAATTACTTTACTAATTTACAATGAAGGCCAATCCTACTTTCATATATTAATTTACTAAAAAAATTAATAATTAATCAATTCATTTACAAGGGACACTACTTGCATATGAGGGAAAATATCTAATAAACCAATCAAAATTTAATTAAAAAAAATTAACAAGTCCCACCCCCGCCTCATTTCCCTTTGCCCCCACCCCCATCCCCCCTCCCCACACGCACGCACGCAGCCCCACCCCCCGTCACCCTCCCCCCGCATCATTTCCCCCTCCGGAACATACGTACAAACATGCACATACATGCACACTACACGCACATATACACACACGCATCCCCCTGCCCCCCCCCCCCCTCCCCCTGCCCCACCACCTTCCCCCACCACACACACACCCACAACCCCACCCCCTCCCCGCCACACACACCCACACACCCACATACACCCCTCCCCTCCCCACCCCTGCCCCTACCCACCACACACACCCACACACACACACGCAGATATATACACACACATATATATAAATGGAAGAGAGAGAGAGATAGAGATAGAGAGGGAGAGAGAGAGAAACCAACCTGAAAGTAGAGAGAGAGGGGGAGAGCGGCGCGTAGAGAGAGAGAGAGAGAGAGAGAGAGAGAGAGAGAGAGAGAGAGAGAGAGTGGAGGGAAACAAAGCGGTGGGAAAAAAAGGAGGGGAAAGGGTTTTTTTCTGCTAAACTTGTCATGGACCTATCACGGTCCTTGACCGTGACAATATTATAAGGATTGTCACAGTCATTGACAGTGACAAGACCTTCTCAGGGACTTGTCACGGTCAATGACCGTGATAAAAAACGTGTGTTTTTTTTTCACGATTAATGATCGTGACAAGTCTGGTCGGCTAAAGGGTGCCAATTTGGCCTTTTTTGTGTAGTGTACCCTTTTAGTCAGTCCATAACCAGGACCACATCGAGTTCCCAACACTGCTCCAACTGTGGTTGCCACTATTGTACCCTTTCAACTTGGTCCCCTTGCCAAAAAATTATTAGGCCATTCATCCCCCTAAAGAGTTTCGTTCCTGACCAATACACTTTAGGGACTTGCAAGCCACCTAAGTTGGGTGTTCGTTTACCTAAAGATATATTAGCCCCTCAAACGTCTCAATCCCAGACTGCACTCCGACTCACATTACAAATTCCACTACGGTCCCGATCAAGTTGCAAACAACTATTGGGCTTTAAAGTATGCCACCCAGGACATCATCAATATCGGGATCCTCATCCTTCCAAAGCATAATATCACTAACACCCCTTACTATATTATCTTGGTACCAATATCTTGTCAGATTATCTTGTCCCAAACACTAACCCCTCCACCTTAATAATCTCCATACATTGCAAACCAAGGATGAGGACACAAACAACCTTCCAAACAGTTACACCTTTGGGCACACCATCGGTCGCCATTAAAATATCACTGAAATGCAAGCCACCATTAACCATATGACCTTTTTCATCATGTACATACGTTTTTTACTAACCAACCATTATATCTCGGGCGTCTTCCTAGTCATAGAATTTAGTCTCTTCAAAATGTTGGGACTCATTCCCCCTTTTCTCGAAGATACCAATCACTCAGTTTAATGGGAAGAAATTTTTTATGAAGTCCTCCCGAGAACGAAGTACATCAAAATAGTTGACTTGTCATGATCTTTGACAACTCCAACTTGTCAAGGCCTTTGATCGTGACAAGTCTGGGGGTGACAACTGTCATTGTCACGATCTTTGACTGTTACAAGTTCATTAGAGTTGTCATCATACTATCGCGATCTTTGACCTTGACAAGTTTTGTCACGATCAAAGACCATGACAAGCCCGAGACAAAACCAACACAATTGCCATCGTCAAAGATCGTGAAAAGTTTCTTTGTCACGGACTTTTCACAATTTTTTACTGTGATAATTTTGGGTAGAATTTAAAAAAAAAATTGCTAGGCAGTATGGCCATTGCCACTGCCCAGCGGTATATATGTACTTTTTATAGCAAAATTGTACCTGTTGAAGCAGCATATATCCAAATAAAATAGAAATAATGTACCAAATCATGGAATATATCCATATCCAAATAAAATATAAATGCAAATATCCATATCCAAAATAAATAAAAAATTCAAACACCATCCAATATCCAAATATAAAAGATAAAAATAATGTCATGAAAAAGGTTCTTGAGAAGGCCAGAGGAGGAAAGAAGGCCAAATGACATATTAATTGAGACAACCCTCAATATTCTTAATGCCGCATTATACGCACAACCACAAAGGTGAGTTCTCCTTTCTGTCCACCACATGTGTGACCCGCACTCTTGCCTCAATGTTTTGGAGGGGATGTTCATGAACCAGCATACCCCGGATGAAGCCCGAGTCCCTCAACCACCTCGCTATCAATTCCCCATAATATACGTCGAGTAGAAACACGCTCGATCAAATGATTATGGACATAGTCTGCTCGACGGGGCACACAATGGATATGGATATGGATCATCATATGCGGCGCACTCTTGCCTCCGTGCGTATCGGCCATGAAGCAATGACATCCTCGTCCTCATCTACCTCTACCTCCTCATCTTTCCCCTTACCCTTTCCCAATTGACGCTTCATGAAGGCGTACATATCTAGGACCGTAGCCTGCAACCTTGATAGCTTATCGTCATGGATTTCTACCTTATGTGCCAACCCATTGTTCTTTATCCATTTCGATGATCCTCGACTTCCCCACCTGCGAGTTCACCCCCTAGTCCTCCGTTTGCAATTCGCCCCGGGCACTTGTATGAGTGCGTCCGTAGCCAAAGATGCTTTGTCGGCATCACACTGCGACTCATGCGCTTCCTTAAGCTTTTCCCGAAAAGAAAAAAAGTACACGATTATTTAATTAAGTAAATAAAAAAATTATAACGTAATTAAAAAAATTAAACATTTATAACTTACAATGGTGGCTGTGACGCTTTGGGCCACCTCCTTGTTCTTTCCCTTTTTCGTTCGAATATCCACATAGGCATCGAGCCTATGTGGCCTACCCCCTGGGCCACTCCCCGTGTCCTAAAATAAAATAATA
This sequence comes from Sambucus nigra, assembly GCA_949130495.1. Classification (NCBI taxonomy): domain Eukaryota; kingdom Viridiplantae; phylum Streptophyta; class Magnoliopsida; order Dipsacales; family Adoxaceae; genus Sambucus; species Sambucus nigra. The sequence continues at coordinate 227,008,245 of OX422219.1, forward strand.
TAGAATTAGTAAGTAATGGAAAGTAATGATAAATTAGAATAACATAAAACTAAAATTAAGAAAAATAAAAACGTACCATCATGTGCTGCACCTCGGTGTAAGACGTCTATTCGGAGTAGTGCACATCCAAATTTCTTGCCCGATTACCCCTCCCATATTGGAGAGATGCCCATTGCCATTTATCGATCTCATTGTCAACAAAAATTTTCCATTGTGCCAATCACATCGGTTTATTCGGGGGGGGGGGGGGGGAGGGGAGGTGTCACGTACTTTCAGAATGGACTCTCGGGTCTTCCCAAACTACTGTGACCGCATATTCTTCTTCTACATCTTATATTGATCCCTTAATTGTTCCAACATGGAGTCGCAGAGATGTGGGGGTAGGCTGAATTGTTCCTGTCAAACATATACAAACCAAAAGTAAAGTAAGTGTTAGTTGCTTATAAATATAAATACACTACCTGTAGTACTTTCCAGATGTTCATCTTGAGGTCAATAGGAACGAACCTCCAATCAGTGTACTCTGGGCCAATGATCTCCTTCAGCAACTCTAGTACTCCAGGCAATAATACCATCTTATTCTCGACAACGGACCCCAAATTTCCCCATTTTTGGGGACTACTAGCCAAGGATCCCTCATCACCTCCGCTACCGCGCCCGAATGAAGTAACGTTATGCAAAAATTATTATTAGTAGTACAAACATGTATATGGACTTTAAATTAATGCACAGATCTGATAATAACAATACATACCAATACCAATATCAATTTATATCAATTTCAATTTATACTAATACCAATACCAATTTATACCAATACCAAATTCAATTTACACAGATGCACACTCCCCCCCCCCCCCCCAACGCACATATACTCCCGGGTCAAGGACTTTGAATTAATGCTCAAACCTGATAATAACAATACATACCAATACCAATATCAATTTATATCATTTTTAATTTATACCAGTACCAATACAAATTTATACCAATACCAAACTCAATTTACACACATGCACACTGTCCCCCCCCCCCACACACACACACTCCCGGATCATGGACTTTAAATTAATGCTTAAATTGATTAAAATCCTAATTAACATATTCACTTGGTTATTAAAAGCATTGAATTGATTAAGTACGAATGAATAAGAAGCATTAAATTATCATCCGATAATAATAAAGCACTAGAATAATATAACCACTAGTCGTTACATATAATTTGAATACTTATTACAAATCTAAAAATTGTTTCAAAATCGGGTTATCATAAAAAATGGATTGATATTCGATAGGAGCTGCCAAGTTATCCGCACTACTTTTTAGATGCTTTGGTACATGTAGGACGATTTACCATGGCTAGTTGTTTATATACTCTGAGTAAAACACTTGCTTGACCTTTTGAAAATCACAAACAAATGGCTCATCGCTCACGTGTTCGTTGCTCTTCAACTTGGACAAGTCAACCATGATCAAATTGGTGTTATGATCAACTTTACAAGAATTTTTATCCTCAACTCTTACCTAACACTAAAATACAACCTCTTTGAAACTTACATAGTCCAATTCAAATACATTTCGAATTACACCATGGTAAGTCATTTCATCTTCAATACGATTTTTATCTTTTGCGCTCGCTAGAAAGAATGTAAGAGCCTTGTATGAAATGCTCGAGTTGTGTAATTTCATATTTTCCTCGTACACCCTTGCACCGAATACTGAACCATCCAAGGGTCCAATTGTTAGACGAGAAAGCCTTGATGTCCCATTACCCGTCTTTATGAGCTGAGAACATAGATAAATTGATTAGGTTAGTGGTGAATATTTCTTGTAATGGGACATTCAATGACAACCATTTTCATTATAATTACATCATGTGACAACCACACCCTAAATTCATTGTCTGATTGTGCCATTGTTTTTCATCTTTTATTGTTCTCACAAGCTTCATATTTTCCGCATAGATCACAACGAATGTATTAAAAAATTAATCATGTAAAAATTAAAATAATTTAAACTTACTTTTTCCATTCTTCGACATCTTCTTGTGTGTCAAATAGATAAAGAGCTACTTATTAATATTGAAAACTCATTAATTTTACTTGTTTGCCCATCACTTGACCACCCTAATTGACGAACTCATCATTGTCGTCCACACTGGTCGAGTCAGGCATATATTCTCGAGTGTAGATGAATGACTCCACAGTGATGTATTCCTATGCAATTGATCCTTCAATGTATCGTGTATTCTAGATGTAATCTTTCAAAACTTTCATCAATCTTTAAAATGGATACATCCATCGATATCTAACTAGGCCACAAAGGAGTCCCTTGTCGCATAGATGTACCAACAAGTGGATACTTATGTCAAAGAAAGATGGGGGAAAGTACTTCTCTAAGACACGAATAGTTTCGTTCACCGCCAAATTTGTGGCCACTATGTGATTTCAATTGACTACCTTATCACATAAAAGTGAGAAGCGGATACTAATTTGCATCATAGCCCTCCGCAAATCCTTGTGCTTGGAGAAACAATGCTTAAACAATTGAGGAACCAATTGCATGATCACATGTCAATCATGGGTCTTACACTTATGCAAATCATGGGTAGCATAATTCACAATCCTTTGTAAGTTGGACAAAAATTAGAAAGAACTTTCAAACTATATATTGTGTCTAAAAGAACCTCCCTTTCCTCACTCGTCAAAGTAAACGCACCAGGGGGAATTATTATCCTCCCCCTACTATCTTCTTCCAACCATAGTTGTGGCTTAAGTTTCAACTCTTTAAGGTCTTTTAATGCATTTTCTCCATCCTTCGAATGACTCCCCCCAAGTCATGTGCCCATAATATGTTCAACGATGTTCTTCTCTGTGTGCATCACAACCAATACATGGTGCACCGGGTTATTCTTCCAATAAGGCAAGTCAAATAAAATTGACCTCATAGACCATGCCTTTCTTGTCTCAGTTTCATTCCCAGTTAGGGTCTTCTTATGCTTAACATTCTTAAATTTAGGATTCTTACCTCTCATATTAGAGCCACAATCATAAGATTTACTTTAAATTTTTGATCCTGAAAGTTTTCTCGGCGGTAGCCTATGTTCAACCCTACCTAGTAAAAAAATTGGAACTTTTCTCAAATCTAAACCTATGGGCGAGGGGTAAAAACCTCCTATGGAAATGGTATACATTTTTTGATCTAGCGGGGAGATGAAGATATTCAGTCTTCTCTCCACAATTAGGACATCCCAAATAACCATGTACTACACAACCGGATAATGTCCCATAAGCTGAAAAATCATGAATTGCCCCAATCGACATTGCTTTCAGCATAAACTATTCTTTTTCTAAAAGAGTCAAATGGTCACAAACCCTCTTCCCATAAATCATTTCATTCTTCTAACAAAGGAGCCAGGAAGACATCGATGTCCTCACTTGGTACCTTTGGCTAGGTATCAATAAAGACATCATCAAAAATTCAGGTCTCATACACTTTAAAGGAGGGAGGTTGAGTGGGTCTAGGATCACTGGCCATACACTTTTATTAGTGCTTTGATTTCCAAATGGATTAAAACCATTTGTTGATATTGCCAAACAAATGTTACACTATTCTCGAGAAAAATTGAGATACTCAAAACTCAACCTCTTCCAAGCTGTAGACTCAATAAGATGGCGCATGAGATTATTCCCTTCTTCTTTCCTATAATGCCAAGTCATTTCCTCCTCTATCCATGGTACTGTGCAAAACCGCTTTAATCTAGGCCTAACAAGAAAATATTTTAACACTTTTTGAGGCACTTTTGAGCTTGTGCCTTCCTTGGCAGTAGATTGGACATATTTAGGTTCATCGCAACCAGACACCGATCAAGATTTTCATACTCCTTTCGGTATAGTATGCAGTCATACACACAAGCATGAATTGATTTATACCTGATTACCAAACCTTTCAAACTATTTTTTATAGTAGGATAGTTGTTTGGAAGCATATTTTGCTTGGGTAGCAAGCTCTTCACCCAATTCAAAATTCTTGTCACATTATTTCTAGACAAACCATATTAAATCTTCTAACTTTGAAAGCCAATCATGGCATGTAAAGTTTTTTTATATTTATCACAGCCAGAGTATAATGGCTGACTTGCCTTAAATTTTAAACTTTGGTAGTTATCCTCAACGTTTATCTCGATATATTCGTGATCACCTGAACCTTGTACATCGTTACTGACATCATTCTCTTCCACTTCATGAACTCCATACGTGTCATCAGCTAAATTCGCTAGCATATTATGATCTACATTGTCATCCTCCCTTTGTACATCTATCCTACTTCTTGAAGGCTATTGTCAAAGTGGCTCGAGGACAAAAGGAACTTTAGATTCCCCGTGAAAAACCCAAATTCAATAACTATCTTGCACACCCCATCTTAACAAATGTAGTTCAACTGTTTTCCACTCAAGCACCTTACCATTCTTACACCTAGCACACGAACATGAAAACTCATAAGCATTATGACATATCTTTGCATATTTCACAAATTCATTAGCACCCTTGCAAAACACATCCCCTAATCTATTTGTCTCACCCATCCACTTAGGTATGGAAATTTAACCCGACACATAGGATTCCCGCCCCATCCCGACCCTAATGGGGTGGATTTTAAAAACCGATTAATGAATTAGGAGCGGATATAGATTTTAAAAAAATTCGTTTATTAAATGGGGTGGGTTAGGAGTCGAGTTAAATAAAACCGTCCCGTCCTGCCCCGACCCATTTAACTTATGCCTACATTATTACCCTTTATACGTATGTTAATTATAATTAAACCACACACACACACACACACACTAAAGAACCCTTTTTTTATTTTAATTTTGTAAAATATCTATGTGGAAACATGGATTAACAATTAGGGATTGTCTCACATATTGAAATACGAACCATTATTAACCCTTAAGAATATAATGTAATAATTTTAATTTTACTATTTTTAAAATTAACCCAACCTGTAGGAGCCTCGACTAGACCCATTTATTAAATGGGGCAGGTTAGGAGTTAATTTATATAAAAATCATCCCGCCCTGAACTGCCCCATTTATTGAATTGGGCGGGTCGGGGTTTTGCCAAACCCGCCCCATTGTCATCCCTACATCCACTCTTTGTATTTAGAATATCCCATTATAGATACTACAAAAAAATACCTATTATGGGTAAGAAGCGTATATTCGTGGATTAGCGTAAACAAAAGTGTGAATATTTAGTTCCCATTAGTATAAACAATCACCTATTGAATTTGTATGCATAAGAACTAGAAGGCTAGTTTTTATGCGTAAATTTATTCATGCATTCAAGTTCAAATACAACTTATATTTTAATTTTAAATTGAAATTAAAATTCAATTTATAATATTAATTATGATTTCCTCTATCTCCTCTAAAGAGTAAGTGGTCCTATCCCATTCAAGACCGCATATTTCTGCAATATACTTAACAGCTCATGCACATTGTTCCCGTTTGAGGAAAATTCGGCAGCATATCCCTATAGTTCTCCAAGTACACGACAGAGATTTGCAAGTGTGAGTGTTATTTCAATTTATCAATTGAAATAACCCTTAACATCACATCATCTAGTATATACCCAGAGGACATTATTATACGACTTCAGAACTTCTGCCAAAAGTAACAAGTTTAATCCACTAAGAATATTATTATAGAAAAACTATGCAGTCCTAAACTATCCAAATGGGACAATTCGAGAGATCTCATTGCAAGGGTAATGACTCTCGAACGGGTCTAAGGGCTATTGAATTCCTACGCACAATAACTAGAAGGCTAGTATCTATGTGCACTATATGCAATTTAAAGTATGTTTCATTTAATTATGTGTTATCACAATTCGAGAGATTTCATTTAATTTTGTAAATTAAAGTATGTTTCATTTAATTTAAAGTGTGCATAAGAACTAAAACTTATACCAATTTATACCAATATCAATACAAATTCAATTTTAGTTTCAATTTAGAGAAATGGGTCCTATAGAATTACAATGTATACAAATTAAAAAGTTTATTAACCAAACCATTAACTAAACCAAGAATCAACATGTATCTCGTACTCCTTATATCGTCTACATGACAAAAAATATTAATAATAACAAGTTCTCAAGTAAGAGTTCATACTGTGTTCTTGAACAAAGAAGAACACGTAATTATTTTACAAGGGTATGTCACATCATAAGGAGGTCCATCAATATATTTCAAATGTATCCAATCATTTATAATATTATTACATGGCATAAATAGGGCCATCGTGACAAATATTGAACCCCCCACCCCACACACAAATTCATACATGTGCACACACACCTCTACACACCCTGTCCCCCACCCCCATACACCCTACCCCCACTGCCCCCCACCCCCACCCCTACACACACACACACCCCTACCCCCGATTGCCTCCCCCTGCCCCCTGCCACCACCACTGCCACCACCCTACACACACGCAGACCCACGTACACCCCCCCACACGTAGTCCTACATACAAAGGAAAGAGGGAGAGAGAGAAAAAAATACCTCAAATGTAGAGAGAAAGAGATATATAATCGTTGCATAGAGAGAGAGAAAAAACGGTGGGAATCAAAAACAGTGGAAAAAAAGAGGCGGTAGGGTTTTTAGTAAAGAAAGTTGTCCCGAATTTGTTAAGGTCTTTGACTGTGAAAACATTTGAAGTTGTCACAGTCATTAACTGTGACAAGTCCGTGACAACAACACTTGTCATGGAATTATCACGATTAATGACCATGACAAACCATTGTCACAAAAACTGCATATTTTTTTGTCACGGTCAATGATCGTGACAAGGATGGTCGGCTCAAAAGTGACAATTTTCCTTTTGGGTGTAGTGTACGGTACCTATTCAGTCGACTGGGTGGGAAGAACCTACCCCATAGGTTCATCTATTTACCCTCTTAGATTCAGAAACCAACATCAATACCCACTTATTTGAGGAATAAAAATAATTGTTGATAGAAAAATTCAAGTGACTTTAGGGACGTGTAGAATGTCCGATTATGCCTTAAAAGATTGAGTTTTGTAGGAGGGGATTTGTAGAACTCCCTACTCAAGATATGTTACTTAAAGAAGGCAAAAAAGGAGTTGTTTTGACATTGCAGGGAAGAGGTTAATCATAACACTTGAAAGATCAAGTCATAGAACCGAAGAAGCTCAAGTTCAAGGTTTTTGAAAAAAATGATCCCAAGAACACAAAGACCAAAACAAGTCCACGCGATTAAGATCAAAGTGAAACAAATCACCTGAGGGAGCATGTTGTGATCAACCACCAGTTCGTACGATCAAAGGTTCTCATAGCTATAAGAAGATGCTTATGTAGAAAGAATTATCTGACATAAATAAATATTTCTTTTACACATGATCCCATGTCAACAAAAATATATATAATTTTTGTATTTTTTTACAACTTTTGATTTTTTCAATAAAATATTTAGGTGAAAAAGTCCTTTAAATTAGCCATTTTGTATCCTTGAACCTTTGTCATTTTTGGTAGAATCTGGATGAAAGCCTTGGTAATATCTTTATATTTTTGGGTACTTATATCTTAGATTGTTTCTTCGATCCAAGGATGAGTTCCTGAAAACTATTTTTGGGTCTTGAGACCTTGGGTCTATCAGGAATTAAGGATGACATCCTTGTAATTCTTAGAGTTTTTTGTTTGAGGTGCTAGGGCCTAAACCACTTTATTTAGAGCCAAACATGAATCCCTTGAAACTCTTTTTGGGTCCTGGGACCTTAAGTTTAATTCAGAGCCAAAGATTGAATCCTTGTAACCATTTATTACATTATATAGAGACAATGGATGTAGAAAAAAGGTTATGTTTATTCCATTAACCAAAAAAGTACATCATTGAAAGTATTTCTTAAAATATTATATTTTCTAGGTGTAAGGAGGCTCATATCCCTCCATGACTTTCATGTAATAGAACCCTAGTCTTGTGACAGCGGCCTTCCCACTTAAGACCCAATTTCCCTTTGATTGGATTTCTAACGGCGAAGGTGGCCTTCTTAGATTCAAGTCACCTACTATGATTTATCTATAAAAGACATTTTTATTGAAGTAAGAGGTTATACTTTACTTGTAGACAACCATCCTGATTAATGGATCTTCACACCTTTCCTCTAGATCATCTAAGGAATTCTTAATCCCTTCATCATTGGTGTCTAGATCAAATTAAGATACCCTTTACATTAGGATCTCGATCTTTAAGTGGATGATAGCCGCATTCACTTTATTCTAAGAGAAAGAACTTTAACGGGAAAGGAATTTTGTAATGGGAACTCTAACAGTGGTGTTGTAAGCCTATAATATGTTTAGCATCTCTTCAGCCTACATATCTTTGGCTTTTTCAGACCTTTCTTTAGACTGTAGAACATGGTCATATTCGTCACCTCTACCCACCCTTTTTCTTATAGATGGACTGGTAAGGATTAGTATTTGATGATCCCATAATTGGATAGAACTCTATGAAGGTCGGGTTATCGAAGTACTTCCCATTATCTGAGATTATAGCCTTTTGTAGGCTAAATATGTCTTTGATGTTATTACAAGTGAAGTTGGTGGTTTTTCTCTCCATGATGGTGGCTAGAGGTCCAGTTTTAGCCCACTTAGTGAAAAAATCAATCGATGTAATTTGAAACTTATTATGTCCTTCGCTGAGGGGTATAGGCCCTACCAAGTCCCCCCTCCCCCCCCCCCCCCCCCCCCAACCACCACTTGAGAAAAGGGCCACAAACTCAACATTGGGTCCATTTCCTCCTCTGGATTCTTTGGGACGAGGGAAAACCTCTAACACTTATCAAAATGCTATACCAGATATTTAGAATATTTGATTAATGTGGGCCAAAATTATCCCTTCCTTAGGAATTTGTAGGATAAGGTCTTATGGCCAGTGTCGGATCCATATAGACCTTTATGGAGATCTCCGATAACATAACTGGTTTCTGGGACTAAGTCATCTTTGCGGAGATAAGTAGTACCCATTATTCAATAGAATCACATCTTCCAAATATTATTTGGATGCTAAGGAATTTATTCATCTGGATTGGATTTTCTATTTGAAAAACTTCCATCTCTTAGGTATCCCTTCATAAGAGTTATCTAGTCTGAACTCTATTCTACCACTGTAGTGTTGAATTGGAGTTAGGTGATGCTTAGATTATCCAAAATGACTATCAGATTATCTTAATCGACTTCGTTTAAAGAGGCCACTTGTTCAAGGTGGTCAACCTTCAGATTCTTTGCTCTGGGGACCCTCCTAATGTGGAATTTGGGGATCCGATGGATGAAGTTCCTAACACTTTCCATATACCCTTCAACGAGATCACTTTTGTCCTCATAAACTTGAGTGACCTGGTTGAACTCCATTTTTGTGGATATCTCAAGTCCAATAGAGCTTGGATCTTCTTTCGATTAGATAATATGCCACACCTAGTGACCATAAAGCCAAATAACTTCCCTCTTAATATCCTAATGGCACACTTTTTTGGATTGAGGTTCATTTGATTTTTCTTGAGGATGACAAAGGTCCCTCTAAGGTCCTAGACATGATCATAAGCTTATAGAATCTCGATTAGCAATTCGTCAACATAAAACACCATAGACTTGACAATTAAATCTTTAAAAATATCATTTACAATTATCTGATATGTGGAACCTGTATTTTTTAGTCCAAAAGGCATAAATTTATAATGGTAGGTACCTTTGTTGGTAATGAGTGAAGTTTTCTCTTCATATATGGGAGACATTATGATTTAATTGTAGCTGGAATAAGCATCCATAAATGAGAGGAGTTTATGGAAAGTAGTATATCCACTAGCCTATCGATCTGGAGTAATAAGTAGAATTCCTTTTGGGAAAGATTTGTTAAGATCGATGAAGTTTACACACATGCCCCACTTCTTATTTGGTTTGGGTATCATTTCCACATTGGTCAACCACTCTAAATATTTCACTTCTTGTATAAAGTTGGCTTCTAAGATACTATTGCCCTTTTTGCCTACAGAAGCATTCTTTACAGGGCCAAAGAACCAACACTAGCCTTGGGTCCATACTGAGGTGGTGGACCATGACCTCAGGTTCTACCCCAATCATGTCTTAGTGACCCCATGAAAACACATCTCTATTTTCATTTAATAACTAGGTCAAATCCTCTCTAAAAGGGGAGCCGAGACCAAACCTAATCTGGACGACTATGGTCAAATATGCTTCATCAATGCAAATAGTGATAAGGGCCTTAATAGGTTCACCTCTATGGTCTTCCTCCTAATCTCATGGATTCGGAGTTTTTAGATTCAGTAAGTCTATTCATAATCTGTCATGTGGGAGCTCAGGCAGTTCAGGTGGAGGAGGCAAGAACTGTCTGGGGGCCTCAATAATTTTGTAGAAACTTTTTACGAATTCAGGCTAATTATGGGTTGTCTCCAGTGGTTGCTTATTCTCTCTCATAAGAGAGTTATAGCATTCTTTGGCCTTCTGATGATCTTTATACACTTCTCCCACACCCATAGGGGTTGGTAATATCATCTCCGTCCTTTGGGTGGAAATGACAACATCTAACTCATTGAGCGAAGACATTTCCATAATCACATTGTAAGCTAAGGATAGGTCCACTCTAGAAACTTATTCTAGATGGTGAAATAACATTATTTGGAGAAAACCGTAATGGTAAGAGTGATGTAACCCATGAAATAGTTTTGCTCCCTAGTAAACCCAATTAATGGCATAGTGGTGGGTAACATGTGATTCATGGTGAGGCCTATGGACGTAACGACATCCAAGGATAGAATGTCCGCATAGCTATCGATATCGACCAATACCATTCTCATATTTGCATTGCTAATGATTATGGTAATAACTAGAGGTCGTAATAAGGGAGGATAATCCTACTGAGGTATGTGCCTACAAATATTATCACGTGAGACTTTTTCAATGACATATAATGGCAATACATATTAATAACCTACACTCTATTTTGTTGCATGCTTCGGAGATGATATTTTCTTCTTATGGAGGAGGTCCACCACCAGCGAGGTCTCTTAAGATAGTATTCATGTTGGTCAAAGATATGTCATTTTTTTTTCTTATTATTTCTCTACTCTTTTCTAGCATCTTTGGCCACAAATTCCTTATGATTTCCCTACTTGATCACTCCTTAAATGTCCTCCTTGAGATGAAAACAATCACTAGTGTTGTGCTCGTGGTCTATATGGAACCGACAGTACTTGGACTTATTCCTCCTATGTTCTAGATCCCTCATGGTCTTGGGTGAAGGTAAGAGTTTTTACGCTTCCATAACTACGAATAGCTACGCTTCCATAACTACGCTTCCATACCCACAAAATTCATTATTCGACTCAAAGAAAAATATCAAAATAATAAAAATTATAAAATTTAAATTCCACAAAAATAATCACTTTTAATTTTCATTCAACAATCTCAATTCAGGATGTGGCTATTTTCTCTCAATGTGCATGATATTAAGAGTAAATATAATGGAACACGAATTCACGAACACAAATAGAAAGACGAAATTATTTGGGTGAATAGATCTCACCATTGAAACACGGTTGTTAGAAAATAGGAAACATTGAATTTTAGTTGCAACAATTAATCTCTCCTATTATCTTTTCGTGTCTCAGCTCTACACGCTGTAATTTAATTTTTTGTTCGGACTCGGTTAAGAATATTTGGGTTATAAAGTGTATTGGGTTAAATGGGAACGGTTGAAAAATTCGGAGCTGGAAAATTTCCTTGCTTATGATGTCTGTTGGCATTTTTTTTGCCATTTTCTCTTTTTCTAATTGTTTTCTCATATATTTTTTCTTTTTCTTTTTTTGCTATTTTTTTAAGCATTTTTCAATTTTTTTCTTGCCTCTTTTTATTTCACCATTTGGACTTCATGAATTTGTAATTTCACAACTCCGAGCTAATTGGGTTTTTCGGGTTAACAAACGAAAAGGAAAAATTTTATTAGGCCTAAAATGGCTTGTAAAAGGATATTTTTTTTCCACAACATTTTATGGCAAATATTTTGGGTAAACAAACGATGACCTAACTTCATTTATTCGAATTAGTCATTACTTTACCATATGCGTTTCGCGATTAAATTTAATTTAGAGATATTTTTAGCGCGTTTTGAGACGATATCTCGCTTGTTTCCCGTAACCGATCAAAATAAAAATTTAGAGATCTTCAATGGCTTATTTAAACGCTTATTTGAACGTTGAGTTAACCATTAACTTGGATTGATTTAAATACTCACAAAAATTGATAGGCTCGAAATCTCACCGGATTAATAAATCTCCACACTTATTCGTTAAGTCATCAACTTTCGCACAATTTCCGTCTTTGGTCAATTTCAACTTTATGCATTTAGTTTTTATAAATTGAGACTTCTAACAAAAATTTTAGTGATATTTTTTAAAAAATTAAATTCCAATTTTTATTTATTTTGAAGAAATTTTTTTTTGACCTTTTCGAAAATTTTCAATATTTTTTGGAAATTTTTAAAAATTTCAAATTTTTTGAAAATTTACAAATTTTTGGGCATTTTAAAATTTGTGAAATTTTGAAAATGCACGTGTACCCCCCCCCCCCCCCCCCCCCCCCCCGCCCCTCCACGGAGACTTTGCATTGTCTTCATGCAAAAGGAATAAAATCTAATTATAAAAAAAAGAGTGCATAATAAAATAAAACAAATAAACAAAATGCAACTTCTTTATATTACTAACAAATATAACATACTACAATGCGATAAAAAGAAAGGATAGAATGAGATAATTCTTGCATAGATGGAGTACAAGTCACGACTAAAGAACTACATCAAAAGGGAGAAAGCACCACAATAGCTTCACGAAGATGGATCGGGTGCATCGGGATCGCATGTAGTGGGATTATAATAGTAGCTCGGAAGTGGAGTGTCTGACCCCAATTGCAACCTATACTTGTCTACTTGGAGCCTTAATATCATGTTCATATCCCTATGATAATCTCGGGTCTGGGTCCTCTGATTTTCTCTATACTCTACAATAAAATCACAAGCTATGCTAAGGCATCAATGCTTTGGGAAAGGGAAATGGACTATAGCTCATAGTCAGGGTCGGCGTCCTCCTCATACTCCGCCACCTCCTCCCCCATCTCAACTTCTCCTCATGCACACTCGGCGGGGGAGGATGGGAGACCCCGATTTGGTGAATGCTCCATGTAACGGAGGTTTTCCCAATCAGCTTATGGAGGCAAGGTTGCATATTAGGTTCCTTGATCCCGGCATCCTTAAGAATGGACGTGGTGAACCGGGCATAAAGGAGGGCGACCTTGCTGCTCCTATCGTAGGCGACATGCATGATTTCTACATAGAATGTGCGGGAGAGGTGGATGGAGCTCCCCTTATCAAGCAAGTGATATCGAAAGTTGGCTTGGAGGATTTGGAGGGAGAAATTGTTTAAGGTTTGCAAGATTGAGCCTTATGTGATAAAAACTGCCAAGTGGGTCCGCTCATCTAAATCTCTGTCATGAACCCAATCGCGATTGAGTGTGATTCTAGTATTGCAGGTGGCCTTGTATATAGGTACACCAAGAGTAGGGTAAGAAAATTGTTGCGATATGCGTACCCCTTTTGAATGCATATTTTGTATTACAAGGTCGAGATAGAAAGGAACATGCATTTCGTCCATGTAGGCTTTGCATGCCGAATTGGACGATTCGACTACAGTGTTGTAAAAAAATTTAACTTCATCGACCCAAACATCCTCACTAGGATGTTTAAAGAAGTTGCACTACTCCCGAGGGCTAAAAAATGCGGTAGTTCTTTCTAAATCACTTATCGCTCGATGTGTATGGTGTGGGCGGCGGAGAAAAAGATTGCGTTCCAGTCGCGCTCTTGGATCGAGTGGTAGGTGTGATCACCGTCCTTGAAAAATTTAATTTCGTCATATTTTGCGACAACATTGGCATTTTGAGCCATTTAATGAAATAGGTTGGAAGGTTTGGTAGAATAGAATTGGAGGTTTGGATAGTGGTGGGAGGGATTGGAGGAGAGGGAGGTGTATTTATAGGTGGGTTGAATTGGTTTTGGGTAGGAAAAGGGGATGGATGGGTGGGAAAAGTTGAAGGAAATGATCGGGTGGAAACTTTTGGGTTTGGGGGGGTGTTGGGAGGGTAATTTTCGGAAGGAGGGAAGGATGAAGTTGATGAAATGAGAAAAATAAGGCAAAAAAGAGAGGGGGGATGAATCTGCTGCCCAGAAATCCGAATAGGTTCGGTCATAGGGTGAACTGGTTCAGTTTTCACTAAAAACTTCTGCCAATTTGAATCAGTTCGGCCCTGAGAGTATAACCAGGGTGAACTAGTTTTCTCCTCTTTAACCCCTACTATTACTCTGAATCGGTTCGACTGTGGTAGTATACCCAAGGCTAATCAGTTCTAATTATCAGTGTTGGCCCTCAAATTTTGGCTTCCTCTCTCAAAACTAAGTGTTGGTAATCCTCTTCTCGAACTCCCTAAACGTAACAAAGGCTCTCTTACCCAATTTCTACCTCGATACACATCAAAATCTTACCGAAAGTCATTGTATGCTCTCTTGTGTTGTGCACGATGCTCCTATTATTCCTAAATTGCGACTTCTACGGACCTCTAAACTACCCTTAAACGGACTCTACTCACTAGCATACGGTACGCAATCACCCCTTACGCGTCGGGGGTACAAAGACCTCTCTCTTTTTCTTAAAAACTCACCCGACACCGAAAATGGGGTCCGATGCTCTCCTCGTCTCCATCTTCCTCACATTGTAACCCAATAATCAGAACAATTGGGGATCATCCCCATAGGTATGTGGGACACCTTGAGGCTCGTTATGAATGATGTGAATGAAATCATCGTGGTGCCCAATAAAATCATAACACAATTGTCCCGACTTGGAGAGAATATCCTTGTGAAATTAGAAGGACATGCTAAACCTAGATTCCCTTTGCACTTGAGAATGCGTGGATGGACTGTAAATTAGACAAAACATTATCCCTCTCCTCGATCGCATTTAAGAACTCAATTTACATGGGTTGGTGGTAATAAAGAAGGAATTTATCTATTTGATCTTTCTAGTTATTGTCCTCCAAGTGATAAAAAGAGTTCAATAACGATTGGACTTCGACATTGAGGTTATCATCCACCGTCCTGAATTATTTCTCAAAATATTCTAGGATCATATCTCCTAACTCTCTCTCTTGCTCGATCTGTGAATCCTCTCTCTCTTAGAAGACGTTACAAAACAAACCTCCTTTACCTTTTGCTCAATGTTGGAATTATTGCTCTCACCTATAGTAAAAAGACATAACCCTAATGGCTTTCCTTCATGGTTCCCCTCGATAGGTTCTTGTACTCACTCCTCCATATGATCCGTCTCGTGCAACTCGTCCTCATCACCCACGTGCTTGGTAACATTAAAAATATTGGTATCGAGAGTGATATTCTCGAAAGTGAGTTGCATTTTCCCATCACTTATATTAATCAATGCATTAGTCGTAGCTAAGGATTACGGTAACATGATTACTCGAGAGAGAGGAGGGATCCGTGTCCCAAATAAAAAGGTCTACTGAGAAGTAGAAAGTGTCAACTTAGATGATCACATCCTCAACAATCCCCTGAGGTATATTCACGGAATGATCTGCGAGTTGGAGGGTCATCTTTGTGGGATTAAGGTCCTCCAAATCCAATTGCTTATATATAGAGTGAGGGAGAATGTTAACACTTTCCCTGAGATCTATTAACGCTCTCTCAATTCTATTATTTCCCATAATGCACGAAATGATTGATGCACCCAAATATTTATATTTGGAAGGGAGGTCACTAACTATACTGAATTGATGTTTCGTGTTAAGAACATACTTTTCTTTACCTTTAACCTTCATTTCTTCGTAAGTAAGTCCTTAAAAAACATAGCATAGGTGAGAATTTTCTTTATGGTTTCTAGGAGAGGTAAATTAATCTTTAATTGCTTAAGAACATCTAAGACATCATCCCAGGAGGCCTATTTAGAGCAATGGGCCAACCATTGGGGATATGGAGTAGCATTAGGTGGTTTCACAACCACCTCGAGCCCGACTACGTCATCATTATCACACTTTTTCAAGGGGCATGTTCGGCCTCTTTCGTGTCGGGCAAAACCTCCTTGTCATTTTTCACATCGTGTGGACAAAGTGACAAGTCAACAACTCTTCCACCACGCAGAATAGTTACCAAAGTAAATTGTTCTTGATTTGTATAAGGGGTAATGCTAACATTGTCTTGACCTTAAGGAGGTCGTGGACTTTGAGCGGAGAACTTACCCTTCTCGTGAACACTTAACATATAATATATGTTAAAGATCGATGCCTTTAAGTTAGAAAATGTTTTAGTATTTTCTGATTTGATTGCTAACTGCGTTTGCATGAATTGGTTTAAAATGTCCTTGAGACTCCTATGTGGTGGGGTAATGTAAGGCACGGGTGGAGGCACTTTCATAGATGGATCTTGTTAATGAGGTGGGAGTGGTGGAGATTGTTGGATAACATGTGGGTTCGGATTCATTGCATCATTTGGTTGCCTATAATTAAAACTGGGATGGTTCCTCCATTAGGGGTTATAGGAATTCCCATAAGGGGAGTTAATATTACTTTTAAAGGATCCCACCACCTTTACTTGTTCTTGAAGCAATACTTTATAGGAGGGTATCACCGAGCATTCCTTCATTGAATGTCCCACCTCACAAATAGCACACACGTCCTCTTCCAATGCTCGAGTGGAGTCGGATACATCTATTCCCTAGACTCGACCGCGTCATCTAGCCTCTTTGCTAGTTGATTAATTTGAAGTTTTAATTCAGCTTCCTTAGAGTCCGGATGAAGAAGGAGGCTTGGACGTTTATCTAGGCTGGATTGGGTACTTGGATCCGATGTGTCCCACGCTTGACTATTCTTGAAGAAATACTTAAATTGTCCCATCGTCCGCATTTAACCCTAAGAACTCACCCTAGCACGTGGTCTCAATGGGTTGTTTGGAAGTTAAGCTTAGCCCCTGATGGAAGTAGGAAATGAGTCTCCACTTCTGAAAAATTTGGTGTGGGCACATATTGACGAACTCATTGAAATGCTCCCAACAACAATCATAGGTCTTATTCTCGTTTTGTCTAAATGTTTCAATTTGAGCCCCAATGGAGTTGGTTCGATGTGAAAGAAAGAACTTTTGAAACAACTTAGCCTGCATATCCCTCCTAGTGGTTATCGACTTCAATGTTAGTGACCAAAGTCACGCCTTAGCCTTATCCTTCAGGGAGAAGGGGAAAAGCTTGAGACCCACTACATCTTGGTTGCACAATTGGTCTGTGAAAATATTTCATGCCTACTCGAACTCTCTAACGTGGAGGTAGGGATGTTTCGACTCTATACCATGAAATGTTGGGAGAATTTGAATCATCCCATTCCAAAAATGAAATTACCCTATGATATACTGGAATATAATGCATCCCAAAGATATGGGTCGCTCGAAATATACGAGGTATCTTATAGGGAAATACGATAACTCACCTACATTCATACCATAACTAGCATTGTCAGACATTATACGCCCATTTATGGACTCAATATCCTCACCGAAAGCTCTTAGATGTATGACTCATGATGGAGTTGGGTGGTGTAGGAGGTGGAACCCGAAAATCAGGTGCATATGGGGTTCGTGGGCTATCAGATGAAATTTCGACATTGGGATTCTTATGTACTTTAGGAATGATGGGATTAAGAAGAGAGTTTTACATTTAAGGATGCAGAGGGTATTTTTGGATTTTTCTTATTTTCTTTGTAATTTTTTGTTTTTTTGAATGTTTTTGGCTTTTTGGCTTTTTTGGATTTTTTAAGAATTAGAGTCAAATTGTTGGATTAATTCGACCTAACCTAGTATGCCTACTTAATCCCCGACAACAGTGCTAAAAACTTGACACGACTCAAAATGTGTCTCGAACGCGTGTTAATATGGTTCAAGTGTAAACCGGTTGCTCAAGTAATAATTCAGTAAATTAGATGTCGGACACAAGGAGTAAGACGGTCTCTCATGATGAATATTATGAAAGATGATCAATCCTAACAACTGACTCGACGAAAAGAAAAGAAAAGATGTCTATTATTGACAAAGTATCATACTTATAATGAATTCAAAATAATTCCTAACTAAATTAACTACGCATGCAAGGACTAGAGAATAAATATGTGAACTTCTGTGAGAAACATGGGATTGGAATACAATCCCACGAACCTTGTGTATTTACACTGGCTATAAAATCTATCAAGAATTAAACATCTAATTGAAAATAAATCTTTATCTTCTTTCAATAATTAGATATACGGGGCATTTAATCCTCACAATATACAATCAAGAAAGAAAAGCGCATGATGAGATTACTGATACGCACGTCGCACTCTCAAAAACTCCGGTTACTTAGGGAAAACAGATTCAAAAGTCCTACGATGTTAACATCAACAAAAATATCATGGTTTAATTGTTATTTAATTCATAATTTTTTTTTACATCCATGCATAACACTTTAGGTTCAGTTCATGTATCCCATCCCACTAAAAATCTAGTCGGACATAGTACGATTAAGATTAAACAAGATTTCAACGTAGCATGGTATAATGATCATTATTAAATTATGTCTAAGCATGCAAGAGATTCTTATAACGCTAAAGAAATAATCGAAAACATGCAAAAGAATAATAGTTATTAGTAACAAGGTGGAGAAGGCAAACTTTCTTAAGAAAATACTTGAAATCAATCCATAACATTGTAACTTGATGAAGAATAGATTGCCAATGGTTATTCCCTTTTTCTTTCTCTCAAAATTATGCTTCTAGCCTTCTATCTAACTCTATAATCACATGGCAATAAAGCTCCTGCATTTTTAGAAGTGTTTGACCTATGTACAACTCTAATTTTAAGTGGATAAAATCAAAATGTGTGCATAGATTTATGAATTGGTTCCCTTCAGAACCGAACCGATTTGTTTTTCCTGTGTTACTCAACCGATTTTATTTCCCGTGTTCTCCACTTTGGTCCTTTTCTTCTTCTTATCTTCACACACTTGTAACTTTCCAACCATATCTCATATTTGGATGTCGTTTCTTCTGATGTGCTCGTGAGCTCAATGTCTTCGACTTATCTTTAGGTTCTGCATTGGATCACGGTTGTATAATTACGAAATCACCCTTGACTTTTTCTTCTTGCTTTTTTGTCTTTAGTCTAATTTCTCTTTTGCTTTCAAGAGCGTGAAGTACCTGAAAAATGTAACAGAAATACACGAAACACGATGCGCAAGTAAAAAAGGATCAACAGCAATAATATGAGATAAAATCATATTATTTACATACCACGGAGTGATAAAAGTACATAAATTATGCAGATAAGAAGAATTTACATCGAATTAGTTCCCGAGCGTATACTAATGATTACACAGTTACGTATTCTTCAACAATTGACCCTATAATATACCATGTATTCTTAAAGTAATCTTTGAAGGTTTTCATCAAGAGCTCAAAAGGATACATCCAGTGATACCTAATGAGACCACATAATAAAGCCTCGCGACATGAATGCACAAGCAGGTGGATGCTGATATTGAAGAATGATGAAGGAAAATATTTCACTAATACACAAATTTCCTCAGCTAAAGTTGATTTTGCAACATTAATGTGCCTTATGTTTACCACTTTTGCACAAAGTAGGGGAAAGCACAAACTTATTTGCATAATTGCTCAACAGAGATCTTTATGCTCGGAGAAGCAATGCCTCAACAACACAGGCATTAATTGAATGATGATGTGCTGATTGTGAGACTTGTACTATTTTAAATAATTTTCTTGGTAGCTTACTACCCTATGCAAATTATTGAAATAACCCATCAGAGTCTTCAAGTTGAACAACATGTTTAGGAGGATCATTTTACCACTAGTAGTCAAAGTGAAAGTAGCCGGGGGATAGAATTCTTTCCTATTGTAGGATCATTTTTAACCACAATTTCTTCTTTATTTTTATCTTTTGTAGATCGTCGCTCGTTTGCTCTCCTTATTTTGAATGAGATGTTCCTATTAGATGTTCCACAACATTCTTCTTCGTATTACATCAATTACATGCCTTACATGATGATCTTTCCAATATGGCAAAGTTAAAAAATATTGATCATTTGGACCATACTTTCATTTTACTAGGGTCGTTTGGATCCTCCCTAGATTTATGCTCTAAATTTACAAATTGAGGGTGCTTGTTTACATACGTATTCCCCATAGTCAAAGCCTTTACCTTTTCCTCGATCTTTTAACAAGAAATAAGAGCAAGTTCCATCTTACGCTCATGATCGATAGGTAAGAAGTTATACTTATCGTCCCTAAAAGGGTAACTGGTCAGCAAAAATCTACAATGACCCATATAACTCATCTTATCACTATGATTTAGCTAAGTGGCTTCAGTTTCCTCCCCACATATGGGACATCCATAATAATCATGAAAATTACAAACGGATAAGGTTCCATAAGTAGTAAGAGGTTCCATAAGTAGTAAGGTTGTGGATCACCCACATCACCATTGCTTTAAGTGTGAATTATTCACCCCTATGAGTGTCAAACGCCCTCACTCCTTTATCCCACAACTCTTTAAGTTCTTAGATTAATGGGGCTAGGAATATACCAATATCATCACTGAGAGCCTTTGATCCGAGTATCAATAAAGACAATAATGTAAACTCCTTTCACATGAACAATTAGAGGGAGACTCAAAGTCACCATGAGAACTGACCAATAACTACGATTAGTGCTTAAATTATAGAAAATGCAAAACCCATCGTTGAAAATGCAAGATGAACATTGTGCAATTCATTTGTAAATTGATGGTGTTATGCATTTAAAAGTTATCAAATGAGTGAATCAATAGGATGACGCAAGACATTCCCACCAACCTCGCATTAATCATGCCATGTCATGGCCTCTGCTATCCATGGTACAGTAAAAAATTGTTTTAATTGTGTCCCAAGGGGAAAATACTTCGAAACCTTTTGTAAAACTTGGGAGCACTTGCGATATTTTTTAGTCTTGTCTTTTCCATTCTCACAGGCCACATATCTAGGACCAATGCATACTGGACACTCATCCTTCTCTTCTTGCTCTTTGGGGTACAGTATGCAATCATACTTATATGCATGAATAGATATGTACTTCAAATTCAAAACTTTCAAGATCTTCTTCAAACTAGGTTAATGGTTTGGTAACGTTTTCTCTTTGGGGAGAATGTCTTTAACCCACATAAAAAATATGGTTGCGCAATTTCCCAAGATACCAAATTCACTCTTCAAATTATGTAAATCAATCATTGCATATAAAACCAAGTGATCTTCATTCCAATATTTATAAAATGGTCTAAGCGCGTAAGATGTTAACAATATGTATTCTCGATCTTCTGGTAATTCATCATCAACTTGTTCACTGACGTGGCCATAATGCACATTATCTATATACATGGGGTTGTGGTTTTGATGGTGGTAGACTCCGTAAGCATAATCAATTAGGTTGGTCAAAGGATGATGTGTTGGAAAATCATACACTACTTCCACTCGATGGGGTTTCGTTACACGGTCAGGTATCGGTAATTCTTAAGGTACATATTTTTCAACATGGTATGTCCGCATCTTTTAGTCTTGTCAAATTCTCCACTTTAGTAAGTGCAACTCAATGTTTTCTGAAGACTTATATTTTTCGTTCATACAATGGGTGCACGGACACGAAATCTTGTAACATTTAAAATTTCAATATGTGTATTTAAAAAATTCTTCAACTCCCTTTACATGATTATTAGATATGAAATTACTCTCCCCCATCCACTCTTTCTATTGTGGGAAATCCATTAAATGATCCTCAAAATTCAATCCACCTACATTAATAGGTTGGAACAAAGGTCGTGTTGCATACAAGAACGCATAGGTCATAAGTCATTCAAATTAATCAATACAATTTAAACTCTAATTAAACAACTAAAATTAACTTAAATAAACAAAATATTAAAACTTGTTCTCAAATACTAAAAATCGTCAAAAATTATTCATGGCCTAAGATTGACTAACAAATAAACTAGCCAAGTGATAAAATAATTTTGATAGTTTTACAATGTGTTCCTTTCTCTGTTGTCAATGTGCATACGAATTTCTTCGCAACCATTATTTATTTCATCAACTAGCATCTGAGCATCACCCATCTACAAAGGTAGATTATGAACAGGAGTCCCAACATTTTAGGAAACAAGTGTGCACACTCTAACAGCCCGGCTATCTACCAAGTCCCTAAAATAGTATTGCTCTCCATAATGATCGTGAGTGGATGAAAATGATCCATGGATTGTGGCTGCCAGATCCACTAAGGAGGGGAATGTTAAAGGAGGCATCATTTGGGAGGGGAAACCTTAAGACAGAGGATAGGGGAAACCTTGAGAAGGAGGGTAGGGGAAACCTTAAGGAGACATAAGGGGACGAAAACCTTGAGTAATTAAGGACACAAGTCTCCTAATTTAACTCTTAAACACTCTCAAGTAACTCGTAGTCTCCTGGACATCCCCTTCTGTCTTGGACTAACTTTCTTCTTGGCTCGAGATGTAATTATTGACCAAAGAGAGCTCATCCACAAAAGGTGAAGTGTGTTTTAATTTGGTGTCGGTATATGTGATCCAACACCTCTCGTCCTCCCTCTTTTGTCAGTTCTAAAGATTTGGGGCAGGGCATTATTTTCAATGTCATCATAAGGGACTGAAATGAACTGATTGTTAATAGCCTCGATCGATTCCTGTAGCATGAAATTATATTTAGTCTTATGATTTTAACATTATTTTATATAACGTGTATATATAAATAAAGAGTTGTTCATACTTACCAGAGTCAGAGCCAAGTGTGGTGGGAATTTATTATCTTTGTCCCGTTGGGCATGGACGTAAAAGTTGTCCCGATTACGTTTCTTACAGGCATATGGAGTGCCCTTTGTCCTATCTAACCATTCAATCTTCAAATCTTCTTACGATTTAGATCCCAGCCTATGGATATCAACTTTTTTCTCTCTATTTTTTTCATTTTTCTTCCTTTGGACCAACCTTTTGTCCATCTCCTCGCTTTTTAAAAAGTTATTCCATTGATCGATTGACATTTTAGAATTTAGAGGGATTCTATCTTTCAAAGTCAAAATGTCGGAGCTTGATTCCCCTTTTGGGAAATTTCTCTGCTGAAGGTTTTTTTGATATGTTCTCAATTATTCAACAACCCAATAAAGAACCCCTTGATTTCAACGGTCAGGGAATAAAAAATTCTTACAAAGTTGGTTATAAACATCATCCTTAATGGCTTGATCAATCAAGTTCCAGTTATCTGTTGCCCTGACTCCCACGTTCATTTTTCCTAGTAATAAACACTACGATTTAAAGATCTGGAGGTCATTTTTGCTGCCAGTAGGATTATTCACGAGAAGGGAGAACCCAATAAGCTTCTTCTCATTTGCTCGGGAGGTGTCAGGAGTGTAGGTTGGGGGAGTTGGAGTAACATGCATTTGTTTCCTAGTCATAGACGGAGTGGTAGAGTGAACCATTGGTGGAGTTGAGAATTGTTCACCATGTCGTGATGAGAATTCTTATCGGGGTGCATGAGATGAGAATCCTTATTGGGATGTCACTTCATCACTTGGTGCGTTTTGTCTATTGCTTCTCAACATTAGCAAAAATTAAAAAAAAATAATAAGCGACAAAATCATTATACTAGCATGTTTACATATAACTAATCATGTTTACGACTATATATATGTATATACCTTCTCATAATAAAAAGTTAAAATATGTTCAATATGGATGATCACCATCCATTGAGTATTATTTTTTTAAATCTGTGGATTTTTTAACGTGTCCGTCTAACAGGAAGCGCGTATATGATTGATGTATAGATTTTCATGACATGAACTCAAAATCCTTTCTTCTTCAACTTATTGGAAAGATTCAATTTAACATGCATATGTCGCGAGACGTCACAGTCTTGGTCAATACTCTATTTACGTTATTTTATCCATAATGGGTGAATGTGTTTTCTACCTAATAGCATAAGCAACACCAGGGTTACGTCAAAATTATGTACTTGGAATATATTGTCTACAACCTTATCCCATATTTTTGGTATGGAAAATAGAATGTGATCGAAAATGTACTCTTGCTGGATATGAACTCCACAATTTGCAAGGTAGTTAAACTATTGGATCTTCTTATTCTTATACTTGTAAATAGGAGTACCCTTTTAAATGGCGCACACTAATAAAAGAGGTCTAAGTGCGGACTTATTGCAACCTCTCGTACTCTTATTGCCAATGATTATCACGGTTATTCATTTTTCCTGAGAAAAATATATGAATGCGTGAATACAAGTCCTTCAAGTAATGGATCTAATAAATCATTAACTAGTTATTGTCTTTCAACCGATCCAATTTAAGTTTATCTTATTTTAACTTTAGGGTTTAAAATCCAATTTATATTTTTAAACCTTATGGCTTAAAATCCAATTACAATATTTTATTATTTTCATATATGAGTCCTATGCGAACGGTTGCAAATCACTACCTACCTCCACTTCTCTTATTGTGCGTTGATCAATATCCTCAAATAATAGCTATATGTCAAAGAGAAAGGAGATTGGGGGTGGTGAAATGAGACATGATGAATTATGATCCTATAAAGAAAATATCAATTTTTTTTAAGAAGGTAACATGTAGATGACCACTGATATTATATATATAAGGTTTATTTGACAATGAGTTGAGACTATACTACATTCATTAAGAATCGTGAGCCATATTTCACTAGTGAGTTCAACTCCTTCTCGATTAGTTTTGCTTTATTACCATTCAATGGTGTGAATGTTTTAAAATTTGAATGTCGAAAGGAAAATCAAGATTGAACGTCAAAATGAGTTTGCTAAGACAAATAAGTTTACACAATCAAAGTTATAAGAAGGTTTCCTAAACATTTTTTTATCATGTTGATTGAGGAAAGAAATTCATTTTACAGATGAAATTAATCAAATCTGTGGTAAACAAAATGGAAGACTCATACAATACACAATTAAAATCGTAATGATCCCACTCAATCTCCATTATTAACTTACTAATATTGACAAGTTGATTATAAAGATTTGAGGAAAGGCCTATATTTATAATTCGAACAAATCTTTCTCTTAAAGATATTAAAGAAGGAATATAACAAAAAAGAGAAAGAGATGTTTAGAAATGCCCCTTATTAAACTTACACCATTAATTCACTAATCATTTCACTTAACCCTCTATTTTTTAGATTGTCAACAAACTGCTAAAACCCTCCATACTCTGGAATTAGACATACATCGAGGATTATCTATTTCTCTTGAGTCCTAATTAATGAACCTCGCAAATAACCCTAGTTCATTCGGGTATTTTAAAATACACGTACATATACATACCAACACATGCACACACATAGACATACATACACATACATATACACATACACATAGAGTACAAATATGCCGCACACATATACATCATTAGAAAACAAAGTTTAAGTGTCACACCCTTCATTAATTTAGTTAAAATCATCCTTATAATGTGTATAAATTCCCTTATAAAATAATTTAATTGTTATCTCTTAGAAAATATCACATGTTTTTTTCTTCTTCAAAGGCATGTTTATATGAAAACATAACTACCTTTACATATAACCTACTAAGTACCAAACAAGAACATCATTACATTTACATATAACTTAGAAAGTACCAAACAAATTTACATAAAGAAGTTTATTAGTTTAATATTTACAAAAATTTTGTTGATATTCAATCTATATTACATATCTTTCACTCTCTCGTTTTAAATACCTAACTTGGAATGAACTACAAACAATAGGCATACCTGACATAAATTATTATAGGAGTGTAAGCTACTGATGAGTGCATTATTTTTCATGAAATATGCCCAAATATAGACCTTGTTAGGCTCATTGTATCATAAATAATGAGTTTTTAAAGTCGTTTTCATAAAGTAAAAGAAAAATACCAGTTTGAATAAAATTCGAGTTAAAAATGCAATTTTAATAACTCTGGGGGTGAAATCATAATTATTAAACTTTTTGGGCTTCAAAATCATTTTTAAATATTTATTTTTAAATATTTATCTAGTCAAAATAAAGTTCTCTCTGAAATTTGGTTGAATTCTGAATTAAAACGAGTAATTAATGAATTTCAGGGGCAAAAATGCAAATAGGGGTAATTTTGTAAATTTTAAATATTTGGGAACCTAAATTTGAATTAATTATTTTTATTTTTGTATTTTTATAGATACCCCGGAAATTTGTACTACAAAGGAGTCGATATGAAAAAATTGTCAGGATACATCGTGACGCGACACGACACGATTGACACAGCTAGACTAAATATTTTTTATAAAATCGTTAAGTGTCCGTTGAGGTCGTGTCATAGTGTTTCGGAAAGGTATTGACAAGACTCACAACATTAAAATTCGAACAAAAATGAGATTTTGAAGTTTTGGAGGTAAAAAGTGCGATTAAAGTTGGTGTTGTGAATAGTCATGTAAATAGTGACGAATTTGGGGATAATTATCTCAAACTTTTTCATGACTCCATGAGATAATTATCAACTCAAATACAACCAATCAGGGAGAGTCCCATCTCATCCAAATACCCTAACCCTAAGCCTATAAATATTTTTATTTTTGTATTTTTATGGATACCCCGGAAATTTGTACTACAAAGGAGTCGATATGAAAAAATTGTCAGGATACATCGTGACGCGACACGACACGATTGACACAGCTAGACTAAATATTTTTTATAAAATCGTTAAGTGTCCGTTGAGTTCGTGCCATAGTGTTTCGGAAAGGTATTGACAAGACTCACAACATTAAAATTCGAACAAAAATGAGATTTTGAAGTTTTGGAGGTAAAAAGTGCGATTAAAGTTGGTGTTGTGAATAGTCATGTAAATAGTGACGAATTTGGGGATAATTATCTCAAACTTTTTCATGACTCCATGAGATAATTATCAACTCAAATACAACCAATCAGGGAGAGTCCCATCTCATCCAAATACCCTAACCCTAAGCCTATAAATAGGACCCTTGGGTTCATTATTTTTGGGGGAGTTGTAGAGAGAGCTTTAGAGATAGTTTTTAGTTCCTTATTTTGAGAGTAAATTTTTTATTGAGGGTCAATAATTATTTTGTGGGATGAGTTTTGTCAAGAGTATTTGTGACACGCCAATTGTAAGTTTGTTCATTTAATGCAAATTAGTATTCATTCTTTAGAATTTATTATATCCACTATTATGCTCGCTTAATTTACTTACTAGGACTAGGTGAAATTTACCATCTGTGATTAATATTGTGTATGATTTAAATTCATTTTTGTTCCCGATATGTGCTAAATACTTTTAAAAAATCGGTATTCATTTAAAATGATACGAGAGTGCGTTTTAGACCTACGGCATTGTTTGAAAAAATTTGTTTTTTTATTCTATGTATAAGTACTTTTTGATGGGTTATACTTTTATCTAATTGATTGATAACCCATGATTAAAGACTATATTTTGAAATATAAAAGTGTACTTTTTAAGGGAATAGGAATTTTAGGGGTCTAAATTTAGAGACGTAAAATTTTATTTTGGACTTATAACATGTTATTTTTTCGAATTAAATACGACGAGAGTCAGTTTAATTTGAGTTGTAAAATCTGGAATGACGAATTTAAATTATTGCATAGTGTTAGTTAAACGTGTTGAATGGATCTAACGTCCTAGTTTTCACGTTCATTTGATTATATCTCTCGTAGTTATATTTTTATGTGTGTTTTCTTAATTACTACCACATCCACTTCCATACCCATTTCGTCTATTTGGACAGTCACAATAATTTTTAACGAAAAAAATTGATAAATCCTAGTGGGTTCGACCCGTACTTACAGTCGTTATTCTACAATAGGTTGTGCACTTGCGGTATTTTTTAAATTGACAACAAGTTTTTGGCATCGTTGTCAGGGATTTGTTCAATTTAAAAAAAAGTTCTAACTTTCAGACTATTTTTTTTTTCATTTTTGTTGGTAAAAATTCATCAAAAAAAAAGTAAAAATTTCTGGGAAAAAAAATCAACAACAATATTTCTATTTTTCAAGGTAAACAAAATCTGATTTAGTTTTTTTTTAATAAATAGTACTTTTAGCATTAAGTTTATCCTAAAATACTATAAAAATTGAAAAACTTAAAAAAAAAAATCTGGAAATTTCCAGATTCGTTTTTTTCAGTAGGTAGACCCTAAAAAAAAATTCAAAAATTCAATTTTTTCCCCAACAGTAATTCTATTTTTTTTCGAGTAAAAAAAAGAATTATTTCATAAGCGTGATTTTTTTTGCGTTAAATACACCACTAATGCGTTTGTCGTTTTGTATTTTTTGTTATTCTCTTTTCGTTAATTTTTTTTTGTGTGTATGTGTCGCACTTTACGTTTGGTGTAGTTCTTTTTTTAGGAGCATATTTAAAAAAAAGTAGAAAAAAAAGTAAAGAAAAATTTGAAAAGTGTTAAATGTGCGTGAACGTGAAGAAAATAAAATTATCCAATCTTTCCACGAGCACAAGGAACTCTCGGGGACGACTAAAACGTAGGCGACTTTTCCCTCCGGACGACGTCAACTTAAACTTCGACCCAGCGTAAATAAGTGACCTTAAAAAGTCAACACCAGAGGAACGTTGTTGTGTAC
This sequence comes from Sambucus nigra, assembly GCA_949130495.1. Taxonomy (NCBI): domain Eukaryota; kingdom Viridiplantae; phylum Streptophyta; class Magnoliopsida; order Dipsacales; family Adoxaceae; genus Sambucus; species Sambucus nigra. The sequence goes on from OX422219.1 coordinate 227,037,131, forward strand.
TCCTAAGTGATTTAATTTCGCACTTAATTTAACACGTTGCATAAAATTGACTTAAGGGCAAAACCCGTGTAAAAGATAAGGTGGGGATTTCATCACCCTTCCTTGGCTCGAAAATTACTAATTAACACAACATTTGCATATCCCGAGCCATCACATTTAATTTAAAATTAAGTAGACATTGACCTTAGGATATCACATAGCTCATAGTAAACCTCTTAACGAGGCTAGAATTAAAAGATACTCCAACACGAACTTGTCAAATCGATCCCGTTTCACCTTGTCTAGGATTGGTGGTTTTTAATGTGTCTTCATACCGACCACCTATCTGGAGGAAAAAATGGGATTTAAGGTGATAACTGTAGTTGGTCATCTTTTAAATTCTCCCTTGTCAAAGAGTAGGAATTATCTAATTATGGAGATTAATTCAGACCCTGCTGTCATCGACTAATCTCGAAAAAACTAGCTTCTAAAATTTGAAATTCCCCTTAACTAAATTAGATAATTTAATTTGCTTTGTGTTAGCTAGGAATTACGTGGTTTGAGTCAAATTTATTTTATTTTTTTTTTATTTTCTTCACATAATATATATATATATATATATATATATATATATATATATATATAATAAAATAATCGTGTGAGCTCAGTGTATGCGAAGTTGGTTTCGAGATCATACCGGTCATTTGTCGAGTGTGGAGTCTAACATTCCCAATACTTACGTAGGTAGATTTTCGAGTTTCACCGAAATGGGAGACGAGTTTGTGCCACATGCCCTTAAAGATTACCTTTATCCGACTAGGTCGAGTCAACCTTTGAGCATACGTCTACCCGATCACACAACGAATAATTTCCTATTCTATCATGGAACAATCCAAATGTTGCCCGTGTTTCGAGGTACCGACAAAGAGGATCCCTACCTTAATAGTCGGGAATTAGAGGAGATATGTGGAACTATGAAGTATCAACAACTCACCGATGAGATTGTCAAACTTAAATTGTTCCCGTTCTCGTTGAAAGAAAAAAGGCAAGAGTTGGTGTAACTCATTAAAACCTGAACCAAATGAGTTTCGCCTTCTTGCAAAAATTCTTTCTTAACCAAAAGGTGGCGTCGATATGTCACGCCATCAACACATTTAGCCAAAAGGAAGGAGAAGCCTTATGGATGTATTTGGAGAGATTCAAAGACTTGTTACTGCAATGTCCGCACCATGGGATTGAGATGGGATTCCAAGTCCACATTTTGTATGAAGGTTTCGATTGTAACATTCGAACTATGCTCGAGTCGTTATGTAACGGTGATTTTACTGGAAAAAATGAGGTTGACACGTGGGTATTCCTAGAAGTCGTAGCGAAAAAATCCCAGCGATGGGAAGCCAATAAAGATTCAAGGCCCACCACGTCCAATGAAGGTTTTGCTCATGAAGTCGAACAAAGTTATGATTTAAATGCCAAAGTGGCCACGTTGGCCCGACATTTAGAATCTCTAGAGACGAGCAAAGAGAATAATCAAACCATATCTGTGGCCGTTCAACATGTAGGCTCCCCCATGTGTTTACTTTGCGATGCATTCGACCACTTAGTCGAAAATTGCACCACCCTTTCTGCCCACAAGGCACTCACCAAGAAAGCCAATGCCCTCTACCAAAATAGGCCAAAGTATGACCCATATTCCAATGCATACAATTCGGGATGGAGAGACCACCCTAATCTTTCATGGTCCAAGGGTCAATACTAAGGAAGTGGAGGTCAATCTTCTCGTAACCCACCCCCGAATTTTCAAAACTATGCCACCACACCCTCGAATCCCTCATCCTAAAAGATCCAATCTTTAGAGGATTCGATGAACCTTCTTTCCCAAAGTACCCTTCAATTCTAGAAAACCACTCAAAATGTCCTCCAATCCACCCAACAAAGCATGCACATGAATACTCAAGCTATTACCAAATTCGAGGTTCAAATGAGCCAACTAACTAATGCACTCAGTGAGAGGAATAAGGGAACATTCCTGATCAGCCCGAACCCAATCCAAAGGCCACTATGCCAAGCGGTCAATTTTTTATTCAAGATGGCACGAGCGCGTCACACACCCAAGAGCATGCGAAATCCATCATCACGCTTAGGTCCGACAAGGAAGTAGAGAAAAAAAATTCACCACCTACCGAGAGTGAATCCGAGAAAGGTAAGGATAAGGAAGATCCACCCGTGGATCCAACTTCCTCCTCACCTTTACCTTCCGAGCCATTTGTAGAGACCTATGTCCCAAAAGCTCCGTTTTCCCAATGTTTGGTGACACAAAAGAAAAAATAAGCAAGTTGATAAGATGTTGGAAGTATTCAAGCAAGTACAAATCAATATCCCATTGCTTGATGCTATTCAACAAGTCCCGTCCTATGCCAAATTTCTGAAGGACTTTTGTACCTTCAAGAGAAGCACCAACGTACCTAAGAAAGCTTGTCTTGTCGAGTAAGGAAGCTCAATCATTTCTTATCGAACTCCCATTAAGTATAAGGATACCGATACTCCAACTATCTCTATCAAGATAGGGGATCACCTCATTGATAAAGGCCTTCTAGATTTAGGATCAAGCGTGTACGAGAAACTTGGTATGGGGGAGTTGAAACCGACTAGGATTACCTTATCCTTAGCCGACCGTTCTGTGAAAATTTTGAGAGGCATTGTTGAGGATGTCCTAACTAAAGTGGGTGAATTTATATTTCCCATCAACTTTGTTGTCTTGGACACCCAATAAGTGCAAAATCCTATTGCACAAATCCCTGTTATTTCGGGTCGTCCTTTCCTCGACACATCTAATGAAGTCATTAGGTGTTGTAGCGACCAATTGAACCTACCCATTAGGAATATGACTATGGACCTTAATGTGTTTAATTTGGCCAAACAACCACCCGATGATGATGAACCCATGGATGTTGACATGATGAATAGTATTATCCAAGAGACTTTTGAGAAAACTTATAATGACAACCCTTTAGCATCTTTTCTTATTTTTTTGGGTCCGAATTTGATGTCAAACAGTCCATCGAAGAAGTCAACACCCTATTTAACTCCACCCTTATCATGGAAGTAGGAAATTGGAATTTTAAACCTGATCCCCTCTCACTTTCCTCATCACCTATTCTTCCTTCGATTGAGAACGCTCCCGAGATTGAATTGAAGCCACTTCCTGAAACACTCGAGTATAGGTTCTTAGGACCTTCTGAATACTTGCCTATTATCATCGCATATGACATAGACAAAGAACGGGAAGATAAACTATTGTGTGTTCTTGAAGAACATAAGGAAACCACTGGATGGACCATAGCCGACATTAAGAGGATAAGTCCCTCAGTGTACATGAATAGGATACACTTAGAAAACAATGCTAAACATTCCCGTGAAGTATAATGTAGACTTAATCCCAATATGAAAGAGGTTGTCCAAGATAAGGTGCTAAAATTGCTCGATGCGAGTATCATTTACCCCATCTCTGATAGCCAATGGGTTAGTCTCGTTCAAGTGGTCCTTAAGAAATATGATGTTACGGTGGTGAAAAATAATGATGATGAGTTAGTACCCACTAGGATTCAAACCGGTTGTCGAGTGTGTATTGATTATAGGAAGTTGAACGATGTTACAAGGAAGTATCACTTTCCTCTTCCTTTCATAGACCAAATGCTAGAGAGATTAGCCGGCCACCCATATTACTGTTTTCTCGATGGTTATTCTGACTACAATCAAATTCCCATTGCTCCCGAGGATCAAGATAAAACCACTTTCACATGTCCATTTGGTACTTTTGCCTACCGACGCATGCTCTTTGGGTTATGCAATGCACCTGCCACTTTTCAACGATGCATAATGAGTATCTTTTCGGATATGGTGGAGCAGTTTCTCGAAGTCTTTATGGATTATTTTTTCTGTATTTGGGTCTAGTTTTGATGAGTGCCTCCATCACCTCACCCTCGTTCGGAAGAGGTGTAACAAAAAAAACCTTGTGCTTAATTGGGAGAAGTGTCACTTTATGGTCAAACAAGGCATAGTGCTAGTTACATCATTTCTGAAAAGGTAGATAAAGCTAAAATAGATCTCATTGCTAATCTCCCACCCCCTAAAACTGTGCATGAAGTTCGTTCCTTCTTAGGACACGCCGATTTCTAACGAAGATTTATTAAGGATTTTTGCAAAATCTCTCGACCCTTGTGCAATCTTCTTACCAAGTACACACCCTTCGATTTTATTGACGAATTCCTTCAAGCCTTTGAAAGGCTAAAGATGGAATTGATCTATGCACCTATTATGAGACCTATCGTGATGCTTCTGACTATGCCATCTATTATGCCAGTAGGACTCTTAATGATCCCAAATTGAACTATTCCATAATTGAAAAAGAGTTCATCGCTGTTGTTTTTGCTCTTGAGAAGTTTGGGTTTTACTTGATAGGATCCAAAGTTGTCATTTGCACCGATCACTCAGCCCTGCAATACCTTTTGTCTAGGGATGTTAAGGCCCTTCTCATTAGGTGGATCCTATTACTGTAAGAGTTTGACCTTGAAATTCGGGACAAGAAGGGATGTGAGAATGTAGTGGCTGATCACTTATCTAGGTTAACCATTGAATCATATGATAATCTGTTACCACTCAACGAGTCCTTTCCCGATGAGAAACTGATGCTTGTCTCTCAGCTTCCATGGTTCCCCGATATTGTGAACTATCTTGTGATGGGTGAAATGCCACTGCATTGGTCTAATCAAGATCGTTCTAAGTTTTTAAAGGAATCCAAGCATTTATTTTGGGATGACCCGTATCTTTTCAAGTATTGTCCCGATCAAATCATTCGAAAGTGTGTACCCGATCATGAGATTCAAAGCGTAATCTCTTTCTGCTATGACCAAGCCCGTGGAGGTCATTTCAGTGCTAAAAAGACCGCTGTAAAAATTTTGCAATGTGGATTCTATTGGACCACCGTTTTCCATGACTCGAATGATTATAGTAGGAGTTTTGACTGTTGCCAATGGTTAGGAAATATCACACATAGGAACATGATGCCCTTAAATCCCATTCTAATTATCGATGTTTTTTATTATTGGGGAATTGATTTTAGGGTCCATTTTCAAATTCCTACGGGAATCTTTACATTCTTTTAGCAGTTGATTATGTGTCTAAGTGGGTAGAAGCCATACCGTGTAGGATTAATGACCGCCACGTAGTGGTCAAATTCATTCAAAAAATATTTTCTCTCATTTCGGTACACCTCGAGCGATCATTAGCGATCAGGTAACCTATTTCTGTAATCGATCATTCGAAAGTCTCATGAAAAAGTATTCGATCACGCACAAAGTAGGATGTTCTTATCACCCTCAAACCAGTGGTCAAGTTAAAGTTTCCAATAGGCAAATAAAGCAAATCAACTAGAAGACAGTGAATCCAAATCGAAAGGATTGGTCCTTAAGTTTACTGGATGCACTATAGGCTTATCGCACTGCCTACAAAACACCACTTGGTATGTCCCCGTATAGGCTTGTCTATGGAAAATCCTGTCAACTTCTGGTAAAATTAGAAAACAAGGCCTATTGGGCCATTAAGACCTTCAATTTCGATTTACTTGCTACGAGAGAGGTCTGAAAACTCCAACTCAATGAGTTGGAAGAGATTAGGAATGACGCGTACGAAAATGCAAAATTGTATAAAGAGAAAATGAAAATGTTCCATGACTAGTCCAACCTACAGAAGTCATTCAAGCCTGGACAGAATGTTCTCTTGTACAATTCTAGGTTGTATCTCTTTCCCGGTAAGTTTATGTCTAGATGGTCCGGTCCCTTTGTTGTTAGGACAGTCTACCCACATGGGGCGGTTGAGATAGAGAATCCTAAACATGGTAAAATTTTCAAAGTTAATGGTCAGAGGTTGAAGCCATATTTGAAATTGCGAGATCGAGAAGTGGAGGACATTCTCCTCCAAGACCCTGTGTACCAAGAGTGAACTTGAAATTGGATCATTGTTGTTGTATCATAATTTTAGTTTTACAGGAATTGTGCATTGGAAAAAGTCCCTTGTTATGGTAATATCTTTCATATCATTCTCGCCTTTTAAATTTTTTTCTTGTACATTGAGGACAATGTAGACATTAGGTTTGGGGGTATCGAGGTCATTTTTCTTCGCTTTGAAAAACCAAAAAAAAATTAAAAAAGATTTTCAATATAATTGAGTTTTGAAATGATTTCTTGATGTAGAATAATTCATGGATATCTAAACTTATTAAAATTTTTACACATTAGCCATATAATATAATTGGAAATGGATATTGAGGCGAAAGTTAATATGCTTAAGAATAAATGTGGAGATTTTAACCCGGTGAGATTTTGTGCCATTTGTTAAAATAACTCAATCTTTCCTTCAGTGATAAATTCGTTGATGACCTCAAATTCTTTGTTTTGTTCGATTACTAAAAATAAAAATTCAAAATGTGAATCTTAATCACTACAAGTCTTAGTATGTCGTCTTAAGACACAAATCAAATTAACTAAACTTGAGAAATGAGATTAGGCCATCATTTGAAAGCCTAAAATTAAGCCTAAAATTCAACCTTTCTACATTATTCTATTGCAAGCCTATTTGAGCCAAAAAAAATATATGCCTTTTGTTGAAAACCTATTATCCTAACCAACTCCAACTGGGAGTTTAAAGCCCATAAAAAGAAGCCACACCCATTTTCTAAGATACGAGGGTAAAATTACGGTAGGAAAAAGGCCAAAAGAAAAGAGGTTGAAAAAATAATGTGTTAAGAAAGGAATAAAAAAGGAGGTAGAAAGAAAGAAAAAAAAAGTGAGAAAAAGAAAATAGAGGTTGAAGGAAAAATGCCTAAAAGTCAAAATACCGAAAAACCTCTATATGTTAAGAAATTTTGAACTCCAAAAATCATTCTTTCTATCCAAATCTGAGTCTGCAATACAACCAAAGAAAGTCCTAATAGATCTCAAGCGAAATTAGTTAAAGTGTGAAGAGAAGATGAATAGGATCTATGGTGTGATTCAATATTTTCAAAAAGTAATCGATTTTTCGTTCACGAGATCATATTCATCCATTATAAAAAGTCTGTTTTCCACCATGTATATGTGAAATTTTTTCATTTAAATTTACACTTTTATTTACATATACCGAGAGAAAAATAACCGATTTCTGAGTGTTCGATTGTGAGTGCATCCCGTGAGATTTTGAAATCAAAACAAACTTTCGAATAAGAAATGTAACGATCAAATCTTTTGAAATGGATTGTTATATTGGCTCTGCAGACACACGCGATAAGTTGAGATTGAAAAGTGAAGTTCTACTATATTTATGAAATTTGCATTCAAACTTGATTATATTAATTTTGAGTCATTTTTATTGAGTAAGTTTTTGAATTTTTTTGGTATATGCAAACCCTCATGAGACAAAACTCGTCCTCTAGGGCAACCTAGGGCTTTAAAGGCTTGTTGAACATGCTAAATGCCATCGTGATTCCTACGAAAGTGAGTTAGATTTTTAATTTTTTAGTTCTGGTCGAGAACTAGCAAAGTTTAGGTTTGGGGGTATTTGATGAGTGCATTATTTTGCATGAAATATTCCCCAATATCGACCTGGTTAGGCCCATTGTATCATAAATAATAAGATTTTAGAGTCGTGTTCACAAAATGAAAGAAAACTGCAAGTTTGAATAAAATTCGAGTTAAAAAAATAATTTTAGTAACTCTGGGGGGTGAAATCATAATTATCAAACTTTATGGGCCTGAAAATAACTTTAAATATTTATCTAGGCAAAATAAAGTTCTCTCAGAAATTTGGTTGAATTCTGAATTAAAACGAGCAATTAATGAATTTCGGGGGCAAAAATGCAAAGAGGCGTAATTTTGTAAATTGTAAATTGTTTTGAACCCAAATTTGAACTAATTATTTTAATTTTTATATTTTTACAGGTACCCCAAAAATTTTTACTACAAAGGGGTCGATATGCAAAAATTGTCAGGATACATCGTGACGCGACATGACATGGTTGACACAGTTGGGCTAAATATTTGTTATAAAATCGCTCGAGTGTCCGTTGAAGCCATGCCATAGCTTTTGGGAAATGTCTTGACAAGACTCACAACTTTGAAGTTCGGACGAAAATGAGATTTTGATGTTTTTGAGGTCAAAAGTGCGATTAAAGTTGGTGGTGTGAATAGTGACGTGAATAGTAACGAATCTGGGGATAATTATCTCCAACTTTTTCCAAGACTCCATGAGATAATTAACAGCTCAAATACAACCAATCAGGGAGAGTCACATCTCATTCAAATACCCTAACCCTAAGCCTATAAATAGGACCCTTGGGTTCATTATTTTTAGGGAGAGTTGTAGAGAGAGCTTTAGAGATAGTTTTTGCTTCCTTATTTTGAGAGTATATTTTTATGGAAGGCCAATAATTATTTTATGGGAGGAATAATGTCAAGAATATTAGTGACACGCCATTTGTAAGTTTGTTCATTTAATGCAAATTAGTATTCATTCTTACAAATTTATTATGTCAACAATTGTACTCACTTAATTTTCTTACTAGGACCAGGTGAAATTTATCTTGTGTGATTAATATTGTGTGTGATTTAAATTCGTTTTTGTTCCCGATATGTGCTAAATACTTTTAAAACAATTCGGTATTCATTTAAAAGGACACGAGAGTGCATTTTAAACCATCAGCATTGTTTGAAAAAAATCATTTTTTTAGTTTAAGTATGAGTACTTTTTGATGGGTTATACTTTTATTAAATTGATTGATAGCCCATGCTTAAAGACTATACTTTGAAATTTAAAAGAGAACCTTTTAAAGGAATATGGATTTTAGGCGTTTAAATTTAGAGACGTTAAATTTTATTTTGGACTTATAATGTGTTATTTTTCTGGATTAAATACGACAAGAGTCGGTTTAATTTGAGTTATAAAATCGGAAATGACGAATTTAAATTATTGCATAGTGTTAATTAAACGTGTTAAATGGATCTAACGTCCTAGTTTTCACGCTCATTTGATTATATCTCTCGTAGTTATATTTTTTTATGTGTGTTTGCTTAGTTAATACCACATCATATTTCCAAACCCATTTTGTCTAGTTGGACAGTCACAATAGTTTTTAACGAAAAAAATTGATAAATCCTCCTGGGTTCGACCCGTACTTACACTCGCTATTCTACAATAGCCCGTGCACTTGCGGTATTTTATAAATTGACAACATCTACAAAAGTTTAGTGAATGACCTTATACACACACACCACGTCACACATATAACAAGTTTAAATAAACATCCTAAATCATGTAACATAAGTAGGAATTCTGAACTTTAACAAGCCTGGACCTGCCATAGTCCAATTAACCCACCGTAATTTTTAGGGACCGCCACATCCCTTTGTTATATCGTGAGGACACAAAACCTTAATTTTGATTCTCTAATTCAAACAACCCACTACATCCCGTAGGACCCCCCCCCCCCCCCCCCCCCCACACACACACACACACAATTCATATAATTAGATAACTTCACTTAATATTATTAATCATACACATATGTACCATAAACACAAAAACTTACACAAGCATCTCAACATAAGGACTATAAGGACTGTAAGGACCATAAACATAACACCTTTACATGATTATGTAAATACTGTAGCAAACCACTAGGATTTTAATGCTCTGACCTCACTTATTGGCAAACTAGACATCTAGAAATAAAATCTGTAATGTTGTGTTTCATTTTTTCTCCCCAATAACATTGTTTCAAATCTCTATAAAGCTTCGTTCTACCTGGATGCATAGCATATACAGAACAATGGGCTTCCTCTAAAATTATTCTCCTTAAATGAGGCACATTAGGTGCACACATATGGTTATCATACATAACAACGCCACCATCATGGATAGAAATTTCATTTGCTTTACCCTTTTGAATATTGTCTCTGACTTTCTCTAATTTTGTATCTCCTTCTTATTATTGTCGTATCCAGTTTGTCAATATAGTTATAAAATTTAAATGTGCTAGTATTCCACAAGAATCATTTAAAGTTAATTCCACCCCCATTAAAGCTAACTCTCTTAGCAGGTCAACTCGAATATAATAAATATTAGATACTCTACCTAGAGACTTTCTACTTAAAGCATCCACAACAACATTAACCTTATCCAGATAGTGATGTATTGTGCAGTCATAATCTTTTATAAGTTCCATCCACCTCTTCTACCTTAAGTTCAAGTATTTCTGAGTAAACAAGTATTTTAAACTTTTATAGTCAGTAAAAATTTCACAACTAACACTATATAAATAATGCTTCCAAATCTTTTTTGCAAAAACTACTGCAGCTAATCAAGATCATGTGTATGGTAGTTGCATTCATGTATATTTAATTGTCGAGAAAGAAAATCAATTACCTTTTCATACTGCATTAATACATAACCAAGTCCTTGATATGAGACATCACTATAAATGACTAAACCTTTTCTACCTATTACAATAGTCAATACTTGATTTGATGTCAACATACCCTTTAAAATTTTAAAGCTTTGCTCATAATCATCATTCCACACAAACGTGTTCTCCTTTCTGGTAAGCTTAGACAATGGAAATGCAATAGAAGAAAACCCCATTATAAATCTCCTTTAATATCCCGGTAATCCAAGAAATTTACATATCTTTATCACACTTATTGGACTTTCCTAATTCATTACTGCTTCCACCTTCTTAGGATCAACACAAATGCCATCAGCAGAAATAACATGCCCCAAAAATACTACCATGTTTAGCCAAAATTCACATTTAGTAAATTTACCATATAACTGCATCTCACATAAGGTCTGTAAAATAACATATAGATGGTGTTCATGTTCATTGCTACTATAGGAATATATCACAATATCATCATTGAAGATAATAACAAAATAATCTATGTATGGGTGAAATATGCCTTTCATTAAGTCCATGAATACGCTTGGTGCATTTGTTAACCCATATGGCATGACAAGAATTTCATCATGGTCATACCTAGAATGAAAAGCAGTTTTAGAAATGCCACAGTCTCTTACTTTTAACTGATGATAGTTGGATTTGAGATCAATCTTGGAAAATATTATGGATCATTGCAACTGATCAAACAAATCATCAATGCGGGGTAGTGGGCATTTTTTATGGATAGTCATCATGTTCAATTGACGATAATCAATGCCCAATCTCATGGTTCCATCTTTCTTTTTCACAAATAACACTGGGTCTCCCCACGGTGATGCACTAGGCCATATTAAACCACATTCTAACAAATCTTGCAATTGTATTTTTAGCTCTTCTAATTCTGCAGGTGCCATACGATATGATGCAATAGATATCGGTACGGTGCCTGGTACCAACTCAATCACAAATTATACCTCTTGATCCGATGCCAACCCTGGAAGCTTATTTGGAAAGATATATGCAAACTCATTAACCACTGGTATATCTATACCTGATAATTTTTTATCCTCTTTTCGTTTGTTAACCACCTGATCAAGATAACCCTGACATCCTTTTTTTTAACATGTCATATGATTTTGTGACAGAAATTAAATATGTTGGAGTGATATTTTGATCCCCCATAAATTAAAATTCAGATTCACTCGGTAGCTGAAACACTACCTACTTTCTAAAATAGTCTATACAAACATGGTACAGTAGTATACCAGTATCATATCAATGTCATGCATGTCAAGAGGTGATAAGTTGACCAACAACTCATTTTCACCTACTCGTACCACGCACTTCGTACACACCTGATCAATAAAAACCAGTTCCCCTACTGGAGTAACAATAGCTAAACCATAATCTAATAGTGATTATGCAACAGATAAAATAAATACATGAAAGAATGTGTAGATCCGGTATTTATCAACACATAAGCATATTTCTCAGAAATGGGAAGTATACCTACCACCACATTAGTTGTAGATTGTGCATCTTATTGCGTCAGTGAAAAAACTCTACCTTGATCGTGGCTTTTAGATATACCTCCTCTACCTCCCCTTCTTACAATTTGTGTAGAACTCCTACCTCCTACCATCATACTCCCAACTAATGTTGTGGCTACTATTATCGAACAATTCTTTCGCATGTGCCCTGGTTAATGACAATGGAAACATAAATTTGTCTTATCAGCTATTATATACTCCCAAAACATATTACCTTCTCCACCATGCCTATAATAAAAAATGGTCCTCAGTCCCAACGAAAAATCATTTTCTATCTGACTCATTCTAGTCCTTCCACCTCGAGCCTGAAATCTTCTATGTGCACTTCAAGTATTTTTAAGCCCTTAACCTTTAGATCCCTCTCATGCTAGATTCTTAATTGAGGTTCCAGTCTCCTATCCATGTGATTTTGTACCGTCATGTCTATCTTTCTTTGAATTTTTAGCTCCCATTTCTTTTATTGACTTTCTTGACACCATATCTCTATCCACCAAGTCCACATGATTCATGATCTACATATTAACAAACATTATTTTTAGGTCTACATCCAATCCAGTTTGAAATCGTTTACATTTACTTTCTTCAATCCTCATAAAATAAGGTGAAAATCTAGATAAAGATATGCATAAAGTTTCATACTCTACCTCTGTTCTATTCCCTTGTTTTAGCGTGATAAATCTTCTTCCGTCTCCTACCTATAAAGGGTTGAAAAATATTTTTCAAAAAAAAATTCACAAATTTCTCCCAAGTAATTGGTGGAGGAATTACTAGCACCACTCCCCCAATAGTAAGTAACCTTGATGTATCATCCCACAATAACTTTACATCATCCTCTAACCTAAAGGCTTCCAATAAAACCGTTTGGTCATCTTGCACTATCATCACTTTGAATATTGTTTCCATCTTTCTAATCCACTCTTCTGCCTTTAACGGAAAGGTAGTCTCAATAAATGTTGGAGGATTTAACTTCATGAATATCTCATATAATTTATCCATTTCTCAATTATTTGTTCCACCTCTCACTTGTTCCACTAGTTGTGCCACTGCACGTAATATTCAGTCCACGTTATCTATATGTTGTTGTTGCACCTATGTTTCCTCCACTTCAATAGGTCTCTGTCTTTCCTGACTATTAGGAACATGGGATGCCTCACCCTCTTCTCTTTCATGCTGCTCATATGGTTCCATTACTTACTGTAACATTAATAAATTAAACAAAAATACAATAGCACAAGTTTTAACATTAATATCATTAGTCAAAATCCCGACTCATAACAAACCCACATGTTATTTTCCACAAGCAATTTAGACATTGACGCCATTTCCATAACTTAGTAATCAAGATCTGATACCAGGTTGCCACCCCTGCCTTAATTTAATTAAAATCTTTCTTATAATATGTATAAATTCCCTTCTAAAATAATTTTATTATAATCTCTTGGAAAATAACACACGTTTTTTTTCTCCAAAGACATGTTGATATGAAATAACTACCTTTACATATAACTTACTAAGTACCAAACAAGAACATCATTACATTTACATATAACCTATGAACTACAAACAACTTTATATAAACAAGTTTCTTGTTTAATATTTACAAAATTTTTGTTGATATTCAACTCATATTGAATATCCTTCACTCCCTCGCTTTAAAGTTCTAACTTGGTAATGAACTTCAAACGATAGGGATACCTGAAACAAAACATTATAAGAGTGTAAGATACAAAAGCTTAGCGAATGACCTTATGCACACACACCACATCACGCCACACATACCACAAGTTTAAATAAATATTTTAAATCGTACAACAGTCCAATTAACCCACCGTAGTTTATAACGACAACCATATTCCTTTATTTTGGCCCGAGTACACAAAACTTTAATTTTGATTCTCTAATTAAAAGGAGACCACCATATCTCATAGGACCCACCATAGTCCGTATAATTTTATAACTTCACTTAACATTATTAATCATATGCATGTGGACCATAAACACAACATCTTTACATGAGCAACTTAACACGAGTATTTCCATATACATTTCCATGTAAATGTAAAATAATCCACAATTCATAGGTCAGGTCACTCACCTCAAAGTAAGTAATTATATTAGTACAGATCTACTTCTTTGATATGACGGTATTAGCCACTTTCCCACCTATCAATTAAACATCATTAGTATTTAAATACACAAAATAACATTAAATCTAGTCACACATCACATTAGTTGGTAAATCTGAAATAACAGGAAAAGAATTACATATTATAGTTTATATTTCCGTAAAATGCTAAGTATTAAGGTTCTAACACAATTTACGCAATGAAATTCCAAATTTTCTAGAGAGAGTTATGCCCATTTTACTACAACATTTTTCAAGCCGTTTTTGGAGAAAAACAACAACGAAATTTAAAATTTAAAATAACACTCAGACCAAATCAAAAGGTGATCTATGGTCATCTTAGAATATGTTATATTCATATCTGTTATCTAACAAATTCAACTAGAATAAATTTATTTGAGTAAGTATCCAATGAGTTATGCCACTTTGAACACAACTAGGTCCAAAATAAAATATTCAAGCATAACATAACTTAATTAAACATACTTAATCTCTACCTTGAGTTTTAATTCATAGAAAAAAATAACTAACATATTTAAATATATATACAAATCACATACACAGACCTCATTAGATAAAACTCTCACAAGATGATAATTTAAGTCTAGGATTTTCAAGTTTCCCATTTATTGTCCTAGCTCAATTTCTCAATTACAGTGTTAAACCTCTTTCTCTCTCTCTCTCTCTGCATAATGGGACTCATTTAAATCTTTTTCAAATTAGAAATAAAAATATACAAATTATAGAACTCATTAATGTGACCAACTTTAACAAAAATATAATTACCTTATAAGAACTCTTTGATTTATGATAGTTTTTCCAAGAAATACTTCCTTAACTCCTATTTTCTCTCTCCTCAAGATTTTTTCTTTCAAACCTTATGCTATGAAATGAATAAGATGATAAGGATATTCTTTCTAACCATCCAAAACGTGGTCATGTGGTCATGTTTAGTGTGATTGTGTATGATTGGATGAAAGAAAACATTTTAACTTGTGGCATATTCGTCCCTTATTCGTAAATCCAATGTAACTTACTCTTCTGGCATCCGATTGGACTACCGTTTATGGATACTCGTAGATAAAAAAAAGATGTAATACTTTTATTTTTCCAAATTCATAACTTTAATATGCTTAAGTCGGACTTAAATAAGAATGTAAGAATCTGCCCAAAATTTTAAAAAAAAAACATTTGGCAACTGAACCTCACCAAATTTGCACCAACACCCCGGTTTAATTGTATCAAAATAACAATGCATCCAAAACATACTTTGTCATTCATTTAACCACATAACTAATCATATAATAAAAATATGTTATCATCAATCATAAGCTCAATAATGCAAATAACATTTATATCACGTGAGTATGCACTATCTAAACATAATAATTAACACCTCATTTCGCGCGAACTCTATCTTTCTCTATGCTGCTCTCTCTCTTTCTCTCTTTGTGCTTCCCTCTCTCGTTCTGGCTATCCAAGATCCTCTGAAGACCCTCAATCTCTCTCTGACGACCCTCAATCTCTAAATGCCTTAAAATATTATTAAGCATGTTAGTTTTATGGTTCAGGTATCCTCCAATGACCCTCAATATAACACCTACTTACGTAGGTGTTAATATATACAGGATGTGGTCACGGCCCTAGTCTATAATCTAACTTCTCTGACCATTTATTTTTTACATGTCAGTAACATGATCACGATCTTGAACCGTGACCATGTTGTGTGGCGCGTAAAAAATGAATGGTCATGGAAGCTTGGTCACGGTCTAGGTCCATGAACATACTATGACTATTTAAAAATGGTCACGACCCTAGGCCATAACCCAACTTAATTGAAACCCTTATATTGTCACACACCTAGTCATGGCCTATTCACGGTCCGGGGTCATGACCAACTTTGGTGGGAGTTTTGGGGGGTGTTTGGTGCCTAGTTAGTCACGGGTTGGAGACGGACCCTATCCATTACCCCCATGGTCACATCCTAAAGTCGTGAACATATCCATTAGATGTCACCCTTTGGATTGGTCATGGCCTATGTCATGCGAGGTTTGACTATGGTCATAGTCCTAGGTCGTGACCACCTGGTCATAGTCAAGGGTTGTAAGCCTTATGCCTTGACCATTCTCTATTTCTGGTTAGTGTACGTCCACTATGAAATGTGTTACTCTTTATATTGAATTATGAAGAAGATTATTATGAGTTAGAGTCCTTTTGGGCATTAGCTAAGTGAATCTATGGTTTCTTAGGCTTTTGTTAGTAATTAAAGGGTTATTTAGGAGTAATTTATTGGATTCTTAAGGGATTCCTTATGTTATATTAGGACTTAACAGAAGATACAAGTATGAGAGGTTGAAGGTGGTCCAACCCTTCTAATATGTACAAATAATAATGAGTTAACTAACATTAAATGATAATAACTAAGAGATAAGGATTCAATAGTTGCTCTGGTGGTTGTCCATTGATTTTTGGACTGGGATTACATATTTAATCGTTCATAAGCCTTTCATGTATAAGAACTCCCTTTGAGATATAGTGAATGGACTGCAGTAGCATGGGTGGGGTTTCCCTGAGGTCTGACGGCTATAGTAGCCTGGTGAGTGTTAGTAAAAGACTTATAGCTTGTGTAACATGTGGATTATATTATTCAATTCTAGTGGGATTTAGTTGTGGAGGTAGGTAGAATATTGCCTATACTTTCTACCTAGCTGGTAGAGAAGTTGCATAGCTTTGTCAGACATTTGAGGGGTCCAGAGGTGACTATGGCCATATCGGAATGGTCTAAGCTTGTTCCATTAACACAAAAAGGGAATTCACCCTGGGGGGGGGGGGGTAGGAGAAAAATAGAGGGTGATTCTTTCCACGAGAAGGTTTGTTGGGTTGGCTTGAGGCCTAAAGTTGTTCATCCTAAGATCTTTGATCTTGGTCTTCACAGTCTGAAAGTACGACTGCGTTCCTTAGAACCCCAAGAATGCTAATATGGTCTTCAACTGTATTATGAACCCTTCACTAAGACAACCATGGTCCTAAAGGACTTTTATCTAGCAGGCCTTTTGGCTTCCTCATATATGCGGGTATAAAATGAATGTACAAATCCCTTAAATGCTCAAGGAACTAACTATGGGGTCATGAATTTATCCTTTTTGTATGATTCATAATTCAAATGTTTAGAAAAAAATAGGATTTGGATTGTATGATAAGTCATTGGTAAATCTTGACACATAGACCTTTTAAGTCATAGCCTGGGATATGGGGCCATATGATTGGTGTGAATGCATATTGATTATTCCTTGCAAATTCTTTTAGGTTGTAGGTGTGGGACAATCTATAACTATGCCTAACATGCATGAGTTATCCTTGAAAGCAGTATAGATATGCCTTCTTTATGTGCGGTCTTGAGAATAACCCATCTATGATGTACATGTCATGAACCGCACTTATGTGGATGTAGACATAGAGAATGTCTTCCCTTATTTGTTCATATACTTGAGATGTATAGGCCGATACAATTATGAACCCTTTACTTATATTCATTTGAGATGAATAAAATATAATCATGGGCTTCACATGGGTTTGGGGATTAGCCACATGCTTATATTGGGTTGTTTGGGTTAGGTAACTTAAATGACTTAAAAGTCACTTAACTTGGAAGGAAAATTTATTATTATTATTATGGACCAACTTCAATTAAATTATTATTCATTCTAAACTTGTTATTTACATTGTTGTTGAATATGTTTTTACAGATCTTGGGTCGTTGTTACTGTCGTATACTTGGGTGAATTTTATTGGGGGAGTATCTCTAATGAAGTTATATTTCTCTCTCCTTAGATGTAAAAGTCGAGCAATGTTGATCTTATATCTCATGTTATATTTGTATATTTCGACACAATAAGTCGAATGGATTCTATATTTGAGATATATTTTTATTCCAGAGTTGGTTTTATTTTGTATCGGTAGTAGGATGGTATCATAGATGGTTTTAACTTATACAATATTTTGTCTCTCATTATTTTTACTTGTTCAGTTTTTATTTATTTCATTATTCTGAGAATGTTACCAAATGTTTTTGATTCCCCTACTTTTTGTATTAGACCTGATCAATTTATTTATAAATTTTATGGGTGTCACAGTTCCTATAAAAGAATTCTATTTTTCAATGTCCTATGGTCGTTAGAGCATCCATCATTTTTCCACGTTGGATTCTTTTATGGATTTATAACTTTTTGTGTTAGATTTGTAATTTACACAATGACATCTCAGGGGATTTCATTCCATGGTTCTAGATGGATGATTTAAATCCACCAAAGTGTATCAGTAGGGGGCACCTCACTAGCGTAAGGAGTTGCGTGGGGGAGGCAGACCCCCAAGAGGTTTACAAGAGTAAATAATATGATATATTATATCTAGTGGAGCCACGACCAATGATAACAAGGTCGACAAGGCTAGCCTTTTATAGTATCGACCGTAGAAGTAAGGTGTAATACCCCGTATTTTTATGGCTTTTAAATTGGGGATTTACTAAATGTAATGGAGATAAATTAATTTAATATTAATCCAAAAATTTATTTTAAATATTTACTAGCGTGACAAGAGTTAGTAATTATTGAGAAATTGTTGAATATTACTTAATGAGTAAAGCAAAATGTAGAATTGAATTTATTAAATTTGTCACGAGTGAATTATATGATAATTATGGAAATTAAGTCGGGATGCGCCTGTGTCGTGTCATGACTATATGGTCATTTTGAGTGCGCTAACATGTTCAGAAGGGTCGAGATAGTGATAAAAGTGTACCCAGGGGTTTAGTTTGGGTTCAGAGCGTTTTTAGGCCTAACCGGCACCCCAGAAGGATGATTTAGTCATTTCCAAATTAAGGCTTAGTTAAATGATGAAAACTGGGGATTAATATCCGATATTAGGATATTCTTCTAGGGTTAACATTATCAAAAGTCTAGAACGGCAGTGAGAGGAAGAAAGGAGAAAAGTCTTCAAAGAATCCAAGGCGAAGAACCAACCTAATTGCACCACCGCCACCTCTAAAACGTAGATCGGAGCGAGGGGATCAAGACTACACCTGTGAAACTCATGGAATCAGACCTACTATCTTAAGGCAAATATCTATCTTGCTATTTTTCTAGTTGATATTTCGCCCATGTTAGAAAAGGATTGATAAATATATGTTTTATTGAAGAATTTCATGAATTAGGAGATTTGAATCACATGTTTTAAGAGTAATACATGTAATAATGGTTTAGAAGAATGAAATTTAGAAAAAGAGTTAGAATGTTGGAAATTATGATGAAACTAGGGTTCTTGACAAATATGGTGAATTGGTCCTTTAATCTTACGTCTTTGATGAAATTCATACATGCTTTACGTAGAAAATCATGTAGATAGGTATATATAATCATTGGTTGGGAGTTTGGTACTCGTTTATGGATTTTTGGTTGAGTTTTAATAAGGAAACCCGTAGTTAACAATGGTAGAATTTGGGTTATACCTGATTGATCGATCGATCGACTCATCAATCGATCGACCCCTTCTAGAAATTGCATATTTTTCCTCTATTTGTTGAATTCAGATAAAATACCTAGGAACCCTTGAATATCATTTAAAGAGTATAATGGGTCATGAAGAGGACCAGTAGAGTCTAAGTAGATTCTGTTGAATGAAATTTTATATGGGATGTAACCATGGGTTAACGGGGGGTTTGACACATATTGGAAATTGTGTGTACGTTAACTATGAAATTGAGAGATTCGTGAATGACTTAGACCAGTATGTTAGAGATGGTGTACCTACTAAATTGGCCTTTAGGAAGAAAGAATACTTCGAGGGACGAGGAGTAATTACGAAATGATTATAATTGAGAATAAAATGAGATGAGTTCTTTATGCGTAAAGATTGGCTAAAATTGTATTACGTACGGTTAAAATATTATTATGGGTCATGGGTGAACCTAATTAGAAAATGAGAATATTTATATATACGATCGAGTGCATGTGTATATATCTATATTATATTTGTGTATAATCATACCCGCGTTACTTGCTATCATGAAGGTTGACGCGCCGGGATAGTCTTATCTTAATGGGACCTTTATGGGGGATATTGACTTGTACCCTAGAACATAGGATTACTTGGTACAGGCTATCTGAGAATGATAGTCAGACGGTCCTGAGAGACGTGAAGGGTATGTGCTGACCTCTTAGTGACTTGGAACTATGCTTCACCTCCATTTTGTGTGTATTGTGTTAATACAGTTCGAGAGTGATTTCGAACTAGTATTTCCCTTAGTACGAGAGATAGGGGGACTTGATAGAAGAGTATGACAGCACTATAGATTTTATATGGGGTGCTGATAGTATATATATTATATGAGTGATTAATATATATACGTATATATGGAATTCTTCTACTGTGCGTATAAGTAGATAAATATTGTATAAATGCTCCATAATTATAGTAAGTGTTCGTCAACGTACAACAGTATTGAGAAATACATAATAGATGTAAGTAATCTTTAAGAGACTAATCTCTAAACTAAAATCATATTCTTGTTGCTCCTCGAAATAGAATTTATGGTAGATGAATTAGATAGACTTATGAGGCATTTTAGTAGTACGGTAGGCGTGCACACTAGAAGAGAGGTGAGAATTCTCAAGAGAGTGTCTCGTACTAGCATGGTGGTTATATTAGCCAGTAAGCATTTTAAATACTTGCTAAATTATTTTTAAAATTGTTTTACACTCTGGCTCTGACCCGTTTCCTGTCATTTCTCTCTCTTGTATGTATATGTATGTATTACAGGTGCCCAGCCATAGGGGCGTTAGGTGTAGGTTCTTTGGATTGGACGTCCTGCAGCTTATGTGGGAGTTGCAGGCACTTGCTCTAGACGACCTCTTCCTTGATTCAACTCTTGATTTAGTACTTCATAGCTAGGGCATGTGTCGCCCAATTTTCTATTTTAATTTATACTTATTAGAAATTTGTATTTATTTGTTATTTCAGTATTCAGTACTCATTGGGAGTTATCTCTTGTCATAATGATTTCACTTATGGTTATTGACTTGGTTTGGTTAATCTAGTTGGTTTATTTCTTTTGGCTGATGTTATCCTTAGTATTTATGTTATTCTTAAACTGATTTATATTTTAAAAAGGTTTTCACGTTGGAATTTAATAAATGGAATAATAGTTTAAATTGATTTGACATTTAGCTTAATTAATTATGGTGATTGAAAAGGAAAAATTATTTTCGAAGGTGATGCTCAGAATGAACCACAATATTCACCTCGATTTTTAATTTAATAAAGGACTGATCACCCGGTGTTTAATTAGGCGGAGTGTTACACAAGGTCAACAGGCTTGTTGTATCGATAGTTCCTTTAGAGGGAGGTGTTACATTTATGGTGAGCGAGACCACTTGGTTAGTAGTTGCCTTAGGGTAATCGGTATTATTGGGGTTACCACTGAGGGATGGTTACAGGTATTTTCACGGATCAAGAGCAAAAGTCTTACTTAGACTTTGAGGAGTTGTCATTTTTTATTAGTAGTATGTTGTAATACCCCATATTTTTATGACTTTTAAAATTAGGGATTTTTATTAAATTTAATTGAGATAAATTAATTTAATATTAATCCAAAATTTATTTTAAATATTTACTAATGTGACGAGAGTTAGTAATTCTTGGGAATTTGTTGAATATTACTAATTGAGTAAAGTAATATATTAAATTGAACTTATTAAATATTATCACGAGTGAATATAATGACAAATTTGGAAATTAAGTCGGGATGTGCCTGTATCATGTCGGGACTGAATTGTTATAATAAAAGGTGAATAATTTATAATTCTCCCATACGGCTATTTCGAGTGTGCTAACGTGTCCTAAAGGGTCGAGATAGTCAGAAAAGTGTACCCGAGGGTTTAGTTTGGGTCCCGGGGCAATTTTAGGCCTAACCGACATCCCGGGAGGGCAATTTGGTCATTTCCCATTTTTAACCTTAGTTAATGACGAAAATTAGGAATTAATATTAGATGTTAGGAGAGTCTTATAGGGTTACCATTCTCATAAGATTATAACGGCAGTGATAGGAATAAAGGAGAAGAGGCTTCCAAGGATTCTAGGCCAAGAACCAACCCAAATTGCACCACTACCACCACCACCAAAACGTAGATTGGAGCGAGGGGATCAAGCCTATACCTGTCAAACTCATGGAATTAGGCCTACAATCTTAGGGCAAGTAATTTTCTTACTGATTCTTTGTTGATAATTCAACCATGCTAGATTAGGATTGAATAATATATGTTTTATGGAAGAAATTGAGGATTTAGGAGGTTTAAATCACATGCTTTAGAATAAATACATGTATTATGGAAATCTAATCATATGTAGAGGATTACCCACGAAATTGTAATGTTTTAGAAGAGAGAAATTTAGAAAAAGAGTTAGAACTTTGGAAATTATAATGAAACTAGGGTTCTTGATAGATATTATGAATTTGGGCCTTTAATCATATGCTTGTGATGAAATTAGTACATGTTTTACGTAGAAAATCATGTAATTAGGTTAATATAACTATTAGTTAAATTGGTTGGGAGTTTGGGACTCAATTATGGAGTTTTTTTTTAGGTTGAGGAAGGAAACTCGTAGTTAACAATGGCAGAATTCGGAATACCTGTTCGATCGATCGATCGACTCAAGAATGTCGATCGATCGATGGTTCGATCGATATACCACTTTCATCGATTGATCGATCCCTCCTGGAATTTGCATTATTTTCCCTCTTTTGATTTAATTCGAGAAGGATGCTTAGGGTCTTTGAGGATTGATTATAAATGATAATGAGTCATGGGGAGGACTGGTAGGGTCTAGATAAGTTTTGACATTTGGGATTTTTATAATGGGTTATGTTCATGGGATAATGGAGTGTAAAATGTAAATAGAGGTCACATATATATTAAAAGAGGTATTTGGATACCCGAGGAGGACTTAGACCAGAATAGTAAAGAGGGTACGCCTACTAAATTTACATATAGGACGAGTTAATCACTTCTGGGGACGAGAAGAAATTATAAAAAGGGTGATATGAGAGACTAAAATAAAGGGGTTAAGTACGGAGTATATGAGTGATACGTACCAAGTAGATAAGAATATTGATTATGGGTGTTCGGTAAACCTTAGTTATAATTGTGGGGTATACATACATATAACAGTGTGCATGTATATATATAAATATGATAATTCTGTGTATAATCATACACGGGCTACGTGTTATCGCGGGGGTTGACGCGCTGGGATAGTCTTATCTTGATGTGACCTCTATGGGGGATATTGACTATACCTTAGAACATAGGATTCCTTCGTACAGGCTATCTGAGAATGATAGTCAGACGGTCCTAAGAGACGTGAGGGGTATGTGCTGACATCTTAGTGACTTGGAACTATGCTTCGCCTCCATTTTGTGGGTTTTGTGTTAATACTGTTCGAGAGAGATTCTGAACTAGTATTTCCCTTTGTATGAGAGATACGGGGACATGATAGCAGAGTATGCCAGCACCATAGATTTTATGTGGGGTGCCAATTAATATTTATATTACATGAGCAATTAATATATGTATTCCTATACCTGAAATTTATTCCATTATGCATGTAAGTAGTAATAGTGGATAGATGCTCCAAATCCTAAATAGTATTCGATATTCATTTACAATATCGAGATAAGTATAATTGATTTATAAATTTCTAATAAAGTATCAATTTTTATAAAGTGAAATCATTCAGCCTCGTGAATTAGACTTAAGGGAGGAGAAATAGGGTAGTCTTAAGATATTTCGGTAGAACATTAGGCATGCACACTATATGAGAGGTGAGAATTCTCAAGGGAGTGTCGTATATGAGAGGTACAAATTATCAATTAGTGAGCATTTAATTACTTGCTAAAATACTTTTAATATCTATTTTTACACTCGGGCTCTCACCCATTTCCTATCATTTTCTGTCTCTTATATATATATATATTACAGTTCCCAGCCACAGAGGCGCCAGGCATAGGTTACTTGGATTGGACGTGCTACAACTTATGTGGGAGTTGCAGGTATTTGCAGTAGACGACCTCACCTTTGATCCCATTCATGTTTAGTTCATTAGTAGACATGGCATGTGTCGCCCATTTCCTATTTTTCTATTTAAACTCATTAGAGATTATGTTTCTATTTATAATTTCTGTATTCAGTATGTATGTGGGATTTATTTCTTTGGTCATGTTGACTACGTTGTGGATATTTATTTGGTTTGAATAATCTAGTTGACATTTTCGTATGCATGGTTGTTTTAAATTATCTCTCGTATTATTCATAATGGATTTTATTTTAAAAAGGGTTTTATTATGGAATTTAATAAATAAAATAAAATTATAAATTTTTTTGACACTTACCTTAATTATTTTAGGGTGTTGAAACTAGAAAATTTTATTTTGCGACAGTCATGCTAAGAATGAACCAACTGTTCACCTAGATTTAATTTAATAAAGGACTGATCACCCAGAATTTAATTAGGAGGGGTGTCACATATGTTTACTACGATTATGAGATACATTAAGTTTATTCACTGAGAATTAGTTATATATGGATACCCCAACAAGGGGGATGCTTTATGTTATGATTATATAGATGTAACGATTTGTTTAGTTGGCATGATTTTCAGCCACTTTGTTAACTTTTTAGATGACAAATCATTTTGTTTTTAAGCTTATTTGGATAGATATCTACTACGCTTTATATTTTCCATTTTCAAACATAGCATATTTTTATGCTTATGCTTAGGATCGGGAGAGAATCTAGCACTCACTTAAATATATATGCGAGGATATTAAGACGAAACTACGATTTCATATGGATGTTACCAATAGTCTTAATTTTTTATATATATCCGTAGAGGTACCGAGTTACCACCTATGTAAGGGAGTAGTTTCAGCCTTAAAGTTGGCATCAACATTGTGCTGTTGTGAGAGCATCATATTGGGTTAAATCCGTTGTAGATATTATGTTATGCTTGAACAAACATTGAAATGTTTGAGTGGTGGGTTATTCCAAGAATACTTCATTATGGGTAAGGCTCTCAAAAGATGAAAGGTTCACTCATTTGATGTGTGGACCATCTAGGACTAGGTAAGGTCACGATACGGGATGAGTGGTCATTTTTGCGTATACAAGACCCGACAAAACAGTCGAGAAAAGTGATTTATTTTTTATGAACGAGTTATAACCAGTGGTAGAATCGGGAGGAGAATATTCTGAAGGGATTTTTTTGATGCAATCTGGAGCGTGCACATCATGTAATGCATTTTCACTATACGGGAGATCAATTCGCTGTGATTAGAGATGATATTTTATTGACACGAGAGTTGTGTGGTAGTAGTGTACGTTACACCCAAATTAGAGTCTTGGATAATCCAGGACCAATCATTGAATTTTCTACAGGGAGACGGTATTCAATCTGTAATTGGGAGGAGTTACTTTTATCCGTTGGAGGACATTAGAGGGTTATTTACCCAAGGGAGATTATTTATGCCAAAGGGTACCAAGATACGTGAGATACTTTTGACCAAGGAGCATGTTTTTTTATTCACTTTACATCCCAAAAAGTAACTGGGTGTACCATAATTGGGGAGTGTGTATTACTGGTACGGTAAAGAAGTTTTAGCATAATTTATGCCGA
The DNA here is from genome assembly GCA_949130495.1 of Sambucus nigra. Taxonomy (NCBI): domain Eukaryota; kingdom Viridiplantae; phylum Streptophyta; class Magnoliopsida; order Dipsacales; family Adoxaceae; genus Sambucus; species Sambucus nigra. The sequence continues at coordinate 227,062,974 of OX422219.1, forward strand.
GAGGTTTCTCCTTCCAGTGAAGAAGGTAGAAAACCAGAGACATTTGAAGAGTTTTAGTGTTCGAAATCTCACTATGTAAGTGGGAAAGTAGACCTACTAGTTTTTATTGGGATCAAAAGTTACAAAGAGGATATGGAGCCATATGGGGTCATTTGACTTACATTGACTAGTTGATTAGAGATAAGATTCATTTAGTTGTTCATGTTAGGAGGGGTTCGAGACACTTTATAATAAGTAGTGTTCATTACAGAGCATGTGAGTGTTGTCGGAGAAGAAAAAAGAGCTTTTGAGCCAAATGAAGCATGGTTTGGGGTCCCAAGAGGCAGGTCAGGTGTTGTTGAACATATACTCGAGGATGGAATTTATGAAGTTCAGATTTTGGTACCTAGGTCCTTTTTATACTTGTCAATAGGGAGGGACAGTGTCAAATGACCTCACCTTATCACCTTCGGTGCATACACGATGCTTCTACGGGGTACATAATGGAGGTCGTACTAAGGAACAAGTTTATGTTTCAATGGATAAACTAATTTGGTTGAGTGTAAGCCGAGCATGAATTACGACTAGATACCTTATTGTGTATTAGGTCATAAGATGAGTAGATTTTTTGTGGAGTGTGAGAAATCTACGACGACATATTCTTAGACTTCGAGTAAAATTATTCTGAATTCGGTGGAATTATTTATGTGTGTGCTTGTTGTTACATGTAATGTCATTATTTATATCTATATGTGTTATATTATTCATAATTGAAAACGTATTTAACATAAGATGATTTGATAATTAATATTTGGGCTCGTACCAGATAAACATTAGTTTGTGTGGTCGGATGTTAGGTACATTTAGAACATCCATCTTAACTTAATATGTTGGGGTTTAAGCCCATTGGGTTGGTACATAACTTGGGTGGAGTTTTAGACCATTTAAAAGATCAATTGGGCTCATCAGGTTGGGGCTTAAGTTGGGTCAATTACTCATTTTACGGGAAGCCTATTATTTAGGTTAATTGGATAACCAAAAAAACGTTTGAGGCTTGAGAGAAACCCTAGAGGATAAGGAATGATGATTCATCGAAGGAAGAAGAATAATTGAGAGGTTTGGGGTTTTGATTTCTCAATCAATCCATAAGTCAAGTTTGCATCGTTTAAGAATTTAATTGGATTTGTGTTGTAGTAGTAGTAGTCCAATGGATTATGAATTAACATGAGTATAATTGAAGATTAATTAATTGGTAAATTTAAACTCTAAACCCTTAGTTAATCAACTCGAATGATTTGATGATAAACCTAATGAATTTACATTGAAATCGGATTTAAATTTTTGTATTGAGAATCACATTAACAAATTAAATAAAATCCCCTTTACATCACATTATCTCTGAGTAGAAATTAGGTAGATTGATGAATTTAGGATTCTTAAACCCATAAACTGATTTTGATGTTTAAACCTTGAGTTAATCACCTAAAATTTAATTAATTAGGTTGGTATTGATGTTGTATACCCTAAATTTAAAGGAAGTTAGATTTAGGATTGATTAGAGCTCAAAAGTACGATTTTGAGGTTGTTGATGAAGGATTTTGGGAGTTGGAAAAAAAGATCTGTGTCAATCTCATTTGAAGCTCGTTCGGACGAGATGTGGCTCCTCACTTAAGTGACCTTAGTAATCTCATTTCAATGACATAGTCTAGGTCATTGGAATGACTTTAAAAATATGGAATAGTATATTTTTTGAATTACGAACGCATGGGAGTTGGTTTCATATATTTTTATTGAATTTATTATGAATATTTTACTAAGAGTTTGTGAAGTTGAAATTATGGGTTGGTATATTGGGTTTGGGCCTCGTGCTGTGTTCGTTTTGTTACGATTTTGATTACGGAGTTATTTTGGGCTTAGAATATGAGATGTTAGGGTATTAATTCAAGAATATATAGGATTTCTATATAGTTTTTTGAGGACCTTGAGTATAGGGTCGTGTACGAAGATAACTTATGAGATAAATAGATAGCTATTGACTGTGTAAATCACCCAATAGTTTAGAATGTACTGATAAACCATTAAGTAGGATAGTAATTGTATTATGATAATGCTGATAAAGGTTGAGTGTGTGAGATAACTAGACTTGGAGAGCCTCGGGAGATCAAACTAGTGTTATATATAATAGATTATAACTCACTTGCGTATTAACTAACAATATTTTGAGACTTTATGTGTAACCCTGACGATTGAGGTTTGTACACAACGCCAAAAAGGCTAAATTGTCACCTTTGAGCTAGCTAGTTTTGTCACGATCATTGACCGTGATGGAAAAAAATATGCATTTTTTGTCATGGTCAATGACCGTGACAAAAAAATACGCATTTTTTCATGGTCAATGACCGTGACAAGGCGATGACAAGTAGAGTTGTCACAGTCAAAGACCTTGAAAGGTCTCTGACAACTATTTTAAATAAAAACCCTAGTCCCCTCTTTTCTTTCCCATCGATTTTATCTCTCTATTGCTCGTGATTCTCTCTCTCTCTCTCTCTCTCTCTCTCTCTCTCTCTCTCTCTCTCTCTCTTCCTCTCTCTCTCTGTGTGTGTAGGACTGCGCGCGCGTGTGTGTGTGTGTATACGTGTGTACGTGTGTGTAGATAGGTATGTGTGTGTGTGCATGCGTGTTGCAAGTGTGTGTGTAGGTGTGTGGGGGTCAGGGAAGGTGGGCAGTGGGGTTAGGGCAGTAGGGGTAGGGAAGTGGGGGGGTAGTGGGGGTAGGGGTGGGGGGTCTGGGTGGGGGTGGGGGTCTAGGTGGGTTTGATTTGGGAGTGAAGAAAATTAGGGGTTTGAATTGAATTGGTATTGATATTGAATTGGTATTGATGTGCCCCGACCTTATAAAATGAATGGAATTATGATTGATATTTAATTTGAAATTAAGTTTAATGACTTGAAATTGAAATTCAATTTCAATTTAATTGAATTGGTATAAATTGAAATTGAATTTGAATTGGTATTGATATTGGAGTAAATTGGTATAAACTGAAATTGAATTTGAATTGGTATTGATGTTAGTATAAATTGGTATAAGTTTTAGTTCTTATGGATACTTTAAATTAAATGAAACATACTTTAAATTAAATAATTAATTAAAATCTCTCGAATTGTGATAAGACATAATTAAATAAAACATACTTCAAATTATATATATTGCATATAGATACTAGCCTTCTAGTTCTTATGCATACGCATTCAATAGACCTTAGACCTGTTCAAAAGTCATTACCCCTGTAATGAGATATCTCGAATTGTCCCGTTTGGGCAGTTTGGGACTGCATAGTTTCTATATAATAATATTCTTAGAGGCTTAAACATGTTCAATAGCCTTTAAACTTGTATTTTACTGTGATTGGGTAAGAGTTGAAGATAAAAATTCTTGTAAAGTTGATCTTAATACCAAGGTGATCATGGTTGACTTGTACAAGTTAAAGAGCAACAAACATGCGAGCGATGAGCCATTTTTTGTATGTTTTTCAAAAGGTCAAGTAAGTGTTTTACTCGGTGTATATCAACAATGAGTCGTGATTAATCATACTACATGAGCCAAAGCGTCTAAACAGTAGTGTGGATGACTTGGCTGCTCCTACCGAATATCGGTCCATTTTTTATGATAACTCGAATTTGAAATAATTTTTAGATTTTTAATAAGTATTCCAATTATTTGTAATGACCAGTGGTTGTATTATTCTAGTTCTTTATTATTATCGGACGATAATTTAACACTTTTTATTCATTTGTACTTGATCATTGTAATGCTTGTAATAACCAATGGGTGTACTCTTCTAGTCCTTTGTTATTATCAGATTTGAATCAAAATTGGTTTTATTGAATGTATTGGATGTTAATTAGGATTTTAATCAATTTAAGAATTAATTCAAAGTCCATGACCTGGGAGTGTGTGTTCGGGAGGGGGGTAGAGTGTGTGTGAATTGAATTTGGTATTGGGTATTGGTATAAATTGGTATTGGCATTAGTATAAATTGAAATTGATATGAAATGGAATTGATATTGGCATAAATTCAAATTGATATCGTATGTATTGTTATTATCAGATTCAAGCATTAATTCAAATTCCATACACATGTTTATACTAATAATAATTTTTTTTACATAAAATGTCTTCATCCCAGCTCGGTAGCGGAGGCGACGGGGGCTACTCAGCTAGTAGACCCCCATAATGGGGCAAATTGGGGTTCGTCGTTGAGAATAAAATTACATTATTGACTAGATCGCTAGAGTCGCTAAAGGCGATCGTTGGTATACTTATTGTAGGAACATGCCTAATGAGCTCAAGATTTTCATCTAAGGGCACTACAAGTCGTGTATTTATATTTATAAGCAACTAACACTTACTTTCTTTTTTGTTTGTATTTGTTTGACAGGAATAATTCAACCTGCCCCCACATGTTCACGACTCCATGTTGGAATAGTTGAGGGATCAATATAAGATGTGGAAGAAGAATATGTGGACACTGTACTTTGGGAAGATCCGAGAGTCCATTCTAAGAGTACCTGACACTGTCCCCTCGAAGGAGCCGATCTCATTGTTACAGTGGCAAAAATTTGTCGAGAATGAGATCGATGAGAGGAAATTGACATCTCGCCAATCGAGGAGGGAAACCGGGTGAAAAATTTGGGCAGACACTACTCCGGGAGGACATCTTATGCCGAGGTGGAGCACAGGATGGTAAGATTTTATTTTTATTTAATTTTAGTTTTATGTTATTCTAATTTATAATTACTTTGCATTACTTACTAATTCTGCATTATTTTATTTCAGTAGATGATTATTGGCCCTGGGGTAGGCCACATAGGTTCGATGCCTATGTGGAAATTCGGATGAAGAAGGGCAAAGACAAGGAGGTGGCCCCGAGCGTCGTAGCCACGATTGTAAGTTATAAATGTTAATTTTTTTTAATTAAGTTATAATTTTTTTATTTACTTAATTAACTAATCCTATACTTTTTGTTATTTCATGCAAAGCCTACGGAAGTGCATGAGTCACAGTCTGATGCCGATAAAGAATCTTTGGCTACGGACACACTCAGCCAAGTGCTCAGGACAGATCGCAAAGGGAGGACTAGGGGGTGAGCTCGAGGGTGGGGAATTCAAGGATCATTGGAATGGAAACGAGAAACACCAAGTTGGCACATAGGGTGCACACCCATGATGATAAGCTATTAAGGTTGGAGTCAATGGTCCTAGATATGTATGACTTCATGAAGCGTCAGTTGGGGAAGGAGAAGGAGAAAGGGAAAGGAAAGGGGAATGATCGAGGGAGAAAAGTAACGTCGCGTAAGAACGCTAATTGTTGTTTTCGGTTCGTCTGCTCAATAAAAAAAACCTAAATTACAACTACACTTGCGAAACAAGTATAATGGTAAATCGGGTATCGTAAGAAATCCACAGGGAGAGTTGGATGGATATTAATTTATTTATTACTTCAAGATTAAAAGGGTATAAGGTGAGGTTTAAAAGAAAAGGGAACAATTAAGAAGTTAAAGCTAAAAAGGAATTAATAAAATGAGAGTCAAGGTCACATCCCCGCCACGGGATAAACACGCGGAATTAGAATTTCGGTTCGAAAACATTTAACCGAGCATTTTTGGTTAATCCAAATATGCGAGATAAAACATTTAATAAAAAATGGCCACACGCGTCTTAAAATCGAATTATCGCTATAAACACTAACGTTACATGATAAAGAATGTTAAACGCATAATAAACCCATTTTAATACACGAGGTTTCGATTAAACTTCATTTTTCCCAAAAACTAACTTTCGGAGCTCGATGCCCATGAATGGTGGACACATGACCCCAACCCTATTAACTACTCACTAGACATGAATAAATTAATTAAACTATAATTAAACTAATGGAAGTAATAAATAACAACAATAAACAATTAACTAGGCATTGAAATGTAAGACAAGAATGAAAATAAAGATTAAATAATACAAATACAACAAAGAAGACAATGGAATAGTGAACAACTTATATAAAATGGGCAAAACACCCAAAGGAAAAATGAGGAGAGGGAAGATCCCCTTTTAAAAACCATAAAAAATAAGACAAAAATGAAGATAAGTTTATTTACAACAAAAAAAGGGTTATAAAGTAAGTGGGAGAAACAATAAAAGAAAAAGGAAAAAGAAAAGGAAAACAAAAGATCTCGGCCAAGCTGTCAAAAATCCCAGACAATCGATCAATCGACCCATATCGTCAATCGATCGGTCGAATAGGTATTTGCCCACTGTTTCTTTGCAAATCGATTTTCACCTGCTACATTCATCTATGTCGAGACCCACTTGCCCCCATTAATGGCAAACGAAGGAGGACCCATCTCCAAAACAAAAATTGATTCTCTCCAAATTCTACCACCAATCGTGTATAAGCTCAGACACAAAATCGAGACGTGATGTAGTGTGTTTGGACCAACTACTAAATAAATCCAACTCATGCTCCCATGGATATGGAAAAGACAAAAACCCCAACAATGGTGGCATACACCAAACCAAGACCAAATCACACATAAGACCCATATGCGTTTTTCATCAAAATCCATGCTCCAATTTCGTACCCAAGTTCTAAATTTAGAAGAAACCAAGAACCCGGCCCAACCCCAGCATAAACCCAAATCTCCATTTCCAATTTAGACCTGCAATTGCAAAAGAGGTAAAGGGACACAAGTGGAATTTATTTAATTGTTAGTATTAAATTAATAAATTAATTCCCTTATAATTCTTCTCCGATCAAAGGCCCGTGGAATCTTCGTTTGGAGTCCGATTAGAGCACAATTCATGTCTACACGAATCTTGGACCGAGAGATACAACTTTCGTGAAGACTTTGGGAAAAAATCCTAAAGTGTGAAATTACTGAATTGCACATGAATGTGCGAACTTCTACAAAACTTTACCGGAACGTGACGAAACTTCACACTAAGCACTGTAACACCTACAAACACTCAATAAGACCTCAAATAACATGTTATAATATAAAATAGATATTTTTTGATCAATGAGCATAATTATAGCAATTACGACAACCGAGGGGCCTAAAAATGCATAAGTTAACGGGCAGAAAATGCAATAATCATGACGTATCACACCCCCGAACTTACACATTGCTAGTCCCTAGCAATGAATTTCAAAACAAAAAGAAATATAAGAAAACCAAAAAATAGGATATATAAAAAAGTGATAAAAGCCACTTTTATTGGCGAACGATTGCATTTAGCGTATGCAATAAACCGTTAAACCCCTAGGTTACCTTAGTAGATGAGTGTCGTCTCGTGAGAGTTTTTAGGCATGAAATCCACAAACATCATATGGTTTCCTAAAAATATTCATAATCACATGCGATAATCCCAATAATATGAAAAAGATTTCAAACATGTTAGATAGCAAAGTGAATGAATTCACACAAAAGTTCGTTGTTATTAACATTATAAAATGAACTTTATAGAATTGAAACCATAAAAGTGGGATGGGAGAGAGCACACACAAAATATGATTTGGAAAAAACTTATATAAATTGGATAAACATAAAAGCATGCATATATCAATCCTCACCGGGCATTATACTCAACAAATGAAATCACAATGAAAGTGGAGGTAATGCACGAGACATGCGGACATAAAGAGTTAATGTAAATGGAAACAAGGTCGCGCACATATCACAAATGAATAATGCTATATATAAAATATAAATTGTGTAATCTCAATGAATGATACCGCTCATTAAAGGAGGAGAAATGCATTTTCAAAGATTATCAAACTATTTCAACTTTTGAATTAAAATCACCCTAATATAGTTAAGGTACAAAATGAAAGAAATATATACGAATTCAAAGTGTTCGGGGATGAAAACTCGGGATAATGGGAGATTGTGGGAAATTCCAAAATTGAAAAACAAGTTCCCAAACAAGCATTAAATATGACAATAGGTGAGCGACAAGGATTATTGAACAGAATATAAAACATATACAACTTTCTCTTTTCTTTTCTTTTCTTCTTTTTCTAACTTTTTCTTTTGTTTTTCACTTCTCTTTTTCACTTCTTTCTTTTCTTCACTTTTCTCACACTTTTCATGCTTAATTGCAATCGTAAGATAAGAACATCATTCAATCCCATGTATCATTCCAAACAAAGTTATGGAAGGTAATATGTATGGTTTATACTCCAATGAGGAGTTGGTTATGGGATTTTGGGTAATGAAATGAAAGGCTAATATTTAGGCTCAAAGGGGTTGACTGGGGAAACATTTAAGGTGAGGCTAAGGGTAATAAGGGTAATATAACAAAGATGTCCTATGATCATTTCCTAAAGTTTACGCAATTTTTGTGTCAAAACGATTTTGAAAATCATGCTCAAATAATACATTTCAAGATATAAACTCAATTAATGAACGATTAATGAAAGAATAGAGAGATTACCGATGAATTCAACATTTTCTAAGAGGAAAGAGTAGTGTATACACTCACAAATGAAATTAAGTCTCTAATCTCACTCGGTGTAAGTATGTACAATACAACAAAAGATTACCAAGATATAAAAATCTAAAACTAAATCAATAAAACAAGAAAAGCGCATGTGCTCATGGAATTAAAGTTTAATTCATGAAGTTATTCATAATATCAATGATTTGAGTACTAAAGTCTAATAACTTCTAAAATCGAGAAGATGCATCATTGAGTTGTCTAATGGATTGGGCAATTATTGAAATTTATCATCGAAAACAAAGGCAAAATGACCAACAAAGGAGCAAAAAGAAAGAAAATATTTTTGAAATTTTTAATTTTTAACAAAAGTCGTGCTTTGTAGCTAACATATAATAAAATCCATGGACTAAAAATGAAATGTATAGAATATGCTACACCCCTAACTTAAATGTTGTACTGTCCTCAATGCACATTAAGAACACAACACAAAGATAGGAAAAGAATGATATTATCCAAAATTGGAGGGATCCCCGGATAAGTACGAGTCCAAAGAATCTACAAAATAAGTTAATACCAATCATAACAAAAAGAAATAATTTTTTTTAACTAATTACACTAGACTAAATTAAAAAGGAAAGAGAAATTAAAGGAAAAAAAGAATAAAAAGATAACTATTTACAACATACAATTTTGACTTCTAACTAACTATACACTAGAAGTCCAAATAATTAAGGATCCACCCAAAATGGGATGTGACTTTGAAAGATCAATGGTCAACCCTCCAAAGAAAACATGCCTCCTGGAAGATACGAATTCCGTTTGAACAACGGAAGGCATATGGGTGTTGGAAAAGGTGAACTATCGCCAATTATAAATTTTGGGTAGACGATGGGGGATTTGGATATTAAGGGGGAATGCTACACTTGGGAAAAAAAATATATTCACCTCCCAAAGGTTTTTCATTTGGAATGGGAAGTGGTGCACACATGGGGATACAATGCATCTTGGAAAACAAGTCCGACAAAGAGTCCTCATTGGCAAAAGGTGTAGAAGTTTCAAAAGTTTCTATCGACTCATAGGAATCAATCGGTACATGTAATGGTTCGATAACGAAAAACTTATATGGTAATGAACTAAATTCAATCTCAATCAACTCATCATTGGAAGGAGATTGAATTTTAGAGGACAAAGACTCTCTTTTAATGAGATATTCTTTAAAAAAATTGAGATGAAACACAAGTTTCCACCTCCTCATTGATTTGCGCAAAAGAATCAATTTCATTATAAAGTGCATCGAGTCTCAATCATGTACCAATAATGTTATCCACGTCTTGGGTGAAAATAAAAAACGTTTATTGCAAATCAGGCTTCCTCGGCTCTAGAACCTCGAAATCCTCATTTGGTTGAAACTTATCTTCAAAATCATAAGTATCGGAATAAAAATAGTCGTTGGATTCGAATAATGAATCTAACTCAAGATCCCAATAACGATTTTCATACCGATATATGTTTTCAAGACTTTCATTTTCAAAAAATTCTTGAAAATAGAAAACTTGAAAACTATCCCCAAAGTAAGAATCATTAGAATAAGCAAAAAAGCTATAAAAATAGAACATGGTTACCTAATTGTTCGTAGATGGAGAATCTAAATAGGAAGGTGTGCAATCGAGAATCAAAGTTTCTTAGCACTCAAATGTGTTATTCTACAAAAAAAGGTTAAAATAAAGAATACAAATACAAAAGAAAAAAATACTACTAAATAATAAAACAATTACAATCTAAAAAAAACTCCCCGGCAACGGAGCCATTTTTTATCGAGGGCAAAAAGTAGCGTCGCGTAAGAACGTTAATCATTATTTTTGGTTCGACGGCTCAATACAAAAAAACCTAAACTACAACTACACTTATGTAACAAGTATAGCAGTAAGTTGGGTATCGTAAGAAATCCACAGGGAGTGTTAGATAGATTTTAATTGATTTATTATTTCAAGAATAAAAGTGTACTAGGTGATGGTTTGGTTTAAAAGAAAATGGAAAAAATTAATAAGTTAAAGCTAAAAAGGATTAATAAAATAAGAGTCAAGGTCACATCCCGGCCATGGGCTAAACACGAAGAATTAGAATTTCGGTTTGAAAACATTTAACCTAGCATTTTTAGTTAATTATAAACATAACACATGAAGGAATTTAATCCAAAAATGTGAGATAAAACATTTAATCAAAAATGGTCACACTAGTCTTAAAAATGGATCATCACTATAAACACTAACGTTGTGTGACAAAGAATGTTAAACACATAATAAAACCATTTTAATACGCGAGGTTTCGATTAAACATGATTTTCCCTAAAAATTAACTTTCGGAGCTCGACGCCCATTAATGGCGAACACATGACCCCAACTTTATTAACTACTCATTAGACATAAATAAACTAATTAAACAGTATTTAAACTAATGGAAGCAATAAATAAAAACAATAAAAAATTAACTAGGCATGGAAATGTAAGACAACAATGGAAATCAAGATTAAATAACACAAATACAAAAAAGAAGACAATGGAATAGTGAACAACTTACATAAAATGGGCAAAACAACCAAAGGAAAAATGAGGAGAGGGAAGCTCCCCTTTTACAAACCCTAAAAATTAAGACAAAAATGTCGATATGTTTATTTACAATAAAAAAGGGTTATATAGTAAGTGGGAAAAACAATAAAAGAAAAAGGAAAAAGAAAAGGAAAACAAAAGATCTCGGCCAAGCTGTAAAAAATCCCAGATCATCGATCGATCGACCCATTTCGTCGATCGATCGGTTGAACAAGTATTTTCCCACTACTTCTTAGTGAATCGATTGGCAAAGGAGATAATCGATTCTCACCTCCTACCTTCTTCTATACCAAGACCCACAAACCCCCATTAATGGCCAACGAAGGAGGACCTATATTCAAAACCAAAATCGATCCTCTCCAAATGCTACCATCAATCGTGTATAAGCCTGGACCCAAAATCGAGACCTACTATAGTGTGTTTGGACCAGCTTCTACGTAAAGCCTACTCATGCTCCCATGGATATGGCAAAGATCAAAATTCCAAAAATGGTGGCATGCACCAAACCAAGACCAAATTGAAATAGCACACAAGACCCAAATGCGTTTTTCTTCAAAATCCATGCTCTAATTGCGGACCCACGTCCTCAATTTGGAAGAAATCAAAAACCCGAGCCAAACCTGAGTATAAACCCTAATCGTCATTTTCGATTTATATTTGCAATTGCAAAAGAGATGAAGGGACACAAGTGGCTTTTATTTAATTTTTAGTATTAAATTAATAAATTAATTCGCTTATAATTCTTCTCTGATCACAGGCCCGTGGAATATTCATTTGGAGTCCAATTCTAGCATCGTTCATGGCCACGTGAAGCTGGGCCTGAGAGATACAACTTTCGTGAAGACTTTGGGAAAAAATCCCAAAGTGTGAAATTACTTAATTGTCCCTGAACGTGCGAACTTCTACGAAACTTTATCGGAACTCGACAAAACTTCACACTAAACACCGTAGAACCTACAAACACTCAATAATACCTCAAATAACATGTTAGCATATAAAATGGAGGTTTTCTGATTAACGAGCATAATTATAGCAATTACGACACCCGTGGGGCCTAAAAATGCATAAGTTTACGGGCGAAAAATGAAATAATCGTGACGTATCAGGGAAGGAGAAGGAGGTAGAGGTAGACGAGGACATCACTTCTTCGTCTTCGATATGCATGAAATCGTCACCATATGGTCCATTTCCCATCTTGACTTCCGTCGAGCGGACTATGTCAACAATCTTTTAGCAAAGCGTGTTTCTACTCAACATATATTGTGGGGAGCGGATAGCGAGGGGGTGAGGGACACATCCTTCCTCCCAAGTATGATGCTTCATAGACGTTCCCCCAAAGAAATTGAGTCAAGGGTGCTCGTCAAGCATGAGGTGACCAAAAAGGAGAACTCACCTATGTGGTTGCACGAACAATGCGGTGTTCAGTGAATTGATGGGGTTGTCAATGGATATATCATATGGACTTCCTTCCTCTTCTAACATGCTCAAGACCATGTGTCATTACTATGTCCAACCCGAGAAATCATTGAGGGGAAGGGGGTATGGAGGATCCCTGGAAAGATAAGGGTCTCGTGCCCTTTTCGGGATGCTTCAATCCTCGTCGGTGTGGGGTAAATGTAAAGAGATGGAGTTGTTAGCCTATTTTACACAAAATAGGCAAAATAACATGTTGCCAATTTCAGAGAGTGGCATCAAGGACAAACTGATGTGTACGAAATCAATAGATAGAAGGTTTGGGGGTTAAGTTACGGAATGGGAAGGTGTTAGGCACCCTTCCTGCCCTTTCAGTCTCTCATGGGCTAGTGTTATTATTTTCCTTTATTTCTCCATGAAGTGCATTCGTGTATATATAATGAAGATCGAAATCATTCAACTCATACCATGGGAAAGGTAGAGTGAGGTCATCAATAGGAATGTTCCCAAAATAATATATATAGAAAATACGATTTGTGCATTTATCGCGATATTAATCATTATTATGAAACGATAATACGCGTTGGACTAAACGCAAATAAGCATACTATATAATGCAAGAATATGATAAATGTGGAAATGGGGGATTTTAGCAAAAATTGGGGAATTTTTGAAATCGAGAAAATTAGAAAATTAGAATTTAGAAAGTTGAAAAAATGGAAAATTGGACTCGAGTCTCGGGTTAAATCTGAAATGCCTACTTAGCCTATAAAGGAATTAAAGTCCACGTAGTTCGAATGCGGCATGGGGGTGGAGTTTATCCCATAGATCAGAACGAAATTTTATTATAGATGTGTGTGTATAGAAAATGTGTTATTGGTTTTGAAAAAGTGTGATGAATAATTCCGTTCGGAATTTATGGGCATAACCCTCTTTTTGTTTGTTTGTTTTTTATGGAAAATAAAGTATGTACAATATACTAATAAAATGTATATATTAATGTGCATAAACTAAAGTAGGAACAAGAATATGAATCTGATGAAATTTATGCAAAAATAAGGAATTTAAAGGGAGAGGTAAGGAATTGGGCCTTCTTTGAAGGTTGATCTTTGATCTTGGATGAACTCCCTTGAATGTGAGATGAGAGTTGGATGAGAGAGAATATGATTTTTCCAAATTGGGTATGAAAAGGATGGGAACGTAAGCTTGAATGGAACTTGACATGGGGAACTTCACTGATTTCGAGAGAATGTTATTGAGATCACTAGTGGTGATGGATATCTAGTATTGGTGTGCTTGGTAGTGAGGTAATTCCCTCCTTTTATAGGTTCAGGGGGTTATTGATCGGTACTACCCTTGTGCCGATGACCCTAGACACACTGCCGATAGACAGGGATATGAACCTGCCAATTGGCAATCTCGTGCAGATTTTCTTGGAAAAATTATCATAGAACCGAATGCGTTGATCTGAATTATGAATGGGTCATATCATTAGAAAGATACTTCAAAGACCTTCAAGAGTCCTTTGGGTTGCTCCCGGGTTTGAGAGTTAACTTTGGGTCAAATGTGGCTCAGAAACTCACATCAGTCCTTTGGACGGGAGATCGCCGGACGAAAACATATCGTTTATCTCCGTGGTAAGTCAGAATCATGCACATGGCATACTGTTGGAAATTTTAAGAGGTTTAATTTGACATTCCAACGAGTTTTTCTTGGTTCAGAAAGTTGACCTTGGTCAACCGGGGTTTGGAAGCGCCAGGTGACCCCTTGGGGTAAAACAAATCGTTCGTTCGTACCGTAAGTCAGAATTGCGCATGGGATGGACTGTTGGAAAGGGTATTTAGTTTCTTTTAGGGATTCATTATGTCTCATTTGAGATAAAGAGTTAACTTTGTTCAAATGGAGCACAGGAGTGTCGGTGGCCTCCATATCGATTTTTAGGGAAAAACTGACCGTTCGTCCGAATGGTTATGCCCTTTCGTGCACGGAGCGGACCCTTGAAAAAGGGTTTTAGTTCAATTCAAATATTCAAAAATATTTTTCACTAACAGCAAAGTTGATTGGGGTCAAATCGGGGCCCAGGAACATCGGGTGGCCTTTGAATTAATTTTGGATGGTAAAATGGTTCGTTCGTTCGAACTGTTATGCCGATTCGTGCATATGGTGAACTGTTAGAAAGGGGATTCAGAGCCCTTAAAATATTCAAAGATCTTTCTCTCTAATGATAGAGTTGATAAGAGTCAAACGGGGCACGAGAGGGCCCGATGGCCTCTAGATCGGTACTCAAAGTGCGACCTAGGGTCTATGGTGAAATGGGTAGGTGATAGGGACCTAAGGAGAGACTTAGGGGGGCCTAAAATGTGGTGTCTACATATCCCCTAGACGGGTGATCTTGGAATAAGAGAATGCTGTCGAATGGAAACCACATGATTGTGGTCGGTTCTGCGGACCTAAGGGATGAGGATGACCGGTTCAGAGAGTCGAGATCGATTATGAGGACCTAAGGGTATGTTGGGTATGGACGATTATGAGGACCTAAGAGGAGGTGTTGACTGAGATCAAAGGTAAGGAGTGAGCAATTCTGCGAGTTGAGGTCAATTTTGAGGACCTAATTCTAGCGACTAATTTTGTGGGTCGAAGCCAATTTTACAAGCTTAAGATAGGGTAACCAATTCTATAGGTCAAGGCCAATTCTAAGGGCTTAAGTAGGGGTGATCAATTCTGTGGGTCAAAGCCAATTCTAAGAGCTTAAGATAAGGGTAACAAATTCTATAGGTCAAAGTCAATTCTTAGGGCTTAAGTAGAAGTGACCAATTCTACGGGTCCAAGATAATTCTGAGGGCTTAAGTAGGGGGTGAGAAATTCTATGGGTCAAAGATAATTCTAAGGTCTTAAGTAGAAGCGACCAATTCTATGGGTCAAAACCAATTCTGAGGGCTTAAGTAAGGGTGACCAAATCTGCGGGTCAGAGCAAATTATAAGGGCTTAGTATAAGCGACCAATTCTGCGGGTCGAAGACAATTATGAGGGATTAAGATAGGGGTGACCAATTCTACTAGTCAAAGAAAATTCTATGGGCTTAAGTATAAGCGAACAATTCTGTGGGTCGAAGACAATTCTGCAAGCTTAAGTAAAGGTGACCAATTCTGCGGGTCAAAGTCAATTTTGAGGGCTTAAGTAGAAGCAATTAGTTCTGTGGGTCGAAGCCAATTCTGGGGGCTTAAGTAGAAGTGACCAATTCTACGGGTCAAAGCCAATTGTACAGGCTTAAGTAGAAGTAAACAATTCTGCAGGTTGAAGCCAATTCTACGGGCATAAGTATAAGGGACCAATTCTATAAGTCGAAGCCAATTCTGCGGGCTTAAGTATAAGCGACCAATTATGTGGGTCAAAGACAATTCTGAGGGATTATGTAGAAGCAACCAATTCTGCGGGTCAAAGCCATTTCTGCGAGCTTAAGTAGAAGCGACCAATTCTACGGGTTGAAGCAAATTTTATGGGCTTAAGTAGAAGTGGCCAATTCTCTAGGTCGAAGCCAATTCTGAGGGCTTAAGTGGAAGATACAAATTTTGTGGGTTGAAGCTAATTTTGTGGGCTTAAGTAGAAACAACCAATTCTACGGGTCGAAGCCAATTCTGCAGGCTTAAGTATAAGCGGCCAATTCGGCGGGTTGAAGACAATTCTATGGGCTAAAGTAGAAGTGACCAATTCTGTGAGTCAAAGAAAATTTTGTGAGCTTAAGTAGAAGAGACCAATTCTGTGGTTTGAAGCCAATTCTATGGGCTTAAGCAGAAGTGACCAATTATAAGGGTCAAAGCCAATTTTGCGGGCTAAAGTTTTATTGAGGAAATTTGGAGACTCCACTGGGGATATGTATCCTGGAGTTCCGCTAGGGATTTGGAGAAGCATTTGATTCTAGGTTCTTCTAGGGGAGATGGAATGATCCGAGGGTTGAACGTTTCTCAACTAGGGAATTTTTGAATTTTTTGGTGTCCTTTGGAGACGTTGCTAGGGAGACATGGAATTAATTTTGGGAATTTCGTTGGGGAAGATAAGGGTTCTGTCAGGGAAATGAATGTGGTGAAAATACTTTCTTGGTGGGAAATGTTCTCAAATCCATTTGGAAATTTTGGGAATTTTTCAGGGATTTTTCATAACTTTGGGCATTTTTTGGGGCTTTTTGTACGAAATTTGAAAGGGGGTGCTGACCGGCATAGATAGAGGGGTGAAAAACGGAAGTGGAATGGTGTTTTGGGATACCTCGAGTAGGCGGAGGGACAGTGCCGATCGGTTGGGGGCAGGGAGATGCCGATCGACATGCCCCTTAACCTCCTATAAAAAGGGGGTAGGTTCTACTCATTTTTCACAAGCTTTTCGACTTGCCTTCTTCTACAATTACCTTCTGCAAATCATACCAACATTCCAAATTCAAGATATGGATGAGTTCTCAAGCAGCGCAACACACATGACGTGGCTTAATGCTAACGACTGGGCAGGTTTGGAATGGAGGGATAGGATGCCCCTTGCTTTGGGTAGCGAAAACTCTTTTAACTCATTCGAGCCAGTGGCGGATGATCATAATCTCTTATGTGATCCTTCGCATCATCGCTATCTAGAGTGGTGAACCATGGTGGGTATGTAAGTATTGATGACTTTTGGTATTCACTTCCCTTTTTTCTTGGCGAGATTTCTTTATTTCTTTAACTTGACAAAGGTTTTTCTTTTGCTTTTCTCTTTTGATAGTCTGATGTTTCTATGTCGACTATGCGTGCCCGAGGGATGATGGGGCTTAAGAATGTTTGGGATCACCTTCCATATGTGGTTCACTGAATGGTGTCATCAGGAAGTTTTGGGAGACTGCCATTTTCTCTGGATGAGACGCCCCGTTCTACGGTGGTTCTTTGTGCTATGGGGGAGAGGTGGTGGGACACCACCCACACCTTTCATTTTGGCATTGGGGAGATGATGGTGACTCCTATAGATGTGAAATAGATACTGGGCCTGGATTGTGAGGGCACGCAGATTGAGGTGAACAAGACGCTGAAGGTGACATCGGAGGCGGTGATGTCGGCGTTGGGTGATGTGGAGAGGGTAGTTTTTGGGGACTCTCTTCGTTTGTCCCTTTTGAAAGAGTTGTTTCTAAGGGGGGGATTGATGAGAGATGGGAGGCAAGTGCGTTAGATGGATTGTCTATTTATTTTGCTAGTGCTGGGAGGTTTTCTGGTGGTGACGAGTGGCAACGTCGTGCACTTGTTATTTTTACCGTTCTGGAGGGTGTTTTTGGACACTCGTCTTTATGATTGGGGGAGACTGACCTTGGAGATTCTTTATTATTCTCTTGATGCGTTCAGCCAGTGCTGCCAATAAACTTTTACTGGAGCCATGTATCTTCTTGAGGTATTCTTTATTTTTTGCATTTTCCTTTATCCATTCGCATTTTCCTTTATGCATTTTATTATTGATTTCTTAATTGTTGTCCTTTTGTCCTTTGTATACGTGGTTCTATGAGGTAATTGGGTTTAACACCCAATTGATATATTTGAAGGATGAGTCTATTGGGGACTTCTTTCGGATGTACCGGTGGCAAAATTCCAACCAGCAATCAAAGAAATCCCTCTCCCTGGAGACAGTGCATCAAGTCTTGAATGGCGTGATGAGTGAACGAGTAAGTCTCCTTTTTTCTTGAGACTGTATTTCCCTTGATGACCTTTTGTTGGTATTGATCTTTTTTGTTCTTGCTGGGGAATTCGTAGGTGACCTTTTACCCATGGGGGATGGCTATCCAATATACAGGGGTGACTGGGGGACATGCGTAAATGCGGCATCTTTTGGCGCATGCGTTTGGTTATTCTTGGTACCTCGGGGAGACAGTAGTTAGACAGATTGTGGAGGATGAGGTCACGGTGCCATCGGTAAAGCCCCCAGTGTTCATGAGGGGGGTGGGGGAGATGTTGGACGACACTCGAGTGGCGGTAATGATGGGTGACCCTTACTCATCATATACCGACACGACGATAATGTTTGATTATATGGACTTTGTATTGAGCTGGTTGATGCCACACAACATATATGATATGATTCCTCTTCCCTATGCAGGCTCGATTCGGCAGGTGTGGTCCTCCCACAGTACATGCAATTCGACGACATCAGCGACGATGATGGCTTCAGAGGCTCCCTTTGTACAAATGTCCTCGCCTGGTTATAACATTTGATGGGAAGATGGAGGGTCAGTGTGTATGCTACACCATCCTAATGCAATGGACCCGTAGGAGTTGGGCTTGACAGAGGAGGTCCTTCGACCTAAGGTACACTTTTTATCTCTTTGTCTTTTGATTTCATGATTTCTTCCTTTGCCTTAGACTGACTGATTTGCTCTTTTATGTTTTCTTTTGCAGCACATCCGGGGTTCCACCACTTGGTTGAGGGACAATAGGGATTGGATATCTTCAGCTTCTACCCACATTAAGGATGCGATTTTGATTCCTTCTTATTTGGTTCTATCTGCCTCGTCCGAGGAACGGTTAGGCTCTGAGAGTGGTAGCACATCATCTCATCGCAAAGTAAAATGGGCGCGCTGCAGGGAGGGAGGCTCTTAGAGAGAGATGAGAGAGAGAGAGAGAGAGATTGTAGGTGGGTTCAGGCTGAGCCCCGCTGTATACTTTTTTGTGTTTCCTGCAAAATAATGTAACACAATAAATATCTATGCAAATGAAATGAACTTTTTTGTTAATTTCTTTTTGTTGATTAACTTGTTTTCTTTTAGTGATTAATGCTCATGCTCTTTTTTGATTTGCTGTTGAGACTGTAAAATGAATTAAAAATGATTAAAGAAGGATTTTATTTTATGATGGGATAAGTCGAAAAAGGAAATTCGAAATTCCCTTGGAATAAAAATTATTTTTATTGAATCTTTTAGTTTTGACAAAAAAGGAATCAGGGGATTTTCCCAAAAATAGGCGGTTGCCGATCAGCATGACCCCTGTCCTACCTATCGGCATATCAGACCAGTCCAATCAACCCTAAGGCTTTTGATTGCACTTTCTTGAATTTCTTAGTACTTAGTGGGGTAAGTTTTCCTCCTATTTCTACAGGGTTTCTTGTCTTTGCTTGAGGGTTCTCAAGTATAAGTAGGAGTGTGTATGGATCCTTTCTTCACACCTCCACAGTCATTTTCCTTTACATCCTTTTTTTCTCACTTTCTTCTTCTTTTGTGATATGTCTCTCCCTGGTAGTGTTGAGTTTGCGAACTACCATGAAACCTTGGAAGAAATGTGTCCTTATAACGTTGACTATGGCACAACTGGACCATAGAGTAGAATATGCTGATGGCAGCCATGGAATTTTGGTACCCGAAGACAATGTCTTTCGCTTTTGGTTGGAAGAAATATGTCTAACCTATGAAGAGTTTTCTACCAAGTTAGGGATAAAACCCCAGTGTTGTAGCGACTAAGCCTGAGTTTTCTCGATCCTCTAGGGAGTTGTTAGCGGGACTTCTCCACATTTCACCTTCGATAGCTTGGTCGTTGGTCATAGGAGGAATGATTTCTCTTCCTGCAGTGCTGTATTTTGTGCATTTGTGAGATATCGATTATGTTGGTCACGCTGGGGTCGTCATTCTGGGCCTAGTTTCAAAATTTTTGTTGGTAATTGGGGAAGTCTGGTGGACCCCCAACTTGTAGCTATTGTTTCTTGGATGTCATATCATCATAATCCTAAGATAATGATATTGGCGGAGACTTTGAATAGTCTGGATGCCTAGCGGGAAGGTTGTTGTGACTTTCTGATGGGTAGCCCTGTAATGCTATTCATGTGGCTGTCAGAGAGGTTTCGTATAAAGGTCCCACATGAGTATCCTTTGTCGGCGGTGCCAAACTTCTTCTCGCGTTATTTCAATAGTGTGGTCCTGGACATAGAAAGCTGGGAAAATTGGTTCGTGGAACATGGGGATCGAGGCTTGCGCTAGTCAGTGCCTTGGTAGGGGGAGCTACTACCCATTCTGAAACTCGAGGATTACCAATACATCTGGTTAGTAGGCCTCAGGTCTCTTTCTACTTTCCCTAGCGGCTTCTACATAAATTTGGTTGGGAACAAATTATGCCACATCAGACACTGAACTTCTTTCTTATGGAGGACCTAAAAAAGCATATGCGCATGCGACTTGGTTCTCTGTGGGATAATCGTCATCCATCGACATGTCCCTTCCAATCTGTTGGTAAAATTTGGGACATCTCAGGGGACTACATGAAGTGGTTGTGGAAGAAGGTAGTGGCCAAAATGCTAGTTGTGGAGACTGAGCAAAGGGAGGGAGGAATTATGGTTTTCCCCAAGAAAGTCCAAGCTTATCGCTCTATGGAGCATCTACGACACTCCATTAAGTCAGGGGAAGTTTGGGGACCCCAAGAGGTGGGTAATGATGGGACTGGTTCCTCTAGAAGTTGTGGGTAGCATTTATTGAAGCTTTTGTAATGGGTGTGGTTCTGTGTTTGGAAATAATTCGAGGTTCTTTGGGGAGTAGTGGGACTTGCTTTTATTTTGGTTTATAAGAAAGTAAGAGTAGTCTTACAAGGGAAGTTGTTTAACTCCCTAAGCCGATGTAATCGTACCAAAATTTTAAATAATGAAATAAAGGATTTTTTTATAATCTAGTTGTGCCTCTTGATGAGTTTTGCATTTGAATTATCTATACCAATCGCTAAGGCATACATAATCCTTTTGTTCATGTATATGTTAAAATGAACCGTCGTTGTCAGGGGTAAGAAAAGAATAGCATTTTATGATAAAGAAGAGGGTTGTGCTCATGTAAGGAGAATGAGATACGAATTTCTTGAGACGTTCCAAGGTGACTGGATGCACCATTTCTTCTCCATCAAGGCTAGTGAGCATAGTGGCACCTCCAGACATGATCTTATTCACAATGTAGGGTCCGCTCCAGTTGGGCTTGAATTTCCCTCTCGGGTCCCAGATGGGCTCTACTATTTCTTTGAGGTCTAACTCTCATTCTCGGACACCGTAGTCCTTGACTATCTTATTGAATGATCGTGCTACATGGTGATGGTACCCTTGTATGTGATATAGATCTTTCAGCCTCCTTTCGTCCAAGAGGGGCAGCTCGTCGAGAAGACTTTGGTGTCAGTCTTCCTCACTGACTTTCCTTTCAAGCATGATGTGTAGTGAAGGGATTTCTTGCTTCACGTGTAGGACTACTTCCATGCCATAACCTAGAGAGTAAGGGGTAGCCCAATAGAGGTTTGGACAGAAGTGCGTTAGCCCCAGAGAGCGTAAGGGATCCTGTCGGCCCAATCTCGACAACTCTTGGTCTTCTTACTAATAATGGATTTAATGTTCTTATTGGCTGCTTCGACTACTCCGTTGGTTTGAGGTCAGTATGGAGAATATTTGTGTCTCTGAATTACATACTCATCGACCACCTCTGTAACTTCTACCTTGAAGTGTAACTCATTTTTTGAAACCATCTTGTACGGGACCCCATATCAGAAAATGATGTTTTTCTTGATGAACTTGGCTATTTTCTTCGCATTCAGGACTGTGTATGACTCGTCTTCAACCCATTTAGTTAAGTAGTCAATGGTGACTAGGATGAACTCATACTTGTTAGCAGCTTTGGGCGTAACCTTCCCTATGATGTCGATGCCCCATGTGGAGAGAGGTCATGTTGAACAATTTCCGTGGGGGCAAGTGTTGTAGGTTGGAAAATTATTGGCATTTGAGGCATCTTCGAACGTAGGTTGTGCAATCCTGAACCATGGTAGTCCAGTAGTATCCTTATCGAATGATATTCTATGCGAGCATATGGACATTCATGTTGGGTCCACATTCCTCGTTATGGATTTTCTGCATTATATCTTTAATGTCAGCCCCTGCGACGCAATGCAAATGGGTTCTATCAAAGTTTCTCTTAAAGAGTGATTTATCGTTGATAAAGTACTAGGCAGCCAGTCTGCAAATGGTTTCTCAGTCTTTCTTATCAGAACCTTGGGGATACCTAACATGATTAAAGAGGCACTAAATATCATAGTACCAGCAGTTGGTTATCTCGGGGTCTTCCTCTGTGATGAGCTCAATGTGATATCAGTAGGTTGGTTTATCTTGCTTTTCGATAAGGAAAGGGGTCATGGTTATTTCTTCGGGCATGTCAATCATGGAGGCTAAGGTAGCAAGGGCATCGACTAGGTTATTATTTGCTCGGGGGTGGTAATGGAAGGTGATTTCTTAGAATTAGGAAGCTAGATCTTCAAGGTGGGAATGGAAAGGTAAGAGTTTCTCGTCTTTTACTTTCCATTTTGTTAGTACTTAACCGATGATGAGGGTTGAATCCCCATAGACAACGAGATATCAAATTCCTTTATTAAGGGAAAATTTTAGTCCTATCGTGCATAACTCATATTCAGTCATGTTGTTGGTGCAAGGAAAATCCATCTTGATGGCAACAGGGGGTGTGAGAGTCATTAGGAACAATTACGAGTATCCCAATGCCATACCCTTTCTTGTTGGCAATGCCATTGAAGAAAATTTTCCATCGAAGGTCTTCATGGGAGGTACAAATGATATTCTCATCTGGGAACTCAGAGATCCAAATGTCGGCCTCTTCCATGGGGTAGTTAGCGAGGTAGTCAGAGACGGCTCTTACTTTTATGGCTTTTTTCATGACATAGGTAATATCAAATTTAGCTAGGAGCATCAACTAACGGGTTATTCGACTGGACAGGGAAAGTTTTTTGAGTAGGTACTTGATTGGATTCATTCGAGATACAAGTTTAATGGAAAAGGAGTGCATGTAGTGCCTTAGCTTTTGGGGAACCCAGACAGGAGCTACACATGCTTTCTCCAAGGTGGCTAGTTAACTTTGTAACCAGCCAACTTGTGACTAGGATAGTAAGTGGATTTCTCTTTTTGGGTTTCTTCTAGGTATTAGGCTAGTAAATCCCCAGTTGTAGTATATGTTATGGCTATGTATAGGAGTAAGGGAAGACAAGGATTCAGTGCCATGAGTACCGGAGGTTGGGTTAGGTATTGCTTAATTTGGTCAAAGTCTTCTTAGCAAGATTCATTCCAGACCTTGGTTGAATCCTTTCGGAGGAGTTTTAAGAAGGGTTCACAGATATAAGTCAACCGGTTGATGAACAGGTTGATGTACAATAATTTTTCGAGGAATCCCTAAACTTCCTTCTCTGTTCGGGGTGGTGGCATCTCGAGTATAGCTTTCATCTTGGCAGGATCTCCTTCTATCCCTTTCTCACTAACCATGAATCCTAAGAGCTTTCCTTTGGTAATGTCAAAGATACATTTATGTGGGTTAAGTCGCATCTGGTACTATCGTAGTCACTCGAAGAACTTCCAGAGAGAGGGAGCATGACCTTACCTAGTCTTGGACTTTATAATCATGTCGTCCACATAGACCCCGACTTATTTTTGTATCAGATCATGAAAAATGCTTATGGCAAGACTCTTGTAGGTAGACCCTACGTTTTCTAGACCAAATGGCGTGATAGTGTAGCAAAAGGTTCCCCAAGGGGTGATGAATGCAGTTTTCTCTTGGTGATCGGGGTGCATTTTGAGCTGGTTATATCTAATAAACCCATCAACGAATTACTTGAGAGTGTTACCAACCATATTATCCACAATCATGTCGATATTGGATAGCGGGTAATCGTCATTTGGAGAGGCCTTGTTCAAGTCTCGGTAGTCGACACACATGCGAACCTTCCCTACTGACTTCGGTATGGGTATGATATTGGATAGCCATATGGGATATTCGATCACACGAATGAAACCCACATTCAGTTGTTTGACTACTTCTTCTTTGACTTTGAGTGACCATGTGCGGAGCTTTCGTAGTTTCTGTTTGACCGATTTGCATTCTGGAAGAGTTTGAATCTCATGTTGAGCTATCTCAGAGTCAATGTCGGGCATGTCATCGTAGGACCATGCGAAGACATCCACAAATACCTTTAGTAATTACTCGAGTTATGTGCATTCGTACTCATCAAAGGTGGCCCTTATCCTAATCTCGTGTAGTTGGCTACTATAACCGAGATTAATAATAATAATTTCATCTTCATTAACTTGAATGCGGTTATGTTATTTATTATTAACTTTATTTTGATCAGTTAAGAATTATTCATTTGTAAAATTATCATCATCAAGAGTTTAATTAGAATCAAGACAAATAATGTAAGGCACGGTAAGATACTCAAAATCTTTATTTATTTCACTGATAGGAAAAATAACATTAAGAACCTCATCAAAGGAGGTTTTGATTACATCAAAGTTAGGAGGAACAACCAAAGAAAGGGAAATGGGATAAACATCAGGGTTAGGTTGAATATCAGCCGGTGGCACAGGTATAGCATGCTAGCTGAGGAGAGGTAAATTAGCAGCTTTGATCAGATGGTATGGATTCGACGATGTAGCCCCTGAGTGGATCATACAGAGTGTTAGCCTCAGTGTCTATAAATCAAAAGAATCCTCGGTGTCACTTTCCTCAGAATCCCCAGTATTCTTAGTGAGCGGTTGTATAAGGTGCCGGGAACTCTCGACCCATGGGTAGTTGTATTAAAAGAAGATCTCCATTCCTAGTTTCATCTTTTTATCAGAATGGTCATACCATGGGTCGGGGAAGCCGTAGAATAGGAAATCTTCACCCTCTTTGATCAATCTTCCATTCATGGAGTCTCCTGAGACAACTTTGGTGCATTCTAACCTCCTATTCAGTCGAGGCTAACGGATCATTATGGTTTGTTCTTCTAACGACTGACAGCCGAAGGGACAAGGAGGAAAGGTCTTATTCAACATAATAGGTTCAAGTATCCTTTATTGTCCTTTTCCTACCCCCAGTCCGAGCATAAAGTACATGTTCTTGAACATCTGGATTACATTGATATTTCCATGGGGGTCATATTCTGGACGAACCTTATCTTTGAAATCATCCCCTGCTAGGAGTAGAAGTGGTTCAACCTGTGAACATGATAATAGCATTTCATTTGTCCCATGTTATATTTTAAGTACTTAATTATCGGTGCTTGCATTCTCGATTTTGTCATCGTTGTCCAAGATGGTTATGACCTTCCCATTAGCGAAGAATTTTAGTTTCTGATGAAGGGAAGAAGACCCCTTTGATGTTATGCAGCCACTGTCGTCTGAGAAGCAGATTAAAACAGGTTTGGATATCGATGACTTGGAATTCAATAATAGGATTTATAGGGCTAGCCCCTATATCAAGCTTTATAGATCACATTACCTCTCGCTGAGTATTATTATAAGCATGTACGGCGACAGATGTTGGAGCAAGGTCACTTACTTTTAGTCCTAAATAATTAAGGGACCTCAATGAGCAAACATTAAGAGTTGATCCATTATCGACAAGAAAGAATGGAAAAACTTTTCCCATGACTTTGATAAAGATGTTGAGAGCATAATTATGGTTTGGTAATGGATGAGGGTCCAAGGCCTTGATAAGATTTTGGCTCAAGAGGGCCTGGAAAACTTTGGAGAGGGGAGCATGAAGCTCGGTGTATTCTTTTCAGACCGGTTAGAGCGTCTTTCTGGTGCCAATGAAATGGCAAGCTGAGAGATGTTATTGATGGTGAAAACTATAGTATTAGCAGGTTTTTCAAAATTTCTAGGAGTCAACTATCCAGATGTTTTTTTCGATTCAACTTCTGCCTTGGCAAGACCTTCTTAGATCTCCACTCCTGGTTCTTAGAGGGATCGAAAATAAGGGTAACACTCTCCTCCCATTGTTGCTCGGACATGGGGTAAAAAGCTTTTTTTCACAATACTGACTTTGCTCCTCTTCGGAAGGTCGATTGGTCATGGTGGCTACTTTTTGTCTCCATCTCGCTATGAAGTTATTGACTGATTCCTCAGGGTTCTGCTTAAGTATCTCTAAATCATTAAAGGTAACCTCTAACTCCTCGTTGTACTTTTACTGCGACATGAACTTGGGGGAAACATCTTCCCAACTGCGGATTCTGGACTCTTCAAGAGATAAGAACCAAAGCAGAGCACTATCCTTCAAGGTCTGTTGGAACATTTGGACCATTATTTCCTCTGAGCCTCCTAAGAGAATCATGGCTCGATGATAACTACGGAGATGAACAATTGGAGGTCCATTACCCCGAATTTCTCGATGTTGGTCATCTTGAACTTTTTTAGTAACCCGTCTTTAGGATATGGAGACATATGGGTGGAGTCCATGTAACTCCCAAAGAGTCTGACTTAGTCAAATTTCTTAGTCAACATCTTGAGATCTTCCTTGACTTTATTCAATTATTTCTCCTTCGAATCAATGGGCATGGGTAAGTTAGCCCCTGGCTGGGTAAGGTTCGGTATAGGGGGCTGGGCTGGCGGTGGCCCATTAGTAGGAGGAGCACGTGGAGCATGGTGTTATTTCTGGGGAACCCAAATAGTCTCGGGTGAAGGCGAACCCATAGCTTGAGGGAAGAGAACCTCAGGCTCTTTGAGAATAGGGACCGAGTTTCATTGCATCTCATGAACTTCGGTTTGAAGGTTGTCAATCTTGGTAGTAAGTTGAATTAGAACAGTTAACAAATCTGACTGCACATTCAGGACTTGATTTGTGTTCTCTATGGAAAGTGGATGAATTTCAGACTCGAAGGAAGTAAGGGGACTGACGGAGCTTCGGGATGGTTCGACTGAAGACCGAAGCCAATAGGGAGCCAGGCAAGGGTATGCGATCGACCTAAGAAGGAGAAAAATTGGGATTTTTTTGAAAAGGAAAAAAGAGGGAAAACTGTAATTTGAAAAGGAGGGAAAATGTTTTTGACATTTTAGAAAAAGATTAAGGAAAAATGTTTTGGACACAGGGAAGGACAAATATTTTTGGTACGAGAAAAAGAGAAAATATTTTTGGTATTTTGATAAAAGAGGAAAAATATTTTTGGACAATTTTTGGAAAAGGAAAGAAGGAAAATCGAGAGACGGGTCTGATCATGATTATTATGTTTATTAGGTTCTCACTGTTTAGGTATAGCAAAATGAAAAAGGTGAAATGTCGAACGGGACCCGAGCCTGCAAAAAATTGGGTTTGAAGAATATGTAAAAACTATGGTTGGACTTGTTACCAAGGTCATGGCCAAGGTCCCGTTTTTAAAAATTGAGCGAAAATTTGGGCAGCATGCTGACCCAGAATTTCAATAGAGTTTCGGGTTGAAATTGGAAAACTAAATATGCGTATCCTAGTTTTGACACCTATATGTGGGTGTGAGTTGTTGGGTTAATTGGAAGGGTTCCCCCCTTTGGTATGACTTCCATAATATACATCTTACTTTTGAGGGAAATCGATACGTGTGGATAACCCATTTGATATACCTGAGTGTACGTGAATTGCCTCACTATATACCTCATGGGGACAGTACGTGTGAGAGCAAATGCGATATACTCAACGTAAGTGAAGGAGTTTACTGAGATATACCTCCCATCATGACCACGATTAAGTGGTACGATGTGGGGGAACCGTTCCACATGGGTCGAAGGTACTTGGCCAATGGAAATTGAGAGTCATATCTCTTAGGCTAACTGCAACCTGCCGGACCAGTGCCCATCACGAAGTGACCGTCCCCCCAAGTTACGGGACAAAATTTGGTCAATAGCAATGCTCTTTAGTGATGTTGTGTGTATCGTGCATGATTCTTGATTAGTATCTTATGGAGAGAGTATCTTTATTAATGAGCATCACGTCAATCAGGGGGTGATATACAAGAAATAAATCAATATTAAGAATGGATATGTGAGAGTGAGTGGTGTGTGATTATCTACAAGTAAGTGTGTGGTAGTGAACCTAAGCATGGATATATAAGTGAGCATGGATATATACAAGTGGAGGTGTGTGTTACTGACACCTAAGAATGGATTTCTAAGTAGTGTATGTGACCCTAGGTGCATGTGGTGTGAAGTGTACGCGGAGAATTTCTACAAGTGTGTGAGTAGTGGCATAAGCATGAGGTGTGTATGTATAGGAAATAAGGAGAGAAAAGGGAAACATATAAATGGGGGTGTACGCACACAAGAAAACAAAAACATCCATGTAAACATAGTCTAACCCTCTTATGAAAAATAATCCCTAGTACAGTTGCCACTGTGTTCATCCCGGGAAATCTTTGAGGGGAAAGGGGTGTGGAGGATCCTTCGAAAGATAGCAGTCTCGCGCCCTTTTTGGGGTGCTTCGGTCGTCGTCTGTGTGGGATAAATGTAAAGAGATGGTGAGGTAAATATAAAGAGATGGAGTCGCTAGCCTATTTTGCACAAAACAGGCAAAAGAACATATTGCCACTTCGAGAGAGAGGCATCAAGGACAAACTGATGCGTACGAAACCAATAGATCGAAGGTTCGGGGGCTAAGTTACAGAATGGGAAGGTGTTAGGCACCCATCCTGCCCTTTCGATCTCTCATGGGCTAGTGCTATTATTTTCCTTTATTTTTCCATGAAGTGTGTGCGTGTTTATATATAATGAAGATCGGAATCGTTCAACTCATACTATGGGAAAGGTAGAGTGAGGTCATCGATAGGAATGTTCCCAAAATAATATATATAGAAAATACGATTTGTGTGTTTATCGTGATATTAATCGTTATTATGAAACGATAATATGTGTTGGATGAAATGCAAATAAGCATACTATGTAATGGAAGAATATGATAAATGTGAAAATGGGAGATTTTAGGAAAATTGGAGAATTTGTGAAATCCAGAAAATTAGAATTTAGGAAGTTAAAAAAATGGAAATTGGAAAATTAGACTCGAGTCTCGGGTTTTAGTCTGAAATGCCTACGTATCCTATAAAGGCATCAAAGTCCACGTAGTTCGAATGCGACATGGGGGTGGGGTTTATCCCATAGATCCGAACAGAATTTTACTATAGATGTGCGTCTGTAGAAAATGTGTTTTTTGTTTTCAAAAAGTGTGATGGATAATTTCGTTCGTAATTTATGAGCGTAAACCTCTTTTTATTTGTTTTGGGGTGTTTTATAGAAATAAAGTATGTGCAATATACTAATAAAAATGTAGATAGTAATGTGTATGAACTAAAGTAGGAACTATATTATGAATCTAATGAAATTTATTCAAAAACAAAGAATTTAACGAGAGAGGGAAGGAATTGGACCTTCTTTGAAGCTTGATATTTGATCTTGGATGAACTCCCTTGAATGTGAGATGAGAGTTGGATGAGAGAGAATATGATTTTGCCAAATTAGGTATGAAAAGGATTGGAATGTAAGCTTGAATGGAACTTCACATGGGGAACTTCGTTGATTTCAAGAGAATGTTGTTGAGATCACTACTGCTGATGGATCTCTGGTGTTGTTGTGCTTGGTAGTGAGGTCATGCCCTCCTTTTATAGGTTCAGGGGGTTATCGATCAGCACTGTCCTTATCGTGCCTATCGACAGGTGAACCTTGACACACTGTCGATTGGTAGGGACCTGGACTTGCCAATTGGCAGTCTCGTGCAGATTTTCCTGGAAAAATGGTCATAGAATGTAATATATTTATCTGAATTGTGAATGGGGCATACCTTTAGAAAGGTACTTCAGAGTCCTTCAAGAGTCCTTTGGGCCTCTCCTAGGTCCGGGAGTTAACTTTGGGTTAATTGTGGCTCAGAGATCCCCGGATGAAAACAAATCGTTCATCCGCATGGTAAGTTAGAATTGCACACGGAGTGGATCGTTGGAAAGTTTAGTAGGTGTACTTAGACATTCCAAAGAGTTTTGCTTAGTTCAAAAAGTTAACCTTAGTCAACCCGGGGTTAAAAAATGCTCGGTGACCTCTCGAGGTAAAATGGATCGTTCGTTTGTATCGTAAGTCAGAATTGTGCACGGGAAGGATAGTTGGAAAGTGTATTTAGTGACCTTCATGGATTCATTCAATCTCGTTTGAGCTGAAGAGTTGACTTAGGTCAAACGGATCTCGGGAGTGCCCGTTGGCCTCCGGATTGATTTTCAGGGGAAACTGATCATTCGTCCAAATGGTTATGCCGTTTTGCACACAGAGTGGTCCATTAAAAAGGGGTTTTAGTGCCCTTCTAAGATTCAAAGAGCTTTCGCTTTGACAACAGAGTTGAGAGCACTCGGTGACCTCCGGATTGATTTTTAATGGTAAAGTGGTCCATTCATTCGAATCGTTGTGTCAACTCGTGCATGGGATGGATCGTTGGATAGGGGATTCAGAGCCCTTCAAATATTTAAAGAGCTTTCGCTCTGACAATCGAGTTAACGGGAGTCAAACGGGGTCCGGGAGCGCCTGATGGTCTCTAGATCGATACTCGGAGTGCGACCTACGGTTTATGGTGAAATGGGTAGGTGCTAGGGACCTAAGGAGAGACTTAGGGGGTCCTAGAATGTGGTGTTTACAATGACATTATTTCTACCTTTTTTATTTGGATAATGAATATTCGTATTTTTATTTTATTTATTGGTTTAGATATGGATATTTGTATTTCTATTTTATTTGGATGTGGATATATATATATATATATATATATATATATATATATGCCATTATTTGGTACATTTTGATTTCGTATATTATTTCTATTTTATTTGGATATATGTTGTTTGGACAGCTATAATTTTGCTATAACATGTACAAATATACTATTGGGCAGTGGCAGTGGCAGTGGCCATATTGCCCAGTAGTTTTTTTTAAATTCTGCCCAGAATTGTCACGGTCTTTGACCGTGACAATTCTTTTAGGTTTTGTCACGAGCTTGTCACGATCTTTGACCGTGACAAAACTTGTCAAGGCCAACGATCATGACAGGATCGTGACAAGTCTAATTAACTTGTCATGGTATTTGACTGTGACAAGTCCGTGACAAATGCAGTTGTCACCCCATGACTTGTCACGATCAAAGACCTTAACAAGTTTGACTTGTCACGATTTTAGACCTTGACAATTCGATAGTTTTGGTGTAGTGGTATTATTTTGTTTGGCCCGGTTGAGTAGGGTCGTACTTATTTACTTGATTTATGTGCAACATACCGGGTGTCAGTAATCGTGGGTTACGTGCTATGGGCATATCCTTATAGGAGGGTGCGGCAGAGATCGCGATGGTACCCTAGTAGATAGAGATGGGCTTTACCTTGGTCATTATTACCCCGAACACTACGTGTTGAAAACACTCATTGTATCTACATGTGATTCACGAGGTGATCCTTTCATATAGCATGGGGTATGGGGATATATGAGTGATGTGAAGGCATAGTTATTATCCTTTGTAGATGATTTGATGTTATAGGTGTGGAACCACCTATAACTATGCTTAGTATGAACGAGCGATTCACAAAGGCAATAAAGAGAGGCCTTCGTTATGTGCGGTCTTGAGAGTATCCCATTTATGATGTGCGTATCATGGACTGTACTTATGTGGATGTAGACATAGAGAGTGTCATCCCTTATATGTTCATATACTTGAGATGTATAGGCTGGTACAATTATTAAGCCTTCACTTATATTCAGTTGAGAAGAATGAAATATAATCATGGGCTTCACTTGGGTTTGGGGACTAGTCGCGTGCTTATTTTAGGTACTTTTGGTTAGGTAACTTCAGTGACTTAAAATTCAACTTAACATGGGAGGGAGATGTATTATTATTATTATTATTATTATTATTATTATTATTATTATTATTATTATTATTATTATTATGACCCAACTTCAGTTAATTCTTATCCTTTATAAACTTGTTGTTACGTTATTGTTGAGTTAATTTTTATAGGTCTTAGGCCATTATTGTTGCCGTGGACTTGTGTGGATTTCGTTGGACGAGTATCTCTAGTGAAGTTCTATTTCTCCTTACTATAATGTAGAAGTCAAGAAATGTTACTCTTCTATCCCATGTTATATTTGTATATTTCGGTACAAGAAATTATATGAATTTTATGTTTGAGATACATTTTTATTCCAGAGTTGGTATCATTTTGTATCAGCAAATGGATGGTATCAAAGATAGTTTTATCATATTCAGTATTTTGTCTCGCATTATATTTACTGTTCAATTTTTATTTTTTTCGTGATGCTGAGAATGTTATCAAATGTTTTTTATTTTCGTAATTTTTGTATTAGACCTGATCAATCTATTTATGAATTTTACAGGGTACCACAACATATTCACAAAAATGAAGAAATAAGGGTTTGGGTAGAAGGTGATGCCCACCTCCACCACCATTTGAGAAAAAAAATTAAAGTTGTATTTGACATCGTAAGGATTGATGATTTTGTCAGGAAACGTAAAAATTAGCTACATAATGAACCTTATACATTAAGGACAACTTGCACAATCATTTGAAGTTTTCATGGTGGAGGCATCAGTTTTGTACACCATTGTTGGAAAAGGATAAAAAGAAAAGAAAGAATTGTAAATAAAAATCATAGTTTCAAAGAGAAGTGGAAGATAATGGGAGTTGAGATAACTTTTCCCTACTGCAAGACTTGAAGGCAAATGAACAGTTTGGAAGACCTAACTCCTTTTTTTGCGAGAGGGGGCATCATATTGATCCTCTAAGCACGTCTTACTATCATTTGCGACTCTTAACCAAAGTTCACTATTAGCTTAAGAAATTATCATTTTCACACTCAAGAAAATGATAAAAATATCCCTGATCAGTTCAAGGTCCCATGCATTAGTACAACTCGAAGCCTTGGGGACAATTATGGGACATATTGTTAATAATCATCATGTGTGGGAGCCGGTAAGAGCATGTCACCCATGCCATTTTAAATGATAATCACCACTAAAAGAGATAGGCTTGTGAAGAAGGCGTATCAAATATGATACGCTCTAAGGAGAGAGACTAATTACAAAAGGGCTCCACCTGGAGATGTATAAATAGAAAGCGCCCCGAATATGTGGAGCATGTGACATTACCATTATGGAGGCTAATTTATATGTTATTTATATTAACATGACCTATTTCAAAACAAGTGATTTAGTCGTTGCTGAAATGTGAGGTCACCTTACTCAAACCACATCTAAGTCTTGGCAAACAAAAACAAACTCGATCATATGGAAAAGAGAAAAAGCTATGTTGTAATATAAATAGAGTCATAGTTATACGAGGAAAAATTGCATCTATCAAGAATGAAAACCTCACAAACCCATATAATGAATGTAAACAATAGTAAATCACAAACATACCCACACACACATAACAAAGTACACCAATGTACGTGTTCAACATCTTTCTCATATCTATATGGGTATTACAGTTCTTGTTAATATTATCAAGGCAATCATTATAGAGAGCACTCATGAGCACCCATCGTATCTATTTATAGTAAAACATGTAATTAATAATTAGGAGTCTCATATTGTATCAAAATAGAGGTTTTATTGGCATGCTCTTATCTTTCCATGATATAATATCTTGTGATAGTGTTTATCCCCTAACTGGGCTTGACAAATTTTGACATGATAACTCGTTTATGGTAATAACCCAATATGATCCCGAATATGACACGATTAACTTGTGTACATTAGAGAGTACTAAAAACTTGACTCAAATAAAAAATGAACAGAACTCAAAAATGACAAAACACTAACCTAAATTGTCACTCCTACCATTAACCTAATTAAGAAGTTGTGGGCCCATACAACACTTAATCTTGACAGTGTCATTGATTGTAACACCCTGTCCGCCCGGGGAGAGCGAACAGAGCGCCACTCATCAATAAAATTAAACTAATCCACAATCACAAGGTATAGAGCATCTAAATCCCACAACAACAAGAGAGGAAACCACTAATCTCAAATCTCTTCAAATAAATACAACAAATCTCTCGAATTAAATACAACATCTAACTCGAAATAAAATAAATCCCAACGCTCTATACATCAAAATAAATAAATACAACTCTTCTCAAATGCATTAAAAATTCTTCCCAAAATATCCAAGATAAAATCAATCTCCATAGCGTCCCAAAATTCGTGCTAACCTGCCACTAAAAGAAAATATGGGGAAGTACACAATACGACAAGAAAGATGCTCAACAAATATATGTTAGCGATGAATAAAACGTAACAACACGAGTACGAATATTCAAATCAAAATACAAATCTCAATAGCATTTCATCATTATAATTTCTCAACAACACTTTAACCGGGTCACTAGGCCTCACCACATCCGTATATGCTTTATCAAGCCATAGCCCGGAAAATAGAAATTTTGACGGGTGCCCAACATCCGTGCCATACTAAAATCTCATGACAACGTGTTCATCAATAATATAATGATACCACATGAATCAAAATAATTTCAACAATTATTTTCCAGATTTCAATGAATTTATCAATTCAAATATGACTTCAATTAAACAAGAATTCAAAGAGAATGGCACTCGCGAGATTTAAGGATCATATTGTGTAAAACCCCATACCTTAAACCATGATGAGAAACCAATGATCACATCCTCAAGATCAACACAAAAGATCTACAAAAGCTCCTCCAAGAACCTCCAACAAAATAGCCCCAAGAACACCTCTAATCTAAGGTTGGAACTCACAAATCTCAAGGGCCATTGTGTATTTAAAAAGAAGAGGAATATAAAATATATTTGCTGCTAAAATTTCTGCCAAAAGTAGGTTAAAAGGGTTGCCAACGACTCCCTTTTATAATGCAAAGAAATGAAGAGTTGGAATCCAAAAGACTCCTTTAAATAAGGCAAAGAAATGAAGAGTTGGAAGTCAAGACAACTCTTGAAAACTATCGATCCTTCAGAAATTTTGACAGTTTACCGACTAAAAATTCCAAGAGTTAAAAATATTTAAAAATCATTTTAAAATCCGTTTTAACTCCGTTTTTCGAAACCGTTTGAAATTCTCGCCTTTAAAAATAATAACCAACATATTTGAGCAATAAAAATAATTTTATCAAAAACTTTATTTTCCTCCATTTTCCATAAATTAATTAAAATAACTCAAAATTACGCGAATTGTTACACTTCCCCACTAACAATGGAATTTCGCCCTCGAAATTCTCCGAATGCCTAACTCTCAAAATCAGGCCACTACAGTAACTCCAAAAATAATTTCGTCTCCAAAAATAAATTCCTCACATCTAATCTAGATGCCTATCACGAATATCACCTAAAATTTTCTATCACCAAAAATTGCTAACCAAGCAATGAACCCAAAACCCAAGCACCGAGGGTTGCCGTATACCTAAGATCTGATACCATTTGTAACAACCTGTCCGCCTGGGGAGAGCGAACGGAGCGCCACTCATCGATAAAATTAAACTAATCCACAATCACAAGGTATAGAGCATCTAAATTCCACAACAACAAGAGAGGAAACTACTAATCTCAAATCTCTTCAAATAAATACAACAAATCTCTCGAATTAAATACAACAGCTAACTCGAAATAAAATAAATCTCAATCCTCTATATATCAAAATAAATAAATACAAGTCTTCTTAAATGTATTAAAAATTCTTCCCAAATTATCCAAGATAAAATCAATCTCCATAGCGCTCCAAAATCCGCGCTAACCTGCCACTAAAAGAAAATATGGGGAAGTACACAATACGATAAGAAAGATGATCAAAAAATATATGTTAGTGATGAATAAAATGTAACAACACGAGTACGAATATTCAAATCAAAATGCAAATCTCAATACCATTTCATCATTATAATTTCTCAACAACACTTTAACCGGGTCACCAGGCATCACCACATCCGTATATGCTTTATCAATTCATAGCCCGGGAAACAGGAATTTTGGCGGGTGCCCAATATCTGTGTCATACTAAAATCTCATGACAACGTGTTCATCAACAATATAATGATACCACATGAATCAAAATAATTTCAACAATTATTTTCCAGATTTCAATGAATTTATCAATTCAAATATGACTTCAATTAAACAAGAATTCAAAGGGAATGACACTCGCGAGATTTAAGGATCATATTGTGTAAAACCCCATACCTTAAACAATGATGAAAAACCAATGATCACATCCTCAAGATCAACACAAAAGATCTACAAAAACTCCTCCAAGAACCTCCAACAAAATAGCCCCAAGAACACCTCTAATCTAAGGTTGGAACTCACAAATCTCAAGGGCCAATGTGTATATAAAAAGAAGAGGAATATAAAATATATTTGCTGCCAAAATTTCTGCCAAAAGTAGGTTAAAAGGATTGCCCACGACTCCCTTTTATAATGCAAATAAATGAAGAGTTGGAATCCAAAAGACTCCTTTAAATAAGGCAAAGAAATGAAGAGTTGGAAGTCAAGACAACTCTTGAAAATTATCGATCCTTCAGGAATTTTGACAGTTTACCGACTAAGAATTCCAAGAGTTAAAAATATTTAAAAATCATTTTAAAATCCGTTTTAACTCCATTTTTCGAAACCGTTAGAAATTATCGCCTTTAAAAATAATAACCAACATATTTGAGCAATAAAAATAATTTTATCAAAAACTTTATTTTCCTCCATTTTTCCGAAATTAATTAAAATAACCCAAAATTACGCGGGTTTTTACACTTCCCACTAACAATGGAATTTCGCCCTCGAAATTCTCCGAATGCCTAATTCTCAAAATCAGGCCACTACACTAACTCCAAAAATAATTTCATCTCCAAAAATAAATTCCTCACATCTAATCTAGATGCCTATCACGAATATCACCTAAAATTTTCTATCTCCAAAAATTGCTAACCACGCAATGAACCCAAAACCCAAGCCCCGAGGGTTGCCGTATACCTAAGCTCTGATACCATTTGTAACAATCTATCCGCCCGGGGAAAGCGAACGGAGAGCCACTCATCGATAAAATTAAACTAATACACAATCACAAGGCATAGAGCATCTAAATCCCACAACAACAAGGGAGGAAACCACTAATCTCAAATCTCTTCAAATAAATACAACAAATCTCGCGAATTAAATACAACATCTAACTCGAAATAAAATAAATCTCAATCCTCTATATATCAAAATAAATAAATACAAGTCTTCTTAAATGTATTAAAAATTCTTCCCAAATTATCCAAGATAAAATCAATCTCCATAGCGCTCCAAAATCCGCGCTAACCTGCCACTAAAAGAAAATATGGGGAAGTACACAATACGATAAGAAAGATGATCAAAAAATATATGTTAGTGATGAATAAAATGTAACAACACGAGTACGAATATTCAAATCAAAATGCAAATCTCAATACCATTTCATCATTATAATTTCTCAACAACACTTTAACCGGGTCACCAGGCATCACCACATCCGTATATGCTTTATCAATTCATAGCCCGGGAAACAGGAATTTTGGCGGGTGCCCAATATCTGTGTCATACTAAAATCTCATGACAACGTGTTCATCAACAATATAATGATACCACATGAATCAAAATAATTTCAACAATTATTTTTCAGATTTCAATGAATTTATCAATTCAAATATGACTTCAATTAAACAAGAATTCAAAGGGAATGACACTCGCGAGATTTAAGGATCATATTGGGTAAAACCCCATACCTTAAACCATGATGAAAAACCAATGATCACATCCTCAAGATCAATACAAAAGATCTACAAAAACTCCTCCAAGAACCTCCAACAAAATAGCCCCAAGAACACCTCTAATCTAAGGTTGGAACTCACAAATCTCAAGGGCCAATGTGTATATAAAAAGAAGAGGAATATAAAATATATTTGCTGCCAAAATTTCTGCCAAAAGTAGGTTAAAAGGATTGCCCACGACTCCCTTTTATAATGCAAATAAATGAAGAGTTGGAATCCAAAAGACTCCTTTAAATAAGGCAAAGAAATGAAGAGTTGGAAGTCAAGACAACTCTTGAAAATTATCGATCCTTCATGAATTTTGACAGTTTACCGACTAAGAATTCCAAGAGTTAAAAATATTTAAAAATCATTTTAAAATCCGTTTTAACTCCATTTTTCGAAACCGTTAGAAATTATCGCCTTTAAAAATAATAACCAACATATTTGAGCAATAAAAATAATTTTATCAAAAACTTTATTTTCCTCCATTTTTCAGAAATTAATTAAAATAACCCAAAATT
Source organism: Sambucus nigra (assembly GCA_949130495.1). Taxonomy (NCBI): domain Eukaryota; kingdom Viridiplantae; phylum Streptophyta; class Magnoliopsida; order Dipsacales; family Adoxaceae; genus Sambucus; species Sambucus nigra. The sequence continues at coordinate 227,101,545 of OX422219.1, forward strand.
ACGCGGGTTTTTACACTTCCCACTAACAATGGAATTTCGCCCTCGAAATTCTCCGAATGCCTAATTCTCAAAATCAGGCCACTACACTAACTCCAAAAATAATTTCATCTCCAAAAATAAATTCCTCACATCTAATCTAGATGCCTATCACGAATATCACCTAAAATTTTCTATCTCCAAAAATTGCTAACCACGCAATGAACCCAAAACCCAAGCCCCGAGGGTTGCCGTATACCTAAGCTCTGATACCATTTGTAACAATCTATCCGCCCGGGGAAAGCGAACGGAGAGCCACTCATCGATAAAATTAAACTAATACACAATCACAAGGCATAGAGCATCTAAATCCCACAACAACAAGAGAGGAAACCACTAATCTCAAATCTCTTCAAATAAATACAACAAATCTCTCGAATTAAATACAACATCTAACTCGAAATAAAATAAATCCCAACGCTCTATACATCAAAATAAATAAATACAACTCTTCTCAAATGCATTAAAAATTCTTCCCAAAATATCCAAGATAAAATCAATCTCCATAGCGTCCCAAAATTCGTGCTAACCTGCCACTAAAAGAAAATATGGGGAAGTACACAAGACGACAAGAAAGATGCTCAACAAATATATGTTAGCGATGAATAAAACGTAACAACACGAGTACGAATATTCAAATCAAAATGCAAATCTCAATAGCATTTCATCATTATAATTTCTCAACAACACTTTAACCGGGTCACCAGGCATCACCACATCCGTATATGCTTTATCAAGCCATAGCCCGAGAAATAGAAATTTTGACGGGTGCCCAACATCCGTGCCATACTAAAATCTCATGACAACGTGTTCATCAATAATATAATGATACCACATGAATCAAAATAATTTCAACAATTATTTTCCAGATTTCAATGAATTTATCAATTCAAATATGACTTCAATTAAACAAGAATTCAAAGAGAATGGCACTCGCGAGATTTAAGGATCATATTGTGTAAAACCCCATACCTTAAACCATGATGAGAAACCAATGATCACATCCTCAAGATCAACACAAAAGATCTACAAAAGCTCCTCCAAGAACCTCCAACAAAATAGCCCCAAGAACACCTCTAATCTAAGGTTGGAACTCACAAATCTCAAGGGCCATTGTGTATATAAAAAGAAGAAGAATATAAAATATATTTGCTGCTAAAATTTCTGCCAAAAGTAGGTTAAAAGAGTTGCCCACGACTCCCTTTTATAATGCAAAGAAATGAAGAGTTGGAATCCAAAAGACTCCTTTAAATAAGGCAAAGAAATGAAGAGTTGGAAGTCAAGACAACTCTTGAAAATTATCGATCCTTCCGGAATTTTGACAGTTTACCGACTAAAAATTCCAAGAGTTAAAAATATTTAAAAATCATTTTAAAATCCGTTTTAACTCCGTTTTTTGAAACCGTTTGAAATTCTCGCCTTTAAAAATAATAACCAACATATTTGAGCAATAAAAATAATTTTATCAAAAACTTTATTTTCCTCCATTTTCCATAAATTAATTAAAATAACTCAAAATTACACGAATTGTTACACTTCCCCACTAACAATGGAATTTCGCCCTCGAAATTCTCCGAATGCCTAACTCTCAAAATCAGGCCACTACACTAACTCCAAAAATAATTTCGTCTCCAAAAATAAATTCCTCACATCTAATCTAGATGCCTATCACGAATATCACCTAAAATTTTCTATCACCAAAAATTGCTAACCAAGCAATGAACCCAAAACCCAAGCACCGAGGGTTGCCGTATACCTAAGCTCTGATACCATTTGTAACAACCTGTCCGCCTGGGGAGAGCGAACGGAGCGCCACTCATCGATAAAATTAAACTAATCCACAATCACAAGGTATAGAGCATCTAAATTCCACAACAACAAAAAAGGAAACCACTAATCTCAAATCTCTTCAAATAAATACAACAAATCTCTCGAATTAAATACAACATCTAACTCGAAATAAAATAAATCTCAATGCTCTATACATCAAAATAAATAAATACAAGTCTTCTCAAATGTATTAAAAATTCTTTCCAAAATATCCAAGATAAAATCAATCTCCATAGCGCTCCAAAATCCGCGCTAACCTGCCACTAAAAGAAAATATGGGAAAGTACACAATACGACAAGAAAGATGCTCAACAAAAATATGTTAGCGATGAATAAAACGTAACAACACGAGTAAGAATATTCAAATCAAAATGAAAATCTCAATAGCATTTCATTATTATAATTTCTCAACAACACTTTAACCGGGTCATCAGGCCTCACCACATTCGTATATGCTTTATCAAGCCATAACCCGGGAAACAGGAATTTTGGCGGGTGCCCAACATTCATGCCATACTAAAATCTCATGACAAAGTACTCATCAACAATATAATGATACCACATGAATCAAAATAGTTTCAACAATTATTTTCCAAATTTCAATGAATTTATCAATTCAAATATGAGTTCAATTAAACAAGAATTCAAAGAGAATGACACTCGCGAGATTTAATGATCATATTGGGTAAAATTCTGTACCTTAAACCATGATGAAAAACTAATGATCACATCCTCAAGATCAACACAAAAGATCTACAAAAACTCCTCCAAGAACCTCCAACAAAATAGCCACAAGAACACCTCTAATCTAAGGTTGGAACTCACAAATCTCAAGGGCCAATGTGTATATAAAAAGAAGAGGAATATAAAATATATTTGCTGCCAAAAGTAGGTTAAAAGGATTGCCCACGACTCCCTTTTATAATGCAAATAAATGAATAGTTGGAATCCAAAAGACTCCTTTAAATAAGGCAAAGAAATGAAGAGTTGGAAGTCAAGACAACTCTTGAAAATTATCGATCCTTCAGGAATTTTGACAGTTTACCGACTAAGAATTCCAAGAGTTAAAAATATTTAAAAATCATTTTAAAATCCGTTTTAACTCCATTTTTCGAAACCGTTTGAAATTATCGCCTTTAAAAATAATAACCAACATATTTGAGCAATAAAAATAATTTTATCAAAAACTTTATTTTCCTCCATTTTCCAGAAATTAATTAAAATAACCCAAAATTACGCGGGTTTTTACACTTCCCACTAACAATGGAATTTCGCCCTCGAAATTCTCCGAATGCCTAATTCTCAAAATCAGGCCACTACACTAACTCCAAAAATAATTTCATCTCCAAAAATAAATTCCTCACATCTAATCTAGATGCCTATCACGAATATCACCTAAAATTTTCTATCTCCAAAAATTGCTAACCACGCAATGAACCCAAAACCCAAGCCCCGAGGGTTGCCGTATACCTAAGCTCTGATACCATTTGTAACAATCTATCCGCCCGGGGAAAGTGAACGGAGAGCCACTCATCGATAAAATTAAACTAATACACAATCACAAGGTATAGAGCATCTAAATCCCACAACAACAAGAGAGGAAACCACTAATCTCAAATCTCTTCAAATAAATACAACAAATCTCTCGAATTAAATACAACATCTAACTCAAAATAAAATAAATCCCAATGCTCTATACATCAAAATAAATAAATACAAGTCTTCTCAAATGTATTAAAAACTCTTCCCAAAATATCCAAGATAAAATCAATCTCCATAGAGCCCCAAAATCCGCGCTAACCTGCCACTAAAAGAAAATATGGGGAAGTACACAATACGGCAAGAAAGATGCTCAACAAATATATGTTAGCGATGAATAAAACGTAACAACACGAGTACGAATATTCAAATCAAAATACAAATCTCAATAGCATTTCATCATTATAATTTCTCAACAACACTTTAACCGGGTCACCAGGCCTCACCACATCCGTATATGCTTTATCAAGCCATAGCCCGAGAAATAGGAATTTTGACAGGTGCCCAACATCCGTGCCATACTAAAATCTCATGACAACGTGCACATCAACAATATAATAATACCACATGAATCAAAATAATTTCAACAATTATTTTCCAGATTTCAATGAATTTATCAATTCAAATATGACTTCAATTAAATAAGAATTCAAAGAGAATGACATTCGCGATATTTAAGGATCATATTGTGTAAAACCCCATACCTTACACCATGATGAGAAACCAATAATCACATCCTCAAGATCAACACAAAAGATCTACAAAAGCTCCTCCAATAACCTCCAACAAAATAGCCCCAAGAACACCTCTAATCTAAGGTTGGAACTCACAAATCTCAAGGGCCAATGTGTATATAAAAAGAAGAGGAATATAAAATATATTTGCTGCCAAAATTTCTGCCAAAAGTAGGTTAAAAGGGTTGCCCACGACTCCCTTTTATAATGCAAAGAAATGAAGAGTTGAAATCCAAAAGACTCCTTTAAATAAGACAAAGAAATGAAGAGTTGGAAGTTAAAACAACTCTTGAAAATTATCGATCCTTCAGGAATTTTGACAGTTTACCGACTAAGAATTACAAGAGTTAAAATCATTTAAAAATCATTTTAAAATCCGTTTTAACTCCGTTTTTCGAAACCGTTTGAAATTCTCGCCTTTAAAAATAATAACCAACATATTTGAGCAATAAAAATAATTTTATCAAAAACTTTATTTTCCTCCATTTTCCAGAAATTAATTAAAATAGCCCAAAATTACGCGGGTTGTTACACTTCCCCACTAACAATGGAATTTCGCCCTCGAAATTCGCCGAATGCCTAACTCTCAAAATCAGGCCACTACACTAACTCCAAAAATAATTTCGCCTCCAAAAATAAATTCCTCACATCTAATCTAGATGTCTATCACGAATATCACCTAAAATTTTCTATCTCCAAAAATTGCTAACCACGCAATGAACCCAAAACCCAAGCACCGAGGGTTGCCGTATACCTAAGTTCTGATACCATTTGTAACAACCGGTCCACCCGGGGTGAGAGAACGGAGCACCACTTTTCGATAAAATTTAACTATTCCACAATCCCAAGGTATAGAGCATTAAAATCCCACAACAACAAAAAAGGAAACCACTAATCTCAAATCTTCAAATAAATACAACAAATCTCTCGAATTAAATACAACATCTAACTCGAAATAAAATAAATCTCAATGCTCTATACATCAAAATAAATAAATACAAGTCTTCTCAAATGTATTAAAAATTCTTTCCAAAATATCCAAGATAAAATCAATCTCCATAGCGCTCCAAAATCCGCGCTAACCTGCCACTAAAAGAAAATATGGAAAAGTACACAATACGACAAGAAAGATGCTCAACAAAAATATGTTAGCGATGAATAAAACGTAACAACACGAGTACGAATATTCAAATCAAAATGCAAATCTCAATAGCATTTCATTATTATAATTTCTCAACAACACTTTAACCGGGTCATCAGGCCTCACCACATTCGTATATGCTTTATCAAGCCATAACCCGGGAAGCAGGAATTTTGGCGGGTGCCCAACATTCATGCCATACTAAAATCTCATGACAAAGTACTCATCAACAATATAATGATACCACATGAATCAAAATAGTTTCAACAATTATTTTCCAAATTTCAATGAATTTATCAATTCAAATATGAGTTCAATTAAACAAGAATTCAAAGAGAATGACACTCGCGAGATTTAATGATCATATTGTGTAAAATTCCGTACCTTAAACCATGATGAAAAACCAATGATCACATCCTCAAGATCAACACAAAAGATCTACAAAAGCTCCTCCAAGAACCTCCAACAAAATAGCCCCAAAAACACCTCTAATCTAAGGTTGGAACTCACAAATCTCAAGGGCCAATGTGTATATAAAAAGAAGAGAAATATAAAATATATTTGCTGCCAAAATTTCTGCCAAAAGTAGGTTAAAAGGGTTGTCCACGACTCCATTTTATAATGCAAAGAAATGAAGAGTTGTAATCCAAAATACTCCTTTAAATAAGGCAAAGAAATGAAGAGTTGGAAGTCAAAACAACTCTTGAAAATTATCGATCCTTCAGGAATTTTGATAGTTTACCGACTAAGAATTTCTAGAGTTAAAAACATTTAAAAATCTGTTTAACTCCGTTTTTCGAAACCGTTTGAAATTCTCGCCTTTAAAAATAATAATCAACATATTTGAGCAATAAAAATAATTTTATAAAAAAAATTATTTTCCTCCATTTTTCAGAAATTAATTAAAATAGCCCAAAATTACGTGGGTTGTTACATTGATATAATCATTTCACCAAATTATCAGGATAAGGAAGTATATAACTTATTTCTCCCAAAGGATTTTTTTTCAATTTTAACCTAGTTAAAATTATTATTAATATTAAAATAACTATCAACCCATATTAGTCCAAACCTTACTATGACACCTAAATCTGAATAGTTAATTGAACATATAATACATTACATAGAAAAGAAATGAAGTCTTGAAAAATAAGTCATATTTATCTAAGACATTTTCTAATTATTCTCATTCAAATAAAAAGAATCAATAGATCATATGTCATGTTTTGCACAATTAAATATTGGTACATTTCATATTTATTCATTGTTTGTACAAACAATGAATATTTACTACATGTTATGCACAAATTTACATATAATCAATATCTATTATTTATTTTTTTACTGAAACCTATTAAAGTAAAAATATTTTAAATAAGATCATTCAGAGTAAAAATAAACTAATAAAATTTATTAAACTACATACTTCATAAATAAGTTTTAATGATAAATACCCTAAAAAAATATGAGTAATTTACAGTTAGATTCCTTATTAATAATTTTTAAACATTTAAGAAAAAATTACTATTAGATTTCACTTGTTGTGTCATTAACGTGAACTTTTATAAAAAGAGAATTAGTAAATCTAAATATTTAAAATTTGTCAAAAAAAAATAATATTTAAAATTTATTTACGAAAAAACTAAAATTACTTTATAAAAAAAAACGTGCAAAAATTAAGGGCCCGTTTGGTTCTCTATTCGGAAAATTCGATTTAAACACTGTTTTTAAATACAGTTTTAAAATTCAATTTTTTGTGTTTATAATTATTGGTGTGTGTTTGGTAGATTTGTTTTTAAATACAGTTTTTTGAAAATTTGACAAAATTGACAAATATGTATATTTATATCATACATATGCGCGCGTGTGTGTGTGTGTGTGTGTGTGTATATATATATATGTATATATATATATGTATGTACATAAAACTTTCATACATACATGATACATGAATGTATACATACATACATACATCATAAATTATATACATGTACATTTAATAACATGTGTTTTTAGGTATATTTAATGAGGTATGTTGTGGAGTTTAATTATATATGTATACATACATACATACATCATAAATTATATACATGTACATTTAATAACATGTATTTTTAGGTATATTTAATGAGGTATGTTGTGGAGTTTAATTATATATATATATATATATATATATAAACTTTCACACATACATGAATGTATACATATACATACATACATACATACATCATAAATTATATACACGTACATTTAATATCATGTATTTTTAGGTATATTTAATGAGATATGTTAGGGAGTTTAACTCTCTCTCTCTCTCTCTCTCTCTATATATATATATATATATATATATATATATATATATATATATATTTATTTATAATGATGTCGCATATATAATTCACTATAAAATTATATACATACATGAATTGATAATATTTTTTAATACATATGTACTATATGTATATTTTATATTATTCCATACATTAATAATATATGTATAAAACTATATATAAGTATCATGTATCTATTGATAATATTATTTAACTTTATATTGTTCCATACGTAATTTTGTGTATATGTACATATATATTTTTTATTTTTAAGAATTACACATATTAATGTATTATGTATGTATATTATATATTAAGGTATAATTGCTTTAAAATATTAAGAATGAATAATTCTGAGTTGAAAAATAAAAAAAAACAGATGTTATAAAACACCAAAAATCTGTTTTTTGAAAAACTTGATTATAACACAGGAATATTATAATTCTGTGTTTAAAAATAAGTTGCCAAATAAAGATTTTTATTAGAATTGTATTTAAACACAGAAAACAGAATTATAGTTGAAACCAAACAAACCCTAAAAATTTGAATTTGGTACGATTCATGAATTTGTGAAGGAAAACAGAAGGAAAGAGTAAAATCGTAAAAATACATAGAGAGATGGGAAATCGTACAATGATGTGTGGAAAGGAAACATTATCACGTGCCACAAAACCCCGGCGAAGTGAGGCACACGTGCATCTTGCGTCCTCTAATTGCAGCAGTGGAATTTTTAGAAGATAACAAATGTAAACCCAATCTTTATCCATACGTGGATGTTGTTAAAATATTTTGAAGTTCGTACGTGCCTGATTGTACTCTACTGTCCATCCAGTACGGTGGAATATTAACTCAACTCTCACGTGGGTGAGATTTGAGAAGTGCCCAGATTTAGGACTCCATCCATTCCCTCTCCAAAATATTATTAAACTAAGACTCCACTTTATATTAAAAACATGGTCGGCCTATTATTCTAACGGACACTCTCCTTCATAATTAAATGAGAGATTTACTAATTATTAATTTAAAAAAGATATAATAAAATCGAAAGATGATGATTTTTTTTTCTTACTCTATCATAATTAACATTAATAACATATAGTTTTTAGATTTTTAAATAAGTACACGTGCGTTACAACTATTAATGTATATACCGGTTATAATTATTAATGCATATACCGGTTATAATTATTAATGATGAATACAATTATAATTGCAACTGTATCTACATTAATAAATGTAAATATATCGTTTTGACTTATTTATCATTTAATTGAAAATTTTGTGAATTTAAGATATCAACAAGATTATCGTTTGGACTGGTCATATATAAAAAGACTTTCAAAGAATTTATTAGCACATGCCCCATAATTAAAATGTACAAAATCAAACATTATAATGTATTTTCCATTTTTTCCTAAAAATATGTACGAATAGTTAAATCTAAAACTTTAAAACCTAGTAATATCTTTTCGAAGTATCGAATAAAAGGATTTCTTCCATTTATTGATGTCTTAATTTTGTAAAATATATATCTTTCGAAGCACTTATTCATTTACTTATGCATAACATTTATTAGTAATATTTGTCATAAAAGTAATTTAAAACTGTGTTCCAAAAATAAATATATGCATTAATATAGTTTAATTTACTTCAAAAAATATTGAGTAGTCAACCGTGTAAATAATTTTTGCTTGAATGGTCCATTTTATAATGTGCTTTTAGAACTACAAGTATTCTACATATATTCATGTACCTAATATTTAATTTCATCCCAATAATAAATCATGTAAGAGTACAAACTAGCATATCTAGACAAAAACAAAGCAAACAAGACAAACAATAAAGGTACAAAAACTATAGCCAATCATACAAAAAGAACACAATATGTAGGTGGTTACATAAATTAGGTACATCCACCAATGAGGTGGGGATCTTTCCCACACTCTCATGCTTAAGTTCTTGTTTAACTCCTAAAGGTTTCAACATTTGTTTTCCGTATTTACATGGAAATACTAATAAATGTTGATCGTTAAATATTATCTAAAATGTACATTTCCCCACTACTTATTGTATATTATATCTTAAAACAGAATTAGTTACAACCTTGCCATCCACGCCCTACTACCTTTGTAATAATCTCACTCACGGATCGAGACTCTCTCTATTTGTATTTGTGCGCAATTGTGCATGTGTATGTGTGTGAGTGCATGGAGTTAAAGTGGGATGTGATTTTATAGAATCGAATGGGTACTGGTGGATATATATATATTTATAGAATCGAATGGGTACTGGTGGATATATATATATATATATATATATATTTTGTGTGTGTGTGCCAAAAAATTCATAATAGAAGATCTACAAAAACAATCACAAAGGGCAAAAAGTAAATGGAATCACGCACAACAACAATGTACGTGGTTCGATAATTTGCCTACATCCACGGAGAGGTTACTTGCTCTTATTAAGTATCTCCCAACTATTACAATGTTTCATCCTTTTGCCCCGGGTCAAGGAGTATAATTTATAAATGTGTTTGTTACAGAGTTTGAGTTCTTTAAGGAACTCCATCATGTACGTGGATTGTCCATGAGGTGCTTGAATATCTCAATTGAGATTCTTGGCACCCGATTTGACCATATCTGCAAGTATCCTCCTCTAACTAAACTGTCATTGTAGAAACTAAGTCATGATTTGGGCTAGGTGAAATAACTCGAGTTATCTTGGTCAGCTACTCTTATGGGATTGTAAAAAGAGAACAAGGGAATGCTTGTCTTAAAAAAGAAATTGAAGCGCCAAAATCTTCTCGGGAAGTCGAAACTCATCATTTGAGTGTTCTGGTGACCAGTTGTTGCTTACTCAAGCGTTTATTCACTATTTTTTTTCGTTCTTATGCATACTCCGCTCCTAAGCTCCCATTTTGCTTCAAAAGTCAAAGTTTCCCTCCTTTTGTGCTTTTTCATAGCTTCGTTACCGCCTGTAAGTTATAGTCCCTGCCTCTTCTTAGTTCTTTTTCCCTGTATTAGCTAGTTACCGTTGTTAGGGTTTCTTCTTGTTCAGTTATGGCAATGTTAGATGGTAAATCTATAGAAGAGTTTAGGCACAAGTACAACATCCCTAACTAGGTGATTATCGATTGCGCCCCCTTCCTTGTAGTGTTCGTAGAGTTGATGGGGGGGGGGGGGGGCATTGGATTCACACCCTGTTGATAACTCAAGGGGGTTTGACATTCCCCCCAAATGAGTTGTTTCTTAGATTTTTTAGGTCCATTTCCATTGTTCCTGCTCAATGTGCCCCAATGTATGGAAGATAGTAAAAGGTGTCCATAGGATAAGTAATATTTATGGAACAAAGTTGGGTCTTGTTGAGATATATTACTCTTAAGTGTTCTCGAAGACTAAAGAGGGTTTGTTGTATCTGAAAAATAGAAAAGTCGAGCGAGTTCTGGTGGTAAATCTTTTGAATTCCCACAAAGACTACTGGAAAAGTGGGATCATTGCAAGGAACTGGAAGCACCCTCCACTGTTAGAGGGGGAGAGACCATGTGACCTTCCCATTTTTTACTATGGAGAGGTCGAAATAGGTCACTTTCTCTTTCTTTTTTTCTTTCTGCTAACTTCATGTGAATCCTTTCTCATTCTTATGGATGAAATTACTCTTCTTTGTTATTACAGATCATGCCGAGAACTAAGAGCCTGACATCAGTGAGAGTAATAATGAAGAGCTTGTGAAGGCCTTGAGCATAAAGAATAGATTAGCAGAAGGTGAGCATCCCAGGTCGGTAGCCTTTCTCTAGGAATACAAGAACATAGGTACCAAATTCATTGCTCGATAGTCGACCAAGTCCTAATTTCAAGAGCTCCAGAGGTAGGTCCTTCTGATATAGTTCTTTTTTAGGAGGAAAGTTCTGAAGAAGAAAAAGATAAAGATAGTGAAGAAGAGGGAAGAGGAGAAGAAGAAGAAGAAGAAGAAGAAGAAGAAGAAGAAGAAGAAGAGGAGGAAGATGAGGACATGGCTCCTCTAGTTAAGAAGAGGAGTTTAAAGGCTTTCTGATGATGATGACGATCATGGAGTCCTTTCTGATAGGATTCTTATTTTAAATGTTTCTGCAATAGACTCTTCTAAGGGTAGTGGTTTTAGACCATCTGATAAAGGAAGAGAGCAAGTGAAGGAGAGAGAGAAAAAGAAAGAAGAAAAAGAGAGAGAGAGAGAGAGAGAGAGAGAGAGAGAGGGGGGGGGGAAAGAGAGAGAGAAAAGGCTGAGGCTAAGAAGAATTTAGCCTTATAATCTGCTGGAGTGCCCACTGTCCCTAATATTGAGAGGGCTAGTGTGGGTGATTCCCCATTTTTAGCCATTGACCTCTTGAAAAGGTCGGTGCTCGCTACTGATCACTAGCATTCCTCGAGGCTCGAGCTAACTCAACTCTCCCTCAAAGACTGTACAGGGAATGTCTCTGGTCAATCTTTCCTTTTTTTTTTCTTTTCTTTTACTCTTTTCTATTTCTGTTCTGATTCTCTGTTGTTCTTCTTCTTTTTACAGGGTGTCTGATTTCACTACCCTTCTTGACAATCAATCTGACGTATTTCGAAGGGAGGAAGAGCTGATAAAGGCTTGTAGGTCGATAAGGTGGCCCTTGTCAATGCTCGCTAATTGTGGGAGCATGAAAAAAGTGAGATGTCTAAGGCCTATGATGCTCTTGGGGCTGCTCAGAAAGTAATGATTGCTGAGAAGTTCGAACTAGTGGAGGCCAATAAAAATTTGACTCATAAGGTTGTCAAGATGGAGAGAAACCTCCCTCAAGCCAAGGATGGTATCTAACGCAAAGGGTTTTATAAGTTTTACAAGGATGATGAACGCCAGATGGCTTATGCTTGTAAGGTCTCCTTCAAGAAGGGATGGAACTAGGGTTTTGTGACACCCCGACTAATTAAATACCGGGTAGCTACTCCTTTATAAAATTAATTCAAAATGCCAAGTTGGCTCAGTTAATAGCATCACTGTCGAAAACATTTTATTATTACTAACCACTTAGTATTTAAAAAGCAAGTTGCCAAATTTTAATTTAAGTCTGATTAACATGCAACAAAAGTAATGAAGAAATAAATAACACCATTCACCATGCTGAAGTCAAATGAATAACCATCACAAATAGAGTAAATAAAGTCTGGAGGAAACCCCTCAATACAATCCCATACTAAAATAAATAAACTGAACTGAAATAAAACATGCTAAAGTCTGAAACTGAAATGTAAAAGATGCTCTAAATAGAAATGGGCAACAAGCCCTACAACTGATAGATAGTGACTCTGGAATCCAAAAGATAGAAGCGTATATGAACAAATCCCTGTAGCTTCCACAAACCGCTACAGCGCGTCACCTGAATGAGTACCTATGCTTGGTGTCCTTGTGGCTGGGCATCTAAAATGGTTTTACAAGAAAAGATTTGAAAAGCAAACGGGTCAGAGCCCGAATGTGTTATATTTTAAAAACCTGCAAGTGCTTTAAAAACATTTAAAAACATTAAATGCAAAGTACATGTTAGGACGTGCACTCACCTTATATTCTCACCTCTCGTCTAACTGTGCACTCCTAACGCAAGTACCCATCTATAACTACCCATACTACTAGCTAAGTGACAACATATCTAGCTAGACTGCCAAAGGTCCTGCCAATAATACTTGGTTCCATTAACATAATAACTCTCTTAATTAAATAGGGTTTAACGTAAACTCAGTTACTAATTATGCCATTGATATAAATATCAGTTAACTCATTATATAACTCGAAACAACACCGTAATATATTTACAACATTAACATGAGGATTCTATTAATATAATGTATATTATTCACATCATAAATATACAATACAAGCACCCCGCAATCTAAGCTGTAGTGCACACATACTCTGCTATCCATCCCGGTACATCACGTACATAAGGATCACATATTCCGAATCTCTCAGGAATAGTTCAGATAACACAAATCACAAATAGTGGAGGCGAACACAGTCACCATCACATGGGTCACGCACATACCTACGCTCCCATGATCATGCAGACTTATTAATATCACAATAAGTCCTTCTATGACCTATGTTCATCAAGGTACCAGTCTATATCCCCCCCGTAGGCACACAAGGATTAGAGGGTCCTAAGCGAACGTAACCTCTCGTGATAGCAAGTATGGTAGGTATGTCATACACACAAGATTTTATGCTAAGCATCCACACATCTTAGATATCTCAATATTAATAAAGTTATACTCTACGTCATTATAACATTATTTCGAATCCATATATTTCAAGTATCCCGATAATATATAATTTAAATGGTCGACACGTCTCACGTCGTAATTCCTTAAACTTAAAACCTATCTCAAAAAGACTATTAAGTCTCCCATAATTCTCACATATGACATCTTTATACCTAAGGTCTTTGCTTCTGCCCCAAACCTTATTTCATCAACTTATTCAAATTTGTACTATTAACCCAAATATTATCTCACATGACAAATTTCATTTATTAAGAAAAATTCCTCAAATTACATTCCAAATAAAGTCCCATCTCATAATCATGCCTACTGGTCTTCCTTAAAGTTAAGGGTATTCATAAAGTCTCTAATAATATTATCCAAGGGTTAACACCACTAAAATTCAATTAAAGGAAAACTTCATTTATTCTGGGAAGGTCGATCGATCGACCTTGACCTTCGATCGATCGATTTTGTTGATCGATCGACTGATGAATGTCGATCGATCGATTACACAGGTATAGTTACGGACTGCTTCGATTTGCAGATTTGAAAACATCCCAAAACTTATTTTTAAAGTATGATTCTCTAATATAACATTATAGTAATGTCATATAATCATCCTACAATATTTCTAACGTCCATAAATCAATATTTCAACAACTAAAGGCTACATATGGATCAATCTTCATCAAAAACCTAGTTTTCTAATTTATCTCAAGAACATTCATAAACCTCATCTTAAATCCGTTTTTGGTATCACAAAAGTCAGTAATTCTCTTAATATGACCTTCCAGTAACATTCTACATGCAACCTATATCCCAAAAATTAAACTAATAACTCCAATCTTATGGGTTTTTCATTATCTTCCAAGAACACATAAAGTTTTTGAATAATCTAACATGGAAGAAGCATTCTCCGAAATTTAAATGGAATAAATCACTTGCCTTGATTGTCTCTGGATTTGGTGTTGGATTTGTAAGCTCTTTCTGCAGATTTTCTGCAGAATTCCTCCTCTTTCCCTTCCTCTCTAAGCTTTCTTCTTCCAAAGGTGGCTATGGTGGCTAGGGTTTCCTTTGGGAGAGTTGGAAGACTAAATGATAACCTACGTAGCTTTTGGGGTTAATAAAGGTTGGTTGGGTCAATTCCTTATCAGATTACAACTCTCAATTTTCGTCACTTTTAATTACCCAAAACGTGAAATTACCAAAATACCCTTTAAGTTGCCGGTATGGCCTAAAAATACCCCGGGACCCAAACTATACCCCCGGCTAGTGTTTTCTGACTATCTCGACCCTTCCGGACGCGATGGCGCACTCAAAACGACCATACGGATTATAGATTTTAAATTCACTTTTATTATCAAAATATTATACCGTGACGCGGCGGTCCCACGCGTCTCAACAAAATTTCTAAAATGTCGTATATAAATCCCACGACAAATTTTATAATACCAAGTACATATATAATCATATATGCACATAATCAAATACCAATACGCATTTCATTAGTATTTTTATCCCGGATTAATTTCCAATTAATACGCATTTAATTAATTAATCCCAAAAATAAATATAGCCAAAAGTACGGGGTATTACATACTTCCCCCCTAATAACTGAATTTCGTCCCGAAATTCGAAACTAGAACGTACCTGCTAAAAATAGCTCTGGATAACGTTCGCGCATCTCATCCTCGCGCTCCCATGTGGACTCCTCAACATTGTGATGTCGCCACTGAACACGCACTAACGGGACTATCTTTGACCGCAATTTCCTCTCGCTTCGGTCCAGAATAGCAATTGGCCCCTCCTCGTAGGAGCTATCCGGCTGGAGATCGATGTCCTCCATAGCAATGTGAGAATGAGCCAAATTATCTCTAAGGTATTTCCTCAGCGAGGAAATATGGAACACGTCGTGAATCCGATGTAAGTGCTCCGGTAGTCCAAGTCTATACGCAACCGGTCCTATCCGCTCAATAATAGGAAACGGCCCCACATACCTCGGTGCTAACTTCCCCTTCTTCCCGAATCGCATAATCCCCTTCATCGGAGATACCCTGAGCAAAACCTGGTCCCCCACTTGGAACTCCCTGAAAAACCTCTTCGTATCAGCATAACTCTTCTGCCTGTCTTGAGCTACCCGAATGCGACTCCGAATCAACTCAATCCTTGCCGAAGTATCCTGAATAACTTCCGGCCCAGGCAGTTTGTTGTCCCCCACCTCCAACCAACATGCTGGGGAACGACAAGGCCTACCGTACAATGCCTCAAACGGAGCCATGCCAATCGTGAACTGATAGGAGTTGTTGTAAGCAAACTCCACCAGTGGAAGGTACTGCTCCCATCCACCCCCGAAGTCAATAATGCACATGCGTAGCATGTCTTCCAACATCTGATTGGTGCGCTCTGTCTGCCCATCAGTCTGCGGATGATAAGCCGTACTCAACCGCAATTCCGTGCCCATTGCCTCCTGGAAACTCTCCCAAAACCTCGAAACAAATATCTTGTCTCTGTCAGACACGATATTCAGGGGCACACCGTGAAGTCTCACAATCTCTGAAATGAAAAGCTGGGCATACTGTCCCGTAGTGTAGTCAGTCCTTACGGGTAAGAAGTGAGCGACCTTGGACAACCTGTCCACAATTACCCAAACGGAGTCGTGACCCCTCTGCGACGTAGGCAACCCCGTGACAAAATCCATGGATATGCTCTCCCACATCCACACCGGAACCTCCAACGGCTGTAGCAATCCTGTTGGTCTCTGATGATCCACTTTTACAAGCTGACAAGTGGCGCATTTCGAGACAAACTCAGCGATATCTTTCTTCATGCCGCTCCACCAATATTGCCGCCTCATGTCTTGGTACATTTTATCCCCTCCGGGATGTATCGCGAACCGTGAGCCGTGCGACTCATCCATAACATCGTGCCGCAATTCTTCCCCTTCCGGAACTACTAATCTCCCATTGAAGCGTAATTCCCCGTCTGAGCTGACGGTATAGGACTCGGCTCCCTCTGCTAGTAATCGAACTATCTGCTCCTGACAGAACGAGTCATTAGCCTGTGCCCGTACAATCCTCGTGATAATCTGCGGTGTAACGGTCATCACAGACATGAAAGATCGGGCCACTGCATCCTGGTGTCCCAATTCCTTCCACTTTGCCTGCCACACCTCTGCCACCTCATCAGCTGGCCTACAGCTCAACGCGTCTGCTACCACGTTAGCCTTACCCGGGTGGTACTGGATGTCGAACTGGTAGTCTTTCACAAACTCAAGCCACCTACGCTGCCGCATATTCAGTTCCTTCTGCGTGAACAGATACTGTAGTGACTTGTGGTCCGTGAACAGCTGAAACTTCTCCCCCAAAAGATAGTGCCTCCAAATCCATAAGGCAAATACCACTGCTGCCAACTCCAAATCATGCGTGGGGTAATTCTTCTTATGAGGCTTAAGCTTACGGGAAGCATAAGCTATGGCCTGTCTCTCCTGCTGCAAAACACCTCCAAGCCCTTGCAAAGACGCATCGGTGTAAACCAAATACTCAACGCCCGGTCTCGGCAATGCTAACACAGGTGCTGAGGTCAATTTGTCCTTCAATTCATCGAATGCCAACTGACAGGCATCACTCCAGATATATGGCACACCTTTACGAGTAAGATGTGTCAAAGGACCCGCTATCTTCGAGAAACCCCGAATAAATCTCCTGTAGTATCCTGCTAAGCCCAAGAAACTACGAATCTCCGTTGGTGTCGTGGGATGTCCCCACTCCCTCACTGCTGATACCTTTCCCGGATCAACAGATATTCCCTGGTCGAAAATAATGTGACCCAAGAACTGGACTTCCTTCAACCAAAACCCGCACTTCTCATATTTTGCATACAACTCGTTCTGACGAAGTGTCTGCAAAACCTGCCTCAAATGCTCGGCGTGCTCCTCCTCTGTCTTAGAGTAAACCAGGATATCATCAATGAAGACAATGACAAACTGATCTAGGAAATCTCTGAACACCCTGTTCATCAAGTCCATAAACACTGCTAGAGCGTTGGTCAAGCCGAAAGGCATAACCCAAAATTCATAAGAACCATATCTCGACAAGAACGCAGTCTTTGAGACATCCTCCTCCCTGATACGCAACTGATGGTATCCTGACCTCAAGTCAATCTTCGAGAAGAAAGAAGCTCCTCTCAACTGGTCGAATAAGTCATCGATTCGAGGCAACGGATACTTATTCCGTATCGTGACCTTATTCAACTCTCGGTAGTCCACGCACAATCTCAGTGAACCATCCCTCTTCTTCACAAACAAAACTAGAGCGCCCCAAGGTGAGGTACTCCTACGAATAAAGCCCTGCCCTAACAGCTGCTCTATCTGATCCCGTAGCTCTCGCATCTCAGCCGAAGCCATACGGTACGGTGCACGTGCTATAGGTCTCGTACCCGGTAGCAAATCTATAACGAAGTCTATCTCCCGACTGGGTGGTAAGCCTGGTATCTCCTGAAACACATCTGAATACTCCCTGACAACCGGGATCGAATCCAAAGGAATCACAACCTCCTTAGAGGTATCCTCCTCTATGTAATACAGATGAGCGGTCGATCCTCCCTCTGGGCGAGGCATCGCCACTACAAACATCTCTTGCCCCGGAATGGCAAAAACAATGCTCCCGCTGAAGCAATCAATCATAGCCCTATATGCTACGAGTCAATCCATACCGATGATCACATCGTGAACATGCATGTCTAACACTAACATGTCTGCAGGCAATACCAAACCACCGATCTCTACCCCCACTCCCCGGCATATAAAGAAAATAAGTGACCCACTCCCTAATGGTGAGTCGACACACGTCACTGTGCTCTCTGCCGTCGCTAACAATCCTAAAGCTTTCGCGAAGTGTGTAGCTATGAAACAATGTGTAGCACCCGTATCAAATAACACCCGACCCATAGTGCCATGGATAGGAAACATACCCTCGATCGCAGGTGGTGCCTGTGGGACTGCAGCCTGGTGAACGTTGTAGACACGTCCATACTGTAGCTGCCCCTGCTGAGCTGGGACTGCTGGAATGGGTGGCAATGCTGCCATCTGTGGCGGTGCAGGAAGAGCGACGGGAAACATAGGTCTCTGTGGCTCCTGGCGAGCACCCTGCTGCTGCTGCTGTGGGGCCCTGCCCCTATCAGGACAATCCTGCTTCTTATGGCCAGTCTTGCCACAAGTAAAGCACTTCCCTGGGAAGTTCCCTCCCCTCTGCCCCTGCTGTCCCCGGCCCTGGTGGCCGTTACCATTCCTCCCTTGGCCCTGCTGGCCCTGATGAAACTGTTGCCCATTCTGCCCCTGCTGGCCCTGATGGCCGTTTGGACCCTGATGGCCCTGACGGAAACCTCCCTGTCCCTGCCTGTAGTTCCCTGACCGGAACCTCTTATTATCCCCCTGCTGGGAGCACTGCTCAGTCTGTCTCTGCCCTTGACCGGTTTGTGCCCCGTTGGCACCCTGTCCTCCAGTCCTGCCCTGATGGCTAGACTCCCCTGACCGCTTGCCCTCGGCCATAAGAAAACGGTGGTCCTGGCAGTGTAACAATGCTGCGTTAACCACATCAGAATAAGTGGCCAACGATAGGTTTCCTAGCAGATGCTGACGGATCCTCCAATTCAACCCATCAGTGAACTTCTCTATCTTCTTCTTCTCTGTTGGAATCTCGTCTGGAACGATATTCAAAAGGTTAGTGAACTCGGCCTCATACTCGGCCACTGTCTTGCCCTCCTGTTTCAAACTCATCAGCTTCCTCCTCATCTCGGTATGAACTGCGGACGGAAAGTAGATGCGGTCGAACCGCACCCAGAACTCCTGAATCGTGAGGGTATCCCTCTCCTCCGCGGTGGTAATGGACTCCCACCACTGCAACGCAGATCCAACTAGCTTGAAAGTAGCTAGTACCTGTTTCTGAACATCAGTGCACTCATGCATCCTCAAATGCCTCTGCATGTCTTTCCTCCATTGGCTCGAGACAACCACATCTGAGCTACCAGCAAACTCTGGCGGATGCGCTTTCTGAAAAGCGTCACGTACACGTTCCCAAGCAGACGGGAATGCATTAACCTGAACTGGCGCGGCAACCGGCGCCTGAGGAGGTGCCTGCTGAATCACGGCAATCGCGGTATTTACCGCTTGGGCTACTATAGCAGCAACCTCAGCGGCGTTCAACATACCCTGAACTGGAGCGGGCTGGGGTTCGGGCGTTGCATTCCTGGGAACTCGCCGTGCACGTCGTGGAGGCATCTTGAAATAAGAACAAAGTTTATAATTTCACGGTTTATAAACTTAAAATAGCTGAAGAACGAAGCATACAAAAAGAATACGACAGTCCTAAAATATAGGGCTCTATATCAAAGAAAACGTAGCAGAAACATAATAGCCGTACAAATCCTAAAGGACACTAGAACCTGATGCTCTGATACCACCTGTGACACCCCGACTAATTAAATACCGGGTAGCTACTCCTTTATAAAATTAATTCAAAATGCCAAGTTGGCTCAGTTAATAGCATCACTGTCGAAAACATTTTATTATTACTAACCACCTAGTATTTAAAAAGCAAGTTGCCAAATTTTAATTTAAGTCTGATTAACATGCAACAAAAGTAATGAAGAAATAAATAACACCATTCACCATGCTGAAGTCAAATGAATAACCATCACAAATAGAGTAAATAAAGTCTGGAGGAAACCCCTCAATACAATCCCATACTAAAATAAATAAACTGAACTGAAATAAAACATGCTAAAGTCTGAAACTGAAATGTAAAAGATGCTCTAAATAGAAATGGGCAACATGCCCTACAACTGATAGATAGTGACTCTGGAATCCAAAAGATAGAAGAGTCTATGAACAAATCCCTGTAGCTTCCACAAACCGCTACAGCGCGTCACCTGAATGAGTACCTATGCTTGGTGTCCTTGTGGCTGGGCATCTAAAATGGTTTTACAAGAAAAGATTTGAAAAGCAAACGGGTCAGAGCCCGAATGTGTTATATTTTAAAAACCTGCAAGTGCTTTAAAAACATTTAAAAACATTAAATGCAAAGTACATGTTAGGACGTGCACTCACATTATATTCTCACCTCTCGTCTAACTGTGCACTCCTAACGCAAGTACCCATCTATAACTACCCATACTACTAGCTAAGTGACAACATATCTAGCTAGACTGCCAAAGGTCCTGCCAATAATACTTGGTTCCATTAACATAATAACGCTCTTAATTAAATAGGGTTTAACGTAAACTCAGTTACTAATTATGCCATTGATATCAATATCAGTTAACTCATTATATCACTCAAAACAACACCGTAATATATTTACAACATTAACATGAGGATTCTATTAATATAATGTATATTATTCACATCATAAATATACAATACAAGCACCCCGCAATCTAAGCTGTAGTGCACACATACTCTGCTATCCATCCCGGTACATCACGTACATAAGGATCACATATTCCGAATCTCTCAGGAATAGTTCAGATAACACAAATCACAAATAGTGGAGGCGAACACAGTCACCATCACATGGGTCACGCACATACCTACGCTCCCATGATCATGCAGACTTATTAATATCACAATAAGTCCTTCTATGACCTATGTTCATCAAGGTACCAGTCTATATCCCCCCCGTAGGCACACAAGGATTAGAGGGTCCTAAGCGAACGTAACCTCCCGTGATGGCAAGTATGGTAGGTATGTCATACACACAAGATTTTATGCTAAGCATCCACACATCTTAGATATCTCAATATTAATAAAGTTATACTCTACGTCATTATAAAATTATTCCGAATCCATATATTTCAAGTACCCCGATAATATATAATTTAAATGGTCGACACGTCTCACGTCGTAATTCCTTAAACTTAAAACCTATCTCAAAAAGACTATTAAGTCTCCCATAATTCTCACATATGACATCTTTATACCTAAGGTCTTTGCTTCTGCCCCAAACCTTATTTCATCAACTTATTCAAATTTGTACTATTAACCCAAATATTATCTCACATGACAAATTTCATTTATTAAGAAAAATTCCTCAAATTACATTCCAAATAAAGTCCCATCTCATAATCATGCCTACTGGTCTTCCTTAAAGTTAAGGGTATTCATAAAGTCTCTAATAATATTATCCAAGGGTTAACACCCCTAAAATTCAATTAAGGGAAAACTTCATTTATTCTGGGAAGGTCGATCGATCGACCTTGACCTTCGATCGATCGATTTTGTCGATCGATCGACTGATGAATGTCGATCGATCGATTACACAGGTATAGTTACGGACTGCTTCGATTTGCAGATTTGAAAACATCCCAAAACTTATTTTTAAAGTATGATTCTCTAATATAACGTTATAGTAATGTCATATAATCATCCTACAATATTTCTAACGTCCATAAATCAATATTTCAACAACTAAAGGCTACATATGGATCAATCTTCATCAAAAACCTAGTTTTCTAATTTATCTCAAGAACATTCATAAACCTCATCTTAAATCCGTTTTTGGTATCACAAAAGTCAGTAATTCTCTTAATATGACCTTCCAGTAACATTCTACATGCAACCTATATCCCAAAAATTAAACTAATAACTCCAATCTTATGGGTTTTTCATTATCTTCCAAGAACACATAAAGTTTTTGAATAATCTAACATGGAAGAAGCATTCTCCGAAATTTAAATGGAATAAATCACTTGCCTTGATTGTCTCTGGATTTGGTGTTGGATTTGTAAGCTCTTTCTGCAGAATTCCTCCTCTTTCCCTTCCTCTCTAAGCTTTCTTCTTCCAAAGGTGGCTATGGTGGCTAGGGTTTCCTTTGGGAGAGTTGGAAGACTAAATGATAACCTACGTAGCTTTTGGGGTTAATAAAGGTTGGTTGGGTCAATTCCTTATCAGATTACAACTCTCAATTTTTGTCACTTTTAATTACCCAAAACGTGAAATTACCAAAATACCCTTTAAGTTGCCGGTATGGCCTAAAAATACCCCGGGACCCAAACTATACCCCCGGCTAGTGTTTTCTGACTATCTCGACCCTTCCGGACGCGATGGCGCACTCAAAACGACCATATGGATTATAGATTTTAAATTCACTTTTATTATCAAAAATTATACCGTGACGCGGCGGTCCCACGCGTCTCAACAAAATTTCTAAAATGTCGTATATAAATCCCACGACAAATTTTATAATACCAAGTACATATATAATCATATATTCACATAATCAAATACCAATACACATTTCATTAGTATTTTTATCCCGGATTAATTTCCAATTAATACGCATTTAATTAATTAATCCCAAAAATAAATATAGCCAAAAGTACGGGGTATTACAGGTTTGAAGGCTGATGGGGCTCCTACAGATTCTGATTTTTTCAGTCTTCACTCTCCCAGTCCTGACCCTTATATCGAGGAGAGAAGGTGGAGAGCAAGCTACTAGAAATACTGAGATTATTCTTGCTGGGATTGGCGGTAGCGTTGGTGCTGGCCAGGAACAATATGTGATCGACAAGGGGAAAGAAATAGCTGAGGGAGACCACGTGAAAGACTAGGGCTCTATAAAATATGAATTTTTGTTCCAATTGTATAAATTTAGTCTTGTTGATCTGAACCCTTATTTTTGTGAACTTCATGTATTGGCCATTGTCCTTCTTTCATGTTATGTGGTAATAAAATTATCCCCCTTGCTAATATGTTTTTTTTCTTTTATGTTAATTTACTTGCTTCTGGTTTGATGTGTATGGAGCGTAGTCTGTTAATTTGGATCATTATATTTCTCCCAATTCTCAATCGAGGAGGATTCTTACACCTAATATCAGCCTACAGGCCCATAAAGCCTTCGTAAAATCTTTAAGTCACTAAGAGCTAGGAACAAATAATACAAAAACCAGACTGAAGTGATTACAAAACTGAAAGATGATCTCCTAAAGATGGAGGAGATAGGGGCCTCTGTTTAGGAGGAAGTTAATTTCCTAAGGGCATAGTTACTGTAGAGGATTGAGGTCGACTAAGTGGGCGAGGTCCTGCAATTCAAAAATGATGCTCTGCGAAAAGAGGTGGCGAGCTTGAAATATTTTATTGGATTATTAAAAAATAATATCAAGAAGGTGAGATACTCCTTTAAGGTGGGATTCAGAGACGTCTTGGGGCAAGGCTATAATGTTAGTTGGGCAGATGCCCCAGTAAAACTTAAGGAGGCTGAAAGCATTACTTTTTCTTGAGGATGGCTGAGTGCTCTTAAAGAGGCGAGAACTGTAAAGAAATTCAGGCTTTGGTACAAGTACCAGATTGAATGTCCTGCCTATAGTCATGACCCCTTCTCGAAACATGATGAATGGATTCCAACCGATGCTATTCCTCCCTAACTCTTGGATAAAGATCTTGATGAAGATGTCGAAGAATTTGCGCCAAA
This sequence comes from Sambucus nigra, assembly GCA_949130495.1. Taxonomy (NCBI): domain Eukaryota; kingdom Viridiplantae; phylum Streptophyta; class Magnoliopsida; order Dipsacales; family Adoxaceae; genus Sambucus; species Sambucus nigra. The sequence goes on from OX422219.1 coordinate 227,125,872, forward strand.
GCCAGATGATGGTCAGAGGGAAGTTATAGTTCGACGCCCTGTCACCTCTTAGGATTTTATGTATCTCTTTTTGGTCTGTGATTGTAACCTTATATTCTTAATAAAGAAGTTTCTTATTTTTTGAGCATGTGCTAACTAAACATATTTTGGCTTTATCTGCTCATAGGTTACTTAGGACTTTTATTGACCAAAATGATATTGATTCACTAATTGTAGGCTCTAGGTAGACCCATATTTAATTAGAATCATTTTGGGCTTTTGTAACCGACTAAATGATGTTTGGGTGTTGGCATTCTTCCTTTTGTATGTTTAAACATTCTTCCAGTCCAATATGCATGATCAGTATCATTCTATTCACTTTACCTTTTAGGTCGTGTCATCACTATTCCTTGGGCCTAAGTGAGATGATGGCGAGAATGTACCTGGATAGTGGGTAATCTGCCCGAGCAGGTTTTTTGCTACCAACATAATTTGTCGACTAATCAGAGTTGGATTTATTGCCTAAGGATACCCTATAGGGATTTTCTTGTTGCCGGGGAAACTTATGTGGCCTCGTGTGTTAACGGTAAGGTCTTGAGGGTGATTCGAAGTGTTTGTAGTTAACTTGCTAACCCTGTTCATTAAACATTTTAAATACGCACAAAGGAGATATCATTGGAAAAGGTGCAAATTAATGATTTATAATCAAGATGAGCAAGCCAATGTAAACTTTTAAGAATAGATGGGCCAACCCGACCTTTATTCATTGCAAATTGTCTTATTAAGTAACAAAAATTGTAAAAAAATAAAAATTCTGCTAACTTAAAAGATAAAAAATAAGATCTAAAAGAAGAACTTCTTGAGATTGGTTGCATTCCATGATTTTGGTATCTCCCTGTCCTCCAGCGTTTCCAAATGATATGTTCCTTGAAGGTCATTTCTGATTACTTTGAATGGTTCTTCCTAGTTTTGGTCCCAATTTGTTGTCTGATGGTCTCACAGCCTATCGAGGACTTTTCGCAGAAGATATTCCCCTATTGAGAACTTCCTCGGATCGACCCTTTTATTATACTACTTGTCTAGTCGTTGTTGGTAAGAGGCCAACTTGATCAAGGCTATCTCTCATCGCTCATCCTCTAGGTCAAGTTTAGTACGTAAGGCTTCATCATTGATGCCTTAGTTGATGAGTGTGGTTCTCATAGTAGGGAGGACTGCTTCCAGAGCGATGACAACCTTCATGCCATAAAAGAGGGAAAATGGTGTTTCCCTAGTTAATCTCGTGACAATTGTGCGATAAGCCCATAAAACATTAGGGAGTTCATCCACTCGCCCTTAGCATTTTCCAATTTTTTTTCATCCCATTAATCATGGTCTTATTGAAAGCTTTCGCTTGCCCATTGCTTTGGGGATATGCCACAGAACTGAAGTGGTGCTTAATGTTGTGGTCATCGTAAAAGTCTTAGAAGAAGCCACTTTCAAGATGTGTACCGTTATCGGTGATGATGTTCTTTAGTATCCCAAAGCGAGTTATGATGTTCCTCCATATGAACCTGGTCATGTCGGAGTTTGTAATATTTTCCAATGGTTCTGACTCAACCCATTTAATAAAGTAGTCAGTGGTGACCAGTAGACATTTACAATTTGCTAATGAAGTAGGTAGTGGTCCCACGATGTCTAATCCCTATTGAACGAAAGGCTAAGGACTAATAAGCGATTTTAGGTCGCTAGTGGGATGGTGAACCATAGGCGAGTGCTTTTGGCACTTTTCATATTTATGAACATATATGCCAACGTCTTTATGAATGTGAGGACACCAATATCCTTCTTTAATCACTCAAAAGGTTAGCGATCTTCCACATGCATGACTCCCACATATACCTTGATAAATTTCACTAAGTACTTGCTCGACATCTTATTGGTGAACGCACTAGAGGTAGGGCCTGTGAATGACTTCTTATAAAGTTTCTCCTCAAGACTAAGGTAGAAATGAGAAGCTTTGACTTTTATTTGGTGGGCCGAGCTCTTATCGTCTGGCAGTACGTCGCTCCGTAGATAATTGATGATGGGATCCATCTAACTTGGGGCTTTATCTGTGAGGATGACTTGCTCGATTATGACTGTATGATTGATACTAGGCTATGCAAGGAACTCAATATGGATTATCCTTTACAAGTCATAGTTTATTACCGAGGTTAGTTCTACTAAGGCATCAGGGTGACTATTTTGTCCTCGTGGTAAGTGTTGAATTTCCACCTGATCAAAGTCTACCATGAGTCCTCTTACTACGTTGAGGTATGTTGTCATTCCATCGTCCTTAGCATTGAAGTCTCCACTTACCATCTTGGAGACCAGTTTAGAGTCACCGAATATATTGAGGCATTTTGCCCCCACTAGTTTGGCTTTTTATAAACTTGCGATCATAGCTTCGTACTCAGCTTCGTTCTTAGAGGCTTCAAATCCTAGCCTAACTCCATGATCAATTTGGTGTCTTCGGGGTTAATGAGAACAATCCTCACTCATGCCCCCTTGGAATTTGAGGCTCAATCAACATAGAGTGTCCAGTCTTTGGACATTTCTTCACATGTGACTAATTTCTCTTTATTCAACTGATCTGCTAGCGGATCTCCTATGAACTCAGTAACAAAGTCCACTAGGATCTGTCCCTTGATCACTATTCTTGGATGGAAGTGGATGTCGAATCTTTTGAGCTCGACCGACCACTTTAAAAGACGCTAAGAGAGGTCAACCCTTCGTAGAACGACCTTGAGTGGGTAAAAGGTGATTACTATTATGGAATGGTCTTCGAAGTAGTGTTGCAACTTCCTTGAATATTTCACTAGGGCATAGGCAAGATTTTCCAGAGATAAGTACCATTGTTCGACATCTAGTAGCGTCTTAATAGCATTGCAAATTGGATGCTATTCTCCTTCCTTTTCATAAACTAAGGCAGAGCTCACAGCATGGTCTGATACTTCCTGATAGAGGTACAGTTGTTCTCTACCATTCAGAATTACCAATAGTGAGGGCTTACTAAGGTAAGACTTGACCTCTTCCAAAGCTTGCAAGAAGTCTTAATTCCATTCTAGGCCTTTCCCTTTCTTTAGCAGCTGGACGAATGGTCGACAGCGCTTTAAAGACTTGGAGATGAAGCGATTGAGCACAACGAACATTCTAGTAAGCTTCTAAACATCTCTTAATGTATGATGAGGTAGGACCTTTGTGATATCATCGATTTGATCTAGTTTGGACTCAATTCCCCTTTTACTCCCTAGGTAGCCTAAGAATTTTACTGACTGGACCCCGAATGAATAGTTACTTGCATTAATCTTCATTCAGTACTTTTTGACGATTTTAATGGTTGCTACTAGGTCTAAGAGGTGATAGAGCTTGTTCTTGCTTTTGACGAGCATGTCGTCGATGTATACTTCCATCGTCTCTCCCATTTATTTTCTAAACATCTTGGTTACCAATATTTGGTAAGTTTCCCAAGCATTCTTGAGGCCAAAAGGCATGACCTTATAGCAGTACAAACCAACTGAGGTTATAAAGGAGGTTTTATCTTGGCCAGGCTCATGTAGGGGGATCTGTTGATATCGTGAGTATGCTTCAAGGAAGATCATCCTTTCGTATGTTGTTGTGGCATCGACCAACCGATCTATCAAGGAAGCTCATCCTTTCGTATGTCGTTGTGGCATCGATCAGTTGATCTATCTTTGGGAAAGGGAAGCTATATTTAAGACATACTCAGTTCAGGTCAGTGAAATCTGTACACATCCTCCAATTGCCATTGCTCATGGGAACCACCACTAGGTTGGATAACCATACAAGGAAGTGAACTTCCCTGATGGATCCTGCATCTAGTAGCTTCCCTACCTCTTTCTCTAACACCTTGGCCTTTTTGGGTGATATTCGACTAGCCTTCTGAGTGATGGGCTTGAAAGTAGGATCGACGTGTAGGCATTGGCACACTAAGATGGGGTCAATCCCAGGAAACTCGTAAGGCTCCCATTCAAAAACATCTATATTTATTTTAAGGAATGTAACCAGTTCCCTTTTATCCTATTCGGTAAGAGTCGATCTAATAAAAAACTTCCTTTCTATCAAGTTATCATCGGCTAAAACTTATTTTGGGCTTTCAATGACCCGATCTGCGAGGTGGACCGTGGTCTCTTACACCCCTAGTCGACCATACCGTAGTTTCTATTTGGAGAGAACAACCCCTTCCTGGGCTTTCTCCTAGGCATTCTCGGGCTCCCTTTTTTCTCTTTCTTCCAGTGAATGGCTGCGATGAAGCATTTTTAGTCTGTAGACTGTTCGCCACGAATTTTGACCACTCCACATTTTGTGATGCATTTTAACTTTTAATGATAAGTGGATGGAATGACCTTCATGGTGTGGAGCTAACCTCTACCCAGGATAGCATGGTATGGGGACTCAATGCCCGCAAATAAGAACTCGATTAACTTCGAGATGTTCCCTTCCTTGATTAGCAAGGTGATCTTTCCAAATGGCATGATAATCCTTCTTCTGAAGCCGACTAATGGAATACTGGATTTTTTGAGGTCGGTGACTTTCAGTTTCAACTTATGGAATAAGTCCAGATACATCACCTTGGAAGAACTCCCTTAGTCTACCAGTAGTTTTTCGACATCCCAGTTAGCAATACTGATTGTGATTACTAATGCGTCATGATGTGGGGTCCTTACTCCGACTAAGTCCTCTTCAGTGAATATAATGTGCTTCGTGTAATCAACATCTTTTGGTCACCGACGCTTTCTAGCCTGAGCCGTGGCTAGATAGATCTGAAAAACTTCCATCATGGTAGTCAACTTCTTGAGTTCCATTCTAATGATGTTGCCCTAAATATGTCTAAGGTTTGACGCCCCATGAATTACTACAAACTCGTGTCCTGTATCATCATCGAGGAAACTGTCTGACTTTTGGTTGCCATTGGCTGCGACCTTCTCTGTCTTCTTATCAACGTACTCACTAAGGTTCCCAACATGAACTAGGTCTTCCAGATGTGACTTCAGAGCTTTGTAATTGTCGATTCGATGATCACCTTTCTTGTGGAATACGCACCTCAATGTGTTAGTTCTCTTAGTTAGATTGTTGCCTATCTTCTTGGGCCACTTGATGAAGGGCTCATCCTTGATCTTACTGAGAATTTTATGAATGGGTTCCTTGAAGACTGTGTTAATTGCCTTAAATGCCTTGGAGGGGTCACTCTTACTTCCAAATTTGAATCCATTCTTGCCCCTGTTCTTGCTTTCCTTTTTTTGGGTGTTATTCTTCTCTATCCCCTTGTTCACCTTTGCCCGACCATTATCTCCCCCATTAGTATGGATCACTTCTTCGACCTTGGCGTACTTATAGATACGGGACATAAGATCTTCTATGTTTGTGGCTTCTTTCTTGGTGAGAGACTGGTGATCGAGGTGCGAAAAGTGTGCGCGTGTAAAGTGCACAATCGTTGTTTTCGTTTCGCCAACTCAATACAAAAACCTAAGTTACTACTACACTTGCGAGGCAAGCACAGCGGTAAGTCGGGTATCGAGAATCCACAGGGACAAGTTGTTAGAATTTAAGTGGTTTAATATTCCGAAATAAAAGTGTAAAAGATGATTACAAACTAAAAGAAAAGATGCATAAAGGTAAATGATTAACTAGGCAATGGTATTGAAACTAGATTATGAAAGCGAGTAAAACTATAGGTTGCGTCGAATATCCCTCACCGGAGTTAATTAGTATAAAATGGTTACATGGGTCGACGAGTTATTACAAATGCGTCTCGTTTCGACAGTTAATTAAATCAAGGGTTGTTACGCCCTAAATCATCATAAAAGCCTGATAAGATTTTGGCGTCAACAAATATCCCGAAAATTACACGCGAAAGGTCGTAAGCACGGGACATACATGATATGCCCCGTCAAATCTCCTAGGAGTAATAACTAGGACAACGCACTCGAAATAAACCCGTAAACTCCATCACCAAAGCAAAGCAACGCGTCAACCCGAGTGAGTTCAATTCAAACACAACCTAATTTAAATTACCTAGAAAGCATGTTAAAAATGCGATAAATGGAAAGCGGTAAATAAACGCAGTAAATCTATACTAGAAAGCGTGTAAATCAAAGCGTGTAAATAAAGAAAGAAAACCTAAATTACAAAGCTTGTAAATTAACTAGAAAGCAAGAAATGAAGAAATACAACTATATTCAAATGGTAGGGGAGATGAATAGTCAACTTACAATCCAAATGGGGTGTCAAACCAAAGAGAAATGAAGAAGAACCAAGCAAAAACCCCAAACCCTAAGCTAAACTAACCTAAAATCGTGTATATTTGATATTAAAACCAAAAATGGGTTTATATAGTAAGTGGGAAAAAGATAAGGGAAAAAGGAAAGAAAGAGGAAAGAGCCCAAAATATCTGGCACTACCGGTCGACCGGTCGCAGGGGCGCGGTCGACCGGTCCCTTAAGTCAATGCATACTGTCTCCTTCCTACGGCAAAAGTTGAAACCGCGGTCGACCGGTCCCTTGTACGCGGTCGACCGGTACTCTGTTTTCAGGCTGCATTTGGTCCAAGATGAGGGGGAAAAGGTCCATTACGGAAACGAGCCTAGCTTCTTCGTCCGAACTCCAAACGACGCACCGTTTGCGGCCACGCGATGCTAACTCAATGAACTACGCATCCGTGGAATTTCCATGAGCCGGATAAGAAATGTGAATTGACTAAAATGCCCTTGAAGTAGCGTCCAGCGACGGAACTTCTCCGAAATGAAACCGAACCTCACTTTTAGCATTCCAATACCTACAAAAGCACAAATAACCCCTGCAAAACATGTATCTATCCAACTCCAAGGTTGTCTGGTTAATGAGCATAATTATAGGCATTTAGGACCGTAAAAGAGCTAGAATGCATAAGGATAACAGGTGGAAATATACAATATTCGATAGGAATCACACCCCCTAACTTACACATTGCTAGTCCCTAGTAATGAAACAAAGAAAACCAAACCACAGAGGGCGGTACAAAAATGTATATATGCATCGAAATATAATTGCCACTTTCGTAGGGAGCACGATTGCATTTAGCATATGCAATAAGCCGTTAAACCCCTAGGTTACCCTAGTGGACGAGTGTCGTCTCGTGAGGGTTTTCAGGGATGATACCCACAAACATCATATGGTTTCCTCAAAATATGCCCAAACCAACATGCGACAAGCCCAACAATGGAGAAAAGGATTTCATATGCATTATTATCAAAGTGAATGAATTCACACAAAAGTTCGAATCATTAACATTATAGAATGCACCTCATAGAATTGAAACCTTAAAATGTGGGAGGGGAGCGAGCACATGCAAAGTGTGATTTGGCAAAAACTTATATAAACCGGATAATCATTAAAGCAAGCATATATTCAATCCTCACGGGCATTACGCTCATCAAGCGAATTCACTCGAAACAGGGAGGTAACACACGGGACATGCGGGCTAAAGAGTAAATGTAAATGGAAACTAGGCCGCACACATGTCATAGATGAAGAACGCTATATAAAAACTGAAAAACTGTAATCTCAATGAAAGATACCGCACACTAAAAGAGGCGAAATGCATTTTCACAGATTATCACAACGGTTATGACTTTTGAATTACATGCACCTAAGATCACATAGGACTTTAATAGGGTTACAATGTAGGTATGGCTAAGGTACGAAACGAAGGAATATATGTACGGATTCAAAGTGTTCGGAATGAAAAACTCGGGATAATGGGATAATGCGGGCAATATCAAAATCGGAAAACAAGTTCCAAAAAGGCATTAGATATATCATCGGGGAGAGTAATCAAAGATTATTAAACTATATACAACATATGCAAACTTCTCTTTCTTTTTCTTTTCTTCTTTTTCTCATTTTTCTTTTCTTTTCTCTTTTTCTTCACTTTTTCACTACTTTCTTTTCTTTACTTATCAAACTCTCATATGCCTAAATTGCAACTGGCATCATAACAACATCATTCAATCCCAAGTAACATTCCAAACAAAGGTATGGAAAGTGTATGTATGGTATAAAACTCAAATGTAGAGTTGGATATGGGATTTCGGGTAATGAAAAGAAAGGCTAGTATTTAGGCTCGAGTGGGTTGACTAGGGAACATATAAAGGGTGAGGTCAAGGTCATATGGGTGATATAACAAAAAATGCCTATGATCATTTCACAAAGTTTACGCAATTCTCGAGTCAAAATAATATATGAAAATCACGCTCAAGTAACACATTTCAAGTATGAACTCAATTAATGAACGGTCAAATGAAAGAATAGTGAGATTACCAACGAATTCAACATTTTCAATGAGGAAAGAATAGTGTATAACACTCACAAACGACGAAAGGTACAAAGCTTACTCGGTGTAAGTATATACAATGCAACAAAAGATTACCGAGTTATAAAAATCTTAAACCAAATCAATAGAACCATAAAAGTGCATGTGCTCATGGGATTAAAGTTTAATTCATGAAGTTATTCATAATATCAATAATCAAGACTAAAGTCTAATAACTTCTAAAATCGAGAACATGCATCATTGGGTTGTCTATTGGATCGGGCAATTATTGAAATTTATCATCGGAAACAAAGGCAAAATGCCCAAAAAAGGAGAAAAAATAAAGAAAATCTTTTTGAAATTTTTTGAATTTTTCTAAGAAAAGCATACTAAGTAACTAACATGTGAGCAAAAACATGGACTAAATAAAGAAATGGATAGAATATCCCACACCCCCTAACTTAAAACTTGACATTGTCCTCAATGTAAATTAAGAGCCAAGTTAAAGAGAGGAAAATAGCGATATTACCCAAAATTGGAGCGATCCCCATAAGAACAAGTCCAAAGAATCTACAAAACAAGTTAGTACCGAGCATAGCAAAAACAAATAATAAAAAGTTAACTAATTACACTAGACTAAATTAAAAAGGAAAGAAAAAATAAAAAGCTAACTATATACAACCTACTATTTAGACTTCACACTAACTATACACTAGAAGTCTAAATAGCTGAGGGTCCACCATAAGAACGATTTGACTTTGGAGGATAACCGGTGTACCCTCACATACAAGCATGCCCTCCGAAAAATATGAATTCCGTTTTAATAACGGAAGGCATGTGTAAGGCGAAAGAAATGAACCATCGCCAATTAAAAGTTTTGGTGGGACGATGGGGGGTTTGGATTGCACGGGTGACAAAAACAAGTGGGGACCGAGAAAAGCTGAAAATCCTCCCAATGATTTTGAAGTTGGAATGGGAGGCGACGCACACAAAGGCAAAGATGCGATCGTGGAGGGCGACTCGAGCAAGTACTCCTCATCGGCGATAGGGTTTAAAACATTAAAGTTCGAAACCGAATCATCGGGTACTTGTTCCGGTGGGGTAATAGAGAATGAAAAAGGGGATGAAAGAAATTCAAACTCATGAGATGAATCATCATCGCATGAAGTTGGAATTTCACAGGAAATAATATCATTTTCAATGAAATGTTCTTCTTTGGGAGCCAAAGAAGAAATCATTTCATTGCAAATAGATATTACGTCATTATCATCCTCATTTTCAATATCTATTACGCAATGGGCAAAGTCTAGAATGGCTTGTTCCAAAGTAGGCACAAGTACCTCATTTGGTTCAAAACATTCGTCGACCTCGAAAGTCTCGGAAGCAAAATCGTCGACGGACTCAAATAATAAATCCAACTCATGTTCCCACGAACGATTTTCTTCCCGATAACGATTTTCAATTTTCTCATTTTCATACATACGCAAACCCTCACCGAAAGTCATAGGTCGAGGTGCGGATGCATTAGAATGGGAACTTTGAAAATTACCATCGGACTTAAACGAAAACTCATTATTATAGGAATTTTGAAAACTATTCGAATTCGTTTCAAAATTCCTATTATAAGGAGGTAAAGGCCCAAAATCATTATCATCATCACCAAAATTCCAATAACCTAAGTTTTGACTTTCGTTATACTCGCCCAAAGTCATATTTGAATTTGTTATACTTTGGGATTCTAAGTATTCACCGAAAGTCATAGGCTTGCCAGAATTTTGAGAATTATAACAAGGATTACCGAAAGAATTGGAATAAGACATGCTTACCCCAAAAATGGCTCAAGTGGCGAATTCCACAAAATAGGTGCGCGCGGGAAAAATTCGAGCGTTTCTAAGTGCTCAAATGTGGAAGTCCTGCAAAATATTAGCAAATAATACAAATAGAAAGAAAATACTATGAAATATTAAATCAAATAAAGTCTAAAACAAACTCATCCCCGGCAACGGCGCCATTTTGATCGAGGTGCGAAAAGTGTGCGCGTGTAAAGTGCACAATCGTTGTTTTCGTTTCGCCAACTCAATACAAAAACCTAAGTTACTACTACACTTGCGAGGCAAGCACAGCGGTAAGTCGGGTATCGAGAATCCACAGGGACAAGTTGTTAGAATTTAAGTGGTTTAATATTCCGAAATAAAAGTGTAAAAGATGATTACAAACTAAAAGAAAAGATGCATAAAGGTAAATGATTAACTAGGCAATGGTATTGAAACTAGATTATGAAAGCGAGTAAAACTATAGGTTGCGTCGAATATCCCTCACCGGAGTTAATTAGTATAAAATGGTTACATGGGTCGACGAGTTATTACAAATGCGTCTCGTTTCGACAGTTAATTAAATCAAGGGTTGTTACGCCCTAAATCATCATAAAAGCCTAATAAGATTTTGGCGTCAACAAATATCCCGAAAATTACGCGCGAAAGGTCGTAAGCACGGGACATACATGATATGCCCCGTCAAATCTCCTAGGCGTAATAACTAGGACAACGCACTCGAAATAAACCCGTAAACTCCATCACCAAAGCAAAGCAACGCGTCAACCCGAGTGAGTTCAATTCAAACACAACCTAATTTAAATTACCTAGAAAGCATGTTAAAAATGCGATAAATGGAAAGCGGTAAATAAACGCAGTAAATCTATACTAGAAAGCGTGTAAATCAAAGCGTGTAAATAAAGAAAGAAAACCTAAATTACAAAGCTTGTAAATTAACTAGAAAGCAAGAAATGAAGAAATACAACTATATTCAAATGGTAGGGGAGATGAATAGTCAACTTACAATCCAAATGGAGTGTCAAACCAAAGAGAAATGAAGAAGAACCAAGCAAAAACCCCAAACCCTAAGCTAAACTAACCTAAAATCGTGTATATTTGATATTAAAACCAAAAATGGGTTTATATAGTAAGTGGGAAAAAGATAAGGGAAAAAGGAAAGAAAGAGGAAAGAGCCCAAAATATCTGGCACTACCGGTCGACCGGTCGCAGGGGCGCGGTCGACCGGTCCCTTAAGTCAATGCATACTGTCTCCTTCCTACGGCAAAAGTTGAAACCGCGGTCGACCGGTCCCTTGTACGCGGTCGACCGGTACTCTGTTTTCAGGCTGCATTTGGTCCAAGATGAGGGGGAAAAGGTCCATTACGGAAACGAGCCTAGCTTCTTCGTCCGAACTCCAAACGACGCACCGTTTGCTGCCACGAGATGCTAACTCAATGAACTAAGCATCCGTGGAATTTCCATGAGCCGGATAAGAAATGTGAATTGACTAAAATGCCCTTGAAGTAGCGTCCAGCGACGGAACTTCTCCGAAATGAAACCGAACCTCACTTTTAGCATTCCAATACCTACAAAAGCACAAATAACCCCTGCAAAACATGTATCTATCCAACTCCAAGGTTGTCTGGTTAATGAGCATAATTATAGGCATTTAGGACCGTAAAAGAGCTAGAATGCATAAGGATAACAGGTGGAAATATACAATATTCGATACGAATCAACTGGTGCAACAAAGAGGTGGTCGGTAAGCCAATTTTGAAGGATGCTATGGTAACTTGCTTCGATCAGTCCTCGATATCATTAAATATATCCCGGTATCTTTTGGCATAATCTCTAAGGTTCACCTGTAGCTTTTTCTTCTTAGTGACCAGTGAATCCATCCACTTGGGATGGGAGCTGCTCGTTATGAATTGTGCCGTGAAAGCCTCTGCCAGTGCTGTAAAATTCTTAATCGACCTGTAGAGAAGTCTTTCAAACCACTTTTTTGCTACATCGTGTAGGCTAGAAGAGAAAATCCTTCACATTAGTGCATCATTATGGCTCCATAAGGTCATTGCCTGCCAATACTGCTTGACATGGTCTATGGGATCTATTTTCCCATCGTAGACCTTGAACCTGGGATAGAGAATCTCTTGGGGGGCTCATCACGTTCAATTTCCCTCAAAAAGGGGCTATTCATTTGAGAGTTTAGAGATCTTCTATCAATCTCTCTGGTCGATCTGGATCCTCGGTGCACCGAATGTTGGTTCATTTTCCTATGGACTAAAATACTTAAATCCTCACTTGGTTGATCATTGTTCTTGTGGTGCCTATCTTAGTGGCCATGATCTGATCGTGCTTGCTCTGATTTTTCACGTTCAGTCTTCTCCTAGTCATGCCTAATACTCCTTCCTTGTCTGGTTAATCTCCCCACCCCCTGAGGGCTAAGAGTTCTATCTTGACACCGCCTTGTGTTTTTGGGGAGATATCTCTCCATTCTTTCAAGTTGCCTCTTAAGGCGAGCATTTTCTTCTTCTTAGCGACGAGTTGCCTCTTCCTGTTGTCGAAGTCGGGCTTCATAGGCATTGACCAACCTAGAAATCTGAGTGGACCTTGGAGGTCCATGGCTTTCTTCTAAATGTTGCCTTTCTTGGCAAAACCTTGGGTTTGTATGTTGGCGAATTTTAGACCTAACCCCAGGGGGAGCTTACTCATCTTGAACATCATCGTCTTGTGGAATGTTTCTCCTATGGTGAGACATTACTAGCTTTTCGGTGTTGAATGCTTTAGTAGGAATAAAAGTCAATTCCCATAGACGACGCTAGTTGTGAGTGAGGAAAAATTCACCATAAAGGATCTACGAAAATAATCATAAAGGGAAGAACGTAAATGGAATCACACACAACAACGTTGTACATGGTTCAGCAACTTGCCTACGTCCATGGAGAGGTTAGTTGTTCTTATTAAGTGTCTCTCAACGATTATAATGTTTCATCCCTTTGCCCTGGGTCAGAGAGTATAATTTATAAATATATTTTTTTTATAGAGTTTAAGTTATTTAAGGAACTCCATCATGTACGTGGATTGTCCATGAGGTGCTTGAATATCTCAATCGAGATTCTTGGCACCCGATTTGACCATATTTGTGAGTATCCTTTTCTAACTAAACTGCCCGTGTAAAAATTAAGTCATGATTTGGGCTAGGCCAAATAAGTCGAGTTATATTGGTCGGCTACTCTCATTGGCTTGTAAAAAGTGGGATCCCACAATATATGCATTCAATAATGGTCATATGAAGGATTCACGCGAAAATACTATGCAGATTGATGACGTAGTAATAACTTATTTATTGTTTTTATTCTTCATTCACCATTAAATTTTCTTGGGATTTAAATTACTCTTTACTCATTCAAACCATCATAAAGCATGTGAGTGGTATTTTTTGACATTTCAAGATTGATTTGTAAATTCAATCAACATTTGTTCACAATATGACTAAGGAAAGTTTATTGTGAGGCTTTAAGTTTTATTTCTATCAGAGTTTTTATATTTATAGATTGCTAAGTCAACTAAAAATTTATGATTTGTATAACCTTGGAAAAAGGTTTTGTGTCTTTATTGAAGGGAGGTTCTTTCACTTGTTATAAGACAAAGTTGTGAACACACAATTTTTTTCAGTTGAGGACTTGTGTTACTATATAGGTGATGTACTTTCATACGTTGTAAAATAACTATGATTTAGTGAACATTATCGGGTGCCATCCTGAGATGTGGATGTACACGTGAAGCAAATAACCACATTAAAAGTTTTACCTTTTAAATCTCTAACTCACATGATAAGTTCTAGGTAAGCTCCTTAAGAGCCCAAAATAAATTAATTAACCAAATTAATTAATTAACAAGTTAAAACAAATTAAAAATCATTTTTATTTTGAACCAAAATTTAATTTACCGAATAAATTAATTATAGTCCAAATTTCATTTAGTAGGTGATTAATTAACAAAAGAAAATGTAAAAAGAAATCACACATGATTTAGAGTAGAAAGCCTTGCTAGAGAATCAACATCGCACCTAACTCAGACAAAGTCCATTAATACTAAATGTTTCTAATACGTGACTTATAAAGGACTCCGACACTACTTACATATATGACAACGATGACCACCATGCGTTTTCCTCCTCTGCCTATTATACTTGAGATGGGCGATCTAATCCAAGAAAACCTCCACATAACTTCCAAAGCCTCGTTATCCAGCGATCTCTATTAGTAAATGATTCCCAGATGTAATCTTACGTGCTAACCTTATTGAATGTAAAAGAACACAAGGGATTTGTAAACCTAGAGTTACTAGCTCTTTGAAACGAAAGGACTCTTTGCAAAAACAAATTGGGATTTTAAAAATTGGTCTTCATCAAATAAAATACGAATCTAAATGTGTTTAATTATTTTTCAGTAAAAGAGATGCATTCTAAGATGTTTTCCAAGTAAAAATTACCTTATTTGAACCTTGGAGCACTTATTCAAACGAGAGCTTTCGATTGAATAAAAACCTCTATTGAGGGTCATGTTTTGTGGACCATAAGATCTCCTTCAAAATAGTCCTCGATCAAGGGAAACTTTCTTAAAGTATGATTTCGTTCAATACCTTACTGTCTAAAAAAATCTCTCTATTGATACTATTTCGATCGAGCGAGAGCTCATTTGAATGAGGACCACAAAATAAGATCCTTAACAAAAAAAATTATAAAAAAATGTTTATAAACCATTTCTAAAAGTGGCTTTCAAAAAAATTCACATCTTGTCACTTCCAAGAAATTAAAATACACTAAGAGGAATTACAGAACTAAAAAAAATGAGCTTTACCAAATATTCATTTTATAATTTAGTTGTTTGATTTGGACTGGTATTCATAGTCATGATGCATTTATCTCTTGTCTTCCTGTGATGTAGCGTTATAACTCAATAGACTCGTAAAAATACCAAACGGATCAAAGGTTTGTTCCAAAATAAATATACCACAAAACTAAAACCTAAAGGGAGTGTAGAAAAAATGTGCTTTCAAATCTCTCTCTTTTGGCTATTTCGGGACAGAACCAAAAAATGGAAAAGAGGGAGATTTGAAAGCGACAGAACCAAAAAATGGAAAAGATCCAATAAAAATGTCTAATAAAAAATTCCTATACAACAATCTCCCCAATTCTAATTCCCGCAAGACTTGATAAATAAGTATAACATCTTCAATAAATGGAGATAACATATGATCTCTATACGTCTTATATGTCCTAAACACTTAAACGTATACCCTCGTGAAGTACTAAAGATATAACATATACAAATATAAGATTACAGATTAAAAAAATGCAATGCATGTACTAACTAATCCCCTTGAATCCTAAAATTTCTCTCCGTTTTTATCTCGGATAGACAAAGGAATAATTCGAAACAAAAAGCCTATCACAAATTTCTAAAATGAAGCAAATAAAATAATCAAATAAATGAATGCTCAACGAGATAAGTGACGGAATAAACATAGAAACATGAACATGATAAAGCATATATCAATAAAACCAACATACCCATATCTCAACATGATAAAAATAACAAAAGAAACACAAAACACTAGTTAATCTCAAGAGCAAAACAACGTTAAATCATTGAAATTCCATTCAAGCTATCTAATGGGAATTTGAATGGACTTGATACTAAAAAAAAAGATAAATCCCCTTTATGTTATGAACAAAACCTTTGATGCAACACATTGTTGAAAATAAATATTAGTTAACCATACTAAAAAATTGAGTTTTCATAGGATCATGTCGATTAAGACCTAGAATAGACTGCTTAATTTAATAGTTCAATAAGGCACACAAAATGACATACTATAAAAAATGTGCAAACCCATTGATATGCAACTTATAACACATCATTTTAGTTATTAGACAACAGTAAATCCTATTCAGAGTGTGGTATGCGGTATTCACCGCCTCTATTCAAAACCTCAAATGTACATTCTTTCCTTATAACATGGAACATTCCATATCTTAAATCATTATATTGTTCATCTCCATGATTCTATTTTTTTGTCTAAAAATGCTAAAAAAATCATGTTGAATGCTGTGCTCATCACAATACTTTTCCTTTCATTATTTTCCAGTACCACTTCTCAAATGAATAATGGAGCAATCATGATTATTTTAAAGAGAATGACACTAAGTTGAAACAAATTAAGGAGTCTTGACTTATCCCTTAGGGAACCAACGATGGCATACCTTGAGAAGTCATCCACCATCACTGTAATGTATTTCTTAACACCTATACTCTCCATACACATAGGACCAATGAGATCCATATGGATCAACTTGCGCACTCAAGTGGTAATAATAATACCAAGCTTTCTATATGGGCTTTTAATTTTTTTTACCCTTCTGACATGTCCCGTACACACTTGCGGGGGACTTTCCAAATGATAGTAATCCACGAACTATGTCCTTATTGACAAGACGATCAAGTTACCTATGGTTTACATAACATATTTAAAGAGGCCAAAGATCAAATAATGTCACTTTGAAATCGTGACAAATAAATAAGGACAATGAAGAAATCCCATTACAGTTGTTGGGCTCCCTCACGCCATGTAGTATCATCTTCCCTTTCTCATCAAAGAGTTGTTAATTCTTTTAAGAGAAATTAATACCAATATTTTCATCACACGATTGGCTTATGCTAATTAGATTAACTTTTAGAATCTCTACAAGCCAAACATTTATTAGATTAGAAATCAAGAAATATTGATAGTTCCCTTACCCAAAATTCTAGACTAACTACCATCTCCAAAAGTAACTTTACCATCCTTGTGATCCTTAAGGTGTTCAATAAGGTAATTTTTATGATTCATGTGTCATGAGCAACCACTGACAAAGTACCATTAGAAGGCACATTCTGGTTTCAAGAGAATGTTAACAATCATATTATTTTCAATTGTAATCTTATCATTTTGTGTAAGCTAAAGTTTTGACTCTACATTATCATTCTCAACCTTTACTTCAAGAAGGGAATATGGGGGAACTACAAAGATCCTCAACAATGGTGAGAGCATTGGCAATGCTCTCAACTGAAGACTCACGGCTGTCGATTTGAGTCTTTTTCACAAAGGGAGGCATTTAATTCGTGTTTTCTCTATTCCTTCACCATCCTAAGAGTTTTATTATGAATACTAGAAGAGTTCACAGCTTTGATATTTTAAAACTTCTATTTTTTCCTATTAGGCATAAACCTTTATGGATTTAATTTGAGAAACTTCCTAAATCGATTATTCGCTAAAGTAATCTCAACCTCATTCTCATCAAAATTATCATCCGAGATTGAGGGGGAAATCTTATATGTTTTCAATGCTATTCCTTTTTCTTTCATGTGTGACATAAATTTTCTAACTCATAGGTTTGAATCAACCCTATGATCTCCTTTACCTTTATGTTATGTATACCTCTTATGATGTTTAAGCCTAGGTGATAGTGATAAACGGATTTACCTAACAACCCTATAGTCCAGGAACTTGTATCCTAGATAAAAGTGAGAGTTCACAATATTAGAGATTTTCATAAAAATGATTGAAGGTCTCATTATATTGCATCTTCGAGAAGTCAAACTGAGTAGCAAGATGTTGGATCTTAGAGACCTATATGGTATCGGTACCCTCATATGTGAGTTGGATAATGTCCCATGCTTCATTGGATGTAGTACATGCAAAGATCCGATGGAATGCTTTTTAGGTTAATTGATAGATATTGACATTAAGACTCATTGAGTTCTTGTTAGTTTCTTTATGTTCATCCTTGAATAAATATTTCTCGGGTTTAAGGTTTTTGTATGTCACCACCACTAATCCAAAAAAGGTCTTTGTCACCTTTCACCTGTAAGGACTTGTCATAGTAAAAAACCTTGATAATAAAATACAACGGTGTTGTCACAATCTTTGACCCTGACATGGTTGTCAGAACCTATTGTCATAGTTGTGTCAGGGTCAAAGATCGTGAGAACACTTTCATGTTTTTTTGTCATGGTCATGTCAGTATCAAAGACCATGACAACAAATCTTAGATAAAATAAACCCTCATCCCCTTTTTCCCTTCCTTATCCTCTCTCTTTTTTCATAAACATTCCTCTATTTTTTCTCAGCCATATCCTCTCTCTCGCTCTCTCCCCTCTCCTCAGCCACCATTCTCCTCTCTCTCCTTAGGTACCATTCTCTCTCTCATTTCCTTAGGCGCCATCTTCAGCGAATCCAATAATGCAGCTGTATCTATCACTAACCGCTGGAGTAAGCACAAACCATTGGAAATTTTCTTTCTCCTTCTCTCTCTCTCTCTCTCTCTCCCCGTATCATCGGTATCATCTTTCTCCAACTCTCTTTTTCAAAGATTATATATAGTTATTTAGTTATTTAGGTAATTAGTTTTGACATAAAAACTCTACTTACCTAAAATGAACAAAAAAGTGAATTTATTAGGGCTTCTGCTGGTTCAAATCATTTGGATATTATGTTTATTAGTACAAAACTTTGTTTTAAATTGTGTTTTAGGGCTTGTGCTAGTTCATTGTTCCATTTTCTTTACATGTTGTGTTTGTGTTTAATTTATTAGCTTTTTTTATTAGAATCCATCGGCAAGATTTGGTATGCTCCTATTTTTTATTTGGGTAATGTTGTTTTTGGTTGTTATGACTAATTTAACTTTTGTGTGTGTTGATTTTTTTTATCAAATTTGAGTTGATTCATGTATATTTTGGTGTTTATTATAATGTGGGCACTGTTTGATTATGTTAATATAGTGGCATTATCTTTAGTTTTGTGTAAAAGATTTGCTTTTTTAGGGTAATTTGGTAATAAGTTGCATGCTTAGTTGATCCTTAATGGGGGTTTGTGCTCAGAAGGAGTTGAATGTGTGTGGTTTCTGAAGTTGGGGTGATTTGATTAATCAAATTTTTTTTTTATGATTTTTTGGGTATTGAAACTATGTGTTTTCCCCTGTATGATTTTTACTAGTACTGTTCGGTCTTTCTTATATGTTTTTTATGCCGTTTTATATTGGGAATGTAGAATTTATTGAGTATTGTTATCAATCCTAATAAACTTGAACATATTAAACTTCATTACTGGTGATTGATTTAGGATTAAAGGGTTTGATTCATTATTTTATTATGTCAAAAATATTATGTAGAGGGGGCTTAAAAGTAATCTTGTTATTAAAGATAACTCCCCCTCTTGTTTGATTCATTATTTTATTATGTCAAAAATATTATGTTGAGGGGGCTTAAAAGTAATCTTGTGATTAGAGATAACTTCTCCTCCTAACAGAGAGGAAACTCAGTGAGGAAACTCAAGAGATGGTTTGAAGGAAGAAGCAGGAAAGCACCGAGGAAGATCAGTGATGGAACTCTTTGAGGAAGCTCAAGGTTATGTGAAGTAGCTCTCCGAGAGAGCTCATTCTTTCTTCACTTTTTTGTACTTGTTTAACTTGTATTCTTTGATTTTATTGTTTTATAATGATAAGCTATAACGATTGTAATTTGTATGTGAGGTCAAACGGTATCCACGAGGGACCACGTCTAATAGGGATTTGGAGAGATTTCATTCTCTATCGAATGACCTCACCGTGGCAACTTCAAAAGAAATTGGTTTGGAGGATTGAGAATATGGGCAACGTCAAGGACTATCTTGACCATTTTAGATACTCTTGATAAAACACTGAGAGACCATAACCTGAGAGAGTTTATTCAAAATACATTTATAAAGAAGGGCGGAAAGTAACCCTCTAAAAAGACGATCACTAGTAGGCCGACCCAACCTGAGGTCGGCTGGAAAACAAAGGAGCCAACTGCTCCCTTCAACACTCATCATGACCGTGGGATGAGGCCGAGAGTAATTCCACCTCTGCCAAAATCTATGTCTAGCCCTTTTGGGATGAGTTCATCTTCACAAGACTCATTTGAGACCTTTTAGGTGGACAACGTAGCCCAGCTTAAGGCATGATCCGACTCTCGATTAATCCTTTGGTTCTGAGGTCGAAGGCTGCTATATTTGTTGTCCCTTCAAAGGTAGATTATGAGTTCATAAGGAAGATGCATCCCCTGAAGACCTATGACTTTGGTCTTTGTAAACGGGGGTGGTTCTTATAAGTGTGTTTCAAATCAAACCAATTTTCACAAAAAATTATCCAACTTTTAATTAGCACCAACCCAAGTTGTGAAAAACCAATTTTTACTTTAAACCAATTTTATCTTGATTAATCCTAAACATGCATCTAGTGATTAAAGAAAGTAAAGTAAAGTAAAGAATACTCACAACGCCGAATGCACGAGGAAAAACCTAAGACGGGAAAAAACATCGGATGGTCCAAGCCAGACAATCACTATGAATGTGGAATTACAATGAATAGACAAAAGGCTCATTCAATGACTCGATCCCCACGGGTCTTGATGCTCTTCTGATCTTTAACTACTCCTCTCATAATGCCCACGTAGAAAGTCCTTCTTCCATGGTACTTGTCCACAACACACGCGTCCACGTATGTCTCGGTGTCCATCGAAAGGCTTTGGTACGTTTACGATGTCGAACAAGAGGTCCTTCTCTTTTCTTCACCGTAAAACCCAAATGTTCAAGTATAGAACAAAGATTACTGGTGCAGCAAGATCACATAAACATATAACAATGATAACTCGGATCTTTGCAAACTCTAAGGATGTGTTTAATATTTGAAACCTTAGAAACGTGTGCAAATAGGTTTCTGGATCGTAAACTGTTTTTCAAGAATGCACCCTTAATAATTCTGACTAAACCATGCTTTAAATACGAAAAAATCATCGCCTCACAAAATGTGTCACTAGAATGAGATTGGCAAGTCGTTCGCGCGACATAGTCATAACCTTTGAATGAGCCAGCTTGTCGTTTGAACGATGCCACGTTTTAGTTTGACTTTTTCTCTTTTTCTTTACAACGTCTCTTCTAAAAGAGATCCAAATAAGTCAAACTCTAGTTCGAGCTTATTAGAATAAAATGTAGTTTAAAACATCTAAAACAGTTTTAAAAAAATTTCCTTATAAAATTACATCCTTATCTTTTATAAAAAAAAATTCGAACACCATTAATTATACGCATTCATACCTGTGTGATCTCGGAATGCAATTAACTTTGAAGACGAATAAACTTGCACCAATTAAACTTTGGCATGATTAATTCTTTGAAGCTTTGCCACAACATCTTCAATTTCTTCAATACGTGATAGACCAAGTGTCATCGTGACAAAATAAAAGTCCTAATGACATATTACAAACAAAGTTTTGTTCACAGAATTAAGTCAAAACAATACAAGGAATCAATTGGAAATTTATATCCTTACAAATCTCTTCCTATGACTATTTCGGGACAACACTAAACCAGTGAAATGCCTAAGCCACGCCGTCAAGCCATATGACGCCTAAATCCCATCCGATAAACCCAAAATCAAAAATTACAGGACACAGACTAGTATATGTAGCATCGACAGGCATGAACTGTCTAACTGTGATGTCGAATTGAAATCTCGAATCTCTAAAGCATACCTACACACATTAAACAGACAAACAAATACCCAGTGAAGTATGGAGGAACAAATGAAACCAAAATATATATCCAAATGACACCAATATGAATAAACTCTGAAAAATCATTTGTGAAACAATTGAGAAACAAAATGATATCAATTTGTACTACCAATTTTTAATACCATTTTGTAAAATATGTAGTAAAAAACATGCTCAACAACAAATTTCAAATCTTCCTCTACATCACATACATCTCTCCCCCTTTTTGTCTCTAATAGACAACCCGGTGAAAAGTTAAACCAAACAACAAGTATCTAGCTTGAAGATATACCAAATAAAAATCTCTAGATAATAATCATGAAACAACTAGCTAAATATGATCAATAGATGACAAATCTGTAGCTAGGAAACCAAGGACTCACACAATGAATATAGCAATCTAATCAGGTGTGGTAAACGGATCATATGCAAAATATCAATACAGAAACAATATAACCTATATATAAATCAGTTAGTCCAGAAAACTTCCAGCAATTCCAAAAAATATACCAAAATAAACCAGTGGACTGCAAACCAGATCAGAAGCAAATTTCCCAGACCAACGTTCGAACGAGCCAGGGACGACGAGGATGTCGCTCGAACGAAACTTCTCGAGACATGGTAATGTCACTCGAACGACTTCTCGCGACAAGCTAAATTTTCCCAAATTCCCAGAAATATCTTATATTTTTGCCCAGTGAAAAAATTTCCAGAAAAAAATTACAGGAAGGGCCTGATAGCAGCAAAATAGTGCTAGAACAGTAAGCTTTTAATACAAAATGCAAAAACGCATAAAAACTAACAATGCGAGTTACATGCAAACATAGTATCGATGTGCTCAAACATGGACATGGAATGTATGAGCGTGAAACTACAACAAATTAGTCACAATTCCAACACATCGAAAAGATAAAGAAGCTCTAATTGATAGCGATAAATCATCAAACTTTATCATAGCCATATGACAATTAAAGTGTGAGCTTAATGAACTAAACATACTACATGCACACAAATTCAGAATTTTGACGATTCTACAAATAATAACGTCACATTGCAATATTTCAACATTAGGATTAGTTGTGCAAACCCGTTTAAATTTCCTCCAACCATACTCCCTCGTAAATATATATTTTTCAAGTTCTTTTGAGGTTTCTAGCATTGTCAACTTAGAGAAAATCTTATTGGCCCTTTTTCTTAGCATATTGCCTTTTCTTTTGGGCTCTTTTAAACGGTGGCTTTCACGACGAGTTAATTTAGAACTCTCGCAGGCTTTTCCCATGAATCACTCATCATTTTTTCAATTAGGTACCAATTCAAATCCTCATGGTAAACGATTTTTACATGCACACTTCTTCTTAAGTCTACTTACGCATAGATGACAAGATTGAGATAAGAACACCTCACCAAATTCAAATATGCAAGAGAAGTCAAACATCCATATAAACTCGTGCATGTGTGCAATGATGGCATATATACAAAGTCGAATCAAAATGCATATCAACTTCGAAACAACCCCATATAGACAATGGTTAAGATCATTCTAAGCATCGATAATAATGACCAAATGTCCTAGCCACATGGATAATGAAACGATGGTGGTGGTGGTGGTGGGGGGTGGGGGGGGGGTATAAGCACACCAATATGCCAAATCAAACATGTAAACTCAAAAACAAAATCCGAAAAATATTTTTGGCTTTTCAAGCATATTTTCTTAAAAACTAAATCTTTTTGGATTTTCGGAAGTTTTCTCAAAAACAAAATCTTTTTGTATTTTTCAATAGGACTTAAACAAATGAAAACTATAATACAAAATGATACACAAGTCATTATACTAGGAGTGAATATATCATGAAGCAAACTAGAATATGACAAACAAGGCAACACCATCATCCTTTAGATTTACCATGAAAAGAATCAAGTGCACCCAAATGAGAATCATGAAGTTTTATTCCTAAAGCCACTAAATCCGATTTCCTATCAATGGGAGAACTCTCTCCCTCTTCCGGATCACTATCACTTAAGGTGGCACTATAGACAATGGGTTGCTTGCCCTCTTTCTTAAGTCTAGTGGGACACTCCTTAACTTTGTGACCGTATCCCTCACACCTAAAACACTTATCCGACTCATCTCCCTTAGGCTTCTCAAACTTATCCTTAGAGGTGGGATCAACTTTGTTCTTATTGAATTTTTCAAATTTCTTGGCATCTTTGGATTGATTTTGAAACTTAATAATTTTTTTAAATTTCTTTGCCAACAAAGCAACATCTTCAAAATCGGAATTGGAATCCGAAACTTTAATTTCCTCCTCCGGGGTTTTCAAAGCAATACCCTTTTCTTTCTTAGGCACATGATTGGAGGTAATCATGTCAATTTCATAGGTTTGTAAGTCACCTACAATCTCTTTTAGTTTCGTCAACTCTAACTTACCCAAGGAGTTCCAAACAGTCACTTTCGCATCAAACCTACTAGGCAACGACCTAAGTATTTTATTAATGACATGGTTGATATACCCATATGTACTATCGGCCTGGCCGAGGGTGTCCTCCTCCAAGACGAGGGATCTGGCCTAGGACGAGTCCAATGACCACGACTCCATCACAGAAAGAATAAGTCCAGACGACCCTTCAAGGGGCCAACCCCTCAGAATGGACCAGATGACCCTCCAAGGGGCCGACCCCTCATTATGTCCCAAAAAACCCTTCAAGGGGCTGACCCCTCATCATTCCTCAGACGACCCTTCAAGGGGCCGCCCCTTGCCATGCCTTAGACGACCCTCCAAGGGGTCGACCCCTCATCATGTCCCAAACTACCCTTTAAGGGGCCGACCCCTCGTCATGGCCCGGACGACCCTACGGGGGTACAATAGTATGAGGCCCACACAAGGCCAGGCTCGCTGCCAGCTGGAACTTTTCCCTCAACTTCATATCATAGGCGGAGGGTGATGTCATCACAGCGCGTGATTTGGGAGATGCGTGGAACAGTACGCGTGGGACTCCTATAGCACGTAGAAGACCGTTATAACAATATCAACCCCTCACGTGAGGGAATATTATGTCATCATTAATCATAGGTGGCACCTCCAGGTGCCAGCAGGGGATTGCTAGATCATAACTCACATGCACCATGCATGCTTGGGGGGTACACTACTCCTCCCAAGACCTATATATACTTGTCAATTACAACCCTCCAAAGGGATCTATAATTATAAGCCTAGATAAAACTCTGCTTGTACACACAATAAAGATAGAGAGGGAGCTTATGTGCATTGTATCCAAGGCCATTAGTGCCCATAATTAGCGGATCACACACTCACAGTGGATGTAGACCTAATTAGCTGAACCACTATACATCATTGTCTTATTGCTCTTATACTCATCCCCTTCTATACACTTATACATATATATCTCTTTGGCTACCATTGTTATTACTGTTTGAGCTCATCATCACTCATTTGGTGGTGTTGAATCTTAGCATCATCAGTTTGACGCCGTCTGTGGGAATGAGAAGACATCTCTTCCTTTATACAGACCTCAACGGGCACTCTGGTGGTGAACAAGATCTCCCCTTTTGTGGAGCTATTTCACCATTGAAAGAGACCCATTAAGGTTTTCAAGATCATCAGTCTTTTGATCATTCAGCTCTCTATATCTCAAACACATGACATCAGAGATGCCACTACCACCTCTTCCTCCACCGGATAGTGGAGTAGGACCCAGTTCCAGTCAACCACCACCTCGGTCTGAGATGGCTGATGTGGCGGCCGCTTGAAGTCTCTAGCAACAAGCCAACGGATTATGTAAGAGCAATTCACATCTCTTAGTCAAAACATACTAAGACCACCGTGAGTCTCACTAGAGATGATTACTCCAGCGGTAGCTCCAGGGCAGCATGAGTCTAGGGGACCACTCCAGGCAGCACGTAAAGACTTGATGCCTCCTCAATGACGGAGGGATGTTGCTGATCCCGGGCATCTACGCCTGGGGAGGCAAGGAAACCCTTGCCCAGAAGATAGGTATGATGATCGGGAGGGGGAGGAGGCCCCCATAGAGTGCTGGGAGCAGTATGAGGTCTCCAATAATACTTTACGACCTCTCTAGGAGAGCAGAGTGAAGTGTGGAAGGTAAAATCCTAACGATCACCCGAGGGTCTATGCTTTTGATCGTCTGAGAAGAGTGTCGGCCTTTGAGAGGCTAGGCCCAGTAAATGACTTGTGAGAAAAATTGTCCCGATCGAGAAGTGTTACGAGGTCCAGAAGGGAGGTAGCAGATGGCCGACCCCATGGGGGATGACCCCACGAACGTGATGACGGTCAGGGAGAAGTAAACAACCGACACAGACCTGTCGTAGCGGAACCCTCCATTCACCTCAAACAGGTGGCAGGGGATAACATCGGCCAAGTCGACCCTACGAGGCCTTGGAACGACTCGATCCAAAGGTTGGAAGATAAGATTGGTGATATTTTGAAGAGTCAGGACCCTCTTCAGAGAGGATACTCCATAGGCTCACCCTTTGTGGCGAATATAGTCAACTTCCCCATGCCATCCAAGTTCGAGCCACGAGTGGTCACCCCTCGATACGACGGGAGCACCAACCCTGTCCACCATATTGAGATGTACCAATTAGCGGTAGACATATACTCTATCTCAAATGAGATGAGGTGACGTGCCTTTTCCAACACTCTGACTGGGGATGCACACGTCTGGTATATATCTCTTCCAAAGAACTCCATTGAAAAATTTAAGCAGTTAGCAGACCGGTTTATCCATAAATTTTTCTTTGGAGTGAGGCCACAGAAGAAGACCACACACCTACTCTATGTTAAGTAAGGGAAGAATGAGAGTCTTAGAGACTACATAGCCAGATTTAACAAAGAAAAGTTATAGGTCGAAGACTATGAGGAAAGCATAGCCATGACAGTCCTCATTGGAGGACTCCAGAAGGGGAAGCTATTATGGAAGCTTGCTTAAGACCTTCCGAAGACGATGCCTGAATTGCTGTCAACAGCAAGAAAGGTAATGAACGCCGAAGAGGCGATGGTAGCAAAATACGAAGACAAAAAAGGAGGCACCAGTGGGGGCAAGTACCATAAAAGGAATAAAGAGGGGAAGAAGGGGCTGTAAGATGAAAAATTTGCCGAATATACCCCTATGATGGTAAGTTGCAAGCACATTCTGAATGAGATAAAGAGTGACCAATCCTTAAAGTGGTCTGAGAAGTTGAAGGCAACCCCTCACAAGAGGAACAAAAACCTGTGGTGTGAATTTCACCAAGACCATGGCCATGTGACGGACAAGTGTTTTGCTCTGAAAGACGAAATTGAAAAAATGTTAAAAAAAGGGAAGTTAAGGAAGTACATTGACAAGAGTGCCTTCAAGAGGGGATGAGGGGACAACCCAAGAAATAAGAGGGGTGATACGTGCATAAAAGATCCTCTAAACATAAAAGATGACCCTTTAGATGACGAGGATGACCCTGACCTCCCACCGAGAGACGACCACGAACCTGTCAAGAGACTCAATATGATCTCACTCGGTGTTGGGATGATCTTCAAGGGACTAGCAGGAGGAGGGTCAGAGGTTACAGACAGGAAGGCCCATGTGGCTGAAGCCAAGGCCATGACAAAAGCTATGCATTCAACCTCTATAGAAGCAAAGTCAGACAAGAGGAAGAAGGTTGAAATGGATACTCTGATAGTGGGGTTCTAAATAATGGACTTCAAAGGCCTCTTAGCCCCACATGATGACCCTTTTGTCATCACTACCAGGGTACACGGGTGTGAGGTGCTGAGGATCCTGGTAGATGGGGGTAGTTCTACAGATGTGATGTTTTGGTCATGCTTTAAATCCTTGGGCCTCAGTCGTGCAGGGCTCGTCCCATACTATCACCCCTTAATTGGTTTTAGTGGGGAAAAGGTTCACCCCCTAGGAGTGTATGAGGTTGATCTTAGAATGGGGGACGAGTGGCTGAGATGCCTAACCAAGAAGGTAAATTTTTTTGTGATGGACGAACAAGTCTTCTCAGCCTACAACATTATACTTGGGTGAGTGGACCTCAAGGAATTTGAGGCCGTGTCGTCCACCGTTCACTAGATGATAAAATTCTCGACCCCTTATGGGGTAGGAGAAGTTCAGGGAGACTAGACGATGACACGGTAATATTACTTTAACTCCGTCGAAGAAAGAGAGGCACACAAGAAGGCAACAACTACTTACAATATTGATACACTTGACCCCAGGGATGAGACAAAGTTGAAGAAAGGAGAAGCCGCGGAAGAGGTAGTTACCATCATCCTCAATGAGGATGAGCCAAAAAAATGGTCCAAATAGGCAAGGATCTAAAGGAAGACAATAAAGAAGACCTCATGAAGCTGTTAAGGAGAAGACCAAACGTCTTCGCGTGGAGTCATGCAGACATGCCGAGGATCGACCCCAAAATCGTGTGCCACAAGCTTAATGTGGTTGAGGGTGTAAAGCCAGTAAAGCAGAAGAGTGGAATTTATTCTTGAGAAAAATATGAGGTTATAAGGGACGAGGTCAAGAATCTAGAAGATGTTGAGTTTATCAAAGAGGTCATCTATCTCGAATGGCTGTCCAATGCAGTCATAGTCCCAAAAGCCAACGAGAAGTGGAGGATGTGCGTAGACTTCACAGACCTCAATAAACATTGTCCCAAAGAAAACTTCCCTCTCCCCCGCATTGATCAGATGTTAGATGCTACCGCAGGCCATGAGCTCATGAGCTTCATGGATGCCTATTCAGGGTACAACTAGATCTTCATGAACCCTGAAGATTCAGAAAAATTGGCTTTTATTACCGACAAGGGGACATACTGTTATAGGGTCATGCCCTTTGGCCTAAAGAACGAGGGGGAAACGTATCAACACCTTGTGAATAAAATATTTGAAGACCAAATCGAGAAGTCCATGGAGGTCTATGTAGATGACATGCTGACCAAGAGTTTGAAGGCGAAGGATAATGTGGACGACCTCGAGAGGACCTTTAACACGATGGACAAGTACCGAATGAAGCTCAACCTGGCCAAATGTGTCTTCGGGGTCGGAGGAGGGAGGTTCTTGGGGTTAATTATCAACCAAAGGGGCATCGAGGCCAATTCTGAAAAGATAAAGGACCTCATAAAAATAAAAACCCCCAAGACCATCAAAGACGTTCAAAGGCTCACAGGGCGAGTGGCTGCTTTGAATAGATTCGTGTTCAGAGCCACATACATGTGCTTACTAGTTTTTAAAATCCTCAGAAAGGCCTTTGAATGGAGGAAGAGTGTGATCGGGCTTTCAATGAGCTAAACTCATACTTAGGGTCTCCCTTGTTGTTGTCACGACCAATATAGGGTGAAGGACTACATGTGTACCTAGATGTCTCAGAATCAGCCATCAACGCAGCCATTATAAGAGAAGCGGACGCGATACAAAAGCCTGTATATTTCAATAGTAAGGCACACCAAGGGGCAGAGAAAGGATACCAAAGGATGGAGAAGTTAGCATATGCCTTGATCCATGCATCAAGAAAGATGAAGCCCTACTTCTAGTCCTATACAATGGTCATCCTCATCGACTCTCCTCTCAGACATGTCTTACACAAGCCAGAAAAATAGGGGAGGTTAATGGCCTGGGCTATAGAGTTGAGGGAGTTTGACATTGTATATCAACCTAGGGTGGAAATTAAGGGGCAAGCATTAGCATATTTCCTGGCTGAATTTACTTGGGAAGATGATGAGGCTAAAGATGAGAGCCTTGAAGAGATAGATACATGGCAAGGCAGAATTGTTGACCCATCCGTGGAAAAGGCTAAGACAAGAACCGCTAGAGAAAAAGTGGCTGAAAATGAAGAGGGAAGATATCTCATTAAATAAGGTCCCTCACCGAGGGAAATTTCTCAGAGGAAAAGACCGTGTGGAATCTCTTCGTTGACGGGTCCTCTTGTAAAAGCGAAAGTGGGGATGGATTAATTATAACAGCACCTGATGACATAGACATTGAGTACATCCTAAGGTTCAACTTCAAAGCCTCCAACAATGAGTCTGAATATGAGGCCCTGATAGTAGGCCTCTCCTTGGCTAAGTCTCTTAGTGTCGATCATATTGTGGTTCATAGTGATTCAAGACTAGTGGTGAATCAGATACTAGGAGCCTATGAGGCTAAGGATGAGAGAATGGCCAAATATCTTTAAAGGGTAAGGGAAATATTAAAGAGCTTCATAGAGGTAAAGTTAAAAAGGATACTTAGGCATGACAATGGCCGAGCCGATGCACTTGCTAGGCTAGCCTCAGCAACTAGGATAGAAGTCAGGAGGACAGTCCCAGTAGAAATTTTACTTTGACCAACGATTGAAGAAGAAGAGGGAACACTTGAATCTGGCTTAAACATTAACGGGGAACCTTCATGGATTTACCCCCTTATCAGATACATTAAAGAGGGGGAGATGCCAGAGGAAAAATAAGAAAGGAAGAAGTTGAGATACAGAGCTGCGAAATTCACTGTCATCGGAGACACCTTGTACAAAAATGGGTTCTTGCTCCCCTTGCTCAGATATGTGCACCCATCTGAGGTCCCTCATATTCTGCAAGATGTTAATGAGGGGTCATGATCAAGCCACATTGGGGGCAAATCGTTAGCAAATAGGATAGTGACCCAAGGATACTGGTGTCCACCCATGGGGAAAGACGCCACAGCATACGTAAAAAAATGCAATAAATGTAAAAGGTTTGCCACCATCCCTCACCAGCCCCATCAGCCTCTTACCTCCATCACATCCCCATGTCCATTCGCAGTATGGGGAATCGATCTAGTAGGATCTTTGCCCAAGACCGTCAATAACTATCGATACTTGGTCATGGAAATTGACTATTTTTAAAAATAGGTGGAGGCAGAGCCGATGGTAATGATCATCGAGCAGAAGACCTTCTAGTTTATCTAGAAAAAAATTATATACAGATATGGCCTCCCCAACACCCTCATCTCGGATAACGGGACTCACTTCAAGAATACGTCTCTGGAGAAATACTGCGAGAGGTTCAGAGTCAAATAATTCTTCTCATCCCTAGGCCGACCTCAAGCCAACGGACAAACGAAAGTTACAAATAGAACAATCCTAGATGGGATCAAGAAAAAAATTGAGGAGGCAAAAGGAATATGGGTTGAGGAGTTGTATGTTATACTATGGGCCTATAGGACGACGACAAAGACTCCCACCGGAGAAACCCCGTTCATGCTGGCTATGGCTCAGAAGCCGTCATCCCCACTGAGATTGGGTTTCCTACTCACTGGGTCCAAATGTATGACCCCCGGAGGAATCTGGAAGAAAGGAGACTTGACTTAGACTTGATTGAGTAAAGGAGGGAAGATACTGAGATAAGGCAAGCTGCCTACCAGCAAAGGGTTGCCAGGTTTTACAACTAGAGGATGAGGCAAAGGCCAATCGCAGTGGGGGACTTAGTCCTTAAAAAGATTTGGCAAAATCGTAACAAGCTCCACCCAAATTGGCATGGCCCATACAGGGTCATTGATGAAGTTGTCCCTAGAACCTATAGACTAGAAAACCTTGAAGGGGAACCCTTTTCAAATCCGTGGAATGCAGATCATCTGAACAAATACTATCAATACTATTGTAATGTCTTATCGGACCACAATTGTAAGGAATGTTTTGCTCCAACAGAACACTTGGAATGTGAATGAGAATGTCATATTGGTCCCTCATCTTGTGTTTGTTAATTCTAGTACTATAGGGGTTATCCTTGGTGGCAACTCCCCTCGGCTATAATTAGGGTCAATGGTGGGTACGATCCCCCATTCACCCGCAAGAAAGACGAGGGGATAACTGATTGAAAACATCATTAAGCTGGTGGTAACCACCCTCAGCTATAATGAGGGTCCATGGTGGGATGGCCCCCCATTCACCTTCAAGAAAGACGAGGGGGGACTTGAAATTTAAAACATCATTAAGCTGGTGGTAACCACCCTCGGCTATAATGAGGGTCAATGGTGGGGACGCCCCCCCATTCACCCTCAAGAAAGACGAGGGAGGACTTGAAATTTAAAACATCATTAAGATTGGTGGTAACCACCCTTGGCAATAATGATGGTCAATGGTGGGGACGACCCCCATTTGCCCTTAATTAAGACTAAGGGAGACTTGAATTGAAAACATCATTATATTGGTGGTAACCACCCTCGGCTATAATGATGATCAATGGTGGGGATGACCCCCCATTCACCCTCAAGAAAGATGAGGGGGGAATTGAAATTTAAAACATCATTTAATTGGTGGTAACCACCCTCGGCTATAATGAGGGTCAATGGTAACCACCCTAGGCTATAATGAGGGTCAATGGTGGGGACGACCCCCCCCATTCACCCTCAAGAAAGATGAGGGGGGACTTGAAATTTAAAACATCATTAAGATTGGTGGTAACCACCCTAGGATATAATGAGGGTCAATGATGGGGACAACCCCCATTCGCCCTCAAGAAAGACGAGGGGGGACTTGAATTGAAAACATCATTATATTGGTGGTAACCACCCTCGGCTATAATGAGGGTCAATGGTGGGGACGACCCCCCATTCACCATCAAGAAAGACGAGGGGGGACTTAAATTGAAAAAATCATAAAGTTGGTGGTAACCACCCTCAGCTATAACGAGGGTCACTGGTGGGGATGAACCCCATTCACCCTCAAGAAGGACGAGGGGGGACTTGAAATTTAAAACATCATTATATTGGTGGTAACCACCCTCGGCTATAATGAGGGTCAATGGTGGGGACGACCCCCCATTAACCCTCAAGAAAGACAAGGGGGGACTTAATTGGAAACCATTAAGATTGGTGGTAACCACCCTCGGCTATAATGAGGGTCAATGGTGGGGATGACCCCCCATTCACACTCTAGAAAGACGAGGGGGGACTTAAATTGAAAACACCATTATATTTGTGGGAAACCACCCTCGGCTATAATGGGGGCCAATGGTGGGGACGACCCCCCATTCACCCCAAGAAAGACGAGGGGGGACTTAAGATATGGGTGAACACACAATATCTAAGTCAAATCATACAAGAGACAAGCATGGAAGACAGGAAGAGAGGAATTCAATTATAAAAGAAAACTTCACTACAGTGCTACAATATTTGTCCAAAAGGAAGTCAAATACAAAGGCTTTACACACATAGGGTATGGGCCACATACGGCCACCCTATTAAGCAACATCAGAGTGCAAGGCTTCCAGATTAGCAACAGGAGTCTCTTCGACGATCAAAATAGGCCGATCTTCAGAGGTACCGATGCCTTCGATCTGTACTTGAGACTCCACATAGGATAGGGCCTCGGCTATAAGGGGGTCTTACATCTCCACCGCTTCAAGAGAGGGGAGGATGGACGACACAACATCAGCAAATTTAAGGACGACCTACCGACAGGCCGTCTTGATCCCCCGTTCCAGGTACTCAAGACCGAAGCCCTGAAACTAATCCAAAAGCTTGTATGCCTCCACGACATCGACCTCGGCCTTTTTCACTGCCTCAGCTAGATCGCTCTTGAACTGGGCGTTCAGGGCTTCTTCCTTTGCCTTGAAGAGGTCATCCTTCACCTTCAGATTTGCATCGTGCTTCCTTGTAAGCTCATCCATCACCCTGGCATGCTCGGTACTGACACTCTCCAATGTTTCCATGGCAGTCTCGAGCTCAGTCTGCAGCTCAGCCTCGTGATGGATAGCTCTCTCGGCCTCATGAAATTTTTGTTGATTCTCGGCCATCCATTTAGTAGCCGACATAAAGGCACAAACAGTCTGTAAAAATATAGGCACATATTAAGGGACTGAGGGAATAGTTAGTGAAAAGTTTACTGAGGAAATGAAGTAAAAATAAGTACCTGAGACAGAGTATGCAGACCGTAATCATACACCTTGGCCGGGGGCATCTTCGATAAAAAGTCATAATCAGCGGTTGAGGGAGCAGAAAATATGGAAGCCCTGGCCGCCCTCAAGTTAGCTATAAGGGAAGACGATTCAGCCTTCAAGAATGTCAAATTTCAAGACCAATAAGCCCCTATAATGGAAGAGGAGCCGATCCCCTCAGACACCTCCACCCTCGCCCTTGTCTATGCATCAGGACGAGATCCTTCAGGAACTTTAGGCTCTTTCCTTTTGCAACTATCGGTGGTTAATTCAACGTGCATCGGCCCCATAGCCTTTATCCTTTTCTGGCCTACTGAGGCTCTTTCCTTTTTTTCTTTCCCAGGCCAGACTGTAAGCTTGGGGCAGTCATCTCCCAAAGTTAGTCAGAGATATTTGCAGGAGGACCTGAAAAGGAAACGATATATCACAAAGATACAAAGACAAAGATGAAACACTTGGAAAAAATCAAAAATTGAGCAAAAAACCACTCACATACTTCTGTCAGGGGACCGAGCCCCAGACCAGCTTCTTTGAGGAAACACGGGGTCATTAAATCTTCGAATTTGGCAAGTTCACCCTCTCTCCTTCGCTCCCTCAAGTAGTTAACAATGACCCTCTCCTCCAAGCTGAGTTTGGGGTTTGATCGCACTTTCATTGAAGGGTTGAACCATACCCTTGGTACCCTCAGACCATCTTGCACGGGCTCGCCCTCAGCGGGGAATTCCGAATCCCCAGAGATAAAGAAAAATCTTTTCTTCCAGTCGTGATTGGAAGTCTGAGCCACATGAAGAAGCTTCTTATCAGACTTCCTAGCCCCTAAATGGAAATACCCAGGATGTTGGACGATGAGGTGATGTTGTAGTAGGCAAGGAATACATCGATCGAGGTCTCGTCGGTAAATGAATTCTTCCAAAGCGAGATGTAGCCAAGGATAGTCCTCCATGAGTTGGGAAGAAGTTGAGAAGGAGAAACCCCAAGGGAAGACAAGATGTCGACTATAGAAGGGTATAGAGGGAACCTAGCGCCTACCCTTAGCATCTGCTCATAAATAATAATCTCTCCCTCGCCCCCCTGGAAAACTCTCTCAGATTCAGTTGGAACCTTCATAATTATATTGGATTGTATGCCAAAGAGATGCCTCCATACTAAGAGATCAAGGTCCTTAACTGACGATACATAAGTCGAGGTGCTTGAGATATTAACTCGACCATCATCATTAGAGCTATCATAATCTCCCCCGGATCCCTCAACTTCTTTGCCTATTGGAGGGCCATCTGGAAAGGCTACTTGAAAGGCAAGAGGGGATAGGGACGTCACAGGGATAGCCTCAGCATGATCTGTCCCGTCGTCCTATCATCCTGGACTGAGATTTGATGTCTCTTTCCTCCCGAAAGGATCGGCACCCGTCGGCATTGATGCTCTCTCATCCATTTCCCTCTCGTATGATCGACTCTCGGCTAGATAACAAGATGAGCCATAGGACTCAGATGGTAAAATTGTGGCTAAAGGGATGGGGAAGATGGGTCGTATCCAGTTAGGGTTGGCCCCTCGTCGACCCTCATCCTCCTCCTATATTCGTCTTATCTAAGAAAAGAACTTCTCCCTCAAGGTTGGGAACTCCTCGGCTAAATCGTAAAGCCTCCTAAGCATTAAGGGGAAGACCCTACACTTTGAGGAATTCCTTCAAGCTAACTACAAACAGGTTTGGTATTTAACTAAGTTGACTTCCGGATCAAACCAAAGAAATGAAGAGCTTTTAGGGTTGAATACTCAAGAAGGGGAAGAAAATAGTTCGCCGGAGAAGATTACCGGAGAGGAAGAGAAAAACCTGAAATTACCACAAATAGGCACTAAATCCCCACTGAAAGTTGGTGGAAGGAACCCTAAAGAGTCTAAAACCTAATGCCCATCCCTACAGCCACCACAATAAGGCGAACCTCTACGCCGAAAAAATGTAAAATGCTAATATAAACTAAAATGAAGATCAAATGCAAGAAACATGCAAAATTAGAGGATAAAAGAGGGATTAGGGCAGAGAGATTACCTGAGAAAGAACATCGAAGATGGCCAAGCTTGAGACACAAGGTGTTGTAGCAATGCAGGTTTGAAAAGGAGTTAAAGAGAGAAATCTTGGGCGTGAGGAAGAAGAAGAATAAATGATTGATTCAAAAATCATTTAAATATCTTGATACTAAGGGGGGCCATTAACCAAGGTGGTGCACAACCCACGAGGTGAGACATCATTAGGGCAAAAAGACCCAAGTTGAGCATGTAACCGCCACAACAGGAAAACTGAAATAACGATACACCTGGCGATAAGCAACTTGACAGGTGTCACTTATCCATATGACCATACTTGAGAATTCCAAGGCAATAGTACCCCTCAGCCATCTCAGCAACATCAATGGCTAAGGGCTAGGGGTGATTGATATACCCATATGTACCCTCGACCCAGCCGAGGGTGTCCTCCTCTAATACGAGGGATCTGTCCCAGGATGAGTCTAATCACCACGGCTCCATCATAGGAAGAATCGGTCCAGACGAGCCTTCAAGGAGCCGACCCCTCAGAATGGACCAGACGAACCTCCAATGGGCCGACCCCTCATCGTGTCCCAGATGAACCTTCAAGGGGCTGACCCCTCATAATGCCTCAGACGACCCTTCAAGGGGTCGACCCCTCACAATGCCTCAGACGACCCTCTAAGGGGCCGACCCCTCATCATGTCCCAAACGACCCTTCAAAGGGTCGACCCCTCGTCATGGCCCGAACGACCCTACAAGGGTATGACAGTATGAGGCCCACATAAGGCCAGGCTCGCTGCCAATAGAAACTTTTCCCTCGACCTCATATCATAGGCTGAGGGTGACATCATCACAACGTGTGATTTGGGAGATGCGTGGAACAGTGCGCGTGGGACTCCTATAGCACGCGGAAGACCGTTATAATAATATGAACCCCTCATGCGAGGGAATATTCTATCATCATTAATCACAGGTGGAACCTCCAGGTGTCAGCAGGGGATTTTCAAGATCATAACTCACATGCACCATGCATGCTTGGGGGGTACACTACTCCCCCCAAGACCTATATATACTTGTCACCTACAACCCTGCAAAGGGATCGATAATTGTAACCCTAGTTAAAACTCTGCTTGTACACACAGTAGAGAGAGAGAGGGAGTTTATGTGCATTGTATCCAAGGCCATTAGTGCCCATATTTAGCCAATCACACTATCAAAGTGGATGTAGGCCTAATTGGCTAACCACTATACATCATTGTCTTATTCCTCTTATACTCATCCCCTTCTATACACTTATACATATATATCTCTATGGCTGCCATTGTTATTACTATTTGAGCTCATCATCACTCATCTGGTGGTGCTGAATCTTAGAATCATCAACAGTTGTCAGGAATTTTCTCACCTAGGTTAAACGACGAGTTGACAATATTAGACAACCTAGCATAAAATTCATCAAAAGTCTCACTCTCTAACATCCTAATGGTCTCAAACTGTGTAGTGAGATTTTGCAGTTTCGACGCCCTAAATGTGTTAGTGCCCTCATGAGTGAGTTGAAAAATATCCCAAGCCTCTTTTGATGTTTCACAAGTCATAATTCTATTATATTTTTCTGGTGTGACATGTGAAGAAATAACGTGCAGACCTTTAGAATTTTATTGTGAAAGTTTATGTTTAGTTTCGGTCCATGACTCAACAGGCTTTAGATTAGTGACCTCACATAAAATTTTGACATGGGGTGTCCAACCTTTCTCAACTGCTAGCAACACATGATCATCAATAGATTTTAATGCACTTTTCATTCTCATCTTCCAATAGGTGTATTTAGTGCCATAAAAAATTGGAGTTCGAAAAAGTTCGTTATTTCCAAAATTCATCTTTGAAAACACATGGGATCACAAAACAAATAAGTTATTTTTTCTAGCTCTGATACCAATTAGTAAACGGGGGGTGGTCCTTATGCGTGTGTTTCAAATCAAACCAATTTTCACCAAAAATTATCAAACTTTTAATTAGCACCAAACCAAGTTGTGAAAAATCAATTTTTACTTTAAACCAATTTTATCTTGATTAATCCTAAACATGCATCTAGTGATTAAAGCAAGTAAAGTAAAGTAAAGTAAAGAGTACTCACAACGTCGGATGTACGAGGAAAAACTCATGACGGGAAAAAAACTCGGATGGTCCAAGCCAGACAATCACTATAAATGTGGAATTACAATGAAGACTCACTCAACGACTCGATCCCCACGGGTCTTGACGCTCTTCTGATTTTCAACCACTCCTCTCACGGTGCCCAGATAAAAAGTCTTTCTTGCACGATACCTATCCACAACACACGCATCCACGTATGTCTCGGTGTCCACCGAATGTCTTTGATACATCTACGATGTCGAATAAGAAGTCCTTCTCTTTTCTTCATCGTAAAACCCAGATGTTCAAGTATAGGATAAACCTTCTTGGTGCAGCAAGTTAACATAAACATATAAGAATAACAACTCGGATCTTTGCAAACTTTAAGGATGTGTTTAATCTTTGAAATCTTAGAAAAACATGTGCAAACAGGTTTCTGGATCATAAACTATTTTTCTAGAATGCACCCTTAATAATTCTGACGAAACCATGCTTTAAATATGAAAAAATCACCGCCTCAAAAAACGTGTTGCTCGAACGAGATTGGAAAGTTGTTCGCGCGACATAGCCATATCCTTTGAACGAGCCAAATTATCGTTTGAACGACGCCGCTTGTCAGTTTGACTTTTTGACTTTTTTTAAAAACGTCTCTTCCTAAAGAGATCCAAATAAGTCAAACTCTATTTTGAGCTTATCAGAATAAAACGTAGTTTAAAAAATCTAAAACACTTTTAAAACATTTTTCCTTATAAAATTACATCCTTATCTTTTATAAAAATAATTTCGAGCACCATTAATTATATGCATTCATACCTGTGTGATCTCGGAATGCAATTAACTTTGAAGACGAATAAACTTGCACCAATTAAACTTCGTCATGATTAATTCTTTGAAGCTTTACCGCAACGTCTTCAATTTCTTCAATACGTCATATACCAAGTGGGATCGTGACAAAATAAAATCTCCCTATGATATATTATAAACACAGTTTTGTTCACGGAATAAACAATATAGGGACTCAATTGGAAATTTATGTCCTTACAGTCTTCATTATTTGGTGCTGGTATTTGCTTTGTCCTTAATTTGAACTTCATCTCATTTAAATTTTTACTTCATCTCTCTGATATCCATACGTTTTATTTTTCTACAATCTATGTGTTCCTTTACCTTATCTACCGAATGGGTAACTGAGAAGTATTTAAAAATTCAAGAGGGCGATCAAGCCATCCAAGTAGTAGCCGACCTTAAGAAGAAGCTGAGGGATTGCAAGGATGATCATAAGAGGCCCTTAATAAGCTGAAGCTGGATCATTCCAATGCCTTATAGGCTAAGAACGAGGAACTTACTTCCCAAGCTACGAAGCATGCAACAGATCTTGCTTAAGCTGTCAAGAAGGCAAAGAACAAGGGACTTTTCACTGATGCAATAAAGAATATCTAGAACGAGGCGGTTGAGGCTTGTAAAGCGTCTGATGAGTTAGATAACTTCGGCGTGGAATAACTTGAAAGAGGTATTAAGACGACCTGCTGGTGGGTTGTCATGAAATTTTCTAAGGCTATATCATCCATTCGTTTAGAAGTGGAGGCCCCTAATTTGGAATATCCTCTTTTCACCTTGACTTTGGACTATATTGAATCAATGGACTAAGACAAGGTAGAGGGAGCTGCAACCAAGGTCCCTGTTCAAACTGATATCAATACCATTGGTGCTGCTATGGATACTCAGGCGGATAATGGTGCTGATGGCTCGACCGTCAACCACGAACCAACTATGTAGTGTGGTCATCTGTACCTAATACCTTTATTTTTGTAATTTATTGTTCTGAACATTTAATCATTTGTAATATTTTGTACTCAACTGAATGCCATGCTTTCTTAAATTAAGTGTTGTCTCATACTTCAACTTTCATTTTCTTTTTTCTAAATGTGTGTAATGGTTTTGCCAAGTTTTTTTCTCATCTCGACTTCCATGTTTTGAACTCTCCCTTGTCTAAAGATAGGGGATAATATTTAAATCATTTTTTTTAAACAAGAGGTCACCAAGTTAATGATGCTTTGTCCTTAGTTGAAATGTCAATTAACCATATTAAATGATTTGAAAATTTAAACCACTAAGTTAATGGTTTTTTATTGCAATTCCCCTCTCGTTATTTTTACAGTGTATGAATGAGGGTTGTCTTATCCTACACTTTCATCTCGTTGAGAGAGTTTTACTCTCATAATATCAAATTAATGATGTTAAAGTGACCATAATTAAATAATTTTCAAATTTGAATGCACCAAATTAATGGTGTTTAATTCCATGTCCCCTCTCGTCGTTTCGAGAGTGTATGGATGAGGGTTGTCTTGTCCTAGACCATTGTCTCGCCAATAGAGTTTGACTCTCATACCACCAAATTAATGATGTTTAAAGAACCATATTCAAAAGGTTTTCCAAATTTTATAGTGTTTTTCACCACCTTGGTGATGTTATCACACTTCCTCCCCTCTCGGTGTTATTGAGAATCCATAGACGAGGTGAGCCCTGTCTAGATTCTCTTGTTATCGAGAGTGAGTTAATGCTAATTCACCATATGCATTATATTTTGTAGTTTAGGTTGACTTCAAACATGCAATTTGATTAATTCATACAATATATGAGGGAACACTTGAGATTTTTCATTCATCACTTTTTAATACATTTCTCATACAATGATAAAATAAAACTTCTTACAAAATCCTATCGATAGTATTTCTTCAGGTGATCGCGTTCCATGGATTTAAGAATGGCTCTCCCTCCAAATTCTAAAGTCCATAAGTGCCAGGAACAACTTCATCAGTAAATATGTAGGGCCCATGCCAATTTTCATGAGCGTATTCCTTTTTTGCTAAAATTTCTTTAGAACTAGGTCTCTAATGGCTATCGACTAGCCTTAACCAAATTTTAGAATTTTACAGTCCTCTAGTGATAAGATGCCTGCCTGACCTCTACATCTTCTCGTATCTCTTCGATGAGGTTTTCAGTCCATTCTCCACTCTTCTGCATTTGCCTCTGGGCTATATGTTTGAACTCTATGACTTAGTAGGCCGATATCGGTGGGTATCACTACCTCTGAGTCGTAGGCAAGCCTGAAAGGGGTCTCCCCCATTACCGTCCTCTCCGTCGTTCTAGATCCCCACAGCACAGCGTGTACCTCTTCCATCGAAATACACTTGAAGTCTTGTAATTTCTTCTTGATCCCTTTTAAGATAGTTATATTTATCACCTACGTCTGGCTATTTGCCCGAGGTCTGCCTAGAGGTGAGAAAAATTATTTCATACCAACCTGTGGCCATCCCCGATCCTCTTCTGCTGGCGGGCGCACAAAGGAAAGGATATTCGGGTCCCACGCATCCCTCTCGGGAGCGCTTCAGCCGACGTCAATTGAGATGAGGTGTAAAAATGGAGGGAGATTCAGAGTCGCCAGTCTATTTTACTCAAAATTGACAAAAGAAAAGGGGAAGCCATCCCGAAGGATGGCATCCAAAGACATACTGGTGCATGCGAAACCAAAATAATTTGAAAAGGGTCTGGAGGCTTAGTTACGAAATGGGAAGGTGTTAGGCACCCATTCCACCCTTTCGGTCTCTCATGGATATTTGCTATTTTCCTTTATTTTTCCCCGTGATATGTGTGCATGTGTATATATATAGTGGAGATAGGAATCCTCAACTTGAATCATGGAAGAGATAAAGCGAGTCATCCGTAGGAAGATATAAGAATAGTATTAAAAAAATAGGTTTTATGCGATTACCCCTACGTTGATCGTTATAATAGAACGATAACGCATATGGAGTACTATGTCACTAAGACCAAGTATATAGAATATAAGAAGATTAGATTTAGAGAAAATAGGAAAATAAGAGAAAAAGTGAGAAAAGGACTCGAGTCTCGAGTTTTACCCCGAGACGCCTACGTAGCCTATAAAGGCATCAAAGTTCACGTAGTTCGCATAAAAAATGAGGGGTGGGGTCTATCCCATAAATCCAAATGGGGGATCTCTTATTTGTGAGTGTGTGTGTGTGTAGGAAAAATGTTCTAGTTGTGAGAAAAGTATGAGAATCCCTATTTAGAATTTATGAGAAAACCCTCTTTTTCTTATTTTTTGGGTTTTATTTATATGAAAATAGGAGATGTATAATAATACTAAATAAAAAGTATATTAGGATGTGTGAGATGAGATGATAAAAAGGCTAAGTAATAAAATAAGTTATTGAGAATTTAAGAGAGAGTTTGAGAAAGTTGGACCTTATTGAAGATCTTGAGCTTGATCTTAAATATTGGAGAGAAGCCCTTGCAATTGGATGATGATGGAGAGTGGATAATTCACCAAGTTTGATGAAAAGGATGATGAAAAATGGAAGTAAAAAAGGGATTTGGAGGTTGAAATCACACTGCCTTCGAGAGAGGTTTCTGGGATTCGTTGAGAGTGAATTTTATTAGATCTGGGCTCCTCCTGCAAATGAGGTGAAGGCTTTCTTTTATA
This sequence comes from Sambucus nigra, assembly GCA_949130495.1. Classification (NCBI taxonomy): domain Eukaryota; kingdom Viridiplantae; phylum Streptophyta; class Magnoliopsida; order Dipsacales; family Adoxaceae; genus Sambucus; species Sambucus nigra. The sequence goes on from OX422219.1 coordinate 227,168,166, forward strand.
GGCTTAGGTCACTGCCGATTGGCATAGACCTGATCCTGCCTATCGGCACCTGCCGATAGGTAGGGTCTGGAACCTGCCATTTGTTAGTGTGTTTTAGGCCTTTTCGGGAAATCGGTTGCCGGGGGTAAACCGTTGGTCATAATCACGCATGGGTTAGACCATTTGAAAGGTAATTTAGAGACCTTTGAAAGTCCTTTGGATCGCTCCCGGGTTTAGGAGTTGACTTTGGGTCAAATATGGCTCGGAAGCTTTTGTCGGTCTATTGGACGGGGAATCGTTCGGACGCAAACGGATCGTTCGTCCGCATGGTAATTCCAAATAGCACATGGGATTGACCGTTGGAAAGGTTAGGAGATGTAATTTGACATTCCAAAGAGTTTGACACAGTTTGGGGAGTTGACTTTGGTCAACCGGGCCCTGAAAGCATTCAGTGACCTCTTGGAGGCAAACGGATCGTTCGTCCGCATGGTAAGTCAGAATTGCGCACGTGATAGACCGTTGGAAAGGGTATTCAGTGCCCTTTGAAGATTCATTCAGTCTCAATTGATCTGAAGAGTTGACTTAGGTCAAACAGAGCCTGGTGGCCTCTAGGTCAAGTTTCGGACGCAAACGGATAGTTCGTCCGCATGGTAAGTCGGAATTGCACACGGGATGGACCGTTGGAAAGGGTATTCAGTGCCCTTCGATGATCCATTCAGTCTAAGTTGAGATGAAGAGTTTGACTTTTTGGTCAAACTGAGCTAGGGAGTTCCCGATGGCTTCTAGGTCAGTACTCGGGACATGACTTGGGTTTGTGGTGATAAAGGGAGGTACTAGGGACCTAAGGAGAGTTAGGGGGTAACATAATGGGGTGTCTACACAACCCTCTTAAAATAGGCCTCTAAGGACGAGTTCTTGAACTATTTGCCATTGTCGAAGACCAAGGTGTTGGTCAGACCATACTTGCCGATGATATTCGTCCAAATAAATTTGAAGGTTTTCATTTTGAGTATAGTTATCATGGCCTCAGCCTTAACCCACTTAGAAAAATAGTCAATTGCCACAATAAGGTACTTATAATTACCTGTTTCTCTAGACAAGGGTCCTACCAAGTCGATTCCCCAAACTACAAATGGCTAAGGGGAAGTAATATATAATAAGGGTTGATGACGTTGATGAGGGATGCAAGCATATATTTGACATTTGTCACATAACTGGATGCATCTTTGGCCAAGCTCGGCCATTAGTACCCTTGAGTGACTATTATGCTTTCCAAAGACCTCCCTCATATGTGACTTGAATAAGAGCCTTCATGCACATATTTTAGTATATTCCACTTCTGTTGGATGAACACGTCGTTATAAAGGGAGAAGGAACCCTTTCTTGTACAAGGTGTCTCCTATGATCTATAACTTCGTTGCCTTGTATCTCAACTTCTTTCTCTCAAACTTTGACTTCGGTGATTCACCAACTCTAATGTATCGGATGATGGGATCCATCCATGATGCCCATAGGTTCAGGTTTAAGTAGGATTCCACTATATTGTCTACTTCTTAAATGGTCAGTAGATGTAGGAAATCAACTAAAACTGATCGTCTGATCTGAATTTTAGTTGCCGACGCTAACCTTACCAGGGAACCAGCTCGACTTTTGTCTAGCCGAGGGATCATTTTTAGCTTTACCTCTATGAAGTTCTTCAATATTGCTTTCACCCTTTCTAGGTATTTGGACATCCTCTCATCTTTAGCCTCGTACACTCCCAAGATCTGATTTACTACCAACCGAGAGTCACTGTGAACTATCATCTGTCCTACATGTAATGCTTTGGTATGGGAGAGTCCTGCAAAAAGTTCCTCATATTTTGACTCATTATTGGATGCCTTAAAGCTGAATCTCATAGCGTATTCGATGTCTATTCTATCTGGGGCCGACACAATCAACCCAGCTCTGCTCCCTGTCTCACATAAAGAGACATCTACAAACAGACTCCACACTATGCCTTTTTTTCATAAGGTACCTTCATTGAGAACTCCATTCTTGAATAAATATCTTTCATCTTTGTTATTAGCAATAATTTTCCTTGGTACACTTGTCTCAGCCACGGTCAGGCTTCCATCTACTTTTTTTGGCTCATTTGCTAGTATGTCAAACCTTTTGCTATCGACCTCATCCCAAGTCAACTCGGCTACAAAGTCGACCGAATATTGACCTTTGATGGCTATTCTCGACTGGTAGATAAAATTAAATTCTCCCAGCTCTATCGACCAGGCCATCAATCATCCCGATTTCTTAGGTTTATGGATGACCTGTCTCAGAGGAGAGTCAGTGAGGATGACCATCATGTGATCCTGAAAGTAAGGTTCCATCTTTCTTGAGGAATGTGTTAATGCATATGCTAACTTTCTATTTTAGGGTACCTCTGTTGGCCCCCCTGAAGGGCCTTACTATTATGATATATTGGCTTCTGCACCCCATTGTTGTCTCGTATTACTTTTATACTAATGGCCAACTCAGATACAACCAAGTATAGATATAACTTCTCTCCCTGAACTGGCTGGGATAACAAAAGTGGGGAGCCTAAGTAAGCCTTCAACTCTTGGAAGGATTTCTCACATTCCTCATTCCATTCAAAGGTTTTCCTTAATATTTTAAAGAAGGGCAGACATTTTTCAGTGGCGCTTGATACAAATATGTTTAGCATAATAACTCGTCTAGTTAGCATCTAAACGTCTTTAATGGTTTTTGGGGTCTTCATCTCAATTAGACCTTTAATCTTTTCAGGATTTGCTTTTATCCCTTCCTGATTGGCGATAAACCATAGGAATTTACCTTCCCCAACCCAGAACACACACTTGGTAGGATAAAGTTTCATCTAACACTCGTCCATTATGTTAAAAGTATGTTCAAGGTCGGCCACATGCATCTCGCTCTTGAGATTTTTGATTGTATGTCATCTACGTACATTTCCATGGTTTTGCCAATCTGTTCCTCAAATATTTTATTCACCAGTCTCTAATATGTTGCCCCGATATTTTGGAGGTAGAATGGCATGACCTAATAGCAATACATGCCTTTGTCTGTAATGAATGAGGTCTTCTCAGTGTCGGCTATGTCCATAAAGATCTGATTATATCTTGAATAGGCATCCATGAAACTCATCAATTCATGCCTAACCATGGCATCTACCATTTGATCAATTCTAGTGAGAGGGAAATTTTCTTTCAAACAAGCCTTATTCAAATCAGTGAAGCCTACACACATCCTCCATTCACTATTAGGCTTAGGCACAATGACTATATTAGCCAGCCATTCCAGATAGACCACCTCCATAATGAACACGACCTTCTTTAGCTTTATTACTCCATCTCTTATTATTTTATATTTTTCTTTAGAGTATATTCTCCATCTCTGTCTAACCGACTTGACTCCTTCATCTACATTCAATTTGTGGCATAGGATCTTCGAATCAATTCCTGGCATATCCTTATGTCTATAGGAAAAAATACTCTGTCTCTCCCTCAATAGCTTGATCAGCTCTTCCTTTATTTCTCTCCTCAGGGACATGCCAATTGGGATGGTTTTTTCCATCTCGTACTCGTCGAGGACGATGGATTCTACCTACTCAGCAGCTTCACCTTTCCTCAATTTCGTCTCGTCCCTTGGATCGAGAGTGTCAATATTATAAATGGTGGTGGATATTTTATGAGTTTCTCTCTCTTCAGTCGAGTTAAAGTAGCATTCTCGTTCCTTTACTTGATCGCCCTGAACTTCCCCTACTCCATAGGGAGTCGAGAATTTTATTATCTGGTGTACAATAGAGGGCACTGCCTCAAATTCTTTGAGGGCTACCCTTCCCATGATAATAGTATAAGCCGAGTAGACATTTTCATCCATTATAAAGAAATTTATCTTTTTTATGAGTCACCTCGGCCAGGTATGCCCCATACAAACATCCATATCATATATTCCATGGGGATGGACCTTCTAACCATTGAACTCGATCAGAGGTTAGTGATATGGGATGAATTTTTTCTTGATAAGCCCCATTACTTTAAAGCATTTCTAAAACATTACATCGTCTAAACTCCCTCCGTCGATGAGTATATTGGGAACCTCATATCCAAACACCCTCGTAGTGATTACTAGAGGGGCGTCATGAGGGGCCAGAATCCCCTTCTAGTCTAACATTGAGAAACCTATTATCAAGGTGTCGATATCTACCTTCTTTATCTTACCCGGATTGGATTTAACAGTAGTCGAGTTTACCACTTCGCTTTTTGGGACTTCCTTAGCTTCTGCAAAATGGGATTTTCGATCAGCCACATCCTTACTCCCACCTACTAGGCCTCCACATAACATCTTTACCCCCAGTCAGATCGTATGCAGTCGACCCTTAGGTGCAACAACTTTCGATTGGAGATTAGGGTCACCCTCATCATCTTCATCATTTGAAACATCATCATTCTTTTTAGCCTGGACATCTCGTCTGGGCTTGTCGTCTTGCCTCTTTTTGGAGTCGTTCCTGTCACCCCAGTCGTTCCTGTCACCCCGGCCACAGCTCTTGCCAATATATTTACTCAGCTTTCCCTGCTTCAGAATTTTTTCATTCTCATCTTTAAGTGCAAAGAACCTATCAGTCGTGTGCCCGTGATCCTAGTCAGCACTTTATTTTATCCCTCTTGTGAGGATGGGCTCTAAGCTTTATCAGCTATCTCAGAGATCGATCATCCTTTATCTCAGTTAATATCATATCGGGGCTGACTGTTTATAGAGTATAGTCAGAGAACTTATCGTGTGCCAACCTCTTCTTTCCTTCCTTTCCTTTGGATTTCTGTGACTTACTCCCCCCAACTCCTTTATCATCCTATCCCTTGGCAGCCATGGCCTCCTTTGCATTGATAATTCTCCTGGACGTGGCCAGGAATTCTTCCATGGTACACTACAACAATTCTTACATTTAACTGCAAAAATTTTCATAGCCAAAAGTTTATATTTCATCGCTAATAGTTTTTGGCAGCGAATATTATTGCATAGAGAGGTCATGGCCAAAGGACCGTTGCTGAATGTATATGCCACAAAATTAATTTTCGTTGTTAGTTGTTCGGTCATTTTCCAGAAAATTTTCTTCATGGCCAATTATCATATTTAGGCTAGAATTTGTTTCGTAGCTAATTCAACATTTCTTTGCTAAATGTCTTCATTTCATTGCCAATTCTATCAATAAACTAGTGTGTTAGAAGCTTTTAGCTACGAAATTTGTTCATTCCCTCAAGATTTATTGGCTACAAAATTAAATTATTGAAGAATGATTCTTAATTATTATTTTTTCAATAACAAACAACCAAATCTTAAACCACACTTTTTTTTATCATTTGCATATTTAACTAGTAAAACATTTATTTTGATAACAGAGTGTTTAAAAATATATGTTTTTTTTATTTTGAGAATGAATTTGATAGATTAATGCATAACACCAAATTTAAACGAATCACCATCTAAAAAAAACACATTCGTTATAATCCACAAAATAACTAAATTATCATAAAAAAAATCCACATTAAGTTATGTACACATACATTATCAAGTCTCCTAAACATCAGTTAAAGGATGTAGAAGTTCCTCATTTCACCCCCTTACAAATAACTTCTCGGCTCATCAAATCTACATTAAAGAGACTACAATATCATTAGCTAAGATAAAGTAGGATTTAATTTGTTTTTATCATAAAAATTCTATAACGATGAGCAAAAGTCGATAATTGAAGAGATAATAATCGATTACGAATGTGAACATTTTAAAGCATACGAGTAGCAAAACTAAAGGATGTCTAGATTACCATCGTTCAGAAGATGAGGAATGTGATACGATCAATGACTGAATGAAATTATCGAACCCCTCTTATCGAGCTATAATAACATCTATCATCGCATGTTGAGTCACCATAGAGGCCTTTTGTGCCAATGACTCTTCCCATTGAATTGTTGCCTCTACCTCACAAGTTTGTAGACGATCCATCAAATTTTCTTGAACTTTAATAGACTTCTTGAGTGCCTCTTTTAATTTGAGATTCCTCAGCCGCTTTATATTAATTCTAGAATCCTTTCTTTTGGGAATACCCAAGACCGTTAATATATCCTAATTTTGTGCCAAGCACTTTATCTGCTATCTCTTCTGAGCTCATCATGGTACCATCCTCAGATATTAATTCAGACTCAAGCCATTTCATATCATTCTGCAAAGAAAATATAAGAAAATGATTAAACTATCAAGATTTTTACAAATTTTAAGCCACTTGAAGACAATAATTTAACATTAGTTGAGAGTGATACAGTGGAATAATGAGGGTTCTCAAATAAATTCAATTTTAATTAGCCCAAATTTTGGTTAAATCCTAGCACATGTATCTAGGTGTTTTAATAACATAAAATCAATAAGCATGCAAAGGAAACCAATTTCAGGAAAAATCTCCGTAAGGCAAAACCTTGATTTCATTATAATTGTAAATGATAACATACACGATTACAACGAAATATATTTTGACACCCGAATACCCGTAGGCGTCGGTCGGCTTCATCAACAATAGATCCATGCGCAGTGAACCTACAAGAATCACAGTCCTATCTTCAGTCCAGGAATACCACAACACTCAATAAGATCTTTAATGACACACAACCATATGATGTAGATTTACCATCTCTATAAAAGCAAGATCAACAAGATTGTATTTTGGGTTCCAAAACAATTCACTAAAGGATTGGGATGTTTTGTGAACATAAAAACAAAGGATTAAACCTCTAAAAATAGAAGACAATTTCGTACTTCTTTTTACAAAAAATGTAGACAGTTTTTGCACATGTCTTCTTCTAAAAAATGGAGTTGGAGAGTCCTATTTATAAAAAACATAAGGAAGAAGGTCTCTCAAATGAGATAGCGTGTCGTTTGAACGAGATCCAGTGTCATTTGAACGACAGATGGAACTTTGCGCGACATGCATGTCATTTGAACGATGACAGTAAAATCCAATATTTTTCTCAAAAAATGCACCGCCTCAAAAACTTCAAAAAATATATTTTTGATGAAAAACATTAAAAACTCCGCTCCAACACATAGAAAATATTTTATGAAAATAATCCCAATACTCTAATTGAAATGCTAAGGTACTTAAACACAACCATACCAAAATTAATCTCGTGGATACTTCTTTGATGAAGAACTTTGATATCCGAATTCGTTTTGATGCTTGAATGCTCTTGAATATTTCTTCGACGATTATAGAGGTATACGACATACTCTAATGTAAACATGACTTATTAAATATGTCCATAAAAATCTCCCCCTATTTCTATGCTTGGACAAAATAAAAACAATCCGAATTATCCACACAAAATGCCTATACAAATCTAATACCCTCCCATGAACCCAAATGTGAAAAGGTACTTGAAATGTAAGTCTATAATTTTTTCTTCAAAAATCTTCATCAATCTTTATCAATCTACATTGTCAACATCATGGTGTGAAACATGATCTTTAATTGTTCCTACACACATGAGAAAAGAAACAAATACCTTCATGACGCATCGAGTTTGAATTGATATAAGAATAAATCAATCAATATAATAAAATCTCCCCCATAATTCGTTCTCCCCCTTTTTAGTTGTCCGAGATAGATAAGGAAAAGAATAAACAATCAAAACATAGAGTGTCACGACAAACAGAACAAATATGGATCAAACTACGCGAATCTAGATGAAATACTTAAAAGATCCACAAACTATTTTTTTATTTTTCAATTTTTTGGCAAAATTTTTTTACAAAACTTTAAGGACATATTTTTATAAGTCCGTTATCAATTAATTATGCCGTATACCGCTACACTGTCGAAGAGCATTCAAGAGCAATATACATCAACACGGATCCAAATTATTCAAGTTCTTCATGAAAACGACTCCGCGAAGTTTACTTTGGTAAGGTTTTGTTTTAAATACCTTAACTTTCCACTTAGAGCTTTTGGGATATTTTTATAAAATATTTTCTAAGTGTTGGATCGAACTTTTCGCGCGACATCCCCTTCTCGTTCGAACGAGCTCTAAATACCGAGGCGACACATTTTTGTATAAATACTCATTAAATGGTTTCATTTTCATTGAGAAGTCCTAGAGTTTTGAAAGATAGAAAACTGTGAAATAGCAGAATCCTTTTGACTTCTTCTTTTAGGGTTTAATCCCTTTTTGTTTTCAATTCACAAAAATCCCATATGCTTTGGTGAATTGTTTTGTTGTTCAAGAACACAACTTTTTCTTTTGTTTATTATTTATAATGAGAACTCTACAATCGGAGAGCTGCCTGTTATTGGTGAGGGAGTCTCTACGGAGTTTTTGGGCTGCGGTCCTTGTGGTATAGCTGCGCTTGAACCACTGCAGATTTCTAGCCGTTGCTTTGAAGGTTTGACGAAGACACCGTTCATTACACTTATATGCGATTATCAGGTTGTATGTAAGTCAATGGTCTTGTGAATTCTTCAAAGATCTAGAAATAAAAGGTTTTGCCCTTTGGGAAATTTTCCTTAAATTTGTGTCGCATGCTTTACTTATTTATGGTTTGACACACGAACACATTTAGATGCATGTTTAGGGACTGAATTAATTTGGTTTAAAAATAGTCTCCAATTAAATATGTTTTACTTGAAAAATTGCGAATTAATTTAAATCACTATCATGCACCGCATTGACACATTTTACAAATTGGTATCACAATAGGTTGCGCTAATTTATCGTGTATTTCTATTTTTTGCAAAACTTGTGTCATATTGATTTTTTTGGAAAATCAATTTTTGTGACAAATCGTAATTTTTCCGATGGAGCACTTATGTATTCGGATGCCCCCTTTGATGACACGAGTCAACGTTTTAATTGTTTAAATAGTTTGAATTTGACGTTTGCTAAAAGAATTTATTTTTTGGAAAATTAAAATTCTCGTTTTAAATCTGCAATGGATCTTTTGTAAATGGTTCAAAATCAAAGAGATTTTTATCGTGAAAAATTTATTTCCTTGGACCATGACTTTGTTGATTTAAAATTGTCCGAGAAGGAAAAGTGATGATAGGGTCCTATTTTTAGAAAAAGAATTAGAGGACCTTAAAAATTCGATGGTTTGTGTTTGTGCCAAAGATGACAAAAATATTTTAATCAATGAGTTTGTGGCACGTGAAGAGGCTCTTAGGGAAAATTTTTCTTTAATTGAGGGGGATAGAGATACCCTTTTAGGAATTTTTAAAATCTTGAAAAAGGCGTCCCTCAAATTCGAAGAGTCTAATTCTTTGCTTGAGTATAAAATTTTGAAGTTAAAAAATAATTTGACAGACTCGAGTAGGTTTGATAGTGATAGTAATGTCTCGTCTTGTTCTCATGCTTCTAATGCTAAAGCCAAAACCATTATTTGTTTTAGAGGGTCAATTAATCCCAAGGACATTAGAAAAGATCACACTTTAGGTAACATTCGACCTGTTCACACATGTTCATATTGTGGTAGGAAAGGTCACCTTAGGCGTTTTTATTTTGATCTCGAAAAAAGTCCTAGAAAATTTATGTCTAGTGTTCCCTTGGTTCCTAAATCCCCCACACGACATTTAACATCTATTTGGGTTAGGAAATCACTTTTAGAGGCACTAGATTTTAGACAAGTTGATTCCCGTTTGCTTGCACATGATTCTTCTCTTGCCATATCATATAGATGATTGTGTTCACATGTTTGTCATACGCTAGTTTTTGTTTCATGATATGTATGTTTGCTAGCATTGTGACATGTACCTTTTGGATAAATTTTTTCTTTTAAAAATAATTAAAAAATACAAAAAGATTTATTTTGATAAATTTTTGAAAACAAAAACAAAAAGAGTTTTGTATTTTGTTTACACCATTTATGGATGGACACTTAGGACGAACAAGACACAATATCACTCCATTTTTTTCATGTGACTATTTGATAGTGTTTTGAGATAATAGGTCAATTCATCCACGTGCTTTATAATGTTTGGAGTCATTAAGATGTAATTAAGTGTTCCTTCCTACATGTTTGACTCATGATTACCTTTATTGCACACATGCACGGATTTGTTTGACTATTGTGCTTGTCTTATCACATGTTTGTGTGACACCAAGCCTAATTAAATACCGGGCGATCACTCCTTTATTAAATTAAAATCAAGATGAACAGTTGGTTCATTCTTAACATCACTGTCGAAGAATACTTTTCCAATTTAAACACCCTATATAATTAAGCTAAGTGTCAAAACCATTTTTAGACTTTACTTTCGAAATTTTATTTTATATAAACCAACATTTAAATCTTTACATTATTCATAATTAAAGAATCACGCAACAACCATACTGGAACAAACCATCCAATAATTAAACATTCAACTAAATGACTCCAACATTTAATACTCAAATGAAAACATCCTGGCAATAATAAATCCCAAAGAATAAAATACTGGAAATAAATGAATCACAATTCCAATAAAACAACTGGATAATGGAAACGGGCAACACATGCCCAACTGAATAAATATGATAAGAGTGGAATCAAATAAACGAATTCGTCTAATAAAGAGGCCTGCAACTCCCACCTAAGCTGCAGCACATTCCTTCCAAAGGATCCTATGCAAGACGCCCCTGTGGCTGGGCACCTGTAATATATACATATATATACAAGAGAGAGATAAGAAATAGAGACGGGTCAGAGCCCGATAGTGTAAATGATTTAAAATTTGTTTAGCATGTATTTAAAATGTTTACAGGCCAATGCAACAACATATTAGTGCGACACTCTCTTGAGAAACTCTCACCTCTCTTCTAATGTGCACGCCTATCAGACTAACTTTCCCAACGGTTTAACTTATCTTAGGTTACTCGTAAGATTTGAAACTGACAATTTTATTTGTTTAAGAGGATAATTTCATTTGATAACAAAGTTCTCATTTAAACCTTATTTGCTAATAAAGATTCACATTACACTCTTCAAATTAAGTATTTCCAAATTGAAGTCATTATTCATTTCTTACTTACCATAAACACAATAGGAAGTTTAAAATTTCAGAAATTCATATATATATATTAAATACTCGTATAATATATATATTCTAACAGCACCCCACATAAAAATTATGGTGCGGGCATACTCTGCTATCCAATCCCCGTATCAATCGTACTAAGGGAAATGGAAGTTCGGGATCACTCTCGAACTGTATTAATACATACACAAACAATATTGAGGCGAATCATAGTTTTCAATTCCAAGAGGTCAGCACATACCCTCGCATCTCTTAGGATCGTCACTATCGATTCGATAGCCCGTACCTAGGATTCCTATCTTCTAGGGTACGAGTCAATATCCCCCATGAAGGCCCATTCGAGATAAGACCGTCCCAGCGTGGTAACCTCAGGGATAGCAAGTAGAGCGGGCATGATTTTCACACGTATATAATATATGCATACACACAGTCATATAAATATACTACTTTTACCATATCAAATTTTGGTTCATCTCATAACCCATAATCACGACATTTATCCTTATTTTCACATTATTAGTTATCGCGTATAACGGTTTGTATCTAACTTTAATTTGAGGGATTATTCCAACTCACTACGTAACACTCATGGACTCTATCCTCCCAAGTGTAAACTTCAGTAAGTATTCATCTATTTTCCAAAGTAGCTATTTTACGCGTCTCTCCCTTAAATACACAACCCCATCGTCCCTTATGTGTAAGCATCCCAAAAATGTAAATTTCGTCTTAGATTAAAGGTCTCATAGTTGTTAATAAGTCCTACTGGTCTCCTTTATCTTCCAAAGTATTTTAATATGGGTGCCCAAAGGTTTTCACTCATTTAATTTGAATTTAACAATTTCAAAGGGGAAATGTGAGTCTGCCAGGAGGGGTCGATCGATCGAGGTCTGGGGCTCGATCGATCGAACGTTTGATCGATCGAAGCTCTAGGCTCGATCGATCGATCAAGCAGGTATGGCGAATTCTGCAGGAAACCAGTTAAGGTTCTAACACACAACCTCATCCAAATCCAGATTTTTCATTCCCAATCACCCAAAAATTCGTACTACAATCAGTATACACCCATATTATACATCTTTCACGTAAAGCATGCAATTTTCCATCAATAACTATAGATTAATAGGCCAAAACTCATATAAAACTCAAGAACCCTAGAATTTCTTAAACATGGTTCTAATCAGTCTTTTCCCAGAAATTTCTACTCCTAATTCATCATAAATTCACGGTTAAGCCTCTACATGTGAAGGGGTTTCCAAATTATCATTCAAATAATTAGTATATGCGATTTTCCTATCTCCGACATGAATTTTCTTCTACCAAACTCATCCTAATCACCCTAGACTAACATGAACGACGCATTAACAAAAATAAGCAAGATAAATACTTTCCTGGAAATTTCAAAGTTTTGATTGGATGACGAATTTGGTGTGGTTGCGTTCCCCGTCTCGCGATCTACGCGTTGGTGGTGGCGGCGGTGCAATCGGGTGACTCTTTGGCCTTGGATTGCTTGGAAAGCTTTCTCCTTCCCTCTCCTATGTCCGTTCTAAGGTTTTGAGTCTGATAACCCCAATGGACAATTCTCAATGGCTGATATAGCCTAATAATTTTCGTGGGTTTAATTACCTAAAAATGCAAAATGTCCAAAATGCCCTCCCAGGGTGCTAAATAGGCCTAAGAATGCCCCGAGACCCAAACTAAACCCCCGAGTACACTTTTCTGACTATCTCGACCCTTCCGGACATGTTGGGGCACTCAAAATGACCATACGGATAACTTAAAATTATTTCACTTTTATTGATCAACATTTATTCCCGACTCGAAACAGGCGCGTCCCGACTTAATTTTTCAAAATTGTCATTCTATTCACTTGTGACATTTAATAGAACCAATATTATATATTAATTTTCTCATTAGTAAAATTCAACAAGTTTTCCATAATTACTAACTCTTATCACGTTAATAATTATAACATAATTAAATTTCGGATTTATATTGAATTAATAACTCACATTAAATTAAATAAATTCCCAAATTTATGAAGCCTGAAAATACGGGGTATTACATACTTCCTCCCTAATAATGGAATTTCGTCCCGAAATTCAAAAACTAAGGCTAACCTGGTAGAACAATTCTGTATATCTTTCCAGTACGCAAACTATCTACATAGTAGGGCGTTTAAGCACTATAGTCCCCGCCTCACCGCAAGCTTGAATAAAATTCTTATTGGAGACACTTCACATGGTGTTCCTAATCGACAACATTGGCATAGGTCGCGCCTATACATTATAAGTTTCCATTTTCTTACTATCATTGGGAGGCCGCACCTCATTACATGGAAGCTACTCGGATTTATCTATATACAAAACTCCCATTCTGAGAAAAAAACATACAAACATCTGACCACACTTATTCACCTAAAACAGTCGTGGAATTTCACCATAGTCATCGGAGTATTCTCGACCGATCCAAAATTCTGAGTATCCACTCACCTCTAAATATACGAAAGGAGAATATTCGAGGTTCTTCCATACCAAAACCTTAATAAGCACCTCATACGCGATTAAAAGGTACGAGTGCCTTTTCCGACCACTCCTGAAAACACCGTACTAAGATTCCAAAATTTCCTTCATGTGGTTCCACTAATTTCTAATCACCGTGAGCCTATTCACTGGCTAGGGGTGATACATCCTTCTCAAAATGAAACCTTATCTCCGTTGGTTCCTGAAATCCCATATTAAAGGTGGAATTCACAAATCTCATCCCGATTCAGGAATTAATACTGCGCCAGACCATGCACTGGCTCGATCCTTCCTTTCAAAGGAAGTCTGGGGCGCACTAGTTAACATTGCCTTGATCTTGTTTTGAGGGTGGTAACCCATCCAAGAACTTTATCGAGTGTACCGACATCTTCCCATTTCAGGAATTGTCGATAAACACAAAATTCTCTGGTTGCTCTCCTCTTCCAATCGAACCCTACCTATGGGCGGTGCATGTAGGGACTACTCACTACGTCCCGCTAAACATTGATCTTTCCTTGAAATTTCTCACATTATGTGAAACGTAACATTCCCTTTCCTTCCTTGGTGTATGCCAAAAGTTCCGACCCGTGCTCTTTTCCTCCACGAAGCGCACTTCTGAATCCTTTACACCATACTAACATCATCACTCTTTGCATGCGCAAGTTCTCTCTCACACTTGACTAATAAATACTCCGCTCCGAGGGTTCTTCATAATAATTAAATTTCTACTCTATTCAAGGGATACCCTTTCTTAAATGGCTTCCCACAACCTTCCCATCAAATTAGGTTGTGCTATTATAATTGCACACTTACATATGGATTATCGCCCCTCATGTGATGTTTAATCCACTCTATCACTTACACTTCGTTCTGTTATCCCCACAAACACATTTTCCACACGTCCATTACCACGTCCCTTCATTTCGGATGAGTTTTAACATCAGTTAACCAGGGTGTCTACACCTTATAAACCATGCATACTAGCGTAAGCATCACATACGCTTTTCACCTAATAACTAATTATTTGTTTTTCCTAGTGCTCGCAACGTGATTACAACACTTGGGCACTCTCAATCACCCTAAAAATCTGAAATTTTAAATCCTCCTTATCATCATTTCACCCCTCAACTCATGAGGATAAAATAAAACTTTCAATGCTTTCATATCACACAATCCAGCTCCAGTGTCTTTAAACCAAAATTCAACTTCCAACTTACATATGTATTTACTTGATCCCATTTTGATCGAGGTACCGAACTCATGGAATAGTGACCAAACGTCTCCCTATTTCCAACCTTACGCTAAGTTTCATGCGTGGGATGTCTCGCAAAGCGAAATCCAAACAAGGAACCCTCCCGATACACTACTACCTAGCATTGTCGGTTATCGAAATCCGTTAGGTCCTCCGTCCGTAGCATTTACCCCTTTACTCCGTCTTTTGACAAAAAAGTTACATTTCCTCCCGTAATTACACTTAACAAAGAAAATGTCACCAATTGCACTATCGTTCAGAATTGGGTGTTGGAAAATTGTGTTCCATGAATCTCGAATACATACAATCGGAATTATTGAAATCCCTTTCCCTAATTATAGGGGTATAACTCTTAATTCTCACATCTCTAGAGGATAGATATAACAATGCACTCTTCCTATTACCAATTCCTGAGTGCTCAACATAATACTAAGTCGAATCTTTTCGCTCAACAGTAAACCGGATACATACCAAATCATAATGATAAAGTCTATACATACATTGGCATCGAATATCTCGATCCCACTATCCCCTCTGAAGTCTCTAGGATAGATAATATAAGTGCGAGTCCAACCTTCTTACAGGTAAAGCCTAGCCAGAACAAAAGTATGTTGCACTAACGCAACCACTCCTATAGCCTGGCAATAAATGCCCACTATCGTACTAACCATTTCTATAACATTTTAACAAAGATAATATCATACTCGCGTATCGCATCACTACAACGAGTAACCTCAGTAAGGTACATAACACTTTTATATACTCATTCATCCTCCGCGGATAGCACTAAAGAGAAATGAAAATCCCTCTACACCAGGGAAAAGTATTCACATAATAATAACGTTTATAATTTTATGCATTAAACTCGTCTCACATGCAAATCTAACAGTGAACAAAATATAGTGACTCGTTCGTGTCACATAAACATGCCTCATCCTCTGAGGATACAACTTATACTTCCACCTTGTCAATCGTCTTGACTACACAAATGGTCTTCGGACGTAACACGTCTACTAAAACCAAACAAAACAACTTTAATCGTTGTCTTTTACTAGGTACCATACTCTTATCCCCTCTACCCGCTTTCACAAAATACCTCGATACTTAATTTACTTAACACCTGAATTGCATTCAGAAATTCACGAACGACTGGAATCGAATCCAGGAGAATCACAATCTCCTTAGAGGTATCATACTTTATATAAAAATATAGGCGAAAGATCCCCTTTCTGGGCGAGGCATCGCCCCTCAAACATTTCTTGCCCCAGAATGGCAAGGACAATACTATCACCAAAGCAATCTATCATGGCTCTATAAGCTGTGAGCCAATCCATACCGATAATAACGTCGTGCTCATGAATATCTAAGACTAACATGTCTGCTGGTAATACGAAGCTACCAATTTCTACCCCCACACTCCGACATATAAAAAAATAAGCGAACCATTTCCCAGTGGTGAGTCTATACATGTCACAGTGCTCTCTGCTGTGGCTAATAGCCCTAAGGCCTTCGCAAAATAAGTAGCTATAAAATAGTGCATTTCCCCAGTATCAAACAAAACTTGACTCATAGTATCATGGATAGAAAATATCCCCTGAATCAGGGGTGGTGCCTGCGGAGCTACTGCCTGTGGGACGTTATAGACACGTCCATACTGTAGCTGTCTCTACTGAACTGAGGCTGTTGGAAAGGGTGGTGGAGCTGGCTTCTGTGGTTTATTACTAGCACCTTCCTGCCATGGGGCCCTATTCTTCTCTGGGAAATCCTGATGCCTATGGCCATTTTTGCCACATTGGAAGCACCTCCCTCGAAACTACTTCACTTCACTACGTTGTTGACTAGTCTCGCTTTTTCCCTGGTCTTTCTGGCCTTGATGGGAAATTTGCGGAAAAACTACGTCAGGGTGAGGACAATCTCTCCATTTGTGACCCGACTGTACACATTTATAGCAGAGTCCTGAAAGTTCTCTCTGGTTGGGTTGAAGTTCCTTCCCAGACTGATCCGGACAAGTTCGATGTTCATGACCGTCCATTCCGCATTTAAAACACCTCTTCGTGACTTCACTCGGCCCCCGGCTTTGTTGACCCTGACTCTTTTGGGTTTCCCTACACAATTTGTTACCTTTGTGGCTTTTACGGTCTTGAAGAGATTGTTGTTGCGATTTTTGCATCTTCACACACTTGTTATTTCTAGTCATGACAGACTGACTATACTCTCTAGATCTTTTGCCCCCCATAAGCAGTGTGCTGTGTACTTGATAGTGTAAGACTGCAGTGGTAACTTCCTGTGCCACAATACCTACTAACTCGGCAGTTGATATTCTCTCTAGAGATACCTGAGGTGTAAGTCGATCTAGCTCGTTGACTCCCCTAACCGCTTTAGTTAGTTCTTCTTGACGATCCATCTGAAAATTTAAATAAATTTGGATGAGTTCGTCATTCGCATAAATAAATCGCAGAAGCACGAATTCCAAATGTATACAGATGAACACAACATTTCTAGTACTAGGGCTCTATATAAAAAATGCTAAGCTGAAAGCGAAATAAGCCGTACAGATCCTAAGGACACTAGAACCTGATGCTCTGATACCACCCGTGACACCTCGCCTAATTAAATACCAGGCGATCACTCCTTTATTAAATTAAAATCAAGGTGAACAGTTGGTTCATTCTTAACATCACTGTCGAAGAATACTTTTCCAATTTAAACACCCTACATAATTAAGCTAAGTGTCAAAACCATTTTTAGACTTTACTTTCCAAATTTTATTTTAAATAAACCAATATTTAAATCTTTACATTATTCATAATTAAAGAATCACGCAACAACCATATTGGAACAAACCATCCAAAAATTAAACATTCAACTAAATGAATCCAAAATTTAATACTCAAATGAAAACATCCTGAGAATAACAATTCCCAAAGAATAAAATACTGGAAATAAATGAATCACATTGTCCAATAAAACAACTGGATAATGGAAACGGGCGACACATGCCCAACTGAATAAATATGATAAGAGTGGAATCAAATAAACGAAGTCGTCTAAGAAAGAGGCTTGCAACTCCCACCTAAGCAGCAGCACGTTCCTTCCAAAGGATCCTACGCAAGAAACCCCTGTGGCTGGGCACCTGTAATATATACATATATATATAAGAGAGAGAGAAGAAATAGAGACGGGTCAGAGCCCGATAGTGTAACTGATTTAAATTTTTTTTAGCAAGTATTTAAAATGTTTACAGACCAATGCAACAACATATTAGTGCGACACTCTCTTGAGAAACTCTCACCTCTCTTCTAATGTGCACGCCTATCGGTCTAACCTTCCCAACGGTTTAACTTATCTTAGGTTACTCGTAAGATTTAAAACTAACAATTTTATTTATTTCAGAGGATAATTTCATTTGATCACAAATTTCTCATTTAAACCTTATTTGCTAATAAAGTTTCACATTACACTCTTGAAATCAAGTATTTCCAAATTGAAGTCATTATTCATTTCTTACTTACCATAAACACAATAGGAAGTTCCAAATTTCAGAAGTTCATATATATATATATATATATATATATATATATATATATATTAAATACTCAAATAATATATATATTCTAACAGCACCCAACCTAAAAATTATGGTGCGGGCATACTCTGCTATCCAATCCCCGTATCAATCGTACTAAGGGAAATACAAGTTCGGAATCACTCTCGAACTGTATTAATACATACACAAACAATATTGAGGTGAATCATAGTTTCCAAGTCCAAGAGCTTAGCACATACCCTCGCGTCTCTTAGGACCGTGACTATCGATTCGATAGTCTGTACCTAGGATTTCTATCTTCTAGGGTACGAGTCAATATCCCTTATGAAGGCCCATTCGAGATAAGACCGTCCCAGCGCGGTAACCTCAGGGATAGCAAGTAGCGCGGGCATGATTTTCACACGTATATAATATATGCATACACACAGCAATATTAATATACTGCTTTTTCCATATCAAATTTAGGTTCATCACATAACCCATAATCATGACATTTATCCTTATTTTCACATTATTAGTTATCGCGTATAACGGTTTATCTCTAACTTTAATTTGAGGGATTATTCCAACTCAGTACGTAACACTCATGGACTCTATCCTCCCAAGTGTAAACTTCAGTAAGTATTCATCTATTTTCCAACGTAGATATTTTACGCGTCTCTCCCTTAAATACACAACCCCATCGTCCCTTATGTGTAAGCATCCCAAAAATGTAAATTTCGTCTTAGATTAAAGGTCTCATAGTTGTTAATAAGTCCTACTGGTCTCCTTTATCTTCCAAAGTATTTTAATAAGGGTGCCCAAAGGTTTTCACTCATTTAATTTGAATTTAACAATTTCAAAGGGGAAATATGAGTCTGCCAGGAGGGGTCGATCGATCGAGGTCTGGGGCTCGATCGATTGAACCTTCGATCGATCGAAGCTCTAGGCTCGATCGATCGATCAAGCAGGTATGTCGAATTCTGCAGAAAACCAGTTACGGGTTCTAACAAACAACCTCATCCAAATCCAGATTTTTCATTCCCAATCGCCCAAAAATTCATACTACAATCAGTATACACCCATATTATACATCTTTCACGTAAAGCATGCAATTTTCCCTCAATAACTATAGATTAATAGGCCAAAACTCATATAAAACTCAAGAACCCTAGAGTTTCTTAAACATGGTTCTAATCAGTCTTTTCCCAGAAATTTCTACTCCTAATTCATCATAAATTCATGGTTAAGCCTCTACATGTGAAGGGGTTTCCAAATTATCATTCAAATCATTAGTATATGCGATTTACCTATCTCCGACATGAATTTTCTTCTACCGAACTCATCCTAATCACCCTTGACTAACATGAACGACGCATTAACGAAAATAAGAAAGATAAATAATTTCCTGGAAATTTCAAAGTTTTGATTGGATGATGAATTTGGTGTGGTTGCGTTCCCCGTCGCGCGATCTACGCGTTGGTGGTGGCGGCGGTGCAATCGGGTGACTTTTTGGCCTTGGATTGCTTGGAAAGCTTTCTCCTTCCCTCTCCTATGTCCGTTCTAAGGTTTTGAGTCTGATAACCCCAAGGGACAATTCTCAATGGCTGATATAGCCTAATAATTTTCGTGGGTTTAATTACCCAAAAATGCAAAATGTCCAAAATGCCCTCCCAGGGTGCTAAATAGGCCTAAAAATGCCCCGAGACCCAAACTAAACCCCCGAGTACACTTTTCTGACTATCTCGACCCTTCCGGACATGTTGGAGAACTCAAAACGACCATACGGATAACTTTAAAATATTTCACTTTTATTGATCAACATTTATTCTCGACGCGACACAGGCACGTCCCGACTTAATTTTCCAAAATTGTCATTCTATTCCCTCGTGACTTTTAATAGAACCAATATTATATATTACTTTGCTCATTAGTAATATTCAACATGTTTTCCATAATTACTAACTCTTATCACGTTAATAATTATAACATAATTAAATTCCGGATTTATATTGAATTAATAACTCACATTAAATCTAATAAATCCCCAAATTTATAAAGCATAAAAATACAGGGTATTACAGTTGGTTGGGTGTTTTCCCTTCAATCCTATCCTTAAAATGAATCAAGCACGATAAAACTTGATAAGAAAATTGTGCATGTAAGAGTCGTTTGTGAGTAACTGTGCTTTCTTTGAAAACGGTGAAGGGCTACGAAAGATTATCATTTATCCTTTACGATTAAGCGGTCGTTTAAATTGGACCTAAAAAATTGAGGAATTTTATTATCCGGGGTCCAAAGAGGTTTAAAATAGCCCGAAAAATTTAAAGGCAATAAAAAGAAATTCATGCTAATTATGGACCAATTAGGTTTTTGCACGAATTCTCCAAAGTTTGAGAATTTAGTTTATACACCTCTAAAAGAATATATAAATATGGGGAGTTTGGATGGAGAATTAAAACGGGTTTGCACGTCCTTGAAAGTTTTGAAACAACGCTACATAGTTTTGAACGTTATTGGTGTGAAAATCACTTTGACTTTGATTTGTTGTTTTGCATAAGATGATGTTATCTAAATTAAACAATTTTTACACCTAAGGGTACTTTTGATGCTCATTCATTAGGAGTACATGTATATATTGTGCACATATGATTGATTGTGTTTATTTACCTATCGAATGTATTCACACACATACATTCCATTTCCATGATTTGGTTGCTTTAGTTTAAATCCATGGTGTGATTTTTGGTATCTTATTTTTATACGGAAACTTTGAAAAATCAAAAATAGTTTGTGGAATCTTTTGGGATGATCCTTTGCATGTGCGTAGCTTGATCCTTGTTTGCTATGCATTTTATCGTGACACTCCATGTTTTGATTTTTTCTTCTTATCTATCTATTTGGGGACATCATAAAAAGGGGGAGAAAGAATTATCATGTTATGGGGGAGTTTTTGCATTATGGGGGAGATTTGATTTATTAATTCTTTATTCTTATATCATTTCAAACTCGATGCGTCATGAAGGTTTTTGCTTCATCTCATGTATGTAGGTACAATAATTGAATATCATTATGTTGCACACCCTGATGAGAAAAGCTTTGAGATTTGATGAAGATTTTTGAAGAACAATTTGAGATCTTGCAAATTTATTCATGCGAGGGTAGATTTGTATAGGAAATTTGTTATTTGATAATTCAAATGCTTTTAAGTATGTACTGGCATATACATAGGGGGATATTTGTAAGGACATATTTTTATAAGTCCGTTATCAATTAATTATGTCGTATACCGCTACGCCGTCGAAGAGCATTCAAGAGCAATCTACATCAAGACGGATCCGAATTAATCAAGTTCTTTATCAAAAAGACTACGCGAAGTTTACTTTGGTAAGGTTTTGTTTCAAATACCTTAACTTTTCACTTAGAGCGTTTGGGATATTTTATAAAATAGTTTCTAAGTGTTGGAGCGGACTTTTTCGTCAAAATTTGAGAATGAGTATTTTTTCTAAGTATTGGAGCGGACATTAAAATAATAATTTTTGACCCAACTGTCATTCAAACGACTTTGCACTGTCGTTCAAATGACATTGTATTATCGCGCGATGTCGTTCAAACAACATCTATTTCTCGTTCGCGCGACATCCCCTTCTCGTTCGAACGAGCTCTAATACTGAGGTGGCGCATTTTTGTATAAATACTCATTAAATGGTTTTGTTTTCATTAAGAAGTCCCAGTGTTTTGAAAGACAGAAAACTGCGAAATAACAGAATCCTTTTGACTTCTTCTTTTAGGGTTTAATCCCTTTTTGCTTTTAATTCACAAAAATTCCATATTCTTTGGTGAATTGTTTTGGTGTTCAAGAACACAACTTTTGTTGTTGTTTATTCTTTGTGGGGAGAACTCTACAGTCAGAGAGATGTGTGCAATTGTGGAGGGAGTCTCTACGGAATTTCTGGGTTGCGGTCTTTGTGGCATAGCTGCGCGTGAACCACTGCATATTTCTAGCCATTGCATTGAAGGTTTGATGAAGACACCTCGCGTTACACTTGTGGGCGATTATGAGGTTGTATGTAAGTCAATTGTCTTGTGAATTCATTAAAGTTATAGAAATAAAAGGTTTTACCCTTCAGGGATTTTTTCATAAATTTGTGTCGCATGCTTTACTTATTTATGGTTTGACACACGAACACATTTAGATACATGCTTAGGGGATGAATTAATTTGGTAAGGTTTCATTTTAAATACCTTAACTTTCCACTTAGAGCTTTTGGGATATTTTTATAAAATATTTTCTAAGTGTTGGAGCGGACTTTTTTGTCAAAATTTGAGAATGAGTATTTTTTCTAAGTATTGCAGTGGACTTTAAAACATTAATTTTTGATGCAACAGTCATTAAAATGACTTTACACTGTCGTTCAAATGACATTGCATTGTCGCGCGATGTCGTTCAAACATCATCTCTTTTTCGTTCGTGCGACATCCCCTTCTCGTTAGAACGAGATCTAATACCAAGGCGACACATTTTTGTATAAATACTCATTAAATGGTTTCGTTTTAATTAGGAAGTCCCAGCGTTTTGAAAGACAGAAAACTGCGAAATAGCAGAATCCTTTTGACTTCTTCTTTTAGGGTTTAATCCATTTTTGTTTTCAATTCTAAAAAATCCCATATGCTTTGGTGAATTGTTTTGTTGTTGTTTATTCTTTGTGGAGAGAACTCTACAATCGGAGTTTCTGGGCTGCGGTCCTTGTGGTATAGCTGCGCGTGAACCACTGTAGATTTTTGTCCGTTGCATTGAAGGTTTGACGAAGACATCGTGCATTACACTTGTGGACGATTATCTGGTTGTATGTAAGTCAATGGTCCTGTGAATTCTTCAAATTTCTAGAAATAAAAGGTTTTGCCCTTCAGGGATTTTTCCTTAAATTTGTGTCGCATGCTTTACTTATTTATGGTTATACACACGAACACATTAGATGCATGTTTAGGGGCTGAATTAATTTGGTAAGGTTTTGTTTTAAATACCTTAACTTTCCACTTAGAGCTTTTGGGATATTTTTATAAAATATTTTCTAAGTGTTGGAGAGGACTTTTTCGTCAAAATTTGAGAATGAGTATTTTTTCTAAGTATTGGAGCGGACATTAAAATATTAATTTTCGATGCAACAATCGTTCAAATGACTTTGCACTATCGTTCGAAAGACATTGCATTGTAACGCGATGTCGTTCAAATTACGTTTGCTTCTCGTTCGCGTGACATCGCCTTCTCCTTCGAACGAGCTCTAATACCGAGGAAAAGCATTTCTGTATAAATACTCATTAAATGGTTTCGTTTTCATTAAGAAGTCCCAGCGTTTTGAAAGACAGAAAATTGCAAAATAGCAGAATCCTTTTGACTTATTCTTTTATGGTCTAGTCCCTTTTTTTTAATTCACAAAAATTCCATATGCTTTGGTGAGTTGTTTTGATGTTCAAGATCACAACTTTTGTTGTTGTTTTTATTCTTTGTGGAGATAACTCTACAACCGGAGATCTGCGTGCTATTGTGGAGGGAGTCTCTACGGGGTTTCTGGGCCACGATCCTTGTGGTATAGCTGCACGTGAACCACTACAGATTTCTAGCCGTTGGATTGAAGGTTTGATGAAGACACCATGCATTACACTTGTGGGAGATTATCAGGATGTATGTAAGTCAATGGTCTTGTGAATTCTTCAAAGTTCTAGAAATAAAAGGTTTTTCCCTTCGAGGATTTTTCCTTAAATTTGTGTCGCATGCTTTACTTATTCATGGTTATACACACGAACACATTAGATGCATGTTTAGGGACTGAATTAATTTGGTAAGGTTTTGTTTTAAATACCTTAACTTTCCACTTAGAGCTTTTGGGATATTTTTATAAAATATTTTCTAAGTGATGGAGCGGACTTTTTCGTCAAAATTTGAGAATGGGTATTTTTTCTAAGTATTGGAGCGGATATTAAAATATTAATATTTGACGCAACAGTCGTTCAAACGACTTTGCACTATCATTCAAATGATATTGCACTGTCGGGCGATGTCGTTCAAATGACATTTGTTTCTCGTTCGCGCGACATCCCCTTCTCGTTCGAACGAGCTCTAAATACCGAGGCGACACATTTTTGTATAAATACTCATTAAATGGTTTTATTTTCATTGAGAAGTCCTAGAGTTTTGAAAGATAGAAGACTGCGAAATAGCAGAATCCTTTTGACTTCTTCTTTTAGGGTTTAATCCCTTTTTGTTTTCAATTTACAAAAATCTCATATGCTTTGGTGAATTGTTTTGGTGTTCAAGAACACAACTTTTGCTGATGTTTATTCTTTGTGGAGAGAACTCTATAACCAAAGAGTTGCGTGCTATTGTGGAGGGAGCCTCTACGAAGTTTCTCGGTAGCGTTCCTTATGGTATAACTGCGCGTGAACCACTGCAGATTTCTAACCGTTGCTTTGAAGGTTTGACGAAGACACCGTGCTTTACACTTGTGGGCGATTATCAGGTTGTAGTAAGTCAATGGTCTTCTGAATTCTTCAAAGTTCTAGAAATAAAAGGTTTTGCCCTTCGGGGATTTTTCCTTAAATTTGTGTCGCATGCTTTACTTATTTAGAATTTGACACACGAACACATTTAGATGCATGTTTAGGGGCTCAATTAATTTTGTTTAAAACTAGTCTCCAATTAAATAAGGTTTACTTGGAAACTGGCGAATTAATTTAAATCGGTATCACATATTTCATTCAGATGTTTTACAAAAACTCACACCTTGAGTAACGTTAAAACAACCAAATCATGGATACGGAATGAATGAGTGTGACCAAATTCAATAGGTAATAAAACCCAATCAAGCATATGTGCATGATGCATAAGTGTACCCCTATCGAATGAACATAAAAAATATCCTAAGGTGTAAAATTGATAATTTAGATGATATCGACTAAATCTAATACACAAATCAAAGCCCTAGTGATTTTCACACCAATAACGTCCAAAACAATTTAGTGACGTTTCGAGAACTTTTCAAAGGTTGTGCAAAATCATTGATTACTTTCCAACCAAACTCCCTCATATAAAATATTGCAATTTTTATATCAAACGAGGTTCTAAATTCTCAACTTAGAGAAAGCTTATTAGCCCAAATTTTGGCATATTTCATTTTTTTATTGCATTAATTTTTTGTGCGATCTCTTTTCGAATGGTGGCTTTCACGCAGAGTCAATTTTACACTCTCGTAGCCCTTTCCTGTGTCACTCATCATTTTTTAATTATAAACAAATTCCTCACGATAAATGATTTTTACTTGCATCGCTTTTATTACTTTCGTATTGTTGAACTTGGTTCATTTTATGGACATGATTGAGATGAAAATACTAGACCAACACGTGATAGACAAGTGCAATAATCAAACAAATCCGTGCATGAATGCAGTAAAGGAAATAATGAGTCAAACATGTAGGAGTTATCAACTAATAACGTCTCAATGACTCCAAACATTGTAAAGCACATGGATGACACGATACATTGTCTCAAAACACTATCAAATTGTCACATGGATAAATGGAATGAAATTATGACTCCGTCATCTTAAATGCCCATTCATATACGGTGAAAAATAAAGTAGAAAACACTTTTTGCCTTTGTAAATTTTTTTATAAAAAAAATCTTTTTGTATTTTTTAAAATTTTTGAAAAACAAAAATCTTTTTATTTTTTGAAAACTATATCACAAATGTAACACAACCAACAATAGGCATAATATCGGCATGAGCATCATCCTATGCTAGAAAACATAAAATCACAAAAAATAATCAATCTAAGCAGGTGCCATTAAACGAGCAATGTAGTAAATGCATATAAACCGTCAGAGGCAACCCAGTAGTACCAAATAATGTAACTGAAGAACACAGGGTACAACAAACAAAATGGTCAATAGTTAACCTGGTCGCTCGAACGAGACTCCCTGTTATTCAAACGACACAGCATCTTGTGAAAAGGCTTCGCGCGAGATCAGAAATCGCTCGAGCGAAAAAATCAAATTTTTACAGATTCCCCAGAATGTTAAATAGTGTTGCCTAGTGAAATGTTTTTCCAGAAAAAGATATCTGGAAGGTGCTGACATATCCAAAACAGTGATAAAACAGTAGCTAAAATAATTTACACTATAACAAAGTGAGTCATAACACTAGTAAGAGTATATCATTGAGCATAATTAGTGTAAGACAAATAACCAACACCATCAACCAAAAGATCTAACTTGGGGAATCGAATTTACTTTTTCTATTAAACTTCCTTGGCCGATTTAAAAGTTTGTAACATAAACGCCTAAGATGACCTTGCTTGCCGCAATGTGTGCAAGTGTAAATGTGGCGGTGAACGTTATCTAAAGGTGCTCTATCCTCAAATTCCTAGGTGGCGCTCTCCTAATAATCCTAGGTGGCTCTCTCCTAATGATCCTAGGTGGCTCTCACTTGACTACCCTCAGAGGCTCTCTCACACGTGTGGGGATGGCTTTGGGAATTGGAGCAACATGTTTTTCAAAACCAATCCCACCCCTATTTTTTTTTTTATTTCAACTGTGCCTAAAATCTTATCAAGCTTTTCAGACCTAGTCTCCAAATCAAATTTCACTTTAGTCGAATCTCTTAAACTTTTCTCAAGTTCACCTATCCTAGATTCAAGTACGCACCTAGAATCCTCAAACTTAAGAAGATCCTTTTTCATAGCCTCCATCACCCCTTGAAGACTATCTCTCTCTCTCCCTTGACGTATTCAATCTTCTCCCTCAAAATTTTCTCACGTGCCCTAAAATCTTCAACTAAAACATCATTATATTTTAAGGCACGCTCTTTCAATTGATCTTTTAATTATAAATTGTCTTTCTTTCTTTCAAAGCTTCAGCATAAAGTTCATTGAAAGATGTTTGCAAGTTACACCCATCTTCACTTCCATTCTCACTCCTATCACCCTCACTTTCATGGGATACACTATCAGTGGCTGTGGAAGAAGTATCATCGTCATTCTCATAAGTAGCCACATAGTTGGGAAGGGCATGCTTACTTGCACAAAAATTTCTTCACTCAAGTCACACTTACTAAGGGTGGCGAAATAAGAAATTGGTTTATTAAAACTCTCCCTAACTTTAGTGGGGCACTCGTCTATGCTATGGCTAAACCCCTTACAACAAACACATCTCTCAGATTCTTTTTTTTAACAAGAATTGTTCCATCAGACAAGTGACATCTAAAATCATCAAATTCCCCGAAAGGCATAATTAGGAAAATTAGGATTTCAAAAAAAGATATAAAAAAAAATCAGGATCAAAACACAATAACTTAGTGCAACAGGCTCTGATACCAATTTGAGTGTTCTACAACGGAATAATGCGGGTTCTAAAATAAATTAAATTTTAATGAGCCCAAATTTATTTAAACCCTAACACATGCATCTAGGTTATTTGATAACATAAAATCCAGAAGCATGCAAAGGAAACCAATTTTAGGAAAAATCCTCGAAGAGCAAAAACTTTATTTCATTATAATTGTAAATCACAACTTACACAGTTACAATAGAATAGATTTTGAGACACGAATACCTGTAGGCGTCGGTTGGTGTTGTCAACAATAGATCCACGCGCAGCGAACCTACAAGAACCGCAGTCCTATCTTCAGCCCAGGAATACTTCAGCACTCCCTATGAACCTCAATCCAAATCAGCAAAGAATGTTCACATAGCAAGATCCTCAATGACAAGAAACCATATGATGTAGATTTACCCTCTCTACAAGAGAAATATCAACAAGATTGTATTTTGGGTTCCAAAACAATTCACTAAAGGATTGGGATGTTTTGTGAATTGTAAAAACAAAGGATTAAACCGCTAAAAATAGAAGACAAATTCTTACTGCTTTTTGCAGAAAATATAGACAGTTTTTGAGCAAGTCTTCTTCTGAAAAACGGAGTTAGAGAGTCCTATTTATAAAAAACTTAAGGCGGCAGATCTCTCAAACGAGTAGCTTGTCGTTTGAACGAGATCCAGTGTCGTTTGAACGACAGCTAGAACTTAGCGTGACATGTCATGTCGTTTGAACGACATAGGCTGTCATTTGAACGACGACAGTAAAATCCAATATTTTTCTTTTTCTTTTTCTCGGTAAATGCACCACCTCAAAAACTACAAAAAATATATTTTTGATGAAAAACATTAAAAACTCCGCTCCAACACTTAGAAAATATTTTATGAAAAATAATCACAGTACTCTAAGTGAAATGTTAAGGTACTTAAACATAACCTTACCAAAATTAATCTCGCGGAGACTTCTTTGATGAAGAACTTTGATATTCGAATCCTTCTTGATGCTTGAATGCCCTTGAATAATTCTTCGACGGTTGTAGTTGTATACGACATACTCTAATGTAAATAGGGCTTATAAAATATGCCCTTACAATAGTAAAGCATATTACAATATGTGTAATTTTTAAAAATATTAAAGCATAATGTAGTATGTGTACTTTTTATACCAAAGATAATAGTACTAAAGGAATTACAAATCAACGGTATTTCTGGTTTGTTATTCATCAAGAGCAAGAAAAATTCATTAATAGCAGGGTAAATTCAATATAATTTACCCTTTTATCAAATTCAATTCAATCAAAAGAAGAAATTACAAAATTTGTTCTTAATATAGTACTGAAGTGAATTTCTGATTAAGTATTTCTGATGAGACATACTTGCAAAATAACATTGATAAGACTTACATAGAGAGTTTTGGCTTCGGAAGATGTTCCGTTTTCATCTTTGCAACGTGTTTATTTATAAAACTTGATCCCATTTGGCTCTTCACCGTCCACCTCTTTACTCCATTATTAAATAACAAACAAATAATAATTATACTTGCAAAATAAAATTCTCAACTGATACACTAAAAATAGTAGATATGTTACCAGTTCATGAAGAACCGCCACATATAATTTTGACCCTTCATTATGCTTTACAATTTGTTTAGACTTATTATTCTGGTTTACAATACATTGTCTCTTTAGTAATTTTTGAAACATCATAAGTCTGCATATTTTAATGAATAAAATATTTACAAGTTATAAGATCAACAATATTTCAAACCGGATATCTTGGAGTGCCATAAAGATCGCATAGACTAAGACAATTATCCTTGGTCATACCATTAGGGACATTATCTCAAGCTTCCTCTGCTAATACATGTTGTTTATACACTTGACGAAACTTTCTCCGTTGACTCCTACTTCTCTCTTTGATTAGCTCTTCCAAACACTCATTTGCATGATCATCCAAATCAATGTCAAATCTCCCCTAAAATTTTATACACATAGCAAGTTCAGTAGTGTAAAAGTATAATTGTGTAACAGTGTCACTGCGTATCAAACATATATAAAAGTCAGTTTGTGCAACTTTAACTTCAAGATTACCTCAAAAATTATCAAATTCATAATTTCAAAGCTTCTTCCAATCTTTATTACACCTTTGAAAAGTGGTTTTACCAAGGGAAGGAATAATTTAAGTAGTGGTCTTCAACATCTTATCTCTTATCTAGCATCTTATGAAAATGATTATGGCTAACTTATTAACTGGAGGAAAAGTGGTTTTACACCAGATCGATAGCTTTCAGTTCAGAGGATACGATGACTATGAATCTTAATTACCAATCTCGTAACTCTATGTTGATAGCTTGGTGGCTAAAAAGGACAAATAGTAAATATAAAAATTCCTCTTCGAAACCATTCCTATTATAATTTTTATGGAGTTATGGGAATTAAGAAGTGGCAATTTTTATAGGTACTAAGATGGATGCGGGAAATATGATATCTAAAGTCTTCCAAACAATTCATGCTTTAGCTCCCACCACAATATTCTCATGTGTTGCCTAACCAAAAATTCAGTGACTCGCTAATAACAACTATGCGAGCATAACAACCAAACTATGGTGAGGTTTGTGTTGCCCATGACTAGCTAAATAACACTCGTATACACTGAGGTATCATACAGTAAGGTCAGTGAGTGAAATGTTATGAAAAGCAAGGTGATACTACGAAGAAACAGAAATGCAATAACAGAATATATGTTCAAACAAGAGGTCACGTGGATATGCTCAACACATAGAAATGCAATAACAAAATATAATTGTAGCAACAGCAGTTTGAGTGACTACAAATAGGACAAATTTATTACCTAATCTATAAATTCGTGTCAATTTTTGAGAAAAATCAACTATACACCTAAGATTACAAAAGTTATGCTCACTATCAGTGAAGATGTTATTATCACGACGACTGTTGTTAATATGACAGACGTGTTATATCATAGAGAGTTGATCTAACTATATGTTCAACATGGACTAATAATCAAGAGTTACTCCAACTAATTGGCAATGTTGTGATGAATTATTTGGTCAAAGGTGCCAAAGTCTAATCCACATACTTTTTTACAAAACAATTAATTAGGTGTGGCTAACATTTTTTTGCTCAGGAGGTTTTATTTCATAATACTACTTTTTTAATTTTCCTTTAATCTCCAAAATTATAGTTTCAATTCAACCACATCAACTACGTTTCAAAACAGGTGTCCGCTAATTCACCCAAGCTGCGGGGAAATATCAGAAACTATCATGTGCTCATTTGTTTATACTATTATTCAAAGGCTGCAAGTCACCACCTTTATATATATATCAGAAATCTCAAGTCTGCTATTAAATAGAACCAACAAATAGTTAGTTGTAACTTGTAACTATTATTATTTTTCTCTCCCTCCACTAAAAAACTACATAACCCATAGAAAGGACAAAGCTTAGCTGAACTGAAACAATAGAAAGGAAAAAACTTATGTTTTTGTTCTCTCCCTCCACTAAAAACCCCCATAGAAATAGTTAGTTGTAACTTGTAACTTTTGTCACGACTATTAAAATAGGCATTTAGTCGCTACCCTGCCTCACTGCCCTATATTGAACATTTGAAAATTAAAATAGGCATTTTGTCCATGCCATGCCTAACTGCCCTATATTTAATATATAAATTGAATATAGATAGTCCTTGCCTTAAAAAAAATTAAACTTTGGGGATATTAATAGGCATTTAGTCCCTGTATTAATTCTAATTGATGATTTTATGTGAATATAGATAAAACAGGTATTTAGTCCCTTATATAAAGATTTGGTAGAAAATGATATAAGGAGGGTAGTTTTCATAAGTAGTCCTAAATACTAAAGAGATATTTTGGATTCCTGGTCCTAAGCTCGAAAAAAAATGAGGGCTAGATAAAAAAATGAGGTCCATTAGGCGCCTCGTGGTTATGTCATAATAGATACGAATGAATAAGTACTTATTTTATTATCTTAATGTAGGAAATTAAACAACAAATGAACACAATACTAAAAACTCTTCTTGCACAACGAGGACATGAGATTGCACATACACCTCATGAAACAACTATTGGAATTCATTACACAATTCAATAATTACAATTAGAGAGTGTAAAATACAAGGAAGAATGGGTTAGGGCGAACCAAAAGGCTAAAGAATAGAATTTCTAAATGACTGAGATTCATGCTGAATTGGAGAAGTCAAAATTGGATTAAAAGAAAGACACAGAACAACTCAAAAACAAAATGAATCAAAGATAAGTTCAAATGGAGAAATTGCAAGCAGAACATGAATGAAGAGAATCCAAAAATTTGTAAAAGATAAATAAACTGTCAAGCAAGGTGGAAATTGTACTGGTGGAATAAGAAAGGCAAAATTCAAAAATGCAGTTGAGTTATCTATATATGCTTTGTAGCTTGTTGAAAAGAATGACCATATCAGATAACGTGTACAGTAGATTGAAGCATTGTGAAACCCAAACAAGTGCAGAGAAATTATCCTCATCCCATAGACAATCAGTAGAGTAATAGGTGGTAAACATGTTAGGCAAGGTGCAATGGTGATAGGATTAAAGGTCAGAGATGACAAAATTCCTAACAAAAAAGAAACAATTCACATTCAGTGATGAGACGAGAAAGATAGGAGGCAACCCAAAGTGGAAAATATGCTTTAAATGTTGATAAGAACTAAGTGATGATAACCATACTCTTGCAAATCTTATTTTTAGCTCTCTTCACTTATTGTTGATTCATCAAATCAATCTCATCCATTTTTAATAAGAAATTACTTACATTGAGTCTGTCAAACATTTTTTCCTTATCAGATTTAGTGAGGTCTTCCCATTTGGTTGGGACAAGGTTACAAATGATAATCCTAAGTTCAATTGATAAGAGGAATGGTCTTTGTCAAATGGATTGTTTTTCTCCATTGAAATCTCAACACACATCTTTTGCCCAATAGCTTTTATCATCTTCTGAAGCCCCTTGCCCCGTGTAGGTCTATGGAGTTTTTTTTGTTATAGTTGAATATGTGTTCAAAAGATTAAAAGAAAATAAATAATATTAGCAGCAAATGAAGTATACTAAGAAACATTTGAAAATTAGTTTTTGTACCCGTATGGCTCGTGAATTTTTGGGACTGGTCTATTGTGTTGATGACAATATATTTGCATATTTTACATCCGTTGCGTGTTCAATCATGGGTGCCATGGGAGCTATGGGAGCCGTGGGTGATGTGGGTGCCGTGGGAGCAGAGGACGTCTTCCTGGTGCCATACTAAAAAAGAACATCAAATCACACATTAATGTAATTTAAGAAATTTAAGGAATATCGTATATTTAATGATATAAATGATATACTGTGCATGAAATAAAATGAATCTGGCATACTAAAACTGAAGAAAGTAATAATACTAAATTCCATTAACATATTCTAATGGTATACTACCCATGAAATAAAAATAGTACGGCATAATAATACTTCATCAATATTTCTGAGATCGATGTTAAGACAATTATAACATGGGCACCTAATGTAACTGACAGGTACGATATGATCCTTCGCAAATAGAATGAACGATCTAACACCCAAAACACACCTTTTACAAAATCTATTTGTTTCTTACATCCAACTCTTATCCATCCATTTCACATGAAAAATCAAACACATTATAAATAAGTGTATTTTCATAATCAACATATAAGGCTATCAATTACAATATAGAGACATAAGAAAAACAATGTGGCTTCAATTATGTTTAGAAATGATTAGTTTAGATAACAGAGAATTAATGTATTTAAGCAAGACAATTACTGTATAAGAGACTAACACTACTATTTTTTTTTTTTTATCTTGTTCCTTTCCAACTGTTATTATAAATTTGGTCCAAAGAAAACACACAAAGAACTAAAGGGGCCATCACCAAGCAAAGAACTAGAGGTGCAACTAACGATATTAATTCATCAGATGTACGGAAGCACAATAACATCTTGAATAAACATAAAAAATCATGCCATATACCCCCTAGCAACATCAATAGACACAACATCACTCAATGGTATGTTTTACATCGGAACAACTTTACACTTAATTTTCATTATAAATAGTGAAAAAATAATTTGTACGCTGATTTTTCGGTGCGATTTAAACATTTAAAGGTGTTTCCCACAAAAAATTAGGTCAAAATTCACGTAGTATACAGAATACCCGGTCACTGCCCAATATGAGCCATGACTTACATTGTATTTTATTAAATAGTAAGGTAATTAAAAATGTAGATAATTATAAAATCAAATTTTATATAAGTGATTACACAAATAAATTCATACATAATCCACATAGAGTTTCACATAGGCAAGTTGACAAATAAAGTGCATAAATCAAAATTTTGTTGATTGTTGGCATATGAAAGTAAAGTGGTGCTAACTATTAAAATTAATGAATAATTGCATGTAATATAATAAGAGCCCTAAAAAAGAAAATAACAGGAAAATAAAGGTACCTTTTTGGAAACCGCACTAGGGTGATTAGTCCGTCGGTAAAACAATCGGGTTTGAAAACTGCAAAATAAAAGTACATTTGCAAAATAAAATTACCTATGAAAATTATAAGATGTGATTGAGCATCAAAATGTCAAAATATCCCTTGTGCATTTGTAAACAATAACTTGAGTTTGTTGATGGGTTCGAAAATAATGATTTGAAATTAGATTTGGAAACCACGGTAGAACAATCATGAGGGTTTAAAAATAATTACAATAATTCACATAAATCTAGATTGGGGTGTGACACCCTGCCTAATAAAATACCGGGTGATCAGACTTTCATTATATTAAAAGAGGTTTCTCATTTGGTTCATTCTCAGCATGACTGTCGAAAACCATATTAATTACTAACCACCTATTAGTTAATTAAGCCAGTGTCAAAATTTTTATCTT
Source organism: Sambucus nigra (assembly GCA_949130495.1). NCBI lineage: Eukaryota > Viridiplantae > Streptophyta > Magnoliopsida > Dipsacales > Adoxaceae > Sambucus > Sambucus nigra. The sequence continues at coordinate 227,202,847 of OX422219.1, forward strand.
TCATTAAACCATTGATAATAATATGCTGAAAACTAAATTAAAACATTCACACCATTAATATAATCTAAACCATTACAAGGGATAAATAAATAACTGTCTAGCGGAATAAACCATCGGCTACAAAATCCAAATCAATATAATATGTCTAACAAATAGTTAAAAAATCCCACTATAAGTGTGAAATAAATGAAGTCTAAATGGGGCAACATCCCCAACTAAGACACTGAAATGAAATCCTACACTAGGACTGAAAGGTTGAAGCGTCTAATCAAGTCCTACAAGCCTCCACAACACTATAGAAAATATTCCTTGGAATATATCGTCAAGTCTGGCATCCTTGTGGGTAGACACCTAAAAGGTTTTGGAAAATATTTATAGCAAGGGTTAGAACCCAACACATTTTGAAAACATTTAGCAAGCATTTATCACAATTTAAAAATCAGTTATTGATTACACATGTTAGGTTCACGTACACTCTCTTGAGTTTCCTCACCTCTCAACTATTGTGCACTCCTAAAATTTTCTACTTATCCCACCTAGCCATACTACCCAAGCTAACTAGACACAAGTATCTATCTGGACTATCGACACCTATAAATCCCGTACCGCCCATACAGTACGCTATCCGAATTAATATATCTCGTATGTTATTATTACCATAGGTAACATTCTCCATCTCTTATCATTTAATCATTTAATTAAGTTTCACTACTTAATTCATTATTTATATTCGCACTATCAATTTGTCTACTATCACACATAGGTATAATGCTTCAAATAGTTTTATACTTTTATCTCACTAATATATATAATTACGGTGTCGCTCAAAAGGACCACCGTGAAAGTAGGCATACTCTTTCATCACTCCATGTACGAAACAAGGACTATTGGTCCGACATATCTCCTCGAACCCAAAAACCAAATAACAAACAATGGAGGTGAACATAGTTCTAAGCCTATGGGTTACACACATACCTAACATACCCAAACGACTTGTCATTCTCACTTATACACGGCACATAGTGAGCCACCCTAAGTTCTATGTTTTGGGGCACAAATTCAAACCTCCTTGGAATCGAAAAAGGTGGGATCGCCCAATGCGCGAAAACCTCTATGATAGCAGGCAGCGTAGGTATGTTCACATTTAACACCAACTAATATCTATACACACAACCAATACATACGTTAAATCAATAGGTATAGACACAACCTCATTAGTATACTTCGTACATAGTATTTATCTCTCAAATACTCACCGTACTATCAAATTACGATTATTCCTCGATCGTGTTAATCCGAGTATTACTCTCTACTCTAAGGGTCCTAGCTAACCCTTATATAAAATTCAGTAGTTAGCTCTATCACATGATACTAGTCTATCACATAAATTCACTTAAAATCCCAGTAACTCATTCTCTTTCTTTCTAATTAATTATGCCTTAATTTAAGTATATTAAATCTCGCCTTAATCCCCTCATCAAGACTAAGTCATAATCCCATCATAAGCCTACTGTAATATAACAAATCTCTCATTATATTTTAACAAAGTCCCAAAATTATAGGAGTTCTTGGCTTAAAAAGGAAAATTTCACATTTTGTGGGAAACCAAATCGATTTTCCAGGATACCGAATCGATTCGAAATTACGCAGATCATCTTCTTCCTCAATACACAAGTGCGTTTTCACCATTCTTCTTATTCTCCTCTTCGTGGTTATTTATCAAATTAACATCCAAAATTCCTAAACATCATATACATGTATTAGGATTGATTCTAATGTAATTAAAATATTAAGACCTCATGATTCCCACCCAAGAATAGATCAAATCAAGTTTTCATCAAATGGTTTTATGTTCTTCAACCATTTTTCATCAACAACCCAGATTAAATTTGTGGTGATTATCACACACCCTCGGATTTCTTATCCTTTACATATGCTAAATCAAACTACATGAAATTCCTACCCAGAACCTGAGTTTTAATCATTATTTTCTTCCAATAACATGACTTTGATCAATATATTCAAAACCCTAACACATAGGCATTATAACTTCAAAAGAAACTGTAAATAAACACTTGCCTTATGTTAGATGAACTGATATCATGGTTTTGATGCTGGATGGTGTGCCTTCTCTCCCAATCCTCACTCCAAGATTGATAATGGTGCAAGATCAGACTCCAATTTCTCAAAAACTCTCTCTTCGGCTTCACAAATGATTTCTCTTCTTCTCTAATGGCTTCTCTGAGTTTTTTAACCTCTAAACAAAAGCCTCTCCCATATATATGCTCGTAAAGATTTTGGAAATTCACAGGTCTCTTAACCCTTTGTTACCAAAAGACAAAAATGCCCCCATATGGTGCCTATTTAGTCTAAACTTACCCCGGGACCTAATAAACACCTTTTGGTATACTAGTTGATTATTTCGACACTTTCGAAGTCATTCGTGACCTCAAAATCATCATCCGAGTAACTTTAAACAATTATCCTATCCCGACCTCAATTTATAGTCTACACGCGACTCACGATTGAGATAAATCCATTTACGTCAATCTCACTCGCTATGACGCATAATAATTTACATAAATTATTTATAATCCACTTAGTAAATTTAACACATAATATTAATCCTTATATCTATCTCTTGATTAATATTTAATAGCCACATTTTTATTTAATTCAATTAAGTCATTTCACACACGTAATTTAAAATAAAGAGAATCATATAAATTCCAAGTACGCAGAAATACGGGTATTACATAGGCTTAAAAATGTGCCGTCAGAGGGTGAAACCCTAAAATAACCCCTCAAACATCCCTCTAAGAGGCACAAACACCTCGCACGGGATCAATGTAACTCGAAGGAATTGATCGTGTAGTCACGGGACTTTCGATTTGAGAATACGAAGATAATTTGAAAATATAGAGACTTATGCTTAAAAACTTGGCGTTAGAGTGTGAAAACCCAAACCAACCCCCAAATGGTGCCTTGAGAGACCCAAACACCTCATAGGGGACCAATGTAACTCGTAGGAACTAACCGCGTAGTCACGGGACTTCCAATTTGAGAATACATCATTCGGTTTGAGAACACGATGATAATTTGAAAATATCTAGATTAGGCTTAAAAACATATCATTAGAGGGTGAAAATCTAAGCCAGATCACAAACGGCCTCGTAAGAGGCACAAACACCTCGCATGGGACAAATGTAACTCGTAGGACGTGACCATATAGTCACCGAACTCCCAATTTTAGAATATGAAGATAGTTTGAAAATATCTATATTAGGCTTAAAACATGTTGTTAGGTTTGATAATTTTTTAAAATTACGTGATTACTGATATCACCTCTTTTTTGTATCTTATTTTTTGCAGGAAAATATTTTATCATTAGCTTTTATTAATGTGGAGCACATGAAGAAGGCAATGGTTTACGATAGCAAGACTTTTTATTTAATGTTGTTGACATTGAGGATTCTTTTTATTGTGTGTTATGGTCGTGCGGGCTTTTGTGATTTTATTTAAAAATTTTATGACTGTTCGGGATTTATATTATGTAAGTTTTATGTTAACATGCTTTAGAACGTCCAGAAAACGGTGAAAATTGTGCCCAATTATTTTTCGTCTGTGAACTATTAAGACTTGTAATATTTTTAAGTTTGTATATATATTAGTTTACCAAGAACACGCGAAATTCAAAATTTATGAATTTTCTTGATTTTTTTGCAAATAATAAATATTTTTTAACCAGATTTGGAATTTATTGATTTTCCTGATTTGTTTTCAAATAAGAATTTTTTATTAATTAAAAAAATCTGGTACGGTTTAAAACCGTACCAAAATCATGTCAGATTCAATATCTGGAATAGTTTAAAAGCGTTCCAGATTAAAATATGACACAGTTTAAAAGTGTTTCAAAAGCGTGCCTAATTTGGCACGGTTTAAAACCGTGCCAGATTATTGTTTTTGGTGTAGTGTGAGTGCAACTTTGGGGAAGATCAAGCGGACTGGAGACAACCTTACATTGAATTCATCAAAGATGGAGTTGTTCCTTCAGAGATGATTGATGCTATGTGGATTAGAAGGAGGGCCCCATGGTTCTATGTGCAAGAGGAGAAGCTCTATAGCAGAGGATACTTCAATATGACTTTGAGGTGTATCATAAGAGAAGAAGAAGCATAAGTCTTAAAGAAAGCCCACTAGCCAGCTCATATTGGAGGAGGCAAGATGTATGACCAACTCATGACTTTGTGCTATTATGGGCCAACCATAAAGAAAGATTCTGCTGAGTTTGTTCGAACGTGCAAGGCGTGTTAGTTGCATGGAAATATGATCCATGCCTTTTCGTTTTCCCTTCAGTCATTGGCTATTTTTTATCCATTTCATACTTGGGTATTTGATTTGGTAGGGGCAACACACCCATACTTATAGCAACAGAGTGTTTCACAAAGTGGGACGAGACAATACCATTAAAGAGAGCAACAACAAGTGTGGTGGAAAACTTCAAAAGGTGTGGTGGAAAACATACAATTAGTTCTCTCACAATAATCTTTAAACCTCTAAAAAATTATAAAAACTTGGCCCTCAAATTGAATACAATATCTAAAAAAAAATTCCCAAAAAATCCTCCTAAAATTGTGAGCCCAAGGAACCTTTTTAATTGAAAAGGGGTATGATGTTTGAGTTGGAAGGAAACGCTCTATGATTGGTTGTATTTGAGTTGATAATTATCTCATGGAGTCTTGGAAAGAGTTGGAGATAATTGAGAAGTCATTTTTTTAAAATAATAATCCTCAATTTTGGCACTATTCACATCGCTATTCACATCACCATATTTAATCGCATTTTGACCCCCAAAACTTCCAAATCTCATTTTTGTCTGGCTTCAAAGTTGTTAGTCTTGTTAAGACCTTTCTGAAAAGCTATGGTACGGGATCAACGGATACTCGAGCGATTTTATAAAAATATTTAGTACAGCTAAGTCCATCATATCGTGTCGTGTCGTGTCGTGTCGTATCCTGGCAATTTTTACATATCGACTCCTTTATTGTACAAATTACCGAGGTACTTGTAAAATTGCAAAAAAATTATGATTAATTCAAAATTTAGGGTCATAAATATTTGAAAAACTACAAAATTACCCCTTTTTGCATTTTAGCCCCCGAAATTCATAAATGGCTCTTTTTAATCCAGAATTCAACCAAATATCAGAGAGAATTTTTTTTCCTAGATAAACATTTAAAAATTATTTTCAAGCCCATAGTGTTTGGAAATTTATGATTTCATCCCTTTGGATTACTAAAATTGTATTTTTAACTGGAATTTTATTCAAATTTGCATTTTTCATTTCATTTACGGAAACGACTCTAAGAGCTCATTATTTAAGATATAGTGGCCCTAACAGGTCCTCGATTTGGGCATAATTTATACAAAATAATGCACTCATCACTTGTCTTATAATGGAACTCTAGTAGTGTTGTGGGCCTATCGAACGACCAAGAGGAAACTAATAGGCTATACACCCTTCTCGTTTGTCTTTGGAGCTAAAGCCATTTTTCCATAAAGATGAAAGTCCCCTCTGCCAGATATACTTTGTGAAGAAACATGGTCCCTCAGAGTCAACATATTCAGTTGGAAGCACTGGAAAAAATTAGAGATAATGCGATGCAACATTTCCAAATGTACACGAAGCAACTCTCTAGGGCTTATGACAATTTGGTGATACCAAGGAAATTATGGAAGGAGACTTGGTATTAAATGAAGTTGTGAAGCATATTAGAGGGATCCCATTTCCCAAGTTTAATACCAATGGGGAGGGATCTTTCGTATTAAAATAGGCACATAACTCAAGTTACTACTCAATTTCGAAGATGGAAGAAGAGAGACCTTCCAAAATCAATAAAAAATGGCTAAAGGTATATCATGTTTAAAGATTGTTTTAGATTAAGTTGAGTCTTGCATTAAACTATCCACTTTTATGTTATAGTTCCTTTGAGTTTTTTCCTTTTGAGTTGAGTTAGAGAGGAAGTGTTTAAAAAACTGTTGTAAATTGTAAGAGTTTGTGCAATGATGTATAACAAAGTCACATTGTAATGAAAATTTGAGAAGTAAAGTAAATGTTGTGTACAAGATAATGAAGTGACAACATAATATCTCCTTTCATATATTGATTTAAAAAAAATTACAAGTGTGGGAACTACTTTTGAGGGGATACATGAATATAAAGAGAAAAAATTCATATACAATGAAAGGCCTTAGCCAAGGAGAAACCAGTGATCAGGGCAAGAGAAGAAGTCCCCAAGCAAAGCAGAGGAATATTGTAAGAATGATTATTGGGTTGCGATAAAGGACCCAACCCTAGTTTTGACTTGAGTGTGTTGGATGAGAAGAGCCTCCCTTTTCTTCAGAGCTTTAGCAAAAGCTTCCTCGACCTCCCTGACATCCTGATTAACTTCCTCAACCAAGGGATCAAGTTCCCTCAGTTCAACCTCCTCTACACGTTGGGCCTCCACATTTTTATGGTACAGTTCCCTCTGACTCTCTAAGCGTGCGTCCTTTAAATGCTTCAAATAGTTGATTAAAAAATCGAGGTGAAACCCATCCTTGGCCAATTCTCTTAAATATCCCAAGTGTTGATTTATGAGGGCCCCAAATAGATTAGAAGTTTGGGTGTTCATAATCTCCTCGATGGTGGTGGCCATGTTGTGAAGTCTGTAGCTCATCATAACGCAGTTGGATCTCAAACATTCAATGGTAAAAGTTTTTGGATGTTGGGAGATGATCTATTCAATCACTATTTAGTGGCTACCTTGAATTTGAGGGGTCTATTGAAGCACCTGGAGGCAGAACTCGTGAGGGGCCATGCTTGGCAGATGGACCTTATACTTAAACTCACTATTCGTTGGAGCATTGGTCATGGAGCCATGATCCTTTCACTAGATTCATTAGCCGGACCAGGGTCTTGAAGTGGTAGGGCAATTGGCGAGGGGGCACATTGAGTTTGCCCTTAGGCAGGCGTGAGTTCCCTCGTGGCATAAAAAGAATCAAACACTAAGTTAGAGAATAAAAAAATTCCTAAAAAGTACTTTCATTATTAAGGCACCAAGAATGTGTGAGATTTGGAGAAAAAAATTAGAAAGTGTTTTCGTTGCTAAGTCAAAAATTTTGAGAAAAACCATAACAAGTGTTTTCATTGCTAAGTAAGAGATTCTAGAAAAAACCATAGCAAGTGTTCCCATTGCTAAATCACCAAGTAAGTGTGAGTGGTGTTTTGACTTGTTATTTTGAGTACAATCATATTCTAACTTATGCATTCAAGAAAAAAAGAGAAAGAACAAGGCAAGAGTTACCTCAGGAGATGGAACGTTCATTAAAGGGACCGAGAGAGTGATTTTATCCACAGTATCCCTCGCTTCCTGATAAGGGGCTTCTTCCAGAGGAGCCTCATTAGATTGCGAGGAAGGTTTACCAGGGTAGGGAATAAGTGCAAGCTCAGGTGAAGACCCCAGCAAAATATCAAGAGTCTCAACTCGTTCAGCTACAACTTTTGAAACTAAAAGGACCTCACGTTGACAAGTTGAAAGAGCATCTTGAAGGAGCTGCAAAAGAGAAAGATGAGTGTTAAACATCAAAGGTGACAAATTCAATGGGTAAATGAACCAAAGGGTTAATGTTTACCTAGTTAACGATTCATTGAGGGACCCAATTTGTGATCGACCTCACCAGAAGGATGGGGGGTGGGGTGGAGAAAATACTCTGTTAGAGCTATTGGGAATGAAACCATAACCACCTAGAAGAGAAAGAAAATACAAACACTTAGCATTACAAAAATCAAACTTGAAGAAATAATTTTTTCAAAAAGATGTTATCTTTGGTGTAGTAGAAGAAGTTGATACCACTGCCAGAGGAAACACGGGTTACGGAGAACACATGAAAGAATTTAAGGGAGTTTCCTCTGCTTGAGGGGAGGATCCATTAGAGTTTACTGAGGTAGAAATTTGGCCTTCCCCTAGTGCAAGTCATTGCGCATCTTCCTCTGTATCCCATGAAGAAGGATGTCTTGAGTATGTAAGTCCAACTGAAGAGGAACGAAGGGTAGTAGCTGTTTTTGTTGCAAGTTCCTCTGTGATTGGACTTGTGGGAGGAGAGTACCCACCTGATTGACATTCCTTGAAATTAAAAGAAAAAATTTAGATAAGTGTTGAAAATTTGGTTAACTGTTGAAAATTTTCCAGTTTTGAAAATTTGGTCAAGTGTTGAGAAAGATTTGAGCTAAGAAAAAAAATTATTTACCTCTTGAAGTGGAGAAAGGGGGGGAAATAGACCTACGGGAGAGGAAGGTTGAAGGGGAAGTGAGGGATCTTTGATGCGTGGTTTCTCCTCTATAGGACTGTCATCTAGGATAATGGTCTCAGAGGAGACTATGGGAGGAGGAGATGAACTTGGGGCCCTTGCATATATGGGGGGATGTACTTCATAGGCACGCTTGTGATTGCACTTGGTGCCCAAACATTTTTTTTGCGAAGGGGCACTACTACCAGAAGGTATTTTTCCCCCATATGAGAACTTATGCCATTGGGAGTTAAAGACGTTGAGACTCGAGGGAAAGGTTCTTCAAGCATTGGGGGATAATAGCTTGGGCTTCTTTAAACTCCCTCATTGCTTGTACAAATATCTAGACGACGCTTCTCGACAAGATCCTCTTGAAGAGGGGGAACTGCTTTAGGAGGGGAATCAGAAGTAGATTTGGAATTTTACTAGGATTGTATTGTGGTTTTGGATTTCTTAGGATCTAGTTGAGAAGGTTCATCACTAGGGTAACCTTTATCAGAAATAACAGTGGAATGTTTGTGGGACGTAGGAGCCTTCTTCCTCTTTTGAGGAACATCACTTAAAGGAGCATAAGAAGGCAGCTAAACAAGAGGTCCCTTCGGAGTAGTAATTAAAGGAAAATCAATCCCCATAACATAGTTTCCCTTGAGGCAAAGATTAAGGAGTGGGAATGTGAGATCTGAAGGGTATTGAAAGGGACTTTGGATGAATTCTTCAATTTTGGAAAGCTACATTGTCTAAAACTTCATGGAAAAATGAGAAGAAACGTCATCTTGCCAATAGAGACCTGCAATGATAAGTTTCCCACTGATTTCATTGCATAACATTGAAGTAGTTGGAACGGTATAATCAGAGTAGGCTTGAAAGAAAGATGTATTCTCGTGAGAACCTTGGAAGACTTGTCCAGGGGAACCTTTATGACACCCTCTTAATAAAATACCGGGTGATCAGTCCTATACCAAATTAAATAGGAATCTCATATGGTTCATTATTAGCATCACTGTCGAAAACGTTTTAATTACTAATCACCTAGTCTTAAATTAAGATGATGTCAAATTTTATCTTATTAATTAAATCCAACCCAACCAATATAATCTAAAACCAATTTAACTAACATAAAAAGGAAACTAAACATGCCACCGAACAAGTAAAAGTGTTTGTCGAGCAGCGTTGCCTACAAGCAATCCACAAAGTGCAAGTATAAAAGAGTACCGATACATGCCAAGACCGAATATAAGAGTACAAACCCAATATTACAACTGAGAAAGTCCCTATCTAAATAGAGAATAAGACAGGCGTCTAAACAAACATCCCACAACAATCCACATATACTGCAGCTACGCACCCCGTAAGAAGAATCAGGCCTGGCGCTACAGTGGTAGTACACCTAAAAGGTTTTCGAAACGGTTTCATAGCAAGTGTTAGAACCCAAAACATTTGAAAATATTTATCAAGTTTATTTAAATGCAAGAAATTGAAATGCAAATGCTCTTCATATTTAAGTTAGCGTGTACACTCTCTTGATAACACCTCACCCCTCCACTAATGTGCACACCTAACTAATTATACATAACTCATTTAGCCACCCTCCCTGTAACTAACCTTCTCCCAAATATTATACTATTTACCCCACTGCTATATCCCGAGTGAGTTTAGCTTACACATTATAAGTTGATATGCACATTAACTTATTTGAGCAAATTCTTATTCAATACTATATAACCGTTTCACAAGTTATATTAATTATACATTTACACCATGTATATCTATATTCGTATATAATTTTGCCCTATATATACGTATCACATCACAACATTCACGCACATGTCGGATATAAATGCTATGGTTAAACGCGTAGGAGGCGGTCATATTTTCCCACGGTAGTGAGATTGAATTAGACACCATTCACCTCACTCCTGAACCAAAACGCTATGACATGGGGACTATACTCACCCTGCATTCTCTAGTCATGGGGTTTTCCCACACTGCGCAAGATCCCTTATAGAAATAATATTAATATGCTTTACTATAAATATCAATCACACAAATATTTATGTAATATATATACTACACACCACCGTATATATAGAAATCTAGGCTACCGGTGTACTATGCCCATATCCAAAGCATAAAGCATTTAAGTCTATGGTCCGACCTCATTTTAATTAATTATAAACTAATTAATTTTCATTATTTTGGTGTCACCCTACCAATTATACCCGGACTCTCTCTTTCTGCCCGAATTTCAATATTTCTAACCTATCGTTCAATTTCATTCAATTAAGCCTATCAACTTAATTAACAAGGTTTCAATAACTCAATCATAAACCTTAATCGCTCCAATTTAATTAATCCTCTAATTAGACCAAGGGTAATTAGTCACACCTATCAATCTAGGCAATGTGCAACGGAATAACAACTAAAAAATATGTCTTAAAATTTGCCCAGATTTTTAAAATGTCGTTTTAGGGCATTTTGGAGTTGTTTTTGGAGAAAACCTATTACAGAACAAAAGTTAGAAAACGCGATTTTCTGCAGGGCAAATCGGACATAATCTCCATTAGAACAGTAAATACCTCAATTATATACATATTTCTACACCAAAACGTCCCCAAATCCATCCTAATTCCATACTTGTTTCATTTTCAGTCAACCTCCAACAATTTCATCTATTAGGACATCAATTTCATCAAATCTTAACCCCTCTATAGATCTACAACTTCAAATCAAATAAATACCCAAATTCTTATGAACATAACCCTAACATTTTAATTGATTCTCACCTCCTTTAATATGAATAAGTAAATACACATTAACAATTTGTAAATTAAACCACATGCCTCAATGTAGATCAAGGTCTTCGGATGAGGGAGATGGATTGAATCCAAGGATCTCTTCTTTTTCTTGAAGCTACTTCCCAAAATCCTCAAATTCTTCTAATGGCTTTCCTCTCAATATCTTCGCACTTTTAATCTTCTAAAATGACTTTAGGTTGTCTTACCCTTACCCAATTAGGGTTAAAAGCTTAAATCCCATTTTTAGGCTTATGGGCCTCCTAAAAAGGGTCCAAACTCTATATTGGGAGCTCAAACATGTATAATTAAGTCCCGAGACCCATTATATACATATGGCCACTCATTTCGGACTATTTCGACCCTACCGGACTCAACCGCGAACTCAAAACCACCATTCGAATGATAATTTTTAAAATTAACTTCCACTAGTCAATTTATTAAAATATACCCACTTTTAAATATTCGAAATTAATTAATTCTTATTAATTTACGACAAAAGTAAATTACTAAATTACCGAATTAATTAGTAAGCACATGCCAACGACTAATGAAGGATCAACATAAATCATCTCCTTGGAAGCAACTTAAACTCTTCGAGAGTTATGAGAGAAAAATAACCATGTTTGAGAAAAAAGACTCCTCACTGTAAGGCCTTAGTACAAACGAATTTATTAAAGATATGCAAGATGTCCTTGTGGCTTTATTTCTTAGACCAGCGAAGGAGGAGACAGGTCTTGAGGTCTTCGATTGGCAAAAACCTCAGCGGGTGCTATCTCGAGGAATCTCATGTAGGGAAAGTCTGTTAGAAGGAGGACATTAGCTGTCACAACCTGCCTTTTGGTATGAATGCACAAGAGAGTATATATGAAGCAATGAATTATATATATTTGACACGAATTATTTGACACGAACTATAAAATAGAAATTTCAATATAAAAATAGTTCACATAGTGTAATACCACCGCAGGGGTGAATTACATTTATTTGACATGAACTATGAAGTAGAAAATCAAAAAGTGCCACTCATTACTTCCATATGACTTATTATATGGCCACACTGTTATGTATGCGAATAGGTGACTAGTATTTGTCTCCAAAGGGGTAGACATATTATCCTCTTTCTCCTGGGCCATCTGGAGGAAAAAGCAATTAACGTAAAGATGCTAAGAAGGCTTTACCAATTCTATAACAATTATATATATGGATGAGAGTTGGAGTGCGTATAAAATTCAATGTTTGTATATTAAAGATAAAGAATTAAAGTTTATAATCCCATACTTATCAGTTTATTAAGGGTTTACATAAGAAAGTCAAGGATCTTTGAACTGATAATCCCATACTTACCAACTCACTAGGGTGGAATATAAATAAGTTAGCCATGAGTAAAGCCAAATAATAAATAATCCAAAACCTTTGGATAATAATTGGTTAAGCACACAATTAAAGTGGCACTCATACGTATGTACCATTAAAATAGGCTCTCAACATCGGAGACCATAGGCCATGTAGAAAAGTTCCATGGGATAACACGAGAGTCTACTCCCTAGTTAATACTGATGCTTTTGCAATAAGAATAATGCACAAAGTGTCGGGTAAACTGAATCGTTACAACTAATTTTATGATATCAGTTATTAGGTGAGAAGGGGTAAAGTTGATTCTAATGATCATAATTAAATTCATCAGTTGATATAACAACACATGAGTATCGTAATTTCTGCATATACTTGGAATCAAGTTTGGCTATCATTTAAAAATATCAATAAAAATTATCAAATACATAAAATTTACTATCAAAGAGGTAAAAGAAACCTACTTGCTTGGTATTTCAGACTTCTTATGGATAAAAAGAGGATATCGGGAGGAACTGGTACTTAATTCTTTATACAATGTTTGGGTACATAAGAATTTGTTGGAATTGGGGTTGGGTTGGTCAGGTTATATAAAAAGCATATATTTTTTTTAAAGTTTTAAGGGTTTAATCATAAATAATTTGGGACATTGAAATCTTGAACTTAAGGTTATTTTTGAACTTTGGTGTATGAGACTTTTTGACTGAAAATATTTTGAAGGACTAATAGGCAAAGTTTAGGGTTCAAATTCATAAATTGAAAAAGTCAGGAGGGGTTAAATTGTAATTTAGGAAAAATATTTCAAAGTTAAAACCTCATTTTTTCATAACGAGGCTTAACCAAACATGGCCTTACCTTATACCATTTTGACCAGAAAAATAAAATAAAAATATTGGATTCAATTTCAAAAAATTCTGATTGGTCACGCACCCACACGCGCGTAGTCAATACTTCTGGTCAAAAACTTCATCTTCAACCTCTCGATATTTGGCTTTACGGTTTTAGATCTTTGACCTTGAATATATCCTTTATTTCTACAACATTTGATATTATTCTAGACTATCTCAACCAAAAATTTCAAAAAGGAATCCAACTATACTGGTTTTATGGATTGAGATGCAGTATATCGTAAGTTCTATAACTGTGTGTTTTGTTGAAATTTTGACTTAACATTTAGATTTTTAAAAATATGGAAAGGATTCTTATGAACACGGTTTAGTTTATGCTATGTTAAGGAGAAGTTTGGTTTTGATTTCAAGGTTTGAGATGAATTATACAGGGAGAATTTGGGATTTTTAGTTTTCTTGTTCAAAAAACACTATTGATAAGTTGCATATTATTGTGAAAATTCGTTTGTTTTGATCATTGCACTAAAGTTACCAAGGTTCCAGTAAAGGTATTCATAGCTTGAAATCAGAGCTTTAAGACTTATATCAAAATTCATCATTAAAGCTTAAGCTTTAATGGTGTAAATTCATATTTTCCTATTCTACACTATTTTACACGAAAAAGCTTTAATATTTTGATTGCTCTAAGCATAATAATCACAAAGAAATAATTCGAAACTAAAAGAACTGAATATAATGCATAAAACCATAGTGTAATTATTTGGAGTGAATTTTCCAAGCTTTTAATATGCTTATGGTGTGTGTTTTAACAGATGAAACGTGGGGTATTTGTAGTACTTCATCAGGGAGTTCGATTGGTTACTGGTGGAGGTGGATTTCAGATAAAATTCAAGGGATTTCAAAGTGAATTTAAAAACTTCACATGTTTGCATAATGATATCATGTGTTATTCTTGTCTTTTAATGCCGATGTGTTGCATATGTGTCCAGGCAGTTATGGGAAAATACTCAAACTTTGGTGTTTGGTGCTTGTTTGATAAAATATTAAGGTATATAGCCTTAAAAGTACAGTTTAAAGAAAGTTTAGTGGTAGTTTTGTAATTTTGGAAAATTTTAAGGGATACAATTATAATTTTGTATTAATTGAAGTCTAGAGGATTAATTCGATATAAAGTTGAGGTTTAAAGGTTAAGCATAAGTCAAGTTATGTTTATTTGAAATATTCAGGGGCTAATTTGCAATTATTGAGCCTTTACGATGTCTAGATTAATTTAGTAAAGTTATGGGCGTCAAGGGTAGTTTCATTCTTCTTTAGGAGACCTTTGAATTTGAGGTCATCATAAGGGTTTAAAATTAATACTTTAGGGACTTTTTATTCAATATGTTTGGTTTTCAAAATTCCGGCGAATTACATTGCCGAAGTTCACGACGTTGTATCAGCCAAGAGAACGCCTCATATCAAGATGGGTACTATCGAGCTAGGTGGAGAGGGACCTTAGCGTTAAGGTATCCAAAGGGAGATTAAACCCCTTGCCAATATCACATAAATGTTTATAAGGTCTCTTCTAGGCTGGTAATAGGGTTTCCCAGGCAGAAAAATGTGAAAGTATATATATGATGTGTTTAGGAAACTCAAGAGATGTAACTTTGCCTTTGCCATAAGCCACTTCGAAAAAAGATCCAGCCATAGAAGAAGTTGCATGGAAGAAGTATCTAATTAAAGGAGTGATGGTATCTTTGTTTTAACTCCCCATGATGCTCTGACATATTTGTTATAAGTCAGAATAGGGCCTCGTCAGAGTAAGACGAGGTGCCTGCGATCCCAAGTTATAAAATCTACTAGACATCCTGTAAAGTATTGGTAAACTCACCCCACATATCAAAGAATGTGTGAGTGATGATGTTCCACCGAGATACTCGAACTTGAAGTGCAGTGTTGTGCTCAGAGAGCGTGAAGTCCCCAAACCAGAAGGCTTTATGGAGGCCAACCTTGGAAGGACATCAGCTTTGGTGGCATGAATATAGTTAAACCATGAGGCAAAATGGGTTAGGAAACCTCCAGGTCCTTCAAAATCAATCTATGAGCAAGGAAAGTCTCCACGATCCAAATGAAACCTTAGAGTCCCTTCAAGGGCTAGTAAACCCTAACCTTTTTCTTTATTGTCTTCACCACCAAGCATCATGGGGTCACTCTTGGTATTGGAAAAGAACGTCTTACACTCATTAGCGAAGTGGTCACCTTAGACAAAAATAGGTGAACAACGGTAACAATGGAGCTATTCTTGGCGCGCCACCATCAAGGCGGTGGCATCATGGCTAGAAATTGGGTTGGGAATCACTATAAGGGCAACTGGAGCAATAAAATAAGACATTGTAATTGTTAATGAAAGGAGAGAGGTTTAATAGGTATACCAAGGATAAAGAAGGCTAATGACAATGGAGAACAACCTGAGAGTGGTGGTGATAGTGGAGGAAACTGGAGTCGGCGTGGAGGTTGGAGCTAAAAAGGAAGCAAAAATGGAGGAAAAGGAGTTTCTCTCTATGGAAAGGATTTAACTCTGGTTTTTCAGAATGATGAAGGTAAGAGAAGAGGAATAAAGGGAAAAAAATTAAATGTTGGAATATTGGGATTTTGAACGTTGGTTTTGTTTCTTTTTTTCAAAAAGGCATTTGAGTTTTCCCACGCATAGAATCACGCAATGTTAGTGATCATTTCAATAGAACATGTGGCACTTCGGGAAGTACTTGCGGTTAAGGACAAGGAACCGCTACTATCATTAATGATTTCACTAGGTGGGAGAGAGAAAGTTACTTCAGGATGAAGCAATTTCTTGGCGCCATATTTTTTTATAGGCAATTCAAAATTTTGGGTTAACGGGTTTCCCACTCCACAAGCCTGATCGGTGATGGAATGAAGGCATGCACATCGAAGAAGGTTCTTCAAGGATGGAACGTTCATCGGATTGAGAAGTTTCGTGCGGATATTTCTTAGGCTCACAATAAATATCCACACTATGGGGCAAATATAGAAGGGGCTTTAAGTTTTGTGTGGGTACTCATTGATTTGTGTTATCTTATGGCATTATCTTTAGTTTTGTGTATAATATTTCACTTTTTAGGGTTGTGTGGTAATAGATTGTGTGTTTAGTTGATACTTAATGGGGGGTTTGTGTTAAGCAGGAGTTGAATGTGTGATGTTACTGAAGTTGGGGTGATTTAATTAATTAAACTATTTTTTATGATTTTGGGGGGTATTGAAACTATGTGTTTTCCCCTGTATGATTTTTGGTAGTATTATTTTATCTTTTTTATATTTTTTTAATGTTGTTTTAAATTGGGAATTTAGAAGTCATTGAGTATGGCTATTAATCATAATAAACTCGCATATATTAAACTTTATTACTCGTGATTGATTTGGGATAAAAGGGATTCATTATTTCATCATGTCGAAAATATTATGTAGATTGGGCTTAAAATTAATCTTGTGATTAAATATAACTCCTCCTCCTAACAGAGAGAAAACTCAGTGAGTAAACTCACGAGATTGTTTAAAGGAAGAAGAAGGAAAGCACCGAGGAAGCCTAGTGGGGTAACTCTTCGAGGAAGCTCAAGGCTGCTATAAAGGAGCTTTTCGAGAAGGTTCATGCTCTATCGAGGTCAAATGGTATCTGTAGGGTACCACATCTGAAAGGGCTTGGGAGAGCTTTCATGCTCTATCGAACTGCCTCATCATGAGAACTGGATTGGAGGATTGATAAGCAAGGCAACATCAAGGCCTGTCTTCACCATTTTAGATAAACCTGGTAAAACACCGAGAGACCACAACCTAAGAGAGATTATCTATAGTAATCATGAGTTCCATCTCATTTTAAGCCCAATGCCAAATATCCCTTTACCAAATGTCACATCTTCTTTGAGTGATGTCACGCACCACCTATTTGTTGTCCAATCCAAACTTGACTAAACCAGTGTAGTATTGGGACTGTCAGACTGTTTGATGGGTTACCACTATTATGACAGTCGCCTGACACATAGTTAGTAGCCAAAAGGTATATGTTGGCATTTAATGTTTATGACGTAGAGCAGGATGGCCCATCCGGGAATTTAATGTTAAGTGAAATAAAATAATGATGGGTGGTCTTTCACAATTTTTGAGGCTGAGACCACTTGAGTAAGGTTGGTGGTTATATAGACACCTCTTCCACTTCCTTTAGGAGAGTTATTATAGAGAAAAAAAGAGATATCTTTCTGAGAGCCAAAGTTATTGCAAAACCAGAGCATTTATTCACCCACCATTGATAGTTATTTCCAAGATTTTATTTCATATGTAGAATATTTAGTGTTGTAACTTTGAGAAACCTTAGTGTTTGAGTTTCCAACTAAGGTGTGTCTAGGGTTCTTGCTTTACTGATTGAGTTATTGTCTTTTCACTATTAATAACACCTTGTTTAGTGATTTATCTCCATAACAATAAGGGTTACGCCTCTGTTTGTATTCTAACACCTCAACCCTATATTATCTATGATTTGACCTTTGATTTTCTTGAAATCATTTGGATTTTTGGTTCAAATAATTTTTTCCGTCATGTATATTTACAAATTTTCTTTTCATTTACCTTTGACATTAAATTTTATCTAACAAAGGAAAAGTATAGGGTTGTATCATCATTTGGATAAAAGCATGTGGGTCTATAAAGATATGTTCACTCTATTGCTCGTATAAAGTGCGCATAGAAACCCAACTTGGTATGTAATATCGACTCAATTACTGTGTAGGGTTGATCATAATGTTTGATATGATAATGAATAAATCGAATTGGAACTGATCGCTTCTTATTTTATTTAAATGCACTACTTAATTCAATATTTGAAATATTGAAACCAAACATCAGTTATTGGATTGATTTGTCACCTCTAACCTAGGGACTTCCAGTTATTGTGGTATCTAACTTAGGTATTATAGTATCTAACCTAGAGTTCTTGAGTTTTTCACACTTTTGTTAATATTAATCCATGAATATAATCTTCTTTCCCAAATTAGGTGATTGTTCGTAGTAGTTTTGAAGGGATATCCTCTATACAAAGAGTGGATGAGTGATACAAATAGACTAGGGGATGAGTATCATAGAGGTTCAAATGAGTTTGTAAAATTCACTAATAGATGTCTTAATGACGAAGAGTTCCCATATCTATGTGCACATTGTAAGAGTGGTAAGGTATTTGAGTGGAAAATAGTTGAACTACATATGCTTATTTAAGGATTCAACATAATTATAAGTCGTGAGTTTTTCACGGGGAAATACTTGTTCCATTTGTTCCCGAGCAACCTTCACAACAATCATCAAGTAGAATAGATGTACAAGGTCATGAGGATAATATAGATCAAATGTAATAACCCTTACTTTTAAGTAATTTATTTTATATTAATTTGCCATGTGAGGTAATTATATGAAATATTGAATGATGGGGTAAATATAATTTTATGGGAGTTAAAAGATAATATTTACTAGATTTTGCATATATACTGTTATGTGAATGTAAATAGCATTATGTTGCGATTCATGGTGTCGTTGTGATTTAAATGACATTTATGGTTTAAATGAAGTTAGAACTCAAAATGAATTATATTATTCCGGATGCCAATTTAGAGGGTGCGATTAGTCCCGAAATGGTCAAGATAGTCAAAATAAGTGCCATATTGTATTTTTAGGTTCCGAGCACTTTTGATAGTTTATAACTTAATTCTATAGTTACGAGTCATTTTAGGGTGTGTTAAAAATTAAAAGATGGAAACAAATATTAAGGAACGTTTAAAGTCTTCCAACCTTTTTATTTCTCCTTTACATATTCCAAACCCTAGAGAGAAAGAGTAGTGTGGAGAAAAGAGAGAAAAAGGAAGAAAATTAAAGATTTGGGCTTTGGATTTGTTGCTACCGAAAGCAAATTCGAGACTACAACCCTAAGGCATGTTTTTACTTGCGAGTATATGATTTCTTGTGGATAAATTGCAATGGTAGTTGTGTATTTGGAAGATTTGAGCAAATGTTAGGTTTTGATATATATATATATATATATATATATATATATATATTGATGTTTAACCCTTAGATCTTGTTGTATATATGATTTAAATTGGTTATGTTGGTTTGTTGAGGTGTAGAAATGTTGTGGGTATATTGTAGGTTGATGATAATGAAAGAGATGTAAGAATAAGGAGTTTAGGTTTTTGGTTTTAGCTTTGTAGAAGAAGAGGGATTCTTGGGTCTAGTAAGCACGGTCGACCGCGGTCCCAGGATCGGTCGATCGGGCCTTCGGGGGATAGCCTATTTCTTTCCCATATAAGAATAAATTTTGAGCGTGATCGACTGCGATTCCAGGACTGGTCGACCGGGTCCTCTGAAATGAGCTTTCTGTATTTCTTCCTAGGCTAAATCCTTGAGACACGGTCGACTGGTCCCCTGTTTTCCACTCTTCAAATCCTATTTCTTTCTAGCTTCTTTCTCTTAAGATAGGGACTTATGAACCTTCTTAATTGAAGTAAAACTAGAGTATTAGAGTCTATCAACGGTGTATTTAGAAGCCTAAGTTAGAATGAGAGTTGGAGTTTAAGTTACGGATAATTTGGTCAGGTAATGTAGAGGGAGAATTAGAATGAGTTATTGTGGACTTCTTGAATTGGAGGTAAGAATGTCATTTCATAATGTGTTATAGCAGGTATGTTAATTCATGGAGATTTGTTTTGGAGTTAATTAAAATTTAACATTTACAATGAAGATATTAAACGTTTATGGCTCCGAATATAATGAAATGCATACTTGATAAAGTAAATAAAGTGTGAATGAAAACTTGTATATACACACCTCTCTAAATGCTATCATAGGGGAAGTTACACATATGAGGTGAAGTCCCCTGGCTAGTGAATGCAGGGTGAATACAGTCCTCGGCCATAGGACCGATTATTATATAGTGCGATTATTGTGCGAAGTGAGGTAATTCCGGGTGTGGTTATGACTCATTGTCGTAGGTATATGGCCACTTCCCGATGTCACGCGATATAGGATGCCCAGGTTGTCTTGTGTGATAGGCCCTGGAAGATGATAGCTATTTAGGGGCGCGTCCAGTGGGGAAACTCGGAAGGACGATCTTAAAATCGTTATATGTTGTGCAATATAACTATTCTTGTTAAAGTGGAATCTTATTTATGATCTGACACTTTATGAAATAAATTTCTTTAATACGTTTCCTAATGATAAAAAGGAACGGTGAATTAAGATGATGTAAAACTGAACTGGAAAGCTCTAAAAATGACATTATTCATATTCTCTAGCATAATTTGAAATGTGATCATGGTCATCAGATTGGCGTTTGGTTATTCTTTTAAATTGAGATGTTAGATTCCTTATCATTCTTTTTTATGATCGTAATTAGCTCATTCATGATAATTAAGTTGTCCATAACTATCATGCTTTTTATTCACTTGGTGATTACATCAAACCGGGCCCTGAACCGTTCATATCTCTTTGTTTTGCATGAACCTTGAATACGACCAGGTGCTCCACCGTAAGGACACCAGTATTGACTTTTACATCCCAGTGTCTTAGAGATGTAACACCTTATGAATGTTACGAGATATTTGGATATAAATGCTTCCATCTTTTGTTTTCCAGTTATGATCGGTTACACGTTCGGGCGTGTTGCCTATGTTTTGCACTTGTACTATATGACGTGATATTGTACTGTAATACTCGGTGTAACTCAAATTGTATATGTCTGTTAACCGACAACTTATTCAGTTATTTTGTTGAATATGTGTTGTCAAGTTTTATTTGTTATAAAACTACCGCAAGTGCACGGGCTATTGAAATATAGCGTGTGTAAGTATGGGTCGAACCCACAGAGATTTCGTCAACTTTTATAAAGTATTGATTGACCAACTAGACATATGAGTATATAAGAGTGATTAAGTTTCTAAAATAAAAAAAAATAAACGAACAAGTACAATAGATAATATTAAATGAGGAAGAAACTAGGACATCGGATCCATTTGTCAATTTTAATTAAAGTAACACATTAATTTAATTCCGTGATTCCGAATTTATAACACAAAATATTCCGACTCTCGTCATGTACATTTCGCAGAATATAACATTAAATGCACTGAAAATATTTTAACGTCTCTTAAATTAGACACCATAAATCCCTATTCCCTCGAAAATATCACGTTCTAAATTTTTAATGTGTATTTAAGCATGGGATATCAAAACATCTAAGTGCAAGCATAACCCATCAAAATGACAAATCTAAATTTTTAAAGCATGAATTTCTAATTAATTCTTGAGGTTTAAAAATACACTCTCGTGTATTTTTAAGCGAATACCAATTTTTTTTTTATTTCAAATTAAAACATGTCGGAATATGTACGAAATTAAATTAACATGCATGGTTTAATTAGTCATGACAAACTTCACCTAAGTCCTAGTAAATAAACTACTCACACAACATATTTGACACACAAATATTGCAAGCTGAAAAAATAATTTTCATTAATACATGTCAACTTACAAAATTTCGGGTCCAATACTTGAATTACAATACATAATATGCTCCTCCAAAGTGTGCCTCAAAAATACTCTCTACACAATTTTTTTTATCTCTCAAAGTGTGTGTCTTTTTTTTTTCTTTCCAAAAGTAAAAAGTGTTTTTAAAGTCTCTACATTGCCCATAATTTATACTAACAAAAGAAACCAATAAAATAGGATAAAGTGGGGGTTAAACAGGTATGGGAGAAAGGCATTTTCAGATGGATCAAAACATGGGTTGGTGGGGTTTTGGTAATGGGCATGTGGGGGTGGGGGAGTTGGGTTTAGTGGGCAAATGGGTTTGGGTTTAGTGATTTTCGCCAAAAAGAATAATGGGACAGGCAGGGGTCGAACCCTTGACCTCGCGCAGCTCTCACCCTTTCGCTAACCAACTTACCCAACAGCTCTTTCTAATATAAACATACACCCAATTATATTTAACAACATATTAAAACCCAAATTTCATAATTTGCACAATAGCTCAAATCACCATAACTTCATCATTCGGAGCCCGATTAACATGCCGTTTGAACCGACGTGACCCTCATTTCGGTGCTAACAATATTTCAGTAGTGTCCAGGTCTCGGGATTGACTTTGGGCATTGACCCGGGGCGTTGACTTTGACTTTCTTTTGAATTCGAACTTTGCACGGCCATAACTTCTTAGTTTCAACTCCGATTGATACGCTGTTTGAGCCCAGGCGTCCCTTGATTCAAGGCCTTCAATTTTCATGGTTGGTACAAGTCCGAAATCAGACATTTAAATTTACAATTTTGTCCCTGAAGGTGCGTAAGTGACCTTTTCATGCTCAATTTGCGTCCGGACTTCACCGCTTTCTTTTTAAACTTGTCAATACTAAAAAATAACTTAAACAAGAGATTAGCAATGAATATAAGATGTGAGCTTGAAGTTACCAAAATTTCATTATTAACCCCATTTATTCTTAAATTTATATTTTTCTCTAAAATAATAAAAATATCTATAAAAGCTCTTTATTTATGAAAAAATTGGAATAACAACACTTAGATTTGGGTGTAAATAATACAAAATAATGCACTCATCAAATACCCCCAAACCTAAACTTTGCTAGTCCTCGAGCAAAACTAATTTTTTAAAATCTAATTCACTTTCGTAGGAATCACGGTTGCACTTAGCATGTGCAACAAGCCGTTAAACCCCTAGGTTTCCCTAGTGGACGAGTTTTGTCTCGTGAGGGTTTGCAGTGAATATACCCACAAAATTCAAAAACTTGACTCTATTTACAAGAGACTCAAAAGTAATATAACTAAGTTTGAATGCAAACTTCATAAATATAGCATAATTTCACTTTTCAATCTCAACTTATCGTGTGTGTGTGCATGGCCAATATAACCGTCCATTTCAAAAGATTTGATCGTTACATTTCTTATCCGAAAGTTTGTTTTGATTTCAAAGTCTCTCAGAATGCACTCACAATCGAACACTCGGAAATGGGTTATTTTCTCTCGGTATATGTGAATAAAAGAGTAAATTTATATGAACAAATTTCACATTTACATAATCAAGAACGAACTTTTTATAATGGATGAATATGATCTCATGAACGGAAAATCGATTACTTTTTGAAAACATTGAATCACACCATAGATCCTATTCATCTTCTCTCCACACTTTAACTAACTTCACTTGAGATCAATTAGGACTTTCTTTGGTTTAATTGTAGGCTCGAATTTTGGCTAGAAAGAATGGTTTTTCGAGTTCAAAATTTCTGAGAATATAGAGGTTTTCGGTATTTTGACTTTTAGGCAGTTTTTCTCACCTCCATTTTTCTTTTCTCTTTCCTTTTTTTTTTCTTTTCAAACTCACATTTTTTTTCTTTCTTTTTTCATATATTATTCTTGCAACCTCATTTTCTTTTGGCCTTTTCCCAACAGTAATTTTACCCTAGTATTCTCAGAAAATGAGTATGGCTTCTTTTTATGGGCTTTAAACTCCTAGTTGGAGTTGGGTAGGATAGTGGGTTTTCACAAAAGGCTTATCTTCTTTTTGGCTCAAATGGGCTTGCAATGTAATAATGTAAAAAATGTTGGAGTTTGAGCTTAATTTTGGGCTTTCAAACGGGGCCTAATCTCATTTCTCAAGTTTCATTAAGTTGATGTGTGTCTTAAGACGACTTACTAAGACTTCTAGTGCGTAAGATTCTGATTTTTACCTTTTGTTTTCAGTAATCGAACAAAACAATGAATTTGAGATCATCAACGAATTTATCACTGAAGGAAAGTTTGAGTTATTTTAACTCGGATTGATTTAAATCTCTCGAAAACGATGAATGGCACAATATCTCACCGGGCTAAAATCTCCACATGTATTCTTTAAGCATATTAATTTTCGCCTCAATATCCATTTTCGATCATATTATATGGCTAAGTGTCAAAATTTTATAAGTTGAGAGATTTCTGAATTAATTCTATATTAAGAAATTGTTTCAAAACTCACTTATATTGAAAATATTTTTGGATTTTTGATTTTTTTTAAAAAAAAAATACTATCCTTACCCCCAAACCTAAATTTTACATTGTCCTCAATGTATACAAAAATCAAAATATGGACAAATAAAATAAAGTAGAGAAGTAAAACGAGGATATTACCTGTGAATTTCCACTTGTGTCACCTACTTACAAACTACATAAGTGTATGTTAGCCATAAAATAAAGCTAAACAACCTAAAAAAATCTAAGAAGGAGGGACAAAAAAAAATTATATACAAAGTTGTGACAATTATCACCATCACCGTAAATTAATAATCGAAATAGTTGTGGGTCATTCCAATTAATAATCTTTATAGTTCTAAGTAAAAAAATAGTATAAACTAGTGAATTTGACCGCACAACATAAATCCAAAAATTAAAGTCACGGTCATAATGGTGATCACCGACATCATCACAAATAAAGAATTTCAAAGCACATGAATCATGTGTCGATGCATCACATTGGGGTAACAAATCACAATAAGGATCCACATATTTACTATCCATATTCTTAAAATAGTCATGTAAAATTGGAGATGCATACTCCAATCCTAAAATGTGAAACTTTACAAAAAATACGGGACGAAGATGTATCCCACGGGAATGTATTCTCTTCGTAAAAAATGGGAGGACCATCATAATCACTATAATTATCGATAAAATCGGGTAACAAATCCTCCACTAGATTTTTCCACAAATAAGGTGAAGTGACAATTTTATCAATTGAATTATAAGAAGAAACTTGACAAAAATCAACATCTAAATCATTACAATTATTACTTGTGTCAAGTTTGTCAATTTTCTTCAGACAAAATTGATTATCTTCAATTATTTCATGACTATTTTTAAAAATCTCGTCATTACAACGTTGGTTCACTTTTTCCCAGTTGATACACCTTGGTGGGCAAATAGTAATCAAAGGAATTGGACTCTCATCCATGCCATCTTTAATTTCTTTAAAAATTATTACTGATCCATCCGACTCAAATCGAAATATGTAGTCATCTGGATTTTCAATAGTTTCTAGCCACACATCCAAATGATCAATAAAGGAATCCGAAAAATATGATGGGATAACAATATTGGGATCACCCATTGTAGTTTATTACGTCAATCTTTTTTTTTTTGCATTTATTTAGTGTGCTACAGAAAAATAACACAAAAATAAATACACCAATTGTAAAGTGCGACACACACACAAAAAATAATGACATGGAAAGAAAAAAATTAACACGACACGCGCACTTATGGTGTATTCAACACACAAACAAAAATGACCAAGCACACTTATGAAACAATTTTTTTTATTGCTGTTATTTAGAAAATTACTACTAATTGGTTTTTTTTTTGGAAAGTTTTTTTTTTGGGTCCACTAATTAAAAAAACGAATCTGGAAATTTACATAAAAATAAATAATTTTTTTTCAAGTTTTTTCAAATTTTTAATGTATTTTTGTGATAAACTAGTACTAAAAGTGCTATTTATAAAAAAAAAACTTAATTCAATTTTTTTTTTGCTTTTTTTTTACAGCGGCAATAAATTCTGAATATTTCCGAAAAAAAAATTAATATCAATTTTTTTAAAATTTTTTTTTAGATAGTTTATTACAAAACTAGTGTCAAAACAACTATTTATTCACAAAAATAATTAAATCTAATATTTTGATTTTTTTTTAAATAAAAAACAAGGCTGTTGGTTTTTTTTTTAAACAAATTACAGCAGTTTTGAAAAAGAATCCATTAAAAAAAAATAATTACGAATTTTTACAAATATTTAGGTAATTTATGACAAAATTAGTGTCAAAAATACTATTTAATCACAAAAGACTTAACTTTGTTTTTTTTTTCTATAATCTGAAAATAAATAAAAAAAAAATTGCTGCTGGAATTCTGAACTTGTCGGATATTTCGTTTTTTTTTTTTTATAATAAAACTAGTCCGAAAATCAATATTCTTAAAATCGACCGAAGTCCCCGGCAACGGCGCCAAAAACTTGTTGTCAAGTTTTATTTGTTATAAAACTACCGCAAGTGCACGGGCTATTGAAATATAGCGTGTGTAAGTATGGGTCGAACCCACAGAGATTTCGTCAATTTTTATAAAGTATTGATTGTCCAACTAGACATATTAGTATATAAGAGTGATTAAGTTTCTAAAATAAAAAAAAATAAACGAACAAGTACAATAGATAATATTAAATGAGGAAGAAACTAGGACATCAGATCCATTTGTCAATTTTAATTAAAGTAACACATTAATTTAATTCCGTGATTCCGAATTTATAACACAAAATATACCGACTCTCGTCGCGTACATTTCAGAGAATATAACATTACATGCGCTGAAAATATTTTAACGTCTCTTAAATTAGACACCATAAATCCCTATTCCCTCGAAAATATCACGTTCTAAATTTTTAATGTGTATTTAAGCATGGGATATCAAAACATCTAAGTGCAAGCATAACCCATCAAAAATGACAAATCTAAATTTTTAAAGCATGAATTTCTAATTAATTCTTGAGGTTTAAAAATACACTCTCGTGTATTTTTAAGCGAATACCGATTATTTTTAATTTCAAATTAAAACATGTCGGAATATGTACGAAATTAAATTAACATGTGTGGTTTAATTAGTCATGACAAACATCACCTAAGTCCTAGTAAATAAACTACTCACACAACATATTTGACACACAAATATTGCAAGCTGAAAAAATAATTTTCATTAATACATGTCAACTTACAAAATTTCGGGTCCAATACTTGAATTGCAATACACAATATGCTCCTCCAAAGTGTGCCTCAAAAATACTCTCTACACAATTTTTTTTATCTCTCAAAGTGTGTGTCCTTTTTTTTTCTTTCCAAAAATAAAAAGTGTTTTTAAAGTCTCTACATTGCCCATAATTTATACTAACAAAAGAAACCAATAAAATAGGATAAAGTGGGGGTTAAACAGGTATGCAGGAAAGGCATTTTCGGATGGATCAAAACATGGGTTGGTGGGGTTTTGGTAATGGGCATGTGGGGGTGGGGGAGTTGGGTTTAGTGGGTAAATGGGTTTGGGTTTAGTGATTTTCGCCAAAAGGAATAATGGGACAAGCAGGGGTCGAACCCATGACCTCGCGCAGCTCTCTCCCTTCTGCCAACCAGCTTACCCAACAGTTTTTTCTAATATAAACATACACTCAATTATATTTAACAACATATTAAAACCCAAATTTCATAATTTGCACAATAGCTCAAATCACCATAACTTCTTCATTCGGAGCCCGATTAACATGCCGTTTGAACCGAAGTGACCCTCATTTCGGTGCCAACAATATTTCAGTAGTGTCCAGGTCTCGGGATTGACTTTGGGCATTGACCCGGGGCATTGACTTTGACTTTCTTTTGAATTCGAACTTTTCACGGCCATAACTTCTTCGTTTCAACTCCGATTGATATGCCGTTTGAGCCCAGGCGTCCCTTGATTCAAGGCCTTCAATTTACATGGTTGGTAGGAGTCCGAAATCAGACATTTAAATTTACAATTTTTCCCCTGAAGGTGCGTAAGTGACCTTTTGATGCTCAATTTGCGTCCGGACTTCACCGCTTTCTTTTTAAACCTGTCAATACTCAAAAATAACTTTAAACAAGAGATTAACAATGAATGTAAGATGTGAGCTTGAAGTTACCAAAATTGCATTATTAATCCCATTTATTCTTAAATTTATATTTTTCTCTAAAATAATAAAAATATCTATAAAAACTCTTTATTTATGACAAAATGGGAATAACAACACTTAAATTTGGGTGTAAATAATACAAAATAATGCACTCATCAATATGGTTGCTGATTCATTTCTATCCTTACGTTTATCCACTTCCTTTTCAATTGGATTGTTTAAATGTTTTTCATTAACTTACAAAATAAATTTTTTGACAATCCATTTTTCTAAAATATTGGGTGGTTATCTCATATACTTATTATATTATTGAGATGCTAAGAATGGTCCATCTATGATTCTTGGTATTATTGGAGTATCGAGTTGCCACCTCTTATTTTAATAAGCGGGGTGTCACATCAAAATATGTTAGAGGATTTAGTTGATAATGCTTATGGAGTTTATAAAGTGGAATAAAATGAGGTCAATGATAATGTAGAATGTTTTGGTGCTCATGATGGTATAGGGATAAACCGTGTTGAAGCTGAAATGACTTACAATGGTGTCATTTAGAATATATTTAAATTGGACTATATACACTTCGAAGAGGTTGTGTTTTATTGTGATTAGGTAAGAGTTGAGGACAAAAATTATAGTAAAGTTGATTCAGGTACCAATTTGATCATGGTTGACTTATCCAAGATGAAGAGCAACAAACATGTGAGTGATGAGCCATTTATTTGTGCTTTTCAAAAGGTCAAGCAAGTGTTTTAGTCGGAGCATATCAACAATAAGTCGTAGTCAATCGTCTTACATAAACCAACGCATCTAACCAGTAGTGTGAATGAATTGGTTGCTCCTACCAAATATTAATCCATTTTGG
This sequence comes from Sambucus nigra, assembly GCA_949130495.1. Classification (NCBI taxonomy): domain Eukaryota; kingdom Viridiplantae; phylum Streptophyta; class Magnoliopsida; order Dipsacales; family Adoxaceae; genus Sambucus; species Sambucus nigra. The sequence goes on from OX422219.1 coordinate 227,231,784, forward strand.
CTAATAACACGAATTTGAAACAATTCTTAAATTTGTAATAATGATTTCAATTATTTGGAATAATTTTTAGCTTGGTTTATGACATGGGTTTCTATTATTCTAATGTTGTTGTATATTTACATTATTCTAATGTCGTTATTGATTTATCACAGTTTAATGCCTTGTTCATTCGTATTTGATCATTTTTTGGGATTTGAATCAATCTTTGTTGATTAGCTAATGGATATATTAATTTGGATTTTAATCAGTTTAAAGCATTATTTGAAATAATTCTCAGTTTGGTTTATGATATGGATTTATATTCTTTGAATGCCATTATTAACTTGTCATGCATATTATCTACTAATGTCAAACCTATTCATTATTTATATTTCTAAATCATCTTCTTCTATATATATGTTACTACTAATAACATCATGACGTGATCAGGGAAGTAGGGGCGAGAAAGGATCGTCTTGCACTAGGCCCTTAAAGTGGGTTATGTTGGGGAGAATAGTGGACAAAAGATGACCTTCCAAGATAGGTCCATGGAATTGTCCAAAATGATTATTGGCCCCGGGTACACTGATTGGAGGAGGGTACCAGTTGAGCTTATTATGGCCATTTTTTTTGGGGGGGGGGGGGGACATTACAAGTATAGCTTACTTTCTATTTCCACCCAAACTGAATTTATATGGCGACTACACTGACTGTCATCAACCTAAATCTCGAACGCATTTCCTAGTACACCTCAAAATCCAGCGTCATAACACCAATACTAGTCATTTCATGACATTCGAGCATCACGCTCATAATGACACAATCTTTTGACTTACCTTAGGGATTTAACCACCTATCTCTATCGATTCGGGAAGTCACACCTGACACTACACTGTACGACTCTTCTAAATCTTGACCATCAATATAAGATCATGACCTGACCCTCAACACAATCATTACTAGGATGCTAATGCTTCTTCACACCGAGCGTAACTGGTCTTCTAAGGACACCAAATACATATCATGTAAAGTCCCCAAATTCGACAAGATTTCACCGTCCATACATTTATCATTATAGGTGTGGTCTATAAAATTTTGATTCCCTCATCATGATTACTAGGCGCTCATAACAACACTAATCCACGGTATTCTACATATACTGCACCTTAACCATAAAACACCTCAAGGCGTGATAGCATTCAATTTTTATCCCCGATGATGCCACACACAATTAGTCCTACGAACACTCCACTATACCCTTAAACCGCATTCACAATAGGATTCGCTCGCACCTAGCTATTACTTCGGCGACTCAAACGATCCTTTACACTTAGATAACAAAATTATATTTCTTCTAAATGTCCATAACCATACATCACATACCAATCCATAACTAACGCTACTAATGGTTTTGGAAGGATACATGACGTTGACTACAAGCAATAAACCTTTAGGTCTGTATTATTGACATCACTAAAGATCCTATTCCTTAAAATCACAACATATTTTCTAAAATCCCATTATAGAAAACTAGCCAGAGTTCAGTCCTAAGCCTCCTCAACCATCATTGTTGCTTATGTAATATACTTACCATAATTTTTTCGCACCTCTCATCATAACCTATATAGTGCAATCTTTAATCAAGAATCATTAGGACACTTACTAGTAACAATACTATCTTTCTGACTTAGACCGAGTACACATCTCATGTGTTGACCAACACGGTCCATCGTGCCCAATAAATCATCAATTTCCTTACGGTGGGATACTATCTCAATGCTCTAATTCTCCTAATCGTATCTTGGGTACTAACTACCCGAAAGTACCTAGTTGAAGAACTCAATGCATTTCTATCACCGATCAAAATTGTTTGGGCATAACCAACTAGCTACCTAATCTCCAGGGTTGAAATTACACGAGTCATATTACTAACTCAATAAACATCACTCATAATTCTATATAGGTCAATTGGCTTTTCATATTACTATGTATTTAAACACAAGCACCTCACACTAAAAAACTGCGATGTCACCACTATTTGCTCACACAACAGTTAAAACTTACTAGAATATTTAAATCAGAACCGTATAATCGATTAATGACAACTAACATAGTCACTTACCACTTGGCAATGAATTGACCCATCGTGTTAACCTCTTTGACTTCACCATCGAGGACACGAATCAGTTCGTCACCAAGACAATCGAGACTAACCCAAACCAACATCGACATAGAAAGATCCATTACCGACCTCATCACGTCACTCCCAAAAGAAACCTTGAACCTAGATCTCGGATACCATTTGTAAAGTCCTGGCCCGAATTTACGGGTCACCCATAATCAACCCGATTCGGCCCGAGCATTAGGTGAGAAGTGCAATGAACAACCTATATAATGTTTCTTATCTTGTTTTTATTTTGATTAATGTTTAACTTACTTATCATGTGATTATGATTTAAAATAAAACTATGTGAGGGAACCGTGGGAAGCATACCCGGAGTCCAAGAATACAGAGCCACTAACACAAAATTAAACAGAATACTTGCGTGTATAACACTCTCAAAATACGAACCCGCACCCAACCTATCGGAACAAAAATGAGGGTGTGAGCCAATGCTTAGTGGAAAATATACAAAACACATTATAAAAATGAACGGAAGAAAAAGGACTCTACACATTATATCTATATGCACATGCAACTACCTTGCATATATATATATATATATATATATATATATATATATATATATATATATATATATACTTATACTTATCACAAAAAAGGCTTCTTCTCCATTAACTTGACATTTATCCCTCAATTTTACACACGTGGTTAAATACTTGAAATCACAACACTTTGTTTAGCCCAAATAATTTCTTTATCAAAATTACGCTTTCCATTTAAAGCGATGCACAATAGTATTTTAAATAAAAATAAACTCCTTCAACATTCGTGAACATCGTGTTAGAAAATACTTCTTTAACCTTTGAAAACATTTCACAATACACCTTTGTGTCAATTATGGGTTACACGTTGTAGGATGCTTAACTCTCCTATTTATCGCCACACATCCTATTCCCTTCACTTTATGGAAATTAATCAGTTTATGCATTTCTTATCCACTTTATCCTTTTCCGGAACATAAATTAATTCATTATAGTTAGGTTTTTTTAAACAATTAACCACACAACCCTTTTCTTGACATGTTCCTCATTCCTTTATCTTTATTTTGGAATATGCCAATAATAACATACTTTAACGGACTCCATGTCGTCGGCGGCGCCATCATATGCTCTGACTAGTGATTTTGGGTCTTTTACGCCATGGATCTGATCCCTCCTTAATTATCCCATTGTCATCTGAGTTCCTTTTATGTGTTTATTATTTTACAAACCTCAACATTATTCTTCCATTCCACTTTTTACCTCGACGAAGCCAAACTCAAGATTTCAGCCTAACTTGTGTTACACTTGGAAATAATCTTTTCATGAACTTTACACTTTAACTTCGATTTTATTCCAAAGCATATTCATTTAGCATTAATTTGTATAACACCATTTCCAATATTTTTATGTCATAAAAATGTTCCCCTTTAAATTCAATTACCATTTTACCCATTTATTTCCAAACTTATCCTTTACTCCATTTTCACAAGTGTTAATTTTTTTGAAACACTATTAAGATACCAAAAGTAGCTTCTTTAGTGTTTTTAACACCTAAACACCTTTTTAACATTTTGAGTATCATTCTTCACAAGTTGGAAACCTCTTTATTCGATTGTTCCCTTTTCAAATTCATAAGTGTTAAGCTTTCAAACATTATTAAGTTACACACGCCAACTTCCCAATGTTTAACCATTAACACCTCTACCAACCATATTTTAAAATTAGATATTTCTTTACTTCCTTATTCACTAAATCTAATTACACTTAAAGAGTACTTTTATAAGAAAATACCATTTCCTTTATATTAATACATGTATCTTACAAACCTTATATTCATCAAACCTTTAACCCCTTTTCACACACTTTGATGATTTGAATTTCTACTTTTCTTATTTCTTGTTTAAATCCAACCCAACCTCCTTTAAACTTGTTCACATATTTGTTAAAAAAATAGTACAAGTTTATATGCATGAGAAGATGGATTTTTTTATGGAAGAGTGATTAACCTCAGACATAAATTTATTATGGGACAAAAAGCCTCTCCAAGTGGTTTACACGCATAAGAAAATTAGAAAGTGCAATGAAAGAATAAATTTGGGAATTTGTAATTATCGCCATTACAATTGTAAAGAGACCTACTTAATTGATTGAAAAGAAGACCTAATGTAACAACATCCCATCTTACCAAGCTTATAAGCACCTCTAACAATAGTTGGGAGATCTTGAGAGTTACGGAAGATCTTCAAGGAATAAATATGAGAACCACGATTGGCCAATGATCAGCAACCATATTAGACTCACTATACCAATGAGAGATTGTGAAATTTAGAAGAGATAAGTATGACCTGATTTGAGCAGTTAGAAGATAAATTGTAAATCCTAAAATCCTATTAAATGGGTCAAACATGTTTTCATTCTAGAAATTCATAATACATTGCAAAAATGCATTTTCAATACCCAACGGACACTTTATTCTTTCAAACTCAACAAATGTCTTTTTTTCATCAAATCTTAATTTTTGCAAGAAGCATTGGAATATTATTTCACCAAATATTTGAACATCCTTTCCTAACACTTTATTTCATAAGATGTTCACCATTAGATTTCTAGAAAATACACTATTTTCATAAAAATACCAATTTTTATATTTCAAACTTAAAAATATTTACTCGTCCTTTATTTCCAACAAAATAATATTTTTCAACATTTTTATTCTAGAAAAATGTTTAATATTAATCTACTAGAAACCATCATTAGTTCATGTGCATTCTACTTATGTAAAGTATTAATCTAACAACAATACAACATATAATGAAATAAAGTCACAAATACCATGGTAAATTTTTCCATCTCTAAGGACTCCAAACTCTGGTAGAAAGTTGGTGTAGGAGGAGTAATCCCCAAACCAAATGCATCCTCCATTAATGTTCCATAAGTTCTATATTTATGATTCCAAGCTAGAACCCCTTCAAACTCTCTTAAAAATCCATGAAAGCTTCCATCTCTATCTTCAATAACCCCCAAAAAACCTCCACAAATTTGTAGCTTCACTAATGGAGAAAATTGATGTAGTGGACTTAAATATGGTGTGATACTAGAAGAACAAGATGGGTTTTGGGTGGTGAAATGGCGGAATGGTGGAGATGGGTGTCCAAACATGCGTGGAGACCACCTCTTTGTCTTTCCATCTTCTTACAACTACAAAATGACCCAAATGAACCAAACCCACCCTTATAAAAATCGTTAAATCACCAAATATCCCATTTTGCCCAATCTGGGCTGACCAGATCTCGACAGCTCAATGATCGAAGGGCTAAAAAAGTGACATCTTACAAGGGCAATCTGATCTCAAATTTTACAGGCACGTCATTTGAACGACATAGAGCCTTTTTTGAACGAAAAGTTCTTGTCGTTCGACTTATGGCTTCTAACTACCTTCGAGACAGTGGGCTCTAGTTTGAAGCTCACTCAAACTCCATCTTTAAGCAACCTAGATTTTTGTTTCAAACAACATTCTTGTCGTTCAAACTACCCTCTTTCCAATTTCTTTTATTTCTTCTAATTTTGACCCACAACTTCCCATAATCATCATCAAGCCTACAATGCTTTAAAATGAGAATAGAAACCCAGTCATAATCATCGAAATCTCAATGTATTTATTTTAGTTCAATTCTTGCAGGAAAAATAAATTTAATATCATGGTGGGGTATTATAATTTTACTCTATAATAGGTTCTCTACTTTAGTTATCAGTTGGGCGTTTTGCCCGTTTATTTCCAGTCTCAGTTACTTTTCGTGATTATTTCATTCATATACCATTTTGGATTTTGGTAACCGATAGTTTATTCGGTGTTTGATTTTATTATATGATGTTTAGATGTCCTTATTGGCGTGATTGGTTAGTTAAATTTATTTCTATGTTGGTTTTAGTTAGCGATTTACTTGTTGGCTTTTATATAAAAGATAACATTTGGCACCAATTTATTTAACTAAAAGGTGGATTGAAATTTAAAACGTTTTCGACAGTGATGCTAAGACTGAGCCAAATGAGATTCCTAGTTTATTTTATTAGAGGACTGTTCACTCAATTTTTAAATAGGCAGGGTGTCACATGAACCTCACCCTCTTCATATCCTTCTTTTAAATATTATGGAGAGATATTCATACATGCCCAATTTGCAAGGAAATTTGGGTTTCACTAATCCATCCTTGTCGCAATGAAAAATCCATGCCAATCTTGAAATGTTTTGAAGGGTCTCATAGGTTTCAAAGGTAACCATCTTACATGGGATAGGTCAACACCATGGGATTCAAATCACTTTTTCGTATTTGGGATGATATTTCTTGCAAGTATGATCTTAATTTTTTAGGATTGATGGTCTAAATACACCATGGTTTATTTGAAGACTTTACCACCAAAGAAACAACCCTGGAAGACATTATCTTCAAGTAAGATTTGAATTATTTATGTAAATTTTATCATTGATTGCATTGGATTAAATCAACCAATTTTTCCATGTATAAGATTCTCTTATTGAGGATTATGAATCTTCCAAATGGAGGAAACTCATTCTTGAAGTAAAAGAATCTTTCGAAGAGGAAACTTTTAGGGAAGCTAGGGAGTAGGAGGAAGAAGAGAATGTTCCTCTTGTGAGAGTTAAGAAAGAAAAATTATTTTCCAACAACCTAAATAGTACCTCTTCGAGCATGGAAGAGGCTCATATTATTGCTATGTTTGTTGTCAGAAAATAAAAACTTACAAAAAGCATAAAAAGGAGGATTGTTCCTTCATTACTGTTGGCAGGTATGCCAATCTTTCACTCTTATAATGCTCTCAAAAAGGAATTTGGTGTTGGTTACATCATTCATCTTCACTTTGAATTGCCTACGCTTTTAATATAGGCCATGTTAATGACTTAGCAGTGGAAGGGGAGACAATCCATCCTAGATATTCTATGACACCATCATTAGCATCCCCAATTGATTAGAATATGGTTGGGCCAATTGATATTTTTGGCTCACTACTCCGGCCTTCTCCAATCCAATTGTTGATAAACAAACATATTTTGAGGCAATGGATACTTGCATTCCATTTATTTTGACACGAGGTGATCACATTCGTCTCTCAATCCCAAAGGATATGGAGCATTATAGAATCTCCAATCATCTTCCAATAATCAAACACCTTCTGTTGAATTTTCTTTTATGAAGTTTTTATTGCCTCCAATACTATGCTATTAAACAAGGCACCACCTATAGTATAGGATGATTACTTGACTAAGGATATTCCAAGCTTGATGAGCCTATATAAAGTGTTTTCATTTCATTAGTGAGAGTGCATGTGCTTGAAATCGAAATGGACAGAAGATACCCAATTAAAATCTCTTGTCACATTGTGACAAGATTTTCCTTTCAAGTTCAAGTTGGGATAAAAAAACAATCCCTATGGTCTATGTGACATAAAATTTTATATTAAATATTTAGGTGATTTAATTTAAATGTGTAAAGATAAATAATATAGGACAACACCAATGTGTATGAGGAAAGCCCCCACAGCGAGGAAAAAACCTTAGGCCGATAAAGTTTTACAACTAAAAGATAAAGACTTACACCCTCTCGATGCTATGGATAAGTAGACACTCTTCCCCACTATATACTCCATATAGAGCGCAATCAGTTGGAGAATGCTACACAATCGTGCTCAGTTTTGGTCAGAAATTAATGCAGTCAAGTACTCTTGCCAAAACAATCTTGTTCAAAGTAGAAGAAACTTTTTTTTGTTCTGATTTTAAATATAAGTATGTGTTTCAAAGCTTGGAAAAAAGATAAGAATCCTCGTTGGACTGTAGTGCCACTTTCTAGGTATGTGATGACCTAATAGTGTGATAAAAGGACACATGTGAAGGTGAGGATGTTCGTTGAATGATTTGCATGACGCTTTTCAGAACGGCCTCAAGGACAAGACTCAAAGTACATTTGGCCAACACAATAAGGTAATATAATCCTATTAGGGCACGCGAGTAAAATCCACACTCTTACTATCTCCCCTTTCATCTATTCCATGACAAAATATACAAAAATGAAGATTAATAATATTATAGAGAAGTCTATCAACTGATGACATATTGACACAAGCATGTCCAAAGGCAAAGAAATCCTTATACTACTAATCCTCCGTTATAGAATAATTCCTCGAAAGTCTTCCACATGTTAATCCATCATTCAATCTAATAAAATATATAAATATAGTAATATGATGGGTTGTTTAAGAGAAAAAAATGTGATGAATAATATATGAAAGTGGTTCATCATTCGAAGGTGTGTATAAAAAATGAAAATATCTAGTGCTATCGGCCATGTTATCATATGTATTATATTTCTTGGATATAAACTACATGTTCATTTAGTTTATCATGAAACAAACCAAAACATGTTTGTAATTCGAAATGTTGCTTATTATAATCTTTCTCCCCCTTTTGTCAGGGAATTGACAAAGGTAAAGAAATATTAAATTAAATTAGGGTGCTAAGAATAATCATATAGTGAGTTATTTCAATCAAAATTATACAAATATAGAATATCCAATTCATGGAATATAACTCATATTTGACTAACAGAAATAGAGAAATAACATAATATAGCTAGAGCATGAAAATACCAATACAACTCATAATGAACTAAAAGTGGAAAGAGTGAAGAATATGTCCAATTTAACAGGTATAAATACATGGTTTAATAGGAAATGAGGTAAATGAGTGAAAAATCAGGACTAGTTAATCCATGGCGTACTGAATAAAGGCATATAATGTAATGAGATCGATAATCACACAAGATAGATAAGAATAATGAAGATACAATAAATTATAGCCCATATCTATATAATGAAATAAAAATGCCATAAAATGTATCCAAAGAAGATAAAAATATCTTCACTAAAATTGTACTCCCACCTAGTGAGTACGAATCATAAAATCCAAAAGTGACATAATAAAGTCAACAAAACAATAAAAACCAAATGTTTAAACCATTAAAACAATATAGACACCACAAAAAAAATCACCACCTATTCTTCATCCCCACCATCATCATCCTCATCCATGACTTATGATACCTATGAAGAACATGAACTTCAGACTGAAGATCAAGAATGTTGGGTTCATGTCGGCCATATTATTAGGTACTGAGGTCTGAAGTGTAGTATGACTTCCTAAAATGAGGTAAACTAGAAGAAGAAATCACTCGATGTAACAAATCATCAAGCCCAATAATCATGTGTGAGATCTGACCTTTAGGTACATGGGTGCTAGACGAATGTGAGGCAAGTGGAGTCATATGTCGTACCTTAGAGGTTCTACCACCAATACCTTGGTTGAGAAATATTTCCTTTCGTATACAGAAGGAGGTCAAGGGGTCGTATATCATTTCATCATTTAATCGATAATTATGGCATGGGTCATAACCTTTCCAGCTTTTTCCATCTTCTCACTTGAAAAATACTAACATTCCTTGTAAAAAGAAGGTGTTGCATGAGACATTCATAACAAAGAAATGGACCGTTACCTTTACCAGTGCTTCCTATTCTCTCAATAATGAAATTATGCATTAATTTCCCTAAATCCATAGTGACACCAGTTCTCATAGAATGCAAGAACTGAAAGTGTTAAGCTTGATGGTACAATGATGTGAGTTCTTGGTAATGTTTGCTAGAAAGAGGATTTGAAGAAGATAATAAAAATTGATGAGGTACCCTTGAGGTAAGGCAGTTTGAGGTGGCCTTGTTACTTCTACACTAGTGATATTAATAACCACCTCAACTATAATAGGAGTAGTTACATGAGCATATGGATATAAAGGGTTAAAAATAGTGGGTAATCCATAAATCTCCCTAAGAAAAGTAAGAATGATAATGACGAAAATACCACGAACAACTAACATAAAGATGGATTCGAAAATCGTAACAGTGGTGCAAAACTCCTTAAGGAGTTTAGGATACAGATATTCATTATCAACACCTTGGTTTCCAACATTCAGCCAATGTATCTCCTTAAAAACATTTAACCTGATATTATGTATGACATGAAGAGAATTTACAATCAATCAACAATGTGGAGTTAAAAGTTCTCAAATTGAATGAAGGTCAGTGGGTTTGAAAATATGGGTGGAGTTGGTTCTCCTGAAGTCGAAGAGCTTGACCCAAATTTTTGTCTGTTGGAAATATCATACATGGTCCTAAAGGAGAAGGAATGAAAAATAGATCCCAAATAGAAAACAAAAAGAAAAACTCAAATCATGTAATAGGATTTACATATGTGGAGTTCAACTCTCATAAACACGAAATAATATACAGTAACCATAATGAGTCAAGAAGTAACTCTAAAAGGAAAAGTATTCGTGAACCCATAAAAAATGTCAAAAATTATAAATCTAGAAACAAAGTAAAAGAATAAACTTACCAAACAGTGTCTAAAAGAGGGAATAGATGAGAATCTTTAACAAAAGATTCGAAAACATACAAAAAGGGGATATGACTGATTGATTTTATTAGTAGAGATGGAGAGTTTTGTTTTCAAAAAATACAAAAGAGAGGATATGGGTGCACTTTAAAATTCACTGCCGCTGTAGTGAGCCTTCTCGCTAGTTGCGACCTTCGCTGGAGCGACGACCGAAGTCATTGCGGAAATAACCCTTCACTCGCCACATGTTTGGATAGATAATTTTTAACTTTCTCAAATGAGTGTTCAACTTTTGAATAAGAACTTACATGATACAAAGTGATCAATCTCATAAGAACTACTTCTTAAAATGACAGACAAATAAAATATGATATTTTGCATTATGAATTGTCAAGTCAAAGTTCAAATGGTTAATTTAAGTGCTCTGTATGGTGAACAAACTAGCTAATGAAAGATTCATATCGTTATTTCAACTCAATCTAAAAGATCACATAGGGGATAACTCATGTGAGAGAGACAATTGTACAATCATGAGAGTTTTTCTGATGAACTTATAATAAATATTAAAAGAGAAGTTTTACTTGGGAATTTCAACTTTAAATAATTTTTATTAAAAAAGTATCATTTTCCTTTAAAAGTTAAGTCTTCAACCAATACTTTTATCTTCCTCAATAAGCGATTTATGGTTAAAAGTCTTTGAAACATCGTTTTTAAAAGAAATTTTGCAGGTGGTGGCTCTCACGCATTCATTACTATGATGGAATACTATTTTCATTTTTCAAAGGTAGTATTTTCCACTCAAAGTTGTATCCTTAACCACATTATCTCGCATGATTTTGAAATATATATTATTTTCACATCCATCCATGAAGCGGCAAGTCTCACAAACACAAAGGCTAAAATGTCAAGCTTTTTCAATCCACATATATTTTGAAAGTTCCAAAAAGCATTCCTCAAGAGTGTTTTGCTCTTTAATTCAAAACATAATGCTTAAAATGTAGGGTGGTGTGAGTGATACAATTTATGACATTTACTCAAGATAAATTATGCTTGAAAAATAAGAAATTTTAAAATAATTTCAATTTTAACTATAGAGTTCATAGTCATAAATAGAACCAAGATACAATCATTATTTTAAAATATGACAAATAGATTAGTCTTTAGCATTCTAGCAAGGTTACCTATAAGCACACAATCACCAAAAAGTATCTAGAAACATATCACGCAAATAAATCATTAGACAACATAGAATGTGGTGACGAACAATATAATCGTTCTAAGAAGTACTAATCATATAGTCAAACCCCTTAGCAAGCAAAAGTCGATGGGATCAATAAGTGATCATGTCTAGTTTATAAATATACAAAATGTAAAAGATCATTCCTAATACATATCTTTCTAACATAATATGAAATGGTAGTAGGTTAAATCTTGGGTGTATTTGACATTATTTTTCCCCTTTTTCTATGAGCATGCGTAGGATGTTCTTGTTTCTATCCCTAAGTGTTCTTCCAAAAAAAACTATTATTATTCTTAGCATTATGAAAGTTTGAGATTTATTTAAGAAAATAATAAAATTCTCTTAAATTTCCTTTTTTATGACAATGATCACATTTATAAATCATCAGATGGGGCACATGGGGAGATATCCTGGGAGCAACCTTGTGAAAAGGTTAAACCTTTTTCAAAAAAAAAAAATTCCTTATATTGACCTTTTTCTGACAATAGGAACAAACAAAGTTATTTATCGGTCTCTTATGATTAAGCAAGTGATTTTTGTTAGCTCAAATGGGAGAGATGGTATTCTTCCCTTTCAAATGCTTGATAACTTTTTTCTGTTATTCTGAGAGATTTTAGGAACCATTTTAATGAGTATTATCTCATTTAATGACAAAAATTTGACAAAAAAAGTCCTTTAGGAATGTCTTGTTTGCTAGAATCCATGTCATTTTGTAGATGTTCAGTACTACTCTAAAGATTAACATTGGTTCTTCACAAATTTGCTATTCTTTTTTTCAAATTATCCAATGAAACGGTTAAATCATCTATTTCACTTATTAATTTGGACAAACATTCATCTTATTCTTTGGAGGCCTCCTTTAGATCTCTTAGTTCATCAAGAAAGTCTAGGGGGCCACTAAAGTCAATATTAATAACTTTATGTTTAAAAAGGAGGGAATGACCATGAGCTTCCAAGGCTAGAAAGAAAATGTGTTCTTCCTTTACAAAACGAAGCTCATGTAAAAGTTTGATTTTCTCATTTTCAACGGAGCTAATTTTATCAAGAAATATATCCTTATAAAGTTTTAACCTCAAAGATTCATTCTCTTTGTTTTATTTTATGGAACTTTTGTTTTCCAAATGTTTCACTTTTAAACAATGATTAACATTGATTTTATATAAATTCTTATTTTCCAAAACAACTGCTTTAGGAAAAGTACGTAGCTTATTGTCTTCGCAATCACTAGTACTAGTCATAGACATTTAGTACAAGGGTGATTTAAAAAATCTGATGATGTAACAGGTCAAGTAAAAACACAAAAATTAAATGTATTAAGTAAATTACCAATACTATTTCTCAGTCTCAAGTCCATCTTCACAAACATTAGATCTAGTTTTAGGTGATAAAACCTATTAAAATGAGGTCTAACTCTGCTACAAGTTAAGAGCGTGTGTGTTTGAAAGCAAGATGGATAAAAGATACCCAATCAAAATCTCTCATCAGATTATGACAAGGTTGTAATACCCCGTATTTTTGTGATATTTATTTATGAGATTAATTGAATTAAATGCGTATTAATTGGAAATTAGTCTGGATAAAAAATACTAGTGAGATGCGAGTTAGTATTTGATATTAATGAGTATATATGGCTATATATGAATATGGAATTATTGATTTGTCGTGAGATAGAAATACGGCAATTTGGAAATCTTGTTGAGACGCGTGTGACAGTCGCGTCATGGAATATAATTAGGATAATTAAAAAGTGAATTTTATTTCTAAAAACCGTATGGTCATTTTGAGTGCGCCAATGCATCTGGAAGGGTCAAAATAGTCAGAAAACACTAGCCGGGGGTTTAGTTTGGGTCCCGGGGCATTTTTAGGCCATACCGGCAACGTATAAGGGTAGTTTGGTAATTTTAGAATTTTGGGATTTTTGATTAACGAATTTTAGGAGTTTTAAATGGAAAATTAAAAGACCCACTAACCCATTACCAGCCATTAACTGATTAGAGGGCTACGGGGGTTATTAGAATTAGCCCCAAAAGTTCCTAAGACAAACCCTAGCCTCCATTGCCACCATTAGAGAAGAGCTTGTAGAGGGAGAGAGAAGAGAGGAAAATTCAGTAGAGAGAGAGAGAGAGAAACTCATCAATTCATCATCAAATTCAGAGATACACATAAGGCAAGTGGTTTAATTTCATTATTTTGCAGAGAATGCTTCTTCCATGCGTAGGAAATTCAAATAAATTGTATTGTTCTTGGAGTATGATGAAAACCCATTTAATTGGATGTAGAGATTTAAGAATCTATTGAGGAAATTGCATGTAGAACGTTGATAGGATGATTAGTCAGATGAAAATACATCTTTTACATCATAAAAACGGATTTAGTTATGTCTATGAATGGCTTGATTTTTCTAGGGTTCATGTTCTTGAGATTTGGAAAAAGAACTGTTGGAGATTTGATAATTTGATGTAGTTTAGGGTGATTTGAACCCATATAAATGTTGTAATACGGTTGAAACATGTTTAGGAAGGATTAGATACCTTGAAACATTATTGGAATGATATTTAGGTGAGATTAGAGGTGAAGAGAAGTTGGAAAAACAAGTTAAGGAAAATCTGGGCTTGAATCTGGCCACTCGTTAGAAGACCTGCCCAGGTCGTTCGAACGAGCTCGTTCGAACGAGCTTCTAACGAGTTGACAGTTTGACTTCTAACGAGAGGGATGTTCGTTCGATGACTTTCGTTCGAACGAGATCTCGTTAGAAGGCCAAGTTCGTTCGAATGAACTCTCGTTCGAACAGCCTCGTTCGAACGAGACTTCTAACGAGCTGACAGTTTGGGCTTTTTAGCCTGTTTTGATCCCGAGTGTCCCATAACCTTGCTTATATGTAGAGATGACACTTCCTTGTGGATTAATTGATATATTTGGGATGTTTGGGATATAATGAGGAGTAAAACCTAGAAGTGTAGTTTGAACCTAAGGGGAATTATGGAGTAGGACGTGAGTGTCTATTACGATGCGAGAACATTTACTGCCTAAATAATTATATTAACTGGGAACATATAAATTGTGTTGCATTATATGTCGGTATGAGATTGAGAAGTGTACCACCGATATATTATGGTGATTACTAAGATGTGTACGTACTTAGTTGCTTTTATGTGTATGACATTCCTACCATACTTGCTATCACGGGAGGTTTACGTTCGCTTAGGGCCCTCTAATCCTTGTGTTGCCCGAATTTAGACTGGTACCTCAATGAACATAGGTCAAAGAAGGACTTATTGGGATGTTAATAAGTCTGCTGATCGTGGGAGCGCAGGTATGTGCATGGCCCATGTGATGTGACTGTGTTCGCCTTCATTATTTGAGATGTTGTTATCTGAGAACGATTCCTGAGAGATTCGAAATGCGTGATCCTTATGTACGTGATGTACCGGGATGGATAGAAGAGTATGTGTGCACCGCAGCTTAGACTCGGGGTGCTTGTATTGTATATTTATGACGTGAATAATATACTCTTAATTAATGGGAACTTTCATGTGATATTCTGTGTATAAATATGGAAACGTTTTGAAAAAACATAAAGGGATAACCTGAAATGAATTGTATTACTAATTGAAAATCTTAGTTTAAGTAAAGCCCTCTATTGATTTGATAACTCTAGAATGTACAATGGAAATCGAGTAGTAAAGGGTAGAACTTATTACGGTTTGGTTAGATATGTATGTCATTTAGATGTGTACGGTACGTTAGGAGTGCACATGTAGTCGAGAGGTGAGAATTTCATGTGAGTGCACGTCCTAACATATATTTTGCATTTAGTATTTTAATGTTATTAAAACACTTGCTGTTTTTAAAATGATTTCCACTTTCGGGCTCTGACCCATTTGCTTTCAAATCTATTTTTGTAAAAACCATTTTAGGTGCCCAGCCACAAGGACACCATGCTTAGGATCCTCATTCAGGTGACGAGCTGTAGCTATTTGTGGAAGTTATAGGAATTTTCTTGTAGACGCTTCATCTATATTGACTCTATATTCAGCATTTATCAGTTGTAGGGCATGTCGCCCATTTCTTTAGAGGCATTTCATTTATTTCAGTTATTCAGACTTCGGGCATGTAATTAATTCAGGATTCAGACTTATCATTTTACTTTCAGTTGTGGGATTGTTGTGAGGAGTTTTCCTCCGAACTTATTATTATTTGTTAGTTATTTCATTACTTCGTTATGGTGAATGGATTATGTTGTTCTTACATTATTCTTCTATTGCATGTTAATAAGACTTAAATTAAAATTTGGCAACTTACTTTTTAAATACTAGGTGGTTAGTAATTATTAAAATGTTTTCGACAGTGATGCTATTAACTGAACCAACTTGGAATTTTGTATTGATTTAATAAAGGAGTAACTACCCGGTATTTAATTAGTCGGGGTGTCACAGGTGGTATCAGAGCATCAGGTTCTAGTGTCCATTAGGATCTGTACGGCTTATTATGCTTCCGCTGAGCTTTCTTTGATGTAGAGCCCTATATTTTAGGACTGTTGTATTCTCTTGTTTATGCTACGTTCTTCAGCTATTTTAAGTTTATAACTGCGAACTTATAGACTTTATTCTTATTTCAGAATGCCTCCACGACGTGCACAAAGGATTCCCAGGGATGCAATGCTAGAACCACAGCCCGTACCAGTTCAGGGCACGATGAATGCCGCCGAGGTTGCAGCCATTATGGCCAAAGCGGTAAATGCCGCACTAGCCGTAGTTCAGCAGGCACCACCTCAGGTGCCGATAGCCGCGCTAGTTCAGGCACATGCATTCCCATCTGCTTGGGAATGTGTACGTGATGCTTTCTAGAAAGCACACCCTCCGGAGTTCGCAGGTAGCTCCGATGTGGTAGTTTCGAGTCAGTGGAGGAAGGATATTCAACGGCACTTGAGGATGTATGAGTGCACCGATGTCCAGAAGCAGATACTAGCTACCTTTAAGCTAGTGTTGTCTGCACTGCAGTGGTGGGAGTCTATTACCACCATGGAGGAGAGAGATACTCTCAATATCCAGGAGTTTTGGGTGCCGTTTGACCGTAAGTACTTTTCGTCAGCTGTTCACACGGAGATGAGAAGGAAGTTGATGAGCCTCAAGCAGGAGGGTAAGACTGTGTCCGAGTATGAGGCCGAATTCACTGATCTTCTGAACATTGTTCCGGATGAGATACCGACAGAGGAGAAAAAAATACAGAAATTTACAGATGGGTTGACTTGGAGGATCCATCAGCATTTGTTGGGGAACCTATCGTTGGCCACTTACTCTGATGTGGTTAACGCTGCACTGTTACACTTCCAGGACCATCGCTTTCACCTGACTAAAGGCAAGAGATCAGGAGAGTCCAGCCCTCAGGGCAGGACTGGGGGAAATGGTGCCAGTGGGGCACATTCTGTTCAAGGGCAGAGGCAGGGTGATCAGGGTTCCCAGCAGGGGGATCACAAGAGGTTCAGGTCAGGAAATTTCAGGCACAGATAGGGAGGTTTCCGACAGGGCCATCAGGGTCCGAACGTCCATCCGAACCAGTAGGGTCAGAATGGTCAACAGCAGTTTCAGCAGGGCCAGTGGAGGAACGGTAACAGCCACCAGGGTCGGGGGCAGTAGGGACAGAGAGGGGGGAACTTATCAAGGAAGTGTTTCGTTTGTGGCAAGACTGGCCATAAATGCCAGGACTGCAGCAGCAGCAGGGTGCTCGACATGAGCCACAGAGGCCACTTTTTCCACCTGCTCTCCCAGCTCCAGCCCAGGTGCCAGCACTACCAGCCATTCCACCAGTTCCTGTGCAGCAGGGGCAGTTACAGTATGGACGTGTCTATAACGTCCACCAGGCAGCAGCTCCACAGGCACAACCCGCGATTGAGGGTATGTTTCCTATCCATGGTACTATGGGTCGGGTTTTGTTTGATTCGGGGGCAACGCATTGCTTTATAGCTACACATTTTGCGAAAGCCTTAGGGTTGTTAGCCACAGCAGAGAGCACAGTGACGTGTGTAGGGAGTGGGTCACTTATTTTCTTTATATGCTGGGGAGTGGGGGTAGAGATTGGTAGTTTGGTATTACCTGTAGACATGTTGGTATTAGATATGCATGTTCACGATGTGATCATCGGTATGGATTGGCTCGCGGATTATAAATCCATGATTGATTTCTTCGGTGGGAGCATTATTTTTGCCATTCCAGGGTAAAAGATGTTTGTAGTGGCGATGCCTCGCCCAGAGGGAGGTTCGACCGCTCATTTGTACTACATAGAGGAGGATACCTCTAAGGAGGTTATGATTCCTTTAGTTTCGATCCCAGTTGTCAGGGAATATTTCGATATGTTTCAGGAGATACAAGGCCTACCCCCCAGTCGAGAGATAGACTTTATCATAGACTTATTGCCAGATACGAGACCTATAGCACGCGCACAGTACCGTATGGATCCGGCAGAGATGCGAGAGCTACGAGATCAGATTGAGCAGTTGTTGGGTCAGGGGTTTATACAGAGGAGTACTTCACCGTGGGGTGCCCCTGTGTTGTTCGTGAAGAAGAGAGATGGTTCACTGAGACTGTGTGTGGACTACCGAGAGTTGAATAAGGTCACGATACGAAATAAGTATCCGTTGCCTCGAATCGATGACTTATTCGACCAGTTGAGAGGAGCTTCTTTCTTCTCGAAGATTGATTTGAGATCGGGATACCATCAGTTGCATATCAGGGAGTAAGACGTCTCGAAGACTGCGTTCTTAACGAGATATGGTTCTTACGAGTTTCGGGTTATGCCTTTTGGTTTGACCAATGCTCCAATCGTGTTTATGGACATGATGAATAGGGTGTTAAGGGATTTCCTAGATCATTTTGTCATTGTCTTCATCGATGATATTCTGGTTTACTCCCAGATAGAGGAGGAGCACGCCGAGAATTTGAAGCAAGTTTTGCAGACGCTACGTCAGAACGAGCTGTATGCAAAATATGAGAAGTGTGGGTTTTGGCTGAAGGAGGTCCAGTTTTTGGGACATATTATTTTCGATCGGGGGATATCTGTTGATCCAGGGAAAGTATCCGCGGTGAGGGAGTGGGGACAACCCACGACACCGACGGAGATCCGTAGTTTCTTGGGATTAGTAGGATACTACAGGAGGTTCATTCGAGGATTTTCGAAGATAGCAGGTCCTTTGACACATCTGACTCGTAAGGGTGTGCCATTCATCTGGAGTCATGGCTGTCAGTTGGCATTCGATGAGTTGAAGAATAAGTTGACCTCAGCACCTGCGTTAGCATTGTCGAGATTGGGAGTTGAGTATCTAGTCTACACTGATGCATCCTTGCAAGGACTTGGAGGTGTATTACAGCAGGAAAGTCAGGCCATTGCTTATGCATCCCGTAAGCTAAAGCCTCACGAGAAGAATTACCCCACTCATGACTTGGAGTTGGCGGCAGTTGTATTTGCCCTTCGTATTTGGAGACATTACCTTTTGGTGGAAAAGTTTCAATTGTTCACGGACCACAAGTCCCTACAGTACCTATTCACGTAAAAGGAGTTGAATATGCGGCAACGAAGGTGGCTTGAGTTTGTGAAGGACTATCAGTTTGATATCCAGTATCACCCGGGGAAGGCTAACGTGGTAGCAGACGCGTTGAGCCATAGGCCATTAGATGAGGTGGAAGGGGTGTGGAAGGCCAAGTGGAAGGAGTTGGGACACCAGGATGTAGTGGCCCGATCATTCATGCCTGTGATGACCGTTACGCCACAGATTGTCACGAAGGTGGTAAAGGCACAGTCAAATGACTCGTTCTGTCAGGAGCAGATAGTTCGATTACTAGCAGAGGGAGCCGAGTCCTATATCGTTATCTCAGACGGGGGATTATGCTTCAATGGGAGATTGGTAGGTCCGGAAGGGGAGGAATTGCGGCACAAGGTGATGGCAGAGTCGCACGGATCACGGTTCGCGGTACATCTCGGTGGGGACAAAATGTACCAAGACATGAGACGACAATATTGGTGGAGCGGGATGAAGAGAGATATTTCCGTGTTTGTTTCTAAATGTGCCACTTGTCAGCTAGTAAAAGTGGATCATCAGAGATCGGCAGGACTGCTACAGCCGTTGGAGGTCCCGATGTGGATGTGGGAGAGCATATCCATGAACTTTATCACGGGGTTGCCTACGTCACAGAGAGGTCACGACTCCATTTGGGTAATTGTGGACAGGTTGACCAAAGTCGCTCATTTTCTAACCGTAAGGACGGGCTACACTACGGGACAGTATGCCCAGCTCTTTATTGCAGAGATAGTGAGACTTCACGGTGTGCCCCTAAATATCGTGTCTGACAGAGACAAGATATTCGTTTCACGGTTTTGGGAGAGTTTTCAGGAGGCCATGGGCACGTAATTGCGGTTGAGTACGACGTATCACCCGCAGACCGATGGGCAGACCGAGCGTATAAACCAGATGTTGGAGGACATGTTACGTATGTGCATCATTGATTTCGAAGGTGGATGGGAGCAGTATCTTCCACTGGTGGAGTTTGCTTACAATAACTCCTACCAGTTCACCATTGGCATGGATCCATTTGAGGCGTTGTACGGTAGACCTTGTCGTTCCCCAGCATGTTGGTTGGAGGTGGGGGACAACAAACTACTTGGGCCGAAAGTGATTCAGGATACTTCGGTGAGGATAAAATTGATTCGGAGTCGCATTCGGGTAGCTCAGGATCGGCAGAAGAGCTATGTTGATGCGAAGAGGTTCTTCAGAGAGTTCCAAGTGGGGGACCAAGTTTTGCTCAGAGTATCTCCTATGAATGGGATTATGCATTTCGAGAAGAAAAGGAAGTTGGCACCGAGATATGTGGGACCATTTCCTATTATTGAGCGGATTGGACCGGTTGCGTATAGACTTAGGTTACCGGAGCATTTGCATCAGATTCACGATGTATTTCATATTTCCTCGCTAAGGAAATATCTTAGAGACAATTTGTCTCATTCTCATATTGCTTTGGAGGACATCGATCTCCAACCTGATAGCTCCTACGAGGAGGGGCCGATTGCTATTTTTGACCGAAGTGAGCGGAAACTACGGTCAAAGATAGTTCCGTTAGTGCGTGTTTAGTGGCGACATCATAATGTCGAGGAGTCCACATGGGAGCGCGAGGATGAGATGCAAGAACGTTATCCAGAGTTGTTCTTACCAGGTACTTTCTAGTTCCGAATTTCGGGACGAAATTCAGTTATTAGGGGGGAAGTATGTAATACCCCGTATTTTTGTGATATTTATTTATGGGATTAATTGAATTAAATGCGTATTAATTGGAAATTAATCCGGATAAAAAATACTAGCGAGATGCGAGTTAGTATTTGATATTAATGAGTATATATGGCTATATATGAATATGGAATTATTGATTTGTCGTGAGATAGAAATACGGCAATTTGGAAATCTTGTTGAGACGCGTGTGACAGTCGCGTCATGGAATATAATTATGATAATTAAAAAGTGAATTTTATTTCTATAAACCGTATGGTCATTTTGAGTGTGCCAACTTGTCCGGAAGGGTAGAAATAGTCAGAAAACACTAGCCGGGGGTTTAGTTTGGGTCCCGGGGCATTTTTAGGCCATACCGGCAACGTATAAGGGTAGTTTGGTAATTTTAGAATTTTAGGATTTTTGATTAACGAATTTTAGGAGTTTTAAATTGAAAATTAAAAGACCCACTAACCCATTACCAGCCATTAACTTATTAGAGGGCTACGGGGGTTATTAGAATTAGCCCCAAAAGTTCCTAAGACAAACCCTAGCCTCCATTGCCACCATTAGAGAAGAGCTTGTAGAGGGAGAGAGAAGAGAGGAAAATTCTGCAGAGAGAGAGAGAGAAACTCATCAATTCGTCATCAAATTCAGAGATACACATAAGGCAAGTGGTTTAATTTCATTATTTTGCAGAGAATGCTTCTTCCATGTGTAGGAAATTCAAATAAATTGTATTGTTCTTGGAGTATGATGAAAACCCATTTAATTGGATGTAGAGATTTAAGAATCTATTGAGGAAATTGCATGTAGAACGTTGATAGGATGATTAGTCAGATGAAAATACATCTTTTACATCATAAAAACGGATTTAGTTATGTCTATGAATGACTTGATTTTTCTAGGGTTCATGTTCTTGAGATTTGGAAAAAAAACTGTTGGAGATTTGATAATTTGATGTAGTTTAGGGTGATTTGAACCCATATAAATGTTGTAATACGGTTGAAACATGTTTAGGAAGGATTAGATACCTTGAAATATTGTTGGAATGACATTTAGGTGAGATTAGAGGTGAAAAGAAGTTGGAAAAATGAGTTAAGGAAAATCTAGGCTTGAATCTGGCCACTCGTTAGAAGACCTGCCCAGGTCGTTCGAACGAGCTCGTTCGAACGAGCTCATTCGAACGAGCTTCTAACGAGTTGACAGTTTGACTTCTAACGAGAGGGATGCTCGTTCGATGACTTTCGTTCGAACGAGATCTCGTTAGAAGGCCCAGTTCGTTCGAACGAACTCTCGTTCGAACAGCCTCGTTCGAACGAGACTTCTAACGAGCTGACAGTTTGGGCTTTTTATCCTCTTTTGATCCCGAGTGTCCCGTAACCTTGCTTATATCTAGCGATGACACTTCCTTGTGGATTAATTGATATATTTGGGATGTTTGGGATATAATGATGAGTAAAACCTAGAAGTGTAGTTTGAACCTAAGGGGAATTATGGAGTAGGACGTGAGTGTCTATTACGATGAGAGAACATTTATGGCCTAAATAATTATATTAACCGGGAACATATAAATGTAATACCCCGTACTTTTGGCTATATTTATTTTTGGGATTAATTAATTAAATGCGTATTAATTGGAAATTAATCCGGGTTATAAATACTAATGAGATGCGAATTGGTATTTGATTATGTGCATATATGATTATATATGTATTTGGTATTATAAAATTTGTCGTGAGATTTATATACGGCAATTTGGAAATTTTGTTGAGACGCGTGGGACCGCCGCGTCACGGTATAATATTTTATTAATAAAAAGTGAATTTAAAATCGATAATCCGTATGGTCGTTTTGAGCGCGCCAACGCGTCCGGAAGGGTCGAGATAGTCAGAAAACACTAGCCGGGGGTATAGTTTGGATCCCGGGGTAATTTTAGACCGTACCGGTAACTTAAAGGGTATTTTAGTAATTTGGTATTTTTGGGTAATTAAAAGTGACGAAAATTGAGAGTTGTAATCTGATAAGGATTGACCCCAACCAACCCTTATTAACCCAACAAGCTACGGAGGTTTATTGAAATTAGGTTTCATAAGTTTCCCCAAAGCAAAACCCTAGCCACCATAGCCTTTTGGAGAAGAAAGCTTGGAGAAGGAGAGAGAGAGAGAGAGATTCTGCAGAAATTCTACACCGAATCCACACCAAATTCAGAAATCAAACCAAGGCAAGTGACTTTATTTCCATTTAATTACTGAGAATGTCTTTTCCATGTTAGAAATTGAAGAATCTTAATTGTTCTTGAAAGATTAAAAGAAAACCCATGAAATTTGAAGTTATTATTGAATGTTGGGATAGGTTTGCATGTAGAAACATTGTTGGGAGATTTAATTTCGGATATTTCATATCTAGGTGATGTATAAACGAATTAAAATCTGGGAATTTATGATGAGAAAAAGTTAGGGTTTATGTTCTTGAAGAAAATTGGGAATTAGTGTAGAAATTGTGATTTAATGATGTTTAGATGATATCAAACCCTTTAATGATGTTAGTATAACCCTTAACATGTTTGAGGATGTTTAGAGAACTCAATATATTGTGGGAACGAATTTTAGAAGAGGTTTGAGGAGTAAAAATGGTGAAAAACGATTTTTGGGAAATTCTGGGCCGAAACTGGCATCTCGTTAGAAGCAGCCCCCAGGTCGTTCGAACGAGCTTCTAACGAGTTGACCAGTCGTTATTAACGAGTAGGATTTTCGTTCGATATCTCGTTCGAACGAGATATCGTTAGAAGGGTCAGTTCGTTCGAACGAACTGGGACCTCGTTCGAACAGTCTCGTTCGAACGAGACTTCTAACGACCTGACAGTCCAAACTCGTTCGAAGCCTCGTTCGAACGAGACTTCTAACGAGTTGACAGTTTGCCCCTTTTTGGACTGTTTTGACTTTTGGAGTTCCGGGAGATGGTTCAAGGGTAGAGTTAGCATCCCTTTGATGATATAGTGATTGATTTGGGACTTTTGGGTTATTGAGATGAGTAAATCATATACGAGAGTTATATTCAATGAATCATTTGGGTTGAGACGTGAGTGACTACTACGACGTGAGGATGAATTATAGCGCGTATAATTATGAACCGGAATAAAATAAGTTGTGATAATTATCATTAGTACGAGAGTGCAACATGTACTACGAATATAATACGGTATTACTAAGATGTGTGTTTACTTAGTATTGATATATGGATTGTATGTATGACATACCTACCATACTTGCTATCACGGGAGGTTTCGTTCGCTTAGGACCCTCTATTCCTTGTGTGCCTACGGGGGGGATATAGACTGGTACCTTGATGAACATAGGTCATAGAAAGACTTATTGTGATATTAATAAGTCCGCTGACCATGGGAGCGTAGGTATGTGCGTGACCCATGTGATGGTGGCTATGTTCGCCTCCACTATTTGTGATTTGTGTTATCTGAACTATTCCTGAGAGATTCGGAATATGTGATCCTTATGTACGTGATGTACCGGGATGGATAGCAGAGTATGTGTGCACTACAGCTTAGATTGCGGGGTGCTTGTATCGTATATTTATGATGTGAATAATATACATTAAATTAAAGGAAATCCTCATGTGAATGTTGTAAAAATATTACGGTATTGTTTCGAGTTATATAATGAGTTAACTGATAGTTATATCATTGGCATATTTAGTAACTGTGTTCACAGTAAACCTCTACTTGATTACGAGAGTTGTTATGTTATATGGAACCGATTACATGGGTAGAACCCGTGGTAGTCTAGCTAGTTATGTTGTCAGTTAGCTAGTAGTATGGGTAGTTATAGATGGGTACTTGCGTTAGGAGTGCACAGTTAGACGAGAGGTGAGAATATAATGTGAGTGCACGTCCTAACATGTACTTTGCATTTAATGTTTTAGATGTTTTTAAAGCACTTGCAGGTTTTTAAAATGATTTCCACTTTCGGGCTCTGACCCATTTGCTTTCAAATATATTTTCTTGTAAAACCTTTTTAGGTGCCCAGCCACAAGGACACCAAGCATAGGTACTCATTCAGGTGACGTGCTGTAGCTGGTTGTGGAAGCTACAGGGATTTGCTCATAGACGCTTCTATCTTTTGGATTCCAGAGTCACTATCTATCAGTTGTAGGGCATGTTGCCCATTCCTATTTAGAGCATTTTTACATTTTAGTTTTCAAACTCTAGCATGTATTGCTCAGTATTCAGTTTTAGTTATTTATTTCAGTTTACATATCAGTCGTGGGATTTGTATTGAGGAGTTTTTCCTCCAGGTTTTATTTACATATTGTGATGGTTATTCTTGTTACTTCAGTATGGTGAATGGTGTTATTTAGTTATTCATTACTCTTGTTGCATGTTAATCAGATTTAATAAAATTTGGCACTAACTTTTTAAATACTAGGTGGTTAGTAATAATAAAACGTTTTCGACAGTGATGCTATTAACTGAGCCAACTTGGCATTTTGAATTAATTTTATAAAGGAGTAGCTACCCGGTGTTTAATTAGTCGGGGTGTCACAATAAATTGTGTAGCATTATATGTCGGTATGAGATTGAGAAGTGTACCACCGATATATTATGGTGATTACTAAGATGTGTACGTACTTAGTATTTGTATTGCTTTTATGTGTATGACATACCTACCATACTTGCTATCACGGGAGGTTTACGTTCGCTTAGGGCCCTCTAATCCTTGTGTTGCCCAGATTTAGACTGGTACCTCAATGAACATAGGTCATAGAAGGACTTATTGGGATGTTAATAAGTCTGCTGATCGTGGGAGAGTAGGTATGTTCGTGGCCCATGTGATGTGACTGTGTTCGCCTCCATTATTTGAGATGTTGTTATCTGAGAACGATTCCTGAGAGATTCGGAATTCGTGATCCTTATGTACGTGATGTACCGGGATGGACAGCAGAGTATGTGTGCACCGCAGCTTAGTCTCGGGGTGCTTATATTGTATATTTATGACGTGAATAATATACTCTTAATTAATGGGAAGTTTCATGTGATATTGTGTGTATAAATATGGAAATGTTTTGAGAAAACATAAAGGGATAACCTGAAATGAATTGTATTACTAATTGAAAATCTATGTTTAAGTAAAGCCCTCTATTGATTTGATAACGCTAGAATGTACAATGGAAATCGAGTAGTAAAGGGTAGAACTTATTACGGTTTGGTTAGATTTGTATGTCATTTAGATGGGTACGGTACGTTTGGAGTGCACATGTAGTCGAGAGGTGAGAATTTCATGTGAGTGCACGTCCTAACATGTATTTTGCATTTAATGTTTTAATGTTATTAAAACACTTGCTGTTTTTAAAATGATTTCCACTTTCGGGCTTTGACCCATTTGCTTTCAAATATATTTTTGTAAAAACCATTTTAGGTGCCCGGCCACAAGGACACCATGCTTAGGATCCTCATTCAGGTGACGAGCTGTTGCTGTTTGTGGAAGTTACAGGACTTTGCTTGTAGACGCTTCATCTATATTGACTCTATATTCAGTATTTATCAGTTGTAGGGCATGTCGCCCATTTCTTTAGAGGCATTTCATTTATTTCAGTTATTCAGACTTCGGGCATGTAATTAATTCAGGATTCAGACTTGTCATTTTACTTTCAGTTGTGGGATTCTTGTGAGGAGTTTTCCTCCAGACTTATTATTATTTGTTAGTTATTTCATTACTTCGTTATGGTGAATGGATTATGTTGTTCTTCCATTATTCTTCTATTGCATTTTAATCAGACTTAAATTAAAATTTGGCAACTTACTTTTTAAATACTAGGTGGTTAGTAATTATTAAAATGTTTTCGACAGTGATGCTATTAACTGAACCAACTTGGCATTTTGTATTGATTTAATAAAGGAGTAGCTACCCGGTATTTAATTAGTCGGGGTGTCACAAAGGTTTTCCTTACAAGTTCAATGCCCTAAGGTTAATGAGACAAATTGTTTACAAATTAGATTCCACAAAATTTATCTCCGATAATTCGATGACTTAATATAAATGCAGAAAGACAAAAATATAGGAAAACACCAAAGCGTATGAAGAAAAACCTAAAACGGGAAAAAAATCTCGCCTACAGAACAACAAATGTACTATGGTAGAGTTTTACAACTAGAAGATATAAACTTACACCCTCTAAAATCTATCACCAAAGAGACACTCTTTCTCAATATATCCTTTGTAGAGAATGGCAATAGCTAGAGGACGAGGTTTTTGTCCGCAACTAATGTCTCGTCTGGTCCTTGTGCCAAAACAATCTTCTTTAAGTTACAAAAAACTTTATTCATTTTGAGTTGAAGAGAACTATGTGTTCTAAAGCTTGGAGCAAAGATGAGAATGTCCTTGGAGTGAAGTACCACTTTCTAGGTGTGTGATGACTTAAGATGTAAGTATTTTCTATAAATAATAGGTTAACTCACAAAATATATCTTTGATATATATTAAATCTAAAAATAACATAAGAACAAATACGAAATAACTTTTTTCAATGTAGTGAAAAGATTTTAATGCAAATAAATTCACTTCAAAATATATCTAGATTTCATAAGTAATTAAACTTAAAATATTTCAAGAATAGTTATAAGACAAACGCTATACTTAAAATTTGGATGAATATAATATTCAAAAATAAGTTTTTATCAAAATATTTTTCTCTACTGAAAAGATGATGGTTCTGGAAAGAAAGATTTAGCAAAAATATTTTATCCACAAACAAATCAAAAAATCACACTTACACTCTTACACAAAATGAATTCCAGCCCACTTACATATACTCATCCAATCTTGAAAGAGAAGCTAGGGGGTACAAGTACATATGTACACTTATAGGAGATTATGAGCTATAAAAAAAATAGAAAATAAATGGTCAGATATTTAGTTTGCACGGGTACCAAAAAATATGTGCACAATCTTAGTACAAAAGTGACTTTTGGCATTGTCAGACATGTGTCGCTGCAACGAGTTATCAAGATGCTACGATGAACCTAAGGCGATCCAAGTCAAGAAAAAGTTAAAACTTTTTGTAATGGAACATATTGCCAAAGTTTTTCTATAGAGAACTTTTTTGTAATTGTGGCTTTTTGAGATATAAGGAAAGCCAATGATGAAAATCTAAAACAAGGGGCATCCAGTGAGACACTATCATTGTAGAAAAAAAGGCATGTTATGGTGAATGTCTCCTGGGACAGACCTCAACAACCTTTATGAAATGAAATTTGTATGATTTTGAAATATAATTTTATTTCATTTAATAAATATGTTTAAAAATCAACATCAACACAAACACACACAAAAACTATATTATAATAAAGAGAACATATGTGAGTAAAATGGGTATGATTCTACATGTCCATTTACCTTCCTAATAGTGATATGAAAAGATATGTGTGAGGATGATAATGTCCATTGAATGATTCGCACGATGCTTTTTGGGGATGACCTCAAGGATAAGACACAATGTATATTTGGTCAATGAAATAAGACAATCTAGTCCTATTGGAGAAAATCATGGCTAAGTCTCCGATTCATAGATTACGGATTGTGGATAGTAGCATGGAACAATGGCCGGAAAGTGTAATACAAGCCAATCCTACTCATCCTTCTTAGTAGTTGGAATTTTTTTCAGCCTTAGAATTTCTTTGAAGCTTTGTCTGGCTGCCTTTTGGTGAGCTAACTAACTTCACTTTTTCTATTCGTCTTAGAACATCCTTCTCTTGTGTTTCTCATATTGAATGCTCATGAGGAAATGTTGTGAATGCACTACACGTTGGGATTTATTCACTTTTATACCACCTCTCAACTTTTGCTTAGGCAGAGGTTGAAGAAGACACTTTATATGTAGACAAAGCACACTTTCTGATCCAAAAATTTGAGGCTGCCAAGGTTTTTCAAGACATGGGAGCTATTAGAAGAAATAAAAAGGCCTCACTTTCTGAAAAAGAAGAGTTGGAGAGACAAATAGCTAGGGTAAATGTTAAACTGAGATGTGGCTCTCATGTAAGAGGCGGACTACCAGTAATGATTGGGCTAAATGGTTAGTGAAATTCAAGTCTCATCTAGTCAAGTTTCTCAATTCGAAACAAGAGAAACTCAAATAAAATCCCAAAGGCTTGATTACAGGAACTTCTAGACCAATTTTAGAGGTCTTATATTTAAAAATTCCATAAAATGTAACCTTGATAATATCTTAACGAAATTATGCATTTCCCACTATTTGCATGGTTTCCCAAATTGTTAGATAGTAATGATTTAAGAATCGGGCATTTTTCTTCCTCATATCTTCATTACCATTAATATTTCTTAAACTGTATGGTACTCCTTTCTCTGTGGATTGTAAATAGAACTTCTCATTTGGGGGACTATTTTCCATAAGTTGGATCCTTTGAACCTATAGGTAAGATTATTTTCCAAACTACATCCCCATCCTTGAAGGTTCTTTGTTTCACTTTCTTATTATACCTGCTGGTTATTATTTTCTTTTTTATCAAGATTTTGTTGAAATCTCTCACCCTGTCCTCATCAATGTTTTTCAATTTCATGTACATTGCTTGATCATAGACTTCAACTGCTAGATCATTATAGGCTATAACTCACAGTGAATTTAGAGTAATTTTTGCTAGTGCATAGCATCATGCACATAAGTTAAGGAATATTTAGTTACTCAGGTGCTTAACCTTATCGAGGTCCTATAAGCCCATAAGGCTTCTAGCAGTAGATCGTGCCACTCTCTTAGGTTTTTCTCAATCATTTTCCTTAAATTTCTTTAGTCAGTTTGTCTATGGCCTCATCTTGACCATTTGATTGTGAATAGAACGGTGTTGATTTAGTTAGAATTACTCCTAACCTTGAAGTGAATTCAAACAACATTTCTGATTCAAAAATAGTTTTATTTGGGGGATTGTGGTTTCAGGAATTCCAACGCTGTATACAATATCTGGCAAGAAATCTATTAATTCATTTTGGCTGGAGGATTTCAAAACCTTAGCTTATACCCACTTAGTGATAGTGAATCTAAAGTATAATTGGTTCCCCCATTAATCATAACTACACCACGTTCACAGCTAGTCATGTGGGCCTTAATGAAAAGTCTTTCATTTGAATATATTTGTGTGCATGATGATTCCAAGGCCAAGTCGTATGATTCCTAAACGAGTGATGAAGAATAAGACGAAGAAAATAGGAGAGTGAGATTCATATTACCATTTTTGAGTTGTAGGTAGACTCATTAAAAAGGCCAACTTGAAGTTAGAAATGAATACTACACCAAATCTAGCTAATGGTGATCCTAAGGGGTGGTCACGGCCAAAATCCATGACCACATCAAATCCAATGTGACCATATTCAGGACCCAGCATGGCCATGGATGCTCTTGGAAGTGCTAGTAAATATATTAAGGATTTAAGGGCATGTGAGAGGAATGTTAGGGAGAAGCTCGCACTTGTTAACTGGGAAAGAGATAACCTTAAAGGATTGATGGAAAGTTAATTATCTTATAACCAACTAGGATTCACTAAAGACTTCTATAACTTATGCTTTATAGCTTCGATGAATTTTCAGGACCATTATCACAACCTCTTATTCTACTTAATTGCTTGAACACCCAATTCCTTTTAACCAGTAATCATGCTTTGTTTCACGAGATTCAATCACTTTCCCAAATATCTAACATAATTTCAATCTTTAAACCATCAAACCATTGCTTCCAATGACTCAAATACACGAAACCTATCACCCATTTGAGGCACATAATGCAGGAAAAATTCAAATAAATCTATCACCCATTTGTTAATCCTATTTCTTAAAATAAACCTTTCTAGCATCTATTTAATCAAATAAAAACTTTGAAATGACAAAAATTTCTAGGCAATAAATAATACCTTAATTTCAAAGCAGTAAAGAATAAAGTTAAACATAGCTTTTCCATAATAGGATAACTATATTCACAGTCGTTTAAAATTCTACTAAGGTAATAAATAGTTTGTTCTTTATGATCCTCACAGTCCTCGGCCAATAACACTCAAACAGATGCATTGGAGGCTGAAATGTGCAATTTTAATGTGTTGTCTTCTCTTGGAGGTTCTAATACAGGTGGCTTCACTAGGTATCACTTGGGTGTTTGGAATATTGTTCATGCTCACCCTGCCAATCCATCTCTTCTTAGTCTTTTATCTTTAAGAACGGTGAAAATACTTTAGTTTTCTTGCAGCATTGGAAATAAATCTCTTAAGAAAATTGACTTATCCCAAAAAACTTTGTAATTTTCTTTTTGTTTCTGTTGGACTTTCCATAAATGATAGCTTTATCCTTATTCTGATCAACTTGGGTTCCTTTTTACTGAACCAAATCCAATAAAACTCCCTGTAGAAACTCTAAAGTCACATTTTAAAAGTTTTAGATTAAGTTTATGAAACATCATTCTTTCGCATGACTTTTTAAGGTGTGTTATATGCCTTGTTACAAAATTTGGCTTCATATTTATATCATCAATATAAGATTCTAAACAAGTGCCAACCAATGCATGAAAAATAATGTTCATTCCCCTTTGGTATGTGTCTCGTACCATTCATTAGGCATAATTGCATTTTAACCCATTCGAAAGTCCCCAGATTATAAGAAAATATGAATGAAGTCTTCTACGCAGCTTCTTCAGCAATGTTGATCGGGTTATAGCCAGAATGACCCTTCGTCATAGACATGATAGCATAACATGCTGACCTATCAACCAATAGATCTGCTACCAACATTAGATATTCATCCTTGGGAATGGTTATACTTAGATTCCTAAAATCAATGTAGAGCCTCAATTTACCATTATTTTTAACTATATGAACTATATTATGGATCCATTCAACATACCTGGCAGTTTGAATGAATCCATATTTTGGCATCCTTTCTGTTTCATCTTTTATTTAGGTTGTAACCTGTGGAGTCATTTGCCTTGGTTGCTGCTTAACATGTTTATAGACCTCTTTGATTGGCAGTCTATGCTCCGTTAATATTTTGTGTAAGCCAGATAATTAATCATATTCCTAACAAATCAGTACTTATATAGGTATAGAATGTCTATGCTCAATTATTGGTCTTCTTTGCTGAGATTTTAACTTATATAATTGACTCTTTTGTATTATTTTGTCCCCAAATTGTCTTTTATCAATGGATTAATTTAATTCACTATAAGTTCATCATACTGTAATCATAAACTTGCTAACCCACCATTGTCTTAATAAGTTTCATTTTCTATATCTTCTTTGAAGACTTAATTAGCCTAATTTATGGTTTTTTCTTCACTAAGACCGGGGTTATCTCCAACTATCTAAATTTATACATAATCATTGCTAAGATATCACGTCTTACTGAATTTCAATGGTTATACCAACCATTAAATAATAATTTTATTTTCTTTAATTGGCCATATCAGGCCAAAATAGATCATTCTAAGTTTCTTAAGAGACTAGACCTTCTGATGCTTTTGGAACCAAAGCCTGTGACTTTATTTTCCCCATGTTATTGTGGTAGAGTTCTGCATATACACGGTTGGAACTAGCATGAAAAGGTAGTGGATCATCATCCACTTCTTCTATAAGATCATCCTCCTTCATCAAAAGTAATTTCTGATGCATAGAACAATGAATACATTTGTTATAATGAATCCAAGCTCTACCTAATAATGCATTAAAGATAGGTATGCCTTTAAAAATAAAGAAAGTAGTTTGACATTCTAGTTCCTCCTTCATTATCCATTGGTAGGACACCTTTGGTAGACTTCTTATCCCCAATAAACTAGAAATAATAATCCGAGCCTAGACCAATTTAGCATTTTTTTTATTATTCTTGGATAACATGGGCAGTGGTATTTTAATCGTAAAGACTCCATTTATCCAGGGTCTTACAAATAAAGGCTTTTTTTTTTAATTAACAACAACATTATTAATAGATATTTTAATCATAAAGACTCCATTTATCCAGGGTTTTACAAATAAAGGCTTTATGTGGTAAGTTATAACTTTAGTAGGTTTTTAGAACCCATATATAATGTCAGGGCTTGAGATAAATAGATGAAAATAATCTACATGTGATTCTTGCTCTCCATCCATCTCCAATGGAGGTGTCTTTTCACTTTCTTTAGCTTCGAACCTCTTAAGGAGGATTACTGTAACATGGGTTGGTACTTACTGAGCTAGACAGACAAATTAGATGAATTTTTATTATCCATCCTCTTAGACAGGTATTATTACATCAACTTCTATTATACCTCCCTTTTCCTCTACATTAGAAGAGATTTTCTCTTATGAACTTCCTTCATTCATGATCATAGTCTTTTCTAATTCCTTTAGCCTTTTCGATAGTAAGTTGGAAGAGTTTGACTCCCTCCTGGATCCCTATGAAAACTTAGGTTTGGAATTGAAAATAAAGAGAAAAAATTTTAGATTCACTACTTTAGATAATTTCAGAGGCCTCTTTCAAGGCCATGTACTTCCTTTGGATCTGTTTTTGTTGAGTTCGAGCGATCACCACTTCAAGCTCTCTTCTCTTTAACCTAGATTACTGTACCATATGCCATGATCCACCTACTTAGGTTTGACTGCCTTTGGTTTCTTTGTCATAGCATTGAGAAACCGTTGGATGTTAGACCATGAAGAAGTCAGGTAAACCTTTAACCATTTGGAATGAATTTACAACCTTTTCGGTCCTAGATTTCCCTTATGTTGGTGGGATTTGTCCTTTTTAATGCCAAGTGTGATTTATTGATTATTCCTTAGTATCTTAGCATTCCACTGGGGATGAAAAAGAGCAAATAATGGTCTCACTTTCCCAGAAGGCTTGATTTAAACCTTTAATTGATCTTGGAATATTGGGGGTTTTGTTGTATTTCAATTATCCCCATTTTCTCTATCCTTTTTATGTTAATGTTTCCTATTCGAAGCCTCCAACTAATGTTCTTCCTCTAAAAGAGTTTAATATTTGGATACCTTGGCAGTTAGTTCTACCAAATCCCTAAATTTAGAGGCATTAAACTTCTTTCGTAGCCTAAGATTTAAACCATTTTATGCCAATTTTACAAATTCTTACTTAGGCAAGGCTATTTTGCACTTATTTCTATCCTTTTTAACCCATTTATGAATGTGGCCTCCTTTTCGTCAAAATTTTGAGTTAATCTAGCCAAGTCAACCATGGAAACCTATGGTTTAGTTCAAAAGAATTATGCATGAAACATATATTTCATGTATTTCCAAGACTAAATAGAATTTGATGGAAAATTTATTACCCATGCAAAGGATTCATCTGTGAGGAAACTGGAAAAACACGTAAACATAAGTAGTCATTTGTTCTAGCATCGTCACATTAGCTAGTGAACCTTGCAATGCGTTCCATTATGGATTGAGTCCCATCCCATGAAAAGAGGGTAAAGGTTATAAATTTTTTAGTCTTTAGGAAGTTGAATCCTATTTATACATTCTAGATAGAGTTTCCTATAAATTGGGATATGAACCCTCGAAGCTAGGTATCCACATATTTCATGTATCAAGTCCATAATCTCATTCCTCCCCAATCTCCCAAGTAGTTGCCTATTTTGTGGGGAAGTTACTTTGTTAACTATATAAGTTGGTTGCACCAAGAGTGGTGGAAATTGTGGAATAACTTGTTTTTGTATTTCATAAGGCATATAGTGGTATACTTGAGGAGTTTGGTTATCCAATCTCCTAGGGTTCCCCATTCATGTTCGAACAATGGGTTATTAATAACTTCATAATTCAAAGCATTTGGGAAGCCTAAATTAATCTTATTTAGGTAAGACCTAGTCATTCTTACCTTTGGGAGAAGTGTCCTCCTTATTAAGTTGTTGTAACCCACATGTTGATAGGTGTTACATAGTTTGATAATTTCCATTAGATTACTGATCTCAGACTAGTAGTATTGGCATCTTCTAAAATTGGTTTCACCAATATTGTGTCTGTAATAGACAGGATGGCAATATTTAGTTGAGAAGTTATTTTTACAACAACATGTGATGCATATATCTAACTATTAGTTGTCATCCCATTAGGAAAGGCAACCCCACTAGTCACTATAATGATCACGATATTAAAATTTTGTACCATATCCCTTAAGTGATCATAAATTGGGTCCAATTTGCTAATCAGTTGGTCTTGAATCTTTGTGGTTACACCAATTGCCGGTGTATTTTAAATATTGCTAGCTCTTGGAGCCATTGAAATATTCAATCATTGACTGCAATACATAAATCCCGACTCTTGTATTCTTTTAACCATTATTTTCTTTTAAGTATAAATATGTTGGCTGATAGTGCCAATTTCACCAATGTTTATGTTATATCTTTGATTCGATGTGTCCTAGCCATTTGTAACCATTGCACAACATTGGTGTCTAACCAAGCATACCAGAAATATAGGATTGCGAGCATACTAGGGTAGATTTGTGGTCTTACTAACCAAATATTTTATTCTAGTGACAATTATCACGTGATTATGTTGCATTCGATGCCTCAATTAAGAGGACTTATTCCCTCTTTGGTGAAGGAGTGAAAGAAAAGGTTACAAACTGATTAGGCATAAATTCTTCACATTTATCCCCTTAATTTCGTTATTTTTATGATCCCGTGCGGTGTAAATATCTTGGATTTGTCTCATATTTATGATACTAACCCTTTTTGGCAAGTATTTCATATTTTGTGTATCTCTTATGTGTTTTACAGGTATTTCATGCAAGAAAGATGGAAAAGAGAACTCAAAATAGTGAAAGAAACCAAGAATCAGAGAGTTGAAGGGTATTTTCGTAATTTTTTAGCTTATTTCAGTGGTGGGCCCAACTGGAAAGTTGAAGAGTTTTCAATTACTAGAACACTGGAACAAATAGCACCTCAATCCGAGCTACGGTGAAGAAGTTATGCCCATTTGAAGTTGAGAAGAAATCCAAAAAAAAAGTTGTCAGACCCAAATCGAACCGAAGTGGAGGAAAAAGAACCGGCCCGCCAATTTTTCACGCATAAGATCCATTACAAAATTAGTCACGCCTTCTAAGTGTGACAAATTGGCAGATACATGATTCTTATTTTCTGCTTATCTTTTAGCCAAAAGAGTTTTATGTTTTGGAGACTCTTCTAAACGACCCCTAGCCTATATATTTAGTCATTAGGACTCTTCTTATTAAGATTTCATTGATGTAAAATCTTAATAACAAGTAGGAACATCTAGGAGAAAGATTCACATATTTTGCACCATTAATTCAAGAGCTTTTCCGGTTTTTCTTCAATCTTTAATTTCTTCTTGCATGTTCTTGTTCTTCAATCTTGGTAACTTTTATTTCTAGTACTTTTATTATTATTTCTCATGTTAGGATAGGTTTTTAAAGGTTGGGATGCATGAACCCAACCCGATGTGGTAGTTTCATGTGTATAAAATTAATCCTCTAAACTTAAGGATTTATTACGATCATATTGCGTAGAAACGCGACAATTGTAGATCTTTGGATCTCATTTTCTTCCGGGTAACCGGGATGCTTTAGAATACAATTTGAGTGTCACTATCGCAATACCGATTTACTCGTCCTCTGATTAAGTATTATGCGGGCTTGAACCTCATATACGTAATGCTTGGGAGTACTAAATTCTAGGTCTAATTAATCACTTAAATTTACGATTAGTTTTATACCATCAATAATCTAGGGTTGGGGGATTGTGTCTCTACCTTAATTTTCCAATTAGTTTTAGTTAACTTCTTTATTTTTCCCTTTTTCCTTTCTCACTCAATCATAATCTTTTACATTTTATTTTTTGAAGTAATAAATCAATTAAAATTTATCAAACATTCCCTGTGGATTCGATACCCAGACTCGCCACTATACTCCGCAAGAGTGTAGTTAAAGTTTAGGTTTTTTTTGTATTGTGGTCGAAAGCCGATAACAACGATTAACGTATTTACACGAACGCTCGATTTCCAACACGATCACAAACTACCTTATAATCTACATGAGGAAT
Source organism: Sambucus nigra (assembly GCA_949130495.1). Taxonomy (NCBI): domain Eukaryota; kingdom Viridiplantae; phylum Streptophyta; class Magnoliopsida; order Dipsacales; family Adoxaceae; genus Sambucus; species Sambucus nigra. Next base: position 227,268,918 of record OX422219.1, read on the forward strand.
GAAACAAATGTTCTAAATAAAAGAAAGAAAATGAAAAGAAAAGGCAAAATATGATAAAAGTAATGTAAATGCATTTTTGGTGAAGGAGTGCTCTCTTCCTTGTTGGGTTCGTTGAGGATTTATAGTGTTTCATTCCATGGAACGTAACTGCTCTTGGTAACTATTGGGTGGTTATGCAGCCATTTGAGTTTTTCCCTCTTTGGTGCACTGATTCCCCAATTCAAATTGTAATATGCTCCCATTTTGAATAACATACCTCAACTTATGACTCACGTCACACATGCATAATGCCCATTATTTTATATTTTATATTATTATTCAGCTATGTTTTCTATTTTTAAATATTGCGTGGAAAAACCTCATTGGTTTGTGTTTACATGGTGTAAACAGAAAAACCTGTTCATCATAAAATTAGTCCTTCCTATGATTACCATGGTTAATCTTCAAATGAAATTGAGTCACTTGCAATTGTTAAAGCTAACCTTTTTGATTCACAAGGAAGTGGTAGTTGATTGGAGATATCTCTCCTAGTCATCTAAAAGAGATAATGGTTCTTTACCCTAGAAGCACTAGCCCTACTAGTGATATTTTTCCTTACGATCAAGTTCCTCTCCATGACGTGGTAAGCTATTTTTATGGTCTTATTATTTTACATTTCTCGTGGATTATAAACCTAACTCCATTTCATGTTATTATTGATAGGTTAATTCTCCTAGAGTGAACATCATTACTGGGTAAAGAATTTCCTTGTTGTTCATGCAATAAGATCTCTCACCTATTCATACTCCTCTTCATCGAGAAAGGAATTCCATACTTTTTACCTTATTGATCCTTACTCACGAGGTGAATTTACTTACCATTTTTTTATCTAAATTTCAATCGGGAACTTTCAATTCCAATGGATGACATTTATCATTTTCTTTAATGGCTTTCAATCGTGTTTTATGCCTACATGTTTAATCTAATAAGGACTACTCGTGCTAGGAATTATTTGTCCAATCTTCCTATTTCTCAAGTAGTTTTGTTTTCTATATTGTTGCTACAATTTCATTGTTTTATTCATTGACAGCCTTCATCTTTTCCCGTTATTGTTCGTATTCTCATGAAATAAAAAATGTTAATGAAAGATTTTATACTAGTACGTGTGAAATTGAATTAAGTTCTAAAATGTGAATGATTTTAGGTATAATATCAACACTTGTGTAAATAAAGGACTTAAATATGAGTAGCGATTTTCCAAGTATAATGGGAAAATGAACGGTTAAGTCCAATGCTTTGGCTTCGGCCCGAAAAATAGAAATTAAAGTAAACATTATGAAAAAGTTGAGCACATTGAAAAGCTAATGATATTGGATGAGGTCGACTTAAATAATTAAGCAGGGTTATTTGTCCCTAGTGGTGAAAGAGGCAGAACCAACTGCAATTTACTTGGCGCTTGGTGTCGGGTGGTGAAATTTCTTGAAACCGTGGGTGTACGTGTGATGTGACGTGTGTGTATGTAGATGAAATCCCTTAAGAAAAAGCTAAGTAATGAACTGAATATTCATGAAAGAGGCATGAATGAATGACATTAATCCATTGATTTACCAATGCAAGAATAACGCATTAAATATTTAATATTCATATGGCAACATGAGATGGTTTAATAAAATGATATAATGACGTTTAAGCTACCTAATGAGGTTTGAACCATAATGAACACAAGCAGGGCCAGTATGGCCAGCATTTCTATAATGCAATGTATTGTAAATTCTAAGCATGTTTTCTGGCCAACAGGGCCGGGGTCAACAGGGACAAAATGGGGAAAAGTTCTCTAGTAAATGTTTTGTGTGCGATAAGTATGGACACAAACAACAATATTGTCCTGATAAAGGAAAACTTCCTCAGCAACAAAATGATCGTCAGGAACCACAGATACTAGTGTTTCCACCATCCTCTCTTCCAGCTCCAGCTCAGGTGCTAGCATTACCTCCCATACTAGAAGCTCCAATATAGCAGGGTCAGTATGGGCATGTGTATAAGGTACATGAGGCAGCAATTTAACAACCACTGCCCGTAAATGAGGGTATTTTTTCTATCTATGGGGTTGTGGGGCGCATACTGATTGACACAAGGACCTCACATTCATTTGTAACTATTGGAATTGAGATGGCCATAGGGTTACTAGACTTAGCCAATAGCACTGTTATTTATGTAGACTCACCGATGGATAGTGGGATGCCTATTTTCTTTATATGCCAAAACGTGAGTTTGATTTTATCAAGGATTTACTTTTGTTAGACATGTCCGAGTATGATTTGATTATCGACATGTTGTATAAGAGGCAAAGGTTGACCATTATAGCCAGCATATTGTCTTTGACAAGAGAGTGAATGAATATACTTTTATATAAATAGATAAAACCTGTTGGAAAGTTATATACTATAGACCAAGAACCTGCGGATTTTCGATGACCGACTATTTTAGGTAGTAGTGTATCTGGGGGGTTCCTTATTTGGATTTCTCTCTGCGAGACACCCCACACATGAAACGAACAAACATTAGGGGTCAAAGTAAGTTGGGTCTTTAGTTTATGGGGTTATAACCTTTACTATTACATATGTATATATATTAATCATAGTGTAATGAGTTGTGGCGTGATTTGAGGCTATTGGAGTCTCCAAATGTGAATGTGGAAATCATGGTGATTCGAATTATATTCTAAGTAGCCAGTTAATTAAGGGTAACCTTAAAGAGGAATCAAATTCATTTATATCTTATGATGGAACTTACACACATAGGGTGATGGACGCCCTGGATAGTTTAATTGTAGTATTTTCCTTAATTATGACACAGTAAGTATTCTTGAGGTTAATGAAAGAAGAAGTTGTGACTTTGGGATTTAGTTGTTCGATGATTTAGGACCGCTATTTCCCAAATTTTTCTAAGAGGATGGTATAGGAAGCATTGGGAAAAGTTTAACTCGATATAGTTGAAACAAATGATAAGGCGTGGAGTATAACATCAGTGAGGGTATTCGGTCAAGTACTGTATGGGAGGTATGGCAGATGTTGTATGAGATGTGAGATTTATACCCGGAGTTGTCCTTTCTACTTATGCTTTATTTTTTCAAATTTCGGGACAAAGTTCTATTATAAGGGGGAAGTATGTAATACCCCATAATTTAATGACATTTAAAATGAGTTAAATTAAAATTTAATGGGATTAATTGGAATTAATTCTAAATTAATTAATTGGGATTAATTCGGATTTTATATTACTTAATGAAATATATGATTCTGAATATTACTTAGTGATATTTAAGTAATATATGAATATGATGAAATATATGATTCTGAATATAAATTAGCAGAGTAATGCATGCACCACAGTTGTGTCTTGGGGTGTCGTATTGTATTGTGTGTGTATATATATATATATATATATATATATATATATATATATATATATATATATATATATATATATATATATATATATACACACACACAATACAATACGACACCCCATATATATATATATATATATATATATATATACGTAATTAATTAAGTATGATAATACTTAATTACTTTGAATAATTAAAAGGCTTATCCATGTTAAGTCTTAATGGATACATATATATACTACTATCATAGGAGAAAATAAATAGGATAGTCATGGGTTATGATTAGTTAGTTTCGAGATCAACTAGTTTGCATGGGAATTATAACTATGAAGGTTTAGAGATACGTTAGGCGTGCACTCTAGATGAGAGGTGAGGATTTCAAGAGAGAGTCTGATAATCTAACATGTATATAATAATGGCTGAATTTAGCATTTATTCACTTGCTATTTTCAAAACCATTTTTCTATCGGGCTCTAACCCGTTTCCTTGCATATTCTCTTTTCACTCTTGTATCTCCTATATCAGGTGCAGCCCCAGGGATGCCGACCATAGAGAATTATGATGGTTGACGACTTATGGATCTATGGAGTATTGTTTAGATGCCTTCATTTATTTGATTCATACTCTATAGTGACCTTTTATTTAAGGCATGTCTCCCCAAAGGATTTTAGCTATTTCCTTTCTATCCGAGTCAGGCTTTTATAATCGTGTCATTGTAATACATTTACGATTGTTGAGATTTATGTATTGAGATATTATCCAAAAATGTTTACTCTAGTTGCATTTAAATTATATTGTGATATCTATTCAGTTTAGTATTGTTGTGGAATGGATGTGTGGAATTGTTCGAAATGGTAAAATGAAATTTTATTAAATAAAAAATTAGAAAGTTTTTAACGCTAGCTTAATTGAGTATTAGGTGATAAGAAACTATTTTTCGATAGTGATGCTAAGAATGAACAAACTGTATATTCTGATTTAACTGCGTATGTTACTAATCACTTGATATTTAATTAGGCGAGGTGTTACATGTATATAATCCCACTAAGCATTCAGCTCATATCCCTCTTTTGTTAGGGCAGGTTGAATGATGTTCCGTACTTTGAGAGCGTTATACATGTAAGTAGTTACTTGCTTTTACAATTATTAACTGTAAAACCCCATATTTTTGGAGAAAATAGAAATTAATTAAATTAATGACCTAAGAATTTATTTAATTAGGAGAAATTATTTAATTCGATGATTCAGATTAAATTAATTCACTCTAAGTTTAATTTCACACGTGGCATATTTGAAGGTAAAATAAGAGGATTTAATAAAGTGACTCGGATGATGATTTTGAGGTTACGCTTGGTTTCGAAAGGGTCAAAATAGTCAAAAAAGTATACCCCTGTGTACAGTTTGGGTCCCGGGATGATTTTGGACCAACCCGGCATCGTTTAAGGGTATTTCGGTCATTCGGGAGTTGGAGGTTTAGAGAACTCCGAAAATATTATGTGTATATCTTCCATTAGAGAGAAGGGGCTAGGGTTAACACAATCACAATAGAAGAGAGGCCATTCAAGAGTAAAGAGGAAGAGAAAGCCAAAGCTTCCTTCACAGTTTTCCCCCCGAACGCAACGAAATCGAGATCGGAGCGAGGGGAGAACAACCACACCATCATTTTAATGAAATTCAGACCTGCTACTGAGAGGCAAATATTTAAATGGCAATTTATATTAAGCATGTTATACTACCCATGTAGATTAGAGTTTGATTTCATGCTTTTGGAAGTTTTATATGAATTTGGGAGGGTTTAATTCAAAAACTAAATTGGGAATGCATGTAGAGATGTTCCTTAATGATGATAATATGAAATTAGTGGGTTTGGGTTGATTAATAAGAGATAAATCTGAGTTCTTGATTTATAAAGTTGATGAACATGAGAAAATTAAGGTTTTATGTTAATTGAAGGAGAATTTGATTCTTGGGTTGAATCTTTGATGTTTTTGTGTAAATTTTCATTGGAAATTTATCTCTATACGAATATAAACTTATGTTAGAATATATTTAATGACTAAGATTGAATCTTGATGGGTGATTAATTGAATAACATGAATCTTGAATGACTTAGGGTTTAATTGATGAACACAAGATGTCAATCTGCCAGAATTATTAATGTAACTTTAAATGTATGCCATTTTCATCATACTTCTAATTAAAGTAAGATCCATACATTTTTGGAAAGGTATTTGTCTTGGATTTCTAATGAGCTTTGAATCAGGTTAATCGGAGTTCCGTAGATGGAGAAATCGATGTTTTACTATAGGGTGTTTGATCTGCCAGCTTAGTAACTACCAGAATTTTTGACGTAACTTTAAATGAATGCCATTTAAATTTTACTTATAATTAGAGTTCTATACATACATTATTGGAAATATCTATGTCTTATCTTTCAAATGAGATTTGAATCAGGTCAATCGGAGTTCTGTAGAGGGAGTAATTGATATTTTACTACAGGGTGTCTAATCTGCCAGAAAATTTTCTAATCGATTCGGTTGCCCAGTTTTGGCCAATAATTTCCTTTTTGTTTAGGACCTTTGGAAATCATTTGGAATTAATTTGTGGGATTTAATTTATAATATAATGGAATTATATTGAAACACCAGTAGGCCTAGTTTGGGTTTTAGGTGTGGCCTACGAGGGAAGTTTAAGGGCTAAATTAATTTGGATTAATAGAGAAAAAAAAATCTAAATTAAAGGATAATTCGAGTTAAAAGAATTCGAGAGGAACGAGGACTTAGACCAGTAGGGGGTAGAGAGTTTACCTTATGATATTATATGTGGAATAAAGGATACCCTTCGAGTGGTGAGAAATACTCGGGAATGTACGGTAATAAACGAAGTTATAAATTATGGAATACGTAGAATATTCGGGATATAAATATACTATGTATGAGGCTTGTGATATGGGATGTGTGTATGCCCTATTGTTATTATATATGTATATAGGTGGAGTGAATACCTATCGTTATTTTATGGTTGTGTGAATACCTCGTTGATGTTATATTTATATAGGTGGAATGTGTACCTATATTATTGTTTATTATGTGTATGACATACCTACCATACTTGCTATCACGGGTGGTTGGCATTCGAAAGAGGACAATAATATCCTGTGTGGCCTTCGGGAGGATTTTAGATTTGGTACGTCAAGAACATAGTACTGTGAAGGACTTATTTGTGAGTTGATAAGTCTACTGACTGTGGGAGCGTAGGTATGTGCGTGACCCATGGATATGTGAACTATGTTCGCCTCCAATATGGATGATTTGATATATATGGTTCGTGGGAGATGACAAACCAATAGTCCTTTGTACAGCGAGAGATGTACCCGGACATGATAGTAGAGTATGCATACACCGCAGCTGTGCCTAGGGGTGCCGTACTAGTATAGATATAATGGATGATAAATATATATACCTTTGATATGTTTTACAGTATGCACCGCAGCTGGGTCTGGGAGGTGCAGTGTTTTATATATATATATATATATATATATATATATATATATATATATATATATATATATATATATATATATATATATATATACTTGTTATGTTATCTACTGTGTAAAATTAATGGACGAGAAAGATAGTGAAATCTTACTTGACTTAAGAATGTGAACACTTAATCCTAAAATTTGAAAAGCCTTGCCCATATTAAAGAGAAATGGATATTTATTTAATAAATGTATTTGCATGGAAATACGGGTGGGCGCTATGAGTTATGGGTAGGAGACTTATGATTTCAAACTAGTTAGTTGTGTGTATCTAAACTAAAAGTAACCTGAATATTGGGGTCGAGGTAACATTCCGAACCAATACATATGGAATAACTATTGGGGTCGAGATAACATTACGAACCAATAGCCCTTAATGTGTGATACAAGGATATAATAGCAGAGTGTGTACTTATATTATATATGATGTGTAAAATATATATATACAACACGAATAATCTACTTATGTGTGCTAGTAGGGAGACGAGATGGTATGTATCTAAAGAACGATTAATCTACTAAAGAGTAATTAGTAGTGAGCTTAGATAGGCTATATCTATAAAATGATGAGGCTACTATTGTGTGAATAGTAGGAAGATAGTTAGTGAATATCTACAATAAAGTTTAAGTAGAGAAACTTAAATGGTAAAGTTTGAACAATAACCTACGTAGAAAGGGTAACTAGGGTTTAATAATAACATAAGAGAGATGTTAATTATTAAGGGTATTCAATAGCGTATTGTATGGGCGGTATGGAGGAGCTATATTGATTTGGGTTTATTAGATAATGGCTGCCTAGCTAGATTGGCTAGACTTGACTAGGTGGGGTTGAGTAGGAAACGTTAGGTGCGCATTATAGATGAGAGGTGAGGAACTCAAGGGAGTGTTCGCAACCTAACATGTGTATCTAATAACTATTCATTTAAGCTGTTATTTAATTACTTGCTAAATATTTTTAAATGATTTTTACTTGGGCTCTGACCCGTACTTGCAAAACATTTTTCCAAAACCTTTTAGGTGTCCAACCACATGGACGCCAAGTAGGATGATCTATTATAGGGATGCGTAGCTGCAATACTTGTGGATGCTTGCAGGATTTGGACTTAGACGATTCAGTTACTTCACTCCTAGTGTAGGGTGCAGGGCAATACTTTATTTAGGCATGTTGCCCACAGTTATTTCATTTATGACAGTTAGAGCTTGTATTCAGACTTTTATTGAGGTTGGACTTTATATTGGATTTTGTAACCGATGGTTTATTCCGTATTATTTCATTCTAGTCTTTTATATTGTGGATGGATTTATATTACTATTGCATGGGATGTACTTATGTAATAATGTTTTTTTGTTGATTGTTAAATAAAAAGATTAAAATTTTGACATCGGCTTTTTGAATACTAGGTGGTTAGTAATGTTTTAAAAAGTTTTCGACAGTGATGCTAAGAATGCACCAGATGAGAAACCTGTTTTAATTGGATATAGGACTGATCACCCGGTATTTAATTAGGTAGGGTGTCACAGATGGTATCAGAGCATCAGGTTCTAGTGTCCTTATGATCTGTGCGGCTTTTCACGTTTCAGCATATCGTTCTTTGATATAGAGCCTTATGATAGTATTGTTGTACTTCTCGACGTATGAGATTACGTTCTCCTTCCATTATATATAGTAGATGTGATTCGTATACGAGTTTGGTTGGGCTTCATACACCGAACATTATAAGACGACTAGTGAGGGCCGTTAGAAGGTCTACAGGAGGAGAGGCTCGGCAGAAAGACTTATAGTATTCTGGGAATGGTGATTGAGATGGAGGTCACCATGATTATTTTTAAGGATGGTGACAATAGGAAAATCGCTCGGGAGGAGAATTTTTCCCAAGCACTTTTATAGATAATGTTGGTGCAAATTTTAGACTCACCTAGTGTTGTCGATAAGAGGTGGGGGGAAAATAGAGGGACTCTTTGGGAGAGTCATCTATGAAGAAAAAAAGGGAGTAATAGGCCAATGGAAGGATAAAATCAAAAGGCAATTATGTAGGGTAGAGCGACACCCGAGATTAAAATTTCAAGCGGAAAGTTTTGAGCTCTTAGGGGCAGCATAAACTGACAAGAGTTAGTCACCACATATAAGGAGTATATGGGATTAAACGAGAAATTTGAGTGAAATTTGATTGATAGATATTCCATCTGCTATTTGAACATAGATGCGAATTAAGTTTTGAAACTTATCACAAGTGAGCGAGTTATAGGCCAATTGTGAGAAAGTAGCTGACTTTTTAAGGGAACTTCGTAGTCGACGAACGGGAATAGGAAGAAAATAAAGGTTCTTTATGTTGATAATGGACTCATGAGTAGAATACAAAAGTATGGATGAGAAATCCGGTTAGGATGAATAGTTTTGAGGTCGTCAAAAGTCGTATATGTTTACGAGTTTGCATTAATGCTTCCATGAGAAGGGATCCAAGAGGGTTAGAGAATCTACACGAAGAGTAAGATTGGATTTAACAGTGATATTGAAACACCACGGGAGGGTATACCCATTAGGGGACCCATTTATATGATTCGAATCTGTTGAATTCCTGCTGAGTGAAGATGGATTCCATTAGGCCCTTCGAGGCTAGCAATGAGTCTATAGGGCCAGTGGAGCTAAAGGGACTATGGGGGTAGCAAATAAGGCTAAGATTACCAGGTCCGAGAGAAGGACACACCGACATGGTCAATGGCACTAGAAATAGGGTATGGTATGTAAAGGTGTCCTATGTGTGAAGAGTTGGACCACCTATATTTAACTTTTCCATAGTGAGAAAGTGAGACTGCTCGGACTGGAAAAGTATATAGGAATGGTGTTAGTAGGGCACAACAATCGTCTGAGGAGCGAGATTTTCGATAGAGGAATTGGGCTAAGAGAATGCACTAAGAGGACATTTATATTATGTATTCGTTTACTGCTTTTGAGAGTTATGAAAATAGGGTAGACTACTTACGAGAGTTGACTAGTTAGCAATGGGTTGAGCGATCATAGATTGTGATAGTGAGATCTCGTGTTCGCTGTCCAAGGGTATGATTTATTTTATGAGGTATCACCTGAAAGAGGGTTGATCCCATATATATACGTATATATATTATATATATTGTGTCGTAGACTTTTGTGTGTATGTTGTCTAGTCATAATTAATCCCGGTGTGCAGGGACGGTTACTGATGTGATTCAGGGTAAAAAGGCTTATTGACGAGCGGAGAGATATAACTCGTGATTTTTACCGCTAAGAAACTAGTGATAGTAAAGGCGTCGAGATATATGTTGTCTTGTATAGCATACGAGTAAACGATTATACTTTTATGTCAAAAGACAGGTATTTGAGGGTCCGTAATATGGACTGAGGGCTTAACGGATCTCAATGACTGACAATGCTAGGTAGTAGTGTATCAGGAGGGTTCCTTGTTTGGATTTCGCTTTGCGAGACGTCCCACGCATGAAGCTTAGTACAATGTTGGGAGTGGGGAGATGATTAGCCATTAAGACATGGGTTTAGTACCTTGATTATTATTTATTTATAAAGTGATATTTAAAGGATAGTAACTATACGATAATGAGAGGCTAGTGGAGCCAGGTAGCATCGATGAAGTTATGCATATTTATAAGTTGTTTGGGTTCCCTGGTTGGTGGAGATGTTTATATAACCCACAATTGGGAGGGGTAGAAATAATTGTGATGATCTTGAGAGTATGGGATTCAGGACATGTAGAGACCTTGGAGTACAAGCCTTATCCAAATTTCGAGGATGAAATTCCTTTGTAAGGGGGGAAGTATGTAACACCCCACATTTTTGGAGAAAATAGAAATTAATTAAATTGATGACCTAAGAATTTATTTAATTAGGAGAAATTATTTAATTCGATGATTCAGATTAAATTAATTCACTCTAAGTTTAATTTCACACGTGGCACATTTGAAGGTAAAATAAGAGGATTTTATAAAGTGACTCAGATGATGATTTTGAGGTTAAGGTTGGTTCCGAAAGGGTCAAAATAATCGAAAAAGTATACTCGGGTGTACAGTTTGGGTCCCGGGATGATTTTGGACCAACCCGACATCGTTTAAGGGGATTTAGGTCATTCGGGAGTTGGAGGTTTAGAGAACTCCGAAAATATTATGTGTATATCTGCCATTAAAGAGAAGGGGCTAGGGTTAACACAATCACAATAGAAGAGAGGACATTGAAGAGGAAGAGGAAGAGAAAGCCAAAGCTTGCTTCACAGTTTTTCCCCCCGAACGTAACGGAATCGAGATCGGAGCGAGGGGAGAACAATCACACCATCATATTAAGGAAATTCAGACCTGCTATTGAGAGTCAAGTATTTAAATGGCAATTTATATTAAGCATGTTATACTACCCATGTAGATTAGAGTTTGATTTCATGCTTTTGGAAGTTTTATATGAATTTGGGAGGGTTTAATTCATAAACTAAATTGGGAATGCACGTAGAGATGTTCCTTAATCATGATAATATGAAATTAGTGGGTTTGGGTTGATTAATAAGAGAGAAATCTGAGTTCTTGATTTATAAAGTTAATGAACATGAGAAAATTAGGGTTTTATGTTAATTAAAGGAGAATTTGATTCTTGGGTTGAATTTTTGATGTTTTTGTGTAAATTTTCATTGGAAATTTATCTCTATACGAAAATAAACTGATATTAGAATATATTTAATGATTAAGATTGAATCTTGATGGGTTCTTGATTGAAGAACATGAATCTTGAATGACTTAGGGTTTAATTGATGAACACAAGATGTCAATCTGCGAGAATTATTAACGTAACTTTAAACGTATTCCATTTTCATCATACTTCGAATTAAAGTGAGATCCATAAATTTTCGGAAAGGTATTTGTCTTGGATTTGTAATGAACTTTGAATCAGGTCAATCGGAGTTCCGTAGATGGAGAAATCGATGTTTTACTATAGGGTGTTTGATGTGCCAGCTTAGTAACTACCAGAATTTTTTACGTAATTTTAAATGAATGACATTTAAATTGTACTTATAATTAGAGTGAGATACATAAATTCTTGGAAAGATCTATGTCTTATCTTTCAAATGAGATTTGAATCAGGTCAATTGGAGTTCTGTAGAGGGAGTAATCGATATTTTTTTACAGGATGTCTAATCTGCCAGAAAATTTTCTAATCTATTCGGTTGCCCAGTTTTGGCCAATAATTTCCTTTTTGTTTAGGAACTTTGGAAATCGTTTGGAATTAATTTGTGGGATTTAATTTCTAATATAATGGAATTATATTGAATCACCAGTAGGCCTAGTTTCGGTTTTAGGTGTGGCCTACGAGGGAAGTTTAAGGGCTAAATTAATTTGGATTAATAGAGAAAAAAAAAATCTAAATTAAAGGATAATTCGAGTTAAAAGAATTCGAGAGGAACGAGGACTTAGACCAGTAGGGGGTACAGAGTTTACCTTATGATATTATATGTGGAATAAAGGATACCCTTCGAGTGGTGAGAAATACTCGGGAATGTACGGTAATAAACGAAGTTGTAAATTATGGAATACGTAGAATATTCGGGATATAAATATACTATGTATGAGGCTTGTGATATGGGATGTGTGTATGCCCTATTGTTATTATATATGTATATAGGTGGAGTGAATACCTATCGTTATTATATGGTTGTGTGAATACCTCGTTGATGTTATATTTATATAGGTGGAATGTGTACCTATATTATTGTTTATTATGTGTATGACATACCTACCATACTTGCTATCACAGGAGGTTGGCGTTCGAAAGAGGACAATCTTATCCTGTGTTGCCTTCGGGGGGATTTTAGATTTGGTACCTTAAGAACATAGTACTTGAAGGACTTATTTGTGAGTTGATAAGTCTACTGACTGTGGGAGCATAGGTATGTGCGTGACCCATGGATATGTGAACTATGTTCGCCTCCAATATGTGAGTTTTGATATATATGGTTCGTGAGAGATGACGAACCAATAGTCCTTTGTACAGCGAAAGATGTACTCGGACATGATAGCAGAGTATGAATGCACCGCAGCTGTGCCTAGGGGTGCCGTACTAGTATAGATATAATGGATGATAAATATATATACCTTTGATATGTTTTACAGTATGCACCGCAGCTGGATCTGGGAGGTGCAGTGTTATATATATATATATATATATATATATATATATTAGGGGTGCACACGGTTCGGTTTGGATCGGTTTTGGTACTAATCCGAGAACCGAACCGACCTGGGTCGGTTCCAAATTTTTGGAACTGGAACCAAACCGACTTTAATATAGAACCGAACCAAACCGAACCAGCGGTTCCCGGATCGGATCGGATCGGTTTTCGATTCCAAAATCATATTTCATAACTAATTTTTTTTAAGATTAATGTGTTTCATAACTAATTTTTTTAAGGTCAAAATTAATTTTGACCTCAATAACTTAAGTTAGAAACTCAAATAATCACAAAAATATAAATTACAAGTGTTAAATATATTAAATAAATATATATATGTAATTATAAATCGGTTTGGTCCCAGATTGGTTCGGATCGTATCGATTTTCGGATCGGATTGGGTTTTTTTACCCTGGAACCGAGAACCGAACCGATGTATCGGTTTTTTTTTCAAACCGGAACCGAACCATTGAGCAAAAAAAACGATCCAAACCGAACCAATGCAGTCGGTTTGGTTCGGTTTATCAGATTTTTGGTTTCGATGTGCACCCCTAATATATATATATATATATATATATATATATATATACTTGTTATGTTATTTACTGTGTAAAATTAATGGACGAGAAAGATAGTGAAATCTTATTTGACTTAAGAATGTGAAAAGTCTTGCCCATATTAAAGAGAAATGGATATTTATTTAATAAATGTATTTCCATGGAAATACGGGTGGACGCTATGAGTTATGGGTAGACGACTTACGATTTCAAACTAGTTAGTTGTGTGTATCTAAACTAAAATTAATCTGAATATTGGGGTCGAGGTAACATTCCAAACCAATACATATGGAATAACTATTGGGGTCGAGGTAACATTACGAACCAATAGCCCTTAATGTGTGATACAAGGATATAATAGCAGAGTGTGTACTTATATTATATATGGTGTGTAAAATATATATACAACACGAATAATCTACTTATGTGTGCTAGTAGAGAGACGAGATAGTATGTATCTAAAGAACGATTAATCTACTAAAGAGTAATTAATAGGGATTTTAGATAGTGTATATCTATAAAATGATGAGGCTACTAATGTGTGAATAGTAGGAAGATAGTTAGTGAATATCTACAATAAAGTTTAAGTAGAGAAACCTAAATGGTAAAGTTTGAACAATAACCTACGTAGAAAGGCTAACTGGGGTTTAATAATAACATAAGAGAGATGTTAATTATTAAGGGTATTCGATAGCGTACTGTATGGGAGGTACGGAGGAGCTATATTGATTTGGGTTTATTAGATAATGGTTGCCTAGTTAGATTGGCTAGAATTGACTAGGTGGGGTTGAGTAGGAAAGGTTAGGTGCACATTATAGATGAGAGGTGAGGAACTCAAGGGAGTGTTCGTAACCTAACATGTGTATCTAATAACTGTTCATTTAAACTGTTATTTAATTACTTGCTAAATATTTTTAAATGATTTTTACTTGGGCTCTGACCCGTACATGCAAAACCTTTTTCCAAAACCTTTTAGGTGTCCAGCCACAGGGACGCCAAGCAGGATGATCTATTCTAGGGATGCGTAGATGCAGAACTTGTGGATGCTTGCAGGATTTGGACTTAGACGATTCAGTTACTTCACTCCTAGTGTAGGGTGCAGGGCAGTACTTTATTTGGCCATGTTGCCCACAGTTATTTCATTTATGACAGTTAGAGCTTGTATTCAGACTTTCATTGAGGTTGGACTTTATATTGGATTTTGTAATCGATGGTTTATTCGGTATTATTTCATTCTAGTCTTTTATATTGTGGATGGATTTATACTACTATTGCATGGGATGTACTTATGTAATAATGTTTTATCGTTGATTGTTAAATAAATAGATTAAAATTTTGACATCGGCTTTTTGAATACTAAGTGGTTAGTAATGTTTTAAAAAGTTTTCGACAGTGAGGCTAAGAATGCACCAGATGAGAAACCTGTTTTAATTGGATATAGGACTGATCACCCGGTATTTAATTTGGCAGGGTGTCACATTAACTTTGTTTACTTGGCCTTGGGGGCACTTCTTTTGGGTGTTATCACGTAGTTGATAATAATTGGTATCGCATGCTAATAAGAGTAGCGTTAAATAATAATAAAACTGGATTACAAAAAATTATTTAGGTTATCCCATTGCACTTTATAATTAACATACGTACCGGATCGGGTTAATCCTTTATTAAACATTAAATCTAGGTCAGGCCATTTCAACTTGGTATCAGAGCTTTACGTTCAATGTTCCTTTCGGGTGTGACGTGATGAGGTCGGTAGTGGATCTTTTGGCATCATTGTTGGTTGGAGACGTACACGCTTGGTTGGTGACGGTTTTGATTTGTACTCTGGTGGTAAAGTTAAGGTTTTGAGTACATTTTCCAATTCTTTTTGTGTTGGTGATTCGTTCAGTTAGTAGTTGTTCTTATTTCATTAAATTTATTCTGGTAGTGTTGGCTAGTAAGTATCGGGTTTTGGTGCTGGCCGTTAGGTGGTAGCACCTTAGACTTTTGTGAGATGTATCATGTGGAAGTTTCATGATTAGAAAGTCCAAATGATTTCAGTTACATCCAAGCTGGTATGCTTGTGGTTTCATATATGGTATTAGGTAACTAAATAACGTGACTTGTGAATAAATAATTCTATGGAAATTATAATTCCCATGTGACTTGATTATGATTTGTATTTAGATAATCATATTGATTCAGAGTAAATTAAGAACGAATATTTATAGCCCTTGCGACTTAGCATTAAAAATGATGGTACTAAAATATAGTTTTAGAAAAATGAAATGGTATTGAGGAATAGGATCGCTTGTCATGTCAAAAGTATTGGCCTAAAATTTTTATAGGTAGTACCCGATGCCCCATATCTTACCAGAAGTTTAAAAGTTATGATAGTTTGTGATCTAACAAATGAGTGTGATGATAGTAGTGTCTCCCCTTGAAAATTTTGGATTTCCTTATGATATAAATGGCATAGTATTATAGTTGATATAACATGTAGTGACTAGAATTAATTCCTTGAGGTTACAAATTGGTAGCCTTAATCAGTTGTCATACATGATTGGGTTCTGATGTGATGATTCTTATACAAGGAGGTGTGTAACCACTTTAGAAAATGATTTAATTGTTATCTCCTCCATGAAGTGTGGAAGGAAATCAAAGTCGTGTCGAGGTGTATGTGGTGATAAATTCGAGGTTATGTAACATAGGTCATTATGCGACTTTTGGTTTCCCTTGATAGATGTGTAGACTATTTAGATAACGTGACTAAGTACGGTGTTATAACCCATAAAGAATTTAGGAATTATTATGGTATTAAAGTCTACATAGTAATGGTAAATCATTGATGATTGTAGTATGTTTAGGTCATATTGACATAAGGGAGTACTTAGAGTTAGCACCATGGCTTTTGTTTATATAGGTTGGTGTCGTGATATGACTCTAAAGTGTAATGTAGGTAATAGGTTAATGAGTGTTAGATTTTACACTTGGGAGACTTAGGACACGATGATTTTCACCATGGTTTTAGAGATAGCACTCGAAATAGAGTATTAGGCTTAATTATAGCACCTACGTTCAACCCGTATAGCTTAGTATGACTCTAGTGAGGAGAACCATTAGGTATTAGGCATGGATAATGTTTAAAACTTTGAGGTGTCATTATAACTAGTCTGATAGTTATGATTTTGGATCACATAGGATGTGTCTAAGGATTTTAGTGATGGTCCGTATGGAAAAAGGATGTGAGTGTTGTGTTTCACTAGATGAGGAAGATCTCAAGGTTTAAACGTTAGCAATCACATGTGGGGATTGTGGAGACTTGAGTATGTAAGACGGTGACTAACATTAAGAAATGAGAAATGTAACTTCGCCTTAATATGAAGGATAAGAAGTAACCTCAGTCTTAAGGAGGGAAGCCTAGCGTCTCAGTTTCCTAAATGAATCGGCTCCCAAGTCATTGTCTTTGAGAATGGGTAGTCGTGATTAATGATTCAAGCCAAGGCACATGGCTCGGCTAATACTTCAGCGTACGTATAGGTCAATGAGAAATTTTAGACTTAAAGTGTAAAATGTTGTTCGTACTTTGCATGGCATGATTAGTTATCCAAATTCAATTGTCCATTCTGGCATGGCAGTTACCTGATCCATTTCATCTTATTGTGTCTTCTTGGATAATGGTAATGGGAAGTTATTACGTCCATTATGGGTCAATATTCAGGTGTAGCATTGTATAAGCTCAATACTGATGCAGGATAGGGCGAGTTGAGGCTAATGAATCACGATACATGAATACGCACTTCTTTAAAAGAAACCTTATTTTACAGGAGTTGTTATGTATGCGTGTTATCATAGTTTTTTGCATGTAGTTTGCATGCGTACTTGATAGATTTAGGTTAACACACTCTTGTTAATCGATATAACTGGTTACGATGTACATCGTGGATTTGAGTTCAAGACTCTAAGATATGAATATCATAACTTGATGGAACATTAAATGTTAATGTTGCACTCCATATGGAATTTACAGATTGAGAATGTAGACCCTCATGCGTATTTGGATTGTCATACCTCAGATGACTCTAGATTAATGCGAAGTTTAGTAGGAGGTATCGGATGGATGGACCATTCGGAATAAATGGATGTCTCGAAATTATTGATGTGGACAGTTACTGATGTTGAGGATGTATCTTCCTAGTCTAGGAAAAATTCAAATCGCTTGACTAAATGTATATTTGTAATCCTAATGTTTAGATTAATTCATAACAATGATTTCTTTGGGTGTTAGCATGATGTTTGATGATTATCAATTATTTTGAGGTATGGTTTAGATGGAGATTATAGGAATGCTTAGGAGTAGCAATAAGACCTTAGGGTCCACCTTGGTTGTGTAAAATTAACAGTATGAAACATTTGAGTTAGATAATAGTGTTAAAGACATTTAAGAATGGAATTAGATTGTTGGATTTTATCCTGTCAGTTGATGACCACAAATTTCGAGGATGAGATTTCCTAAGTAGGGGAGAACGTAATACCCCGTCCTAAATATTTTATTTAATCCCCATGTAAATTCGCGATAAAACAAAAAATATGGAGATTTGTATGATTAGGATTTGGATGGTATTCCTATTCAAACTAATTTGGAGGCTAGAGAATATGATTATTGAAAATTCGGTTTTGAAATGAAATAAAGAGAAATTGTATAAGGAGGAATAAAGTGTGATTATAAACGATTTACGGGTAACAAATCGGATCGTATAAAAAGAACTTTGGGATTTTTCATTCACAAAAGGATTATCTGAAATTATTTGTTATGAGGAAATTAAATTACATATACTTTCTTGAGTAAAAATGGTTCGGATGTCATGTGCAGAATTAAAAGCTTGGATAACAAAAAGGGAGTAAAGTCCCTAAACCCCGTCATTTACATAATTGTCGTCCAAATTGATAAAGAATAATAGGGTTTTAAAAGTTAACTAAGCCATATATGCCGAATTATAAGGCTTTCGAACTATTGGGAGAATAAGATCTCAGTGACAAGATGGGCCACATGAGAACAAAAGAATAAAGGAAGTCCTAGGAGGGTATGTCGCTCAAACAAGTGGGAATGTCGCTCAAACAGGTGAGTATGTCACTTGACTGACGGGTTAGGTCGTTCAAGCGTCGGTTAAAGGGACAACTATCTCTCTCTCTCCTCGTTGTTAAGATTTCGTTTCTCCAATTTCCCACTTCATCTCTCCTATCTCTATTTCATCCCTCTGATTGCCAAATCCGTCCCATGTCATCTTGAAACTTGACCTCTCAGATAAGGTAGCAAATTCGTGAATCGCACTATAGCCAATAGGATGATTAGAAGAAAAAAAAGGCATGTATGTCAGGTGCCTTTATCGTGGGATAAAAATAAAGAGACACGAATACATATTGAGACTTTGGATTTTGTCTTAGGGATAAATGAAGAAAATGGATACAACAAAAGAAAAAAATACAGGGGAAATCACTCAGCGGTGCATGGTCTGAAGTCCTGAATCAAGGCAGACAAACAGAAATAAAATTAAGGGCAGATGAAAAGGACTTATAAGTCAGGGGTTCTGAAAATTTGTTGCCACCATTGACCAACATTTAATGAATTAGATTTTTGTGTGTATATATTATGGGGAGTCGAGTGGTGTTACAGGAATAGAAAGGCTATCCTTATTTCCCCCTCAAGAGCTCACTGCATTCAACCATTAAAGACCATAGTAAACGCCTTCACACTAGAATAGTTACATCTCCACTGTTAAAAATATGATACGAAATATTAGAATTATTGTTGGGAGTTGAAGAAAGCATTTGTTGGAAGTTTTGATCGGAGTTTTTAAGAGGGTTGTGCTTAAAAGAAAGAGATGCGTTGAGGAGCATTTTGGAGTGTTTGTTGGAGGTTTTCCTGGAGATTTTATAGTGGAGCTTTGTGTGACTCCCTTTAAGGCCACCTTTGCAGGTGGGGGAGTGACCCACCTTCTTTAACACCACCACCATATTTGGAGTGTTTGAGGTGGGATAATCTACCCTTATATTTGAGACCTTATTGATGTATCTTGTAGCGCTATTACTATTGAGTATTAAGAGTAGGTTTCCTGTGAACAAAATGACAAGTTTCCAGGAAAATCAGAAGTGTACATTTTTACGGTAGATAAAAATGTAGGAAGTTATTAATTGTGTAGTTTTCCCTAATAATCTGGAAATATGCATTGTATGGGAGAGAAAAATGTAGAAAATATTATTCCCATGTAATTTCTAGTAAAAAGAAATTTGGGAAAATTTTATGGAATAAAAATGCAAGAAAAATATTTTTTGTGTAAATTTCTAGTGAAAAGAAATATGGGGCGTTTTTATAGAATGAAAATGCTAGAAAGTAGCATTTGTGTATAATCCTAGTAAAAGGGTATGATGAACATTTTTAAAAACTAAAAATGTGGAAAGTGTTAATGTTGTCAAATATTTATGAAATAAATAATTCTAAGTTTTTTCAAAATGGAAAAATTATGAATAAATGTCATTTTCGAATTTAAGGAAGTTAAGAATGTCTCATTTATTTAAAAAATATGTTCGTTGTGAAAAGTATAAAATTCTAGAAATAAACACATGGTTAATCCTTTGAGGGGATTTTAAAATTTATAGTACATTCTCTATGCATATCAACTCATAGTATTTTAAGAATAAATATGTGAGCGAATTTAGATGAGGTCTTATTGGATTTAAACACAAAGTAGGACAAAAATTTTATCTCACATAATGAAAATTTTGAATCGATAAGTATCAAAGTTGGGGAAAAGCATGATGTTAAACAAGTGTTAAAATGACTAAGGCGTTAGAATTTTAAGTTGGAAACTTAATGATTATTTCGAGGAAGGTCACTTGTTATAGAATGAAATTGCAAGTTTTGGTAAATTAAGGGTAAATTGGTAATTTACATAAAATGGAACAATTATGAAAGAAAAATGTTAATGAAATGTTTTATACTATTATGGGTGAAATTAAATACGTCCTAAATGTGAATGATTTTTGGTATAATATAAACACTTTTGGAAATAAAGGACTTAAAGAGAAGTAGTGATTTTCCAAGAATAATGGTAAATGGACGGTTAGGACCAAGGTTTGGCTTCGGCCCGAAAAATACAAATTAAAGTAAACGTTATGAAAATGTTGAGCACATTGAAAAGATAATTATATTTAATGATTGCGGGTTAAATAATTAAGCAGGGCTATGTTGTACCTACTGGTGAAAGACCCAAAATCAACTGCAGTTTACTTGGCGCTCGGTGCCAGGCGGTGAAATTTTGTGAAACCGTGGGTGTGCGTGTGTTGTGACGTGTGTGTGTGTGTGTCAGCGAAATCCCTAAAGAAAATGTTAAATAATGTATTTAATATTCATGAAAGAGGCTTAAATGAATGGCATTAATTCAATCATTTACTAATGCAAGAATAACGCATTAAATGTTTAACATTCATATGGCAACATGGGATGGTTTAATAAGATGATATAATGATGTTTAAGATACACAATGAGTTTTGAACCATAATGAACACAAGCGTGTCTTATGTAAGGTTTTCAACGGAAAATGAGTATTTTTCTAAATGGTGTGTGTGTGTACATTGAAATCAAGTCTTAAGTAATGATTAATAACTCGGCATGAGTTAATGAATGTTGGGTAATAAACGTTTGAAAGCAAATGGAAGATTTTCCCTACAATCGTTAATTGTTTAACCCTGTGCATTAATGGGAGATAATGCTATCCTTTGAGCATAATGACAAAACAATTCTTGTGAAGACAAAGAGGATAAAAAGTATCAAACAACATTTTCAAAATAAAACGATTTAGTACATTGGGATATGTAATTTCCTACAATATATATGTAGATCTATATGTATTTTCACATGCATGTAGTGTAGCGTGTGAGTATTCTTTTCTCCCGTTCGTTTCTATACCGCATTGTATATAATCCCACTGAGAATTCGGGTCACATCCCTCTTTATTTACGGAAGGTTGAATGATGTTCCATACTTTGAGAGTGTTATACATGTAAGTCGTTACTTGCCTTTATGATTCGTAGTTCTGTTTACATGTCCTTGGGGGCACTTCCCTTGTGTCTTATCCCGTAGATGATAATAACTCAAATTGCATGCTATGGTGACAATAAATCTCAACACAAATTATAAGTAAATGCAATCACCAGAAAAAATAAAGAACGCGAATTAGAATAGCTGCAATCACACACGACACAAGATATATGTGGTTCGGCAAATTGCCTACGTCCACAGTGGTGCTCTCTGTTTGTATTTCTCTTTTATCTAAGGGAGTGTTTCTAATTACATACCCTTTGCCCCGAGACAGGGGTATAATATGTTCATGTAAACTTCGGGAAGTGGGGGTGTTGGGTACCTCCACGTTGGCCCATAATCCCTAGGATATCTCCTGAGAGATTTTAGGGGTTGAATGGGTCTTTGCTGACTAACCGTCTGTGAGGCTTTGGAGTTTAGGCCAGGCTCTCCCTATTTTTTTTTATAGGAATTAGTCTGGCTACATCTCTGGGCCAAGATAACTGAATGATGTACCCACACATGCTAACAAGAGTAACGTTGAATAATAATAAAACTAGATTAGAAACATTATTTAGGTTGCCCCATTGTATTTCACAATTAACGTACGGACCGGATCGGGTTGATCCTTTATTAACCTTAAAATTTGGGTCGGGGCATTACACATGTAGATCAAACCAAAGAGTATTTACCCAACTCACATCATCTATTATCCTAACAGTTAGACCAAAACAAAGAGTATTTCCCCAACTCATATCATCGATTATCATGTTAAATTTAGTAAGCTAAAGAGTATTTACTCAACTCACACCATCAGTCATCCTGACAAATAGACCAAAACAAATAATATCTACCCAAATCGTTATGTATATCATCTTGAAAAATAAACTCAACACAAATATCCAACGAGTGAGCAATAATCAAACTCAGGCCCCACATTTAAACCATACAAGCATTATCAGCACTTTAAATAAATCCATTATCAAGATTATACCATGAGCATGTATTTTGAGTCATTATTCAAAAAAAATTATGATTAACCCACCCCATGCGTATTTTAACATTTATTATCTTATTATCTACACCTCTTGAATTATGTTTTGCATATACCAATAATTTCCCAAATTATCCCTAAAACAATAAGTGAGTCCTAAGTATACCTATACTCATATAGAAATAAATATAACAATGTAACTATAACTACCGTAGCACATATATCAAAATGATAAACTACCCTCAATACCAACATATATGTGTTTAACACTAACATATACCTACATTGTCCTCATAATTGGACTAAATATCCATGCATTTATAGATACTCATATATGTATAACTGTGACTAATACCATAGTCTAATATATATAAACTCAAGATTTAATGCACAATTTAATAATTATACCCCAAAATGTTGGTGTACCACTACAAACCAACGCGTGTGGTACTTCACCCGAATACAAATAACGACACTCGAACTAACCCCCACCTCAACATGTGGTCCTACCGAGTAACCAACACCAACATGTATTATGCATAATTATACATAACATAAATCACTCATAGGATATAGTATCTCACTAGTATACCTAAAGTCGTTTAACTCCCCAAATCGAATTGTACTAATAATTATAGATTTAATACCCTTAAACCATAATTAAAACCCAACCTATTAGTTTATTTCCTTATAAACTATATGTATTGTGACACCCCATAAAGTTTATACATAAATTGATATGTTCTAAACATAAATAATACAATAGGAAAAATAATTACAAACAGTCTATGAATGACTAAGAAAAATAAACACAATATGAATCCTAACAATTCAAAATATAAATAATATGCCTTTAATACCATTAAACCATAATGAAATAAAATCCCAACATTATAATATAAATTGTAAGAGTATAGTGCACTCAATTTTCTCTTTATATTAGATTGTCTAAATTCCTTGCCAAAACATGTTTGATCCTTGTCCAAGAGGTCACCGAAAAGATTCATCAACATCTAAAAATCACTTAATGCCGAAACTCAAGTACAATAATTAGGAAACGTATATGACTTGTCGGACTTAGATTTGCACCTTGGTTAATTTGTTTTTATTGTAAAATCATTTTAATTCACATTGTTTTTATTTTCTCAAATACATATTGCAAATATAGTAATCATATGGAAAAACCTATTTTTATAAAGAATAACATCTTTACGTGTATTTCAAGTGGCGATGTTCTTAAGTTGAACAAACATACTTAGAGTTTTCTAAAAAAAAGTGAAAATTTTCTCTAAAGAAAACTAGAAAAAAAAATTTGGATATTCCTACAGCCTGCATTATCTTTGCAATGATGCTCCAGCGATAATGTGTGGCTCGAATTTTATGTCCCATGTAAAATTTTGGCTTTTCGCCTGACCTAATTGTCCCTTAAGTTTTCCCTAGAGAGGAATTTCCCCATTGTAGCGATGCTATTACGAGACGCGTCTGGCAGCACCAACAATGCCTTTTGCATAGGTCTTCCTTAAGATCTTCTTATAAAATGGTTCAAGTATAAGTTTTTGGGTGACTAAGATCTTTAAGTGATTATTTAAATACATAGGATTGTGGCACATATCATTTGAACCTTTAAACCATTTCAAATTAAAAGTCTATATAATTATGAGTCATTTACTCTTCCAACCCAAGAGTGACAACTTTGAAAAAAAATTGATGATCAAAACACTTCACATATTTGAGAGCATATTTTGTTTCACTCCTGTTCTTTCAGTTCTTCAAGATAATTTTTCTAATAGAGGTGTATTTAATTACTTTGTGTTAAAAAATCTGTTTTTATTACTGAGCTAATATTTTCTCTTCCTTGGCTTGTAAAACTCATTTTGAGATTTAAAGCAACACATCTGTGCAAGCATCCTAACACACATATCTTTAAGATTCCCTCAAAATACTAGGTGTAGAATTTTGATTTCTTGAAGGGTCGATCTAGGAAAAGAGTTACTTTAACTTTAAAGAAGAAATTTTTGGCAAAAGATTTGATGACATTGACCAAAACCAATGGAGGTTGTGTAGCTCTCTTTAATTTTCGGTGCTCTCTATGGAGGATATAGTGTGAAAGAGTGTATAGTCTGTCATAGCGTCGTGTGGTTGTAAGTTTATATCTTCTAGTTGTAAAACTCTACCATAGTACAATTGTCATTCTTATCAGCTCGAGGTTTTTCACGTTCGTGGGTCTTTCCCTCGTAATCTAGTCGTGTGATTAATTTACTCTTTCTGCATTTTTTTGAATCGTTATCTGAAATAAGATGATAAAACTTGAGATTTTAAAATGTAGTAAAATATTTTGTAACTTTGACTTTTTGATTGTTAAACCCTATTGATATTAATAAATTAGTAAACACTTTTCTCAAATCATAGGAATCAATTTTTATTTATGTACCTAACGTCAAGAGGCACACTCTCATAAATACATTCTTCTAAACCACTATCCAATCTCTAAACAGTAATTTAACTAATTTATTAAAAAACTCATGTAATCTATTACTTAATAATAAAACAGAAATACGTTTTGTAATGAAAATGAGATACATGCTTAACACCTACATCCTAAGAAAGATAAAAAATAATTAAATGATGGAGAAGTGTCTAACTATGAACTCTTAAGTCTGAGGCCACGACTGTGGCCTAGGACCTATAAAAATAATTTCACATAGAGTATTAAAACTACAAAGTCTACAGTGCATACAAATATAATTGCATTTTGGTCAAAATAATAAAAATACATCTTCCTTCAATATTAAGTTGATTTTAAGTTATCCAAATGAAAACAACCTAAATACGCTTGAGGTTCTAATCCAATTCTCGAAATATATCCATATAGTAGGTATTTCCTCTTTTACTTAAGTATTCACTACTTTACAGGTTTCTAAGTTATAATTGCAGTTATACTTATCTTGTATAATCACAATATATAAATAAATGGGAATCGCATAATCCAATATCAAAGTGCAGATACCCCAATCGCATCCAAATCATGTGGGCAATACATAACCTATAATCCATATTGTGAAGGCCTATCCTTACTTGCCTTTGGGGATCACTAGTGATACTACTAGTCATAGTTATGGGACGTCCTAACCCTATAATCTCAGAATAATATCAAATGAAAATCACTACTACATAACATCAAACTTACAACCCCATACCTAAGTCTATACGACAAGATCTATCTCCATTGTCCTAATATGGGAGATGGGTGCTTCAACATGTAGGAAAAGTGTAATGAGACCTAGGTATGACCTGTATGATAATAGAGACACCCACACGATCACATCATACACCCCCAATCGAATCCATACTTGTATGTTACCCACATGCATACAGACACCCTTGGTACGATTCATATAATTCACATAAATAACGTTCAGCTCTATGCAATAAGTCAAAAATTCGATCTCTTATATTTTTTACTATTACACATATAAAATATTAACCGGTTTTATAAATTTTAACCCAATCCCCAAAGATTACTAATCTGATGTATCAATTGTAACACCCCGTAATTTTGAGAATTTAATATTTAATTATTTTTGGGAGTTATAAAAATATTTAAATTGGAGAAACTTAAACTCATGAGTTGGAGAATTTATTTGAGTGAATCGAATTATTTATAATTGGCGACTTTTAAGTTTAATGGTTCAAAATCTCGTGGGTCGCATTTTGAAGTTGAAATTGGGAAATGTCAAAAAGTATTTCGGATGGCAATTCCGAGTGCGCGGTTGCGTCCGAATGTGTTGAGATAGTCAGAAAAGAGTACCCGGTGGTAGTAATTGGGTCTTGGGGTATTTTTGGGCATAGACGGGCTCACACGGGGTGAGTTGGGTCATTTTAATTAGGCCCAGATGGTCAAAAACGGGATTAAGGGTTTTTAACCAAATTGAGAGAGTAGGGAACGACAGTCAACACAACTCTAAACCTAGGGTTTGAGAGGAAATTTGGGGGAAAGCAAATCAAGAGCCAATTTGGGGATTTTGGAACCAAATTAAGGGACTACACCAATGGGTCAGACTCTACGAACAATTCCAGGCAAGTGATTAACTGTTATGATTTCTAGATTGATGATAATCAATTCATATCGTAGTGATGTGTAAATCAAAATTCATTTTGGGTATATAACCATAATTAAAACTGGGTTTTTATAAATTTAGAGTAATGGGCAGATTTAATTACTCAATGGATGTTAAGGTATGATTTGGGTCTGTTAAGATTAAATTATAGAGTGGATTACAATATGTATAGTGATTACATGGACTGAATATTGTAGGGTCGGATTTGGTAGAACGACACCCGAATGAAAAACCCAAATCGGATATACTTGGGGCTTTTGTATAAATTTGTTGATGGATTAAGGTCTGTAGGGTGTTTAGAACCTTTTTTGGTGTGGAGAATATGTTGGTTGTGAAAGGGGTAAAGGTTTGGGAAGAAACCAAAAGCTTGAGGGTTCGTTAATGGTTGAAATAGCAAGCCGGGGAAGATGATCACCTGTTCGATCAATCGATCGACCCAGGGGGATCAATCAATCAACGGTCCCAGAAATTTGATAGTTCGGCCAGTTTGTATACAAAGAGAATTTTATTTAAGATTTAATCCCTTACTTTTATTTAGTGATAAATTCATATGTGGCACAAAATTCCTTAACAATTATAGGGTGACATAATTGGGTTTAGGAGGGTGTGAACGGTATGTCATGAGATGAACCAATTTGGGGAAATAATTCATAAATATTGATATTGGACCGAGGAATAATATTCGGGCATTGTAGTTGGGTGACGCTACATTATTAAAGGAATTTAGGTGAAATATTTAATTATGGACCAAGTGGGCGAGTCCGGGTGTGTTGGTAATTATAGGTAAATATATTTGGGGAATTTATAGAGATGAATGTATGACACATTGTGGGCTAATATGTGGGAATGAAATTATGAGATGTAAAATGGACCAAGTGAGCGAGTCCGGGTATGTTGGTTAAGTGACACCAAAGTATTAAATTCATTGTTGAGAGAATAAATTAATTTGGAGTCCGAACAAAGACTCGGGAAATATTAAGGTATAGGCCAAGTGAGCGAGTCCGGGAATAATGGTTGGGTGACACCAAGTTATTAAATTAATGGATGTGTTAATTAATAGAAGTAGAGTCGGAAGGTAGACTCGAAAAGGTATTAATTAATTGATGTTGTAATTAATTAATTTAGAGTCGGACTGTAGACTCGGGAAGGGTATGGATTAATTAATATGTAAATTAATTAAATAAGAGTCGGACCACAGACTCGGATCGGTATTAAATTAATAGATGTGTTAATTAATTTAATTAGAGTTCGACGACAGACTCGAGAAGGTATTAAATTAATAGGTGTGTTAATTAATTTAATTTGAGTCGGACCATAGAGTCGGGGAAAATAGTATATTAATTGAGGTGTGAATTAATTATATTAGAGTCGGACCACAGACTCGGATTTGTGTTAATGAATTAATGTGTGAATTAATTAAATGAGGGTCAGACTACAGACTCGGATATGTGTTAATTAATTAATGTGTAAATTAATTAAATGAGGGTCGGACCACAGACTCGGAGTTGTGTTAATTAATTAATGTGTAAATTAATTAAATAAGAGTCGAATCACATACTCGGGCAAATTTCATATAAATTGTTGTGTAGAGTATTATTATTTAAAGTCGTACCACAGACTCGGGAAGATGGAAATTATTAAGTGAGAAAATTAATTAAGTTGAGTCGGGCCAGAGACTCGGGAAATTGCAGGCTAGTGTTACGGGTTTTTAAGTACACGATAAAGCCGGAGTTTATAATATATATATATATATATATATGTGTGTGTGTGTGTATGTGTGTGTGTGTGTGTGTGTGTGTGTGTGTGTGTGTGTGTGTGTGTGTGTATTGATTGTGTGTGCTATTAAATATCAGTGATTAGATATTTATTTAAATTATATAATCTAGTGCTATCGAGGGAGGTTGCGCGATGTGGGTGAATCCCCAAGATTGAGGAGTACGGTGAGTATATCCCCAGGTCATAGCGTTCGGTATATGGGTGAGGAGATTATCTCACTTTCAGGGAAGCAATATGACCACCTTCACTTCGTTTATATTTTGGGCCAGGTTGGTGAGTGATTCCAACTTGGGTAACTAGGTTATGTGGGCACACCTAGTGAGATAGCAATTTAGAGGGAATCATCCAGCGAGGGTATACTCGAAGGGATGGATATACGTATGTTATATGTGTGGATGTTTTTGTGAAGGTATGTATATAATGATATTCAATATTATATACGGGTAGTAATACAGTGTGTGATGTATTTACTTTATATAACTTGTGACACGGTTATATGCTACTATTTAAGAAGGCATTAATTAATTTAATTGTGAGATAACTTATAATTCAAGAACCATTATACTCGGGTTAGAGTAGTATGGCAAGGGGGAGGTTATATCAGGACTAGTTGGACGGGGTAGTACAACTAAGTGGGGGTCAAGTTAACCGATAGGTGTGCACAATAAGGGAGGGGTGAGAATGTCCCGAAGGGAGTGCGACACTAACTTAAATATGAAGCGCATTCATGAATTTTAAATTACTGCAGTTAATTCACTTGCTAAATTTTTTCAAAATGTTTTTGGGTTCTAACCCTTGCTATAAAACTATTTTCAAAACCTTTTAGGTGTCCAGCCACAGGGACGCCAGGATTGATATTCTATTCCAGGGACACGAAGCTGCGGCATATGTGGATGCTAGCAGGAGTTCGGATTAGACGAATCATTCATTTATTCCTAGAGAAGGAATCATTTATCAGTTCCAGTTTTATTTAGGGCATGTCTCCCAGACTTTTCAGTACAATTTTTAAATGTACTTATTCAGGTGTTGGATGTTTGTATTGGATTTCATTTTGGTGGCCGATGGTTTATTCGGCAAATGGTTTATCTAATTATTCAGTTGTGTGAATGGTTTATATTTATTTCCGCATGTAAACTTTTGTAAATTAAAAAGTTAAAATTTGGCACCAGCTTTTGGAATACTAGGTGGTTAGTAAGTTTTAAAAACTTTTCGATAGTGATGCTAAGAATGAACCTACTGGGATTCCTATTTTAATTTGGTATAGGACTGATCATCCGGTATTTTATTAGGTGGGGTGTCACAGATGGTATCAGAGCATCAGGTTCTAGTGTCCTTAGGATCTGTGCGACTTTTCACGTT
This sequence comes from Sambucus nigra, assembly GCA_949130495.1. Classification (NCBI taxonomy): domain Eukaryota; kingdom Viridiplantae; phylum Streptophyta; class Magnoliopsida; order Dipsacales; family Adoxaceae; genus Sambucus; species Sambucus nigra. Next base: position 227,298,904 of record OX422219.1, read on the forward strand.
TCGGCTCAGCAATCTTTGATATAGAACCCTATCATAGGATTGTTGTGTTCGTATACGTATGCGCATTTACATTCTTCTTCCATTTATTTATTTAAGGGTGAACTCATACGATTGAATTCTCATTCCAGATGCCGCCCAAGAGAGAGGGAGCAGCTAGGGCAGCAGGGGGAGTTGAGACTAGGGAGTCTCATCAGGAGCAAGAGTTACCGCAGCAACTGTTAGAGATAATTTCGGCAACACATGTCACTAGATTGGTGGCGCAGGCAGTTAAAGCGACGATGATCGCAATGGCAAGGTACTTGCCATGAGATCAGCCACAAGCGTTAGTGGCACCAGATGTTTAGGCCCACCAGGGGCCGTCGGGGTGGCAGCAAGTATGAGAGGTTTTTTAGATATAATGCTAGTGTGTCAGTGGATGAGAGATATCCAGCGTCACCTACGCATGGTAGATTGCGATGAGGTGCAGGAGCAAATTCTAGCCACTTTTAGTTTAGTGCGAGTAGCGCTACAGTGGTGGGAGTCGATCACCACAGTTGAGGAAAGGGATACACTAGCTATGGCAAGGTTTTGGGTGCGATTCGATCGCAAGTATTTTCATCCAGTGGTTGAGACTGAAATAAGGAGAAAATTTTGTGAGGTGACTCGGGGAGACCGTTCAGTGGCCGATTACGAGGAAGAATTTACTCGTTGGCAAATTTTGTACTGGATGAGGTAAGCGATGAAGAAATAAAGAAAGAAAGTTTTATGGATGAGTTATTCTGGAGAATCATAAAACATTTAATTGGTAATTACACATTAGTAGCTTATACTGATGTCGTTAATGTGACACTCCTGCACTGTCAGGAATATCGCTTCCACGTGAAAGGAGGCAAGAGGGGAGTGGGAAACTTGCCAGTCGGATAAAGTAGGAGGGAATAGTACCAGTAGGTATCCTGGAAGCAGACAGGGGGAGATCAGGGGCATGATTTCCAGCAGGGAAATCATGCCAAGCGATTCAGAACTGGAGGCTATTGACAGGATGGCTAGGAATTCCAAAAAGGTCGACATGGAAGGGATCAGTGGCTGGATGAATGTATTATAAGGTGTTTTATTTGTGGGGAAGCGAGACACATGAAGAGATATTGTCTTAAGCAAGGCATGGGTAAACTACAGGATGAGGTCTTGGATGTACAACCACTACAGCAAGTCATGGGATCATTCGGGCAGGGAGAAGATGCTCTGAAACCCAAGGATGAGCCGTTGTAGCTGGAGTATGGAAGTAATTATTTTTACCTGATGGGCATGGGATATATTTTTGAGTGACAAGGAGGATGTCACAATATAAGACTTATTTTTCACTAGAGTTCGCGGGTGAGCCGAATTTAGTAGGTGCGTTAGATGTAGCAGCCATAGTATGTGGATAAACTTTTCGTGGGGTAGCGGAGTTCCTTGGTGTTCTTCATGGGAGAGTGGAGGTGTACACTGAGTGAAAGTCTGAATTATGCGAAGAGTTATAACTTTCTAGAATTATGGGAGTAGGGTTGATAATATTTCCTACATATCGGCTGGATAGCGATGGGATTTGAACTATTATGAATAGTGGGGGTAAGTTTTGGTGTTAGCAACACCAGGATATGATTGGTACGAGGTATCACTTGAGAGAGCGTTTAGCCTATGTATATGTGTGTATTTATGTTATATTGTGTGGTGCGATAGACACAAAGTGAGGTTTTGTGTTCTCACATTTTATCCCGATAAGTAGGGTTGTTTACTAAAGTGAATCATGGTGGTTAGAATTATGTTTGAGCAAAGAGAGATAGCTCGGGGTGTATTTTGTGTAAGAACTGGTGGTAGTAAGGGCGTGGTATTTTATGTTGTCTTTGGTAGCATGAGGGTAAGCCTATATACTTTTGTGTTAAGAGACAAGTATTTAGGGGTACGTGCTATGGACTGAGGGTCTAATGGATCTCAACGACCGACAATGTTAGGTAGTAGTGTATCGGGGGGGGGGGTTCCTTATTTGAATTTCGCTGTGCGAGACATCCCACGCAAGAAACTGAGTGCATCGTTGGAAAGTGGGGAGATGTTTGGTCGTTAGTACATGAGCACCCCGAGTAGTATATATATATATATATATATATATATATATGTATGTATATGTATATATGTGATGTGACTATGGGTTTGAAGTTTTATTACGGGTTACGACTAGCTTAGTCGGGTAACTCTCGTGCGGTAAAGCACGGTGATAGGGTGTATGGGAACCCGTGTTAATTAAGGCAAATTTTGTGCAGTTGCGCACGGGTATAGGGTGTATAGGTGCCATGGTTAATTTAAATGCATACTTGTATAACTTATGGTTAGAAGCGGATGAGATAGATATAGCGGGCTTAGAGGCACATGACTAGAGTGTTATGCGAAGCTTCGAACATTACGCTCAGCTTAATTTCGAGGACGAAATTCTTTTGTAAGGCGGGAGTATGTAACACCCCGTAATTTTGAGGATTTAATATTTAATTATTTTTGGGAGTTATAAAAATATTTAAATTGGAGAAACTTTAATTCATGAGTTGGAGAATTTATTTGAGTGAGCCGAATTATTTATAATTGGTGACTTTTAAGTTTAATGGTTCAAAATCTCGTGTGTCGCATTTTGAAGTTGAAATTGGGAAATGTCAAAAAGTATTTCAGATGGCAATTCCGAGTGCGCGGCTGCGTCCAGATGGGTCGAGATAGTCAGAAAAGAGTACCCGGGGGTAGTAATTGGGTCTCGGGGTATTTTTGGGCATAGCCGAGCCCACACGGGGTGAGTTGGGCCATTTTAATTAGGCCCAGATGGTCAAAAATGGGATTAAGGGTTTTTAACCAAATTGAGAGACTAGGGAACGACAACCAACACAAGTCTAAACCTAGGGTTTGCGAGGAAATTTGGGGGAAAGCAAATCACGAGCCAATTTGGGGATTTTGGAGCCAAATTAAGGGACTACACCAACGGATCAGACTCTACGAACAATTCCAGGAAAGTGGTTAACTGTTATGATTTCTAAATTGATGATAATCAATTCATATCATAGTGATGTGTAAATCAAAATTCGTTTTGGGTATATAACCATAATTAAAATTGGGTTTTTATAAATTTAGAGTAATGGGCAGATTTAATTACTCAATGGATGTTAAGTTATGATTTGGGTCTGTTAAGATTAAATTGTATAGTGGATTACAATATGTATAGTGATTACATGGACTGAATATGGTAGGGTCGGATTTGGTAGAATGAGACCCGGGTGAAAAACCCAAATCGAATATACTTAGGGTTTCCGTATAAATTTGTTGATGGATAAAGGTCTCTAGGGTGTTTAGAACCTTTTCTGGTGTGGAGAATATGTTGGTTATGAAAGGGGTAAAGGTTTGAGAAGAAACCAAAAGCTTGAGGGTTCGTTAATGGTTGAAACAGCAAGTCGGGGAAGACGATCACCTATTCGATTGATCGATCGACCCAGGGGGATCGATCGATCGACGATCCAAAAATTTGGCAGTTCGTCCAGTTTGTATATAAAGAGGATTTTATTTAAGATTTAATCCTTTACTTTTATTTAGTGATAAATTCATATGTGTCACAAAATTCCTTAACAATTATAGGGTGACATAATTGGGTTTAGGACGGTGTGAACGGTATGTCATGAGATGAATTAATTTGGGGAAATAATTCATAAGTATTGATATTGGGATGAGAAATAATATTCGGGTATTGTAGTTGGGTAACGCTACATTATTAGAGGAATTTAGGTGAAATATTTAATTATGGACCAAGTGGGCGACTTCGCGCATGTTGGTAATTATAGGAAAATATAATTGGGGAATTTATGGAGATGAATGTGTGACACATTGTGAGCGAATATGTGGGAATGAAATTATGAGATATAAAATGTACCAAGTTAGCGAGTCCGAGTATGTTGGTTAAGTGACACCAAAGTATTAAATTAATTATTGAGAGAATAAATTAATTTGGAGTCGGAACATAGACTCGGGAAATATTAAGGTATAGACCAAGTGAGCGAGTCCGGGAATAATGGTTGGGTGATACCAAGTTATTCAATTAATGGATGTGTTAATTAATAAAAGTAGAGTTGGGAGGTAGACTCGAAAAAGTATTAAATTAATTGATGTTGTAATTAATTAATTTAGAGTCAGATTGTAGACTCGGGAAGGATATGGATTAATTAATGTGTAAATTAATTAAATGAGAGTCGGACCACAAACTCGGATCGGTACTAAATTAATAGGTGTGTTAATTAATTTAATTAGAGTTGGACGACAGACTCGGGAAGGTATTAAATTAATAGGTGTGTTAATTAATTTAATTAGAGTCGGACCATAGACTCGGGGAAAATAGTATATTAATTGAGGTGTGAATTAATTATATTAGAGTCGGACCACAGACTCGGATTTGTGTTAATGAATTAATGTGTAAATTAATTAAATGAGGGTCGGACTACAGACTCGGATATGTGTTGATTAATTAATGTGTAAATTAATTAAATGAGGGTCGGACCACAGACTCGGAGTTGTGTTAATTAATTAATGTGTAAATTAATTAAATAAGAGTCGAATCACAAACTCAAGCAAATTTCATATAAATTGTTGTGTAAAGTATTATTATTTAAAGTCAGACCGCAGACTCGGGAAGATGGAAATTATTAAGTGAGAAAATTAATTAAGTTGAGTCGGGCCAGAGACTCGAGAAATTACAGGCTAGTGTTACGGGGTTTTGTGTACACGGTAAAGCCGAGGTTTATAATATATATATGCGGTGTGTGATAGAATGTATATATGTGTGTGTGTGTGTGTGTGTATTGATTGTGTGTGCTATTAAATATCAGTGATTAGATATTTATTTAAATTATATACTCTAGTGCTATCAAGGGAATTTGCACGATGTGGGTGAATCCCTTAACTTGAGGAGTAGGGTGGGTATATCCCCAGGTCATAGCGTCCAGTATATGGGTGAGGATATTATCTCACTTTCAGGGAAGGAATATGACCGCCTCCACTTCGTTTATATTTTGGTACAGGTTGGTGAGGGATTCCAACTTGGGTAACTAGGTTATGTGAGCACACCTAGTGAGATAGCACTTTAGAGGGAATCATCCGGCGAGGTTATACTCGGGGGGATGGATATACGTATGTTATATGTGTGGATGTATTAGTGAAGGTACGTATATAATGGTATTCAATCTTATATGCGGGTAATAATACAGTGTGTGATGTATTTACTTTATATAATTTATAACATGGTTATATGCTAGTATTTAAGAAGGAATTAATTAAGTTAATTGTGAGATAACTTGTAATTCAAGAATCATTATACTCTGGTTAGAGTAGTATGGCAAGGGGGAGGTAATACCAGGACTTGTTGGACGGGGTAGTACAACTAAGTGGGGGTCATGGTAACCGATAGGTGTGAACAATAGGGGATGGGTGAGAATGTCCCTAAGGGAGTGTGACACTAACTTAAATATGAAGAGCATTCATGCATTTTAAATTACAGCAGTTAATTCACTTACTAAATATTTTCAAAATGTTTTTGGGTTCTAACCCTTGCTGTAAAACTATTTTCAAAACCTTTTAGGTATCCAGCCACAGGGATGCCAGGATTGATATTCTATTCCAGAGACACAGAGCTACGGCATATGTGGATGCTACCAGGAGTTCGGATTAGATGCATCGTTCATTTATTCCTAGAGTAGGAATAATTTATCAGTTCCAGTTTTATTTAGGGCTTGTCGCCTAGACTTCTCAGTACAGTTTCAGATGTACTTGTTCAGGTATTGGATGTTTGTATTGGATTTCATTTTGGTGGCCGATGGTTTATTCGGCAAATGGTTTATCTAATTATTAAGTTGTGTGAATGGTTTATATTTATTTCCACATGTAAACTTTTGTAAATTAAAAAGTTAAAATTTGGCACCAGCTTTTGGAATACTAGGTGGTTAGTAAGTTTTGAAAACTTTTCGATAGTGATGGTAAGAATGAACCTACGGGGATTCCTGTTTTTATTTGGTATAGGAATGATCACCCGGTATTTTATTAGGCGGGGTGTCACATCAATATCCCAAACTACTTGTTTATTATTATTTTTATTTACCAAAAAGTTACCTAAATTAACTGGCTTCATATCCCAAGAAAACCCCTAAACCAACCATAATTAGGCAAGGCTACAGGGCCGGATCGATTCGAGAATTGGGCCAGAACAGTCTGATGGGAACAGTTTGGTCTTCATCCCTTTGTTTCTCCTATAACAGCCATAAGTAAAGTTCTCCAAACATTACAACCACTAATAATGAAAATTATAATATCTCATCCATATATTATCAACATATTAGTGCTAAAAAAAACTTATTTTAGTTTTTGAGGATTAATAAAACAATTAAGTGTCTAATTAGAAAATTTGTAAAAGTAACGCAAACTTTATGTTCTACACAAGAATGATTCAATTAACCTATGGATTCTAATAGTTTCTCATTAACCTAATTACAAGGATTATAGGTTTAATTTTTTCATTCATTAACCTGGTTTCATGAGGTCATTAATACATAAACTAAGGTTCTTATTTTGATTCATCTTAATGAAAAAAAAAAGGTTTAATTATTAACAAAAATCAGATTATAATATTATATAAATAGATTCCAACATATTATTACTGTCACAAGACAAACCTAATTATATTTTTATATAATGTAAATTGCCTAAAGAATACAATTCCTAGACTATTTACTCAGTTTAATAAGATAATTGACTTCCATAACATATGGATACAATAGTAATAATACGTTGGAATCTAGGCTTAAGAATATAATTCATTTGTGGTTTCGATTGCAATCCAATTTGGAGAAAGGTATTTGGTCAAGATGAAGGGATACCTTCTTTTGGTGCTCTAAATTTTTTCTACTGTTCTCGAAAATGCTTGGATCTTCTAATGTACGATCCTCCTAGAGCTAGTTAGGTGTGTGGGTACCTTTTGAGATGAAAATTTTCGATTTTGAGTGAGATATGGACCTCTCTCTCTCAGCCACTTCACAAAAATATTAATAGTATTTTCTCTCCCCGTCCCTAAACCTTAGTGACGTATATACAACTTAAAATCCCCGCTCGCACTAATATATATTACTATAAGTTCTGTGTTTAGTCTAAACTAGGCTTCTAGAGAATCTGGCCCTCACAACTTGGGCACTGGACTATACTTGGGACCCAAGAAAAATAAATAAATTTTCTTCTAAATAAGTCTCGGAAATACCAAATTACTACCACATAATTTATTTCCTTCATTTATTTAATAATAAATAATTCCACTACATAATTATTGCTACACTCTAATTTATATTTCTAAAAAAATAACTCAGATATAATGATGCCTTATTTGCAAAATTGATAATGTTACACAATGTGATTACCTAGATTAAGCTTATGATATTCACTTGGTCAAATAAATTTGTTGTTAATTGACTTTAACTAACATCTAATAAATTTCTTGATTCTCAGACCTAACTTATTTTGCTACTCCAACGGTTTATAAAATCATCAATGATCAAGTTTAACTAGTGGAAACAAATCTTATAAGTCTATCAAGAGGTATCACAATCCAAGATCTTTCTTGGGAAAGAATTCAGTTGGGGTTTTATTCCTAAAACCATATGTGACGTTTAATTTTAAGTGAATGTGTGTGAATTCATTTTGAAATAAAAATCATGGTTACAATAATTGCTTATATTTGGTTTAAATATATTATGGATATGTTGGTTAATAAATCTCAGTAGGAATTTTGGTGAGTCAACCTCAAATTGAGCACAAGGAGATAAGAATTTCAATCCGAGTACTATTAAAATGTTCACAACCTAAATAGGAGTTTACATCCTATCGTAATGATTGTGATGCAATCCTGACAGTTTAAAGATAACTAAAGGAACATGTTTAATGGTTTGAGATCTTGTTAGATAGTTTGACGGAGGATTATGATTTGTACATCCCAGTAATGTATTGAATATGTTCACTCGTGATATTTGAGTCCAAGCGTTGTCTTCATTAGACTCGGGAAATCTCACACCATTTGCAATTGGTGAATAAAATCTTAATCTTAAGAATTATGAGGATTGGAATGCTTGCGGAAATGTTAATTTGATTCTTATGGGTGCAATCTGATTTTATCGGATCAAATGATCCCCGCAAATTGTATGATAGTAGTGTGAGTAAGTCTGAGATCATCATTTGAAGAAAGATGAATCCAGGGGATAATGTGGTTGTGATAACCCTTAATAGAATTATATGTTTTGTTTCCACCAACTAAAACCCAGTCGGTCAATTATTAGATAATCCTAGTGGAGTAGCGTATAAGTTTAACCTGTCAATCAAGCAATTAATTGTATTTTTGTTAAAATCGATTAACAGTAAATTGATTTGACCAAGCTGGTATCGAATACTTAACATGGGGAATCATATTATGTACCTTAATCAAATTTGTAAATAATACTTTTATACATCTGAGTGATTTATGAGATAATTAAATTAGAGTGCCGTAAAAATTATTTCGTGGAATTAGTTATGATTCAATATAAAATAAAATAAATTATGGTAATTATAGTATGGGATTCTGAGTATTTATTGGGAGGTAATTTTATTATTTTTCTTGGTGTTGTCCAAACACTCAAGTAGTTAGGCCAAGACTCTCAAGAATCCATTTTAGCCCAATCCAACTTTTGTACTTGTAAGTAAATTTATGGTAAGGGATTTTAAAGATAATCATTCATCTTTAGGCATTAAAAGGGGCAAGAGAAAACACAATTCACTTTTTTTTTAAGAGGCCTAAAGATAGACTACCATATCTCAATCAAAATCAAGGTTTTTCATCTCGTAAGGTGCCCACACACCTACCTAGCTTTGTGGAGGGTCTTACACAAGAAGGTTCGAGCTATATAGAAGGTTAAGCAAGCTTTTGGAGATCTAAAAGAAGGAAGCACTTCATTATCAATAAACACTTTTCTCCCTGTCAAATTGCAGCCGTATTCGCTATGGTATTGTATTCTTAAACCCTATGTTTAGTCTTTAAACCTAACTATTGATTTCTTTTCGATGCCCAATTAATCAAAGGTCTTTAGGGCTGATTTTTTTTCACATTTTAAATGTCAATCCCAAGTTTTGATCCCCAATGGATTCCACTAAATTATGATTCCAAACCTACTCACGTAACTATTTCCTAACTTGCAGGGATCAATTAACCCGAAATAAAATGGAATTGCACCCATATAAATCAAAGCAACAATTTTGAAAGCATTATAATACTTATAATGCTTAGGATTAAACATCTATTGACCCTTTGCAAGTGGAGTGAGATTACATAAGTCTAATCAAGATAACACGTAGACTAATATCTCATGGATGGTCATGTTCAATACATTACTGGATGTACCAACAATAATCCTCTTTCGAATTATCATATAAGTTCTTCAACCATCAGGCATGTTTTCGTAGTTTGAGATATAATATTAGGATTACACATGCAACCATGTAGATAGGATGTTAACTCCCTATCTAAGTTGTGAACTGTTCAACTGTACAAAGAACAAAAATTGAAATCTTGTAATCACGACGAAAATAACTCATCGAAATTCCTGCTAAATATAACAGACCTTCATATACATAAAAAATATATTTAAATCATAAATATAAATCATCCTCACAAACATGATACTCATTTCAAATGAACTAGACAATTCTTTTACTAATAAATGAAATGCCATTTCCTAGTTTTAAGAATAAAACCACAACAATCTCCCACTTAATTTGAATTCCATGTGCCAATTCATTTGTATCCCATTCATTCCACATTACTCTCAAAAGTATTAGCTGATAAGATTTTCTTAAAAGGATCCATCAAGTTGTCCTAAGATGCCATCTTGGTCATGATTATGTCTCCTCTCTACACGATCTCCCAAGTAAGGTAATACTTGCGCTCATTATGCATCTCTCTCTTATGAGTCCTTAGTTCTATTGAATTTTCAACTGCCTGGATATTGTCATAATAAAGTGTAATAGTAGAATACACTGAAGTAACCAACCCCAACTAAGTTAGAAAGGTTTGGAGCTAAACAACTTTCGAGGTGACAATATATTCAACTTCCATGGTCAAATCAGCATTACATGATTACTTGATACTCATTAAATTGATTGATCTACCCCCAGGGAAAAAATATGTAATGATTTTGATCTCTTATAATTCATATCTAACATAAAATCTGAGTCTTTGTATACTAAACTATCTACTGAGTCAATCGACACGTAATCATTATTCGTTTTTAGGTACTTGAGAATGTGCTTAACACCAACCTAGTTATTCTCACTTGGGTTAGACTGGAATCTGCTGATTACATCAGCGGCAATGATGATATCTAATTTTTTATACACCATAGCACACATTAGATACCCACCACCGAGGCATAACGTATATTCCTCACCCTCTTAATTTGATCAAGTGCCTTTGGACAATGATCTTTAGATTTAGTAATTACATGCCTGAAAGTGTGTACTCTTTCTTTGAATCATTAACGTTAAATCTTGTGAGCACATCATTAATATAAATAGCTTCAAATTATCCTAACATCTAGTTTTTTAGATCACGCATAGGCTTGAACCCAAGAATGTGACTAATTTTACCTAAGTCCTTCATATCGTACTAAATAGACCACAGTCTTATACTATATAATACACCCACAACATTCCCATTTAGGATAATATCATTCTTGTAAAGTACTAGAAATACCACCATATTTCCCTCATTCTTCTTTTATGGAAAAGTTTTGATTTGTCATTGATCCAAACCAAAAAATTATATTTCCTGATCAAAATGTATGTTTTAAGACCTTTGAACTTTCTTAAGTCCATAATTCAATCTCTTAATCTTGCACGCCTTACTTTCCTAAAAAAATTATTTGAATCCCTCAAGTTACATCATATAGATACACTTTTTAAGCCTACTATTCAAAAACGTAATCTTACCATCTATTTGCCAAATCTTAAAATCGAGATGATCAACAATAGATAAGATAATATGGATAGAGTTAATCATTGATACTAATGAGAAGGTTTCCTCGTAGTCAATCCTTCCTTTTGGATAAAATACTTTTGCAACATTCCTTGACTTAATGGTTTCCACCTTCCCTTTTACCCCTATCTTCTTCTTATAGATCCACTTATAGACGATGGTTTTTATCCCATTTAGAAATTTTACAAGTTCCCAAATTTTATCCAAATATATCCAATCCATCTCATTATTCATATACTTTAGCCAAATCTTGGAGTCCTTATCTTAGAGTTCCTCATCAAACTTGTTGATCTTCAATTCATGTTCCCTTGGTATCTTACCAAAGTGTTCATTTAAATACACTAACCTATCAAGTTGATACCTAACTCTCCCACTACGATGTGGGTCCACTTATGTTACAGTATAAGTGACACATGCATCCTGATCATCAATAATACTCCCACTACCTCTAGGTTGTTTACTATCAATATCAGGTTCTAGTTCATCTTGTACATGTGGTTATGAAGTAATTATTGGGTCTTTCGCTTTTAGATCTTACAACATAATCTTGCTCCTTGGCTTATGGTTTATTATATAATCTTCCTCTAAGTATTAAGAATTTGTTCTACCCTATAATCATTAGTATTATAAAATAAACCACTTTTGGTTCCTTATAGGTAACGTACAAAGATATATAATTTTTTCCTTAGTTCCAAATTATTAGGATCCTTCTTAGCACGTGTGTAAAGAAACCCCAAATTTGAATATATGAGACTAGGTTTTCACCCCATCCAGACGTTTATGGTATTTATTGTGACTGACTTAGAAGGAACAAAGTTTAATAAATAAGTAGTGATCTCTAATGCATAACCCCAGACAGAATCTGGCAGATTTGAACAACTCATCATGGATCTAATAATGTCCAAAAGAGACTTGTTCCTTTTTTTTCAATACACCATTATGTTATGGAGTGCTCAATGCATACAATCGGGGTGTCATCCCAATCTCTTATAAGTGATTCCTAAACTCTCCCTGGATATAATATTCACCACGATCATTGAGTTTGGATTAGTTTACCATGCCTACAGTCCACCTCAACCTTATACACTTTGAACTTACTGAAGGCTTCACACTTATGATGCATAAGGTAATTCTACCAAAACTTTGGGTAGTCATCCATGAAAGGGGTGAAGTACTCATAGACATCTCTTACTCAAATACTCATAGGGCCACACAAATCAGAATGAACTACTTCCAACACATCTTTGGGTCTATAACCCTTGACCGTGAAAGTACTCTTGGTTATTTTACCTCTAAGGAAGATTCACATACTAGAAGTGGCTTCACTTCCAATTAACTTAATTATACAAATGAAACTAGTGTTAGAATTCTTTTGAAATTAATATAATGTAGGTGCAAGTGCCAAAAATACACCTGGTTCAACTTATAAGGTTCTTTTCTCTTTAGGTTAGTTCCATTTAATATATTTAATTTAGTATTAAGCACTAGTGGTGAGACAATTCTTATAATATATATATTATTTTCCAATGTACTAGAACGGATATGAGATTTACCATTTTTCACATATAAAAAGCACCATCATTAAAATGAACCTAATATCCATCCAAAATAAGTATAGAAAAAACATCAAATTTCATCTAATGATTGGAACATGAAAACAATCTACCAACATTAACTTATTGTCTTTACCAAAATTTAAAACTAATTTTCCTAGTGATACTAATGTTGCCTTGTTGTGATTGATGACGAACAAAAATAAGTCTCTATCAACGAGCTCCCCAATTACCTTGAACCCGTGTAAAGAATTGTAACTAAGATTAGTAACCCACGAATCTACGCACCAAGTATCTGTAAATACCACCACAAAACATATCTTAATGATTAAGGAGAAATTAACGTTTCCATTCTTCCTTGCTACGAAGACCGAGCAATTTTTCTTACATTGTCCATACTATTTCCATATGTAATGGTTGCCTTTGAGATTCTTACCCACCACTAGAGATTTAAAAGAAGTTTTAACAACTAGGGGTTGTCCTTGAGACTTTCCATTCTTCTTAATTTGCAAAACTAAAGAACATGGTACCTTCTCAGCAACCTAAACCACATTCTTATTCTTGGTGATATTCTTCACAACTTAGAGTTCTTTAAAATGTTGCGCCATGGAGTTTTCAAACTTATTTACAAAATATATTAGACAAAAAAATTTAAAGGACTCCATTAATGATTGAAAAAAAAAATTAACATAGGTTTCCCCATGAATTTTAGATCCAAGTAGCAAAACTTCTCCAAAGATGGACATTATCTTAATAATGTTCTTGCATATGGGAGTACCATCTATCATAGTGGTGTTAACCATCCTTTCCATAGCATCCATCCTCGCGTCACAATTATGATCCTAAAAAATGTCCCTGAGGTTTAGGATCATGTCATAAGAGCTTGATATATGTTGATGTTGGTGTTGTAACACAATGGTTAAAGAGGCCAATATGTAGGAACGAACCATTTAATCATACTTTTGCCACCTCCGATAAGCTTAGGAATCCCTTTCGGGTGATACCTCATCAATCTTGGTAGGGTAGGTATTATTCAAAACAAACTTATATTCCTCATCAGTAACTGGTCATTATACATAACCTAAACATATTGAAAGAATTAGAGAAACCCTGTAAAGCTAAGTAGAGAAGAGGCACACAAGCATGATGGAATTTGTGATATTTGGGGATTAATTCCTCAATTATTCCATGGTAAAGTTCAAATTGTACAAGACTTTAATTTGGGTTGTATTACGATAGTAGTAGTCCATTGGATTCTAAATTCTATTTTTACAAATTGGATTTTAATGATTTATTAATTAATTTTTGAAATATGTTTAATGGTGGCATTAAACCCTAATATTTTGTTACTAAACTAATATAAATTGTTATGAAACCCCGTGAGTTGACTTGTGTTCTGATCTATATTTTTATCCTTTGAATCATGCTGAGAAATAATAAAAAAGCCCTTTGGAATTGAGCTAATCAGAGTAGAATTGGTGAAATTGATGAACTTGGGGTTTTTAAATCCATAAACTTAATTTGATGCATAAATATTGATTTAATCACCTAAAACTAGTGATTTTAAGTTAGGATTATTGTTGTAGACATTAAATCTGAAGGAGGATGGGTATAGGATTTAATATAGGATCTAAAATTAGGTTTTAATATTGTTAATGGCGATTTTGAGGGGGGAAAAGAAGGGGGTCTGAGTCACTCTCATTAGAACTAAAAGGAATTATTATTCTAATAAGATATAGGATCTCATTGGAACGACTTCGGAGGTCATTATAATGACCTAGGTAGTTTTGTTCGAATGAATGTAGAATGTCGTTCGAATGACTTGTGTAGTTTTGTTAGGACGAGGTCTTAACCTTGTTTGAACAACTTTTTCCAGCTTTGGGGGTTAACCTTATTTTGATTAGAGATCATTAATTAAAGACCAGACACGTTATTTTAGTAGTCCAACAATAGAATGTATTTCTGTAAGTATATTTGAAGGCTTAGAGTATCGAATAAATGGTCGGGATGGTTAATGATACCATGAGAGGTTTAGGGATGACCTATATCCTATGAGAATTTAGAATAAGTGTGTAAACCCTAGTTTCAGATAGTTATTATATCAATAGAGATATTATATGAGTTGATGTGTTAACACCTAGATTTGAGAGCTTTGGGTATAAGTTTGGTGTATTGATACCTAAATTTGAGAGCATTGGGTATTCTTTTTAGTTTGATTTATAACCGATTATAGTTAACGTGTGTATTAACTAATATAATTAAAAGACTTTATGTGTAACCCATTTGAGTAGGATTTTATACTTGTTCATTTGTCCCCAATGTATAGGGTTGTACTTTTTTGTTTACTTTATGTGCAATCATACCTAGATGGTGTGTATTATTATGGGGGACATAGTAGGAGTTTTTTTTATGGGGAACGTATGTGTAGACCATGCTATTACCTTGATGATGAGATGGGCTTTACCTTGGTCCATTTACCCTGATCCTACTACTAATGTACCCATGTTCATGAGTGAGGAAAATAAGTGGGAGATCTAGCATATAACATTGGTTTGGAGGACATATGTTATAATGGTAATGCATAGTGATTATCACTTGCTAAGGATTTTGAGATTATAGGTTTAGGATGACCTATAACTTCCTAGTATGAACGATTGATCATCGAAGCCAATAGGGTTAGGCCTTCGTACTTTTATGTGGGAGCTCGAGTACATCCCATTTTCTTATATGTCTTCGGGACCATACGTATGTGGATATTACACTTAGAAGTTGTCTTTCCTTATTTGTGGGCATGATCATAGCCCTCGAGATTTTATTTGAGTTCTGTGTTCATATACTTCCTAGATTATGTGTTTTATTTTTTGGTACTTGATATGATTGTATCAATTTCGGATTTATAATAGAGATGTATAACTATTAACGTATAACTCAGGAGTAATGTAAGGAGTATACTAGAGATGTATACCTTAAATTAGTGGCATGTGAGTATTTGAAACTATAAGACTTAAGAATCCCTTCTATAAATCATAACTAAAGATGTGGGTTGATACTACGATTAGTAATTGAGATACTTTTAATGACAAAAACTCAATAGAATAAATAATTCTTAAATCAAGAGATGAACTTAAGAACGTGAAAAAGAACAACACTTAATTAAGAGATATATTTATATCACATGGGATTTAAGGAGTTTGAGAGTATAACCGCATGTTCATTGTAGGTTTTTTTTTTCTTTGGGTAACTTAAATAACATAAAATTTAATTAATATGGGAACAAGATGCATTATTATTATTATTGTAGCCCAACTTTAGTTAAATTCTTATTCTTTGTAAACATTTTTATTATATTATGGGCCAATCGATTTAACAGGTCATAGGTCGTTGTGTTGTCGTTGTCTTAGGTTGATTGCTAGAGGAGTACCTTTAGAGACGTTCTATTCATAATTCCTAAGATGTAGAAGTCGAGCATTGTAGCTCATCTAATTCTTTTATTTATTTATGTTTTAATAAGTCATGGTATTTATTTTAGTTGTCCCTGAGTCGGAGATTGCACACGTGGTACTTATATTCAGTGATGGATATTATTGTTGATGTAAAAAATTAGATCTCTCTAATAATTTAATCACAGATAAATAAAATGAGACAAAGATTTTTAAAGTGGTTCCGCCTTGCATGAATGGCCTACGTCCACTGTTATGTTATTGCTGAGTGTTTGGGAATTCTCGATTACAAGTTCTCTCAAGAAATTACGGTCCCTTTGAATGAGGGTGATACAAGGTATTTATAGCCATTAGGCTGTACATGAAAGGGTTGATACATTAAATGATATACATATGAAAGGGTAATACATTTAATGCAGCGTGTGCGTCAAGATGATAAACATTCAATGAATAGTTGAACTGTTGATTATTTGGCAATTAATGCTACGATCGAGATGCAGCTCGAACCGCCTTAGTTTCTCGTTGCTCAGGAGTTCCTCGGAGCGCTGGAGTACCTCGGAGTGCTAAAGTTCCTCGGTGTATCCTCGTTGCTCGGAGAGAACATGAGTTGGTTGGGGAAATGAACTTCCTCGTTGCTGTTGTGCCACGTAGATTGACACGTGTCTTCGTATTATTCGTCCATATCAGCATATTAATTTTGGTATCAACAGAAGCCCCCAATGCTTCATGCTTGATGGTTTACTTGAAAGGATGGAGTATTTATTCTGCAGTGTTGCTCGGTGCTCGTGAAATTCTTGATCTACCTTCTTGATTTGTTCAACATAAAGTGCATTATCTCCTGGACGACATATGATGTAGCTTGTAGCTTGTCATAATCTTCAAGTATGTTGATTGGTTTGCTAGCCGACCAACTGTCTCCTGTGTCGAGCAACTGAGTGCTAAATTTATGATCCTATGAATACTTTGTTGATTTGAGCCCAACTCTTCAATCTGATTAATACCAAACTAGTGGTGGACTTCGAAACATTTTCATACATCTTCTTCTTCATTATTGGTCGAAACAGTAGTAGCAAAGATCTCAGTGCTGTAGATGCTGATTTTGACTTCTACCTCTGCTTGGGAACGAGCAAGAGGTTCTCGGGGACGAGCAAGAGATGCTCGAGCAACTGTCGAAGAACAGAGAACTCAATCTTCTTTAGAGAATCAAGCCTTCCAACTAATGGCAAAGAACCAGGCCTTGGCTGAGATGTCTGAGAAGATCATGAGTCTTGAAGAGCAACCTCCTCCTCGTGGATGAGTAAGAGCTTCTCGGGGATGAGCTAGAGCTTCTCGGGGACGAGCAAGAGCTGCTCGGATAGACCATCTATGATGAACATCAGAATGCTGAAAGATCTTAATTTCATAAACTCCCCTTATGCTTTGGATGATCCTCTAGCTGGCGAGAAACCTGTTTCAAAAGAAGAGGGAAAGAAACCAATAGAGTGGGAATCTCAATGTAATAATTAGTTTACATTTTCATTCTCAATGTATTTTGTTTTTGATGAAAGGCTTTCATTTTTGTTCGCAATCTTAATTGCTATTGTCTTGTATTTGTCACACACTTTATATTTGTGCTTGCATAACAATATTGTATGGTTCATCGACCAAAAAAAAAATTTATAAGTATCAATGTTGCTCAATCACTTAGTAATAAAGTAATGAGTATAAAATGTTTAAAATTTTTTCAATCAACCAAGGTTGTTAAATTGTGCTTGTCAACCAACTACAGTTGGTGGGTTTTTATCCCCGACCAGCCATACTTGGTTCTATTTGAAATATTTTCTCCTCGTCGACCAAATACAGTTAGTGGGTTTTTATCCCCGACCAACCATACTTGGTTCAGTTTGGAATATTTTGTTCTTTGAGGAACTTTTGTAATAATATTACCTCCCGACCAACATAAGTTGGCATTTGAGAGCATATTTTGTTTTCAAACCAACCGAGATTGGCGTTATAAGAATGTTGTTCTTGCCCTTTTACCAGCCAAAGTTGGTCGTGGGTTTGAACTATTGCCTCCTAACCAAAGGAGTATATTTGGTTCTCGCCCTATTACCAACCGAAGTTGATCACGCTCGAACTATCAGGTTCTTTCGAACTATCTTGTCCACAAGCTCTTTTACCAACCGAAGTTGATCACGCAAGTGTACGCCTCCTAACCAAAGGAGTATAATTTGTTCTCGCTATTTTACTAACCGAAGTTGATCACGCTCGAACTATCAAGTTCTTTCGAACTATCTTGTCCACAAGCTCTTTTACCAACCGAAGTTGATCACGCAAGTGTACGCCTCCTAACCAAAGGACTATAATTTGTTCTCGCTATTTTACCAACCGAAGTTGATCACGCTCGAACTATCAGGTTCTTTCGAACTATCTTGTCCACAAGCTCTTTTACCAACCGAAGTTGATCATGCAAGTGTACGCCTCCTAACCAAAGGAGTATAATTTGTTCTCGCTATTTTACCAACCGAAGTTGATCACGCTCGAACTATCAGGTTTTTTCGAACTATCTTGTCCACAAGCTCTTTTACCAACCGAAGTTGATCACGCAAGTGTACGCCTCCTAACCAAAGGAGTATAATTTGTTCTCGCTATTTTACCAACCGAAGTTGATCAGGCTCGAACTATCAAGTTCTTTTGAACTATCTTGTCCATAAGCTCTTTTACCAACCGAAGTTGATCACGCAAGTGTACGCCTCCTAACCAAAGGAGTATAATTTGTTCTCGCTATTTTACCAACCAAAGTTGATCACGCTCGAACTATCAGGTTCTTTCGAACTATCTTATCCATAAGCTCTTTTACCAACCGAAGTTGATCACGCAAGTGTACGCCTCCTAACCAAAGGAGTATAATTTGTTAATCCTGTAACATCCACAGGTTGATCAGCGAGCAACTTTTGTTTCTCGGGAGTATTAAGATCAGTAAACTCTGCTACAGCTTATCTTAATGGCATGTCGGTATGCATGGTATGGGCCTGGAAACATGGCCTCATTCTTCTACTTGCCTTAATTAATGCCAATGCCAATTTTTCCAGCTTTGGGTATCTGATCTCTGCACCTCTTCCTTCGTCGTTGGAGATCGCAACCCCAAAAAGGGTTTTGATCTTGTCTGGATTTGCTTCAACGTCTCGCTGGTTGATTGTGACACCCCGACTAATTAAACACCGGGTAGCTACTCCTTTATAAAATTAATTCAAAATGCCAAGTTGGCTCAGTTAATAGCATCACTGTCGAAAACATTTTTATTATATCTAACCACCTAGTATTTAAAAATCAAGTTGCCAAATTTTAACTTAAGTCTGATTAACATGCAACAAGTGTAATGAAGAAATAAATAACACCATTCACCATACTGAAGTAAAACGAATAACCATCACAATAGAGTAAATAAAGTCTGGAGGAAACCCCTCACTACAATCCCATAACTGAAATAAATGAACTGAAACAATAATAAAACGTGTTAAAGTCTGAAAACTGAAGTATAAAAGATGTCTCTAAATAGAAATGGGCAACATGCCCTACAACGGATAGATGGTGACTCTGGAATCCAAAAGATAGAAGCGTCTACATGCAAATCCCTGTAGCTTCCACAAGCAGCTACATCTCGTCACCTGAATGAGTATCCTATGCTTGGTGTCCTTGTGGCTGGGCACCTAAAATGGTTTTACAAAGAAAAAGAGATTTGAAAAGCAAACGGGTCAGAGCCCGAATGTGGAGTTATATTTTAAAAACCTGCAAGTGCTTTAAAAACATTTAAAACATTAAATGAAAAATACATGTTAGGACGTACACTCGCATGACCTTCTCACCTCTCGTATAACTGTGCACTCCTAACGTAAGCACCCATCTATAACTACCTTTTCCACTAGCTAAGTGACAACGTAACTAGCTAGACTACCAAAGGTTCTACCCATTTTACTCGGTTAATTTAACATAACAACGCTCGTAATTTAATAGAGGTTTAACGTAAACTCAGTTACTAACTATGCCATTGATATAACTATCAGCTAATTCATTATATATCTCGAAACAATACCATAATATTTTTACAACATTAACATGAGGATTTCCATTAATTTAATGTATATTATTCACATCATAAATATACGATACAAGCACCCCGCAATCTAAGCTATGGTGCACACATACTCTGCTATCCATCCCGGTACATCACGTACATAAGGATCACATATTCCGAATCTTTCAGGAATAGTTCAGATAACACAAATCACAAATAGTGGAGGCGAACACAGTCACCATCACATGGGTCACGCACATACCTACGCTCCCATGGTCAGCGGACTTATTAATATCACAATAAGTCTTTCTATGACCTATGTTCATCAAGGTACTAGTCTATATCCCCCCCGTAGGCACACAAGGATTAGAGGGTCCTAAGCGAACGCAACCTCCCGTGATAGCAAGTATGGTAGGTATGTCATACATACAATCCATATATCAATACTAAGTAAACACACATCTTAGTAATACCGTATTATATTCGTAGTTCATATTGCACTCTCGTACTAATTATAATTATCACAACTTATTTTATTCCGGTTCATAATTATACGTGCCATAATTTATCCTCACATCGTAGTAGACATTCACGTCTCAACCCAAACGGTTCATTGAATATAACTCTATTGTATGATTTACTCATCTCAATAACCCAAAAGTCCCAAATCAATCACTATATCATCAAAGAAATACTAACTCTACCCTTGAACTAGTTCCCGGGACTCCAAAAGTCAAAACAGTCCAAAAAGGACCAAACTGTCAACTCGTTAGAAGTCTCGTTCGAACGAGGCTTCGAACGAGTTTGGATTGTCAGGTCGTTAGAAGTCTCGTTCGAACGAGGCTGTTCGAACGAGATCCCAATTCGTTCGAACGAACTGACCCTTCTAACGATATCTCGTTCGAACGAGATATCGAACGAAAATCCCTACTCGTTAATAACGACTGGTCAACTCGTTAGAAGCTCGTTCGAATGACCTGGGGGCTGCTTCTAACGAGTGGCCAGTTTCGGCCCAGATTTTTCCCCAATTCGTTTTCACCATTTTTACTCCTCAAGCCTTTTCTAAAATTCGTTCCAACAATATATTGAGTTCTCTAATCATCCTCAAACATGTTAAGGGGTTATACTAACATCATTAAAGGGTTTAATATCTTCTAAGCATCATTAAATCACAATTTTTACAGTAATTCCCAATTTTCTTCAAGAACATAAACCCTAGGTTCTTCTCCTCAAAATTTCCCAGATTTTAATCCGTTAAAACATCACATAGATATGAAATCTCTGAATTTAAATCTTCAAACAAGGGTTCTACATGCAAACCTATCCCAAAATTTAATAACAATCTTCCAATTTCATGGGTTTTCTTTTAACTCTTATATAAGATTGATTCACAAGGTTTCTAACATGGAAAAAGCATTCACTGCATAAGGAATGTAATTTAAATCACTTGCCTTGGTTTGATTCCGGATTTGGTGTTGGTTTGATGAAGTTTCTGCAGAGTTTCCTCTCTCTCTCTCTCTCCTTCTTCAAGCTTTCTTCTCCAAAAGGCTATGGTGGCTAGGGTTTGCTTTGGGGAAACTTATGAAAACCTAATTTAATAAACCTCCGTAGCTTGTTGGGTTAATAAGGGTTGGTTGGGATCAATTCCTTATCAGATTACAAGTCTCAATTTTCGTCTTATCAGATTTCAACTCTCAATTTTCGTCACTTTTAATTACCCAAAAATACCAAATTACTAAAATACCCTTTAAGTTACCGGTATGGCCTAAAAATACCCCGGGATCCAAACTATACCCCCGGCTAGTGTTTTCTGACTATCTCGACCCTTCCGGACGCGTTGGCGCACTCAAAACAACCATACGGATTATAGATTTTAAATTCACTTTTATTAACAAAATATTATACCGTGACGCGGCGGTCCCACGCGTCTCAACAAAATTTCTAAAATGCCGTATATAAATCTCACGACAAATTTTATAATACCAAATACATATATAATCATATATGCACATAATCAAATACCAATTCACATCTCATTAGTATTTATAACCCGGATTAATTTTAATTAATACGCAATTTAATTAATTAATCCCAAAATAAATATAGTCAAAAATACGGGGTATTACATACTTCCCCCCTAATAACTGAATTTCGTCCCGAAATTTAAAACTAGAAAGTACTTGCTAAAAACAGCTCTGGATAACGCTTGCGCATCTCATCCTCGCGCTCCCATGTGGACTCCTCGACATTGTGATGTTGCCACTGAACATGCACTAACGGGACTATCTTTGATCGCAGTTTCCTCTCGCTTCGGTCCAAAATAGCAATCGGCCCCTCCTCGTAGGAGCTATCCGGCTGGAGATCGATGTCCTCCACAGCGATGTGCGAATGAGCCAAATTATCTCTAAGGTATTTCCTCAGCGAGGAAATATGGAACACATCGTGAATCCGATGCAAGTGCTCCGGTAGTCCAAGTCTATACGCAACGGGTCCGATCCGCTCAATAATAGGAAACGGCCCCACATACCTCGGTGCCAACTTTCCCTTCTTCCCGAATCGCATAATCCCCTTCATCGGAGAAACCCTGAGCAAAACCTGGTCCCCCACTTGGAACTCCCTGAAAAATCTCTTCGCATCAGCATAACTCTTCTACCTGTCTTGAGCTACCCGTATGCGACTCCGAATCAACTCTATCCTTGCCGAAGTATCCTGAATCACTTCCGACCCAAGTAGTTTGTTGTCCCCCACCTCCAACCAACATGCTGGGGAACGACAAGGCCTACCGTACAATGCTTCGAACGGAGCCATGCCAATCGTGAACTGATAGGAGTTGTTGTAAGCAAACTCCACCAGTGGAAGGTACTGCTCCCATCCACCCCCGAAGTCAATAATGCACATGCGTAGCATGTCCTCCAACATCTGGTTGGTGCGCTCTGTCTGCCCATCGGTCTGCGGATGATAAGCCGTACTCAACCGCAATTCTGTGCCCATGGCCTCCTGGAAACTTTCCCAAAACCTCGAAACAAATATCTTGTCTCTGTCAGACACGATATTTAGGGGCACACCGTGAAGTCTCACAATCTCTGAAATGAAGAGCTGGGCATACTGTCCCGTAGTGTAGTCAGTCCTTACGGGTAAGAAGTGAGCGACCTTGGACAACCTGTCCAAAATTACCCAAACGGATTCGTGACCCCTCTACGATGTAGGCAACCCCGTGATAAAGTCCATGGATATGCTCTCCCACATCCACACCGGAACCTCAAATGGCTGTAGCAATCCTGCTGGTCTCTGATGGTCCACTTTTACAAGCTGACAAGTGGCGTATTTCGAGACAAACTCAGCGATATCTTTCTTCATACCGCTCCACCAATATTGCCGTCTCATATCCTGGTACATTTTATCCCCTCCTGGATGTACCGCGAACCGTGAGCCGTGCGACTCTGCCATCACATCGTGCCGCAATTCTTCCCCTTCCGGAACCACCAATCTTCCATTGAAGCGCAATCCCCCGTCTGAGCTGACGGTATAGGACTCGGCTCCCTCTGCTAGCAATCGAACTATCTGCTCCTGACAGAACGTGTCATTAGCCTGTGCCCGTACAATCTTTGTGACAATCTGCGGGGTAACGGTCATCACAGACATGAAAGATCGGGCCACTGCATCTTGGTGTCCCAATTCCTTCCACTTGGCCTTCCACACCTCTGCCACCTCATCTGCTGGCCTGCGGCTCAACGCGTCTGCTACCACGTTAGCCTTACCCGGGTGGTACTGGATGTCGCACTGGTAGTCCTTCACAAATTCAAGCCACCTACGCTGCCGCATATTCAATTCCTTTTGCGTGAACAGGTACTGTAGTGACTTGTGGTCCGTGAACAGCTGAAACTTCTCCCCCAAAAGATAGTGCCTCCAAATCCGTAAGGCAAATACCACTGCCGCCAACTCCAAATCATGTGTGGGGTAATTCTTCTCATGAGGCTTAAGCTTACGGGAAGCATAAGCTATGGCCTGTCTCTCCTCCTGCAAAACACCTCCAAGCCCTTGCAAAGACGCATCGGTGTAAACCAAATACTCAACTCCCGGTCTCGGCAATGCTAACACAGGTGCTGAGGTTAATTTGTCCTTCAACTCATCGAATGCCAACTGACAGGCATCACTCCAGATATATGGCACACCCTTACGAGTAAGATGTGTCAAAGGACCTGCTATCTCCGAGAAACCCCGAATAAACCTCCTGTAGTATCCTGCTAAGCCCAAGAAACTACGAATCTCTGTTGGTGTCGTGGGCTGTCCCCACTCCCTCACCGCTGACACCTTCCCCGGATCGACAGATATTCCTTGGTCGGAAATAATGTGACCCAAGAACTGGACCTCCTTCATCCAAAACCCGCACTTCTCATATTTTGCATACAGCTCGTTCTGACGAAGTGTCTGCAAAACCTGCCTCAAATGCTCGGCGTGCTCCTCCTCTGTCTGAGAGTAGACCAGAATGTCATCAATGAAGACAATGACAAACTGATCGAGGAAATCTCTGAACACCCTGTTCATCAAGTCCATAAACACTGCTGGAGCGTTGGTCAAGCCGAAAGGCATAACCCGAAACTCATAAGAACCATATCTTGACAAGAATGCAGTCTTCGAGACATCCTCCTCCCTGATACGCAAGTGATGGTAACCCGACCTCAAGTCAATCTTCGAGAAGAAAGAAGCTCCTCTCAACTGGTCGAATAAGTCATCGATTCGAGGCAACAGATATTTATTCCGTATCGTGACCTTATTCAATTCTCGGTAGTCCACGCACAATCTCAGTGAACCATCCCTCTTCTTCACAAACAAAACTGGAGCGCCCCAAGGTGAGGTACTCCTGCGAATAAAGCCCTGCCCTAACAGCTGCTCTATCTGATCCCGTAACTCTCGCATCTCAGCTGGAGCCATACGGTACGATGCACGTGCTATAGGTCTCGTACCCGGTAGCAAATCAATAACGAAATCTATCTCTCGACTGGGTGGTAAGCCTGGTATCTCCTGAAACACATCTGAATACTCCCTGACAACCGGGATCGAATCCAAAGGAATCAAAACCTCCTTAGAGGTATCCTCCTCTATGTAGTACAGATGAGCGGTCGATCCTCCCTCTGGGCGAGGCATCGCCACTATAAACATCTCTTGCCCCGGAATGGCAAAAACAATGCTCCCGCTGAAGCAATCAATCATGGCCCTATATGCTACGAGCCAATCCATACCGATGATCACATCGTGAACATGCATGTCTAACACTAACATGTCTGCAGGTAATACCAAACCACCAACCTCTACCCCCACTCCCCGGCATATAAAGAAAATAAGTGACCCACTCCCTAATGGTGAGTCGACACACGTCACTGTGCTCTCTGCCGTAGCTAACAATCCTAAAGCTTTCGCGAAGTGTGTAGTAATAAAACAATGTGTAGCACCCGTATAAAATAACACCCGACCCATAGTGCCATGGATAGGAAACGTACCCTCAATCGCGGGCGGTGCCTGTGGAACTGCAGCCTGGTGAACGTTGTAGACACGTCCATACTATAGTTGCCCCTGCTGAGCTGGGACTGCTGGGATGGGTGGCAATGCTGCCATCTGTGGCGGTGCAGGAAGAGCGGCGGGAAACATAGGTCTCTGTGGCTCCTGGCGAGCACCCTGCTGCTGCTGTTGTGGGGCCCTGCCCCTATCAGGACAATCCTGCTTCTTATGGCCAGTCTTGCCACAAGTAAAGCACTTCCCTGGGAAATTCCCTCCCCTCTGCCCCTGCTGTCCCCGGCCCTGGTGGCTGTTACCATTCCTCCCTTGGCCCTGCTGGCCCTGATGGAACTGCTGCCCATTCTGCCCCTGCTGGCCCTGATGGCCGTTTGGACCCTGATGGCCCTGGCGGAAACCTCCCTGTCCCTGCCTGTAGTTTCCTGACCGGAACCTCTTATTGTCCCCCTGCTGGGTACCTTGCTCAGTCTGTCTCTGCCCCTGACCGGTCTGTGCCCCGCTGGCACCATGTCCTCCAGTCCTGCCCTGATGGCTAGACTCCCCTGACCGCTTGCCCTCGGCCATATGAAAACGGTGGTCCTGGCAGTGCAACAATGCAGCGTTAACCACATCAGAATACGTGGCCAACGATAGGTTCCCTAGTAGATGCTGACGGATCCTCCAATTCAACCCGTCGGTGAACTTCTCAATCTTCTTCTTCTCTGTTGGAATCTCATCTGGAACGATATTCAACAGGTTAGTGAACTCGGCCTCATACTCGGCCACTGTCTTGCCCTCTTCCTTCAAACTCATCAGTTTCCTCCTCATCTCTGTATGAACTGCGGACGGAAAATACTTGCGGTCGAACCGCACCCAGAACTCCTGAATCGTGAGGGTATCCCTCTCCTCCGCAGTGGTGATAGACTCCCACCACTGTAGTGCAGATCCCACTAGCTTGAAAGTAGCTAGCACCTGTTTCTGAACGTCAGTGCACTCATGCATCCTCAAATGCCTCTGTATGTCCTTCCTCCATTGGCTCGAGACTACTACGTCTGAGCTACCTGCAAACTCTGGCGGATGAGCTTTCTGAAAAGCATCACGTACACGCTCCCAAGCAGACGGGAATGCATTAACCTGTACTGGCGCGGCAACCGGCGCCTGTGGTGGTGCCTGCTGAACAACGGCAATCGCGGCATTCACCGCTTGAGCTACTATAGCTGCAACCTCAGCGGCGCTCAACATGCCCTGAACTGGAGCGGGCTGGGGTTCGGGCACTGCATTCCTGGGAACTCGTCATGCACGTCGTGGAGGCATCTGAAATAAGAACAATGTTTATAAGTTCACGGTTTATAAACTTAAAATAGCTGAAGATCGAAGCATACACAAAAGAATACAACAGTCCTAAAATATAGGGCTCTATATCAAAGAAAATGTAGCGGAAACATAATAGCCGTACAGATCCTAAAGGACACTAGAACCTGATGCTCTGATACCACCTGTGACACCCCGACTAATTAAACACCGGGTAGCTACTCCTTTATAAAATTAATTCAAAATGCCAAGTTGGCTCAGTTAATAGCATCACTGTCGAAAACATTTTTATTATATCTAACCACCTAGTATTTAAAAAGCAAGTTGCCAAATTTTAACTTAAGTCTGATTAACATACAACAAGTGTAATGAAGAAATAAATAACACCATTCACCATACTGAAGTAAAACGAATAACCATCACAATAGAGTAAATAAAGTCTGGAGGAAACCCCTCACTACAATCCCATAACTGAAATAAATGAACTGAAACAATAATAAAACGTGCTAAAGTCTGAAAACTGAAGTATAAAAGATGTCTCTAAATAGAAATGGGCAACATGCCCTACAACGGATAGATGGTGACTCTGGAATCCAAAAGATAGAAGCGTCTACATGCAAATCCCTGTAGCTTCCACAAGCAGCTACAACTCGTCACCTGAATGAGTATCCTATGCTTGGTGTCCTTGTGGCTGGGCACCTAAAATGGTTTTACAAAGAAAAAGAGATTTGAAAAGCAAACGGGTCAGAGCCCGAATGTGGAGTTATATTTTAAAAACCTGCAAGTGCTTTAAAAACATTTAAAACATTAAATGCAAAGTACATGTTAGGACGTACACTCGCATGACCTTCTCACCTCTCGTCTAACTGTGCACTCCTAACGTAAGCACCCATCTATAACTACCCTTTCCACTAGCTAAGTGACAACGTAACTAGCTAGACTACCAAAGGTTCTACCCATTTTACTCGGTTAATTTAACATAACAACGCTCGTAATTTAATAGAGGTTTAACGTAAACTCAGTTACTAACTATGCCATTGATATAACTATCAGCTAATTCATTATATATCTCGAAACAATACCGTAATATTTTTACAACATTAACATGAGGATTTCCATTAATTTAATGTATATTATTCACATCATAAATATACGATACAAGCACCCCGCAATCTAAGCTATGGTGCACACATACTCTGCTATCCATCCCGGTACATCACGTACATAAGGATCACATATTCCGAATCTTTCAGGAATAGTTCAGATAACACAAATCACAAATAGTGGAGGCGAACACAGTCACCATCACATGGGTCACGCACATACCTACGCTCCCATGGTCAGCGGACTTATTAATATCACAATAAGTCTTTCCATGACCTATGTTCATCAAGGTACCAGTCTATATCCCCCCCGTAGGCACACAAGGATTAGAGGGTCCTAAGCGAACGCAACCTCACGTGATAGCAAGTATGGTAGGTATGTCATACATACAATCCATATATCAATACTAAGTAAACACACATCTTAGTAATACCGTATTATATTCGTAGTACATATTGCACTCTCGTACTAATTATAATTATCACAACTTATTTTATTCCAGTTCATAATTATACGTGCCATAATTTATCCTCACATCGTAGTAGACATTCACGTCTCAACCCAAACGGTTCATTGAATATAACTCTAGTGTATGATTTACTCATCTCAATAACCCAAAAGTCCCAAATCAATCACTATATCATCAAAGAAATACTAACTCTACCCTTGAACCAGTTCCCGGGACTCCAAAAGTCAAAACAGTCCAAAAAGGATCAAACTGTCAACGCGTTAGAAGTCTCGTTCGAACGAGGCTTCGAACGAGTTTGGACTGTCAGGTCGTTAGAAGTCTCGTTCGAACGAGGCTGTTCGAATGAGATCCCAGTTCGTTCGAACGAACTGACCCTTCTAACGATATCTCGTTCGAACGAGATATCGAACGAAAATCCCTACTCGTTAATAACGACTGGTCAACTCGTTAGAAGCTCATTCGAACGAGCTCGTTCGAACGACCTGGGGGCTACTTCTAATGAGTGGCTAGTTTCGGCCCAGATTTTTCCCCAATTCGTTTTTTTTCACCATTTTTACTCCTCAAACCTTTTCTAAAATTCGTTCCAACAATATATTGAGTTCTCTAATCATCCTCAAACATGTTAAGGGGTTATACTAACATCATTAAAGGGTTTAATATCTTCTAAACATCATTAAATCACAATTTCTACAGTAATTCCCAATTTTCTTCAAGAACATAAACCCTAGGTTCTTCTCCTCAAAATTTCCCAGATTTTAATCCGTTAAAACATCACATAGATATGAAATCTCTGAATTTAAATCTGCAAACAAGGGTTCTACATGCAAACCTATCCCAAAATTTAATAACAATCTTCCAATTTCATGGGTTTTCTTTTAACTCTTATATAAGATTGATTCACAAGGTTTCTAACATGGAAAAAGCATTCACTGCATAAGGAATGTAATTTAAATCACTTGCCTTGGTTTGATTCCGGATTTGGTGTTGGTTTGATGAAGTTTCTACAGAGTTTCCTCTCTCTCTCTCTCCTTCTCCAAGCTTTCTTCTCCAAAAGGCTATGGTGGCTAGGGTTTGCTTTGGGGAAACTTATGAAAACCTAATTTAATAAACCTTCGTAGCTTGTTGGGTTAATAAGGGTTGGTTGGGGTCAATTCCTTATCAGATTACAACTCTCAATTTTCGTCTTATCAGATTACAACTCTCAATTTTCTTCACTTTTAATTACCCAAAAATACCAAATTACTAAAATACCCTTTAAGTTACCGGTATGGCCTAAAAATACCCCGGGACCCAAACTATACCCCCGGCTAGTATTTTCTGACTATCTCGACCCTTATGGACGCGTTGGCGCACTCAAAATGACCATACGGATTATAGATTTTAAATTCACTTTTATTAACAAAATATTATACCGTGACGCGGCGGTCTCACGCGTCTCAACAAAATTTCTAAAATGTCGTATATAAATCTCACGACAAATTTTATAATACCAAATACATATATAATCATATATGCACATAATCAAATACCAATTCGCATCTCATTTGTATTTATAACCCGGATTAATTTTAATTAATACGCAATTTAATTAATTAATCCCAAAATAAATATAGTCAAAAATACGGGGTATTACATTGATGATGTGCCCGAGGAACATTCCTTCTCATACTTCAAATGTGCACTTCGTTGGGTTGAGTTTCATTTGATAATTTGTCCAGTTGATCAAAGGTCTGATCTAAGTCAACTAGATGATCAGCAGCTTTCTTGCTTTTTGTCCGCATATCGTCGACATAGACTTCCATACTGCAACTGATTTGTTCAGCAAAAACCTTGTTCATCAGCTGCTGGTATGTCATTCCCTATCTTCAGATTTCATTTTGATCTGGTTGTAGCCAGAGTAAGTATCCATGTGAAGCTCATGTCCCGAAGTAGCATCCACTACCTTGTTGATATTGGTGAAATCAACACACATTCTTCATTTATTATTTTTCTTCTGCCCGACGAGGAGATCTAGATCTCTCTCTTGCTCGGTCTTCATTTCCTCTTATATAGATTGATTCTTCTCGGGGCTGGATACTCTTCTTCTTATCTTTATCATCTTCCACTTTGGTTTCTTTGGTGTCCATATTCTTCTTTGTAGCCATAGCCTCCTCGACATTCATGATTTTGGCCGCTTTTGCCATCAACTCTGACATAGTTGTAGGTGGATCTTTGGCCAAAGTGTAATACAACTTGTTAGGCAATAACCCACTCATCAAGGCAGTGATTGCTGTCTTTTCTTCATAATCTATGACTTCTAGCTTCTCGTTATTGAAACGAGTTATGTAATCTCTAGTACTCTCACCAGATTTTTGTCTAACACTTAACAAGTGTGCTACTCGTTTTACTGGCTTTGCTCCAAAATAGAAATTTCCAATGAACAACTCGGCCAATTGAAAGAAAGTTGAAATCTTACCCCGAGGAAGATTTTTGTACCATATCTGGGCAGATCCAGTAAGAGTTCCTGAGAATGCTCTGCATCTCATCTCGTCGGGGACAACAGAGATGTCGGCAGCAGCCTGATATTGCTCTATGTGAAGAACAGGATCTGTCTTTCCATCATACTTGGGGGTCACCACGGGCGCTTTAAATTTTGACGGTGTAGGAAAATCCACAATGGCATGTACAAAAAGGTGTCCCTCGAACAAAAGTTCATGGTAGGGGATTCTTCGCCTTAGCCATTTCTCCCAATCTATCCTCCAACCCCTGAATTGAACCTTTCCACGCATCATTTCCTTCCTCGGGCCTATTAGTTCGAGCAATTGATTGTTCTGAAGTAGCCTCCTGAGATCTATCCTGACGAGCAACTGGTCGTGATTGTGCTGATCCTTCTCTTAGATCTGATGGTTGTCGAAAATTCCTCGACATGGCTTTAGGTGGACTCTTATTCCTCCTAGGGCCTAATTGACTGAAAGGAGACACCCTGCTCAGTCTTTCCATGGCACTGGTCCTCTCTGGAGAGAGAATAATACGTTGCTCAGTATCTGTAGCCTTTATTGACGAAGTTCGCCCAGGTTGATAGGAGAAATCATCAGAATCCTCATTCTGATATGACTCAGTACGCCTGGATTGTGAAGAAAGTAAATAAGTTTGCCTCTGAGCACTTCGCTGTCCTGAACGTGCAGGTGCACCGCCATGAAGGGTTTGTATGAGTTGCCTCATTGTTTCTTGCATGGCGGTTTGTCCTTGAGCCAGATTCGTCATAATCCCGGCCAGATCTGGAGGTGCAGAGGGATTTGGAGGATTTCCAGCATTTCCAGCGTTTCGATTGCTGGATTCCGGATTATCTTCCATGAATGATTTTTGGTGAAAAACGATAATAACAATCGTTTCCCACAGACGGCGCCAATCTGTTAATGTAAAAAATTAGATCTCTCTAATAATTTAATCATAGATAAATAAAATGAGACAAAGATTTTTAAAGTGGTTCAGCCTTGCATGAATGGCCTACGTCCACTGTTATGTTATTGCTGAGTGTTTAAGAATTCTCGATTACAAGTTCTCTCAAGAAATTCCGGTCCCTTTGAATGAGGGTGATACAAGGTATTTATAGCCATTAGGCTGTATATGAAAGGGTTAATACATTAAATGATATACATATGAAAGGGTAATACATTTAATGCAGCGTGTGCGTCAAGATGATAAACATTCAATGAATAGTTGAACTGTTGATTATCTGGGAATTAATGCTACCGTCGAGATGCAGCTCGAACCGCCTTAGTTTCTCGTTGCTCAGGAGTTCCTCGGAGCGCTGTAGTACCTCGGAGTGCTAAAGTTCCTCGATGTATCCTCGTTGCTCGGAGAGAACATGAGTTGCTTGGGGAAATGAACTTCCTCATTGTTGTTGTGCCACGTAGATTGACACGTGTCTTCGTATTATTCGTCCATATCAGCATATTAATTTTGGTATCAACAATTATATTTGAGATACATTTTATTTTCCATAGTTGATTTTATTTTGTACCAGAAGTTGAATGGTATCATATATGGTTTTATCTTGTTGTATTTTTTATTATCTCTTATTACTACTTCTTCACTTTTATTTACTTCATCATTCTGAGAATGTTACCAAATATTTTTTACTATCGTGATTTTGTATTATACATGATTAATCTATTTATGAATCTTAAGGGGTTATCAAACCCATTATCACATGTACCACACTAATCGTGCTCTTAGCACGGTAGTTGTTGTCTCCCTAACACTTGTGTTGCGGGTAGAGCTAGAAGAACATAATCTGATATTAGAAACTATAGTGTCGGTAGAATCATATAAAGAGGAAGGATACAATTACCCATCTCATTGAACTCTTCTAGGTTGGACCTCAAACACCTTTTGGCTAAAAGACCCTCCTCTCCACATCCATTGTAATATCCCTTGAAGGTTCCATTGTGAAACCTTTGATGTGGACCCACTTGTTCCACTTTGTGATTCTTCCACGTATGGTACCCTCCTTATCGATTATCATATTGTTATTGGTTGTCCTATTGGTCATAAAAGTGCTTTCCTCGATTGGCCCTACCATTTTTGTTTTATGTAGAGTCGGTCTCCCTTTCATTAAAATACACATATAACATACACAATAACGTGACTTTGGTTTCTTTATTAAAGTGTCCATAACTAGACTATATCATACAATTTATAATTCTTGTAATAACATATGATGGCATATACCTTCGTGGACCTTCTCATGCCTCTATCAATCAAATCGTTTGAGTCCCTCACCTAACGAATTTTTAAAAAATGAAGACACATAAGAATGGGGGATCACTATGAAATCACACCAATGGTTAATCCTATATCGAAACTCGTTTGATGGTTCAAGTAATATGATTCTCAAGTCGAGACCTGGTGACTGACTAAACCTATGATCAAAACATATCCCCACATAATCACACCAACCATTATACCAAAACTCGTCTTATGGATTAAGTCATCCACATCTCACGTCGCAAGGCGATGACTGAATGAGCGCGTTATCAACCACATATTGACCTCCAGAAAGACCTTCTCATTATACAAGAGTGAGAGTTATCCCGTCACAAACCATTTAAATCAACCTCAATCGATCGATTCCCCACGAGTCAAATATGGTATGTTATTAATTCACACACAAGGAATATACACACAACATCCTATAGGTATGCTAATACGGTCCTTTCATGCTAACGTATCTAACACAATTACATATCCCTAGGATAGGTCCTCAATCTCTCGACTTAGATCTTCATTTTAGTTCTATAATATTAAACTTCCAAGTGTCCCAATCAAAACCACTAGTGACCTCCTAAAGTAAAAAATAAGTCGTAAACCAATATACCACACATTCATTTTCTACTAACATCAGTCCTTTTTAGCCTTGACTTTTTCTCATTTGAAAGAAAACAAGGAAAATCGTATAAGATACCATTTACTAGTAGAAAATACAAATCATCCTAACCATATGGATATAACAAAAAAATGCATATGCAAAAAAACTAGATGATTTGATACCAACTGTAAAACCTCACATTTTACCACGTGCAATTGATGAGGCTAACAAAAAAAAGATATGGCGTACTAATCAATTTTTATCATTCTCAGAATCAACGAACAATAAAAATGAATAGTAAACGAAAAACATCCATGATGTGATAATAATAATAATAATAATAATAATAATAATAATAATAATAATAATAATAATAATAATAATGAACATCTATATAAGAAACTCAACTGCTGATAAAATAAAACTCTCTAATAAAAAAAAATCGTCAATAAATGGAATCATATAGATTCATAAATAAAATCTTGAATACAAATGACTACTGGGATGCCAACTGAAATGAATAGAAACAGCTATACTAAGGATGATGTTGAACTGGATCTCTAATCACCGCAACTCTAACTGCTCGGTCACGCTTCTCCTATATAACAATAATAAGACATGGGGGAAAAGGTTTTATAGATTTGGTTCAGGGCTTGAAAGGTGAACGAAGTATATATATATTACTTAATAGTATTAAATGCGACCCATTTATGCCCCATGCCATTATCCTCCAACAGTCATACAAATCATACCTCGCCTATCCCCTAACATGTAACACCCGCCCTTGAGGTTTTGAACGCACCAGTGTGAATTGATGACTTGATGTGACCCAATTAGGCTTTGGACACTGTAAGATGAATTTTAAGTCAAATTTGGGTAACATCACCTCCTTGATGTAATTAATTGGACCTAAAATGGCCTAAATTTATATAAGATTAAGGTTTTGGGTCATTCGAACAAAATGTTGGGTCATTCGAATGAGAAAGATCCGTCATTCAAACGCTATTCAAACCACCATCAAACAAAAAATACTTGTTCCCCCTTCCAACCTCGTTTAATTCGCATTGGAACATCGTTCAAATGAGATCCTAATCTCATTTGATCTAGAAAATTCTATCAATATATTAACCATTGGATTTGACATGTATCACACTCCTACACAGCAGATCAACTCTGGATTAAGATTTAGGGAATTTTAGGAATTTAGCCCTAAAACCACCATACTTTAACCCCTTTCCACCATTTTTGAGCCTTATAAACCCATTTACACCATTGTTGAGAAAAGTTATGGATTTTAGAGATGTTGTTGGGGATTTTTGAGAGATATTGAAGAAGAAATTATTGAGTTTGAATGGAGTTTTCATTGATCTTTCCAGGAGCAAGCTTAGTGGATCTCGGTAACCTCTTTAAGGCCACCTTAGGATGTGGGAGGTTGCCATCTTCTTCAACATCTCATACACTTTATTTGAAGCTTCCTTTGAGGTGGGTAACTCTACGCTTTAAGTTTAAGATCTATATTTCCCTAGTATTCGGTCTTGTATAGATTTTTAAGAGTATAATGCATGTATGTTATTGAATGTTATTTCCTCTTGATTTATGTAAAAAAATTTTACAAATGGTTTCAAAGTGTTGAGAAAATGATATCTTTTTAGGAAAACATAGTGTTCATCATTTTATGAAATAAATTGTTCTAAAATGATATTTACCTTGTTGAGGTATTTTGTGAACGAAGTCTTGAAGTTATCTTGCAAAAATGGGATTTTAAGAAATTAGACATTTATTCATGTTTGAAAAAAAAGTCTTTTAATCTTGAAAAGCATATTTTTGTAAGTAGTAAGAAATATATTGAATAAATGATGTGTTAAACTCGTTGTTTTGAAATTTTTAACCTAAAATCCCTCATTTCATGTATAAAAACTTGTAGTATTTTTATGATGAACATATAAACAAGTTTAGTGAAGGTTTTAATAAGTTTTAACATGAAATAAAAAAAAATAGAAATTTCAGCCCTTAAAGTGTGTTAATAAGTGTAGAAAATGTGATGTGTATATTATCAAGACTACACATGATGATAGAGAAAAATGGTGTTTTTCTTGTAAAGTGGTCTTTAAATTGCCAAATGATTTCCTTGATAAAGAAAGTAATGAAATAAATAGACTTTAACTTGAGAAGTGTGTCATTGCAAATTAGTAGAGAAGTGTTAAAAACATTCAAGAAGTTGGCATGTATAACTTAATGATGTTTTTGGGTAGTTGGACTTGTGAAAATGAAAGAGAAGACATGTTTGAAAACAAATGGGTAAAATGGCAATTTTACGTAAGGTAGAATATTTTTTTGAAATAAAAATGTTAAAAAAAGGGTGTTACACAAGATAGTCTGAAATGGTGATTTTATATAGTGTAACACACATGTGGGGTTGTGCCCCTGAGGTTTTGGCTTCTGCCGGTAAAAGTGAAAAAGTGTTGACATGAAAAATTATTAAAATACACGACAAAGGAAACTCAGAAGAACTGAGAAAATTAAGAAAGGCCCAAAGTCCTAGGGTGAAAGACCCAAAATCACTAGCCAGAGCATATGGTGGCATAGTTGGCGATGTAGATCTTGTTAAAGTAAGCGGTACTGGTGCATTTTGAGCAAAAGATAATGACAAAAGTGGAACATGATAGAGAAATCGACTGTGTTACAAAAATATGTAAAGACAACCTTTTATGAAATGAAATTAATAAATGTTCATAATTTGAAAAGGTGATTTGGACAAGAATTATCTAAATTACTAAGTCCAAGTAAAACGCGAGTTAATGTCACAAGTGAAGTTGTTAATGGGTAATCCAGTAACCTAAGATGGTTGAAACCTATACTAAACACAAGTGTGTGTTACAGATGATTTTCAAAAGGAAAGAAGTATTTTCTAACATGAATTGTGCATATGTATGTATATATATATATGTAACATAATCAAGAATTATGGTATATCTTATTCCTTTGCAATCATCTATGATCTATACTTGACAAACAACTTGGTAATACGTATTAAAACTTATTATCATTAAAAAATATTTGGTATTGATGAGTTTTATACAAATTTTGATTTCCAAAGTAATCTTGAGATTGCATATGGACTTATATA
The DNA here is from genome assembly GCA_949130495.1 of Sambucus nigra. Taxonomy (NCBI): domain Eukaryota; kingdom Viridiplantae; phylum Streptophyta; class Magnoliopsida; order Dipsacales; family Adoxaceae; genus Sambucus; species Sambucus nigra. The sequence continues at coordinate 227,335,873 of OX422219.1, forward strand.
TGTATGTAATTGTAAAATAGTTGGGTGTTGGTTGAAGAGGGGAAAAATGAGAAAAATGAAGATTTTTTTTTTAATTCTTCTATTCCTGGGAGAAACTAGCTCTGCTCGTAGAGTCGAAGACCACTGGTGGAAATTGAAGGCCCCAGGGCAGTAGCCAAGAAAGCTTAATTTTTAATTTGTTTTCTTTCTTTTCTCTTTTCCCCAAAACCTAGTATAGATCTAGAAATAAATAAGATTTATAAAATGCGATTTTAATGAAATCCAATTAAGGTTAGATGAGTTTGAATTTAATGTGATGGGATCATTTTAATGATGGTAAATAGGCCCATTATTCGTATAATAGTATTTCAATGATAAAATTTGTATTGAATTTGGGTAAGAGCATTGATGATGTCATGTTGAGCATAATTGCATGTTTTCAATATTAATTGGAAGAGTAGTGATGTGAATTGTGTTCGAAGGTGAAAACAATATGACTACAGAACCAAAGGAATCAAAGAAGTGAATTTTGTTTTCAATAACCAAACTTAGTGTACTTATACACTTCGAGTATTTATCATTAATGAATGATAACATATGTGTGAATTGTAAATGTGACCCTGGTAGGGGTGTGAATGACAAGATTGGTGTGTGTGAAGTGAAAAATGAAATGAAATGAAACCTATTGAGGGTAATGGCGTGTGTTCCTAAAAAGGACCCCGTAGAGGATACGATGTGTGTTCCTAATACGGACCCTGGCGAGGGACTTGACACGTATGTTGGGGTTTTATTCTTAAAACCATGTTTTTGAAATTTACTTTTTTTTGCAAAGGAGCGTGATATGGCTCATATTATATTTAAATCATGTATGTAGGAATGCCTTATATGTCGTTTAATTTTACTTAGTAAAAATTCATGTGGGTAGAGCTTTTTTACTTGAATTATGGAGTTTGAAATAGTGATGTATGTTCCTGGTTGTGAAGGGAAATTTTCTAAATTTTTGTGTACTATATTTTTTGAATGCCCAACATACATACAAAAGTAAACTATAGACTCATATTCAGTGTCGAACATAGGGTTGGTGTTGATATTGCCAAGAAAAAAATAGAGTTTTACTATCAAGCATGGTAAAGAGGGGAACTTCAAAAATGAATACTTTAGGGGTTGATAATGTACTTATACATTGTTAGGTTTGGAGAATATACCTCTTGATTTCAATTTATAGACATCATTAATTATTAATTAGATCAAAAAATTGTGAACCTATTTTATAACTTGTTTGTTATTTGTTTAATGATAAAAATTACAAAGGGACCATTGAAGAATAGGGTAAACATAACTATTTATTTTTTAAAGCCCACTTCACATATATCATTTACGTAATTGGATTCACCCGTGAATGGTTGTGTTTGCACGTGAATCATTGGAATGGTTGTGCACAATTGAAATCGGTTCTTGAAATAGTTAGATTGAAATTGATAGACTAAAATTAACTATTTCAATCTAGCTTTATTTCAATCGAAGTCCGTCAAATTTCAGTCTAACTATTTCAATCTAGCTTTATTCAGTTCACATTTCTTAGCTTTTTAATTTTGAGGGACTAAGATTAACTATTTCATTAGAATGGCTGAGACTTTGAATTCAACTCTATTACATCAATTGAAATCAATTCTTGTAGTAAAGAAACAAATTTTACACAACCTCTACTAGAGTAACCGAGAATAAAAGCATTCTAAGAAACCAATTTCTTCTCGATTATTACTATTACTAATCGGATCTTACTTACAAAGGAACATGAATGAAGTTATTACACATTTAAATCTCAAATCAATAACGATGTTTCCTCTTTAAAGATTAATCTAACTAGTTTTAGGAGTTTGGTTCTTAAGCCTTCTTTCCTATATGTGCAGTTCGTTAAATAAATGCCTTTTGCCTTATTTTACAAATGAACTCATTTAAAATTGTTCATCTAGTAATGTCCATAATAGTTATCAGATTGCTGAAGTAATTAGAAATGGTAGAGGCTTATAAGAACAAATTTAAGGTCTTAATAAAAACATTGAGTTTGACACAAATGCAACTGCTAAATTATGGGCATTAGAATAGACGTACTTGCAATTAAAAAAAGCATCACAATCAATCATATGGACAATAATTTTTTGTGACCTGCATATTTTCCATTTGTTGTGACTTTCGTATTTTCATTCTTCATCTGTTGGGTTTTAAACAATAATCCTTCTCTTTTTACATTAACACCCATCGTGTCAATTAGGGACAAAACTAGGATTCCAAATTAGAGGGGGCCAAGCAGCTCAGTTGTTGGATTGAGAGATGAAAGGTCAGACATAACTGATATTTGTTAGTTTTTGTTCAATGTTATTTTATATGTGTGTTTGTATGTTTGAGGGGGAGAGAAAGAGCAAAACTAACAAAAGGATTTGATTGAAGACTTTTATTACTTGAAAAATAAAATATAAAATAGAGTAATTTGAAAAAAAAAAATAGATCAATACTTCGAATTCATGGATAATACGATCCAAATAATAAAGAGGAATGATTCAAGGCCTTGACTTGGCATGCAAATGAAAGACATGTTTATGGTAAGTTATGTCACCCCGCGGATTCCCCAGCATGGAAGTTAATGGTTGATAAGTGGCCAGAGTTTGGAAACAAAACTAGAAATCAGGTATTTGAATTTGTGCAGTCATGGTCAAATAACATATTGATTATGAGAGACGACTTCGGAGTTTAAAACACCACTCAAAATGAGGGAATAATAATTTTATTATTACGTATATAGAAAAAAGTCATAGTTTTTATTCTAAACATATAAAGAATAAGATCTTTACTTTAAACACAATTGCATTAAACAAGTGGAAACTTTGAGGTGTATTGCCTGTTTGGTGGAGTCAACCTGAATACAAGTTCTAGTAGTTAAGTTTAGTCTTTTTGTGTGGAAGATTTAGCTGTACACTTCCCATAATGAATAAGTCGTCTCCCTCTGTGTCTCTAAAAAATAATTGACAATTTGGAAGGTGCATGGAAAGGAAATTTAATACTTTTGTACTAATCTTTGCTAACTTGATGTATAAATTTTAGAGAAAATCATCTTTGATACTATTATTTAGGGACAACTTTCCTCACGTGTTTAATAAAGTCGAGGTTTGATGCTAATTGTCGAGTGTCTAAGCTAATTTATGTTTTAAAAGCCTATAATATTTCAGATTCTGACCGTATCAAGTAGGAAATGAAAAATATTCATCCCCATTTATATTTTAAGTTATATTTATCTGATTTTAGTTTAATATGCTGCAAGCATTCCACTAGTTTGTGATGCAAAAGGAGAATCCAGTTTACTCAAGAAGATTTGCAATATTTTTTCAATCCTAAAGAAGTAGTTCCCTGAGATCCAAGAATCAGGAATCCAATGAAGATGGGATTCCCTCAAACAAATGAAATATTTATAAATTTGTTACTTGCAGTGATACACCCATATGCCATGCTTTTGAAAAAGGGATCTTAAGTATTTAATCCCATCTTTAAAGATTCTTTTGTAGCCACTCTTGTGTTTTTATCTTTTAGTTTTTGGTTGGTCTTGTTGTAAAAATTACGGGACAAGTGTCAATCTATGCGGAATGGTAGAGGGTGGTTAGAGGCGGTTACATAATGGTTGCGAGCGATTTCAGGTGGTTATGGGACCTCGTAAAAATTAAAAAATACATGGGATGAGAGCATTACAAAACTTTGGGTATGGGACTAAAGTAAAAAAAACTAAAAAAAAATTCTAAGTGAGGACAAATTCCCATATGGAGATAGATTTTTAATGAGGATGGCTTAACCTCCTTGTTTTAAATCATCTCCAAAGGGGTGTGAAATGGTACCTAATTGGGTTTGAATGGATGGTGTGTATTTAGTATCAAAATTTGTTCCTTGTTTTCTGTTGGGATTTAAAAAAATTCATCACCACATGTTTAAGGTTTAGTGCTTATTGTGGAGAAGTGAAAATCCATGTGACATCTGATTAGAAACATGAAATTTTATTGTGTAAACGGTAAAATTATGAAGAAAAGTGAACCATCAGTCTACTTGGGAAAAATAGATATATTAAAAAAAGAAATATGACTTGGCTTTGTCGAGAGACTATTTGTTAGAGTTGTTGAATATTTGCATGTTTAAAATTTTTCCAGGTATTTATTGGGTGGGTTGTCAAATCCAGATGATACTTTTTCATTAAAACTCTCAATCATACAATGCCTAGAAGTCGCTATGCACAATAAATGACACATTGTGTACCTCAATTAATTCGATGTAGATATTTGATATAATTTATGCAATGTATTCTATGTTGCGTAAGAAATGTCATTCAATGGAGTAATGTGTGTCGCTCAATGGAGTAATGTGTGTTTCTCAATGGAGAGTGAGGCGATACCCGCCATGAGGAGTGAGGACTGATTAATTAAGGTGATAGTCATAAGGAGGTTCCTCGAAGTGTAGAGAAAAGGTTGAGAAGTTGAGCACAAAATGTAAAGAGAGACATTAAACATGACTTACTTGTTTTTTTTAATAAACATAATAGGCATCTATATTAGTATATAAAATCCAATATCCAACTCTGGAATCTAAATTTGGGCAACAAGGACACTAACATACACGAAATTTCTACTCACTACAAAATTATAGATATAATTCACTTTAGTTGTTATAACATAATGTTGATTAAGAAGCCAACACTAATGCAAATTGTCTTCTATTGTTTAAGCTTTCAGTCTTTCACTATCTTGACCAAATCCCTTTCTTGGTCTCCCTCACTTTAATCGGATCTTTGACTGTTTTGTTAAGAGTGGATGACACCCTTTAAGAGTTTGTGACAGTTGTTCTTATAAGCCTAGCAAACAATTTTGGGGGAGGATCAGAATGCCTGCTTTTTTTATCATTAAGGGGAACTGACACAATGGTGTTCTTTGTTTCACTATTTCGGGACAAATTCTTCCTTCTAATGTCGTGAAGGGATTCATTTCCTTTTGGTAAATTAGCATATGAATGTCACTTTAATGAGTTCGAACTCTTTAAATTATAGTGTTCAGCCTCGATCATGTAGTCTTCTCTCACACTGCGTTTGCCTATGCGAGCTATAGACCTTAATAAATTGGTAGTATCTATAATTAGCGTGCGGGCTAACAGTTGATCATGATCACGTAACTTCTCTTAAAGCTCCTTGATCTTCTGATGAAGTAAAGATTCATTCGAGTTCTGCTCCTTCTCTTTCTATTTACTTTTAAGATCCCCAATCTCCCGACGAAGTAAAAATCCTCATCTTTAGATCCACATTACTCTTTGCTCTATTAAGCATCATTTTTAATTTCTTAATCTCGCTCATATCAATTAGCTTTCTTGCAGGACCCAATTCAGGGATTGAATCAGCACATTCATGTGCTTTAAGAGAGAGCTGATAATACTCATGCTTTATCATCTTTATCTTTTAGTCCAAATCATTGACAAACGCAATCCAAAACTTCTTGTAACTCCCATACCTAATAGATATATCCCTCAGTAGTTTAGCTTACTTCTACATTGTTTGATCAAGAGAGTATGTCTTGAACATCTTATTGTCAAGTTCCATCCTGACCTTCTCTAGCTGCTAATTTGCAGCGGTTAAAGATAACCAATCTTAATAGCATTCATCCGTCTTTTGCTGGCACTGGGTACTCAGGTCTTGTATCTTCTTCTCTTATTTGTATACTACTTTCATTCGAATGACTTTCTTCTGATTTGAAGGGATTTCCACTTCGGTAGCACTTTTTTTACACATAAGAGAATCAGTTTCCATCTCAGGAGCTGTTGACACTTTGTATGCTCTCCTCCTTAGGCAAATTCCACTAACTACTGGACTTCCATTTACCACTTTAAGCCTAATTACAACTACCCCATCATCCTTGACTGAGATTAGTAGGTCAAATAATTGTAGTGGCTTATTGCCCCCAATAATGGAAAATATATCAAAATGAGATGGAACCTTCTCATCCTATACGAATACATTAAATATCCTCATTTCTTTAGGCCCATTTGTGTGAGTGATCTCCACGAAGTGAAGATTAACCTAAATATGGACCAAAGTGTGGTAATGGTTACGAGTCAACACATTCTCCAAGTATTAACAACATGTACAGACTTTTGAGATAAATGTGGAGAGAGGCTTAGCAGGGACCAAGACTTTTTCTTTCTTCTCGATTATTCCCCTGCTTTCTGATACGTCTCAGAATATTCTATTTAACAAGATATTGCCTTTTACTTTAAAAAGGGGGATAAAATATTGCTTCCTAATGGGAATTTATTACAGATAAGCCTTAATTAATGAGGGATAATATTTCATCGGCCCATGACTTCTAGAGGAGAACTGATGGGGAAAACTGAACTAAAAATGTGTTGATTTACATATGTTTGTTGTTATGTCAATAAGAGTGGTGCTAAAACTTTAAAACAATACGAGCAAACTCTATGTCTCTCACACTTGCACATTCTTATCGTCTTGTCTCTAACTATTCTTTGAAAATACTGTGTTCTTATATTATCTCATATTTTATAGGTAAGAATTTTGAGAAGGTTTGTGAGATGTGTCACATTACTCTTAATGAAATTGCAATATTTGATGACAATGGCCCCATTATGCGGGAATGTGTAAGAACCGGTAAGTGAAAATTTTGTTACTATAAATTTGTTAAAAAATATTCATCGAGTCATGGATTGTATCAAAGTTATGTTTATGCTATTATAATAAGATTCACAATTTTCCAAGTAATCCTGCTATGACATCGAGAGGTTTTCAAGAAGATAATTTCGAGACAATGGCAGACTTCCTTCTCAGAGCTGCACAGATTGCAACTATGGTGTTGAGGGAAAACGAGAAGTTGCAGAAGTGTTTTTTGAAGGGTTTCAGAACAATAAAGAAATTAATAAACTTTAGATTCGAGTTAAAAATTTTGATGTGTGATGATTCATTTACCAATTATTTACTTTTCTTATTTAATTTATTTAAATCATAAATGATGATTCATTTCTTCTTTTTTATTTTTCAATTGAAGAAGTGGATGATAAATCCGAGTTGTATATCGATTAATCCTAAAGCTTCATCTTTCGCATTCCCATGGTGGATTCGTGAAAATTCTACACAAAATTCCATTCTAGTCAAGAAAATTTGGAGCTTTTTATGTGCCGGCACAATTTCGCGAAAGCCAATGGAAGACCGACACTTTTATGCATGATTTTTGGATGTATATTTTTTTAAATGATGTACATAATGGGTATTTCTAGATATGATACATGTAGTAGGTCATTATTTTTTTATGGATAATGAATGTAGATGGTGGGTATATTTATTTGTACCCGCTATTTTTTTTATATGGACAAATGACTTGGTTTGGTGAATTTTAGGTGTATGTCACCTTAAATACAAAAAAAAATCAAGATTGTTTTTATGTTATTGTAAATTTTGATTTTTGTTTAGATTTATTTGTCAACTATGACATTAATATTGCTTATTAATTTTTTATTATATGTTTAATTTAAGACAGTTTATATTAAATCATCATGTGATGAAATTTTTTATATGATCTTTTTAAAATTTTGAACACCGTTTATCATGACACTTTTTAAATCAAATATGAAATCTTATAGATTATATTATGACCCTTTTTGTAGCAGATATGACATTTTTGAAAAAAAAGTCAAATGTAACCGTTATCTAATATGACATTATTTATGGGTATCAATTATGAGACCCAAACTTAAGACCCTTTTTACTGAAAAATAAATGTCATAAAATGGGTTTTATGACACTTAAAAATTGTCATAAAAAGGCTTTTCTCTTGTACTGCATAACACAAAACTCGTCATTAGTACATAGTATATCCCACTCAAATATTCATTGTACTTATTATGTTACGATTATAGTCACCATCGTACGTGTTGATACCAAATTTAGTCTGCTAACATGGCTCAATCGAGTGAAAACACGTGGAAATCTACGTGGAAACAACAAACACTTCCAAGGAACTCAGACTCTCTGAGGAACAATACTACAACGAGGAATACTTCTTCCCCGAGGAACTTAGACGCTCCGACCTACAAGAACTCCCGAGGACTTTTTGAGTACCGAGGAACTTTTGGTTACCGAGGACCTTAAGCGGTCTGAGCATTCTATGCGGTCCGAGATGCACCTCGAACAAAGCATTAATAGCAGGATAACCAACAGTTTGACTATTCATTAAATGCTTATCATTCAGATGTATACACTTAACGGGTATTGAACGTATTACCCTTTCACATTACAGCCTTAGGGCTATGAATACATTGTATTACCCTCATTGTGGGGGGACCGGAATTTCTTGATTAAACTTGTAATCGAGAATTCCCAAACAGTCATCAATAACATAAACAGTGGACGTAGGCCATTATTATAAGGCTGAACCACTTTAAAACTTCTTTGTCTCATTTTATTTATCTGTGATTAAATAATTAGATATCATCTAATTTTTTACATAAATAGATTGGCGCCGTCTGTGGGAAGAGATTTGTAATATCATTTTTCATCAAAAACAATTCATCACAAATGGCTGATATTCCAGAACCTAGCAATCGAAAGGCTGGAAGCCCTCCAAATCCATCTGCTCCGCCAAATATTCTAGATCTGGCTGTAATAATGACAAATCTGGCCCAGGGTCAGACAGTCATGTAAGAAACTATACGACAACTCATACAAACCCTCCATGGCGATGCACCAACCCATTCAGGACCGCGAAGTATTCAAAAAAATACCTGTGCACCTTCTTCGCATACTAGGCGTACCAATTCATATCGTAATGAGGAGTCTGAAGATTTTTCTTCTCAACCTGGATGAACTTCGTCAGTACGAGCCACAAATACTGAACAACGTATCACTCTCTCTCTAGAAAGGACTAGTGAACTAGAGAGGTTAAGAAGGGTATCACCTTTTGATCGATTAGGACCTAGAAGGAGTAGAAATGTTCCTAAAGTCGCATCGAGGAGTTTTCGATGACCATCAGATTTAAGAGAAGGATCTGCCCAGTCGCGACCAGCTGCTCGTCAAGATAGATCCCAGGAAGCCACATCAACTCGATCAGTTGCTCGAACCAACAGGCCCGAGGAGGGAAATGATGCATGGAAAGGCTCTATTCAGAGGCTGGAGGATAGATTAGGGGAAATAGATAAAGCCAAGAACCCTCTACAATAAACTTTTATTCGAGGAGCACCTTTTGTCCAGGCCATTGTAGATTTTCCAACACCATCAAAGTTTAAAGTACCTGTTGTGACCCCCAAATATGATGGAAAGACCGACCCTGTCCTTCATATAGAACAATACCAAGATGCAGCCGACATCTATGCTGTTCCAGATGGGATGAGATGCAGAGCATTCTCGGGAACTCTTACCGGATCTGCTCAAATGTGGTATAATAATCTTCCTCGGGGTAAGATCTCAACTTTTCTTCAACTGGATGAGTTATTCATTGGGAATTTCTGTTTTGGGGCAAAGCCAGTTAAACGAGTAGCGCATTTGTTAAGTGTTAGACAAAAGACTGGTGAGAGTACCAGGGATTATATAACTCGTTTTAATAACGAGAAGCTCGAAGTCAATAATTATGAGGAAAAGACAGCGATTACCGCCTTGATGAGTGGACTACTGCCCAACAAGTTGTACTACACTTTGGCCAAAGATCCACCTAGAACCATGTCAGATCTGATGGGAAAAGCGGCCAAGATCATGAATGCCGAGGAGGCTATGGCTGTAAAAAAGAATATGGATGCCAAAGAATCTAAGGTGGAAGGTGATAAGGCTAAGAAGAAAGAGCATAAGAACAATGGTAATGACAAACATTCAAGAACAAGGTCTTCATGGGAAGTATCGAAGAAATTTGATAATTATACTCCTTTGAAGAAAGACATAAACCACGTTCTAGAAGAAGTCAAGAACAACGAGGAATTAAATTGGCCAGAGAAAATGAAGGCAGACCCCGAAAGGAGAAATAAGGCAAAATATTGCGAGTTTCACAAAGATCATGGCCATATGACTAAAAATTGCATAGCTCTTCAGAATGAGATTGAAACACTCATCAGATGAGGAAAACTGGCAAAGTATGTTGATCGGAGGAATGATAGAAGAAACAACGACCGATCAAGAGAGAGGTCTAGATCTCCTCGTCAAGCAGAGGAGAACAATAAGAGAGACCATGAAGTTGATCTAGAAGACAACCTCGATCTTCCCAAGAGACCAAGGCAGTCAGAACGTGAGGTATTTTCAATACGCTTTGGGTCATTTGATTGTAATGTTATTACAGGTAGAGATGCAGGAGGAGGAGACCTTACTGCAGAAAGAAAAGCTTATCTCTGTGAGGCTCAAGCTTGCTCATACATTCAACAAATAAATTTAGCTGAAGAGGATCGCTCGAGAAAGGTAAACAAAGAGAAATTGGTCATTGGCTTCTCAAAGAACGACCTCACAGGTGTTCTATATCCTCATGATGACCCACTGGTGATCAAAATGAGGATGAAGGAGGTAATAATTTCAAGAGTACTGGTCGACAATGGTAGCTCGACAGACATCATGTTCTACTCGTGCTTCGACAGTTTAAATCTAAAGCTATCTCAACTGGAGCCTTATCATAGACCCCTCCTCGATTTTACTAGCGAGAAAGTATTTCCACTTGGGATGATTAAATTCGACATATTCATTGGTACGTGGCCTGCTTGTCGAACAGAAAGAATACGCTGCTTCGTGATGGATAAGAATGTTCAATCATCATACTATATCATCATGGGAAGAGTAGGATTGAAGAAGTTCGAGGCTGTACCATCCACGGTACATCAATGCCTAAAATTTCTAATAAATTTTAGAGTAGGAGTTGTGAAAGGTGATCAAAAAGTAGCTCGAGAATGCTATTATTCATCCGCCGAGCAAGAGGAAGTGGAGGAATCAAGGAAAAAGACTACTACCTATTAAGTGGATGAAGGTGCAGAAATTGAAACATTGGATCCTAGAGATGAGTCGCAACTCGTGAAGGGTCAAGTGGTGGAAGCTACTGGAAACATCATTCTGGACGACGAGCACCCTGAGTGAACTACTCAAGTAGGTTCGTCGTTGGAAGCCTCACTAAAATAAGAATTGATAACTTTCCTAAGAAGCAGAAAGTAAACTTTCGCGTGGAGTCATGAGGATATGCCTGGGATAGACCCAAATTTCTTATGTCACGAACTCAATGTGAATAAGGAGATCAAACCTGTGAAACAGAGAAGAAGAGTATTTAGTCCCGAGAAGAATCAAGCTATATAGGAGGAAGTCGAGAAGATCCAGAAAGCTTGTTTTATTGAAGATGTTAAATATCCACACTGGTTAGCAAATGTGGTGATGGTGAAAAAGAAGAACAACAAGTGGAGGATGTGTGTAGACTTCACCGACCTCAATAAAGCATTCCCAAAGGATCACTTTCCACTGCCCTGAATTGATCAACTAGTGGATGCTACCTCGGGACACGAGCTGCTAAGCTTCATGGATGCTTATTCTGGTTACAACCAGATTAAAATGAAACCTGAAGACACGGAGAGTACTTCTTTCATTACCCCTAGGGGAACTTATTGTTATAATGTTATGCCTTTTGGTTTGAAAAATGTAGGTGCAACATATCAGCGGCTGATGAACAAAGTGTTTGCAGAACAAATCAGTTGCAATATGGAAGTCTATGTTGGCGATATGCTGACAAAGAGAAAGAAAGTTGTTGATTATCTAGTTGACTTAAGCCAGACCTTTGATCAACTAGATAAATACCAAATGAATTTGAACCCGACGAAGTGCATATTTGGAGTACAAGAAGTCATGTTTCTCGGGTACATAGTCAATCAATGAGGCATTGAAGCTAACCCTGAAAAGATCAAAGCTCTGTTAGGGCTGCGATCCCCAATGACGAAGAAAGAGGTGCAAAGTCTTACAGGACGAGTAGCAGCACTCAACAGATTTGTATCGCGAGCAACTGATCGATGTCTTCCATTCTTCAAGACGCTCCGAAAGGCTTTTGAGTGGAACGATGAATGTGAGAAGGCTTTCTAAGACTTCAAGAAATATTTGGAAGCACCTCCAATGTTATCCAAGCAAGTGATGGGACAAAAATTATACTTGTATCTGGCAGTGTCCGAGAATGCAGTCAGTTCAGCATTGATAAGAGTGGAGAATGGAGTAGAAAAACCAATCTACTATACAAGTAAGGCCTTCCGAGGAGGAGAGATCAGATATCGAAGGCTAGAAAAATTGGCACTAGCATTGATCGAGGCAAGTAGAAGCATGAAGCCATACTTTCAAGCTTATACCATAGTAGTATATACTGATATGCCATTGAGGCAAGCCCTTCATAAACCTGAAAAGTCAGGAAGATTGATGTGCTGGGCAATAGAACTCAATGAATATGATATAGTCTATGAACCCGGATCATCGCTAAAAGGGCAAGCGGTAGCAGATTTTATAGCAGAGTTCACCTATCCTGATATCCCCAAGGAACAAAAGTTGCTCGCTGATCAACCTATGGATGTTACAGGATCATCAAATGCAAGCCCAGACCAACTTAGCTTGGTAAAAGGGCAAGTAGATGTTACAGGATCATCAAATTCAAGCCCAGACCAACTCAGGTTGGTAAAAGGGCAAGAAAAGATGATCAACGAACACCAAGAAAAATTAGGAGATGGTGAAAGGAAGCAACAAATTTTCCACCGAGGAACTCTGTCAGATGAGAAATTTGAAGACAAGTTATCTATATGGAATCTATATGTGGATGGTTCATCTTGCACTACTGGATGTGGTGCAGGGATGGTTTTGAGCAGTCCGGACGAGGTCGAAATGGAATACACCCTACGTTTCCAATTCAAAGCTTTGAATAATGAGGCTGAATATGAAGCCATGATTACAGGTCTTAGTTTGGCAAAAACCATGGGGGTGTAACAAGTTATTATCTTTAGTGATTCGCAACTTGTCATAAATCAAATGATGGGAGTATATGCAGCCAAAGGAGAATTAATGATCAGATATCATGCAAAGGCAAAGGAACTGGTGTCAGAATTTGCTGTTATTCAACTGGTCAGAATACCAAGAATGGAGAATGCGAGAGCAGACGCCCTAGCTCGATTAGCATCAGCTACTCGTACCGAGCTACGAAGAATAATCCCAATTGAAGTTTTAGCTGGTCAGAGTATAGATGAAGATCTGACGATGAACTTTATTACCCTCGATTTAGGATCATCATGGATGGATCCCATCAGGGCATATATTGAGAAAGGGGAATTACCAATTGACAAACTTGCATCCAAGAAACTGAAGTTTAAGGCTGCTCCTTATGCACTGACCAATGGTATTCTATACAGACGAGGAATTATAGTAGGTTTGCAGAGATGTGTGCATCCCACCGAGGTGAAAGATTTAATTGAAGAGGTCCATGAAGGGTCCTGTGGAGCCCATGTAGCAGGTCGGACTCTTTTGCAAAAGGTGATGATGCAAGGATTCTACTGGCCAATGATGAGGGCTGATTGTATAGCCTATGCTAAAAAATATGACAAGTGTTAGCGCTTCTCTTCCGTTTGAAGAACTCCCCAAGCATTATTGACACCCATTACTTCCCCTTGGCCATTTTCCATATGGGAAATAGATTTGGTTGGGCCACTGCCGATGACCAGGGGAAGATTTAAGTATCTCGTGGTTGTTGTGGATTATTTTACTAAATGGGTTGAAGCTGAGCCTCTCATTGATATGACGTACGACAAGGTGTACCAAATTATTTGGAAGAACATCATTTGTTGATATGGTCTTCCTCATGCCTTCATCACAGACCATGGAACACAATTTGATAACGAGGAGTTCGCTGCCTATTGTCATCAGTCAAATATTTTGAAAATCCACTCAGCACCAGGCCATCCTCAAAGCAATGGACAAACTGAAGTGACAAACAGAACACTGCTGAATGGCTTGAAGAAGAGACTGGAAGATGCGAAAGCAAATTGGATCAATGAGCTATAATCAGTACTATGGGCTTACCGAACTACTCCCCGAGTAGCAATAGGGGAATCTCCATATATGCTAGCATTTGGAAGTGAAGCTCTTATACCTGCCGAGTTGGGCCTCCCAACACACAGGGCACTGAATTTCAATTCCCCTATCAGCGACTTAATGAGAATATTGGATTTAGACATGCTCGAGGAAGTAAAAGAAGAAGCAACCATCAGGAATGCTGCATACCAACAAAGAACAACTCTGTTCTATAATAAGAGGGTGAAGAAGTGCGAACTGAAAGAAGGAGACTATGTGCTAAAGAAAGTGATTCAAAAGCACAACAAACTGGAGGCAAATTGGCATGGACCATACCGAGTTACAGAAGTTGTTCTACCAGGAACTTACCGAATATAAAATTTACAAGGGGAGGAGTTTAAGAATGCATGGAACGTAGAGCACCTGCGCAAGTATTATCAGTGATGTATATTCTCATGTAACGCAGTTCCGTCAGTATGAATAAAATGAAGATATTCTGCCAAATTCTCTCCTTTTATTGAAAGCTTTTCGGGGAATACTAGTGCTACACACTACTCGGCAAAACTCAGACTACTCAAATTTATTCTCGAAAACGCCAACTAAGGTTGGTCGGGAAACAAATGTATTCCTCAAAATGCCAACTTATGTTGGTTAGGAAGTAAATGTATTCCTACGAGAAGTAAAACTATGTATTCCTAAAAATGCCAACTTATGTTGGTTAGGAAGTAAATGTATTCCTACGGGAAGTAAAACTATGTATTCCTAAAAATGCCAACTTATGTTGGTTAGGAAGTAAATGTATTCCTACGGGAAGTAAAACTATGTATTCCTAAAAATGCCAACTCATGTTGGTTAGCAAGTAAATGTATTCCTACGGGAAGTAAAACAATTCCTAAAAATGCCAACTTATGTTGGTTAGGAAATGTATTCCTAAAAATGCCAACTTATGTTGGTTAGGAAGTAAATGTATTCCTCGGGAAGTAAAAGTATTCCTAAAAATGCCAACTTATGTTGGTTAGGAAGTAAATATATTCTCGAAAACGCCAACTAAAGTTGGTCGGGAGGTAAAATCATTCCAGAAAGTGCCAAAGTTGCTAGTAGAGGACAAATCCACTAACTGTAGTTGGTCTAAAAGGAAAATTTACCGACCTTGGTTGGTCGAAAACATTTTATGAATACGAGAAAGTGATCGAGCAAAATTTTTGATACTCGTAACTTTTTAAAATTATTACTAAGTTGGTCGAGAAACAAAACATCATTTTTGCCAAATGACTACCACAAATTCAAACTACTCGATAATAAGTTGGTCGACAAATAACACAATATTGTTATCTTTTTAACACATACACATGCACAGATGTAAAGTGTTACAAAACAATAGCAGTCAAGATTTGCAAATAAAATTATTTCATTAAATGTAGAACAAAATACATCAGGAATGAAATACAAATTTATTACATAAATATTCATATTCTATTGGTTTCTTCCCCTCTGCTTTTGAAACAAGTTCCTCACTAGCAGGTGGGTCATTTAAAGCGAGAGGAGAATTTATGAAGTTAAGATCTTTTAACATCCTGATATTCATCACGGATGGTCGATCTAGGAGGTGCTCGGGACGAGATATCTCGACATTTGAATGGAGATTTTAATCGTCGAGGTATTTGGAAATCACACATCGAGGGATGGCCCGAGTAGGGATCCAACTCATAGCAAGCTTGAATGGTGGCACTGGTAGGTCGAGAAGCCCAGGATTATGGTAATCCCACATGTAATGACCCTGTTCAAGTTGCAGCACCCCTAAGGCATTCATCCATCCCTATTTGTAGCCCTCATTATTTGCATTCTGGATACGATCGTCCAAGTGGTAGAGAGTCTCGTTGTATCCAGCCATCCAGAACTCCCTGGGCTGCTTGTGGAATTGATATGTCAATCTTTCCAGCTGCTCGTGGAGATTTTTGATAAAAAGTTCTTTAGTCTCCAAGATAGACTTCTACGTAGAAATCTTCTCCTCCAGGTCCCTGATTTTCTTAGACATCTCAGACAATGCCTGGTTCTTCACCATCAGCTGGAAGGCCTGGTTCTCTAAAGCAGATTGAGTCCTCTGTTCCTCGACAGGAATCCAAGAAGCTCTTGCTCATCCCCGAGGAGATCTTTCTCGTCCACGAGAAGATGTAGAAGGGCCAGCTCTTTTCAAGGTTTCCAACTCATCCCTCAAGTTGGTGTTCTCGACCTCCAAGAACGAGAATCCCTCGTCAGTCACTGGGATCAAAGCATTTGAGGTGGAAGATCCAGATTTTAATTGAGATACTTCTCTTTGCAAGTTGTTATTTTCTTGCTCCAATAACTCGGCTATTTGCCTGTGCTCCTCGACCTCGGCTTTCAAAGTTCTTTCCCTCACATCGTAAGCAGCAAATCGTTTATCATATCCATTGTCGGCAATGATTTGCTGATACTTCTTCTCGTACTCCTCGTGCAAAAGGGCAGTGAATTCCTTATATTGTTGCTGAAGTTCTTCAAGAGTGACTTAGAGATCCTCAATCATTTCATAATAAGCTACATTATTGGCCACTGCACGATCAATCAGACACTTCAAATATTAGTAGGCTTCAATTGCCTGTTCCGAAGCATCTTGGCCGAGGATGTTGACGATTTGTGCTGCACTTAGATCTGTGTGACCAGCCTTAAAATATTCATTTCATTGCCGTAACAACTTTGTATCATGAGCAGACAATAATTCCATCCTGGCCAGAAACTAGTAGAGGAAGAAAAAGCAATAATCAATAAAGAGTACCAACAGAGCATTAAGAGGGGAAACAACAGTATGCATAAACAAAAGTTCAAATTTTATTATATCACAAAGATCAGAGTTACATGTTCAGGTTTACATTTGACAAAGAAAAATAAAATGGAGTGAAACCCGAACAACTCTACACCTTTTTCTTGTCTCCCAAAACTTTCTCGAGAGGCTAGGACGAGGAGGTAGGTTGCTCGGAGGGAACAAAAAGTTGCTCGGGGAGCGCTGGCAGTAGCTCGGATGGAGTAACGAGTTGCTAAAGTTCCTCGTTAGTAGGCTGGATGGCTGGGGGATGAGAATCTTGATCTCCCATCACCATGGAAGACTCCTGAGAGGAAGCTTCATCCTCTTTTTCGTCTTTAGGAGTTGGAGGGGCACCAGGGATGTGCCGCTGAAATAGTTCAGAAGTTTCATCAACTTTCATCTCTTGTAGATAAGCGACCCACCCATCTCTAAAGTATTTGAGGCTGCCATATTCTACTTGCAACATCATGGTAGCCTAGCCTTTGTTCCACCCTTTATCCCAGCTAGCGCTGAAAGATTTCTTCACAGCCAACTTCCTCTTTAATTTTTCCGAGGAAAGCTTCTCAGACAGAAGATTTTCAACAGCTTTCAGTTTATTCTCAACTTCTTCCTTCTGCTGACTTACTTCCCGAAGTTGACCCAACTCCTCTTCAGCAGCCTTGAGCTTATTTTCAAGCTCCCCAACATTTTTGAGCTTCTTTTGGAGCTCTTTATTCTTCTCCTCCAGACTATTTAATTTTTTCTCCAACCCCTTGGAAACTTCAACAACTTGAGCCTTATCCTTCTCGATTAAGGTAAGTTTCTTCTCCCAAGCAGCCTTGTCAACATCATGCTTCTGACGAGAATCATCCAAAGACCGCGTCAGACCCATCAGAGCTTCCTCCACACCAGATGAGGAGCTTTAAGATTTAATAGCTTCATATTTCTTCAAACTTGTATTAAATCAGCTCACCAACTGTGAAAAGAAAATGAAAGCAAGTCAGAGACAGATATAACAAGGGAAAGATGAAAAGTTCAAAATAATAAGACTTACAAAAGCAATGTGGCGAGCTGCCAATGTGGTAACTGTGTCCCGAGAAAGGTTTTCTTCAATACCTTAGATCTCGGGAATGATCCAAGTTTTCACCGACCTCATGGAAGAGCACGGGGGAACAAAAGTAGGAACACCAGTTCCAGTAGTTGGGGGCTGAGAGATGGTTTCAGCCAAATTGACCGAGGAGCTTTTCTTCAGCTTCCTCGGGGGAACAGGAATAGTTTCGACCAAGGAGGAACTCTTGGTCGGTGATATGGCAACCACTTTTTTTGGAGCATCAGTCTTGCTCGGGGCCATTAGGGACTTCTCGACAGCCTTCACAGGAGCAGCCGGAAGGGGTGCATCAATTTTCTTTATCCCCTCTCCTGGGACGTCAATTTTAATTCTTTTTGCTTCTCCAGCACCAGAGGCATGTTTCTCAAAAAGGGTGGTAGGTCTTCTTTTCTTTATCCTTTCACTCAAAGGAATATGTGATTCAGGCGAAGAACTTGTAGTGGCAGGTATTGGCTCTACGTCGCTTATCACCGGACGAGTAGTGAAAGAGGAGGTGTAACTCTTATACTGCAGCAAATATGAAGCTGACCTAATGTGCTCGTCGCCAATAGTTTGATGCAAACTCCAGATAAGTTTCAAGCGCCTTATATTAACATCTGCCTCTTTTGGACACTTTCTTTTGTTGTCAACTGCAAATAAATCAAAATTAAAATATCAATGGCACATTTTATCAAA
This sequence comes from Sambucus nigra, assembly GCA_949130495.1. Classification (NCBI taxonomy): domain Eukaryota; kingdom Viridiplantae; phylum Streptophyta; class Magnoliopsida; order Dipsacales; family Adoxaceae; genus Sambucus; species Sambucus nigra. Next base: position 227,354,503 of record OX422219.1, read on the forward strand.
CATAAAGGAAGCATAATTTCAAAATAAATAAAATGAAATAAAAATAACCTATCCCATTACCATAGGGAGGGCTTTTGGGACACTGATACACTTCATCTCCAGATAAAGGAGCATGTTGCCAATTTTTTATAACAACCCCGTGCTCAAAATATTCCCTATTGGCATCCAGGAGATTGACCACTAAAGCCCTATTTAAAAATCTAGTTTTTAAATAAAAAGTATTATCGCCTACAGCCCATCTATAACAAAACATGATTGATGGAATTCCTATGCGAGTTCCATGAATTTGATTTAGTCTATGAACCCCATTAACTATTCTCCATGTATTGGGGGCTATTCTTATAGGAACAACATCAAAATATTGACAGAATTCCAGACATAAAGGATTTGGCGGAAAAGAAAAGCCACATCCAGCAATAAAGAGACTGGGGAACCAATGTCCCTCAGCCAAATGGAAATAATCGGAAGGTTCAGAAAGTTCCTCCAGAATAACCCATGAAGGAATAGAAAAATCAGAACGAAATTTATCAAGAGATTAAACAAGGTAAACCATGACGAATAAAGGAAATGAAGAAGAAGGAAGAAGATATAACAGAAAAAGAGTGGATCTGTTGACAACGAATGATGAAGAGGATGAACGCACGAGAGAGTAAGACAATGGAAAACTCGAAGATATAAATTTGAAAAAGTAGAAGATGATGGGATTGTCTGTGACGCTTAAATACCTTATCTTGGGAAACGGTAAAGTTTATGATTACAAAAAGAAACGATTACGCTATCGGCGGCTAGAAGGACAAAAAGTACGCGGAGATCGAGGCGGTTATAAAAATTCAAAAAAGCCTGATTTTACGAATTTGTAAGGAAAATTAAATGAAAAGGAAACACTCCTAAAAATCAGGAGGACCATTTAAAACTACCATATTTCGAGAAAGAATGTTCCACACTCCTCAAATTTTGAACTATGAAACATTGGGGGCTTCTGTTGATACCAAATTTAGTCTGCTGACATGGCCCAATCGAGTGAAGACACGTGGCAATCTACGTGGCAACAACAAACACTTTCGAGGAACTCAGACGCTCCGAGGAACCATACTACAATGAGGAACACTGCTTCCCCGAGGAACTCAGACCCTCTGACCTACAAGAACTCCCCGAGGAACTTTTAAGTACCGAGGAACTTTTGATTACCGAGGACCTTAGGCGATCCGAGCAATTTATACGATCCGAGATGCACCTCAAATAAAGCATTAATAGCACGATAACCAACCGTTTGACTGTTCATTAAATGCTTATCATTCAGATGTATACACTTAAGGGGCATTGAATGTATTACCCTTTCACATTACAGCCTTAGGGATATAAATACATTGTATTACCCTCATTGTGGGGGAACCGGAATTTCTTGATTAAACTTGTAATCAAGAATTCCCAAACAGTCATCAATAACAGAAAAAGTGGACGTAGGACATTCTTGTAAGGCTGAACCACTTTAAAACTTCTTTGTCTCATTTTATTTATCTGTGATTAAATAATTAGATATCATCTAATTTTTTACATCAACAGTACGGATCATAACATTTATTCATCAAACCCCTAAATTTTCATGTTCTTCATGTATACTCAACATAAAACCCAAATGTTTCTGAGCTAAATTACCACTCATGATCTAGTTTTGTATCCTCTACATGCATAAATTTAGTCTAGATGAAATCCTACCCAGTACATGGATTTAAATAACTTAAACTTATATTTTCATCATTTATATCAACATGTTTTAACCCTATTCTCACATGGTTATTATAACTTCAAAGAAAATTGTAAATAAAGATTTGCCTTACGTGGGAGTGATCTGATTTCATGATTTAGATGGTGACTTATTTGTCTTTTTTTCCAATCCTCACTCCAAGGATGATGATGGTGCAAGAACAATAAAGAACACTTCAAGAATCCTCTTCACAACTCTAATAATGCTCAAACTTTCTTCTCTAATGATTCCTCTTTAATTTATAACCTCCTAACCCTAGCGTCTCCCAACTAACATCCGATATAAACTTTGGAAATTTGTATCTCTATTAACCGCAGGCTACCAACAAATAAAAATACACTTATACGATACTCGGTTTAGTCTAAAAAAAATTCAGGACCCGAACAGTACCCCTGTATATACTATTCCGACTATTTTGATATTTCGGAATCATCCGTGACCTTGAAATCATCATTCGAGTTACTCTAAACAATTATCCTATCTCAGCCTCACATTATTTTACAAGAGACTCCTGGTTGAGATATAATCAAATTACATCAATATCACTTGCTATGACGTAAATTAACAATCGTAAATGATTTATTATCATTTAGTAAATTTATCTCATAATATTAAGCATTATCCCTCCGGATTAATATTTTATTACCACATTAATATTTAATTCAATTAAATTATGTCACTCGTGTAATTTATAAATATACTGAATTAATTAATTACACAGAAAATATGGGGTATTACATACTTCCCCCTTATAAGGAATTTCATCCCCAAAATTAGGTCATACCTATGGTGAACAACTAAGAATACTTCTTTTGCATGTCATCCTCCCGCTCCTATGTAGACTCGTCAACACTGTGGTGTCCTCACTAAACTTTGACTAATTGTACCACCTTAGACCAAAACTTATGCTCACTACGATCTAGAAGAGCCATGTTTCTCTTCTCGTATGAAACGTATGGTTGTAAACAAATTTCCTCAAATAGAACGTGCCAAAAAGCTCTCTCGCTCCTTCGATACTTCTTTAGCAAAGCCATGTGAAACACATCTTGTATTCGTTGTAGATGTTTTCATAAACCCAGTGTCCCACATATGCTGATGCTAGATTCCCCTTATTGCCAAACCTCATGACCCCCTTCATGGGAGACATCCGTACTAACACCTTGTTGCCAACCTTTAAGATAACATGTCTCCGATATGCATCAACATAACTCTTCTACATGTCCTGAGCTATTCGAATCTTCCCACGAATTAGTTTAATCTTGGCAATAATATCTCATATCATCTCTGGCCCTAATAAATTGTTATACCCCGCCTCTAACTAGTAGGAGGGAGAACGGCAAGGCCTCCCATAAAGTGCCTCAAACTTTTCCTTACTGATGGTGAAGTGGTAAGGGTTGTTATATGAAAACATTACTAAGGGATGGTACTTCTCCCATCCTCCCCCAAAGTCCAGGATGCACATCCATAACATGTCCTCTAGTATGTGATTAACCCACTGAGTCTGTCAATCTCTCTATGGATGATATGTGATACTCAATTGCAAGTCTGTGCCCATGGACTCCTGAAAGTTCTGCTAGAGTGAGACATCAAGATCTTACCTTTATCGAACACGATGTTAATCAGTACCCCGCGAAGCTTAACTATCTTCGCAATGAACAGCTGTGCATACCGCATCATCTCAAAATTGATGCGGATTGGGAGGAAATGGGACATCATTGTTAATCAGTCTACTATCACCTAAATGGAGTTGTGGCCTCTCTATGACATCGGTAACTAGTGATAAAATCCATTAAAATATTTTCCCACTTCCACATGGGAATATATAATAGTTATAGCATCCCTGAAGGCCAATGGTTGTCTACCTTCACAAGATAATAAGTAACACACTTCAAGACAAACTTGACTATGTCCCTCTTTATCCCTTCCCACCAATACTATCTCTACATGTCCAGGAACATCTTATCCCCATAGGGATGTATCATAAATATCGAACCGTGGGAATCTGTCATAACTTCATGTCTCATGTCCTCATTCTGTGGAACAATAAGTCTCCCATTAAAACATAGGCCTCCCTCTGAGCTAATCAAGTAAGAATCTACACCCTCAGTTAATAACTTGTGTGCCTTGTCTTAATAGAACTGATCCTCCGCTTATATTTTCACTACCTTCATAACAATCTCGGGAGTGATAGATAAAATCGACATGTATGCTCTGGCGATCTCATCGTCATGTCAAATATCCCTACAATTTTCCTTCCAAACCTCTACTCATTCCCCTATTGGTTATCAGCTCAACGTGTATGCCACCACGTTAGCCTTACTTGGATGATATTGAATGTCAAACGGGTAGTCTTTCAAAAACTCGAGCCATATCCTCTGTCTCATAGTTAGATCCTTATGTGTTAAGGGATACTAAAGTGATTTGTGGTCCTTGAATAGCGTAAACTTCTCCCCTAGAAGATATTGTCTCCATATCCTCAAAGCAAACACAACCGCTGCCAACTCAAGTTCTTGTGTGGGGTAGTTCTTCTCGTAGAGCTTAAGATTTTGGGATTCATAAACTATATTGTTATCCTTATGTTTTAATACACCCCCAAGTCCCTGCAAGGATGCATCGATATAGACTTTGTACTTTAATCCTCCCCTAGGCAATGAAAGTACGAGTATTCATGTCAATTTGTCATTTAGCTCATTGAAAGCTAACTAACCATGATCACTCCACATAAACGGTACCCCTTTGCAAGCCAGGCTCTTCAATAGACCCACTATCTTAAAGGACCCCTTAATGAAATGACCATAGTAGCAGGACATCCCTAGAAAGCTATGAAACTTTATCGGTGTCATGGGTTGTCCCTACTCCCTCACCACCCATACCTTACTCGGATCAACAACAATGCGCCTATCGAACATGATATGGCCTAGAAACTTCACCTCTCATAGACAAAATACACACTTACTAAATTTGGCATATAATTGGTGGCCCCGTAATGTCTGTAGAACCCTACGCAAATGCTCTTTGTGCTCCTCCTTAGTGCAGGAGTAAACCACAATGTTATCTATGAACACGATCATGAACTTGACCAAAAACTCCCAGAAAACCCTGTTAATGAGATGTATGAACACTACTGGCGCATTTATGTGCCTAAAATGTATCACCCTAAACTTGTATGCCCCATACCGTAATAAAAAAGAGATATTAGGAACGTCCTCCACCCGAATGCGCATCTAGTGATATCCTGACCTCAAATAAATCTTGGAGAAGTACACCGCTCTTCTTAATTGGTCAAATAGTTCATCAATCCTCCAAAACGGATACTTATTCTGGATCTTAACCTAGTTTAGCTACTTATAGTCTAGTCACAAGTGAAGAGCACCGTTCCTATTTTTTTTATAAATAACTTTGGTGCACCTCACGGAGATGTACTTCTCAGTATAAAACCCTATCCTAAGAGATATTGGATATTTTTACTCAACTCCTTCACCTCTAAATGGTCCATATGATACAGTGCTTGGGAAATCGATATGATAATTAGTGCTAACTCAAAAACAAACTCATCTCCCGACTGGCTGTTAACCCTAGAATCTCTTAAAGTACATCCTCAAAATCCTTTACAACTGGAATTTAGTTTAACGAAATAACTACTTCATGTGAGGTATCCTCCTCAATGTAGTATAAGTGTGTGTGCGACCCTCCATCAGGAAGAGGCATCACCATAAAGAACATCTCCTGTTCAGGAATGGAGAACACTATAGTCCTCTCGAAATAATCTATCGTCGCTTTGTAACACGCCAACCAATCAATACCTAAAATGACATCATACCCCTCTATATCTTTAACAAGAAGGTATTCTACTAATCTCAGTCTCATAATAATGATATCTACGTCTCTAAATATTGAGTGCATCAATGACCGACTACCCAACAATGACTCTACACACATAAGGCAAGTGTTAACTGTCTCTAAAAGACCCGCTACTTATGCAAATCTAATGGCAATAAAAGATTGCGATGCCCCTATATAAAAAATAATCCCACCCTCATGCCCATGTATAGGAGATGCACCCTCGACGGATGGTGGTTCCTATAGTGATGGTCGCAGAGGTATGTCCTGAATGTTATACACATGCCTGTAATGCGTCTGTCCCTGCTACTATTGTGGGGCTAGGGTGACGGTACAGGTACCGGAGGTAACAGAGCCTGCTACCCATACTGGGAACTCTAATGTTTTGACCTTCCCTACTATGGGAAATATCTACTTTTATGGACTTGCTGGCCACATATAAAGCACTACCCTTGAAACTCCCTCTACCTCAGGCCTTGTTGACCCTGTCGAGCCTAGCCCTGATTCGAAACCTTATAACCCCAAACCTGTTGGCCACCTTCATTGTACCCTTGGCCCTGCCAGCCCTGGGGAACCTGCTGCTACTTATTAAGAACCTACTAGACCTTCCTAGAACCCTGACCCTCCAATTTATAGCCACCTAACCTAAATCTATTAGACTGTTCCCCCTATTCGGAATCCTGCCCCTGCTGTCTCAATACCTATTGTTGAGATGCCCCATTAGCACTACTCCTTCCTTTCCTACCTAACTATATCGACTCCCCTGATCTCTAACTTCCCTTTAGGTGGAAGCGGTGGTCTTGGAAATGTAAAAGTGAATCATTAATGACCTCTGTATAAGTCTATAACGCTGAGTTGCCAAGTAAATATTGCCTGATCCTCTAGGTTAACCTATCCATAAACCTACTCTTGAGCTTTTCTTCGGTGTTCACCTCATCTGGCACAAAGTTAGCCAAATGAGTGAACACTTCCTCGTAATCATCCACTGATCGTCCCCCTATGTAACGTCATTAAATTGCCTCTTCATCTCCGTCTGAACAGCTAATGGAAAACACTTGCGGTCCAACCTCTCCTAGAACTCTGCTATCGGTATAGTATCCCTCTTCTCCAAGGTGGTAATAGACTCCCACCACTACAATGTGGCTCTTATAAGTCCGAACATGGCAAGCATTTATTTTGAGTATCACTGCACTTAATCATACGTATGTTATGTTGTGGGTCCTTCTTACAATGACATGCTATTATCACATTTGAGCTCCCTGAAAACTCCAGTGGGTGGCCTTTCTGAAAAGCCTAACTTTCTTCCAAAACAACGACCACGATTGGGCCTAAATCCCAAGTGGCACTAGCTGATGTGGTTGGGCCTATGGGAAATAAACGGCTATGGCCATCATAGCTGCATTGATTGCTTGGGCCACTATTTTGTCCACCTGTGCATTTGTCACCATCCATGGTGGTGGCTGCATCTGTGGTATCTCCTGCTCCTTCAGAGACTTTATAACCTCATCTCTGGCCGCTTCTCTCGCCTCTCTCTCTCTCTCTCTCTCTCTCTCTCTCTCTCTCTCTCTCCTAGGTGGTACTTAGAAACACATTGAATTATATGAGTTCACAGTTAATACACAATTAACAGAACAACGATGTCTCAAACATGTAATAATAAAATCAATAATCCTAACAATACGGCCCTATAAAAAAAGAATGCTACATTGAAATCATAATAGGACGTACAGATTCTATGGGCAGTAGAACCAATTGCACTGATACCATTTATGACACATCGCCCAATTAAATACCTGTGATCAATCCTTTATTAAATTAAAAAGGATTTCCATTTGGTTCATTCTTAGCATCACCATCAAAAACATTAATTAATAATCACATATTAGTTAATTAAGTAGATGTCAAAATTTAATCTTTTAATTTAATGGAATATAATATGAGTAAAACTAAATAAAACCATTCACACTGTAATAGAGTCTAAACCAACGAAAGATATAAATAAATAAATGTCTTAGTAAATAAATCACCAGCTACAAATCCCAAATCCAAATAATAAATCCAAAAGGTAATAAATAAATCCCAATAGGAGTCTGAACTAAATGAATGAATAAAGTGCAAAGGGAAACACTCCGATAAATGAAATACAGAGATAAGCAGATTCTAATCTAGGATGAATGTAATACCCCGCATTTTTATCGATATTTATTTATGGGATTAATTAAGTTAAATGTGAATTAATTGAGAATTAATCCGAATAAAATACTAACGAGATGTGAGTTGGTATTTGATTATAATGTGTATATATGGCAATATATGAATATTGAGAATATTGAAATTGTCGCGAGGCTGAAATACGACAATTTAGAAAATTTTGTTGGGACGCGCGTGACAGTTGCGTCAGGAATGTAATTATTTGAATTAAAAAGTAAATTTTATTTTTATCAACCGTATGGTCATTTTGAGTGCGCCAACGCGTCCGGAAGGGTCGAAATAGTCAGAAAACACTAACCGGGGGTTTAGTTTGGGTCCCGGGGCATTTTTGGGCCATACCGGCAACCCAAAAGGGTAGATTGGTAATTTCAGAATTTTGGGAATTAAAATCCACGAAAATTAGAGTTAAAAATCTGATTTAGTCTTAACCCACTAACCCATTTTCAACCCCAATCTAAGTAGTGGGCTACGAGAGAAGTTAAGAAACATTAAACTTGCCAAAAACCAACCCCCACCTCCATTGTCATCTTGAGAAGAACTTGTAGAGAGCGAGAGAGAGGAGAATTCTGCAGAGAGAGAGAGAGGAATTCAACCATCTTCAACCAACAACAAATCTGGAACATAAGGCAAGTGATTTAATTACAATTGATTCAATGTTATGCTTTTCCATGTTTAGGGAAATTATCGAATTTATCTTGGAAGATTGATATAGACCCATGAATTTGAAGATTAAAACTATCAACTATGTTAGGAATTGCATGTAGAAACATTCTGGATGAATTATGAATTCAAAATATGACTCTTGATGATCTAAAAACGGATTTAAGAAGAGATTTATTAATGTTCTTGAAAGAAATGGAAAACTAGGGTTCTTGATGAAGTTTTGATCCAAACAAAGCCCTTGGTTGATGAATTATTGGTTTTAGAACGTTAACAATGTTGTAGAATGGTTGTATGATGATATTATAACGTTATATTAGAGTTTCATGCTTTATAATGGAGTTTTGGGACGATTTGAGGACTGCAAAACGAAGCAGTCCGTAGCCTACCTGGTGCGATCGATCGATCGACATTCATTAGTCGATCGATCGAGTCTCAAGGTCGATCGATCGACCTTCCCAGAATGAGTAAAATTTTCCCTAGTTAAATTTTAATGATGTTAACCCTTAGAAAATATTATTGGAGACTTTATGAATATCCTTAGACTTAAGGAAGACCAGTAGGTATGGTTATAAAGTTTGGACCTTAATTATAATTTAACTTAAGGAATTATTCTAAAAGCTAAGGAAACTCGATGAGTGAGATAATATTAGGGTTAAAAGAGTAAATTTGAATAAATTGATGAAATGAGGTTTGGGGCAAAAGTAAGGACCTTAAGAATAATGATGTTATATGTGGGAATAATAGGAAACTTAATAATCCCTTTGAGATAGGTTTTAAGTACAAGAAACTATGGCGTGAAATGTGTCGACAGTCTACATTTTATATTATCGGAAGACGTAAAATGTATAAAATTGGAATAATGGTATAAGGATGTAGAATGTACCTTTATTAATATTAAGATATCTAAGACGTGTGAATGCTTAGTATACTACTTATGTGTATGACATAGCTACCATACTTGCTATCACGGGAGGTTTACGTTCGCTTAGGGCCATCTAATCTTTGTGTTCCCGGATTTAGATTGGTACCTTAAGAACATAATACTAGAATGACTTATTTGTGAGTTAATAAGTCAGCTGACTATGGAGCGTAGGTATGTACGTGACCCATGGATATGTTGAATTATGTTCGCCTCCATTTTTGAGTGTTGTGCTTATTCTATCAATTCCTGAGAGATTAGGAATATTTAATCCTTATGTACGTGATGTAACGGGATGGATAGCACAGTATGTGTGCACCGCAGCTTAGCCTCGTGGTGCTTATATTGTATATTTATGATGTGAATAATATACGGTTAAATAAAAAGGAATTATTATGTTTATTTATGAGAATCATTTATAATAACTCCTTGAGAAGATAAATAAGGGGATAACCTCCAGTAAACGGTAATGCTAATAATTGAGAATCCGAGTTCAAGTAAAGCTATCTATTTAAGTGTTAACATTGGGAATTCATATTGTGAATCGAGTATTTGGGTTAGAACTTATGGCGGTTTAGTTAGATATAACTAACACATGAATGGGTACAGGAACGTTAGGAGTGCGCAGTTAGACGAGAGGTGAGTATTTCATGTGAGAGCATGTCCTAACATGTATTTTTCATTCATTGTTTTAAATGTTATTAAAGCACTTGCTATTTTTAAAATACTCTCCACTTTCAGGCTCTGACCCGTTTGCTTTCAAATCTATTTTTTTGTAAAAAACTTTTAGGTGCCCATCCACACGGACACCATGCATAGTATTTCCATTCAGGTGACGAGCTGTAGCTATTGTGGAAGTTACATGGCTTTGACAGTAGACGCCTCTTTTCTAGTCTTGACTCCATATTCAGTTTCATCATTGTAGGGCATGTCGCCCATTTCTTTAGAGACATTTTATAGTTCAGTTATTCAGACTTTGGTTTGTAATTAATTCAGGATGCAGACTTGTTTTATTTATTTCATATTGGGATTGTTGTGAGGAGTATTTCCTCTAGACTGTTTATTACTTGTTGATTACACTATTGGGACTTTATTGTGAATGGTTATGTTATTCTTTCATAATTCTTTTATTGCATGTTAATCAGATTTAATTTAAAATTTGACATCTTACTTTTTAAATACTAGGTGTTTAGTAATCATAAAAATGTTTTCGACAGTGATGCTATTAACTGAACCAACTTGGCATTTTGTATTAATTCAATAAAAGAGTAGCTACCCGGTATTTAATTAGTCGGGGTGTCACAATGAACAACTGAGGTGTCAAGTCCAAATCCTGCATTCACCCACATACGATGCCTCTGTACATCCATGGAATAAAAATCAAGTCTGGCATCCCTACAGATGGACGCCTAAAAGTTTTTGAAAATACATATAGCAAGTGTTAGAACCCAAAAAATTTGAAAAACATTTAGTAAGTATTTGTCACAGATTAAAAATCAATTATTAGATACACATGTTAAGTTCACGTAAACTCTCTTGATTTTTATCACCTCTCATCTATAGTGCATGCCTAACATTTTCTACATAGCCCACTTCTTCGTACTACCTAAGCTAACTAGACATAACTAACCAACTAACTATCGATACGTTTCTTGTACGTTATTAGTATCATAAGTAACATTTCACATATGTTATCTATAAATCATTTATTTTAACATCTCTACTTAATTTACTTTCAGATATAGATTCTCTAACTGTCTACTGTCACACTTAAGTATAATGCTCATATATGTATATATTTTAAACATTAATATATACAAGTATGGTCTCCCTTAGTGTAAGGATAAAAGTCTCCGATTGAGCCTCAATGTAGTGTTGGCTCAATTCCAGACAAAAATGTTTGAGTCATAGGATAGTGTTCAAGATTATCCATTCAAGGCTACGACATGTTAGTTGAAGATGTAGCATCCTAGATTGAAGCTTCATCAAATGCCGAAGTTTATTGTGCCTCGTTTATATGTCAACAACATGTGTTCCATTTACTCCTAAGGTATGAATGAATTACATGTTTATATAGGATCTTGGAACAAGTTTTATTGGGTGTACTTTTATTTTAAACTGAGGTTTATTTTCATAAGGTTTCTTTGAAACTTTAAAATAAACTCCCTGGGCTAAAATCTAATTTTTAAGATTTCTGGAAGTCCGTTCGAAATTGTCGTCCGAACAAGTTTTTCGTTCGAACGAGAATTTTCTTCTAACGAGGTTTGCCAACGGCTTTTCTTCTAACGAGGTTTGCCAACGACTTCGTTAGATAGTTCGTTCAAACGAAATGTCGTTCGAACGAGATTCAGTGGGAACAATTTTTCTAGTTTTTTGACACTTTCCCACTACTTTGTCCCACTAACATTTTTACAGACTTATGTAGTGTGGGATCCAACTTTTTCAAAGCAACTTTTTCACATACAACAATCTCCAGGAGAGAGTTTGAGAGCCAAATAGAAAGAGTTTATGTTTTAAGTATATGTTTTTCAAGAAAAAGCCTAAAACACTTTCGTTCCACCCAATTGTTTATGTATTCCATGTTTCCATATAAATATCTTGCTTGGAGTGTTTGGCACCGGGTTTACTCTACCGAGTTAAAGAGTTTGTTTGTGTTTACTTCTACATCGCTCAAAGAAGAAGTTTCATTTTGGTTGCGGCATTCTTATAGGGTGAAAGTCACCATGTGTGGTTGACAGTTGTTCCTAAAGCCTCATTGGTGAATTCCAAGGTTTCGGTGGAGTCCGGGATTATCAACTAAGCGGAGGTTGTTACAAGAAGATGCATCAGGGGCTTGAAGGGAGACGAGTCGAGTTGAGTAAGTCATTTGTCTTGTACTTGTAAAAATACCATACTTAGTGGACTTAAGGCTAGGGCCGTCCGAGGTTTTTTCCCGTTGTGGGTTTTTCCTCGTACGTCGCGATGTAGTGATTTATTTATTTATTTTATCTTTTGCAAAATTCACATTAGATGCATGCTTAGGTAAAAAGATAAAATTTTATTTAAATCTCTACTTGCTTAATTTGGTGCTAATTTAAATTTGGGTGTATGTTAATTTAATTCAAGTCATCATTTAATTTGTTAAAATTGGTTTGGACTTATTTGTTAATATTGAAAATATTACTTAGGAAAATTTCTAGGACTCGGGTTAAATTGGTTTAAGTGAAAAATGTATTTGTTTTATAATTTAATTTCACTTTGAACTTGTTTAATTTTAATATGAAAGAAATTAAAATTTTGTGTTTGTGTGTGTTTATTTGAACCATCTCGCTTCTGCATCTAAAAAGGAAATTATTATTTAAATTTTTTAAAATTGGGGTGCAACAAGTGGTATCAGAGAAGGATTGCTAAATTATTACGTTTAAGATCCTTTTAAATATTTTTGACTAAAATGGAATTTTTTCCATTTTCAAAATTTCCTATTTTCGATGGTTCTAATTACGCGTATTGAAAAGAACGCATGAAATTGGGACTTAGGTCTATTGATGAGAGGGTTTGGTTCTCAGTCCTTAATGGGTGGTCCCCACCTAAACATTTAATAGATAATGAGCGTGTTCCCAAACCCACCAAGAGATGGAGTGAGAATTAATTAAAACTTGCAAACTTTAATTCTCGTGGTTTAAATGCTTTGTTTTGCGCGGTCACACCAGGTGAATTCCGACGCATTATGACGTGTGAAACCGCTAAAGAAGCTTGGGATATTTTACAACTCACTCATGAAGGAAATAGTGTCGTAAAATCTTCGAAACTCTAAAACCTCACCACTCAATTTGAAACCATTAAAATGAATGAAAAAGAAACTTTTGGTGAATTTTATGTTAGACTTTCCGATATAGTTAATTCATCTTTTAATTTTGGAGAGAAAATACCCGATAATGGATTAGTAAAGAAAATTTTAATGTCCTTACCTGATAGATTTATCCCTAAGGTGACCGTGTTAAATTCCTTACCCACTTTAGCCTCTACAAAATCAGAAGAGCTCGTAGGTGATTTACAAACCTATGAACTAGACATGTTTCCCTCCAAAACTTAAAAGAAAGTTGAAAAGGGCGTTGCTTTGAAAACTCGAAAGGAGGAAAAACAAGTAGTAGAGAATGAAAGTGAGAATTACTCGGAAGATATGGCTATGTTTGCTAGGAAGTTTCAAAATTTTCTTAAATTTAACAAAGATAAATTTAAAAATGATTTTGAGAAATTTGAAACTTCTAAGCATGACAAAGTCGAAAAGATCCCTAAAACTCCTAAAGAAAATTTAAATAGGGACGAGTCAAATAGGTGTTTTGGTTGTTAAGGGTATGTCCATAGGTCTTTTGAGTACCCCACTAAACTAAGGAGAGAGGGTAAGCAACCAATTTCTTTTAATGCAACCCTTAGTGATAGTGATAATGAAGAGGGACCCGATTCCCCCACTAAGCCCAATTTTATCGCTTTTATGGCTAGTCATGTGAGTGACAGTGAGCACTCCTCTATTAATGAAATTTTAACACATGACACTTTCGATGTTAAAGTTTATGATTCCTTTGTTTTTTATGGTTGTGAGAGTGAAGAAGAGAGAGAGAGAGAATGAAAAGGAAGAAGATGTTGATGTGAGTGAACTTCAAAATGATTTTCAAGAACTTTATGAAGAATCTATTAAATTAAAAAGAAAAATTTTTAAGTTAGAAGCTAGTTTAAGAGAGCGTGTTAAGGTCATTGATGAAAGTGTGTTAGTGGAAGACTTTAGGACGCGTGAGAGTGCTCTTTGTGAGAAGATTGAATATATAGAAGGCGAGAGCAATATACTTAAAGGTTTAATAGAATCCTTGAAAAAGGAACTTCTTGCATGTGAAGAGTGGAATGTTTTATTTGAGTCTCACATTTTAGATATAGAAAATAAACTAAAAGACCCTAGTAAAGTAAAATTTAATTTGGAGTGTCGTTCGGAGAAATTAGATAAAATATTAGGAACGCTCCAAATTAAAAATGACACTTGTGGTTTAGGCTTCGATACTTGCAATGAATGAACTCATAAAGCCAAAACCAATGTTTTAGGAGAATCCTCTAGGAACATTGTTATAGATATTTCCTTAGGTAAGTCTTTTCGTCAAGTCTTTAGGTGCTCACATTTTGGTCAAAAATGTCATCTTAGGACATTTTGTTTTGATCTTAAACGAGGTACTAGAAAATCCCAACGTAAGGAAACCGAGGTAGCCAAGATTCCTACACCCCGAGATAGCCATTAGTCATTAGTTTGGGTTAGGACATCCGACTTGGTAGCTTTACAAAATAGGATTTTTGATTCTCATTTACTTTCACATGCTTCCTCCCTTGCAAAATCTAAAGGTTGAATGTATTAGTTATTTGCATACTTTAGCTTTTATGCTTCATGCTATATTTTATCATGCTAATTGTATGCTTATTTATCATTGTTCTAGTCTATCCATCGTGCTTTATGACCTGCTAGAATTATGATGTTTGTTTATCTTTCGTATTATACTTCTTTCATTTTAGTTTGCATTAAATGAAAAATACAAAAAGATTTTTGTTTATCATTTGTGTTTTACCTTGTTAGTAATTTAGACTTTATGAAAAAAACAAATGATTTTTGTGTGTCTTTTGAGTATATATTTTTTTGTTAAATTTTTCTTCCAAATCTCAAAAACATTTTTTTGTGTGTATTTTAGTTTGACACTCTATGTGGCATATACTTGTATTTGAATCCCTACTTTTTCGCGCCCATGTGGCTAGAACTTTTGGTTTAGATTGTCAATTCTTAAAATGTTCTTTACCATGCTTACATGGAGTAGTTGGATTTTGTGTTGATATAATGGATTCTATATTTATATGCCTCAATTCACACATGCATGAGATCACTTGAAACTATAACTTCACATGTATATTTGAGCTTTCTGAGGTGTTCTCCTACCAATCTTGTCATCCACATGTTATACTACCTAGGAGGACTAGTGCGTGTTAAAATACGTTCCACGTGAGATTTGTGTGAGACATAAAAAATAATATATATAAATGTGCACAGGGAAGGGCTACGAAAGAAAATATCATCCTTTGCGAGTAAGCCACCGTTTCCTTGGACCTAAAATAAATACGTAGTCCAAAGGTCTAAAAGAATAATGGCATTAAAAGAAAAATAATTGCCAAGGCCTTTTTTAATTGATATTGTCATTCAAAAATTAATATGCTTATATTGACGGAGTTTGGTTGGTATATCAACGGTTTGCACAATGTCCGTTTATCCTAGTTGTACTTTCAATGTCATGACTCTATTGGTTTGTAGAATCATCAAAATTCTAGGCTTGTATGAATTGTGTATGTTTGTTCATTGAGATTAATTTTTAATGTCACATGAGGTTATATTCAAATTTGATGAAGCTTGTAATCAAATGAGAACTCTGTGAACATGTGTTAAGTGATTAGGTCTAAATTTAATTTTTCTAGTTCACACCACAACACTTCCATTTCCATATGACACATTTATGCTATTAGAGTGTGGAAGACTCATATTATCTTTTGTGTGTGTCATTTTGGTGTTTATATCTATATATGTTTACTCGTGTCTATTTGGTATATATTATGTATACATATATTTTATATTGTTTGTTTTTTAGTCTTTGCCTTGCTATCTAGTCCATTTATGCTTTAATTCGTGATTGGTATCTATCTTGTTGCATTCTTTGTTGATATCACATGCTTATTCTTTATGTATCATAATGGTATCATGTTCTTGCATCTTAGTTGGTATCCTTTATTAATTTTATGGATTAGTTATGCTTTTTTTGCCTATATGCTTTCATGTTCTATGCTTTGTATGCACTTTTGTTTTATTAATTCTATCACCTTTGTCTATTCCTGAACAAAAAGGGGGAGAATGAAAGGGAGAGAAATGGTATCTAATCCTATTGTAATCTTATCTAAGTTCAGAAGATTTAACTTAGGCGCAGAGCGCTATCTTCTTAGGTTGATCATAGTTGATAAAGGGGAGAATTAATTTAGGGGGAGTATTTATTTTACATGTATTTAATATTTTGATATTCTCTAAGCATTTGATAGTTTGCTAAAGTGTGCAGGAATTCTTCAACATATGGAAACTTTCTTCATCGGCAAAGATATTGATCCTTGGGTCTTGAGTCAAGTTTGGGTGGGATGTTTGAGTCTAGTAGTGCTTCACGACCCTTTTAGGATTTTTGTTGGTTTTTGTCCTGGAATAGTCAAAGGGGGAGATTTGTAAGGACACAAGTCTCCGATTGAGTCTCAATGTAGTGTTGGCTCAATTTCAGACAAAAACGTTTGAGTTATAGGATAGTGTTCAAGATTATCCATTCAAGCCTATGACGTGTTAGTTGAAGACGTAGCGTCCTATATTAAAGCTTCATCAAATGCCGAAGTTTATTGTGCCTCATTTCCATGTCAACAACATGTGTTCCATTTACTCCTAAGGTATGAATGCATTACATGTTTATATAGGATCTTGTAACAAGTTTTGTTCGGTGTACTTTTATTTTAAACCGAGGATTATTTTCAGATGGTTTCTTTAAAACTTTAAAATAAAGTCTCTGGGCTAAAATCGAATTTTTAAGCTTTCTGGAAGTTCGTTCAAAATTTTCGTTCAAACGAGTTATTTGTTCGAACAAGAATTTTGTTCGAACGAGGTTTGCCAACGACTTGCAGCTGAAACTTCGTTAGACAGTTAGTTCGAGTGAAATGTCGTTCGAACGAGATTTTTCGGCGGGCAGAGTTTTTGGCATTTTGTGGCACTTTCTCACTACTTTGTGCCACTAACTTTTTGACAAAATTATGTAGTGCAGGATCTAACTTTTCCAAAGTAAATTTTATTATACAACAATATCCAAGAGAGAGTTTGAGAGAAAAAATTCCAAATAGAAAGAGTTCATGTTTTAAGTGTTTGTTTTTCAAGAAAAACCCTAAAACACTTTTGTTCCACCCAATTGTTTGTTTATTCCAAGTTTCCATATAAATATCTTGCTTGGAATGTTTGGCACCGGGTTTACTCTACCGAGTTGAAGAGTTTGTTTGGGTTTACTTCTACATCCCTCAAAGAAGAAGTTTCGTTTTGGCTGCAGCATTCTCACAAGGTGAAAGGCACCATGTGTTGTTGATGGTTGTTCCTAAAGCCTCATTGGTGAATTCCAAGGTTTTGGTGGAGTCCGGGATTGTCAACTAAGCGCAGGTTGGTACAAGAAGACGCATCAGGGGATTAAAGGGAGACGTGTCGAGTTCAGTAAGTCATTTGACTTTTACTTGTAAAAATACCATACTTAGTGGACTTAAGGCTAGGGTCGTCCGAGGTTTTTTCCCGTTGTGGGTTTTTCCTCGTACATCGCAATGTAGTGATTTATTTGTTTATTTTATCTTTTGAAAAATTCACAATAGATGCATGCTTAGGTAAAAAGATAAAATTTGGTCTAAATCTCTACTTGCTTAATTTGGTGCTAATTTAAATTTGGGTATATGTTAATTTAATTGAAGTCATCATTTAATTTGTTAAAATTGGTTTGACCAAAATTGGTAATATTGAAAATATGACTTAGGAAAATTTCTAGGACTTGGGTTAAATTGGTTTAAGTGAAAAATGTATTTGTTGTCTAATTTAATTTCAACGTGAACTTGTTTAATTTTAATTTGAAAGAAATTGAAATTTTGTGTTTCTGTGTGTTTACTTGAACCATCTCGCTTTCGCGTCTAAAAAGGAAATTATTATTTAAAGTTTTTAAAATTGGGGTCCAACACTTAGGATGACGACTATTAATAAGGGCATACTCTGCTATCAAGTCCATGTATCACATATACTACAATAAGGACTATTAATTTGGCATGTCTCCTTGAACCCAAAATCAAATAACAGATAATGGAGGTTGATATGCCCCCAAGTGTAACCTCGGCCTAGAGACACCAACCTCGGTCGATATTATGGCCGACATTGGGCATGTCTTGGACACGCGATATCACCCCTCGGCCATATCGAGGTCGGCTTAGGCCGACACTACCATGAGCCTCTCCAAGGGACGTCACAAGGATCGGCAGCATTCTCGTATGCCTTGGAATGGCAACCTCGAACAAACGTAGGCCGAGCTCGCAGGAAGCCACCAGCAACCTCATCAAGCCACCAGTTCAACCTCGTCTCAAGCTGACCTTGTCCATTGTCTCGGCTAGGATTAGGTCAAGACCTCCGTGGAATACTCGGACTGAACAGGTATCAAGACTCACCAACCTCGGCCTCCCCAAGGCCGAGGACATACACTAGACGCTATAGCTGAGCACCTGCTATCATTTAGATAAGGACACGTGGACAAAAATCAGTTATAACAAGATTATTCCCCACACGTGGGGAGAGTATTGCATCATCATTCTCTACATGTGACAGTGATAGATGGCACTCCCATATTGGTGAGGTAAACACATATATGCTCATTACATGCATGGAGGGTGCATTACACCCGCTAGGTACTATATATAGAGGTCATCCTCTACCTTGCAAAAGGATCCCCAGATATTCAACCCTAGCTGAAACACTGTTTAGATACATAGTAGAGAGAGAAAGCTTGAGAGATTGTATCCATGGCCATTAGTGCCTTATTGCAGTGAGATTGTTCACACACACAGTGGACGTAGGCCAATCTAGGCTGAACCACTTATATCCTGATGATCTCTCCTCTTCCCCTCATCTCATTCTCTTACCTTTTACGTAACTATGCTGCCATTGTTGTTCTTAGATTGAGCTTGAAAACACCTTATCTGGTGGTGCTGATTCCGACATCATCAGAGGCGAACATAGTTCTAAGTCCTTGTAATATGCACATACCTAACGTACCCAAATGGCCATCCAGTTCCACTAATACATGACACTTAGTGCACCGCCCTAAGTTATATGTTCAGGGGCACAAATCCAGACCTCACTAGAATCGTCAAGGTGGGATCGCCCACTTGTGAGAACCTCCGTGATAGAAAGCAATGCAGATACGCTAAAGTTTTACACCAGTCATATAATACATAACATATAACCTATATATACATGAAAATCAATATGTATACATACAACACAAACATTATCATTTTTACGTAGTATATCCAACTCAAATACGCACCATACTTATTATGCTATGATTATACTCACTGTTGTATTTATCTGAGTATTATTCTCTACTTTAAGGGTCCTAGTTACCCCTTCAACTATTTCAATAGTTAACTCAACCACAACCTATTGGTCCATAAAATAAACTCATTCGAAATTGTCGTAACTCTCTCTCTCTCTCTCTCTCTCTCTCTCTCTCTCTCTCTCTCTCTCTCTCTCTCTCTCTCTCTCTCTCTCGAGTTAATTATGTCATAATTTAAGCATGCTGAATCCCCGCCTCAATTCTCTCATTAAGACCAAGTCATAATCCCATCATATTCCTACTAGAATATTATAATTCCCTCATCTTATTTTAATAAATTCCCAAAAGTTTCCCCAATAAAACTATAGGAATTCTAGGCTTAAAAAGGGAAAAATAGGCAATTCTGGGCAAATCGATTCCAAAAGTAGCAGTTCATCTTCCTCATTGTGTTTCTACATTTTTCACCAGTTTCTTTAGCATAACTCACATGATCCTTCACCAAAATTAAAACCAATTTCCCCAAACATTATCTACATGTATTAGGATGATTTCCAATGTAACTACAACATCAAAGCATCATAATTTCTCATCAAGAACGGATTATAACATTTATTCATCAAAACCCTAATTTTTAATGTTCTTCATATATACCCAACATGAAACCTAGATTTTTCTCATCTAAATTAGCACTCGTGATCTGGTTTTATATACTCTACATGCATAAATTCACTCTACATGAAATCCTACGCACTACATCGATTTAAATCACTTAAACTTCTAACGTCTTTCGATACAGTACAGAAGAGGAAGAAAGTAGACATGAACACCCTCGTAGTTGAGTTCTCCAGGCTCGACTTCAGAGGTATCTTAGCCCCCCATGATGACCCTTTGGTCATAATGACAAGGGTGAATGGATATGAGGTGCAGAGGATCCTCGTGGATGGGGGGAGCTAGGCAGATGTGATGTTTTGGCCTTGCTTCAAGAGCTTAGACCTTAGTAGAGTAAGACTGGTCCCCTATAACCACCCCCTAATAGGCTTCAGTGGTGAAAAGGTTCACCCCTTGGGCATGTATGAGATGGACGTGCGGATGGGTAACGAATGGCCTAAGAGGTTGACCAGGAGGATTAATTTCTTTGTGATGGACGAAAGTGTCTTCTCGGCCTATAAACTCATCATAGGAAGGGTGGACCTTAGGGAGTTAGAGGTTGTGTCATCAACAGTCCATCAGATGCTAAAATTCCCGACTCCTTATGGAGTAGGGGAAGTGCAGGGTGACCAGACCACAGTGCGAGAATGTTACTTCAACTCGGCCGAAGAGAGAGAAGCCCATAAGTGGGCCACCACCACTTATAGCATTGATACTCTTGATCCAAGAGATGAAGCAAAATTGAAGAAGGGAGAGGCCGCGGAAGAGGTAGAATCCATCGTCCTCAATGCGGACGAGCCAGAAAAAACCATCCAGGTCGGCAAAGCCCTTAACCCGAAAATCAAGGAAGAGCTGATAAACTTCCTCAGGAAGATGCAGAGTGTCTTCGTATGGAGTCACGCAGACATGCCTGGCATCAATCCTGAGGTGATGAGTCACAAGCTTAACGTAACCAAAGATGTCAGGCCTATCAAATAGAGATGAAGAGTCTACTCTAGGGAGATATACGATGTCATCCGAGAAGATGTCAAAAAGTTGGAAGAGGCCGAGTTCATAAGAGAAGTTACCTATCCGGAATGGCTTTCAAATGCAGTCATCGTGCCTAAGGCCAATGGGAAGTGGAGAATGTGTGTGGATTTTACTAACCTGAATAGATCTTGTCCAAAAGACAACTATCCCTTACCTCGGATAGATCAGATGGTGGACGCGATGGCGGGACACGAGCTCATGAGCTTCATGGACACGTATTCAGGCTATAACCAAATCTTCATAGATGCTGAAGACTCTGAGAAGACAGCCTTCATTACCAATAGGGGGACGTACTGCTACAAATTGATGCCCTTCGGTCTGAAAAATACAGGGGCAACATACCAACGTCTTGTCAATAAGATGTTCGAAGAGCAAATAGGTAAGACCATGGAAGTGTATGTAGATGATATGCTAACAAAAAGATTGAAAGCTTGCACTCATGTAGCAGACCTTGAGAAGACCTTCGATGTGATGGACTCATACAAGATGAAACTCAACCGAGCGAAATGTGTCTTTGGAGTAGGAGCCGGGAAGTTCCTGGGATTCATCGTCAACTAGAGAGGAATCGAAGCGAAGCCTGAAAAAATTAAGGCGTTGCTTGACATGAAGACTCCTAGGAGTATTAAGGATGTCCAAAGACTCACGGGGAGAGTGGCTGCGCTTAACAGATTCGTCTCTAGGGCGACGGACAAGTGTCTCCCATTCTTTAAAGTTTTAAGAAAGGCTTTCCAATGGGGCGAAGAGTGTGAAAAAGCCTTCAACCAACTCAAGTCCTACTTGGGGTCTCCCTTATTGCTGTCTCAACCCATCGCAGGAGAAAGGTTGTTTGTGTATCTGGCAGTCTCTGAATCAGCCATCAGCGCGGCCATTATGCAGGAAAAGGATGGGATCCAAAGGCCTGTATACTTCAACAGTAAGGCCCTTTAAGGGTCTGAACAAAATTATCCCCGTATGGAAAAGTTGGCTTATGCCCTAATACATGCCTTAAGAAAAATGAAGCCTTACTTCCAAGCTCACTCCATGGTAGTCCTCACTGACTCCCCACTAAGGCAGGTCCTGCATAAACTTGAGAAGTCCTGGAGATTAATGACCTGGGCCATCGAGTTGGGAGAATATGATCTTACCTACCAGCCTAGGACAACCATCAAAGGGCAAGCCCTCGCGGACTTTGTTGTAGAATTCACTTGGGAAGAGGCCGAGACAGAGAAAGGCCTAGAGGATGCCGAAGAGCCAAATCATAGTACCTTCTAAAATTCAAAAGAGATGACACCAAACGTCTTCCGAGATCAGGAAGAGGTCATCTCAGGCAAAACCCGGAGCAGAATAGAAGAGAACGAAGAGGATCAATATCTCTTTAAGCAAGGAGTTATGACAAAAGGGGTCTTCTCATCAGATACAGACGTCTGGAGCCTCTTTGTTGATGGCTCTTCCTATAATAGTGGAAGCGATGCGGGGCTAATACTCTCGGCTCCAAATGGCGCCAACATTGAATACGCCTTGAGATTCAACTTCCACGCCTCAAACAACGAGTCCGAGTATGAGTTCATGATAGCAGGTCTCTTATTGGTGAAGACTCTTCGTGTAAGATGACTCCTACTCCACAGAGACTCAAGGTTAGTTGTCAATCAAGTGCTGGGTGCCTATGAGGCCAAGAATGAGAGGATGGCGAAGTACCTGGAGAGAGTTAAAAAGATGTTGGAATATTTTGAAGAGGAAAAAATGAAGAGAGTGCCTCGATAATGTAACAGCCACGCAGATGTATTGGCAAGGTTGGCCTCGGCAACAAAGATAAATGTTAGAAGGACCGTTCCGATCGAGGTCTTAGGAAAGGCAACCATCGAGGAAGAAGAGGTATGTAACCCTTGTCACAATTTGAACCTAGGAGATTCATGGATCGACCCGCTCGTTAGATACATAAAAGAAGGAGAGCTGTTTGAGTCCAAATTAGAGAGGAGAGTTCTCAATGATAGGAGACGTACTGTACAAAAAGGGGGTTTATATTGCCTCTCCTTAGGTGCGTTCATTGCACGGAAGTTTCCAGGGTCTTACATAAAGTCCATGAGGGTTCTTGCTCTAGCCACATAGGGGGAAGGCCCTTGGCCAAGAGGATCATCACTCAGGGATACTGGTGGCCTACCTTGTCCAAGGACACTGCAGACTACGTGAAGAGGTGCGACAAATGTGAAAGGTTTGCCACTATCCCTCATCAACCCCATCAGCCTATGACGTCAATCTCTTCTTCGTGGCCATTTGTGGTATGGGGAATTGACTTAGTAGGACCCTTGCCAAGAGCTGTCAACAACTATAGATTCTTGATAGTTGCCATTGACTACTTCTCAAAGTGGGTGGAGGCAGAGCCGATGATAACAATCAGAGAGCAGAAGACCTTCCAATTCATTTGGAGGAATATCATATGAAGATATGGCCTCCCAAACACTCTCATCTCGGACAATGGGACCCAGTTCAAGAACTCCTCTTTAGAAAAGTATTGCCTAATAGTAGGAATAAAGTAATTCTTCTCATCTCCTGGACGACCTCGGGTAAATGGCCAAACCGAGGTTACAAACAGAACTATCCTTGATGGGATCAAGAAGAGATTAGAGGATGCGAAGGGAAAATGGGCTGAAGAGGTCTACGTTGTGTTATGGGCCTATAGAACCACTGCAAGGACACCAATAGGTGAAACCCCATTCATGTTGGCACATGTCTTAGAGGCCGTTATACCAACGGAGGTAGGGCTCCCAACTCATAGGATTCAGACCTATGACCCTGACAATAATGGGGAAGGGAGGAGGCTAGACCTAGATCTTGTAGAAGAAAGAAGAGAGGACACATAGGTCAAACAAGCATCCTACCAATAGAGGGCAGCGAAATTCGACAACCAGAGGGTGAAGTCAAGACCCATTGCGGTGGGAGACCTAGTGCTAAAGAAGACCCTACAGAAAGCAAATAAGCTTCACCCAAACTGGCATGGCCCCTACAAAGTGACAGAAGAGGTTGCGCCTGGCAGTTACAGGCTAGAAAACCTAGAAGGAGCACCTTTCACTAACCCATGGAATGCTGATCACCTAAAGAGATATTACATATGATGTTGCATAGAGTTTTATGTAAATGTACCATCTTATTATGAAGAAGTTATTAATAAAGATCATTTCCCATGATAGTTCTTACTTCATTCTTAGATCAGAGATTAATTATGAGGATAACATCTTAGGTGATGACCTCAGACCCTTATAACATCACTCAGTGGTGACGACTTCTGAGGTCAGACACTATAATGAGATGACCTCAGACCCTTAACATCATTAATTTGGTGAGATTAATTATGAGGATAACATCTTAGGTGATGACCTCAGACCCTTATAACATCACTCAGTGGTGACGAAGTCTGAGGTCAGACACCATAATGAGATGACCTCAGACCCTTAACATCATTTTGGTGAGATTAATTATGAGGATAACATCTTAGGTAATGACCTCAGACCCTTATAACATCACTTAGTGGTGACAAGGTCTGAGGTCAGACACCATAATGAGATGACCTCAGACCCTTAACATCATTAATTTGGTGAGATTAATTATGAGGATAACATCTTAGGTGATGACCTCAGACCCTTATAACATCACTCAGTGGTGACGAGGTCTGAGGTCAGACACCATAATGAGATTACCTCAGACCCTTAACATCATTAATTTGGTGAGATTAATTATGAGGATAACATCTTAGGTTATGACCTCAGACCCTTATAACATCACTCAGTGGTGATGAGGTCTGAGGTCAGACACTATAATGAGATGACCTCAGACCCTTAACATCATTTTGGTGAGATTAATTATGAGTATAACATCTTAGGTGATGACCTCAGACCCTTATAACATCACTCAGTGGTGACAAGGTCTGAGGTCAGACACCATAATGAGATGACCTTAGACCCTTAACATCATTAATTTGGTGAGATTAATTATGAGGATAACATCTTAGGGGATGACTTCAGACCCTTATAACATCACTCAGTGGTGACGAGGTTTGAGGTCAGACACCATAATGAGATTACCTCAGACCCTTAACATCATTGATTTGGTGAGATTAATTATGAGGATAACATATTAAGTGATGACCTCAGACCCTTATAACATCACTCAGTGGTGACAAGGTCTGAGGTTAGACACCATAATGAGATGACCTCAGACCCTTAACATTATTAATTTGGAGAGATTAATTATGAGGATAACATCTTAGTTGATGACCTCAGACCCTTATAACATCACTCAGTGGTGACGAGGTCTGAGGTCAGACACCATAATGATATTACCTCAGACCCTTAACATCATTAATTTGGTGAGATTAATTATGAGGATAACATCTTAGGTGATGACCTCAGACCCTTATAACATCACTCAGTGGTGACGAGGTCTGAGGTCAGACACCATAATGGGATGACCTCGGACCCTTACCATCATTAGTTTGGTAAGATTAATTATGAGGATAACATCTTAGGTGATGACCTCAGCCCTTCATAACACCATTCAGTGGTGACGAGGTCTGAGGTCAGACACTATAAATTAGATGACCTCAGACCCATAACATCGTTAATATGGTGAAGATTTATTATGGGGATAACATCTTAGGTGATGACCTCAGACCCTCATAACACCATTCAGTGGTGACGAGGTCTGAGCTCAGGACCATTGGTTGAGTTTAAACAAGACCATTGCAACGAAATTAAGAATGAAAATTAATGAGATAAGAATGAAAATCATCACATGACATTCAATGAAAAGAAAGTGAAGATGGTCCTCATCAGAGGTTGATATATATTCAGAAATAATACGTTCAACGATTACAGAAACTCCATAATACAATGAGTTACAAACAATGATAAAAAAATCCTAAGGGTTTGAAGGAGGAACGTTGACATCCTCATCTTGATTAGTCACCTCGGCCACCTCATCACAATGGTCTGCCCCTCCAACCTCGGTGACCTCCAATGTAGCAGTCTCGGCGGGAGCGATAGTCTCTTCCTCAACCTCCTGAAGAGCTTGGGCAAATTGAGGCGAGACCAACGAAATCAGAGGCCCTCAAAGTGCCAGCCTCTCTCTCCCTGACATCTTCCCATTTAATAGTGTCTTTGATACATCTTTCAAGGTATTCAAAGCCGAAGCCCATGAACTCATCAGAGGCCTTATGGTCAGCAATTATCTTCTTAGAGGCGTCATCAAGGGCGGCCCTAACAGTCGAGTTAACTTTCTGTTGCAGAACATCGTCCTTAGCCTTCAGTGTAGCAGCATGAACCTTGCCGAGCTGGGAGATGTCCTTCTCCAACCCCTTCACATTCTCCTCAGAGTCCTTCAGCTCAGACTTGAGGCGCTCGATCTCTGTGTTCAGAGTACTCTGGACTTTCTCGGACTCTTACCCCTTTTGGATGTGGGGCAACTTCCTCAGAGTCCAGTTGGATAAATGATGCATAGCGGTCAAGCCCTGCATATTTAGTGATCATGAATAAGCTGAAGAAAAATTAGATGTTACACTTAGAAGAATTTCTGAAGAAGGATCAAATAATACCTAAACGGCTCTATGAAGGCCGAACTCAACCAGCAATGGGGTGTCTAGAGACTTGAAGAAGCGTTTGTCATCCTCGGTCATTACAGAGCCGATGGCATCCAGAGCCTGAATACTGTGGCCGACTACACGGTCAGTTATCTTCAACTGGTCCAGACGAGCCGACAGGGCATCAACTGAAGATATGGGGATGGCAGCATCAACAGTCTTCTTCTTCGGCCTCTGATCCTCAGGGGAATGACCTCCTGGAGCCCTCTTCTTTGTGGCTGGGGTCTTAGAGGCAGAGGGAGATAGGGAAGGAGCGTTGAGACCTGCTTTCTTGTTAAGTGTCATCAAGCTTGGTGCAGCCATCTCCTAAAGCTCATCCGGAATATTCTTTGGTCGCTCTATAAAAAATTAGTAGATCTAAGTTAGATAATTAGATATGAATAAACTCAGAGGTTAAACTTAGAAAACAAAAATGCTTACCAAGCTCGACAAAGGGACTTCCAGCTAGACCTGTTCCAGAGAGGAAGTGGGGAGTCATCAAGTGTTCAAACCTGACAAATAGACCATGTACCCCCTGATCTTGAAGGGCTTTCACCTTCTGGAGGTTTTGTAGACTTAGACCAGGGTCGTCCCTGGAAGACATGGTGACCTTACCCCACCTCAGGGGCATCCTCTGCTCCAGATTAGACGAGGGAACACATGGGCCAAACTCCCATGGCCCTGAAGAAAAAAAGTACCGAGGCTTCCAGTTATGGTTGGAAGTCTGAGTCACCTGAAGCATTTTCTTCTCAGGCTTCCAAGCTACAAAATGGTAGTAACTCGGATGATTTTTGGCCGAGGAAGGGACGTAGCAACCTACGAAGACCTGAACTGGAAGGTCTGAGTGGTGGAAAGCCTTCCATAACACTATGGACCCTATTAGGACTCTCCAGGCATTAGGAGAGAGTTGAGAGGGGGCCAAATTAATATAAGAAAGGAGGGACTTGATAATGGGGTGAATGTGTAGACGGAACCCCAACTTGAACATCTGCTTATACAAGCAGATCTCGCTGTCTCGGCCATGATAAGCCCTCTCTTCCCTCAGAGGTCTCCTAAGCTTTATTGAGGGGTTGATAGAATACAAATATCTGAAGCAGAGAAGGTCTACCTCAGTAATAGTACTCTCGATCTCGGCCACCTGAGAGACATCGACATCGCTCTCAACCTCATTATCATCCAACTCAATGTCGGCCGGAGCAGATGTTGATGGGTTACTCGGGAACCTCTGAGCGAACTCTTCCCCGGTGACGGACGACAGAGGGATGGCGTCAAGTGGTGGCGGAATGGCCACACTCGGCTCAAGGAAGACCCTGAGGTGCTTGCGTGATTATGGGACGAGGCTCGGCTGGAGACCTCATCCTGATCAGGGGCTTGATCAGGCCGAGGTGTGAAGTCTATGGCCTCTAGAAAGGAATCCACAGATATGGGGTCTGAGGTAGAAGATTCAGACTCAAACATCGGTATGGGATCGGCAGGAACCTCTGTCTGATAGAAAAACTCCAGGGGGTCAGGATATATCACCTTCAAAGGTGGTGAAAATATGGGTCTAATGGGAAACTCTTGTGATCTACGAGCCTCCTCCTGTGCTCTCTCTATTTGCCTAATTTTTTCTTAAGTATTCTCTCTAAGAGAGGGGAACTCCTCAAGAAGATGATATAAGGGTTTGAGCATCAGAGTACGACACTACACTTGGGGATTTTCCTAAATTCCAAAAATTACAAACAAGGCTGGTTGATAAAACAAAGGAATCTAAAGATCAAACCAAGAAATTCAAAGAAAAAATGATTCGCCGGACAATTCAGAAACTCGCCGAAAAACTCACAAACTCGCCAAAATATACAAACCAGAAGGAAAAAAGCAAATAAAATGAAGGGGAGAAGATATCTGGAAATGAAATGACAAGGGGAAGTGATGAAAACTCAGAAAAAAACACCAACAAAGACCTCTGCAGTAGAATCTTGTTCGAAATTCCTTTTAGAGGGAGAAAACGTTCACAGGAGAGGGAATTGAAGAAGAAAGAAGAAATGAGGGTTTAAAACCCTTAAATAAGTAAGCACGATTCCCAAGGCCTATAATTGCCTTGGGAGCCCCAAAGGGCGGCTGACAGCACACGCCTACATATGACTAAGGGATGGGGGTGATTGATATGCCCCCAAGTGTAACCTCGGCCTAGAGACACCAACCTCGGCCGATATTATGGCCGACGTTGGGCATGTCTTGGACACGCGATATCACCCCTCGGCCATATCGAGGTCGGCCCAGGCCGACACTACCATGAGCCTCTCCAAGGGACGTCACAAGGATCGGCAGCATTCTCGTATGCCTTGGAATGGCAACCTCGGCCAAACGTAGGCCGAGCTCACAGGAAGCCTCCAGCAACCTCTTCAAGCCACCAGTTCAACCTCGTCTCAGGCCGACCTTGTCAATTGTCTCGTCTAGGATTAGGCCGAGACCTCCGTGGAATACTCGGACTGAACAGGTATCAAGAATCACCAACCTCGGCCTCCCCAAGTCCGAGGTCATACACCAGAAGCTATAGCCAAGCCCATACTATCATTTAGATAAGGACACGTGGACAAAAATCAGTTATAACAAGATTATTCCCCACACGTGGGGAGAGTATTGCATCACCATTCCCTACATGTGACAGTGACAGATGGTACTCCCATATTGGTGAGGTAAACAAATACATGCTCATTGCATGCATGGAGGGTGCATTACACCCCCTAGGTACTATATATAGAGGTCATCCTCAACCTTGCAAAAGGATCCCAAGATATTCAACCCTAGTTGAAACCCACAGTAGAGAGAGAAAGCTTGAGAGATTGTATCCATGGCCGTTAGTGCCTTATTGCAGTGAGATTATTCACACACACAGTGGACGTAGGCCAATCTAGGCTGAACCACTTATATACGGATGCTCTCTCCTCTTCCCCTCATCTCATTCTCTTACCTTTTACATAACTATTCTGCCATTGTTGTTCTTAGATTGAGCTTGAAAACACCTTATCTGGTGGTGTTGATTTCGGCATCATCAGAGGCGAACATAGTTATAAGTCCTTATAATATGCACATACCTAATGTACCCAAATGGTCATCTAGTTCCACTAATACATGACACTTAGTGCACCTCCCTAAGTTATATGTTTAGGGGCACAAATTCAGACCTCACTAGAATCGTCAAGGTGGGATCGCCCACTTGTGAGAACCTCCGTGATAGAAAGCAATGCAGATACGCTAAAGTCTTACACCAGTAATATAATAGGTAACATATAACCTATATATACATGATAATCAATATGTATACATACAACACAAACATTATCATTTTTACATAGTATATCCAACTCAAATACTCACCATACTTATTATGCTATGATTATACTCACTGTTGTACTTATCTGAGTATTATTCTCTACTTTAGGGGTCCTAGTTACCCCTTCAACTATTTCAATAGTTAACTCAACCACAACCTATTGGTCCATAAAATAAACTCATTCGAAATTGACGTAACTCTCTCTCTCTCTCTCTCTCTCTCTCTCTCTCTCTCTCTCTCTCTCTCTCTCTCTCTCGAGTTAATTAAGTCACAATTTAAGCATGTTGAATCCCCGCCTCAATTCTCTCATTAAGACCAAGTCATAATCCCCATCATATGCCTACTAGAATATTATAATTCCCTCATCATATTTTAATAAATTCCCA
This sequence comes from Sambucus nigra, assembly GCA_949130495.1. Taxonomy (NCBI): domain Eukaryota; kingdom Viridiplantae; phylum Streptophyta; class Magnoliopsida; order Dipsacales; family Adoxaceae; genus Sambucus; species Sambucus nigra. Next base: position 227,385,015 of record OX422219.1, read on the forward strand.
AAAGTTTCCCCAATAAAACTATAAGAATTCTAGGCTTAAAAAAGGAAAAATAGGCAATTCTTGGCAAATCGATTCCAAAAGTAGCAGTTCATCTTCCTCGTTGTGTTTCTACATTTTTCACCAGTTTCTTTAGCATAACTCACATGATCCTTCACCAAACTTAAAACCAATTTCCCCAAACATTATCTACATGTATTAGGATGATTTCCAATGTAACTACAACATCAAAGCATCATAATTTCTCATCAAGAACGGATTATAACATTTATTCATCAAAACCCTAAATTTTAATGTTCTTCATATATACCCAACATGAAACCTAGATTTTTCTCATCTAAATTAGCACTCGTGATCTGGTTTTATATACACTACATGCATAAATTCACTCTACATGAAATCCTACCCACTACATCGATTTAAATCACTTAAACTTCTAATTTCATCATTTATATCAACATGTTTTTAACCCTATTCTCACATGGGTATAATAACTTTAGAGAAAATTGCAAATACACACTTGCCTAACGTGGGCGTGATCTAATTTCATGATTTAGATGGTGGATTTTTTGTCTTCTCTTCCAATCCTCACTCTAAGGTTGATGATGGTGCAAGAATAATGAAAAACACTTTAAGAATCCTCTTCACACCCCTAAGAATGCTCCCTCTTTCTTCTTTAATGACTTCTCTTTGATTTCTAACCTCCTAACCATAGCCTCTACCAACTAGTAGCTAATATAAACCTTGTAAATTCGTATCTCTATTAACACAAGGCTACCAAAAGACTAAAATACCCTTATATAGTATCAGTTTAGTCTGAAATTTCCCCGAGACCCGAACAGTACCTCGAATATACTATTTTGCCTATTTTGACACTTTCGAAATCATCTGTGATCTCGAAATTATCATCTGAGTTAATCTAAAAAATTATCTTATTTCAACCTCACATTATTCTACACTTGACTCCTAGTTGAGATATAATCCAATTACGTCAATATCACTCGCTACGACGTTAATTAATAATCGTAAATTATATACTATTCACTTAGTAAATTTATGTCATAACATTAATCATTAATTCAATTGAATTACATCACTCGTGTAATTTAAAAATATACCGAATTAATTAGATATGCAAAAAATATGGGGTATTACATCTCGAAAGAATTTAATTTGAAAAAATCTCACAAAATCGTCTGCAATGATATTTTATAGAAATAGAAAGGGAATTCAAGAGAGAGGAGTGAAGAATGAAAATTTCCCTCACCCAATTTATATAAATGTAAATAGCTTGTTGGTCGACACCCCCAGGACCTGCCTATGAGTATGTACCCCTTGGTAACCCTCAAGAATCGTAGAATTCATGCCCTTACTTTAAGGCATGTGCTAGGCCCTGCTCGTAGGCACCCCCTCTTACCCTTTACAAAAATTCTTCTAAAAATCCAAAAATAGTCCAAAAATTCCAAAATCCCAACAAATCTGAACAACACAAACTACATAACGAAATGCATATTTTTTTATAAAAACCATCAAAATTCAAAATTACACGAACATCTAACAATTATCAAAGATACCAAAATCTCTTAAAAAGACCAAAATTTTAAAAAAAAATTATAAAGTAATCACACTTACTTCTCCAAAGCCATCATATACTCCTTAGGTCCCCAAGATTGACCGCCGCCCTCAGAATTCGACCGTAATCCCCTTATTAGTTGCACACTCTCTTTAGGTCCTTAGAATTGACCTTTTCCTTTAGAACTAGGTCATGATCCCTGTATTGGTCACACACACTCATTAGGTCGTCAGAATTGACCTTGAACCTCAAAACTAGGTCAATATCCACGTATGAGTCGAATACACTCTTTAACTCCTCATAATAGACCTTGAACATTAGAATTAGGCCACGATCCCCCTATTTATCGCGTATACTCTTTAGGTCCTCAGAATATACTTTGGCCCTCAAAATTAGTTTGTAATCCCCACATTGATCACATACAATCTTTAGATCCTTATAATTAACTTTGTTCCTTATAATTAGGCCACAATCCTTTTATTTATCACATACACTCTTTAAGTCCTCATAATTGACCTTTTCCATGAAAATAAGGTTGTGATCCCCGAATTGGTCACACATAATCTTTAGGCCCACAAAATTAGGCTTCATTCATCTAATACCTTTCAAGATCTCAAAATTAGGTTTCTTTACTCCTATACATTTTATCCTTAATAATAAATCTTCATTCTTCCTATACCTTTTAGCCCTCAGAATGAAAATACATTCCTCCTTACCTTCCAAGACTAGAAATAAGGCTTCATTCCTCTTACCACCTATGCCATCATAATAAGGCTACTCTTATCAATATACAATAACCACCTCCTTATAACCAGACCTCAGCCCTCAAAATTAGGACGTTGACCTCAGCATGATCATAACTCATCTTGGGCTCCCTACAAAGCCTCAACTATTAAATCTGCACTAGAGTTCTGACACATAAAGGCTCAACATCAAAATATTTATTTGAATGTCTATCTTTTGATTGCCTCTTACTTATCCTAAGCTCAACCATTAAGCGGATCTATAGATACCACATTCTAACACCTTGATACTCATTAATAGGGTAAAAAAATAGCACCTTTAAACTGAAACCACAGTCCTCCATCCAACCCTAACTAGAGAAAAATCAAGTTCTCTCTGAGAACTGTTTGACTTCAGTAAACTCTCAAACTCATGAGTCTCCTAACACGCAATCATATATATTTGAAACCCTTTACAATTGTCCTGATGGTGCATGAATTACACTTGCAGTTCACATTTTATGGCCTCAAAGAACTTTATGCCTACTTACAGGTCGGGCACCTCATTTGTCTACTGGACGTTGGGCTTTACTTGGCCATCAAGTCTGGTAAGGGTCCATGCCAACCAGCAGGTCCCTAGAGGTAGCCTTGTCTTTTTATCCAATTATAGTTCTCCTATTTAAAGGAAACTCAACCTCATTTTAGAGGGAGATCAATCTTGATTTTGGTGTTGTTACTTTCCTCAAAATTAGCATACATCATTTTCACGACATTCCCTTACATCACCCTTATCTCACCTTTAGCCATCACTCCCCCACAATCATTACAAAAAACCCAAAAATAGAATTCAAAAAAGCTTGAAGTTCCAAGCATACTTCCATTTCATTTGCTTAAAAAATTCCATTTCATATACTTTAATCTTCCTGGCACACTATTAGCTTGTTTGATTCATTTTCACACTAATGCTACCTTTTTATTATTTATAAACCTTCAAGTCTATTTTTATACATCAAAAACCCAAAAAATTGGGTTTACATAATAATTCCCAATATAGAGTTGTCACTTTTTATCACACTTTCACCATATTTTATACATGTTTTCTTATAAATAAATTTAAATACTCTAGATTCTAATTAAGAATTAGACCTCGACCTTATTTTTGCTATGAAATATGTGGATATTGATGTCAATTTGGCTACGTAGGCGTCCGAAAGTTAGGATTAGAGCCATTCTTTATTCATCTCACTTTTATTTTAGTTCAAATATTAGAATTTTATAAATACATTTTGCATGTTCTATCCATGCAGATTATTTTCTTAACCTTATTATCTCGTTAGTGATACACGAATGCACTGTTAGATAGTGATATTACGATTTTAGGGCGTTGCTGAAATATTTTCCATTTTGAAACATTTATTAAGACAACTTATTTATGTTTGGATATCTTATCTCCTCAGAAAGGATACATTCACATATTTCTTTTACCTCATACTTTTAGGTATTTTTTTTTTATTTATTAATTGTGAGAATAAATTAATAAATGTGATTTAATTATTACTTGAGTGAATTGGTAATAATAAAAATGCATATTTAGATGATGATTAAATTTGCATGTTGTGTGATTTATTTTGACCATATGCTATATTGAATTAATAAGTGTAATTAATTAAGTAAGATTGGACTACATGTAGTAACATGTAAAACAAGTATGTGTACATTTTATTTTACATTGTGAGGTATTACCACAAGTTATGAGGTACTACTATTAAGATCAGGCTCAAGAGTGATACAAAGGCCCAGATATGTGTTTTACCATTTTAAAATAGGCCTAGTTTGGGTGTATATTGGGCTCAATTGGAAGCCCAAAATTAGGCCTACAATAGACATGTGGATTTAAGGATTAATTAGGAGAGTTAAAACTCATTAAGTAATTATTTTCACCAAAGAGATAAACCTTAACATCCTTAAAATTATAAGATAACATAAGGACAATTCGAAAGAAGAAGAATAGGGATAAGTGCGTAGAAAGTCATTATTTGTATCATCCAGTCATTAGAAGTAATGCTTAAGATTATTTTTCATATATTAATAAAATACCCATGTTAATTCAATTTTTGGTTCTAACATCGCATGTTTATTTGACTCAATTGAATGTAAAAGATGAACTAGATTTAATTTGTGAATTTGAAGAATTACATCGTTATTTTACATTTTTAGAACATTAATCACGGTAGAAACTATTTAGGATTATTAATTTGTACTTAGTTTTGATTATAACGAAGTTTTCCATGTTACTTAAAATCTTGTGGGTTAACAATGGAGTTTGTGGTGAATCCACTTTTTTAGAGAAGATGACCTTGCCTCCAAGCCCGACAGAGTGATCCATTTTCATGCCGGATCGATCTGGCCCTGGGCTGGTTTTTCAAAAAGTGAAATTATACAATAATTTTTATGACATTTAATATAATTTAAGAGGTATTTAAACAACATAAAGATGGTAAAAGACCTTAATATAGGTTTGAGAATTATAAACGTTTAATTATTTAGTATGTTGGGGATTGGGATAATTTTGGGTATGCGCGGGAGTTTTGTGACATCCTATATATATATATATATATATATATATATATAATCTATTCGCTTATGTGAACATATTGTTACTCGTGCTAGGGTTATTTTTATGGTTTGAATTATAATGTGTTCTTAGCTGATGATGAAATACTTAGCAGAGGTCGAGTGTATTTGATCATTTGTTCAAGATGGTCACCGCTTTTTGACGAGATACACAAATTGACTCGATCTATCGAGTGGGCATGAGGATGGGACTAACTTGACTTATTTTGTAGTCTTTTAATTGATTCCTAGGTTACGTTGTTATTTATTTTAGTATTTTGGATCAGTTATTATATTCAACGATTGTATGGACCTTGAGTCCCAGTTATTTTTATTCAGTTGGATTATTGGAGAGTTGAGACAATTTTCGATTTTATTATTCGATGATGAAGTATTTATTCAAGTTTTCATTTATAGTTTATTTATTACATGTTCTGGATGGGTTTAAATTCATTTCAATTATATTTTATTTGTATTATTGTTTCTAAGAATGATATAAATTGATTAACGTGCCCTATCTTATTCATATTAGAATGGCCAATTTGTATATAAGAAAATAGGGGATTGTTATATTAAGTATTATAACATTCTATGTTCTTGTGTATTTGATTCCTTGGGATATCGTTACAATATGTGTTGTATTCTTTGATAGTTTAGAGCCCTATGAGTACGAGTCATTGTATTAATATTTTAATCATTAGCTAATACAATCCATGTTTGATTTCAGATGGAAAACATCAAACGTAATAGAAGATGACAGACTGTTGATCATGATGCAGATAGGGATGCTCAGTAGGAGTAAGAACCATAGACACATTTAAGGACACTAAAGGATGATAGAGTTCACAGAGGTCCAAATGTAGATGTTGGCCAACTTTAATCTGGTAGGGGAGGACTTATCATGGTAGGAGTCTATCGCGATGATAGAGGAGAGGATAACGATGACCATATCTGAGTTATGGGTCAAATTAGATTGCAAATACTTTTTACCAACCATCAAGAGTCAAAAAATGAGGGGATTCTTAAGACTAACCCATGGGGTCTCATTAATACAAACACTTCTAAGGAACCAGTTTGATACCAGTTATAAACAAGTGGCGAATGCCTCTTTTTAACAGTGCCAAGATCATCAAGAGTTTTAATAGGGGAAGGGATATAAGATTCCCAATGGACATTCGTTTATCCAATAGATCAGGATAAATGGAGATAGCAATCAAGGGATCGACAATTTATGAGATGTCGGTCAAGAGATTAGATATATAAAAATCATAAGGGTTATGATGAAAGTAATTGATAGGGCCACCACGTCGAAGGGAAGTAGTCTCAACAAGTCCATCAGGTCAAGGGACAATAGGCTAAAGGGCAACAAGGCCAAGACTAGAAGGGATAGTAACAACACGAGCAGGGTAGGAGTTTGATCCATCGTTATTATCTCACTTGTAGTGAGGCCAAATATTTATCTTTGATGTGACTTAAGGAAAATTAGGGCACACGGTAGTAGGGAGGTCAACGTGGGTATCAAGAACATCAGGGATAACATCGGCATTTGACATCCCACTAATAGTTTAGTGCCAGTAATACAACACCAGCAGCTCAGCCTCATTGGCATTAGTCGTTACATTATGCGCATGTGCACCACATTTCTCCTAATCATGAAGAGGAACCAACCTAAGTGATTAAGGGTATGTTTATTATTTTTAGGGATCTAAGAATCATTTTGTTTGATACTTGTGCATCCCATTTATTTGTTAGTAATATATTTTCTCTGTCTCTAGGGATAATAGATTTGGCATCGGATATTTTATTCCATATTTATTCCCCCCTGGGTAGAGATTTTCCTATTTGTTTCATGCGTAGAGAGATTGGGGTCGATATAAAAAGACTTAGCTCTAGATATGTATGAGTATGTCGTTATGTTGTTAATAGATTGGTTAGATACTTATCATACTTGTGTTGATTGTTTTAGGAGGTCCATTGTCTTTTCCATTCTAGGGAAGGAGATATACTTGGTTGTGATATTGCATCCCAAGGGAGGGTTGAGCGTAAATATGTATTACAATGAGGAGGACACTTTTGTAGGAGGTATTATATCTTTAGACTTTATTCCAATTTCTAGCGAGTTTTTATATGTGTTCGAGGAGATTACGGTTTGCCACCGAGTAGAGAGGTCGAGTTTGTGATTGATTTATATCTGGTCCCTAGACTGGAAGCTCGAGCAGTGTATCCTCTAGGCCCATTGGAGATGAGAGAGCTGACAGAGCATATTCAGTAGTTATTGGGACAAGGATTTATTTAGAGGTGCACTTTACCTTAGGGAGATTTAGTCCCTTTTTTAAGAATAAGGATTGATTATTGATATTTTTCATTGATTATTGAGAGTTGCATAAGGTCACCATATGGATGCAGTATGAAGTTCCCCGTATTGATAATTTATTCGACTAGTTAAGGGATGGTTCCTACCTTTTGAATAATGATTGGCATTTAGGGTACCATCAGTTTAGGATTCGAGAGCAAGATGTTCCTGAGACTACATTTTTTACGAGTCATGGGTAGTATGAGTTTATTATTATTACATTTGGGCTAACAAATGCACCATGATTTTTATGGAACTGATGAACATGGTGTTTATGGTGTTTTCAATCAATATGTCATTGTGTTCGTAAATGACATCCTGATTTATTCTCGAATTGCAGACGAGCATGCTCAACATTTTGGGATAGTCTTACCAATATTATAAAATCATCAACTATATGATGAGTCCAAAAAGTGTAGATTATAATTAATAAAGGTGATGTTCTTGGGTCATATTTCATCAAAGGCAATGATCTCTTTGGACCAGAGAAAGTAATCGACAATGATGGAGTGGGAATAACCCACGACACCTACGGAGGTGCGTAGTTTTCTAGGATTAGTTGGATACTATCATCGGTTCATCAAAGGCTTCTCGAAGATAGTTGGGCCTTTGAAAAACTTGATGAAAAAGGGGTTCCATTTGTGTGGGATGAGTTTTTCCAGTGTTATCTGGACAGTTGAATGTCAAGTTGACTTCTTCTATGGTTCTAGGTTTACCTCATGGTGAGGTAGAGTACGCGGTTTTTATCGATGCCTCGCTACAAGGACTTGGGGGGTTCATCGATGCAAGAGAAGAGGACGATAGATTACGCTCATAGAAAGCTTAAGCCTTATGAGGGAAATAACCCCACCCATTAACTAGAGTTAGTAAAAAATGGTGTTACTCTTTCAATTTGAAGACACTATTTGTACGAGGAGAGATTCCATCTCGTCACAAACCAAAAGAGTTTATAATATTTTTTCATGCAAAGAGAGTTGAACATGATACATTTTAGATGGCTCTGGTTCATTAAGGACTAAAATCGTGATATACAGTATCACCCAGTAAAGGCGAATACTATGGCAAACGCCTTGAGCCATAGGGTGATAATTACACTTTTAGTGATTTAAAAGGAGAAGTTGGATTCTCTTCCTAGTGAGGATGAGTTAAGGAATGCCTTTATATAAGTTCTTTCCATTACACATGAGATAATTATTCGAGTTGTGACGTCCCAAATAAGGGATCCTTCTTATTAGGATAAGTTTACGCCTTTATTGGTAAGGGAGCAGAGTTGTACTCAATTGAATCTGATGGGGTTTATTTCCACAGTAATTCAAACAAGTAGTTATGATAGTATGTGAAGACTAAGCTACATGGTTTGCATTTTGAGGTACATCCCCAAGTGAGGATAAGATGTATCAGGATATGAGGCTCCATTATTAGTGGGGAAGCATGAAGATGGACATAGTGTTTTTTATGTCCAAGTGTTATACTTTCCATATGGTGAAGGTTGATCACCAGAGACCAATAGGTGTCCCATGGCCTCTTCATGTTATAGTATGGAAATAGGAGAGAATTTCCATGGATTTCATTACTAGGTTGCCTACTTAAAAGAGGGGAAACAATTCCACTTGGGTAAATTTGAGTTGTTTGTCTAAGGTATTACAAGTCATGTATTTATGTGTGCGTCTTGGTAAAGTATATGACAAGTTTTGTATAGGTTTTTCCTGGAAGAAATCTAAATGTAACTATTAACTGAAGCAAACTATAATATCACACTATCCTCCGAAAGTATAAAACCTAGAGAAACATAACTAGGTCATATGATGTTTTTCCTTAACACTATATCATCAGGCACAAAGTAAACTACATATATTGTAAAAATAAAAAATATATTTTGGTTATTAAGATTTTATAAAGAAATGGAATCATTTTGGTTTTTCTCATAATTTTCCATAAGAAAAAAATCTTTATATATATTTTTCAAAAATATATAAAAAAAAGTCAATAACTATAGTACACTTGAGGAAGGAATACACATGATGAAATGTGAATAATGGATCCTATTCTATCAATGGTATTAATGAGTCACTTGAAAATGTGAGACATATCAGTGTCTAAACCCTCATCCATCTCACTAACTACCTTCGTCTTCCACTTATTTACCATATTCCCCTTTTTTCGTTACGATCTAGGAATGGAAGAGATAATTATTTTAATTTTTTGATGATTACTTTGGATTCTTAAACCATTTACTCAACACGTTCTTGGTGTTGGAGAATATATATATGGAATAAAAAATTCCATGTAAGGATAAATTTTCAAAACAACTCTATTTTTATGTATTGGATTTTTTCCAAGTTTGGACAAAAGTTGCTTTAATCATAGGTTGTTAAAATTTTAGTTGCTTATCTTTAAAGCAGGTGATGTGTGATTGAAGATCGTATTGTCCAAGATAATGTGACATTGAGTTCACATTGAGTTTCGTCCCGAGTTTTGTCTTCATCATCCGATGGATCTTAATTTAGTATGAATACATATTTATGTTTGATCCCTAGATACATTTGGATATTTGTTTATAAAATGTTTGAGGCCATTTTTCATAAAATATTTTTAAAGAAAATAATGTTTTCTTCCTATATTAGTTAGAATGATTTTTATAATGGTATTCAAACGAGTTTCATCAAATCTTTCAAATGAGATACTAGATGTCTTTCAAATGAGATTCTAACGGATTTCAAATAAAGGTTCCTCTTTCACGAAAAAATATTATTCAGAGGTAATTTGATACTCACTCAAATAAGTTTTCTATTGTCATTCAAACGAGTTCAGTTTTGGTTCAAATGACAATACCTACTTTGTTTGAATGACCTTATAAATTTTGTTCGAATGAGTTCGTGTTTCCTAAAGAATCATTAAATCTATAAATTGGCATGCTGGCAAATCTTTTTAGTAGATGTTTTGATGCATATTGTTTTTGAAAGATAAATCCAAGTGCCTCTAGACCCTAATATACACCCATTTTTTGAGATCCTTGTTTCATATACATATGTTGGTTTGAGATCTCTTTTCCCTGCACAAAATTTGTTTGCTCGTCAACGAGAGTTGATTTCTTACAAAGGATACCGTGTTTGTGTTGTCTAGTAGTTGGACTGGTCATGTGACAAGTAAGATCTGTGGGATACCGAGATATGGGAAAGAACCTACGTTATGTGGTTATTAGAAGGCATCCAACAATGACGCCAAAAAAGGTAACAAGGGGCATAGAAGCGCATCAAGGCTTGAAGGCATCGATTCTGTGAGTAAATATAATTTCTCCTCATAATGAGACCAATATTATAGTGGACTTGTGTGCCTAGGTTGTCCGAGTTTTTTTTCCGTTGTGGGTTTTCCTTGTATATTATCGCTTGGGTTTGCTTCTTTATTCTTCCTTATACTCGCCTATATGCTTGCTTAGATCAAGACTATAGTTAGTAAGTGTTTAAACACAATACTTGGTCTAATTGAAAAAAAACAAAAAAATTGGTTGTGTTTCTATATAACCCTAGGGAATTTGCATTTTTCTAATGGGTATCATTGTGGAAGCACTGTGTTATCATGTTGTTACGTAGTTTTATGATGTTTTAGGATCATTTGTCTATTTATCTCTATCTTTATATTTTATTTATTTCTCTCTATAGGTCATCATAGTGATTAGTTATCCGATGTATTTAGGGATGACGACAATTTTGATATTCAAGATGAGTTAAATGAGCTTCATAATCGTGTAGAATAACTAATTTGATTGAATTTGAAATTCAAAGAAAGTGTTAAATTTCTTGAAAAATGATTTTTTTTAATTAAAAGATGAAAAATATTTTTTACAAACTTTTGAAACTGAAAGAGATATCATTCGTGAGAAGCTCAAGGACATAAAACTAAATTTTAAAAATTTAGACGTGTCCAAAAAATGTGCGATGTTAGAGTTCATGTTTTAGAGAGTGAAATGGAGGACTCTATAGTGTTTGAGACTAGTGTTAACGAACTTGTTGTAGAAGATAATTCTAAATTGTAAGAGGGTAGTAAGACTGGGGTCTATGAAGAACTAGAAAGGATGAGGCATGACCCACTTTAATGGACGCTGCCTTCAAGGTTCTTAGGCACTTATAGAACAACCACTGATAAAGCCTTCCTTATCTGGTAATAATGGAACTAAAACTATAGCCCACTCCCTTCAAGGAGATGACCTTCACCACAATTGTAGAATTTTTTTCCAAGAGAAACTCTTAAGAGTGATGGTTGTCAGGGTGGAGTGAAAGAACAAATCACTTAACATTTAAAGAGAAGGAGTAGGGAGAGAACACTAGTGGTCTAGAGTGATTTCTACAGAGTAACGTTATGACTTGAGTTATGATCCTGACTTGACCTTTCCCGCGAGTCCTATTTATACTTGGGCACTAGGGTTGAGTTGACACTTTTTGGGCACCAAAACTGAGCAGGTTGGTGAGCGACAAGGTTTGCAATGTACCTTGTGTCCCTATCTATGCACAGCCGCCTGTCTCCTCTGACAGGTGCCACCTGGTGTGAACTAAAGTCAAAAAGTAAATGTGTTTGCACTTTAGGACAAAACATGTGTCTTCTAAAATCTTTGTAAACTTGAGGAGGGAGGTCCCAGGGACCACCCCCTCTAAAATCATTTTTCAAACTGTTCATTTTTTGGGAGAAGTGTGGACTGTGTGAGGACTGGGTCACTACTAGGGTCTGTTTACTAGTGTTCTCTCAATCTTAAAGTGTTAAGTGGTTGAGCTTGCTCAAAAAACTTTGTTCCTCAGCCACCAAGCCAAAAATTCTAAAAGATCCCATCTTGCCTAGTTGATCCCTTCCTTCTAAACTAGGCTACCTGTACTAGAAAGTAACATGTTAGTATTTTTTATTCATATGAGCGATAAATTTAGGGGAAGAGGTAAGTTTAAGTGAACCCCCTCACCCACTGGTTCTATTCTGTAGGGAATTCTAATTTTGGGGATGGGGAGATCCTTGTAGTGGGCTTCCTTAGCAAGCTTTATTTTCTGAGTTATTATGGACGAGGGACATTTTTGAATAAGCTTACTCGCCCAAATTCCAAAATATGAATTTTGGGAACTTTGGGGAGAGGAGGCCTTTCTGGTGGGCTTCCTCGCCCAAGCTTAACTTGTGACCTTTGTATAAGTTGGGGGCGAGGAGGCTTTCTTGGTAACCTTCATTACCCAACATTTGTCTTTGTGGATTTTTGGAGACATTGAGGCGAGGAGCCCTTCATGGGTCCCTCCTCGCCTATCTTTCGATTCTGTGAGCTTTGGGGACATTTGGGACAAGGAGCCCTTTTTGGGGCCTTCCTCACCCATTGTTCATTTCTGTGGTTCTTGAGGAACTTGGGGCAAGGAGCCCTTCCGGTGGCCCTCCTCACACAAGCTCTAATTCCGAGAACTTTAGGACACTTGGGGCAAGGAGCCCTTTCTGGGGCCCTCCTTGCCTAAGCTATATTCCTATGAGTTTTAGGACATTTTGGGCAAGGAACCCTTTCTGGGTCCCTCCTCGCCCCAACTCTATTTTTATGAGCTTTAGAACATTTTGGGAGCTTTTTCTAGGTCCCTCCTCACCCGTGCTCTATTTCTGTGAGCATTGGGGAATTTGGGGCGAGGAGCCCTTCCTAGGTCCCTCCTCGCCTAATACATTAGTCCCCTCGTACAAAAATTTACGTGTTGGGCATACCAAAGGTTTTTGTACTCAATGATTCATTTGTGCCTTGGAATTCAAATTATCACTATTGCATTAATTAGGCATATCATTTCAACCTACTTTGAGGGTCTCGAGGTGGCACGTGTCACTTGGGGAGCACATCTCCCATCATTGGAAAATATTCAGGCCACTTTTTTATTTGCAGTCTGCGCATGTTATAATAGGTATAAAAAGGTTTTTTTAACTCTTCTTCTTTTTTTTACCTTTTAATTTATTTTCAAACTCAAGTTTCTTGAGAGAGAGAGAGAGAAAGAAAGGTAAATTCCTCCATAGCCATTTTCATGTTTTTCTTGCCTTTAGTCACTCAAATGGCTTCCTCAGGTTCTCAAAACCCCACCTCCACCGTCGCCACTTGCACTAGTTAGGTATCAGTGGATGCAGTGCCCATTTTTGTCACTATTTCCACCGTCTTGGCCGCCCAAGGTACCATTGTGACATCGGAGGTTTTATGTACTGCGCCTGATACTTTTCAACCTCATCTTTTGAAGTACCCCCTTTGGGGGTCTCCTCGTCGGTTTCCGTGTTGGCGACAGGGGTTTGCTCGCCTATCGGGGTTTCTTCGAGGGAGGGTTCCTCGTCTAGGGCTTCCTCGTCCAGGGAAACTTTCACCAATTATACCGCCCATGGGGATTTCTGCTACGAGGGGTTCCTCATCTATTAGGTTCACATGGACCTCCTCGTCCAGAGGAACCCTTGCCATTGGGACCTCCTCACCTGATCAGATGCCTGTAACCACTGGGCCCTCCTTGTCTATGGGCCTCCTTGCCACCGGTACTACTTCCTTCTCATTGCATGTTGTTTATTCCAAGTCTCAAAGGGAATATCGTATTGCCTGTCAAAAGAGCAATTTTAGACTTTATCGTCTGGGACCCTATTGTGGTGGGGAGGACACTTTTATGACTTCTCTTGAAATTTTTGAGAAGGATTTTGAGGCCAATATCAACGAGAGATCCCAAGTGGGTCTAGTTGAGTCCTCTACCCTCCCATAGTTTTTCCCGATTCAATACTTAGAGTGCGAGTAGACAGGGGTGATTTCCCCCATTCCAATATTGAGGTCAAAGCATGTGGGAGTGCTATCAAAGAATGGGATCTCTAGGTGGATCATATCTTGTACACCCCTGCACATAAATCTATTATTGAGATCCTTAGTCTTCTGACCACTATTAACAGTCTCAAAGCTTGCTTAATTTCCAAACAAGAGAGAGCTTTTACTTTTTTGACATCTTGTTGGAGAAGGCCTTCTCAAACCTTTATTATTGGTTGGGTGAGTTTAATATTACTTTGGAAGATATTTGTGAGCTACTCGCTCTTCCCTACTCAGGTAGTCATATCCTTACTAATGGATTTGATGATGAGGTTAAGGAGAAGATGGTGAGGGAGCTCGACTCTTCCTTAGGTGAGTGCTCGAAGTATGTATCTATCAATATGACTGGGACCACCAAGCATTGTTTCACTAAATGGTAGTGGTATTGGTTTTAGGATTTCGAGCAGTTGTCAATGGGGGAGAGATCGAGTAGGGCTTTGAAGAGTCGGAAGGCCCAAAAATTAACTCCATCTCATACTTGGCAGTATTTTTTGTCCCTTTTCTGAGTAGATTGGGAGAAGATGACTCTCCCCGTGAGCTTTTGTTCAAGATTTCTGTAAGGCTTGCTCGAGGGAGGGCAGGCCCCCTCACAGCTTTAACTCTTGGGTCTTTGTATACTTGGTTAGATAGAACTCATGTGGATGTTGGATGCTCTTGTGGTCATTATGATGCTATCAATTTTGCCAACACTTTTATCATTATGTCATTCTTATTTGAGAGATTTCCCAACTTTGCCCCAGAGGCTAGATCTTGCCCCAACGGAGCTACTTGTGCTGCAAGATGGCACAAGAACAATCCTAAGACTTTTTTAGGGTCTTTGATAGACAAAATTAATGAATTTTCTTTCAGGGCCTATTGTAATACTATTGGAGTTTTTTTTCTTGGCATTCCTTCTTCGCTACTGGGGGCACTTTCTACTGCCCTATTGATGCGAAGTCTGTTCCTACCTTCCTCGTATTTATGTGGTCATTATGCTTCCTACTTGCACTTTGACTTCCCCTATTGACTTGGGTCAAGGTTTGGATTTCTACTACTCTCAGAGAGTGAGGAGGCAGTTTGGTTATGACCAGGGGGTTCATACCCCTATTTATCCTTCGAGCACCTCCCCTTTCGAGATATACCTTGAGGATTTTTCCAAATTCACATTTGAAGGTGTGGTTAATAGTGTTGTTCATCTGGGAAAATTATTTATCCCTTTGCGGGATTACCTTACCTCTTTCACTCGCACATAGTTCAGCCTTTGGCAGAAGCAGGTCTTGTTGATCTAAAACTGTGTGAGGGATATCCCTCATGACACTATTTATAAAAAGATTGCTTATAATGATTTCCATTTAGGTAAAAGGACCCGAAGTTAAGTATGGCACTAAAGTACCATCCCTAAGACTCCTCTCGAGCATCTCACTCCAATCTTGGTGAGGCCTCTGCTCCACGAGTCTATTTATTCCAAATATCTTAAGCCTCAACCTGCTAAGCCCAAGTCGAGGAGTAAGTCAAAAGACACTTCATCAAAGAAGAAGCATTCTTACCTGGATGTTTCTAGTTTCATATCATCTACCATTACCCATGCTGCCACTATTATTTTTATTATTTCTGCTGCTACTCCTAGTCTACCACCCTATAGAAAGAACCAGGGCAAGCAGAAAGAATAAGAAGACTAGTACTGGGACCTATGACCTACTTCTATACCAGACTAGGGGCCTGACATTGATGCCCTTGTAGTAGAGGAGACGTATAGGACTGTGCGAGAGCGAGGCTATGAGGCCCTTGGGATGTCTACTCAGGTATATGATATTAATCCCATTCCCATAAGTGAAGGTACTATAAATCATTTACTTTTACTTTGTGAAGCTGACTTTCATGGGGTCTCACTTGCTGGTTCCCCTTCTCTATCATTTGAAGCGGAACTAGTTGATTATAGAAGCACTCCCTCCTATGATGATGATAGTTCTTCTTCAAATTAGATAAGAGTCGCTGACCCTTATGATAATTAGCACTTTGATGCTTCTTCTTTTTTACCAGTTTAGAAGCAGTCTTATGGTGAGGGTGCCTTGATAGGGTCCTCTTCTTCCCCCTTATCCTACTACTGGACAACTACTGTACGGAAATACCACCCGCACTACCACTGTGAGTCTCCACCTTAACTTCTCTATTACTATTTTACTGCCTATTTTCATATATATAATTCAGCTATGGCTTGTCTCTATCTTGGCGATATTTACAGGGTGTTTCTATCGAAGCAAGAGATTATGCACCTTCGCCTCGTTCCAGGGGGCCTTTTGCTAGGGCTAATAACTCCCTGATGGCATCATCTTTGGTCTTATCGAAGGAGGTTTGTCACTTCACTCTACCCATTCATTACTTCCTTTATATTTTTATATTAATATTTTCTCTGCTCCTTTTGAGCTTTAGCAACTCTGTACTGTGTTCTCGATGTCGATAAGGACTTCTTTAATGTCCTCTTCTTCGGTTCAGGTAAGCATTAGTTCCCCGTAGTCTTTTAACTTTTACTTGTCATATTTTGAAATATTTCTTTTGAAGTCAACCTGTCTTATGTATGCAGGTGACTATTTCTCTTTATCGCCTTTCCTCTCCTCCCCCTTTCTCTGTGGTGCCCAATTGCTTGAGGTACTCTTAGCTTGTCTTCTTCATTAACTATGTCTATTGTGTCACATTCTCTATACCCGTGGTTATATTATCTCTGCTTACTTATTTATATAGGGACCTTCTACGAGCGACCCTTTTTCTACTGATGGAGCAGCACTATCCTTAGGAGGCACTACTCCTGGTATATTGCTTTTATGGAGGATTCCCATCTCCTGGGTTTTTGTGCCCATGGATCCTAGGCTTCACATCCGGCCTATTCCTTCTGAGCCCATTTTCACCATTTCATCCAATGGGCCTATCATACAAGTTAGGTCCACCTCTTAGATGTTTCTTATTCCTACAAGAATCCCTTCTTTTATTTATTTATGTTTAGTTTCCTGAGGGTTTTTCCTATAACCAGACCGTCACCCCCGACGCTACTGTACCACCGGTTATCTTCCCTTCGTCATCCTTAGAGGGGCTTTAGGTGCGCTTATATTGAGTCTTTCATTATCGTTAGCTCATGCTCTTGAACAATTAAAATTTTATTTTCATATTCTATTTTATGTTCATCTTATTACATGTGCCAGTTGCTTGGTGACACCATCCCCACCTTTTTCTTTGGTTCCGCCTTTAGTAGTCCCTGCTAGTTTCGGGGGAGCCCCTGAGGTTGCACCTGCTTCGACCAACCTAGTCGGAGTCCCCTTGTCTGAGGGGCTTGTCCCTAGTTCCATAGGACCAGTCTTGATATGCTCAACCTTTGCAAACTCTTTTTTGTTGTCTTGATTATACATTTGTACATGCTACACCTTTATTTTTTGTTTAATATATTTATAGATATGGTCCCTTTACTTGCGGGATTTATATTTAAACTGCCAGGTGAGTAGTCCGCCAGTTATTATGCTTGAGGAGACTTGGGTAACCCTTCCGGTTAGTGCCACTCCTACTCCAATTGCTGACATGTATCTAATAAGGATCTCAATAGAGATATCCTAGGTAAATATTTAATCTAGTTTCATCTTTGAGCTTATGTTCTCTAATGATGCTGTAAACAGCACCACCAGATAAAGAGGTAATAGAGCTCAAACAGGCATAATAATGGCAGTAAATAACAACACACATATGTAAAAGGAGATGAGTATAAGAGGATAAACATATGAATATAAGTTGTTCGGTAATTGCCTACATCCACTGTGCAAGTTAGTTTAAGTATTACTATCAGAAGAGGGCTCTAATGGCCTTAGCAATAACATCACTCCACTTTGTCTCTCTATTGTAGATGCACCAGAATTTGGTTATGGTTTGTAATTGAGGACCCCTTATAAGGAAGAATAAGACCGAGTATATATAATGCATGGGAGGTGTAGTGTACCCCCAAGCATGCAATGATCATGTGTAGAATGATCTATCCAATCTAGTGAAGCCACTTATCACTGTCACATGTGAAGATAATGATGAAATATTCCTTCACGTGCCAAGAAGATTTGGTCATAACGGTTTATCCATGTGGGATATGCCATATTGGGAACTTTTACTACTCATACGGTAGATATTGTGTGGGGGGACTCAGCCAGGCCGAGTATGAGACCCCCATGTAGCTTTGCTTCATGTTATGGTGTGTAGTCTCGACTAGGTATATTTGGTCGAGAGTCTGTCATCCTGGTCTGAGCTGAGGTTGAGATGACCATGATACTGGCGAGGGTCGAGGCTAAGTTGATGAGTCGATCCCCTGATGGGAGTCCTCCTTGGTCTCTTTCATCCTGGTCCTGGATGAGGCCGAGATGACTTTGATATTGGAGAGGACCGAGGCTGAGTTAATGAGTCAGTCCCCTGATGGGAGTCCTCCTTGGTCTCTATTATCTTAGTCCTGGCTGAGGCTGAGACGACCTTGATACTGGAGAGGGTCTAGGCTGAGTTGAGGATTTAGTCTCCCTATGGGAGTCCTCCTTGGTCTCTGTATCCCTAGTCCCGACTGAGGTCGAGATGAACTTGATACTAGAGAGGGCCGAGTCTGAGTTGATGAGTTAGTCTCCTGAAGGTAGTCCTCCTTGGTCTCTATCATCCTAGTCTTGGTTGAGGCCGAGACGAACTTAATTTTGGAGAGGTACGATGTAGCTAACTATGGTCATATTTTGAGACGAGGTCGAGTCATAAATCGAGGTCGAGGTCGAGGTCGAGGTCGAGGTCGAGGCTGACATTTTCTGTTCTAATCCTTAGGCGGAGGTATCAAGTTCACTTCATGATGGTCGAGGTTACTTCTATGATGTCTAAGGTTACCAAAAATAGACTGATGACCTTACGTTGATAGATACAAATGTAGTCTCGGCTGTAGTGATCAGGACGAGGTTGATTAAGCCTTGGCCGACCCTATTGAGGCTGACCCTTATTTGGACGAACCCACTAATGATATGCGAGGATCTTGTGATGACTCAGCCTTGAGATATGATGATCATCATCTTAAGAGACAAGGGAAGATTTTGGTCATATCAATTACCCCATAACCCTTAGTCTTTAATGCAGATAGAAGGCTGAGTGATAAAGTATCATTTGGCCAAAAAGTTGATGAGATGTGGTTTCATGTAGTGGATGAGGCCAAGTTTTCTTGGGTCATAAGACCTCTAATGCTTACATCCTTCTCTATACTTTGCACAAACTGATGGTACCACTATTGGTCGGACTTAGCTAAGGGGTCCTTTTTGGGATGAGGTCGAGATAATAAGCTAGTCCTTTAGCAGGATGAGGCTATCTTGGTCCAAGCCGGGATGATGAGTCAGTCTTCTGATAGGACAGTTGCTGGCAATGAGATCCTCTAACGTACTATCATGGATGAGGATGAAGGCTTCCTGATGATTTTTCATGGTCGGCCTTGGCCAAGGGGTCCCAAGCATGGACAAGGGTATACTTGGGCATATCAATGATGTTTGTCTCTAACCAAGCCAATGGTTTTCAAAGTATGAGATCGCCAAATTAATGATGTTTCAAGATATGAGGCCACCAAGTTAATGATGTTCTCATTTCACCAAGTTAATGATGTTTCAGATATGTGATCACCAAGTTAATGATGTTTGTCTTAGATATGAGGCCACCAAGTTAATGATGTTAACTCTCATGTCACTAAGATAATGATGTTTTAGATATGAGATCACCAAGTTAATGTTGTTTGTCTTAGATATGAGGCCACCAAGTTGATGATGTTTCAGATATGAGATCACCAAGTTAATGATGTTTGTCCCAGATATGAGGCCACCAAGTTAATGATGTTAATATATTTGTATATGTGATCTCTTTACTTATGGGATTTACATTTAAACTCCCAAGAAAGTAGTCCTCTAGTTATTGTGCTTAAGGAGAGTTTGGTTACCCCTCTGGTTAGTGAGACTCTTGCTCCGATTATTGAGGAGTCTCTGTCATGGATCTCAATAGACATCTCCCAGGTAAATATTTAATCTAGTTTGATCTTTGAGCTTACGTTCTTTATGTATATAGTTGTTGGCATTTACTCATTTCCCTGTTTTTAGGTTAGCACAGCGGTTGCTCCTTTGGCTATGGAATAATTGAGGGAAGCTACTTTGAATCAGGTATTATATTATCAGGCCTTAATCTGTCTTTATTCCCCCTTTTCTTCTTACTTTTACTACACAAGTGGGCTCAGCTTTATATTCTTACTTCCTTGTTTTCAGGTCAGCGAGGCAGTCATCCCCAGTCATGCGTGACTTACGATGAGTACTATGTTATGCATTCTCTTGGTATTAAATTATCATACCCGGGTTCTTTCTGTCGGTTTAATTCATCACCTATCTCTTATTTTTGTTTTTTGGAAAAGAAGATACTAACATTTACCTTTTATATGTTAGGATGGTACTCAAGGATATGCGATGCCGCCTCACTTTGGTAACAGCATATTGACCCCCCTAGTCTTTTGGTTAGGCCTTCAAAAACCTTCTACTTCTTTTTTTCTCTATGACTTATCCTTTGTTACTTTCCATTCTGCAAGATCCAGTTGATGAGCATGCTGAGGCCACTAGGGAGGCTGATTAGAGTTTTAAGGCAATTGGTGCTACTGCTCGCTTGGACGAGAATTCCTTTATGCATCTCTCAAAGCTCGAGTCTCCTAACACTGGTTACGATGTGATAAAGGTGGTGTCTCCTGGTGCTTTTATGAGTGCACTGTGGCATTCGGAGTTGCCCTCCCAATTCCGTGCTCACGAATGGTAGTTATTGGAGCTGCTTCTGGAGCACCATCCTGAGACTGTCACCTTCCATAGTGTCCTCAACATTGACATCCTTACGGTCTTCAATTTTAAGGCCTTATCTATCTATATCTATTAGTTCCTGTCTACCCCTCCCACTTAGGTGACTGCTCGGAGGGTCTCGCTGTTTCTCCAGGCTCTTCATGATTTTCAGCGTTTCTCTCATTTTTAACTAGATTGGCTAGAAGTTTTAGTTCGTCATTTTCTCGGCACCACATTTAGGAAGATAATGAAGCTTCATACTTCCCGACAGACTTAGGAGCAGCAGCGTCAGGCTGAGGCCTCTCGAATTCAGACTCAGATTCAGTTTCTACAAGCTAAGTTGGCCAAGCTGGAGGCGGGTGTTACTGAGAATGAGGCTCAGATAGATAGGTTAGAGGAGAAGCTCGCTAAGGAGACTGGTCCCTCTTACGCAGTCTTTCGCTCCCACTATATTCTATTTTTTATGTTATCTAGTGGATAGATAATTTGGTTGTTTAGTCTTCTTTTTGTTTACTTTTTCACTTGTAAATGACTTCACCATTATTAATGAAAGAGTATTTTTGCTGATTTCTATCACTTTATTCATTTTCTTCCATCTTAACCTTGGTATCTTCTTACTATGGCTTGTGCTAATATCTCCTCTAGTTGTGGAATACTTGCATTTTTATTCTAGCAAGTAACCTTTTTTAAAACTATCCCCTCTAACTATGGTGTACTTGCATTTTTTATCTCGGTAAGTAAACATTTTTAGAACTATCCCCTCTAACTGTGGGGTACTTGCATTTTATTTAGGCAAGTAAACATTTTTTAAGACTTTCCCCTCTAACTAGGTACTTGCATTTCATGTGGGCAAGTTAAATTTTTATAACTGTCCCCTCTAACTATGGGGTACTTGCATTTTATCTGGGCAAGTAACATTTTTAGAACGTTCCCCTCTAACTCCGGTGTATTTGCATTTTATCTCGGCAAGTAAACATTTTTAGAGTTTTCCCCTCTAATTGTAGGGTACTTGCATTTTACTGGGCAATTAATATATTTTAGGGAATAAGTTGGGAGATGAAGGGTTATCTCTTATCCTTCCCTTAAATCCCCCTCCTTTTTTTGAGAAGTTAGAACAGGGTAATGTAAGTCCCCTTTTCTCTATTCTCTATCTGAGACGGTGAAATAAATCTTTTTCTTTGAGAATAGACACTAAGTCTTGGTATAAAAAAAAAATCTATGTATTTTTATTATCATGCCTTAGAGGGCATCCTCGTACTGGTATGGTGACAAAATTAAATCATTAGTCTAATACGCTTGGAGAGACTTTGCTCAAAATAATTTTCTATCGGGACGGATGTACCCCCCTAAGTGTAGTGAACAACGTTCTCTCTATCTGTGACTCTCCCCTTGTTTAGCGGAGAGGGTTAAAAATGTATGTGTATATATATATTCTGGTTTATCTATCTTATGCCATAAGCAAAAAATGAGAATCATCATGGAATGCTAAAAAGAGTTGCTATTCATTTCTATTCATTGCCTATATCATTTACAAGATTGTATTGCTCTTATCATTTTACAAAAAATAACTTCTCTAACACTAGAGCAAGCTGTTCAAACCTTTCAATAGAAACAAAAGATTTTCCTTTAACACTATTAAGCATAATACATCTTCAACCACTTTCACTTGATGGACTGGAGGCAATCCCTCTCTAGTTCTAATATCTGGTAATAACCCGACTTGCCTACCCCTCTAATGACAAAGGGACCTTCCTAGTTGGGTTTGTATTTTAATTCCGAAATGCTGCGGAGATGGTTAGTGGATGCTCACAAGACTAATTCCCCACCTAGAACTCCCTAGGCTTGGCCAAGTTATCATAGGCTTTGGACAGTTGTTGGGTGTACACTTTGAAGTTCTCCTTCGCCTGGTCTCTATTCTCATCCAGTGCCTCCAGTTGCACATGCCTTAAGTCACGGATGAGTCTGTTGATTAGAGAAACTCTAGCTAAGGGCACCACCAACTCCACTCGTAAGACAACTTCAGTCCCATATACTAAGGATAATGGGGTGAACCCTATCGATTTTCTTTTTGAAGTATGATAAGCCCATAGAACCATGGGAAACTTTTCATCCCATGCCCTTGGCATGTCCTACAAAATTTTCTTCAAGATATTTATCAGGTTCTTATTGGTAGCTTCCGGTTGGCCATTACCCTTAGGGTAGGAGATAGTTGATGTATTGTGCACAATTCTGTACTTGTCTGTGAGGAGGGCCATCTCCTTGCATACAAACTGTTTCCCATTATCTGTTAGAATAACCTTAGGTATACCAAACCAGCATATGATATAATCTTTTACAAACTGGGTTACCATTTGGGCAGTTACCCATCTTAGAGGAATGGCTTCTGCCCATTTAGTGTACAATTATGCAACCACAATGATAAAATCTTTTCCATGAGAGGCTGGGATCATCTTTCCAACTAAGTTAAATGCCTATGTGTTGAAGTTATAGGGAGCTCTGAGTCTTTGAAAGCTAATTAAGGGAGCATGTATCATGTTGTCATGTACGTGACTGGCTTTGCACTTCTTCACATATCTAATGGAGTCAGCCTCCATGGCCTTCCAATAGTACCCCAGCGTCATCATCTAATCATACAGTTTGGCACCCCCATATGGGATGGCTCGTGATCTTCTTTCATCACCCTCTCTTTGTCTTCTTTAGCTATGCATCTCAAGGCCTTCTCGTTGTACCCTTTTTCTATAAATCTCTCCTTCCACCAAGTAAAAGCAGGATATCCTTTTTCACAGATAAATTTCATCCGCCCTCTCTGAGGGAAGTTCTCTATCTCTCAAATATGCTATATATAGTTACCTCCAATCTTTGAAGGCTTCAACAAAGTTGGCTTCCACTAGATGGTCAAAATTAGCTTGGCATTTTCAACAGCTTTGTTACAGGCTGGAATCTTCTATGCTCCTAGTGGGCCAATAGTACCCACCCCACTGTAACCATTGATAGAGAGGAATATTGGTGTCTATACAATTCCTTTGTTGCATTTTTGTCAATCTTTCCATAGCTTCTTGCTCGCTGACACATATTGCCATAAATCCTCTGAGACTCTTGAAATAGAGTGTTCCCTGCTGCAAGTGATAGTTAGCTAAATCCAACATCTTCATTGCCCCTTCTCCAGTTTCGAGCTGCTTCACCGCTAAGTGCCTCCAATCTTCTACCTCGTTGCTTGGGAACAAAGATTTTACTATAATGGGCACTGTTCTTCGCCTTAATGTGATTGTTGCTTTCTACCCATCCATGTTTATCTCTTGTTCTATTATGGTAAGTGCATCGGGATGTTTTTTCATTGTTCGGGCATGTCTCTCCACAGTTACTTCCAAGAATTTTCCCATAAAACTATGGATGATGTACTTGTAGGGTGTTAAATTGGCATGCTTGAGGGTGAACTACCCATTGACTTGTTTTACTACCAGGTTAGAGTCCTCTCATATGCACAACATCCTAATCCCTCTTCTGAGTGCCTCTAATATCCCCATAATGAGGGCCTCATACTCAGCTTCATTATTTGAGCATTTCAAATCCAAATTGAAAGAGAGAGTGATCTTCTCCTTCCTCTTTGACAATATGATACTATCACACCCTATTCCTTGAGCGCTGGAGCCATCAAACTCTATCGACCATTTTTTCATTTCTTCCACCATGCATACTTGAATGTTCTCTCTGGGTAGCTCCTCACTAGGTGGCTCAAAATTCCCACCTAGAAAATAGGCAAGAAAATCTTCTACTACTTGGATTTTAATGGCCTTCATAACTATTCATTTCAAATCATATTCTAATAAGATCAAAAATCACCTTGTTTCTCCTCCAACAAGTTCTTTCCATGCGAGGAGGCACTTAATGGGATCACGGTTAGTGATTATATGAACTGTGAAAGCTTAAAAATAGTGTCTCAACTTCTGGGCAATAAAAACTAAGGCCAGGCAATGCCTCTCTACATTAGTGTATCTAGACTCTGTACTTGAGACAACCCTTTAAAGGTAGTACACCAACTTTTCTACTCCTTCCTTTTCTTGGGCCAGCAATGCCCAAGAAAGATAGAGTAGCCGGTGTGCCCCCGCCTCTGGTGAAACCATTATGGATGGGGATGATAGAATCTCCTTGATTTTATCGAAGGCCTTTTTCTACTCGTCTCCCCAAATCCATTTGGCTTTGTCTTTTAGAAGGGGTGTGAATGGGTGAGTCACCTTTGTGAGTGCAGATAAGAATTTCCTCAGGTATGATACCTTTCCCAAGAAGTTCATAAGTTGTCTTTAACTCTTGGCGGGTGGCATCATCATTATGGCTTTCATTCTTTCTGCATCTACTTGCACCCCTTGCCTATTCACTACAAACCCTATAAACTTTCCTACGGTGATCCCAAAGGCACACTTGTAAGGGTTCATTATCATCTTATACCTGCGACACCACTCGAACACCCTCCAGAGGTCTTGTATGTGTTTTCTTTCTTTTTTGGATTTCACCACTAGATCATCCACATAAAACTCTAATATGTCATGAAATGGGTCATGAAAAATGGCCATCATGGTTCTCTGATATGTGGCCCCAACACTCTTCAGTCCAAATGGCATGAATGTATAGTGGAAGTTTCCTAGGGGTGTGCGAAAGGCAGTCTTCTCCGCGTCTGCAAAATCCATCTTAATCTTATTATAGCCAATATACCCATCTATGAAACTATACATCTCATGTCGTACGGTAGTGTCGACCAAGATATCTATGATCGGCGGGGGAAAATTATCTTTAGGGCATGCCCTATTCAGGTTACAAAAATCAATGCAAATCCTGATTTGGCTCTTGTCTTTATTCTCCAATGGAACTATGTTAGAAATCCATATGGGGTGCTTAATGGGCTTAATGAATCCTGCCCCCAATAACCTTTATACCTCATCTTTTATCTTCAAGTCGAGGTATGCCTTGTATCACTGGAATAGAATTGTATCACTGGAATAGAATTGGGAAAAAACTTCGGATCTATGGGAGCTCACCTCAGGGTCTATTCCAGGCATCTCTATATACTTCAAAGAGAAGACATCGGTTAACTCCTTGAGCAATCCAATAATCTCTTCTTTAAACTTTGGTCCTAGACTCCTAGAGATTGGGAGGGTCTATTTTCACCTCCGTATTTCCCTACTTTAATCTCCTCTAACTCCTGTAGTTTCTCTCTAGGTCCATCTTGCATGCATTTTGGAGATTCATGTGGATCCTCAACGTGCTCAACAATATGTGAGTCATCGTTAACAAAACATTATGGTACCGGGTCGGTGCTCTCATCCTAAAACACTAATCGCGCAAAATGCTATAAGCGGTTGATAACCTTTACATCGGGCAAAATAACTTTTTTACAAGTTCGGGGAGGTTTAGATACTTCTTCCACCTTCCTCTTCCTTTTTTCCATGTGTGAAATTACTCTTTCCCCTAAGTGATCATGAATAGATTTCTTTAGTTAATCAACTCCCCCGCCACTTTCTTTCCTTCTAGCTTTCTTATTGAATTTCTTCTTTCCACATCCAGTTCAGTATAAAAAGTTGCATCTACTAGATGGGCCTCCTCGAAGGAAAAAGTCTTTTGAGTTACCTTGATGACTATCTATGTGCCTATAATGTTAGCCTTTCTGCACTGCTGGTAGGTAGAAGGCCCTATGCTATGGGTATGCATCCATACCCTCCCGATGAGCTGTTGGTAACTGGTAGTGGCATTGAAAACATGGAATTTTATGTGGGAAGTGAAATTCCCCAACATAATTCCCACATTTACGTATCCAATGGATTGCATTTCGGCACTATCAAATTAGGAGATCACTAGTGGCACAGGCACTACCTTCTCTTGGTTAATTCATGTCTTACAGAATGTATTGATCGGCATGATGTTAATAGACGCTCCTCTTTATGTGGCCTTCCCCAATCCTCATGGTGGGAGAGACGTAGGAGGGTGTGTTATCTCCGTGGTTAGAGGATCTTGGTCCCGCGCATCCCTCTTGGGAGCGCTTCGACCGGCATCGACGATGTGTGAGGTGAAAAATGTAGAGAGATGGAGTCGCTAGTCTATTTTACTCAAAATAGACAAAAGAAAAGGAGGAGCCATCCTGAAGGACAGCATCCAAAGACATACTGATACATACGAAACCAAAATGATTCGAAAAGGGTTCGAAGGCTAAGTTATGTAATGGGAAGGTGTTAGGCACCCATTCCGCCCTTGCGGTCTCTCATGGATTATTACTATTTTCCTTTATTTCCTCATCATATGTGTACATGTGTATATGTAGTGGAGATAGGAATCATCGACTTGTATCATGGAAAAGATAAAGCGAGTCATCCATAGGAATGTTCATAAAAATAATATTAAAATAGGATTTACGTGATTATCCTAGCGTTAATTGTTGTAACAGAACGTTAACGCATATGGAATAATACCCATTTAAGAAAAAATATATGTATATATAAATATATAGAATCTAGGAGAATTAAGTTAAAGAATATAGAAAAATAAAAAATAGGATAAAAGTAGGACTCGAGTCTCCGGTTTTACCCCGAGATGCCTACGTAGCCTATAGATGCATCAAAGTCCACGTAGTTCATATGTAAATGAGGGGTGGGATTTATCCCATAAATCCAACTAGGGACTTCTCTTATATGTGTGTGTGTAAAAAAGTGTATTAGTTGTGAGAAAAAATGGGAGAGAAGTGTGAAAATTCCTGTTAGGAATTTATGAGCAAACCCTCTTTTTCTTATCTTTTGGATTTTATTTATATGAAAATAAGAGATGTGCGATAATACTAAATAGAAAGTATATTAGGATATGTGATATGAGAGAATAAAAGTTTTAAATAATAAAATAAGTTAATGTGAATTTAGGAGAATTTAAAGAGAGAGTTGAGAAAGTTGGACCTTCTTGATGATCTTGAATGTTGGAGAGCAGCCCTTTCACTTGGATGATGATGAAAAGTATTTAATTCACCAAGTTTGATGAAAAAGATGATGAAAAGTGAAGGTTGGGAAAGGATTTGGATGTGGATATCACGCTGACTTCGAGAGGAGTTTTTTGAGTTCGCTGCGAGTGATGGATTTCAGATCTTATGTCTTTGGAATGAGGTGAGGCCCTCCTTTTTATAGGCTGAGGGAATTGTTGATCATCATAATACTGGTCCTGTAAATCGGCATATGTTTTTAGGCGCATTGCCGATAGGCAAGGTTTGGAACCTGACATTTGACAGTCTCTTTCAGGTTTCTTCAGAAAAGCGGTCGTAAAGCGCAAAACGTTGATCCAAATCGCACACGAGGTGAACCGTTGGAAAGTTACTTTAGAGACCTTAGGAGTTATTTGGGACTTCTCCCAGGTACAAGAGTTTACTTTGGGTCAAATGTGGCTTGGAAGCGTTCATCGGTCCTTTGGACGGGGAATTATCAGTCGAAAATGGATCGTTTGTCAGCATGGTAAGTCAGAATCACGGGCGGGGCAAACCATTGGAAAGGTTAGGAGATGTACTTAGACATTCCAATGAGTTTGACTCGGTTTGGGAAGTTGACTTTGGTCAAACAGGGCCTAGAAGAGTTCGGTGACCTATTAGAGAAAAATCGATCGTTCGTCCGCACCATAAGTCATAATTGGGCCCGGAGAGGATCGTTAGAAAGGGGTTTTAGCGCCCTTTGAAGATTCATTCAGTATCGATCGAGTTAAAGAGTTGACTTGGTCAAACGGAGCTCGGGAACATCCAGTGGCCTCTTGATCAAGTTTCGGGGGAGAACGGGTCTTTCGTCCGTATCGTTAGTCAGAATCATCCACGGGACAGACCGTTGGAAAGAGGTTTTAATGCCCTTTGAAAATTCATTCAGTCTTAGTCGAGATGAAGAGTTTGACTTTTGGTCAAATGGAGACTAGGAGTGCTCGATGGCCTCTAGGTCAGTACCCAGGGTATGACTTAGGTTTGTAGTGATGAAGGGAGGTGCTAGGGTCCTAAGGAGAGGTTTAGGGGGTACTAGAATGGGGTTTCAATAGATCCCCTTGACGAGTGAGTTTGGAACAAACGAAAGTCATTGAATAGACACCGCATGATTCTTTTGAATGAGGATGACCAATTCAGAGGTTCAAGGACGATTCTGAGGACCTGGGGATGAGGATGACCAATTCAGAGGGTCGAGGTCAATTCCTCACCTAGGGGGAACACTGGGGATGATATCAAGGAAGTTATGATCAAAGATTTAGGTCAATTATGAGGACCTAAAGCGATGCCGGGGGTGATCGATTCTGCGAGTCGAAGCCAATTCTGAGGGCTTAAGTTGAGATGATCACTTTTGCGGGTCGATGCCAATTCTGAGGGCTTAGGTTGAGATGACCAATTTTGCGGGTCGAAGCCAATTCTGAGGGCTTAGGTTGAGATGACCAATTCTACGGGTCGAAGCCAATTTTAAGGGCTTAACTTGAGATGACCCATTCTGCGGGTCAAAGCCAATTCTGAGGTCTTAGGTGTGATGTTCTCGAGGAACTCTACGGAGGAAATTTCCTTGTGATTTTGATTTGAGCTGGGGAGATGATTGCTGGGGAAATTCTTGTATCTTTTGGAGACATTGCTGGGGTAACAACCAATTTGATATTGTAGATTCCACTGGGTTAGTGATTAGGTGGTCCAGGGTTTGGATGTATTTCTTGGGTAAATCTGAGACCTCTAGGGAATAGGAGATAACCTGAAGTCTAGGATACTTTTGGGGTCATCTGGGGACGTTATCGGGGAGAGATTCACTTGGCCTTTGAGAGTTTCGCTGAGAAAATAGAGGTTTTGCTTGAGGGAGTGTGAAATTTTCTTGGTAAAACTATTCTAAACCCTCCCTGGGATTTTTAGGAATTTTTAAGGATTTTTCAGGGGTATTCTGTGAGAGTTTCAATACAAAAACATAAGGGGGTGCCGATCGGCATGGTGTGGAGGGTGCCACTCGGCAGTGGCACGAACTTTTGGAATGCCTCGAGAAGGTAAAAGGTCAGTGATGATCGGTAGGTGGGGGTGCAATGATGATCGGCATGACCCTTGGTTTCCTATAAAATGGGGGCGGGTTCCCATCATTTTTCATAGCTTCTTGCCTTCTTTCTTTCTGTGATTTTCTTCTACGAATCGTTCTAGCATTCCGCAATCTAAAAAATGGCCTCTTTTGTGAGCACTGTGGTACACAGGGAGTTTTTGGTTGTTGACGACTGGGAAAATGTGGAGTGGAGGGCCAGGGCGCCTCTTGCTTTTAGGAGTGCGAACTCTTTTGATGCATTTCAGCCAGTTGCGAACGAGCGGACTTTACTGCAGGATTCGTCGTGTCATCGATCTTCTAGGGTGGTGAACCCTGGTGGTTACATTAGTAAAAAAATGACATTTGGCATTTTTTTTGGTGATTTCCTTTTTTCTTGGATTTTAACAAGGTTTTCTTTTGACAGACTAATGTTTCTTTGTCGACTATGCATGCCCGTGGGATGACGGGGCTTAAGGATGTCTGGGAGCACCTTCCACCTGTGGTGCATTGGGTAGTATCGTCAGCAGGCTTTGGGAGGCTAGCGTCTATGATGGATGAGATGCCTCGTTCGACGGAGGTCTTATGAGCTCTGGGGGAGAGGTGGTGGGACACTACCCACACCTTCCATTTTGGCTCCGGGAAGATTACTGTGACTCCTATAGACGTGCAACAGCTACAGGGGATGGATTATGATGGAGAGAAGATAGAGGTGGATCGTTCCCTATGGGCGAGGCCGGAGGCAGTGCGGGCGGTGTTAGGTGATGTGGGGAGGATAGTATCCAGGGACTATATTCGTTTGTCCCTGTTGAAGGATGTTTTGCTGGGTAGGGTGATTGATGTGGAGGACGGGCTGCAAGTGAGACAGATGGCTCACATGTTTATTTTTCTAGTGTTGGAGGGATTTCTGGTGGCGTTGAGCGGCGACGTTGTCCACTTATGGTTTTTGCCATACTGGAGGATGCTTTTGAACATCCCTCTCTATGATTGGGGGAGCCTAACTTTGGCGACCCTTTATTTTTCTATGGACGCATTTAGGCAGTACTGCCGAAAGACTTTTACTGGAGCCATGTATCTTCTTGAGGTATTCTTTAGTTTGTGCAATTTTTCTTTCATGCATTCGCATTTTCCTTGTGCGTCTCTTTTTGCTCACGGATTTTCTATGAGGTGATTGGGTGTAATACCCATGTAGTTGCTCTGAAGGATGAGATTGTTGGGGGCTTTTGACGTTTGTATCAGTGGAAGAAGTTCAATTGATAGATGAGGAAGTCTCTTTCTCTGGAGGCAGTGCGTTAGGTCTTGAATGGCCTGACCAGTGATAGGGTAAGACTTTTTTCTTCTTCAGTACTGGTCTTCGTGTGCTCTAATTTTGTATTGACTTATATATGCTGGGGATTTTTTAGGTGACCTTTTACCCTTGGGGGATGGTTGTTCAAGACATAGGGTCGACTGGGAAAGCTTTTTTCAGTTCAATGGGCTCAATTATCCCTTGTTGTCTTTGTCCTAGCCCCAATCCGGTCATGAAGTGCATGTTTCTGAATATCTAAATCACATTGACATTGCTAAAAGGGTCATATTCTGTACAAACCCTTTGTTTGAAATCATCCCCTATCGGGAGTAGAAGTGGCTCAACTCGGAATCCTGATAAGAGCATATCATTTGACCCATATTGTATCCCGAGGATTAGATTGCTAGTTCCTGCACACTCGGCATTGTCGTCATCTCCCAAAATGGTGATGACTCGTCTATCGGAGAAGAACATCAATTTTTGGTGGAGCGAGGAAGACACACCCTTGATGTTGTGGAGCCAAGGTCGTCCGAGAAAGAGGTTGAAACAAGATGGGATGTCAATAACTTGGAATTCAATGATAGGGTTTATAGGGCCTACCCCTATTACAAGTTTTTCGAATCCCATCACTTCTCGATAAGTATTATCGTAGGCACGTACAGTAGCGGAGGTTAGAGCGAGGTCGCTTTCCATCAGTCCTAAGAATTTAAAGGTTCTTAATGGGAAGACATTCAAGGCGGATCCATTATCCACAAGAGAGAGCGGTACAATTTTCCCCACAACTTCGAAGGATATATTGAGTGCATGATTGTGATTTGGCCCAATTTTGGGGATGTCTTCTTCAAAAAAGGATAGCATTTGGGTAGAGGTCAAGGATCCCTCTAAATTTACCCCTTCTTCTGGTGTTGTAGAAGAAGGAACAATGGGTCCAGTGAGTAACTTGATCAAAGCATTTATATGCAGCTGGGAAGATCTGAAAAGTCCCCATAAAGTGATGTTGGCCAGATTTTTTTTCAGTTGATCGAGGATCTTGCTCTCCTCGAGGGTCATCTCTGGCATATGAAGGTTTTTAATGCCCTTTCCTTTGTTATTGACTGGTAGTAAGCTTAGGATCTGGTAATGCCTCCCTGATCTAGTCATGTGATTTACTGAAGAAGGGAAGAACGTGAATCATATTTCCTCACCGATATTGGGTTATTCTACCACCTTGTTTATTTTTCCAAGGAGTTCTTCAAATGATATCATCCCACATATATCCTCCATCGGACTAGTCTTCTTTGAAGCTTGCTCTTAATTTGAATCTTAAAATTATTCCCCCCATCTAGTGTCAAGAATTCTATCTTTCCATGGAAAGTCAGTGCATTCCACAACTTCAATGGCTTCTTCGTACAGGTCCTCCCATTCTGTGGGGAGAAGTAAGAGTGAAGGGACCAGGCGCCCTTATATATTCAGAGTATCAAGTAACTCGTTCATACTATAAATATTGTTTATTTACCCGAATAATTTTTCCATTATCTGGACAACATCTTCTAGGTTGACTTCATCGATTTGTACTACCCAACTGTCTGACTCTCGGGCCCATTTTCATGCTTCGAAGAACAGCGTACTGAACCTACGGCAATAAATGATCATCTGTGGGGGCAATTTTATCCCGAACTCTAGGAGTTAGTTTCACATTTCTGACAATTCCATACTTCCTTTTCAAAATGGGTACGAACAGCAATGTATGCTCAGGTAAGGAGTGACAGTGCATGATCAGCGAGGCTAGCAGGGTGTAGGAGGAAGTATGGGCAAGTTTGGAGAGGTTTGGGAGAGTATATGGGAGTGATTTGAGTTAAGGGATCAAAATCTGGGTTCATTTCTAGGAAGATAGCATTGGCATGATTTGGGAGTGGGTTATGAGTAGTGTTTGGATTAGGATTGGCTAGTGGGGCATTGGTACCCCGGTAAATTAGACCTTAGATTATGTTTCGGAGGTGAAAGCATTGATTAGTGGTATGGATAGAAGTTTGGTGAAAGGTGCAATGGGCATCTACCTTAAAGTTTCTTGGGAGTGGATTTGACAATGGACGGGGGTCCAAGGGCTTGATAAGGTTTCGACTTAACAGGGCTTGATAAACTTTGTAGAGGGGAGCATGGATCTCGGTGTATTCCTTTCAGATTGGGATAGGACGACTTTCGAGTGCCCACAAAGTGGTTGGTTGAGAAATGTTATTGATGGTTGAAACTGCAGCACTGGTGGGCTTATCATATTTTCTGGGGGTGAACTATCCGGACACTTTCTTTGGTTCGGCTTCTGTTTTAGCAAGACCATCCTCGATTTCTACTACGGATTATCTGAGAGCTTGGAAGTGGGGATAGTATTATCCTCCCATTGTTGCTCGGACATGGGGTAAGAAGTTCTTCTTTACTATGTTGACTTGTTCTTCCCCGGATGGCTGATTGGTCATCGTGGCTACTTTTTTCCTCCATCGGTCTATGAAGTTACTGACTCATTCCATAGAGTTATGCTTGACCATCTCTAAATAATGACGGGTGACCTCAAGCTCTTAGTTGTATTTGTACTGCGATATGAATTCTTGGTCTACATCCTCCCAGCTACAGATTCTAGACTCCTCGAGTGACAAAAACCATCGGAGGGTGATATCCTTCAAAGTTTGCAGAAACAATTGGGCCATCACTTCTTCATAAGCCCCTAGGATAGTCATAGAATGGTGATAACTACGAAGATAAATAATCGGAGGTCCACTTCCTTCGAATTTCTCGATATTTGGCATCTTGAACTTCTCGGGTAACCTCGCCTTAGGATAAGGAGTCAAGTGGGTGTAGTCCATCTGACTTTGTTGAATTTCTT
Organism: Sambucus nigra; assembly: GCA_949130495.1. NCBI lineage: Eukaryota > Viridiplantae > Streptophyta > Magnoliopsida > Dipsacales > Adoxaceae > Sambucus > Sambucus nigra. The sequence goes on from OX422219.1 coordinate 227,419,079, forward strand.
AGTTAGCATCTTGAGATCTTCTTTGACCTTGTTCAAATCTTCCTCTTTTGGATCAATGATCATAGGCAAGTTAGCCCCATGCTGGGAAGGTTTGGCATAGGAAGCTGGGTAGGCGGCGGCCCATTAGTAGCAGGGGCACGTGGAGCGTGATTATACTCTTTGGGAACCCAAATAGGCTCGGGTGGAGCCATAGCGCAAGGGAATAGGGCCTCAGGCTCTTGAGGAATAGGAACCTAGTTTCGTTGCATCTCTCGGAACTCAGTCTAGAGGTTATTAATCTTGGAAACGAGTTGAGCTAAAACTGCCGTCAGATCTGTGGTTGCACAACTGGTACTTGATATGTGTTCTCCATGGAAAGCGGATGGATTCCGAAATTAAAAAAAGTAGCAGGGGAACGGACTGAACTCTGGGGTGATTTGACTGAAGACCGAAGCCAATAAGGAGCCAGGTCAAGGGCGTGTGATCGACCTGAGAAGGCGTAAAATGGGATTTATTTTTTAGATAAAGAATAAAAATATTTTTGACATTTTTTTCTTTTTGAGATTGAAAGAAAAAATATTTTTGACTTTTTGATAAAGAAAGGAGAAATGTTTTTTTTATTTTTGATAAAGAAAGGATAAATGTTTTTGGATTTTTGATAAAGAAGGGAGAAGTGTTTTTGGACTTTTGATAAAGAAGGGGAAATGTATGTTTTTGGATCTTTGATAAAGAAGGGAGAAATGTTTTTGGATTCATGATAAAGAATGGAGAAATGTTTTTGGATTTTTGATAAAGAAGGGAGAAATGTTTTGGGAGATGGGTCTCAGCATGATTATTATAACTATTATGATCTCACTTGTATTAAATTTTCCTAAATGCAAAATGAAATGCCGGACGGGACCCGATCCTGGAAAATTTGGGTTTGTGACATATGCAAAGCTAGGGTTGGACTTGTAACCAGGCTCACAGGAAGGGTCCCATTTTAAAAATGTGCAAAATTTTGGTCGGTAGGCCGACTCAAAATTTCGTTAGAGTTTTGGGTCGAAACCGCCAATCTAACATGTGTGTCCTAGGATTCACACCTATATGTGGGTATGCAGTTGGTTGCGTGAATCGGAAAGGGGTCCCCCCTTTGGCATGACTTCCACGATATACGTCTTTGCTTTTTAGAGCAATCGGTACGTGTGGACAAGCCATTTGATATACCTGAGTGTATGTGAATTGCCTCACTATATACCTCATGGGAACGATATGTGTGAGAGAGAATTTGATATACTACGCGTACGTGCACGAGTTCCCTGCGATATACATCCCGTCATGACTTCGGTCAAGAGGTAGGATGGGGGGGAACCGTTCGATATACGTCAAAGCTACTTGTACAATGGAAGGTGAGAGTTGTATCGCTTAGTCTAACTGCACCCTGCCGGACTAGCGCCCATCACGAAGTGACCCTCTAGTTACCCGACAAGATTTGGTCAATCACAATGCTCTTTGGTGATGTCGTGTGAATCATGCATAATTCACTTATTAGTATCTTATGATTAGAGTATCTTTCTTGATCATGCCAAACAGGGAGCAAAGTACAAGTACCAATGGTATACCAAGTAAGGATGCGTGATGCGTGCAACATGTGGATATATGTGATCCTAGGTGAACGTGGTGCATAGTGTACATGGAGAATCTCCTATAAGTGTGTGAATAGAAGGATAAGCCTAAGGTAAACATGAAAAGGGGAACATGAAAAATAGGGGAAAATATAAGAAAATAAAACACCCATGTAAATATAGTCGAGCCCTCAAAATCATAAAAATCCCCAGCGGAGTCGCCACTGTGGCCATCCTCGATCCTCGCAGTGGGAGAGTCATAGGAGGGGGTGTCATCTCTGTGGGGAGAGGATCCCGGTCCCGAGCATCACTCTCGGGAGCACTTCAGCCGGCGTCGGCAATGTGTGAGGTGAAAAATGTAGAGAGATGGAGTCACCAATCTATTTTACTCAAAACAGACAAAAGAAAAGGAGGAGCCATCCAGAAGGACAGCATCCAAAGACATATTGATACATATGAAATCAAAATGATTCGAAAAGGGTTCGGAGGCTAAGTTACGAAATGGGAAGGTGCTAGGCACCCATTCCACCCTTGCGATCTCTCATGGATTGTTGTTATTTTCCTTTATTTCCTCGCGATATGTGTGCATGTGTATATGTAGTGTAGATAGGAATCATCGACTTGTATCATGGAAAAGATAAAGCGAGTCATCCATAGGAATGTTGCTAAAAATAATATTGAAATAGGATTTACGCGATTATTCTAACGTTTGTCGTTATAACGGAACGATAACCCATATGGAATAATGCGCCATTAATAACAAATATATGTATATATAAATATATAGAATATAAGAGAATTAAGTTAAAGAATATAGAAAAATAGAAAATGGGAGAAAAGTAGGACTCGAGTCTTGGGTTTTACCCCGAGACGCCTACGTAGCCTATAAAGGCATCAAAGTCCACGTAGTTCGTATGTAAACGAGGGGTGGGATTTATCCCGTAAATCCAATCCGGGACTTCACTTATGTGTGTGTGTGTGTGCGTGTAAAAAAGTGTGTTAGTTGTGAGAAAAGTGTGAGAGAAGTGTAAAAATTCTTGTTAGGAATTTATGAAGTTGACTTTGGTCAACCGGGGCTGGAAGCGTTCGGTGATCTTTTAGAGAAAAACGGGTCGTTCGTCCCCACCGTAAGTCAGAATTGGGGCCGGAGCAGACTGTTGGAAAGGGGTTTCAGTGCCCTTTGAAAATTCATTCAGTCTCAGTCGAGATAAAGAGTTTGACTTTTTGTCAAATGGAGCCTGGGAGTGCCTGATGGCCTCTAGGTTAGTACCCGTGGTATGACTTAGTGGTGCGCCCAAAATAAAGCTTGTGATTCAAGTGCAAATCTATCGTAACAAGTAATAACCGGTAAGTACGGAATCGTGATCCACAGGGATTGAAACACTCCTAAGAGAACACGATTGGGGTAAAGAGATTCTCTAAACATCACAAAAGTTAAAGTGTAAAAGATGATTTAATAGTTTGGAAATGTGATTGAGAGAGATCTCTAAACTAACATACTAGTGATGATCAGATGATTAATTAATGATTACGGAACTATGAAAAGAACTAAGGTAAGCTTGAGTTCAAGAAATTAAAGGGATCGAGGATCATTCTCCCACCTCGGATTCACAAAGAAGGGGATTATAGTGCTTGGTTGAAATTAATTCTAATATAGCATAACTAATTAAGTCCGAACATCAACCATGTAGAGACTAAACTCAACAATGGAGGATTAGGGGTTAATTAATTATTGCCAGATGGGTTGGGTTTGTAGTAAAGCTTCAAACACTAGCCCTTGCATGACAAGAGGAGTTAAGAAGCTATGATACTCCAATACCAACACATGAAGTTCCATTAGAACAATTATAAACCAAACCCTAAATATTAAGTTCAAGCATCCAAGGTGGGATTTTGATCCCCAATCACAAGTCTAGCTACTCATAATTAAAACTAAACTACACATGCTAGTTAACAACATAGTTAAATTAGTTATCTAGTTGAAACACAAACCAATACAAGGGATGGAATTAAATGCAAATTAAAGCTAGTGGAACAAGTAGAGATGAAGTAAATGAACCTTTCTTGCATTAATACCCACAATTCAACTAGTAATCAAATCTTTACAAGTTGGTGAAAACCATAATGAATCTTGACCTAGGAGAGAGAAGAGAGTGTTTTTATATCACCAAATATCTAACAAAAGTAATCTCCCTACTAAAGAGGAAAAACAAGGGATAAATCCTCGAAAAAATCCAACCAAAATGGCAAACTAGTAATAAGAGGAAAGCTGGAAATGCAGGGCCGAATCGATTCAGTGCCAAATCCGAATTGATTCGGAAGTGTAGAGAATTTCCCCTGCATGTAACCGAATCGATTCGGTAGTAATGGCGAATCGATTCGGGCCTGCTGTGAGAAGAAGAGTTGCCTATATAGGCATTAGTTGTCCCATGCTTCACCGAAACTTCCGTAACATCTTCGTTCGAGGTCGGATTCAAGCACCGTCGGAGGCCACGCGAAGATAAGAAGAAGGTCTACAACTCCCGTGAAGAAATCGGGAACAAAACCCGAGTGATGAAATTACCAAAATGCCCCCGACTGTGCAAGTGTCAACGGAACTTTTCCGGGTCAAAACCAAACTTCCCAAAATGCATTCCCGAGACCTATAAAATCTTAATAATGACACATACAATGTATATATGATGAATTCAGGGGTTAGTCAATAAATGAGTATAGAAACCGGGAAATACATGCACGGGAATGCTAGAATGTACAAATTAACGGGGTATAAAATACAATAAAAGTGACGAATCACACCCCCTAACTTATACATTGCTAGTCACGAGCAATGAAGTATGAAGAAACAAGGGCCAACAACGCAACCAAAATATAAGAAATATGTACAACGTAGGAAAAGTGCCACTTTCATAGGCGAACGATTGCATTTAGCGTATGCAATAAGCCATTTTTAAACCCCTAGGTGGCCCTAGGGGACGAGTGAGGTCTCGTGAGGGTTTCCAGGGATGACACCCACAAACATCGAATCAACTCATACTATGATACGGCAAAATCCAATGCGTAGCTCAACAAATATTTAAGAAGCACAATTTATCAACAAAGTGAACGAAGCTCGCACAAAATACGGCAATTATCGGCATTAAACAAATAACTTCAATAAAAATCGAAACCATGGAAATGCGAAATAAGGGGACACATGTGGTAATTTAGATTTGGCAAAACTTTCAAAAGCCATATAAAAGCTAAGGCATGCATACTCAAGTTCTCTCCGGTTGTTACACTCAACAAATGAAACACTTAGAAATGGGATGTAACACACACTTGACATGAGGGCATTAAGAGTAATTGTAAAGGAAAACTAGGCCACACACATGTCATCAATGAAGAACGCAATATAAAAGTGAAAAATACAATCTCATGAAATTATATTGCATATTAACTAAGAGAAAAGCATTTAAACAGATTATCGCTAATATTCGACCTTTGAATCACATCACCCAAGGATCAAATAGGACTTTTGGGGGTATAGAAATTAGGCTAGGTTAGGGTTAGGAAAAGGAAGGGATGTGTGTAGGATCAAAGGAGATTCGGGAATATCGCGCAGGATAATGGATTTAATGGGCAACTTAGGAATCGAAATCAAATTGCACAAGCAATGTATTCATGAGAGTGAGACTTTGATATTCATACACATGGTGAAATGGGAAACAACTAGGGCCCATTTTATTCGATACTTATTCTTTTCTTTCTTTGATTTCTTTGCTTTTCTTTTCTTTGATTTCTTTGCTTTTCTTTTCTTTGCTTTCTTATAGCTTGATTGCAATCCATATAAACAACATCATTCAATCTCGGGAACAATCCCAAATCAAGGTACGGGAAGAGTAAATAAGGGTTTAGGACTCCAATGTGGAGTTGGACAAGGGATTTGGGGTTGAAATGAAAGGAATAATAAGGCTCAAGGGGGTTGACTAGGGGAAACATTTAAGGGAAAGGTCAAGGTCATATTGGTTTAACAACAAGGGCCTATAATCCTTTCCTAGAGTTTCATGTGATTCGTGGAACTCAACACCATTGAAAATCATGCTCAAGTGACAAATCAGTTAGTATGCAATCAAATGAAAAGAAAATGAGATCGTCAACGAGTTCATTGACAAGAAAGAGATATAGTGGGTGAATAAGCTCACAAATGATGATAAGTCTCAATTTTCACTTTTGTAAGGGTATAGCATGTGCCTTAGAATAACGAATTTGAAACACTTTTAAACCAAATCATAAATAATTATTTATGTATATGCTCAAAGCTTCACAGTTTAATTTTATGATACTATTCACAATGCAAACAATAACGGGCTAAAGGGTAATAAATCAATGACTCAAAGCATGCTTCATAGCTATACAATAGGATATGTCGATCATATAAGTAATCATAGTAGATTAAAAAAAAAAATTACTACTAACATGATAACCGGCATCGCAATGGTATAACATACCCCCTAACTTGAATGAAACATTGTCCCCAATGTTAGTAGGGATAAAAAGGGAAAAGGGGTATGAAAATAGTCACCCCGTAAGGAGTAACTCGAGAAACGCGCAACGGCATGCCTGTTACAAGTTAGTACCATAAACAATAATATATACTAAATAGATATATACAAGAACAAATATGAAACTGAAAATGAGTAACTTCATTAATAATTAAGAGTTGTGTACATGGGGCAAAATAAAACCAAAATTAGAAAATACAACAGTTGTACTCTCTTCTCCCCACACTAATACACAACTACAAAGGTACACACCCAACAATCAAAATGAACAACCACCCAAAAATTCAGCAGCAGAGAAAATAGGATGACAACGGCCTACATATCGTCCGGATGGCAGCGCGGGGACTCGGGCGCGGGGGGGTCGCGAGGGGCATATGGGTCATAAAGGTACGGAGGCACCGGAGCCTCGCCACCGCGGAGGTGTGAAAATAAATCCATCTGCGCCCGAGTAATCATGGATATATCGCGCTCGTAAACGCCCCGATAAGCAGAAAAATCGGCCTGGAACGATGCAAAGCTAGACATATACGTGCCCCGAAACTCGGAGAAATCATCATGTAACTTATCCATCCACACCCCAAGATACGCAATGGGGTCTAAAGTAGATGGTGCAGGAGGTGGGATGGGATGAGGTACTTCCGGAATATCCGGCATAGGAGCGTCCGCAGCGTCAGGGGCAACAGGAGCATCCGGGGCATCAAAGGCACGCTTCTTCCTCCTCTCCCAATAGTCCTGCCCCAAGCTCTTTGTAATAGTCTTATCATTAAACACCTTGGGCAGCCTCAGGATCTTGTCGCTTCCCAAAACCTTACACCCGACATTCCTACAAATTCGAGAAATCAGACGCGCGAAAGGAAGAGTTGTGGTTCCCTTCTCGCTGTAGGCAGCGTTCACAATTTGGTGCAATATGAGGGCGGGAAGACTGATGACCATGTCATCCGATAAGAGACTATATAAGAAGAGGGCCTGCTTGTAGCGAAGGACCGCCTTGGTCTGAGTGGGAATGATGGAGTTAACTGCGATGAGATGGAGGATACGGTGTACATCGGGCATGCCCGAAGTGGGGAAAGTATCTCCCCCCCAAATCTTGCCGGGTGCAAGACGCGCAATGAGTAGGTCTTGCGTAAGCTGAGGCGCGTCTGTAAGAACCGGGTAATGATATAGCTCGGGGTCAGACGCCCCGCTAAGGTGAGTAGCCAAGATGGTCTTCGATATAGTGATCCTCCTCCCCTCACATATGCCTCATACGTGCCGCCGTGCATAGATACCAGAGAGGCGTAGAAACGGAGCACGTGGTCCTCGTTGACCTCACCCCTCATGGCCAGATGGGCCTCCCAATTGAATTTGGCCAACAATCACCGCACAGAAGCGGGCATCTCCTCAACAATCACTTCCTTCTCAATAGCGATCGGGCGACTGGTTTTGAACATGGCCCGATACCATTCCATATCCTCCTTGGAACGAAAGGAATCAAAACCAGCCCCTCCCAGTCCAGTAACCACAAAGGAGGTTGTCTTAGTGATCGAAGGAACCTACAAGGCAATTCAATTTGATACATACACAATTAGTGTAATGCATAAAATCAAAGTGTTCGTGAAAATTGGGGATACTAGGTTCGGATGGTGTGCGTTGGGAAAAATGGTCGAGTAGACGTAACCGACGCACACCATACTCAAACAAAGACAATTCAATAGGAATGTTCGATAAAATGTGCGAATATAGAGCATTAGCGCACAAAATCTTCACAGAGACAATTTATCGAACACTTAGTGTGCAATTTATAGAAAGTAGGGTGAAAATGACATGTTTAATGTGAAACAACCCCAACAAATACAACTGAATCATCAAAACATCATAAACAAGTTGTATTTGTTGGATTTATATCACAAACAATGAGATAAAATGGAGCATTTGGCATAAAATTCGAATTTTTAAAATATCCCAAATAACCCTACTTTCTATACCAAGAACACTAAATAAGAATTGAAATTGAATAGAGTGGATTGAAGTAGTCACCTTTGATGAGGAAGCCTTGGATGACGAAGCCATGGATTGAATATGATTGGAGGAAGGGAAATATTAAGGGAGAGGGAGAATTCGCAGGTTTTGGGAGAAGAGATAATGTGAAGAGGAAAATAAGAAAATGGGGGAATTTTAAGTGACAGGGGGACCGAATCGATTCGGTGGAAAAATCGAATCGATTCGCAAATCTCGAATTCAACACTGGAAGGGCCCTGAATCGATTCGGTGTATAACCGAATCGATTCGCAAATGGAGACCTGACACTTTTGATTTACCGAATCGATTCGCCAGAATTGCGAATCGATTCACAAACCCAAAGTTGGCTACTGGAGTGGGGCGAATCGATTCGGTGGAAAACCGAATCGATTCGGCTTCTGGGATTTCAGTTTCTGCTTTGCTGAAACATGTTTTTTTCGAGGGTGGTTGGATTGGGCTGCTAATGGGAGGATTTTTGGACCCTAAAGATGAAGTTATATATGTACAAAGGGTCCGGGACAAAAAATTTGCACCCCGTACATGCCGGGGGATGCTCGGCACCAAAAACTCACAATTCCGATGTCCTATAGAGCCCCGTAAACGGGGTCGGACAATGGGATCGTGTCCGAACATGGGTCAAATGGTTCTAGGAAAGGCTTGAGACGCTGACCATTGACCTTGAACAACTTCCCATCAGATGGGTTCTCAATCTCAATTGCACCGTGATGATGGACGGTCTTAACAACAAACGAACCCGTCCACCTAGACCTTAGCTTACCTGGGAATAAATGTAACCTAGCGTAGTATAAGAGAACTTTTTGAAGAGGGTGAAATGTTTTTCGGAGTATGTGCTTGTCGTGCCTCTCTTTAACCCTTTGCTTATAGATTCTCGCGCTCTCGTATGAATCATTTCAGAGTTCATTCAATTCATTGAGTTGGAGCATTCGCTTCTTTCCGGCCTTATCTAGATCAAAATTGAATTTCTTGATCGCCCAATAGGCCTTGTGCTCGATTTTTACTGGTAAATGGCATGGTTTACCGTACACAAGTCTAAAGGGAGACATACCCAATGAGGTCTTGTAGGCCATACGATATGCCCATAAAGAGTTAGTAAGCTAAAGAGACCAATCCTTGCGGTCCGGATTGACCGTCTTCTCTAGGATGTGCTTGATCTCTCGATTGGCCAATTCAGCTTGGCCATTGGTTTGCGGGTGGTAGGTAGTTGCAACTTTATGATTTACCCCATACTTTCGCATAAGATTAGTGAACGGAGTATTACAAAAATGTGTTCCGTTATCGCTTATGATCGCCTTCGGAGTTCCGAAACGCGAAAGCATGTGTTCCTTAAGGAACTTCAACACCACCCGATGGTCATTGGTTTTGGACGCAATGGCCTCGACCCACTTCGATACATAATCTACGGCCACCAGGATGTAAAGGTTACCAAAAGACGGCGGGAATGGGCCCATGAAATCAATTCCCCAACAGTCAAAGACTTCAAGTTCTAGAATGGGGGACATTGGCATCATGTTTCGACGGGTTATAGCACCTAATCTTTGGCAACGATCACACGAAACACAGAATTCGTGTGCATCCTTAAAAAGTGTGGGCCAATAAATCCCGCATTGCAAGATTTTTGCGGCGGTTTTCTTGGAAGAAAAGTGGCCCCCACATGCCTCCGTATGGGAGAGACGAATTACGCTCTGATACTCATCATCCGGGACACATCTCCGGATGATCTGGCCGGGGCAATATTTGAACAGATACGGATCATCGAAAAAGAATCTCCTTACCCAACTAAAGAATTTCCTCTTCTCTTGAGGGGTCCAGTGAGATGGAATCGAACCCGTCACGAGGTAGTTCACGATATCAGCGAACCACGGCAGAGAGGAAGTGGAGAAAAGTTGTTCATCCGGAAAGAATTCAGCAATGGGGAGTTGGTCCTTGGGTGCCTCAAACATTAAACGCGACAAGTGATCCGCGATAACATTTTCTACTCCTTTTTTATCTTTAATAGTCAAATTAAACTCCTGGAGTAAGAGCACCCACCTAATCAAGCGCGGCTTGGCGTCCTTCTTAGACAGAAGGTATTTGAGCGCCGCATGATCCGTAAAACAAACTATGGGGGATCCCACGAGGTATGCCCAGAATTTATCCTAAGCATAGACAACCGCTAATAACTCTTTCTCGGTGGTCGAATAGTTCAACTGAGCACCGTTAAGAGTTCGACTCGCATAATAAATGACATGGGGTTTCTTGTCACTCCTCTGTCCTAAAACAGCCCCAACCGCGAAGTCGCTAGCGTCACACATCAATTCGAAGGGTAGGGTCCAATCAAGAGCTTGAATTATGGGAGCGGTGGTAAGCATACTTTTCAAAGTCTCAAAAGCTTCTTGACACTCATCGCTCCATTCGAAAGGGGTTTCCTTGGAGAGGAGATTACAAAAGGGTCTAGCCATCGAGCTAAAGTCCTTGATGAAACGACGATAAAATCCTGCATGCCTAAGGAAAGACCTTACATCTTTCAGAGATTTAGGGGCGGGTAAGTTGGCAATGACCTCAACCTTTGCCTTGTCTACCTCAATACCATCTGAGGAGACGATGTGACCTAAGAAAATACCCTTAGTGACCATAAAATGGCACTTCTCCCAGTTTAACACGAGCTTTTTCTCCACACATCTAGACAAAACCTTCTCTAGCATAGAAAGATAATGGTCATAGGAGTTGCCAAAGACGCTAAAGTCGTCCATGAACACGTCTAGACCACGTTCTACCATATCACTAAACATGCTCAACATGCACCTTTGGAACGTAGAAGGCGTATTACATAACCCGAAGGACATCCTTTTTTAAGCAAAAGTCCCAAAAGGGAATGTGAAGGTAGTTTTGTCCTAATCCTTGAGATCAAGTTCGATATGGTTGTAACCCGAGTACCCATCGAGAAAACAATAGTAAGGATGGCCGGACACGCGTTCCAACATTTGGTCAATAAAAGGAAGGGGGAAATGATCCTTTAATGTCATTTCATTAAGTTTTCTATAGTCGATGCATACACGCCACCCAGTGGTGGTGCGTTTAGTGATCAATTACCCTTTCATGTTTTCTACAATGGTGACTCCTGATTTCTTTGGAACCACTTGAATTGGACTGACCCATTTGCTATCGAATATCGGATATATGATATCAGCATCTAAAAGCTTAATTACCTCCGCCCTCACAACTTCCTTCATCACCGGATTCAATCTCCTTTGCATCTTTCGAGTGGGTTTTGCATCCTCTTCAAGATTAATTTTGTGAGTGCAAATCAAGGGACTAATTCCCTTTAAGTCTGCAATTGTCCACCCAAACGCACCCTTGTATCTCCTTAGCAAGTCTATCAGCCTTTGTTCTTCACCCGCCTCGAGGCTTGATGAGACAACAACGGGATATGTCTCATTTTTGCCTAAGTAAGCATATTTTAACTTGGAAGGCAATTGCTTTAATTCAAGTTTGGGGAATCGCACATCCGAGGGAACTTCATACGAATCACGAGGGGGTAAGTCCTCAAAAACACTACACCAATTAACATCATCAACACTCTCGTCTTCATGTAACAACAAGCTTATAAACTTGACCTCTTCATCATAAGGAGAATAGCTATTCTCCAAGTAAATCGGGTTCACAAGACATCCCTCTAAGGGGTCCGAAAAATATGTAGCATCAAAATGCTCTTGTACCACCTCCTCTAGAAAGTCCACCTCATGGACTTCATCATCATAATCTCCCACTTGGTTCGAAACATTGAAGATGTTCATTTCCAAGGTCATATTCCCAAATGTCAGGTTCATTTGGCCATTCCTAGTATTAATTAATGCATTGGAAGTGGCCAGGAAAGGACGACCGAGGATAATGGCGGTAGTTCTACCGCTAGGAGAAGTAGGATGGGTGTCAAGCACCACAAAGTCCACAGGAAAGTAGAATTTGTCAACCTGTATTATGACATCTTCTACTACACCCCTCGGAACCTTAACGGAGCGATCCGCTAATTGGAGGGTAATCTTTGTGGGCTTGAAGTCCCCTAGACCGAGTTGTTCATAGACATGGTAAGGTAACAAATTTACACTTGCTACTAGGTCTAGCAAAGCCTGCTCAATTTTAAAGTACCCTATCACACATGAGATGGTGGGACATCCGGGATCTTTATATTTAGGTGGTAATTTAGATTGAATTATTGAGCTAATGTTTTCGGCCAAGAAGGCTTTCTTCCTTACAAATAATTTTCGCTTAACAGTTATTAAGTCTTTTAAGAACTTAGCATAAGCGGGGACTTGCTTGATTTCATCCAAAAGAGGGATGTTAATTTTTACCTGTTTGAACATCTCTAGTATGTCAGCGTTATTAACATTCCCCTTTTGCGACAGGAGCCTTTGAGGGTAAGGTACGGAACTAGGAAGCTTCGAAACCACATCCGACTCTAACGGGGCTTTCCCCTCTCTCTGCCTCAAGGAGGCATCTTCGACCTCTAATGGGTCGGGCAAAACCTTCTTAACGACGGTGGGGACACTAGGAGGGGTGGGCTTATCAACGACTTTCCCACTCCTAAGAACGGTCACAGCCTTAGCACTATCGGGAGGGGGGTTCGAAGTGTCATTGACATTATTTTTCCCCAAGGCCTTTTGAGGTTGGGAAGGGAATTTTCCCTTCTCTTGGATACTCAAAGCCGAGGTCAACTTGGAGATTTCCTTTTCAAACCTAGAATTTGTGGCTTGTTGAGAGGTTATGAAAGATTGAAGAGTCTCTTCGAGGCTCCTCTTGTTCGGGTGAGCATACAATGGTATAACCGGAGGAGGTGGTCCTTGAGGGGGACCTTGCATTTGAGCTTGGGGTGGAGGAACTTGATTATATGGTTGTTGAAAATTATGAGGTGGGGGAAGATTTTGATAATTCGGGGGAGGTGGATTTTGAGAATGTTGGGGCTGCCCATAAGAGAAACCCAGATGGTTTCTCCACGAAGGATTATAGCCCTCACCTAAAGGAGTCATGTATTGTTTCTTGTAAGTGGCCATCGCATTGGCTTGATCGTGAAGCATCACTTTATATGCCGGGATTGTTGGACAATCCCTCGTTGAGTGATCTCAACGTCGCAAATGGCACAAGACTCCTCTACATGTGAGGGAGAAGGATGGGATGGTTCCCGATCTTTGGCATCCATTGCCTCGATATGCTTGGAAAGTTGGGCTACTCTTAATGACATATCATCTCCTTCGGCAAGGTGATATATCCCATGGCTAGACGAATGTGGATTGGATGATCGGGCATTGGTTTTGCTAGGGTCCGAAGTGTCCCACGCTTGGGTGGTCTCAGCACAATATTTGAAATGTGCCCACGCATCATGTGGATCTAAACCAAAAAACTCGCCGGACCACATTGTCTCCACCATTTGTTTAGCATTGAGGGTAAGGCCATTGTGGAAAAAAGAGATCAATCTCCACTTTTTGAACCCGTGTTGTGGGCACTTATAAATTACCTTATTAAATCTCTCCCAACATCTCTCGAATGATTCACCTTCGGTTTGAGCGAAGGTTTGGATTTGACCCTTTAAAGAGTTGGTGCGATGAGTAGGAAAGAATTTCTTCAAAAATTGCGCTCGCATTTCGCGCCAATTACCGATGGAATTAGGAGCCAAGGACCAAAGCCAAGTTTTGGCTTTGTCCTTTAAGGAAAATGGGAAGAGTTTGAGTCGTGTGACATCTAGAGGGCAGTTTTGATCGCTAAAAGTAGCGCACACCTCCTCAAACTCTCTAACATGAAGGTAAGGTTGTTCACTTTCCATGCCGTGGAAAGTAGGAAGTAATTGGATCATTCCGTTACGAAAATGGAATTGTGCGGAATTGTAGGGAAAAATGATACAAGACGGAGATGTGGTCCTCTCCGGTTGAAAATAATCACGCATGGTCCTATAAGGGGGGTCGGGTGCAACCCCTTGACTACCGTGCTCACTAACATTCTCGGCCATGGTTGTGGGATCGGAGTGAGCCCAGGTATACGAAGAAGATGAGATCGAACTAGAACGAGAACTTAATGGTAAAGGTCTCCAATAATCCGAGGGTTCACTAGACGATGGTTCACAAAGAGGATTTAAATTGCTTTTAGATTGATTTTTGGAAACCGTGATGTCACGGTGACCATAGGGAACGATAGTGTAAAGGGAATTTCTAAACCCTAAGATAGTTGCCAATCCCCGACAAAGGCGCCAAAAACTTGGTGCGCCCAAAATAAAGCTTGTGATTCAAGTGCAAATCTATCGCAACAAGTAATAACCGGTAGGTACGGAATCGTGATCCAGAGGGATTGAAACACTCCTAAGATAACAGGATTGGGGTAAATAGATTCTCTAAACGTCACAAAAGTTAAAGTGTAAAAGATGATTTAATAGTTTGGAAATGTGATTGAGAGTGATTTCTAAACTAACATACTATTGATGATCAGATGATTAATTAATGATTACGGAACTATGAAAAGAACTAAGGTAAGCTTGAGTTCAAGAAATTAAAGGGATCGAGGATCATTCTCCCACCTTGGATTCACAAAGAAGGGGATTATAGTTCTTGGTTGAAATTAATTCTAATAGAGCATAACTAATTAAGTCCGAACATCAACCATGTAGAGACTAAACTCAACAATGGAGGATTAGGGGTTATTTAATTATTGCTAGCTGGGTTGGGTTTGTAGTAAAGCTTCAAACACTAGCCCTTGCATGACAAGAGGAGTTAAGAAGCTATGATACTCCAATACCAACACATGAAGTTCCATTAGAACAATTATAAACCAAACCCTAAATATTAAGTTCAAGCATCCAAGATGGGATTTTGATCCCCAATCACAAGTCTATCTACTCATAATTAAATCTAAGCTACACATGCTAGTTAACAACATAGTTAAATTAGTTATCTAGTTGAAACCCAAACGAATACAAGGGATGGAATTAAATGCAAATTAAAGCTAGTGGAAGAAGTAGAGATGAAGTAAATGAACCTTTCTTGCATTAATACCCACAATTCAACTAGTAATCAAAGCTTTACAAGTTGGTGAAAACCATAAATGAATCCTGACCTAGGAGAGAGAAGAGAGTGCTTTTATATCACCAAATATCTAACAAAAGTAATCTCCCTACCAAAGAGGAAAAACAAGGGATAAATTCCCAAAAAAATCCAACCTAAATGGCAAACTAGTAATAAGAGGAAAGCTGGAAATGCAGGGCCAAATCGATTCGGTGCCAAATCCGAATCGATTCGGAAGTGTAGAGAATTGCCCCTGCATGTAACCGAATCGATTCGGTAGTAATGGTGAATCGATTTGGGCCTGCTGTGAGAAGAAGAGTTGCCTATATAGGCATTAGTTGTCCCATGATTCACTGAAACTTCTGTAACTTCTTCGTTCAAGGTCGGATTCAAGCACCGTCGGAGGCCACGCGAAGATAAGAAGAAGGTCTACAACTTCCGTGAAGAAATCGGGAACAAAACCCGAGTGTTGAAATTACCAAAATGCCCCCGACTGTTCAAGTGTCAACGGAACTTTTCCGGATCAAAACCAAACTTCCCAAAATGCATTCCCGAGACCTATAAAATCTCAATAACGACACATACAAAGTATATATGATGAATTCAGTGGTTAGTCAATAAATGAGTATAAGAACCGAGAAATACATGCACGGGAATGCTAGAATGTACAAATTAACGGGGTATAAAATACAATAAAAGTGACGAATCACTTAGGTTTGTAGTGATGAAGGGAGGTGCTAGGGTCCTAAGGAGAGGTTTAGGGGGTACTATAATGGGGTGGCTACACCATCCATTACTGCTCTGGAAAATGAGATCGCATAGATCGCAGCTGTAACATATAAAGGGCGGTTGTGAAAATAAGGCATTTGCCTATCTGCCTCTAAAAATACCACTTCAGAAGTTTATCTCTTAATCAGCCTTCCAATTAGCCCAAGCTAATTTATTGAGGGGTCTCATAACTGTTGTATCACCTCCAAAACTTTTTTTTATGAGCATCCTTGTGTCATATTTCACTCCTATTTGATCGAAGAACCATTTGAACTTGGGACTCCTTGCTATGCCTTCGCACTTAGAGTCTAAGTCTACTTCGTATGTCAAGGCATTAGAAACATATTCTACCTCAAATATCCCCCCCTCATCTAGGGCAAGAATGACATCCACCTGGCATTCTAAGAGGTCGACATGATCGAATTCCTTGCCTTCTTCATATTCTTGGTCTGAACTGAAGAACCATTCCTCACGCTTTCTTTCTAGCTCACTCGGGTGCTTGCTGCTCAAAGTTAACTTCTCCAACTCTTTAGATATCTCATCACCATTTTCCCACTCCATCATCTTTTGAACTGCTTTTTCATTATATTCCACTACTATATTGGAAGTACCAAAGTGATGTGCTAGAAGTGGGTTTTCATTAACATCCACTGGGAGTATCTTCAAGGTAGCATTGGCCACCTTCTCACCAATGATCCTTCTCAAGTAATAGCATTCCTGAGTAGAGTGTTGCACCCGTTGGTGTAACTCCCAATACTTAGGGGTGTCTTTGTTCTCTTCTATTGGAGTTTCACCATTTAGGGAAGAGAGACATGCTATCCCCTCCCATACCAATGTACAATAACAATCCATAGCTTCCCCTACACTATAAGGTAGTGGTGGTGGATCATTTTCTCCAAACTTTCTCTTGTTATCGGGGGCGTTATTCTTGGATCTGGAACCTCCCTTATTGCCATTGCAATTTCCATCCACGTAGTTAACTGCATGTCTCCTTGAGATGTGAAATCTTCCAGAAATAAGTGGTACTTATGTCCTCTAACTTGAGGTCCTTGGTTTGATTATCATGGATATGTTTCTCCTAGCCTTGGTGAACTCTCGAAAGGTTCCATCTCTAGTCTCAATGAGCAGATGGAGTTTGTATTCCTTGAGGATCCCTTTAGCCCAAATTTGAAGAAATCCTACCTCTGTAACCTCCTCGTGGACATCAAGTGCTCTCCCATGAAAGCGCTTAATATATTGCATCAACCCCTCCCCAGGCATTTTGACCTCTTATGCCAAGTGTCAGAACGTGAACTCATTTTTCGTCACGAAGAACTTTTGGAGAAATTGTCTGTGCATCTCTTCTTAGGAAGGGATGTTATTGGGTGCCAAATGGAAGTACCTCGTGCAGGCCTTCCCCGTGAGGGTCTTGGAAAAATCTCTCAACCTCGGGTTTTTATCATTCACATGCACTCCCGAGTATTTAATAAACCTATTCACATACTCTCTTGGGTTCTCTCCTGTGATAATGAACTTGATAAATTTTGGTGAGGCATACCCTTCTGGGTACGGTTTCTTATTCACTTCCTTTAGGTAGGGGTCTTGAAGTTCCTCGTACAAGTGAGAGGTCTCCTTCTTAAAAGAGGAGAGAAGCTTCCTCACCTTATCCATAGTAATATCCTGGGAAGGGGATTCATCTAGACCCACACCCTTTGTTTCAGGTGAGCTTGATAGTGTCGGTTCTTTCTCCAGTGCCACTTTTCAAGGTGGCATTGTTTTTGCCGAAGCGGTTAATAGAGTGGTCGCCCCTCCAGGGAGTGTTGCTTTAGGTGTTACGCATCCTTGACCCAAACTTGATAGGTCTACATTGTTTTGTTTCAAGAAATCAAAGAACATGCTCATAAGGCTCATACCTATCATCGGAGCTGTCATTGGTGAACTGGTCTACCCTACCTGAGGGGAAGATGTTTGCTTGATCATCACCACATCTTCATGAATGGTCTGGTCACTCTAAGTCCCATTCCCAGGTGGAACATCATCAAAAACTAGTTGTTTAGAAATATTCAAACCTTCTTTGCCTCGGAAGGAAGAATACCTCCCCAGTTGTTTTAGGATTGTTTGGCTTTTTATCTCTCTCTTTAGAGTTTGTTTATTTATTTCTGTCTATGGGTCATCATAGTGATCAGTTATCCGATGTATTTAGGGATGATGAAAATTTTGATATTCGAGATGAGTTAAATGTGCTTCATAGTCGTGTAGAAAAACTAATTTGATTGAATTTGAAATTTACAAAAAGAGTTAAATTTCTTGAAAAGTAATTTTTTTGATTAAAAGATGAAAAATAATTTTTTCAAACTTTTCAAACTGAAAGAGATATCATTCGTGAGAATATTAAGGACATAAAACTTAATTTTAAAAATTTAGAAGTGTAAAAAAAAGTGTGATGTTAGAGTCTGTATTTTAGAGAATCTAGTGTTAATGAACTTGTTGTAGAAGATAATTATAAATTATTTGAGGATTTAATGTACGTGAAAAGACGCTCAACCATAAGTTCACTTACATTGACGGGAACGAGATAACCTTCTAGGTATTATTGAATATTTGAAGGAAAAGTGCCTAATGTTTGAAGAATCTAAATCTTTTCTTTAGTCTAGACTTTTGAAGATAGAAGATGAATGACTAAGAATAAATTCTTCTGAATTTAGCCCCTTAATTTAGTAATTTTAATATCTCGAACAACGCAATTGATTTTCTTTTATCCCATATCATTGCTAATGACTTTTTCTAACAAGTGTCCTAAGTTTTGTGTATCTCTTACTGTTTTTAAAGATATTTAGTGCAAGAAAAGAAAGAAAGAAATTGGAAGAAAGGAAGAGAACAAAGGAAGACAAGTGAAAGGGCAAAAGAATAACTCTACACCCGAAGTTTTGATTTGAAGCCTAAATGAAAGTTGAAGACAATCTAACTACAAGAGCGTAGGAAGAAACGACAGTCAAATCGGAGATCTAGATCAAAAGATATGGCAAGTCGAAGTTGGAGGAAAAAGTCAAAATTAAATAATATAGGACCGATTCGGTTGAGATCGGACCGATCCGAAATGCCTCCATTCTAGTATCCCCCGAATCGATACACAACCGATGAAAAATTAACCAATCCTATACCGGACCGTTTGAGTAGGAGAAAAAACAAACCGATCCGGCTATTGGAAAACGAACCGATTTGATGGGATTCGGACCGGACTGACTGTTCAAATTTCTGGTATTTATTATGGGACCTAAAGAGTTTTAACTCTTGGAATTTCTTCTAGAATTCATTTTTTATTAGCTGTAAAAACGATAATTTAGGATATAAAAGGCCAAGCCCTAGGGGAATGAAAAAATGCCTTCTTTTTGGGCGAACAATTTCATATTTTATAAACCCTATTTTGTAAGGAGTATTCCAGATTTAAGTTAAATTCTCTTTCCAAGTTGTGGTTACAAATTTCAATCTTCAATCCAAGAATCAATTTCAATTCTCTTATTTGTTTCTCTATTTTATTTTCAATTCGGTTCTCAATTGTTTTACAATTCTCTTTTGAAGCTTTATTTCTTAGATCTATAATTCCATGCATAGTTATAGTTCTATTTTCATCTAACAAAACCATATCTAGCTAAATTTTCAAGGGTTGGGATGCATGAACCCATCCTGAAGTAAATTACCCATGTAGAAAATAGAGTTTAAATTAAAAATGAACCGAAACTTATAGGGACATTATACGAACATAGTGGATCTTTTAATCTCTCTTGCCCCAGATACTTGAGATGTTTAAGAATACTATGCAAGTGTAATTGTTCCACACAGCTTGATATTTACCTTTGATTTCATATAATGAGGGCTAGTTACCTCATATATGTAATGCTTAGGATCTCTAAAGACTGGGTTCAGTTAAGATTTTAATTTACAATTCTAGTATTCTATACGGTAAATTACTAGGGATTGGGGGATAGTATCCTAACCTATTTCCTCTCATACTCATATATATTCTCGTTACAATTTTTAGTTGTTTTTAAGCACGTAGTTCATTCTAAATTTTTATTTCATCACCAGTTGGAAATTTCAAACCATCAATCATCATCTTTTCTTTTCTTTTGAGGAATCATTTGAAGGTTAAATAAGATCTTCCTACGTGTAACACTCCACTTAAAATAATAATAGGTGGCCAGCCCTATACTATGTTAAATCGGGAGTTTCAGATGGCTCAGTCTCAACACCAACTATCGGTACAAATATAATATAAACTAACTACCCGATATCATGTAAGCGAGATGTTAAAATTATATAAAACATATAACAGACAACAAACCAACACTAAAGAACAACTAATAAAGGAAAAATGCATAAACAATCAGATGAATGAAATGAAATGAGTAACTACAACTGAAAATACCATAAAGAAATAAACTCGAATAAGCTGTCGGGTCACAGACAATACAATAACTAAAATGGAATAAATATAAACATTAATAAATATCCCTTGGGTACAAACCCGATATACAACATGAATCCTACCTAGATTTTAAAAGAATTAGGAAGAGACTACATTCTACATCCCGCAACAGTTCGCACCTGTCACGGATCCCAAGACTCTGGATAAAAGGTCATCCAGCATCCATACGGTAGGACACCTGTAGTAATATACATATACATATACATACAGGAGAGAAAAGTAAACGGTTCAGAGCCCAAGTTGTGAAAATATTTAGCAAGTGTGTTAACCGTGCATAATAAATATCAATGCACTTATTTCATAATTAAAGTGGAATTGTACTCTCGTGAAACCCCAACTCACCTCTCATCTAACGGCGCGCACCTATTCCCGTCCTTAAATCTTAATTAAGTTACCCCACCTATAAGGACAACCTAACTTACCATAAGCATAGCCTATACCCCCAATACCTGCCTTCCTAGCATACGCAAGAATCCAACCCTTTCAAATCATACTTGATTATTTTACAAACATGTATGCCATACTAGGCTTAATGGATTCCGGTTTATAATTTAATCAATTGTGATTCTTAATAAGTTACCCATATACATTTTGGTTGAAACATAAGATTAAATTTCAAAATAACATGCATACAAATTATTATTGACAAAACTTCTCTCCAATCTCAACATTGCACTACGTTTCGTGTGTGGGGCATCTCGCAGAGCGAAATCCAAGCAAGGAACCCCCCGTTACACTACTCCTTGACAATTTCGATCCTAGAGATCCATTATGCCATACATGCAATATAATACTACTACCACTACTGAATTTAGATTGCCATATAAGAACAATCTCAGAATCTCCAATAACATCCTTGGGATGATGTTAACCGAAATATTCCTTAAATGCGATACATCAACCCCCAATAATCTAGTACACCATAATCATCCAAGATGTACTCCATGAAAATTCCATATTCTATCACCTATAGGATATATAAATATATATTCCATATCCTTTCACCTATAGGATATATATATATATATATATATATATATATATATATATATACCATCATCCATTCCCATGACCAAGTGTACATATCACATCTGATGTACAATGGCCATGCACATAATATAACAGGCTATATATAACGCCGATAAACTGCACCATGCTATCATCTTCCAGGGCATTACTCACATACCATCTTGGAGACCACGGTCGGACTCAATATCACCGACATCGGGGCCATACACACACACGACGTCCGGCGAAGAGCTCATAGCTCCTAACCGATCAATGAGACGAGACATACCCACCACGTTCCACCCGAAAAGAAATGCATATAACATAGTAACACCATGGACGACTATGACCTGGGGAATATCCACACCCTGCTCCTTGAGCCAGGATGCTCACCCTCTGCGCGAAAACTTCCTAATGATAGCATGAGCGGGGTATGGTTAACTACATAAGTATATATATCGTTCACATGCACAATATATACACATCCATATGATCCCATCATATGATAAAACTTTAAACCATCACAAAAGGTTTAGATATTCACAACATAAATATAACCATATATTCACATCCATACAGATATATATATATATATATATATATATATATATATATATATATATATATATATATATATATATATATATATATATATATATATATATATATATATATATATATATATATATATATATATATATATATATATATATATATATATATATATATATGTATGTATGTATATATTCACATATCCATATATCTATATATACAAACTAATTCTCGTTCATATGTATAAGATATATAAACTCGGCTATAGGTTTACCTAATCCTCAATATACAAGTCGTCACCACAAACTCATTTAATTTACCTTGATATGTGAATGCAATCCGTCACTTGAAACATATTCATCCATTTTTCCTATGATGAATAGTCTCCCAAAAATACATGTATATATCCAACATTAGCGTTATCACCCAAAGTTTAGTGCATAAAACCAACATTATACATCCCATCTATATCCGAGAGCACATTGATGAATCAAGTAATAATTTTCACTATTGGTATACACATAAATAATAGTATATAAGCCTCAAGTTCAATCTTACATTCATCACATGATCCCATTACTTAGAGAAAATTCTCGTTGTAAATCACACACCAATAAACAACAACTACCCCAACTAGATTTACACACTCTACTCTAGTTGGTAATATGATCCCATCGCTCTCGATTTAGACTACGGTTCAATCACTCTTATGAATCCCCTAGTCTAACACCTCTCTGATTTATTCCTTAAATTTTATCATTACTAAGGATATGCGACCACTCTCTTTCATTGGGCCCCAAAATTGTATCTTAATAATATCCTATCTTTATAAGGATTCGATATAAATGTCGGCCCAGAATTTCACAACATACCCTCGCAACTCTCTCTAAGAGTTCTTATCCTCCCATCAAATCTATACTTACTTTTGATCTATAATTAGGATTCTCAATCCCAATGAGATTTCCCCACAATCTATATACACAACTCCAATGCATACATGGATATATTTTTCCCAAATTGTTCCAATAAGTCCCCATAATAACAACGTGTGAGAAACCCCTTATATGTCTCCAAAACATATCTCTTACATCATAAGAGAAGGCCCCAAACCAATAAACCCAACCAAAAAGTGTTTGAAATGATTCTAGAGAAAATTTCTCAAAATGCCCTGTTTCCGAATCGATTCGGCCCTATTCCGAATCGATTCGGCCTCCAAGGCGAATCGATTCGGGTCCAAAGACCTGGGCTTCTTTCTCAGGCCGAATCGATTCGCCTTGGGTCCGAATCGATTCGGTTTAATATAGACCTGCCAGTTTGCCTAAGCCGTATTGATTCGCTTAAGGGGCGAATCGATTCGGGTCTGCAGAATTTGAAGGGTTCATCTTCTTCATTGAAACCACGAAATTAAAACCATAAAATTTCTATTCAAACCACCAAATCTTTGTCACAACATGATTCTAAGACATTAAATTAACCCAAAGTTGATCCCAACCATTTCTACACCATTAAACCCATATTTAAACATTGATTTCAAGATTAAACCCAAAAATTTAGGTTTTGAAATTTATACCCAAAAACCATTTCTTTTACCCACAAATTATGAAATGAAATACACAAATGAATTATTTCGCAAGATTAAACTCTTGCCTCAGATTTGTAGAGGTTGGATCGTCCTCGATGTCGCGTTTGGGTCATAATCCTCCAAGCTTTCTTCCTCTCGCTCTTTTTTTCTTCTTATTTCTTCTTATTTTCTCCCTCTAGGGCTTTTTCTCGCTTTCTCTCAAATGAGAATGGCTTAATCCATAATCCTTTAAATCCCTTAAAACATAAGCCCCAATTTTAAATGTTAATACACACTTTAAATGACTCGTTTACTCCAATTTGAGTCAAACTGACTTAAAATATTTCGGAGCCGAAATAAAACACAATGACAGTCATTTTGGCAATCTCGACCCTTCCGGGATCGATGGTACCCTCAAAATCATCATTCGAAATACTTTGAAATGTCCTCTATTTTTGGACTTCAATTCCCAATTTCTAAATTCTCCAATTCAATTAAATTTTATTTTCCCAAAAATTTAATTTCTCAGTCTCCAAAGTCAAGGGTTGTTACATACTTCCCCCCTACAAAAATTTAGCCTGCAAAATTTAAGATATGCCTAGGACCTTAATCTCATCTAGTCCTTACATTAACCCTCAGGATCATTATACCGATCCTTCCTAGTTCTCACATCGAACCATATAAATTTTAAAACAAACTAACTACCCAGGGCGCCCATACACCCCGTACCCGATCTCCACTCGTAGAATTATAATCAGGCTCCATTGGCCTCAAATCATAATATAACTACCACGAATGTAATCTATAACAACATATTAAATATATAAAATTTTGGAATTACCCAATGGTTGAACTCTTCTCAATTTCAGACACTAGCTACCTTCGTGCGGGGGAGGTCTCACAAGCGAAATCCAAACAAAGAACCCTCCCAATACACTACTGTGTAGCTAGGTCAGGGATTGAGATTAGTTGAACCAGGGTTAAGGTTTTATATATAAAAAAAGATTTTCATATTTTTAGATATTGCCGAAGGCCTATACAACAGTACAATATAATATAAAACAAATCCATTTCTTTCGACATGCCAATCAAACACCTTATGTTTAGGACACAAGGTCTCAACAAATATAACACTCTAACCACTACTTAGTTCCCAAACTAGAACAACTATGAGCTAAATTATCCGCTCAACATAAATCTATCAAACTTTGAACCTCTCAAGTGTAAAATTCCTCTACATCACATCAACACCTTTCCATAAAATGAGTTCTTCCCTCATTGGAACACTACAATTAAATGCCCTAACCAATCTATAATACAATAGCCTTATAACCACTACTCAACAAACCTCGACATTCCGCACCTCCGGAATTCAATATTATAAGTCTCGTTTATCTACTCACGAGACGATTTATTTTCTCAAAAGATTCCCTACAAAGGCCATACTTACTCGCTCCTTCCTCCAAGGAAATTTTATACACCCTAGGGGCGTAGAGGCTAATCGCTCAATATAACTAACGCGGGACGTTCCCAATATCACACAAAGCGTGACTTAAACCCAAAGAAAGGTATTCTACCTTATACTTCCATACTACAATTGCTTTACTTCATCCTTGGATCCTTATTTAAAGTCCTCTACTTCTTCCAAGATAATCATTATTCCAAAACCTATTTCTCCACATGAAAAATATCTTCCTCATAATCCTTCCTAAACATTTTTAAGGACAAAGCGCGATTGCAATTACCGAAAACTCCCTCAGTCCTACTCAACGAACCTGAGTCTCCAATTTCTTTCTCCCTCATCCCCGAAGGCAATACTCCTGATATTGGGATAACTGCACCTACCTCACATCGATAAAAGTTACCAACACCAGGTTTCCTAACAAAGGTTGATGGGTTTCTTAGTCTAAACCTCCCAAGGACTACACTACACTACACTCTTCTCAGACTTACCTTACAAAGTCCAAGATTCGCCATTCGAGTAAATTTCCCTTTCCTACTCAACCACCAATAGAACACCCTGAACCACTGCTAGAGTTCTCTTTCTTATTTCCTCCTAAATCGAGGAAAACAAATACCTCCAATCAAAGCGTACCCAAAATATGTTATGGGTATTGTATCTCTAATCTTGTCCTTTCCTAGACGACATAATCTAGGCGACGTCTGAAACGAGAGCAACTGTTGTCAGAACGTCGATCAAGTGAATACACTTCACAGAAGAAGATAAACGCAGTGAACACAATAGTCCTAATAGTAGGTCTTTATATCAAGAACGTTAACGGAAGAACGCAGAAAACCCGCACAGATCCTAAAGACTCTAAAACCTAGTGCTCTGATACCATCTGTAATACCCCGCTTAAGATAATAACGGGTGGCCATCCCTATACTACATTAAATCAAGAGTTTCAGATGGCTCAGTCTTAACACCAACTGTCGGTACAAATATAATATAAGCTAACTACCCGATATCATGTAAGAGAGATGTTAAAATTATATAAAACATATAACAGACAACAAACCAACACTAAAGAACAATTAATAAAGGTAAAATGCATAAATAATCAAATGAATGAAATGAAATGAGTAACTACAACCGAATATACCATAAAGAAATAAACTCGAATAAGTTGTTGGGTCACAGACAATACAATAACTGAAATGGAATAAATATAAACATTTATAAATATCCCTTGGGTACAAACCCGTTATACAACATGAATCCTACCCAGATTTTTAAAGAAGTAGGAAGCGACTACATTCTACATCCCGCAACAGTCTGCACCTGTCACGACTCCCAAGGCTCTGGATAGAAGGTCATCCAGCATCCATGCGGTAGGACACCTGTAGTAATATATATATATATATATATATATATATATATATATATATATATATATATATATATATATATATATATATATATATATATACGTATAGGAGTGAAAAGTAAACGGGTCAGAGACCGAGTTGTGAAAATATTTAGCAAGTGTGTTAACCGTGCATAATAAATATCAATGCACTTATTTCATAATTAAAGTGGAATCGCACTCTCGTGAAACCCCAACTAACCTCTCATCTAACGACGTGCACCTATTCGCGTCCTTAAATCTTAATTAAGTTACCCCACCTATAAGGACAACCTAACTTACCATAGTCATCGCCTATACCCCCAATACCTGCCTTCCTAGCATACCCAAGAATCCAACCCTTTCTAATCATACTTGATTATTTTACAAACATGTATGCCATACTAAGCTTAATGGATTCCGATTTATAATTTAATCAATTGTAATTATTAATAAGTTACCCATATACATTTGGGTTGAAACATAGGATTAAATTTCTAAATAACATGCATACGTATTGTTATTGACAAAACTTCTCTCCAATCTCAACATTGCACTACTTTTCGTGCGTGGGGCGTCTCGCTAATGAAATCCTAACAAGGAACCCCCCCGTTACACTACTCCTTGACAATGTCGATCCTAGAGATCCATTATTCCATACATGCAATATAATACTACTACCACTACTAAATTTAGATTGCCATATAAGAAACATCTCAAAATCTCCAATAACATCCTCAGGATGATGTAACCGAAATATTCCTTAAATGCGATACATCAACCCCCAATAATCTAGTACACCAAAATCATCCAAGATGTACTCCATGCAAATTCCATATCCTATCACCTATAGGATATATAAATATATATTCCATATCCTTTCACCTATAGGGTATATAAATATATATATATAGGCATTTATTCAAACCATATATATATACCATCATCCATTCCCATGACCAAGTGTACATATCACATCTAATGTACAATGGTCATGCACATAATATACCCGACTATTTATATCGCCGATAAACTGCACCATGCTATCATCTTCCAGGGCATTACTCACATACCATCCTGGGAACCACGGTCTGACTCAAGATCACCGACATCGGAGCCATACACACAAACGAAATCCGACGAAGATCTCATAGCTCCTAACCGGTCAATGAGATGAGACATACCCACCACGTTCCACCCGAAAAGAAATGTATATCACATAATAACACCATGGACAAATATGACCTGGGGAATATCCACACCCTGCTCCTTGAGCCAGGATGCTCACCCTCTACGCGGAAGCTTCCCAATGATAGCATGAGCGGGGTATGCTTAACCACATAAGTATATATATCGTCCACATGCACAATATATACACATCCATATGATCCCATCATATGATAAAACATTAAACCAACACATAAGGTTTAGATATTCACAACATAAATATAACCATATATTCACATCCATATATATATATATATATATACACACACATATATGTATGTATATATTCACATATCCATATATCTATATATACAAACTAATTCTCGTTCATATGTATAAGATATATAACGGCTATTGGTATACCTAATCCTCAATATACAAGCCGTCACCACAAACTCATTTAATTTACCTCAATGTGTGAATACAATCCGTCACTTGAAGCATATTCATCCATTTTTCCTATGATGAATAGTCTCCCAAAAATACATGTATATATCCAATATTAGGGTTATCACCCAAAGTTTAGTGCACAAAACCAACACTATACATCCCATCTATATCCGAGAGCACATAGATGAATCTAGCAATAATTTTGACTATTGGTATACACATAACTAATTGTCTATAAGCCTCAAGCTCAATCTTACATTCATCACATGATCCCGTTACTTAGAGAAAATACCCGTTGTAAATCACACACCGATAAACAACAACTACCGCTACTAGATTTACACACTCTACTCTAGTTGGTAATATGATCCCATCACTCTCGATTTTGACTACGATTCAATCACTCTTATGAATCCCCTAGTCTAACGCCTCTCTGATTTATTCCTTAAATTTTATCATTACTAAGGATATGCGACCACTCTCTTTCATTGGGCCCCAAAATTGTATCTTAATAATATCCTATCTTTATAAGGATTCGATATAAAAGTCGGCCCAGAATTTCACAACATACTCCCACAACTCTCTCTAAGAGTTCTTCGCCTCCCAGCAAATCTATACTT
The DNA here is from genome assembly GCA_949130495.1 of Sambucus nigra. NCBI lineage: Eukaryota > Viridiplantae > Streptophyta > Magnoliopsida > Dipsacales > Adoxaceae > Sambucus > Sambucus nigra. Next base: position 227,447,678 of record OX422219.1, read on the forward strand.
ACTTTTGATATATAATTAGGATTCTCAATCCCAATGAGGTTTCCCCACAATCTCTATACACAACTCCAATGCATACATGGATATATTTTTCCCAAATTGTTCCAAGAAGTCCCCATAATCACAACTTGTGAGAAACCCCTTATATGTCTCCAAAACATATCTCTTACATCATAAGAGAAGGCCCCAAACCAATAAACCCAACCAAAAAGGGTTTGAAATCATTCTAGAGAAAATTCCTCAAAATGCCCTTTTTTCGAATCGATTCGGCCCTAATCGAATCGATTCAGCCCAACGAATTAATTCGGCCTCCAAGGCGAATCGATTCGGGTCCAAATACCTAGGCTTCTGTCTCAGGCCGAATCGATTCGCCTTGGGTCCGAATCAATTCGATCAATGCAGACCTGCCAATTTGCCTAAGCCAAATCGATTCGCTTAAGGGGTGAATCGATTAGGGTCTGTAAAATTTGAAGGGTTCATCTTCTTCATTGAACCCACAAAATTAAAACCATAAAATTTCTATTCTAACCCCTAGATCTTTATCACAACATGATTCTAAGCCACTAAATCAACCCAAAGTTGATCCCAACCATTTCTACACCATTAAACCCATATTTAAACATTGATTTCAAGATTAAACCCAAAAATCTAGGTTCTGATATTTATACCCAAAAACAATTTCTTTTACCCACAAATTATGAAATCAAATACACAAATGACTTATTTAGCAAGATTAAACACTTGCCTCCGATTCGAAGAGGTTGGATCGTCCTCGATGTCGCGTTTGGGCCGGAATCCTCAAATCTTTCTTCCTAACTCTCTTCCTTTCTTCTTCTTTCTTCTTATTTTCTCCCTCTAGGGATTTTTCTATCTTTCTCTCAAATGAGAATGGCTTAATCCGTAAGCCTTTAAATCCCTTAAAACATAAGCCCCAATTTTAAATGTTAATACAGACTTTAAATGACTCGTTTACTCCAATTTGAGTCAAACTGACTTAAAAACATTTCGGAGCTGAAATAAAACCCAATGACAGTCATTTTGACTATCTCGACCCTTCCGGGGTCGATGGTATCCTCAAAATCATCATCCGAAATACTTTAAAATGTCCTCTATTTTTGGACTTCAATTCCAAAATTTTAAATTCTCCAATTCAATTAAATTTTATTTTCCCAAAAATTTAATTTCTCAGTCTCCAAAGTCATGGGTTGTTACACTATGTTATTCAGAATTTCCAATTTTTGTTCCCTGTGGAGACGATCCCGACTTGTCGGATTATTACTAACGCGACAGTCTTGCACTTGAGCCTATAAAGCACGAATTTTAGACACATTTTTGGTCGTGTCAAGTTTTTGGCGCCATTACCAGGGATCGAGTAAATTGGTGACCCTTAGGAGTGTGAGATTAATCCTAATTTGATTCATTCCTAATAAAAAAAAAATTATCTCATCCCTTATAAGATTACATCCAAAATCCCTTTTCAACCTAAGTTCACGAAAATCCCATTGCTGAAGTTAATTCTGAAAATTCTCATACCACCGACTCTCCACACTTTTGGGTTCCACCTCCTTCACCTTAAAATTCAATCACAAGTCGCACTCTGAGTCAAACACTGAGTGAGGGTTCTGAATCATTTGGTAGCAATATGTCTGTGCACGGTAGTGTCGGTGTTGGTGCTGGGGAGGAAGAGTTACCGTATCTTCCCATGAAAGATCTTTTATTTCCTGACCAAACTGTCACCCTTAGTTGCATTTTACTCCCATATAATTCCGGTCAGTTCCACTTTCATAATGGGATGATTCAAATTCTTCCTACATTCCATGGTATGGATTCTGAAAATCCATATCTCCATATTAGAAAATTCGAAGAAGCATGTGAGACTTTTAGTTATCAAACCTGCCCATAAGATGTTATCCGGTTAAAGCTCTTCCCTTTGTCCTTAAAGGATAAAGCTAAGACCTGGATATGGTCACTACCCCCGAATTCTGTTTTATCCAGGAGAGATATTCACACTAAGTTTCTATCCAAGTTCTTTCCACAACACAAAACCAACTCTGTCAAAGCCCAAATCCAAGGTTTTTGCCAAAATGAGAATGAAGCTTTCGATAAGTGTTGGGAAAATTTTCACGAGTTAATTAGTGCTTGTCCACATCATGGGTTTGAAAAACATCGTCTCATTTCATTATTCCATCAAGGGCTTACTAAAGCATCTAAACAACTCGTGCAGATAATGTGTGAAAGACCATTTTGGGATCTAAACTAGAATGATGCTGAGGCTCATCTGAAATACGTAGCAGAGACTATGCAAGCATGGGATATTTTCGACTTCAATAGAGAAAACAAACATCGACAAGTGTCCAACTCGCCTGCTGCGTTCAAAATTTATCACATGGACAAAGAAACATTGTTAGATCGTCGATTTGACCAATGGGAAAAGAGTTTTAGAGACATACTTGAGGTGTGATTAAAAGAAGTTGTCTGACCCATCCAAGATGGAAAGGAGAAAGTATGTGCCATTTGTTCTGCTGGCCATTCTACCAAAGGATGTCCTACGATACCTGCCTACAAAGCAATGTACATTGATCAAGTAGAAGCTATAAGAGGGTTTCGAGGAAATTTTAATGTACCTCAAGGTAATGCATATAATCAATCTTGGATGAATCATCCTGGTTTCAATTGTAGACAACCACAAAGTGGGATTACACCTAATTCACATGTTGCTTTGCCTCCTCCCCCTCCTCAATTTCAGCAAATGCCTCCGGTGCAAACCCCATATGCAAATACCATCTCTTGGTCTGTATGTTACTCTGCCTAGGCGATCTCTTGAGGATAATCTGAATTAATTCATCCAATCTTAAAAGGATAATAATGCTAAGTATGATCGAATGTTCACAAAAATACATACTAGCATCTCTAGGTTACAATCTGCATTGAATATCCAGGAGAAGGGTAAATTCTCAGCTCAAGGCCAAAGACCTCCCCAAGGGAAAACTACAGTTAGCTCTACATCATCGGATTCGCAGGAGAAATGTCAGGCTGTCATGACCCTACAAAGTGGTCGCGTAATTGATCTAGCACCACCCTCACCCAAGGAATCTAAAACTAAAGAAGTTTCAGAGTCTGAAGAAGGTGAGCCTGAAGTTGATGTAAAACCTCCCACTAATTCTCCATTTCCTCAATGCTTGGCACCACCCAAAAAGGGAGCCTTGCGTACTGAAATGTTAGATGTTCTGAAACAAGTGAAATTGAACTTGCCATTTCTCGATTCTATCCAGCAAATTCCTGCCAATGCCAAAGTCATCAAAGATCTTTTGACTATCAAACGACGGCTTAAGGTGAAGAAGAACGTCTTTTTGGCACAAAATGTGAGCTCGGTCCTTCTTAATGATCTTCCACTAAAATTTAAGGATCCTGGTGCACCCACAATCTCGTGTGTTATTGGAAACCGTAGAGTTGAAAAAGCCTTACTTGACTTATGTGTGAGTGTGAATATCCTTCCATACACTATTTATAAGCAACTTGATTTAGGCGACCTTAAACCTACACGAATCACTCTACAGCTACCAGATTTAACAGTGAAAGTACCTCGAGGGATTGTGGAGAACATTATAGTTTAAGTGGACATATTCTACTTCCCTGTAGACTTTGTCATTTAGGACACGGAGCCTTACCTTCATGCTAGTAATCATGTTCCCATAATTTTATGTCCTCCATTTTTACCTACTGCTAATGCTTTGATCAACACAAGGAATGGCCAAATGCAACTCACTTTTGGAAACATGACCCTCGAGACTAATATTTTCAATGTTGCTAACCAAATGGGTGATGAGGATGAAATTCATGCGGTAGATATTATTGAAGAGGTGGTGGATGAGCATATTGGGAAGATCATAGGTGGGGATGCACTTGAAGTTTGTTCAGTGCAAGACGTTGAGAGCCAGAGTTCCTATACTGAGTTTGAACGGGAAGTGGAGGAGTTGAGAGTCTTATTGCAAGATGAACTGACTTTTGAGAAGTTGAGAGATGTTGAATGGATTTCTAGATTTGAAGAGTTACCCTTGTGGGAGTCACCCATGATCCCCTCTGAAGATAGATTTCCTGGTCTTGAGTTAATGAAACTACCCTGTAATGTAAAATATGCTTTTCTAAGAGAAGATGATACGTTTCCTGTTGTTGTCTCTTCTAGTTTAAAAAAAGAACAAGAGGGAAAGTTATTGAATGTGTTTCGGAAGCATAGAAGTGCTTTTGGTTGGACAATAGAAGATTTGAAAGGTATAAGTCCTTTGATTTGTACCCATAAAATCCACCTCGATGAGGAGGTGAAGCCCTTGAGAGAAATGCAAAGGCGACTGAACCCAACCATGAAAGATGTAGTTCGAGAGGAGATCATCAAATTATTAGATGCTGGGATTATCTATATCATTTTCGATAGTAAATGGGTGATACCAATTCAGGTCGTCCCGAAGAAGTCGGGTATGACTCTGGTTTAAAATACTAAGGGATAATTAATACCTTAATGCACCACCACTGGGTAGCGTGTTTGCATTGATTATCGAAACCTCAATGCTGGAATAAGAAATGACCATTTTCCCTTGCCTTTTATCGACCAAGTGATTGAACGAGTAGCAGGACATCCTTACTATTATTTTCTAGATGGGTATTCTGGGTATAATCAAATTGAAGTGGATATACTTGATCAGGAAAAGATTACTTTTACATGTTCGTTTGGCACGTTTGCCTACAAACGTATGTCGTTTGGACTATGTAATGTTCTCGCGATGTTTCAAAGGCGCATGTTGAGTCTCTTTAGCGACATGGTAGAAAAAGGTCTTGAGGTGTTTATGGACGATTTCAGTGTTTTCGTCCCCTCTTTCGACCAATGTTTAGCTAACCTTGAAAAAGTTTTATTCTGAAGTGTGGAAAAAGACTTAGTCCTCAATTGGGAAAAACGTCACTTTATGGTAACTGAGGGCCTAGTTCTAGGCCGCATAGTCTCATCTAGGGGAATTGAGGTTGATCGAGAAAAAATCAAAGTAATAGCTGAGCTACCCTCGCCAAAATCGCTTAAAGATGTGAGGTTCTTTCTAGGCCATGCTGGATTTTACAGGATATTTATCAAGGACTTTAGTGCCATCGCTAGACCCTTGAGTAATCTTCTTATGAAGGACACTCCATTTCAATGGAATAACACATGTCAAGAATCTTTTAATAAATTAAAAAGCATGATAATTTTGGCTCCTATCATGCAAGCTCCCGATTGATCACTCCCATTCGAGCTTATGTGTGATGCAAGTGATTACGCGATTGGGGCTATTTTTCCACAAAGGAAAGACAAGAAATCTCATGTTATTTACTATGCTAGTAGGACATTATTAGGACCCCATCTTAACTACTCCACTACAGAGAAAGAATTACAACCAGTCGTTTTTACTCTAGATAAATTCTGCTCTTACATTGTTGGGTCTCCCATCATTTGCTTCACTGATCACTCAGCACTCAAATATCTTCTGATGAAGAAAGATGCCAAATCGCGCCTTATCAGGTGGATCCTACTCCTATAAGAATTTAATCACTCAATCCAAGACAAGAAATGGGTAGAAAATGTCGTTGTCGAACATTTGTCAAGGATCTCGTCCGACGTACCATTTCATCCAATTACCATAGATGAGCATTTTTTTAAGAGAATTTATTTGTTAATTCTTATCTTCCCTGGTTTGATGATATAGTGAATTACCTTCTCACGGGGGTCGTTCCCTCCAAGTGGACTTCGCAAGAGAGAGAAAAGTTCATTACTTGGTCTCGCATGTTCTTTTCTGATGATCCAAGCCTTTAAGTAATGCACTGATCAAATCATCCCAAAATGTGTACCTGATGAAGAAATTCAAGGGGTAATCCAATTTTTTCTTATAAAAGCTTGTGGAGGTCATTTCTCCAAAAACAAAACGATTGCTAAAATCCTACAAAGCAATCTCTTTTGGCCCAAAATCTTTCGGGATATGAATAGTTATTATAAATTTTGTGATAAATGCCAAAGGATGGGAGTTATTACTCGTCGTGACATGATGCCATTAACCCCAATACTTGTCATGGAGTTGTCCGATTGTTAGGGAATTGACTTCATAGAACCTTTTCCAGCCTCTTTTGACTTTCTATACATCCTCGTTGCAGTAGAATATGTCTCAAAATGGTTAGAGGAAATAGCAACGAGGAAGAATGATGATAAGGTGGTGGTAAAATTCATTTAAGAACACATAGTTTCTAGCTTCGGAGCTTCTAAAGCTATCATTAGTGATAATGGATCTCATTTCTGCAATAGGCCATTGGAAAAGCTAATGAGAAAGTATGGTGTCGTCCATAAAGGTTGAACGACTTATCACCCCCAATCGAATGGCCAGGTCGAGATAGCAAATCGAGAAATAAAGAATATCTTGGAAAAGACAGTCGAGCCTAAAAGGAAAGATTGCTCTCTCAGATTGAATGATGTGCTATGGGCTTATCGAACCACATACAAGAATCCCCTTGGGATGTCCCTATTTCATTTTGTGTATGGAAAACCTTGTCATCTTCCTGTTGAAATTGAACATAAGGCGTATTGGGCTATTAAAAGGTGAACTTTAACATGGAAAAAGCTGGTGAAGCATGTCAAATTCAGTTGAATGAGTTAGAAAAAATACGCAATAATGCTTATGAAAGTGCTCAAATCTCAAAGTAACGAATGAAACAAGCTCACGATAAAATCATCTGACGTAAGGAGTTTCATTCGGGACAGAAAGTACTCCTCTACAAATCGAGGTTACACTTGTTTCTCGAAAAATTGCGGTCACGATGGGCTGGTCCATTCATTGTGAAGGAAGTGTTCCCCTGTGGAGCTGTTGAATTAGAGGACGAAAAAGGGGGGAAAACATTCAAGGTTAACGGACAACATCTCAAGCCATATCTGGAAGCGGTTGTTGCGAAAGCCGACACAATCTAGTTATCAGACCCCATTTATGGGGATTGACTGAGCTAATTAGGTGAGGTTGTCGCACCCCCAATGGGTATGGGGTGAATTTTGTGTATAATAGTGATAGGATTTTAGGCTAGTTAGGAATTCATGGTTGTGCGTCACTATCAGAGGCGGGAGTCTTACACATGTCATAAGAGCATTTAGGGTTTAAATGATCGTTCTGAGAAGTTTCAAAGCCCATATGCATTGGTAGGTATGTTAGGATAGTAAAATTTTCAAGGAGAGTGACCAGTGATCTGATTAGGGGATGCAGGCAATTTTTAACAAATCGGACCGGTTCGATAGAAAGAAAAATCAACTGATCCGGTCAGTAAAAATAGAAAAATAAATAAAAGGTCGAATCGATTCGGTATAAACCCGAATCAGTCCGGATATCTGCAGGTTGTGCCCCTTTTCGAGGTTAAGACCTCTTAGCATCCCAATATTTTCATCCCTATTTTATCTTCACACCTCCATCTCCATTTTCTACTCTATCTTTGTGTCCATAATTCTCCATCTCCAATGGCTGCCCCCAGAAATATAATTCCATTAAAGTGTTGCCCGATGGTAATGGAGACTATCCTTCCCTCCGTGAAGGAATTTGGTGCCACCGTTTCTTTGGTCCTACGAGAAAAATCCACATTGAGCGTCAGGTGCTCTAGAATGAGCTTCCTAATTTTGTCACCAGCTTGTTCATGTCCAGAGGCTGGTGCAAATTTTTCAATGAACCGTACGAGGTGGTGTGGGAGAATGAAGTACGTTCATTTTATGGTTCACTTATCTGTACGAAGGATTTTGAATCTCAAGCATTTGTAGACACAACACCTCTTTTGTTCTCGTTGGCAATTCTGGCACAAAAAATTGAGTTCCAAGGTGTGGTCAATCCAGCCCAATTTTTATATCCTAGTAACGATCCACATGTTTCCAAAGATGTTTGCATGTGTCGCATCGCTCCAGGTTCGGTTTGGAATTCGGAGACTTTTCCTGTGGGTTGTTTACCCGACAAGGCCCGAATCACATATCACATCGTTTGTGCCAACATTTTGCAAACTTCAAATGATTCGGCTATGCGATCGCGTCAGTCCACGATGGTCAATCATTTATTTGCCCTTGAAACTGTTATCAATTTGGCCCGCACATTTTATAATGATATCATTTTTGCAGCGCTGGAAAAGAAGGGAAAGACACCTCTTCCTTATGGTCGTCTCATCAAGTCCAGTCTTAAGGGTTCTGGTATTGTTCCCCCACAAGATCTTATTCGATTACCAAAGACAATTGGACAAGAATCCCGCACTCGCAGTGACAAACAGATTGAGCTGATCTGAGCCGTCGGGGTGATAGTGATACCTCGGATGATGAGTCGTACGATGAGGAGGAGGGTGTTGGTGCGACAGATGTTGAGATGGGAGAAGATGATGAGGCTGAGTATGACGAAGCTGCTGATCTGGATTACATACCAGATGAGGACGGTCTCACCGATCCCATTCTCACCTTGGAGACTAAGTTGGATGGTTTTATGAATAAGTATCGCAACTATCAACGCCCCTACCGTCGCGATACTAGTATGCTGATGCGCCTATAAGCTAATCTTTATCGCCTCCAATTGGGTCCCAATGCCCCACTTCCGGCATATTTTTACGATCCTTATGACCCCAATGCGCCCAATAGTTCCCACCACCGTCCAGCACCGAAAACACCACCTGTTGCATCATTTCACAGTCCCCCACTGTTTCTACCTTATGTTGCTCTTTTTATGTTTCGCTATCTTGTGTACACAACTTTTTTTTAATTAACATTTTTTGTGGTAGTTAATTGCTTGTTTTATCACTCGCACTCTTTATTTCGTCTTATTTAGTTTTTCGTCCTTTTGATTGTGGACAATGCAAAAGACTAAGTTAGGGGGTAATAAGTGCATATTCATAAAACTTCGCAATTATTAAAAAAAATTGAAATTTTTTGAAAAAAGCCAAAAATATTTTTGTTCAAAATAAATTAAAATTGGAATTTAAATTTTTCAAAAATGTCACCTTTATTCTATTTAAAGTCTCAAATTGTTAACAATCAAAATGCATTAGCCAAAATAGACCAAAGATGGAAATTGAAAGAAAATTGACGACTTAATGAATAAGTGTGGAGATTGATCAAACCGGGTGAGACTTCGAGCCTTTCAATTTTTTATGAGTTTTTAAATCAATCCGAGTTTATGATTAACTCAAGGTTCTTTTCAGCATTTTAATAACTCGTTGATGATCTCAATCCTTTGTTTTGATCGGTTATAGAAAATGTGTGAAATATTGTCTCGAAATTCGTGCTAAATATATCCCTAAACTTAATTAATCTCGAGATGCATATGGTAATATGATTAGCAATTTGGACAATGAAGTAGGCCCCCTTTTGTTTAACCCAAAAATATTAGCCATAATAAAGTTGTGAAAAAATTAACCCTTTACAACCCACTTTGATCCTAATAAAATATTTCTCTTTCGTTTGATAACCCGAAAAACCCAAATAGCCCGGAATTGTGAAAAATTGGAAATTCGTCAAGTAAGTCCAAAGTGTGTAATAAAAAAAAGGGCAAGAGAAGAAAAATAGGAAAAAAAATGAAAAAAATAAAAATAGAAAAAGAAAGAGAAAAATGAGCAAATGCCCGAAAAAGCACTAATGGACGTCATAAGGACATTTGTCAATTCCAAACATTTCGTCCATTCCCATTTTTACCCTTTACCCTTTTTAACCTGAAAAGTCCTAATTGTGTCCGAATGGAGAAATTAATTACTTCATGGAGAGCTAAGACATGAAAGGATAATAAAAGAGATTAAAATGGTGTGATTAAGAGATGATGTTTCTAGTTTACTAATAACTGTATTCCGATGATGAGATATTCTCACCATATATTTCCTTCTTTTCAATTTTTTATGCGTGAATTTGTGTCCATTATATTTACTCTTTATATCATGCATACCGAGAGAAAACAACCACAATCCGAGTTATTCCTTTGTGAGTGCATCCGTAAGAATTTAAATCAAAACGAATATTCAGAAAGTAACGTAATGCTCAATCGGTGGAAATTTGAGGTTCAATTTCTGGCTTTGCACACACACACTATGGTTTGAGACATTTGAATATGAATTTATGGTGATTATTTTTCAAAAAGTTTAAATTGTTCACTTTTTAAGTATTTTGATATTTATTTGAGTCAATAAAGAATTTTGTGGGTGTATTCACTGCAAACCCTCACAAGATAAAACACGTCCTACTAGGGTAACCTAGGGGTTTAAAGGCTTATTGCATATGCTCAATGCAATCGCTTACCCGTGAAAGTGGAATTTTATTTTAATTAAGAATTCTCAAGAGTGGAACTTTGGTTAGCTTCATTTACATTGCCCAGGACGTGCAAAGTTCTAAGTTAAGGGGATTTAACTAAGCATAAATTCTTCTGAATTTAGCCCCTTAATTTAGTAATTTTAATATCTCGAACAATGTAATTGATTTTCTTTTATCCCACATCATTCCTAATGACTTCTTCTAATAAGTATACCGAGTTTCGTGTATTTCTTACTATTATTACAGATATTTAGTGTAAGAAAAGAAAGAAAGAAAGAAACCGAAAGAAAGGAAGAGAACAAAGGAAGACAAGTCAAAGGGAAAAAGATTAACTCTACACCCGGAGTTCGGATTTGAAGCCGCAATGAAAGTTGAAGACAATCTAACTACAAGAGTGTATGAAGAAACGACAGTCAAATCAGAGCTCTAGGTCAAAAGATATGGCAAGTCAAAGTTGGAGGAAAAAGTAAATATTAAAGAATATCGGACTAATCCGGTTGAGATCGGACTGATCCAAAATGCCTCCATTTTAGTAGCCCCCGTATTGATACAGAAGCGATGAAAAATGAACCGATCCGATATCGAACAGGTCCGATAGGAGAAAAAACGAACCGATCCGGCTAATGGAAAACGAACCAATCTGATGGGATCCGGACCGGTCCGACTATTCAAATTTCTGGCATTTATTATGGTAGATGAAGAGTTTTAACTCATGGAATTTCTTTTATAATTCACTTTTTATTAGCTGTAAAAACGATAATTTAGGATATAAAAGGCCAAGCCCTAGGGGAATGAAAAAACTTCTTCTTTTTGGGCAGACAATTTCATATTTTAGAAACCCTAGTTTGTAAGGAGTATTCCAGATTCAAGTTCAATTCTCTTTCCAAGTTGTGGTTACAAATTTCAATCTTCAATCCAAGTATCAATTTCAATTTTGTTATTTGTTTCTCTATTTTATTTTCAATTCGATTCTCAATTGTTTTGGAATTCTCTTTTAAAGCTTTGTTTCTTAGATTTATAATTCCATGCATAGTTATAGTTCTGTTTTCATCTAACAAAACCATGTTTAACTAAATTTTCAAGGGTTGGTATGCATGAACCCATCCTGAGATAAATTACCCATGTAGAAAATAGAGTTTAAATTAAAAATGAACCGAATCTTGTAGGGACATTATACGAACATAGTAGATCTTTTAATCTCTCTTGCCCTAGGTACTTGGGATGTTTAAGAATACTATGCAAGTGTAATTGTTCTAAACCTCTTTATATTTACCTTTGATTTCATATGATGCAGGCTAGTTCCCTCATATATGTAGTGGTTAGGATCTCTAAAGACTAGGTTCAGTTAAGATTTTAATTTATAATTCTAGTATTCTATATTGTAAATTACTAGGGATTGGGGGATTGTATCCTAACTTATTTCCTCTCATGCTCATATCTATTCTCGTTACAATTCTTAGTTATTTTTGTGCACGTAGTTCATTCTAAATTTTTATTTCATCAACAGTTGGAAATTTCAAAACATCAATCATCATCTTTTCTTTTCTTTTGAGGAATCATTTGAAGGTTAAATAAGATTTTCCTACGTTGTTCAGAATTCCCAATTTTTGTTCCCTGTGGAGACGATCCCGACTTATCGGATTATTACTAACGCGACAGGCTTGCACTTGAGCCTATAAAGCACGCACTTTAGACACATTTTTGGTCGCGTCAATGATTTAAGAGACTCAATTAGTGATGACATTGGATTTGAAGATTCAAATTCTTCTGCCTTTAAAGACAAGACCAACGTTTGTTTTATAGTGTCAACCATTTGCAAGGATGTTAGGTAAGGGAAACGCATAGGCAACATTTCTCATGTTTACACTTTCTCACATTGTGGTAGGAAAGTTCACCTTTGGGCATTTTTCTATGATCTTAGAAGAGGTTCTAGCAAGTCTAGATCCTATGTCACCGTGGTTCTCAAAACCTGAGGCATTAAGTATTCATGTATTTGGGTTAGGAAATCAGGTTTGGAGTCCTTGAATGTTAGACTGGTTGATTCTAAAATTTAATCACTTGATTCTTCACATGCTACATCTTATGAGTGATTCTGGTTACATGTTCTCATTCACTTACTTTTGTACTTCATGTTATACATTTTTTTAGCCGTATGATGTTTATCTTTTGTCTTTCGATTTTCTATTTTTTGGGTCTTATTGAGAAAAATAAAAAAAAATTAAAACGAGTTGTTTTTCATTTGAATCATTTTGAATAATTGTTTAAAAACTCAAAATATTTTTTGTTTATGTGTAGTTTTGTTTTACATATTTTGTGTGGCATATAAATGTGTTTGAATCGCATCCAAGTCCATGTTTCCATATATCTAGAACATCTGATTACTATTTTTAATGCTTGAATTGTTCTTAATCATGCCTGCATAGACTAGTTAGAAATCGATTTTCTTTGATAAATTATCTTTGTATATTCCTCCTCACACATTTTGCACAATCTCTGTTGGATTCTAGCTTCATATGCTACATGAGCAAAGTGAGATGTTCTTCTATCAGTCTTGCCATATACATAATATTTTTGGCTATGGGGGATTTATGCGTGTAAGAACCATTGTGTGAGTTTGATCTTATTTGATAAAAATATGAGTGTGAAATGGGAAAGGGTTATGGAAGGATAAATCTCGAAAGGCCGTTGTTAGCAAGAGCATAAAAGAAAAGAGTATCATTTTGGCCATTTAGAGTATCATTTTGACTCATTAGGTAGGGGCCTAAGTGATGCTTAAGCCTAATTTCTTGGAAGATAAGTTAATGTGACACCCCACTCAATTAGATGCCGGGTGACTCTGTCTGTCATGGGCTACCCAAATGTGACTCTGAATTATCTCAATCCTGGCGGACGTGTCCTGAATCACCTCTAGCCCAAGTATCTTGTTGTCCCTCACATCTAACTAACACACAGGAAAACGACAAGGCCTACCATATAACGCCTCAAATGGAGCCATACCATTATTGAACTGATAAGAGTTATTATACGCAAAATCCACTATTGGAAAGTACTACTCTCAACTTCCCCTAAAATCAAGGATACACATACGTAACATATCTTCCGACATCTAGTTAGTACGCTCAGTCTTCTCATCTATCTGCGGATGATAGGCCGTACTCAGTCACACCTAGGTACCCATGGCCTCGTGGAAACTCTCCCAAAATTAGGACACAAAAATCTTGTCCTAGTCGGACACAATATCAAGTGATTACCCATGTAACCTCACTATCTCAGCTATAAAGATCTGGGAATACTGTCCCGTAGTATAATCAACCCGAATGGGAAAAAATTTAGCTACCTTAGTCAACCAATCCACAATCATCCATATGGAATCGTGACCCCTATGAGAAGTAGGTATGCTAGTGATGAAGTCCATGGAAATGCTCTCCCATTTCCACATCGAAATCTCTAATGACTGAAGAAACCCTATTGGCTTCTGATGATGCACCTTCACTAATTGGAAGGTGAATCACTTTGAGATGATCTCAGCATGTATCTCTTTATCCCACTTCACTAATACTGTCCCCGGATATCCTAGTACATCGTATCCCCACCGAGATGTACCTCAACCCAGGATCCATATGACTCTACCATCATCGTATGTCACAAATCCTCCCCGTCTAGAACAATCAGTCTACTGTTAAAGCATAAGCCTCCCTCTGAACTCACTCAGTACGACTCTACTCCCATGGCTAAAATCTATCAAATTTTCTTCTAAAAAAATGGATCTGCTGCCTGAGCCTGTACCACCCTCGTCACAATCAGGGGGTAAAGGTCATAACAGATATGAATGATATGGCAACTGCATCCTGATGTCCCCGTTCCTTCCATTTTTCCTTCCACGCCTCGACCACCTCACTTTTGGGCCTACGACTCAACACGTGTGCTACTAGGTTAGCCTTCCCTGAGTGATAATGTATCTCAAATTGATAATCCTTCATGAATTCAAGCCTCATGCGATGTTTCGTGGTCAACTCGTTATGAGTGAACAAATACTATAATGACTCGTGATCCGTGAATAGGCAAAATTACTCACACAACAAATAATGTCTCCAAATCCAAAGAGCAAACACGACTGCTGCTAGCTCCAAGTCATGGGTGGGGTAATTATGCTCGTGAGGCTTAAGCTTTCTGGTGGCATAAGCTATAACCTTATCTTCCTATTGTAGTACCCCACCAAGCCCCTGTAATGATGTGTCAGTATACACTATGTACTCCAGTCCTAGCCTAGGTAGTGCTAGTATTGGTGCTGAAGTCAACTTGTCTATCATATCATCAAATTCCAATTGACACGCATCATCCAAAACAAACGGTACGCCCTTACGAGTTAGATTTTTCATCGGACCCATAATCTTGGAGAAGCCCCGGATGAACCGTCTATAGTAATCGGCTAATCCCAAGAAACTGCACACCTCTATCACTGTCATGGGATGTCCCCATTCCCTTACCACTAATACTTTGCTAGGATCCACTGATATCCCCCTATTTGACATAATATGCCCCAGAAACTACACCTCCCAGAGCAAAAATACACACTTCTCAAATTTAGTATACAACTGATGCTCTAGTAGTGTCTGTAGGACCCATGAAAAATGCTCAGTGTACTACTCCTCGATCTGAGAATAAATTAGGATGTCATCTATGAAGATAATGACAAGCCGGTGTAAAAACTCTCTAAACAACCTGTTCATTAAGTCCATGAATATTTTCGGCACGTTGGTTAGCCCAAACGGCAACCTGAAATGCATATGATCCATATCTCATCATAAATGCAGTCTAAGACACATCATGCTCCCTGATATGCAGCTGGTGATAACCGGACCTCAAGTCTCTCTTTGAGAAGTAGGCTTCTCTTCTCAACTGATCAAATAAGTCATCGATGCAGGGAAACGAATATTTATTCTGTATCGTGACTTTATTAAGTTCTCGATAATCAACAGACAGCCGTAAAGAACCATCTCGCTTTTTCACAAATAACAAAGGGGAATCACAAGGCGAGGTACTCCTACAGATAAAAGATTCTCAATCTAATCCCTTAGCTCCCTCATCTCTGCAGGACTCATACGGTGAGGCGCACGAGCTATTGTCCAAGTGCCCGGTGCTAAATAAATTATAAACTCTATCTCCCTGCTGGGTGGTAGTCCCGATATCTCCTTAAACACGTCAGCGAACTCATAAACTACCGGTATTGAATCAAGGGAAATTATTACTTTCGTAGAGGTCTCTTCCTCTATATAATACAAATGGGTGGAAAATCCTTCTTCAGGACAAGGTATCGCCACTAGAAACATCTCCTTTCCTAAAATAACAAATATAATACTCCGACTATAGCAATCAATCATGGCCCTATACGCGGCTAGCCAATCCATGCCGATAATAGCATTATACTTGGACATGTCTAACATAAGGATATCAGCTGGTAATATCATATTCCCAATCTCTATACTCACACCCCGACATATAAAGAAAATTGGTGTCCCACTACCCATTGGTGAGTCTACATAAGTAACAACGTTGTCGGTCGTATCTAATAACCACTACACCAAAATGTGCCTTTAGTAACACAATTTTACCATTCCTAAAAATATTAGTAACACCATTTTTCTGTTAGAAAAAAGGCGTGGAGAACGACATTAGTAACGTAATTTTATGTTAGTATTAGTAACGGTAAAATTTAAAATTAGTAACAACAAAATTATGTTACTAATAGTAATGGAAAAATCAGAATTAGTAACGGTATATTCGAAATAAGCAACGGTAAAATTCTATTACTAATAGTAACGGTAAAATTCAGGATTAGTAACAGTAAAATGTTATTACTAATAGAAATGGTAAAATTCAAAATTAGTAACGATAAAATTATGTTACTAATCTTAATACATATTTAAAAAATTATATTGTTCAAGATCCAATATCCTGAATTTAAAATCAGGAACACTATTTAAATCCTAAGAACATATACAAAAATAGTGGCCTAATCATATTTCAAACTAATCAATTCGAAAATAAACACGGACAACCTAATCATATTTCAAACTAAAAAGGGAAATGAAAAGCTTCCAACTTCAACACAATCTCATGGAAACCAATCAAGCAAACAAACTATTACAACATCATTGCAAGTTAATTGTACAATAGTTTCAATGTGTAGCTAAAGTAATAGAAAAACTAGCAACACCCTTTCTCTCTTCCCTATATAATATTTTTGTTAACATAAATATACAACACTCCCCGAAAATCAATAAAATAAACTTCACTGACAAAGGATTAGTGATTGGCAAGCCTAAAACCTTCTCTTTGGTCCTATTATTGTATAGTGTAGCCAAATGAGGCCAATATGATATAGACAAATGGTGCCAAGACTCCAGAACCAAAAGTAGATTAGAGAAACTCTTTAACTTAGCAAGCTCACAAGTTATATGAATTGGCAATGAAGACATACTCCTTTCCTTATGAAAGATAAAGAAAATAATATTTTAATTATTAAACATTGTAAAACTCATGTCAGTTTTATATGTTAAAGTGTATCAATATTATTGAACAGCAAAGTGGGGCATAAAGCACAATCTTTGACAATAATGTGTCAAGCTTTCCACTATTCATTAAGGATGGAAACACATCACCGTGACCAAAGGGATACCTTCACATGCTAATAAATTTCTTAGTCAAAAACAGAAAATTTAAGATAAAATAATGAAACATGGCCCACCATAAGTTCTTGCACTTCAACATAGCAGCTTATTTACTATTCATCACTAATAATTTATTAACACAAACATTTTTCTCTTGTAATATAACAAATTTAATTTTGTAGCTATGTGACCTTTTATAAAAACTCAGTGGGAAGATTTAATCCAACCATTTTTGATAGAAGCATATTGGAATAAACAATGACTCACACCAACACTTAAACACTTGTCAAGTATGAACATACTAAGGCAGTGAGCATAACTGCCAGCAAAGAAATTTGTAGTTATAGAAAGCACATCGATCAGCTGTCACTCTAATTGCCATAGCCTGGCCTGAACCCTACAATCGAATCCGTGAGATACATGAAAAATGAGAAGGAATTTATGTACAATGGATGAGGTGGTAGAGTTATATTAGGTATCTAGTATTTAATTCCCTAATTTGATTATTTCCTTATTTTGGTAGAAGTATTGACTCCCATGTTTGTTTCTCCTAGAGGGCCTCCCTCTCTTGTGATTTACTAATTAATATTGAGATATCTTGATTGATGCTTTAGTTTGGGTGATTGATTTTTCTTTCATTCTTGCAACATGAAAAGCAGAATGTTTTTTTAAATGAATTTAGAAAATGCAATCTTTAAACACTATGCATTATGTTTTCCCCATTTGCTAATAGTAATGTTTTGTTTCAGTATGTGAGCATCTGCAATGGTGTCTAGAGCAATCTCCCACCATCTCATATTAAGAGTCCTCATTTGAAGGTATTTTTTTTAATCAAAAAATTGGCTTTAACGTGATTAACCGTCAAAACTGAAACAAACTTGAATATCATGTTATAGGGTAAATCTTTAAAATACAATAAATTAACTTTAATGTTCGCAATAGCAGGTAAAACAAGAATTCCACGAGGAATTACAGATGCCTAATCTTCCGTGACTCAGAGAGTTTTAAAGGGAGCATAAATTATTGCCTTTATTTTATAAAAGAAAAGAGTAACAAAAGATAAATTATTGTATAAAAAAATTGCACATCCATTTTTCATACAAAATAGAAAAACAAAAGAATACAAAAACATAAAAATTTGATCATGCTAAAATAAATTAATGAAAATGGTTGGTACCTTAGTAGTTGAAAAGATAAAGATAGTTACCTCAAGAGCGAAGTTCTCAAAAGAGATATTCTTAGAAATGAAGTCCTCCCCTTCAATAATGACACTCCCGCATCTAAACGTCCCAGTTCTAATCACACGCGAAGCCTTAAAAATTATGATAAGGTGAATTGCGAAAAGGATAAATGAAATAAACGACGTAATAAGTAATACCTGGAGGTCATAAATTTTGGTGGTGGTGGTGTTCCAGGAGATAACTAGATCACAGTCATCCGAGTATTGCAAAGTTTGACACCATCTATTACTTCTTGCAATGTCAAATTCAAGATTGAAACATTATTTTTGAATGACCAGTTAGTTTACAAGAGATATATGTCCAATGCAATTGGTAGTTCAAAACAGATGAATTATCTTTTTTCAAACATAAGCAAGACCATGATGAAATATATGGGCAGTAAACTATATGTTATTCATATCAGATCTAAAAGCGGGGGAGTAAAATTACACATTAAATAAAGGAGAAATATATATATCGCTCAAATCACGTCAAATAACCAACACTAATATATAAAGTAAACCAATTATGTCCATAATTAGGTACTTAATTAAATCTACCAAAACTAATTACAAGACTAACCAGACATTACCGAAATCAAATCGAACCAAATATCTTCCAATCAGTTACCAGAAAATAGATCTAGATAGAAACACATATACGCAGCATAGAGATTTTGACCAATTTGTAAACCCGGCACATAGGTAAATCAAAACTAAAACATTTAAGCTGATCTTTGCAGTCAAAAATAGTTTATACACACTAACACCTAAAAATAAATCAAACAAAATATATGGAAAGATGTCGATTCATTACCTGAAGATCTACACGCATACAAGGCTGGAACAACAGCCGTGAAATGATGAACAGAAGAGGTGAACTCTCCTATACATCGATTCATTTATATGTACACCAATCTATGTATATATGAAATGATTTGTTTGATTTGTGTATCTATACACAGATCGGGTGTGTATTTGTGCATATATGTGTATTCAAGAACAAATGGAAAGGGATTCGATTTGGAAAAATATCATGAAAGGAAAAATTAATTACAACGTAGGTATACCTTATTTGATGATGCAGTCAAGATGACTTTTGTTTACAGATTAAGAGAATAAATTTATCTGTGTACATATTGAGGCAGTATCGGAGCTTGCGATGCGATTTGGAGATCTTGCGATGCAATTTGGAGACATATCTTTCTTAGGAATCCCAGGTCAGGATGATTTTCGTGGGAAGAGAAAAATTAAAGAAGGTATGAAGTGATTGGAGAGAGTAAGGACATGAAAATTAACCTATTTTTTAAGAAAAATAATTACTTTTTAAAATATTGAACTAATATTACTAATATTTATCTCGAATTAGTAACGGTAATGTACTGTAAGAAATAGTAATGGTATAATATTGTTAGTAATACCATAAATAGTCTATTACTGAAAGTGCATTTTGGTGTAGTGAACCCTGTGGTCCGTGCAAATCTAGTGTCTATAAATAAATCTGAGGCCCCCATGTCAAACAAAATACACCCCATATCCCCATAGATAGAAAACATACCCTCAACTACGGGCAGTGGATACTGAACTACTGTCTGGTGGACGTTATAAACATTTCCAAACTATAATTGCCCTTACTATGTGAGAGAAACTGGAATGGAAGGTACTGATGGCACCGGTGCTGGTGCTGGGAGAGCAGCTAGGAATATGGGTCTCTGTGGCTCCTGGTGAGCACCCTGATGCTGAGGATGTTTTTCCTTATCAGGGAAATCCTATTGTTTATGTCCAGTCTTGCCACACACGGAACATCTGCCTATAAACTTACCCTCATTTTGTCCCTGCTGGCCGTTTGCACCTCTCCCTTGGCCCTGATTGCCTTGTTGAAAATGCTCTTGACACTGGTGGACCTGTTGCCCCTATTGGCCCTGATGACCATGATTATAACCTCCCTGCCCATGTCAAAAATCTCCTGATTGAAAATTCTTTACAAAGTCTCCCTTTCCAGAACCCTACTCACCCTGTCGCTGCTGACTCTGACCTGATTGTGCCCCGCTAGCACTACTTCCCCCGGTCTCGCCCTGCTACTGGACTCAAATCCCCGCTTGCCTCCCTTAACATGTAAGCAGGGGTCCTGGTAGTGTAATAGCACGGCATTAAGTATATCCGTGTAAGACTGTAGTGAAAGATTACCTAGTAAGTGCTGACGAATCTTACAGTTCAGGCCATCTATAAACTGCTGGATTCTTTTCTCTTTAGTAGGTACCTCCCCTGGCATAAAATTAGTCATCCTAGTGAATTCTTATTCATAATTAGTGATTGATCTTCCCTCCTAGGTGAGGTCAAGTAGTTTTCGTTGTATTTCAGTCTGAACAGCAAAAGGAAATATTTGCGGTAAAACTCCCTCCAGAAATCCTGAATAGTTACAGTATCTCTCTCATCATCTGTGGTAATAGACTCCCACCCCTGTAAGGCAGCCCCGATTATCTTAAAGGTATCTAGTATCTGACTTTCTACCTTCGTGCATTCAAACATTCTCAAGTTCCTCTACATGTGTTTCTTCCATTGGCTAGCAGTAATGACATTGGAACCCCCTAAAACTCCGGTGGATGCGCCTTCTAAAAGGCATCCGTAACACGTTCCCAAGCATTAGGAAACACCTGTATTAGTGTCGGTGGCATGACCTGTGCCTGTGGTGGTGCCTGCTGAACAACCGCTAAAGATGCATTAACTGCCTGAGCAATAATGTCACCATCCTCTGCAACATTCTTAGTATCCTGAGCTAGGGCGGGCTGAGGTGCTGGCTGTAGTGCTGGTTATGCCTCTCTGGGGGCTCATCATGTACGGCGAGGAAGCATCTGAAATGAGAGAGAATTTTAAATCAGTACTTGATTTAACATGTCATGATTTAGCTAATGACGTAACAGCGCAAATAAGAATGCAACACTCTTAATAATAGGGCTCTATATCAAAAGATGCTAACCTGAAAGCATGGTTAACCGAACAGATCCTCAAGCTTAACTTATTTTTTCTACTCCATTAGAATACCCCATATTATAAGTGCATTATTTAATTGTGAAATTTAATTACATGTTCTTGCTGTGACATGTGATGTCACTATTTATATTTTACATGTGTTATATAATTTAAGTTTGAAATCTATCTTAATAAATTATAGTTTATTATTTAAATATTTTAAAGTGATTGAGTATTATGGGGGCAATATAATGGTCAGAGATTAGGTATTGAGGTTTTTCTTATTTGGATTATCCCCATGGTGACGATTTCTAATGAACGTGAAGTATTTCCTTATAATGTCGTGTCACACTTAACTAAATAATATAATTAAATAATTAATAATTAACTAGTACCAGCTAATATATTAAGTAATGAGATAATTATGTTAGTAAAAATTCTTATATCTCGTGCTAACGTTTGGGCCACGTAGGATGTTCATTTTGGCTTACAATAATGGGTTTTAAGTCTACTGGGTTTGTATACAGATTTGGTAGAGTTTTGGGCCATTTAGTCTATTAGGTATGGGCTGAAGTGAGGCTTAAGCCCAATTTTGTGGGAAGATAAATTAATGTGACTCCCCGCTCAATTAAATACCGGGAGATCAGACCTTTAATAAATTAAATCAAAAAATTCAGTTGGTTTATTCTTCGCATCACTGTCGAAAAACAACTTCCTTATTAATCACCTACGAGTTAATTAAACTAGTGTCAAAACTTTTAGTTCTTATATTATTTTAAATTCCCTTTTTGAACAACGTAAACGATTTATCACAGAACCCATTCCATAACAATGAATACTAAATATACGACATCATAACTGAATTAAATATAACAGGAATAGAACTCGCCAGTTTAAATGTCTCAATACAATATCGAAATAAAACTGAGTCCTTATGAAACTGAAATAAATAAATAACTGAAATAACAAAATGCCTAGTATGGGGCGTCTAAACAAAGACTACAACTCCCCTAGCAACTATATCACATGAAACATCCATACTATATGTCGGCATCCCTATGGTTGGACATCTAAAATAGAAGGTGTAAGAAAGAAGAGAATATGCAAGGTAACAGGTCAGAGCCCGATTGAATAGTACTTCAAAAACAACACGTGAATACGTGCTACAATTAGTAATTATTATATATAAGTTATATTCTCGGACTCTCTCTTGATATTCTCACCTCTTATCTATTGTGTACGCCTAACATACCTCCAAACCCGTCTTACTACTATCTCCCATAATTAACTAGTTTGTATCGATGTGTCAACTAAACATAAACCAAATCGTTACCATGTATTTCCCTTGTAATACATGTAGTGATTATAAAATATATATTTATCTTTAACATGGACAGGGCCCTTTAAGTGTTCACTTACTTAATTCAATTCATGTTTCACTATCCTTCCTATCTACTTATTTCACACAGTAGATAATATCAAAAGTAGATATATATACACACACATACACATAATACTGCACCCCTAGAACCAGTTGCAGTGCATGCATACTCTGCTATCATGTCCGATACATGTCTCACTCTACAAGGGACTATTGGTTCGGCATCTCTCACGAACCATAAATATTAAAGCACCCATATTGGAGGCAAACATAGTCCTAAACCTTTTGGCTACGCATATACCTATGCACCAAAATCACCGTTCAATACCATCGTTCTCATAAATGGCAATCCAACCTAAGTCCTATTTTCAGAGGTACAAGCCAAAATCCCCCATAAGACTCATCAGGATATGACTGCCCTCAACGCGCAAATCTCTCATCAATAGAAAGTAGCATAGATATGTCATACACATATTTATAAATCAATAGGTATATACTCAACCTATATAGTAGTAGGTGCACACTCAACCTATTTTAAAATAGTAGGAATTCATCTATCCCAAGTACTCGTGTATTACTTAAATATCACTTGTACTTGTTTATTACGATTATCTCGCCATCGTATTATATGATGTAATTGTACTCACATAACCCATTTCTTGATTTATGTATTTATATTTCCTGTCATTAACCTAATTCTCTCGCTTCAAGTTAATGTATGAAAATCATTAAAATCTTGCTGTAGGCCAATATCCTTTATCTCCAAACTTTTCGGTCTAAAAATGGAATTTCGGAAATCTCGTTAAATAGCCCCAAAAATGTCATTCAAAGTTTGTTCGAATGAACTATGACACTCATTCAAACGATTTGGTTAGAACAAACTTCTCTTTCGAAATTTCATTGGCAATCACATTATTAATCTCGTTCGAATGATGTCGTTTGAATGAACTACTCAGGTCGTTCAAACGACTTTTGCCCAGATTCATCCCCAACCCCTAAAACCTGTGTTTTTCTAAAATTTGTCTCACCCAATCTCACATGGAATATATTACAACTAAAACCCAATATCCCAATGTCTATTCTACATGTCTATGGTTGATTATTACAAGTGGAAAACATCTAAATCATTATTTGTATAAGAGTTTACATCAAAATCAATTAAACTCTAAAATTACCCAGATTCTAAATTCACCATTGATGTTCATCCTAAAACCCAGAATTCATTTGGTGATTCACAACCATAAATAATAAATTGTATAACCTTTATGTGTGATTTCTGTGCATTTCCTATTCAATCATTTGATTTATCAATCAATACATGTCCAATTTCATAAATTTCATACATATTTATCAAAAGTACCAATTAGATCAAGATATACACTTGCCTCTTTTATATAGGTCTGATCCTTTGGTAAAATTGGTGTAGGTGTGTTCCTCTCTTCACGATCTATGGAATGGTGGTGTTTTTCATGAAAAAGGTGACCCGGTTGTTGATGGTGCCCATGGAAACCTCCTCCATTTTCACTTTAATGGCCTCTCTGCAGTTTACCCAACTCTAACCCTAGAAGACAAAACTTATAATCTTATTTAACACTTAGAATCTCGTAGCTCTAATTCTATCGAAATCCAAATGACCAAAATACCCCACCCGGGTGCTGGTTTGGCCTAAAATTGCCCCGGGACCCAAACTAAACCCTCGGGGAGACTTTTTTTTTATTATCTCAACCCTTTCAAACTCAATGTTTCACTCGAAATGACCATTCAAATAACTTAAAAATAAATCCCTTTTATTCTTTTTAATTTAGTCCCGACACGACTCATACGCGCGTCCCGATTTACTTTTCATAATTATCATATTATTCACTCGCAATTATTTTAATAACTTTGAAATCATTTATTACTTTTAATCACTAAGTATTATTCAATATCAATCACTTATGAATTTATTCTGTAGTAATATTTAATCCGGATTAATTCTTAATTATGCACTCATAAATAATTCCAATTAATCCCCATTGATACTATTAATTTATCTAATATTAACAATCATAAAAAATACAGGGTGTTATAGTTAAGTGGTCTAAGGAGATGAGGCATGAAAAGTTTGAAAATATTTGGTGGATTTAAGGATTTATTTCTCAATCAATCCATAAGGCATGTTTATGCTAAATAATTATTTAAGTGGGTTGTGTTATAGTAATTCTAATTATTGAAAAATAGACAAAAGTTATATAATCTAAAATTTAATCCTTGGATGTGGTTTGATTTCCCTAGAGTTAATTTAGCTAAGTAATGTTGTCATACACCGAAGATTTGAATTAGGATGGGATTTAGTCTATTTAGAGGCTTTACAACTTAGTTTTGAATTGTTAATGGTCCTTTTTAGCATTTTGAGAAGATGAACTTTGCGTCAAATTTCTTAGAATGGATAGATTGTACACACATCCTAAAACTTGAATATCTCCTACCATATAAATGATTTTTTGTTTATTACAAGTTCATATGAAAATGGGTTCACATACCTTTCCAACCATGTATCTTGAAACACCTAATAATTTTTCTATTAGTACAGATTTATCTACAAAGTTGATAAAAACTACAAGTTGTTTTATGGATAAATTATACACCTGTTACTAAACTTCAAAATCTCCTAGAGTACAAAATATTTTAGGTGATGACAAGTGAATATGAAATTAGATTCACATACCTTTCCAACCATTTATGGTACAATACCTAGTTAATTTTCAATTAGTACAAATTTATCTACAAAGTTCACCAAAAATCATAGGTTGTTGTTCTGGATAATCTTCCCTTATTGTACTAAAATTTAAATATCTCATAAACCATTGATTCGATTGAGCTAATTCAAGTTAGGTTATAAAATAGGCTCACTAATATATATGTATATATATATATGCCAAAGAAGAGAACTCATGGTAGTTTCGTCTAGTGAATTTTGAATTCAGAACATTGGTGCTGCCATAATATATAGAAAAGTAAGACGTTGAAATACATTAACAACGTGTGGGTCTCATTTATGGAATTGTATCGAGAGTGGAATAATATTTCCCTTAAGTTGATAACCCTATGCATGGGTCCATGTTTGTTACACAATTATTAGGGATGTACTTAAGGGGGATAAAGGGAAAGTTAGATTCCATATCATGGGCCTTGGTGACCTTAAAGGGAACTAGGTTCCAGACAAAATTACGATGATCATACTAATGATATTTTGGGGTGTATAAGGGGGGGATTGAATTTTCTTTATGATGGGGATTTATGTATTTTATGAATTTTATTTTATTTCCCATGTGTGGGTCGCTATGTACGTTCATGTCTTTAAATAATGTTTTATTCTAAGATGGAGATTAAGAATATAGACATAAAGAATGGGTGTTATAAATAGAGATTGTCTTTTCTTTGGTTATTATGATTCTCTATTGCGATACTTAAGTTCATTGTACCATTTTCTATCCTTTACTGGATATGTATATGATTTATATTAGAGGCATATACCTATATACTCAGGGCTCGAGATTTCATGCAACAAGTAGACAAGAGACATATATGCTACATTAGTAGAAGGGAATCATGATGGACTGATAGACTTCAAGCACACATTTAGAATCATAATTTAAGACTATTAGCGATTCATTGATTATTTAGAGAGATTATATTAAAGTACGAGATTACTATATAATAAAAGATTTTTAATGCAATACGTTAATTTAAGAATGATGAAGTAAAACTATATAATTAATAGATAAAGTTTATTAACATGGGTGAGATAGGGGTTTGGGTGTCGAACCATATGTTTAATTTAGGTTGTTTGGGTTGGGTAACTTAAATAACTTAAATCCATTTAAAATGAGAAGAATATGTATTATTACTATTGTGTACAAACTTGAGTTAAATTTTTATTCTTTGTAAACATATTCTGTATATTGTTGTTGAATATACTTTTATAGCTTTTAGGTCGTTGTTGTTACCGTAGACTTGGGTTGCTCTTTGGAGGAGTATCTGTAGCTACACTTTAATCACCATTCTTCGCATGTAAAATCCGAGCAATGTATCTCATATTACTTCCCCATGTTCCTTCTATATTTTAGTACATACGGTTGTATTTTTAAAGTTTATCCCAATTGAGAGATTATCCTTGTGGTACTTGTATTCAAAAATGAATATTATTGTTGAGATACATTTTACAATCAAAAGTCGGATGTATTGATGTTGGTAATTGCAGGGTATTAAAGATGGTTTTTATTTATTCAATATTATTTATCTTCGAGTTTATTTACTCATTTAGTTTTATTTACTTCATCATGTTAAAAATGTGAACAAATATTTTTTAATCCCATTATTTTTGTATTAGACCTGATCAATCTAATTACAAATTTTATAAGGTGTCACAATTGGTATCAGATCATTCCATGTTTTAGTTTCATAGAGTACTGAGTCCATTCCTCTCTTTTTTGCATTGTGTTCTTTAACTACAATAAAACGGTTTTGGTTCGGGTTTGTACCCTTAATAACAACGACCTCTTAGGAGGTTTCATGCCATTGTTGTTAACGAAAGAATTGAATAATCCAAATCATTTCGGGAGGGTTCCCTATTACGATTTAATTTATGAGATGTCCCAAACACCAGGTCGACTTAGATCGGGAGTTAGGGACTATTAGAAGTGATACCTATAGTACGCGTTTAACGCATGATTTTAAGCGAAGTGTTTCCATTCACTATCCGTAACAACATTATGAGGAGAAGTTGAACTATGTTTTTATTTTGCACCGGGAGATATTGATACAAAAGTGAAGAAGGATAGTAACAGTATTATCAACATTATGAGAAGACTTTTTATGTTGATAGAAACCTTATGTGAACGGTTTAGCATGTGTTATTTGGTAACCCATTATTCACTACTTATTCTCCGTGGTTGAAGTTACCTTCCGATATTAGGAATAACGTCCCAACTATATGAAGGACAAAGATTACTAATATTGAGAATATTGGGGACAAACTAGATATGAAAGATTTTATATGGTGTGGCATCATCCCGAGTCGGGGAAGGTCTCACTAATATAAGGAAACCACATAGGGGGTGTTAAACCTAAGAGGTTTCTAGAAATAGGCAACCGAGAGTGGATATGTCCATTAGCATACACAAAAGATGTAACTTGTGGGGTCACATCGAATGATGATTGGGATGACATAGCTCATTTTATCAAAATCGACCGTAGAGACAGGATCAACAGGGTCACCATTTTGATGATTCCTTTAGATAAATTGTTACATTTTTGGCGAGTGAGTCTAATTAGTTAGTAGGTGCCTTACGAAAACATATGTTATTGGAGGTACCACCCATGGATGGGTATGATTATGTTTCTAGCTCACGAGCATGAGTCTTATGTTGACATTTAAGAGTTCTCATTATTTTATTGTGGTGCGTTTCTCTGATATTGGAGCGTATATATTTTATACCACTTTGTGATTGAAATTGGTAATCCCAGGGTTAGGGGTGTTGCCTTACGTTATGATTCCAGAGACAAAAAAGATATGATTGGCTGACTTGGTTTTTAATAGAATTATTGATATTAGACATGTGGTTTTATGATCTTATTACAGAACATTGGTTTATAGATGTGTATTACGCATACTTAAAAAACCACTAGTACGATTTTATGTTTTTATTCTGGGGAAAGGATTATTTCTTGTACTTATGTGTAGGCTCGGAATAGGGGCTAGGTCATACTAGTTTTTAGATGGGTATATTATAAGGGATTATGGTTTCTTATAGACGTTACCGATATCACCCAATTTTAGTAATTTTATTAGAAGAGGTACCGAGTTAGCACATACATAAGAGATTAATTATAGCCTTAGTATTGACATAAGCATTTGGATGTTGTGAGAGAACCTTATTAGTTGGATCCATTGGAGATGGAAGAGTGTCATGAGATAAGACACCATAGACTTGAAAAGAGTGTTTGTTCAGAGGATTAAGTCACCATGTGGACCCTCGGGAGCTGGACAAGGTTAAATACATAATAAGTATTCATTACCGCATATTAACACTCTATTTGGGTATTAAGGAGAGAATTTACTTCTAAATATTTAGTGGTGAGTGAGTTACCACTTATTGTTGAATCGAGAGGGGAATATCCCGAAGGTAGTGTTTCTAACACAATATGCAGCAAGCATGTTCTAATTGAGCTGACCAATGCTCCATCTATGTTTATGAAGTTTACATTTAGTAATAGTAAATGTATTGATTTTTTTATGGTTAACGATATAATCTTGTTTAAGCGAGAGTTGCATGGCAGTGGTGGTCGATACACCGAAGTTTCTGTTGTGAATCGTTCAAGACCAAGCATTTATTTTTATTGATAGATGGTATGCAAGTCATAAATGGAAGGAGTTACCTTTATTTGTTTAATGGAAGACAAGAGCTAATTTTCCAAGGGAGATTATTTTATGAGGGTACCAAGCTACATGAGGTAGTTTTGGTCTATACGCGTGTTTTATGATTCACTTTACATTTTAGAAAAAGTCAGATGTACAGTAAATTGATATGTCTACATTGATGGTGCGATGCATGAGTTTTAGCATAGTTTTTGTCTAAAAGGTTCCCTTGCCAAAAGGGATGGTAGATCACCAGATTCATTTTAACAGGTTGTAGTATTCGAAATCCCAGTGTAGGATTGGGAGGGTAGACACATTATTTTTTTATGGGGGTTAGGGGACCTAAGGAAGACATGGGTATATTTGGGGGCATTTGATCCGGATTCAAAAAACTAGTTAGAGTTAACAGTTTGGTAAGATAGTCATTTTAGGAGGCGTTATGAACAATTCGGCAGGATAGTGATTAATGGAGAGAATATGAATATTGTCGAAGCAGGCAAATGAAATTTTTGGAGCCGACCGAAGCAGGTTTTGGGGTCATCAGAAAGGGATCAGTTATTGTTGACACTATAAGAAAAAGTATTATAAGTGACACAGGTATTGGGGACAACTTTTAAATTCTCCTATGAAAAATATAAGGGACAACAAAATTTGGATGTTTGTATAATAGATCTAAAATAACAACCAATATTTAATGCATCATACATATATAATAGTTTTAAGGGCATAAAAAATTTGTTGCCCTTTATAATAGCTCTAAAAAGATAGCGTAATGTTGTCCCTTAAAATATTTTAGTTCTCCCTTTTATTTTTCAATCTCCCTCTCTTTCCTAAAAACTTATTTTCAGTCTTCCTCTCCTTCCAAAAAAATATATTTCCCTCACATTTTTTGGAAAATCGAAAAAACGTATTATAAAGGACACAAATATTTAGGACATTGTTTAAGTTGTCCCCTAAAACTTATAACGGACAACAGCATTTTAATGTCCTTTATAATAGATAAAAAAGGACATTACATTCCTGTCCCCCAGAATACTTCATTTTCCTATTTTATTTTTACTTTTCCTTTTTCTCTGCTAAAAATTGTTTAACCTCCCGACAAACACAATGTACACTTGTCAGGCTAATACTAATATGGAAAACATTTTAATTGTCCCAAAAAAATTAATTTTAAGGAAATCAAATAAAAGATGTCATTATAGGCCATTCTAAAGGACAAGAAATTGACCATGCTTTAAAATATTGTGTTCCTGTTTGTTTATCCCACATCCTCTTCTTTTTCCTCAAATGTTTAGTTTTTTGAAGATTTTATCGAATAAAACGAAACCCTACACATTACTCTTCTCTTTCTCGTTTGTCTCACCCGATGGATACAGCCCTCTACACACCCCCCGATCAATGCCAGTTATCTCCCTCCGCCTTTCCTTACCCTCCGGATACGTTTATCCCTCCAATCAAAGTTGATAACTTCTTATCTCCTTCTCCGACTATTATAGACTACATTATCCTATCTCTCTCTCTCTCTCTCTCTCTCTCTAAATATATATATATATATATATATATATATATATTGAGGTTTTAATTGAGTCGATTCAGGGTTTCAATTGAAGTTTGAACTAGTACTGATTTAGGGTTTCGATGAATCTTTTATGTTCATAAGTTTTGAAAGTCATAGTTTAATGTAGAAGTATGAACTCGTAATCTTTTATTACTATAAAATGCAAAACAAGGCATTAAGACTCCTCTTCAATCACCCTATCCACGTAGGCAAGGCATTTAATACTAAAAATTTAATTTCCTCAAGTCATCACTCCAGTTTCCCAAATCACTTTGAGAGAAAAGCCAACGCAAACATCAAAATTCATCCGCCATTTCCCAACACCTCCTCCAAATTCATGCACCATTTCTCTCTTTTCGTAATCCACTGAATTTATTGCATCCTTTTCGTTTCCTCTCCCTTGAACCCAACCGTCATTCTTATCTTTTTCTCTTCTTATACTTGGAATCTAAAGCACGCACATTCTACACACAAAACAAATCTAAAATTTTTGTTATGATCTCTCCCTCGCTCTCTTCTCCATGCCTCCATCATCCATGGCACACATAAAAACACACATTGCATGGGTATATTTTCTGTAGTTCCAATACTTTGATGTATCTGGAGTTACAGGGATGGGTGCGTGTCTGTATTTTCTTTTCTGAATTGGAACTACAGATGCTTGGACTACAGGGATATTTTCTGAATTGGAACTACAGGTATAGGTGATCAAATTAGAACTAAATATCAAATTTTCTTTTCTGATCGTGTCTATATTTTATCAACGGATTCTTAAATCAGTTACAGGGATGGGTGCGTGTTTCTTTTCACTTTGGATAAGAACTCTACTGTTGTTCTCATCAAATTCAATTATATCATAAAATTTCCTCTTCACTTTGGATCGCCAATAGAACAATAGAAGTTCCAATTTTACTATCTGAATCTGCCGCGTTAGCAAGCTCAGTAGCAATGATGGACGCTATGGGAAGGCTTGGGAAATCATTCATAAGGATGTTTACTACCTGGAGATGCTCCCCAAACCAGAAATTGAAGCAGATTGATGCCATTTCTTATATGTTTAAATGTTGGTTGGCATAAGTCCTTAATGTTTGTTTAAGGTTAATGCCCTTTTAATAGGAATTTGTTTAAGATCCCTGTGTTTCGATTTTTCATGGTAGTTATGATCATTATATGTCAAAGTGAATGGAGACGGAGCTTCACTTTTGGATAAAATAATTTCAGATTAATATGGTTTGAGGTTTTGAGTTTAATTTGGTGTGACAGTCTCTGGGAAATCTAAAGAAAATGGGATATAAATTCTTTTAAGAACCCTTAACAGTTCCATCACTTTGAGCAAATTGGTGGTGTTAAGAATTCTTCTATATAGCTCTCGAATTTTTTTATGTATAAGATAAATTTGAGAACCTATGTCGTACAATTTATTAATGATACGAAAGATTTTTTAAAAATATTTTTTGACCTCTCCATTTGAAGACCCATTTATACAGTTAGTACTAAGTTCTTTTAAACTTCAGTACTTAATTATTAAAAATATTTACATATTTATTGGATAATATGTTTTGTATTAGAATTCTTCATTTTTTTAGGTATATATACTTTTTCAACTAAGAAACTACTAATGTAATTGTTTGCTTCATATCTAAACTATATGTGTGACTTAAGATATAAATGTAACCTTCACAGTTAACATCCATATGGTGATCATGATAAGAACATAATGTTTAGCTCATAATTTCTTAAGCTATCTGAATCAATTTTGTAGAGATGATACATTGTTACTCACTAATTATGTCTTGATAAATTTATGTCATAAATCTATTGTACATCACACATTCAGATTATGTAGAGCTGATCCAGAATCTTTGTGTGGAGCTTTCAATAGCCAAAAGGAATTTTCACAGTTTTCCTTCACAGCTGGTTTTGTTTAATTATGTATATGGTTTTAGGGCATTGCGATATAAATTCTTTTGTTATTGTTCTTTTGGTATCTAATGTTTTTTTATATATGTATAGATAAATAGATAGATAGATATTAAAAAAATAGGGACTACAATTATAAATGAAATGTTTGTTTTCCTATTTCCAGAATACATATTACAAGAGGTTCTAAATTTACAAAGTTTTAATAAAATGCTTTCAAGTTTTTTAAATACTACACCTTGTGCTATTACATTCAATTTCTACTTTACTGTCTACCTCTATGTAAAACATTGATAATGTTTGTTAACATTTGTGCATTTGGTTTAACTATAACCATTACTTTACATTCTAACTCTATTGCACTTTTTTTAATTCTATTTTAAATTTTCCAATTCCCTTCATTCATTGTGCATTAAATTACGCATAAACCACGCATCGCGCGGGTTTCCACCTAGTTATTTAGATATTGAACAACAAACTGCTTACTATGAATATTAATAAAATTCATGAATTTTATAGAATTAAGAAGAAAAAATGTTATCTGGATTAGGGTAAAATTTATAAACACAATACTTATTCATCCCAAGAGAAATGGGTAAAGAAATAAAGAGATGATATTATTGAAAATAAAAGTTCAATTTTTACCCATTATTTAGAATCTATATTAAGGGCTCGGGTCTATGACCAAATTAGACAATCAGTTTAATGAAGTAAGCAAAGAAAGAAAAACAGTCCCCTACTTGTGGGCATGGAAGCAGATGAATTGGACTTTTGACTCTAACCTCTTAGAATGTTCCAGTTGCTTGCCAAATATTTTCTTCAAGTTACACATCACAAATTTTCTCAAATATTTGTACTAGATTGAGCCCAACATCATTGTGTTCACAATTCAACTTTAGGGAAGCCTCATATTACAATCTTCTTACTTATATGATTTAACCATTTATTTTTATATATTTACGAGGGTAAAGAGATATATTTACCTATAGATAAAACTAAAAAAACATATTATCATCGATGTGACTGAAATAAGTTAGTTACAAATGTTAATTATTCACCACTTAATTTTATGACCACTTAAATCAAGGTATCACCTAGTACTGTTTGTAGTCATTTCTATAAATAGAAAAATATATAAATTTCTTATTTTTTTACTAATCACAATCAAAAACACGGTTGGTACATAAATTGGTAGTGGAATAAAAATGAATGAAAACATATTCAACTGGGTAACTGGGTTAAGTTTAGGGTAGTTTTATCTAGTGAGAATCCTTTGCGCCAATTGTTTCGTATTCTCTTGCATAGCCTCCTAAATTTTGGCCAGACTCTGTTGGATTCCCAATTAATCACCCAACCCAACGGGTGTAAAGGAGTAAAATTCTCTTCGGCTTTAATGCTTTCTAGGTTTCCATACATTCTTGTTAGACTATCAATACAAACAGAGTTCAACAACAATAGGTGAATCGATTTATAGGAGAAATAAATATAAAGCAAACACACTAATCTACACAGAGATCTAAGGAATTTCAAGGAATCAAACTGAAATTTCTTTTAAGAGAGCTCTAACCCTGTGAAACACAAGCGAATGGAATTATGATTCACTAGTTTACTAGAAATCGGTATCCTCGATCCCTAGGAAATGAAAATGGTAGAAAGTCAAATTGGCGAGATACTTCCCTAAGACATTGCCAATTTGTTATCACCTATAATTGGTATATTGATTGTCTAAGTTAAAATAAACTAATTACCATAAAATCACTAATAAGAGATTTGTTTATTGAAATAGTAACATAGCAATAAACTATAGAAAGTTGGGAGAAAAATTGTAAGAACTGGATTTTCGTGGTTCGGCCTGAAATGGTTCTTACGTCCACA
Source organism: Sambucus nigra (assembly GCA_949130495.1). NCBI lineage: Eukaryota > Viridiplantae > Streptophyta > Magnoliopsida > Dipsacales > Adoxaceae > Sambucus > Sambucus nigra. Next base: position 227,481,975 of record OX422219.1, read on the forward strand.
CATTCAGTGTTGATTGTTTTATTTCACTGGAAAAAATCCATTGACGGGTATAAGAATAAAGCACCCAAATCCTTTCTAAAGTTTGGCAGCATAACATCAAGGATAATCTCTGATCCCCTCGACATATGGGTAGTGTGTACTATTTATATGCGGTTAGATGAAAGAGAAAATAAAGGAACACTTAATTCACTTTATAGGTTAAGTGAGTATATGCTTTACATATATAGTGATAGAATAATAATAAGTTAGTTATTGTCATGTGGGGGGAATATTTTCATATCTTCCCCATGTGCACGTGCATGGAAGATTGCTGACATCACCCAGTCTTGAAGTATATGCTTGTTATAACGGAGGTAACTAACAATGTCAGCTGACAATGTTAACTATTGGGTTAACTTCCCTCTCTATCTTAGCCAATCTGAGCATTATCGTTGTCCAACCGGTCACTGATCAACGTGTTATCCCATATTTATGGGACAACAATCGTCTCACTTTCTAATGTCGGATTAAACTAATTAATTAAAGGTTTATAATTCTCAAACCTAAATTAATGTCCTCTATTATGTTCATCTAGTTTAAATACCTCTTAAACTATATTAAAGTAAATAAAAATTATACCTGAATTTAACTATGTGACAAACCCAAAACCACTCGTATTTCCTCATTCCCTCTGATAGCCCAGGGTCGGATCAATCCGACCTAAAATATAATCGTTCCGATGGGACTTGAGGAGTTACCCTATTCTTCAAAAATTGTAAATTTATCCCAAAATCCATTGTAAACCCATTAGGATTCCAACCAACTTTTAAAACATCAGTATGGTTAATACCAAGTAGCGATTCATGATCTTGAAAAGTTTCTACTATGATTACAGTTATAAAAATATAAAATAAGGGTATAATTCTTTAAATCCCAAAATTAAGCCTAGTTCATCTTTTAAATTCAATGCAATCAAATACACAAGTGACATAACATCCAAATGTGAAATTAATGTGGTGCTTTGATTGATATACAAAAACTAATCCTAAACATGAGTTCCAATGAAAGAATCGTACTCCAAAATAATCCAATTTAACATTTCTGCTAAAAACCTGTAGTCTTTCAAATAATAAATAATTCAATGCTAATGTCAATTAACCTATTAAACAAACATGAATAATATCTCATATTTCAATCCTAAACATGTGTCTAAATCTCTGAATTAACTACATTACATGAAACTAGAAATAAGTTATAGATTATATGTGAGAAAGTAATCAGTTTCTCAACTAAATTATATGAACGGTGAATATTTACATGGTGATCCTTTTTTTCTTCTTTCAAATTCTCCTTAATCTTTCGCACAAGTCTAAGGTTGTTAGGGATAATGTCACTAGCAAAATTAAATGATTATTGAGGGTTAATCTCTTAATTAATCCATAAATGCAACCATATTAGAACTAACTTGGGGGCTCCAGATGAGTTTAAAATACTAACCGAACTTAGTCCAATACTTAACCCAAGGGTATACCTACCCCTTGGGCCCAACCTAAAATTATGAAAATACACATCATCGCCTACGTATCACTATAGAATCCGATAAATATAATATGCGATGTACATATATCACATAACATGGCAATTTATTCATCATCTCAATTTTTAATTTTCTTATTACCGATTCACTCAAGTAATAATTAAATCCAATTTATCAATTTATTCTCCGAAATAATAAATAAATTATAAATATCAAAACAAAATATGGGGTATTAAAATCTTCCCCTAATAAAGAAATTATTTCCTCGGAATTTAATACACACCTGAAAAGAACATTTCTAAATACTTTCTTGCATGTCATCATCCATCTCTCAGGTTGACTTGTCCTTACAGGTTTGCCCCACCGGAAATGTACTAAAGGAATCACCTTGGAATGAAGAGTCTTCAACCTATGATCCAAGATAGCCACCAATGTTTCCTCGTAACTCATATCAGGATAAAGCTTTGTCTCTCGAAGATTAATGACCTGATATGATAAAGCTTCTTTAAGGAACCTCTACAATGTCGATACATGAAATACATCATGAACCTACTCCAAATGAGCTAGTAAAAAAAGCAATACAAAACTAGTCTAATACGATCAATGATCATGAATGTCACGATATTACGATGAGCAAACTTCTCTTTTTTCCCGAACTGGGTAAATCCTTTTGTTGGAGACAACCTAAGTAACATCAATCTTCAACAACAGACCCTAGGTGTCTTATCCCCATATTTTCTTGACTCTACTACTAATTCTTGGTAGTCTCATCCTCTCTCTGATACAATCCAGCTTTTTGAGGTATCCTGAAAGCATTTGGGTCCGAGAAACTTGTTATCCTCCATCTCCATCTAATAAATGGGTGACCGAAAAGGTCTTCCATTCAAAGCCTCAAATGGCATCGTGTTAATAGTAAATTAATAATTTTTGTTGTAAGAAAACTCCACCAATAGAAAGTATCCCTCCCAACTACCCTTCAAATCCAAAATATATAGTTTTAGCAAGTCCTCTAATTTTTGGTTCACCCTCTTTGTGTAAGGACATTATTTTATTGTTCGTTTCACGTTAGTTCATGTCGTATACCGTTACAACTGTCAAATACTTACTGAAGTTCAATCACGTGTCAAGACAGATCTGAATATCAAAATTCTTTAACATTCAAGCCATCGCGAGATTAATTTTGGTAAGATTGTGTTTAAGTACCTTAACGATTCACTTAGAGAATTGGGAAGTGTTGGAGTGGATTTTTTCATCGAAAATATTTTTCTAAGTGTTGAGGCGGGCTGGAATAACAAATTAATTTTTTTCTTTGGTCATTCTAGCGATAATATCTATTGCGCGATGTCTCGTTCGAGCGACATCTATTTTTTGTTTGAGGGAGCTGCCGACTCAATTTTTCTATAACTTCGTTTGTCCAGTTTTGTTTTTTCTTCGAAAAACTTGTGAATTTTAATTCTACGAAACTACTTTGGCAGAAACATTTGTCTTATCAATTTTAAGGTTTTTATCTTTTGTTTTGAATTCACAATACATCCTAATCTATTTGTGATTTTTTTTGGAATGTAAGATACTACTTTGGTGAAGTTATTTCTCTTGCAGAGAGGGTAAATCTACTGCTGATGACTCCATGTCGATTGGGAGTGCTCGAGGGTGTTCCTGGATTATTTGGACTGCGTGTTTGTGTGGACTGCTACAGTGGTTCCATTGCTAACTCTAGGTTGCGTGCCTATGTGATTATTTTGAGGACTGATCATTGCCTCTTTCATTATAATATTTATAAGTTGCGATTTACTATTTAATAGTGAAATAAAGGTTTTGCCTGAAAGTGATTTTTCGTGAAATCTGTGACTTAGCAATTTTATTTATGATGGTTTGACACAGATACATGTAATTGCATATTTTAGGACTGAAGTAAATTGGATTAAAAATTGACACCGGTTAAATAAGGTTAACTTGGAAATTTGTGAATTCGATTTAATCAGTGTCACACGACATTTAATAAATTGCTATCAGAACTTATTTAAGCGATCACCATATTTTTACAAATTGGTAACACAGCAGGTTACTCAAAGTTATCAAGTGATCCTTGTTTTCTGCAAAAAAAAATTGGTATTGATCTTTTTTGAAAAAACTGATTTTGAAAAATTGCAACTTATCTAATGGACAACTTATGTAATCGGACGCCTCCCCTTCATGACACGAGTCAAAATTTTGATGATTTAAATAGTTTGAATTTGATGTTTGCAAAAAGAATTAATTTTTTGGCAAAAGAAAATTCTCGTTTTAAATCCTCTATGGATATTTTGCAAATGGTTCAAAATAAAAGAGATTTTTATCAGGAGAAATTTATTTCTTTGGACCATGACTTTAATGACTTGAAATTGTCCAAAAAGGAGAGTGATGATAGAGTCCTATTTTTAGGAGAAGAATTGGAGGACTTTAAAAACTCTAGGATTTGTGTTTGTGCCAAAGATGATATAAATATTTTAATCGATGAGTTTTTGGCATGCGAAGAGACTCTCAGGGATAAGTGTGCGTATTTTAAGGGAGAACATGATAACCTTATAGTGATAATTGAAAATTTAGAGAATGTGTCCCTAAAATTGGAAGAGATTAGTTCTTTGCTTGAGTAAAAAATTTAGGACATGAAAAATGATTTGACAGACTCTAGTAGTGTTGGTAGCATTGGTAGTGGCTCGTCATGTTCTCATGTTTCGAATGTTAAAGCCAAGACCATTATTTGTTTTAGAGAGCTAATAAATCCCAAGGACATTAGAAAAGGTCAAACCATAGGTGTTGTTCCACTCGTTCACACATGTTCAATATGGTAGGAAAGGTCACCTTAGGAGTTTTTATTTTGATCTTGGAAGAAGTCCTAGGAAGTTGCAGTCTAGTGTTTTTGGTTCCCAAAACCCCCATGCATCGTTCCGCACCTATTTGGGTTAGGAAATCACTTTTCGAGGCACTAGATGTTAGAATATTTGATTCTCGGTTGCTTGTATTTTATTCTTCTCTTATTATATCTTATAGATGATTGTGGTTTACATGGTTTGTTTGTCAAACACTAGTTATGCTTCATGATATATTCTTTCTAGTGTTATGACTTGTGTACTATTTGTATTAGATTTTTGTTTTCGATAAAACTTTTAAAAGATACAAAAAGATTTTATTTTGATATGTTTTTTGGAAAAAGATAAAAAGAGTTTTGTATTTTGTTTTACACGATATATGGATGGACATTTAGGATGACTGGGTCATAATTTCATTCCATATCCATGTGACTATTTGATAGTTTTTTGATATGCATCATCATTTCATTTTTATGCTTTACAGTGCTTGGAGTCATTAAAATGAGATTTGTTGTTACTACCTACATGTTTGACTCGTGAGTTCCTTTAATGTAGACTTGTATGAATTTTTTTGACTATTGTTCTTGTCTATCACATGTTGGACAATGTGTTTTCATCTCAATTCGGTCTTTAAAACGAACAAAATGCACTGAAACATGATAATGAAAGTAGTGCGTGTAAGAAACTTTGTTTGTGAGTTTGTGTCATTTATTTAAAAAATGGGGAAGGGCTACGAAAGGTACTCATTTATCCTTTGTGATTGAGCCACCGTTTAAATCGTACCTAGAAAAAGTGTGGCGCCATAAATATTTGCCAAGGTCCAAAAAGGTTGAAAAAGAGCCCGAAAAAATTTAAAGGCAATAAAAGGAAAAATATGCCAAAAGTGGGCCAATTTAATTTGTTTCATCACCTCAAAAGAAAAATAAAAAAACATTATTATTTATGACGGAGTTTTTATGTAATATAAAATGGGTTTGCACATTCTTGAGAAGTCATGAAAAAGCGTTACATAGTTTTAGACATTATTGGTGTGAAAATCAAGTCTGACTTTGATTTGTCGATTTGATTAAGTCGTTGTCATCAAAATTCAAGTTTTCGACACTAAAGGACGATTTTAAGATTCATTAGTTAGTAGTACACATATTCATCATGCACAGATGTTATGTTTGATTGCATTGATTTGCCTATCAAATTGTTCACACCCATCATTCAGTTTCCACGATTTGGTTATCTTAGTGTATATTCATGGTCTGTGTTTTTTTTAATTATTTTTGCATTTTTTATGTGAAAAAATGAAAAATCAAAAAGATACTGTGGAAGATTTTGGTTTACTCCTTTACATGAGGGTAGTTTCATCCATGTTTGGTATGCATATTTGTCGTGACAACTCCATGTTTATTTGTTTTCTTGTCTATTTCGGACAAATAAAAAGGGGGAGAATGAATTATGGGGGAGTTTTGATTATTAATGATTGATTTATTCTTATATTATTTCAAACTCGATGTGTTATGAAGGCATTTTCTTTATCTCTTGTGTGTAGTTACAAAATTGAAGATCACTATGTTGCAAACCCTGATGAGAAAAGATTGAAGATTTGATGTTAAAGGTTTTGACGAAAAGTTTTATACTTGCATCTTTAGTAGGGTATTATATTTGTATAGGCATTTTGATTTTCTAATTCGGATGTTTTTTTATTTTGTACCGGTATAGACATAGGAGGTGATTTGTAACGATGTTATTTTATTATCCAGTTTATATAAGTGTATGTCGTATACCGCTACAACCGTCGAAGACTTAGTCAAGTTCAATCATTCGTCAAGGTGGTTTCGAATATCAAAGTTCTTTAACATTCAAGCCTTCATGAGATTAATTTTGGTACGATTGTGTTTAAGTACCTTAATGGTTCACTTAGAGCGTTGGGATAATTTTTCTAAAACCTTTTCTAAATGTTAGAGCGGAGTTTTTCATCAAAAATTAAACATACTGTCTCGTTTTGATCATTCACGCGACTGTGCCACATCATTCAAGCGACATATTTTCTCGTTCAAGCAACATCTATTTTTCATTTGAGCGAGTTTTCGTCTTCATTTTTTTATAAATTTGTTTGTCCAGTTTCGTTTTTTCTTTAAAAGTCCTGCGAATTTTAATTCTACGAAACTGCTTTGGAAGAAATATTTGCCTTATCAATTTTAAGGGGTTTATCTTTTTGTTTTCAATTCACAAAACATCCCAATCTTTATGTGAATTGTTTTGGAACCCAAGATACAACTTTGGTGAAGTTATTTCTCTTGTAGAGAGGGTAAATCTACGGCTGAGGACTTCGTGTCGATTGGGAGTGATCGAGAGTGTTCGTGGATGATTTGGACATCGTGTTCATGTGGACTATTGCTATTGTTCCATTGTTGATTCTAAGTTACGTGCCAATGTGATTATTCTGACGAGTGATCATTGCAGATTTCACTATAATCTTTGTAAGTTGCGATCTACTATTTCATAGGGAAATAAAGGTTTTGATCGCAATGGATTTTTTGTTAAATCTGTGAGTTAGCAATTTGATTTGTGATGGTTTGACACACGTACACATAGTTGCATGTTTTAGGGATGAATTAAATTTGATGAAAAATTGACACCGATAAGGTTAACATGGGAATTTGCATATTCGGTTTAATCAGTATCACACATCATTTTACAAATTGGTATCAAAACTTATTTTAGCAATCACCGTATTTTTACACTTTGTCTGTCCAACCATTTATGGGTGATACGGGGTACTCAATCTCACCTATGTCCATAATGCCTATTGGATAATCCTCCAAAAATAGTGCACAAATGCCTTTTCCCTATCAGGCACTATATTTATGGTTACACCATTTAACTTCACAATATCTTATAAGTAAATCCTAGCATACTACTTCGAAGTAAAGTATATTCGAATCAAAAGAAAATGTGCTAGGGTGCATCATCTATCGTGATCTGACAAGCCTTCCACGCTAAATTTTTTCATTCAAAGGGGTCATATTTTATTATTAGATTTTTTAGGTGTCCTTGTAAATTTTGGGGTTTATTCTTAAAACCTTGTAGTGATATTTTAGTTTAATTAATAAAGGGATTGTCTTATTAATTTTGAAAAGAAAATAATATTTGTGTGTAATACCCCTACCCAATGCTTTGTCTCTTTCTCGTGTAATTCATAATTATGAGAAATTAAATTAAGAAAATCCATGTTCAAAGAATTTGACCCTTTCATTTAGTTTAATGGTGACTCTCTATGAATTTAAATTGTAGTTGGGATTACATGAAAAAATAAATAAATTAATTAGAAATATCAGTACTTTAAACGACATTTAAGTCGTTCAACTGACTTTCTCACATTGTTCGAAGAAGCATCCTGTCATTAGTAACGAGGCTTCAAATGACCAAGAAAGAGGACAAAAGAGGCATGTCATGAGAAGGTTCGCAAGAATGATGCATTGAACGACAGGCCAAAGTCGTTCGAATGACGTCCATGTCGTTCGAACGTCCTTGACTGAATCAGAATCTGATGAAAGTGCTGTCATTATGTCAGCCCTTGATTACAACATGTGTCAGCCTCTTGATAACTGGCGAATCTGATGAGCCTTTGGGTGAATTTTAAATGTTTAAACATAGTTTTTGGTGGGTTATATAAGGATGGTTTGAAAGGGTGATAATGCACCACCATTATCATCTTCCTCTCCTTTTTCTAGAGCTTCCAACAGCAATTCCCATTCCCTCAAGGCTTTCCTCCATTTTTATTGTGGTACTAAGAATTTCTACACCACATATACCCATGTCCACACCTTATCCTTATATACAATCTCTCTTCTTGAAGAAGAAGAAGAAGAAGAAGAAGAAGAAGAAGAAGAAGAAGAGGAAGGTGGTGGATCACACTTATAGTGAGACCTTGTAGGAGTTTTATGGAGCTAAAGTCTTGGACCTAGGAATTTAGGATCTTTCAAGTCGTCCATTACTAGTTCTCCTCTTTAAATTAAAGGTAGGTTTTCTTCCAAGATTTCATGGTTTTTCCTAACTACGAAATGGAGTTAAAAAGTGCTAAGGGAAGTTCTATGCCATAGATATGTAGATTTATTCATAGCTTATTTTGTCTACCAAAAATGAAACTTTTTTTTAAATAAGCCCTAAGTAAATTTCTTTTGCATGAAGAAGTTGGTATTTAAACCTTGATAAATAGGAAAAATGCATGTTAAACTTTAGAGTTATGATTTATGTAAAGTAGATGCAAGATTGAGGTATTTATAGGGTTAAAACCTCCAATAAACATGTGCAAACATGTAGTATATGAAAGTGTGTTAATATTGGCTTAAACAACCATGTTAAAATGGGTTTTGTTACCAAATTATAAACTAAGGAAAAACAACCCCAAATTTTTTTAGTATTTAATGTAGTAGAAAGGGTATAAATGTTGGAACTCACATGAAATAATAAGAGAAGACTATGAAATTTGACAAGAATTGTCTCAAACATGTCGGCTATAACTTTATGTGGAAAAACACTAAGTGGAAGGATATGGTTTTGAAAATAAAATGATAAATTTGAAACTTTGAAAATAGTTAAATGTTGTGCCACTAAAGAAATAAAATGAACGGATGTTTTTCACAAAAACATAATAAAGGGGGTAAAAATGGGATTTTTAGCAAACTTGAGGACTCTAAGGGTTAGGCCTCCTCTCTAGACCTCTTCAATCTAGTTTCGGGGTGTAAAATGAATGAAAGGTGAGTTTAATACGACTATTAAAGTATGATGTTGAAAAAACATGGATGATGAAATTGATGAAAAGTGTAATGAAATAATGTGGGCATTGGATGAATGTTAAACGCATAGAGAATAATTATTCAAATGAGATCGAGAAAAGTAAAGAGGGCCCAGTAGCCACTAGCCATAGAATATGGTGGCATCGCCGGCAGTGAGGAGCTCGTTAAAGTACGCTATAATTGGAAGATTTCGAAAAACAATAAAGAAGAAAAATATCTAGGGTTGTATGAGTAATTTAAGTGAACAACCTAATTAAAGTGATAATTGAGACTAATAACAAAAAGGTAAATTATAAGTCTCTAAACTGTGTAAAGGGAGGTAAAATGGGTTAAGTGTGAGTGTGAGCTCATCGCCCGAATACATAGCATATAGTTACATCACGGATGATTAAATTGTTCATGCTTTCATAATAGAATAAAAATATTCAATTCATTACTCAGTAATTCGTAGATAAATGCGTTGCCTAATATTAACTTCATGTTGAGCATTTACTCATACTAACTTTACTTTTCTTTAAAAAAATGCCACCACCCATGTACTAAGGATGCGAGCAAAGCCCCGGGGGGTGACCTACGCCATTGGAATGCTCTGTATAACTTTTAAAAACATTAAACTCTTATATTTGCACCTTAGACATTTGAACTTATTTGGGCCTCAACCATAATTTGAAATAATATAGAATGGTGTGACTTGCCTTAGTTTATTTATCACTTTAGGATAAATGCAGTTTTTCTTGAATAAATTATGCTAAATAACTAATCTTATAGTGATCGCCGTTTTACAAATAAAAAATTTAAAGCATCAAAATTATAAATAAATTAAAGGTTTTCTTGAATGAACTGGTTAAATCCTCCCCCTCCCCTCTTAACTTCTCGAGCGAGTGTCGATTGACCTAATGGTGACCCAAAATTTGGTCGGGTGTTACAAATGGTATCAGAGCAATAGGATTCTTGGGTGTGACAGAGTGTTTACGTTTCGTTAAGGATCTACCTCACTTCATGTAAAGGTAATGATTTATACTACTTAGTCAATAGCTTCCTCTATCGTTTCATGCGTACCATTGTGTACTAAACTCTTCATTATTTTATAGATGCCTCCACGTCGGGACATAGCTAGTGGTTCCATCTCCAACGAGCTCCAACTCATAGAGCAAGTTGTATGATGGTTTGCTGACATTTTGTCTCAGTAGTAGGCCAATCATAGCAGAACCATCGAGAGCACCACTTTTGCATCACTCCTCAAGGAATTCAGGAGGATGAAGCCACCAACTTTCAATGGGTCGTCTGGCACTCATGAAGTCGAGGCATGTCTCGATGAGGCCACTAGACTGCGAAATTTCTAGGTGTGCCAGCTGGGCACAAAGTCAAGATTGTGAAATTTTTGTTGACCGAGCAGTCACAGAGGTGGTGGGCCACGCACTTGTCTATTTTGGCAAAGCCATTGGATTGGGATGGTTTTTGGATTTCCTTTCTGGATAGGTACTTACCTCAAGTGTCTGTTGATTCCAAGAAGTATGAGTTCTTTCAATTAACCCAGGTCAAGTTATCCATCAATGAGTACTTAGAGCACTTTTATAGCCTGTTGATCCATGTGAAAGCACTGAGAGTAGATGAAGATGAGAAGACAAGGATCTTTTTTAAGGGACTTAACTTTGCCATACGACAGATGATGGCAGGTATGGATCTACCCAACATTAGGATGGCTGTGAACAAGGAGATTAGGTTAGCGATATATGCCGAGCATAGCAAATATATCAGAGAGAAGAAGGGAGATCCGAGTGGCTCTCACTCGAGTGGGCACAAAAAGTCCCATATTAGGGCTTGGGGTTTATTTACAAAACTTAAGTCCACAAATAGGGTGGGTTCCTCTTAAGCTCAGTGTACTAGCGACCAGAACACTATCACCCCATAGAGAAGACTTGCTTCAGTTATGGACTTGTGGGGCACATGAACAGGGAGTGCCCCCAACGGGTGTTGGGCAGTCAGCAGACTATTAACTTTGTATGGGGATAGAGTTCTAACTATACCGATCCTACTAAATAAAAAACGGTTTTCTTTTGGGTGCCAGCAGCTGGCTAGGAGCAGTGTGGATGGGTCTCATCCAAGTTAGGGGCATTATGGTCGTGGATAGAGACAAATTTCCTAACAGCTTGACCAAAAAATTTAATCCTAGGAGAACCTATGAAAATTCCTAGAAGACTGAACCTCCTAGTGACCCTAGAGTGATGGAAGGTACGATTATCCTATATATTACTTGGGAAAAGGTGTTGTTCGACTCTAGCATTTTTCACTCTTTCAAATCTAGTTCCTTATGATTTAGTCCGGGATTGGTAGTGGATTGACTTCATCTCCCCATCTTTATTGGTCTCCCAGTGGGTGTTTGCATAATCCTCGATAGGTTTTGCCATAAATGTGTGATTATGGGGGGAGACTTAATCTTAGAGTATGAACTGATGCTTATGGACATAGATGGATTCGAGGTAATCCTAGGTATGGATTGGCTGGCACATTTTAAGTCCATTATCGAGTGCCATCGGCATAGTTTATTGATATCACTTCCGAATGGGTCCCACCATCATTTCAGTAGTGAGTAGGGCATTGATTACCCCTGAAAATTCTCCACAGTCAGTGAGAATAAAAAATATTTCGGTTGGTTGAGAAATATGATGGCTCACAATGAGCCTGAGGTCATGATTCTTGACAATCATACGGTTCGAGAGATCCTTGACGTATTGCTAGATGGTCTTCTCTAATTTTTGCCCTGAGGAGAGTTGGACTTTGCAATAGAAGTACGTTAGGGTGTGTCACCAATCTCAATCCCACCGTCTAGAATGACTATGGCCAAATTACAAGAATTACGAACCTAGTTAGAGGAACTAACCCAAACGGTATTCATACGTCCCAGTGTTTACTTGTAGGGAGCCTCGGTCTTATTTCACAAAGAAAAAGGATAACTCTCTGTGACTTTGAATCGGCTATTGGTAGCTAAATAGGGTGACCGTGAAAAATAAGTACCCTATGCCCTTATAGATGACTTATTCGATCAGTTACGGGGGGGGGGGGAAGATTCTAAAAGATTGACCTCTACTTCGGATACCACTAGCTACGTGTTAGGGAGGATGATATTACTAAGATGACATTTCGAATGTGGTACGAGCATTATGAGTTTGTGATAATTCCCTTCAAATTGATAAATACCTCGATAGCATTCATGGACCTGTTGAACCGTATTTACCACCCTTATTTGGATCGATTCTTTATAGTTTTCGTGGATGATATTGTAGTATACTCGGCATTTGATGTCAATCATGAGGAGCACCTCTGATTGACCTTACAAGTGATTTGGGAGAACCAATTGTAAGAAAATTTTAGTAAATACGAATTCTAGATGGAAGAGGTGAAGTTACTTAGCCATGTAGTATTCGGCGATGGTATCTCCATTGAATCATCAAAGGTGGAAGCGATGCTGGGATGGAATCAATCGAGAATAGTCGATAACGTGCATAGCTTCCTGTGTTTGGCTGGGTACTACCACAGATTCATATATGATTTCTCAAAGGTAGCCATACCACTCATAATGCTCACTCGAGAGGATGTACAATTCGAGTGGTCCGAGGACATAAAACTAGCATTTTGAGTAATTAAAGGTCAGATTGAATTTCGCACCCATTCTCGTCCTTCCAGACAATGCTTTAGGTTCGGGGCTTGGGGTAGTATTGGTGTAGGACAGTCTGGTGGTAGCCTATATCTCTCTCCAGTTTAAGGTGAATGAGAGAAATTACCCCAAACACAACTAGATTTTAGTCATCGTAGTATTTTCATTGAAGAGTTGGATGTATTACTTATATGGGGAGAGATTTGAAGCATTTTTCGATCACAATATCCTTCAGGATATATTTACTTAGCGGTATCTAAACCTCCGACAAAGAAGGTGGATAGAGTTAATGGAAGATTACAACTTATCACTAGAGTACCACCCAGGGAAGGCCAATGTGGTAGTTGATGCTCTCAGTTAGGAATCTAGTCTCGTGCTCGCCATAATGAAATGGCACCGAGTAAAAATGTTATGGGAACTTTAGAAGTTTGACATGTACGTGCAATGGGGTTATGATAGAGCGTATGTTTAGGGTGTGGTGGCTCGACCCCTTATCCAACAAAGAGTATTGGAAGCATAGTCACGTGATTTGGAGTTCCCCAACTATCGTGACCACATTTCAAATTGTTAAGTGTTCGATACCCTCAACGTGGACAAGGATGACGAAGTACAACACAAAGGGAGATTGATAGTCTCGATCATTAAGGAGGTGGAGAACAATGAGATGGAAAAAGCCCATCACTCACGTTTCAGTGTACATACTGGTGCCACGAAGATGTATAACGATTTATGAAGGTATTTCTGGTTGTCTAGCGGAAAGAAAGATGTGGATATGTATGTGTCCATGTGCTACACCTGCCAACAAGTAAAGGTCGAGTACGAGAAATTGGCAGGGCTACTACAACCACTACCTCTGTCCAAGTGTAAATGGGAACACATAACGATGGATTTTATTATCGCTTTACCACGATCGGAGTGAGGTCACGGCGCAATATGGGTTATAGTTTGAAAATCAAGATCACAGATAGCGTGACTAGGTTGGTAAAACAATATCTTTGGGAAATAGTCAGACTGCATGGTGTTCTGCTATCAATTATGTCAGACTGGGTTGCTCGATTTGTTTCTCAGTTCTAGAAGAAGTTTCAGAAAGAATAAGGTACAAAACTGAACATGATTACATCATTCCATCCTGATATCAATGGGTAGTTAGAACATATGACACACATACTGGAGGACATGCTAATATCTTGCTCATTCTACTTCCAGGGGAGTTAGGCAGAACTTGCACCTAGAAGAATTTTCCAACAACAATAGCTATCAAGCAAGTATTGAGATGGAACCCTTTAAGGCTTTCTACGGGAGGTCGTTTCGCTTGTAAGTTTGTTGGGAATAAGTGGGTGAGAATCACCCCACCAGTTCAAATTTGATCGATGACGAATAAAGTGTGAATAATTTGTCAGATAATAATGACAGCTCAGAGTCGGCAAAAGAATTATGTCAATAATCGCTGAACACACTTAGAATTCTAGGTGGGTGATCACATGATGCTAAAAGTGTGGGCCAAGACACGAAATAAACGTCTCGAGAAGAAAGTAAATCTTAGCCTACGTTATATCAACCTCTTTGAAATTCTTGAGCGGGTTGGAGCTGTGTCGTATCACTTAGAACTACCCCCAAGTGCATAATGAGTTCCATTTATCCATGCTAAAGAAATATCTCCATGACCCCTACCATGTTATTGACTGGAACCTCATTGAGTTAGAGGAGGATGTCACATTCCCCACTAAACCGATATCTATCTTAGACTGTGCGGAGAGGGTCCTATGCAACAAAGTAATATACTAAGTAAATGTCCTTTGGGAATTTCAAGGCATTGAAGGTGATACCTAGGAGCGCAAGTCAGAAATGCGAGAAAAACATCCAGAACTCTTCCCTAAATTCCTTGTCTTGTTTGGGGGACAAAATCCCCTAAAGGGGAGAAATTGTAATTCCTCAACCCAAAGTTGTGTCTCTTTCTCGTCTAATTCATAATTATGAGAAATTAAATGAAGGAAAACCCCATTCTAAGAATTCTACCCTCTCATTTAGTTTAATTGGTGACTCTCTATGAATTTAAATTGGAGTTAGGCTCACGTGAAAAAAAATAATTAATTAGAAATATTAGTACTTCAAACGACATTTAAGTTGTTCAAACGACTTTCCCACCTCGTCGGAATGAGCGGCCCCGTCATTAGTAATAAGGCTTCAACTGACCAGGATAGATGATAACAGGGGCATGTTGTGATAATGGTTGCGAGAACGATGCATCAAATTACTTCCATCTTGTTCAAACGAAACGAACGAAATCAGAATCTGGCCAAAATGTTGTCATTATTTCATCCCGTGAAGAAAACACGTGTCAGGCCCTTGAGAACTAACGGATCCGATGAGCCTTTGCGTGAATTTCAAATGTTTAAACATTATTTTTGTTGGGTTATTTAAGGATGGTTTGGGAGGATGATAATCCACCATCATTACCATCTTCATCTCCTCTTTCTAGAGCTTCCCACAACCATTCCCATTCCCCCTAGTCTTTCCTCCATTTTCATTGTGGTACCTAGCGTTTACACACAATATATACCCATCTTTACACCTTCTTCTTATATCCAAGATCTCTTCTTGAAGAAAAAGGTGGTGAAGCACACTTGTAGTGAGACCTTAGAGGATTTTTATGCGGCCAAAGTCTTAGAGCTAAGAATTTACGATCTTTAAAATCATCTATTACTAGTTCTCCTCTACAAATCAAAGGTAGTTTTTCTTCCAAGATTTCAAGTTTTTTCCAAGATATGACACGGAGTTAAAAAGATTTAAGTGAAGTTCTATGCCATAAATATGTAGATTTATTCATAGCATATTTTGGGGTGCCAAAATGAAACTTTTTTTTAAAATAAACCTTAACTAAATTTCTTTTACATCAAGAAGATGGTATTTAAAACCTTGATAAATGGGAAGAAAGCATGTTAAATTTTAGAGTCATGATTTATGTAAATTAAATGCATGATTTAGGTATTTCTAGGGTTAAAAGATCCCATAAACATAGAGAAACATGTAGTATGCTAAAGTGTGTTAATATTGGATTAAACAAGCATGTTAAATTGGGTTTTGTTACCAAATTATCAACTAAGGAAAAATAGCCCCAAATTTTGTTACTATTTAATGTAGTAAAAATGGTATATATGTTGGAACTCACATGTAAGGATATGGTTTTGAACATAAAATGATAAAATTGACACTTTGAAAATAGCTAAATGTTGTGCCACTAAATAAATAAAATAAACGGATGTTTTGACAAAAAACTTAATCAAGGGGGTAAAAACGGAATTTTTACCAAACATCGGCACCCTATGGGTTTGGCCTCCGCTCGGGATCTCTTTGATCTAGTTTTGGGTTGTAAAACAAATGAAAGGTCAGTTTTGGCATGACTATTAAAGTACGATGTTCAAAAACCATGGATGATGAAATTGATGAAAAGGGTATTTAAATAATGTGGACATTGGATGAATGTCAAACACATAAAGAATAAGTATTTGAATGACATCGGGAAAACTAAGGAGGGTCTGGAGCCCTAGGGTGAAAATCCCAAAACCACTAGCCAAAGAATATGGTGGCATCACCGGCGGTGAGGAGCCCGTTAAATTACGCAGTAATTAGAAGATTCCAAAAAATAATAAAGAAGAAAAAAATCTAGTGTTGTATGAACAATTTTAGTCAACAGTCTAATTAAATTGATAATTAAGACTAATGGCAAAAGGGTGAGTTGTAAGTCTCTAAACCAGGTAAAGGGAGGTAAAATGGGTTAAGTGAGAGTAGGAGCTCATTGCTCGAATACAAATCATATGGTTACATCATGTTTGATTAAACTGTTCATGCTTTCATAATTGAATAAACATATTCATTGCATTTATCGGTAATTAGTATGTAATATGTCGCCTCGTATTAACTTCATTCTGAGTATGTGCTCATACCTACTTTCATTTTGTTAAAATAAAAACCACCCCCACCCCAAGTACCTTGAGTAGGAATGTCAGTTAGGACACAAGAAAAGCCCCAAGGGGCGACCAATGCCGTTAGAATGCTCTGTATCACTTTTGAAAACATTAGACTCTAATACCTGCACCATAGATATTTGAACTTATTTGGGCATCGGTCGTAATTTGTAAAAATACAGGTTGGTGTGACTTGCCTTAGTTCAATTAGCACTTTGGGATAAACACACTTTTTCATAAATAAATTATGCTAAATAACTAATCTTGCGGTGATCATCTTTTTAAAAATAAAAATACTCCCCCTCCCCTTTTAACTGTTTTAGCACCGCCAGGTTTAGTTAGCTCATCCAAGTTTTCTTGAATAAACCGGTTAAATCCTACCCTCCCCTTTTAACTTACTGGCTCAGTGAGGGTTGACCCAACGGAGATCCAAAATCGTGTCAGGGTATTACATTGTGATAATGCTTCATATATATACACACACACACACCCCTTAAATATAGTGTTATATATATGTCGGTCAATATTTCTTAGTAAGAATGATAGTGAGTTAGATTCGAATTGATGACAGGAGATCGAAACTTCGGTTCTAGTATAATTGAACAATTCAAAAACTAGATAGGTAATTGAAATCCTTTCAAGACAATTGCAATGTAATCATTGTGGTTTATCTCAGAATGCATGAACCTATCTTATGGTTTTAGAACTTGTATGATAGTTCAAAAGTTATTGTGATTCGTACATCCAGGAATATATTGAACATGGCCACCCATCAAATTTAAATCTAAGGTTTGTCTTTATTAGACTTACGTAATCCCAAATCCTTCGCAAATGGTTCATGGATTCTTATTCCGAATAAATATGAGGATTTTAATGCATGCATAATTGTCATTTTGACTGTTATGGGAAGGATTTAATTTAATTAAGTCTCAATGTTTGCAGATATAGAGATCATTGTGTAGGTAGGTATGACATCATAATTTGAAGGAACCCATGTCCTTAGGATACCTTCTATTGTGATACCCCCTTAATAGACTTATAAGATTTATTTCCTCCAGTTAAACAACATCAGTGGATTATTCTATAATACATTGGAGTAGCAAAATAACTTAAGTCTTATACTTAATGAATTTATTAGATGTTGGGTAAAGTCAATTAATGGAAAATTGATTTGACCAATAGCGTATCAAAGGTTTATTTTAGGGAATCACATTATGTGACACAATCAACTTTGCAAGTAATGTCTCATTATATCCGAGTTATTTTTGAGACAATTAAATTTGAGTATTGTCATAATTATATAGTGGAATTAATTCAAATTATATAAAGGAAAGAAATAAATTACGGGATTTATAATTTGAGAATTTCAAGTATTTATTTAGAATTCAATATAATTATTTACCTTGGGTACCTACTATAGTACATATACCCAAGTATTTAGATGTATACTATTATATATGGGTTTATGTTACCGTTTTAATCTAAATAATTTACTATTAGGACTTGAGAGTGGGGAGACAAAATAATACTAAAATTTTTATAAATATGACAAGAGAGAGAGAACTAAATCTCACTAGGAAGGAAGAGTTTTCATCATTAAAGGTGCCCACGGACCTACCTAGATTGGGGAGGATCAGTCTTCTTAGAAGATCTAAGTGCTTCAGAGCAATAAAGCAAGATGTTTGATATCCAAAAGAAGGCCTCCTTTCATCTTCTTCAAATAACTTTCTCCATATCGGATTGGAACCGGATGCACAAAGGTATCATATTCGAAACCCTAAGTTTGGTTTTAAAACCTAGTTTTTCCTTTTGAACTTTCTATCGTATGATTAATCCAAGATTCAAGGGATGATATTCTTTATTTCTTGTATATCGATGCCTAACAATTTGTATCAAAGCCTTTTCTTTAAATTAATCATGGTTTGGAAAGTTCCATGTTGTCTAACCTTGAAAACCCTAGTTTTTCATGTTGTAGAGATTCTATGTTTGAATACCTTCCCTCATGATTAAATATTTGCTTTTTATATGTCAATGGATCCTATAGTGGTTTATCTATTGTTATTTTTCACTCCTAGATTTAATATGGGTGAAATAATTATGTTTTTGTAAATAATTCATTATCAACGTATTTCGAGGAAATTCCATGGGGATGTAATATTTATTTATGTTTAAAATCATGTATTTATGTGGGTTTGGGTGATGGATAAATTTTTATGAAGTTTCATAAAGATCCAAATGAGTTATGGCGGTTTTTGCATGGAATTTCCATTAAAAATAGTTCTTCTACAATACATGTCCGAATCCATCTGAAGGACCATCAAGCCGACCCAAAAGTGCATCAGATTGATTTGGTGACTGGTCGGATCGTTCCAACGATGACATAATGGGATAGTTTGTTTCTTTTATGGTGTTTTTCGATCGGTTTGCACGGTATTTCTTCGTCCATCTTCTTCCCAGAACATAATTGATTGTTCCCAAAACAAAAGAGCATCAGGATCTCCGGTTTTAATTGAATTTTTCTTCGAGTGTGACTCTATGTCATGAGGAAGTCATTTCCAAAATGAAATCTTGATCTTGAAGAGTTTTACTTCAAGAAGCGTTTTAGGCCACGATGGAAAGAAAAATAGTTTCATATTTTAATTGTGATTGCATGATTATTAAATTTTATTAGAATTTTGCAAACTTGTATGTTCATATTATCATGTTCTAATTAATATGTCAATTGGGAACACCCAATGGACAACATGGATATTTTTGTGACCAACCTAGAGCATAGATTTTTTTTTAAAGTTTGTTTTATTTTTCTTTGCTAAATTGGATTCAGTTGGGTAATTAATTTAAAGGTATAAAATTAAGATTCTTGGCATATTAATTTTAATTTTAATTATTATTTTTTTGTAAAATTAAAATTGTGAGATTAAAAAAGTTAATTCGTACAAATAAATCGGAAAATTACTAAGGATTTAATTTGGTCTTTGAGAATTGAATGTTTATTTTTCTTAAGCCCTCAAGTTTTAAATGCTAAATGGGAGAGGGGTTTCAACACAAACCTTGTCATCTCCATTAGTATTTTACAAATGTGATGTGATTAAGTTCTCGTGTTCGCTAGTCTGGCCCCCAATGGATGAAATTAATCAAGGCTTCTAGTATTCTTAAAAATCTCATGTGATAACTCCTACAATTTGAATATGGGCGAGTTCAATCAACCCAATAGGAGGGTCCTTTACAAATGGTTTCTAATTTAAGGAATGAAATAATGGTATACATTTAAGCATAATTAATGATATCCTCCCTGCCAAAGCCATTGTCATTAATTGAGGGACCCAAAGATGTTGACTATTTAATTATGTTAGCCAGAAGTTCATGAAATGTCTGAAGTACAAAATTGAAAGATGAAAATATTTATAGTTCAAGTTGGGGAGATTGAAGCTCCCACTGAGAAATATCACTCTGGATGTTCAGCACAATTTTATTTGTAAATGACGATGAGGGCTGCCAATTTAAAATTAAATTGAAGTTAATTCTCACATTTATTTTTTGCAATTAATTTTGTTTTCAAAATTTATTATTCTCATTTATCAAAATGGGCTCTTTATTCAACCTAATTCCTTCTGTCCTAAAGGACAACAAACTTATTGGTATTAACTACATTAACTGGCAAAGACACATTTACATTGTCCTTATTATTAAGGACTATAAATTTGTCTTAACTAAAACATGCCCTGCTAAACCAAAGGAAGGGGCGCCCAAGCGAGATGTCCAAGCATATCAAATATGGAAAATAGCTAATCAGATGGACTGTTGCTACATGCTAGCCACTTTAACCAACGTCTTGCAATTATAGCATCACCACATGTCAAATGGTTACGACATGATTCTGAACCTTAGGGACATGTTTGAGTATCAGAATCATGATGCAAGACTCGATGTTGTCGAAAGGTTGGTTAACACCATGATGATAAAGGGTACTCCCATACATGAGAAAGTTCTTGAGATGATGTGCATCTTGGGAGAACTCGAGGTTCTTGGATCTGAAATCCATGGGGAAACCCAAGTCGACTTTATGCTTCAATCACACTAAAGTTCTTTAAATAGTTTTGCCTAAAATATTTCATAAACAAGTTTGACTACTCATTGGTGTAACTACTTAAAGAAATCAAATTGGCAGAGAATTAAAAAGATAAAGGGTGTGGTTCAGGTTACCAAGAAATTCATATTTTTTATGTCCCACAAGGTAAGAAGAAGAAGGGAAAGTCTTAGGACCAACTAGTGGTTGTCAAGACTAACTTTAAGCCTCAGGAAGTGAGTAAGAAGCCTAAATGAAACTATTATATCTTCAAATGGTCAAGACATTAGAATAAGAAATGTATGGTCTTCTTAGTAAAGAAGAAAGGAAATGGAAATATCTACTTACTTATTGAGACATGTTTTGGTGGTGAAATCTCTCAGTACCTAGTGTGTAGACTCGGGAGACACTAATCGTGTTTGAAATTATTTATAGGGGTTACAGATAACCAGGAAGCTCAGTGATGGACAATTATTTTTTCCCATGGGTAATCATCATAAGGAAACAACATTGGCAATAGGAAATTAAGTTTTTGATTCTGGTAAAGACAATAAGTTAATATTAGTTGATTATTTTTATGTTCACAACATTAGAAAAAGATTTGACTTTGGTTTCTAAGCTTGTGATTAATGGATATATTTCTTATTTAAATAAAGGTGTCTTATAAAAAATGGTAAATCTCGTATATGTTTTTGTGCATTGGAAAATGATCTTTATATTAAAAGGCGTGTATCAAAAATACTGCTTAATACTGAATTGAATAACTCAAATTGAAATAAACTTAAGAGAAATATTTTTGGAACTTATTCATAGGTTATATTAATCTAGAAATAATTCTAATACTTTTTTTAAATGGACAATTAAGTTCCTTTGAAGTACAAGAACTTCTATATTATGAATCTTGGTTAGAGAGTAATAGGACCAAGTGTTCCTTTGCGGTTAAGGTCTATAGATCCGAAGATGAGTTAGAAATGGTTCATTCTGATTTATGACCTTATTACTCTCTGGGAAAGAGGTTCTCATAAGTACTTCATCATTTTCATTAATGATCACTCGAGGTTTGGTAATGTTTACCTTATGCATCATAACTTTATAGCTTTTGATAAGTTTAATGTATTTAAGGATGAGTTCGATCATAGGCATTGTAAATTAATCCAAACTCTACGAACTTATCATGGAGGAGAGTACCTCCTAGGAGAGTTTACAAATCACTTATTGGATATTGGAATTACATCCCAATAATCCACATGGGGCACTTCATAACAAAATGTTATAGAGGACAGAAGGAACATGACTCTTTTCGACACAGTTAGATCCATGATGAGTTATTCAGATCTACCGAATTCTTTTGGGGGGTTTACACAAGACAAAACTACATATTTATTGAACTTATTTACTTTTAAATCAATCTCCATGACTTTTATAAAAATGTGGAGAAATCTAATCGGGTACATGTTCAAATTTAAGGTTACTTAGCACATGTGCTGAGGAAGGAGCCAAGGAAGTTGCCATCAAGGATGGATATATGTTTTTTATGGTTTATCCATAAGGATCCAATGGTGTTTAATTTTGTGATATTAAGGACTAGAGGATATTGTTTTATCATAATTACTTGGTACTTAGAGCTAATAGGTAAAGATTATCTTACCAGAGCTAATAGGATATTTTTTTTTATCATAATTACGAGCCCAAAGGCAAGATTATCTTACTAGAGCTAATAGGTAAAGGCTAATAAATTTCTTTTAGACCACATGTACATAATAAAATACAGTCTGATATCAATGGTAACTTCCTAGCAAATGTTTGAGTATTATTGATGATCAGGATACACGTGCTACTTATATTCGACCACAAATAGAGCCATATCGTAGTGGGAGATTCAGGCGTCAGCCTAATAGGTTAGTGCATACGGATGAACACTTTAGTGAGATTTTAGAAGAACATGAATCAGATCCCAGAAACTACGACGAGGTACTCTAAGGTAAGGATTCGGACCTTTCGCTAAAGGCTATGAATATCGAGATAGACTTGATATATTCAAATCAAGTTTAGGAACTTGCAAACATTCCTGATGGGATAAAACCCATTAAGTTCAAGTATATCTAATAGAAGAAGAAGGGGTAAATGGGAAGGTGGAAACTTTCAAGGCAAGGATTGTTGCGAAAGGGGTCAAACAGAAAGAGGGAATTGACTATGAGGAAACCTTGTCGTCGGTATCCATGATAAAGTTTAACCGGATTCTCCTATCAATTATGACACATCTCGATTTTGAGATTTGGAAAATAGATGTTAAGACTATCTTCTTGAGCAACAATATTGATGAGTTTATATATATAAATGCAACCCCAAGGATTCAAAGCTAATGGGCAGGAAAGCAATTCTTGCAAGCTTAACAAATTTATTTTTGGACTTAAGTTATCTTCAAGGTCTTGGAGATCTAGTTTGATCGAGAAATAAAATATTTTTGTTTTGATCAATGTTTGGATGAAACTTGTGTGTATAAGAAGAATGACGGAAGCATGGTGGTATTTCTAGTTCTTTACATGGATGATATTCTCCTAATAGGGAATAATGTGGATGTATTATCTAGTATAAGAGTGTGGTTATCGAGTTAGTTTCATATCATTGACTTCGGAGAAGTTATTCACATCCTTAGAATCAAGCTTATGCATGATTAGAAATATATGAGTTTGGACTTATCCCAAGCCAATTATATTGATAATATGCTCACAGTGTTTAGAATGAAAGATTCCTAGAAAGGATTTCTTCCTTTCATGTGTGGAATATATTTATGTAAGGATCGATTTCCTAAGAAACTTGATTGGATGGGAGGATGAGGAATATACCTTATGCTTCGGTGGTAGTCAACCTCATGTATGCTATGTTGTGTACAAGATCAAACATCTACTGTGACATTAGCATGGTCGAAAGATTGCAATACGACCCTGGTGAGGAGCATTGGTGTCATGTTAACAACATTCTTAAATTCTTAAAAGGACTAGAGATTATGTGTTTGTTTACTCAGTAGACAGTCTAGTACCCTTCAGGTACACAAAATAATATTTTTAGGTAGATAGGGATTTTAAGAGATCGACCTCAGCATATGTGTTTACCCAAGAAGGTGGATCCATAAGTTGGAGGAGTATCAAGCAATCATATATTTTTTATTAGACCATGGAAGTCGAATATGTTTCCATTTTGGAAGCAGTAATGGAGGTTGTTCGACACCAAAACTTCCTAAGTGACTTGGGTATGGTTCCTTCAGTGTATTAAACTATGTCACTTGAATGTGATAATAGTAGTGCAGTTGCAAATTTATAAGAACCAAGAACCCATAAGAGGGCGAATCTTACATGGAGCCCAAGTATCACCTGATTCAGGAAATCATGCAAGATTGCATTTTTAGACAACCTAGTGGATCCTTTTCGAATATCTTACCACCTAAGACTTTTGAAAGTCATGTGTAGGGAATGGGTGTCAATTTATTAAGACTAAGTGGGAGATTATTAGGGTTTTATTCTAGAAACCATGTCTTGACATTTTATACTAATTAATAAAATGATTTTCTTATTCATTTTGAAAAGAGCGTCGGGTTTGTGAAAATGTTTTATATTTTTATATTTTAAAACATAATGTTCTATATATGTCATTTAATAGTACTTAGCTAGAATTTCTATTAGTTTGGTTCGGTTTGATCGCAGGAGATTGAAATTTCAATTCTAGTAATATTGCAAAGTTTAAATCTAGATAGATAATTGGCATTCTATCGTAATGGTCGTGATGCAATCTTAGTGGTTTACCTTAAATTGTAGGGATATATCTAATGGTTCGATAAATCGTATGATAGTTCAAAGAGTATTATGATCGGTACATCCAGGGTTGCATTGTACAAGGTCATCCATGAGATTTAAGTCTAAGGATTATCATGCTAAGACTTCGGTAAATTTGCACCATTTTCAAAGGGTGAATATATTCATAATCCTGATAATTATGAGGATTTGAATACCCGAATAATTGCCATTCTGGCTCTTATTGGAAAGACTCAATTTAATTGAAGCCTAATTTGTTCATATTGAATGATCATTATTTAGGTGCGTATGAGATCATAATTTTGAGTAATCCATGTTCCACGGATACCTTGGACTGTGATACCACCTTGATAGATTTATAATATTTGTTTCCACTAGTTAGAACTGATTAGTCGATTATTGTATACTCAAGTGGAGTAGCAAAATATGTTAAGTTTGAGAATAAAGTAATTGATTAGATGTTGGATAGACTCAATCGATGGAAAATTGAATTGACCATATGGGTAATGGAAGCTTTATACGGGGAATGACATTATGTACCATAATCAACTTTGCAAATAAGACCTCATTATGTCCAAGTGATTTTTAGGATAATTAAATGGGAGTGCAATTATATTTTCTAGTCGTATTAATTATGATTAAATAGAGTAGGAAAATAAATAACAGAATTTGAGATTTGGGATTTTTAAGTATTTCGTTGGAAGAAATTTTAAGTTTTTGTCTTGGTTCCCTATTATTGTCCATATACCTAAGTAATTAGTCCCAGACTTTTAAAAAATCTAATTTTTCATAAGCCCGCCATTTATATAATATATATTAGTCTATGTTCGGGTTTTAATTTGAATAATTTTTATTATGGTTTGAGAGGGGCGAGAGAAATCACTATTTATATTTTGTGAAGAGGTCAAGAAAGAGGATCATGTCTAACTAAAAAACAAGAGTTTTCTTCTTAAATGATGCCCACACGTCTATCTAACTCGAGGAGTGTAGACAACCAATCCTTGGACATTCCTAAGAACCTCCTTAGATCCTTAGAAGTCACTCATTCATCGTAAACCCTATGCCATATCCAGAGTGCCGATCTAGAGGCCATCGGGCTCTCCTAGCCCTTTTTAACTCTAGTCAAATTGCTCTACTGAGAAAAAGATCAAAAAGTATTTGATCAACTTTCCCGCCTAAGTGAAGGCTCAATGAATCTTATATGGGATTTGAATCCTCTTTCCAATGGTCCTCTCTGTGCTCTAATAGGCCTTACAAATTAAACAAACAGTTCATTTTACTATTGAAAACTAATTTGTAGGCCACTGGGCCCTCCCAAACCCTGTTTTAACCCAAATATACTTTCTCACCCGAGATAAAGCTTAATAAATCTTTGAAGGTCTCAAAATCGCCTTTGTAATGGTCTATCACATGCATAAATCAGCCTTACGGTTCGGATGAATTATTCATTTTACCCCAAAAATTGATCAAGAGGCCACCATGCGCTCTCGGGATCCGTTTGACTCCTATCAACCCCTAATCTCGAATAAAGATGGATGAAATCTTGAAGGGAACTGAATACCCTTACAATGGTCCAACCCATGTGTGAATCGACCTTATGATTTAGGCGAATGACCCATTATATTTCGAAAGGTCACTAACTGCTTTTGGGCCCCATTTGACCATGGTCAACTCTCTCAGGAGGACCACAGATGATAAATGTTCTTTGATGGACCTTCCAACAAGAAATCATATGGCATTAGGATAATACTGATCTCCCCTAATGACTCTCACACCCTAATTGCCATCAAACTAGACATCCCTTGCAGCAACAACATAATCGAGTTCGAGGCATGCGCTATAGACCTCAAGATCGCCCTTTAAAAAGGAATACGACACCTAGACATCTACGAAAATTCTTCGCTTATAGTCAGCCAAATCCTCATAAAATGGAAATTCACAGATGAAAAAAATCATATCCTTCCATGCCCATCTAAAAGAGCTAGCCTCCTAGTTTAATGATGTCACTTTTCACTACTTTCCCCGTATAAAGAATAGCTTAGTCGATGATTTTTCCACCCTAGCCTCTATAGTCCACATGCCCGAGGGAATAATAAGGGTCCCTTTTTGGTTCCGAAACAAACTAAGCCTATGCACTACTACCACATTGAACTTATTCCCGAAGAAGATCCTGATATGGTTAGATTATGGTATTATAATATTTGGCACCTCCTCAAACATGGTAGGTATCCTCAAAAAGTAGAAAAGTAAGACTGAGCAACCCTTTACAAACTGGCTGCTCAATACATCATCTGTGACAAATCATTGTTAAAGAGAAGCTTTGATGGAACCCATTTTCACAGAATACCAGAGGCTAATGTTGAAGAAATAATGCAGAAAATACATAATGGGAATGCACGGCCCATATGAACTATCACATTCTAGATAAAAATATCATCCATTAAGGATACTATTGGACCCGTATGGTTCAATATTACACAGCCTATGTCTGAATATGCCTTAAATGCCAACTGTTTGCCAATATCCAACACTTGCCTTCCCTAGAGATATACAACATGACCTCCCCTTAGCCCTTCTCCACCTAAGTCATTGACATCATTGGTAAATTTACTCCCAACTCTTTAAACGATCATTAATTCATCTCGATCACCACTGATTGCTTCACTAAATGGGTCGAACCGAGTCATATACGGTGCTGAATGCCAAAAAAGTGGCCAAGTTTATCACAAAGAACACCACCTACCGATACATAGTTCCCCACGAGTTAGTGTCAGATAATGGGCTCCACTTCTAAGATGAGGTTTTATAACTAGTTGACAAGTACAGGATTAAGAGACACAAGTCTTCTTCTTATTGACCTCAAATCAGTGGTGTTGTCGAAGTCGCCAATAAAAGCCTCAAAACCATATTCAACAAGATGACTGAGAGCTATAGATATTGGGCCGACCGAATCCTTTATGCCCTATAGGGATAAACAACTTCAATCAAAACACCCATTGGGGCTACTTCTTATTTTATAGTATACGACAGGGAAGGAGTACTACCTATGGAGATGGAAATACCTTCCCTCCACATCCTGCTCAAGAGAAAAGTTGATGAAGAATAATGGCATCAGAGCCGCTTTAATGAACCATCACTATTGTATAAAAAAACACAAAAGTCTTTGTACCATATGGATATCGTCGACGAATTGTGTGATCATTCCACAAGAAAGTCAAGGACCATGGAATCCAATAATAAGACCTAACCCTCAAGGAGATCATAAAACCCGTCTGGGACCCTAGAGGTAAATTCAAACCAAATTGGAGTGTCCCATACATCATGAAGAAGATTCTCTTAAGAGGCGTATCTATGCTCACAGACCTCGATAGAGAATAAATGGCGCATCAAGTCAACCTGGGCTGTCTCAAGAAATTTTACCCATAGTCCGAAATCTCTGCTCGTTATAACTCTTTTCACCCCCATTCTATTCTTAAAAAATTCAGCATTTAACCTCCCCAAAACTATGAGGAACCTGATCCTCTCAAAAACATTTTCTTTTCATAATGAAACTCACGATTATTTCCAAAACCCCTAGAGGTACATAGGCATCCCATACGCCATACATGGGTCTGATCCCCTTATTTTTCATAAAATTCTATTCTTTTCTAACCTCCGAGAATGGCGATTTATTTTATCATTTACATGAACAAAAGGGTTATGTGTGCCTTAGATATTAGTATACATAAATTAAATGAAAAACTGTAAGCACAAATTTCTAATCGAGTCAAATTGTTTATAATTGGCTTAAATCCGGACAAAATAAATTGAGTCTAGACTCGTTTTAATTTGAGAATAATTTGAAGTCTACAATGATTATAGAATGAAGGATTTGCATTTTAAATCCGAGAAGAAGAAATCAACACAAGTTGCAATTTCATAATTGGTTTGTTCTAAGATCACTCAGGTATAAATAATCAAAGGAATTTGTGAGATTTAGAATTTTTTTTTAAATCTTGGATGAATTGTTTTTTTTTGGGGGGGAATTAAAATTAAAGTTTAGAAAACGCATTTTAATAATATCTGAGCAAAAATATTTTATTACAGGATTTTATTTAAATGAGAAACGTGTTTCATTGTCGTTTAAACGACAACATAAGTCATTTTAAAGACATCACATGTCGTTCAAACAACATCGCATGTCGCTTGAACGAGACCCACCACCTCGAAATTCATGTTTCAATTTGGTTGAACTCTAGTTTGCTCAGTTATAAAAACAACACTACATAGAGATTTTTAGAGAGATGAACAGTTTCAAAATTTTCCATTGTGTTTAGTTTCATCCAAAGTTTATTCAAGATCCAATTACATAGTTCCAAAGTTTGTGATCTTGAACACATTCAGTAGAAGGCAATTGTTGACTGAGGTCATTTGGAGTAATTGAGGGTATTCCTTGCTGGAGATTGGGTTGCGGTTCATGTAGGCTCGCTGCATGTGGATCTATTGTTGATAACACCGGCCGACACCTGCGGGTATTCGTGTGTAACTGTATTTCATTGTAATCCATGTAATTTAAAATTTATAAATTATAGTGAAATAAAAAGTTATTTGCCATTCAGGGATTTTTTTCCTGAAATTCTTTGTTTTTCCACATTCTTTAATTTCTCAATGGACTAAATTATTTAGATGCATGTTTAGGGTTTAAAGAAGATAAAATTGGAAGCAACTAAATTTATTTGAAAAAGTTGGTTTACCCAAAGCACTTGTTAGAGGGCCTTCTTCAAATTGGTATTAGAGATTATTGCACTATTTTATTGGGTTTGATCCCATGACTTTAGGTATGTCGTTCACTTGTTTTGATAATTTTAAAACTCATGTGTTTGAAACTGCTAATTGGAAATCACGTATGAAGTTTTCTCTTAATAATTTTGTTACTAAGGATGATTATGAGAAGTGTCGTTGCTGCGAGGGGTTTGGCCATAATATAAATGAGTGCCCCACTAAACTTAGGGAGAATTTTAATAAACCGATAAATCGAGTTTCCACCCTCAGTGATAGTGACCCCAAGGAATAATTTTTTTATGAAAGTAAGAGAGAACTTCCCACACTTGTGGCTAATCATCTGAGCGATGATGACACACCTTTGCATGATTCTTCCTCAGAAAGTGACGCACCAGAAAGTGAGGGTGAGGAAAGTGAGAATGAAAGTGAGGGTAAGAGAGACTTGCAAACTTCCTTTAATAAGTTGTACGAAGAAACTCTAAAAGTAAAGAAGGCAAATTTGAAATTAAAAGCTAAGTTGAAACAATCTGCCCTAGAAAATAATAATTCCAATGGATTAATCGAGGATCTTAGAGCACGGGAGAAGAAAATATGAGAGAAGCTATAATATGTTGAGGGTAAGAGAGATAGTCTTCACAGGTTGATGGAGACTATGAAAAAGGAATTACTTGAGTTTGAGGATTCTAGGTGTTTCCTCGAGTCAATGATAGGCGAGCTTGAGGAGAAATTGAAAGATTCAAGGAGGGTTAAATTTGGTTTGGAAGCTAGGTCTGAAACGTTAGATAAAATTTTAGGAACCATCCAAATTATAGATGGTAGGTGTGGTGTAGGCTACGATACACATGCTACACCCGTTTCCATAGCCAAACCAGACAAGCAAGAGAGCCACCTAGGAATGTTAGAAATAATCATCCCGTAGAAAGAACTCCCCGTCGTATATACACTTGCACTCATTGCGGTAGGAGAGGTCATCTTAGGTATTTTTTCTACGATCTTAAGTACATTCTTAAAAAGTCAAAGAGCATAGTTGTTTCGATTTTGAAATCTCGCACTCATCATTTCACACCCACTTGAGTTAGAAAATCCGATTTAGAGGTGTTAGGGATTAGACTTGGTGATACGCGTGTCATTTCACGTGGTTCTCCACATGTCTCATCTTTTGACTGAGCGTGTTCATCAGTTTTTCATACTGTAGTGTGTCTTTGTGATATATTCTCTCTTGATTTATTACGTTTATCCAGTTGTATTTTTTATTCCTTTTAAAAACATACAAAGATTTTTGTTTTTTAAATATTTTTGAAAAATAAAAAAATATTTTATTTTGGGTAAAAAAAAATTTGTGAAAAACACAAAAATATTTTTTTTGTTTTGGAGTCATGAATTTTCATGTTTAATATGTCATATTGGTATGCTTTGACCCCCATCACTTCATTATCCATGTGGCTAGGACATTTGGTCATAATTATTGATGCGTTGAATGATCTTAACCATTGTCATAATGGAGTTGTTTCAAAATTGATGTGCATTTGGATTCATCTTTGTACATATGCCATTCTGCACACATGCACGAGCTTTTATGAATGTTTGATATCACGTGCATATTTGAGTTTGGTGAGACATTCTTATCTCTATTTTGTCATCAATTCATAAGTAGTCTTAGGAGGAGGTGTGCATATAAGAAGCGTTTACCGTGAGAAATTAAAATGCAAAAAATTATATGTTTACGAGAAAGGGCTACGAGAGTGTAAAATTGACTCGTCGTGGTAGCCACCATATAAAAAGAACCCCAAAATAATTGAACGGAAATAAAAAGATAAATATGCCAAAAATTGGGCCATTTAGTCTAGATCACCTCAAAAGAAAAATAAGTGAGTATTATTTATGAGGGTGTTCGGATGGAAAGTAAAAACAAGTTTGCACCACGAATCCTAGTGATAATTCACTACATCAGGACACTATTATTTAAAGAATCATCAAAACTCTGGATTTGTATTTATATTGATTGTTCAGTTCATTAAGCTCATTTATTAATTGTCACACATGGTTATAACAATGTTTGTTGATATATTGATGTCAATTAGAGCGTCTTCAACGTTTTCGTGTATTAGAATTGTGATTCATTTGTCGTAGTACACGCCCATATACTTCATATCCATGTTTGAGGACATTGACTACATGTTGGCATGAATTTCGCAAAAAATTTAGTTAGGTCTGTTTTATTGGTATTTTCAGTAAGTTTTTGTTGGAAATTTATGGTACATGCTTTGTCACATCGTTCAAACGATGACTGATCTCGTTCGATCTAGATTTGATCTTGCACGAAGTTTGTCGTTCAAATGACATACCTTATCATTCAAATGACACCGTTTTCATTCGAACCACACTAGGGATTCAATACAAGCTCGTTAAGTCAGATGTACTTCGCTTGCTTTAACTCAACAACATACCGTCTCTTCACTTCTTCTCGTCCTAACCTCAAACGACAACCATTTTTTAACCAAATCGGTCTGATTCAACTTCATTTTTGTCCCAAAATCGTTTCATGAGTAGATCAGTGGTCTCATACTCTCATATTGAGGTATTTTCCCATGGTTTGAGATAATTTTGAGTTGTTTTGAGTTGGTATTTTTTTTATTTCAAACTCAAATGAAAATGAGTTCATCACCTTGAATAATACACATTTTTTAATCTTAATCCATTGGTGTGGTGTATTGTTCCTATTTATTTCAGTTTGGAATCAAAATATGACTGTTGGTTTTTGAAAGTTTGATTTTTTTTATTAGATCATATAGACCCCTCTACCCTTTTGTGTTATTTTTTATCAATACTAAATCTGAAGATATGGTGTTCATGTGTTTATTCAAAGATTATCATATTTTTTGGATGGCAACAGTGCCTCTCAAATGTGGTTTCATTTTTTTATTGGGATTATATTTGTTTACTGGTTGGTTGTGTTGTGATTGGTTTTTTCGCTGGTTTGGTTGGATGTGTACAGAGATAGATTCTTAGGCGTCAGCTCCTTGCCCTTTACCCCCATCCTTCTTTACGGGATTTTTATCTATTTATCCATCATGCCACCTAGACGTAGGGGTGCCCCATCAGTTAGGTTATAAGAGTTACCCACCTCATCACGTGCTCAGTAATCTCGGATTCATTGTCCCCCTTTCTCACCAGTGTGTTGGCACAATGTGTTTGAGTACGAGCATTATTGCCATCTAGGTCTACACATTCACGCCGTAGTTAGGGAGCTTGTCTTTTGTGTCTCAAATTTTCCAGAGTTATCTATACCTATATGGATGTCAGGTAGAGGGTGGGACACACTATTTGATGCACAGGGTGTGGTATATCCTAATTTGTTCGAGAGTTTTATTATAGGGTTATCCATACTCCTGCTGGCATTCAGTCATCTATTCGGGGTGTCCAGCTTTTTGTCACTGCTAACATCATCTATGAGACTCTACAGCTTCCTCGTGTTCCCAATGCTATTTTCCCCACTGTTCTGAGGACTGTCCTACTCCTAAGGCCATTATTCACTATTATTTTGGGGAGATACCTCACATTGGTAGTACCATGGATCATCGTCAGTTACACACAACATTTCGTCTTCTTCAAAGGTTTGGGCCATCATCTATTTATCATCGAGTCAATCACACTTAGATTGGCTTAGATATTATTTATTTCATGTATGTTGTTTGTTAGGGGTGGGACATTGATTTACCCTTTCTTCTGTTTCGAGTCATGTCCTCAGTTACCATTATTGGTACCACTCATGTTCGCCCCGTTCATCTATATGGACTCCTGTTTTCATGTATATGTACTACTGCTAGAGTACCTATTTTATAGGATGATATATTTATGTCTTCTCCCACTCTCATTGATTACAACACACTGACTCATACTGAGAGTCATCTTTCGTCTGATGCGAGAGCGAGACCTCCACCGAGTGATAGTTCCTTCTCTAAAGAGCCATCTAGTACATCTAAGCCTAGTTATGTACCCTCATGATCTCGTCCAGCTAAATCTAGATGACCTACTGTGGAGGAGTTTGATTCCTTATAGGCACAGGTGGTGTCATAGTCATAGACGTACGATGCGATGATGGCACGCTTTGAGGCAGAGGCTAGGGCTTGTGGACACTGAGACTCCCAGATGTCTTCTTTCTTTGATGAGATGCGACGCTGGGAGATGAACAGAGGAGATGTTGCATCCGATTTGGGATACATTGCCATGACATATACAGATGATGATGATGATGATGATGATGATGATGATGATGATGATGATGATGATGAGGAGGAGGAGGAGGAGGAGGAGGAGGAGGAGGATACACATTATTGTATTTATTTTCCTTGAGACATTATATATCAGTTTTTGGACGCTTGATGTATTTTGATATTTATCTCATATGATGTACTCGTTATTTATGGACACTTGTCGATACACTCTTGTGACTTGGATGTATATATTTTTATCCAGTTATGTTATTCATGATTATTATATTTACTTGTCACTATTGTCTTATATCCACTATCATATTTTATCCTACTACGTCATATTTGTCTATTCCAGGCTAAAAAGGGGGAGGGGTATGTGATGTAGGGGGAGTTTCAGTTTAAATTTCATGATTAATATTTTTTTGTTCCTCCATACTTCACTTGGGTATATTTGTTTATGGCTCATGTGTGTAGGTATAATTTAAAGATTTAGGTATTCACTGCTATATCACATTCAGAGACAGACCTAGACTCAGATGTTGCTTTATAGTTTATTCATGTCCTGGTTTGTGGGATAGGACATTAATTTTCAGCATTTTTTATTTTTTGGTTTTGTCCCAGAATACCCAAAGGGGAAGATTTGTAAGTTCAAATTTCTAATCGAGTCAATTTTTTTGTAATTGTCTTAATTCCGGACAAAATAAATTGAGTCTTGACTTGTTTTAATTTGAGAATAATTTAAAGTCTACAAAGATTCAAGAATGAAGGATTGGTAATTTAAAACCGAGAAGAAGAAATCAAGACAAGTTGCAATTTCACAATTGGTTTGTTCAAAGATCACTCGGGTATGAATGATCAAAGGAATTTAGGTGATTTAGAATTTCATTTAAATCTTGGATGACTTAAATGTTTTTAATTTTGGGAATTAATATTAAAATTTTGAAAACGCATTTTAATTATATCTGAGCCAAAATATTTTATTAGAGAATTTTATTCAAATGAGAAATGTGTTTCACTGTCGTTCGAACGATAGCATTTGTCGTTCTAATGACATCGCATGTCGCTCTGACGAGAGCCACCGCCTCGAAATTTGTGTTTCAATTTTGTTAGACTCTAGTTTTCTCTCTTATAAAAACAACATTGCATAGACGCTTTCAGATAGATGAACAGTTTCAAAAATTCCCATTGTGTTTAGTTTCATCCAAAGTTTATTCAAGATCCAATTACACAGTTCTAAAGTTTGTGGTATTAAACACATTCACTAGAAGACAATTCCTTACTGAGGTCATTGGGAGTGCTTGAGGGTATTCCTTGTTGAAGATTAAACTACAGTTCATGTAGGTTCACTGCGTGTGGATCTATTGCTGACGACATCGATCGATACGTGCGGGTATCTGTGTATCACTGTATTTCATTGTAATCCGTGTAAGTTGCGATTTACAAATTATAGTGAAATAAAAAAAAATCCCTTTAGGGATTTTTTTCCTGAAATTGTTTCTATTTCCCACATGCTTTAATTTTTTAATGGATTAAATTATTTAGATGCATTTTTAGGGTTTAAAGAAGATAAAATTGGAAGCAATTGAATTTATTTGAAAACGGTGGTTTTACCTAAAGCACTTGTTAGAAGGCCTTCTTTAAAAACTCATCAAGAGGCATAACAAATTATGATCAAAATCAATTTTTATTTCTGATTAAGAATTACATTATTGTTACATAAAGTATCAGCGATGGGAGTCAACCAACGTCCCCTCTCCACTAACCATACTATTCCTAAAAAACCTAACCCTAACCAAACTATAGAAAAATTATCCCCTAATCACAGATACAAAAACACCGAAATCACTATAACTTCACAAAAATTACTAAAATCTTCACAAGAAATTGGCCGCAACTACCGTATGGCCCTTCTTCATCATCATTACCAACCCCTGAAGGTCCCCAAGTTTCCCGTTCCTTATTGACATTCGGTATAAGTTACATGGAGCAGTATTCCCTGACAAGCCTGTATTGAACCACAACATCATTTGCCATGGTGTTCAAAGCAATGGACCACCTATGACGGATCTCTTCCTCCAGGACCTTCTTTACTAACAGCTTCCATAGACATTTCAAGTAGTCCCATATACATTCGAGGCCCATCCCATGGACTTTGATGGATAAATAGACGACTAACAGTGATGGCACAAAGTACCCAGTATCATCCTCAATGATTTAGTCAAATCCTCCACCAGGAAGAAGTTTAATATACGAGGGGGCAAAATCTATTCCCACCTGACTTGGCACAAGGGCCTCCAAGGTAAATAGAAAGAAGTTTACCGAACGCCCACCAACCGTACATACTGATAATCTACAAGCGAGAACACATGATGTAAGTCCCCCCGCCATGGCACTTACTAGCGAAGACACCAGACTCCGTCCTCTATAATCCAGTTTACCTAACTCTCTATAGATGGGCCGAATCTGAAGAAATTATGGTCAAAGAAATTAGGCACAACTGCTAAAGGAGGGGGGCTGCCAGATGAAACCTCCCCATAAGCCACATAAATAGCATTACGGGGTTTCCCCTCAGAAAGTCAGAATCCTTCCAAATATCCAACAGGGTCTCAGCTATCACCACAGGCACATGACTATGGTGGTAAGATATTCAGGCTGTTATCGCAACAACCTGGTGATCCGCAGCCAGGTCCCCCATCACCAACAATAGCCTTGTTATAAGGCCTAAGGTGACATGCTCCACTTTACATCAAGCATTCTATCTCCTCATCCCTATACTAACCAAGCATCCAACGTCTTTTTCGATTCAAAAATTTCCATAAAGACATTTTCCTTAAAATAAATCCCCTTAAAGGGAAAACACTTTGCAACCTGGCCTCCAAAGCTTTCCTATATTCAAAAATTCCAAAAAAAAACTTTTCTTACTCTTTTTCAAAACAAAACTTCAACAACAAATTAAACTCCATGTAGATTAAGAAATTAAATCCAGATAATAAAACAAATTATGCATCTCTTTTAACCTTCTTGAGTCTCTCTTTTCAAGTGTAAGGCCATTACATCAAGCATACAACATGGTTGTTGTATGTAAAAATTACTATACGATGTGGACCAATGATAAATGTGCACCTGTCCTCCCACGTGACCAATCATCTTGATCGGCGTTTAGAGATACTTAGTTAGATGGAAGGCCGACCACATCTAGAATGCGAACCATTAAGAATAGCAAAGGTTACTTGGATGGAATGGTAACTGACACTGAATTCTAAGAGTCTCACTTATTATACACTGATATATATGCCTGTAAATATAAAGCCATCACATCTAGGGTTTTACATTACAATAAATACAGAAGATCCCTCAGCTCAAGTGATAATCTAATCATTCTCAAGCACATCATACTGAGCTTTTCTAAGAAAAATAAATAAAACTAACAGTGGACGTAGGATTTCTTCATAGTCGAACCACTTTAAAAATCCCTATCTCTTATGTGCTTGCTTAATATTTCTCTTATTATTTATCTGTGATTATAAAATTGGATCACTCCATTTTTAGACATTAACAAATTGATGTCATCTGTGTGAACAACTTCTTGTCATCATTCTCTACATCATATATTTTATTCTTTGGTTTAAAGAATTAATACTGCTCCTTAACATAGCTTGGTGGTTGGAGGCAATAATTGATAAATATCCGCTCCCCCTAGTGAGACAGACCTTCAAAGAATCCTGTTCGATTTGGCTAAAGGACAGGAGGCTATACAAGAGTCGGTTAGATAATTGACTCGCATAATTCTAAAGAAATCATGTAACTCTAGAAGAAATATACCACCTCTACCAGCCATGAAAGAAAGGAGTTATCATTCCCATTCTTCTCATGACAGATCATACTGTCCTGGATCAACTTCTTCATTTCTATCAACAGATTACAATGACGGTAGATCTTTTTCTAATGAAAGACCAAGTTTATTGCAGAGTCTATGTAGGGAATCTTCTTTTGACCATTTAGGTCCCCAAGTAACTAGAGGTCATCATAGGGAGCAAGAACATTATCATGAACACCAAAAAAGGATTTGTGAGATCAAGTGCTAATGTGAGGGGCTTTGTGCATGTATATCAGACCTCTTAGGAGGAGAGTTCAGCACATAGACATAGTAAAGACATTAAATCTTCTTCAGTCAAATCTAAATAAGAGGAGCATTCCTAGAAAGAATCCATGCAGCGACTAGGTGTTCGACTGGGAGAAGTGGCCAAAATAAAAAAATCCATTACAAAGGAGATTTGTTAAAGGCTCACCTTTAGTCCAGTATATTGTGGACTACCCCACACCTTCCAAGCTCAATCCACCGGTGGTCACTCCTTAATATGATGAGAAACCAGTATTAAGCTGCTACTGACATTTATTTTATCCCCGAAGAGATGAGGTGTAGGGATTTCTCAAGTTCCATCACGGGTCCAGCCTAGATATGGTATAACTATCTGCTAAGAGGTAAAATTCCAGGTTTTTATCAATTGGCCGAATTATTCATTAATAACTTTTTCCTTAGAGCCAATCCGATCAAGAATATCACTCATCTCTTGATCGTGTGCCAAAAGCCTAGAGAGTACCTAGGATTATATTACACTATTTAATAATGAAAAGTTAGAAGTGGTCGATTATGAAGAAAAAACTGCCATTGTAGTGTTAATAAGTAGGATACTGCCAAAAGATCTTTACAATGACCTGGCAAAAAACCCACCCAATACTATGATAGAGTTTATGGCTAAAGCTGGAAAAATATAAGAACACTGAGGAAGTCGTAGTAGCAAAATAAGCACCGGAGAGCAAAGCTAAATGACTGGAGAATAATTCGTTCAAAAAAGATAAAAAAGATCAAAAGTATGATAGGATCAAGAAGTTTGAATAGTAAACTCCATTCATTAAGGGTGTTCACCATATCTTGGAAGAAATCAAGGGTAACATGGATCTAAACTGGCATGGGAAATTGAGGATGCCCCCCAATAAAAGAGACAAGTACATATATTTTTGTTTTCATCAAGATCACTAACACACCACTGATAGTTGCATAGTGCTAAAAAATGAAGTTGAAACTCTTTTTCGGTGGGGAAAGCTGGAAAAATTTGTTAATTGGAATGGTAGTCTAGATACGAGGAGGAGATTTGAGTCACTTGGCTGAGGAAAAGAGTACACCAAAAGGGCACTCAATAATGATTACGAAGATGACTTCGACTTGTTAAAGAAGCCAAAAATGAATGTGGGTATGATTTCCTTTAGTTTTCATTTTATCTCAGGTGGAGACACAAGTGGAAGAGATGGAATTTCTAAAAGAAAGGTGTACTTAAATGAAGCCAAATCTTATCCCGCTAATAGGCCGATTAATATGTTTGAGAGGAGTGATGATTGTCCTAGGAAAGTCAACAAAGAAAAATTGGTGATTAGATTCTCCAAAATTATCTGAGTGGGGTAATTTATCCTCATGACAGTCCATTGGTAATTACTTAAAGAGTTCACCATGGCAGGGTGGCCACAGTTTTGGTTGATAATGGGATTTCAGGTGATGTAATGTTCTACGACTATTTCCAAATCTTAGGGATAAAAGACAGTAAGTGGGAACCGTATCACATGTCTCTTATAGGATTTTTTCGAGAAAGGGTATATCCATTGGGAACTATCTAGTTGGAAGTACTGGTCGGCATTTAGCTGGAAAGTAGGATGGAATGAATTCTCTTTTTAGTATTGCAACAAAAACATACCTTTAGCGTACAATAGAATCCTTGATCGGGTTGGATTGAAGCAAAGGGAAGTTTTTTCATGTATTGTGCATCAAAGCATGAAGTTCCCTACCAACTATGGTGTCAGCATGGTAAATGATAACCTGATGGAAGCACATGAATGCTATTATACTTCAAGTGACCAACAGGAAATAAAGATAAGCACAACCATTTTCCACATTGATACTTTGGATCCTCACATGGAGGAGGACTTGGTGAAAGGACAAGTCATAGAAAAAATAGAAACTACTATGTTAGATGAAGAGAAACAAAAAAGGACCACCCAGATTGTCTCAAGACTAACACCTCCTATCAAACAGGAATTATATACATTCCTTAAGGATATGAATAATGTGATCGTCTGGAGTCATGAGGATATGCTAGGGATTGATCCTAACTTCATCTTTATGAGCTCAATATTTATAAAGATGCCAGGATGGTCAAGAAAAAGTGCAAAGTTTTCAACCTAGAGAATAATACAACAATCTAAGAAGAGGTGGAAAATTGCAGAAAGAACAATTCATTAAGGATGTTAAATATCTAACTTGGTTGGCTAATGTATTAATGGTAAAAAAATAGCAAATGTGTGTGGAATTTATTGACCTTAACAAAGCATGTCCAAAAGATCACTTTCCTTTACCAAGGATTGATCAATTGGTATATGTCACAGTAGGTCATGAATTACTTATTTTCATGAATGCCTATTCTAATTATAACTAGATCAAGATGAAGACAGAGGATAATGAAAGCACGTTCTTTATTACTAGTCGAAGAACTTACTGCTAATAAAGCTAGTGCAACATATCAGAGGTTAGTAAACAAAGTCTTAAAATATCGAATTAGCAAGAACATGGAGGTATATGTAGATGATTTTCGCACCAAAAGCAAGTTCACCACTGATAACATTGTTGACATTGTCCAAACTTTTTACCACCTGGAAAAACATCAACTGAAGCTCTACCAGACCAAGTGCATGTTCGGAGTCCAAGAAGATATGTTCTTAGGTTATATTTTAAATCAAATGGGAGTTAAATCCAATCTTGATAAAATAAAGGCTTTACTGGAAATGCAATCCCTGACCAGTAAGAAGGATGTACAAAAGTTGACAGATAGAGTAGCAGCCCTAAATCGTTTCATATCTCAGGCTACGGACAAATGTCTTCCATTGTTCAAAGTGCTTAAAAATACCTTTGAATGGAATGAAGAATGTGAAAAATATTTTTTGAACTTAAAGAAGTATTTGGGATCTCCCCCATTACTCTCCCGACCAGTTTTGGGCGAGAAGTTGTACTTATATTTTTCTATTTCAGAGTCTGTTGTAAGTTCAACCTTGATCCGACAAAAAGAGGTTTCCAAAAACAAGTTTATTATATTATTATGGCTTTTTGAGTAGACGATATTAGATATCCAAGCTTGAAAAAATTATCATTGACACTCATTGAAGCCTCTAGAAGAATAATACCTTACTTTCAGGACCATACCATTATAGTGTACACTGACCTACCTTTGTGACAAGCTTTTCATAAGCTTGAAAAGTCTGGAAAGATAATTTCTTTGTTAGTTGAGCTAGGAG
The DNA here is from genome assembly GCA_949130495.1 of Sambucus nigra. Classification (NCBI taxonomy): domain Eukaryota; kingdom Viridiplantae; phylum Streptophyta; class Magnoliopsida; order Dipsacales; family Adoxaceae; genus Sambucus; species Sambucus nigra. Next base: position 227,522,938 of record OX422219.1, read on the forward strand.
AGTATGAAATTGTGTACGATCCAAGAACTTCATTAAAAGGTCAACTAGTTACAGATTTCATAGAAAAATTCACCTATACAGAGGTACTCTGCGCATTAAGTTTGCCTATCGAGCAGACTTCTTCGGAAGAGAGCTCAGCTTAAACTCCAATACAAATAGTTGATGACAAACTAGAATCATCAGTTGTTCAAGAAAGAGATCTTCGACTAGGTGAGCAAAGCGATAAGGTTTTCATGTAGAGAGTATTAACGGTTAAAGACTTCAATAGTGATGTTCCAATTTTGAAATTATTCATAGATAGCTCTTCGTGTACAACTGGAATTGGTGATGGACTCATCCTTAATACTTTAAATGCTTTGGATGTGGAGTATGCATTGATATTTCAATTTCACGCTTCCAATAATGAAGATGAATACGAAGAATTATTTATTAGTTTGGAGCTAGACTCATTATTGGGTGCCGTGTAGGTGATAACGCACAATGATTCTCAACTTATTGTCCCATCAGTTACTTGAAATATATGGAGGTAAAGGGGAAAATGGTGAGATATTTGAAAAATAGAAGGAAGTTATTTACTCATTTCTAGCAGTTAATATAGTTTGTATTCTAAGAGTGGTCAATGACTGAGTAGATGCTCTTGCTTAACAAGCCTCAACAACCCCAATGGAGCTCAAAAGGGCCATCCCGATGGATATTCTCACCAGAAAGATCATTTATAAGGAGCTAGTAAGAATCATTTCTATAGAGTTGGGGCCTTTGTGGATGGATCCAATCAGGGACTACATTTAAAATGGACTATTACCAGCCGACTAAAAAGAAGCAAGAAAATTGATATGTAAGGTAGCTCACTATGTCCTAGAGAAAGGTACATTGTACAAAAGGGGATATAAAGTCTCTTTACTTCGTTATGTCCACCCAACTAAGGTGAATGATTTGATTAAAGAGGTACGCAAAGGATCATGTGGATCTCACCCAGCTGGGAGATCTTTAAAACAATGGATAATAATGCGAGGTTATTATTAGCCGACAATGAAGGCAGATTGTGTTACCTTCGCCTAGAAATGTGATAAGTGCCAGAAATTCACCATCATCCATAGAGGAGAGACATCAAGTCTAACTCCCATCACTTATCCTAGCCTTTTTCTATTTAGGGAATAGATCTGATGGAACCATCATCGACCACTAAAGGAAGGTTCAAATATAAGGTTGTATCAGTCGATTACTTCACCAAGTGGGTGGAGGCTAAGACTTTGTTTAAAATTCCCTATGGAAGGGGATCATTTATTGGTATGTCATGCCTTATGCCTTCATCACTAACCATGGATAATGAGGAATTTAAAGAATACTGCATCAGGTACGGCATCCAAAAAACTTCATTCAGCTCCTAAATACCCACAGTGTAATGGCTAGACAGAAATCACCAACAAAACCTTGCTAGATGGATTGAAAAAAAGGTTGGGCGATGTTAAAGGAAACTGGATTAATGAACACCACAGTATTCTTTGGGAATATAGGACCATTTCCAAAAAAGCAAGAGGAGAAACCCCGTACATGCTTGATTTTGGCACCGAGGCAGTGGTACCAGTTGAAATAGATCTTCCAACTCACAGAGTGTTTAATTTTTATTCACCCAAAAGTGATATCATGAGGAGACTTGATCTGGACATGATAAAAGAAGTCAGAGAATATGCTACTATTCGAATGGTTGTTAACAAATAAAGGACTGCAAGGTTTTATAATCACTCTGTTAAGTCGACCAACTTGAAGCAGGGAGACCTTGTACTCAATAAAGTGATCCAGAAAAATAATAGGTTGGAACCCAAATGTCATGGTCCCTATCATATATCGGCAAAAATCCGACTAGGAACATATCACCTGGAGGCATTTGAGGGAGAAGCATTTAAAAACCCCTAGACTGCCAATCATCTTTGAAAATACTATCAGTAATTTTGTTTTCGACGTAATCAGTTATTCAAGTTAATGAAATTTCATGTTTCTACTCATTATACTTCCTTTTTATGTTTTGTTTTTTGGAGTATGGTGTGGTACACCACTACCTTAAATGAAATGCTAAATTTTAATTTCCAACTTCAGAAATGGTCTTTATATTTGTCAAACTTTTCCAACTTCATAAAAGTTCCTCACCGAACTGTTTCAACTTCAGAAAAGTTCTTTATCAAACTTTTTCAACTTTAGAAAAGTTCCTCGCTAAAGTTTTCCAACTTCAAAAAAGTTCATCATTAACAACTTCATGTATGATTTTGTCTTCAAAAAATCATAAACTAGAAGGTAGTAAAATCTTATGTAATACGCCAAGTCACAATGTACGAGGTTTTACCGGACTAAGTTAAAATATATGGATAATTATACATTCATAATACACTTGGTCACCATTGATAACTAATGTTACAACTTACTTTAACAAAACTATTCAAAAATTAATCAAAGAACAGTGTTAGTAGAATCTAAGGCAATTACAATCGGATTCAATCATGAATCAAACATCTAATATTTAATGAGGACATTTAATCAATAGGTCGACTAACAAGTCATATTACTAACTACTTAGTCGGCAACAAGATTAATAGCCACCATAATCTTAAATTTAAAGGATAAAAGTGTGTCAAAGAACTTCATTTCAATGAACTTGAATTATATAACATATATTAACCAAATAAAAGATATAAGTTATTCCATTAGATGTTGTCCATCATCCATGCTCATCCCAACAATAGGTTCATCAAGGGTGCTCGATTGATTAATACATCCAAAAGGCCTGCTACTAGTGCGTCTACTACCACTTGGCCAATCAAGAAGATGCTGAGAATGAACATATTCCACTTCTCCTTCAAGGCCAAAGTCCCATATATATTTTCTATTCAAACTCTGAGGAATGGCATCAGGAGGGAACCAACTAAAGTCATTTGAGAAAGGAGGATCAGGATTGTCTAAGATCTCTAGGGTATTCTAGTTCCACATTTCATTATTTTTTAGGTATCGTCAAGAAGGCAAGTAAGTTTAACTAACCCCATTTGTAACCCTCATTTCTGGCTTGATCCATATACATATCCAAATCATTCAGAGCTTCATCACACCCATCCATCCACACAGCTATGGGTTGCTTGTAGAAATGGAAGGTAAGTCGGTCCACATTATCTTTAAAATAATTTGATCGAATTTTCTTTCTCCTTGAGATGAGAAGCTTGGTCTGGTTCTCTCCTTATACAAAGTTGGCCAAATAACTGTACTTTTCCTTGGGGCTTGTCCAGGTTTGGTCTTCTTCTTCTTCTATAAAGCTTTTAACTCCTCCAACTGCCTAGCATTCGCAACCTCCAATACTGAAACACCTTAATTTGTACCATTGGTGGTTTATTTTTTTAATCTGTCAAGTTCATTCCTCGGTGCATTTTTTTCTCTCTCTCATATGGAAGCAATCAATCGGGAATTATCTAGTTCTTGGTTCAGGACAACTTCTTTCTTACTCAATATAGAAGTGATATCTTTTAACTTCTTGTCAAAACCCCAGCCTTCACTTAATACCTTATATTTGGATTTATATTCAGAATGGATCAGTGCCTTGGAAGGTTTGAGATCTTCCTGCATCTACTCAATCATCTCATAGTAACCAACATTATTAGCTACAACTCTATCCAAGAGATAATGGAGTGGATGTAAGACTCCTTCACTTGATCAGAAACATCTGGGTCGAGCAGCCCTGATAAATATTCCTCAGATAATAGAATATAAGCACCCTTAAATATATTTTTTTCACCGCCTAAGTAGGTCAGATTTAGTAAAAATAATAATTTTTTCCTAGCACAAACTAGAAATTTGCAAGTATAAGTGTACGGGGCAAATTCAGAGAAATAAACAGCGTAGAGGATACCAATCAATAAGAAATCAATATCATTTGAAGATTGTAAATAATTGAGCAAAAAAGGTTATTTCATTAATCAAAGTTATGATCACAACGATGGGTACATTAGAAAGACGAAAGAGGAGGAAATTGAAAATACATGAAAGAATGGGGAAAAAAATGTGACTAAAAAAGGAGCTAAAACTTCTCCTTGTCTTTAGCATGGTACTAGTTGGAAATAAGAAGGTCGGCTATAGTAGATGGCTGTAGGAATCATTGAGGATTCCCCAAACCATTCCTTGTCATCAAACTCCTCATCCAAGTTAAGAGGAGTGCCTAGGTCATGCCTTTGTAAATGCTTAGATCTTGCCTCTATGCCGACCACCTTCAATGCCTTAGACCAACCTTTCTTGAAAGATAGTTTCTTAGCATACTCAATTTAGGCAGAAGATGCAAAAATTTCTTTCCCCCAACCGTTGTCAAAAGCAATATCCTTGTCTTTCTTACCTTTGGCCTTCAAAGAGGAAACTTCAGCAGTCAGGCCCGCCATTTTATCCTCAACAGACTTGGCCTGGTCTTTTATCTCTGCCAGCTTGTCCTCTGAAGACTTGGCCCTACCATTAGCCTCCTTAACTTTATTCTCGACGATTTGGGATTTTTCTTCAATAAATCGTACTTTAACTTCTGCTGCAACTGCCCTATTCTTGGCTTCTTGTAGTTTCTTATCCAATAAGTTTTCCTTCCATTCCATGCCCTTTTGGGAATCCTTCAAAGATTGCTTTAAACCTTCAAATGCCTCTTCGACCTCACCCAAAGAAGACCTCAGCAAGTTCTTGATCTCCATCATTTGATTAAAATCAACCAACTATGGCTTCAATTAATTACAGGGAGAGAAAAATTAATGATCTAAACTGTAAAATAGCAAACACGAGATATCACAAGAAGTTCAACATAAAGAAAAAGAAAAACATAAGATATTTACCAATGCCAAATTATGGGAAGCTCTCTCAGTTAGCCTTGTTCTGGGCATAGGAAATAAGGTTTCCCTATCATTTAGAATAATTTGAACTTTGATTAAACTCCTGGCCAATCTAGTGTTTATAGCCAAAGAAGCTAACACAATGTCACCCAAGTCGGCCTGAAATTGTTTAACCTACTCTTGTTGGTCGGCTTAATTTTTCTTTGCAACCAACTCTTATTGGTCGGAATGGACTTTCTTTAATACCTCTAAGGGCCAGGCAAACCCTTTTTTAAGCTTTTGTACTGAAGTTCAGTAGCTTTTGTGATGAGGTAAACCCTAAGACTTCTTTTCAACTGTCTTCTTGCTAATATCAACATTCTTCTTAGGAGGGACAGATAACGGTCCACTGGGCAAATTGATCATCTTTCTTCTACCCATGTCGGCTAAAGGAGAAGTAGGAATGTTAGATATGTTAAAGGACACAAATGAGGAAGAAGTCCCTCCTTGGATGAACTCATCCCCAGTTGATTCTGGAGTCGAAGAAGTAGACACGTGTTCTTCTTTTAAATTAATGGAAACCTATGGCAGGGTAAGTGTTGGTCGGGCAACAAAAAAAGTGATAGGGATCTCGTACTCTAGCATACTGAAGAAGCTCGGGGATGTTATTCTTCAAATCTTTGTTTAAGACCCCATGGGAATTTAAACTCTTCGATATTGAATTCACCTTATTTAGGCCACCTCTTCTTACTCTCCTCTATAGCAAAAAATTGGCAGCAAATATAGTCGGTAAAATTCAGAAACAACAAATAAAAGGGAGAAAAATTAAGAGAAGAATATAACCTTTTCCACGCCCTTCTTGGGGGCACCTGGTACCAATATAGGACATCCCCTTAGGAAGGGTATCGTGTTTCCAATTCTTAACAACTACACCATATTCTCGATAGTCCTTATTGGAGTCTAGAAGATTCACTACTAAAGCCCTATTAGCTTGCCTAATCATCAAATAATACGTGTTCTCTCCAATAATGCCCCACTTATAGAAATCATAGACCCTAATATGAGTCCCATAAATCTCATTCAATCGATTAACACCATTTATAACCTTCCAAGTGTTTGCGGCTACCCAAGAACGAACTACGTCAAAGTGTTGACAAAATTAAAGAAAAAGGGGGTTTGGTGGAAAAGTGATGCCACACTCAGCAATAAATAAATTGGGAATATAGTGACCCTTAGGAAGAAAATACACGTCTATTGGACATTGGTCTATCTTTAAATTTAGCGAGGCAAGAATCTTTCCCTTTTGTCTAAACTCCTCTAATGAACCCTCATCCACAATGTAAACCATGGTGGAAATAGAGAAAATGATGAAACAAAATAGGGAAATAGGGAAATAAGGCTTACATGGATCTAATGTTAACCGCAAGAACTGAACAAAATGACGGAGAACGACGAAACAGTGAAATATCGTACAAAGAAAGCTTGAGAACAGAGGAAAACTCTAATTGTAGAAAAGTTGAGCTGAAGAGAAATAGAGGGAAACTTCTACCTATTTAAAGGTTGCCTCGATAAACGGGAATGAAATGATTAACTAAATGAATGATTGAGTTATCACCGGCTGCCTGCTTCCCACAGCTTCAAAAGACCATCGTATCATTTAATGGTACAAAAAAGTTTGATTTATTTACAAAAATACCATTATCAACAATATCGGTGAAATTTTTTACATGTGTGGGAGGTCGGTTGCTGACCACAATCTCAAACAGTATGCCAGGAAACATTCGGAGCAAAATACTACATACTTTTGATCAATCATTAAGCATGGAGCACTGGGAATTTTGTTTTATGTAAAAATTACTCTCCTGCGTGGACCAATGATAAATGTGCAATTGTCCTCCTACGTGACCAATCATTTTAATCGGCATTTAGATACTTAGCCGGTTAGAAGGACGACCAACTCCCAAATGAAAACCATCAAGAATATCAAAGGTTACTCAGGTGGAATGGTGACCAGGACTAAATTCCAAGAGTCTCATTTATTGTACGTAGATGTAAATGCCTGGAAATTTAAAAGCATTCCATCCAGGTATTCACACTAGGACAAATACAAAAGATCCCTCAACTCAAGGGACAAACTAATCATTCTGAAGAACATAATACTGAGTTATTGTAATCAAAAAAAAAAAAAAAAAAAAACCAATAGTGGGCGTAGGCTTTCTTCATAGCCGAACCACTATAAAAATCAATGTCTCTTGTGTTTTTGATTAAGATTGATATTATTATTTATCTATGATCATATATTGAATCACTCCATTTTTAGAAAACAACAATGGTAAATGCCAAGCCCTTTGAATCATAGCAATATATTTGCATATGTAGGCTTGTTAACCCAGACACCACCTCAAGCACGAGCAACCTCCTTTACATCCATGTATCCCCTAAGGCCCCCGAAGGAAAACTCCAAGGGTGGAAAGTCATCTACATCCCCAACTAAGATTCAATAATCCACCTAGGAGCAAAGTTTGAAGCCCCCTAACCAAGTCAATCGACGGTCATCTTTTCCCTTTCTCAAGGTAGCCCAGGAGTTCATGCCCTTGCCGATTGTCACCCCTCCAAATTTCATGTAGAAAATGCAAGAAAAATCCTAAAAAAATCTTGAAAACTTCCCAAAAATCCTTGAACAATATAGAACCTCATTTTCCTCGAGAAAATAACTTTTGAGCACTAAAGCCCCTTATAAAACTCACAAAATCCGCAGTAAGATTAATCTTACGCCCTTATCCCCAGCATAATCTGCAGTCGGATTAATCTTTACACACCAATCCTCAACATATTCCACAAATAGAACCAATGATGAATCTGCATCCCCCGCCTAAGCATCCCCCCATGGAAACAATACGACCCCCGACTGGAATCTCAAAGATAAGGCCTTCCCCATTATGGTCTTAAAATAATACAATCCCCGGTGGAATCACTGGTGCATCTAAACCCTTAATAAAATTTACTACCCCTCATTAGAGCAAATCCCCTTGCTACAACTTTAGGTCCTTAAAATTAACCTCGGCCCTCAGAATTGGTCATCGCAACTTAAGGTTCGCATAATTGACCTTGGCCCTCAGAATTGGGCGTCACAACTTTAGATCCTCAGAATTGACCTTAACCCTCAAAATTGCTCGTCGCAATTTAAGGTTCTCAGAATTAACATCGACCCTCGGAATTGGTCATCACAATTTTATTTCCTCATAATTGACATCGACCCTCAAAATTGGTTGTTATAACTTAACGTTGTCAGAATTGACCTCGACCCTCAGAATTGGTCGTCATAACTTTAGGTCCTCAGAATTGACTTCGACCCTCAGAATTGACATCGACCCTCAGAACTGGACGACCCAACTTAAGGCCCTCATAATTGGTCATCAAACTTAAGGTCGTCAGAATGGAACTTAACCCTCAGAATTGGTCATCACTAATTTAGGTCTTTAGAGTTTACTTCGGCCCTCAGAACTAGTCTTCACAACTCAAAGCCCCCAGAATTGACTTCAATCCTCGGAATTAGTCGTCATAACTTTAGGTCCTCACAATTGACCTAGGCCCGCAGAATTGGTCATCACAACTTAAGGTCCTCATAATTGACCTCGACCCTGAGAATTGGTTGTCACAACTTTAGGTCCTCAGTATTGATTTCGGCCCCCCGAATCGGTTATCATAGCGTTAGGTTCTCAAAATTGACCTCAAACCTAAGAATTGTTCGTCACAACTTAAGGTCCTGATAATTTACCACAACCCACTGAATTGGTCATCCTCATCTCCTTATATCCTAATAATTGATCTCGACAAGCAGAATTGATCGTCACAACTTAAAGTCCTCAAAATTGACCTTAGCCCTCAGAATTGGTAATCACAACTCAAGGTTCTCATAATTGACCTCGGCCAACTAAATTGGTCATCCCTAGAACGATTTTGGAATTAACCTTGAGTCACCGAATTGATCTCCCTAGCTCATCAAAACTAATCCTAACACATTTTGACTCATTGAATTGGTGGTCTTCGTCCCCTTAGGTCCTCAAACTGACCTTGACCCGCTGAATCGATTACCTGTGTCTCCTTAGGTCCTTATTACTGACCTCTACCCGATGAATTGATCAAATGTGTCCCCTTAGGACTCATAACTGACCTCAACCCTCTGAATCAGTCAACCTCACCCTCTAAGTCCTCAAAATCGACCTAAAAACCTCTTTCCCAACATCAAAGGGATGTTTATCACTCGAAGACCTTCATTTATCCCAGGTCGTCGAGGCTCTCTCTGTAGACACACCATCCTACAACCTTCCTAAGAAAATCCTTCGGTCCCTAGCACTTAGTCATTCACCGCAAACCCTAGGTCATACCCGGAGTACTGATCTAAAGGCCATCGAGCGCTCTCAGACCTCATTTGACTTCGGTAAACTTTGTCACTAGAGAGAAATATTAATGAATCATCAAAGGGCTCTGAATCCCCTTTTTAATAGTCCATTTTGTGCACGAGTCATCCTTGCGAATTGGACAAACGATCTATTTTACTATAACAAATTGTTATAGAGGCCATTGGGCACTCCTGAGCCCCGTTTTGACCCTAATCAACTCTCTCCCATGAGTAAAAGCTCAATAAATCTTCAAAGGGCTCTAAACTCCCTTTCTAATGGGGTGCCCCATGGATGAATAAGCCTTATAATTTGGGTGAACGATCTAGTTTACCCCTAAAATAGATCTGGAGGCCACCGGGAGCTCCTGGGCTCCGTTTCACTCTTGTCAACTCTTTACCTCTAATGAAGCTAAATGAAATCTTAAAGGGCTCTGAATACCTTTTACAATGGTTCGTCCCTATGTAAATCATCCTTACAGTTCGGACGAATGACCCATTTTACTCTGAAGAGTCACCGTACTCTTTCGAGACCCGTTTGACCAAGCTCAAATCTCCAAACACTAATAATCTAAATGAAATCTCGAAGGTCAGTGAATACCATTTCTAGAGGACCGTGTCGTGTGCAAATTGGCCTTACGTTTGGGATGAACGATCTGTTTTCCATTGGGAATTTCTTGTCGAGTGACCTGTAGGAACTTTCGGGCCCCGTTTGACTTTCGTCAACTCACAAACCCGAGAGTGGCTCAATGGTTTCTTAAAGGCTCAAAATACCCTTTCCAAAGTTCTCCCCATACGTAATTCTGACTTATGGTTTGCATTTTATGACTTTTTTTTCAAAAAACCCACCTCGGACTGCAAGCTGGCAACCCCGGAACCCCGTCAATCAGTAGTGTGTCTGAAGTCCTATGCCGATAGGAAAGTTTAGGACGATTCCAATAGGTACCCCCTTGGCCTTATAAACAAAGGCCATGACCTCATTTTGAAATACACCTCAACACAACTGAGCACCCCCAAACATACATCTCAAAGAGAATTCCCTCGAATTTAGAGTTATTTTTTATTTAAAAGCCCATTTCCCACATTACTTCCATCATTTTCATACTCTTATTAGTAATTTACCACCCATCTCCTCAAACCACGATCACTTCATCTTGATATCAGCATATGTACAAGTAAGATCTACTTCACTTCTTCATAAAGAGGTCATTTATTCCTTTTTGTCTTTAAATTCTCATAATTTTGCATTAGTTACTTCATTTTCGCTTTAGGACTTTACTTCATTACATCACATATCTTAATTCCAAACTTTTATTATTAGTATTTGCACATATTTTACTTTCATAGAAAAACCCAAGAATAAGAAAAAGTGGATTCATTTATAAATTCCAAAAGGGGATTTCTCATCACACTTTCTCACGCTAAAACACCTTTTTCTACACACACACACATAATATACTCCCCAGTTGCATTTATGCATTAAACCCCACACCGTATTATTTTCAAACTATGTGGACTTTGATTCCCCCGGGCTATGTAGGCGTCTTCGGTAAAACTCTCAACTCGTGTCCTCCCACATATATTTATTACCTTATTCTCATCATATATTCGTCATATATACATTTTACATGTTTTCTTGCTTGTTTCTTGTCCAACATACGTAATCATTTTTCCATAACAACTTCTGAATTGACAAACACATACATTATATTTTTTATTATCATTTTGGGAACACCTAAGGATGATCTCACTTCGCCTTTATCCAAGACGCGAGTCGAGCTATTCCATCTTCCTTTTACATTATGCACATAATCACACACATCTTGGATTTCTACCGAAGAATATTAAAACATCCATGAGAGACTAAAGAGGAAAAATAGGTGCTTAACACATTCCCATTTCGTAACTTAGTCCATGGACCCTTGAACAACTTAGTTTCGAAAGCATCAGTATTGTCCTGGATGCCACTCTCGAGGCGACAGCATGTCTTTTGCTCGCTTTGTGTAAAATGGGATGGACACTCTATCTCTATATATCACCCCACATCAGCGACGGTTGATCATCGCGATAAAGGACACAATCACGTGCAGATGTCAAAAAAGTGGAAAGAAGGAAGAATCCACCTCCGAAGACCCGACCCCTCAAGATGGCCCCAAGGAGGATTATATGCTAGAAAATCCAAGAATTTTGTAGCAATCAAGAAGGATTTTGGATATCTAAAAAGGGCATTCCCCATCTTCTTTAAATACCTTTCTCCATATCATATTGCAACAGAATTCGCAGTGATATTATATCTCAAACCCTAGATTTGGTTTTCAATCTTGATTTTTACTTTCACGCATTATATCAGGTAATTAGTCAAAGATTCAAGGGATGAACATTTTTATTCCACGTATATAATCCCCAATAGTGAGAACCATTACATGTGATAAATAATAAAAGTTTATGTGGGAAGCAATGGCTAGAGCTATCTAAAGTGACGATAACACCGTTGTAAAAATACTTAATCTAATTTGTGTAAATGAGAACAAAATTACAATATATACGTAAGATAATTCTCATGGGTGATTAAAAATTAAAAAATCTAAATACCCAAATTTGATGGAGATACAAGTCGAAGATCAATTTGTTGTCACGCACTCGTTCAATGTGTGATTTTCATTTAAACTTATTGGACTGCTTACCAGATGCAGTTAAGGACTGGAAATAAATCACCTTCGATTAGTATGCTAAACTCATGTAGTTGATCGATTTCTAAATTGGGTTTGGTGTTCATGTGATGTTTTTATACGATTCATTTGTTTCCCAGATTCTTAAGGTCATTCGCATTCGTTATAGGCTATGCGTGTAGGGTTCCCCTATTTAACTTCCTTCGATGCATAAAACCACTTGTTTTTCTTATCTTTTTTTTTTGCTCCTTAAGTATTTTAATACTCATGGGGAACATTCATTTGTTAATGGTTCATAGTTTTAGAAGGAAGGAAGTTTGCATTCTCATTTTAATAAGGGAACTTTAGTTCAACCGAGAGTTCATTTTAAATGCCTCATCATCTTCACATCGCATCTCATCTATATAAAACCTTCATAAATACCTTGTTGTCCACGGTTGAGTGAACAAACCTCCCCAGAACCTCAATTTCACACATTTTTTTAGTGGATAATGGATTCATAGGGTTTTATCCATTCGAATCAATTTCCATTCCTCCATTCTTCGCTCTAGGGCTTATATTGGTATGTTTTGCTCTCTTCACTTTGTCTATGTGTGTGTATGTCTCTTTCTCTCTCTATGTGTGTGTGTGTGTGTGTGTGTGTGTGTGTATGTGTGTGTGTGTGTGTGTATATATATGTGTGCGTGTGTGTGATTTAAGACACATATAGCCTTTTGGAGGTATTACGTTAGTTTGAAAACTTTTTTTTTTGTTTTTTCTATATATGTATATATGTGTAGTTTAAAAAAAATGAGCCAAAATTTGTATTCTTATCAAACATATTCACCCATTAATTGTTTGTCATTCTTATGGTGTCGGGTCATTCGATATGCAATTGGTTGTTGAATTTTGGTGTAAATATCAGTGGATGGGCTTATATTAATGGTGTTTGGTAGTTTTATTGATTGGGTTGATTTGGTTTAATCCTTTAGGTTCCTATATCATTCCATATATCATTTTCCTTAGGTTTCTAAGTTTGTAAATATGTTATGGCTAACAAAGCCAAAGCAATCCTCCACTCAATATCCATGTGATACCTAATCATATGAGCTACACACGAGATATACCAGTGTTTTATCAATACCTAGTACAACAAAATGCGAGTGATCATTAAGTGACCAATGTCCATATCAAATGTTGAGGTTACACTATATATGTATGTATGTATCCATATCTAGAGAAAAATAATGTTTTAATTTGTTTTATTCAAAACTCGACTTTTATTGGATGAGAGATTATCATTTTTTTATTAGTTATAAATTAATCTACATTTTTTTTTAATTATAATTTTTTTGTATAAAATTTTAAAAAATATATTAAATAGTTTTATTCTATATTTCTTATAAAGAAAATAATGTTTAATTAAATAAAAATGTACTTTTTTATAAAACACTTTCTTATGAAACAAATTTTTATAAATTTTGGATTTTTTTATAAATAAAAATTGACTTTTTATGAAACATTTTTTATAACTTTTTCATAAAACAATTATTTATAACGTTCTTATAAACAATTTGTATGAAAATTGCATTTTTATAAACAACGAACTATGAACATTAACATAAATTAACTATATATATATATATATATATATATATATGTGTGTGTGTGTGTGTGTGTGTGTGTGTGTGTGTGTGTGTGTGTGTGCACATATATAATTTAGATATATTTTCTATATTTACCCAATTGTAAAATTATTTTTTTTGAAATTTTATGGAAGAGAGGGAGCTAAGGAGAGAGAAATTAAGAAGAGAAAAGGGAACTAAAGAGAATCTCAGAAAATGGAGGGTATATTGGGGAAAAGAAAAAAGAAAGTAATGGTTTTGGTGCACAACCTAATTATTGAACAAGATTAGGGTTACATTTGATATCGTATTAGCAAACTAGGTTTTTTCAGAATGATTGAATTTTATTTCATACAATTAAGCTTTCGTTCAATTTAAAATAAGAGTTTGTTTTTTAATGAGTAAAAATTAATTTGACCTTGATCCTAGGCCACTAACTTTTTCAATTTTGTATCAAATAATGTTCTTAATATAAATAGAATAATTATTTTTATAGATGTTCAGTTGACAAGTCATCCACCTATGTTTTATGGCACCAAATACGTGTACTACAAAGAAAATATGACCATTTTTTTTAACTTTTGTCATATATGTGTTGGACATGTCACTACAAAAGAATTGTCTTTCTGGAGGGATAAAATATGTCCCAAAAGATAGTTTAGCCATCTTAAATACAATTTGGGATGGACAAAGGAGGTTTTATTGGCAACCCATTCTAAATAATAACTGAGATGGTATTTACCATCCCAAAAGTGTTTGTTGAGATGCGAGCAAAGTCGTTTAAAAATATGTTTATTCATGGTATTTTTTTATATGACAATGAAGTTTTCCTAAATAAAAGTATTTAGGACAACTGTGGGTATATTGTGATCATTCCTTCTTGAGGGTCGAACATCAGCATCCTTCTCTCTTGTGGGCTGCTCCTTGAGATCAAAAGTTGTGTAAATGATGTAATGTTTTACTGCTGAGAAAGTGTTGGCCAAGGATTTTGGAGTCATATATTTATATTTGTGCCCTCAAAATGTTCTTTCATATGAAACTTTTCCCTTTGGTAAAAAATTATAATTCTTCCATTTTGACATTACTGATATCCTCTAAGTTGGTGATGAGGTTGTTCTGTTCTGAAAGTTGAAATTGTTCAAACTCAAGGACATCAGTTGGTAGACAGTAATTGAAGTTATTGGTCAATGTTGTGAATCGATCTAGTTTTCTACAGTAAATAATAAAAAAAATCTAAGTATATATATAAATAATATATACATTAAGATTATATATAGACACACCTCCTCTTAATGCCTACCCAATAGCAAAAGTTTTTTAACTGCATTGTAAGTTGAGTGACTAACACAATAGTGCAATATATTAAAACAAATTCAGTAGTTCATGCTAAGAATGGGTTTTTTTAGCACTACTCATGCATAAAGCTACAACTAAGTCCATGTGAATTACACTTGAAATTGTTATTTTAAATCAAACTCATTGACTGATTCTAGTTTGAGAAGGTTATATTAGTTGTAATCCATTCTGAGGATCATGCATAGAAAGAGAGAAGGAGATAGGGAGAATGATTGAGAGTGTTTTGAGGGATAGGGAAGGGGAGGGAAATATAGGGTATATAAATTATTGTTCTTCGAACGATTGATTATCATGTTCTATAGTTTATCTTCGTCCAATAAAGTTATATGCTGATTTTTCTTTCATTTGTTTTGTCGGATCATGTCAAATGTTAAAATGTGATCAACATAACATGTATCAACAGATCATGTAGTCACGAAACTCCCGTTCGAGAACATGACCAAAACTTACAAGTAGACTTAGGCTTGAAAAGATATCGTTGAAGGGCAAAAACATAAAACATCTACCAAATGGCCCCGTGAGAGGCATGAACACCTCGCACGGGAGCAACGTAACACTTAGCAACTGACCACATAGTCTTGGGACTCTTGGTTTGAGAACATGACAAAAACTTCCAAATAGGTATAGTTAGGCATGAAAACATGTCATTAAAGGGTGAAAATGCAAAATAGCCCCTAAAAGGCCTTGCGAGAGGCACACATAGTCACGAGACTCCTGATTCTTGAACATGACCAAATTTGCAATTAGGTAGACTTAGGCTTGAAAACATGTCGTTAAAGGGAAAAATGCAAAACATCCCCCAAACATCCCTGCGAGAGTCATAAACACCTCGCACGAGACCAATGTAACACGTAGCAACAAATCGCATAGTCATGGGACTCCCAATTCGAGAACGTGATCGAAACTTATAAGTAAGTAGATTTAGGCTTGAAAAAATGTCGTGATGGATTAGTCCCCAACCTTGTTAATCTTACAAATTACATGGATTTTGATTCCATTTTTTGGATCCAAGTCCTTTGTTACTTACCACTTGGAACCTTTTGGAAGTTTTCTTTATAGGACTCAATGGAGAAGTAATATTTAGAACATATTCATGAAAGCATTCATTTCATTTTATTTTTGTTGTACATATTCACCCAAACATGCGTTGTCTATTAAATTTGTGTTGTACATACTCAGGTGTTGTATTTTATTATAAATTCATGTAAACATACGTTAGTTGACTTGTATTGTATTATTACCTCACGAAAGCATGTGTATGTTAACTTTTGTTACATATTTGTGAAATATTAAATTTCTGGAAATGTAAACAGGTTTAAAAAAAATACAGGTTTTTTGGGATGCAAAAAAATAATTTATATTAAAAAAAATTATTAGGTCTCGGTAAAAAATTGTGACCATAAAATAGTTTTTAAATGAAAATATAATAGGGGTCACGGTCCATAGTCATGACCAACCATGATCAGGCATGGATCGTGAACTAAATTACCCCATGGATCATGGGTATAGACCGTTACCAGCCATTGTAGTGTGGTCACGGGCCCGAACCGGAGTCTAAGTTCTTGACTATGGGTCATGGGCACGGATTGTAACCCCCTTTTTGTCGCGCTTAAAATTGTCACGGGTAGTGACAGTGACCCATGATGGTGACCACGGATCAAAACTGTGATAACTGGAAATATTTGGTGTAGTGTCTTTTTTTAATTTATATAAATCATTAATATTTAACCTTTGAGATTTATCGAACATTTAAGAGAATGCTTTGGTAATCCTTATATTATGATTGGTTGTTTTGCATGAATGATGTGTAATCATACCAAAGGGGCGAGTGTGTCCTCGTGGGTGCGATTAGGATTCTTTGCAAAGGACGTGTGATGAAATAAAAGTATTTTGAAGGGTTTTGGATTTTTTTTAGAGGTTTGGATTTTTGTTATGATTTTCAAATTCCTTTATATCCTCGAATTTTCTTAATTTTTATAATGTGTGTGCTTCTTTATGGGTTTTGTGATTTATGATACTTGGGATTTTTGTGATTCTTTTGGAAATATTTGGATTTTTTTGATAAAAATATAATAAATTTTGAGGATTTTCTAACGAGATTTGAGAAGGGGTTTCTACTAGAAAGGCAACCTCTGCCTGATTGCAAGGGCACTAAAAACGAGGTGTTACACGAATTCCCAAGGGTTACTATTGATCAGCAAGACTCTTTGTCTATTATAATAAGGAGAGATGGTAGCTTATTTTTACAACACAAATTTGTTAAATTTGCTCTATTTCTCTAGAAAAATAATCGTTGTAAGTGTTTGTGTTGTGACGTTTAAAAAAGCAGCATATGAGAACGACTAGTCTAACATTGTGTTGGTGACTCTTGCGCCGATGCGAATGGGGGTTAGAGAATGTGTATCACGATGATTGGTCGACAGAAGATGATCGAATCCTTATAAGGGAGCCATTGAGTCATCATTTATCTTTCATATTGAACCCTAGTGGTTACTTAAAGGGTTTTTTTTTATTCTTTCATTTGATTTTTTCACTTTTTATTTAAAATAATTTTATTATTAATTTGGAATTTTTAGCGTATTTTTAGACTTATTCGGGGTGTGCGTTATAATTGGGACATCTTCTACGACCATCGGTGCTCGAGGGTCAATTGGGGTGAGTAACATACGGGATCACCTTCCTGAGAAGGTGCAAAGCCTCTGGAACGGGGAGCAGGATTTGGTGATTTGGTAGAAGCTTTGTGTGACACCCCGACTAATTAAATATCGGGTAGCTACTCCTTTATTAAATTAATACAAAATGCCAAGTTGGTCCAGTTAATAGCATCACTGTCGAAAACATTTTAATGATTACTAACCACCTAGTATTTAAAAAGTGAGTTGCCAAATTTTAAGTTATCTCTGATTAACATGCAATAAGAGGATAATGAAAGAACAACAACCATTCACCATTACGAAACAATAGAATAACCAATAACATAATAATAGGTCCGGAGGAAAACTCCTCACAACAATCCCATAACTGAAATAATAAAATAAGTCTGAATCCTGAATTAATTACATTCCAGAAGTCTAAATAACTGAAATAAATGAAATGTCTCTAAAAGGAATGGGCGACATGCCCTACAACTGATGGAATCTGAATATAGAGTCAAGATAGATGAAGCATCTACTAGCAAGGTCCTATAACTTCCACAAACAGCTGCAACTCGTCACCTGAATGAAAATCCTATGCATGGTGTCCTTGTGGCTGGGCACCTAAAATGGTTTTTACAAAAATAGATTTGAAAGCAAATGGGTCAGAGCCCGAAAGTGGAAATCGTTTTTAAAAAAAAAAAAGCAAGTGTTTTAATAACATTAAAACAATGAATGAAAAATACATGTTAGGACGTGCACTCACATGAAGAACTCACCTCTCGACTAATTGTGCACCCCTAACGTACCGTACCCATCGAAGTGACATACATAACTATCCAGACCGTAATAAGTTCTACCCATTACTAATTTCCCATTTATATATTCTAGTGTTATCGATTTAATAGCGGGCTATACTTAACTCAGATTCTCAATTATTAGCAATACAATTCACTATCGGTTAACCCGTTATGTTTTCTCAAAACATTACCATAATTGTATTCACAATACCAACATGAAAGTTCCCATTATTTAAGTGTATATTATTCATGTCATAAATATACAATACACGCACCCGAGACTAAGCTGCGATGCACACATACTCTGCTATCCATCCCGGTACATCACGTACATAAGGATCACGCATTCCGAATCTCTCAGGAATCGTTCTCAGATAATAGCAAATCACAAACAATGGAGGCGAACACAGTCACATCACATGGGTCACGCACATACCTACGCTCCCATGATCAGCAGACTTATTAACATCCTAATAAGTCCTTCTCTGACCTATGTTCTCGAGGTACCAATCTAAATCCGGGCAACACAAGGATTAGAGGGCCCTAAGCGAACGTAAACCTCCCGTGATAGCAAGTATGGTAGGTATGTCATACACATAAAATCATATACATATACTAAGTATGCACACATCTTAGTAATCAGCATAATTTATTTGTGGTACACTTCTCATTCTCGTACCGACATATAATGTTACACAATTTACATATTCCCGATTAATATAATTATTCAAGCCGTCAATTGTTCTCACTTCGTAAAAGACACTAACGTCTTAATCCATAATTTCCATTTGGTTCAAATCACACCTCTAGGTTTTACTCCTCTATATATCCCAAATGTCCCTACCATAACAATTTATCATCAAGGGAATGTTATCTCTACAATTAAATAAGGTTACGGGACACGCGAAGTCAAAACAGGCCAAAAAGCCTAAACTGTCAGCTCGTTAGAAGTCTCGTTCGAACGAAGTGGGCCTTCTAACGAGATTTCGTTCGAATGAAAGTCATCGAACGAACATCCCTCTCGTTAGAAGTCAAACTGTCAACTCGTTAGAAGCTCGTTCGAACGAGCTCATTCGAACGACCTGGGTAGGTCTTCTAATGAGAGGCCAGTTCCGAGCCCAGAAATTCCTTTTTCGTTTTTCCATCTTTTCTTCCTCTCTAATCTCATCTAAACATCAATTCAACAATTGTTCAAGGTTTCTAATCGTCCCTAAACATACTTAGGTCACATATTAACGTGTTTTGTGGTATTAATTCATTCAAAACATCATCCAAATATCAAATCTATACATTTTTCCCCAATTTCAAGAACATGAACCCTAGAAATTCTTAAATCCCCAATGAGTCTAATTAAATCCATTTTTGTTTCATCCAAAATATATTATCATCAGATTAATCACCTACATACAATTCTACATGCAATTCCTCATCAAAATACAAGTTTCAAATTCCAATTTAATGGGTTTTCTTCAATCTCCCAAAAGCAATACAATTTTATCAATTTCCTACGCATGGAAGAAGCATTCTCTGTAACTAATGAAATTAAACCACTTGCCTTATGTGTATCTCTGATTTTGATGGTGAATTGATGAGTTTCTCTCTCTCTCTCTGCAGAATTCTCCTCTCTCTACAAGCTCTTCTTCTCCAAGGTGACAATGGTGGCTAGGGTTTGCCTTAGGAAACTCTTGGAACTAATTCTAATAACCCCCCGTAGCCCATAGGGTTATAAGGTGTAGTTAGTGGGTTTAGTGGGTAATTACCAAGTCAGATTTTAATTCCTAATTTTCGTTGGTTTTAAATCCTAAAAATTCAAAATTACTAAACTACCCTTTTACGTTGCCGGTATGGCCTAAAAATGCCCCGGGACCCAAACTAAACCCCCGGCTAGTGTTTTTTGACTATTTCGACCCTTCCGAACGCGTTGGCGCACTCAAAATGACCATATGATTAATAGAAATAAAAATAAATTTTTAATTAAAATAATTATATTCCTGACGCGACTGTCACACGCGTCTCAACAAAGTTTCTCAAATTGTCGTATATCAATCTCACGGCAAATTTCATAATTTCCATATTCATATATAGCCATATATACTCATTAAAATCAAATATCAACTCGCATCTCGCTAGTATTTTTATCCGGATTAATTTTCAATTAATACACATTTAATTCAATTAATCCCATAAATAAATATCACAAAAATACGTGGTATTACATAATTCCCCCTTAATAACAGAATTTCGTCCCGAAATTCAAAACTAGAAAGTACCTGGTAAGAGCAACTCTGGATAACGTTCGCGCATCTCATCCTCGCGCTCCCATGTTGACTCCTCGACATTATGATGTCGCCACTGAACACGCACTAACGGAACTATCTTTGACCGCAGTTTCCGCTCACTTCGGTCCAAAATAGCAATCGGCCCCTCCTCGTAGGAGCTATCAGGCTGGAGATCGATGTCCTCCAAAGAAATGTGAGTATGAGCCAAATCGTCTCTAAGATATTTCCTTAGCGATGAAATATGAAACACGTCGTGAATCCGATGTAAATGCTCCGGTAATCCAAGCCTATACGCAACCGGTCCAATCCTCTCAATAATAGGAAATGGTCCCACATATCTCGGTGCCAACTTCCCTTTCTTCCCGAAACGCATAATCCCCTTCATAGGAGATACTCTGAGCAAAACCTGGTCCCCCACTTCAAATTCCCTGAAGAACCTCTTTGCATCAGCATAGCTCTTCTGCCTGTCCTGAGCTACCCGAATGCGACTCCGTATCAGCTCTATCCTTGTCGAAGTATCCTGAATCACTTCCGTCCCAAGTAGTTTGTTGTCCCCCACCTCCAACCAACATGCTGGGGAACGACAAGGTCTACCGTAAAACGCCTCAAATGGAGCCATGCCAATGGTGAACTGGTAGGAATTATTGTAGGAAAACTCCACCAGTGGAAGATACTTCTCCCATCCACCCCCGAAATCAATGATGCACATACGTAGCATGTCCACCAATATCTGGTTTGTACGCTCGGTTTGCCCATCGGTCTACGGGTGATACGCCGTACTCAACCGCAATTCCATGCCCATGGCCTCCTGAAAACTCTCCCAAAACCGTGAAACAAATATCTTGTCTCGGTCAGACACGATATTTAGGGGCACACCGTGAAGTCTCACTATCTCTGCAATAAAGAGCTGGGCATACTGTCCCGTAGTGTAGTCAGTCCTTACGGGTAGAAAATGAGCGACTTTGGTCAACCTGTCCACAATTACCCAAATGGAGTCGTGACCTCTCTGTGACGTAGGCAACCCCGTGATAAAATCCATGGATATGCTATCCCACATCCACATCGGGACTTCCAATGGCTGTAGAAGTCCTGCCGGTCTCTGATGATCCACTTTTACTAGCTGATAAGTGGCGCATTTAGAAACAAACACAACAATATCTCTCTTCATCCCGCTCCACCAATACTGTCGTCTCATGTTTTGGTACATTTTGTCCCCATCGGGATGTACCGCGAACCGTGAGCCGTGCGACTCTGCCATCACCTCGTGCCGCAATTCCTCCCCTTACGGAACTACCAATCTCCCATTGAAGCGTAACCCCCGTATGAGCTAACGGTATAGGACTCGGCTCCCTCTGGTAATAATCGAACTATCTGCTCCTGATAGAACGAGTCATTTGCATGTGCCTCTACCACCTTCGTGACAATCTGCGGTGTAACGGTCATCACAGACATGAACGATCGGGCCACTGCATCCTGGTGTCCCAACTCCTTCTACTTGGCCTTCCACACCCCTGCCACTTCATCTACTGGCCTACGGCTCAACGCGTCTGCTACCACGTTAGCCTTCCCCGGGTGGTATTGGATATCAAACTGATAATCCTTCACGAACTCAAGCCACCTCCGTTGCCGCATATTCAACTCCTTCTGCGTGAATAGGTACTGTAGGGATTTGTGGTCCGTGAATAATCGAAACTTCTCCCCCAAAAGGTAATGTCTCCAAATCCGAAGGGCAAATACCACTTTCGCTAACTCCAAGTCATGAGTGGGGTAATTCTTCTCGTGAGGCTTAAGCTTACGGGAAGCATAAGCTATGGCCTGACTCTCCTGCTGCAATACACCTCCAAGTCCTTGCAAGGACGCATCGGTGTATACTAGATACTCAACTCCCGGTCTCGGCAATGCTAACACAGGTGCTGAGGTCAACTTATCCTTCAACTCATCGAATGCCAACTGACAGGCATCACTCCATATGAACGGCACACCCTTACGAGTCAGATGTGTCAAAGGACCCGCAATCTTCGAAAATCCCTGAATAAACCTCCTGTAGTATCCTGCTAGGCCCAAGAAACTACGGATCTCAATCGATGTAGTGAGATGTCCCCACTCCCTCACTGCGAATACCTTCCCCGGATCAACAGATATCCCTCGGTCGGAAATAATGTGCCCCAAAAGCTTAACCTCTTTCAGCCAAAACCCGCACTTCTCATATTTTGCGTACAGCTCATTCTGACGCAGCGTCTGCAAAACCTGCCTCAAATGCTCTGTGTGCTCCTCCTCTGTCTGAGAGTAAACTAGAATATCATCAATGAAGACAATGACAAACTGATCAAGGAACTCTCTGAACACCCTATTCATCAAGTCCATAAACACGGCTGGAGCATTGGTCAAGCCAAAAGGCATAACCCGAAACTTGTAAGAACCGTATCTCGTTAAGAATGCAGTCTTCGAGACATCCTCTTACCTGATACGCAACTGATGGTATCCCGATCGCAAATCAATCTTCGAGAAGAAGGAAGCTCCTCTCAACTGGTCGAATTAGTCACCGATTCGGGGCAACGGATATTTATTCTGTATCGTGACCTTATTCAACTCTCGGTAGTCCACACACAACCTCAACGATCCGTCCCTCTTCTTCACGAATAACACAGGGGCACCCCACGGCGAAGTACTCCTCCGTATAAACCCCTAACCCAACAACTGCTCAATCTGATCTCGTAGCTCTCGCATCTCTACCGGAGCCATTCGGTATGGTGCGCGTGCTATAGGTCTCGTATCTGGAAATAAGTCTATGACAAAGTCTATCTCTCGACTGGGGGGTAGGCCTGGTATCTCCTGAAACACATCGGGATACTCCCTGACAACTGGGATCGAATCTAAAGGAATCACAACCTCCTTAGAGGTATCCTCCTCTATGTAATACAAATGAGCGGTCGAGCCTCCCTCTGGGCGAGGCATCGCCACTACAAACATCTCTTGCCCCGGAATGGCAAAAATAATGCTCCCACTGAAGCAATCAATCATGGCTCTATAAGCTGCGAGCCAATCCATACCGATAATCACATCGTGATCATGCATATCTAATACCAACATGTCTGCAGGTAATACCAAACTACCAATCTCTACCCCCACTCCCCGACATATAAAGAAAATAAGTGACCCACTCCCCAATGGTGAGTCTACACACGTCACTGTGCTCTCTGCTGTGGCTAACAACCCTAAGGCTTTCGCAAAATGTGTAGCTATAAAACAATGCGTTGCCCCCGTATCAAACAAAACCCGACCCATAGTGCCATGGATAGGAAATATACCCTCAATAGCGATTGATGCCTGTGGAGCTGCTGCCTGCTAAAGCTGGTATACTCTCCCATACTGCAGCTGCCCCTGCTGAACTGGGACCGCTGGGATGGTGGCAATGCTGCCATCTGTGGTGGCACCGGGAGGGCGGCGGGAAACATGGGTCTCTACGGCTCCTGTCGAGCACCCTGTTGCTGATGCGGGGCCCTGCCCCTCTCAGGACAGTCCTGGCGTTTATGGCCAGTCTTGCCACAAATGTAACACTTCCTCGGGAAGTTCCCCCCTCTCTGTCCCTGCTGCCCCCGGCCCTGGTGGTCGTTACCGTTCCTCCCCTGGCCCTGCTGAAACTGCTGTTAACCATTCTGACCCTGCTGGTTCTAATGGCCGTTCGGACCCTGATGGCCCTGCCGGAAACCTCCCTGTCAGTGCTTGAAATTCCCCGACCTGAACCTCTTGTGATCCCCCTGCTGGGAACCCTGGGCACCCTGTCTCTGACCCTGAACAGATTGTGCCCCACTGGCACCATGTTCTCCAGTCCTGCCCTGATGGCTGGACTCTCCCGATCTCTTGCCCTCAGCAATGTGAAAGCGGTGATCCTGGTAGTGTAACAGGGCAGCGTTAACCACATCAGAGTTAGTGGCCAATGATAGATTCCCCAACAAATGCTGACGGATCCTCCAAGTCAACCCGTCTGTAAATTTATGTATCTTCTTCTCTTCTGTCGGTATCTCATCCGAAACAATATTCAACAGATTGGTGAATTCGGCCTCGTACTCGGCCACAGTCTTACCTTCCTGTCTGAGATTCATCAACTTCCTCATCATTTCCGTGTGAACAGCGGACGGAAAGTACTTGCGGTCAAACCGCACCCAAAACTCCTGTATAGTGAGAGTATCTCTCTCCTCCACGGTGCTAATAGACTCCCACCACTGCAGTGCGGACCCCACTAGCTTAAAGGTAGCTAGTATCTGCTTCTGGACATCGGTGCACTCATACATCCTCAGGTGCCGCTGAATGTCCTTCCTCCACTGACTCGAAACCACTACATCGGAGCTACCTGCGAACTCCGGTGGGTGTGCTTTCTGAAAAGCATCGCGTACACGTTCCCAAGCAGAGGGGAATGCATGTGCCTGAACTGGCGCGGCTACTGGCACCTGAGGTGGTGCTTGCTGAACTACGGCTAGTGCGGCATTTTTCGCCTAGGACACAATGGCTGCAACCTCGGCGGCATTCATCGTGCCCTGAACTGGTGCGGGCTGTGGTTCTGGCGTTGCATCCCTAGGAACCCGTTGCGCACGTCGTGGAGGCATCTGAAATAAGAATAAAGTTTATAAGTTCACAGTTATAAACTTGAAATAGCTGAAGAACGTAACATATACAAAAGAATACAACAATCCTAAAATATAGGGCTCTACATCAAAGAAAGCTCAGCGGAAACATAATAAGCCGTATAGATCCTAAAGGAAACAAGAACCTGATGCTCTGATACCACCTGTGACACCCCGACTAATTAAATACCGGGTAGCTACTCATTTATTAAATTAATACAAAATGCCAAGTTGGTACAGTTAATAGCATCACTGTCGAAAACATTTTAATTATTACTAACCACCAAGTATTTAAAAAGTGAGTTGCCAAATTTTAAGTTATCTCTGATTAACATGCAATAAGAGGATAATGAAAGAACAACAACCATTCACCATAACGAAACAATAGAATAACCAACAACATAATAATAGTTCCGGAGGAAAACTCCTCATAACAATCCCACAACTTAAATAATAAAATAAGTCTGAATCCTGAATTAATTACATTCCAGAAGTTTGAATAACTGAAATAAATGAAATGTCACTAAAAGGAATGGGCGACATGCCCTATAACTAATGGAATCTGAATATAGAGTCAAGATAGATGAAGCGTCTACTAGCAAGGTCCTGTAACTTCCACAAACAGCTACAGCTCGTCACCTGAATGAAAATCCTATGCATGGTGTCCTTGTGGTTGGGCACCTAAAATGGTTTTTACAAAAACAGATTTGAAAGCAAATGGGTCAGAGCCCGAAAGTGGAAATCATTTTTTAAAAAAAATAGCAAGTGTTTTAATAACATTAAAATAATGAATGCAAAATACATGTTAGGACGTGCACTCACATGAAGTACTCACCTATCGACTAATTGTGCACCCCTAACGTACCGTACCCATCTAAGTGACATACATAACTATCCAGACCGTAATAAGTTCTACCCCTTACTACTCAATTCCCATTATATATTCTAGTGTTATCAATTTAATAGCGGGCTATACTTAACTCAGATTCTCAATTATTAGCAATACAATTCACTATCGGTTAACCCGTTATATTTTCTCAAAACATTACCATAATTGTATTCACAATACCAACATGAAAGTTCCCATTATTTAAGTGTATATTATTCACGTCATAAATATACAATACAAGCACCCGAGACTAAGCTGCGGTGTACACATACTCTGCTATCCATACCGGTACATCACGTACATAAGGATCACGCATTCTGAATCTCTCAGGAATCGTTCTCAGATAATAGCAAATCACAAACAATGGAGGCGAACACAGTCACATCACATGGGTCACGCACATACCTACGCTCCCACGATCAGTAGACTTATTAACATCCTAATAAGTCCTTCTCTAACCTATGTTCTCGAGGTACCAATCTAAATCCGGGCAACACAAGGATTAGAGGGACCTAAGCGAACGTAAACCTCCCGTGATAGCAAGTATGGTAGGTATGCCATACACATAAAATCATATACATATACTAAGTATGCACACATCTTAGTAATCAGCATAATTTATTTGTGGTACACTTCTCATTCTCGTACCGACATATAATGTTACACAATTTACATATTCCCGGTTAATATAATTATTCAAGCCGTCAATTGTTCTCACTTCGTAAAAGACACTCACGTCTTAATCCATAATTTCCATTTGGTTCAAATCACACCTCTAGGTTTTACTCCTCTATATATCCCAACTGTCCCTACCATAACAATTTATCATCAAGGGAATGTTATCTCTACAATCAAATAAGGTTACGGGACACGCGAAGTCAAAACAGGCCAAAAAGCCTAGACTGTCACCTCATTAGAAGTCTCGTTCGAACGAATTGGGACTTCTAACGAGATTTCGTTCGAACGAAAGTCATCGAACGAACATCCCTCTCGTTAGAAGTCAAACTGTCAACTCGTTAGAAGCTCGTTCGAACGAGCTCGTTCGAACGACCTGGGCAGGTCCTCTAACGAGAGGCCAGTTCCGAGCCCAGAAATTCCTTTTTCGTTTGTCCATCTTTTCTTCCACTCTAATCTCATCTAAACATCAATCCAACAATTGTTCAAGGTTTCTAATCGTCCCTAAACATACTTAGGTCACATACTAACATGTTTTATGGTGTTAATTCATTCTAAACATCATCCAAATATCAAATCTATACATTTTCCCCCAATTTCAAGAACATGAACCCTAGAAATTCTTAAATCCCCAATGAGTCTAATTAAATCCATTTTTGTTTCATCTAAAATATATTATCATTAGATTAATCACCTACATACAATTCTACATGCAATTCCTCATCAAAATACAAGTTTCAAATTCCAATTTAATGGGTTTTCTTCAATCTCCCAAAAGCAATACAATTTTATCAATTTCCTACGCATGGAAGATTCATTCTCTGCAACTAATGAAATTAAGCCACTTGCCTTATGTGTATCTCTGATTTTGATGGTGAATTGATGAGTTTCTCTCTCTCTCTCTGCAGAATTCTCCTCTCTCTACAAGCTCTTCTTCTCCAAGGTGACAATGGTGGCTAGGGTTTGCCTTAGGAAACTCTTGGAACTAATTCTAATAACCCCCCGTAGCCCATAGGGTCATAATGTGTAGTTAGTGGGTTTTTTGGGTAATTACCAAGTCAGATTTTAATTCCTAATTTTCGTTGGTTTTAAATCCCAAAAATTCAAAATTACTAAACTACCCTTTTACGTTGCCGGTATGGCCTAAAAATGCCCCGGGACCCAAACTAAACCCCCGGCTAGTGTTTTCTGACTATTTCGACCCTTCCGAACGCGTTGGTGCGCTCAAAATGACCATACGATTAATAGAAATAAAAATCACTTTTTAATTAAAATAATTATATTCCTGACGCGACTGTCACACGCGTCTCAACAAAGTTTCTCAAATTGCTGTATATCAATCTCACGACAAATTTCATAATTTCCATATTCATATATAACCATATATACTCATTAAAATCAAATACCAACTCGCATCTCGCTAGTATTTTTATCCGGATTAATTTTCAATTAATACACATTTAATTCAATTAATCCCATAAATAAATATCACAAAAATACGGGGTATTACACTTTGTATGAGACATCACAGTCTTCAGCGATCTTATGTGATTTGGGGGAGAGGTGGTGGGATACAACCCATACCTTACACATCAGAGTGGATGTCTATCGAATTATGGGCTTGACATGAAACGATGCAGAGATGGTGGTAGTGGATCGTTCTCTCTATTTTACGTGTGATGTGATAAAGGTAGCAGTGGGCATCTGGAACGAGTCGGTCATTATAGAGGATTTAAAGGTGGACTTTATGAGTTGACTAGTGGATATAACAGATACAAGACAATTGTTATAGATAGTGCATCTATTTATCATGTTCTTGTTAGGGACCACATTGCTGGAAAATAGTGGATATGACATCCACCAGTGGTTTTGAACTTTTTTACAGGACTTCACTCATTTTTGTTTTTACGATTGGGGAACTTTAACATATGTGTCATTGTATTGTCCTTAAGAGGCCTTGAGTCACATCTTCCGACGCAACTGCATGTGGTCACCGTATCTCTTGAAGGTATTATTATTTTAGTGCCTTTAATTTTCTTGAAGTATTTTGGAGTTTTTTAAATTGTTTTCTTATTTTTTAGGTAAAGTTATATGAAATGATTGGGTATAACACTTCACTGATGAATTTGAGGGAATTGGACAGCGGTAGTGGCATAGGATGAGAAGATGGAAGCGGGAGAACTTGATTTCCAAAACCCTTCCCACCCTCAAGGATGTGAGGAGGGTCAAAATACTAGTAAGCCCATAGGATGGTTATTATTATTATATTGTATTTTGAATTTTCTTAATTATTATTTTTCTTTTATTGTACTTTTTATGAATGTATTTCTTTGGACAAATGACATTCTTCCATTCGCATGAAGTGATAGTGGACATGGAGATCACCTACGTACATACGCAGATGCATCGTTGCTGTCGCATAAGTTTGGGTACAACTCGTACCTAGGGGAGAAGGTGATTTGGTAGGTCATTGAAGGGGAGATGGTGGTTCATCCAATGAGTTTTTCGATCCATATGAGAGACTTATAGAGGATGTATAATGAGGAGATGGTGAAAGATATCACAGGGGATGACTACTCGACTATACAGACACGGTAGAGATGCATAGAAACCTAGATTCCATAGCGAGTTGGTTGATTCCACCTTTGATCTATGATGTGGGCATGGGGTCCACCTTCAGAGGATAGAGGATAAGGTATCGGGGTAGTTGAGTTGTTAGGTTTGGCCTCGAGTAGTGGTTATTCAAAAGTATAGTTTGCCTTCCAGATACATATGGATGAAGGGATAGGTTTAATATTCCTCATTGCCCCATGGGTATTTCGAGGTTATTCCTCCTTTGCTGTACGATGAAGGATGCATAGGGGTAATTGCATTCTGAGTTTTTTCTATACTTTCTGATTTCTGATGTGTCTTCTTTTTTTCAGATTGTATTAGTACAGACTCCCAGGGTACAGGATGTTCATGAATCTATGGCTTCAGTGGTATAGCACAGTTGGACATTGACTCGCACATACATTGCTCCTACATTCTCTAGATATTAAATCACTTCCTCCTCTATATATGGGAAGGAAGGATGCACCTTTCGCCTCCACCTCAAATCTTGTCTTCCATGATTAGTAATGGATGAAGCCTCCACAGAATTAAGAAAAGTCTAGGCTACATCCTGATAATTTTTCTTTCTTTTTTTTATTTTTTTATTACAATTGTACCTATAACTCAAAGCAATGTATATAAGACCAAATGTTCCATAACTTTATGGTGCAACCGTTATATAAAATGGGGCTTTTTAGAGATGACTTTACCATTTTGGTAACTAGGGGGGCACATGTTGTGGTTTGGGTTGGATGAGATCCATCTGACTTAAGAGGAATTCCCTGCCATGTTGGGCATACAACCTCATGTTCTAGCTATTATTTTTTACTTTCTTGGTCTTCGACAGATGTGCAAGGCCAATTGTTACATATTTCTCCTTTTGTTGCCTAACCCTTTGTGCATGGGGAGAGAAATAAACCTTCCAATGATGCTCGAGTGGGTACCCCATTGATAAATTTTATTCGCAGGGTACAGTGGAGTTGTAGAATTAAGATTGAGCGCAAAGTTAGTTATGGTAACGGGTGGTATGAGTGTAGTACCAACGTTTCTTTCATATTTCTGTGGATGGGTTTGTAACACCTCATAATTTCCATGCCTAATTGATCAGTTTGTACACTAGACACAGGGAACTCTATTCAATTTATATCATTCTCAGCATCAACGATAAATAAAAAGGAGAGTAAATAAAATCCATCCACGACATAAGAATAATTAACAATAGAATCACTAAACTGAACTAAAAAAATAAATATCCAATAATAACAAAATCCACTAATTTGACTTTCCCAAACACAAACGTATCCACTAAAATATAAAACGAAACTCTTGAATACAAAATTCTATTACAGTATGAACTGAAATGAAATAAAATCCTACATTAAGGATAATGAAACTCTAACTACTCAGTCCTATTGCTCCTGTATAACAATAATTATACTTTGGGGGAAAGGTTTTATAGATTTGGTCCATCTCCCTAAAGTTGGAATAAATATTATGTTGCTTAACAGTATTAAATGCGACCAAGTTACACCCCCATGTCATCACCTTCCATCACTCATACAAGAATATATCTCACCTCTCATCTAACCTGATATTGTTCAAACTAACTATAACCAGTCCATCTCATAATATACTAAGGCTACTAATCCACATAAACTCCAACTGTATATTAACTCCTGACCCACACTAACTTTCATGTGTGGGATGTCTCGTAAGATAAATCCAAACAAGGAACCTCCTGATACGCAACTACCTAACTTAATCAGTTATTAATATCCTTTGACCCAAGACTCTACATATCACAGTACTAACCACACAATCCCAATATCTAATATGCAGTAAGTCATAAAGATCCCTTACTCAGAGCTCCTAAACATCTAACTGACCAAGGCTACATACGTGGGATGTCTCTCAAGAAAAATCCAAACAAGGAATGATATTCCCTAAGTAAATACCCCATACACTTATATCTACATAGAACGTTCATTCGAGATACTGGTACGATATTCCCTAGGAAAATATCCAAAACCAATATCTGTATACAATCTACTATACATACCCTATGTTGACCCGGAGAAAGAAACCATCTTGGACCAACCGGCAAAATATAGTATTAACTTAATTCACATTGTCTATCATCAAACCAATTAGACTTTAATAAGAGTGCTCCCTCACTCGTACCGTCTATCATCCCAATAAATAGATCCAAAAAACAAATGTCCAATGACTAAGTGATAACCCAAATTCGAACCCACATATAAATCCATACAAAGAGTGTCACTACTCTATATAAATCCAATCACAAAGAATATACCAAATCATAAATTGTTAATCATTCTATACAGATTATGATTAACCCAACCTCTATGTATTTTAACATTTTTACTAGTTAGTTACACCTCCACTAATTAAATTTACATTTCCCAATGGGTTTTTAAATTATCCTTAAGCAATAGTTGAATCCCAAGTATACCAATATGCATATACAATAATTATACCAAATAGACATAACCAGTTAAATACACAGTATTCGATATATGTTAAACTAGCCACCATCCTGACGTATATTTATTTAAATGCATGCATTATCCTAACAACCGGATTAAATATTCACTTATATATACACACACACTCATATATTTATTTTTTAGTATCATACCACATGGAATCCGGGACAGCTTTAAGCGCACCTTGACTAATCCACGTTCGCAATTCGTGGCTTCCGCTATCCAAGCATTATTTTGACAGTATCGGGGATCGAACAGGGGACCAAACCTAATCCAACCCCAAGACTGTCCCAGTGGAAGCCTTATAACACTGGGCCAAGAGGCTTGGTTCACTCATATATTATAATCATGACAAATTATTATAGTCTAATAAATATCAAATTATATATATATCTACTAGCGGATACCCGTGCCTGTAGGCACAGCAAAAATTTTCAAAGTACGTAATTATAGTATCAACCAACATTTGAAATCATGCTTCAAGGGAAAAATATATTTTAAAAAATGGGTAAATCATTTAATAGTTTGTAAAAAGTTAAGGGGCCAAACTTTCAGGGGAAAAAATAATGCTAAACAGATAGGAAAAAAATAGACTCACCCACATAGGCACAATTATGGGACTTTGCATTGATATCAAAATGTGTGTTTTCAACTATGCATATGAGAAATACTTGATACCCAAAACCAATTCATCTAAATACTTGACGCCTCAATCCAAAAATAAGAGTGAGTGGGAGTATATCTCATGAAACAAAGGTTTATTATAAATAAATGAAAGTATATTATGAATCTATTACCTATAAAATATAATCAGACCTTCAAATTTTAAATAAAAACAACCAAACTAAATATCATTCTTAACAAATTTTAAGACAAAATTAGTTTAGTCAATTGGAAAAAAATCTCAAATGCATCATGTTTCATAAAAAAATAGTTTTTTATGATCAATAAATTAATACTTGTCAATAAACTAATAAGTGTCACTTTATAGCAGAGGCAAAAAATGTGTTATAAAATTCAACAAAAGTTATAATAGAGACAAACACATAGGAAGCGATTAAGAGCCACTATCATTAAGACTTACTACAACACTCAAATTCCAATAGTTTTTAGCAACCAAGGGATAAGGGATAATGAAAATGTGTAGAACAACCTGATTAAAACAACCATGTATTTAGTGTGAGACTACCACAACTTATAAATCCACTTGAAAATGCTAGTGTTATAATATGTATCTATCCACCCTGTATAATAAAAGAAATATGATAAACACGAACTCCACAACATCAAACTATAATCCAAAATTAAATTTCCAATTCACTAAAGAAATGACACTAAAACATAATTTTTGGCCTTGATATTGAACTAATTCCATCCAGCGCAGAAAATAGATAACTAAGAACTCTTTCAAAAAAGAAGCTTCTAAAACATCCAGGAATAAACCGAGAATTAATTAAATGAATGAACACTACAGAAAATAAAATCCAAACAACGCTAAGTACCTGCGGTCGACAACCCCCTATAGTGTGAACGATACTCCTTTTATCTTGAAACTAATCATAACACACATGCATTGTTAAATAGAAAACTGATATATTTCAAATGTAAATCGAGAGTAATACAAAATGTTAATTGCAAAGAACAAAAACTAACTACACTTGAAGGGGAACTAAATATAGTTTAAATAGAGTACTTATGAGTATAACCCATGAGTATACAGCTAGTCAAAATTTGCAATGTAAAACATATCTGGTAATGAAGAAGGTTCTCCATGTAACAGCATTTACATGCTTCCTACATTAAAACAATATTCATTAATTTATGCAATCTGAATGGTAATGAATCTAAGGCAAATGAAATTGGACTTTGTTCACTAATCTACCAAACAAAAACTTAAGAAGCTAAAATATGAATATTAATACTCTTAAATTTAAATGGATCTAACCCAATAATTTGTCATGCTTAATCTTTTTTGTTAAGGAGAGCATCTACGGATGTTAAGTGGTCTATTATTTTTAATGTTTTTTTCTGAAGTATCTTTCTTCCTCACTGTACAGAAGTTCAAACTCACATTCATGTATTTTAGTTGATGCTCCCTGGTATACAACTGTGTCATGCTTATTATAAAATATTAGTACAATTCATTCGTATTCATTTAAAATAAAATTCCTCATCATAAGAATTCCAACCTTTGATTCCATGGGTATTATGAATGAGCTTAATTTTTCATCCAAAACACCAAGGTTGTTCAAAACAACAACAGTAAATCTCAACATAATAAACACCTAAGATTAGAAAAACTCAACCCAAAGGTTCAGCTCTGGAAACATGTACAAAAAAATAAGAAAAACATCAATAATATTTATAGAAGTATGATATGTTTTTGGTCTACAATTGTGAGAAATACCAAACAAACATCACCTTGGCAACAAATTAAGTACAAAATAATGCAAAAAAATTAAGTACAAAATAGGATATACAGTACATAACAAATATTTTAAAATGAAACAACCCAAGTATCAACCAAACATAAATCCAAAAAGCAGTATCAAGATACACGAAAGTGTAAGTATTCAAAAGTCGTGTCGAAATAAATACATCATTAAGATTTAAAATAACATACAATCATTATTTTCTGAAAATAATGATTAAATCAACCAGAATTGCAACGGTAATTAATGAATGCAACAAATTCTTCATGAATAGGTCGGAACACATAGGCCAAACTAACCATTATTACTTTTTGCACATGAAAAATAATAGTTAATAGAAATCATAACAAAAGAGAGTGGACTACCATATAATAATTATATTCTTTACCGTCTTGAGAATAAATTGGGGAAATTAATTGATGAATAAACTGGGCAAAACTAACTCTAATAATAAACTCAGCATATTAATTCAAAAGATAAATTGATGTCTTATTCCATAATCTCCAGATGTGATTTTGGCAAGCTGTCAACGCATATAAAATAAAAGGAACATGGGCATAATAAAAATGTAAAAATAAAATAAACCTCAAGAAAAACAATAAAAACCTCGATCCTCTACAAAATGAAAACAAACTTTTGGTTTAAACTATGAAATTGTTGTTGAATATTTGCACAACTCAATGCTATAACAAAAAAATGTTGAAATTTAATTCAAACTCGTATCACAACAAAGAATGAAAACCGTGAGCAAGAGTCCTTCAATGCCGACACATGATTTTCATGTGTTGACCACGACACACTGATGTGGCATTTCACGATTGGTTAGTGTCACTGGCGCGGAACTACATTCATAATGCAATAAGCAATCGTGACACAACATGTCACGGTGTCGCGGCCGACGCATGAAAATCATGACTCAGCCCAGACTTATTGTTAAAGAAAACTCAAATATAAACCTACCTAATTGAAGTGCCCATAATTAAAGCAAACTGAAATATAAAATCATCTCAGTTCTTCATTACTTACTAAATTTAATCACATATCATTACTTCATAAATTTAAAAAGCCAAAGTTGAAAAAGAAGTTAAAAATGTTAGTTCAGACCCCTAAAGTAAAAAATGGTTTAAGCAAGATCAAAGATACACAAAAATAATTTTACAGGGTGTGGTTTTTAATTAGAAAAATCATTTTGCAGAAAGTTCATAGACACAAACTACAACACTGGATCAAATAACACTGAGATGAGTTTATGTCACTTGATAGTGAACTGTTGCGTTTTTGTCAAACTTAAAGATATCTCAAAATGAGAGGTTAAAAACTAAATGCAAATACTAATCAGAAGAAGAAATCAAGATACAAAAATATGATCTGGAAAGATAGAACATGTACATAGATAGAAGATATAAAATTAATTACTCACCTAGATCAAGATTTAATCCCAACCACCGTCTTCAAAATCCAGTTACATCTGCAAAAAGAAAAATAGTTACAACAAAAAAAAGAATTAAATTGTTAATTCTGCAAATCACACCAAAACATATAAATTTTTTAAAACCTAAAAACCCAAATCTTGATTTCCATAATAAAAAGGTGATTTATACCAAAATAATGTTTGAACGAAGGGAATAGGAAGATCAAAAGAGGAAGACAGAGAGAGAGAGAGACCTGGGTGAGTTTGGAAGGAGGTGTAGTGAGAGAAGAGAGCGGATAGTTCATAGAGCGAAATGGATGAATAATGAGGGATAGACTGATTGCTTAGAGATGTATTAGGTAGCACGTTGGGAAAAGAGATAAATCCGTGTTTCAATTAAAGAAAGTGAAATGGGTTTCTTTCAATTTGGGCAGGATATGTGTTTTGTATGGGCGGGATTAGAAATTTAGAGATATGGTTAAATCTCAACCGTTAGTGAGCTTTTACATTTTCATATTTCAAAAACCATTCTACTTTATTTTATATATATATATATATATATATGTGTGTGTGTGTGTGTGTGTGTGTGTGTGTGTGTGTGTGTGTGTGCGTATGCATGTATGTATGTATGTATGTATGTTTGTATGTATGTATGTATGTATGTATGTATGTATTCTCGAGACGAACCCATAGTCTAAGAAATCCATACACATATATACATATACCAACCAAAGGGTAAGGTAAAACATCACTATGCAACTAATCGCACTCGAACTGCCTCACCTAAATCATGTGGCCCCTCCGAGTGTCTAAACCCTACCATGTATATTACATACATACATACATACATACATACATACATACATACATACATACATACATACATACATACATACATATAACATAATTTTTACGTAGGATATACTATACACTAATAGACCTGAGGCCCATCAAAATCCCCAAACCGGACTATATTGATAATAATAGGTTTTATATACCCAACTAGGTTCAATATCAATATCTTAACATGCAAGAAATAGTTCATCTCGTTCTCGCAATTCATCCCAATTAACAAGCAATTCTAATTAAACCTTTGTTAAAACACATGATTACACATAAATCAATTGTTTAAACTCTAATATAAGTCAAAATGATAATACATAATGATTCACAACATATTAATCATGGCTATTCTCACTAATTAATCATATGATTTTAAGTTAAAGATGAACTTTAATATAAATTTGGCTATAATTAATTAATTAATACAAATTTATAATAAAGAAGTAACAAAACTATATTAAACCTGACATTTAGGCACGCTCTTAAGATGTGACAAAATTACGATTCTGAATTTGTAATGGCTCCCGGTCGTGCCTAAAATTGTAATAATCGCAGGCCATTACTAAATCTGTAATGGCTCCAGACGGTGACATAATTTTTCACAGTCCTAGGGTGTGACTAAATATGTAATGGCTCCATGCCATGACTAAATTTGTCACATTTCTAGGTTGTGAAAAATATATTATGAATTCTAGAATCAAAACAAGTTTTTTAAACCCCAATCACATGCTCTTATCCCAAAACCTGCCTCTTGAAATGAGGGTTTTGGTTATGTCGCATTATCATGTTTAATGAGGATAATAAACCTATTTAAAACCCCATATCCCTAGGTTTACTATGATCCCACTTTTGGACCACCAAATAAGCTTAAATTACAAATTGAATACTCTTAAAACATGGACTAAAGGTATACCTACCCCATGACCCAATTTACAACATTAAATATATCATTTCAAGCCTCCATAAACCCCTAGATCCCGTCTAAACATACCACCCTGAATATCAAATTGATTGCAACCAAGTTTATTTAATTTATGAGTCGTCCCCAAATTATTTAAAATTCCCATTTTAAATTCGATAAATAATCAAAGCAAATGCAACCCAATAAATTACCCGTTAATTCACCTAAGTGAAATTACTTAATATTTAAATAATTACATAATTAAATACCAAAAATATGGGCTTTACATAATTGTCATTGGAATCGTGTTGATATCATTCTAGCAAAGATGTTGAACGGACTTGGAAGGCAGAACCTTCTACCGTTTTATGAGAAAGTCCTCCAATATTGAATATGTGTGTAATACCCCGTAATTTTAATGAGTTTTAAAATGGGTTATATTTTAAATTAATGGATTAATTGGATCTT
This sequence comes from Sambucus nigra, assembly GCA_949130495.1. Lineage (NCBI taxonomy): Eukaryota > Viridiplantae > Streptophyta > Magnoliopsida > Dipsacales > Adoxaceae > Sambucus > Sambucus nigra. The sequence continues at coordinate 227,560,832 of OX422219.1, forward strand.
ATTATAAATTAATTCATTTGGGTTTTATCCGAATTGTGGATATTAAAATGGATGATTCTGAATATTACTTAAAGATATTTAGGTAATATATGAATGTGATATAATTGATATGACGATATGATATAAATTCGGTAATTTGAATTTTTAGTAAGACGCGGTATGGGACGTGTCGGGACTAATTTATTAAATTAAAAAGGAAATTTATTTTCTATCGACCTTATAGTCATTTCGACTGCGTCTTTGCATCCGGAAGGTTCGAAATAGTCAGAAAAGTCTATTTGGATGTTAATTTTGAGTCTCGGGTCATTTGGAAATGAAAAGACAACCCAAAAGGGCATTTTGGTTATTTTTACAAGGGGGTGAATAGTGCTTTTGGGTTTTGTCTTATTATAAGTATTTGGAGATTAGTGTATGTAGGTTCATTTCATCTCTTCTACACAAAATTTAAAAGTCATCTTCTTAGAGAGAGTGGAAGGTTGCTTGGAAAGAAAAAGAAGTTTGCTTGGGAAGGAGGAGAACCAAAGGTCAAAGGTCACCACCACCATCACCACATGTGTTATTCAACTCCAAAGGATCAGATCTTCATTAGAGGCAAGTGTTTGATATTTGCAATTTAAGTTCGTATATTGTCCATTTTAGGATAGTTATAAAAAGAGATGATTTTCATGCTTGGAAGATGAAAGGATATAGTTGTTAATGGATTTTTGGAATCTAAAAATATATAGGAATTAAACTCATGTTGTAGGTAGTTAGTAATCCAATAAATATTCATCAATCTGTGGAAGAAATTCTGAAAATAATTTAGTGTTCTTGAAGATAATATGTTGATAATTTTCTGGAAAAAGAGGCAAAAACGAATGGAATGAGAAGAGCCAATTTGGAAGGTTTAGATCTTCTTTTTCAGTGCATTTGGATGAGATTTAAGAAAAACTCAAAACACATACCTGACTCAATTTTTTGTGTAGAATCCAAATCTAAAGTCGGATTGATGATTTGAATAATTTTTGGATCTGATTTTTCTGAGTATTTAAAATATGAGAATTCATGATGTTGTTTCTTTTTAATGTTGGTTCTTATTCCAAAACTTTTGTAGATCTTCGGTGATTATTAATTGGATATTATGGGACTTAGAGAAGATTAGTTAGCCCTAGTTAAGATTTGAATTAATTTGATTGGGATTTAATTGAATAGAATTATGATAATTAAAGTTAAAGAGATTTCGGTTGCTAGATTCATGTGTTGGATTCTAATCTGTTTGTATGAGGATTAAGGATAGTTCAAGTAGGGGAGATTTAATATAACACCTGGGTAGCCTTAGGGTTACAATTTAAACATCAAGAACTGAGTTTAAGCTCATTATTGATTTCGCAAGGGCTGAGTATAGTACAAGAACATAGTGGTATGGCTCCTGGATAGAGATGGGAGTTTAGAACACATTTGGTTAAAAGAGGGGATGAGGTTATTACGATCGCATATTTGAAGTTGACGAACCTCCTCGATCGACAAAGTTAAGTAGTAGTGTATTGGAGGGGTTCCTTGTTTGGATTTCGCTTTGCGAGACGCTCCGTGCATGAACCTTAACGACGTCGGGAGTGGAGAGATGTTATAGGATGCGAGGATAATTAAATTATGAAGTAAAGATATGACATTTTAATACGTGGGATTTAAAGAGATATAATGCTACGTAAGGGAATAATCTAAGGTTAATGTGAGTACCTTGTTGTTAGTATACTATAGGTATGATAATACCTATTTGATTGATTAATGATTATGTGTATGACATACCTAGCTTACTTACTATCAGTGGGAGGTTTGCGCGTGAGGGCAGTCATATCCTGATGAATCCATGGGATCTTTGATTTGTCGCTCGAGAACATAGGTCTATGAAAGACTTATCGTGGAGTTGATAAGTCCGATGATTATGGGTACGTAGGTATGTGAGTGACCCATGGGTATGAGAACTATGTTCGCCTCCAATGATTGTGTTGTTGTTAATGGTTCGAGGTATCCTCACCGAACCTTTTGTCCCCTTTTCGGCGACCAGTGATATTGGGACATGATAGCAGAGTAACGCATTGCACCGCAGCTGTGACTCGGGGTGCCGTATTAAATATGAATATATATATATATATATATATATATATATATATATAATGGATTAAATGAATGAATGGATATTTATTATGGTTAAATCTATCTACGGTGATAATTGTAGATAACGGTGAATAGAGAAAGATAATTGAATTAAGTTAATGAATGTTTATTGAAAAACTTAATTCAAATTAATGAGAAATGATTCATGTTAATGAGAAACGATGAGAAATGTAAATGAATAATAATGTGACGTATGGTATGGGACATACGGGGATTATGATATTGGGATGGAATTATAATATGGAGACTAGAAAAGAGGAACCATTAACTAGGAGGTTAATAGGAAACGTTAAGTGTGCACTCTAGTTGAAAGGTGAGAATGGAAAGTGAGAGTTGGGTCTAACATGTACATAATAAAATATTTATTGCACTTGTTAAATACTTGTTGTTTTAAAAATCATTTTCACAATCGAGCTCTGACCCTTTTCCTTGCATATTTTCTTTTCTATTGTATCTTCTATATCAGGTGTCCAGCAATACGGATGCCAACCTTAGCGGATTATGACAGGCTATGGATTTATGGAGTTTTGCTTAGACGCCTATCATCATTTGATTCACAGTATTCTCTTAGTAGGTCATGTCGCCCAAAGGATTCAGTTATCTTCTTCTATCGGGGTCAAATACTATGGTATTCGTGTCATTTTAATACATTTGATATTGCTGGGATTACTGTAATGGATTAATATTATTTGGGAATGTTTATTCCAATTGCATTCAAATTATTTTGTGTTATCTAATTGGTTATCAGTGTTGTAGAATAAAATGTGTTTTGTTATTCTTAAACTGGAAATGGATTTTGTTAAATTAAAATTTGAAAAGTTTTTAACACCAGCTTAATTGAGTATTGGGTGATTTGTAAATGTTTTCGACAGTGATGCTAAGAATGAGCCAACTGTATATTCTGTTTTAATTTGGTATGGGACTGGCCACCCGGTATTTAATTAGGCGGGGTGTCACAATGTGTATGATAGAGAGGTTCTGGCTAGCTCTACGCCCTCCTTCTCCATCATCTAGTCCTATAAACTTTTTAGTCGATCCTCTATGGACTTTAGTTCTTTTTTAAATGATTGGACTAATTGGCTGATGGATAATGACTCTAATTCCTTATATTGGCCTATTCCATGGTGGGGTGAGTTGATACCCGTGTTACAATTGGATGACTACTGATACATCCAGATTATGGGCTTCCATCGAACTTTATTTTATCTCTCTTATAGAACCTTGTGTCAAGTGGGTTGGGAGGAAATTGTCCCTCCTCGCATAAGGGACTAATTTCTTGTAGAGGACCTAACTGAGTCATTAATGATGTTAATAGGGAGTTTGTGGCAACCCCGAATGCCTTCTCGATGTTTGACCCTTTCTGTCGAAAAGGATTTTATTGGTGTCAATAGGCTATCTGAAATGGCTGTGGAGGGACTTGGTCTTAAAGGTATGCATGGTGGAATCGGGTCAACGGTGGATTATTGTGAATGAGATAGTTGAAAGTGGGTTTGGTGTTTCCAGTTAAGCTTTTTAGAATGTACCCTCACATCAAGCATATGCCTATACGAATTATGAATGGATATTTTTGGGGACCTCCAGAGGTTAATGATGATGGTGATGATGACAATGTACTGGGTCCTTCTAATAGCTGATGGAGGTTTGTGTGGAGCTATATGGGATATGGTTTTATAAGTTTGGTTGATGGTAGATGTTTGATGTAGGCTTCGGGATTTTGGTGTATTTTTGGTGCATTTATGAGTTTGGGTTTGGTTGTTGGTCTTTGGAATGCCTTAATGTATCTTGAATAAATTATTTTTTATGAAATAAATGTTAATTTTGTTTGTATCTTTGATGTGAGTTTTTAAAATACTCATTTATATTCTAATTATATATACTAATCATATAACATACATGGTAGTTTTGTTCAATTTAAAATTACGAGGATATTTATGCCTCTTGATGAGTGATGAGAAAATCATTTTTGTGAAAAATAAACGAATGCATCCAAAGTCAGATTATGGGTTTCCTACGTACCTTAGTGGGGATAAAAAGGAGTTTTAGTAGTGTTAAAATATGTTAAGAGGATCATGTCCGACATAGTTCTAATGGAGGGACACAAGAAGAGTTTTTTTAAGAAAAGAAAAAAAGTGAGAAATGAATAGTGAGATGATAGTCAAATCAAGGATAGAATTTCTTGAGATGATCTGGGTTTACATGACATTCCATCGCATCCCCATCCAATTCAATTAGTATAGTGGAACCGCTTGATAAGATCTTATTTACAAAGTATGGCCCACTTTAATTGGCTTTTAAAATTCCTCGATGGTCCCAGATGGGTTTTACGATTTCTTTGAGAATGAGGTCACCTTATAACAAATCGTGGTCTATGACTTTCTTATTGAATGGCCTCTCAATATGGTGATGATACCCTTGTATGTGGTATAATACTTTCAATCGATTCTCATTCGAGAATGCCAACTCCTCATAGTGTCTTTAATGCCAATCGAGTTCTCTTATTCGACTGTCGAGCATGACTTATGAGGAATGTATTTCGAGCCTAACGAGTAAAATGACCTCCATGTTATAGACTAAGGATTATGGAGTATCACCATATCCCTATAAGACATTATAGGTCAAGTAATCCTAATCCATAAAGCTTGCAGTCAACATTTTGATACTAAATTTCATGCACTTATTTATAGCTTCAGTGGCCCTATTGGTTTTCAGTCTATATGGTGAAGGTTTGTATCTCTAAATTATGTATTCCTAAAAAACTTTTGTGGATTTGGGTTTGAAATGGATACCACTATTTGATGCAATCTCATGAGGAACACTATAACGATGGATAATATTCTTTTGAACGAAGTTGGCCACTTTCTTGGTTTTGAGCATAGCTCATGACTCGCCTTCAACCAATTTGATGAAGTAATCAATAGACACCAAAATAAATTCATTCCCATTATATGATTTGAAAATGACTTTCCCAACTAAGTCGATACCTTAAGTGGAGAAAGGCCATGGAAAAGTCTTGTTGTATAACTGAAGGGGAGGTTAATGTTGGAGATTGATGAATTGTTGACATTTGAGACATCTCCTGATGAATGTTGCATAATCATGGACCATAGTAGTCTAATAGTATCCTTATTTAATTATCTTCATGGAAAGCTTGTGACTTTTCATGTGCGTTCCATATTCCCCACCATGGTTTTTCTTGAATAAGAGACCCTACTATGCACTGTAAGTGGGTACCATCGAAGATTTTCTTGAGTAGGGATTTATCGCAAATGATATACTGATATGTGAGTTTCTAAAGGGTCATGTGATCCTTCTTGCTAGACCCTTGAGGTTATCGTCCATACCTTAGGAAGGACCAGATATCATAATACAACAGTCCAACCTTGTTTGAATTTTTCATAATAGTGATCTCTATGTGGTAGTAGTGGCTTATCTTAGACTATTTCTAAACTTGCAATGCAAAATGTGATTCTCACGGGGATGTCAGCTATAGGGGCTTGTGTTACCAAAGCATCAAATAAGTTATTTATATAATGGGAGAGGTAATGTATGGTGATGTGTTTAAATTCCAGGGGAGATCTTCGAGAAGAGTGTGGGAAGGAAAGACCTTTCCATCATTGACTTTACATTCCCTAAAAAAATGTCATGTGATTAGTATCAAACCTCCATAGACATCAAGGTATTAGATTCCTCTTTCAAGATAAACTTTGAAAATAATGGTGCATGCCTCATATTCTGACATGTTAGTATAGGGGAAGTCTGATGGATGGGAATCAAACTATGAGAATCATTGAGTTCATTCAAAAGTATCCTGATGCCCTATCCCTTCTTATTGTTGGCTCAGTCGAAGAACATATGCCACTATAGTTCTTCAGGATTAGTTCAAACAATATCTTCATGGGAAATTTAGTCGTACATATATTAAATTACTTTGGGGGGTCCGATAAATAATCAGCGATGGCTCTTCCTTTGATGGCCTTTTCTATCACATAAAAAATTTCCAATTCTATAGTAAAAGTAACCACCAATCCATGCAGCATAACAAGGAGGGTTACTCTAACGAATACTTGATGGGATCCATTCGGGAAACCAGTTTTATAGGGAACACAAGTTGTGGCATTGTTGTTCGTGAATGATGGTGCATGCCTAGGAGAGACTTGTATTAATAGTGGATGCTTGGGGGTACTTATCTCCCGATCCACCATGTCCCCCAAGGTCGGATTATCAGTTAAACGTGGGTAGTTGACTTGCCACTAGAATATGTTGAATGCCATGTCCGGTTTGAGTCTCACACCCTTAGTTTTAGGCTTAGGCCTAAGATGTTGCCTCTACTTTTCCTTTCACATGCTACTTCTCAGAAGTACAAACCTCGTATGGGACTGAAGTGATTTTACAAAAGTATGAGATTTCCTTGAGAAAAAGTGCCTTTTCTGAAGTATGAACTTTTTTGAGACTTTTTAGAATGAGCTCGAGTATCTCAGGTACTCGCAATTAAAAGAGTTATAAAATTGAATCAACCTTGTGTTTTGGGGTTCTTGTGAAGGTTAGTGGGGACCTCCTTATATCGGAGTACAGGTCAGGCCTTTGATCGAACAGTTAAAGGTCCTAGAGCATTAATTTGGGATGGGGTGATATGTGTATGATTGAGAAGAGATTTTTTGTATTTTGTAATCATCACTAAGGATGGGGATAACTGAACGGAAGACGATTCCCTTAACCTCTCTGTTAAAGGACCTTGGGGCACTTAACCGAATAGTTAAAGGTCCCATGAAGAGTTTTAGGGCCTTTTGTAATATTTTTATTTTTACAGTTTGGTCCTTATAAGTGGTGTTAATAGGGACTTGGTCCTTATAGATTCTCTTTATGGTAGCTGGGGCTTGGGATTTTGCTGAAGCCTGGTTTAAGGGAATTTGACACATACCCCCATTGTAAATTGGGGTGTCCAAAGAGGTGGTGGACTAAGAGTCTGCACAGAAGGAGAATCTTCATCACAATTGAAAGGACTTAAAATGGGTTTGCCCCATTTTGGGAAAATATGGGGTATAGATATTATGGGTAGAAAACCTTAAGAGTCAAAATAGGATATTTTAAGATGGGTGGGGTTTCACCGATCGATAAAGGTTGGTTTGAGTCGGTCACGAGGTTAAACCGAATGGTAGAACATTTGGAATGTTTAACCCAGCGGTTAAAAGACCCAGACTTCGAAAGCTATAAAATTGGGGTTTTCATATTCAATTTCCCTCTTCTCTCAATTTTTCCTCTTTCTGTCATTGTTCTCTTTGTGTATGACACTTCTAATTTACCTTATTAGTTTATTTCTTCACTATTCATCAAACGTTTGGACCCTATCATGGTTGGATATGACAAGATTCAAGCCTTGGACCAGAATCATGTCAAGGGAGCATTAAGGATAATGTAGCACCAGCGGTGCCAAACGGGCCAGTGGAGGCAGAGTATTGTACAAAGATATTTATCTTGTGTCCCTTATGATGATTAATCGTGGGTGGAAAGAGGATTTTGCAGTGCCTTGGTAATGGGTGGCTTATGATCTTCACCTACCAGTGAATGAGGCGGATGTCGAGGTCCTTTCGCGGGAGTGTGGAAGTCATTCAATTCTAATGGAGAGTCCCTCAGGTGCTCCACTCGTAAGTACTCTGACTTTTATATTCCGCCGTACATTCCTTATTTTTGGTTATTTTTTAGATTTTATCATTTTCCACCATGCTTGACCTAGTCATGGTATTTTTCATATGTTTGGGATTTCTACAAAGCCGTAACTGATATTTGTTACTTTTCTAATAAGAAAAAAGGAATTACTGATAATAATAATAATAATAATAATAATGGTGAAAATAATAATAAGAAAAAACATAATAATAGTAATGATAATAATTAATATGTGTGATGACGGATAATATGGAGTAGGTATGCTGAGGTGGGCAAACGATGGAAACCTATGGAGTATAAGGTGTGGGAAGAGGAATTTTGAATTTAGTAGGGTAAAATAGATAAATAATGAAAAAAAATATGAATAAATCCTCATGATAATAATAGAATGTCGAATAATTAAATACCTACAAAAAAACAAATGGACGGGTAATACTAAAAGTAGTTAAAATTGTCAGGAGAAATACAAAAATTATATACAAACATTGCACAGGGATGTAGCCTTTACTAAAGGAATAAATCATAGAGAGGAGATCACAATTATGGATCGAACCCACGTGTCATGTGCATATTTATTCATGATAAAATATAGGGGTTTCTTGGTCACATCATGACTCATCATCCTTCTTGCTTAGCAGGAATCGAAGGTATGGAGATTAAATGAGAAAACATTGTGACCCAAACACCCGGAGGGTGATATCTCCGGGCGGCTTCCTTATCACCTAATGACTGATTATCCTTCCTGGTTAGAAGGAACTGAGGGTCAGGATATTAAGTTTTCATATATGGTAATCCAAGCACCGAGAAGGAAGAAGATCCGGCCGGATTTCCTGACCACCTCATGACTCATTATCTTTCCTAGTTAGTGGGAGCTGAGGGTAGGGAGATTAAGTGTGAAAACATTGTAGCCCAAACACCGAGAGGGAGAAAGGTCCAAGAGTTTTAACCATCTCATGACTGATTATATTTCTTGGTTAATGGGCACTGGGGGTATAAAGATTAAGTGTGACTAAGTTAGGGTCCAAACACCGGGAGGCATAAATCCATTAGGGGGTTTCTAGACCACCTGACGACTGATTATCCTTCTTGGTTAATTGGTCCGAGGGTAGATAGATTAAGTGTGAGCATATGTTGTGATCAAAACATCGGGATGGATTCAAATTTAGGGGTTTTGGAACCACCCCACGACGAATTATCTCTCCTGGTTAGCAGGAAGAGAGGGTAGGGAGATTGAGTTTGAATATGTTATGATCCAAGGACCAGGAAGGAGAAAGTTTCGGAAGGTTCTTGATCATATCACGACCAATTGTCCTTCCTTGTTAGCGGGAATTGTGGGTATGGAGATTAAGTACGAATACATTATGATCCAAACACTGGGAGGGAGAAATCTCAAGGGGGTTCTTAATCACCTCAAGATTGATAACCCTTCCTAGTTAGTAGGAATCAAGGGTATGGAGATTAAGTTTGAATACAATGTGATCAAAACACTGGGAGGGAGAATTCCCTTATGGGTTTCCATTAACCACCTCATGATAGATTATCCTTATTTCTTAGTGGGAATCGATAATAGGGATATTAAGTGGGAATAAATTATTATCCAAACATCGGGATGGAGAAACATACTGAAGGTTTACTGACCACCTCACGACTGATTATACTTCTAGGATAACGGGAACTTAGGGTGGGCACATTAAGTGTGAATACAATGTGATCAAAATATTGGGACAGGGACAGCTCTTGGGGGTTTCCTAACCGCCTAACGATTGATTATCCCTCCTGTTTAATGAGAAGCGAGGGTACAGTTATTAGGTGTGAAAGTATTATGGTCCAAAAATATAGAGGGAGAAAGCTCATGGGGATTTCCTGACCACCTCAGGATTGATTATCCTTTCTAGTTTGCGAGACCCTAAGGTAGGAAGATTAAGTGTTAGTATATGTTATGATCCAAATTCTTGGAGAGTCAAAGATCCTGGCAATTTCCTGACCACCTTGCGACTGATTATCCTTCATGGTTAATGAGAACCTAGGATAAGGGGGTTAAGTGTTAATACATTATGATCCAAACATCAGGAAAGAGAAAGCTCTAAAGGGCTTCATACGACCTCAGGACTTATTATCCTTCATGGTTAATGGGAATTAAGGTCAAGGAGATAAACAATGATTATAAGTTTTAATCAAATACCAGGAGGTAGAAATCCTCTGGGGGTTGCATGACCATGTCACGATTGATTATCTATCCTTGTTAGCGGGAACCGAGGTTATGGTGATTATATGTGAATATGTTATAATTCAAATTCCAGGAGGGATAAAGTTTTAGGGTTTTTTCGGATCATCTCAGGAATGATTATCTTTCTTGGTCAGAGTGAATCTAGGGTAGGGAGATTAAGTGTGAATACATTGTGATCCGGACATATGGAGGGAGAAAACATCGTGGGGTTTCCTCACCACCTCACGGCTGATGATTTTTCCTATTTTATGGGAATTAAGGGTAGGGAGATTATGTGTGAATACATTGTGATCCAAACAACAAGTGGGAGAAAAATCCAAGGGGTTTCCTATCCACTTAAGAGTGATCATCCTTCCTGGTTAGTGAGAACCAATGGTAGGGATATTAAGTGTGAACACCCTTTGATCCAAACATAGGGAGGGAGAAAGATCTAGGGGGTTTCCTCACCACCTCATGACTGATTCTCCTTCTTGATTATCAAAAATCGAGGGTAGTGAGATTAAATGTTAGTATATGTTATGATCAAAACACAGCGAGGGAGAGAGATTCAAGGTTTCCTGAACACCTCACGATTTGGTATCCTACGTTATTAGAGAGAATTGGGGGCAAGGATGTTAAGTGGGAATATGTTGAAATCAAAATACGGGGAGGGAAAAAGCTCCAGGTTATTTTCTAACCACCACATTACTAATTATCCTTACTTGTTTTGGGAAATAAGGGCAGTGAGATTAATTGTGAATACATTATGATCCAAACACCAGGAGGGATAAGGCTCCATGGGTTTCATGATTACCTTATGATCGGTTATCATTCCTTGTTAGTAATAATAGAGGCTAGGGAGATTAAATGTTATGATCCAAACACGGGGAGGTAAAACGCTCTAGGGTATTTCTTGATCACCCCATGACTGATTGTCAGTCCTGGTTAGTGGAAATCGAGGGTAAGGAGATTAAGTGTGAATACATTATGATCAAAAAACACTGGAAGGGAGAAAGATCCAAGGGGTTTATTGACCACATCATAACAAGTTATCATTCCTTGTTAACGGGAACCAAGGGTGGGGACATTGAGTGTGACTATAAGTTATGATCCAAAAATTGGGAGGGGGAATGCCCTTATGGGTTTCCTAACCACCTCATGACTGATTTGAGAACACACTATATGGTTGACTTACTTAAGTCTGTGCCATATAGGAGTTCTAACTAGTTTGAATATCGAGACAAGATAGGATTAGATTTTTCTAAGTTACTTTATCTCAAAAAGGCTCCAAGGAATCCCAGTCCAAGTACTCCAATTCAACGCAAAGAGGTAAGTACAACTCTTGAACCACAATTAGGACACATACACTACATATAGATGTTTATTATGTGTGCGTATTTGTTATGGTGGTGTTATTGCTTCAAATTTTTTTTTCCCGATTCACAGCCCTTGATCCTTTGCTCGCTTTTACAAACTAAGATGTAGTCATGACCATTGATTCAATCTACGGTCAAATTTCATTGAGCCTCAATCCACGTCATATTCGTTCTGCTAATTAGAAATCTAGCACATCGTATTATACTATCTGAGAACAGTTCGTGGTCTTAGCTGATAATCCTAGCGATAAATGTTTTACCATCAATCCATGTGAGCTCTATCCCAGCTTGCGATTGTGATCCTTGATCGTGTTTTAATCAATGAATCATATTATTAGTGCCTCAGTCCTAGTGAATACCTTTTAGCCATTCAAATTACTTATACCACATTCTTTCCACACCCTTAGATCTTCAAGATTTGATCTAGAACCTTAAATTGTAACAACCCTATTAGTGCCCCATCTATAATATCTTTTAGGGTTTTATTTCTTGAAAAAAAGAGAACACAAGAAGAGAAGAGGGTTGGAAAGAGTGTGTCGACAGTTTTAACAAATAAGAAAGAGAGAGAGAGAGAGAGAGAGAGAGAGAGAGATCATATTTCATTTTCATATCATATCATCTCCTCCATTCCTTGAGAAAAAAAATGAGAGAGATAGAAGAGGGTAACGATGACTAAAATCGAGAGACAAAGGGATCACTGTCGCCGGAGAGGCTTGATCATCTCGATGCCGAAATCAAGATCATTGGATCTACTGTTCATATACCAACATCACCGGAACTGAGTAAACTAAGATCTGTCGCCGGTCCCGTCGCTGGAAAGAATAGGAGAAAGCCGTTGATGGAAAAGAGAGAGGAAGAGTTCGACGTCATCGGAGCTTCAGTAGAAATCAAAACCGGTCAGAGTCACTACATTGACAAAAAAGAGAGAGAGGAAGAGTTTGACGTCACCGGAGACAGCCGGAAAAATTAGGAACTCGCCGGAGTTTTTAGTCACCGAAAAAATTACATCTCGACAAAATTTTTGAAAAACCAATCAGATCTACATTTTCATGGTTTATTCTCAAAAACCCCATACCCACTTTATTGGTTGATTTAATCTGAAAAAAATCCAAGAGCCTAGAAGACTATTTGTTGGGATTTTGTGTATTGGATTTTGTTGCTGATTTGTTGGGTATTTGACGGCCTCTTCAGCTTTATATCTCCTTAAGAACCATATAGTTCACATAGAATATTTTTTGGGTTCTTTATTTGTTTCTTAGATCTTTATTATATTTCTTGTTGATATTTTTTTTTATCCAAGAATATAGTTTCAAATAAATTTCAAACACAAGACTTATTGTTGTGGCTTATATTCAGATTTGAGAAAGACATTTATGGTTTCAAAAAGTAATTTCACAAATTGGTGAAATAAATTTGAACATAAATAATTTTGAGATAAAACTTGATATGGAAATATTTTATTCCAAATCTGAAAATTTCTATAGTCTTATATTCAAAGCATATTTGAGATGATTTACATTGCATATAGAAGTTGTTTGTAATCCATAGGATATTGCTTGTAATATTGATTGAGAGGGTGAGAAGCATTTATACATTTAGTTTAATTCACAAACACTATCACTCTCACACGAACACTTAGGGTCTGTGGTTCTTGGTGAGATATTTTGGTTTGTTGGAGCTGCTATAATCAAATAGGACAAGGAAAAAGTAAGGAAGCTACGGGAAGGAAGACAACATCAAGTCAAAAGCCATTGACAGTGGAGGAAACTCGTGCAGGTAACATTCTGAACATAGATTTAGGTCTTGTATTTTCATGCTTAGTGTTGTAACTTGTGTCGTATGATTATTAGTTGATTTTTTTTTGCTCCATAGAGGGGGCCATGGATGTTTCCCTTATTTTAGGGTTTTACCACGTTAAAAATCACGTGTTAATTTTCTTTAATCTTCTTAATTACTTTGGTGAACAATATCATACTCGAGACTTAAGTTGAACGTTTTAGTTTTAAAAAATCAAGGTAATCAAACTAACGAATCTAGAGATCATATTCAGAAAATCGTTTTAACACATTTAGTGTTCATTTTGAAAAGAGTTTTGTTCAACGAGTTTATTTTGGAGTTTACTCAACTTCTAACTTTTTGTTATTAATCTTATAACAGGGAGTTTTGATGTGATAGTAGCGAGCCAGTGTAAGAAGGATATCCAGAGGCATTTGAGAATGCATGAGCCACATTCAAATTAGTGGGAGCAGCGTTGCAGTGGTGGGAGTCTATTACCACCGTTGAGGAGAGAGACACACTCACTATTCGAGACTTTTGGGTGCAATTCCACCGCAACTATTTTTCATCGGTCGTTCAGACAGAGATGAGATGGAAATTGGTATTCTTGAAGCAGGAGGGAAAGACAGTGGTATAATACGAGGCAAAGTTTATAAATCTTCTAAATATTGTACCGAATGAAATCCCAACTGAGGAAAAGAAGATTCAGCGTTTTATGGAATGGTTGACATGGAGAAACTGCCAGCATTTGATAGGTAATCTTTCTTGTGCCACCTATTCAGACGTGGTTAATGCAGCACTACTCCACTGCCAGGAACACCATTTTTATCTAACAGAGATTAAGCGAGTAGAAGAGTCCATCCAGCAGGGCAGGACAAGATGGAATGGTGTCAGTGGGGCACAGGCAGTTCAGGGTCAGCATAGGCACAGTGATCAGGGCTCCCAGCAGGGGGATCCTAAGAGGTTCAGATCAAGAGGTTTTAGACATGGCCAAGGAGGCTTTTGACATGGCCAACAGGGTTAACATGGCCATCAGGGCCAGCAGCAGGTTCGGCAGGGCCTGAATGGCCAATGGAGGAGTGGTAACGGCCATCAAGGTTGAGGATAGAGAGGAGGACCCTTCCTAGGGAGATGCTTCACGTGTGGAAACACTGGCGACAAATGCCACTGCCCTCAAAAGGGTAGAGGCCTACAGCAGCAGCAGCAGGGTGCTCGTCAGGATCCACAAAGACCTTTATTTCTCGCAGCTCTTCCAGCAATCACCCCAGTTCAGCAAGGGCAACTTTAGTATGGACAAGTCTATAATCTTCACCAGGCCACAGTCTCGTAGGACCTTCCAATGATTGAGGGTATGTTTTCTACCTAGGGGACTTTAGGGCGCATTTTATTTGACACAGGACCCACACACTATTTTATTTCCACGGGGTTTTCACGTACTGTGGGGTTATTTGATACAACAAAGGGTATGGTCACTTGTGTGGATTAGTCTTTGAGTAGGGGCTTCGTTATTTCTTTTATTTATCGGGGAGTGGGTATAGAGATTGGAAGGTTTATCTTACCCGCTGACATGCTCTTATTAGACATGTTCGATTATGACGTGATTGTGGGTATGGATTGGCTTGTCAGGTATAGGGCCGTGATTAATTATTTTAGTAAGAGTATAGTTTTTTCCATAATCGGGCAGGAGATGTTCCTGGTGGAGATGCCTCACTCCAAGGGAGGATCATCCACTCATTTATAATATATAGAGGAGGAAACCTCTACAGAGGTTGTGGTATCGCTTGATTTTATTCCTATAGTTCGAGAGTTTGATCATGTGTTTCAAGAGATTTTGAGGTTAACACCGAGTAAAGAGATAGACTTCATCATTGATTTAGTGCCTGATACTCGACCGATAGCTTGCGCACCTTATCGTATGGCTCCAGTAGAGATGAAGGAGTTACGTGACCAGATTGAGCAGTTGTTGGGGCAGGGATTTATCCGTAGGAGTACTTCGCCGTGGGGTGATCCCGTACTGTTCGTTAAGAAGAGGGATGGATCGTTGAGGTTATGTGTTGATTAACGGAGTTGAATAAAGTCATGATACGGAACAAATATCTGTTACCTTGAATCGATGATTATTCTACCAGTTGAGAGCAGTGGCTTTCTTCTCGAAGATTGATTTGAGATCGGGATACCATCAGTTACCTATCAGGGAACAGGATGTGTCGAAGACTACCTTCTTAATAAGATATGGTTCCTATGAATTCAGGGTTATGCCTTTCGGTCTAACCAATGCCCCAGCCATGTTCATGGACTTGATGAATAGGGTGTTTAGAGAGTTCTTGGACCATTTCGTCATCGTCTTCATAGATGACATTTTAGTTTACTCACAGACCAAGGAAGAGCATGCCGAGCACTTAAGGCAGGTTTTGCAAACTTTGCAACAGCATGAGTTGTATGCAAAATTTGAGAAATATGAGTTTTGGCTAAAAGAGGTTTAGTTTTTGGGGCATATCATCTGTGACGGAGGGATATAAGTGGATTCAGGGAAGGTGTCAGCGATGAGGGAGTGGGGACAACCCACGACACCAACCGAGATACGCCGTGTCTTTAGTTTAGCCGGATACTACAGGAGGTTCATTCGAGGGATTTCAAATATAGCGGGTATGTTGCCGTATTTGACTCGCAAAGGGGTTCCATTTATCTAGAGTCATGCCTATCAGTTATCCTTTGATGAGTTGAAATATAAGTTAACCTCATCACTAGTGTTAGCATTACCCAAGCCAGGAGTGGAGTCTCTAGTCTACTCTAATGCGTCCTTATTAGGACTTGGAGGCGTACTGCAACATGAGGATCAGGCTATAGCTTATGCTTCCCGTAAGCTTAAGCCTCACAAGAGGAATTACCCCACCCACGATTTAGAGTTGGCGGCGGTGGTGTTTGCACTTCGGATTTGGAGACATCACCTCCTGTGGGAGAAATTTCATTGATTCACGGACCACAAGTCATTACAATACCTCTTTACGCAGGAGTTAAATATGCATCAACATCGGTGGCTTGAGTTTGTGAAGGATTATCAATTTGATATCCAATACCACCCGCAGAAGGCTAACGTGGTAGCAGACGCGTTGAGCCATAGGCCAGTCGGTGAGGTGGGCGAGGTGTGGAAAGGGAAATGTAAGGAGTTATGGGATGTGGTGGCTCAGTCGTTTATGTCTGCGATGATGATTATGCCCCAGATTATTACAAGATTACTACAAGCTCAGGCAGAGGATCCGTTCTGCTAAAGTCAGATAGTGAAGCTTTTAGCCGAGCGGACTGATTCTTATATCATGGGTTCAAATGGGGGTCGACGTTTCAATAGGATATTGTTTATTACCGAGCATGAAGATTTGTGACACAAGGTGATGATAGAGTCACACGGTTACCAATTTACGATACAGCCGAGTGGGGATATGATGTACTAGGAAATGCGTAGACAGAACTGGTAGAGCAAGATAAAGAAAGATATTGTCGAGTTCATTTCGAAATGTGCCACTTTTCAACTAGTAAAGGTGGATCATCAGAGATCGGCGGGACTTCTGCAGCCATTAGAGACTCCTATGTGTAAATGGGAGAGCATTTCCATGGACTTCATCACGGGATTACCCACATCATAGAGGGGTCACGATTCGGTATGGGTGATAGTGGATCGGCTGACCAAGGTAGCCCACTTTCTGCCAGCTAGGATATACTACACCACGGGACAGTACGCCCAGATATTCATAGTAAAAATAGTGAGACTCCACGGAATGCATCTCAATATCTTGTCTGATAGGGATAAGGTGTTTGTGTCTCGATTTTAGGAGAGTTTTCAGGAGGCATTGGATACGGAGTTGAGACTGAGCACAGCCTATCACCCGCAAATGGATGGTCAAACCGAGCGGACGAATCAAATGTTGGAGGACATTTTATGTATGTGCATCATTTATTGTGGCAGAGGCTGGGATCAGTACCTTCCACTGGTGGAGTTTGCCTATAACAACTCCTACCAGTTTACTATCGGTATGGCTCCATTCGAGGCACTATACGAAAGACCTTCTCATTCCCCATCGTGTTGGCTAGAGCTGGGGGACAACAAGTTACTTGGTTCGGAGGTGATTTAGGATACTTTGGCAAGGATAGAGTTGATACGGATCCGTATTCGAGTTCCTCAGGATCGACAGAAGAGCTACGCTGATGCCAAATGATATTTTTGAGAGTGAAACATTGGAGATCAGGTGTTACTTTGGGTGTCGCCTATGGAGGGAGTTATGCATTTTGGGAAGAAGGGAAAGTTGGTGTCTAGGTATGTAGGTCCATTCCCCATTATCGAGAGGATTGGGCTAGTTGCTTATAGACTTGGGTTACCGGAGCACTTGCATAGAGTCCATGACGTGTTCCATATCTCTTCGTTGAGGAGATTTATTCGAGATGATTGGGCCCAAACACACATTGCATTAAAGGAGATAAACTTATAGCCTGATATCTCCTAAGAGGAGGGGCCGGTCGCTATTATAGACCGTAGCGAGAGGAAGTTGAGGTCGAAAATAATACCACTAGTCCGATTTCAGTGGTGGCACCATAAGGTTAAGGAATCAACCTGGTAGCGAGAGGATGACATGCGTGAACCTTATCCAGAATTATTCTTGCCAGGTATATATATTATTTTCTGAATTTTGAGACAAAATTCTGTTACTAGGGGGGAAGTATGTAATACCCCGTATTTTAACGCATATTTATTTTTATGAAATTATGAAAAAATGGGGATTAATTAAATTAAGGTGAAAAAAATTAAATTATAATTAATCCTATTTTATGGTAATAATAACTAGCATGATGAGAGTTGGTAGTTATTGAAATAATATTATGGCCGGGGATGAGATACACTGCAGTTATGTTATGAATATTTGGGACACGTATGAGACGCGTCACTAGTATGTATTTGGGGATAAAAAAGGTAAATTATTTTTATATAACTCGGATGACTATTTTGAGTGCGCCAGAGTGTTCCGAATGGTCGAAATAGTCGTAAAACACTACTCGGGTATTTTATTTGGAGTCCGGGACATTTTAGCCCAAAATGACATCTCGGGGGAGGTATTTTGGTCTTTTGGGATTTTTGGGTAATTAAATGGACAAAAATTGAGTTTAATTAAAAGCATTTAGGGTTAGTGGCCTGTCAGTTTTAGCTTATGTGAGAAAAGAGAGAAAAGAGAGAGAGACCGAAGGAAAAAGAAGACTCAATTCGAGCCGTAAGCCAAGAACTCAAGATTACACTCCAAAAATTACACCGGCGTGTAGATCGTGTTCAGAGGATCGTTCCCATACCAATTTTAGTTTGAGAATCATAAGTTCATTTCGATTCAAGTGTTTATCTAGCTCCCCTTTTTAGCATATATAGTTCTTGTTAATTTAGGTTTGATGATATAAATTGATGCAATGAAAACATAGGTTTAATTAGACTAAATGATGAAGAAAACTTATGAATTGGATATGGGTATGCATGTAGAGGTATTGCCCTTGATTAGACTAATAAAATCTGGGAATTTGATGTCTTACTCACGAATTACAATAAGAGTTTTGGACATTTAAAATTCTGGGTCCATATTCAAGAGAATTTTTTAAAGTTTAAGAGATTGTTTAATTTCGATTGATTTTATGTAGATTTGACCTTTAATTCGTGTTAAAAAGTGTCTTAAAGTGATTTAGAATAGTGTAGGAGGATTTGATTTGGATTGGGTTGAGTATCCATATGTTTTTGAGGATTAAAAATTGAGAAAAATTGAAGTTGGGGAAGAACTGGGTTTGTCCAGAATTTTCGTTAGAAGACCTACCCAGGTCATTCGAATGACCTCGTTCGAACGAGACTTCTAATGAGATTTCCAACAACCTTTCTAATGAGTTGCTGAGTTCGTTCGAAGTGGGAACTTCTAACGAGATTCCAAAATGGGTTTTTAGGGTGTGTTTGGTTTGGAAATCTTCCTAGGGTTATCCATATAAGTGTATTAACCTTCTTGGGTAATGGTTGGCTTAAATTTCCAATGTGTTAAGTAATTAAGGGGTAATGGTACTTCGGGTATTTAATTTATGTGGAAACCTAGGAGGGGATGTAAGTCCTAGAGAGTCTATATATATATACGGGTATCGAGGAGAGTAATGGCGTTAATAGTACTTAAGGATTATAGTATTGGGGTTATGTGATTACCTATTAATGTATATAAGTTGTGTGCATGATTATTACCTGGAATATAATGTGTATGACATACCTAGCTACTGGCTATCGAACGGGAGTTAACACATTGTGGATGACCATATCTTATGTGCCTTCGGGGGATTTTGAGTCTTACCACTAGAGCATGGAACCTAGGTACGGGCTATCTGTGAGAATGATAGTGATGACGGTCATGTGGGTGTGTAGGTATGTTCGTAATCCATCGTCTTGGGACTATATTCGCCTCCAATAAGTTTATATGTTTCATTGGTTCTTGAGAGATCGAACATGTTGTCCTTTATGCATGAGCATTGCAATGGGACTAGATAGACGAGTATGCCTAGCACCAGGGGTTTCTGAACCATGGGTGTTGTATAGATATGTTTGTATGTATACTTAGTGAGATTTTACATATGTATACTAAGTTCCATTATTTGTTTCTTGTTGGATACTTTATTAGAGTATATACTTGTTGGGTCACCAGTTGGGAATAGAATGCTATAAGAATGAGTTATAACATCCTTAAACCTATTCCTAAATAATAATAATATATTGGTTTCGGGTTATTAGTTTTTGTATCAGGCATAGCGATTATCCTACATAAAGTCAGGTAGAGTGGTGAGACTGGTATTGGTAGTTAGACTCACTAGGTGTGCACATTAGATGAGAGGTGATCATCTCAAGTGAGTACGCTAAGTTAATATGGATAATATATGTGCTAATTAAATTGATTTAAGCACTTGCTATATTTAAATTGTTTTCTACTCGGGCTCTGACCCATTTTTCTGCAAATCTTTTCTCTTGTTATATAATTTTAGGTGCTCAGCCACAGGGACACCAGACTTAGAAGTTTCCATTAATTTATCGAACTGTAGCTGCTGTGGAAGCTATGGGATATTTCTAGTAGATGTTTCTGAGTCTATTGCTCCTTGTCTATCAGTCTTCTATTTCAGTTGAACATGTTCTCCATCTTTTTTACATTCAGAGATTTAGAGTTGTTTTATTTCATCATTAGACTTTTATTTCATGTCATTGGATTATTGTATGGGATTTGAATGGATGTGTTTTCTCCAGTTCCTTATTCATATTCAGTTAGTTTTCTTTATGCTATTGTGATATATGATGACGGCTTTATATATTCACTTTGATGTTGATGGTTAATAACAAGATAAAATTTTGACACTAACCTTTTTAAATATTAGGTGGTTAGTTTTAATAAATTAAAATTTGAGTTTTTTTAAAGTGATGCATTATCTGAACCAACTTGATATTCTGAAATTAATTAATTAAAGACGGATCACCAGGTAATTAATTAGGCGGGGTGTCACACCTTGATCATGTTTTAATCAATGAACCATATTATTAGTGCCTCAATCCTAGTGAATACCATTTAGTGAATCAAATTACTTATTCCACCTTCTTTCCACACCTTTAGATCTTCTAGATTTGATCTAGACCCTTCATTTGTAACAACCCTAATTGTGCCCCATATATAATATCTTTTAGGGTTTTATTTCTTGAAAATAAGAGAATAGAATAAGAGAAAAGGGTTAGAAAGAGGGTGTCGGCGGTTTTAACAAACAAGAGAGAGAGAGTATATTTCATTTTCATATCATATCATCTCCTCCATCCCTTGATAGAAAAACAGAGAGAGAGAGAGAGAGAGAGAGAGAGAGAGAGAGAGAGAGAGAAGAGGGTACCGACGACTAAAACTGAGAGAGAGAGGGATCCTTGTCGCCAGACCGGGTTCGTCACCTCGACGCTGAAATCGATATCACCGGAGCTACTGTCCATATACCGACGTCGCAAAAACTGAGTAAACCGAGATCTGTTGCCAGTTCCGTCGTCGGAAAGAACAGGAGAAAGTCGTTGATGAAAAAGAGAGAGGAAGAGTTCGACGTCACCGGAACTACTGTTGACACCGAAGAAATTGAAACTAGTCAGAGTCACTGCGTTGACAGAGAAGAGAGAGGAAGAGTTCGATGTCGCTGTAGATAGACGAAAAAATCGAGAACTCGCCGGAGTTTTCCGTCACCGAAAAAATTACATCTCGACGTACTTTCAGAAAAACAAATCAGATTTACATTTTCATGGTTTATTCTCCAAAAACCCATACCCATTTTATTGGTTGATTTAATCTGGAAAAAAATCCAAGAGCCTAGAAGACAATTTGTTGGGATTTTTGTGTATTGGCTTTTGTTGCTGATTTGTTGGGTATTTGAAGACCTCTTCAACTTTATATCTCCTTAAGAACCATATAGTTCACATAGAATATTTTTTGGGTTCTTTATTTGTTTTCTTGGATCTTTATTGTATTTGTTGTTGATATTTTTTTAACCAAGAATTTAGTTTCAAATAAATTTGAAACACAAGGCTTATTGTTGTGGCTTATATTCAGATTTGAGAAAGATATTTTTGGTTTCAAAAATTAATTTCACAAATTGGTGAAATAAATTTGGACATCAATAATTTTGAAACAAAACTTGAATTAAAAAGATTTTAGTCCAAATCTGAAAATTTCTGAAGTCTTGTATTCAAAGAATATTTGAGATGATTTGCATTGCATATAGAAGTTGCTTGTAATTCATAGGATATTGTTTTATTATTGATTGAGAGGGTGAGAAGCATTTATACATTTAGTTTAATTCACAAACACTATCACTCTTACATGAACACTTAGGATTTGTGGTTCTTGGTGAGATATTTTGTTTGTTGGAGCTGCTATAATCAAAGAGGACAAGGAAAAAGAAAGGAAGTTGCGAGAAGGAAGACAACATCAAGTCAAAAGACTTTCAGAGTGGAGGAAACTCGTGTAGGTAACATTCTGAACATAGATTTAGGTCTTGTATTTTCATGCTTAGTGTTGTAACTTGTGTCGTGTGATTATTAGTGGATTTTGTTTTGCTCCGTAGAGGGGGACGTGGATGTTTCCCTTATTTTAGTTTTTTACCACAATAAAAATCATGTTTTAATTTGCTTGAATCTTCTTAATTACTTTGGTGAACAATATTGTACTCGAGACTTAAATTTAATGTTTTATTTTTAAAAACTCAAGGTAATCAAACTAAAGAATCTAGAGATCATATTCAGAAAATCATCTTAACCTATCTAGGGTTCATTTTGAAAAGAGTTTTGTTCAACGGGTTTATTTCGGAGTTTACTCAACTTATAACTTTTTGTTATTAATATTATAAACAAGTTTTTCATGATTATCCATCCTTGTTGGTGAGAACTTAAGATAGAGAGATTAAGAGTGAGCGAATGTTGTTATCCCGACATCATGATAGGTAAATCTCTAGGGGGCTTCATGACATTCTCATTACTGATTATCCTTCCTTGTTAGTGAGAATCTATGGTAAGCAGATTAAGTGTGAATACATTGTGATCCAAACATCAGGCAAGATAATGTTTTAGGGCATTTCCTAATAATATCATGGCATATTATCCTTTTCAGTTTGTAGGAACGAAAGGTGGGGTAATTAAGTATGAATACATTCGGATACAAACACCAGGAGACAGAAATTTCTGGAGGATTTACTACTCACCTCATGATTAATTATCATTGCTTATTTGTGGGAATTGAGGGTAGGGATATTAAGTGTGATTACTTTGTGATCCAAATACCAAGAGAGAGAGAGAAATTCGAGGGTTTTCCCTACCACATCATGACTGATTATACATACTGGTTAGTGGGAACCGAGGGTAGGGAGATTAAGTGTGAATTCATAGTGATCCAAATAATGAGAGGGAGACAACTCATAGGGTATCTTGACCACCTCATGGTTGATTATCCTTCATCGATAATACGAATCGAAGAATGGGTGATTAAGTGTGAATATATTGTGATGAAGATACCGGGAGGGAGGAAGCTTTCGGGGGTTTCCTTACCACCTCAGGACTGATTATCCTTCATAGATAATGAGAATCGAGTGCAAGGAGATTAAATGTAAGTATAAGTTGTTAAAGCACCTTATTCTCTTGACTCACTTGAGTCTACATTGTATAAGTGCTCATCTAGTTTGGAAATAGTGACAAAATTGTGTCCATTCCCTAGATTCTAAAAAGCCTCAGACTCTACTCTTTATTCCACTTGATTGATTGTTTAAAGGTATATTTTAAATAACCCACACACATTAGGATTGCTTTCATAACATGTATAATGCATAAAATGATTGTGTGTGTGTTGTGTGTGTTTAATCCCATTTAAAATTGGTTTTAATAATTGTTTGGAAATTTTTAAGAATTTTTAAATAATTTTTTTGGAAATTAAAATGTGGTTTAAAAAGCTTTTGGGGTCATTTTGTAATTACTGGTTTTATGTTTTCATACCTGAATGTTTGGTTGGGTAGAATCCAAATGCGCTTGAGAATTTAGGGTGCATGTGTAATTATTTTGAAAACACGCGTGTGTGAGTTCATCCTGGCCTTAGATCTGTCAGCATTATTGCGGCATGATCTGTGTTTGTTGGTAGACTCATAACTTTTACATCTTCTTAGCCTTTGGATCAATTATATCAACGCTCTGATACCAATTGAAAAAATTGTTACTTAAGCCGTTTAATACAATATTAAATTATTGAAGTAACTCCGAACTATTTTTTGAAGAAACTATTTTCTTTAAATCAAAAAGAATTAATCACAAGATGTGTTTAGTAAAACATGATCGAGATTTGTTCAAGATTTTATAACAGGTTTAGTAAATCAGTTTTAAATTAATTAAACTCAGCACAACCATAAGAATGAGATGAGTAGATGTAGAAAGATTAAGTACAAGACGTTTTTAACATGGTAAAACCTCACCCAACTGAGGACACATCCACGGTGACTTCTAAGTCACAAACCAAAAATCAACTAAAACAAAATATACAAGTTACAAACTATTTAACACACATGCAAACTAATCAGGCCTATACATGTTTAGAAATTTACCCACTAGATTGATTCTAACTTATCTATAGTTCTGATGTTGATATGGCTTTCCCAGTTTACTAACTTATCCACTTTGTTCCAGACTTTACGTCGACTCTTGAAGATTCAAGATCTTATGCCCAACACTTATGTGTTGTAGTGTGTCAAATGTTTTTGAAAGTGATGTAACACATACATGCACACATGCACACCTATTTTATACAAACAGTCCTATCAAATTACAAATCAGATCTAAATGATGTTATTTTTCAGTTTCTCTCTTCTTTAGAAATGAAAACGACTTTATTTGACCTTTCCAATAATCCTGGAATCCAAGGTTACCTTGCTCGTAAGACTGCCAAGGTCATATCCAATTTCAGAGGGTTTTGAAAATGATTTTGAAATTGGAGAAGCACTTTATTCTCTAGATTAAATTGAGTCTACATTGTATAAGTGCTCATCTAGTTTAGAAATAGTGACAAAATTGTGTCCATTCCTTAGATACCAAAAAGCCTCGGACTCTACCCTTTATTCCTCTTGATTGATTGTTTAAAGGTATATTCTCAATAACCCACACACATTAGGATTGCATTAATAACATATATAATGCATAAAATGATTGTGTGAGAGTTGTGTGCGTTTAATCCCATTTAAAATTGGTTTTAATAATTGTTTGGAAATTTTTAAGAATTTTTAAATAATTTTTTTGGAAATTAAAATGTGGTTTAAAAAGATTTTGGGGTCATTTTGTAATTACTGGTTTTATGTTTTCATACCTGCATGTTTGGTTGGGTAGAATCCAAATGCGCTTGAGAATTTAGGGTGCGTGTGTAATTATTTTGAAAACATGCGTGTGTGAGTTCATCCTGGCCTTACATCTGTCAGCATTATAGCGGCTTGATCTGTGTTTATTAGTAGACTCATAACTTGTACATCTTCTCAGCCTTTGGATCAATTCTATCAACGCTCTACATGCATTTCAACCCAATCCCTGTGAATCTCTTTAGACCAATTAACGTGCGTGTAAATCACCGTTGTTCTTCCACCATTGGATCAAAGTCAATTTCCTTAGATCAAATCTCAACCTTAGATTTGGATATCCCTTCTCGATCCCTCCTAGACTACTATATAACGAGGCTTACACTTAGCATTTGGGAACTTTTGGCAGTTCGTCTAAATAGAGAGAGAAAAGATAGAACAGAGAGAAGAGAGAGAGACCAGAGAGAGAGAAACCCTAAATCGTCCAAACCCTTTTCGTTTTCAAACCCTAAACACATTTCATCCAAAATAGTTTATACCAAACACAATTCATGTGTGTTTGAGAGTGTTGTTGGTGGGGGTTTGAAGGGTGTTTAAAGTGGTTTATCCTCTTGGTTCGAGATCTTGTTTCCAACTTAGACATTACTTGTTAGATCTCTATTTTCCTTTTATAGAAACAGTAGATCTAATTATTGCATGTCATATTACATATAGATCTGCATATTTTAGTTTCTCATCTTGAGAAATCACATTTGTTGATTACTGTTCTGCAAATGTTTTTCAAAACGTTAGAATTAACAAATAAATTTATGTTTCTAGTTCTTATGAAACAAGATTGTTGACCTAGTTGAAATCGCAATTGGTGGTATCAAATTTTAAAATCATTTTCAAAACCCTCAAAAATTGGATATGACCTTGGCAGTCTTACGAGCAAGGTAACCTTGTATTTCGGGATTATTTGAAAGGTCAAATAAAGTCTTTTCATTTCAAAAAAAGAGAGAAACTGAAAAAAGCATCATTTGGATCTGATTTGTAATTTGATAGGACTGTTTGTATAAAATAAGAGCGTGTGTGTGTGTGTGTGTGTGCATGCATGTGTTAGATCACTTTCATAAACAGTTGACACACTTCAACACATAAGTGTTGGGCATAAGATCTTGAATCTTTAAGAGTCGACGTAAAGACTGGACCAAAGTGGAGAAGTTAGCAAATTGGAAAAGCCACATCAACATCGGAACTGCAGAGAAGTTAGAATCAAACCAGTGGGTACATTTCTAAACTTGTATAGGTCTGATTAGTTTTCGTGTGTGTTAACTAGTTTGTAACTTGTATATTTTGTTTTAGTGGATTTTTGGTTTGTGACTTAGAAGTCACCGTGGATGTGTCCTCAATTGGGTGAGGTTTTACCACGTTAAAAACGCCTTGTCCTTAATCTTTCTACATCTCCTCATCTCATTATTATGGTTGTGTTATGTTTAATTAATTTAAAACTGATTTACTAAACCTATTATAAAATCTTGAACAAATCTCATGCATGTTTTATTAAACACATCTTGTGATTAATTCTTTTTGATTTAAAGAAAACAGTTCCTTCAAAAAACAGTTCGGAGTTACTTCAATAGTTTAATCTTGTATTAAACGGCCTAAGTAACATCTTTTTTAGTTGTGATCCAAATGTCGGGAGGTGAAAACACTTTGAGGGTTTTCATGACCACCTCATGGTTGATTATGCTTTTTGGTTAGTGGTAACCAGAGATTAAGTTTGAATATGTTATAATTCAGATAACGAGAGGGAAAAAGTTTTGGGGGATTTCCTGATCATCTCAAGACTAATTATCTTTACTAGTTAACGGGAACTGAGGGTATGGAAATTAAGTTTGAATACATTGTGATACAAACACCACGAGCGAGAAACCTCAGGTGGATTTTCTGATCACATCGTGACTAATTATCCTTCCTAGTTAACATGAATCGAGGATAGGTAGATTGAGTGTGAATAAATTGTGATTCAAACACATGGTGGGTGAAAATTTCGGGGGGGGGGGGTCCTGACCACTTCACGACTGATTGTCCTTCCTGTCTAGCTGGAATTGAGGGAAGGAAGAATATGTGTGAATACATTATGATCCGATAAATAAGAACGAAAAAGATCTGGAGGGTTTCCTTACCACCTCTTAACTGATTATCCTTATTGGTTAGCGAGAACCAATGGTAGGGAGATTAAGTTTGAACACATTATGATCCTAACATTGGGAGGGAGAAAGATTCAGTGGGTTTCCTGAAAACCTCATGACTGATTATCCTTCCAAATTAGCGAGAACCGAGAGTAAGGAGATTAAGTGTGAGTATATGTTTTGATGTAAACACTGCAAGGGAAAAAGATTTGGGGGTTTTCTGAACACCTCATGACATGTTATTCTTCCTATATAGTGGAAACTGAGGGTATGGAGGTTAAGATGGAATATTTTGTAATCTAAACACTGGGAAGGAGAAAGCTCTAGGAGGTTTCCTTATCACCTCACGACTATTTATCCTTTCTTGTTAGTGGGAAATGAGGGTAGAGGGAGTAATTATGAATACATTGTGATCCAAACTATAGGAGGGAGAAAGGTTTGAATGGTTCATGATCATCTCATGACTGGTTATCCATCCTTGTTAGCAAGAATCAGGGGTAGGGAGATTGAGTGTAAAATTATTGTGATTAAATGATGGGAGGGAGGAAGCTCCAAGGGGTTTCTTGATCACCTCATAATTCATCATCCTTCCAGGTTAGCAAAAAATAAGGCTAGGGAGATTAAGTGTGAATATATTATGATGAAAACATCGGGAGGTAAAAAGCTCCAGGGGTACCTTAACCTCCTCACAATGTATTATCCATCCTAATTATCAGGAACCAAGGGTAGGTAGATTAAGTGTGAGTATAAGTTGTGATCCAAAAACCATGAGGGATAATTCCCTTAGGTTTTTCTAATATTCCACGATAGATTATGCTTCCCAATTAACAAGAACTTAGTTTAGAGAGATTAAGTTATTGTTATCCAAATACCAAGAGGGATAAAGCTGTAGGGGGTTTGTGAAATTCTCATGACTTATTATCCTTCCTGGTTAGTGGGGAGATTAAGTTTGAATACGTTGTGATCTAACCAAATGTTTTGGAGATTTTCAGATCATCTCAATAATGATTATCCTTCCTAGTTAGCAAGAACCGAGAGTAGGGTGATTACGTGTGCACACATTATAATACAATTATTGGTAGGGATAAAGCTCTAAAGGATTTCCTGATCACCTCACAATGAATTATACTTCCTTATTAGCGGGAATCGAGGGAGTGAGATTAAGCGTGAATACATTGTGATCTAAAGACCACAATGGAGAAAAATTCAGGGGTTTCCTGACTACTTCACAACTAATAATATATCCTATTATAACTTATACTAACATCTATTCTCCCAACCCTCGTATTCCATGAACTAGGAAGGATAATCAGTAGTAAGGTGGTTGGGAAACGCCCCCCAGTGCTTTATCCCTCTCGTGTTTCGATCATAATTTATTCACAGTTAATCTCCTTACCTTAGCTAGTCAGGAAATCCTCCAGATCTGTCTCCCTCCCGGTGTTTGGATCATGATGTATTCGCACTTAATCTCCCTATCCTTGATTCTCTATAACCATGGAGGATAATCTGTAGCGAGGTGGTCAGGAAACCTCTTAGCGCTTTCTCCCTCTATGTGTTTGGATTTCCTTATATACACACTTAATCTTCTTATCATGGGTTCCCACTAACCAGGAAGGATAATAAATCATGAGGCGATTAGGAAACCCCCCAAATCTTTTCTCGCTCCCCATGTTTAGATCAAAACATATTCCCACATAACGTACCTACCCTATATTTTTTATAACCAAGAAGTATAATCAGTCATGAGGTGGTCAGGAAACCCCATGGAGCTTTCTTCCCCCCAATGTTTGGATCACAATGTGTTCACACTTAATCTCCCTGCCATTGCTTCCCGCTAACCTTGAAGGATAATTATTCGTGAGGTGGTTAAGAAACCCCTCGGATATTTCTCCCTCCTATTGTTTGGATCATAATGTAATCACACTTAATCTCCCTACCCTTCGTTCCCGCTAACCAAGAAGGATAATTAGTTATGAGGAGGTCAAGAAACCCCTCAGAGTTTTCTCTTATTTTTGTTTAGATCATAATGTATTCACATTTAATCTCCCTAACCTCAATTCCAGCTAACGAGGAAGGATAATCAGTCGTCGCCCATCTCTTTGTTTGTATCACAATGTATTCAAACTTAATTTGCTTGCCCTCAGTTCCTTCTAACCAAAAAGGATAATTCATCATGAAATGATTAGGAAACCCCTTAGAACTTTTTCCCGAAGTGTTTGGATAACAACATATTCACAATTAATATCCTTACCCTTCTTTCTCTATAATCAGTAAGGATAATCAATTGAAAGATGGTCACAAAACACCACAGAACTTTATTTGTCCCAATGTTTGGATCATAACTTATACTCACACTTAATATCTCTACCCTCTAATCACATTAATAAAAAAATTTGAAACTTTTTTCCTCTAAGTGTTTAGATTACTATATACATACACTCAATCACCCCCCTCTAAATAGGAAGGATAATTGGTCATCAGGTGATTAGGAAACCCCCGAATATTTCTCCCTCCTAGAGTTTGGATCATAGTATATTATCACTCAACCTCCCTACCCTATGTTCCTGCAAAATAGGTAGGATATTAAGTCTTGTGGTGTTCATGAAACCCTTTGGATCTTTTTCCTACCTGATGTTTAGACCACAATGTGTTCACAATAAATTTCCTTACCAACCACGAAGGATAATCGGTGGTGAGGCAGTAACAAAAAACCCCCAGATTATTCTTTTTCTCATTGTTTGGATCAAAATCTATTTACACTTAATGTCCAAACCATCAATACCCGCTAACTAGGAAGGATAATTATAAGGAGATCAGGAAATCCCCTAGATGTTTCTCCCTCCTTGTGGTTAGATCATAATTTATTCATAATTAATCT
Organism: Sambucus nigra; assembly: GCA_949130495.1. NCBI lineage: Eukaryota > Viridiplantae > Streptophyta > Magnoliopsida > Dipsacales > Adoxaceae > Sambucus > Sambucus nigra. The sequence continues at coordinate 227,590,940 of OX422219.1, forward strand.
CCATACCCTCGATTCCCACTAACCAGGAAAAATAATCTTCCACAAGGTGATCAGGAAACCCCCTTATCTTCCTCTCTCCCGGTGTTTATATCATAATGTATTTAAACCGAATCTATTTACCCTTGGTTCCCACTAACATGGAAGGATAATCAGTCATGAGATGATTAGAACTACCATTGAAACTTTCTCCCTCCCAGTGTTTGGATCATAACATATTCACACTTAATCTCCTTACCCCCGATTCCCGCTAACTTGGAAGGATAATCAGTCATGAGGTGATAAAAAACAAACCCAGAGCTTTATCCCTCCCGGTGTTTGGATCAAAATTAATAATCACAGTTAATCTCTCTACCCTCGAATCCTGCTAACTAGAAAGTATAATCAATCATCAGGTATTCTAGAAAACCCCCAAGGGCTTTCACCCTCCTAGTGTTTGCATCATTCCTCATACTCCCACTTAATATATTTACCCCTGGTTCACTTTAAATATAAATAAGAGTTAGTCATGAGGTGGTTAGGAAATCCCCTTGAACATTTCTCCCTTCCGGTGTTTCGATCAAGACATATTCACACTTAATTTACCTACCCTCGGTTCTGGGTAACCATTAAGGATAATCAATCATCTCGTGGTCAGGAAGACCCCTGGAGTATTTCTGTCTTGGTGTTTAAATTACCATATACGCACGCTTAATCTCCCAACCTTCGGTTCCTACTAACAGGAAGGATAATCGACTATGAGGTGATTAGTAAACCACCCGAAGGTTTTTCCATCCTAGTGCTTGGATCATAACATATTATTACCTAACATCCCTACCCTCAGTTCTTGAAAACTAGTAATGATAACCATTCGTGAGGTGGTTAAGAAACCCCCAGATCTTTCAATCTCTAAGAATTTAGATCGCAATATATACAAACACTTAATCTTCTTACCATATATTCCCGTTAACCTGGAAGCATAATTAGTTATGAGGTTGTCAGAAAACCCCTGGGAGCTTTCTCCCTCCCGGTATTTGGATAAATATATGTTCACACTTAATCTCCCTACCCAAGGTTCCCACTAAGCAGGAAAGATAATCAATCATTAGGTCATTAGGAAACCCCCTGGAGATTTCTCCATCTTAGTGTTCGGATCATAATTTATTCACACTCAATCTTTTTACCCTTAATTAGTCCTAACCATGAAAGATAATAAGTCGTGTGGTGGTCGGGAAACCCCTTGGATTTCTATCCCTCTTGGTATTTGGATCATAATGTATACACAATAATATCCCTACCCTTGGTTCCCACTAATAAGAAGGATAATCAGTCTTACGGTGGTCGAGAACCCCCTGAGCTTTTTCCCTCGCGGTGTTTGGATCACAATGTATTTAAACTTAATCTCCATACCCATGGCTCTATCTAACTAGGAAGGACAATCAGTCATGAGATAATCAGGAACCCACTTGGAATTTTCTCTCTCTTGGTGTGTGGATCATAATGTATTCCCACTTAACCACCCTTCCCTCAGCTCCGACTAACCAGGAAGGATAGCCAGTCATGAGGTGTTTAGGAAAGCCCTGAAGATTTTTCCTTTGCGTTGAATGGTTCACAACATATACTCATGATTTGTCTCCCTACCTTCGGTCATGCTAATCGGGAAGGATAATCATTCATTAGATGGTTAGGAAACCCCTGGGATCTTTCTCCATCCCAATGTTTGGATCACAATGTGTTTACACTTAATATCCCTACCTTTGGTTCCCACTAATCAAGAAGGACAATCGGTTGTGAGGTCATCAGCAAACCCCCGGAGGTTTCTCCTTCCCAGTGTTTGGATCATAATGAGTACACACTTAATCTCCCTAGCCTAGTTTTTTTGCTATAATAGAAGGATAAGCAATCATGAGGTGATTATGAACCCTCCAGATCTTTCTCCCTCCCAGTGTTTAGAACAAAATGTATTCACAGTTAATCTCACTACACTAGGATCCTGATAACATGGAAGGATAATAAGTTAAGAGGTGATTAGGAAACCTTATCACGCTTTCTCCCTCTTGGTGCTTGTATAAGAATATATCCCCACTTGACCTCCCAACCTTTGGTTCCAGCTAACAAGGAAAGATAACCAGTCGTGATGTGTTTAGGAAGCCCTTCGGATCTTTATCCCTCCCGATTTTTTTTATCACAACACATACTCACTCTTAATCTTCCAACCCTATATTCCCTCTAACCATGAAGGATAATCAGTCATGAGGTGGTCAACAAACCCCCAGATCTTTCTCCCTTTCGATGTTTGGATCATAAAATATTCACACTTAATTTCCCTGCCCATGATTCTCGCTAATCCAAACCTCAGGAAAGAGAAATACCTCAGGTGTTTTCCTGACCTCATCACGATCTATTATCCATATTGGTTAGTGGGAACTGGGAATAGGAATCTTAAGTGTGAACTCATTATAATACAAACACTTGGAGTGAGAAATCTTTAGGCATTTTCCTAACCACCTCTTGGCTGATTATCCTCTTGGTTCACAAGAATCGAGGGTCGAGATTTTAAGTGTGAATACATTAGGAACAAAACACACGGAGGGAGAAAACTTTGGGGTGTTTCCTAACCACCTCATGATTAATTATCCTTCATGGTTAGTGATAACAGTGGGAAGGGATATTAAGTATGAATACATTATGATACAAATAAGGAGAGGGAAAAGGATTTGGCGAGTCTCCTAACCACCTCATGAATGATTATTAGGGAGATTAAGTGTAAACATATTGTGATCCAAACACCCAGGGAAAAAGATCTATTGGGTTTCCTATCCACCTCATGAATTATTATCCTTGCTAGTTAGCAAGAATCGAGGGTAGAGGGATTAAATGTAAGTATAAATTGCAATCTAACACCGCGAGTGAGAAGGATCTACGGGGTTTTTTGAACACCTCACAACTTATTATCCTTCCTGGTTAGCAGGAACCGAAGGTAGGTAGGTTGAGTGGGAATATGTTATGATCTAAAAAATTTAGATTGAGAAAGCTCTGGGGGGGGTTCCGAATCAGATAACTAATGAGTATCCTTCCTCGTTGGTAGGAAACGAGGGTAGTGAGATTAATTTGGAATACATTGTGATTCAAATACCGGGAGGGAGAAAGATCATGGGGTTTCATGATTTATTATACTTCCTTATTGAGAATATGGGGTAGGGAGATTAAGTGTGGATCCTTGTGATCCAAACACCAGTAGGGAGAAATATCTGTGGGGTTTCTTGATCACGTCACGGCTAATTATCCTTACTAATCAGAGAGAACTAAGGGTAGGGAGATTAAGTGTGAATAAATTGTATCAAAAACCCTAGAGGTAGAAAGGTTTAAGGGTTCCTTACCCATCTCACATCTAATTATCCTTCTTGGTTAGCGAGAACCAAAGGTAGGGAGATTAAGTGTGATAAAAAGTTGTGATCCAAACACCGAGAGGGAGAATGCCTTTGGGGGTTTCTTTAAAACCTCATGACTGATTATCCTTCCTGGTTAGTGGGAACTGAGGGTAGAGTATGTGCTATCCAAGAACCAGAAGGGATAAATCTCTAAGGATTTACGTTACCACCTCATAACTGATTATCCTTACTAGATAGCAGGAACCTAGGGAAGGGATATTAAGTGTGAATATGTTATGACCCAAACATTAGGAGGGAGAATGTTTCAGAGGGTTTCCTGATCATCTCATGACTAATTACCCTTTCTGGTTAGTTGGAACCAATGGTAGGGTGATTAAGCGTGAATATATCATTCTACAAACATCGTGAGGGAGAAATCTCGGGCAAGATGGGGTTCCTGATCACCTCATGACTGATTATCCTTCCTTATTAGCGATAATCGAGGGTAGGGAGATTAAATATGATTACATTGTTATCCAAACACCAGGAGGGATAAATATATGTGATGTTTCTTGACCACCTCTTTACTAATTATCCTTCCTTGTTGGCACAAACCTAGGGTAGGGAGATTAAATGTGAATACGTTTTGGTCCAAAGACCAAGATAGAGAAACATTCGGAGAGGGTTTACTTAACTCCTCATGACTGATTATCCTTACTGGTTTGTGGGAACCGAGGGTATTAAGATTAAGTGTGAACACATTGTGATCAAACACTTGGAGGGAAATAGCTCTGGGGGGTTTTCTGACCACCTGATGACTTGTTATCCTTGTTAGTTAAGGGGAATCGGGGGTGGAGAAATTAAATGTAGGTATATGTTATGATCAAAAAATCGGAGGGAAAAGGCTATGGAGGGTTTCCTGACCACCTCACGACTGGTTATCCTTCCCAGTTATTTAGAATCGAGGGTTGGGAGGCTATGTGGGAATATGTTATGTTCCAAACACCGGAATGGAGAAAGCTCTGGAGGGTTTTTAACCACCTCCTAACTAATTATTCTTCCTAATTTGTGGGAACGGAGGGTAATGAGATTAACTTTGAATACAATGTGATCCAAACACTGGGAGGGAGAAATATCATTAGGGTTTTATAATCACCTCATGACTTATTATCCTTTCTGGTTAGCGGGAATTGAGTTTAGCAAAATTTATTGTGGAATCATTATGATCCAAACACTAAGAGGGAGAAAACTCTTGTGGGGATTCCTGATCACCTCATGCCTAATTATACTTCCTACTTAACGAAAATCTAGGGTAGGTTTATTAAGTTTAAATACATTGAGATCAAAACGTTGGAACGGAGAAAGATCCAAGGGTTTCTTATCCACCTCACAACTGATTATCCTTTCTGGTTAGTGGGAACCGAGGGTATGGAGATTAAGTTTGAATATGTAATAATTCATACACCATAATAAAGATTACTTCTTTTATTTTAATGACGTTTTTGTCTTCTGTTTTCCTCCTTTCCACTTGGAGGAAATGCCCGCGTTCGAGGACCTGTGGAACCATTGGCTAGGGTCTGGGCGAGAGCCCTTCTTTTCTTCAATATTTTTTGTTTTCCGTAGGGTTCTGCCTATTGTGGGATTGTATCTATACCGTGTCCTTGAGGGTGAGATGGATCATTATTGTTGCCCTGGAGGAGATCTGGTGGGATACTACCAGTACTTTTTATTTTTGATGGGTGAGATGACTATAACTCCACTAGATTGTTATGCCTTTAGAGGACTTCCATTTATTATAGTGCCCCTAGTGGGTGATCGAACCTTGAATATTACTGTAACATATCGTCCTGAATTTATAGGCTACCCATGGTCAACCTAGTCTGACCCGAACATTAGGTGTGAAGTGTAATGAGACAACCTTAATAATGTTGATAGTCTAGTTTTATTTTAGTAACATTTCACTTATTTAACGAACGATTCCAATTTATATCAAGCTATGTGTGGGACTCGTGGCAAGTTTCCCTGAAATCCAAGCATATAGGTCTACTAATGTAAAATTAAAATAATACTTACATGTACAACACTCTCAAAGTATGAAGACTAGCACGACCTACCGTAACAAAGAAGAGGAACGGGCCAAATGCCCAGTGGGAAGTACAACAATGTTTCATAGAACCGAATGGTAGAAATAAGACTCTATAACCTACCACCTACATGTCCATGCAAATACTATATACTTATACATATACATATACATATATTAATGCAGGAATGCATTTGTTTCCAAAACGTTACTTGATTTGATTAAACCACATTTAACTTATGAAGGACCCCTTTTTACTTGACTTAACATTTCTTTCCCGATTTAACATATCTGGTCAAATAATTAAACAAAATACCATTTGTATAGTAAAACACTCCTTTCACCAAAAATTCCCTTATACTCACACCAACCAACTTTAGTATTTTCTTGAAAACCACGTTTCAACACACGCACACTCCATGTTAGAAAATATTTGTTTCCATTTAAAATCCATTCATAGGACATATTTTAGTGAATCATAGGTTTAAACCATCTTAGATTACTTGATTACCATTTAACCACTTAACTTGTTTAACTCATGCTCTATTTGGACTAAGTCATTTTTATAACCCATTTCCAAATTACCTTTTCCAACGGAATGTTTATCAATTTCATCTCACAAATTTTGTATTTTCTCATTTTCTTACGCAACCAATTATTTTATCATGTTCCACTTGTACTCATTATCTTTTTCTTCAAATTCACCAAATAACCACATACTTTAACAAACCCACACAGCTGGTGACGCCATCATATATTTTGGTCAGTGATTTTGGGTCTTTCACACTAGGGATCTCGGCCCTTATTAAATTTTTTTGGTTCTTTCGATTTTCCATTTTCATGTGTTTTAATAATTTTTCGAGTCCACATTATTTCATTTTTACCGGAAGAAGACAAAACCCCGGGTACAACACCCCACATTCATGTTACACTTTTAAATATCACCATTTCATGTACTTTACACATGTACATTGATTTCATTCCGAAAATCGCTCCCATTTAGGACCATATTGTGTAACACCCTTTTTAATATTTTTAATTCATAAAAATGTTACACATTACGTAAAATTAACATTTTACCCATTTGTTTACAACTTTAATTTTCCTATATTTTCACAATTGTTATCTTTCCAAAAATATTGTTAAGTTACCTACACCAAATTCTTAACTGCTTTTAACTCTTTAACACCTTGCAGTAACACACTTCTCAAGTTGGATGTCTCTTTATTTCATTACTTTCTTTATCAAAGAAATCATTTGGCATTGTGAAGACTGATTTACAAGAAAAATACCATTTTCCTTTATTAGCACATGTAATCTTGAAACCATACACTTGTGACATTTTCAACATTTATTGACACACTTTACAACCTAAAATTTCTATTTTCTTTATTTCATGTTAAAACCCATTTTAATCCTTCGTAAACATGTTCATATGCACTACGAGTCTATACACATGAGAAGATGAATTTTAAGTTTAGAAATCCATAAAAATTAGTTTTACACATGATTATTAGATGAAATTTCATAACACTTGTAAATCCAAGATTTTCCAGACTAAGAAGATATTTGTTCCTCAAACACATACTTAAATGTCTAATTTTCACAAATCTTCCTTTTTGCCATAAAACTTCAAGAATTATACTAAAAATAGCTTATCAAAGCAAATACTTCTTTAAAACATTTTATTTCATAAAATGTTTAAACAGAAGATTTTCTTGAAATTTATCATCCTTTATCAAACCGTTTGAAAACCCATTTCTTAAATCTTCAAAGCTATTAAGAAATCATGAGTAATGTCTACCTAAACATGCAAAGATTTTGTTCTTATAAACCCTAACATATTTAACTTATAAATTGCAAAGTAGAGTAAATCTTAAATTTAACAAGAGTATAGTTCTTTCTACCTCCAACGAAAAGCTTCATCAGTGGAGGATGAAATGTGGAAGAATATTGCAACCTCCTACCTCCTAAGCTAGCGTTAAAGAGGTCACTTAGATCTAGTAAGCGTTCTCCTTGAAAGATCCATTAAAACCACATCCATACTCCATGAACATCTTCTTGAACTATTCTAAAAAATCCCCAACAATATCTCCAAAATGCATAACATTGCCTAACAATGGTGCAAATGGGTTTCAAAGGCTTAAATATGATGGAAAAGGGTTAATGTATAGTGGTATAAGACTAAGGAGTGTTGGTTCTAGGGTGGTATAAAGTGGTTAGGTGGTGGTGGTGAGGCTCCAATAGCTTAGAGAGAGAGAGAGAGAGAGAGAGAGAAAGAAAGAGAGAGAGAAATTCCCTAGAATGTGCCAAAATCTCACTTAAATACCTTAAAACCCTCAAGGGTAAAATTACGAAAAATCCCCAGAGCTCAATCCCAAGTTGATCTATAGTGTGAGAGTGTGACACGTGTCAAATACAATGGCCCACAATGTGATAATGTTTTCTCGTTCAAATGAAATTTGGATCTCGTTTGAATGAAAATTACTGTCATTCGAACAAAGATCTAACGAGGCTTTAAATGCAAACATGTGATTTTCGTTAGAAGGTCATTTAAAGCATCATTCTAATGATATTTGAATCTCATTCGAATGACCAAAGGTTTCGTTCGAATGACCCTGACTTTGCTCTAAATGAACATAAGGCCATTCTAAATCCAATTAATTTAATCAAGACCATGATATTGCCCAAATTTGACCCACAATTCATTGTATAAAGTCTAAATATCAATTAGGTCACTTCAAGTCACCAAATTTCATGAGTACTGTCAAAACTACGGGGGCGGGTGTTAAATTTTTACCTCCTAAGGAACTTTCATCCCCAAAGTTCTCAATACATCAATTCCTCTAGTTATTGGAGGTTATCAAATTCTTATTTTAAGTGTCTGGGTTAGGTCATAGAAATCTTCAAATCACTAGGAAGTTATCATACGTCTATTTAAAGGGGGATATCACCAAGGAGCATGACATGTAACCTATTCTAATGCTCACCGTTAGGCTAGCCATCAAAATCACATGACAGTCCTTGAGTCTCCACTTACTTGATGGTCACACTCAATCAAGTACTAAGACTTCTTTCTAACACTCAAGGCAAACTAGCGCATCTATCGGGGCAACACTCTCTAGTTATCGACACTTACTCGAAAGCGAAACGTCATACAACTAATTCCCAATCCATTATCATAAAAAAAATTCAATTCGTAGGACTACATATCCTGAATCTCCTCAAATTCTGGGATCATCCTAACCACATACTCTCTTAAACTTGATTCTAACCTTGCATCGCTAGTCACTCACTCCAAGGAGCGACATACCAACAAGGTGACAAATCGTATGTCCAATCAGTAATTCCATAAGGTCCTTCTATGAACTTAGGACCACTCTAGTCATCCAACTAATGTATTCCACAATATCCTTCTATGAACATAAGATCACTTTGGGCATCCAACATTAGAACACTCACCTGAGTATTATACCAATCCGCTCATTGTGTCAAAACAACATAACTTGTTATGTTTCCTTGAGTTTTAACACTTTAAAATATCCTTAATCATAATCCTGAGCTAGAGTGCCTAATTATCATGTCGATCAATCCATAAGATCGTCGATTCTAAAGAAAGCGGATACTACAAGCAAACAGTACAATAAATGGCACAACCCCACATACATAAAAATTATGAAAAAATAAAGGATACTTCAAATAAGGTTGCACCTATTTAGCGAGCTAAATTGACCATACTAGGTCCAAACGCACTCTCATTGAGCCAAACCACGCCGTAATAATATTAAGATACAATCCTAGGCTACCAGAATTAGGGAAGCACAATCCTCAGCTTCTGAAACTGAAGGAACAATAGCCTTGAGTACTAAAACTGAAGGAACACAATCCTCAACTATCGGAACTGAAGGAACAGAATCCTAGACTACCAAATTAATATAACACAATAAATCAGAATGAATGAACAACTGTCTCTAGAGAATCCCATTTGCATGCAACGAACTATGGTTCACGAAGTTCAGTCCTATGATGTATGCTTTTAACTTCATGACTCCTCCTAGACTTCCTCATCGGACCTTATCCTAGCTAAATGCCCTGGCTTGAATCACCAATCAAATGAATTGGACCACGAATCGTTCATCATTGCGAGAAGAATGTAAATACGAATTGACCTTTGGGAAGTCAAATGTTGGACTTCCATCCTTAGGAATAAGGCTTCCTTATTTCATCCTCGATAAATACGAATCGTTCCAGTCGATGAATGCTAAACACCTTTGTCAATGCCAACTTTTTCCATATCTCTAGTCAACGTGACATCGTGACCAACCTAACACACCTAAGTAACGGTCTACTTCATCGTACAGTGATTTATCCTAATACGTCCCTAGGCAAAGCCCATTTGTGCAAAACATTCACCTCATTACAACCACTAATGACATAAGGATGTCACTATGCTTATTTTCAGATTCTACCCAAATTGATTCTACATGACGGCCACACTAATCTTCATTAGCACAATAAGGATACCAAGTACTATGCAGGTATATATTTCATAATCCGTAGAATTCTGGCAAGACATGCTAATAATTAATCCTTCCCTTACTAGGGTTATTCTAACTTACACTGTCACCACATGTCGATACTCTAATTATATTTAAATATCCCATCTAGGGTGATATTTTTTAGCCTTTAACGTGACATTATCAATCTAAGTCTCCAATTCATTTCCTAATACCCATCAAATCATATACGACACTTTCTATACTATCAATCTTATGACAATGAGTATCATGCCCAATAATAACGCTAATCTCTAGTTTCCCTTGGAAGGTTACATCATCTATTTATACCAAATTGGATGACCTAACTAAGGACTACATGATTTGATTCCTTTGAAATTGACCAATAACTTGATATCATCATATGACCCTCAATACTACCATCATTAGAACACTTGCACTCCATAACACTGAACTCAACTAGTTCCCTAAGAACACTAAGCATACCCCAATGCAATTGTCACTAAAAACCTGGAAAGGGCTCATCACCTATTGTCCTCTTATAGCAGGTATGCCCTACTGATTTCCCAAATTCCATCCCATGATTGTTGGGTACTCACAAGGACTCTAATATGGCATCTCTATTTATAAGAAATTCGGTTAAAAAAGGATAAACATTAGGGATTTGGATCAGGTTAATTAAAAATAATCTTTCAAGATCTCATTCAAACTTCCATGTAGCTCGTTCGAATGGCACCTTTTTCGTTAAAACCCACTTCTAATGACTTATCGAATGACATCCAAGAGAAGGACAAAAAAATGACTCATTCGATTATGGGAACCTCGTTCTAATGACCTTAGGTATCTTATTTGAACTACCTCACCTATCTTGTTCAAACGACTAGACTATAAGTCCCCACACATGCAGAACTATAATTATTGAACACCTTAAGGATCACAAGTCAACTCTTATTCGTAAGGATGCCACATGTAATAGTCCTAAGGGTACTCGATGGACATCTTTTCAAACAATTAATGTTATATACTACGTATTCATCCACAAGCTAATGCAACTAAGGTTTCTGTAGGATGTGGGGCGTTGTGTACAAATTATAAGACTCTAAGTCCACACTATTATAACACTCCGTAATTTTAATTCGGTAATAATTTAAATTAATTTTGGAAATTTTGAAAAATAAAATTTTTGGAATCTTTTTAATTTTAGGATGTAAAAATGTTGGTTTTTGTATAAAAAAAAAGTCTTTAAAGTGGAATTTAAATCAGGATTAAACTTTGGAAATTATAACATTTTGTACAAAAATAGGGGGAGGATGACACCGAAGGAGGATAAAAATAAAAAAATCCAACCGTCCGATTGAGCTGAATTTTTCACAGAAGCTCTGTCTCACCGTTCGCTACAATATACTTAAATTTCAACCAATTCCAAGATTCAATCATCCGTAATACATTTTCGAGTGTTTGTGTTTGATTAGGACCCAAACTCTTTTAGTATATAAACATAAAGTGACGGGCTTAGCACTTTTAAAACAAATTTTAGTCTTCTAAAAAATAAGTAGCGTCCTCTAAATTTCATCTTCTTCCTCCTCCAAACCCTAGCTCCATTATACACAAATTTCAACTCAAGATTTGTCAAGATAAATCGGGTTTTCTCAGGATAAATTGGGAACCTTTTATTCTCATTTGGGACTAAATGGCTACACTTATGGTCCTAGTCGATGAAAGGGTACCCACAATTGCCCCTAAAATTTCCTGGCCGCAATTGGGCTCAAAAATTTTAAATGGCACTCCAGGCCTACTTCTGATGGCACTACTGTGATTTTTAAGATTGAGAGGGGAGTGAATCATTGTTCTGCTATAATTTTGTGTAGAAAATATTCTTTAATTGTCATGTGCTATCATTGGGGAGTTTAAATCGAGGCGTTCAGACGACCCACTTCGCCACTTCAACTCTGTGTTTTCTCTTGCTTCCAAATTATCCTTTGCTCTCAAGATTCTTCTTGCCTTCAAGCTCATTCTTCGTCATTTGAAAGTTATTTTCTACTTTACATCTTCATTAACCTATGGTCTCTCATCATTCTTGGCTTGATACCTTCTTCGTAATTCTCAGTCTCTTCTTTTTCTGTATTTTCTTTCACAATTTTTCTTTCTACTGTAGCTAGGGTTTGCTCATGTCTATGATAGATAACAAATATCTGGTAGAATTTAGAAAATGTTATAATATTCGTTATTGGGAGGATATTTTGTGTTCCCCTATTCCTCGTAATGTTCGTGACATTGAGGATGGCCACTGGATTCAAGTTCTTTTATTATCTCAATGGGGCTTAACTTTTCCCCCAAATTGCCTTTTCTTACCCTTCTTCCAGTATTTCGATATAGTCCCAGCCTAGTGTTGTCCAAACGTTTGGAAGATTATAAATGGTGTCCATAGAATAAACCAACTCTATGGCACTAATTTAGGTTTAGTTGAAATTTTCTTTTATTATATCTTTTCTCGTACCGGCTCTGGTCTTCTTTACTTGAAAGTGTCGAGTTCGGATAAGGTGTTGGTAGTGAATCTACCTGATTCCCATAAGGACTACTGGTCTGAGGGATTCATTGCTAAGAACTAAAAATTCCCTCCCCAAGTAAGGGGTGTGAGGTACAGGTCGAATCCCTACTTATGGGGAGGAATATATAGGTTGTTGTTCAATCTCATTGCCTTTTAATTGTTGCTATAATGTGTTCTTTCTCTAATATTTTCTTTTCTTATCAGTGAAGTCCAAGAATCAAGAGCCTTTTCACCACGAGATCCATGTTGTTGAGTTAATCAAGGCTTGGAAGATAAGGGACTCTATTATAGAAGGTGAACATCCCAGGTCGGTTGCCTTCTTGTTAGAATACAAGAACACTACCACCAGCGTCATCGCCCGTCCAGTTGACTTCATTCCCCATCTTGATATCTTAGAGTAATAAGTAGAGGAAGAAGGTGGTCTTTAACCCATCGAGCTAGAAGAGGAGGAGGAGGAGAGCAGCTCAGAGTTTGGTGTTATTATAGGTGACAGAGGTAGTAGTGGTGAGGCAGGATCTACTGAGGAGGGTTATAGTTCAGGTGGTTTCGGGTCATTGAGTTCTAGCGAGGAATATATGGCTCCCCCTAGAATAAAAAACTTGATTTGTGATGATGATGATGATGATGATGATGATGATGTCTTATTGTTCAACTGGCTGAAGATTCAGAAGATAAGGTCTGGGGACACTACTAGTGGTTCCCAGATAGCAGCTCATGAGAAAGAGCTAGAGAGGAAGAGGAAAGAAAAGGAGAAGGGGGAGAATGAGATAAACAAAGAGAAAAGAGAAAGAGATAAGAAGAAAAGGGAAGAGGGAAGAGGATAGGATAAGAAAGGACGAAGAAAGAACAGGCTTCATTTATGCATGTGGTTGTTCCAGTTGAGGGGGCCTCTGTGGCTCTAGCCCCTGAGCTCACTCTGATGATGCTCGAAAGAGCAATACTAATAGTGGACCGTGAACCGTCCTCGAAGATGGGTCCAGACCAGTTATCCCTGAAGGCATATTAGGGGCTTGCTTTGGTAAGGCCATTTTCTTTCTTCTTTATTTTTTCTTTTATTTCTTCATATTTTTTGTCTCACGCCTATTTCTTCTTACAGTTTCTGTCTAACTACACCGTCCTCCATTATAGTCAAGATGGGCTGGTGAAGAGGAATGTTGAGCTCGAGCGGAGACTAAAGACTTCACAGGAAGCCTAGAAGTCCTTCGAGAGAGCTCTCACAACGGCTGAGGCCTCTTTCGCCAAGGAAAGGGCTGAGGCTGCCAAGGAGCTGAAGGAACTCCATGAGGCCTATGAGCTGGTTTTGGTGAGCAAACTTACCATCAAAAATGATAATATAGGGATGGCTGAGAAAGTGAAGAGCCTGGAGGTAGAGGCAACCACGATTAGAGAGAATGGATACAATGAGGGCGGGGAGGCAGCCTATGAAGATGTCGAGAAGCAGATTGACTACATCAGTCGAGAAAACTTCAAGAAAGTCTAGGATTGACCCTTAGTCGCTGCTAGAGTTTCTGCTGATTCACCTCTGTTTGGTGAGCACAACCCTGGCCCCTAGCCCATTATTGATGAAGAAGCCCCTGTTATTGATCGGCCTATTGATCCTACGGATGATGCCCCCATTGCTCCTCTTGTTAATGCCCCTGTACTTGTGGTAGAGATGAGTGAGGCTGCTATTAGCAAGGGGAAGGATCCAGCCCCCACAGAGAAGGCGAGGTCGACTAATTGATTTCTATGATTATTTTCTTTACTTGTATTTTGTGTTCTCTCTTTTGTCATTCCATGTATCAGTACCTGGCTAGTGTCATTTTTTAATGAAGTGAAGGAATTTTGTTTTCTCATTCACTGATATACTTGTCATTTTCATTTCATGTCTTGTAATTTGTTGATCTTGATGATTACATTCCTGCCACTTCTCGTCTAAGCCAAATCCTTGGTTCAAATGTAAGCAACCAAGTTCATCGAGCAATTATCAAGATTTGCAAATCCCTTAGGACAAGGAACTGGGACTATAAAGATCAATCTGAGGTAGTTTCCAAGATGAAGGATAGACTTGCAGAGATATAGGAGATGGGTGCCTCCGTTTAAGAGGAGATGGATGCTCTGAAGTATAAGTTGTTGGACGCCTCCGAGATCAATCAGGTTGGAAAGGTTCTACGGCAGGAAAATGATGCATTAAGGAGCAAAGTTGCACGCCTCAGGGAGAATGCATCTATCATTTCTCCTTCGATTATATAGGGTTCTTCGTCGTTAACAAGGAAGCAAGCTAGGATTGACGATAGCGATTCCCTAAGGGATATTTCCGAGGAGAGATGTGCGTAGAATGTATGTGATAGCTGTTGAGCTTGAGAAGGAAGTTACCAAGATGAGGCACTTATTCAAAAATGTCCTTAGGAAGTATGGGCAGATGGATACAACCAGGTCTGGATAGATGCTCCCATAAAGTTAAAGGAGGTCGAGGAGCTGGCATTTATCAAAGGGTGGCTAAGTGCCCTCAAGGAGTTAAAGGTGCCCAAGAATTTCATCCTCGGGTACAGGCATGATATCACTCCCTCATCCTTGGAGAAAAATCCATTTTGAAGGGATGACTGCTGGATATTAATAGATGCAATCACGAGGCAGCTGCTAGAGTAAACCCCGAAGGAGGCTGAAGAAGACCTTGCCCCTTAGCCAGACGATGGTCGAAGGGCACGAGTGGATGATTACCTTGCTCAGCAACCTACCCCTCTTAGGATCTAAGTTATTTTATCACTACTGTACGTGTAAGTGTGCAACCTTTAGTAATAAAATTTTTATGTTTTGGGCAGTAGCTGACTAAACATATATTGTCTATTTTTTATTTATGATCTCTAACAATTTTGGGCTTTTCAGTCGACTAAATATGACTTGGAGTTCATATTCAAATGAGTATTCCCTCAGTCTAGTATCCCATAAGCATACCATTCCACCTCACTTTACCTTTTAGGTCCTGTCGTCATACTACCTTAGGCCTAAGTAGGGTAATGGCAAGGATACACCTAATCAATGGGCAATTTGCCCGAGCAGGATCTTCGAGCCAAGCTATGTTGGCGACCAACCTAGGTTAGCCATATTGCCTAAGGGTTCCCTATAGGTATTTATTTGTTTCTGAAGCAACCTAAGAGGCTTGTTATGTTACGAACAAAGGCTTGAGGAGGGTTATTATATGCCAACCCTGTTATCTATGCTTTAGGGAAATTGAGCTAGTATAAACCTAACCACTGTGGTATAATCACAAGAGGCTAGCTCAAGAGATCTTTCGACTGGAATAAGTTAACCAACTTACTATAATCCATCCTCTTTATAATATATGTTAAAGGGTGAATCCTGTAACTTGAAAAGGGTGCATATAATAAAATATACTTGAGACAACCAACATATATATAATGCTAAGGGCAATCTAGTTTTATTGATCAAAGTCATGAATAGAGAATAACATTAACTTGTAAATGAAAATTTTCCTAAACTAATGGTGAAAAAAGAAATCTAGAAGTATAATTTCTTTAGGTTGGTCGCACTCCAATCTCTTAGTCTCTCCCTATCCTCCAGCATTTCCAAGTGGTAGGCTCCTGATACGTCGTCCCTTATCACCGTGAATGGTCCTTCCCAGTTAGGTCCTAGCTTGCCATCTAATGGTCTAACAGCACTACCAAGAACCTTTCTTAGGACATAGTCTCCGACCTGGAATTTCCTTAGATTGACTTTCTGACTGTATTGTCTGGCTAGTTCTTGCTGGTAAGATGCCATCTTAACTATAGCTAATTCTTACCGCTCATCATCTAACTCAAGTTCAGCGAGCAACACATCATCAATGCGGCCTTGGTCGACTAATTTCTTCTATTCCATATGTGAGTGCAAAGGGTGTCTCCCCAGTTTCTCGTCTTAAGGTGGTGGGATAGGCCCAGAGGATGTAGGGAAATTCGTTTGCCCATGCTCCTCTGTCTCATTCTAGGTGCTTTTTCAGTCCATAGATCACTATCTTATTAAAATCCTCATCTTGACCATAGCTTTGAGGATATGCCACAGAGCTGAAGTAGTGCATGATTCCATGATCATTATAAAGTCATTGGAAGGGAATACTCTCTAACTGGGTCCCATTATCGATAATAATCATCCTGGGTATGCCAAAGTGTGTGATGATATTTCTCCATAAGAACCTTATCATATATGTGTCCCTGATGTTTGCTAGTGGATCTGCCTCTATCCACTTTGTGAAGTAGTCTGTGGCGACCAACAGATTCTTACAATTTCTTATTGTAGTAGACAAAGGACTTACGATATCCAGGACCCACTGGGTGAAGGGTCAGGGTCTAGTTAGGGACTTTACATCACTTGCAGGTTGGTGGACCATATCCGAGTGCTTTTGGCATGTTTTGCATTTTCAAACGTAAACTCCAGCGTCCTACATTTATGGCCACCAGTATCCTTCCTTTATTGCTCGAAAGGCTATTGACCTTCCTCTTGCATGACTCCCATAAATTCCTTTATGAAGCTCATGCAGAACTTGCTCGACGTCCTCTAGATGAATGCATTGGAGGTAGGTTCCAGTGAAGGATCTCTTGTACAACTTTCCCTCAGGAGATAAGTGAAAGTGAGCGGCCTTGACTCTTATCTGATGAGTTGTCTTCTTATCACTTGGTAATTTATCATTTCGCAAGTAATCTATAATAAGATCCACCTAGCTTGGAGCTTTTTTAATATGGATAATTTGCTCAGGGTTCCGTAATTCAGTAGCCTAATGAATGCTGGGTTGCGCAAGGAAATCAATTTGGATTGTCCTTCTCAAATTGGAGTCTATTTCTAAGCTTGGAGTGTTAGGGCATCTGTATGGCTGTTCTGTTCCCTGGGGAACTGCTGAACATATACTTGATTGAAGTTGGACATTAATCCCTTCACAATGACGAGATAAGCTGCCATAATGTCATCATTTGCATTGAAGTCACCGCTTATTTGGTTGGAAACTAGTTTTGAATCGCTGAAGACCTGACGGTGCCTCACCTTAAGAAGCTATGCTTTGCGTAGTCTGGCGATCAGCTCCTCATATTTTACCTCATTGTTAGAGGCATCAAATACAAGTTTGATTCCCTACTCAAAAACTGTATTCTTAGGAGAAACTAGCACGATACCTACTCCTGCCCCCTTGATTTGGAGGCTCTATCAACGTATAATGTCCAAACACTTAAGCCTTCCCTTGAACGACTTGTCTCGGGGTGATCGCAAGGATGTTCCCCTATGAACTCAGTAATGAAATCGGCCAGGACTTGCCCCTTGACAGTTGTTCTTAGTTGAAAGTGAATGTCAAACCTTCTGAGCTTGACTGACCACTTAGATAGTTGGCCAGAGAGATCTGCTTTCCTCAAAATAGCCTTGAGGGGGTGTGAAGTATTCATAAGAAATATACCTACTCCTGCTCCCTTGAGTTGGAGGCTCCATCAATGTATAATGTCCAAACACTTAAGCCTTCCCTTGAATGACTGGTCTCGAGGTGATCGCAGGGTTGTTCCCCTATGAACTCAGAAAAAAAATTGGCTAGGACTTTCCCCTTGACTATTGTTCTTGGTTGAAAGTGAATGTCACAACTTATGAGCTCAACTGACCATTTCGATAGTCGGCCAGAGAGACCAGCTTTCCTCAGAATAGCCTTAAGGGGGTATGAAGTAAATACAACGATGGAATGAGCCTTAAAATAATGCTTCAGTTACCTTGAGGCTATCACTAGTGCGTAGGCAAGCTTCTCCAATGGCAGGTACCGATGTTTGGCTTCTAAAAGAGTTTTACTTTCATAGTAGACTGGATGTTGGCCTCCCTCTATTTCACATACCAAGGTAGAGCTTACAGTATGGTCTGACACTGCTAGGTAGAGGTATAATGAATCATTCACCTTAGGGATCATGAGCAAAAGGGGCCTACTGAGGTAAACCTTGAGTTCTTCTAAAGCACTAGAGCAGTTTTCGTCCCATATTACTCCTTTATTTCTTTTTAAAAATTGAAAGAATGGTTGACACTGTTCTGAAGACTTAAAAATGAACCAGTTGAGTGCGATAAACATTCCTGTGAGCTTATGTACATCTCTTACTATTTGAGGGGGCTGAACTTTATTGATAGCATCAATCTGGTCAGGGTTTTCCTCTATTCCTCTCTTACTGACCAAGTATACAAGGAATTTTCCTAACTGGATGCGGAAAGAACATTTACTTATGTTAAGTTTCATTCGGTACTTCCTGCGGATTTCGAAGGTCCTTTCCAGGTCGGAGAGGTGGTCATACTTGAGCTTACCCTTAATGAGCATGTCATCAATGTAAACTTCCATGGTATCCCCCATTTGATCTTTGAACATCTTTGTGACTAGTCGCTGATAAATCGCTCCTGCATTCTTAAGTCCGAAAGGCATAACTTTATAGCAATATAAACCAACAGTGGTTATAAAGGAGGTCTTATCTTAATATGGCACGTGAAGGGGGATTTGGTGGTATATGCGCCTAAGAAGCTCATCCTCTCATGTGTTGTTATAGCATCGACTAGTTGATTAATCTTTGGAAGGGGGAAACTATCTTTGGGACACGCTCTATTGAGCTCAGTGAAGTCGATACAAACTCTCCACTTTCTATTGCTCTTAGTAACTACTACGGGGTTGGATAACCATTTAGGTAACTGAACTTCCCGAATGGAACCTACATCCAGTAGCTTCTCGACCTCCTTCTCTACTACCTTAGCCTTCTTCGGTGCTGCTCGACGAGCCTTCTATATAACTGGCCTCAAGGTTGGGTCTACGTGTAATCGATGATAAGCAATGTTGGGATCAATCCCAGGCAGCTCGTAGGGATCCCATGTGAAAACATCCAAGTTGCTTCGGAGAAGAGTGACTAGTTCTTTCATCTCGTGATCAGTCAAAGAGGTGTCAATCAAAAACTTCTTTTTAGTCAAGCTACTCTCAGCTAAGGTCTTCAACGACCCTTTCAGAGGGGAGGAGTCTGGTCTCTTCCACCCCTGGTCAATCATACCGTAGATGTTATATGGAGGGCATTAACCCCTCCTGGGCTTCTTCCTTGCCTTTTGATTCTCCCACTTTTTTCTCCTTTTTGGGGCATATGTCCGCGATGAAACACTTCTTGCTATAGCCTGGTCTTCATGGATCTCAACTACTCCTCGATTAGTTACACACTTCAATTTCTGGTGATAAGTTGATGGAATGGCCTTCATTTCATGGAGCCATCCCCGGTCGAGGATGGTTTAGTATAGCAATTCGATATCAACAAGAAACTTAATTAATTTTGAGATGTTTCGTGCCTTGACTGGCACGATGATCTTTCCCAGAGGAATCATGACCTTCCCAGTGAAGCCGACCAATGGAATAGTGGTTTCCTTGATATCGACCATGCTTACTTCAGCTTTCTGAATAATTTGAGGTACAATACTTCAGATGGGTTATCTTTATTGATGAGCAACCTGTCGATGTCCCAATTAGCTATCCTGAGTGTAATGACCAGTGCTTCATGATGAGGGGTTCTCACTCCCACCAAATCTTCATCAATGAAAAAAATATACTTATTGTAATTGATGTCCTCTGGTCATCGGTGCTTCCCTGCTTGAGACTTGGCTGGGTCAATCTGGAATGCCTGCATGACTGCGTTAACTTCTTAATTTCCATTTGAGCTGCATTTCCTTGAATTTGTTTGAGGTCTGACACCCCATGTATCAATGCAAATTCATGGCCAATATCCTCCTTAAGGTCATTATAGGGCCTCTTCTCACCATTCGTTGGGTGGCCCATGACTTTCTTCAGAGACTAGCCTCTCCTAGCGAAGTCTTGGGTTTGAATGGCGCATTTCAGACCTTACCCTTGGGGGGTTTGGCTGCTGCTGAATATCTCCTTCTTGAGGAGCGTTACTGCTGTGATGGGACATCGTTGGTTTTTGTTGGTGAAGGTTTTAGCAGGAAAAATAATCATTTCCCACAAACGGCACTAATTGTGGTGATGAAAATCTCAACACAAATAATTTATGAAGGAAAACAATCACCAACATGAAATAAACAACAACAATCACAATCACAATCACACGACGCAAGAATATACGTGGTTCGGCCAATTGCCTACGTCCACGGAGAGGTCTACTATTCTTATTAACTAACTCTTGAGTTAGTTTTTCACATATCCTTTTCCTTGGACCAGGGGTACAATATATATTATGTTGAAAGAAAAAGAGTATTGGTAACCAACATGTTAGACCAGTATCCCCAGCATATCTCATCTGAGATTTTAGAGATGGACTTAACCATATCTTTTTATTCTAACCGTCATTTAGAACTCATAATTTGGGTCGGGCACCTTTTATTCTCAATTGGGCCTGGTCGGCTACTCTTATGGGACTAGTCGACGAAAGGGTACCCACACCTCCTCTTATCCTAACAATGAACAAAGCAGGGTATTCGCCATCTACTTTATATAAAAAAACGTGTGCAACACTACTTTAAAATATGTAATCTATTCTCATGGGAATACTAGATGATAATGATGATGAAAATGTAAGGTGGGCTATCTAAGTATATTTTTCTATGTTCATTTTTCTTTAATGTTGAGTTCTTAACTAACTATTACGTCTGTGAATATATATATATATATATATATATATATATATAGAGAGAGAGAGAGAGGGGGGGGGGGGGAAGGCACACCTACATCATGCAATAAACATCACACCGTACATCACACCTAATTCTGGGCCCTATAAAACTTTTTTTTTCAAATTTTACATTTTTTCCTTGAAATTAACCTTCCAATTAACCCATATGCAAAAAAGTAAGTCAAAATACATTTTGTAGCTATTTTTTAAAAAATCACAAAAAACTGCTCGCGTGGACCCTTATAAATAAGGTATTTTTAGCAGTTTTTTGTGGATTTTTTGAAAATAGCTACAAAATGGATTTTGACCTAATTTTTTGCATATGAGTTGATTGGAAGGTTAATTTCAAGGAAAAAATATAAAATTTGAAAAAAAAAATTTAGGGCCTAGAATTAGGTGTGATGCACGAGTGATGTATAGATCATGATGTACTATAGCCTGGCTATATATATATAATCATTCGCATAAGGCATAAAAGCTTCATTTTTTGTTTTTTCGTTAACAATTTATGTGTTTCAATCATATATGGGCATGTTTATGATTTTGATATTTTTTATGGTCTGATGCGGTTCTTTCTCTTTTATCTGTTCTGTTATTTTGCTTCACTAAAGACATATGGCTAATATATTTGAGTTAGGATTGTTTTGTGGCCCTTAAATTAGTGGTTTATCATTTTTGTTTTTGAATGTTAATGTGTAGCTAAGGTTATACTCCATGTATTTATTAATTTTATATATAGATTAATCAATGAAATTCCTCATGGTTACTGAACACATATGAAGGTTCCCTTTTTTTAATATGAATATTAAAATAATCTTAAGGGATTATCTCAACGCATAATATGACTCTGAGTGTGGAAAATTGTTGTTATGTTTACAAGAATGCATAAATTTTGCATACAAGGGTTGATATTTATTATTTGTTGTGCTTATTATATATAGATCTAGAAATTCTATATTAAATAATTTGAAGTTCCCTAATTAGTTGAAATTTAGACCAAAAGTTCTCAATTATAATTTACAAATTGAAGTTACCCAATTAAAATTTGGGTCTTGAAGTTCTCAATTGCTTTTTTTTTTGGACCTAAAGATTCAATAAAATATGGTTTAATCCAAAACCTGAAATTTTTATTATTTCTATAAGAGGGTAAGGGACATTAACTATCCCCCAATAATTATTTCTAATTTGGACCTAAAGCTCCAAATACTTTTATTAATCCTAAGCAAAGTTGATGTATTGACATTTTAAGGAATGGACTTTAAAATTACTAGACATTAATAAAATTTAACTAGAAGTTCAATTATTTTATGTGATGAACCTAAATTTTGATAAACAAATACAAGAACTTGAAATTCTCTTTGCTTAAATATTGGGCTATGAAGTTCCTGAATCATTTGGATCTAATCATTGTTGTGACTAGAAGTTTACAAATTATTATTTATAATTGGGGTATAGTTCCCCTCATTCCTTTTTAAAAAAATATTGAGACTAGAAGTTCTCATGGGACCTGAAACTCCCATATCTATATTCACCAAATGAAAAGAGAACGTTTTTATTATTTAGGCTAGAGACCTTAATGCCCCATGAGGGTCAATGTTGAACTTTTATAAATCAAAATGAACTAAAAGATCAATAATATTATGTGTGAACCTAGAAGTTTTCTAAAATAAACGAGAGGATATGAAATTATTAAATAAATTTTATATGAACCTGAAGATTCATACTTGATCTACAATAATTACCGGAGTTCAACGAAGTTGGATAAATTTATAGATATTACGCATTTACTAGAGCTTGAAATTCAAAATTACCAGATTAATATTTAGTATTAAGACATTAATAATTTACCTTTATAACATAAACAATTTTATTATCTTTAACATCTTTATTAGAGCCATCATTAATTAATAGATGGGTTTTTCCTTTTTTTTTTTTTGGCAATGCTTACATGATTGGTGGATTGAATTTTAAATTTTATTTACTCATCTTAAAAGTATGGATCAGAAAGTAATACCAAGTGATGGTACTTATCTCATAGACAGTGGAACAACCCTCACTATTTTGAAAAACTAGAGGTTTTTCTCAGACTTGGTATACAATTCAACTAATGTTTTTCACTCTAGTCTGTCCTACTAAGATCATTGAAGATTCTAAAAGAACCCACACGATGTTACCTAATAGTGTCCACTTATTCATAAATAATGTAATATACTCAATAAATTCTAGAAGAAATTTATGGAGTTTTAAGGACATAAAATTGAATGGATATTGTAATACCCCCTATTTGTACGCATATTTGTTTTTATGAAATTATGAAAAAATGGGGATTTATTAAATTAAAGGGAAAAAATTTAAATTTTTATTAATCCGATTTTATGGTAATAATTACTAGCGTGGTGAGAGTTGGTAGTTATTGAAATAATATTATGGTCGGGGATGAGATACACGGCAGTTATGTTATAAATATTTGGGATGCGTATGAGTCGCATCACAAGTATGTATTTGGGGTTAAAAAGGTAAATAATTTTTATATAACTCGAACGACTATTTTGAGTGTGCCAAAGTGTTCAGAAAGGTGAAAATAGTCAGAAAACACTACTCGGACATTTTATTTGGAGTCCGGAACATTTAGCCCAAAACGACACCTCGAAGGGGTATTTTGGTCTTTTGGGAATTTTGGGTAATTAAATGGACGAAAAATGAGTTTAATTAAAAGCATTGAGGGTTAGTGGTCTGTCAGTTTCAACTTACGTGAGAAAGAGAGAAAAGAGAGAGAGACCCAAGGAAGAAGAAGACTCCATTGGAGCCCCAAGCCAAGAACTCAAGCTTACACACCAAAAATTACACCGGCACATAGATCGTGTCCAGAGGATCATTCCCATACCAATTTTAGTCCGAGAATCAGAAGTTCATTTCGTGGCAAGTGTTTATCTTGCTCCCCTTTTTAGCATATATTGTTCTTGTTAATTTAGGTTTGATGATATAAATTAATGCAATGAAAACTTAGGTTTAATTAGACAAAATGATGAAGAAAACTTATGAATTGGAGATGGGTATGCATGTAGAGGTCTTGAACTTGATTAGACTAATAAAATCTGGGAATTTGATGTCTTATTCATGAATTACAATAAGAGTTTTGGACAACTAAAATTCTATGTCCATATTCAAGAGAATTTTTGGAAGTTTAAGAGATTGTTTAATTCCGATTGATTTTATAAGGATTTGACCTTTAATTCGTGTCAAAAAGTGTCTTAAACTGATTTGGAATAGTGTAGGAACATTTGATTTGGATTGGGTTGAGTATTCATATGTTTTTTAGCATTAAAAATTAAGAAAAATCGAAGTTGGGGAAGAACTTGGTCTGTCCGGAATTTTCGTTAGAAAACCGTCCCAGGTCGTTCGAACGACCTCATTCGAACGAGAATCCTGGAACTTCTAACGAAATTCTAGAGTGGGTTTTTAGGGTTTATTTGGGTTGGAAATCTTCCTAGGGTTATCTATATAAGTGTATTAACCTTCGTGGGTAATGGGTGGCTTAAATTTACAAAGTGTTAAGGAATTAAGGGGACCTAGGAGGGGATGTAAGTCCTAGAGATGCTATATATATACGGGTATCAAGGAGAGTAGTGGCGTTAATAGTACTTACGGATTATAGTATTTGGGTTATGTGATTACCTATTAATGCATATAAGTTGCGTGCATGCTTATTACTTGGAATATCATGTGTATGACATACCTAGCTACTGACTATCGAACGGGGGGGTTAACGCATTGTGGACGACCATATCTTGTGTGCCTTCGGGTTTTGAGTCGTACCACTAGAGCATGGAACCTAGGTACGGGTTATCTGTGAGAACGATAGTGATGACGGTCATATGGGTGTGTAGGTATGTGCGTAGCCCATCGGCTTGGGACTATGTTCGCCTCCAATATGTGTATATATTTCATTGGTTCTTGAGAGATCGAACCTATTGTCCTTTATGCGTGAGTGTTGCAATGGGACTAGATAGTCAAGTATGCCTAGGACCAGGGGTTTCTTAACCATGGGTGCTGTATAGATATGTTTGTATGTATACATAGTGAGATTTTATATATGTATACTAAGTTCCATTCTTTGTTTCTTGTTGGATACTTTATTAAAGTATATACTTATTGGGTCACCAGTTGGGAATAGAATGCTATAAGAATGAGTTATAACATCCTTAAACCTATTCCTAAATAATAATAATACATTGGCTTAGGGTTATTAGTTTTTGTATCAGCCATAGCAATTATCCTACATAAAGTCAGGTAGAGTGACGTGACTGGTATGGGTAGTTAGACTCGCTAGGTGTGCACATTAGATGAGAGGTGATCATCTCAAGTGAGTATGCTAAGTTAATATGGATAATATATGTGCTAATTAAATTAATTTAAGCACTTGCTATATTTCAACTGTTTTCTACTCGGGCTCTGACCCGTTTTTCTGCAAATATTTTCTCTTGTTATATAATTTTAGGTGCTCAGCCACAGGGACACCAGACTTAGAAGTTTCCATTAATTTACCGAGTTGTAGCTGCGGTGGAAGCTATGGGATATTTCTAGTAGACGTTTCTGAGTTTATTGCTCCTTGTCTATCAGTCTTCTATTTCAGTTGAACATGTTGTCCATCCTTTTTACATTCAGAGATTTAGAGTTATTTTATTTCATCATTAGACTTTAATTTCATGTCATTGGATTATTGTATGGGATTTGACTGGACGTGTTTGAGATAATAACTCTAGACTTATGAAACTTTTCTCTTCTTTTAGATGCCTATTAAATGTGCACAAAGAGTTCCCAGGGATGCCCAAACCAAACCTCAGCCTACACCAGCTCAGGGCATGATGAATTCCACTGAAGTTGCAGCCATTATAGCTCAAGCAATAAATACGGCATTGGCAGTTGTGTAGCAGGCACCACTTAGGCACCGGTGTTGGCTCCAATTCAGGCCCAGTCCATCTTGTCTGCTTAGGAACATGTTAGGGATGCCTTTCATAAGGCATGGAGTTCCGATGTGATAGTAGCGAGCCAATGGAAGAAGGATATCCAAAGGCATTTGAGAATGCATGAGTGCACGGAGGTGCTGATTCAGAGACTGGCCACGTTCAAATTAGTGGGAGAAGCATTGAAGTGGTGGGAGTCTATTACCACTGCCGAGGAGAGAGACACATTCACTATTCAAGACTTTTGTGTGCGGTTCGATCGCAAGTATTTTCCATCGGCCGTCGAGACAGAGATGAGACGAAAATTGGTAAACTTAAAGAAGGAGGGAAAGATAGTGGTAGAATACGAGGTAGAGTTTATCAATCTTCGAAATATTTTATCGGATGAAATCCCAACGGAGGATAAGAAGATTCAGCATTTTATGGATGGGTTGACATGGAGAATCCGTCAGCATTTGATAGGCAATCTTTCTTGGGCCACCTATTTAGATGTGGTTAATGTAGCACTACTCCACTACCAGGACCACCGTTTTCATCTGACAGAGATTAAGTGAGTAGGAGAGTCCAACCAACAGGGCAGGACAAGAGGGAATGGTGCCAGTGGGGCATAGGCAGTTCAGGGTCAGCATAGGCACAGTGACCAGGGTTCCCAACAGGGGAATCCTAAGAGGTTCAGATCAGGAGGTTTTAGATATGGGAAGGGAGGCTTTCGACATGGACAATACGTTCAACACGGACATTAGGCTCAGCAGAATGTTCAACAGGGCTAAAATGGCCAAGGGAGGAGTGGTAACGGCCATCAGGGTCGGGGACAGGAGGGATAGATGGGAGGATCCTTCCTAGGGAGATGCTTCATGTGTGGCAACACTGGCCATAAATGCCAGGACTGCCCTCAAAAGGGTAGAGGCCAGTAGCAGTAGTAGCAGCTGGGTGCTCGTTAGGAGCCCCAAAGACCTTTATTTCCCGTAGCTCTTCTAGCACCTCCATAGATGGCAGCACTGCTACCCATTCCATCCACCCTAGTTCAATAAGGGTAGCTTCAGTACGGACGAGTCTATAATCTTCACCAAGCGGCATTCCCACAGGACCCACCAGCGATTGAGGGTATGTTTTCTATCCAGGGGACTTTGGGGGGCATTTTATTTGACACGGGAGCCACACACTATTTTATTGCCACAGGGTTTGCACGTACTATGAGGTTATTTGATACAACAGAGGGTATGATCACTTGTGTGGATTCGCCGTTGAATAGGGTCTCCATTATTTCTTTTATTTGTCGGGGAGTGGGTATAGAGATTGGGAGGTTTATCTTACCCGATGGCATGCTCTCATTAGACATATCCGAGTATGACGCTATTGTTGGTATGGATTGGCTTGTCAGGTATAGGGACATGACTGATTGTTTTAGTAAGAGTATAGTTTTTTCCATACTCGGGCAGGATATGTTCCTTGTGGCGATGCCTCACTCTGAGGGAGGATCGTCCACTCATTTATAATATATAGAGGAGGAGACCTCTACAGAGCTTGTGGTACCGCTTGATTCGATTCCTGTAGTTCAAGATTTTGCCGATGTGTTTCAAGAGATTCTGGGGTTACCACTGAGTAGAGAGATAGACTTCGTCATTGATTTAGCACCAGATACTTGACTGATAGCTCGCGCACCTTATCATATGGCTCCAGTAGAGATGAGGGAGTTACGTGACTAGATTGAGCAGCTGTTGAGGCAGGGGTTTATTCGTAGGAGTACTTCTCTATGGGGTGCTCCCGTACTGTTCGTTAAGAAGAGGGATGGATCGTTGAGGTTATGTGTTTATTATCGGGAGTTGAATAAAGTCACGATATGGAATAAATATTCGTTACCTCGGATCGATGACTTATTAGACCAATTGAGAGGAGCGGATTTCTTCTCGAAGATTGATTTGAGATCGGGATACCATCAGTTACATATCAGGGAACAGGACGTGTCAAAGACTGCCTTCTTGATGAGATATGGTTCCTCTGAATTCAGGGTTATGCCTTTCGGGCTAACTAATGCCCGAGCCGTATTCACGGACTTGATGAACAGGGTGTTCAGAGAGTTTGTTTACCATTTTGTCATCATCTTCATAGATGACATTCTGGTTTACTCGCAAACCGAGGAAGAGCATGCCGAGCACTAGAGGTAGGTTTTGCAAACTTTGCGTCAGCATGATTTATATGCAAAATACGAGAAATGCGAGTTTTGGCTGAAACAGGTTCAGTTTTTGGAACATATCATCTCTGACAAAGGGATATCAGTGGATCCGAGGAAACTGTCAGTGGTGAGGGAGTGGGGATAGGCCACGACACCGATCGAGATACACAGTTTTTTGGGTTTAACCTGATACTATAGGAGGTTTATTCGAGGATTTTTAAAGATAGAAGGTCCGTTGACGCATTTGACTCACAAAAGGGTGTCATTTATCTTGAGTGACGCCTATAAGTTAGCCTTTGATGAGTTGAAAGATAAGTTAACCTCACCACCAGTGTTAGCATTACCTAAGCCGGGAGTTAAATATCTAGTCTACACGGATGCGTCCTTGTTAGGACTTGGAGTTATACTACAACACGAGGATCAGGCTATAGCTTATGGTTCCTGTAAGCTTAAGCCTCACGAGAGGAATTACCCCACCCATGATTTAGATTTAGCGGTGGTGGTGTTTGCACTTCGAATTTGGAGTGATATGATGCAAATATTGCATATTTCACCCGATAACCTACGCGTTATTAGCCCCCTAGGGTATCTTAATCCCTATATTTATGCTCGTTAACCAGACAACCTCGGATTTCTATGTTAACATGTTTTGCAGGGGTTAATTCAGCTTTTGTAGGTATTTGGATGCTTAGTATGAAGTTCGGATGCATTCTGGTGAAGTTCCGTACACAATCGCACGCGCAAGGGCATTTTAGTCTTTTCATAGCTTGGGTACCTGGCCCGACATCTCACGAAAGTTTTATCCCTCCTCGCTAGCTTCGCGTGGCCATGAACGGTGTACGATTTCGATTCATAACGAAGAAGTTACGGCGATTTCACCGGAGGAAAAATAAGGAAGCAAAAGAGGAGAAGGAGAAGAAGAAAAGAGGAATGCAGTAGGCTGTTGCATTCTGCCCTGCTTGATCGATCGATCGACCCATTTGGTCAATCGATCGACCATTCTGATTTTTCAAATTTTTGCCTAGGCCGATCGATCGACCAAAGGGGTCGATCGATCGATGCTCTGTTTTCTACAGATATTTTCCTTTCTTTTCTTTCTTCTTTATTTTTATTCCAACTTACTATATAAGCCAATTTTGTTGTAATAAGACCATATATCAGTACATACATGATTTTAGGTTAGAATAGTTAGGGTTTTGATGGTTTTGGATGGTTCTTCTTCATTTCTCTTTGGATTGACAATCTAATTGGTTTGTATGTTGACTTTTCATTACCCTCTCCATTAATATAGCTTGTTTTCCATTAATTCTTTCTTTCTAGATAATTTACATGCTTTATTAATTAGTTTACTTGCTTTATTTCTTGCTTTCTTAGATTAATTTAGTTTATTTCCATGATTTGTCCATAGATAAATAGGTTCGGGATTGTGTTCCGCCATTTACGGGTTTGGACCTCGAAAATTAGTGTTTCGTGTAAAATTGCATTTAATTGAAACCTCGCGTATTAAAGTCGGATTATTATGCGTTTAACTTTCTTTGTCATGCAACTTTCGTTTTTATAGTGATAATCCGAATTTAATCCGCGTGTGACCATTTTTGATTAAATGTTTAATCTCGCAACTTTGGCTTAAATTCCTTATTGTGTGATGTTTATGCTAAATTGAGAATGCTCGATTAAATTGCTTTCGAGCCTTAACTCTAATGAGTAGTTGATTCGATCCGTGTGGTAGAATGCGATCCCGATCCTCGCTTTACTTTTGCGTAGTGCAACTTATTCTTTTTCTTTTGTCACTATAACCACCCATCACCTTTTCTTATTTCTTTTACACCACTTTTATTCTTGAAGTTTTAAAACAATTAACATCTAAAATTTAATCACTCCCTGTGGATTTCTTACGATACCCGACTTACCGCTGTGCTTGCTTGTCAAGTGTAGTTGTAACTTAGGTTTTCTTTGTATCGCGACGGCGAAACACACAACGATTGTGTCCTCACACGAACACACTTTTTCCGCCCAATCATGGAGACATTACCTCCTAGGGGAGAAATTTCATTTATTCACGGACCACAAGTCATTACAATACCTTTTCACGCGGAAGGGGTTCAATATGCCTCAACGTCGGTGGCTTGAGTTTGTGAAGGATTATCAATTTGATATCCAATACCGCCCGGGGAAGGATAACGTGGTAGCAGACGCATTGAGCCGTAGGCCAGTCGGTGAGGTACCCGAGGTGTGGAAAGCGAAATGGAAGGAGTTAGGGAACCAGGATGTAGTGGCTCGATCGTTTACGTCTGTGATGACAGTTACGCCCAAGATTATTATGAGAGTAGTATAGGCTCTGGGAGAGGATCCGTTCTGCCAAAGTCAGATAATGAAGCTTCTAGACGACGGGGCTGAGTCTTATACCATGGGTTCAGACGGGGGTCTACGTTTCAGTGGGAGATTGGTTGTTCCCAAGGGTGAAGATTTGTGACACAAGGTGATGATAGAGTTACACGGTTACCGATTTATGGTACATTCCGGGGGGGATACGATGTACCAGGATATGCGTAGACAGCACTAGTGGAGCAGGATGAAGAAGGATATTGTCGAGTTCATTTCGAAATGTACCACTTGTCATCTAGTAAAGGTGGATCATCATAGACCGACGGAATTTCTACAACCATTAGAGATTCCTATGTATAAATTGTAGAACATTTCCATGGACTTCATCACGGTATTACCCACATCACAGAGGGATCACGATTCGGTATGGGTGATAGTGGATCGGTTGACCAAGGTAGCCCACTTTCTGCCAACCAGGATAGACTACACCACGGGATAGTATGCCCAGATATTCATAGAATAATAGTGAGACTCTATGAAGTGGCTTTCAATATCGTGTCTGATAGGGATAAGGTGTTTATATCTCGATTTTAGGATAGTTTTCAGGAGGCGTTAGGTACGGAGTTGCGACTGAGCACAACCTATCACCCGCAGACGGATGGTCAAACTGAGCGGACAAATCAGAGGTTGGAGGATATGTGACATATGAGCATCATTGATTTTGGCAGAAGTTAGGAGCAGTACCTTCCACTGGTGGAGTTTGCCTATAACAACTCCTACCAATTTACTATCGGTATGGCTCCATTCGAGGCACTATATGGTAGACCTTGTCATTCCCGAGTGTGTTGGATAGAGGTGGGGGACAACAAGTTACTTGGTCCGAAGGTGATTCGGGATACTTCGATGAGGATAGAGTTGATACGGACCCGTATTCAGGTTGCTCGTGATCAACTGAAGAGTTACGCTGATGCCAAACGGTATTTTTGAGAGTTCAACATTGGAGATCAGGTGTTACTTTGGGTGTCGCCAATAAAGGGAGTTATGCATTTTGGGAATAAGGGAAAGTTGATGCCTAGGTATCTAAGGACATTCCCCATTATCGAGAGGATTGGGCCAGTTGCTTATAGACTTGGTTTACCAGAGCACTTGCATAAAGTCCATGACATGTTCCATATCTCTTCGCTAAGGAGATTTCTTCAAGATGATTTGGCCCACACACACATTGCATTGAAGGATATAGACTTACAGCCTAATAGATCCTATGAGGAGGGACCGGTAGATATCCTATACCGTAGTGAGAGGAAGTTGAGGTCAAAAATAGTACCACTAATCCGCGTTTAGTGGCGGCACCATAAGATTGAGGAATCAACCTGGGAACGCGAGGATGACATACGTGAATGTTATCCAGAGTTATTCTTTCCATGTATATATATTCTTTTTCGAATTTAGGGACGAAATTCTATTATTAGGGGGGAAGTATATAACACCCCGTATTTTTATGCGTATTTATTTTTACAAAATTATGAAAAAATGGGGATTAATTAAATTAAAGGGAAAAAAATAAATTTTAATTAATCCAATTTTAGGGTAATAATTACTAGCGTGATGAGAGTTGGTAGTTATTGAAATAATATTATGGTCGGGGATGAGATACACGACAGTTATGTTATAAATATTTGGGACGCGTATGAGTCACGTCACTAGTATGTATTTGGGGGTTAAAAAGGTAAATTATTTTTATATAATTCGGATGACAATTTTGAATGAGCCAGAGTGTTCGGAAGGGTTGAAATAGTCAGAAAACACTACTCGGGTATTTTATTTGGAGTTCGGGACATTTTAGCCCAAATGACACCCCAGAGGGGTATTTTGGTCTTTTGGGATTTTTAGGTAATTAAATGAATGAAAATTGAGTTTAATTAAAAGCATTGAGAGTTAGTGGTCTGTCAGTTTCAACTTATGTGAGAAAGAGAGAAAAGAGAGAGAGACCCAAGGAAGAAGAAGACTCTATTGGAGCCCTAAGCCAAGAACTCAAGCTTACACACCAAAAATTACACCGGCGCATAGATCGTGTCTAGAGGATCGTTTCCATACCAATTTTATTCCGAGAATCAGAAGTTCATTTCGAGATAAGTGTTTATCTTGCTCCCCTTTTTAGCATATATTGCTCTTGTTAATTTAAGTTTGATGATATAAATTGATGCAATGAAAACCTAAGTCTAATTAAATTAAATGACGAAGAAAACTTATGAATTGGAGATGGGTATGCATGTAAAGGTCTTGAACTTGATTAGACTAATAAAATATGGGAATTTGATGTCTTATTCACAAATTACAATAAGATTTTTGGACAATGAAAATTCTAGGTCCATATTCAAGAGAATTTTTGGAAGTTTAAGATATTGTTTAATTTCGATTGATTTTATAAGGATTTGACCTTTAATTCATGTTAAAAAGTGTCTTATAGTGATTTGGAATAGTGTAGGAACATTTGATTTGGATTGGTTTGAGTATTCATATGTTTTTTAGGATTAAAAATTGAGAAAAATTGAAGTTGAGGAAGAACTGGGCCTGTCCAGAATTTTAATTAGAAGACCTGCCCGGGTCGTTCGAACGAGATTTCCAACAACCTTTCTAACGAGTTACTGAGTTCATTCAAAGTGGAAATTCGAACGAGAATCCTGGAACTTCTAACGAAAATCCAAAATGGGTTTTTAGGGTTTGTTTGGGTCGGAAATCTTCCTAGGGTTATCTATATAAGTGTATTAACCTTCGTGGGTAATGGGTGGTTTAAATTTCCAAAGTGTTAAGGAATTAAGGGGTAATGGTACTTGGGGTATCAAATTTGTGTGGAAACCTAGGAGGGGATGTAAGTATTAGATAAGCTATATATATACGGGTATCGAGGAGAGTAATGGCATTAATAGTACTTATGGATTATGGTATTTGGGTTATGTGATTACCTATTAATGTATATAAGTTGCGTGCATGCTTATTACTTAGAATATAATGTGTATGACATACCTAGCTACTTTCTATCGAACGGGGGTTAACGCCTTGTGTATGGCCATATATTGTGTGCCTTTGGGGGATTTTGAGTCTTACTACTAGAGCAGGGAACCTAGGTACGGGCTATCTGTGAGAATGATAGTGATGACGATCGTATGGGTGTGTAGGTATGTGCGTAGCCCATCGGCTTGGGACTATGTTCACCTCCAATATGTGTACATGTTTCATTTGTTCTTGAGAGATCGAACAAGTTGTCCTGTATGTGTGAGCATTACAATGGGACTAGATAGCCGAGTATGCCTTACACCAGGGGTTTCTTAACCATGGGTGCTGTATAGATATGTTTGTATGTATACATAGTGAGATTTTATATATGAATACTAAGTTCCATTCTTTGTTTCTTGTTGGGTACTTTATTAAAGTATATACGTATCGAGTCACCAGTTGGGAATAGAATGCTCTAAGAATGAGTTATAACATCCTTAAACCTATTCTAAAATAATAATAATATATTGGTTTCCAGTTATTAGTTTTTGTATCAAGCATAGCAATTATCCTACATAAAGTCGGTAGAGTGGCGAGACTGGTATG
Source organism: Sambucus nigra (assembly GCA_949130495.1). NCBI lineage: Eukaryota > Viridiplantae > Streptophyta > Magnoliopsida > Dipsacales > Adoxaceae > Sambucus > Sambucus nigra. The sequence continues at coordinate 227,625,130 of OX422219.1, forward strand.
GGTAGTTAGACTCACTAGGTGTGCACATTAGATGATAGTGAGCATATCAAGTGAGTACGCTAAGTTAACATGGATAATATATGTGCTAATTAAATCGATTTAAGCACTTGCTATATTTAAATTGTTTTGTACTCGGGCTCTGACCCATTTTTCTACAAATCTTTTCTCTTTTTCTATTATTTTAGGTGCTCAGCCACAGGGATACCAAACTTAGAAGCTTCCATTCATTTGCCGAGCTGTAGCTGCTGTGGAAGCTATAGGATATTGCTAGTAGACGTTTCTGAGTCTTTTGCTCCTTATCTATCAGTATTTTATTTCAGTTGGACATGTCGTCCGTCCTTTTTACATTCAGAGATTTAGAGTTATTTTATTTCATCATTAGACTTGAATTTCATGTCATTGGATTATTGTATGGGATTTGACTGGATGTGTTTGCTCCAGTTCCTTATTCATATTCAGTTAGTTTTCTTTATGCTATTGTGATGTTTGATGACGGCTTTATATATTCACTTTGATGTCGATGGTTAATAACAAGATAAAATTTTGACACCACCTTTTTAAATATTAGGTGGTTAGTTTTATTAAATTAAAATTTGAGTTTTTCGATAGTGATGTATTAACTGAACCAACTTGATATTCTGAAATTAATTAATTAAGGACTGATCACCCGGTAATTAATTAGCCGGGGTGTCACGGATATTATATGGAAACATGTAATGAAGGTGATAATGAGTTACTTTTTATTACTTCTAGTGTTAAAAGCCAGAAGCTCACACTAGAGAAAATGTCTGCAGTATCCATAGGGTTATACCATACAACAATTATTGTTATAGAATCACGCATTTTCATAATCCGAGAGCTCAGTGATCCTAATACTTTGATATTGTGGCATAACTATTTGAGTCACCATGGATCAAGCATATTTTGTAGAATCATATATAACTTGCATGTGCACTCCATAAAATAAATAAACGACTTACCTTCTATGATGATTATTTTTGCACCCATTGTTCACAAGGTAAATAAATCGCTAAACTATCTTTTAGCTTCTAAGTCACAATTTTTTACAAAATTTGAGGGGATATTTGTAGTTACATCCACTATTTTAGTGGACCTTCTAGATATTTTATGGTTTTATTAATGCATCCACTTGTTGACCATATATTTGTTTGTTATTAACTCAAAATATGGCCTTTGCAAAATTTGTTGCTTAAATCACTAAACTTAGAGCACATTTTCCTGATCAACACATTAAATTCATCTATTTAAATAAAGTGGGAGAAATTACATCTCAAGTTTTTATTACTATTGTTTATCACAAGGAATTGATATTGAGCACCCAACCCTTCATGTCCACACCCAAAATGGTTTGGCTAAATCCTTAGTTAAATGTTTACAACTTATTGCACGACCTTTACTCATGTAATCCAAACTCCTCGTCTATGCTTGGGGGCATGTTATCCTACACTCTTCTAAGTTAATTAATCTTACTCCAACTACTTATCACTCATTTTCACCCCCTCAATTTGTGTCAAGATGTCAGCCAAATATATCACACTTGCGTAAATTTAGTTGTGCAATGCAAGTGCTTATCCCCTTACCATAACGTATCAAAATAGGTCCCTCGACGTCATTTAAGAATATATGTTGCTTATAATTCACCCTCGATAATTTGTTATATTGAGCCATTGGCAGGTGATGTGCTTACTGCTAGATTTGTGAATTTTCATTTTGATAAGATATTTTTCTCGCCATTAAGGGGAGGAAATAATGTACCTGAAGAAAGACAATAATTATCATGGAATACTTTAACTTTGTCTCATCTAGACTCCCATACTTCTTAATGTGATCATGAATTGTGAAGGATATTACATCTTCAAGAAATTGCAAATCAATTACCCGATGCGTTCAGTGATGTTGCAAAACTAACCAAGTCTCGTGTGCCAGTAAAATACCATGTATCTTTAAGGGGTTTAATGATTAATTGATTGAGAATAATGAAAATTAATCAAATGGATAGAATTAATTACATAATTGAAATTGAGAATTTAAAGTCATTCATGAGGATTTAAAGTTAAAATGAGTAAATTTAGAATTTTAGAGCTCATTTGGTTAGTCAATAAAAATTTATGGGCTAATGTTTAATTTTTAAAAAAACTAGGGTTAATTTGGCCATTATGATAAGGTAAAATGGTTTTAGACTCATGGATAATTTTGGAAAATACTTGAGGGTAGTATGGAGTACTAGTGTTTTAGAGCAACCAAGTTAATTAGGGATCCTCCCTTTTTTTACCGTGACCACGAAAGGAATAGTAACCACTGGGATCTATCCTTGACTGAGGAAGGTAGAGGCCACGTCCATGGGCCTGTGTGAACGATGGCTAGGTCGTGACTTGGTCGCGAGGTTTACGGGTTAGGGACTATTTTAATACCCCTTTTAATGTTTAAAACTCCATTTCTCACACCAACCCTCATTCCTAAGTGTATTCTTCACTAAGAAGCCCCAATATGACCTAAAGTTTCTTTCAAAACAACATTTTCTCACAATCAAAACAAAGAGATTTGTTTGGATATTAAATAAGGATTCAAAGGATAGTTTCAAGAGCAATCAAATCAATTTTTAAGAAGTTTTTTTTAGTGTTTTTTCAAGAGGAATTCAAGATTAGCTTTTCAAGACTTCTTCTCTTAATATTCAAACAAAGTTATAGTTATTCTTTTGTGGCAAGCTACTATCTACTCCTATCCTTTTATATATACTCATGTTAACTTCACGTAAATACTAATTGCAGATTTAAAAATTGTTGGAAACCCTTAGGGATTTCTTTTGATATTATTTTGTTTTGGTTAAATTAGTTAGACTCATATGTTATATATTGAGATTTACACCTAATTAATGTGAGACATTTAATATTGAACCTGTAATAGTAAATTGATATTCTAGGTTTTAAGTTTCATCTTGGATTTATGATTAATTAAATATATTATGAGTAATTTAGATATATTGAAGGCTTAATTAAATTCGAAAATAAATGTGCTTAGTAAGGTTGTACCTTAAACCTTAAGAGTAATATATTTGCTAAAAATGCATAATTAAAGAGATTTTAAGTATTATAATTTATATTTATGGCCTAAATATTATTAGGATTCATTATAAATGTTTATCATGTATTGAAACTTTTGAAATGTAGATAGAAGCCCTTATGTTGAATTACATTCTTGGAACTTGAAATTTGACTCAATTGTGTATGAATCTATGAAAGCCCTCTACTACTTTTATTATGTTTTTAATAATGAATTAACTAAGTAGATGAATTATAAGGAGTAGGGGATAAACTTGTCTTAGTAGGATTGGAATATGGTTATTGTAATTTTTGTTGAACAGATTACGATCTGATTTGGAAGTTGGATATTTAATTCCCTTAATCTCTTAATTTAATTCATCCTAATAAGTATATAATTATTTAACAGTCTTAATAACCACCTTATTTAAATGGAAGTGTATTGGGGGTTCCTTGTTTCAATTTCATTTAACAGACGTCCCATGCACGGAGTTTAGAGACGAGTAGGAGTGAAGACTTTAGAACCTAAATTAATACACCTCTTTAATTTAAACATTTCGATTTATGAGTAATTCCACAGTAAACATATCACCCCTTAAGTCCTTAACATTATGGCATAACGCATAGTTGAGTAATCTAATTAAAAAACAGAGGGTGGGGTAATTGGATAATAATGATGTAACGATAAATGATAAGTTATGATTGAAACGTGGAATGTCATAATAAATGAATGTTTATTTTGGGTGTGTGCCAAGAGGGAACACTCTTATATTGACGTACTCGAGGAGTACGACTGGATGTGAATTTTTGATGTGTCGCGCAGTGTCATGGTGTCCAGGAACTACGTGGCAGGTGGCAGTATTCTAACACTGTAAAGAAGGTGGATGAGAGTTTTGTGATTGTTTTATGTGGCCATACCACATGTTTCTATAGATGGTCGGGGAAAAGGGGTATATGTTGGTTACGTTGCAATTAATTAAGAGGTTGATTAATTGATGAAACTAATGAGTTAATTAAATGTATCGTGAGGTTTCGTAACACGTGGTGGGTCATCATTACTAAATTTATAAACTATGAATATATCATATCATATATATATATACAGAAAATCTCCTGTAAGGACTCCTTATGGTGTAGACCCAGTACATACCATTTTTTTAAAATAGTAAAAAAATGAATTTTTTGATGAAACTTCATGAATATGATCTACATGGTGAGAAGATCATCTCTAAATTGTTTTCGTCAAAAAATTCAATAAAGAAACCATTGAGATGAGGTGATATGTAAAAAACAGGTATAAATATGCATTTTCAATCGTTGACATGCTGGGTCGGCACTAGCCGCTTTATTGATTGAATTTTTTTATTAAAGTTGATGGATATGATCTTCTCACTATTGAGATAATATCCATGAATTTTCATCAAAAAATTCAATCAAAAAGTGGGTGAGATGATCGCCAACATTTCAAAAGTCGAAAATGCATATTTATACCCTTTTTTTACATATCACTTCATCTCAACAGTTTTTTTATTGAATTTTTTGATGAAAAAAATTTAAGATGATCTTCCCACCATGGAGATCATATCCATGAAGTTTCATCAAAAAATTTATTTTCTTACTATTTTAAAAAAATGGTATGTGCCGGAGTCTACATCATAAGGAGTCTTTACAGGAGAAGCTCTCTCTCTCTCTCTCTCTCTCTCTCTCTCTCTCTCTCTCTATATATATATATATATATATATATATATATATATATATATATATATATATATATATATATATATATATATATATGAGAGAGAGAGAGAGAGAGAGAGAGAGAGAGTTGCGTAGCTTGGCGACTTGCTAGGATTTTGACCTATTTTATTCATGTTAACTTTCCAAGTGTTAGAGTTGGTCCGCTAGCATAGATTTCTCGTCTCTAGCTAGCACACATTCTCCATCTTCCTCTTAGGATATTTTGGCTTCAGTAATCAATGTATTTACATCTATTTTATAGACTTACATTTATAATTCCAGTCGCATGAGTTGTTTGGGGTTTAAGTGGCATTTATATTGGATATTAGGATTTGGCTTGTATTATTGAGACTCAGTTTTGGCATGTATATATGGGAGTTGGTGTTTAGCTCTAGATCTTTCTCTCCCACTCTATTATAATGTGACGAAGATTTATGAGTTTTATATTTGGAGAATTTTTAAATCTAATTCCTATATATGTCACATGTTTCGTTTGTTCATTTCATGCTGAGAATGATACTTAAATTGTTTTTGCAAGTTGTATATTTTAATATTAGAAATCGATTAACTCTAAGGTTAAAATCTACAGGTTGTTATTGCTGCAAATGTGCCAGATAGAATTGATAGATCAGTGGGACAAACATTGATTCCATCAATAAGTGAATTTGTTGCATGCCAAAAGCGTAACAGACCTATAGATTCTAAAGATTTAACTCCTCGAAGGGGACATCACATGAAAAATCATGCCCTCATAGCATTCCAGCATATGGTATGAATGAAAGATCCACTTTCTATGAAACCCTTAAAGAGGTTATTGTGTTTAAAAACATAAGTCTTTGAAGTGACTATATAATCCCTAGAGATACAAAGGTACCTAATGATAATAATGGGATCCCTATATTTTATACATATTGAGGAGAAATGTGTGATCGTAAAGAAATATTCATTGATGACATATTTACATATACTATAGTTACGTAATTTTCAAAGGGAAAAGGGCGATGATGATAATGATTCATAACCACTTGCTCTAAATGAATGTTGACAAAGAGTAGATTGGCCGAAATGAAAAATTGCCATTAAGGCAAATCTTGAGTCTTTAAATAAATGTGGTATATTTGGACATATAGTGTAAACTCTAAAAGGTTTTAACCCTGTAAGATATCGGTGGGTGTTTGTGAGAAAAATAAATAAGAAGAATGAAATCACTCGACAAATAAATAATCGCGCAGTTATAGATGATATAACTTTTAGATTTCTGATTATATTAGCGATTTTTGAAAATCTTAATATGAGACTCATGGATGTTATGACCACTTATTTATGTGGGGGACTTAGACACATAAATAAATAAATATATACATATACATACATACATACACATACATATACATACATACATACATACATACATACATACATACATACATACATACATACATACATACATACATACATACATATATATATGAAAATCCCTTAAGGATTTCTTTGTCAGAAGCAATGCCAAGGAGTACGTACTCAATCCGACTAAGATGTTCATTATACGATTTAAAGTAATTCAGAAGAATGTGGTACAATCACCTTAGTGAATACTTATCTAAGGAAGGGTATGAAAATAATCCAATTTATCCTTGTGTCTTTATAAATAAATCCTTAAAAGTATATGCAATAGTAGAAATTTATATGGATGACATAAATTTGATCGGGAATCCAAAATAGCTCGAGACAACTTCTAGCTATTTGAAGAATGAGTTTAATATGAAATGCCTTAGGAAGCTAAATTTTGTCTCTCCCTGATGATTGAGAAAATTTGCAGTGGAATTTTCGTTCATCGGTCTAACTATACCGAAATTATACTAAAGAACTTTAATATGGATAAAGCGCATTCACTAAGTACTCCCATGATTGTTCGATCTTTGGACATAAAGAAATATTCATGCAGTCCTAAAGAGGAAGATGAAGATATATTGGGTTCAGAACTACCCTATTAAAGTGCAATTGGTGCATTGTTGTACTTAAAACAATACACTGGGCCTCATGTCTCATTCTTTGTGAATCTTCTTAATAGATATAGTTCTGAACCAACCAACAAAAAGGATTGGGCTACTATCAAGCATAGCCTAAGATTTCTACGTGGAGCGCTGACACATGCTTATTTTATTCCTATAATTATAATGGTTCCAAGTTAGTAGGTTATGCAGATACTGGATACATCTCTGGTCCTCATAAGAGTCAATCTCATACAATTTATATATTTCTTTTTGACAATACTGTAATTTCTTAGCAATTTGCTAAATAAACTTTAATAGCTACTTCTTCTAAGCACTCTGTAATTTTCGCTCTTCGTGAAGCTAGCCGTGAATGTTTATGGTTAGATCTTTAATTCAACATATTCGAAGTTCTTGTAAAGTGCCTTACATTACAAATATTTCAAGTGTCATCTATTCAGACAATGAGGCATGCATAACAAAAAATTAAAAAAGGAATCATCAAAGGAAATAGAACTAAGCACATTTCACCAAAGTTTTTCTTCACTCACAAGCTTTAAAAGAAAAGTGAGATTGAAGTCATACAAGTTCGTTCAAGTGACAATATAGCTGATTTTTTCACCAAGTCACTACCAAAGGCAACATTCCAGAAGCTTGTGTATGAGATTGGAATGCATCGATTGGACCAACAAATAAATTGAATCAATCAAGTGCATAATTTTATTAGGGGGAGGGGATACAAGAACATGTTATTTGGGACATATGTGCATTGTATTCTTTTTTCTTTGATTAGGTTTTGTCCCACTGAATTTTTTTAGTAAAAGTTTTAATGACGTGACATTAAACACGTTCAAGACCTATTCAATTATCACAAACGTTATACTTTTCTCTTTCACTTTAGTTTTTTTTTTCCTTATTAAGATTCTAACGGTGCAATAAATATTAAATTGTGGAAATGGTTTACATCGAAGGAGAATTCTTTTAATTATGTGTATTTATGTGGATATTCACATTTAGGTATAACTTCATCATTGTAACATTATCTTAACATTATCCTATTAGAAAAAGGAGTAATTTCGGAGGTGTCCCTTTTACACTATGGCCCTATTTGATAGAAAACTTGGAATAGAGGTGGAATGGAAAGTTTTGCCCTGGAAAATTTTATCCATGCAAATTTTGACCTGGAAAATAAAATTTTGGACTGTTTGATAGCTTAAATTTGCATGCTAACAAATTCTGTAATTTCTAAGTTTTTGTGTTTGATAGACATAATTTGCCTACTAGAAAACAACAATATTCCTAGTTTTGGTGTTTGATAGGCAAAATTTGTCGTGGAAATAGAGAGTTTTTTGAATACATAAGTTGTCTTATTTTCTTAATTGTCCACTTTTTTGTTATCCTATATATTTTAATACTTATCATTATTTTTATCTTCATTTTCAGGATTAGCATGTGGCAAATGATTTGGATTAGTATTGCAGTTGGAATAAAAATAAGTCTTTATTATTGATGAGAGCACATTGAGTTGGACATAAGGTTGTTGACAGTTGTTTTGTAACGAGATTTAAAAAAATAATAAACGATAAATTTAAAACTCGGAATTAAACATTACAACTGACAAAATAAAAATAATAAACACATAGAAAAGAAAGTTGTGTATTTAATTACTTCGTAGTTTCCTGGTCAACCACGGATCGCAACATAATGCATTCCCATCACCCATCAACATGTTTGGTAGATGTTGTACAAAATCCATGAAGGAATCGTCCATTTTGTAGTCCGGCAGTTCCGGATCCGATGCATAAATTGGATCGTCGAGTTCAGTATTTATCAAATTCTTACAATGTCAGCGCGTTAATATTTTTTCCATCTGTTCAATTTCTCGTTGTAGTAGACGGATACATCTCTCACTGTCTTTAGTTGGATCTTTGCAATAATTTACAAATTTTTCTTGTGGTACCGGTAAACCATGCCAATTACAGTAGCACGCTAAATCGCATCGTCTATCATATAACTTAGGCCATTTCAAATGATCATCACATGGTATATTGGCTTTAGTTAGAGGTAACCATTTCATCACATGGCCAACATCACCTAAAAAATGTAATGTGCATATACGCATGTTTCCAAAAACCATTTTCTCCCCAAACCAACTCCCTCCGTGGGGATCTTCGTAAATTCCTGGGTTAGTCAAAACGGATGCAACATCGTCAACATGACTAACGTCATATGATGTTGATGCTTTAGATTTACGCTTGTCCTTCATGGGCTCTTTATTTTTGGCTACCATGTTTAGGCTGAAGTAATCTAGACATCCTTTACTGGGGTTAAAATTGTCATTTTGTCTATGGTTCGTCATTTGATAGTGAGTGATATGAAACGAACTACCGTCTGCTTTATACTAGTATTAGACTTGCACTGTTGAAAGTAATGGGACTGAATTAGTAATGACTTGGACTATTAAAGAACATGGGTTCATATATCTATATTGTACTTTTCAATCACATAACTCTACAATGTGTGGTTGAAAGTAATGGGACTGAATTAGTAATGACTTGGACTGTTAAAACACATGGGTTCATATATCTATATTGCACTTCTGCATCACATGAATCTGCTATATGTGGTTGAAAGTAATGGGACTGAATTAGTAATGACTTGGACTGTTAAAGCACATGGATTCATTTATCAAGCTTACGCTTTTGCATCACATGAATCTAAAATATGTGGTTGAAAGTAATGAGATTGAATTAGTAATGACTTTGACTGTTAAAGCACATGGATTCATTTATCAAGCTTGCACTTTTCAAATGCTAAATATTTAAGTTCATAATATAAAAGGATGGTTACAATCTTTGATAATCCCATAAAACATTACATCCTAAAAGTTTACTAGAGCAAAGCGTACACATACCTAATACGTAGAGCAAAGTTTGAACAAAACATTACATGCAATAATAAACTATCCGATAATCCCACGTCCATAAGAATCAAAACGGAATACATGGAGATAATATCAAAGCATAATAGTAGCAACGCATAATAGTGAGTAATAGTTAATAGACCATCTGATCAAGGTAGACTACGGAGCTTGTTATAAGCCCATGTACGTGCGAATGAAAAGTCAGAGAATCCCATAAACACTCGACCTAGTCCATTATCGGCCTTAAATAAAGACATCATCCGCATGACATTCTCATCGTCCATATCCATACCCACTAGCCTTTCAAGGATACCTTTCCAGTTAACGTGAGTTTAAGAGTTAATGGCAACTTGAAGCTCCATTGCGGTGGCAATCTGCTTCGACGACTGTGCAATGATTGACAGCGCTTGGGCACATTCTTCCTGGGGGTTCATACGGTGATGACGAGGCTTTCCATTCGGCCACTAACCCTTACGCTTTGTAGTGTTCCCACTCGATTGTTGGGTGTCGGTCTCCTGGCCACTCGGTGGTTGGGTGTCCATCTCATGCGCAACGATTGTTTCAGTGTCAGTGTCTATGCACGCTTCAGGAGTAAACTCCACATCTTCTACCCTATACCATCCATAGGTGAGAACTGATCTGCCCCGGATATTGCATTATCACCTGTAGCCATGTCATTCCCGAAGATTATGTATAGCTCGTCATAGTACATACATTTCCTTCCTCTCATCTTCCCTCCATCTGGTTTACCTTATAAAAATCGTAGTAAGTCAATTAAACATATTCCTTATGTGGTTGGTAGATAAATAAGAAATTTTTTATTTGTAAGTTAAGTCAATTGAATAATTTATACTAACCGCAATATAGCCATCCCATACACTAGAATCTGCAGTTATGCCACCACTATTTGTGTCATAACCGAATCCACAAATCATCAGTATGCAATGCAACAATTAAGTATACATTTCAATACCAAAACAGAGCATTATTCAAATATATTAGTATTGTCCATTTCAGTATTCAAATTGGCCATTTCGTATTCAGATTAGTATTGGTCATTTACATTGGAGCAGGTGCAAGGTGCTCCCTGAGTCACTGATATATTAGCTCATGTATATTAGTAAAGTTTGGGAGAAAATTAGATATAAAGACATAATCCGTAGTAGAAAAGAGTACTAGAAAATAGTAAAGGTCTCATGTCATCCATTACATCCCTTACATCACTACAAAATAGTAAATTAAACATTGCATCATAAGTTTAATATCCGGGGTGATTCAGCACCATTACATCATAAGAAAATAAATGAAAACAGTAAAGGCCACTAGCAGAAGAGTATTTAAAAGTTGTATCTTCTTGACGACCACCAAGCTACGCATAATGCCATGATCGTCAACAATTGGGGGTTCTTGTACAAGAAGTGATGATTGACTAGATATACTCAACGTTTCTTGCTCACTATAGGGATTGAAGGTTGCGTAGTTAGCATCCATGCCTTCAAGAGAAGGCTTTGTCCAACCCAAAAAAATTTTACATTGGGGGCACGTGTAATACAGTCGTCCCTGGTTATGATCTTTGTCAGACAATGTAACCTTAACTTGAGATACAATGCCACATGAGCATTTCTTTATTTGATACTGTAAAAGTAGAAGATCCGATATGTTTGATGAAGGCATATTTGAAAAATCCACCAGATTTAACCTAAAATTAGAAAAGAAATAATACATCATAACAAAATGATATCATTACTCGTAGTTAGAAGTATCATTGTGGTTCGCATCATATTGTTTCCACATCAAATTAGCCATTGCATTTCTCTTCTTAGTCCATGAAACATCAGTTGTGAATGTTATATGCTCATTTAAAAGTATTTCTGGCACATTTAGGGGATGAGGGGTAATGTCATCATCATCACTATCCTCGTCCCCCAAGCATTCATCCTCAACATCAACAATCCTCAAGAAATTGTGAATGGCACAACAAGCTACAACAATCTTCGCTTGAAATTCAATCTCGTGGAAAGGTTGATGCCTTAGATACGCAAACCTTTTTTTCAATAACCCAATCGACCTCTCAATTACATTACGGAGAGATGAATGCCTAAAATTAAACAACTCCTTACTATTCTCAGGTCGTTGTCCTTCCACATCCCTTCGATGATAACGTGTTTTCCGAAATAGGGATAGAAACCCAGGTACCAACGGGAATCCAGTATCTGCGAGTTAGTATTTACCTACGCATATTTTAAATAAAATGTGTTACTATACCTATTCATATTTTACTAATGAAAGTTACTTATTTTTAAACATACCTAATGGAACGGTCAATTTATGCCCCTGTTGTTGAATCGCACTACGAAGTAAGCGACCATCATGTGCTAATCCCTCCCAACCAGCGAGGACAAACGAGAAGCGCATATCAAACGTACATGCGACCAAAACATTTTACGAAATTGCCCCTTTCCTATTGCGATACCTCGCTTGGTCGGCGGTAGGAACCAAAGCAGATATGTGGGTACCGTTAATTGCACCAACGGCATCCTAAATGGGTTGAAAGCAATTTAATAATGGAAAAGTCTAAAGTAATAAAAGTAATTAATGAAACTATCCTAACCTCAAAGTAATGATACCAAGGTAGGTCCTTGCTATTGTCGTAAGGGGAATTCGTTGGACTTGCATTAGTAACTAAATCATTGAACAAGTCAAGGCATGCTCGTAAAACTCTATGGAAGTAGTAACTAATGGTTTGACCAGATCTAAAGAAAGTCAATGTCTTGGAAACATATCGCTCGTCATGTCCAACGGTGTTAAGGAACATTGCGACTTGTTCCTCAACCTTAACTGAACGATTGTCAGTCAGTCCAGATGTGTGCAACCTAATACAAAGTCTTTCAAATGACCCTATGTTCATCCGAAGTTGTGCGTGGCATACCCGGTCACTCATTTTAAATATCCGATATAATGCAATTTCCCGATCAGTGTCCCAGTTTCGATGGGGAGCCCTAACTAAGAGATGGTTGCGACTCCTCATATATTGGAAAAGCGCAGTTGCTCGCATGACCAAGGTCCAAAACAACCCTCGTTGTTGTTGCATGTGCTTTGAGTCAGCGCTCGACATTTCGTTAGTAAATTCCTATGTCAACGATAATAAATTAAACTTTTAAGCCCTAGTTTGTAAACATAGTTTTATTTCTTACCAAACCATACTTTAATAATATAAAAATTGGTAAAAGCTCTTATTAATCCAACAATAAATAACATGATTTAAAACATAGAAGGAAATAAATTTATACCTAATGAGTAGCTATCCGAGGAATCCGAATCCGAACAAACCTATTTTGTTACAACATGATAAAACAAACTACATTATATTAGTGGACATAAATGGAATAAAATATAATATTATTGTGTCATTATAACAATATTTTTATTTTTGTAATCATATTGCGCCATCATAATGAAACCTTTTCAACGAAAACAAGTACACATACGTTTCTCCTTTTATCTAGTAAGTTAATATATGGTATTTATCACGCAATAATTTTTTTTATAAAATATTTTTTACTCATCTCACCATTTCATTATAATGTGCATATTTCGCCATTTCAACATCATCATTTCATTATAAAATAAATACTCATAAAAAAAACAGTTCCATAAAAAAAATTCAATAATATGGAACCTACGTAGCAATGAAACCCAATAAAAAATGGAACCTATAAATAGGTATGGAGCAAAAAACGTTTGCTTAAAATGGAACCTACATAGCAAACAAAAAGATCCATACAATTTATTTTAAACAGATACATAAAATCGTTTGGAAAAACAAATTTTGTTTTTTTCCCAATAATATCTTGCAAAAAATGCTACCTCCAATGCAAACAAACCAAACAAGAAGAAACATCACAGCAGCCAACAAAAATGGTGGAGGGAAATGGGTTTGATTTTTACCTCAACAAATGTAGCTCCGTCTGTTTTCTCACCCAAAGAGCTTGGCATAAATGATGATGGAATCAGCTCACCTCCTTCAAGATATGTTTCAATGCCTCCAACCACTCCCGTCAAATCACCTCGGATGAAGGTAGAACCAAGAAAGTTTTGCCCAGCCATTGGTTTCTTTTGGGGGGGGGGGGGGGGGGGAGAAATGGATTCCGAGAATATCGGAAATTGGAGGTCACATGATCGGGTTTGAGGAATTCATTTCCAGGACAAAAAACATGTATCAAACGTGGCAAAAGATGAAAATTGGGAGGAATTTGAACATTTGTCATGGCAAAAGTCCCCTATCAAACAGGGCCTATATATAATGTGAAGGTTTTTTCCTCTAACATTTTCTCTCCGTGATATACCCATATATACCCTCAGCCAGGCCGAGGGAGCCCTCCGCCCAGACGACCCTTCAAGAGGTCGACCCCTCATCAGGCTCGGACGACCCTCCGAGGGTACGACAGTACGAGGCCTAAATTAGGCCAGACTCACTGCCAAAGGGAACTTTGCCCTCGGCCTCATATCATAGGCCGAGGGTGACATCATCATAGCACGTGGTTTGGGAGACGCGTGGAACAGTGCGCGTGAGGCTCACATGGCACGTGGATGACCGTTATAAAAATATCACACCCTCACGTGAGGGAATATTATGTCATCATTAGTCACAGGTGGCGTCTACAGGTTTCAACAGTGGGTTGGCTAGATCATCATTCACGTGCACCATGCATATTTGGGGGGTACACTACACCTCCCAAGACCTATATATACTTGTCACCTACAACCCTGCAATGGGGGGGATCGATAATTGTAACCCTAGCAAAAATCTGCTTGTACACACAGTAGAGAGAGAAAGGGAGTTTATGCGCATTGTATTCAAGGCCATTAGTGCTCATACTTAGTGGATCACACACTCACAGTGGATGTAGTCCTAATTGACTGAACCACTATACATCATTATTTTGTTCCTCTTATACTCATTTTCTTCTATACACTTACACACTTACACGCATACATCTCTATGACTGCCATAATTGCTTGTGTTTGAGTTCAACATCACTTATCTGGTGGTGCCAAATTTCAGCATCATGACTCCGCATCATATTTTTTTTTAACAGAATAGACTGAATGAATTTGTATAAAGGAAACTAGATATTTCTTTTGAAGTTCAAATCTTATCCTCACGGATTTCGTTTGTTGTTTGCAACGTTGTCAAGAAATATGTGAGACTAATCCCAAAAGGGTTCTGCCAAAGAATTTGTAATTGCAGGCATAGTATGGGTTCAATAATGAAGCTTTTTGAATCTAGAATAGTCAGACATCGTTTTGAGTCATTAACATAGCTTTAATATTAATTACTGACAAAACAATAAATACAGTCTACAAACGGCCCCAAAGCTGAAATGAATGAAACAAACTTCTTTAATTTATCATCACTTGAGATCTGTTTGGTAGCAAATTTTTTCATGACGCGACAAAACTTTTCCCCACAAATTTTATAATAAAAAAAGTTAAATTGTTTAATGATATTAAATTTTAAATAATAAAAAGTAAAATATTTGAAAGAATTAACAGTAAAAATGATATATATAAATAAATTTATGTATAAAAAAAGGATCAATTATTGAATAGTCCCTACTATAAATATATATATTTTAAAAAGGACACATATTTTTAATTTAACTCATTTAATCCCTCAAGCACTCAATATTTTCTTATTTTAGAAGTCCGTGCCAGCGACGCTCCCTCTTCAAAATATGTGGCAAAGGACTTTTTGAACTAAAATAAAAAAGTTTGGACTAAATGAGTATTAAAAAATGTTCGAGGGATTATTTGATATATATCCCATAAAAAAACAATTCTTAAGCAAAAAAAAAGACTTTAAAAAAACAATTTTCACACAAAAAAAAACTTACAATGAAAAAAACAGATCTTAAAAATAGTTTTAACAATAAAAAAAATTATAATGAAGAAAAAAAATAAAATTTTCAAGAAAATAGTTTGTAATAAAAAAATATTTTAAAAAATATATTGTTTAGCCCAAAAGTGAAATAATTATAACATAAAAATTAGTTTTTTAAAAAATACAGTTTTAACTCAAAAAATAATTTTTATCACAAAAGTGAAACAATTTTAACAAAAACAATAATTTAACAAATAACATCTTTGAGTACAGTACACTAGCAGTCCCTTACCTTTCTATTGGTTTCAATTTAGTCCCTTACATTTTTTTTATCTCAATTTAGTCCCCCGCCTTTCAAATTGGTTCAATTTCGTCCCTGTCATTTTATTAGTTTCAATTTCATCCTCAACCTTTCATTTTGTCTCAATTTAGTCCATCTATTAACTATTTTTTATACAATTGACTATTTTACCCCTCTTTATTGAAAAACAATATAATGAATGTCATAAAATTTGAAAAATAAGTTATTTTATTATTATTTGGGGATAAAAACTACTTTTTTACCCGAGAATAATAAAAAAAATTGTTTTTATTTTTATTCTATCTTAGTTGTTTTTAATTTTTCAAAAAAAAAATAATCTCGAATAGTAATTTAAATAGTCAACATATTTTTTTTTAATTTATAAAAAACTCTTTTTTTTAATTTTAATTAAAAAAGTAAAATTTGATGTTTTAGATTCACAATTGATTAGTCCCTCTGGTGTGGATCCACGTCATAGAAAAAAATTTATTTATCAATTTTATTACATAGATGGGAGGGGGGATTGATGTCTTAGATTTGCGATTAGTTAGTTCGTTGAATCGGACCCACATTCATTAAAACAAGGGGTTGACTACAGTGACTTATTCTCAAGTCCCTTATTTTAATGAATGTGGGTTCAATCCAGCGAACTAACTAATCGCGAATCTAAGACGTTAATTTTTCCCTAATCTATATAATGTAATTGATAAATAAAAATTTTCATGTGATGTGAGTCCGCGTCAGCGGCATTAATAAATGGTGAATCTAAAACATAAAATTAAAAAAAATTAATTAAAATTAAATAAGGAGTTTTTTTATAAATAAAAGCACTATGTTCACTATTAAAATAATTATTCGAGTTTTTTTTTTTAAATTAAAAACAACTGTGATAAAAAAAAATAAAAAAATAATTCTTGATAAAAAACTATTTTTTATCCTAAAATAATAATAAAATAGCTTATTTTTCAAATTTCAAAACATTCATTTTATTATTTTTCAATAAAGAGGGGTAAAATTATCAATTGTATAAAAAATAGTTAATAGATGGACTAAATTGAGACAAAATGAAAGGTTGAGGATGAAATTGAAACAAAAAAAAGGAAATGGATGAAATTGAACCAATTTGAAAGGTGAGGGACTATATTGAGACAATAAAAAGGTATGGGACTAAATTGAAATCAATGGAAAGGTAAGGGACTGTTGGGGTAGTTTACTCAACATTTTTTAATGAAAAATAAATTTTAACAATAAAAAAACAGTTTTGACAAAAATAAAACAGTTTTTTAACGAAAAATAGTTTTTAGTGAAAAACAATTTTTTTAGAAAAACTGTTTTAATACAAAAAACAGTTTTTAGTGAAAAAACAGTTTTTAGCCCAAAAAAATAATTATAACAAAGAATAAAAATCATTGAAAAATATTTTTTAATGAAAAACAAATTTTAACTATAGAAACAATGATTTTGACAATAATAAAACAGTTTTTTTAACGAAAAGCAGTTTTTATTGAAAAACTATTTTTTTAGAAAAACAGTTTTAAGATGAGCAATTTTTAGTAAAAAACAGTTTTTAACAAAATAAAAAAATTAACAAAGAAAATTAGTTAAAAAAATCATTTTTATATGAATGATAAATCTATGGAAAAACTTTGAGTAAACAAAATTTGTCCACAAATTTGTCAAAATGATGAAAAAAAATGTATATAAACATGATATTCATAAAAAAATTATTATAAAAATTATTAAACATATAAAATGACAGACAAAATTTCTATTTACTATCATTTATCACATTTGTTACGATAAATATAACCTACCAACATATTCTTCACGTGGGTGGTTTGTGAACAGAACCTACTTTTAACATTTAAAAAACAATGGTAAAGATAATTTTTTACCACCGACAGTAAAAGATGTGAAGAATATTGTACCAGTTGTAATTTAAAAAGGCTGATGAGATTGGAAGTACAGAAAACAACACCATACCAAACAACAAAGCATTAGATAGTAGGGTACTACGAAAGAATAACTGAAATGGATACGTATCTCTCAATTTTATCATATAAATATATCTTCTCCTACTTAATGTCCCCTCCACCCTTCACAAATAAATTCCAGCCCCACGCTCTCCCCCGTTTCTGTTTAATATATTTAATTAATAATACTGTTAGAGCATCTAAACTGGTGAGGTGGAATTTAAAATACTAGGATTGCAATATAAACTTCAGTCATGTAATATAAAATTTAGTAATGTTTTAGAGTAGTTAGAAATTTGTCCAACTTTAAAAGGTCAAATGTTTTTCCCTGGCCTCTAAAAGTTTACATAGAATAAGTTTGGGGATTAAATATCCAAAAAAATTCTGTAAAAGGCTTTGAGAATGCTTCACTAATTTTTGTATAGTGCTGTTGAACTTTCAAAGTGAAAATATTAAAGGTTTGGGCCTCGAAAGAACAATTGTTGAACCACAAAATATAAAAACTCATTCTAATTCTAACTTATTTTTAAAGAGTAATGCTATACTACTCGGGAGTTAACCCCGAGTTAGTAGATGGAGGGAATCTTTTTTTTTCCTTGGTTTTTTATGTGATTTATTAGCATTATTTGACTTTTTTCTATTTAAAAAAAAACTGTTTTATTAGAAAATAATATTTTTCATAAACTAAAAAAAAAATTGTTTAAAAACACTATTTTAATATAAAAAGAGTTTTTTTGTCTGAAAAAAACTCTTTCAAAAAAGAAAAGTTGTTTAATATAAATATTTTTTTTAAATTTTGAAACAGTTTTAAGAAATACAAAAATTGTTTTAAATGTTGTAAAATTAAAAAAAATAGTTTAAAAATAATGGGTGTCGTTGGCGCGAACCTTTAAAAATAAGAGAATAATGAGTAAATGGGTGTTTTAGGAACTAAATGAGTTAAAAATAATTTTAAAAAAGAAAAAGAAATTTCGTATTAGAATAGTTTTATTTCTAAAAACATATTTTAATTGAAAATACATATTTATATTTTTTTGGAAAAAAACTGTTTCAAAAAATAAAAGTTAGTTTAATATAAATAAAAAACTTTTTTTTACATTTTTAAACAGTTTTTAGAAATACAAAGGGGTGACGCTGGCGCGGACCATTAAAAATAAGTAAATATTGAGTAAATGGATATTTGAGAGACTAAATGAGTTAAAAAAAGAAAAAAAAATAATAATACTAGACAACCCGAGAGATACTGTCGGGCTAATTAAAAAAATAAACTTAAAAATAATGGATGCCGCTGACGCGGACCTGTAAAAATAAAATAATATTGAGTAAATGGGTGTTGAAGGGACTAAATGAGTTAAAAAATATTTTTTTAAAAACAAAAAAAAACTATAGTTTTATTTTTAAAAAACATATTTTTATTTAAAATAAGGATTTTATATTTTTTTTAACAAAACTGTTTTAAAAAATAAGGTGTCAACTAAATAAATGAGGTGCCAACTAGATAAATGAGAACAAATAAGGATCAATAAAATTGCCAACTAGACAACCCGGTACTAGCGCGGTACTGGGACCTGGATTTTCTAGTATTATTCATTTTTAAAACAATTGTATATCATCTTTGTAGCTATGAGTAAATTCGATTCCTATAGGTTGAATATATTTTATATTCCTGTATCAATTTTTTGGGGAGGTAATGATTAGATTAATAAGCAAAAAAAATATCATATATATATATATATATATGTATATATATATAGGCCCTCTCTTGAGCAAAATCCATACGTGCTCATATTTTTCAAATGGTAAAGAAATAATTAAAAGAAAAATTAGTTTAAAATAATTTTTTTATATTTTAAAATTTTGGATTAATGTTTGACAGTTTTTTATTTCTTTTTAGCAATTAAAAAAAGTCCGCACCACACAGACTCAGTTTTTAGTCCCCAAGTAAAATTCTCCATGTGTGTGTGTGTGTGTGTGTGTATACAGAAAGTCTCATGATCATATTCATAAAGTTTCATAAAAAAATTCAGTCAAAAAGTGAGTGAGATGATCGCTAATATTTCAACGGTTAAAATGCATATTTATACCAAATTTTTACATATCACCTCATTTTAACGATTTTTTTAATGAATTTTTTTATGAAAAAAATTGGAGATGATTTTCTCACCGTGGAGAACATGTCCATGAAGTTTCATCATAAAATTCATTTTTTTACTACCATAATAAGTCCTTACAGGAGGGCGCTTATATATATATATATATGTGGGGGGTGGGGGTGGGGGGTGGGGGTGAGGGGGGGGGTGGGGGGGGGGAACTAAACATTGTAATGTGATTATAAATCTTTCACTGAATCAAAAATGTTTAAAGAAAATAAGAGAGTCAATTCATTATTTTTTGAGTAAATCACCCCACAGGTCCCTTACCTTTCCACTTATTTTAATTTCGTCATTCTCCTTTTTTTTGTTTCAATTTCACCCTCAACCTTTCAGTTCGTCCATGCCCTTTTTTTTGTTTCAATTTCGGCCTCAACCTTTCATTTTGTCTCAATTTAATCCATCTAATAACTATTTTTGATATAATTACCTATTTTACCCCTCTTTTTAAAAAAATTATAAAATGGATGTTATAAATATTAAAATCTAAACTATTTTATTATTATTTGGGGATAAAATATAGTTTTTATCCGAGAATAATAATTAAAAATAGTTTGTATTCTTACTTTATCCCAATTGTTTTATTTTTTTCAATCTGGAATAATAATTTTAATAATCAACTTAGTTTTTTATTTATAAAAAGATGCTTTTTTAATTTTAATTAAAAATGTTTAATATGATGTCTTAGATTCACGATTGATTAGTGCCAGTGGCGCGAACCCACCTCATTTAATAAATTTGGCCCCGATCTAGCGAACTAGTCAATCGCGAATCTAAGACATCAACTTTTCCTCCAACTATGTAATGTAATTGATAAACAAAAAAAATTTTGTGGTGTGGGTCCGCATCAGCGGCACTAATCAATCATGAATCTAAGACACCAAATTAAACGTTTTTAATTCAAATTAAAAAAGAGTTTTTCATAAATAAAAAAAACTGTGTTAACTATTAATATTATTATTCCAAATTTTTTAAAAACAAATAAAAAAAATTGGATAAAAGAAAATTAAAAATTATTTTTAATTATTATTCTCGGATAAAAAAACTATTTTTTAACCCAAATTAATAATAAATTTGTTTATTTTTCAAATTTTATAACATCCATTTTATTATTTTTTAATAAAGAGGGGTAAAATAGTCAATTGTATTTAAAATAGTAAGCAAATGGACTAAATTGAGACAAAATGAAAGGGTAAGGGCGAAATTAAAAAAAAAAGATAGGGATGAAATTGAGATAAAAGGAAAGGTTAATGATGAAATTGAAACAAAAAAAAGGACAGTGACGAAATTAAAATAAGTGGAAAGGTAAAGGACTTATGGGATAGTTTACTCTTATTTTTTCTACTGATTAGTTTCCCTAATAAAAAAAATTATATGTAACTACCGTAACATTCAAAGAAATAAAATGATAATTTGCCCTATAGGAGATTAAGTAAACAACCTAATATGGTCTTCTAGACTTTTATACTTTTTATTAATTACATTAGATTTTGGTACCTTTTTATTACTGTCCCATTTGTGTGGCCTTTAAGTATACAAAATATCTTTTTTTAAATCATAATATATTAACATATAAATAATTAATCAATTTTCTAATGTTTCAAAACTATTTTGTGCCACTGACTTTATGTTTATAGAAAAATAAAGTCTAACATAATTAGATTTATGTACTAAAGTTTAAAAGCTCACATTATGTAGCCATATAAATTACAAAATCCAGAAAAATATTATATATGTTTCAATCTAATAAGGGTGGTTTGAAACTCTTAAGAAACAAAGTATACTTTCCATATTTATTATCCAAAAATTATGAATAGATTTCAATGCTAGAAATGCGTTTAGGGGATCGTTCGAATGGCTAACTTTGTAATCTTCCGTAATCATACATATTGTTTTTTAAAATAAGATTATTAATTTCAAACGAAAAGCATATAATTTAGCATGATGAAGTGATCTTCCCATTGCATCAAAAAGTATAAAAAATTGTTTAGTTTAAGTCCCCTTGCACGTGTTTTTAGTACGTTAATTGCCAAAAATACCCTTTGCATGGTAACCGATTAATAACAAGTTGCATAATGCACATGATTTCTATGATAAGCCACGAGTCATAAAACGTTTCTTGTATATAAGAATATCTCTTATATCTTAGCCGAGATCTTATTTACGTAACTTTGCTTCCTTTTCAATCTTATGTTTTTATTAGGGTTCTTATTATTACGATAGAAAACGAATTTGTTTCATTTTTTAAAACACGGTAAATTTAGTGCTGCCAATTGATATTTACAACGTGTTCGTATGATGATTTTATTTACAAAATTCTAAGGAAACGAGAAAAGCTTAGATCAACTTTATTTTATATAAGATATGAAGTTTCAGGCAATTCATTATGTATTTTATATGATGCGATTTATTTAGAGAACATTATTGAACATAATTATATTTAAAAATTCAATTGTCTATCTGAGTAGTCAAGATAAGCATCAGTAAAATTCTTAAGTGTATCTATTAAGTTAATAAGGGAGTTTTGTCCTTGTTGAAATATAGTCTTCAACTAGTTGGATGTACATATTCCTGATATTAGTCAACTTCTCATATTTTGGCATGACTTAAATGACATAAAAACTCCATAAATCGTCAAAGGTCTGAGGAATGTCAAACCCTTCGATTAGTTCCAGTGTTAGTGGTAAGCCTATGCAAACTTGTGCTACATATAGGAAGAAATCGTACTATGCAGTAGTGTATTGTTGGAGTTCATCATCAATGTCTTCTAGTTTTCATATCACGTTGATTTTGAAATCCAGATAGCTCTCTGTACAAAAGTGTGCGCTACAACCGAATAATGCGACTTCTTAAATAGATCCAATTTTAATTAACCCTAATTTTTAGTTAAACACAACACATGCATCTAGAAGATTTATCAAATAAAATAAAGCATGCAGGATAAAATAAATTCAGGAAAAATCTCTGAAAGGAAAAACCTTTTATTTCACTATAATTGTAAATCGCAGCTTACACTGTTATAATGAAATAAATTTTGATACACGAATACCCGTATGCGTCGGTCGGTGTCATCAGTGTAGACACCCCATTATGTTACCCCATAAACTCTCCTTAGTCCCTAGCACCTTCCCTCATCACTACAGACCCAAGTCATACCCCGAGTACTGACCTAAAAGCCATCGGCACTCCCAGGCTCCGTTTGACCAAAAGTCAAACTCTTCAGCTCGATCGAGACCGAATGAATCTTCGAAGGGAACTGAAACCCCTTTCCAACGGTCCATCCCATGCGCGATTCTGACCTACCATGCGGATGAAAAACCCATTTCCCCCGAAACTCAATCAGGAGGCCACCGGGCGCTCTCGGACTCCGCTTGACCTAAGTCAACTCTTCAGCTCGATCGAGACTGAATGAATCTTCTAAGGTCACTGAAACCCCTTTCCAACGGTCCATCCCGTGCGTGATTCTGACTTACGATACGGACGAACGATCCGTTTGACTCCGAAAGGTCACTAAATGCTTCTAGGGCCCGATTAACCAAAGTCAACTCCCCGAACCTGATCAAACTCTTTGGAATGTCTAAGTACATTCATAACCTTTCCAAAGGTCCACCCCATGCACAATTTGGACTTACCTTGCGGACGAACGATCCGTTTGCGTCCGACGATTCCCCGTCCAATAGACTGACGAATGCTTCCGAGCCATATTTGACACAAAGTTAACTGCCGAACCCGGGAGCAGTCCAAAGGATTTTCTAAGATATCTGAATTACCTTTCCAACGGTCCACCCCGTGCACGATTATGATCAACGGTTTTCGTTCTGCGACTGATTTTCCAAAAAGGCCTGAAAAATACTACCAAACGGCAGGTCCTAGACCCAACCTATTGGCAGTGTGCCTAAACAAACCCGTCGAACGAAAGGAACAGGGCTATGCCGATCGACCATGCCCCGGGCCTATAAAAAGGAGGCCTAACCTCACTTGCAAAAGAGCCCATATCTGATAGAGATCACTCTCGGCGAATCCAAAAAACCTCTCTCAAAGTCAGCGTGATTTCCACACCCAAATCCCTTTCCAACCTTCACTTTTCATCATCCTTTTCACCAAACTTGGTGAATTCACTACCCTCCATCATCATCCAAGTCTAAGGGCTTCTCTCCAACATTCAATATCTTCAAGAAGGTCCAATTTTCTCAACTCTCTCCTTAAATTCTCATGAATTTGCAATAACTTGTTTTATTACTTAGCACTTTCATTATCTCATCTCACACATCCTAATATACTTTTTATTTAGTATTATTGCACATCTTTTAATTTCATATAAATAAAAACCCAAAAAATAAGAAAAAAGAGGGGTTGCTCATAAATTCCAAACGGGAATTCTCACACTTTTTCTTACACTTCTCTCATAACTAAAACACTTTTTCTACACACACACACACACAAATAAGAGAATCCCCAGTTGGATTTATGGGATAAACCCCACCCCTCGTTTTGTATGCAAACTACGTGGACTTTGATGCCCCAATAGACTACGTAGGCGTCTCGGGGTAAAAATCGAGACTCGAATCCTATTTTTTTTACTTTTTCTCTCATTTTCTATTTTCTCTAAACTCCATTCTCTTATATTATATATATATATATATATATATATATATATATATATATATATATATATACATATATTTGTTCTTAAGGGCGTATTATTCCGTATACGTTATCGTTCCCTCATAACGATTAACGTAGTGATGGTCGCCTAATTCCTATTTTCTAATACTTTTTACACCTTCCAACGGATGACTCGCTTTACCTCTTCCACGGTGTAAGTCGATGATTCCTATCTCCACTATATATACACATGCACACACATCACGGGGAAAATAAAAGGAAAATAGTAAAAACCCATGAGAGACCGAAAGGGCGGAATGGGGCTTGACTCTATCTACATGGATGCTATATTTGTTTATGTTTCCCCAATATCAGCATGTTCCCCCTTTTCCACGTGTATCCCATGCTTATGATTATGTTCACACACTTGTAGAGATTTCTCCATGTACACTTCACACCACGTGCACCTAGGATCACATATATCCACATGTTGCACGCATCACCCATCCATACTTGGTGTACCATTGGTACTTGCATTTTGCTCCCTGTTTGGAATAATCAAGAAAGACACTCTCATCATAAGATACTAATAAAAGAATCATGCATGATTCAAACGACATCAGCAAAGAAAATTGTTATTGACCAAATTTTTACCCAGTAACTGGAGGGTCACTTCGTGATGGGCGCTAGTCCGGCAGGGGGCAGTTAGCCTAAGCGATATGACTCTCACCTTCCATTGGCCAAGTACTTTCAACGTATATCGAACAGTTCCCCCGCATCGTACCGCTTTACCGAAGTCATGACGGGAGGTATATTGCAGGGAACTCGTTCACGTACGCCGAGTATATCGAATTCACTCTCACACGTACCGTCCCCACGAGGTATATGGTGAGGAAATTCAGGTACACTCAGTTATATCAAATGGCTTGTCCACAGGTACTAATAGCCCGCAATAGCAAGACGTATATCGTGGAAGTCACGCCAAAGGGGGGAACCCTTTCCGATTCACCTAACCAACTGCATACCCGCATATAGGTGTCAACCCTAGGACACACATGTTAGATTGTCAGTTTCAACCCAAAACTCTGCTGAAATTCTGGGTCGGCCTGCCGCCCGAATTTTTTCACATTTTTAAAACGAGACCCTGTCCGTGAGCCTGGTCACAAGTCCAGCCATAGCTTTACATATATTACAAACCTAATTTTTTCACGCTCAGGTCCCGTCCGGCATTTCATTTTGCATTTAGGAGAATTTAATACAAGTGAGAACATAATAATTGTAATGATCATGCTGAGATCCGTCTCACGAAAAAAAAAGTCCAAAAACATTTCTACCTTATTTATCAAAAAGCCAAAAACATTTCTCCTCTCTTTATCAAAAATCCAAAAACTAAAAAAAAAAACTTCTTCCCCTTTTCTAAAAAATAAATCCCATTTTACGCCTTCTCAGGTCGATCGCAAGCCCTTGGTCTGGCTCCTTATTGGCTTCGGTCTTCAGTCAAGTCACCCCGGAGTTCCGTCCGTTACCCTATTACTTCTTCTGAGTTCAGAATCCATACGCTTTCGTTGGATAACACAGATCAAGTACCTGTTGTGCTGCCGGATCTGATGGCAGTTCTAGATCAGCTTGTGTCCAAGATTGACAACCTCCAAATCGAGGTCCGAGATATGCAACGAAACCAGGTTCTCATTCCCTCAAGATCCCGAGGCCCTATTTCCTCGTGCTATGGATCCACCCGAGCCTATCTGGGTTCCCGAAGAGTATCAGCACTCTCCACGTGCCACTCCTGCTAATGAGTCGCCGCCTGCCCAGCTTCCGATGCTGAATCTTGCCCAGCATCGGGCTAACTTGCCTATGGTCATGAATCTGAAAGAAGAAGAATTGAACAAAGTCAAAGAGGACCTCAAGATGCTCACCAAGAAGTTTGACCAAGTCAAAGTCTCGAGAAATTACATGGATTACACCCATATGTCTCCTTATCCTAAAGCGAGGTTACCTGAGAAGTTCAAGATGCCAAATATCGAGAAATTCAGAGGAAGTGGACCCCCGATTGTTCATCTCCGAAGTTATAACCGTTCCATGACTCTACTAGGGGCTTCTGAAGAAGTTATGGCCCAATTATTTTAGCAAACTCTAAAGGATAACGCCCTCCGATGGTTTTTGTCTCTCGAAGAATCCAAAATTCGTAGCTGGGAGGATATAGCCCGAGAATTCATGTCACAGTACAAATACAATGAAGAGCTTAAGGTCACCCGCCGTGATTTAGAGCTGCTCAAGAAGAACCCTGTAGAATCAGTCAGTAACTTCATCGCCCGATGGAGGGAAAAAGCAGCAACTATGACCAATCGGCCTTCCGAGGAGGAATAGGTCAACATAGTAAAGAAGAACTTCTTACCCCATGTCCGAGAAATGATGGGAGGACAATATTATCCCCACTTTCGAGCTCTTAGAGAAGCAGGAGTAGAAATCGAGGAAGGTCTTGCCAAGACAGAAGTTGAACTAAAGAAAGTGTCCGGACAGTTCACCTCTAGAAAATATGACAAACCTGCCAGTGCTACAGTCTCAACCATCAACAACATCTCTCAACCAACCACCTCATGGGCACCAGACAGTCGCCCAGTCCCAGTCCAAAATGAATACACTGAGCTCCATGATCCCCTCTCCAAAGTCTATCAAGCCCTGCTAAGTCGAAACCTTATTAAACCCTTGGATCCCCGTCCATTGCCAAATCCACTCCCAAGAAACTTCAAGGCGGATGCCCATTGCGCCTTTCACCAAACAGATGGCCATACCACCCACCAATGCTTTCACCTCCGAAATGTAATCCAAGGTCTAATTGATCGGGGTACCATCGCCCTACCAGCCAATCCTAAGCCAAACACTACTCACAACCCACTTCCAAATCATACTAATGCAATCTTCTTAGAAGAGAACCCGGAATTCGATCCCTCAACTCAAATCACACACATATACTCTCCTAAACCTCTCCAAATTTGCCCATATTTCCTCCTACACCCTGCTAGCCTCACTGATCAGGCAATGTCGCTCCTTACTAGAGCATGCATTGTTATCCGTATCCGTTCTGAAAATGGAAGTCTGGAATTATCATAAGTCTTAAACCAACTCCTAGAGTTCGGGATGAAATTTCCCTCACAAATGATCATTGATTTCCACAGATTTAGTAAGTTACTCTTGGAAGCACAAAATGGGCCCGAGAGTCAGATAGTTGGGTAGTACCAACTGATGAAGTTAGCATAGATGATGTGGTCCAGATTATAGTCGAATTCTTTAGGCAGACCAACAACATTTGCAGTATCACCAAGTTATTCAATGCTTTAAAGCTATAAGGGCGCCTAGTCCCTTCACCCTTACACGTCCCCACAGAATGGGATGACATGTATAAAGAATCCGTTGAAGTTGTGGAATGCATCGACTTTACATGGAAGGACAGAATTGTTGCCACCGGATGGGGGGAAGAATTTGAAGATTTGAATGAAGAGGAAGCTTCAGAGAAAACTGGCCCGGTAGCCGAAATGTGTGGAATGATAGCATTTGAAGAACTCCTCGGAGAAATCAACAAGGTGGCAGAACAACCCAAGATCGACATGGAAACGGGATTCATGTTCTTTCCTTCTTCAGTAAATCACATAACCAGATCAAGGAGGCAGTACCAGATCCCAAGCTCACTACCAACCAATGACAAGGGGAAGGGCATGGAAAACCTTCATATGCCATAAATGACCCTCGAGGAGAGCAAGATCCTCGACCAACTAAAGAAAAATCAATCTACCATCACTCTATGGGGGCTTTTCATGTCTTCTCCGTGGCACATAAATGCTTTGATCAAGTTGCTCACTGGACCTACAGTTCCTCCATCTACCACACCAGAAGAAGCAATAAATTTGGTCGGATCCTTGACCTCTACCCGAATGCTATCCTTTTTTGAAGAAAAAATACCCAAGATTAGGCCAAACCACAATCATGCACTCAATATCTCCACCGAAGTTATGGGGAGGGTTGTGCCACTCGCTCTTGTCGACAATGGATTCACCTTGAATGTCTGCCCACAGAGGACCTTCAAATGTTTAGACTAAAAGAAAGTGACCTCGCTTCAACCTCCGCTATTGTAGGTGCCTACGATAATACCCGTCGGGAGGTGATGGGATCCATAAATCTTGTAATAGGGGTTGGCCCTATAAACCCTGTCGTTGAATTCCAAGTTATTGACATCCCAACTTGTTTCAATTTATTGATTAGATGACCTTGGCTCCACGGTATCAAGGGCGTGTCTTCCTCACTCCATCAAAAATTAAAAATCTTCATCGACGAACGGGTCATTATCATCGTGGGCGACGACGACAATACCAATGGTGCAAGTACCAGTAGTCCAGTCCTTGAGATACAGCACGGGTCAAATGATATGCTCCTATCAGGATTCTGAGTTGACCCACTTCTACTCTCGGCAGGGGACGACTTCAAAGAAAGGGGTTATCCAGAATACGACCCTCATGGCAACATCAAAGTGATTCAAATGTTTAGAAACATGCACTTCATGACTGGACTGGGGCTAGGACAAAGATGACAAGGGTTACTCGAGCCGATTGAACTGAAGAAAGATTTCTCTCCTTGTAGTTTGGGGTATCAACCATTAGAACGAGAGCTCAAAATGATCCTCTAGTCTCGACCAAAGAGAGGACTAGACTGCGTCCGGACTATCCCAGGTGATTCTTTGAATGGACGATTCATCAAAGAGGGTGAGAACTTACCCTTTTGGGGCTTTCCTGAACTATGGTATGACCATACAAACAAGAAGATGAAGCCTGGAATGGAGATCTTTTTCCAAGACAACTACCCATGGGTCGAGAGTTCCCAATACCATGTACAATCGCTCATCAAAGATACCGAAGAGATCGAGGAAAGTGACTCCGAAGATTCCTTCAGCTTACAGACACTAGGGCTGACACTCTGCATGGTTCACTCAGGTACTACATCACCGGATCCATCCCAACTGATTAAAGTTGCTGATACACCTCTCCTCAACTGGCATACTACGCCAGCTCTACCTGCTAAAATCTCCCATAATCTTAATGTTTACCCATTTCTTCTTCTATTCTCTATTATTGTTCAAATGTAATCGAGTCCTCTTTCGATGAGGTTCTCAATGTTGTTTTTCCTATCAATGAAATAAGCGAAGATTTTGAGTATCTTGTTGTGCCTTACATTAACTGTTTGGATTCTAATCAAACTTTTGATGATGATGATTTTGCAAATGAACAACTTAACTGATCTAAATAAGGTTAATAATAAACAACATAACCGCGTTCAAGTTAATGAAGAAGAGAATGTTGTTATTAACCTCGGTTCTAGTAGCCAACTGTGCAAGATTAAGATAGGGACTACCCTCGACGAGCATAAGTGTGCACAACTCGAAGGATTGCTAAAAGAATTCGTGGATGTCTTTGCATGGTCCTACGCCGATATGCACGGTATTGATCCTAAAATAGCTCAGCATGAGATTCCCACTCTTCCAGATTACAAGTCGATCAAGAAAAAGTTAAGAAAACTCCGTATCAAATGGTCGCTCAAGATCAAAGAAGATGGGGTCAAACAGTTGAACGTAGGCTTCATTCGTGTGATCGAATATACCACGTGGCTAGCCAACATAGTGCCCGTGCCGAAATTAGGAGGAAAAGTTCGGATGTGTGTAGACTATCAGGATTTGAACAAAGCCTCTCCAAAAGATGATTATCCGCTACCCAATATCAACATGATCATGGAAAACACATCCAGTCATGCTCTCAAGTCCTTTGTCGATGAGTTTTTCCAGATACAACCAAATTAAAATGCACCTAGACCACTAAGAAAAACTGCATTCATCACCCCATGGGGAACCTTTTGCTACACAGTCATGCCATTTGGTCTCAAGAATGCTGGGGCTACCTACCAGAGGGCTGCTACAACCATCCTGCACGATCTGATTCATAAGGAAGTTGAGGTCTATGTGGAGGTCAACTACACTGCTTTAGAAAAGGCATGTATTGCACTTGTCTGGGTCACCCAAAAGTTTCGGCACTACATGCTCGCCTTCCCCATCAAACTTGTATCCGAATAGACCCCATCAAATACCTGCTTGAGAAACTCACCTTGTCTAACCGAATGGCCCAATGGTTAATGCTCCTAGCCGAGTTAGATATCGTGTACGTCACACAGAAAGCCATGAAAGTAGGAGCCATCTCTTACTACCTCGTTGATTACCCCGTAGAAGAAGCCGATGTCTGGGTCTGTAAATTCCCAGATGATAACATCCTTTGCACTGCTCAAGACACCTTTAGATGGCAAATGTTCTTTGACGGCACTGCCAATAAGAAAGGATATGGCATTGGGATATTTCTGATTGCCCCAGATGACTCCCACACTCCCATCTCCATCAAATTGGATTTTCCTTGCACCAATACCATGGATGAATACAAGTCATGCACGGTAGGCCTCAAAGTTGCTCTCAAGAAAGATATTCGATGCTAGATGTCTACGGGGATTCCGCCCTCATCATCGGTCAAGTGCTCAGAAAATGGAAAGTCAAGGATGAGAAACTCTAACCCTTTCATGCCCACTTAGAAGAACTAGCCTCCCAATTCCAAGATATCACCTTGCATTACCTACCTCGATCAAAGAATAACCTAGCCTATGCCCTTGCTACCCTGGCCTCCATAGTCGACACACCTGAAGGAATAATTATGACCCCCTTCCTAGTTCAAAATCAAGACAAACCAACCCATTACTACCACATTGAGCTCGTCACTACAGAAGATCCCGAGATAGACAATTATTGGTACTATGATATCTAACACCTCCTTAAGCATGGTAGGTATACCGAGGGTTCCAACAAGAAAGATAGATCAACCCTTCGAAGACTGGCTGCCCAGTACATCATCTGTCACAAAGCACTGCTCAAAAGGAACTTCGATAGAACTCATCTGCACTGCATCGCAAGGGCTGACATTGAAAAGATAATGCAGAAGATCTACAGTGGGGAATGCGTACCCCACATGAATGGTCACATGCTTGCCAAGAAGATCATCCGATAAGGCTACTATTGGACCACCATGACCTACGATTGCACTGCCTATGTTCGGAGATGCCTCAAATGATAATAATTCTTTAACCTTCAGCATCTGCCTTCGTATGAATTATACAACATGACCTCTCCCTGGCCATTCTCCACCTGGGGCATCGACATTATAAGGAAGGTTACACCGAAGGCTTCCAACGGACATGAGTTCATCCTAGTTGACATTGATTACTTCACCCAATGGGTCGAAGCTGAGTCATACGCAGTGCTGAACGCCAAGAAAGTGGTCAAATTCATCAAGAAAAATATCATCTGCCGATATGGGGTCCCACACGAGCTAGTATCAGATAACGGGTCACATTTCGAGGCAAAAGTCACAAAAGTGGTCAACGAGTATGGGATTCAGAGACACAAATCTTCTCCCTACCAACCTCAGACAAATAGTGTAGTTGAAGCTGCCAACAAGAACCTCAAAGCAATCATCAGCAAGATGATCGAAAGCTGTTGCGATTGGGTTGACCGAATCCTGTACGCCCTCTGGGGATGCCGAACCTCAATTCGAACCTCTACTGGGGCTACCCCTTAGTCTTTAGTTTACGTTATGGAACTAGTACTACCCGTGGATATGCAAGTACCCTCGTTGCGCATCATGCTTGAAAATAAGGTCAGTGAAGAAGACTGGTGCCAAAACCGTCTTAACGAGCTGACCCTCCTAGATGAAAGGAGATTAAAAGCATTATACCCCGTAAAAGGGTACCATCGCCAAATAGTGCGATCATTAAACAAGAGAATCAAGGACCGTGGTGTCCGAGAAGGGGACCTAGCCCTCAAAGGAATCATAGAACCCATCTGGGACCCCAGAGGGAAATTCAAGCCCAATTAGAGCGGCCCCTATATTGTCAAGAAGATCTTGTCCAAAGGTGCCGCCATGCTCATCGACTTAGATGGGGAAGAGATGGCTCGTCCAGTCAACCTGGATCGTCTCAAGAATTCTACCGCTAGTCTGAAATCTCGGGGCGCTACGACTCTTCTCATCTCCCTTTTATTCTAAAAAAAATCTTTTCATTTCCCCTTACCCAGAACTACGTGGGCCCGATCCTCTGCAAAAATCATTTTAAAACAAATTAAAACTTTTCAAAAACCCCATAGGTACGTAGGCAACTCATACACCTTACATGAGCATGACCATTTTCTTTTTCATAAAATACTATTCTTTTCTTATCTCCGAGAACGATAGTCAATTCCAACATATACTTAAATAAAAGGTTTATGTATGCCTTAGCGATCAGTATAGATAATTCAAACAAACAAAAAACTCATCAAAGGCACAGATGGATGATCAAAAACTTATTTGTTTCACTAATAAGAAATTACGATACATATTACATAAGAAAAGGAACGGATAACTCCCTTCCCCCTACCATCCTAAAAAAAGCCAAATAGAATCCCCACATTTATTCCCCATAATAAATTCTCCAAGAGTCCTATCCACAGCTACCAGAGGAGCCTGCTCCGTCACCATCATCTACATCTTGGGGTCCTCAAGTTTCCCCTTCCTGAACAGAGTGTCACAGACACTCCATGGACCGATAAGCTCGAACCAGTTTCGAATAAACCACGACACCTCCCTCTATGGTGTCAAAAGAAACAAACCACCTTTGTCCAGTCCCTACTGCCAACACCTTGCTAACTACTTTCCTCGACAACCACTTCATATAATCCCCAGGGATATGACAAACTCTCCCAACAGACGGAGAGGGATGAATCGACGGACGCTAATTCTCCCACAGAGAGCCAAGCCGCATGCGCAGATGCTCAGTTAATTCCTCTACCAGAAAGAAATTTAGTGTCCGAGGTGGCACGACATGTTCTCAGCCAAATTTGCACAGAAGCCGCGAAGGGAAATAAAAAGTGATCTGTCTGAGACCAACCAGCCGCACATATGAGTATTCTCTTAGCTCTAGAACAGGCAGCAATTGACCCCACCAAGGCACTAACCAGTACAAATTTCGTGCCCTATGCTCCATAAAATAATTCTCCCAGCTCGCAATATCCAGGCCAACGTAGAAAAAGTGACGCGAAAAGAAGTTGGGTACAACCGACAAAGGATCTTTTGGAAGGGTCACCAGGCGGAGTCTTTTAGACAACCACATGAATAGCATCACGGGACTACCCCGCAAGAAATCAGAACCACCTTCTCGCCAGACATCCAGACCGTTCAGGGTCTCTGCCAGTATCACCGCCGCAGGATTGCGGCGGTATGGCATCCATGAAGTAATGGCTGTAAGTTGTGGATCCACCAGCAGTTTCCCAGTCACCTACAGCAATTTTGAAACCAGGCCCAGAGCAACGGATCGATCACAGCCAGCATCGCCTACTTCTCGAAAACACACGAACTACAACACTGTCGAGAGGGAAATCATTCCTCCAACAACCAGTGATCTAGCCGCCGAAGGCGAAATGTGAAGATGCTCAGTCAGCAAATTCCTGGGAGAATGAGAAAATTTGGGTAAAGCTGCAGCAACACTGGGATTTATTTCCGGCATGGTAGAAAATTCCTCGTAGGTAGGACAAACTTCATCGAACCCAAAACGGAATACATGGTCTTCGGGGTACCAAGATTGTACCGCCACCATCAGCATGTTCCCCTCAATGGACCGATTGCGCAACAAAGAGACTAGACGCGTGTTGAAAGCATAATAGTCGACATTATAAGAGCACATTGCTTCCAAGGCTTCGAGGTAATTAGCAAGCTCAATGCTACCAGGGAGAGCCATCTTGCAAGACTAAGAAACAGTAGACAAGTGAAGGTGTGATGGAAACACTCCACCCTTCCCCTTTTTATACTTGAGAACCCTCACAAGAGACACAATCCCTACCGAAATCGGAGGGAATCTTACCCCTAAAAGGTACAAAAGTCTGAAGAAGGCACAAATCAAAAGCTTTGAATTGATGGGACTGGACTTGACTGCCGATAGGTAGGACAAGGTGCTTGTCGATTGGCAACCCCCTATTTTTAGAGATTTTCCTTTTTCCTCTTTTATCAAAATCAGAAGCCCAATAAAAATAAATTGATATTCTCAATAGAATTTCAAAAATCCTTTTCCATCCTTATAAAATTTCCCATTTTTAACATTCCACCAAAATCCCAAAAATATCTCTTTTTACGGTCTCAGCAACAAAGTAAAAAGCGCATGTGCATGCATTCACTCATTCATCATTAACAAAAGATAATAAAAATCCCATTTGCATTGCATATGTATATTCTTCTGTGTTACATCAAATTTTGGAGGAAATAAAAGAAAAGCAAAAAAACAACGGGACTCAGCCCGAACCCACATTCTCTCTCTCTCTCTCAACTACCCTTCACCCCTCTCTCTAAGAGCTTCCACCCCTGCGACGCGCTCTTTTTCCCCTACAGTGAGATGACGCACCACCGCTACCAGAGCCAGAGTCCTCCCCGGACGAAGAAAAAGGCACCAAACAAGAAAGAACCAGGACCGCATCTAGAATATGGATCGTCACCGAAGATATCCAGTCTCTGATGTCCCTCGGCCAAGTGGTCGACACCCAAACTTACTGCAAAGAAAAGGCAAAATCAGTATCAAAGAGGGATTGAAACAGAAAAGTAACCAAAAAGAGCAAGAAGATATACCGCAGGACGAAAGACCTACTCTATCAAATCCAACTCCTCCGGATCCATCGCATGAGGAAGATGTAACATAGGCACCATCCCTCCATCAGCTCGCCAAATATTGTACGAAGGAGTGTGCAATCGCACGAAAGGAACCTCTGAAGCCGCCGTCGCCGCCGCTGCCACTGTCGTCGGACCACCACCGCTATGGGAAGACCCCACTGCTCGATTAGAACCCACAGGAGGGAAAGGCAAGGCATCATATATGTTGGGCGCCATCAACCAGCTAGTCACAAAGTCCATATAGTCATACGATACAGTCATAGTAATGTATAACAGGTAGGACTCGTCGATCATCGTCGCGGTCCTCGCATCCTTCGACAGTAGCCGCTCCCACCTCATAGACATATGAGGATGCGCGGGTGGCACCACCACCTCCTCATTATCAATTTGCCAAATCACTTGCTCCCCCAGATACCAGGAATGGCCGAACTCATGCGCCACCAAACGTCTCATTTGCACGTTCACCTCGATCGCCCCCATATCCTGAATGGTTGTCCCCCAAGGGTAAAAGGTCACCTGAAAATCCCCAAGCAGGCATAAGTCAATACAAAATCATAACATGCCAAAACTAAGGCTGAAAAGGAAAGAGTCTTACCCTACCACTGGTCAGGCCATTCAAGACCTGACGCACCGCCTCCATAGAGAGGGATCCCTTCGACTGTCGATTGGATTTGCGCCATCGATACAATCGGTAGAAGTCCCCAACAGTATCATCCTTCAAAGCGATCAGCGGGGTATTGCACCCAATCACCTCATAGAACCACGTCTGCCCAAGACAAGAATTCATAATCAACAAGAGACGCATAAGGAAAATGCAAATGCATGAAAGGAAAATGCGCAAAATTAAAGAATACCTCAAGAAGATACATGGCTCCAGTAAAAGTTTGTTGGCAACAACGGCTGAATGCATCCAAATAAAATAGAGGTTCGCCAAAGTCAGGCTCCCCCAATCATAAAGAGGGATGTTTGAAAACATCCTCAAGTACGGCAAGAACCACAAATGGACGACGTCACCACTCGACGCCACCATGAAACCTCCCAGCACCAACAAGATAAACAATCGGCCCAGCTGCCTCACCTGCAACCCATCCTCCACATCAACCACCCTACCCAGTAGAACATCCTTCAGTAAGGACAATCGGATGGAATTCCCATAGACTATCCTCCCTATTTCACCGAGCTCCGGCCTCACCCTTAGAGAGCGATCCACCTCTATCTTCTCCCCCTCACAATCCAGCCCATTAGCTGCTGCACATCTATGGGAGTCACGGTCATCTCCCCAAAACCAAAATGGAAGGTGTGGGTAGTATCCCACCATCTCTCCCCCAATGCGCACAAGAGCGCTATTGATCGAGGCGTCTCATCCAGCGCAGACGCCAACCTCTCCAAACCTGCTGATGATACCATCCAACGCACCACAAGTGGAAGATGCTCCCAGACATCCTTAAGCCCCGTCGTCCCGTGGGCACGCATGTTCTTTAAAGAGATATCAGACTGAAAAAAGAAGAAACCTTGTCAAAATTCAAGGAAGAAAGAAAAAATCACCAAAAAGAGGAGAATGCCAAAAGTCAGGTTACTTACATAACCACCAGGGCTCACCACCTTAAAAGACCGATGACGCGATGGCTCCCACAGCAAGGTTTGCTCATCCGCAACCGACTCGAATGAGTCAAAGGAATTCTCACTCCCCAAATCAAGAGGAGCCCTGGCCCTCCACTCCATGTTCGCCCAGTCATCAACAGTCAACCATTCCCTATGCACTATAGTGCTCACAAAGGTGGCCATTTCTTGGAGATCGAAATGCTAGAATGATTTGCAGAGGAAAATCGTAGAAAGAAAGAAAGCAAGAAGCTGTGAAAAACGAGGGGAATTCACCCCTTTCATATAGGATGCTAAGCGTCATGCCGATCGGCATTGACCCCCCACCCATCGATCAGCACTATCTCCTTACCTTCCCGAGGCTGTCCAAATGTCTGTGCCACTGCCGAATGGTACCCTCTGAACAATACCGACCGGCACCCCCTTAAAATTTCGTACAAAAATTACCAAAAAATCCGAAAATATCCTCATAAAATTCCTAAAAATCCTGGAAAGGATTTTAACATTTTTACCAAGAAAATTTCACACTCCCTCAAGGAAAACCCCCATTTCCCCAGCGAAACTCTCAAAAACCAAGTGAAACTCCTCCCGACAATGACCCCGGAGGATCTCTAAGGATCACCTCCTATCCCCCAATGGTCTTGAAATACGTCCAATCCCTGGACCATCTAATCACTTCCCCAGTGAAGTTTACGGCACCAAACTTGCCTTTCCTCCTCAAAATCCCTAAAATCACAAACGCTTCCCCGACAATCAGCTCCCCGGCTCAACATAACATCACGAGGTAATTTCCCCAGCGGAACTCCCGAAAGTCATTTTTAAAGTCTCCAAAAGACACTCTGCTTTTTCCCCAGCTCATTCCCCAGTGGAACCCAAAATCTAATCTTTATTCCCTTTTTGGTCATAATTGACCTCGGTCTTGGATCGTCACCTTAGTTAGGTCAGAATTGACCTCGGTCCTCGGTCGTCACCTCTCTTAGGTCAGAATTGACCTCGGTCTTGGATCGTAACCCTAGTTAGGTTAGAATTGGCCTCGATCCTCAATCATCGCCTCTTTTAGGTCATAATTGACCTCGATCTTGGATCGTTATCCTAGTTAGCTCAGAGTTGACCTCGATCCTCGGTCGTCACCACTCTTAGGTCAGAATTTACCTCGGTCTTGGATCGTCACTTAAGCCTCGGTCTTGTATCGTCACCTTAGTTAGGTCAGAATTGACCTCGATCTTGGATCGTCACCTAAGTTAGGCCAGAATTGACCTCAGTTCTCGGTCGTCACCACTCTTAGGTCAGAATTGACATCGGTCTTGGATCATCACATAAGCCTACAGAATTGTCTTCGACCCACATAATTGGTCATCTCTACATAAGCCCTCAAAATTAGCTTCGACCCGCAGAATTGGTCATCTCTACTTATGCCCTCAGAATCGTCTTTGAACTGCAGAATTGGTCATCTCTACTTAAACCCACAGAATTGGCTTCGACCTGCATAATCGGTCACCCTCATCTTCAAGCCCTCAGAATTGTCTTTGACCCACATAATCGGTCTCCCTCATCTTTAAGCCCTCAGAATTTGCTTCAACCCGCAGAATCGGTCACCCTCATCGTCAAGCCCTCAGAATTATCTTTGACTCGTAGAATTGGTCATCCTTACATAAGCCCGTAGAATCAACTTCGACCCACAGAATTGGTCATCTCCACGTAAGCCCTCAGAATTGGCTTCGACCCACAGAATCGGTGACCCTCATATTCAAAGCACTTATAATTGGCTTCGACTCGCAGAATCGGTCACCCTCATCCTCAAGCCCTCAGAATTGGCTTTGACCCGCAGAATCGGTCACCCTCATCTTCAAGCCCTCAGAATTGGCTTTAACCCACAGAATCGGTCACCCTCATCTTCAAGACCTCAGAATTGGCTTTAACCCACAGAATCGATCACCCTCATCTTTAAGCCCTCAAAATTGGCTTCGACCCGCAGAATCGGTCACCCTCATCTTCAAGCCCTCAGAATTAGTGTCGACCTGCAGAATCGGTCACCCTCATCTTTAAGCCTTCAGAATTGGCTTCGGCCCATAAAATCGATCACCCTCATCTTCAAGCCCTCAGAATTGGCTTCGACCCGCAGAATCAGTCACCCTAATCTCCAAGACCTCAGAATTAGCTTCGACTCATAGAATTGGTCATCCTCATTTCCTTAGTTCCCCAGAATCAGCCTCGACCCTCTAAATTGGTCATCCTCGTTTCCTTAGGTCCTCAGAATAGTCCTCGACCCTCCGAATTGGTCATCCTCCCTCAAAATCATCATGCGGTGTCTATTCGATGGCTATCATTTGTTCCAAACTCACCTGTCGAGGGGCTCTATAGACACCCCATTCTATTACCCCCTAAAATTTCCTTAGGTCCCTAGCACCTCCCCTCATCACTACAGACCCAGGTCATACCCCGAGTACTGACCTAAAAGCCTAGGGCACTCCCAGTCTCCGTTTGACCAAAAGTCAAACTCTTCAGCTCGATAGAGACTGAATGAATCTTTGAAGGGAATTAAAACCCCTTTCCAACGGTCCATCCCGTGCACGATTTCGACCTACCATGCGGACGAACGACCCATTTCCCACAAAACTAATTCAGGAGGCCACCGGGCTCTCCCAGACTCCATTTGACCTAAGTCAACACTTGAGCTCGATCGAGACTGAATGAATCTTCAAAGGGCACTAAAACCCCTTTCCAACGGTCTGTCCCGTTCGCGATTCCAACTTACGGTACGGACGAACGATCCATTTGACTCCGAAAGGTCACTAAATGCTTCCAGGGCCCGATTGACCAAAGTTAACTCCCCAAACCTGATCAAACTCTTTGGAATGTCAAATTACATCTCCTAACCTTTCCAACGGTTTTCCCCGTGCATGATTCGGACTAACCATGCGGACGAACGATTCATTTGTGTCCGACGATTCCCCGTTCAATTGATTGGCGAATGCTTTCAAGCCATATTTGACCTAAATTTAACTCCCTAACTCGGGAGCAGTCCAAAGGACTTTTGAAGGTCTCTGAATTACCTTTCCAACGGTCCACCCTGTGCATAAATCTGATCAACGGTTTGCGTTCTACGGCCGATTTTCCAAAAAGGCATGAAAAATACTGCCAAACGGCAGGTCCCAAACCCTACCTATCGGCAGTGTGCCTAAACGCACCTCTCGAATGGTAGGAAGATGGATATGCCGATCGTCAATGCCCTGGGCCTATAAAAAGGAGGCCGAACCTCACTTGCAAAAGAGCCCAGATCTGATAGAGATCACTCTTAGCGAATCCAGAAAACCTCTCTCGAAGTCAGCGTGATTTCCACACCCAAATCCCTTTCCAACCTTCACTTTTCATCATCATTCTCACTAAACTTGGTGAATTCACTACCCTCCATCATCATCCAAGTCTAATGGATGCTCTCCAACATTCAAGATCAAGCTCAAGATCTTCAAGAAGGTCCAATTTTCTCAACTCTCTCCTTAAATTCTCATGAATTTGTAATAACTTGTTTTATTACTTAGCACTTTCATTATCCCATCTCAAACATCCTAATATACTTTTTATTTAGTATTATTGCACATCTTTTAAATTCATATAAATAAAAACCCAAAAAATAAGAAAAAAGAGGGTTTCCTCATAAATTCCAAACGGGAATTCACACTTTTTCTTACACTTTTCTCACAACTAAACACTTTTTCTACACACACACACAAATAAGAGAATCACCGGTTGGATTTATGGGATAAACCCCACCCCTCATTTTGTATGCGAACTACGTGGACTTTGATGCCTCTATAGGTGACACGACTCAAAATGTGTCTCTAAAGTGTGTACTCTCTAGGCTCAAGTGCAAGCCTGTCGCTCAAGTAATAATCCGACAAGTCGGGTATCGATCCTCTGGGAAAAAGGACAACGGAGTTGTGACGATGGGATAAGACGGAGGAATCCTAACGATGGCTCTAAAAAGAAAGGAAAAAGATTTGGTTTTGGGAATGATTAGACTAAATGCAATTATGAAATTATGATGAAAAATGCAACTAACTAAAGTATCTAAACGAGGAATAATGAATTGAATCGAAACTTTTTAAACTAAATGATGAGAAAACAGGATGAGAATACAATCCCCCAACCCTAGTGCAATGCAGTGACAACGTCAATCATAAATTTATCCGATAAATCAGACCCGAAATTTAGTACTCCCAAGCATTATGTATACGAATCAAGCCCGCGTCATACCTAATCTGAGGATGAGTAAATCGGTATTGCGGTAATTGCACTCAAATTTTACTCTAAATCATCATGAGTACCCAAAGGTAAACGAGATATAAAGATCCACAATTATTATGTAATTACGCAATACGATCAAAATTTATCGTTAAATTCATCGGATTAATGTTATACACATGTACTAACACATCAGGTTGGGTTCATGCATCCCAACCTTTTAAACCTAGCCGGACATGTTAAATGGACTAATGCATGAAATAATAACGTTGCATGTGTAAGAATTCATGATGAAACTAGATTAAAGCATGTAAATATGTATTATGAACGCAACAATAAGTTGA
Source organism: Sambucus nigra (assembly GCA_949130495.1). Classification (NCBI taxonomy): domain Eukaryota; kingdom Viridiplantae; phylum Streptophyta; class Magnoliopsida; order Dipsacales; family Adoxaceae; genus Sambucus; species Sambucus nigra. Next base: position 227,666,704 of record OX422219.1, read on the forward strand.
ATCGAATATGGAAACTAAGCATGCAAGAACAATGACAAAAATTTTGAATCTTGAATTAAAACTTGAAAAACAAACCCGTAACAATTGAATCTTGAAGTAATTAATTCCCTTGATGTTCCTAGATGTTCTTCTCTATTTCTCTCTATCAAAAAATGACTAAAACTATCCCTAATGGCTGTTCCTAAGTTGCTGCCCACGTTCCCTACAATTTTTGAGAGTTTTAACCTAATAGGAGTCTTCGGAACCAATCAGAATAAAGGAGCAAATTCGCGCATCAGGGACCCCGAATCGGTTCGGCCTGTACCCCGAACCGATTCGCCCCCCAAACCGGTTCAGCCTGGGGTTCACGAATGCTTGCTGGTTTGGGGTGCTTATTCAACACTTAGAATTTTTTAGCTTTCTTTCCTTTCTTCCTTGGATTTTTCTTCAACTTCAACTGGGCATAAATCATCAACCGTAGCTCGGCTTTGGGTGCCGTTTCTTCCAGTGTTCTCGTTGTTCCGAGATCTTAAACTTTCCATTTCACTTCTCCTTCCGGATCTGGCTGCAAAATTACCAATTTTCCCTTGAACTTGCCTTCTTAGCTTTTCTAGCATTGTCTTGCTTCCTCTTTTGCACTGCTTACATAATTAACCTGTAAAACCAATAAGAGAAGCACGAAACACGAAATACTCGCCAACGAAGATTAGTAGCATAAATGTGCATCAAATCCATATATGTTACATCACTCGGGTTCACAAATGTACTGAAATTAGGGGGATAAATATACAATATTTATGCCCAATCAAACCCCCCTAACTTAGAATTTTGCGTGTCCCGAGCAATGTAAAAGAATGAGAGTATGAGTTAAGGATCCATCAAAAACTTTATTGGGATAGAGCACCTCTTTCGCGGGCAAGCGATTGCATTTAGCGCATGCAACAAGCCTTTAAACCTCTAGGTTACCCTAGTAGGACGAGTTGTGTCTCGTGAGGGTTTGCAGTGAATATACCCACAACATTCGACTCAAAGAAAATTCAAAATACGCAAAAATTGAGCAATTCAAACTTTTTCAGAAAATAGTCATCATTAAGTCATATTTACGAGTCTCAAACCGTAGTGTGTGTGTGTGTCTGCGAAGCCGGAAATATAACCGCCAATTTTCACCGATTGATCATTACGTTACTTATCCGAAAATTTGTTTTGATTTCAATTTCTCACGGGACGCTCTCACAAACTAATCTCTCGGATTATGGCTATTCTCTCGGCATGCGTGATATAAAAAGTAAATGTAATGGAAGCAAATTCACGCATACTAGTAGAAAGATGGAAACTTTATGGAGAAAGGACCTCATCAACGGATTACGATTTTAAAAAGGGGAACATTGCCTTTATTTCGCGCACTTAGCCTCTTATATTATCTTTTGGTGTCTTAGCTCTCCACGCGATAATCAATTTTCGCAATTTGGACTCGGTTAGGACTTTTTCGGTTGAAGGTTGCATTGGGTAAAATGAAGGAGGTATGGAAGGTTGGAATTGGAAACGTCATTAATGATGTTCAATTGTGCTTTTTTCGGGCTATTGCTCATTTTTTTCTTCTTTTTCTATTTTTTCTTGTTGTTTTTGTTGAGCATACTATTTTGTTTCTTGCCCCTTTATATGCACTTTTTGGACTTGAAATCTGAATTTTTCATTTTTCACAATTTCGGCTATTTTGGGTTTTTCGGGTTGTCAAACGAAAGGGAAAATTATTCGGCTCAATTTGGGTTGCAAAGGGTGATTTTTCGCTACTTTTTCTGGACAAAATTTTGGGTGACAAACGAGGGCCTACTTCATTGCCCAAAATGCCAATTGCGTTACCATATGCGTTTCGAGGTGAATTTAAGTTTAGAGACTAATTTGGCACGTTTTTCAAGGCAATATTGCACACATTTTTCAAAACCGATCAAAATGAAAGGATTGAGATCATTGACAACTTATTAAGCGCTAAAAAGAACTTTGAGTTAACAATTAACTCGGAATGATTTAAAAACTCACAAAACGTGATAGGCTCGAATCTCACCGGGTTTGTTAATCTCCACATTTATTCGTTAAGTCATCGATTTTCGCACAATTTCCATCTTTGGTCAATTTCGGCTTTGTGTATGTTGGATGTTTACAATTTGAGACTCCAATTCGACTTTTAATGATATTTTTGAAAAATTTAAATTCCAATTTTTATTTATTTTGAACAAAAATATTTTTGGGTTTTTCAAAATTTTATGATTTTTTTGGAAATTTTTGGGCATTTCGAAGATTTGTGAAGTTTTAGAAGTACGCACTTGTGACCCCCCCCCCCTAACTTAGACTTTTGCATTGTCCTCAAGCAAAAAGGACGAAAATCTAACTCAAGGCGAATGAAAAGTGCAGAAAAATAAAACAAACAAATATTAAAATGCAACAAGACACTATATGACACTCATGCATGACTCGAAAATACAACAATAATCACCCCATACGCGTCGGGGGTTCGAAGACCTCTCATCTCTCCATAAACTCACCCGATCCCACTCACGGGGTTTGATGTTCTCCTTGTCTCTCCCGTCCTAGGATTATAAGCTAACAATCGGAACAAGTTGGGACATCGTCCATAGATAAAGGATAGACCAGGAGACTCATCGTGACTAACTGAAAAGGGATCCTCGTGATGCTGGCTCAAAGTGTGATCTGCGTGCACTAACTCGGAGGGAACACCTAGGTTTCGTTCAATTTTTAAGATGCATGGGTCGGGCTCTAAGTCAGATGAACCACAATTTTTATCCTCACTTGCCTTCGGGGCCTCTAGTGTTGTGGGTGGATTGTCACAACGAAGGAATTCATTAATTTTTGCTTTCAATTCACTTTCGTCTAAGTGACTACATGAATCCAATAGGGATTGGCCTTCAATAGTAATACTGTCATCCACCTGCCCGAATTCTCTTTCAAAATATTCCATGCTCATGGCTCCTAGTTCTCTCTCTCGAGTAGTGCCTACGTCCTCTCTTACTTGTTCGATCTCCAACTCCACCAGTTTTCTCTCTTCTAACCCCTCTCTCTCTTTCAATTGCGGTCACTACACAACTCTCCCCCACTTTTCTCTCATTATCACAACTACCACTATTACTTGATGAAATACGGCACACCCCTAACGGCTCTCTCTTGTGGGACCCATCATTCTCATGGCTCGACACTAAGCAGGACCCTAGGGCATCTCCACAATGATTTTCCTCAAAGTACTCCCCTACGATCTCGTCTATGAAGCTCACCGCGTGAAGGTCATCTTCTTCCCCCGTATGTTGGGCGACATGGAAGATGTTGGTCTCTAAGGTCATGTTCCCAAAGGTGAGTTGCATTCGCCCATTCCGAGTATTGATGATTACGTTAGCCGTAGCTAAGAAAGGGCGTCCAAGGATGATGGGAACATGGTTGCTCGAGTTAAAGGAGGGCTCCATGTCCCAAATGACAAAGTCTACCGGGAAGTAGAAAGTGTCAATTGGGACGATCACGTCCTCGACTATGCCTCTTGGGATCTTCACGGTTCGATCCGCTAATTGGAGAGTGACCTTTGTGGGCTTGAGGTCGCCCAAGTCAAGTTGCCTATAGATGGAGTAAGGGAGGATATTGACACTTGCTCCCAAATCAAGTAAGGCTTTTTCGATTTTGCTTTCTCCAATGATGCAGGAAATGGTGGGTGCACCGGGATCTTTGAATTTAGGTGGGAGATCATTGAGTAGAATGGAGCTCACATTCTGTGCTAGAAAGACATTTTTCTTTACCTTCATCTTTCTCTTTACCGTCAACAAGTCTTTAATGACTTTTCCATAAGCTGGAATTTGCTTAATGGCATCGAGGAAAGGTAAATTCAGCTTAACTTGTTTTAGCACGTCTAGCACGTCATCACGTGGGTTTCCTTTATGGGAAGGAATTAGCCTTTGAGGAAACGGTGCCGCGGAGGGTGGTTTCACTACTACCTCGGGCTCACTAGCATCTTCTTTATCGCTCTCATTTAAGGGGACATCTTCGACCTCTTTTGTGTCGGGCGAAATCTCCTTGTCTTTAAGTACGTCTCGTGGGAGAGGAGACAAGTCAACTACCCTCCCACTACGTAGAGTGGTAATTGCGCTACATTGCTCAGGTAGGTCATGGGGTGTCGAGCTAACACTAGTTTGACCTTGGAGAGGTCTTTGGCCCTGGATAGGAAACTTGCCCTTCTCTTGGACACTCAACGAGGATTGTATTTTAGACAGATTCGCATTTATGTCGCCGATCAGACGGTCATATTTGGCATTGGCTGCGGTCTGGTTTGCAATGAATTGATTCATGGTATCCTCGAGAGTTCTCCGCTGTGGTGGAATATAATTTCCTTGAGGTGGTGGTGCTTGCATATGTCCATGCATGTGTGGAGCTTGTTGAAATTGTTGTGGTGGAGGAGGGGCAACATGCGAAGGAGGGTTCATTGCGGCATGTTGTTGCCCGTAGCTAAAATCGGGATGATTTTTCCACGAAGGGTTGTATGAATTCCCACGCGGGGCACCTAAATTACCCTTAAAGCCTCTTATACCACTAACTTTCTCCTTTAACATTACTTTGTAGGTGGGTATCGTTGGACATTCCTCAGTTGAATGTCCCGCCTCACAAATCGCACACACCTTCACGACAGGGTTCGGAATGGGTACAGCTGCTCCTTTTCCATATAACTCGCATAGGTCTCGCAATCCTTTCTCAATGGTCTCCAATCGACAATCCGTCATAGAATTCTTATCTACGTGGAATAGGCTGGACACCGATGGAGCAGTGGTGGATTGTCTATTTCGATTTTGAGTGTTCGGGTCAGAGGTATCCCAGGATTGGGTAGTCTCGGCGACATACCTCATGTGAAGATTAGCATCGTAGGCATCGAGATCGATAAACGGACCGCTTCCCATAGTTTCAACAAGTTGTTTGAAGTTAAGATTTAACCCATTATAGATAAAGGAGATTATTTGCGATGGATCAAATCCATGATGGGGGCATGAAGCCACTAACTCGTTGAAACGTTCATAACATCGATGGAATGGCTCATTTTCATGTTGCCTAAATGCTTGAATTTGAGCCTTGATAGAGATTGTTCGATGTGGTGGGAAGAATTTCTTGAGAAATTTTGACTGGAGCTCATTCCAGGATGGAATCAAGCTTGGAGGTAAAGACCATAGCCAGTCTTTAGCTTTATCTTTAAGCGATAATGGGAAGAGTTTGAGGCGGATTACCTCTTGTGCGCAGGTTTGATCATTGAGAGTATCACACACGTCCTCAAATTCCCTTATATGGAGGTATGGCTTTTCAGAATCCATACCGTGGTAATGTGGTAGCATCTGGATCATTCCATTTTTGAAACGGAACTGCCCGGCATTATACGGGAGTATAATGCATCCCGGAGTGACAGTGCGCTCAGGATATAAGAATTCTCTCAACGGGCGGTACGGAAGCTCTTCCTCACCGGTAGGTGCATTACTATGTTGCGACATCTCTCTCTCACTTGACGACTCGGCGCTCTCATTGGGTGTGCTCGAAGTGTGTCCTACGAATGAGAATGGAGTGTTACTAGAGACTGAGTGTGACGGTGTGGGCGGTGGGATCCAAAACTATGGGGCGTTTGGAGTGTGGGGACTATCAGGGTTATACTCAACAAGTGGATTTTCGTGAATGCTGGTTGGAGTATTATGGGGTGTGGGAGTGGTTTCAGAATTTTTCATTAAGGCTTAGGAGAGATGAGGGTGAAATTTTGAAATTTTTTTATTTATTTATTTTTTTAAAAATTTTTGGTCAAAGCTTTGGATTGACTCAATCTAATCCTAAGTCTACCTAATTCCCCGGAAACGGCGCCAAAAACTTGACACGACTCAGAATGTGTCTCTAAAGTGTGTACTCTCTAGGCTCAAGTGCAAGCCTGTCGCTCAAGTAATAATCCGACAAGTAGGGTATCGATCCTCAGGGAAAAAGGACAACGGAGTTGTGACGATGGGATAAGACGGAGGAATCCTAACGATGACTCTAAAAATAAAGGAAAAAGATTTGGTTTTGGGAATGATTAGACTAAATGCAATTATGAAATTATGATGAAAAATGCAACTAACTAAAGTATCTAAATGAGGAATGAAGAATTGAATCGAAACTTTTTAAACTAAATGATGAGAAACCAGGATGGGAATACAATCCCCCAACCCTAGTGCAATGCAGTGACAACGTCAATCATAAATTTATCCGATAAATCAGACCCGGAATTTAGTACTCCCAAGCATTATGTATACGAGGTTCAAGCCCGCGTCATACCTAATCTGAGGATGAGTAAATCGGTATTGCGGTAATTGCACTCAAATTGTACTCTAAATCATCACGAGTACCCAAAGGTAAACGAGATATAAAGATCCACAATTATTATATAATTACGCAATACGATCAAAATTTATCGTTAAATTCATCGGATTAACGTTATACACATGTACTAACACATCAGGTTGGGTTCATGCATCCCAACCTTTTAAACCTAGCCGGACATGTTAAATGGACTAATGCATGAAATAATAACGTTGCATGTGTAAGAATTCATGATGAAACTAGATTAAAGCATGTAAATATGTATTATGAACGCAACAATAAGTTGAATCGAATATGGAAACTAAGCATGCAAGAACAATGACAAAAATCTTGAATCTTGAATTAAAACTTGAAAAACAAACTCGTAACAATTGAATCTTGAAGCAATTAATTCCCTTTATGTTCCTAGATGTTCTTCTCTATTTCTCTCTATCAAAATATAACTAAAACTATCCCTAATGGGCTACGTTGGCGTCTCGGGGTAAGACCCGAGACTCGAGTCCTATTTTTTTTTTACTTTTTCTCTCATTTTCTATTTTCTCTAAACTCCATTATATTATACTATATATATACATATATTTGTTCTTAAGGGCATATTATAATGTATACGTTATCTTTCCCTCATAACGATTAACATAGTGATGGTCGCCTAAATCCAATTTTTTAATACTTTTTACACCTTCCTACAGATGACTCGCTTTACCTCTTCCATGGTGTAAGTCGATGATTCCTATCTCCATTATATATACACATGCACACACATCACGGGGAAAATAAAAGGAAAATATCAAAAACCCATGAGAGACCGAAAGGGCGGAATGGGTGCCTAACACCTTCACATTTCGTAACTTAGCCTCCGGACCCTTTTTGAATAATTTTGGTTTCGTGTGCACCAGTATGTCTTTGGATGTTGTCCTTCGGGATGGCTTCCCTTTTTTCTTTTGTCTGTTTTGAGTAAAATAGAATGGCGACTCTAATCTCTCTACATTTTTCACCTCACCTCAAATGACGCCAGCCGAAGCTCTCCCGAGAGGGACGCGCGGGACCTAACGACCCTCACTCTCGCGCGACCCGCCCGCCACGAGGATCGGGATCCGGGAGGGGATGACCACAGTCGGCAATGGAACAATCGCAGCTACTCTACAAGAACATGCAGCTCTATCTTTAACAAAGATCCACACGCAGCAAACTTCAATGGCCATAGTCTGGTGCAAGTTTATCCTCTCTACACGAGTTGAACAATAGCAAAGTTTTGTTGTTGGTTTCCAAAAATAATTCACTTAAGATTGGGATGTTTTGTGATTTGAAAAACAAAGGATTAAACCTCTACAGTGAGAAGACAAATTCGAACTGTTGTTTGCAGAAAACGTATATAATTTTTGCACAACTTCTGAAAAACGGAGTTAGAGAGTCTTATTTATAAAAGACTTAAGGCGGAAGGTCTCTCAAACGAGATAGTGTATCCTTTGAACGAGATCCACTGTCGTTTAATGATAGCTGGAACTTCACGCGACATACCATGTCATTTGACCGACATACGGTGTCGATTGAACGAGATGAATAAAATAATATTTTTTATTTATCTTTTTCTCGTTAAATGCGCCGCCTTGAAAACTCCGAAAAATTATATTTTTGATGAAAAACATTTAAATCTCTGGTCCAACACTTCGAAAATATTTTGCGAAAAATTATCCCAAAATCCTAAGTGAATAATTATGGAATAAAAACATAATCTTTACGAAATTCGTCTTACAGAAACTTCTTTGATGAAGAACTTTGATATTTGGATCCATCTTGATGCTTGAATGATCTTCAATAATTCTTCGACGGTTGTAGAGGTATACGACATACTCTAATGTAAACAGGACTTATAAATATTTCCTTACAAATCTCCCCCTATGTCTATGCCAGTACAAAATAAAAAACAATCTGAATTATCAACTCAAAAATACCTATACAAATATAATACCCTCCCATGAACCCAAAAGTGAAAAGGTGCTTGAATTTTTTTTTCAAAAATCTTTATCAATCTTCAAATCTCAAAGCTTTTCTCATTAGGGTGTGCAACATAATGTTCTTCACTTTTGTACCTACACACGTGATATAAAGAAAATACCTTCGTGACACATCGAGTTTGAAATGCTATAAATATATCAACAAATATAATCAAATCTCCCCATAATGCAAACTCACCCCCCCCCCCCCCCAATTCGTTCTTCCCCTTTTTATTTGTCTGAAATAGGCAAGGAAAAGAATAAATAAGCAAAACATGGAGTGTCATGACAAACATCAGAAATATGGATCAAACTACGCGCATGTAGAGGAAATACTCAAGGATCCACAAACTATTTTGATTTTTCATTTTTTTAAACAAAAATAATTTACAAAACTCACACCATGAATAACAGTAAGACAACCAAATCATGGATATAGAATGAATGGGTGTGAACAAATTCAATAGGTAATAAAACTCAATCAACCATATGTGCACGATGCATATATGTACTCATATCGATTGAACATCAAAATTATCCTTAGGTGTAAAATTGTTGAATTTAGATGATATCGACTAAATCAAATCAACAAATCAAAGCCTAAGTAATTTTCATACCAATAATATCCAAAACTATTTAGTTTCGTTCTGATAACTCTTCAAAGGATGTGCAAACCCATTGATTACTTTCCAACCAAACTCCCTCATATAAAATATTGCAATTTTTTATAACTAATGAGGTTCTAAATTCTCAACTTAGAGAAAACCTATTGGCCCAAATTTTGGCATATTTCATCTTTTTATTGCCTTAATTTTTTGTGCGGGATCTTTTCAAACAGTGACTTTCACGACGTGATTGTTATTCACTCGCAGCCCTTTCCCGTGTCACTCATCATTTTTTTAATTTAAACAAATTCCTCACGGGCAATGGTTTTTACATGCCCTAATTTTATTACTCTCGTACTATTGCACTTGGTTCGTTTTAAGGAAGGGATTGAGATGAAAACACTCGACCAACATGTGATAGACAAGTATAATAATCAAATAAATTCATTCATGTGTGCAATAAAGGATATAATGAGTCAAACATGCAGGAATTATCAACAAATAACATCTCAATGACTCCAAATATTGTAAAGCACATGGATGACATGATATATTATCTTGAAACACTATCAAATAGTCACGTGGATAAATGGAATGAAATTGTAACTCGGTCATCCTAAGTGTTCATTGATAAACGGTGCAAAACAAAATAAAAAACTCTTTGTGACTTTTTTAAAAAAAATATCAAAATAAAATCTTTTTGTATTTTTCGAAGTTTTTCTAAAGCAAGAAGCTAATACAAAAATAATACACACTAGCAATAGGCAAAAATATCATCATGAAAATCATCCTATGCTAGCAAATAGTAATCACACAAAGAATCATCAATCTAAGCAGGTGTGATTAAACGACCAATGCAGTATTAGCATATTTATCAAAAGTAACTACTTATAAACTGACAGTGGCAACCCAACAATACTAAAAAATGTAACCAAAGAACACAGGGTACTGCAAACAGAGTGGTCTAAATCAATCAGGTCGTTTGAACGAGACTTTCGGTTGTTCAAACGACATAGCATCTCGCAAAAAGGCTTCGCGAGAGATCTGAAGTCACTCGAACGAGAAAAACAAATTTCCACATATTCCCCTGAATGTTGAACAATGTTGCCCAATGAAAAAATTTCCAGAAACCAATATTTGAAAGGTGCAAACAGATCCAAAATAGTTCTAAAATAGTAGTTAAACTAATAAGGCAATGTGAACTACAATAAAGTGAGTCATAACACTCGTAAGACTATATCATGGAGTATAACTAGCGCATGAAAAATATCAAACAAAATCAACCAAACGATCTCACGTGTAATGAATCTCGTGAAAGCAAACAAGAGTCGTGAACAATTAGACCATAAGCCTCTAAATTAGATTTCCTAACCCAAACAAATTTGTAATGACGAGTGGGGGTTTGAGGAATCGAATTTATTCTTTTATTAACCTTCTTAGGTCCTTTTAAAATCTTGTAACAGAAACGCCTAAGACGTCCTTGCTTACCATAATATGTGCAAGTGTAAACCAGGCGGTGAATGTTTTTTAAAGGTGGTCCTCTCCAAAAATTCCTAGGTGGCTCTCTCCTAATGATCCTAGGTGGCTCTCGCTTGACAATCCTTGGTGCCCCTCTCTTAACAACCCTAGGACGCTCTCTCACACGCGTGGGTATGGCTTTGGGAATGGGTGCAACACTCTCATCAAAGACTATACCACCCATATCCTCCTTAATTTGGACATTACCTAAAATTTTATCTAATTTTTCTGACCGAGACTCCAAATCAAATTTTACCTTTGCTTGATTCTCTTAAACTCTTCTCACGCTCACCTATCCTGGACTCGAGTAAACGTCTAGAATCCTTAAACTCTAAAAGTTCCTTTTTCATAGACTCCATCACTCCTCAAAGACTCTCTCTCTCTCCCTCGACATATCCTAGCTTCTCTTTCAAAATTTTCTCACATGCCCTAAGTTCTTCATATAAAACATCATTATCAGTTTTTAGGGCATGCTCTTTCAATTGAGATTTTAATTTCAAATTTTCTTTCTTTATTTTCAAAGTTTCATCATAAAGTTCATTGAAATATGTTTGCAAGTTACGCTCATATACACTTCCATCCTCACTCTCATCACCCTCACTATCATCACTAATCATAAGGGTGGGAAGCTCTCGCCTAGAAGCATAAAAAACTTCTTCTTCCGAATAACTAAGGGTAGAAACATGAGATGTTCGTTCATTCAATTTCTTCTTTAAATTTGTGGGACACTCATTTATCGTGTGACCAGTACCCTCACAACCCAAACACCTCTCAGAATCTTTTTCAACGGAAGATTTAAAATAAGAGTTTGTGTGAATTTTCCAATTAGACTTTTCAAAAAGTTGACATCGAAAATCATCAAAACCATCAAAAGCCATTTTTAAGAAAAACGTGATCAAACATAATAACTTAGTGCAATATGCCTTGATACCAGTTTGTAGAAAAGTGTGTGCTACAGCGGAATAATTCAACTTCTCAAATAGATCCAATTTTAATTAAACCCAATTTTTAGTTAAACCCTAACACATGCATCTAGATGATTTATCAACTAAAATAAAGCATGCATGATAAAACAAATTCAGAAAAAATCCCGAAGGGTAAAATCTTTTATTTCACTATAATTGTAAATCGCGACTTACGCGATTACAATGAAATGGATTTTGACACATGAATACCCGTAGGCATCGATCTATGTCATCGGCAATGGAACAACCCCAGCTACTCCACAAGAACACGCAGTTCTATCTTCAGCAAAGATCCACACGCGGTGAACCTCAATGACCGCAGTCCAGCGTAGGTTTATCCTCACTACGTGAGTTGAACAATAGCAATGTTTTTTTCTTGAGTTCCAAAAATAATTCACTAAAGATTGGGATATTTTGTGAATTGAAAAACAAAGGATTAAACCTCTAAAGTGAGAAGACAAACCCGTATTGTTGTTTATAGAAAACGTATATAGTTTTGCACAGGTCTTCTTATGAAAAACGGACTTGGAGAGTCCTATTTATGAAAGACTTAAGGCGGCAAGTTGCTAAAATGAGATAGCGTGTTGTTTAAACGAGACCCATTGTTGTTTGAACGACAACTAGCACTTCGCGTGACATACGATGTCATTTGAACGACATACGGTGTCGTTCGAACAAGATGAATAAAATAATATTTTTAGTTTATCTTTTTCTCGTTAAATGCACCGCTTCCAATACTCTGAAAAATTATATTTTTGACAAAAAACATTTAAAGCTCCACTACAAAACTTAGAAAGTATTTTGTGAAAAATATCCCAAAATCATAAGTGAATAATTATGGAATAAAAATATAATCTTTACCAAATTCGTCTTACAGAAGTTTCTTTGATGAAGAACGTTAATATTCGGATCCGTCTTGATGTTTCAATGATTTTGAATAATTTTTCGACGATTTTAGCGGTATACGACATACTCTAATATAAACAGGACTTATAAAATATGTCCTTACACTCTCTAAACGTCTTATAAGGTTTAACCATTATTTGGAGATGGAGTAAAAATGTATTAGAGTTTGTGTGTAGATATATTTAAGAGAATATATAAATAACAGAGATGAGATATCAATTGGGTTAATCTCTCTCTCTCTCTCTCTCTCTCTCTCTCTCTCTCTCTCTGTGTGTGTGTGTGTCTCTCTAGAAAGAGAGAGAGGGGGGGGGGGATAGGGGTAGGGCGTATGTCGGAATCACAAACATCAAATCATTTGATATTTATGACTTTTCAGATAACAAAGCTCACGTTTAACCATATCTAAAAGTCACGCCTCATTAAATTTGTGAAGAGCCATCATCATTATTTTCTCTCTTTTATCCCTTAAGATGTATTTCATTTTATGAAATTTATTTGTATTCCAAAATATACATACTTATACAACTAAAATCTTCACTCGATAAATATTATTTTTAGTATAATAATATTAAATTGGCATAATCATTTCACACTAACACGTGTCATTTTGCAATGTCATTTTTACATTGTAATTGTTAGTGGTAGCCAGTGCCTAAATAGATTCTTTTATACAATCGTCAGAATATGCATTTTTCATGACGAATTTTCACACGAATGTTGTGTCCTCCAAGGGGTAGAATGTCTACACTCTTCTTTAAATATATGAAAACTACTCGCAAATTTTTACTCTTTATCTTTTACGATTGAAACACAAATTCTCTCTCGCTTTAAAAATCATCGACTTGAAAAACAATGTCACACATGTTCAATGTTTGTGATGAAACTTTCATCAAGATATTTTCTCTATTTGCAATTATGGATATTTTGAGTACAATCGCTTCATGAAAAAAGATTAAGGAGTTATGATTGGATGATCGAATCTTGGACCAAATTTATATGGGAGATATTAGCATGGGAGGTTTTCAAAAGTTCAATTTGGAAAAGACATGGTGGTGTACTAGACTTGACAATCCTACTAATGGCATCAAATATGTAAATGTTATTTGGGGATATATGAAAGTTAATCCTGTTAGGCCCGATCAGTTTATACTCAAGGATATGGGTGTTAATAGAGATATATACATTTGTCATGTTCTTGCAATTTTTTCTGTCAAATTTTTTTCTGATATTGACAGAGAATTTTGCAATTGATAAGTTAAGGAAGAGAGTTTTTGAAAATGTCTGGAATTTTTGGAAATAATTCTTCCATTGTTTTGACAAAATTGCTCATACCTCAAGATATTATAAACGTTATGATAGGTTTTAATCCATTTCTAAAACACATAACGGCTATAGGAGGCATTTTCACCAAGGAGGATGAGTATGAGAATTTGCCATGTACTCAATGAAATACTAAAGTGGATCACCTTCAATTAGTTGTAATATCTTAATAGTAATATAAATATGTTTTGTGCTTTCAAAGTGTGATATTTTAGTGTTTATTTTCATTTTCTCTATTTTATTTTTATTTTTATAGTTTATTTTAGTTCTATCATCTCATGGAAACTGTTATGGATATAAGTCTCGGTAGAGGGGTCAACATAATATGAGCTTGATTGTTATAATTATATTAAAATGAAGAGATAATTTTTATGTCGCGGTGAGAAGTAATGACTATTTCGCAATGTGTTATACTCATTTCTCAGAGCGAAATTACTTATTTCTCACTTTGACATGATAATTTTGAAATGTGAAATAACTATTTGGTAGTGCGAAAAGATTATTTCACAATGCGAAATAACTGATTCTTCACAGCGACATGACGATTTCACAATGAGAGATGCTCATTTCGCAGTGTAAATGTCAAATGATTATTGTGTGGGAAAAACTTACACTTTTACAATTTGATTTCTAAATCATATGTGTAGTCAATATAAATTAACCTATTGCTAAGACTCGTATAAGATAAATAAAATAATACATTTATGCATAAATTTCATAACAAACTATCAAATATAAATAAAACATTAATTATTTCCTTTGATATCACTCAATATCTTGCATTTCTTTATGCTAAATAGTCATCTTTTGTCCATTTGTTTCGTTTGTCATTTAATAACATATGTATTATTTTAGTCCTAAATTTATTCATAAAATTAGTATCCATTTGACCTTTAAGTTTCGCTCCTATAATTAACTTCTCCATTACATAGCAAATGATAACTCCGTAATCCAAACTGCAAAACAATTAAAATGGATAAGTAAATTATTCATTAAAAACTCATTACTATAATTCCTAAATAAATATACCTATTTTAGTAGTTGGTCATCACATCCCTAGGGGTTGTTGAGGGATTGTTGTCACATTACTAATTGGGCAATAGAACTAGTGTGTTTTATATATGTTTGAAGGAGAAGGTTCGTTAGCTCTTTTAATAACGCATGCTTCCCTATTATTGGCTTTTTGGCAGTCACTGTATGAACGAATCTAAAAAATAAAACATGTTTAGTCTACAAAAATAAACGAATGATTAATTAAAATTCATAAATTATAATATCAAATCATTTATTAAATCTTGAATTATGCATATACCACTTTTTTGCGTCAATAAGGTTGACATATTTGGATTTCCCTTTCAGAAAAAGGCGGTTGAATAGAAACCATGACCCGTCGCACATGGCATAAAAACCTAATGTCCAATGACATATCCGTTTCTTGGAACTTTCCTTATAGTGAATTAGCAGTAAGATATAAGAAAAATCTATGAAGTCACATTTAGCAAAAAAAAAGAAACTTGTCCACCAAATCTATACCACCATTGGGATTCATTTGGTGATAATCCTAGGAATCATCATAAAAGTATTATTAACTTCGAATGTGATAATAACATAAAACATGCACACACTTCTAAACCATAGTTAAAATGATAATTATTACCTGAAATCGCAAAGATATTATGTAATAGTTTTCTGAAAAATAGTCGTCCGGTGGTGTTTCTTTTTTTCCCCATATATTGTCTGACTCTCTTGAAAACATATTTGCAAAAGCATCAATTACTGGCATTAATATTTTCACAGGGAACCAATTAAATTTACGTTACTTCATACATATTTTGCAATGAGAAATAGCAATAATACTTCACAATACGAAATAACTCTTGTCCAAAAAAATCATTCTGATTTCATGCAGTTATATCTGACTATGAAATAATATTGTTATGTTGCACTACAAAGTAACAACTTCATATTACAATTTTGCAGTTCGAAATAACAATTTCACAATGTGATTTAGCAATGTGAAATAACAATTTTTACAGTGCAATTTCGCAATACTATATAATGCCAAATCATATGATCAATATTTCAATAATCACATAACTTAACACCTCTTTCTTGTTGATCAATTGGAATATGTCATCAATACAAACTGGATAATCTCCATTAGTCCACATTAGTGTCCCATTGTAAGATCACAATAAAGTTAGTAATAGAATACAAAAATTTAATGTAATGAATATTAAATATTTCAATGATGTTTATTCTTAATCTTTTCCACTCAATAACATAGTTTTTCAAGAAGCTGTTTGTCAACATCTCTTAAACCATTGTAGTTGTATGTTTTAAAATTGAATAGTTATAATCCTCGGCTTGTTTCTTCTTATTATATTGAGGTTCTTTTATATTCTTTTCAAGACTATTTCACGTGCACATGTTTCCCCCTTTTTGTGTTTTCCTTCTGTAATGAAATCGTCTCCAATTGGCTTAACACCATTTCTTGGGTTCTCCTTCATACCAGCAATAATGGTGTTCACATTTTTATTCTCAACATAATTTATTTTTGTTGTTTCATGATCTGCATCCAAGATTTCTTCGTTCCTGACTTATATATACCTTCTTTATTGAAAAGAATTCTTTTTTTAAGAACTTCCAATTTCTCTTTCTCCTTATTAATAATTTAAAGATCAAATTTCAATAAATCTATCTCAACGTTACTCACTTCTAACTCTTTGATGTACTATAATGATGATATTGGTATTAGTTATATTGTTAGTACGTATTATCCTCAATGATTCAGCTATTTCAGTTTTTCATTCTAATAGGACAGCAAATTCTTTTAACTTCGTGTTATTATTGTTTTTCTGCTTCTTCTAATAACCGTTCCTACTCTTTTAATTTTTGTTCATTCTTATGATATTCTCCTATGAAATCTCTTATTTTATCCTTATACAAAGTACTTACAGATAGCATATCTTTCTATGACTTTTTTAGTCTTTCTAGATACGCATTTAAGCTTTCCTTCAATTTATTTACATAGGATTCTTCCCTTTTTGTGTTCCTATGTTTATTATGGAGAAGTTCTACTTCCAACATTATAATTATCTCATTTTTTGGGCCACCTCAACTTATTATTTGAATTTTTCCTCCTTCATTTCCTTCTGCAAATAGCTTAACTGTTTCAATAGATTCAACATTTTTTTATTGATATCTTCTTCATGCTGTAATCAAGTTCATCATTGTTTGTCTTTAAGCGATTGCACTCACGGATTACATTTTCAACCTCCATTTTCAAAGCCTTTTCAATCTCTTTATATTTTATTTCGAGGTGTTCAAATTCTGCCCTTTTATTGTTCTCCACATCATCTTCCACAACCTGGTTGTCAGCTGGATATACAAAAAAATTGGTCTTTAAAGGCCATATTTTGACTTCCCATTAATAATTTTATTATACCTTTAATTGCTTCAGGTATGTCTCCCTCAATAGAAAGTTATGTTGTACTCTTATTAATGATATAAAATAATTCTCCAAGTGAGCCATGTGTTACTTCAAAATCATGGCTCAGGCTTTGATCATAATCCATTTTAACTCCCCCCCCCCCCCCAATCATGAAATTGGGTATCATCATTGCTTCCTTTGTCATCATATTTATTTTCAGCCTCAACTTTAACTTCGACTTCACCCTCTAGCTCGGCTTCATTTTCAACGTCAACTTCAATAGTCTTAAATTTCTTCCCATTCAACTACATAATTCATAATTATCTTAGTTTTTGCGAAAAAGGAACTGCGAAATATTAATGCGAAATAGCACGGCGAAATAAAACTTCTCAATTTGGTTAGACCTCATCATCAGCTTCAACGTGCATAGTGTATACACCACATTATAGTACCCCTTAAGTCTCTCCTTAGGTCCCTAGCTCCTCCCCATTTCACTACAAACCCTAGGTCATACTCCGAATACCGATCTAGAGGCCATCGAATGCTCCCAAGCCCCGTTTGACTCCGATCAACTCTATCGTCAGAGTGAAAGCTATTTGAATCTTTGAAGGGCTATGATTTCCCTTTTCCAACGGTTTTCCCCATGCGTGAATCGACATAACGGTTTGGACGAACGAACCATTTTACTACCAAAAATCAATTTGGGGCCACCGGGCTCTCCCGAGCCCCGATTTGACCCTAATCAACTTCATCGTCAGAGAAAAATCTCTTTGAATATTCAAAGGGCACTGAAACCCCTTTCCAACGCTCTACCCTGTGCGTGAAATGACCTAACTATTCGAACGAACGATCCATTTTCCCCTAAAAATTTATCCGGAGCCTATCGGGCGCTCTCGAGCTCCGTTTGACCAAGGTGAACTCTATAGTTTAAATGAGACTGAATGAATATATGAAGGGCACTGTATATCCTTTCCAACTGTCCACCCTGTGCACGATTCTAACTTATGGTACGGACGAATGATTCTTTTTACGCCAAGAGGTCATCGGGCGTTTCCGTGCCCCAGTTGACCAAGGTCAACATTTTCGAACCGAGTGAAACTCTTTGGAATGTATAAGTACATCTCCTAAAATTTCCAAAGGTCTGCCCCATGCATGATTTTGACTTACCATACGGATGAACAATCCGTTTCCATCTGACGATCTCCCGTCCAAAGGATCGACATGCGCTTCCGAGCCACATTTGACCTAAAGTCAACTCCTGGACTCATGAGTGGTCCAAAGTACTCTTAAAGGTGATTAAATCACATTTCTAATGGTATGCCCCGTGCACGATTTGGATCAATGGATTACATTCTATAAATCATTTTTTCGAAAAAATTTGCACGCTACTGCCAATTGGCAGGTCCATTTCCCTGCCTATAGGCAGTGTGTCTAAGGTCACCTGCCGATGGGTAGGGTTAGGGAAATTCCGATCTACACCACACCTCACTCTATAAATAGAGGGCATGACTTCACTTCCAAGACAGACCTCAGATTCATCAGCATCAGTGATCTCAGCAACATTCTCTAGAAATCAATGAAGTTCCTCCATGTGAATTTCCATTCAAGCTTACATTCCCATCATTTTCATACTCAATTTGCAAAATCACATTATCTCATCCAATCTTCATCTCACATTCAAGGGAGTTCATACAAGATCAAATATCAAGCTTTAAAGAAGGTCCAAATCCTCCCCCCCCCCCCCCCCCCTTTAAATTTCTTGGTTGCATAAATTACATTAGATTCATAATCTAGTTCTTACTTTAGTTCATACACATTAATATATACATTTTTATTAGTATATTGCACATACTTTATTTTTTTATGAAAGAAACCCAAAACAAACAAAAAGAGGGTTACACCTATAAATTCCGAACGAGATTATCCACCACACTTTTTTAAAACTAAAACACATTTTTCTACACACACGCCTATAATAAAATCCCGTTCGAATCTATGGGATAAACTCCATCCTCATGCCTCATTCGAAATACATGAAATTTGATGCCTTTATAGGCTATGTACGCGTTTCGGATTAAAACCCGAGACTCTAGTCCAATTTTTTAATTTTCTAATCTTCCAATTTTCAAACTTCCCAATTTTTAACTTTTTCTAAAAATTCCATTTTTTCTAAATCATCCATTTCTACATTTATCATATTCTTTCATTAGTATATATATATTATGTTTATTGGCATTTCATCTAACACATATTATAGTTTCATCATAACGATCAATATCGCGATAAATGCATAAATCATATTTTTTATAGATTATTTTGGGAACATTCCTATGGATGACTTCACTCTATATTTTCCATGGTATGCGTTGAATGATTCCAATCTCCATTATATATACGCATGCACACACTTCACGGAGAAATAAAGGAATACAATAACACAAGCCCATGTGAGATCGAAAGGGCAGGATAGGTGCCTAACATTCTGTAACTTCACCCCCGAACCTCCGAACTATTGGTTTCGTATGCTTCAGTTTGTCTTCGAAACTGCTATCTCCAGGAGGCGACATGTTATTTTGCTTATTTTGTGCAAAATAGGTTGGCGACTCCATCTCTTTACATAAATCCCACATTGACGATTGCCAAAGCATTTCTAAGTAGGGCGTGAGACCTTTCAATCCCCATTCCTTCTCCATCCCCCCCCCCCCCCCCCCTCTTTGGGAAGCAGAGGAGATGGAGAGGGAACACTCTTTGATTAGGATGGACGCATATGGATTTCTTTTCTCTTCAACTGAAAAATTCATATTAAATTATTTTAGTTGTCTCAAATTATTTTAATGAGAAATAGCATTGCGAAATAGCACTACAAAATAACAGTGCACGATTTGAATGATAAATTTGAACTTACAAGATTGAGATAAGATTTAATAAGAGTAAAATGTGTTAGACGGAATAATGCAATTTTAGGTACCTATTCCAGTCGAATAAGGCTAATTCGGCCTTCACTTTTCTTGAATTTATTGTGAATAAGTTTTAGAGACTACTTCAGAAAACGTGGTTCTTTTGATGGAGATGTTGCTTATATGGTAGCAATTTTCTCATACAACCAGTACTGGAAATTATAAATAATACTAATAAAATTTAGATCTCAAACAATTAATGTTTCAAACTTAACAAATGCACATACTTTCATACCATCAATACAGGAAGGAAACCTTTCACCCTTCTCGGGTGTTGATACCCAACCGCACCTGATTCCATTTGTAAGAGGATAGTCCCTTTGAAGCCTGGGAGTATTTTAATACCAGTTTAGGTGTAACCCCTATAGATATGATAATAAACGATAACCCGAGAACTCTTTAAACAAAGACAAATGAACAAACAATATTTTATATAATCAATACTCAGATTGAACTCACAAGTCTCTCGTGTATAACTTAAATAATAATAAAGGAAACTCAGAAGTAACTCATTCAAAGAGAGAGAGATAAGTAAGCACCCCTAGATACACCTTAGCAGGAAACCAACACACCAATAACCTCTGATAGATCTCTGGTTAGCTATTGAAATGCTTCACAATAAATGATAATGGTGGGTGAGTAACTCTTTGGTTTGCAATAACTTCTCTCTGATATGTTCTCTCTCTCTAGCAATAAATCTCTAGAAAAAACTCTCTCATCTCAGAAGTGATTGAGGCTCATAAATAGCCCCACACCCCTTCCCGAGACGTCTCACTCTTCATTAATATGAAACACCTGCCTTTCACACTTTAAGTTCCAAACTTTAAATGTCTGATGGATTAGCACGCCTTGCGTCATAATCATTAAATGTCAAGACATGCCTTTTTCCCACACACTGTGTGTCAGAGGACTATTACGACAGAGGTATCTCACCAAACCGTCTGACAGCCCAATACCATAATGGTTTACTCTAGTTCAGATTGGACAGCGGGCAAGTGGATAAAGACATCGGATGTAAAGTAAAGTTGACATTTGGTAGGGGACTGTTTGGCTCAAAGCTCAATACGCGATGGAACTCAAGGTTACTCCACATAATCTTCCACAATGACAAGATCTCTCGGCGTTTTTCTAGGTATATCTAATATGGTCAGGACAAACCCAAACATTGACTCACTTTTTAATACTCTAGACCAAGTCCCTCTGAAGTTCCCACGGCGAGGTCATTCGATAGAGCATGTAAGCTCTCCCAGGTCCTTCCAGGCCTGGTCTTTCGCGAGTACCGTTTGACCTCACATTCAATATTACAAATCTCTATAGCATTACAATCAATGTATTTAAAAGATACAATTCGACTAAGTATGAAAGGAAGATAAAGAAGAGTTTTCTCGGCTAGTTTCCTTACTACGTTGCATCACTGATCCTCTTCATTGAGCTACCTCGCCAAGTTACTTCATTGTGTTGCCTTACTGATTCCTTCTTTGGGGTCTCGTCTATTAGCTGGGGAAGCTTTCTATAATCAGATATTACCTTCAACCCCCCATACATTTACCCCTTCGTATGGAGATTTATTGAGATAATAAGAAATGTCTGCACAAAAAACTTCTCAATTCGATGAACCATCTTTTGGTGTGAGCAAATAATTATCCCATCTCTGCCTTCATTGCAACTAACTGCCAATATTTTAAAAAAAAGTGAAATTCTCCCCGATGAACTTGAACTAAGGCTCTACAATATCTGGGCCTATGGTGAGGGGACATCGTTACTTTTTTCTGTCGTTAGGTCCCATCCGTTCCGTCTTCTATTTGTTCGAAAAGAAAAATTCTCCCTAATGCATCTTTAAACTTTTGTATCGTCGTTCACTCTTACAGCGTGAGGACAAGCTTTAATTGATCGTTTTGTCTTTAAATACCTATTTCAAAAAGTTCTGGTGTAAAAAATGATTACTTCTCTTGAAATCAACCCTCTTTCTCCCAAACGTTACCTCATTAATGACAAGGGGTTGTCTTTTTAACTATCAGAGCACTACCTGAAGTGCTACGTGTCCCTTTTGTATTCATTATGGCGGTTTGGCACGTGCCTTTATGGGAAACTCAAATGCCCACTTGCTTTTCAAACGTCTAATACTTAACACTTAGCCATTTTTCTTTTTTGTCTCTTTATTTGATGCTATACTTACAGAGCTTTTTGAGAGAGAAAGTGTTAACCGCCATTATTGCTCAAGTTTTTCTTCTTTTCTTTCTTCATTTTCCATCTTCAACCTTTGTTACTCCATTGTTTCCAATCCCCTCTCTTTTCTTTCAAGATTTTTATCCTACGCCTCTCCTATAGCGTCCCTTTCCATTGCATCAGGCATACCAGTTTCCCCACCATCGATGCTCCGTCTGCTATCACTAATACTCCTGCCCCTATTTTGGATGCCACCGCTATGATGGCATCTCGTCAAGAGTAACTACACTTTTAACTCCCCTCTCCTATTTTTGGTAATGGTGATGATTTCTGGGGTTCTTGGAATACTTGCACTTCGAGTGAAAAGTGTTACCCTTTACTTTTAGATGATAAAGATGGAGACTCTACTGTTTGGGTTTTTTTTCCCTACGGGGAACTATGAGGTTTTGCATCAACCAAGGTGACTTCCCCCATTCCCCCATTTATTTTAAAGGACCCGATGGTTCTACATCCCTCTTTGTTGATAGGAACTCGTTTATGCAGTCCACATATACTGATGCCCTCACCAAAGTTGGTCTTCACTTTGCCACCTAGTTTGGGGAATTCTCTCTCTTCAACGGTGACTTAACAATGAAAACCACTTCTTAAGATTTTTCTCAAACTCCACCTATAACAGTAACTTACCAGTGAAAACCACTTGTTAAGATTTTTTTCTCAAACTCCACCATAACGGTGACTCAATAATGAAGACTACTTGTTAATATTTTTCTCAAACTCATTTTTCTTTATCACATCTCAGGTTGTGAGGGAGCCTACTACTACCGAGGTTCCAACTCAGCGTGATCTCTCACCTGTTGAATCTACACATCAAGAACCAGTCCCTTTTGAGGATTCAAGTCATAACGATCGTGGTTCAACTATAGACTTTCCAGCAGAAAGTGAGTCAGGTTGTGAGGTTCCTCTAATAGACATAGCTCCTCATGAGTTCTACCTCATGGTGCTTTGACAATCTCCCCGAGTATTTGTAATTAACCATTTTATCATTGAGCAGATTACCACTCACCATCCTCAAACATTCACTGCTGAGTGCCTCCGTTCAAACACCTTAATGATGAGCTATAGGATCTAAGGTTTAGCAAGCGTTATTACTGAGTGTAATACCCCGTATTTTTACGAATATTTATTTTATTATGAAATTATGGAAATTTGGATTAATTAATTTAAGAGAGAAAAGTTAATTTATAATTAATCCGACTTAATGGTAATAATTACTAGCGTGAAGAGAGTTAGTAGTTATCAGAAATGATTATGTTGGAATCTTGTTGAGTAATAACTATATTGAACATTACACAGTGAGTAACGTAATAGATGGTTTTGGAAATAATAATATGGTCGGGATTATATACACGACAGTTAAGACATAATTATTTGGGATGCGCGTATGAGTCGCGTCACTATTATACATTTGGGGGTTAAAAAGGCAAATTATTTTTATATAACTTGAATGACTATTTTGAGTGCTCCAGTGTGTCCGGAAGGGTCGAAATTATCAGAAAACACTACTCGAGTGTTTTATTTAGAGTTCGGGGCATTTTAGCCCAAAACGACACCCGAGAGCGGTATTTTGGTCTTTTGGGATTTTTGAGTAATTAAATGGACGAAAATTAGGTTTAATTAAAAGCTACGTGGGTTAGAGGTCTGTCAGTTTGAACCGACGAGAGAGAGAGAGAGAGAGAGAGAGAGAGAGAGAGAGAGAGAGAGAGAAAGAGAGAGAGAGAGAGAGTACCAAGGAGGAACAAGACTCCATTGGAGAACAAGGGCAAGAACTCAAGGATTCCCACCAAAAGTTGCGCCAAAGTGTGGATCACAACGAGAGGATCAACCACATACCAATTTCACTCCAAGAATCCGAAGCTTATTCCAAGGCAAGTGTTTATCTTGTTACCTATCTAGCATATATTGTTCATGTTAATCTCTAGTTGATGATATAGTCACCTTACAATAAAATTTAGGTTTAATTGTAAAGAGATTTTAGAATTTGGACATGGGTATGCATGTAGAGGATTTGCCCTTTTATAGACGGTTAAAATCTGGAGATTTTATGTTTTAATCACGAATTAAATTAAGGGTTTTGTATAATTAAAAAGATTTGCTGGATTCATTATATGAGAATCTTTATAGATGAAAGAAATTGT
Organism: Sambucus nigra; assembly: GCA_949130495.1. NCBI lineage: Eukaryota > Viridiplantae > Streptophyta > Magnoliopsida > Dipsacales > Adoxaceae > Sambucus > Sambucus nigra. Next base: position 227,691,114 of record OX422219.1, read on the forward strand.
GAATTACCTTTGGATATATAAGGATTTGACCGTTAATTTGTATTAGAAAGTATCTTTGAGTGATTTGGAATAGTTTAGAAACATTTAATTAGAGTTGGGTTGAGTTTTGGATTGGTATTGAAGATTGAAAGTTGGAAAAAAATCGAATTTGGGAAGAACTAGGTCTGTCCGGATTTTTCGTTCGAAGACTAGCCCAGGTCGTTTGAACGAGCCTTCTAACGAGAAATCTAACGACCGTTCTAACGAAATTTTTGAGTTCGTTCGAAGTAAGAAACTCATTCAAACGACCTCGTTCAAACGAGAATCCCCTGACTTCTAACGAGATTTTAGAATACACTTTTTGAGTCCGGTTAGCTTAAAAAGTATCCTAGGGTTATCCAAGTGAGATAAATAACCTGCGTGAATGACGAGTGACCTAAAGTCCGAGTTAATATTGAATTGGGAGTGTGATTATTCTCGAGTTATAGAAATTTCATATAACGGAGGAGAGTTAGGTTCAAGAGAATATATACACAGATATATGATCTACGATGAGGGTAGAAATAATAATACTACTTATGTATTAAGGTAATTGGGTTGCGTGAACGTCTATTAAAGTTGTATAAGTTGTGTACATGCTTATTACTTGGAATATTATGTGTATGACATACCTAGCTACTGGCTATCGAACGGAGGTTAGCACATTGTGGACAACTATACCATATCTTGTGTGCCTTCGGGGGATTTTGAGTCGTACCACTAGAGCATGGAACCTAGGTACGGGATATCTATGAGAACGATAGTGGTGACGGTCGTATGAGTGCATAGGTATGTGTGTTGCCCATCAGCTTGGAACTATGTTCGCCTCCAATATGTGTATATGTTTTATTGGTTCTTGAGATATTTAACCTATTTTCCTTTATATGTGAGCATTGCAATGGGACTAGATAACCGAGTATGCCTAACACCAGGGGTTTCTTTACCATGGGTGCAGTATTGATATATATATATATATATATATATATATATATATATATATATATATATATATATATATATATATATATATGTATATATATATATAATTGTATGTATACATAGTGATATTTTATATATGTATACTAAGTTCTTATTCTGTGTTTCTTGTTGGCTACTTTATTATAGTATATACTTATTGGGTCACCAGTTGAGAATTAAGAATGTTATGAGAATGAGTTAAAACCTCTTTAAACCTATTCCTATATAATGGATATATATTGGCTACAGGCTATTTGGATATTTTATCCGGCACAGTGGTTATACTACATATAGTCAGGTAGAGTATCGAGACTAGTATGGGTAGTTAGGCTCGCTAGGTGTACACATTAGATGAGAGGTGAGCATCCCAAGTGAGTACGCTAAGTTAACATGAATAATATTTGTGCTAATTAACCAATTTAAGCACTTGCTATATTTAAACTGTTTTCTACTCAGGCTCTGACCCGTTTTTCTGCAAATCTCTTTTCTTGTTCTATTATTTTAGGTGCCCAGCCACAGGGACACAAGGCTTAGGAGATTCCATTCATTTGTCGAGCTATAGCTGTTATGGAAGCTATATGATGTTGCTAGTAGACGCTTATGAGTCTATTTCTCTTCATCTATCAGTTATTTACTTTAGTTGGACATATCATCCTTCCTATTTTACATTCAGAGATTTAGAGTTATTTTATTCTATCATTAGACTTTGATTTCATGTTATTGGATTATTGTATGGGATTTTGACTGGAAGTGTTTACTCTAGTTCTTTATTTAAATTCAGTTAGTTCTTTCCTTATTGCTACTGTGTTGTATGGTGATAATTAAATATTTCCCTTTAATGATGATGGTTAATAACAAGATAAAATTTTGACACCAACCTTTTTAAATATTAGGTGGTTAGTTTTTATTAAATTAAAATTTGAGTCTTTCGACAGTGATGCATTATCTGAACCAACTTGATATTTTGAAATTAATTAATTAAGGGCTGATCACCCGGTAATTAATTAGGCGGGGTGTCACAGGTGGTATCAGAGCATCAGGTTCTAGTGTCCTTAAGATCTGTATGTCTTATTATGTTTCTGCGTACCGTCCTTTAATATAGATCCTTATATATTAGGATTGTTGTACTCTTTATGCTTTTTACATTCTTCGGCTACTTTGGGATAATAACTGTAGACTTATAAAACTTTTCTCTCCTTTAAGATGCCTCCTAGACGTGCACAGAGAGTTCCCAGGGATGCCCAGCCTGAGCCTCAACCTGCACCACCTCAGGGTGTGATGAATGCCACTGAAGTTTTCTCCATTGTAGTGTAACACCCCGTATTTTTTATGCATTTAATATTTAATTAATTCGGGATTTTAAATTACTGGTGTGTTGTAATTTTAATTGAATTAATTATGACAATATATTTATTTAAATATTAATCAGGAAGTGAATGGTTAATGTTTAGGGAAATTTATTTACTAAGTGAATAGTAATAATTTAATTACGTCATTTCGAGTATTAATGACGAGGTATACACTTATCCCAGTCGGGAGTCGGTATAGACTAAATGGGGTGTGAGATAAGGATTTTTATAAATTAATTCGGATGTCAATTCTGACTGCGCGTTTGAGTCCGAATGGATCGAGATAGTCAGAAAAGAGTACCCGAGGGTAGTAATTGGATTTCGGAATATTTTTGGGCATAGTCGGGCCCACACGGGGTGAGTTGGGCCACTTTAATTAAGCCCATTAGGTGAAAAACGGGATTAAGTTTTTTTAACCTAATGGGGAGATCAGGAAATCAGCAGCCATCACAAATCTAAGCCTAGGGCTTGAGAGGGAAATTGGAGGAAAGCTTAGCAAAAGCCAAATTGAGGATTTTGGAGCCAAATCGAGGGACTACACCAATGGAATCAGACACTACGAACACTTTCAGGCAAGTGGTTAACTGTTGTGATTTCTAAAAGTTTGATAATCAATTCATATCATTGTGATGTGTGTATGAAAATTCATTTTGGGTGTGTCACCAAAATCTAAATTGGGTTTTTGTAAATTTATATACCTTAATGAGATTTAGGGGGAGATTAATCGTATTTATGATTCTAGAATGTAGAGAACTGAATCCGATGTTAAAACCAGTAAGATTAGAGGGTTAATTACTGATAAAATGAATGAAATTCGTATTGGGGATTGAAAACCCGGATAATACCAATTCGGGAAAAAGTAGGAAATATTGAGATTTAATTCCAGATTGATGTTCTATAAAGGTGCTTTGATCCTATTCTTATGTAGAAATAGGGTTGATTGGGCTCGGGTTAGTCCAGGGGAAAGAATGAAAGTTGAAGATTTTTGTTAATGGTGGAGCTGTCTGTTGGAGAAGACAAAGTCAGGGACGATCGATCGATCGACCCAGGGGTTCGATCGATCGATGATTCGGAATTCTGGGCAGTTCGCCCAGTTTCTATGTAAGGGGAAAATTAATTAAATTTAACTCCCAAACATTTATTTAGTGATAAATAAATATGAAACAAATATTCCTAGCATTTATTGGAGAAAGTAATTGGGACTAGGATGAAATTATGTGGGGCATTTAACGGATGAATTTGAGAGATTCTTATTCCAAATATAGTGAGGTACGGATCAAGTGAGTGATTTCGGGTATATTGGTCAAGCGACCCAAGGTAGTGAATTAAGTTTGGAGATAAACTAAATAATTTAGAGTCGGGATATAGACTCGGGAAATATTTAATTACGGGCCAAGTGAATCGAGTCCGGGTATGTAGATAATTATAGGCAAATATAATTGGGAAAATTCTAGAAATAAAGGTGTGACACATTGTAGGCAAAAATGTGGGTATTATATTATGAGATGTAAATTGGACCAAGTGAGTGAGTCCGGGTATGTTGGTTGAGTGATATCAAGGTATTAAATTAATTATAGAGAGAAAGTAATTAGTTTGGAGTTGGAACATTGACTCGGAAATGTGGAGGTAAGGGCCAAGTGAGAGAGTCTGGGGATAATGGTTGGGTGACACCAAGTTATTTAATTAATAAATGTGATAATTAATTTAATTAGAGTTGGACGATAGACTCGGGGAGATATTAAATTAATGGGTGTAATAATTAATTTAATTAGAGTTGGACGATAGACTCGGGGAGTTATTAAATTAATGGGTGTAATAATTAATTTAATTAGAGTTGGACGATAGACTCGGGGAGATATTAAATTAATATGTGTGTTAGTTAATTTAATTAGAGTTGGACGATATACTCGGGAAGATATTAAATTAAAATGTGTGTTAGTTAATTTAATTAGAGTTGGTTGGTAGATTCGGGGAGATATTAAATTAATAAGTGCGTTAATTAATTTAATTGGAGTCGAGCCACAGACTCAGAAAATTTCAGGCAGTATATGGGTTAATTTGAGTACACGGTAAAGCCGGAGTTTATATTATATATACACGGTGTAGTGATAGTATATATATATGTGTATATATATTGTGTGTGATAGTAAATATCAGTGACTAGATATTTATTCAATTTAAATACTCTAATGCTATCAAGGGAGGTTGCGCGATGTGGGTGAATCCCCTAGCTTGAGGAGTAGGGAGAGTATATCCCCAGGTCATAGTGTCCGGTACATGGGTGAGGAGATTATCTCACTTTCAGGAAGGAATATGACCGCCTCCAATTCGTTATGTAGTAGACCAGGTTGGTGAGAGAATCCAACTTGGGAAACTAGGTTTTGTGAGCACACCTAGTGAGATTTTTATTTAGGGCTTGTAGCCCAGACTTCTCGGTACAGTTTTCAGGTGTAATTCATTCAGGTGTTGTATATTTGTATTGGATTATTTATTTGGTGGCCGGTGATTTATTCGTCAAGTTGTGTAATTATTATTCTATTTACTTTCATTCAGTTGTGTGAATGGTTTATATTTTAATTCCGCGTGTATTGTTTTGATTAATGAAAAAGTTAAAATTGGCACCAGTTTTTGGAATACTAGGTGGTTAGTAAGTTTTAAAAAGTTTTCGACAGTGATGCTAAGGATGATCCAACTGGGATTCCTGTTTTAATTTGGTATAAGACTGATCACCCGGTATTTTATTGGGCGGGGTGTCACATGTAGCTCAAGCGATAAATGCGTCATTGGCAGTTTTGTAGTAGGAGCCACCTCAGGCACCGTTGGTGGATCTAGTTCAAGCATAGGCCTTCCCGTCTGCTTAGGATCGTGTTAGGGATGCCTTCCAGAAGTCGCATCCTCCGGAGTTTACAAGGAGCTCCGATGTGGTGGTAGCGAGCCAATGGAAGAAGGATATACAGAGGCATTTTAGGATGCATGAGTTCACGGAGGTGTAGAGTTAGATATAGGAGCAGCACTATAGTGGTAAGAGTCTATTACCACCGCTCAGGACAGAGACACACTCACTATTCCAGACTTTTGGGTGTAGTTCAACTGCAAATATTTCCCCTCGATCGTCTAAACAGAGATGATACAGAAGTTGGTGAACTGGAAGCAAGAGGGAAAAATTGTGACAGAACATAAGGCAGAGTTTATCAACCTTCTGAACATTGTACCGAATGAGATCCCGACTAAGGAGAAGAAGATTCAGCATTTTATGGATGGGTTGACATGGAGGATCTGCCAGCATTTGATAGGCAATCTCTCTTTGGCCACCTATTCGTACGTGGCTAATGCAACACTACTCCACTACCAAGACCACCGTTTTCATCTGACAGAGGTTAAGCGAGTAGGAGAGTCCAACCAGTAGGGCAGGACAGGAGGAAATGCTGCCAGTGGGGCACAGGCAGTGCAGAGTCAACATAGGCACAGTGATCAGGGTTCCCAGCAGGAGGATCCTAAGAGGTTCAGGTCAGGAGGTTTTAGACATGGGCAAGGAGGCTTTAGACATGTCCAGCAGGGTTAGCACGGCCATCAGGGCCACCAGCAGGTTCAGCAGGGCAGCATGGTCAAGAGAGGGGTGGTAACGGTCATCAGGGCCGGGGACAACAGGGATAGAGGGGAGGACCCTTCCCAGGGAAATGTTTCACTTGTGGTAACACTGGCCACAAGCGTCAGGACTGCCCTCAGAAGTGTAGAGGTCAGCAATAGCAGCATCAAAGTGCTCGCTAAGAGCCCCAAAAACCGTTATTTCCCTCCGCTCTCCCAGCACCCCCACAGATGCCAGCACTGCCACCCATTTTAGCTATCCCAGTTTAGCAGGGGAAGCTTCAGTACGGACGAGTCTACAATCTTCATCAGGTCGCAGTCCCGCAGAACTCACCCGCGATTAAGGGTATATTTTCTATCCAGGGGACTTTGGTGTGAATTTTATTTGACACGGGGGCCACACACTATTTTATTGCCACGGGGTTTGCATGTACTACGGGATTATTTGATACAACAGAGAGTACAATTACTTGTGTGGATTCACCATTGATCTGAGGTTTTGTTATTTCTTTTATTTTTCGGGGAGTGGGTATAGATATTGGGAGGTTTATCTTACCCTCTTACATGCCCGTATTGGATATGTCCGAGTATGACGCGATTGTAGGTATGGATTAGCTTGTCAGGTATAGGGCCATGATTGATTGTTTTAGTAGGAGTATAGTTTTTGCCATACCCGGTCAAGAGATGTTCTTGGTGGCGATGCCTCGCTCTGAGGGAGGATCATCCACATATGTATACTATATAGAGGAGGAGACCTCTAGAGAGGTGGTGGTACCACTTGACTTGATTCTTGTTGTTATAGAGTTCGTCGATGTGTTTTAGGAGATTTCAGGGTTACCACCGAGTAGATAGATACACTTCATCATTGATTTAGCACCAGGCACTCGGTCGATAGCCCGTGCACCTTCACGTATGGCTCTGCAGAGACGAGGGAGTTACGTGAACAGATTGAACAGTTATTGGCGAAGGGGTTTATCCGTAGGAGTACTTCGCCATGGGATGATCTCGTACTATTCCTTAAGAAGAGGGATGGATCGTTAAAGTTATGTGTTGATTACCGAGAGTTAAATAAAGTCACGATATGGAAAAAATATCCATTATCTCGAATCGATGACTTATTCGACCGGTTGATAGGAGTTTCCTTCTTCTTGAAGATTGACTTGAGATCGGGATACCATCAGTTGCGTATCAGGGAGCAGGATGTGTCAAAGATGGCCTTTTTAACAAGATATGGCTCCTATGAGTTCAAGGTTATGCCTTTCGGGCTAACCAACGCCCCAACCGTGTTTATAGACTTGATGAACAAGGTGTTCAGAGCGTTCCTGGACCAATTCATCATCGTCTTCATAGATGACATTCTGGTTTACTCGCAGACTGAGGAGGATCATACCGAGCACTTGAGGCAGATTTTACAGACACTGCACCAGCAGGAGTTGTACGCAAAATATAAGAAATGTGGGTTTTGGATGAAGGAGGTCCAGTTTTTGGGGCATATCATCTCAAATAGAGGGATATCCGTGGACTCGGGGAAAGTGTCAGCGGTGAGGGAGTGGGGACGGTACACGATACCGACTGAGATACGCAGTTTCTTAGGCCTAGACAGATACTATAGGTGGTTCATTCGAGGGTTTTCAAAGATATCAGGTCCGTTGACACACCTGACTCGTAAAGGGGTGCCGTTTATCTGGAGTGACGCCTGTCAGTTGGCCTTTAATGAGTTAAAAGACAAGTTAACCTCAACACCAGTGTTAGCATTGCCCAAGATAGGAGTGGAGTATCTACTATCTAGGACTTGGGGGTGTACTTCAGCTAGAGAATCAGGCTATGTCTTATGCCACCCATAAGCTTAAGACTCACGAGAGGAATTACCCCACCCATGAATTGGAGTTAGCAGCGGTCGTATTTGCACTTCGAATTTAGAGACATTTCCTCCTTGGGGAGAAATTTTGCTTGTTCACGGTTAAATATTCATCAGCGTCGGTGGCTTGAGTTTGTGAAGGATTATCAATTTGATATCCAATACCACCTGAGGAAGGCTAATGTGGTAGCAGACGCGTTGAGCCGTAGGCCAGTAGGTGAGGTGGCCGAGGTATGGAAAGTGAAATGGAAGGAGTTAGGACACCAGGATGCGATGGCTCGATCGTTCATATCTGTGATGACAGTTACGCCCCAAATTATTATGGGAGTAGTACAAGCTCAGGCAGCTGATCCTTTCTGCGAGAGTCAGATAATGCAACTTCTAGCAGAGGGGGCCGAGTCTTATACCATGGGTTTAGACGGGGGTTCGCATTTCAATGGAAGGTTAGTTGTTCCCGAGGGATAAGACTTACGACACAAGGTGATGACAGAGTCTAACGGTTCATGATTTGCGATACATCTCGGTGGGGATAAGATGTACCATGTGGAGACAGTACTGGTGGAGCGGGATAAAAAAGAATATTATCGAGTTCGGCTCAAAATGTGCCACTTGTCAGCTAGTAAAGGTGGACCATCAGAGACCGACGGGACTTCTACAGCCATTAGAGGTTCCTATATGGAAATGGGAGAGCATTTCCATGGACTTCATCATGGGATTACCTACATCGCAGAGGGGTTACGATTTGACATGGGTGATAGTGGATTGGCTCACCAAGGTAGCCCACTTTTTGCCAGCCTAGATGGATTACACCACGGGACAGTATGCCCAAATATTCATAGCAGAGATAGTGAGACTTCACGGGGTACCTCTCAATATCATGTTTGATAGAGATAAGGTGTTTGTGTCTCAATTTTGGGAGAGTTTCCAGGAGGCGATGGGTACGTAGTTGCGACTGAGCAGAACCTATCACCTACAGATGGATGGACAGACCGAGCGAACAAATCATATGTTAGAGGACATGTTGCATATGTGCATGATTGATTTTGGTAGATGCTGGGAGATGTATCTTCCACTGGTGGAGTTTGCCTATAACAACTCCTACCAATTTACTATCGGTATGGCTCCAATCGAGGTACTGTATGGCAGACCTTGTCATTCCCCAGAATGTTGGTTGCGGGTGGCAGACAACAAGTTACTTGGTCCGGAGGTGATTCAGGATACTTCAGCGAGGATATAGTTTATACGGAGCCGTATTCGGGTTGCTCAGGATCGACAAAAGAGCTACGCCGATGCCAAGCAATATTTTCGAGAGTTCAATATAGGGGACATGGTGTTACTTCAGGTGTCTCCTATGAAGGGAGTTATGCATTTTGGGAAGAAGGAAAAGTTGGCACCTAGGTATGTAGGGCCATTCCCTATTATCGAGAGGATTGGGCCAGTTGCTTATAGACTTGGGTTACTGGAGCACTTGCAAAGAGTCCATGATGTGTTCTATATCTCTTTGCTAAGGAGATATCTTTGGGATGATTTGGCCCACACTCACATTACGTTGGAGAAGATCAACTTACAGCCTCATAGCTCCTACGAGGAGGGACCGCTTACTATCCTAGACCGTAGCGAGAGGAAGTTGAGGTCGAAGATAGTACCACTAATCCATATTCAATGGCGGCACCATAATGTCGAGGAATCTACCTGGGAGCACGAGGATGACATGCGTGAACGTTATCCAGAGTTATTCTTGCCAGTAATACTTTTATTTCTAAATTTCGGGACAAAATTCTGTTATTAGGGGGGAAGTATGTAATACCCTGTATTTTTATGCATATTTATTTTATTATGAAATTATGGAAATTTGGATTAATTAATTTAAGAGAGAAAAGTTAATTTATAATTAATCCTACTTAATGGTAATAATTACTAGTGTGACGAGAGTTAGTAGTTATAGGAAATGATTATGTTGAAATCATGTTGAGTAATAACTATGTTTAATATTACGCAGTGAGTAACGTAATAGATGGTGTTGCGCCAAAGTGTTGATCACAACGAGAGGATCAACCACATTCCATTTCCAGTCCAAGAATCAGAAGTTTATTCCAGGGAAAGTGTTTATATTGCTACCTATTTTGCATATATTTTTCCTATTAATCTCTAGTTGATGATATAGTCACCTTACAATAAAATTTAGGTTTAATTGTAAAGAGATTTTAGAATTTGGAGATGGGTATGCATGTAGAGGATTTTCCCTTTCATAGACAGTTAAAATCTGGAGATTTTATGTTCTAATCACGAATTAAATTAAGGGTTTTGTATAATTAAAAAGATTTTTTGGATTCATTATATGAGAATCTTTAGAGATGAAAGAAATTGTGAATTACCTTTGGATATATAAGGATTTGACCGTTAATTTGTATTAGAAAGTATCTTAGGGTGATTTAGAATAGTTTAGAAACATTTAGTTAGAGTTGGGTGCAGTTTTGGATTGGTGTTGAAGATTGAAAGTTGGAAAAAAATCAAATTTGACAAGAACTGGGTATCTCCATATTTTTTGTTTGAAGACCAGCTCAGGTCGTTCGAATGACGTCGTTCGAATGAGCCTTCTAACGAGAAATCCAACGACCCTTCTAACGAAATGTTTGAGTTTGTTCGAAGTAAGAAACTTGTTTGAACGACCTCATTCGAATGAGAATCCCTTGACTTCTAACGAGATTTCAGAATACACTTTTTGAGTCCGGTTAGGTTCAAAAGCATCCTAGAGTTATCCAAGTGAGAGAAATAACCTACGTGAATGACGAGTGACCTAAAGTCCGAGTTAATATTGAATTGGGAGTGTGGCTATTCTCAGGATGTAGAAGGTTCATAGAACCGAGGAGACCTAGGTTCAAGAGAATATATACATAAATATATGATCTACGGTGAGGGTAAAAATAATACTACTACTTACGTATTATGGTAATTGGGTTGCGTGAATGCCTATTAAAGTTGTATAAGTTGTGTGCATTCTTATTATTTGGAATATTTGTGTATGACATACCTAGCTATTGGCTATCGAACGGAGGTTAGTGCGTTGTGGACGACCGTATCTTGTGTGCCTTCGGGGGATTTTGAGTCGTACCACTGGAGCATGGAACCAAGGTACGGGCTATCTGTGAGAACGATAGTGGTGATGGTCGTACGGGTGTGTAGGTATGTACATAGACCATCGGCTTAAAACTATGTTCGCCTTCAATATATGTGTATGTTTTATTGGTTCTTGAGAGATTGAACCTGTTGTCCTTTATGCGTGAGCGTTGAAATGGGACTAGATAGCCGAGTATGCCTAACACCATGGGGTTTCTTTACCATGGATGCAGTATTGATATATATATATAATTGTATGTATATATAGTGAAATTTTATATATGTATACTGAGTTCTTATTCTGTGTTTCTTGTTGGCTACTTTATTATAGTATATACTTATTGGGTCACCAGTTGAGAATTAAGAATGTTATGAGAATGAGTTAAAACCTCTTTAAACCTATTCCTATATAATGGATATATATTGGCTTCGGGTTATTTAGATATTTTATCCAGTACAGTGGTTATACTACATACAGTCAGGCAGAGTATCGAGACTATTATGGGTAGTTAGGATCGCTAGGTGTTCACATTAGATGAGATGTGAGCATCCTAAGTGAGTACGCTAAGTTAACATGAATAATATTTGTGCTAATTAGCCAATTTAAGAACTTGTTATATTTAAACTATTTTCTACTCGGGCTCTGACCCATTTTTATGCAAATCTCTTTTCTTGTTTTATTATTTTAGGTGCCCAGCCACAGGGACACCAGGCTTAGGAGATTCCATTCATTTATCGAGTTGTAGTTGCTGTGGAAGCTACAGGATGTTGCTAGTAGACGCTTCTGAGTCTATTTCTCCTCATCTATCAGTTATTTACTTCAGTTGGACAGGTCGTCCCTCCTATTTTACATTCAGAGATTTAGAGTTATTTTATTCTATCATTAGACTTTGATTTCATGTTATTGGATTATTGTATGAGATTTTGACTAAAAGTGTTTACTCCAGTTCTTAATTTAAATTAAGTTTGTTCTTTCCTTATTGCTATTGTGATTTATGGTGATGATTAAATATTTCCCTTTAATTATGATGGTTAATAACAAGATAAAATTTTGACACCAACCATTTTAAATATTAGGCGGTTAGTTTTTATTAAATAAAAATTTTAGCCTTTCGATAATGATGCATTATCAAAACCAACTTGATATTCTGAAATTAATTAATTAATTAAGGACTGATCACCCGATAATTAATTAGACAGGGTGTCACACTGAGGTGGTTACTACTCAAACGTCCAACCTTATCAGTCCCCTCATCAATCGGTTCCTGGGCATCTTGAGGGAGATGGGCAAGGATGGTTCCAACTGAAATGGTTGATTAGCCACTTGAAGATTTTAAAGAGCCAACAACTGGAGAGCCTGAGGGAACTTTATCTGAAGCATGTAGAGGCTCGACGGACCGAGGAAAAAATGTTATCAGAGTTGGTCCCTCTATTAGTAGTAGCTGATGAGGAAGTTAGTGTTGTCTAAGAAGCTCTACTGAAGACAAAGCAGAGATGTGAAGCCTTGTTGATTGAATGGGCCCAAGTCCAGACCAGTCTTGAAGGAAGTATCACAGCTCAGAGAACATGCTTGGAGGCGTCTTTGGGCTTGTCTAGAGTCTTTTTCTCCCAACCTGACTTGTGGTTTCTTTTGGGTTAAAGTACCTTCTTTTGTGTTTTAATTTCCTCAAATGTAAACCTTGGGCGATAGTTCCCAATTTTGTAATCCTTATGAGTATATAAATGAAAGAAATAATATTTCGTTACTCTTCAATTTATTGCAAAGATTCAACTCTTATAATCTTCAAACAAACTCTTTCTTCTTATCACATTACAAAAGAAATAACTTATATAACAAATTGCATTATATCTTTAACACAAAATAAATTTCTAACTGAGGTTACTCACTTAAACATGATAGAATTTCAACCACTTATTATTAATCTTGAAAGGTTTATCCTCTTCCATCCTAGGGATTAAGCAGTAATCTGAATTGTGAGCCTCCTTTACTATGAAATGTCCCTCCCAATTCGAGGCAAATTTAGGCAATGGGAGCCCTCGAATGTGCTTCACCATTTCCTTCAAAACTAAATCTCATTCTTACAAACTTTCTTGGCCTCACCAAGTTATCATATGCCCTGAAAAGCTTCTTCGTATATATCTAGAAGTGTTGCATCGCATTATCCTTGTGTTCATCCAGTGCTTCCAACTGTACATGTCTACTCTGAGGGAGCATGCTATTTTGCAAGGCATATCGTGCTGAAGAAACTTCTAGCTCCACCGATAGAATTGCTTCGGCTCCAAATGCAAGAGAGAATGACGTATAACCTGTAGGCTTACTCTTCATCATTCAATAGGCCCATAAAATTTCTAAAATCTTATCATCCCAAGAGCCCGGGAAGTCTTCCATCGTATTGGTCAAGATGTTGACCAAGGTCTTACTAGCTAATTCGGCTTGACCATTTCTCTTAGAATATGCCACCGTTGAGGTATGATAGATGATGGAGTATTTGTCTATGAATATCGTTACTTCTTTATTGACGAATGAGGTCCTGTTATTAGAGAGGATAAACTTTAGAATCCTAAACCTGAAAATTATGTACTCTCTAATGAAGTTGGCCACCACATATGTTGTTGCTCTCTTGAGTGGTATTGCCTCAGCCCACTTTATAAAGCACTCTGTTGCCATTAATATCCATATATTTCCCCTCGAAGATGAATGTATTTCCCCAACTAGGTTAAACTCCCAAGTTTGGAATGGGTAATAAGTGGCTAGATAGTGTAAGTCCCCCAAAGGAGTGTGGATCATATTTCCATATAGCTGGCACGCCTTGCACTTTCGAACAAACTTAGTAGAATCTTTTTCCATGGTTGGTCAATAATAACCCAAGGTCATTAATTGGTCATATAGCTTTGCTCCTCCAATGTGAGATGTATTGTAAGCTTACTTCAAAACTTCCATTGCCTCCTCTTTCACGAGGCATCTTAATGGCCTGTTGAAGTATCCCCTGCGATAGATATTCTCCCCTTAAATGTCGAACCATGGGGCCCTTTGCTTGAGTCCCGTCATGTTAATTTTCTCCACAGGAACAACTCCATCCTAGATAATATCAATATAAGGCTGCCTCCAGTCCGTCTGAGTTTTAATGAAGTGACATTCACTTGACTAAAAGAAAAGTTAACATTTATCGCACCTTCGTTGTAACTCTGATGCATCCTTCTTCATCGTTGGCCAGAAGTATCCCTCTTTCTGAATTCTTATGTATAAAGGGATCTCAGTTGTTTCGTAGTGTTCGTCATGAGTCTTCTTCAACTCTTACTCTACTTCTTTTGGATTGATGCATCTTAATAGCCATTATCCCATATTCCTGAAGTAAAGACTTCCTTAACAGGCAAAGTAATGCGCTAGCTCTTTCAGTTCCATCTTGCCTTACCCAGACTCCAACTACTTCCTAATCTCTCCTCTTCAATCTGAATCGTCTTCCATCGATAAGATCGATTGCACTACCATTGTTCTTCTTTGTATCATCGTCGTTATTATGTCATTCTTCATGGCCATTTTCTGAGCAATGGTAGCGTAAGCATCAACATGTATATTCATCATTCTAGAATGCCTCTTTATCTTAACCTGATAGAACTAGTTGATCATCCGTTGGATGATTGTTCTGTAGGGTTCTAGGCTGAGGTGCTTCAATGCATATTCCCCATTAACTTACTGAACCACTAAGTTAAAATCACCTTTGATGCATAGTGAACGGATTTCCCTTTCGAAGGGCCTCTAGTAACACCAATACCAACACCTCATACTCTATTTCATTGTTGGAGCAAGGGAAATCTAACTTGTAGGAAAGGTAAAATTCTTTATTCCCTTTAGAAAGGATAACCCCTACACCTCCCTTATTTTTCGTCGAAGAACTATCGAATTGCATAGTCCATTCTTCAATGTTCGCATCTAAAAAATTAGCCTGCAAATCATCTCCTGGAATGCTCTCTCGGGGTAGCTCAAATATCCTAGATGGAAAATTTTCCAACAAATCTGCATATGCCTGGATCTTAATCACGCGAGGGACCACACACTTTAAGTCATATTCTGAAAGGATAAAGAACCACCTAGCTACTCTTCCAAATAAAATAGTTCTAGCCAATAAAAACTTAATAGGGTCACATCTTGTCACAATATAAATTATGAAAGATAGCATATAATGTCTAAATTTTTGTGTTACAAACACCAATGCTAAAAAATGTCTTTCTACACTACTGTACCTTGCCTCTGTTCCATGTATGATCCTGCTCAGGTAGTAAACTACACTTTCTTTCCCATCAATTTCCTGCACTAAAAAAGCTCCAACGGACCTTGTGGTAGATGTGAGGTAGAGCTACAATAGTAACCCTACCTTTGGAGGAATCATCATTTATGGAGAAATGAGAAGCTTCTTCAACTTTGTCAGATATTTTTGGTGAGCTTCCTCCCATTTGAACTTTGTGACCTTTTGTAATAGCTCCATGAGTGGATGAGTTATCTCGGCCAGCCCCGATACAAATCTCCTGAGGTAGGAGATTTTACCGAGAAAACTCTTGAGCTCATTCGTTATTATTGGAAATGGCAACTCTGGGATTGCTCGTTACTTATCCTAATCCATATGCACTGCCTGCCAATTCACCATAAATCCCACGAACTTTCCACTTGTAACTACGAAGGCACAGTTCAGCGGGTTCATCTTTAGCTTGTATTTCTTGCACATAATGAACACCTTCTTCAAATTGTCCATATGGGACTCCTCCTTCTTCGACTTGATGACCAGATCATCTACATAAAATTCTAAAAACTTATGGAAAAAGTCACAAAAATGGCCATCATCATTCTCTGATATGTTGCCCTAGCATTCTTCAACCCAAGAGGAATTACCTTGTACATGAAATTGCCTAAAAGGGTTATGAACGTCAT
Organism: Sambucus nigra; assembly: GCA_949130495.1. Lineage (NCBI taxonomy): Eukaryota > Viridiplantae > Streptophyta > Magnoliopsida > Dipsacales > Adoxaceae > Sambucus > Sambucus nigra. The sequence continues at coordinate 227,706,943 of OX422219.1, forward strand.
TTTCTCTGCATCAGTTGGATCTATCTTGATCTAGTTGTACCCCACGTACCCATCCATGAAGCAATACATTTCATGCCCAGCAGTTGCATCGATCCATCTATCAATGGAGTGCAGAGGGAACCCATCTATCAAGTCCCTAAAGTCCATAGAGATCCTTATCTGATTCTTATCCTTCTTCCCTGTAGGGACAATTCTTGACAACCAAAGTAGGTGTTGCATCAGTTTGATAAACCCTACTGCTAGTAACCTTTGCACCTCCTCTTTAATTTTCAGAAGTAAGTTATTATAGCTTACTTAATCGAAATGAGTGAAGGCAGAACGTTCATCTTATGGTAACTTACTTTTTCATCCAGCCCATCTATCTCTGTGTACTTCCATGCAAAAACATCTCTATACTTCTGAATTAGCTCAGTAAAGGCCCTTATTTTCTCTTCGATCCGATCTTTCAAAATAAAGATGGGCATCGGATCTTCTTCTTCGGCTAGATTCAGCTCCTGCATTTGTGGCCTCAGGTGATCCCTCATATACTATGTCTTTTTTCCCACTTCTTCCTTATACTCTTGTATGTAAGAGTTATCTATGACCATACATTGCCCGTGCTGGTCTATTAGAAAACATTCATACACCGGGTCAGCCTCTTCGTCAGCTTCTAAAATAGCTCCTTCGAACGATCACTCACACCTTCAAAGGTGATAGATCACCTTCCCATCCTCTGTTATCATCTTCTTGCACTGTCTGTTTTTCGTTGCAACTTCCTTTTGTTTCCTCTCTCTTGAGTCTTTTTCCAATCTATTCCCTAAAAACCTACTTGGCACGCTCTGTCATTGGGCCTCATGATCCATCGGGGCTATCCTAGGCCTCATCCTATCTCTCAGTTGTTTAGAGATATTCTGGGGTCTAGGATCAGCATGATTAACCTCCTTAACTACTTAGCTTCTTCATGCTCCCTTATTATTCTCACCATTCATAGTCCTCATCTTTTCTTCGATAGAGGGAACTCTGGTACCCTCTATTCTTCTCGTTAAGACTCTGGCATCCTTCTCCAGCTCTGTGCAGAATGCTGCATCTACCAGGTGAGCCTCTTTGATTGCAAAGGGCTTCTTTGTTTCACGTATAATTATTTCATTCCCTTTCATGTTTTCTTTAGCACATTGGTGATATGTTGAAGGGACTAAACCGTGATTATGCATCCATACCCTTTCTATCAGAAGGTAGTACGAAGTAGCGCTCTCAATCACATGAAATTTAATGTGTGAGGTGAGATTTCCCATCACAATTCCAACATTCACATACCCAATCATCTTGGAGGACTAGTTTTCATAACCAAAAATCACCAAGGGCATTGTTATCAACCTTGCCACAAGAATGTTGGAAGTATGGAATAAGCTAATATGCATCATATTTATCGATGCCCCCCATCCATCAGGGCCCTCGTAAAACTTACAGCGTTAATACTAGCCGTGATATATAAGGGCCTATTATGTGGGAACCTTACAGCCCTATCAGCGTCACTAAAAGTCACTTTGAATAAACACTTTCTAACCAATCTGGCCATAGGCCCCTCCATCTAAGCGATGGAACTGTATTTTTTCATACAATGTCTAGGATCGCTTGCATTATCTCCAATCGTCTTTTTTTTGGCATACACACCTGGTCGAAGAACCATAAAAACTTGGACAACTGAGATACAACATGGTATTCGAGCCCTGATCTACCTCTTCATTATTCATATTGTACACATCTTCCATATCTCTAGAACTATCTTCATCGTAGGCTATCACCACATTAGCCATTACCCTGGTGTAGTCCTTCAACGCTTCCTAAAACTCTTCGCATTTAATCTCCAGCTCCCTCACCTCTCATTCAGCCTCTTCATTATAAGCAACAATCAGATTAGCTAGATGTGCTGGTAGTGGGTTATTGTTGACGTTCTCTTGAGGGATCTGCAGAGTCCCTGCTTTCATGTGTTTTCTTATAATCTTCCTCAGTTTGAGAAGGTTTTCGTTGGATGACCAATCTGTCAATAGATCGCGCAATATTTGGGATTAGCTCTTTTCTCTGTATCTGGCTCCACAGCTGGAGTATCATTGGGTTCATAAATGGTCCCCCCTTGGACCATCGCATTATAACAACTGACAACCTCCTTAACAGTACAAGGGAGTGGTGGTGTATATTCTCTATCTCTATCAAACTTTATCTTGTTGTCCTTAGTCCCCTCTCCTCCATCAGCGTATCCTATTCATAGGGGTTGGCCACGTGCCATAACGAGTTGTATTGGTTATCTAAACATCACAGGCACCACGATCGGGTTTGGTCGAACGACCAATGATATGCTCATTATTGCCTTTAAAAATTCCATGAAAGTTCCTTTGCATGTTTCGTTAATGAGGTGACAGATGTACTTTGGGAGCAATCCCTCAGCAAAAATTTGAAGCAGTTTGGACTCCTTGGCCTCTTCTCTCACGTCGAAAGACCTCTCTCTGAACCTTCGAATGTATGCCACCACTTTCTCCGCTAGTCATTGCTTTTCCGTGCCTAGTTGTGTAAACGTGAACTCATCTTCTATCAGAAAGAACTTCTGGACAAACAGAACATGCATTTACTCCCACGTTAAGACACTCTTTTATGCCAAGTGAAAGTACCAAGTGTAAGCCTTATCAGTTAGGGATTTGGAAAACTCCCTCAGCCTTAGCTTTTTATTGTTGCAATGAGCTCCCAAATGCTCAATGAAACGCTTGATGTGTTCCTTCGGGTTTCCTTTTTTCCTGTTTACTTCTCAAAAATAGGGGAGATTTAATCCTTTAGTTAAGGTTCCTCATTGTACTCCTCAGGATAAGGAGTACAAAAATCATCGTACGCCGATGCTACCTTGCTGGCTGATTATGAGGAAGCTACTATCATCTTTAGCATTTCCTTTATCATTTCTTTTAAGTCACATGCAGGAGTTTTTTCAGTCACTGGAGCAATGGGTTGAGGGACCATAGGTGGAATACTTGCCACACCTAGGGTACTCACCGTTGGAATAGTTTAGTTACAGTGTTCATGGGGGAAAGTCCCATCAGAGCTTCACTTTATGGGGCTATCAGAGCTGCCATTGGTGTCACGAAGGAGCTCGGGTCAAATTCCCCTCCTAAAGTCGTTGCAGCTACGGGATTCTGTAAGAACTCAAAGAACTTTCCCATGAGAAGGGCCATCTGTGTCTGTCCCAACACGGCACTAGTAGAAGCTTGTGTCATCGTTGTGACTCTTGTTTCCATTTGAACTTGGGGAACCTCTACCCGAGGAACCCCATCCTTGGAATCCTCAAGTTCTCTCACCGCTTATTCCTCGTTATGCTGGATAATGTCAAAATCTTTGGTATGATTAACATTATCTTGCCCCATACTTTTAAAAGAACACCTCCCCAGCAGAGTCACCAAATGTAATTGGGTAGTCCTCTTGAAGCCTAAGAGTATATTAATACCGATTGAGGCGTAACCCCTATAGATATGGTGATTACCGATAGCCCAAGAACTCTTTAACCAAAGATAAATGAACACTCAATATTGTATATAATCAACACTCAGATTGAACTCACAAGTCTTTCATGTATAACTCATATAATAATAAATGAAACTCATAAGCAACTTATTCAAAGGGAGAGAGAAGTAAGCACCCTAGATACACCTTGGCAAGCAGCCAGCACATCAACAACCTCTGATAGATCTCTGATTAGCTATTGAAAAGCTTCAAAATAAATGACAATGATGGGTGAGTAAACTCTTTAGTTTGTAATAACTTATCTATGATATGTTCTCTATTTCTATAAATAAATATCTAGAAAGAACTCTCTCATCTCAAAAGTGGTTGAGGCTCATAAATAGACCCACACCCCTTCCCGAGACGTCTCATTCTTCATTAATGTGAAAAACCTACCTTTCACACTTTAAGTCCCAAGCATTAAATGCCCGATGTATTAGCACGCCTTACGTCATAATCATTAAATTTTAGGACAAGCCTTTATCCCACACACTGTGTTAGAGGACTATTACGACAGAGGTTGCTCACCAAATCGTCTGACAGACACTACACCAAAAAGGCTAAATTGACACCCTTTAGCCGGCCATCCTTGTCACGGTCATTAACCGTGATAATAAAAACACGTATTTTTTGTCACGACCATTGACCGTGATAAGTCCGTGACAGCTGTACTTGTCACGGTCATTGACCGTGATAAAAACTTATAATATTATCATGGTCAAGTACCATGACACGTCCGTGACAATTTGTTTAAAAAAAAACCCTACGCTTTCTTTTTTCCCACCGTTTTTGGTTTTCCCTCTCTTTCTCTCTCTAAGTGATTTCGAGCTCTCTCTCTCTCTTTAAGGTATGTTTTTTCCTCTCTTTCTCTTTCATTTCTATATGTGTGTGTATATTTGTGTGTGGTGGTGTGTGATGGGGGGAGGGGGTGGTGGGGGTGGGGTGTGTGTGCATGTGTGTGTGTGTGTGTGGTGGGGGTGGGGTGTGTGTGCACGTGTGTGTGTGTGTGTGGTGGGGGGAGGGGAGGGACAGGGGGCTGGGTGGGGGATGGGGGTGTGTGTGTGTGGTGGGGTGAGGGGGGCAGGGGGTGGGGTGTATGTGTGTGTGTGTGTGTGTGTGCAGGTGTGTGCGTGTGTGTGGTGGGGGGAGGGGGTGGGGGTGGGGTGTGTGTGTGATGGGGCAATCTCAACAATTGTATAGCTTTAATTAATAAATTGTATAGCTTTAATTGTATAGTTTTATATGAAAGAAAATTAATAAGTAGTGCCCATTTCATATGAAAGTAGGATTGCCTCTCATTGTAAATTAGTAAATTAATAATTGTTAGTTTAATTGATGAAATGAATTTATTGAGTAGATGAATTAGAAGGAGTACATGATACACATTTGTTATTGACATTGCTATTGGATTATAGTGGATCGATGTTGGGTTGGTTAGTTTTAAAAGTGGCATGACCACTGGATTATTGTCCATATGGGGGTGGGATTTTTTAACTTTTTTTGAAAATTACTTTGTATATCGAACAATATATATATAGTATGATAATTAAATGAAACATACTTGAAATTATATATATTGCGCATAGATACTAACCTTCTAGTTCTTATGCGTACGCATTCAATAACCCTTAGACCCGTTCGAGAGTCATTACCCCTGTAATGAGATCTCTCGAATTGTCCCGTTTGGGACTGCATAATTTCTGTATAATATTCTTAGTGGCTTAAAGTTGTTACTTTTGGAGGAGTTCTGCAGTCGTATCCTAATGTTCTCTGGGTACATACTAGATTGACAAGTGTGATTGTTATTTCAATTGATCAATTGAAATAACACTCGAACTTGCCAATCTACATCGTGTACTTGGAGAAGTACGGGGATATGCTACCGAATTTTTTTCAAATCGTAACAATGTACATGAGCTATTAAGTATATTACAGAAAAATGAGGTCTTGAGTGGGATAGGACCACTCACCCTTTAGAGGAGATGGAGGAAATAGAAATTTCTATTATAAATTGAATTTGAATATAAATAAGACATAATTAAATGAAACATACTATAAATCTAAGTTTTGTTTATACTAATTCATGAATATACGCTTCGTACCTTTAATAGGTGATTAGTTGTGGTAGCTGTGATGGGATATCCGAAATACAAAGAGTGGATAGGTGAGACAAATAGAATGGGGGATGTGTTTCGCGGAGGTGCTAACGAATTTGTGAAATATGGAAAAAGATGTCATAATGATGAAGAGTTTCCGTGTCCGTGTGCTAGGTGTAAGAATGGTAAGGTGTTTGAGTGGAAAATAGTTGAACTACATTTGTTAAGATCGGGTATGCAAGATAGTTATCGATTTTGGAGTTTTCATGGTGAATTGAAAGTTCCTTTTGTCCCCGACCAACCTTCACAACAACCTTCAACAAGTACGATAGATGTAGAAGGGGACGACGTAGATCATAATATGTTAGAGGATTTAGTTGACGATGCGTACGGAGTTTATGAAGCAGAAGAGAATGAGGTTACTGATGATGTAGAAGGTTCAAGTGCTCGTGAAGAAATCACGATAAAACTTGACGATGACTACCAAAGTTTAAAATTTAAGGCGACCCAACCGTTATACTCTGGTTGTGAGAAAGATCAAATAACTTTACATGCCATGGTTGGTTTGCACAGTTTGAAGATGCAATACAGTTTGTCTGGCAATAACGTGACAGGAATTCTAAAATGGGTGAAGGGCTTATTAGCCACGGAGAATACATTTCCAAATAACTATCATGTTATGAAGAACAGTTTGAAAGGTTTGGGAATGAAGTATAAATCGATTCATGCTTGTGTGTATGACTGCATAATATACCGAAAGGAGTATGAAAATCTCGATCGTTGTTCGGTTGCGATGAACCTAGATATATCCAATCTACTAGTAAGGAAGACACAAGCTCAAAAGTGCCTCAAAAAGTATTGAAATATTTTCCCGTTGGGCCTAGATTAAAGTGATTTTTCACAGTACCATGGATAGCGAAGGCAATGACTTGGCATGCTAGGGCATAAGTAAGGGGTAATATCATGCGTCATCCTATTGATTCTACTGCCTAGAGGAGGATGAATTATGAGTATCACGATTTTTCTCAAGAATAACGCAACATTTGTTTGGATATATCAACCGATGTTTTCAATCTATTTGTAAATCTAAGCACTAATTAGAGTGTATGGCCAGTGATCCTAGCCCCACTCAACCTCCCTCCTTCACAGTGAATGAGACCTAAATTTTCGATTATGGATTTATTGAAACCTGGGCCAAAGGCACCAAGTGATGACATCGACATCTACCTGTCTCCTTTGGTAGAAGAATTAAATGAGTTATGGGAAGAGGGTGTGCAATCATTTGACTCTTTTAGAAAAGAAGAGTTTACGCTGAAAGCTATGTTGATGTGGGCAATTCATGATTTTCCAGCTTATGGGACATTATCCGGTTGTGTAGTATATGGTTATTTGGGGTGTCCTATTTGTGGAGAAGAGACTAAATCTCTTCGTCTATACTTTATCTAAAAAAATATATACCATTGCCACAGGAGGTTTTTACCCCCGACTCATAGTTTCAGATTTGAGAAAGGTTCCAATTTTTTATTGGGCGGGGTTGAACATAGGCTACCGTCGAGACAAGTATCGGGTTCAGAAATTGAAAGTAAATCTTCTGAATGTGACCCTAATATGCCAAGTAAGAATCCCAAATTTAAGAATGTCAAGCATAAGAAGACCCCAATTGGGAATGAAATTGAGACAAGAAAGGCATAGTCTGGGAGGTCAATTTTATTTGACTTGCCTTTTTGGAAGAATAACTCGGTGTGCCATATATTGGATATGATGCATACAGAGAAGAACTTCGCTGAACATATTGTGGGCACTTTCCTTGGGGGGGAGTCATTCGAAGGATGGGGAAAATGCACTAAAAGACCTTAAATCGTTGAAACTTAAGCCACAACTATGGTTGAAATAAGATAGTAGGGGAAGGACAATAATTCCCCCTAGTGTGTTTACTTTGACGAGTGGGAAAAGTAAGGTGCTTTTAGACACAATATATAATTTGAAGGGCCTATCTACTTTTTCGTCCAACTTGAAAAGGATTGTGAATTATGCTACTCATGATTTACATAAGTGTAAGTCCCACGATTGGCATATGATCATGCAATTGGTTCCTATATTGTTTAAGCATTGTTTCTCCAAGCACAAGGATTTGTGAAGGGCTATTATGCAAATTAGTATTACCTTCTCACTCTTGTGTGAGAAGGTAGTCAATCGAGAATACCTAGTGGCCGAAAAATTGGCGGTGACCGAAGAGATTTGTGTGTTGGAGAAGTACTTTCCCCCAGCATTCTTTGACATAAGTGTTCACTTGTTAGTACACCTATGCGACGGGGCACTTCTTTTTGGTCCAGTTAGATATTAGTGGATGTATCCGTTTGAAAGATTGATGAAAGTTTTTAAAGATTACGTTAAGAATACGCGATACATTGCAGGATCAATTGTAGAGGAATACATAGCCGTGGAGTCATCAATATATACTCGGGAATATATGCCTGACTCGACTAACATTGATGACACTATTGAGTTCGTCGATGATGGTGGTCATGTGATGGGAAAACGAGTAAAATTAACGAGTTTGCAACATGAACAAGTAGCTCGTTATCTATTTGACAGACATAAAGATGGCGAAGAATGGAAAAAGTAAGTTTCGAATATTATAATGTTTAACATTATTTTAGATTATTTTATACATGATTAATTTTGTAATATGCAGAAAATATGAAGCCTGTGAGAATAATAAAAGTCGAAAAACAATGGTACAATCAAATAGCGAATTTAGGCTGTGGTTGACACAAGAGGTAATTATAATGAAAATGGCTGCTATATAACGTTACATTACACTCAAATTTTACAACTAATATAATTAATTTATCTATATTCTCAGCTCTTAAAGACGGGTGATGTGACATCAAGGTTTGCTCGTCTAGCCACTAGACCCTTGTTTGTAGCACAAGAGTACAAAAAGTATCGATTGAACGGTTACATTTTTGGCGCCAAAGTGTACGAGGAAAGTACAAATGTACAGAACTCGGGCATTTCATACAAGGCTCTTACTTTCTTTCGAGCGAGCGCAAAAGATAAAAACCTCATTGAAGCTGAAATGACTTACTAAGGTGTTATCCGAAATATATTTGAATTGGATTATATAAGCTTCAAAGAGGTTGTATTTTACTATGACTGGGTAAGAGTTAAGGATAAAAATGCTTGTAAAGTTGATCTTGTCACCAATTTGATCATGGTTGACTTGTCCAAGTTGAAGAGCAACGACCACTTGAGCGATGAGTCGTTTGTTTGTGCATTTCAAAAGATTAACCAAGTGTTTTACTCATAGTATATCAACAACGAGCTGTGGTCAATTGTCCAACACGCGCCAAAACATCTAAATAGTAGTGTGGATGACTTGGCTGCTCCTACCAAATATCAATCCATTTTTTATGATAACTCGAATTTTAAACAATTTTTTAATTTATAATAATATTCCAATGCGTTTGGACAGTTTGGGACTGCATAATTTTTGTATAATATTCTTAGTGGAATAAAGTTGTTACTTTTGGAGGAATTTTCTATTATAAATTGAATTTGAATTTGAAATTTAAGTTTTGTTTATACTAATCCATGAATATACGCTTCTTACCTTTAATAGGTGATTAGTACATAGTTATTTGGGGTGTTCTATTTGTGGAGAGGAGATTGAATCTCTTCGTCTATCCTTTATATCTTAACACTAAGAAATGCCATAATCCTATGGAGTGATGCTCTGCAAATTCCTTCCAACCGTTGTGTAGCCAAACATCACCAGTTGAAGTTGTCAATTACACTTTTCATACCCCACCACTTGGAACCTCTAGCAAAACATGGGAAAATATGGAAAGTGGAATTGACAACTTCAACTGGTGATGTTTGGCTACACAAAGGTTGGAAGGAATTTGCAGAGCATAACTCCATAGGATTATGGCATTTCTTAGTGTTCAGATATGAAGGAAATTATATTTGACACGATTTCCCGGGGTATATTAGTTGGAAGGAGGTGCCATATGAGATCAAGTTAGCTGTTTGGGTAGCACTACATGTAATGTATTTATATGAATATTTAAATTTCAATTTCGATTTTGATTTTTATTAATATTTTCTTGTTGGGTGGCACTACACTATTATTATGAATATTTGCTTGTTGGGTGGCACTACACTCTTGTACAGTGTCTTACAATGGCTGATTCTTATAGTGGAATTGGAACTGGAAATTGGTGCTGGATTTTCTCAAAAGTTATCCTCTTCTAAAGGTTCTTATCTTTGAGGTACATCAAGGGTCCATAACATCACTTCCAGCTAAATAGTTTGTAGATTTGAGATGATTGATGGTGATGTTGTTTCTTCTTATATTAGGGTTTTTCATTTTGTTGTGAACAAATCGGGACATCGTGGTTGGAATGGTATGTACCTGATTGTTTGAGATCACACCTAAAGACAATCAAAATTACGGGATTGGGGTCGAACAATGGAGTTGAACAGTTGAGGTCCTTTGTGGAGAATGCCAAAGTTTTGGAGAAGGCTATAATAAAGATGAAGGGTGGTGTTGAACAATTAAAGCTTCCAAAGTGTTCAAAGCACATGATTAGTAAAATAAGTAAATTAATAAGAACATTGACATGACAAAAATATAGCATGACGCGAAGTTGTCCCGTTTGCATATTGTTTATATTTTGAATGTATATTTGCACTATCTCTATTTTATCTGGATATATAATGTTTGAACAGGTACAACGTTGCTATAATAGGTACATATGTATTGCTGGGCAGTGGCAGTAGCCATACTACCCAGCAGATTTTTTTTCAATTCTGCCCAGAATTGTCACAGCCATTTACTGTGACAAGTCTTTGACAAAAAAAGTTGTCACGGACTTGTCACGGTCATTGATCGTGATAATTTTTGACATTGTCGCGGGTTTGTCATGGCCCAAAACCGTGACAAAACTTATCACGGTCAGGGACCGTGATAATTCTAACGAACTTGTCACGGTCTATGATCGTGACATGACTGTGACAAAAAAAGTTATCTCGCCTAGAATTGTCACGGTCATTGACCTTGACAAGTTCAACCTGTGAAGGTTAATGTCCATGACAATTTGGAAGATTTGGTGTAGTGATCCCCAATACCATAGTGGTTTACACAAGTTTGGATTGGACAGCGAGCTGGTGTCTAGTGAAGTCGACTGTAAAGTAGATGTGACATTTGGTAGGGGACTGTTTGGTTCAAAGCTTAATATGTGATGGAACACAAGGTTACTCTACACAAGCTTCCACGATGATAAGATCTCTCGATGTTTTACTAAGTGCATCTAAGATGGTCAGAACAAGCCCTAATGCTGTCTCACTTCTTAATCCTCCAAACCAAGTCCCTATGAAGTTCCCATGGTGAGGTCCTTCGATAGAGCATGTAATCTCTCCCAGGCCCTGCCAGACCTGGTCTATTGCGAGTACCATTTGACCTCACACTCAATATTACAAATAGCTACAACATTACAATCAATGTATTTAAGAGATACAATTTGACTAAGTAAGAAAGGAAGATAAAGAAGAGATTTCTCGACCAGTTTCCTCACTGCGCTGCATCATTGAGCCTCTTCACTAAGCTGCCTCGCCAAGCTACTTCACTATGTTGCCTCACTGAGTTGCCTTACTGCTTCCTTCTCTTGGGTCTCTTTTATTAACTGGAAAAGCTTTCTCTAATTCAGATATTACCTTCAAGCCCCCTTACACCATCATAAAATCAGTCATCTCCTTTAACTAGTTGCAATTTTTAATTTTACTGAGGTCACTTACATAATTAACAAAATTCCATTCAACTGTTATTCCTGATGTTACAAACCTGGCAGTTTCTATCAAGTAGGTTATCAACAACTTGTCAACATCCTCAATTTTATCTTTAACAATTGAATTTATTATTTCTTCAATATTCAGCTTAATATATGGTTGCATTGCCCTTTTCTCATTAAGAAAACATTGTTTCACAAACCTATTCTCGTTTGTCTTAGATAGATGTCAGCAATCACATATACTCTCTTTTCCACAATTAATCCCAAATAAATTTTGCATATGGTGGCTTTTAAATTTCAGAATAGAACCACTAATCCACTACACCAAAATGGCCAATTATCACCTTTCAACCGGCCACCCTTGTCAGGGTCATTGACCGTGACAACAAAACACGCATTTTGTGTCACGGTCAAGGACCGTGACACGTCCGTGACAATTTACATAGCAAAAAAGCCCTACCCTTTCTTTCTTTTTTTCCACCGATTTTGGTTTTTCCCTCTCTTTCTCTCTCTAAGCGATTTCGAGGTCTCTCTCTCTCTAAGGTATGTTTTTTCCTCTCTTTCTCTTTCATTTTTATATGTGTGTGTATATATGTGTATATGTGTCTGTATATATGTGTGTGGTGGTGTGTGGTGGGGGAGGGAGCAGGGGGTGGTGGGGGTGGGGTGGGTTGTGTGTGTGTGTGTGCAGGTGGGGTGGGGGAAGGGGGCAGGGGATGGGGTGGGGTGGGGTGTGTGTGTGTGTGTGTGTGTGTGTGCAGGTGTGTGCATGCGTGTGTGGTGGGGGGAGGGTGGTGTGTGTGTGTGTGTGTGTGTGGTGGGGCAATCTTAACAATTGTATAGCTTTAATTAATAAATTGTATAGCTTTAATTGTAATTTTAATTGTATAGTTTTAAATGAAAGTAAATTAATAATTAGTGTCCATTTCATATGAAAGTAGGATTGCCCCTCATTGTAAATTAATAAATTAATAATTGTATACTTTAATTGTTAGTTTAATTGATGAAATGAATTAATTGAGTAGATGAATTAGAAGGAGTACGGGATCCACATTTGTTGTTGACATTACTGTTGGATTATAGTGGATCGATGTTGGGTTAGTTAACAGTAAAAGTGGCATTACCACTAGATTATTGTCCATATGGGGGTGGGATTTTTTTTTTTTTTTTAAATTACTTTGTATATCAAACAATATATAATTATTAATAATTATTGGATTACTGTCCATATGGGGGTTGGCCAATGTGGATTTTTAGGTGTATCTGGTGGGTATTCTTTAGTGGTTAATTCTAGATATTATTAATAAAGATAAGTAGGGATCTTTTGGTATGGATGAAAATGGCTATATTATTAATAATTATTATGTGGGGGGGGGGGGGGGGCAGGGGGGGAAGGGGGGAGCAAGATGGGGGGAGGGGGCAGGGATGGGTGGTGGGGTAGGGGGGGCTGCATATGTGTCTATGTGTGTGCATGTGCGTAGTGTCCCTTGTAAAAGAATTGATTGATTATTAATTTTTTTAGTAAATTAATATATGATTGCCCCTTATTGTAAATTAGTAAATTAATATATGATTAATTTTGAAAGTAAGATTGCTCCTCATTGTAAATTAGTAAATTAATAATTGTATACTTTAATTGTTAGTTTAATTGATGAAAATAATTATTGTGTGTATGGTGGGGGGCAGGGGGTGGTGTGTGCGCGTGTGTGTGGTGGGGGAGGGGGTGTATGAAAGTAAATTAATAATTAGTGCTCATTTTTATTTGTAGTAATTGTATATATTTGTATGTCTTCTTCTAACTTTTTTTATCTGTACTAATAACAATTTTTTACAGCAAATGTCTCCTTCAGGTATTAAGGCGAGGATGATGATGTTGGTTATGATGATGTCGTATGGACTCGGTGGCAGCGGAGGCGACGAGGGCTCCTCGACCCCTAGGCTCCCCAAATATGACAAATTTGAAATTACCATAGAGAACAAGTCGGAGCTATTAGCGAGATCCCTCGAGCTGGTAAAGACGGTCATCGGCCTGGGGTATATGAGTTGGAAGGAGGTGCCATATGAGCTCAAGTTAGCTGTTTGGGCGGCACTACAGGTAATATATTTATATGAATATTTCAATTTCAATTTCAATTTCAATTTCAATTTCAATTTCATTTTATTATTTATATTTATATTTATTCGCAACTAACATTGTATTTGTTGGACAGGAACAATTCAACTTGGATCCAAAGCTACGCGATTCCGTCTTGGAGCAGTTGAGGGAGCAACACAAGACGTGGAAGAAAAATATGTGGACACGGTACTTTGGGAAAACAGGAGAGTCCATTATCCAAAGGCGTGAATCCGTCCCGCCGAAGGAGACGATCTCATTGGCACAATGGCAAAAGTTCATTGACAATGAGATCGGGGAGCGACAATTGGCATCTCGCCAATCGGGGAGGGAAAATCGGGAAAAAAAGACGGACGTGCACTACTCCGGCCGGACGTCTTATGCCGAGGTGGAGCATAAGATGATGGTAAGATTTAATTTGTCTATAACTACAGAAATATATTATTCTGCATTATTTTACTTTGCGGGGCCCATACTAATTTTACTTTATTTTATTTCAAGGGATAGGGAGTGGCCCTGGGGGTAAGCCACAAAGACTCGATACTTATGTGGCTCTTCGGAGGAAGAAGAGGAAGGACAAGGAGGTGTCCCCGAGCGTTGTGGCCATGATTGTAAGTAATCCGACAGTTTACTTTTTGTTAATTACGTTATAATTTTTTATTTTATTTATTTTACTAATCATGTGCTTTTTATCGTTTCAGGCAAAGCTTAAGGAAGTACATGAGTCGCAGTCTGATGCCGATAAGGCATCTTTGTCCACAGACGCACTCAGCCAAGTGCTTGGCTCGAGGACAAGGGGGGTGAGCTCGTGGGTGGCCAAATCTAGGATCATCGGATTGGAGACGAGCGATACCAGGTTGGCTCGAACGGTGGATTCACATGACAGGAAGTTGTCCCGTTTGGAGGAGACGATCCAAGATATGTACTCATTCATGAAGTGTACGTTGGGTGAAGACCGTAAGGGGAAAGGGAAGGAGAAGGCGGTGGAGGAGGAGGAGGTGCGGGATGACGAGGTGCAGGATGACGAGGATGTGGATCTCGTTGCTTCATCACCGACACGTGCGTACTTCGATGATCCACTTACCTATTTGGCTCCCTTCAACAGACCGATGTCGACACTTTATTGGACGACCGTGTTCATATTAGACGTATATGATGGCCAGCGGATAGGGCGGGGGTTGAGGTACCTGAATATCGTCCAGGGTGGAATAGTTCATGGACGTGAGCTTCAAGAGATCGAGTCCAAGGTGCTCGTCATGCATGTGATACCCGAGAAGGAGAACTCCCTATTGTGGTTGCACGAATAATGCGGCACGATGTATATTAGTGGGTGTGTCAATTCTTATATCGTGTGGCCTACTCACCTCCTCACATTTACCCCAGACATGTTGTGACATTATTTTTAAGTTGGTACATTTGAATTATATTTGGATTATATCCTCATGTATATTGTTTCTATTTTGAATGTATATTTGCATTATCTTTAGTTTATGTGGATATATGATGTTTGAACAGGTACAACGTTGCTATAACAGGTACAAATATACTACTGGGCAATGGCAGTGGCCATACTGCCCAGCAGATTTTTTTTAAATTCTGCCCAGAACCGTGACAAGTCCTTGAAAAATAAGGTTGTCACGGACTTGTCACGGTCATTGACCGTGACAATGTTTTTAAAAAAGGGTCAAGGCTTTGTCATGGTTATTAACCATGACTAAACTTGTCACGGTCAGGGACCGTGACACGACCGTGACAAGTCTAACGAACTTGTCACGGTCAATAACCGTGACAAGTCCATGACAAAAAAAGTTGTCTCTCCCCGAATTGTCATGGTCATTGACCTTGACAAGTTGAACTTGTCAAGGTCAATGACCGTGACAATTCGGAAGATTTGGTGTAGTGATCATAAAGACTTTTCTCTTTTCGTTATATGTATGAATTAAATAACATATATCTATATCATAATTCTTCAATGATTGAATTATTTCTCTTCCCTCCCATATATCCTTGAAAATCTGTTGGAATGAAGTTTTTCATATAGCAACTTTGTGTTCATTGGTAAGATCCATCTTGTTCATCACCGTTATTATTCCAACCAATATTGAACGGTAGGCATTGTTAAGGTCTTTCTTCTTTGATTTTTTCCTATTACATATCATATCATATCATAATATTGATTATTTGGTCGCAAAGTTATTATATATCATATCAAAATGCTAATTATTAGTCGTAAATTTAATTCGCATTGACAACATTTGTAATTCAAAATGTCAATTTGCATTGCAGTTTCACATTGCTATATAGTATTGAGAAATTGCAGATATTTCTGAAAAATCTGTATCATAATATACTATATTTTCTAGATCGAAATATATTTTTATGAATTCAATCTAATGACATTTACTACATTATGAGCATTAGAGTATTATCAGGGTATTAAATGAGTATTACATTGGATCTTAATGTAATTTCAGATGAAAATAATTATGAGAAATAATTAATCACTGAACTTACTGTCTCTGAGGTTTTCTATTCTCGGGATATCATTTCTCTAAAGAATTTGATTTGAAATAATATTTTCACTTTTGATTGTCCTGGCCATCTACTAAGATGATAAACAAGAAATTACTATTGATATTTCAGCAGCATACGATCACTATAAATATGCAAATGAGAAATATATTAATAACTTATATTTCAATCTTCAAAATGACCTTCTCGTGATTTGTGTGAAAATGGTAGTGCTATAAAATTCCAAGGTACAACAATGGAGAATTTTTCGTTACTTTTTTTTAGCCCTTGTGATTTTTGAAAATTTAATACACGCGTAGAGGATAAAGGTTTTTTGCTATGGTAACCGGTTGTAGTCGGTTAGCTATTTTGAGCTGTCATTTTTTTAGTCACATGTTGTGCGAGTTTTAAGGGTACTTTAATAAGTTACGTGCGTAATTTTTATTGAAAATGACTTTAAACAAACATGTTTTAGTGTAAGACTTTTAGTTCCAAGCGTTTCATATCAAGGGTGGATCGCTGATCGCCTCTGTAATTTACTCTATATGACAAAATACAAAGTAATGATATTGAAAATTACCAATATACATACATACATGAATATATATATATATTGAGAGAGAGGTTCACAAATGAACTTAAAAGATGAACATTTAATTAACCTTAACAAAAAAACACCTAATAACCCATTAATTTTAATTCTTATGTTGTAATTGGTCTATGCCAACGGCAACAGACATGCGTGTGACGAACGTGTTTTTTAATATACCCCCACCCACCCATCTGCCGATTAACAATTGAAAGTGAACGATCTATCTTCCAACCATCTTCCAACCCCCCATACCTATCAACCTTACATCCAATACATATACCAGACCACCCAAGTTCATATCCAATGAACCCAACATCCGGGTTTAACCTGGAGCAATCCATTACTCGCCGACGGCCAAACCCCCTACTTCGGCCAGAAGCCAAATTTGTCAACCAAACCCAGCCTAACCTCCATCTCGACCTTCACCATTACACATAACTCGCCTGAATCTGGCAAACCAACAAAGCAGCGAGCTCTGGCCAATGAACCCGCTTCAGGCCACTTGTGAAAATCTACAACTCGAATCCGACCTATACTTTTTACAAGCCCATGCTACCCAGAACCTTGAACTAAAAGTCAAAACCCCATCATCACCTTGGCAGCCCTATATCTGCTCTAAATGATGGCAGATGTTGGGGGATATGGTTTGTCTGGTCGTGTCGCACGCATGCCCGTTGCCGCTAACGCGGACAAATTACAACATAGGAATTAAAATTTATAAGAGGGTAGTTTAGATAAGATGGAGGCGTAACCCCTTTTGAGTATAGTAATGATAAGTTAAATAGCAACACTATTGATTAACCATAGGACATTCAAACATTACTCAATGAAGTTAGATTCGGTTTAAGCTTACAGATATCTCGTGTATAACTCAGAAGGTAATAATTAACTTAGAAGTAACTTAGCGAGAGGGAGAAAGAAGTAAGCACTCCAGATACACCTTGACAGGAAGCCAAAACACACCAACCACCCTCAAGAATCTCTATCAAGTATTAAAAGCTTCATAATAAATGAAAAATGGTGGGTGGGTAAACTCTCTGGTTGGTAATAACTCTCTAGTAATCACTTCTGAACTCTCGAAAAAGATCATCCTCTCCTCAGAGGTGGTTGGGGTCCTTAAATAGCCTCCCATACCACCCCCGAGGAAACTCCGCCATCAATGCTTGTAAAAGACATCCCTCATACTTTATGTCACAAACATTAAATTCCTGATGCACTAGTTGTCTCCACGTCATAAACATTAAATGCCAACACATGCCTTTTGCCTAACCACTGTGTGTCAGGGGGCTATTGTCACAGAGGTGGCTCACCAACTGTCTGACAACCCCAAATACCACAGTGGTTTACTCAAGTGCAGGTCTAACATTTTTTAGTTGGCTAGTGACATAAGCTACAGTAGATGTGACATTAAGTAGAGGGCTATTTGGTTCACAACTCAATGCCCGATGGAACTCCAAGCTACTCTGCCCGAGCTTCCACGGTCAGGGTTCTTCGGTGTTTTACCAGGTGTATCTAAGATGGTCAGGACAAGCCCCAACAGAGCCTCGCTTCTCAATCCTACAAACCAACTCCCTTCAAAGTTCCCACGACGAGGTCATTCGATAGAGCATGAAAGCTCTCCGAGGCCCTGCCAAGCCTGGTCTCTCGCGAGTACCGTTTGACCTCACACTAAAACTCATTATTATTCTCGTTACATCATTACAAAAGTTATAGCTTATAGTCAATATAAACAAAGATACAATATGGCTAAGTAGCACAACCAACTAAAATATGAGTTGCCATGTTGAGCTGCCTCGCTGAGATGCCACGGTGAGTTTCCACACTAGGCTGCCTTACCACCAGATACTGTTGTAAACAGGGGAATTATCCCTAATCTCAGTATTACCTTCAACCCCCTTTATATTTGGGCCTTCGTGGAGAGATTTATTGTAGGAAAAGGAAATGTCTGCATAAAAACTTCTCAATCCGATGAACCTCCTCTGTGAGTAAAAACAATCTGGCATCCTTTCTTTCGTTAGAACCACCGCATTAGAATCTCCAGGAAAAAGTAAAATTCTCCTCGATGTACCTAAACCGAAGCGCTACGGCTTATTGGCGCTTTGACGAAGGGACATTACCACTTTTTCCTTATACTGAGCTTCAACCGTCCTAACTTTATTATTTAAAATTCTCCCGAAAGACCTGCTAACCTTCTCAAATGCTCGTTTTGACTCTTAGTAAGTGAAATTCTCCATTATAATGCTTTACTATGTTTAAAAAATCAGAAATTCTCCCCGATGTAGCCGAGTCACCATTTAAACATCGTTTGGGCTTGTAGCGAGGGGTCATTGTAGATTTTTGGACCGTTGGGACATCTTTTTCATTAAGAGTTATTGGATATGTCTGACAAAAATTCTGGCACCAAAACTCAAACTTGATGAAGAAGGCAACCCTTTCTATGCCCCATGCGTTACTTCGTAAATGATGAGGCGCTGTCTTTTCAGCTGTCAAAATACTTCCGAAAGTGCCACGTGTTCATTTGAAATGATTATAGGCGGCCTTGCATGTGTGGTGGTGGGAAACTCAACAGACGAGTTCCTTAAAAGGTTTCAAATGTCTCTTTTTCAAAACCCATTCTCTTTCCTTCATCTTCTTCAAGATCCTGTCTTCTTTAGAGAGAGAACTCTGTGCGAACTCCATTGTTCACCAAGCTCTTACCTAGCTTCTTCCTTCTCTCATCTTTTACGCCACCACCTGTGGTTGTGCTTCTCCATCTTCATTCCCAACCCTTCTTTTATAGAGCTTATTTTTTTGGTACTTCATTATTGTCTGCAATGGCCTCCTCAAGCAACCCCACCACTTTTGCCACCAGTGCTCCGTCTGCCACCCCCGTTGCTACCACCCCTACTTCCACCTCCTTGACTGTTGCCTGCCAGGACCATCTGCACTTCTACCGCCGGTCCCCTATATTCGATAAGGTTGATGACTTTACTGGGTTTTGTAAGACTTGTATGATGCCCTGACACTTGGTGTTGAAGATGAAAGTGCTGATGACTGGGGATTTCTACCTCCAGAGGGGACTCTCCGATTTCGTCTTAAGAGAGGGGACTTCTCATGGTCCCATATCGACTTCCAAGGTCTGGGGGGCTCTCCTTCTCACTTTGTTGCCTGGAACTCCCATATGCAAAGTTCTCATGCTGATACTCTCACCAAAATTGGGCTTCATCGGGCCAAGTAGTTTGGTGAGTTCACCCTATCCAAGAATAATGCTTCCCTTCCCGTTCTGGTATCTCGCTGGAATGTTACCACTCATACGTTCATTGCTATGTGGGGAGAGTTTACAATAATGTTGGAGGACGTGTGCGAGCTCCTAGGCCGTGAGCCCTATTCTGATGAAGCCCTGAATGCCCAAGAGGCTACTGACCATTTGGAGTTAGATCGTATATGACGAAGGTGCATTGGTACTTCAAACAAGGCTACCTTAACTCCTATTATCAACTATTTCTTCAAGGATCCTTCTGAAGGTAGTTCCTCTGAGTCTGCCCCCGGTCAAGGTACATTGCTTGAACTTCCTGCCTACATCCTTATCGTTCTTTTTTATTTTATTTTAACGGGGAAACCCAATGAACAACCTCAAAGGGACCTCATCAATATATCCCTCCGTTTGTCCCTGGGTATCAAGCTTCCTCTGGCTGCAATCTCCCTGGGATCCCTCTACACATGGCTTGATAGAACCCTTTTCGATATGGAACGATCTCTGGGTCGTTATAACCTGGCTAACTTTTCCAACTCTGTCCTCCTAACAGGCTTCCTCTATGTGCGTTTCCCCGCCGTAGCAGCCAAGACCAACCGCCCTCCTTCGAGGGAAATAATTCTTCCCCCACGCTCTTTTATTTATCACAAGCGACAAAGTCGAAAGGAGTTGACCTCCATTATCAATGATTTTTTGAATTTTGTAACGAGGCCCTATGAAGAGGATATCTTTGTCTACACTTGTGGTTTTTCAAACATGAAGTAAGAGTGGTCCGGGTAACTACTCTGGACCTCATTATTGAAGACCCTTCACTAGCTATGGTCCTTCTATTTTTTCCAGGATACCTACCCTCTTACACCGATTGGGGATACACCAGCGAGTACTACAATCCCAACCGATGCAGTCGTCAATTTAGTTTCGATCAAGGGGCTCCTCGCCCAGTTTTTCAATAATCTAACCCCAAGGTCTCTTTTAGCGAGGCATGTTCCTTGTTCTTCTCAACTGCTACGTGGGGAGTGAGTTCTACCATGGATGGGCGAGTCACCATCCCCAGTATCACCAGGCAAGGGGATGTGACCCCTCTAGTTGCAATAAAGTACTGGCCGAGACAATTGGCCCAAATTTCTGAATTCATCGAGGGGGATCCCGTGTATTCTCCAGTTCTTTCATTTTCTACCTTGGAGTTGGGGTTAAAGGGTAATTCTATTCTTGGGACTGAGTTCTCTCTAAGCCAGACCCCCAAGGTACCTCCTACTGAACTTCCTCTACACTTCCCCATGATCCCCATTGCCACACTGAAGCCCAAGGCCGCTGCAACCCCAAAACCACATGCCCCTTTGATCGAAGCTGCAACAGGGGAAGGGCCTTCTCAGCCACCTGCTAAAAAGGCCAAGAAGTCCAAAAGTGGGGTTTTCTCAAAATCCAAGTCCTCAAAGTCCAAGTCCAAAGCTCAAGCACAAAATCCTTTGGAGGCATTCCCTATTTCCTCCATTCCCCCTCATATGTCTGCAAAGTTAAGTGAAGAGCTGAGGGGAAAGTTTAAGCTGAGGTCGAAAGAATAAATGTTGAGTTTCAACGACGCGGTGTCGCCGTTCCTCCTTTAACTGTATTTCCCACGATCGTGGTTGATCCAACTGAGCCAACGGCAAAGAGGAGAAAAAGGTCGAGGGTACCTCAAGGTGCTGATGCAACGGGCGCAAGGAAGAAAACTCTGGGCACTGAGTCCCAGGATAAATGGACAACCAAGATACCTCCATCCTCAGCTCCTTCTGTTGCTTCCTCCTCTCCACCTTCACCAGTGATTATACTTTCTCGTTCTCCCTCCAAATCTGAGGTATGTGTGCATGTTTCATTCTTATTCCCCTTTTCTTAAGACAAGCTGCATTTGCTTATTTCTTTGATGACTTTGGTGCAGGGAGTTGAAGAAAGGCCCAGTCCCCCTGGTTCCCCCGTTAGCCATTTCGTGGGGGGGGGGGGGGGCATTTCGGTGTCTCTCAAGCCGATACTACTCCTCCCCGTTCCCCCATGATAGGTCTTACCTAGTCTCGCCATTTTTCCTCCTAACGTGCCAAAGAAGCTACTGCGGGGGCTGCTACCGTTGGATCTATTGGAATATATGCCCAACCATAGGCAACTACTCCAGCCTCTTCTGAATTACCATTCGAGCAAGAGGTCCCTCTACCCATCGTTGTGGTCGAGGAGAGTACCCCTGAGGTAAATTTCTTATCAAGTCTCACATATTTTCCTTATCCCATTGCTTTGTTTATCATTCTAATATGTTGGGATATTTTAGGTGGAAGTGGCATCTCCGATAGCTAACATTCTCCTTCCCACTACACTGACGAGACATTTGATTGCAATTCCCCTTTTTGATGCCATAATGGGGGTAAGTAACGCTTAGATGTATTGCTTCCTTTTTCCTGTACTTGCTCCTTGTGTCTAACACTTAGTTTTGTATTTGCAGCTTTCGCCAAGCCTTACCCCACCCTTTGCTCTTAGTGGCTTTTTCCTTTCCAAGGCCAAGGTTGATGCTGCTACCCCGCGTGGTGATTCTTCAGTGTCTTCCCATGCTCGGGCATCATTTGGAGGTTCCTCGTGTTCTTTAGGTGAAACTCCTTCGTTGGCCTTGGTACCGTTTGTTGGCGAGGGAGCTTTGTCGACCATTGAGTCTTCTTCAGTTAGGGACGTCGTTGAGGCCTCCACGATGGCTCTTATTCTCGCTGATGTTACTGCTGAGGTATTTTGCTAATTTCACTGCATTTCTGAGTCTCTTAAACTTCACCTATGTTGGTGACTTAACAACGAAAACACTTGTTAAGGTTTTTCATAAACTCCACCTATATCGGTGACTTAACAATGAAAACACGTGTTAAGATTTTTCGTAAACTCCACCTATATCGATGACTTAACAACGAAAACACTTGTTAAGATTTTTCATAAACTCCACCGATATCGGTGACTTAACAATGAAAACACTTGTTAATATTTTTTTCTTAAACTCCACCTATATCGATGACTTAACAACGAAAACACTTGTTAAAATTTTTCATACTCCACCTATATCGGTGACTTAACAATGAAAACACTTGTTAAGATTTTTCATAAACTCCACCTATATCAGTGACTTAACAAGGAAAACACTTGTTAAGATTTTTTCATAAACTCCACCTATATCGGTGACTTAACAACGAAAACACTTGTTAAGATTTTTCATACTCCACCTATATCGTTGACTTAATAATGAAAACCCTTGTTAAGGTTTTTCATAAACTCATTATTTCCTCTAACTGTTCTTAGGTTGCTGGGGAGGATTCTATACCAGTTTTATCGCCTACCTCCTCACCCCATCGGGAACCCGTTGTTTCAGAAGACTCCAGTCACAACGATCAAGGTTCCACGACCGGTGTTGCTGCTGAGTGCAAATTTGACTATGATCTTCCTCTGCCCGGCTTAGCTCCTCATGCCTTATGCCTGATGGTGCTCCAGCATTCTCCTCAGATGCCTGTCAACCATCGCTTGGTAGTTGAGCTTCTTGCAAACCACCATCCCAAAATATTTATCGTGGATTGCCTGCATTCCAACATCTCTATAATGAGTTACAAGCTTCAGGGCATGGCTATCGTTGTGGATGAGATTTTCAGTACTCCGACCTCAACCATTACTAGAGCCCTACTCAATCAATTCCTGGGTCACCTGAAGGAGTTGGGTCGTGATGGCTTTCGTCTTGATTGGCTTATTTGGTATTTGAAAACTTTAAAGAGCCAGCGACTGGATAGCCAGAAGGAACTTCTCTGAAAACATCTGGAGGATCAACGGGCTGAGGAAGCCAAGTTGGCACCTCTTCTGGAAGCCGTTGACAAAGAGGTGGGGGACCTCGAAGAAGCTCTATGCTTGGAAAAGTCGAAGCGATAGAAGCTCCTCATCGAGCGTATAGAAGCGCAAACGAGGCTGGAGGTTTCTATAAATGTCCAATAGTCTTTCCTGGCAACTTCTTCGGGCCTTCCTGGAGATTTTTTCTCTTCCCCAAATATGTGGTTCCTCTTAGGCTAATGAACTTTTGTATATATTTTTCTTTTTTCTTCTTCTTATGTAATTTTTGGGCAATAGCTCCCAATTTTTTAACGCCCCAAAGTTTATGAATGAAGAAAGATATATGTTTTCTCATGCTTTTCCTTTGTGTTATAACTGCTTGGGTACATTATGAAGTTCTATAATTCTTTCATCTCCACTTGGGTTATAATAAAAATAACTTGCATGCTCATCATAAAAATCAAGTTGTGTATTCATAACAACAGCTAGATACATCAGTGGTTCAAACCTAATTGCTTACACATGATAAACTTTTAACTATTTATTATTAATATTGAATGGTTTATCTTCTTCCATCCTAGAAATTAAGCAATAACATGAGTCATGAGCTTCTTTTATAATGAAAGGTCCCTCCCAATTTGCTGCAAACTTGGGTAGAGGAAGCCCCCTGATGTGTTTCACTGCTGCTTTCAATATGAGGTCTCCCTCCACAAACTTCCTTGGTCTCACTAAGTTATCATATGACCTGGAGAGCTGTTTCGTATACATTTGAAAGTGTTGCATCGCATTATCTCTATGTTCATCCAACGCTTCCAACTGCACATGTCTATTCTGAGAGAGCATGCTACTTCGCAAAGCATATCGAGCAGAGGGCACTTCTAACTCCACTGGGAGAATCGCCTCGGCCCCATAGACAAGGGAGAACGGAGTATACCCTGTGGGCTTTCTGTTAGTTTTTTGATAGGCCCACAATACAGCTGGTATCTTATCATCCCATGCTCCTAGGAAATCCTCCATTATTTTAGCCAAGATATTAACCAAAGTTTTTTTAGTTTCTTCTGCCTGACCGTTTCCCTTTGGATATGCCACCGTCGAAGTATGATGGATAATGGAGTACTTGTCTATGAGCATCATTACTTCTAAATTGATGAAAGGGGTTCCATTTTCTGAAAGTATGACCTTTGGGATCCCAAAACTACAAATAATGTATTCTCTGATGAAGTTACTCATTACCCCCGCTGTTGCCCTTCTCAGTGGTATCGCTTCAGCCCACTTTGTGAAGCACTCTATTACTACTAGTATCCATATCTTCCCCCTCAAAGAAGGATGTATTACCCCTACCAGGTCGAATGCCCAAGTGTGAAAAGGGTAAGGCATCGCCAGGGAGTGTAGATTTATCGATGGGGCATGGATCATATTTCTATGAAGTTGACAAGCTTTGCATTTTCGAACGAACTCAGTAGAGTCTTTCTCCATTGTTGACCAATAATACCCCAACGTCATCAATTGGTCATATAACTTAGCCCCTCCTATGTGAGCTGGATCGTTCCCCTATTTGAGGACCTCGGTTGCTTCTTCCTTCGTGATGTAACGCAACGGCTTATTGAAGTATCCCCTTAGATAAAGTTGCCCCTCCTGAACGTAAAAACTTCAGGGCCCTACGCTTGAGTCCCATTGCATCAATTTTTTATGTTGGGGTAACTCCATCTCTGATAAAGTCAATATACGGCTATCTCCAATCAGGTTGAGCTTCCTGAACATAGAATCTCGGGGCCCTCCGCTTGAGTCCCATCGCGTCAATTTTCTATATTGGGGTAACTCCATCTCTGATAAAGTCAATATAGGGCTGTCTCCAATCAGGTTGAGCTTCCACAAAATGACATTCAGTCGCTTCAAAGAATAACTAGCATTTATCGCACTTCCATTGTATTGGGCTTAAAATACCCCTCTCTTTGCATTCTTCGGTAGAGGGGTATCTCAGTTGTCTTGCAGTGCTCTTCATGTGTTCTTTTCAATCTCTGCTCTGCCTCTTCTGGACCGATGCACATCAACAACTATCCTCCTGTGTTCCTAAAGTAAAGGTTTCCCTGGTTCGTGAAGTATTGGGCTAATTCCCTCAATCCCATCGCTCCTTCCCTAGATTCTAATTGCCCTTTAATCTCCCCTCCACTCCGCGTCCTCCTCCATCGGTAGAATTGACTGTACTATCAAAGGAGCTATTCTTCGTTGGATCATGACAGTAGTTGTATCATTCCTCATAACCATCTTTTAGGCGATGGTGGCATAGGAGTCTGGGTGACAATTCATCATTCTGGGCTGTCTCTTGATCTTGGTCCGATGGAGCTGGCAGAGAAGTCTCTGAATGATTGTTCTGTATGGTACCAGACTCATATGTTTTAACGCGTACTCTCCATTCACCTGCTGAACCACCAAATTTGAATCACTTTTGATGCAAAGTGAACGAATCCCCCTTCGAAGATCCTCTAGCAACCCTAGCACCAATGCTTCATATTCCGCCTCATTATTAGAACAAGAGAAATCTAATTTATAGGAAAAGCAAATCTCCTCAATTCCTTTTGAAAGAATGACCCCTGATCCTCCTTTCTTTTTAGTTGAAGATCCATCGAACTAAATTGTCCATTGCTCATCCGTAGCGTCTAGGTGATTGGCCTACAAATCATTTCCTAGAATATTTTCTTTAGGTGGCTCAAACGTTATCGAGGGGAAAATTGCCAATATATCGGCGTACACTTAGCTTTTGATTGCGTGAGGAACTACACGCTTCAGGTCATACTCGGAGAGGATTAGGAACCACCTGGCTGCTCTACCAATCAATATAGTTCTTACTAGCGAATACTTAATAGGATCACATCTAGTTACAATATGAATTGTAAAAGATAGCATATAATGTCTAAGTTTTTGTGCTACAAAGACTATGGCTAAACAATGCCTTTTGCAAGATACTATATCTGACTTCTGGCCCATGTATGATTCTGCTGAGGTAGTAGATGATCCGTTCTTCCCCATCAATCTCTTGTGCCAACAAAGCTCCCACGGACCTCGTGGTGGATGTGAGGTATAGCTGCAACAGTATTCTTGCCTATGGGGGAACCATGATCTGTGGTGAAACGAGCATCTTCTTCAGCCCAGCGAGTGAATCCAGGTGAACCTCCTCCCACTTGAATTTCGTATTCCTTCGTAACAGATGCATCAACGGGTGTGTCATCTCGACTAACCCAGGCACAAATCTCCTAAGATAGGAGTCTTTACCGAGGAAACTCTTCAGCTCCTTCGCCATTCTTGGACTTGGCATCTCCAAGATCGCTCGTTGCTTGTCCTGGTCCATCTGCACCCCTTGCTGATCAACCACGAAGCCTAAAAATTTCCCACTTGTTACCCCAAAGACGCACTTCAGTGGGTTCATCCTCAATTTATACTTCCTGCATCGACAAACACCTTCCTCAAATCAACCAGATGGGACTCCTCCTTCCTTGATTTGATGACCAAATCATCCACATAGAATTCCACAAATTTGTGGAAGAAGTCATGGAAAATGTCCATCATTGTTCTTTGGTAAGTAGCCCCAGCGTTCTTAAGTCCAAACGCCATTACTCTTTACATGAAATTTCCCTATAGGGTCCTAAACGTCATTTTCTCTGCATTCGAGGGGTCCATCTTGATCTAGTTGTACCCTACATCCCCATCCATGAAGCTATACATCTTATGACTAGCCGTTGCATCTATCAAGTTATTAATGGAGGGCAGAGGGAACTCATCCTTGGGGCAATCTCTATTCAAATCTCTGAAGTCCACGCAGATCCTTATTTATTTTTATCTTTCTTTCCCACCGGGACAATGCTAAATAGCCAAAGCGGGTACTGTATCGGTTTGATGAACCCTGCCTCTAATAAGTGCTGGACCTCTTCCTATATCTTTAAGTCTAGCTCAGGCTTGTACGTTCTTTTTGCTTATTTCACCGGAATGGCTGAAGGCATTACGTTCAATTTGTGACAGCTGACTCCCTCATCCAGCCCTTCCATCTCCGTGTATTTCCACGCAAAAACGTTTATAAACTCTTGAATCAATATAACCAAAGCCTCTCATTTCTCCTTACTGAGATCTTTTGCGATAAAAATAGGCCTCGGGTCCTCCTCTTCTTTCTCCAGGTTCAACTGCTCCAGTTCTTGTGCCTACGGTTTCGGTTGATCCACCATATATTCTTATTCTTTGGCGACTTCCTCTACAAATTCCTGCACATTAGAGTTGTCTATCACTATACATTATCCCCGCTTATCCACCAAAAATCACTCATATATCGGGTCAACCTCATAGTCAGCTTCTTTAGCCGCCCGTTCACACCATTATAATCGATATATCACATTCCCTTCTTTGGTGATGACCTTCTTGCACTGTCTGCTGGTAGTTGTAGCTGCCTTCCTCTTCTTCTCTCTAGAAGCCTCGGCCACTCTTTTTCCTGAGAACTGGCTCAACACGCTTTATCGTTGGACCTCATATTCCATCGGGTCCACTCTGGGTCTCATCCTGTATTTGAGCTGCCTCGAGATGTTTTGGGGCCGAGAGGTCACCTGGTGAGATTCTTCAGCCATTACTCTTGTGTTGCTTGCAACCTCCTTATTCTGCTCATTCAAGGGCCCCATCATTTCTCTGATCGAGGGAATCCAGGCTCCCTCCTTTCTTCTCGTTAGGACCCGGACATCCTCCTCCAACTCCATGTAAAATGTCGCATCCACCAAGTGAGCTTCCTCGACAGCGAAGGGCCTCTTCATAGCCCTAATGGTCACCTATGTTCCCTTGATATTCGCCTTAGCGCATTGGTGGTACGTAGAAGGAACTAGCCCTTGGTTATGCATCCACACCCTTCCTATTAGCAGATGATAGGAAGTTGCACTCTCTATTATATGGAACTTGATATGGGAACTCAGATTTCCCATTACAATCCCAACATTAATGTACCCAATGGATTTGGAAGATTGGTTATCATACCCCGAAATCACCAAAGGCATAGGGACCAACCTTTCTTTTGGAATATTGGTTGCGTGGAAGGAGTTGATTGGCATAATATTGATGGAAGCTCCCCCATCCATAAGAGTCCTTGCGAAACTAATTTCGTTGACGCTGACGGTTACATATAATGGCCGTTATAAGGGAATCTCACAGCCCTATCTGCATCGCTAAAAGTTACTTCTGACAGAAACCTCCTCACCAACCTAGCCATGGGTCCCTTCCATCTCAGCGAAGGGACTGCATTCTTCCTTGTAATGTCAAGTATTTCCTGGGTTATTTCCAACCTAATCTCTTTCGGTATCCCCACTTGGTCGAAGAACCAGGTGAACTTTGGGGATTTTGAAAATACACAGTACTCTAGAACTAGGTTTGCTTCCTCACTTTCAACGTTGTATATGTCCTCCGCATCTCTGGCGCTTATCTCATCATAGGCTAGTACTATATTAGCCATTCCCTTCGTATAATCTTCTAGAGCTTCTTCGAATTCCTCCTGCTTCGACGTTGGCTCTCTTTCTTCTCTCTCTCTGCCTCTTCATCATAGGCTACCCCCAGATTGGCCCCATGTGCTGGGAGTGGGTTGTTGTTAATGTTCTGCTAAGGGATTTGCGATGTCCCTACCTTTACGTACTTGTTGATGATTCTCCTCAGCGTGAAACAGCTCTCTGTTGGATGCTGGATCTTCCAATGAATCTGGAAATATTTGGGATCCGCCCTCGTTACCGCATCGAGTTCCCCAATGGGAATGCCTTTTGGTTTATAGACCGTTCCTCCTTGGACCATTGCGTTGTAACAGTTGACAGCCTCCTCCACTGTGCAAGGCAATGGTGGTGGATCCTCCCTGTCTCTTCCAAACTTCCTCTTATTGTCCTTTTTCGGTGCCTTACCCCCATTTATTCCTTTGATGTACCCTACCCGTGGGGGCTAAGACCTCCCCCCCACAGGTTGTATCGGCTGCCTAAACATCATGGTCACACCACCAAGGAGATATTTCTTGCTGCTTTTAAGAACGCCGAAAAAGTCCCCTCACGCATTTCATTAATGAGATGACATATGTACGCAGGAAGCAGCCCCTCCGCACAGATCTGTAATAACTTGGATTCTTTGGCCTCCTCCCTCATATCGAGGGACCTTTCCCTGAACCTCCGAACGTACGCCACCACTTCTTCCCTGGGTCGTTGCTTCTCCCTCCTCAGTTGGGTCAAAGTAAACTCATCTTCCGTCAGAAAGAACTTTTGGATGAAAAAAACATGCATCTCTTCCCACGTAGAAATGCTCTTGGGAGCCAAATGAGAATACGAGGTATATGCTTTATCAGTTAATGATTTATAAAACTCCCTCAACCTGAGCTTCTTATTATTACAATGTGACCCTAAGTGTTCGACGAAGCGATTAATGTGCTCCTTCGATTTTCCACCTTTTCCTGTGTATTTTTTAAAAATAGGAGGAATATAGTCCTTTGGATAGGGCTCATCATTGTATTCCTGGGGATAAGGTGTTCGAAAGTCATCATAAACCGAAGCTACCTCGATAGCTGATTGCGAGGAGGCTTGCATGAACTTTAGCATCTCTTTTTGCATCTCCTTCCTCATTTTCTCCATGTGTGATGCTACTAGGGCAACAACCAACGGGACCATGGGCTGAGTGCCCGTTGCAGCTGGAGCAATCATCGCAGTTGGAGCCGTTGATACTCCCAAGGTTCCTACTGATGGATTCACAACAAAGGGTATACTTGTTGGGACTATTCCAGTTATGCCTGCACTTGGTGGGGCTGGTGGGGCTGTTGGGGCTGCCCCTGGTGTTACGAAGGAGTTGACTTCAAATCCTCCCAACATCGTTGAAGCTACCAGAGTTTGCAAAAACTCGTAAAACTTATTCATGAGGAGTGCTACCTGGGCCGGTCCCAACCCAGCACTCATGGAAGCTTGTGTCACCCCTGGAATGCCTGTCGTTGCCTAAATTGGAGGTACCTCCATTCGAGGAGCCCCATCCCTTAGAGCCTCCAGTTCTCTCGCCACTTGTTCTTCATTGTGTTGGATGTCATCAAAGTTGAGCCTTCGATTAACGTTATCTTGCGCCATACTCCTTGCTTAGAAGAATTCCTCCCCAGCAGAGTCTCCAAATGTAAGAGGGTAGTTTAGATAAGATGTAGGCGTAACCCCTTTTGAGTATAGTAATGATAAGTTAAATAGCAACACTATTGATTAACCATAGGACATTCAAACATTACTCAATGAAGATAGGTTCGGTTTAAGCTTACAGATCTCTCGTGTATAACTCAGAAGGTAATAATGACCTTAGAAGTAACTTAGCTAGAGGGAGAAAAAAGTAAGCACCATAGATACACCTTGACAAGCAGCCAAAACACACCAAACACCCTCAAGAATCTCTATCAAGTATTAAAAGCTTCGTAATAAATGACAAATGGTGGGTGAGTAAACTCTCTAGTTGGTAATAACTCTCTAGTAATCACTTCTGAACTCTAAAAAAAGATCATCCTCTCCTCAGAGGTGGTTGGGGTCCTTAAATAGCCTCCCACACCACCCCCGAGGCAACTCAGTCATCAATGCTTGTGAAAGACATCCCTCATACTTTATGTCACAAACATTAAATACCTGATGCACTAATTGTCTCCACGTCATAAACATTAAATGCTAAGACATGTATTTTGCCTAACCATTATGTGTGTGTCAGGGGGCTGTTGTCACAGAGGTGGCTTACCAATTGTCTGACAACCCCAAATACCACGGTGGTTTACTCAAGTGCGGGTCTGACATTGTTTAGCTAGCTAGTGACATCACCTACAGTAGATGTGACATTAAGTAGAGGGCGGTTTTGTTCACAACTCAACCCCCGATGGAACTCCAAGCTGCTCCGCCCGAGATTCCCCGGTCAGGATTCTTCGGTGTTTTACTAGGTGTATCTAAGATGGTCAGGACAAGCCCCTACGGTGCCTCACTTCTCAATCCACCAAACCAAGTCCCTCCAAAGTTTTCATGGCGAGGTCATTCGATAGAGCATGAAAGCTCTCACAGGCCATGCCAAGCCTGGTCTCTCGTGAGTACCGTTTGACCTCACACTAAAACTCACTATTATTCTCGTTACATCATTACAATCGTTATAGCTTATAGTCAATATAAACAAAGATACAATATTTCTAAGTAACACAACAAACTAAAATATGAGTTGCCACGCTGAGCTACCTTACTCCCAGATACTGTTGTAAATAGGGGAATTATCCCTAATCTCAGGATTACTTTCAAGCCCCCTCTACAAAATTAATTCATTGTTAGGTGTTTTTTGTTAAGGTTCATTAAAATATTCATCTTTTAGGTTCACTTCTGAACCTCTCTCTCTCTCTCTCTCTCTCTATCTCTCTATCTATCTATAATATATATGTATAGAGAAAGAGAGAGAGATAGATAGATATATATATATATAGAGAGAGAGAGAGAGGTTCAGAAGTGAACCTAAAAGATGAACATTTATGTATATATGTGTGTGTGTGTATCTATATATATATATATATATATATATATGTTCATCTTTTAGATTCACTTCTGAACCTCTCTCTCTCTCTCTCTCTCTCTCTCTCTATCTATCTATCTATCTATCTCTCTCTCTCTCTCTCTCTCTCTCTATATATATATATATATACTACACTAAAAATACATTTTAGCTTATATGATGTTTTTTACGTAATTAAGTTCTTGACAATGTCCATTCATTCTTGCAACATGTATTAATAAATTTTTAAATTTAATATATTTGTCGGACGTAATCTCACCGTTCTCTCTTAATATTTTAAGACAAAATCGTAAATAGATTGGTTAAAAAGATTGACTAGTTCTAACAATACTAGCTATGACCAACTTAATGTAGCATTTAAAAACACATGGTGCCACTTACTTGAAAAGAAAAGAAAACTTTCTTTAATAAAAATCTACTTCTACTTTAACAAAGCATACGAAAAAAGATGTACTAAAACTCAATTGTAGGAAGGGTGAAGGAAAGGACGCTACATCTGGGGAAGCATGCAAGGGAGCGTTGGGTCACCTGAACCGTACAAGTAAGTAATAATGCAGGTTTGTGTAAATAACTTTAAAACTCCCCAAAGTTTTGATTTATTTCAAATCGAAACTGAGTTTTACACCATAAACAACTAAATGGCGTCAATGTGCAACTCCACTCTCCATCTATAAATTTGTCTAAAACCTAGCAGATAGTTAATCTTATTTAATAACTTAACATTTAGTTTTTTTTATTTATACTGATATTGAAATTATAAATCATTCATGCAAAAATTTTAAAATTCCAAAATAGCCTTTAATTAAACCCCAAATTCTCCATTTTTCTCATCCTATCAAATCATTTTGTTCTCAACAGATCTTATTTATACATGCAGTGAATATTCATTACATATTTAGAAATATGAACTATTGAAGTAGAAATATTTTTTCATAGAATCTGTTACAACAACAAAAAAAAGATAGTAGAACCTATTGAACTACAAACTTATTAAGTTAGACTAATTAGTAAAAAAAACATTTAAAGACTATATGAACTACTTTTCTTTAGTTTAAGATGTCTAACTTCCACTCCTTGTGCATGGCGCGAGGGCTCCTATATTCTCAAACTAGTTTTCAGACATCGAGACTAAATCGTGAACATAAATTATTTCTTAAATTCAATATTTGTGAAATTTATCCAATGCTTACGGGGATCGTGAGACATAAAGTTATTAATCACATAACTAATTCGATTATAGTATATGGGGTGGTTACAAACAAACACTAGCATATATTTTTCGTCACCAATATCTTTATATGTGATATGTTGGGTATATACAAGTACAACATAAAAATCCTTGTATATATTATAAAATTAAAATATAAATTACAATAACTCAGTTATACATTATAAAAATTAATGTATACATCACAAAATGTTATGTGTACATGATTGAAAAAATAGTTTATATATTTTTAGGGCCTAAAGTAATATTAATTATGGATATAGGACAACAAACATTTGGTTTCTATTTTTAGTCCCTATTTTTAAATTATCGATTGACGTGATATGCTGTGATTGTTTGACGTTTTATGAATGTGGGTCCATGCCAGCGACTTTATTAAAAACTAAGGACTAAAATTAAAAATGAAATATATATTGTCTTGTTTTCAGAATACATATTCCAATAGATCTTAAATTTACAAAGTTCAGCGAAAAAACTAGTAATTCATTACATACAATTATTACGATGGAAAAACATTTACATTATGTATTAAACTCAAAAACTTATCTACCAAAAACTAAATTAAAAAAAAAAACATCAAAGCTATTAGGCTAAAATTGAAAAATGGTATGTGGAGACATAAAAATAACAGTTTAATAAATTGTTATACAGAAGACGGGTAAGTAAAAGTTTTTGTTGTTCTTTTAGGGGTAATTTAATATGGAAAATGTTATATATACCGGGTGTTAGCATCGGGTTAGTACCGATTGTGCGTTATTTGTTGGTACTATGGTGTGGGTCCCGTCAGGAAATGCTGTGAGTCCTATCAATGTACAATCAATTAAAGCGCATTTGGTACTAAACCGGTACTAAATACCGGTAAGAGTATCATTACCCATTTAATATATCGTTTAGTTATTTAAAAAGGTGGGATAACCGACAAGTGTAGGTTGAGGTGTGAAAAAGGCAAAGCCGTTGAAAGATAGGGTGAGGTTGAGGGTGGGGAGGTTATATTACAGGCTGGAGTTGGACTGACAAACAGAAAAGCAGTAATGATTCGCTCTCCGATTCGGCGACCAATCTTGTCGTTTTGTGCCAGCTTCACAATTTCCGTGCGCCTAATTTTAAATACTATACTCTTAAAATGATAAAATATCTAGCCCGCACCTAAAAGTAGAGTGCCCTCCAGCCTGGCCCCTCGCTTTCAGTCAAAGCTGATGGCCCTCTTCTCTCTCTTTCTCCCAACCGTTACTCTCCTCATCTGTCATTATATATTATGGTGGGTTGGTTTCAGTTACAAGACTTGTCTATGCGATGTATATCCTTTAAAGCATGCTGCCCAACAATATATAACCACAATAATATAAAGTAGACCACATTACACTTACCCAGCAGATAAGCTTGAATAAATGTACCCTCCGGACATGATAAACCACACAAAGTTACAAATAATTATTTCTTATCGACTTAAATTCTTATATCTTAGGTCCGTTTGATTGAGTAAATTATTTAATTTTATAAATTGATCAATTTGAAATGAATAGATTGTCGATGTATTAATTTTAAATGAGTTTAAATCTAATTTGTGGTGTGTTTGAAAAATAAAAATTGAGTTATTTACTTTTGATATATGCGTGTGTGTGTGTGTGTGTGTGTGTGTGTGTGTGTAGAGAGAGAGAGAGAGAGAGAGAGAGAGAGAGTAATATGGTGAGAGTGGTGCATTTAAGATTCATGTTATAATTATAAATTGTGCAATTTCAAGCTTTTGGTGAAACGAATTAATTTAAGTTTTTGTGAATCAACATAAATTAGTTCATTTTTGAATTTATTCATTCTTGTAACCAAACACTAATAATAAGGCAATTCATAAATGAGTTAATTTTAAATTGGCTAATTTACAATTTTTGGGACAACCAAACAGACCCTTAATGAATGAATCTCTCATGAATAATTTTTTAATATTTTTAAATTTTGATAGTTTAGATTCACGATTGGTTAATGTCGCTAATGTAGATTCACATCATTTAATGCATGTGTGTGTGTGCCAGTAAAATAACCAATCGCAAATTTAAGAAATCAAAGTTTTGATGTCTTAAAGACATCAAATATTTTTGCGTCTCTCATTTTACTGTGCGCTATTATGTAAATGGGTTAGATCCATATGAAATTTGACACACTCTGAATCTATTTAGTAAGCAAATAGTTGAATACGAGTCTAAATTAATGTCAATGTCAGATCTTAGGCATGTTCATTAGTCTATATGGG
Source organism: Sambucus nigra (assembly GCA_949130495.1). Lineage (NCBI taxonomy): Eukaryota > Viridiplantae > Streptophyta > Magnoliopsida > Dipsacales > Adoxaceae > Sambucus > Sambucus nigra. Next base: position 227,742,634 of record OX422219.1, read on the forward strand.
TTTGAGGTTGTTCAGTCTCGGCACAAAATAAAATACCTTAGTTCAAGTTTGAGCTTGGTCCGTACGAGCTTGAGACCCCTTGGCTCAAGCTCGACTCACAAGAAATATAACGGGCTTCAGGCTCGATTTGAGAACGCCGAATTGGATTAACTAAATAAAAAAAGTATTTCTCCCATAAATAACACCTTTTAATTTTTTAATTCAAGTAATAATTTTTTTAGGAAACCCGCATCCTCTTTTTTATTATTATTTTTCAAGAAAATTTCAATCATCTTTCTTGAAATTAAAAAAAAAAAGTAAAAACAGTCGCCCATGTAGGCACCCTTTTACAACTAATTTACGACAATAAACTAACATGAAAACAACTAGTACTAAAATAACTAAATATCAAATTATATATATTTTTTATGTATATTATTTCAGGTCGAGCCTAACTCGGGCTTGACATTACTTTGCTTAGGCTCGTCCCGAATTAAATTCGGATTTAACTTTTTGGCTCAAGCTCAATAAAAGCTCAGCCTGAATTTAGCGGGTCGAGCGATCGGGCTTCAGACTTGCTCGGCCCAATTGATAGGCCTATCTGATCTACAATATTAGGTCTGAAATCAAATTCCAATTCAAAACCAAATAGGGTTGGATTTGGGTCTGGGTCCAGAAATATTTGTTTACTTATGTGAAGATTATCTCATTTTTTGTGATGACCCCGACCCAAAATAGTATTAGGGAACGAGTGTCTTGACATGCCACTAAGGCAACAAATATTCTGATTTAATTGTTTCCTTAAATAAATGCAACGGATATATTATCACATGGTTATGAATCGTAAAATACTGAAAGTAAAGGAATTACGTCATCAAAGCTTTCTAAAGGAAACTTCATATATATTAAAAGTAACAACGAGTTACAACTTAAGAAAAATTTTAAACCTTATTACAAGAGAGCCAGACATGCTCTAAATAAACATTTTACAAAAAGAGCTCTAAAAGCTAAATCTTCAATATAGTCCATTTTCGTTCCGTCCGTGAGCCTAAACGTTTCCTGAAAAATGTTTATTTATACAACATCAGCTAAAAGCCGAATGAGGTTCAATCTCCAGACATTCTAGGGTTTTCAGAAAATAGATACTTATTCAAGTCAAAAGAGAAGGCGTATACATATATGGAGAGGAACTTGCAGTAAATAGATATAATTTTGAAATGAAATTATATATATCACAATTGGATAGCTCAGAATAAGAATAATGCAACAAATCAAATGTGATATCTTTTTCTTTCAATCATATCATTTTAATGGCCAAGTACACTCTAATGCCGTATTCTTCTACCGTATTATACCCCGGTAGTTGAGGGTCAATCGAACATGTTCGTCACAACGCCTTATTTAGGGCACACCAGCGATAACCCAGCTGGGAAGGTCAGTCAGTAAAGCGGTCCCTTAGGCCGAATCATATTTTCAATATTCAATATCCTTTTCAATAATCATTTTAATCAGTATGTTTATATGGACAAATATAAACATATCACAAATGAATCAATCATCGGTATAACATGAATTTTGAGAATAAAAGTAGTTCACAAAATATATATAGTTTTCATAATATCATATAATCAAAACGCACAAGGAATGTCAGAGTACTCACCCAAAATGGAGGTCAAATTTACTGGTATTGAGTCTTCGATCACACGTTAATCTGATAAAGATTTAAGTACACGTTCTAAGGTCCAGTTAATACTATACTTTAATAATAATTTCCTATTTTAAGGGATTACTGAATCTCTATTTGTTAACTTTTAAAACTCATTGATCGTAATTGAAGAATTCAATTCATAGTCTTTCCTCATCAGTCGGTTCCCAGTAGAGATGGAGGGTCACAGGGGCACCACTTAAATACCATCTCATCTAGACAGAACATTTCCGGATTCATTCCCAGTAGAGATGGAGGGTCACAGGGGCACCACTTAAATACCATCTCATCTAGACAGAACTTCACCGAGCCTGACTTTGGAATTACTTAAATCGGATTCCATAATAACGAGCAATTTCTTTAAAAAGAATTATTTTTAAAAGCGTATAATTTCAAACAAGTTTATAAAATTAACTTTGATTTGTTCTAAATTTTAAGTTTTGATTAGTGAATTATTTATTGTATTTTACCAGCATAACTACTAAGTAAAGCTATAAAACAATAAATTAAAACTATAAAGATGCATTATAACATTAAGATTACCTTAAGATGAATATCCCTAAGAACTTCTTCTTAGACTTTCTCACACTTTCTCTCACTATTTCTTTCTATAATTCTCAAGGAATTGGTGTGAGTTTCAAATGATCCCCCAAAGGCCCTATTTATAGTTTTCCAAATATCCCACGGTGTTAACACGTGTCTTGGTGATAAGGTTTCACTTTGGTGAGTCGTCGTTCACGTGTCGTGCAACGGATCAGCCTTGCAGTCTTGGTTTACCAAACGGCGACACGTGTTTTTTTCCTTTTTCTAGAGGATTTACATGAGTTTTATCCTTTCCTATAGAGGTGACACGTGTGCAGTGGATATGTTCAAAAACCGAGCACGAGGTGTCGAGGATAGGTATTAAGGGTATAAGGGTCATTTCGGACCTGAAGGGCATTTTGGTAATTTCACACCATATATTTTCAATATTTCTTTTTGGTCCCTGAAAATATTTTATTTACGAAAAGGCCCCTTTTTATTTTTCATTTTGGTCCCTAAAACTTTCTTTATTAAAACCAAGTCCCTAAAGTTTCATAAAATTGTATTTTCTACCCCAAAACTTATCACTTAGCTTAGGATGTGCCATAAAATCTCAATCTGACCCATTTTACCGTTGATTCTTCAAATTGAAAAACGGGATTTGTCAAATTAAGAACTCGGAATATCATATATGTAATAATATATCATTATTAGATAGTAAGTATGACGAAATTGAAAGAAGACAATTATATATTGGCATAAGAAAATAGGGTTATTACATCCTACCCTCCTTATAAAAAGTTTGGTCCCCAAACTTTACTTACATTAATTTCCAAAAAGGTGTGGATATCGATCTTTTATTTCATCTTCCCGCTCCCATGTTGCTTCTTCAACAGAATGATTCCGCCATAATACTTTGACTAGTGGAATAACCTTGGTTCGTAATATTTGATCTTTATGGTCCAAGATTTCCACTGGATGCTCAATGTATGTCAAATCTTCTCTAACTTGAAGAGGATCGTGACTTAAGATATGTGCTGGATCAGGGATGTATTTCTTCATCATTGAAACATGAAACACATTATGCACACTCGAGAGTTCAGAGGGTAAGTCTATTTGATACGTAACAACACCTATCCTTTCAAGGATTTCAAAAGGTCCTATGTATCTTGGACTCAACTTTCCTTTCTTCCCAAATCGGATTACTCCCTTTGTTGGTGATACTCGTAAGAAAACATAGTCTCCTCTTTGGAATTCTAACGGTCGATGCCGATTGTCAGCATAACTCTTTTGACGGTTTTGAGCGATTTGAAGTCGGTCTTGTATCAATTTCACTTTCTCTGTTGTGACCTGAATCAATTCTGGTCCCAATAATTTTCTTGCTCCAACTTCTACCCAACATGTAGGAGAACGACACCTTCTACCATAGAGTGCCTCATACGGAGCCATTTGAATACTTTCTTGATAGCTATTTTATATGCAAATTCCACTAACGGTAAATGATCGTCCCAATTCCCCTTCAAATCAAGTACACATGCCCTAAGCATATCCTCTAAGGTTTGGATGGTTCTCTCCAATTCTCCGTCTGTTTGAGGATGAAAAGCGGTGCTGAAATTAAATTTTGCTCCCATGACTACTTGTAGGCTTTTCCAAAAGCGAGACGTGAATCTAGGGTCACGATCAGAAACAATTGAAACTGGGGTTCCATAAAGCTTAATAATTTCCCGTATATACAGTTTAGCTCGCTTTTCTAAGGAATGGGTAATCTTAATGGCAAGAAAATGAGCAGATTTAGTTAACCTATCAATAATTACCCAAATGGAATCATTACCATTGGAACTCCTTGGTAGCCCTGTCACAAAATCCATGGTAATATGTTCCCACTTCCACTCAGGGATTGGTAAAGGTTGTAATAGTCCTGATGGTTTCTGATGTTCAGCTTTTACTTATTTACAGATCAAACACTGAGATACAAACTCTGTTATCTCCCTTTTCATGTTATTCCACCAAAACACTTCTCGGAGATCTCTGTACATCTTGGTATTTCCGGGATGAACTGTGAATCTCGAGTAATGACCTTCCTCCAAAATTTGCCTCTTTAGTTGGGCATCACTAGGTATACAGACTCTATTTCCAAACCTTAATATATCATCTCGTATCACAAATTCAATTCTCTTCCCTTCAATAACCTCTTCTTTAATCCTCCTGAATTGTGGGTCATTTACTTGTGCAACTTTAATTCTTTCCATCAACATGGGTTGTATTTGTAAGTTTGCGATTATTCCTCCTTCGCCATAAATACGTACATCTATTTCCATACTTCTCAAATCTTTCAATAGAGCTTCCTGGCTGGTAATAAGACATGCTAAATTTGGTGTAGACTTTCTACTCAACGCTTCGGCAACTACATTAGCTTTCCCCGGGTGATAGTGAATATTTACATCATAATCCTTCATCAATTCTAACCACCTCCTTTGTCTCATATTTAATTCCTTCTGAGTAAAGATATATTTTAAACTTTTATGATCGGTATAAATCTCACAAGTCTCACCATACAAATAATGTCTCCAAATCTTAAGAGCAAAAATTACCGCTGCTAATTCTAAGTCATGGGTTGGATAATTTTGCTCATGGGGTTTTAACTGTCTCGAGGCATAAGATACTACTTTTCCATTTTGCATTAGCACACATCCCAAGCCATTTTTATAAGCATCACTATAAATCACAAATCCTCCTGTACCGGAAGGAATAGTCAAAATTGGGGCAGTTACTAGTCGATTCTTAAGTTCTCGAAAACTATTCTCAACTTCCTCAGACCATTCATATTTCACCGTCTTTTGTGTTAACCTAGACAGAGGTTTGGCAATACTAGAAAATCCTTCAACAAATCTTCGATAATAACCTGTTAATCCTAGGAAACTACGAATCTCTGTTACATTAGTTGGTCTTGGCCAATCTAGTATAGCCTCGATCTTTTGAGGATCAACCGACACTCCCTCCTTGGATATGACATGTCCTAGAAAAGAAACACTAGGCAACCAAAATTCACACTTCTTTAATTTTGCATATAATTTCTCTTTCCTAAGGATTTGTAATACTATCTCCAAATGCCTCTCGTGTTCTTCAATACCTTTGGAATAAATAAGGATGTCATCAATGAAAACAACCACACACTGATCCAGATATTTCCTAAACACTTTATTCATCATATCCATAAAAGCAGCTGGTGCATTAGTTAATCCAAATGGCATCACAAGAAATTCATAGTGACCATATCTAGTACGAAAAGCTGATTTCAAAATATCCTCTTCCTTAATCTTCAATTGGTGGTAGCCTGACCTAAGGTCAATCTTCGAAAATACTTGCGCACCTTGCAGTTGGTCAAACAAATCATCTATACGAGGTAAGGGGTATTTATTCTTAATGGTCACCTTATTTAGTTCACGATAATCTATACATAACCTCATCGTTCCATCCTTCTTTTTAACAAATAACACTGGAGCACCCCAAGGGGATATACTAGGTCTAATAAAACCCTTGTCTAACAGATCTTGTAATTGAACTTTTAATTCCCTTAACTCTAAAGGTGCCATGCGATAAGGTGGTTTTGAGATTGGTGTGGTTCCAGGAACAAGGTCAATGGTAAATTCTACTTCTCTACTAGGAGGTAGACTGGGCAAATCATCTGGAAAAACATCTGGAAAAAGCCTAGCTATAGGGATATCTTCTAAACTAGGCTCTTTTGTTTGCAAATCAATAACGCTGACAAGGAATCCTTGACATCCCTTCTTAAGAAAACTACAAGCTTGCATTGCAGAGATAATACGCATGGGAGATAAGATGCTAGTTCCTTCAAAACTGAATTCTGGTTGGTTAGGAATTTGGAAAATAACTCTCTTCTCAAAACAATCCACCCTAGCATGATATGATGCTAACCAATCCATCCCCAAAATGACTTCAAAATCTCTTATGTCTAAAACTATCAAATCAATGAATAGTTTATGACTACTGACATTTATAGGGCAAGACTTATATACTAATGTTCCCGTCAATAACTCACCCGAAGGAGTAGAAACGTGTATGATATGATCCAAGAATTCAGGAATATTAGGAAAGCGATTAACAAAACGCACAGACACAAATGAATGGGTAGAACCAGGATCAATTAAAACTTGAAAAGGTTGTGCACATATAGAAAGTGTACCTGACACTACTGCATTAGAAGCCTTTGCATCAGAAAGATTAAAGACTCTACCTTGTCTGCCCTGATCCTTATTGTCATTAGAAGTCTTTGTTGTCGTCTTCCCTTTGTTAGGATAATCTCGCATTTTATGTCCCTTTTGGCCACACCCAAAGAAACTCCCCGTCTCCAGGTAACACGGACGCCCTCTATGAATATTACCACAACGTTGGCATTTATCAACATTAGAGGTTTTGTTTACTAAAGGTTTCCCTATATTAGGTATAGTCCTAAAGGGTTTGTTATTGGGGTTCCTTCCTCTTTGTTCTCCAAACTTCCTCTTCCCCTCTCTAACCTGATTATATTCTTCACTATCCTTCTCAGCTATTATTGCCCTAGCCACCACGTCATTATATGCTGTCAACTTTAGGATGGAAATTCGGCTACGAATATTCAACCTTAACCCACGTTCAAACTTCTTGGCTCTTAAAACATCAGTTATCACAACATGAGGTGCGAAACGGGATAACTCAGTAAACTTTGCCTCATATTGACTAACCGTCATATTTCCTTGAACCAGACCCATGAAGTCAGCTGCTTTTTGGTCTTGCACCGTTTCGGGAAAGTATTTCTCGTAGAAGATCACTAAGAAGTCATTCCAACCTATGGGATTATTCCTTTCCCCATGCATTCTCTTAGTCATTCTCCACCAATGTTCGGCTTCACCTTCTAACATAAATGTTCCAAATAAAACCCGTTGTTTATCTGTACACTTAAGAACATCGAACATCTTTTCCATTTGCATCACCCAATTTTCTGCTTCAGTGGGGTTAGGAGTCCCTTTAAAAGACGGAGGATTCAACTTCTTGAACTGTTCAATAGTACAACTACTTAGTTCAAGATTCCTTGGTGCTCCATTATTCACCTGATGCTCCACAATTCTTGCTAGACTTTCAATTGCCTTGTATGCACCTTCCATCCCTTCCATACTCGAACCACTAGTCCTTGGAGTTGATCTTACCTTGGTCATTTTCTACAGTCATGGCCAAACGTAAGATGTATTATACTAGCCCAAGATTGCATTTTAGAAGAACAATGATATATAAATAATTATATATAGACTATAAGAAATATGGAGGGTTATCACATAAGTCGGATATTTAATCCTATAACATATGTATGGAGACTTAAAATCGATAACGTTCGAAACTTATGTTCAGTAGTCTACGGGTTCATAACCTATGCTCTGATACCACCTCTGTCATGACCCCGACCCAAAATAGTATTATGGAACGAGTGTCTTGACATGCCACCAAGGCAACAAATATTCTGATTTAATTATTTCCTTAAATAAATGCAACGGATATATTATCACATGGTTATGAATCGTAAAATACTGAAAGTAAAGGAATTACGTCATCAGAGCTTTCTAAAGGAAACTTCATATATATTAAAAGTAACAACGAGTTACAACTTAAGAAAATTTTTAAACCTTATTACAAGAGAGCCAGACATGCTCTAAATAAACATTTTACAAAAAGAGCTCTATAAGCTAAATCTTCAATATAGTCCATTTTCGTTCCGTCCGTGAGCCTAAACGTTTCCTGAAAAATGTTTATTTATACAACATCAGCTAAAAGCCGAATGAGGTTCAATCTCCAGACATTCCAGGGTTTTCAGAAAATAGATACCTATTCAAGTCAAAAGAGAAGGCATATACATATATGGAGAGGAACTTGCAGTAAATAGATATAATTTTGAAATGAAATTATATATATCACAATTGGATAGCTCAGAATAAGAATAATGCAACAAATCAAATGTGATATCTTTTTCTTTCAATCATATCATTTTAATGGCCAAGTACACTCTAATACCGTATTCTTCTACCGTATTATACCCCGGTAGTTGAGGGTCAATCGAACATGTTCGTCACAACGCCTTATTTAGGGCACACCAGCGATAACCCAGCTGGGAAGGTCAGTCAGTAAAGAGGCCCCTTAGGTCGAATCATATTTTCAATATTCAATATCCTTTTCAATAATCATTTTAATCAGTATGTTTATATGGACAAATATAAACATATCACAAATGAATCAATCATCGGTATAACATGAATTTTGAGAATAAAAGTGGTTCACAAAATATATATAGTTTTCATAATATCATATAATCAAAACGCACAAGGAATGTCAGTGTACTCACCCAAAATGGAGGTCAAATTTACTGGTATTGAGTCTTCGATCACACGTTAATCTGATAAAGATTTAAGTACACGTTCTAAGGTCCAGTTAATACTATACTTTAATAATAATTTCCTATTTTAAGGGATTACTGAATCTCTATTTGTTAACTTTTAAAACTCATTGATCGTAATTGAAGAATTCAATTCATAGTCTTTCCTCATCAGTCGGTTCCCAGTAGAGATGGAGGGTCACAGGGGCACCACTTAAATACCATCTCATCTAGACAGAACATTTCCGGATTCATTCCCAGTAGAGATGGAGGGTCACAGGGGCACCACTTAAAATACCATCTCATCTAGACAGAACTTCACCGGGCCTGACTTTGGAATTACTTAAATCGGATTCCATAATAACGAGCAATTTCTTTAAAAAGAATTATTTTTAAAAGCGTATAATTTCAAACAAGTTTATAAAATTAACTTTGATTTGTTCTAAATTTTAAGTTTTGATTAGTGAATTATTTATTGTATTTTACCAGCATAACTACTAAGTAAAGCTATAAAACAATAAATTAAAGCTATAAAGATGCATTATAACATTAAGATTACCTTAAGATGAATATCCCTAAGAACTTCTTCTTAGACTTTCTCACACTTTCTCTCACTATTTCTTTCTATAATTCTCAAGGAATTGGTGTGAGTTTCAAATGATCCCCCAAAGGCCCTATTTATAGTTTTCCAAATATCCCACGGTGTTGACACGTGTCTTGGTGATAAGGTTTCACTTTGGTGAGTCGTCGTTCACGTGTCGTGCAACGGATCAGCCTTGCAGTCTTGGTTTACCAAACGGCGACACGCGTTTTTTTCCTTTTTCTAGAGGATTTACATGAGTTTTATCCTTTCCTATAGAGGTGACACGTGTGCAGTGGATATGTTCAAAAACCGAGCACGAGGTGTCGAGGATAGGTATTAAAGGTATAAGGGTCATTTCGGACCTGAAGGGCATTTTGGTAATTTCACACCATATATTTTCAATATTTCTTTTTGGTCCCTGAAAATATTTTATTTATGAAAAGGCCCCTTTTTATTTTTCATTTTGGTCCCTAAAACTTTCTTTATTAAAACCAAGTCCCTAAAGTTTCATGAAATTGTATTTTCTACCCCAAAACTTATCACTTAGCTTAGGATGTGCCATAAAATCTCAATCTGACCTATTTTACCGTTGATTCTTCAAATTGAAAAACGGGATTTGTCAAATTAAGAACTTGGAATATCATATATGTAATAATATATCATTATTAGATAGTAAGTATGACGAAATTGAAAGAAGACAATTATATATTGGCATAAAAAAATAGGGTTATTACATTTTTATTCCATAATCATAGGTAATATATTATACATTTATGATTTGTATAAATTAAAAAATATATTACATTTTTGTATTATGTATATAACCAAATATTTATCTTTACACACACACACACACACACACACACACACACACACACACACACACACATATATATATATATATATATATATATATATATATATATTATTTTGTAGATATAAAAAAGGCTAATAATCAGAAACAAAATGTTACAAATAAAAATGTAAAGGGTATCCGCAGACCATTAACAAGATACAATAAAGCCTAAGTGGTTGCATATTGTAATTATGAAATCAGACTAATAATACAAAATAGGAACGTCATATATGGCAACCAATTTGAAATTCTGCAAAATTTTAGTAATGAAAACAAAGGAACGAAAGTGTGTTTGGAAGAAGATTGTACGGAGGAAGAGAAAGAATTTAGATGATTATAATTGAATGGATTGGTCATTTATATTAGCACAACCATGGATGTTCGTCATAATCATAGATTTTGCAGAAAGGAATATACTCAACAGACGTGACTTTTAGTAAACAATAGGATTTTACAAATGCCCCAATGTATATGTCTATTGGCCAAACATGACATTTTATTAACATCGCTAATAACATTGAACTGTATTAAATAACATTGGATTGTATAAAAATGCATTTTCACTAAACAACGTCTACAACTCACGTGTTAAGTGTAAAGTGCGTCCTGAAAGCACACCATTATGCCCAACGAACGTATTCATGTACTCGTACGAGATCAGGACCGAGCCAAGCTTCGGCATACCTATGTGAATCGCGTGTCGTGGCGGTGCTACGCAGCACCTTAAGACACACCACCCAAAGGGTGGTGATCCATTATTGGAGCATGCACATCACATACAACAAGTAATAACTTGTATAACATATGTCTTTATTAACTCTATGAAATTTTGGTGCCTTTCTTATCTGGGACAAAATTCCCACGCACTTTTCATATTCCTCACAAACTTTCTAACTATGGACATAAGAGTTTTTACATAAATAATCCTCAATACATGTACAATTTTATTTTGTAGATATCCAACAATCTTCTATTATTTTCAAAATAAAATGAAAAATAAGAAGAAAATAGATGTTATATCAGGACAACACATAGATGAAGGTATCTCACAATTTGAACCTTTATTTAGTGAATATCCGTTAATGTTGATCAAAGAGCAGAGTTGAACATAACTTTGAACTAGAAATCCATAAAGACTAATCAAATTCACTAGAAATCCATAATGACTACTCAGATTCATATCACATTATATATATATATATATATATATATATGGAAACACTTTTAATGGCTTTGTATAAGGATCTTGATTTCATAAGTGCTTTGCAGATAAGACCTTAACGCTTGGGAAGTGGTGACACATCCTCACTTATATAAGTTGTCTTATAAAAATTGTCTTTGTAATTATAAAACTCCAAGAGTAAGATGTTATAATTTAATTATGAGAAAAAGCTTAACCATCTCCATTTCACATTAGATATTCTAAGCACTCGTTTCTCAGGATAAATATAATTAACTAAGTTCTCACCATCATGACTTATAATGTGATTTACTAATTGAACTTTAAGAATGAAATTCACTTGTCAAGTCAATTTTCCATGGGGAGTGTTCAAGAGTTAGGCATTAGTCTCATCCCTACTGATTTTATAAATACGATTTTTTAAAGGCCTTTAGTGAGAGAATCTATCAAATTTTGGCTAGATCTCGCATAATTCACATTTATTACACCGGCTATAATTAACTTTTTAACATAATCTAAGCCCAATGTGTATAAAATTCCCATAGAACTCTTTTCTATAAGCACATATCAATGTTGACTCACTATCATAATCTAAAGATATAGAAGTCTATTGGCTTTGGCCGATGAGTAGTTTCTAATAATAAATACCTTAATCACTCCATCACTTTACACCTATGGATAAAGGCACAAATTTCGATGATATAGTAGAGTCAGTTATACATGTATTTGCTTGATCCCTAAGAAACGACTCCACCACCAAGAGTAAAAATATATCCACTAGTGGAGGTACGATGCCTTGCGTTGGTAATCCAACATACGTCAAAATATCATCCTAAAACTGAATGATAACATAATAATTTAGTTAATACTCTAAGGTACCCTTTAAATACCTTTGTATTCTGTTAATCGATTGCTAGTGAATTTGACCAGAACAACTAGTATATCTACTTAGTTTTCCTATAACATATGCAGTATCAGGATTGATTCATATCATGACATATATTAAACTATTAAATACTCAATCAAACTAAAGTTGGTGTATGATCCTTTTATTTCTGAGCATTAATTTTAATTGTGACTCAAAACGTGTACTAATTGGCAAGTAGTTAAAATTATTAAATTTTTTGGGATATATTAAATATAATGAGAGAGAGATAAAATTAAGTTATTATTATTTTTAATGTTTCAAAAACTTAAAATAAGATGACTAACTTCTTGGGATTTTATTCTTAAAATAATATATGACGTCTATTTTTCAATAAAGGCGTGTCAGGTTCATTTTGAATTATGAATCGTGTTTGTGAGAATGTTTTATATTTATCTTAAATATATTGTATATGTATTGGTCAATTGAACTTAGTTGGAATTATAATGAGCTCGGTTTATCCTGATCAAAGAATATCAAAATTCTAATTTTGGTTCAATTAATGAGTTCACAACCTAGATAGGGAGTTAGCATCTTATCGGTAAAGCTACGAGTACGATCTTAGTAGTTTATATTGACAATAGGAACCAGTTTGATGGTTCAAAAACTTGTCTGATAGTTCTAAAAGGATCATACCGGTACATCAGGAATGTATTGAACGGGATAAAAACAAGAAAATTTTAAAAAAAAACACGAACCCAAGTTACTAATTGAGAAAAACACTGATTTTTTTTGGCACACGAACACTAGAAAATATTAGTTTTAGCAAAAAAATATTGAATCTTTTTATTTTTGGCAAACAAACAGGGAAAATATTATTTTTAGCAAAAAAACACTTAATATTTTTCTTTTCGACAAACAAACACTAAAGATATTGTTTTTCATAAAAAAAAATATTGATTTTTTAAAAAATGATTTTTAACCCATTTAGTCATTCAAACACTAATTTAGCCAATATTCTTTTATTTTTAAAGGTTCGCGCCAGCAACACTCCTTATTTTTAAACTCAAATCTTTTTTAAAACATCTTTATTAAAAAAATATTTTGTATATATTTGGGAGGTTTTAACCTTTATTTTAAAACAAATATTTTTTTTGATTGAAAAAAAACATTTTTATAATAAAAATAAAAAAACATGAGCCTAAGTTAACAAGAAAAACAAACCCTTTTGCCTTCAACTTTTTTTGTCTTATTCGGTGGGTATAAGTGTGGGTATAAAGGGTGGGTACGTGTAGTGCTGCTCTATTATATTATGGTGGGTTGGTTTCAGTTACAAGACTTGTCTATGCGATGTATATCCTTTAAAGCATGATACCCAACAATATATAACCACAATAATATAAAGTAGACCACATTACACTTAGCCAGCAGATAAGCTGGAATAAATGTACCCTCCGGACATGATAAACCACACAAAGTTACAAATAATTATTTCTTATCGACTTAAATTCTTATATCTTAATGAATGAATCTCTCATGAATAATTTTTTAATATTTTTAAAATTTGATATTTTAGATTCACGATTGGTTAATGTCGCTAGCGTGGATTCACATCATTTAATGCATGTGTGTGTGTGCCAGTAAAATAACCAATCGCAAATTTAAGAAACCAAAGTTTTGATGTCTTTGAGACATCAAATATTTTTGCGTCTCTCATTTTACTGTGCGCTATTATGTAAATGGGTTAGATCCGTATGAAATTTGACACACTCAGAATCTATTTAGTAAGCAAATAGTTGAATACGACTCTAAATTCATGTCAATGTTAGATCTTAGGCATGTTCATTAGTCTATATGGGTTTGAGGTTGTTCAGTCTCGGCACAAAATAAAATACCTTAGTTCAAGTTTGAGCTCAGTCCGTACGAGCTTGAGACCCCTTGGCTCAAGCTCAACTCACAAGAAATATAACGGGCTTCAGGCTCGATTTGAGCACGCCGAATTGGATTAACTAAATAAAAAAAGTATTTCTCCCATAAATAACACCTTTTAATTTTTTAATTCAAGTAATAATTTTTTTAGGAAACCCGCATCCTCTTTTTTATTATTATTTTTCAAGAAAATTTCAATCATCTTTCTTGAAATTAAAAAAAAAAGTAAAAACAGTCGCCCATGTAGGCACCCTTTTACAACTAATTTACGACAATAAACTAACATGAAAACAACTAGTACTAAAATAACTAAATATCAAATTATATATATTTTTATGTATATTATTTCAGGTCGAGCCTAACTCGGGCTTGACATTACTTTGCTTAGGCTCATCCCGAATTAAATTCGGATTTAACTTTTTGGCTCAAGCTCAATAAAAGCTCAGCCTGAATTTAGCGGGTCAAGCGATCGGGCTTCAGACTTGCTCGGCCCAATTGATAGGCCTATCTGATCTACAATATTAGGTCTGAAATCAAATTCCAATTCAAAACCAAATAGGGTTGGATTTGGGTCTGGGTCCAGAAATATTTGTTTACTTATGTGAAGATTATCTCATTATTAGTCCATAATCATAGGTAATATATTATACATTTATGATTTGTATAAATTAACAAATATATTACATTTTTGTATTATGTATATAACCATATATTTATCTTTACACACACACACAAACACACACACACACACACACACACACACACACACACACACACACACATATATATATATATATATATATATATATATATATATATATATATATATATATTATTTTGTAGATCTAAAAAAGGCTAATAATCAGAAACAAAATGTTACAAATAAAAATGTAAAGGGTATCCGCAGACCACTAACAAGATACAATAAAGCCTAAGTGGTTGCATATTGTAATTATGAAATCAGACTAATGATACAAAATAGGAACGTCATATATGGCAACCAATTTGAAATTCTGCAAAATTTTAGTAATGAAAACAAAGGAACGAAAGTGTGTTTGGAAGAAGATTGTACGGAGGAAGAGAAAGAATTTAGATGATTATAATTGAATGGATTGGTCATTTATATTAGCACAACCATGGATGTTCGTCATAATCATAGATTTTGCAGAAAGGAATATACTCAACAGACGTGACTTTTAGTAAACAATAGGATTTTACAAATGCCCCAATGTATATGTCTATTGGCCAAACATGACATTTTATTAACATCGCTAATAACATTGAACTGTATTAAATAACATTGGATTGTATAAAAATGCATTTTCACTAAACAACGTCTACAACTCACGTGCTAAGTGTAAAGTGCGTCCTGAAAGCACACCATTATGCCCAACGAACGTATTCATGTACTCGTACGAGATCAGGACCGAGCCAAGCTTTGGCATACCTATGTGAATCGCGTGTCGTGGCGGTGCTACGCAGCACCTTAAGACACACCACCCAAAGGGTGGTGATCCATTATTGGAGGATGCACATCACATACAACAAGTAATAACTTGTATAACACATGTCTTTATTAACTCTATGAACTTTTGGTGCCTTTCTTAACTGGGACAAAATTCCCACGCACTTTTCATATTCCTCACAAACTTTCTAACTATGGACATAAGAGTTTTTACATAAATAATCCTTAATAAATGTACAATTTTATTTTGTAGATATCCAACAATCTTCTATTATTTTCAAAATAAAATGAAAAATAAGAAGAAAATAGATGTTATATCAGGACAACGCATAGATGAAGGTATCTCACAATTTGAACCTTTATTTAGTGAATATGCATTAATGTTGATCAAAGAGCAGAGTTGAACATAACTTTGAACTAGAAATCCATAAAGACTAATCAAATTCACTAGAAATCCATAATGACTACTCAGATTCATATCACATTATATATATATATATATATATATATATATATATATATATATATATATATATATATATATATATATATATATGGAAACACTTTTAATGGCTTTGTATAAGGATCTTGATTTCATAAGTGCTTTGCAGATAAGACCTTAACGCTTGGGAAGTGGTGCCACATCCTCACTTATATAAGTTGTCTTATAAAAATTGTCTTTGTAATTATAAAACTCCAAGAGTAAGATGTTACAATTTAATTATGAGAAAAAGCTTAACCATCTCCATTTCACATTAGATATTATAAGCACTCGTTTCTCAGGATAAATATAATTAACTAAGTTCTCACCATCATGACTTATAATGTGATTTACTAATTGAACTTTAAGAATGAAATTCACATGTCAAGTCAATTTTCCATGGGGAGTGTTCAAGAGTTAGGCATTAATCTCATCCCTACTGATTTTATAAATACGATTTTTAAAGGCCTTTAGTGAGAGAATCTATCAGATTTTGGCTAGATCTCTCATAATTCACATTTATTACACCGTCTATAATTAACTTTTTAACATAATCTAATCCCAATGTGTATAAAATTCCCATAGAACTCTTTTCTATAAGCACATATCAATGTTGACTCACTATCATAATCTAAAGTTATAGAAGTCTATTGGCTTTGGCCGATGAGTAGTTTCTAATAATAAATACCTTAATCACTCCATCACTTTACACCTATGGATAAAGGCACAAATTTCGATGACATAGTAGAGTCAGTTATACATGTATTTGCTTGATCCCTAAGAAACGACTCCCCCACCAAGAGTAAAAATATATCCACTAGTGGAGGTACGATGCCTTGTGTTGGTAATCCAACATACATCAAAATATCATCCTAAAACTGAATGATAACCATAATAATTTAGTTAATACTCTAAGGTACCTTTTAAATACCTTCGTATTCCTTTAATCGATTGCTAGTGAATTTGACCAGAACAACTAGTATATCTACTTAGTTTTCCTATAACATATGCAATATCGGGATTGATTCATATCATGACATATATTAAACAATTCAATACTCGATCAAACTAAAGTTGGTGTATGATCCTTTTATTTCTGAGCATTAATTTTAATTGTGACTCAAAACGTGTACTAATTGGCAAGTAGTTAAAATTATTAAATTTTTTGGGATATATTAAATATAATGAGAGAGAGATAAAATTAAGTTATTTTTATTTTTAATGTTTCAAAAACTTAAAATAAGATGACTAACTTCTTGGGATTTTATTCTTAAAATAATATATGACGTCTATTTTTCAATAAAAGGCGTGTCAGGTTCATTTTGAATTAAGAATCGTGTTTGTGAGAATGTTTTATATTTATCTTAAATATATTGTATATGTATTGGTCAATTGAACTTAGTTGGAATTATAATGAGCTCGATTTATCTTGATCAAAGAATATCAAAATTCTAATTTTGGTTCAATTAATGAGTTCACAACCTAGATAGGGAGTTAGCATCTTATCGGTAAAGCTACGAGTACGATCTTAGTAGTTTATATTGACAATAGGAACCAGTTTGATGGTTCAGAAACTTGTCTGATAGTTCTAAAAGGATCATACCGGTACATCAGGAATGTATTGAACGGGATAAGGGTGAGATTCATGTTTAGGTGCTGATTAGATTAGACTTGCACAATATCACAATATTTGAAAAAGGGTGCATATATTCTCAACTCCAATGATAATGAGGATTATAATATCTACTAAGTTATTACTTTGATTGTTATGAGTGTAATTCAATTCATTGAGTCTAAATCTTCGCAAGTTGGGAAATTATTATGTGGATATATGTCTAAGATCATATTCTGAAGGAATCTGTGTCTGGGAGATATCCTGAATTGTTATATCCCCTTGATAAACTTATAAGTTTTGATTATACTAATAAACCCGACCATTTGATTATAAAATAAAGTAGAGTATCAAATAAGTTAAGTTTAAGATCAAGGAACACGTAAGATGTTGGTGGAAATCAATTAACAATGAATTGAATTTCAAAAAGCGGGTATTGTAAGCTTTATGCGAGAAATCATATTATACACTATCTAATTTTGCAAACAAGATTTCATTATTGAATGATTATGAGATAATTAACTTAGAGTGAAATTTTAATTATTTGGTTGAATTAATTATATATAAACGCGAAAGAAAATATATTACGGGAACTAATATGGTATTAGAATATTTTTTTTATTTGGAAACTACTTTAATTATTATTCTTAGGTCTCTACTATAGTCCATTACGCAAGTAGTATGCCCAAAATCGATGGACACCCTAATTGATCCAAGCCCAGTTCATGTACCTATTTATATGGGTCAAGGGAAGGGGTTTAAGTTGGATGATATATTCTCAATGGTTAGAAAGGGAGAGAAAAAAATACTATTCACATTTTTGTGATGGGTTGAGGAGATATGAAGTTATTTATCTCGCAAATAACAAAATTTTCATCTCTAGAAGTGCCCACACACAAGGCTTACTATGAAAAATCATATACTAGAAGATTCAAGGCATCCAAGGCAGTCTGGGAAGGATTTAGGGCATGAAAAAAATAACCCTCTTTGCATGAAAAAAATAACCCTCTTTCTCTTTTAGATAAAAAAATTCTTCTTATTCAGATCACCTACAAAATTCGCAAAGGTATTGTGATCTGAACTCTATATTAATCCTGTGAATCTAGTTCTTTTTGCTTACTTTCTGAAACGTGATCAATTGAAGTTCTTAGGGTAATAAATTTTGTAATTATGTAAATCCCCATAAACTCCAAGATCCTTCATGTCAAATTTATATGATAAAAAATATTTGGTACTATTTACGCTATTTAAATGAGTACCTAATATTAACATGTCATCAATATATAAGAAAATAATCATGCCTCTACTATTTTTAAATTTGCAATACACATTAATCCAATTCATTAAGTTTGAAACCATTTAAAAAATAACTCGATCTAATTTTTCATGCCATTGATTGGTTCTTATTTTAGGCCATATAAAGATTTATTGACTTTAGAAAATTATTTTCTTTGCCTTTCATAACAAAACATTTCGGTTGTTACATGTAAATTTCTTATTTTAAATCACCATTTTAAAAAGTTATTTTAACGTCCATTTAGTGAATTTGATGATTATAAATGGAACTTAGAGAAATTAATATTTTAATGATGGAGACACTAGAAACATGGGCATAAGTATCAAAATAATTTATACCTTCCTTTTGTGTGAACCCTTTAGACATTAATCTCGCCTTAAACTTATCAATTGCTCTATCTATTTTCATTTTCTTTTTGAAAATCCATTTTCATTTCATTATTTTTCTCCAGAGGTGATATACCTAGATTGGTCCAATTATGGTTTGGCCTTATAACAATTCAACAACCAATGTGAATGCTCATCAAATATCTTGTCCATTATCCAAATGAACCTCGTCCTAGTCGATTTGGCCTCAGCCATTTGGGCCTAATGTAAAATACATGTTACAACACACATAATCATATACAGAAGGGAATTTTATACCTTGTGCGACTCAACTAGAAAATATTTAGGAACACAAAATGCACGTGAAAAATAACTTGCACACGTATAAAAACATTCTCAAGGGACACGTACCAACTTATTAGAGGATATCAATTTAAAGGCATAAGTCATGTGGCTTGGAGTGAAAACTACACCCAAGCCAAGCATAAAAGAGGCAATTGCCTTCACTTGTAAAAAAATAACTTATTGTGGTATTGTTACTCTATATAAATAGTGAGAGAAGAGAGAGAGATTCAGAGAACATTGTAATCAGTGTGGTTAAAACACTAGTAATTGTGATAATCAAGTTATATTCAAAGTGGATGTAGGAAATTATGTTGAACCACTTAAATTAGTATGTTTAATTATCTAGTCTCTTATTTTTATTTATGTTAAATGTTCATACTGTCCTTGAGTGTTTACTTGTTATTTATACATTGTGTTCGTATATTTATTTGAGTCATACCCAAAATTTGGTAACATCAGATTAGCACAGTCCGTGGGAATCGAATAATCTCAATCGTTACTATGAAACACAAAGTATTTCAAAGAAAAGGATTTTATATGATAACAACATAATTGATATATGATCATAGTTCATTCTCTTATCTATAATATACTTAAGGTAAAAATAAACACTCAATATGAGATAAGATATAACACAAGGATCATATCATCCATGCAACCAAGATATCAAATCACAAGCATTGCAAATGAAATTACAACGTCATGAAATTCTAAGCTATGTTCGTTCAAGTCACCAAAGAATGAAAGCATGAAAGGCATCTCATCCATATCAATCCATGGATGTTCAAGCAAGCCCAAATCATGCATTCCCAATCAATGAAGAAGCACTGATCAAAGCCAAGATATGAAACATATCATCAAAGTATTCATACATAACATGAGTTCATTCCTAGATTTTCATAACCTAAGAAAGAAGAATAAAATCCATGCATTCCCAATCATCAGAAGTAAAACCATAAGAAGCACATTCTATCCATGACAAGATTAACCAATCAAAATAAGTCCAATTTAAACGTATATATTTAGGGCTTAAGAGAACCTCATTCTATCATACCATACATGTCAAATGTAAATCAAAGATCTTAATCATCATAAACAACTATAAGAAGAATCAATTATGATATACAATCAAAGAAAAGTGATCAAACTCCAGAAGACCTTTCCATGAGCTTTGAGTGATTAGGGAATGTTTGTAACAATGTAAATAAACTTGTATGATCATGTATATGCTCAATCCAACCCACCTAGACCATCCTCAAATCTCGAACCATGGCAGAATAACTTAAACATCCAAACAAGGAGTTACTTAACAATAGGCTTATATTCGACTATAACTATGTATAAATTCAAAATTCCAATGGCTAGTTTTCAAGTTTTGAATTCCACAAGACCCAGAAATTACCATACTTCCCTGTAACGACTAGTTTCTTCTTATGCCTATAAATAGACCTTTTAATATTAATTAAAAACACACAAGCTTTATACAATATCTTTCATAGATCAAAGTTCCATTTCCAAGTTGTGAGTTTTAAACCCCCAAAAGTCCATTAAAGCAAAGCTCCAACTAAAACCCATTTGAGCCAAAGTTTTCAACTCAACCCATTATTTATCAAAGTTATAAACCTATTACCCACATGTGATAAATATCCAACCTAAAACTCACCTGGGCATTGTACTTGTGATTACTTTTTTCTTTACATTACTAGAGAGAGAAAATAAATCCATTTCACCATTATTTTTAGTACAATAACTTTGCTTTACATTTTGGTTACATGTCTTATTTTTATTACTTACGATTGAAATTTATTTAATCTTCATGGGCAGTAGTGTCATTGTTGCGAGGGAGTCAAGGCATTTGAAGACATTGGGCTCTTGTGTTTAGACCACTTAGGAAAAAGATGAGTTTAGCATTTTGTTGGTTGCGATTTGCAAGGTGTGATAAATCCTTGTGAGGTTTTTTGGTTCCACCTTAGTGAGCCAAAGATAATGAAGTTTATCGAATATCATCTCGAGCGTGGAAGTAGGCAGAGGTCGAACCACGTTAAAACTTAAATTTTGTAAAGTTTTTCTAAATCCTATATCTTAACTACTTATGCTTATTATTGATTAATTGATTATACTTGAATTGATTTGTCATATTGTAATTAATCTTTTAAAAAGTAAATAAAGTTTTATTGATTTATTTCTTTTTATTTCTTTTTTTTAAGGTTCAAGTCCTGGGGAGGAGGAGGGGGAAGGGACATGAACCCCCAACCACTTGCAAACAAGGGTGGGGAGTAACCATTGGGGCAAGCCGGAACCACGTTAAAACTTATATTTTGTAATTTTTTTCTAAACCCTATATCTTAACTACTTATGCTTGTTGTTGATTATACTTGAATTTATTTATCATATTGCAATTAATATTTTAAAAACTAAATAAAGTTTTTATTTTTATTTTTTTATGGTTCAAGTCCCGGGGAGGGGGAGGGGTAAGGGACTTGAACCCCCAACCACTTGCAAGCAAGGGTGGGGAGTAATCAATTTTAATGTACCCCGTTCATACCCCCCCCCCCCCCCCTCTTGGGTATATTTACTAGCCAACAGTTAATACTGAGTATACTCATCTAGATCATGGTTTTATATCCAAATTTAGTTTAATATGGAGTCACAATTTTAAGTATTAAATTATGGGTTTATTCATTGTTCATCTCCATATCACATTTCATATGTTCATTCATGAGTTGATCTTCATCTCGGTATATTTCGAGATTTTGGTTACTTCTTGCCCTTTGATTAGTTTCCATTCGATCATTGTTTATTTTTATCTTGTAGTTGATTTGGTCATTATTCATCATTAAATCGTATTTGATACATTTCATCTTTAATAAATTGGTTTATGGGTTAAATTTTGGTTTTAGTAACTAGATTCATTATTCGTCTGTAATGTTTTTGAATTTCTTGATTGATTTATGATATATACCATAAAATCCAGTATTTACTATGGCGACTAATGTACCACCATCTCAATTCAACATGAACACCTCATACATCCACCGTCCTTTGTCACACATGGAAGAACTCGCCAGAGTCTTAAGGATGATTTTGAAAAATCATGAGAAAATATAACAATTGATGGATCTTACTCACACATTGGGAGGAAGATCCCCTAAAGACCAAACCACAAACTCTCATACGCTGTCCATGAGGGACATCTAAAACCCTTCCTAGGGTGGTACTTTATGCCCCTCGAAAAGTTAATTCTTAGAATAAGAGGTGGAAGAAAACCACGAGGTCTTTCTAATTAGAAACGGTATATGAGGTAAAGGGAACTAATGAGCAGATACTTGATACTGACGATGAAGAGGATGTTGAATTATAGTTTCATGTCATATATGGTTCATATATTCCCAAAGGGCGAGATACTTCACACGTTATAGTAATCCTTCTTCACATCATAGACTCGACCCACATCCATATGAATCTCAGAGTCATTTCAGTATAAGGTTAAGGAATATAGGAATACACCAACCTTAGGAGGCTCGTCCTATATTGAACCTCAAGACCTTGAACGTGTAACACCCCGCTCAATTAAATACTGTGTGATCAGTCCTATACCCAATTAAAACAGAATTTACAGTTGGTTCGTTCTTAGCATCACTATCAAAAAATATTTTTTTTATTTAATCACCTAATATCCAATTAAGCATGTTTTAAACTTTTCAAATTTTAATATAATTAAAATTTCCACTTTTAAAACATAAACCATTTAACACAATCCATTCACACAATGAATAACAATTGAGTAATATCAAAACTCAATTAAATGCAACTGGAATAAAACTCTCCAACTTAAATATCTCAATACAACAATCCCATCAAAAATTAAATGTACCAAAACCAACATAAGAACTTAATCTGTTTAAGATAGAAAAGAAATAACTAGAATCCTCTTGGGCGACATGCCCTAAATAAAAGATCGACTATAGAGTATGAATCAATGAATATGAAAGCGTCTAAAAAAAGTCCAAAACTCCATAGCATCCATAGCTCGTCAAAAATCTCAATCCTCTATGGTTGGCGTCCCTGCGGCTAAACAACTGATATAGGAGAAACAAGAGAGAAGAGAATATGCAAGAAAACGGGCCAGAGCTCGATGTAAAAATAGTTTAGAAAATAGCAAGTGAATAAATGCCATATTCAACAATTATTATATACATGTTAGATTATCGGACTCTTTCTTGAGATCCTCACCTCTCATCTAGAGTGCACACCTAACGTACCTTAAAACTATACTAGTTACTATTCCCATGCTCACTAGTTCATATCAGTGCCAACTAACCACAACCCATATCTTTTCCACGTATTTATCTCGCAATATAAGTAATACATATATATCCAATTTCTCTTTAACATGGATAAGCCCTTTTCCAATTCAATATAATTTATGTATTTACTTAATTCATTTTAGATTTCATTATCTTTCATGTCTACTTAATTCACCCAGTAAACATTATCACAAGTATATATACACATTCACTTTATTATATATATATATACAAAATTGTACCCCGAGGCTCAGCTGCGGTGCATGCGTACTCTACTATCATGTCCCAGTACATTGCGTCACTGTTTAAAGGACCATAGGTTCGGTATGTCCCACGAACAATAATTAACAAATCACAAACAGTGGCGGCGAAAATAGTCCTAAGCCTTTGGGCTATGCATATACCTACGCACCCAAAAGACCGTCCAATACCATTGTTCTCACTAATTGCAATCCAACCTAAGTCCTATGTTCTAAGGCAATAAGTCAAATATTCCCCTTAAGGCTCGTCAGGATATGACTGCCCTCTACGCGCAAACCTCCCATCGATAGTAAGTAGCATAGGTCTGTCATACACACAAATTATCATCAATAGATATATACTCATCCTATACAGTAATAGGCACACACTTGACTTATATATATCATAATAGGAATTTATCTTATCCCAAGTACCCATTGTATTTATCAATACTACCCGTACTTGTTAATTACGATTATTCTCTTTATCGTACTTTATTATGTAGTTATCACTTACATAATGTCTTTCTCACTTTAATATAATTTTCCAATATTAACCCAAGTCTCCCACTCCTTGTTAATGTACTAAAATTATTCAAAGATAATTCATCGTATTTTATTATGTAGTTATCACTAATTCAATATTTAATTTCCCCACATTAACCCAAGTCTCTTATTCTTTGTTAATGTACCAAAATTATTCAGAACCAACTGTGGGCTAAAATACAATTCTTCAAACTTTTCTGGGCTAAAACAAAATTTCTAAAATCTCATCAGAAACCCAGAATTCTCGTTCAAACGAGATGTCATCTCATTCAAAAGACAGTATATCTCGTTCGGACAAGATCAACATCATTCCAGTTCGTCTTCAACCTCAATTTTATGCGCTTTTCTTCATGTTCTTACACCCAAACCCTCATGGATTATATTCTATCCAAAACTCAGATATTCTAACATTGTTCTAACATGTTCAAGGGTGATTTCACATAAGAGCAACATCAAATCCATATGTTCATAAGGGTATCATCATCAAACCCATTAAATCCTTAAAATTTCAATTTATCTAAAATCTATTTTTATACCTCTTAAAAACCCAAAATTTAGAACTATAATTTCATATCTAAATCATTAAATTTCCATATTCAACATGAGTAGGATTCATCATGCAATACCTATCATCATTTTCATATCTTAAATAAACACACACACACACACACACACACACACACACATATATATATATATATATCCTCTCTATATAAAACCTATTCATTTTCATGTACGTAGTCTCTATATTTATAAATCTCCAACTATATGAATTTGCCTATCCATTAAACTTGATTTATCAATAAATTTAATCCCAAATTCATAATTTCATCAGTCTAAAAGAAAACCCTATTCTAACATGGATAATATAAGCACCAAAATAGAGCAAGAGTTACACTTGCCTTATGTGTAGGTCTGAACCTTTGGAGAAGACAAGTGTTTGGCACCTCCTCTTCCTTTTTCTAGTGACTATTCGGTGATGGTTCAAGGTGTAGAGATGGTTATTTTCCTCTTAATTTCCCTAGATGACTCTTCCTTTCCAAGCAACTCTTCATCTCCTCTAGTTAACCTTTTACTTTATCTCTAAGTCTTTTCACTCTCTCTCAAAAGACCTCACTTTTTGTTTTGATGAAATGAACCTTACGTAAAATCTAAACTCACATAGATAATAAGTCTCCAAGGTTAGCTAAAAGACAAAAAAAATAGATACTATTCATCTCCCAAGCAAAATGACTAAAATGCCCCTTCGAGATGTCCTTTCATCTTCCAATTGAACCGAGACCCAAATTAAACCCCCGGGTAGACTTTTCTGCCTATTTCGACCCTTCCGGACTCAACAGCGCACTCGAAATGATCATTCAAATGACTTAAAAATAAATCTCATTTTATTTCCCAACTTTAGTCCCGACACGACTCATAAGTGCGTCCTGGCCTAATTTCCATTATTATCGTATTTGTAGCTCCTGAAAATAATTATTATATTCACATATTACTATATAACTAAGTAATATTCAAAATCATATATTACTTTAATCTCTAGTAATATTCAATCCGGATTAATCCCAATTAATTTTTTTATAATTAATTCCAATTAATCCCCATTGATTTGGCCCATTAACTTTTAATTTATCTCATATTAAAAGTCATTAAAATAACGGGGTATTACAGAACGTACCTTGACTAATAAAAGTTCAGTCTTATTAAACGTTGAAAGATCGGTAGACAACCACCTTGATAGTGAAAATCCCTGGAAGAGCTTAATTCAGAGGCTAGAAAACAAATGGGTAGATATAATAAAAAGTAATGACTTTCTTTAAAGGAGATTTATGGATGGATCGCGCTTCATGTTTGAGATTTTGAATTTACCAAATATTGTTAAGTTCAAGACTCTTGTGTTCATACCAAAGTCCCATCCATTACGTTAAAATGTGCTAGTCGGTAACTGATATTGACTATATAGCTAACGACACGAGGTGTTGATCCTTCTCTATCACTCTTACTAATGCATCTCATATGTGGCACACTAGTTTGTCGAGAGGGAGGATCAGATGCTTTAAGGAATCAGAAGACAAGTTCATCATAACTTTTGCGTCGGCCTAAAGTCCTTAGGAAGGGTTATAAAAATAAATGGTAGTCTTTACAATACTTTATAACTAAATTCAATAAAGAGAAATTTGAAGTGGTGGACTATAATGAGACTATTTTGATGACTGCCCTTATCAATGGTCTTCCATCGAGTTAATTGTATTGGTCCCTTTAAAAGGATCCTCTAATGACCTCAAATGAAATATTTACTGAGGCATGAAAGGTCATGTAAGTTGTTGAGGTAATGGATACCAAAAGGGGTGACAAGAAAGAGGGAATCTCTAGAAAATATGGGCAAAGCAAAGAAAAATATGAAGTCTAATTAACTAGTTATACACCTGTTACCACTATCATGAACCATATATTGAATGAAATATAGTATGAAGATGTGTTGAAATGAATAGATAAGAAAAAATCTCCATGTAACATCAATAATTATTATAAGTTCCTCAAACATCACATGCATAATATGGATGAATTCTATGTGCTAAAAGACGAGATCTAAAACCTCATCAAATGAGGTCAACTGAGAATATACATGGATCAAAATGATCGATCTCGATATAAGAGGAAAACTCAAGGATCTCCCTCTTATAGAAATACTCACAAAAGGAAAGTAAGAAAACTAAAGATAGTGAGAGTCCAAGGGAAGATGAAGGGAATGACCTAGAGTTGCTAAAAAAAACTAAAAAACCCTCGTGATGATCTGATAATAATTTAATTTAGGCTCATCGTGATTTTTTTTTTTTTGGGGGGGGGGGGGGGGGGGTAAGAAGTTGGAGGAGTACTCAAGTCGCCGATGAATTTAAGTTAATTTTTAATTATATTGATATTCTTAAAAATAGGTAAAAATGACAGTTAATGTTTTGTTTCAGTTAGGTCATCCAACACAATACATATGAAATTAATGTTCAATGAATTAGTATGATCATCCAAACTTTTTCTAGAATTGAATCTTTGGTATGGGGAGAATATCTATGGAAAAAAATCAAAATCAATATATGTAGTTTATTGGATAAAAATACACATAATGACAAATGAGATTTAATCTTATTAGTTAATAAGCAATGGGGTATTCGTATAATTGTGTGATTGTCCGTTTTAACCGCATCCACGATAATGTCTAAATTTAGTTAATCTTTCCTTTCATAATGCCCTCTCATTTATTCCCTTAAGCCCCATTCCACACCATTTTACCTCACTTATAATGGTTCCTTGTAACTTCTTTCAAAATAGTAACTCATGTTCCTAAAAACACTTTATACACTTATACCACAACCAATCACTACATTGATTTTTTCAAATACATTACAAAATAATTGGTATACATTGTAGTTGTTCCTTCATGTGTGAGGAATTTTTTCAACCACATCCAAAATCTTTTGAATTAATCAACTACGCTTTAAAAGATATGATTTTTCATCGGTTATCTCCGTACCACCTGCATCAATGACTTTATAAGATTTTACAATTTTAGTCCATTTATCAAAATATATTGAGTAAAAAACTTTTCCAAATCATTCATTTTCTACAAAGATTATATTACATGTCTACACGAAATACCTAAACATCCAAATTTCTTCCAAGTACATAAATAAAAATTCAAGTTTAAGTCATAACTTGTCATAAAAAATCTCATGCACTTTATATTTTGCTACATTTAACCAATAAATTTTAAATGAACCGTTATTATCATGTAGATATATAAGCTCAAACCTAAAATTTAAAAACACCCACATCTCATTTTGGAATTTGAAAAACATTTCACTTATATAAACATCAATCATTTTGAATAAATAAGACATGGATCAACTTCAATTGAAAATTCTTAATCACTTCTTTACAACTGACCATCAACTTTTCATGACTTTAGTGTAAAAGTACCCTACCACATTGAATCATAAATTCCACCAACAAAGTATTCTTGAACACATATATTTACAAGAATGAATGGACACATTTTGTCCTTTGTATACTTAACATTTCGTTCGAAAAACATGATTCACATATCTAAGAACCCATTTGAACAAACTTTATAGATTGAATGTAGCCATTTGTTATCTTTTAACCCACTCCTCTCAACAATCTCAGACCATATAGAGTCAAAATCTTCCTTAGACTTTTATTTCCGAATCCAAACAGTAAACTTCTTATTGCAAGCATCCACACGAACTCCTGTTTATTAAAAAAAATTTGCAAAAATGTTACAAATTTAATATATATATCTTTTGTCGTTTTCAAATATCAATCCTTAATAATCATTGATATGGCTTCCAAAATAGGTAGAATAGTGAAATAATATAATTTGTAGTCTCATTACCCGATAATTCACGAGAAAAAAAATAATAGTATAACCATGATTATATACACCCAACAATGGTGAAAATATCATTTATTACCGATTGTTGTTGTAGGTAGTTTCAGATGCTACCTCACAATAAAAGTTACACGATCGTATAACTGATTCATTGGCCCCCAAACTACGAGTAATCCTTTTTTATCACCTGCCTCAATTTTGTAAGTGAATTATGGATTTTTGACCTATTCAAAATTCATGCAACATTTATCTGTCATGAGCTTTCATATAATTTAACCTACCTCTTTATGGTTATGTAACCAATAGTATTGATCCCACCTTCTTTCATAACCAAATAATTAAATCATTAAAGCCTGGTTATATTTGCTACTACAACCAGTTGTGTTAAAATTTTTGGGCAATGGATATAATTTGGTGAGATCTTAAAATATGTATTTTTCAAGGGTTAACAATGGGTGACTATTACCCTCAACAAATGTTCTAACTACAAATGCCACTCAGATTGACTTCACTCTAGCAAGTTTTTCATTATAATTTTCTTTTAATGAACCCCAACTCCTCATTATATCTATGTCTTCAATGGACAAACCATTTCCTTCTTTAAAACAAATATAATTGTTTCATAAGATTTCATTACTTCCTTTTGTTCTTCTTAACTAACCAATTCTGAATGCTAAACTTAACTTGATTAGCATATGCATTGTAAAACTTTCTAACTCCGTCAGGCATTTAAAATTTATGACCATATTTTTCTTGATATCATTCCCTATAAATTTAAGTGAATTATTTAGATAATACGTGAATTTAATAAATTAAGTGTGAAATATACTTATATGGACATGTTTCAACTAATTAAAATTTATTATGAATGATTGAGTTTTTATTTTAGTAGTTTGAAATTGGCTAGTACATGGCATGCTAGAGAAGGGTGTAATTTTTTTTATATATTGTTGCATGGTAATAATACAAAAATATATGTTGAAAATATTAAGAGTTACTTTAATATATTAATAAACAATTTATTTTAAATAAATATTAGTTGTTAAGTAATTAATAAGAGGTTAGTGTGCTAGTTAATATTGCCTTTACTAAGAGATTGAGGGAGATTAAGTGGGGGATATGGTAAGATTGATCTAGGAATTACTTTGATATTTATTTTGAGGCCACTTAGTATTGTCTTTACGAGGGAATGTAAAGGGTTAAAAGGGAAAATGAAGTGAGTAAGAGTGAGAGGAAAGTTTTGACATTTTTTAGGTTTTTTGGAGTACTATAAGTCTACCTACTAATTTATAAATATGTGCTATGGTTAATGGATTGAGATCATCTTTCAAATATATAATTATAGAGAAATTATAGAGAAAATAAGTTAAAGTTGAGAGAGAAATATAAAAAGTTTTCAAAATAATATGAAGAATATAAACATTTTAAGTTATGATTTTTTAGGATTTCTATGCTTGGATTCGATTTAAAGTTAATTCGAAACATACAAAATTAAATGTAAATATATAAAAGGTCGTATCTAGTGCACAAAGCTCTCGCTTAACTGTAGGGTCTGGGAGAGACATATGTCGGTTGGCCTTATTTTCATATATGAATATGGAGAGGCTGCTCCCATGTCTCGACCTTGATACGAACCATATCTTGAATGAGGGCACTTGCCATCGCATTAAGGTATGACCTCTTAAATGTGTTTGTGCATATATATATATAGAGAGAGAGGCCCTGCCGTGTCAGGATTCCTTATGTTATAGATCCCAGTACATACAATTTTTTTTAAAATAGTAAAAAAATAAATTTTTTGATGAAATTTCATGGATATGATCTCCATGGTGAGAAAATCATCTCCAATTTTTTTCATCAAAAAATTCAATAAAAAATCCGTTGAGATGAGGTGATATGTAAAAAAATGGTATAAATATGCATTTTCGACCGTTGAAATGTTGACGATCATTTCACCTATTTATTGATTGAATTTTTTTATGAAACTTCATGGATATGATCTCGATAGTGAGAAGATAATATCCATGAAGCTTCATAAAAAAATTTAACTAATAAAGTGGCTGGTGCTGACCCAACATTTCAACGGTTGAAAATGCATATTTATATCATTTTTTTACATATCACCTCATCTCAACGAGTTTTTTATTGAATTTTTTGGCGAAAATTTTTGGAGATGATCTTCTAGCCATGGAGATCATATCCATAAAGTTTCATAAAAAAATTCATTTTTTTACTATTTAAAAAAAATGGTATGTACCACCGGGGTCTTCACCATAAGGAGTCCTTACAGGTGACTTTCTGTATGTATATATATATATATATATATATATATGATGTTTACAATAATTGTCATATATTCGTATTGTATCATGTTTTTATATTCAAATTTATGGCCGTACATTCTTCAACTATTACATAAAATTAAACATTTTAAAGCTTCTGAATGCCCAATATAATTTTTTTTATCAAATTCCACTATTCGACAATTAATGAACTTTAAATATATTACACAAACAAGAAATGATGAAGTTTTTGGAGCTCAATTCTCAAATGTTACATGTTCCACCGCTTGAGAATACCATATAGTTTCCCTCAGGCTATACATCAAGTATCATCTCAACTATCTAAAATTCCCAATGTTAATTCAAAACGTATATAATTTTTAAAAACGTATCTATTTGAAAATATGATATTGAGAAATAATATCATATATTTGTAATTTGCAGTTATTATATCAATTTTAAACTCAAATTCGTGTAAAAAAATTCTCCAAGTGTTGCATGAATTTTAAAGGATTACTAATATGCATTATAATTATTGTACAAATGACCAAAACACCACAATGTGTGCATGGATATGAGCCATTAAAAACAAATTTTTAAAGCATAATTCTTGGGCAATACATAATCCACTCCTTAATAATTCGACATGCTTTCAGGTGTCACATCAACTATTTTATCTACTGTAATAAATTGTTGATGTAAATAAAAGCAATATATAATTTAAGAACAAATAAAATTTAACCCTGAAGTGTATTTATCATTTGAATTCCATATTAATTGTTTGATTTTGCAATGTTAACCCTAAGATTTTTATTCTTTGTAATATTGACCCTATATTTAACATCCAATAAGAGACTTAATAGAAAAGATGACTCGGCTCATGACATGGATTCTCTTTTAATTTATCATATAATATTCTAACATGTATCAATTAATTTAAAATAAAAAATAACAAACTCTACCACACACCACACACCACCCACGCACACAACACCACAACCACAAAAGCCGCCATAATAACGCCACCATCAAACACACCACTACATACAACAATTATTACCATCTTTAACAATACCAACACACCACCTCCAATACTACCACTGCCAAGCCAACGTACCAACACGACTTAACATTTGTAAGATAAGATAAATGAAGGAAATTAAAAGAAAAAATGGAAAAAAAGAAAGGAAGAAATGCAATGGTTTTTTTTCAAGCTAACATACTTTCCAAAAGAAAAAAAACACTAAATCTCTCTCTTATTTGTGAAATTCTTACTTTTTTTTATTGAGAATCAATCATTCAAACTCTGTCGTATATGTTTTACTAAACCCAGTTGCAGTTAGCGATCGAATCCAATATTATTCACCAAATTCTTATAAGAGTTTCCTTTTAGGGTATTTTTCCCACATTCTCAATTTGGGGTTTCCATAGCAATCTCCATACTCCATTACACTTATCTCGATCTATAGTTTACCAAAATAATAGGATAGAAATGGTTTGATTATTTTAACAAGAGGAAAGTTTGTCAACCAGATGCAAATAGATACATATTTAATAAACAAACACACTAAAAAATCACCACCACTAGCAAAATATGAAATCGGAACTTCATTTACGAACATTCACTTTCGAATGCTTCAAACCAAAAAGAGAGAGATGATCCATGAAACCTATGATTTTAATTTGGAATTTTTCAAACAAATATGTAAATAACTGTAAGCGAAGTGTATATATTAGAGAAGGAGGGAGATAAACAATATATATATATATATATATATATATATATATATATATATATATATATATATATATAGAGAGAGAGAGAGAGAGAGAGAGAGGAGGGAGAGATGATTGGAGGTGAAAGAGGCCGACACAGTCGACAATGAAAGGGGGATAAATAAAAGAGAAAGGAAATTGGTTTATTTATCTCCTTTTGTTTTAAAATACTTTTTGTTATTAATATTTAGAGCTACATATCATAGTGTTATAATTGGTAAAATTTGACACAACATATGTCCAATTAAATTGTTGAAATTGCACTACTTGGTGTTCATATTTGTTAACATTCCAAAAAATAAAACAATTAGTTTGTATTTCAAATTGGCCCCAACCTTTAAGGTTAAATATACATTTCCCCTATAATTTGATATCGATATATAATTAAAATATGATATTTATAATAATGGTCATATATTTGAAGTTTTATAGTTATTATATTATCTTTTTTTATATTCAAATTCATGGTAATACATTATTCCAATAGTGTATAATGTTTACCATTTTAAAAGATTGGAAAGTATAAACAATTATACCTAATACTGCGATGCCATAATGAGTGCATGTTAAATATAATATACCAAAAAGAGATGAGTTGACTTTTTAAGCATAATTCTTATGTGGCATGATGCATAACTTCATAATTCAACACAAAGTTTTTCAAGGTATCGTCAATTGCCGTCTAAATTATCTAAACTTCTTTAAGTTAGTTTAAAACACATATAACTTTATGTAAACATCTATTTAAAATATAATAATGGTAATTGTTGATGTCACAAAATGGACTAGATCCAAATTTATAATCACAGATAAAATATAGAATTATAATAAGATAATTAAATGAAAGACACAGAGTTTTAAAGTGGTTCGGCTATGTAAGAAAGCCTACGTCCACTATTATGGTATTGATTTCAGAGATTACAGAAAGCTAGGTACTCTTGTTAATAATAATATCCTAGAATCAGTTCTATCTTGCCTTTGATGAAAGGAATATAATGTATTTATAGTGACCCGGAGATCAATGGTTGGAATGCCTTTATATATTTAAGCATTTACACCCGTACATAATGAGTGTGATGGTTGGTTGTATGAACCACGTGTGATAATACCTTTGGTTGTACTTTCCATGTGGTGGCTTTTCATTTATATTGATGGTATGCATTCTTCACGTTGGTCGGCATAACTGCCGAGCAACTATCTACTAACTGGGATTTTTGCCACGTAGGGAGATAATTGTCAACCTCTGATTGGTTCACGTAGGTGGATAATTTTTGGTATCAACAGAAGCCCCCAATACTTCATTCTTGATGTTTTTATTGAAAGGATGGAGTATATTTTCTTTAGAGTTGGTTGGCGTTTGCTGACGTGTGGGACTTGTGATAGTTTTCCATATTTTTAATTTTGTAATGGAATTTTTGTAAATAATTTGAAAATTAGCGAACCGCCAAAATGTATGTTGGTATTTTTGCACCTTTCGTACTGTGAAGTAGTCAGAATGTCAATCGTCGATACAAAGTGATCATTTCTTGCACAATTTCCCAGGTAAGCTATAAAAGGCAAGATTTTGCTAGATTTTCATACCAAACTATTCTTCAAGATTTTGAACTCTCATTCTTCTTCAAGTTTTCTATTTTTGAGCTTTATCTTCCGTTCTTCCTTTACTTCAGTCATTATTTTCACTGTAATATTTCTTTCTCCCTTTCTTTTCACTTTCTTTCTTACTTTACTATAGCCATGGTTTATATTGTACATGGGGATTCCTTAGACGAGTTTAGGAGGGAAATGAATATTCCTGATTGGGTAGACTTAGAGATGCCCATAACACCTGTTGAGGTATTATCCTTACCTGAGGGTCACTGGATTCCCTTTATGTTCATTGTTGTGGATTTATATTTTCCACCAATCGCTTTTATTTAGAGTTTTGCCAGTACTTTGATGTTGTCGCAGCTAGGGTAGCCTCCAACACTTATAGAGTGGTAAATGGGATTTGTAGGCTGAACTAAATTTATGGAACAGACATTGGCATTCCTGAGCTAATGTTCTGTTATAAATGGGTTACCAATGATAGTACATATTACATGAAGACTAGGTTTGTCAATAGGGCCTTAGTTGTCAATTTGCCAGACTCAAATAAGGATTATTTTGATTATGGAGTCATTGCAAAAAAATTGAAAACACGCTCCTTTAAAAACAGGAAAAGTGTATGATGGGCCCAGGTGCCCTTAAGTAGGTCATGGCATATGTTGTTTAATTTCTTGTTGTACTCCTTTATTTTTATTTACCAACTTGATATTGTATTATCTTGTTTCTATTTTAGGTAGTTGAAACCAAAAAGAAGTGCCCAAAAGAAGAGTACGTGAACATTTGAGAGCTGAAATTCCTTTGGAACATTAACCAGAGGATTGGTGAGGAACATCCTAGAGCTTCCTCGCATTTGTTGCAGCATAGGAGTTCCATTACTTTATTGTTGTTAGGACCACTACTTCTTCACCCATCAATCTTGAGGAAGATCCAGTCCCTACCTCTTCCGCTGAAGAATCTGCTGGTGCCGAGAAGAATCTTGGAACATCTTCCTCTTTTGAGTCATTGTACATTTTAAATATTCATTCTTCTCCACTTGCTTCCATAGGAAAGAGAAAAGTCTATGACTTAATTACTGGAGCGTTGTCTCCACCTACCAAGAGAGCTGCTGGGGATGCTAAGAAACCAGAAAAAGCTTCTAAATCTTATGAGAAGGAGAAAGTTCCTCAGGCCATCACTTCTGAGAAAGTAAATATAGTGGTTCCTCAATTGAGGAGGTTAAAGAAAGGTTTACCCGATAAACAAGCTAACAAAATCTCTGCCGATTAAGAATTGGTCAAGAAGATTCAATAAGATTTGACTGTTGTTGGGTTATCCTCTATTTCCATTCATCGTGGTGTTATCAGGAAACTAATCAAGACTGGTACCCACTCCTCTGACAGAGAAACTCTTGCCTCTCTGTCTAGATTGAAGTTGGTTGAAAATGTTTGCCAAAGTTTGGCCATGGTAATTCTTCTTTCCTTATGACTTGCCTCTTGATATATTTTCTCTCTCTTAATGATTCTTCTAATATGACTTTGTTCTTCATGCATTTTTAGAAAATTTTAATTAAATATTAGAGAAGGACGACCAAATTCATTTATCTAGTGGAGATATTAAGGAGGCCCTTGAGGATCTGAGGAAGTTTGTTGAGGCATTCAAACAGCTGCTGGAGTCCAAGAAAAAAAGTTGGAAGGTTGAGTTGCAGAAGGAGAATGATAGAGCCACTCCAATTCAAGAAAGATTGGTGACTGCTGAAAATAAAGCCAAGATGGCTGAAGATAAGTTGGTGGACAATCAAGCTCTCTTGAAGTCTGTCGAAGATAAGGTTGTTGGTCTGATCTCTGAGCTAATTGAATATAAGGCCAAAATATGAAGATTAAGGAGGACTCCTTTAATAAAGTATGTGACAAAGCATTTTTAGCATCTTCTACTCAGATTGAGTTCATAAGGAAGAAGTCTTTCAAGGGTGGCTGGTTGGAGGCCCTTAAGGAGGTTCACTCCCCAGCAAAGTCTGAATTATTTTGTAGGCATGATCTAGGCTCTCCTCCTAACTTGGAGGAAGACTTTGATGATGAAGAGGGATCTAGGTAATCTTCCCTTCAACCTGTTAGGTCTGCTTTAAAGACCATTGAAGAAGTTGCCCCTTCAGCTGACTAGCCTTCTGGAAGGCTTAACTCCTTTATTCTTTTTCTTTTTCAATTCTTCTATTTTGTAATAAGGACAACAGTTTGTAACACCTTTTTGGTTATTGATGAAAACATCCCTTCCTTGTTGTTACATGTGTTGTACTCATACTTTTCTTCTTTTCTTGCTTGGTTAAATGAATTTTTATACTAGTGTCATTTTTGCTCAGAGATCATGCTTGTTTACTTACACGTGTAGTTTTCAATTTGATGCTAGAAAACAGGTAATAGTTTCTACTGAATTCGAATTAATCAAGTCGAGTAGAAGTCTCATGGAAGCCGTCCATAGTCCTTTGACTGAAGAGGACTTGGTTGTCTTGCTTAGACCAGAATTATCCAGTCAAGTGAAAGAGTCATATATCTACCTCCACTGTTTGCTGGACAGGGCTGTAGTAAATATTGCAGCTTATTACGAGATGATTAAAGATCTGCAAGAAGATCACAAGTTTACTTTGATTTTGCTCTGTATCGACTACGAAACTAAGTATAAAGCTTTGCGTGAAGGCTGGGGCTTTGAAAAAAATCTTGAACAGTGTGTCTATATGTATAGAAGAAAAGATTTCCTTTTGATCCGAGAAGTGGATGAGGCCATGGGAATTTCCAAACTCCTTGAGTAGGAGAATAATAAACTCAATTTTGAGTTAGATATTTTAAAATAGTCTTCTACTAGTGGTGCTAATAAAGGGGTAACTTTTTTGGAGACTAAGAATGTCAGTTTAGTGGAGGAACTTGAAGCTTTAAAAAAAACCAAGCTCAGGCAAACTTCTAGACAACAGAGGATGAACCGACCAACTGTTGATGAGGACAGAACTAATAAAACACTAGAAGCTGAAAGCAAAGAGTCAGGCTATTGATGATTTGTCCAAGAAGCTAGAAGCTAAAGATAAAGCCATTTTCGACCAATCCTTACAGTTGAAGGTGAAGAGTGATGTTCTGAAGAAGCTTCAATGTTAAGTTGAAAGGTTAACCTTTTAATTTCATAAATAATACAGAGAGGCGTGGATGGATGGCTACAATGAAGATCTTAGCCATGTTGATGATCACCTTGCCCAGAGCCATCGTGAAGGTTATAAAGGGGGGGGGTGGATAAAATGCTTGACTTTGCTAAAACATGATTGTAACAGTGAGCTTTGGTATTGGTATGAGCCTAGCCTACTAGATTGTGACAAGCCTCCTTTCAAGTTGGACACATTGTAGATTCCTTTTGATGCTATTCCCTAGTGCTTAATCACCAAATACTTAGGAGATTATAATTTGCATGATGTTCATGATATAGTTTGCCCTCCACATCAAATCAATGCATCGAGTAGCAGCAACAGAAGAATGTTAAGAGATTTCAACTTTATCAATTATCTTTATAACTTGGATGATCCTCCTATGGGTATGGAGAGAGTGCAACCGACTTCCAAAGCTCAAGGAAAACGTCCAGTTGAATAACTTTCCTGTATTTTTGTTATTCATTTGAATGTATTATAATTAATATTTGAATATGGATCCATATTTTTGTGTTTGTCAACTTTTTATTATTTAATCAACCAGTTAACTAAATTATTGTCTAATAATGAATTATTAAACCACAACAGCAATGCCATAGTTCTACTAATGCACTTTTATTAAACTGTAAATTGCTTTATTGATCCAAGTTTAGCATTAGTTATTAGTGGTGACCAAGTATATGAGGAATATATGGTGTATTCCAATGGTTAGGAATGTTTACATGTCTTCCTGTATTTAACTTAGTTGGGTAAAACTTGTTTGTAACTGTTTTAGCTGTATACGAAGTTTTACAAACTTATTGTTCTTGACTTTTCAAAGACAAAGTCATACATGAAGTAAATTGTTCTTGCCGACTAAGAATAATTTGGTCAGGAAATAATTCTTATTCGTGACTTGTTAATACAGAGTTATACATAAAATAATGTTTACTTCTTATTCCTGACTTGTACATACGAAGTCATGCATGAAATTTAATCTTAATCTTGGGTAAAAAAATGATTGCACCTTAGGTTGTTGGTGCATCTAAAATTTGATAAATTTAACCTGATTAACTATGTTCTGTTGATCGGTAGATAAGTTCAACCTCAATAAGTATGTATTTTCTGTTGATTGGCAAGGGTTGAAGACCAAGAGACATGTTGTTTATTTGGGATGTATATCACTGTACTCCGAATAAAAATAAAAAAATTAAAGGGACTGAAATCAAAATTTTATTAAAACTTTGAATAATAGTTATTTTGAATAAAAAGCAAAAGAAACTACAATTATGCCAATCCCTTGAATCATTGATAATACTTTCGGAGGTGCTCGACATTCCAGGGGTTTTTAAACTCTTCTACTTCTAAAGTCTCAAGTTGATATGTCCCTGGTCGGATGATTGCTGAAATATGATATGGCCATGCCAATTAGCCTCAAGATTGTTGTTCCTATGGATGACCTTCTTAAAGACATAGTCGCCTTCCTTTAAATTAGTCGTCTTAACCCTTTTATTATAGAAACGATCTATCCTATGTTGATATATAGCATTTCGTAGAGAAGCATCTTCTCGAACTTCTTTTAGCATATATAGGTCTAATCATCTCATCAAATCACTGGTCAAAGAATTAAAATTCAGAACCCTGTGAGTTGGTAAGCCTATCTCGACTGACACCATGGCTTTGGTCCCAAATGCAAGCATGTAAGGGGTCTCACCAGTTGCTGTTCTCGGCATTGTTCGGTAAGCCCACAGAATATAATGCAATTTATTAATCCAGTTGCCCTTAGTTGCGTCAAGCCTCTTGTTTAATCCATCCAGCAAAGTTTTATTTGTTACTTCTTCGTTTGACCAATACTTTGAGAATGGACAGGTGCAAAATGGAGTGTTTGGATTGTGGATTGGACACAATATGCTTCAAACTCGTCATTGTCAAATTGGGTTCCATTATCTGTAATAAAGGCATAGGGCAACCCATATCTACATATGATGCTCTTCCAAATTAACTAATATACCTTCTTATACGACATTTCAATCAACGGCTCTATTTTCACTCATTTAGTGAAGTAATCAATAGCAACTACCAAGTATTTGAACCTAACTTTTATGGTTGGCAATGGTCCGACCAAGTCAATTCCCCAAATGGCGAATGTCCAAGGTAAAGTTATTAGTGCTAGAGCAGCGTTGGGTGCTTTATGAATGGTAGAGAACTTCTGGCATTTATCACACTTTCTTGCGAAGTCCTTACAATCTACCCTCATTATCGGGCTGTAGTACCCCTGAGTG
The DNA here is from genome assembly GCA_949130495.1 of Sambucus nigra. Classification (NCBI taxonomy): domain Eukaryota; kingdom Viridiplantae; phylum Streptophyta; class Magnoliopsida; order Dipsacales; family Adoxaceae; genus Sambucus; species Sambucus nigra. The sequence goes on from OX422219.1 coordinate 227,782,748, forward strand.
TTAATTCTTTGGAACAATGAATGACCAGCTGAATGAGCTCCACAAGGACCTTTATGCACTTCTTTAATCAAATCTTTCACCTCCAAAGGAGAAACTCAACGTAACAAGGAGATAGTCAATCCCCTTTTGTATAAAACTCCCTTATCCAACACATATCTTATTTCTTCATAGTAAAGCTTTTTGGCCTCTTTGGGATCAGGAGGTAGGATTCCATCTTCAATATAGGCCTTGATTGGGTACATCCAAGAGGGCCCTAAATCTACAATAATAAAACTAACCATTAAGTCCTCATCAATGCTTTGGTTGGCCAAGATTTCTATTGGAACTGTCCTCCTGAGCTCAATTCTTATTGCTGAAGCTAGCCGAGCAAGTGTATCAGCTTGGACCTTAGCTATTCTTAGGATTCTGTTCATTTGTACGACTGAAAACTTGGAAATAACTTCCATAGCTTTGGCAAGGTATCTAGTCATCAACTCTACTTTAACTCCATATAAATGAAGTACTTAGTTGACCACTAGTTGTGAATCACTATATGCCACTACTTGCCCGACACCTAATGAATGGGCCAAATCTAGTCCAACTATCAACTATCAACGCTTCATACTCAGCCTCATTGTTTGATGCTTTGAATTGAAACCTAAACTCACATTCAATATCAATATTATCAGGAGCATTGAGTATTATACCTTCTCCACTTCCAGTTGCACATGAAGATCCATCTACGTATAAGTTCCACATTGGGATGTCACTGCTAAAGCTTGTTATTGACAGCATTCCATGATGGAATATCTTCTTACTCTCTTCCACGTATTTCTGCGCCATTTTTTGAGTTCTGGATGATTCAGGTTAATCGAAAGTAGTCTCATATTTCTTTTAGACTGAGCTCTCTTCCTTAGAAGTCTACTCAGTAGCCAAGCTTTGTTAGTCGGGTACCTATAGATAGGTAAACTTAATAATGAAATTCGCTAAAGCTTGGCCTTTCAATGAAGACCTTGGTTCGTAAACGATGTCATATTCTCCCAATTCCATTGCCCGGTACATCAATCTTCCTGATTTCTCAAGCTTGTGGAGTGCTTGCCGAAGAGGTAGATCGATATACACAATTATGGCATGTTCTTGGAAATAGGGCTTCATGCGCCTGGAGGATTTAATTAGTGTTAAGGCTAACTTTTCTAAGCATGGATACCTGATCTCAGCTCCCATGAATGCTTTACTAGTGTAGTAAATTAGTTTTTAAATCCCATTATCCAATCGAACCAAGGCCGAGCTAACTGCTGACCCAGAAATGGCTAAGTATAAGTATTATTTTTATCACAAAACTGGTTGGGATAGCAAAGGTGGTGACCCCATATACTTCTTTAAATTTCGAAATGCTTCTTCACATTTTGTATTCAACTCAAAAGTATTCCTCAACACCTTGAAGAATGGCAAGCATCTATTCGTTGCTCCGGAAACAAATCTGTTTAAAGCTGCCACTCTACCAATGAGACTTTTTATATCTTTCTTGTAAATCGATGACTGCATTTCTATCAAAGATTTGGCTTTACTAGATTAGCTTCAATTCCCCTTTATTTAACTATGAAGCTGAAAAACATTCCTTCGTGCACGCCGAATATGCACTTGGTCGGATTCAACTTCATCTAATGCTTTTTTAACTGGTCGAAAGTCTAACTGAGGTCGTTGATATGATCTGAGGCCTTATTACTTTTTGTTAACATAACATCCTCATAAACCTTCACACTCATGCCTATATGCTCTTCAAATACACTGTTCACCAACCTCTGGTACATTTCTCCAGCATTTTTGAGCCCAAAGGGCATTGCGTTGTAGTAATAGGTTCCTCGATTGGTGATGAAGGCTGTGCTTTTCAAGTCTTCTGGTTTCATCTTTATCTGGTTATACCCAGAATAAGCATCCATGAAGCTTAAAAGCTCACGTCCTGATGTAAAATCCACGAATTGATCGATTCTAGGCAAAGTAAAGTGGTCTTTTGGGTCGGCCTTATTTAAATCGGTAAAATCCACACACATCCTCCACTTATTATTTTTCTTTTTTACCATCACAACGTTGGCCAACCAGGATGGATACTTAACATCTTCAATAAATTAAGCTTTCTAAAGTTTCTCCAATTCTTCCTGAATAGCTTGGTTTTCTTTCGGACTAAAATCCTTACGCCTCTAATTGATCGGCTTGGCATCCTAATTAATGTTGAGCTCATGACAGAGGTAGTTAGGTTCAATCTCAGGCATATCCTCACGGCTCCAATAAAATACATTTCTTCACTGTTTCAGGAATATAATTAATTCCTGTTTAAGGATTAAATCTAGTGTTGAGCCGATCTGCGTGGTCCTTTATGTCTTACTAGTTGTGCCCACGTGCGTTGCACGTGTGGCTGATTCCAGATATTTGATTTGACAGGTTCGTAATTTTAGAGAGGTGATTGACATATGTAAACTAATTGATCTCGATTTTAAGGCTATGAATTTAAATGGTATAGAGGGCTGAAAAATGGGGAGTGGTTGGAGGAAAGACTTATTAGAATGTTTGCAAATAAATAATGGAGTTTTATCTATAAATATATTTTATGAAGAGTTGGTTATGGTGATTACTGGAATTTAATTGTTTGATTCTCATAGTTTGAAGTTTATTGTGACTAATCTTGATTATATAATTATTCATCACTTTATTATTTCGTTTACTTTAGTTCATTTGTGATATTTAAAGACTACTTTATTTATGAATAAGGTGTATTGCAAGAAAGATCATAAATAAAATTATGATTACGTTGTATGTACATATGCTGTCATTAGCGAAAATTTGTGGAATTGAAATTATAATTTAATATCCATTATACATATTAAAGTAAATAAATGTAGTTACTCTATAAATATAAGACTTAAAATCTTTATTGTAGGCTTATTGATTAGGCAGATCGCTACCAAGAATCTCATCATGCTTAGCAGTATGTATATTTATCAGATGTGTTTGGGAGTTCCCCCCGAACACTTTAGCAGAGTCTATTTCACCAAATCTTAATAATGAAATTGAGTCCCCAATGAAGTGGTAAAGGGAACTCTAGAGGACAACTTATGTTTCTTCAATATTCTTAATTGTTTTGTTTTCTTGTTTACTACTATTAACATACCCTACTATTCAAAGTATGTTGATTTATTTATTTCAAGTTCTAAATATTAGCTTAAGAGAGGATACAAATGTAAAAGAATAAAAGCATGGGCAGTGAACGTAGTTCCAAATGTGTGTTATATGATATGTAGAGAATATTTGTTACTATATTTGTTACTAAATGTAGTCGTGACATCCACGAACCAAGTAGTAATATCTACAACTACTGATTGACATAATGGAGCCACTACATATCCAAATTCAGTGGTTGTTATCTCCATTTTAATAGAAGAAGGAAATTATTTGCCTATATTGAGCATTGTCATCCTCAAACAGTTGGAGGCTAATATTATAAAATCGAAATCTAATCGATTACAGCAAAAAAAAAGAAACCAATGGGAATGAAGCAGTCCACATTGACCCTATAAATCCAACTTTGAACACTCATAAACCAGTTGAGTATTCCAACACAATAAGTACAGATATGACCAATGAAAAACTATAGGTTACATTGATTTATATAAAACCATAATAACATAGTTTATAAGTTAATTTAGTACAGTTATTATTAACTGCAACCAGAAATTGTAAACTGAATTCATACTAATGAAGCTAGATTTCATGGAATTTTGGTTGGGATTTATTTCTTCATTTAAGGATTTTTTAAAACTAAGGTTAAGACGATCAAGCTTTCATTTCTTTCTTCGTTTGTCCATATAATAAATAAAAAAGTGGAGTATATAAGATTACAGAGAGATCTCAAACCAGGGAAAAACTGATGCAGTATTGAATTTGTCCAAGGTATGCCCAGACCCACATCTAACAAAGCTTCATATGTTGCGATTCGCCTCAAATCGGGTGAGGCTCCTTCATTAAGGCTTATGCATTGCGGGCGTAGGCGGTAGGCTGAAGCATGGCTTAAGCTCACCTCATTATACATTTCGGATAAAGTAGAAAATTTTAATGAATGTGATTCGTCACATTTACGTTACAATAGATGTTTATATCCTATGAAGGATTTTTTCTACTATCATTTAGTCAATGACACATAGTTTTATCGAATCCTATATAAGAAAAACTATCTCAATTATTTGGCTTAGGATAAGGAGGTGAATGCCTATTCTAGCCCATAAAACAACACTGGCAGACGTTTTTTTTTCGTTTTTGGGAACATAAGACAATCTTATATAGATCAGTTTTTCGTCAACTGATTTCCAATTGGTCTTAAATACTATTGGATAGGGAATGCAAGAAATTTGTACTTCGTTTCAGTCCCCTAATACCATTAACATATCCTTGGAGTCAACTTCTATATTGATAGTTCACCTATAGGACTGAGATCCATCGTAAATTAGGACTCCAAGAAGAATGAATTTAATTTATGGAAGGTCTATAATTTTATTCTGAAATTTTCAAGTAGATTAGTATCTTTATTCTTTTTCCTATCACCTTGTATACATTTCAAAATCAATACAATAACAACAATAAAACCTAATTACAGCTTGATGACATGTCAAATGAATGGCATTAAAGACATGAATACGTAAGTTTTAAGTTAAAAAAATATAATGATAATATTTTGAAAAAATTAGGTTAAAAAAAACTATATATTTGGCTAATATAAAAAAAAATTATGTGTGAATACGTAAGTTCTTGCATCAAAGCCATTTTAAACTTAGTGGTCCTAAAATTCCACTCAGTGAGTACCGAATTGCTCCAAAAAAGCCCACCAAATAATGAATCATCACAGTCTTTGATTCTTTTGGTTCATAGATTATTTCATTCATCATGATATCAAAACGTTAAATATGTATATTGCAATGAATTAATTTTGTTTATCCAAACAATTTGTTATTCATTAGTTTATAAAGATTTGGGTATGTACTTGGTTCTACTATATAATTTGTTATACATACGTAGTATGTGTTTCATATAATTCACTTGATATGATATAATTTGTTTCCTAACTCTTTAATTTTTTTTCTTTTCCATAATAAAGGAAAAAAAGCTACAGATTACAAATTGTAAAGCGTATGAATTTTTTTAGCTCATCTACATATTTCTTCAATTGGTTTCATAATGGCCAGTAAATTAAATAAAAAATGATAAGTAAATTCGCAATCATACATTAATCAATTGCAATTACCTCGTAAATAAAATTAAGATTCCTTCATTATGAGATTGAAAGTCCAAAATTCTATAAGAAATATTGACAATATCCTACAAAAATTCAAACGAAATATATTACCATCTCGAATATAAATTGTACGAAACAGTTTCAATATGGTATTAAGTACTTCACATACCACGTAAACAAAAGTAAAATTCCTTCACTCTCAGATTCACAATTTGAGCTTGTACCACCAATGTTGACAATGTCCTACAAGAATTAACAATTACTTACGAAAAAGTGAAATGATAACAATTTCTTACGAACTATCAAATTACATTCCTACTACTGTTAACATACTTGTAAAGAGTAAGAACATCGTATTATATAAGAATGACAATAAACTCCAAAAGTAAATAGTTGTCTTAGTGCCATCAACTAATGTATGTAATAATGAACTTCCACCATACGATTTTTTTTTTGTTATCATAAGTGAAATTTTCGTAATTAGAAATTATATAATAATGACAATATACCATAAATTTATGTACTTGTCTTATCAGTAGTACCAAAATATTGAACTTTCACCTTGTGATAATAATAAAACAATTTATTACCATGAGTGAAATTTTCGTAATTAGAAATTATATAAGAATGACAATAAATCATAAATTAAGTATTTATTTTAGTTACATCAACTATTGTAGTAGTTAACTTTCACCTTGCGAAAGTAATAAATGTTTTTGGGGGAAAATACTCTTAGGTCCTTTACGAACAAATTTAATACACTAAAGGAATTTTGACAAATTTTAAACACTTAGGTCCACTAATTCCCTTCTTGTAGAAGCCACGCTAGTGACATAACAAATGGACCTAATTGTAAATTGTCCTTAAATATTTAAAAATTGTTACCAAGGGACCTAATTGTAAATTGCCCTTTTTTTTATCATAAGTGAAATTTTCGTAGGTAGAAGAAAATCACAAAAAATAAGCACAATCTTTAGTACTGAAAAAGTTTATATCAGTATGCACAATTTTCAAATAATTAACATTTAAAAAAATAGGCATATGTGAATGTATATAATTGCTTTAAAATTAACATTTAATTTAGAATATGTAATAAGTACACATATCTAAAAACATGAAAAAAATGAATATGAAAAATACAAACTCTGATCACAAATGAGAGACAAAATTCTTCAATGAGATATATATAATTATAAATTGATGTAATTGTCTTAATCTTCAAATTAACAAATGCATACTTTGCTGGTATAATAAAAAATTATAGACGGAATTAGGAGTATTGACCTTAATTTTGGCAGAAGAAATGATAGCAATGAAATAAAGAAAAGCAAAGAAACGATGGACTTTCAATTAAATAGTTGTTTGAGCTTCCATTTGTAAAGATGAATTTCTAGGGTTGAAAAATGAATGTATTTTGATGGTTCATATGCTTGAATAAATAAGAGAGAGATATGATGCGTGAATGTGAGTGAATTGGAGAATGAAATTTGAGGCAATTGAATTTGGATTTCCTGGGTTGGAACATGAATGTATTTGGATTCTTGATATGTGTGAATGAATATGAGAAATATGAGATGGAATGAACCTGGTTATTTCGTAAGAGCCAATGAGTTGAGAAAAGATATGTTGACTATTATTAAGGGTATAATAGAAATTTTAAATTATAATGAGGGTAGTTTAGTCTTCTAACCATCTAGTTAACTTCCACCTTGCGAAAGTAATAATTGTTTTTGGGGGAAAATACTCTTAGGTCCTTTATGAACAAATTTTATACACTAAAGGAATTTTGACAAATTTTAAACACTTAGGTCCACTAATTCCCTTCTTGTAGAAGCCACGCTAGTGACATAACAAATGGACCTAATTGTAAATTGTCCTTAAATATTTAAAAATTGTTACCAAGGGACCTAATTGTAAATTGCCCTTTTTTATCATAAGTGAAATTTTCGTAAGTAGAAGAAAATCACAAAAAATAAGCACAATCTTTAGTACTGAAAAAGTTTATATCAGTATGCACAATTTTCAAATTATTAACATTTAAAACAATAGGCATATGTGAATGTATATAATTGCTTTAAAATTAACATTTAATTTAGAATATGTAATAAGTACACATATCTAAAAACATGAAAAAAATGAATATGAAAAATACAAACTCTGATCACAAATGAGAGACAAAATTCTTCAATGAGATATATATAATTATAAATTGATGTAATTGTCTTAATCTTCAAATTAACAAATGCATACTTTACTGGCATAATAAAAAATTATAGACGAAATTAGGAGTATTGACCTTAATTTTGGCAGAAGAAATGATAGCAATGAAATAAAGAAAAGCAAAGAAACGACGGACTTTCAATTAAATAGTTGTTTGAGCTTCCATTTGTAAAGATGAATTTCTAGGGTTGAAAAATGAATGTATTTTGATGGTTCATATGCTTGAATAAATAAGAGAGAGATATGATGCGTGAATGTGAGTGAATTGGAGAATGAAATTTGAGGCAATTGAATTTGGATTTCCTCATGTATTTGGATTCTTGATATGTGTGAACGAATATGAGAAATATGAGATGGAATGAACCTGGTTATTTCGTAAGAGCCAATGAGTTGGAAAAAGATATGTTGACTATTATTAAGGGTATAATAGAAATTTTAAATTATAATGAGGGTAGTTTAGTCTTCTAACCATCGAAGAGAAAGTTCCCTCTTTTTAAGTAGTAGAGATTATTGTCCAGAATAGGGGTGTAAGCATTACGGTTTGGTTGGTAAATAGTAGATGCCAATACCAAAACCAAACTCTGGATGGTAAGACCAAATCGTACTAGTTTACCACTCGATACACCAAAATCAATACCAAAACTAAACCGACCGGTATTTCATTTTTTTTTATAATTTCTGGTTTCGATAAATTCTGGTTTCTTCTGGTTATTTCTGGTTTTGGTAAATTCTATTTTTTTCTGGTTTCTGGTTTCGGTAAACAGTACTAAAAGCCCCAAAAAACCAAAAACAAAACCAATAAACTTTTTTAAATATTAAAACCAAAACCAAAACCAACTTTTTTCTAGTTTCAATAAATTCGGTACGGTAATTTTGGTAAATTCGGTACGGTACGATAATTTTGATATGATTTTTTCTAGTTTCAATAAATTCAGTACGGTAATTTCGATATGGTTTTTTCTGGTTTCGATAAATTCGGTACGGTAATTTCTGGTTTCGTTAAATTAGGTACGGTAATTTTGGTAAATCAGTTTTTTGAATATTAAAACCAAAAGAACCAAATTTTTTATGGTAATTTCGATTTCGGTAAGACCGATTTCTGGTATTTTAATACATAAAACCAAAACCATTTTTTTAGGGACCAAAATGGTATGGTACGGTAAAAACTCGTACCGCTTCCACCCCTAGTCCAAAATAATGCTTTCAGTAGCTTCCATAATCTGCCCTTTGACTATCTTCGTCTCATCTCAGGGATCTAGAGTTTTAACTTCGAATCATTGTTGGTCTCAGTGGTGTCTACCTGATAAGTGGTGGTCTTCTTCTTCAAATCAATCAAGTCTTCTTGCTCGGTTGAGGAGTAATAACACTCTCTGGCTACTTTTTGGTCACCTTTTACGACACCAACCCCAAAGTGAATTGGGAACTTCAAACATTGATGAACTATTGACCGTACAACTTCAAACTTCTTCAATCCTATCCTGACGAGGATCACATTATAGGGTAGATTGAACATTTTTATCCATCATAAAAAGCATATTTTCTTTGTACGACTTCGCGGCCAAGTGCCGAATGACACTTCTAACTTGATTGTTCCCAGTGGATAAACTTTTTCACCTGAGAATCCCATTAATGGCTTATGGTACGGTTCCAGTTGATTGAGTTTCAAATTTAAACTCTGAAAGCATGGGTAAAATATGATATCAGCCGAGATCCCATTATCAATCAAGAGCCTAGCGATGACGACATCCTGGATTCTGAACTTGATGACCAATGGATCATCATGGGGGTAGAGTACCCCAGAGAGGTCGTTTTTAGAAAAGATGATCACCTATTTATCTTTATTGACCTTCATAGGCCGATCATCTTTGTTCAGATTGATTCTTTGGATTTAAGAGTAAGCTTGTTCTTCATTTAGGTAGGCTTTCCCCTCGGCAATGTGATCTCCTCCTCTTACATCACCACCTATAATTACATGACAATCAAATGAACCAAAACTGATCATAGCTACCTCACGTTCTGGTTGCTTAGCCTTCTTCGGTAGGTCGGGATCATCTTCATAACCATCTTTATGGTTTCTCTTTCGATCATCTCTGGGCTTGCATGGAGAATTTGACCTATTCCTTGATTCTCTGCCTTCTGTTGATCAACAAACTTGTTCAGTTTTCCTCGATGAATAAGATATTCCACTTCACTATTCAAAGCGATACAGTTATATGTTGTATGGTCATAATCCTTATAGAATTCCTAATATTTATATTTGTCCCTCCTATTAGGAGGTGGCCTTAATCTTTTAGGCCATCATAAATCCTTATTGAGTTTGATTTCCTCTAAGATATGGTGAATGCTAATAGTCAATGGAGTATATGTTCCATACTTTTTAATTTTATCATCCTTCTTTGGCTTCTGCTCCTTTTTATCCTTCTTATCGGGATTTGTGGTTGGACTCTGCTTTGCGACCATTTCTTCCTCGGCGTTCATTATTTTTCTTACCTTAGCTATGAGCTCAGTCATGATTTTAAAAGGATCTTTGGCCAGAACATAATACAGTTTCTCAAGAAGTAATCCACTCATGAGAGCAGTGATGGTTATTTTCTCCTCGTAGTCAACTAGTTCTAATTTCTCGTTATTAAAATGAGTGATGTACTCCCTAGTTATTTCCCCTAATTGATGCCTTACACTCAAGAGATGAGTTACTCTCTTCACTGGTTTAGCCTCAAAATAAAAGTTGTTGATGAATAGCTCAGCAAGCCGATTGAAGTTTGAAATTTGTCCTCGGGGCAAGTTATTGTACCATATTTGGACAGAACCTATAATGGTACTCGAGAATGCTCTACATCTCATCTCATCGGGGACTAAATATATGTCAACGGCTGCTTGATATTGCTCAATGTGTCTAACTAGATCAGTTTTATCGTCATATTTGGGGGTAACCACAGGAGTTTTAAACTCAGATGGAGTTGTAAAATCCACAATCGCCCTAATAAAGGGGGATCTTTTAACGAAATTCCTCTAAAAGGGATTCTTTGCTTTTGCCATTTCTCCCAACCAATCTTCCAATCACTGGAATGATCCTTTCTATGACGGATTGCCTGCGTCAATTTTGTGTGAAGCAGCTCGGCTGTCCCGACCATGTGTTTATTCTGAGCACTCTTTTGGTGAAGTCTGCTCAGCATGTACAGATCGTCGAACGCTTGATCTTGACCTGACTGAGGCTTCATGATGGTCGGTTGGATGTTGAGTAGTTATGGATAACGCTTTAGGAGGGTTCCTGTTTGCTTAGGGTTCCAAACGATTAAAACGTGAAGCTCTACTCAATCTTTCTAGGACGTTTGGCCTTTCAGAAGAGAAAGAATGTCCATTATAGAACTCTATATCTCTGATCGATGAACTGACTCCTGGGTGATAAATCCTTTCATGAGATGATGTGGAATAACTATGTCCACTATGCCTAGGAGGTGGGGGTGTCATTTATCTCCTTGGTGGGGGAACCACTTACTGTCTAGATAGGGCTGGAGATTCGACTTATATTGATTGTGCCAATTATCTCATTGTTTCCTACATAGCATCTTAATCCCTGGCAATACTGGCAAGAATCCCATTTAGGTTGGTTGTTGTAGGCGGAGCAGATAGAACAGTTAGATTACCCTCATTTCTGGCACTGGGATCTGGATCATTCATTTTTCCTTCAACAAGGATGTACGAGATTGAGAGCATTAATTAGACACACGTTCCCATAGACGACGTCAATCTGTTGATGTCAAAAAATGGATTAGATCCAAATTTATAATCACGGATAAAATATCGAATTGCAGTAAGATAATTAAGTGAAAGACATAGAGTTTAAAAGTAGTTCGGCTATATAAGAAAGCCTACGTCCACTGTTATGGTATTGATTTAAGAGATTACAAAAATCTAGGTACTCATGTTAAAATGAATATCCAAGAATTTGTTCTATCTTGCTTTTGATGAAAGGAATAAAATGTATTTATTGTGACTCGGAGATTCAAGTTTCTCATGAGTCTCCAATGAAGATTGAAGATCCCCTGTAAGAATAGGTACAGTGTTGGTCAAATTCATGTTTTCCCAGCCTAAAACAATCAACTGTTCACAATAAGAAATCTTCACATTCTTTATTTGACTCACTGATGCCTCACACTCTCTCAAAATTTTCAAGTTTCTCATGAGATTCAAATTTCTCATGAGTCTCCAATGAAGATTGAAGATCCCCTGTAAGAATAGCTACAGTGTGGGTCAAATTCATGTTTTCCCAGCCTAAAACAATCAACTGTTCACATTAAGAAATATTCACATTCTTGATTTGACTCACCGATGCCTCACACTCTCTCAAAATTTTCACCACCTTCTTTAAATCTAACGATCTAAGAGAAATATTTATTTATCTTTTGTGTTTTCAAAGTCTCGATGTAAAGATCACTAAACGTATTTTCGAGATCACCTTTTCACCCACTCAAATTGCCATCCTCACTATCACTAGAATGGTTCAAAACATCATCGAGGCTTTCACATTTAGATATGTCATCATAGACGTGGGACAAACTGGAGGTGATAGCGTGAATAGACATGGTCACAACGCATGGTTTATGTGGCGACTCTCCTCCTAAATCAACCGACACGATGTTACTATTGCTAAGTTTGGCTTTATTTGCAACTTTCTTTCCCTTTCTCTTAAGCCTGGTGGGACACTCATATACCTTGTACCCTTTACCTTCACATTCATAACATCTAATCTCTTCCACTTTATTTTCCTCACTCATGCCCTCATTCTAAATTTTATTTTTCTCAAAATTATTTTCTTTGGAAGAAGTTTCTTCGGAAAATTTGAGAAGTTTTTTGAAATTTTTGGCAAAAAGGGCCAAATCATCAACATCAAAATCAACCTTAGATTCAGACTCAAACTTTATCTTTCTTCTTTTTCATAGTTTGAGTCTTTAAACCAATCCCTACTTCCTTTGGTTTAATAGTTTAAGGGAACATATTAATATCATATGTTGAATATCTCCTACAAGTTCTTCTAGCGTATGAGTGTCTAGGATCCCTAATGAATTAAGCACGGTAAGCTTCTGAATAAAGCGGGAAGGGACGACCTCAAAATTTTCTTAACAACTCTCGTCTCTTATCACCCAAATTAAAACCAGAATTAACTATGTCTGACAAACATGTATAAAACTCATCAAAGTACTTAGACTCTAGCATAGTAATGGTATCAAATTAGGTGGTCAAATTTTATAGCTTGGATGTCTTTACAGCATCGGTACCCTTATGTGTGAGTTAGAGAGTATATGAAGCTTTTCTAGACATGGTATATGTCATAATGCAGTGGAACTCATCAGGGTGATGGCTCCCGAGATGGCACTTAAACTGTAAGAGTTAAAATTACTCCACTTAAACTCATCATCAGTCGATGAAGAAGCAGGTTTCGAACTGACGACATTGTCAACAGTAATAGTGGATGGTGTTGTATGTAAAAATTACTCTCCTATATGGATCAATGATGAATAGAAACATGTCCTCTAATGTGGCCTACTATCCACCTTGATCGTTTTTAGAGATACTTAGTCGGATATAAGGGAGACCAACTACAGAAGGCCAACTAATAAGAATACCAATAGTTACTTGGGTGGGATGCTATCCAGCACTGAATTGCAAGAGTTTCATTTATTAAACATGGATGTAAACACCTGTCAATATGAAGGTGCTCCATATCTAGGGTTTGACACCCATATAAATAAAATTACTCCCGTAGCTCAAGCGACAACTCGAATCACTCAGATGCACACCATACTGAGCTATTAAAAACCTTACTGAATAAAACCAACAGTGGACGTGGGCTATTTTATAGAGGAACCACTCTAAAAATATTCTCTCTTATGTGTGTGGTTTGAGTTACTTATTATATTATTATCTGTGATTATAAATCTGGATCTAGTCCATTTTTAAACATCAACAGATTGGTGCTGTCTGTGGGAACGTTTGTCTGTCAGCATTCTCTACCATTAGTTTCATTTCTTGACCTCAAAAAAAATAACTGACCCTAACAATAGTGCCAAAAATGAAGGAAATGTCGCCATTCCATGTTTTCATCCAAGTGCGACAGATCTACATGGAATTCTGCTCAACCTTGATAGAGGGAAAGAACCCATGCAAGAGTCTGTCAAGCAATTGGCCCCACTATGCAAGATAAGTCTTCTAGTTCTAGAAGGGATATGCCACCTCCACCGGTTAGAAATGAAAAGATTTATCATTATCGTTCTTTTCATGATAGTTCATTGATTAGGCATCAATTCTTCATTTTTTATCCCTTTAATTGGGAGTCTTTTATCATCTTGTGAGATGTAAATCGAGTTGATTTATCTCATATTTTTGCTATTGACCTTTTCTATGTAGTGCATCGAGTTTCGTGTATTTCTCATATATTTTACAGGTATTTATATAATTGGATAAAGGAGAAAATTAAACTCAAGAAAGTTACAAGTGAAGGAAAGTTATGGGTAAAACAGTAATTCTACATCTGGAATTTGAATGATAAGCCTAAAGAAAGGTTTAAGACCTTGAGTCTACAAGCATATAAGAAGAAACATCATCCAAATCTAAGTCCCAGATCAAAAGTTATAAAGCTTACAAGTTGAGAGAAAAAGGAAAAAAATGGATCGAACCGAAGCAATGGAGATATCACCGGACCAGTCCCCTAAACTGGACTCACTAAACCAAACCGTTGAAGAGGAAAGAAGTACAGGTACGGTGTCATTAAGACTTATGTATAAAGCGAACCGAATCGATACCCCTGGAATGAACTGATTCGGCTGAAGAATTTTTAAATTTTCTCTCTTCTAAATTAGAGTTGTGCATGTACCAAACTCTTGTAACAACGTAGTGTTTTTATTCCAACTTGTTACGAGACATTAGAGAGTTCCTTTTTTCATAGCTTTGGAGAGCAAAAAAGTCCAAGAACCCTAGGAACTCAAGTTTACAATTTTATGGTTTGCAATTCAAGATCTTTGCAATAGAGTCTGTTTCTTCTCCTTTATTGTTTGAAGTTTATAATTTGTTCATGATTTGTTTATTTCCATAAGTTCTTAGATTTTCTTACTTATCTATGTATAATTTCATAATGGTTTTGAATATATGCATAGTGGAAAATATATCTTCAATTAATTGCACCATATTAGGCTAAACTTTTAGGGGTTGGGATCATGAATCCAACCACATGTGGTTTGCAAGAGTGTAAAATTTGTTCCCTGAATTAAATAAATGATTGAATCATGTTGTGTAATAGTCACAACCGTCGTAGGTATTTTTACCTCGTTTGCCCTTGGTAACCGGGGTGTTTAAGAGTGCGATGCGTGTGTTAGCTATTTCGACACCGCTTTATTTGTACTCTAGATTATGTATGATGCGGGCTAGTACCCTCATATATGTAATGCTTGAGATTAATGCAGACTAGATTTAATCAATTATCGAATTCACAACTTGTTTTATATCCGGTAAATATACTAGGGTTAGAGGGATTGTAGTTCTACCTATCTTTCTCATTCATATTTAGTTAATCACAGTTAGTTTAACTATGCACGCGTAGTTTAATTCCGTAGTTTAACTTAAATTTCACTTATTTAATAGATCAAATTCAAATTCCATAATTTTTTCGTTTTATTTCCCTTAGTCAGCTTAGGATTAGTCATCTTACCTATCGTCTTAATGAGAGATCTTCCTATTTCCCTAAGGATTCAACCTTGTCTTACTGGGCTTATTACTTACGCGACTTGAACCGTAATTAGCACGCACTAGAGACACATTTTGAGTCGCGTCAGTCATACCATCCTGGAGTAACTTCTAATAGATTACTATAATGGTAGATCGTTCTCAAAATAAATAACAAGTGTCTTTAAGAGGCTAAGCAAAGAGTCTTCTTTTGATCATTTAGGCCCCGAATAACTAGAGGACATTATAGGGAGTCTGAGCATCGTTGTGAATATAGAGAAGGGTCCACAAGATTTAGGTCCAGTATGAGGGGCTCTGTGCGTGCTGATCATAACTATAAAGAGGAGAGTTCAACACATAGACATTGTTAAGCTTCTAAATATACCCCACCTAAATCTTGTGGACCCTTCTCTGTATTCCAACCCTTGATCTTCGGGTCACAATAAATACATTTTATTCCTTTCATCAAAAGCAAGATAGAACGAATTCTTAGATATTCATTTTAACATAAGTACCTAGATTTTTAGATAGTTAATTCAAAACATATATAATTTAATATAAATATATATTTATTTAACACCCCTCGTATTCTGGCAAACGAGGTGGCCATCCGTCGCCGACAAACTACGTCGGGCGTCACTAAATAAGTTATCATTCTCAGCATGTGATAGAAATACGAGACATTAAATTTTTTTCCCATAAGATATAATCAAATTTATCCAACAAATATAGCCATTCATGCAAATTAAAATCCATCACCATGCTATCTTCAAAATAAATCCAAGTCCAAATTTATATAAGAACCCAAATAAAATGATCCAACTATAAGTATCCGACCGGAACCGTAAACAACTGTGGAACCGATTTGACCCACAAAATCCATAAATCAAACTCTCATAATAAAAGCGATGGAATGGAAAAGAAATTTAAACTACATAAACACGTAAAATAAATCTCTAACGGCACTCCTAAAAATATCGTCAATCACTCATGCGCAGCTACTCCAGCATTATATCTGAAATGTTAGTCAACACAATGGGTCAGAGCTCACTGCATGAATACTAGCTACTCCTCCCATAAGGGTTCGTAAACCCAGACAATAGCATTATACATGATAAACATCACAATAGAGTATTTTAAATTAAATGAGATATATTAACATGCGAGTAAAAATAAACTGGCACTATTCACCCTTATAACCAAACCACCCAATTGTGCAAGTCCAATTAATATATTACAACCTTAAATTTAAATATCATATCTTGTTCTTACTTAATTTAATTATCCAATTATTTTTATTCATGCGACACCACTATGGCTAGTCAATCCCTTATCGGTCTTGCACACACTATTGGCGCACGATAGCTAGTCAGCCTGATTTTGATCAGACCTGCACATACTCTTGAGGTTCCACGCACGATACGTCACTATAGGAAATCGTCCCGATATTTGTCAGACCTTCATATACTCGTGACGCCAACACACACCCACGTCGCTATAGTCAATCAACCCAATTATCTTTAGTTCTGCACATACTCGTGATGCAAATTCATTTTGATACTTGTTTATTATCTTAGGCATTAATTATTAATTTTTCATTGTTTTCTTTTAGCCCCACCCTTTTATCGAGCATAAATCCTCAATCCAGCCCTAGTCCCATACCTAGAGGTCTCCAAAATACAAGTATATCCTAGCCTATCATTTAGAAAGAATAACGACCAATAAATACTATCTAGTCTTGCACCTAGGCTAAATGGAACAACGAAAAAGTGTACTACTTAGCCCCATCCCGGACATACCCATCCGTAAAAACCTACACTCACTAGTCCCATACCTCGCAAGTAACTTAAAAATAAGGTGAAAGAAGTAACTACCCCAATAATACCGTCATCCTCACGGTGTCGATCATTAACAATATTAACAAATCACATTTGGCATATTTTAAACTTATTATAATAATTCTTTAAATTAATCGTAAGACCACTATTTCTCCAAATTATGTCCGTTTAATTATAACATTAATTAAACAATTCGTTTTCCCATCAATTTATTGAATTTATATTCACATGTATATTTTTGGGAGCATACTGCAATAAATCTCTACTCTATAAGGTGCACATAATTAACGTGGTTTTACATGTCTAAATTAATTTATAACATCCCTGCGATTTATTCGACATGCAAACGTCATAAATTCTAATTGAATCCCAATCACTAATGTAAGCATGAAAGGGTTTTGAGTCTTAATTTATTAAAGATTTTCATAAAAACAGTCCTAAATTTAATTTCATTTTCCCTAATTAGTATCTCTAATTTATTTTAAGATAAACGATGATATTTAGGAAACATTTAAAATACATAATACTAAAAGGGAGAAATAGAAGTATTCCTGCATATAAAAATCGTTTGAAGAATCTGATTTGGTGATTGTGTTCCTCTAAAGAAAACAATGAAAACACATTCTTGGGCGATTTTGAGAAAACTCGACTTGAACCTTCAAAACTTAGGTTGAATCTTGCTTTTAAATGGGGTTAGGATTTTGTAGATGAAAGGAGATGTAAATAAGGGAGGCTACGGATCTTAGTGTTGATATGGAAGTGGAAGAGTTTTAATATTACAAAAACTCTAAAAATTAAGTAAATCTACCGGCACTGCCCGACGCGAATCGATTCTCCCCTGAGCAGGTGCCCAGGCGACCCAAAAATATATATAATAAGTGTATAAAAAACCGATTTCCCCCTTGATTTCAAAGCCAATTAAAATTTCATTTTTTAATAATAAACACAACATTTTAAATGCCAAAAAAATCCAAATTACAATGAAAAAAAATTGACATTTTATTACGACGGTTTAAATAAACGGTCTAAAACTACGGGGTGTTACATACTTCCCTACTAGGATAGGAATTTTGTCCCCCAAATTCGATGAAGCGTAGACGTAAAAATCGAGCAATAACATAAGGCTTACATACATCTGCCCGTAGATGCCGCAATTGGGCATCCATACACCCAATCCTACACGCACCTACCTCGCAAGAAAAAATAAAATATATACACATACCTTAATTACGCATATCTAGGAAAATAATTACGTACCATGCTATCTTACTAGTTGCGCTTTGGCTCCTGGTGAGCCTACATTGCCTAAGTTTCCCGAGTTAGAAGAAGATAATACCTACCCACTGTAGTACTTTTGGCTCTCCCTGTGCACCTAGTGCTGCCGTGCTGGAGGCCCTTAGCCATACTGGCCCTATGCTCCTTGGACCTATGATTAGGCATAAATTCTTTCAAATTTATCCCCATAATTTAGAGACTTTTAGCACCATGGGGATGTAAATTGTGTGGGTTTATATCATATATGTGCTACTGACCTTTCTTATATAGTGCCTCGAGTTTGGTCTATTCTTTGTGCTTTTTACAGGTATTTTATACAAGTGAAGAGAAAGAGGAAACTCAAGAATCGGGAAATCAAGGAAGAAAGGCAAAAAGTTTAGAGGAAAAAATAGTAACTTTACATCAGAGTTTGGATAAAGTAACAAAATGAAAATTGAAGACCCCGAGTCTATAAGCACATAGGAAGAAACGGCGTCCTGATCCGAGTCCCGGATCAGAAGTTATGGAACTTCAAAGATGCGAGAAAATCAAGAGAAAAGAAGAAAAGAAACAATTCCAGAACCAGACCGTACTTATCATTGCCAAAAACAAACCGATCCGAAGGATATCCAGACTCTGAATAAAATTCACCATCGAACCGATCTAGATAAATCCAAATTTGAACCGGTCTGATGCCTTAAGAATCTCTACATAAAATTGGAAGTCGGACCGATCCAAATAAAATGGAAAACGAACCGATCCAAATAAAATGGAAAACGAACCGATCCGACTTATACCAGACTGAACCGAATAACCATGCCAAATTGCTTCGGTTGCGATTTTTCTTTTTCAAATTGACAATACAACTTAGCTCAAACTCTTGTAATTTTCGTGGGATACTTATTCTAATTACATACCAGACATTAGAGAGTTCTTTTTTTTTTTTTTATAATTTTAGAGAGCTTTTGCAACTAAGAGCCCTAGGTTTTAATTTCTGCATTATTCATTCAAGTTTCAAGCATCAATTCCAGATTTTTATTTATTCCAAGTATTATTCTTTTTCTAATTTCAATTGCTTTTACATTTGTGTCTCGTTATTCATAGAAATTAGGTTTCAATTTTTAGTTACAAGCTTATTTCCAATTTTTCATGTAGTTATGAATTCATGCAAGATAGATTTTGTGTTCCTGCTTAGTTTAATTTTGTCCAGCTAAATTTCTAAGGGTTGGGATGCATGAACCCGACCCGATGTAGTTTACATTTATAGAAAATAGGTTTTGAATTAAATTTTGATTGAATCGTGTTGTGTAGCACTCACAACCGTCGTAGGCCTTTTAAACTCGTTTGCCCTAGGTAACCAGGGTGTTTAAGGATGCGATGTGCTAGCAGAATGTTGACCGGACCATAACTTAACTACTCCACCATGGAGAAAGAGTTGTTAGCGGTTGTTTTTGCTTTGGATAAATTCCGCTCATACCATGTTGGGTCACCCATCACATTCTTTACCCACCACGCGACCCTTAGATATCTCCTTACTAATAAGGATGCGATTCCGCACGTCATAAGGTGGATCCTATCCACCTACAAGAGTTTAAACTCTCTATAAAAGACAAGAAAAGGGTAGAAAACGTTATTGCAGACCATTTATCACGGCTCTCGTCTGACGTGCTTAGTGATCCAATACCCATAGACGAGTATTTTCCAAATGAGCAACTCTTTGCTACTTCTTCCCTACCTTGGTTTGCGGACATTGTTCATTATCTTATCACAGGAGTCGTTCCTCCTGGATGGACACTGCAAGAGAAAAAAAAATTCATCACTTGGTCCCGCATGTTTTTCTATTACGACCCATTCTTATTCAAATATTGCGCTGACCAGCTCATTCGAAGAAGTGTTCCGGATGAGGAATTCAAAGTGTAATCCAGTTTTATCATACGGAAGCTTATGGAGGCCACTTCTCTAAGAATAAGACGTTCGCTAAAATCCTTCAAAGCGGTCTCTATTGGCCCATAATGTTCCGGGATGTGAATGCCTATTGCAAATCTTGTGATAGATGCCAAAGGATTGGAGCTATTACTCGCCATGACATGATTCCACTAACCCCTATACTCATCATTGAGTTATATGATTGTTAGGGTATTGACTTCATGGGACCATTTCCTCCCTCCTTTAGCTTCTTATACATCCTCGTTGCGGTAGACTACGTCTCCAAATGGGTAGAGGCAATATCTACCAAGACGAATGACAACAAATGGTGATAAAGTTCTTACAAGAACACATACTCTCTCGCTTCGGTTCTCCAAAGGTGATCCTAAGTGATAACGGCACACATTTTTGCAATAGGCCGTTTGAAAAGGTAATGAGAAAGTATGGGGTCGTCTGTAAAATTTAAACGACTTATCACCCCCAAACAAGTGGGCAAGCCGAGTTAGCAAATTGTGAGATCAAAACCATCCTTAAAGAGGCCGACGATCCTACCCGAAAATATTGGTCACTTCGATTAAATGATGCGCTATGGGCTTACCGTACTGCCTACAAGAACCCCCTCGGGATTCCTCATTTCGTTTTGTATATGGCAAGACTTGCCATCCCACCGTGGAGCTAAAGCATTAATCCTATTGGGCCATCAAGAGGCTAAACTACAATCTAGATAAAGTCAATGAAGCTCGCAAGATTTAATTGAACGAGTTGGAAGATATGTGCAATGACGAATATGAGAAGGATAAAAATTTCAAAGGAACGAATGAAACTCGCGCATGACAAGATAATTCGACGCAACGAGTTTTATCCGGGACAAAAATTTATTCTCTAAAACTCTCGATTACACTTATTTTCTGGCAAGTTGCGTTCAAGGTGGACGGGTCCATTTGTGGTTAGAGGAGAATTCCCCGACAGAGCTATAGAGTTGGAACATTCAAAAGTGGGAAATACTTTCAAGGTTAATGGCCAACGTTTCAAACCGTACTTTGAGGCATGTGTCGAAGAAGACGACACCATTTGGTTATCGGACCCCATCTATGGGGACTAATTGAGAAGTACGAGAAGGTCGTCTCACCCCCGATGTGTATGGAGTGATTCTTGTGTATAGTAGATGTGAGTCGGTTAAGGTAGTTAGAGTCGGTAGGTATAAGTCACATTAGGATAGGATCGGGACCACACATGTCGAGAGAAAGTCTAGGTTTTCAAAGCAATCATTGGGAGGTTCTAGGTTGATCATGCGAAGGAAAAGTTGTGGGAGCATCCGAAAATTGAGAGAGAAGAGTGCATTCTAAAGTTAGGGGAATCTGAAAGTTTCTTGAATTCGGACCGGTTCTCCCCTGGGGGTCCGGATCGGTTCATTTATATGGAAAATGCAAAAAATATACGACCGGACCGGTTCTGGGCACTCGGATTGGTTCGGCTTCTATATTTCTTCTTCTTCCCAAGATACATCCCCCCATTCCCAATCCTCCCTTTTCCCTCCATATCCGTTTTCCCTCCCAAATACACTTCCCCCTCCTTCCAAAACCTTTCCTTCCAAAAGCCAACCCTTTCCTCTAGCCCCACCTATAAATACACATTCATCCTCCCCCATTTTACCATCACTCCACTCACCCAACTCTCTTACTCTCTCTTCCAGATTCTACCCTCAACTAACTTCTTTCCCACATGGCCAATCGAGACCTCCCAAAAAAATATAACTCTGTTGAGGTTATCGACCACGGTAATGATGCATTCCGATCGAACCAAGAACAAATTTAGTGTGAACGTTTTTCAGCTATGTAGCGCCAAGTGCGCTAGAATGGGCTGCCCCAATCCGTCACCAGCCCCTTCCTTCCAAGGGGGTGGTGTCATTTTCTCAACGAGCCCCACGGAGAGGTATGGGCAGTCGAGGTGCGCGCATTTTATGGATCCCTTATTCGCACCACTGATTTCATTTTCGA
This sequence comes from Sambucus nigra, assembly GCA_949130495.1. Taxonomy (NCBI): domain Eukaryota; kingdom Viridiplantae; phylum Streptophyta; class Magnoliopsida; order Dipsacales; family Adoxaceae; genus Sambucus; species Sambucus nigra. Next base: position 227,804,959 of record OX422219.1, read on the forward strand.
AGCTTATGTTGACGGCACACGCGTTACTTTATCTTTAGAAATCTCACCCAAAAATTAGCAGAAAAAGAGGTCCCAAGCCCAGCCCAATATATGTACCCCAATAATTTTGCCCCATTGACAACGCCGCATGCATGTCCCGCATCGCACCTAACGAATATTGGGGTACCGAGGCATTCTCGGTGGGTCGGATGAACGACAAAGCATGCATCACATTCCGGATAGTCTGCGCCAATATCCTGCAAACTTCAAATGACTCCGCTATGCGCCCCCGTTAGGCGACCCTCGTTTATCATCTTTTCGACCCCACCACCCCGATTCACCTGGCTCGTATCATCTACAAGGACATCTTTTTTGCGGCCTTGGACAAAAAGGGTGCCTCCCCTCTCCCTTATGCCTAGCTTATCACTTCCATTCAAGACGATGCCGACATTGCTCCTCCCACCGGGTTTCCTCACCTTCCAAATCCTCTTGGGTAAGGCATCCGCACCAAAAGTGAGAGGAAAAGAGAGATCATCCGAGCACGGAGGGTGGATGATGATGACGACGACGACGATGATGATGATGATGAGGATGATGATGATGATGATGATTATGATGAAGATGATGATGATGATGATGATGAGATGGATGCAAAAGATGATGATGATGATGATGAGGACTCCGAGGAGGAAGGGGATGTGGACGCCGACATTGTCATGGGCGAGGGTGAAGAGGAGGAGTATATTTGAGACGTCAGGAGAAAATTTTGATAGACACATCACCGCGCTTGAATCACGATGAAGACCAACGGCCATACCAATGCGACACAAGCATGATGCATCATCTCCAGGCTGAGATGTATCGAATGACTATGGGTGAACCTCCACCGGATTACTTTTACAACCTATACAACTCGAATGCTCCTGGGACCTCTCATCCGCCACCTCAGTAGCTTGCTTTGACTAGTTTGTTGGTTTATTTTTCCCATCTGCTGTTTCCACATGCTTGTATGTTGAATATCTAATGGAAATTGGTTTGCTTATCTTGTCTTAGTTTATACCTGCTTATTTGTGTCTTGCGTTTTGTACTTTTTTTCATTTCTATGCTTTCTCTCCTTAATTTAGCTTTTCGTCCTTTTGCATCGGGACTTCGCAAAAATCTAAGTTAGGGGGGGTACGCATGCGCTTCCAAATTTCACAAAGTTCAAAATGCCCCCCCCCCCCCTAAATTATTAGAAATTTTCAAAAATTTCCATAAAAATCGAAAAATTCTGAAAAATCCAAAAATATTTTTCTATAAAATAAAGAAAAATTGGGATTTAAATTTTTCAAAAATATCACCGAAATTTTGTTCAAACTCTCAAATTTGTAAAATCTCAATTTCACAAAGCCAAAAGTAAACAAAGATGGAAATTGAGCGAAAATTGACGACTTAACGAATAAGTGTGGAGATTAATCAACCCGATGAGATTTCGAGCCTATCGATTTTTCTGAGTTTTTAAATCAATCCGAGTTAATGATTAACTTGAAGTTCTTTTCAGCGTTAAGAAAAAGTTGTTGATGATATATAGTTTATTGTTTTGATCGGTTCCGGGAAACGTGCGAGATGTTATTTTGAAAAGTGCGCTAAAATATCTCTAAACTAAATTATTCTCGAGACGCATATGATAAAATAATTAGCAATTTGGACAATGAAGTAGGCCCTCGTTTGTTGACCCAAAAATATTAGCCATAAAAAGTTGTGAAAAATTATCCCTTTGCAGCCCAATTTGAGCCTAATAAAAATTTTCCTTTTCGTTTGTAACCCGAAAAACCCAAATAGCCCGGAATTATGAAAAATGGAAAATTCAGAAATTAAGTCCAAATGGTGCAATGAAGAGGGGCAAGAAAAAAATAGAATAATGCTCAACAAAAATGGCAAGAAAAGAAAAATAGAAAAAGGCTCAACAAAAATAGCAAGAAAAGGAAAAGAAAATGGGCAAAAGCCCGGAAAATCACTAACGGACACTAAGAATATTTTCTAATTTCGAATTTCCTAACCATTCCCATATTACCCAATACACCTTATAACATGAAAAAGTCCTAACCGAGTCCGAATTGCAAAATTAATTACTGTGTGGAGAGTTAAAACATGAAATTATAATAGAAGAGATTAACTGGTGTGCATAAGAGGTGATGTTACCGTTTTCCTAATGACCGTAACCCGATGATGAAATCCTTCCACCATAAATATTCCGTCTTTCAATTTTGTGTGCGTGAATTCATGTTCCAATGCATTTACTCTTTATATCGGGCACACCGAGAGAAATAGCCACATTCCGAGTGATTCGTTTGTGAGAGCATCCCATGAGTATTTGAATCAAAATGAATTTTCGAAAAAGTAACGTCATGATCAATCGATGGAAATTTGCAGTTAATTTTTGGCTTCACACACACATACGGCAAATAGAGACTTATGAATATAAATCTACGGTGATTATTTTTCGAAAAGTTTGAATTATACAATATTTAGGTATTTTGAATTTTATTGAGTCAAAACCGAATTTTGTGGGTATATTCACTATAAAACCTCACGAGACACCAGTCGTTCTACAAGTTTAACCAAGGGGTTTAAAGGCTTGTTGCATACGCTAAATGCAATTGCTTGCCCGCGAAAGAGGTATTCTCTCCTAATAAAATGTTTTTCAAGAGTTGAGCCTAGTTACAATTATTTTACATTGCTCGGTACGTCCAAAGTTCTGAGTTAGGGGATAAATTATTTTACAATTATTTTACATTGCTCGGTACTTCCAAATTTATCCCCTTAATTTAAAGACTTTTAGCACCCTGGGCGATGTAAATTGTGTGGGTTTATCTCATATATGTGTTATTGACCTTTCTTATATAGTGCCTCGAGTTTAATGTATTCTTTGTACTTTTTACAGCTATTTTATACAAGTGAAGAGAAGAGAAAACTCAAGAACTGAGAAATCAAAGAAGAAAGAAAGGCAAAAGCGTCAAAGGGAAAAATAGTAACTTTACAAATGGAGTTTGGACGAAGGACCAAAATGAAAATTGAATACCTCGAGTCTACAAGCATGTAGGAAGAAACGACGTCCTAATCCGACTCTTGGACCAGAAGTTATGGAACTTCAAAGATGAGAGAAAATCAAGAGAAAAGAAGAAAAGAAGAATTCCAGAATCGAACCGGACTGGTCATAGCCAAAAATAAACCGATTTGGAGGAGATCCGGACTCTGAATAAAATTCACCATCGAACCGATCCGAATAAATCCAAATTCGAATCGGTCCGATGCCTTGAGAATCTCTGTATAAAATTAGAAGCTGGACCGATCCGAATAAAATGGAAAACGAATTGATTCGGCTTATACCATATTGAACCAAAAGACCATTCTGGACCAGTTCAGTCGCGATTTTTCTAATTTTTCTTTTTCAAATTGAGACTCCAACTTAGCTCAAACTCTTGTAATTTTCATAGGATACTTATTCTAATTACGTACTAGACACTAGAGAGTTCTCTTTTTGATAATTTTAGAGAGATTTTGCAATTAAAAACCCTAGGTTTTAATTTCTGCATTATTCATTCAAGTTTTAAGCATCAATTCCAGATTTTTCTTCATTCCAAGTATTTTTTTATTTCTAATTTCAATTTCTTTTACGTTTGTGTCTGGTTATTCATAGAAATTAGGTTGCAATTTTTAGTTACGAGTTTCTTCCCAATTTTTCACGTAGTTATGAATTCATGCAAGATAGATTTTGTGTTCATGCTTAGTTTAATTATGTCCAGTTAAATTTCCAAGGGTTATGATGCATGAACCCGACCCGATGTAGTTTACATGTATATGAAATAGGTTTTGAATTAAATTCTCATCGAATCGTGTTGTGTAGCACTCACAACCGTCGTTGGCCTTTGAACCTCATTTGCCTTAGGTAACCGGGGTGTTTAAGGATGCGATGTGTTATGCAACACCGCTTTATTCTTACCTTTTATTACGTATGATGCAGACTATTACCTTTATATATGTAATGCTTAGGGTTACTAAAGACTAGGTTTGATCAGCTATCTAATTCAAAAGCTAGTGTTCTATCCGGTAAATCTAATAGGGTTTGGGGGATTGTATCCTACCCTGCTTTTCCTTCATTTATATTTACTTTATTGCAGTAGCTTTATTTCTGTGCACGTAACGTAGTTATTAATTTAAATTTCATTTGCATTTAGATAGTAGAATTTAGTTCCACAATTAATCATCTTTTAGTTTTTTTTTTCAAGAATCAGTTTAGGGTTAGTCTTTTGTTCATTCGTCGTTATGAGCTTTCGTCCTAGTTCCCTGTGGATACGATCCCGACTTAGTGAGTTATTACTTACATGATAGGTTTGCACTTGAGCCTATATAAACACGCACTTTAGACACATTTGTGGTTGCATAACCCTACTGGACCTATGCCTTCGGACACCTAGAAGCTCGGTGCCCTACTTCCCCACAACTAAAACATTTGCCTCTAAAATTTCCATATTGTCTAGTTGTTCCACGCTCATCCTGTTGTCCTTGTCCTCGTCTTGAGGCCCTTATAGGACACCATTGCCTTGTTGAAAGTCATGTTGCTCCTGTTCTACTCGTTGTCTCTTCCACGACTAGTCATTGTGACCCTTGTTCTCCCCTCTTTGACCTTTTGACTTTTGTCTCTTACCTAAATTCTTTTGCTAGTTCACTTTCTTTTGCCACAATAGCAGTGTGACGTCTACCACCTGGGTGTAAGTAATGTTCGATGGATTTCGTAACACTATCTACTCAATAGACCATGATATACCTTTAATGAATCATTCCATATTCTTCGCCTCAGTATTCACCTCCTTCGGTACAAAGATTGACAAATTGGTGAACTCCTGCTCATACTTAGCAACTGATTTCGAACCAGAAACACCCTCTTCTTCATGCACCTAATCGAATCTGGAAAATACTTATCATTAAACTTCAATATAAAGTCTCTATAGTTCAGGCGATCCCTATCCTCAGATGTGGTGACACTCTCCCACCACCATAATGCATCTCCATTCAGCAAAAATGTAGCCAACATCTATTTCTCCACATATGTACAATTCACCATCCTCAAGTGCCTCTCCATGTCTCTAGTCCATTGGTGAGCAATCGTTGGGTCAGATCCCCCAATGAAGGTGGGAGGATTGGCCTTATGAAAACTGGCTCTCACCCTGTCCCAAGTTGAGACTAGTGTACCCTGATGTTGTGCCTCTAGATTTACCCACCTCTGTCTAGTTATCTTAATACCAGCCACTTTGTCCTCATTAACGATAACCTCTAACTCCTCGGCAGCCAAAACAAACTGGCCCTGCCTCTCCAGAACCGCAGAACCAGAAACCAAACCCTCTCTCTTATCTGCAGATAGCCTAGTGTTCACCATCTAAAAAGATAGGAGCAAAAAAAAAATAAGACTCGGAATAACTAAGAGTACAAATCTTCAAAATGAATAAAAAAAGGCAATGCGAAATATAAAATGGACACACAACATACGAAACCTAAGACCATGATCTGATATAATCTGTAACATCCGCACGTATTCTGGCAAGCGAGGTGGCCAGCCACTGCTAAACTATGTTGTGCATCACTAAATAAGTTATCATTCTTAACATGTGACATAAATAAGAGACATTAAAAAAATCACAAGATATAATCAAATTTGTCCCACAAATATAACCATTCATGCAAATTAAAATCCATTACCATGCTATCTTCAAAATAAATCCAACTCCAAATTTATATACCCAAATAAAATAATCCAACTATAAGTACCTGACTAAAACCGTAAACAACGATGGAACCGATTTGGCCCACCAAATCCATAATAAAAGTCTAATAAATCACGTAAAATAAATATACGATTGCACTCCCAAAAATATCTCCAATCACTCATGTGCAGCTCCTCCAACACTATACCTGAAATATTAGTCAACACAATGTGTCAGAGCCCACCGCATGAATACTAGCTACTCCTCCTAATTAGTTTTTTAAGCATAGACAATAGCATTATACATGAGAAATATCACAATGGAGTATTTTAAATTAAACGAGATATGTTAACATGCGAGTAAAAATAAACTGCCACTATCTACCCATATATTTAAACCACCCTAATGTGCAAGTCTAATTAAGATATTACAACCTTGTATTTAAATTTCAGCTCTTATTCTTACTTAATTTAATCATCTAATTACTTTTATTTGTGTGACACCATTATGGCCAGTTAACCCTTTATCGTTCCTGCACACACTCTTAGTGCGCTTAATGTTCTACACATCACACCCATTCCCCTTACTATGGCTAGTCAGCCCGATTTCTGTCAGCTATGCACATACTAGAGAGGTTCCATGCACGATATGTCATTATAGCCAGTCGACCCGATATCTGTTAGCCCTGCACATAGTCGTTACGCCAACACACCCCCACGTCGCTATAGCCAGTCAACCCAATTATCGTTAGTTCTGCACATGCTCGCCACACAAATTCATTTTAATACTCGTTTATTATCTTAGGCATTAATTGTTAATTTCTCAAGTTCTCATTATTTTCTATTAGTCCCACCCTTTTATCGAGCATAAATCCTCAAACCACCCCTAGTCCCACACCTAGAGATCTCCAAAACACAAGTATATCATAGCCTATCATTTAGCAAGACTACCGACCAACAAATACCACCTAGTCTTGCACCTAGACTAAACGAAACAATGGAGAAGTGTACTACTTAGCCCCACCCGAAAATACCCATCCGTAAAAATCTACACTCGCTAGTCCCATACCTTGAAAGCAACTTAAAAATAAGGTGAAAGTAATAACTACCCTAACAATCCCGTCGTCCCCGCGGTGTCAATTATTAATAGCATTAACGAATCACATATGATATATTTTAACTTATCACAATAATTCTTTAAATTAATCGCAAGATGACTATTTATCCAAATTATGTCCGTTTGATTATAACATTAATTAAACAATTTATTTTCCCACCAATTTATAGAATTTCTATTCAAATGCATATTTTTAGGACCATGTCACAATAAATCTCTACTCTACAAGGCACACATAATTAACGTGGTTTTACGTGTTGAAATTAATTTATAACATCCCTATTATTTATTCTACATGGAAACGTCATAAATTCTAATGAAATTCCAACCTCTAATCTAATCATGCAAGGGCTTTGAGTCTTAATTCTGTAAGGACATATTTTTATAAATGTCCGTGACAATTAATTATGTCTTATACCGTTACAACCGTCGAAGAAGTTCAAGAACATTCAAGCATTAAAGACGGATCCGTATATTAAAGTTCTTCATCAAAACGACTCCGCAAAGTTTACTTTGGTAAGGTTATGTTTTAAATACCTTAATATTTCACTTAGAGCTTTTGGGATATTTTTACAAAATATTTTCTAAGTGTTGGAGCGGACTTTTTCGTCAAAATTTGAGGATGAGTAATTTTTTCTAAGTCCTGTAGCGTACCTCATTTTTTACGTCAGGTCGTTCAAGCGAGATGTCATCTCATTCGAGCGATATGTTGATGTCGCGCGATGTCGTTCGAGCGAGATAGCTATTTCATTCGAGCGACTGAGGCGATGCGTTTTTCCATAAAAACTCATTAAATGGTTTCTTTTTCATTACGAAGCCCCAGCATTTTGAAAGACAGAAAACTGCGAAACTGCAGAATTCTTTTGACTTATTCTTTTAGGGTTTAATTCCTTTTTGTTTTCAATTCACAAAAATCCCATATGCTTTGGTGAATTGTTTTGGTGTTCAAGAACACACTTTGCTGTTGATCATTCTTTGCGGGGAGAACTCTACAACCGGAGAGCTGCGTGCTATTGTCGAGGGAGTCCTTGTAAAGACTTTAGACTGCGTGTCTGGACTGTGCATCCTTGTGGTATAGTTGCGTGTGAACCACTGCTGATTTCTAGCCGTTTCTTTGAAGGTTTGACGAAGACACCGTATATTACACACTTGTGGACAATTATCAGGTTGTATGTAAGTCAATGATCTTGTAAACTTTTCAAAGTTCCAGAAATAAAAGATTTTGCCCTGCGGGGATTTTTCCTAAAATTTGTGTCGCATGCTTTATTTATTTATGGGTTGACACACGTACATACGTAGTTGCATGTTTAGGGTCTGAATTGATTTGGTTTAAAAACAGACTCTAATTAAATAAGTGTGCCAAAGTAGAAATTTGCGAATTTAATCAATTATCACACCGTCATAGATTTTACAAATTGGTATCAGAGTAGGTTGTGCTAATTTATCGCTTATTCCTATTTTCTGCAAAATTTGTGTGATATTGATTTTTTTTTTTGAAAAATCACTTTTGTGAAAAATCGTAATTTTTTGATGGAGCACTCATATAATATGATGCTTATTTTTTACGGGTCTAATTATGCCTATTGAAAAGCTCGTATGAAATCACAATTAAAGGCTATTGATGAACGTGTTTGGTTGTTATGTGAAAGAGGGTGGACTCCTCCCACTGTCACCGTTGAAAATATCACCTCTTTAAAACCCGTGTCAGCCTGGACTGAAGATGATTTTAAAATGTTTAATTTTAATTCACGTGGTTTGAGTGCTATTTCTGGAGCCGTCACTCTAGACGAATTTCACCGAATTATGACGTGTACCACGTCTAAAGAGTCATGGGATGTACTCCAATTGACACATGAGGGCACGAACACGGTTAAAGAATCAAAATTGTAAAATCTTACCACCCAATTTGAGACCATTACTATGTTAGAGTCTGAAACTTTTGATGAATTTTATGCACGTTTGTCGACATTGTCAACACTAGTTTTAGTTTGGGTGAGGCGATTAATAACACGCGTGTCGTTAAAAAGATTTTGAGATCTCTCCCAAAACGCTTTATTCCTAAAGTCACAGTTTTAAACTCTTTGGGAAATTTGAAATCACTTAGGTTGGAAGAACTTGTAGGAGATCTTCAAACCTATGAGATTGACATGCTTTCCCAAACCATTAAGGCTAAGGATAAAGACGTTGATTTAAAGACTCATTTTAAGGAAAAGAAAGAAAAAGTTTGTGAGTCCGATTGTGAGGGAGAATTTGATTTTAATGATTTGGCCTTACTTGCAATTTTTTTAAAAAAGTTTCTCAAAATTTTAAAGAAAATTCTTCCAATAAAAAGAGATTTTTTGAGAAAAATAAAAAGAAAGAAAAGGCCAAAGAAAGCGGTGAGAGGGAAAAAGAGAATGACTCAGATGAGGAGTGTGAGGAGGATGTTGAAAACGTGACTTGTTTTGAATGTGGGAGTAAGGGGAATAAGTCGTTTGAGTGTCCTACGTAGCTTAGAAAGAAAGGAAAGAAAGTAGCAATGCCAGCCACACTTAGTGGTAGTAGTGAATGAAAGGGTGATGAGACTAGTGGTGAGAAGTTTGTTGCCTTTTTAGCAAGTCGTGCACACACCCACTTTGTCCCACAATAGTGCACACGAATGTTATAGTGATGATTTGAGCGCTTCATGTGAGGGAGAAAGCGAGAGTGAAAGTGGAGATGAAAGTGAGCTCCAAAAAGCATTTAGAGATTTGTACACTGAGACCTTAAAAACAAAGAAGTATAATAGGGATTTAGGTCGTCGAGTGTTGAATTTGGAGAGAGGGAAGGAGGTTTTATGAAAGGTAAAATGTGATTTGATCAACACAATGTCTAGTCTGATGACACGTGTATCCCAACTCGAGAGTGATCTCGAACGTGCCAGGGAGGTCAAAGTCAATTTTGAGAACGCACCTAAGGTTGAAAAAGTTGTTCTTAATCCTGATAAGGGCAGAGTTGATGGGCTAGGAAAAGGTCATGACGGTGCTTCCACTTCTTTTGTCCCACCCGAGCCGATTCCCACTTTAGTGACAGATTCACATGGCCCGAAAATTAACCTACCTAGGCGTCCATTTCCCGCTAGGAGAGCACGTCCTAGAGTTTTTGAGATAGGTGTTCCTCGGCCTATTTATATTTTTTCCCATTGCAAGAGGAGAGGACACCTTAGGTAATTTTGCTTTAAGTTGGGTTATGTGTCACATTTTGCTTCTACATGTGTTTCTGCCACACATGCACCCACACATGATACTTTACATGTTCCTGGAGACTACATGAGAGAGTTTTCACATTTAGGTGAGCAAGTTAAGTTTTTGGTTAAAACTTCACCAAATTTGATGGAGGTTTTTCATAAGTTGGCACCACCTTTAGAAAACCCCTTTGCACCTAACGATTGAGGTTTGACTTGTTTACTATCATAGGATGTTTTTCATGATGACATTATCTTCCTATTGCTAGTATGTATCATTTTTGTATGTTTTCATTTTTGAAAAATGCAAAAAGATTTTATTTTTATAAAATTTTTGAAAAATCCAAAAAGAGTTTTGTATTTTGTTTGCACCTTTTATGGATGAACACTTAGGATGACCGAGTCACAACATCATTCCATTTTTCATGTGACTATTTGATAGTGTTTTGAGACAATAGGTCAATTCATCTATGTGCTTTATAATGTTTACAGTCATTAAGATGTAATTAAGTGTTACTTCTTACATGTTTGACTCTTGATTTCCTTTATTTCACATGTGCACGGATTTATTTGATTATTGTGCTTGTCTTATGACATGTTGGTTGGGTGTTTTCACTTCAATCCTATCCTAAAAACGAACCAAGCGCGATAAAACTTGATAAGAAAGTTGTACATGTAAGAACCGTTTGTGAGTTTGTGTGCTTTATTAGAAAACGGGGAAGGACTGCAAAAGGTTCATTTGGCATTTGCGAATACTAAGCCACCGTTAAATTGGACCTAGAAAATTAAGGAATTTTATTATTTGAAGTCCAAATAGGTTTAAAAGAGTTCGAAAAAATTTAAAGGCAATAAAAAGAAATTCATGCCAAAAAGGGGCCATTAGGTTTTTTCACTAATTCTCCAAAGTTTGAGAATTTAGTTTATACACCTCTAAAAGAAATATATATATGAGGGAGTTTGGATAGAGAATTAAAACGGGTTTGCACATCCTTGAAAGTCTTGAAAAAACGTTAAATAGTTTTGGATGTTATTGGTGTGGAAATCACTTTGACTTTGATTTGTTGATTTGCATAAGACGATGTCATCTAAATTCAACAATTTGTACACCTAATCCTACTTTTGATGTTAATTCGTTAGGAGCACACGTATGCATCGTGCACATATGATTGATTGAGTTTATTTACCTATTGAATGTGTTCACACCCATTCATTCCATTTCCATGACTTGGTTATTTTAGTTTAAATCCATGGTGTGATTTTTGGTATCTTATTTTTGTATGAAAAATCAAAAATATTTTATGAAAATTTTGAGATACTCATTTGCATGGGCGTAGTTTGATCCATGTTTGCTATGCATTTTTATCGTGACACTCCATGTTTTGATTGTTTCTTCTTATCTGTCTATGTGAGGACATCATGAAAAGGGGGAGAAAGAATTATCCTGTTATGGGAGAGTTTTTGCATTATGGGGGACATTTGATTATATTGACTGATTTATTCTTATATCATTTAAAACTCGATGCGTCATGAAGGTTTTTACTTTATCTCATGTGTGTAGGTACAAAGATTGAAGATCATTATGTTGCACACCCTGATAAGAAAAGCTTTGAGATTTGATGAAGATTTTTGAAGAACAGTTTGAGATCTTGCAAATTTATTCATGGGAGGGTAGATTTGTATAAGTATTTTGTATTTGATAATTCAGATGTTTTTATGTATGTACCGGTATAGACATAGGGGTAGATTTGTAAGTACATATTTTTATAAATGTCCGTGACAATTAATTATGTCGTATACCGTTACAACCGTCGAAGAAGTTCAAGAACATTCAAGCATCAAAGACGGATCCGAATATCAAAGTTCTTCATAAAAAAGACTCCGCAAAGTTTAGTTTGGTAAGGTTATGTTTTAAATACCTTAACTTTGCACTTAGAGCTTTTGGGATATTTTTACAAAATATTTTCTAATTGTTGGAGCGAACTTTTCGTTAAAATTTGAGAATGAGTAATTTTTTCTAAGTCATGTAGCGTACCTCGTTTTTTATGCCAGGTCATTCAAGCGAGATGCACTACACCAAAATGGCCAAAATGTCACCTTTCAGCCGGCCACCCTTGTCAAGGTCATTGACCGTGACAAAAAACACGCGTTTTATGTCACGATCATTGACCTTGACACGATCGTGACAAAGAATTATCACGGTCAATGACCGTGACAAGGCCGTGACAAATTTACTTGTCACGGACTTGTCACGGTCATTGACCGTGACAATTCTTTAAATAATTGTCACGGTCAATGACCTTGACACGACCGTGATAATATTTCCAGCAAAAACCCTTTTCCCCTTCTTTTTTCCCTCCCGCCGTTCCCTCCCTCTCTCTCTCTCTCGACGCTGCTCTCTCTCTCTCTACTTTCAGGTTTAATTCTCTCTCTCTCTCTCTCTCTCTCTCTCTCTCTCTCTCTCTCTCTCTCTCTCTCTTCCATTTATATATATGTTTGTGTGTATATATATGTGTGTATGTGTGTATATATGTGCGTGTGTGTATGCGTGTGTGGGGGGTGGGGCAGGGATTAAAAATGTAAATAAATAAGTAATTTTCTATAAATTTCCAAAAATAATATCCAAAAATGTAAATGTAAATAATATCCAAAAATAATATCCAAAAATGTAAATGTAAATGTAAATAATATCCAAAAATAATGGATAACAATTTATTTTCATTCAAAATAAATAAGTAATTTTCTACAAATTTCATAAAAAAATGAAGGCCGGCTTAATATGTGATTTAAGTGTGAAATAATCGCTATATACTTATACTAATGGAGAAAAAAAATCATATATGGCGTTTTTTGTTGACTTTATATGGTGAAATAATCACATGACTTTATATCCATCAAATAAAAGCATGAAAACTAAAAAACTACAATAAGGGTTAAAATGGCATCCGAAGTTGCTAAATGCATGAAAAATAAAATATTTTTTAAGATTTGTGGTGAATAACTAAAGTTAAAAAAAGTATTACTTTAGTCATTAAATTACTTTTTGAATTCGGGCGATGCGCATAAATTTGTAGTAATTGTCTTATAATAAAGATCAATTAGTCTATGTTGTTGAAAAATTTGATCAAATTGGTGAGCCCTTCATATTTTAAAAATGTTGTTTTTATTCCTATTTAACTTTTCTTTCTATACACCCCTAATTATATTTAAAGTTTAATAAAATAGGAGTTATAGAAAGAAAATGGGGGTTTCCATAATCTTACTTTGTCACAATTAATTTATATGCCTCAAAGTTATTTTATCACTCTTAGTTTATATTTGTGATAATACTTTATTAAAGATATTTATGGGAACTTGTTATACTAGAACTTAGATGAACACTAAGTGATGAAAATAGTCCTTAAAATTGAAAATTAAATAAAGTTTATAAAAGTAAAGATGCTGGTAATACATCAAAGATAAATTAATAAGGACTAAATAACAAAACGTGTTCAAGTGTATAACAAGAAAGAAAATGTGGTATTTAGATTGGGTAAAATTCTTAAAGTAATGTTAAGGGACTAAAAGACCCAAGACAACTGGCCAGTAAATCACGGACCGAAAAATTTATGACGGGTGATGAAAGCCCGTAAACAAGTTGGGGTGGGGGTGGGGGTGGGGTATGATTTATAAAAAGCACAAAACAATAGTAGAAATTTAATACCTGAAATTAACATTGAGATTATTTTAAATAGACAGTCACTACTGTGTGTGTGTTTAAATTGAAAGAAGATATGAGAATTTTATTAAAGATTTTTATGTGTGTGTGTGTAATTCTCACTTTATTAATGCCAAACCCGACTCTCTTATAAGATATGCATATTGTGATAATATTATATATGTACTAATAACATTTTTTTACAGCAAATGTCTCCTTCAGATATTAAGGCGAAGATGATGATGTCGTCTGGGTCGGTGGTAGTGGAGGCGACGAGGGCTCTTCCGCCCCTAGGCTCCCCAAATATGGGAAATATGGGATTACCGTCGAGAACAAATCGGAGATATTAGCGAGATCCCTCGTTCTGCTAAAGACGGTCATCGGCCCGGGGTTTATGAGTTGGAAGGAGGTGCCATATGAGCTCAAGTTAGCTGTTTGGGCGGTACTACAGGTAATATATTTATATTTATATTTATATGAATATTTCAATTTCAATTTCAATTTCAATTTCAACTTCAACTTCATATTTATATTTATATTTACATTTATATTTATATTTATATTTATTCGCAACTAACATTGTATTTGTTGGACTGGAACAATTCAACTTGGATCCAAAGCTACGCGATCCCGTGTTGGAGAAGATTAGGGAGCAACTCAAGTCGTGGAAAAAAAATATGCGGGCACGGTACTTTGAGAAAACACGAGAGTCGATTATCCAATGGCGTGAATCCATCCCCCCCAAGGAGCCGATCTCATTGGCACAATGGCAGAAGTTCATTGACAATGAGATCGAGGATCGACAATTGGCATCTCGCCAATCGTGGATGGAGAATTGGGCAAAAAAGACGGACGTGCACTACTCCGGCCGGACCTCTTACGTCGAGGTGGAGCATAGGATGCAGGTAAGATTTAATTTTTCTATAACTACAGAAATATATTATTCTTCATTATTTTACTTTGCGGGGCCGATACTAATTTTACTTTACTTTATTTTATTTCAGGGGGTAGGGAGTGGGCCAGGGGGTAAGCCACATAGGCTCGATACTTATGTGGCTCTTCGGACGAAGAAGTGGAAGGACAAGGAGGTGTCCCCGAGCGTCGCGGCCACGATTGTAAGTAATCCGACAGTTTAATTTTTGTTAATTACGTTATATTTTTTTAGTTTACTTATTTTACTAATCATGTGCTTTTTGTCATTTCAGGCAAAGCTTAAGGAAGTGCATGAGTCGCAGTCTGATGCCGACAAGGCATCTTTGTCCACAGATGCACTCAGCCAAGTGCTTGGCTCTGATCGCAAGGGGAGGACAAGGGGGGTGAGCTTGCGGGTGGCCAAATCTAGGATCATCGGATTGGAGACGAGCGACACCGGGTTGGCTCGAACGGTGGATTCACACGACGCGAAGCTGTCCCGTTTGGAGGCGACGATCCAAGATATGACGCATTCATGAAGCGTACGTTGGGCGGAGACCGTAAAGGGAAAGGGAAAGGGAAGGAGAAGGCGGTGGAGGAGGAGTTGCGGGAGGACGAGGCGCAGGATGACGAGGATGTGGACCTCGCTGCTTCATCACCGAGACGTTCGTACTTCGATGATCCACTTCCCTATTTGGCGCCCTTCAACAGACCAATGTCGACATTTGGTTGGCCCAGCGTGTTCATATTGGACGTATTTGATGGCTAGCGGATAGGGCGGGGGTTGAGGGACCCGAATATCGTCCAGGGTGGAATAGTTCATGGACGTGCGCTTCAAGAGATGGAGTCCAGGGTGCTCGTCACGCATGTCATACCCGGGAAGGAGAACTCCCTATTGTGGTTGCGCAAACAATGCGGCACGACGTATATTAGTGGGTGTGTCAATTCGTATGTCGTGTGGCCTACTCACCTCCTCAGTTTTAACAATACACCAGACATGTAGTGACATTGTTTTAAGTTTGAATTGAATTGTTTTAAGTTTGAATTGAATTGTTTTAAGTTGTTATATTTGAATTATATCGTGATGCATATTGTCTCTATTTGAATATATATTTGCATTATCTTTAGTTTGTTTGGATATATGATGTTTGGAACAGGTACAACGTTGCTATAACAGGTACAAATATACTGCTGGGCAGTGGTAGTGGCCATACTGCCCAGCAGATTTTTTTTAAATTCTGCCTAGAATTATCACGGTCATTGATCGTGATAAGTCCGTGATAAGTCCGTGACAAAAAGTTGTAACGGACGTGTCACGACCAATGACTGTGACAATTTTTTAAAAAAGGGTCACAGCTTTGTCACGGTTATAAACCGTGACAAACGTGTCACGGTCATTGGCCGCGACACGACCGTGACACAAAACGCGAGTTTTGTGTCAAGGTCAATGACCGTGACACGACCGTGACAAAAAAAGTTGTCTCGCCTCGAAATGTCACGGTCATTGACCTTGACAAGATGGATTTGTCAGGGTCAATGACCTTGACAATAGTGCAGATTTGGTGTAGTGATGTCATCTCGTTCGAGTGACATGTTAATGTCGTGCGATGTCGTTCAAACGACATGTGTACGTCGTTCGAGC
Source organism: Sambucus nigra (assembly GCA_949130495.1). Classification (NCBI taxonomy): domain Eukaryota; kingdom Viridiplantae; phylum Streptophyta; class Magnoliopsida; order Dipsacales; family Adoxaceae; genus Sambucus; species Sambucus nigra. Next base: position 227,821,245 of record OX422219.1, read on the forward strand.
GAGATAGCTATTTCATTCGAGCGACTGAGGCGGCGTGTTTTTCCATAAATACTCATTAAATGGTTTCATTTTCATTAAGAAGTCCCAGCATTTTGAAAGACAGAAAACTGCGAAACTGCAGAATCCTGTTGGCTTCTTCTTTTAGGGTTTAATCCCTTTTTGTTTTCAATTCACAAAATTCCCATATGCTTTGGTGAATTGTTTTGGTGTTCAATAACACACTTTACTGTTGATCATTCTTTATGGGTAGAACATTACAACTGGAGAGCAACGTGCTATTGTGGAGGGAGTCCTTGTGAAGACTCTAGACTACGTGTCTGGACTACGCGTCCTTATGGTATAGCTGCGTGTGAACCACTGCTGATTTTTAACCGTTGTTTTGAAGATTTGACAAAGACACCGTGCATTACACACTTGTAGGCGATTATCAGGTTGTATGTAAGTCAATGGTCTTGTAAACTTTTCAAAGTTCTAGAATTAAAAAGTTTTGCTCTGCGGGAATTTTTTCTGAAATTTGTGTCGCATGCTTTATTTATTTATGGGTTGACACATGCACACATACAGTTGCATGTTTAGAGGATGAATTGATTTGGTTTAAAAATAGACTCTAATTAAATATGTGTGCCAAAGTAAGAATTTACGAATTTAATCAATTATCACACCGTCATAGATTTTACAAATTCGTATAAAGGATTTTCATAAAAACAGTCCCTTATTTAGTTTCACTTTCCCTAATTAGTATCTCTAATTTATTTTAGGAAAAAACGATGATTATTAATGTTTAGACAACATTTAAAACACATAATACTAATAATGAACAATATAAATATTCATGCCTATAAAATCGTTTGAAGAATCCGATTTGATGGTTACGCCCCTCTCGAGAAAATAATGAAAAAATGTTCTTGGACGGTCTTGAGAAAACTCAATTTGAACCTTCAAAACTTGGGTTGAATTTTGATTTGATTTTAAATGGGGTTAGGGTTTTGTAGATGAAAGGATATGTAAACAAAGGAGGCTACTGCTCTTAGGATTGATATGAATGTGTTTGAAAAGGTCTAACCCCTAATTATATTTATATTAGAAAGTGGAAGAGTTTTAATATTACACAAACTCTAAAAATTAAGTAAATCTACAGACACTGGCTGAAGCGAATCGATTCGCCCTAAGGGCCGAATCGATTTGTCCCTAAGAAGGTACCTAGGTGGCCCAATATATATATATATATATATATATATATATATATATATATATATATATATATATATATATATATAATTTCAAATCCGTTTAAAATTCCATTTTTCCAATAATAAAAACAACATTTTAAATGCCAAAAAATCTAAATTACAATGAAAATATTTTTTCGACTTTTTATTACGACGGTTTAAATAAATGGTCTAATACTACGAGGTGTTACAATTTAATAATATGATATCAGTAAATATTTTCATATGTGTGTAATTTGTAGTTATTATATCGTTTTTGTACCCAAATCTTGTTTAATGCATTCTTCCAATGTTGCATAGATTTTGAGGATTCTTATTACGCATTATGATTATTTTATGAAATACCAGGACGACATAATCTATGTATGGTACATATCACATGAGCAATAAACAACAAAGTTTTAGAGCGTAATATTCAAGCAACACGCAAATCATTGTTTGATAATTCCACAAGGCTTCCCTCAGGCTCCATATCAATTGGTTTCTCTACTATAATAAATTGTCAATGTTAACAAAAATATATATAATTTAAGAAACAATGATAGTTTAAACCTAAGGTTTGAGGTCCATTTGAATTCCAAACCAATTGTTTGATTTCACAATGTTAACCCTAACATTTTTATTCTTTGACATATTAACCTCTATTTAACATTCGATATGGGACTTAATAGAAAATCTAACTTGTCCATGACATGGTTTCTATTTCAATTTACCCTATAATATTATAACATTAAATTTATTTTTAAAAAATTTAACAAACCCCGCCACAGCCCCACCCACGCACAAAATAACACCACCATAATAACCGCCACAAGACCTCCACCGTCATAAATACACCACATTTAACCATTACTTCCCACACAACCACACCACATCATTACTTGCAACACAACCACACTACGACTAATACTACCATCGCCTAGCCAAGACACTAACACCATTGACCAAATGTAAGATAAGACAAAGGAGTAAAAAGAAAGAAAAAGACGGGCTTAGTTGTTTAATTTTGTTTTTAGAAGACAAAATTCCAAAAGAAGAAAAAATGAGTTTCTTTATTATTTGTGCAATCATCTCTTAGTAAATTTCACTCGCTATGCCGTATAATTATAATCATTTATTATTTATTATTCACACTTAGTAAATTTCATCAAAGTATTAATCAGTATCTAACTCTCGATTAATAATCACATTTACCAGATCACATTAAATTACTTCACTCGCATAATTTAATTAAAACGCATTTTCCTAATTAATTTTGGAATTGATTTCTATAGAAATATGCAGAAATGCGGGGTATTACATATTGCGCCTACATACGCGGGGAGTTCTGAGATCAAAACCTACGTACTTCCAAATAACGAGACATATTTAAGGGTGGAGGCAATAGGATATCGGGTATATAATATACAACATTATGGTATTTATGGATCTTAGTCCTTCTATAACATCTCCGCTATAAGTTGTATTGCATATCCGTATGTTCAAAATACATAATCAAGTACAGGTGTTTGATAAGTATTTAAAAAAAAACATAGATTAGAGGGTGCTGCCATTAAGAGAAGAATGTTTACTCGGAGAAGTGGTGAAGAGTATTCGGATTTAGACTTTCGTCTTAGTAATGTTTTGTAATGACTCAGTTCATGAACATTTTTTTTCATGTTATACTTAGTTGTACTGGTTGATTAGCATTTGTTTAACATATGGGTATGTTTATCTAGCTCAAAGATAAAAGTACTGGTTAAAAATAGACTTTAAAATATAAACGCTGTAAAGTGCATACCCGATCCTCTAACGGGGGTCGAGTTTAGATAATCTACATAGATATGGACAATTCTATGTCACAATTTGTATTTATGCATTTGAACCAAATTTTTTGCAGAGCTTCTTTACCTTTGTAACGTGAGCCAAATGTTTTATGAGGATTAGCTTCGAGAGGAAGTGGTTGTATTATCGTGCAGAGGTTCAACAAAGGATTGGCACTTTTTCGGGCCCTGAAAGCCGCTTTTGGAACCTCTCTTTCGGACCTTGTTACTTCACAAAGGAGTCTTGAGCCCAGGTTCGGGGAAGAAGAGTTTAGAAAATCGAATTAGTATTGGGTTTTAGTGCCTTTTTCAAGGTGGTGGGGGACTCTTTTTATAGCTACTGGTGCAAGTTCATTAACCGTACGGTCAGAGACAGCACATGTATGGTGGATGAACTTTGATTGGATGCGTGTTTAGATGGATCCTTTTTAGGGGGAAACTGTTTTAATTGATTAACCGTACGATTAATAGATCAATCGATTGATTGATGTTTTAGGGACAACTGTCTTTTGGATAAGATTTTAGGGGATAATTGTATAAATTGATTAACTATATGTTTAATTGATCAACCGTATGGTTAATTGGTTAACTGTGAGGTTAATTGACCTTTTTGAGTGATTTTGGAGGGAAAAAGCAAAAAAATTAAATCAATCGTATCACACGATAAAAAGTGCCATAAACTGCACGTTTAAAGAAACTGGCCTCAGTTCACGTTTCGTTGTAGTTTCGTATTTTTATCATAACTTTAGACTCGTAACTCCGATTGATGTGTGGTTTTCACCGTTGGAAAGATAATTTGAAGCTCTACCTATTTATGGTTCTCAATTTATCCAATCATAAAATTTTATGGGTTTAAAATATCCATAAAGTGTTATGTAATGTGAATTTCTTGAGTGAAAGGACCCTAGGGCTTTGATGCAAGCTCCGATTGACGCATGACTTTCACTTTTAAAAGTATAATTTAAATATCTACAACTATGTGTTTAGCATTTTCTCATTTTATGAAGTTTTGTAGGGAAAAAATGACCATAACGTGATATTTGTTATAAATCATCTCAATCGGGACTACCCTTGGCTTCGACCTTTGAAGTGAGGCACAAACGGGCAAAAGGGAGATTTGATAAAAGGTGTTTGGATATATAAGGTACATTCAAAAGTTAGTTATTTTCATGGTGGGCCAAGCTTTGGTAGATGACTTTGTATATTTACAAGAGTGCCCTTACGATCACGAGAAGTTTAAGAATTTCTATGTTGGACGTATCGCTTCAGATATATATTCTAACACGACTAATTTTGAGAAATTTAAAGTGTTAGAGCAAGAGTTATATAATGAAAATATTTTAGTTAGACCTACTTGATGTAGATGAAACTTTTATGCAAATATACCTTATTTCATTGATTTGTTTCATTATGTTAAACCCAATAATCATAATTGACACTTGTTTTTCATTTGGTAGCTAAAGTTAATCTCAACTTACCCTAACAATCAATCTCTAAATACGATAACAGAATAGTAACAAACTTCAAATATCCAAAATAACATTTTGTTAAAAATATTATCTCTCATTCCCATATGATCCACTTGGTATATAGTAAGTAGGAGAAATTTGAAAAAAAAAACTGAAATATTCGAAAAGATTTTTTGAAGTTCGCACCTCCGAAATATTCGTGGTAGAAAAATGTTCTCTCACCATCGTTGCACCTGTGAACACGTGTGACATAATTGCCAAGACATCCGCATGTAAATCGATTTACGTCGCTATAAAGTCTGAAAATAAATATTAACGGACATAAACTGCCAAAATAGGAGTGTGTCTTATACGCACCATTCGAGGAGAGTAGTCCAAACCGCTTCGAAAAAAGAGAGAGCGTTTCGACTTTAGATGAGTATAGGCTCCTATGTAACGCGTGTCCGTTCACCAGCTGTATCCCAATTGCACAACACCGGCTCAACCGGTCATCGCTATCTATCCCCCTTATAAATTCCATTGTCATTTCCTTTCTCTTCTACTCACGAAAACTTAACTAGTGATGGCAAACATGGATAGGATCAAAGGACCATGGAGTCCTGAAGAAGATACTTTGTTACAACAACTAGTTGAAAAACATGGTCCTAGGAATTGGTCTTTAATCAGTAAGGCTATTCCCGGTAGATCCGGAAAGTCTTGCAGGTTAAGATGGTGTAACCAGCTTTCACCTCAGGTGGAACATAGAGCCTTTACACCTCAAGAAGATGACACCATTATTAGAGCTCATGCGAGATTTGGTAACAAGTGGGCTACAATAGCCCGACTCCTCTCGGGCCGGACTGATAACGCAATCAAGAACCATTGGAACTCGACCCTCAAAAGAAAGTGTTGTTCTATGAGCTGTGAAGAGGCTGATGACTTTTCAAATCCACAACCTTTAAAGAGATCGGTTAGTGCCGGGTCGGCCTTGCCGGTTACCGGGTTATGCTTGAATCCGGGTAGTCCAACTGGATCCGACTCCAGCAATTCTAGCCTTCCAGTTTTTTCGTCACCTCATAATTTATACCGTCCTGTACCAAGAACTGTGACACCTCAGAAGGGTACCGACCCTCAAACTTTACTCAGTCTCTCCCTCCCTGGAGTTGAGTCTTGTGAAGTCCCTATTCGGGTACCCGAGAATCCTCATCAGGTCAACCCGATCCAGTTATTACCACCACCGGTAAAAGTTTTTATGCCTTTCAATAATGAGTTTTTGAGTGTGATGCAAGAGATGATACGGAGTGAGGTGAGAAACTATATGGCTGGGATTGGGCAAAATAAGAATCATAATGGGATGTGTATGAGGCAGGCGAATCCTGAAGGCTTTATTAATACTGCTGTGAATCGAATCGGAATCAACAAGGTGGAGTAGACTAGAGAGATAGTGTTGGGTTGGGTTGGGATGAGAAGAAACTAATCTCTGTGTTTTTCTCTTTTTATTTATATGTAAATCAAACTCTGGGTAGGCTATGGCTTCAATGGGAAACAAATAATTTTGGTCAGTGTACAGAGCGACAGGTAAAAAGTGGTGTTGAAGCTAAATGAGAGGTGATAGTTGTACCCCCAAAGAGTTCTTTTTTTACCTATCTCAGGCAGAGTTTAATGTTGAACGGGAAATGAGAGAAACCCAAAAAACAAAAAGTAGTAATGAAAAAAGATCCTTTGAATCTTACATGTTTTTTTTGAATTTTTTTTCTGGGTATCTGTTTAATTGTGATCATAAGTATGTTTTGTTTTGTTAAGTACTTTTTAATTTAGGGTTACAATAAAGGCAACAGGTTCTTAATTTAATTTGAAGAAGCCAACTAATTGATTTTTGCGATCATGATTAATTGAAAATGACAATGCCGTTTGCATTGGTTTATTGATGAATAGTTGTTGGGAACGCGTCTACTGTTCAAATTGAATTGGTTGTCAATTAGTGGACGTTAAGATTATTCGGACTATCACTGAAGTATCATTGCAGTTGTGCTGATTAATTTCAACGGCCGTTTTATTGGTTTTGGATGGTGGTTGCTTGAGTGGGCCGTCAAGGTTGCGTGGGCGGGTACTCCACCTCAACTGTATGGTGTTCAGAATCAGAAGTACCGGTCCAAAGAAACAGAAGTGCTAGGTCAACTCAGAGTATTGACACAGTACGATACAGTCACACTGGGATTAATTATTGTCTTATGGATGTGAGTTCGAATCAACGGTAGCCAATATCGAAGTGACACGTCATTGTGTCTAGGTTGGGTTGACCCATTTAACAGGTTAATACTAGTTGAGAATGTTTTTTCAAGGCATTCACGCACAGTAAAATCCTCTCCTCTAGAGCATTGGGATGTGTTAACGAGTAGGGTTGTGTGTGTAATAAATATATTTCCCGTTTTGCAACAAATTTGTAACTTACATTATAATATAAAATGTAAAATTTTATCTAATTTCTTCACGCAATGGTTTCCTCCACAAAATTTTTGACAAGTCATCGGGGGAAGAGGATTAGGTTGAACAAATGATTCACTTGATGAGCAATGTAATTCCTATGCTTTTGCATATCGATCCGGTTTAAAAGCAATCGCTTTGAGGGCTATATACTCGGTCAAAAGGTCGTTGACAAAAATAGGGAGGGAAGGTGTGAATGATTGATGCAAGATTATTTTGATGAGGTCCCCATGTACAACGCCAATATCTTTCTGTGGCATTTATGCATGCGACGCGTATTGTTCCTTCGTATTCTTTACAAGATTTCTTACGAAAACTACTTCATAAGGAAGGGAGACATGTGAAAAATGTTATTTTTCTGGTGTACTGAAAACAATCACGGCTTTCAAAATACTCATGTACGGGTGCTTAGTCAATTGCGGGGAACATTTATAATATTAAGATGCTGAAGAGATTTTGCGATGTGGTCGACGCCATGTATTCGACTATTTACTTAAGCACGCCTATGATTCAGGTTGTCAAATGATTGTTCAAAAAATGGGAGCAACGGAGTTTCTAACCATACAATATGACCCATTTGTTTAGTTGTCTCATAAGATGATGCCACATGTCTCATTTTGAGGGCTTTAAGTAGAAGCGACAAATTCTGAGGGTCGAAGCCAATTCTGAGGGCTTAAGTAGAAACGATCAACTTTGAGGGTCGAAGCCAATTCTACGGGCTTAAGATAGAGATGACCAATTCTGAGGGTTGAAGCCAATTATGAGGGCTTTACTAGAAGCGACCAATTCTGAGGGTCGAAGCCAATTCTGCGAGCTTTAGTAGAGATGACCAATTCTGTGGGTCGAAACCAATTTTGAGGGCTTAAGTTTCCTTGGGGAAATTTTGGGACTTCACTGGGGATACGTATCTTATGGTTTCGCTGGGGATTTGGGGGGGAGCATTTTATTTTAAGTTCTGCAGGGGAAAAGGGAATGGTCCGAAGGTTGGATGTTTCTTAGCTGGAATTTTTTTAATTTTTATGGTGTCCTTTGGAGATGTTGTTGAGGAGGATATCCAATTGGTTTTGGGAATTCCACTGGGGATATAAGAGTTTCGCTGGAGTTATGAGTGTGGTAAAAATATTTTTCTTGGTGAAAAAGGTTCTAAAATGCATTTGGTATTTTTAGGAAATTTCGAGGGATTTTTTGTCCTTTTTTGAGAATTTTTGTACAGAATTTCAGAGAGGGTGCCTACTGGCATGGTTTGAAGGGTGCCAGACGGCAGTGGCATTGTCTTTTAGGGTACCTCGAGCAGGTGGAGGGACAATGCCGATCGGTGGGTGGCAGGGAGATGCCGATCGACACGCCCCTTAGCCTCCTATAAAAAGGGGGTGGGTTGTCCTTATTTTTCACAGCTTTCTGACTTGCCTTCTTCTGCAATTACCTTCTGCGAAGTGTTTTAGCGTTCCAAAATCATAATATGGTTGATTTCTCAAGCAGCGCGACACATATGGTGTGGCTCTATGTTGACGATTGAGCAAGCTTAGAATGGAGGGCTAGGGTGCCCCTTGCAATGGGTATCGAAAATTCTTTTGACTCATTCGAGCCAATGGCGGATGAGTGGACCCTCTTGCACGAGCCGTCATGTCATCGTTCTTCTAGGGTGGTGAACCCGGGCAGCTATGTAAGTATTGATGAAGTTTGGTATTCTTTTCTTTTTTCTTGATGGTATTTCCTTATTTCTTAGAATTTTGACAAAGTTTTTTTCCTTTTTGTCTTTGACAGTCTGATGTTTCTATGTTGACTCTGCGTGCTCGAGGGACGACGTGCTTAGGGACGTTTGGGATCACCTTTAGTTGGTGGTGTCATCAGTCGGTTTTGGGAGACTAGCTTTTGCGCTGAATGAGACACCTCGTTCTACGACTGTTCTTTGTGCTCTGGGGGAGAGGTGGCTGGACACAACCCACACCTTTCACTTTGGCTTTAGGGAGATGACGATGACTCCCATAGATCTGTAGCAACTGATGGGGCTAAACTGTGATGGGGTACAGACTGAGGTGGATAGGACTTGAGAGTGACATCAGAGGCGGTGACGGCGGCATTGGGTGATGTGGAGATGCTAGTCTCTGGGGACTCTCTTCATTTGTCTCTTTTGAGGGAGTTATTGCTGAGTAGGAGGATTAATGAGGAGGATGGGCGGAAGGTGCGAAAGATGGCCCATTTATTTATTCTGCTGGTGTTGGGGGTTTCTTTGTGGCGACGAGTGGCGAAGTCGTCCACTTGTGGTTTTTGCCATTTTTAGGGTGTTTTCGAACGCCCCTCTTTATGAGTGGGTGAGCCTGATCTTGGAGACCCTTTATTCTTCTCTTGATGCGTTCAGCCGGTGTTGTCGATAAACTTTTACTGGGGCCACGTATCTTCTTGAGGTATTCTTTATTTTTTGCATTTTCCTTTATGCATTCACATTTGTCCTTTATGCTTTTTATTCTCGATTTCTTGATTGCTAACCTTTTGTCCTTTTGCAGACATGGTTCTATGAGGTTATTGGGTTTAACACCCAAATGATATCTTTGAATGATGAGTCTATTGGTGATTTTTTTTGGCGAAAGTCCAACCGACAGTCGAAGAAGTCTCTCTCTGGAGACAGTGAGTCAGGTCTTGAATAGCCTGACGAGCGAGCGGGTAAATCCTTATTTCCTCTTCTTTTGAGACTATTTTTTTCTTTGTTGATCTTTTCGATATTGATCTTTATCCAATGGGGATTTTAAAGGTGACCTTCTATTCGTGGGGGGCGTCCATCCAGCACACAGGGTTGACTGGGGGGAACGCGCAGATGCGGCTTTTGTTGGCGCATGAATTTGGTTACTCCTGGTATCTTGGGGAGAGAGTAGTCCGGTAAGTTATAAAGGGTGCGGTTATGGTGCCACCGACGAGGCCCTCGGTGTATATAAGGTGAGTGCGGGAGATATTTGATGATGTGCGAGTAGCGACGATGACGGGTGAGCCTTACTCGTCATATACTGACACGGTAGTGGTGTATGATTATTTGGACTTTATGTCAAGCTGGTTGATGCCGCCCAGCATATATGACGTGATGCCTCTACCCTTGGCGGGTTCGAGTCCGTCGGTGGGGTCTGTCCATAGTGAAGGTGGGGCGTCGGCATTGGCGACGACGATGACCTCGGAGGTTCCTTTTGTGCGATTGGCCCCTCCTTCTTATAATATTTAGTGGGCTAATGGAAGGTCGGTGAGTTTGCTACACCGTCCTAATGCGATGGATCGGGAGGATCTGGGTTTGACTGAGGAGGTCTTTGAGCCACCGGTATATTTTTCATCTCTTTGATTTCCGAATTTATTCCTTTGCCTCAGATTAACTGATTTTCTCTTTTCTATTTCTCTTTGCAGCATATCCGGGTCTCCACCACCTGGCTGAAGGATGTTCGGATTGGATATCTTTGGCGACCGCCCACATTCGAGATGTAATTTCGGTTCCTTCTTTTTCGGTGCCGCCTGCCTCATCTGAGGAAGGGTCTGGCTCGAGGTGTGGTGGTACGTCGTCTCTTCGTCAGGGAAAAAGAGCGCGCCGCAGGGAAGGAGGCTCCTAGAGAGGGAGGGAGGGAGAGAGAAAGAAAATGTGGGTTCGGACTGAGTCCCGTTGTATTTTATTTTCTTTCTTCAAAATCGATGTAACACAACAAATATCCATGCAAATGAAGTTTTTGTTAATTTTGTTTTAGTGACTTAATACACATGCTCTTTTTACTTTGCTGCTGAGACCGTAAAAAGGATTCAAAATGATTTGAGAAAGAATTTGTTTCAAAAACAAGGCAAGTAAAAAACATAAGGAGAAGAAAATTCGCAACTCTTTGAGAATAGAAATTATTTTATTTCGTTTTTTGGTTTTGGCAAAAAATGAAAAAAGAAAATTTCCAAAAATAGGGGGTTACCGATCGACATGACCCCTGTCCTTCCTATCGACATGCCAGTCTAGTCCAATCAATCCAAGGCTTTGATTGAACTTTCTTCAATTGTTTGGTACTTGGTGGGGTAAGTTTTTCTCTGATTTCTGTTGGGTTCCTTGTTTTTGTTTGAGGGTTTTCAAGTATAAATAGGGGTGTGGGTGGAGCATTATCTTCACACCTCCATATTCCTTCTCCTTTGCATTTTTCTCTGTTTACTTTTCAAAATGGCTCTCCCTGGTAGTGTTGAGTTTGTAAATTACCTCAAAACCTTGGAATCAATGTGCTCATACAACGTTGACTATGATGCTTTCAAGATGCGCCAGGTCTCCTTATGGCGTAACTGGACCATAGAGTGGAACATGGTGATGGTAGAAATAATGTTATGGTATTCTGAAGACCATATCTTTCACTTCGGGTTGGATGAGGTATGTTCGACCTATGAAAAGTTCTCTTCCACGTTGAGGATAAATCCTAGTGTTACGACGGCTATGCTCGAGTTTCTCGCTTCCCTAGGGAGTTGTTAGCGGGACTCCTTTATATCTCGCCTTTGGCGTCTAGATCACTGGTTATAGAAGGAATGGTCGTTCGTCCTGCTGTGTTGCATTTTGTTCATTTGCAGGATGTTGGTGATGCTGGCTATGCTGGAGCCGTCATTCTGGGTTTGGTTTCAAAACTGTTGTTAGTGACTGGGAAATTGCTGGTGGACCCACAACTTATAGTCACTGCTTCTTGGATGTCGTACAGTTGCAATCCTATGATGGTGATACTGGCGAAGACTTTGAATGGTCTGGATGCCTGGCGAGAAGGTCGTTCTGACTTCCTGAGGGGTAGCCCCGTAATGCTGTTTATGTGGCTATCAGAGAGATTTCGTATGGTCGTCCCACTCGAGTATCCTTTGTCAATTTGCCAAATTTCTTTTCATGCAAATTTATCAGTGTAGGCCTAGTCATTGAGAGATGGGAAAATTGGTTTGTGGAGCATGAGGCTCAAGGCTTGCGTTGGTCAGTGCCTTGGTGGGAGGAGCTTCTGCCCATTCTGGAACTAGGGGAATACCAGTATGTTCAGTTGGTTGGCCTCAGTCATACCTCTTTCTACTTTCCCTGGTGATTTTTGCACCAATTTGGCTGGGAACAAATTGTGCCACCTCGGACACTAGAATTCTTTCCTCTGGAGGATTTGACAGAGCGTATGCGCATGCTGCTTGGATCTTTGTGGGAGAATCGTCGACTGTCGACCCGTCCATCCCAGTCTGTTGGTAGAGTCTGGCATATCTTAAGAGACTATATGAAGTGGTTGTGGAGAAAAGTAGTTGCCAAGTTGCTGTCTATGAAGACTGGATAAAGGTGGTTCGCCAAATGTGATACTATAGAGGGAGGTATTGTGGTTTTCCCCAGGCTAGTTCGGGATTATCGTTTTATGAAGCGTCTGCAGCACTCTATTCAAGTAGGGGAAGTTTGAGGACCCCAGGATGTGGGTGATGATGGGGCTGGTTCCTCTGACAGTTGTTGGTAGGACCCATGAGGAATTTATCTATTAAGCTATTATGATGGGTGTTTGGTTATATGTTTGGGAATAATTTGAAAAGGTTGTTTTAGGAGTACTTGGTTTTTATTTTAGGAAGGTATGGGTATTTTGGCTAGGGAAGTTGTTTGACTCCCTAACCTGATATAATTGTACTGGTATTTCTTAATAGTGAAATAAAAAAGTTTTTGATCATCTAGCTGTGCCTCTTGATGATTTTTTACATTTTAATTATCTATACCAATCTCTAAGGCATACATAATCCTTTGGCCATGTATATGATAAAATGAACCGTCGTTCTCGGGGATAGAAAAGAATAGCATTTTGTGAAAAATAAGGGGGTCGAGCTCATGTAAATGGTATGAGCTGCCTACGTACCTCCGGGGGCTTTGGAAATTTTTTAAAATTCATTTTTGAAAGCAAAAAGATTTTTTTAGAGGATCAGGCCACACGGAGTTCTGAGTAGAGGAAAATGAAGAATGTTTTTTTAATATAAGGGAGATGAGAAGAGTCATAGCGCGTCGAGATTTTGGACTAGGGGCAAAACTTCTTGAGACAGTCCAGGTTGATTAGACGAGCCATATCTTCTCCATGATGTAGGGGAAACTCCAATTGGGTTTGAATTTCCCTCCAGGGTCCCTAATTGGCTCTATAATTTCTTTAAGGGATAAGTCCCCTTCTTGAACACCACGGTCCTTGACTCTCTTGTTGAATGATCACACTATCCAGTGATGTTACCCTTATATGTGATTTAAAGCCTTTAGTCTCCTTTCATCCAAGAGTGACTGCTTGTCAAGATGGATTTGAAGCCAATCTTCCTCGCTGACTTTTCTTTCAATCATGACGCGTAACGAAGGAATTTTTAGCTGCATGGGTTAGACTACTTCCATACCATAAACTAGGGACTAAGGGGTATCCTGAGTAGATGTTCAAACTAAAGTGCAATAACCCCAAAGGGCGTAAGGGATCCGATCGTCCTAATCTCGACAACTCTCAGTCATCTTACTGATGATGGTTTTAAGGTTCTTATTAGAGGCTTCAACTACTCCATTAGTTTGAGGTCGGTAGGGAGAAGATTTATGTTTCTCAATCCTATACTTGTCGACCTCTTTTATGACTTCTGCCTCAAAATGTAACCCGTTGTCAGACACTAGCTCATGCGGGAACCCATATCGGAAGTTGATATTTTTCTTAATGAACTTAGCCCCCTTTTTGGCATTCAGAATTACGTATGACTCGGCGTTGACCCATTTAGTGAAGTAGTCAATGGGAACTAGGATGAACTCATGCCCATTATAGTCTTTGGGTGTAACATTCCCCATGATATCAATGCTCTATGTGGAGAACGACCAGGGAGAAGTCATGTTGTATAATTCCCACGGAGGCAGATGTTGTAGCTTGGAAAACTGTTGGTATTTAAGACATCTCCGAACGTAGGCAGTGTAATCCTGAAACATGGTAGTCCATTACAATCGGATGATTTTCTTGTGACACCCCGACTAATTAAATACCGGGTAGCTAATCCTTTATTAAATCAATACAAAATGTCAAGTTGGTTCAGTTAATAGCATCACTGTCGAAAACATTTTAAAGATTACTAACCACCTAGTATTTAAAAAGTAAGTTGCCAAATTTTTAAGTTAAGTCTGATTAACATGCAATAAAAGAATAATGGAAGAACAACATAAATCCATTCACCATAACGAAGTAATGAAATAGCCACAATAGTAATAAGTCCGGAGGAAAACTCCTCACAACAATCCCACAACTGAAGATAATAAGACAAGTCTGAATTCTGAATTTATTTACATGCCCGAAGTCTGAATAACTGAAATAAATGAAATGCCTCTAAAAGAAATGGGCGACATGCCTTACAACTGATAAATACTGAGTATAGAGTCAAGATAGATGAAGCGTCTAAAATCAATGTCCTGTAACTTCCACAAACAGCTACAGCTCGTCACCTGAATGAGGATCCTATGCATGGTGTCCTTGTGGCTGGGCACCTAAAATGGTTTTTACAAAAAAAAAATAGATTTGAAAGCAAACGGGTCAGAGCCCGAAAGTGGAGAGTATTTTGAAAATAGCAAGTGCTTTAATAACAATTAAAACAATGAATACAAGATACATGTTAGGACGTGCTCTCACATGGAATACTCACCTCTCGTCTAACTGTGCGCTCCTAACGTTCCTGTACCCAATCATGTGTTAACCCATAACTAACTATTTCAACAGAGTTTCTAACACTTCTACTCGGTTCACGTATTAATTCCAACCTTAATCAATTAAATAGAGAGTTCTACTTTAATTTTCGGATTCCCAATTATTAACAAAGCCATTTATTGATAACAGTCCCCTTTTATCTTTTCATAATGTTACCACAACTATATTCACAATTTAACATAGAAAATTCCTTTTTCATTTCACCGTATATTATTCACATCATAAATATACAATACAAGCACCCAAAGGCTAAGCTGCGGTGCACACATACTCTGCTATCCATCCCGGTACATCACGTACATAAGGATTACAAATTTCGAATCTCTCAGGAATTGTTGGAATAAACACCACACACATAAATGGAGGCGAACATAATTCAACATATCCATGGTCACGTACATACCTACGCTCCATAGTCAGCTGGCTTAATAACTCACAATTAAGTCATTCTCTTGAACTATGTCCTCTAGGCGCCACTCTAAATCCGGGCACACAAGGAATAGATGGCCCTAAGCGAACGTAAACCTCCCGTGATAGCAAGTATGGTAGGTATGTCATACACGTAAAAATCATATACTAAGCATGCACACATCTTAGATATCTCAATAATAATAAAGGTATACTCTACATCCTTACCATTATTCCAATTTATATGTTTTAAGTCTCCCGATAATATGGAGTTTAAACCGTCGACACGTCCCACGTCGAAATTTCTTATACTTAAAACCTATCACGAATAGATTATTAAGTTCCTATCATTCCTACATATAACACCTTTATTCCTAAGGTCCTTACTTCTGCCCCAAACCTTAATTCATTAAATTACTCAAATTTACACTTTTTAACCCAAATATTATCTCACTTAACGAATTTCATTGGATTAGAATGATTCCTCGAATTGAATTCTAACAAAGGTCTAACTTTCATAATCATGCCTACTGGTCCACCTTAAGTTTAAGGGTATTCATAAGTCTCCAATAATATTTTCCAAGAGTTAACTTCATTAAAATTTAAGTAGGGAAAAACTTTACTCATTCTGGGAAGGTCGATCGATCGACCTTTTCCTTCGATCGATCGATGGTGGTCGATCGATCGACTGATGAACATCGATCGATCGAACGCACCAGGTGTGGCTACGGACTGCTGCGTTTTGCAGTTTTCAACTCATCCCAAAACACCATTAACATGCATGAAATTCTATTCTAACTTTATAGTATCATCATACAACCATCCTACAACATTGTTAACGTTCTAAAACCAATAATTCATCAACCAAGGGCTATATTTGGATCAAATCTTCATCAAGAACCCTAGTTTCCTATTTCTTTCAAGAACATTAATAAATCTCTTCTTAAATCCGTTTTTAAATCATCAAGGGTCATAATTTTGAATTCATAATTCGTCCAGATTGTTACTACATGCAGTCGCTAACATAATTCATAGTTTTTAACTTCCAATTCATGGGTCTATATCATCTTCCAAGATCAATTTCGATAATTCCTAAACATGGAAAAGCATAGCACTAAATCAATTGTAATTAAACTACTTGCCTCTAATCTTTCTCTGGATTTGAGGTTGAATCTTGAAGGCTGAATTGTCTTCTCTCTCTCTCTGCAGAATTCTTCTCTTCCTCTCTCTCTCTATAAGTTCTTCTTAAGGTTCTTCTCAAGGTGTTAATGGAGGTGGGGTTGGTTTTTGCCATTCTTTATGGTTTCTAACTTCTCCCGTAGCCCACTACATAAATTGGGGTTGGAACATGGCTTAGTGGGTTAATACTAAGTCAGATTTTAACTCTAATTTTCGTGGGTTTTAATTACCCAATTTCTGAAATTACCAAAATGCCCCTATAAGTTACCGGTATGGCCCAATAATGCTCCGGGACCCAAACTTAACCCCCGGCTAGTGTTTTCTGACTATTTCGACCCTTTCGAACACGTTGGTGCACTCAAAATGACCATACGGGTGATAAAAATAAAATTCAATTTTTAATTCAAATAATTATATTCCTGACGCGACTGTCACGCGCGTCCCAACAAAATTTCCCAAATTGCCGTATCTCAATCTCGCGACAATTTCAATAATTCCAATATTCATATATTGCCATATATACACATTATAAACAAATACTAACTCACATCTCGTTAATATTTTATCCGGATTAATTTTTAATTAATACACATTTAATACAATTAATCCCAAAAATAAATATCACAGAAAATACGGGGTATTACATACTTCCCCCCTAATAACTGAATTTCGTCCCGAAATTCGGAAAAGTAAGGCACACCTGGAAAAATTAGGTATCCTCCAGTATTTAAAACAATTATTAAGAAAAGCCCAAATCAGTAAATCCCTCGTTTCACAATGAGCTTGTTTAACATACTTGATACCTTATGAGAATAATCTTCGATAAATGCACCTCGCGTTGTGCTCTTATTAAACAACGTTTGAATAAAAAAAATACCTTATACTTCATTGGTTATTTTATCTCAATATCATTATGAGTCTGCACCTCACTACGCATTAACTCCCACGTTTATCAAAATATAAAACACCATTCTGGAAGGAATCAATAGCCCATCTGACTACTCTTGTCCACTCTTTGAATCTCAATTCCCGACGTTGTGACCGTTACATAAGGAAAATTACTACATCCGGTTGGTGTTGCACAAAAATAATTGTAAGTACCTTGTTCACTATAAAATAGATATGGGTGCTTTTCCCCCAACTCTACCATTAGGTAATATCTGCTCCTCATGGCTACAACATACCTCACTAGTTATTCTCGATTTGGAATTGAAATTATCCCAATGAATCCAAAATTTCTTTCATACAATCTATCAGTCGTTAGTCACCTTGCGCTTGTACCTCGGGTTATAGGTGGTTCAACCCTCAGCTTGAATCGTCATATACCACTACTTATTGTCACCCCTACCGGAATTTGGGTTTCGGGGGTTTCATACCAATTCTAAATAATACTACGTCGAATCACGTACCAGTGTGTTCACTATCTAATAGTGTAAATCACCCCAAGTATATAACAATTTCTCTCCTTCTGGACAACATGTCCCACATAATCGAAGGAACTCATTACTTATCAATAAGTTGGCTACCTCTCAAGAGAATTGTCCAACTTGACCCTCCCATTCTTGGAATCGTCGTCTTGATACAAAATTATCTGATTGATCATCTAACCCCAACTGTTCTACTACTTACTATACCTCCTTCAATGCCGATATTCACATAAAATTTTCCCCGTTAAATGATACTTAATGATCTTATCCTCCCAACGAATACCTAAAGTTTGGACCTTTACCCTTTTCATTACTTTGTGCATATCTGGACTTATACCTGATTGACATCCTCATTCTATTTACTCTTGAGTTAACCTCAACCTTCGATTGGTCGGAACTCTACTCCAAATTTCTCATAATAATTTATTCGCCTTCTCAAGAGATATCCCTTTATTAAATGGCTTTCTACTGCCTTTTCTCCAAATTTGAACGTGTTACACTGTCATATGATATCCACTTACACCTTTTCTTATGACGTTTAATCTCATAAGTAATAATCTCACTCGTCCATGTTCCCTCTTCCTTTGATTTACACTTTAGTAATTCAAGATGCCTATGCCCCTTATAACCCAACCATACGGTTTTTAAACAATATATAAGCTTCATACAAATCCCAAACCCTTTATTGTCACTGTAAATACGACGGTGCTATACCACTTGGGCGTTCTCAATCGCTTCTGAATTAGAAATCCTAAATCCTCCTTATCCTCAATGCGTCCTTCAACATGCCGTGACAAAACCAACATTATTAGTACTTATATCGTAATTTAGTAACAACTGGCTCTAATGGCCTTACCACATAATTTCTTCCTTGTAACTTCCCGTTATAACTACGTACTCCCATATCGATAGAGGTATCCAATTCATGAACGAAGGGCCACACTTCTCCTTACTACCAATCTTGCACTAAGTTTCATGCGTGGGGTGTCTCGCAAAGCGAAATCCAAACAAGGAACCCCCCCGATACACTACTACCTAACATTGTTGGTCCTCGGAATCCATTAAGCCCTGTCCATAATATGTACCCCTAAACTCTCATTTCTCAACAAAGTTACATTCTGTCACAATGACACTTAAACGAGGAACTCCTTTCGAATGACTCTTTCTCTTGACACTGATGGTAATCACATTCCATATACACCATGTAACTAAAATCGGGGTTCTCAAAATCCCGTCCCCAGACACACAACTATGAGTATAAACTCCCAAATCTCTAACGGGGAATAAAACAATGCACTCTTTTTATTACTACCTCTCTATCGTTAATTATAAAAACCAACTAACTCTTTGTTGACTAGTAAATCAATTACATACGACTCATAATAATGAAATCCCTACGCATCATGGGATTAAATATCCGAGACCAGTATACCATTTAGAAATCACAACATATTCATAAATATGTATATATACCTATATACAAAAGTACAATTACGAGTCCGGCCCTCTCACAGATGGGGCCTCGCCAGAACAAAACATGCTACCCCAAGGTGGCAATCCCAATAAACTCGTAATACCAGCACACTATCGGTATAATCATATATATAAAACCATAAATAATATCATATCCTACTCGTATAATACAACACTAAAACGAGAAATTTCATTTAAGTATAAACCGCTATCAATATACCCATTCATCCTCCGCGGATGACAATAAAAGCAACCCCCACACTAGTAGGGAAAAATGTTCTTATATATAATACAATTACTGATATACTCACCAAACTCGACTCTCAAGTGAAAATAACAATTATGACAAAGGTAACAACTCATTCATGCCACAATTTACATCATCATCTGAAGATGTAACTCATACTTCTATCTTATCAATCATCCCGACTGCTCAAATGGTTTCTGGACTTACCACACATGTTGTCCCAAACCAGATATTTCAATAACTGTTGCCCTTTCCAGGCACAGTACCTTGATCCCTACTCTTGTATCGGGAAAAATTTATAATGTACGGGTTTTCACTCCCACAAAGTACCTCTACACATACTCCACTTATTTCCGGTCACCCTGACCATGTTAAAGTGGTCCTTTCCTCGGACGTTGGTAGTCTCAGCTCTGAAGACTATCTCCATTGTTCCCTTAGCTTGATGTACCTAAGGAACACACTACTAGTTTTCCACTTCTCTTACTGGAATTACCATTGCTCGGTAGTAATTCCGCTATTGAATTATTTTAACGGTTTCTCTATTGGGTCTTCATACTTATGGTGTTTCTCCAACACCATTTTCCCAGTCTTATTCTATAAAAATTCTTCGATTTTTGTATCTCCCTATCCAAGGGAACATTAACCTCCAAATTTACACCACGCGATATAATTACTATATGTATTTATCATCCAAGCAGAATTCCCCATAAGAGCTAACAATTCTTCTTGTATGTAGATTCTCCCTTTAACATCCTCTTCTCCATACCACCTTCTCCACCCGGTGTAAGGTTCGGTACAACATTAAATTTCTCCTCACAAGTTGACCCCTGTTTGGCCCTCTTATGTGAGTTCAGAATAACATTCGCCTTTCAACCTGAACATTTGATGAAGGAACTTATGGTCAAACCATACGTGTACACCCTCTCGACATCACATTCCACTTTTTAAGTGGGTTGCTTGTTTCTCACCATTGAATCTCCGCTCTTACAAGTCAAGGAAAAAAATTTCTCTAAATTTTCACTCTCAATTGGTCATATTCTGACATATGTCCAAGCCTTTGGATACATTGCGTTCGTTTGGCTTGCACATGCCGTCTTCGCCTTTCGAGTATTGCTACTGCTAGTTCTCTTCAATGTTACATTAAATTCTTTCTCTCCCGTTCCATCCTTGTTGGATGCGTCTAATTTGACCCCATTCCTACCATAGCCGTATCCGGAAGTCTCAAGTCGCACCTTAGCCTTTTATATCTTCCAGGACTTCCGTGCCATAATATCAGTGACTTCAACTACGGTCGTCCTTCTTTAAATAAATCAATTTACCTCAATATATGTTTGCCTCCTGTTGTTCACCCAACTGCCTTCGCCAGACGTACTACATTGTTCGGCACACGAATACACCCGATCGCAAATAAGATTCACTACCATAGGTATTGCAGCAGGAGAACGAAATCTCACCAAAGATATCAACAATCCTAAACATAGGGCTCTACATCAAAGAAAGATCAGCGGAAACATAATAAGCCGTACAGATCCTAAAGGACACTAGAACCTGATGCTCTGATACCACCTGTGACACCCCGACTAATTAAATACCGGGTAGCTACTCCTTTATTAAATCAATACAAAATGTCAAGTTGGTTCAGTTAATAGCATCACTGTCGAAAACATTTTAAAGATTACTAACCACCTAGTATTTAAAAAGTAAGTTGCCAAATTTTTAAGTTAAGTCTGATTAACATGCAATAAAAGAATAATGGAAGAACAACATAAATCCATTCACCATAACGAAGTAATGAAATAGACACAATAGTAATAAGTCCGGAGGAAAACTCCTCACAACAATCCCACAACTGAAGATAATAAGACAAGTCTGAATTCTGAATTTATTTACATGCCCGAAGTCTGAATAACTTAAATAAATGAAATGCCTCTAAAAGAAATGGGCGACATGCCTTACAACTGATAAATACCGAGTATAGAGTCAAGATAGATGAAGCGTCTAAAATCAATGTCCTGTAACTTCCACAAACAGCTACAGCTCGTCACCTGAATGAGGATCCTATGCATGGTGTCCTTGTGGCTGGGCACCTAAAATGGTTTTTACAAAAAAAAATAGATTTGAAAGCAAACGGGTCAGAGCCCGAAAGTGGAGAGTATTTTGAAAATAGCAAGTTCTTTAATAACAATTAAAACAATGAATGCAAGATACATGTTAGGACGTGCTCTCACATGGAATACTCACCTCTCGTCTAACTGTGCGCTCCTAACGTTCCTGTACCCAATCATGTGTTAACCCATAACTAACTATTTCAACAGAGTTTCTAACACTTCTACTCTGTTCACGTATTAATTCCAACCTTAATCAATTAAATAGAGAATCTACTTTAATTTCCGGATTCCCAATTATTAACAAAGCCATTTATTGATAACAGTCCCCTTTTATCTTTTCATAATGTTACCACAACTATATTCACAATTTAACATAGAAAATTCCTTTTTCATTTAACCGTATATTATTCACATCATAAATATACAATACAAGCACCCAAAGGCTAAGCTGCGGTGCACACATACTCTGCTATCCATCCCGGTACATCACGTACATAAGGATTACAAATTCCGAATCTCTCAGGAATTGTTGGAATAAACACCACACACATAAATGGAGGTGAACATAATTCAACATATCCATGGTCACGTACATACCTACGCTCCATAGTCAGCTGGCTTAATAACTCACAATTAAGTCATTCTCTTGAACTATGTCCTCTAGGCACCACTCTAAATCCGGGCACACAAGGAATAGATGGCCCTAAGCGAACGTAAACCTCCCGTGATAGCAAGTATGGTAGGTATGTCATACACGTAAAAATCATATACTAAGCATGCACACATCTTAGATATCTCAATAATAATAAAGGTATACTTTACATCCTTACCATTATTCCAATTTATATGTTTTAAGTCTCCCGATAATATGGAGTTTAAACCATCGACACGTCCCACGTCGTAATTTCTTATACTTAAAACCTATCACGAATAGATTATTAAGTTCCTATCATTCCTACATATAAAACCTTTATTCCTAAGGTCCTTACTTCTGCCCCAAACCTTAATTCATTAAATTACTCAAATTTACACTTTTTAACCCAAATATTATCTCACTTAACGAATTTCATTAGATTAGAATGATTCCTCGAATTGAATTCTAACAAAGGTCTAACTTTCATAATCATGCCTACTGGTCCTCCTTAAGTTTAAGGGTATTCATAAGTCTCCAATAATATTTTCCAAGAGTTAACTTCATTAAAATTTAAATAGGGAAAAACTTTACTCATTCTGGGAAGGTCGATCGATCGACCTTTTCCTTCGATCGATCGATGGTGGTCGATCGATCGACTGATGAACATCGATCAATCGAACGCACCAGGTGTGGCTACGGACTGCTGCGTTTTGCAGTTTTCAACTCATCCCAAAACACCATTAACATGCATGAAATTCTATTCTAACTTTATAGTATCATCATACAA
Organism: Sambucus nigra; assembly: GCA_949130495.1. Classification (NCBI taxonomy): domain Eukaryota; kingdom Viridiplantae; phylum Streptophyta; class Magnoliopsida; order Dipsacales; family Adoxaceae; genus Sambucus; species Sambucus nigra. The sequence goes on from OX422219.1 coordinate 227,844,156, forward strand.
CCATCCTACAACATTGTTAACGTTCTAAAACCAATAATTCATCAACCAAGGGCTACATTTGGATCAAATCTTCATCAAGAACCCTAGTTTCCTATTTCTTTCAAGAACATTAATAAATCTCTTCTTAAATCCATTTTTAAATCATCAAGGGTCATAATTTTGAATTCATAATTCGTCTAGATTGTTACTACATGCAGTCCCTAACATAATTCATAGTTTTTAACTTCCAATTCATGGGTCTATATCATCTTCCAAGATCAATTTCGATAATTCCTAAACATGGAAAAGCATAGCACTAAATCAATTGTAATTAAACCACTTGCCTCTAATATTTCTCTGGATTTGAGGTTGAATCTTGAAGGCTGAATTGTCTTCTCTCTCTCTCTGCATAATTCTTCTCTTCCTCTCTCTCTCTACAAGTTCTTCTCAAGGTTCTTCTCAAGGTGTTAATGGAGGTGGGGTTGGTTTTTGCCATTCTTTATGGTTTCTAACTTCTCCCGTAGCCCACTACATAAGTTGGGGTTGGAACATGGCTTAGTGGGTTAATACTAAGTCAGATTTTAACTCTAATTTTCGTGGGTTTTAATTACCCAATTTTTGAAATTACCAAAATGCCCCTATAAGTTGCCGGTATGGCCCAATAATGCTCCGGGACCCAAACTTAACCCCCGACTAGTATTTTCTGACTATTTCGACCCTTCCGAACACGTTGGCGCACTCAAAATGACCATACGGGTGATAAAAATAAAATTCAATTTTTAATTCAAATAATTATATTCCTGACGCGACTGTCACGCGCGTCCCAACAAAATTTCCCAAATTGCCGTATCTCAATCTCGCGACAATTTCAATAATTCCAATATTCATATATTTCCATATATACACATTATAAACAAATACTAACTCACATCTCGTTAATATTTTATCCGGATTAATTTTTAATTAATACACATTTAATACAATTAATCCCAAAAATAAATATCACAGAAAATACGGGGTATTACATTTCTTAGCGAGCATATGGCCATTCATATGGGCTCCGCATTCCCCGCTATGGATTTTTTGCATCATCTCTTTAATGTCAGCCCCTGCGATGCAATACAAGTGGGTCCATCGAAGTTCCTCTTGAATAGTGCTTTATCACAGACGATATACTGGGCAGCTAGTCTGCGGAGTGTTTCTCGATCTTTATTGTTAGAACCTTGGGGATACCTACCATGCTTGAAAAGGCACCAAATATCATAGTACCATTAATCGACTATGTTAGGATCTTCTTCTGTGATGAGCTCAATGTGGTAGAAGTGGGGTTGGTTTATCTTGATTTTGGACAAGGAAAGGGGCCATTATTATTCCTTCGGGCATATCAACCATAGAGGCTAAGGTAGCCAAGGCATCGACTAGGTTGTTCTTTGCTCGGGGAAGGTAGTGAAAGGTGATATCTTAGAATTGGAAGGCCAACTCTTCTAGGTGGGCATGAAAGGGTAAGAGTTTCTCGTCCTTGAATTTTCATCTCCGGAGTATTTGATCGATGATGAGGGTTGAATCCCCATATACATCTATGTATAAAATTCCTTTTTTGAGGGAAACTTTGAGGCCTATCATGCACGCCTAGTATTCAGTCATGTTGTCAGTACAGGGAGCTTAATGGTAATGGGAGTGTGAGAGTCATCGGGGGAAATAAGAAGGATCCCAATGCCACACCCTTTCTTATTGGAGGTACCATCAAAGAACATTTGCTAGTGGAGGTCTTCTCGGGAGGTACAAAGGATATTCTCATCCGGGAACTCAAAAATCCAGACATCAGCTTCTTTTATAGGGTAGTCAGTCAGGTAGTCAGAGATGGATCTTACTTTCATGGATTTCTGTGTGACATATATGATATTAAACTCGAATTAAAGCATCAACCATTGGGCTATTCGGCTGAACAAGGAAGGTTTTTCGAGTCAGTACTTGATAGGATCCATTCGGTACATAAGTTTGATGGGAACGGTGAGCATGTAGTGCCTTAGTTTTTGGGTGACCCAAACAAGGGAAACACAGCCTTCCAAGGCTGTGTAGTTAACTTCGTATCCGGCTAACTTGCGACTGGCATAGTAGGTGTCTCTCTCTTTGATGGATTCTTCAAGGTATTGGGTTAGCAAATCCCCAGCTGTGGTATCTGTTATGGTCAGGTATAAGAGTAGGGAAAGACTAGGCTGCGGTGGCATGATCACCCGAGGTTAGGTTAGGTATTTCTTGATTCGGTCAAAGGCTTCTTGGAAAGCTTCATTCCAAAGTTTGGTGGAACCCTTTTGGAGAACTTTGAAGATAGTTTCACAAATAGAAGTCAACTAGCTGATGAACCAGCTGATATACTGCAACTTTCTTAGGAATTCCCAAACTTCCTTCTCCGTTTGGGGTGGTGGCATCTTGAGTATGACTTTTAGCTTGGCAGGATATACTTCTATCCCTTTCTCACTAACCACGAGTCCCAAGAGCTTCCCTTTGGTGACGTTGAAGACACATTTTTGTGGGTTAACTCGCATATGATATTGTCGTAGTCGCTCGAAGAACTTCCAGAAAGCGAGAACATAACCCTCTCTGGTCTTAGACTTGATAATCATATCATCTATGTAGACCTCGACTTCTTTGTGTATCAAATCATGAAATATGGTTGTGGCAACCCTTTGGTAGGTGGCCCCAATGTTTTTTAGACCAAATGGCATAACGGTGTGGCAAAAGGTTCCCCAAGGGGTGATGAATGCGGTTTTCTTTTGATGGTACAGGTGCATCTTGATCTGAATATATCTGGCAAAACCACCAAGGAATGGCTTGAGAGCGTGACTGGCTGTGTTGTCTATAATCATGTCGATAATCGATAATGGGTGATAATACTTTGGAGAAGCTTTATTGAAGTCTCGATAGTTGACACACATGCAAACCTTCCCTCTTAATTTTGGCACATGTATGATATTGGCTAGCCATGTGGGATATTCGATCACTAGAATGAAACCCACGTTCAACTATTTGACCACTTCTTCGTTATCCTTAAGCGACCATTCGGTGCGGAGCTTTCACAATTTTTATTTGACCAGTTTGCAGTTTGAGAGAGTTGGAATCTCATGCTGAGCTATTTCGAGATCAATGTCGGGCATATCATTATAGGACCATACAAAGCCATACATAAATTCCTTTAGTAATTCTTCAAGTTGTGTGGGCTCATGCTCGTTAAGGGTGGCCTCTATATTAATCTCGTGCAATTGGCTACTAGAATCGAGATTAATAATGATAGTTTCATCTTCATTAACTTAGACGCGGTTATGTTGTTTTTTATTAACCTTATTAAGATCAGTTAAGAATTGTTCATTTGCAAAATCATCATCATCAAGAGTTTGATTAGAATCAAGACAATTAATGTAAGGCACAACAAGATACTCAAAATCTTCATTTATTTCATTGATAGGAAAAACAGCGTTTAGAACCTCATCAAAGGGGGTCTCAATTACATCAAAGTAAGGAGGAATAACAAGAGAAGAGGAAGTGGGATAAACATTAGAGTTCGGTTGAATTTCAATAGGTGGTACAAGTGCAACATGCCAATTGAGGATAGGTGTATTAGTAGCTTTGATCAGGCGAAATGGATCCAATGATGTAGCCCCTGAATGGATCATGCAAAGTGCTATCCCTAGTGTCTGTAAGTTAAATGAATCTTCAGAGTCAATTCCCTCGAAATATCCAATATCAGCCATGGTTTTCTCAGCAAGTGGTTGCACATGATGCTGAGAACTTTCGCCCCATGAGTAGCTATCTTGAAAAAAGATCTCCCTTCCATGTTTTATCTTCTTATCCACATGAACATACCACGGTTTAGGAAAGTCGTAGAAGGGAAAATCCTCACGCTCTCTGATGAATCTTCCATTCAAGGAATCTTTGTAGACAGTCTTTGCACTTTCTAGCCTTCTCTTTAGTCGAGGCTGACGGATCATTCGGAGTTCTTCTGTTGATGGTTGATAGCCCAAATCGCAAGGAGTGAAAGCTTTCAACATAATAGGTTCAAGTTTCTGCTGTCTTCGTCCAGCCCAGTCCGAGCATGAAGTGCATGTTCTTGAATATCTGGATCACATTGACGTAACCATGGGGGTTATATTCTGGACAAACCCTATCTTTGAAATCATCCCCCACTGGGAGTAGAAGTGGTTCAACTCAAAAGCCTAATAGGAGCATATCATTTATCCCGTGATGTAACTTAAGTACTGGTTTATTGGTGCTTGCATTCTCGACATTGTCATCATCACCCAATATGATGATGACCTGCATATTGGTAAAGAATTTTAGTTTCTGATGAAGGGAAGAAGAAGCACCCTTAATGCTATGGAGCCATGGTCGTTTGAGAAACACATTAAAACAAGTTGGGATATCGATGAATTAGAATTCAACAATAGGATTTATAGGGCCACCCCTATTGTGGGTTTTATGGATCCCATTACTTCTCGACGAGTATTATCGTAGGCACGTATAATGAGATAGGTTGGATCAAGATTGATCACTTTTAGTCCCAAATAATTAAGGGTCCTCAACGGGCAGACATTAGGAGAGGATCCATTATTGACAAGGGAAAGCGGGACAATCTTCCCCATGACTTCGATAGAGATATTGAGAGCATAATTGTGGTTTGACCTAATCTTAGGGATTTCTTCTTCGGAGGAAAAGAGCATTCTAGTAGAGGTCAGGGTCCCTACCAGATTCACTGCTTCTTCTGGTGTGGTGGAAGGAGGGACCGTGGGTCCTGTGAGTAGCTTGATCAAAGGCATTTTTATGCAGCTGGGAAGATATAAAGAGTCCCCACAGAGTGTTGTTGGCTTGGGTCTTCTTAAACCGATCGAGGATCTTGCTCTCCTCAAGGGTCATTTCGAGCATATGAATATTCTCAACACCTTTTCCTTTGTCGCTTGCTGATCGTGGTAGGTTTGGAACTTGTTAATGACTCTCTGACCCGATCATATGGTTCATAGAAGAGGGGAAAAATAAAAACCCCATTTCCTCATCGATCTCGGGTTATTCAGCCACCTTGTTGATTTCTCCTAGCAGCTCCTCAAATGATATCATCACACATATGCTGATTATTGGTCTAGTTTTTTCTTGACCTTTCCCTTCATCTGAATCATCAAATCCGTCCCCCCATCTGATAGCAACGACATTATCTTTTTATGAAAAGTTAATACACTCCACAGCCACAATGGCTTCTTTATATAACTCCTCCCAATTAGGGGGAGATTTAGAAGTGAAGGAACCAAGCACCCTTGTAGTTTCAAAGCGTCAAGTCGCTCGGACATATTGCAAATTTCACAAGTTTATTGTAATAAGTCTGCATGAAGTGCATAATCTTGAATATCTGGTAGTCAATGGTCATCTGGGAGATCAATTTCAAACCAAACTCTAGGAGTTAGTTCAATACTTCTGATAATTCCATATCTTTACCTCCATAATGGGTACGAACAGTGATGCATGCTCTGGTAAGGAGTGACAGGGCCTGATCAGCAAAACTAGTAGGGTGTAGGAGAAAATATGGGCAAGTTTGGAGGGGTTTAAGAGAGTATATGAGTATGATTGGTGATTTTCTTTGTATGATCTGGGTAGATGGGTCAAACTCTGAGTCTTTTTTTAGAAATATGGCATTTGTTTATTTGGGAGTTGATTGTTGGTAGTGTTTGGTTTAAGATTAGCTGGTGGATCGATGACACCACGGTCAATCAGATCTCAGATCACGTTTTGGAGGTGGAAACATTGATCAGTCGTATGGTCGACAGTTTAGTGAAAATCGTAATGGGCATCTGACTTGAAATTTTTGGGATGTGGATTTGGTAATGGATGAGGGTCCAATGGCTTGATGAGGTTTCGACTTAAAAGGGATTGGTAAAATTTGGAGAGAGGAACGTGAATCTAGGTGTATTCCTTTAGGAATGGGTTAGGGTGGCTTTCTGGTGCCCATGAAATGGCAGGTTGAGGGATGTTGTTAATAGTTGAAACTGCAGTGCTGGAAGGCCTTTCAAACTTTTGGGGAGCAAACTATCCAGATAGTTTCTTTAGTTCAACTTTTGTTTTTGCAAGACCTTCTTTGATCTCCACTCCTGCTTCTCGAAGGGCTAAAAAATGAGGGTATTACTATCCTCCATCGCTCGAACATGGGGTAAGAAGTTCTTCTTCACAATACTAGCTTTCTCCTCTTCTGATGGCCGATTGGTCATCGTGGCTACTTTATCTCTCCACCTTTCTATAAAGTTACTGACTGATTCCCCAGGGTTCTATTTAAGTATCTCTAAATCACGGCGAGCAACCTCTAACTCTTTGTTGTACTTTTACTATGACATTTATTCGCGGGCAACATCCTCCCAACTGCGGATCTTAAACTTCTCAAGCGATAAGAACCAACGAAGCGAGCTGTCCTTCAAAGTCTGTTAGAAATTTTGGCCATTATTTCCTTTGAGGCACCTAGGAGGGTCATGGATCGAAGATAACTATGGAGATGAACAATTGGGGGTCCACTACCTCCGAACTTCTCGATGTTGGGAATCTTAAACTTTTTTGACAACCTTACTTTAAGATAGGGAGTCATGTGGGTGTACTCCATATAGTTCCTAGAGATTCTAACTTGGTCAAACTTCTTGGTCAATATGTTGAGGTCCTCCTTGACCTTGTTCAACTCTTCCTCCTTCGGATTAACGATCACATGTAGTTAGCCCCTGACTGGGCAAGATTCGGCGTAGGGAGCTTGGCTGGCGGTGACCCATTAACAGGAGGGGCATGTGGAACGTGTTGATATACCTTGGGAACCCAAATAGGCTTGGGTACGGGCTTACCCATTGCATGAGGGATGAGGACCCAGGTCTCTTCAAGAACAAGGACCCAAATTTGTTGCATCTCATAAACCTCAGTTTGAAGGTTGTCAATATTTGCAATGAGCTGAGCTAGAACCGTCATCAAATTCGGCTGCACATTCGGTACTGGATCTGTGTTCTCCACAAAAAATGAATAAATTTCGGACTTGAAAGAAGTAGCGTGGGAACTAATAGATCTTTGGGGTGATTTGACGGAAGACCGAAGCCAATAGGGAGCCAGGCCAAGGGTATGAGATTGACCTAAGGAGGAGAAAAAATACGAATTTATTTTTTGAAAACAAGGAAGGAAAACTGTTATTTTTGAAAAGGAAGGAAAATATTTTTGACAATGTTTTGGAAAAGTGGGGAACAAAATGTTTTTGGGTAAAAGGAAGGAAAAATATTTTTGGTATAAGGAAGGAAAAATTCTTTTGGTATTTTGATAAAAGAGGGAAAAAATATTTTCGACACTTCTTGGTAAAGAAAGAGGAAAGACGAGAGATGAGTTTTAGCATGATTATTATTATGTTTATTATGTTCTCACTTGTATTAGGTTTACCTAAATGCAAAAAAAAATGTCGGACGGGACTCGAGCCTGGGAAAATTGGGTTTTGAAAAATATGTAAAAATTATGGTTGGACTTGTTACCAGACTCATGGGCACGGTCATGTTTTAAAAATTGCACGAAAATTTGGGCGACATGCCGATCCGAAATTTCGGCAGAGTTTCGGGTAGAGACTGGCAAAATAAATATGAGTTCCCTAGGTTTGACACCTATATGAGGGTATGCAGTTGTTGGGTTAATTGGAATGTGTTACCACCTTTGGCATTACTTCCATATACGTCTTGCTTTTGAGGGCAATTGGTACGTGTGGACAAGTCATTTGATATTCCTCATTGTACGTGAATTGCCTTACTATATACCTCGTGGGGACATTATGTGTGAGAGCAAATTCGATATACTCGACGTACGTGAATGAGTTCCCTGCGATATACCTCCCATTATGACTTTGGTCAAGCGGTATGATACGGGGGGAACCATTTGATATACGTTGAAGGTACTTGGCCAATAAAAGGTGAGCGTTATATCGCTTAGGCTAACTGCGACCTACCAAACTAGTGCCCATCACGAAGTGACCCCCAGTTACGGGATAAAATTTGGTTAATAGCCATGCTCTTTTGTGATGTAGTGTGCAAAATGCATGATCCTTGATTAGTATATTATGGAGAGGGTCTTTATCGATCAACATCATGCCAAGCAGGGGATAATGTATATATATAAAAAGTAAATCTTTACTAAGCATGGATATGTGAGAGTGAGTGATGTGTATCTATCTACAAGTGAGTGTGTGTTAGTGAACCTAAGCATGGATCAACTACAAGTGGTGTGTGATAAGTGTGAGTAAGAACGAATATATTCAAGTGTGATAAGTGGAGGTATATGTTAGTGACACCTAAGCATGGGTATTCTAAGTGGTGTGTGAAACATATGGATAAGTGATCCTAGGTGCATGTGGTGTGAAGTTTACATGGAGAGTATCATCAAGTGTGTGAGTGAGTAGTGAAATAAGCATGAGGTATATATGTACAAGAAATAATAAAGGAGAAAAAGGGAACATACAGGTAGGAGCATACGCATACAAGAAAACAAAGCACCCATGCAAACAGAGTCTAGAACTTTTATGAAATGAACTCCCCAGCAGAGTCGTCATTGTGTCCATCCCGATCAAGATTCTTGCCGATTCCCTCTCCTCTTCTACCTCCCGAAGGGGATACAGAAGGAAGGGGGATTGGAAGGTCTCACGACCTACTTAGGAATGCTTCGGCTATCGTCGATGTGGGGTAAAATGGTAAGAGATGGGGTCGCCATCCTATTTTGCACAAAACAGGTAAAAGAACATGTTGCCACCTCAAGAGAGAATCATCAAAGACAAACTGATACTTACGAAACCAATAGTTCGAAGGTTTGGGGGCTAAGTTACAGAATGGGAAGGTGTTAGACACCCATCCCACCCTTTCAGTCTCTCATGGGCTTGTGTTATTGTTTTCCTTTATTTATCCATGAAGTGTGTGTATGTGTATATATAATAGAGATCGAAATCGTTCAACTCATACCATGGAAAATATAGAGTGAGGTCATCCATAGGAATGTTCCCAAAATAATATATAGAAAATATGATTTTTGCATTTATCGCGATTTTGATCGTTATGATGAAACTGTAATATGTGATGAATGAAATGCTAACAAACATAATATGTATATTAATGTAAGAATATGATAAATTCGGAAATGGGGTATTTAGAAAATTTGGAAATTTTAGAAAAAAGTTAAAAATTGGAATATTAGAAAATTAGAAAATTGGACTCGAGTCTCAATTTTTAATCTAAGACACGTACGTAGCCTATAAAGGCATCAAATTTCACGTAGTTCGGATGCGGCATGGGGGTGGGGTTTATCCCATAGATTCGAATGGAATTTTACTGTAGGTGTGTGTAGAAAAATGTGCTTTAGTTTGGAAAAACTGTGATGGATTATTCTATTAGGAATTTATGAGTGTAACCCTCTTTTTTTTTACAGAAAATAAAGTATGAGCAATATACTAATAAAAGTGTAAGATGTTAATGTGTATGAACTAAAGTAAGAACAAGATTATGAATCTAATAAAATTTATGCAAAACAAGAAATTTAAAGAGAGGGGGAAGTATTTGAATCTTCTTTGAAGCTTGATCTTTGATCTTAGATGAACTCCCTTGAATGTGAGATGAATGTTTTATGAGAGAGAATGTGATTTTGACAAATTTGGTATGAAAAGGATGGGAATGTAATCTTGAATGGAACTTCACATGGAGGAACTTCGCTGATTTCGAGAGAATCTTATTGAGATCAGTGATGCTGATGGATTTGCGGTGTGCTTTCGAAGTGAGGTCATGCCCTCTGTTTATAGGGTGAGGGGTGGTGTTTATAGGAATGGCCCTAGTCCGTCCTATAAGAAGGTGACCCTAGACACACTGCCGATAGGCAGGGAAATGGACCTGCCAATTAGCAGTCTCGTGCAGATTTTCTCGAAAAAATGGTCATAGAACGTAATCCATTAATCTGAATCATGAACAGGACATACTATTGGAGATCTAATTCAGATGCCTTCAAGTGTCCTTTGGACTGCTTTCGGGTCCGGGAGTTGACTTTGGGTCAAATATGGCTCAAAAGTGCACATCTATCTTTTGGACGAGAGATCACCGGACGGAAATGGATCGTTCGTCTGCATGGTAAGTCAGCATCACACACGGGATGGACCATTGGAAATTTTAGAAGATGTACTTTGACATTCTAAATATCTTCTCTCGATTTGGAAAGTTGACCTTGTACAACCGGGGCTCGAAAGCGCCCGGTGGCCTGTCGGAGTAAAACGGACCATTCGTTCGCACCATAAGTCAGAATTGTGCATGAGACAGACCTTCAATAACATTATTTTGTGAAATTTATATTTTCATTCAGTATCATTTGAACTGAAGAGTTGACCTTGGTCAAACAGAGCCCAGGAGCGCTCGGTGGCCTCCGTATCAGTTTTTAGGGGAAAATGGATCATTCATTTGAACGGTTATGCTGTTTCGTGCACGGGGCGGACTGTTGGAAATGGATTTCAGTTCCCTTTGAAGATTAAAAGAGATTTAGCTCTGACGATGAAATTTATTGGGGTCAAATCGGGGCCCGATAGCGCCTAGTGACCTCTAGATTCATTTTTGATAATAAAATGGTCCGTTCGTCCGAACTGTTATGTCGATTCACGCAAGGGGTGGACCGTTGGAAAGGGGATTCAGATCCCTTCGAAGATTCAATGAGATTTTTCTCTGGTGATGAAGGTGATTGGGGTTAAACGTGTCTCGGGATCACCCGATGGCCTCTAGATCGATACTCGGAGTGTAACCTAGTGATGAGGTGCTAGGGACCTAAGGAGTGACTTAGGGGTTCCAGAATGTGGTGTCTATAATCATACTTTTTTTACTCAATTCTATTCAATATATCACTTTTGAAAATCACACAAACAAACTAATTGACCTTGGAAATTTTTCTGTTTTTATTTTCTCTAATATTTTCATTAGGCTCTTGCTAACCGTGGCTTTCCAACACAGGAGATTTTCTCCTTTCATAGCCTTTTCCCATGCACCCTCATATATTTCAATAAAGATCAAATATACTCATAGGCAATGGTTCTTACATGTACAAATCACCCATAGTTATAAAATATGTAGATGATAAGATTGATGGGAGAACATCTCACAAAGCTCTTATATAACATGTGAAGTTAAAATTCAAAATAGCTCGTGCATTTGTGTGTGGAGGCATATGCAAAGTGAATCCATTAAGCAATTTAAAGTCAAAACTACTCCATGCAAGCATAATTAAGAACAATCTAAGCATTGGAAGTCATAATTAAATGTCCTAGTCACATGAAAAATATGGAATGAAGTGGATTCAAACGTAACAATATGCCACACAAAATGTGTAAAACTAAACTACATACAAACAAATTTTTTTTGAGTTTTTTAATTTTCAAAAAAATACCAATTAAAAAAACTAACTCAAATGAAAAAAAAAACTATTTTTTGTATTTTTCAATAAGATTCAATAAATGAAAAATTGTAATATAAAAGACTCAAACAATATACAACTAGCAAACATATATATCATGAACGACAAAAGGTAGTGTATGCAAACATAATTAACCATTAGATATAACATGGGAAGTATTATGTGCAAGCAAACAAGAATAAATAATTCTAATGTGTAAAACCTCCAAATTCGATTTCCTAACCGACATAGGTATAACATTATGCTCTTGCTAATTAGGCATAAATATTCCATATTTATCCCCTTAATTTTGGTATTTTTACAGTCCCCAATAGTGCATTTAGCCCAAATTTATCTCATATTTATGTTACTAACTCTTTTTTGCGAGTAGTTAGTATTTTGTGTATTTTTCTCTTGTTTTACAGGTAATTGTGCAAGTGGATGGAAGAGAAAAGCCAAAATGGTGAAAGAATCGCTAGAATGGGAAGTATAAAATTGTGCAAGTGGATGGAAGAGAAAAGCCAAAATGGTGAAAGAATCGCGAGAAAGGGAAGTCAATAGAAATTTAGTAATTTTTTAGCCAAAACCCGGAGGAGGAGACAACTGAAAAGTTTATGTACTTGAAACCACGAGAACACTAATAGAAACGACACCCCGGTCTGAGCTACAGTTAGAAATTTTTGCGCGTTTGAAGTTGAGAATAAAATCTAGTAGTAGAAATGTAATTATGAGAAAATTAGGTAAAGAAAACAAATCTAACTCGAGATCCTGATCGAACCGGTTTGGTCAGGCGAATTGGTTCACTCCCGAGTTTGCTGATAGGTTCGATTCGCTGCATGGGTTCGGTCTAAGATGAGAGTTTTCTATTTTCCCTAGATTCTAGCTAGAAGAGTATGAGTTTATTTGGACTTATTTAAACGATTTTTATCACTATTAAAAAACCTATTAGTAGTGTTTTATCAATATTATCATTCAATGTAAGGCAACATATGACCAATAACTTCTTGGAGCAACAAGTTACAACTTTTGTACCATTAATTTAAGAGAAAATCATAGTTTTTTCCCTTAAAAAAAACCTATTAGGAGTCGTTTATCATTATTATCATTCATTGTAAGAGAAGCTATCATTAAGAACATATTGGAGAAACATTTGCGTGCCTTTACACCAAAATTTCAATAGAAGATCACAACTTTTTCGGAATCTATTCGAGTCTTGATTCTTATTGCATGCTTTATATTCTTCATCATCTTGGTAACTTTAATTTCCATCATTTTCATCATGTTTACATGAAAAGAAATGAATTGATGCGTAGAGATTAATATTATGCTCGGCTAGATTCTTAGAGAGTTGGGGAATATGAACCCAACCTAGGCGTTGCATGTTAGTGTGGCCATCTCGGGGGGGGGGGGGGGGGGGGGGGGATGGGAGGGCTTCCCAACTTTTTTCGTAAGTGTACGCAAGATTGTGCCCAATTTCGGGGCGCTTGACTGTCGTCAATGTGGGGTAATATTTGGAGATAGATTCGTCGGCCTATGTTGCACAAAACAGGCAAAAGAAATATTGTCTCCTCGAGATAATGGCATCAATGATAATATTAATGCTTGTGAAACCAGGTTATTTAAAGGTCCAGGGACTAAGTTATGGAATGGGAACGTGTTAGGCACTCATCCCGTCCTTTCGGTCTCTTATGGGCATGTGTAAATCTTCTCCTGTTAGACTTCATGAAGTGTGTGCTTATGTGCATAATATAAATGGATAATGGATTCGTTTAACTCGCGTCATGGAAAAGGATGGAGTGAGTTCATCTTCAGGAGTGTTCCCAAAGTAATAATTCAAAATATAATGCAAGTGTTTGCCGAATCACAAATCATTGTAGAAGAACGAATGTATACATCGGACATGACATAAGCATGCAAGAATATGAAATCCATTAAGTATATATATAATAAAAACAATGTAAATGTGTATAAGGGAGGACTCGAGCCTAGGGATTTATCCAAGACGCATACACTGCCCAAGGGGCATCAAAGGCCGTGTATTTAGAAAATAACGAGGGGGGGGGGGGGGTTAACCCATAAATCCAAATGGAGGATTCTATTATATGTGTGTGTAGAGATAAATGTGCTTCAAGTGTGAGAATGTGTAGTGAGAATCCCTCTTTTGGAATTTATAGGTAAACCTTTTTTTTTTTATGAAAATAAAGTATGTGCAAATACTAATAATTTTTTATGAAAATAAAGTATGTGAAAATACTAATAATAAAGGTTTGATATTAAGGTACGTGATGTAATAAAATAAATCGCCAAAGTAAAAATAAAGTAACTAATGCTAAAACAAGATAATTTAAAGACAAAGACGGATAATTGGACCTCCTTATTGAGACTTGAAGTGGATCTTGATTGTAGATGCACTAATCTCGCAAAGAAGTGATGGGGGAATGAGGAGATGGGGGAATTTATTAAATGGAGTTTGAAAAGGATTGAAGGAATGTGGAAAATGGGCTTTTTAAGAGGGGAACAACTCTGAATTCGAGAAAATATATTCGGAATTGCTGAGAAGGATGTTTAGGGGTGCTTTTCAAAGTGAGGTCATGCCCTCTATTTATAGGGCTAAGAGGGATGCCGATCGGTAGGGTCCTGGACCTGCCTATCGGCATAGAACTTCAGTCATACTGCCGATGGGTAGGGTTCTGGGGGTGCCATTCGACAATCTAAGATAGATTTTTTGGAAAGACAGTAAAAAAAATTCAAGTTGTAAGTAAGAATCGCGCACATGACAGATTGGAAAGGGTATTCAGAGACCTTTAAGAATCTATTAAGCCACTCTCTTGTTCAGGAGTTGATCGAGCTCAAACAAGGCCAAAAGCACCAATTGGTCACTGAAGAGGAAATTTTTGGAGGAAAATGGATCATTTGTCTGAATTGTAAGGTCGATTCGTGCATGGTATGGACTGTTGGAAAGGGGATTCGAATCTCTTTGAATATTTGTTTAGCTTCGTTTAATCTGGAAAGTTGACCATGGTCAAACGGAGCTTGGGTGCACTCAGTGGCCTCTAGATCAGTTTTTGGGATAAAATGAATTGTTCATCCGAACCATAAGTCCAATTTGCGCATGGGGAAGACCATTGGAAAGTATATCTAGATCCCTTTGAGGATTCGCTAATCTTATGCTCAAGAGAGAAAGTTAACCGGAGTCAAATGGGTTCTTGAAGCACTCGATGACCTCTAAATCAATTTTTGTGGGTAAAATAGACATCCATTTAAATCATAAGGCCAATTCATGCACGGGGTGGACCGTTGGAAGGGGTATTCAGAGACCTTTGAAGATTCATTGAGCTTTCGCTCAAGCGAGGAAGTTGACCTGAGTCAAATGAGGTTCAAGAGTGCCGATGACCTCGAGATCGGTACTTGGAGTATGACCTAGGATTTGTGATGAACGAGTGAGTGCTAGGGACCTAAGATAGGGTGTTTACAGAGATCCCCTCAATGGGTGAGCTTGGAACAAGTGAAGTCCATCGAATAATACACACCATATCGACATTGGTTAAGAGGATTTTAGGTCAATTATGTGGAGCTAGAGGAGGAGGGTGACCGATTCAGAGGACCAAGGTCAGTTTTGAGGACCTAAGGATATAAGGATGACCAATTCAGTGGGTTGAGGTTAATTCTGAGGAATTAAGGAGATGAGGATGATCAATTCAGCGGGTTGAGGTCAATTATGAGGACCTAAGGACATGAGCGTGGCCGATTTAGTGAGTTGAGGTTAATTCTGAGGATCTAAGGAGATGAGGGTGAATGATTTAGCGGGTCGAGGATGTGTTAAGATTAGTTCTAAGGTGCCAGGGAGATTAATTTAGCGAGTCGAGGTCAATTCTAAGGATCTAAAGTTATGC
The DNA here is from genome assembly GCA_949130495.1 of Sambucus nigra. Lineage (NCBI taxonomy): Eukaryota > Viridiplantae > Streptophyta > Magnoliopsida > Dipsacales > Adoxaceae > Sambucus > Sambucus nigra. The sequence continues at coordinate 227,859,473 of OX422219.1, forward strand.
TAGGGATGATTGATTCGGTAGGCTGAGGTCAATTCTGAGGACCTAAAGCTGGGGACGACCGATTCTATGGGCCGAGGTCAATTTTGAGAACCTGAAGTTATGACAACTAATTCTAAGGGTTGGGTCACTTTTGAGTACCTAAAGTTCCGACGACCAATTCTGAGGGCCGAGGTCAATTCTGAGGACCTTAAGTTGTGATGACCAATTCTAAGGGTCGAGGTCAATTCTAAGGACCTTGAGTTGTGATGACCAATTCTGAGGGTCGAGGTCGATTTTATGGACCTTAAGTTTGGTATGACTAGTTCTGAGGGGCGAGGTCAATTTTGAGGACCTAAAGCTGTGATGACCAATTCTGATGGTCTAAGTTGATTATGAGGACCTAAAGTTGTTATGACCAATTATGAGGGTCAAGGTCAATTCTGAGGACTTTAAGTTGTAATGACTAATTTTGAAGGCTGAGGTTAATTTTGGGGATCTAAAGTTATGACGACTAATTCTGAGTGCCGAGGTCAATTCTAATTCGGAGGGTCGGGTCAATTATGAAGATCTAAAGTTATGATGACCACTTCTGAGGTCCGAGGTCAATTTTAAGGACCTTAAGTTGTGACGACCAATTCCAGAATCGAGGTCAATTCTGAGGATCTTAAGTTGTGATGACCAATTTTGGGGGCTGAGGTCAATTCTAAGGAACTAAAGTTGTGACGACCAATTCTAAGGGTTGAGGTCAATTATGAGGACCTAAATTTATGATGACCAATTCTAAGGACCTAAAGTTATGATGACCAATTCTGAGGGCCAAGGCAATTCTGAGGACCCTAAGTTGTAACGAACTTTTATGAGGGCCGAGGTCAATTATAAGGACCTTGAGTTGTGATGACCAATTATGAGGGTCGAGGTCAATTTTGAGGACCTTGAGGAATAGCTCTCCTGGGGAAATTATCTTGGGGGCGCGGGTGCACTTGTGGTTCCGCTAGGGATTGTGTTGTCTTGAGACTCCACTAAAGGATGTTTAATTTTGAGGTCCCAATTGGGGAATTGCAATAGACTTTGATGTAGGGGCGTCATTGGTTATGCCGTGAAGTATGCTGAGGATAAGAGTGTAAGATTAATCCAACTAGGGATTTTGAGAGTTTGTAAGGGTCTTAGTGCTCCAAAATGATTTTCTTGAGGGAAAATAATATTCCATATTTTTCTGGATTTCTTGGGAATTTTCCAGGTAATTTATAGATTTTTCTTCATTTTATGTACAAAATATGAAAGGGACTACCGATAGGCAGGCTTGAGACGGTGCTAATCGATAATGGAACGAAATCCTAGGCTTTTTTGGAAAGAGAAAAAGGTGGCTATCGATTGGTATGGGCTAGAGGCAGTGCCTGCAATGTTGGGAGATATGGGTAGAATCATTTCAGGAGATTCCATCCATATTTCTACTTTAAGGGATATGCTTCTGAGGAGGAGAGTGGATGTAACTGATGGACGGCAGGTGAGATAGACGACCCGTCTGTTTATTTTTCATTTGCTTGGTGGATTTTTGGTGGCGATAAGCGGCGACGTCGTCCATATTTGGTTCTTGCTATATTTAAAGATCGTTTTTGACCTCTAGCTATACGATTGGGGGAGCCTGACTTTGATGTCCATTTATTTTTCTTTCTATGCTTTCAGCCAGTGCCGACGACAAACTTTTACGGAGGCCACGTATCTTTTGAAGGTAATTTTGGATTCAATTTTCTCTTTAAGAATTTCCTTGTATTCTTCTTTTGTTCTTTTACTAATTCTAAGATTTTCACAAATGGGGTTCTATGAGGTGATTGGGCACAATGCATGATTGATGGTCCTGAAGGATGAAGATTTGGGTGACTTCTGCCGGATGTCCCGGTGGCAAAAGTCCAATCGACGGTCGAGTCGGTCCTTATCTTTTGCGAACGTGCGACGGGTTGTAAATGCCGTGACAAGCAACTAGGTTATATTTTTGTCCTTTATGAGTTTTTCTTGGCCTCTTCATTCCTTGAGTAGATACTGATGACCTTCTACCCGTGGAGTGTGACTCCACGGGATATGGGTGTGACGGGCCTACATGCACATATGCAGCGGTTGATTGGGCATGAGTTTGGGTACGTATGGTACTTGGGAGAGAGGGTAGTGAGATAGATCGTGGAGTAGGAGTTGGTGGTCCTACCGTCAATACCCCTATGTATATGAGGCGAGTGAGGGAGATGTCAGATGATTCCCGAACGTCAATGATGATCGGCGAGCCCTATATGAATTATACATATACAGTGGCGAGCTATGATTTTGTGACGATTAGTTGATGCCCTCCTTCATCTATGATGTGGAGAACATTCCTCCACCCACCACGACTTCGAGTAGGAATACTAGCACATCGGTGGGATCGACCCACATCATAAGTGGTGGCACGTTGTTTTCGTCAGCGGCAATGGAAGAGGAGGCTCCTTTCATTTAGGTTACTCCCCGTTCTTATAATTTTTTATTAAGTAGCGGGGAGTCACTGAGCGTGCAGCGCCATCCTAGAGCATCAGTGTCTAGGTTGACGGGGCTCACGGATGAGGCCCTCTGACCTCAGGTATATCCTTTCTCTTTATCTTTTCTCTTTTTATTGATTTTTTCTTTTCTTTTTTACCGACTGATTTTTCTTTTATTGTTGCTTCTTTGCTTGCAGTACATTCGGGTGGCGAGCAATTGACTTCGGGATATCACGGACAGGATGGCATCCATGTCTGATTATAACTAGAAGTTCGCTCCATCCTGCTTTGTGCCGCTTGACACTTCAGATGAGGGTTTTGATATTGGGAGTGGAGGATCCACCGCTCGTCGAAAGCATGTCCGCCGCGGAGGTTGAGGGCCTGAGAGGGAAGGTTGAGGGTTCGGGCGATGTTTCGTTTGTAATTTTTTATTTTTCTTTTCTATATGCAAAATGTAACCAATTGAAGAAAAACATATATGAAAAATATGCATTTTTTGGCCTTTTTTTTATTATTTAGTGACTTATCCTATATGCCCTTTTAATTTTCTTCTAAGATTGTTTATGCAAAAATAAAGATTAGTATGTTAAAAGTTAAAATGTTTATTTTTTTAGGAAAGGTGACTAAAAGTAATAAACTCAGGGCAAACAATTTTTTGTAAGAATTTATTTTGAGAATGAAAATGATTATTTGAGGAAAATATTTATTAAATAAAATAGTGAAAAGGAGTAATTTCAAAAGAAATGACCCAGGGGTAGTTTTTCAAAGTAAGATTTTTTCAAAAATTGATTTTAGTAAAAGTGTAAAGATAGAATTTTTCAAAATAAGGAGGACGTCGATCGACATACCCCGTCACTTGCCTATCGGCATGAGCATCAGGTCATATCATCCATAGGCTTTGATTGCACTATCTTGCACATCAGTATAATCCTGTAAGGATGAGAATTAATTGTGTTTCCAGATTTTTTATTTTTTTACCAAAGATTTTGAGTATAAAAGGAGGGGTATGGAATATGATTTCTCCACTGATACCCACAATTCTCTTCTTGCTTCTCATTTCCTAGTCCCAAATAGATATTCCCATGTATGAAGAATTCTCGTCTTACCTTGATGGTCTGGAATCTATTTGCCTATACAATGTGGACTATGATGCTTTCAACTTGCGTAGAATTTCTCTGTGGCATAATCGAGTCATAGACTGGAACTTTCTAACAACGATGGTACGATTTTGGTACCCTGAGGACCACGTCTTTCATTTTGGCATGGACGAGGTCTATCTTACTTAAAAAGAATTCTCAACAATATTAGGGTCATCCCTAGTGTGGCGGCAGCTATGCACAATTTTTCCCATTCTCTACAGGCATTTCTAGAGGAGTTGCTCCATATTTATCCTTCGGCGGCTCAACTGTTGCTTACTAGAGGGATTATTTTTCTCAAGCGGACCATGTATCCCGTACGCCTTAGGGGTTTTGAGGATGTTGGATTTTTCCAGAGCTATTTCCTTGGGCCTAATCGCGATGATTTTACTGGTGACAGGGGGATTGAGGTTTGATCCTGTGATAACGTCATTGATGTCTTACCGCCATAATTCTGCGGCAGCGGTGCTGGCTGAGACCTTAAACGATCTTGATGCTTGGAAAGGGTTCATTCTAACTTATTAAGGGGAGTCCAATAATTTTTTTCATGTGGCTTGCAGAGATATTTTGTCTGACGACCCCTCTTGAGTAACCCCTGGCGGGTGTGCCTAATTTTTTTATTCGTCCTTTCTTCCATTTTGGCCCATCGGTAGAGAATTGGTTCAACTAGTTTGTGGAACAAGGAGCCCAATGTCTTCGTTGGTCAGTGCCATGGTGGGAAGACTTACAACCTATTTTGTAGCTTATAGAGTACCGATATGTGCATTTGGTGGGCCTTCATCTAGCTTCCTTTTATTTCCCCTGAAGGCTTCTGCACCAAGTCGAATGGGAACAAATTATTCCCCCCTGTATAAAAAACTTTTTCTCAGTGGAGAACCTGACTAAATCTTTGCGGATGATGTTGGGTTCCTTATGGGAGTGCCATCGATCATCTACCCATCAGTCACAGTCTGTATGAGGGTCCTGGCATGTGTCCGGGGACTACCTGAAGTGGTCATAGAAGCGAATATTGGAGAGAATCTTGGAGGAAGAGACTGGTCAAATGTGGGTTATCTCCTTCGACACCATGGAGGAAGGTGTTATGGTATTATCCAGGTCTTTCAGGGCGTACCAGTCCATAGAGCGCATACAGGGTGTTAACCAAGAGTGGGAGACTTGGGGACCTCCAGAGGAGGGAATAATGATGAAGCGGGGTCATCAGGGAAGTTGAAGGCAATGCCTTGTGAATCTTGGGTGATTTTATTTGTGAAGCTAGGTAAATTTTGGTGTTTTATGTTTTTGGGTTTGGAATAATTTTTGTGAAGCTTGGTAAAAGTTAGGTCCGTTTAAAGATGGCTTAGTTAGTAGAAGGGGGTGGTTTATGTAGCTCCCTTTACTGATACTTCATGTAATAGAGATGTATTATCAATTAGATATAAAAATGATTTTGATCCTATTTTATTGCACCTCTTGATGAGTTTTTCATTCGAATGATCTATACCAATCGCTAAGGCATACAAAATCCTTTTGTTCATGTAAATGATAAGATTGATCATCGTTCTCGGAGGTTAGAAAAGAGTAGCATTTTGTGAAAAAGAAGGGGACCGAGCCCATGTATGGCGTATGGGTTGCCTACGAACCTCTGGGAGTTTGAAAATTTTCTCGAGTCTTATTTAGAAAAGAAGATGTTTTTATAGGATCAGGTCACAAGTAGTTCTGGTTAGGGGAAATGAAGAAATTTTCTTTTTTTCTTTTTTTAGAATATAAGGGGCATGAGAGGAGTTGTAGCGCACCGATATTGCGAACTATTAGTAAAATTTATTGAGATGGCCCAAGTTAATTGGAAGTGCCATATCTTTTTTGTCAAGGTCTATGAGCATAGCGGTGCTACCTGACAGAATTTTCTTCACAACACAGGGGCCATTCCAATTCAGTTTGAATTTCCCTCTGGGGTCCTAGACGAGTTCTATTATTTTGTTGAGGGCAAGGTCTCCTTCCTAGACACCGCGGTCCGTAACTTTTAATTTGAGTGATCACGTTATCCATCGATTGTACCCCTGTATATGGTATAGAGTCTTAAGTCTCTTTTCATCTAAGAGTGATAGTTCGTCAAAGTGGCTCTAATGCCAGTATTCTTCGCTAACTTTTCTTTTGAACATGATGCATAGGGAAGGTATTTCTAGCTCAACGAGTAGGACTGCTTCTATACCATACACTAAAGAATAAGGGGTAGCCCTAATAGGCATTCTGATTAAGGTGAGGTAGCCCCAAAAGGACTAATGGTTCCAATTGGCCCAATCTCTGCAACTCTCAGTCATCTTCCTAATTATGGTTTTGATATTTTTATTGCCGGTGACAACACCATTGGTTTGGGGATGATAGGGAGAAGATTTGTGTTTATGAATCCCATATATTCATCGACTAGTTCCGTGACCTCGACTTCGAAGTGGAGTCCATTATTTGATACGAACTTATGGGGAACTTAGTATCGATAAATGATGTTCTTTGTGATAAACTTGGCTAGTTTTTTTGCATTTAGAACTGCATATGACTCGACTTCAACCTATTTGGTGAACTAATCAATGGTGACCAGGATGAATTTGTGAACATTTGAAGCTTTGGGAGTAACCCTACCTATGATGTCGATGCGCTAGGTGGAGAAAGGTTAGGGAAAGGTTATATTTTATAGTTCTCGACGAGGTAAGTGTTGGAGAATGGAAAACTACTGACATTTGAGGCATCTTCGAATATATGAGTGAAGTCTTAAATAATAATGGTCCAGTAGGATCCTTGACGGATGATCTTCTTAGAAATCATATGACCGTTCATGTGGGGCCCGCATTCCCCACTATGGATCTTATGTATCATTTATTCGATATCAACCCCTTTTATGCAATGCAAATGGGTTCCATCGAAGTTTCTCTTGAAAATCACTTTGTCACAGATGATATACTGGGCAGAAAATTTACAAAGGAAGGAGAAGTCTTTCTTATCCGAGTCTTGGGGATACCTACCATGTTTAAGGAGGCTCCAAATGTCATAGTACCATAACCCGACCATATCAGAATCTTCCTTAGTGACGAGCTCGATGTGGTAGCAGTGGGTGGGCATAGTTTGTTTCTGAACTAGAAAAGGTCCCATTGTTATTCCCTTAGGCATGTCGACCATAGAGGCCAGGGTAATAAGGGGGTCAACTAGGTTGTTCTTTGTACAAGGATAGTAGTGAAAGTTTACATCTTTGAACTGGGATTCCACCTCTTCTAGGTAGGCATGGAAGGGTAGGAGTTTCTCATCTTTGACTTTCCATTTCCATAAGATTTGGCCGACGATGAGAGCAGAGTCTCCGTAGATGTCTAAGTGCCAGATTCCTTTCTTAAGGGCGATATTGAGGCCTAAAGTGCATACCTTATAATGGTTCATGTTGTTCATTTAATGTAAGTCTAGTTTGATGGCAATGGGTGTGTGAGAGTCATCAAGGGTGATCAGGAGTATCCCAATGCCCTATCCTTTCTTTGTTGTCAGCTCCATTTAAGAACATTTTCCATCTAAAGTCCTCCTGAGAGGTGAAGAGAATGTATTAATCTGGGAATGCAGAAACCCAAACATTGGTTCCTTCCATGGGGTAATGATCAAGGTAGTTAGAGATGACTTTACTTTTCATAACTTTCTGCATGACATACACAATATCAAACTCGACTAGCAACATCAACTAACGGGACATTAGGCTAGACAAAGATGGATTTTCCAGCAAGTTTTTGATGGGATCTATTTGGGATACTAGTCTGATGGGGAATGCAAGCATGTAGTGTCGTAAATTCTGTATAACTAAGACCAGGGCGACATATCCAAAGCAGTATAGTTGACGTCGTACCCTGTCAATTTCCAACTGCCATAATAAATGGATTATCCTTGCGGGATTCTTCAATGTATTGGGCTAGTAAATCCCTTACTGTGGTATTTGTTACAGTCAAATATAAGAGGAGGGGGAGACCTAGCTGCGGAGGCATAAGCACTGGTGGTCAGGTGAGGTATCGCTTGATTCGGTTAAAGGATTATTGACAGGCCTCATTTCAAACTTTGGTTGATTCCTTTGGGAGAAGTTTGAAAATGAGTTCACAAATAGAGGTCAGTTAGCCGAGGAACCGACTGATGTAATGTAATTTACCCAGGAATCCTCGAACTTCCTTCTCCGTCTATGGTGGTGGAATCTCAAGTATGGATTTCAGTTTGGCAGGGTTTGCTTTGGCTTCTCACTAACCATGAATACCAAGAGTTTTTCTTTTGTGTTACTGAAAACACACTTTTGTAGACTTAGAAGCGTCTAGTAGTCATTCAAAGAACTTTTGGAGGGCGAGAATATGATCTTCTCGAGTCTTAGATTTAATGATCATATTGTCTATGTAGACTTCGACCTCTTTGTGAATAAGGTCGTGCAGGAAGGTTGTGGAATCCCTTTAGTAGTAGCCCAAACATTCTTGAGTCCGAATGGCATGATAATATAGTAGAAACTTCCCCATGGGGTAATGAAAGAGATTTTCTCTGGATGGTCAGGGTTCATCATGATTTGGTTATATCCAAAAAATCCATTGACAAATGACTTGAGGGCATGGCTAGCTGTGTTTTCCACAATCATGTCGATGTTGGGTAAAGGGTAATCATCTTTTGGGGATGCTTTATTCAAATCCCAATAGCCGATGCACATGCAGACTTTTCCTCCTGACTTCAGCATGGGAATGATATTGGCTAGCCATGTTGGGTATTTGACTACGTGAATGAAACCTACATTCAAATGCTTGATAACTTCTTTTTTGACTTTGGGAGACCATTTGGTGTGGAGTTTCCTTAACTTCTGTTAGACCGAATTGGATTTTGGGAATGTCGAGATCTCTTGTTGAGATATTTTTGGGTTAATGCTAGGCATGCCATCATAAGACCATGCAAATATGTCTATGAATTACTTCAGTGGTTTTTTAAATTGCATATGGTCATGCTCGTTAAGGGTTAACCCTATCCTAATCTCGCACGGATTGGCTACTAGAACCAAAATTAATAACAATAGTCTCATCATCATTAATTTGAACGAAACTATGTTGTTTGTTATTCTCCTTATTAAGATCAATTAAGATTTGTTCATTTGCAAATTCATCATCATTAATGGTTTAATTAGAATCAAGATAATTAATATAAGGCACCACAAGATACTCTAAATCTTTGTTTATTTCATATTCGAGAAATACAACATTGAGAACCTCATCAAAAGAGTTCACAGTTACATTGATATCAGGAAAAGGAAAAACAACATCACGTGAAGAGACTTGGATAGGGTAAATAATAGGGTCAAATTGAATCTGAGTAAGTTGCGCTGGTGCGATATTTTTGTTGAGGAGAGGCATGTCAGCAACTTTTATTTACGATGGACGGGTCCGACGGTACAACATCTAAGCAGATCATGCAGAGACTCAGCCCAAGTGTCTGCAGGTCGAATGAGCTTTCAGAATAAATTTTCTTAGAATCCTTAATAACTTTCACGACTTTCCTGGTGAGAGGTTGCACATCATGTTTGCAGTCTTTTACCCAAGAGTTACTATCTTGAAAGAATATTTCTATTCTTGGTTTCGTCTTCTTGTCAACATGTTCATACCACGAATTATAAAAGCCATAGAAGGGGAAGTCTTTACCCTCCTTAAAAATCTTCCATTCAAAGAGTCCCTTGAAACACTATTTTCATCTTCCCAACATCTTTTTGACTATGGTCGATGGAGTGCTTTGAGTTCATCTGGTGAAGGTTGATAACCTAGGAAATATGGGGGAAAGGCCTTATTCAGGACTATGGGCTCAAGGATCCCCTACTGGTGTTGCCATAGCTTGATTTTGAGCATGAAGTGCATGTCCTTGAACATGTGAATCACATTGACATTTCCATAAGGGTTGTGTTCTAGACCGACTCAGTCTTTAAAATTTTTCTTGCTGGAAGGGGAAGTGGATCTACTTTGAAACCAAAGAGGAGCATGTCATTCGTCCCTTGATGGATTTCCAATATTGGATTGCAAGTGCTGGCATTGTCTGTTCTATCGTCATCCCCCAAAATAGTGATAACCTAACCTTTGTAGAGGGGGATTGAAGGTAATCCCGAGATTATGGATAATTTCCCCATTAGCAACAGTGTTCGGGATTAAGAATCCAAGGAAGCTTAGCGTGAAAACTCAGCGAGGCAGCTTAGCATGGCAACTCATACTTTGGCTTGTTGTGTTAGTCATATTGTATCTTTGTTTATATTGACTTTAATATATAACGGTTGTAATGATGTAACGAGAATAATAAAGAGTTTTAGTGTGAGGTCAAACGGTACTCGCGAGAGACCAGGCTTGGCAGGGTTTAGGAGAACTTTCATGCTCTATCGAATGACCTCGTCGTGGGAACATTAGAGGGACTTAGTTTGGAGGATTGAGAAGTCAGGCACCATTGGGGCTTGTCCGACCATCTTAGATACACCTGGTAAAACACCGAAGAATCCTGACCGTGGAACCTCGGGCGGAGCAGCTTGGAGTTCCATTGGGCGTTGAGTTGTGAACCAAACAACCCTCTACTTAATGTCACATCTACTGTATGTGATGTCACTAGAAAGATAAATAATGTCAGACTTGCACTTGAGTAAACCACCGTGGTATTTGGGGCTGTCAGGCAGTTGGTGAGCCATCTCTGCGACAACAGCCCCCTGACACACAGTGGTTAGGCAAAAGGCATGTCTTGGAATTTAATGTTTATGACATGGAGACAACTAGGGCATCAGGTATTTAATGTTTGTGACATAAAGTATGAGGGAGGTATTTCACAGGCATATATGACTGTGTTTCCTCGGGGGTGGTGTGGGGGGGATATTTAAGGACCCCAGCCACCTTTGAGGAAGAGAGATGTTTTTTAGAGTTCAGAAGTTATTACTAGAGAGAATATACATCAGGGAGAGTTATTACAAACCAGAGAGAGTGTAATCACCCACCATTGTCATTTATTATGAAGATTTTAACATTTGATAGAGATTCTTGAGGGTGGTTGTTGTGTTTGGCTGCCTGCCAAGGTGTATCTAGGGTGCTTACTTCTCTCTCCCTCTAGCGAAGTTACTTCTAAGTTCATTACTATCTTCTGAGTTATATACGAGAGATTTGGGGTGTTTAAACTGAGTTCGGCTTCATTGAGTTTGTGTGTGCATGTCCTACAATTAATCCAAGGTTTTGGCTAATTAACTTATCATTACTGTACTCAAAAGGGGTTATGCCTCCATCTTATTTAAACTACCCTCTTATATTTGGCGACTCTACTGGGGAGGCATTCTTCTAAGCAAGGAGTATGGCACAAGATAACGTTAATCGAAGGCTCAACTTTGTTGACATCCAGCATAATGACGAATAAGCTGCAAGAGAACTGGAGGTTTTAAGGGATGGGGCTCCTCGAATAGAGGTACCTCCGGTTCAGGCAACGACAAGCATTCCAGGGGTGACACAAGATTCCATGAGTTCAGGGTTAGGACCCACTCAGGTGGCGCTCCTCATGAGTAAGTTTTATGAGTTTTTATAAACTCCGGTAGCTTCAACTATGTTGGGAGGACTGGAAGCCAATGCCTTCGTAACACCAGGGGCAACCCCAACGGCCCCACCAGGTGCAGGTGTAGCGGGAATGGTCCCAGCAAGCATATACTCTATTGTGAATCCAGTAGTGGGAACATCAGGAGTATCGACATCCCCAACTATGACGACAGCTCCAGCTGCGACAGACACTCAGCCCATGGTCCCGTTGGTTGTTGCCCCAGTAGCATCACTCATGGAGGAAATGAGAAAGGAGATGCAGAAAGAGATGCTGAAGTTCATGCAAGTCTCCTCGCAATCTGCTGGTGAGGTAGCTTCGGTCTATGATGACTTTCGAACACCTTATCCCCAGGAAGACAACGATGAGCCCTATACAAAGGACTATATTCATCCCATTTTTGAAAAATACACAGGGAAAGGTGGGAACCCGAAGGAGAATATTAAGCGCTTTGTTGAACACTTGGGAGCGCATTGTAATAATAAAAAGCTCAGGTTGAGGGATTTTTCTAAATCCTTAACCGATAAAGCATATACTTGGTATTCCCATTTGGCTCCTAACAACGTTTCTACATGGGAAGAGATGCATGTATTGTTTGTCCAGAAGTTCTTTCTGGCAGAAGACGAGTTTACTTTGACCCAATTAGGAAGGGAGAAGAAATAACCTGGGGAAAAAGTGGTGGCGTATGTTCGAAGGTTCAGGGAAATGTCCTTCGATGTGAGGGAGGAGGCCAAAGAATCCAAGTTATTGCAGATCTCTATTAAGGGGCTGCTTCCTGAGTACATCTGCCATCTTATCAATAAGACGCACGATGGGACTTTTGCAACGTTCTTAAAAGTAGCAAGAAATATATCCTTGGTGGTACGACCCAATCCAGTGGTGGTGCCCATGATGTTTAGGCAGCCGATACAACCTGTGGGGGGAGGTCTCAGCCCCCACGGGTAGGATACACCGAGGGAGGAGATGGGGGTAAGGCACCAAAGAAGGATAGTAAGAGGAAGTTCGGAAGAAATAGGGAGGACCCACCACCATTACCTTGTACAGTAGAGGAGGCTGTCAGCTGTTACAACGCGATGGTCCAAGGAGGAATGTTCTACAAACCAAAAGACATTTTCGTTAGGGAACCCGATGCAACAACGAAGATAGATCCTAAGTATTTCTAGGTTCATCGGAGGATCCAGCATCCGACGGAGAGCTATTTCACACTGAGAAGAATCATCGATAAGTATGTTAAGGAAGGGACATTGCAAATCCCTCCACAGAACATCAACAACAACCCACTGCCAGCACATGGGGCCAATCTCGTGGTGGCCTATGATGAAGAGGCAGAGAGAGGAGAAAGAGAGTCAACGATGAAGCAAGAAGAGTACAAAGAAGATTTGGAAGATTATACGAGGGGAATGGCTAATGTAGTACTGGCCTACGATGAATCAAGCGCCAAAGACTTGGAGGATGTGTACAGTGTTAAAGGTGAGGAAGCAGACCCAGTCCTAGAGTACTGTACAGTTTCAAAATCCCCAAAATTCACCTGGTTCTTCGATCAGGTGGGGGTACCGAAAGAGAGTATCTTGGAGATAACCCAGTCAATACTTGACATTGCGAGGAAGAATGCGGTCCCTTCGCTGAGATGGAAGGGACCCATGGCCAGGTTGGTCACAAGATTTCTCTCAGAAGTAACCTTCAGCGATGTAGATAGGGCTGTAAGGTTCCCTCATAATAGGCTATTGTATGTGACCGCCAGTGTCAACGGAGTTAGCTTTACAAGGACTCTTATGGATGGAGGAGCTTCCATAAATATCATGCCAATCAACTCTTTCCATGCAAACAATATTCTGAAAGAAAGGTTGGTCCCCATTCCCTTGGTGATTTCGGGGTATGATAACCAATCTTCCAAATCCATTGGGTATGTTAATGTGGGTATTGTGATGGGAAATCTGAGTTCGTATATCAAGTTCCACGTAATAAAGAGTGCAACTTCCTATCATCTGCTAATAGGAAAAGTGTGGATGCACAACCAAGGGCTAGTTCCTTCTACGTACCACCAATGCACTAAGGCGAACATCAAGGGGACAAAGGTGACCATTAGGGCTACAAAGAGGCCCTTCGTGGAATCTCACTTTGTAGATGCGGCATTGTACACTGAGTTGGAAGAGGATGTTCGGGTCCTAACGAGAAGAATGGAGGGAGAATGGGTTCCCTCGATCAGAGAAAGGATGTGGCCTTTGAACAAGCAGGGTAAAGATGTTGCAAGCAACGCAAAATCCATGACCTAAGAAGATCACCAGGTGGTCCCTCGGTCCCAAAACATCTTGAAGCATCTCAAAGACAGGATGAGGCCCAGAGTAGATCCGATAGAGCATGAGGTTCAATGATAAAGCGTGATGAGTCAATTCTCAAGAAAAAAAGTGGCCGAGGCTTCTAGAGAGAATAAGAGGAAGACAGTCACCACTACCAGCAGACAACGCAAGAAGATCGTTATAGAGGAAGGAAAATTGGTATATTGATTATAATGGTGTGAGCGGGTGATCAAAGAAACTGGTGATGAGGTTGATGAATGCTTTCTGGTAGATCAACGGGGACAATGTATAGTGATAGATAACTCCAGTATACAGGAACTTATGGAGGAAGTCGCTGAAGAACCAGATTACATGACGGATCGACCGAAGCCGCAGGCATAAGAACTGGAGCAGTTGAACCTGTTGAGAGTAGAGGAGGACCCAAGTCCCATTTTCATCTCGAAAGATCTCAGTGAAGAGAAACGAAAGGCCTTGGTGGAGTTGATTCAGGAATTTATAGATTTTTTTGCGTGGAAATACACGGAGATGGAGGCGCTAGATGAGGAAGTGAGCTACCACAAGTTAAACATAATGCCTTCAGCCATTCCAGTGAAACAAGCAACGAGAACGTAAAAGCCTGAGCTAGATTTGAAGATCAAGGAAGAGGTTCAACGCTTACTAACGGCAGGGTTCATCACACCGATACAACACCCACTCTGGCTATCTAGAATTGTCCCAGTGGGAAAGAAAGGCAAAAACCAAATAAAGATCTGTGTGGATTTCAGAGATTTGAATAGAGCTTGTCCCAAAGATGAGTTCCCTCTGCCCTCCATCGATAGCCTGATAGATGCAACGGTTGGTCATGAGATGTATAGCTTCATGGATGGGTATGTAGGGTACAACCAGATCAAGATGGACCCCATAGATGCAGAGAAAATAGCATTCAGAGCCCCGTTGGGTAACTTCATGTACAAGGTGATGCCGTTCGGTCTCAAGAATGCTGAGGCGACTTACTAGAGAACTATGATGGCCATTTTCCTTGAATTCTTCCATAAATTTGTGGAATTATATGTGGATGATTTGGTCATCAAATCGAGGAAGGAGGAGTCCCATCTGAGCAATTTGAGGAAGGTGTTTTCCCGTTGTAGGAAGTATAAATTGAAGATGAACCCACTGAAGTGTGTTTTTGGAGTGACAAGTGGGAAATTCCTAGGCTTTGTGGTTGATCGAAAAGGGGTGCAGATGGACGAAGATAAATAGCGGGCGATCTTGGAAATGCCATGCCCAATAACGGCAAAGGAGCTAAAGAGTTTCCTCGGAAAAGTCTCCTACCTTAGGAGATTTATGCCTGGATTGGCCGAAATAACACACCCGTTGATGCGGCTGTTGCGGAAAAATATAAAATTCAGGTGGGAGGAGATTCACCAGGAGTCTCTCGACGGACTGAAGAAGCTGATCATTTCACCCCAGACCATGGTTCCTCCAAAGGCAGGAATACCGTTGACTCTGTATCTCACATCCACCATAAGGTCCGTGGGAGATTTGTTGGCATAGGAGATTGAGGGGAAAGAACGGCCAGTCTACTACCTCAGCAGGATCAATCATGGGCCAGAAGTCAGATATAGTAGCTTGGAAAGGCATTGTTTAACCTTAGTCTTTGTAGCATAAAAACTTAGACATCATATGTTGTCTTTTAGAATTCATATTGTGACTAGATGTGATCCCATTAAGTATTTACTAGCAAGAACGATTTTTATTGGTAGAGCAGCTAGGTGGTTCCTCATCTTATCCAAGTATGACTTGAAGCACGTGGTTCCTCGCGCAATCAAAAGGCAGGCGTACGCTGATCTGTTGGCTATTTTGCCCTCAGGAATATTTGAACCACCCAAAGAAAGTATTTTGGGAGACGATTTGCCGGCCAATCACCTAGACGCAACGGATGAGGAATGGACAATACAGCTTGATGGATCCTCAGGAAAAAATAAAGCAGGAGCAGGGGTTATTCTTTCAAAAGGAATGGAAGAGATTTTCCTTTCCTAAAAATTCGATTTCCCTTGTTCCAATAAGGAGGCAGAATATGAAGCATTGGTGTTGGGATTACTGGAGGCTCTTCGAAGGGGGATCCATTCACTTTGCATCAAAGGGGATTCAAACTTGGTGGTTCAACAAGTGAATAGAGAGTACGCGTTAAAACACATGAGCCTGGCACCATACAGAACAATCATTCAGAGGCTCCTCTACCAGTTCCATCGGACCAAGATCAAGAGATAGTCCAGAATGATGAATCATCACCCAGACGCATATGCCACCATTGCCCAGAAGATGGTCATGAGGAATGATACAACTATCGTCATGATCCAATGAAGAATAGCTCCTTCAATGGTACAGTTAATTATACTAATGGAAGAGGACGCTGACTAGAGGGGAGAGATCAAAAGGTAATTAAAATCTGGGGAAGGAGAGATGGGGCTGAAATAATTAGCCCAATACTTCATGAATTAGGGGAACCTTTACTTCAGAAATACAGGAGGATAGCTGTCGAGGTACATCAGCCCAGAAGAAGCAGAGCAAAGATTAAAGAAAACACACGAAGAGCCCTACAAAACAACTGAGATACTCCTTTACCGAAGAATGCAAAGGGAGGGGTATTTTTGGCCAAGAATGAAACAAGACACGACAGAGCTATAATGGGAGTGCGATAAATGCCAGTTATTCTTTGAGGCAGCTGAATGTCATTTCGTGGAGGCTCAGGCTGACTAGAGATAGCCCTATATCAACTTCATTAAAGATGGAGTTGTCCCGATAGAGAAAATTGTTACGATGGGACTCCGACGAAGGCCCCCGAGATTTTACGTTCATGAGGGGCAGATTTATCGAAGGGGATACTTCAATAGGCCTTTGCGTTGCATCACGAAGGAAGAAGCAACGGAGGTCCTCAAACAGGCGCATGATCCAGCTCACATAGAAGTGGGAATGGAGGTAATGGGAAACGCCTCCAAAGGAGTTTGTGCTTTAACTTGGGGCTTAGACTTTGAGGACTTGGACTTCTTGGCCTTCTTAGCAGGTGGCTGAGAAGGCCCTTCTCCCATTGCATCTTCGATCGAAGGGGCAGTTTGTTTAGGAGCTGCAACAGCCTTGGGTTTCATAGTGACAGTTGGGATCATTGGGCAATGAGGAGGTAGCTCTTGGGGAGACTCTTTAATGGTTTTACTCAAGGGAAACTCAACCCCAAGCAAGGAGTTACCCTTAAGACCCAGTTCAGAAGAAGGGAAAGAAAGGACTGGGGGATATTGAGGGGGGGACTGAATGTACTCACGAATCATTTCTAACTGCCCAAAATGGAACTTGGTGGCAAAAGAGGTGGATACGTCTCCCTTCCTTGTGGAACTAGGAAGGGTGACACGACCGTCAATGGTGGACGTCATACCAAGCACCGCGGCTGCAGTATAGAAGGTGCATGCTTCAACGAAAGTGGCCCTTGGGTGGTTTTATTGAAACATCGGTCGAGGGGCCCCTTGATCAAACCCGAATTACCTGCCACATCTGTCAGGGTTGTAGGGATCTAAGGTGTACCCCCATTCAATATAGGAAGGAAAAAACTCGGGGCTAAATAGAAGAACCACGGCTTGTGTGGGATCTTCTACAACTGGGATGAACTTGACCATTGTGGCTACAGAAGGAAAAAAATCCCAACTATGGGCAAATCTAGACTCACTGTATGGCCTCATCACAAAGGAGTCTAAAACATCAAAAACTTCCATTATCTCCTTTCGACTTTGTTTTTTGTGAAAACAGAGGAGGCGTGGGGGCTTGTTACTACCCACAGGCAGAGGAATAGACTTGGCGGCGATGGAAGGAAAACGGGTGTAAAGAAAGCCCATCAAAATGATGGTGTTGGAAAAATTGGCCAAGTTATAACGGCCCAATGATCGTGCCATGTCTATGTGGGATCGATCCAACCAGGTATAGAGGGACCCCAAGGCAATGGCGTCTAGAGGAAGGTTGAAACCCCTAGCCAAACGAATGGAAATATTTATAAGGTCCCTCCAGGGCTGATCGTTGGGTTTCCCAGTCAGGAAGAAGCGTGAAAGAAATACAAGTATATAGGCTGGTAGTTCCAGGGATGTACCTCTACCTCGGCCCGTTATAGCACTGACATCCTTAGGGGTTGGAGCTTCGAAAAAATAATTGATGAGGGGAGTAAATGTGGCTTTGTTTGAGGAACCAGTGCAACTGTGGAAGATTCAATCCAGCTCAGCTCGATTAGCAGCCTCTTCGGCATCCAGGGCCTCATCGTGATATGTGAACTCACCCATTGGCTCAAACCCTAGGAGTTCATAGACGTCCTCCAGTGTAATGGTGAACTCCCCTCATGTAGTAAAGAAGGTGTGAGTTGTGATGTTCCATCTGGAAACTAGCACTTGTAGCACCGCGTTGTGCTTAGAGATAGTGAACTCCCCAAACCAGTAGGTTCGATGTAGCCCAACCTTTGCAATAGAAGCAACATGAGAACTCTGTATATATGTGTGCCAGGAACTGAAATGGGCTAGTGACCCCCCGGGTGCTTCGAAGTCAATCTGAGAATAAGGGAAGTCACCACAGTCCAAACGAAAATGTAGAGTCCCCTCTGGGGGTCGATAGCCCCACTTTGATAAATCCATTTCCTCATCACCCAACAGTAAAGGTTCGAATTTGGATAAGATATGGCAAGTCTTGCATGCATCAGAAAATTTATCATCTTCGTCAAAGATGGGCGCCCGATGATAGAAGCATAGTTGCACTTGACACGCAGCATTCAGGGCAGTGCCGCTAGGGGAAGTAGCAGCGCCAACAGTGGCAGAGGGGGAGCCTGGATGAGGGGTGGGGTGGAAACCTTAGAAGTACTTGGAGAAGCCATAATACAGTGGCGATGAATCGTATAACTGAGTAAGAAGGGATAAGAACAAGGAGGGAGGAGCATAACCACATGTGGTGGCGCAAAAACAGATGAGAAAGGGAAGAGACTGAGTAAAGAATTGGGCAACAATGGAGTTCGCACAAAGTTTCTCTCTCTAAGGAATACGAGAGCTTGAAGAAGAAGGAAATATAAGGGTTTGAAAAAAGAGACATTTGAAGCCTTTTAAACCTGATTTTTGAGTTTCCCACCATCGCACGTGCACGATCGCCTATAATCATTTCAAATGAACACGTGGCACTTAAGGAAGTGTTTTGACAGCTGAAAAGACAGTGCTACATCATTTACGAAGTGACGCCTGGGGAATATAAAGGGTTGCCTTCCTAAGCAGGTTTGAGTTTTGGCGCCAAAATTTTTGTCAGACATATCCAATAAACTCCCAACGGAAAAGATGTCCCAACGGTTCAAAAAAGCTACGATGTCCCCTCACCACAAGTCCAAACGTTGTTTAAATGATGAATCGACTGCATCGGGGAGAAGTTTTTCTTTTTCGAACATAGCGAAGCATTACAAGGGAGAATTTCACTTACCAAGAATCAAAACGAGTATTTGAGAAGGTTAGCAGGCCTTTCGGGAGAATTTCAAATAATAAAAAGCTAGAACGGTTGAAGCTTAGTATAAGGAAAAAGTGGCGATGTCCCTTCGTCAAAGCCCCAATAAGTCGTGGAGCTTCGGCTCAGGAACATCGGGGAGAATTTTACTTTTTCCTGGAGATTATAATGCTGCGGTTCTAACGAAGAAAAGGAGGCCAAAATTTTTACACATAGGAAAGGTTCATCGGATTGAGAAGTTTTTGTGCAGACATTTCTTATTCCAACAACAAATCCCTCCACAAAGGGGCAAATGTAGAGGGGCTTTGAATGTAATCCTGAGATTATGGATAATTCCCCATTAGCAACAGTGTTCGGGATTAAGAAGCCAAGGCAGCTTAGCTTGGTAACTCAGCGAGGCAGCTTAGCGTGGCAACTCATACTTTGGCTTGTTGTGTTAGTCATATTGTATCTTTGTTTATATTGACTGTAAGCTATAGCGGTTGTAATGAGGTAACGAGAATAATAAAGAGTTTTAGTGAGAGGTCAAACGGTACTCGCGAGAGACCAAGCTTGGCAGGGTTTGGGAGAGCTTTCATGCTCTATCGAATGACCTCGCTATGGGAGATTTAAAGGGACTTGATTTGGAGGATTGAGAAATGAGGCACCATTGGGGCTTGTCCGACCATCTTAGATACAACTGGTAACACATCGAAGAATCCTGACCGTGGAACCTCGAGCGGAGCAACTTGGAGTTCCATCGAGCGTTGAGTTATGAAACAAATAACCCTCTACTTAATGTCACATCTACTATATGTGATGTCACTAGCCAACTAAATAATGTCAGACCTACACTTGAGTAAACCGCCGTCGTATTTGGGGCTGTCAGGCAGTTGGTGAGCCACCTCTGCGACAACATCCCCCTGAAACACATTGGTTAGGTAAAAGGCATGTCTTGGCATTTAATGTTTATAATGTGGAGACAACCAGGGCATCAGGTAAATAATGTTTGTGACATAAAGTATGAGGGAGATCTTTCACAGGTATTGATGACTGAGTTGCCTTGGGGGTGGTGTAGGGGGGCTATTTAAGGACCCCGACCACCTTTCAGGAAGAGAGATCTTTTTGAGAGTTCAGAAGTTATTACTAGAGAGCATATACATCAGGGAGAGTTATTACAAACCATAGAGAGTTTACTCACCCACCATCGTCATTTATTACGAAACTTTTAACATTTGATAGCGATTCTTGAGGGTGGTTGTTGTGTTTGGCTGTCTGCCAAGGTGTATCTAGAGTGCTTACTTCTCTCTCCATCTAGAAAAGTTACTTCTAAGTTCATTACTATCTTCTGAGTTATATACGAGAGATTTGGGGTGTTTAAACTAAGTTCGTCTTCATTGAGTTTGTGTGTGCATGTCCTACAATTAATCCAAGGTTTTGGCTAATTAACTTATCATTATCGTACTCAAAAGGGATTTCTCCTCCATCTTATCTAAACTACCCTCTTACAACCTTTAACGAAGAACTTGAGTTTTTGATAAAGAGAAGAAGATACCCTTCGGATGCTGTGTGGCCATGGATGACCAAGGAGTAGATTAAAGCATGAAGGTATGTTTATCACTTAAAAATCATTAAGAGGATTGATAGGACCATCCCCTAGTGTGAGTTTTTTGATCCCCATTACTTCTCGGTGGGTATTGTTATAAGAATGCACGACGATGGAAGTGAGAGTGAGATACCTAACTTTTAGTCCCAAGCATTTGAAGGTTCTTGGTGGATAAATATTAAGGGCAGATTCGTTGTCAACAAGTGAAAGTAAGAATGCCTTTCCCAAGACTTCAACGGATATACTAAGGGCATAATTATGATCACGGCCGAAGTTTGGTATCTCTTTTTCAAAAAAGTAGAGGAGTCTGAAAGAGGTTAGGGACCCAATCAGGTATACGAATTCTTCGGGAGTAATGGAAGGAGGGATTGTGGGTCCTTAATTTTCTCTCTTCAATAGTCATATTTGGTATGAGAAGTTATTTGATAATTCCCTTTCCTTTATATGTTCTGGTAACATGAGGAAACGGATCATTGTAGTGTCTGCCTGATCGAGTCATGTGGGTCACTAAGGCAGGGAAGAACAAGAATTTCGTGGCTTTATCTACCTCGAACTAAGTGTCCACCTTATTAATTTTCCCAACAGATCTTCGAAGGATATCATTCCACACAGGCTAGCTACTGGACTGACTTCTTCTTGATTTGATTTGTAATCTGAGCTATCAAAATCACCCCCCCATTTGGTGTTGACTATGTCCTCTTGCTAAGAGTAATCAATACATTCAACAACCTCAATGGATTCATCGTATAAATCTTCCCACTCAACAGGGAGCTACAGGAGTGAAAGGACCAACTGTCCCTGAAGAATCATAGCAGTGAGTTACTCATAAATGCTGTAAATTTCACATTTATGTCGAAACCTAATGGCCATGGTATGTACCACATCATATAAAATAACTTCTTCAATAGGTGCTACCCATTAATTCGATTTTTTAGCCCACTTTTGAGCTTTCATGAATGAGTTACTGATTTTTTTACAATCAACGATTATCTCGACGGGGAATTTCAGCCCAAACTCTAAGAGTTGGTTTAACACAACCAATAACTCCATGTCTCCCCCCTCAGATCGAGTGCAGACAATGATATATTCCCTCGTAAAGGATTGACAAAGCTTGATTGGTGAAGTAGGTAGGGTGCAGGAGAAAATATGGGCAAACCTTGAGCGATTTGAGTGAGATTTTAGGGATGATGGATGCTTTACTGTTCACGATTTGAGTAGATGGGTCAAATTCTCTATCACTTTTTAAAAATATGGCATTTGTATGTGATAAAAGTGGGTTATAAGTGGTGTCGAGTTTAGGAGTAGCCATTAGGGAGATCATACCCCGGTTAATTAAGCCTATGATCACATTCCTGATGTGAAAGCATTGTCGGTGGTATGACCCGCGAATTGGTGGAAACCACAATGGGAATAAAGTTTGAAGTTTTTAGGAAGTGGATTTGGTAATGAATGGGGTTCTAAGGGTTTGATGAGATTTTGGCTTAACAGGGCTTGGTAAACTTATAAAAGGGGATCATGGAGCTCAGTGTACTCTTTTTTGGTAGGATTAAGGCGACTTTTCACTGTACAAGAGGTAACAGATTATGAAATGTTATTAATGGTTGAAACTGTAGCATTGGAAGGCTTCTCATACTTTCGAGGAGTGAATTGTCCAATCACTTTATTTGGTTCAGATTCCACTTTGGTAATGCCGTCATCAATTTCCACTCCAGCTTCTCGAAAGGCTTAAAGGTGTGTGTAGTATTGTCCTCCCATGGGTTCTCAAATATGAGGCAAGAAGTTCTTCTTCATAATACTTACTTGTTCTTCCTCTAAGGGTATATTGGTCATGGTAACAACTTTCTTTCTCCACGTTCTTATGAATATACTGACTATTTCCCTAGGGTTTTGCTTAAGAAGCTCTAGATCTTGACGTGTAACCTCTAGCTCCTCATTGTACTTGTAATGAGACATGAATTCTCGAGTGACATCCTCCCAACTATGGATATTGGATTCTTTAAGAAATCTAAATCACCGAAAGGAACTTTCTTTCGAGGTCTGCTGAAATATCTAGGCCATTATCTCTTCGAAGGCACCAAGGAGGATCATGGCTTGATGATAGCTTCGAAGGTGAACAATTGGTGGTTTGCTTCACCCAAATTTCTCGATGTATAGCATCTTGAACTTCTTTGGTAGTCTAGATTAGGGATATGGAGACACATGGTTGTATTCCATGTAATTCTCCGATATCTTGACTTGGTCGAACTTATTTGATAGCAGTTCGAGGTATTCTTTGACCTTGTTCAGTTCCTCCTTTTTAGAATCCTTGAGTACTGGCAGGTTAGCCCCTGGTTGGGCAAGGTTCTGAATAGGGAGTTGAGATGGTGGTGTCCCGTTCACAGGTGGGGAATAAGGAACATGCTCGTACTCTTTTAGGACCAGATAGGCTTGGGAGCGTCTGAACCCATGGCACGAGGAAAGAGAACCTCGAGTTTTTTGATAATCTGGTCCCGGTGTTACTACGTTTCATGGACCTTGATTTAAAGGTTGTCAATATTGGCACTGAGTTGGGCTACAACGATAATCAGATTAGGGCATATTCGGTGCTTGGTCACTGTTCTCCATGAAGAGCTCGTCAAGGTAAATCCCAAGTAGCAGAAGAATTGGTTGAGCTTCGGGGCGGTTTGATGGAATACCGAAGCCAATTGGGATCCATGACAAAATCGAGGATGCGATTGACCTAAGAAGGAAAATGATTTGAATTTATTTTTTAAAGGAGGGAGAAATTTTTTGTATCTCGGAAGGAGGAGAAAATATGTTTTGGGGTATCTTTGGTTTTTGAAAAATGAGGAAAAAAGGATAGGAATCTCATCATTATTATTATTATTATTATTATTATTATTATTATTATTATTATTATTATTATTATTATTATTATTATTATTATTATTATTATTATTATTATTATTATTATTATTATTATTATTATTATTATTATTATTATTATTAGGTTTTCACTTGTATTAGGTTTGCCTAAATGCAGAAAAAATGTCGGATAGGACTTGAGCCTAGGAAAATAGGGTTTGAAAATGTGTTAGACACAGTTTGACCCTATTCTAGTCTCATGGAAGGGGTCCTGTTTCGAAAAAAGGTAGCGCAAAAATTCGTGTGGTATGCCGACTCAAAATTTTGACAGGGTTTTGCATGGTAACTAGAAAGCTAAATATGAGTGCCTTAGGCTTGACATCTATATGAGGTTTATGCAATTGTTCGGTTAGTGGAAGGGTTCCCCCCTTTGGCATGACTTCCATGATATACCCCTTTCCTATAAGGGCAATCATTCATCACTTATTATGGACAAGCCATTTGATATTCCTGAGTGTACCTGAATTGCCTCACTATATATCTCGTGAGGATAATACGTGTGATAGCGAATTTGATATGCTCGTTGTACGTGAATGAGTTCCCTGCTATATACCTCTCATCATGAGTTCAGTCAAGCGATACAATGGGGGGGGGGGGGGTTGATATACGTCGAAGTTATGAGGCTAATGGAAGGTGAGAGTCATATCTCTTAGTCTAACTGCACCCCGTAGAACCAACGCCCCCCAAGTACATGACGAAATTTTAGTCAATATTTCCATGCTCTTGGTGATGTACTGTGCAAAAATGCATGAGTATTAATTTGTTTATTATGAAAAAAATGTATTTTTGTAATTTTTGTTTTCATAAGGAGTAAAGGGAGCACTACACTAAAGAGGGAACATATACAAGTAAATCTGGCATGGAGAATATACTACGCATGGGATGGGGAAAAATACATGTGAGTGAGTGACATGTGAATATTTACAAGTGAGTTTGTATAGTAGTGAACCTATACATAGATCAACTAAAGTGGTGTGTGATATGTGTAAATAAGCATGGAGATATATACAAGTGTGGAAAGTGTAGGTGCGTGTTAGTGAAGCCTAAGCCGGGATATTCGAAGTGGCGTGTGAAGCATGTAAGTAAAAGTGAAGCTAAGATAAAGTGTGTGAAGTGTAGATGGAGAGTATATACAAGTGTGTGAAGTGTATACGTGAGTGGAGAGTGATATATACATTAGAGAGATATACACAAAAGGAAAATAGAGGAGAAAAGGGAACATACAAGTAGGTGCATACAGACACATGATGAAAATAATAACACCCATGCATAATAGAGCCTACCCCTCTTAAAATCATCCTCAGTAGAGTTTCCACTATGGCCATCCCGAGGGGGGATGGGAGGGCTTCCCCACCTTTATTTCCGTGTGTGCATGCGAGATTGCGCCCCTTATCGGGGGGCTTGACCATTGTCAATGTGGGGTAATATGTAGAGATAGATTCACCAGCCTATTTTGCACAAAACAAGCAAAAAAAATGTTGTCACCTCGAGAGAATGGCATCAAGTATAATATTGATGCTTGTGAAACCAAGTAGTTCAAAGGTTCAGGGACTAAGTTACGGAATGGGAAGGTGTTAGGCACCCATCCCTCCCTTTGGGTCTCTCATAGGCATGTGTTAATCTTCTCCTGTTAGACTCCGTGAAGTGTGTTCTTATGTGCATAATATAAATGGAGAATAAAATCATTCAACTCATGTCATGGAAAAGGGCGAGTAAATTCATCCTTAGGAGTGCTCCCAAAATAATAATTCAAAATATAAGGTAAGTGTTTGACGAATCACAAGTGGTTATAGAAGAACGAATGTATACATCGGACAAGACACAAGCATGCAAGAATATAAAATCCATTATATATATACACACACACTAAGGTGTACCCGTGCCAACGGCACGATGATAAATTTGTTCCCGCGATATTTTTTAACTGTGCCAATGGAGTGAGAAATTTGTTCCCGTAATAAATTTGTGCCTGTGCCGATGGCGCACCCATAATCTTATCCCGTTGCACTTCTATTAGCGACCTATCATTAGCAATATATCATTTTGATTTATTAGTTCATGTTATTAATTATTTTTATCGTGACTATTTTTGCATATTTCAATTTTTTATTGTATTAATTACATACGACTTTTTAATTCAAGGTCATTTAAAATTAATATCACTTTTATCACTTAATTATTAAATGACCAAAATGCTTGACAGTTGTAAAAACGTTCAGAATGTTTCATAATAGTGATTAAGTTTGTCAAATAAGACACACGATAACATAATACAACACGAAAATACGACAACATAACATGAATAACGCCAAACTGATCCAAATTGGCATAAAATGACGTATTAGAAAAAAGTTGTAACAAAACTATTTTTTTTAAACGACATTTTTTCATCAATATAAAAATTGATTTTTTATAAGACATTTTATTTATGAAGTGACTTTTTTAGAAATAATTTTTTTTATTATGAAGTATCTTTTTATAAATAAAAATCCATTTTATGAATAATTTTTTGGAAGACAGTCTTTTATAACTTAATATTTAATTTAATTTCATAAATAGTTTATTTTTTTAAAATAAAAGACATTTTTACAAAAAATATTTTTTATCTTTTTTATAAAGAAATTTTAAATAACATCCTATTAATTATATTTTATAAATAAAAAAACTTTTTTATGAAACATTTTTTTATTACATTTTATAAAATGTTTCTTAAAAAATTGTTTATAATTATTGATAACTTTTTATAAAGTGTTTTATAACAATATTAAATGTCTTTTTGTAAAACATTTTGTAAAAATTATTTGAAGTGAAAATTAAAAAAAAAGTTTTATTATATATTTTTATCAAACAGTTGTATATATCAAAAAGTGGAAAAGATGGTTCCTTTATTTTTGGTGGGGGTATGGTATTTGTTTCGTATCATGTGTTCTTGTTTTATTGGCTCGGTTACAAATATTTGCATCATGCACCTCATGAATATAAGAAGTATGAATGAAAGCGGCCAATATTGAAAGTAGTACAAATGACGGCTTCTTGAATAGACAACGACGTAGTACTTACATACACATGAAGAAATAAAAAAATGTTATTGAATATTCAAATATATTATAACTCAAAACCCATGTAAAGATCACAACAGTTCTTACAAATAGTTTTTAATAAGAATCAACGCAATAATTAAGTTGGAACTTAAAACCCATGTAAAGATCACAACAACATGTGTGCTCATTTTTAACAAGTTTTGGAAACAATGTTAAACCCTTACACTCTTAAACATAACTCTTAACATTCACAAAACAAAACTCCACAACATATGAAACCAAGAACATTAATAAAAAATATAAACCGGAACACAATACAAAACAGGAAGATAGGTTCCCAAAAAACAAAATGTTAACCCACAATATAAAAACCTGAACCAAGAACCAAAGTAGTAGAAACCACCAAGTTCAGTTGTGTAGATCCATGTCTTGTTTGAGAGAGAGAGATGAGTCAGATTTATGGGGTTTTCATGTATCTATTTTTATAGTAGATTAAAAGAGAAATTATGTTTCTTGATCACGAAAATCAACAAAAATCCTGAAAATAACTACAAAATTATGTGTTTACACATTTTTCCATGTCTACAACACAATTTTCAAAGTTCGTACACAAAATAAAAAGGAACATTGACCGTGTTGTTCAATCAATCACATAAATGAACAATATCATCCATCCATGTCTAAGCCTCAGTATGATCAGTTTGGCATTTGCAAACCAAGAAAAATATCCCACCATAAACACTACACCAAATCTTTCGAATTGTCATGGTCATTGACCTTGACAACTTTAACTTGTCAAGGTCAATGACCGTGACAATTATGGGCGAGACAACTTTTGTTGTCACGGCCATGTCACGGTCATTGACCATGACAAGTTCGTTGGAATTGTCACGGTCGTGTCACGGTCCTTGACCGCGATAATAATTATCACGATCAAGGACTGTGACAAGCCCGTGATACTCTTTAAAAAATTGTCACGGTCATTGACCATGACAAGTTTCTTTGTCAAGGACTTATCACGGTCAATGACCGTGACAATTCTGGACAGAATTGAAAAAAAATTCAGTTGGGCAGTATAGCCACTGCCACTGCCCAACAGTATATTTGTTCCTATTATAGCAACGTTGTACCCGTTCAAACATCATATATCCAAATAAAATAGAGATAATGTAGAGAGAATATGCATCACCATATAATTCAAATGTAATAATTTAAAACAATTCAATTCAAACTTAAATCAATGTCACTAAATGTCTGGGGTATGGTTAATGCTGAGGAGTTGAGTAGGCCACACGATATACAAATTAACACATCCACTAGTATACGCCGTGTCTCATTGTTCGCGCAACCACAATTGGGAGTTCTCCTTCCCGGGCATCACATGCGTGACGAGCACCCTAGACTCGATGTCTTGAAGCTCACATCCATGAACTAGTGTACCCTGGACGATATTAGGGTCCCTCAACCCCTACCCTATCCACTAGCGATCAAATATGTCCAGTAAAACACGCTCGGCCAACCAAGTGTCGACATCGGTCTGTTGAAGGGAGGCAAATAGAGAAGTGGATCATCAAAGTCCGCACGTCTCGGCGATGAAGCAACGAGGTCCACATCCTCGTCCTCCCACACCTCCTCCTCCTGCATCTCCTCCCGCACCGCCTTCTCTTTCCCTTTACCCTTACGGTTTCCACCCAACGAATGCTTCACGAATGAGTACATATCCTGGACCGTCGCCTTCAAACGGGACAGCTTCGCGTCATGTGAATCCACCATTCGAGCCAACTCGGTTGCTAGTATCCAATCCGATGATCCTAGATTTGGCCACCCGTGAGCTCACTTCCCTTGTCCTCCCCTTGCAATCAGAGCCAAGCACTTGGCTGAGTGCGTCTGTGGATAAAGATACCTTGTCGGCATTAGACTGCGACTCATGCACTTCCTTAAGCTTTGCCTGAAACGACAAAAAGAACATGATTAGTAAAATAAGAAAATTAAAAAATTATAATGTAATTAACAAAAAGTAAATTATCAGATTACTTACAATTGTGGCCGCGATGCTTGGGGACACCTCCTATGTGGCCAACCCCCAAGGCCACTCCCCGTCCCCTGAAATAAAATAAAGTAAAATTAGTATTGTCCCCGCAAAGTAAAATAATGCAGAATAATATATGTTATGTAGTTATAGAAAAATTAAATCTTACCATCATCATATGCTCCACCTCGGCGTAAGACGTCCGGCCGGAGTAGTGCACGTCCATCTTTTTTGCCATGTTTTCCCTTCCCGATTGGCGAGATGCCAATTGTCGCTCCCCGATCTCATTGTCAATGAACCTTTGCCATTGTACCAATGAGATCAGCACCTTCGGCGGGACGGATTCACGCCATTGGATAATGAACTCTCGTGTCTTCCCAAAGTACCGGGTCCGCATATTTTTCTTCCAAATCTTGTGTTGCTCCCTCAACTGCTCCAAGACTAAATTGCGTAGCTTTGGATCCAGGTTGAATTGTTCCTGCCAACAAATACAATGTTAGTTGCAAATAAATATAAATATAAATATAAATATAAATATAAAATGAAATTGAAATTGAAATTGAAATTGAAATTGAAATTGAAATTGAAATTGAAATTGAAATTGATATTGATATTGATATTGATATTGATATTGATATTGATATTGATATTGAAATTGAAATTGAAATATTCATATAAATATAAATATATTACATGTAGTGCCACCCAAACAGCAAACTTGAGCTCATATGGAACATCCTTCCAACTAATGTACCCCGGGTCGATGATCGTCTTTACCAGCTCGAGGTATCTCGCTAATAGCCCCGACTTGTTCTCAATGGGCATCCCCAATTTTCCATATTAGCGAGAACAAGTCCCCCCCTTCCCCCCCCCCCCCCCCCCCCCACCCACCCACCACACACACTCACACACACACACACACACACACACATAAAAATATATATTTCTTAGTATTTCCCAACTTGCTGAGCGCTTTGTTCACCCCTACTTTTTATGTCAATAACCTCCACCCTCAGGTGCTTCCGGTAGGGACGGAAGCAAGGATGTTGGTAAGGGTTCCGAGGGTTAGAATCGTTGTTAGAGTTCTATCATGACATTTTAAAAATTTATGACATTTTGAAAAAAAAATTATTCAGGCCGTGGCCCATTTATTTTAATAATATAGGAGTTGCGTGGTATATTTCCTTATTATTAGCATTGTTGGATTTAATGGAATTTTTTCTAAATAAATATTGCTAATTAATTAATTTCCTTAAAGTGAAAGTCTTTTCCATAAATGAAAATTTGTTAATTACCTTATATTTCTTATAAAATGCTTCAAATTAGAGGCTTTCCCTATATAATAAAATTTAATATTCCCCCTCCACCCTTAACACCTAGACTCCGGTATTTCCCAACGGTAGCCCAAATCCAAGTCGGGGCATTACACATTCCGACAAAGCTTCACATAATTTTGTATCTACCAGACTTCAGCGAACTTCGTTCCATCATCATTCACTATTATACATTTGAGGATGTTACTACTGGATTAATTTAAAGGACATAAATGACTTAGAATACCCATGGTTTAACATAAAAATAATATGATTTTATAAGATTTTCCATATAGAGATAATCTTCATCCTTCCTTAAAATGGATAAGACTCATGTTTATTTTCAACAATTACATGGGGTGGAAAAAGAAGTATGGAGTTGGACTAAGTTGATTTCAATTGTAAAACTCATTCCTCTAACATGAAATTATTGTTTTGGACAAGAATTATACATTACACAAATGTTATGTAATGTGTGTATTATTATTGTATGTGTGTGTGTGTATGTTTTATATAGTTATCTTTGGTACCTCACGAACTCTAGTATGCCTCAATTTTATGCCAACTAATCGATCAACTATCTCATCATGACTCAATAGTAAAACACACTCAAGAGTTGGATGGGAATTAAAATATAACAACTCATTATCAAAATAATATATATGTATAAACACACACACACCAAACACAAAAAATAATATATATGTATAAACACCCCCCCCCCCGTCCCACCCCTACCCTGCCCCTACCCCTCCCCCAACCCCACCCTGCCCCACCCTACCCCAACCCACCACACATGCACACACACATACATGCACAGCCCCCCTGCCCCACCCCCTCCCCACCCCCTACCCACAACACATGCACACAGACACACCCATACACACACACACACATATACACACACACACACATATATATATATATATATACACACAATCATATATATATAAATGGAAGAGAGAGAGTGAGAGAGAGAGAGAGAAAGTAACCTGAAAGAGAGAGTGAGAGAGAGAGAACACAGCGTAGAGAGAGAGAGAAAAAAGGAGGGAAGAAACGGCGGGGGAAAAAAGAAGGGAAAGGGTTTTTTGCTGTGGCATTTGTCACGGTCGTGTCACGGTCATTGACCGTGACAACATTATAAGTATTGTCACGATCAATAACCGTGACACAAAATGCGTGTTTGTTGTCACGGCCATTGACCGTGACAAGGCTAAGCGCTGGAAGGGTGCCAATTTACCCATTTTGGTGTAGTGAAATTAAATTAAGACTACTAAAGAATAAACAAATATAAAACTAATAGTACTTAAATCTCCGAAATAAAAAAAAAATGCCCATACCATCATCTTCTTATTTATTTTTGTTATTAATAAAATTGAAGGTAAAAAAGAAAACGGTTTCATAATATGAAGAAACTAATCTACCTGCATGTTGTTGTATCAATTGAAGGTCTTATAACAAATAGGACATTAGAATTGTGTGGGCTAATGAGAATCCAAGAGGTGTGAGAATCCAATACTCACCCTTGTTGAGCCTATTCATGAGGTACCCAGAAACAACATCACCATCACCATCACCATCTTTATCTGTAGTTCTTTGATCAACATATGAAGAAGAAGAAATCATAGAGGCCAAATCAACAGCGTTAGGGTTCAGTAGGCCTATCCTAAGTGCGACAATAAGAGTTTCATCACCATCTAGTTGGATGACAATAACCCGCAGGAGATAACATGTTGAGGACACAATACCTCATCTTTATAATTAAATTTCTCCCCTTAAGAGATATTATCACAAACATTTACTGTAAAGAGAATAGACACAAAGGTCATATAGAAACGAACACTTATCCAGCAGTGAATACAAATCTGAGACATACTTATCAAGAATTTGAGACCCAATTACTGTTAAGAGAACAAATAAAGAAAATTAGTTTTGAATTAGTGAATACAAATCTGAGAGAAAGCCTCATTTGTTGATCTAAAGATCGAGACCAATTTACTATTACACCCCAAAATCAAATAACACCGTGAAATCTTTAAATTATGACATTAAAAATGAAAAGAAAATACATTTACATGACCTCATATAAGCATATAGCTATAAAAAACCTCTGAGACATAGAGGCTTGGGGTTTAACATTGAAGGCATGAGCGTACATTTGTGTGGGTATTAACATTGAAGGCATGGGCGTACATCTGTGCCCAATCTCTCCCTGTTTTCCCCATATCCAGAAAATTTGATCTTTAAACAAAACCTGAAAAGATAAATTAAACGTTAACATATTAACAAAACAATATTGAGGCAAGCTTCATAAACTTGTTTACCCTAAAAGAAAGAAGACAAAGTGTTTACGACCAGGTATGAGATACGAGTGTAATATTTCTCTCTCTTCTCTTGGTAAAGAAGTTGGCTGGCATATATGAGAGAGCTTATATGAGATATGATATGACCCCATATCTTAGGTTTTGAGTTCCAATGCACACGGATGTTGAGAGGCTCGACGTAAACTGGAGATTGAGAGGCTCGAGGTAGTGAGAGGTTATTCCATGTGGCACCATGTTTAACCGTTAAGATTGAAACTCCCAATATTAAATCTGAGCCACTAGTTAGCTTATACAAAGAAACCTCCTGATTTATATATATATATATAACGTAAATGTGTATAAGGGAGGACTCAAGTCTAGGGATTTATCCAAGATGCCTATGTAGCCCAAAGGTCATTAAAGTCCACGTAGTTCAAAAATAACGTAGGGTGGGTTTTAACCCATAAATCCAAATGGGGGATTTCTGTTACATGTGTGTGGAGAGATAAACGTGCTGCAAGTGTGAGAATTTGTAGTGAGACTCCCTCTTTTGGAATTTATAGGTAAATCCTCTTTCTCTCTTCTTTTTTTAATGAAAATAAAGTATGTTCAAATACTAATAATAAAGGTTTGATATTAAGTTATA
The DNA here is from genome assembly GCA_949130495.1 of Sambucus nigra. Classification (NCBI taxonomy): domain Eukaryota; kingdom Viridiplantae; phylum Streptophyta; class Magnoliopsida; order Dipsacales; family Adoxaceae; genus Sambucus; species Sambucus nigra. Next base: position 227,892,248 of record OX422219.1, read on the forward strand.
TGATGTAATAAAATAAAGGGATAAAGTAGAAATAAAGCAACTAACACTAAAATAAGAGAATTTAAAGACAAGGATGGGAATTATATCTCCTTATGAATACTTGAATTGGATCCTGATTGTATATGAGAAAATCTCACCACGAGGTTGGTGGAATGAGGAGATGAGGGGAATTTACTAAATGGAGTATGAAAAGGATGGATGGAATATGGGAAATTGACTTTTTAAGAGGAGAACAACTCTGAATTCGATAGAATATTCTCCGAATTGCTAAGAGGGATGTTCAAGGGTGATTTTCAAAGTGATTCATGGATTCTATTTATAGGACCAAGGTGGGAGATAATGGCAAGGATCTGGACCTTCCTATTGGCATAGAACCTAAGACACACTGCCGATAGGCAGGGTCCGAGGGGCGCCATTCGGCAGTCTGAGATTAATTTTTCAGAAAAATGGTCATAAAATGAGAATCATAAGTTATAATTGCACATGGGGTGGATGATTGGAAATTTCATTCAGATCCCTTTAAAAATCCATTGAGCCACTCTCGAGTTTGGGAGTTGACGGAGGTCAAATCGGGCCTGTTAGTCGCTAGATAGGAAAGTTTTGAAGGAAAGTGGATCATTCATCCGAACCATATTATCGATTCGTGCACGGGATGGACCATTAGAAAAGGTATTCAGAGACCTTAAAGATTTCATCCATAATTTTTTGGTTTGAAGAGTTGAACGAGGTCAAATGGGGCCCAGAAGCCCCCGGTGACCCTTTGGAGTAAAGTTGGTCGTTCGTCCATACTGTAAGGATGATTCATTCATGGGGTGGACTATTGGAAAGGAGATTCAGATCCCTTTAAAGATTCATTCAGCCTCATTTAAGATGGAGACTTGACTGGGGTCAAATGGGGCTCGAGAGTGCCTGATGGCCTCTAGATTAGTTTTCGGGGTAAAACGAACCATTCGTCTGAATCGTAAGGTTGATTCATGCACGGGGTGGACCATTGGAAAGGGGATTCAAAGAAATTCAAACATTCATTCAGCTTTCTCTCAAGTGAGGAAGTTGACTAGAGTCAAACGAGGCCTGGGAGCGCCTGGTGACCTCCAAATCAGTTTTTGGGTAAAATGGACCATTCGTCTGAATTGTAAGGATGATTCTGCACGGGACGGACCATTGGAAAGGGGATTCATAGCCCTTAGAAGATTCATTGATCTTTTTCTCAGGCCATAAAGATGACTGGTGTCAAACGGGGCTCGGTAGCATCCATGAAGATGACTTCTAGATCGATACTTGAAGTATGACCTAGGATTTACAGTGAACAAGTGAGTGCTAGGGACTTAAGGAGGTTCTTAGGGGTGACGATCCTAGGATGGGGTGTCTATAGTTAGATAAAAAATTCAACATAATTCTATATATAATTATTAGGGTTTGATACTTTTATTGATACTAATATAGTAGGTCTCTTAACTTCATTTGTCGTAGGCAATCGAAGTGTCTGAGAATACGATATACATATCAATAATCTTATCATTCTCATTTATTTAGTTGTTGCCTAAATATTGTGTGGAGCAACATTATCACATATTTAGTGCTTCGATTCAATTATTGTTCTTATTTTAATTAATTATATAATTATCAAGAATTTATATTTAATGGAAATACCTACGGTTCGGGGGATTGGATCATGACTCCACTTTTCCCAAATAGTTTTCAAAACCAAAATTCTATTTTTTTCTTTCTTTTACATTAAATTGCATTCGCTAGTTTAAGTTTCCTTAGTTAATTAGAATTTTCTCAAAAATTAAATCAACTTTTATTTTCTTTTGAGAGTCGATACCTAGATTTTAAAAGCCTACCTTGTTGTTGTCAAAACATTTATCGTCCTATTCCTTAAGGATTAGATACCAACTTATCGAGTATTACTTGAGCATTTGGCTTTCACTTGAGCCGCAGGTACACATGTAGCACACACATTCTACATTGTGTCACTCAAGTTTTGGGAACTTGGTGACTCTAGTCTTAGACTTTCTAGGACTATTCTTAAGATCAAAGCAAAAAAAGCCTAAGGTGACCTTTCCTAAAACAATGTGTGCATGTGTAGAGACAACAATGGGTGCTACCTAAGGGTTGACATTTTCTAACGTTCCTATCAACGGTTGACTCTCTTAAAAGTATGGTATTAACTGGGATAGTGGAAGAATTTTGATCATCGAAGCCATTCCCGCACTTGTCATCTTTGATTTGTACGCTGCCTAACATCTTATCCAATTTCTTCAACCTAGATTCCAAATTATTTTTTACACGACTCGAGTCTCTCTTTAAGCTCAATTATTCGAGATTCAAGTAAATGCTTAGACTCTTTAAACACAAGAAGATATTTCTTTATAACCTCCATCAAAACACAAAGGCTATCTCTCTCACCATCAACATAGTATTGGTTTTCTCGACGAGTCCTCTCACGTGCCCTAAGATCCTTAATCAAAACACTATCATCGGTTCCTATGGCACGATCTTTAAACTTAGCTTGTGACTTTAACTTAGACTTCTTCACTGTCAAAGTTTCTGCAGATAAGTCACTAAAGGAAACTTTGTGTTCACTCTCCTCCTCCTCTTCTTCATCCTCTCTCTCTTATCCACTCTTATCACCATCTCTCACTCAGGAGTCACAACTGATGGCCTCGAAAGTGTTATGCTTAGGAATATCCTAATGGGAATATTTATCGTCAAGGCTCACATGACTAGCCATGAATCTGATGAAGTTGTGCTCAATGGGAGAATCGGGTCCCTCTTTCGGATCATTATCACTAAAGGTGGCATTATACATCTTCGGTTTATTGCCCTCTGTTATAGCATCTTTTTGACTCATCCCTCTTAAAGTTATCATTACAATTTTAAGGGAAGCGTTCGACCTTTTATACATATTTTCTCAAACTTTTTTACATCTTTCGATTACTTATGATATTTGAGAAATTTCTTAAATATCTTTTCTAACGTAGCCATACCTATCAACTCAATGTAAGACTCATCATTTAAAATAGGTGTTTCGTCCTTCCAAGCCTTCAAAGTAATGCCCTTATTTTTCTTCTTCTCGATTTTGGAGGAAAACATGTCAAGCTCATAAATTTGTAAGTCACGTACAAGCACTTCAAGTTTCGTAGAATCTAGAGTACCCTAAGAATTCAAAGTCGTCACTTCTAAATTAAATGTTTCAGGCAGTGCCCATAAGATTTTCTTGAGTACTCGATTATTGGGTATCTTCTCTCTCAAGTTAAAAGATGACTTAACTATGTCAGACAGTTAATGTATAACTCATTAAAGGTCTCACTATACAACATCTTAATGGTTTCAAATTGAGTGGATAGGTTTTATAGTTTAGAAGCTTTAAGAACACTAGTTCCTTCATGGGTGAGTTAAAGTATGTCCCGAGCCTCTTTAGACATTTCACAAGTCATAATATGATGAAACTTCTTTGGGGTGACAGAACAAAACAGAGAATTTAAACGTGGAGATTTATAATTTTCCAACCTATGCTCAACCTCACTCCATGATTATATGGGTTTGGGTATCCTCTGCTCTCCAATTAAGGTAGTAGGTGGAGTCCAATTATTTAATACCACTTGCCACACCCGTCATCTATAGCCTTAAGTGTTGATTTCATACGCATTTTTCAGTATGCATAGTTTGACCCATCAAACATCTAGGCTCTAAGACTATCAAAACCACCAAAATTCATGTCTAAAAACACTGAATCTAAACACGATAACCTAGTTCTCTATCTCTAATTCCAATTTGAGAAGGCTCTACAACATAGGCAGGGATGGTCGAACCAACAAAAAGTCTATTTTTAAAATTTTCAAATTTAATGAATAAAACTTTAAATAGATAAAACCCAACAAAAAACTTGTGAACCAATTTTAAACCTTTCTTGTGAAAAATCGATTCACCCAATTTTTATCTTTTTAACCCAAAATGTGCATCTAGGTGATAAGGAGATAATATAAGTAAAGAAATACACAATGCCCCGATGTACGAGGAAAACCCACAATGAGAAAAACCTCGGACAACCCAACAAAACCATTCACCATGATAAGGTTTTACAAAGACTAGACAATAGACTTACTCAACGGTTTGTCTCCCTCACAAGCCTTGCTGCTCTTCTATCTTCAACCTCTCCTCCACAATGCAACGCCAAAGTCCACCTATGCAAGCTGATACAAAATGTGAATTCACATGCATCTCGATATCCACTAATGAGGCTCAACAATCGTCTATGAAATCAGAACATGAAATCACCGTTTCTTTATCTAAACACAACAAACTAGTACGGAGTCCACTGCACCAAATCTTTTCTCTATCCATGGTGATGAGAAACAAACTTTGGTACCCAATACAAAGATCTCAAAGCATAAGAATATGAAAACTTGGATCTTTAAACTCAATGGGTGAAACTTGGGTTTGGGAACTTGGTAAACAAATAGGAATTTATTTTTCGCTAAAAATTCTTTTAAAAATTTAACTCCATCAAGCCTTAAGTAGTAAAACATGAATTTCGAGGTGGTAAACTCATTTGAACGAAAGCCTATAGTTCGTTTGAATGAAAGGCTTACTTTGGTCTAGCGAAATCCAGATTCGTTCGAACAAATAAGTTTTTCATTCCGACGAACTTCTAACGAGCTTTCAATGGTTTCCCTTCTGTTTGGATGAGAGTGCCCATTTGATGTTCATTATATATCCGTTCCAATGAGGTTGCAAAGGTCGTTCCAACGAGGTAAAACGCCATTCCAATGAAAATCGCTTTTTGCTCCAACAAGGTTTAAAACTCATTCTAATGAACTTCGAAACAAAAAAATAATTTCTCTAAAAATAATTAAGAAAAAGTTAAAAATAATTTTGTTTAAAAATAAACACCCAAAATATATTTCCAATGATCATATTCGAATGCATCCATACATGTGAGATCCTCGATAAATGTGCAAATAAACATGTCACGAAACACAATACGATGAATATCCATCTCTGATGCTCGGCTGCTACATATTCATCAAATATGTCATAGGCTTATGACATCGACAATACAAATCATAACCTATGACTCAAATATTTTTTTCGGAATTAAGCAAATACAAAAAAATTGACTCAGTTGGAAATTTGTCGTTACACCACTTTTAAGCAATTGAAACCTAAAATTAAACCCAATCAAACACATAAGAGTTTCACTAAGTTTTGAGATTATTAAAATAATCAAATATAAGTTCGAAAGTTCAAAATTAGTTTAGAAATTAAAAGAACATTTCTTTTAAAACCACATACATAAAACAATTTTCAAACAATATATTTTGTCTCCACCAAAATAAAAAATAGATGCCTTCGTGCTAATATTGTTACCATATTCTTATTGTCCATTATTAGAAACATCTCTCCTTTAAGTAGGTGTCAAGTTATTTGGAACCTATACAAAGAGTTGCAAACCCCTGAATCCACACACTATGTTCTTGTAGACCGAACCACAAGTCATGCTTCTACTTTGATTGAGAAAAAAAAATTATCTTGTTATTATCCTTATATACATACATACATACATACATACATATATATATATATATATATATATATATATATATATATATATATATATATATATATATATATATATATATATATATATATATATATAAAATAAAATTGGGCACCATTGATATCAATGTTCTGACTACTTGTAATGAAAATACTTTCATTTTGGCTTTTTCCTTACTCCTTGCGGATTATGACCTTTCATAACCATATCCCGTTGTAAACGAAACTTCAACCTTTTCATCTTCCTCCTTTTCGGGAATGAATTGGACAGGTTCTCTACAACTAAAATCAGATTTGGTATTTTGATGATTCTCACTACCACCTAAATTTCCGTAATCAGATCCACCACTGAATCAGTCTGACTATGTAATAATATAATTCAGATGGAATTATTTAAAGGATTCAGGTAGCTACTGGATAATGAAATTGATTTGAGTTTCCTCATTAATTTTTAATTTAAGGGATCCTTAGTTCCCCTAATATGAAAACCATCTAAAGAACATATCCCTAATCATAGCATCATTAGTCAATATTTGTGTTTACTAACTCCCATCAACCCATTATTTAAAATTAAATATGTTCATATTGAACTTCTGCATTGTGGGGTTCAAAGATACTCACATTTAATTTTAAATAATTACTAATTATGAATTTTAAAATACCATGTTGAATTTCCATCACGGGGAGGAAAGTAAATCTAACAGGAGGAATTGATCATATCACCTTTTAAAATACTAATGGGAATCAGGGGTTACATAAGTTTATTATCGCCCGTTGTGAAACAATGTCCAATATCATTTTCAGTCCAAAAAGTTTTACATATAAGACTAAAATAAGTGGGGTGAAAAGTTGAGCTTATCATCAAATCTTAGAATCATCATTGAAAAAAATCAATTAAATATGCATAAATGAACTTTTAATTAATTGTAATTTAGCCTCTCTATACCACTAATTAGAGTTAATCCCGTTGAGCATATTAATTCCCTTGTGAAATGAAATTTCTCGTTGGGAGATTAATCACTTCTACCTAAATTAGTCAAACATTACATCTTTCAATTATGTTATTGATTAGGCATAAATTCTTCATATTTATCCCCGTAATTTATAGGCTTTTAACATCTTGTGCGATGTAAATTAAGTTGATTTATCTCATATCATTGCTACTGACATATTCTATATATTGCATCGAGTTTTGTGTATTTCTCTTACATTTTGCTGGGATTTTATACAAGTGGAGAAAGGAGAAGACTCAAAATCAAGAAAGACAGAAAAGAAGAAAAGTCAAGGGCAGAATAGTAATTTTATATCCGGAATTCGGATGCAGAACCTAAAGGAAAGTTGAATATCTCGAGTCCATAAGAACGTAGGAAGAAACGACATCCAAATTCGAGTCTCGGTTGAAAAGTTATGAAGCTTCAAAGTTGAGACAAAATAAAGGAAGGGAAAAGAAAGAAAATTTCCAGCGAACAGAACTCATAGCCATTGAACCAAACGGGTCACCCTCACTGAAATGTGAAACCTGAATTGATGAAATAGATTTTGAACCAATCCGTCATTCTGTATTAAGAGGACCGATTCTCCCCATTAAAGAAGGCAAAATCAGACCATTTCGGTGCTACGGATTTTCTATTCTTTATTCTAAAAATTAGAGTTGTGCATGGTTCAAACACTTAATAAAACATGTGGGTTATATCTTATTATATCACTAGACATTAGAAAAAAGGTTTTTACATAGTTTTGAGAGATTATTGAAGGATAGAACCATAGGATTCATCTTTCATTGTATTATGACGTGCGAGACGTCAAAAGAGACTTAGGGTATACTCCAACTCACCCATGAAGGAACTAGTACTATTAAGGCTTCCAAACTCCAAAACCTCACCACTCAAATTAAAAGATTAAAATGTTGGAGAGTGAGACCTTTTATGAGTTCTACACTAGATCATTTGGAATAGTTAACTCATCATTTAACTTGGGAGTGAAGATACCCGATAATCGAGTGATAAAGAAAATCTTAAGGTTATTGCCTGACTGATTTAATCCAAAGGTGATTGTTTTGAATTCTTTGGGTACTTTAGACTCTACAAAACTTGAAGAGCTTGTAAGTGACTTATAAACATATGAGCTTGACACGTTTACCTCCAAGAGTGTAACGAAGAGAGAAAAGGGAATTACTTTAAAAGCCTATAGAAGGAAACACGTGTTTCGAATGATGAGTCTAACATCAATTTTGAGGATGTGGACATGTGGGTAAATGTAACACCCCGCCCGTCCGGGAAGAGCGAGCGGAGCACCACTACGATAAAACTAACCAAATTCACAAATAACAAGGTATAGAGAATCTAAAAATCCCACAATACAATAAAATAATCCACTAATCTCAAATTCTTCAAATAAATATCAAGTCTCTCGAATTATATATAACAACTAACTCAAAAAATAAAATAAAAATCTCCAATGCTCTATACATCAAAATAATACAATCTTCTCATCTTGTATTAAAAATCTTTCCAAAATAATCCTTGCTAAAATCCATCTCCAATAAATCCCAAGCGCCCAAAATCCGCGCTAACCTGCCATTAAAAGAAAATATGGGGAAATACACAATATGATGGGAAAGATGCTCAACAAATATTAGCGGTGAATAAAACGTAACAATACGAGTACGAATATTCAAATCAAATACGGATCTTATAAGAAATTATATCAATACAATTTCTCGACAACACATTAATCGGGTCACCAGGCCTCACCACCGTACCGTACCTATGCATTTTTTTTAGCATATCCAAAAAAAGGAATATTGGCGGGTTCCCAACCTCAGTGCCATATTAAAATCTCATGACAACATGCCCAACACAATAAGAATACCACATGAATCAAAATTAGATTCCAACAAAAATTTCCAGATTCCAATGAATTTATCAATTCGAATATGAGTCAATAATCACAAGAAAACAACGGGAATAACACTCGCGAGATTAAGGAGCATATTGTGTAAAACCCCATACCTCAAACCACCAAAAGATACCATCAATAATTCTTCCCAGAAACGCAGAAAAAGCCACCAAAAATCTTCTCCAAAGATCACCAAAAGTTCCTCCAAGAACAACCTCAAAACTGCAAAGTACACCTCCAAAAACCTAAGGTTGAGTGCATAAATCAAAGGGCTTGTTTGTGTATAAAAGAGAGGAATTAAAAATATGTTTGCTGCCAAAAAGTTGTACCAAAAAGGATCACCAACGACCTTATTTTATAAGGCAAAGAAGTAGGAGTTGTAAAGAAACAAAACTCTTCAAAAAGGCTTGCTGCTCACGTTTTCTGGGAGGGTCGATCGATCGACCCCCATGCATCGATCGATCGATCGCCTCCAAAAACTGACAGTTCGCCCAAAATGCCTATAAGGCAAAATATTAAAAAATCAATATAAAATCCGTTTTAACTCCGTTTTTAAAACCGTTTGAAATTCTTGCCTTTAAAAATAATAACCAACAAGTTTTAGCAATAAAAATAATTTTATCTCAAAATTTATTTTTCCTCTTTATTTTGAAAATACCCAAAAAAATTACGTGGGTTGTTACAGTAAAGAAATTCAAGAAATTTCTCAAATTCAAAAAATAATCAAAAGATGCAAAAAGATTTGAGAAAAATAAGAAAAATAATCCTGTTCACTTTTCTAAGGACCATAGTGAGAACTTTAAGATGGATGAGTTGAAGAGTTGTTATGGTTGTGAGGGTTATGGCCATAGGATAGTGGAGTGCCACACTAAACTAAGGAATGAGGCCAAGAATGCGATAGCATTTAATGCCACCCTTAGTGATAGTGATCTGAAAGAGGGAAAGGATTGTCCCATTGAGTGCAAATTTATCGCGTTCATGGCTAGTCATGTGAACCTTGATGAGAAATATTCCCACGAAGATATTCATTTACATGACACTTTCGAGGACATAATCTGTGGACCTCAAGTGAGTGATGGTCAAGAGAGTGAATATAAGAGTAAGGATGAAGAAGAGGAGGAGGAGAGTAAACTAGAAGTTTCCTTTCGTGAGTTATATGTGGAAACTTTGAAGGTGAAGAAGGTTAACTTAAAGTTAAAAGCTAGGTTGAAAGAATGTACTATAGGAAATAATAATAGTGTTTTGATTGAGGATCCTAGGGCATGTGAGAAGACACTTCGAGAGAAGTTAGAGTACACTGAGGGTGAGAAAGATAATATTCGTGGTTTGATAGAGGCTATGAAGAAAGAGTGTAATACCCCGTATTTTTATGAGTATTTAATTGAAGTTATATTGATTTGACTAAAATTGTGGGAATTATTATTCAGACGAAATAATTGTATTTATCTTTAATTTGGAACAATAATTAAACGATTATGTTTAATTATATTGGAGTATTTAATATAAATAAAATATTTTGTAAAGGTGATACAAGTGTTATGATTTTATGTATGACGGTATATTGCGAATAATGAAGACAGTCGCGAATAAGTTGATGACTCGTTGATTTAATTAAGTTATATTAAGAATATTCGTATATGATAATGGGGGAACATACAAATAAATGTATAAAGTGTTTTTAGACGTTTAAATGTGATTAGAAGACTTAAATATGCATTTTAAGTGTTTAAAAATGGACTTATGAGTTGGGTAAGACCTTGGGTAGAGTTTCGGGCCATACCGGGGATGAATAAGAACCTTTTTATGGACCTTAAGTCTCGACCTATAGAGACCTACGAATTAGGTTAATTTAAATTATATTTAAGTGGTCATAAATATAAATTAGGGTTCCATCCACCACTCCTATCCACCCCTCCACTTTAGTAACTGCTCACTTTGGGAGAAAATAGGGAGAAGGAAGAAGAAAAATTCTCTATAAAATCAGGCAAGTATTCTCTTTCCATTCTTATTCAAAATGTTCTTTCTTTTATTAATGTTCAATACATGTATATAATAGGATTTGAATCATGATCTAGAGGTTCTGTAAATTGTGCAAGAATTGATAAAAAAAAATTAGATGATCCATAGGTAGATCCATGAATCCCATGTGAAATATGAATTTATGTTAAGTATTCTATTGATTTGATTGGAGAAATCATGTTGTATGATTGATATCATATTCTGGAATAAAGAAATTATTGAGATTTAAGATGAAACTTTAGAACTTGCATGCTTAGAAATATTTGAGAATTCTTGAATATTTAATATCAGTTTAAGAATGATTTAGATGTTGAATCATGTTTAGAATGATCCCATGTAGTTTCGAAGATCATATCCATCTTATATATTAAGTTTTTGAAGCCTTTTGAAGATTGGAGACACATAAAAATCTCATCATGAGAAAATAGCAGATCTGGGCACCCCCATTGCGAAGCGGTTTGATGTACCTGCTTAGTCAATGCATGAAATTATATATCTTTTTGTTACGATCGCGTGGGCTCCGAACTCATATTTTTTTGATTTTTTATGCATTAGTTATGATTTTTCTACGAAAGGGTGTGCGAGACCATTTTCAATTGAGGGTTAGAGACTTATTCCAAGATATTAAGGATATTTTTATGAATTTAAATACGCAATTAACCCGACATGGGTTCATGATATGGTCATGACTTAAAGTAAAAGTTAACTATATGAACAAGATAAGTTGCGTGGAATTCTTGAATAAAACCATATGAAATAAATATATTAAAAGTCAGGGATGCACCAAGATGATTGGGCAATTTTGTTAGGGTCACATAGATGATAAGACCCTAAAAGATACGATGATAAATTTATGATTAAAATAGTGTAAGTTTAAATAAAAAAATTACTTATTAGAGATGAGTCGAATGCTTGAGAATATAATTAATGGTTAGCTCCCTCAAATTATTACCGTATGAGAATACTAAGTAGATATGTATCCTCAACCTAATGGTCTATAAGTCTAAATGATTAGTATTGGTCGTGATAGTAGTTAGTGTGAAACTAATTATTCATATTACTTAACTCCTTATATAAGTACATATAACCCCTATTCACTTAGTTGATTCCTTATATATGTACATATAAGCTTGTACCTAAGAGAACAAAGTATGGGAAATAATACTTAATTTGAAAGAAGTAGTATGGGATAACTACACACATATATACAATGAAATAAATATTCAAGTAAATGAATAAGTGAGCCTAGGAGGCATTATATGGGATTCTATATTTATTTGAGTAGTCATAGGATAGCGACTTAATAATGGGTTATGTAATAACTTATTATAACTTTATGGGTAAGCAGAGCAGTCTATATTTATATGGGTGGATATTTCTGTGGTAAACGTAGTTATAGAGTAACTGTTTATACATATTGGATGATAGTATGCATTATATTATTGTGTGTGGACATACCTGGGTTCGTGGATCATCTTATCGATTAGGGTGTGCGCGTTCTGGATCAGAGTACCCGTCGGCACAGGTGGGCTAGGCGTAGTGTTAGGTCATAGTATAGGTACTACATAGTAGCGCCACTTACGAGAGGTAGATGTAGATGATGGGATCCTTTATCACCACTAGATATGGACCGTAAACTGGTGTACTGCGTAGGTACAACCCCATTTGTTCGTGTCTTGTTCTTACCCACTTTAGGATGAGGGACTCCTCCGAGTATTACCAATAGAGCACGAACAGGACGCTGAAGATAGATGTATATGTTATATATATATATATATATATATATATATATATATATATATATATATATATATATATATGTGTGTGTGTGTGTGTGTGTGTGTGTGTGTTTATCTATATACACATGGTGGTGTGCCTTATATGAGAATGCGTTTTATAGTATATGGATGTAGACAATACTTAATGATTAGAAAGTTGGATTAAAATAGCAATGTGGATATTTGGTAACGAAATAAGTTTTAATGGTCTAACGCAGTAGATAATTATTAATGAGAATAATAATTAAGTCTAAGAATGTATACGGTAATCAAAGAAACTAAAATTTATAGCCCAATGGTGTATATGATAATTAGTGTGAATTAAAAATCGAATAGTCTGACGAGATAGACTAAAGTTTAAGAACATTATAGGACGTAAAAATATGCACTAAAAATTTGTAAGGAACTTAGTGGGATGCATTATGAAGTTAATCTGAGGGTTGGGATGCTAAGCATAAATTCCCACTTTTAGTTGATGCATAACTAAATATCTCTATCGTTACATGTCAGATAGGATATTGAGTCCATAACTGGTATTGGTTTGAGGATGCGAGTGGGATAGCTTCTAGATAAGAGGTGAGATACTCAGTACATGTGAGCATCTATGGTGAGACATGAAGTATGAGTTAGTTACATTTTGCATATTTAATGGTGAAGAATCCTTGCAACTTTAGGTTTCTGACCCAAAATAATAAATGTTTTTCTCCCAGGTTTCCTCAAAAACAGGGAGAGTAGGACTGGCGATGGATCAGACTTGCATTTTCTTTGGATATAAAGGATTATGTTCCATTGATTATAGTATAGATTGTACTTCTTCATTTGGTTATTTTATTCCATGTAAAAATTGTATAGGCATAAGCCTGAGAGTTTATTTATATCAGTTTGTTCTTATCTCTACATTATGGATGTTATATGATGATTTAGTTTTGCATTTATGTATTAATTCAGTTTTGATTCAGATGTTTTTTATTTATTATGGAATTTGGTAAAGTGTATAATCAACTTCTACTTTCTTCAGTGCTGAGAATGTTTAAATTGTTAATAAGTCCCATCTTCGGCGTATCCTGTATGACCAACCTTTACGTGAGAAAATGGGGTTTTTCAAAAAGATCTTCTAGAGGTTGAGGAGTCTACGAATTTACTCGAGTTTAGGATAGTTGAGATTGAGGATAAATTGAGAGATTAGAGTGGGTCAAATTTAATTTGGAGTCAAAGTCTAATAAAAAATTTGATATCTATTACTGGGAGGAAAATCATCATAGGATTTAAATAATATGATTTAGATGCATTATTTAAATCCAATGATGATTTGACTTCTAAGACTTTAGATGATAAAGAATTTTTTATCCAAATGATGAATCCGATGATTTATAGCAAATGACTCCTACTTTGGAACAAATAATTCTTCTCTTGCCCCAATACATAATGGATAAGGAAAGTGATGAAGAAACGGATATATATCCATTTACAATGAAATGATTTCTTCTTTAAAGAATAAAGATGAGGTTGAGTCTTGTTCTTCACCTAAAACACTTTCAGAACATCATTCCATTGATAATAATCATATCTCCTTCAAAATTTAATCTTTGAGCGATGATGAGTCATCTCTTCAGATTGATTTTTTTTCCTCACTATTTTCTTTCATCATCATCGAACCATTACAAGTACCACAATAATTGTATTAAAGACTTGAGGACTTTGACTCGATTCTTGTCAAGGAATACTTTTTTGAAATTCTTTTCATGATGGGTTTTTCCCTTTCATGTGCCACACCTCCCGTTTCAATTGAAAAACCTTTGGGAGGAAATTTTGAATTTCTTGGGTTTTATTTGTACTTGTCCCCCGTTGAATCCAAACCTCATATCATCTGCCAAAAAAATTTAATTGGTGATGGTCCCCTTTCCCCACCCTTTACACGTCTTGTGCTGTGCAAACAGAATTCCAATTTTTTTGAAAGGCACGAAACGATGTTAAGGACATCCATTAATCCCTCAAAGTCAAATTTTTGTATGGGTGGACCCTCAACAATTTCAAGTTCTAGTGTATAGTTAATTTAGTAGTTGAAATTGTAGTTGTACATAGTAGCTTCTTCTAATTCATTTTTATCTAGTATAATTGTTAAAATTTTGTTCTTCTTTTTTTTAATGCTTGATTCTAACATGTTTTGTAGAATCTTTGGACTCGTTTTATCCATAAATCGCTCCATTTTGGATAATATATTTCGTTTACTCTCTATAACTTGTGTTCTTAATTCACATTGAGGACAATGCAACGTTTAAGTTGGGGTTTGTCGATTATTCTTCCCATTCATTGGTATTTTCTTTAATTTGATTACATGTTCTTCCCAATCATTATTTTATTGAAAATTTTAAAAAAATCTAAAAATATTTTCTTTCCTTTTTCTCCATTATTGGGACTTTTTTTTATTATTTCTTATGATTAATTAAATAATTTCCCTATTCAATTTCTAATTAATGATGCATGTTCTATTTCTTTCATGTTATTAGACTTTAGTCCTTAAATTATCGATATTGGGAATAAATACATGAATTCAAACGTTGACCCCATCAGCACATGAGCATTTCTTGTTAAATGATTCGGTAGGACCATTATAACTTAGTAATATTTTGTTTCTTTGTGTACACTAAAACCGAGTGATCTTTGTGCTTTTCTTCATCTGTGAGTGTTATACACGTTACCATTTCCTCCTTGAAAACGTTAATGTTGTCGGTAATCTCATTTTTTTTCTTTGATCATTCATTAATTGAGTTCATTATGAAATTTGTTATTTGAGCATGATTTTCAACGTTGTTTGGACTCTTGAATTTCGTAAACCTTAGGAAAGGATCATAGTCCCTCTTGGTTAATTAGCCCATATTTGCGTCATCCTCACTTAAATACTTCCCATAGTCAACCCCTTTGAGCCTAAATATAAAACTTTCATTTTGAAACCCAAATTCCGTTAACATAATCCACATTGGAGTTTTGAACATATATACACCTTTTGTAACTTTGTTTGGAACTGTACTTGGGATGTAATGATGTTTTTGTCTCATGGTTTCAATTGAGCATATGCGTTGACTTTTATTCTCAAGAAAAAAATTGAAAAATAAAAATAAAAACAAAAGTGAAAGTGAAAAAAAAAGAAAAAAAGAAAAAGAAATGGATTGAAAAGAGTAATAATCCCGTAGTTATTAGAGAAAATAATGTTATCCATACTCCAATGTTATATTCATTGCTTGTTATAGAATTTATATTTCAATTTTGAAATTGTCCGTGATTTTCCATTGTCTCGAGTATGCTCCCCGAACATTTTAAGTCCGTCAATATACCATTCATGTTATAAACTTAACCCCAAACCTACAGTACAACCCTTGAAAGTCCTATATCACCCTAAGGTGAAAGGGATTAAAAAGTCTAAATAGTTGCGATAATTTTTTAAAGTGCGTTTCATCTAATTTAATGAATGATATCCATTCATTGAGATTATAATTTTCTATTTTATATATAGCATTCTTCATTGATGACATGTGTATGGCCTTGCTTCCTTTTACATCTACTCTTTATACCTGCATGTACCATGTGTATTACACCCCGTTCTTAGTTATTTTGTTTATTGAGTGTAATATTCGAAAAGGATTGAATGAAATCATGCTTTAATTATTGTCGGCATAATAGGAGTTTTTATTGAATCGTACCTTTTTAATGTGTTGCACACTACACACTCTTGAGGTTTTACTTATATGAATTTATTCTTTTAATGTTGATAGCTTTTGGATTATTGAGCAAAATTCTCATTTGTTTTACTAATAATATGTTGACATCCTTATTGTTATTGAGCTTCGCATCTTGGATGTTTGGGCATATTTTGAGGAAACTTGATGTTTGTGAGTTTCATCCCTAAAGACACTCGTGAGACAACACTCATCTACTAGGGAAATCTAGAGGTTTAACGACTTTTTGCATTCGAAAAATGCAACCATGTGTAATACCCCGTATTTTTACGCATATTTATTTTATTATGAAATTATAGAAATTGGGATTAATTAATTTAAAGGGAAAAATTTAATTTATAATTTATCCGATTTTAAGGGTAATAATTACTAGCGTGATGAGATTTGGTAGTTATCGAAAGTGATTATGTCAAATTATATGTGTAATATTGTTTCGAAAATAATAATATGGTCGGGGACGATATGCACGACAGTTAAGATATAACTATTTGGGACGCGCGTAGGAGTCGCGTCACTATTATCTATTTGGGGGTTAAAATGGTAATTTATTTTATATAACTCAGATGGCAATTTTGAGTGCTTCAGTGTGTCCGGAAGGGTCGATGTAGTCAGAAAACACTACTCGGGTGTTATAATTGGAGCCCGGGGCATTTTAGCCCAAAATGACACCCCAGAGGGGTATTTTAGTCTTTTGGAATTTTGAGTAATTAAATGGACGAAAATTATGTGTAATTAAAAGCTACGTGGGTTAGAGGTCTGTCAGTTTCAATTCACTCGAGAGAGAGAGAGAGAGAGAGAGAGTACTAAGGAGGAAGAAGACTCCATTGGAGAACAAGTGCAAGAACTCAAGGATTTTCACCAAAAGTTGCGCCAAAGTGTAGATCGCAATGAGAGGATCAGCCACATACCAATTTCAGTCAGAGAATAAGAAATCCACTTTAAGTCAAGTGTTTATCTTGCTCCTCTTTTAGCAAATATTGTTCTTATTGATTTAGATTAGATAATATAAACTTGTTGCAATGAAAACTTAGGTTTAATTAGACTAATTTGTCAAGAAACCTCATGAATTGGAGATGGGTTTTCATGTAGAGGATCTTCCCATCTTAGACATGTTAAATTTGGTAATTGTATGTTGGTAATCACGAAATTAATTAGGAGTTTTGAAAGTTTAAACAAATTCTGGGTTCATATTTAAGAGAGGATTTAGGAATTGAAGAGATTATTGAATTCCCTTTGAGTTTATAAGGATTTGAACTTTAATTTGTATTAGAAAGTATCTTAGGGTAATTTGAAATAGTTTAGTAACATTAAATTTGAGTTGGGTTGAATTTTGGATTGTTATTGAAGATTGAAAGTTAGAAAAATCGAATTTGGAAAAGAACAGGGGTTTACTCGGATTTCTCGTTTGAAGTCTGCCCAGGTCGTTCGAATGACCTCATTCCAACGAGAATTCTAACGACCCTTTTTACGAGATGTTGAGTTCGTTAGTAGTGAGAAATTCGTTCGAACGACCTCATTCGAACGAGAATCCTGAAACTTCGAACGAAATTTCAGAACCTGATTTTAGGGTTCGATTTAGTTAAGACCCATCCTAGGTTTATCCAAGCGAGTGTAATAACCTAAGTGAGTAACGGGTGTTTTAAATTTCAAAATTTTAGAGAATTAAGGGTGTGATGATTCCCGAGGTATTGAACTCTAATGAAAACCTAGGAGAGAATGAGAGTCCTAGAGAGGATATATATATAAATGGATATCATGGAGAGTAGAAGTGATAATATTACCTTTGTATTATGGGAATTGGGTTGCATGAACGCTTATTAAGTTATATAAGTTGTGTGCAAGATTATTACTTGGAATATTATGTGTATGACATACCTAGCTACTGGCTATCGAACGGAGGTTAGCTCATGGTGGACGACCATATCTTGTGTGCCCTCGGGGAATTTTGAGTCGTACCACTAGAGCATGGAACCTAGGTACGGGCTATCTGTGAGAACGATAGGGATGACGGTCGTATGGGTGCGTAGGTATGTACGTATCCCATCGGCTTGGAACTATGTTCACCTCCAATATGTGTATATATTTTATTAGGTCTTGAGATATTGAACCTGTTTTCCTTTATGCGTGAGCATTGCAATGGGACTAGATAGCCGAGTATGCCTAGCACCCGGGGTTTCTTAACCATGGGTGCAGTATATATATATATATATATATATATATATATATATATATATATATATATATGTATGTATGTATGTATGTGTGTGTGTGTGTGACAACCCGCTTTGAATAATAACGGGTGGTCAGCCCTATACTAAAATAATCAGGAATCTCAAGTGGATCGTTCTCAGCATCTACTGATAATACTAACTTAAAAACGGCTAACTACCCATTACTACAAAAAGAGGGTGCCAAAACATTTAAAACATACAAATAAACACCCACCCAATAACACAACAACTACTGAATATGATAAAGAACACACACGTGTAATATAAAAGAGAATAATAGCAGAGTACAATAAAATTGACAAAATGAATTACTCAAATATGTTGTCGGGTCATAGACAATACAATAATATGAGAAGTAAAATATAACACTTGGGTATAACACTTGGGTATAAACCCGATATACAAACTGAATCCTAATCTACATACACAAAGATAGAAATCGACTATATCAAAATACCGCAACAGTCCGCTACTGCCACAGCTCCACGAATAAACTGGATGGGTATCAACAATGGCGTTCTTGCGGAGGAACACCAAAAATAATACAATATATATACATGGCACGAGAAAAATATAAACGGGTAAAAACCCGAGGTGTGAAAATATTTTTAGCAAGTGTATTAAAGTGCATAATAATTATAAATGCATTATAACATGATTAAAGTGGAGTCACACTCTCCATAAAATTCAACTCACCTCTCAACTAAAGTGCGCAACTAAACGTATGCATATGATCTCCAAATAATTGCCCAAATATATCTAGGGGCAAATTAATCTAACTTACTCCCAATTTATACTCATTTAAAATTCATCTAAATCATATCTCTCAACTTCTACTATTACCACTCTTTAAATATTCGCCCACTTTCTAAACATATAAAATATACATAAACATTGTCTTTTACTAGAATTTCTCATATTCTAGTTATTGACATAAATATATATAAATATATATATGAGTTATTAGCATCTAAATGCTAAGGACTAAACTTCTCCCAATTCTCAATACTGCACTGCGTTTCGTGCGTGGGACGTCTCGCAAGCGAAATTCAAACAAGGAACCCCCCCGATACACTACTCCTTGGCAGTATTGATTATCAAGATTCATTATTCCCTCAATGCATGACGCGTATAACCCAAATTCTTTTATACTATAAACGATTTATTATTCTCAATTCTCAATAGTCCACAACGTTTCGTGTGTGGGACGTCTCACAATCGAAATCCAAACAAGGAACCCCCCGATAAACTACACCTTGGCACTGTCGATTGTCGAGATAC
Organism: Sambucus nigra; assembly: GCA_949130495.1. Lineage (NCBI taxonomy): Eukaryota > Viridiplantae > Streptophyta > Magnoliopsida > Dipsacales > Adoxaceae > Sambucus > Sambucus nigra. Next base: position 227,911,751 of record OX422219.1, read on the forward strand.
ATATTAATATATAAATATGAGCACTAAGGACTAACTTCTTCTCACTCCCAACATTGCACTGCGTTTCGTGCATGGGACGTCTCGTAAGCGAAATCTAAACAAGGACCCCCCCCCCCCCCGATACACTACTCCTTGGAAATACTGGTCGTTGAGGTCCATTATGCCCTCGATACCCAAAGTAATATATATATATATATATATATATATATATATATATATATATATATATATACACACACACATACTCATATAATTATCTACTCTTTATTTTCACTTTAATAGATTCATAGCAATTTGTCCGGATAAGATATCCCGGAATGAGATTCAATCAATCTTCTTATGTCTCTTTACTCTAGAGACAAAAATGATATCACATAATCATATACAATTAATATACTATTCACATAAGTATAATAATAACCATCCCAACGAGCTATAACTCGAGGATGTAGGTTCTCAATGCTATCATCATCCAGGAATTACTCACTTTATCTCAGGTTACCATATATCGGACTATTATCACACTGCCATGGTAAAATAATAAATCAAAACGTACGATAAGCGGTCATAGTTCCTCCCCAAAAGTGAGTCGAAACATACCCACCACGTCTCACCCCTAATAAAAATCACACAATAAACTCCTCAAGCCAGGGGCCTCACCCACATCGCGCAACTTCCCATAATAGCATGGAGGGGGTATGCTTCACACACACATACACACACACACACACACACACACACACACAGATATATATATATATATATATATCATTCACATAAGATATACATACATCATCACATCATATAACTGTATACCATCACACAAGGTATATATATATTACACTATTTACATACTCTTATTACGCTCTTAGGCGTGAATGAACTAATATCATTTATTAGTATATTTTACTCTCAATATACTATTGCTCAACAACTCACATAACTTCCCCACTTTGTATACACTATACTATTTCTCACCTGAAATTCACACCTCACTTCTATTTGTATAAATCGTCACTCAATTCTATTTACGTTGAGTATATTCTCTATATCCTAATGCACCTCGATCATCATTTATCATTTATATGAAACATCTCCCAACTCAATTTACGTTAAGGATATTTTCTATATTTGTATGCACATCGATCAACATTTATCATTCTTAATCCATAATATGGTTAAATCAATCATATGAACCTTTAAAGTTATCCCATTTGGGCTTTAATTCTAAAATCCATTATCACTAAGCGCATTGATACGACACAAATATTGCGTATTTCATCCCTCGAACCTACGCGTTTTAGCCCCCTCGGGTATCTTATTCCCTATGTTTATACTCGTTAACCAGACAACCTCGGATTTCTACGTTAACATGTTTTGCAGGGATTGATTGAGCTTTTATAGGTATTTGGATGCTAAGTGTGAAGTTAGAACGCATTCCGCTCAATTTCCGTACACGATCGCACGTTCAAGGGAATTTTAGTCTTTTCATAACTTGGGCACCTAGCCCAACATCTACATGAAAGTTGTACCCTCATCGCAAGCTTCACGTGGCCGTAAACAGTGCGTGATTCCGAGTTTGTATGAAGAAGTTACAGGAGTTTCAGTGGAAGAGAAATGCAAACAGACCAAAACAGCAATACATGAGGCTCATACCTGCTTGATCGATCGATCGACCAAAGGGGTCGATCCATCGACCAAACGGGTCAATCGATCGATCCTTCTTATTTTTCCAAATCGTGGGAGATAGTGGGCGGGAATTCTGAGCATCGATCGATCGAGCCCAGGGGATCGATCGATCGATCCCCTGTTTTCTGCAGATATTTTGGGCTTTTCTTTTCTTTTCACTTTTCTTTTCTATTTTAGTTCCACTTACTATATAAAGCATTTTTGTTGTAAATATCAGATATTAAGTTTTTAGATTAGATTTTAGAGATTTGTAGGTTAGGATTTGGGGGATTTGAGAGTTCTTCTCCTTCCTCTCTTAGTTTGACACCCTTTAGGGTTTATAATTGGTACTTTCATCTTCCTTCTCCATTAATATATCTTGAATTTCCTTTATTATTTCTTTCTAGATTAATTTACGTTCTTTGTTAATTAGATTCGCATGCTTTCTTTACTTGCTTTCTAGTGTAGATTTACTGTGTTTATTTACCGCTTTCATTTATCGCGTTTTTATCATGCTTTCTAGCTAATTTAAATTAGGTTGTGTTTGAATGGAACTCACTCGAGTTGAAGCGTTGCTTGGCTAATGTGATGGAATTTATGGGTTTATTTTGGGTGGGTTGTCCTAGTTATTACGCCTAGGAGATTTGACGGGGCATATCATGTATGTCCCATGCTTACGACCTTTCGTGCGCAATTTCCGGGGTATTTATTGACGCCAAAATCTTATTAGGCTCTTATGCGGATTTAGGGGCGTGACAACCCTTGATTCAATTAACTGTCAAAATGAGACGCATTCTAAATAACTCATCGACCCATGTATCCATTTTATACAAATTAACTCGGGTGAGGGATATTCGACGCAACCTATAATTTTTACCGCTTTGTTAATCTAGTTTCAATGCACTCGCCTAGATTAATATTTCCCTTTTATGCATCTTTTCCTTTTTTGTTTGTAATCACCTTTTTCCTTTTTATTGAGGAGTACTAAATCATATAAATTCTAGAATATCGTCTCAATGGATCTTACGATACCCGACTTACCGCTATGCTTGCCTCGCAAGTGTAGTCGTAATTTAGGTTTATTTGTATTATCGCGGTGAAACGAAAACAACGACTGTGTCCTTACACGAACACGCCTTTCACGCGATAGTCAAAATGGCGCCATTACTGGGGACTTGTTTGTTTTAGACTTTATTTGATTTAGTATTTTATAATATTTTCTTTCTATTTGTATTATTTGCTAATATTTTTGCAGGTCTTCCACATTTGATCACTTAGAAACGCTCGAATTTCTCGTGCGCACCTATCTTTGTGGAATTCACCATTTCGAGCCATTTTTGGGGTAAGCATGTCTTATTCCAATTCTTTCGGTAATCATTGTTATAATTCTCAAAATGCCCATAATCCTATGACTTTTGGTGAATACTTAGAATCCCAAAGTATTATAAATTCAAATATGACTTTGGGTGAGTATAACGAAAGTCAAAACTTGGGTTATTGGAATTTTGATGATGATGATAATGATTTTGGGCCTTTACCTCGTTATAAAAGGAATTTTGAAACGAATTGCAATAGTTTTCAAAATTACTATAATAATGAGTTTTCGTTTAACTCCGATGGTAATTTTCAAAGTTCCTATTTTCATGCATCCGCACCTCAACCCATGACATTCGGTGAGGGTTTGCGTATGTATGAGAATGAGAAAATTTAAAATCGTTATCGGGAAGAAAATCATTTGTGGGAACATGACTTGGATTTATTATTTGAGTCCGACAACGATTTTGCTTCCGAGACTTTCGAAGTCGAGGAATGTCTTAAACCAAATGAGGTACTTTTTCCTACTTTGTAACAAACCATTCTAGACTTTTCCCATTGCGTAATAGATATTGAAAGTGAGGATGAAAATGATGTAATATCTATTTGCAATGAAATGATTTCTTCATTTTTTCCCAAAGAAGAACATTTCATTGAAAATGATATTATTGCATTCGAAACTCAATCTTTATGCGATGATGATTCATATCATGAGTTTGAATTTCTTTCATCCCCATTTTCATTCTCTGTTATCACACCGTCACAAGTACCCGATGATTCGGTTTCAAACTTTAATGTTTTAAACATTTTCACCGATGAGGAGTACTTGCTCGAGTCGCCTTCCACGATCAAATCTTTGACTTTTTGTGCGCCTCCTCCCATTCCAATTTCAAAATCTTTGGGAGGATATTCGTCTTTTCTCGGTCCCCACATGTTTTCGTCACCCGTTCAATCCAAATCCCCCAGCGTCCCTCCAAAAATTTTAATTGACGATGGTTCATTTCTTTCGCCTTACACATGCCTTCCGTTTTTCAAACGAAATTCATATTTTTTAGAGGGCATGCTTGTATGTGAGAGTACACCGATTATCCTCCAAAGTCAAATCATTTTCATGGTGGACCCTCAGCTATTTAGACTTCTAGTGTATAGTTAGTGGGAAGCCTAAATACTAGGTTGTATATGGTTAGCTTTTTATTCTTTTTTTCTTTTTATTGTTTTCTTTCTTTTAATTTAGTCTAGTATAATTAGTTAACTCTTTTTTATTTGTTTTTTCTATGCTTGGTACTAACTTGTTTTGTAGATTCTTTGGACTTGTTCTTATGGGGATCACTCCAATTTTGGGTAATATCGCTATTTTCCTTCTTAAACTTGGTTCTTAATTCACATTGAGGACAATGTCAAGTTTTAAGTTAGGGGGTGAGGGATATTCTATTCATTTCTTTATTTATTCCATTTTTTTCTCAGATGTTAGTTACTTAGTATGCTTTTCTTAGAAAATTAAAAATTTCAAAAAGATTTTCTTTCTTTTTTCTCCTTTTTTGGGCATTTTGCCTTTGTTTCTGATGATAAATTTCAATAATTGTCCGATCCAATAGACAACCCAATGATGCATATTCTCGATTTTAGAAGTGATTAGACTTTAGTCTCAATTATTGATATTATGAATAACTTCATGAATTAAACTTTAATCCCATGAGCACATGCACTTTCATCATTCTATTGATTTAGTTTAAGATTTTTATAACTCACTAATATTTTGTTGCATTATATATACTTACACCGAGTAAGCTTTGTACCTTCGTCGTTTGTGAGTGTATACACTATTCTTTCCTCTTTGAAAACGTTGATTTCGTCAGTAATCTCACTATTCTTTCATTGACCGTTCATTAATTGAGTTCATACTTGAAATGTGTTACTTGATCATGATTTTCATTTATTATTTTGACTCGAGAATTGCATAAACTTTTGGAAATGATCATAGGCATTCTTTTTTATATCACCCATATTAACCTTGACCTCATCTTATATGTTTACCCTCATTAACCCCTTTGAGCCTAAATATTAGCCTTTCGTTTCATAACCCAATTCCCATAACCAACTCCAAATTGTAGTTTTAGCCCATATATACACTTTTCGCACCTTTGTTTGGAATGTTACTTGGGATTGAATGATGTTGTTGTCATGTGGTTGCAATTTAGGCATATGAGAGTGAGATAAGTAAAGAAAAGAGATGTGAAAAAGTGATGAAAAAGAGAAAGCAAAAAGCAAAAGAAAACATGAGAAAAATAAGAAAAGAACAGAAAAAGAAAGTTGTAAATGATGTATATAGTGTTCAATAAGCTTTAATTACTCTCCCCGTTGATATATCTAATGCCTTTTTGGAACTTGTTTTCCAATTTTGATATTGCCCACATTTTCTCATTATTCCAAGTTTTCATTTTCGAACACTTTGAATCCGTACATACATATCCTTCATTCTGTACCCTAGCCTAGCCTATATTATAACCCTATTAAAGTCCTATGTGATCTTAGGTTGATATAATTCAAAAGTCATAATAGTTTTGGTAATCTGTGAAAATGCATTTCGCCTCCTTTAATGTGCGGTATCCTTTCATTGAGATTACAGTTTTTCATTTTATATATAGTGTTCTTCATTTGTGACATGTGTGCGGCCTATTTTCCATTTAATTTTACACTTTATGCCCGCATGTTCCATGTGTTACCTCCCTGTTTCGAGTGAATTTCATTTGATGAGTGTAATGCCCGTGAGGATTGAATATATGCTTGCTTTAATGTTTATCTGGTTTATATAAGTTTTTGCCAAATCACACTTTGCATGTGATCTCTCCCCTCCCACATTTTAAGGTTTCAATTCTATGAGGTGCATTCTTTAATGTCAATGATTTGGACTTTTGTTTGAATTCATTCACTTTGATAATAATGCATATGAAATCTTATTCGCTATTTTTGGGCTTGTCGCATGTTGGTTTGGGTTTATTTTGAGGAAACCATGTGATGTTTGTGGGTACCATACCTCAAAACCCTCACGAGATGACACTCATCCACTAGGGTGACCTAAGGGTCTAATGGATTATTGCATACGCTAAATGCAATTGAATCGCCCGCAAAAGTGGCCTTATGCTTTTATACTATATTTTTGTACTCATCCTGCTTTTGGTTTGCTTGTAGTTCTTGTTGCATCCCATTTCATTGCTAGGGACTAGCAATGTGTAAGTTAGGGGGTGTGATACGATGCAAATATTGCGCATTTCATCCCTCGAACCTACAGATTTTAGCCCCCTCGGGTATCTTATTCCCTATATTTATGCTCGTTAACCGGACAACCTCGTATTTCTATGTTAACATGTTTTGCAGGGGTTAATTGAGCTTTTATAGGTATTTGGATGCTAAGTGTGAAGTTCGGACACATTTCGCTCAATTTTCGTACACGATCGCATGTTTAAGGGCATTTTAGTCTTTTCATGGCTTGGGTACCTAGCCCAACATCTACACGAAAGTTGTATCCCTCCTCGTAATCTTCCCGTGGACACAAACGGTGTGCGATTTCGAGTCTGTATGAAGAAGTTACGGGAGTTTCAGCGAAGAGAAATGTAAACAAGCCAAAACAGCAATGCAGGAGGCTCATACCTGCTTGATCGATCGATCTACAAAAGGGTTTGATTGATCGATCCTTATTATTTTTCCAAATCGTGGGAGATAGTGGGCGGGAATTCTGAGAATCGATCGATCGAGCCCAGGGGATCGATCGATCGATCCCCTGTTTTTTGCAGTTATTTTGGGCTTTTCTTTTCTTTTCCCATTTCTTTTCTATTTTAATTCCACTTACTATATAGAGCATTTTTGTTGTAAATATCAGATATTAAGTTCTTAGATTATATTGAAGAGAGTTGTAGGTTAGGGTTTGGGGGATTTGAGAGTTCTTCTTCCTCCTCTCTTGGTTTGACACCCTTTTGGGTTTATAATTGGTACTTTCATCTTCCCTCTCCATTAATATAGCTTGCATTTCCTTTATTATTTCTTTCTAGATTAATTTACATGTTTTGTTAATTAGATTCACATGCTTTCTTTACTTGCTTTCTAGTGTAGATTTACCGCGTATATTTATCGCTTTCATTTATCGCGTTTTTATTATGCTTTCTAGCTAATTTAAATTAGGTTGTGTTTGAATCGAACTCACTCGAGTGGACGCATTTCTTGGCTTTGGTGATGGCATTTATGGGTCCATTTTGTGTGGGTTTTCCTAGTTATTGCACCTAGGAGATTTGACGGGGCATATCATGTATGTCCCGTGCTTACGACCTTTCGTGCGCAATTTCCGGAGTATTTGTTAATGCCAAATTCTTATTAGGCTTTTATATGGATTTAGGGGCGTGACAACCCGTGATTCAATTAACTGTCGAAACGAGACGCATTCTAAAAAACTCATCGACCCATGTATCCATTTTATACAAATTAACTCGGGTGAGGAATATTCGACGCAACCTATAGTTTTTACCGCTTTGTTAATCTAGTTTCAATACACTCGCCTAGATTAATATTTCTCTTTTATGCATCTTTTCCTTTTTTGTTTGTAATCACCTTTTTCCCTTTTATTGAGGAGTACTAAATCATATAAATTTTAGCATCTCGTCTCAGTGGATCTTTCAATACCCGACTTACCGATGTGCTTGCCTTGCAAGTGTAGTCGTAATTTAGGTTTGTTTGTATTATCGCGGTGAGACGAAAACAACAACTATGCCCTTACACAAACACACCTTTCACGCGGTAATAATGCATCCTAACTCTCTCTTATAAATCCAAAATTATCTCCAAATCAAAATCTCAATAATAGTGGGCTTCCCCACTAGTCGGTACGATACTCTCCAATCAGTATTCTCTCGAATTAAGTCAATCTGACTCCAATAATTTTTCATAAGGGAAACTCCCTAAAAGTATCCAAAACACAATTCTCATAATTCATATAGAGATTTCCAATCGATAACCTCAAACGAAACGAGATGGAACTCACCCTAGAAAAACATCCTCAAATCTGCCTTGTTTCCGAATCGATTCAGGCCCAATCCGAATCGATTCGGCCCAGCGAATCGATTCGGCCTCCAAGGCGAATCGATTCGGGTAATAAGACCTGGGCTTCTGTCTCAGGATGAATCGATTCGACTTGGGTCCGAATTGATTCGTTCACTCAGACCTGGGCACCTACAACATTCCGAATCGATTCGGTTAGGGGTCGAATCGATTCGGCCTATCAGAAGTTTCGAAAATGGTTATTTTCATCAAAGACAAAAATTCCCAAAAATCATTTTTATAAACTTCTAACCATTTCTCTTCAACCCCAACCATATATATAACATTAAAACTCATCCAATAACACACCTCAACCAATTTGTAACCTCAAATCCATTATATACACAACAAATCTAAGATTTTACCCAAAATCTAGGTTTTAACATTTTATCCCAAAATTCATAATTTTTATCCACAAATCATGAAATAAATGATACACAATAATTATTTAGCAAGTTTAATCACTTGCCTTAAATTTTTAGAGGTTGGATCGCCTTCGAAATCGCGGATTGGCCGGAGTTCCCAACTTTTTCCTCTTTCTCTTCTTTTTTTTCTTATTCTCTCTCTTTCTCTCTTTCTTTCTCTTTCTCTCTAATGAGATTTGTTTCTCCCGTAGACTTTTAAGCCTTATCTCCCAAAATTCACAACTTTAAATGGTAATACACACTTTAAATGACTCGGTTACTTTAATTGAAGCCAAACGAACTTAAAATATCTTGGAACCCAATTAAGAGCCAAGTACAGTCATTTCGACTTTTCGACCCTTTCGGAATCAACTGTACCCTCAGAATTGTCATTTGAATCACTCTCTAACATCTTCAAATTTTGACCTCAATGCCAATTTAATTATTCTCCAATTAAAATAATATTTATTTCTCCCAAAAATAAATAAATTATTGTCCCAAAAATCTTCGGGTATTACAATATATATATATATATATATATATATATATATATATATATATATATATATATATATAGTGAGATTTTTATATGTATACTGAGTTCCTATTCTATGTTTCATGTTGGCTACTTTATTAAAGTATATACTTATTAGGTCACCAGTTGAGAATTAAGAATGCTATGAGAATGAGTTAAAGCATCTTTAAACCTATTCCTAAATAATAGAGATATATTGTCTTCGGGTTATTTTGATATTTTATCCGGCATAGTGGTTATTCTACATATAGTCAGGCAGAGTATCGTGACTAGTATGGGTAGCTAGGCTCGCTATGTGTGCACATTAGATGAGAGGTGAGCCTCCCAAGTGAGTACGCTAAGTTAACATGAATAATATTTGGGATAATTAACTAATTTAAGCACTTGCTATATTTAAACTGTTTTCTACTCGGGCTCTGACTCGAATCTTTTGCAAATCTCTTCTCTTGTTACTTCATTTTAGGTGTTCAGCCACAGGGACACCAAGCTTATGAGAATCCATTCAGTTGCCGAGCTGTAGCTATTGTGGAAGCTACAGGACAATGCTAATAGACGCTTCATAGTCTATTCTTCTTTATCTATCAGTTATTTACTTCAGTTGGACATGTCGTCCCTTCTATTTTACATTCAGAGATTTAGAGTTGTTTTATTCTATCATTAGACTTTGATTTCATGTTATTGGATTATTGTATGGGATTTTGACTGGAAGTGTTTACTCCAGTTCTTTATTTAAATTTAGTTAATTCTTTCCTTATGCTATTGTGATGTATGGTGATTATTAAATATTTCCCTTTAATCATGATGGTTGGTTAATAACAAGATAAAATTTTGACATCAACCTTTTTATATATTAGGTGGTTAGTTTTAATAATAAAGTTTTTGAGAGTGATGCATAATCTGAACCAAGCGGATATTCTGATTAAATTTTATAAAGGACTGATCACCTGGTATTTAATTAGGCGGGGTGTCACACCATGCATCCGTGAAAGTGCCATTTATCCTTTGTACTTATTTTTTCTCTCTCTGTTGGTTTGGTACTCTTTTTATTTCATCACAAGGGACTAGCAATGTGCAAGTTATGGTATGTGCTGTCTTGAGTATTGCATTCGAAACCCCTTTATTCTTGTGCATTCTAGCATAATGTAAGGATAAATTTCCAATTAAGTCAATTGGCATGTAATAGGCATAATTCTGAACAAAATATTTGAGTCACAGGTTAGACTTTGTATTGTTGATCCTATAAGAATACGACATATTTTAATGAATATATAGTGGCCAAGCTTCAAATATTAGATACATCGTGTCATGTTTATCATGCTAAGTTTGTCTTCACGTTTATCGAGGATCTTGTAGGTATGAATGCATATTTAATAGGGGTCTTTGGATATTTTTAAGGGTGTTAATATTTTAACTTAAAATCATTTGGTTGTTCTTAATTTTTTTTAAGAAAAATATTTTTTGGGTTTTAATCTTGTTAAAACAAAATTTAAGTCTTGTTCTAACGAAAATAGCATTTTCGTTAGAATGACTTTTATCTCATTAGAACAAAATTAGAATCTCGTTGGAACGAGCTTAAAACTTCATAAAATGAGAATCCTCTGTTAAGAAGGACCAAAGTCATTGGAAGGTCGTTAGAAGCATGTTCGAATGAAATTGGGTTGTCGTTCGAATGAAATTTAAGTCGTTAGAACGAAACTTGTGTTTTCGTTTGAACGACCTTGTGTTTTCGTTCGAATGAGATTATCACCTCGAAATTCATATTTCACTGTTTATAGGCGTTTCGAACTCAGAATTTTTAAGAAATTTTGGCGAAAAACATTTTCCTATATGTTTACCAAAGTTCCAAAACTCTAGTTTCACCCTTTGAGTATAAAGATTAAAGTTCTACTACACCAAAACAAGCTTTTAGTAACAAACTAAATTTTGAATTACTAACAGTATTTTACTGATACTATTTCTTACATGACTTTACCATTACTAATCCAATATATTTGTTACTAATTTTAGTTCATAATTTAAAATTTAATATTAAAAGTAAAGAAATTATTATAACATACACCACGCGAAAATTGGACCTGCTCATTTTCCCTCCCATATGAACTCACCTAAAAACTTGACCCTTTTATTTGCGACTCCCAAATGCAATCTGAAATCCTAAGCCCTAGTTATCCAATATATCATCACCTTCACCTTCAATGGAGGAATTTTCTCACTCCTCGTCTCCGAGATTCGAATCTCACCAAAGTTTCCTCCAAAGGATTCAGATAAAGCAAGTCGATTTTCTCACTTACAGCTTCTCACGAGGATTCGGTGAGCTTAACATTTTTCTTTATCATATAATTTCTCCCCGCATTGGTTTAACTGCTTGCAAAATATACGGATTTTGAGTGGATGTAGTGAAATTTATATTATCTGAAACTAGGGTTATGTTTAGTCCCACTTTTGCATAATGAAATGTTGGATCTATGTTAGAAATTTGTATATTATGTGAAACTAGTAGTAGATGTTTAGTGCCTAATTGGAAATTTGGTGTGGGATCTACTTATACAAAGGATTATGGAAGATTACCCTAAATACTTGGATTGTATTTTGGGTGTAAGTATATATGTTCTAACAAAATATTACAAATGGTCAAGGGGTGACATTATTATTTTTTGTGCTTAATTTTTTAAGATACTAGAGAGGATTAAAGGATTACAGTAATTGTGTATATTTAGGGATTACGTCTTCTATGGTGGTATTTGACCCTTCAATATCAATATATGTTTTGTACTAATAATTAATGAATGTTTGTAGGACTAGGGATATCCAATATGGGGCCATCATCAAGGCTAGGAATACGCAGGTCAGCTAGCATATGAAAATGATTTCGGAATTGATTTGTATTTCTTTTATGTTGTTATTTATTAGTTAATATTTCTTTTTCCGTTCTTAGTTTACTATTTGTCCTCTGTAAGTGAACTTGTTGCTTATATGGTTAATTCTCGGGAGGAGCATAGGCCGGATATTGAGCGGTGAGTATAAATCATTCATCTTTGATTTTTCTCCTCTTTTGTTTGGTCATTGTTTCAACATAATAAGGTCTATTATTAGTTCAAACTTTGACACAGATCCTTTTATTGCAACAGTCCTGTTAAGACTTTACTTTCATTATTATTTTGTTAGGGGATATGCCAATTCAGATTAGATTGCATGTGTGCTAAAGTTAATTATTGTGATTGTTATATATTCAAGTAGTGGATGAGTAATGTTGTTCACTATATTCTTGTAGTCAACAAAATGAAGAACATCTTGGTAAATTTTCTAAAGGATAAATATGTCATTCTGCCTACACCAGGGTTAACTGCATCCTCATCTTATAATCTTGACGTTTATAGACACACATAAGTATAATCTGGATATAAGTGTCATGCTCATATATAAACACATCTATAACTGGTTGCATAGTTCATGATATGGGCTTTAGGTATATTTTGACTCGAGTATGATTGTTACTTTCCAATCACAATTATTAGATTGAATAAGTTCAAGACTTATTATAATGATTATACCAAACTTTCATGTATGTTGATCTATAGTGCGCTTCGTATTTTTATGTGGGACTTGTGCAAAATATAATTCCTATTATTTATAAACTATGAACCACGAAATATGATTTCTTTATGTTGTTTGTTGCTTTGAGAATTCCTTTATCTGTAGCTATCATATTTATGTAACAATTTCTTGATTTGTGAATTTGTCGGTATATTAATGAGTTCCCTGTTTTCATTACTATTTATAGGGAAGGTTTATAGAATGAAGGAGCTGAAAATCTCACCGACCACTTCATGACCCCAAAAGGCTTATTTTAGTAATTAAAAAAAGGACTATATGAGTTTTTGGGTGTACTACATATGCACACACTACACTTCATGTGGTATCCAAAACAATCCAAATAATAATATTCACTAAATTTTGTTGTCACTCTAACACATCCGATAGTACTCCCTAATTCATTTCATTGCACTTATATAAGTATAATGCAACATTACCATCTTAGCGAAGTGTCTAAAACGACAACCGAAACAGTACTGGATAGTATCGCTGGAAGATTAAGGCAGAGACATGGACATGTTAAGAAGGTATGGGAGTTTGGATGCTAAGTCGGCTATAAAATCACAAGGTGAAGTTGATTCTAACATGAACTTATATGGTTCAAATTATACTACTAATAGTATCGATACCTCAGTTTGTCTTTTGTATACAACTTAAGTGAGTTCAACATATTTTTTTCCAATTTAGCCGGAGTGCATAAATGTTAAAACAACAATATTTAGTAGGTTTGAGGATGATTTGTTACTTGGCAAGTGTGTTTATGATGATTTTGGAGATCAAAGTGTAATGAAGTGAAATAGAACTAACCAAATGTGTTTATCATACAAATGGTTAGTTAACTGATGTAGATTTTGTGAACTAAATTTACAGGAACTTGATAAACATCGTTATTCCTTGAATTTCTCTATGAAGGTAGAAGGAATAATGAATGAGACAGTTATTCCTCTAATGACCAAGGCTTTAGAGGTAGATCAATCTTTCAAGTTTTTCCATATGTGAATTTGATAAAGTGCATATCTTTGTTTTTAATCCTTCCTCTTATTTTTGTTCTATGCATTATTTATAGGTAGAGTGTTGTGTAGAGCCAAATACTTAAGTGTAATAATTGGTCATATTCAATTCAATACATGTCAAGAGAAAATTAACCTTTTGCCTGACCATTAAAAATTTGCCTTTTTTTAGAAGATGATTACCATTAAACTTCTATTTCCTTTGCACATAATGTTTTTTGCTTCTGAATGATTATCATATATAAATTATATCTGTGTTTTTTTTAAACGCATGCATGAGTTAATTATTTTCTACTTTTGACTTTTGCATTGTATTTATTATTCTTGAGGAAATAGAGGGAATTACAAATATACAAGTTCAAATTCTCGAGGGTATTGCCAGTGTTGAGGTTAGTAAGAAGTACTATTTCTTCTTCTTACATCTTGTAAGATAAATTTTCAGTTCTTAAGCATTATATTATGTGTTCTTGTTAATTACATTGGGTTGGAAGTCAAATTGTAGAGTGTAAATTGTAGCTCAATTCATAGGTGGATCTACAGCTTATCTAAGCTGGGAAGTTATCCACCGTAATATTTTAGAGAAAAGAATTTAGATAGTAAAGTTAATTTTCAAAAGTTACAAGGTAGTAAAGTTCGGGTAAAAACCTAAAAGAAAGCTGCGCGTTCTATCCTTTTAATTGTACTCTTCGCTTTCTCTCGTGTTTATTGAAATTTTTGGTTATTTAAATTTTAGAAAGCAATGTCAAAAATGGATTAATCACCCATTTCTCTTTCATAAGTGTAATTTATTACGTCGTGTGGGTTTGCTGAATTGAATTTTTTATTGGTAGGTAATTTGTGATACTGAAGAGCAACTAAGGTTGCCGTATTTAGTGGATATGGACAGGTAAGTTATTGTGCTCATTTCAGAATTATTTGATTCATTATATATGTATTAGTCATTGGATTGATTATATTTGTATTAGTTGTTCAAATGGGTAATTGTGTATGCGAGCTAAGATTTTTTTTTAATTTTCCATCTCCTTAGCATGGTTATTAAACTTCATTTGCCATGTTATCACAACTATTTGAAACATTTGACATCTAGCCTTATTACACTTATTATGATGAATGTTTATAGGAGAAATAGCCATAGAACTCATTATCAGAACCATGGGCATGTCAATAATTAGCAAAAAAAAAAATTGGTTCTTTCTTCACCTTTTTTTAACAGAGTATTATGCAAAAAAAAAATTCATTTTTGTGTAATTAATTTCTTGCTGGTGGATCTTTTTTTGTACTAAATTAATTCTGTATGACTAAATTTTGATATTATAACTAATATGATAATTTTATTTTGTTTGACAGAATGTTGTTTTTGGATCCTCATCAAGTTGCTAGTGTTATGGGTTGCGGTATTGATGGCGATTCTAACAGAACGGAAGCTGATAGTCAACAATAACAAACTTATTTTTTATACTTCATTTTCTTGGTTATAATATAAAAACATCTCATTTCGGTATGATTGTATTGGGATGTTATATTGGATGCATTTATGAAAATTATGTAACTTTCGGGGCGATTGTATTATGATGTTTCATTTGTTTGGTTTAAGTTTTTTATGTAAATAAAGAGTGAAAGCTTATATAAAATATAAATGTTGAATATGAAAATCCCTTACAAAGTCGTTTAATCAAAAGTTAAAATAGTTAATAAGGGAGCAAATGTTTTCTTGAGGAAACTCTTTTAATAACACCATGAAAACTCAAGTTATGTTAGAAGATGTTTTTTAACAAGAAATTTTAGTTACTTAAAAACTCAAAGGTTTAAAATAATTTTAAACACGTATAGCAGTGATAGGAAAAGTAAAACAAGTATAAAAAATATTCACACAAGACAAAGATTTTAACGTGTTAAAAGCTCTATCAAATAGGGGAAACATCCACAACTCCCTCTACGAAATAAAAACAAAAATCCACTAGAATGAGTTATAGAGTACAAGCAAGCGACGTATTATCAAACCAAATCAGACCTAAAACTAAGTCAAGAAATTATACCAGCACTCCTAGTTTTTTCTTCAAGTGTCCTGGCTTATGACTATTGTCTTTAACATCCTCCAAGCTTTACTCCTTAGCTCCTTCTTTACGTCGACTATGATGGAAGAAAATCTTTTTACCAACACAACTTTAGTGTTGTTGTGTGATCATGTAGTGATGTGATGTGACTAGCACATGCATGAAACTCATTCACACTTATACAGAAAATTTTCTACGAATTACAAATTAATTTTAAAATGACATGCAAGAGTTTGAATCATTTTTTCTTGAAATTAGACCTCCTTTTCTATAGGCAGATCAGAAAACAATCTAACTATATAAAAGAGATAAGATCCTATATGTCTATCTTATTTATTTACAAACTTATTTTACAAAAGGTGAAATATGAACTTGGAGACATAAACGTCTTTAGATATAAAAATTTTAAAGTTTTCTTTTTCAAGAAAACTTGAAAACAGAAGAGGATATATATTGGAAAAGATTTTATAAAAATGTTTTAAGACTAAAACCCAACAGAGAGTTGATTTCCAAAAAGGAACTCAGTCCTAAAAGAAAGTGACTATATCACTTAGTCAGATCTCAAACCTCAAATATGTAAGATGAGATCAAACTTGGTGACAGTTTTTGAAAAAATGATATGAACCAAAAGAGGAACTTGAATCACGAAAACACTCTCAAACTCTAAAAGTTTTTTGAAAAAATTTGGCCAGAGTTTGGTTTACATTTTTCTTTTTCTCTCTTATTTTCTCCTCTCTCTCAGACTTGCCAAAAGATTGGAAGTAATTAAACCTCAGTCTCTATTTATAATGGATGAAGGAAGGATCTAGAATGTTAAGGGCAAATCAACGACAAAGATTAATTCAACTGTTCGGTGATCAAACTAAGGGCTCACAATGCACCATTTCTAAATGTTCAGCATTTGGCTAAAACAGTTATCACTTGGGTTGAGTAATAGCGCAGGCAAACCATTGATTAAAACGAATGAACGCTCCAGATTAAGTCTTAAGTATGTGAGTATAAAGAAACACAAATCAAGTCGTTAATAACCCAACATGTGTATGTTCCAGATCACTTAAAAAAACGTGTTTTTTATCTTTAAAAATTCTTATTTTCTACCCCAAATGTCTCTTTCTCTTTCAGATTCTACCCAAGGCATATTGTAGGCAATTTAAGATATTATGAATTAGCCCCTAACCATTTTAAAACCTAATTTTAAATGTTTATAAAATATATTTTAATTATTTAAAAAATCCAAAAAATTCTTTAAAAATATATTTTTAAGCCAATGGGAACACACACACACCTCATACACATAAAATACCAAATAAATGTAGTCCTAGGGGTTGTGAGTTGTGTTGATTACTGCCTTTTCTAGCCTTGAATAGTCTTTGATGCAAATCATGAAGAGGCACGAGGCTTAGGGTTAGACAAGGGATGGCACAATTTTTTCTTTATTTCCAAACTAGATAAGCTCCTATATTTTAGACTCAAGTAAGTCATATATATATAGTGCTTCAATCTCCCCCTTTGGAAATATGAGACAAAATCTCCTTTGAGTCATCTAGGGCTCATAGGGATAAAAAAATAGAAAACCTTAATCCTATACAAAAATTTTATCTACCCCATATACTAGAAATGAAAAATACATAACTCAACTAATTACAGACCAATACCCTAAAAATATCCAGATGCGCAAAAAGGTACTAATTCTTGTACATAAAACAACTAAGATCAATCTTTTTAGAAGAAATGTACAATAAATTTTCAAGATGGACTCAAATATTTCTCCCCCATTTTGTCTCCAAAGGACAAAGGGAAAAATCATAAAAGTAGCTATCTAATATAAGCATAACATTGCAATTTAAATGATGATATTCGATTATGCCAGAACCATTCCTATAGATTTCCTCAGTGATTCAAAACGATTGAAATCCAAAAGTTTGGTAATAAATATGTTAATTTAAGATCAGTGGGTAAATAGTTAATTTCCAATTCCTTTGACTCTACTAACTAGTGTATAAAATGATGTCTGATTTTAATGTGTTTGGTACGTGAGTGTTAGATAGGATTTTTGGAAATATTAATCGCACTCTGATTATCGCAATAGAGATGTAATTTTCCTTTGTTAATCCCATAGTCACTTAACATATGTTTTATCCATAATAGTTGAGCACATCAGCTACCTGCGGCTATATATTCAGATGTAGCTGTGGACAAGGAACTACAATTTTGTTTCTTACTATTCCAGCCTACCAAATTATTACCAATGTAATAACATGCTCCTGAAGTGCTTTTACTGTCATCCGAACACCCAGCCCAATCAGCGTCGGTGTATCCAATTATCGTACTTGATGTGTCATTTGTATACCAAAGTCCTAAGTTGAGAGTTCCTTTTACATATTTTATAATTCTTTTAATGAACAATAAATGACTCTCTTTAGGGGCATTTTGATATCGAGCACACACACAAACAGCATACATAATGTCAGGGCGTGAGGCAGTTAGGTATAGAATACTTCCTATCATGCTACGATATAGTGTAGGATCGATGGGTTTTCCATGTTCATCTTTAGATAACTTTACTAAAGTACTCATAGGTGTCCTAGCATCTTTGGCATTTTCTAAGCCAAACTTCTTTAATATCTCTAGAGCGTATTTGAATTGCGATATAAATAAACCTTTTGAATTTTTTTTCCTGAAGACGTAAAAATAATTGTAACTCCCCCATAAGAGACATTTGAAATTCCCCGTGCATATCTTTAGAAAATAATTTAAACTCAGACGGGGAGGTAGATCCAAAAATAATGTCGTCTATGTACACTTGGGCTATTATAACATTTTTATCAGAATGTTTGACAAAAAGAGTTTGATCATTCCCACCTCTCCTAAAACCTTTATTTAAGAGAAAAATAGACAATCATTCATACCAAGCGTGAGGGGCTTGTTTTAACCCATATAGCGCATTTTTCAAACGATATACGTGATTTGGATGGTGAGGATCAATGAACCATTTAGGTTGTTCTACATAAGTTTCCTCAGTTAGAATACCATTAAGGAATGCAGACTTTGTGTCCATTTGATATAAGGTGAATTTCAAGAGACATGCAATAGCGAGAAGAAGACGAACAAATTCGAGACGTGTTACAAGGGCAAAAGTTTCTTCGAAGTGTATTCCTTCAATTTGAGAATAACCCTGGGCCACAAGTCTGGATTTGTTTCTAACTACCATCCTTGTTTCATAAGTTTTATTTTTAAAAATCCACCTAGTGCCAATAACTCACTTATTTTCTGGTATGGGAAAAAGATACCATATGTCATGAGTTTTAAATTGAATGAGTTCCTCTTGAATAGCACTTATCCAATAGGAATCATTTAAGGCTTCATTTACGTTCCTTGGTTCTATAAGAGAAACAAAGCATGCAAAATGTGCAGTATTACATAATTGGGATCTTGTTCGAACAGGTTCTTCTAGGTTACCAACCACATTATCTAAGGGATGATCCTTAGAAACCCAATTTGGTACCTCAGGGTTCTCATTAAGTAAAGACTCAACTATATCTAAAGAGTCATGGGTAGGAATGTTTTCTGACTCATCAATAACGGTTGGTCATATGTTCTTATTCTCTACATTGGTGTCACTCACTACTATATTGTTGGATTCCATTAAGGTTTTGGTAGGAAGGTTATAGACACGGTAGGCTATATTATTTAGAGAATGACCTAAGAAAATTGCTTTATCACCTCTCGTTTCAAATTTGGACAAATGTTCTTTGTCATTGCAAACATAGCATATATTACAAAAGGTTCTAAAATATTTTAGGTTAGGTTTTTTCTCCTAGAAAATTTCATAAGGTGTCTGTTTAGTATATTTCCTAAGGTAAACTCTATTTATTATATGACAAGTTGTACGAGCGGATTCAACCCAAAAGTATTTAGGTAAATCCTTTGCATAGATCATAACACGAACCATCTCCTGAAGAGTACGATTTTTACACTCACCTATCCCATTTTGTTGGGACATCTTAGGTGTGCTAAATTCGTGTTTGTAACCATTGTAGTAACAATACTCGATAAATCTTAAATTCGTGAACTCACCTCATCTATCACTACGAATTCTATTTACTTGGGAGTCCTTTTCATTTTCAATTCGTAATAAAAAAATTAAAAACTTACAAAAAAATTCTGATTTTTGTTTCAAAAAAGCCACCCAGGTAAATCGAGTACAATCGTCAACCATAACCATGATGTAACTTTTGCCACAAAGACTAACAGTACGAGAGGGACCCATTAGGTCCATATGGATGATTTCTACAGGTTTTAAGGGTTTTAAAATTCACTCTCATGTTGTTTTAAAATGAATTGCGAATTTTTAATAACAATTCAAACGATTAAGGAATAAACAACAATTAAATTAACATGATAATATTATCTAACTATGATAAACTTCATCACAATCCTAATAGAAGAATCAGTCTACAATAATCAAAGACAAAAATAAATTGCAAGAATGAGTAGAAATTATCATTAATAAATCAAACCTACTATTAATTGTCACACAATAATTAAGAAAATACTCCCAAAAATTACAAAGCTTTTTGGCCTCCTAAAAAATGCTCCTAAAAATTATCTGTGAAAAAGTGAGTTCAAGGTTACTTTTTATATGCCATGAGGTAAGGTGTTTGGGTTGGGGCAAAACTCTTTTAATTCGTTGTATTTGGGTTCGTAAATATCTCATGGGCTCATAGAAAGAGTTGGTAACAATTGGGAGGTCATTTTTATTATTATTATCCTCAATTTTAGCCATTATTCACGTCACTATTCACAATACCAACTTTAATTATTTTTTTGACCTCCAGGACTTCAAAATCTCATTTTTGACCGAACTTCAAAATTGTGTGTACTTTAAATACCTTTCCAAAAAGCTCTGGCATAGCCTCAGCGAATACTCGAGCGATTTTATAAAAATCGTTTAGTACAGTTGTGTCAATCGTGCCGTGTCGCGGCGTATCCTAATAATTTTTTCATATCAACTCCTTTGTTGTCTGAACTCCCGGGGTACCTGTAAAAATGAAAAATAAAAATAATTAATTCAAATTTAGGGTTATAAATTTTTGGAAAATTACATAATTACCCTTAATTGCATTTTAGCCCTCAAACTTCATTAGTTACTTGTTTTAATCTGAAATTCAACCAAATTTCAAGGGGAACTTTATATTGCTCAGATAAACATTTAAAAATTAATTTTATACCTTTAAAGTTTATAAAATTATGGTTTAACCCACGAAATTAGTAAAATTTTATTTTTAACTCAATTTTTTTCCAAACATTTTTTCTTTTGAATTATGAAAACGGCTCTAGAACCTCATTATTTAGCATACAACAGGTTTCACTTATCAGAATTCGTCACTATACTTATAAAACAAGTGTAGTTAAATTTTAGATTTTTTACATTATGGTGGGAAACCAATCAATGACAGAGTCCGTACACGACAGCTCGATTTACCCCGCGATCACTATGTCATTCAATTGTACTTAATAGGATTTCTAGTGAGTTAGGTTAACTTGATCACAGTAGATTATAATTTAGGTTCTAATATAATTGAACAATTCACAACGTAAGTAGGGAGTTGACATCCTATCGGTACAGCTTCATATGTAATCCAAGTAGTTTATCTCAAACTACAAGAACCTATTTGATGGTTCGAGAACTTGTTTGGTAGTTCAAAAGAGTATTGTAAACGATACATTCAGGAATGTATTGAATAGGATCACCCATGATATTCAAGTCTAATTGCTGAAAAGATTAGACTTGGGCGATCTCACCATGTTTGCAAATATTGTATAAGTTCTCTATCACGAGGGTTATGATGATTCGAATGCTTGAACAATTATTGCATTGATTTCTATGCGTGTGATTTAATTTTAGATTGAATCAATATATCACTGCAAGTTGGGCGGTCATTGTGTGAGCAGGTCTGAGATCATAATTCGAAGAACTCTGCATCCAAAAAAGATCTTGGATAGAGATACCCCATTGATAGACTTATAAGTATTGTTTCCAGCAGAAAACTGACCAGTGGATTATTTTATAATCTAGTGGAGTAGCAAATAACTTAAGTTTGATAATAAAAGAATTAAGAATATGTTTGTTATAATAAATTAGCAACAAACTTATTTGACAAGAAGTTATTATATACTTAATGCGGGGAATCATATTGTGTACCATATTAACTTTGCAAATAAAACCTCAATACTTCGAGTGGTTTTTAGATAATTAAATTGGAGTGTCTTCGTAATTATTTAGTGGAATTTATTTTAAATTAAATAAATAAAGAAAATAAATTATGAGATTGTAATTTGGGATTTTTAAGTATTTATCTATAAGTCAATGTAATTATTTGGTCCTGGGTCCCAACTATAGTCCATATATGACCATATTGCAGGCCCCGACTCTCTGAAAATCTAGTTTAGCAAAATTCCATTACTTATACCTATTTATATTGGTGTAGTCAAGAGTTTTAAGGAATATACTCATTGTGAGGGTTAGAAAGAGAGAGTAAAAATACTATTCACACTTTGTAAAAAAAATTAGAGAGATAGGTCTATATCTCACTAAAAAAACAAAAGTATTCATATCCAAAGGTGCCCACACACATACCCTGCTTTGGGAGGATCATATATTAGAAGATGCCAGGTTTTTGCCTGCTCTAGCAAGATTTTGGAGGGAAATACACATAACATCCAAATTTAATCATCTTCTAAATATGTATTAACTTATTACCAATTTTCTCATGTAATAATTAATTCTAGATTATTAACTTATTCTCGCAATTAACAATTATTAATAATTACCAAAAGTACGGGCTATTGCAAGAAACTTGTAGGTTGAACCAAATGTATCTTTAGCATTTGGTCTTAGGTCATATTAATCCAAACAGAATTCAAAGAATAATTTTTAATGGATAATTGAGTTCATTAGAAGTGGAGGCACTTCAAGTATATGAATCTTGTTTAAAAGGTAAAACGTCATACCTTGTTATTTAAAGGGATTAATTAATTAAGAATGATTTAATTAATTAGAAGACACCCTGAATTAATTATATAATTAAAATGGAGAAATTAGAATTTATTTTTATGAAACTAAGTTAAACTGAGTTAACTTAAAATTTTACAATTTAATCGATAAATTGATAAAAAAAAATTATGGGCTAAAGTCTAAGTTTTCAAAAGTCTGGTGTTATATTGGTAATTATGAGAAGTTTAAAGTGGTTTTAGACACTTAGGTAATTTTTATAAAGGCTTAGGGGTATTTGGGTATTTTTGCATTACTTAGGAAGCAACTAGGGTTCCATAATAATGAGGTTACTAGGATTTTACAGTCGCAAGGGTTTTAGGTCAATGCCAAGGGGGTCATGCTCGCGGCAATAAGGGTCGCATCTATAGAAGCAGGAATCGTGACCGTGAGGTTTTGGGTCGCAACCAAAGCTACGCCACGTATTAGTCATAGGTGTTTCAAGCTGGTCTTATTCTATTTGGTCTTTTGGGTGTATTTAAGCCTCATTTCATATTTTCTCTTCATTTTAAGTTGCCTCTTTCACTAAGAAACCCTAAAACACCCAAATGTATCTATTAATAAAAACCCTTGTCATAAATTAAACCTACGATATTTTTAGAGTTTCAATCAAGCTTTCAAGGGTATTATCAAGGAGAAATCAAACCAAGGCTTTCAAATCAATTTTTCAAGGAATATTTTCAAATGGATTCAAAGCAAACTTTTCAATAAATTTTCCATTCAATTCAAGTTAAGTTAATTCTTCTATTGGTGCAAGCTGATTTCTACTCTTCTCCATTTATATATTCTTACGATAAATTTCTTCTAAACCTAATGTCTGAGGTTAAA
Organism: Sambucus nigra; assembly: GCA_949130495.1. Lineage (NCBI taxonomy): Eukaryota > Viridiplantae > Streptophyta > Magnoliopsida > Dipsacales > Adoxaceae > Sambucus > Sambucus nigra. The sequence continues at coordinate 227,935,297 of OX422219.1, forward strand.
ATGAAATAAAACCCCATAGGATTTCTAGGTTTCTTAGTGTGTGACATTTAGGAGAAATTAATTATCCTCTCAATTTTTATATTAAAATTTAACCCTTGTTATTGTTAGAAATTATATATGGAAACCTTGTTAAAAGAATTGACATGTTAGGGTTTTAGACTTGTTCTTGAGTTATAATATTTGGTAATATAAGTAGAGGAATTGAGATATGTTTATAATATAATCGATAATTAAAAAGTGCATGCTAGGTAGAGTTGTACCTTTATCTCTTTGAGTAGTACCCTTGATATTAAACTCTTGAATTATGAAATTTTAAGTATAGAAATATATAAATTGGTTCCTATTATCCTGAGAAGAATATATGTTTGTTACCCCATATTATACCCTATAAATGTTAATTGAGGCTAATTATTAAATATGCTGAAAATTATCTTGAGCCAAATATTTCTCAAAAGGAATTTATTCTAGTAGATGATTTAGAAGAAGTGCGAGATAAATTTATGTTGGATTGTTGGGTTGATGGTTGTTGTGACTTGTACTGGATATATGATGGTTAGTCATGGAGGTTGGATATTTAAATGCTTACACCCTTAATTTACTCACTCATAATAAAACTTTAATTAATCAATTGTCTTAATAACTGCCCTAACTAAACGGAAGTGTGTTGGGGGGTTCCTTGTTTGGATTTCATTTTTATGAGATGTCCTATGCTCAGAGTTTAGATACTGGTAGAGGTAAGAATATATGAACCTTAATGAAATCAATACACATTCACTTTAATGCTTTGATTCATTAGTATGTATATGTCCGGCTTATTATCCAATTGACTCCTATTATAATGGCATAATAGGTGTGTAAATGTTTTATTTAAAAATGACCCATGGGTGGGGTGATGAGGCAATAACAATATAACGACAAGTGATGAAATACGATTATAATTATGAATGTCATCAATAAATGGACATATGAAATGTTGATTATTGGTTGAGTGACGAGAAGGAACACTCTTATATTGAGATGCCTGGCGAATACGATTGGAAAAGGAATGTTGTTGTGTCACACTATGTTGTGGAGTTCCGTCGCTGCATTATAGGGTGGCTATGGGTTTTTTGGCATTGTGAAGTAGGCGGCTACAGGTTGTGTGATGATTTTATATGGGTGTACTGCATGCTCTTAAGATGGACGGAAAGAAAGGGTGCATGTCAGTTTCATGTTAATTAAGTAAGAGAATAATTAATTGATTAAATGAATAAAGTTAATTCTAATGCACTGTGAGGTTACATGAGGCCCATGATTACCGATTATAAACTGTGAGTTTACCATATGTATATATAAATTTTTTTGAGTTGCGTAGCTTAGAAAATTGCACGGGTTTTCACCCATATTTATTCATGGTGACTTTCAGGTGCTAGAGTTTGACCTCTTGCTTAGAGTTTCACCATCTACCTTGCACAAATTATCTCTTCCAGTTCCATTTAGCATCATTCAGAGATTGATGCAGGTTCTGTGAAACAAAATCTATTTCAACCAAAAGGATTTTGTATGATGAAAACACTAATTATATATTATCACACTTCAAAATATCCTCTTTATATACTTGATATTAAAACAAGCACTCAATACATTATGAGATATATTGCAAGGAGCATGTAATCCATCCAAGCATGCAAAAGAACCCAAGCAATGCAATGAAGATTCAAAGCAATCATCAAACTATAGAAAGTTCATTCATCAAGCATCAAGCATAAAGAGAAGTTCAAGCTCAACCGTATATAAATGAAAGTTCATCATCACATCACACAAGACAAACATCCAACCAAGATCAGATAATCTCAACATCACATGTCCCATGAAGATCAAGATCAATAAATCATACTCTCAAAACATATCACGAAGCAACATTTCATGACTCAAGAAAATCAAAAGAATGTTCAAAAGACCAGAAGATCATTGCTCAATTTCTTGATGTACTTTAGGAATCATTCTACAAAGGTAAAGAAAATTGGTTGGACTTTGATATGCTCAAAATCTACTTACCTGAGCCTACCTAAAGCAATCCTAAGCCTGCCCAAACGATTAACTAAAACCTAACCTCATAAAGCCATAAATTTGGGATTCCTAATTGAATAAATGTATGTCTAGTCGAATAGAACTGCAAGTCTAGTCAACTAAACATTATCCCAGCTCAAAATTAGAATGGTTTAGTCGAGTAGATAAATGATTTAGTTCACCAAAAGTATTTGAAACTCCATTTATCCCAACGGATATTTTTAAATTTGAATTCCATGTGAACCCTTAATTAACTTTATACCCTCCAATGGCTAGTTGCTCATTTAAGGCATATAAAATGATACCTTTGGGTTACTTCATCAAACACACAAAATACAAAAACCCATAGAGTAAAGCTCTAATCCAAGCTTGTGTCAATATCCCAACTTCTCTAAGAGAGAGAAACCAAATTCCCACCCATTCCACCCAAAGCTCCATTGAAGCCAAGCTTTTCCCCATAGCCCATTTCATATTCAATCACCATCATCAATTACCCTTTATCAAAGTTATAAAACAAAGACCCACTTGGGCTAAATCTTTACCCCAAAACCCATTTGAGCATTCTACTTGTGATTCTTGTTTGTTTATTTTTCTAGAGAGAGAAAGTAAACCTATTTCACTATTTTTTTGGTAAGGTTGTTTTGATTTATATTTTGGTTACGGATCTTATTATTGTTAATCACAGTTAACTTCAGTGTCTTCTCTCCTGGTGGTGTCATTATTGTGAAGATTCAAGGCATTTAAAGACCTTGGACTCTTTTGTGGGTACCGCTTGGACAAGGATGAGTTTATGGGAGATATTAGTTCCGCCTTAAGTTAACCAAAGATAGTGAAGTTCTTGAGTGTGAACGCAGGAATAGCCGAAACATGTTAAAACCAAGGTTTGTAAAGTTCCCTTAATATCCATCGCTTAATTGTTTATAATTATTGTTGATTATTTTTTTACTCTTCAATTTATTAATCATTTTGCAATTATTTTTTACATAAAGTTAGGAAAGTTTGAAATTTGGCATAAAATCCATATACCCAATTCAACCCCCCCCCCCCCCCCCCCTCTCCATGGGGTATATTTTTGGGCCAATAATTGGTATTAAAGCCTCGCTCATAGATACTATTTTTTTTGAAAAAGTATATATTTTTATTGTAAAGATCAAAATGGCATTTTTACCCATTGTCTCCATTGCAGAAGGACAATCAACAAACCAACCCATTTTTTATGGAATTAGCTATGTTTTTTGGAAATATAAAATGCATTGGTTTATTGATAAATAATATTTTTGTTCCTAAAGAATACACGAAATCCACAGAAGATGATATTAGAAAAGTTCAAGTTAAATCTGAAGCTATAAACATTCTTGTATGATCACTTTCTATGAATGAATATAATAGAGTCACTAGTTGCACATCCGTTAAACAAATTTGGGGCACTCTTCCAATCACACATGAAGGCACATCAATTGTTAAAGAAGATAAAATTAGCATACTCAAACATAGTTGTGAATTTTTTCGAATGAAAAAAGGAAGAATTAATTACTGAAATGCATGATACATTCAATACAATTATAAACAAACTTCATAGCCTTAGTAGAAAATTTTTTAACAATGAAAAGCTATAAATCTCCCTAGGTCCATGCTAAAGAAGTGAAATTCCAAGAAGATAATCCTCCAATCTCAAAAACAAATGGGAAACGTTTCTTTAGAAGAACTCATTGTATCTATTATCAAATATAAAATGGAGATCAAACAGAGAGAAGAAAGAGACAAAATGATCAAAAGAAAAGTTTAGACATCCTTGGAAATAAATAAAAATGAGATTGTTCCATAAATCAAGTAATATATCTATTTGTAGCAAAATTTCACAGCTTCCTCAAATATCAATGAAATTATGGTCGTAACAAACCAAAATATAATTAACAACCATCTAAAGAGCATCAATCCAAAGAAAAACCCTAACATTTTGGATGTAATGAATATGGACATTTTGCTAAGGATTTTCCAAAAAGAAAAATGGAACGTAGAAAAAAATAATGGAGTACTATGAAACACATTAGAAGAAAGCCATGAAAGAATCTTGAAGTGACTCGGATGATTCTCACTCGAGTAGTTAATATAATGGATCCAATGAAGCAAACCTATGCCTTCGGGGACTATATGATGAGGTACATTCTTATGACTATCAAAACTCTAATTATAAATCTCAAAACCTTTTTAAAACTATCCTGAAGATTACAAAACCATGGAAAGAAAATATAAAAAAATCTAAAAAAAAAACATCATAACTCCTTTCTCATATATAAAATGGCTTTGAAGGATATAGATAGAATGAAAAGAGAAAATGAACTAATTGAAAGAAAACTCCACACATTGAAAGTATAAAGGAAAATAAGATATTTTTTCTTATAAAGGAAACAAAGAAACTAAAAGAGGAAGCCAAAAATAATAAAGATTCTACAAACAACTCAAGGTTGAATCTACCTTTTGAAAAACAAGGATCCTATTTTGATAAAAAAAAATATGATTAATATTAAGCACATGTATTACAAAAATATATGATCTAAACCAATCTATTCTTGCCTCAATGAAAGATACCCTTCCTTGAAATACATAAAATGTCCTTTTTGATAAAATATCCTCTTGGGATACTAGTGGTTTATCACCACATACTAACTCTATGGACCCAACATTTCAAGGGTACCAAAAATAAAACTATTATGTTAATTCATGTAGGTTAACGTAGGTATGCATGAATGCATCCAGTCATGAAAGTCCATGATATCTTGCCTCAGTCAAAACCCATGATCACTGTGGATGATAAAAGAGACAAGTCCAAGCACTGTCGGTTCCATGAAGATCATGGCCACAACACAAGCGATGTCTTATGGTTAAAAGAAGCTATCGAGGGGGTAAGAAAGATGGGCTACCTCAAGAAATATGTGGTGAAAGATGTAGGAAAAGGTTAGCACACCAACAATAAAAAAAACTAGGATGATGTCCCTTTGGTTGGTGTCTAATGCATCTCCGAAGTTTTTTTTTTAAAATGGGCTCTCTGCCACAGCCAGAAAGTCCAGGCTTAAGAGTATCCAGCATGAAGGCGTACAGATTAACCATAGCTCTCTACCACATTAAGCCCCCGGGGGAGTTCTAATAATGGTCTTCCTAAAAACTAAACTCAATAAGGTCTGAATGCCTCATGATAATCCTTTTGTGATCACAGAAATTATGGGAAATGTCAGTATGAGGACGATCTTGATTGATGCATGCAGTTCTGGATATATCCTGTTCTCAGATGCTTTTGTGTCCACGGGCCTTAGCATAAAGCACACGCTGCCAGTCACCACCCCTCTCATTGGGTTCAATGAAGGATGGACCTATTCCTTGGTATATGTCACTCTCACTCTCACCCTAAGATCCAAATATTATTGTACAACCATTTGGAACCAGTTTATAGTGCTGGACTTCCCCTCAACTTACAATGTCATCATGGTGAGACCATCAGTCAATGATTTGGACATTATTATCTCAAAGTACAGATGGTGATGTGGTTCCTAACCCCCTAAGGAGTGTAATAAGTCTTTGGAGACCATAAAAAAGCTCAAGAGTGCTATGCCACCTCCATAAAGGATAAGCGAAAGTCGCTCACTGCTCCACGCAGCTTCATAAAGGTCCTAATAAATCTTTAGAAGATTTTTTAGATCTCAACAGAGGTCTTACCTCCACCACAGTTAATATCTAATCTCCCACGAGAAAGTGTGGCCATAGAATTGATGAGTTTAGGTACCTCATCCTTACAAGATGAGGACAGTTGCCATCGCGACTAGATTTCCAAACGAAGGAAGAACATCAAAGACAACAGATATTGCAGGGGATGTATGCCATCCCGTAGAATGATTATAAATAATGTATTATGGTAATCAAAATAAATGAAAAAGATACTTTTTGTTACTCATGATGTATTCGGCATAAGTATTCATTAAGAGTCAAAAGGATTTCACCCTTTGTTGAAAAGTCTAAAGACCCACAAATCGAGTTACAAGGACTTCAACCTTGGCTCAAAACTTTAACTAAGCTTTCAAAACCCAATATAAAGAGTTGAAAGGATTTGATACTTGGCTTTAGGTTTAAGTTAAGGCCTCAGGGCCCAAACTTTAAGTTTCAAGGACTCCAGCCTTGGCTTAAGACTAACAGTCAAAGGTCTCCGAACCCAAAAAAAAGACTACAGTCCACAGGTCTAAATGACCTAAAAATATTAGTCAAAGGTTCAAGGACCCAAAAATGACTAAAATAATCACCAAGGTTTTCACATTTGATCTTATTCAAATTGATTAAGTTTCAAGGACCCATAAAAGTCAACTTAAAGGCTTCTTCGCATTTAAGAAAATGTATTTTCCAAAAATCCATGTAGGGACTTCAAATTTGAAAAGTTTTAAGTTTGAATGTCTTAGGACCATTATAAGGACTTTAAATTTCAAAATTTCTTAGTTCGGAGGTCTTAGGGCCCTTCTTAGGAGTTTAACTTTCAAAATTTTCTCAGTCAAGAGGTCTTAGGACCGTCATAAGGACTTTAGATTTCAAAATTATCTCTATCCGAAGGTCTTATAACCCTTTGGAGGACTTAAAATTCAAAGTTTCTCCCATCTAGAGGTCGTAGGACCCTTATACGGACTTTAAATTTTTAAATTTCAAGTCCAATTTTTAAATCTAAGGTCTTAAGACCCTTTATAGATTTGATTTTAGGCCTTTACACCTAAGATTTTAGGGGGCTAAGGGTCTATTAAAAATGGGATTTTTAGTCCTATAATAGTACAAGTACCAAATATTCTATGGTTTTAAGGTCGAATGACCCCTCTCAGAACCTCGGCCTCAAACAGTGCAGAACTACAAAAATTCCTTAGCAAAGCAAAATTAAATATCATAAGAAATAAAGACTAAAGAAAAACAAAGTTACATGATTCTAAAAACTACTTTTTATTGAAGATAGAAGATGGAAACTATAAAGAATGGCCCGTGACCAACTTACTGTTTATAAAAATGAAAGTAAAATAAAAAAAAAACTTTGAAGGTTTGAGGTTTTAAGGATCCACAATGGCTTAACTTTTTAAGGGAGGAGATGCAGAGCTTCTTTCCTTGAATTTTTCACCATGGGCCTTAGGAAAATAGGGTTTAGTAATACCCCTATCAGAGCCACCTTCATCATCTGAGTTATCTTCTTCTGACTAAGGGGCCTCGGCAAATAAACCAAAAATGTCGACATCAGGAAATAAGTCTTAAACCTTACCCTTACAAGCCTCAAAACTAGAACTAAAATTTTGAAAAAGGTACTTCTTAAAGTCCTCGGACTCTTGGTAAATGTCGAACTGGATTTACACTACAGTACGTATATTCCTCTGGGGCTCATTGCATTTTAGTAAGACCCCAACATTTCCTTAGGAAGTTAGTTGTTCCTTCACTGACTAGCTGTTTTAAAAGTTTCACCTCACTGTCGACTCGATGAATTCTCTCTTTGTAGCTCTGGGATCCAGTCTTCTGATATTGGATATCCTATAATTTCTCCTTTATCTCAACTTGTCCAAGGGCATGTAGCTCCTCAACCTCGTCCAGAGATTCATGTGCATCATCCATCAAAAGGTATTGTCTCTAAGAGCTTTTTCATTCAAGAGCTTCTCCTACTCCAAGGAAATGACAAGCACCTTCAAGACATTCTTATCTTCTATAAGGGCCTCCGTATACAACCTCTAGTCATTAATCACCCGATCAAGTGCATTTAGGTGAGGTTTGCATCTGGGTGAGGGCCCAGCTACCTTCCATCTCAATATCCTTCTTCCACGCTCTGTTATCGTTGAAAGCATTAGACAACAAGGCATCGGTCAAATGTTGTGCCTACAAGAGAAAAAGGATATGAGAATAAAGGTCTAAAAGAATTAAGAAAAGAATTAAAGTAGCATGGGGATATCTCCCATCAGGTGGATTAACTCGTCGGTATTAGTACGGGTTCCCCTACTCCTCATCTTGGCCAGGGAAAGAAGGGCACAAACAACTGAAATATAAGAGTCCACTTCCTTAACTGAAGGAGGTCTCGAATAGCTCTCCACCATAGGGGAGAGTGGGTCTTTCTCCTCAACAGCAGTTGTCCCTTTTGGCGTACTAAGCACCTTAGCTACCCTCTTCTAACCCCCTCCTTCTGAGGGGACATATCATGCCCTGCTTTTTAGTATGGATGAACAAGAAGTGTATTTAGATAACATAATTTTATTCATTATTAAATTAGTTTACATAGGGTAATACCTCAGCAAGGGTGAGCTACATTTTTTTAGTACAAACTATAAAATAGAAAATCAAAAAGCGCAACTCCTTGCTCCCATCTGGCTTATTCTCTGCCCACACAGTCATGTAAGCAAATAGATGATCGGTATCTGTCTCTAAAATGGAAGAGATATTATCCTCTTTCTCCGATTTCATCTAGAGGAAAAATGAATTAGCACAAATATGCTAAGCAAATTTTACCGGTTCTATAACAAGTACACGTATAGATGAGAGTTGGAGTGTGTATAGAATTAGTGTTTAGCAATGCTAAAGAAATAAACTTGATAATCCTATACTTATCAGTTTATAAAGAAAATTAAGGTTCTTTAAACTAATAATCCCATACTTACTAGTTCATTAAGTATTATATAAATAAAATCAAGGAACTTTTAACTAATACTCCTATACTTACCAGTTCACTAAGGGGTATATAAATAATTAATAATTAACCCAAAATCTTTGGGGAAAATTAACTGGATAGGCACACAATTAAAGTGGCACTCATATGTATGTAGCAATAAATCCAAGATCTCAATCATCTGAGACCATTAGGGCAAGTAAAAAGTTTCATGGGATAACACGTCAGTCTACTTCCTAGTTAATACTGGTGCTCATAATATAAATATTTACACAAAAGTGCAGGGGTGAACTGAATTGATAAGGAACATGATGTCAGTTATTAGGTGAGAAAGGTTAAATTGATCCACAATCAAATTCAAATACCGATGATATTTGATCAAATATGTAGTATAGCAGTATTATAACATGCATATTATAAGAGCAAAGAGGAGCTATCACATAGTGATATCAATAGCAGTATGCTAAATACGCAAAGTTTACTATTGAAAAGGTAGGAAAAACTACTTGCTCGGCATATCCTACATCTTTATATATTACAAGAGGATATAACGAGGAGCTAGTACTTTATTCTCTGTATACAATGTTTGGGTATATAAGTATTTGGGATTGGGTCAGTTAGTTTATAGAAAAAAGTTGTATCTTTTAAATTTCAGAGGGTTAATTGTAAATACTCTGGGAATTTAAAATACTAGACTTAAGGTCATATTTGAACTTTGGTGAAAGGCTTTTTATCTTAAAATATTTTGAAGTATTCATAGACAAATTTGGGGTTCAAATTTATAAGTTAAGAAAGTCAAGAGGTGTCAAATTGCAATTTAGGAAAAGTATTTCTGAGTTAAAACTTCATTTTTCCATTACTTAGGCTAGGCTAATCCAAACATGGCCTTACCTTATATCATTTTGACGTGAAAAATAAAACAAAAATATTGAAAAAAAATTCAAAAAATTATGTTTGTTTATGCGCCCTCACGCACTAGGTTAAGGTTTCTGGTCAAAAAGCTCATCTTCTTCCCCTCAACAATTGAGTTTAGGGTTTCTAATATTTTAACCTTGAATAACTCCCTCATTTCTAAACCATTTGGGATGATTTATTAACAAACTCAGCCTAATTTTTCACAAGGAATCCAAATATATAGGTTTTGTATATTGAGACGCAGTATATCTTAAGTTCCATACCTGTGTGTCTTATTGAAAATTGACCTAACATTCTTGAATTTAAGGATATGGAGAGGATTCTTATGAACATAGTTTATTTTATGATATGTGTAATATTAATTTGGTTTTGATTTCAAAGGTTGAGATGGAAATTTTCAGGTTTCTAGTTCAAAATACACTTGCAATCGATTCGAGCTTATTTGGCAGTTGATCATTATACTCGACTTCCTAAGGTTCTATTGAAGACATTTAAAGATTTAAACCTGAGTTTTGATAGATATTTGGAAGTTCACCATTGAAGCTCAAGCTTTAATTGTGTAAACTTCATAATTTTCACCCAGAGCTTGTTTTCTACATAAACTTTCCTACGATTTCGAGTTATTCTAGCATTATCAGAACACAAAAAATGATTGAAATTAAAAAACTGAATATAGTACATGAAATCATAGAGTACCTATTTGGTGTGAAAATTTTGACTTTTGAAACTTCTGTTTAAGTGAATTTAAACTGAGGATTTCGTGGGGTATTTATAGTATGTGAGCGGGGGAGTTCATTGGTGGAAAAAGGAGGTGAATTTGAAGTGAAATTGTATGGTTTTCAAGATTGGGTTTTGTTCACATGTGTGCATAGTGTACACATGTGATTCTTGGTTGTTTGTGTTGATGTGTAAGCATATTTGGATTGGGAGTTTTATGAAATTGATAAAACTTTGGTGTTTGCTCCTTGGTTGGTTATATATATGCACTTATAGCCTTAAAAGAATACTTTTGATAAAGTTTTGGGGTATTTTTGTAATTTCAAAAAGTTTTAAGGGATAAAATTATAATTTTATATTAGTTGAAGTCTAAAGGATTAATTTGAAATAAAGTTGAGGTTTAGGGGTGAAGTATAAGTCAAGTTATATTAGTTTGAAGTTTTTAGGGGATATTTTATAATTATTAAAACTTCAGGGGTCTAGGTTAATTTAGTAAAGTTGTAGGGCATCAATTATATTTTCATTCTTCTTAGAAAACTTTTGAATTTGAACAATTTATAAAGGTTGAAACAGTAATTGTAGGTGATTAGGTTTGGTTTTGAATATCCTAGTTATTACAGTCTACCTACTTAAAAAAAATTATCCTCGAGTTTACCTTGAAATAAGTCGGGGTATTGATCTCTCATAGCTTGTTCTGGCTTCCATATATCTTCTTGCTGATTTTGATTTTTCCAAAGTACTTTAACTGATGGAATTTCCTTATTTTCGAGGTACTTCACTTGGCGATCCAGAATTTGAATAGGGCATACTTCAAATTCATGGTCTAGTTCGATAGAAATGTCTTGCCACGTAATGGTATGAGATGGATCAAAAATATACTGGTGTAATTGAGACACAAGAAATACATTGTGAATATTGGATAATTCCACAGGTTATTCTAATTGATAAGCTAAAGAGCCAACTCATTTAGAAATTGTGAAAGGTCCAATATATCTGGGGGCTAATTTTCCTTTCATTTAAAGCGTAAGTTTCCTTTTCGAGGACAAACTTTCAGAAATACTTGGTCGTTAACTTGAAATTCTAAGGTTTTCTAGCACCGGTCTACATAACCTTTCTGACGATCTTGGGTTATCTTCAATCTTTCTCAAATGTGTTGTATTCTCTCAGTGGTTTCCTGGATTATTTCAGGATGAAATTTCTACTACTTCTGAATTCTATCCAACATATAGGTTATTTGCATGGTCTTCCATATAAAACTTTAAACGGAGAAGGTTTACTACTTTTTTGATAACTATTGTTATATGTAAATTCAACAAGGGGTAATGTACATTCCAGTTGTCGAGCATATCTAGCATACAAGCACGTAGCATATCCTCTAAAGTTTGAATTGTACGTTCTGATTATCCATCCGTTTATGGGTGTAATGAAGTACTTAAATGAAGTTTAGTACCCATTGCGATTTGCAATGCTTGCCAAAACTTTCCTACAAAACAGGAATCTCTGATTGATACGATAGATAAAGGAATTCCATGTAATAGAATAATTTCTCGAATATAGAGCTTGCTAAGCTTCTGAAATGAGTCAGTGGTCTTCATAAGTAGAAAATGAGCATATTTGGTGAATCGATCTACTATTACCCAAATGGAATTATATCCTTGGGACGTATGAGATAGTCCACTGACAAAATCCATTGTAATATGATCCCATTTCCACTTGGTAATTGGTAAGGGTTGGAGGAATCCACCAGGGTGTTGGTAATCTATCTTTACTTATTGACAAGTAAGACGTTTCCTGACAAAATTCTCGATATCATTTCTCATATTTTTCCACCAATATTGTTTCTTCAGGGCGTGGTACATTTTTGAACGGAGGATGAATCATAAATTTTGAGTGGTGGGCTTCTTGCAATATTTTCTCTCGAAGAAATGCATCATCGGGTACATATAATATATTTATAAATCGTAAACTTGTTTCCTTATCGTATGAGAAATCATAATTTTTATGTTGGAAGGTTTGTACAAAAGAATCTTGGGTTTGCTAAACTAAGATTTTCTCTCAATTCAGGATAATCAATAATGTTAAATTTTTTTGCAAAAGGGGCATCAATCGAGGTCATATTGCTCTATGGTAGAAGAAATATCGTAAAAAAATAAAGTACGGGGTCTTCCTACTAGATTTCGACTTAAAGCGTCGGTTACTACATTTCATTTGCCTGGATCGTAATTTAATTTAAATCGGTAATCTTCCAAAAATTCCATCCAGTGGCGTTGTCTTAATTCAAGTCCTTTTGAGTACAAATTTACTTCAAACTTTTATGATCAGAAAAGACTTGGAAATTTACACACTAAAGGTAACAGCGCCAAATTTTCAATGTAAAAACTACAGCGGCTAATTCAAATCATGGAAAGAGGTAATTACATTTATGAGTTTTGAGTTTTTATGACCCATACTTTATAACTTTCTCATTCTGCATTAACACGCATCGTAACCCTTGTAATAAGGCATCGTTATATACATCGTAGCTTATGTCACTAGAAGGAATGGTGAGTACTAGGGCTGTAAATTGAGATGGGTGAGTCGGGCTTGGGGTTGCTCAAACTCCGTCTGAACTACCTTACCCAAGCTCAAGCCCGAGCTTGGCCTGAATTAATTTTTTCTACCTAAGCCTAAACTCGACTCATAAATATTACGGACTTCGGGCCCAATTTTGGTCAGGCCTGATTTCCATTTTTTTGTTAAAAAGTATTTGAATTAGTGTTTTTTTCTAATATTTCCATCATGGAGAAAATGTACACATTAAAATCTAATTGTTATTTTATAAAATAGAATATATAATTATGAAATGTATTAAATTAAAAAAAAGGAAATAAGAATGAAAACCAACAAAATTAAAATATGTATGTATATTAAACAGTGTTAACATAAATATGTCATATATAATATAAACTTATTTATTTATATATTTCAAGTTCGGGCTTCGGGCCCAATTCGGGCTTGGTAAGGCTTGGCTCAAGCTCGGCCTGAAATTCATTCGGGCTTGAAATTTTGGCTCAAGCTCGGCTCAGCTCAAACTTAAATAAAGCTCAACCCAAAAATAATGGGTCAAACAGGCGGGCTTCGGGCCTGCTCGACTCAATTTACAGGCCTAGTGAGGACTGGAGCAGTGGTTAATTTGTATTTCAAATTTTGGAATGATTGATCACATTCATCATTCCATACAAATGGAACTTCCTTCTTAGTTAACTTTAAAAAGGGAAGAGCAATGAGCGAAAATTCTTCTATGAAACAACGGTAATGTCCAGATAATCCAAGAAAACTTTTTATCTCAAGAATATTAGTAGGATTTTTCCATCCTAAAATGGTTGAAATTTTGGCTAGATCGACTTGAATTCCATTTTTAGAAATCAAAGATCCTAAAAAATTTATTTCCTTCATTGAAAAATCACATTTTATCTTCTTAGCATATAACCGATGGTTTCTGAGAGTACCTAAGACTACTTCAAAATGTTGGGCATGTTCTACTGGATTCTGAATATAAACAAGAATATCGTCAATGAAGATGATAAAAAACTAGTCAAAAAAGGCCTAAAGATTCTATGCATTAGATCTATAAAAGTTGCGGGAGTATTGGTTAATCCAAGTGACATTACGGTGAATTTGAAGTTTCCATAACGGGTCCAAAAAGAATTTTTCAAAATATCTCCTTCTCTAACGCATAATTGATGGTAACCAGATCGTAAACCTACTTTAATAAAGGCCCTTGATCCTTGAAGTTGATCAAATAGATCTCATATTCGTGGTAAAGGATACTTATTCTTAATAGTTACCGAGTTCAGTTTATGATAGTCTATAAATAATCTAAATCTTCCATCATGTTTCTTAACAAGTAATACTAAATCTCCCCAAGGAGATGAACTTAGTGAAATAAAACCTTTTTCTAAGAGGTCATTTAATTGGGTACGGAGTTCTCAAAGTTCTAAAGGAGCCATTCGATACAGTGGTATCGAAATAGGAAATGTAATAGGATAATGATTGATATTAAACTTGATTTCTTAGGAAGGGGGTAATCCTGGTAATTCTTTAGGAAAAACATCTTCAAATTTTTCCAAAAGAATTGGAATTAAAGAAGAGGTTTGAATTTGAAAACTTGAGCGTTCAGACGGACCTTATCCTCGAAATACAAAAGAACAATTATCTTCATTTCAAAACTAAATTTTCTTGGCATGACAATAGATATAAGCGTGGTGCCTTGACAAAACATTCATTCCGATAATAATATCTAAGCCACAAATATCTAAAATCATCAAATTAACAAGGAATGTTCGTAGACTAAGCTGAATTCTACAATTCCTATAACCTTGTGTTGTGTTAGTGTATTGATTTCACCTGTTGGTAATTCAATATCCAATGGAGCAGTTAAAGATGTAGGTAATAATTGAAATAATTTATCTAGTCTAAGACTTATAAAGTATTGGGTTGAACCTTAATCAAATCAATATGTGCAGGAAGATGTTGGAAAAATACCATACCATCTATCACATCATGGGAGTTTCGTGTAGGCAGTATTGCATAATTCTTTCCACGACTCGAGATTGGCACGATTTTCTTAGCATGATTAGGATTAGGTTGATTTTTTGTAGGATGAGATTTTGAAGTTTGTGAGGGTTTATTTAATTGACGACGTAGTGGAACATATTTTAACTTAGGACATTGTGGTCGGATATGTCCCACTTCATGACATTTATCACAACGAATCACTGAACGTGTTGTGTTATGAAAGATCTGGGAATAATCTTACCCACAGGAGTTTGAATAGGTTTGAGGTCGAGAATAAGGTGGGGTTCTAATAACATTATTATTTCTAGTAACAGGGAGAGAAGACAACATCGATAAGTTGAGAGTACTCACAGATTTGTAAAGGAGGGACCGAATTCTTAATTCTTAGATGTAATCCTCTTTCAAATTGCTTGCACTTCTTTATCTCAGTATCTATATACTCAAGGTCATAACGAGATAATTTGGTAAATTTGGCCTCGTATTTGGCTACCAATAAATTAACTTGTTGCAATTTTAATAAATCAACAATTCGTTGATCTCGCTCAGCCTCACGAAAATATTTTGAAGAAAAAATCCTCAAATTGTTCCCAAGTAAAATTAACAATGTTCTGGTTACGTGACACCTCTTGCCACAATTAATCACTTCAACTTTAAACATATAGGATGCTAAAGTTACTCAGAGATTAGTATCTATACCCACTCCATTCAGAATTTTCACAATCTAACGTATCCATTTCTCAGCTTCATTAGCACCTGGCTTTCCAAGAAAAGACTGAGGTCATTGTCTCAAGAATTCTTTAAGAGCATTCATCCTATGAATTTCTTTAAAAATGTCCTCTGGAGTAGAACACGTAGTTTTTTGTTGTCGGGCTAAAGAAGTAAGTTCCTAAAGACATCCCATGATTCCTTCAGTTTGAGTATGTTCAGTCTGAGTTCTAACAGAGGGAATTCGAGTACTAACCATCCTAAATTATAATAAAATAATTTTAATACTAAGAATCATAAAATAGGATATGTCACAAGCCTATTATATTATACAGGATAAGTTATATGACACATCGAAGTTATATATCACACAAAACTACTATAATACTGCAGCTATAGTAGTTAGTTAATCTCGTAAGGTTCAATATAGCACACTATATACAGTACTTTATTATACTTATCTATATTAGGAGACAAATTTAACTTGGATTTTTAGGGAGGAACAACAGCTTCATCACTAAATTTGGATTTCGAACTGACTAAATAATATGCTTGATCCGAGGAACCATCAGTCGAATCATCAGTAGTACCAGGAGAGTAGTCACCATGAACTTCACTATTTGATGTTGCATCGGGGTGCATAGGTGGAGTCGACGGAGCAGTTGCGAGTGCAAGATTCATGACTTCTTGAAAGATCACTTGATCATTCACGTAATCATCAACCTTCCTCATAACTTGCATGTCACCTATAACTCTATTCGTCAGCACTAACCTATTAACATCACTACCAGAGCAGGCCCAGTCTTCCTCTACTGCACGAATCATCTCTCGTAACTTTGTCAATGCTTCCTCTCAAACTCTAGTTTCCCAATGATTGTTCGGCTTAATATCTATAATAAACAAAAATCTATCCCACGTATCAATGCTACAAAATTGAATTACCATGTAAGAATAGTAATAAAAGAAGCTACGAAAAGATAAAATAACTAATATCTTATAGGTGATTAGGGTCGGTTTTAAAAATCCCGATTATTACAGGATACCACAATCTTAGAAGATTCTTTTTGTGAGACTAAGGGTTGCAAGTACCCTAGAATAGAAGCTTCACTATGGGTTTCCCTAAAGTCCCCACCTGCACTCGAGTCTACTTAGAGCAATGGCAGGGGGTTTTAGGCTCTAACACTGATCCCTTAGTTAGACCAGACCTCAAGATGGCCTCCTCCGCTAGCCAGACTCTAGGAGCTAGAATATTAACAAAGGTATTGGACTTCAAATGTTTTGTGGTCTTAGTCCTCTTCTTACTATTAATCGCAGCCTTGGAAGGAATATCCTATCCAAGCCTCCAAGATGTTTCTTTCTACGCTCGTTCATGTAATGGATTAAAAACAAGTCAAAGTTAGCTTATAGAGGGTAAGAAGTAAGGATAGGAAAGCCACTTACAAAGAGAATAGTCAAAATAAGCAGAATAGGCTCATTGGTTATGGCGGATACTCCTTTAGTACTTAGGGGATTATCCACTACCACCCCTAGGTAGGTTGTGTTCACTCTCATAGGCCTCAAGGGGAACCTTAGTGGAGGCTTTAATTTTTTGAGGTACCGAGACATAAGGATTAGACCCCAGGACGTCTGCTATAATGATTATAGGGACCTCAGTGAATCATCTATATGCTAGAGGCTAGGTCTTAGGACCCATCCCACAGTTGAAGAGATGCCTGGTTATTATCAAGATCTCAAGGGGGTGAGGGACAACTTCTGGGACTTGATAATACTATTTAATTTTGATGTGGTGGGCTTAGCAACCATTGCAAAAGATAGAGAAAGTGTTAAAACTCAAAGTAGAGGTCAGTTCAAGTATGAAAGCAAATATAAACTCCAACTTACCCACAGATGGAGGGGTGCATAAAAGCATAGGAAAACCAATGCGATCGGCAAGGTCTGGTGTGGCCCAAGCTCCCATAACAAAGAAGAATTTTTCCTTCCTGTTCTTTGGGGCATTATGTTAGTTCTTCGCAAAAAGCATATCATTTGTCTTATGGTATAAGTAATTTAACCCTTCATCATTGGCTCTTTTTTTCTCCTAGACCATGTATAATTTGAAGAATTGGGCTAGGGAAACATCACACTTTCCTACGTTGGATTCCCTAAATACCAAGATAGTGGCCATCAGAGGCCACCGTGAATCGGCCACCAGTTGAGAAGGGGATATTTTGATAGCCTTCAGAATCCTCACCACCAGCAGAGGCAAAGGAATCCAACCTCGTATTGGAGGAACACTCATTGAACCACACATAATGGGCCACCATAGACCATGAGCTCTCCTCATGCCTTGCGACCTTTAGAGTAACATTTTCCAAATTTTGATAATTCGTTCGGATCTCTACCAGATCCTACTCTGTAATATGTGAAGCAAAGTGATCTCCACCAGTAAAGTCAGGGTTAAACCCCCCTTCATAGATCATTACCTTCATATCGAGAGGAACTAACCCCATGGGGAAAGGGGCAGAGAGATCAGTTTTTAGCTTTACAAAGGATAAGCCAGTAGGGTCCAAGACTTTAGAAGGACATATGTTCTCAGTTGACATTGTTTAGGAAGAAGAGTTTGCTTGATCAGAGAAATTTTGTAGAAAAGATGAATAGCTTAAGTTAGCAATTAAAGAATCAACCAGGCCCAAAGGGATCATTTATAACCCCTAAGGCCTAGGATTCTAGCTCCTTCCAACTCCATTATCAGATGCTATAATCCCCTCAATCATATCGATGGTCTCAATTTCCAACACTTGTTCACATGCACGTGTAGGTTCCTTCCCAATGCAATTTAATCATGGAGAAAATCTCAGTGGTAATTTACGACCATACCCCCGACTTGCATAATAGATAATTGTTGCCCCTTGTAACTTTTTCCTGATACAACAAGGGGCTATTGATGATACCCTATTTTACACTTGGTATTAAAAAGATTCCAAACTCCTCAACTTCCCTTAGGTACGAGCAGAGGTCCTAAAGCTAGCCTTAGACCTTAGTTAGGTCATTGTTTAGCCCTAAAGACTCTGTTTCACTCACTAGAAGGCCATGTAACTATATCAAACCTAAATCGCCTATATTCCTTACTAACATCGTAGGTGTTCCCTTAAATATGTCAATACATGCTCAAAGACCTCAGCACCAAAGTTTTGCCATGTCAAATACCTAGAAAAGACCTCAGTCTGATGAGAATTGACCTGCCAAGGTTACCTAAACCTTATCACAAGGGTGTATCACTTGATAATACCTTGAGCATAACTTATGTAGCCTAAGGGTAGCTCCCGAGCCCTTACGCCTCTAGCATTACCTCTGTAATTAGTCTTGTAGAGTAGATGGAAGTCAAAACACTATTTCACCTACTGCCACTACCCATCTCCACTTGCATTGATTGCTCTTATCTGTAATTAACGCTATCAATAACCATATTACACCACTTGTAAAACCTTTGGCCAATACTCTACCTCCTTGTTGTCATCGTCAGACCTCAAAGGCAATAGGGCCATTCTATGACAGTCCACGCATTCTCTCTACTATAGTTGGCATATAAAAGAGAGGTTCGTAAATGATTCAAGGATAACTAATCTTAAGCTTGTAAAAGAATAATACATTCAAAATATCATGTAATCAGATAACTCAGGGTTCCATCATCAATTAACGTTCATTCCATGTTCCATACTCTATCAGCCAACTGTTGAGAGCCTAAACTTGCAACTCAGATCATTCTGAGTTATAGAAAACTTTTTTATATCTTGTTACTCCCTAAATAAATACTTAGAAACCCATAGATAAGTCTATCAACTACTTCCTAACATCCTTTTAATTGTTAATAAAGGACGAAATACCTCAGACTCTCCCGACAAAAGCTCAAGAGGTCTTTTAGACTGTAATAATTAGTTTATAATCTAATAAACAATTACAACACCTTTGACAGTGAACGTAGTACGCGACATATGAGGTATGAACCACTTTACATCATTGTCTCTCACTTTGACACTCATCTCCTCTCACCCGTACGAGGTCTAGAGGGGAGCATATGTGGGTATAAAGTCACTTATGATTTTAACACTCATTAGAGCGCAGTTATCACTTGATACCGGAGATCATGTAAAGAGGCGAAGACATCGTGATAAAGATTGCAACTCAGGACAACCTTGTGGATCCTTTAACAAAGATTTTACCCGTTAAATCTTTAAATATTCATGTAAAGGGAATGGGTTTTAAATGCAAAGGAACATGGATTTAAGATTAAGTGGGAGATTATTGGGGTTTTATTCTTAAAACCATAAAATGACATTTATTTTTTAATAAAGTTTTGTCAAGTTCATTTGAGATGAGAATCATGTTTATGATAATGCCTTATATTTATGTTTTATATATATTATATTTAATGTAGGTAAATTGTACTTAGTAGGAATTTCGGTGAGTTGGGTTCATCCTGATCACAGCATATCGAAATTTCGGTTCTAGTACAGTTAAGTAGTTAATATCCTAGATAGGGAATTGACATCATATCAAACAGGACCACCTGTGGGATTCAAGTGTAAGTGCTGATAAGATTAGAATTGGGCTATCTCACAATGTTTGCAAAGGGTGCATAAGTTCTTAATCTCGAGGGTTATGAGTATTGGAATGTTTGCACAATTAATAATTTGATTGTTATGGGTACTATTCAATTTTAGATTGAATCAATATATCCTCCCAAGTTGGGAAATTATTGTATGAGTTGGTATGAGATCATAATTCGGTGGAATTTGTGTCCAAGAAAGATCTTAGATTAAGATACCCACTTGATAGACTTATAAGTATTGTTTCCATTAGTAGACCTCATTAAAGGATTATTTTATAATCTAGTTGAGTGGAAACTAAATTAAGTTTGGGAATCAAAAAATAAATAAGATGTTGGTTAAAATAGATTAGCAACAAATTGATTTGACCATGTGGGTATTGTATGATTAACGTAAGTAATCATATTATGTACTATATAAACTTTGAAAATAAGACCTCATTACTCTGAGTGATTATGAGATAATTAAATTGGATACAGTTGTAATCATTTAGTGCAATTAATTATGATTAAATAAATAAAAGAAATAAATTACGGGATTGTAATTTGAGATTTCTGAGTATTTATTTGGAATCCAATTTAACTATTTGGTCTTGGGTACCGAGTATAATCCATATGCCCAAGTAGAAATCCTAGACTCTTTGAAAACCAATTTTAGCCCAAGCTCATGACGTATAGCTTTTATATTGGTTTAATATAGGGTTTTAAGGAATATACTCATTATTGAGGGTTAGAGAGGGGAAGAAAAAATATTATTCAAGTTTTTTGAAGATGCTTAGAGAGAGATCCATATTTCACTCAAAACCAAATGTATTCATTCTAAAGTTTCCCACACACATACCCTGCTTTAGTAGGATCATATACTAGAATATTTAAGGCTTTGAACGTGTTCTATCAAGAATTTAAAGGATAAGAAGAGGGCATCCCCTTCATCATCTTTAAAAACTTTTTCTCCTCATTCGTATCACCAATCGATTCCATAAAGCTATCATGATTAGAAACCATCGGTTCATGCTTTAAACCTAGTTTTGTTTCATCTCTCTATTGCATAATCATTCGAACTTTTGGGGCTAAATTTTTCTGCGTATATTGATCCCCAAAAATTTTAAGCGTAGAAAATCCATGGCGTATCCCAACATCATTACACCCTTTTCGAATTTCGATTCCATCAAATTCTTTCTTGTAGTATTTATGGACTCTAACGGTAGTGAAACCTTTCCCATTTTGGAGTTGTTTACACTTGGAAACAAATAACTCCTTAGCATCAAACTAGTAAAAAGCCTACAAAAGTGAACCTAAAATAATCATATATGATCCCCAGGATGTAATGCTTAAATATGCATTGGACCCGTGAGGTTTATGTGTAAGAGCTCTAAAACTTGAAAGTTAAACATCACGTTAAACTTCTTATATGGATTATGGATCATGGATTTGTTTTCCCATTTGAAAAATACCATATATGTGGGAAGAAGTCAACTCAAAATGAGGTAGGTCTCAAACTAGTTCATTCCTAGCAAATTTGTAAAGATCCCTAACCCAACCTCTTGTGCAAGATAACCTCCACATCCTCCTTATCAATATTGCAAAGAAACTTTGGATACGTATAGACTACATAAAAATTCTCCATTGTTCTAATGCCCTTTAAAATGAATTTACCCTTAGGATTAAGAACTTGATATTCGTCCATGGTAAAAATCATGTTGTGACGATCATCACACGTTTAGATGATGCTAATAAAGTTATCCATCAACTGAAAGGACATTGTCTAACCTAGGAAACCTAACTATTCTAATAGTACCCTTTCCTAGCACATCAAACATACTTCAATCCTCGAAAGTAATCATAACGATTTATCTTCAATGAGTTTTGAAAATTATAATTAATCTGCGGTCCTATGCCTAGAACACCCACTATTGAGATACAATTATGATGAATAATGTGAAACTAAAGTAGTGTGAATAACAAGATATTTAACTTCTTTCTTTTTTTCCCAAAAAGGTTTTCCATCGGGCTTAGTATCGATATTCTTACCCAAATATTTCGCATATATTCAACATTTCTTGTTTTATAAACATTCTCAATGTTGGAAAAAATGATTTTAGACTTTTCAGGAAGGGTTTTAGAATTATTCTTCAGTGTATATATATCATCAACGTTTAAAACATGGTGTCTCTTAGTCACTTTGGTTTTATGAAGCTTATATCAAAAATCCTGCATATGTCCCTTCTTTTTACAAAATGTGCACTCATACACAATGCATTGGACTTTATCATTAGGATGGTTCAAAAACTTTTTATTTTCATGTTGTGGAGGAGACCTTTTAAACGTAAGAGTCTATTGAAAAGGTCTGACAAATGTATAGATAAATGGTTACATACCCCTTTCTCTTGGGGGTGGGGGTTGCATTTATAGATAAATTCTATATGGTTGAGCCATGCAAGACTCTATGACTTGATATGACTATCCCAGATTGATCGACCAAATCTAGCTCCAAGATTCTTACAGATTGGCCTCAACAATCTTTATTTTCTTACTTGAAATCTCGATAGGATAAGTGGACATGAATCCTCCTCTCATGTGTGTGTAATACCCCGTACTTTTGGCTATATTTATTTTTGGGATTAATTAATTAAATGCGTATTAATTGGAAATTAATCCGGGTTAAAAATACTAATGAGATACGAATGGGTATTTGATTAAGTGCATATATGATTATATATGTATTTGGTATTATAAAATTTGTCGTGGGATTTATATACGGCATTTTAGAAATTTTGTTGAGACGCGTGGGACCGCCGCGTCACGGTATAATATTTTGATATTAAAAGTGAATTTAAAATCTATAATCCGTATGGTCGTTTTGAGTGCGCCAACGCGTCCGGAAGGGTCGAGATAGTCAGAAAACACTAGCCGGGGGTATAGTTTGGGTCCCGGGGTATTTTTAGACCATCCCAGTAACTTAAAGGGTATTTTAGTAATTTGGTATTTTTGGGTAATTGAAAGTGACGAAAATTGAGAGTTGTAATCTGATAAGGATTGACCCCAACCAACCCTTATTAACCCAACTAGCTACGGAGGTTTATCAAATTAGGTTTTCATAAGTTTCCCCAAAGAAAACCCTAGCCACCATAGCTTTTTAGAGAAGAAAGCTTGGAGAAGGAGAGAGAGAGAGGAATTCTGCAGAAATTCTACACCAAATCCACACCAAATTCAGAAATCAAACCAAGGCAAGTGACTTTAATTCATTTAAATTCGAAGAATGTCTTTTCCATGTTAGATATTGAAGAATCTTGATTGTTCTTGAAAGATTAAAAGAAAACCCATGAAATTTGAAGTTATTATTGAATGTTGGGATAGGTTTGCATGTAGAAACATTGTTGGGAGATTTAATTTCGGAGATTTCATATCTAGGTGATGTATAAACGAATTAAAATCTGGGAATTTATGATGAGAAAAAGTTAGGGTTTATGTTCTTGAAGAAAATTGGGAATTAATGTAGAAATTGTGATTTAATGATGTTTAGAAGATATTAAACCCTTTAATGATGTTAGTATAGCCCCTTAACATGTTTGAGGATGATTAGAGAACTCAATATATTGTTGGAACGAATTTTAGAAAAGGTTTGAGGAGTAAAAATGGTGAAAAAACGAATTGGGAAAAATCTGGGCCGAAACTGGCCACTCGTTAGAAGCTGCCCCCAGGTCGTTCGAACGAGCTCGTTCGAACGAGCTTCTAACGAGTTGACCAGTCGTTATTAACGAGTAGGGATTTTCGTTCGATATCTCGTTCGAACGAGATATCGTTAGAAGGGTCAGTTCGTTCGAACGAACTGGGACCTCGTTCGAACGAGACTTCTAACGACCTGACAGTCCAAACTCGTTCGAAGCCTCGTTCGAACGAGACTTCTAACGAGTTGACAGTTTGGCCCTTTTTGGACTGCTTTGACTTTTGAAGTCCCGGGAACTGGTTCAAGGGTAGAGTTAGTATTCCTTTGATGATATAGTGATTGATTTGGGACTTTTGGGTTATTGAGATGAGTAAATCATATACTAGAGTTATATTCAATGAACCATTTGGGTTGAGACGTGAGTGTCTTCTACGATGTGAGGATAAATTATGGCACGTATAATTATGAACCGGAATAAAATAAGTGGTGATAATTATACTTAGTACGAGAGTGCAAAATGTACTACGAATATAATACGGTATTACTAAGATATGTGTTTACTTAGTATTGATATATGGATTGTATGTATGACATACCTACCATACTTGCTATCACGGGAGGTTTCGTTCGCTTAGGACCCTCTAATCCTTGTGTGCCTACGGGGGGGATATAGACTGGTACCTTGATGAACATAGGTCATAGAAAGACTTATTGTGATATTAATAAGTCCGCTGACCATGGGAGCGTAGGTATGTGCGTGACCCATGTGATGGTGACTGTGTTCGCCTCCACTATTTGTGATTTGTGTTATCTGAACTATTCCTGAGAGATTCGGAATATGTGATCCTTATGTACGTGATGTATCGGGATGGATAGCAGAGTATGTGTGCACTACAGCTTAGATTGCGGGGTGCTTGTATTGTATATTTATGAGATGAATAATATACATTATATTAATGGGAATCCTCATGTTAATATTGTAAAAATATTACGGTATTGTTTCGAGATATATAATGAGTTAGCTGATAGTTATATCAATGGCATATTTAGTAACTGAGTTTACGTTAAACCTCTATTAAATTACGAGCGTTGTTATGTTAAATTAACCGAGTAAAATGGGTAGAACCTTTGGTAGTCTAGCTAGTTACGTTGTCATTTAGCTAGTGGAAAGGGTAGTTATAGATGGGTACTTACGTTAGGAGTGCACAGTTAGACGAGAGGTGAGGATATCATGCGAGTGTACGTCCTAACATGTACTTTGCATTTAATGTTTTAAATGTTTTTAAAGCACTTGCAAGTTTTTAAAATATAACTCCACATTCGGGCTCTGACCCGTTTGCTTTTCAAATATCTTTTTCTTTGTAAAACCATTTTAGGTGCCCAGCCACAAGGACACCAAGCATAGGTACTCATTCAGGTGACGAGCTGTAGCTGTTTGTGGAAGCTACAGGGATTTGCTCATAGACGCTTCTATCTTTTGGATTCCAGAGTCACGATCTATCTATCAGTTGTAGGGCATGTTGCCCATTTCTATTTAGAGACATCATTTTTACATTTCTGTTTTCAGACTCTAGCATGTATTGCTCAGTATTCAGTTTTAGTTATTTATTTCAGTTTTCTTATCCGTTGTGGGATTCGTATTGAGGAGTTTTTCCTCCAGGTTTTATTTACATATTGTGATGGTTATCCGTTTTACTTCAGCATGGTGAATGGTGTTATTTAGTTATTCATTACTTCTGTTGCATGTTAATCAGATTTAATAAAATTTGGCACTTACTTTTTAAATACTAGGTGGTTAGTAAAAATAAAACGTTTTCGACAGTGATGCTATTAACTGAGCCAACTTGGCATTTTGAATTAATTTTATAAAGGAGTAGCTACCCGGTGTTTAATTAGTCGGGGTGTCACAGGTGGTATCAGAGCATCAGGTTCTAGTGTCCTTTAGGATCTGTACGGCTATTATGTTTCCGCTACGTTTCTTTGATATAGAGCCCTATATTTTAGGACTGTTGTATTCTTTTTGTGTATGCTTCGTTCTTCAGCTATTTTAAGTTTATAAACCGTGAACTTATAAACTTTGTTCTTATTTCAGATGCCTCCACGACGTGCACGACGAGTTCCCAGGAATGCAGTGCCCGAACCCCAGCCCGCTCCAGTTCAGGGCAGGTTGAGCGCCGCTGAGGTTGCAGCTATAGTAGCCCAAGCGGTAAATGCCGCGATTGCCGTGATTCAGCAGGCACCACCTCAGGCGTCGGTTGCCGCGCCAGTACAGGTTAATGCATTCCCGTCTGCTTGGGAGCGTGTACGTGACGCTTTTCAGAAAGCGCATCCGCCAGAGTTTGCAGGTAGCTCAGAGGTGGTAGTCTCGAGCCAATGGAGGAAGGACATACAGAGGCATTTGAGGATGCATGAGTGCACCGACGTTCAGAAACAGGTGCTAGCTACTTTCAAGCTAGTTGGATCTGCGCTGCAGTGGTGGGAGTCTATTACCACCGCGGAGGAGAGGGATACCCTCACGATTCAGGAGTTCTGGGTGCGGTTCGACCGCAAGTACTTTCCGTCCGCAGTTCATACAGAGATGAGGAGGAAGCTAATGAGTTTGAAGCAAGAGGGCAAGACAGTGGCCGAATATGAGGCCGAGTTCACTAACCTGTTGAATATCGTACCAGACGAGATTCCAACAGAGAAGAAGAAGATAGAGAAGTTCACTGATGGGTTGAATTGGAGAATCCGGCAGCATCTGCTTGGGAACCTATCGTTGGCCACGTATTCTGATGTGGTTAACGCTGCATTACTACACTGCCAGGACCACCGTTTTCATATGGCCGAGGGCAAGCGGTCAGGGGAGTCTAGCCATCAGGGCAGGACTGGAGGACATGGTGCCAGCGGGGTACAAACCGGTCAGGGGCAGAGACAGACTGAGCAGGGTACCCAGCAGGGGGACAATAAGAGGTTCCGGTCAGGGAACTACAGGCAGGGACAGGGAGGTTTCCGCCAGGGCCATCAGGGTCCAAACGGCCATCAGGGCCAACAGGGGCAGAATGGGCAGCAATTTCATCAGGGCCAGCAGGGCCAAGGGAGGAAGGGTAACGGCCACCAGGGTCGGGGACAGCAGGGGCAGAGGGGAGGAAACTTCCCAGGGAAGTGCTTTACTTGTGGCAAGACTGGCCATAAGAAGCAGGATTGTCCTGATAGGGGCAGGGCCCCACAGCAGCAGCAGCAGGGTGCTCGCCAGGAGCCACAGAGACCTATGTTTCCCGCCGCTCTTCCTGCACCGCCACAGATGGCATCATTGCCACCCATTCCAGCAGTCCCAGCTCAGCAGGGGCAGCTACAGTATGGACGTGTCTACAACGTTCACCAGGCTGCAGTTCCACAGGCACCGCCCGCGATCGAGGGTACGTTTCCTATCCATGGCACTATGGGTCGGGTGTTATTTGATACGGGTGCTACACACTGTTTTATTGCTACACACTTCGCGAAAGCTTTAGGATTGTTAGCTACGGCAGAGAGCACAGTGACGTGTGTCGACTCACCATTAGGGAATGGGTCACTTATTTTCTTTATATACCGGGGAGTCGGGGTAGAGGTTGGTGGTTTGGTA
The DNA here is from genome assembly GCA_949130495.1 of Sambucus nigra. Taxonomy (NCBI): domain Eukaryota; kingdom Viridiplantae; phylum Streptophyta; class Magnoliopsida; order Dipsacales; family Adoxaceae; genus Sambucus; species Sambucus nigra. The sequence continues at coordinate 227,962,754 of OX422219.1, forward strand.
TTACCTGCGGACATGTTAGTGTTAGACATGCATGTTCACGATGTGATCATCGGTATGGATTGGCTCGTAGCATATAGGGCCATGATTGATTGCTTCAGCGGGAGCATTGTTTTTGCCATTCCGGGGCAAGAGATGTTTATAGTGGCGATGCCTCGCCCAGAGGGAGGATCGACCGCTCATCTGTACTACATAGAGGAGGATACCTCTAAGGAGGTTGTGATTCCTTTGGATTCGATCCCGGTTGTCAGGGAGTATTCAGATGTGTTTCAGGAGATACCAGGCTTACCACCCAGTCGAGAGATAGATTTCGTTATTTATTTGCTACCGGGTACGAGACCTATAGCACGCGCACCGTACCGTATGGCTCCGGCTGAAATGCGAGAGTTACGGGATCAGATAGAGCAGCTGTTAGGGCAAGGCTTTATTCGCAGGAGTACCTCACCTTGGGGCGCTCCAGTTTTGTTTGTGAAGAAGAGGGATGGTTCACTGAGATTGTGCGTGGACTACCGAGAGTTGAATAAGGTCACGATACGGAATAAGTATCCGTTGCCTCGAATCGATGACTTATTCGACCAGTTGAGAGGAGCTTCTTTCTTCTCGAAGATTGACTTGAGGTCAGGATACCATCAGTTGCGTATCAGGGAGGAGGATGTCTCAAAGACTGCGTTTTTGTCGAGATATGGTTCTTACGAGTTTCGGGTTATGCCTTTCGGCTTGACCAACGCTCCAGCAGTGTTTATGGACTCGATGAACAGAGTGTTTAGGGATTTCCTAGATCAGTTTGTCATTGTCTTCATTGATGACATTCTGGTTTACTCTCAGACAGAGGAGGAGCACGCCGAGCATTTGAGGCTGGTTTTGCAGACACTTCGTCAGAACGAGCTGTATGCAAAATATGAGAAGTGCGGGTTTTGGTTGAAGGAAGTCCAGTTCTTGGGTCATATTATTTCCGACCAGGGAATATCGGTTGATCCGGGGAAGGTATCAGCGGTGAGGGAGTGGGGACAGCCCACGACACCAACAGAGATTCGTAGTTTCTTGGGTCTAGCAGGATACTACAGGAGGTTTATTCGAGGTTTCTCAGAGATAGCAGGTCCTTTGACACATCTTACTCGTAAGGGTGTGCCATATATCTGGAGTGATGCCTGTCAGTTGGCATTCGATGAGTTGAAGGACAAATTGACCTCAGCACCTGTGTTAGCGTTGCCGAGACCGGGAGTTGAGTATTTGGTTTACACCGATGCGTCTTTGCAAGGACTGGGAGGTGTGTTGCAGCAGGAGAGACAGGCCATAGCTTATGCTTCCCGTAAGCTTAAGCCTCATGAGAAGAATTACCCCACGCATGATTTGGAGTTGGCGGCAGTAGTGTTTGCCTTACGGATTTGGAGGCACTATCTTTTGGGGGAGAAGTTTCAGCTGTTCACGGACCACAAGTCACTACAGTATCTGTTCACGCAGAAGGAACTGAATATGCGACAGCGTAGGTGGCTTGAATTTGTGAAGGACTACCAGTTCAACATCCAGTACCACCCGGGTAAGGCTAACGTGGTAGCAGACGCGTTGAGCCGCAGGCCAGCAGATGAGGTGGCAGAGGTGTGGAAAGCTAAGTGGAAGGAATTGGGGCACCAGGATGCAGTGGCCCGATCTTTCATGTCTGTGATGACCATTACCCCGCAGATTGTCGCAAAGGTAGTACGGGCACAGGCTAATGACACGTTCTGTCAGGAGCAGATAGTTCGATTGCTAGCAGAGGGAGCCGAGTCCTATACCGTTAGCTCAGACGGGGGATTACGCTTCAATGGGAGATTGGTGGTTCCGGAAGGGGAAGAATTGCGGCACGATGTGATGGCAGAGTCGCACGGCTCACGGTTCGCGGTACATCCCGGAGGGGACAAAATGTACCAAGACATGAGACGGCAATATTGGTGGAGCGGTATGAAGAAAGATATCGCTGAGTTTGTCTCGAAATGCGCCACTTGTCAGCTTGTAAAAGTGGACCATCAGAGACCAGCAGGATTGCTACAGCCATTGGAGGTTCCGGTGTGGATGTGGGAGAGCATATCCATGGACTTTATCACGGGGTTGCCTACGTCGCAGAGGGGCCACGACTCCGTTTGGGTAATTGTGGACAGGTTGTCCAAGGTCGCTCACTTTTTACCCGTTAGGACTGATTACACTGCGGGTCAGTATGCCCAACTCTTCATTTCAGAGATTGTGAGACTTCACGGTGTGCCCCTGAATATCGTGTCTGACAGAGATAAGATATTTGTTTCGAGGTTTTGGGAAAGTTTCCAGGAGGCCATGGGCACGGAATTGCGGTTGAGTACGGCTTATCATCCGCAGACCGATGGGCAGACAGAGCGCACCAATCAGATGTTGGAAGACATGCTACGTATGTGCATTATTGACTTCGGGGGTGGATGAGAACAGTACCTCCCACTGGTGGAGTTTGCTTACAACAACTCCTATCAGTTCACGATTGGCATGGCTCCGTTCGAGGCATTATACGGTAGGCCTTGTCGTTCCCCAGCATGTTGGTTGGAGGTGGGGGACAACAAACTACTTGGGCCGGAAGTGATTCAGGATACTTCGGCAAGGATTGAGTTGATTCGGAGTCGCATTCGGGTAGCTCAAGACAGGCAGAAGAGTTATGCTGATGCAAAGAGGTTTTTCAGGGAGTTCCAAGTGGGGGACCAGGTTTTGCTCAGGGTATCTCCTATGAAGGGGATTATGCGTTTCGGGAAGAAGGGGAAGTTGGCACCGAGGTATGTGGGGCCGTTTCCTATTATTGAGCGGATCGGACCCGTTGCGTATAGACTTGGACTACCGGAGCACTTGCATCGGATTCACGACGTGTTCCATATTTCCTCGCTGAGGAAATACCTTAGAGATAATTTGGCTCATTCTCACATTGCTGTGGAGGACATCGATCTCCAGCCGGATAGCTCCTACGAGGAGGGGCCAATCGCTATTTTGGACCGAAGCGAGAGGAAACTGCGGTCAAAGATAGTCCCGTTAGTGCGTGTTCAGTGGCGACATCACAATGTTGAGGAGTCCACATGGGAGCGCGAGGATGAGATGCGCGAACGTTATCCAGAGCTATTTTTAGCAGGTACTTTCTAGTTTCGAATTTCGGGACGAAATTCAGTTATTAGGGGGGAAGTATGTAATACCCCGTACTTTTGGCTATATTTATTTTTGGGATTAATTAATTAAATGCGTATTAATTGGAAATTAATCCGGGTTAAAAATACTAATGAGATACGAATGGGTATTTGATTAAGTGCATATATGATTATATATGTATTTGGTATTATAAAATTTGTCGTGGGATTTATATACGGCATTTTAGAAATTTTGTTGAGACGCGTGGGACCGCCGCGTCACGGTATAATATTTTGATATTAAAAGTGAATTTAAAATCTATAATCCGTATGGTCGTTTTGAGTGCGCCAACGCGTCCGGAAGGGTCGAGATAGTCAGAAAACACTAGCCGGGGGTATAGTTTGGGTCCCGGGGTTTTTTTAGACCATCCCGGTAACTTAAAGGGTATTTTAGTAATTTGGTATTTTTGGGTAATTGAAAGTGACGAAAATTGAGAGTTGTAATCTGATAAGGATTGACCCAAACCAACCCTTATTAACCCAACTAGCTACGGAGGTTTATCAAATTAGGTTTTCATAAGTTTCCCCAAAGAAAACCCTAGCCACCATAGCTTTTTAGAGAAGAAAGCTTGGAGAAGGAGAGAGAGAGAGGAATTCTGCAGAAATTCTACACCAAATCCACACCAAATTCAGAAATCAAACCAAGGCAAGTGACTTTAATTCATTTAAATTTGAAGAATGTCTTTTCCATGTTAGATATTGAAGAATCTTGATTGTTCTTGAAAGATTAAAAGAAAACCCACGAAATTTGAAGTTATTATTGAATGTTGGGATAGGTTTGCATGTAGAAACATTGTTAGGAGATTTAATTTCGGAGATTTCATATCTAGGTGATGTATAAACGAATTAAAATCTGGGAATTTATGATGAGAAAAAGTTAGGGTTTATGTTCTTGAAGAAAATTGGGAATTAATGTAGAAATTGTGATTTAATGATGTTTAGAAGATATTAAACCCTTTAATGATGTTAGTATAGCCCCTTAACATGTTTGAGGATGATTAGAGAACTCAATATATTGTTGGAACGAATTTTAGAAAAGGTTTGAGGAGTAAAAATGGTGAAAAAACGAATTGGGAAAAATCTGGGCCGAAACTGGCCACTCGTTAGAAGCTGCCCCCAGGTCGTTCGAACGAGCTCGTTCGAACGAGCTTCTAACGAGTTGACCAGTCGTTATTAACGAGTAGGGATTTTCGTTCGATATCTCGTTCGAACGAGATATCGTTAGAAGGGTCAGTTCGTTCGAACGAACTGGGACCTCGTTCGAACGAGACTTTTAACGACCTGACAGTCCAAACTCGTTCGAAGCCTCGTTCGAACGAGACTTCTAACGAGTTGACAGTTTGGCCCTTTTTGGACTGTTTTGACTTTTGAAGTCCCGGGAACTGGTTCAAGGGTAGAGTTAGTATTCCTTTGATGATATAGTGATTGATTTGGGACTTTTGGGTTATTGAGATGAGTAAATCATATACTAGAGTTATATTCAATGAACCATTTGGGTTGAGACGTGAGTGTCTTCTACGATGTGAGGATAAATTATGGCACGTATAATTATGAACCGGAATAAAATAAGTGGTGATAATTATACTTAGTACGAGAGTGCAAAATGTACTACGAATATAATACGGTATTACTAAGATATGTGTTTACTTAGTATTGATATATGGATTGTATGTATGACATACCTACCATACTTGCTATCACGGGAGGTTTCGTTCGCTTAGGACCCTCTAATCCTTGTGTGCCTACGGGGGGGATATAGACTGGTACCTTGATGAACATAGGTCATAGAAAGACTTATTGTGATATTAATAAGTCCGCTGACCATGGGAGCGTAGGTATGTGCGTGACCCATGTGATGGTGACTGTGTTCGCCTCCACTATTTGTGATTTGTGTTATCTGAACTATTCCTGAGAGATTCGGAATATGTGATCCTTATGTACGTGATGTATCGGGATGGATAGCAGAGTATGTGTGCACTACAGCTTAGATTGCGGGGTGCTTGTATTGTATATTTATGAGATGAATAATATACATTATATTAATGGGAATCCTCATGTTAATATTGTAAAAATATTACGGTATTGTTTCGAGATATATAATGAGTTAGCTGATAGTTATATCAATGGCATATTTAGTAACTGAGTTTACGTTAAACCTCTATTAAATTACGAGCGTTGTTATGTTAAATTAACCGAGTAAAATGGGTAGAACCTTTGGTAGTCTAGCTAGTTACGTTGTCATTTAGCTAGTGGAAAGGGTAGTTATAGATGGGTACTTACGTTAGGAGTGCACAGTTAGACGAGAGGTGAGGATATCATGCGAGTGTACGTCCTAACATGTACTTTGCATTTAATGTTTTAAATGTTTTTAAAGCACTTGCAGGTTTTTAAAATATAACTCCACATTCGGGCTCTGACCCGTTTGCTTTTCAAATCTCTTTTTCTTTGTAAAACCATTTTAGGTGCCCAGCCACAAGGACACCAAGCATAGGTACTCATTCAGGTGACGAGCTGTAGCTGTTTGTGGAAGCTACAGGGATTTGCTCATAGACGCTTCTATCTTTTGGATTCCAGAGTCACGATCTATCTATCAGTTGTAGGGCATGTTGCCCATTTCTATTTAGAGACATCATTTTTACATTTCTGTTTTCAGACTCTAGCATGTATTGCTCAGTATTCAGTTTTAGTTATTTATTTCAGTTTTCTTATCCGTTGTGGGATTCGTATTGAGGAGTTTTTCCTCCAGGTTTTATTTACATATTGTGATGGTTATCCGTTTTACTTCAGCATGGTGAATGGTGTTATTTAGTTATTCATTACTTCTGTTGCATGTTAATCAGATTTAATAAAATTTGGCACTTACTTTTTAAATACTAGGTGGTTAGTAAAAATAAAACGTTTTCGATAGTGATGCTATTAACTGAGCCAACTTGGCATTTTGAATTAATTTTATAAAGGAGTAGCTACCCGGTGTTTAATTAGTCGGGGTGTCACAGTGTGGTCGAATTATCCCTCACAATTTCCCTTAAATCTTTACAGCTAGTTGAGGGTGCAGATTTTTGTTCGCCTCTTCAGTTGGATCCAAGTCGCGATTGTTGACAACATTAGTCATCCATTAATGCTTCGGTCGGAATGCATAGTTGAAAATGCTAACAATTTCCTTTTGTGATAAAACACGATGCGGAAGCGTAAGGTGATGGTTCAACAAAATTACTCAATTAATGTATTCACTTAAACCGATTAATTAATTCAAGCCCTAGAATTTACCTAAGTCATATTTATCAATATTAGCAAGTTAGGCGAAACCAAATTTTAGCAAATGACTTGAATTAAACAACATTACCAAATGTTTAATTTAAGTTCAAATTAAAGTGAGTGTGATGATGTAAACCGAATTTTATCTTGAATTAGTCTAAGCATGCGTTCTACCTTATTATGCAAGATAAAATAAACCAATCACACTACGCCGCGATGTACGAGGAAAAACCCAAGACGGGAAACAACCTCGGACGGCCCTAGCCACAAATCCACTAGATATGGAATTACAATTACAAGACAGATAGACTTACAACGACTGACTCGATCCCTCTCAAGCCTCGACGCTTCTTCTTGTAGACACCTCTTCCTAGCGGATAACCTCGGAACACCACCGCGGTCTCGGAATCCACGGATGGGGCTTTCTATGGTCACCATCACCCGTACATGAAGCCTTTCTCCAAGTGGGTAGAGTCGCAACAAAAAGTCTTCTTCTTTAATGGATGTAGAAGCAAACCAAAACTTCTCTTCTTGAATTCGGTAGAGATAAACCGGTGCCAAACTCCAAGCAATTTGATATGTATATATGAACTTGGATAAACTCAATTGGGTGTAAACACTAGAGTGATGAAAATATTTTTCTCTAAAAATCTCACTCAAAACATGAACATTTTCCTAAACCATTTTTGCTCTCAAACTCTCTCTAAGAGATAAACTAAGTTGGAAAAGTTATGGAAATATTGGTTTGGAAAATGTCATTCCCGCACATATTAAAGTCAGTAAAAGTTGGTTAAAAACCAAGTGGGGAAGTGGGTGAAAAACTGCCAAAACTGTTCTTGCCTGACAGCTCGTTCGAACGACATTTCGTTCGAACGAACTCTCGTTCGAACGAGACTTCTAACGACACACCAGTATGGACTTCATTAGAATCTCGTTGGAAACCTCGTTAGAATGAACAATCTCGTTCGAACGACATTTCGAACGACAGACCAGTTTAGACTCGTTGGCAAACTCGTTCGAACGAAACCTTATATATATATAATTGCATTCATACCTTGGGATCATGGAACTATGATTGATGACGTAGAAACGAGGCACGCAAACCGGCATATTTGATGAAGCTTTATACTCTTTGCCGCTACGTCTTCAACAAACACTTCATAGGCTTGAGAATATTACATTTACATACTATCCTATGAATAAATGTTTTTGTCCGGAATTGAGCCAAAACTATATATGGACTCAATTGGAAATTTGTGTCCTTACAAATCTCCCCCTTTGGCTATTCCGGGACAAAAACCAAACAAAAATCCTAAAGGGCCGTCAAGCTCACTAGACTCAAAACATAACCCACCCAAACTTGACTCAACCCAAGGATCAAACACTTTGCCATTGAAAGATGCCGCTTTAGAAGAATTCCTGCACACTTAAGCAAATTCTTCAAATGCATAGGGAATATCAAAGTATTAAATGCAATTAATTAATTACTCCCCCTAAATTAATTCTCCCCTTTATCAAACGCATGACCTACTTAGAAAGACGTCTCCCCGTAAGGTAAATCGATACCATTTCTCCCCTATCATCATTCTCCCCCTTTTTGTTCAGGAATAGGCAAAGGATAAAGAGCTAATAAACATAAAATCATGGTGAAAAGCTTAAAGTGTTAAGACATGAAAGCATATGGGCAATAAAAGTATAGGCAAAGACAAAACAAATATCTTATATATATGAACTAGAAATATACCAAAGAAGCACGTGCATATATATATAGATATAAACACACACATGACACAAAATACAATAAGTTTGCACACTCGTATGGAAAAAATGTGTCATATGGAAACGAAAGTGTAGGGGTGTGAACTAGCAACAATTAAATTTAGACCCAAACACTTAATAAATATTCACGGAGTTCTCATTTGATTGCAAACTTTATCACATTTAAATATACCCTCATGTGACAATATGAAGATTGAACTCAATGAACAAACATACACAATGCATACAAGCCTAGCATGATGATGATTCCACAAACCAAATAGAGTCATGACATTAAAGACAACTAGGATAAACGGACATTGTGCAAACCGTTGATATACCATCCAATTCTCCCTCAATAAGCATATATATTCTTTAGCTTTTGAATGAATATATCAAACAAACATAGGCCTTGGCAATTGTTTTCTTTTTAATGCCAAATAATCTGTTTTTAGGCCTTTGGATCACGTATTTCTTTTAGATCCAATAAACGGTGGCTTACTATCGCAAAGGATTTAATTCATCCTTTCGGAGCCCTTCCCCGTGCACATTTTATTTATCATGTTTTCATTTTCACACAAATCTCACATGCAACGGATTTTGACACGCACTAGTCTTCCTAGGTCATAGATATGTAGATGACTAGATTGATAGGAGAACATCTCAAAAAGCTCAAATATAACATGTGACATTAAGATTTCAAAAGAGCTCGTGCATGTGTGAAAAGAGGCATATAAAAATAGAATCCATTTAAACAACACAAAATCCAACTACTCCATATAAAAACATGGTAAAGAACATTTTAAGGATTGAAAATCTAAACCAAAAGTTCTAGCCACGTGGGAGCGTAAAAGATGGAATACAAACACAAGAATATGCCACATAAAGTGTGTCAAACTAAAATACACACAAAATAAAATCTTTTTGAGTTTTTGACATTTTAAACCAAAATAAAGATATATACTCAAAAGAATAAACAAAAATCATTTGTATTTTTCATTAAGCTTAAATGAAATAAATAAAACACAAATGACAAACAAAAATTTGTTTATATTATGCAGTCAATTCAAGCAAAAATATAATACAAAAAGATAAACAAGTCATAATATCTAGTATGTGATATGAAATAACGCAATGACTAGAAAATGACTAAACAAGCATACATTTAGCATGTGAATATAGCATGAAGTACAAAGGCTAAAGTATGCAAACACTAACACATTCATCCTTTAGATTTAGCAAGGGAGGAAGCATGTGAAAGTAAATGAGAATCAAAAAAAACTATTTTGCAAGGCAACCAAGTCGGATTTCCTAACCCAAATTAATGAAGAATGATTATCTTAGGGTATTGAAACTTTAACTACCGCGGTTACTTTACTATGGGGTTTTCTAGGAATTCGTTTAAGATCAAAACAAAATTTCCTAAGATGACCTTTTCGACCACAATGTGTACAAGTGAGAATATGTCGAAAAGATTTACTTAAGGAGTGATCTTTAAAAGTATTCCTAGTAGATTCTCCTAAAACATTGGTTTGGGCATTATGAGTAAATTCATTACAAGTATTGAAGCCTAAACCACAAGTGTCATTTTTAATTTGGACCGTTACTAACATTTTATCTAGTTTTTCTGAACGACACTCCAAATCAAATTTGATATTACTAGAGTCTTTTAATTTGTTTTGCAATTCAAAAATGTTAGACTCTAATAAAACATTTTGCTCTTCAAAAGCAAGAAGCTCCTTTTTCAAGGATTCCATTAAACCCCTAAGGCTATCTCTTTCGCCTTCTACATAATCAAGCTTCTCTCGAAGAGTCCTCTCACGTGTCCTAAGGTCTTCTATTAAAGCATTATCATCAATGACCTTGACACTCTCTCTTAAACTAGCTTCTAACTTCAAATTAGCTCTTTTCAATTTAATAGATTCTTTATAAAGTTCTTGAAAAGCATTTTGAAGTTCACTCACATTAACCTCTTCTTCATTTTCACTCTCTCTTTCTTCTTCACTCTCACTATCATCAAAAACAAGAGAATCATGTACAATAACCTTGGAAGTGGCATGTTTTATCGTTTCATCAATCGATGAGTTCTCACTATCGCTCACATGACTAGCCATAAAAGCCACAAAAATTTTCTTAGTGGGGGAATCGGGCTTCTCTTCCTTATCACTATCACTAAGGGTCGCGTTATAAGAAATGGGTCGCTTACCCTCTTTCCTTAGTTTAGTGGGGCACTCATAAGCCCTATGACCATAACCTTCACAACCAAAACACTTATTAGACTCGTCCCTATCTAAATTTTCATTACTAGGTTTAGGGTTTTTCTCGGCTTTAGAAATCTCCTCGCTTTTATCATGTTTAGAAGTATCAAATTTTTTAAAATCATTTTTAAATTTATCTTTGTTAATTTTAAGAAATTTTCTAAATTTACGAGCAAACAAAGCCATGTCTTCCGAGTCACTATCACTACCGCTCTCTACTACTTGTTTGACCTCTTTTCGCGCTTTTAAAGCAACGCCCTTTTCAATTTTCTTTTCAGTTTTAGAGGGAAACATATCTAGTTCATAGGTTTGTAAATCACCTACAAGCTCTTCTAATTTCGTAGAGGCTAAAGTGGGTAAACAATTTAAAACGGTCACTTTTGGAATAAATCTATCGGGTAGGGACCTTAAAATTTTCTTTACAACACGGTCGTCAGGTATTTTCTCTCCCAAGTTAAAAGATGAATTAACAATATCAGACAGTCTAGCATAAAATTCATCAAATGTTTCTTTTTCATTCATTTTGATAGTTTCAAATTGAGTGGTGAGGTTTTGGAGTTTTGAAGCTTTAACGACACTAGTTCCTTCATGAGTTAATTGTAAAATATCCCAAGCTTCTTTAGCGGTTTCACACGTCATAATACGACGGAATTCATCAGGTGTGACAGCACTGAATAAAGCATTTAAACCACGGGAATTGAAATTAGCAAGTTTAAACTCATTTTCAGTCCATCTATCGGCGGGTTTGATAACACGTTCATTTTCAACTAAATAAGTTGGTGCGGACCACCCGTTAACAACAGACATCCAAACACGTTCGTCGATAGATTTTAGTGCTGATCTCATACGCGCTTTCCAATACGCGTAGTTTGAACCATCGAAAATAGGAAATTTTGAAAATGGGGAAAAATCCATTTTAGCCAAAAATTATTTGAAAGATCGTTAACGAAATAATTTATCGCTTTGGCTCTTATACCAATTTGAAAATGCTAACAATTTCCTTTTGTGATAAAACACGATGCGGAAGCGTAAGGTGATGGTTCAACAAAATTACTCAATTAATGTATTCACTTAAACCGATTAATTAATTCAAGCAAGTCATATTTATCAATATTAGCAAGTTAGGCGAAACCAAATTTTAGCAAATGACTTGAATTAAACAACATTACCGAATGTTTAATTTAAGTTCAAATTAAAGTGAGTGTGATGATGTAAACCGAATTTTATCTTGAATTAGTCTAAGCATGCGTTCTACGTTATTATGCAAGATAAAATAAACCAATCACACTACGCCGCGATGTACGAGGAAAAACCCAAGACGGGAAACAACCTCGGACGGCCCTAGCCACAAATCCACTAGATACGGAATTACAATTACAAGACAGATAGACTTACAACGACTGATTCGATCCCTCTCAAGCCTCGACGCTTCTTCTTGTAGACACCTCTTCCTAGTGGATAACCTCGAAACACCACCGCGGTCTCGGAATCCACCGATGGGGCTTTCTATGGTCACCATCACCCGTACATGAAGCCTTTCTCCAAGTGGGTAGAGTCGCAACAAAAAGTCTTCTTCTTTAATGGATGTAGAAGCAAACCAAAACTTCTCTTCTTGAATTCGGTAGAGATAAACCGGTGCCAAACTCCAAGCAATTTGATATGTATATATGAACTTGGATAAACTCAATTGGGTGTAAACACTGGAGTGATGAAAATATTTTTCTCTAAAAATCTCACTCAAAACATGAACATTTTCCTAAACCATTTTTTCTCTCAAACTCTCTCTAAGAGATAAACTAAGTTGGAAAAGTTATGGAAATATTGGTTTGGAAAATGTCATTCCCGCACATATTAAAGTCAGTAAAAGTTGGTTAAAAACCAAGTGGGGAAGTGGGTGAAAAACTGCCAAAAACTGTTCCCGCCTGACAGCTCGTTCGAACGACATTTCGTTCGAACGAACTCTCGTTCGAACGAGACTTCTAACGACACACCAATATGGACTTCGTTAGAATCTCGTTGGAAATCTTGTTAGAACGAACAATCTCGTTCGAACGACATTTCGAACGACAGACCAGTTTAGACTCGTTGGCAAACTCGTTCGAACGAAAAACTCGTTCGAACGATATTTCGAACGACTTTCAGAAATTTTGTAAAATTCGATTTTGGCCCAGAAACTTTATATACTTTATTTTAAAGTTCTAATTAAATTCTTCTGAAAGTAAAACACAGTTTATATTTAACCTAACACCCAATAAACTTGTTCCAAGCTCCTATATATATATATATATATATATAATTGCATTCATACCTTGGGAGCATGGAACTATGATTGATGATGTAGAAACGAGGCACGCAAACCGACATATTTGATGAAGCTTTATACTCTTTGCCGCTATGTCTTCAATAAACACTTCATAGGCTTGAGAATATTACATTTACATACTATCCTATGAATAAATGTTTTTGTCCGGAATTGAGCCAAAACTATATATGGACTCAATTGGAAATTTGTGTCCTTACAATAGTGGTATCATGTATTTAAATGTGATGATTCAATTTTCCCAATTAACTTCAGAGAGTGTCTCAATAATATGCCCCAACCTTTTTAAGGGCATGTTAGTACCTAAAGGGAAATTTCATGTGTCAGACATCATTTGGGGGGGGGGGGGGGGTCAGCTAATAATGAGGTTTGTCTTGGAAAATGATCCAACCCATTAATACTCTCATTACCATTAGTTTAATTCACTACCTAGCATTTTCAAATTGTCTTGAAGAGTATCATAGATCATTTATGCTTCCATACTTTAAATTGTCTTTAAGAGTATCAGAGATTAAGAGCAAATTATTGTGTTTAATGTGATTCCATGTTTTATTCAAAGGATCCTTCTTTCTCCCCGTTCTTTGGTATTTTTTCACAAAAAAGTTTTATGTTATTAAAGAAAACACCATAGAGGTCGTTATATTCCTCCATAGGTGACTTTGGTGTTATACTCGGGTCTCTTGAACTATTACAACGTCGATGGAGGTCATTGGCTTTTCTCCAAATTTATGGCTGAAGACGAAATCACCTTCCCCGCAAATCATTTCTTTCTTGATTTTTGTTAATTTTTTTACGTTGTTTCCGCTTAGTGTTCTCCCAAAATTTGGATAATCATCAACGGCATGAACCGAATCAACTAACTCTCTGGGACCCAACTAGGGATCCTATAGATTCATTTTTTCTCCATTTGGGTAAAGACTAATGAAAAAGTCTATTACCTGAAGGAAAGAAGGGAAAAGAGGGCCATTGTAGTCAATTTTTTGGACTACTACAAGGAGTGTTAGTCCCATGGATTTGTAGTCAAGAACTAGGGACACTTACCCATCTCAGAGGGTGGTGAGACCTACCAGTGACCTAGTTTCCTGAAGGGCTATTATGAAATATGTTTATCTTGCTTCTAAAATACTTTTCCTTGAGTGAGTTATTTTTTCTTTTTTCCATGTTTGGTACTTGTTTTGATATTTTGGCCTTCTATTGTGTAGATCGTTGCAAGAAGAAAGAGACTAATCCTAGAGACGTCAACTTTGTAGACTTAAAAAAGATTGGAAAATCAGACAGAGATTGTCAAAATGTGACCATCCTTGGCTATCTTCACTTCATCTCTCTTATACGTCCTCTAAAACTTCATTTATTTCTCACCCTGTAGATCGTGAACCATAGATCCCAGAGTTATTTTTTTAGCACAATCCTTGAACGGCCAGCACCTCAAGCTCCTTCGAGTTAATTTATATCCCTGCCATTCCAATAATTGGCCCGATTTCATTTAAGGACGAAATGCCACCAAAAAAAGAGAAAGATACCTAATATGATGGGGGAAGTTCTTTGTCCAACTTCTCTAACTTCTCAACTAACTAGGTGGAAGAAGATTAGGGGTCCCTCTTACCCCGTTGTTATGGGAGAATTCCCAAAAAAAGTGTAGGTCCAACCTGCAAACACGAGCAAGGAAAATAGTATCCTTATCATTTAGATATTAACCTTATAGTTGGTGGGGAAGGACCATCTGAGGTCAGTCATCAAGCAGCCAAAATTGGCTCTTACACTTTTAAGGGGAGTTTGCCTCCTTACGGACCAATCCTTGATCACTAGCCTGCATTTGGATAGGTTTTCCCTTCATTCCACCCAGGAGTTGTCTCTCGTAAGTATAAAACTTCTTCATTTGATATATGTTGTCTTAAGTCATTTTATGATAACTTTGTCTTTTTCTTCCCCGCTTAGCAGTTCATGGTGAACTTCATCAACTTGCATGATTGGAGATCTAACCAAAAGAAAGAGATGGCATGTTAGGATTTTATTCTTAAAACCATGTAAAGACATTTTATTAATTAATAAAAGGATTGTCTAGTTCATTTGAAATGATAATTATGTTTATGAGAATGCTATGTATATGTGTGTGTGTGTGTGTGTGTCAGCCAATCGTACATAGTAGGAATTCCAGTGAGTTGGGCTTAGCTTGATCACAGGAGATCGAAATTTTAGTTCGTACAACTGAACAGTACACAACCTAGATAGGGAGTTAAAATCATATTGGCATGGTTGTGTGTACAATCCAAGTAGTTTATCTTAAACTACAAGAACTTATCTGATGGTTTCAGGACTTAGATAATAGTTAGAAAAAGGATTATGACCGGTACATCCAGTAAGGTATTGAACGGGACCACCCATGAGATTTAAGTCTATGGATTGTCCTGATTAAAGTTAGTTAACCTCACACCATTTTAAAAGTGTGCATAGATTCTTAATCCCAAGAGTTATGGAAATTGGAAGGGTTGTATAATTGTTTCTTTTATTGCTACGGGTGCGTATAGATTTTATACTGAGTTAATACCTGCAAGTTGGTTAACAGTGTTATGAGAAGGTCTGAGATTATAACTCGGAGGAATCCACATCTAAAAAAGATCTTGAATTGCTATACCCCCTTGATAGACTTATAATATTTGTTTCCACCAGTTAAACATGATTAGAGGATTATTTTATAATCTGATGGAGTAGCAAATTAAAGGAATTGATTAGATGTTATTTAAAATTAATTATCGGTAAATTTATTTGACCAAGCGGGTATCGAAAGCTTAACATGGGGAATCTCATTATGTACGATAATAAACTTTGTAAATAAGTCCTCATATATCAGAGTATTTTCTAGATAGTTAAATTAGAGTGCAGTCATAATTATTTAGTGTAATTAATTATGATAAAATAAAAAAGAAATAAATTAAGGGGTTGTAATTTGGGATTTTTTAGTATTTATTTGGAAGTCAATTTAATTATTTATCTTGAGTCCTTAGTATACTCCATATGCCCAAGTAGTTAGGTCCAGACTCTCTGGAAGCCAGGTTTAGCCCAAGCCCATAAAATATACAAATATATTAGTGTTAGCTAGCGTTTTAAGGTATATATTCATTATTAAGGGTTAGAGAGGAAGAGAGAAAATATTATTCATATTTTTGTGAAGAGGCTAAGAGATAGGTCCATATCTCACGCAATCCAAAGGTTTTAATCTCAAAATGTTCTCACACGCCTACTTATCGTTAGGAGGATCAAATGTTAACAAATCCAAGCACTTAAGTGGACACTGGCGAGCTTTTGGAAGACCAAGAGAAGGCATCCATCCGCAAAGGTTTTGTATTCATAATCTTGGGTTTGGGTTTTCAGACCTAGTTTTTTTATTATTTCTATTACATAATCATTCGAAGATTCATGCCTTAGATGGGGCTCGAAAGGCCCTTGATGCTGCCCAATAGAATGAGTTGAAGCATGAAGCCCAACTTATGTCCAAAGAAACTGAGGTCGCTCAAGTGAAGGCCACGGTGGAGGAGGTGGATAAGACCAATAAGGAGACATCCCAGACCCTTGCTATAATGATGCCTTTGATAAAGTCTGGGATAAGGCATTTGTCCTCTCCCAAAAGAAGTTGGGCTTTATTCAGAAGGTCTTCTTCAAAAAGGTTTGGGATAAAGCCTTGACAAAGGCCGGAGTTTCTACTGACTCTGAATTTTTCGCTCAACATGCTCGTGGTTCCCCTATTAACTTTGAGGAGGGAGAATAAAAGAAGGAGTTGCTGATCAGCCCAATGTTATTCCAGATCCCAAAGAGACTCCTACTAAGTAGTTTAGCCTATAATCTTTTTGCAACTTTTCATGCCTTGTATTTTATCTTATTTTATAATCCTTATAAGGGATTCCCCTATTATCTTTAAATGAAATGAGAAAACATTTTTCTCCAATCATTTGTTTTTTGGCTATTTTTATACTTTCCTTGTGTATACCTCATATTGTAGTTACCTTAGATTCTGAATTAGTTTCCTTTATCTTTGTAATATGGTGATTGTTTATCCCTTATATTTTTGTGGACTTTGTCCTTGAAGACGATGCTTCTGATCAAGATCGAAAAGACTTTGATGATATTTTCTAAGCTTTACACAAAGTGACATGTTATTATGGTGATGAGGTGAAGATGATCACCTCCATACCGAGCTAGAGGATATAAGAAATATTATTGGCCTCCTTCAAAACGAGAATGTCTCTCTAATGGAGGATATCTGTAAGGATGAAAAGGTTTTTTAGCATAATGAAATAATTAAGAAGGGGTTGCACAAAAAGATCATTAGACTTAAGTACTAGTTTAGAAAGAGAACTCATGTGATCTGGGATGATAATTACGATGCGGGCTTGGTGGATGCCTCGCTTCATTTGGACGAGGCCGGGAAAATGGACTGTAAGTATGGATGGCTAAATGCCCTAATAGTTTCCAATGTTCTAAAGGAGTCTTAATTTTAGTACTGGTGCCACATGGACTCCCCTTTTTCTCGGCTTCTTCAACCTGGGATTGAGGAATCGTGGATACCATTTAATGCAATCCCCATGAAACTAATAAGGTACTAACTTATCAACCATGATAGTGACGATAAGTTTTGACCTAATTCAGATACTGATTAGTGAGGTGTCATAGCTGAGCAAGTGAATCATTAAACATGACACAATTGCATCTGCAAATTTCTTTATTCCTTTTATAATTGGTCGACCATGATCGACTTTGTAACTTATGAACATTTTAAGTGAAATTTTGCATAAACCATTTCAATTTATGCCAAGCATGTGTTTTTTGGTCTTACCTTTCAGTGATTTTCTATTACACTATCTTAGGCATAATACCAAATTAAGGTGAGAATGTACCTATTTCTAGGAAATCCGCCCATTCAAGATATTTTCGTCCAATACTAGCCGGACCACTAAATCCCTAGGGATTCCACTGTAGGTCTTTATCTTACCTGGGAAATTCATGATGTTTTCATGTTATTAATGACAAAAATATGTGACTTTAAGATTGTAACTAAGTGTAATCATATTGATAAGTCATCAAAACAAGAGTCTGATTGGATGAAAAAAAAGATAACTTAGTATTAACATTGGCCTTCCATTTGAAACAATCAATTATAACTATATTAAATAAACTTGATAAAAATAAAAAGATGAAGTATTAAATGTAAAATGCTAATTACAAACTAAGAGTTAACTAATAAGCTAATGGCTTAAAAATAAAATTTTCTAAGGTTGGTTGCATTCTAAGACCTAGGTATTTCCTTTCCCTCCATTATTTCCTGATGGTAAGCTCTATGGAGGTCGACTCTGAGTGGTCCTTCCCAGTTATGTCCCAGCTTTTCATTTGATGGCTTCTTCATGCTGCCAATAACCTTCCTTAGGACAAATTCCTCGGCCTAAAATTTTCTAGGATTGACACCCTTGTTGTACTGCTTTGCCAACTATTGTTGGTAGGATGCTAGTTTGATCAACTTTGTTCCTTCTCTTATCAGATAGGTCGAGTTCAAATCTGATAATCTTGTTGTTCTCATTTTTATCAGTGATGGTTGTTTTCAGGGTCGATAAACCAGTCTCTAGCGGTATTATGGTATCCATTACATTATCTAAGGTGATGGGAGTTTCCCCAGCCGACCTCCTGGGAGATATTTGGTATTCCCAAATGATGTGGGGAGCTCATCCGCCTATGCACCTTTCACTCTTTTCAAACTTTTATCCATTCTTGTTTTTATTATAATCTTCAGCCTACCCATTGCTCTGAGGGTACGCCTTCGAACTATAGTAATGTCTAATGTCGTGGCCGTTGCATAAGTCTTAGAAAGGGATGCTCTCAAATTGTGTTCCATTATCAGTGATAAGTGTTCTCGGCACATTGAATCGGGTTATAATGTTTCTCCAAATAAACCTAATCTTGTTAATGTCTTTTATGTTTGCCAAAGGTTCCACCTCGATCCATTTGGTGAAAAAATTTATGCCAACCAGGTCATGCTTCTGAAATCCATGTGTCGTGGGCAACAGGCCTACAATATCTAACCCCCATTGCGAAAAAATCCATGGGTTAGTCAAGGACTTAAGATCGTTGACTGGGTGGTCACGCATTGGTGAGAATAACTAACATTTTTTACACTTTTTCACATAGAAGATGGAGGCATTTTGCATATAAGGCCACCAATATCCTTTTTTGTAGTTTTGAATGTCATAGATTTCCCTCCGATATGACTTCCACAAATCCCTTCAAGTAGTTCATAAAATACTTGGTTGACATCGCTGGGATGCACACGTAGAAAACAAGTCCAGATAAAATATCTTCTATAGAGTTTCCCCTCAAGGTATTGTAAAATCGAGCATCTTTCACTCTTATTTGATGATCTCCTCTCTTTTCCATGGGCAATATGTCTTTCTAAAAGTATTTGGGTCCATCAAGCTATCTGCCTTTTGGACGAAAAGTACTTAGTCAACCTTATGTTTATTCTAGATGCTTAGTTGAGCCAAATACTCTACCTTTATCACTCTTTTTAAGTCAGACTTGACAACTTAAGCCAAAGTGTTTAAGGCATATGTGTGGATGTTATTTACCCTAGGAAATACTAGACATAGACATGCTTAAACTAGGCACCAAATCCTGGGCGATCTGGAGATAGGCTGACATGCACTAGTCTTTAGCATTATAATCGCTTGATATCTGATTAGATATAAACCTCGAGTTGCATAACACATTAAGGTGACTAGATCCAAGAGATAAAACTTTCCTCAATACTCCTATGGGAGCCTCGTATTCCACTTCATTATTTGATGCCTCAAAACTAAGTCGTATTCCCTACTCGAGGACGGTCTGATTTAGGGATATCAGTACTACCCCATTCTGGACCCCTTGGTATTAGATATACCATCCACATAAAGAGTCCATTTGTCATGTTAGGTGGTTTTTTGATGATTTCTTGATCGGGAGGTTCCACTTATTTCTTAGGTTGACGCTCTCCAGTGAATTTAGCGATGAAATTTGCCAAAATATGTCCTTTAATTACAATTTTTGGTTTATAATGGATATCAAACCTCCCCAGTTCCACCGACCATTTGGACATTCGTCTAGAGAGGTCGACGTTTCTGAGGACTGACGTTAATGGAAAGGAAGTTATGAGTATAACAGAGTGTGTCTCAAAGTAGTGCTTTAACTTGTGTAAGGAAATCACCAATGAGTAAGCTAGTTTCTCTAGTGGGAGATAGGGCATATCAACATCCAGAAATGTCATGTTGATGTAATAAATTTGGGATTGATGCCCCTATTTATCGCTTACTAAGGCCAAGTTGACGGTGTGGTCAGACACTAAGATATACAGGTAGACTGGATTCCCCAAATTTAGGATAGTGAGAAAAGGAGGTTGGCTTACGTATAATTTTATTTCTTCAAGTGCCTTGGAACATTCATTGTTACAAACGTCGTTCTTCTTATTTCATAAAAATTGAAGGATTAGTCAGTAATTCTCAAAGGATTTGGAGCTGAACAGTTTAAGTGTCACTAGCATCCTAGTGAATTTATGGACATCTTTGACGATCTAAGGTGGTTGGACAGTACTTATTGATTCGATTTGGTCAGGGTTTGCTTCGATTTTGCTTTGTCTAGACACGTAACCCAAAAATTTTCTAAATTTTACCCTAAATAAGCATTTAGTTGCATTGAGCTCTAATTTATAGTACCGAAGGACCTCAAATCTCTTTATTAGATCTATATGATGATCACCCTTCTATTTACTCTCAATGAGCATGTCATCTATATATATCTCTACAGTATCACCCAGCTTGTGCTTAAGCATGTCATTTCGGTCGCTCCTATATTTTTTAGACCAAATGTGTAATCATGTAGTAATAAAGGCCAAGGAATATTTTTATCCTGGTTGGACACAAATATATGGATTCGGTGATAGTTGGAATAACTGCCTAAAAATATCATTCGCTCATGGCTAGTTGTGGCATCTACCAATAGCTTAGTCTTTGGAAGGGGTAAGTTGTCTCTAGGACACACTTTGTTCAGGTCGGTGAAGTCTATACAGACTCTCCACTTTTATTTACTCTTTTTATCCATAATCGGGTTTGAGAGCCATTTAAAGAACTGAACGTCTTTCATGGACCTTGCCTCCAGAAGTCTCCCTACTTCATCTTCCACTACCTTTTCCTTTTCTAGGGATGTTTGTCGAATATTCTGTGTAATCGGTGATAATGTCGGGTTCATATAAAGACGGCATCACATTACTTCGGGGTCAATGCTAGTCATATCAAACAGTTTCGAAGTGAACACGTTCTGATTCTTCTTGAGCAAAGGACCAACTCTTCATTTTCATGATCGATGAGCGAGTTACGGATCAATAATTTCTTTTCCAGGTGAAAGTCATCGAACATAAACTCTTATAGTGGTTCCATGACTCTATCTTTGGGGGCCACCCTTGTGTCCTCTACCCCCCATCTCCCATACTTTATTATCTATTTTAAAGGGTAGATCCTTAATTTTTTGCAAGTTTTCCTTCTTTTTTTCCTATTTGGGTTTGACGGCGATGATAAAGAATTATTGAGCAAATAATTGATTCCCACGTATCTCCATTTCCCCCTTGTCTATGATCCATTTGAGATTCTGATGATAGGTGGATGGAATTGCCTTCATCGCATAGAGCCATTCTCGTCCCAGAATCATGTAGTACGAAAATTCAATGTCCACTACTAGGAATTCGATCAATTTTGATATGATTCTTATTCGTACTAGTAGCATGATTTTTCCTAGTGGCATCGTCATTCTTCCATTGAAACCAACCAAAGAGGTGGTTGGTTCTTTTAAATCTTCAATTCTAAGTTAAGCTAATTGAACAGCTTGAGATACATCACCTCCAAAGAACTCCTTAGTCCACTAGTACTTTATCCATATAGCTATTGACAATTCTGAGTACGATTATTATAGTGTCATGGTGTGGGGTTCTGACTTCGACCAGGTCTTCCTTGATGAAAATAATATGCTTAGCATAGTCAATATATTCTAGTCAATAATGTTTTGCCAATAGTAGGTTTGACAATGTCATCCAGGAAAGCTTCTACAATCGCAGTGATTTTCTTCAATTCTATTCAAAGGCTTTATCTTGGATCTGGTCTGGGCTTGATGCCCTGTGAATGATCGCAAACTCTTATTCCATTTTCTCGTTGTCTAAACATTTTTTGGATTTTGATTGCATTCAGTGGGACCTTAATTGTTTTTCTTCTCCATGTATTCATCCAGATGGACTATCTGATCTAGTTATTCTAGATGTGAATTGAGCGCCTTGCAATTGGCTGCCTTATGACCATTTTTATTATAATAGAATAATCTCAGGGTCGTGTTTCTCTTCGATGGATCCCCTACTATTTTCCTCAACCACTTAATATACTATTGATCCTTGATATTTTTCATGTTCTTATAAATCGACTTCTTAAAAATAGTGTTGATGGCATAATGGGACTTGCTAGGATTTGACTTTTCGTTGCCCTTTGGTCCATCGTTCTAATTTTTACCCCCTTATTAAAGGTGTTCTCCTTATCTCCATTTTTGCTCACCTTTGGCCGACCATTATTATGTTATGTGTATGCTACTACATCTTCCACCTTAGCATATTTTTAAATCCAAGACATCAGGTCAGCTATAGTAGTAACCTCCTTGGAGAGGGACTGGTGCAGTATGGAGTTGTTTGGAAGGACAATCTTAAATAAGGCCACCGCTACATGTTCGGATCAATCTTCCACCTCGTTGTACATTTCCTAATAGTGCCAAGCATATTCACGCAAGGTTTCTTGGGACATTTTCATCGCCATGAGGAGGGAGTGCATCCTTTTTGAATAGGTGTCACTGGTGATGAACCTCGCGGTAAAGGCCTTTGCGAGATGTTTAAAGTTGGTGATCAACCGATGTGGAAATTTCTTAAACCATTATTGTGTAACCTCCCCTAAACTGTAAAGAAAGATATGGCACCCGAGGGCCTCGTTGTTATTCCATAATGTCATGGCGTGGTGATACTGGCGAATATGGTCGGTGGGATCAGTTTTTCCATCGTAAATCTTAAATTTAAGAGAGGTGAAATTTTTAGGAGGATCAAAGTCCTCGATTGACCAGGTAAACATTGGCAAGTTCCTTAGTGGACTTGGTCCCTCGGTGGGCTGGATGTTTGTCTGTATCTCATCGTATAAGGTTGTAAAGGTCCCTTTTGTCACAACAACTTATGTGGTAGTCTCCCATATCTGGTGAGGCCTTCTAATAGGAATGCTTCTGATTTTCTTGCAAAATTTGTCCTCGATTGTGAGTTTTACTCGCCTAAGGGTTAGAGGTGTGAGAAGTCTTATGATGTTTGCATTTATCTCCATAGAGCTCCTACTCTATCGTCTCTAGGCAATGTTGTAAGTAGGAATTATCCTTTTGTTATTGGTGTGTGGTTACCTTTTATTCCCGAAGGCGTTGCTCATAGGCATCCACCAATTGAGAAATATGGTTGGATCAGGTGGCTCGTTACTCTCCACTTTTGCTCCTTGCATGAACAGTAATGAGAACTAGGAGAATTACGACTTCTGTTGGGTTGGATCACAAACCTAATCCTAGGAGCTTCATAGTCGTACTCGTCATTTTTGCGACTATCGTGAGATGGTGTGTGATCATATTACTAATGAGATATGATTTCTTATTGGCTTACTTGGTTGAGAAATTAATATAGTTTCCCATGAATGATGTCAATTATAGGTTGTACAATCGTACTGGTTGTACTCAACACAATTAAAGACGAGCAAAAAATAAATCATGCACAATCGCGTAAGAATAGTATTTATGTGGTTTGGCGATGTGCCTACGTCCAAGGGGATTTATCTATTCTTATTTATCTCCTTCTGATAACAATGGTTACATGCCCATTTCCTATGGGGTTTGGGGTTACGTTTATAGAGAATTATAGATGGTTGAGTCACATAAGATTTTATAACATAAGATGAGTATCCCAAATTGATCAGGCATATCTAGAACTTGGATTCTCACGGATCGGCCTCAATAGTCTCTATCTTCTAATGTGAAACATTGATAGGATCAATGAATATGCATCCTCCTCTCATGTGTGGTCAAATTATCCATCACACTACTTATTAACGGACATTAACGACTAAGTAATTTCTTAACTCATAAATTCATTTGAAGACTGTTTACCCCTTTTCACTTTCATTCTCCATTATTAACATCTATCGCATATTCCATTTCTATTCTGACCAATCGGCCTCCCATTTTATAAATTAAAAACATATTATCCTTTTATAAATATTCCAACTCATTAATTATATATTTATCTTGATAGATGTATTATAACCAATCTGCCTCCCACATGGCCCTACACATAACATAGTATATAGCATATTTCATCGTATGGGCATAAGAAACTACCACCAACATACATAATTGTACAAATTCCATGCCGATAAATCCATTTTAAATCAAATTTAATCTTAATTAATCCAACCATATCTGTAATCATCCACTTATCCCCAGCCTCCACAAAAATGATGTGTTACATAACACATAGTCTCGTCACATCATCCAGGCACCACCAGTCTCTAGCATGGGCCCACAAAAGAATTAATAACGCACAAATAAAACCTCATTTGAAATCTAGACCCACTATTAACTCATATGGGCCCACGGATCACTCAATGTGTACAAATAAATTGTGATCCATCATGTCTAATCAGACTACCATCACAAGCACGCAACACATAAAGTGTTCTTTTGGTACACACCCATATAATCATTTCAGCCCGTTATTCTGAATTAAACATTATCGTAGTTACCACGGTATCATTACATTTTCCATAAATTTTCAATACTCAGATTATAATCATAACACTTTTATATATCCTGTGACACCCCGCCTAATTAAATACTGGGCGATCACTCCTTTATTAAATTAAAATCAAGGTGAACAGTTGGATCATTCTTAGCATCACTGTTGTGAAAATAAATTTCCAATTTAAACACCCTAATTAATTAAGCTTAGTGTCAAAACCATTTTTAACATTCCTTTCAAATTTTATTTTTTTAAAGAAAAATTATTTATTTATTTATTAACCACATTTTCAATAAGTAAGAATCATACCACAAATATCATGGAACATAATCCAATTAATTTAAACATTCAACATTCAAAATACCAACATTTAAAACTTAAAGTAAAACATTCATGCTGAATAAATCCCACAGTAACAGTACTAGAAATAACTGAAATACAAATGTCCCAATAAAACAGATAAATAGTGGAAAGGGCGACACATGCCCCAATAACTGAGAATGATAGAAGTGGAATCAAGTAAATGAAATCGTCTAAGCAAGTGGCCTGCAACTCCCACCTAAGCTGCAGCCCGTTCCTTCCAAGGGATCCTAAGCAAGACGCCCCTGTGGCTGGGCACCTGTAATATATACATATATATACAAGAGAGAAAGAGAAATAGAAACGGGTCAGAGCCCGATAGTGTATATGATTTAAAAATTCGTTTAGCAAGTATTTAAATTGATACAGGCCAATGCAACAACATATTAGTGCGACACTCTCTTGAGAAATTCTCACCTCTCTTCTAATGTGCACGCCTATCGTACTAACCTTCCCAACAGATTATCTATCATATATCGTACTAATCTCCCCCAACGATTCATCTTATCTTAGGTTATTCGTAATATTTACAACTGAACAACACAAGTATTTAAAACGTAAGATTTCAATTTGTAACCAAAGTTCTCATTTTAACTTTATTAATCAATAAAGTTTTTCAGTGTCATATTATACTTTCTCAAAACAAGTATTTATAATTTGAGTTATCAACCATGTCCTACTTACCAAATCACAGTAGGCTGTTCCAAATTTCAGAATTTTATATATATATATATTAACTACTCATATAATATATATATTATAACAGCACCCCAAATAAAAACTATGGTGCGGGCATACTCTACTATCCAAACCCCGTATCACTCGTATTAAGGGGAATACAAATTCGAAATCACTCTCGAATTGTATTAACACATACACAACAATATTGAGGCGAAGCATAGATTCCAAGTCTCTAAGAGGATGGCACATGCCTACGTCTCTTAGGACCGTCTGAACTATCACTTCGATAGCCTGTACCAAGGATATCTATCTTCTAGGGTACAAGTCAATATCCCCCATAAAGGTCCCATCGAGATAAGACTGTCCCAGCGCGGTAACCTCAGGGATAGCAAGTAGCGTGGGCATGATTTTCACACATAGATAGTATATGTATACACACAGTCATATAACTACTATTATCACCGTATCAATTTAGGTACATCTCAAGTCCCATAATTTCGACATTTGTATTTATTTCTCATTATTTAGTAATCACGTATAATCGTTCACATCTTACTTTAATTTGAGGAACTTTTCCACTTACTACATAACACTCATGAATTCTACCCTCCCAATTATAAAATTCAGTAGGTATTCATCTATTTTCCATCGTAACCATTTTTCTTAATCTCTTCCTTAAATACTAAATTCCATCGTTCCTTAGGTATAAACACTCCAAAGATATGGGTTTCGCCTTACATTAAAGGTCTCTTAATTCATTAATAAATCCTACTCGTCATCTTATCTCCCAATACATTTTAATAATAGTGTCCAAGAATTATTTCTTATTAAATGGAAATTCTAAAGTTCTAAGAGGGGAAAATATAAGTCTTCCAGGATGGGTCGATCGATCGAGTTATGGGGCTCGATCGATCAAACAAGTATTGCGATTTCTGCAGTTTTGCAGTTACGGGTTCTAACACATATCTTCATCCAAATTCAAGTTTTGCATTCCCAAACGTCCAAAGATTTATACTACTAACATCCTAACATAATATTATGCATTTCCTACGTAAAACATGTCAATTTCCGTCACTAAACATGGATTAACAAGCCAAAATTCATTTAAAACTCAAGAACCCTAGAAATCTCTTAATCATGGTTCTAATCTATTTTTCCCATAATTTCCTTCTTATACAACATCAAAATTTTGTGGTTTAATCCTCTACATCACAAAAGGTTTCCAGAATATCATTTAAGTCATCACTACATACGATTTCCTATCTCAAATTGGGTTTTTCTTCCATACAATTCATCCTAATCATTCCTAAACCAATATGAAAGATGCATCAACGAAAGAAGTAAGATAAACACTTGCCTGGGATTTTCAGAAGTCTGGTTTGGTGCCGAAATTGGTGTGGTTGTGTTCCCCGTCTCGCGATCTACGCGTTGGCGGTGGCGGCGGTGCAAACGGTTGAGTTTTGAGCCTTGGATTGCCTTGAGAGCTCTCTCCTCTCTTCTCCAATGGTCGTTCTAGAGTTTTGAGCCCCTAAATGATAACCTAGACATCTGATATAACCCCTTTAATTTTCGTGGGTTTAATTACCCAAAAATGTGAAATGTCCAAAATGCCCTCCTGGGGTACTAATTAGGCCTAAAAATGCCTCGAGACCCAAACTAAACCCCCGGGCACACCTTTCTGACTATCTCGACCCTTCCGGACGCGTTGGCGCACTCAAAATGACCATACGAATAACTTATAAAATATTCACTTTTATTTATCAATATTTAGTCCCGACGCGACATGGGCGCGTCCTGACTCAAATTTCCAAAATTGTCATTTTATTCACTCGTGACATTCAATATAACCAATATTATATATTACTTTTCTCATTAGTAGTATTCGACAAATTTCCCATAATTACTAACTCTCGTCACGTTAATAATTATAACATAATTAATTTCCGAATTTTATTAAATAATTAATTCACATTAAATTTAATAAATCCCCAAATTAATATAGCATAAAAATACGGGGTATTACATATCCCTAAAATCCCTATTCCTAACCTTCTTTAGACTCCGCGCATGGGATGTCTCATAAATAAAATCCAAATAAGGAAACCCTCAATACACTTTTATCTATATTAGTTAAGTCGTTAAGATTCTAAAACTAACACAAAATTCCTATACCCATACATAGGAATAACCCTTTCATAATAACATTATCCTCAAATTTCAAACTTAAAATATCAGGAACTAAAACAAATCCAATTTCCTAGTCTCATATCTATGGATCAACCTTCCATCAAAACATCATTCTTAAAATCATCGCCATTTAAGCCCTCGACTCTCAATCTTCTTTAGACTCCATGCATGGGACATCTCATAAATAAAATCCAAACAAGGACCACCCCACCCCCCGGGATACATTTTTGTCTAGATTATGTAGTCATCGAGAGCAAATAGTTTCTAAATTTATCCTCCTATGTTATAGTGCATCTAACCTTAATCCTCACTTATATACCACATGTGGTCATCCAAAATATTTGTATTACCACTTCTTTACTCATTAAATCATCATCAAATTCTCCAGTTACATCTATGACACCAATATTAATCAATGTGGTCGTCACGTATCTTATCAACATAACCTATATCTCAAAATCGAAGTAATAAATAATTAATTCCTAGGACAACAACATATTATCTCCCTCACCCACATCTTCATATTTTTCTTTTAACTCCTTCTATCCTAGAATTTATTCAAATTACTTAAATCTCATAATTTAGTCTATAATACCCAAGCATCCTAATGCACTAAATCATCTTCTTAAACATAAATTCTACAACCTCAATCCATAATTTACCATAGCCTACCTATCATATCTCAACATTGTTTCTTCTAATAATCTTCAAACATAACACCTACCACATTAAAGTCTCAAGTCAACCCTCCAGACTAATTACCAATAACCAAAAAATCATTTATGTATAATAATCATTACATATAAAACCTAATAACCTGGTCCCAATGACATCAAATATACATATCCAACGTCATAAGTCCTAAAGGTAAATTCATATGGCCAACAATATAAAACCCTCAATAATAATGTGTAATTGATAGTATAAATCCCTTCAAAAATTCCCAGTGTAAATAACTTAAGTCCCATCAACCATATTCAATAACCAATAATTTAAATCCCTTCACCAAATAATTAGCAATTAAATTAAATCCCATCAAGAAAATCCACAATCAACCAACAACAATAAACTAATAGCATGAATCTCCTTGAAACATGAGCACCCAATGACATAAATACCATCGACAATTAGAATAAACTAATCAATAAAATCCCATCGATAACAACGATTAACCCATAAACAACAACAATTCATCAATTAATATACATCCAATCAATAACAATAATTCATCTACAAGCTAAATCCCATCATCAATAATGTGTAATTAACAACAGAAGTTCTATCATAATCAATAGGTATCTTAATTTACAAATCCCATATTCTTTTATTCATTATGTACATTGTTACGAGTACATGAGGATTAAACTAATTCCTAAATTCTCATTTACAAGTTCATAAGGCATAATTTTATACGACTTACAAATGGGATTCACATGAATTCCAACAATTTGCGGTGGATTCCAAAATAAACATAAGAACTAATATCATAAAATCTCAGGGGAAAGTTTTATTCACAATTTACCCTTTATATATTCCCAAGATAAATAGCATTTTAGTTATTCGTTAACCAATTAACACATTATATATGCAATTCCAATAATTTTAGAACTTATTTATATAATCAGCTTCTAAAAATCATCACATGATATTGGGGTTGAACCAATTTTAATAACATGTCATAATAACATAAAAAGAATTAGGTTCGTCTATCCTTAATCCAAATTCTAATCAATTCTTAACAAAGTTTGGACAATACTTAATTTATAAATCACTTAAGGGGAAAAGTAGAGTATTCTTACTTGAGATTAATATGTGAAAAATCTAAATTTGAATTCATGTTCCTCTTTGAAAATACCACAATTTATGTTCCTGGAGCACTCCTAAATTCCAAATGTGAGGCCTTATAATGCTTTTTTAAGGTGGATAATAATGGAGTTTAGGGTTTTGTTTAGTCTACTGTCGGCGAAATATAAAAAAATGGAGTGCTCCCCTTTTTAAAAGAACCGCTGAATTTCCTCTTGTAGGCTATCGCTATATTGACCAATGACACCCGTTATAGCTGCCTTAACACCCACTATAGTGGCTCAGAGATCCGTTATAACGGATCCTCTCTTGCTTCGCCTATTTTCCTTTCGGTTTCTCTTCTCTTTTGTTTTATGATTTCTCCCCTCTATGTACACTCTCTTATTCTTACTCATATATGAGGCTATCACTTTTATAAAGACCTAGCTTGAATCCCACGAACACTTAAAATTCCTCTTGTTCCTTTTTATAACGAAATATACCTAAATTAGTAGATAAGAGACCATAATATTCAATTCATTTGTGAAAATATTACAAAACCAATATAAATTAAACTATGTTTACTATTTTATTTAATTTCTTTACTCAAAAATCCTCTAACTTCTATTCTCACAAGAAATTTCATTATTTAAAATACTAATGAAAGTTACGGGTGTTACACACTAGAAAAAAGATTAACCATCAAATAACAAAGATATGGATTCTAAATGATAATTACATGGAAAACAACAGAAATATGTATTATATCTCAAATAGTCTAACATAATGTCATTTCATTGGGAACTATGCAAGCACTTCATTGTGGATAAGAAATTCTTCGCTTTAGTGATGCTTCAGTGAGAAGGTCGTGAAAAACCGAAATTAAATTCCTCAAAAAATCTGAGGCATAACTGACAGTGAAGACATTCTTAATAGTATAGAAACATGTGTTTGTTCTATCAAACATAAAGTGATAATGATGTTAAACCAGACAATTTTTTGCTTATTTTTCACAAGGATTTGTGGGTAGTGAAGCCTTTCTTCTCTTTAGGGAAAAATGTTTAAATACTTAAAAAGTTCTTAGAACTAAAACCAAGTCTCATATATAGAAAGTTTTAAAATATGTTTTCCTTTGAAAAGTAAATGGTATATGTAAAGAGAAAATATAGAGAGAGTATACACACATAAAAATAATATATTTTCATATTTTAAGAAAATCCATATATTATAGCCATGTTCAACAAAGGGGTGTTCTGTGTCATCAAATTTATTTACATTTATCCTAAAGCGGAGTTGTCATCGGTTATGGAATGGGGTAGATTTGGTATGAAGATGAAATTTCCAGTCTTGAAATTTTAAACATGAAGATTTTTGGATCAACTCATACTAAGACTCAAAGTTTGTTTTTATTTACAGAATAAAAACAACCATGTGATGAAAAGACACGTGAGTGAACATATACTATGAATGTGAGTTCACATGTGCTACTGGTCATTAGAACGATTTTCCTTGGTTCGAACAATTCTGAAGTGTCGCTGATAGACAGGATTTTGCCACGTTGTCGCATCACCGACGTCGGTCGTTTGTTATGTTCGGCTCACCAACTCTATACAAAAAGCTAAACTATGACTACACTCTTTCAAGGGAGTATAGCGTCCAGTTCGGGTATCGAATCCACAAAGACAGGATGCTAGAATTTAATTGGTTGAATACTTCTAAAATAAAAGTGTAAAAGATAATTTCTAACAAAAAGGAAAAGATTAAACTAGGCGAGTGTAAATTATTCTTAATTAACAAAGAGAATAAAAACTATAGGTTGTGTCGAATATCCCTCACCCGAGTTAATTAGTATAAAATGGTTACATGGGTCGACGAGTTATTCTTGGGATCCTTAGAGCTGGTAAAGATCCTCTTTGATGCCTCCTCTAAAGACCATTAGATAATTCAAACATTGTTGAAGGTATTGGAACATTCAAGTAGGCGGCCAGCATTCCATTCATTGATCAATAAGTTCTTGAAAGCCCCAAGATTTTTAAGGTCAAATCTCTTCCTTCTTCCCTGGTTAGCTTTTAGCAGTGGTGAAAGGAACTCATGACCACGCTTTTCCATAACATGATACACCGGAGGTGAAGGTTTTATGCTGACGAACTGATTTAGGCTCCCTTTCGCCTTACTGATTAGGAAACGGAACCATAAAATAGTAACCAACCAAATCCGATACAAGTAAATAGAAGATTTTACTATTGCGCCAATCAAATGGATTCATGTGGGTCAATCTATCTTCCAAGGCCAAAACGCCTATCATAGTAGGACCCCCGTCTCCTTGTCCCCTGCGGGCCCCTTATCCCTCTTCTTTATTTCGTCAATTAATTAAATAAAGAGTTATCACACCCCTAAATTTGCATAAAAGACTAATATGATTTTGGCGTCAATAAATATCTCCGAAATTACGCACGCAAGGTCGTAAATATGGTGCATACATGATATACCCCGTTAAATTTCCTAGGAGTAATAACTAGGACAACACACTCGAAATAATTACGTAAACACTCCATCACCAAAGCAAAGCAACCAAACCAACCCTAGGTGGGTTCAATCCAACACAACCTTGACATGAATTAAAAGCAATAAAGTAAACCTAATTATGAAAGAAATAAATAACAAGAAATGAATATTAACTAGGCATGGAAATGAAAGGAAGCAAGTAAAGAAAGCAATAAACAAATGAAAGAGACAATGAAAAGTAAGCTTACATACATAAAAATGGGAAAATCCAAAAGAAAAATGGAGAAGGGCCAAATCTCCTTACAAACCCTAAACTTAATGTAAAATGTAAGATCCTTACAAAAGAGAACAAAGGTTCTCTTATATAGTAAAATGGGAATAGAAATATAAAAGAAAAGGAAAAAGAAAAGAAAAGGAACAAGTTGGAAAATATCTGATGCTACCGGTCGATCGCGGCCAGGGGGCCAGTCGATCGGTCCTTTAAGAAAAATCCCAAGATGCGATCGACCGGTCCCTTGGGCGCGGTCGACCGGTACTCTATCTTCTGGTGCTCTTTGGCCTTCACATGGGAGGAAAGCTTCAAAATGGAAATGGCCATAACTTCTTCATCCGAACTTGAAATGATGCGCTGTTTGCGGCCACACGATGCTAACTCAATGAACTATGCATATGTGTAAATTCCATGAGCCTAAGATGAAGTGTGAATTGACTAAAACTCCCTTGAAGTAGCGTCCGATGACGAAACTACTCCGAAATGCAACCGATCCTCACTTTTAGTGTTCCAATACCTACAAAGGCACAATTAACCCCGACAAACATATATATGTCCAAATCCGAGGTTGTCTATTTAACGAGCATAAATATAGAAATTAAGAACATAAAAGTTCTAGAATGCACAAAGATAAAGGGCGCAAATATGCAATATTCGTGACGTATCACACCCCCTAACTAAGACATTGTTAGTCCCTAGTGATGAAACAAACAAAACTAGTCCATATAAGGTGATACAAAACGTATATATGCATCGAAATATAAAAACCACTTTTGTAGCGAACACGATTGCATTTAGCATATGCAATAAGCCGTTAAACCCCTAGGTTACCCTAGTGGACGAGTGTCGTCTTGTGAGGGTTTTCAAGGATGAAACCCACAAACATCATATGGTTTCCTCAAAATATGCCCAATCAACATGCGATAAACTCAACAACAACGAACAAGATTTTATACACATTATTAGCACAGTGAATGAATTCACACAAAATTCCTTATTATTAACATTATAGAATGAACTTCGTTAAATTGAAACCTTAAAATGTGGGAGGGGAGCGAGCACATGCAAAGTATGATTTGGCAAAAACTTATGTAAACCGGATAAAAATTAAAGCAAGCATATATTCAATCCTCACGGGCATTATACTCATCAAGTTAATTCTCTCGAAACAGGGAGTTAACACACGAAACATGTGGGCATAAAGAGTAAATGTAAATAGAAACTAGGGCACGCATATGTCACAAATGAAGAACGCTATATAGGAAATTAAAGAATGTAATCTCAATGAAAGATACAGCTCATTAAAGGAGGAAAAATGCATTTTCACAGATTATCAAAACTATTTCAACTTTTAAATTAAATGCACCCTAAGATCACATAGGACTTGTATAGGGTTATAATGTAGGTTAGGCTAGGGTACGAAATGAAAGGTATGTGTACGGATTCAAGGAGTTCGGGGATGAAAACTTGGGATAATGAAAAATGCGGGCAATTTCAAAATTGGAAAATAACTTCCATAAAAGGCATTGAATATAACAATGGGGAGAGTAAACAAAGCTTATTGAACACTATACACAACATATACAACTTTCTCTTTCTTTTCTTTTCTTCTTTTTCTCATGTTTTCTTTTATTTTCTTTTGTTTTTTTGATTTTTCTTTTCTTTTTCACTACTTTCTTTTCTTTACTTTTCACTCTCACATGCCTAAATTACAACCACAAGATAATAACATCATTCAATCCCAGTAACATTCCAAATAAAGGTATGGAAGGTAATGTGTATGGTTTATAACTCCAATTCGGAGTTGGTTATTGGATTCTGGTTATGAAATGAAAGGCTATATTTAGGCTCAAAGGGGTTGACTAATATGGGTTATATAACAAAGATTGCCTATGATCATTTTCTAAAGTTTACGCAATTCTCGAGTCAAAACAAACTTTGAAAATCATGCTCAAGTAATACATTTCAAGATATAAACTCAATTAATGAACGATCAATGAAAGAATAGTTAGATTACCGGTGAATTCAACGTTTTCAATGAGGAACGAATAATGTATACACTCACAAATGATGAAAGATACAAAGCTTACTCGGTGTAAGTATATACAATGCAACAAAAGATTATCGCGTTATAAAAATCTTAAACCAAATCAATAAAGCAAGAAAAGTGCATGTTCTCATGGGATTAAAGTTTAATTCATGAAGTTATTCATAATATCAATAGTATGAGGACTAAAGTCTAATAACTTCTAAAATCGAGAACATGCATCATTGAGTTGTCTATTAGATTGGCCATTTATTAAAATTTATCATCGAAAACAAAGGCAAAATGGCCAACAAAGGAGGAAAAAAAGAAAATCTTTTTGAAATTTTTAATTTTTACAGGAAAGGTATGCTTGGGAAGAACATATAATCAAATCAAAGAAACTACCAATGAATGGATGGAATATCCCACACCCCCTAACTTAAAACCTAACATTGTCCTCAACGTAAATTAAAAAACCAAGTTAAAGAGAGGAAAAGAGCGATATTACCCACAATGGAGCGATCTCCGAAAAGTACGAATAGAAAGATTCTACAAAAACATGTTAGTACCGAAGCATAACAGAAAGAAAGAATAAAACTTTAACTAATTACACTAGACTATAAGTAAGAATAAAGAAGAAAAATAAAGAAAATAACAACAAACTATTTACAACCTACAATTTTAACTTCTAATTAACTATACACTAGAAGTTGAAATTTTTGAGGGTCCACCCAAAATAAAATTTGACTTTGGAGGATCAACGGTGTACCCTCACTTTCATGCATACCTTCCGAAAAATATGACTTTCGTTTGAACAACGGAAGGAATGTGTAAGGCGAAAGAAATGAACCATCCTCAATTAAAAATTTTGGCAGGAGGATAGGGGATTTGGATAAGACGGGTGATAAATACACATGGGGGCCAAGAAAAATTGAATCATCTCCCAAATATTTAGCAAGTGGAATGGGAGGTGGCGCATATGGAGGCAAAGATGCCTTCATGGAGAGCAACTCGAGCAAGTACTCCACGTCGGTGAGTGGGTTAAACATTTTAAAGTATGGCACCGATTCATTGGGTACCTGTGACGGTGTGATTATGGAGAATGAAAAGGGGGAGGAAAGAAATTCAAACTTAAGAGATGAGTTATCATCACTCAAAGTTGGATTTTCAAAGGAGATAGGATCATTTTTAATGAAACTTTCTTCTTTGGGATCCAATGATGAAATCATTTCATTTGAAATGGATACTACATCCATTTCATCCTCACTTTAATTCTCTATTAAACCATGGGCCAAGTCAAGAATGGTTTGTTCCAAAGTAGGCATAAAATTCTCATTTGGTTCAAAACATTCCTCGACATCAAAAGTTTCGAAAGAAAAATCGTCATCGGATTCAAATAATAAATCCAATTCATGCTCCCACAAACGATTTTCTTCCCGATAATGGTCTTCATACCTCTCATTCTCAATCATGAGCAAACCCTCGCGGAAAGTCATAGGCTGAGGTGCGGATTCTTGGAAATGAGAAGTTTAAAAATTATTATCGAAACTATACTCAAACTCATCATTATAAGAATTTTGAAAGCTATAAGCTTTAGTTTCAACATTCTTATTATAAGGAATTAGAGGCCCAAAATCGTTATCATCATCCTCAAAATTCACGCACTCCAAACCTTGACTTTTGTAATACTCGCCCAAAGTCATTTTTGAATTTGCAATTTCTTGGGACTCTAAGTATTGACCAAAAGTCATAGGAGTACGGGGATTTTGAAATTATCATAATGATTATCGAAAGGATTGGAATAAGATATGCTTACCCAAAAGATGGCTCGTGGTGACGAATTCCACAAAGATATATGCGGCCAAAAAATTCAAGCGGTTCTTAGCGCTCAAATGTAGAAGACCTACAAAAATGTTAGCAAAAAAATACAAATAGAAAGAAAATACTACGAAATACTAAATCAAATAAATTCTAAAACAAACTCATCCCCGACAATGGCTCCGTTTGATAAACAAAGGGTTTTGTCGCGGTGTCACGTCATTGACGTCGGTCGCTTGTTATATTCGGTTCACCAACTCTATACAAAAACCTAAACTATGACTACACTCTTTTAAGGGAGTATAGCGTCCAGTCCGGGTATCGAATCCACAAAGACAAGATGCTAGAATTTAATTGGTTGAATGTAAAAGATAATTTCTAACAAAATAAAAGATAAATAAAGGAAAAGATTATACTAGGCGAGAGTGTATTTAAACTAAATTAATAAAGAGAATAAAAAGAATAGGTTGTGTCGAATATCCCTCAACCGAGTTAATTAGTATAAAATAGTTACATGGATTGACGAGTTATTAAGATTGAGTCTTGTTCCGTCAATTAATTAAATCATGAGTTTTCACACCCTAAATTCGCATAAAGACTAATATGATTTTGGCGTCAACAAATATCTCAGAAATTGCGCACACAAGGTCATAAATATGGGGCATACATGATATACCCCGTTAAATTTTCTATGCGTAATAACTAGGACAACACACTCGAAATAATTACGTAAACACTTCATCACCAAAGCAAAGCAACCAAACCAACCCTAGGTGGGTTCAATCCAACACAACCTAGATTAAATTATCTAGAAAGCATGGTAAATTACATGAATTAAAAGCAATAAAGTAAACCTAATTATGAAAGCAATAAATAACAAGAAATGAATATTAACTAGGCGTGGAAATGAAAGGAAGCAAGTAAAGAAAGGAATAAACAAATGAAAGAGACAATGAAAAGTACGCTTACATACATAAAAATGGGCAAATCCCAAAGGAAAATGGAGAAGGGCCAAATCTCCTTACAAACCCTAAACCTAATGTAAAATGTAAGATCCTTACACAAGAGAACAAAGGTTCTCTTACATAGTAAGTTGGGAATAAAAAAAGAAAAGAAAAGGGACAAGTTGGCAAATATCTGATGTTACCTGTCGACCGCGGCCAGGGGGCCAATCGACCGGTCCTTTAAGTCAAGCCCACTATCGCCCTCGCAAGGAAAAATCGCAAGATGCGGTCGACCGGTACTCTGTTTTCTGGTACTCTTTGGTCTTCACATGGGAGAAAAGCTTCAAAACGGAAATGGCCATAACTTCTTCGTTTGAACTCGAAATGACGCGTCGTTTGTGGCCACACAATGCTAACTCAACAAACAACGCATCTGTGGAAATTCCATAAGGTAGAGATGAAGTGTTAATTGACTAAAACTACCTTGAAGTAGCGTCCGGTGATGAAACTTCTTCAAAATGCAACTGATCCTCACTTTTAGCGTTCCAATACCTACAAAAACACAATTAACCCGTGCAAAACATATATATGTCCAAATCCGAGGGTGTCTGGTTAACGAGCATAAATATAGGAATTAAGAACGTAAAAGTTCTAGAATGCACAAAGATAAAGGGCGTAAATATGCAATATTCATGACGTATTAGTCGCCTTTTGGGTCATCTCTAAGATCTCGTTCGAAGTGTCATTGGAACAGGTTCGAATGAAAGTAGGTACTTCATTCGAACGAGATGAAAGATAGTTCGAATAAGTACGCGTGTTTTTATTTTTTAATACAATATTTTATCCCTATCTCCTTTAAACCTCTTTCCCTATAAATAGAGATGCGAGAATGAATTTGTTTTAAAGCCTTTTTAGAGTCCTTTTTGTGATCAAACTCTAAAATTTCTTCATCCAACCCCCTTGGATATTTTAGTATCACTTTGTCAAACCCATAAGAATAGAATATGAGTTCTAAACCCTTGTAGTTTTTTTTCTCTATTGCTAATTTGTGGATACGAGGCTCGACGATTAAAGAAGAAGGGAATTGAAAATTATTGAGGCTAATTGGTGGATACCGAGGCAAGATCTTCTTGTTGTGGGTGGTGATGGACTGCATTCTTTTTTATTGTATATTCGAAGATGCCTGTGCATTATACTTAGTGTATCTCTAAGTAGTCTGCAAGTCATTACGTGTATGTCCTTTTTTAAACAGTGTTGAATATAGGTTTTGCCCGAATGGGATTTTTCCTTTATTTCTTTTTCTTCCTATTTTGGTTTGGAATTTGGCTTCACATCATCGTTGCATGTTCACTTAATCTTAAAGAAGATAAAATTTGGTAAAAAATGAATATTTATTTGTTTAACCTAAGATACAAGCAAATTCATATAACCCAGTGTTTTTAAATTGGTATCAGAGTCGGTTAGACTAATTTATTATGTGATCTTTACTATGGAATTATATGGATAATTTGTATAATATGCTATCAATTTTTATGTGTCTAATTATTCATATTGGAAAGCTCGAATGAGGTCAACACTAAAGTCGATTAACGAGCGAGACTGGTTAGTTTGCGAAGGAGGGTGGACCCCACCCAATGTAACTAATGAAGATGTCATAAGTCTTAAACCTTTCATTTCCTAGACTCATGATGAATATAAATGGATTTCTTTGAACTCCCGGGGCTTGAGTGCAATTTCTTATGCAGTCACTCCCGAGTAGTTTTGTCGCGACAAAGAAGGCCCCACTTTGACCAAACAAGAGGTTAGATCGACACAGTCCTCTCTAATATATATAGGCAAGGTAGGGGACTAAATAATGATTGACACTTTTTCTATTTCTTAAAGCGGCATTCTCTCTTGACTCTATTACTCATGACGGTACCGACGTTGTGAAAGCTTCTAAGCTACAAAAGCTCACCATAGAGTTTGATACCATTACCATGTTGTTGACTGAGACTTTTAATGAGTTTTATGCATGTTTATCTGATATAGTCAATTATATCTTTAATTTGGGTGAGAAAATTCCAGGGAAGAGAGTCATGAAAAAGATTTTGAGATCCCTGTCGTCCCATTTTAACCCTAAATTCAGAGTCCTTAACTCATTAGGAATATTAGATACTCTTAACTTAGAAGAAATCATAGGAGACCTTCAAACTTAAAAAATATATATGTTCCCACAAACTAAAAAGAAAAAGGAAATAGGGATTTGTTTGAAAGCCCAGTCTAAAAAAAAAGGAAAAGGTTTTTTACTCCAAATCTGAGTTTGATTTTAAACTTAATGAGCTTTCCTTATTTGCAAAAAATTTCAATAAAAATCTTAAAATTAACCAAAAAAAATCTTATGAAGAAAATAAAAGTTTTTAGAAAAATAAGAATGTCAATGAGGGCAAGAACGTTTGTGATAATGACCAAGTGAGATGTTTTAAAGGTGAGGGGAAAGGAAACAAATTGAAAAATGTTACTAAAGCCGTTTATTAAAAATAAACTATTTAAGTAACTCCGATCTATTTTTTTAAGAAACTCTTTTCGTAAAAACCAAACTATTTGAACACAAGATGTGTTTAACAAATCAGTATGTACGAGATCTATTCAAGAATTGAATAACAGTTTATAAAGTAGTTTAAAAATCTGAAACTCAGCACAACCAAGAATGAGATGAGGAGATGTAGAAAGATTATGTTCACGATGTTTTTACGTGGTAAAACCTCACCAGTTGAGGAAACATCCACGACTCCCTCTACGGAGTAAAATGAAAAATCCACTAAAACAAATATATGAGTTACAAACTATATAACTAACATGCAAACAACTCAGTCCTATATAAGTTTAGGAATGTACCCTCTGGTGTCCTTAAACTTCTCTGCAGTTCTGATTGTAGATGTAGTTCTCCCAGTTTGTTAACTTCTGATTTGTTCCAGCACTTTACGTCGACTCTTTGTTCACAAGATCTTATTACCAACACTTTTCGTGTTGTAGGGTGAAAGTTTTTGTGGAAGTTCTTTCTAACACATGCATGCACACACACACACTTATTAAGTACAAACAGTCCTAACAAATTACAATAACACTATATGCTATGATCTTTTCTTTTTCTTTCTTCTTACAAAACTTTTCACCTTATTTGACCTTTAAATCATTCCCAGAATCCACGGATACCTTGCTAGGAAGACAGACAAGGTCTTAATCAATTTCAGAATTTAGAAAGACTTTTCGAGATTGAAAACCTCCAAGTGAGATTCCAAACTAGGTCAAAGGTTTAGTTTTACAAGAACTAGAAACAGAAAACATTTATTGTTGATTTCAAAGTAAGCAAACGTTTTAGAGAAAATAATCAACAATATATTTCTCAAGATGAGAAATAAAGAATGAACCTAAGTGTAATGTAACATGAATAACTCAGATCTGAAATTTCTATGAAATCAGAAAGTACATCTGAATAAACGTTTAAGTTGAAAAACAAGATCTAGTGAACACGAGGTTACAGCAACAAAAACAAACTTAACTCAAACTCTCAAACTCACAAGAACACTCAGAGAAGTGTTTTGGATAAGGAGGTATTTTGAAGAAGTGTTTGAGTTTGGATGGAAGAGGTTTTTACGAACAGGGTTAGGGTTTCTAACTCTCTCTCTTCTCTCTGTGTTTGTTTTCTCTCTTCTCTCTCTTCTCTCTCTTCTCTCTCAATTTCTCAGAAGAAATGAAAATGGCAAAAGTCTTCAAAGTCTGAGAATAGGGTCCCTTTTATAGGGTGAGGAGAAGGTTCGAGAGGCTGTCTCAGAACCAAGGGCCTGGATTAAGTCAAG
Organism: Sambucus nigra; assembly: GCA_949130495.1. Classification (NCBI taxonomy): domain Eukaryota; kingdom Viridiplantae; phylum Streptophyta; class Magnoliopsida; order Dipsacales; family Adoxaceae; genus Sambucus; species Sambucus nigra. The sequence continues at coordinate 228,003,779 of OX422219.1, forward strand.
CCAAATTGACTTAGATCGAAGGGTTCTAATAAGGCGGTGATAAAACGAATCCTGATTGGTCTAAAGAGTTGTATTGGGATTCACCAAGATAACATGCAGATCGTTGATAGCTAATGATCCAAGGGCTAGGAACAAACGCTGTTTTAACTCAGTAAAGAAACAAAACTTTAGCCAATCAGACGAGGACAGGTGTTGGTCAATAACACGATAACAAACGCGCGTCTAAAGTTAATTAAAACCACACCCTCAAGTTTACTCCGCTTTCGGATTCTACCCAAGGTAACATTAATCCAACATAACCAACAAATTATATTTACAAAATGACCACAAAACTTTTTAAAACAAGTTTTAATTAAGAAAACCTAATTTAAAACATGTTTAAAAAATCCCAAAAAATTATTAAAATGCCAATTTAGGGATTTAAAGACACTCAACATATGTACACACATTATTATGCAATATGATATGTAATAAATGAATTCTACTGTGTGTGAGTGTTGGCAATAGGTTCTTGATCACTAAAAGATAGAGAGATGAAGTAGCAAACCAACTTCTGAGGTTCTTTGGATTCTAGGTAGGACACAATTTTGTCACAATTTCCAAACTAGATGAGCACTTATACAATATAGACTCAAGTGAGTCAAAAGTACAAGGGCTTCAATCTCCCCCTTTGGAAATATGAGAAAAAATCTCCTTTGAGTCATCTTGGACTCGTAAGGCAACAAGAAAATAAGAAAAACTTATTCCTATCAAAATTCTATCTACCCAATTCCTAGAAATCAAAAAGTACATAACTCAACTAAGTACATTTGAATACCCTACTACAACTGTTAAGAGTAACTGTACAATAAGAACCTGCAATAAATCACTAAGATCAAGCTGTTTAGCTTATGTAAGATTTGAATAGACTCAAATTTCTCCCCCATTTTGTCTCAAATGGACAAAGGGAAAAACTTGGATAAACATCAAAATGATTAGTCAGCATAAACCATACCAATAGATTTTCGTAATGAAATGAATCTATTATAATCTAGAGGTTTGGTAAATATATCTGCGAGTTGTAGATCAGTAGGAAGATAATTGATTTCTAATTCCTTAGATTCAACCAATTCACGTATAAAATGATGTCTTATTTTAATATGCTTTGTTCGCGAGTGTTGAACAGGGTTTTTAGAAATATTAATCGCACTTTGATTATCACAATAGAGATGCAATTGGTTTTCTTGAATACCATAATCACTTAGCATTTGTTTTAGCCACATTAATTGAGCACAATAGCTGCTAGCGGCTATGTATTCAGATTCAGCTGTTGAGAGTGATGTGCGGTTTTGTTTTTTACTACTCCATCCTACCAAGTTATTACCTATATAATAACATGCTCCTGATGTGCTTTTACTATCATCAGTACACCCAGCCCAGTCAGCATCAGTGTACCCAATTATAGTGCTTTGTGTGTCATTAGTGTACCAAAGTCCTAGATTTAGAGTGCCTTTTACATATTTAATGATACGTTTAACAGCATTCAAGTGGCTCTCTTTAGGGTTACTTTGATATCGAGCACATACACACATAGCATACATAATATCAGGACGCGAGGCAGTAAGATATAGTAAGGTGCCTATCATACTACGATACAGAGTAGGATCTACAGATGTTCCATTTTCATCTTTGAAAAGTTTTAGCGTAGTACTCATGGGCGTTTTAGCATCTTTAGCACTCTCGAGGCCAAATTTCTTTACTATCTCTAAAGCGTACTTGGATTGAGATACAAATAATCCATCTGAATTTTGTTTGACTTGAAGGCCTAAGAAGAATTGTAGCTCCCCATAAGGGACATTTGAAATTCCTTATGCATAGTTTCAGAGAAGGATTTAACTTCTGAGGAAGAAGTTGATCCAAATATAATATCGTCCACATAAACTTGAGCAATAGTGATGTGTTTGTCAAAATGTTTGACAAAAAGGGTTTGGTCATTTCTGCCTCTTTTAAAACCTTTATCTAAAAGAAAACTGGAAAGACACTCATACCAAGCTCTAGGAGCTTGTTTAAGGCCATACAAAGCCTTTTTCAGATGAAATACATGATTTGGATGCTTAGGGTCAATGAACCCTTTAGGTTGTTCTACATAAGTTTCTTCAGCCAGTATTCCATTAAGGAACGCAGATTTGACATCCATTTGGTATAGTGTAAAGTGCATGTGGCAAGCTATAGCAAAAAGTAGACGAACAAATTCTAAACGAGTAACAGGAGCAAAGGTCTCGTTAAAATCTATTCCTTCCATTTGAGAGTATCCTTGAGCAACTAATCTAGCTTTATTTCTAATTATTATCCCATTTTCATCAGTTTTATTTTTGAAAATCCAACGTGTGCCAACAACCTTTTTGTGATCAGGACGTGGAACAAGATACCAAACATCATGAATGACAAATTGTAAAAGTTCTTCCTGCATAGCAGAAATCCAGTGAGAGTCATTCAATGCCTCATTTACATTCTTTGGTTCCACAAGGGAAACAAAACATGCATAATGTGCATAATTTCTGAGTTGGGATCTTGTACGCACTGGGTCACTAGGGTTACCAACTACGTTATTTATGGGATGATCTTTAGAAACCCAGTTAGGTACCTCAGGTGTCTCAATAGGTAATGAATTATCCATTGTAGAGGAGTCATTTTCTAAAATATTTGTAGACTCTTCCTCAATAGTAAATTCACCAGTCTTGCTTTCTACAGTAGTGTCACTAACAATTACATTTATGGATTCCATCAAAGTTTTAGTGCGAAAATTATACACTCGATAAGCTCTACTGTTAGGTGAATATCCTAAAAATATGGCTTTATCTCCCCTGCTCTCAAATTTGGATAAGTGTTCCCTATCTTTGCATACATAGCAAGTACTGCCAAAGGTTCTAAGATATTTGAGATTAGGCTTTTTATTGAACCAAAGTTCGTAGAGGGTTTGTATGGAATTCTTTCTAAGATAGACCCTATTTATAATATGACAAGCAGTACGAATAGACTCTACCCAAAAATATTTAGGTAAATTCTTGGCATGTAACATAACACGTGCCATCTCCTGAAGGGTATGATTCTTTCTCTCCGCAATACCATTCTGTTGAGGGGTCTTAGGAGCACTGAACTCGTGTTTATAACCATTATAGTCACAGTATTCTACAATACCAGTGTCTTTGAATTCACCACCTCTATCACTACGAATTCTATTCACTTGAGTATCCTTCTCATTTTCAATCCTAAGAAGAATTTTTATGAAGGTTTGAAATGTTTCAGACTTTTGTTTTAATAAGGCTACCCAGGTAAATCTAGTGAAGTCATCAACCATAACTACGATGTAACTGTGTCCACAAAGACTAACATTTTGGGAAGGACCCATTAGGTCCATATGGATGAGTTCTAAGGGATTAGAGGTAAGAATATCTTTGACTTTCTTATGAGGTGCCTTAACAATTTTACCTTCTTGACAGGAACCACAGATAAGATTGGGTATAAGTTTGATTTTAGGAACTCCTCTAACTATTTCCTGAGAGGTCAATCTACTAAGGTTATCGTAATTTATATGACCCATTCTGTTATGCCATATCTCATTGTCATCCATTCTGGCAACATTACAGATTTCAGAATTGTTCATGACAGTGTAGCAATTGTCAGGAGTTCTGAATCCAGTAATTATGCATTCACCTTTTTCATTTAAAATTTTGCAATTGTTCTTTGAAAAGGTAACAGTATGATCTGAGTCATAAAATTGCGATATGCTAAGTAAATTTTCCTTAAGACCTTTTACTAGAAGAAGATTTTGTAGAATAGGAAGCCCATCTTCTTAGAGAGTTCCTTTGCCTATGATTTGAGATGAAACTCCATCACCAAAAATGACTTTACCACCAGCAAAGCTGGTTTTGTTTAAAAGTTTAGTTTCATCACCAGTCATATGCTTAGAACATCCAGAGTCTAAATACCAACCAGATGATGTGTGTCCAGCTTTTAAAGCAATAACAACAACATTACACTTCATCTGAGGTAATAGATCATCTTTTCTAACCCAAATTGCCTTAGTTTTCATCTTGCGCTTATTAGCTCTTAATTGATAAAATTTGCGAGCTTTGGATTTTTGCTGAAAAACATTTTGCGCATGATTTTGAAATTTGTGAAAGACTTGGGCATTTGGTTTAGGAAAGTGCTTAGGATTTCTTCTAGTAAATGTTCTTTTAGGCTTGATCTTTCTCTTTCTATAATTAGAGTTTATATTTGGCTGTCTAGGAAGTATATAATTATTACGGCTCCTCCTAGAATAGTTAAAGTTTTGATAGATATAAGGATTATAGGTAGGTTTTACAAGTCTCCTAGCATAACAATCATCAAAAGAGTGACCATAAATGTCGCAGTAGGAGCAATAAAGATTGCTCAGAATTGGAGTCTCCTTAGGAAAGTCTCTAAACAAATGTTTTGAAGAGTTTGGAGGCTGAACTCTATTCCTAGGTGTGACAGTCTTGAATGCAGATTCACTCTTCCTAATAGAAGGGCAAACATATCTAGCCTTGGGTGAACTTTCATGTTTAGAGCAACTTGATTCCCCAATGTTAAAATTTTGATTTTTTGAATCAAACTCAGTTTTTAGAGAATGAAAGTCTGGGCATGTTTCAATAGGTCTTTTGCCACCTGACACAAACTTGATAGTTTCAAAGGATTTTGTTTGTGTATTCAAATTGGGGCAAAACCCTATTCCAGTTCGATCATCAGAATTGGTTTTTGATTCAGCAACAAATTCATCAAAACATTTTGAATTATTTTCAAATTTTGTAAATTTTTTTAAAACAGTTGCTGTCTTTTCTTTAGTTTGCTCCAATTCTAACAATGTCCCTTTGTATTTTTTCTCCAGAGTTTCATTTGTTTCTTTTAAATCTCTGAGTTTTTCATCAAACATTTTGATTTCACTTTTATGAGTCAAACATTGGGTAGTATACTCTTCAACATTTAGTTTAACCATTAGGCTTAGATCTTCTAACTTCTTAGTGAGATCTTTCACAATATTTTCTAATCTAGTGATTTTCTTGAGAGTTTTAGCATAAAGTGTGTGAATGTCAGGGAGGTCTTCATTGTCCGAGTCACTAAGTGTGGTGTGTGGAGTGACCCCTAAAGATTCATTTGTTAAACTCACACACCCATTGACATCGTCATTATCGCTATCACTTTGACTCACACACCCCGAGGTAGAACATGCAACATTCTCAGTAATCAAAGCATCTAAACCAGTATAAACATGATTCTCAATAGCAAGAGTAGAGTTACTAGAAGCATTCTCATACATAGGCATAAGCACATCATCATTATATATGATCTTGGCAAAGAAGGACATGCAATGATCAAAAACATCAGATGACTCGGGTTCCTCCTTTTCAAAATCACTTGAGTCATCCCATGTTTTGTAAATGTTAGCTCTAGTGTGTTTGTTTTGAGTGTTCAAGTTAACTCTACAGTCTTGTGCAATGTGCCCCAGTTTACCACATCTATAGCATTCAGTCTTCTTAAGGTCTCTATTAGGTCTAATGTGAGAGTCCTTGTGATTTTTGTCATGGTTTTTCCCATGAGGCCTGTGATTAGAGGAAGTTGGATAATTTGAATTGCCTTGTTTATTTGCCACTTTGTTTCTAAACTTAATAATTTTCTTAAACTGTTTAGTAATTAAGGTAATTTGATTGTCCAAACTCTCTATATTGCATTCCTCATCAGAATCATAAGTGGGGAATATAAGTTCAGGCTTAGTTAACTTAGAAGAAAATCTAAGATTGGAACTAGTCTATTTCCTATGGGTTTGTGTCAATTGTTTCTTAAATTCTATTTCCATTTCCACAGTTCTTAGTTTACTACTGAGTAATTCAGGAGTGAGATTTTGATCACACATTTCCTCAATAGCATATCTTTTGTTATCAAATTTCTGTGGTAATGATCTTAGAATTTTAGATACAATTTCATGTCTATCATAAGTCACCCCATTAGCATGCAGTTTGGTCACAATATCAGTCAAATTCATATAGAAGTCATCAAATGACTCAGTCTCGGACATAATTAAGGAGTTATACTGCTGAATAAGCATTTGGGTTTTAGCAGCCTTAACTCTAGTGTCTCCTTCATGAGCAGTGACCAAAGTGTCCCAAGCTTCCTTAGAAGTGGTACAGGATGAGATTCTTTTGAACTCATGTTCATTTATAGACATAAATATGGCATTCTTTCCTTTATTATTATTTCGAGAAACTTATTTCTCTTCTTGAGTGAACTCACTTAAAGCTTTCTTAACCCTCTCATTACTTCCTTCGTTGGTTGGTTTAGTAGGAAAAATATAACCATTTTCAACAATGTCCCAGACATCATCTCCCAAAGTTCCTTGAATGAAAGCAATCATCCTTACTTTCCAGTAAGCAAAATTGGTTCCATCAAAGATTGGAAGTCTGGTCAAGTTTCCAAATCTTTCATTTTTCTCGTCCATAATTGATTTTCAAAAATCAATTTCAGAAACACAGGATCTCTTTTGAAAGCAGTTTACCAAGCTCTGATACCAATTGAAAAATGTTACTAAAGCCGTTTATTAAAAATAAAATATTTAAGTAATTCCGTTCTGTTTTTATAAGAAACTCTTTTCGTAAAAACCAAACTATTTGAACACAAGATGTGTTTAACAAATCAGTATGTACGAGATCTATTCAAGAATTGAATAACAGTTTATAAAGTAGTTTAAAAATATTAAACTCAGCACAACCAAGAATAAGATGAGGATATGTAGAAAGATTATGTTCACGATGTTTTTACGTGGTAAAACCTCACCAGTTGAGGAAACATCCACGACTCCCTCTACGGAGTAAAATGAAAAATCCACTAAAATAAATATATGAGTTACAAACTATATAACTAACATGCAAACAACTCAGTCCTATATAAGTTTAGGAATGTACCCTCTGGTGTCCTTAAACTTCTCTGCAGTTCTGATTGTAGATGTAGTTCTCCCAGTTTGTTAACTTCTGATTTGTTCCAGCACTTTACGTCGACTCTTTGTTCACAAGATCTTATTACCAACACTTTTCGTGTTGTAGGGTGAAAATGTTTGTGGAAGTGCTTTCTAACACATGCATGCACACACACACACTTATTAAGTACAAACAGTCCTAACAAATTACAATAACACTATATGCTGTGATCTTTTCTTTTTCTTTCTTCTTACAAAACTTTTCACCTTATTTGACCTTTAAATCATTCCCAGAATCCACGGATACCTTGCTAGGAAGACAGACAAGGTCTTAATCAATCTCAGAATTTAGAAAGACTTTTCGAGATTGAAAACCTCCAAGTGAGATTCCAAACTAGGTCAAAGGTTTAGTTTTACAAGAACTAGAAACAGAAAACATTTATTGTTGATTTCAAAGTAAGCAAACGTTTTAGAGAAAATAATCAACAATATATTTCTCAAGATGAGAAATAAAGAATGAACCTAAGTGTAATGTAACATGAATAACTCAGATCTGAAATTTCTATGAAATCAGAAAGTAGATCTGAATAAACGTTTAAGTTGAAAAACAAGATCTAGTGAACACGAGGTTACAGCAACAAAAACAAACTTAACTCAAACTCTTAAACTCACAAGAACACTCAGAGAAGTGTTTTGGATATGGAGGTATTTTGAAGAAGTGTTTGAGTTTGGATGGAAGAGGTTTTTACGAACAGGGTTAGGGTTTCTAACTCTCTCTCTTCTCTATGTGTTTGTTTTCTCTCTTCTCTCTCTTCTCTCTCAATTTCTCAGAAGAAATGAAAATGGCAAAAGTCTTCAAAGTCTGAGAATAGGGTCCCTTTTATAGGGTGAGGAGAAGGTTCGAGAGGCTGGCTCAGAACCAAAGGCCTGGATTAAGTCAAGCCAAATTGACTTAGATCGAAGGGTTCTAATAAGGCGGTGATAAAATGAATCCTGATTGGTCTAAAGAGTTGTACTTGGATTCACCAAGATAACATGCAGATCGTTGATAGCTAATGATCCAAGGGCTAGGAACAAACGGTGTTTTAACTCAGTAAAGAAACAAAACTTCAGCCAATCAGACGAGGACAGGTGTTGGTCAATAACAGGATAACAAACGCGCGTCTAAAGTTAATTAAAACCACACCTTCAAGTTTACTCCGCTTTCGGATTCTACCCAAGGTAACATTAATCCAACATAACCAACAAATTATATTTACAAAATGACCACAAAACTTTTTAAAACAAGTTTTAATTAAGAAATCCTAATTTAAAATATGTTTAAAAAATCCCAAAAAATTATTAAAATGCCAATTTAGGGATTTAAACACACTCAACATATGTACACACATTTTTATGCAATATGATATGCAATAAATGAATTCTACTGTGTGTGAGTGTTGGCAATAGGTTCTTGATCACTACAAGATAGAGAGATGAAGTAGCAAACCAACTTCTGAGGTTCTTTGGATTCTAGGTAGGACACAATTTCGTCACAATTTCCAAACTAGATGAGAACTTATACAATATAGACTCAAGTGAGTGAAAAGTATAAGGGCTTCACAAATCCCATGAGTGTCCCATTAGGCTAAAGAGAGAGCAAAGGCAAAGCTGTATACAAAGCCATTGTTAACAATAGTGACGTCGAGTTGGTAGATTTCGGGAATGAATCATCACATGAACGGTGTCTTGCGTTCATGGTCAGTCACGTTAGTACTTCGAGTTCATCCCATGACGGTGAGGACATTTCTAAACGTGATAGCTTCGACAATTTGTCGTAACATTCTTGGAAAGTGATGATGAGATTTTGAGTGAGGAAAAAGTTGGACTTCAACGCACCTAGGACGAACTTTATAAAGAGTCTTTTAGAATCGAAGAACAAAATAGAAGTTTAACTCTTAGATTGTTTGATTTAAAGAATGAGGTAAAAAAAATTAGAGAGTGTGAGGCATCGGTGAGTCAAATTGAGAAGTTAAAAGTTTCTTTGTGTGAGCAATTGATTGTGGTTGGTAGGAAAAAATTGATTTGACCAACATTATGGCTAGTTTTACTCTAAATTTTCAAGCTTCATTGGAGACTCGAGAGAAACTTGAATCCCGTGTTTTCCAACCCGAGAAAGATCTCGAACGTGCCAGGGAGATCCATGTCACTATAGCGGACATATCAAAGAAGGTTGGAAAGATGTTCCCCGATCTCGCATTAGGTTTTTATAAGAGGAAAGGAATAGGTTACAATGGTGCATTTTCAAATATTGCACCCAAATTGGTTCTCCATTTTGTAATAGATCCTTATGTGCCTCGACCTAACCCACTAATGAGATCTAACCCACCAAGGAGAGCACGTCCTAGACATTTTGACTAAGGTAAACCCAAGCCTATTTATGTTTGGTCCCATTGCAAACAACGAGGTCACCTTAGGGAGTGTTATTTCAAGCTAGGGAGAATTTCACACACACGTGTTCCCCGATATGCTCCTACATGAGTTCACACATGTTTTCTCTCACATATTCCCACACACGGTTCCATAAAAGCTCCCGCACATCACCATAGATATTTTGAGAGTTTTTTTTTAGAGCAAATAAAGTTGTTAGTCAAAACTTCTCAATATTTTATCGAGAATTTTTAAAAGATGTCTACTCCTTTTGAGAACTCCTCTAAGATAAATGATTGAGGTTACGACTTGCATCTAGTATAGATTGATTTTCATATTGTTATCATTTGTCCCTATTAGTAGATTTTATTTCTATTGTATTGCTTTGTTTATATATGATTTTATTTGAAAAATCTTGAAAAATCCAAAATGATTTTTGTTTTTTAAGAAAAAGTTTGAAAAATTCAAAAAAAAAGATTTTATTTTTGATAAAAATTTTAAAAAAGACAAAAAGATTTTTTATTTTATTTTTCACCATATGTGGATGTTCATTTAAGATATCTGATCACAACTACATTCCATCCATTCATATGACTTTTTCATGGTGTTTTGAAACATGGCTTCATTTCTTTAGTGTTCTTGATAATGCGTAGCTAGCATTTCGTTGTTCATTGATGATTACTTCCTTCATGCAAAGCTTTTTACTACCTTTATTGCACACATGCACGAACTTGTTTAACATGTACTTACTTGTCATATATCGAGTATGATCTTGTCATCTCAATAGTGTTTAATAAAAAAATTAAATGTACTAGAAATAAGTTATGCTTGTAAAAACCATTGCTCGAATTTTATTTCCCGAAAAATTTGTTTTATGTTAAGCAAAGGAAGGGGGCTACGAAAGAGAAAATTCTCTTTGCGTTAAAATCCACCATTTGTAAAAGAGCGTATAATATTAACGGCACACAAAAATAAAAGTGGCAAGGACATTTTATTTCATTGATGTTTCACTACACATGAGCATTATGATATCTTTAAAATTTTGAGAGTGAATTCTTAGATATGTGAGATTTTTTAGGGTGTTATAAAGTCAAAGATCAATGGGTTTGCACAACGGACTCTTTTGAAAAATATTAAAAAGTCTGTCATTATTATTTTGAGAATCATTTAAATTCATATCAGGTTGCATAAGTCAAGTCAATTTCATTTTGTTTAACATTCTTACACCTAAAGTTGAAATTAAGTCCTTTTTTTAAGAATTATCTCATGACTTCGTGCAACTTTGTTATGTATGCCTATGTTAATTTTCCCGTGAAAAATGTTCGCACAATTACATTCCACTTTCATGATTCGTATATTTTAGTGTTATTCCATGTTGTGATGTATTTGTACCTATATGTACCTTTTACACTTAAGAAAATTGAAATTTTTCCAAAATAGTTAGTATGCCTCCTCGAAATTTCATCGCATGTGCTTTATTGATTATATTTGTGATTGTATTTCATTTGGAGTAGGCTGATGCTAATAATTCGTGCTTAGTTTCTTACCCTTTGTCTATTGCAAAAAAAAGGGGGAGCAAAAATTGAGGGAGTGATTTTATTTGCTTTAAACTCTCGTATGCATTACGGTATTTTTTTTCGTTTCATGTGTTTAGTGTAACACTCCATGGTTTTTGAGCAGTAAAAATCGTTTTATAAATTAAAAATTTGCAAAAATATTTGTTGGAATTAATTAATTTTAGTATTTAAAAATGTATATATATATATATATATATATATATATATATATATATATATATATATATATATATATATATAAGGTTTTAATCGGAATTTAAATATGGATTAAAATTGGAGCTTTTTAGCATTTATACAAATCCGTGGGGACCTGGCCTCTGACTCAGGATCGAACCGATTCATCCCCTAGGGGCGAAACTATAGGCCCCTTTTTTTAAGTGTGCTTTAAGGTGACAAAACAAATTTTCTTTCAAAAAAAAATTTCCAAATTTAACACGCAACAAGTTTGTGAGCCAATTTCAATTCAGTCCAATTTTATCTTTTTTAATCCTAAATATGTATCTAGGTGATTAAAGCAATTAAATGTAGTAAAGTTCACAACGGCGGATGTACGAGGAAACCACAAATGGAAAAAACCTCAGACGGCCCAAGCATACTGTAGGAGGGTAGTGAGACTGGGGTCTATGAATAACTGGAAAGGGTGAGGCGTGACCCACTCCAATGGACACTGTCTGCAAGTCTTCAAGGTCTCCTGGTGCAACTTCTGAAGAAAACTTCTCCTTCTGGTAACAATGGAACTCAAGCTTCAACCCACTTCCCTGCAAGAAGATGAACTTTCACAGAAAAAATAGCAATTTTCTCAAGGGAAACACCTGAGAGTGATGGCTATCAGTGGGGAGTGAAGGAACAAGGCACTCAACACTAAGAGAATGAGCAGGGAGAGAATACTAGGTAGGTCTGGTGATATTTTAGCAGAGTAACAGTGCAATTTTTCGTGTCTCTTTTGACCTTGCCCAGAGGTCTATTTATACATGGGCGTAAGGGGTGAGCTGGCGATTTTGGGCGCCAAAATTGAGAGAGTTGGTGGGGAACAATGTCTGAAGTGTACCATTTGTCCCTACCTGTGGCAGCCTGTCTGTCCCCTCTGCAGGCGCCACCTGGCGCCGACCAAAACTCAAAAAGCACATATGTCCCCCAATGGAGACAAAATAGCAGATTTTGGTAGTTATCTTTTGAAACGGTAACTTGTGGTGCAATTTTGCAAATCTTGAGAGAGGAGACCTTAAGGCCTCACTTCCTCTAAAAAGTGTTATTTTTCTTGAGAGGGACCTCGAGGACCCCCTCTTCTGGAAAAGTCATTTTCTTGTAAAGATTTTATTTCTTGTGAGTAGCCAGCTCTTTGGCCACTCACTTCACTTATGACCAAGTAGTGACTTCTGGGTCTTCCTACTAGTATTCTCTCAATCTTATAGTGCTAAGTGGTTGAGCTTGCTCAACATACCTTGTCCCTCAACCGCCAAGCCAAAACTCCCAGGAGGTCCCAACGCGCCTGTTCGAGCCCTGCTTGCTCGACTAGGCTACATGTACAAGAAATCAAAGTGTTAGTGTTGTTGTTCATTTAGAGACTGTTGTTTCATGATGAAAACTCTTGTAGCAGCACTTCTCGAATAACATTTTTGCAGTGACCCTGGCGGTGGTGCTGACTCTTGCTGTGATACTTGAATTGGCGCTGACATGTGAGGCGGCGCCGACCTTTGTTGTGGCACCGACGCTCGAAGTGGCGCTGATACTTGAATTGGCGCTGACACCTGAGGTAGCGCTGATGCTTGAATTGGCGCTACCAGGTGAGGCGGCACCGACCCTTGTCCCGGTGCCGACGCTCGGAGTGGCGCCGACGCTCGAAGTGGCGCTGGCGCTTGAAGTGGCGCTGACGCCTGAGGTAGCGCTGATGCTTGAATCGGCGCTAACATGTGAGGCGGCGCCGACCCTTGTCCCGGCGCCGACGCTCGAAGTGGCGTCGACCTTTGTCGGGGCGTCGACGCTCGAAGTTGCGCCGACGCTCGAAGTGGCGCTGGCGCTTGAAGTGGCGCTGACGCCTGAGGTAGCGCTGATGCTTGAATCGGCGCTAACATGTGAGGAGGCGCCGACCCTTGTCCCGGCGCCGACGCTCGAAGTGGCGTCGACCTTTGTCGTGGCGCCGACGCTCGAAGTGGCGCTGTTACTTGGATCAGTGCTGGCATGTGAGGCGGCGTCGACCCTTGTCGCGGTGCCGACGCTCGGGGTGGCGCCGACGCTGGAAGTGGCGCTGACGCCTGAGGTAGCGCTGATGCTTGAATTGGCGCTGCCATGTGAGGCGGCGCCGACCCTTGTCCCGGCGCCGACGCTCGGAGCTGCACCGATGCTCGAAGTGGTGCTGGCCCTTGAAGTGGCGCTGACGCCTGAGGTAGCGTTGATGCTTGAATCGGCGCTGACATGTGAGGCGGCGTCGACCCTGTCCCGGCGCCGACGCTCGGAGTGGCGCCGACGCTCAAAGTGGCGCTGGCGCTTGAAGTGGCGCTGACGCCTGAGGTAGCGCTGATGCTTGAATCGGCGCTGACATGTGAGGCGGCGCCGACCCTTGTCCCAGCGCCGACGCTCGGAGTGGCGCCGATGCTCGAAGTGGCGCTGACGCTTGAAGTTGCGCTGACGCCTGAAGTGGCGCTGATGCTTGAACCGGCGCTGACATGTGAGGCGGCGCCGACCCTTGTTGCGGCGCCGACGCTCGAAGTGGCGTTGACGCTTGAAGTAGCACTGACGCCTGAGGTAGCGCGGATACTTTATAATGGCTTTTGGGCTTCTTGGTGACCCTCGTAGGTACCTCTCGGGTGTCACTAATAAGAGAAAGTATTTTTTATTTCGTTTGCTTTTTTCTGTTGAGGACACCCTTCTACACATACGGTTTTACAAAGGAAGATAGACAGACTTACACAATGACTCGATCCCCACAAGCCTTGACGCTCTTCTTCTCTTTAATGGATCATCCACATTACCCACATAGAAATCCTTCCAGGATACTCGTCCACAGTGCATCCTTCCACGATACTCGTCCACAGCACACGCATCCACAAGCACCACGGTGTCCACCAATGCAGATTGGCAAAACCCAACGAAAAATGTTGAAAAGAGATTAACAAGCCCCAGATGGTGCAAACAAGATATCTATAGAAATTTTATATGAAAGTTCGGATCTTTAAACACTAAGGATGGTTTTAATCTTTGAAAACCTTAAAAAACTTATGCAAAAAAATGGCACTGTTCTAAACTGTATTTTTGGTTCTAAACACCTTTCAAAATTCTGAGAGCACACCATCTTAAATAATAAAATAAAGTTAGCAGGTCGTTCGAATATGCATATACCATTCTAATGACTAAGAGATGTCGTTCGAATGACATCACATGTCGTTTGAAGTCTCGAAAACCAAGGTGAGATTTCACACGACTCTAAACATTAGCTGAGCTCGGAATGACGATTTAAAACATTTTAAAATCATTTTTAATAAAGTTTCCATCCTTTAAAATTCTTTCCAAACTCCATAAACATAAACATAATCTTAGAGATATTAGGAATGCAATCTGAATGAAGACGTGAAACGTGCACCAATGAAACTCGGCATGATTATATCTTTGACGCTTTGTCGTTACGTCTTCTAAATAACCATGTCATAGATTTTGTGGAGATTGTGACAATATAAAAATCTATCTATGACTCAAACAAGTTTTGTTCCGGGAATAAGTTGTCCTTACAGAACCGGTTCGCGTCGAGAAGAGCTGCGGGATTGGGTTGTTTTTTTAGAGTGGGGATTTGAGTTAAACACTTATCTTTTCCTATATTAAAAAGGTAAAGGTTTAGACTTTTTAAAACACACTTAATCCTTCTCAAAAATCAATAGCCTCCTAAATTATTATCTCCTCTCTTCTACAAAACCTAAACCCTAATTAAAACAAGTTTCAACCCAAGTTTTGAAGATCCAAATCAAGTTTTCTCAAGAACAACCAAGAATGGGCCTTTACTATTTTCGTGAGTGGATCGCAAACGTATAATCAGATTTTTCAAGACAATTTATTTACAGACATTAATGCTTCTATTGTTACCCTTAAGTGTTATGCATTTTAGATATTGCCTAAACTTTAATTAATTGTGTTCTTCTAAAATTAAATTAGGAAAATTATTCAGGGAAAGTGAAAGTAATTATGGGGCTATTTTTATTAAAGCTAAAAATATATTTTAGACTTAAAACAATCGCACATTTAAATTAGATATTTGGATTACGATAAAATGGTGGGACGTTTCGCATGTTGATATTAAAAATATGAACTTGGAATAATGTTTTGACTCGTATAATTACGATATTGATGATATAGAATGGGGTTATATTTTTTTAATATTATGCGTACGAATGTTCAAGTTGAATTTTGTGTAAATCGAAAAAATGCTACTTATGTGGAAATTATGGAATGTAATAACTTGTGTAACTTTCGATAGGAACTGTTTAATTATATAATTAAACGAACGAAATTTGGATGATAATTTTAATCGTAGAATTAATTGGAAGAATTGTAGTGATAAATTTAAAATATGCTTAACATGAATATTGCTTGTGTTAATATTTCGACACCGCGGGGACGTTGGGAATTTGGGATAGTTATGCTTTTATCCTTCTTTCTTAGGTTTCTTTCTAGGTATGAGACTAGCAAGTGGGACGCGTTGTTGTTAACACTTTCTAGGTATGGGACTAGTGAGTGTAGGTTTGTACGATAGGGTATTTCCTTGGTGGGACTAGGTAGTATGTCGTTCCGATGTTCCATTAGCCTAGGTGCGAGACTAGGTGGTAATTGGTTGTAGGTATTCTTCCTAAGTGATAGGTTAGTAAATACTTGTGGTTTTGGTGAAATCTAGGTATGGGACTAGGGATGATTTTAGGAGGTGATACCCGAATAAATGGAGTGACTAATAGAGAAAAGAGAACTTGATAATAAATTAATAATTAATGCCTAAGACAAAGAGCGGGTATTAAAATGAATTTGCGTCGCGAGTATATGCGGGGCTAACAATTTGGGAAAACTGCCTATAGTGACGTGGGTGTGTGTTGGCGTCATGAGTATGTGCAGGGCTAACGAAATTGGCAAACTGGCTATAGTGATGTGTTGTGCATGGAACCTCAAGAGTATGTACAGTGCTAACGAAAATAGGCAAACTGGTTATAATGAGGGGAATGTGTGTGATGTGAAAAATGGTTGGCGCACCACGAGTATGTGCAGGACTCTTAGAAGGGTAAACTGGTTATACTGGTGTCGCATTAATAAAAATTGGTTGCATTAATTCAATTAATAATTATAAAATTATAATTTAATTTTATAATAACATAATTAGACTTGAATAATGGGGTGCCATGGTTATGTGGATGTTAGTAGTGTTTCATCTTACTCACGTGTTCTTATATCGTGTAATTTAAAATACTCTATTGTAATAGTTATCATGTATTATGCTTATGTATAGATTTACGGATCCTAATTTGGAGGAGTAGATAGTTTTCATGTGGTGGGCTCTGGCTCATTACATTGACTAACATTACAAGTTTAGTTGCTGGAGTATTTGCACGGGATAGATTGGTGATTTGTGGAGTGAAGTTGCAGATTTATCTTTGTTGCTTTAGTAGTTTGGATTTCAATCTGTCGCTTTACTTATGAGACTATTATTTATGGATTTAGTTGGTCATTCGGTACCACAGTTGTTTACGATTTTCAGTTGTAGATTTATCGTTGGATTATATATTTTGAGTTTTAATTTATCTTTTGGAGTTGGAATTTATTTTATAGTTAGTGTGGTAATGGATTTTATTGTATGGATGTTTATATTCGTTGTATTAAATTGGATTGTATCTTGTGAAAATAATGTTTTTATTGTCTTATATTTCTGTCACATGATGAGAATGAATTTTTATGTTTGATGTCTGGCATAGGTTGGCGGAGGCGGCGGCTGGCCACCTCCAATACAAAAATGCGCAGGGTGTCACATGTAGGTCATTCCACCTTGATGATGATTTCATTCATGGACCACACAAGTTGAAGACTTTCAGTTGAAGAATTTTACATTTATGCATTTTCATTTCTTGGTTTGGGAGGGAATTAATTGTATTAGTCTTAGGGTTCGATTTGGCTTCAATTTGTGTTTTTTATTGGAATAGCCAAAGGGGAAGATTTGTAAGAGAAATTTTTATAATTGCACATTTTATTTTTATTCAGATCATCAAGTTACACCCTAGTGCACCTTCATGATCGTTCTCGTCTTCAAAGAGAAGAATCATTGGTGACATTTGCAAAGATTGAAGATCGTTCATCACAACTTTACCCGAGAACAGTTATGAGGTGGTTTGGTAGCTTAATATATTCTAAGGTCATTTTTAAAAGAGTTTGTTTTTACAAAGTTTTTCAAAAAAAATTATAATGATTTTTAAAAGTTTATTTAAAATCAGGCTAGTTCGTTAGAATGAGTTGACATGTTATTCGAACGCGATGTTGCTAGGTGTTAGAAAGAATTTCCTTCGTATGAAATAATTCTGAAGTGTCGCGTTTAGGTTCAACTCTGGAATCTCATTCAAAGCCTTGTTGGTAGACATTCGAACGAAAACAGGTACTTCGTTCGAATGAGAGGGAAGTTCATTCAAACGAGTACACGTGTTTTTATTTTTTATCCCAAATCAAATGCAATATTTTATCCCTATATCCTTTAAACCTCTTACCCTATAAATAGATATGCGTGGGTGCATTTGTTTTAAAGCCTTTTTAGAGTTCTTTTTATGGTCAAACTCTATATATACAAATCCCTTGGATCTTTTATAATCACTTTGGCAAAAACCAAGAAGAACATAGTCTGGATTCTAAACCCTTGTAGTGATTTTTCTCCACTGCTAATTTGTGGAGTCGAGGTTTTGCGATTGAATAAGAAAAGAATTGCACATTTCTAAGTTTGATTGCTCCTGCATTATTTTATGTTGAAGATTCAAAAATGCTTGTGCATTAAACTGAGAGGATTTCTAAGTAATTTGTAAGTCATTACGTGTTTGCCCTTTCTTAAATAGTGTGGAATATTGGTTTTTCCCAAAAGGAATTTTTTTTTCTATTTCTTCTTCTTTATGTTTTGGTTTGGAATTTGGCTTCACATCATCGTTGCATGTTCACTTAATCTTAAAGAAGATAAAATTTAGTAAAAAGTGAATCTTTGTATGTTTGACTTAAGATATAAGTGAGTCCATATAGTCCCAACATTTTCGACACGTGTGTTGCATGTGTGACCAATGCGTATAGTCACATTTATGATGTTTATCACCATAAATAAATTCTATTTATTGCATTTAGTAAATATTTTAGAGCCGGACTCTTATATTTTAAACTTCTGAGGTCACATAGTTTACAAAACAAACTCAAACCATTTGGTTTCAAAATATGCGTTTGACTTTGTTTTACTCATGGGGTTCATTATCTAAAATTCATGATAAACATATTTAATGGAAATAAAAATATTTAAATGCAATATTAGGTAAAAATAGAGAGTGGGGTAGAATAGCATACTACAGTTTACAACTTAATGAAAATGTTAAGGTTGGTTTAATATTTTAATTATTTCATAAGTAAATGGTTTATGTTAAACTAACCTTGGTACTGGAGTAGTATCCAATTATCAACAACAAAACTTCATAATACAAACCACAGCCAAGAATTCAATTTGTAGTAATTAATTTCAACAATAATAATGTGTGTAATGTGTAGGTCTTTTGCTTTGTCTACATGTGGTTGCATGAATGTGGAGTGAATTTGAGTGAATACACAATGTTATGTATATGTCATGTATAATGGGTAGAATGGTGGTTGGATGTGTTTGTAAGTCAAGAATTATTTTCTTTCAGAATAAGTCATTTCAAATTTGGGACTTCTATCATTCACATCCACGTGAAAAGGAAGAAAATAAGCATAATCATGAGTACATCGTAAGAGGGAAAAAATCTAGAAACTATATAGAATATTGCAAAACAAGAAACCAAGAAATATTACTTTCCACCCCTACAGTTCCAATCCAAACTTGAGAAGAACTACATAAGCGTATCCACGGCTAGAATCTAGGTTGGGTTTGATATTATTTAAAAGAAATTTGATCCTTATTGAAAATTGATTTTGAATTTCAAATGATTAGTAGTTGTAGGTTTTATTGGGAGACGGAAAACAAATGGAATTTCATCTTTATGAATCACAAATGAATAAGAATTCAGTAGAAATAAAATAAAAATGTTAGGAAATGGGGAAGTTATTAAACTTCATGCGCAATCAACACCAAACCAACGCAATTTAGGGTAACATGTAAGGGTCTGATTTAAAGCAGAAACTCGGAAGCAAAAAATTAAAAACAAAACAAATTAAAAAATGAATACATCAATAAGATGAAATCAGATTAAAGCAAACTATACAAATGCATACATATAAAATGTAAAAATCGGGATTGAATAAATACCTTAGGCCCTGTTTGGTTGTGCATATTGTTTAATTATCTAAATTGGTTAATTGTGAATTAGTAAATTACAAATGAGTGAATTTAAAATGAGTTTAAATCCAATTTTACGTGATGTTTGGTAATCTAAAATTAATGTTAAGTTCAATCGAAAAAGAAGTTAAAAGCGAATGGAGAGAGAGAGAGAGAGTATTTGTGAAATGATCCTACTTCCAATGGATGAATTTCATGTTTGCCATGAAATGCTCAAATTTCGAATTTACACATGAGCTAAAATGGGTCAAATAATGAATCATTTCATAATAAAACCAAACATAGTTAATGGAATAATTTGTAAATTAAACAATTTATAAATGAGACAATTTATAATTTTGGGACGACCAAATGGGGACTTAGTATATACATTCACTTAATATTGGAGGACAAACGTACTGGAACGAGAATTGAAAGATAGCAATAAATAATCTCTGAATAGGTTTAGGGAAGGTTATTTTGGTTGTTCGTATGGTATGAGAAGGCAGTAATGGAAGGGATTATCTCAATTGGCAGTGATAGTTAATGGGAATTAATATGAGGGGTAGTTATAATTAAATAAAAGCGAAGAGCGAGGGTATAAATGTCAATTGCATTCTCCCTCATGTATTGGTGCCTTTTAAGTGGTGGAGATATATACTCTTACAAAAATCACCTAAAAAATTAGATAGTCTCAAATTTTATAGTAGTATAATATCTCCTTATTCACTATGAAGCTTACCCGCTCACGGAGTAAGTATGTTATTGTAACCCAAAATATGTGCAAATTAAGTTTGTATTATGTATAACTCATGTACTTATTATTGAGATTATAAAATCTCACGTTGGCAAATCAAAGTCCTAGGGATGGATGTTCCTAACTTAAGACGGTATCAACGCATCCTCTACATGGATCAGCAACTCAAACACTCCACACAACACAATATAAATTGGCGACATGTTAAATGCAAGTCAAACAAAACGTGAGGATATGTGCTGAGAATATAAAGTCCCACGTTGATTAATCAAAGTCTTTCAATGTACGATATATTTTATTAGGGTATCCCCACACATTACCAATTATTGTGTTTATCTTTTAAAATTAAACTTAAACAATTAATGTTTATTATGTTTTTTGCCAAATAGCAAATCTTGTTAAAAACTTATCATCCCCATGAGCATCCCTAATGGGTAGAATAAAAATACACTTTGATAATGTATTTTTACCCTTTTGAAATACACATTGATAATGTATTTTTACCCCTTCGAATGCGCCCCTCCCACAATATGTAATGCATATATACCTAATATACACAGGCTTAAATAAAATTTTCAAGAGTCAGGTGGTACATGATGTATCAACTCGGAAAAACAAGAGCAACGCTAAAATGATACGATAAAGTGGTGCTTTAATTTGAACGACACACCATGCGTAAATTTTTCGCTTCTATATAGTGGTAGTGCGTTAAGTTGAACAACACATCATTTGTAATTTATATCCCCCTTATAGTGGGTCCCAAGATGTTAGGGGCCCAAGGAGAACTCTTGAAATGGAGGTCCCATATATAATAAGATATTTATTTTTCTAATTTATAAATTAAAAAAATATTTATTACTCAAAATAAAAATACTTTTTTATTATTATCAAGCACAAAGGTCTACAGATCACACTCTTATACTCTCCTTTCCAAAGAAAAACAAATTAAGGAAGCATAACAATATATCATTTGATGTGAGCTCTTCTCCTATTTTTTGAAGCAAAGTGATAAATTAACTCAGCATAATCAAGTGCCTCCACCATGTCTTTCTCAATTGATAATATAACCAGTCCATTCAATCATTCTTGAGACATGGTTGACCAAAAGTAAGATTTGATCAACTTTAACTTTAAAAAACTTCTTTTTGCAGAGGCAACAGTGACGGGAATGGCAAGTAATATTCGATAAGCCATCCACACATTCGAAAAAGTACCATCCAGCCTTTGCAAATAGTTCAACACATCAATCGCGCTTTTAGTCTCTTTTGGTAAAAACTCTCTCAACAAATTTAACTATGAAAATAAATATGTCCCCTTAATATCAATGACTTCAATAATCCTTAAAAGTACTTCTCTCCAATGTTTTCTCTCTTTGATTATTAATTCTTGTACACTCTTGTCAATGACTTCAAGCTTTTGCAATCGCATTTCCAATTCAATCCAATTTGTCATGCAACTTATGTTTTCATTACTTTCTTCATGACTTTGAAGCCTATGACTAAGATTTTTTCAGTATTTAAAACACTCACTGGACAATTGATTGTTATTCCCACCTTTCTTGAACAATTTACAACAAAAGCAAAACACTCTATCCAATGTGGTTGAATATATAACCCATCTCCTATCATGCTTTTTCCCATTTAACCATTGTCGAGTGTAGTGTGTAGAAGAAAAATGTCTACCATCATTATCTTTAGGAAAATCAATATGAACTCTAAAAGGCCCTTTTCCTGTAAAAAAAAGTCTATCAAATTTTAATCAATTTTTTCCCAATTTGCGGGGTCAAAGATATTTTGCGGTCCATATTCTTCTTTTTTATCGCCCTCATTAGTTGTTTCATATTCGTCATTTTTATCACCCTCATCACTAGTCATATTAACATTCTCACCCCAAAGTTGATTATCTTCGTCATCAAATATCTTTTCAAGTTCTTTGTTTAATCCTTCTTCATTATAATCATCATTTATTCGAACTTTTTTCGCCAAAAACTTATTAAGGGCTCCTTTTTTAGATTGAGAAAAAATTTCAACATCTTGTTTTTTCTTTCTTTTTACGGCTCCAAAATCATACTTTCTGGGAGGCGTGTCTATACACTAATAATTAACACCCAATTAATAATAGATAAAGTCAAACAATAGAAACTGATTGGCGAATTATCCAATATTCCAAGCACGAAATATCCAAATTAATCAGCTCTTCCTCCCCAAAAATTTAATTCATAATAACCTGTGTCAAATAGTAAAATACCAATTATGGTGACAATAAATCTCAACACAACTTACAAGTAAATGCAATCACCAGGAAAATCAAGAACAGGAATAAGAATAGTCACAATCACACACGACACAAGATATACGTGGTTCGGCAAATTGCCTATGTCCACTGTGGTGCTCTTTGTTTGTATATTTATCTTCTCCATAGGAGTGTTTCAAATTACATACCCTTTTCCCCAGGCCAGGGATATAGTATATACCGTAAAAATTCAGAGAGTGGGGGTGTTGGGCGCTCCCACGTTAACCCACTATCCCTAGAATATCTCGTGAGAGATTTTAGGAACAAGATGGGTTGTTACTAACTAACTGTGTTTAAGGCTTTGGAGTTTGGGCCGAACTCTTCCTATTATGAATAGGGCTCAGTCCGGCTACTTCTTTGGGCCTACAAAAATGGACGAGGTACCCACAATCGCCCCTAAATTTTTTGGGTCATAATCTTAGGCTCAATAATTTTAAATACTAGCACCGATGGCATTTTTGTGAATTGAGCGATGCTTTGGGGAGCGAAACGTCTCTTTTTAAGATATTTAGGCGGAAGATCTACTTAGTTCTTCATGCGTTATCATTTAGAGGGTTCAAAACTGTTTGAAGGATCCATTTTTGATGTCTCTTCACAAGTTTCGCACTTTCAAGATATCTCTTTCCTTTTTCTGCGTCTTCTCACTTCTAGGTTCCTCCCTTCATCTTCGAGCTTTTCCTTGTCTTTCCATATTCTTTACTTGTGACCTCACATCATCTCAAGCTAATTTTCATTTCGTAAGTCTTCCAAACTTCTTCTCCTTTCTTTTCTGTTGAAATTTCTTTTCTATCACTGCTAGGGTTGTTTTTTCTTATGGAAAGAATAGGTAATAGGTCAATAGTTGAGTTTAGGGATTTTTACAGCATCCCCAGCTGGGTGGACATTGAATGTGCCCCTGTTCCTCGCAATGTTCGAGAGATTGAGGACGGCATTGGATTCATGTTCTCATGTTGTCTCAGGGGGGTATAACATTTCCCCCAAATCGCTTATTTTTACACTTCTTTAGTTATTTTTACATAGCTCCTTCCCAATGTTCTCCAAATGTTTGGAAAATTATCAACGGCATTCATAGGATCAATCAGCTTTATGGTACTAATTAGGTCTTGCTGAAATTTGTTACTACTATACCTTTTCTCGAACGAGTTCTGGTCTCCTCTATCTGAAACCTAGGAGTCCTCATAGGGTGTTGGTAGTCAATCTACCTAATTCCCATAAGGACTATTGGCATGAAGGGTTCATTTTCAGGAACTGGCAGTTCCCTCCCCAGACCGGGGAAGCGAGGTACAGGGGACCTATGATTCTATTTTACGGGGAGGAGTATATAGGTAGATATATTTCTTGTTTTGCTCATTGATTCACTGTTAGTGTACTTTATTTCTTACATCCTTCTTTTTCCTTTTTCAACAAAGATAAAGAATTCGGAGCCTGCACTCTGTGAAATTCTAACTGCTGAGATGATAAAAGCTTGGAAGATAAGGGAATATTTGGCTGACGGTGAGCATTCGCAATCAGATACATTCCTTTTAGAGTATAAGAACATCGGGACCAGCTTCATCACTCGACCTATTGATAGCATTCCTCACCTCGATATCATAGAAGAGGTCACTGCTGAGCCAATTCAATTAGACGAGGAGGAGAGTAGCTCTGGTGAAGACAGTGTGGGGGCTGACAGAGGTGGAGAAGAGGGTGACTCTAGTGAGGAGAGTTTGAGTGGTGAGGGATCTTTCAGTTCGGATGAGGGTTCAGAGAGTTCAGAGAATTCAGATAGTTCCAGGGAGGAGACCATGGCTCCCTCCAGGAAGAATTTAATCCAGGATGATGATGAGGACAATGTTACCCTTGCTCGCAGGCTGAAGAAATAAAAATCTAGGAGTGGGGATACTGCCACTGGCACCCAAACTATGGCTCACGAAAGGGAGAGGAAGAGGAAGAAGGAGTCATTGGTGAAAGAGAGAGAGAGAGATAGGAGGAAGAGAGGAAGAAAGAGAAAGAGAGGAAGAGGATCGAGATGGAGAAGAAGGGGAGGGAAGAAGAAAGGAGGAGAGAAGAGGTGAGTACAAAGAAAGGGTCGTCCTTGATGCCCATGTTTGCCTTAGCTGGGGGGGGTTCCGTCGCTCTCTCCTCTCAACTGGCACCTGTAGTGCTCGAGAGAGGAGTCTTGCCAGTAGACTTCCAAAGGTCATCAAGCATAGGGACCGACCAGTTAGCCCTGAAGGCGAGTCAGGGTATGCCATTGGTAAGTTCATTTTCACTTATCTGCTCTTGAAGTTTTCTTTCCCATTCCTTCTTCGCTAACAGTTTCTTACTCTTCTGTAGTATGTGTCTGATTTCACCATCATCTATCACAGTCGCGACGAGCTGGCGAGGAGAAATATTGAGTTGTAGGCAAGCCTAAAGGTTGCCAGTGCTGCTCAGAAATCTTCTGATCTTGCCTTGGATGAAGCTAACAAACCAAAAGAGGCATGTCTAAAGAGCTGGAGGAGCTGAGGCAATCCTATGACCTAGTCTGCACAAATAAGTTGGCGGTGGTTGGGGAGAATAAAGAGCTTGCTAAGAAGATGACGAAGTTTTAATCTGAGGCTACCACTATCAAGGAGAACTCTTATAATGCTGGGTGGCTCGCATCATACGAGGATGCTGAGGCTCAGATCGGCTACATCAGTCGCTTCAACTTCAAGAAAGGTTGGGACAGGGCTTTGCTCGCTGTCGAGGTGATTGTTCAAGGGCATTTTGGTAATTTTATAGCCATAGTCTGGAGGTCTAGTCAACTGGAAATTTGAAGAGATCGATGCCATGAAGATACTGGAAGAAATGGCACCTCAATCCTAGCTATGGTGAAGGAGTTATGACCTTTTGAAGATGGAGAAAATTCCATAGAAGAATGATAAATTTTTTTTAACCTCAAACCAGCGAGGTACCGCGAACCACATAGTGAACCGGTTTGGGGGGGAACCGGTTCGGGGTACACGCACAACAAAAGTCCCACTGACTCAAAACTCTTTTAGTTTTCCTATAAAAACCAACTTCGGGGGAGTTATTTTTCAAGACTTGGAGAGACGTTTTTTAGAGTTCTATTAGCTCAAGTCTTCATATTTTTTAGTCCCAAAAACTCATGTTTTGATTCACACATCATTCTCAAATTTTTGTGAATCCTTTTGGAACCCAATAACATATGACACCCCGACTAATTAAATACCGGGTAGCTACTCCTTTATTAAATCAATACAAAATGTCAAGTTGGTTCAGTTAATAGCATCACTGTCGAAAACATTTTAAAGATTACTAACCACCTAGTATTTAAAAAGTAAGTTGCCAAATTTTAAGTTGTCTGATTAACATGCAATAAAAGAATAATGGAAGAACAACATAAATCCATTTACCATAACGAAGTAATGAAATAACCAACAATAGTAATAAGTCCGGAGGAAAACTCCTCACAACAATCCCACAACTGAAAATAATAAGACTAGTCTGAATTCTGAATTAAGTACATGCCCGAAGTCTGAATAACTGAAATAAATGAAATGCCACTAAAAGAAATGGGCTACATGCCCTACAACTGATAAATACTGAGTATAGAGTCAAGATAGATGAATCGTCTATAATCAATGTCTTGTAACTTCCACAAACCACTATAGCTCGTCACCTGAATGAGGATCCTAAGCATGGTGTCCTTGTGGCTGGGCACCTAAAATGGTTTTTACAAAAAGATAGATTTGAAAGCGAACGGGTCAGAGCCCGAATGTGGAGAGTATTTTAAAAACAGCAAGTGCTTTAATAATAATTAAAACAATGAATGCAAGATACATGTTAGGACGTGCTCTCACATGAAATACTCACCCCTCGTCTAACGGTGCACTCCTAACGTTCCTGTACCCATTCATGTGTTTTCTCATAACTATCTAATTCCAAAGAGTTTCTAACACTTCTACTCGGTTCACGTTTAATTTCCCACCTTAACAATTAAATAGAGAGTTCTACTTTAATTCTCGGATTCCCAATTATTAACAAAACCATTTATTGATATATGCCCCCTTTTATCTTTTCATAATATTACAATTACTATACCCACAATTTAACATAGCAATTTCCTTCTCATTTAACCGTATATTATTCACATCATAAATATACAATACAAGCACCCAAAGGCTAAGCTGCGGTGCACACATACTCTGCTATCCATCCTGGTACATCACGTACATAAGGATCACAAATTCCGAATCTCTCAGGAATTGTTGGAATGAGCGCCACACACAAAAATGGAGGCGAACATAATTCAACATATCCATGGTCACGTACATACCTACGCTCCATAGTTAGCTGGCTTATTAACTCACAAATAAGTCGTTCTCTTGAACTATGTCCTCGAGGTACCAATCTAAATCCGGGCAACATAAGGATAAGAAGGCCCTAAGCGAACGTAACCTCTCGTGATAGCAAGTATGGTAGGTATGTCATACATATAAAAATCATATACTAAGCATTTACACATCTTAGATAATTCAGCATTAATAAAGGTATACTCTACATCCTTATACCATTATTCCAAATTTGTATATTTTACGTCTCCCGATAATATAAAAATTAAACTGTCGACACGTCTCACGTCGTAGTTTCTTATACTTAAAACCTATCTAAAATAGATTATTAAGTTCCTATTATTCCCACGTATAACATCTCTATTCCTAAGGTCCTTACTTCTGCCCCAAACCTCATTTCATCAAATTATTCAAATTTACACTATTAACCCAAATATTAACTCACTTATCGAATTTCATTAGTTTAGAATAATTACTCAAATTGAATTCTAATTAAGGTCCAAATTTAATAACCAAGCCTACTAGTATTCCTTAAGGTTAAGGGTATTCATATGGTCTCCAACAATATTAATCAAGGGTTAACATCCTTAAAATTTAAATAGGGAAAAACTTTACTCATTCTGGGAAGGTCGACCGATCGACCTTTTCCTTCGATCGATCGATGGTGGTCAATCGATCGACTGATGAATGTCGATCGATCGAACGCACCAGGTATGGTTACGGACTGCTTCGTTTTGCAGTTTTCAAATCAACCCAAAACACCATTAACAAGAATGAAACTCTAAGATAACGTTATAATATCATCATACAACCATCCTACAACAGTATTAACGTTCTAAAACCAATAATTCATCATTCAAAGGCTTTGTATGGGTCAAATCTTCATCAAGAATTCCAGATTTCTATTTCTTTCAAGAACATTAATAAACTTCTTCTAAAATCCGTTCTTAAATCATCAAGGGTCATAATTTTGAGTTCATAATTCGTCCAGAATGTTTCTACATGCAGTCCCTAACATAGTTCATAGTTTTAAACTTCCAATTCATGGGTCTATATCATCTTCCAAGATAAATTCGATAATTCCTAAACATGGAAAAGCATGGCATTGAATCAATTGTAATTAAACCACTTGACTTAATCTTTCTCTGAATTTGATGTTGAATCTTGAAGGCTGAGTTGTTCTTCCTCTCTCTTTCTGCAGAATTCTCTTCTCTCTCTCTCTCTCTACAAGTTTCTCTAAGGATGATAACAATGGAGGTGTGGTTGGTTTTTGGCAAGTTGGGACTATATCTTAACTTCTCCCGTAGTCCATTAAGTCCCTTAGTGTAGTTAGTGGGTTTAGTGGATAAAGAATAAGTCAGATTTTTGTTACTAATTTTCGTGGGTTTTAATTCCCAGATTTCTGAAATTACCAAAATGGCCCTATAAGTTACCGGTATGGCCCAATAATGCCCCGGGACCCAAACTTAACCCCCGGCTAGTGTTTTCTGACTATTTCGACCCTTCCGGACGCGTTGGCGCACTCAAAATGACCATACAGGTGATAAAAATAAAATTCACTTTTTAATTCAAATAATTATATTCCTGACGCGACTGTCCCGCGCGTCCCAACAAAGTTTCCCAAATTGTCGTATTTCAATCTCGCGACAATTTCAATATTTCCAATATTCATATATTGCCAAGTATACCCATTATAATCAAATACTAACTCACATCTCGTTAATATTTTTATCCGAATTAATTTTCAATTAATACACATTTAATTCAATTAATCCCCAAAATAAATATCATGAAAATACGGGGTATTACATACTTCCCCCCTAATAACTGAATTTCGTCCCGAAATTCGGAACTAGAAAGTACCTGGTAAGAACAACTCCGGATAACGTTCGCGCATCTCATCCTCGCGCTCCCATGTGGACTCCTCGACATTATGATGTCGCCACTGAACACGCACTAACGGAACTATCTTTGACCGCAGTTTCCGCTCACTTCGGTCCAAAATAGCAATCGGCCCCTCCTCGTAGGAGCTATCCGGCTGGAGATCGATGTCCTCCAAAGCAATGTGAGAATGAGCCAAATCGTCTCTAAGATATTTCCTTAGCGAGGAAATATGAAATACATCGTGAATCCGATGTAAATGCTCCGGTAATCCAAGCATATACGCAACCGGTCCAATCCGCTCAATAATAGGAAATGGTCCCACATATCTCGGTGTCAACTTCCCTTTCTTCCCGAAACACATGATCCCCTTCATATGAGATACTCTGAGCAAAACTTGGTCCCCCACTTGGAACTCCCTGAAGAATCTCTTCGCATCAGCATAGCTCTTCTGCCGATCCTGAGCTGCTCGAATGCGATTCCGTATCAATTCTATCCTCGCCGAAGTATCCTGGATCACTTCCGGCCCAAGTAGTTTGTTGTCCCCCACCTCCAACCAACATGCTGGGGAACGACAAGGTCTACCTTACAACGCCTCAAATGGAGCCATGCCAATGGTGAACTGCTAGGAGTTGTTGTAAGCAAACTCCACCAGTGGAAGGTGCTTCTCCCATCCACCCCCAAAGTCAATGATACGCATACGTAGCATGTCCTCCAACATCTGGTTTGTACGCTCAGTTTGCCCATCGATCTGCGGGTGATACGCCGTACTCAACCGCAGTTCTGTGCCCATGGCCTCCTGAAAACTCTCCCAAAACCGTGAAACAAATATCTTGTCTCAGTCAGACACGATATTTAGGGGCACACCGTGAAGTCTCACTATCTCTGAAATGAAGAGCTGGGCATACTGTCTCGCAGTGTAGTCTGTCCTTACGGGTAGAAAATGAGCGACTTTGGTCAACCTGTCCACAATTACCCAAATGGAGTCATGACCTCTCTGTGACGTAGGCAACCCCGTGATAAAGTCCATGGAGATGCTCTCCCACATCCACATCGGGACCTCCAATGGCTGTAGAAGTCCTGCCGGTCTCTGATGATCAACTTTAACTAGCTGACAAGTGGCGCATTTTGAAACAAACACGGCAATATCTCTCTTCATCCCGCTCCACCAATACTGTCGCCTCATGTCTTGGTACATTTTGTCCCCTCCGGGATGTACCGCGAATTGTGAGCCGTGCGACTCTGCCATCACCTCGTGCCGCAATTCTTCCCCTTCCGAAACTACCAATCTCCCATTGAAGCATAATCCCCCGTCTGAGCTAACGGTATAGGACTCGGCTCCCTCTGCTAGTAATCGAACTATCTGCTCCTGACATAACGAATCTTTTGCCTGTGCCTTTACCACCTTCGTGACAATTTGCGGTGTAACGGTCATCATAGACATAAATGATCGGGCCACTGCATCATGGTGTCCCAAATCCTTCCACTTGGCCTTCCACACCCCTACCACCTCATCTACTGGCCTACGGCTCAACGCGTCTGCCACCACGTTAGCCTTCCCCGGGTGATACTGGATATCAAACTGATAATCTTTCACGAATTCAAGCCACCTCCGTTGCCGCATATTCAACTACTTCTGCGTGAATAGGTACTGTAGGGACTTGTGATCCGTGAACAATCGAAACTTCTCCCCCAAAAGGTAATGTCTCCGAATGCGAAGGGCAAATACCACTGCCGCTAACTCCAAGTCATGGGTAGGGTAATTCTTCTCATGAGTCTTAAGCTTACGGGAAGCATAAGCTATGGCCTGACTCTCCTGCTGCGGTACACCTCCAAGTCCTTGTAAGGACGCATCGGTGTAAACAAGATACTCAACTCCCGATCTCGGCAATGCTAACACAGGTGCTGAGGTTAACTTGTCCTTCAACTCATCGAATGCCAACTGACAGGCATCACTCCAGATGAATGGCACACCCTTACGAGTCAGATGTGTCAAAGGACCTACTATCTTCGAGAATCCCCGAATGAACCTCCTGTAGTATCCTGCTAGGCCCCAAGAAACTACGAATCTCTATCGGTGTCGTGGGCTGTCCCCACTCCCTCACCGCGGATACCTTCCCCGAATCAACAGATATCCCCCGATCGAAAATAATGTGTCCCAAAAACTGGACCTCCTTCAGCCAAAACCCGCACTTCTCATATTTTGCATACAGCTCGTTATGGCGTAGCGTCTACAAAACTTGTCTCAAATGCTCGGCGTGCTCCTCCTCTGTGTGGGAGTAAACCAGAATATCATCGATGAAGACAATGACAAACTGATCTAGGAAATCCCTGAACACCCTATTCATCAAGTCCATAAACGCTGCTGGAGCGTTGGTCAAACCAAATGGCATAACCCGAAACTCGTAAGAACCATATCTCGATAAGAACGCAGTCTTTGAGACGTCCTCCTCCCTGATACGCAACTGATGGTATCCAGATTGCAAATCAATCTTTGAGAAGCAAGAATCTCCTCTCAACTGGTCGAATAGGTCATCGATTCGAGGCAATGGATACTTATTCCGTATCGTGACCTTGTTTAACTCCCGGTAGTCAACACACAATCTCAGTGAACCATCTCTCTTCTTCACGAACAACACAGGGGCACCCCACGGTGAAGTACTCCTCCGAATAAACCCCTGACCCAACAACTGCTCAATCTGATCCCGTAACTCCCTCATCTCAGCTGGAGCCATACGGTACGGTGCGCGTGCTATAGGTCTCGTATCTGGTAATAAGTCTATAACAAAGTCTATCTCTCGACTGGGGGGTAGGCCTGGTATCTCCTGAAACACATCGGAATACTCCCTGACAACTGGGATCGAATCTAAAGGAATCACAACCTCCTTAGAGGTATCCTCTTCTAAGTAGTACAAATGAGCGGTCGAACCTCCCTCTGGGCGAGGCATCGCCACTACAAACATCTCTTACCCCAGAATGGCAAAAACAATGCTCCCACCGAAGCAATCAATCATGGATCTATAATCAGTGAGCCAATCCATATCGATAATCACATCGTGAACATGCATATCTAATACCAACATATCTGCAGGTAATACCAGACTACCAATCTCTACCCCCACTCCCCGGCATATAAAGAAAATAAGTGATCCACTCCCCAATGGTGAGTCTACACACGTCACTGTGCTCTCTGCTGTGGCTAACAACCCTAAGGCTTTCGCAAAATGTGTAGTTATAAAACAATGCGTTGCCCCCGTATCAAACAAAACCCGATCCATAGTACCATGGATAGGAAACATACCCTCAATCGCGGGTGGTGCCTGTGGAACTGCTACCTGGTGAACATTATAGACACGTCCATACTGTAACTGCCCCTGCTGCACAGGAACTGCTGGAATGGCTGGTAGTGCTGGCACCTGGGCTGGAGCTGGAAGAGAAGGTGGAAAAAGTGGTCTTTGTGGCTCATGTCGAGCACCCTGCTGCTGCTGCAGGGCCCTGCCCTTATCAGGACAATCCTGACGTTTGTGGCCAATCTTACCACAAATGAAACACTTCCCCGAGAAGTTTCCCCCTCGCTGTCCCTGCTGCCCTCGGCCCTGGTGTCCGTTACCATTTCTGCCCTGGCCTTGCTGGCCCTGGTGAAACTGCTGATGTTGACCATTTTGACCCTGCTGGCCCTGATGGCCGTTATGACCCTGCTGTCCATTCCGAAATCCTCCCTGAGCATTCCTGAAACCCCCTGATCGGAACCTCTTATGATCCCCCTGCTGGGAACCCTGATCACTCTGCCTATACTGACCCTGAGCTGACTGTGCCCCGCTGGCACCATTTCCCCCTGTCCTGCCCTGATGGCTGGACTCTCCTGATCGCTTCCCCTCTGTCAAATGAAAGCGGTGGTCCTAACAATAGAGCAATGCAGCGTTAACCACGTCAGAATAAGTGGCCAACGAGAGGTTCCCCAATAAATGCTGACGGATCCTCTAAGTCAATCCATCTATGAATTTCTGAATCTTCTTCTCTTCCGTCGGTATCTCATCTGGGACAATATTCAGCAAATTGGTGAATTCGGCTTCATACTCGGCCACAGTCTTACCCTCCTGTCGAAGGTTCATCAACTTCCTCCTCATTTCCGTGTGAACAGTAGACGGAAAGTACTTGCGGTCGAACCGCATCCAGAACTCCTGAATCGTGAGAGTATCTCTCTCCTCTGCGGTGGTAATAGACTCCCACCACTGTAGTGCAGATCCCGCTAGCTTAAAAGTAACCAGTACCTGCCTTTGAACGTCAGTTCACTCATACATCCTCAAGTGCCTCTGTATATCCTTTCTCCACTGACTCGAAACAACAACATCGGAGCTGCCAGCAAACTCCGGTGGATGTGCTTTCTGAAAAGTGTCACGTACACGTTCCCAAGCAGACAGGAATGCATATGGCTGAACTGGCGCGGCAACTGGCGCCTGAGGTGGTGCCTGCTGAACTACAGCTAATGCAGCATTTACCGCTTGGGCTACTATGGCTGCAACCTCAGCGGCGTTCATCGTGCCCTGAACTGGTGCGGGCTGTGGTTCAGGCGTTGCATTCCAGGGAACCCGTGGTGCACGTCGTGGAGGCATTTTAAAATAAGAATAAAGTCTATAAGTTCGTAGTTATAAACTAAAAATAGCTGAAGAACGTAGCATATACAAAAGAATACAACAGTCCTAAAATATAGGGCTCTACATCAAAGAAAGCTCAGCGAAAACATAATAAGCCGTTCAGATCCTAAAGGACACTAGAACCTGATGCTCTGATACCACCTGTGACACCCCGACTAATTAAATACCGGGTAGCTACTCCTTTATTAAATCAATACAAAATGTCAAGTTGGTTCAGTTAATAGCATCACTGTCGAAAACATTTTAAAGATTACTAACCACCTAGTATTTAAAAAGTAAGTTGCCAAATTTTAAGTTGTCTGATTAACATGCAATAAAAGAATAATGGAAGAACAACATAAATCCATTCACCATAACGAAGTAATGAAATAACCAACAATAGTAATAAGTCCGGAGGAAAACTCCTCACAACAATCCCACAATTGAAAATAATAAGACTAGTCTGAATTCTGAATTAAGTACATGCCCGAAGTCTTAATAAATGAAATGCCACTAAAAGAAATGGGCGACATGCCCTACAACTGATAAATACTGAGTATAGAGTCAAGATAGATTAAGCGTCTATAATCAATGTCCTGTAACTTCCACAAACCGCTACAGCTCGTCACCTGAATGAGGATCCTAAGCATGGTGTCCTTGTGGCTGGGCACCTAAAATGGTTTTTACAAAAAGATAGATTTGAAAGCAAACGGGTCAGAGACCGAATGCAGAGAGTATTTTAAAAACAACAAGTGCTTTAATAATAATTAAAACAATGAATGCAAGATACATGTTAGGACGTGCTCTCACATGAAATACTCACCCCTCGTCTAACTGTGCACTCCTAACGTTCCTGTACCCATTCATGTGTTTTCTCATAACTATCTAATTCCAAAGAGTTTCTAACACTTCTACTCGGTTCACGTTTAATTTCCCACCTTAACAATTAAATAGAGAGTTCTACTTTAATTCTCGGATTCCCAATTATTAACAACACCATTTATTGATATATGTCCCCTTTTATCTTTTCATAATATTACAATTACTATACCCACAATTTAACATAGCAATTTCCTTTTCATTTAACCGTATATTATTCACATCATAAATATACAATACAAGCACCCAAAGGCTAAGTAGCGGTGCACACATACTCTGCTATCCATCCCGGTACATCATGTACATAAGGATCACAAATTCCGAATCTCTCAGGAATTGTTGGAATGAGCACCACACACAAAAATGGAGGCGAACATAATTCAACATATCCATGGTCACGTACATACCTACGCTCCATAGTCAGCTGGCTTATTAACTCACAAATAAGTCGTTCTCTTGAACTATGTCCTCGAGGTACCAATCTAAATCCGGGAAACACAAGAATAAGAAGGCCCTAAGCGAACGTAACCTCCCGTGATAGCAAGTATGGTACGTATGTCATACATATAAAAATCATATACTAAGAATTCACACATCTTAGATAATTCAGCATTAATAAAGGTATACTCTACATCCTTATACCATTATTCCAAATTTGTATATTTTACGTCTCCCGATAATATAAAAATTAAACTGTCGACACGTCTCACGTCGTAGTTTCTTATACTTAAAACCTATCTAAAATAGATTATTAAGTTCCTATTATTCCCACGTATAACATCTCTATTCCTAAGGTCCTTACTTCTGCCCCAAACCACATTTCATCAAATTATTCAAATTTACACTATTAACCCAAATATTAACTCAATTATCGAATTTCATTAGTTTAGAATAATTCCTCAAATTGAATTCTAATTAAGGTCCAAATTTCATAACCAAGCCTACTAGTCTTCCTTAAGGTTAAGGGTATTCATATGGTCTCCAACAATATTAATCAAGGGTTAACATCCTTAAAATTTAAATAGGGAAAAACTTTACTCATTCTGGGAAGGTCGATCGATCGATCATTTCCTTCGATCGATCGATGGTGGTCGATCGATCGACTGATGAATGTCGATCGATCGAACGCACCAGGTATGGTTACGGACTGCTTCATTTTGCAGTTTTCAAATCAACCCAAAACACCATTAACAAGCATGAAACTCTAAGATAACGTTATAATATCATCATATAACCATCCTACAACAGTATTAACATTCTAAAACCAATAATTCATCATTCAAAGGCTTTGTATGGGTCAAATCTTCATCAAGAATTCCAGATTTCTATTTCTTTCAAGAACATTAATAAACTTCTTCTAAAATCCGTTCTTAAATCATCAAGGGTCATAATTCTGAGTTCATAATTCGTCCAGAATGTTTATACATGCAGTCCCTAACATAGTTCATAGTTTTAAACTTCCAATTCATGGGTCTATATCATCTTCCAGGATAAATTCGATAATTCCTAAACATGGAAAAGCATGGCATTGAATCAATTGTAATTAAACCACTTGACTTAATCTTTCTCTGAATTTGATGTTGAATCTTAAAGGCTGAGTTGTTCTTCCTCTCTCTTTCTGCAGAATTCTCTTCTCTCTCTCTCTCTCTACAAGTTTCTCTAAGGATGATAACAATGGAGGTGTGGTTGGTTTTTGGCAAGTTGGGACTATATCTTAACTTCTCCCGTAGTCCATTAAGTCCCCTAGTGTAGTTAGTGGGTTTAGTGGATAAAGAATAAGTCAGATTTTTGTTACTAATTTTCGTGGGTTTTAATTCCCAGATTTCTGAAATTACCAAAATGCCCCTATAAGTTACCGGTATGGCCCAATAATGCCCCGAGACCCAAACTTAACCCCCGGGTAGTGTTTTCTGACTATTTCGACCCTTCTGGACGCGTTGGCGCACTCAAAATGACCATATGGGTGATAAAAATAAAATTCACTTTTTAATTCAAATAATTATATTCCTGACGCGACTGTCACGCGCGTCCCAACAAAGTTTCCCAAATTGTAGTATTTCAATCTCGCGACAATTTCAATATTTCCAATATTCATATATTGCCAAGTATACACATTATAATCAAATACTAACTCACATCTCGTTAATATTTTTATCCGGATTAATTTCCAATTAATACACATTTAATTCAATCAATCTCCAAAATAAATATCATGAAAATACGGGGTATTACATAACAATACTTTGCTTTTGTTCATCTTTGTGGGGAGATCTCTGCAATCGAGGGTTGCGTGTTATTGTTGAGGGAGTCTCTACGAAGTTTTATGGCTACGTGTCATTGAGGAGTGCTGCGGTTCTTCCTTTGCTGATTGGATTGTGGTCCATGTAAGTTCGCTGCGTGTGGATTCATTGCTGACGACACCGACCGACACCTGCGGGTATTCGTGTGTCACTGTATTTCATTTTAATCCGTGTAAGTTGCGATTTACTTATTATAATGAAATAAAAGGTTTTTCCCTTCGGGGATTTTTCCGGAGTATTTGGGTGTCAGCATCTTTTTGTGCCGCATGCTATATCTTATTTATGGTTTGACACACGCACACACGTAGTTGCATGTTTAGGGACTGAATTAAATTGGTTTAAAAATCGACTATAATTAAATAAGTTTTAAATTGGAAACTTGCGAATTAATTTAAATCGAGTTCACACACCGCGTTCCTTCGGTTTTACAAATTGGTATCAGAGCGGTTTGCCCTAATTTATCGCGTATTCCTATTTTTCGCAAAATCGTGTGATATTGATTTTTTTTTTAAATCAATTTTGTGAAAATTTTCAATTTTTCCAATGGAACATTCATTTAATATGATGCATATTTTTTACGGGTCTAATTATGCCTACTGGAAAGCTCGTATGAAATCTTGTTTAAAATCCATTCACGAGGGTGTTTAGTTGCTTTGTGAAAATGGGACGTGTCAGCCTGGACTGAAGATGATTATAAAATGTCTAATTTTAATTTCCGTGGTCTGAGTGCTATTTCTGGAGTTGTGCAAGTAAGAGCCGTTTGTGAGTTTTGTGTGCTTTATTTAAAAACGGTGAAGGGATACGAAAGATTATCATTTATCCTTTGCGATTAAGCCACCGGTAAATCAGACCTAAAAAATTGAGGAATTTTATTATCCGGGGTCCAAAGAGGTTAAAAAATCCCGAAAAATTTAAAGGTAATAAAAATAAATTCTTGCCAATTATGGGCCAATTAGGTTTTTGCACCAATTATCCAAAGTTTGAGAATTTAGTTTATACACCTCTAAAAGAAAATATATATGAGGGAGTTTGGATGGAGAATTAAAACGGGTTTGCACGTCCTTAAAAGTCTTGAAAAAGCGCTACATAGGTTTGGACGTTATTGGTGTGGAAATCACTTTGACTTTGATTTGTTTATTTGCATAAGACGATGTCATCTAAATTCAACAATTTTTACACCTAAGGATATTTTTTATGTTCATTCGTTAGGGGTACACATATTCATCGTGCACATATGATTTATTGAGTTTATTTACCTATCGAATGTGTTCACACCCATTCATTTCATTTTCATGACTTGGTTGTGTTAGTATAAATCCATGGAGTGATTTTTGGTATCTTATTTTTGTATGAAAAATTGAAAAATCCAAAAATAGTTTGTGAATTTTTTTGGCGGACATACCGTTGCATGCGCGTAGCTTGATACTTGTTTACTATGCATTTTATCGTGACACTCCTGAAGCAACTTATACTCTTAACTCACTTGAGTCTACATTGTATAAGATCTCATCTAGTTTGAAAATTGTGACAAAATTAGAGTCCCATTCCCTAGATACCAAAGAGCCTCAGAATCTTCTTCTTAAGCCACACTTGATTCATTTGAAGGTATAAAGCTCAATCACACACACTAGGGTTGCATACATTGTTCATATAGTGTATTATTTTATTGTGTGTGAGTTGTGTGTGATTAATCCCATTTAAATTGGCTTTAACAATTTTTTGGGAATTTTTTAATATTTTTAAAATATTTTTAAAATATTTTTTCTAATTAAAACTTGGTTTATAAAACTTTTGGGGTTATAATGTAATTACTGGATTTATGTTTTCATACCTGAATGTTTGATTGGGTAGGTTTCGAAAACGCTTGAGAATTTAGGGTGCGTGTGTAATTATTTTTAAACACGCGTGTGAGAACTGATCGCAGCCCTACACTTGTCCTTGTTATACCGGTCTGATTTGTGTTT
Organism: Sambucus nigra; assembly: GCA_949130495.1. NCBI lineage: Eukaryota > Viridiplantae > Streptophyta > Magnoliopsida > Dipsacales > Adoxaceae > Sambucus > Sambucus nigra. The sequence goes on from OX422219.1 coordinate 228,042,249, forward strand.
GTTGCAAGACACATAAATCGTGTGTTATCTCAGCCATTGGATCATTGTTATCAACGCTCCACATGCGTTTGAACTCAATCCCTGTGAACCTCTCTAGACCAATCAGAGGACGTTTAAATCACCGCTGATCTTAAACCGTTGGATCAATGTCAAAAGTCATTGACCATATATCAGCCCTTGGATTTGCATCAACCTTTTCAATCCTTCCTTGCCCCCTATATAAGGAGGCTTACCCTCAGCATTTGGAAACTTTTGGCAGTTCGTCTAAATAGAGAGAGAAGAGATAAAGCAAGGAGAGAAAGAAACCCTAAATTGTCCAAACCCTTTTTCATTTTTAAACCCTAACTCATTTCTCCTAAACAGTATTTACCAAACACTTTACCTATGTGTTTGAGTGTTTTGTTGGTGGGGGTTTGAAGGGTGTTTAAGGTTTTATCCTCTGAGATCGAGATCTTGTTTCCAACTTAGACATTTCATGTTAGATCCCTATTTCTCTTTCATAGAAAAAGTAGATCTGATTATTTCATGTCATATTACACTTAGATCTGCACATTTTAGTTTCTCATCTTGAGAAATCGTATTTGTTTATTGTTGTCCTGTAAAATTTTTTTAAAACTTTAGAATCGACAAATCTATTTTCCATTTCTAGTTCTTATTAAACAAGATTGTTTACCTAGTTGGAATTGCCATTGGCGGTTTTCAATTTCAAAAATATTTTTAAAATCCTCTGAAATTGATTAAGACCTTGAACCGTCTTTTGAGCAAGGTAGACTTGGATTCTTGGTTTATTTGAAAGGTAAAATAAAGTCTTTTTGTTTATAAAGAAGAGAGAAACTGAAAACAGCATCATTTAGATCTGATTTGTAATTTGATAGGACTGTTTGTATAAAATAAGAGTCTGTGTGTGTGCATGCATGTGTTAGAAGCACTTTCACAAACACTTGTCACACTACAACACATAAGTGTTGGCTATAAGATCTTGAATCTTCAATAGTCGACGTAAAGACTGGAATAAAGTGGAGAAGTTAGCAAACTGGGAAAGCCACATCAACATCAGACCTGCAGAGAAGTTAGAATCAAACCACTGGGTACATATTTTAAACTTGTATAAGACTATTTTGTGTGCATGTGTGTTAAATAGTTTGTAACTTGTATATTTTATTTTAGTGTATTTTTGGTTTGTGACTTAGAACTCACCGTGGATGTTTATACAGTTGGGTGAGGTTTTACCACGTTAAAAATGCCTTCTTAATCTTTCTACAACTCCTCATCTCATTCTTGTGGTTGTGATGATTTAAAACTTTTAGTTTTTTTTTTCAAAACTTGTTACATAATCTTGATCAAATCTCGTGCATGTTTTATTAAACACATCTTATGATTAACTAGTTTTGATTTAAAGAAAAGAGTTTCTTCAAAAAAAACAGTTCGGAGTTACTTCAATAGTTTAATCTTGTATTAAACGGCCTAAGTAACAAATTTTTCAATTGGTATGAGAGCTTTGAAAATTTTTTAAAGATCTTGTGTTTCTGAAATTGTTTTCTTAAAATCAAACAATGGACGAGAAAAATGAAAGATTTGGTAACTTGTCCAGACCTCCTCTTTTTTATGGAAACAACTTTGCTTACTGGAAAGTAAGGAGGGTTTCTTTCATACAAGGAACCTTAGGAGATGATGTCTGGGATAATGTTGAAAATAGATATACTTTTCCTACAAAACCAGCCACTGAAGGAAGTAATGAGAGGATTAAGAAAGTATTATGTGAATTTACTCAAGAAGAAAAGCAAGTTTCTCGAAATAATAACAAAGGAAAGAATGTTATTTTTATGTCTATAAATGAACATGAGGTCAAAAGGATCTCATCTTGTGCCACTTCTAAGGAAGCTTGGGATACACTGATTACTGCACATAAAGGTCACACTAGAGTTAAGGCTGCTAAAATACAGATGCTTGTCCAGCAGTAAAACTCTTTAATTATGTTAGACTTTGAATCATTTGATGATTTTTACATGAAATTGACTGACATTGTGACCAAATTGCATGCTAATGGGATAACTTATGATAGACATGAAATTGTCTCTAAAATTCTAAGATCATTACCACATAAATTTGATAACAAAAGACATGCTATTGAGGAAATTAGTGACTAAAATCTTACTCCTAAATTACTCAGTAGTAAACTGAGAACTGTGGAAATGGAATTAGAATTTAAGAAACAATTGACCCAGTCCCATAGGAAATAAACTAGTTCCAATTTGAGTTTTTCCCCTAAGCTGATGAAACCTGAGCTTACTATTCCTAATAATGACTCTGATGAGGAATGTGATATAGATAGCTTGGATAATTAAATTGCCTTGATGTCAAAACAGTTTAAGAAAATTGTCAAATTTAGAAATAAAATGGCAAACAGACAAGGCAAGCCAAACTATCCAACTCGGTCGAACCACAAACCTCATGAGAAAGGTCAAGACAAATATCACAATGACATTCATACGAGACCTAACAAAGACTTTAAGAATATTGAATGTTTTAGATGTGGAAAATTGGGTCATAGAGCACAAGACTGTAGAGTTAAACTGAACACGACCAATAAACATACTTGAGCCAACATTTGCAAGACATGGGATGATTCAAGTGATTTTGAAAATGAAGAACCTGAGTCATCTGATGCTTTTGATCCTTGCATGTCTTTCTTTACCAAGATAATCTATAATGATGATATGCCTGTGCCTTTATATGAGAATGATGATAATAGCTCTACTTTTGTTGTTATGAATCATGCTGCTACTAGTTTAGATGCTTTAATTTCTAAGAACAATGCTAGTTCTACAGCGGGGTGTGTGAGTTAGAGGAAAAGCGATAATGACGATGTCAATGTGTGTGTGAGTTCAAGAATTGAACCCTTAGTCGTCACTTCACACACTACACTTAGTGATTTGAACACTGAAGACCTCCCTGATATTCACACACTTTATGCGAAAACTCTCAAGAAAAGCTCTAGATTAGAGAAGACTGTGAAAGACCTCACTAATAAACTAGAAGACCTAAGTCTAATGGTTAAACTTAACGCAGAAGAGTATACTACCCAATGTCTAACTCATGAAAATGAAGTCAAAAATTTTTATCAAAAATTGAAAATTTTGATTGAAACAAATGAAACTCTAGAGAAAAAATATAAAGGGACATTGTTAGAATTGGAATAAGCTAAAGAAAAGACAGCAACTGTTATCAAAAAAATTGCAAAATTTGAAAATAATTCCAACTGTTTTAATGATTTTTTGCTGACTTAAAAACCAATTCTGATGATCGAACTGGAATAGGGTTTTGCCCAAATTTAAAGACACAAACTAAAAACTTTGAATCAATCAAGTTTGTGTCAGGAGGCAAAAGACCTATAGAAACTTGCCCAGATTTTCATTCCCTAAAAGATGAGTTTGATGAAAAACAACAAAAGATTGATATTGGGGAATCCAGTTACTCTAAGTGTAATAGTCAACCTAAGGCTAAATACATCCCTCTGATTAGGAAGAGTGTTTCTGCTTTTCAAACTGTACTCCCCAGGAATAAGGCTCAACATAAAAATCCCATGAAACCTATGTTTAGAGACTTTCCTAAAGAGATACCCTCTTCAAGCAATCTATATTGCTCTTAATGTGACATATACGGTCATTCTTTTGCAGGTTTCTACTCTAGACGTTTAGTAAAACCTGTCTGTAATACTCCTCTATACCAGAACTTTAACTACTCTAGGAGAAGCTGTAACAATTATGTCCTGCCTAGACAACCAGATAAAAACTCTAACTATAGAAAGAGAAAGACCAAACCTAAAATATCATTTCCAATAAGGACTACAAGGCACTTTCCTAAACCAAATGCTCATATTTTTTATAAAATTCAAACTCATGCGCAAAACATTTTTCAACAAAAATCTAATGCCCGTAAATTTTATCAAATGAGAGCAAATATGTGCAAAATAAAAACAAGAGCTATTTGGGTTAGAAAAGATGAGGTTTTACCCCAGATGAAGTGTAACATTGTGATTACTGCTTTAAAAGCTGAACACACCTCTTCTGGTTGGTATTTAAACTCTGGGTGTTCAAAGCACATGACTGGTGATGATACAAAACTTTTAAACAAAACTAGCTTTGCTGGGGGAAAAGTAATTTTTGGTGATGGTGTATCATCTCAAATCATTGGTAAAGGAACACTCCAAGAAGAAGGAATTCCTGTTCTTGAATATGTTCTTCTAGTAAAAGGTCTTAAGGCTAATCTACTTAGTATCTTGCAATTTTGTGACTCAAATCATACTGTCACCTTTTCAAAGAATAATTGCAAAATTTTAAATGCAAAAGGTGAGTGCATAAATACAGGACTCCTGACAATTGTTATACTATCATGAACAGTACTGAAATCTATAACGTTGCCATAATGGATGACGATGAAATATGGCATAATAGGATGGGTCACAAAAATTACGACAATCTTAGTAGATTATCTTCACAAGAAATAGTTAGAGGAATTCCAAATATCAAACCTATCTCTAATATTGTCTTTGGATCATGTCAGGAAGGAAAAATTGTTAAGGCACCTCATAAGAAAGTTAAAGATATCCTTGCCGCTAAACCCTTGGAGCTCATCCATATGGACCTAATAGGTCCCTCTCGAACTGTTAGTCTTTGTGGACACAGTTACATTCTTGTTATGGTTGATGAATTCACCAGATTTACTTGGGTGGCCTTCTTAAAACAAAAGTTTGACACTGTCCAAACCTTTTTGAAAATTCTACTTCGGATTGAAAATGAGAAGGACACTCAAGTAAATAGAATTCATAGTGATAGAGGTGGAGAATTCATAGATACTGGTATTATAGAGTATTGTGACTATAATGGTTACAAACATGAGTTTAGTGCTCCTAAGACTCCTCAACAAAATGGAATTACTGAGCGAAAGAATCGTACCCTTCAAGAAATGGCACGTGTTATGATTCATGCCAAGTGTTTACCTAAATATTTTTGGGTAGAATCTATTCGTACTGCTTGTCACATCATTAATAGGGTCTATCTTAGGAAGAATTCCAAACAAACTCCTTACGAACTATGGTATGGGAAAAAGCCCAATCTTAAATACCTTAGAACCTTTGGTAGTACATGTTATGTCTGCAAAGATAGAGAACACTTATCCAAATTTGAGACTCGTGGAGATAAAGCTATCTTCCTATGATATTCTCCTGATAGTAGAGCATACCGTGTCTATAATCTTTGCACAAAAACCTTAATGGAATCCATAAATGTTATTGTGAGTGACACTACTGTTGAGAGTAAGACTAGAGAACCAACTATTATGGAAGATTCTGAAAATGTTTTAGAAAATGAATCTCCAGAAATAAATAATTCTTTACCAATTGAGACACCTGAAGTACCTAACTGGGTTTCTAAAGATCATCCCATAGATAACGTTGTTGGTAACCCTGGTGAGCCTGTTCGTACAAGATCTCAATTAAAAAACTATGCTCATTATGCATGTTTTGTTTCCCTTATGGAACTAAAGAATGTAAATCAGGCATTGAATGTCCCTCATTGGATTTCTGCCATGCATGAAGAACTTCTTCAATTTGTCATTCATGATGTTTGGTATCTTATACCTAGGCCTGATCACAAAAATGTTATTGGCACACGTTGGATATTTAAAAATAAATCTGATGAAAGTGGGATAATCATTAGAAACAAAGCCAAATTAGTGGCTCAAAGATACTCTCAAATTAAAGGAATAGATTTTAACGAGACTTTTACCCCTGTTACTCGCTTAGAATCTGTTCGTCTTCTTTTTGCAATAGTCTGTCACTTGCATTTTACGCTTTACCAAATGGATGCCAAATCTTCCTTTCTTAATGGAATCTTAACTGAAGAGACCTATGTTGAACAACCCAAACGGTTTATTGACCTTCAGTATCCAAACCATGTTTATCGTCTTAAAAAGGCTTTATATGGTATAAAATAAGCGCCAAGTGCCTGGTATGAGCGTCTTTCCAACTTTCTCTTAGACAAAGGTTTTAAGAGAGGTGGAAATGATCAAACCCTTTTTGTCAAACAATTTGACAAAGATATCATTATATCTCAAGTCTATGTCGACGATATCATTTTTGGATCCACTTCCCCTTCGAAGTTAAATCTTTTTCTTAAATTATGCATAGATAATTTCAAATGTCTCTTATGGGGGGAGTAACAATTTTTCTTGAGTCTTCAAGTCAAATAGAATTCAGATGGTTTATTTGTGTCACAATCGAAATATGCTTTAGAGATTGTCAAAAAATTCGATCTTGAAAGTGCAAAAGATGCTAAAACTCCCATGAGTACTACGGTCAAACTATCTAAAGATGAGAGTGGTAAATCCATAGATCCAACTCTATATCGTAGTATGATAGGAACCTTACTTCCTCGCGTCCTGATATTATGTACGCAGTTTATGTGTGTGCCCGTTATCAAAACAATCCTAAAAAGAGCCATTTAGTTTGTGTTAAAAGAATCATTAAATGCATAAATGGCACTCTAAATTTAGGACTTGGGTACACCAATGATACTCCTAGTACTATAATAGGATACACTAATGCCGATTAGGTAGGGTGTAGTGATGATAGTAAGAGCACATCAGGAGCGTGTTACTATATTGGTAACAATCTTGTAGAATGGAGTAGTAAGAAACAAAACTGCACTTCGTTGTCCACAGTTGAATCTGAATACATAGCCATTGGTAGTTGTTGTACTCAATTACTTTGTCTTAAGAAAATGCTAAATGATTATGGTATTCAAGAAGATCAACTACATCTCTATTGTGATAATCAAAGTGCGATCAATATCTCTAAAAATCATATTCAACACTCGTGAACAAAACATATAAAAATTAGACATCACTTTATACGCGAATTAGTTGAGACTAAGGAATTACAAATCAATTATCTTCCTACTAATTTTCAACTCGCAGATATGTTTACCAAACCTTTGGATTACAATAGATTTCTTGCTTTGCGAAAATCGATAGGAATGGTTTGTGCTGAATAAGCTTCTATGACTTAACTATTATTCCCTTTGTCCATTTGAGACAAAATGGGGGAGAAATTTGAGTCTTATGAGTTCATTTTCTTATACATATTTCTAATAAGCTTGATCTTAATGATTATTTGCAGGAATCTGTACAGTTGTATTCAACAGATGTTATTTGGGTATTGGCTTGTAATTAGTTGAGTTATGTAATTTTATGTTTCTGGGAAATGGGTAGATAGTACTTTTGTATAGGAATAGGTTTTTCCTTATTTCTTTGTAGCCCTACGAGTCCTAGATGACTCAAAGGAGATTTTGTCTCATATTTCCAAAGCGGTAAATTGAAGCACCTTATACTCTTGACTCACTTGAGTCTACATTGTATAAGTGCTCATCTAGTTTGGAAATTGTGACAAAATTAGAGTCCCATTCCCTAGATACCAAAGAGCCTCGGAATCTTCTTCTTAATCAACACTTGATTCATTTGAAGGTATAAAGCTCAATCACACACACTAGGGTTTCATACATTGGTCATATAGTGTATTATTTTATTGTGTGTGAGTTGTGTGTGGTTAATCCCATTTAAATTGGATTTAATAATTTTTTGAGAATTTTTTAATAATTTTTAAATCTATTCTAATTAAAACTTGGTTTATAAAAGTTTTGGGGTTATAATGTAATTACTGGATTTATATTTTCATACCTGAATATTTGATTGGGTAGGATCCGAAAGCGCTTGAGAATTCAGGGTGCGTGTGTAATTATTTTTAAACACGCGTGTGAGAACAGATCTCAGCCCTACACCTATCCTTGTTATACCGGTCTGATTTGTGTTTGTTGCAAGACATATAAATCGTGTGTTATCTCAGCCATTAGATCACTGTTATCAACGCTCTGCATGCATTTGAACTGAATCCCTGTGAACCTCTCTAGACCAATTAGAGGACGTTTAAATCACCGCTGATCTTAAACCATTGGATCAATGTTAAAAGCCATTGACCATATCTCAGCCCTTGGATTTGCATTAACCTTCTCAATCCTTCCTTGCTCCTATATAAGGAGGCTTACCCTCAGCATTTGGAAACTTTTGGAAGTTCATCTAAATAGATAAAGAAGAGATAAGAGAGAGAAAAGAGAAACCAAAGAGAGAAAGAAACCCTAAATTGTCCAAACCCTTTTTCATTTTCAAACCCTAACTCATTTCTCCTAAACAGTATTTACCAAACATTTTGTCTGTGTGTTTGAGTGTGTTGGTGGTGGGAGTTTGAAGGGTGTTTAAGATTTTATCCTCTGAGATCGAGATCTTATTTCCAACTTAGACATTTCATGTTAGATCTTTATTTCTATTTCATAGAAACATTAGATCTGATTATTGCATGTTATATTACACTTAGATCTACACATTTTAGTTTCTCATCTTGAGAAATCATATTTGTTGATTACTGTTATGTAAATGTTTTTTAAAACTTTAGAATCAACAAATCTATTTTCTGTTTCTAGTTCTTATGAAACAAGACTGTTGACCTAGTTGGAATCGCAATTGGTAGTTTTCAATTTCAAAAATATTTTTAAAATCCTCTGAAATTGATTAAGACCTTGAACCGTCTTTAGAGCAAGCTAGCCTTGGATTCTGGATTTATTTGAAAGGTCAAATAAAGTCTTTTTGTTTCTAAAGAAGAGAGAAACTGAAAACAGCATCATTTAGATCTGATTTGTAATTTGATAGGACTGTTTGTATAAAATAAATGTGTGTGTGTGTGCATGCATGTGTTAGAAGCACTTTCACAAACACTTGTCACACTACAACACATAAGTGTTGGCTATAAGATCTTGAATCTTTAAGAGTCGAAGTAAAGACTGGAATAAAGTGGAGAAATTAGCAAATTGGGAAAGCCACATCAACATCAGACCTGCAGAGAAGTTAGAATCAAACCAATGGGTACATATTCAAAACTTGTATAGGACTGTTTCGTGTGCATGTGTGTTAAATAGTTTGTAACTTGTATATTTTGTTTTAGTGGATTTTTGGTTTGTGACTTAGAACTCACCGTGGATGTTTCCTCAGTTGGGTGAGGTTTTACCACGTTAAAAACGCCTTGTTCTTAATCTTTCTACATCTCCTCATCTCATTCTTGTGGTTGTGTTAATTTAGAACTTTTAGCTTTATTTTTCAAAATTTGTTACATAATCTTGATCAAATCTCGTGCATGTTTCATTAAACACATCTTGTGATGAACTAGTTTTGATTTAAAGAAAAGATTTTCTTCAAAAAATAGTTCGGAGTTACTTCAATAGCCTAATCTTGCATTAAACAGCCCAAGTAACAGATTTTTCAACTCCATGTTTTGATTTTTTTCTTCTTATCTGTCTATTTGGGGACATCATAAAAAGGGGGAGAAATAATTATAATGTTATGGGGGAGTTTTTGCATTATGGGGGAGATTTGATTTATTAATGATTTATTCATATATCATTTCAAACTCGATACGTCATGTGGTATTTTCTTTATCTCATATGTGTAGGTACTACATTGATGATCATCAATTGCACACCCTGATGAGAAAAGATTTGAGATTTTGAAGATTTGAAGAACAAACGATGAAGACTTACTCATTTGTATCTTTCCAGTTTTGAGTTCATGGGAGGGTAGATTTGTATAGGTCAATTGAATGATAATAATTTGGATTTTTTATTTTATACCGTCATAGACATAGGGGGACATTTGTAAGGATATTTTTCTCAAGTCCGATATGTTACATTTGTGTATGTCGTACGCCGCTACATTTGGCACGTCACTTCATGATATCACATGACGGATTCTATCCAAATTTTAGGAATCAATCATTCAACATCTCCATCAAGTTTCCCACATCTGCCTCAACGACTTCACGTTCCACGATTTTATGGATTTTATACAAGTGGTAAGCTAGAGAAGTCAAAAGAATGAAAGAAAGATAAGATAGGAAATTTCAAGGGCATTTTGGTAACTTTACAGCCATAGTCCGAAGGTCTGGTCAACTGTAAATTTTAAGAGCTCGACGTCACAAAGATACTGGAAGGAACGGCACCTCAATCCGAGCTACGGTGAAGGAGTTATGACCTTTTGAAGATGGAGAAAATGCCATAGATGAATGCTAAAAAAATTTTAACCTCAAACCAGCGAGGTACCGTGAACCACATAGTGAACCGGTTCGAGGGGGAATCGATTTGGGATACATAGTGAACCATTTTGGGGTACATGCATAGCAAACGTCCCGCCGACTCAAAACTCTTTTGGTTTTCCTATAAAAGCCAACTTCGGGGGAGTTATTTTTCAAGACTTGGAGAGACATTTTTTAGAGTTCTATTAGCTCAAGTCTTCATATTTTTGAGTCCCAAAAACTCATGTTTTGATTCACACATCATTCCCATATTTTTTTGAATCCTTTTGGAACCCAATAACAATACTTTGCTTTTGTTCATCTTTGTGAGGAGATATCTGTAACTGAGGGCTGCGTGTTATTACTGAGGGAGTCTCTACGAAGTTTTATGGTTGCGTGCCATTGAGGAGTATTGTGGTTCTTCCTTTGCTGATTGGATTGTGGTCCATGTGAGCTCGTTGCGTGTGGATTCATTACTGACAACACCGACCGACGCATGCGGGTATTCATGTGTCACTGTATTTCATTGTAATCCGTGTAAGTTGCGATTTAAGGTTTTTCCCTTCGGGGATATTTCCTGAGTATTTGTGTGTCGGCATATTTTTGTGTCGCATGCTATATCTTATTTATAGTTTGACACACGAACACACGTAGTTGCATGTTTAGGGGCTGAATTAAATTGGTTTAAAAATAGACTCTAATTAAATAAGGTTTAAATTGGAAACTTGCAAATTAATTTAAATCGATATCACACACCGCGTTCCTTTAGTTTTACACTCTTCGCGTAGTCTCTAAGGTTCTCCTGGGGCTTTTTCTTCATCGTCAACAAAGAATCCATCCTCTTCGGATGGAGTTGCTGGTAATGAAGCGAGTTGTGAAGAGCTATGCCAGGGACTCGAAGTTCCCAATGGATCTGTGAGGGAGTTTCTTGAACCACTTTTGGGACACGTCGTGCAAGCTCGATGGGAAAATTCGTCACATCAGTTCATCCTTGTGGTTCCAAAGGGTCATGGCCTATCTGACATGGTTGATGGGATCAGTTTTTCTTTCGTAGATCTTGAACCTGGGCATTGAGAACTTCTTGGGGGCTTCCTCTTCCTTTATTTCCCTTGAAAAATGGAATTTCATCGGGTCCTAAGGACTCGCCTATCTAGCTCTCTAGTCGATATGGCACCCCGATGTGCTGGATGTTGGTCCATCTCTCTCCAGACCAAGTTTCATATGTCGTCGTTTCTTCGACCTAGGCTTCTGTAACGGTGAGTTGATTGTCCTTGCTCGGACCAGTCGTTGTCTGACCTGTGTCCCTCAATTCTTTGAGACCCACTCCCTGGGCTCCCTCCTCGACTGTGAAATCTTCTCTCCTGAGGGATAGTGGGATAATGGCGTTGCCTTGTGTTACGATGGATTTCTCTCTCCATCTTTTCCAGTCGCCTTTTGAGGTGAGTGTAATAACCCTTATTTTTGAGTAATTCATTTTATATTAATTTGCCATGTGAGGTAATTATATAAAATATTGAGAATGGTGAAGTAAATATTATTTCAGGTGAGTTAAAAAAATAATATTTTCTAAATTTTCGCATATTTACTGTTATGTAAATGTAAATGGCATTATGTTGCGATTCATGGTGTTGTTGTGCTTTAAACGACATTTATGGTTTAAATGAAGTTGGAACTTAAAATAATTTATATTACTCCGGACGACAATTTAGAGGGCGCGGTTAGTCCCGAAATAGTTGAGATAGTCAAAATAAGTGCCATATTGTGTTTTTGGGTGTCGGGAAATTTTGACTGATTATGACTTAATTGTGTAGTTACGAGTCATTTTATTGGTGTCCTAGCATTTAAAGAGGGACACCAATGTTAATTACACGGTTATGTCTTGCAAACCCATTTATTTCTTAAGTGTGTTCCTACTAAACCTAGAGAGAAAGAGAGAAGAAGAGAAATTGGGGAAAAGGAAAAGAAAAGGCTGAGAATTGAAGATTTAAGCTTGGATTTGCTACTACCGGAAGAAAATCTAAGATTACAACCTTAAGGAAAGTTTCTTACTTGCTAAGATATGATTTAGGATGAATAAATTGTATTGATAGTTGTGTATTGTAATCAATTGAACAAATATGGGGTTTTAGGGAAATTATAGTATTTGAACCCTAAATCATTGCTTACATAGTTATTGTGTGAATTGTATTAGTTAGGATGCATTTATGATTGTTCTGGTTGGATTAAAGATGGTTGTTGTGGGTAGATATGAGTTTGGAAGAAGTTGGGGCATTAAAAAACATAGTCGAAATTGGGAATGCTGGCCCAGGCGAAACGATTCGCCCCTAGCGAATCGATTCGCTAATGGGGTAGACTACAGGTCTGTGATGAGAGAATCGATTCGGCCTCTCCGAATCGATTCGGCAGTATGCAAAATGTTGGGTTTTCTTGACCGAATCGATTCGGACCATCCGAATCGATTCTCTTCAAGACTGAATCGATTCGGCTAGGGCGAATCGATTCGGAATTCCTGCTATTTTAGGTGATTTTTCTAACTTAGTTTTAACCTTTTTCTTTTAGGTCTAGGACATAGGAACCTTATCCTATGAAGTAAATTTAGTGTCCTAGAGTCTTATATTAGTTAGGTAACTATCCTATATTAGAAAGGGAATAGATGGGGCTTACTCTGGGGATTATTAAATAGATGAGAAGGTAGTTTATTCCCTTAGCAAGCTAATTTGAGATTAGGAGATGTAGGATCATATAACTGTGGAACTTTAGAGAGGTAATTGAGGTATATTATACTTGGTGGCATATAGTGACATCATTTTCTCTTGGAGACTAATTCGTGGATTTGTTAAACGTTGAAGTTTATAATGATGACATTAAATGCGTAAGGCTCCGGATATAAAAAAAATGTAAGGCGTATCTTAAAATGAGAATAAATTATGAATAAAAATTTGTATATACACACATCTCTAAATGCTATCACAGGGGAAGTTACGCGTATGAGGTGAAGTCCCCTGGCTAGTGAATGCAGGGTGAATATAGTCCTCGGCCAAAGGACCGATTATTATATTATGTGATTATTATGATAAGTGAGGTAATTCCGTGTGTGGTTATGACTCACTGTCGCAGGTATATGGCCACTTCCCGACGTCACGCGATGTAGGATGCCCAGGTTGCCTTGTTTGATAGGCCCTGGAAGATGATAGCTATTTAGGGGCGCGTCCAGTGGGAAAACTTGATAGGACGCTCTTAGAATCGTTATATGATGTGTAATATAAATATTCTTGTTAAAGTGGAATCCTATTGATTATACGGAACTTTAAGAAATAAATTGCCTTGAATACGTTTCCTAATGAGATAGGGAAAGGTGAAATGAAATTGTGTAAAATTGAAAAGGAACCTTAATGAGTACGACATTATTCATTTCTCTAGCAAAAATTGAATGGTGATCATGTCAATATTATTAGTGATAGGTTATGCTTTTAAATTGAGATGTTCGATTCTTTATAATTATTTTGATGACCTTAGTTATCTCATTCATAATAATTAAGTTCTCATTACAACCATGCATTTTATTCACTCAGTGATTATATCGAACCGGGTTTGTTTTGCGTGAATCTTATATACGTTCAGGTGCTCCACCGCAAGGACTCCCGTATTGACTTTTCCATCCCAGGGTCTTGGAGCTGTAACACCTTGCAGATGTTACGGGATATTTGGATATAGATGCTTCCTTCTTTTTCATTCTAGTTATGATCGATTACACGTTCGGGCGTGTTGCCCATGATTTGTACTTGTATTATATTATGTGATATTGTACTGTAATATTCGGTGTAACTCAATTTGTATGTGTCTGTTAATCGACAACTTATTCGGTTATTTTATGAATATGGTTGTTGATTCATTTCTATCCTACGTTTATCCACTTCTTTTTCAATTGTATTGTTTAAACGTTTTTCATTAACTTACAAAATAAATGTTTGACAATCCGTTTTCTAAAATATTGGGTGGTATCTTGTATACTTATTATATTGTTGAGATACTAAGGATGGTCCATCTATGATTCCTGTTATTGTTGAAGTATTGGGTTGACCACCTCTTATTTTAATAAGTGGGGTGTCACAGATGGTCTCAGAGCATCAGATTCTAGAGTCCTTGGAATCTATGTGGATTATCACGTTCTACCGTAGCATTCTTTGATATAGAGCTTTACTGTTAGGACTGTTTCATTTGTCTATAATTGCGATCTTTTGCAAAGATAAATTGTTCTTATAGTATTCTAATTCAGATGTTTCTTCGTCACAGATGCCGCCCAAGAGAGGTCACCCTACGAGAAGAAATAGAGTAGTAAAGGATGAGGTAGGTCCTCCACCGCCACAGCAAAGGACTATAAATGCCACTGAAGTAGCCAATATTGTGGCCCAGGCAGTCAATGCTGCGATGACTGTCGTGGTTCAGTAATTTCCCCAAGCCCAACAGCCGAGGGTTCTGGAGGCGCAAGACCCCACGGGACCTTCTCCATGGGAGAGAGTCAGAGAATCTTTCTTAAAGGGTCATCCTCCGAAATTTTAGGGTGGTTCCGACGTGATAGTAGCTAATCAGTGGAAAAAGGATATGCAACGCCATCTTCGCATGGTGGAATGTAGTGAGGAACGGAAGAAAATCCTTGCTACTTTTAAGCTAGTTGGAGCAGCCTTACATTGGTGGGAGTCGATGACTACGCCAGAGCAAAGAAATACCATGACTATCACTGACTTTTAGGTCATGTTTGATCGAAAATATTTCCCTCCGGAAGTCCAAAAGGAAATGAGGATAAAGCTTCAAGATGTTGTTCAAGGTGAACGTTCGGTGGCGAAATATGAGGAGGAATTCACTCGTTTGGCCAGTTTTATGTCGGGTGAGGTAACTTCGGAGGAAAGGAGAATTTCCAAGTTCATCGGAGGCTTACATTGTAGGATACGGCAACATTTTCTAGGCAATCCAGCTTTACAAACTTTCGGGGATGTGATGAATGTCATGATACTCGATTGTCAAGAACATCGGTTGAATGTTCAAGGTAGTAAGAAAGCTTCAGTTGTGGGACAAGCGAGTAAGCCAGGAGCTAATGGTGCAGGAGGAGGAGCACTACCCTCGTACCAATTATCTGGAGGTAAGCAAAGAGAAACGGACACCCAACAAGGGGATTTGTCCAAAAGACAGCGTTTCGATGGATCTAATGTCGGTAGTGGTGGTTTCAGGCACGGTCAAGGTGCCCTGCAACAGCAACAGGCAGGTCAGGGTAACAATGGGGGTCGAGGCCAGCAGGGCCAAGGTTTTGGGCAGTTCAGAAATAATAGGGGCCATAATCAGGAAAATATGATGGGTCGTTGCTTTCAGTGTGGGGAACCGGGTTATTATAAGAAGTCGTGTCCACAGTTGATTGGGGGATAGTTTAGGGTTCCACATCATCAACAGGCACAGCTACCGCCACCAGTGCCTAGCCCAGTCGTCCCTCCATAACATGGATAACTACAATATGGGCGTGTCTACCACATACAGGATGATATGCTTCCTCCAGCCCCACCAGCGCCGCCAGCTATTGAGGGTAAGTTTCCCATTCATGGACACATGGGTCGTGTATTGTTTGATACGGGTGTGACACACTCGTTTATTTCTAGAAGTTTTGCTCAATCTACGGAGCTAATTAAATTTGCGAAAAGTACTTTCACTAGCGTTGAATCTTCTATGGGTGACGGTTCACTTATTTTCTTTATTTGTAAAAGAATATAAATAAATCTTGGTAACTTGTTTTTTGAGGACGATTTGATCGTCCTTGATATGGTCGGGTATGATGTAATTCTGGGTATGGATTGGCTAGTGAAGCACCGTGCGATACTAAATTATTATGGAAAGAGTATAGTTTTTGCAGTTCCGGGGCAAGAGATGTTTTTAGTTGCTATGCCTCGTTTAGAGGGAGGTTCTAGCACTTATTTATATTGTATTGCGGAGGAGACTTATAGGGATGTAGTCATTTCCTTAGAGTTAATTTCGGTTGTTAGAGACTTCGAATATGTCTTTCGGGAAATATCGAGTTTACCTCTAAGTAGGGAGATTGAGTTCGTGATTGATTTAGCACCGGGAACACGACCGATTGTTAGAGCTCCGTACCGTATGGCTCCTGTTGAAATGAGAGAGTTAAGAGATCATATTCAGAAGTTGCTAGAATAGGGGTTTATTAGGCGTAGTACGTCATCATGGGGAGCTCCTGTATTGTTTGTGAAGAAGAGAGATGGTTCTCTCCGGTTGTAATAAAGTTACCATCGGGAACAAATACCCACTGCCTCGGATTAATGATTTGTTCGATCAACTTAGGGGAGCGTCGTACTTCTCTAAAATAGATTTGAGGATGGGTTATCACCAGTTACGGATACGAGATCAAGATGTGTTCCAAACTGCATTCCTAACTAGATATAGGTCCTACGAATTCTTGGTTATGCCTTTCGGGCTAACCAATGCTCCTGCAGTGTTTATGGACCTTATGAATAGAGTGTTTAGAGACTTCCTGGACCAGTTTGTTATTGTGTTTATTGATGACATCCTCGTCTACTCTCAGTCGGAAGCTGATCATGCTACGCATCTACGGTTGGTCCTGCAGACGTTAAAGGATCATCAGTTGTATGCTAAATTTGAAAAGTGTGGCTTTTGTCTACAAGAAGTACAATTTTTGGGTCATATTATGTCAGCTCAGGGTATTTCTGTAGACCCAAGTAAAGTTATTGCGGTGAGGGAATGGGGTCAGCCCATGACACCTACCGAGATTCATAGTTTTCTGGGTTTGGCTGGCTATTACCATAGATTTATCAAGGTATTTTCTAAGATTGCTAGCTCTTTGATCAATTTAACTCGGAAAGGAGTGAGGTTTGTTTGGGATGATTCTTGTCAGCTAGCTTTTGACGAGTTGAAAGATAAGTTGACTTCTGCTCCAGTCCTTACGTTACCGAGGCTGGGGTTGGAGTATTTGGTCTTTACCGACGCATCTCTGCAAGGGTTGGGAGGTGTATTATAACAAGATCAGTGAGCTATTGCTTATGCTTCTCGCAAGCTAAAGCCCCATGAAAAGAATTATCCGGTACATGATTTGGAACTCGCAGCAGTTGTTTTTGCCTTGAAGATTTGGAGACATTACCTCCTGGGGGAGAAATTTAGTCTTTTCACGGACCACAAATTGTTGCAATATTTGTTTTCATAGAAAGATTTGAATATGAGACAGCGTCGATGGTTAGAGTTTGTGAAGGACTACCAATTTGATATTCATTATCACCCGGGTAAGGCTAATGTAGTGGCAGATGCGTTGAGTCAAAAACTCGAGGAGGAGTTAGCCATGGTATGGAAGGCTAAATGGAAATAACTCAGCCAAGAGGATGATATTGCTAGGACGTTTATGTCGGTGTTGATCGTTACACCTACTATAGTGGCAAGGGTTGTGGAAGCACAAGGAAGGGAAAAAAGTTGTCAGGATCGTAAACACCAATTGTTAAACGGGGGAGAGGAATCCTACTCAATAAGTTCTAAGGGTGGGTTACATTTCCATGGGAGACTTATTGTCCCGGATAAAGGGGATTTAAGACGAGTCATGATGACAGAATCTCACGGGTCCAAATTTACAGTACACCCTGGAGGAGACAAAATGTACCAAGACATGCGTCATCAATATTGGTGGGCGGGTATGAAACGGGACATTTCTGAATTTGTTTCCCAATGCACTACTTGTCAACTGGTGAAGGTAGATCATCAACGACCGACGGGATTATTACAACCCTTGGAAATACCGTATGGAAATGGGAAAGAATCTCGATGGATTTCATCATGGGGTTGCCAACATCACAAAGCGGTCATGATTCTATTTGGGTGATTGTTGATCATTTGACCAAGTCGGCACATTTCTTACCGGTACGTACGGACTATAACATTGTTCATTATGCTCGGTTATTTATTGCGGAGGTTGTTAGACTCCACGGGGTGCCCATTAATATAGTCTTCGATCGAGACAAAATCTTTGTTTCCCATTTTTGGTGAAGTTTCCAAGAAGCTATGGGAATTGAATTGAAGTTAAGTACATCTTATCACCCTCAAACAGATGGTCAGACGGAAAGATTCAACCAAATGTTGGAGGATATGCTAAGAATGTGTGTGCTTGATTTCAAAGGAGGTTGGGAACAATACCTTCCCTTGGTCGAATTTGCTTATAATAATTCGTACCAATTCACTATCGAAATGGCACCCTATGAAGCATTGTATGGTCGACCGTGTAGATCACCTACTTATTGGTTAGAGGTAGGGGATAATAAGTTTCTCGGACCTGAAATGATCCAAGATAGTTCCTCGAAGATTGAACTTATTCGTAATCGCATCCGAATTGCTCAAGATCGTCAGAAGAGTTATGATGATGCGAATAGAAGGCATGTGGATTTGGAGGTTGGAGATCAAGTTTTGGTGCGAGTTTCTCCAATGAAGGGCATAAAGCGATTTGGAAAGAAAGGAAAACTTGCGCCGCATTACGTGGGTCCTTTTCCCATTATTGCTAGGGTAGGCCCCGTCGCGTATCAACTTGCCTTACCAGAGCACTTGCAACAGATTCATGATGTGTTTCATGTTTTATCCTTGAAAAAGTATAATAGGTGTGAAGGACCTCACTGGCATATTCCTTTGGATGATGTCGAATTGCAACCTAATATTTCATACAAGGAACAACCAGTTATAATCTTAGATCACGGGGAGCGTAGGCTAAGATCTCAAGTGGTACCCTTGGTTCGGGTCCAATGGGGGCCCCACAATGCCGAGGAGTCAACATGGGAACGTGAGGATGATATGAGAGAGAGGTATCCATATCTCTTTTTGCAAGGTACGCCTAATTTTGAGGGCAAAATTCCCTTGTAAGGGGGGGAGTATGTAATAACACTTATTTTTGAGTAATTCATTTTATATTAATTTGCCATGTGAGGTAATTATATAAAATATTGAATGATGAAGTAAATATTATTTCAAATGAGTTAAAAGATAATATTTACTAGATTTTTGCATATTTACTGTTATGTAAATGTAAATGGCATTATGTTGCGATTCACGGTGTCGTTGTGCTTTAAACGGCATTTATGGTTTAAATGAAGCTGGAACTTAAAATGATTTATATTACTCCGGACGCCAATTTAGAGGGCGCGGGTAGCCCCGAAATAGTTGAGATAGTCAAAATAAGTGTCATATTGTGTTTTTGGGTTTCGGTCACTTTTGACTGATTATGACTTAATTATGTAGTTACGAGTCATTTTATTGGTGTCCTAGCATTTAAAGAGGGACACCAATGTTAATTACACGGTTATGTCTTGCAAACCCTTTTATTTCTTAAGTGTGTTCCTACTAAACCTAGAGAGAAAGAGAGAAGAAGAGAAATTGGGGAAAAGGAAAAGAAAAGGCTGAGAATTGAAGATTTAAGCTTGGATTTGCTACTACTGGAAGAAAATCTGAGATTACAACCTTAAGGCAAGTTTCTTACTTACTAAGATATGATTTAGGATGAATAAATTGTATTTATAGTTATGTATTGGAATCAATTGAACAAATATGGGGTTTTAGGGAAATTATAGTGTTTGAACCCTAAATCATTGCTTACATAGTTATTGTGTGAATTGTATTAGTTAGGATGCATTTATGATTGTTCTAGTTGGATTAAAGATGGTTGTTGTGGGTAGATATGAGTTTGGAAGAAGTTGGGGCATTAAAAACCATAGCCGAATTTGGGAATTCTGGCCCAGGCGAATCGATTCGCCCCTAGCGAATCGATTCGCTAATGGAGTAGGCTACAGGTCTGTGATGAGAGAATCGATTCGGCCTCTCCGAATCGATTCAGCAGTATGCAAAATGTTGGGTTTTCTTGACCGAATCGATTCGGACCATCCGAATCAATTCGCTTCAAGACCGAATCGATTCGGAATTCCTGCTATTTTAGGTGATTTTTCTAACTTAGTTTTAACCTTTTTCTTTTAGGTCTAGGACATAGGAACCTTCTCTTATGAAGTAAAATTAGTGTCCTAGAGTCTTATATTAGTTAGGTAACTATCCTATATTAGAAAGGGAATAGATGGGGCTTATTCTGAGGATTATTAAATAGATGAGAATGTAGTTTCTTCCCTTAGCAAGCTAACACTACACCAAAAATAGCTATTTGGCACACCCTGATATTAAAAATCTGGCACAGTTTAAAACTGTGCCAAATTCTGGCACGATTTAATGACAATCTGGCACACTTTAAAACAATGCCAAAATTTGGCACTGTTTTAAAGTGTGCCAGAATTGAGTACACTTACTAAAATATAAAATCTCTAAAAAAAATCATTATACTAGCTTTGAGGTTCCCGCTCACCCGCTCATTCTCCCTGTGCTTTGATTTCTCTCGCCTCAGCTCTTTCTCCATCAATCGTATCTTTGTATCATTATAATAGCTTTGAAGTTTTATTTTGTTATGTTGTCATTGTAGTTCTGTTTGTTGATACAATATTGGTGTACCTGTGAATATTGGTTATTTCTAGAATGACGAGGCTATGAATATGCAATGGGTATTATGAGATGGGTTTTGACTAGTTTAATTTGGGCTTATTCTTTAGCTCAGTTTTATTGGGTCTTGACTAGTTATATTTGGCTTTCTTATAGAAAGTTGCGTAGATTCTTAAATATTGATTTCATTATCTAGATTATACTGGGTGAATGTTTTCATTATCTAGATTATATTGTAAATCTATTCATATATTAGTTGTTTTGCGTTGTTTTATCTAGGTTTTCTATATTACAAATCTTTGGTGGTTGCTGAGAAAGTTGAATCACTCTCTTTAATCTTGATTTCTTTAACTATAGGTACTCTCTAAGGTTTATCATTGTGTTTGTTTTGGTATTTCAAGGGTTTAGATTTTGGTAGATACATACCCATTTTGGTATAATATTGCTCTTTCTCTTTCTTTAACTTTCTTTAGATATGATGGATAGAGAATCTTGGGTTTACCATTAGATTACTTTACATTTTCTATTATTTTCTTAGGGCATTGTAGGTTGTTTTATTGACGTATTTAGTTTATGTTTCCATTATTGTTGATGTTTTTTTATATCTTAATGTTCCTTTATTTAGGTCTTTAGTTTATATTTTCGTTATTGTTGATGTTTGATATCCCAATGTGACTATTTGGTAAGTGGCCTTGAAGCTACGCTATTTGAAGGGACATTGGAACTAATATTATGGAACATGATACATTTGTGAACATTTTCTAATTATAAACTTTTTTTCGGTCTATGTATGAGGTATATAATGTTTGTCAGTTGTTCAACGAATGTGTTTTTTGTGTTTGCTAATTTTTTCTATTAGTGGAGTTTAATGAAGGCAATTAATATGTTGTGCGAGTATGATTATGAGTATGTTCCTTTTACATTAATTCTATAATTTAACTTTCATTGTATTTAACTATCGTTTGGTTAATCCTCAGGTAGGCATGGGGAATCAGGTTAATGGACTGTGAGATATTAATATTTTTATTTATCATCTATGTTATTATATAGATTGTTGGAGTTTTAATTTGTAGTTTCAATTACCTCTTTTATATTGGTGATATTTAAAATTGATGAAAGATGTTGAAGTTATTACATTAATTTAGAGATGTAATTACCTCATAGTTCAAGATCTATTGCGAACTATTACTGAAGATTCATTGTAAGTTACTCGAAAATGTCTGCTCAACCCGTTAATGTTATTGGCCTTAGTCCTTAAATAATGAATAATGATTTTTTTGGTAAAATGTACCATGAAATATGTTTATTTGTAAATGTACATTTTAACTTTTAACTAACAAGATCCTACCATTATGGTATGATACGATTATAATCTACCATAACTATTATGATTATACAAGAGTTCGTTGTGGTGCGATACAAGAGTTCATTAGTTGGCAAACATGTGCAGGTTTTTATGTTGGGAGTTTTTGCATATACTCAGCTTTGACGAAATGTAAGTTAGTTGAACTATTTAGACCTTTTTGTGTTTCATTTTCTATACTCCGTGTATGCATATAATCATCCATTTTCTATACTTCGTGTATGATAATATTTTTTTTAAGATTCGGCAGCCATTCCACCAACATGCTCACGAGCATACACACCTTTATCTCCCAACATGATATATCTGTAATTTGTAGGACCACTTATACATGCTTAATGTTACCGTAAGTTTCTGTCACCTATACTAAGTTTTACAATTTCAAAATATTATTTAGTTCACTGAAAACAGTTTCTATCGTTCTTCAGAGATCCTAGTGTACTTAATCCTCATGTTGCCTTTTCTTTTTCAAATTTACACTTTATGCGTGTATATTACCTTTATCACATTTAATTCCTGAAAAATTGTATGTGCCTTGATCAAAAGTTATCCTCGAGAGAAGAGGTGATTTACATGACTTTGATTTCAAACAAATGATACGTACTTTGTTGAACATCAACTGCTTGACAAAATGGGCAAGTAAATATTGGGATTATTGGTTGGAATTTTTTCATTGTACCGATTTAGACACTATGTGAATGAGTTTATGGATGTGAAAAGACTTACTTTTTTATTTGATTTCATTTGTGAAAAGATAGGGAATGTACTGGGCATCTGATATAGGGCAATCACGTTCTGCACAAATTGGTCCTTTTACTATTACTGGAAATGGCACTACTATCGGTAACAACACTATAATATCAAATTCAGTGGTTGGGGAAGGCTGTATTATTGGATCAAATGTTTCGATAGAGGGTTGTTATATATGGCATGATGTCACCATTGAAGATGGATGTAGACTACGACATGCAATAGTATGTGATGGGGTGATAGTGAAGTCTGGATCAGTTTTGGAACCTGATGTTGTTTTATCTTTCAAGGTTGTAGTGGGAGAACAATTTGTTATTCCTGCTTACTCAAAAGTGTCTCTACTTCAGCAACCCATCAAGCAAGATAGTGATGAGGAACTGGAATATGATGAGAATACCACTGCGACAATAGAAATTCAAGGGATCACTAAAGCCTCGGATAAGATGAATGAGGAATTAATGAACAATTTATCTGAGACACGTTGCTGGTCTGCATCTGAGGTTGGTAATGGTGGAGTTAGTTTCATTTGGTCAGTTTCTGAAGGATGGCATAAAGAAGAATGGAGGCATTCAATTTCACCCATTCCTACAGAGAAACTCGTTGAGGTCACACAAGCTTCAAATGTTGACTCGGATATGTTAACTCAGGATAGTAATGTTCTTCCACACTCGGGAGAGTTGGAACTTGATTCTGTCGTAAATGATTCTGATGATGATGATATTGAAGATATAAGGGATGACTTTGTCTACTTTGATAAAGAGGTCGAAGCAACTTTTCTAAGGGCTGTTGATGAAAATGTGAAAGAAGAACATGTAATCTTAGAAGTGAACTCACTGCGGTTGTCATATAACATGACATCTGTAGACTGTGTTTATGCGTTGTTCTATTCAATGATGAAATTGGTGGTATCTTTTGCATAACATAACATGACATCTTTTGCATTCTAGTTATGATCGGTTACACGTTCGGGCGTGTTGCCCATGATTTGTACTTGTATTATATTATGTGATATTGTACTGTAATACTCAGTGTACCTCAATTTGTATGTGTCTGTTAATCGACAGCTTATTCGGTTATTTTGTGAATATGGTTGCCGATTCATTTCTATCCTTACGTTTATCCACTTCCTTTTCAATTGGATTGTTTAAACGTTTTTCATTAACTTACAAAATAAATGTTTGACAATCCGTTTTCTAAAATATTGGGTGGTTATCTCGTATACTTATTATATTGTTGAGATGCTAAGAATGGTCCATCTATGATTCCTGTTATTATTGGAGTATCGGGCTGGCCACCTCTTATTTTAATAAGCGGGGTGTCACAGCGAGCATTTTCGGCTTCTTGCTTACGAGTAGCCTCCTCCTGCTCTTGGAGCCTGGCCTCATAAGCGTCGATCAGCCTAAACACTTGTGTAGACCTAGTTGGTCCCGGGATTTCTTCTGAGGCCTGTCGTTTTAAGCGAGGCCTTGGGTTTGAACGTAGAACTTTAGATCTAACCCTATGAGGTATAGGTTGCTCTTGAATATCCCCCGTTTAAGGGGCATTGTTGTTGTGACCAAACATTCTAGGTTCTTATTGGTGAAGACTTTCTTAAAGGAAGAACAATCGCTTCCCACGGACGGTGCTAATTGTGGTGACGATAAATCTCAACACAAATTACAAGTAAATGCAATCACCAGGAAAATCAAGAACAGGAATAAGAATAGTCACAATCACACACGACGCAAGATATACGTGGTTCGGCAAATTGCCTACGTCAACGGTGGTGCTCTTTATTTGTATATTTCTCTTCTCCATGGGAGTGTTTCTGATTACATACCCTGTAGATGTAAAAAACTAGATTGCTTCTAATTATTTAATCACAGATAAATATAAATGAGACAAAGAATTTAAAAGTGGTTCAGCCTTATAAGAATGGCATACGTCCACTGTTTCTGTTATTGCCAAGTGTTTTTGGAGTTCTCGATATGTAGTTCTATCAAGAAATTCCGGTCCCCTTGAATGAGGGTAATACAATGTATTTATAGCCTTGAGGCTATAATTTGAAAGGGTGATACATTAAATGATATACATATGAAAGGGTAATTCATTTAATGCTCTTCAAGCGTGTGCGTCAAGATGATAAGCATTCAATGAATAGTTGAACTGTTGATTATATGGCAATCAATGTTGTGGTCGAGATGCAGCTCGAACCGCCTTAGTTGCTCGTCGTTCAAGAGTTCCTCGGAGCGCTGGAGTTCCTCGGAGCGTTGGAGTTCCTCGGAGAGCTGGAGTTCCTCGGAGTATACTTGTTGCTCGGAGTGAGTCTGACTTGGTCGGGGGAATAGACTTCTTCGTTGCTATTGTGCCACGTGGATCGACACGTGTCTTCTTGTGATTCGTCTATATCAGCATACTCATTTTGGTATCAACAGAAGCCCCCAATGTTTCATATTTCTAACTTTGAGGAGTATGGAACATTCTTTCTCGGTATATGGCAATATTAAATGATCTTCCTGGTTTTTAGGAACATTTCTCCGTATTTTGAATTTCCTTCCAAATTCGCAGAATCCGCCTTTTTGCATTTTTATAAGCGCTTCGATCTTTGTGTACTTTTTGTCCTTTTAGCCGCCGGTAGCGTAATAGTTTCCTTTTTGTAATCATTTCTTTCGCCGTTTCCCAAGGCAAAGTATTTAAACTTCATAGACAATATCACCGTCTTCTACCTTTTCCAATTTCTGCTTTCGAGTTTTCCATAGTCTTTCTTTCTCTTGTGCGTTCACACTTGTTTTCATTCGTTGTCAACAGATCTCCCTTTTTCCTGTAAGATCTTCTTCCTTCTTCTTCATTTCTTTTATTCACCATAGTTTATATTATTGAATCTCTTGAGAAACTCCGTTCTGATTTTTCTATTCCGTCTTGGGTAACTTTGGAGGATCTTTCTGAGCCTTCAAATTATTTTCGTTTGGCTGAGGGACATTGGTTCCCCAGCCTTTTTATTGCTGAATGTGGATTTTCTTTTCCACCAAACCCCTTGTGTTTAGAGTTTTGTCATTATTTCGATCTTGTTCCTGCAAAAATAGCCCCCAACACATGGAGAATAGTTAATGGGGTGCATAGGTTAAATCAAACTCATGGAACTCGTATAGGAATTCCTGAGATTATGTACTGTTATAGATGGGATGTTCTAGACAATGTTTATTATTTAAAAACTAGATTTTTAAATAGGGCTTTAGTAGTCAATCTCCCTGATGCTAACAGGGATTATTTTGAACATGGGGTAGTTATCAAAAATTGGCAACATGCCCCTTTGGTTGGAGACGAAGTATATGCAGGTCCCAAATGCCCTCCATATGGCAATGGGATAGGTTATTTTCATCTTATTTTATTTCTGAAATTATGATTTCATTATGTTTGATAAAATGTATGACTGATATTTCACTATGTATTTGTTTGCAGTTGACAGTAAGAGAAAAACTCCAAAAGAATCAGAAGTTAATATCAAGCATTTAAAACATATATGGAGTTTGCATCAGAAAGTTGCAGATGAGCACGTCAGGTCTGCTTCATACTTGTTGCAGTACAGGAGCTATACATCATCCTTTACTGCTCGTCCTGTGGTCAGCATTAGTGAACCATTGCCAACTTCTGAGGATTCTTCACCAGAATCTCACATTCCTCTAAGTCAGAAAATGGGTAAAAGAAGAGTTCCTGCTATCTTCGAGGAGACTTCCTCTGCTGTAGATGGAAAGAGAAACAAGAATGATGTCCCAAAGGGGACAAAGAAAGTAGATGCTGCCCCTTCTGTTGCTCGTCAAAAGGCTGCCGAGAAGCCCCCAGTGGCTCCTAGTAAGAAGGATGCACTTGTGGAAGTGATCACCATTTCCCCAACCAAAAGCTCTTCTTTGGTTAAAACTGTTGAAGTGCCACTGAGGAGATTGAAGAAATCCTCCTCGGTCAGTTTTTCTGAAACCATTCCCCAGCTCCAAGCTAGTGGAGCTGGAGTTCCAACTATTATTCCCCCGAGTTCTGCAATGAGCTCGGTAAAGACTTGGACTATTCCTGAAGTCCAAGGAATTGAAGAAAACTTGTCTAGGGATATACTGACATCCCTAGCTACTCGTCACATTGCTTCAATAAGTTTCTCTTATCCTGAATTTTTCTTTCTTTCAGTCAATATATGTATCTCGGCACTGACCTATCATTACCTTCTTTTTCAGCTGGTGAGTTGTTTTAACACCATAGTGAAGAAAGATGAAGCACTCAAGGCTTCTAGCTCCTCGTATAGAGTGGAGGATGCTTTTATGGGTTTGGCTCAGTCTTTGAAGGATTCCCATTAAAAATATGACGAGGATAGGGGTGAATGGGAGAAGAAGTTGGCTGCATCTGAGGCAAAGAAGGTGCAGTTGGGAAATAAAATAAAAGACTTGGAGAGAGAGAATAAGAAATATGCCGAGAAGCTCACAAACTTTGGGGAGCTTGAGAATAAGTTGAAATCGGCTGAGGAAGAGCTAACCCTTCTGCGAGAAGTAAATCGCCAAAAGGAGGAGGTGGAGGCCAAGTTGAAAGCCTCCGAGGATCTTCTATCCGAGAAGCTCTCCTCGGAGAAAATGAAGAGAAAAGTGGCAGTGAAAAAATCTTTTCGTACTGGTTGGGATAAAGGATGGGACAGGGGGGTAGCATCAATGATAACCCAGGTGCAATATGGGAGTTTGAAATACTTCCGAGATGGTTGGGTTGCTGCCCTGCAAGAATTGAAGGTGAACGAGGACTCTGAGCTATTTCAACAACATCTTCCCGGTCCTCCTCCTAGAATTGAAGATGAGGATGAAGACGAAGCTGAATCCGAGGAGTCTTCAATGACAGTGGGTGATTAAGTCCTTGCTCCACAACCCAATCAGACAGCCACCGAGGAGATTTCGTCTTTGCCTGCTCCTCCTGAACAAGTCCCAACTTCTGCCAACCAACTCATTGTTCCCACCGAGCAACCAAGCTCCTCGTCCCAGCCTCCCGAGAAAGTCTTGGGAGACAAGGAAAAGGTGTGAAGTTGTTCGGTATTCTCTTTCTGTTTTTCTTTTACTTGTACTCTGTATTCTGAACGATGTACTCCTTTTGATGATGTAATAAAAATCACCCTTTTTGTTCCTCTACGTTGTTGATGTTCTGTCTGCTTCTTTTATTAACTCTTGCCTTCTCTTCTGTACCCTGTCTTGATCTTATTTTTGATGATTACTTTTTCTTTATCTGCTAGTTTCTGGCCAAGATGGATCTGCTATCTGCTAATGATACAAAGCTGATGCAGCAATGTCATGAATATTATAAGGCTGGTCACACAGAATTGACTGTATCAGAAGTTGCTGACATCTTCGGTTATGATGCTTCAGAGCAGGCAGTAGAAGCTTACCGGTACTTGAAAGACTTACTTGACCGAGTTGTGGCCAACAATGTGGCTTACTACGAGATGATTGAAGATTTGTAAGGTACTCTCGATGAACTTCAGCATCAGTATAAAGAGTCTTCAGTTCTTTTGTACGAAGGGTATGAGAAGAAACTCAAACAACTTAGTGCTGAAACAGGTTATGAAAAGATGCTTGCTGGCTATGAAGTGAGAGAGAGAACCCTAAAGGGTGAAGTCGAAGCATGCAGACAGATCGTCGAGCTGCTGGAGTAAGAGAATAACAATTTGCAGAAAGAGTTGGCACAGTATAAGTCTGCAGCTTCATCTTCCACTGCCTTGGTACCGGTCACCGATGAAGGATTCTCATTTTTAGAGGTTGAGAATGCCAAATTGAGGCAAGAATTAGAGGCTTTGAGAAGAGTTGGGCCTTCTACTGCTACTCGGGGATGAGGAAGAGGTTCTCGTGGACGAGGAAGAGTCGCTCAAAATGTTGTTGAGGAACAAAGTTCTCGACCTGCTCGGGGAGGATCCAGAGGTCTTCGTCGTAATGTTGAAGAAGCTCATACTCAATCAACATTGGAAACTCAAGCATTCCAATTGAATGCAAAAGATCGGGCTTTGTCTGAAATGTCCAAGAAAATCCAAACTCTGGAGGATCAACTTGCTTCGACAAAGTCTGCTCTGAATAATAAGGATGTTTTTGCCAGAAACCTTCACGAGCAGTTAGAGAGAATAACTTTCCAATTCCACAAACAACCTCGTGAGTTCTGGATGGCAGGCTACAATGAGGCCCTTTGTCACTTGGATGCTCGCATTTGAAAATGCCAATAATGAAGGTTATAAACAGGGATGGTTGAACGCCCTGGGTGTATTAAAACTAGAGCAGGGCCATTATTTATGGGATTACCATGCTCCTGGGCTGCTCGATCTACCGAATCCCCCATTCAAGCTTGATATGAGTTGGATCCCTGCTCGGGCCATCCCTCGTTGTTTGATCTCCCAGTATCTTGGTGACTATGCCCTTCATTCGCAGGTTGAATTATCTCGTCCGGAGCATTTACTGGATACACCTTCAATAATGAACGTCAGAATGCTGCGAGATCTTAACTTCATTAATTCTCCCCTTTGCCTGGAAGATCCTCTTGCTGGCGAGGAGCCTGTTTCAAAAGCGAAAGGGAAAAGACCAGTAGAATAGGAAATTCTGATGTAATAATTAGTACACAATTTAATATCAATGTTATAAACTTGTGTAATTCATTTTGACTTTAATGAAAGAATTTCATTTTTGTTTGCAAATTTGTATTGCTATTGTCTTGTATTTGTCAAACACTTTATATTTGTACTTGCATAACAATATTGTGTGGTTCATCGACCAACTTAGTAATAAAAAAAATTACAAGTATTAGTAATGTTGCTCAATCAATTAATAATAAAGTAATGAGTATAAAAATGTTTAAAATTTCTTCCAACCAACCAAGGTTGTTAAATTGTGCTCGTCGACCAATTATAGTTGGTGGATTTTTATCTCCGATCAACCATACTTGATTCAGTTTGGAATATTTTGTTCTCCGAGGAACTTTTATGTAATAAATTTACCTCCCGACCAACATAAGTTGACATTTGAGATAATCTTACTTCCCGACCAACATAAGTTGGCATTTGAGAGCATATTTCTTGCTCCTCGTCGATCATCTCGTGTTCTCGCTCTTTTACCAACCGGAGTTGGTCTGATTTCGAACTATCGTGTTCTCGCTCTTTTACCAACCGGAGTTGGTCTGAGTTCGAACTATCATGTCCACTAACTCTTTTACCAACCGGAGTTGGTCTGAGCTAATGTACGCCTCCTAACCAAAGGAGTATGGGGTGTTCTCGCCCTTTTACCAACCGGAGTTGGTCTGGGTTCGAACTATCGTGTTCTCGGTCTTTTACCAACCGGAGTTGGTCTGAGTTCGAACTATCATGTCCACTAACTCTTTTACCAACCGGAGTTGGTCTGAGCTAATGTACGCCTCCTAACCAAAGGAGTATGGGGTGTTCTCGCCCTTTTACCAGCCGGAGTTGGTCTGGGTTCGAACTATCGTCTTCTTTTTACTGCCGAGCAGCGTAGTGTTAAACACTAGTATTCCCCAAAAAACTTTCAATAAAAGGAGAGAAGATGGTGAAATATTATCGTTTTATTCATATTGATGGAACTGCTTTACATTTAACATCACTGATAATACTTGCGTAGGTGTTCAGCATTCCATGCATTCTTAAATTCCTCTCCTTCTAGAGTCGCTATTCAGTAAGTTCTTGGTCGGATAACTGCAGTAACTCGGTAAGGTCCATGCCAGTTTGCTTCCAACTTATTGTGCTTCTGAATGACCTTCTTTAGCACGTAATCTCCTTCTTTTAAGTCGCATTTTTTCACCCTCTTATTGTAGAACAGGGTTGTTCGCTGTTGATAAGCAGCATTCCTAATGGCAGCCTCTTCTCTAACTTCCTCGAGCATGTCCAAATCTAATCTCCTGATCAAGTCGCTGACTGGGGAATTGAAATTCAGCACTCTGTGTGTTGGAAGACCCAACTCGGCAGGTATTACGGCCTCACTTCCAAATGCCAGCATATATGGTGATTCTCCAGTTACTGCTCGGGGAGTTGTTTGGTAAGCCCACAATACTGATTGTAGCTCATTAATCCAATTAGCTTTAGCCTCACTTAGCCTCTTCTTCAAACCATTTAGTATCGTTTTGTTCGTCACTTCAGTCTGTCCATTGCTTTGAGGATGGCCTGGTGCGGAATGAACCTTCAAAATGTTTGACTGATGATAATAAGCGGCAAACTCCTCGTTATCAAATTGTGTTCCATGGTCTGTGATGAAGGCATGAGGGAGACCATATCGGCAGATAATGTTCTTCCAAACGAATTGGTACACCTTCTCGTATGTCATATCAATTAGAGCTTCAGCTTCTACCCACTTAGTAAAATAATCCACTGCAACGACGAGGTACTTGAATCTTCCTCGGGTTGTTGGCAGTGGTCCAACCAAATCAATTCCCCACATGGAAAATGGCCAAGGGGAAGTTATGGGTGTCAACAATGCTTGTGGAGTACGTCGGATGGAAGAAAAACGTTGGCATTTATCACATCTTTTGGCATAGGCTATATAATCAGCCCTCATCGTTGGCCAGTAGTATCCCTGCGTCATCACCCTTTGTAAAAGTGTCCGACCTGCTACATGGGCTCCACAGGACCCTTCATGGATCTCTTCAATCAATTCGTTCACCTCGAAGGGATGTACACATCTCTGCAAACCTACCATAATTCCTCGTCTATACAAAACACCATTAGTTAGTACATACCGAGCAGCTTTAAACTTCAATTTCTTTGCAGCGAGCTTATCCTCCGACAATTCTCCCTCCTCAATATATGCCCTGATGGGATCCATCCAAGATAGTCCTAAATCAAGGGTAATAACATTCATCGTCAGGTCTTCATCTATGCTCCGAGTTTCTAATACTTCAATTGGTATTGTTCTTCGCAGCTCGGTACGAGTAGCTGATGCTAGTCGGGCCAGTGCGTCTGCTTGTGCATTCTCCATTCTTGGTATTCTGATCAACTGAATGGCATCAAATTCTGCCAACAACTCCATCGCTTTTGCATGATACTTGACCATTAATTCTCCTTTAACTGCATATGTTCCCATCATCTGATTCACAATTAATTGAGAATCACTGAATACCATCACTTGTTGCGCTTCCATAATCTTTGCTAAATTAAGACCTGCTGTCAAAGCTTCATACTCAGCCTCATTATTGGAAGCTTTGAATTGGAATCGCAAGGCATATTCCACGTCAATCTCGTCTGGGGTGTTCAAAACAATCCCTGCTCCACAACCCGTTGTGCAAGATGACCCATCTACATATAATCTCCATGTAGGCAACTCGTCTTCAAATTTCTTATCTGACAGAGTTCCTCGATGAAATATTTGTTGTTTCCTTTTATCCTCTCCTGATATTTCTTGCTCCTCGTCGATCATCTCTTCTCGCCCTTTTACCAACCGGAGTTGGTCTGAGCTCGAATTTGATGATCCTTCTACATCCACAAGCCCTTTTACCAACCGGAGTTGGTCTGAGCTTATGTATGTTGATCCTGTAACATCCACAGGTTGATCAGCGAGCAACTTTTGTTCCTCGGGGGTATCAGGATATGTAAATTCTGCTATAAAGTCTGCTACAGCCTGCCCTTTTAGTGATGATCTGGGTTCATACACAATATCATATTCACCGAGCTCTATTGCCCAATACATCAGTCTCCCTGATTTTTTTGGCTTATGAAGGTCTTGTCTCAATGGCATGTCGGTATACACAACGATGGTATGGGCCTGGAAATATGGCCTCATTCTTCTACTTGCTTCAATTAATGCCAATGCCAATTTTTCCAGCTTTGGGTACCTGATCTCTGCACCTCGGAAAGCCTTACTTGTGTAATAAATTATCTTCTGGACTCCATTCTCCAATCTGATCAATGTCGAGCTGACTGCATTCTCTGATACTGCCAGGTACAAGTACAACTTTTCTCCCATTACTGGTCTGGACAACAGTGGAGGTGCTCCCAAATATTTTTTCAAGTCTTGAAAGGCTTTTTCACATTCATGATTCCACTCGAAAGTTTTTCGAAGTGTTTTGAAAAATGGAAGGCATCTATCCGTTGCTCGGGATACAAATCTGTTGAGCGCTCCAACTCATCCTGTAAGGCTTTGCACCTCTTTCTTCGTCGTTGGAGATCGCAACCCCAAAAGAGCTTTGATCTTTTCTGGATTCGCCTCAATGCCTTGCTGGTTAACGATGTACCCGAGGAACATTCCTTCTCGTACTCCAAAGGTGCACTTCGTCGGGTTGAGCTTCATTTGGTATTTATCCAGTTGATCAAAGGTCTAACCTAAGTCAACTAGATGACCAGCAGCTTTCTTGCTCTTTGTCAGCATATCGTCAACATAGACCTCCATATTGCAACTGATTTGTTCGGCAAAAACCTTATTCATCAGCCGCTGGTATGTCGCTCCTGCATTTTTTAAACCAAAAGGCATAACATTATAACAATAAGTTCCCCTTGGGGTAATAAAAGAAGTACTTTCCCTGTCTTCAGGTTTCATTTTGATCTGATTGTAGCCAGAGTAGGCATCCATAAAGCTGAGCAGCTCGTGTCCCGAAGTAGCTTCCACTAGTTGGTCAATTCTGGGCAATGGAAATTGATCCTTTGGGCAGGCCTTGTTGAGATCAGTGAAATCAACACACATTCTCCATTTGTTGTTTTTCTTCTTTACCATCACCACATTTGCTAACCAGTCTGGATATTTCACATCTTCAATGAATTGGGCTTTCTGGAGCTTGTCGACCTCCTCTTGTATAGCTTGATTCTTCTCGGGACTAAATACTCTTCTTCTCTGCTTTACAGGCTTGATCTCCTTATTCGCATTGAGCTCATGGCATAAGAAGTTGGGATTTATTCCTGGCATGTCTTCATGACTCCATGCAAAAGTTTTCTTTCTGTTTCTCAAGAAAGTTATCAACTCCTGTTTTATTAAAGCATCCAACGTCGAACCTATCTGGGTTATTCGTTTAGGGTGCTCGTCGTCCAGAATAACATTTTCTGTAAATTCCACCACCTGTCCTTTTACAAGTTGGGATTCATCTCTGGGATCCAGTGTTTCAATTTATGTACCTTCCTCCACCTGGTAGGTAGTAGTCTTTTTCCTTGACTCTTCAAGCTCCTCTTGCTCGACAGACGAATAATAGCATTCCCGAGCTACTTTCTGATCACCTTTCACAACTCCTACTCCAAAATTTGTTGGGAATTTTAAACACTGATGTACTGTAGATGGAACTGCTTCGAACTTCTTCAAACCAACCCTTACCATGATGATGTTGTAAGATGATTGCACATTCTTATCCATCACAAAGAAGCGTATTCTTTCTGTTCGGCAAGCAGGCCAAGTTCCAATGAATATATCCAACTTGATCGTCCCAAGTGGAAAAACTTTCTCGCCAGCAAAACCCAGGAGAGGTCTGTGATAAGGTTCCAATTGAGACAATTTTAAATTTAAACTGTCAAAGCATGAGTAGAACATAATGTCTGTCGAACTACCATTATCTACCAGAACCCTTGAAATTACTACTTCTTTCATCCTCATTTTGATCACCAAAGGGTCATCGTGAGGGTAAAGAACACCTGCAAGGTCGTTTTTTGAAAAACCGATGACCAGCTTCTCTTTGTTTACCTTCCTCGGGCGATCCTCTTCAGCCAAATTTATCCGTTGAATGTATGAGCAAGCCTGAGCCTCACCGAGGTAAGCTTTTCTTTCTGCAGTAAGGTCTCCTCCTCCTGCATCTCCTCCTGTAATGACATTACAATCAAATGACCCAAAGCGTATTGAAAATACCTCTCGTTCTGACTGCCTTGGTTTCTTGGGAAGATCGGGGTCATCATCTAGATCATCTTCATGATTTCTCTTCTTTTTCTCCTCTACTCGACGAGGAGATCTAGACCTTTCTCTAGTTCGGTCATTATTTCTTCTTTCGCCTCCCCGATCAACATACTTTGCTAGCTTCCCTCTTCGGATGAGTGTTTCAATCTCGTTCTGAAGAGTTATGCAATTTTTGGTCATATGGCCGTGATCCTTATGGAACTCACAATATTTCTCCCTATTCCTCATGTCAGGGTCTGACCTCAGTTTCTTTGGCCACTTTACTTCCTCGTTATTCTTGATTTCTTCCAAGACATGATTAATACCCATTTTCAAAGGAGTATAATTATCGAATTTTTTCAGGACTTCCCATGACGATTTATTATTCTTGGAATGCTTGTCACCGCCATTGCCCTTATGCTCTTTCTTCTTGGATTTGTCGTCTTCCACCTTGGTTTCTTTATCCATATTCTTCTTCGCAGCCATAGCCTCCTCGGCATTCATGATTTTGGCCGCTTTTGCCATCAACTCTGACATAGTTGTAGGTGGATCTTTGGCCAAAGTGTAATACAACTTGTTAGGCAACAACCCACTCATCAAGGCGGTGATTGCTGTCTTTTCTTCATAATCTATAACTTCCAGCTTCTCGTTATTGAAACGAGTTATGTAATCTCTAGTACTCTCACCAGATTTTTGTCTAACACTTAACAAGTGTGCTACTCTTTTTACTGGCTTTGCTCCAAAACAGAAATTGCCAATGAACAACTCGGCTAACTGAAAGAAAGTTGAAATCTTACCCCGGGGAAGATTGTTGTACCATATCTGGGCAGATCCAGTAAGAGTTCCCGAGAATGCTCTGCATCTCATCTCGTCGGGGACAGCATAGATGTCGGCGGCAGCTTGATATTGCTCTATATGAAGAACAGGATCTATCTTTTCATCATATTTGTGGGTCACCACAGGTGCTTTAAACTTTGACGGGGTAGGAAAACCCACAATGGCCTGGACAAAAGGTGTCCCTTGAACAAAAGTTCGTTGTAAGGGATTCTTCGCCTTAGCCATTTCTCCCAATCTATCCTCCAACCGCTGAACGGAACCTTTCCACGCATCATTTCCCTCCTCGGGCTTGTTAGTTCGAGCAATTGATTGCTCTGATGTGGCCTCCTGAGATCTATCTTGACGAGCAACTGGTCGTGATTGTGCTGATCCTTCTCTTAGATCTGATGATTGTCGAAAACTCCTCGACATGGTCTTAGGTGGACTCCTATTCCTCCTAGGTCCTAATCGACTGAAAGGAGACACCCTACTCAATCTTTCCAAGGCATTGGGTCTTTCTGGAGAGAGAGAGTGATACGTTGATCAGTATCTGTAGCCCTTATTGACGAAGTTCGCCCAGGTTGATAAGAGAAATCATCAGATTCCTCATTACGATATGACTCAGTACGCCTGGATCGTGAAGAAAGCAAATAGGTTTGCCTCTGACCACTTCGCTGTCCCGAATGTGCAGGTGCACCGCCATGAAAGGTCTGTATGAGTTGACACATTGTTTCTTGCATGGCGGTTTGTCCTTGAGCCAGATTCGTCATAATTCCAGCCAGATCTGGAGGTGCAGAGGGATTTGGAGGATTTCCAGCATTTCGATTGCTGGATTCCGGATTATCTGCCATTGATGATGAATGATTTTTGGTGAGAAACGATAACAACAGTCGTTCCCACAGACGGCGCCAATCTGTTGATGTAAAAAACTAGATTGCTTCTAATTATTTAATCACAGATAAATATAAATGAGACAAAGAATTTTAAAGTGGTTCAGCCTTATAAGAATGGCCTACGTCCACTGTTTCTGTTATTGCCAAGTGTTTTTGGAGTTCTCGATATGTAGTTCTATCAAGAAATTCCGGTCCCCTTGAATGAGGGTAATACAATGTATTTATAGCCTTGAGGCTATAATCTGAAAGGGTGATACATTAAATGATATACATATGAAAGGGTAATTCATTTAATGCTCTTCAAGCGTGTGCGTCAAGATGATAAGCATTCAATGAATAGTTGAACTGTTGATTATCTGGCAATCAATGTTGTGGTCGAGATGCAGCTCGAACCGCCTTAGTTGCTCGTCGTTCAAGAGTTCCTCAGAGCGTTGGAGTTCCTCGGAGAGCTGGAGTTCCTCGGAGTATACTTGTTGCTCGGAGTGAGTCTGACTTGGTCGGGGGAATAGACTTCCTCGTTGCTATAGATCGACATGTGTCTTCTTGTGATTCGTCTATATCAGCATACTAATTTTGGTATCAACATACCCTTTGCCCCGGGCCAGGGATATAATATATACCGTAAAAGTTCGGAGAGTGGGGGTGTTGGGCCCTCCCACGTTAACCCACTATCCCTAGAATATCTCGTGAGAGATTTTAGGAACAGGATGGGTTGTTACTAACTAACTGTGTTTGAGGCTTTGGAGTTTGGACCGAACTCTTCCTATTGTGAATAAGGCTCGGTCCGACTACTTCTTTAGGCTACAAAAATGGATGAGGTACCCACACCAATCATTTGAAATAAAAATATATATATAATTTCAAAATGATAAAACAAAAGCAAAATATGTTAATGAAATTACTAAAAAAACATTAAAAAAACATAGAAGTGACAACGTTTTATTAATCAGGAAAGAAAATAACGTTTTGTTAAATAAAGTAATAGATGAATTAATAAACAAATACGTTCAACGTAGAAATACAAAACATAGAAGTAACATAGTGGCTCTATTTTCATATGAATAGAAAAAAACTTCTGATATCAGTTAAAAAAATACATATGAGAAAAAAAAAATACCTCAAGGCAAGACTGTTTAGATTTTCTTAAGGGTTGTTTCGATGTTCTGATTCTCTGCCGATTTGTTTGTTCGAGTTGAGAGATGGGCAAGCATGGGTTATGGAGAGGCTCTGAGGTCTTATCCAATGTTGTGAAAATTTCTGATTTTGAAATGTAAAATATAAAGAAATTTCTCCAATGAAAATCTCTATCCCATATGATGTCTAGGTGTCAAGGTATAGAGAATTTCTCAATGAAATTTTTAAATGACATGGATAAAAATAATTAGACTACACATTACCCATAATTTTTCTACAATTGACACAAGATAGAATCACTTGTAAAAATAGCAATACGGGAGATACTATTTTGTGAACATTGTATTGATCGTAAAAAAAGTGACACCTCACATAGTGATTTTCTAACAAGACATTGGCATTGTTCCAATAGCATAGCTAAATATGAATAGGATGGCTCAACGTCAAAAGAAGTAAGCTTCCTTCCCTTGATTGAATTTGGCTTTGCTGAGCTCGTAATCAATCAAAAAGCTTATTGATTATAGAATAGAAATCTCCAACCGTTGGGAGATTAATAAGTATATAATTGGATTTTGACGTGTGCAATGAGCATTAGTCCAGAACTGCAGTCAACATCAATTACTGAAAATTCAAGAAACTAAGGACCTTCTTAGCCTCCCACTACAGTCTTCTTACATCACAATATTGAATTGAATATTTCTCTTTG
Source organism: Sambucus nigra (assembly GCA_949130495.1). Taxonomy (NCBI): domain Eukaryota; kingdom Viridiplantae; phylum Streptophyta; class Magnoliopsida; order Dipsacales; family Adoxaceae; genus Sambucus; species Sambucus nigra. The sequence goes on from OX422219.1 coordinate 228,080,419, forward strand.
GGTGCGATGCAATTTAATATTGGAGCATAATGCATATCTTTGATATATAACCCCAAAGAACCTTACCACAACCTCACCATTCCTTTAGTACAAATTTTTACTTTGTTCCCACCTCCATTACTTTCGCATACTACTAGAAATTCGATTTCCAAGATATGGAGGGAAGAAAAATCGTTGGTTGGGCTGCAAGAGATACATCTGCTATTCTCTCTCCTTACTCATTCCGTCTCAGGTTTAAATAAATATATATATAACTTATAAGTGTTTTCCTTTTTTGAAGTCCCAAATTAAGAGTTGACAGTTTTGAAACATAATCAACAAATCATATTTCACAATAGGAACAAGTCCTGATGGTGACCATATATTGATCGAGTGTATATTTAAAGCCATCATATTCAAATAAGAACTTTTAATTTGAGACGAGTTAGTATGTCTTATGTGTGGCTAATGTAAGATAAAATGAGTTTTTAAGTTTTTGCGAGAAACTCTACTGAATTATTTTCAATGCAAGAAACCCCTTGACTGCCTGACCTATGCATTTTATTGAAAATACCTCTGGTGAAAAACGTCGCTACAAAGTGTCCAAAGTGGAGTTTTTGCATAGTTTCATGCAAAGAATGTAAAGTCCAAGGGGATTTTTTGCACTTTTCCCCCTATATATCTAGTATCACCATAGTTGCTGATTTTGAGTTTCTTAATGAGCAGGAAAACAGGTCCTGAAGATGTAGTGTTAAGGGTATTATATTGTGGACTAGACCACTCAGACCTTCATCAAATTAGGGGTGAAATTCACAAACCCAATTACCCTGTAGTCCCTGGGTGGGTACTTTTACATCCTTCCCTTCATTTATTTATTTATGTCAACACATTTTTGCATATCTTATATGACAACCTAATCTATACACTGAAGTAAAATTCTAATCGCGTATATTGTTGATTATTGGAATTTGAAGGCATGAAGTGGTGGGAGAAGTAGTAGAATTGGGTTCAGATGTAAAAAAATTTAAAGTAGGAGACATGGTGGGAGTTGGATGTATTGTTGGGTCATGTGGGGAATGTTTGGCATGCAATTCCAACATGGAGCAGTACTGCAACAACAGAATCTTCACTTACAATGGTATCTACAAAGATGGAATGCCAACTCAAGGAGGCTTCTCTTCTGCCATGGTTGTTCATCAAAAGTATGTGAAACAAAACTCAACTTTTATCCTTCCCCTTTTTGGTCGATATAAATAATCTTTTCAGATATCACTCATGTATTTACTATTTAGGAATATGTTTTATAAAGAAAAAAAAATCCTACATTTTTTGGTTTAGTGAGATGAGGATGCTTCGATGGATGATAGGAATTACTAGAAAGGACAAAATTAAAAACCAGCACACGAGAGAAAAATTAAGAATTGCTTCCATTAGCGATAAATTAAGAGAAAGTAGACTTAAGTAGTACGGACATATGTTGCGTAGACCAGTAGATACACCTATAACAAGAGAAAGATTATTGAAAATAGAGGATAAAAGAGAAAAGGGCCGCCCTAAACTATCATGATAGGAAATTATTAGGAGAGATCTTAAGGAATTAAACTTGAATGATAATATTGCATATAATAGATTAGAATAGAAAAGGAATAACCATGTGGTCGACCCCATATGATGGGATTGAGGGGATGATGATGATGATGGGTAAGAGTGACTTCGACTTCGCAATACACTATATCACATAAGAATTTTTTGTATACATTGAGACCGTTCATCACGTAAAAAAAATTGTCAAATATTGTCAAACGAGTAGGCTCATAACTGAGATTCTGTGTTATAGGCACCAAATATTTTTAGCGGTGGTAATGTTTTGCCAACATAGTGTAGAATTATTTTCAAGTATAGTGTAGTGTTAGTGATAAAATAAAATTGGGTGCCTCTTACGGAAAATTGTCCTAAAGCTTTTTTCTGGGTTTAGTAACATAGCACCCAAATCCATTTTAGGGCTATCATCACAACTTTCGATCACCAATGTTATGACACTACCACGCAACTTTGATGAAAAATACCACTTTGTATTGCCTTGTATGCTTATACCTAAAATCATTCTGGTATTCAATTATTGCCTTCTTGATAGAATGAAAACAAATTTCAATTATTCATAATATTGTCAAAGAAAAAGAATTCAAAGAAGACTCTAATTTTAAGACCTTTATGAGTAGTATGAATGAACATAAAATAAATGTATGATTGCAGGTTTGTGGTCAAAATACCAGAAAAGTTGTCACCGGAACAGGCAGCGCCGTTATTATGTGCAGGGGTGACAGCTTACAGCCCCTTGAAACAGTTTATTGGTTCCAATAAGGCTCTCAAGGCTGGGATATTAGGGCTAGGAGGAGTTGGGCATTTGGGTGTTTTGATAGCCAAGGCAATGGGGCATCATGTGACTGTCATAAGCTCTTCTGATAAGAAGAGAGACGAAGCTTTAGAGCATTTGGGTGCGGATGCTTTTGTGGTGAGCTCTAATGTTGCTGAAATGGAGGTAGCTGCTTTTAGCCTCGACTATATACTTGATACTGTACCGGTTGTGCACCCTTTGCAATCCTATCTTTCACTTCTCAAAGTTGATGGAAAGATATTTATAGTTGGAGTTGCTACCGAGCCGTTGCAATTTGATGCATCTGATTTGATCCTAGGTATGTCAGTATTTGTTCATAGCTATGAAGTTAACTTCACAAAATCATTGTTTGTGTCTTGATATAGATAAGTGATGCAAGGAAGGCATCAAATACCATGTACAACATAAACTTAAGAAATCACAAGTTATGAGACTTGCAATGCATTAGTTTCACGGGTTCATTAGTTGTTGGACATCACGCGAATAGAACACGAGATGCCATTTGTGTATTGGGGAAAATACTCTTCAATATGTCATATTGTCAGCTCAGTCTGCTTGATTGATGTCTTTCAACGACTTGAAATCTCACTAAATAGGAGAGTTAAAGTTCAACCGTTATTTGTTGGTACCCACAATTGATTGATGATTGTGATTCCTTAACTCAGCAGTCCTATCTTATTTATTTATTGTCGGTGACATTATTTTTTGTCTCTATTTATTCTATCCAAAATAAGATCTTATGCTAAAGCACAACTTATCATTTTTTTCTTTTGCGATCGTGGTCCATGTCAATTTACCACATATTTTCTCTATTAGTATTACCCTGTTTACATCCTGTGTTGTTTAGTGATGTTACTTTTACTTATATGGTAATAGCATTATAATTTAGAATGAAAGATTTTCCGTAACGATATATCATATTGTGTTTGTGGTACTTGTGTTATGCCATATTAATGGACTTAAATAATAATATATTGTGGTAGTTGTACCATATTTAGATATGGCATGTCTGGATCAAGGTCAAAAAATGGACTCAAAAACGCAAGTTTTCTCCCATGGATGTATTTACAACAATGCCAATGAACAAGTTCTTACATTTAGTACTCTTTTCTTCAGACAAGTAAATTAGCAGACAATTTACTTGGAGATGTTTCTTTCCATCACAATTAATTTTTTTTGCGTTTGTATTTTTATATTATGCAGGAAAGAAGACGATTAGTGGGAGTTTCATTGGTAACATGGAAGAGACACTAGAAATATTAGAGTTTTGGGTGGAAAAGGATTTGAAGACAATGATAGAGGTAGTGAAGATGGATTATGTGAACAAGGCATTTGAGAGGATGGATAGGAATGATGTAAGGTACAGATTTGTGCTTGATGTGGCTGGCAGTGACCTCGAGTGACAATATGCATGTCAAGTGTCAACGCCAATGCTGTAATTAACTTCTGGAAATAAATTGCCTGATAGTGTCGGCTAAGAATAATATTGCAAGAATCCACGTGACAGATAGCTGTGCAATCATAGTATATCAGAAATGCATTATGGAATTGTGCAAAATGTTTTTATAAAATAGAATTCGGAGTGATATATCACTCACCTATCTAAAAGTAAATTGGTAAATGTTCACAATTATATTTTGTTTGTATAGATTTTTAAATTATTGCAGACGCAATATTTATTTAATTTAAAAAAATTATAATAAATAAAAATTATAAGATTTACCACAAGACACGAAATAAACATTTAAAAGAGAGGTCGAGACGTTTGTGTTTTACTTCAATGTGGTTGCTTGGTTTATGGCGTGGAAGTGGATGTTTATTCCTGGATCTTTTTTGGTTTCTAGTAAATAATACACCTTTTCCCGAGGAGAGAAGAACAGTTTATCGTAGCTTTTATTGTTTTCATGGAACTTGGGCTGAATTTGATTTGTCTAGTAACACCTTTTCGTACTCTGTATTTGTTCACGTTTTTCTTTTATGGGGAATATATCATGTCAAATTAATATTTTAGCTAGGTGAACAGTATTTGTATTTTCGCTTTGTGGCAGTATACTCGATGCACATGCTTTTTTCTATGAATATATGGAAAATATTCAACATATATGTGTTGTTTTTCACTGCATATGTTATTTTATTCCTTGTATACATATTTTCATTCAGTGTTGAGAGAAATTTTTCCCCATCTATATGTGAGAATACATCATGTCATAAATTTGTAGACGTGGTGATATATGATGTGTAAGTTATCCAAACAAGGGGATTTTATAGTCCATAAGATCATATGGATAATTAAAGAACCTTTAAAAACTTTATATTAGGACTTACTGAAAAATACATTAAAAAGCCTCGTAGCATTGTAGCTATTCTTCATTTTACTAGAGATCACTGTCCCAATCAACCTTGTAAACGAAAAAACATGATATGCAACAGAATGTTTATTTCAAATTCTAATCCTTATGGCACTGGGACACAGAACTAAGCTACAATTTCAACAGGGTAGTAGTCAATTATTTTAGTAATAAAATGTCGAACTCAACTAATGTTACAAGTAATGAACACGTGACCAATGTACAAAGCTAGTCTCTTCATTGTACGAAGGGCCCACGGATTAATGCCAAACTTTTTCCTCTTTTTAAAGGAAAAATGAAAGGAATGAACTACTGTTACAACAAGAAATGAATTGTTCGTTTTTCTTCGTTGTTTAACAGAAAAAAAATAAAATAAAAAAATATTAGAGAGAACAATGGACTCGCTGCTCAATTATCTTTCCCTTTGCCACTTACTTCAGAAACTTTATTGCCATCATATGCAGGAAGGAAGAACGTTCCCTGATTCTTCTGCAGAAACCTAAAGGGCCAAAAATTATTTCAAGCATTACAAAATAAAAAGGTTTTAAATTTTTGTGGACAACATTTAAATGAAACGATCTAGTTCAAATTCCCAAGTAACTGAACATAAGTAGAGTGTTTTTCATACGCAATCACTACCAAAATCACCACCACATATAATGTATTAAAATAGATATTATACTTGAGAAAGTCGAGCAATTTCTGATGAATGCGAACCAACGTCTCCTCTTCAATGTTGACATATGACAATAACTCTGGCAACTTAACTGCAAAGACAACATATCAAAATTATGGGAGATTCTTGAAACAAAGAGTAAAATCTGGGGAACATAAGACTGGCAAAGCCAAGCCGATTAGAAAGCATATTATCATTTAAGAGTGAGCATGTACCAAAGAGGCGTAATAGATGCTCAGCACCATATATACTTGACGGGGAAACATCATCTACAACTGCCTCATAATACTGTTGGCGCTCCTTTTTGTATAAAAGAATAACCGGCAGTGCTTTGTCAAAGTAACAACGTAATCCATTCAGAATTTCTCCAACCACATCTGGCCTGTACCCAGTAACAGTGTAGATGTATTTATATACAAGTATAAATGCATATCCTCAGATTTATCAAAACACTCAATGCACAGGCAGTATAAAATCATAACAAGAATATCATAAATTTTCATCTACAGATATTGCGGATACATTCTACATCTGTGTATCCAAGAAAACAGACACCAAGAGTTAAAATTATATATAAATAGATGAATGTTCATTTTTACCTCTTTTACATCCCCCAAAACAATTACTAAGATATACTACAGGCTGTAACATAATCAAACTACTGTGTTAAATTTTATAAATTTAACTGAACCATTGTGTTTAAATTAATTGCACAACTGACAATGCACTAGCTGAAGATATCCCCTTATAAGAAAGTAGTCCCTCGGTTCCAGCTAACCAGGCTGGGGTGTAGAGGGAGAAAGATTGAGGCATTACCTGCTTCAGGAGAACTGTTACAAGGTTGAAGCCATCACTATCAAGAGTCCAATTGAAGTCTAGATGGAGGATGAAAACAGACACTAGTTATAGACTGAGAAACAAAAGTTGGGCAGGTTCAGCCACTATGAAAAGCCAAGGCTGAAGTCATAGGCTTAAATAGGTGGTACCAAGCCTGGGTTAAAATTTTCTTAGTATGTCGATGAGGGGTGCCCAAAGCTCTGACTATTAGTGACTTCTTGGTTGAACCTAGTTCCAAAAATAAGTAACAAAACATATAGGGCACCCACAGGACCCGCCATTCACCAATGCTAGGGCACTCCTGCGGCCCACAAGTAAATGACATTGTATGGGTCACTCACACGGCCCACCCATAATATAATATATAAAGAGAACTCACAAGCAATCCAACACGTGAGAAACGGTAGACTGTTGGATCCAAATCTCAATTCCCAATAGGAACTGGCGAATAATTCAAACAAGCAATGACTGTATATACTCGTGACCTACCTATTTAAGCGCTGGTCCCAATAGCTCATGAAGTTTCCAACATACATATCAACCCTCGTATTCACTTCCATATGGACCGACATCACTCACTGCCAAAGTCGTAGGCTTAAATAGGTTGTACCAATCTTTTGGACCAAAAAATCTCTTCATATAGGCCCATGTTAGTGCCAAATGTCATGACGAAGTAGGTAAGACGTGCTACTACTCCCAATACAGCACTTGGTGCTGGTTGCTCTGACTAATGATTGAGCAGTGGCATGAAAGTTGACCACCAAGAGCTTGGTCGCTTCCATTGACCAGGAGGAAGAGCATGGTTCAAAATCTCGGTCTCAATCTCCATCCCCGTATTAGACACCTGATTTTTTACTCGGTTGCGGTATCGGGCAAATACGCAAAGATATGCTATTTAGTGAGCCCAAAAAAATTTTGAAAAAATTATTGAGAACTTTTAAACAATAAGACTAATAGTGTTGACCAATTAGATAAGTTTAAAACCATCATTTGATATGCATAGCATTGTCTAATTGATTTTACTAACACGCGTCGAACTTGTCATATTCAATTCCTCATAAAAATCAATATTAAGTTAGAAAAACAATCTACGGACACATAAATCTTCATAAAGAAGTTACATAGAAGTTAATAGAAATGTTACAAATGTTATTTTTTCACAAATGTTTCTTTACAACTGTCATCAATATCTATTTTAGAAGTCATTGTATATAATAACAAGCATTTTTTTCATGAATTATAAATGCAAATATTCATTAGCTTATTTAATAATTTTACAAAATTGATATTTTTTTAAGTACTGATTTATTAAAAATGAAAGAACAAGTGTTTAACATTTTTTTACAATTTTTTATAAAAAAATTTACAAAACTTTTCACTTTTTTTCCCAACAAAACAGTTTATTTTTCTTAAAAAAATTATTTGTACGAGTTATTAAGAAAATAAGTTTTGAAGAATTTTTTAAAAATTTTATAAAAGAGTCATGGCTAAAATTTTAACATTTGTGCAAAAGAGTAATGACTAAAATGAGAAAACAATCCTGTTCAAAGGAACCAATAATTCTTTCATTTTTTTTAAACAGGTGAAAATAAATTATATTTTTTAATTAATAACAAATTTAGCATTTTAGTTCATCCTTCAAAATCCAAATCTATATGATATAATAATTAAAGGATTTAAATAAAAACAAAAATGATGGTGGAAATTAAGAAAGTAGTGCATAAATAGGAAAAAATAATTAAAGGACTCATTGGCAAATATGTCTTTTACTAGTGTGAAGTTATACAATGTAAAGTCGTCTAATGTGAATACAGTAAGTCACTAAGGGGGACCATTTTAAACTTTTCTCATTCTTTTCTGTTTGAAGGACACGTGTCACTGTACAAAACAATTATCAAATTTTTTTTTACAATTACAAATGTAAAAGCTGTTACAAAACCAAATATAAACACCAAAAAGCCCATTTACAAACCCCTAAAACCCTCCTACCTTTGCTGCTGACCCACCATAAACTCCCAAAACCCCTTGCGAACATAACCAAACACGAAAGCGAAAAAACGATTGAGCCCGCCATGGAAGAACCTTAGCTGCGATCAACTTTTCTAGCCCTAAATCTAGTTGCAATCAGCTTTTTGAACGTAAAAATCGGCCGATATCTTGACCATCTCACCCGTATTGGCTGATATCTCGGCATTATGAACCGGTATCACCGATATCTCAGCAATATTCACCGAATCAGATTATTTGCGGTATCGCCGATATCTCAGCTATATTCACCGAATCAGATTATTTTCAGGAACATGTAACAAAATCGTCCCATTGCCTTACGATACCGAGTCAACTCGGCCGAGACTTTGAACCATGGGGAAGAGTTTTGCTTCCGGTCATATCAAGATGCAGGAATACATATTTCACCCATGATGGTGAATACGTCTTGAAATATCAACCAATACCCACATAAGATGTAGACAATAAAGATGATTTGAACTCATTCACATGAAATTAATAAATACAAATACAAAATAAGGCAAAGCAAAATCTAACGAGTCTCATACATACAGTTTCCATAGATAAGATTCAAATGATGAGCTAATTAAAGAAATGCCAGAAGAATAAGAATTGAAATTCACAAGCACAAACAGGAAATGAAGCGAAAGACAATAGCTACCAAATTCTCTAGCTTAAAACGATTATCAGATTTGAATGCAAAATTAATAGAACTTACATGCCATCTTTCTTTGTCCTGTATTCAAGATACTTCGTCAATATGTCATCAACATTTGGAGAACGTGGAAGTTTAACAAGCTGTGAGAGAAGGGAATTCAGTGAACCAACTTTTGAGACATTAATTAAATGATGCAATATTAAAAAATACCTAAATTAGTTTCATAATAAGGAATGGCAAAGAATACCAATTAAATTTTCATAAAAGATGTATCCAGTAAGAGATACTAAAAGATGTATCCAGTAAGAGATACTATTGCAGTGATGTTTAAATAGCAGCACCACACATACACATTAGTCGCTTCTTTGATTTAAACACAGAAAGCACTCACCAGATAGCGTCACCCCCCCCCCCCCCCCCCCAACAACACACACACACACACATTTTCATGTATATTCAAATGAAAAGGTGAAAGAGTAACACCTAACGGCTAAGATTCCTAAGAACATAAGTACCTTATCCTGCTGGACTATGAATTCCCAATCATCGACTAGTTGCTTCTTTAGAGTTGACGGAATCTGAATTTTGATGAGCTTTTCGGCAGATATATTATCCTTCTGCAATAATGAAACCCACACTTGGACGTCAAAAGAATTGCTTTTAGAATAGGTTATGCGTGAGTGAGTGAGTACTTGTTATCTTTGACTCCACCAAAGAACAGATGAAATAAATAAATAATTAAACTTACTTGAGCCAAGAAATATCAATTTCCAATACAGAAAAATGATGCATATAATGTAAAGGCCATAAGCAACAGATACAAAAATTAAAGAGCATTTATACTGATGGGAATCCATTTTATTTTCCTTTTATTTTCATTGTATTTTCTATTTTTAGTTCTTTTTAGGCCTTTTCTTTCCTTAATTAGTTTCCAAGCATGTTTAGGACTAATTAGGCATTCTTTTATTTTTAGTTGGTATTTTTAGTCATTTTAGCTAATTACTTGATTAGCAAGTAATCATTCCCTTACAAATACACCATGTAATCTCATTTGTACTTACTTTTGCAATACTTGAAATATAAGACAATTCTTGATTCTCTCTCAAATTAGGGTTTGATATTTCTTTTTAGCCATTGACGTGTAGTCTACGTCAAATTGGTATCAAAGCGAGGTGTCGTTCCCCAAGTGGTGTATTGGTGTGTTAATATTTACTTTCAATGGCTCCAAAGAAATCTAAGCCACAAGCGGAAGAAATTCAAGAATTGAAAGATAGCAATCAAGAATTGAAGAAGAACAACACCATCAACAAACCCTACTTTCCCAAGGCCCCAACAAAAAATTTGAAATCCTTCTCCAACTTTTCTCTACAAAATCACCCTTCAGTCTTCCCCAAAACCCTAACCCTAGCCCCCAAAACATCCCATCCCCACCCACGCTTCCGCAACCATTTCTACCCAAGAATCCCCGGAACCAAACCTCCACAGGCCCGGAAAACAACCTGAAATTGCAGAACCTCTACCTGAGCAGATTCCGGCGCCAGAAAACACAATTACTGGACCAGATTCCACCGATAAAGGGCAGACAGACCCACTGCTGCGTCGGTCCACCTTTCCGGTGGCCGAAGCCCCACCACCTGCTCCTAATCCATGCGATTCCAACCGTAAAGCCTTCAAACTCATACTCCGGTCCCTTATCAGACCAAAGGAACCCACATTTGCCCCTATTCTGTCCAGCCGACTTCAATAAACCCCATAACGCTGCTGCCCGGGTAGAAAAAACAACCCAGAAGACCCCTTGAGGTCCCAAACCCACTTTCCATCCTACCAAGCAGCTGCATTCTTTTTCTAGCCTCAAAAAAACCCTCCCACATGTTCAAGAACTAGGGTTTGAGGGCAAGAAAATGATTTTTGACCCCGGGGGTAGATATTTGGTGTTGAACATGAGAAGAATGAGGAAGAAGATGGATCTTGAGTTAAAAAATGACCCTTCCTCAAATTTTCAAGAAGTCTTTGCGCACATTTTTGGAACTTCTCATGCAATTCTCCAATTTTGCAAGTTCGAGGACAAACTTTTTTGAAGTCGGGGAGCGTGATGGGAATCCATTTTATTTTCCTTTTATTTTCATTGTATTTTCTATTTTTAGTTCTTTTTAGGCCTTTTCTTTCCTTAATTAGCTTCCAAGCATGTTTAGGACTAATTAGGCATTCTTTTATTTTTAGTTGGTCCTTTTAGTCATTTTAGCTAATTACTTCCCTTATAAATACCCCACATAATCTCTTTTGTACTTACTTTTGCAATACTTGAAATCAAGATTCTAAAAACGTAGGGCGTGATCGAGGGGTGGAGGTCAAGCCAAGCCTTAGAAGCCTAGGCGGGCCTTAGGCGTAAAAAGGCGTGAAAAGGCGTTTAGGCCTTCTTAATATATTTTGATATTTTTTAACCATAACAAGGCTATTAAAATACTAAAATTGTACATATCATAAAAATATGTCTGAATATTTACAAATTAAAATACTATTTGATTATTTTGGATGAGATAATTGTCCGATTTGTAAAAAAAATCTTTAAAAGGCGATATCGTTTCACTAAAGCATTTTTGTTTTTAAAAAAAAGTGCACCTTAAGGGTTTTACCAAGAATAAGGCGTAAAAAGCTTAAGGCGGGGCGTTTCTTTCAAGCCTCAAGCTTAGGAGGATTTTTTAGAACAGTGCTTGAAATATAAGACAATTCTTGATTCTCTCTCAAATTTGGGTTTGGTATTTCTTTTTAGCCATTGACGTGTAGTTCACGTCATATACACACATACACGCATATATGTTCATTTACATGTATGTGTATTAGACAATTTTGATCTTCATGAAAGCATGACCTTATCAGAACTCTGAAATCAATGAAATCTAAAAAAAATATGCAGATAAGCAGATAGCTAAGAGCAAAACCACCTTTGAATTGAAGCTCACGTGTAACTAAGTTTAAATTAAGCAAATATTTATTGAATGAAAACACTAAGGGTCCGTTTGGTTAATGTTGGGCAAAAGATTTGGCATGGCAAAATTTGCTTAGGCAAATATTTTTTTCCTCACATTAGGCTATCAAACACCAAATGAGGTAAAACAAGTTTTTTTGGCAAAACATTTTAATAACACATTTTCGTCCATGTTATCATATATAATAATTAAAAAAAAAAAATCGACCCAAGTTTTATTTAATGAAAAAACAGTTTTTTCCGAAAAAACAATTTTTACAGTTTTTAAAAATGTTAAAAAATGTTACGAAAAAACAGTTTTTACATTACGAAAAAATGTTTTAAAATGTTATGAAAAAACAGTTTTTACGTTACGAAAAACAGTTTTTACATTAAAAACAGTTTAAAACAACTTTACCGTTTTTCTTAACAATTTTTAATAATATTAAAAACAGTTTTTAAAACATTACAAACAAGTTGGCAATATTCATAACAGTTTTTTAAACTATTTAAAACAGTTTTTAAAATTGTTTTTTAAAACTGTAAAGCAGTTTATATAATATATTCAAAACAGTTTTAAAAAATGTTAAAAACAGTTTTTACAATATTTTTATAATATTAAAAACAATTTTTCAAAACATTACAAAACAGTTTTTAAATATTTATAACAGATTTTTTTAACTATTTAAAACAGTTTTTAAAATTGTTTTTTAAAACTTTAAAATAGTTTTTATAATATATTCATAAAAGTTTTTAAAAATGTTAAAAACAGTTTTTACAATATTTTGTTAATACGGTTTTTTAAATAAATTGTAAAACATTTTCTTAACAATTTTTTATAATATTAAAATCAGTTTTTAAAACATTACAAAACAGTTTTTAAATATTCATAATAGTTTTTTTAAGGGTCAATTATTGAATAGTCCCTACTATAAATATATATTTTTTAAAAAGGACACATATTTTTAGTTTAACCCATTTAGTCCCCCAAGCACTCAATATTCTCTTATTTTTAGAGGTCCGCGCCAGCGGCACTCCCTCTCCAAAATATGTGGCAAAGGACTTTTTGAAGCTAAATAAAAAAGCTTGGACTAAATGAGTATTAAAAAATGTTCGAGGGACTATTTGGTATATGTCCCTTTTTTTAATAATTTAAAACAGTTTTTAAATTTATTTTTAAAACATTAAAACCGCTTAAGAAGTTAGCAAATTTGTTGGCAAATAATTCTCACTCAAATAAGTAAGCAAAGTTGCCAACACCTTATGCATAATGAGTGTTGTACACTACAAACAATGGCACGTCAAATTGTGCAACCAAACACACTAAATTGTAGGCAAATATCTCATTTGCCAACTTATTTGCCATTTGCCATGGCAAATAAGTGGATTCAAACGGACCCTAATATCATTCTGCAAATCCACACTACTATGAAGCATGAACATGAGTACAGCACAAACAGTTACATGACGGCTTCCTTGAGGTGTTCATGCTCTTTATCCACACTAACTTGCATGTAAAATATGATATTGTTCAAGGGTACACTTGAGTATAATTAAAATGTGACTACTACTGAAAAATTAATAATATACAAGACTGGGACTTGTAAATATATTAAAACAAGGGGATTCTTTTAGAAATAAAAGACAGTCAGAAAGAGATCTTTGTAACAAAAAAATAAAATCCGCAATGATTAAATCTAAGGTATGTATGCATATGCGCGAACATATATTTAAACATGTTATTTTGGGGACGAACGTATATGGCAAAAGCTATTCAAATGAGTTTCTGGAAAGCCTAAGAAAATACTCAGCACTTTCTACCCTTGCTCCATTCAATATATAAATTTAAGAAGCTGAAATATCCACAAAACAGAAAATAAATAATTTATAGTATAAATTAGCAATAGTGTATAGAGTTAAACCTCAACACCAGAGTCGCCCTTTCGCTTCTTCCCTTTCGCCCCTGCAAATAATATCCAAGTAAGAAAAGGTCTTATCTATAACAATGTTTAAGCATGTTAACCACTTAAGAATGGTATACACCAAAAACCTTTAGCAGCCATAAAATCTAATATAAATATAGTTTAACTTTAAGATAATATGAAGTTAAGGAGAAATAATGCAATGCAGTATATAAAGATTAAGCAACACTGGACAACATAAGAAATAGCTCAAAACAAGTTAAGTAAGCTTGGGATCGCATTAGGAAAAGAAATGAATAAATGGGAAACTGGGAAAATGGCAATTCTCATACACTCAAAATCATCCAAAAGGTGAAACGATGAGATCTTAGGCATTAGGCATTATTCTTATGCATATGCATAAGCTTAAACCTTTTTTCGGGAGAAAATTTAAAATTAAGGACGCTTTTTATTACAAAGTTGGTAAAAGATAGAAAATAGTTTATTATTTTTATGAGAAGTTGAAAAAAGAGTGGAAAAAGACATGAGTAGCTATATAAGATGTTTTCTTACTCCTTCATACCCCATGGAATCCAATTTTTCAACGGATGGTTATGAAAAATATTGTCCATAGAATTTACGAAAACTAATGCTCCTATAGAATATATATACAAAACACCACAATAGCAATGAATTAGTAAAACAGAAGTGTGTTTCACCGAAAAATGTAATGTCAATTAAACACAACCCAGCGTCATTGAGAGGAAAGTCCAAGGGTGGGGTGGGAAAGAAAAACAGAATCTAGAAAAGCAAGTTTTTTTTAGAATGCAACATAGACTATGATACCAGTTTAGTAGAAGCGTAGAGCACATAACAGGCTGATGACGCTTTTAAGTCGCCATTTGAATTTGTATCAGCAGCTCTAGCTCCAGCACACACAACAATGGAGATGTATATAACAGCACAGTGATGTAAATATGAGAAAGGGATGAGGATAAAAGGAAAGACAACAGAATTTAAGTGGTTCGGCTATGTCAGTCTACTCCAACAGATAACATGAGTATGGTTTTTCACTAGAAATGAGGCTCTAATGGCCTGAAATACACAACTCTCAAGTTCTCTCTATATAGTGAATGAGAGAGTTTAGCTAGGGTTTTCTATTTCTGGGTCCCTTCTTCTAGGGAAGAAGATGGGTTTATATAGTGCTCGGAGTGTGCAATGTACCCCTAGGTAGGTAGGTATAGAACATGTGCATGAAGAAGCCTCCAGTAGGGTGTGGACACCTGTCCCTGGCACAAGTAGATCATGATGATGCAATTTTCCCTCACGTGAGGGAGAGATCTTGTTATAACGGTTTATCCACGTGGATCAATCAGCTGTAACCCACGCGCATACTACCACGCGTGCCCAATCCCACACGCTCTGCCAGGTGTCAACTATCGGCCGTGCTGGTCCAAGTCGAGACCGAGATGTCGAGTCAGTCCTTTGATGGAATGGTGGTCGGTGTTGAGCTGAATCTGCAAAGGAGCCTAGACCTCCTAGTCATGGACGAGGCCGAGGGGACATGAAAAATAGTTGAGATCACTGATTCTATCATTGTACGTTGAGGTCGAGGACTAGTCTTCTCACGCCGGGTCCCAAGCCAAGTCATAATATGCCCTGTATGATGGTATCCAGGAGGTCGGCTTTGGCCGAGTTAAATCCGGCTAGGGACGAGGTTATACTCGGGTATATCAACCACCCCCTAGCCCTTAGTCTTCAATGTTAATGGAAGGTTGAGGGGTATAGTCGGCCGACCCCCTATATGTTTCAATCGTCGTATGAGGCTGCTCAAGCCGTGAACCAATTTTCCCGAGTGTCCAACAGTCATTTCAATGTCTCTGGAAGGGGTGCTCTGAAGCTTCCACTTGTCATTTGGTATATGGGCTGGCGTGTTGTCCAAGGATGGCAGCTGCAGACCTGTTTGGGGAGTTGTGCCCTAATGATGACTGCCTTGGAAGTTGTGTTCAATCATTAGCCCTATTTAAACGTTTTTGAAACTCCCATTTCTCTTTCTTCATTTTCTCGCCCCCACTCTCTCTATAGCAAACTCTTCTGCTTCTTCTCTTTCCTCCGTTCAAGGTTTTCCGGCAAGTTTTAGGGTTTTTTTTTTATTTTCCGGGCATCCTCTTCTTTCAAGTAACCCCCTCCGTCCATTTTCTTCAACTTTTCTTCATTTTCCAGTTAGTTTGGAACTTTATAAGTTTTCCGGTGGGTTTTTCAATTTTCCGGCGACCGTGGCCGATGGTTTTAGGACTTTTTAGGGGTTTATAGTGGTGGTTTGAGGCTAGGATAGTGGTTTTAGGCTTTCCTCCACCTTTTCTTGTATTCCTCCCTAACTGTGAGTGTCACCAGAGTTACTCCGGTCATCTTCTCAGGTGGCCTTCAAGCCACTGTTCTTGAGTTGTTCTTGAGAAAAATTGTCCAACTTTTGATTTGATCTTTTGGTCAAACCAAGTCAAACTTCTTGAATGTTAAAAACATTATATGAACTAGCAGCCCAGTATCCAACCCTTAGATGAAGATTCTTTAGGGAGATACGTAGGATTGAGACCGAGGTCGAGGCTAAAAGGAGAGCCAAGACAGACAAAACACTTTCTATCTTCCCAGTTCCTTTAGCTGTGATACCTCCTCCTGTGATTAAGGTTTCTGAGGATGAAGTCTCTGAGGAAGAGATGTCTGCTAGCTCGTACTCGTCTTCTGAGGGATATAGTCCCCCACCTGCCAATTCTTTTAATGAGGCTCTCAGCTTTCCCTCGTCTCGTGCTACTGAGCCTGACGCAGTCGAGAATTCATGCGGTCACCAACCTTCCACATCCCAATCTTCTGAGAGTATCAGTGTAATTGTCGTCGACCCCTCCATGGCCATTCCTGTGATGGCCATGACTGAGGGAGAGTTTCAAGAAAGATTTCCCTGTGGTGCCCCGGCCGCTGAGGCTCGAGCCGAGGACGAGGATTCCGACGCTGGGGATCCATTTGATTGTTCATATGCCCAAACTTTTCCTTCTGTCACCGAGGCCGACCTTCTAGTTTGGAGGCACTCTTACAGTATAAAATCCAATGTGATGATGAGAGTCTTGGACGAGGACGAAAGAGCGTACGACGGACGAGATGGCGAAATTGCCGTTTACGATCAAATGTTTAGGGTCAGATTTCATCTCCCTGTCCATCCTTCAGTCCAAGATATCCTTGCCGCCCTGGGACTTGCTCCTACCCAGTTGGCACCAAATTCTTGGAGGATTATCCTCGGCTTCATTGCCCTTTGGAAGTCGACGTATACAGACGAGCCTTCACTTGGGACTTTCAAGGCATGTTACAACGTGTCTAGCACAAAAGCTCAGCCAGCTTACTATCACCTAGGCGCAAGAAGGCCTTGGAAGAAATTCTCCACATCAACCAAACTTTCAATCATTTATGGAAACCTAGGTATTTCTTTGTATCTGGGGACTAGGAATTCTCTGCTACCGACGAGCGTTCTGAGGACGAACCGAGAGTTCCTAGTCGCTGGGTCAATCCTACAATGCCTCAGCGTAGCCGATTCAGAGAGGGTTAAGTTGCTGAGGAGCCGAGGGAAAGAGGGGAATTAGACGGAATTTAAAGACGTGATGACCACCCCTCAGAACCTTAAGAAATCTGGTTTGGGAGTTGCCCCCTTGGACAAGTTGTGTGAGTTTTCAATACTTTGAAATTTTTCCAACTCTTTTCTCGTATTCAACTGTTTTCCTAACCACTGCCTTTTCTTCTTTGCAGTCCGTCCTCCCAACACATCTAATAGCGCCTAGAATATGACGGCTCCAAGTCTACAAGCCGCTTTTGGAAAGAAGGGGAGCAAGTAGCCCCCTAAGAAGACGACAACTGGTGGGCCAAGCCGAGCCGAGGTTGGCCATAAGAGGAAAGAGCCTATTGACGAGGGGGGCATTCACCGCCAACCAAGGTTTTAAAAGGCGTGAGGCGTAGTTGAGGCGTTTTGCCTCTGTCAGGCGAGGCGTAAGCCACAAGGCGGTCCGAGGCTTAAGCTTCAACTTTTTTCTACAGAAATCATTAAAAATGATATAAAAATAATAATTAAACGAGGAACAAAATATGTATCACATCTATCATGAAAACAAATGATGTAAACTGGATTCCACAACACAATACAAATAATAACACCACTCTGTCATCATCATAATAAATATTAGACTGCCAAGACAAAAGAATTCCATAATAGTGACAACTCGCTACAATAATATAGCAAAAAAAATAAAGTCAGTTTATATATATATATATATATATATATATATATATATATATATATACAAGTAAAATAAAGTCAATTTATATATAAGTACGTTTATATATAAAACAGTAAATTTATACATAAAGTCAGTTTATATATAAGTAAGTTTATAAGTAAAATATATGGGAAAAAAATAAGAATTTAGTGTAAAATAAAAAAACCGAGTATATAATAATGTCAGTTTATATATAAGTAAGTTTATAAGTAAAATATAAGGAAAAAAAACAAGAATTTAGTGTAAAATAAAAAAGCCATCCATGTATATATATATATATATATATATAGAGAGAGAGAGAGAGTAGAAAAAACAAAAAAAAAAAAGACAAACCAGCATAGAATTCAATCGGCTAGGGTTTTTGGGTTGGAACTATCTTTGGGCAGCAAAGGACTTGTTTTGTGTTAAAAACGACAGTAATTTTTTTTTTTTTAACTTTTGACCACTTTTACCCTTAATGAGGAGAGAAAAAAGAAGCGTAAGCTCCAACAGCCTCGAGGCGTAAGCCTCAGTCACAAAAGGCGCAAGCCTCAGATAATACGGTAGAGGCTTAAGCCTCAGACGGCGAGCCTCATTTCGCCTTTTAAAACCATGCCGCCAACGTGAGATGAGGCCGAGGGGCAACCCTCTTGAGTTTGTGCCCACCTCCTCTTTATCGGACCCGTT
Organism: Sambucus nigra; assembly: GCA_949130495.1. Taxonomy (NCBI): domain Eukaryota; kingdom Viridiplantae; phylum Streptophyta; class Magnoliopsida; order Dipsacales; family Adoxaceae; genus Sambucus; species Sambucus nigra. The sequence goes on from OX422219.1 coordinate 228,099,164, forward strand.
TGAGGCCATATGGGCGGCTAATCTCGCCCAACTTAAGGCGAGCCCTGACTCGCTCATCCCTTCGATGTCGAGGTCCAAGGCAGTTGCCATACCTTCAGAGGTCGACTACAAGTTTGTGGTAAAGATGGACGCCCTCAAAATTTATGACTTTGGACTTAACCATTTGGCTCAGGTATATGCCTCGTCATTGATTTTATCATTATCTTCATACTAATTTTTCGCTCCGTCTTACTCTGACACCTGCAGTCTGTGTGCGCCTTCACTTCAGCCACCAAATGGATAGCTAAAAAAAATCCCCACATTCAAGAGGTCGAGGAAGAGCTAAAGGGGAAGGAGAAGTCCCAAAAGAAAGACATTGATAGCTTGAAGAATGAGCACACTGAGGCCCTGAACTATTTGACCAAAGAGAAGGACGACGCCATCACTGCCCTGACGACCAAGAATACCACCGACTTGGTTGCAGCTGTTAAAAAGGCCAAGGACGAGGCTATTGAAGCCTACAAATCCTCTGACGAGTTTGGTGACTTCGTTTGCCAATACCTCGAAAGGGGCATTAGAATGGCTTGCCGATGGTTGATTCTCAAACACCCTGAGATCATCTCGTCCATTAGACTAGATCTTGAAGCTCCTGACCTAGGGGATCCTCTCTTCTAAGTAACTCTGGCCAAAGTTGAAAAAGCTGTCGAGGCCGAGTCACCAGCTGCTGAAGAGGCGGAAGCTGGAGAGACCGAAGCTGGGGATGCCACTGTCGGGAATGTGCCGGTCGGGATAGGTGTTGTGGAGTTGACCGACGTCAATGAGCCGACTATGTGGGGTGGCCGCATGTGGCCCATACCCTTTCTTTTTGTATTTTACTTGAACATTTCCTCATTTGTAACCTTGTGTATCTTAAATGAACATCATATCTCGTTTAATGGAAGTATTGCCTCGTATTTATGCTTTTCATTCCTTTTTGCTCTGAATCTGTGTGATTTTAAATGGAAATGTCGTCTAGCGAAGATAACCAAACTTATGTTTTCTCTCATCCTTAGCCGAGAGATTAAATAACCAAATTGATGATTTTCAATTGGAGACCACCAAATTCATGATGTTAAATCTCAAATTTGCTCGTCTTTAGCCGAGAGATAAGTAACCATATTAAAGCAGTTCAATTGGAGAGCACCAGATTAATGATGTTAATCTCAAATTTGCTCTCGTTCTTATAGCCGAGAGAAAAGTAACCAAATTAATGATTTTTCAATTGGAGAGCACCAAATTAATGATGTTAATATCCAGTTTGCACTCATCCTTAGCCGAGAGATAACTAACCAAATTACTGATTTTTCAATTAGACGAGGGATGCAGGCGTATCTTTGGCATTTATCACACTTTTTTACGTAGTCGGTCGCGTCGTTAGCAAGGGTCGGCCACCAGTAACCAGTGTTCTAAAAGGCCCGCCTAGGCTCCGCCTAGGCCCACCTAGGCTTGAGGCTTGGGAGAAACGCATCGCCCACGCCTTATTCTTGGTAAAAGGCTTAAGGCACACTTTTTTTAAAAAAAACGAAGGATTAGTTAACAAATATTGGCTATGGAGCATGAATATGAGAAAGATGGCTACCAAACATATGAATATATTTTCAAAATTCAAGGTATGTATTATTTTATTATATTACTAGCCTTAGAATAATTAAAATAATAAAAAAAGGAAAAACGCCTTTTTACGCCTAGGCTCCGCCTAGGCGCGCCTAGGCTCCTAAGGCTTGAGGCTTGACCTCTACGCCTCGACCACGCCTCGCGCCTTTTAGAACCTTGCCAGTAACCCAGCGTTACTATCCGTTTTGCCAAAGACCATCCCCCGATATGACTCGAGCATGATGCCTCATTCACATCTTTCAAAACATACTCCACCTCTGAGGGATGGACGCGTAGTAGTAAGGGAAGCAGAAAACCCTTCTTATATAGGACATCTCCTTAATGGAGAATTTTGCCGCTTTGTATCTCAATTTCTTTCTCTCGGCTTTTAGTTCTGGCAGCTCCCCATCTTTGATATAGACCCAAAGGTCACCTGCCACAAATTAAACATTGATGAGAAGGCAAAGCTAGTCAAGCAAAGGAGACCTTATGCAAGAATGAAATACGGAGTCATCCAAAATGAGGTTAAGAAACTCCAGTCAAGTTCATCAGGGAGGTGCACTATCCAGAGCAGTGGTCCAATGTTGTGATGGTCCCGAAGGCTGACGAAAAATGGCATATGTGTGTCGACTTCACTAATCTAAGCAAAGCTTGTTCTAAAGACAGCTTCCCCTGCCTCATATAAATCAGATTGTTGATGCCACATCAGGGCATGAATTGATGAGTTTCATGGACGCGTACTCCGGATATAATCAAATATTCATGGATGAAGCCGACTCAAAGAAGACTTCCTTCATCACTGATAAAGGAACCTACTGCTACAAGGTCATGCCTTTCAGCCTTAAGAATGCAGGGGCAACCTACCAAAGGTTAGTCAATAAGATGTTTGAATAGCAGATTGGCAAGACCATGGAGGTTTATGTGGACAATATGCTGACAAAGAGCCTCAAGGCCGAGGACTATGTGGCCGACCTTGAGAGGACCTTTGATACGATGGATCTTTATCAAATGAAGCTAAACCCAGCCAAGTGCGTGTTCGGCATGGGTGCAGGTAAATTTCTTGGCATCATTGTCAACCAGAGGGGTATAGAGGTAAACCCAAAAAAGATCAAAGCGTTGATTGAGATGAAGACTTGAAAAACATCAAAGATGTGTAGAGGAGGCTGACAGGGAGGGTCACTGCACTCAACAGGTTCGGCGCAAGGGCCACAAACAAATGTCTCTTCTTTTTTAAAATCTTAAGGAAAGCGTTTGAATGGAATGAAGAGTGTGAAAGAGCCTTTCAAGAGCTCAAGACTTATCTGGGTTCTCCGATGCTTTTGTCTGGCCAGTTCAAGGAGAACATTTATTTTTGTAGTTAGCAGTGTTGGATTCCGCAATCAGCGCAGCCATCGTCCGAGATGACGAAGAGATACAGAAGTCGGTTTCCTTTAACAGTAAGACTTTTCAGGGGGCCGAGCTGAAATATCCGAGGGTGGAGAAGCTAGCGTATGCCTTGATAAATGCTTCAAGAAAATGAAGCCTTACTTTCAAGTCCACACTATGGTGGTATACTCCATTGAGGCAGGTCATCCATAAACCTAAGAAATCGGGTCGGTTGATGGCCTGGTCAGTTGAGCTCGGTTAGTTTGACATTATATACCAGCCGAGAACAGCAATTAAAGGGCAAGCGTTAGCCGACTTTGTGGCTGAGTTCACTTGGGACGAAGCCGATACCAAAGAAGACGAGATGGCACTTCTACCAGAGAAAGAAACAGTAGGTCCTGCCATGGCCGATTGTGTGTGAGCCAACCTTACAGAAAAAGATGTTCTGATCAGAAATGGTGCAACAGGTGGCCGACAGTCCAGTTTGGAGCATGTGAATGGCTCCTCATGTGAAAGCGACAGTGGGACAGGGCCCATACTGTCGGTTCCAGACGGGACTAACATTGAGGATGCGTTGAGATTCAACTTCAAAGCCTCCAACAACGAATCTGAGTAGAAGCTCTGCTTGCAGGCTTGTCCCTGGCCAAGGTGTTGAATGTCGACCACATAGTAGTTCATAGTGACTCCCAACTAGTAATAAACCAGATTCTGGGAATTTATGAAGCAAAGGATGAGAAGATAGCCAAATAATTGACCAGGGTGAAAAAGGTCTTTGGCGTACTTCAGAGAAGTGAAAGTAAAAAGAGTCTCTCGGCTTGAAAACAGCCGAGCCGACGCATTGGCAAGGTTAGCATCGGCAACAAGAGGAGAACCGTCCCAGTTGAGATATCGCAAAGACCAAGCATTGAGGAAGACGACGAGAAACTTGAGTTTTGTTTAAACATGAATTTGGGAGCTTCTTGGATGGACCCTCTCATCAAATATATTCCCGGTATATCTTTGTGGCTCCACGCAAACACACTCTGCCTTTTCTTCCATCAGTTTATCCTTCACCTCCTCCTTCAGCGAAGAGCCGTTTTGGACGGGTTTTTTCGGCCTGTTCGCATTGAGGACGATGGATTTTACCTCTTCCCAACTTAACCTTTCTTTAGCTTCTTCTCGTCCCTTAGGTTGAGAGTATCAATGTTGTATGAGGTGGTCAGTTTTTTGTGGGCCTCCCTCTGCTCAGTCGAGCTGAAGTAACATTCCCTGCCTCCACTTGATCACCTTGGACTTCCCCTACCCCATAAGGAGTCGGGAATTTTACCATCTGGTCGGGAATTTTACCATCTGGTGTACAGTAGAGAACACGACTTCAAACTCTTTAAGAGCTACACGGCCAAGGATGATGTTGTAAGCCGAGAATACGTTTTCATCCATAACAAAAAAGTTCACCTTCTTCGTTAAGCACCTCGGCCAGGTGCCCATGCAGACTTTCATTTCATACACTCCCAGAGGATGCACTCTCTCCACTAAACCCTATCAAGGGTTAGTGATACGGGATCAGTCTATTCTTGATGAGCTTTAGTGCTTTGAAACACTCTCAAAACATAACGTCAACTGAGCTACCGCCGTCTACCAAAATCCTGAATACGTCATATCCATGAACCTTGGTGCTGATGACCAGAGGGTCGTCATGGGAGCCCAAGATGCCCTTAAAATCCAACCTGAAAAATCCTACCACCAGAGTATCCATATATATCCACCTTTTTTATCTTTCCCGGTTTCGACTTAGAGGCTGCCGAGTTGACTTCCATTCACTTCAGTGTTGATTTGGCCTCTACTACATGTGCCTTGCGGTCAGGCTCTGACCCTCCACCAGCCATTCTCCCGCTGATCATTTTGACATCAAATGAAATCATATTGCAACGTCCCTTTGGCTCTGCACCATCATCATCGGACTCTTCATCCTTATCGGCCTGATGCTGTCGCCTCGACCTCTCATCTCTCGGCTCTCCCTATCTCTTTCGTGCGTCGTCCTTGGAACCACTTCAATCAACGTACTTCTGAAGCTTCCCTTGTTTGAGTATTTTCTCAATCTCATCTTTCAACGCAAAGCATTTGTCGGTGGTATGGTCGTGATCTTGATGAAAGTCACACCATTTGCTTTATCTCTCTTGTGGGGAGGAGACCTCAGCTTTTCAGGCCATCTCAAAGCTCTATCATCCTTAATTTCATTTAGAATCAAATCAGGGCTTACCGTAAGAGGGGTGTAGTCAACAAACTTGTCATCAATCGACCTCTTTTTCCCATCCTTGCCCTTAGCTTTATAGGATTTACTTCCACCAGCTTCTTTCTCATCCTCTCCCTTGGTCGCCATGGCCTCCTCCGCATTCATGACTCTCCCGGTCGTAGCCAAGAGTTCAGCCATGGATTGTGAAGGATATTCGGCCAGCTTCCAAAGTAATTTACCTTTTTGCAATCCTCCCATGAGGGCGGTCATGGCAATGTTCTCATAGTCTTCAACTTCCAGCATCTCTTTATTAAACCTTGCAATAGTCTTTGAGATCCTCGTCCTTTCCTCGCTTTACATACAGCAGCTGGGTAGCCTTTTTCCCGGGCTTCACGCCAAAGCAGAAGTTATGAATGAACTTCTCGACCAGTTGCTTGAAGTTCTCTATGGAGTTCTTTAGAGGGAAGCATACTATACATGGGTTATGCCAGTGAGAGTATTGGAGAATGCCCAGCATCTCATCTCATCAGAAACTGAGTAGATGTCGACCGCAGATTGGTACATCTCGACGTAATGGACGGGGTTTGTGCTCCCATCATACTCCGGCGTGACAGTCGGCGGCTTGAACTTGGCTGGAGTTGGGTAGCTCACAATTCTTACAACAAGTGGACCCTTCCATATACCTCCTTTGCATGGGGTCTCGGGTTTTCAAGAGATCCCCGATTTTGTCCTCCAACCTCTGAATGGAGTTGTTTCATGGCTTCTAGGCCGTTGTCACATTATCTCCCTCAGTTACCACATCATTATCCCCAGCTCTTTCTCCATCGACTGGGTGTTGCACAGGTTCTTTACCAGTCGTCCTTTGACGGCTGTTAACAACTCTTTGTTCCTCCTCTTGGCCACTGGAGGCCGAAGGTCAACACATCCTCCATTTCTCCTGGAGCTTGCAATACTGCGTGATCTGAAGAGTCGGTCTCGTAGGTCTCTACTTAATTTGTCAAGTGCCGAATCCCGGAGTTGGCTATCTCAGCTCGGCCTACCACTGTTTCCTATGCTAACTGGGATTGGGCGCCCTGTATTTCTTGAAATCTCATTAGGCTCCCAGTACTTGTCCTCATCACAACACTGGTCATCTGGGAATTCCTGACCTTGCCTCTCCAGGGGTAATCGCCTAGGGTCGACCACGTCTCTGCGTTTTTGTTGTTGTGGCACTTCTTTGTATGGGGCCGGGGGTGGTCCCCTTTTCGCCGGAGTTATTTCCTTAGCGACAGGAGTTATTATCTCCGCTACAACGCCGAGGGTTTAGCCATCATAGTTTGACTGAATGCAGCAAGTTATTCTTGCATTTTCTGTTGGCTGGCCGCCAACGAGCGCATCGTCGCCGCAACCTCAGCCATCTCTAACTGAGGAGGCGCCTGGCCGGAGCTGGGGCCAGCGCCATGAGGCAAATCGAAGGCCATCCTCTCCGGTGAATGAACAGAACAATGGGATGAGCTGCGTGAGCTAAATGAGCTGAAAAAAATCTCGAAAAACGTACCAGGAGCTCTTTCAATGGTGAAGCAAATCAAATAAGTGTGGAACTGGATCACCACCAGAGAATCAAGTGGGAAATAAGTTGAAAATGAAGAGGAAGAAAATGAAGAACCTTTGTTTTACACAGACGACACCAAAATGATGACACTATAAAGTCAGCATTTGAATTTGTATCAGCAGCTCTAACTCAAGTACACACAACAATGTAGATGTAACAGCACACTAATGTACATATGAGAAGGGGATGAGGATAAGAAAAAAGACAACAGAATTTAAGTGGTTCGGCTATGTCAGCTTACTCCACTGTGCAAATGAGTATGATTTTTCATTATAAATGAGGCTCTAATGGCCTGAAATACACCTCTCAAGCTTTGTGAATGAGACAGAGTTTAGCTAGGGTTTTCTATTCTGGATCCCTTCTTCTAGAGAAGAAGATTGGTTTATATATTGCTCGGGGTGTGCAATGTACCCTGGGTAGGTATTTAACATGTGCATGAAGAAGCCTCTAGTAGGGTGTGGACACTTGTCTCTGGCACAAGTAGATTTGATGATGCAATATTCCCTCACGTGAGGGAGAGATCTTGTTATAATTGTTTATCAATGTGGGTCAATCAGCTATAACCCACGCGCATACTACCACGCGTGCCCAATCCCACGCGCTCTGCCAGGTGTCAACTATCGACCGTGCTGGTCCAAGTCGAGGCTGAGATGTTGAGTGAGTCCTTTGATGGAATGGTGCTCAGTGTTGAGCTGAATTTGCAAAGGAGCCTCGACCTCTTAGTCATGGACGAGGCCGAGGGGACATGAAAAATAGTTCAGATCACCGATACTGTCATTGTACATTGAGGCCGAGAGCAAGTCTTCTCACGCTGGTCCCAGGCCGAGTCATAATATGCCCTATATGATGGTTTTCAAGAGGTCGGTTTTGGCCGAGTTAAATCCGGCTGGGGACGAGGTTATACTTGGGGATATCACAGGCTATTCCATAGTGATAGATCCTCTCACACCATGTCTGCAGTTCTAGGGAACATAGTTTTAGCACCCATATAATTATTATAATAGTTCTAAACGAGTAACATCACATAGTTTTAGCATCATGCCCCCCTCACTCCCAAATAACTATTATAATAGTTCTAAACAAGTAACATCACATATTTCATAGTTCAAAGTAAAGGCCGAAGCCAAGACAGATATGGCTGAGTTGACTAGGTAACGGTACCCACCGATCCAAAACGTTCCTCGTAACTATATATAATCCGATGTGGGAATCACCACTCCGCTGTTAACCATGTGAACTCATGGATGACTCACCGAGCTTGAATGCTATAAAAGGTGTGGACTCCCCTCACTATATATTTGTTCCAAAAATTCCATCAAATATTACGATTTCTAATTATAAATAGCTAGTGCGTCTCAAAAACATATCGAGATGCCTATTCATCCTATGTGCTTGCTTGTCCACACCGTTCCCCAAGCCTCCTCATCAACAAACTCCGCTTATTAATCAACAAAGCGTTCACGAATGGGTTAGGCATGTACTTTTTGCATACAAGGAAGCCTTTTTCATCTACAATGCACTCCTCAACATCCTAAGTATTCTTAACATAATACTTAAATGTTTACATCACTCATTCAAAAGTATACATCAATCGAAACCTAACACAACCACGTAAAAGCGGTCCATCGCATAGATGCACCAATATGTGGATGCTTTGGTCAAAGAACACAAGTTTCCTTTGCACATAATAGGGTGAATCGTAAACCTATCTAGCTAATATCCCTTCGAAAATAATTGTGTTGGAAAAATAATGCCAAAATGATAAGGAAACAATTGCATAATCACATGTCAATCGTGCATTGCACTGTTTCAAATTGTTTGCAGCATAGTTGACAATCGAGAAATTAGAAAGAACCTTTAACTCATATAATGTATCTGCAAACACCTTATTTTCAGCAAATAGCATCACCTTCGAAGCTATCAACCAAATGAGATGCCCACCTTCCAAATCACTTTGTAAGATTTAAAGGACTAAAGGGACATCAATCAATTATTCAATATACGACTTTCAAGAGGAAAAAACTCAAAATGAACCACCCGACTTCTTTTATCAACTATAGGAGGATTGAAAGGAGCCACTTCAACCTTCTTAAATTGAAGAAAGAAATTCATCAAATTCTACATCATTCAAATTTCTCCAGAGCGATCCCATGTGCAGATTTAGATGAGCCTAAAGACCCCAAAAGGAGCATTAAGGTTCAAATTATGTGACAGATTTGAGGGCGTGAGGAGAGCAAGTGAAAAGAGCTTCTCCCCAAACAAATTCTAATCAAAAGAGGTTACATGTGTATATTCAACTTCCAAACTTACAATGCTTTTCATGTAATTCTACCTTTTGCTTGTATCACCCAAAACTTATATTTTTTTTCCTTTTCTATAGTGGCAGGTATCCCAGCCCATATTGAATCAGGACTAGTTCCTAAGTTGTAAGCCATCATCCATATTCTTAAAGAACTTCAATCTTTAGCTCGTATCACATGCTTGACCAGTTTTTGTATTGTCAAGGTGTCCCCGCCATGGTTCAAAGTCTCAGCCGAGTCAACTCGGAATCGGCCGAGTTGACTCAGGATCGGCAGGGGACGAGACAGTACCGGGTCACGATTCGAAAAAATATTAGAGACGGCAGATATCGGCTTGACTCGCCGATATATCGGCCGGTCCGAGATGAAGGGCCGATATATCAGCCGAGATGAAGAATCACGCGCGAGATGAAGTAGAAAACAGGGAATATTGTACAATCTTGAAAAAAAACAGTACAATCTTGAAAAAAACAGCAAATCTTGAAAGAAAAAAAAACTGGGATTATTGTAAGAACTTGCCTCTTACAGCTGATGGAGACAAAATCAAGTCATGGGGTGTTGAAAAATGGTAGAATCTTGTGCTATAAAACAAAGCAGTTGCTTTCCAACTCATACACACCATTTTTCGTCCAAAAGAACCCGGTGGAAGCCCAAATTAACGCGCCTGAGAAGAAGTCAAAGCACATGTATCGCCGGGCCAAAATTTCTCTCTCTCTCTTTCCTGTTTCGTTCCTTTTTTTTTTTTTTTAGGTTTAAGAGGGCCGGTGCATTTTGGGGGTTAAAATATGTGAGTGGTTTTGGGGGGAGAGTTTAAGACGCGTGCGTGTTTTTTTTGTATATTAAGGTTTTTTATTTGTATTTGTAGACTTCTTGTAAAAAGAATGTTTAAACGTTTTTTTTTTGGTTTAAAAGAATATTTAAACGTTTTTGTTTTACAATCTTTTAAAAGAGTGTTTAAACGTTTTTTTTTAGGTTTAAAAGAATGTTTTTTTAAGTGTGTGTTTAAAAGAATGTTTTTAAGCGTGTGTTTAAACGTTGTATTTGTATATTTTTGTCATTTGATTATTTTTCCATATTAGTATTGGTTTACTATGCAATATTGAATCTGACAACTCTGTCGCGCTTTAGTATAACCAATTCTACAATGCAATGCATATTGAATGATGGGTTTGGATGTATCTCATTGGTCCACATTGTTAATCTTATTTTTTTTTTAATTCTATATTTTTTCCGAAATTTTTCACGCTCTCTAAATAGTGTATCTTTGCGTATCGCCCGATACCGCGACCGAGATGAAAATCAAGTGTCCGATATCGGAATCGATACCGAGACTGTGAACCATGGTCCCCGCCAATGTTTTAAAAACGAAAGGCGGGGTTGAGGTGTTTTGTTCCAATGAGGCGAGGCTTAAGCCTCAAGGCGTTTGAGGCATAAGCCTCTATTGAGAAGAAATAAAAATCACGAAAAAAATAAAAATAAAAAATCCTAGTGACATGACAAAAGAATGTTAAATGACGATAACTAAAAAAACAACCGCAATCCATTTCACCAACAAAATATATGTACATTCATCAGATACACATAAATACCAATCTGAGTCCTTTCTATTCACCCTCGTAATAATTCACTACAACCAAATAACTATTCCATGTTAAACAAAAAATATATTAACAGAATATATATTGTATAAAGACTGATATTGATAAGCAAATTTCAGGTGAGATTAAAGGAAAAAGATTCATTAAAAAAGAGATTTAGTGATGGAATGAGGAAGTTCAACAAATCATACAAAAGAAACGAATAAGTTTTAAAGAATGGCAACATAGTAAAAAACAAGAAGACTTAGAAAGGTATAAGAAATCAAAAGGTGAAGCAAAAAAGATTGTTAGAAATGCGCAACAAAACGCACTAGATAATCGGTATAATAAATTTGGTGCCAAGGAAGGTGAGAAGGAGATATATAAATTGGCAAGGAATAGGGATAGATTGACAAAGGATATGGGTCCAGTGAAGTGTATAAAATATATAAACCAACAAAATATATTAATTAATGATATAAAAATTCTAGATAGATGGGAGGAATATTTTCAAGGATTATTGAATGAAAAATATCCTAAAAAAGATGTTAAAACATAGAACCAAATATAGAAATGGTGTGTCCGGTTACTAAAGGAAGTAGATATATTAATAAAAAAAAATGTGGAGGAATAAGGCGATTGACCCGGATAGAATACCTATAGAGGTGTGGAGAACCTTGGAAGTATAGGGGTAGAGTGGTTAGCATGTTTATTTAATAAAATTTTAAAAGGAGAAGTATGCCAAATGAGTGGAGGAAAAAAATCATAATACCTTTGTATAAAAATAAAGGGGATATATAAAATTGCGATAATTATAGAGGAATCAAATTGATGAATCACAATATGAAATTATGAAAAAAAGGTTATAAAACAAAGATTAATAAATAAATCAACTATTTTGAACAACCAATTTGAATTTAGGCCAGGGCAATCCACCACGGAAGCTATTTACTTAATAAGACAACTCATGAACAAATGTAGAAGTAAGAATAAAAATTTATACATGGCCTTTATAAACTTAGGGAAGGCATATGATAGAGTACCTGGGGATATAATATGGTGGGCTTTAAGGGGGGAAATAATCCCTATTAGTTATATTAAAATTATTGAAGATGTGTATGATAACACAAAGACTAGGGTAAAAATTATTTGTGGAGAAACTAATGATTTTACGATTAAAATGGGCCTCCATCAAGGATTGGCTTTAAGTCCTTACTTATTTGCCGTAGTATTGGATGAGATTACTAAGGACAAACAAGTAGATGTCCCATGATGTATATTGTTTGCGGATGATATAATTTTAGTAGACACTTCAAAGGAGGCGTTAGCGATGAGAATAGACATTTGGAGAAATGCCTCTAAGGGACTGAAAATCAATAGAAATAAAATTAAATATATGGAATGTAAATTTAATAATTAGTCATTTGATTTGATAGCATAATGTTAAAGATTGAAGAAAAAGTGATAAACCAAAATAAAAAAAATCGTTATTTAGGTTCAGTGATACAGAGTAATGGCGATATGGATGAGGATGTTACAAGTAGAATAGCATTTGGACGGATGAAATGGAGACAAGCGAGTGGGGTGTTATGCGATAAGAGGATAACTAATAAATTAAAAGAAAAATTTTATAAAACGATTGTTAGGCCAGCGACCCTATATGGAACGGAGTGTTGGGCTTTAAAAAAAATGAACAAAATATCCATGTTAGTGAGATGAGGATGCTCCGATGGATGATAGGAATTACTAGAAATGACAAGATTAAAAACCAGTATATGAGAGATAAGTTAGGAGTAGCTCCCATTAGTAATAAATTAAGAGAAAGTACACTTAAATGGTACGGACATGTGTTGCGTAGACCATTAGAAGCACCTATAACAAAAGGAAGACTACCGGAAATAGAGGATAAAAGACAAAGGGGTCGTCCTAAGCTATCTTGGGAAGAAACTATTAGGAGAGATCTTAAGGAATTAAATTTGGATGATACTATTGCTTATAATAGATTAGAATGGAAAAGGACAATCCACGTAGCCGACCCATGTGATGGGATTAAGGCAAGAATGATGATGATGATGCTATTGTATAAAGATTAGTTGGCTATACAGAAATTATATTAACATTAACAGAATATAAATTTATACAGAAATAAAATCAATATTAACTGAAATAATATTTATACATAATTATTGTCTAAACAGAATATAATGATATACATACAAATAAATAAAAATCTCCTTCTCTCTATATATATATAAACAGCAACAAAAGGGAATAGAAAACAACAGAAGAATGAAAAGGAAAATAAAAGGTAGGAGAAACGGAGATTTACAAGAAATGGAGACTCACACACTTAGATATTAACGGATTTAGAATCAAAAAAGCCTTCTCTTGTTCGTCAACAGCAGACGATGGAGCTAGGGTTGCTGCGAACAGCAGGTGATGGAGTAGGGCTGCTGTGAAGAAGATAGGAGCTGGGCTGCTGCGATGGTTTTTCTTGGGAGAAATGAGGTCGTAACATTTACTAGGGTTTTACTTTTTGTTTTGACATTTTTTACCCTTTTTTTAACTTCTTCTTTTTTTAAGTGGACCAGCATTTGACCGTGAGGCGTAACACTCATGAGCCTTGAGGCGTAAGCCTGCGTAAGCTTCATTTTTTGCCAGGCTAAGCCTTGAGGCAATTTTTTGGCGCCTCGCCTCAAAACGATTTTTAAATCATTGCACCCCGCCCACTATTTTCGTGATTAATCCCTGGACATGTACATCACCAGAAATTCACGACATTTTTACTGGGAAAAAAGAAACTGTTTCGCTAAATTTCTTTCTAATTTTTTTTATTTGGGTGGGAGGTGATTTAAACTCGCAACTATCCTTCTTAGAACCTGGGTTAAGAATTTCACTAATTAAATACAGCTTCAGATGAGAAAACTTCCACCGCAATCTGCGGGTACAAGCATAAATTTAAATTCAAGAGTGATTTAAGGCACAATGTTCTTTTTTTCTAAATCAAAAACAAAAGAATTTCTATTAGTAATAGAAGTACATCAAAACGTGGACCAGTAGTTCACGTAGCAATACTAGAAAAACATAAGAATAAACAACGAAAAGCTATACAATAATCAAGTCCAAAACATAAAAGAGTGTTGGGATCTTGAAAAAACATTTAATGGCTTTTTTCAAGAGTTTTTTGTAAATGGGGTAGTTAATGCACGTGGTAATGAGACTTATATTTGCTTAATCCCCAAGAAAGTCAATTCATTAAAAACTAAAGATTTTAGACCAATTAGCATGGTTTCACGTCTGTATAAGGCATAAGTTTTCTTATTCAAATAATCATGGACTTTTTACAGGCCGATCTTGTGCAACTTCTCCAAAGGGAAAGTACAGCTTTTTTTTTTAATTAAAAGGAAAGAAACACAGTAACTTTAAGAACGTGTAACAACCCGCGTAATTTTTGGGGTATTTTCAAAATAAAGAGGAAAAATAAATTTTGAGATAAAATTATTTTGATTGCTCAAATATGTTGGTTATTATTTTTAAAGGCGAGAATTTCAAGCGGTTTCGAAAACGGAGTTAAAACGGATTTTATATTGATTTTATAATTTTTGTCCCTTATAATTTTTTCAAGGCGAACTGTCAGATTTTAGGCATGATCGATCGATCGATGCCTGGGGGTCGATCGATCAACCACCACAGAAAACGTGCGCAGCAGGTAATTTTAATAGGTTGTTTTGGTTTCCAACTCTTGATATTTTAACCTTATATAAAGGGATCGTTGGCTATTGTTTTGGAACAGCCTTGGGGCACAAAAATAGTCAAAAAAACATATTTTCTTTTCCTCTCTTTTAAACACAAACAGTACCCTTTGATTTATGCATTCAACCTTAGGTTTTTGAGGTGTTCTTGGGGCTGTTTTGAGGTTGATCTTGGAAGAAGTTTTGATGATGTTTGAGGACTGATTTTGATAGTGTTATCTGCGTTTCTGTGCAGATTTACCGTTGGTTTCTCATCGTGGTTTGAGGTATGGGATTTTACACAATATGCTCCTAAATCTCGCGAGTGTTTATTCCGTTGAACTCTTGTTAATTGAACTCATATTTTGAATTGTTAAATTCATTGAAATCGGGAAAAATAATTGTTGGAATTATTTTGATTCATGTGATATTATTCATGTTGTTGTTGAGCACATTGTCATGAGATTTTAATATGGCACGGAAGTTGGGCACCCGCCAAAATTCCTGCTTCCAAGGGCTATGACTTGATAAAGCATATGCGGATGGGGTGAGGCCTGGTGACCCGGTTAATGTGTTGTTGAGAAATTTATTGATAAAATGCTATTGAGATTTGCATTTGATTTGAATATTCGTATTCGTATTGTTACGTTTTATTCACCGCTTATATTTATTGAGCATATTTCCTATCGTATTGTGTACTTCCCCATATTTTCTTTTAGTTGGTAGGTTAGCGCGGATCTGAGCGCTATGGACCAATTGGGATGATTTTTAGCGTGGATTATTTTGGGAAGAATATTCGAGAATTCAATGAGAAGACTTGTATTTATTTATTTTGATGTATAGAGCATTGAAGATTCATTTTAGTATCGAGATAGATAGTTGTTTTAATTCGAGAGACTTGTTGTTTTAATTGAAGAGATTTGAGATTAGTTGTTTCTCTTGTTTATACCTTGTTATTTGTGGATTTGAATTAGTTTTATCGATGAGTAGCGCTCCGTTCGCTCTCCCCGGGTGGGCGGGGTGTTACAGAACGACAATTTAATTTTGAAACCCTTAAAAAATTATGCTTCCAAAAAATAATCAGCAATGTCTTTCTATATAAAATATAGGTTTTTTGGCTTTAGTCCCGTCTACAAAGATGTATTTAGGCTCCACTCCCATGTATTTTTAAAATTGTAAAAGGTCCCGTAACCACCCAAAACCGTCTATAACTTCTATGTAACTACCCATCATTCTTTTTGTAGACAACGACACTTGTCCCATATAGGACCAACAACTAAAAAAATAAAAACATGGGAGTGGTGACTAATAAATCATTATAAATAGGATTAAATACTTAAGATCCCTATAAAATAAGTTACTGAAGATATAAAATAATAAGTACAAGTGCCCAACTATTACACCTGCAATACAGCTTGTAAGCACACAAAGGGGCTTTAAGTGACAACAATAATAACCAATTAAGGAAAACAACATTTGGAAGCGGTAGTTTGTTTTGTATTGTCATCGCTAGGTAGACATAAGATATATATCCTGCAACTAATTTATATAACTAAAACATATTAAAAAAGGTTTTGCAATTATCATTATTGCTTTTTGGTCCTCAATCCCACTTTCAAAAAATTCCATCCTGACCATAATGGTGAGAATTTTGCGGGTCGTGATTAAGAAACTAAAGCAAATATAAAGAAATCAAGGTCAAAAGAAAAGGAAAGAAACTAACAAGCAATCAGGTAGTTGAGGTATAAAACAAAAGGATGGCTAGTGAAATAATAGTAAGATGCTCTACCATTACTCTTCGAGTCTTCTTTATCCACCTTTGGTTCTGCAAATTCGAAGAAAAGATGTGGATCAATAAGAAAATGCTGAGCAAATAAATATCAGCTTTCCTAATTGACAGTTTCACACAAATGGAATTGGATTGCGAAAAATATAACAAGACACACTTTTGGCAAACCCGATTTTAAGCACACAAGAAATAATCCTGAGCTGAACAAGAGTATGAGATACCAGTCGAGATTTTTGGCTTAGTCTGTGCTGAACGCCCTGATTTTGTATTCTTGTCTACGCCCTGTTTCTTGTCAAGGGCCTGCTGTTTCTGGATATTTTCTTCAGTATTTTTCATCAGGCGGTCCGCGCCTACCCATTCATCCCAACTGTTAGCCACATATGCAACCTTTAATAACTAATTCAGTATTTTATCCCCGGACCCAAGAAACTGGATTAAAATGACATTCTTTTTTTTTTGTGCGTGTGTATTGGGATTGGGGGGGTGGGTGGGTGGGTGGGTGGGTGGGGGGGGGGGGGGGGGGGGGAGCGTCGTCGAATGCCTGCTCTCTCCATATGGAAGCCAAGAGCTCTCGCCATAACAAGGAGTCATTTTCACATTTGGTGTTTTTTTATCAGTTGAGCGGAAATCATAAAATTCAATGTGTCACCATTGACGTAGACCCATTATTTCTATAGCTCAATTTTTATACGAGTAATTATAAATGATGGATTACAGGTTGTGGGATGTGACCTCCGCGATATTTGCTCCATAGGCTCTTCTGCAAGCCACCTCTCATAAATTCTACTCCACCTACGTGTGCAGCTCGCTAGCCACCTTTACCTATGGAGGGAGGCGACGGCGGACCTAGAGAATCCCCGAGGGTAGGCGGCCGCCCTACCTGAGTTTTCGGGATTTTTCTCAACATATATGGTAAAAAAAAATAGACCTAAGTGTAATTTTCTGAAGTAAAAGGCATTGATTTTTAGGTGTTTTAATACTTCAGGGGCGAAAATGTAATAGTTGTATTCTATCAAAACTAAAACACGCACCTTTCTTTCAAACAAAAAGATCCTAACTACTCCCTATTCACTCAGCAGTAGTTTTTCTTTCTCTTCCATCTCTCTCTCAACTCTCAAGCTTCCCTCCCCCCTCCAAACGACGGCCCGCCCGACACCTTCCCCTCCGGCAGTGCGGAATCTCCTCTTCCCATCTTCTTCCTATAGCCAGTCGCCGATTAGGTTCCATCTCCCTCCGTCCGGCACAGTAGGAGGCAATGAGACAACCCCCAAAACACCCACCCCAGCAGTCAGCCCCCTACAGCCTACAAGTAATTTTTTTTTCAATTTTTTTTAAATTGGATCAAACTTTAAATGTTGATGTTTATTTTAAAAGTTCAAGAATTAAATGTCATATTCTTAGTATAAAAGGTTAAAATGTTAGATGTGTAAAACCGAGAATGTTAAATATTTAGTTTAAAAGGTTCAAATTAAATGTTTAAAAATGTAATTTCTGAAAAAAATTGTTAAATTAATTTAAACTTTAAAAGTTAAATTTCTGAAAAATATTGGTTTGTTGGATTGTTAAAAATATTGGTTTTTTTGGTGAATATATAATTTTACGCATTGTTTGTTATTTTTAATTGTTGAAATACAATTTGAAAAAAAAAATGGAAATTTCATTGTTATTTCAGATTTATGTCAATATTATGTTGAGGTATATTAAAAAAATCCGCAAATATTAACATCAAGGTTTTTGAGGTTAAAATATTGTAAAAAAGGTAAAAATAATCCTTAAAAAACGCCTCAGCCAAACCCTAGGCCTTTATCGAAAATTTTTGCACCCCCACGACCAATAATCATAGGTCCCCCACTGCAGGGAGAAATAAAGAAAATGTGGGGAGAACATCATTCAAGCAAGCATTGGATACATGTCACCGCCATATTTTGCATGTACTAGGTCTACATGCACCTTTTCTTATAATTATTCATCATTTTTTTCATTTGTAATCAGATGATGATGGTCTTCATTTCACTTCCCCTGCATTTTCATAATCTGCCGAGTCCCACATCTAGATTTTACAAATTTATTTTTAGTACATTTCCAGACATGAGATCTCCTTTCCTCTCTCTACTCCATCATTAGCATAGCTTTTTGTGTAGACCTTTAATTCATCAAGAGAGAGAAATTTGGGAGTGGTGTTACATGAGAGGTAACTTTATTAAGGCAAAATATTGCCTATCATTTTTTATTGCTCCCAAGCTCTATGGGTAAATCTATCTATAAAAAAATAATAAATAAAAGGTTTTACCGGTAAATTTGGAAGAAATGAAGGAACCGTCAACATTTTAAGAGTAGCTCAAAACGAATTTAGTTGCAAAAAACTTGTGGTGGAGGAGATAGATTACCGAGTAGCTTATTTAATTATTTCTTATCTATTTCTAGACTACCAGCACGTAGCTAACCATAATGAGAAAAAGAATGTGACGTGGAGGACATAATCACTGATCTGCTAACCATGTGAACCCATGGACGACTTGCTGATATTAAATGCAACAAAAGGTGTGGCCTAATATGGTTTTCAGATGAGACGGCACAGCTGGTCCCTTTGAGTACATCAAGTGGATTAGTCATGGATTTGAGTCGTGGGGGCGTCATGGGGTGGGGAGAGTCATGTGGGCAACATCACTCTGTTAACTATGTGAGCTCATGGACGACTCGCCGAACTTAAACGCCATAAAAGATGTGGCCTCTTCACTGGAACCATATACTTTTCAAATGGGATGCACACATGATCCGTTTGAGCATCTTTTTTCTTAGTTTTTTAGGGGAAGATATAATAATCACCTTATATATTGAGGAAGTGTCTCTAAAGACAAAAGTTGGGGAGTTGAGGCGCCTGTTACATAATAATGCACTTTGGGGTTCATGGTAGTGGTGTTTCTCTTTAAAAAATAAATCTATTTGGTACTGTAGTATCAAGAGCATCTATGAACTGAGTAAGAAAGTGTTGAGTTCCAACATAGCTAAGAGGGGACTATTAGAAACTCATTGACCTACATTTCAAGAGGCCTTACCACTAGGGGTGGGGCATGGAGAATTGAGAGAGGAGGCTTACTCTTGCAAATCATTCTTCAAATATCTCCAATCTTCACCTCAAAGTGACTTATTTGCATCATCCAAGTTCATATAGATAGCCAAAGTTCATTTCGAAGTACAATTGTTCTCTTAGTTAGTGGCTCATAGGAGGACAAACACTTGTGAAAAGAAAACTCGATTAACAACTAGCACCAAATTGGTGTCATTTGAATGTCTCTCTAACCAGAAGATTGTACCCCCAACTGTCTTAATCGAAAAAGATGTTGGCAACCCTCTCATCGCCTCTTCTATCTTTTTTCTTCTACCAGAAGTGAACACAGATTCATTCCAACTGAAAACTTTGCAAATCTCACTCCTTCCTTGATATAAAAAATTATTATAAAAAATAGCTCAAGGTGTCAATAGATTCTTTGATGTTCTATGTTGGTTCATCGCACAATTATGTCCTCAAGATATCTCCCTTATTTTCGATACTTTAGCCACATTATAGAAACCATGAGCCATTATGTCTATAGATTTTGGGGGGGCTCCCCATGTATTCTATATAGTGGTCACCCTGACCTCAAATTGTAATTTTTGCCATATTAATGTTAGTCTCTATAAGATTAATATCGAATTGAGGGAACTCCATAAGTGGGGCTCTTTTAAAATGCTAGTAATGGAAATAATAGGAACGGAAAATGCTAAACACCAAAGGTAGTTTAATAAAAATAAAATAAAAAATTAACAATATTCACCCTATACCTATATGTAAAACAATGCTTAAAACTGCTACTACCACAACCCCTAAACCCTAATTGATGACGATGTCTTGCTCCCCTTGTCGCATCATAGATTCTACCCCAAGAAACCAACATTTCCAAGACTCGTAAGAATTCAAAGGAAACCAAGTCAAAAAATAGACAAAATCCTGATGGGGATAGACGAGGTGAATCTAAACTTTAATTAAAGTGATATGTGGTCAATTGTCCACATTGTTAGTTTTTTGGAAAAATTAGGAAATTAATATAGAATTTATATAGATGGCAACTCGTCAAATTAAAAGGTATGGATAATTGTTGTTGACCCCGAATGTTAGGGTATAATATGAACTACTAAAATTTATGCATACTTGTGTCTCTACTCCATCGATAGAAAAACATTTAATGCAAAATATATTTTTACCCACCTTAAGAAATATTCGTGGATCCTCCCCGATGAATATATGATAGATCAGGCCATCTCCAATAGGGACAATGGCCCAAATAGGGCATTTTCCCAAGTTGGAGAAAAAATGGTGCTCCAAAAGGTAGGGCAAATTGCACGGATGGCATATGGGCTGGCAATTTTTTTCCGGAGACATTCTTACTTGTGTCTTGACACCACCCTAACGGACGACATGTGAGCTGCCACGGGGGCAAAATGGCTAAAAACTTTTGTTGCATCACCTGTTGTCAAAATGCAAATGGATACAAACGACATCACATTGGTAAATGGGTTCAATGTCCCCCCTTTCCGATGGGCCCCTAATTTTTTGGTAATTCTTCCACCCACCCAAATTAAAAGAACTCGAGACATATTCGATACCCGATAATCGGGTGCCATTTGTTCCCATCAATGTTTAAAAAGGCGTTTGAGGCCTCGAGGCGAGGCGGGCAAAAAATGCCTCGAGGCTTAAGCCTCAGGGTTGTATTTTAGGCTTACGCCTCAATGCGCCTCAAGGCTTACGCCTCGCCTCGCGCCTTTTTGCTGAGGCGCGAAAAAAAAAAAAAAAAAATCTTGTTCTTTTTTTTGTTTTAAAGCTGCACTTAACTTATACTATTTACTATTGTAACTTGAGAGAATTTTAAAAAAAATAACCAATATGTTAATGAAACTTAAAAAACTAATTTTGTCAATTTGATTTTGTTTGAAATGAATGTACTAAATTAACTTCAATATGACTTTTTTTTTAAAGTTTCCTGTTTTTTGGTTTTCAACTTAGATTAGTATGTTATCTTTAACTAAACTGAATATATATTAAGAAACTAATATATTTTAAAGGTTGCTGTTTTTTTTAATAAACTTAGGTTGATATGTTTTATTATTTTTTTAATAAAATTGT
The DNA here is from genome assembly GCA_949130495.1 of Sambucus nigra. Taxonomy (NCBI): domain Eukaryota; kingdom Viridiplantae; phylum Streptophyta; class Magnoliopsida; order Dipsacales; family Adoxaceae; genus Sambucus; species Sambucus nigra. Next base: position 228,120,501 of record OX422219.1, read on the forward strand.
TTTTTTTTTAATCTTAGCTTGAAAATCAATGTTTTTTAATAAATTTGCTTGTTAAGTTGCATTGATTAATTTACTGTCATATTATAAAATAACCAATATGTGAATGAAGCTAAAAAAATGATTTTGCCAATATGATCTTGCATTGATTAATTAATTGTCATATTGTAAAATAACCAATATGTTAAAATTGATTTTCTCAAATTACTTTTTTTTTTTTAAGTTATCTCGGGGGAACAAAAAAATGTCAAACTATGTGAGAAAGTCCTCAAGAATGTTTTTTTTTGTAGTTTTATTTTATATTTCTTTGTTATTTTATTTTTATGGTTTTATTAGTATTTTTTTAATATTATTTTGCTCTTTTTTTCCTTTTCGGTGAGGCTTACGCCTCGCCTCTCCGCGACTAAAACGCCTCGCCTCGCCTCGCCTCGCCTTTCGCCTTTTTAAACATTGGTTCCCATTACATGTCCCTTCAATGTAACAACATTGATGATTTCTTCTTGGAGTCCCCTCCCTATACTAACCCCAAGGTAAACCCCTACATTGTTCTGTTAGAGAAGCAAAATTGTTTTGCTTGCGGAAAGAGAGGGCATCTCAAAGTTGACTGCCACGCCCGAGTACCAACCAATCCAAACATAACTCCAAATCATGGGAATTTGCAATTGCCTCGTGTTCATCTTGGAAATGGAATCCCATGTGCATTAGGCCCTTACGATGAATCTTGGGAGATGGGGAAGAAAGTTCTTCACATAAAGGGGGGACAGTTCGAGCCACTTGGGGATTGTGTTGAGACTCCTAGAGATGACTTTGCAAAGGAATGTACAAGTCGATATTCCTACTTTTGATTGGCACGATGGATGCGGAATCTTTTGTTAATTAAGCACCATGGTGAAAGTTTTTATCTCAAGAACTACTCAGTCAATAAATGTGTCAAACTTGTCGAAACTAAATTAAAAGGCCTTACTAAGGTGTCGTGGAACGACTTTATCCGACAGAGAGCTCTCTATGACCAACCTCCAAACCACGCATGGGCCGAGATGAAAGAAGCTATGAGGGGTGAATTTTCGCCATCTTCGAAACAGACTTTTTTGCTCTCAGCCAAGCCTTACAAAATTCCTACTCTAGCGTGAGCGAGTACACGGAGAAGTTCAATTTGTAATGCACCCAGGGCCACCTTGAGAGAAATTGAAGATTAGGAAAATGGGAGATATGTCCATGGCCTGCAAAGCCCCAATCAAGTATGAACTAACCTTGAGGGATATTCTGACGTTTCAAAAGGCTATGCTATGCGAGTGGAAGCTCATCTCCGGAGTGAAAAAACTACTCCCAACGTGGTTACCCCTCCCAAAATAATGACAAACCAACAACTCCTACCCTTCCAATAAAGTGCTACAAAGATGATAGATTGTCTTAACCGAAAGAAGATGTCAGATTTGGTCACCATGAAGGGCACTAGAGAGTATGTTGATACCAAAGAACCACGGAAGATCCATTTTGCACTTGTCATTCAGCATACCGAGGACAAACTCTTTCAAAGGAGGGTAGAATGATGTAGGATAAGGGGTTTATAACTTAGTTTTGTTAATTACTAGTATTAAAACTATACCAACTTCGAAAGTGTATTAAACAAAATGTGTGTTAAATGAAAAGTGTCATTTTGGACGATTATACCCTTAACGAAGAAATGAATTACCAATCAACTATTACATATATACCCACTTACATTATATATCATCAGCCTTAAATACATTTACGCCTCTCTCCATGTCCATCTATCTTAACTCCCCTTTCATACACACGACGACTTTACCTTACACCCACCGCCTCCCCTTCTGTCATCATAAACTTATTCGATCTCTCGTAGAGACTCGGCCTCCTAACTTAGTCGATCTCCCATAGAGACTCAGCCTCCTGCCTTCGCCGAACTCGTATATAAATGGGAAATCACAAAAGCAAAAAGGTAATTAGAAAGGTTCACATTCAAATTACACACAAAACTTTTATCTTTATCAAAACAAAGCAACCCCTCGTTATCCCTACACACAACTAATCGAGAGGAGAAGTGGATGGTACGTGGAACGAGCTGAAGAAACCATTAACCCTCAAACTCTCTCTGAGCATTGAGCTCTCCAAATGCACGCCTCCTCAAAGCTCCTCTAAAATGTCCATTTGTCGGACTTTTTGAATCCGGCACAAATTTTCTTTTCCGATTTTTTGTCGACTAATTTTCTGCGTAAAAGGAAAATAGTACCCAAAAAAGGTGGAGTGATAAAGTTATATATGTAGCCTATATTGAAGGTGGATGATACATAGTGAGATGGTGAGAGAATAACGATTTGAGGAAGAGAGAGATTATAGATAATTAATATCTAGGGAGAGAAAGAAAGTCGAACTTCTACAGTACTAAGGGTATAAACCCAAAACGCACATTTTTAAATCACCCTTGAATATAGAAATTTTTAACTTTTCAGTGGCAAATAGTTTTGTGTTCCTTCCTTCGATATTAGTGCTACATACCAAGTTACACTTACATTATGTGGGTTTGGTGTAAAAGAAGGAAACAGTGAAAGGAAATTATATAAAATACAAATTCAATATTAGTGCTTGAAACTAGACTAATAACAGAAGGGAACTATATATCTATACCTGTATAATATTTATAAATAAATAGAAATTGGGTGTACGAAATAGAGAAGGTAATGTTATACATGGGTATGGACATGGTGTATCCAATATAGCAGGTGATGGAGATATTTAGAAGCATTTTTGTTTATAGTTTCCTACAAAATATGTTGTGTGTTTAAAGGTTGACAAATTATGTTGTGTTTAAAGGGTGACAAATTATCTCACTTTTTATCATTAGTTTGGATATTTTCATTGCTATCTTTAAGTCACAGAACCCCAATAAATTTGTTCGTTTGAATGTATTTTGTTGATTTAATTCATTAATTTTTAGAACTTCAAGTTATAGATTTGCGACATTACATTAAGTTATGTTCATATTTTACGGTCAAAATATGAACGGTGATATTTTCGAAAAGGTACACAATAAGCCCATGAAGACAAATTCTATAGTCACGAAACTTCCCTTTGTGACAACTCAAATACATATATTTTTCAAAATTAATAAAATACAAATTCATTTATAAATATATCAATAAACTAACACAAAAGTTGTTTCTCTATATTTTTATATCTATTATTTAAGAACAAAATGTTATAAAACGCTCGCACATCATGCAGATTGTATATTTGTATATATAAACATAATTCTCAAATAAAATTTACAAAAATTTATATGACATTGATATATTTTAAAATCAATCGAAGGTATTATTCCAACTGGTTATGGTAGATTTTTTGTTGACAAGTAATGAAAATAGGTGTTGGGTAATGAAAATGGTGTTCGACTTGTATTTGGTTGACTGATTTGTAAATATTTGGTATTATTGGGTGTTGAGAACTATTAATTTGGTTCATTGATTTCTATATTTGGCGTCATTGGATGTCGAAGATTGTTACTTTTGTGTGTTTAATCGTACTTGTAGGCCTTTCTTATTGGTTTGTAGACCATTCTAATGGTTAGGCAATCTCCAATGGCGGTTGTTTCTAAAATCATTTTATCATATCTATAAAGTACTTTTAGAAAATTTCTGTGACATCTCCGTTTTTTAAATTTGTAGAAAAGGTAAAACATAAGCCACTTCAATGATGATATTTTTTATGTCTTTCTATCACGTGTCAATAGTAAAGCATATCCAGAAAAGTGCGGATTGGTGATGAGGCTTAAGTTATTAATGTACTTATTTTGGCATTTCAGTGATTAGTTGGATCAATAGTGATCAATCATTAAGAATACCATGCCTGCTGATTATCCTAATTTCTTATTACTCTGAGTTTCAGATTTTAAATAATGATTCTTTATATTCTCCAAAGATGATTTCATTTATATGTGGTTAGAACTTCTACAGTCGTAGGTTCTCCTCAAATTGAGGTGGAAAGAGAGTTTGTAAAAAAAGAGAGGAAAGAAATTTGGAGTTCGGTGGTTTTAATTTTTAGCATTTACATTTTTGACACGTGAATTTTTAAAAATTTATTTCAAAATTATTAATTACATATTTTATATTTATATGTAGCATCATATAGCTGCATTTTAGTTTTTATACTTAATACTGATCCTTTTGTGATATTTTATTCTCTCTCCCTCCCTCTTTTATTTTGGTGGTTCAATTGACATTTTTCATTTCAGGATAAAAGTATATAGTTGTGGCTTGATAATTCTTCATGTTCAAATTATGGGATATTATTATAATTTAGTAATAATATGATTTTCATCATTATTCACAATTATCACTCGTTAAATATTGTTTCTTCATGTGATCATGTATATGTACCCGTTTAATTTCATGCAAAATTTTAGTATTCTATCCCTAGCTTATATTACTAAGTACGTAGTTGCAAATGTACAAAGGTACAATTGATATGGGGGTTTAGTTGTACGCTCAAGGTAAGGGGTGCTTTGCATATGTGAACAAAATACGATATTGAATCCTAAATGAAGCAGTTGGATCATCAATCATGAGACTTTGTTTTCCTAATAAGAGGTAGGGCTTTTTCGCTTTGAAACCATTGATCGGCAGAGGACGATTTGTCTTTACACATTTTGCTTTTTGCACCATTCACATGATGATAAACACAAATAAATTGTTGGTCTAACATTTGTAAAATGAGTAGATTAATAATTTTGAGCTTTTTAATCTATTTGATTAAAAATATAAAAATGGAATACCAAACGACGTCACAATTCAATTTTGAGACTTCATCATTAATAATATATCCATGCTTGCTAAAAGTAAATTTATTTACTCCTTATGTTATTCGGTAAGGATTTCAAGCTTTCAAGGGCTGTATTCATGCTTGCGAAAATTTCAACACTAGTCCTATGTTAGTTATCAACATTCAACTGTAGCATTTTTTACTAATTATTAGTAGTCAATATAAAATTTATGCTCAATTCACTGCATTAAAGGTTCTCAAAACCCCTAAGTTGGATAAAAAAGTCCAATGTTAAGTCTAATTCCACATCAATTTGAAGTCCTAGCTAGAGTTAAATTGACAAAATTCTCAATACCTTAACAGATACTGATATTTAAAATGATAAAAACTGTATTATAATAGAGAACGTACCATGGATGCAACATAACAATTGAATCTGAGCTCAAAAAGTAAGAGAAAGAGAATAAAGGCACACTCACTTCTTATTCCAACCCTGAAAAACATAAAAGGTTACATCACATGATGCCATAACAGGGAAATAGGACATTTGCCAAACAAAATAACCACAATTCATGATGTTGTGATGTCACAATGTTCATAGCTATAATGCGAACGTACAGCTGGAAAGAAATATGCCACGGACATAATATGTATTGGCAAAAGAAAGAAAGAAGAAAGCGCAACAATCAAACTTACAAGGTAATGAACGAAATATTTCCACTCTGTCTTTCGAAACTCGGCTTTTTGAACCTTGCATAAAGAAAAGTAAGAAAAAGGAAAAGCATATAGGGAATCAGACTTTTACCATTGATATAGAATAAATATATCTAATGATATTTTGTAAAATAAGTACATTGAGCAAAATGAAGCATATACAAGTGTCTGAACGATTAAATAGAATCTATAAAGAAATGGGTACCAAAATGAGAATATAAAATTGCATCGAGGAATGCAATTTAAAACGATGGCAGGATTTAAAGGTTTTTTACCTATAAACTATGTTTTCATTGTGATTGGAGCCTTATCATAAGGCTCATTTGAACAAGTGCTATGAACTGCTTGAATGAGCACATTTACATATGAGGCGCAGAATTCCAGGGATCATACTGTGGCCCAAACAAGTATTGGTAGGTATACATACACTAATCCTTGTTGATTGACTTTTATTGTTCACAGGAAAGGTCAAGCAGAATGCATTCGACGAAGGTTATAAAGGTGTTTAAATGATTGTTGTTTTCATTTGAAAGAGAGTGGGACTCATTCGAATGGGAGTCATAGCTAGCAAATTATTTTTATGACATGAAAACTATTTAACATAACAGAAGAGTCGTTCTAGATTTGCAACAATGGTAAAGTAAGACTTATTTTCCTCGATAACTCAAGATGCTAGTAATCCCCATGTGTTGTTTAGACCCTTCTATCACACAAAATATGGGAATGGCGACATTGTTAGGTAAGAACTCACGAAGTTAGGCTACCCTTCGGGTTAATCTAAGAAAATTTCGGGTGTGCATGCTGACTTTGGAGAATGCTTTTGTGAGATCTCTTCTTCAGATGAACGATTAAAATATCTAAAATCAAGAGACTTGAATTCCTGTGAAGATTGCAATTTGCAACTATGGGAAGCAAATGAAAGTCAGTTTCTCGAAGTTTATGAGGTATTGGAAATGTAAGAAATTTTAGATGTTAAATGTCCATACGAAGTTTTGGGACCAGCTAAGGCACCTTCTTACAATAAATACCTTTATTTTGTTAAATTTATTGGTGAAGCTACTCAGAAATGTTTGGGCTCATCTCTTAAGAGTAAAATCTGGAGTGTTTAATGTGTCAAAGATCTGTAAAACTATGGCAAAAAAATGAGACAAATACAAAATTAAATTGGCTCATATCAGAGTAACATGTTGCACGGAAGCTGAACCCACAGTAGAATAATGTAACATAAAGAGTGAACAAAATCCAAAATGGAGCATGTCGTAAGTGCGAGGCTTCACGGATTGTCAAAGCAATAATACTAGGCAGATGTTGTAGACACTTTGGTGTACTTAATAGATATCTTCAATTACATTGCAATTTGGATCACTAGAAAAAAGCCTGGGTAGGTAATGAGCTATCATTATCCAATCCTGGAATTTTTAGTTGCAGCTCTTATGTTCTTATAATTTTAAGATAAATCGAAGTTAGAATTTTGGAAATGCAGTTTAATTGGATATAATTCTGAATTTCTGATGAATTTGCCGATGAATTTTATGGTAACCATAATCAAAAGGTCCGTATTCAAAGATAACTGCTTATGCTCCAAAAATGGAATATGACTTATTTTGTTGGTGGAGAGATCATTTGTCGTTAGATTGAGCACTATCATAACCATAGTTGTCAAAATCGTACGATTCGCGATTCGAATCGTACGATTTGATTCGATTCTCACATAAAATGATTTGAATCGAGTTGAGAATTGCAAATGTCTAAAGAATCGGACTGAATCGGCGATTCACTATTCGAATCTTCCGATTCGGGTCCGATTCACCTTTTTTTTTTTTAATTACCTTATAACCATACGTGTGTTTTAATAAAACAAATAAAAAAAGAAGCAAACATCAAAGGATACCGTTAAGATACTGAGTTTTGGAGAAAAACATGTTCTCTTGGCTCGGTTATTATCAGTTGGCTTTTCTTGTTGGCTTTTCTTGTCTATTCTCTTGGCTAAGTGTCTTTTATCTTTTCCTTTTTTTTGTTATAAAACTTTTGTATTCGTTATAAAATCTTTGAAGGTATATTTGTTTTGTTGCTTTTAATTAATATGAAGGCTATTTTAAATTAATATTGTTTTATAGTTAATCTTAGTATTTGTTTTATTGTTTTAAATTAATATGGTTTAATGTTTTAAATTAATATTGTTGTAATTTTGTAGGCTGCTTTAAATTAATATTGTTAATCTTAGTAGGTAGGCCTATTTAAAAATTTTGGCAGTATTTGTTTTACAGTTTTACTGTTTTAAAACCTTTGTATTTATTTTATTGTTTTAAATTAATATGTAGGATGTTTTAAATTAATATGTAGGTTGTTTTATGATATATTTTTGTTTTTTACATTTTTAAGCTCAAAATGAATGAGAACATGTGCTACGGTTAATTTTTGTGATATATTTTGGTATATGAATCATGTGCTACGATTAGTTTGTAGTCATATTACGCTTAATTACCAATTCTATAGTGTTAAATTCCATTTACGTATGTTTTACTACGTTTTTATCATTTGATTCCGATTCGATTCACGATTCGCAATTCGGGCGGTAAACGATTCACGATACGATTCGCGATTTGACAACTATGATCATAACCACTACTTGGTGTTGTAGCCGTGAGATTTGCATCTAGATGTGAAGATTGTGTTTCTTCAACGTGAATTGGAGGAAAACATCTAGATACATTTGGAATATGTTACAACGCAAAAGGTAATGTTAATAAGCAAGAGAATCCTATATGGGTTGAAAGCTTGAAGCAATGGTTTACATATACCACTTATTGTGTTACTTTCAAAGTATTCATATTGTAACACTAGGAATACACTTAGCGAGCATGGAATTGCAAATAAGATATATAAAGCATTTACACCGCACCATCGAAGACGAGAGATTTACGTTGGATGTTTTATCCTATGTCCAGAGGTAAAAAGGATTGTAGTGATTTTGTTGATGTTTAAAATTACAAGAGAGTTTGCTAGGATTGTGTACAAAAACTCTCAAATCACGGGTACAATGTACAAAGTATGGTATTTCAAGTATGCTTATTGCTCAACACTAAGCCATTGTGTCAAGTGTCCATTCACCACTGGTTTCTTAGAACTGAAGTGGCAATCACCAACTTCTAAGACCCGAGTGTTTGGTTTGTCATTCTTTTACGCGTGTCACGTGGCCAACTTATTTGTCGGGTGGCAGGCTCACACTCCTTGATTGACATCTTTGGGCCATATGGGCCTGTTCTTCATACCCTCATGGTCCTCGAAGATGTAATGAGGGTCTAGCCTCCTGCTCAAGTTGGACTCAAAAACAAATTCAATCTGATTGGACAAGAAAGAGAATGGATTGGGTACTAATTGGGTCTTTAGGATTTAAGCGAATCTTTGTTTATTCACATATATTGTGTTGCACTTAATGAAATGCATAATGTAGGGTTGGATTCTACATTTGAAGGTGATCTCCCAATCTCATTTGATCTATCCATACCAGTATTGGATAGGTACCGTATAGACAAATACACAGATCCTTATGTGATACGTACAGGGTATATATTCACGTATCATGATTTATTTTTGGTATCTCAAGTATTTAGTCTCATTTTTAAAGATTCATTTGTAGTTGTGTTCTAAAAGGCGCGCCTAGGCTTGAAGCTTGAGAGAAACACCCAGCCTACGCCTTATTCTAAGTAAAAGGCTTAAGGCGCACTTTTTTTAAAAACAAAGACGCCTTAATGAAATAATTTCGCCTTTTAAAGGCTTTTTTTACAAACCGGACAAATATCTCGTTCAAAACAATCAAAAGACAAACAGTATCCCAAACTTGTCTGCATCTTTCTGCCTCTCTTCCAAAAAAATGCCTAACATTGTTGACCGACTTCCGACCAAAACTCTATATGATTCATTTGAAAGATGAAAAACACGTTTCTTATATTGAATCATTATGTATTGATTATTGATTGTTGAATGATTATTGATATTGATTATTGAATTATGAAAAATACATTTTATATATTGCTTATTAAATGTTGAGATATACATTTTATATATTGATTATGGATCATAAATATGAGAAATATATGCGTTTATTAGGGTTCGAGATGAAGGATTTGGGTAGAAAAATTAAATTGTTACACGAGGATTAACAAATAAAGAACAAAGACGTGAAGTTGGATTTATGGCAAACACAATATGCATTAAAGATACTCCAAAGACTCAACGTAGAGTGTGGTAAAGCCGTTAGCATTTGCATGGTTGTCATTTCAAACTTTCAATTGCACAGAGAGCCAACGAAGTCAGGAAGTAAGAGTACATGTCCAAGTTATCATATGCAGAGTTAGGTCAATTTCAAAGTAAAGTTAGTAAATGAGGATGAAGAAATGTTGGTATCTTAAATTGGACCAAGTCATAAATTTCAATGAATTGAAATTAGACGTCACGTGAGTTATAGTCGTATACAAAATCAAAACATCAACACGAAAAAAAGAGGAATGAAAATGCCTTGGCTTCGTAGATGCGAGGGCCGTGATAGGCAAGGACTTTTTCGCCTTCAGAGAAAACGCAAGAATTGGGAACGTCGGTGTTGTCGGCGATGGGAACGTCGCCATCGGTCACTGAATCGCCCTTCGAACTGCCCATTACATCCGCCCGCCAAAGATTTTCTTTCACTCCCACTCTCTGTCTTTCTTTTTCTTCGTTTGGAAGTTTATGAGTAGGAAAAAAAATGATTTTCTGGGAGTTTTAAAGGAGAGGAAAGAAATAAAAAAAATTTAAAAATTTTATCTTTCTTTTTCTCTAAAACTTTCTTTCCAAATCGAAAAGAAATAGAGAGAAAAAAAAGTTTTTTAATGAATTGCTCCTTCTTTCTCTTAAAAAAATTATTTTTCTCTCAAACTCTCAAATGCAAAAAAAAAAATTATTTTATTTTCTCTCTCAAACTCCTTTCTCTTCTCTTCTTTTCTTTTCTCTCCTATTAACTTTATCTTCTTTTCTTTTCTCTCCTAATAAAATTTTTATTTCATTTCTTTTCTCTCCCAAACTCCCAAATATTGGCTACTTTAATCCTATGCCCACCCCCACTTACTATTTCTCACTTTTTGGCTTAAACATTACCATGTGCATCGGTGATGTAAAATAAATAAATATAAAAATAATTTACAAAATTAATATATATTATAAATTTAATATTTTATTTTAAAATCATTATATTTGCGCTTTATTTTTCTATTTATTATTGCTTAAAATAAATTATAAAAATTATATTTTCAATAACTCAAATTATATGATGCAAACTTTGTTCAATGTTTTAAAGTTAAGTAATCAAATATTATTGTACCAAATGTAAAAAATTCATTCCATATATATATATATATATATATATATATTCTGTAAATAAATAACACTCAAAATAAAGCTAGAAGAACAACATATATCTCCAAAATAAATTGTTTTAAACTGATAACAAAACATATGCTTTAATATGTTTCTCAAAAAAAGACATACTTTAATATTTATGTAAAAATTTATCCTAAAGTGGATCTAGTTTTGATATATTTTTACTTTTAATCCAAAAATGGGGAAAATGAAAAAAAAAACTATATTTCTACTTTTAAAAAAATATTTCATTTATGTGAAAATTTATCCTACGATTTGTCTTTGTAAATTTTATATTCACCCAAGAACTCTGTCAGTTTGTCTTTGTAAATGCTCAATTTTCTATTATTTGTAAATTTTATACCCACTCAATTGTATATATTGATTGAAAGTTCTCATCTGAGACTCGACTATCGGGGTATATCTTAGAATATCAGGGATTTCAACAATGTCACATTTTTCAATACCTGTCAAGATTGGAGCAAGTTTCTATGTAAAAAGTTTATATCCTATAAAAATTAAAATGATCTTACTAATTTGTCAACATTGAAAGATTGAAACTTTCGTATTTGTAATAAAGCAAGAGAATAAAGTCACATTCGTACCATCATTTTAATTTTTACAGGATTAAAACTGATATATATCATCATCAATATATCCACATTTCAACAATTTATCCATATTACAAACTCTATTTAAGCACACCAACCATAGAATAAAGGCACATTTAGGAATTCTTCTAGAGAACCAAACTGCATCACTCCATATTAGGAATTTTAACAAATTAGTAAGATGATTTTTGGAATGGAGCAACTGTGAAGATGGTTAGTATACTTGTCTTGGTAGGATTTCACATCAATTATCTTAAATAGCTTTACAGAGGTGTTAAAGATGGTGTAGATTGCCTGTTTTGGGTCTAGTTATTTAGCCTTCTCACCTTGGAGAAATTGATTATGAAAGCTTCTTGTTGGTTCAAATGGTTTGGATGGTTTGCATCCGACTGAGAGGATTATTTAAGGGGTGGTAATATTAAATTTATTTGGAGAGAACGAGATCTTTTTAGTTTCCACGAGACTTTGGTTTATCTATTTTTTTGTTTCAAATAACATAATGTTCAAGATGAGAGAGAAAAAGATAGTAAGTATTAAAGCCTCATTAACTCTTCTAGATGATTTTTATGAGTGCAGATAATCACATTTAAGAAATTCTAGAAAGCAATTAAAGTAAGGGCATGCAAATGTCACACACAAATATACATGGTTCAGCAAATTGCCTACATCCATGGAGAGGTCACTGGATATTTATTAACTTCTCTCAAAGTACAAAAATTACATCCCCCTTGGCCCTGGGGTGTGGGCTATATTTATAGTTGTTTAAAATTACGGTGGTTTAATGACCAAAGGAACTCCCTTGGGTTGTTGTTGTCTCGTGTGGTGATTCCCTGAAAATCTCATTAGAGATTTTGGGTAATCAGTGTGAGCTTATTCAAATTCTAACTACTTTGTAATTATCCATGTGGTAAATGTTTGTGTAAATCCTTCTCATTTGTAGACTGGGCCAGGTATGTCTTAAGCGCTATTGAGCTTGATCGGTCAGGCTTGAGTTAGATTTAATTAAGGTTTGGTCCCCACAATTGCCCCTAAAATTCCTGATCAAAATTTTTGGGCCAGGAGCTTTTATTTTTGTCAAGGGCCCCTTGTCTGATCCATCCTTAAAGAATTTGTATCGACGGTTAATCTTGTAAATAGGCTTGAACTACAAGGGTATGCTCGTCACGGAGAGAATTGAAGCGCCAAAAACTATTTCAATTTCAGTTCCTTATGGTTGTACACATTTCGCAAAGGTTTATTTGTTCCCACACTCATTCCCAAATCGTTGCTTTGCTCTCTCTCTCTCTCTCTCTCTCTCTCCTGCTAATAAAAAGACTTCAAAGTTCCTTCCATTTGCATTAATTCATCTTGTAAAATTTTTCTTCATCTTTATAATTCTTTGTCTTCGTAGCTTTCTTCTTTCCCATCTTTGTTTTTTTCAGTTGTCATAATTTACTTTTCTGAAAATGGAAAACACTTTAGGAAAACTTATTCTATTTCTTCTTGGGTTACAATCGATTATGCCCTCATGCATAGAAAAGTCATGGTCATTGATGGGGGGAACTGAATTCAATACACCACAACTAGCGAATTGTCATAGTAAAAAATTATGATAAGTTTTGGGGTGATAACTTCATTATCACGGACTTGTCACGGACTTTGACTACGATAAGCCCATGACAAATATAGTCTTATCACGGACTTTGACCATGACAAGTCCGTGACAATTATTTTCGTATCACGGGCTTATTATGGTTAAAGTCCGTGATAAGTTTGTCTTTGTCATGGACTTGTCACGGTTAAAATCTGTGGCAATACTGGGTAAATTTAAAAAAAAACTGTTGGGTAGTATGGCCACTGCTACCGCTGCCCAGCAGTATGTTTTAACTTGTTACTACAAATATATGGTATATATCTCAAGCACCACACTATCCATTCATAAAATCTAAAGCCATACACATTAATTCAATCATTATCAAACAATAATGAAAAAAATAATATTCAATATTCATAACCAACAAATACAAATAATTATCACAGAGTTAGGTTTCCAACAAGTCGAAGGAGGAAGGTAGGCCACACTATAAACTAATTGCGACAACTGTCAATAGTACAAACATCGCATTATTCGTCCAATAACAAGGGTTCATTCTCTTTTTCAGGCACAATATGCGTGAAGCGGACCCATGCGTCAATTGGTTGCAACGGACTTTAATGCACCAAAGTACCCGTGTGCGTGTTTAGGTTTATCAACCCCCTATCTATGGATGCGCCACCCCGTGTGTCTATTATATACACGCTCGACTAACCAATTGTTGACATAGGTCGTTCGATGGGGATAAAGGTGGTGAATGAATCATATGGAGGCAACGAGTAGGTGGGTATCAATGAGGGAGGGTGTATCGGCGTTGAGGGTGAGAAAGATGGAGTAGTGGCCCCCTCGTTTACCACTTTTCACTTACCCTTATATGAGTTGGACCTCAATTGATGCTTCATGTAGTCGAACATATTATGAATCGTTTGGTACAAACTTTATAACTTCTCGTCATGAGTGTCCACCTTATGAGCCATCCCGGTGTTGCTCGTCTCAATCTCGGTGAGCCTCGACTCACCCACCCGAGAGCTCACCCCCTTATCCTCCTCTTGTGATCCGCCCTGAACACTTGGCTTAGTGCGTCGGTAGCCAAAGATTCCTTGCCGGCGTCAGTCTGAGAGTTGTGCACTCCCTTAAGCTTTGCCTGAAATGATAAAAAAAGTACACGATTAGATGAGTTAGTGAAAAATTATAATGTAATTAAAAAAAAGTACGCAATTGTAAGATATTTTTATAACTTACAATTGTATTTGTCGCGCTTGGGGACACCTCCTTATCCTTCCCCTTCTTCGTTTGAATTGCCATATAGGCATCGAGCCTATGTGGCCTACTTCCAAGGCCACTACCCGTTTCCTGAAATTAAATAATGCAAAATTACTAAATAATGCTAAACTAGAATAACATAAAACTAAAATGAAAGTAAATTAAAAACTTACCACATTGTGCTCCACCTCGGCGTAAGACGTACGTCCAAAGTAGTGCACGTCGACCTTTTTGGCCCGATTTGCCCTCCCTAGTTGACGAGAAAACAACTGCATATTTGAGATCTCATTGTCGAAAGGCTACTTCTAGCTTGCCAATGAGATTGGCTCCTTCGGCGATATCGTGTCCCTAAGCCTGAAGATGGACTATCGTCCCTGGCCAAAGTACCGTGCTGATTAGGCACATATTCTTCATATTTATCCCCTTAATTTCGGTATTTTTATGATCCCGTGCAGTGTAAATAGCTTGGATTTGTCTCGTATATATGCTACTAACCTCTTTTGACAAGTATTTCGTGTTTTGTGTATTTCTCATGAGCTTTACAGGTATTTCATGCAAGTTAGTGCGAAGGAGAACTCAAAACAGTGAAAGAAACCAAGAAAAGGAAAGTTGAAGGGCATTTTCATAATTTTGCAGCCTTAGTCCGGAGGTGGGGCCAAGTATAAAGTTGAAAAGATCTAAATTACAAGAACACTGGAAAAAATGGCACCTCAATCCGAGCTACGGTGAAGAAGTTACGATGTTTTGAAGTTGCGCGATAATGAAGATAAATGGACCAGAAACCAAACCGATCCGGATGGAACAGGATCGATCCGGTCAGGAAATAAGAACCGATCCAGGTCCGGACCGGTCCGGCGGTGCGAATTGCTGGCATTAATTATGCAGATTTTGAGGTGATTAGCTGGTGAAAACTTGCGCAACAAGCGATTCTGGATGTCAAATTCGTACTACTTGGTGTTATAAAAGCCCATGCCCTACCTCATTCTGAAGGGGGTGGAATTAGAGAGTTGTTTTGTCAAGTTGTAGGAGGCTAGTAGGTAGGGTTTCTTTGTAGTTAGTTTTTAGAGGATTCTTGTAACCAAGAACCCTAGTTTTTGAAGTTTGTCTACTATTCAAGAATCAAAGTTATATTCAAGATTCATCATTCATCCAATGCAAGTAATTTTAATTTATTGTTTTTACTGCTTTCCTAGTTAGTTTAATTAATTGTTGAGTTCTAGTTTTCTATTCCCAATTCAAGTCATGTTCTCAATTTTCTAGAGTTAGTTATGAATTCCTGCTTTTTAATTTGTAAGTTTTATTTTGATTTCATCATGTTAAGCTAAGTTTTTAAGGGTTGGGATGCATGAACCCATCCCAATGTAAATTACTTATGTAGAAAATAGAATTTAAATTAAAAATTTGAAAGAGTCGTGCGAGACAATTTTACAACCATTGTAGATCTTTTAATCTCTCTTGCCCTAGGTACTTGGGATGTTTAAGAATATGATATGCGTAAAATTATTTATCACCGCTTTATATTTACCCTTGATTTCATATGGTGCGGGCTTGATCCTCATGTATGTAATTCTTAGGATCTATAAAGACTGGATTCATTCAAATTTATAATTTACAATTCTAGAATTCTATACAGTAAATTACCAGGGTTAGGGGGATTATATTCCAACCTACTTTCTCATTCATCTTAATTAATTTAACTTCTTTATTTACTTATTTTTTTCCCTTTTCAACCATTATCATCTTTTTCATTTTTTCTTTAGAAGTAATAAATCAATTAAATTTTATCAACCATTCCCTATGGATTCGATACCCAGACTCGCCACTATACTCCTTAAGAAGTGTAGTTACAAGTTTAGATTTTTTTATATTGAGGTTGGAAGCCGATAACAACGACTAGCGTATTACACGGACGCTAGGTTTTCGACTCAAGCAAAATGGCGCACATATTTTTCTTTCACGTTTTGTATTGATCTCTTAATTGTTCGAACGCGGTGTCACGTGTAACACCCCGCGAGCCCATAGAGACACGCGGCGTGCTACTACGATAAAATTAAAATCCACAAGTAACAAGGTATATAACATCTAACAAAAACCACAATAACATAAAAAGATAAACCACTAATCTCAATCTCTTCAAATTAATATAACAATATCTCTCGAAATAATACAACTATCTATCTCGAAATAAAAATAAATCACCAAATGCTTTATACAATAAAAATAAATACAAATCTTCAAACAAATATTCTTCCCAAAACAATCCACGCTAAAATCATCCCAATTGGTCCATAGCGCTCAAATCCACGCTAACCTCCCAACTAAAAGAAAATATGGGAAAGTGCACAATGCGACAGGAAAGATGCTCAACAGATATATATTAGCGATGAATAAAGCGTAACAACACGAGTACGAATATTCAAATCAAAAATGCAAATCTCAAAGCATTTATCAATAAATTTATCAACAACACATTAACCAGGTCACCAGGCCTCACCCCATCCGCATATGCTTTATCAAATCATAGTTTGGGAAGCAGGAATTTTGACGGGTGCCCAACATCCGTGACATATTAAAATCTCATGACAACATTCTCAACAACAATATAATGATGCCACATGAATCAAAATAATTCAACAATTATTTCTCCAGATTTCAAAGAATTTAACAATTCAAATACGAGTTCAATTAAACATGAAATCAACGAAATAAACTCTCGAGAGATTTAAAGGAGCAAATTGTGTAAAACCCCATACCTTGAAATCATTGCATGAATCGCCACATAAATTCATCCTCAAAATCTGATCGTACAATCACGCTCCTCTCGCGAAAATAATCAAATCACGTTCAAGCCCCAACACGAGATAACCTCAAATAGTCCTATTTTAAAAACCCAGAAAAATCATCTCCAAAAATTATTCGAATTGTTGATCCGACTTCAAATTTGGATTCTACACGAAAAATTGAGTCAAGTATGTGTTTTGAGTTTTTCTTAAATCTCATCCGAATGCACTCAAAAAGAAGATCTAAACATTCTAAATTGGCTCTTCTCATTCCACTCGTTTTTGCCTATTTGAATTTCGTTTTTGGCCTCTCTTTTTCATCTCCCTTTCTTTATAATCACCCATAATATTCCTTATATAGTCCTTCTCTCAACCCCTAGCTTGGAGCCTAAGCTAACATATATTACTATATTACCCTTTAATTCAAAATTATCCACTTTACTTATTTAAACCATTATAAAATGTCCAAAAATAATTTAAATATTCGATTCATTTCAAATTAAAATAAATACGATATCAATATCCTGGTTAATTAAATAATAATATTATTAAAATTATATACCATATTCATAAATAAAGCCCTCAAAATTACGGGGTATTACATCACGCACATGTGGGGGCAAGTCGAATTGTTCCTGTCAAATAAATACAAAAAAAAAGTGAGTTAGTTGTATTTAAATTATAAAATATAAATAAAAATAAAGTGAGTAACTACATGTAATGCCCTCCCCCCCCCCCCCCCCCCCCCGAATGGCCATCTTGAGCTCGTTGGTAACCTTCCTCCAACCCGTATACCCGGACTGACAATCGTCTTGAGCAACTCTAGGGCCCTAGGCATGAAGTTCGTCTTGTTCTCGAGGAGGGACCCCAATTTACCCCATTTTAGGGGCTTAGTGGCAGATGAGTCTTCCTCGCCTCCGCTACCCCTGTCGACCTGATGAACAAATTTCCTGCAAAAATTATTGTTATTAGTAGAAACATGTATATGAGAAAATGATCAAATCTAAATGAATAAAAATATTAAATTGTCATCCATGGTAAATATGTTTCATTTTTATTCGGTAGTATCACAACACTATAGAGTTTATTTGGTAACTGGCGGGAACATCAGAACATACATTGTTTGACGATTCAAATTTACAATGAATTAGATTTTACATGCGTGATACAATAATACGGTGGAAAGTAATCTTATACTCAAAAGTATATACTTTTGAAATAAATAATGTTATACACACATGAGTTAGAACTGTATATGCTTTTTGAGTGTAAAATTGCTTCCCACTGTATTATTATGTCACGCGGGTAAAATCTAATTTATTGTAAATACGAATCATCAAACAATGCATGTTTTTGACATTATCGCCAATCAACAAATAAAGTATATAGTGATAATTTGTACATAGTTATGTTTCATTTCTTTTAATTATTTAACGACAAGCTTTTAAAATTTATAGTATGTTTCAATTATGTCTTATTATATTTCCATGGTAAATATGTTTTATTTATGTCTTATTTATATTCGGTAGAATCACAACCCTAAATGTTAGAAATGCCTAGGGTCAGTCGACTCAATGGCGATCTACATGTTCAAATTCGCCAGTCAACAACAATTCAAGAATCCTAAACAATAATTCAAATAATAATGCGAAATGTTATATATGCCTAGGGCCAACCCACATCACATGTCACTATTCGGTTGTACCGCGACTCTAAATGATAGAAATGTATAAGGCCAACCAACTCAATGGCTATCTAAATGTTCAAATTCACCAGTTAACAACATTTCAAGAATCCCAAACAACAATTCAAATAAAAATGCAAAACATTCAATAAATGAGAAACATCTTAGAGTAATAAGGTGGCATCATTTTTAAATTAATACAATAAACAATAAGGTGATGTCATTTTTAAATTAGCACAATAAATAATAATGACAAAAATTACAGAAGTTACATAAATTAAATGAGTTCATGTGTTTGTGTGTGTGTTTAAAATCATTTTTAAGGTTTAAATTAATCGATTTGTAGATATTTTTTTAGGTTTTTTAGGGGTTTTTATTTTAGGGTTTGAATTTGAAATTAAATTTTGTGTGTGGTGTGTGTGTGTGGTATGGTGTGGTCGGGGGGGGGGGGGGGGGTGAAGGGGAGAGATAGAGATGTACCCAAGGTTAGTGGAGAGAGAGAGATGTGATCGAAGAGGGGGGAGTCGTCGTTGTCACGAGAGAGAGAGAGAGAGAGAGAGAGAGAGAGAGAGATGTGATCGATAAAGGGAAAATATTGTTCGGCATAAGGGTTTAGTTAAAAGAGTCGTCATGGTCGTGTCAACGACTTTGATCGTGACTACTTCTAATCTTATCACGATCAAAGTCCTTGACACGATTGTGACAACTTTGTTATTACGGTCATTGACCGTGAAAACAAACGCGTATTTTGTTGTCATGATTTTTTACCGTAACAATTTTGGCCATGTATAAAGTGAAAAAAATCCAATTTTGGTGTAGTGATTCATACCCTTGTCGTGGTTGAGGGGGGATTGAATTTTCCTCTAAATCCTCTTTTCTTGGAATTTTACGAGTTCTTTGGGGTGGTCCTAGCTCAGTGTGTCCCTAATACACGGCGTATCGTCAATGGGGTGAATAGGATAAACGAGTTATATCGAACTAACCTTGGTATTCCAAAGATCAGATATTGTTACAACTAGTCTTACACCACAGATGGCCTTCTTTACTTGAAGGCGAGGAAGGCCAACATAGTATTGATCGTGGACCTCCCTTATTCTAATAAGGGATACTGGGATAAGGGGTTTATTTCGAGAATTTGGCAACATCCACCGCTCCTTAAGGGTGAAGAATATGCTGGGTTTATATTCCCGAACTAGGGGTGAAATAGGTTAGTGCTTGCTTTTCACTTACTTATTTTTTATTTATCATTTTGCTCTATTGTTGATGATAATGCCTTTTGTTGTGTCTTTGAGCAGTTAGCAGGAAGAACAAGGAGCCTTCCATCAACGATATTAATGGTGCTAATTTGTTGAAGGCTTGGAGGGTGAGGAAATACCTTCCTAACGATGAACATCCACGATCAGCTTCGTTCCTCTTGGAATACACCAACACTACCGATAGCTTCACTGCTCGCCCGGTAGATGACATCCTTGAGCTTCCTATTCCTGAAGAGGAAGTTTCATCCTCATTTGAGTCTATCGACATCAGTTCCATACTCCCAGATGAAGAGGATTCCATGGCTCCTCTAAAGAAGAGGGTTATTTTGATAGAATATGATGATGATGTCCCCCTCTCCTAAAGCTAAGTCCAAGAAGAGGACTGAACCTGAAGTCCTAAAGTTGATGACTGAAGTGTGGTCATCAAAAAAAAGAAGAAGGAAAGGGAAAAGGAAAAGGCCCATATGGCCCCTCCTTTTTATAAGAGTAGTAATGTTCCTCCCCCCTCCCAGAGCCTCCTAGGACATGTCTATGACCCAAAATCCATCTCTGGCCCATGGTCTACTGAGGGGGATCATGCTCGCTATAGATTGTGAGCAACTGAAGATGTCGGGACCTGACCAGCTTATTATTCACATTTCCCAAATTCTATCCATGGCAAGGTTCTAAAAAATATGGGGCGTGATTGAGGCGTGGAGGCCAAGCCTTAAGCCTTAGAAGCCTAAACGGGCCTTAGGCGTAAAAAGGCGTTGTGACACCCCGACTAATTAAATACCGGGGAGCTACTCCTTTATTAAATTAATACAAAATGCCAAGTTGGTTCAGTTCATAGCATCACTGTCGAAAACGTTTTAACAATTACTAGCCACCTAATATTTAAAAAGTGAGTTGTCCATTTTAATTAAATCCGGTTAACATGCAATAATTAAATTATGAAAAGTTAACATAACCAACACAACATAGTCACAATAGAATAACCATCCAATAATAATGAGTCTGGAGGAAAAACTCCTCACAACAATCCGAATACCGAAATAAATAAATACAAAGTCTGCATCACTAAAGTTAATTACAACCCAAAGTCTGAAATAACTGAATAAGTAGGATGTCTATAAAAGGAATGGGCGACATGCCCAACAAATGATAAAAACTGATAATGGAGTCAAGATCAGAAATGGAGGCGTCTACTGTCAAGGTCCTGTAACTTCCAGAGCAGCTACAGCACGTCACCTGAATAAAACTCTTATGCATGGTGTCCTTGTGGCTGAGCACCTAAAAGGTTTTTACAAAAATAGATTTGAAAGCAAACGGGTCAGAGCCTGATTGTGAAAATAATTTAAAATTTTGCAAGTGTTTAATATCATTAAACAGTGATATAAAGTACATGATAGTGTATGCACTCACATGAGTTCCTCACCTCTCAACTAATTGTGCACCCCTATCGTACCCGCACCCATTCTAGTTGTTCCCATATCTAAACTAGTCCGGTACCAAAATCTAACGTTACTATACGATATCTAATTCATTTCTCAACATCTTTTATTTAACAGAGTGTTATAACTTGCTACACAGTTTCCCATGTTAGTACTTCTAATTACTAGAGATCTTCCATTTTCACTTTACAAACCGTTGCTATTATTTATACTCACAATTATTCAAGACAATTCATTTCAATTAACAGTATATTATTCTCATCATAAATATACAATACTGGCACCCCGAGGCTAAGCTGCGGTGCACACATACTCTGCTATCCAATCCCGGTACATCACGTACATAAGGACCACGTATTCCGAATCTCTCAGGAAACGTTTCATTAACAACAATCACAAACAATGGAGGCGAACATAGTTCACATCACATGGGTCACGCACATACCTACGCTCCCATGATCATCAGACTTATTAACTTCTCAATAAGTCCTTGTCTGACCTATGTCTTCGAGGTACCAATCTAAATCTTCCCGTAGGCACACAAAGATTAGATGGCCCTGATCGAACGCCGACCTCCCATGATAGCAAGTATGGTAGGTATGTTATACACAGATAACTACTTACTAAGCATTCACACATCTTAGATATCATAATATTTCATTAGTGGTATGCATCTCGTTCTTATACCAACATTTAGTGTTTTACAACTCACAAGTCCCCGGTTTATATGTAATTAAGTTATTAACTCTTCTCACGTCGTAATTAGGTACTCGCTTCCCAATCCACAATTATCATCCGATTTACTAAACGGTTCTAAGTTTCACTCTTCCAAGTACCCCAATCTCCCAAGTATACCCACTAGTTAATAAGGGAAGGTTATTCTACCATTTAAATAAGTCTACGGGATACTAGAAATAAATTCAGGCCAAAAAGACCATTCTGTCAACTCGTTAGAAGTCTCGTTCGAACGAGGTCGTTCGAACGAGTTTCGTTCGAACGAATGGCTTCGAACGAAATGCCAACTCGTTAGAAGTCATACTGTCATCTCATTAGAAGTTCGTTCGAATGAGGTCGTTCGAACGACCTGGGCAGGTCTTCTAACGAGATGGCAGTTTCAGCCCAGAAATTCCCAAGTCCGTTTTTCTCAATTCTTCTCTTCTCTAAATCCACCCTAAGTCCATCCAATTTATGTTTTAACGTATATAAACCATTTCTAATCACCCTATATCATTTCTTAACATATTTTAGGGGTCAAATCTTACAAATCATCATGGAATTAATGTAAATCTCCAAATATTCCCCAAACCCTATGAACATGAACCCATAATTCTTATTATGCCCAATTACTCATCAAAAATCCATTTTTAAATCATTATATACAACTCTTCGAATATTAAACCAGTCCATTATCATTCTACATGCAAATCCTAACCCAAATTTAAAGTTTCTCCAACAATTTCATTGGTTTTCTTCAAAACTTTCAAGACAAGAGAAATTCCTACACTAAACATGGAAGAAATATTCAATGCGTTAAAAATATCAAATCACTTGCCTTAGATTGTTCTTCAGAATTGATGTTGGTGAATGAAGGTTGATTCTCTCCTTTCTCTACAGATTTTCTCCCAAGGTTGAAGATGGCTTGGTTTTGGTTCTTGCAACTTCTCTCCAACTTCTCTCAAAACTCCCGTAGCCCACTCTCTAAACTTTTGTTGGTAATGGCCTTAGTGGCCCCTTTAAAATTATAAATATAAACTCCAATTTTCATGGGTTTTAATCCCCTAATTTTTAAAATTACCAAAATACCCTTTTAAGTTGTCGGTATGGCCCAAAAATGCCCCGGGACCCAAACTAAACCCCCGGCTAGTGTTTTCTGACTATTTCGACCCTTCCGGACTCGTTGGCGCACTCAAAATGACCATTCTCTTGATAAAAAAATAAAATTTACTTTTTAATTCAAATAATTTCATACCTGACGCGACTGACACGCGCGTCTCAACTAAATTTTCCAAATTGTCGTATTTCAGTCTCGCGACAATTTTAATATTTTCAATATTCATATATTACCATATGTATGCATCAAAATCAAATACCAACTCACATCTCGCTAGTATTTATATTCGGATTAATTTCCAATTATTTCTCATTTAATTTAATTAATCCCATAATTAAAAATCAATAAATATACGGGGTATTACAGGCGTTTAGGCCTTCTTAATATATTTTAATATTTTTCACCATAACAAGGCTATTAAAATACTAAAATTGTACATATCATAAAAATATGTCTGAATATATGCAAATTAAAATACTATTTGATTATTTTGGATGAGATAATGGTCTGGTTTGTAAAAAAATATATATAAAATGTGATATCGTTTCACTAAAGCATTGTTGTTTTTAGAAAAAAATGTGTCATAAAGGTTTTACCAAGAATAAGGCGTAAAAAGCTTAAGGTCGGGCGTTTCTCCCAGGTATCAAGCCTAGGCGGAGCCTAGATGGACTTTTTAGAATAGTGCCATGGTAAGAATTTTTACTTCTGTTCATTTTTATTTTGTTATTGTGAATGTATCTAATGTTGCTTGTATCTTGGTTTTGCAATTCATGGCAGAGTTTACCAGTCTCTTGGATGGTTGTTCAGACCAGGCCAAGACTAATAAAGAATGGAGCGAGGACCTCAAGAAATCTCAAGAGGCCATGGCCAAAGCCTAAGAGGCCTATGAGAGAGAGAGAAGAAGGACATTATTAAGGCTATGGCCTCACGGAAGATCGGGAACAACCTGTTGAAGGATAAGAACACTTAGTTAAAGACATATAATTCTCGGTTGGCCACTGAGGTTATCGAGTTCCCTACAACCAAGGAAGACAGCTTTTCTAAGGTTTAGATGGAGGCCTATGCTGATGTCAAGCTCCAGTTGGCCTACATTTGAAAGGCCAGCTTCAAGAAGGGCTGGGATCAAGCCTTGGTCAAGGCTGATGTTCATGCTGAGTTATAATTCTTCAGTGAGCATCAACTTGGCCCTCCCCCACAAGTAGATGAGGACTCCCCCACCAGTGCCCCTATCGATCAAGACAAGGAGGTGGCGAAAAAATGTGTAAACGTGACGGTTCCTCTACGTGTGTGTCCTTTAGGTGAAAATAATTTTTCAAAACTTTTTCCAATTTTATTAAGCACTAATTATTTGAACTAAACTAATTAAGCCAATTTTATCTTCTTAACCCTAAGCATGCATCTAGTGATATAAGCAAGATAAAGTAAAGAATGCTCACAAAATACCTCGATGTATGAGAAAATCACAACGGGAAACCCTCAGACGGCCTAGGTTAGACAATCACTATGATACGATTTTACAAACAAGATTACAGTCTTACTCAATGAATCGACTCACACAAGTCTTGATGCCTCTTATTCTCTTCAATCGCTCCTCCATAGTGCAATGCATGAGTCCACCTACACCAGGTCCATAACACACGAGTCCACATGTGCCTTGGTA
Organism: Sambucus nigra; assembly: GCA_949130495.1. Taxonomy (NCBI): domain Eukaryota; kingdom Viridiplantae; phylum Streptophyta; class Magnoliopsida; order Dipsacales; family Adoxaceae; genus Sambucus; species Sambucus nigra. The sequence continues at coordinate 228,145,470 of OX422219.1, forward strand.
TCCACCGATACAGCCAACAACTGTCAATCAGCAAGTACGGAGTCCACCGCACAAAATAAGTTCTTCGAATAATAAAGAATGAAACAGTGGTGCAAACACAAGATCTCTATGACATAAGGTATGTAAACTCGGATCTTGTAAACATAAAGGATGTTTTTATGCTTTGTAAATCTTTGCTAAATAAGTGTAGAATATATATAGGTTATGTTTAGTTATGTATGCACTGCACCTCGTTTTTCTGAGCAAAAGACGACTTAAATAAAAAATTTGAGGCAGCGCGTCGTTCTAACGAAATAGTCATATTATTTGAACGATCATTACATCTCGTTTGAATGATATTGTAATGTCGTTTGAACGACTCTCTAATGTCGTTTGAACGACTCGTGAAGTCGTTTGAACCACATAAACTCAAGAATGTGTTTTATACGACTCTAAACACAAATTAACTCAGAAAAATCATTTTAAATAGATTTAAATAAAATAGCATCCTTAGAAAATATTTACCGAGTATCCATAAACAAATATCCATCCATACCTGAGAAAATCTCGAAAAACCAAGTGAAGACGTGAAACTTGCACCAAAATTACGACACGATCTATCTTTGAAGCTTGGCCTCTACGTCTTCAACACAAAGTCATAGACATAATGGGAATCATGACAAGCAAAATATATCATATGACTCAAAGTGGTTTTTGTCCGGAATAATGCAAATATATACAAGTTAACACTATTTGGAAACTTGTCTTTACAAAGTGAAAAAAGTTGAGGCTGAGGAACATGCGAAGGAATAAGGCCTTCAATTTTTAGGATTTCTGCTCGTACTTTGTACTCCCCTTTTTTCGTTGTTAAACTGTTAGGGCTCAACCCATTCTATATATACATTAACGAAGAGATCATTTTTTCCATAATCTGTTTGCACTTACTTTGAATGTTGCTTTTTGAATCTTTGCTTGATTTTACTATTTATTTTTCTATTATAGCCTGTTGCCGAGGAGATTCCCTCATTTTCTATTAATTTAGATAATTTGCTTGGGCAGGATGCAAGCGATCATATTCGTAGAGCATTAATGGCTATTTATAAGGCCTAAAAGAAGATAATCAAGGCTTATAAGGACTAGTCTACCTTGGTCGCTGATCTGACATAAATTCTTTGTATTTATCCTCATAATTTAGTCATTTTTATTATCCCATGCGGTGTAAATAGCTTAGATTTATCTCATATTTATGTTACTAATCCTTTTTAGCCAGTATATCGTGTTTTGTATATGTCTCATGTGTTTTACAGGTATTTTATGCAAGTTAGTGCAAAAGAGAACTCAAAACATAGGGGACAACTAGAAAGTTTGTAAGGACATTTTTCTCATGTTCGAAATATTTCATTTATTTATGTCGTACGCCGTTACATTTGACACGTCTCTACACGATCGCACACGACGGCCTCAATTCGAATTTCGGGAATCAAACATTTATTATCTCCATCATGTGTCCCTCATCTGCCTCAACGACATCACGTTCCATGATTTTAGGCTCGTAATGCAAGTGGTACGCAAGAGAAGTCAAAACAGTGCAACAAGGCTTGATAAGTAAGTTCAAGGGCAATTTGGTAATTTTATAGCCACCGTCCGGAGGACCGGTCAACTGGAAAGTTGAAGATCTTGCCGCAACGAAGATACTGGAAGAAACAACACCTCAATCTGAGCTACGGTGAACAAGTTATGGCCTGTTGACAATGGAGATATTTACATTGAAAATACTGGGAATTTTTTTAAGTGTTTTAGCCCCTGTTCCCAGCGAGTTTCCCCGGACCTAGCCCGAGCCGGTTCGGGGGGGGGGGGGGGGGGCGAACCGGTTCCCAGGGTACCCGAACCGGTTCGGTGTCCCTGTACGTTGGATAGAATTTCAGTGTTTTTATTTTGCAAAACTCTTCATGTGTTTTTCCTATTTAAACCAACTTCGGGGTAGCTATTTTATAAGACTTTGGAAGACGTTTTTGAGAGTCCAAATACCTCTAGTCTTCATATGTTTTGAGTTCCAAGACTTATGTTTTGATTCACACAATTGCCAAACCTTTGTGAATCTTTTTGGTAACCCAAGAACACAACTCTGCTTTTGTTCAACCCTTGTGGAGAAGTCGTTTCTCTTCTTCATTGCTACCTTCCTGGAAAGGGAAACTTCCAGCCGCCGACTACAGATCCGACACCTGCGGGTAATTCTGTGTCACTGTATTTTCATTGTAATCCGAAATTGTATGTTACAATATTATAATGAAAATAAAAGGTTTTGCCCCTTTGGGGGATTTTTCCTGAAATTGTTTGTTTTATCCTGCATGCTTTATTTTATTGGATAAATCATCTAGATGCATGTTTTAGGGTTTAACTAAAATTTGGGATTAATTAAAATTGGATTTTATTTGAGAAGTCGCAATATTTTCGTTGTAGCGATTTTACAAAGTTTAAAGGCATTTTTGTAATTTTTCATCCATAATTCGGAGGTGAGGACAAGTATAAAGTTTAAGAGCTCAAAATAGCAAGAACACTGGAAAAAACGGGCCCCCAATCCGAGCTACGGTGAAGAAGTTATGCCCATTTGAAGTTGAGAAAGAAATCAAAGGCAAAATTGTTAAAGCTGAACCGAACCGATGGACCAGAATCGAACCGGCCTGACCATTAGTCACGATCCAGAAGCATTATAAAATTTGTCACGCTTTCTAGGTGTGACAAAAAGTCATATACGGGATTTTTATTTTATCCTTATCTTTTAGCCAAAAGAGTTTTATGTTTCGAGGACTCTTCTAAACGACCTCTACCCTATATATTTAGTCATTAGGACTCTTTTTATTCAGATTTTATTCATGTAAAAGCTCCTAATCAAGGAGAAACATCTAAGGGAACAATTTACATATTTTGCACTTTTAACTCAAGAGTTTTTCCAGTTTTTCTTCAAGATTTGATTTCTTCTTCCATGTTTATGTTCTTCACTCTTGGTAACCTTAAATTACAACACTTTTTTCATGATGGTTTTGATTGCATGCAACGTAGATAATATGCTTTTTATTAATCAAGTCATGTCCGACTAGGTTTTTATGGTTGGGATGCATGAACCCAACTCGATGTGATTTGCATAGATATAAAAGTAGTTCTCTAAATTAAATAAATGATTGAGTCGAGTTGTTTGGTTGTCACAAACGCCGTAGGACTTTTAACCACATTTGCCTAGGTAACTGAGGTGTTTAAGACTACGATGTGCATGTCAGCTATTTCGACACCGCTTTGTTTCTATTCTTGATTATGTATGATGTGGGCTTGTACCCTCATATATGTAACGCTTGAATTTAATAAAGTTCGGGTTTAATCAATTATTTAATTCACAACTAGTTTTATAGCCGGTAAATGTACTAGGGTTTGGGGGATTGTATTCCAACCTTATCTCTCATTCATATGAATTAATTCGTATTTTGTTAGTTTTAGTTAGTTTTACTTAACTTCCTTTTTTTCCTTTCCCACCCCATCATCATATTTTACACTTTATTTTTGAAGTAATAAATCAATTAAAATCTATCAAACATTCCCTGTGGATTCGATACCCAGACTAGCCGTTATACTCCTTAAGAGTGTAGTTAAAGTTTAGTTTTTTTTGTATTGTGGTCAGAAGCCGCTAACAACGATTAGCGTATTACACGGACGCTCGATTTTCCCCTCGATCACCTACATTATTAGGCATAAATTCTTTCGATTTATCCCCTTAATTGAGAGGCTTTTATCACCTCGTAAGATCTAAATTGCGTTGATTTATCTCATATCTTTGCCACTGACATTTCCTATATAGCGCATCGAGTTTCGTGTATTCTTCTTGCATTTTGCAGCTATTTTATACAAGTGAATAGAAGAGGAAACTCAAAACTGAGAAACCAAGAAATATAGAAAATAAAGTCAAGGGGCAAATAACTAATTTAACACCCAGAATTCAGACGTGGAAGCTAAAAGAAGTTGAACTCCGTGAGCCAATGAGAGCATAGGAAGAAACGACATCTAAATTCGAGATCCGAGTGAAAAGTTATGAAGGTTCAAAGTTGAGAAGAAATCATGAAAAACCACAAAGGAAGAAGAAAAAGACTTTGAAAAAATTTCAGCTCAGTTTTTCACAGTAACACTGGAAAAGGCCCCAGCCAAGAACAAAATATATGAACCGGTTCGGCATGACACGGTTAGAACTTTTTTAGATTAAAATTAAAGTTGTACTCATATCAAACTCTTGAAAATCCATAAGATTTTTATTCCAAATTACCACTAGACTTAAGGGAGTTCTCTTTTTGTAAGTTTTAGAGAGCTTTTGAATCCAAGAACCTTAGGGAATTACTTTCTTCAACAACTGCTCAAGTTTTAGGCATTAATTCAAGAGTTTTCTTCATTCCAAGTAATATTTTTTTCATGTTTTCAATTGCTTTCATATTGTGCTTGATGATTCATAGAAATTAGGTTAAAATTCTTCTTTACGAGTTTCATCCCATTTTTCACGTAATTATGAATTCATGCAATATATATTTCTTATTCAAGCATAGTTTAATCATGTCTAGCTAGATTTCTAAGGGCTGGGGTGCATGAACCCAACCCGATGTAGTTTGTACGTATATTAAATTAGTCTTCGAATTAAATAATGATTGAATGGTGTTGTGTAGTGATCACAACTGTCGTAGGTCTTTTAACCTCGTTTGCCCTAGGTAACCGGAGTGTTTAAGGATGCGACTCGCGCGTTTATTATTTCGACACCCCTTTATTCTTGCTCTTGATTACGTATGATGTGGCTAGTACCCTCATATATGCAATGCTTGAGACTAATAAAGATCGGGTTTAATCAATTATATAATTCAAAAGCTAGTTTTATATCCGGTAAACATACTAGGGTTTGGGGGATTGTATTCCAACCTACTTTTATAATTTATAGTTAATCACCTGCAGTAGTTTTAATTTTGCGCACTTAGTTTAGTTAGTAATTTTAATTTTAGTTTGCATTTAGAGAGTAAAATTCAATTCCAAAATTTATCACCTTTTCGTTTCTTTTCTCGAGTCAGTTTAGGGTTAGTCATCTTTCCTTCGTCGTTACCAGCAATCGTCCTAATTCCCTGAGGATCGACCCCATCTTACTGGGTTATTACTTGAGCGGCCGATTTGCACTTGAACCGATATTAGAACGCACGATAGATATATTTTCAGTCGCGTCAAGTTTTTGGCGCCGTTGCCAGGGAACTTAGGTAGACTTTTAGGTTAGTTGATTTAATCCAAATTTTATTTCAAAATTTAAAAGCCAAAAAAAAAATCTCATCTCTCAAAAGTCCTTTCATGCAAAATCCAGAAAAAACTCCTCAAAAGACTCCAACAAGAATCCACGAAAATCCCATCGTTGAGTATAATCCCAATAGCCCACATACCCCTCGTGTTTCGTAATTTTGGGTTCCACCTCCTAACTGCCTAATTCCATCATGAGTCACACTCCTAGGTCACCGAGTGAGGACTTGGAGTCTATTGGAGAGAGCGCGATGTCTGACCACGCGAGTTTCGGTACGGGAGATGCAAATTTACCGTATCTTCCTATGAAAGAACTCTTATTTCCCGAGCGAACTGTCACCCTTGGGTGCATTCTACTTCCATATAATGCAGGACAGTTCCACTTTCGTAATGGGATGATACAGATTCTTTCCACGTTTCACGACATGGATTCGGAGAAACCATACATTCACACCCGTATGTTCGAAGAGGTGTGCGAAACATTTACTGATCAAGCTTGCACGCAAGACGTCGTTCGCCTAAAACTTTTTCCTTTTTCCTTAAAGGATAAATCTAAGACCTGGCTTTGGTCTTTACCACCGAACTCCATTATATCAAGGAAGGATATGCAATCCAAGTTTCTCTTGAAATTCTTTCCACAACATAAAACCAACTCCGTCAAGGCTCAAATTCAAGCCTTTCGACAACAAGACAATGAGTCATTTGATCGGTGTTGGGAACACTTCCAAGAGTTAGTTAACGCTTGCCCAAATCATGGATTTGAGAAGCATCACCTTATCTTTTTCTTCCATCAAGGGCTTACTACAGAGTTTAAACAACTTGTTAAAACTATGTGTGAAAGACTTTTTTGGGAGTTATATGCAAGATGTGTTGAGGCTCATCTTAAGTATGTCACCGAGACTACTCAAGCATGGGACACATTCGATCCCACTACCCAAAACCGACCTCGACAAGTGTCCAACACTCCTTCTGCATCCGTTATGTACCAATTGGACAAAGATACCTTGTTAGACCATCAAATTGATCAATTTGTGAAAAGTATGAGATATATACTCGGGGCACGACTAAGAGAAACTACCGGATTCATCCGAGCCGTAAAAGAGAAGGTGTGTGCCATTTGTGAGGCGGGCCATTCAACAAAAGAATGTTCGACGATACCCGCCTATAAATCCATGCTCAATGAGCAAGTGGAAGCAATAGGGGGATTTAAGGGAAATTTCAATGCCCTGTATGGGAACTCGTACAACTCTTCGTGGAGGAACCATCTTGGTTTTAGCTACGGGCAACAACACGATGCGCTAAATTCTACTTCACATGTTGCCCCACCTCCTCCTCCTCACTTTCAATAAGCCCTACATATGCAGGCACCACCTCCCGCACCATATATCACCCCACCATGGAGAACTCTCGAGGATAATTTAAATCAATTCATCCAATCTCAAAATGCAACCAATGCTAAGTTTGAACCCATGTTCACTGAGATGAATACGAGGATCTCTAGGTTGTAATCATCTTTAAGTATGCAAGAGAAGGGCAAGTTTTTTGCTCAAGGATAAATACCTCCTCAAGGTCAAGCCAATGTTAGCTCTATATCTTCCGATCAGCAAGAGCAATGCCAAGCCGTCACCACTCTACGTAGTGGGTGAGTTGTTGATTTATCATCTCCCCCACTCGAGGAACCAAAATACAAGGTGGTTTCACCCGACACGAAAGAGGGAGAAGATGCCCACTTGAATGAGAGTGACAAAGACGACGCTAGAGGTCCCGAAGTTTTAGTGAAATCACCCCCGCCACCCCGTTCCCTCAATGGTTGGCCCCACCCCAAAAAAGAGCCTCCCGTGCAGATGTGCTAGATGTTCTTAGGTAAGTAAAGTTGAATTTTATGTTTCTCAACGCCATCCAGAAAATTATCGCCTATGCCAAAGTCATTAAAGATTTATTGACGGTGAAAAGAAGGCTAAAGGTTAAAAAAATATCTTTTTAGCACAAAATGTGAGCTCCGTTCTACTTAACGACCTCCCACCAAAGTTTAAAGATCTGGGTGCACTCACGATTTCCTGCATTATTGGAGGGCATCGAATTGAAAAAGCCTTGCTTTATTTAGGTGCAAGTGTTAATATCCTTCCCTACTCCATTTATAGGCAGCTTGATTTGGGTGACCTTAAGCCCACACGAATCACTCTCCAGTCAGCGGATCGCATAATGAAGGTGCCTCGAGGGATTTTCGAGCATGTGATCGTCCAATTGGACACATTATACTTTCGTTAGATTTTGTCATTTGGTACACGGAGCCCTCCATCCATTCTAACAACCATGTTCCCATCATCCTGGGCCGCCCATTCTTAGCCACGGCAAGATCTTTAATCAATACACGCAATGGGAAAATGCAACTCATCTTCGAGAACATGACCCTCGAGACAAACATCTTCAATATTGCTAACTAAGTAGGTGAAGAAGACGAATTTCATGTGGTCGATCTCATAGAGGAGATAGTGGAGGAGCACATTGAGGGAACCATTGGCGGGGACGCTTTAGAAACATGCCTTGTGAGGAGTAGCGAGAGCAAGGTAACCTCCGAGAGAGCGCTATTAGACGAGAGAGCGTCGACTGAGGACTAAAGAGATATTAATTGGGTTTTTATATTTGAGAAGTTACCTCCGAGGGAGTCATGCATGATCCCCTTTGAAGAAAAATTTCCCACCCTCGAATTAAAGAAACTACCCTCTAATGTAAAATATGCTCATTTGGGAGAGGATGAGACATTTCCTGTTGTTGTCTCCTCGAGCCTAGATAAAGAGAGAGAGGGTACACTACTAGAAGTTTTGAGGAAGCACCAAAGTGCTTTTGGTTGGAGCATAGCGGATTTGAAATGTATAAGTCCCATAAAATCCACCTCGAGGAGGACGTGAAGCCCTCGAGGGAAATGCAAAGAAATTTGAACCCCACATTAAAAGAGGTCGTGGGAGCCAAAATTATTAAATTATTGGATGCCGGGATCATCTACCCAATCTCGGATAGCAAATGGGTAAGTCCTATCCAATTCGTCTCGAAGAAGTCAGGAATTACTGTGGTCGAGAATGCCAAGGGTGAGTTAATTCCCCAACTCACCACCACAGGGTGGCGCGTTTGCATTGATTATCGAAAACTCAATGCGGGCACTAAAAAAGATCATTCCCCCTACCATTTATTGACCAAATGCTAGAGAGAGTAGCGGGACATCCATACTATTGCTTCCTAGATGGTTATTCCAGATATAACCAAATAGAGGTAGATGTTTTAAACTAAGAAAAGACGACTTTCACATGTCCCTTTGGCACGTTTGCCTACAAACGGATGCCATTTGGATTATGTAATGTGTAATACCCCGTATTTTTGGCGATATTTATTTTTGGGATTAATTAATTAAATGAGAATTAATTGGGAATTAATCCGGATAAAATACTAGCGAGATGTGAGTTGGTATTTGACTATGTTGAGTATATATGATGATATATGAATATTGAATTATGAAATTTGTCGTGGGATTGATATACGGCAATTTGGACATTTTATTGGGATGCGGGTGACAGTCGCGTCAGGATATAATTATTTTATTTATAAAAGTGAATTTAAATTCTATTAACCGTATGGTCGTTTTGAGTGTGCCAACGCGTCCGGAAGGGTCGAGATAGTCAGAAAACACTAGCCGGGGGTTTAGTTTGGGTCCCGGGGTATTTTTAGGCCATACCGGCAACATTAAGGGTAGTTTGGTAATATTGTATTTTTGGGATTTAATAATGACGAAAATTAGGATTTATAATCTGATTTGGGTAACTAACCACTAAACCCACTACCAACCATATTGACCCATAAGACTACGAGGAGTTTTAAAATTTGGTTTTCTAAGTCTCCTAAACAAATACTAGCCACCCTAGCCACCTTTGGAGAAGAAGGCTTGTAGAGAGAGAGAGAGAGAAGGAATTCTGCAGAAAAAGCTTCATCAAACCAACACCAAATTCAGAGACACTCGAGGCAAGTGATTTAATTCTATTTAATTCAGAGAATGTTTCTTCCATGTTAGATAAATTGAAAGATTTACAATTGTTCTTGAAAGTTAAATAAAAACCCATTTTAATTGGACGTAGGACTTGAATTTTGAGGACAAATTGCATGTAGAATAGTATGGAGATGATTATTCTGATGTTAATATATGTTGGATGTAACAAAAACGGATCTAGAATGGACTTATTGAGGATTTAAAATTCTAGGGTTTATGTTCTTGAAAATTTGGGGGAAAGGGTAGAGATTTGATGAATTAATGATGTTTAGGATGTGTTAATTCCTTAAAAGATGTTAGTATATGACCTTAGTATGTTTAGGGATGATTAGAGACCATAACACATTGTTGGGACGAATTTTGGTTGAGATTTGAGGTGTAGAAATTGGTGAAAAATGAGATAGGATTTCTGGGCTTGAATCTGGTTACTCGTTAGAAGACCTACCCAGGTCGTTCGAACGTGCTCGTTCGAACGAGCTTCTAACGAGTTGACAGTTTGGGGTTCTAACGAGTGGGATGTTCGTTCGATGATCTCGTTCGAACGAGATCTCGATAGATAGCCCAGTTCGTTCGAACGAAATCTCGTTCGAACAGCCTCGTTCGAACGAGACTTCTAACGAGCTGGCAGTTTAGGCTTTTTGGCCTGTTTTGATTTTGGGAGTCTCGTAAATTTGTTCGAGGATGGAGATAACATTCCTTTGATGGTGTATTAGTATACTTGGGATATTTGGGATATAATGAAGAGTAAATTATATAAGTGTGGATCGAATCAAATAGACATTATGAGCTGAGACGTGAGTGCCTACTACGACGTGAGAATAAATTATGGCGCGTATAAATATGGACCGGGATTATATAAGTTGTATATATATTAAATTGGTACGAGAACGCGATAAGTACTACAATTAAACTACGGTGATTACTAAGATGCGTGTTTACTTAGTATTGATATATGATTTGTGTGTATGACATACCTACCATACTTGCTATCACGGGAGGTTTGCGTTCGCTTAGGGCCCTCTAATCCTTGTGTTGCCCGGATTTAGACTGGTTACCTCGATGAACATAGGTCAGAGAAGGACTTATTGGGATGTTAATAAGTCCGCTGATCGTGGGAGCGCAGGTATGTGCGTGACCCATGTGATGTGACTGTGTTCGCCTCCACTGTTTTGTGATTTGTGTTATCTGAACGATTCCTAAGAGATTCGGAATACGTGATTCCTTATGTACGTGATGTACCGGGATGGATAGCAGAGTATGTGTGGACCGCAGCTTAGTCTCGGGGTGCTTATATTGTATATTTATGTTGTGGAAAATATACACTTAATAAACTGGGAACTTTCATATGGTATTGTGTGTATAACTATGGAATAACAAAAGGGATGTTCTATAATGAGTTGTATTACTTTTATGTGAGAACCTGAATTTACGTTAAGCCCCTATTTAATTGCGAGCGTTATAATGTTAATGGGAACCGAGTAATAAGGGTAAAACCTATGACAGTCTATCTAGATATGATGTCACTTAGCTAGTGGTTAGTGTCATTTTAGATGGGTACTTACGTTAGGAGTGCACATTTAGTCGAGAGGTGAGGATTTCATGTGAGTGCACGTCCTAACATGTACTTTGCATTTAATGTTTTAAATGTTTTTAAAGCACTTGCAGGTTTTTAAAATATCTCCACATTCGGGCTCTGACCCGTTTGCTTTCAAATTTATTTTTGTAAAACCATTTTAGGTGCCCAGCCACAAGGACACCATGCATAGGATACTCATTCAGGTGACGAGCTGTAGCTGTTTGTGGAAGCTACAGGGATTTGCTTTTAGACGCTTTTACTATTTGGATTCCATATTCAGTATTCTTCAGTTGTAGGGCATGTTGCCCAAATTCTATTAGAGACTTTTCCATTTCAGTTTTTCAGACTTGGCATGTATTGTTTCAGTATTCAGTATTTAGTTATTCATTTCAGTTGTGGAGTTTGTTGTGAGGAGTTTTCCTCCGGATTTATTTATATCATGTGATGGTTCTTCTATTATTTCGTTATGGTGAATGGTGATATTATTCTTGCTTTAAATCTTGTACTGCATGTTAATCAAACTTTAATTAAAATTTGGCAACTTACTTTTTAAATACTAGGTGGTTAGACATAATAAAAATGTTTTCGACAGTGATGCTATTAACTGAGCCAACTTAGCATTTTGAATTAATTTAATAAAGGAGTAGCTACCCGGTATTTAATTAGTCGGGGTGTCACAGGTGGTATCAGAGCATCAGGTTCTAGTGTCCTTTAGGATCTGTACGGCTATTATGTTTCCGCTAAGTTTTCTTTGATATAGAGCCCTATATTTTAGGACTGTTGTACTCTTTTTGTGTATGCTTCGTTCTTCAGCTATTTTAAGTTTATAAACAGCGAACTTATAAACTTCATTTTTATTCCAGATGTCTCCACGACGTGCATGACGAGTTCCCAGGGATGCAACACCCGAACCCCAGCCCGTTCCAGTTCAGGGCATGATGAACGCCGCTGATGTTGCAGCCATTGTAGCCCAAGCGGTAAATGCCGCAATTGCCGTAGTTCAGCAGGCACCACCTCAGGCGCCGGTTGCCGCGCCAGTACAGGCAAATGCATTCCCGTCTGCTTGGGAACGTGTACGTGACGCTTTTCAGAAAGCGCATCCGCCAGAGTTTGCAGGTAGCTCAGATGTGGTAGTCTCGAGCCAGTGGAGGAAGGATATACAGAGGCACTTGAGGATGTATGAGTGCACGGACGTTCAGAAGCAGGTGCTAGCTACTTTCAAGCTAGTTGGATCTGCACTGCAGTGGTGGGAGTCTATTACCACCGCGGAGGAGAGGGATACTCTCACTATTCAGGACTTTTGGGTGCGGTTCGACCGCAAGTACTTTCCGTCGACTGTTCACACGGAAATGAGGAGGAAACTGATGAATCTGAAGCAAGAGGGTAAGACCGTGGCCGAGTATGAGGCCGAGTTCACGAATCTGTTGAATATCGTTCCGGATGAGATACCAACAGAAAAGAAGAAGATTGAGAAATTCACCGACGGGTTGACATGGAGGATCCGTCAGCATTTGTTAGGGAACCTTTCGTTGGCCACGTATTCTGATGTGGTTAACGCTGCTTTGTTACACTGCCAGGATCACCGCTTTTATATGGCTGAGGGCAAGAGATCGGGAGAGTCTAGCCATCAGGGCAGGACTGGAGGACATGGTGCCGGTGGGGCACAATCTGTTCAGGGGCAGAGACAGGGTGAGCAGGGTTCCCAGCAGGGGGATCAGAAGAGGTTCAGATCAGGGAATTACAGGCACGGACAGGGAGGTTTCCGTCAGGGCCATCAGGGTCCAAACGGCCATCAGGGCCAACAGGGGCAGAATGGGAAGCAGTTTCAGCAGGGCCAGCAGGGCCAACAGGGCCAAGGGAGGAACGGTAACGGCCACCAAGGCCGGGGACCGCAGGGGCAGAGAGGAGGGAACTTCCCAGGGAAGTGTTTTGTTTGTGGCAAGACTGGCCATAAACGACAGGATTGTCCTGATAGGGGCTGGGCCCACAGCAGCAGCAGCAGGGTGCTCGCCAGGAGCCGCAGAGGCCTATGTTTCCCGCCGCTCTCCCCGCACCGCCACAAATGGCAGCATTGCCACCCATTCCAGCAGTCCCAGCTCAGCAGGGGCAGCTACAGTATGGACGTGTCTATAACGTCCACCAGGCAGCAGTTCCACAGGCACCGCCCGCGATTGAGGGTACGTTTCCTATCCATAGCACTATAGGTCGGGTATTGTTTGATACGGGGGCTACACATTGTTTTATAGCTACACATTTCGCGAAAGCCTTAGGATTGTTAGCTACGGCAGAGAGCACAGTGACGTGTGTAGACTCACCATTGGGGAGTGGGTCACTTATTTTCTTTATATGCCGAGTAGTGGGAGTAGAGATTGGTAGTCTGGTATTACCTGCAGATATGTTGGTATTAGATATGCATGTTCACGATGTGATTATCGGTATGGATTGGCTCGCTGATTATAGAGCCATGATTGATTGCTTCGGTGGGAGCATTATTTTTGCCATTCCGGGGCAAGAGATGTTTGTAGTGGCGATGCCTCGCCCAGAGGGAGGCTCGACCGCTCATTTGTATTACCTAGAGGAGGATACCTCTAAGGAGGTTGTGATTCCTTTGGATTCAATCCCAGTCGTCAGGGAGTATTCGGATGTGTTTCAGGAGATACCAGGCCTACCCCCCAGTCGAGAGATAGACTTTGTTATAGACCTATTTCCAGATACGAGACCTATAGCACGCGCACCGTACCGTATGGCTCCGGCAGAGATGCAAGAGCTACGAGATCAGATAGAGCAGCTGTTAGGTCAGGGCTTTATTCGCAGGAGTACCTCACCTTGGGGCGCTCCAGTTTTGTTTGTGAATAAGAGGGACGGTTCACTGAGATTGTGTGTGGACTACCGAGAGTTGAATAAGGTCACGATACAGAATAAGTTTCCGTTGCCTCGAATCGATGACTTATTCGACCAGTTGAGAGGATCTTCTTTCTTCTCAAAGATTGATTTGAGATCGGGATACCATCAGTTGCGTATCAGGGAGGATGATGTCTCGAAGACTGCGTTCTTGTCGAAATATGGTTCTTACGAGTTTCGGGTTATGCCTTTTGGTTTGACCAACGCTCCAGCAGTGTTTATGGACTTGATGAACAGAGTGTTCAAGGATTTCCTAGATCAGTTTGTCATTGTCTTCATCGATGATATTCTGGTTTACTCCCAGACAGAGGAGGATCACGCCGAGCATTTGAGGCAAGTTTTGCAGACATTACGTCAGAACGAGTTGTATGCAAAATATGAGAAATGCGGGTTTTGGCTGAAGGAGGTCCAGTTTTTGGGACATGTTATTTCCTACCGGGGAATATCTGTAGATCCGGGGAAGGTATTCGCGGTGAGGGAGTGGGGACAGCCCACGACACCAACGGAGATTCGTAGTTTCTTGGGTCTAGCAGGATACTACAGGAGGTTTATTCGGGGTTTTTTGAAAATAGCGGGTCCTTTGACACATCTGACTCGTAAGGGTGTGCCGTTCATTTGGAGTGATACCTGTCAGTTGACATTCGATGAATTGAAGGATAAATTGACCTCAGCACCTGTGTTAGCATTGCCGAGACCGGGAGTTGAGTATTTAGTTTACACCGATGCGTCTTTGCAAGGACTTGGAGGTGTATTACAGCAGGAGAGACAGGACATAGCTTATGCTTCCCGTAAGCTTAAGCCTCATGAGAAGAATTACCCCATGCATGATTTGGAGTTGGCGGCAGTGGTATTTGCCCTACGGATTTGGAGGCACTATCTTTTGGGGGAGAAGTTCCAATTGTTCACGGACCACAAGTCCCTACAGTACCTGTTCACGCAGAAGGAGTTGAACATGCGGCAAAGGAGGTGGCTTGAGTTTGTGAAGGACTACCAGTTCGATATCCAGTATCACCCGGGTAAGGCCAACGTGGTAGCAGACGCGTTGAGCCGTAGGCCAGCAGATGAGGTGGTAGGGGTGTGGAAGGCTAAGTGGAAGGAGTTGGGACACCAGGATGCAGTGGCCCGATCTTTCATGTCTGTGATGAGCATTACACCGCAGATTTTCACGAAGGTAGTATGGGTACAGGCTAATGACTCGTTCTGTCAGGAGCAGATAGTTCGATTACTAGCAGAGGGAGCCGAGTCCTATACCGTTAGCTCAGACGGGGGATTACGCTTCAATGGGAGATTGGTGGTCCCAGAAGGGGAGAAATTGCGACACGAGGTGATGGCAGAGTCGCACGGCTCATGGTTCGCAGTACATCCCGGAGGGGACAAAATGTATCAAGACATGAGACGCCAGTATTGGTGGAGCGGTATGAAGAGAGATATTGCTGAGTTTGTTTCGAAATGCGCCACTTGCGAGCTAGTAAAAGTGGATCATCAGAGACCGACAGGACTTCTACAGCCGTTGGAGGTCCCGGTGTGGATGTGGGAGAGCATATCCATGGATTTTATCACGGGGTTGCCTACGTCGCAGAGGGGTCACGACTCCGTTTGGGTAATTGTGGACAGATTGTCCAAAGTCGCTCACTTTTTACCCATAAGGACTGACTACACTACGGGACAGTATGCCCAGCTCTTCATTTCAGAGGTTGTGAGACTTCACGGTGTGCCCCTAAATATCGTGTCTGACAGAGACAAGATATTTGTTTCGCGGTTTTGGGAGAGTTTCCAGGAGGCCATGGGCACGGAATTGCGGTTGAGTACGGCTTATCATCCGCAGACCGATGGGCAGACAGAGCGCACAAATCAGATGTTGGAGGACATGCTACGCATGTGAATTATTGACTTTGGAGGTGGATGGGAACAATACCTTCCACTGGTAGAGTTTGCTTATAATAACTCCTACCAGTTCACTATTGGCATGGCTCCGTTTGAGGCATTGTACGGTAGGCCTTGTCGTTCCCCAGCATGTTGGTTAGAGGTGGGGGACAACAAACTACTTGGGCCGGAAATGATTCAGGATACTTCGGCAAGGATTGAGTTGATTCGGAGTCGCATTCGGGTAGCTCAAGACCGACAGAAGAGTTATGCTGATGCGAAGAGATATTTCAGGGAGTTCCAAGTGGGGTCCCAGGTTTTGCTCAGAGTATCTCCTATGAAGGGTATTATGCGTTTCGGGAAGAAGGGGAAGTTGGCACCAAGGTATGTGGGGCCGTTTCCTATTATTGAGCGGATTGGACTGGTTGCGTATAAACTCGGGTTACCGGAGCATTTACACCGGATTCACGATGTGTTTCATATTTCCTCGCTAAGGAAATATCTCAGAGACGATTTGGCTCATTCTCACATCGCTTTGGAGGAGATTGATCTACAGCCTGATAGCTCCTACGAGGAGGGCCCGATTGCTATTTTGGACCGAAGTGAGAGGAAGCTGCGGTCAAAGATAGTTCCGTTAGTGCGTGTTCAGTGGCGACATCACAATGTCGAGGAGTCCACATGGGAACGCGAGGATGAGATGCGCGAATGTTATCCAGAGTTGTTTTTATCAGGTACTTTCTAGTTCCGAATTTCGGGACGAAATTCTGTTATTAGGGGGGGAGTATGTAATACCCCGTATTTTTGGCGATATTTATTTTTGGGATTAATTAATTAAATGAGAATTATTTCGTTATGATATATGAATATTGAATTATGAAATTTGTTGTGGGATTGATATACGGCAATTTGGACATTTTATTGGGATGCGGGTGACAGTCGCGTCAGGATATAATTATTTTATTTATAAAAGTGAATTTAAATTCTATTAACCGTATGGTCGTTTTGAGTGCGCCAACGCGTCCGGAAGGGTCGAGATAGTCAGAAAACACTAGCCGGGGGTTTAGTTTGGGTCCCGGGGTATTTTTAGGCCATACTGGCAACATTAAGGGTAGTTTGGTAATATTGTATTTTTGGGATTTAATAATGACGAAAATTAGGATTTATAATCTGATTTGGGTAACTAACCACTAAACCCACTACCAACCATATTGACCCATAAGACTACGGGGAGTTTTAAAATTTGGTTTTCTAAGTCTCTTAAACAAACCCTAGCCACCCTAGCCACCTTTGGAGAAGAAGGCTTGTAGAGAGAGAGAGAGAGAAGGAATTCTGCAGAAAAAGCTTCATCAAACCAACACCAAATTCAGAGACACTCGAGGCAAGTGATTTAATTCTATTTAATTCAGAGAATGTTTCTTCCATGTTAGATAAATTGAAAGATTTACAATTGTTCTTGGAAGTTAAATAAAAACCCATTTTAATTGGACGTAGGACTTGAATTTTGAGGACAAATTGCATGTAGAATAGTATGGAGATGATTATTCTGATGTTAATATATGTTGGATGTAACAAAAACGGATCTAGAATGGACTTATTGAGGATTTAAAATTCTAGGGTTTATGTTCTTGAAAATTTGGGGGAAAGGGTAGAGATTTGATGAATTAATGATGTTTAGGATGTGTTAATTCCTTAAAAGATGTTAGTATATGACCTTAGTATGTTTAGGGATGATTAGAGACCATAACACATTGTTGGGATGAATTTTGGTTGAGATTTGAGGTGTAGAAATTGGTGAAAAACGAGATAGGATTTCTGGGCTTGAATCTGGTTACTCGTTAGAAGACCTACCCAGGTCGTTCGAACGAGCTTCTAACGAGTTGACAGTTTGGGGTTCTAACGAGTGGGATGTTCGTTCGATGATCTCGTTCGAACGAGATCTCGTTAGATAGCCCAGTTCGTTCGAACGAAATCTCGTTCGAACAGCCTCGTTCGAACGAGACTTCTAACGAGCTGGCAGTTTAGGCTTTTTGGCCTGTTTTGATTTTGGGAGTCCCGTAAATTTGTTCGAGGATGGAGATAACATTCCTTTGATGGTGTATTAGTATACTTGGGACATTTGGGATATAATGAAGAGTAAATTATATAAGTGTGGATCGAATCAAATAGACATTATGAGCTGAGACGTGAGTGCCTACTACGACGTGAGAATAAATTATGGCGCGTATACATATGGACCGGATTTAGACTGGTTACCTCGATGAACATAGGTCAGAGAAGGACTTATTGGGATGTTAATAATTCTGCTGATCGTGGGAGCGCAGGTATGTGCGTGACCCATGTGATGTGACTGTGTTCACCTCCACTATTTTGTGATTTGTGTTATCTGAACGATTCCTGAGAGATTCGGAATACGTGATTCCTTATGTACGTGATGTACCGGGATGGATAGCAGAGTATGTGTGCACCGCAGCTTAGTCTCGGGGTGCTTATATTGTATATTTATGTTGTGGAAAATATACACTTAATAAACTGGGAACTTTCATATGGTATTGTGTGTATAACTATGGAATAACAAAAGGGATGTTCTATAATGAGTTGTATTACTTTTATGTGAGAACCTGAATTTACGTTCAGCCCCTATTTAATTGCGAGCGTTATAATGTTAATGGGAACCGAGTAATAAGGGTAAAACCTATGACAGTCTAGCTAGATATGATGTCACTTAGCTAGTGGTTAGTGTCATTTTAGATGGGTACTTACGTTAGGAGTGCACATTTAGTCGAGAGGTGAGGATTTCATGTGAGTGCATGTCCTAACATGTACTTTGCATTTAATGTTTTAAATGTTTTTAAAGCACTTGCAGGTTTTTAAAATATCTCCACATTCGGGCTCTGACCCGTTTGCTTTCAAATCTATTTTTGTAAAACCATTTTAGGTGCCCAGCCACAAGGACACCATGCATAGGATACTCATTTAGGTGACGAGCTGTAGTTGTTTGTGGAAGCTACAGGGATTTGCTTTTAGACGCTTCTACCATTTGGATTCCATATTCAGTATTCTTCAGTTGTAGGGCATGTTGCCCAAATTCTATTAGAGACTTTTCCATTTCAGTTTTTCAGACTTGGCATGTATTGTTTCAGTATTCAGTATTTAGTTATTCATTTCAGTTGTGGAGTTTGTTGTGAGGATTTTTCCTCCGGATTTATTTATATCATGTGATGGTTCTTCTATTATTTCGTTATGGTGAATGGTGATATTATTCTTGCTTTAAATCTTGTACTGCATGTTAATCAGACTTTAATTAAAATTTGGCAACTTACTTTTTAAATACTAGGTGGTTAGACATAATAAAAATGTTTTCGACAGTGATGCTATTAGCTGAGCCAAATTGGCATTTTGAATTAATTTAATAAAGGAGTAGCTACCCGGTATTTAATTAGTCGGGGTGTCACATAATGCACCCGCGACCTTCCAACGGTGCATGCTTAGTCTCTTTAGCGACATGGTTGACAGAGGCCTTGAAGTTTTCATGGATGACTTTAGCATTTTTGTCCCCTCTTTTGATCTTTGTCTCGTGAATCTTGAGAAAGTACTATCCCGGTGTGTTAAAAAGAACTTGGTACTCAATTGAGAAAAATGCCACTTCATGGTTACCGAAAGAATAGTTCTTAACCACATAGTGTCATCCAAGGGAATCGAAGTTGATAGGGCCAAAATAGATGTCATAACTGAGCTTCCCCAACCTAAATTACTAAAGGATATGCATTCCTTCTTGGGCCATGCAGGATTTTATAGAAGTTTTATCAAGGATTTTGGTCCCATCGCTAGACCCTTGAGTAACCTCCTTATGAAGGATGCTCCCTTTGAGTGGAACGAATCATGCCAATGCGCTTTTGATAAATTTAAAAGCATACTTGTTTTCGCTCCCATCATGTAAGCTTCAGAATTGTCCCTTCCATTCGAGCTTATGTGCTATGTGAGTGACTAAACTATAGGGGTTGTTTTGGGCCAGAGAAAAGATAAGAAAGCTTATGTCATCTACTACGCTAGCGGGACTCTAATCGGACCACAACTCAATTACTCTACCACGGAGAAAGAATTGCTAATGGTAGTATTTGACCTCGACATATTTTGCTCGTATCTCATTGGTTCCCCCATCGCATGCTTTACCGACCACGCGACGCTAAAATACCTCCTTACTAAGAAAGATTCTAAGTCGCGCCTTATAAAGTGGATCCTACTCCTACAAGAGTTTCATCTCTCCATTAAAGATAAAAAGGGGTAGAAAACGTCGTTGGCGATCATTTATCACAGCTCTCGTCCGACGTGCCTAGTGATCTGATACCCATAGACGAGTATTTTCCAGATGAGCAGCTATTTGCCACCTCTTCTCTTCCCTGGTTTGCGGACATAGTTAACACCTTGTCACAGGAGCCATCCCTTGCGACTGGATGTCGTAAAAAAATAAGTGGTTAATTACTTGGTCGTGCATGTTTTCTATGATGATCCTTTCCTGTTTAAATATTATACGGGCCTAATCATCCGACGTTGTGTAACGAATGACGAGACTCATAGCGTCATCCATTTATGTCATTCGGAAGCATGTGGATGCCACTTTTCTACGAATAATATAGCCTCTAAGATCCTTTAAAGCGGCCTCTATTGGCCCACAATCTTCCGGGATGTAAACACGTATTATAAATCTTACGATAGGTGTCAATGGATGGGGGCTATCACCCGATGAGGCATGATGCCATTAACCCCTATACTCATCATTGAGATCTTTGACTGTTGGGGTATTGACTTCATGGCCCTTTCCCCCTGTCCTTTGGCTTCTTATACATCCTCGTTGTGGTAGATTACGTGTCTAAATGGGTGGAGGCTATAGTTACCAAAATGAATGACAACAAAGTGGTGATCAAGTTCTTAAAAGAACACATACTCTCTCGCTTCGGTGCTCCGAAGGCGATAATTAGTGATAACGACAAGCATTTTTGCAACAGGTAGTTTGAGAAGCTCATGTGAAAGTATGAGTTGTTCACAAGGTTGAATCGACTTATCACCCTCAAATGAGTGGGAAAGCCGAACTAGCGAATCGTGAAATCAAAAACATCATTGAAAAGATCGTCGATCCTAATAGGAAAGATTGGTCCCTTAGATTGAACAATGCGCTATGGGCTTATAGGACTACATACAAGAACCCTCTCGGGATGTCCCCATTCCGCTTTGTCTATGGCAAGCCGTGCCATCTCCCTGTGGAGCTAGAGCACAAGGCGTATTGGGAAATCAAGAGGCCAAACTACAATTTGGATAAAGCGAGTGAAGCTCGCAAGCTTCAATTAAATAAGTTGGAAGAGATGCACAATGATGTGTACGAGAATGCCAAGATTTTCAAATAACATATGAAACTTGCACATGATAAGATGATCTGATTCAAAGAATTTCATTAGGGAGAAAAGGTGCTTATCTACAACTCTCGACTAAATTTATTTTTGGGAAAATTGCGGTCTATATAGACGGGACCATTCGTCTTGAGAAATGTATTCCCCCACGGAGCGGTTGAATTGGAAGATCCAAAAGGGAGCGATACATTCAAGGTTAACGGACAATGCCTAAAGTCATATTGAGAGACGTATGTGGAAGAATCTGACATAATCTAGTTATCGAATCCCGTTTATGGGGTTGAGTGAGCTGTAACGAAAAGGTCGTCTCACCCTCGATGCATATGGGGTGGTTCTTATGTATATTAGTAGTGTGTAGGTTAGGATCGCTCAGTAGAAGTCCGCAGGGTACGAGTCGAGTCAGGATAGGAGCACAAATGCACATTTTGGGAGAGTTCCATTCGAGGCAAGGTGAGTTTTCAGGGTTTTACAAGTTAGGATGAGGGTAGGAGTGTTTTGGAAATTTTTTGAAAAATTGGATTTTTGGACTTCCAACACTTTTTTTTTTCTAGATGTCAAAGTTGAGGAGCACGCTGGAAATACCAACCGGTTCGCCCTTTTTATACTATCGGGGACGAACCGATTCTTTTGGGGTTCGAATAAAAAAATAATATTTACACCGAACCGGTTCGCCCAGACCCGAACCAGTTCACCCATAGCAGGTGCTGATTTCGGCGAGTTCCAATGTCACCTTTTACCATACATCTCCTCTTTCCCATATACCTCCTTTCGTTTTCCCTCCAAATCCATCCTACCTCGCCTTTTCCCTCCAATTCTACCCATCCCCACGTATAAATACACAACAAAATTCCCCCATTCCTCTTCACCCCTCCCATAATTCTTTTGACTTTCCTTCCTCCCCAATCACTCGTTCCCATGGCTAACGAAGAATTACGCGTTAAATATAACTCCACTGAAATACTCCATGTGCTCTACCATGGATACCGCTCACTCCAAGAGAGCAAATGGGTCAAAGAATTCTTTCCAAGCTTCTGCACTGTGCACATCGAGCGGGAAATTAATTAGGATGGACTGCCCCAACCCTTGAACGCCATCTTCAGGGGCCAAAGGTGGCCCCAATTCCTAGCCAATCCCGGAGACGAGGTTTGAATAAATGAGGTGCACTACTTTTTTACCACTCTCGTCCATGTCTCCGAAAATACGTACCAAGCATATGTGGACGAGGTACCAATCCCATTTTCTCTCTCTATAGTCGCCCAAATATTGAACGTCGATAACGCCCCGAATCCCTAAAATTTTGACTATCCCACCTATGGAAACCCCATCCCAAAACATCAATGCACAGAGTGCATCGCCCCCAATCACATTTGGGATCGCCACACTTTCGTGGTAGTCAACCTTGATAAGACCACCCACTTCTCCTACCTTATCATTTGTGGGTCTATCCTCTAAACCTCCAACAATTCTGCAATCCGGCTACGCCATGGAAATTTCCTCTACCACCTTCTTGGAAATTCAAGTCCCATTAATCTCCCTCGCATTTTCTACTTGGAAATCATCATTGCCGCAATGGACCGCAAAGGAAAAATGGCTCTACCTTATACTCGGTCCAGAACATCACTTCTTAGGACAACCGGGATTCAACCACCCCCATCGCAACCCCATCTCCCCAAGCCTATTGGACCGGAATCCATAACAAGGAGCGTGCGTCAAATGGAGGTATTGCACCCACCACCACTGATGGTAGAAGATGTGGAAATGGGGGAAGATGAGTTAGAATACAATAAGGAAGAAGATTCCGACTACGAGCCATATAGGGAGGGCCTAACTCGACGGATTACAAATTTGGAGGACAACTTCAATAGGTTCTTGACGGACTACAAAGGGGACCAAAAAGCCTACCGTCATGATACAAGCATAATGGTCCGCTTGCACGAGGAAATGTACAAGTTGCAAATGGGGTCCAATGTCACATTGCCAACATACTTCTATGATCCATATGACCGTAATGTTCTCGGTTCGTACAACCCACCCCCACAGTAGTTTGATGTATATGTTGGTTGTTTCTGTAGCTTGTGCTATCTATCCTCCTGAGTGGTCTAGTCTCTTTGAGCTCCATTCCCAGATGGAATATCTTCAAACACTAGCTTCTTAGAAACATTAAAACCTTCTTTGTCTATGGAAGTGAGGATACCTCCTCAGCGGAGTCGCCAAATGTAGGAGGGTAGTGAGACTGGGGTCTATGAATAACTGGAAAGGGTGAGGCGTGACCCACTCCAATGGACGCTGTTTGTAAGGTTCTCAAGAATTTCTGGAGCAGCTTCTGAAGAGACCTTCTCCTTTTGGTAAAATTGGAGCTCAAGCTGGAACTCCCTCCCTGCAAGAAGATGAACTTCTACAACGATAATAGTAATTTTCTCAAGAGGGGCTCCTGAGAGTGATGGTTGTCAGTGGGGAGTGAAATAACAATGCACTTAGCCCTTAAAGAGAGCAGGGAGAGAATAATAGAGAGGTTCTGGTGTGATTTTGACAGAGTAAGTTTTGCTATTGAGTTTTTTTTCTGTTTTCATGGCCTTGCCCAGGGGTCCTATTTATACTTGGGCACTAAGGCTGGGTTGTCACTGTTGGCGTAAAAACTTAGAGGGTTGGTGAGGGACAAAGTCTGCAGTGTACTATTTGTCCCTACTTGCAGGTAGCTCTGCCTGCCCCCTCTGGCATATGCCCCTTGGTGCCAATCAAAGTTCAAAAGCAAATATGTCTTCTAATGGAGACAAAATATCTGATTTGCTAAATATCTTTTGAAACGGTAACTTTTGGTACAAACTTTGTAAACTTGAGGGG
Source organism: Sambucus nigra (assembly GCA_949130495.1). Taxonomy (NCBI): domain Eukaryota; kingdom Viridiplantae; phylum Streptophyta; class Magnoliopsida; order Dipsacales; family Adoxaceae; genus Sambucus; species Sambucus nigra. The sequence goes on from OX422219.1 coordinate 228,169,372, forward strand.
GGGTCTCGAGGACCACCTCCTCTAAAATCTTTGTAAGCTTAAGGGGGGTCTTGAGGACCTCCTTTTAAAATCATTTTTCTTGGGAGGAGTTTAGAGGACCCTCTCCTTTAAAATCATTTAATAAACAGTTCTTTTCTTGTGAGCAGCCAGCCCTTTGGCTGCTCACTTCACTTGTGACTAAGTGTGAGGTGTGTGAGGACTGGGCGACCCTAGGGTCTCCTACTAGTACTCTCTCAATCCTATAGTGCTAAGTGGTTGGGGTTTCTCAACATACCTTGTCCTTCAGCCGCCAAGCCAAAAGTCCCAGGAGGTCCCGACTAGCCTACTTGAGCCCTGCTTGCTCAACTAGGCAACCTGTATAAGAAAGCAAAGTGTTAATACTGTTGTTCTTTTAAAAGAATGACATTTCATGATGAGGAGTTGCTCATGGTAACCACCCTGGGTGGGTTCCTTCTCAATATGAGTTTATGCCAGAACCCTTGCGGTGGCACTTCTCGGATAACATTTCTGCAGTGACCCTTTGGGGGGAAGTTCTCAAATGTTATTTCTGCAGTGACCCCTATGGCGGCACCCCTCGAATGACATTACTGCAGTGACCCTTGCAGTGGTAGTGACACTTGCAGTGACACTTCTCAATATTGGACTTCTGCGATGTCCCTTGCTGGGCACCTCTCAAATGTCATTGCTGCAGTGACCTTTGCAGTGGCACTTCTCAATCTTGAACTTCTGCGGTGGCCCTTGCGCGGTACCCCTCGAATGACATTGCTACAGTGACCCTTGCAGTGGCACTTCTCAATCTTGGACTTCTGCGGTGGCCCTTGCGGGGCACCTCTCGAATGTCATTACTGCAGTGACCCTTGCGGTGGCACTTCTCGAATGTCATTTATGCAGTGACCCTTGCAGCAACCATTCTTAATCTTGGACTTCTGCAGTGGCCCTTGTGGGGTACTTCTCAAATGTCATTTCTGCAGTGACCCTGGGGTGGTTCCTTCTCAATATGAGTTTCTGTCGGGACCCTGGGGGTTCCTGTTCAATATGAGTTTCTATCGGGACCCTAGGTGGGTTTCTTTCTCAATATGAGTTTCTACCGGGATCCTGGGGGTTCCTTCTCAATATGAGTTTTTGTCGGGACCCTGGGTGGGTTCCTTCTTAATATGAGTTTCTGTCAGGACCCTGGGGGGTTTCTGCTAAATACGAGTTTCTGCCGGGACCCTGGGGGGTTCCTGCTCGATATGAGTTTCTGTTGGGACCTGGGTGGGTTCCTGCTCAATATTTCTAATAAAAAATATTTTTATTTTATTTTTGTAGGTAGACACCCTTCTACATTAGCCCCTCGTGCAAAGTTTTTTAGGTTGGGTAGACCAAAAAGGCTTTGTACGCCATTAATTCAGTTTTTTATTTTGAGGGACCCTAGTGTTTTTTCATCATTCCCCTTTAGGGTCATTATATGTTCTGTCACTTTATCGCAAGTTTTGTAAATGAGGCCACTTATAGTGGACCTCCTTATCTGGGTATCAACTTGGGCAGAGGGGGATGAGACCCTCTCCCTTGTCCTTCTTCTGCGGCCTTCTTTCTTGTGTATAGGGTTTGCTCGCGGTGAGCCCATCACCCTTAGCCTTCTTTTCTGGCCTTCTTTCTTGGGCAAAGGGATTTCTCACAGTGAGCCCCTCGCCATTGGCCTTCTTCCGCGGCCTTCGTTCTTGGACAGAGGGATTGATCGCGGTGGCCCCCTCTCCCTTGGCCTTCTTTTGTGGCCCTCTTTCTTGGACGGAGGGGTTTCTCGTGGTGAGACCCTCGCCCTTGGCCTTCTTTTATGACCTTCTTTCTAGGGCAGAGGGGTTGCTCACCGTGAGCCCCTCGCCCTTGAGCTTCTTCTGTGGCCTTCCATCTTGAGCAGAGAGGTTTCTCACCGTGAGCGCCTCACCCTTGGCCTTCTTTTGTGTCCTTCTATCTTGGGCGGAGGGGTTGCTCGCGGTGAGCCCCTCACCATTGGCTTTCTTTTGTGGCCTTCTATTTTGGGCGGAGGGGTTACTCGCGGTGAGCCCCTCGCCCTTGGCCTTCTTCTTTGGCCTTCTATCTTGGGAGGAGGGGTTACTTGCGGTGAGACCCTCGCCCTTGGCCTTTTTCCGTGGCCTTCTATCATGGGCGAAGGGGTTACTCGTGGTGGGCCCCTCGCCATTGACCTTTTTCTGTGGCCTTATATCTTGGGCAGAGGGGTTACTCGCGGTGATCCCCTTGTCCTTGTCCTTCTTCTGTGGCCTTTCATCTCGGGCGGAGGGGTTACTCGCGGTGAGCCCCTCGCCCTTGGCCTTCTTTTGTGGCCTTTCATCTTGGGAGGAGGGTTTACTCACGGTGAGCCCCTCGCCCTTGGCCTTCTTCTATGGCCATCTTTCTTGGGCAAAAGGATTTCTCGTTGTGAGCCCTTTTCCCTTGGCCTTCTTCTGTGGCCTTCTATCTTGGGCAGAGGGGTTACTCGCGATGGGCCCCTCACCCTTGGCCTTCTTCCGTGGCCTTCTTTCTTAGGCGGAAGGGTTACTCGTGGTGAGCCCCTCGCCCTTGGCCTTCTTTTGTGGCCTTTCATCTTGGGCGGAGGGGTTACTTGCGGTGAGCCCCTCGCCCTTGGCCTTCTTCTGTGGCCTTCCATCTTAGGCGGAGGGGTTACTCAACGTGAGTCCCTCGCTCTTGGCTATTTTCTGTCAAACTTGCAATCTTGGGAAGGTGGAGCCACTCTAAGTGGATCCCCACACTCCAAGCTATTTTATTATTTGTTCACTTTGCTTGAGGACTTCTCAATATTAGCCCCCTCGAGCAGAAGTGTCTTGTAATGTCGAGAGACTTGTGCACGAAATTTTCGTACCTTTTATTTATACTTGGCAGTTGCTCAAGATTGTGAGTGCTCCGGTGCCCTTGGAGCCTTAGGTGCTAAATTGTCGCACCTTACATTTATACTTGACACTTACTCAAAACTGTGAGCGCTCCGGTGCCCTTGGAGCCTTAGGTGCTCAAATGGCGCACCTTATATTTATACTTGGCACTTGATCAAGACTGTGAGCGATCCGGTGCCCTTGGAGCCTTAGGTGCTCCTCTGGAGCACCTTATGTTTATACTTGACACTTGATCAAGACTGTGAGCGCTCCGGTGCCCTTGGAGTCTTAGGTGCTCAACTAGCACACCTTATATTTATACTTGGCACTTGCTCAAGACTGTAAGCGCTCCAGTGCCCTTGGAGCCTTAGGTACAAAACTGTCGTACCTTATATTTATACTTGGCAGTTGCTCAATATGATGAGCGCTCCATTGCCCTTGGAGCCTGAGGTACTAAACTGTCGTACCTTATATTTATACTTGGCAGTTGCTCAATACTGTGAGCGCTCTGGTGCCCTTGGAGCCTTATGTACTAAACAGTTATACCTTATGTTTATATTTGGCAGTTGCTTAATATGATGAGCGCTCCGATGCCCTTGGAGCCTTAGGTACTAAACTGTTGTACCTTATATTTATATTTGACACTTGCTCAAGACTGTAAGTTACTCTATTTTCTGTGAGAACTTCGGGGTTGAACTGCCCCATAGTCTGTGGGGTACTTGCTTATGATCTAAGCAGGTTATCATTCTAGAGTTGTCTCTCTAACTTTGGAGGTACTTTCATATAAGATGAGAAAGTTACCATTTTAGAGGTGTCCCGTTTAACTGCAAGGTACCGACATGAGGTATGAGCAAGTTATCTTTTCTGAAGTTTCCCCTCTAACTGTGGGGTAATTGCATATAGGTGAGCAGGTTAAAATTTTGGAGCTACCCCTCTAACTGCGGGGTACTTGCATACAACTGAGCAAGTTAAAATTTGGAAGTTGCCCCTCTAGCTTTGGGGTACTTGCATATAACTCAGCAAGTTAAAATTTGGAAGTTGCCCCTCTAGCTGTGGGGTACTTGCATATAATTGAGCAATTTAAAATTTTGAAGATGCCCCTCTAGCTATGGGGTACTTGCATATAATTGAGCAAGTTAAATTTTTTTGAAGCGGCCCCTCTAACTGCGGGGTACTACTTGCATATAACTGAGAAAGTTAAAAAATTTCAAGCGGCCCCTCTAACTGCGAGGTACTTGCAAATAACTCAACAAGTTCAAATTTGGAAGCTGCCCCTCTAGCTGTGGGGTTCTTGCATACAACTGAGCAAGTTAAAATTCTGAAGCGACCCCTGTAACTGCGGGGTACTTGCATATAACTGAGCAAGTTCAAATTTGGAAGTTTCCCCTCTAGCTGTGGGGTACTTGCAAATAACTGAGCAAGTTAAAATTTGGAAGATGCCCCTCTAGCTGTGGGGTACTTGCATATAACTGAGCAAGTTAAAAATTTTTGAAGCGGCCCCTCTAACTGCGGGGTACTACTTGCATATAACTGAGCAAGTTAAAAAATTTCAAGCGGCCCCTCTAACTGCGAGGTACTTGCAAATAACTCAGCAAGTTCAAATTTGGAAGTTGCTCCTCTAGCTGTGGGGTTCTTGCATACAACTGAGCAAGTTAAAATTCTGAAGCGGCCCCTCTAACTGCGGGGTACTTGCATATGACTGAGCAAGTTCAAATTTGGAAGTTGCCCCTCTAACTGCGGCGTACTCGTATATAATTGAGCAAGTTATATTTTTGAAAATTCCCCTATAACTGTGGGGTGCTTGCACATAGCTGCTCAAGTTAAATTTTGAAGCTTCCCCTCTAACTGCGGGGCGCTTGCATATAGCCGAGCAAGTTATATTTTTTTAGTGCAGCCCCATGTGACTGTGCGGTACTTTTTAGTGCAACCCCTTGTGACTTTGGGGCATATATTTTTTAGAGCAACCCCATGTGACTGTGGGTTATTTTGTTATGCACATTCATTTCTTAGGGAGTAACTAGGAGATGAGGTTAACCCTTCTCCTTCCCACAAACTTTGAATAAAATTTCATATATATCATAAGTAAAGAAATAATTATTTCTTTATACTAAAAATTTCCCTTGGTCTACAGGGTCCTTGTTCCAAACTTTCCTTAGGAACCTGTTTGTCTTATAAAAAATAACAAGTTTAGAGAAGGGGGTAGCCCGCTTCTTCCTATTTTCTGAAAACTGGTCAAGTAAAATTTTCTTGAGAATAGAGGTTAGGACTTGTTCTCTAGGCTATAAATCTGTATTGAATAATAAATAAAAAAAATGTAGTGAATTTTTTTTTATTAATATTACTAAGAGGATAACCCCCTACTGGTCTGGTCTTTACCACCAAAAATATCTATTATGGTGTAAGGACTTTGCTCAGTATACTTTTTCCTTGGGATGGGTATTCCTCCAAGTATAATGAGGAAAGACCTTCATGTCATGGACCCTCTTCTAATATAGTAGAGGTTCTATTATACTATTAAGAAAGAGAAAATATTAGTCTGGTGTACCCACCGCACAATGTAGGTAGATAAATCATGCATAAAAGTGTTAGTAAAAAATCACTAGTGTTCCTTTTCTACTCATAAAATTGTTTGACGTAGAAAAGACTTTCTGCATTAGAGCAGGCAATTCAATTTTTTTTTTAAGAAACTCAAACTTGACATGAGTCAGTCCTAGTACCTCTTCAGTCATAGTGGTGAGGATGTCCGCTGACGATGGGTTGAATTTTTTGAGCGAGGACCTATATGGGTCCCTCGTCGTTTCCTGCCCTGGCGGAGAGTTCCTTGCTTGAAAGTCCCTTTCTTGGAGCTGAGTTTATTGTGCGTTTCTCGCGCCCACAGGTTATTGAGGAGGGCTCCTCGCTTCTGGGATCCTTGTCTGTAGTTTTATGTATTTGAGAGTTCCTCGTAAGGGCTATTGCCCATGGGGGGTTCCTCACAACTTTATGACACTGATAAGGGTTCTTCATGCTTGTGTTCTATATCGGGAGCTCACCCTGCTAAGGGCTACTTGCAAATGCTGCTGTCAACAGAGGGTTTCTTGCAAGCGCTACTGTCAACGGCGGGTTCCTCGCAAGCGCTGCTGCCACCAGATAGTTCCTTAATTGTAAGTTTGGAACCAAGGGGTTCCTCGCTGGAAGTTTTCACAGTCGCAAGCCCTCGTCCGAGGATTCCCATTTTAGGGGTATCTCATCTGTCATTTTGACCCCAATGGGTTTCACGCCTACTGTCTTGACCACGAGAGGTTCCTCAACCATCAAGGTTTCCTCGCGACCACTGTTAGTCGAGGTGGGTTCCACATCCGAAGCGCTTGTCGCGATGGGTTCCTCATTTTTTGGGGGTTTGCTGGAAAAAGTTCCTCATTTTTTAGGGTGTCTCGCCAACTGCCAATACAAATAGGAGTTCCTTGCGCGTCGACTTCATGTCTGAGGGTGTCTCGCCAGCTGCTAATGTTAATATGGGTTCCTCGCTGCACATCATTTCCTTAGGCTTTGCAGCTAGCAAGCGGTCCTCGCGATGGACGCTATCCGTGGTGGGGGTTCCTCGACCGTCGGTTTGTCTACAGGGGTTCCTCGCACATTTTTTTTTGTCGAGGGTTTGGAACCTATCTTTGACCAAGCATCTGACTTTGGAGGTATAGGTTCCTCTCACATCTCATCTTCTTTGGGCCTTGAACTGGGTTCCTCGCTAGAACGTTTAATTGGTATTTCCTCGACCGGGGGTTTTGGACTTAGGGATTCCTCACCGCCCATATTTTTTTTGAATCACCTGTCACCAAAGCCACTGTCAGTGAACTAGTCTGCCCTCCCTGAGGAGCAGGTACTCTAGCTTTTGTCTCCACCACATCCTCCTGAGTGGTCTAGTCTCTTTGAGCTCCATTCCCAGATGAAATATCTTCAAACACTAGCTTCTTAGAAACATTAAAACCTTCTTTGCCTTTGGAAGTGAGGATACCTCCTCAGCGGAGTCGCCAAATGTAGGAGGGTAGTGAGACTGGGGTCTATGAATAACTAGAAAGGGTGAGGCGTGACCCACTCCAATGGACGCTGTCTGTAAGGTTCTCAAGAATTTATGGAGCAGCTTCTGAAGAGACCTTCTCCTTTTGGTAAAAATGGAGCTCAAGCTGGAACTCCCTCCCTGCAAGAAGATGAACTTCTACAACGATAATAGTAATTTTCTCAAGAGGGGCTCCTGAGAGTGATGGTTGTCAGTGGTGAGTGAAAGAACAATGCACTTAGCACTTAAAGAGAGCAGGGAGAGAATAATAGAGAGGTTCTGGTGTGATTTTGACAGAGTGAGTTTTGCTATTGAGTTTTTTTTTCTGTTTTCATGACCTTGCCCAGGGGTCCTATTTATACTTGGGCACTAAGGTTGGGTTGTCACTGTTGGCGTAAAAACTTAGAGGGTTGGTGAGGGACAAAGTCTGTAGTGTACTATTTGTCCCTACAGGTAGCTCTGCCTGCCCCCTCTGGCAGATGCCCCTTGGTGCCAATCAAAGTTCAAAAGCAAATATGTCTTCTAATGGAGACAAAATATCTGATTTGCTAAATATCTTTTGAAACGGTAACTTTTGGTACAAACTTTGTAAACTTGAGGGGGGGTCTCGAGGACCACCTCCTCTAAAATCTTTGTAAGCTTGAGAGGGGTCTTGAGGACCCCCTTCTAAAATCATTTTTCTTGGGAGGGGTTTAGAGGACCCTCTCCTTTAAAATCATTTTATAAACAGTTCTTTTCTTGTGAGCAGCCAGCCCTTTGGCTGCTCACTTCACTTGTGACTAAGTGTGAGGTGTGTGAGGACTAGGATACCCTAGGGTCTCCTACTAGTATTCTCTCAATCCTATAGTGCTAAGTGGTCGAGGTTGCTCAACATACCTTGTCCTTCAGCCGCCAATCCAAAAGTCCTAGGAGGTCCCGACTAGCCTACTTGAGCCCTGCTTGCTCAACTAGGCAACCTGTATAAGAAAGAAAAGTGTTAATACTGTTGTTCTTTTAAAAGAATGACGTTTCATGATGAGGAGTTGCTCATGTTAGCCACCCTGGGTGGGTTCCTTCTCAATATAAGTTTCTGCCGGAACCCTTACGGTGGCACTTCTCGGATAACATTTCTGCAGTGACCCTTTAGGGGGAACTTCTCAAACGTTATTTCTGCAGTGACCCCTGCGGCGGCACCCCTCGAATGACATTGTTGTAGTGACCCTTGCAGTGGCACTTCTCAATCTTGGACTTCTGCGGTGGCCCTTGCGGGGCACCTCTCGAATGCCATTGCTGCAGTGACCCTTGCAGTGGCACTTCTCAATCTTGAACTTCTACGGTGGCCCTTGCGGGGTACCCCTCGAATGACATTACTGCAGTGACCCTTGCAGTGGCACTTCTCAATCTTGGACTTCTGCGGTGGCCCTTGCGGGGCACCTCTCGAATGTCATTACTTAAGTGACTCTTGCGGTGGCACTTCTCGAATGTCATTTCTGCAGTGACCCTTGCGGCAGCCATTCTCAATCTTGGACTTCTGCAGTGGCCCTTGCAGGGCACTTCTCAAATGTCATTTCTGTAGTGACCCTGGGGTGGTTCCTTCTCAATATGAGTTTCTGTCGGGACCCTGGGGGTTCCTGCTCAATATGAGTTTCTATCGGGACCCTGGGTGGGTTTCTTTCTCAATATGAGTTTCTGCCGGGACCCTGGGGGTTCCTACTCAATATGAGTTTCTTTCGGGACCCTGGGTGGGTTCCTTCTCAATATGAGTTTCTGTCAGGACCCTAGGGGGTTCCTGCTCAATACGAGTTTCTGCCGGGACCCTGGGGGGTTCCTGCTCGATATGAGTTTCTGTTGGGACCTGGGTGGGTTCCTGCTCAATATTTCCAATAAAAAATATTTTTATTTTATTTTTGTAGGTAGACACCCTTCTACACTATAGATCTTTGATCTTCCCTAAAATCTTGTAGACCAGTTCCTTAAAAACTGTGTTGATGGCTTGAAAAGCTTTGGATGAATTTGCTTTTGTCGCAGTTCTTGGTATCGATTTGCTTCTTATTTCCCATCTTGGGATTATTTTCCTTGTTACCCTCTTTGTTTTCTTTTATGTGACCAATTTTACCTGGCTGGTCTTGACCACGTCCTCCACCATGTCATACTTTTCAATACGCGATGTGAGATCATCAATGGTGTCAACCTCCTTTTTAGTGAGAGACTGGTGCAACATGGAAGTAGGGGGTAAATCGATTTTGAAAGACGTCATGACAACCTGTTCTGAGCAGTCTTCCACTTCATCGAATGATTACCAATAAAGCTTATCGTACTCACACAGAGTCTTCTATGGCTTCTTCCTCATTGTGAGCAGCGAGTCCATCCTTTTTGAGTGTGATATGCAAGTTATGAAGCGAGCAGTGAAGGCCTAAACGAGGACCTTGAAGCTCTTAATAGATATGTGAGGCAGCCTCTCAAACCACTTATGAGTAATATCTCCCAAGCTGTAATGGAAAATATGACACATCAAAGCATCATTATGACTCCATAAAGTCATGGCCTTCCTATATTGCTGAAAATGATCTGTAGGACCAGTCTTGCCATCGTAGATTTTGAACCTGCGGGTTACAAACTTCTCCCGGGGTTCTTCCTCCTTAATCGCCCTTGAGAAAGGAAACTTCATTTAGGTAATTATAGCTCTCGTTACTAGCTATTTCGTAGACCTAGATCCTCGATGAGCGGGTGTTGGTTTATTTCCCTTCCGATCAAACTCCTTATGCCATCCCTATGGCGCTCGTCATCTCGGTGGTGCTTCCTTTGATGACTTCTATGTTTTGTATGCTCTTGGTTATGCCCAGTGCTCCTTTTTCGGCTGCGAGTCTTGCTCGCCTGAGGACTAAGAGTCCAAGCATGACGTTTTCAATCCTGATGGAGTTCTCTTTCCATTTTCTCTAATCGTCGCTAGAGGCGAGAATTCAATTTAACCTGGAGGCGAGTTGCCTCCTCCTGTTGTTGAAGTCTTGTTTCGTATGCGTCGACCAGTCATGAGATCTAGGTTGATCTAAGCTGCCCGTGGCATTCTTTGAAAAACTATTACTCGGTCGAAACCTTGGGTTTCCATCTTGACATACCTTAGATCTAACCCTCGGTGGAGCTAAATCAGCTAGCACATCTACAGGTTGGGGGCGTACTGTTTAGGTGGTGAGACATCGTAGTTATTATTTTATAGGGATTACTTTCGTATAAAGGAAGTCGTTTCCCACAGACCGTGCAAATTTTGAGTGCAAATAATCACAATTAAGGAATTTTAGAAAGCAATTAAAGAAAGGGCATGCAAATGTAACACACAACACATACATATACGTGGTTTTGCAGATTGCCTACATTCACGGAGAGGTCACTGAATTTTTATTAACTTCTCTCAAAGTACGAAAATTACACCCCCTTGGCCCTAGAGTGTGGGCTATATTTATAGTTGTTTAAAATTATAGTGGTTTAATTACCCAAGGAACTCCCTTTGGTTATCATTGGCTCGTGTGGTAATTCCCTAAATATCTCATTCAAGATTTTGGCTAACCGATGTGAGCTTATTCAAATGCTAACTGATTTGTAATTATCCACGTGATAAATGTTTGTGATAATATATCTCATTAGTAGACTTAGCCAGGCGTGTCTTAAGCGCTATTGGGTTTGGTCAGGCAGTCCTGAGTTAGGTCCAATTAGGGTTTGGTCCTCACAATTTGGATCCTTTGCATCTGACTGAGGGGTTTATTTAGGGGGTGGTAAAATTAACTTTATTCGGAGAGATAGAGAGATCTTTTTAGTTTGCAAGAGACTTTTGGTTTATCTATTTTTTTTTTGTTTCAAAGAACACAATATTGAAGAAGAGAGAGAAAATGATAGCAAGTATTAAAGCCTCATTAATTGCAAGTATAAAAGTCTCATTAACTCTTCTAATATTATTGTATTAGAGGTATAATAAATATTTCACCATTATTTTTAGGGGTATTTTTATTTTTGTCCTATTTTAATCTAAAATGTCTTAAATACTCATTATAAACCTTAAATCCCATACCTTACCCATTTGCAACAACATATTGTCACTTTCCATTTCCCCATCTCTAGATCATCCAATCTCTCTCTTTCTCTCCCATCTTAATTTCGATCTTCGATTTGTTGTATATGTGTGAGAGAGAAAGAGCGTGTGTGTGTATGTGTGATTTTGTGTATGTATGTGTGCGGTAGTGTGTGTGTGTGTATGTGTGTGTGTGTATATCAGGCCAGCTCTAATGCGGACATAACTTGAGGACGAATTTTTTCGTATTTTTTAAAAATAGCAAGAAACATTTTTTTGATTTTTTTCCTGTGGTACTTAAACATTTCAGGGGACTCCCATAAAAAAAATTAACTCAAAATGAATTGTTTTGATATTTTTAAAAAATCGGTCAAGCATATGTCAGTTTTTAAGGCTCTTAAAAATAGCAAAACAAGTAATTTTGAGCTGATTTTTTTGTGAAAAGTTTAAATACCACAACAAAAAAATCGAGTTGAAATTTGATATTTTATTGTTTTTAAAAAATCACACAAAACTTCGTCCGCAAGTTAACTCCGCAAATTTTATCCGCATTAGAGCCTTGTTGATACACCCACCCACTACCGCACGCGTATATACACAAAATCACACACACACACACACACACACACACACACACACACAAAAACCCTCTATTTCTCTCTCTCAGAAAAACACAAACATACATATACATTTAACATATCTAAGTTGGCTGTTGATTCTGACAAGTCTTCATACTTAAGGGGATAATTGTATTCCTTCATCTAAAGTATTTGCTATATGGAATTTTTGTTGGTTATTCGGAGGTTAATTTGGTAAATTCCCTTAAAACTGGAGATTTTTTGCCCGTTAAATGCTCAGGGTCATGCTAGTTAATAGAGCCTCTTTTCTTGGAGGTGAACTGCCACTTCAATAGTCGTCACACGCGTATATGATCATTATGCTTTTGGGGATTTGTGAGGGAATTTCTCATGACAAGATAATGGTTCCCAATATTTTCCTCAGTTTCTTGTTCATTTTAAAAAATTATAAACTTTCAAAGGAGAGCTTTTCATTATCGTCATTTCGTCTATCATAACTCTCAAAACTCTTTCTTCATTTCAATTGCTTTTTTGCATTTCTTCAATTTTTTGTTTATTCTTTCATTGAGTTGTCATTTTTAACCATGGTGTACGTCATCGACGAAAGCACCATGAAAAAAATTCAAACTTGTCCATTAAATCCCGTGGTGGGTATCTGTAAGATTAGTTGAAGGTCCATGTGACCTTTGTGGCCTTTCTGAAAGCCACTGGTTGCATTCGATCTTTATTGCTGAATATGTCGTCACTTTTCCCCCAAATCGCTTATTTTTGGAATTTTGTCAATATTTTGATGTGGTCCCAGCCCAAGTCGCTCCGAATATATGGAGGATCGTTAATGGGGGCACTGTATTACAGAGTTATACATGACCCATCTTGGTATTATTAAAATTATATATTGTTACCAATGGGCAATAGCCACTGAAAATATCAATTATATGGAGACGAGGGTGGCCAACTAGGCCTTGGTCGTGAATCTCCATGATTCCAATAAGGATTACTAGGATCACAAGCTGATTGTGAAGAACTGGCAACATTGTCCCTTCTAAGGGTATGGTATACAAAGGGATAAGATGACGCCCAGGAAGGGATAGGCATAGGTTAAAGAGTAATTAAATATCTAGCTCAGAAATCTTCTTTTGATTGAGGTTAACATCACGTGCCTTTTTTTATTCTTTGCAGCAAAAACAAGAATAAAATCCCTCGCGAAGGTGGCATTAATTTGTTTATCTTCGAACAGCTTGGGATATTCAACGGAGGGTTGAAAGTGTTGTTTATCCTAGTTCGTCGGTATATTTTCTTGGCTACAAGAGTTCTACCATCTCTTATGTCACGAGGCCAGTAAAACGAACATTGATTATCCCCATTACCGTGGACGATATAGAAGCTTCCACCTCCCAGAACTCAGAAGGGGAGGGGTCAAATGATGAATAAGCATCATCTTCCTTTGAACCACTAAGCATTTTGTTAGTTCCTTGTATTATGCTTTCTCCCAGAGTTATGTCCAATAGAAAGTTTGTGAACATGATTACTATAAGCGTTTGTACCAGGTCTCCTCCCCCTACTCGTTCGTCAGACAAAGAGAAAGATCTTTCTCAGTTAGTAAGTAAGAAAGTTAAACTTGGGGGTTCCACTAACCCCATGGCCATCAATAACTACCCCTATAAAGACCACGATCCTCTTTCAAAGAGGAAAATGATGGATCATATCCCTCATCCCCCACTAGAGAATATGGCGAAAAAAAATGCTGACAATGGTAAGGGAGTTGCCTAATCTGTAGTTGCTCGCCCCGAGCTGGTTCGTGACTTAATTCGGTCGGGAATACTTCCTACTGATACGCTGGTTGCTTCTAACCTGTTCCATTCTTGATTGTTGGAGTGTGCCAACCATAATCTCTCCCCATAAGCTTATTGTTTACTTATGTTATTCTTTTCGTGCTTCTTATTACCCGTAGTTTGATTATTTTGTTCACCTTTTTCCTAGAATTTATCAATTGATTATAATTAGTTTTGGGAGAGGAACGACGCGTTGAAAAAAATCCTCTGCTGATGTGGAGGTAGTTTTTTATGAGTTTGGAAAGTCTCTGAAGTGTGCTCAAAGGCTCAATACTGCTCAGGCAATAAAAAATTTGAAGCTAACTGAGCAGGAGAAGAACACTGGGGTCGATAAGTCCAAGCTTAATAAGAAGATTGAGGACTCTACCAAGTTGGTGGTTACTATTGAACCGGTTAAGAAAGAAGCCGAGGATTTTAAGGCCGAGGACAATCTTTCCAAGACATAAGCTAGTGAGACCAAGGCCAAAGTCGAGGATTCCTTATTTAGTGTATCGAAGGCCAATGATGAGGCCTTTACTCACTGCTAGGATAAAGCCTTCGCTAATGCTGAGATCGAGATTGCATACCTTATAAAGGTATTTTCAAGAACGGTTAGGATGAGGCTTTTGTCAAAGGTCAGCACGACAGACGATTTAGCCTCTTCCAAGAGCACCATTCAGGTTTCTCTCCTCAATTTAAGAAAAAAGTTGAGGATGATGATGAAATGACAGTTGGAGAGCGTGTTGTTTCTATGGAGCTACATCAGGTACAAGTAGGTATCGGCTAGTGTGATGCCATATGATTCGGCATAAATTCTTTCAAATTTATCCCTTTAATTTAGTTACTTTTAGCACCTCGAACAACGCAATCAATTTGATTTTATCTCATAATCTTGCTACTGACATATTCCAATGAGTACACCGAGTTTCTGGTATTTCGTACTAATTTTATAGGTATTCGATATCAATAAAGAAAGAAAGAAACCGGAAGAATCGAGAAAGAAAAGAAATAAAGTCAAAAGGGAAAAGTTGTAATTTTTCCCAGGAATTCGGATGAGGCATCTAAAGAAGAGTTGAAGATATCAAGCTCATAAGTACATAAGAAGAAATGGCACCTCAGTCGGAGTCCCGATGTGAAAGTTATGAGCAGTCAAAGCTTGAAGAAAAAGTCAAAGGAATCTCGAACCGATCTGGATCGGATCGATCCGAAATGCTAATTTCCAGAGAACCCCAGATTGAAGGCGGATCGATGCTGAAGGAAAATAAATGAACCGATCTGTACCGGATCGATCTGGCCAAGAAATAAATGAACCGATCCGGATTCAAGCCAGACCAAACCGAAGGAGGCCCGGACCGGTCCGATTGTCGAATTTTGATTTTTTACTCTTCCTCTAATGGAGAGTCCTAGTTCAGCTAAAACTATTGGAGCCTTGTAGGGTATTTAAACCCGATTTATTATCATTCTAAAAAAATGGAGAATTTATCTAATTTTCCATTCTTTTCAGTAAAGCCCTAGTTTGAAGATAGATTATAGTTTTAATTCCAAGATTGAAGATTGTTAAGATTTCTGTGATTACAAGTAATTTTAGTTGACGATTTCAGTATTTTGGTGAGTTAGTTGATTAATTTCCTCTGTCTAATCTTCCATCTACATCAGTCTTCAATTCTCCTTTAGTTTAATCATGATTTCCTGCAATTCAAAAATCGTTTTTATTAATTTCAGCATGTTAGGCTTGGTTTTCTAAGGTCAGGATGCATGAACGCAACCCGATGTGGTAGTTGCATGCGTGTAAAAGTAATCCTCTAAATTTAATGATTTGATTATGACCGTATTGCGTAGGAACGCGATAATTATAGATCTTTGGATCTCGTTTGCTTCAGGGTAACCGAGATGCTTTAGAATGCGATTCAAGTGTAACAATCGCAATACCGATTTACTCGTCCTCTGATTAAGTATGGTGCGAGATTGAACCTCATATACGTAATGCTTGGGAGTACTAAATTCTGGGTTTAATTAATCACTTAAATTTACGATTAGTTTTATACCATCAATACACTAGGGTTGGGGGATTGTATTCTTGTCCTGTTTTTCTCATCATATGGTTCGAATTTTCAAATCATTTATCGTTAGTATTTTAGGTAATTTAGAATAGTTGCATTTAATTCATACTTTAGTTCATTAGTTAAACATTTTCAAAATTTGCATATAGTTTTAGCCATTTCACCATCCAACCACCTTTTCTTTTTCCTTTAGAGTCAGAGTTAGGATTCCTTCGTGTGTCCAACGTCGTTACAACTCCATTGTCCTATTTCCCTGTGGAAATGATCCCGACTTACCGGGTTTATTACTAACGCGACATGCTTGCACTTGAGCCTAGAGAGTACGCACTTCTGAGACACATACTTAGTCGCGTCAAGTTTTTGGCACCGTTGCCGGGGATTTAGGTAGACTTAGGATTAGATCGAGTCAATATAAAACTTTGACAAAAAATTTCCAAAAATCCAAAAACGTATAAAAAATTAAAAAAGCACAAAAGATTCATCATCATCGCTCATAACTTGTTAATGAAAAATTCTGAACTTACTCCAAATCCCCATAATACTCCAACCCACATTCACGGAAATCCAATAGTTGAGTACGACCCTGATAGCCCTCACACTCCTAACGCTCCACAATTCTGGGTTCCACATCCCACACCGTCACACTCAATCTCAAATAACACTCCATTTCCTTCTTAGGACCCACTTCAGAGCACGCCCCGAGCATACCAAGTGAGGATACCGAGTCGTTAAAAGAGAGAGATATGTCGCAACACGATAGTGCAGCCACCGGTGAGGAAGAAGCCCTGTATCTCCCGTTGAGAGAAATCTTATATCCCGAGCGCACTGTCACTCCGGGATGCATTATACTCCCGTATAATGCTGGGAAATTTCGTTTTAAAAAAGGGATGATCCAGATGTTACCCCATTACCATGGTATGGACTCTGAAAAGCCATATCTCCACATGAGGGAATTTGAGGATGTGTGTGAAACTCTCAATGATCAAACTTACACAGAAGAGGTGATCCGCCTCAAACTCTTCCCATTCTCACTAAAAGATAAGGCTAAGAACTAGCTATGGTCTTTACCTCCAAGCTCGATTGCATCCTGGAATGAGTTGCAATCTAAATTTCTCAAGAAATTCTTTCCCACACATCGAACGATCTCCATCAAGGCTTAAATTCAAGCTTTTCGACAATTGGAAAATGAGACGTTTCATCGATGTTACGAGCGTTTCAATGATTTAATTACTTCGTGCCCCCATCATGGATTTGATACACTGCAAATCATTTCCTTCCTCTATAATGGGCTGAACCTTAACTCCAAGCAACTCGTTGAAACCATGGGTAGTGGTCCATTTATCGACTTAGACGCCCATGATGCTGAGCTGCACCTGAGGTATGTCGCCGAGACTACCCAATACTGGGATATATCTGACCCTAATGCTCAAAATTAAAATCGCCAAGTGACCACCACTCCATTGGCGTCTGACCTATTTCACTTAGAAAAGAATTCTATGACGGACAATTGACTCAATTTACTTGAGAAAGGATTGCGAGACCTACGTGAAGTATGTGGAAGAGGACCAATTTGATCCATCCCAAACCCCGTCGAGAAGGTGTGTGTGATTTGTGAGGCGGGTCATTCAACTGAGGAAAGCCCGACTATACCCACCTATAAAGTAATGCTTCAAGTGCAAGTCAGTGGTATAGGAGGATTCAAGGGTAATTTCGGTGCATCGCACGGGAATTCTTACAACCCTTCACGAAAAAACCATCCTGGTTTTAGCTATGGGCAATAACATGTTGCGATGAATCCTAATTCACATGTTGCCCCTCCTCCACCACCGCACTTTCAACAAGATCCACACATGCAAGTCCATGTGCAAGTACCACCACCTCAAGGAATATATATCATTCCACCACAGAGAACTCTCGAGGATACGATGAACCAATTTATAAATAGCCAAAGTCCAACCAATGCTAGATATGATCGCCTGATGAGCGACATAAAGGCAAATATTTTAATGATACAATCATCGTTGAGTGTCCAAGAGAAGGGCAAGTTTCCTGCCCAGGGCCAATGACCTCCTCAAGGTCAAACTAGTGTTAGCTCCACCTCTACCGAACATCAGGAGCAATGTCAGGCTGTGACCACTCTTCGTAGTGGGAGATTCATTAATTTATCACCTCCCCCACACGACATAACCAAAGACAAGGAGATTTCGCCCGGCACGAAAGAGGCCGAAGATGTCCCCTTGAAAGAGAGTGATAAAGAAGACACCAGCGAGCCCAAGGTAATAGTGAAACCACCTACCGCAGCACCATTTTCTCAAAGGTTGATTGCTTCCCACAAAGGAAACCCCATGATGAAGTGCTAGATGTAATAAAGCAAGTAAAACTAAATTTACCTTTCCTCGATGCTATTAAGCAAATTCCAGCTTATGCAAAAGTCATCAAAGACTTGTTGACGGTAAATAGGAGGATGAAGGTAAAGAAAAATGTCTTTCTAGCACAGAACGTGAGCTCCATCCTACTTAATGATCTCCCGCCGAAATTCAAAGATCCCGGTGCACCCACCGTTTCCTGCATCATTGGAGAAAATAAAATTAAAAAATCCTTAATTGACTTAGGAGCAAGTGTCAATATCCTCCCTTACGCCATCTATAGGCAACTTGATTTGGGCGACCTTAAGCCCACAAGGATCACTCTCCAATTAGCGGATCGAACCGTGAAGATCCCACGAGGTGTAGTTGAGGACGTGATCATCCAAGTTGACATTTTTTACTTCTCGGT
The DNA here is from genome assembly GCA_949130495.1 of Sambucus nigra. Classification (NCBI taxonomy): domain Eukaryota; kingdom Viridiplantae; phylum Streptophyta; class Magnoliopsida; order Dipsacales; family Adoxaceae; genus Sambucus; species Sambucus nigra. Next base: position 228,187,532 of record OX422219.1, read on the forward strand.
AGACTTTGTCATTTGGGATACGGAGCCCTCCTTCGCCTCGATCAATCATGTTCCCATCATTCTTGGGTGCCCATTCTTAGCTACGGCTAATACTATTATCAACACTCGGAATGGGCAGATGCAACTCACTTTTGGGAACATGACCTTAGAGACTAACATCTTCCATATAGCCCAACATACGGGGGAAGAAGATGATCTTCACGCGGTGAGCTTCATAGACGAGATCGTAGATGAGTACTTTGAGAAAAACTATTGTGGAGAGGCCTTAGGGTCCTGTTTACTGTCGAACCATGAGAGTGAGGGAGGGTACACCGAATTCGAGAGGGAGGTTGAGGAGTTGAGAGAGTTACTTGATGAGAGAGCATCGGACGAGGACGCGAGAGATGTAAGTTGGGTTTCTAGATTTGAGGAGTTACCACCGAGGGATACATGCATGGTTCCATCCAACGATAAATTTCCAACCCTCGAATTGAAGAAACTCCCATCCCATATTAAATATGCATACCTAGGAGAGGATGAGACATTTCCTGTTGTTGTCTCCTCTAGCCTGGACGAAGAGCAGGAGGTTAAACTGTTAAAAATTATGAGAAAGCACCAAAGTGCTTTTGGTTGGTGCATTGCTGATTTGAAAGGGATAAGTCATTTAATTTTCACTCACAAGATCCATCTCGAAGAGGATGTCAAGCCTTCGAGAGAAATGCAACAAAGGATAAATCTCAATATGAAAGAAGTGGTGAGAACCTAAATTATCAAGTTATTGGATGCCGGGATTATCTACCCAATTTCGGATAGCAAGTGGATGAGCCCTATTCAAGTTGTCCCAAAGAAGTCGGGAATGACAGTGATTGAGAATGCTAAGGGAGAGTTAGTTCCACAATGTACCACCACCGGGTGGCGCGTTTATTGATTATCAAAAACTCAATGCGGGAACTAGGAAATACCTTTTCCCCTTACCATTTATTGATCAGATTCTTGAGAGAGTAGCGGGACACCCCTACTATTGCTTCCTTGATGGTTATTCCGGATATAACCAAATTGAGGTGGATGTACTTGACCAAGAGAAAATGACTTTCACTTGCCCCTTTGGTATGTTTGCCTATAAACGTATGCCATTCTACTTGTGTAATGCACCCGTGACCTTTCAAAGGTACATGTTAAGTCTATTCAGTGACATGGTCGAAAGAGGGCTTGAAGTGTTCATGGACGATTTCAGCATTTTTGGCACCTTCGATTTTTTTCTGGCAAAGCTAGAAAAAGTACTTACCGAGTGTGTGGAAAAGAACTTAGTGCTGAATTGGGAGAAATGCCATTTCATGGTCACTGAGGGAATAGTTCTTGGCCACATAGTTTCATCCAAGGGGATATAAGTTGATAGAGATAAGATAGATGTCATAGCCGATCTCCCCCCACCAAAATAGCTGAAGACGTGCGCTCCTTCTTGGGCCACGCGGGGTTTTATCGATGGTTCATTAAGGACTTTAGCGCCATCGCTAGACCCTTAAGCAACCTACTCATGAAGGACACCCTATTCGAGTGGAGGGAAGCATGCCATAGTGCTTTTGAAAACCTGAAAACCATGATTGTGTCCGCTCCCATCATGCAAGTTCCAGATTGGTCTTTACCATTCGAACTTATGTGTGATGCTAGCGATTATGCGATAGGGGCTATTTTGGGCCAAAGAAAAGATAAACAGGCTTACGTCATCTGCTACGCCAACCAGACTCTTACCGGACCACAACTCAATTACTCCACCACAGAGAAAGAGTTGCTAGCAGTAGTCTTTGCCCTTGACAAATTTTGATCCTACCTTATCGGTTCTCCCATTACTTGCTTCACCGACCACGCGGCATTGAAATACCTACTTGTGAAGAAAGATGCAAAGGTGCGCCTCATAAGGTGGATCCTACTCCTATAAGAATTTAATCTCTCCATTAAAGATAAGAAAGGAGTAGAAAACGTCGTTGCCGACCACTTGTCACAGATTTCGTCCGACGTGCCTAAGGATCCCATACCCATAAATGAATACTTTTCGGATGAGCAACTCTTTGCCACCTCTCCTTTGCCCTGGTTTGCGAATATAGTGAACTATCTTGTCACGGGAGCCGTCCCTCCCGATTGGACACCACAAGATAAGAAGAGGTTTGTTACTTGGTCGCACATGTTTTTCTATGATGACCCCTTCCTGCTTAAATATGCGCCGACCAAATCATCCGACGATGTGTACCGGATGACGAGATCCCGAAAGTCATCCAATTTTATTATTCAGAAGCTTATGGAGGCCACTTTTCAACGAAAAAGATGGCCGCTAAAATTCTTCAATGCGGCCTCTATTGGCTCATAATATTTCGGGATGTGAACGTTGCTTGTAAATCTTGCAATAGGTGCCAAAGGATGGAAGCTATTACCCAACGAGACATGATGCCATTAACCCCGATACTCATTATTAAGATCTTCGACTGTTGGGGTATTGACTTCATGGGACCTTTCCCCCCTTCCTTTGGGGTATACATCCTTGTTGCGGTAGACTACGTTTCTAAATAGGTGGAAGCTATAGCTACCAAGACCAATGACAACAAAGTGGTGATTAAGTTCCTACAGGAACACATACTTTCCCGCTTCAGTGCTCTGAAAGAGATAATTAGTGATAATGGCACGCAATTTTACAATAGGCCATTCGCGAAGCTCATGAGAAAGTATGGTGTCGTTCACAAAGTTGGAACGACTTATCACCCACAAATGAATGGGCAGGCCGAACTAGCAAATTGGGAAATCAAGAACATTCTTAAAAAGACCGTCAATCCTACCCGAAAAGATTGGTCACTTAGATTGAACGATTCGCTATGGGCCTATCGTACCGTATACAAAAATCCACTCGGCATGTCCCCATTTCTCTTTGTATATGGAAAGCCTTGCCATCTTCCCATGGAATTAGAGCACAAGGCGTATTGGGCGATTGAAATTTAGTTAGGGGGAGAAATCCAGCTCAATGCAAGAACCGGATCGATTATTTTATTTTTGAGCCGGATCGGTCCAGATCGGATAGGTTCGTTTCTTTTAGAGCCGAATCGATCCGATTTCTGCAGTCTTTCCCCTTTCCCTAGGTGCACCCCCTTCTCCCCAATCCCTTCCCTTCCCTCCCAATTCGCCCAACCATACCCAACCATTCAATTTCCCTACCAAATACATCCCCTCTTTCCATCCAAACCCTTTCCCTCCATTTCCAAAACCCTACCCACACTTCTCACTTATAAATACCCACCCATTCCCTCCACTTTTCTCCACACCTTCAACCACATCCCTTCTCTCTTATCTTTCCTTAATTTTTTTCCAGTACCCTCCACTTGTCCCAATGGCCCAAAGAGCCCCCCCGTCAAATACGACTCAACTGAAATCCTACCCTCGGACGATGGTGAATTCCATTCCCACCAAGAGAAGCGTTGGTGCACTCGTTTCTTTGGTCCGGATCGCAAACTCCACATGGAGCGCGCAGTCCAATGGACGGGGCTGTCCAATTCCGTCACCACCCTCTTCATGCCTAGGGGTTAGTGCCGTTTCCTTAATGAATCGTACTAAGCAGTTTGGGCCATCGAAGTTCGATCTTTCTAAGGATCCCTTGTTCACACGGGCCAATTCGAGTCCCAAGCCTATGTCGATGGTACCATCATCCCTTTTTCTTTGGCCCTTCTCACGGCTAAGTTGGGCGAGTATGATGTTCCTGATGTTCAAGACTACACATACCCAAAGAATGTCATCCCGGTAGCCAAGGACCTGATTATGGAGCGCATTGCCCCCGGCGTTGTATGGAGGAGGGAGACTGTCGCTGTCGGCCGACTTCACGAGAAAGAACGCCTCACATTCCAAATTGTGTGCGCTAATATTCTGCAAACTTCCAATAATTTCGCGATTCATCCCCGTCAAGCAACATTGACATACCACCTCTTCGATCCCCACACTCCAATTAACCAGGCTCGCACCCTATACACTGACATTCTCGTTGCAGCCATGGATGAGAAAGGTGCAACCCCACTTCCATATGCACGCCTGATTACCTCTATTCTTAAAGATGCTGGCATTGAGGCTCCGCTAGACCGTACTCGCCTACCCGGTCCCTTTGGATAGGGAACCCGCACTCGGAGCGCCAAACAGCTGGCCATCATTCGGGCAAGGCGTGGAAGTGATGATGAGGATGATGTTTCCTTAAGTGCGGATGAAGAAGAAGAAGCAGGTGCCGATGTGGAGATGGGAGACGTGGGTGTTGATGAAGAGTCGGCCAAAGAAGAAGATGACCCTGATTTCGAATGGGCAGGTAGCGACCTCACTAATAGAATGTAGGCCCTCGAGACGAGATTCAACAACTTTATGACCGACTATCGACACGATACAAGTATGATGTTTCGTTTCCAAGCGGACTTGTACCGACGCCGGGGGATCCAAACGAGCCATTTCTGTCATACTTTTATGACCCTTATGGCCCTGACGCGCCCAGCTCTTCCCACCCACCGCCCTAGTGAAGCTTTGTTGGTTTGTGGCAGTTTTTAGTTGTTAGACGTAATCACATGGTTGTATGCTCTTTGCTGTATTGTACCACAGTCTTGTTATATAAAAATCTGTATTTGTCTCCATTTATTTGTTTTATTTATCGCATTTCTTATTTGCCTTGTTTAGCTTTTCGTCCTTTTTGCTTGAGGACAATGCAGGGGGTGACAAGTGCGGATTTCTAAAACTTCACAAATTTTTAAAAATGCCCACAAATTTCAAAAAAATCATAAAATCTTGAAAAATCCAAAAATAGTTTTGTTCAAAATAAATAAAAAATCGAATTCAAAATTTTCAAAAATACCATTAAAAGTCGGTTTAAAGTCTCAAGTTGTAAAAACACAATACACAAAGCCGAAATTGACCAAAGATAGAAATTGTGCGAAAATTGACAACTTAACGAATAAGTGTGGAGATTAACAACCCCGGTGAGATTCGAGCCTTTCATTTTTGTGAAAATTATAAATCAATCCGAGTTAATTATTAACTCAAAGTTCTTTTCAGCGATCTAAATAAGTCAGCGAGGATCTCAATCCTTTCATATTGATCGATTTTGATAAACATGTGTGGTATTGCCTTAAAAGGCGCGCTGCAAATCTCTAAATTAAATTAATCTCAAGACGCATATGGTAGCGCAATTAGTGTTTTGGACAATGAAGTAGGCCCTCGTTTGTCACCCAAAAATATTTGCCAGAAAAGTAGCGAAAAATTATCCCTTTGATGACCCCATTGAGCCAAATAAATATTATACTTTTCGTTTGACAACCTGAAAAGCCCAAAAAGCCCGAAATTGTGAAAATAAAATGTTTATCAAATAAAGTCTGAAAAGTGCATAAAAAGGGGCAAGAAAAGAATAGAAATGCTCAACAAAAATAGCAATAAAAGAAAAGAAGTGAAAAACAGTAAAAATAAAGTAAAAGAAGAAAAAAATGAGCAATAGCCCGAAAAAAGCACAAATGGACATCAGAAATGACTTTTCCAATTCCAACCTTCCCTACCATTTTCATTTTACCCAATATACCTTAAAACTCGAAAAAGTCCTAACCGAGTCCAAATTGCGAAATTGGTTACCGCGTGGAGAGCTAAGACACCAAAAGATAATAAAAGAAATTGAATGCGTGAATAAGAGGTAATGTTCCCGTTTTTAAAACCGTATTCCGTTGATGAGATCCAATCACTATAAAATTTCCGCCTTTCTTATTGTGTACGTGAACTTAGTTCCACTACATTTACACTTATATTTCACACACACCGAGAGAATAGCCACAATCTGAGAGATTCGTTTGAGAAAGAATCCCGTGAGCATTTGAATCAAAATGAATTTTTGAATAAGTAACGTAATGGTCAATCGGTGGAAATTCGCGGTTAAATTTCCGGCTTCGCACACACGCACTATGATTCGAGACTATTGAACATGACTTGATGATGATTATTTTCTGAAAAAGTTTGAATTATACAATTTTTGCATATTTTGAGTTTCTTTGAGTCGAATTTTGTGGGTATATTCTCTACAAACCCTCACGAGACACAACTTGTCCTACTAGGGTGACCTAGGGGTTTAAAGTCTTGTTGCATACGCTAAATTCAATCGATTGCCCGCAAAAAAGGTATTCTATCCCAATAAAATGATTTTCAAGAGTTGAGCCTTGCTAGGATTCTTTTACATTGCTCGGGACGCGCAAAGTTCTAAGTTAGGGGGATTTGATTCGGCATAAATTCTTCCAAATTTATCCCTTTAATTTAGTTATTTTTAGCACCTCGAACAACGTAATCGATTTGATTTTATCTTATAATCTTGCTACTGACTTATTCCAACGAGTACACCGAGTTTCTGGTATTTCGTACTAATTTTACAAGTATTCGATATCAATAACGAAAGAAAGAAACCGGAAGAATCGAGAAAGAAAAGAAAGAAAGTCAAAAGGGAAAGTTATAATTTTTACCCAGAATTTGGATGAGGCATCTAAAGAAAAGTTGAAGATATCAAGCTCATAAGTACATAGGAAGAAACGGCACCTTAATCGAACTCCCGGTGTGAAAGTTATGAGCAGTCAAAGCTTGAAGAAAAAGTTAAAGGAATCTCGGACCGATCCGAAATGCTAATTTCCAGAGAACCCCGGATCGAAGACGGATCGATGCTGAAGAAAAATAAATGAACCGATCCGTACCGGATCGATCCGGCCAAGAAATAAACTAACCGATCCGGATTCAATCCAGACCGAATCGAAGGAGGCCCGGACCGATCCGATTGTTGAATTTTGATTTTTTACTCTTTCTCTTATGGAGAGTACTAGTTCAGCTAAAACTCTTGGAGCCTTGTAGGGTATTTAAACCCGATTTATTATTATTCTAAAAAAATGGAGAATTTATCTAATTTTCCATTCTTTTCAGTAAAACCCTAGTTTGAAGATAGATTATAGTTTTAATTCCAAGATTGAAGATTGTTAAGATTTCTATGATTATAAGTAATTTTAGTTGATGATTTCAGTATTTTGGTGAGTCAGTTGATTAATTTCCTCTGTCTAATCTTCCGTCTACATCATTCTTCAATTCTCCCTTAGTTTAATCATGATTTCCTGCAATTCAAAAATCGTTTTCATTAATTTCAGCATGTTAGGCTAGGTTTTCTAAGGTCGGGATGCATGAACCCAACCCGATGTGGTAGTTGCATGTGTATAAAAGTAATCCTCTAAATTTAATGATTTGATTACGATCGTATTGCGTAGGAACGCGATAATTGTGGATTTTTGGATCTCGTTTGCTTCAGGGTAACCGGTATGCTTTAGAATGCAATTCGAGTGTAATTATCGCAATACCGATTTACTCGTCCTCTGATTAAGTATGGTGCGGGCTTAAACCTTATATACGTAATGCTTGGGAGTACTAAATTTTGGGTCTAATTAATCACTTAAATTTACGATTAGTTTTATACCATCAATACACTAGGGTTGGGGGATTGTATTCCTGTCCTATTTTTCTCATCATATAGTTCGAATTTTCAAATCATTCATCGTTAGTATTTTAGGTAATTTAGAATAGTTGCATTTAATTTATACTTTAGTTCATTAGTTAAACATTTTCAAAATTTGCATATAGTTGTAGCCATTTCACCATCCAATCACCTTTTCTTTTTCCTTTAGAGTCAGAGTTAGGATTCCTTCGTGTGTCCAACGTCGTTACAACTCTGTTGTCCTATTTCCCTATGGAAACGATCCCGACATACCGAGTTTATTAGTAACACGACAGGATTGCACTTGTGCCTAGAGAGTACGCACTTCTGAGACAGATACTTAGTCGCGTCACCATAACTACTCATCAAGCTGTCAAAAAGGAGAAGGTCGGCAAAACAGTCCCTTAGAACTTATTAGGAAATATTGTATATTTTTTATTCAATGAACGATGTAGGGAATTGGCCCATTTTTAATGAACTGTATATTTTGATCCAACTGTTGCCCTTTTGTATGCTTTATTGTTCCTTGCATTTTTTCTTTTATTTTCCAAGCCTATATGTTCTATCGGTTGTCTATGTTGTTCAATGCAAGGCTTGTAGCTCTTATGACTGTTCAACTTGATTTCCAAGATAGACGTGAAAGACTATTTATTGTTGGTCGTGATGAATATGCCAGTGATGATGATAGTGGTCTCGACCAACACTTGGGGTCTAATGTGTCAGTCTGAGAAAAAGGGCTTAATTGGAACTTCATCATCTCTTCCATCAGGCTGTGGCAAGCAACACTTCTCTTCATGATATAATTTTTATTACTCAAAGTAGTCATAAGGAGTCGTTAGCTAATCTAAGGTAGTAGTTTGACCAGAGGCTTACCAAGATGAACAGGGATGGTGGATTTGACAAAAGATTAGTTGTTATTAGGTCTACTCATTTGAGGAGGAATTTTATTATTCACGCCAATCTTATGGGCGTCGGGGAGGTATCCACTATTCTCAAGAATAAGAACAGTGATTTGAAGGTTGATCTTGAACAAATTAACAAGTCTAGACCAAACGAACGAGTTATAGAGGGAGATTCCTTTTTAAAGAATAGAATGCTCAACTAAGAGAGGAGATGGAGAAGGATCTTCCTCCTAAAGGTAGAAGGATGGTCGTCTAGTAAAAAATCTAGAGAAGACCAAGAAGTCTTTGCTCAATAAAGTGATGACCATCAAGAGTTTTATCGAGAAACTTGACGATAATATGCAAATATTTCGTATTTCATCCCTCGAACCTATGCATTTTAGCCCCCTCGGGTATCTTATTCCCTATATTTATGCTCGTCAACCAGAAAACCTCGTATTTCTAAGTTAACATGCTTTGTAGGGATTAATTGAGCTTTTATAGGTATTTGCATGCTAAGTGTGAAGGTCAGACGCATTTCGGCTAATTTTCGTACGTAATTACACGTTCAAGGGAAATTCGATTAACTCACAGTTCGGGCACCTGGCCCAATATCTACACGGAATATGTATCCCTCCTCGCAATCTTTGCGTGGCCATGAACGCTGCGTGAATCCGATCCCTAACGAAGAAGTTATGGCAATTTTAGCGGAAGAGAAAGCTAAGTCAACCAAAACAGGAGGAAGATTGATGCAGACCTGCTTGATCAATCGATCGATCCTCCAATTTTCATTCATCTTGGGAAGCAGTGGTATCATATCTGATCAATCGATCGATCGACCGATCCTCTGTTTTCTGCAGATGTTTCCCTTTTCTTTTCTTTTTCCTTTTTTTTTCTAATTTAACTCCAACTTACTATGTAAAGGTTTCTTTATTGTAATAATCAGATATTCAGTAGATATATTAGATTTTAGATAGTTTTAGGATAGGGGTTGGGGGTTGAGAGCTCTTTTCTTCTTCCTCTCTTGGTTTGACACCCATTAGGGTTTGTAAGTGGTACTTTCATCTTCCCTCTCCATTAATATAGTTGTATTTCATTATTTTCTTGCTTTGTAGTTAATTTACTTGCTTTCATAATTAGGTTTACATGCTTTCATTTACTTGCTTTGTAGTGTAGATTTATTGCGTTTATTTACCGCTTTCATTTATCACGTTTTTAATATGCTTTCTAGCTAAGTTAGTCTAGGTTGTGTCGCGAACTCATTTTGGGTTGACATGTTACTTTGCTCTAGTGATGGAGTTTATGGGTCTATTTCGAGTGCGTTGTCCTAGTTATTACGCCTAGGAGATTTGACAGGGCATGTCGTCTATGCTCCGTGCTTACGACCTTGCGTGCGTAATTTTTGGGGTATTTGTTGATATCAAAATTGTACTAGGCTTTTGTGCGAATTTAGGGGCGCGGCAACTCTTGATTTAATTAACTGTCGAAACGAGACACATTCGTAAAAACTCGTTGACCCATGTAACCATTTTATACTAATTAACTCGGGTGAGGGATATTCAACGCAGCCTATAGTTTTTACTCGCTTTATTCGTCTAGCTTTATTTTCCCTCGCCTAGATTAATCATTTCCCTCTCTGCGTCTTTTTATTTTTGTTCATATTTATCTTTTACACTTTTATTTAGGAATATTAAATCTTATAAATTTTAAAAACTCGTCTTTGTGGATTTTTGATACCCGGACTTGACCGCTATACTCCCTTAAATGAGTGTAGTCAATAGTTTAGGTTTTTGTATTAATGTGGTGAATAGAAAACAACGATCAGTGTTTGACACGCGATGCCTTTCACCCTTAATCAAAATGGCATCGTTGCCGGGGACGAGTGTGTTTTAGAATTTATTTGATTTAGTATTTCATAGTATTTTCTTTCTATTTGTATTATTTGCCTAACATTTTTGTAGGACTTCTACATTTGAGCGCCAAGAAACGCTTAAATTTCCCGCGCGCATTTACTTTGTGGAATTCGCCACTTCGAGCCATTTTTGGGGTAAGCATCTCTTATTCCAATTTTTTCGGTAATCATTATTATAATTCTCAAAATTCCCATAATTTCATGACTTTCAATCAATACTTGGAGTCTCAAAAAATTACAAATTCAAATATGACTTTGGGCGAGTATAACAAAAGTCAAAACTTGGGTTATTGGAGTTTTGATGATGATGATAATGATTTTGGGCCTCTAATTCCTTATAATAGGAATTTTGAAACGAATTGTAATAGTTATCAAAATTCCTATAATAATGAGTTTAAGTTTAAGTCCGATGATAATTTTCAAAGTTCCCATTTTCAAGAATCTGCACCTCGGCCTATGACTTTTAGCGAGGGCTTGCGTATGCTTGAGAATGAGAAAATTGAAAATCGTTATCGGGAAGAAAATCATTTATGGTAACATGAATTGTATTTATTATTTGAATTCGACGACCATTTTGCTTCTGAGACTTTTGAAGTCGAGGGATGTTTTGAACCAAATGAGGGCTTTGTGCATACTTTGGAACAAATCATTGTCGAACCTTGCCCATTGTGTAATAGATATTGAAAGTGAGGATGAAAATGACGTAATATCTATTTGCAATGAAATGATTTCTTCTTTGTCCCCTAAACAAGAACATTTCATTAAAAATGATCTTATTTCTTTTGAAACTCAATCTTTAAGCTATGATGATGCATCTCTTGAGTTTTAATTTCTTTCTAACCCATTTTCATTTTCTGTTATCACACCGTCACAAGCACCCAATGATTCAGTTTCAAACTTTAATGTTTTAAACCTTTTCGCCGATGAGGAGTACTTGCTCGAGTCGCCTTCCACGATCGCATCTTTGCCTTCGTGTGCGCCACCTCCCATTCCAATTTCAAAATCCTTGGGAGGATATTCTGCTTTTATCGGTCCCCACATGTTTTTGTCACCCGTTCATTCCAAATCCCCCATCGTCCCTCCAAAACTTTTAATTGACGATGATTCCTTTCTTCCACCTTACACATGCCTTCCGTTGTTCAAATGGAATTAATATTTTTCAGAATGCATGCTTGAGAGTGAGGGTACACCAGTTATCCTCCAAAGTCAAATCATTTTTATTGTGGACCCTCAACTATTTAGACTTCTAGTGTACATTTAGTGTGAAGCCTAAATAGTAGGTTGTATATAGTTAGCTTCTTATTCTTTTTATTTTTTCTTTCTTTTAATTTAGTCTCCTGTAATTAGTTAACTTTTCTTTTTTGCTATGCACGGTACTAACTTGTTTTGTAGATTCTTTGGACTTGTTCTTATGAGGATCCCTCCAATTTTGGGTAATATCGCTCGTTTCCTCTCTTTAACTTGGTTCTTAATTCACATTGAGGACAATGTCAGGTTTTAAGTTAGGGGGTATGGGATATTCTATCCATTTCTTTTTTTTAGTCCATGTTTTTCTTCACATGTTAGTTACTTAGTATGCTTTTCTTAGAAAAATTCAAAATTTTCAAAAAGATTTTCTTTCTTTTCCCCTTTATCGGGCATTTTGCCGTTGTTTTCGATGATAAATTTTAATAATTGCCCGATCCAATAGACAACTCAATGATGCATGTTCTCGATTTTAGAAGTTATTAGACTTTAGTCCTCAATCATTAATATTATGAATAACTTCACGAATTAAACTTTAATCCCATGGAACATGCACTTTCCTTGTTACATTAATTCGGTGTAATATTTTTATAACTCGGTAATCTTTTGTTGCATTGTATATACTTACACCGAGTAAGCTTTGTACCTTTCATCGTTTGTGAGTGTATACACTGTTATTTTCTCTTTGAAAACATTACAGTCGTTGGTAATCTCTCTACTCTTTCATTTGACCGTTCATTAATTGAGTTTATATATGAAATGCATTACTTGAGCATGATTTTCAAAGTTTGTTTTGACTCGAGAATTGCGTAAACTTTATGAAATGATCATAGGCCATCCTTTTTATATCACCCATATTAGCCTTGATCGCACCTTATATATCTTCCCTCGTCAACCCCTTTGAGCCTAAATATTAACCTTTCATTTCATTACCCAAAATCCCATAACCAACTCCAAATTGGAGTTATACACCATACATATTACCCTCCGTACCCTTGTTTGGAATGTTTCTTGGGATTGAATGATGTTTGTTGTGTTGCGATTGCAATTTAGGCATGTGAGAGTGAGAAAAGTAAAGAAAATAGATGTGAAAAAAGTGAAGAAAAAGATAAGTGAAAAGCAAAAGAAAACAAAAGAAAAAGTGAGAAAAAGAAGAAAAGAAAAGAAAGAGAAATTTGTATATGTTGTGTATATAGTTAAATAAGCTTTGATTACTCTCCAATTGTTATATCTAGTTCTTGCTTGGAACTTATTTTCCAATTTTTGTTATTTCCCGCATTCTTTCCATTATCCCGAGTTTTCATTTCCGAACACTTTGAACCCGTATATACAGATCCTTCATTTCGTACCCTAGTCTAACCTACATTATAACCCTATCAAGTCCCATGTGACCTTAGGGTGCATTTGATTTAAAAGTTTAAATAGTTTGATAATCTGTGAAAATACATTTCACCTCTTTTAATGAGCGGTGTCTTTCATTGAGATTACAGTTTTTCATTTTATATATAACATTCTTCGTTTGTGACATGTGTGCGACCTAGTTTCCATTTACATTTACTCCTTATGCCCGCATGTTCCGCCTGTTACCTCCCTGTTTTGAGTGAATTCACTTGATGAGTGTAATGACCGTGAGGATTGAATATATGATTGCTCTATTTAGTATTCGATTTATTTAAGTTTTTGCCAAATCACACTTTGCATGTGCTCGCTCCCCTCCCATATTTTAAGGTTTCAATTTTATGAGGTGCATTCTATAATGTTAATGATTTAGACTTTTGTGTGAATGCATTCACTTGCTAATAATGCGTATGAAATCTTATTCGTTATTGTTGGACTTGTCGCATGTTGAGTTGGGCATATTTTGAGGAAATCATATGATGTTTGTGGGTTTCATCCCTGAAAACCCTCACGAGACGACACTCGTCCATTAGGGTAACCTAGGGGTTTAACGACTTATTGCAAACACTAAATGCAATCAAATCGCCCGCGAAAGTGGCCTTATAATTTTATACCATATTTTTGTACTTGTATCAACATCTTGCTAAAGATGTTTCCCTCCTCGCAAGCTTCGTGTGGCCGCGAACGGTGCGCGAATCCGATCCCTAACGAAGAAGTTACGGAGATTTTAGCGGAAGAGAAAGCCAAGTGAACCAAAACAGGAGGAAGATTGATGCAAACCTGCTCGATCGATCGATCAATCAGAAGGATAGATCGATCGATCCTCCAATTTTCATTCATCTTGGGAAACAGTGGGCTCATATCTGATCGATCGATCCCCTGTTTTCTGCAGATATTTTCCCTTTTTTTTCTTTTCCAATTTAATTCCAACTTACTATATAAAGGTTTTTTGTTATAATAATCAGATATTCAGTAGATATATTAGATTTTAGATAGTTTTAGGTTAGGGTTTGGGGGTTGAGAGCTCTTTTCTTCTCCCTTTCTTGGTTTGACACCCATTAGGGTTTGTAAGTGGTACTTTCATCTTCCCCCTCCATTAATGTAGTTGTATTTCATTATTTTCTTTCTTTGTAGTTAATTTACTTGCTTTCATAATTAGGTTTACATGCTTTCATTTACTTGCTTTGTAGTGTATATTTATTGTGTTTATTTACCGATTTCATTTATCTCATTTTTAATATGCTGTAATACCCCGTATTTTTATGGCTTTTAAATTTAGGGATTTATTAAATTTAATTGAGATAGATTAATTTAATATTAATCCGAAAAATTGTTTTAAATATTTACTAGCGTGATGAGAGTTAGTAATTATTGGAAAATTATTGATTCGTTAAATATTACTTATTGAGTAGAGTAATATGTAGAATTGAATTTATTAAAATTCTCACGAGGGAATAATATGATAATTATAGAAATTAAGTCAGGACGCTGTGTCGTGTCGGGACTAAATTATTATTATTATAAGTGAATAAATTATAAGTCACCCGTATGGTCATTTTGAGTGCGCCAATGTGTCCAGAAGAGTCGAGATAGTCATAAAAGTGTCCCCGGGGTTTTAGTTTGGGTCTCGGGACTTTTTAGGCCTAACCGGTAACCCGGGAGGGCCTTTTGGTAATTTCTATTTTTGGGATTTAATTACCTACGACAATTAAAGAAGTATATCAGACGTTAGAGGTTATCTTATAAGGTTAGAACCTGCATATTTCACAAAGGCCATTAGAGGAGGAAGGTGAAGAACTTCCCAAGGCTAGAGACACCATAGTTGCACCATTTTCACCACAAATACTGCCGGAGAGTAGATCGGAGGAAGGAAAACACAGCCACATCATTAAATCTCAGAAATTCAGACTCATATTCTCGAGGCAAGTATCTATCTTGCTGTTTCCATGTTGATACAACATCCATGTTAGAATAGGAAGGGAAATTGTATGCTTCTTGGAGATTTCATGATATTGGAAGAAGTAAATTGATAGGTTTGAGTAGGAACTATACGAGGCTGATATCCTTATTATGTGTATAACCATAATTATGAATTTGCATGATGTTTAGAGAAAGAAATCTGGTAATAATTAAAAAGTTCTGGAATTTATATGATCAACTAGGGTTTGTAATAGCTTCTTGAATTAATCCCATGTAATAATGATTCCTTGTAAATTTAATCAAGATTTTTCGTTAGAAATCGTTTATACCTGTTACTATAACATTTGTGATACTTGGTTGGGAGTTTGGGCGAAATTAATAGAGGTTTTGAGGACTTTTGGTGATGGAACCCGTAGGATAGTATATGCAAAATATGGGAAATATCTGGGCGATCGATCGATCGACCTTGAATGTCGATCGATCGACTAGATCGATCGATCGACCCCCTCCCTTCGATCGATCGACCTCTTGTGGATTTTGAAGCTTGTTCTTTATTCTTAACGATTAACCCTGTGCCACTTTGTGGGAACCCTTATACATATTTTATATACCATAATGGGACTTGGGAAATACCAGTAGGGTTGTTGGAAAGGTTCGGGTGATACGATTCATATGTGATTTAACCGTGGGGTTTCGGAAATATAAATTTAGTGGGAAATCGTGCGTACATCATAGTATATCTTGTGAGAATTAAGGAAGACTTAGACCAGTAGAGTAGTGAGGGTGCACCTACTGATTTTATGTTATTTTGAGAGGATACACTTAGAGAGTCGAGAAATACTTAAGGATTTGTTTTACTTAATAGAATAAAAAGAGTGATTTACTTATATATAGACTCGAGCGTTACATGTTACGCATAGCTAGAATAATTTTATGGGTTGTGGGCGTACCTAGATGATTTATGTAAATATATATATATGAGTGAATGTATATATATCATTTGAATATATGTGTTTAATCATACCCGCGCTACTTGCTATCACGGAGGTTTTCGCGCCAGGACAGTCTTATTCTGATGTGACCTTTATGGGGATATTGACTTGTACCCTAGAACATAGGATTCCTTGGTACATGCTATCTAAGAAAGATATTCAGATGGTCCTAAGAGACGTGAGGGGTATGTGCTGACCTCTTAGTGACTTGGAACCATGCTTCGCCTCCATTTTGTGTGTATTGTGTCAATACAGTTCGAGAGTGATTACGAACTAGTATTTCCCTTAGTTTGAGTGATGTGGGGAGTTGATAGCAGAGTATGCCAATACCATAGATTTTGTAAGAGGGTACTTTAGATAAGATGGATGCGTAACCCCTTTGAAGTATAGGAATGCTAAGTTAATTTAGTCAAAACCTTGGATTAGTGATAGAACATGCAAACACAAACCTAATGAAGATAAGACCCAGTTTAAACTCACAAATCTCTCATGTATAACTCAGAAGGTAGTAATGAACTCAGAAGTAACTTAGCTAGAGGGAGATAGAAGTAAGCACCCTAGATACACCTTGGTAGGCAGGAAAGCACACTAAACATTCTCAAGCATCTCTGTTACGTATTAAAAGCTTCGTAATAAATGACAATGGCGAGTGAGTAAGGCCTCTGGTTTGTAAATAACTCTCTCTGATGTGTATTCTCTCTAGCAATAACTTCTTAAACTCTTAAAAAGATCATCCCTCCTCAAGGGTGGTTGGGGTCCTTAAATAGCCCCCCACACCATCTCCGAGGTAACTCAGTCATCAAAGACTATGAAAGACATTCCTCATACTTTATGTCATAACATTAATGCCTGATGCACTAGTTGTCTCCATGTCATAAACATTAAATGCCAAGACATGCCTTTTGCCTAACAATTGTGTGTCAAGGGGCTGTTGTCGCAGAGGTGGCTCACCAACTGCCTAACAGCCCCAAATACCACGGTGGTTTACTCAAGTGCAGGTATGACATTGCTTAGATGGTTAGTGACATCAGATAAAGTGGATGTGACATTGAGTAGAGGGTTATTTGGATTATAACTCAATGCCCGATGGAACTCCAATCTGCTCCTCCCGAGGTTCCACGGTAAGGGTCCTTCGGTGTTTTACCAGGTGTATCTAAGATGGTCGGACAAGTCCCAACGGTGCCTCACTTCTCAATCCTCCAAACCAAGTCCCTCTAAAGTTCCCATGGTGAGGTCATTCGATAGAGCATGAAAGCTCTCTCAGGCCTTGCCAAGCCTAGTCTCTCGCGAGTACCGTTTGACCTCACATTAAAACTCCTTATTATTCTCGTTACATAATTACAACCGTTATAACTTGCAGTCAATATAAATAAAGGTACAATATGACTAATACAACAAGCTAAAATACAAGTTGTCATGCTGAGCGGCCTCGCTTAAGCTGCCACGCTGAGCTGCCACGGTGCCTTAATCCCCAGAACACTATTGCTAATGTGGAATTACCTCTAATCTCAAAATTACCTTCAATCCCCCTCTACTTTTGCCACTTCGTGGAGAGATTTATTGGAACAAGAAATGTCTGCACAAAACTTCTCAAACCGATGAACCTTATTTGCGTGAAAAAATTCTGACCTCCTTTCCTTCGTTAGAAGCACAGTGTTATAATCTGTAGGAAAAAGTAAAATTCTCCCCGATGTACTTGAGTCGAAGCACTACGACTTAATAGGGCTTTGACGAAGGGACATCGCCACTTTTTTCTTATACTGAACCTCAACCGTTCTAGCTTTTCATTATTTAAAATTCTCCCGAAAGGCCTTCTAACCTTCTCAAATACTCCATTTAATTCGTGGTAAGTGAAATTCTCCCTTGCAATGCTTTGCTATGTTTGAAAAAGCAAAAATTCTCCTTGATGTAGCTGAGTCATCATTTGATCGACATTTGAACTTGTGGTGAGGGGACATCGTAGCTTTTTGAACCGTTAGGACATCTGTTCCGTTGGGAGTTATTAGATGTGTCTGACAAAAATTTTAGCGCCAAAACTCGATCTTGCTGAAGAAGGCAACCCTTTCTATTCTCCAGGTGTCACTTCATAAATGAAGTAGCACTGTCTTTTTAGTTGTCAAAACACTTCCCGAAGTGCCACGTGCTCATTTGAAATGATTATAGGCGGCCATGCACGTGCAATGGTGGGAAACTCAAAAGACAGTTTTAAAAGGTTTAAAAGGCTACAAACGTCTCTTTTATTTAAAACCCTTCTCTTTCCTTCTTCTTCTTCTTCTTCAAGCTCCCGTATTCCTTTTAGAGATAAATCTATGCAAAAACCTCCATTGTTGTCTAGTTCTTTACTCATTCTCCTCCATTTCTCATCTGTTGCGCCACCACCCGTGGTTGTGGTTATCCATTTTCATTCCCAACCCTTTTTTTATCAAGATTTTCGTACTTAGCCGTTGTCTGCATTGGCCTCCTCAAGCAACCCTACCACACCTGCCACCAGTTCCCCCAACAGCCTCCCCTGATGTTACTTCTGGCACCGCTGCCCTGACCGCTGCTCATCAAGTGCAACTATGCTTTTATCATCGGGCGCCCATATTTGACGAAGGTGATAAATTTTTTGATGCATGCAAGGCTTGACACTTCTCATCCAAGTTCGACCCTTTACTATTGGGTGATGAGTAAATGGATTCGTCAAAGTGGGGCTATCTACCCCCAGAGGGAACTCTACATTTTCGTTTGGATCGTGGTGACTTCCCCTACTCTCAGATTGACTGCGAAGCACTCGGGGGGTCACCAACCCATTTCAGTGTCTGGCATACACATATGCAGAGTTCTTACGCTGATGCTCTCACCAAGGTTGAGCTTCATCGAGCCTACTAGTTTGGGGAGTTCACCCTCTCTAAACACAATGCGGCGTTACAAGTACTAGTTTCTATATAGAACATCACAACTCACACCTTTTTTGCCGTGTGGGGGGAGTTCACTGTTACACTGGAGGACGTCTGTGAACTCCTTGGGTTTGAGCCCATGGGTGAGTTCACCTACCACGATGAGGCTGTAGATGCCAAAGAGGCTTCTAATCGAGTTGAGTTGGATCGGATTTGCCGCAGTTGCACCGGCTCCTCGAATAAAGCCACATTTACCCCCTTATCAACTATTTTTTCGAAACTCCGATGCTGAAGGATGTTAGTGCTGTAACGGGCCGAGGTATAGGTACATCCCTGGAACTACCAGCTTACATACTCGTATTGCTTTCATGCTTATTCCTAACCGGGAAACCCAATGATCAGCCTAGGAGGGATCTGATAAATATTTCCATTCGTTTGGCTAGGGGGTCAACCTTCCTCTGGTCGCCATCGCCTTAGGGTCCCTCTACACCTAGTTGGATCGAACCCACATAGACATGCCACGATCACTGGGCCGTTATAACTTGGCCAATTTTGCCAACATCATTATTCTGACGGGCTTTCTTCACACCCACTTTCCTGCTATTGCCGCCAAGTCAATTTCTCTACCCTTGAGCCAAGGTATCAAGCCTCCACGCCTCCTATGTTTACATAAGAAGAAAAGTCGAAAGGAGATAATGGAAGTTTTTTTTATCTTTTAGACTCCTTTGTGATGAGGCCATACAATGAGTCTATGTTTGACCATAGTTGGGATTTTTTTCCTTTTACATCCATAATGGCCAAGTTCATTCCAGTTGTAGAAGATCCCTCATAAACCGTGGTGCTTCTATTTACCCCAGGGTTTTTTCCCTCCTATACTGAATGGGGATACAACTCATAGCCCTACAACCCTGATAGATGTAGCAGGCAATTCGGGTTTGATCAGGAAGTTCCTCGACCTGTGTTTTAACACAACCATGCAAAGGCCACTTTCGCTGAAGCCTGCACATTCTATACTACAGCAGCAGTCCTTGGTGCGACGTCTACCATCGATGGGCGAGTCACCCTTCCTAGTGCCACTATTAAGGGAGATGTATCCACCTCTTTTGCCACTAAATTCCATTTGGGGCAGCTGGAAATGATTCGTGAGTATATTCAGTCCCCTCCTCAATATCCCCCGGTCCTTTCTTTTTCTTCTACTGAACTGGGTCTTAGGGGGAACTCTATGCTTGGGGTTGAATTTCCTTTAAGTACAATGATTAAAGAGTCTCCCCAGGAGCTACCCCCTAATTGTCCAATGATTCCCAATACCACCCCGAAGTCCAAGGCCGCTGCAGCTCCTAAACAGGCTGCCCCTTAAACTGAAGCTACAACGGGCGAAGGACCTTCTCAGCCACCTGCTAAAAAAGCTAAGAAGTCTAAGTCCTCAAAGTTTAAGCCTCAGGTTGAAGCATAAACGCCCTCGGAGTCATTCCCTATTGCATCCGTTCCCCTCCCATATCTCCAGAGATGGCTGAAGAGCTGAGGAGGCAGGTTAAAGCCGAAGTCGCAAGAATAAATACCGAGTTTCAATGGAGCGCTGTCATCGTTCCTCCTTTACTTACTTTTACCACGATCTTGGTTGATCCCAGTGAGCCACTGGCAAAAAGGAGAAGAAGGTCGAGGGTACTTAAAACTGGTGGTGCAACGAGGTCAAGGAAGAAAACACTGGGTACCAAGACCCAGAAGAAACAGACGCTTGAGAAACCTCCATCCCCAGCTCTTTCTGCTGCTATCTCCTTTCCACCTTCACCAGTGGTTATATCTTCTCGTTCTCCCTCTAGATCTGAGGTATGTGTGCATTATTTATTTCTTATTCCCCTTCTCTTAAGGTGTGTTACATCTGTTTATTTCTTAATAAGAAAATATTTTACTGTAGGGAGTTGGAGAAGAAAGGACCAATCCTCCCAGTCCCCTTAGTGCCCCTGTAAGCCGCTTTGTGGGGGGCATTGCGGTATCTCTCAAGCTGATACCACTCTTCCTCGTTCCCCCCATGACAGGCCTTACCTACTCACAGAGATTTTCCTCCCAAGGGCCAAAGAAACTAATACGAGGGCTGCTACCGTTGAGTCTGCTGAAATTCTTGGTCCACTAGAGGGAACTACTGCAGCCTCCTCTGAGTTACCATCGGAGCAGGAGGTCCCTCCGCCCCTTGTTGTGGTCGAGGAGAGTGCCCCGTAGGTAAATTTCTTGCCAAGTATTACAGATTTTATTTGTCCCATTGTTTTGTTTATCATTTCTAATATGTTGGGCCATTTTAGGTGGAAGTGGCATCACTGATAGCTAATATTCTCCTTCCTCCTGCATTGTCAAGGCCCCTTACTACAGTTCCTCTTTTTGGTGCCATAACATGGGCAAGTTAGATGAATTCCTGCCCCCTATTCTTTTTTGTTTACTCCTTGTATCTAACACTTGGTTTTACATTTGCAGCTTTCTCCAAGTCTCTCTCCACCCTTTGCTCTTAGTGGACTTTTCTCTTCCCAGGCCCAGGTTGGTGCTACTATTCTTGTTGGGGCATCTCTTGAAGACCCAACGTCTTCTTTTTCTGATGTACCTGTGCTGGATTTAGTACCTTATATTGGCAATAGAAGTTTGTCTAGCGTTGAAGCTTCTTCAGCCAAGGGCCCCGTTGAAGCTGCTGAGGCAATGAGCCCGCCTCCAACGGTTTATGCCATTATGGCCCCTGTGGTGACTCCCATTCTCGCTCCTACTTTTACTGAGGTACTTCGCTAATTTCTCTGTATTTCTCAGTTTCTGAAACCTCATCTATGTAGGTGACTTAATCAATGAAAACACTTGTTAAGGTTTTTCCAAAAACTCCACCTATAATGGTGACTTAACAACGAAAACACTTGTTAAGATTTTTCCACAAACTCCACCTATATCGATGACTTAACATCGAAAACATTTGTTAAGATTTTTCCAAAGACTCCACCTATATCGGTGACTTAACAACGAAAACATTTGTTAAGACTTTTCCAAAAACACCACCTATATCGGTGACTTAACAACGAAAACACTTGTTAAGATTTTTCCAAAAACTCCACTTATATCGATGGCTTAACAACGAAAACACTTGTTAAGATTTTTCCAAAAACTCCACCTATATCGGTGACTTAACAACGAAAACACTTGTTAAGATTTTTCCAAAAAATCCACCTATATCGGTGACTTAACAACGAAAATACTTGTTAAGATTTTTTCAAAAACTCCACCTATATCGGTGACTCAACAACGAAAACACTTGTTAAGATTTTTCCAAAAACTCCACCCATATCGGTGACTTAACAACGAAAACACTTGTTAAGATTTTTCCAAAAACTCCACCTATAACGAAAACACTTGTTAAGATATTTCCTCTAACTGTTCTCAGGTTGATCGAGAGGATTCTCCACCAGTTCCTTCGCCTGTTGGCTCGCCCCATCGGGAACCTGTCATCTCGAAAGATTCCAGCCATAATGACCAAGGTTCCATGACTGGTGCTGCTGACAACGAATCTGGGTGCAAGCTTTCTCTGCCCGACCTAGATTCTCACGCCTTCTGCCTAATGGTGCTCCAACGTTCCCCTCAAATGTCTGCCAACCATCGTTTGGTAATTGAGCAACTTGTGAACCATCATCCTAAAACATTAATGGTGGATTGCCTTCATTTAAACATGTCAGTTATGAGCTATAGGCTTTAGGGTATGGCCACCGTTGTTGCTGAAATTGCCAATACTCCAACTGCGAGCATTACCAGACCCCTCCTTAACTAATTTTTGGGTTTTCTAAGGGAGTTGGGTCGCAACGGCTTCTATTTTGATTGGCTCATCGTGCATTTGAAGACTTTGAAAAGTCAACGATTGGACAACCAGAGGGAACTCTTGCGAAAGCATCAGGAGGATCAACGGGCGGAGGAGGCTAAGTTGGCCGAGCTAGCACCTCTTCTTGGAGCTATTGACAAGGAGGTGGAGGACATCGAAGAAGCTCTTTGTCTGGAGAAGCTGAAATGAGAGAAACTACTGATCGAGCGTACACAGGCGTAAATAAGGTTGGAGGTTTCCATTAATGCCCAACGATCTTGCTTAGCAGCTTCTTCGGGTCTTTCTGGAGATTTTTTCTCCTCCCCAGATCTGTGGTTCCTCATAGGCCAATGAGTTTTTTGTATATGTATTTTCTTTTTCTTCTTCTTATGTAATTCTTGGGCAATAGCTCCCAATTTTGTAATGCCCCAAAGTTTATGAATGAAGAAAGATATCAATTTTCTCATGCCATTTCTTTGTGTTACAACTGTTTGCATAGATTGTGAAGTGTGCAGTTCTATAATTCTTTCATCTCTACTTGAGTTATAATAAAAAGAACTTGTATACTCATTATAAAAAGAGCTTGTATATTCATAATCAGCTAGATACATCGGTGGCCCAAACATAATTGCTTACACATAGTAAACCTTCAACCATTTATTATTTATTTTAAATGGTTTGTCTTCTTCCATCTTAGAAATTAAGCAATAACCTGAGTCATGAGCTTCCTTCACAATGAAAGGTCCTTCCCAATTTGCTGCAAACTTGGGTAGAGGAATCTCCCTGATATGTTTCATTGCTGCTTTCAATACGAGGTATCCCTCCATGAACTTCCTTAGTCTTACTAAGTTATCATACGCCGTGGAGAGTTACTTCATATACATTTAAAAGTGTTACATCGCATTATCTATGTGTTTGTCCAACGCTTCCAACTGCACATGCCTATTCTGGGGGAGCATGCTACTTCGTAAAGCATATCGAGCAGAGGGGACTTCTAACTCTACTGGGAAAATTGCCTCGGCCCCATAGACAAGATAGAACGGTGTATACCCTGTGGGCTTCCTCTTAGTTGTTCGATAGGCCCACAATACGAATGGTATCTTATTATCCCATGATCCTGGGAAATCCTCCATTATTTTAGCGAAGATATTGACCAAAGTCTTGCTAGTCGCTTCGGCTTAACCGTTTCCCTTTGGGTATGCCACTGTCGAAGTGTGATGGACAATGGAGTATTTGTCTGTGAACATCGTTACTTCTGAATTGACGAAAGGGACTCCATTTTCTGAAAGGATAACCTTTGGGATCCTAAAATGACAAATGATGTATTCTCTGGTGAGTTTAAAGAAACTGGTATCATTGAATATTGTGACGCAAATGGTTATTCTCATGAGTTTAGTGCTCCAAAAACTCCTCAACAAAATGCAGTAGTTGAGCGGAAAAACAGAGTCATACAAGAAATGGCTAGAGTACTCATTCATGCTAAGAATTTACCTTTATACTTTTGGGAAGAAGCTTGTATTACTGCGGTTTACATTATCAATAATGTATATCTTAAGAAGAATACCAAAATGACACCTTATGAGTTTTGGTTCAACAAAAAGCCCAATGTTAAGTATTTTCGTACTTTTGGCTCCATTTGTTATGTTTGCAATAATCGTGACAATCTTTCTAAATTTGAAGCCAAAGGTGATAAATCCATTTTTCTTGGCTATTCCCAGAACAGTAGGGCCTTAAGAGTTTTCAACCTAAGAACCAAATCCATAGTAGAGTCCATTAATGTTGTTGTAATTTATAGAACTATTGAACCTGTTAGTAAAGATCCACTTATAGAAACTGATTTGGATACAAATATTTTAAATGATTCAGTTTTGACAGAAGATGAATCTTTACCAGCACCAACACTTGCCGTGCCTAACTGGGTTTCCAAAGATCATCCCTCGGCAAAAGTTTTGGGTGATATTCATGCGCCCGTGAGGACTAGAAATCAATTACGTCAAGTAGCTCATATGGCTGCTTTTGTATCCCTAGTGGAACCAAAAACCGTAAATGAGTCACTTAGTGATTCATATTGGATTGATGTGATGCAAGAGGAGCTAGCTCAATTCACGGATCATGACGTGTGGTATTTAGTTCCAAGGCCCAATGATATCAAAGTAATCGGTACGAAATGGATTTTCAAAAACAAGACCGATGAAAAAGGGATAGTCATTCGAAATAAGGCTAGACTAGTAGCACGTGGTTATTCTCAAATAGAAGGAATAGACTGTGACGAGACATTTGCCCCGGTAACTCGTCTTGGATCAGTGAGATTACTTCTAGCTGTTGCTTGTCACTTACAATTTAACCTTTTTTAAATGGACGTTAAATCTGCTTTTCTTAATGGTATTCTTTTCGAAGAAGTGTACGTTGAGTAGCCCAAGGGATTCCATGATCCCAAACTCCCTAATAATGTTTATAGACTTAAAAAGGATTTATATGGTTTAAAACAGGCCCCTCGTGCTTGGTATGAACGTTTGACTGCTTTTCTATGTTCACATGGGTTTGTTAGAGGAGGTGTTGACCAAATTCTTTTTGTTAAGAAATTTAATAGAAATGACATCTTGATTGCTCAAATTTATGTAGATGATATTATTTTTGGGTCGACCTCACCACATGAAGTTAAACAGTTTTCAAAAGACATGAGTAGTGAATATAATATGTCACTTATGGGGGAGTTACAGTATTTTATACGACTTCAAATAAGACAGCGAAGTGATGGCCTCTTTATTTCTTAATCCAAATATGCTAAGGATTTACTTGTTAAATTTGGAATTGAAAATGCGAAAATTTCATCTACACCCGTGGCTCTAAAGACCAAACTGTCTAAATATGATAGTGGCCCAGATGTAGATCCCACATTATATCATAGCATTATTGGTAGTTTATTATACTTGACTTCTTCTAGCCTGATATTCAGTATGCTGTTTGTATTTGTGCGCGGTTTCAATCCAGTCCAAAAGAGTCTCACCTTACTTGTGCTAAAAATATCTTGAAATATGTTAAAGGCACAATTGAGTTTGGACTTTGGTATACCAATGACTCTTGTTGTGAGATAATTGGGTACTCGGATACGGATTGGGGCGGTAGCACGGATGATTGTCGTTCCACTTCGGGTGGTTGTTATTATTTAGGACAGAATCTCGTTGGATGGTCTAGTAAAAAGCAAACTAGTGTAACTTTATCAACTGCTGAATCTGAATATGTTGCTGCTGGTGCATGTTGTGCCCAACTAATTTGGATTAAACAAATTCTATCTAATTTTGGTATAATTCAGTCCAAAGTTCACCTTTATTGTGATAATGAAAGTGCAATTTTCATTGCTAAAAATCCTGTCCAGCATAGTAGGACTAAGCACATCAATATAAGGCATCATTTCATTAGAGAGCTGGTTGAATCGAAAGAGCTTATAATTGAACATATTCCTACTGAAAATCAACTTGCTGATCTGTTCACAAAACCGTTAGATAAACCTCGTTTTGAAAGATTGAGACATATGATAGGAATGACAGTACTTGATAACTAGTCTGTGTTTAATCTGCATCCTGTTTACTAGATCTATGAGATTTTAGGGTAAATATATCTACTAATAATCGGTATCTCTTAAAATCATGTTTAATGTAGGAGACATTCATTCTGCAGTTTTTAAACACTTTTGTATTTGTATTTCTTCCATTGTACTATTTAGTCCAAATGGGGGAGAGTTGAGTACATCATTCCATATTATTTGTTGATTATTCTTTCATAATTGTCCCATATCATAAATTTCTGCACAAGTATTTCTGTTATATTATTTTGGTAGAGCAAATGCTACTAACTTGATTTCTCAGCAGAAAGTGTATTTATGTTTTGCAGGTTTTCATCAACCGTGCATCAGAGTTATGTGTCTTTTTCATTTCTAGGATGGGCGGGTAGTTAGATACTCTTTTGTATAGGACATTTTAGGATTTAATTTTTTTCTTAGTATATCATTTGATGTACTCAAGGGTTTTGTCAAAATAAGTCCAATGGGGGAGTTTGAAGTCCCTATATAGAGCACTCTTAGGATTTGTGTTCTGTGCTTTAGCTATATAGTACTTCATCTAGTTGGACTTTGATTTTGACAAAATTATTTGTGTCATTAGGGTAAGTGTCATTACCTCCGTCAAGCTCTCCTGGATTCGTCTACATCAAATGAGTTCTCATTTCAGTCCGCCCTTGTCAGAAAAGGTAATTTTTATTTTCTATGGCTCATAGGAATTTTTGTCACGTAAGACACGACATCACGTTGCATGTGCATTTCATTTATCATACCTTATGATAAAAATACTTTTGGTAAAATAAAGTTTTGACACCAAATATTTTTCTTTATATAAAATTTGCAGAATTTTTTTTTTTTAAGTTAAACATATTTTGTTGAAACTGTTTTAATAATTTTTTTTAACTGATGACAATTTATATATGCATGTTTAGATGTTTGTATGTTCTTTATATATATTAATGCTTGTATATGTTAATATATGTATGCGTAGTATTATATGTGTATAACATATGCACGCGTGTCCTTGGTTTACCCGTGTTTTGACTGATAGTCCCTTGGCAGTAATACATTTATGGCCTTGTGAATGCGTGGCATTATATGAACTCACATGGGCTTGAGTATATTATATATTATATATGTGTAGGTTGGTAATATATATTATATATATATGTGTTGGCATGTCCCATTATTTAGTTTGCCTTATCTGTTACCGAGTTGACTAATTAATTTTGTCGTTTTGCCTATTCACTATGAAAAGCGGCACCGTTTGAATCTTTTAAACGGTAACAAGTTTATGTGCGCTCCAGCTGGCTCCCAAACTATGTTCCAACGCCCACGGTTTTATTCTAAAAACCAAATCTGGTTTTCTATTTTTGTAAACGACGTCACCGGGGCTCCTTTTCAAACGGTAATATATTGTTAGCGTATTCGCTACGCAATTGATCCCAGAATGGATTTACACGTGTCTAATTTTTAATGGAACATTTTGTGTTTCTTTCTCAGCCACAAGATCTATTTTTGTCAACGGATTAAAACGGTTTTATGTCAATCCTTGTGAAATAATTTTTCACCAATCAGACTTGTTCTCATTTGGGTATAAATATAGACCTTGTGTCTTCATGTTTCACAACCCGAGAAAATTCATTTTGGATAATAAATTCTGCCAAATTTTTTTTTGAGAGAGATTATTCACCGATACTTTTCAGAGATAAATTTTTGTGTGTTCTTCAAAAGCCATTGCTGAGTATCAAAACCTTGTTGTGGATTCAAGCATGGACAGTTTCTAAACTCAGAATCTCTGCATCTCCAAATCGGTTGATTTTTCATTTTAAAAAATCGTGTTGTGAGTATCTCTATTATTGTTCTAGTTTTCTTGTAATTTCAGACTTGTTATCTGTTAAATCTAAAGTGTTTGTGTAAGTATTGTGATGAAATATATTTTATAAACACTACACACACAAGAACAACTAGTAGTGATCCTATTTCATTTAAAACACTTTGTTTTAAATCCAGTTTTCAGGAAATCTGATTTTCAATCAAGAACAACTGATTTTAGGTTTAGATAATTAAACCTATTACGTTTTGTGGACCTTTTCCTATAATAAGGATAACTTGAACAAAACTACCTGAACTTGGAACCGTGACCTTGGACTAAACAAATTTATACCTGCATATTTGACCAAGGACTTGGACTGAGAACAAGAACATATTGGACCTAATCAAGAATCTGAACCTTTCGGACTGATTGAAACTGAAAGTAAAAGTAGATTAAAACATTTTAATCTAAATATTGTTATAAACAGTTGGTTTTATTTCGGACTGCATGCTTGATATGTTTTATTCCTTTTCAGTCTAGAATATCTTTGTGTGAATATGATATCTTGCTTGTTTAAGTGATTTTCAGTAATTGTTTCATATCATATCTCTCACACATATTCTATCACATCATAATCACGTAGACACATTATTGTATGTGAATATTTGAACAAGTCTAATGTTTAAGATTTGAAAGAAAGAAAAGAAAGCTTTTCAAAACTGAATTGAAAGTCAAGAAGACTTGACTTGATTTGAATGACATAAGACTTGCAAAGATATATAAGTGATATAATCTGTTGCATTGCATTCTATGTGTATTCATATAGGATAGTACACCACACACAATCACTTCACTAGAAAATAAAACAATAGGCACTGAGCTAATCTTGAGCTAAGAAGAGCAAAAGGGAGAAGCTGAGAAGTGTAGAACACAAGAACAAGTGAGGACAGTTTAAAGAGAGAACATAATAAGCAACCAGGCAGGAGTCTTGGTCGAGTGGGGTAATCGCTATATCTTCTTCTTTATTTGTCAAGTTTGTTGTTTGTAAATCGTCCATATTGATTTATTGTTTTAGTAGATGTAGATTAGGTGACTCCTAGAGGAGTCCGTCGTTTTTCCCGAGGAAGGGTTTTTGCGACGTAAAATAAACACAGTGTGCTGCATATTTTTTTTATATATCACCTCACAAGAAAAAATAGGCTTAACTAAATAGAAACTCGCCTAAAACTGAATTGGTTATTATTTTTGTAAATCACCTTGATTTAAAAAGATAATAATTTGGACTGATAATTAACTTTGAAAATCAAATTCATTTTCATAAGTTAACAAATTAAGTAAAAGTTTAATTTGGTCCCCTAAAAGAATAACATCGTTAACTTGTAGGTATAAGGGGTTTATTCGGCATATAAGTTTACTTCCGCATGATAAGTCTAACGCAGCCGCACTCTCAAAAGCTACCCCTACTGAATGTAGAATATCAGGGCCCTTCGTCGGAGTCCCATCGCATCAATTTTCTCTGTTGGGATAACTCCATCTTTAATGAAGTCAATATAAAGCTACCTCCAGTCGGCCTGAGCTTCCACAAAATGACATTCAGCTTCCTCGAGGAACAATTTGCATTTGTCGCACTTCTGTTGTAGCTCCACTGCGTCCTGTTTCATCTTAGGCCAAAAATACCCCTCCCTTTGCATTCTTTAGTAGAGGGGTATCTCAGTTGTTTCATAGTGCTTTTCGTGTGTTTTATTCAATCTTTCATCTGCCTCTTTGGGACCGATGCATCTCAACAACCATCCTCCTACATTTCTAAAGTAAAGGTTTCCCTAGTTTATAAAGTACTGGGCTAATTCTTTGAGCCCTATCGTTCCTTCACCAGCCTCCAGTTGCCTCTTAATATCTTCCCTCTAGTCCCCATCCTCTTCCATTGGTAGAATTGACTGTACCATCGAAGGAGCTTATTTCACGACGGTTCTTGTATCACTCTTGATGACCATTTTATAGGCAATGGTGGCATAGGCGTCTGGATGACGATTCATCATTCTGGGCTGTCTCTTGATCTTGGTCCGATGGAACTGGCAGATGAGCCTCTGAATGATTGTTCTGTATGGTGCCAGGCTCATATGTTTTAATGTATATTCTCCATTCACTTGTTGAACCACCAAGTTTGAGTCCCCCTTGATGCAAAGTGAACGAATCCCCCTTCAAAGAGACTCTATCAATCCCAACACTAATGCTTCATATTCTGCCTCGTTATTAGAAAAAGGGAAATCCAACTTATAGGAAAGGCAAATCTCCACCATTCCCTTTGAAAGAATAACCCTCGCTCCTCATTTTTTTTCTACTGAGGATCCATTAAACTTCATTGTCCATTCCTTATCCATTGCATCTAGGTGGTTAGCCTGCAAATCGTCTCCCGGAATACTTTCTTTGGGTGGCTCAAACGTTCCTGAGGGGAAAATTACCAATAAATCGGTGTAGGCCTGGCTTTTGATCGTGCGAGGAACCACACACTTTAAGTCATATTCGGAGAGAATAAGGAACCACCTAGATTCTCTACCAATCAATATAGTTCTAGCTAGAAAATACTTAATAGGATCACATCTAGTTACAATATGAATTCTAAAAGACAACATATAATCTCTAAGTTTTTGCGCTACAAATACTAAGGCTAAACAGTGCCTTTCTAAGCTGCTATATCTGATTTTTGGACCATGGATGATCCTACTGAGGTAGTAAACTGGCCGTTCTTGCCCGTCAATCTCTTGTGCCAGAAAATCTCCCACGATCCTCGTGGTGGATGTGAGGTACAACTGCAACGGTATTCCTGCTTTTGGGGGAACCATGATCTGTGACGAAACGAGCAGTTTCTTCAGCCCGTCGAGAGACTCCTGGTGAACCTCCTCCCACTTGAACTTCGTGTTCTTTCGCAACAGCTGCATCAATGGATGTGTTATTTCGGCTAATCCAGGCACAAATCTCCTAATGTAGGAGACCTTACCGAGGAAACTCTTTAGCTCCTTTGCCATTCTTGGGCATGGCATTTCTAAAAGCACCCACTGTTTATCCTGGTCCATCTGCTCCCCCTGTCGATAAACCACGAAGCCTAGTAATTTCCCACTTGTCACTCCCAAAACACACTTTAATGGGTTCATCTTCAATTTATACTTCCTGCAACGGGAAAACACCTTCCTCAAATCGCTCAGATGGGACTCCTCCTTCGTCGATTTGAACACCAAGTCATCCACATAAAATTCCATAAATTTGTGAAAGAAATCATGAAAAATGGCCATTATTGTTCTTTCGTAAGTCTCCCCAGCGTTCTTGAGTCCAAACGGCATCACCTTGTACATAAAGATGCCCAACGGGGTTCTGAATGCTATTTTCTCTGCATCCATAGGGTCCATCTTGATCTGGTGTACCGTACATACCCATCCATGAAGCTATACATCTCATGACCTGTCGTTTCGTCTATCAGGCTATTGATGGAGGGCAGAGGGAACTTATCTTTGGGGCAAGCTCTATTCAAATCTGTGAAGTCCACGCAGATCCTTATTTGGTTTTTGTCTTTCTTCCCCACCGGGATAATACTGGATAGACAAAGTGGGTGATGTATTGGTGTGATGAACCCTGTCGTTAGTAATCGTTGAACCACTTCCTTGATCTTCAAATCTAGCTCATGTTTGTACGTTCTCGTCACTTGTTTAATCGAAATGGCTGAAGGTATTACGTTCAACTTGTGGCATCTTACTTCCTCGTCCAGCCCCTCCATCTTTGTATATTTCCATGCGAAGACATCTATAAACTCCCGAATCAACTCAACCAAGGCCTCTTGTTTCTCCTTATTGAGATCATTCGAGATGAAGATGGGCCTGGGGTCTTCCCCTTCTGGGCCAAATTTAACTATTCTAATTCTTGTGCCTGCGGTTTTGGTCGATCCGTCATGTACTCTGGTTCTTCAGTGACTTCCTCCACCAATTCCTGTATGCTGGAGTTGTCTATCACCATTCATTGTCCCCTTTGATCCACCAGAAAGCATTCATATATCAGGTCAACCTCATCATCAGTTTCTTCGGCCGCCTGCTCACATCGTTACAATTGATACACCACTTTTCCTTCCTCGGTAACGACCTTCTTACATTGTCTGCTGGTAGTGGTGACTGCCTTCCTCTTCTTCTCTCTGGAAGCCTCAGCCACTCTTTCTCCTGAGAACCGGCTCAGCACGCTTTTCCGTTGGACCTCATGCTCCATCGGATCCACTATGGGCCTCATTCTGTCTTTGTGCTACTTCGAGATGCTTTGGGGCCGAGGGACCACCTGGTGAGCTTCTTCGGCTATTTCTCTTGTGCTACTCGCGACCTCCTTCTTCTACCCGTTTAATGTCCCCATCATTTCTCTGATCGAGGGAACCCATGCTCCCTCCATTCTTCTCGTTAGGACCCAGACATCTTCCTCTAAAGTCAAATCATTTTCACGGTGGACCCTCAGCTATTTAGACTTCTAGTGTATAGTTAGTGTGAAGACTAAATAGTAGGTTGTATATAGTTAGCTTTTTATTCTTTCTTTCTTTATTTTTGTCTTTCCTTTATAATTTAGTCTCTTGTAATTATTTAACCTTTTGTTATTTGTTTTTGCTATGCTCGGTACTAACTTGTTTTGTAGATTCTTTGGACTTATTCTTATGGGGATCGCTCCAATTTTGGGTACTATCGATATTTCCTCTATTTGACTTGGTTCTTAATTTACATTGAGGACAATGTCAAGTTTTAAGTTAGGGGGTGTGGGATATTCTATTCATTTCTTTATTTAGTCCATGTTTTTGCTCACATATTAGTTACTTATTATTCTTTTCTTAGAAAAATTCAAAAATTTCAAAAAGATTTTCTTTCTTTTTTCTCCTTTTTTGGGCATTTTTGCCTTTGTTTTCGATGATAAATTTCAATAATTGCCCGATCCAATAGACAACCCAACAATGCATATTCTCGATTTTAGAAGTTATTAGACTTTAGTCTCCATTATTTATATTGTGAATAACTTCATGAATGAAACTTTAATCCCATGAGCACATGCAATTTTCTTGCTTTATTGATTTGGTTTAAGATTTTTATAACTCAGTAATCTTTTGTTCCGTTGTATATACTTACACCGAGTAAGCTTTGTACCTTTCATCGTTTGTGAGTGTATACACTATTCTTCTCTCATTGAAAACGTTGAATTCGTTGGTAATCTCTCTATTCTTTCATTTGATCGTTCATTAATTGAGTTCATACTTAAAATGTGTTACTTGATCATGATTTTCATATATTGTTTTGATTCGAGAATTGCGTAAACTTTTGGAAATGTTCATAGGCATTCTTTGTTATATCACCCATATTAGCCTTGACCTCACCCTTATATGTTTACCCTCGTTAACCCCTTTGAGCCTAAATATAGCCTTTCGTTTCATAACTCCATTCCCATAACCAACTATAAATTAGAGTTTTAGCCCAAATATACACTTTCCACACCTTTGTTTGGATTGATACTTGGGATTGAATTATGTTGTTATGATGTCGGTTGCAATTTAGGCATGTGAGAGTATGAAAAGTAAAGAAAAGAGATGTAAAAAAAGTGATGAAAAAAAAAGACAAAAGCAAAAGAAAACAAAAGGAAAAGGATAAAAAGAAGAAAAGAAAAAGAAAAAGAAAGTTGTAAATGTTGTATATAGTTCAATAAGCTTGATTACTCTCCCTGATGATATATCTAATGCCGTTTTGGAACTCGTTTTCCAATTTTGATATTGCCCGCATTTTCCCATTATCCCAAGTTTTCATTCCTAACACTTTGAATTCGTACATACATCCTTTAATTTCATACCCTAGCCATACCTACATTACAACCCGATACAAGTCCTATGTGTGCATGTAATTCAAAAGTCATAATATTTTTGATAATCTGTGAAAATGCATTTCGCCTCTTTTAGTGTGCGGCATCATTTCATTGAGATTACAGTTTTTCAGTATATATATAGCGTTCTTCATTTGTGACATGTGTGCGGCCTAGTTTCCATTTACACTTACTCTTTATGCCTGCATGTTCCGTGTGTTACCTCCCTGTTTTGAGTGAATTTGCTTGATGAGCGTAATGCCCGTGAGGATTGAATGTATGCTTTCTTTAACGCTTATCCAGTTTATATAAGTTTTTCGCCAAATCAAACTTTGCATGTTCTTGCTCCCCTCCCACATTTTAAGGTTTCAATTCTATGAGGTGCATTCTATAATGTTAATGAATTGGACTTTTGTTTGAATTCATTCACTTTGCTAATAATGCATATGAAATCTTTTTCGCTTTTGTTGGGCTTGTCGCATGTTGGTTTGGGCATATTTTGAGGAAACCATGTGATGTTTGTGGGTACCATCCCTGAAAACCCTCATGAGACGACACTCGTCCACTAGGGCGACCTAGGGGTTTAACGGCTTATTGCATACACTAAATGCAATCGAATCGCCCGTGAAAGTGGCCTTTAGCTTTTATACCATACTTTTGTTCTATCTCCGGCTTTTGGTTTGCTTGTAGTTCTTATTGCATCCTATTTCATTGCTAGGGACTAGCAATGTGTAAGTTAGGGGGTGTGATGATACGCAAATATTGTGTATTTCATCCTCCGAACGGACGCATTTTAGCCCCCTCGAGTATCTTATTCCCTGTATTTATGCTCGTTAACCAGACAACCTCGAATTTCTACGTTAACTTGTTTTGCAGGGGTTAATTGAGCTTTTATAGGTAATTGGATGCTAAGTATGAAGTTCGGACACATTCCAATGAAGTTTCGTATGCAATCGCACGTTCAAGGACAATTTAGTCTTTTCACAGCTTCGGCCCCTGGCACAACATCTTCATGGAAGTTGTAGCCCTCCTCGCTAACTTCGCGTGGCCATGAACGGTGCGTGATTTCGAGTCCGAATGAAGAAGTTACGGGAGTTTTAGCGGAGGAAAAAGGCTTGGAAACCAAAAGAGGAGGAGAAGAGGAAGAAAGTAATGCAGTGTGTTCTGCCCCTGCTTGATCGATCGATCGACCAAAGGGGTCGATCGATCGATCCCCTGTTTTCATCAGATATTTTGTCTTTTCTTTTCTTTTCTATGTTCTTTTCTTTACTTATTCCAACTTACTATAAATAGCATTTTTTTTTGTAATAACAGATATATGCGATTTTAGCTTAGGGTTTGAGGGTTTTGGAGAGTTCTTCTTCAATTGTTCTTGGATTGACACCCCATTTGGGTTGAATGTTGCACTATTCATCATCCTCTTTCTTAATATAGTTTGTATTTCTTCATTTCTTGCTTTCTAATTAGATTTACATGCTTTCTAATTTAGGTTTACATGCTTTATTTCCCTGCTTTCTAGTATAGTTTTATCCCGTTTATTTATTGCGTTTATTTACCGCATTTTTACGATGCTTTCTAGGTAATTTAAATTAGGTTGTGTTTTAATTGAACTCACTCGGGTTAACGCGTTGCTTTGCTTAGTGATAGTGTTTACGGGTTTATTTCGGGTGCGTTGTCTTAGTTATTGTGCCTAGGAGATTTAACGGGGCATATCATGTATGTCCCGTGCTTACGACCTTTTGTGCACAATTTTCGGGATATTTGTTGACGCCAAAGTCATATTAGGCTTTTATGCGGATTTAGGGGCGTGACAACCCTTGGTTCAATTAACTGTCGAAACGAGACGCATTCTAAATAACTCGTCGACCCATGTAACCATTTTATACAAATTATCCAGGGTGAGGGATATTCAACGCAACTTATAGTTTTACTTGATTTGTTAATCTAGTTTCAATACCCACACCTAGAATAATCATTTCCCTTTTTATGCATCTTTTTCCTTTTTAGTTTGTAATCATCTTTTACACTTTTATTTCAGAGTATTAAATCATATAAATTCTAGCATCTCGTCCCTGTGGATTTTCGATACCCGACTTTCCGCTGTGCTTGCCTTGCAAGTGTAGTAGTAATTTAGGTTTGTTTGTATAGTCACGACGAGATAGAAAACAATGACTGTGCACTTACACGCGCACACTTATCGCGCGCTATCAAAATGGCCCTATCTGCATCGCTGAAGGTTACTTCTAACAGAAACATTCTTACCAACCTGGCCATGGGTCCGTTCCATCTCAGTGAAGGGACTGCGTTCTTCATCGCAATATCGAGTATTACCTGGGTTATATCCAACCTACTCTTCTTCTGTATCCCCACTTGGTCGAAGAACCAGGTAAACTTTGGGGATTTCAAAACTGCGCAGTATTCTAGAACTGGGTCTATTTCCTCACCTTCAACACCGTATACATCCTTCACATCCTTGGCACTTGCTTCGTCATAAGCTAATACTACATTATCCATTCCCCTCGTATAATCTTCTAGAGCCTCTTCGTACTCTTCTTGCTTCTTTGTTGACTCTCTTTCTCCTCTCTCAGCCTCTTCATCATAGGCCACCACGAGATTGACCCCATGTGCTGCTAGTGGGTTGTTGTTGACGTTCTATGGAGGGATTTCCAATGTCCATGCCTTCACGTACTTATCGATGATTCTTCTCAGTGTAAAGCAACTCTCGATTGGATGCTGGATCCTCCGATGAACTTGAAAGTACTTTAGATCTGCCTTCGTTGCTACATCGGGCTCCCCAATGGGAATGTCCTTTGGCTCATAGACCGTTCGCCCTTGTACCATCGCGTTGTAATAACTGATAACTTCTTTCAATGTACAAGGCAATGGTGGTGTACCCTCCCTATCTTTTTTGAACTTCCTCTTATTGTCCTTCTTCGGTGCCTTGCCCCTATCGCCCCCCTCGGTGTACCCTACCTATGGGGGCTGAGACCTCCCCCCTGCGGGTTGCATCGGCTACCTAAACATCATGGAAACCACAACCGGATTGGGCTGCACAACTAAAGAGATATTCCTTGCCGCTTTTAAGAACGCCGCAAAAGTACCCTTGCGCATCTCATTGATAAGATGGCAGATGTACTCGGGAAGCAGCCCCTCAGCGCAGATCTGCAATAATTTGGATTCTTTGGCCTCCTCCTTCACGTCGAGGGATCTTTCCCTGAACCTCCAAACATAGGCCACCACTTCTTCCCTAGGTGTTTGCTTCTCCCTACCCATTTGGGTCAAAGTAAACTCATCTTCTCCCAGAAAGAACTTCTGGACAAACAAAAACGTGCATCTCCTCCCATGTAGAAACGCTGTTCGGAGACAAATGGGAGTACCAGGTATATGCTTTATCAATTAAGGATTTGGAAAACTCCTTCAACCTAAGTTTCTTATTATTGCAATGCGTTCCCAAGTTTTCAACAAAGCACTTAATATGCTCCTTCGGGTTTTCACCTTTCCCTGTGTATTTTTCAAAGATAGGAGGAATATAGTCCTTTGGATAGGGCTCATCATTGTATTCCTGAGGATAAGGTGTTCGAAAGTCATCATAAACCGAAGCTACCTCACCAACAGATTGCGAGGAAGACTTCATAAACTTCAGTATCCCTTCTGCATTTCCTTCCTCATTTCCTCCATGGGTGATGCTACTGGGGCAATAACCACCGGGACCATGGGCTGAGTGCCCGTTGTAGCTGGAGCAGTCATCATAGTTGGGGTCGTTGAAACTCTTGAGGCTCCCGCGGATGGATTCACAACATAGGGTATGCTTACTGGGACCGTTCCAGCTACACCTTCACCTGGTGGGGTCGTTATGACTTCCCCTGGTGTTACGAAGGCATTGGATTCCAATCCTCCCAACATTGTGGAAGCTACGGGAGTTTGAAAAAACTTATAAAACTTACTCATGAGGAGCTCCACTTGAGTGGGTCCCAACCCTGCACTCGTGGAAGCTTGTGTCACCCTTGGAGCGCCTGTCATTGCCTGAACTGGAGGTACCTCTATTCGAGGAACCCCATCTCCTAGAGCCTCCAGTTCTCTCATAACATATTCTTCATTGTATTGGACGTCATCAAAGTTGAGCCTTCGATTAGCATTATCTTGCGCCATACTCCCTACTTAGAAGAATGCCTCCCCAACAGAGTCGCCAAATGTAAGTGGGTACTTTAGATAAGATGGAGGCGTAACCCCTTTGAAGTATAGTAATGCTAAGTTAATTTAGCCAAAACCTTGGATTAGTGATAGAACATGCAAACACAAACCTAATGAAGATAAGACTCAGTTTAAACTCACAAATCTCTCGTGTATA
This sequence comes from Sambucus nigra, assembly GCA_949130495.1. NCBI lineage: Eukaryota > Viridiplantae > Streptophyta > Magnoliopsida > Dipsacales > Adoxaceae > Sambucus > Sambucus nigra. Next base: position 228,225,641 of record OX422219.1, read on the forward strand.
ACTTAAAAGGTAGTAATGAACTCAGAAGTAACTTAGCTAGAGGGAGAGAGAAGTAAGCACCCTAAATACACCTTAGTAGGCACGTAAACACACTAAACACTCTCAAGCATCTCTGTCACGTATTAAAAGCTTCGTAATAAATGACAATGGCGAGTGAGTAAGACCTATGGTTTGTAAATAACTCTCTCTGATGTGTATTCTCTCTAGCAATATCTTCTTAAACTCTAAAAAAGATCATCCCTCCTCAAGGGTGGTTGGGGTCCTTAAATATCCCCCCACACCATCTCCGAGGCAACTCAGTCATTAAAGTCTAGGAAAGACATCCCTCATACTTTATGTCACATCGTTAAATGCCTGATTCACTAGTTGTCTTCATGTCATAAACGTTAAATGCCAAGACATGCCTTTTGCCTAACCGTTATGTGTCAGGGGGCTGTTGTCGCAGAGGTGGCTCACCAACTGCCTGACAACCCCAAATACCATGATGGTTTACTCAAGTGCAGGTCTGACATTGCCTAGTTGGTTAGTGACATCAGATAAAGTGGACGTGACATTAAGTAGAGGGTTATTTGGATTATAACTCAATGCCCGATGGAACTCCAATCTGCTCCTCCCGAGGTTCCACGGTAAGGGTCCTTCGGTGTTTTACCAGGTGTATCTAAGATGGTCGGACAAGTCCCAACGATGCCTCACTTCTCAATATTCCAAACCAAGTCCCTCTAAAGTTCCCACGATGAGGTCATTTAATAGAGCATGAAAGCTCCCCCAGGCCCTGCCAAGTCTGGTCTCTCGCGAGTACCATTTTACCTTACATTAAAACTCCTTATGATTGTCGTTACATAATTACAACCGTTATAGCTTACAGTCAATATAAACAAAGGTATAATATGACTAATACAACAAGCTAAAATAGAAGTTGTTACGCTGAGCTACCTCACTTTAGCTGCCACGCTGCCTTAATCCCCAGAACACTGTTGCTAATGTGGAATTACCTCTAATCTCAAAATTACCTTCAAGCCCCCTCTACAGATTTTATATGGGGTGACGTTAGTATATATATTATATGTGTGACTAATATATATATGTATATCTATATGAGAACTTTCTATTATTCGCATAAGTAGATAAGTAATGAATAAATGCTTCAACTTTACTATAAGTGTTCGAGAACTTTATAACGGTAATGAGTTATTCTAAATAACGTAAGAAATCTTGAGGAGAATGATTTCCTAAAGTAAATATCATAACCTTGATTTTCACCTGATAAAACCTTATGGAGAATAAGTTAGAGAAACTTATGATATTTATTAGTACGGTAGGCGTGCACACTAGATGAGAGGTGAGAATTCTCAAGAGAGTGTCGCTTACTAACATGGTTGTTGCATTAGCCGATAAGTATTTTAAATACTTGCTAAACGATGTTTAAAATTGTTTTACACTCGGGCTCTGACCCTTTTCCTATCATCTTTTCTCTTATATATATATATATATATATATATATATATATATATATATATATATATATATATATATATATATATATATATATATATTACTGGTGCCCAGCCACAGGGGCGCCAGACTTGAATCTTTAGACTGCTGACGTGCTGCAGCTAGTGTGGGAGTTGCAAGTCGTTGCAGTAGACGACTTCATTCTTGTTTTCTCAATCTTTCATTTAGTTCTCCTTAGATAGGGCATGTGTCACCCATTTCCAGTTTTATCTAGTTCAGAGAGATCTGTACTTTCGATTTATTTCAGTATTCTGTTGTAGTTGGGATTACTTGTAATTATCACTTTGTCCTGTGATTTGGGATATTTTATTTGGATTGATTTATCTAGCATGTTCTTTCATTTGGATGGTTTAGTTTTAATACTATCAATTGTATTCGTGAAAATGGCTTCGTAATTAATAATAACATTCAGACTTAATTTATAAGATTAAATGTTTTGACACTTAGCTTAATTATTTATAAGGAGATTAAATAAGAAAATTATTTTTGAGCAGTGATACTAAGAATGAACCAACCTGACACTTTGAGTTAATTTAATAAAGGACTGATCACCCGGTATTTAATTAGGCGGGGTGTCACATATGCTTTCTAGATAAGTTAGTCTAGGTTGTGTCGGATTGAACTCATTTTGGGTTGACATGTTGCTTTGCTTTGGTGATGGAGTTCACGGGTCTATTTCGAGTGCGTTGTCCTAGTTATTATGCCTAGGAGATTTGACGGGGCGTATCGTGTATGCTCCGTGCTTACGACCTTGCATGCGTAATTTTCGGGTTATTTGTTGACGCCAAAATTGTATTAGGCTTTTATGTGAATTTAGGGGCGTGACAACCCTTAATTTAATTAACTGTCGAAACGAGGCACATTCGTAATAACTCGTCGACCCTTGTAACCATTTTATACTAATTAACTCGGGTGAGGGATATTCGACGTAACCTATAGTTTTTACTCGCTTTATTAGTCTAGCTTTATTTTCCCTCGCATAGATTAATCATTTTACTTTTCGCATCATTTCCTTTTTATTCATATTTATCTTTTACACTTTTATTTAGGAATATTAAACCTTATAAATTGTAGCAACTCGTCTCTATAGATTTTCGATACCCGGACTTGGCCTCTATACTCCCTTAAAAGAGTGTAGTCAATAGTTTAAGTTTTTATATTAAGGCGGTGAATAGAAAATAACGATCATCGTTTTACACGTGCTACCTTTCACCCAAAATCACTTGACCATCTTAGATTCCAATTTCAAGAGCAACCTCGCCAAGTATGGATGGACGGTTACGCCAAGGCCCTTCTTAATATGAACTTTGCCTTGAATGATGCTCAAAATGTTGGCTATAAATTTGTCTATCTCAATGCCTTCGCAGTGGCAAAGGTGCCATAGGCTTCTCAGTTGTGGTATTGTTACGCCCGAATTTCCTTAATCATCAAAAGCCTCCTTAAAAGCTTAATGTTTCGTGGATCCTAAAGAATTGAATTCGAGTTAGTTTGATAAGGAAGTACCTCAGTGACTAAGGCCTTGATGGAGGTGATGGATTTTATTGACCTCAAAACTTGGTCCACAGGGTGATTCCTGGGGGCGCGTTAAGGATTAAAGATATGTCTACGACCGTTACTCCTTCTGCGTTGAAGGTTCTTCCTGCTAGAGTTGAGACATCATCGAATGACTCATCCCAGTCGCATAATTGATCCAGTTGCATTTATCATTTTGTTGTAAATTGTTTACTTTTTTGATTTTATTATAATAACTTAAAGTGTTAATGGAAATTTTTGCATTTTTTCCCTTTAAAGTGTGTGGTCTTTTGGTCTTAGCTTTTAGGAGATGTCGTCACATCAAACCTTAGGCCTAGATCCAAAAAAGAAAAAATGCACCTGTTTGTGGGGTCGTTCCCCAATCAGGATTTTTGTGACCTAGTTGGTCATGGGTGCCTCTAGTTTCCCAATAGCCCTTTCATTAATTGTAAGCCACTGTTCATGTTTTATTAATCATCAAAACTGGGTCTAGCGAATTATTGACCGACCGACCCATAATTCTTATACACATACATTTAAGTTTATAATTGGTTTATGGTAGTTTAATTAATCAATCTTAAAAGAAGATATTTGGGATAAGATAACCATCACAACGATAAGCAACATATTAAAGAAAATTCATTCGACCAATTGATTTTCTTTAATAAATACTCATCTCCCTGCCACTGGAAATAATTTATAAAGATAAATGTGAGAAGTGTAAAAGAACTTCTGAAAATTAAATAGAAATTAAAATAAATTAAATAAGATTAGTCATAAACTTAGACTTTGAAAGTAAAACTTCTTCAAATTGGTTTCATTCCAAGCTCGGGGAACCTTTTTACCCTCCATTGCTTCTAAGTGGTATGCTCCCATTAAGTCGTCTCGAATGACTTTTAAAATTACTTCCTGATGATACGCAAATATTGCATATTTCATCCTCCGAACGGACATATTTTAGCCCCCTGGGGTATCTTATTCCCTATATTTATGCTCGTTAACTAGACAACCTCGAATTTCTACGTTAACATGTTTTGCAGGGGTTAATTGAGCTTTTATAGGTATTTGGATGCTAAGTGTGAAGTTCAGACGCATTTCGCTCGATTTCCGTACGCAATCGCACGTTCAAGGGCATTTTAGTCTTTTCACAAATTGGGCACCTGGACCGAAAGTTGTATCCCTCCTCGCTAGCTTCATTTGGCTGCGAACGGTGCGTGATTTTGAGTCCGTATAAAGAAGTTACGGCGATTTCAGTGGAGGGAAAAATAAGGAAATCAAAAGAGGAGGAGAAAAATGCAGTGTGCTGCTTGGCTCTACCCTGCTTGATTGATCGATCGACCCCTTTGGTCGATCGATTGATCCTCATCGACAGTTGATATTTTTCCTTTGATTGATCGATCGACCAAAGGGGTTGATCGATCGATCCCGATCGATCAATCCCCTGTTTTCAGCAGATATTTTAACTTATCTTTTCTTTTCTAATTTAATTCTAACTTACTATATAAAACATTTTTTGTTGTAATAACAAATATACACGATTTTAGGTTAGTTTAGCTTAGGGTTTTAGGGTTTTTGGAGAGTTCTTCTTCATTTCTCTTTGGTTTGACACCCCATTTGGATTGTAAGTTGACTATTCATCTCCTCTACCATTTAATATAGTTGTATATGTTCATTTCTTGCTTTCTAGTGTAATTTACATTATTTCTAATTAGGTTTACTTGCTTTATTTCCTTGCTTTCTAGTATAGATTTATCGCGTTTCTTTACTGCGTTTATTTACCGCATTTTTACGATGCTTTCTAGGTAATTTAAATTAGATTGTGTTTGAATGGAACTCACTCGGGTTAACGCATTTCTTTGCTTGGTGATAGTGTTTACGGGTTTATTTGGGGTGCGTTGTCCTAGTTATTACACCTAGGAGATTTGACGGGGTATATCATGTATGTCCTGTGCTTACGACCTTTTGCGCATAATTTTTGAGATATTTGTTGACGCCAAAATCTTATTAAGCTTTTATGAGGATTTAGGGGCGGACAACCCTTGATTTAATTAACTGTCGAAACGAGACGCATTTGTAATAACTCGTCGACCCATGTAACCATTTTATACAAATTAACTCGGGTGAGGGATATTCGAAGCAACCTATAATTTTATCACTTTGTTAATCTTGTTTCAATTCCCTTGCTAGATAAACATTTCCCTTTATGCATATTTTACTTTTTAGTTTGTAATCACCTTTTTCCCTTTTATTTCGAAATATTAAATCATCTAAATTCTAGCATCTTATCCCTATGGATTTTCGATACCCGACTTACCGCTGTGCTTGCCTCGCAAGTGTAGTAGTAATTTAGGTTTGTTTGTATAGTCGCGGCGAGACAGAAAACAACGACTGTGCACTTTACACTCGGACACTTCTCGCGCGCTATCAAAATGGTGCCGGTGCCGGGTACTAGTTTATTTTAGACTTTATTTGATTTAGTATTTCATAGTATTTTCTTTCTATTTGTATTATTTCCTAACCTTTTTGCAGGACTTCCACATTTGAGCACTTAGAAACGCTCGAATTTTTCCCGCGCGCACTTACTTTGTGGAATCCGCCACTTCGATCCATTTTTGGGGTAAGCATGTCTTATTCCAATTCTTTCGGTAACCATTGTTGTAATTCTCAAAATTCTCGCAAACCTATGACTTTCGATGAATACTTAGAATTCCAAAGTATAACAAATTCAAATATGACTTTGGGCGAGTATAACGAAAGTCAAAATTAGGTTATTGGAATTTCGATGATGATGATAATGATTTTGGGCCTTTACCTCCTTATAATAGGAATTTTGAAACTAATTCGAATAGTTTTCAAAATTCCTATAATAATGAGTTTTCGTTTAAGTTCGATGGTAATTTTCAAAGTTCCCATTTTCATGCATCCGCACCTCGACCCATGACATTTGGTGAGGGACTGCGTATGTATGACAATGAGAAAATTGAAAATAATTATCGGGAAGAAAATCGTGTGTGGGAACATGACTTGGATTTTCCTTTTGAGTCTGACGACGATTTTGCTTCGGAGACTTTCGAGGTCGAGGAATGTTTTGAACCAAATGAGGTACTTGTGCCTACTTTGGAACAAACCATCCTAGACTTTGCCCATTGCGTAATAGATATTGAAAGCGAGGATGAAAAGGGCGTAATATCTATTTGCAATGAAATGATTTCTTCTATGGCCCCCAAAGAAGAACATTTCATTGAAAATGATATTATTTCATTCGAAATTCAATCTTCATGTGATGATGATTTATCTCATGAGTTTGAATTTCTTTCATCCCCATTTTCATCCTCTATTATCACACCGTCACAAGTACCCGATGATTCGGCTTCAAACTTTAATGTTTTAAACCTTTTCGCTGATGAGGAGTACTTACTATAGTAGCCTTCCACAATCGCATCTTTGCCTTTGTGTGCGCCGCCTCCCATTCCAATTTCAAAATCATTGGGAGGATATTCGGCTTTTCTCGATCCCCACTTGTTTTTGTCACCTGTTCAATCCAAACCCCCCATCGTCCCTCCAAAACTTTTAATTGGCGATGGTTCCTTTCTTTTGCCTTACACATGCCTTCCGTTGTTAAAACGGAATTCATATTTTTCGGAAGGCATTCTTGTATGTGAGCGTACACCGGTTATCCTCCAAAGTCAAATCGTTTTTGCGGTGGACCCTCAGCTATTTAGACTTCTAGTGTATAGTTAGTGTGAAGCCTAAATAATAGGTTGTATATAGTTAGATTTTTAGTCTTTCTTTCTTTTTATTTTAGTCTAGTGTAATGTAACAACCCTCGCTTTTAGGAGGCTAATTTTATATTAATTTACCGCATAAGGTAATTATATAAAATGTTGGAACTGGAGTAAATATTAATTGAATGAGTTGGAAGTTAATATTTACTAGATTGATGCATATTTACTGTATGTGAAAGTAAATATCATCAGGTTGCATGTTTTATAGTGTCATGTATTTTAAATGACATTATGGTTTAAATGAAATTGGAACTCGAAATAAATTATAAAATTTTCGGATGCTAGTTTAGAGGGTGTAGTTAGTCCCAGAATGTGCGAGACAGTCAAAATAAGTGCCATATTGTATTTTTGGGTTTCGGGCACCTTTACCTGGTTTTAACTTAAATGCGTATTTGTGAGTCATTTTAATGTGGTATTAACCACTTAAGTTGGGAGACTTGTGTTAAGCCCTGATTTTAGTCTTCTAAATCCCCTAATTTCCTCATTTTATGTCTTAAACTTAGAGAGAAAAATAGAGAAAGAGATAAGAAGAGAAAAGAAGAGAAAGAAGAGAAGATTGAAGATTGAAGTTGGATTGTTGCTTCCACCAAGAAGAAATCTGAGATTTCAACCCTAAGGCAAGTTTTCTACTTGCTAATATGTGATTTAAGTTGAATAAATTGTGTGATAGTTGTGTATTTGTAGTTTTGGGATAAATATGAAATTTATGATGTTTAAACACGAAATTTTGTCTTGGGTTGAAGAAATTGTGGGTTTTAGTAGTGAATATTCATGTAGGTTGATTTGGGGTAGATTTATGATGTTGGTTGTGGGTAAAAATGGAAGAGATTTGAGGTTTGGAGAAAATCTAGGGTTTACAACCCGTAAGCCATTCTTGGCAATTTCTCCAGGCCGAATAGATTCGCCCCCTGGGAGAATCGATTCGCTAAGGGTCAGTTCCCAGGTCTGGCTACCCGAATCGATTCGGGTTAAGGCCGAATCGATTCGGCAGTTTGCATAATCCTAGGTCTTATGTCCGAACCGATTCGCTGTTTGGGCGAATCGATTCGGAATCATGCTGTTTTTGAGTTATTTTTTTTTAACTCAATTTTTCTCCTTTTTCTTTAGGCTTAGGACCTAGGAACCTTCTTATATGAAGTAAACTTAGAGTCCTAGAGTTCTAGATGAGTTGGGGAACTACCCTAGATTAGTAATGGTTTATATGGGTTTTTTTGGGGTTATGCCTATTGATAACAGGGAATTCTTTTCTTCTAGTTGATTACTATAAAACTAAGAGTTATAGTATTATGTTTGGGAGACTTTAGAAGCTCAATTGAGCTATATTAGTCTTGATGGCTTATAATAACTTCACAACGAAACTTTGTGAGAATAAATTGAAGGTTTATTTATTCATCAAGGTTACAATGTTATGATGTATTAAGTATGGCTCCGGGTAATATATGAGGTATTTACAAAATGTAAATGACTATGGTTTCGAATAAAATGAAACATACATGTGTAAAATGGTGAAAGAAAATGGAAAATGGAATTGGTAATAATTATGCTAAATGATAATTTACCTATTATAAATACGGCAAATGTTAATTTACTTAAACACACCTCTTTAAATGCCATCATAAGGGAAGTCCGTGCTCGAGGTGATGCCCCCTGGCTAGTGAATGCAGGGTGGATATAGTCCCAGGCCATATGAGCGTTGTTGTATATTTTTTTGCACTGGTGAGGAGATTTCGGGTGTGGTCTTGACTCTCCCGCAGTCATATGGTTACTTCCCGACGTTGCGATAGGTGCCCAGGCTCCCTTGTTTGATAGGCCCCTGGAAGATGATGGTTATTTAGGGGTGTGCCTAGTGGGGAAACTCGGAGGGGCGGTCTTAGAATCGTTATATGTATATAAATATAACAATTCTTAATCAAGTGGGACTTGATGGATTATATATGCCATAAAGAGCATGATGAAGTGCCATAAAGAGCACAATGAAATGCCACAAAGAGCATTCGAGGATGATGATATTCCTGCTAAGGAATGGAATGCCATAAAGAGCATATACTTATGATTAAAATTCCTAATAAGGAATGGAACCATGAGATGAATCAGAATATATGATGTAAGCTTTTAATTTAATGTTAATTATTCTTATTCTTTTGCATAATTAAATTAGATTCATGATTAAATAAATTGTCTTAGCTTATGTTTTAAATTGTGTAGGTAGATTATTATTTCTTCTTCATCATGATTTACCGTTCATAACTGTCATACTCTTTATTCATCTGGTGATCATATAAAATCGGGCCCTTACCCGTTCATATTTCTTGTTGTGCATGCATCTTGTATCCGCTCAGGTACTCCGCCGTAAGGATGCCTGATCTGACTTCCTATCCCTGTGTTTCTGGCGAGCCGTGATGCTTTGCGCTTATTAAGGGAAATTTTGAAATAGACGCCGTCATCCTTTTTCTCTAGTCAAGATCGGGTATTTTACTCGGGCCCGTGGTCCAAACGGTTGTATTTGCTTAATATAATGTATTATGTAACTTACATTAAAATGTTGTATCACATGGTATGTACCTGTTGACCGATAACATATTCGGTCCTCTTATTGTTTACTTGTCGTTATTGTAGTATATATTCTTGGGTTTTCACTTTTTTTTAAGTTGGGTTGTTTAAATTCTTTTCTTAACTTTAAAACCAAAATTTTTGACAACCCGTTTTTCTGAAATAAGGAGTGGTTATCCTGTATACTTTTTATTTTGTTGTGATGCTGAGAATGATTCCATCCATAATTCCTATTATATTGGAGTATCGGGATGGCCACCCCTATTTTGGATTGCGGGTTGTCACAGATGGTATCAGAGCATCAGGTTCTAGAGTCCTTAGGGGTCTGTGTGAACGCTTTACGCTTTCAGCGTTGCTTTTGATTTGACGTAGAGCCTTAGGATTAAGATCGTTGATTTCTCTTGTGAGATTTCGTTCTCCCACCATGAGGTAAAACCTATAGCTTCTTTTGTGCATTCATGTGAGATTCGTAGGTCGATTGAAGAAGGGCTCCAGGGAAAGTTGTGGTGAAAGCGTCATTAGATGGAATTACTAAGAACTGTAAATTATGGTCGGGGATGAGGACTGCTTTGGAAGTTGCTCCCTTTTGTAGCATTCTCTTATCTTGCTACTGCGACTACTAATTACAGTGGATGTAGTTTTCCAGGTACCGCTAGAAGAAAGAGTGGTACTACGCTTGGGATTTCAAGCAACGTTAAATTGAAGTGGAAAAGTGCCCAGATAAAAAGGATGGAGGAAAATCCTTCACCCGTAGGAGTAGTGTTGAAATGGTGGGAAGGTAGTCACTTTATTTGTGGGTGCTGGAAGTTTTTCCCATGGAGAAAATCGGTGGATAATTTCAATAGTATGTCTCTCTGGGATAAATGGACTGATGAGAAGGTAAAATTCTCAAATGTTCATGCGAGGCTCGGTCAGAGGCCGATATGTGAATATAGACTTGTGCGATTAGGGAGGTCGTGCACTAAAGAAAGGTAGGTATAAGGGAGAAAGAGCCCTTCAGTGGAATGATAGGCTCCAAAATAAGTGTTGTTAACACTTCTGAAGGAACATTGTTCATGAACCCCAGTGGTGTATATCCGCCCGGGGAGGTTTCGTTGAACTAAGGTAGGGAAGGCTGGTAACGTTTTCTCTTTTGTTGAGGAAGAAAAAGGAACTACGCGGGCTATTGTGACGTGGAATGTAGAACCACGCATTTTGATTCTATTGATTTGGAGAACAAGGGCAAGAATAAAGTGCCTAGATGGGGAGTTAACGGAAGTAATGTTGGTTCGGATAAGACTCGAGTACGGAGTTCGAGAACCATTAGTATTGACCCGGAGTGATTGGCATAAAATGTTGGCGAGAATTCCACCTTATTAGTGGGTGGTGTATTCCTTAGGATAAGATTTAGTAGTATTGTATTTACTATAGATTCGGGTGTGCATATTGAGGTTGTGGTAGTATTGACGCTATTATAGATAGATTAATTATATGACTTCCGTGGTAAGGGAAGTTTTATATTTTCCTTCACTCGTTATAAAGCGAGTGATGATATATTTTCTTTTTAAGTACTATGTGTGTAATGTACTACGTGTATGATGTATACTATACAAGTAAAGATATTCCGATTTGTTTGGAATGATAGCAAGCAAATAGATTGCTGGCCACCCCCTATTTCGGATTGCGGGTTGTCACATGTAATTAGTTAACTTTTTATTATTTGTTTTTGCTATGCTCGGTACTAACTTGTTTTGTAGATTCTTTGGACTTGTTCTTATGGGGATCGCTCCACTTTTGGGTAATATCGTTCTTTTCCTCTCTTAACTTGGTTCTTAATTCACATTGAGGACAATATCAAGTTTTAAGTTAGGGGGTGTGGGATATTCTATCCATTTCTTTATTTATTCCATGTTTTTTCTCACATGTTAGTTACTTAGTATGCTTTTCTTAGAAAAATTAAAAATTTCAAAAAGATTTTCTTTCTTTTTTCTCCTTTTTTGGGCATTTTGTCTTTGTTTCCGACGATAAATTTTCATAATTGCCCGATCCAATAGACAACCCAACAATGCATATTCTCGATTTTAGAAGTTATTAGACTTTAGTCTCCATTATTTATATTGTGAATAACTTCATGAATGAAACTTTAATCCCATGAGAACATGCTCTTTTATTGCTATATTGATTTGGTTTAAGATTTTTATAACTCGGTAATCTTTTATTGCATTGTATATACTTACACCGAGTAAGCTTTGTACCTTTCGTCGTTTGTGAGTGTATACACTATTCTTTTCTCATTGAAAACGTTGAATTCGTTGGTAATCTCACTATTCTTTCATTTGATTGTTCATTAATTGAGTTCATACTTGAAATGTGTTACTTGATCATGATTTTCATATATTGTTTAGACTCGAGAATTGCGTAAACTTTTGGAAATGATCATAAGCCCTCTTTGTTATATCACCCATATTAGCCTTGACCTCACCCTTATATGTTTACCCTCGTTAACCCCTTTGAGCCTAAATATAGCCTTTCATTTCATAACCCCATTCCCATAACCAACTCTAAATTGGAGTTTTTAGCCCATACATACACTTCCGCACCATTGTTTGGAATGCTACTGGGGATTGAATGATGTTTGTTATGATGTTGGTTGCAATTTAGGCATTTGAGAGTGAGAAAAGTAAAGAAAAGCAAAAGTGAAAAAGTGATGAAAAAGAGAAAGCAAAAAGCAAAAGAAATAAAAAGAAAAAATGAGAAAAAGAAGAAAAGAAAAGAAAAGAAAGAGAAAGTTGTATATGTTGTATATAGTTCAATAAGCTTTGATTACTCTCCCCGATGATATATCTAATGCCGTTTTGGAACTTGTTTTCTAATTTTTGATATTGTCCGCATTTCCCCATTATCCCGAGTTTTCATCCCGAACACTTTGAATCCGTACATACATTCCTTCATTTCATACCCTAGCCTAGCCTACATTACAACCCTAGTAAAGTCCTATTTGATCTTAGGGTGATGTAATTTAAAAGTCATAATAGTTTTGATAATCTATAAATATGCATTTCGCCTCTTTTAATGTGCGGTATCTTTCATTGAGATTACAGTTTTTCAGTTTATATATAGCGTTCTTCATTTGTGACATGTGTGCGGCCTAGTTTCCATTTCCATTTAGTCTTTAGCCCGCATGTTCCGTGTGTTACCTCCCTATTTCGAGTGAATTTCATTTAGTGAGTTTAATGCCCGTGAGGATTGAATATATGCTTGCTTTATTTAGTATCCGATTTATTTAAGTTTTTTGCCAAATCACACTTTGTATGTGCTCGCTCCCCTCACACATTTTAAGGTTTCAATTCGATGAGGTGCATTCAATAATGTTAATGATTTGGACTTTTATTTGAATTCATTCACTTTGCTAATAATGCGTATGAAATCCTTTTCTCTATTGTTGGGCTTGTCGCATGCTGGGTTGGGCTTGTTTTGAGGAAACCTTGTGATGTTTGTGGCTATCATCCCTGAAAACCCTCACGAGACTACACTCATCCACTAGGGTGACCTAGGGGTTTAACGGCTTATTGCATATGCTAAATGCAATCGAATTTCTCGCGAAAGTGGCCTTATGCTTTTATAACATACTTTTGTACTATCTCCTTCTTTTGGTTTGATTGTAGTTCTTGTTGCATCCTATTTCATTTCTAGTCACTAGCAATGTGTAAGTTAGGGGGTGTGATGATACACAAATATTGCGTATTTCATCCTTCGAACGGACACATTTTAGTCCCCTCGGGTATTATATTCCCTATATTTATGCTCGTTAACCAGAAAACCTCGGATTTATACGTTAACATGTTTTGCAGGGGTTAATTAATCTTTTATAGGTATTTGGATGCTAAGTTTGAAGTTCGGACGCATTCTGCTTGATTTTCGTACGCAATCGCACGATCAAGGGCATTTTAGTCTTTTTACAAATCAAGAACTTGGCCCGATATTTCACGAAATTATAGCCCTCCTCTCTAGCTTCGCATGGCCGCGAACGGTGCGTGATTCTGAGTCCGTATGAAGAAGTTACGTCGATTTCAACGGAGGGAAAAATAAGGAAATCAAAAGAGGAGGAGAAGAGGAAAAAAAGAATGCAGTGTGCTGCTTGGCTCTGCCCTGCTTGATCGATCGATCGATCCCTTTGGTTGATCGATTGATCCTCATCGACAGTTGATATTTTGCCTTTGATCGATCGATTGACCAAAGGGGTCGATCGATCGATCCCCTGTTTTCAACAGATATTTTGGATTTTCTTTTCTTTTCTCTTTTCTTTTCTAATTTAATTCTAACTTACTATATAAAGCATTTTTTGTTGTAAAAACACATATACACGATTTTAGGTTAGTTTAGCTTAGGGTTTTTTGAGAGCTCTTCTTCATTTCTTTTTGGTTTGACACCCCATTTGTATTGTAAGTTGACTATTCATCTCCCCTACCATCTAATATAGTTGTATTTCTTCATTTCTTGCTTTCTAGTGTAATTTACATGCTTTCTAATTTATGTTTACTTGCTTTATTTCCTTGCTTTCTAGTATAGATTTACCGCATTTATTTACCGCATTTTTACGATGCTTTCTAGGTAATTTAAATTAGGTGATGTTTGAATGGAACTCACTCGGGTTAACGCGTTGCTTTGCTTGGTGATAGTGTTTACGAGTTTATTTCGGATGCGTTGTCCTAGTTATTACGCCTAGGATATTTGACGGGGCATATCATGTATGTCCCGTGCTTACGACCTTTCGAGCATAATTTCCGGGATATTTATTGACGCCAAAATCTTATTAGGCTTTTATGAGGATTTAGGGGCGTGACAACCCTTGATTTAATTAACTGTTTAAACGAGATGCATTTGTAATAACTTGTTGACCCATATAACCATTTTATACAAATTAACCCGGGTGAGGGATATTCGATGCAACCTATAGTTTTACCGCTTTGTTAATCTAGTTTCAATTCCCTTGCCTAGATAAAAATTTCCCTTTATGCATCTTTTCCTTTTTAGTTTGTAATCACCTTTTTCCCTTTTATTTCGAAATATTAAATCATCTAAATTCTAGCACTTTGTCCCTGTGGATTTTCGATACCCGACTTACCGCTGTGTTTGCCTCGCAAGTGTAGTAGTAATTTAGGTTTATTTGTACAGCCGCGGCGAGACAGAAAACAACGACTGTGCACTTTACACTCGCACACTTCTCGCGCGCAATCACTTCCCAGTTGGGCTCGAGTTTCCTATTTGAGGCCAGCTTTATAAGAGCTAAATCCTTTTTTATCAACTAAGTCGAGCTCTACTTTGATCGCTTCATTATTGAGTCTTGGTCGACTAAGTTGGAATTTATGGTTGGCATACCTGATTTTAATAGGATAACTTCCTCCATTTTATAAGTTAAGGCAGATGGTGTTTCCCTTATTAATCACCTAGGCGTTGTTCATAATGCCTAAAGAACTTAGGGGGGTTGGTAAACCCATGCACCCTTTGCTTTCTCTAATCTTTTCCTTATTCTGTTGAGGACTGCCTTATTAGAGGCTTTTGCTTGTCCTTTGCTCTTAGGGCAGGCCACTGAACTGTAGTAGTGTTTAATATCGTGCTCATCGTAGAAGCTTTGGAAGAGGTTGCTCTCGAACTGAGTTTTGTTTTATGTGGCAATGATTTGAGGGATGAGAAAATGTGTTATCATGTTCTTTTATATGAACTTGGTCATATCGATATATCAAATGCTCGCCAAAGGTTCTCCTTCAGTCCATTTAGAGAAGTAATTTGTGCCGACCAACAAATACTTCCTGCTGACAGGAGCGAGGGGAAATGGGCCGACGATATCATGCCCCCACTGGGCAAAAAACCACGGACTTGAGGTCGTTGGCTGGCTAATGCACTAACGACAAATAAAATTGATAATTTTTGCATTTTCGAACGTTAGCGAACGCATCCTACTGCATATATGGCCACATGTACCCTTCTTTTATGGCCCTAAATGCCAATGACATGTCCCCTGTGTGACTTCCATATATCCCCTCGCGCAACTCATAAAGAGTATTTCTGGCATCGTTTGGGTTACTCATTGGAGATAATCCCCCCCCCCCCCCCCCCAAAAAAAAAAGGTCGATAAAGCTTTTATTCTTCCAACAAATGGAAATGAGGATCTTTTACTCAAATCTTATGCGCCTCCTTCTTATCATCTAATGTGACATCCTCTCTCGGGTAACAAACTTTCGGATCCATCTGGCTCGGGGCCCTGTCAATGGCCATAACCTGCTCGGTAGACTTTTCCATGTTGATGTTAGGTAGATTAAGGTAATCTACCTCAATCATCCTTTTCATATCCCCCTTGACTGCTGAAGCAAGTGTGGCAAGTGAATCTGCGTGACTGTTGTTCCCCCACGGGAACTGTTATACTTGTACACGTTCTAACTAAGGAATCAATTATTGAGCCTCTCACAGGTATTCAACCATGCATTCATCCATAGCATTGTGGTCTCGTGATATATGATTTGATATTAGCCGTGAGCCACAAAATACATCAATGTAACGTGCACCTATTGTGACACCCTGTAAAATTTATAAATAGATTTATCAGGCCTATTAAAAAATCACGGGAATTAAAATTATTTGGTAACATTCTCAACATAATGAATTAATTGAAATTGAACAAGTAATAACAAGATAATGAAATACTGAATAACACCAATTCAACTCTTATACCAATCACTGCCAATACTGTATATATAAGTAAACCAAACTCTTAAATATAAATTAAAACTCATATAATTTATTAATATAAGAACTATATATACAATCTAACTGAACTAAAAGTACAAGGAGAGGATGAGCTACATTTTCTAAACTCTTAAAACCTAGGAGTATAAATGGAACGTATCTAGAGGTTCTCCTCTAATTATCAACTCTAATAATGGCATGAATTATGATTCAAGACACGTGACAACACATATATAATAACGACGTAAATAATAAGTTTATAAAGAATAAAAGTATAACTGAGATTGGGAAAAATCATAACTATGCATTTGCCTCTCGTATTTTAATATCTTTCAAGTTTTATCCCAAACCAAACAACCTAATATAACATGCAATTCTAAATCCCGAGCCCATATGTAGCCCATGTGATTAAAGCTTTACATCTTCATTATTTAATCTTTAGTTTCTCATCATTAAGTTAATCTTTTTCAATATAAAACATATGTACGACAACCTCAAACCTGTAGTAGGACTTATGAAGTAACCAAGGTACCAATAACATGTTTATATCTCAAGTCTATACACATTTGATTATCGCATGCCAATAATGCAACATACACACCTCTAGTATATGCAATACACAAATCTAAGTCATAAGTATATAGATAGGCATCTCTAATATAAGTCTTATACATCTCTGGTATAACACGTAAATTGGTACAACTATCTCCAGTACCATAACATATAATCACATAAGGCAGGATAAAAATAATATCTACATCTAACATCCATACATAGATAAATCCTCGGTATATGTACAAATTATTGGGTTACGTGCATGGCCGCACATAATGAAGGTTTGTCACTATCACCTTCGAGGATCACTCATGCGTACTAGGTATAGTCTTAGGACATCGCAAACCTAAAGCCTCATCATGATCAAGGGATGAAGCACCATGCCCACCATCATACATATAGCCTACCATACCCAAGACCATATAATAAAATCACCTTATACAACCATCTCAGATATGGGTACCTAGACGTGTGACCCAAGGGTAAAATGACTATGGTGAGCTCGTCTACTCATCGAAGCACCAGTGCGGTTCGCATTGTATATGCCCCTTTAACGGAATCCCTGCTAGTACGTTCTCCACGAGAACTCACACATGACATGCATTGCACATAAAGCATTCAAGCAAATATAACCCTCACTAACGGGTTGAATCTCATAAACATATATACATACTGTCCTAACGCTATCGATTCACATTTACAACCCTCACTAATGGGGTAAAGTAAACACATACATAACCTCCGCTAATGGGTTGAGGTAAATCACGTACACATACCGACCCCACGCTACCGGAGCATAATAGCATCATTATCACAAACAATATATAACACATATTTAATTTATATTCACCTCATATTACATTAACCCAAACACACCGGGTTCCTGAATCTAGGCATAATCTCACCCTACCATACACTAAAATTCACACATCTACAATATTCAATCTCATTATCCCTAGTCCACTCTCCTAAGGCATCGCGTCTAGGTATCAATTTACACCTAATTTATATAAAACTATCAAATATGACAACTACCCTACTCTTGGGTTTTTGATAAAATCCTAATATCACTAAAGGATATACAACCCACTAGTCCATCACAATGACGTAAAATACCCTAGCCAACAAGCCCACATCTCTAAAACTTTTCCAATTCCCAATAACCACCCATTGTACTCTTGAGTATCGCAAGCTGGGAATCTAATTATTTGTCTTAAATTTAAATCTTACCTATCACCCCTATCAACATGATAACAAGAGTCAATTTGATCTAAAGTCAGCTAACAAACCAATATAATAACTAAGGCCAAAATGTCATAAATCTGGTAGCGTTAATCGATCGACCAACCTTCGATCGATTGATCTCTACAGATATGCTATAGTTTCTCCAACTTCGGGGTTCATCATATCCAAATCACCAATTCACATCCAAATCTCCATGGATGATCCAAAAACCTTTATTTAAGTTTCATATTACGTCTAAACATCGAATTCACATATAATACACGAATGAATCATTAACATAACATCAAAATTTGAATTCTATAGCAAGATTAAAATAAAAACCCACTTTCTCACTTAAGAACCCTAAAATTTTAATTTTTACCAATTAGATTCAATTTACTACTGATTTAGTCATATACACATTGGGTTTTTGAATGATTCGTACCAATAAAATATTCTTAATCATGATCTAACACTATCTAATTAGATTTAGGGAGAATTTAATAACAATACTAATAATTCAAACCTAATTACTAACTAAATTAGGTTATTACTAAATTTCTAAATTAAATTATGCAATTAAGATTTTAATCATAATTAGGTTTATATTCATATGAATAGGCATAATCTAAACCAATAACATTTATACAATCGTGTTAAATAAACTTGCCTTAATGTTTTTATGAAAACAAAGCCATGATTCTTCAACTCTCTTTTCTCCTTTGAGCCTCCTTCTCTCTTTAAGCTTGTAGGTTTGGCGAAAATGTATTTTGTGAATAATGAGCTCCTAATGGTTCATTAAGTCTTTTAATTTTCGAAATTGGGCTTAGACCAAAAGTGTGCCCTTAACTAAATGGTCCAGATAGTCTTTAAATGGTTTAGAAACTCACCTAAGTCCTATATTAACCCAATAGGCCTAAATTATACCATTTTAACCTAAAAATGGGCATTCTGCGCGTCCTACTAGCCCATTATAAGATATACCAAAATAAGAAATTAACAACCCAGTTATTTAATAATTAATCAATACGAGTTCAAATATTAATTAATTTAATTAATGAATTATCGTATCTTGAATCTGATTTTAAATCTGAATTAAATAACACACAAAAAAGTAAATAGTGACATCTCAAGTCATAACAAACACACGTAATTAATTTCCATCAATTTTTATAATTAAATAATCCGCATAAGTATACGGGATATTATACCTCGTCCCCCCAAAAATAGGGAATTTCGTTCTTTGGAGATATACTTTGAAGTCTAACAACTTCTTGCTCGTAACATCCTCACACTACCATAAACGAATCTACTCCATTACAGCGTAATACACATCCGTGTATCTCTCTTCATTAGTTGCGTTCAGCTAATACTTTGCACCATGCCACTCAAATCATTGTTACGACAACTTGTTTCCCCATCGCGCACATGTTAATGGCATTCGTGATAGTCAAATGACACTGCCCCTAAATAAATCCAAAAGTGGCAAAAAACTTCACGTTGGTATGCCAACCCGATTTTAGAACCCGAACTCCACAGTATGTCACACCAGAGAGATATATAACAACATGTGATCCCTTACCCAAAACTCTAAACCAAGCCTCTGTTCACCTTCACTTTCCTTTTCCTGCCCCGACATTCTTTACATTTTCGATAATGGACACCACTTCCCCTGAAGCGCCGTTAAAATATCCCCAGAAAGTACAAGTTAACTCTTAGTCGTAATCAACTTATGAATCTTACTCAAATGACACTAAATGGTTCCATACCTTATTTGGAAGTCCCGATTCCCATCAAAATCAATTGGTTTACTCTCCCACATTTTCGTTGGGATTTCAAACTCTATACCTCTTCAAATGTCTCTAGTGTTCTACTGCGTTGACTGATAGGAACACCCTCTTGGAACAAATAACATAATTAATATCTCCATTGTATTGATAATATGGACTCCCCAAATATTGTACACCTAGTCACTTTTGGGATTATAGCAAATCACAAAGCATGTGCGTGGGTCAAAACTAACTCTCGTAGTTTGGGACTCCCTCCCGGGAAAAAAAATTCCTTAAAAAATTTAACCCTCTCCTATCATCAAACGAAAAATGACCTATTCCTAATACTATTTGCATATAAACTCTCGATAATTTCATATGGGGGAATAAACGACCCCTAAGGTGTAGCGAACAACACTGCTACATGATTCACTCTTTACCAAGATATCATCGCAAATCACAATGAACTACCCCTTCGCATGGTCAAAAATCCACGAATGATACGATCGATCCATATTGTGCTAGAAAGTTGCCTTTAGGATATTATCCACCCGATTGCATCGCTGATGATAACTCGCTTCTGTTTCACATATTGGGAGGAAACATTGTCCATAACTGTTCCAACAGGTCATTGCTATGCGATACTCAAACACTCGTCCCGTATCTTGACCATATCATGCTCCTCGTGGTACTTTCAGAAAAAATCTCATTCGAGACTAGCTCATAAAATAAATTAGCCAAGCTTGAACAAAAATTTAATCTCGTTATCTTATTGAGCTAGGCTCGGATTCGGCTCGATCATCGATATCCATATTAAACTGGTGTTAAATAACCAAGCTACTCGAGCTTGGCTCGTATTCTCTTGCTTAGAAGCTCGTTCAAGCTTGGATCGTAGGATAAATGAACCGAGCTTCAACATACTTTTAGGCTTGTTTATATTTACAAACCAAGCTTGAGCAATCTTCCGACTCGCCTCATTTTTACCCCTAATATTAACAATATTCTCTTACAATCAGCGAATACCATGTTTTCAAGCCTAAGTGCAGATATTCTCAAATTTTTGTCACGCTCTCAAACCGTGGTTCCCGTGACCACGCGGTAGCTCCTACCACTTACATTAGTCTTGTGCGAGGTTTGGAGGGTGATTTGGGATTATTCCCTCCAACGCCATATTTTTTAGCCCAAGTACAGATATTCTCAAATTATCATCGTGCTCTCAATTCTTGGGTCCTATGACCACGTGGTCAGTTCCTATGAGTTATATTGGTCCCGTACGACGTGTTGGCACCACTCAAAGGGTCGTTTATGGGTGTTTCAAGGTTTTGCACTCCAACGCCATGTTTTCAAGCTTAAATGCAGAAATTCTTAAATTATCCTCGTGCTTTTAAACCCCGGGTCTTGTAACCATGCATTCAATTCCTACGAGTTACATTGGTCTCGTGCACGATGTTGGCGCCACTCACAGGGACGTCTAGGGGGTGTGCTAGGATTTTTCCCTCCAACGCCATGTTTTCAAGCCTAAGTGCAGATATTCTCAAATTATCGTCACATTCTCAAACGATGGGTCCTATGACCACGCGGTCTGTGCGAGGTGTGGGCATCGCTTACAGGGCCATTTGGGGGGCGATTCGGGGTTTTGACCTCCTACGCCACGTTTTTAAGCCTAACTGCAGATATTCCCAAATTATTGATGTGCTCTCAAACTGTGGGTCCTGTGACCATGCGGTCAATTCTATGACTTACGTAGGCCCCGTGCCAGGTTTGGCACCATTCACGGGGCCGTTTGGGTAACGTTTGGGGGTTTCGCCCTCAAACGCCATATTTTCCAGCCTAAGTGGAGATATTCTCAAATTATCATCGTGCTCTCAAACCCTGGATTATGTGACCACGTGATTAGTTCCTAAGAGTTATATTGTTCTGTATGAGGTGTTAACGCCACTCACGGGGCCGTCTGGGAAGTGTTTTGGGGTTTCGCCCTCTATCGCTATGTTTTCAAGCCTAAGAACAAATTTTCTTAAATTATCGTCGTGCTCTCAAACCGTGGGTCCCGTCACTACGTGGTCAGTTCTTACGAGTTACATTGGTCTCATGAAAGGTTTTGGCACCACTCACGGGGCCGTCTTGGGGTTTTTCCCTCTAACACCATGCTTCATATATTTCGAAATTATCATCGTGCTTACAAATTGTGGGTACCGTGACCACACGGTCAGGTTCTACGAGCTACATGGGTCCCATGCGAGGTGTTGTCGCCTCTCATGTGGCCGTGTGAGTGGTGTTTCAGGGTTTCGCCCTCCAATGCCAGGTTTTTAAGCCTAGGTGCATATATTCTCAAATTATCACCGTGCTCTCAAACCCTAGATTTCGTGACCACACGGTCAGTTCCTACGAGCTACATTTGTCACGTGCAAGGTGTTGGCGCCACTTACGGGCCATCTAGGGAGGGTTTCGGGGTTTTTCTCTCGTATGCCATGTTTTCAATCCTAAGTGCATATATTCTTAAATTATTATCGTACATTCAAACTGTTGGTCCTGTGATTACAAGTTTAGTTCCTACGAGCTATATTGGTTACGTGCGAGGTGTTGGCACCGCTTACAAGGCCGTCTAGGGACGGTTTTGGGGTTTCTTCCTGCAATGCCATATTTCTAGGTCTAAGTGCAAATATTGTCAAATTATCATCGCGATGTCAAACCGTGACCACGATGTCAGTTCCTACGAGTTACATTAGTCCCATGTGAGGTGTTGGCACCGCTCACGGGGTCATTTGAGGGGTATTTCGAGGTTTCGCCCTCCAACACCATATTTTCAAGCCTAAGTGCAGGTATTCTAAAATTATCATCGTTCACTCAAACCGGGGGTCTATGACCAGGCGGCCAGTTCTTATGTGCTTCAATGGTCTCGCACGAGGTGTTGGAATCACTCACGGGTCCATTTGGGGGTGTTTTGGGGTTTCGCCCTCCAATGCCATATTTCAAGCCGAAGTGCAGATTTTCTCAAATTATCATCGTGTTCTCAAACTGTGGGTTCTGTGAGCACGCAGTCAGCTCTTACGAGTTGTATTGGTCTCATCCGAGGTGTTAGAACTGCTCACAGGGCCGTTTGGAGGGTGTTTCGGGGGTTACACCCTCCTACTCCATATTTTCAAGCCTAAGTGAAAATATTTTCAAATTATCATCGTGCTCTCAAATCGTGGGTCCCATGACCACGCGCTCAATTCATACAAGTTATATTGTTCCCGTGCAAGATGTTGGCGCCGCTCATGGGGCTGTATGGTGAGTGTTTCGATAATTCTCCCTCCAACGCCATGTTTTCAAAACTAAGTGTATATATTCTCAAATTATCATCGTGGGCTCAAACCGGGGGTCTCGTGGTCATGGGTCAATTCCTACGAGTTACATTGGTCCCGGGCGAGGTGTTGGCATCGATCACGGGGTCGTTTTGGGGGTGTTTTGGGATTTTACCCTCCGACGCCATATTTTCAAGCCTAAGTGCTGATATTCTCAAATTATCATCCTGCTCTCAAATCGTGGGTCCTGTGACCATGCGGTCAGTTTCTACGAGTTACTTTTGTCCTGTACGAGGTGTTGGTGTCGCTCACGGGGCCGATTGGTGGGTGGTTTGGGGTTTTGCACTCCAATGCCATGTTTTTAAGACTAAGTGCAGATATTCTCAACTTATCGTCGTGCTCTCAAATCGGGGGTCTTGTGACCACTCGGTCAATTCTTACAACGAAGAGCTTGAGGTCACCCGCCGTGATTTAGAGCTGCTCAAACAAAACTCTGGAGAATCAGTCAGTAACTTCATAGCCCGATGGAGGGAAAAAGCAGCTACCATGACCAATCGGCCATCTGAGGAAGAACAAGTCAACATAGTGAAGAACACATATCCCCACAGAATGGGAGAACTTGTACGAAGAAGCTGTTGAAGTTGTGGAATGCATCGACTTTACAGGGAAAGATAAAATTGTTGCCACCGAATGAAGGGAAGGATTCGAAGATTCAAGCGAAGAACAAGCTTCAGGAGGAGCTGGCCCAGTAGTCGACATATGTGGGATGATCTCATTTGAAGAATTGCTCGAAGAAATAGACAGGGTGGCAGAGAAACCTGAGATTGATGAGGAAACATGATTTAAGTTTTTCCCTTCTTCAGTAAATCACATGACCAAATCTGGGAGACATTACCAAGTTCCAATCTTGCTACCAGCAAATGACAAAGGGAAGGGCGTTGAAAACCTTCTTATGCCAGAGATGACAATTGAGGAGAGCAAGATCCTTGATCAACTAAAGAAAACTCAAGCTAACATCACTCTATGAGGGCTTTTCATGTCTTCCCAGCTACACATAAATGCTTTAATCAAATTACTCACTGGACCCATAGTTCCTCCCTCTACCACACCAGAAGAGGCGGTAAATCTGGTCAGATCCTTGACCTCTACCCGAATGCTATCATTCTCTGAAGATGAAATCCACAGAATTGGGCCGAATCACAATCATGCACTCAACATATCCGTCCAAGTTATGGGGAAGGTTGTACCGCTCTCTCTCATTGATAACGGGTCCGCCTTGAATATTTGCCCATTGAGAATGCTGCGCCAGTTCTACCTCTTGAAATCCCACCTAACCCCAATGTTTACCCTATTTCTTCTTCTATTGTCTATCCTTACTCAAATTTAATCGAGACCTCTTTTGATGAGGTTTTTAATGCTGTTTTTCCTATCAATGAAAGAAACGAAGATTTTGAGTATCTTGCCGTGCCTTACATTAATTGTTTAGATTCTAATGGAACTTTTGATGATGATGATTTTGCAAATGAACAATTCTTAACTGATCTAAATAAGGTTAATAATAAACAACATAACCGTGTTCAAGTTAATGAAGAATAGACTGTTGTTATTAATCTCGGTTCTAGTAGCCAACTGTGCGAGATTAGGATAGTGGCCACCCTTTACGAGCATGAGCGCGCACAACTCGAAGAATTGCTAAAAGAGTTCGTGGATGTCTTCGCATGGTCCTACGATGATATGCCCGATATTGATCCTGAATGTCAGTTCTTACGAGTTACATTAGTCACGTGCGAGGCATTGACGCCGCTCAAGGGGCCGTTTGTTGGGTGTTTCGGGGTTTCGCCATCCAACGCCATGTTTTCATACTTAAGTGCATATATTCTCAAACTATCATCGTGCTCTAAAATCGGGGGTCCCTTGACCATGTGGTCAGCTTCTATGAGTTACATTGGTCCCGTGTGAGGTGTTGGTGCCACTCACAGGACCGTTTGGGGGGGGGGGGGGGTTGGGGTTTCGTCCTCCAACGCCATGTTTTCAAGATTAAATACAGATATTCTCAAATAATCGTTGTGACCTCATATCATGTGTATCATGACCACGCGACCAGTTCCTGTGAGTTACGTTGGTCCCGTGCGAGGTGTTACACTGCTCATGGGGCCGTTTAGGTGGTATTTCGGGGTTTCGCCCTCCAATGCCATATTTTCAAGCCTAAGTACCTATATTCTCAAATTATCGTTGTGCTCTCAAACCGTGGGTCTCCTGACGATGTGGCATGTTCGTATGAGTTACATTGATCCCGTATGAGGTGTTGGCGCCACTCACGGGGAAGTTTGGCGATGTTTTGAAGTTTCACCCTCCAACGCCATGTTTTCAAGCCTAAGTTCAGATATTCTCAAATTATTACCGTGCTCACAAACTGTGGGTCCCATGACCACACATTCAGTTCCTACGAGTTACATTGGTCCCGTACGAGGTGTTGGCGCCATTCACGGGGCCATTTGGGGGTTGTTTTGCGGTTTCACCCTCCAATGCCAAGTTTTCAGGCATAAGTGAAGATATTCTCAAATTATCACCGTGCTCTCGAACCGTGGGTCCCATGACTATATGGCCAGTTCTTACGAGCTACAATGGTCCCGTGCGAGGTGTTGGCATCGCTCAGGGGTGTATTTGGGGGTGTTTCAGGGTTTCTCCCTCTGAAGCCATGTTTTCCAACCGAAGTGCAGATATTCTCAAATTATTATCGTGCTCTCAAACCATGGGTCTTGTGACCACGCAGTCAATTCCTACGAGTTACATCTGTCCCATACGAGGGGTTAGTACCACTCACGGGGTCATTTTGGGGGTGTTTCGAGGTTACTCCCTCCTACTCCATGTTTTCAAGCCCAAGTGAATAGTTTTTCAAATTATCATTTCACTCTCAAATTGTGGGTCCCATGACCGCGTGATCAATTCCTACGAGTTATATTGGTCCCGTGAGAGGTGTTGGCGCCGCTCATGGGGCCGTATGGGGAGTGTTTCAGGGTTTCTCCCTCCAACGCCATATTTTCAAGCCTATGTGAAGATATTCTCAAATTATCATGGTGCTCTCAAATCGTGGGTCTCGTTACCACACGGTGAGTTCCTACGAGTTACATTGATCTCGTACGAGGTGTTGGCATCCCTCACATGGCCGTCTAGGGGGTGTTTCACGATTTGGCTATCCAACGCCATGTTTTCAAGCCTTAGTGTAGATATTCTTAAATTATCGTCGTGCTCTCAAACATGGGGTCCCGTGATGATGCTATTAGAGCCTACGAGTTACATTGGTCTCGTGTGCAGTGTTGGCGCAGCTCACAGGGCCATCTGCGAGAGTTTCGGGGTTTCACCCTCCAACGCCATGTTTTTATGCCTAAGTGTAGATATTCTCAAATTATCATTGTGCTCTTAAAACAGGGGTGCCATGACCACACGATCAGTTCTTACGAGTTACGCTGATCCCGTATGAGGTGTTGGCGCCACTCACGGGTTCATTTGGCGGTGTTTCGAGGTTTCACCCTCTAACGCCATATTTTTCAGCTTAAGTTCAGATATTCTCAAATTATTGTCGTGCTCTCAAACTGTGGGTCCCATGACCACGCGTTCAGTTCCTACAAGTTACATTGGTCCCGTTCGAGGTTTTAGCACCGCTCACGGGGAACTTTCAAGGTTTCGTCCTCCAACGCCATGTTTTAAAGCATAAGTGCAGATGTTTTTAAATTATTATCATGCTCTCAAACCGTGGGCCCCATGACCACGCCATCATTTCCTATGAGTTACAATGGTCCCATGCGAGGTGTTGGCACTGCTCACGGGGCAATTTTGGGGGTGTTTCGAGGTTTCGCCCTCCAACGCCATGTTTTTAAGCCTAAGAGCATATATTCTCAAATTATCTCCGTGCTCGCAAATTGTGGGCCCCGTGACCACGCTGTCAGTTCCTAAGAGCTACATTGGTCCTGTACGAGGTGTTGGCACCACTCGCGGGGCAGTTTGGGGGGTGTTTCGGGGTTACGCTCCCCTACACCATATTTTTAAGCCTAAGTGCAGATATTTTCAAATTATCATCGTGCTCTCAAACCAAGGGTCCTGAGACCACACAGACGGTTTCTACGAGTAACAAAATGATAATTTCATTTAGTGGTCAGTCACCAATTAAATCAAACTAATCGTGACTATGTAATATACTCATATTTATATAAATATAAAAATTTTAATAAACAAAACCAAAAAATCAACATATTTAAAAAATAAGGTTTCTAATCAAACCTTAAAGATTAAAATTGGAAAGGTAAATACTTTCTGGTAAATCGATAAACCGATGTTCGCTTTTGTCTTCTTCATCTTCCTCTTCGAATAAATATTTCATCGCAGCCTATTGGGGATTAGTTTTGGTTACACACTATTTTTTATTTTGGTTACACATAATTTATTTAGTAATCAGAAACAGAGGATGATTTTATTAACATATAAGATTAGGGGACTTTGTATATAAAATAGGATTAGAGGATGCTTGACCTATTAGGGATATTTAACGACATTTTTTAGCATTCATTTAGCCTAATCTTAATTGTATTAGAAGATAAACTGAATGACAGGAATACATATTATCTGATTATACGAACTTACCATATCAAGCACTTATCTTTGGGTGTAAGTTTTATCATAAATGACTATAAAGTCCTCCACAACAGGAATAGAAACCTCTTCATAATTGCAAGATAGAAACATGCTTGTGATTACTACAAGTTGGAGTTTCTTTGTCAATGAGATTGAAAATTAGGTATAAGGTCTCCCATATCAACTTGACCAAGCGTAAATTCTTCTGAATTTAGCCCCTTAATTTAGTGATTTTAATATCTCGAACAAGGTAATTGAATCATTTTTAGTCCATATCACTCTATTATCTGTTTCTAACAATATTCCCTAGTTTTTGTGTAATTGTGATGAAGTTTTCAGGAATGGAATGCAAGAAAGGAAAAGAAGAAAATTAGAAGAAAAGTCAAAGGGCAAAAGAGTAAAGTTCCACTCAAAAATCGAAGGCACCACCAAAAGTGAAGTTAAAGAGCATGAGTTCACAAGAGCATAGGAAGAAACGACACCCAAATCGGAGTTCTAAATCAGAAGATATGGCCTGTCAAAGTTGCAAGGAAAACGTCAAAGTTGAAGAAAATCGGACCGATCCGATGGAATCCGGACCGATCCGAATTGGCCAAGTCCAGTATACCCCGGATGGATAGCAAACCGATGGAGAAGAAAATAGGACCGATCCGACTAGGACCGGACCGATCCGACTAGGACCGGACCGATCCGGGGATAATAAAAGAACCGATCCGGTGGATATCGGACCGATCCGAGGGTAATCCGAACCGGTCCGGTCATGTGAAATCCTGGCATTAATTGTGCAGATTTTTGGCGTGCTAGATTGTGAAACTTGTGCCACAAGCACATTGAGCTGTCAATTTCGATTCTTTGTGCTATAAAATCTCATACCCTACATCATTTGAGAAGCTAGCTAGGGAATTACTAGAGAGTGACTAGGGTTTGCTAGAGGTTGAATTTTAGGGTTAGACTTTGAGAGAAAATTTTCTATTTCTTCAAGAGTTTTCATGAACCCTAAGTTGTAAGAAGTTCTGAATTCCAATTCTGCTTTTGTTGCTGAATTCAAGTAATCTCATTCCATTCTCTATTTTTATTATTTGCAAATTATTTATAATGTCTTGTGCATCCATAATTTCATATGCGAATTTATTCTTGAAGCAAATCATGAGTAGCTAAATTCCCAAGGTTTGGGGTACATGAACTCAATCCAAAGCAAATTATTTATGTAGAAAATAGAGGTTAAATTAAAATATTGATTGAATCGTGAAAGAAAATCATACAAACATTGCCAATCTTTTAATCTCTCTTGCCCTAGGTACTTGAGATGTTTAAGAAAACTTTGCGAGTATAATTTTCCATTCACCGCTTTGTATTTGACTTTGATTTCGTATGGTGCGGGTTTGAACCTCATATACGTAATGCTTAGAATTTATAAAGACCGGATCCAGTCAATAATTTTAATTTACAAGTCTAGTATTCTATAAGGTAATTTGTATAACACCCCGCCTAATTAAATACCAGGTGGCCAGTCCCATACCAAATTAAAACAGAATATACAGTTGGCTCATTCTTAACATCACTGACGAAAACATTTACAACTCACCCAAAACTCAATTAAGCTGGTGTTAAAAACTTTCCAAATTTTAATTTAACAAAATCCATTATCAGTTTAAGAATAACACAACACATTTTATTCTACAACACAGATAACACAATAAATAACTTAAAAGAATTTAATTGCAACTGGAATAAACATTCACAAATAATATAAATCCTTTACAATAATCCCAACAATAGTATTTAACTCCGACAGAAAATGATATCTGAAATCCTTTGGGCGACATGCCCTAGGTAAGAATACTGTGAATCAAAAAGATGATAAGCGTCTAAGCAAAACTTCCATAGATCCATAGCTCGTCACAATCAACTATGGTTGGCGTCCCTGTTGCTGGACACCTGATATAGAGATACAATAGAAGAGAAAATATGCAAGGAAACGGGTCAGAGCCCGAATGTGTAGATTATTTTTAAAAACAACAAGTATTTAACAAGTGCAAGAAAGCATTTATTATGTACATGTTAGATCCAAATCTCACTTACAATTCTCACCTCTCCATATTATAAATTCCATTCCCATATCATAATCCCCGTATGTCCCATACCAGACGTCACATTATTATTCATTTACATTTCTTCTTTATATGATTAGTTTCTCATTAACATGAATCATTACTCATTAATATGAATCGTTTCTCATTAACATGAGTGAAGCTTTTCAATTCTATAAGCATAAACATTCATTAACTTAATTCCATTATCTTTCTCTATTCACCGTTATCTACAATTATCACCGTAGATAGATTTAACCACAATATATCCATGTAACCATTTAATCCATTATATATATATATTCATATATAATACGGCACCCCGAGTCACAGCTGTGGTGCAATGCATTACTCTGCTATCATGTCCCATCATCGCAGGTCGCCGAATAGGGGACTAAAGGTTCGGTAAGATTCCACGAACCACAAACAACAACAAACAAATTGGAGGCGAACATAGTTCTCGTATCCATGGGTCACGCACATACCTACGTACCCACAGTCAGCGGACTTATCAACTCCCCGATAAGTCTTTCATAGACCTATGTTCTCGAGCGACAAATCAAAGATCCCATGGATTCATCAGGATATGACTGCCCTCACGCGCAAACCTACCACCGATAGCAAGTAAGCTAGGTATGTCATACACATAAATCATCAATCAATCAAATAGGTATTATCATACCTATAATATAATATCAATAAGGTAATTATCACTACCCTAAGATATTTCCCATACGTAGCATTATATCTCTTTTTAAATTCCACGTATTAAAATATCATAACTTTACTTCATAATTTAATTATCCTCGCATCCTATAACATCTCTCCACTCCCGACGTCGTTAAGGTACATGCGCGGAGCGTCTCGCAAAGCAAAATCCAAACAAGGAACCCCTCCAATACACTACTACTTAACTTTGTCGATCGAGGAGGTCCGAAAACTTTAACTATGCGATCGGGATAACCTCATACCCTCTTTCAATCAAATGTGTTCTAAACTCCCATCTCACAAGATTCAAATAGGATTTTCCTCATCTTATATTCAGTAAGAAATCACTAATATCCTACTGGTCCATAACATTATTTCTCCCGAACTACTACGAGTTTAGTTCTCCTTTTAATTAAGGTTAAAACCGATAGTTTCAAATCTCTTATAAACACATATTCTTTCTCTTAGGATTAAACCCTCTTGTAAACTTAAGGATACCCAGGTGTTATATTCAATCACCCCTACTGGTCCTATCTTAAATCCTCATACATCCCCATTCGTAATTTAACAAATGAATCTAGCAACCGAAATTCCATTCAATATAATTTTCATCATTTAAATCACTTGAATCCAAATCAAATTAATTCAAATCTTATCAAGGGTTTACTGATATTTTCTAGGTCCCATAATCTCCAAATAATAATTACCAAAGATCCACAAAAGGTTTGGGATAAGAATCAACATTTAAAAAGAAACAACTTTACATATTCTGGGGAGGTCGATCGATCGAAGGTAGGGGTCGATCGATCGATCCCTCAGGTCCAAGCCTGGTTTTTCTACATTTCAGCAACTACGGGTTTCACCATTTTTACTCATTCAAACCTTCATATTAACCTCCAAAATGAGTTATAATTATTACTACATGATATGCCAACATATATGAACGATTTCTAGTACTCTAAACATCCTAGATTCATCAAGGGATTGGATTAAAAAGCATATTTATCTCCTTATTTTCAGAAATTTATCAACATATCATCTTCAAGAACACATCAATGGTTTTCATAGTTTCTTCAACAGATTCATGACTATTTCGTGGATTATTATCAACCTAAAACATGAGTTTAATTCCTATATCATTTTAGTTTTCCAGAAATCCATTTAATACTCCATTATTTCTTCCAAACATGAATAATCTTCTCTTTTCATACTATTCTAACATGGACAATATACAAACTTAAATTGCCATTATCAAACACTTGCCTTTCTTGTAGGTCTGATCCTTTGGTGTAGTATATCTCAGTTGGTTGTCCCTTCTCTGGTCAAACTCCGGTGGTGGATGGTGGTGGTGAACCTTGGTTCTTGTTCTTCTCCTTCCCAAGTTGGCTTTTCCCTTCCCAAGCACTCTTACACTCTCTCTAGGAAGATGGCTGCTCTAATTTGTGAAGAGGAGATGAATAACCCCCATACACTTAATCTACCAATACTTATAATAGTGCCAAATCCGAAATCACTATTCATCCCCCTAGAAAAATGACCAAAATGCCCTTTCGGGTTGTCTATTCATTTCCAAATGACCCGAGACTCAAAATTAACATTCAAATAGACTTTTCTGACTATTTCGAACCTTCCGGACGCAACGACGCAGTCGAAATGACTATTAGATCGATAGAAAATAAATTTCCTTTTTTTTTTAATAAACTAGTCCCGACACGTCCCATACCGCCTCTGACTAAAAATATAAATTACCGAATTTATCTCATACAGTCATATCAATGACATCACATTCATATATTACCTAAATACCTTTAAGTAATATTCAGAATCATCCATTTTAATATCCACCGTCCTGATAAAACCCGAATGAATTAATTAATAATAAAATCTAATTAATCCATTAATTTAAAATATAACCCATTTTAAAAGTCATTTAAAATTACGGGGTACTACATACTTCCCCCTTTATAACAGAATTTCGTCCCGAAATTCAGGAATATAAGTCATAACGGTAAGGTCAACTCCGAGTATAAATCGCACATCGCAAGAAATCCAAGATGTACCGCCCACACAGTACATTAACAAAGTCCCTATCGATGTTATACGCCAAGCCTCACCATATAGTTTCAACTGAATTGAATTTTTAAACTTTACCTAAGCTTCCCTATACCGTCCTCCTGATAAACTTTAGTTAAAATGATCCTCTCATATTGAACATATAAATCCTGAAGTCTCAATTTACTTACCTTTTTCACAATTATGAAAAATACTACAATCCAATCATCCAGGGCGCCCATACTCCCTCTCGTACCGCTTTCAATATTAAAAGTTTTCACAAAGGTTATAAACTCGTTTCCCAAAGACCTAACTTATTTCGACTCCCAACGGTTATTAGTTTCATGCATGGGGTGTCTCACAAGCGAAATCCAAACAAGGAACCACCCCGATACACTACTTCCTAAAGTAGTCGGTCATCGAAACTCCTAAGGTCCTTAGTCAATAATATATAAAAATTTTGGTTGAAAAAAAAAATATCAGGTTTATTGATTTTAAAACAAAAATTTGGTTTATTTTTTATCGATTTCAAATAGGGTCTACGCATCTACTCTTTTATAGAAGACAAGATGCAGACATATGCTCTCATATACCACAAGTCAATGCACGCCGATAGTCCAATCACACTCGGACATGCTCAAGGTAAGTAATCCCATGATACAAATCAAACCCACGTGATAACATGTAATATAAAGGTGTCCCACACCCCTCAGTGAGTCTACATAATTAACAGTGCTATAGGCTAAGTTTAGCAACCCTTTTGCCCACACAACATTAATCATAACAAAATCAATATACGATTCATAATCCTTAGATAGAAAACATACCCTCATTCGCGGGTGGTTGTTGTTGTTGATTCACTGCCTGATGGACGTTATATACACGCTCGTACTGACCCTGCTGCGCGGGTGCTGCTGGAATGGGAGGTAGTGCTAGCACCGGAGCTGGAGCTGGAAGAGCAACTGGTAGAAACACTGGTACCTGTGGCTCCTGTCGAGCATGTTGTTGCTGAGTGAATTTGTCTTTCTCAGGACAATCTTGACGTTTATGGCCATACTTGCCACACACGAAACATTTTCCCGCAAACTTTCCACCACCTTGCCCCTGTTGACCCCGAACCTGCTGGCCATTACCTCCCTTCCCTTGGCCCTG
Organism: Sambucus nigra; assembly: GCA_949130495.1. Classification (NCBI taxonomy): domain Eukaryota; kingdom Viridiplantae; phylum Streptophyta; class Magnoliopsida; order Dipsacales; family Adoxaceae; genus Sambucus; species Sambucus nigra. The sequence continues at coordinate 228,259,186 of OX422219.1, forward strand.
ATGAGCCTGTCTCTGGCCCTGATGGCCCAGTCGTCCTTGCCCAACACCTTTATCCTCAAATCGAGAATCTCCAGATCGCAAACGCTTAGCATAGTCCCCTGTCTGGGAACCCTGCTCACTCTGACGCTGATGACTCTGCCCTGGATGAGTCCCACTAGAACTGCCCCCAATAGTCTTGCCTTGTAGGCCTGACCCAAACCCCCGCTTGACACCCTGATTATGGAAGCGGTTATCTTGGCAGTGGAACATTGCAGCATTAAGAACATCTGCATACGTACGTAGCGAAAGATTCCCCAATAAATGTTGGTAATTTTATAGTTCAACCCATCAGTGAACACTAGGACTCTCCTCTCCTCAGTAGGTACTTCAGCTGGTACCAAATTAGTTAATCTCGTAAACTCTTCCTCATATTCCGCTACAGTTTTCTCTCCCTGTTTCAAATCAAATAGCTTCCGCCTCATCTCTGTCTGGATGGCAGAAGGAAAATACTTCCCATCAAACCGTATCCAAAAGTCTTGGATAGTCATTGTGTCCCTCTCCTCCATAGTGGTCGTAGCTTCCCACCATTGCAAAGCTGCCCCTACTAGCTTGAATGTGGCTAGTATCTGACATTGAACCTCAGTGCATTCGATCATTCTCAAGTGCCGTTGGATATCTTTCTTCCATTGGCTAGCAGTCACAACATCTGATCCTCCCTGAAACTCAGGTGGGTGCGCTTTCTGAAAGGCATCCCTCGCTCGTTCCCATGCAGTAGGAAACACTTGCCCTTGAGCGGGTGGCACAACCGGTGCCGATGCGGGAGCCTGCTGAACAGCAGCTACAGCAGCATTGACTGCCTGAGCGACAATTGCAGCAACTTCGACTGCAGTCATTGTACCCTGAGCTGGGGCGGGCTGAGGTGCACGTCGAGGAGGCATCTGAAACGAGAGAACACTATCAGTATTTGATATCTCAAAATAGCTGAAGATCGTAAGCGTAAATAGAAAAGCAATAATCCTACTCATAGGGCTCTACATCAAAGAACGCTAAGCTGAAGACACAATAAGCCGTACAGATCCTAAAGGACACTAGAACCTGATGCTCTGATACCACCTGTAACACCCCGCCTAATTAAATATCGGGTGGCCAGTCCCATACCAAATTAAAACAGAATATACAGTTGGCTCATTCTTAGCATCACTGTCGAAAACATTTAAAACTCACCCAAAACTCAATTAAGCTGGTGTTAAAAACTTTCCAAATTTTAATTTAACAAAATCCATTTCCAGTTTAAGAATAACACAACACATTTTATTCTACAACACAGATAACACAATAAATAACTCAAAAGAATTTAATTGCAACTGGAATAAACATTCCCAAATAATATAAATCCTTTACAATAATCCCAACAATGTTAAATGTATTAAAAAGACGCAAATACAATAGTATTTAACTCCGACAGAAAATGATATCTGAAATCCTTTGGACGACATGCCCTATGTAAGAATACTGTGAATAAAAAAGATGATAAGCGTCTAAGCAAAACTTCCATAGATCCATAGCTCGTCACAATCAACTATGGTTGGCGTCCCTGTTGCTGGACACCTGATATAGAGATACAATAGAAGAGAAAATATGCAAGGAAACGGGTCAGAGCCCGAATGTGTAGATTATTTTTAAAAACAACAAGTATTTAACAAGTGCAATAAAGCATTTATTATGTACATGTTAGATCCAACTCCCACTTACAATTCTCACCTCTCAACTAGAGTGCACACTTAACGTTTTCCTATTAACCTCCTAGTTAATGGTTCCTCTTTTCTAGTCTCCATATTATAAATTCCATTCCCATATCATAATCCCCGTATGTCCCATACCATACGTCACATTATTATTCATTTACATTTCTTCTTTATATGATTAGTTTCTCATTAACATGAATCATTACTCATTAATATGAATCGTTTCTCATTAACATGAGTGAAGCTTTTCAATTCTATAAGCATAAACATTCATTAACTTAATTCCATTATCTTTCTCTATTCACCGTTATCTACAATTAGCACCGTAGATAGATTTAACCACAATATATCCATGTAACCATTTAATCCATTATATATATATTCATATATAATACGGCACCCCGAGTCACATCTGTGGTGCAATGCATTACTTTGCTATCATGTCCCATCATCACAGGTCGCCGAATAGGGGACTAAAGGTTCGGTAAGATTCCACGAACCACAAACAACAACAAACAAATTGGAGGCGAACATAGTTCTCGTATCCATGGGTCACGCACATACCTACGTACCCACAGTCAGCGGACTTATCAACTCCCCGATAAGTCTTTCATAGACCTATGTTCTCGAGCGACAAATCAAAGATCCCATGGATTCATCAGGATATGACTGCCCTCACGCGCAAACCTCCCACCGATAGCAAGTAAGCTAGGTATGTCATACACATAAATCATCAATCAATCAAATAGGTATTATCATACCTATAATATAATATCAATAAGGTAATTATCACTACCCTAAGATATTTCCCATACGTAGCATTATATCTCTTTTAAATTCCACGTATTAAAATATCATAACTTTACTTCATAATTTAATTATCCTCGCATCCTATAACATCTCTCCACTCCCGACGTCATTAAGCTTCATGCGAGGAGCGTCTCGCAAAGCAAAATCCAAACAAGGAACCCCTCCAATACACTACTACTTAACTTTGTCGATCGAGGAGGTCCGAAAACTTTAACTATGCGATCGGGATAACCTCATACCCTCTTTCAATCAAATGTGTTCTAAACTCCCATCTCACAAGATTCAAATAGGATTTTCCTCATCTTATATTCAGTAAGAAATCACTAATATCCTACTTGTCCATAACATTATTTCTCCCAAACTACTACGAGTTTAGTTCTCCTTTTAATTAAGGTTAAAACCGATAGTTTCAAATCTCTTATAAAAACATATTCTTTCTCTAAGGATTAAACCCTCTTGTAAACTTAAGGATACCCAGGTGTTATATTCAATCACCCCTACTGGTCCTATCTTAAATCCTCATACATCCCCATTTGGAATTTAACAAATGAATCTAGCAACCGAAATTCCATTCAATATAATTTTCATCATTTAAATCACTTGAATCCAAATCAAATTAATTCAAATCTTATCAAGGGTTTACTGATATTTTCTAGGTCCCATAATCTCCAAATAATAATCACCAAAGATCCTCAAAAGGTTTGGGATAAGAATCAACATTTAAAAAGAAACAACTTTACATATTCTGGGGAGGTCGATCGATCGAAGGTAGGGGTCGATCGATCGATCCCTCAGGTCCAAGCCTGGTTTTTCTGCATTTCAGCAACTACGGGTTTCACCATTTTTACTCATTCAAACCTTCATATTAACCTCCAAAATGAGTTATAATTATTACTACATGATATGCCAACATATATGAACGATTTCCAGTACTCTAAACTTCCTAGAATCATCAAGGGATTGGATTAAAAAGCATGTTTATCTCCTTATTTTCCGAAATTTATCAACATATCATCTTCAAGAACACATCAATGGTTTTCATAGTTTCTTCAACAGATTTATGACTATTTCGTGGATTATTATCAACCTAAAACATGAGTTTAATTCCTATATCATTTCAGTTTTCCAGAAATCTATTTAATACTCCATTATTTCTTCCAAACATGAATAATTTTCTCTTTTCATACTATTCTAACATGGACAATATACAAACTTAAATTGCCATTATCAAACACATGCCTTTCTTGTAGGCCTGATCCTTTGGTGTAGTATATCTCAATTGGTTGTCCCTTCTCCGGTCAAACTCCGGTGGTGGTTGGTGGTGGTGAACCTTCGTTCTTGTTCTTCTCCTTCCCAAGTTGGCTTTTCCCTTCCCAAGCACTCTTACACTCTCTCTAGGAAGATGGATGCTCTAATTTGTGAAGAGGAGATGAATACCCCCATACACTTAATCTACCAATACTTATAATAGTGCCAAATCCGAAATCACTATTCATCCCTCCTAGAAAAATGACCAAAATGCCCTTTCGGGTTGTCTATTCATTTCCAAATGACCCGAGACTCAAAATTAACATCCAAATAGACTTTTCTGACTATTTCGAACCTTCCGGACGCAACGACACAGTCGAAATGACTATTAGATCAATAGAAAATAAATTTCCTTTTTTTTAATAAACTAGTCCCGACACGTCCCATACCGCGTCTGACTAAAAATATAAATTACCGAATTTATCTCATACAGTCATATCAATGACATCACATTCATATATTACCTAAATACCTTTAAGTAATATTCAGAATCATCCATTTTAATATCCACCGTCCGGATAAAACCCGAATGAATTAATTAATAATAAAATCTAATTAATCCATTAATTTAAAATATAACCCATTTTAAAAGTCATTTAAAATTACGGGGTATTACAATTTGTTAAGGATTGAGGGATTGTACCCTACCCTATTTTCTCCCATTTGTCAGATCTAAATTCTTTTACAATTTTCATTTTGTTTCCTTAAGCAAATTTTTATTTCACTAGAAATTTCCCCAATCATTGATCATCTTTTTGTTTCTTTTAAGAAATCATTTCAAGATTTAATAATTTTTCTTGTTATTATTTGGCAATCTCGATCCCTGTGGATACGATCCCGATTTATCGGGTTACTACTTGAGCGACAGGCTTGCACTTGAGCCTAGAGTAAAACGCACTTTTGAGATAAAATCTTAGTCGCGTCAAGTTTTTGGCGCCGTTGCCGGGGATCGAAAATTGTTAAATTTTCAAGAAAGTTATTTTTATCTACAAGTGATTTCGAAAAAAAAAAAAAATTTCTCATCTTTTTGTGTGTTTATATGCAGAATTCATCTCCCACCCAAATTCACGAAAATCCTATTGCCGAAGCAAGTTCTGAAAATTCTGAATCTATTCCTTTTTTGGGTTCCACCTCCTTCGCCTAATAATTCCATCACAAGTCGTTCATTGAGTCAAACACTGAGTGAGAATTTTGAACCTTTCGGTAGCGATATGTCGGATCATGGTAGTGTCGGTGTTGGTGCTGGAGAGGAGGAGATACCTTACCTCCCCATGAAAGATTTGTTATTTTCGGAGCGAACTGTTACCCCTGGTTGCATTCTACTCCCGTATAATGCCGGTCAGTTCCACTTTCGGAATGGTATGATCCAAATTCTTCCTACATTTCATGGGATGGATTCTGAAAAACCATATCTCCATATTCGAGAATTCGAAGATACATGTGAGACCTTTGGTGACCAAGCTTGTCCACAAGATGTAATCCGATTGAAGCTCTTCCTTTTTTCCTTAAAGGATAAAGATAAAACTTGGTTATGGTCCCAACCCCCAAATTCTGTGTTATCCTGGAAAGATATGCAATCCAAGTTTATATCAAAAATTTTTCCACAACACAAAACTAATTCTGTTAAAGCCCAAATTCAAGCTTTTCGTCAAAATGAGAATGAGGCTTTTGATAAATGTTGGGAGAGATTTCAGGAGTTAGTTAGTGCATGCCCACATCACGGTTTTGAAAAGCATCATCTGATTTCATTTTTCCATCAAGTCCTTACTTTAGCATCTAAACAACTTGTTCAAACCATGTGTGAAAGACCTTTTTGGGAGTTAAATTCGAGCGATGCTGAGGCTCATTTGAAATATGTGGCAGAGACTACCCAAGCATGGGATATTTCTGATCCCAATAGTCAAAATCGAAATCACCAAGTGTCCAATTTGCCTGCTGCGTCCGGTATTTATCACTTGGACAAGGACACTATGTTGGATAAAAAAATTGACCAATTGGAGAAGAATTTCAGAGATATGCTTGAAGTGCGATTGAGAGATGTGTCTGGACCCGTACAAGCCGGAAAGGAGAAAGTGTGTGCCATTTGTCATGCGGGTCATTCTACCAAAGGATGTCCCACTATTCCTTCATACAAGGCAATGTACACTGAACAGGTTGAGGCAATAGGGGGTTATCGAAGAAATTTTAATGCACAACAAGGGAATGCATATAATCAATCGTGGAGGAATCCTGGGTTCAATTATGGACAACCCCAAGGTGGGATGGTTCCTAATTCACATATGACTCTACCACCACCTCCTCAATTTCAACAAGTGGCTCTTCCAATGACAAATCCTATGCAGGTACCACCTCCTGGTCCGTATGTAGCTCCACCTAGGAGAACTTTTGAAGATAATTTCAATCAATTCATCCAAGCTCAAAAAGAGAGCAATGCTAAATATGATCGAATGTTCGCTGAAATGCATACTAACATCTCTAGGTTGCAGTCTGCAGTGAATACTCAAGAGAAGGGTAAACTTCCAGCCCAAGGCCAAAGACCTCCTTTTCAAGGTCAATCCACGATTGGCTCTACATCATCGGATTTGCAAGAACAATGTCGAGCTGTTACTACTCTTCGTAGTGGCCGCATAATTGATCTATCACCAAAACTTCCAAAGGTGAAAGATGATGGAGTTGAACCCGAAAGTTCTAAGGAATCTGAAACTCTCGAGTATGCAGACTCTCCCTTAGAAAAGGAATTGAAAGATGAGGAAGTTGAACCTGAAATTGAAGTCAAGTTGCCTACTGTTGCTCCATTTCTTCAACGCTTAGAGCCACCCAACAAAGGGGCTTCGCGTACCGAGGTGTTGGATGTGTTGAAGCAAGTAAAACTGAACTTGCCATTTCTTAATGCTATTCAACAAATTCCAGCATATGCTAAGGTTATCAAAGATCTTTTGACTGTCAAACGACGGCTTAAGGTGAAGAAGAATGTTTTCTTGGCATAAAATGTGAGCTCGGTCCTTCTCGATGATCTTCCACCAAAATTCAAGGATCCAGGTGCGCCTACAATTTCGTGCGTCATAGGAGAAAAAAGAGTGGAAAAAGCATTGCTTGATTTAGGTGCGAGTGTAAACATCCTTCCATACTCCATCTATAAGCAACTTGATTTAGGGGTTTTAAACCTACCCGAATCACTCTACAGTTAGCTGATCGAACAGTGAAAGTGCCTCGTGGGGTTGTTGAAGACGTGATAGTTCAAGTGGACACGTTCTACTTTCCTGTTGATTTTGTCATTTGAGACACTGAGCCTGTTCCCCATACGAGAAATCATATTCCAATAATTTTGGGCCGTCCATTCTTAGCTACTGCTAATGCTTTGATCAATACACGGAATGGCCAAATGCAACTCACTTTTGGAAACATGACTCTCGAGACAAATATTTTCAATATCACTAACCAAATGGGTGATGAGGATGAGATTCTTGAGGTTGATCTTATTGAAGAAGTAGTGGATGAGAACATTGAGAAAATTATAGGAGGAGATGCATTGGAAGTATGTTTAGTGCAAAGTGGTGAGAAAAAGAGTTCTTATATTGAGTTTGAGTGTGAGGTGGAGGAGTTGGAGACTTGGTTACAAGGAGATGAGAGTTTTGAGAGTTTAAGAGATGTTGACTGGATTTCTAGGTATGAAGAATTGCCTCCGAGGGAGACAACCATGCTTTCCTCCGAAATTAGATTTCCTAGTCTTGAGTTGAAGAAACTACCCTCCCATGTCAAATATGCCTTTCTAGGAGAGAATGATACGTTTCCTGTTGTTGTGTCTTCCCGTCTAGAAAAAGGGCAAGAGGGTATGTTGTTGGATGTGTTGCGAAAGCATAGAAGTGCTTTTGGTTGGACTATAGCAGATTTGAAGGGTATAAGTCCATTGATTTGTACCCATAAAATCCATCTTGAGGAAGAAGTGAATCCCTCGCGTGAGATGCAAAGGCGATTAAACCCAACCATCAAAGATGTAGTAAGAGCGAAAATCATCAAATTGCTAGATTTTGGGATTATCTATCCCATTTCGGATCGTAAATGGGTGAGCCCAATTCAAGTCGTTAAAAAAAAATCAGGAATGACCGTGGTTGAAAATGCTAAGGGAGAATTAATACCTCAACGCACCACCACCGGGTGGCGTGTTTGCATTGACTACCGAAAGCTCAATGCTGGAACTCGAAAAGATTATTTTCCCTTACCATTCATCGATCAAGTGATTGAACGAGTGGCAGGCCATCCTTACTATTGTTTCCCAGATGGGTATTCCGGATATAATCAGATTGAAGTGGATGTACTTGATCAAGAAAAGACGACTTTTACATGTCCGTTTGGTACGTTTGCCTATAAACGTATGACATTTGGGTTATGTAATGAGCCAGCAACTTTTCAAAGGTGCATGTTAAGTCTCTTTAGCGACATGATTGAAAAAGGTCTTGAGGTATTCATGGACGATTTCAGCGTTTTCGGTCCATCTTTTGACCAATGTTTAGCTAATCTTGAAAGAGTTCTATTTCGATGTGTGGAAAAAGACTTAGTCCTCAATTAGGAAAAATGCCATTTTATGGTTACCGAGGGCGTAGTTTTAGGCCACATAGTCTCATCTAGAGGAATTGAAGTTGATCGAGCAAAAATTGAAGTAATAGCTGAGTTACCCCCACCAAAATCACTTAAAGATGTGAGGTCCTTTCTAGGCCATGCTGGATTTTATAGGAGGTTTATCAAAGACTTTAGCGCCATCGCTAGACCTTTAAGTAATCTCCTTATGAAAGACAATCCATTTGAGTGGAATAAAGCATGTCAAGAAGCTTTTGATAAACTTAAAAGCATGCTTATTTCCGCACCTATCATGCAAGCTCCGGATTGGTCACTACCATTTGAGCTTATGTGTGATGCAAGTGATTACGCGATTGGGGATGTTCTTGGACAGAGGAAAGATAAGAAAGCTCATGTTATTTACTATGCTAGCAGAACATTATCTGGCCCTCAGCTTAACTACTCTACTACAGAGAAAGAGTTACTAGCAGCCGTTTTTGCTCTCGACAAATTTCGCTCTTACATTGTTGGGTCGCCTATCATTTGCTTCACTGATCATTCGGCACTTAAATATCTTTTGAGCAAAAAAGATGCCAAACCCCGTTTAATCAGGTGGATCCTACTCTTACAAGAGTTTAATCTCTCGATTAAAGATAAGAAAGGAGTAGAAAACATCGTCGCTGACCATTTGTCACGCCTCTCGTCCGTCGTGCCTATTGATCCCATTCCCATAGATGAGTATTTTTCGGATGAAAATTTATTTGCTACTTCTTCTCTCCCTTGGTTTGCGGATATCATCAATTACCTTGTTACTGGAGTTATTCCATCTAATTGGAATCCGCAAGAGAGGAGAAAGTTCATTACATGGTCACGCATGTTCTTTTATGATGATCCATATTTGTTTAAGTATTGTGCTGATCAAATCATCCGGAGATGTGTACCCGATGAAGAAATCCAAGGGGTAATTCGATTCTGTCATACGGAAGCTTGTGGAGGTCATTTTTCTAAAAATAAAACTGCTGCAAAAATCCTTCAAAGTGGTCTTTATTGGCCCACAATCTTCCGGGATGCGAATGCTTTTTGTAAATCATGCGATAGATGCCAAAGAATGGGAGCTATTACTCGCCGTGACATGATGCCATTAACCCCAATTCTAGTATTGGAGTTATTTGATTGTTGGGGTATTGATTTCATGGGCCCATTTCCACCTTCTTTTGGTTTTCTATACATCCTCGCGCCGTAGATTACGTCTCAAAATGGGTTGAGGCGATAGCTACAAGGACGAATGACAGCAAAGTGGTGATAAAATTCATTCAATAAAATATACTTTCTCGTTTTGGTATGCCTACAACCATAATCAGTGATAATGGAACTCATTTTTTCAATAGGCCTATGGATAAACTAATGCGGAAGTATGGGATTGTCCATAAAGTTGGAACAACTTATCACCCTCAATCGAATGGCCAAGCCGAGCTCGCTAATCGGGAAATCAAAAACATTTTGGAAAAGACAGTCGATCCTAATAGGAAAGATTGGTCTCTCAGATTGAATGATGCACTCTGGGCTTATAGAACCGCATATAAGAATCCCCTTGGGATGTCCCCATTTCGATTTGTGTATGGAAAATCTTGTCATCTTCCGGTTGAGATTGAACACAAAGCGTATTGGGCTATCAAAAGGGTGAACTTCAATATATGGATAAAGCCGGTGAAACAAGGAAACTTCAGTTGAATGAGTTGGAAGAAATACGCAATGATGCGTAGGACAGTGCTAAAATATCCAAGGATCGTATGAAATGAGCTCATGATAGAATCATTCATAAGAAAGAGTTTCGTTCGGGACAAAAAGTACTTCTCTACAACTCGAAGTTGCACTTGTTTCCCCGAAAATTGCGGTCAAGATGGTCAGGTCCATTCATCGTGAAAGAGGTATTTCCCCATGGAGCTGTTGAACTCATAGATGAGAAAGGGGGAAACACATTTAAAGTTAATGGGCATCGTCTCAAGCCCTATTTGGAAGCAATTGTCAAAGAAGCCGACACAATCTGGTTGTCGGACCCCATTTATGGGGATTGACTGAATAAAGAGAGGTGAGGTCGTCGCACCCCCGACATGTATGGGGTGATTGTTGTACATATGAGTCGTAAGAATTAGGAGTCGTAGGATTGAATCAGTCCCGGGGTTGAGAATCCGATGGGTGAGGGGTGTTTCGTTTTCGATGAGCATTGAGGATAGTTTGAAGTGTGAGCGGTTGAAAACCCATGTTTGGAATGGAGAATAGGAGCATTTATGGTGAAAAGAAGAGAGAGGAAGAAATCAGAAAAATCAGCAGACCGGATCGGTCCGGAGGATTTAAAGAACCGATCCGGTAAGGCGGATCGGTTCGGTCCCAAAACCGGATCGGTCCGGTTGTCTGCAGAAGTTCATTTCCCAAGGGTCACACCTCTTCAATCCACACCTTTTCACTTCCCCCAATCCATTCACTTCCTTCAAAAATTCGTCCCCCCTTTCCCACCCTTTCATTCCCTCCAATTTCCCACTCCCCTACTATAAATACACCCATCCCCTACCCATTTTTTTCACTCCTTCACCTACCTTCTCTACTCTATCTCCATTCCTGTTTCAATCCTCCATCTCCATGGCTGCTCCCCAGAAATATACCTCCATTGAAGTCCTTCCCGACGGAAATGGAGAGTACCGTTCCCACCGCGAAGCAAATTGGTGCCGTAGGTTTTTCAGCCCTACCCGAAAAATTCATATCGAACGTCAAGTGTTATGGGACCAAATGCCCAATTCTGTCACAGCCCTTTTCCTGTCACGGGGCTGGTGCCATTTCTTCAACGAACCCTATGAGGCAGTTTGGGAGAATGAAGTGCGTCAGTTCTACGGATCTCTTGTCCGTATCGCTGAATTTGAATCCCAAGCCTTTGTGGATTCCATCCCTATTCCATTCTCACTTGGCCTTTTGGCACGGAAGCTCGAGTCTTATGGTGTGATCACACCAGCCCAGTTTGACTATCCGGGACCTGATCCTGTTCTCACCAAAGAAATTTATATCTCGAGGATCAAGCCCGGTGCGGTTTGGAATACCGAGACATTTCCCGTCGGTCGCTTATCCGACAAGGCACGATTCGCCTTTCATATCATTTGTGCCAATATTTTGCAAACCTCCAATGATTCAGCGATGAGGCCGCGCCAAGCTACTATGATGTATCATCTGTTCGACCCTGCGACAGTGATCAACTTAGCCCGGACATTTTACACCGATATCCTTTTTGTGGCCTATGACAAAAAGGGTCGCGCCTCTCTTCCTTATGGTACCCTCATTACTTCCATGCTTCGGGATGCCGGGATAGCACCCCCTCAAGATCTTATCAACTTGCCTAAGCCTTTAGGACAAGAATACCGCACTCGTAGTGAAAGAAAAATTCAGCTAGTCCGTGCAAGGCGCGGTGACGATTCGAGTGACGCGGAGACCGATGAGGAGGAGGACGTCGCTGATGAGGATGTTGAGATGGAGGAAGGTGAGGAGGAATAATATGATGAGACTGCTGATCTAGATTCCATCAGCGACGGGTTGGTACGGGATTGACTGAGCGCGTTCTCTCCCTTGAAACGCGTTTCGACGGGTTCGTGTCCTCCTACGAGAGGGACATGAGTTTGGTCTTGCGTATGGAGGCCGACTTGTACCATCTTCAGTTGGGACCCGAGGCCCCTCTTCCTCCTTACTATTACAATCCTTATGATCCTGCTGCTCCCAGTCCTTCCCATCCCCCACCTTCCCCTTAGGATGCCCCTCTCCCCTTTAGGATATTTATAGCTATGTTTTTTTTTTGCTTACACAGTTGTGTCACAGTTGTTTGTAATCTAAAGTTTTCATATGATATTTGCTTGTTTTATTTATCGAACTCTTTATGTTGTCTTCTTTATCTATCTTATCCATTTGATTGAGGACAATGCAAATCATTGAGTTAGGGGGGATAATAGGTGCGTATTCATAAAACTTCGCTTGTATTCATATGTGTAAAAAAAAAAAAAAAAAAAATTTGAAAAGCCAAAAATATTTTTCTTCAAAATAAATAAAAATTAGAATTTAAATTTTTCAAAAATATCACCTTTATTTTATTTAAAGTCTCAAATTGTTAACAATCATAATGCACTAAGCCAAAATTGACCGAAGATGGAAATTGAAAGAAAATTGACGACTTAACGAATAAGTGTGGAGATTAGTCCTACCCGGTGAGATTTTGAGCCTTTCAATTTTTTATGAGTTTTTAAATCAATCCGAGTTTATGATTAACTCAAAGTTCTTTTCAGCATTTTAATAAGTCGTTGATGATCTCAATCCTGTATTTTGATCGGTTATGGGAAATGTGTGAAATGTTATCTCGAAATTCGTGCTAAATATATCTCTAAACTTAATTAATCTCGAGATGCATATGGTAATGTGATTAGCAATTTGGACAATGAAGTAGGCCCTCGTTTGTTACCCAAAAATATTAGCCATAAAAAGTTGTGAAAAACAAAAGTATCCCTTTGCAACCTACTTTGAGCCTAATAAAATATTTTCCTTTCGTTTGATAACCCGAAAAATCCAAATATCCCGGAATTGTGAAAATCGAATATTCATCAAGTAAGTCCAAATTGTGCAATAAAAAGGGGCAAGGAAAAAAATAGATATGCTCAACAAAAATAGCAAGAAAAAAAAATAGTGAAAAAAAAGAAAGAAAAAGAAAGAGAAAAATGAGCAAATGCCTGAAAAAGCACTAATGGACGTCATAAGGACTTTTTCCAATTTCGAACATTCCGTCTATTCCCATTGTTACCCTTTACACCTTTTTACCCAAAAAGTCCTAACTGAGTCCGAATGGCGAAATTAATTACTGCGTGGAGAGCTAAGACACAAAAAGATAAAATGAGAGATTAAATGGTGTGAATTAGAGGTGATGTTTCCATTTCCTAATAACTGTATTCCGATGATGAGATCTTTTCACCATATATTTCCTTCTTTTCAATTTTGTATGCATGAATTTGTGTCCATTATATTTACTCTTTATATCATGCATACCGAGAGAAAACAACCACAATCCGAGTGATTCGTTTGTGAGTGCATCCGTAAGAATTTGAATCAAAACGAATTTTCGGAAAGTAACGTAATGCTCAATCGGTGGAAATTTGAGGTTTAATTTTTGGCTTTGCACACACACACTATAGTTTGAGACATTTGAATATGAATTTATGGTGATTATTTTTCGAAAAGTTTAAATTGTACAATTTTTAAATATTTTGATATTTATTTGAGTCAATAAAGAATTTTGTGGGTATATTCACTGCAAAACCTCACGAGACAAAACTCGTCCTACTAGGGTAACCTAGAGGTTTAAAGGCTTGTTGCATACGCTAAATGCAATCGCTTGCCCGCGAAAAAGGTATTCTATCCCAATAAAGGAATTTTCAAGAGTAAAATTTTGGTTAGACTCAGTTACATTGCCCGGGACGTGCAAAATCCTAAGTTAGGGGGATTTGACCAAGCGTAAATTCTTCTGAATTTAGCCCCTTGATTTAGTGATTTTAATATCTCGAACAAGGTAATTGAATCATTTTTAGTCCATATCACTCTATTATCTGTTTCTAACAATATTCCCTAGTTTTTGTGTAATTGTGATGAAGTTTTCAGGAATGGAATGCAAGAAAGGAAAAGAAGAAAATCAGAAGAAAAGTCAAAGGGCAAAAGAGTAAAGTTCCACTAAAAAATCGAAGGCGCCACCAAAAGTTGAGTTGAAGAGCATGAGTTCACAAGAGCATAGGAAGAAACGACACCCAAATCGGAGTTCTAAATCAGAAGATATGGCCTGTCAAAGTTGCAAGGAAAAAGTCAAAGTTGAAGAAAATCGGACCGATCCGATGGAATCCGGACCGATCCGAATTGGCCAAGTCCAGTATACACCGGATGGATAGCAAACCGATGGAGAAGAAAATAGGACTGATCCGACTAGGACCGGACCGATCCGGTGATAATAAAAGAACCGATCCGGTGGATATCGGACCGATCCGAGGGTAATCCGGACCGGTTCGGTCATGTGAAATCCTGGCATTAATTGTGCAGATTTTTGGCGTGCTAGATGGTGAAACTTGTGCCACAAGCACATTGAGCTGTCAATTTCGATTCTTTGTGCTATAAAAGCTCATACCCTACATCATTTGAGAAGCTAGCTAAGGAATTACTAGAGAGTGACTAGGGTTTGCTAGAGGTTGAATTTTAGGGTTAGACTTTGAGAGAAAATTTTCTATTTCTTCATGAGTTTTCATGAACCCTAAGTTGTAAGAAGTTTTGAATTCCAATTCTGCTTTTGTTGCTGAATTCAAGTAATCTCATTCCATTCTCTATTTTTATTATTTGCAAATTATTTACAATGTCTTGTGCATCCATAATTTCATATGCGAATTTATTCTTGAAGCAAATCATGAGTAGCTAAATTCCCCAGGGTTAGGGTACATGAACTCAATCCAAAGCAAATTATTTATGTAGAAAATAGAGGTTAAATTAAAATATTGATTGAATCGTGAAAGAAAATCATACAAACATTGTCAATCTTTTAATCTCTCTTGCCCTAGGTACTTGAGATGTTTAAGAATGCTTTGCGAGTATAATTTTCCATTCACCGCTTTGTATTTGACTTTGATTTCGTATGGTGCGGGCTTGAACCTCATATACGTAATGCTTAGAATTTATAAAGACCGGATCCAATCAATAATTTTAATTTACAAGTCTAGTATTCTATAAGGTAATTTGTTAAGGATTGAGGGATTGTACCCTACCCTATTTTCTCCCATTTGTCAGATCTAAATTCTTTTACAATTTTCAGTTTGTTTCCTTAAGCAAATTTTTATTTCACTAGAAATTTCCCCAATCATTGATCATCTTTTTGTTTCTTTTAAGAAATCATTTCAAGATATAATAATTTTTCTTGTTATTATTTGGCAATCTCGATCCCTGTGGATACGATCCCGATTTACCGGGTTACTACTTGAGCGACAGGCTTGCACTTGAGCCTAGAGTAAAACGCACTTTTGAGATAAAATCTTAGTCGCGTCACAACTCGAATTTGTAGTGTAGCTGTTTTATTTAATGAAATGTCTTAATAATGGTTCGATACTTTAAGCATTTTACTAACTTGAATACCTCGCTAATAGTGGAAATTAAGACTTTTATGCTGTGGAAATTGTCTTGAATTTTACTGTTCATATGCAATAACTGTTCACATGTAGGGAATTATTCATACGCGGGGTACTGTTCACGCACGGAGTATTGTTCACACGCGGGGGGGGGGGGGGGGGGGGGTATTGTTCATACACATTTTACTATTCACTTTTACTCCTTATTTAATAAAGGAAGGTTTCAACCATGGTAAAAAACACAGAACAAGAAGATACCTTCTATTGTTCATCATTTATAAGTTATTGCCCGTGTATTCACATTAAGGGGATTATGAGGTTTGAGAGAGTTGTAACTGTTGTTTTTTCGGATGTTATATTGTATGCCTTTTATGAAAACATTGCATTAAGAGTGGAGGTTTTTATAAAATGTAAATGTTGAATATAGTGTCATTGTTTTTGTGGACTATTTTTGTATATGCTCTTAGGATGTGAATAATGTGATAAGCATAATTGAATTTGTTTAAATTCAAGAAAAAATATAGGATTAATATTATGTATAAATATTATTAATGGACCTTTACTATTATAAAAATTAGACCAAAGTGTTACGAAACTTACGTGTAATAAAGTAGAAATAGTAACAGAAAAGTCTATTACTAGAATCAGTAACAATAAAATACCATTAGCAAATCTATTATTAGTAACGGTAAAATATCATCGCTAAATCCAGAATTAGTAACGGTAAATGTTTGTTACTAATGTTGTTCTCCACGCGTTTTTCTAATGTAAAATTACCGTTAATAATTATTTTGGTAATGGTAAAATACCGTTACTAGAATCCCGTTTTGGTGTAGTGAAGGGTGTGCTACTTGACGTCTCAAGTCATAAAGGCTATTTCTATTTATGAATACAAGTGTATTATGGTTCTAGGTCTTTTTCATGGTGATTAATTGTCATCTTTGATCATATCTTTGAAGTGGTAAAATATCAATAAATTTGTATCCGACCATATCCAATTATCATCATCTTTTATTCTCCCCTAGCGAGTTAGTGATCTCTAAACAACTTGAATGGCGTAGTCTCTTCATGCCAAGTGTTACGCCATGTGTCCTACCTGACCCATAATTCCTTTAATTTCCCCTATAATTGGAATGGTCATTCTTTAGGACTGGTCGACCCAATTCTTTCTTATTGAATTTTTCAAATGTTGGCATTACTTTACTCAATAACTGTTTGTTAACTAACACGAGCCCCACTTATGTTTAGTGGGATCTCAATCATTGTAACGAGACATAATTCCTATTTTTAGGGTCGTATGCACAGTATATTTACTACCCAAGGTAATCATAGTGCATGAAGCGCATGACCTGGGAGAAGTGAGAGTAAAGCTTTCTTTCTAAGAGAGTCCTCATTGCAGTTGCTTTTTCGTAGAAAAAAGGTATAAGGGGATTCAAATACCCTGTATAATCATTTCCTTTAACTATAGAGGTAATACCCTTTTCATTTCCATTATTTCTTTCTAATTTGCAAATAGTTCATCTCTGTTCTCTAATTTCTTATTTCCTTTATCAATGTCTACGTATCAAAGGAAGTACAAAGTGATCTCGAAAAATAATTTTGAGCCTATTTGTACAAAAAAGCTTATTCCTGGCAATGTTAAGATACGAACCTTGCCAAATGATGATAATGTCAATGACATCAATGTCGAGGTCTCTTTCATAACAGTTTACATATCAGGGGCTGTTATTAATGGAAGTACTCCATTTTATGGAATACTTCTAATCCAAGTAAGCGGGAGATTTTTTGGATTGTAAGGAGTATGATTTCCATAAACCAAATATTGGGACTAACCTGGACTTGAATAAGATTTGATACTGCTACGAAATGTGGACTTCTCCTAGGCCTAGTGCATATCATTTTTGAGTTAAAGACAAGTCCTATAATTTGGTGACTTGTCTTTCCAATTCATAAAAAGACATCGATATGGATGTCTTAGTGTTTTCTGGGCTACTATACAGTGACGACTACACGAGTTTTCTTATGCTTGTTTCGGATGAATCTCTTGGTAGGTCATTTTCTATTCATTAAAATTGTCATATGAATTTGTCTATATGTGTTACTAATCGACTTTATTTATTTTTTGTCGATCTTTACTGCAAGAGACAATCCAAAGATCTAGACGTTAACTTAGTATATCTATGAAAGGTTTGTGCAAGACAGATTTTGATCAATATCATGTAACACCCCGTATTTTTTAGAATATAGAAATTAAATTAAAATTAGTGATTTGGAAAATTTATTTAAGTTAGAGAATTTATTTAATTTGGAGAATCATTTACTTTAGAGAATTTATTTAATTCGGTGAGTTAGATTTAATCAAGTCAATTTGATATTCATTTTTTACACGGAACATATTTTTAAGTGACATAAGAAAAGTTATATGGAGTAACTTGGATGATATTTTAGAGGTCACGGTTGATTCTGCTAGGTTGAGATAGTCAGAAAAGAGTACTCGGGGTAGTAACTGGGTCTCGTGACATTTTTAGGCATAATCGGACTCACACGAGAGTGTTCGATCATTTGGGCTTGGCCCATTAGCCTAAAAACGGTATTTTACACTATTTAATCTAAGTTAAGAAATTAAGAACAACCATAATTCATTTACGAAACCCTAGAACTGTAGAGAAGAAAAGAGGGAGAAATTAGGGAGGTTTCTGTGAACCAAACCAAGAAGGATTAAGGGAGTTCTTCATCGGATCGTCATCTACGTCAAAGGATCAGACACTACGAATTAATAGAGGCAAGTGGTTAATTTTCGCTTTCAAGGTATACCCGTGATAATTAATTCATATCATTGTGGATGTATGTGAAAATCCATTTATAGGAGGGTATTGATATGAAAAGGGGTTTTTGATGATTTAATAATGTGTGGAGAGTAATATGAAATTGGTAATACTATATGATTATAGGTTGTAGTAACTGAAAGTATATGATTAACCCAATAGAGATTTCTATTTAATTTTGGATTTAGAGAATTGAATTGAAGAATGATTGAATGAAACCTTGAAAATCTTTTTAAATTTTTAAATTTTTATAAGAAAATCATGCTTGGAACTAACCATATAGTTAAAATCATGGACACTACCAATGAATGGATAGAATATCCCACACCCCCTAACTAAAAACTGACATTGTCCTTAATGTGAATTAAGAACCAAGTTAAAGAGAGGAAAAGAGTGATATTACCCACAATGGAGTGATATCATGAAAGCACAAGTCCAATGATTCTACAAAACATGCTAGTAACAAGCATATAAAAAACAAATAATAAAAACTTAACTAATTACACTAGACAAAAGGTAAGAAAAAAGAAAAATAAGGAAAATAAAACTAACTATGTACAACCTATAATTTTAACTTCGAACTAACTATACACTAGAAGTTGAAATTTTTGAGGGCCCACCCAAAACACGATTTGGATTTGGAGGATAACCGGCGTACCCTCACTTTCATGCATGCCTCCCGAAAAATAGGAATTCCGTTCGAACAACGGAAGGCATGTGTAAGGTGAAATAAATGAACCATCCCCAATTAAAAATTTGGAGGGAGGATGGGGGATTTGGATAAGACGGGTGAAAAAAACACAAGAGGTAAAAAAAAACTGAATTTTCTCCCAAGTATTTTGAAATTTGAATGGGAGGGGAGGGGGCGCACATGAAGGCAAAGATGCGATCATGGAAGGAGACTCGAGCAAGTACTCCTCATCTGTGAAAAGGTTTAACACATCAAAGTTCATAACCGATTCATTGGGTACTTGTGACGGTGTGATAACAGAGAATGAAAATGGGGAGGAAAGAAATTCAAACTCAAGAGATGAGTCATCATCGCTTGACGATTGAGCTTCGAAGGAAATAAGATAATTTTTAATGAAATGTTCTTCTTTGGGGGCCAAAGAAGAAATCATTTCATTACAAATAGATATTACTTCCATTTCATCCTCACTTTCATATCTATTATGCAATGGGCAAAGTCAATAATGGTTTGTTCCAAACTAGCCACAAAGTTCTCATTTGGTTCAAAACACTCCTCGACTTCAAAAGTCTCGGAAGAAAAATCGTCGTCAGATTCAGATAATAAATTCAACTCATGCTCCCAACAACAATTTTTTTCCCGATAACGGTTTTCAAGTTTCTCATTTTCAAGCATGCGCAAACCCTCACCGAAAGTCATAGGTCGAGGTGCGGATTCTTGAAAATGCAAACTTTGAAAATTACCATCGGACTTATACTTAATTTCGTTATTATAAGAATTTTGAAAGATCATCATCATCAAAATTTCAATAACCCAAGTTTTGACTTTCGTTATACTCGACCAAAGTCATTTGTGAATTTGTAATTTTTTGGGACTCTAAGTATTGACCAAAAGTCATAGGATTACGGGCATTTTGAGAATTATAATAATGATTACCGAAAGAATTGGAATAAGACATGCTTACCCCAAAAATTGCTCTAAGTGGCGAATTCCACAACGTAGATGCGCACGCGGAAAAAAATTCAAGCGTTTCTTGGCGCTCAAATGTAGAAGTCCTGCAAAAAGGTTAGTCAAAAAATACAAATAGATAGAAAATACTACGAAATACTAAATCAAATTAATTCTAAAACCACAAGTCCCCGACAACGGTGCCATTTTTATCGATAGGGTTTCGCTGCGGAGCGAGAGTCACCTACGCGCCGGTCATTTGTTATATTCAGCTCACCAACTCTATACAAAACCAAAAACCAAAAACTATGACTACACTCTTTTACGGGAGTATAATGGCCAGTCTGGGTATCGAATCCACAAAGACAAGTTGCTAGAATTTAATTGGTTTAATACTTCTAAAACAAAAGTGTAAAAGTTAATTTTAACGAAAAGGAAAAGATAATAAAGAGAAAATATTAAACTAGGCGAGTGTATTTAAACTACGTTAACAAAGCGAATAAAAACTATAGGTTGCGTCGAATATCCCTCACCCGAGTTAATTAGTTATAAATGATTGCATGGGGCGACGAGTTATTAATATTGAGTCTCATTTCGACAGGAAATTAAATCAAGAGTTGTCACACCCCTAAATTTGCATAAAAGTCTAATAAGATATTGGCGTCAACAAATACCCCGAAAATTACGCACGCAAGGTCGTAAGTATGGAGCATACATGATATACCCCGTCAAATCTATTAGGCACAATAACTAGGAAAACCCACTTGAAATAAACCCGTAAACTCCATCACCAAAGCAAAGCAACACATCAACCCTAGGTGAGTGCAATCCGACACAACCTAAACTAACTTAGGTAGAAAGCATGGTAAAAATGCGGTAAATAAACGCAATGAAACTACACTACAAAGCAAGTAAATAAAGCAAGTAAAGCTAATTGTGAAAGCATGTAAATTAACTACAAAGCAAGAATTAAAGAAATACAAACTATATTAAATGGAGAGGATGATGAATAGTGCACACATATAAACCCAAATGGGTGTCAAACCAAGTGAGGAAGAAGAATGAGCTCTCCACCTCCAAACCCTAAGCTATTCTAACTTGAAACTAATTATATCTATCTATTACAAAAAAAATCTTTTATATAGTAACTGGTTTTAGAATTAAAGGAAAAAGAAAAGAAAAGAAAGTAAAGGAAATTGTCGAGAAACTGGCAGGATCGATCGATTGACCCAAAACATCGATCGAATCGATCGAGCAGGTCCAAGCCTTTTGTCTTCTTTCGTAGGCTTAAATTTGAACCGCGGTTGGTCAGGGTCCAAGGTACGGAGGACCGGCACTCTGTTTCTTGGCCTTCTTGGTCCATAAAAAGGGGGGAAAGGGTTGCCAACGAAAATGGCCATAACTCCGTCATCTGGACTCCAAACGACGTGCCGTTTGCGGCCACGCGATGCTAACTCAACGAAATTCACATTCGTGGAATTTACATGAGCTAAAAATGAAATGTGAATTGATTAAAATTCCCTTGAAGTAGCATCCAGCGATGAAACTTCTCCGAAATGCAACCGAACCACACTTTTAGCGTTCCAATACCTACAAAAGCACAATTAAACCCTGCAAAAGCATGTATATATCCAAATCCAAGGTTGTCTGGTTAATGAGCATAAATATAGGCATTAAGGATCGTAAAAATGCTAGAATGCATAAAGATATAGGGCGGAAATATGCAATATTTGTGTCGTATCAGTGAGACCCATATTAATTATGGCTAAAAGTTTATAAAATATTTCATTTCGTCAAATTTTATAAATCGTGTGTTACCCACAATTTTCCAAACATATTGTAGTAAAACAGGTGAGAAAATACTACATTATTTATGTTTTGAGAAATTTAGATCACTGGCAAGCAAACGCACATTTTTTAGATTTAGAAATAAATGGGATGACTCAAATTAATATGAATATTAAAATTGAAAAATGTTATGGCATGAAAAATTGGATATTGTGATATATACACACACACACACATATATATACATATATGTATGTATATGTATACGTGTGTGTATATATGTATGTAGTACGTATATATGTGTGTATGTGTGTGTGAATAATGTTAGTGGAAATTATTTTATGTAACCATCATTATTTAGCCAAACATAAGTGTAATACCCCGTATTTTTGCTCATATATTTTGTATTGATTACTATTGCTCGTGTGCATGACGATTGTGTTAATTATTGTGACTTTTAATTTTTGTGTTGTAATTAATTTAATTCGAGAAAATTAAATTATATGTGAATGACTTGTAATCTAATAATATCTTTGTGATTTATTTTTATATTTCGAGTTAGTAAAATTTGATCTGGTTTTGGGAGAAACAAAGTCCCAAAGTGGTATTTTTAGTATGATGGTTTGCGCCCAGGTTTGGATGATCCTTTAGTTTAAGTCTAAGGAAAAAAATTTCAATTGAGTCCATTTGTATGTTATTGACTTATTCTTGAAAAAAAACTTGTTTGAGTCATAGCTAGATTTTTATATTGTCACGATCTCCACTTTATCTATGACGTGATTGTTTAGAAGACGTAGCGGCCAAGCTTCAAATATAGATTATGCTGAGTTTTATTGGTGCAAGTTTCACGTCTTCATTCAGATTGAATTCTGCGATACTCTCATGTATGAATGCATAATGTTTATAGGACTCAAAAAATGTTTTAATGATGATATTTTGTTTATAAGTAATTTTAAAATGTCAAAAATGTTTTTAAATAGTTTTAACTTTGCTTATTTTGAGATAAACACTTTTTAGAGTCGTATGAACTCTCTCCTTGAGTTTAGAGACTTCAAACGACATGAACAGTCATTCAAACGATATCTCACTGTCATTAAAACGACATGGACAAGTCGTTCAAACGACTTGTTTATATCGTTCGAATGACATGGAGATATCGCTCAAATGACCTACCGAATTAAGTTTTTTATTTAAGGCTTTTTTTTCTCAGAATTTTGAAGTGTGCAAAACCAAAATACAGTTTAGAACAGTTTCATATTTCTGCATAAGTTTTCTAAGGTTTTCATAGACAAAAAACCATCCGCAGTGTTTAAGAAGATTCGAGATTTCATGTACAATTGCTATAGAGATTTTGTTTGCACCATCTGGAGTTTGTTCATTCATATTTAACAAGTTGTTCGTTAAGTTTTATGGTGAAGAAGCGGAGGATCTTGTGTTCCTAATCATAGACTATTGCCAAAGCTACATCGGTGGACACTGAAGCACTCGTAGACGCGTGTGTTGTGGACGAGTATCGTGGAAGGATTTCTACGTGGGAACTGTGGAGGAGAGGTTAAAGAAAAGAAGAGCATCAAGGCTTATGGGGATCGAGTCATTGTGTAACTCTATCTGTCTTCCTTTTGTAAAACAGTATCATAGTGAGAGTTTGGCTTGGGCCATCCGAGGCTTTTTCCCTTAGTATTTTCTTCATACAACCGATATTGTGAACTTTAATTTATTTTATTCTCTTTAATCATCTAAATGCATGGAGGTCCTTTGACCAAGCGAATAGTTACTACGAGCTACATTGTCCCGTGCGAGTTATTGGTGCCACTCATGAGGCCATTTGAGAGGTATTTCGGGGTTTCACCATCCAACTCCATGTTTTCGAGCCTAAGTGCAGATGTTCTCAAATTATCATCGTGCTCTCATAACCTAGATTTCATAACCATGCGATCAGTTCTTACAAGTTACATTGGTCCCGTGCAAGGTGTTAGCACCGCTCACAGGGCCGTCTGGGGAGTGTTTCGAGGTTTCGTTCTCCAACGCCATGTTTTCAAGCCTAACTGCACATATTCTCAAATTAAGGTCATGCTCTCTAATCATGGGTCTTGTGGACACTTGGTTCGTTCCTACGAGTTACATTGGTCCTATGCGAGGTGTTGGCATCGCTCACGAGGCCGTTTTGGGGCTTCCCCCTCCAACGCCATGTTTTCAAGCCTAAGTGAAGATATTCTTAAATTATCATCATGCTCTTAAATCGAGGGTACCATGATGACACAGTCAATTACTATGAGTTACATTAGTCTTGTGTAAGGTGTTGGCGCCGCTCACCAGGCCATTTTGGGGTTATTTTGGGCCCTCCAATGCGATCTTTCCAAGCCCAAATGAAGATATTATCAAATTATCTATGTGCTCTCAAAACATGGGTCCTTTTAACTCATGGTCAGTTCCTATAAGTTACATTGATCTCGTGCGAGGTGTTGGCGCCATTCACTGGGCCGTCATAAAGATGCATCGATATATTGCCCCTGATGCCATTTTTTCAAGCCTAAGTGTAGATATTATCAAATTATCACCGTGTTCTCAAACTAGGGGTCCCGTGACCAAGCGGTCAGTTCCTACCAGTTATATTATCCCGTGCAAGGTGTTGGCACCACTCATGGCTCCATTTCGGGGATGTTTTGGGGTTTCCCCCTCCAACGGCATATTTTCGAGCCTAAGTGCAGATGTTCTCAAATTATCACCGTGCTCTCGAATTGAGGGTCCCGTGACCAGGCAGTCAGCTCTAACGAGTTACATTGATCTCGTGCGAGGTGTTGGTGCCATTCAAAGGGCCATTTTGAGGGTGTTTTGGTGTTTCTCCCTCCGTCATTAAGTTTTCAAGACTAAGTGCATATATTCTCAAATTATCACCGTGCTCTCAAACCGTGGGTTCCCTGACCATGCGATCTATTCCTACGAGTTTCATTGGTCCCGTGCGATGTGTTGGCATTGCTGACGGGGCCGTTTGGGGGGTGTTTATGGGTTTCACCCTCCAACGCCATGTTTTCAAGCCTAAGTGTATATATTCTCCAATTATCACCATGGTCTCAAAACACGGGTTCCATGGCCATGCGGTCAATTCCTACAAGTTACATTGGTTCGTGTGAGATGTTGGCCACGCTCACAGGGCCTTTAAGGGGTGATTCGGGGTTTCATCCTCCAACACCATATTTTCAAGGCTAGGTGCATATATTCTCAAATTATAATCTTCCTCTCAAATCAGGGGTCTCATCACCACATGGTTAGTTCCTACGAGTTACACTGGACCCATGAAACGTGTTGGCGCCGCTCACGAGGCCGTTTTCGGGGTATTTCAGGGTTTCGTCCATCAACGCCATGTATTCAAGCCTATGTGCATATTCTCAAATTATCATCATGCTCTCAAACTATGGGTCCCATGACCACGCGGTCTGTTCTTATAAGTTACATTGGTCCCGTGCAACGTATTGACGCCACTCACTGGACCGTTTGGGGGCTGTTTTGGGATTTTTCCCTCCAACGCCATTTTTTCAAGCCTAAGTGCAGATATTCTCAAATTATCATTGTGCTCTCAATTCTTGGGTCCTATTACCACGCGGTCAGTTCCTATGAGTTAAATTGGTCCCGTACGACGTGTTGGCACCACTCAAAGGGTCGTTTATGGGTGTTTCAAGGTTTTGCACTCCAACGCCATGTTTTCAAGCTTAAATGCAGAAATTCTTAAATTATCCTCGTGCTTTTAAACCCCGGGTCCTGTAACCATGCGTTCAATTCCTACGAGTTACATTGGTCTCGTGTACGATGGTGGCACCACTCACAGGGACGTCTAGGGGGTGTGCCAGGATTTTTCCCTCCAACGCCATGTTTTCAAGCCTAAGTGCAGATATTCTCAAATTATCGTCACATTCTCAAACGATGGGTCCTATGACCTCGCGGTCCGTGCGAGGTGTGGGCATCGCTTACAGGGCCATTTGGGGGGCGATTCGGGGTTTTGACCTCCTACGCCACGTTTTTAAGCCTAAGTGCAGATATTCCCAAATTATTGATGTGCTCTCAAACTGTGGGTCCTGTGACCATGCGGTCAATTTCTATGACTTACGTAGGCCCCGTGCCAGGTTTGGCACCATTCACGGGGTCGTTTGGGTAACGTTTGGGGGTTTCTCCCTCAAACGCCATATTTTCCAGCCTAAGTGGAGATATTCTCAAATTATCATCGTGCTCTCAAACCCTGGATTATGTAACCCCGTGATTAGTTCCTACGAGTTATATTGTTCTGTATGAGGTGTTAACGCCACTCACGGGGCCGTCTGGGAAGTGTTTTGGGGTTTCGCCCTCTATCGCTATGTTTTCAAGCCTAAGTACAAATTTTCTTAAATTATCATCGTGCTCTCAAACCGTGGGTCCCGTCACTACGTGGTCAGTTCTTACGAGTTACATTGGTCTCATGAAAGGTTTTGGCACCACTCACGGGGCCGTCTTGGGGTTTTTCCCTCTAACACCATGCTTCATATATTTCAAAATTATCATCGTGCTCTCAAATTATGGGTACCGTGACCACACGGTCAGGTTCTATGAGCTACATTGGTCCCATGCGAGATGTTGTCGCCTCTCATGTGGCCGTGTGAGTGGTGTTTCAGGGTTTCTCCCTCCAATGCCAGGTTTTTAAGCCTAGGTGCATATATTCTAAAATTATCACCGTGCTCTCAAACCCTAGATTCCGTGACCACGCGGTCAGTTCCTACGAGCTACATTTGTCCCGTGCAAGGTGTTGACGCCACTCACGGGCCATCTAGGGAGGGTTTCGGGGTTTTTCTCTCCTATGCCATGTTTTCAATCCTAAGTGCATATATTCTTAAATTATTATCGTACACTCAAACTGTTGGTCCTATGACCACAAGTTCAGTTCCTACGAGCTATATTGGTCACGTGCGAGGTGTTGGCACCGCTTACAAGACCGTCTAGGGACGGTTTTGGGGTTTCTTCCTGTAATGCCATATTTCTAGGCCTAAGTGCAAATATTGTCAAATTATCGCCACGATGTCAAACCGTGACCACGATGTCAGTTCCTACGAGTTACATTAGTCCCATGTGAGGTGTTGGCACCACTCACGGGGTCATTTGAGGGGTATTTCGAGGTTTTTCCCTCCAACACCATGTTTTCAAGCCTAAGTGCAGGTATTCTAAAATTATCATCGTTCACTCAAACCGGGGGTCTATGACCACGCGGCCAGTTCCTATGTGCTACAATGGTCTCATACGAGGTGTTGGCATCGCTCACGGGTCCATTTGGGGGTGTTTTGGGGTTTCGCCCTCCAATGCCATATTTCAAGCCGAAGTGCAGATTTTCTCAAATTATCATCGTGTTATCAAACTGTGGATTCCATGAGCACGCAGTCAGCTCTTACGAGTTGCATTGGTCTCATCCGAGGTGTTAGAACTGCTCACAGGGCCGTTTGGGGGTGTTTCGGGATTACACCCTCCTACTCCATGTTTTCAACCCTAAGTGAAAATATTTTCAAATTATCATTGTGCTCTCAAATCGTGGGTCCCATGACCACGCGCTCAATTAATATATGTTATATTGGTTCCGTGCAAGGTGTTGGCGCCGCTCATGGGGCTGTATGGGGAGTGTTTCGAGAATTCCCTCCAACGCCATGTTTTCAAAACTAAGTGTAGATATTCTCAAATTATCATTGTGCGCTCAAACCGGGGGTCTCGTGGTCATGGGTCAATTCCTACGAGTTACATTATCCCGGGAGAGGTGTTGGCATCGATCACGAGTTCGTTTTGGGGGTGTTTTGGGATTTTACCCTCCGACGCCATATTTTCAAGCCTAAGTGCTGATATTCTCAAATTATCATCCTGCTCTCAAATCGTGGGTCCCGTGACCATGCAGTCAGTTCCTACGAGTTACTTTTGTCCTGTACGAGGTGTTGGTGTCGCTCACGGGGCCGATTGATGGGTGGTTTGGGGTTTGCACTCCAATGCCATGTTTTTAAGACTAAGTGCAGATATTCTCAACTTATCGTTGTGCTCTCAAATCGGGGGTCTTGTGACCACTCGGTTAATTTTTACGAGTTACATTGGTACCGTGGGTGGTGGCATCATTCACAGGGCCGTTTGGGGGATATTTCAAAGTTTCGCCCTCCAACGCCATGTTTTCAAGCCTAAGTGCAAATATTCTCAAGTTATTATTGCGCTCTCAAATCGTGGGTCCCATGACCATGTGTTCTATTCCTACGAGTTACATTTATCCCGTGCGAGGTGTTGGTGCTACTCAGGGGACCGCCAGGGGGGTGCTTCTGGGTTTCACCCTCCAATGTCGTATTTTCAAGCCTATGTGTAGATATTCTCAAATCATCACCGTGTTGTCAAACTACGGGTTTCTGACCACGCATTTTGTTCCTACAAGTTACATTGGTCCCGTGCGAGGTGCTGGCGCCATTCACGGGACCGTTTGGCGATGTGTTGGGGTTTCTCCCTCCAATGCCATTTTTTCAAGACTAAGTATAGATATTCACAAATTATCATCGTGCTCTCAAACCGTGGAGTACACACATCGCACTCGTACGCAGGACGATATGACCTGGGGATATACTCTCCCTGTTCTTCAAGCCAGGGGATTCACCCACATCACGCAACCTCCCCGGATCGCACTAGATAAAATATATAATTTGGTTGTTCCAACCCTACGCCAAAGGAAAGCCCGTGGAATCAGCCTCTAAAGTACAAATATACCAATCACACACAGATATATTTATTCGTATCATATTATATATACTGTAACCACATCGTATATATAATCTATATCACTTCTCAATATATATATGGCTATAATTGCCAAACTCTTATAGTGATACCCCGAAACCCCGAATGTTCCCATTCGTAATAGTATATAAGTATTTACCCACTTAAAATACTAATC
This sequence comes from Sambucus nigra, assembly GCA_949130495.1. NCBI lineage: Eukaryota > Viridiplantae > Streptophyta > Magnoliopsida > Dipsacales > Adoxaceae > Sambucus > Sambucus nigra. Next base: position 228,287,934 of record OX422219.1, read on the forward strand.
ATATAAGTATTCTCTCACTTAATATATAACTCGCACCTTAATCACTTCTAAGGATTTTAATATAAACCCAAATATACCAACTCGTGGTAATTAGATAAGCATACTAACTACTTATCTTGATTCCATCGGTATTGCATCACCTATGATAATAGTCGTCAATAGACGTATAGGATATCCGCTCAATTGTCCTTAGCCCATATCCTAAATTCCATCCTAATCGCATCCTATGATTTTCTCGATTATAATAGGCCCATATTTATTCTAACCGCATAAATATATCTATACGCGCTTGCTGAATGATTCTCTCGAATGTCTCTCATCCCAAACATTCATTAAATCCATACCTCGGATCGTAGGTTCCCTCTTTTGATCCAAGGTTTACTCACCCTTAATACCATTACCTAGGAGTTCTAATATCACTTCTAGAATCCCCTAAAATAATCTCTAAACAATTTCAGTCTTAATTCTCCCAATACCAGGTTTGATTTCTAACTAATGATTTCGATCTCGAACACGCACTTTAGATTGCCGGTTTCAACCCAAAACTCTTCCGAAATTCCGGGTCGATCTGCCACCCAATTTTCGCGCATTTTTTAAAATGGGACCCTGTCCGCGAGCCTGGTTACAAGTCCAAACTGTAGCTTTGCATATATTAAAAACCCCACTTTTCCAGGCTCGGGTCCCGTCCGGCATTGTATTTAGGAGAATTAAATACAAGTGAGAACATTATAATCATAATAATCATGCTGAGTTCTGTCTCCCAAAAAAAAACAATTCTCCCTTCTTTATCAAAAAATCCAAAAACATTTCTCCCTTCTTTATCAAAAAAATCCAAAAACATTTCTCCCGTGATGACACGGTTAGTTACTATGAGTTACATTGGTCTCGTGCGAGGTGTTGGCACCGCTCACAAGGCCGTTTTCGGGTTATTTTAGGGTTTTGCCATCCAACGCGATGTTTGCAAGACCAAGTGCTGATATTCTCAAATTATCTTTGTGCTCTCAAATAATGGGTCCGGTAACCTCGCGGTCAGTTCCAACGAGTTACATTGGTCCTGTACGAGGTGCTGGCGCCGCTCACAGGGCCATTTGGGGGTGTTTCTAAGTTTCTCCCACCAATTGCTTGTTTTCAAGCCTAAGTGCATAAATTTTCAAATTATCACCGTCCTCTCAAACCGGGCCTTCGACGCTATATTTTCAAGCCTAAGTGCTGATATTCTCAAATTATCATCCTGCTCTCAAATCGTGGGTCCCGTGACCATGCGGTCAGTTCCTACGAGTTACTTTTGTCCTGTACGAGGTGTTGGTGTCGCTCACGGGGCTGATTGGTGGGTGGTTTGGGGTTTTGCACTCCAATGCCATGTTTTTAAGACTAAGTGAAAATATTCTCAACTTATCGTCGTGCTCTCAAATCGGGGGTCTTGTGACCACTCGGTCAATTCTTACGAGTTACATTGGTACCGTGTGTGGTGGCATCATTCACAGGGCCGTTTGGGGGATATTTCAAAGTTTTGCCCTCCAACGCCCAGTTCATCATATTGAAATGTATCAATCTGCAGCAGAAATCTATTCAATCTCTAATGAGATGAGGTGCTGAGCTTTATCAAGCCCTTTGACCGGGGCTGCACATATCTGGTTCACTTCTCTTCTTAAAAATTCAGTTGAAAATTTCAAAGGTTTGGCTGAGCAGTTTATTCCTAACTTCTATTTTGGGGTAGGACCTCAGAAGAAGACGACTCACTTGCTTTATGTAAAGCAATGGAAGAATGAAAGCCTCAGAGACTTCATCGCGAGGTTCAACAAGGAAAAATTGGAGGTAGAAGATTATGAAGAGAGCATAGCCATGACAGCCCTTATTGGAGGACTTCAGAAGGGAAAGCTACTTTGGAAGCTTACTGAAGACACTCTAAAATCTATGGCTCAGCTGTTAGAAATAGCTGCAAAGGTTATGAATATAGAAGAAGAAATGGCTTCAAACTATGAGGATGAGATTGGAAAATAGAGGACTGCAGACGATAAGTTTGCACACTATACTCCTCTAACTATGAGCTGCGAACACATCCTCAATGAAATAAACAATTATATATCCCTGAGATGGACGGAGAAGCTAAAGGCCCCTACACATAAGAGAAACAAGAATTTATGGTGTGAATTCCATCTGGATTACAACCATCTGACTAACAAGTGCTTCGCCCTGAAGGACGAGATTGAGAAGATTTTAATGTCGGGAAAGCTCAGAAAGTATGTGGATGGTAGAGCTTCTAAGGGGGGAAGAGACGACCCCAAAAAGAAAAGAAACTATTCAGCTAAGAACTTCACAGCCATCCCAGAGGATACCTTTCCCGATTACATGGTGGTCAGTGACTCTTTAATCTCGACGGTTACCATTTTCCCTAGCGTAGTGATGAGAGGGGGATATGTTAGTGAAATATCTTTGCCCACTTACATGATTTCCACTCACTCTAAGGACGATGATTCAACACAACAAGGAGAATATTTACACTTCGTTGTCTTTGACCCACTCTTCTCATACGAAGAAATCAACACATCAGGCTAGATTTAGGAAGATATAGACTATCTGATCAAGATAGATCGTCGGTCTTTCCCTCATTTGTGAAAATCTAAGGAAACACAATGATCGGGCCGACCAGAATCCCCAGGTGTAGATGCAATCAATATGATAATAATCCAGGAGAAAAAAATAAGACAAGGAGAAGGAGAGAGAAGGGGGAGATCATACCGAATAGGACAAGAAGAGGAAGACTGATAAAGCTCCTCCTTTTAATCCTTTTAAGGGAAATAACCACCTACTAGTTTTAGCCCCAAGGCAAGAGACTCCACCACAACCTTTAACGTCTAGGTTGCATCTTTTGGAATTAAAGTTCATGAGTTTCGCCCAGAAATAACCCCTAAACGGTCCCGTGAGTGGCGCTAACACCTCCCGCGGGATACATGTAACTCATAGGAATAGAACGTGACGTCACGGGACCCAGGATTTGAGAGCACGATAATAATTTGAGAATATATGCACTTAGGCTTGAAAACATAGCGTTGGAGGGAAAATCCCCGAAACACCCCCGAGATAGACCCATAAGCGGCACCAACACCTTTCACGGGACCAATGTAACTCGTAGGAACTGATCGTGTGTCCATGAAAAATAGGGTTTGGGAGCATGATGATAATTAGAGAATACTTGCACCTAGGCTTGAAAACATGGCGTTGGAGGGTTAAACCCCAAAACACTACCCAGACGGCCCCGTGAGCGGTGCCAACACCTCGCACGGGACTAATGCAACTCGTAGAAATTGACCACATGGTCACGGGACCCACGATTTCAGAGCGCCACGATAGTTTTAGAATATATGCACTTAGGCTTGAAAACATGGCATTGGACCGTGAAACCTCGAAACACCCTCGAAACGGCCTCGTGAATGACACCAACACCTCGCACGGGACTAATGTACACTTTCCAAAAGATAAACAACATAATATACTTCTTTTATCAAAACAAGTAAGAAATGAATGTGAAATTTGGCTTCAAAGTACCTCTTTTGTAAATGAACAACTTGATACAGTTGGTGAAGAAAGTTTGTCCCAGATAAGAAATCTATGTGAAATTGGTATAGTATATCTACAAAAAAATGGCTTAAGAGATTCCTGCCCTTAGGGTCTTTTAAGTCTTTTAAGGCTAGATGACATAACTAATGTGCACTTTAAGTCCAAAGGTCACACATGCGCGTCACCGACCAAATTGTGATTTGGTTAGAGGTTCGTGGGTTTTAGGTCTTTTTTAAGCCAATATTATCTTTTCGGCCAAAGATTATTTGGGGTTTTTAACTAAATTTTTGGGTTGAAATTATTTTCTAAAATTCACAATTTATATTTGTTGAATAAAGCTTGCTATAAAACGTCATCATTTTAGACTAATTAAATCATCAGTGAATCTACAGAGTTAATAATAAATGATTCAATCTGAACTTTCCATGTTTGCCCATCTTATTCCTTCATAAAATTAGAGATAGTGTCACCATTATTAGTTTGTGGAGAAATCACATTGTATTTCTTCTTGGGCTTGACATATACCATTTTATCACGAGAGGCAGATTCTCATCGCCCTTCCATTGTAAGCACCACAACATGGACTAATTCTTTCTTGAGTAGTGAATATCCAAATTTTCAACTCGGTATTTGTAGGGATATCAATCCTATAATAATGATAAATAAACATAATTGCAATGTTAAAAGGAGAACACGTATTTATGTGCTTCAATAGGTCGGTTTGTCTACATCCACAGGAAAAGGAATTCATGTATTTATAAATGGAAGATGAGGAAGAAGACAAATGGGAGTGACAAGGTTATTTGCTGATAGTCCAAGTCGTGGATATAAGCACTACACTTAAATGCACTTTTAGTAATAGACTAATTTTATGATTACTAACAATATTATACCATTACTATTTCTTACCAGATAGTACCATCAGTAATCTAATAATCATTACAAAAATTAATTCAATATTTTAAAAGTGGAAAAAATCCCTCCCAATCTATAGAGACTCTCCCCGACTCTCACCTACCTAAACAAAAAGGCTCACAACCTTCTTCTCAAAACTCTCCGCCTCAATCTCGCATCATACCTTTTCTCGACCTCAGAGTTCTTCTCAAACTCCATCTTTGTCACCTTAGGTTTCTCAGACTTCCAGCGTCTTCTCAAACAACATCGTTATTATCTCAGAATCGTGGGTTTCACGATTTGGGGATTTTGATGTAAGCCTAATGTATGTAATTGTATAATAATTGCCATATCTAATATGATGTAAATGTATATAGTGTGTCCTATTAGTATTTGGGGATTTTGATATTTGAGGTTAGGGTTTTGAAAGGAAAAATTTAGGTTTTGATACATTTATCTCCACATGGTACATTGATTTTGAGATTCAGTGTTTATAAGATGCACTGCATAAGATTAATTTATTTATTTCGTTTAATTATTTATATCTCCACATGGTATAAACATATTTGATATTCTTATACTTTGGTGGTTGATTCATTTGAATGGAGACAAGATTTTGGTGGTCGTGTATTATTGTTGAGGGTCATTCGTCGAGAACACCAAATATATATATATTTTTCCTGAGAGGTAAGCCTTTTGAAATTTCAATTCCCCCTATTTTTTATATGACTCCACTAATCTCATCAACTATCTGCATTTTTTTTATAAACCATGTTGGTGGTGTTTGCTTAAAAAGTTTAAAGATTTTTACTTTTATCATCTTTATGTTTTATACTATATGTGCATATTAGAATGCTTATTTTTATAATTACTTCCCCCTCACCCCTAATTATTAGAAAGTCTCAATGCTTTTCTATGGATTGATGCTAACATCAAGATTATATATATATATATATATATATATATATATATATATATATATATATATATATATGCCTGTGTGTGTGTGTGTGTTATTTCAAGTTTTTTAATGATAAAAGGTTTTTTGGGGAGTTCTGACATGTCGTGGTCAAATGAATGTAACAATAACAGATAAAAAGAACGGAATAGAGAGGGGGGGGTTAAAGAATCCCCCATTACTTTTGATAGTAAGGCTTGATTGGTTCAGAGATCCTCAGCGAAAAAATCTTCTTCGGCTCGTATTGCCTTTGAGTTTCAGGTTAGGATACTCTCTCTCTCTCTCTCTCTCTCTCACACACACACACACACACACACACACACATATACACGCATGTGTTTAGACAATTTTCAAATTATAGATATGCCTGTGTTTAGTGGATTTCATATTGTTGATCAGATAGTATATTTCCTATTTCATATATGCAGTAATAGAGTTGTTTAGAGAGATATTAGTTGTTGGGCTGATAGCAATATCTACAACACTTGCTTGTGTTACTTTTGCATGTGGTCATTTGGGCTAATAGCAGATTTTGTAATAGAGTTGTTATATTTTATGTTTTCATGTCAGTTATGTGTAATTGGTCAAAATGCCTAGGGATTGTATACAATGCATGATTTGAACTCTATGGAACGAAAACATTTTGCAGAGATGTAGGCCTTGATTCAAGTCCTTTAAAGTTTATATATTATGGATATATTAACTAATATTGATCTTTTTCTTATGATATACTTCAAAGGTGTTGTTCTCAAATAGATAGACAAAGTGTATTTATCATTAGTAATAATATAATTATTGTTATCATTTTATATTCTATTGCATTATTTTCTTAAAAATTTCTGTGGTAATGATCTTGAATTTTCTTGCAATGTTTGGTTCCAAATTGGAAAAGGTTCAGCATGGAGATGTGACTATACTGCCAACTCTTGTCACACACAATAGACGATATAGAGGCTTATGAAATCTATATTATAAACAATAATTTGAATTTTGATGAATAAGTAATCTCAGAACTAGTTATGGCTTGTTTTAGGTAAGCCGGACAAAGTAGTAATTCTCAAGGCTACTTGTTCAAGTTTTGAATATTCCATAAGCCATTCATTTCTTTAAGTGAAGGTCATTGCTTAAAAGTTTTATTTTTGAATATTAATGTCAAATTCCTTTAATTCATTTTTTCCTTTCTGTCATGTTCGCTGGCCATTACCAATCTTGTTGGTTCAGTATCTCAACTTTCAATCTTGGATGTGCACGAGTAGGAGTTATTGGCTTTGGTATGATTTGAGATTGGGTTTTACCTATTTGAGCTTCCAGTTATTCCATTTGTGAGTTCTTGTTCTGCTGGAAATTAGCACCGAAAAACTCTTATTATCCACTTTATATAATTAACAAGGGACTTGAATGAAACACTTTTACTTGGTCCACATTATTCACTAGCCGAATAAATAAGTAGATTGATATTTCCCAAGAATAATTAATATAAAAGCATTGATGTTAGTGGTAAATAAATTTATGCTATTTATTTGGACTTGGTCATAAATCCATTGTATACTTCTTAAGAAATTTACTTAACTCGTGATCTAATTTTTGTTGAAGGCCCATAATTGAGTTTTTAATTGTTTAGTTATCAAGCATGAGCTCATTCTTTTATTACTTCATATTGTAAACAAGCTGAACAATTCAACTACATATTACTTGTTTAGTTAGCCATGTTTTTTGAAGTTAATAAAAACTGAGTGAGTGACAAGTGTATTCTGTTTCTTTTAGGAAGAGCTTATAACTACAAAGTCAAATTTATCTAACTCGGGTGGAAGGGAGGCTAGTGAAGTTGCATTTCACCGGAGGCTAGTGAAGTTGCATTTCACCGGAGGCTAGTGAAGCTGCATTTTTCCGAACAACATTCCACAGCAAAATAAAACTCAATGAAGGATTAAGAGAATGTTTCATAGGAAATTTGAGCATCTCACACTACATCATATTAGGCGGATGGTCACGGCCAAATCCCCTGACCAGGATAGTGAGTCGTGACCATATTGGGCGTGACCAATTTGGTGGGACACATACCTAAGGGGTCATGGGAGATGGTCGCAAACTACAGTCGTGACACATACACAGAGATGGTCACGACCAAAGGCCATAACCCATACTTTAATATATGATTTTGGTCACGGCCCTAGTCACGGATCAAGTCCGTGACCCACCCTTCGGAATATGAAAATGGTCACGGCCCTAGTCACGGCCCAAGTCCGTGATCCATACTTTGGAATATGAAAATGGTTACGGCTCTGCTCACGGTTCATGTTCGTGACTAGGACTTTGACATCACAAAATAGTCACCACCCTAGGCCGTGACCCTTTTATATGCGTGAGAAAATAAATAGAGATGGTCATGGACATTGGCCATGACCATTTTTAACTATAATAAAAAAAATTGGGCAGAATTTCCTTTGTTTTGGGGACATTCTTAAACCTAAGATGTCACCAGATCCCGTGCGAGGTGTTGATGCCTCTCCCGGACTGTTTGGGGGGTGTTTCGGGATTTCTCCCTCCAATAACAAGTATTCAATCCTAAGTGTAGATGTTCTCAAATTATCACCGTGCTCTCAAATCGTGTGTCCCATGACCATGCGTTCAGTTCCTACGAGTTTCATTGGTCCCGTGCGAGGTGTTGGAACCACTCAGGGGGTGTATGGGGGGTTTCTCCCTCCAATGCCATGTTTTGAAGCCCACGTGTATATATTCTCAAATTATCACCCTGGTCTCAAATCATGGGTCCCATGAGCCCGCGGTCAGTTCTTAAGAGTTACATTGATCTCGTGCGAGGTGTTGGTACCGCTCACGAGAACCGTTTGGGGCTGTTTCGGGGTTTCGCCATCTCACACCATGTTTTCTTAAATTATCATCGTGCTCTCAAACCGTGGGTCCCGTGACCACATGGTCTGTTCTTAAAAGCTACATTGGTTCCCTACGAGGTGTTAGCACCGCTCTGACCATTGGTTTTTTTTGGGGATTTCGCCCTCTAGCGCCTTGTTTTTTAAGCCTAAGTTCAGATATTGTCAAACTATCACCGTGCTCTCAAACCGTGGGTCCCGCGACCATGTGGTCAGTTCCTGTGAGTTACATTGGTCCCCTGCGAGGTGTTGGCACCACTCATTTGGCCGTTTCGGGGTGTTTATAGGTTTCTCCCTCCAATGCCATGTTTTCAAGCCTAATTGCATAGATTCTCAAATTATCACCGCGCTTTCAAAGCATGGGTCGCATGACCACGCGATCAGTTCCTACGAGTTACGTCGGTCTCCTGTGAGGTGTTGGCATCGCTCACAGGACTGTTTGGGGGGTGTTACGGGGTTTCGCCCTCCAATGCCTTATTTTCAAGCCTAAGTGAAGATATTCTCAAATTATCGCCTTGCTCTCAACCATGGGTCCTGTGACCATGCAGTCAATTCCTATAAGTTACATTGGTCCTATGCGAGGTGTTGGCACCTCTCATGGATCCGTCTATGGGGTGTCTCAGGGTTTCACCTTCCAACGCCATGTTTTCAAGCCTAAGTGAAGATATTCTCAAATTATCGTCAGGCTCTCAAACCCTGGATTTTGTGACCACACGGTCAGTTCCTATGAGTTACATTGGTCCCGTACGAGGTGTTGGCGTCGATCACAAAGCTGTTTGGGGAGTGTTTCGAGGTTACGCTCTTTAACGCCATGTTTTCAATCCTAGGTGCAGATATTCTTAAATTATCACAGTGCTCTCAAATCATAGGTCTCGTGACCACGCGGTCAGTTCCTATGAGTTACATTGGTCTCGTGCGAGGTGTTGGCACCACTCATAGGGACATTTGGGTTTTTTAGGGTTTCGCCCTTCGATGCTATGTTTTCAAGCCTAAGTACAGATATTCTCAAATTATCGCCGTGCTCTTCAATCAAGGGTTCCGTGACCATGCAGTTAGTTCCTGCCAGTTACATTGGTCCCGTGTGAGGTGTTGGCACTGCTCCTATGTCCGTTTGGGGGGTATTTCGGGTTTATGCCCTCAAACGCCATGTGTTTCAAGCCTAAGTGCATATATTCTTAAATTATCATTGTGCTCTTAAACCGTGAGTGCATATATTCTAAAATTTTCTCCGTGATCTCAAATCGTGGGTACCATGACCACATGGTCTGTTCCTACAAGATACATTGGTTCCCTACGAGGTGTTAACACCGCTCACGGGACCATTGGGTTTTTTTGGGATTTCTCTCTCTAACGCCTTGTTTTTAAGCCTAAGTTCAGATATTGTCAAATTATCACCGTGCTCTCAAACCGTGGGTCTCACGACCACGCGGTCAGTTCCTGCGAGTTACATTGGTCCCGTACGAGGTGTTGGCACCACTCATGGGGCCGTTTCGGGGTGTTTATAGGTTTCTCCCTCCAACGCCATGTTTTTAAGCCTAATTGTATAGATTCTCAAATTATCATCGTGCTGTCAAAGCGTGGGTCGCGTGACCACGCGATCAATTCCTATGAGTTACATTGGTCCCATGTGAGGTGTTGGCGCTGCTCACGGGATTGTTTGGGGGGTGTTATGGAGTTTCGCCCTCCAACGCCTTATTTTCAAGCCTAAGTGAAGATATTCTCAAATTATCGCCTTGCTCTGAAACCATGGGTCCCGTGACCACGCAGTCAATTCCTATGAGTTATATTGGTCCCATGCGAGGTGTTGGCACCTCTCATGGAGCCGTCTATGGGGTATCTCGGGGTTTCACCTTCCAACGCCATGTTTTCAAGACTAAGTGTAGATATTCTCAAATTATCGTCAGGCTCTCAAACCCTGGCACGCGGTCAGTTCCTATGAGTTACATTGGTCCCGTATGAGGTGTTGGCACCGGTCACGGGGCCGTTTGGGGAGTGTTTCGAGGTTATGCTATTTAACGCCATATTTTCAATCCTAGGTGCAGATATTCTTAAATTATCACCGTGCTCTCAAATCATGGGTTTCGTAACCACGTGGTCAGTTGCTATGAGTTAAATTGGTCCCGCGCGAGGTGTTGGCACCGTTCATAGGGACATTTGGGTTTTTTTCGGGGTTTCGCCCTTCAACGCCATGTTTTCAAGACTAAGTGCAGATATTCTTAAATTATCGTCGTGCTCTTAAACCAAGGGTTCTGTGACCATGCGATTAGTTTCTTCCAGTTATAATGGTCCCGTGTGAGGTGTTGGAGCTGCTCCTATGGTCATTTGGGGGTATTTCGGGTTTATGCCCTCAAACGCCATGTGTTTCAAGCCTAAGTGCATATATTCTCAAATTATCATCTTGCTCTTAAACCGTGAGTGCATATATTCTAAAATTTTCTCCGTGATCTCAAACCATGGGTCGTGTGACCACACGGTCAGCTCCTACGAGTTACCTTGCTCACGTGCGAGGTGTTGACATCGCTCATGGGTTTGGGGTTGTTTTGGGGTTTCGCCTTCCAACGCCATATTTTCAAGCCTAAGTGCAGATATTCTCAAATTATCATCGTGCTCTCAAATCGTGGGTCCCGTGACCACACGGTTAGTTCCTATGAGATACATTTATCCCCTGCGAGGTGTTGGCACCGTTCACGAGGCTATTGGGTCGGTGTTTCATTATTTTGGCCACTAACGCTATGTGTTTCAAGCCTAAGTGCAGATATTTTAAAATTACCGTTGTGCCCTAAAATCGTGGGTCTCGTGAGCTTGCGGTCAGTTCCTACGAGTTACATTGGTCCCGTGTGAGATATTGGCGTCACTTACGGGGCCATTTGGGGATGTTTCGTGGTTTCTCCCTCTAATGACGTTTTTTTAAGCCAAAGTGCAGATATTCTAAAATTATCATCGCGCTCTAAAATCGTGGGTCCCTTGACCGCGCGATCAATTCCTATGAGTAACTTTGGTCCCGTGCTAGGTTTTGGCACCGCTTATGGAAGCGTTTAGGGGGTGTTTCGGGTTTCGCACATCAACGCTTATTTTCATGCCTAACTGTAAATATTCTCAAATTATCGTTCTGATCTCAAACTGTGGGTCCTGTGACCACGCGATCTATTCCTACGAGTTACATTGGTCCCGTGCGAGGTGTTGGCACCCCTCAGGGTACCTTTTGGGAGTGTTTCGGGGTTTCTCCATCCAACGCCATATTTTCAAGACTAAGTGCAGATGTTCTCAAATTATCATCATGCTCTCAAACCGTGGGTCCCGTGACCACGTGTTCAGTTCCAATGGGCGACATTAGTTTTGTGCGAGGTGTTGGCACCACGCACAGGGCCATTTGGGGGGGGGGGTGCTTTGGGGTACCATCCTCAAACACCTTATTTCAACCTAAGTGTAAATATTCTTAAATTATCGCCGCATTCTGAAATCGTAGGTCCCGTGACCACGCAGTTTGTTCCTATGAGTTACATTGGTCCCGTGAGAGGTTTTGGCACTGCTCACGGGCTGTTTGGGGGGTGTTTCGGGATTTCGACCTCTAATGCCATGTTTTCAAGCCTCAGTGCAGATATTCTCAAATTATCTCCATGCTCTTAAACCGTTGGTCTCGTCGCCACGTTTTCAGTTCTTAATAAGTCACTTTTATTGTATTTATAACCCCGTTAATTTGTACATTCTATCATTATCGTACATGTTATTCCCCGTTCTTATGCTCATTTATTGATTAACCCCCATTTTGATCATATATATTGTGTGTGCCTTAAATGAGGTTTTATAGGCCACGGGTTTGCAAGTTGTGAAGTTCAGATAAGTTTCGAAAATGTTTCGTTGATAGTCGCAAAGTTGGGGGAAATTTAATAATTCATCATTCGGATGTTGGTTTCAAACTCTTCACGGATTTTGTATCCCTCCTCATCTTCACGTGGACTCTAACGGGGCATGAATCTGATCTAGAACGAAAAAGTTATGGATGATTCGGTTAAACTTAGGAAAAATAAAGCCAAAGCAAAACATCCTTCTTTTGAGAGAAGGTCTGAATCGATTCGGACTCTGTCGAATTGATTCGGCAGTAGACAGTGCACTTTTTCCCATTTATGAATCGATTCAGACTCGACCGATTCTGCAGTCTCAGCTTTCTCCTTATTACTAGTTTGCCCTTTTGAATAGATTTTTGGGAATTTATGTTTTGTTTTTCCTTCATTTGAAGAAATTGATTACTTTTGTTAGAAGTTGGATATATAAAAACACTTTATTCTCTCTCCTAGGTCAAGTGTACTTTATTTCACTTCCTACATGTAAAAGCCTTGAGTTCTCACAAGTTAGTTGTTGTTATTAAAAGCTTTGTTCATTTACTTCATACCTACTTGTGTTCCATTGCTTTAAATTTCATTTATTGATATATCTTTTATTGTTTTGTGTTTGCACTTGATGTCGTACTCAATATGTGGTTCCTTTGCATGTGTAGCCTAGTTTCTAGTATGACTATCTAAACTTAAGGTTAGGGGTCATAATCCCACCTCGGATGCTTGAACTTTGTATTTAGGGTTTGGTTTAGAATTGTTCTAATTGAACATCATGTGTTGATATTGGATTATCCTAGTCTCTTAACTTCCCTTGTCATGAAAGGGGTAGTTTTTGAAGCTTTACTTTAACCCCAACCCAATTTAGCAATAACTAATTAACCCTAATCCTACACTTATGAGTTTAGTCTCTACATGGTAGATGTTCGGATCTAATTAGTTATGCTCGATTATAATTAATTTGAACTAAGTCTTATCATCTTTATTAGTGAATCCACGGTGGCAGAATTATTTTCAATCCCTTTTATATCCTGAACTCAAGCTTAACTTAGTTCATTTCGGTATATCTTTGTAGTTGACTTATTATTTGTTAATTAAACACATGTTAGTTTAGCGGTTAATCACAATCACCTTTTCAAACAATCAAATAATGTTTTGCACAATTTTTGACGTTTAGAGAATATCCATTATCCTAATCTTGTTCTCCTAGGAGCCTTCAATCCCTGAGGAATACGATCCCAATCTTGACCGATTACTATTTATTGCGAAAGATTTACACTTGAATCAAACACTCTTTAGAGAGAGACCAAGATTTTGGCACCGTTGTCGGGTATTGCTCACAATTTTAGGTTAGAAGACGTTCTCTTTATGCTATTACATTCCTTGCGGTCACCATGACAACACAGTTTCCAAAATCAATCCAAATCCCATAGATGCAAGATGCTAACGGCAGTACATCAATTCCTATTATTGAATCCTCATCGTTCAACGAACATTCGGACTATTGGATACCATCTCCAACTCCTTCCGTTTTGATCTCAGCTTATATCAGAGCCCGCTTCGATCCCACGACCATGGCCGACAATTAAAGTGAGCATGGTAGTCAAAGGCAAGGCGAGCCTCCATATCGACTAATGAGGGAGTATTTAAAATTTAATTGGACCACCTCTCCATCATGTATCCTCTTTCCGTACAATGCCACGCATTTCCATTTTAGAAATATAATGATTCAATTACTTCCTACTTTCCATGGCATGGAAAGTGAGCAGCCTTATCTTCATGTTCGAGAGTTTGAGGACGTTTGCGCTACATTTAGCGACCAAAATTGTCCTCTTGATGTTACCCGAATCAAACTCTTCCCTTTCTCTTTAAAGGAAAAAGCTAAAACTTGGCTTTGGTCCTTACCTCCTAATTCCATAGGTGGTTGGCGCAATATGAAAGCGATGTTTTTAAAGAAAATTTTCCCAACCCATCGCACCAACACTCTCAAAGGTCAAATCCAAGCCTTTGTTCAAGACGAGGGTGAGACTTTCGAGCGATGTTGGGAAAAATTTAAGAGATACTTCATAAATGCCCACATCATGGCTTTGAGAAATGGAGATTAATCTCTTTTTTTCATAACACGATTTCTACAAATGCGAAACAAATGGTGGAGACAATGTGCTCTGGAGATTTCTTTGTGCTAGACCCGAATGACGCGTGGGCACACTTTAAATATTATGCCAAGACTACCCAAGCATGGGACACCTTGAACCTTAGCAAAACTAAACCGCGTTCACCCATTTTTCCCTCCTCAAGCCATGGGATATATCACCATGCTGATGGGGATGATATGTCCTTGAGAGTAGCCCAACTTACCAAGCGTATTGAGGTAATGGACCAAAAGAATCGGGAATCAGCCAATCCTTCTCCTTCGCATATAGAAGTTTCGTGTGCCATATGCGACGTGGAAGATCACTAAACCAAGGATTGTCCTAAAATACCTACGTAAAAAGTGATACTTCATGACCAAGCAAACACAATGGCCACGTATAAGAAATAATTTATAACCCCTCTAGGAGAAGGGTGTAATCCTTCATGGAGAAACCACCCCGGTTTCTCTTACAGTCAATTCCAATAAGCCCAAAATCCCCCTCACCCAAATTATCAAAATCCTCCTCCACCTTAAAATTACCAACAAACATACAATCAACTTTCTCCTCCTCAAGTACAAATGCAAGGTCCCCCTTTGGAACCCACTCCTCCGGCTATAACCCCGTATGCTCACCCGAACAAAAGAAGTCTTGAAGAAACTTTTTAAGCTTTCATAACTTCTCAACAAAAAACTAATGCTCGACTTGAACCTTAACTCTCTAAGTTAACCTCATCCTTAAGCATTCAAGAATAGGGTAAGTTCCCTTCACAACCCCAAAGGCCTGTTGGGCAACATTGTGTGACGGACACTTCGAATCCCCCTTCAAATCATGCAAAGGCTATTACCATTCTACAGAGCGGGAAAGTCGTTGGTAAGACTATCCCTCCTTCTTGCTCAACCGTTAGTTAGGAAGACGTTTCCTTAAAAGAAAGTAAGGAGAAACCTCAAGTAGAGACAAACGTGGTTTCAATGTTTACCGTTCTTGTGCCTTATCCCCCAAAGCTCATTCCTCCAAAGGGAAATGTTAACAATGACAACATCTTAGAGAAGTTCAAACAAGTGAAAATTAACATTCATCTTTTAGATGCTATTAAAAAAGTGCCCACTTATGCCAAGTTCCTAAATGGCTTGATCACTGTTAAGCAGAAGCCGTTTTTGAGGAAGAAAGCATTTTTGGCCAAAAATATTAGCTCGGTAATTCAGTCCGAGCTACCTCCCAAGTACAAAAACCCCGATTGTCCCACTATATCTTGTGTGATAGTTAAGTTCAAGATCGAGCAAGCTTTTCTCGATTTAGGAGTGAGTATGAATTTATTACCATATCATGTGTATGAACAACTCGGTTTAGGAGACCTCAAACCCACCAAAATAACCCTCTAATTAGCGGATCACTCCGTTAAGGTTTCGAGGGGAGTTGTAGAAGATGTCGTAATCCAAGTTGACAAATTTTATTTCCCGATGGACTTTGTTGTCTTGGACACTCATTCGGTTTCTCCGAGTAGCAAGACTACTCCCATTATCTCCGGTCACCCTTTCCTATCAACTTTTAATGCATTAATTAATGCAAGGAGTGGACAAATGAATCTTGCATTCGAAAACATGACCTTGGAGCATAACACTTTCAATATTACAAAGAAAATGGGTCATGATGATGATGTCCAAGAAGTTGACCTCATTGAGGAGGTGGTGCAGAATAATTTCTACGCTACATATTTTGCGAATCATTTGGAGGGTTATTTGGTAAACTCAATTGACTTGGACAATGATTATTCTCCTTACGATCACGAAGTCAAGTTTATGAGTTTGATGTTAGATGAGGATGAGAGAATTGATGTTCATTGGTGTTCCGCTTTTGAGGACTTACCCCCTCGCGACTCATACGAGGTACCCTCGGATGTGCGATTTCCCAAGCTTGATCTCAATCAATTGCCTTCTAAACTAAAATATGCATATTTGGGTGAAAATGAGACATATCCCGTGATTGTCTCATCTATCCTCGATGGGGGTCAAGAACTAATATTGACGAACTTGTTAAAAAGGCACAAGAGTGCCTTTGGGTGGACCATTGTGGATCTAAAAGGACTGAGTCCTTTGATATGCACTCACAAAATCCATCTTGAGGAGGATGCAAATCCCTCTCGTGAGATGAAATGTAGGTTAAACCCGGCAATGAAAAAGTGGTGAGAGCCGAGGTGATAAAGCTTTTAGATGCTGATATAATATACCCGATATTGGATATCAAATGGGTGAGTCAGATTCACATGATTCCCAAGAAATTGGGAGTCACAGTTGTTGAAAATATGAAGGGGGAGTTGATGACCAAACGCACCACCACTGGGTGGCGTGTATGCATCGATTACAGAAAACTTAATGCCATGACCTTAAAAGATCATTTCCCCCTTCCTTTTATCGATTAAATGTTGGAACGTGTTTTCGTCCACCCTTATTACTATTTTCTTGGTGGTTATAGTGGATATAACCAAATTGAGCTCGATATCAAGGATCAAGACAAAACTACGTTCACATTCCCTTTTAGGACATTTGCCTATAAACGAATGTCCTTTGGGTTGTGTAATGCACCGACTACGTTTCAAAGGTGCATGTTGAGTATGTTTAGTGATATGGTAGAGAGAGGTTTGGAGGTTTTCATGGATGATTTTAGCATCTTTGGAAACTCCTATGACCACTGTCTTTATATCCTTGAGAAGGTTTTGTCTAGATGTGTTGAGAAAAATCTCATTCTAAACTAGAAAAAGTGCCATTTTATGGTCACTAAAGGGATTGTTCTCGACCATGTTGTATCCTCAAATGGTATTAAGGTAGATAAGGCAAAGGTATAAGTGATTGCAAGTTTACCCGGTCCTAAATCGCTTAAAGACATAAACTCTTTCCTTGGGCATGCGGGATTTTATCGATGGTTCATAAAGGAATTTAGCTCCATTGCTAAGCCCTTATGTAATATCCTCTCTAAGGAGACCACTTTTGAATGGAGCGATGCGTGTCAAGTAGCTTTTGAGAAGTTGAAAAGCATGATTACCACCACTCCATTTATTCAAGCCCTTAACTGGACCTTTCCTTTTGAATTAATGTGTGATGCTAGCGATTTCGCGGTTGGGGCCGTGTTAGTACAAATAAGTGATAAGAAACCCCATGTGATTTATTATGCAAGTCTAACTCTTAACGGTTTTCAATTGAACTATTCCGACCACCGAAAAAGGGTTGCTAGTAATTGTTTATACCTTGGATAAGTTCTGAGCATATTTAGTGGGGTTTCCTACAGTGTGTTTTACGGATCATGTGGCGTTAAAATATTTTCTTTCTAAGAAGGATGCCAAGTTGCTTTTGATTAAGAGGGTTCTTCTACTCCAAGAATTTAATTTGAATATCAAAGATAAAAAAAGGACTAGAGAATCTTATCGCCGACCACTTGTCGCGGTTGACATTCGAGGCACCCAAAGACCAACTCCCCATCGTCGAATTCTTCCCAAATGAACAATTGTTCTCTGTTTCCTCTCTTACGTGGTTCGCTGATATAGTGAACTACCTCGTGATGGGTTCAATTCCTTCTCATTAGAACCCTCAAGAAAAGATAAAGGTCTTTAATTAACACCCCGTATTTTTGACTATTTAAATAATCATGTGATTAATTATTATTATTATGGGAATTAGTATGCGATTAATTATTGTTGTTGGATTAATTAAATTAAATGTGAGAAATTAATTTGTTATTTATCCGGATTAAAATAATTATTAACTAGCGTGCCAAGGGTTAATACTTATTGTTGTGAACTATTAAATATTACAGTGTGATATGTAATATGGAATTATGATATTTGATAAATTGTCAGAAGTGAGAAATACGACAGTTTGGTAAATTAAGTCTGTCACGCGTGTGAGTCGTGTCGGGACTAATTGAATGGAATAAAAAGAGAATTTATTTTTATTAACTTGTATGGTCATTTCGAGTGCGACATTGAGTCCGGGAGGGTCGAGATAGTCAAAATAGTGTACCCGGGTGTTTAGTTTGGATCCCGGGGAGATTTTAGGCCTAACCGGCACCCCGAGAGGGCATTTTGGTAAATTGTATTTTGGGCTAAATTAATGGACGAAAATTGGGACTTATTATATCTGCCAAGAAAGTCCATTAGGGTTAAGAAGTGACAGGAAGTTTGAACGGCCATGGAGGGTGTGAGGGAGAACCAAATTCCAAGAGAGAAGACTCATTTGGCATCACCTTGCACAACCGTGACCACCAACGCGTAGATCAAGAAGAGAGGAACGCATATATACCAACATCACCAACGGATCAGACCGTCATATTCGAGGCAAGTGTTTATTACTTGTTTTCTTTTAGCAATAATCATGCTCATGTTAGTATAGGTGGATTTAATCGTGATTTATATGTTAATTGGGTAAAAATTGGAGATTTAAATTATGATTAAGGATTGGTTTAATTAGTGGTTGGAATTCCTTCATGTATGTAGAGGATTAATCATGGAATTTGATTATATATTGATGAACGAATCTGGGTTGATTAGGCTCTTTAATTGGAATTTTGGAAACTAGGGTTCATGTGAATTAATTTGGGGGTTTTAAGTAATTGTGATGATTAATGACGAATTAAGGATCCTAGGATGATAGAAATGATCTATAACCTGTTAGGGGTTGATAGGTATTGATGATGAGTTTTTGAGAATTGAATCTTAAAGGTTTATAGGTTAAAAAATGGTGAAAAACGATGAAGTTTGGTGAAGAAGACGAACAGTGCAATCTCGCGCGATCTCGCGCGATCTCGCTCAAAGTGGATCAAACGAGATGGGGATCTCGCGTGAAGTGGTTCGAACGACATGTGGAAGTCGTTCGAACGACATTGGAAGTGGTTCGAATGACATGGCATTCTGGTTCGAACGACATGTCATTCTGGTTCAAACCACATGTCATTCTGGTACAAACCACAGGGTGAATTTCTTGGAATTTTTCTTAGAATTAAATTTGGAGTTGATGGTTTATTGGAGTGAGAGAAACTACCAAATAGTAAATTCAAATAAGAAAGAATTTTGGGAAAAGTATGTGAGAATTAATACTTTAATTATTTCGGTATAGAGAGAATGTACCTTGGAGATTATGAGAGAGATAATAATCAAATTATTTATACTATACGTAGTAATGAGGTTAAAATACGTATGGAGAATATATATGAAGGTTGGAGAAATACCTATAAATTATAATAGGATGTGTGTATGCCTATTATGTGATATTATTGTTAAGAGCACTAATGGGTGATAACCCGAGGGTGCAAGAACCTTATAGTTAAGAGCACTAATGAGTGATAACTCGGGGGTGCAGAAACTCTATTGACAAGTGTACTAATGGGTGATAACCCGGGGGTACAAGGATGACTATTGTTAGGCGCCCTAATGGGTGATAACCCGGGGGTGCTGAATTATTATTGATAGGTGCATTAATGGGTGCTAACCCGGGGATGCATGATTTTATGTATATGTGCACTAATGGGTCTTAGCCGGGGGTGCAGGATTAGTATATATATGTATAGGGATGATTTGACTATATATATATATAAGGACTTGTGAATATTGCTATTGTGTGAAATTAGTAGACTTGGTAATAATAATAATCATTACATTGCACCAAGCGGTCTTAACCTAAGGGTGCAGGGTTAGTGTATATATATAGGGATGATGAGACTATATATATGTATGAGTGTACTTGGTTAACTTTCTACTTTGTGAGACTAGTAGATAAAAATGAAAATGAGAAGTAAAATAATCTTAGTGAATAAAAGATTTAACCATTCAAACGGTGAATAATGTAATTCAGTATGTGAGATAAACTATCTGAATAGCGTATTGTATGGGCGATACGGGAATACTACTAGTGAGCATAGTTAGTATTAGTATGGTTTCTGACTAGTTAGACTAGGAGGTATAACTAGGGGGAGATTAGATGTACGTTAGGCGTGAACAATAGACGAGAGGTGAGAAACTCATTTGAGAGTTCGATAACTAACATGCGTATAAGACTTGTTTAAAGAACCAGTTTTAAATACTTGCTAAATCATTTTTACACATCGGGCTCTCACCCGTTTCTTCTATCTCTTCTCTCTTTTTCTACATATATGTATTATATCAGGTGCTCAGCCACAGGAGTAACAGATTTAGAGATTTGGATTGCTTGACGTGCTGCAGCTGTTGTGGAAGCTGTAGGTCCTTGCAGTAGATGCATCTATCCTTTCCATCCAGTTTAATCTAGACTTCTTATTTAGGGCATATGTCGCCCACTTCTAGTTCTTTCATCAGAGATATTGTATTCAGTTTATTATATGGTTTGGAGTTTTGAACTGGAAGGTCTTATCCAGTCTTATTTATTTCAGTACTTAATTCATGTTCAGTATTTATTTACATTCCTATGTGTGGTGAATGGTTCATATTTTAAGACTGAATGAATATGGATTTACTTGGTTTTAATAAATTGGAAATGTTTTGACACCTAGCTTAATTTTATATTAGGTGATTAATATGTTAAAAAGTTTTCGACAGTGATGCTCAGAATGAACCAACTGAATATCATGTTTTAAATTGGTAGAGGACTGATCACCCTATATTTAATTGGGAGGGGTGTGACACGTAGGTTCTTTTTTTATGATCCTTACTTATTTAAGTACTGCGCATACCAGATTATCCAGAAATTTTTTTTAGACGATGAGATTTTGAGCGTAATCCGATTTTCACACTCGGAAGCGTGTGGAGGCCACTTCTCCTTCAAGAAAACCACTGCAAAACTCTAGCAATGCGGACTTTATTGGCCCATTCTCTTCAAGGATGCGCACAAATTTTGTAATTCGTGCGAGCGTTGCCAGAAATTGGTCCCTATAACTCGAGGGAACATGATGGAGATGTCCCCTATCATTTAAATTGAAGTATTTGACTATTGGAACATCGATTTTATAGGCCTATTTCCCCCCTCGTTCGGTAACCTTTACATCCTAGTGGCAATGGATTACGTGTCTAAGTGGGTGGAAGCGATTGCATCTAGGACCAACGATCATAAAGTGCTGTTGAAGTTCCTTAAGGAACACATACTTTCTCTCTTTGGAACACTAAAGGTAATAATTAGCGACAACAGATTGCATTTTTGTAATGCTCCATTTGCAAACCTTATGCGAAAATATAGGGTCATTCATAAAGTCAGAACGACCTACCACCCACAAACAAGTGTCTAAGTTGAGTTGGCCAATCGATAGATAAAGCACATCCTTAAGAAGACGGTCAATCCAGACCGCAAGGATTGGTCCCTTAGACTTACCAACGCGTTATGGGAATATCGTACAGCCTATATACCTCCTATAGGAATGTCGCCCTTTAGATTTGTGTATGGCAAACCATGCCATCTCCCTATTGAACTCGAACACAAGGCCTATTGGGCGATAAAATTATTAAACTTTGAATTAGACAAAGCCGAAAATAAACGAATGCTCCAACTCAATGAGTTGGAGGAGATTTGAAATGATTCATACGAGAGCGCAAGAATTTATAAGGATAGGGAGAAAGAGAGGCATGATAAGATAATATCTCGAAAAACATTTCACCTTAATCAAAAAGTGCTTTTATATAATTCTAGGTTGCATTTATTCCTGGGGAAGTTGCGATCGAGATGGACGGGTCATCTACGAAATCAATTCCATTGTCCGTCCCTATTTACGGGGCCGAATAGGACTCCCGGAATGGTGTTTTTGTGCCGAGCAACCCCCGGCACGTGTGGGGTTGAATATTTTTGTCCTGGACATGTTTTATATCTTAGTTATATCTAGTAGGTCCAAGAAAACTAAGAAATTCTATCCTAATTCATTAATTCCTTGAGATTTGCCAAAACAGTGAAGCAAAACCTTTAAAATCGATGTGCAAATCGATTCAGGCCTCTCCGAATCGATTCGGGGTTAGGCAGTCCATTAGGTCTCCATTTGCAGATCGATTGGCCATCCTTTAAATTGATTCCCTAGCTTCCTATAGTCTTTAACCCATTCAGCGAATCTATTCGCAATCCCCCGAATCAATTCGCTTGTCAACAGTAAAAAAGTAGTACTATTTCGAATCAATTTGGAATTTTTTGAATCGGTTCACCCCAAGGCAGTACTCAAATTCGATATATACGAATGGATTTGGACATCTCCGAATTGATTTGGATATTCAGCCTTTTAAATTCCATCCTCATTCAGTTTACCTCGTTAATGCCAATTCGTCTCCTCACTCTTTAAAAAGCCCCATGATTCTTTCCTCTTCACCACACTTCTCCTTACTCATTTTCTATCCATTTCTCAAACACACTCATTCAAGGTAACTATTCCAAACATCTTTTTGATAATTTCATGTTGTAATTTGTTTGCATTATGTTCAAGATATGGAATTGTTCTTCCATGTTCATAGTTGTGTTTGATTCATTAAAATGCCCAAATTTCTGTACTGATTTCTTCACTTATCCAACAAATACAACATGTGATTGTTGTTATATTGATTGTTGTATTTATTGGGAGTTTTCATTGAATCATATACACTTTCTCCCTAGTTTGAACACAGTGAAACATTATGTTCAATAAAATACCCAATGGGTAGTTTGTGCCTAATTGTTCCATTTTTGCACCGTTTATTGAACAGTCACATTAATTATCCCTTGAGTAAGTATGGTGACTATTTTCTTTCAACATGCACTCCTTGGTTCCTTCTCGACCCTTTTTTGCACTTATATTAATTTTATGCAGTACACTAATAGTGTATGTATTGAATTGGTATTTTTGTAGGTTAGAAATGGCTCAGAAACCCACTACTAACGCTGTGACTCGCCAAACTGATTTTGAGAACTTTCGTTTTAAGGAAAGAGAGGGACAGGTATAGGGAGAAGTTTCCATCGAATCGGGCGATATCCATTGAGTGACCCATGGAAGTTCAAGACTTTCCATCCGTCTTTTGGCGATATTTTTAAAAATTTCATTGGGAGTCCCACCTTGCCATGGAGGGTGCAGTGAGTGAGGAGCTCGGGAGAAGGTTTTACACATCGCTCGTCTTAAGTGGAGGCGGGTCTTATGAGGCATTTGTAAGGGGAAAAAAAATTCTGATTTCTAAGCCGATTATATCTAGGCTGTTAGGAGGGGTGGATAATCTAGTAGTATATGATTATCCATTAAGCGATGCTCTTTCTTTACTTCCTAACGACGTCCATATCGTGTGTCTACCATTGGGTCATGTTTGGGAAGGTGATTGTTTCCCTATGAATCTCATGCCCGACACTCACCATCTGATAAATTTGGTTCATGTCAACTCCATTATTATCACTCAAACCAAGTTTGTCCTAAGGTCGAAACAAGACCATTTCCTCTACCATGTCCTAGATGCCAACACCTTCATAAGCCTTCCTACTTAAGTGCTTCAACAAATGTTGAACGCTGCTTTCTGTGATACGGGAACTACTACTCTACCTTATGCACGGCTGGTTTCGAGGATATGTAGAGACGCTAGATACGAGGGGGTCGCCTTCGATAAAATTCCTAGGCTGCCCTATTTGCTTGATGATGATGCCATTGAGAAAACCTTAGGTAATGCTTATTGGGAGAGGAAGAGGCAGTCGATGCTGGACCATGCGGTGGTTGGGACCGCTTTTGATTATGATGCTCCGATGCCAAGTGTTCTAGAGGGCCTTCCCCCTATTCCACATTCGTTGGGCCCCATTAGAGAGTTGGCGATGAGGATGAATTCATTGTAAGCGGACTTTTCTACTTTTAGGGACGACCGTGAGAGGGGATTTTTTGTGTTTTGGGGTGCTTATGAGAGGGATATATCTATGCTTTCCCGAGCTCAGATGGAGTTATTTGCTCACCTACGTTGGGGCTAGGCTGCTATGCCTCCTGACCTATACGATCCATATGCCCCGTGTGACCCCACTGCTCCCAGTTCTTCGAGTTATCGAGACTCTCCTTAGAAGCTACCCTATTTATGTTACTGTTGCTTTTGCTCTATCTCTATATTGTAAATGGTGGTTTTTGTTTTCTTTGTTGTGTAACTTGTGGGTAGTGAGAGTACTTTATTGTATTTTCAAATTTTGGTTTTTGTATCCCATGTACACAACTTAATAATATTAATGAAATTTCCTAGTTTCTCTTCTTATTTGCACTTTTATATATCTCTCTTTTGTATATATTGTTATTGTTAGTACTAACATGTTAACAAGTATTCTGTTGCGCCGTTTTTAGATTTTCTCCTTACGGGGTGAATATTTTCTCACCCTTTTTTCCATTTTTATCCTTACTAACGTTGGGTACGATGTTTATTTCAAGTTAGGGGGTGTGAATTACATTTCTATTACCGTTTAACATGTTATTATTAATTCGCATTTATTTATATATAAAAAAAATAAAAAAATAAAAAATTTCAAATTCTTATTTTTCTCCCTTGTCTCCCATGATTACGTATATGATCGCCTTATCCTTTTGTATAGCGATGATGCATGATTTGAGTTTATGATTTATTAGCCTTTAGCACGTTATTGTTTACATTGTGAATAACTTCATGAAATTAAACTGTGAAGCTTTGAGCACATTACACAAATAATTATTTATGATTTGGCTTAAAGATATTCTAATTCGTGATCATAAGGCGCATGCTATACCCTTCCATAAGTGAGATTCAAGACTTATTTTCAATTGTGAGCGTACACTTATACTCAATCTCTTTCTTGAAAAATATTCTTGTTGACGATCTCATTTTCTTTTCATTGATTGCATATTTATTGAATTATCAATTGAGCATGATTTTCAATGGTGTTGAGTCCCAAGAATTTCATGGAACTTTAGGAAAGGATCCCAGGCCCTCTTTGTTGTTAAATTCCATACAACCTTAACCTTAATATTATACATGTCCCTACTCAACCCCGTTGAGCCCTATTATGACCTTTCGTTTCATTCCCCAATCCCCTCACCAACTCCACATTGGAACTATAAACCCTTATATACGTCTTTCGTACTTTGATTTGGGATTAATCCCGGGATTGAATGATGTTTGACTTATGTGGATTGCAATCAAGATATGAGTGGACAAAAAAAAGATCAAAAAGAGAAAAAGGAGAGAAAAAGAAAAGAAAGAAGAGAACAAGAGAAATAGTAAAAATGCTTAAAAGTACATGGAAATAAAAGTTTTACTCTCATGAATATCTTGCTTTTGGAATTTGAATTCGATTCCTTAAATTTCCCACTAATTACATTATCCCGTGTGTTATTCCTGAATCCCCTTTACTCCCATACATAGACTTTCGTTTCCTAACCCTAGCCTTCCCCAAATTACAACCTGAAAAGTCCTATGTGATCCTAGGGTGATGTTGATTCAAAAGTCGAACATTAGCGATAATCTGTTTGAGTGCATTTCACTTCGGTTAATATGCGATATCCTTTCATGAGATTGTGTTTTTCACTTTTATATTTCGTTCTTCATTGATGACATGTGAGCAGCCTTGCTTCCTTTTACAATTACTCATTATGCCCGCATGTCCCATGTGTGTTACGTCCTATTTCTGAGCGTTTTCATTTGTTGAGTGTAACAACCAGAGAGAACTTGAGTTATGCATGCTTTAGATTTACATGGATTATGAAAGTTTTTCCAAATCTAAATTACCACATGTGTTCACTTATTTCGCATTTCCTTGGTTTCAATTTTTGTTGAAGTTCCTCGTTTAATGCCGATAATTTTTGTCTTTTGTGTGAACTTTTTTCACTTTGTTAATGGATTATGCTTATTTGATAATTGTTGAGCTATGCATTAGTTTTCGATTTATCATCGTATGAGTTGGCTTGATGTTTGTGGGTATCATCCCTGGAAACCTTCACAAGACGACACTCATCCCCTAGGGCCATCTAGGGGCTTAACGGCTTATTGCATATGCAAAATGCAATCATTCGCCCGCGAAAGTGGAATTTTCCTTCTTTGTACATATTTCTTCAAATATGGTTTTGTTGATGGCCCCCGTTTCTTCATACTTCATTGCTTGGGACTAGCAATGTATAAGTTAAGGGATGTGATAAGTCGCTTTGACTGTATTTATAGCCCCATTAATTTTTACATTCTAGCATTCCCGTACATGTTATTTCCGGTTCTTATGATTATTTTATTATTAACCCCCACTTTGTTTATATATATATTATGTGTGTCTTAATTGAGATTTTATAGGTCTTGGGAACGCAAGTTGTGAAGTTCAGATAAGTTTCAGAAAAGTTTCGTTGATAGTAACAAAGTCGGGGGCATTTTAATAAATTTAACATTCGAATTTTGGTTTCGAACACTTCGTGGAAGCTGTAGCCCTTCTTATCATCTTCTTGTGGCCTTCGACGGTCCATGAATCCAATCTAGAATGAAGAAGTTACGAAAGATTCAATGAAACTCAGGGAAAATAAAGGCAAAGCAAAGCATCCTTCTTTTGAGAGTAGGTCCGAATCGATTTGGACTCTGTCAAATCGATTCGGCAGTAGACAATGCACCTTCTTACCATTTGTGAATCGATTTGGAATCGGTCGAATCGATTCAGTTCTGTAGTCTCAGCTTTCTCCTTATTACTAGTTTGCCCTTTTAGATAGATTTTGGGAGATTTATCTCGTATTTTTCCTTCATTTGAAGATATAGATTACTTTTGTTAGAAGTTGGATGTATAAAAACACTCACTTATCTCTCCTAGGTCAAGTGTAATTTATTGCTCTTCCTACATGTAAAAGTCTTAAATTTTCACAAGTTAGTTGTTGTTATTAAAAGCTTTGTTCGTTTACTCCATATCTACTCGGGTTCCATAACTTTAAATTGAATTTATTACTATATCTTATATTGTTTTGTGATACACTTGATGGATTAATTAATATGTGGTTCCTTTGCATGGGTAGCCTAGTTTCTAGTATGAATAACTAAACTTAAGGTTGGGGATCATAATCCCACCTCGAATGCTTGAACTTCATATTTAGGGTTTGGTTTAGAATTATTCTAATTGAACTTCATGTGTTGGTATTAGAGTATCCTAGACTCTTAGCTTCCCTTGTCATGCAAGGGGTAGTTTTTTAAGCTTTATTACAACCCCAACCCAATTTAGCAATAACTAATTAACCCTAGTCCTCCATTGATGAGTTTAGTCTCTACATGGTTGATGTTCGGATATAATTAGTTATGCTTGATTAGAATTAATTTGAACCAAGACATATCATCTTTATTAGCGAATCCAAAGTGGGAGAATGATCCTTAATCCCTTTTATCTCTTGAACACAAGCTTAACTTAGTTCGTTTGGGTATATCATTGTAGTGGACTTGTTACTTGTTAATTACACACATGTTAGTGTAGAGGTTAATCACAATCACCTTTTCAAATAATAAAATCATCTTTTTCACTTTAACGTTTTGGCGTTTAGAGAATATCCTTTATCCTAATCTTGTTCCCCTAGGAGCATTCAATCCTTGAGGAATACGATCCCGATATTGCTCGGTTACTACTTGTTGTGAAAGATTTTCACTTGAATCAAACACTCTTTAGAGATCAACCATGTTTTTGGCACCCCTGTCGGGGATTGCTCACAATTATAAGTTAGAAGATGTTCTCTTTACACTATTACGTTCCCTACGGTCACCGTGACAACACGATTTCTAAAAATAATCCAAATGCCATAGAAGCAAGACGCGAGCGGTAGTACACGAAATCCTACGAGTTACATTAACTCCACCGTGAGCATACGATCAGCTCCTATGAGTTACATTGGTCCCGTGCCAGGTGTTCGCGTCGCTCACGGGGCCGTTTTGGGGGCGTTTTGGTGTTTCGTACTTCGACGCCATGTGTTTCAAGATGAAGTGAAAATATTCTTACATTATCGTCGTCCTCTCAAAATTTGGGTGTCATGACCACGCGGTCAGTTCCTATGAGTTACATTGATCCCGTGAGAAGTGTTGGCGCCGCTCATGGGACCGTTTGAGGGGTATTTTGGAGTTTTTCTCCCGAACGCCTTGTTTTTAATCCTAAGTGCATATATTCTCAAATTATCACCCTGCTCTAAAGTTGTGGGACCAATGACCACGCGATCAGCTTCTACTTGTAACATTGGTCCCCTGCGAGGAGTTGGTGCCGCTTATGGGGAGTTTTGAGATTTTCCCCATCAGACGTCGTGTTTTCAAGACTAAGTGCAAATATTCTCAAATTATCATCGTGCTCTGAAATTGTGGGTCCCGTGATTACATGGTCAGTTCCTACGAGATACATTGGTCCCGTGAGGAGTGTTGACGTCGCTTACGTGGCCATTTAGGGTGTATTCTAGGGTTTCACCCTCCAAGGCCATATTTTCAAGCCTAAGTGAAAATATTCCCAAATTATCGTCATGCCATCAAATCATGATTCCCGTGATTATGGGGTCATTTCCTACGAATTACATTGGTTCCGTGTGAGGTGTTGTGCCGCTAATGTGTCTGGGGGTTATTTCAGGATTTCATCTTCCGGCATCATATTTTAAAGCCTAAGTGCAGGTATTCTCAAATTATCAACGCGCTCTAAAACTGTGGGGCCCGTGATCACGCAGTTAGTCCTTATGAGTTACATTACTCCACTGCGAGGTGTTGGCGCCGCTCACTGGGCCGTTTCGAGGGTGTTTCGGGTTTTCACCCTCTAACGCCATATTTTTAAGCCTACGTGCATATATTCTCAAATTATCGCCATGCACTCAAATCATGGGTCTCGTGGCCACACGATCAGCTCCTACAAGTTACATTGGTCCCCTGCGAGGTGTTGGCACCGCTCATGGTGCCGTTTTGGGGGTGTTTTGGGATTTCGCCCTCCGACGCAATGTTTTCAAGCTTAGGTGTAGATATTCTCAAATTTTTGCCATGCTCTCAAACCGTGGATCCCGTGACCTCGTGATCACCTCCTACGAGTTACATTGGTCTCGTACGAGGTGTTGACGTCACTAAAGCATGCTATATCTTTGACTTACTTAAGTCTATACTATATAGGTTCTCATCTAGTTTAGAAATTATAAAAAAATTTGAGTCCCATCCCTAGTTACCAAAGAAACTCAGACTCTACATGATGCCTCTATAAGTTCTTAAAGGTAGCTCATCAACACCACACACTAGGATTGCATATATACATTATATCATGCTATATTTGATTGTGTGTGAGTGAATTCCTTTAAAATTAATTTTCTACTATTTTTTGGGAATTGTTAAATAATGGCTTAAGACCTTTGGGGTTGAATTACAATTTATTTTTAAGGCATAAAATCTAGTTGGGTAGAAACCGAAAACGCTTGAGAATATTGTGGGTACAATTTGTATTTTTAAGAATTCAAAAACACGCATTTTACTCTGCATCTCAACCTTACACGTGTTGCTTATATAACGTCTAGATTTGTGTTTTCTCCTTCTCACATACTTAAGCCTCTCTGTGGACCATTGGATCATTCTAATGAACGAACTGCATGCGTTTTCACTTAATCCCCTTGTTTAACTTTAAACCAATCAAAACATTTTTAAAAGCGGTGGCTTGGTAGCCATTAGATTAACTTCGAATTAATCTTAATCATTTATTTTCCCTTGATGTTCCAGATCCTTCTTTTCTCAGTATATAAGGAAACTTCATATTTAATTTTCCAAATTTTTTCATTTTAACCTCTGAGAAAAAAGCGAGATAAGAGAGAGAGAGAGGGTTAGAAGAGTTTTTGCAAACCCTAACTCAAACTTCAACCAAATCGAAACTTGAAAATCTTTTTCTGAGTGCTTTTAGTTCGAGATTTGTGAAGTTTCTTCCTCTAGTGTCTTATATCTCTTTGCCAACTTAATCACGTTGATTGAGTCTCTATTTCTTTGCTTAGAAATTTGAGGTTTGATTTTCGTGATACAGATCACTTAGTTATTTGCTAGATCTGATTTCTTGTTTCGAGAAATTTATTTTTTTTTGTTGTTTTCAAAATAAATGTTTTTTTCAAACCCTAAACTAACAAAACCCTTTCTTATTTCATTTTACTCAAACTTTCAGACTTAGATCTAGTTTGGGATCTTGATTGGGGATTTGACTTTCAAAATTATTTCAATTTTTGTGAAGTAAGGTAACGTTTTCAAATAAATAAAGTTTATAGGATGTTGGCTAGTGTCTATAGCAAGATTCCCTCTTGATTTGCGATTATTTAAAAGATCCAAAGTCTGATTTACTTGATTAAGTTGACTTTAAAAACCCTTGCATCTTGAGAGATCTGTGTGTAATTTCTTACTCATATTGTCTGTAATTAAGTGTGTGTGAGTTTCATGCATGAGTTTAGAGCACTACACCACATACACCTTCACACTACTACACTGAAAAGTGTCGGTGTTGAGATATTGGACTTTTAGAGTCGACATAAAGCTAAGAGGAGTAAAGTTACGAAGCTGGGAGAACATCAACAACATAGGAACCTTAGGATAAGTCAGAACACGCCAGAGGAGTTGATACATTTTCGAACTTAGTTTAGGTTTGATTGTGTGTCTTGATTGTTGTATAGCTTATAATCGGTTACTTGTTTTTAGTGGGTTTTTTACATTTGTGGCATAGAGGTCACCGTGGATGTTTTCCCAATTGGATGGGGTTTTACCACGTTAAATTTTCTTGCGTACACTTCCTCTTCCTCTTCCTCTCATCCCTTTCTTAAGGCTGTATTGGTTTATTTTGTTTAAAGTTTTATTTTTCAAAACTGGTAAAGTTATAACGGAAATTACTCGTTCATACAGTTTTACACATCTTGTGTTTAAAATTTGTTTTAAGAAAATAGTTTCTTCAAAAAACTGTTTGGAGCCATTTAGATAGTTTAATCTTATATTAAACAACTTAAGTGGTACTTTTTTAATTAGTATCAGAGCTTTGGTTTCTCAAAAATTCTTTAGATCTTGAGTTTTCTGAAATTGTTTTCTCATAACAAATGATGGACGAGAAATTTGAGAGACTAGGTAACCTGTCCAGGCGCCCTCTCTTTGATGGAACCGAATTTTCTTACTGGAAGGTAAGGATGGCGGCATTCATCCAAGGGACTTTGGGAGATGATATCTGGGAAGTTATTGAAAAAGGTTACACCTTTCCTACTAAACCAGTCGCTGAAGGAAGTACTATAAGGATTAGAAAGTTACTAAGTGAATTCACAAAAGAAGAGAAACATGTTTCACTTAATAACAATAAAGGAAAAATGCCATATTCATGTCTATCAATGAACACGAATTCAAGAGGATATCATTTTGCTCTACCTCTAAATAAGCATGGGACACCCTAGTGACTTCACATGAGGGTGATACCAGAGTTAAAGTTGTTAAAACTCCAATGTTAATCCAACAGTATAACTCATTGATCATGACTGAGATTGAGTCATTGGATAACTTCTATATTAGACTGACAGACATGGTGACCAAATTGCATGCTAATGGGATTGTTTTTTTATAGAAAGGAAATTGTCTCTAAAATACTAAGATCACTTCCACAAAAAACTGATAATAAGATATATGCAATTGAGGAGATGGATGATCAAAATCTTACACCTGAACTCCTCAGTAGAAAATTGAGAACTGTGGAAATAGAATTAGAATTTAAGAAACAATTAACCCGGTCCCAAAAGTGACAGTCTACCTCCAATATTGTTTTTTCATCTAAGTTGACCACACCTGAATTTAACATACCTAACACTGACTTAGACTCTGATGAGGACCGTAATTTAGATATTTTGGATAACCATATTGCCTTAATGTCTAAACAGTTGAAGAAAATTGTGCACTTTAAAAATAAAATAGAAAAAAGACAAGGCAAACCTACTTATCCAAATCAATCTAACAATAAGCCTCATGAGAGAAGACACGACAAATACCAGTCTGACAATCACAATAGACCTGAGAAAGACATTAAAAATGTTGAATGCTATAGATGTTGAAAGTTAGGACACATGGCTAGTGACTGTAGAGTTAACTTAGACAAAATTCACAAACATAATAGGGCTCATTTAAGCAAGACTTGGGATGACTCAATTGACTCTGAAAATGATGAACCTGAGTCATCGGACACTTTTGACCCTTGTATCTAATTCTTTGCTAAGATAATCTACAATGATGATGAGGAGTCTGAAAATACCATGACTGATATTGTGCCTACTGGTTTATCTACCTTATGACTTGAGAATGTTGATAATGCTTCAAATGCCGTGTGTGAGTCAAAAGGAACTCTCTATTATTGATGTCAATGGGTGTGTGAGTTCTAAAAATGAACCGTTAGGGGACACTGCACACTTAGTGACTTCGAAAATGATGACCTTCTTGACATTCACACACTGCACATAAAAACTCTCAAGAAAATCACTAGGCTTGAAAAAACTATCAAGGATCTTACCCAGAAGATAGAAACCTTAAGTCTGATGATCAAACAAAATGCTAAAGAGTATACTACTCAATGTCTAACTCATGAGAATAAAACCAGCATCTTTGAACAAAAACTGAAAGAGTTGTCTAACTCTAATGAAATTATGGAAAATAAATACAAAGGAACGTTGTTATAATTGGAATAAACCAAATAAAATACATCCACAGTCTTCAAAAAATTCGTAAAATTTGAAAATAATTCTAAGTGTTTTGAAGATTGTGTGGCTGAAAGCAAAACCAATTCTGATGACAAAATTGGAATAGGTTTTTTTCCCAATTCTAAGAGACAAACTAAAAACTTTGAAACCATAAAGTTTGTGTCTGGTAGCAAAAGACCTATTGAAACTTGTCCAGATTTTTAAGATTTAAAAAATGATTTTGATAAAAAAACAACTGAAGTTAGACATTGGTGAATGAATCAACTCTAAGCATAATGTTGAACAAAAGACCAAATATGTTTGCCCTCCTATTCGACAAACATATTTGACGTTTCATCCTGTGCCACCCAAGAATAAGACTAGAGCTCAAAACCTAGACAAACCTTTGAATAATAACTTTCCCAAGGTTATGAGTTCAACGTGCCATCTTTACTACTCCTATTGTGATGTCTATGGACATTCACTATATGGTTGCTATTCCAAACATCTATGTAATCCAGTCTATACTTCTTCTGTTTACCATAACTTCAACTATTCTAGGAGAATTCAAAACAACTATGTCCTTCCTAGACAGCCAGACAAGAACTCTAACTATCATAATAGAAAGAAAATGACTAATACTAAAAGATAATCTACAAGAAGGAATCCCAAATTCTATTCTAGACCAATTTCTCCAATTGTTTATAACAACAATAAAATTGTGAAAAAATATTTTAAAGAAAGGACAGAAGCTTGCAAGTTTTATCAAATACGTGCTAATAAGTGAAAATTGAAAATGAGAGCAATTTAGGTAAGAAAAGATGATCTATTACCCCAGTTAAAAAGCAACATAGTGATCAGTGCTTTTTGAGCTGAACATACTACAACTGGATGGTATTTAGACTCAGGATGTTCCAAACATATGACCGGGGATGATTCCAAACATTCAAATAAAACCAACTTCTCTGGAGGAAAAGTCTTGTTTGGAGATGGTGTATCAGCCCAGATCATTGGTAAAGGAACACTCCATGAAGAAGGATTACCCATTATTGAGAATGTTCTCCTGGTGGAAGGTCTTAAAGCCAATTTACTAAGTATATCACAGTTTTGTGACTCCAACCACACTGTCACTTTTTTAAAGAACAATTGAAATTTGAAAACGGTGACTGCATTATTATAGGATTTCGTACTCCAGATAATTATTACACAGTCAATCCAAGTACAGAGCTCTGTAACATTGCCAGAATGGATGACAATGAGATATGGCATAATAGGTTAGGTCACATTAACTATGAAAATCTTGGCAAATTATGCTCCCTAGAGATAGTTAGAGGTCTTCCCAAGATCAAACCAATTTCAAACATTGTTTGTGGTCCATGTCAAGAAGGAATTTTTTTTAAGGATCCCCTTAAAAAGTTAAAGAAGTTCTATCCACTGAACCTTTAGAACTCATTCATATGGACCTAATGGGTCCTTCTAGTACTGTTAGTCTTTATGGTAATAGTTACATCCTTGTTATGGTTGATGATTTCACTCAATTTACCTGGGTTGCCTTCTTAAAACATAAATCAGAAACCTTTCAAAAGTTTTTGAAAATATTAGTTCGTATAGAAAATGAAAAGGACACCCAAGTAGATAGAATTCGTAGTGATAGAGGAGAATTCATATATTCAGGTATCATAGAATATTGTGGCTATAATGGTTACAAACATGAATTTAGTGCTCCTAAAACATCTCAACAAAATGGGATTGCTGAGCAAAAAAATCGCACTCTTCAAGAAATGGCCCATGTGATGATTCATGCAAAAAAGTACCAAAGTATTTTTGGGTAGAATCCTTTCGTACTGCCTTTCATATTATCAATCACGTCTACTTAAGGAAGAATATCAAACAAACATCCTATGATCTTTGGTATGGAAATAAACCTAACCTAAAATACTTTAGAACATTTGGTAGTACCTGTTATGTCTGTAAGGACAGAGAACATCTGTCTAAATTCAAAACCAGAGGTGATAAAGCCATCTTTTTAGGATATTCTCCAAACAGTAGAGCCTATCGTGTCTACAATCTTCATACCAAACCCATGATGGAATCCGTTAATGTGGTTGTAAGTCACACTAATATAGAAAGTAAGACCAAAGAATCAATTATTATGGATGAGTCCGAAAACATTTTAAATTATGACTCTCCAAAAATAGTTGAATCTTTACCAACTGAGACCCCTGATGTACCTAACTGGGTTTCCAAAAATCATCCTTTAGATAATGTAATTGGTAATCCTACTGATCCTGTTCGTATAAGATCTCAACTTCATAACATTGCTCATTTTGCAGGTTTTGTGTCTCTTATTGAGCCCAAAAACTGTAACGGAAGCCTTGAATGACACCTTGTGGATAAGTGCTATGCGGGAGGAACTTCTTCAATTTGTCATTCATGATGTTTGGTATCTTGTAAACGGGCCTGAAAATAAAAGGGTTATTGACACACGTTGGATGTTTAAAAATAAGACTGATGAATCTGGGATGATTATTCGAAATAAATCTAGATTAGTTGGCCAGGGCTACTCTCAGGTTGAAGGAATATATTTTAAGGAAACCTTTGCTCCTGCCACTCGCCTCGAATCTGTTCACTTACTTTTTTCCATACCTTATCATTTGCATTTCACTCTATATCGAATGGATGTTAAGTCAGCCTTCGTTAACGGAATTTTATCTGAGGAGACCTATGTAGAACAACCTAAAGGGTTTATTGACCCTCATCACCCAAATTATGTTTATCCTCTTAAAAAGCTCTTTATGGGTTAAAACTAGTTCCTAGTGCTTGGTATGAGCATTTATCCACCTTTCTTTTAGATAATGGATTTAGGAGAGGAGGGAATGACCAAACCATGCTTGTCAAACATTTTTACAACAACATTACTATTGCTCAAGTTTATGTTGACGATATCATTTTTGGTTCCACCTCCCCTTTAGAAGGTAAGACCTTATTTGACATTATGCACAAAGAATTTTATATGTCACTTATGGGGGAGTTACAATTCTTCATAGGATTCCAAGTTAAATAGAATTCAAAAGGATTATTTCTATCGCAGTCTAAATATGCTTCAGAAATTATTAAGAAGTTTGGCCTAGAAATAGCTAAAGATGTTAGGACTCGTATGAGTACCAATGTCAAACTTTCTAAAGATGAGAATGGAAAATCTATTGATACCACCTTGTACCGTAGTATGATAGGAAGCTTACTTTATCTTACAGCCTCCCGTCCTGACATCATGTACTTCGTTTGCGTGTGTGCCCGATATCAAAATAATCCTAAAGAAAGTCACGTTTTGTGCGTTAAAAGAATTATCAAATACATCAAAGGCACTCTAAACTTAGGACTTTGGTATGCTAAGGACACCTCTAGTACTATAGTCGGTTACACCAATGCTAATTGGGCCGGTTGTATCGATGATAGTAAGAGTAATTTAGGAGCGTGTTACTACATTGCTAGGACGGAGTAATAAGGAAAAAAATTGCCCTTCCTTATCTACTGACGAGTCCAAATATATTGCACCAGGAAGTTGTTTCTCTCAATTACTTTCGCTAAAACAAATGATAAAAGATTATGCTATCACTGAAGACAAGTTACATCTATATTGTGACAATCAAAGCGAGATAAATATTTCTAAAAATCCTGTTCAGCACTCTCGTACTAAAAATATTAAAATCATATATCATTTCATACGCGGGTTAGTTGAATCGAAGGAGTTGGAAATTAACTATCTGCCTACTAAATTACAACTAACTGATTTGTTCACTAAACCATTAGATAATGCTCGTTTTAAATCTTTACGAAAGTCAATTGGCATGATTTTTGTTGAATGATGTTATATGATTTATTACTATTTTTCTTTACCCTTTGTCAATTTGAGACAAAATGGGGGAGAAATTTGAGTCTTACCTTATTTGTGTACATCTCTAAAAAGCTTGATCTTAGTGTTTATCTTCACGAATCAGTATCGTTTTTACATCAGATTTTGTTAAGGTATTGGTCTGTAATTAGTTGAGTTATGTACTTTTCTTTTTCTAGGACATTGGGTAGATAGAAAACTTTGTATAGGAATAGGTTTTTCTTATTTCGTTTTGTATCCCTACGAGTCCTCGTTGACTCAAAGGAGATTTTGTCTCATATTTCCAAAGGGATATATTGAAGCACCCTATATATTTGACTTACTTAAGTCCATACTATATAGGTGCTCATCTAGTTTGGAAATTGTGACAAAATTTGAGTCCCATCCCTAGTTACCAAAGAAACTCAGACTCCACATGATGCCTCTATAAGTTCTTAAAGGTAGCTCATCAACACCACACACTAGGATTGCATATATACATTATATCATGCTGTATTTGATTGTGTGTGAGTTAATTCCTTTAAAATTACTTTTTTACTATTTTTTGGGAATTTTTAAATAATGGCTTAAAACCTTTGGTGCTGAATTATAATTTGTTTTAAGGCATAAAATCTGGTTGGGTAGAAATCGAAAGCGCTTGATAATATTATGGGTACAATTTGTATTTTTAATAATTCAAAAACACGCATTTTACACTGCATCTCAGCCTTACAGGTTGAAGAACCTTATACCCTTGACTCACTTGAGTCTACATTGTATAAGTGCTCATCTAGTTTGGAAATAGTGATAAAATTGAGTCCATTCCTTAGATTCCAAAAAGCCTCAGACTCTACTCTTTATTCCTCTTGATTGATTGTTTAAAAGTATATTCTCAATCACCCACACACATATTAGGATTGTATTCGTATCATATATATTGCATAAAATGATTGTGTGAGAGTTGTGAGTGTTTAATCACATTTAAAATTGGTTTTATTAATTATTTGGGAATTTTTAAGAATTTTTAAATGATTTTTTAGAAATTAAAATGTGGATTAAAAAGATTTTGGGGTTATATTATAATTACTGTTCTTATGCTTTCATCCCTGAAAGTTGGTTTGGGTAGGATCCGAAAGCACTTGAGACTTCAGGGGAGTTGTGTAATTATTTTTAGACGTGCGTGTGTAAGCCAATATTGTCCCTACACTTGTCAACCTGATATCGATTCGATTTGTGTTTGTTGGTAGACTCAGTTGCTTAGTTACATCTCAGCCCTTGGATTGTTTTTATCAACGCTCTGCATGCGTCCAATCCCAATCTCTGTGAACCTCTCTAAACCAATCAGAAAGCGTTTAATTCACCGCCTCTTCTAAACTGTTGGATAAGTCAACAGGCCATGACTAAATCTCAGCCATTAGATTCACCTCATCCTTCTCGATCCTTCCTAGCCTACAATATAAGGAGGCTTACCCTCAGCCTTTATAAGACTTTTCGCAGTTCCTCTAAATAGATAGAGAGAGGTGAGAGAGAAGAGAGAGAAAGAAGAAAGGAGAGAGAAAACAAAACTCATTCAAACCCTAACTCAGCTTCAAACCCTAAGTCATATTTTCTTAAACAATTTACACCAAACACCAACCCTGAGTCTTTTAGAGTGACGCTTGTAGTAGTTTGAAAATTGTCCGTGGTTCGAATCCTCTTGAGTTTGATATCTTATGTCCAACTTAAGCATTTCGGTTAGATCTGTATTTCTTCTTTATAGAAATCACAGATGTGGTCATTTTATGTTATATTACACTTAGATCTGCACATTTTAGTTTCTCATCTTGAGAAATCTTATTTTTTTATTAAAGTTTTTCTATAAATCTTTTTATCTACTCAAGAATCAACAAATCCAGTTTATATTTCTAGTTCTTACGCAACAATACTATTGACCTAGTTGGAATCACAATTGGCGATTTTTAATTTCAAAAGTATTTTCAAAACCCTCTGAAATTAATTAAGACCTTAAAACGTCTTTCGAGCAAGGTAGCCTTGGATTCTGGGTTTATTTGAAAGGTAAAACAAAGTTCTTTTGATTCCTAAAAAGAGAGGATCTGAAAACCACAACATATAGATCTGATATGTAATTTGCTAGGACTATTTGTATAAAATAAGTGTGCGTGTGTGAATGCATGTGTTAGAAGCACTTTCACAAACACTTGTCACACTACAACACATAAGTGTTGGTTATAAGATCTTGAATCTTCAAGAGTCGACGTAAAGACTGGAACAAAGTGGAGAAGTTAGCAAACTGGGAAAACCACATCAACATCAGACCTACAGAGAAGTTGGAATCAAACCAGTGGGTACATTTCTAAACTTGTATAGGACTCTTTTGTGTGCATGTGTGTTTAATAGTTTGTAACTTGTATATTTTGTTTTATTGGATTTTTTATTTACTTCGTAGAGGGAGTCGTGGATGTTTCCTCAGCTGGGTGAGGTTTTACCACGTTAAAAATAGCCTTGTCCTTAATCTTTCTACATCTCCTTATCTCATTCTTATGATTGTGCCGAGTTTAATTAATTTAAACTATTTTTACTAAACCTGTTATAAAATCTTGAACAAATCTCGTGCATGTTTTATTAAACACATCTTATGTTAATTTGTTTTGATTTAAAGAAAATAGTTTCTTCAAAAAATAGTTCGGAGTTACTTCAATAGTTTATTCTTGTATTAAACGGCCTAAGTAACAGCCTTTTCAATTGGTATCAGAGATTTGGAAATTTATTTTGAAGATCTTGTGTTTCTGAAATTGTTTTCTTAAAATCAAACAATGGACGAGAAAAATGAAAGATTTGGTAACTTGACCAAACCTCCTCTCTTTGATGGAAACAACTTTGCTTACTGGAAAGTAAGGATGGTTGCTTTCATATAAGGAACCTTGGGAGATGATGTCTGGGATATTATTAAAAATGGATATACTTATCCAACAAAACCAACCACTGAAGGAAGTAATGAGAGGATTAAGAAAGTGTTAAGTGAATTCACTCAAGAAGAGAAGCAAGTTTCTCGAAACAATAACAAAGGAAAGAATGCCATATTTATGCATATAAATGAACATGAGTTCAGAAGGATATCATCTTGTGCCACTTCTAAGGAAGCTTGGGATACACTGATTACTGCACATAAAGGTGACACTAGAGTTAAGGCTGTCGAAACACAGATGCTTGTCCAACAGTATAACTCTTTAATTATATCAGACTCTGAATCTTTTGATGACTTTTACATGAAATTGACTGACATTGTAACCAAACTGCATGCTAATGGAATAACTTATGTTAGACATGAAATTCTATCTAAAATTCTAAGATCATTACCAAAGAAATTTGATAACAAAAGATATGCTATTAAGGAAATGAGTGGTCAAAATCTCACTCCTGAATTACTCAGTAGTAAATTGAGAACTATGGAAATGGAACTAGAATTCAAGAAACAATTGACCCAATCCCATAGGAAACAGACTAGTTCCAATTTGAGTTTTTGCTCTAAGTTGATGAAACCTGAGCTTAGTATTCCCAATAATGACTCTGATGATGAATGTGATATAAATAGTTTGGATAATCAAATTTCCTTGATGTTAAAACAGTTTAAACAAAATTGTCAAATTTAAAATAAAATGGCAACCAAACAAGGCAAGCCAAATTATCCAACTCAGTCCAACTACAAACCTCATGAGAAAGGTCAAGACAAACATCGCAAGGACAATTATACGAGACCTAACAAAGACTTCAAGAACATTGAATGTTTTAGATGTGGTAAATTGGTCATATAGCACAAGACTGTAGAGTTAAACTGAACACAACCAATAAACATACTAGGACCAATATTTGTAAGACATGGGATGATTCAAGTGAATCTGAAAATGAGGAACATGAGTCATCTGATGTTTTTGATCCTTGCCTGTCTTTTTTTTTACAAGATAATCTATAATAATGATATGCATGTGCCTATGTATGATAATGATGTTAATAGCTCTAATTCTGTTGTTATGAATCATGTTGTTACTGGTTTAGATGCTTTAATTTATGAGAACAATTCTACAGCGGGGTGTGTGAGTCAAAGGGAAAGAGATAATGATGATGTCAATGTGTGTGTGAGTTCAAGAACTGAATCCATAGGGGTCACTTCACACACTACACTTAGTGATTCGGACACTGAAGACCTCCCTGATATTCACACACTTTATGCGAAAACTCTCAAGAAAAGCTCTAGACTAGAGAAGACTGTGAAAGACCTCACTTAGAAACTAGAAGACCTAAGTCTACTGGTTAAACTTAACGCTGAAGAGTATACTACCCAATCTCTAACTCATGAAAATAAAGTCAAAAAGTTTTATCAAAAGTTGAAATTTTTGATTGAAACAAATAAAAATCTGGAGAAAAAAATATAAAGGGACATTATTAAAGTTGGAACAAGCTAAAGAAAACAGTAACTGTTTTCAAAAAATTTGCAAAATTTTCAAATAATTCTAACTGTTTTGATGGTTTTGTTGCTGATTCAAAAACCAATTCTGATGATCGAACTGGAATAGGGTTTTACCCAAATTTAAAGACACAAACTAAAAACTTGGAATCAATCAAGTTTGTGTCAAGAGGCAAAAGACCTATAGAAAATTGCCCAGGTTTTCATTCCCTAAAAGATGAGTTTGATAAAAAAATAACAAAAGTTTGATATTGGGGAATCAAGTAACTCTAAGTGTAATAGTCCACCTAAGGCTAAATACATCTGCCCTCAGATTAGGAAGAGTGATCCTGCATTTCAAACTGTACTTCCTAGGAATAAGGTTCAAAATCAAAATTCCATAAAACATATGTTTAGAGACTTTCCTAAGGAGATACCCTCATTAAGCAATCTATATTGCTATTACTGTGATATATACGGTC
Source organism: Sambucus nigra (assembly GCA_949130495.1). Taxonomy (NCBI): domain Eukaryota; kingdom Viridiplantae; phylum Streptophyta; class Magnoliopsida; order Dipsacales; family Adoxaceae; genus Sambucus; species Sambucus nigra. Next base: position 228,329,561 of record OX422219.1, read on the forward strand.
ATTCTTTTGAAGGTTGCTACTATAGACGTTTAGAAAAACCTGTATGTAATACTCCTCTATACCAAAACTTTAACTACTCTAGGAGAAGCCGTAACAATTATGTCCTACCTAGACAACCGGACAAAAACTCTAACTATAGAAAGAGAAAGACCAAACCAAAAAGATAATTTCCAAGGCACTTTCCTAAACCAAATGCTCATATTTTTCATAAAATTCAAAATCATGCGCAAAATATTTTTCAACAAAAATCTAATGCTAGCAAATTTTAGCAAATAAGAGTGATCGAGTGCGAAAGGTAGCGCGTGTAAAGACGTTAATCATTGTTTTCGTTTCGCCAACTCAATACAAACAAACCTAAATTACAACTACACTTGCGAGGTAAGTAGGGCGGTAAGTAGGGTATCAAAAATCCACAGAGACGAGTTGTTAGAATTTATATGGTTAAATATTCTGAAATAAAAATGTAAAAGATGATTACAAACTAAAAAAGAAAAGATGCATAAAAGGGAAAGTTTACTAGGCAAGGGTATTGAAACTAGATTATGAAAGCGAGTAACACTATAGGTAGCGTTGAATATCCCTCACTCGGGTTAATTTGTATAAAATGGTTACATGGGTCGACGATTTATTACAAATGCGTATCGTTTCGACAGTTAATTAAATCAAGGGTTGTCACGCCCCTAAATCCGCATAAAAGCCTAATAAGATTTTGGTGTCAACAAATATTCCAAAAATTACGCGCGAAAGGTCTTAAGCATGGGACATACATGATATGCCCCAACAAATCTCCTAGGCATAATAACTAGGACAACGCACCCGAAATACACCCGTAAACACTCCTAGGCGTAATAACTAGGACAACGCACCGGAAATACACCCATAAACACTATCACCAAGCAAAGCAACGCGTTAACCCGAGTGAGTTCCATTCAAACACAACCTAATATAAAATACCTAGAAAGCATGTTAAAAACGCGATAAATGGAAAGTGGTAAATAAACGCGATAAATCTACCTCGAAAGCAATAAATTAAAGCATGTAAACCTATTTAACAAAGCATGCAAAATATTTAGAAAGTAAGGAAATAATTAAATACAAACTATATTAAGGAAGAGGATGATGAATAATGCAACATTCAACCCAAATGGGGTGTCAAACCAAGAACAATTGAAGAAGAACTCTCCAAAACCCTCAAACCCTAAGCTAACCTAAGGTTAAATCGTATATATCTGTTATTACATCAAAAAATGCTTTATATAGTAAGTGGGAATTAAAATAGAAAAGAAAAGGCAAAATATCTCCTGGAAACAGGGGATCGATCGATCGATCATGAACAAAAATCCTACTGTCGATGAGGATCGATCGATCGACCCCTTTGGTCGATCAATCGATTAAGCAGGGCAGAACACATTGCATTGTTGTTTTGATTGCATGCCTTTCTCGTCCGCTTAACCTCCCGTAACGTCTTCGTTATGAATCGAAATCACATACCGTTCATGACCACGAGAAGCTAGAGAGGAGGGATACAACTTCCGTGTAGATGTCGGTCCAAGTGCCCAATCTGTGAAATGACCGAATTACCCTTGAACGTGCGATCGCGTACGAAAATCAAGCGGAATGCGTCCGAACTTCACACTTAGCATCCAAATACCAATAAAAGCTCAATTAACCCCTGCAAAACATGTTAACGTAGAAATTCGAGGTTATCTGGTTAATGAGCATAAATATAGGGAATAAGATACCCGAGGGGGATAAAATGCGTAGGTTCGGAGGATGAAATACATCACACCCCCTAACTTACACATTGCTAGTCCCTAGCAATGAAATAGGATGCAACAAGAACTACAAGCAAACCAAAAGCAGGAGATAGGTGCAAAAGTATGGTATAAAAGCAAAAGGCCACTTTCGCGGGTGATTCGATTGCATTTAGCGTATGCAATAAGTCATTAAACCCCTAGGTCACCCTAGTGGGCGAGTGTCGTCTCGTGAGGGTTTCAAGGATGATACCCACAAACATCACATGGTTTCCTTAAAATATGCCCAAACCAACATGCGACAAGCCAACAATTGTGAACTAGATTTCATACACATTATTAGCACATTGAATGAATTCAAACAAAAGTCCAAATCATTAACATTATAGAATGCACCTCATAGAATTGAAACCTTAAAATGTGGGAGGGGAGCGAGCACATGCGAATTGTGATTTGGCAAAAACTTATATAAAACGGATAAGCATTAAATCAAGCATATATTCGATCCTCACGGGCATTACACTCATCAAGAGAATTCACTTGAAACAGGGAGGTAGCATATGGAACATGCGGGCTAAAGAGTAAATGGAAATGGAAACTAGGCCGCACACATATCACAAATGAAGAACGATATATATAAACTGAAAAACTGTAATCTCAATGAAAGGATACCACACACTAAAAGAGGCGAAATTCATTTGCACAGATTATCAAAACTATTATGACTTTTAAATTACATCAACCTAAGATCACATAGGACTTTAATAGGGTTATGATATAGGCTATGCTAAGGTAAGAAATTAAGGAATGTATATACGGATTCAAAGTGTTCGGAATGAAAAATCGGGATAATGGGAAAATGCGGACAATATCAAAATTAGAAAACGAGTTCCAAAACGGCGTTAGATATATCATGGGGGAGAGTAATAAAAGCTTATTGAACTATACACAATTTAAAACTTTCTCTTTCTTTTCTTTTCTTCTTTTTCTCCTTTTTCTTTTATTTTCTTTTGTTTTCAACTTTCTCTTTTTCATCACTTTTTTCACATCTCTTTTCTTTACTTTTCAAACTCTCTCATGCCTAAATTGCAACCGACATCACAACAACAACATTTAATCCCAAGTAACATTCCAAACAAGGGTGTGTAATGTGTATGTATGGACTAAAACTCCAATTTAGAGTTGATTGTGGGATTTGGGTTATGAAACGAAAGGCGATATTTAGTCTCAAAAGGGTTAACGAGGGTAAACATATAAGGGTGAGGTCAAGGCTAATATGGGTGATATAACAAAGAATGCCTATGATCATTTCACAAAGTTTATGCAATTCTTGAATCAAAACAATATATGAAAATCATGTTCGAGTAACACATTTCAAGTATGAACTCAATTAATGAACGATCAAATGAACTAATAGTGAGATTACCAACGAATTCAATATTTTCAAAGAGGAAAGAATAGTGTATACACTCACAAACGACGAAAGGTACAAAGCTTACTCGGTGTAAGTATATACAATGCAACAAAAGATTGACGAGTTATAAAAATCTTAAACCAAATCAATAGAATGATAAAAGTGCATGTGCTTATGGGATTAAAGTTTAATTCATGAAGTTATTCATAATATAAATAATTGAGACCAAAGTCTAATAACTTCTAAAATCGAGAACATGCATCATTGGGTTGTTTATGGGATCGGGCAATTATTGAAATTTATCTTCGGAAACAAAGGCAAAAAGCCCAAAAAAGAAGAAAAAAGAAAGAAAATCTTTTTGAAAATTTTCATTTTTTCTAAGAAAAGCCTACTAAGAAACTAACATGTGAGCAAAAGCATGGACTAAATCAAGAAATGGATAGAATATCCCACACCCCGTAACTTAAAACTTGACATTTCCTCAATGTGAATTAGGAACCAAGTTGAAGAGAGGAAAAGAGCGATATTACCCAAAAGTGGAGCGATCCCCATAAGAACAAGTCCAAAGAATCTACAAAAACAAGTTAGTACCGAGCATAGCAAAAACAAATAATCAAAAGTTAACTAATTACACTAGACTAAATTACAAAGGAAGGAAAAAATAAAAAGAAAGAAATAAAAAGCTAACTATATACAACCTACTATTTAGGCTTCACACTAACTGTACACTAGAAGTTTAAATAGCTGAGGGTCCACCATAAGAATGATTTGACATTAGAGGATAACCAGTGTACCCTCACATACAAGCATGCCATCCGAAAAATATGAATTCCATTTGAAAAATGGAAGGCATGTGTAAGTCGTAAGAAAAGAACCATCGCCAATTAAAATTTTTGGAGGGACGATGGGGGGTTTGGATTGGACGGATGAAAAAAACATGTGGGGACCGAGAAAAGCCGAATATCCTCCCAATGATTTTGAAATTGAAATGGGACGCGGCGCACACAAAGGCAAAGATGAGATTGTGGAGGGCGACTCGAGCAAGTACTCCTCATCGGCGAAAAGGTTTAAAATATTAAAGTTTGAAACCGAATCATCGGGTACTTGTGACGGTGTGATAATAGAGAATGAAAATGGGGATGAAAGAAAATTAAACGCATGAGATGAATAATCATCGCATGAAGTTTCAGTTTCGAAGGAAATAATATCATTTTCAATGAAATGTTCTTCTTTGGGGGCCAAAGAAGAAATAATTTCATTGCAAATAGATATTACGTCGTTTTCATCCTCACTTTCAATATCTAGTATGCAATGGGCAAAGTCTAGAATGGTTTGTTCCAAAGTAGGTAAAAGTACCTCATTTGGTTCAAAACATTCTTCGACTTCGAAAGTCTAGGAAGCAAAATCGTCGTCGGACTCAAATAGTAAATCCGAGTCATGTTCCCACAAACGATTTTCTTCCTGATAACGATTTTCAAGTTTCTCATTTTCATACATACGCAAACCCTCACCGAATGTCATAGGTCGAGGTGCGGATGCATGAAAAATGGGAACTTTGAAAATTACCATCGGACTTAAACGAAACCTCATTATTATAGTAATTTTGAAAACTATTCGAATTCATTTCAAAATTCCTATTATAAGGAGGTAAAGGCCCAAAATCATTATCATCATCATCAAAATTCCAATAACCTAAATTTGGCTTTCGTTATACTCGCCCAAAGTCATATTTGAATTTGTTATACTTTGGGATTCTAAGTATTCACTGAAAGTCATAGGTTTGCGAGAATTTTAAGAATTACAACAAGGATTACCGAAAGAATTGGAATAAGACATGCTTACCCCAAAATGGCTCAAAATGACGGATTACACAAAGTAAGTGCGTGCGGGAAAAATTCGAGCATTTCTAAGTGCTCAAATGTGAAAGTCTTGCAAAAAGGTTAGCAAATAATACAAATAGAAAGAAAATACTATGAAATACTAAATCACATAAAGTCTAAAACAAACAAGTCTCTGGTAACGACGCCATTTTGATATGCAAGTTGTCGGGATCAAAGCACTGAACCAATTAAGATTCAAAGCAAATCATCCTTGGCAACGGCGCCCTTTTGATCGAGTGCGAAAGGTAGCGCGTGTAAAGACGCTAATCGTTGTTTTCATTTCACAAACTCAATACAAACAGACCTAAATTATAACTACACTTGCGAGGAAAGTAGAGTGGTAAGTCGGGTATCAAAAATCCATAGAGACGAGCTGTTAGAATTTATATGATTTAATATTTCGAAATAAAAGTGTAAAAGATGATTACAAACTAAAAAAGAAAAGATTCATAAAAGGGAAAGATTATCTAGGCAGGGGTATTGAAACTAGATTATGAAAGAGAGTAAAACTATAGGGTGTGTCGAATATCCCCCACCCGGGTTAATTTGTATAAAATGGTTAAATGGGTCGATGAGTTATTACAAATGCGTCTCGTTTCAACAGTTAATTAAATCAAGGGTTGTCACACCCCTAAATCCGCATAAAAGCCTAATAAGATTTTGGCGTCAACAAATATCCCGAAAATCACACACGAAAGGTCGTAAGAACGGGACATACATGATATGCCCCGTCAAATCTCCTAGGCATAATAACTAGGACAACGCACCCGAAATACACCCGTAAACACTATCACCAAGCAAAGCAACGCGTTAACCCGAGTGAGTTCCATTCAAACATAACCTAATTTAAATTACCTAGAAAGCATGTTAAAAACGCGATAAATGGAAAGCGGTAAAGAAACGCGATAAATCTACCTTGAAAGCAATAAATCAAAGCATGTAAACCTATTTAACAAAGCATGTAAATTATCTAGAAAGCAAGGAAATAATGAAATACAAACTATATTAAGGAAGAGAATGATGAATAGTGCAACATTCAACCCAAATGGGGTGTCAAACCAAGAACAATTGAATAAGAACTCTCAAAAACCCTCAAACCCTAAGCTAACCTAAGCTAAAATCGTATATATCTGTTATTACATCAAAAAATGCTTGATATAGTAAGTGGGAATTAAAATAGAAAAGAAAAGAAAAGGCAAAATATCTCCTGAAAACAGGGGATCGATCGATTGACCCCTTTGGTCGATCGATCGATCATGAACAAAAATCCCACTGTCGATGAGGATCGATCGATCGACCCATTTGGTCGATCGATCGATCAAGCAGGGGCAGAACACACTGCATTGATGTTTTGATTGCATGCCTTTCTCTTCCGCTAAAACTCCCATAACTTCTTCGTTATGAATCAGAATCGCGCACCGTTCGCGGCCACGCAAAGCTAGCGAGGAGAGATACAACTTTTTTGTAGATGTCGAGCCACCTGCCCAATCTGTGAAATGACTGAATTGCCCTTGAACGTGCGATCCCGTATGAAAATTGAGCGGAATGCGTCCGAACTGCACACTTAGCATCCAAATACCTTTAAAAGCTCAATTAATCCCTGCAAAACATGTTAACGTAGAAATCCGAGGTTGTCTGGTTAACGAGCATAAATATAGGAAATAAGATACTCGAGGGGGCTAAAATGCGTAGGTTCAGAGGATGAAATACACAATATTTGCGTATCATCAAAGAGCAAATATGCACAAAATAAAAACGATAGCTATTTGGGTTAGAAAATATGAGCTATTACCCCAGATGAAGTGTAACGTTGTGATTACTTCTTTAAAAGCTGAACACACCTCTTCTGGATGGTATTTAGACTCTGGGTGTTCAAAGCACATGACTGGTAATGATACAAAACTTTTAAACAAAACTAGCTTTGCTGGGGAAAAATTATTTTTGGTGATTGTGTATCATCTCAAATCATTGGTAAAGGAACACTCCAAGAAGTACGAATGCCTGTTCTTAAAAATGTTCTTCTAGTAAAAGGTCTTAAGGCTAATCTACTTAGCATCTCGCAATTTTGTGACTCAAATCATACTGTCACCTTTTCATAGAATAATTGCAAAATTTTAAATGAAAAAGGTGAGTGCATTCTTACAGGACTCAGGACTCTTGATAATTATTATATTGTCATGAACAGTACTGAGGTTTGTAACATTGCCAGAATGGATGACAATGAAATATGGCATAATAGGATGGGTCACATAAATTACGATAACCTTAGTAGATTATCTTCACAACAAATAGTTAGAGGAATTCCAAAAATCAAACCTATCTCTAATATTGTCTGTGGATCATGTCACGAAGGAAAAATTATTAAGGCACCTCATAAGAAAGTTAAAGATATCCTTACCTCTAAACCCTTGGAGCTCATCCATCTGGACCTAATGGGTCCTTCTCATACTGTTAGTCTCTTTGGACACAATTACATTCTTGTTATGGTTGATGACTTCATCAGATTTACTTGGGTGGCCTTCTTAAAACAAAAGTCTGATACTTTCCAAACTTTTTTAAAAATTCTTCTTCGGATTGAAAATGAGTAGGACACTCAAGTAAATAGAATTCGTAGTGATAGATGAGGAGAATTCATAGATACTGGTATTATAGAGTATTGTGACTATAATGGTTACAAACATGAGTTTAGTGCTCCTAGGACTCCTCAATAAAATGGAATTGATGAGCGAAATAATCGTACACTTCAAGAGATGGCATGTGTTATGATTCATGCCAAGTGTTTACCTAAATATTTTTGGGTGGAATCTATACGTACTGCTTGTCACATCATTAATAGGGTCTATCTTAGGAATAATTCTAAACAAACTCCTTACGAACTATGGTATGGGAAAAAGCCCAATCTTAAATACCTTAGAACCTTTGGTAATACGTGTTATGTCTGCAAAGACAGAGAACACTTATCCAAATTCGAGATTGGTGGAGATAAAGCTATCTTTCTAGGATATTCTCCTGACAGTAGAGCATACCGTGTGTATAATATTCACACAAAAACCTTAATGGAGTCCATAAACGTTATTGTAAGTAACACTACTGTTGAGAGTAAGACTGGAGAACCAACTATTGTGGAAGAGTCTGAAAATATTTTATAAAATGACTCTCCAAAAATAGATACTTCTTTACCAATTATGACACCTGAAGTACCTAACTGGGTTTCTAAACATCATCCCATAGATAACGTTGTTGGTAACCCTAGTGAGCCTGTTTGTACAAGATCTCAATAAAGAAACTATGTGCATTATTCATGTTTTGTTTCCATTGTGGAACCAAATGTGACAACCCGCTCACCAAAATAAGGGGTGGCCAGCCCGATACTCCAATATAACAGGAATCATGGATGGATCATTCTCAGCATCAATAATAATACAACAAGTATACGGGATAACCACCCTATATTTCAGAAAAACGGGTTGCCAAAAAATTTATTTTATAAGTTAAGGAATGAATTTAAACAACCCAATCTGAAAAGAAAGTGGAAATCGAAAAAGAACTTATATTTCATCCACAACAAATATACAATAAGGGGACCGAATATGGTGTCGGTCAACAGTCACTTATAACGTATATATAACAGGTTCATTAAGTTACATAATACATTACAATAAGAAAATACAAAAGCTTTGGCCACACGCCCGAATAAATGACCCGATCATAACTAGAGTACAAAAATGAAGGCATCTACATCAAAATAGCCCGTAATATCCGCAAAGTATCACGGCTCCCAGAAAACACCTGAATAGGAAAGTCAGTACGGGCGTCCTTGCGGCGGAGCACCTGAGCGGATATAAGATTCATGCACAACAAGAAATATGAACGGGCCAGGGACCGATTTTATATGATCACCAGATGAATAAAGAGTATGACAGTTATGAACAGTAAACCATAATTGATAGTAATAAGAATCTACCTACACAATTTAATGCATAAGCTAAGACAATTTAAATGATCATGAGTTTAAATTCAATTATCCAAGAGTATAAGAATAATTTACATTTATTTAAAAGCCTCAATCATTTTTCACTGTTTCATTTCATCGTTCTGTTACTTATCAGGAAACATAATCACAATTATATGCTCTTTGTGGCATTTATTATACTTCAAGTCCAACTTGAATAAGAATAGTTATATTCATATACATATAACGATTCTAAGACCGCATGTCCGGGTTTCCCCACTGTGCGCGCCCCTAAATGACCATCATCTTCCAGGGCCTATCAACCAAGACAACCTGGGCACCTACAACGCAAGATGTCGGGAAGCGGCCATATGCCTGCGGGAGAGTCATAACCACACCCAGAATTACCTCACCATCGTAGAAAAACATAAAATAAGCGCTCATATGTCCTAGGACTATCTTGCATTAATTAGCCAGGGGGCTTCACCTTACGTGCGCACTTCCCTTATGATGGAATTTAGAGAGGTGTGTTTAAGTAAATTATCATTTACCAATTTCATTTCCGTCTTAATAGATACATCACATTTTATCCTGAGCCATACATAATTCGTATCATCATTATAACCTCAACGAATGAATAAACTCTCAATTTATTCTCCAAACATTCTTTTGTGGTGTTATTATAAACCATCAAGACTATCATAACTCAATTGATCTTCTAAAGTCTCCTAATATAACCTTACAACTCCTAGAGTCAAAATAGGTTAATAAAGGAGAAGAATACCCTAACATCTATTTGTACACCCCCAGAATAACCCCCATATAATCCATTTCCAATGTAGGGTAGTTAACTAACTCATGTAGAACTCTAGGACTCTAAGTTTACTTCATACAAGAAGGTTCCTAGGTCCTAAACCTAAAGAAAAAGGGTGAAAATTCAGTTAGAAATATAACTCAAAAAAGTCTGATTTCGAATCAATTCGCCTTAGGGCCAAATCGATTCACCCCAGGCAGCGAATCGATTCGCCCAAAAGCCAATCGATTCGGATAAAAAAATCCAAGTTTCTGCCTCAGCCGAATCGATTCGGCCTTAACCCAAATCGATTCGGGCTTGCAGACCTGTAACCTAACCCCTTAGCTAATCGATTCGCCCTAGGGCCGAATCGATTCGCCCCTGGGAATTTGCCAAGAATGACTACGGGTTATGAACCCTAGTTTTTCCCCAAAACTCATATCTCCTCCATTTTTATACACATCCACCAACATTAATCTGCCCAAAAACCATCCTACATGATTATCAACTACTATACTCCATAGTATCATCAAATTAAACTATGATTAGGTCTAAAACACCACAAAATCCATAAAACCCATATTTACTCATTTAATTCAAATACACAACAATCACACAATTTACTCATCTTAAATCACATATTAGCAAGTAGAAAACTTGCCTTAAGGTTAAAATCTCAGATTCTTGGAAGATGGAAGCCCAAATCTTCAATCTCTCTCTTTTCTCCTCTTTTCTCTTCCTCTCTCTATCTCTCTAGGTTTAGTAAATACACATAAGGGAAATAAATGAAATGCAATACTAAATCGTGCCTTTAGTCTAATTTCCCAACTCAAATGGTTAATACCACATTAAAATGACTCACAACTACACATTTAAGTTAAAACCAGTCAAAAGTGCCCGAAACATAAAAATACAATATGGCACTTATTTTGACTATATCGCACATTTCGGGACTAACTATGCCCTCTAAACTGGCATCCAGCAATTTTATAAATCATTTCAAGTTCCGATTTCATTAAAACCATAAATGTCATTTAAAGAATATGACAATATAATATGTAACATGATGATATTTACATACACATACAGTAAATATGCAACAATCTAGTAAATATTAACTTTCAACTCATTTAATTAATATTTACCCCATTTTCCAACATTTTATTTAATTACTACACACAGTAAATTAATATAAAATAGGTTCTCAAAAGTGAGGGTTGTTACATACTCCCCCCATTATAAGGGAATTTTGCCCTCAAAATTTAGGCGTACCTTGTATAAAGAGATGCGGATTCTTTTCCCGCATATCATCCTCGAGCTTCCATGTTGATTCCTTAGCGTCGTGATGACCCCATTGAACTCGCACCAAGGGCATCATTCGCGATCTCAATTTACGCTCTCCATGTTCTAAGATTGCAACCGGTTGTTCTTCATACGAAATATCGGGTTGCAAATCAATATCCTCCAAAGGAACATACCAAAGGGCTCCTTCACACCTCTTATACTTCTTCAAAGAGGAAACATGAAACACATCATGAAGTTGTTGTAGGTGTTCCGATAAGGCAAGTTGATACGCCACTGGACCTACCTTAGCAATAACGGGAAAAGGTCCAACAAAGCGCGGCGCAAGCTTTCCTTTCTTCACAAAACGCTTTATACCTTTCATTGGAGATACTCGCACTAAGACTTGATCTCCAATTTCCAACTCCACGTGCCTTCTATTCGCATCGGTATAACTCTTTTTGTCATGACCCCGACCCAAAATAGTATTAGGGAACGAGTGTCTTGACATGCCACCAAGGCAACAAATATTCCGATTTAATTGTTTCCTTAAATAAATGCGACGGATGTATTATCACATGGTTATGAATCGTAAAATACTGAAAGTAATGGAATTACGTCATCAGAGCTTTCTAAAGGAAACTTCATATATATTAAAAGTAACAACGAGTTACAACTTAAGAGAAAATTTAAACCTTATTACAAGAGAGGCAGACATGCTCTAAATAAATATTTTACAAAAAGAGCTCTAAAAGCTAAATCTTCAATATCGTCCATTTTCGTTCCGTCCGTGAGCCTAAACGTTTCCTGAAAAATGGTTATTTATGCAACATCAGCTAAAAGTCGAATGAGGTTCAATCTCCAGACATTCTAGGGTTTTTAGAAAATAGATACCTATTCAAGTCAAAAGAGAAGGCATATACATATATGGAGAGGAACTTGCGGTAAATAGATATATATTTTGAAATGAAAGTATATATATCACAATTGGATAGCTCAGAATAAGACGAATGCAACAAATCAAATGTGATATCTTTTTCTTTCAGTCATATCATTTTGAGGGCCAAGTACACGCTAATACCGTATTATACCCCGGTAGTTGAGGGTCAATCGAACATATTCATCACAACGCCTTATTTAGGGCACACCAGCGATAACCCAGATGGGAAGGTCAGTCGGTAAAGAGGTCCCTTAGGCCGAATCAGATTTTCAATATTCAATATCCTTTTCAATAATCATTTTAATCAGTATGTTTATATGGACAAATATAAACATATCACAAATGAATCAATCATCGGTATCACATGAATATTGAGAATAAAAGCAGTTCATAAAATATATATAGTTTGCATAATATCATATAATCAAAATACACAAGGAATGTCAGAGTACTCACCCAAAATGGAGGTCAAATTTACTGGTATTGGTCTTCGATCACATGTTAATCTGATAAAGATTTAAGTACAGATTCTAAGGTCCAGTTTATACTATACTAACCTCTTCTTTTAAAGGATTACTGAATCCCTATTTGTTAACTTTTAAAACTCATTGATCGTAATTGAAGATTTTAATTCATAGTCTTTCCTCATCAGTCGGTTCCCAGTAGAGATGGAGGGTCACAGGGGCACCACTTAAATACCATCTCATCTAGACAGAACATTTTCGGATTCATTCCCAGTAGAGATGAAGGGTCACAGGGGAACCACTGAAATACCATCTCATCTAGACAGAACTTCACCGGGCCTGACTTTGAAATTGCTTAAATCGGATTCCATAATAACGAGCAATTTCTTTAAAAAGAATAATTTTTAAAAGTGTATAATTTCAAACAAGTTTATAAAATCAACTTGGATTTGTTCTAAATTTTAAGTTTTGATTCTTTATTGTATTTTACCAGCATAACTACTAAGTAAAGCTATAAAACAATAAATTAAAACTATAAAGATGCATTATAACATTAAGATTACCTTAAGATGAATATCCCTAAGAACTTCTTAAACTTTCTCACACTTTATCTCACTATTTCTTTCTATAATTCTCAAGGAATTGGTGTGAGTTTAAAATGATCCCCCAAAGGCCCTATTTATAGTTTTCCAAAGATATCCCGGGGTTGACACATGTCCATGCTGACCATGATTTTACAATGGGAGTCAGCGTTGACGTGTCGCGTAACGGAGGCGTCTTGCATTCTTATTTCATCGGACTGCGACACGTGTTTTAGCTTCTCCTCTAACGACGACACGTGTTTTGGCTTCTCCTCTAACGACAACACGTGTACGGTGGAGGTGTCAAAACCGAGCACGAGGTGTCGAGCAAGAGGTGGATAGGTATTAAGGGTATAAGGGTCATTTCGGACCTGAAGGGCATTTTGGTAATTTCACACCATATATTTTCAATATTTCTTATAGGTCTCTGAAAATATTTTATTTACGAAAAGGCCCCTTTTATTTTTCATTTTGGTCCCTGAAACTTTCTTTATTAAAACCAAGTCCCTAAAATTTCATAAAATTACATTTTCTACCCCAAAACTTATCACTTAGCTTAGGATGTGCCATAAAATCTCAATCTGACCCATTTTATCGTTGATTCTTCAAATTTAAAAACGGGATCTGTCATATTAAGAACTCAGAATATCATATATGTAATAATATATCATTATTAGATAACAAGTATGACGAAATTGAAAGAAGACAATTATATATTGGCATAAGAAAATGGGGTCATTACATCCTACCCTCCTTATAAAAAGTTTGGTCCCCAAACTTTACTTACATTAATTTCCAAAAAGGTGTGGATATCGCTCTTTTATTTCATCTTCCCGCTCCCATGTTGCTTCTTGAATAGAGAATGATTCCGCCATAATACTTTGACTAGTGGAATAACCTTGGTTCGTAATATTTGATCTTTATGGTCCAAGATTTCCACTGGATGCTCAATGTATGTCAAATCTTCTCTAACTTGAAGAGGCTCGTGACTTAAGATATGTGCTGGATCAGGGATGTATTTCTTCATCATTAAAACATGAAACACATTATGCACACTAGAGAGTTCAAGGAGTAAGGCTATTCGATACGCAACAACACCTATCCTTTCAAGGATTTCAAAAGGTCCTATGTATCTTGGACTCAACTTTCCTTTCTTCCCAAATCGGATTACTCCCTTTGTCGGTGATACTCAAAAGAAAACATAGTCTCCTCTTTGGAATTCTAACGGTCGGTGCCGATTGTCAGCATAACTCTTTTGATGGCTTTGAGCGATTTGAAGTCCGTCTTGTATCAATTTCACTTTCTCTGTTGTAACCTGAATCAATTCTGGTCCCAATAATTTTCTTTATCCAACTTCTACCCAACATGCAGGAGAACGACACCTTCTACCATAGAGTGCCTCATACGGAGCCATTTGAATATTATATGCAAATTCCACTAATGGTAAATGATCGTCCCAATTCCCCTTCAACTCAAGTACACATGCCCTAAGCATATCCTCTAAGGTTTTGATGGTTCTTTCAGATTGTCCGTCTGTTTGAGGATGAAAAGAAGTGTTGAAATTCAGATTTGTTCCCATGGCTACTTGTAGGATTTTCCAAAAGCGAGACACGAATCTAGGGTCACGATCAGAAACAATTGAAATTGGGGTTCCATGAAGCTTAATAATTTCCTGTATATACAATTTAGCTAGATTTTCTAAGGAATGGGTAATATTAATGGTGAGAAAATGAGCAGATTTAGTTAACCTATCAATAATTACCCAAATGGAATCATTACCATTGGAACTCTTTGGTAGCCCTGTCATAAAATCCATGGTAATATGTTCCCATTTCCACTCAGGGATTGGTAAAGGTTGTAATAATCCTGATGGTTTCTGATGTTCAGCTTTTACTTGTTGACAGATCAAACGCTGAGATACAAACTCTGCTATCTCCCTTTTCATGTTATTCCACCAAAACACTTCTCGGAGATCTCTGTACATCTTGGTATTTCCGGGATGATCTGTGAATCTCGAGTAATGACCTTCCTCCAAAATATGCCTCTTTAGTTGGGCATCACCAGGTATACAGACCCTATTTCCAAACCTTAATATATCATCTCGTATTGCAAATTCAATTCTTTTCCCTTCAATAACCTCTTCTTTAATCTTCCTCAGTTGTGGGTCATTTACTTGTGCAACTTTAATTCTTTCCATCAACGTGGGTTGTATTTGTAAGTTTGTGATTATTCCTCCTTCGCTATAAATACGTACATCTATTTCCATACTTCTCAAATCTTTCAATAGAGCTTCCTGGCTGGTAATAAGGCATGCTAAATTTGGTGTAGACTTTCTACTCAAAGCGTCGCAACTACATTAGCTTTCCCCGGGTGATAGTGAATATTTACATCATAATCCTTCATCAATTCTAACCACCTCCTTTGTCTCATGTTTAATTCCTTCTGAGTAAAGATATATTTCAAACTCTTATGATCGGTATAAATCTCACAAGTCTCACTATACAAATAATGTCTCCAAATCTTAAGAGCAAAAATTACCACTTCTAATTCTAAGTCATGGGTTGGATAATTTTTCTCATGGGGTTTTAATTGTCTCGAGGCATAAGCTACTACTTTTACATTTTGCATTAGCACACATCCCAAACCATTTTTAGAAGCATCACTATAAATCACAAATTCTCCTGTACCGAAAGGAATAGTCAAAATTGGGGCAGTTACTAATCGATTCTTAAGTTCTCAAAAACTATTCTCAACTTCCTCAGACCATTCATATTTCACCATCTTTTATGTTAACCTAGACAGAGGTTTGGCAATACTAGAAAATCCTTGAACAAATCTTCGATAATAACCTGCTAATCCTAGGAAACTAAGAATCTCCGTTACATTAGTTGGTCTTGACCAATCTAGTATAGCCTCGATCTTTTGAGGATCAATCGACACTCCCTCCTTGGATATGACATGTCCTAGAAAAAAAACACTAGGCAACCAAAATTCACACTTCTTTAATTTCGCATATAATTTCTCTTTCCTAAGAATTTGTAATACCATCTCCAAATTCTTCTCGAGTTCTTCAATACCTTTGGAATAAATAAGGATGTCATCAATGAAAACAACCACACACTGATCCAGATATTTCCTAAACACTCTATTCATCATATCCATAAAAGCGGTTGGTGCATTAGTTAATCCAAATGGCATCATAAGAAATTCATAGTGACCATATCTAGTACGAAAAGCTGATTTCGAAATATCCTCTTCCTTAATTTTCAATTGGTGATAGCCTGACCTAAGGTCAATCTTCGAAAATACTTGCGCACCTTGCACTTGGTCAAACAAATCATCTATACGGGTAAGGGGTATTTATCCTTAATGGTCACCTTATTTAGTTCACGATAATCTATACATAACCTCATCGTCCCATCCTTTTTTTAACAAATAATACCGGAGCACCCCAAGGGGATACACTTGGTCTAATAAAACCCTGGTCTAATAAATCTTGTAATTGAACTTTTAATTCCCTTAATTCTAAAGGTGCCATGTGACAAGGTGGTTTCAAGATTGGTCTAGTTCCAGGAATAAGGTCAATTGTAAACACTATTTCTCTACTAGGAGGAAGACTGGGTAAGTCATCAGGAAAAACATCTGGAAAATGTTTAGCTATAGGAATATCTTCTATACTAGGCTCTTTTTTTTGCAAACCATTAACACTTGCAAGGAATCCTTGACATCCCTTCTTAAGAAAACTACAAGCTTGCATTGCAGAGATAATACGCATGGGAGATAAGATGTTAGTTCCTTCAAAACTGAATTCTGGTTGGTTAGGAATTTGGAAAATAACGCTCTTCTCAAAACAATCCACCCTAGCATGATATGATGCTAACCAATCCATCCCCAAAATGACTTCAAAATCTCTTATGTCTAAAACTATCAAATCAGCGAATAGTTTATGACTACTGACATTTATAGGGCAAGACTTATATACTAATATTCCAGTCAATAACTCACCCGAAGGAGTAGAAACGTGTATGATATGATTCAAGGATTCAGGAATATTAGGAAAGCGATTAATAAAACGCTCAGACACAAATAAATGGGTAGAACCAGGATCAATTAAAACTTGAAAAGGTTGTGCACATATAGAAAGTGTACCTGACACTACTGCATTATAAGCCTTTGCATCGGAAAGATTAAAGACTCTACCTTGTCTGCCCTGATCCTTATTGTCATTAGAGGTCTTTGTTGCCTCCTTCCCTTTGTTAGGATAATCTCGCATTTTATGCCCTTTTTGGCCACACCCAAAGCAACTCCCCGTCTCTAGGTAACACGATCGCCCTCTATGAATATTACCACAACGTTGGCATTTATCAACATTAAAGGGTTTGTTTACTAAAGGTTGTCCTATATTAGGTATAGTCCTAAAGGGTTTGTTATTAGGGTTCCTTCCTCTTTGTTCTCCAAACTTCCTCTTCCCCTCTCTAACCTGAGCTATTGTTGCCCTAGCCACCACGTCATTATATGATGTCAACTTTAGGATGGAAATTCGGCTAAGAATATTCAACCTTAACCCACGTTCAAACTTCTTGGCTCTTAAAACATCGGTTATCACAACATGAGGTGAAAAACGGGATAATTCAGTAAACTTTGCCTCATATTGACTAACCGTCATATTTCCTTGAACTAGACCCATGAAGTCAGCTGCTTTTTGGTCTTGAACCATTTTGGGAAAATATTTCTCGTAGAAGATCACTAAGAAGTCATTCCAACATATGGAATTATTCCTTTCCCCATGCATTCTCTTAGTCATTCTCCACCAATGTTCGGCTTCACCTTCTAACATGAATGTTCCAAATAAAACCTGTTGTTGATCTGTACACTTAAGAACATCGAACATCTTTTCCATTTGCATCACCCAGTTTTCTGCTTCAGTGGGGTTAGGAGTCCCTTTAAAAGACGGCGGATTCAACTTCTTGAACTGTTCAATAGTACAACTACTTAGTTCAAGATTCCTTGGTGCTCCATTATTCACTTGATGCTCCACAATTCTTGCTAGACTTTCAATTGCCTTGTATGCACCTTCCAGTCCTTCCATACTCAAACCACTAGTTCCTGGAGTTGATCTTGCCTTGGTCACTTTCTACAGTCGTGGCCAAACATAAGATGTATTATACTATCCCAAGATTGCAATTTAGAAGAACAATGATATATAAATAATTTATATATATTTAAATATATGTGGAGGGTTATCACATAATTCGGATATTTAATCCTGTATCCTATGTATGGAAACTTAAAATATATAACGTTCGAAACTTATGTTCAGTAGTCTACGGGTTCATAACCTATGCTCTGATACCACCTCTGTCACGACCCCGACCCAAAATAGTATTAGGGAATGAGTGTCTTGAAATGCCACCAAGGCAACAAATATTTCGATTTAATTGTTTCCTTAAATAAATGAAATAGATGTATTATCACATGGTTATGAATCGTAAAATACTGAAAGTAAAGGAATTACGTCATCAGAGCTTTCTAAAGGAAACTTCATATATATTAAAAGTAACAACGAGTTACAACTTAAGAGAAAATTTAAACCTTATTACAAGAGAGTCAGACATGCTCTAAATAAATATTTTACAAAAAGAGCTCTAAAAGCTAAATCTTCAATATAGTCCATTTTCGTTCCGTCCGTGAGCCTAAACGTTTCCTGAAAATGGTTATTTATGCAACATCAGCTAAAAGCCGAATGAGGTTCAATCTCCAGACATTCCAGGGTTTTTAGAAAATAGATACCTATTCAAGTCAAAAGAGAAGGCATATACATATATGGAGAGGAACTTGCAGTAAATAGATATATATTTTGAAATGAAAGTATATATATCACAATTGGATAGCTAAGAATAAGACGAATGCAACAAATCAAATGTGATATCTTTTTCTTTCAGTCATATCATTTTGATGGCCAAGTACACTCTAATACCGTATTCTTCTACCGTATTATACCCCGGTAGTTGAGGGTCAATCGAACATGTTCATCACAACGCCTTATTTAGGGCACACCAGTGATAACCCAGCTGGGAAGGTCAGTCGGTAAAGAGGTCCCTTAGGCCGAATCAGATTTTCAATATTCAATATCCTTTTCAATAATCATTTTAATCAGTATGTTTATATGGACAAATATAAACATATCACAAATGAATCAATCATCGGTATCACATGAATTTTGAGAATAAAAGCAGTTCATAAAATATATATAGTTTGCATATTATCATATAATCAAAATACACAAGGAATGTCAGAGTACTCACCCAAAATGGAGGTCAAATTTACTGGTATTGGTCTTCGATCACACGTTAATCTGATAAAGATTTAAGTACAGATTCTAAGGTCCAGTTTATACTATACTAACCTCTTCTTTTAAAGGATTACAGAATCCCTATTTGTTAACTTTTAAAACTCATTGATCGTAATTGAAGAATTCAATTCATAGTCTTTCCTCATCAGTCAGTTCCCAGTAGAGATGGAGGGTCACAGGGGCACCACTTAAATACCATCTCATCTAGACAGAACATTTTCGGATTCATTCCCAGTAGAGATGGAGGGTCACAGGGGAACCACTTAAATACCATCTCATCTAGACAGAACTTCACTGGGCTTGACTTTGGAATTTCTTAAATCGGATTCCATAATAACAAGCAATTTCTTTAAAAAGAATCATTTTTAAAAGCGTATAATTTCAAACAAGTTTATAAAATCAAATTGGATTTGTTCTAAATTTTAAGTTTTGATTCTTTATTGTATTTTACCAGCATAACTACTAAGTAAAGCTATAAAACAATAAATTAAAACTATAAAGATGCATTATAACATTAAGATTACCTTAAGATGAATATCCCTAAGAACTTCTTCTTAAACTTTCTCACACTTTCTCTCACTATTTCTTTCTATAATTCTCAAGGAATTGGTGTGAGTTTCAAATGATCCCCAAAAGGCCCTATTTATAGTTTTCCAAAGATATCCCGGGGTTGACACATGTCCATGCTGACCAAGATTTTACAATGGGAGTCAGCGTTGACGTGTCGCGTAATGGAGGCGTCTTGCATTCTTATTTCATCGGACTGCGACACGTGTTTTAGCTTCTCCTCTAACGATGACACGTGTTTTGGCTTCTCCTCTAATGACGACACGTGTACGGTGGAGGTGTCAAAATCAAGCACGAGGTGTCGAGCACGAGGTGGATAGGTATTAAGGGTATAAGTGTCATTTCGGACCTGAAGGGCATTTTGGTAATTTCACACCATATATTTTTAATATTTCTTATAGGTCCCTGAAAATATTTTAATTACGAAAAGGCCCCTTTTTATTTTTCATTTTGGTCCCTGAAACTTTCTTTAATAAAACCAAGTCCCTAAAATTTCATAAAATTACATTTTCTACCCCAAAACTTATCACTTAGCTTAGGATGTGCCATAAAATCTCAATCTGACCCATTTTACCGTTGATTCTTCAAATTTAAAAACGGGATCTGTCATATTAAGAAATCGAAATATCATATATGTTATAATATATCATTATTAGATAGTAAGTATGACGAAATTGAAAGAAGACAATTATATATTGGCATAAGAAAATGGGGTCATTACACTTTTGGCGATCTTGAGCTTTTCGGATGCGATTTCGGATTAGTTCAATCTTGGAAGAAGTATCCTGGATCATTTCAGGTCCAAGAAACTTATTATCTCCCACCTCCAACCAACAAGTGGGTGATCTACAAGGCCGGCTATAAAGTGCTTCATAGGGTACGAATTATTATAAGCAAATTGGACCAAGGGGAGATAATGTTCCCAACCACCTTTGAAATCAAGCACACACATTCGGAGCATATCTTCCAACATTTGGTTGACTGTTTCTATCTGCCCATCTGTTTGAGGGTGATAAGAAGTACTTAATTTCAATTCGGTTCCCATAGCTTCTTGGAAACTTCGCCAAAAGTGGGAAACAAATATCTTATCTCTGTGGAATACTATATTTATTGGCACCCCGTGGAGTCTAACAACCTCCGCAATAAATAGTCGAGCATAACGAGTGGTATTGTAGTCGGTACATACCGATAGGAAATGTGTCGACTTAGTCAAACAATCAACGATAACCCAAATAGAATTGTGGCCATTTTGTGATGTTGGCAAGCCCGTGATGAAATCCATCGATATACTCTCCCACTTCCATATTGGTATCTCCACTGGTCGCAACAAACTCGTTGGTCGCTGATGATCTATCTTGACCAATTGACAAGTGGTACATTGGGAAACGAACTCGAAAATATCTCACTTCATGCCTGTCCACCAATACTAACGGCCCATGTCTTGGTACATCTTGTCCCCATCAGGATGCACCAAAAATTTAGACCCATGAGATTCTGTCATCACGGCCCGTCTCAAATCCCCTTCGTCCGGGATGATGAGTCTCCCGTGGAAACGTAATCCACCCTCTGAACTTATAGAGTAGGATTATGCTCCCTCGGTCAATAATTGGCGTATACGGTCCTGACAACCTTTATCCCTTCCTTGGTCTTCTACAACCCTTGCCACAATAGTAGGCGTAACGGTCAACGCTGACATAAATGCCCTAGCACACGTGTCCTCCTGACTAAGCTCCTTCCATTTAGATTTCCATACCCCCGCTAGTTCCCCTTCGGGCTTTCTACTCAAAGCATCCGCCACCACATTCGCCTTGACAGGGTGGTAGTGGATGTCAAATTGATAGTCTTTCACAAACTCTAGCCATCGGCGTTGTCGCATATTTAAATCCTTCTGAGAAAATAAATATTGCAACGACTTGTGGTCCGTGAAAAGACTAAATTTCTCCCCTAGGATATAATGCCTTCAAATCTTCAAGGCAAAAACAACTGCGGCAAGTTCCAAATCATGCACTGAATAATTCTTTTCATGGGGCTTTAGCTTGCGAGAAGCATAAGCAATAGCCCGTCGCTCTTGTTGAAGTACACCTCCCAATCCTTATGCGTCGGTAAAGACTAAATATTCCAATCCTGGCCTTGGTAACGCAAGGACTGGAGCAGAAGTCAACATGTCCTTGAGCTCGTCAAAAGCCAACTGACAAGAATCATCCCATACAAACCTCACCCCTTTCCGGGTTAAATTTATCAAAGGACTAGCAATTTTAGAGAAACCCTTGATAAACCGGCGGTAATAACCCGCCAAACCTAGAAAATTATGAATCTCGGTAGGTGTCGTGGGCTGACCCCACTCCCTCACCGCAACCACTTTTCTTGGGTCCACCGAAATACCCTGGGATGTCACATTGTGACCCATAAACTGTACCTCCTGCAGCCAAAAACCACACTTCTCGAACTTGGCAGACAATTGGTGATCCCTCAGCCTCTGCAGGACCAATCGCAAATGAGTAGCATGATCGGCTTCTGTTTGCGAGTACACTAGAATATCATCAATGAACACGATGACAACCTGGTTCGGGAAGTCTCGAAACACCCTATTCATGAGGTCCATAAACACGACGGGTGCATTGGTTAGTCCGAAAGGCATAACCAAAAATTGATAGGACCCATATCTCGTTAAGAACGCAGTCTTGGAGACATCTTGCTCCCGTATCCGCAACTGGTGATACCCCGTCCTCAAATCTATCTTAGATAACTACGATGATCCCTTAAGTTGATCAAACAAATCATCAATCCGAGGCAACGGGTATTTGTTCCGAATGGGGACTTTATTCAACTCTCTATAGTCAATACATAACCGAAGAGAACCGTCCCTTTTCTTCATAAATAACACCGGAGCACCCCACGACGACATGCTATGCCTAATAAACCCTTGTTCTAGCAAGTTCTGAATTTGATCCCTTAACTCCCTCATCTCAATAGGAGCCATACGATACGGAGCTCTCGCAATCGATCTCGTTCCCGGCGCTTAGTCGTTTATAAACTCAATCTCCCTACTGGGAGGCAAACCTGGTATTTCCCGGAATACATCTTCGAATTCTCCAACAACCGGAATAGAATCTAAGGAAACAACTACATCTCGAGAAGTCTCTTCCGCAATACAATACAAGTAAGTGCTAGTACCTCCTTCTGAACGAGGCATAACCACTAAAAACATTTCTTGCCCCGGAACGGAAAAAATTATACTTTTCCCATAGCAATTAACTATCGCATGATACTTCACTAGCCAATACATACCCACAATTACATCATACCCGACTATATCAAGGATGAGCAAATCGGCCTCAAAGCACAAGTTACCAAGATTTATTCCTACTTGTTTACAAACAAAGAAAATAAGTGAACCATCACCCATAGAAGATTCAACACTAGTGAAGGTACTCTCAACAGATTTTATCAACTCTGTAGACTGAGCAAAACTTTTAGAAATGAACGAGTGTGTCGCCCCTGGATCAAACAAAATACAACCCATATGCCCCTGAATGAGAAACTTACCCTCAATAGCTGGCGGTGCGGGCAGAGCCGGAGGAAGCACATCATCCTGAATGTGGTAAACACGACCATACTGTAGTTGTCCCTGTTATGGAGGGACAACCGGATTAGGTACTTGTGGTGATAACTGAGACTGTGGCTGCTGTGGAATCCTAGGAAGTTGTCCCCCAATCAAGTGAGGACACGACCTCTTGAAACGGCCCAACTCTCCACACTGAAAGCATCGATTCGTCGCATTCTCCTGATTTCGGCCCCGGTTATTTCTAAACTGTCCAACTCCTTGGCCTGGATGGCCTCTACCTCCATTACCCCCCGACCTGCTTGTTGTTGTTGCGATCCACCTTGACCCTGCCTGTTGTTATTGCCACCCGCAATAAACCCACCAAAACATTGCCGTTTAGACAAGTCCCCTTGTTGGGGGTCCCTTTCTCTTTGTTTATTTCCCGAAGATTGGGACGAGGGAAATGCTCCTCCTTCAATCCCATTGCCTCAGGGTTTTCCCGCTTGTCCCAACATTGTAGCCTTCTTACTACTTTGGACATACAACCGATGTTCTTGGCAATGGAGTAACGCCATATTCATCACATCTCCAAAAGTCTGCAAGGCTGGATTACCCAGGAAATATTGTCGTATCCTCCAGTTTAAACCTCCCATAAATTTGGATATCCTCCTCTCCTCCGGAGTCACCTCATCAGGTACAAAACTAGCTAAACGCGTGAATTCCTCTTCATACTCCACAACTGACCTCTCACCTTGCACCACATCCTGAAGTTTCCTTCTCATCTCCCTTTGAACTGCGGGAGGGAAGTACTTCCGATCAAACAAAACCCAAAAATCGTTAATGGTCATGGTATCTCTCTGCTTCGGCGTAGTCATCGACTCCCACTAATGCAATGCAGCTCCAACGAGTTTGAAAGTAGCAAGGGTTTATTTTCTCTCCTCACTACACTCCACCATACGCAAATGGCGCTGCATATCCTTTTTCCACTAATTAGTTACTATGACATCCGAACCTCCTTAGAATTCCGGGTGATGACCCTTTAAAAAGGATTCCCTAACTCTCTCCCACGGAGAAGGCCCAGTAGGAGCTTGTACATCCTGAGCCCTTTGTTATTGAGGTTGTGGCAATTGCTGAACCACGGCAGTCATAACAGCATTGACCGCTTGGGCCACGATATTTGCTACATCAGCAGCATTTATTGTTCCTTGCGGCGACGGGACCTACTTCCTCTTCTACAACTCGATTCCTTCTAGCGGGGCGACCTCTCTTAGGCGGCATCTGAGATGAAGAAACAATGGAATTAGAATACTATATAAAACAATCTATTTTGTAGAAGATCACAACCATAGGTAACAAAGCAGTCCTAACATTAAGCCCTATATCAAAGAACGCTACGGTAGAACGTGACAAGTCCGCATAGATCCTAAAGACTCTAGAACCTGACGCTCTGATACCATCTGTGACAATCCTCTCACCAAAATAAGGGGTGGCCAGCCTAATACTCCAATATAACAGGAATCATGGATGGATCATTCTCAGCATCAACAATAATACAACAAGTATACGGGATAACCACCCTATATTTCAGAAAAACGAGTTGCCAAAAATTTTATTTTATAAGTTAAGGAAAGAATTTAAACAACCCAATCTAAAAAGAAAGTGGAAACCCAAAAAGAACTTATATTTCATCCACATCAAATATACGATAAGGGGGCCGAATATGCGGTCGGTCAGCAGTCACTTATAACGTATATATAACAGGTTCATTAAGTTACATTATACATTACAATAAGCAAATACAAAAGCTTGGGCCACACGCCCGAATAAATGACCCGATCATAACTAGAGTATAGAAATGAAGGCGTCTACATCAAAATATCCCGTAATATCCGCAAAGTATCACGGCTCCCCAAAAACACCTGAATAGGAAAGTCAGTACGGGTGTCCTTATGGCGGAGCACCTGAGCGGATACAAGATTCATGCACAAAAAGAAATATGAACGGGTCAGGGACCGGTTTTATATGATCACCAGATGAATAAAGTGTATGACAGTTATGAAGAGTAAACCATAATTGATAGTAATAAGAATCTACCTACACAATTTAATGCATAAGCTAAGACAATTTAAATGATCATGAGTTTGAATTCAATTATGCAAGAGTATAAGAATAATTTACATTTATTTAAATGCCTCCATCATTTTTCACTGTTTCATTTCATCGTTTCGTTCCTTATCAGGAAACATAATCACAATTATGTGCTCTTTGTAGCATTTATTATACTACAAGTCTCAGTTGAATAAGAATAGTTATATTCATATACATATAAGGATTCTAAGACCGTCCATCCGGGTTTTCCCACTGTGCGTGCCCCTAAATGACCATCATCTTCCAGGGACTATCAACCAAGACAACCTGGGCACCTATAATGCAAGACGTCGGGAAGCGGCCATATGCATGCGGGAGAGTCATAACAACACCCTAAATTACCTCACCATCGCAGAAAAACATAAAATAAGCGCTCATATGGCCTAGGACTATATCCACCCTGCATTCATTAGCCAGGGGGATTCACCTTACGCGCGCACTTCCCTTATGATGGAATTTAGAGAGGTGTGTTTAAGTAAATTATCATTTACCATTTCCGTGATTAAGTAAATTATCATTTACAAATTTCATTTCCGTCTTAATAGATACATCACATTTTATTCGGAGCCATACATAATTCGTATAATCATTATAACCTCAATGAATGAATAAAATCTCAATTTATTCTCCAAACATTCTTTTGTGGTGTTATTATAAACCATTAAGACTATCATAACTCAATTGTGCTTCTAAAGTCTCCCAATATGACCTTACAACTCCTAGACTCATAATAGGTTAATAAAGGAGAAGAATACCCTAACATCTATTTGTACACCCCCGGAATAACCCCCATATAATCCATTTCCAATGTAGGGTAGTTAACTAACTCATCTAGAACTCTAGGACTCTAAGTTTACTTCATACAAGAAGGTTCCTAGGTCCTAAGCCTAAAGAAAAAGGGTGAAAATTGAGTTAGAAAAATAACTCAAAACAGCCTGATTTCGAATCGATTCGCCCTAGGGCCAAATCGATTCGCCCCAGGCAGCGAATCGACTCGCCCAAAAGCGAATAGATTCGGATAAAAAAAATCCAAGTTTCTGCCTCAGCCGAATCGATTTGGCCTTAACCTGAATTGATTCGGGCTTGCAGACCTGTAACCTGACCCCTTAGCGAATCGATTCGCCCTAGGGCCGAATCGATTCTCCCATGCGAATTTGCCAAGAATGGCTACGGGTTATGAACCCTAGTTTTCCCCAAAACTCATATCTCCTCCATTTTTACACACATCCACCAACATTAATCTACCCAAAAACCATCCTACATGATTATGAACTACTATACTCCATAATATCATCAAATTAAACTATGATTAGGGCTAAAACACCACAAAATCCATAAAACCCATATTTGCTCATTTAATTCAAATACATAATAATCACACAATTTACTCATCTTAAATCACATATTAGCAAGTAGAAAACTTGCCTTGAGGTTAAAATCTCAGATTCTTGGAAGATGGAAGCAAGATCAAATCCCAAATCTTCAATCTCTCTCTTTTCTCCTCTTTTCTCCACAATTCTCTTCCTCTCTCTATCTCTCTAGGTTTAGTAAATACACATAAGGGAAATAAATGAAATGCAAGACTAAATCGTGCCTTTAGTCTAATTTCCCAACTCAAATGGTTAATACCACATTAAAATGACTCACAACTACACATTTAAGTTAAAACCAGTCAAAAGTGCTTGAAACATAAAAATACAAAATGGCACTTATTTTGACTATCTCGCACATTTCGGGACTAACTACGCCCTCTAAACTAGCATCCGATAATTTTATAAATCATTTCAAGTTTCGGTTTCATTTAAACCATAAATGTCATTTAAAGCATATGACAATATAAAATGTAACATGATGATATTTACATACATATACAGTAAATATGCAACAATATAGTAAATATTAACTTTCAACTCATTCAATTAATATTTACTCCGTTTTCCAACATTTTATTTAATTACTACACACAGTAAATTAACATAAAATAGGTTCTCAAAAGAGAGGGTTGTTACACCAAAGAATGTAAATGAGGCATTGAATGATCCTCATTGGATTTCTGCCATGCAGGAAGAACTTCTTCAATTTGTCATTCATGATGTTTGGTATCTTGTACCTAGGCCTGATCACAAAAAAGTTACTAGCACACGTTGGATTTTTAAAAATAAATCTGATGAAGGTGGGATAATCATTAGAAACAAAGCCAGATTAGTTGCTCAAGGATACTCTCAAATTAAAGGAATAGATTTTAACGAGACTTTTGCCCCTGTTACTCACTTATAATCTGTTCGTCTTCTATTTGCAATAGCTTGTTACTTGCATTTTACGCTTTACCAAATGGATGTCAAACCTGCCTTTCTTAATGGAATCTTGACTGAAGAGACCTATGTCGAACAACCCAAAGGGTTCATTGACCCTCAATATCCAAACCATGTTTATCGTCTTAAAAGGGCTTTATATGGTCTAAAACAAGTGCCAAGGGCTTGATGTGAGCGTCTTTCCAACTTTCTCTTAGACAAAGGTTTTAAGACAGGTGGAAATGATCAAACCCTTTTTATCAAACATTTTGACAAAGATATCATTATAGCTCAAGTCTATGTCAACGATATCATTTTTGGATCCACTTCCCCTTCAGAAGTTAAATCTTTTTCTGAAATTATGCATAGAGAATTTCAAATGTCTCTTATGGGTGAGTTACAATTTTTCTTGGGTCTTCAAGTCAAATAGAATTCAAAAGGTTTATTTGTTTCACAATCTAAATATGCTTTAGAGATTGTCAAAAAATTCGGGCTTGAAAGTGCAAAAGATGCTAAAACTCCCATGAGTACTACGGCCAAACTATCTAAAGATGAGAGTGGTAAATCCATAGATCCAACTCAATATCGTAGTATGATAGGAACCTTACTATACCTTACTACCTCGCATCCTGATATTATGTACGTTGTTTGTGTGTGTGCCTGTTATCAAAATAATCCTAAAGAGAGCCATTTAGTCTGTGTTAAAAGAATCATTAAATACATAAAAGGCACTCTAAATTTAGGACTTTAGTACACCAATGATACTCCTAGTACTATAATAGGATACATTGATACCGATTGAGCAGGATATACTGATGATAGTAAGAGCACATCAGGAGCATGTTACTATATTGGTAACAATCTTGTAGGATGGAGTAGTAAGAAACAAAATTGCACTTCTTTATCTACAGCTGAATCTGAATACATAGCCGCTGGTAGTTGTTGTGCTCAATTATTTTGGCTTAAACAAATGCTAAAACATTGTGGTATTAAAGAAGATCAAATACATCTGTATTGGGATAATCAAAGTGCGATCAATATCTCTAAAAATCATGTTCAACACTCGCGAACTAAACATATAAAAATTATACATCATTTTATACGCGAACTAGTTGAGACTAAGGAATTAGAAATCAATTATCTTCCTGCTGATTTGCAACTCGCGGATATGTTTACCAAACCTTTGGATTACAATAGATTTCTTGTTTTGCAAAAATCGATAGGAATGGTTTGTGCTGAATAAGCTCCTTTGACTTAAGTATTATTCCCTTTGTCCATTTGAGACAAAATGGGGGAGTAATTTGAGTCTTATGAGTTCATTTTTTTGTACATATTTTTAATAAGCTTGATCTTAGTGATTATTTGCAGGATTCTTTACATTTGTATTCAACAGATGTTATTAGGGTATTAGTTTGTAATTAGTTGAGTTATGTAATTTTCTATTTCTAGGAAATGGGTAGATAGAATTTTTGTATAGGAATAGGTTTGTTCTTATTTCTTTGTAGCCCTACGAGTCCTAGATGACTCAATGGAGATTTTGTCTCATATTTCCAAAGGGGGAGATTGAATCACCTTATACTCTTGACTCACTTGAGTCTACATTGTATAAGGGCTCATCTAGTTTGGAAATAGTGACAAAATTAAGTCCATTCCCTAGATTCCAAAAAGCCTCAGACTCTACTCGTTATTCCTCTTGATTGCTTATTTAAAGGTATATTCTCAATCACCCACACACATATTAGGATTGCATTCATATCATATATATAGCATAAAATGATTGTGTGAGAGTTGTGCGTGTTTAATCCCATTTAAAATTTGTTTTATTAATTATTTGGGAATTTTTAAGAATTTTTAAATGATTTTTTAGAAATTAAAATGTGGATTAAAAAGCTTTTGGGATTATTTTGTAATTATTGTTTTTATGCTTTCATCCCTGAGAAATCTTATTTGTTGATTTTAGTTTCTCATCTTGAGAAATCTTATTTGTTGATTAAAGTTTTTCTGTAAATGTTTTTACCTACTCAAGATTCAACAAATCCAGTTTCTGTTTCTAGTTCTTATGAAACAAGAATATTGACCTAGTTGGAATCATAATTGGCGGTTTTCAATTTCAAAAGTATTTTCAAAACCCTCTGAAATTAATTAAGACCTTAAAACGTCTTTCGAGCAAGGTAGCCTTGGATTCTGGGTTTATTTGAAAGGTAAAACAAAGTTCTTTTGATTCCTAAAAAGAGAGGATCTGAAAACCACAACATATATATCTGATCTGTAATTTTCTAGGACTATTTGTATAAAATAAGTGTGCTTGTGTGCATGCATGTGTTAGAAGCACTTTCACAAACACTTGTCACACTACAACACATAAGTGTTGGTTATAAGATCTTGAATCTTCAAGAGTCGACG
Organism: Sambucus nigra; assembly: GCA_949130495.1. Taxonomy (NCBI): domain Eukaryota; kingdom Viridiplantae; phylum Streptophyta; class Magnoliopsida; order Dipsacales; family Adoxaceae; genus Sambucus; species Sambucus nigra. The sequence goes on from OX422219.1 coordinate 228,359,925, forward strand.
TAAAAACTGGAACAAAGTGGAGAAGTTAGCAAAACTGGGAAAGCCACATCAACATCAGACCTACAGAGAAGTTAGAATCAAACCAGTGGGTACATTTCTAAACTTGTATAGGACTGTTTTGTGTGCATGTGTGTTAAATAGTTTGTAACTTGTATATTTTGTTTTATTGGATTTTTTATTTACTTCGTAGAGGGTGTCGTGGATGTTTTCGCAGTTGGGTGAGGTTTTACCACGTTAAAAATAGCCTTGTCCTTAATCTTTCTACATCCCCTCATCTCATTCTTATCGTTGTGCTGAGTTTAACTAATTTAAACTATTTTTACTAAACCTGTTATGAAATCTTGAACAAATCTCGTGCATGTTTTATTAAACACATCTTATGTTAATTTGTTTTGATTTAAAGAAAAGGGTTTCTTCAAAAAATAGTTCGGAGTTACTTCAATAGTTTAATCTTGTATTAAACGGACTATGTAACAGCTTTTTCACAAGTGTTGCTTATATAACGTCCAGATATGTGTTTTTCCCCTCTCACATACTTACTGTGGACCATTCTAATCAACAAACTGCATGTGCTTTCACTTAATCCGCGTGTTTAACTTTGAACCAATCAAAACGTCTTTAAAAGCGGTGGCTTGGTAGCCATTAGATTAACTTCGAATTAATCTTGATCGTTCATTTTCCCTCGATGTTCCAGATCCTTCTTCTCTCGGTATATAAGGAGACTTCGTCTTTAATTTTTCAACTTTTGTCATTTTTACCTCTGAGAGAAAATAGAGAGGGGTGAGAGAGAGAGAGAGTTCGAAGAGTTTTTGCAAACCCTAACTCAAACTTCAACCAATTCCAAACCAGAAAATCTTTTTCTGAGTGTTTTTAGTTCGAAATTTGTGAAGTCTCTTCCTCTACTGTCTTATATCTCTTTGCCAACTTAATCACGTTGATTGAGGCTTTATTTCTTTGCATAGAAATTTGATTTATGTGATACAGATCACTTAGTTATTTGCTAGATTTGATTTCTTGTTTCGAGAAATCTAATATTTGTTGGTTATTTCCAAATAAATGTTGTTTTCAAACCCAAAACCAACAAAACCCTTTCTGATTTCATCTTACTCAAACTTTCAGACTTAGATCTAGTTTGGGATCTTGATTGGGGGTTTCACTTTCAAAATTATTTCACATTTTGTGAAATAAGTTGATGATTTCAAATAAAGAAAGTGTATAGGATCTTGGCTAGTTTGTATAGAAAGATTCCCTCTTGATCTGCGATTATTTGAAAGATCCAGAGTTTGATTTACTTGATTAAATTGACTTTAGAAACCCTTGCATCTTGAGAGATCGGTGTGTAATTTCTTACTCATATTGTCTATAATTAAGTGTGTGTGTGTGAGTTGCATCCATGAGTTTAGAGCACTACACCACATACACCTTCACACTACTACACTGAAAAGTGTTGGTGTTGAGATATTGGACTTTTAGAGTCAGCGTAAAACTAAAGGGAGTAAAGTTACAAAGTTGGGAGAACATCAGCAACATCGAAACTTAGGAGAAATCAGAATACGCCAGAGGAGTTGGTACATTTCTGAACTTAGTTTAGGTTTTATTGTGTGTCTTTATTGTTATATAGATTGTAATTTGTTACTCATTTTTAGTGGACTTTTTACATTTGTGGCGTACAGGTCACCGTGGATGTTTCCCCAATTCGGTGGGGTTTTACTACGTTAAAATTGCTTGCGTACACTTCCTCTTCCTCGCATCCCTTTCTTAAGGCTGTGTTGGTTTATCTTGTACAAAGTTTTATTTTTCAAAACTGGTAAACCTATAACTGAAATTACTCGTTCGTATAGTTTTACACATCTTGTGTTTAAATTTTTTTTTAAGAAAATAGTTTCTTCAAAAAACTATTCGGTGCCATTTAGATAGTTTAATCTTCTATTAAACAACTTAAGTGGTACTTTTTCATCCACTCACGGGGCCGTTTTGGGGGGTGTTTTGGGGTTTCTTCCTTAGATGCCATATTTTCAAGTCGTGGGTCCCGTGACCACGCAGTCAGATCTAATGAATTTGTGCCTCCCGTACGAGGTGGTGGCGCCGCTTACAGGGCTGTCTGGTGGGTCTTTTAGGGTTACGCCCTCCAGCGCCATGTTTTCAAGCCTAAGTGCATATATTCTCAAATTAACATGGCGCTCTCAAACTGTGGGTCCCGTGACCACGCGATCAGTTCCTACGAGTTACTTTGGTCTTGTGTGAGGTATTGGCGTCACTCACGGGACCATTTGGGGGTGTTTCGGGGTTTTTCTATCCAACGTCTTATTTTCAAACCTAATTGTCGATATTCTCAAATTATAGTTGTGCTCTCAAAATGTGAGTCCCGTGACCAGGCGATCAATTTTTACGAGTTAAATTGGTCATGTGCGAGGTGTTGGCGCCTCTCACACAACTGTTTGAAGGTGTTTCGAGGTTTCTCCCTCCGACGCTATGTTTTCAATCCTAAGTATAGATATTCTCAAATTATCATCATGCTCTCAAACTGTGGGTCCCATGCCCACATGATCAGTTCCTACGAGTTACATTGATCATGTGTGAAGTGTTGGCGCCGTTCATGGAGCCGTTTGGGGGGTGTTTCATGGTTTCTCCCTCAAACGCAATGTTTTCAACCTAAGTGAGGATATTCTCAATTTATCGTCGCACTCTCAAATCGGGGGTCCTGTGACCGCGCGGTCAGTTGCTACGAATTGCATTGGTCCCGTGCAAGGTGTTAGCACAACTCACGGGGCCATTTGACGTTATTTCATGGTTTTGCCCTCCAACGCCATGTTTTGAAGCCTAAATGAAGATGTTTTCAAATTATTATCATGCTCTCAAATCGTGGGTCCCGTGATAATGCGATCAGTTTCTACGAGTTACATTGGCCACGTGCGAGGTGTTGGCGCGCTCATGGGGCCGTTTGGTGGGTGTTTTGGGGTTATGCCCTCCAATGCCATGTTTTAAAGCCTAAGTGCAGATATTCTCAAATAATGGACATACTCTCAAACCATTGGTCCTGTGACAACGTGGCCAGTTCTTATGAGTTACTTCAGTCCCGTGCAAGGGGTTGGCACCTCTTTTGGGAAGTTTGGGTAGTGTTTTGGGGTTTCTCCCTCCAACGCCTTATTTTCAAGCCTAAGTGCAGATATTCTCAAACTATCTTCGTGCTCTCAAACCATGGGTTTTATGACCACGTGATCCATTCTTACGAGTCACATAATTCCTGTACGAGGTGTTAGCGCCGCTTACGGGGCCGTTTAGGGGGTGTTTCGGGGATTCACCCTCCGGTGCCATGTTTTCAAGCCTAAGATCATATATTCACAAATTATCGTCGTGCTCTTAAAACTGTGGGTCCCGTGACCATACGATTAGCTCCTTCGAGTTACATTGGTCCCATGAGAGGTGTTGGCGCCACTCATGGGGCTGTTTTAGGGGTGTTTTTAGATTTCGCCCACGAACGCCATGTTTTCAAGCCTACGGGATGATATTTTCAAATCATCATCGTGCTCTTAAACTGTGGGTCCCGTGACCATGCGGTCAGTTCCTACAAGTTACATCGGTCCTGTGCGATGTGTTGGCACCGCTACGGGGCCATTTGGGGGTTGTTTTGGAGCTATGCCCTCCAATGCCATGTTTTCAAGCCTAAGTGTAGATATTCTCAAATTATCATCGTGCTCTCAAATGGTGGGTCCCTTGACCACGCGATCAATTCTTACGAGTTACATTTGTCCCGTGCGAGGTATTGGCGTCGCTTACGGGCCATTTGGGGGGGGGTGTCGGGGTTTCGCCCTCCAACGCCTTGTTTGCAAGCCTAAGTGCATATATTCTCAAATTATCATCATGCCCTCAAATCATGGGTCCTGTGACACACGATCAGTCCCTACGAGTTACATTGATCCCGTGGAATGTGTTAGGACCGCTTAGGGGGTCTTATGGGTGGTGTTTCGACGTTTCGTGTGCTCTCAAAGAGTGGGTCCCATGATACGAGTTACATTGGTCTCGTGCGAGGTGTTGGCGCCACTCATGGGGATATTTTGGGGGTCTTTAGTGGTTTTTCCCTCCAACACCATGTTTTAAAGCCTTACTGCATATATTCTCATATAATCGTCATGCTTTCAAACTGTGGGTCTCGCGACCATGCGATCAACTCCTATGACTTTCATTGGTCCCGTGCCAGGTTTTGGCGCCTCTCACGGGGCCATTTTGGGGGTGTTTTGGGTTTTGCCTCCGACGCTATGTTTTCAAGCCTAAGTGTTGATATTCTTATATTATTGACATGCTCTTAAACTGTGGGCCATGACCACGCGATCAGTTCCTACGAGTTACATTGATCCCATGCGAGGTTTTAGTGTCGCGCATGGGGCCATTTAGAGGGTGTTTCGGGGTTTCGCCCTCCAACGTAATGTTTTCAAGATTAACTGCATTTATTCTCAAATTATCATCATGATCTCAAACTGTGGGTCCCGTGACCACGCGTTCATCTCCTACGAGTTACATTGGTCAAATACGAGGTGTTGGTATCGCTCGCGGGGTTCTTTTGAGGGTGTTTTGATATTTTCACCCTCTGATGCCATGTTTTCAAGCCTAAGTGAAGATATTCATAAATTATCACCATGCTCTCAAATTATGGGTCCCGTGACCACACAGTCAGTTCCAACGAGATACATTGGTCCCATGCGATGTGTTGGCGCCACTCACTGGGCCGTTTGGGGTTTGTTCCGGGGTTTCGTCCTCCAAGGCCATCTTTTCAAGCCTAAGTACAGATATTCTCAAATTATAGTCGTGCTCTCAAACCATGGGTGCCGAAACCATGAGGTCAGTTGCTAAGAATTACATCGGTCATGTGCGAGGTGTTGGCGTCGCTCATGTGTTTGGGGGTTGTTTTAGGGTTTCGCCTTTTGACACCATGTTTTCAAGCCTAAGTGCAAGTATTATCAACTATCATCGTTATCTCAAACCGTGGGTCCCAAGACCATGCGGTCAGTTCTTATGAGTTACATTACTCCCGTATGAGGTGTTGGCGCCACTCGCGGGGGCGTTTGGGGGGTGTTTCGGGGATTCTCCCGGTAACACCAAGTTTTCAAGCCTAAGTGAATATATTCTGAAATTATCGTCGTACTCTCAAACCGTGAGTCCCGTGGCTACACGATCAGCTATTATAAGTTACGTTGGTCCCTTGAATGGCGTTGGCATCGCTAACAAGGCCTTTTGGGGGTTTTTCAAGGTTTTTCCCTCCAACGCCATGTTTTCAAGCCAAAGTTCAGATATTCTCAAATTTTTGTCGTGCTCTCAAACCGTGGGTACCGTGACCACGCGGTCACCTCTAAGACTTACATTGGTCTCGTGCGAGGTGTTGGCATCGCTCACGAGGCCGTTTTGGGGGTGTTTTGGCGTTTCATCCTCCGACACTATGTTTGTAAGCATAAGTCCATATATTTTCAGGTTACCTTCATGCTCTCAAATTGTGGGTTCCGTGACCATATGGTCAGCTCCTACGTGTCCGTGAGTCCTGTGCGAGGTGGTGGCGCTGCTCACAGGGTCGTTTGGATGGTGTTTTGGGGTTTTTCCCTCGAACTCCATGTTTTCAAGCCTAAGTGCATATATTCTAAAAATATCACCGCGCTCTCAAACCGTGGATCCCGTGACCACGCGATCAGTTCCTAGGAGTTACATTGGTCCCGAGTGAGGTGTTGTCGTCGCTCATGGGACCATTTGGGGGGTTGTTTTGGGCTTTCACCTTCCAACGCTATGATTTCAAGCCTAAGTGCATATATTCTCAAATAATCGTTGCACTCTCAAATCGTGGGTCCCATGACCATGCGATCAGTTCCTACGAGTTGTGCGAGGTGTTGGCGCTGCTCACAGGGCTGTTTGGGGGGTGTTTTGGGGTTACGCCCTCCAATGCCATGTTTTCAAGATTAAGTGCAGATATTCTCAAATTATCTTTGTGCTCTCAAATCGTGGGTCCCGTGACCATGCGATTAGTTCTTATGAGTTACATTATTCCCGTGTGAGGTGTTGTCACTACTTACGGGTCCGTGTGGGGGGAGGGTCAAGGTTATGCCCTCCAATGCCATGTTCTCGATCCGAAGTGAAAATATTATCAAACTATCATCGTTCTCTCAAATCATGGGTTTTGTGACCATGTGGTTCGTTATTATGAGTTACATTAGTCCCTTACAAGGTGTTGGCACGGTTCACGGGTCATTTGGGGGGTGTTTCTGGGTTTCGCCCTCCAATGCCATGTTTTCAAGACTATGTGAATATATTCTAAAATTATCATCGTGCCCTCAAACCGTGGGTCCCGTGACCAAACGATTAGCTCCTACGAGTAACATTGATCCCCTGCGATGTGTTAGCCCAGCTCATGGGGCCGATTTTGGCTTATTTTAGGATTTCGCCCTCCGACACCAAGTTTTTAAGACAAAGTGCATATATTCGCTAGGGGTGGCCGTGGGCCGGGCCTGGGCAGGCCCGGTCGGGCTCGGGCCGGGCTTGAAAAATTAAGTGCTATCCCAAGCCCGCTCGGGCCCAGATCGGGCCTTATTGTGTAATCCCAAGCCCGCCCAGATTTGAAAGCTCTTTACCCAGGCCCGCCCGATCGGGCCTTATTATGTTAATTAAAATATTTTTTTAAAATTAAAATACCTATTTTTTATTTAAAAACTAATTTTTTTAATTAAAAATCAATTTAGACTCCATATATTACAAAGTTCATATATAAAGTTTCCCGCTCTACATGGAAAGACTTGGTATACATTTTTATATTTATAAAAGTTCCCCCCCCTCCCCCATATATATATATATATATATATATATATATATATTTTTCGGGCCTCGGGCCGGGCCTCATCGGGCTTAAGAACTCATGCCCAAGCCCGCCCGAAAAAAAATCGGGCCTATAAAATTTTTCCAAGCCCGCTTTGCGGGCCTATTCACCTTACCCAAGCCCTATTTTTTTATTGGGCGGGCTGGGCGGGCTTGGCGGGCCTCGGGCCTATGGCCACCCCTAATATTCGCAAAGTTTCCGTGCTCTCAAATCGTGGGTCCCATGAGCACACGGTCAGTTCTTACGAGTTACATTGGTCCCGTGCGAGGCATTGGCGCAGTTCACAGGACTGTTTAGGGGTGTTTCGAGGTTGTGCCCTCCAACTCCCTGTTTTCAAGACTAAGTGTAGATATTCTCAAATTATCATCGTGATCTCAAACTGAGGGTCCCAGGACCACACGGTCAGTTCCTACAAGTTACATTGGTCATGTGCAAGGTGTTGGCATCACTTACCGGGCCATTAGGGGGTGTTTCAAGGTTTCGCCCTCCAAGTCCATTTGCCTCCTCTTAAACTGTGGGCCTCGTGACCACGTGATCAGTTCCTTTTAGTTACATTGGTCCCTTGTGAGGTGTTGGCACTGCTCATGGGTTTGGGGGTTATTTTGACATTTTGCCTTCCAACGCCATATTTTCAAGCCTAAGTGTATATATTCTCAAATTATCATTGTGCTCTCAAATTGTGGGTCCTGTAATCACGCGATTAGTACCTACGAATTACATTGGTCCCGTGCGAGGTGTTGGCATCGCTCACGGGGCAAATTGGGGAATGTTTCGAGGTTTTTCCCTCCAACGGCATGTTTTTAAGCCTACGTGATGATATTCTCAAATTATCTTCACGTTCTCAAATCATGGGTCCAGTGACCATAAATCAGTTCTACGAGTGGCATTGGTCCCGTGCAAGGTGTTGGGGTCGCTTACAATTCCGTTTAGGGGGTGTTTGGGGGTTATGCCCTCCAACGCCATGTTTTCAATCCCAAGTGCAGATATTCTCAAATTATCATCGTGCTCTCAAATCATGGGTCCCATGACCGGGCGATTAGTTCTTACGAGTTACATTGGTCCAGTGCGAGTTATGGGCGCCGCTCATGGGGTCGTTTGGGGGTATTTCGTGGTTTCGCCCTCTAGTGCCATGTTTTCAAGCCAAGCTAAACATATTCTAAAATTTTCTTCGTGCTCCCAAACTAAGGGTCCTGTAACCAAACAGTCAGCTCCTACAAGTTACATTCGTCCCGTGCGAGGTGTTGGCCCCATTCACGATGCCATTTTTGGCTCGTTTTAGGATTTGGCCCTACGACTCCAAGTTTTCAAGCCTAAGTGCATATATTCTCAAATTTTCATCGTGCTATCAAACTGTGGGTCCCGTGAGCACACAGCCAGTTCTTACGAGTTACATTGGTCCTGTGCGAGGTGTTGGCGTCGCTCACGGGGTCGTTTGTGGGTGTTTTGAGGTTTTGCCCTCCAACACCATGTTTTCAAGTCTAAGTGTAGATATTCTCAAATTATCGTCATGCTCTCAAACCAAGGGTCCTAGGACCACGAGATCAGTTCCTACGAGTTACATTGGTCCTATACGAGGTGTTGGCATCACTCATGGGGCCATTTGGGGGGAGCTTCGGGGTTTTGCCTTCCAAGTTCATGTTTTTAAACCTAAGTGCATATATTCTCAAATAATTGTCGTCTTGTTAAACCGTGGGCCTTGTGACCACGCGGTCAGTTCCTTTAAGTTACATTAGTCCCATGTAAGGTGTTGGCACTGCTCATGGGCTTGAGGATTATTTTGGGGTTTCTCCTTCCAACGCCACGTTTTCAAGATTGAGTGCATATATTATCAAATTATCATCATACTCACCAACCATGGGCCCCGTGAACACACCGTCAGTTCCTACGAGATATATTGGTCCTGTGCGAGGTGTTGACGCCGCTCATGAGGCGGTTTGCGGGAGGTTTCGAGGTTTTGCCCTCCAACGACATGTTTTCAAGCCTAAGTGAAAATATTCTCAAATTATCTTCGTTCTCTTAAATCGTGGGTCCCGTTACCATGCAATCAGTTTCTACGAGTTATATTAGTACCACGCGAGGTGTTGAATCACGAGACTATTTGGGGGGAGTTTTGGGGTTTCGCCCTCCAACTCCTCTTTTTCAAGTCTAAGTGAATATTTTCTCAAATTATTGTCGTGCTCTCAAATCATGGGTCCCGTGACCACGCGATCAGTTCTTACGAGTTACATTAGTCTTATGCAAGTTGTTGGCGACGCTCTCGGGGCCGTTTGGGGGTGTTTCGGGATTTCTCCCTCTAACGCCATATTTTCAAGCCTAAATGAAGATATTCTCAAATTATCATTGGCTCTCAAACCGTGGGTCCCGTGACCCCGCGTTCAGTTCCTATGAGTTACATTGGTCCAGTGCGAGGTGTTTGGGCCGCTCACGGAACCGCTTGGGCGGGGTGTTTCGAGGTTTCACCCTCAAACGCCATATTTTCAACCTAAGTGCTTATATTCTCAAATTATTACCACGCTCTCAAATCGTGGGTCCCGTGACCACGCAGTCAATTCCTATGAGTTACATTGGTCCCATGCGAGGTGTTGGCACCACCCACGGGGCCATTTCGGGGTGTTTCGGAGTTTCACCCTACGATGCCATATTTTTAAGCCTAAGTGTAGATACTGTCAAATCACTGTCATGCTCTTAAATCGTGGGCCCCATGACCACGCGATTAGTTCCTACGAGTTAATTGATCTTGTGCTATTTTTTGGCGTCACTAACGGCGCCGTTTGCGGGGTGTTTCGGGGTTATGCCCTCCAACGCCATGTTTTCAAGTCAGTGCAGATATTCTCAAATTATCATCGTGCTCACAAATTGTGGGTCCCATGACCACGCGATCAGATCTTACGAGTTACATTAGTTCCATGCGAGGTGTTGGCGCCGCTCAAGGTGCCGTTTGGGAGGTGTTTTGGGGTTTCACCCTCCAACACCATATTTTCAAGCTTTAGTGCAGATATTCCCAAGCTGTCACTGTGCTCTCAAATCGTGGGTCTCATGGCCACGCCGTCAGCTCCTATGAGTTACATTGGTCTCGTGCGAGGTGATAGCACCGCTCATGGGACCATTTGGGAGGTGTTTTGGGGTTTCGCACTCTAATTCCATGTTTTCATGTCTAAGTGAATATATTCTCAAATTATTGTCATGCTCTCAAACCGTGGATCCCATGACTACGCAATCAGCTCCTACGAGTTACATTGGTCCCCTACGAGGTGTTGGTGCCTCTCACGGGGCTGTTTTGGGGGTGTTTTTATATTTTCTCCCTCTAACGCCATGTTTTCAAGCCTAAGTGCATATATTCTTAATTTTTTGCCATGCTCTCTAATTACGGATCCTGTGAGCACGGGATCAGTTTCTACGGGTTACATTGGTCCCATGCGAGGTGTTGGCACCGCTCACGAGGTCGTTTGGGAGTGTTTTGAGGTTTTTCCCTCCAATGCCATGTTTTCTTGCCTAAGTGTAGATATTCTCAAATTACTTTTGTTCTCTCAAACCGAGGGTCCCAGGCCCACGCGATTAGTTCCTACGAGTTACATTGATCATGTGCGAGGTGTTGGCGACACTCGCAGGGCCGTTAGGCGGTGTTTCAGGGTTTTTCCCTCCAAGTCCATATTTTCAAGCCTAAGAAGATCTATTCTCAAATTATTATCGCCCACTCCAACTGTAGGGCCCATGACCACACGGTCAATTCCTTCAAGTTACATTGGTCCCGTGTGAGGTGTTGGCACCGCTCAGGGGTTTGGGGATTGTTTCAGGTTTTTTCCTTCCAATGCCATAATTTCAAGCTAGAGTGCAAATATTCTCAAACTATCATCGTCCTTTCAAATTGTGGGTCCCGTGACCACGCGTTCAGTTCCTACGAGTAACATTGGTAGAGTGCGGGATGTTGGTATCACTCAAGGGACCATTTGGGGGGAGTTTTGGGGTTTCTCCCTCCAATGCCTTATTTTCAAGTCTAAGTGCAGATATTCTCAAACTATCAACGTGCTCTCAAACTATGGGTCTCATGGCCACGCGACCAGCTCCTACGAGTTACATTGGTCTTGTGCGAGGTGTTGGCGTCGCTCAGGGGACCGTTTGGGAGGTATTTCGGGGTTTCACCCTCCAACGCCATATTTTCAAGCTTAAGTACAGATATTCTCAAATTATTATCATGCTCTCAAACTGTGGGTCCCGTTACCATGCGGTTAGTTCTTACGAGTTACATTGGTCTCGTGCGAGGTGTTGGCACAGCTCACGGGACCATTTTGGGTGCGTTTCGGGATTTCTCCCTTCGATGCCATGTTTTCTAGCCTAAATGCAAATATTCATAAATTACCTTCATGCTCTCAAACTGTGGGTCTCCTTACCACGTGGTCAATTCTTACGAGTTACATTGGTCTCGTGCGAGGTGTTGGTGAAGCTCACAGGACCGTTTTAGGGGTGTTTCGGGGTTTCCCCCTTCAACGCCATGTTTTATAGCCTAAGTGAAAATATTCTCAAACTATCATCGTGGTCTCAAATCATGGGTCCCGTGACCACACGATCAGTCCCTACGAGTAAAATTGGTCTCGTACAAGGTGTTGGCACCGCTCATGTGGCCATTTGGGGTGTCTCTCGGGGTTTCGCCATTCAATGCCATATTTTCAAGCCTAAGTGGAGATATTCTCAAATTATAACATGCTCTCAAACCGTGGGACCCATGACCATGCGGTAAGTCCCTACGAGTAACAATGGTCCCGTGCGAGGTTATTGCGTCACTCACGGGGCCTTTTGGGGATGATTTGGGGTTTCTCCCTCCAAAGCCATCTGTTTAAACCAAAGTGAAGATATTCTCAAATTACTGTCGTACACTCAAACCTTTGGATTCCATAGCCACGCGGTGAGTTCTTTCAGTTTAAATTGATTCCGCGTGAGGTGGTCGCCCACTCACGCGGCCATCTGGGGAGTGTTTTTGAGTTTTGCCCTCCGACGCCATATTTTCAAGACAAAGTGAAGATATTCTCAAATTATTATCATGATCTCAAACCGTGGGTTCCGTGACCACACAGTCAGTTCACACAAGTTACATTAGTCCCGTACGAGGTGCTGGCACCGCTCACGGGGCCATTAGGGGGTGTTTCGGGGTTACACCCTCCAACGCCATGTTTTCAAGCCTAATTATAGATATTCTTAAATTATCATTGTGCTCTCAAACCGTGGGTCCCATGATGATGCGGTCAGTTCTCACGAGTTACATTAGTCCGCTGCGAGGTGTTGGCGCTACTCACGGGTCATGGGTCCATTTTGGAGGTGTTTTTGTATTTCTCCCTCTAACGCCATGTTTTCAAGCCTAGGTGCATATATTCTCAAATTATCATCGTGCTCTCAAATTACGGGTCCCTTGACCACGCGTACTGCTCCTACGAGTTACATTGGTCCCGTACAAGGTGTTGTCACCGCTCACGGGGCCATTTTAAGAGTATTTTGGGGTTTCACCCCCGACGCCATGTTTTTAAGCCTAAGAGAAGATATTTTTATATTATCACCATGCTCTCAAACTTTGGGTCCCGTGACCAAGAGGTCAGTTCCTACGAGTTACATTGATGTCGTTTGGTGTTAGCGCCACTCACGGGTCCGTTTGTGGGGTGTTACGAGGTTTTGACTTCCAACGCCTTATTTTCAAGCCTAAATGCATATATTCTCAAATTATCATCGTTCTCAAAAGCCGTGGGTCCTATGACCGCGCTGTCAATTCCTATGAGTTACATTGGTCCCGTACGAGGTGTTGGCACTGCTCATGTGTTTGGGGGTTGTTTCGGGGTTTCGCCTTCCGACACCATGTTTTCAAGCCTAAGTGAAGGTATTCTTAAATTTTCGTCGTGCTCTCAAATCATGGGTCCCATGACCATGCGGTCTATTTTTTTTAGTAACATTAGTCCTGTGCGAGGTGTTGGCGCCGCTCACGGGACCATTTGGGGGGTGTTTTGGGGTTTCGCCTTCCAACACCATGTTTTCAGGCCGAAGTGCATATATTTTTAAATTATCATCGTGCTCTCAAATTATGGGTCCCATGAACACAGGGTCAGCTCCTATGATATACATTGGTCCCCTGCGAGGTGTTAAAGCCTCTTAGGGGGCCCTTTTGTGAGTTTTTTTTATTTTTCCCTCTGACGCCATGTTTTCAAGCATAAATGCAGATATTCTCAAATTATCATCATGCTATCAAATAATTGGTCCCGTAACCACGCGATCAGTTCCTACAAGTTACATTGGTCCCATGCGAGGTGTTGGCGTCACTCACGGGGCCATTTAGGGGGTGTTTTACAATTTTGCCCCCCAATGCCATGTTTTCAAGCCTAAGTGCAGATATTTTCAAATTATCACCGTGATCTCAAACCGTGGGTCTCATAATCACACGGCCAGTTCCTACGACATAATTGGTCCCGTGCAAGGTTTTGGCACCGCTCATGTGTTTGGGGTTGTTTTGGGGTTTCGCCTTTCGACACCATGTTTTCAGACCCAAGTGAAGGTATTCTAAAAAATTTATCGTTCTCTCAAATAGTAGGTCCCATGACCTTAAGGTCAGTTCTTATGAGTTACATTAGTCCTGTGCGAGGTGTTAACGCCGTTCACGGGACCATTTGGGGGTGTTTCGAGGTTTCGCCTTCCAACACCATATTTTTAAGGCTAAGTGCATATATTCTCACATTATCGTCATGCTCTCAAACAATGGGTACCATGAACACACGGTCATCTCCTATGAGTTACAATGGTCCCCTACAAGGTGTTGGCGCCCCTCACGGGACCATTTTTGGAGTGTTTTCAGATTTCTCCCTTTGAAGCCATATTTTCAAGCCTAAGTGAAGATATTCTCAAATTATCGACGTGCTCTCAAATCGTGGGTCCCGTAACCATGCGATTAGTTCCTGCGAGTTATATTGGTCCCATGTGAGTTGTTGGCGCCGCTCAAAGGTTTGGGAGTTGTTTCGAACTTTCGCCTTCCACCGCCATATTTTCAAGCCTAAGTGTAGATATTTTCAAATTATCACCGCACACTTAAACCATTGATCCCGTGACCACGTGATAAGTTCATATGAGTTACATCAGTCCCGTGCGAGGTTTTGGAGTCGCTCATAGGACTATTTGTGGTGTGTTTTGGGGTTTCGCCTCCAACGCCTTGTTTTTAAACCTAAGTGCAGATAATCTCAAATTATCATGGTTCTCTCAAACCGTGGGTCTTGTGACCACACGGTCAGTTCTTACGAGTTACATCGGTTCCGTGCGAGGAGTTGGCACCGCCTATGAGGCCATTTAGGGGTATTTCGAGGTTTTTCCCTTCGATGCCATGTTTTCAAGCCTATGTGCATATATTCTCACATTATCACCACGCTCTCAAGCTGTGGGTCCCGTGATCACATGATCAGTTTCTACGAGTTACATTAATCATGTGCGAGGTGTTGACACTGCTCACTGGGCCGTTTGCGGGGTGTTTCGGGGTTTCACCCTCAAACGCCATGTTTTCAACCTAAGTGCAGATATTTAAAAATTATCATCTTGCTCTCAAACCTAAGGTCCTGTGACCACACGGTCAGCTCTTATGAGTTACATTGGTCCCGTGAGAGGTTTTGGCCCCGCTCACGAGACCGTTTGGGCTTCCCCCTCCAACACCGTGTTTTTAAGCCTAAGTGAAAATATTCTCAAATTATCGACGTGCTCTCGAACAGTGGTTCCCGTGACCACACCGTCGATTCTAATGAGTTACATTAATCCCGTGTGAGGTATTGGTGCCACTCACGGGATCATTTTGGGGGAGTTTCGAGGTTTCTCTCTCTAACGCCATGTTTTTAAGCTTAAGTGGAGATATTCTCAAATTATCGTCATGCTCTCAAATCGTGGGTCCCGTTACCACACGATCAGTTCTTATGAGTAACATTGGTCTCGTTCGAGGTGTTAGCGCAGCTCACGGGACCGTTTTGGGGGTGATTCGGTATTTCTACCTTCGTGTCCATGTTTTCTATCCAACATGCAAATGTTCATAAATTATCACCACGCTCTCAAACTGTGGGTGTCGTTACCATACGATGAATTCTTACGAGTTACATTGGTCTTGTGTGAGGTGTTGGCGTAACTCACGGGATCATTTTTGGGGTGTTTTTGGGGTTTCTCCCTTCAATTCCATGTTTTATAGCCTAAGTCCAAATATTCCCAAAATTATAATCGTGGTTTCAAATCGTGGGTCCCGTGACCACGCGATCAGTTCCTATGAGTAAAATTGGTCCCATGCGAGGTGTTGGCGCAGCTCACGGGGCGTTTGGGGTGTGTTTTGGAGTTTCACTATTTAACGTCATGTTTTCAAGCCTAAGTGAAGATATTATCTAATTATAAACTTTCTCTCAAACCGTGGATCCGTGACCATGCGGTAAGTTCCTACGAGTTACATTAGTCCCGTGTGAGGTGTTGGCCTTGCTAATGGGGCCTTTTGGGGGTGATTCGGGGTTTCTCCCTCCAATTCCATCTATATAAGCCTAAGTGCAGATATTCTCAAATTATTTTCGCACACTGAAACCTTTGGATTCCATGGCCACGCGGTGAGTTCCTTCGATTTAAATTGGTTCCGCGCGAGGTGGTTGTGCCGCTCAAGGGGCCGTCTAGGGAGTGTTTTGGAGTTTCACCCTCCAACACCATATTTTCAAGACAAAGTGCAGATATTGTCAAATTATCATCGTCCTCTCAAACCGTGGGTCCCATGACCAAATAGTCAGTTCTCACAAGTTACATTGGTCCCGTACGAGGTGCTAGCATCGCTCACGAGGCCGTCAGGGAGGTGTTTCAGGGTTACACCCTCCAATGCCATGTTTTGAAGCCTAAGTGCAGATATTCTTAAATTATCATTGTGCTCTCAAACCGTGGGTCCCATGACAATGCGGACAGTTCCCACGAGTTACATTGGTCCCTTTCAAGGTGTTGGCGCCGCTCACAGGTCCGTTCTGGGGGTGTTTTCGAATTTCTCCCTCTGACGCCATATTTTCAAGCCTAGGTGCATATATTCTCAATATCACGACCCCGACCCAAATTAGTAGTAGGGAACGAGTGTCTTGACATGCCACTAAGGCAACATATATTCTGACTTAATTGTTCCCTTAAATAAGTGCAACAAAAATACAATTACATGGTTATGAATTGTAAAATACTGAAAGTAAAGGGATTACGTCATCAGAGCTTTCTAAAGGAAACTTCATTTGTATTAAAAGTAACAATGAATTACAACTTTAAGATAAAATTTAAAGCTTATTACAAGGGAGCCAGACATGCTCTAAATGATAAAACAAACATGATAATAAAAAGAGCTTTAAAAGCTGAATCTTCAACACAGTCCTTTTCCGTTCCCTCCGCGAACTTACTTATTTCCTGAAAATGGTTATTTATACAACATCAGCTAAAAGCCGAATGAGATTTAATCTCCACACATTCCATGGTTTTTTAGAAATTAGATACCTACTACATTTACAATAGAAGGCATATACATATATGGACAGGAATTTGTAGTCAAATATATAAGGTAAATTGAATGTATATATTTTCAGAATAAACAGTTCAGAACAGAACAGATAAAGCAATTGAGCAATATTTCAATTATTCAATTTTATTTTGATGGCCATGCACGCTCTAATACCCATATAAACAGATAGTGTTACCAAATTTTTCCACTTGGCAACAACACAGACAGAAAATCATGATATCTGAAACAACGCCTTATTTAAGGCACACCAGCGATAAACCAGCTGGGAAGGTACAACCCAAATATTTCCACCCGGTAGTCAAGGCCAACATAGTAAGAGAGTTTCCATAGGCTGAATCAATAATTTTATAATTCATATCAGATGTATATATCAAGAGATATACACATATAACAAACGACGAAATCATCGGTATCAGATGTATTCGGGAATAAAATCATTTCAAAAAATATATGTACTTTGCATAATATCATATAATCAAAATATACAAGTAATGTCACAGAGTACTCACCTAAAATAGAAGTACGAAGTTACAGATATATCGGGTCTTGAATCACTAAGACAAAACTTCTTCTTAAACTTCCTTAGACTTTCTCTCAATATTTATTTTTGAACTTTTGGAGTAATTTCGTATAAGAACAGATCCTAAGGCCTTATTTATAGTTTTCTAAAGTTATTAGGGTGTTGACACGTGTCCTAACGACTAAGCATCCATTTTGGTGAGTCGACGTTTGACGTGTCGCGTAACGGGACTATCTTGCAATCTTTATTCACCAAACGGTGACACGTGTTTTATATTCTTCTAAATGGATGACACGTGTTTTATCCTTATGTATATGGATGACACGTGTAAGGTGTGGTGGCAAGAATACAACACGAGGTGTCAAGCATGACGTGTAAAGTGATTAAGGGTACAAGGGTCGTTTTACACATAAAGGGTATTTTAGTAATTTTCACCATACATTTTCAATATTTCTTAGAGGTACTTGAAAATATTTTATTTACATAATGTTGCTTTATATATTTTCATTTTAGTCCCTAAAACTTTCATTATTTCAAAATCAAGTCCCTAAAGTTTCTTAAAATTTCATTTTCTACCCCCAAAACTTATCATTTAGCTTAGGATATGCTATAAGACCTTAATTTAATCATTTTTTATGAATAATGAGGTTATTTCAAAGTGTTTAAGTAGGCCAAACCAGCCTCCCCTTCAACCAATCAAAATATTACACATGGTGTAGTAATAGGACAAAATACAACTTAAAGGATGGACATATTCATCATTATTTCGTAATTTTGGCATAACTTCTTGTTCGGACCTCTGTTTAACACAACGTTTGTTGTGTTACAAACCTAATTTATATATCTACAACTTTATTGTTTTTACATCAAGTCAATTTTTATATTATAATAGTCAAAACAAGTTTCTAATATGAACATTCCTACCGAAAACTTTACAATTTTATGTTTATAACTAATTTGATATTCATGATTTATAAAGGTAGGTCTAGACTAAAATAATAAATTAAAATTATATACCATAATAACACATTGTCCATATCTCATATGTAATAACAAAACATTTAAAACAAGCTATATATGAACATATAAAAGTGGGGTCATTACATCCTACCCTCCTTATAAAAAGTTTGGTCCCCAAACTTTACTTACATTAATTTCCAAATAAGTATGGATATTTCTCCTTTATTTCATCTTCCCACTCCCATGTTGTTTCTTCAATGGAATGATTACACCATAAAACTTTGACCAATGGAATTACCTTGGTTCGTAATATTTTATCTTTATGGTCCAAAATTTGTATCGGATGCTCAATGTATAATAAAGCTTCTCTAACTTGAAGAGGTTCGTGACTTAGGATATGCGTTGGATCTGGGACGTATTTCTTCATCATTGACACATGAAACAAATTATGCACACTAGAGAGTTCAGGAGGAAAGTCTATTCTATATGATGCAGCTCATAACCTTTCAAGGATTTCAAAAGGTCCTATGTATCTTGGACTTAACTTCCCTTTCTTCCCAAATCGGATTACTCCCTTTGCTGGTGATACTCGTAAGAACTTATAATCTCCTCTTTGGAATTCCAACTCTCGTCGATGATTGTCAACATAAGTCTTTTGACAGTTTTTAGCGATTCGAAGTCGGTCTTTTATCAATTTCACTTTCTCTGTTGTGATCTGGATCAATTCTGGTCCCAATAATTTTCTTTCTCCAACTTCTACCCAACATGTAGGGGAACAAAACCTTCTACTATAGAGTGCCTCATATGGAGACGTTTTTATACTTGCTTGATAACTATTATTATATGCAAACTCCACTAACGGTAAATGATCATCCCAATTACCCTTTAGATCAAGCACACATGCCCTAAGCATATCCTCTAGAGTTTGAATGATTCTCTCAGATTGTCCATCTATTTAAGGGTGAAAAGCGGTGCTGAAATTCAATTTTGTTCCCATGGCTGCTTGTAGGCTTTTCCAGAAGTGAGACACGAATCTAGGGTCACGATCAGAAACAACTGAGATTGGGGTTCCATGAAGCCTAATAATTTTCCGCACGTACAACTTAGTTAATTTTTCTAAAGAATGGGTAATCTTAATGGCAAGAAAATGAGCAGATTTAGTTAACCTATCAATAATTACCCAATTAGAATCATTACCATTTGAACTCCTTGGTAAACTTATCACAAAATCCATAGTAATATATTCCCATTTCAACTCAGGGATAGGTAGGGGTTGTAGTAATCCTGATGGTTTTTTATGTTTAACTTTTACTTGGTGACAAACCAAACATTGAGATACAAATTTTGCTATCTCCCTTTTCTTGTTATTCCACCAAAATACTCCTCGAAGATCCCTATACATCTTTGTACATTCGGGATGAAATGTGAATATTGAGTAATGACTTTCCTCCAAAATTTGCCTTTTTAGTTGAGCATAACATGGCACACAAACTCTATTTTTGAACCTCAATATACCATATAGTATCCCAAATTAAATCCTCTTCCCTTCAATAACTTCTTCTCTAATCTTCTTCGGTTGTGGGTCATTTTCTTGTGCAATTTTGATCCTTTCATCAACATGGGTTGTACTTGTAAATTTATGATTGTTAATCCTTTACTATAAATACGTACATCTATTTCCATACTTCTCAAATCCTTTAATAGTTCTTCCTAGATTGTAATAAGACACGTTAAATTTGGTGTAGACTTCCTACTTAAAGTATCAACTACTATATTAGCTTTCCCAGGGTGATAATGAATATTCAAATCATAATCCTTCATTAATTCTAACCGTCTCCTTTGTCTCATGTTCAATTCCTTTTGGGTAAAAATATATTTCAAACTCTTATGATCGGTATAAATCTCAAGTCTCACCATACAAATAATGTCTTAAAATTTTGAGAGCAAAAATTATAGCTGTTAGTTCTAAGTCATGGGTTGGATAATTTTGCTCATGAGGTTTTAACTGTCTCGAGGCATAAGCTACTACTTTTCCATTTTTCATTAGCACACATCCCAAACAATTTTAGAAGCATCACTATAAATCACAAATCCCCCTGTCTCGGAAGGAATAGTTAAAATTGGGATAGTTACTAATCGATTCTTAAGTTCTTGAAAACTATTCTCGACTTCCTCAGACCATTCATATTTCACCTTCTTTTGGGTTAACCTAGATAGAGTTTTGTAAATACTAGAAAATCCCTCGACAAATATTCGATAATAACCCGTTAATCCAAGAAAACTACGAATCCCCATCACATTACTGGGTCTAGGCCAATCCAGTATAGCTTTGATCTTTTAAAGGTCAACCGACACTCCCTACTTAGAAATGGCATGTCCTAGAAAAGAGATGTTAGACAACCAAAACTCACACTTCTTTAATTTTGCATATAATTTCTCATTCCTAGGGATTTGTAACACCGTCTCGAAATGCTTTTTGTGTTCTTCAATACTTTTGGAATAAATAAGGATGTCATCAATGAAAACAACCACACATTGATCCAAATACTTCCGAAACACCCTATTCATCATATCCATAAAAGCGGCTGGTGCGTTAGTTAGTCCAAATGGCATCACAAGAAATTCATAGTGACCATATCTAGTACGAAAAGCTGATTTGGAAATATCATCTTCCTTAATCTTCAATTGGTTATAGCCTGACCCAAGGTCAATCTTTGAAAATACTTGTGCACGTTGAAGTTGGTCAAACAAATCATCTATACGGGTAAGGGGTATTTATCCTTAATGGTCACCTTATTTAGTTCACGATAATCTATACATAACCTCATCGTCCCATCCTTTTTTTAACAAATAATACCGGAGCACCCCAAGGGGATACACTTGGTCTAATAAAACCCTGGTCTAATAAATCTTGTAATTGAACTTTTAATTCCCTTAATTCTAAAGGTGCCATGTGACAAGGTGGTTTCAAGATTGGTATAGTTCCAGGAATAAGGTCAATTGTAAACACTATTTCTCTACTAGGAGGAAGACTGGGTAAGTCATCAGGAAAAACATCTGGAAAATGTTTAGCTATAGGAATATCTTCTATACTAGGCTCTTTTTTTTGCAAACCATTAACACTTGCAAGGAATCCTTGACATCCCTTCTTAAGAAAACTACAAGCTTGCATTACAGAGATAATACAAATGGGAGATATGATGCATGTTCCTTCAAAACTGAATTCGGGTTGGTTGGGTATTTAGAAAGTAACTCTCTTCTTAAAACAATCTACCTTAGCATTATACGATGCTAACCAATCCATCCCCAAAATGACTTCAAAGTCTTTTATGTCTAAAACTATCAAATCAATGAATATTTTTTTACTACTAACATCTATAGGGTAAGAGTTATATACTAAGGTTCCCATCAATAACTCACCCGAAAGAGTAGAAACGTGCATGCTATGATTCAAGGGTTCGGGCCTATTAGGAAAGCGATTAACAAAAAGTGCAGAAATAAATGAATGGGTAGAACCATGATCTATTAAAACTTGAAAAGGTTGTGCACATATAGAAAGTGTACCTGACACTACTGCATTAGAACCTTGGGTATTAGAAAGTGCAAAAACTCTACCTTCTCTTCCTTGACCCTTCTTTTCACCTAAAGGTTGTATCGAAATCCTTGATGGGGTTGGGCAGTCTTTTATCTGATGTCCCTTCTGTCCACGTCTAAAATAAGCTCTCGTATCCTTGTAACAATGTCTTCCTCTATGCATCTTCCCACATTGTTGACATATCTTGTTATTATACCGTTTGTCATCCCTATCTCCCCCAACATTGGATTTATTCCTAAAATTGTTTCTATTATTTGTTTTCTTTCCTATTTTTTCCATAAACTTCCTCTTACCATCTCTAATTCTATTGTACTCCTTGCAATCCCTCTCAGCTATCGTAGCCCTAGCCATGACGTCACTATATGATGTCAACTTCAGGATGGAAATTCGACTACGAATACTCAACTTTAACCCACGTTCAAACGTTTTGTCTTTTAAAGCATCAGTTATCACAGCATAAGGTGCAAAATGGGATAACTCAGTAAACTTGGGCTCGTACTAACTAACCGTCATATTCCCTTGCACTAAACTCATGAACTCATCTACCAATTAATCCTTCACCATTTCAGGGAAATATTTCTCATAAAAGATCACCAACAAGTCCTTCCAACCTATGCAAATATTCCTCTCCTCATGTATTCTCTTAGTCATTCTCCACCAATGTTCGGCTTCGCCTTCTAACATAAATGTTGCAAATGAAACCCTTTGTTCATCGATACATTTAAGAACATCGAGCATCTTTTCCATCTGCATCACCCAACTTTTTGCTTCATTTGGGTTAGGAGTACCTTTAAAAGAACGTGGGTTTAACTTCTTGAAAGGATCAATGGTACAGCTTGTTATTTCCAAATTCCTTGGGGCTCCATTATTCACCTGATGCTCCACAATCTTTGCTAGACTCTCAATCGCCTTATATGCACCTTCTAGTCCCTCCATACTTGAACCACTCATTCTCGCAGTTGATCTCGGCTTAGTCATTTTCTACAGTCATGGCAAAACATAAGACGTATTATGCTAACTCAAGATTGCAAATTAGATGAACAATTATATATAGACTGTAAGACATATGGAGGGTTATCACATAAGTCGCCTATTTAATCCTATATCCTATGTATGGAGACTTAAAATCGATAACGTTCGAAATTTATGTTCAGTAGTCTATGGGTTCATAACCTATGCTCTGATACTACATTTGTCATGACCCCGACCCAAATTAGTAGTAGGGAACGAGTGTCTTGACATGCCACTAAGGCAACATATATTCTGACCAAATTGATTGCTTAAATAAGTGCAACGAAAATACAATCACATGGTTATGAATCGTAAAATATTGAAAGTAAAGGAATTACGTCATCCGAGATTTCTGAAGGAAACTTAATTTGTATTAAAAGTAAGGATGAATTATAACTTTAAGACAAAATTTAAAGCTTATTACAAGGGAGCCAGACATGCTCTAAATGATAAAACAAACATAATAACAGAAAGATCTCTAAAAGCTGAATCTTCAACACAGTCCTTTTCGTTCCCTCCGCGAACCTACTTATTTCCTGAAAAATGGTTATTTATACAACATCAGCTAAAAGCCGAATGAGATTTAATCTCCAGACATTCCATGGTTTTTCAGAAATTAGATACTTATTCAATTTACAACAGAAGGAATATATATATATATATATATATATATATATATGGATAGGAATTTGTAGTAAAATATATAAGGTAAATTAACAGTATATATTTTCAGAATAAACAGTTCAGAACAGAACAGATAAAATAATTGAGCAATATTTCAATTATTCAATTTTATTTTGATGGCCATGTACGCTCTAATACCCAGATAAACAGATAGTGTTACCAAATGTTTCCACTTGGCAACAACACAGACATAAAATCATGATATCTGAAACAACGCCTTATTTAGGGCACACCAGTGATAAACCAGATGGGAAGGTACCACCCAAATATTTCCACCCGGTAGTCAAGGCCAACATAGTAAGAGAGTTTTCGTAGGCCGAATCAAAAATTTCATAATTCAAATCAGATGTATATATCGAGAGATATACACATATAACAAACGACGGAATCATCAGTATCAGGTGTATTTAGGAATAAAATCATTTCACAAAATATATGTACTTTGCATAATATCATATAATCAAAATACACAAGTAATGTCACAGAGTACTCACCAAAAATAGAAGTACGAAGTTACAGATATATCGGGTCTTGGATCACTAAGACGAAACTTCTTCTTAAACTTCCTTACACTTTCTCTCACTATATATTTTTTAAATTTTGGAGTAATTTCGTATAAGAACTGATCATAAGGCCTTATTTATAGTTTCCCAAAGTTATTAGGGTGTTGACACGTGTCCCAATGACTAAGCATCCATTTTGGTGAGTCGACGTTTGACGTGTCGCGTAAAGGGACTATGTTGCAATCTTTATTCACCAAACGGTGACACGTATTTTATCTTCTTCTAAACGGATGACACGTGTTTTATACTTATATATATGGTCGACACGTGTAAGGTGTGGTGGAAAGAATACAGCACGAGGTGTCAAGCATGACGTGTCAAGTGATTAAGGGTATAAGGGTAATTTTACGCATGAAGGGTATTTTAGTAATTTTACACAATACATTTTCAATATTTCTCAGAATTCCTTGAAAATATTTTATTTACATAATGGTCCATTATATATTTTCATTTTAGTCCCTGAAACTTTCATTATTTCAAAATCAAGTCCCTAAAGTTTCTTAAATTTTCATTTTCTACCCCCCCAAAACTTATCATTTAGCTTAGGATATGCTATAAGACCTTGATTTAATCCATTTTGATGAATAAGGAGGTTATTTCAAAGTGTTTATGTAGGCCAAACCAACCTCCCCTTCAACCAATCAAAATAATACACATGGTGTGGTAATAGGACAAAATACAACATAAAGGATGGACATATTTGTCCTTGTTTTGTAATTTTGGCATAACTTCTTGTTCGGACCTCTGTTTAACACACCGTTTATTGTGTTACAAACCTAATTTATATATCTACAACTTTATTGTTTTTACCTCAAGTCAATTGTTATATTATAATAGTCCAAACAAGTTTTTAATATGAACATTCCTACCGTAAACTTTACAATTTTATGTTTGTAACTAGTTTGATATTTCATGATTTATAAAGGTAGGTCTAGACTAAAATAATAAATTAAAATTATGTACGATAATAACACATTGTCCATATCTCATATGTAATAACAAAACATTAAAAAAAAGTTATATATGAACATATAAAAGTGGGGCCATTATACTCAAATTATTATCGTTCTCTCAACCAGCGAATCTTGTGACCATGTGTACTGCTTCTACGAATTACATTGGTCTCGTGTGAGGTGTTGGCTGCGCTCACGGGGCCGTATTAGGGGTGTTTTGGGGTTCACCCCCACCGCTATGTTTTCAAGCTTGAGTGAAGATATTCTCATATTATCGTCGTGCTCTCAAACTATGGGTCCCGTGACCAGGCGATCAGTTCCTACGAGTTACATTGATGTCGTGCGAGGTGTTGGGGCCACTCACGGGGCCGTTTGTGGGGTGTTATGGTGTTTCTCCTTCCCACGCCTTATTTTCAAGCATAAGTACATATATTCTCAAATTATCATCGTGCTCACAAACCGTGGGTCC
The DNA here is from genome assembly GCA_949130495.1 of Sambucus nigra. Lineage (NCBI taxonomy): Eukaryota > Viridiplantae > Streptophyta > Magnoliopsida > Dipsacales > Adoxaceae > Sambucus > Sambucus nigra. Next base: position 228,385,050 of record OX422219.1, read on the forward strand.
TATTATCGCGCTGTCAGTTCCTACGAGTTACATTGGTCTTGTTCAATGTGTTGGCACCGCTCATGTGTTTGGGGGTTGTTTCGGGGTTTCGCCTTTCGACACCGTGTTTTCAGGCCTAAGTGAAGGTATTCTCAAATTTTCATCGTGCTCTCAAATTGTGGGTCCCATGACCATGCGATCTATTCTTGTGAGTTACATTAGTCCCATGCGAGTGTTAGCGCTACTTACGGGGCCGTTTGGGGCGTGTTTTTAGGTTTTCCTTTCAACACCATGTTTTCAAGCCTAAGTGCCTATATTCTCAAATTGTCATCGTGCCCTCAAATTATGGGTCCCGTGAACACACGATCAGCTCCTATGAGTTATATTGGTCCCTTACGAGATGTTAGCACCGCTCACGGGGCACTTTTTGGGGGTGTTTTTTTATTTTTCCCTCCGACACCATGTTTTCAATCCTAAGTGGAGATATTCTCAAATTATCATCATGGTCTCAAACTCTGGGTCCCGTAACAACACAATCAGTTCCTACGAGATACTTTGGTCCCGTGCGAGGTGTTGGCACCGCACACGGGGCCATTTAGAGGGTGTTTTGGGGTTTCGCCCTCCAACGCCATGTTTTCAAGCCTAAGTGCAGATATTCATTAAATTATAACCTTGCCCTCAAACCGTGGGTCGCGTAACCATGCGAACATTTCCTACGAGTTAATTGATCACGTACGAGGTGTTGGTGTCGCTTATGTGTTTGGGGGTTGTTTCGTGGTTTCGCCTTTCGACACCATGTTTTCAAGCCTAAGTGTTGGTATTCTAAAATTTTCATCGTGCTCTCAAACTGTGGGTTCCATGGCCATGCAGTTAGTTCTTATGAGTTCATTAGTCCCGTACGAGGTGTTGGCGTCACTCACGGGCACATTTGGGGAGTGTTTCGGGGTTTCGCCTTCCAACGCCATGTTTTAAGGCTAAGTGCATATATTCTCACATTATCGTCGTGCTCTGAAACCGTGGGTACCGTGAACACACGGTCAGCTCCTACGAGTTACATTAGTCCCCTGCGACGTGTTGGCGTCGCTCACGGGAACTTTTTTGGGTGTTTTCAAATTTCACCCTTCGATGCCATGTTTTCAAGCCTAAGTGAATATATTTACAAATTATCGTCGTGCTCTCAAACTGTGGGTCCCGTAACCACGCGATCAGTTCCTACGAGTTACATTGGTCCCGTGCGTGGTGTTAGCGCCGCTCATGTGTTCGGGGGTGGTTTCAGGATTTCTCCTTCCAACGTTATGTTTTTAAGCCTAAGAGAAGATATTATGAAATTATCACCGCACTTTTAAACCGTGGGTCCCGTGACCACGTGATCAGGTCCTACGAGTTACATCGGTCTCGTGCGATGTTTTGGAGTCGCTCATAGGACCATTTGTGCTGTGTTTTGGGGTTTCGCCCTCCAACACCTTAATTTCAATCCTAAGTACATATATTCTCAAATTATCATCGTGATCTCAAACCGTGGGTCCTGTGACCACACGGTTAGTTCATACGAGTTACATTGGTCCCGTGCGAGGTGTTAGCGCTACCTACGGGGCCATTTGGGGGTATTTCGAGGTTTTGCCCTTCGATGCCATATTTTCAAGCTTAAGTGCAGATATTCTCAAATTATCACCACGCTCTCAAACTATGGGTCTCGTTACCACATGATCAGTTCCTACAAGTTACATTGATCATGTGCGAGGAGTTGGCACTTCTCACTGGGCCATTTGCGGGGTATTTTGGGGTTTTGCCCTCAAATGCCATGTTTTCAACCTAAGTGCAAATATTCTAACATTATTGCCTTGCTCTCAAACCTAAGCTCCTGTGACGATACAGTCAGCTCCTACGAGTTATATTGGTCCCATGAGAGGTGTTGGCGCCGCTCACGGGACCGTTTGGGTTGTTTTGGGGTTTTTCCCTCCAATATCAAGTTTTCAAGCCTATGGGCAGCTATTCTCAATTTATCGATGTGCTCTCGAACCGTGGTTCTCGTGACCTCATGGTCGGTTCTAATGAGTTAATTAATCCCATGCGAGGTGTTGGCTCCACTCACGGGATCGTTTGGGGGGTGTTTTGAGGTTTCTCTCTCCAATACCATATTTTCAAGATTAAGTGCAGATTTTCTCCAACTATCGTCATGCTCTCAAACCGTGGGTCCCATGACCATGTGGTCAGTTCTTAATAGTTACATTGGTCCCATGAGAGGTGTTGGCATCGCTCACGGGGTCATTTTGGGGGTGTTTCGGGATCTTTCCCTCCAAATCCATATTTTCTAGCCTAAGTGTGGATAGTCTCAAATTATCATCGTGCTCTCAAATCGTGGGTCCCATGACCACACGATTAGTTCTTACTAGATACATTGCTTCTGTGGGAGGTGTTGGCACCACTCACGGGGCCGTTTGGGGGTGTTTCTAGATTTCTTCCTCCAACGCCATGTTTTCATGCCTGAGTACAGATATTCTCAAATGATCATCATGCTCTCAAATCGTGGGTCCCGTGACCACAAGTCAGTTTCTACGGGTTACATTTGTCCCGTGCGAGGTGTTGGAGCCACTCATGAGACCGTTTGGACATGTTTAGGGGTTTCTCCCTCCAATGCCATGTTTTCAAGCCGAAGTGAAGATATTCTCAAATTTTCATCGTGCTCTCAAACCGTGGGTCCCTTGACAAAAAGGTCAGTTCCTACGAGTGACATTGGTCCCGTGCAAGGTATTGGCATCGCTCACGGGGCTATTTGGTGGTGTTTCATAGTTTTTCCCTCCGACGCCATGTTTTTGAAACCTAAGTGAATTAATTATCAAATTATCGTTGTGCTCTCAAATCGTGCGTCCCATAACCACACGGTCAGTGCCTACGCATTACATCGGACCCATACGAGGTGTTGACGCCGCTCATGGGGCCGTTATTTTTTTTAGGTTTTCCCCTCCGACGCCATGTTTTCAAGCCTAAGTGAATATATTCTCGAATTATTACCGTCCTCTCAAATCGTGGGTCTTCTGACCACGCATTCAGTTTCTACAAGTTACATTGGTCCCGTGCGAGGTGTTGATACCGCTCATGGGTTTGGGTTTTTTTTAGCTTTGCTCTCCAATGCCATGTTTTCCAGCCTAAGTGCATATATTCTCAAATTTTCGTCGTTCTCTCAAACCGTTGGTCCTGACACCACCTGGTCAGTTCCTAAGAGTTACATTGGTCCCATGCGAGGTGTTGGCGCCGCTCACGGGGCCATTTTGGGGGTATTTTTGGATTTCACCCTCTGACTCTTTATTTTCAAGCGTGTAGATATTCTCAAATTATTATCATGCTCTCAAACCGTGGGTTTCACAACCACGCGATCAGTTCCTACGAGTTACATTGGTCCCGTGCGAGGTATTGGCGTCACTCATGGGTTTGTGGGTTGTTTTGAGATTTCTCCCTCCAATGCCTTATTTTCAAGCCTAAGTGCAGATATTCTCAAATTATCATCGTGCTCTCAAATCGTGGGTCCCATGACCACGCGATCAGTTCTTACGAGTTACATTAGTCCAGTGCGAGGTGTTAGCGCCACCCACGGAGCCGTTCGGGGGGTGTTTCGGGGTTTCACCCTTCAACGCCATGTTTTCAAGCCTAACTATAGATATTCTTAAACTATCACTGTGCTCTTAAATCGTGGGTGTAGTTTCCACACGGTTTGCTCCAACAAGTTACATTGGTCTCGTGCAAGGTGTTGGCGCTGCTCACGGGACCGTTTGGGAGGGGTTTCGAGGTTTCGCCCTCCAACGCCAAGTTTTCAAGCATAAGTGCAGATATTCACAAACTATCATCGTGCTCTCAAACCGTGGGACTCGTGACCATGCGATTAGTTCTTACGGATTACATTGGTCTCGTTCGAGGTGTTAGCACTGCTTATGAAAACGTTTTAGGAGTGTTTCGAGGATTCTCCCTCTCATGCCATGTTCTCTAGCCTAGGTGCAGATATTCTAAAATTATCATCCTGCTCTTAAATCGTGGGTCCCCTGACCATGCGCTCTATTCCTACGAGTAACATTGGTCCCGTGTGAGGTGTTGGCATCGTTCACGGAGCCATTTGGCGAGGTGTTTTTGGGTTTCGCAATCCAATGACATATTTTCTAGCCTAAGTGGAGACATTCTTAAATTATCATCGTACTCTCGAATAGGGGGTCCTATGACGACGTGGTCATGTTCCTATGAGTTATATTGGTCTCGTACGAGGTGTTGGCAGCGCTTACCGGGCCGTTTTTGTGGTGTTTCGAGGTTTCTCCCTCCAAGGCCATGTTGTCAAGCCTAAGTGAATATATATTCAAATTTTTGTCGTGCTATCAAACCATGGGTCCCGTGACCACGCAATCAGCTCCTACGAGTTACGTTGGGCCCGTGCAAGGTGTTGGCACTACTCACAGGGCCGGTTGATGGGTGTTTTGGGGTTTCGCCCTCCGACACCATGATTTCAAGCCTAAGTATAGATATTGTCATATTATCGCCATGCTCTTAAATTGTGGGTCCCGTGAGCACGCGGTCAGTTCCTACGAGTTACATTGATGTCGTGCGAGGTGTTGGCGTCACTCTCGGGGCCGTTTGGGGGGGGTTTGGGGTTTCGTCTTCCAACACCATGTTTCCAACCCTAAGTGCATATATTCTCAAATTATTATCGTGCTCTCAAATCATGGGTCCCCTGAACACACGATCAGGTCCTATGAGTTACATTTGTCCCTTAAGAGGTGTTAGCGCCGCTCACGGGTCAGTTTTGGGGATGTTTTCATATTTCGCCCACCAACACCATGTTTTCAAGCCTAAGTGATTATATTCTCAAAATACCGATGTTCTTTCAAATTATGGGTCCCGTAACGACACGATCTATTCCTACAAGTTACATTAGTCCCATGTGAGGTGTTAGCGCCGCTCACAAGGGCGTTCGGGGGATGTTTCGGGGTTTTGCCCTCCAACGCCATGTTTTTAAGCCTAAGGGCAAATATTCTCAAACTATCATTGTGCTCTCAAACCGTGGGTCTCGTGTCCACATGATCATCTCCTACGAGATACATTGGTCGCGTGCGAGGCATTGGCGCCATTCACGGGACAGTTTGGGAGGTGTTTCGAGGTTTCGCCCTCCAATGCCAAGTTTTCAAGCATAAGTGCATATATTCACAAATTATCATTGTGGTCTCAAACTGTGGGTCCCGTGACCACGTGGTTAGTTCTTACGTGTTACATTGGTTTCGTGCGAGGTATTATCACTACTTACGGGACCGTGTTGGGGGTGTTTCGAGGTTTCTCCCTCCAACACCATATTTTCTAGCCTAAGTGCAGATATTCTAAAATTATTGTCGTGCTCTCAAATCCTGGGTCCCGGTACCATGCGATCAGTTCCTACGAGTAACATTGGTCCCATGTGAGGTGTTGGCACCGCTCACGGGGCCGTTTGGGGAGGTGTTTCGGGGTTTCGTAATCCAACAACATGTTTTTTAGTCTAAGTGCAGATATTCTTAAATTATCATCGTACTCTAAAATAGGGGGTCCTATGATGACGTGGTCAGTTCCTATGAGTTACACTGGTATTGTGCGAGGTGTTGGCGCCGCTCACGGGGCTATTTTGGTGGTGTTTTGGGGTTTCGCCCTCTAATGCCAAGTTTTCAAGCCTAAGTTAATATATTATATAGTAATCACCTTGCTCTCTAATCGTGGGTCCCGTGACCACGCAATCAACTGCTACGAGCTACGTTGGGCCTGTGTAAGGTATTGGCACTTCGCACGGGGCCGTTTGAGGAGAGTTTGGGGGTTTTTGCCCTCCGACACCATGTTTTCAAGCCTAGGTGAAGATATTCTCATACTATCGTCGTGCTCTCAAATTTTGGGTCCCGTGACCACGTGGTCAGTTCCTACGAGTTATATTGATGCCGTGTTAGGTGTAAGCGCCACTAACGGGACCGTTTGGGGGGTGTTTTAGGGGTTTCGCCTTCCAATACCATGTTTTCAAACCTAAGTGCATATATAATCAAATTATTGTCATGCTCTCAACCCGTGTGTCTCGTGAACACACAGTCATCTCCTACGAGTTACATTGGTCCCCTGAGAGGTGTTGGCACCGCTCACGGGTCCATTTTGGGGGTGTTTTTGTATTTCGCCCTCTGAGGCCATGTTTTCAAGCCTAAGTGCCGATATTCTTAAATTATTATTATGCTCTAAAATTATGGGTCCCGTGACCACATGATCTGTTCCAACTTATTACATTCCTCCTGTGCGAGGTATTGGCGCCGCTCACAGGGCCATTTGGGGGGTGTTTCGAGGTTTCGCCCTCCAATGCAATGTTTTCAAGCCTAAGTGCAGATATTCTCAAATTATCACCGTGCTCTTAAACCGTGGGTCTCGTAACCACGCGGTCAGTTCTTACGAATTACATTGGTCCCGTGTGAGGTGTTGGCGCCGCTCTTGCGTTTGGGGGTTATTTTGGGGTTTCGACTTTCGACACCTTGTTTTCAAGCCTAAGTGTTAGTATTCTCATATTTTTTTGTGCTCTAAAAGAGTTGGTCCCATGACCACGCAGTCAGTTCTTAATAGTTACATTAGTCCAGTGCGAGGTGCTTGTGCCACTCACAGGGCCATTTGGCGGGTGTTTCGAGGTTTCGCCCTCCAACGCCGTGTTTTCAAGCCTAAGTGCATATATTCTCAAATTATCGACGTGATCTCAAACCGTGGATCCCGTGAACACACAGTCACCTCCCACGAGTTACATTGTTCCCCTGCGAGGTGTTGTTGGGGGTGTTTTTGAATTTCTCCCTCTGATGCTATGTTCTGAAGCCTAAGTGCAGATATTCTCAAATTATCATCATGCTCTTAAACTGTGGGTCTCGTAACCATGGGGTCAGTTCCTATGTGTTACATTAGTCCCGTGCGAGGTGTTGGCACTGCTCATGGGTTTAGGGGTTATTTCGGTATTTTGCCTTCCAACGCCATATTTTGAAGCCTTTGTTCAGATATTCTTAAATTATCATCGCGCTCTCAAATTATGGGTCCCGTGATCACATGATAAGTTCCTACGAGTTACATTCATCCTATGCGAGGTGTTGGCGCCTCTCAAGGGGTAGTTTGGGAAGTGTTTTGGGGTTTCTCTCGCCAACGCCTTGTTTTCAAGCCTAAGTGCAGATATTCTCAAATTATCACCGTACTATCAAACCATGGGTCTCGTGATTTACATTAATCCCATGCGAGGTGTTGGCACCGCTGATCGGGCCGTTTGGGGGTGTTTCGAGGTTTGTCCATTCGACGCCATGTTTTCAAGCCTAAGTGAAAATATTCTTAAATTATCGTTGTGCTCTCAAACTGTGGGTCTCGTGACCACATGATCAGTTCCAAATAGTTACATTCATCCTATGCGAGGTGTTGGCACTGCTCACGGTGCCATTTGGCGGGTGTTTCGGGGTTTCGCCATCAAACACCATGTTTTCAACATAAGTGCCGATATTATTAAATTATTTCCGCGCTCTCAAATTCTGGGTCTCTTGACCCCACGATCTGTTCCTACAGGTTACATTGGTCCCGTAGTAGGTGTTGTCCCCGCTCACGGTACCGTTTGGTGGTGTTTCGAGGTTTCACCCTCTAATTCCATGTTTTCAAGCCAAAGTGCAGATATTCTCAAATTATCGTCTTGCTCTCAAACAGTGGATCCCGTGAGCACACTGTAAGTTCCAATGAGTTACATTAATCCAATGCAAAGTGTTAGCACCACTCACTAGGGGGGCATTTCTGGGGTGTTTTGGGGTTTCACCCTCCAACGCCATCTTTTCAAGCCTAAGTGCATATATTTGCAAATTATCATCGTTCTCACAAAATGTGGGTACTATCACCACGCGATCAGTTCCTTTGAGTTACACTGGTCCCGTGTGAGGTGTTGGCATTGCTCACTAGATCATTTGGTGGGTGTTCGGGGTTTCTCTCTCCAACGCCATATATTCAAGCTTAAGTTAATATATTCTCAAATTATCATCGTGCTCTTAAATCGTGGGTCTTGTGACCATGCGATCAGTTCTTACGAGTTACATTGCTCCCGTGAGAGGTGTTGGCACCGCTCATGGGGCCGTTTTGGGGTTATTTCGGGGTTCTCCCTCCAACGCCATGTTTTCTAGCATAAGTGAAGATATCCTCAAATTATCGTCGTGCTCTCAAACCATGGGTCCCATGACCATGTGCTTATTTCTTACGAGTTACATTGGTCCCGTGTAAGGTGTTGGCGCCAATCACGGGGCCGTTCGGAGGTGTTTTGAGGTTTCTCCCTCCAACGTCATGTTTTCAAGCATAAGTACAAATATTCTGAAATTATTGTCGTGCCCTCAAACTGTGGGTCCTGTGACAACGCGATCAGTTCTGACGAGTTGCATTGGTTCCATGCGAGGTGTTAGCGCTATTCACGGGGTCATTTTTGGGGTGTTTTGGGGTTTCATAAGTCCAGATATTCTCAGATTATCATCATGATCTCAAACTGTGGGTCCCTAGACCACGCGATTAGTTCCTACGTGTTCGCGGGTCTAGTACGAGGTGGTGGCACCACTCATGAGGCCATTTTGGGGGTGTTGCAGGGTATTTCTCTCCAATGCCATATTTTCAAGCCTAAGAGCCTATATTCTCAAATCATCATCGTGCTCCTAAATCGTGGGTCCCGTGACCACGCAATCAGTTCCTAAGAGTTACATTGGTCCCGTGTGAGGTGTTGGCACCACTCACGGGACCGTTTGGGTGTGTTTTGGGGTTTCAGCGTCCAACGCCTTATTTTCAAGCCTAAGTGCAGATATTCTCAAATTATCATCATGCTCTAAAATCGTGGGTCCCGTGACCACGCGGTCAGTTACTACGAGTTACATTGATCCCATGTGAGGTGTTGACGCCGCTCACCGGCCCATTTTAAGGGTGTTTTGAGGTTTTTTCCTCCGACACCATGTTTTCAAGCCTAAGTGAGGATATCATTAAATTATCGTTGTGCTCTAAAATCGTGGGTCCCGTGACCACATGATCAGTTCTAACATATTACATTCAACCCGTGCAAGGTGTTGGCACCAATCACGGGGCCATTTGGGGGGTGTTTCGGGGTTTTGCCCTCAAACGCCATGTTTTCAACCTAAGTGCTGATATTTTTAAATTATCATCGTGATCTCAAATCGTGGGTCCCGTGACCATGCGGTCAGTTCTAATGAGTTACATTAATCATGTGCGAGGTGTTGGCGCCGCTCACGAGGCCGTTTTTGGGGTGTTCCGGGGTTTCTCCCTCCAATGTCATATTTTCAAGCCTAAGTACATATATTCTTAAATTATCGCCGTTCTAAAAAATTATGGGTCCCGTGACCAAGCGATCAGTTCCTACTAGTTACTTTGTTCCCGTGTGAGGTGTTGGCACCGCTCATAGGATCGTTTAGGGGGTGTTTCGAGGTTTCTCTCTCCAACGCCATGTTTTTAAGCTTAAGTGAAGATATTCTCAAATTATCGTCATCCTCTCAAACCTTGGGTCCATTAACTATGCGGTCAGTTGCCACGAATTATATTGGTCCCGTGAGAGGTGTTGGCATCGCTCACGGGGCCATTTTGGAAGTGTTTTGGGTTTTTTCCCTCCAATGCCATATTTTCTAGTGTAAGTTCAGATATTCTCAAATTATGTCCATCGTCTCAAACCATGGGTTCCGTGACCACACGGTTTATTCTTACGAGTTACATTGGCCCTCTGCGAGGTGTTGGCGCCACTCACAGAGTCTTTTGGGGGTGTTTCGAGGTTTCCCCATCCAACGTCATGTTTTCAAGCCTAAGTGCATATATTTTCAAATTATCACCGTGCTCTCAAATCGTGGGTCTCGTAACCACGCGGTCAGTTTCTACGAGTTACATTGGTCCCATGCAAGGTGTTGGAGCTGCTCACGGTGCCATTTTGGGGGTGTTTTGTGGTTCCCCCTCCAACGCCATGTTATCAATCCTAATAAAAAATATTCTCTATTTTTTTCCATGCTCTTAAACCGTGAGTCCCGTGACCACACGATCAGCTCCTACGAGTTACATTGGTCCCGTGCAAGAAGTTGGTTTCTCTCACGGGCGTGTTTCATGGTTTCACCCTCCAACGCCATGTTTCAAGCATAAATGAATATATTCTCAAATTATCACTGTGCTCTCAAACTGTGGGTCCCGTGACCACACGATCATCTCCTATGAGTTACATTGGTCCCGTGCGAGGTGTTGGCACCGCTCATGTGTTAGGGGGTTATTTTGGGGTTTTACCTTTCAATACCATGTTTTCAAGCCTAAGTGAAGATATTTTTAAATTTTCATCGTGCTCTCAAACCATGGGAACCGTGACCATACGTCAGTTCCTATGAGATACATTAGTCCCGTGTGAGGTTTTGGCTTCGTTCACAGGGCCATTTAGGGGTTATTTTGGGCTTTATCCCTCCAATGCGATGTTTTCAAGTATAAGTGCACATATTCTAATAAAATTCCCGTGCTCTCAAACCGTGAGTCCCATGAGCACACCGTCATCTCCTAAGAGTTATATTGCTCCCCTACGAGGTGTTGGTGCCACTCTTGAGGGTGTTTTCAAATTTCTCCCTCCCACGCCATGTTTTTAAGCCTAGGTGAAGATATTCTCAAATTATCGTCGTGATCTTAAATCGTGGGTCCCGTAATCATGCGATCAGTTCCTATGAGTAACATTGGTCCAATGCGAGGTGTTGGCACTGCTCATGGGTTCGCTGGTCATTCCGGGCTTTGGTCTTCCAAAGCCATTCTTTCAAGCCTAAGTACAGATATTCTCAAATTATCGCCGCACTCTCAACTTATGGGTACCGTGACCACACGATCAGTTCCTATAAGTTACATTGGTCCCGTGATAGATGTTGGCACCGCTCACGGAACCATTTGGGGTGTGATTTGGGGCTTCGCACTCCAATGTTGGCGCCGCTCATAGGACCGTTTGAGGTGTAGATATTTTGAAATTATCACCGTGCCCTTAAACCATAGGTCCCGTGACCACGCGGTCAGTTCCTATGAGTTACATTGGTCCTGGGCGAGGTATTGGCGTCGATCACAGGGCCGTTTGGGGGTGTTTTGAGGTTTCTCCCACCGACGCCATATAATCAAGCCTAAGTGCAGAAATTCTCAAATTAACGTCGTGCTCTCAAATTGTGGATCCCGTGACCACATTATCAGTTTCTACGAGTTACATTGGTCCCGTGCGAGGTGTTGTCGCTGCTCACGGTGCCGTTTGGGGGGTGTTTTGGGGTTCCCCCTCCAACGCCATGTTGTCAAGCCTCATAACAAATATTCTCAAATTTTTGCCATGCTCTCAAATTGTGGGTCCCATGACCACACGGTCAGTTTCTACGAGTTACATTGGTCCCATGCAAGATGTTGATGCCGCTCACGGGGATGTTTCTTGGTTTCTCCCTCTAACGCCATATTTTCAAGCCTATGTGAATATATTCTCAAATTATCGTCGTGCTCACAAACCGTGGGTCCCATGACCACACGATCAGCTCCTACGAGTTACATTGGTCTCCTGCAAGGTGTTGGCCACCCTCACGGGTCCGTTTTGGGGTTATTTTCATATTTTGCCCATTGGCGCCATGTTTTCAAGCCTAATTGCAAATATTCTCAAATTATCATCATGCTCTCAAACCGTGGGTCCCGAAACCATGCGTTCCGTTTATACGAGTTACATTAGTCCCGTGCGAGGTGCTTGCATCGCTCGTGGGATGGGGGTTGTTTCGGGCTTTTGTTTTCCAATGCCATGGTTTCAAGCCTAAGTTCATATATTCTCAAATTATCATCACACTCTGAAACCGTGAGTCCCGTGACCACACGGTCAGCTCCTACGAGTTACATTGGTCCCGTGCAAGAAGTTGGTTTTGCTCACGGGCGTGTTTCTTGGTTTCACCCTCCAACGCCATGTTTTCAAGCATAAATGAATATATTCTCAAATTATTATCGTGCTCTCAAACTGTGGGTCCCGTGACCACACGATCAACTTCTATGAGTTACATTGGTCCCATGCGAGGTGTTGGCACCGCTCATGTGTTTGGGGGTTGTTTTGGGGTTTTACCTTTCAATACCATATTTTCAAGCCTAAGTGAAGATATTTTTAAATTTTCATCGTGCTCTCAAACCATGGGTACCATGACCATGCGGTCAGTTCTTATGAGATACATTAATCCCGTGTGAGGTTTTAGCGTCGTTCACGGGGCCATTTAGGGGTTATTTTGGGCTTTCGCCCTCCAATGCCATGTTTTCAAGTATAAGTGCATATATTCTAAAAAAATTCCCGTGCTCTCAAATCGTGAGTCCCATGAGCACACCGTCATCTCCTAAGAGTTATATTGCTCCCCTACGAGATGTTGGCGCCGATCTTGGGGCCATTTTGGTGGTGTTTTCAAATTTCTCCCTCCCACGCCATGTTTTTAAGCCTAGGTGCAGATATTCTCAAATTATCATCATGATCTTAAATCGTGGGTCCCGTAATCATGCGGTCAGTTCCTATGAGTAACATTGGTCCCGTGCGAGGTGTTGGCACTACTCATGAGTTCGCTGGTTATTCTGGGCTTTTGCCTTCCAATGCCATGCTTTCAAGCCTAAGAACAGATATTCTCAAATTATCGCCGCACTCTCAACTTATGGTTACCGTGACCACACAATTAGCTCCTATAAGTTACATTGGCCCCGTGATAATTGTTGGCACTACTCACGGGACCATTTGGGGTGTGTTTTGGGGCTTCGCACTCCAATATTGGCGCTGCTCACAGGACCGTTTGGGGTGTAGATATTTTGAAATTATCACCGTGCCCTCAAACCATGGGTCCCGTGATCACGCGGTCAGTTCCTACGAGTTACATTGGTCCTGGGCGAGGTATTGGCGTCGATCACAGGGCCGTTTGGGGGTGTTTTGAGGTTTCTCCCATCGACGCCATATTATCAAGCCTAAGTGTAGAAATTCTCAAATTAACGTCGTGCTCTCAAATCGTGGATCCCGTGACCACATTATCAGTTTCTACGAGTTACATTGGTCCCGTGCGAGGTGTTAGCGCTGCTCACGGTGCCGTTTGGGGGGTGTTTTGGGGTTCCCCCTCCAACGCCATGTTGTCAAGCCTCATAAAAAAAATTCTCAAATTTTTACCATGCTCTCAAATTGTGGGTCCCGTGACCACACGGTCAGTTCCTACGAGTTACATTGGTCCCATGCAAGATGTTGATGCCGCTCACGGGGATGTTTCTTGGTTTCTCCCTCTAACGCCATATTTTCAAGCCTAAGTGAATATATTCTCAAATTATCGTCGTGCTCACAAACCGTGGGTCCCATGACCACACGATCAACTCCTACGAGTTGCATTGGTCTCCTGCAAGGTGTTGGCCACCCTCACGAGTCCATTTTGGGGTTGTTTTCATATTTTGCCCATTGGCACCATGTTTTCAAGCCTAATTGCAGATGTTCTCAAATTTTCATCATGCTATCAAATCGTGGGTCCCGTAACCATGCGGTCCGTTTCTACGAGTTACATTGGTCCCGTGCAAGGTACTTGCGTCGCTCGTGGGTTCGGGGGTTGTTTTGAGCTTTTGCTTTCCAACGCCATGGTTTCAAGCCTAAGTTGAGATATTCTCAAATTATCATCACACTCTGAAATCGTTGGTCTTGTGACCATGCAATCAGTTCCTACGAGTTACATTAGTCCCGTACAAGGTGTTGGCGCCACTCAAGGGACCATTCGGGGTGTCTTTCGGGGTTTCGACCTCCAATAACTTATTTTCAAGCCCAAGTGAAAATATTCTCAAATTATTATCGTGCTCTCAAACTGTGGGTCTCGTGACCACACGGTCAGTTCCTATGAGTTACATTGGTCCCGTAAGAGGTGTTGGCACCGCTCAACTAGCCGTTTGGCGATGTTTCGAGGTTTTTCCCTCTGACACCATGTTTTTAAGCCTAAGTGCAGATATTCTCAAATTATCTTTGTGCTCTAAAACTAGGGGTACCATGACCACATGATCAGTTCCAACGAGTTACATTCATCCTGTGCGAGATATTGGCGCCGCTCACGAGGCCCTTTGGGGGGTGATTCGGGGTTTCACCCTCAAACGACATGTTTTCAACCTAAATGCAGATATTCTCAAATTATCGTCGCACTCTCAAATTGTGGATCTCATGACCACGCGGTCAGTTCATATGAGTTACATTGGTCCCACGCGAGGTGTTGGCTCTGCTCACGGGACCAGTTTCGGGGTTTCGCCCTCCAACACCATCTTTTCAAGCCTAAGTGTTGATCTTCTCAAATTATCATCATGATCTCAAACCGTGGGTCTCGTGACCATGCGGTCAGTTCCTATGAGTTACATTGGTCCTATGAGAAGTGTTGGCACCGCTCACCGAGTCGTTTGGCGATGTTTCAAGGTTTTTCCCTCCAACGCCATGTTTTCAAGCCTAAGTGCAGATATTCTCAAATTATCTTTGTGCTCTAAAACCAATGGTCCCATGACCACATGATCAGTTTCAACGAGTTACATTCATCTTGTGCGAGATATTGGCACCGCTCACGAGGCCCGTTAGGGGGTAATTCGGGGTTTCACCCTCAAATGTCGTGTTTTCAACCTAAATGCAGATATTCTCAAATTATCGTCACGCTCTCAAATTATGGGTCTCATGACCACGCGGTCAGTTCTTACGAGTTACATTGGTCTTGTGCGACGTGTTGGCCCCGCTCACGGGACCATTACGGGGTGTTTCGGGGTTTCGCCATCCACTGCCATATTTTTAAGCCTAAGTGCAGATATTCTTAAATTATCGTCATGATCTAAAACAGTGGGTCTCGTGACTATGCGGTTAATTCAAAGAAATTAAATTAATCCTGTGCGAGTTGTTGGTGCTACTCACGGGGCCATTTGTCGGGTGTTTCAGGATTTCGGCCTCCAACACCATGTTGTCGAGCCTAAGTTCATATATTCTCAAATTATCATTGTTCTCACAAACTTTGGGTCTCGTGACCACACGGTCAGTTCCTATGAGTTACATTGGTCCCGTGCGAGGTGTTGGCACCACTCACGGGATCGTTTGGGGGGGTTCGAGGTTTCTCTCTCCAACACCATATTTTCATGCTTAAGTGCGAATATTCTCAAATTATCATCGTGCTCTCAAATCATGGGTCCTATGACCATGCGATCAGTTTTTATGAATTACATTGTCCCGTGAGAGGTGTTGACACCACTTACAGGGCTGTTTTGGGGGTATTTCGGGGCTTCTCCCTCCAACGCCATGTTTTCTAGCATGAGTACAAATATTCTCAAACTATCTCCATTGGTCCCTTTCGACACCGCCAAATGGACCGCTGACACCTTGAAACTGTGGGTCCCGTGACACACGGATAAATATTCTCAAATTATCTACGTGCTCTAAAATCGTGGGTCTCGTCACCACGCGGTCAGTTCTTACGAGTTACATTGGTCCCGTGCGAGGTGTTGGCGCTGCTCACGGGGTTGTTTGGAGGTGTTTTGAGGTTTTCACATCCAACACCTTATTTACAAGACTAAGTGCGATTATTCTCAAATTATCATCCAGCTCTCAAACCATGGGTCCCGTGACCACACGGTTAGTTCCTACGAGATAGACTGGTCCCGTGTTAGGTGTTGATGCTACTCATGGGTCCGTTGGGGTGGTGTTTTGGGGTTTCTCCCTTGAACGTCATGTTTTCAAGCCTAAGTGTAGATATTCTTAAATTTTTATCGTGCTCTCAAACCATGGGTCCCGTGACCACACGGTCTGTTCCTACGAGTTACATTGGTCCCGTGCGAGGTGTTGACGCTGCTCACGGTGCCGTTTGGGGGTGTTTCAAGGTTTTGCCCTCCAACGCCAGGTTTTCAAGTCTAAGTGTAGATATTCTTAAATTATCATCCTGCTCTCAAACCATGGGTCCCGTGACCACACGATCAGTTCCTTCGAGATACATTGGTCCCGTGAAACGTGTTAGCGCCGCTCATCGGGCCGTTTGGGGGGTGTTTCGGGATTTCTCCCTCCAATGCCATGTTTTCAAGCCTCAGTGCAAATATTCTTAAATTATCATCATGCTCTCAAATCGAGGGACCCGTGACCACTCGATCAGTTCCTATGAGTTAAATTGGTCCCATGCAAGGTGTTGGAGCCTCTCACGGGGCCATTTTGGGGATGTTTTCAAATTTTTCCCTCCGACATGAGATTTTATAGCCTAAGTGCATATATTCTCAAATTGTCATCGTGCTCTCAAACCGTGGGCCTCGTAACCACGCATTTAGTTCCTACGAGTTACATTGGCCCCGTGCGAGGTGTTGGCTCCACTCATGGGTTTGGGGTTTGTTTCGAGCTTTTGCCCTCCAACGCCTTATTTTGAAGCCTAAGTGAAAATATTGTCAAATAATATTCATTGTATAAAACCGTGGGTCTCATGACCACGCGATCTGTTCTTACGAGTTACATTTGTCATGTGCAAGTAGTTGACACCTCTCACGGGGCCGTTCAGGGGTGTTTCAGGATTTCGCCCTCCAACGCTATGTTTTCAAGCCTAAGTACAAATATTCTCAAATTATCACCGTGCTCGCAAACCGTGGGTCTCGTGACCACACATTCAGTTCCTACAAGTTACATTGGTCTAGTGCGAGGTGTTGGTGATGCTCACGTGACAGTTTGGGGGTGTTTGGAGGTTTTACCCTCAAACATCAAGTTTTCAACCTAAGTGCAGATAGTCTCTAATTATCACCACGCTGTCAAATCATGGATTTTGTGACCACACAGTCAGTTCTTATGAGTTACATTGGTCCCGTGCCAGGTGTTGGCACCGCTCACGGGGGTGTTTTGAGGTTTGTCCCTCTAACGCCGTGTTTACAAGCCTAAATGTAGATATTCTCAAATTATCGATGTGCTCTCAAACTATGGGTCCTGTGACCACATGGTCAGTTCGTACGAGTTACATTGGTCCCGTGCGAGGTGTTGACAATGCTCACGGGGTGTTTTGAGGTTTTGCCCTTCAACACCTTATTTTTAAGCCTAAGTGCAGATATTCTCAAATTAACACCCTGCTCTCAAACCATGGGTCCCGTGACCACATGGTCAATTCCTACGAGATACATTGGTCCCGTGGGAGGTGTTGGTGTCGTTTATGGGTCTGTTTGGGTGGTATTTTGGGGTTTCACCCTCTAACGCCATGTTTTCAAGCCTCGGTGCAGATATTATCAAATTATCATCGTGCTCTTAAACCGTGGATCCCGGGACCGAGCGATCAGTTCCTACGAGTTACATCGATCCTGTGCAAGGTGTTGGCACCGCTCACGGGGCCATTTTGGGGGGTTCAGATTTCGTCCTCCGAAGCCATATTTTAGAGCCCAAGTGCAGATATTCTCAAATTATCGTCGTGCTCTCAAACTGTGAGTCCCGTAACCACAAAGTCAGTTTACGAGTTACATTGGTCCCATGTGAGGTGCTGGCGCCACTCATAGGTTTGGAGGTTGTTTCGGGCTTTCACCTTCAAATGCCTTACTTTCAAGCCTAAGTGAAGATATTCTCAAATTATCATCGTGCTCTCAAAGTTTGGGTCCCGTGACCATGCGATCTGTACCTACGAGTTACATTCGTCCCGTGTAAGTTATTGGCGTCGCTCACAGGGCCATTTGGGGATGTTTCAGGGCTACACCCTCCAACGCCATATTTTCAATCCTATGTGTAGATGTTCTCAAATTATCGCTTTGCTCTCAAACCGTGGGTCCCGTGACCACGTGATCTGTTCTTGCCAGTTACCTTATACCAGTGTGAGGTGTTCGCGCCGCTCACGGGGCCGTTTAGGGGGTGTTTCGGGGTTTTTCCCTCCAACGCCATATTTTCAAACCTAAGTGCAGATATTCTTAAATTATTACGGCGCTCACAAGCAGGGGGTCCTGTGATGAGGTGATCAGTTCCTGTGAGTTACATTGGTCTCGTGCGAGGTGTTGGCACCACTCACAGGGGTGTTTTGAGGTTTTGCCCTCCGACGTGATGTTTTCAAGATAAGTGAAGATATTTTTATATTATCATCACGCTCTTAAATTTTGGGTCCCGTGACCACATGACCAGTTCTTACGAGTTACAATAATGTCGTACCAGGTGTTGGCGTCTCTCGCGGGGCCGTTTGGAGGGTGTTTCAGGGTTTTCCATCCAACGCCATGTTTTCAGGGTTAAGTGCAAATATTCCCAAATTATCACTGTGCTCTCAAATCATGGTTCCCGTGAAAACACGATCAACTCCTATGAGTTATATGGTCTCCTGCGAGGTGTTGGTACCGCTCACGAGGCTGTTTTGTGGGGGTTTTCGAATTTCTCCCTCTGACGTCATGTTTTCAAGCCCGAGTTCATATATTCTCAAATTATTGTCGTGATATCAAATTGTGGGTCCCATAACCACGCGATTAGTTCCTAAGAGTTACATTGGTCCCGTGCGAGGTGTTAGCTCCATTCACGGGGCAGTTTGGGGGGGTTTGGGGTTTTGCGCTCCAACGCCATGTTTTCCAGCCTATGTGCACATATTTTCAAATTATCGACATGCTCTCGAGCTGGGGGTATCGTAACCACACGGTCAATTCCTACGAGTTACATTGGTCCCGTGCGAGGTGTTGGCACCGCTCATGTGTTTGGGGGTTGTTTTGGGGCTTCACCATTCGATACCATGTTTTTAACCCTAAGTGCAGATATTCTCAATTTTTTGTCGTGCTCTCAAACCATGGGTACCGTGACCACGCCTTCAGTTCTTATGAGTTACATTAGTCAAGTGTGAGGTGTTGGCGCCGTTCACGGGGCCATTTAGGGGTTATTTCGTACTTTCGCCCTCCAATGCCTTGTTTTCAAGTCTAAGTGCATATATTCTAAAAAAATTCTCATGCTCTCATACCTAGAGTTCCATGAACACACCGTCATCTCCTACGAGTTATATGGGTTCCCTGCGAGGTGTTGGCACTTCTCTTGTGGACATTTTGGGGGTGTTTTCAAATTTCACCCTCCGACGCCTTATTTTTAAGCCTAGGTGCAGGTATTCCAAAATTATCGTCATGATCTTAAACCGTGGATCCCGTAATCATGCGGTCAGTTCCTATGAGTAACATTGATCATGTGCGAGGTGTTGGCGTCGCTCATGGGTTCGTAGGTTGTTCCAGGCTTTTTCCTTCCAACGCCATGCTTTCAAGCCTAAGTATAGATATTCTCAAATTATCTTTGCACTCTCAACTCATGGGTACCGTGACCACACCATCAGTTCCTATAAGTTACATTGGTCCCGTGATAGATGTTGGCGCTGCTCACGGGATCGTTTGGGGTGTGTTATAGGGCTTCGACTTCCAATGCCTTGTTTTCAATCCCAAGTGTAGATATTCTCAAATTATCACCGTACCCTCAAACCATGGGTCCCGTGACCACGCGGTCAGTTCCTATGAGTTACACTGGTCCTGGGTGAGGTATTGGCGTCGATCACAAGGCCATTTGGGAGTGTTTCGGGGTTTTCCCCACCGACACCATGTTTTCAAGCCTAAGTGCAGATATTCTTAAATTATCATCGTGCTCTCAAATCATGGATCCCGTGACCACATGATCAATTTCTACAAGTTATATTGGTCCTGTGCGAGGTGTTAGCAGTGCTCACGTGCTGTTTGGGGGATATTTCGGGGTTCCCCCTCCAACGCCATGTTGTCAAGCCTAACAATAAATATTCTCAAATTTTTACCATGCTCTCAAACCATGGGTCCCATGACCACACGGTCAGTTCCTACAAGTTACATTGTCCCTTGAGAGGTGTTGTCCCCGCTCACGGGATCGTTTGGGTATGTTTCGGGGTGTCACCCTCCAACACCATGTTTTCAACCCTAAGTGCAAATATTCTCAAATTATAGTCGTGCTCTCAAACTGTGGGACCCATGACCACGCGGTCAGTTCTTACGAGTTACATTGGTCCCGTGCTAAGTGTTGGCGCTACTCACGGGGCCATTTGGGGGTGTTTTAAGGTTTTTCCCCCCGACGCCATGTTTTTAAGCCTAAGTGCAAATATTCTCAAATTATTTCCGTGCTCTCAAACTGTGGGTCCCATGACCACATGATAAGTTCCTACTAGTTACATTGATCTCGTACGAGGTGTTGGAGATGCTCATGTGGTTGTTTCAGTCGCCCTCAAATGCCATGTTTTCAACCTAAGTGCAAATATTTTCAAATTATCACCACGCTCTCAAATAGTGGGCCTCGTGACTATGCGGTCAGTTCTTACGAGTTACATTGGTCCCGTGAGAGGTGTTGGCTCTGCTCACGAGGCCGTTTAGGGGTGTTTCGAGGTTTTGCCCTCTAACACCATTTTTTCAAGCCTAATTGCAGATATTATAAAATTATCGTCGTGGTCTCAAACCGTGGGTCACGTGACCACGCGGTTAGTTCTAATGAGTTGCAATAATCCCGTGAGAGGCATTGATGCCTCTCACGAGACAATCTGTTGAGTGTTTTGAGGTTTTGCCAACACGTAGCCCGTTCCTACGAGTTACATTGGTGCCGCTCACAAGACTATTTGGGCAGTGTTTCGGGTTTTCTATCTCCAACACCATGTTTTCAAGCATAAGTCAAAATATTCTCAAATTATCATCGTGGTCACATACCGTGGGTTCGTTGACTATGCGGTCAGTTCTTACGAGTTACATTGGTCCCGTGAGAGGTGCTGGCACCGCTCAGGGGCCGTTTTGGGGGTGCTTCGGGGTTTCCCCTTCCAATGCCATGTTTTTAAGCCTAAGTGAATATATTCTCAAATTGTCACCGTGCTCTCAAACCGTCGATCCCGTGAGCACGTGGTTAGTCTTACGAGTTACATTAGTCATGTCCGAGGTTTTAGCGCCGCTCATGGGACCGTTTGGGGGGTGTTTTGGGGTTTCTCTCGCCAACGCCATGTTTTCAAGCATAAGGGAAGATATTCTCAAATTATCATTGTTCTCTCAAACCGTGGGTCCCGTGACTATGCAGTCAGTTCAGACAAGTTACATTGGTCCCGTAAGAGGTGTTGGCATCGCTCACGGGGCCGTTTTGGGGGTGTTTCTGGGTTCTTCCCTCCAACGCCATATTTTTAAGACTAATTATCGATATTCTCAAATTATCATCGTGCTCTCAAACTATGGATCCCGTGACCACGTGATTAGTTCGTACGAGTTACATTGGTCTCTGCGAGGTGTTGGTGCAGCTCATGGGACCATTTGGGAGGTGTTTCGTGATTTCGCCATCCAACGCCATGTTTTTAATCTTAAGTGCAGATATTCTCAAATTATCATCGTGCTCTCAAACCCTAGATTCCGTGACCACGCGATCAGTTCCGATGAGTTACATTGGTCCCGTGCGAGGTGTTGGCATCGCTCACTGGGCCATTTGGGGGGTATTTTGCGGTTTTGACCTCCAATGCCATGTTATCAAGCTCAAGTGCAGATATTCTCAAATTATCATCATGCTCTCAAATAGGGGGTCCCGTGACGATGCGGTTAGTTCCTATGAGTTACATTGGTCTCATGCGAGGTGTTGGCACCGCTCATGGGGCCGTTTTGGGGGTGTTTCGGGGTTTCGTCGCCCAACGCCCTGTTTTTAAGACTAAGTGAATATATTCTCAAACTATCGTCATGCTCTCAAACCGTGGGTCCCGTGACCACGTGGTCTGCTCCTACGAGTTACATTAGTCTCGTGCGTGGTGTTAGCGCCACTCATGTGACCATTTGGGAGGTGTTTGGCAGTTTCGCCCACCAATGCCATGTTTTCAAGCTTAAGTGCAGATACTCTTAAATTATCGTTGTGCTCTCAAACCATAGGTCCCATTATCATACGGTCAGTTCTTAGGTGTTACATTGGTCCCATGTGAGGTGTTGGTATCGCTCACGGGTCCATCTGTGTAGAGTTACGGGGTTTCACTCTCTAACGCCATGTTTTCATGCCTGAGTGTAGATATTCTCAAATTATCGTCGTGATCTCAAACCCTGGATTCTATGAGCCTGTGGTGATTTCCTACTCACAGGGCCGTTTAGGGATTATTTTGGGGTTTCCCCCTCCAATGCCATGTTGTCAAGCCTAAGTGTCGATGTTTTTAAATTATCACCGTGCTCTCAAACGGGGATCCTCGTGACGATATGATCAGTTACTGTGAGTTACATTAGTCTCGCACGAGGTGTTGGCGCTGCTCATGGGGCCATTTTGGTGGTGTTTCATGATTTTGCCCTCTAACGTCATGTTTTCAAGTGTAAGTGCATATGCTCCCAAATTGTCACCGTGCTCTTAAATCGTGGGTCCCATGACCATGTGGTCAGCTCCTGCGCATTACGTTGGTCCCAGGTGAGGTGTTGTTGCTGCTCACAAGGTTGTTTTGGGGGTGTTTAGAAATTTTGCCCTCCGACGCTTGTGGTCTCAAATTATGGGTCCCGTGGCCACGCGATTAGTTCCTATGAGTTATATTGATCCCGTGAAAGGTATTGACATCGCTCACGCGGATGTTTGGAGGGAGTTTCGGGATTTCACCCTCAAATGCCACATTTTCAAGCCTAAGTGCATATATTCTCAAATTATTTTCGTGCTCTCAAACTATGGGTCCCATGACCAGGCGGTCAGCTCCTACGAGTTAATTAGTCACCTGTGCATTGTTGGTGTCGCTCATGGGGCCGTTTGGAGGGTGTTTCGGGGCTTTGCGCTCCAACGCCATGTTTTTAAGCCTAAGTACAGATATTCTCAAATTATCATCGTGCTCTCAAACCAAGGGTCCTATAAATTCCTATGAGTTACATTTGTCCTGTGCGAGGTGTTGGCGCCTCTCACGCCTTTAGGGGATATTCGGGGGTTTCGCCTTTCGGTACCATGCTTTCAAGCCTAAGTGCAGGTATTCTCAAATTATCCTCGCACTCTCAAATCATGGGTCCCACTACCACGCGGTAATTTCTTACGAGTTACAATAGTCCCGTGCGAGGTGTTGGCACCACTCACGGGGCCGTTTGGGGGGTGTTTCGAGGTTTCGCCCTCCATTGCCATGTTTTCAAGCCTAATTGCATAAATTCTCAAATTATCGTCGTGCTCTCAAACTATGTGTCCCGTGACTACACAATATGTTAAATTGGTCCCCTACAAGGTGTTGGCGTCACTCGCGGGGCCATTTTGTGGGTGTTTTGGGATTTCACCCTCCGACACTATATTTTCACGTATAAGTGCAGATATTCTCAATTTTTTGTTGTGCTCTCAAATCGTGGGTCTCGTGACCCCACGATCAGTTCCCACAAGATGCATTGGTCCCGTACAAAGTATTGGCACTGCTCATGGGGCCGTTTGAGGGGTGTTTCGTGGTTTCACCCTCCAACGTCATGGTTTCATGCCTAAGTGAAGATATCCTCAAATTATCATCGGGATCTTAAACTGTGGGTCCCGTGACTACATGATATGTTCTACGTGTTACATTGGTCCACTGCGAGGTGTTGGCGCCACTCGCGGGGCCGTTTTGTGGGTGTTTTGGGATTTCGCCCTCCGACATTATGTTTTCACGCCTGAGTGCAGATATTCTCAAATTTTTATCTTGCTCTCAAATCGTGGGTCTCGTGAGCCCCACGATCAGTTCCCATGAGATGCATTGGTATCGTGCGAGGTGTTGGCACTGCTCACGAGATCGTTTCGGGGGTACTTTCGGGTTTCTCCCTCCAACGCCCTCCAATGCCACATTTTCGAGCCTAAGTGCAGAAATTCTCAAATTATCATCGTGCTCTCAAATCGGGGGTCCCATGACCACGCGATCCTACGAGTTACATTGGTCCCATGCAACGTGTTGGCTTTGCTCACAAGGCCATTTTGGGGGTGTTTTAGTGTTTAGCCCACCGACGCAATATTTTCAAGGGTAAATCCAGATATTCTCAAATTATCGTCGTGCTCTCAAACCATGGGTCCCTTGACCACGTAACTAGTTCCTATAAGTTTGTGGGTCCCATGCGAGGTGTTAGCGTCGCTCACAGGGCCGTCTGGGGGGTGTTTTGGGATTTTACCCTCATATGCCATGTTTTGAAGCCTAAGTGCATTTATTCTCAAATTATCACTGCGCTCTCAAATCATGGCTTCTGTGACCATGCGTTCAGTTCCTACGAGTTACATTGGTCCCGTGCAAGATGTTAACGCCTCTCACGGGCCTTTTGGGGGGGGTTTTGAGGTTTCACGCCCCAACGCCATATTTTCAAGCCTAATTGCATATATTCTCAATTTATCATCGTGCTCTCAAATCGAGGGTACCGTGACCACACGGTCAGTTCCTATGAATTACATTAGTCCAGTGTGAGGTGTTGGCACCGTTCATGAGGCCGTTTTGGGGTGTTTTGGGGTTTCGCCCTCCACGGCCATGTTTTCAAGCCTAAGTGCATATATTCTAAAATTATCGTCGAGCTCTCAAACCGTGGGTCCCATGACCACGCGATCTGTTCTTACGAGTTATATTGATCTCGTGCGAGGTGTTGGCATCGCTCACTAGTTTGGGGGTATTTAGGGCTTTCTCCATCCAACGCCTTATTTTCAAGTCTAAGTGTAAATATTCTCAAATAATCTCCATGCTCTTAAACCGTGGGTCCCTTAACCACGCGATCAGTTCCTACGAGTCTGTGTGTCCCCTGCGAGGTGTTGGCACCGCTCACGGGACTACTTGGGGGGTGTTTCGGTGTTTTACCCTCCAACGCCATGTTTTCAAGCCTATATGCAGATATTCTCAAATAATCACCATGCTCTTAAACCGTGGGTCCCGTGACCATGCGATCAGTTCCTACGAGTTACATTGGTCCCGTACGAGATTTTAGCGCCGCTCATGGGTCCGTTTGGTGGGTGTTTCTAAGTTTCTCCCTCTAACGTCGTGTTACTTAGCCTGAGTGCGTATATTCTCAAATTATCGCCTCACTCTCAAAACATGGGTCCCTTGATCGCGCGGTCTATTTTTATGAGTTACATTGGTCCCGTCCGAGTTTTTGGCGCCACTCACCGGGCCATCTGGGTGGTGTTTCGGGGTTGCGCTCTCCAATACCATTTTTCAAGCCTATGTGCAGATATTCTTAAATTATTTCCATGCTCTCGAACCTTGGGTCTCGTGAACACGCGAACATCTCCTATGAGTTACATTGGTCTCGTGCGAGGTGTTGGTGCCACCCACAGGACCATTTGGGAGGTTTTTTGGGGTTTTGACCCCCAATGCCATGCTTTCAAGCTTAAGTGCAGATATTCTCAAATTATCATCATGCTCTCAAATCGTGTGTCTTTGATCACCTGGTCAGTACCTACGAGTTACATTGGTCCCGTGCGAGGTGTTGGCATCGATTACAGGGCCATCTGTGGAGTGTTTTGGGGTTTCATCCTCCAACGCCTTATTTTTAAGCCTAAGTGGAGATATTCTCAAATTATCATTGTGCTCTCAAACCATAGGTCCCGTGACCACACGATCAGTTCCTACGAGTTATATTGATCCCGTGCGAAGTGTTGGCACCACTCACAGGGCCATTTGGGGGGTGTTTTGAAATTGCACCCTCCAACACCATGTTTTAAAGCCTAAGTGAAAATATTCTTAAGTTATCACCGTGCTCTCAAACAGGGGGTTTCATGAAGACACGGTCAGTTCTTATGAGTCACATTGGTCTCGTGCGAGGTATTGGCGCCGCTCATTGGGCCATCTGGGTTTGTTTTGAGGTTTCTCCCTTTAACACGATGTTTTAAAGCCTAAGTGTCAATATTCTCACATTATCATCGTGCTCTCAAACCGTGGATCCCGTGACCTCGATATCAGTTTCTGCGAGTTATATTGGTCCCGTGGGAGGTGTTGATGTCGTTCACGTGGCCGTCTAAGAGGATTTTTGGGATTTTTCCCTCCAACGTCATGTTTTCAATTCTAAGTGTAGATATTCTCGAATTATCATCGTACACTCAAATTGGGAGTCTCGTGACCAAGCGGTCAGTTCTTATGAGTTACATTATTCCGTACGAGGTGTTGATGTCTCCCATGTGTTTGGAGGTTGTTTTGGGGTTTTGCCTTTTGACACCATGTTTTTAAGCCTAAGTGCAGGTATTCTCAAAGTATCGTCATGCTCTCAAATCATGGGTCTCGTGACCACGCGATAAGTTCTTACGAGTTACATTAGTCCCATGAGAGGTATTGGCATCACTCACGGGGCCATTTGGGGGGTGTTTTGGGGTTTCGACCTCCAACTCCATTTGTTTCAAGCCTAAGTGCATATATCCTCAGATTATCATCATGCTCTTAAACACTGGGTCCTGTGACCACGCGGTCAGCTTCTACGAGTTACATAGGTCCCGTGCGAGGTGTTGGAACCTCTCACGGGGCCGTTTGGGGGGTGTTTTGGGGTTGCACCCTCCAACGCCATATTTTCAAGCCTAAGTGAAGATATTCTCAACTTTTTTGTGCTCTAAAATTATGGGTCCCGTAACCACATGGTCAGTTCCTATGAGTTATATTGGTCCCGTGTGAGGTGTTGGCGTCGCTCACGGGACTGTTTGGGGGTTGTTTTGGGTTTTTGCCCTCCAACGTCATGTTTTCAAACCTAAGTGAATATGTTCTCATAGTATCACCATGCTATTAAACCGTAGATACCTTGACCATGCGATCAGCTCCTACAAGTTACATTGGTCCCATGCGAGGTGTTGTCATTGCTCAAGGGGACGTTTTGGGGGTGTTTTGGGGTTTCACCCTCCGACGCCATATTTTCAAGCTTAAGTGAAGAATTCTTAAATTATCATCATGGTCTGAAATTATGGGTCCCATGGCCACGCGGTCATTTCTTATGAGTTACATTGATCCCGTACGAGGTGATGGCCCCGCTCACGTGGCCGTTTGGAGGGAGTTTCGGGGTTTCGCCCTCAAACGCCATACTTTCAAGCCTACATGCATATATTCTCAAATTATTTCCAAGCTCTCAAACTATGGGTCCCATGACCAGGCGGTCAGCTCCTACGAGTTAATTGGTCCCCTACGCGGTGTTGGTGCCGCTCACGGGGCCGTTTAGGGGGTGTTTCGGGGTTTTGCGCTCCAATGCCAAGTTTTAAGCCTAAGTGTAGATATTCTCAAATTATCATCGTGTTCTTAAACCGTGGGTCCCTTAAACACGTGGTCAGTTCCTACGAGTTACATTGGTCTCGTGCGAGGTGTTGGCGCCTCTTACGTGTTTGGGGGTTGTTCGGGGGTTTTGCCTTCCGGCACCATGTTTTCAAGCCTAAGTGCAGGTATTCTCAAATTAGCGACGCACTTTCAAATTGTGGGTCTCATTCCCATGCATTCAGTTCTTATAAGTTACATCAGTCCTGTGTGAGGTGCTAGGACCGCTCACGGGGCCGTTTGGGGGGTGTTTCGAGAATTCGCCCTCCAACACCATGTTTTCAAGCCTAATTGCATATATTCTCAAATTATCACCGTGCTCTCAAATCGTAGTTCCCGTGACAACATGATATGTTTTACGTGTTACATTGGTCCCCTGTGAGGTGTTGGCGAGGCCGGTTTGTGGGTGTTTTGGGATTTTACCCTCCGACACTATATTTTCACGCCTAAGTGCATATATTCTCAACTTTTTGTCGTGCTCTCAAATCGTGGGTCCTGTGCCCTACAGTCAGTTCCCACGAGATGCATTGGTCCCATGCGAGATGTTGGCATCGCTCATGAGATCGTTTGGGAGGTGTTTTGAGGTTTCTCCCTCCAAGACCTTGTTTTCGAGCCAAAGTGCAGATATTTTCACATTAGCTTCGTGCTCTCAAATCGTGGGTCTCGTGACCACGCGATGAGTTCCTACGAGTTATATTAGTCATGTGCGAGGTGTTAGCACCGCTCACAGGGTCGTTTGGGAGCGTTTCTAGGTTTCTCCCACCAACTGCATATTTTCAAGCCTAAGTGCAGTTATTCTCAAATTATTATCGTGCTCTCAAACCGTGGGTCCCAAGATGACGCAATCATTTCCTACGAGTTACATTGGTCACGTACGAGGTGTTGGCACCGTCAAGGGGTCGTTTGTGGGGTGTTTTGGGGTTTTGCCCCCAAACACAATTTTTTTAACCTAAGTGCAAATATTCTCAAATTATCACCGCGCTCTCAAATCATGGGTCCCGTGACCACGCATCCAGTTCCTATGAGTTACATTGGTCCCGTGTGAGTTGTTGGCACCGTTCACAGGGCCATTTATGGAGTGTTTTGTGGTTTCGCCCTCCAACGTCATGTTCTCAAACCTAAGTGTAGATATTCTCAAATTATCATTGTGCTCTCAAACCGTGGGTCCTGTGACCACGCAATCAGTTATAACGAGTTACATTAATCCCGTACGAGGTGTTAGCGCCAGTCACGAGGCCGTTTGTGGGGTGTTTCGTGGTTTTGCCCTCCAACGCCATGTTTTCAAGCTCAAGTCCATATATTCTCATATTATCGTCATTTTCTCAAACCGTGGGTCCCATAACCACGCGAT
The DNA here is from genome assembly GCA_949130495.1 of Sambucus nigra. Classification (NCBI taxonomy): domain Eukaryota; kingdom Viridiplantae; phylum Streptophyta; class Magnoliopsida; order Dipsacales; family Adoxaceae; genus Sambucus; species Sambucus nigra. The sequence goes on from OX422219.1 coordinate 228,413,523, forward strand.
CAGTTCCTACGAGTTATATTGGACCCGTGCGAGGTGTTGTTGATGCTCACGAGGCCATTTGGGGGAGTTTCGAGGTTTCTCCCTCTAGCGTCATGTTTTCTAGCCTAAGTGAAGATATTCTGGAATTATCGTCGTGCTCTCAAAATGTGGGTTCTGTGACCACGTAGTCAGTTCTTACGAGTTACAATTATCCCGAGCGAGGTATTAGCGCCACTCGCAGGGCCAGGCCATTTGGGGGTCTTTCGAGGTTTCGCCCTATAATGCCATATTTTTAAGCCTAAGTGCAGATATTCTTAAATTATCATCATTCTCTCAAACTGTGGGTCCCGTGACCACACAGTTAGTTCTTACGTTACATTCATCCCGTATGAGGTGTTAGTGCCACTCACGGGGCGTTTGGGGGTGTTTTGAGGTTTCGCCCTCTAATGCCATATTTTGTAAGCCAAACTGAAAATATTCTCAAATTATTATCGTGCTCTAAAACCATGGGTCTCGTGTCCACGCGATCAGTTCCTACGAGTTACATTGGTCCCCTGTGAGGTGTTAGCACCACTAACAGGATCGTTTAGGGGGGGTTTCGGGGTTTTACCCTCCAACGCCTTATTTTCAACCTAAGTGTAGGTATTCTCAAATTATCGTTGTACTCTAAAATCGTGGGTCCCGTGACCATGTGATTAGTTCCTACGAGTTACGTTGGTCCCATAAGAAGGGTTAACGATGCTCACGGTGGCGTTTGGGGGTGTTTCGAGGTTTCTCTCTCCATGGCATGCTTTCAAACCTAAGTGCATATATTCTCAAATTATTGTCGTGCTCTCAAACCGTAGGTCCCATGACTATACGTTTAGTTCTTACGAGTTATATTGGTCCTGTACGAGGTGTTGACACCGCTCACGGGGTCATTTGGGGGTGTTTCGGGGTTTCGCCCTCCAATGCCGTATTTTCAAGCGTAAGTGCAAATATTCTCAAATTATCATCATGCTCTCAAACTATGGGTCACGTGATCACGCGATTAGTTCTAACGAGTTACATTGGTCTCGTGCGAGGTGTTGGGGCCTTCATGGGGCCTTTCGGGGGTGTTTCGAGGTTTTTTCCTCAAACGTCATGTTTTCAAGCGTAACTGCAGATATTCTCAAACTATTGTCGTGCTCTCAAATTGTGGGTCTTATGGCCACACGGTCCATGCAAGGGGTTGGCACCACTCACGGGGCCGTTTGGGGGGTGTTTTGTGGATTCAGCCTCTAGTGCCATGTTTTCCAAGCTAAGTGAAGATAATCTCAAATTACCATCATGATCTTAAACCGTGGGTCCTATGACCATGCAGGTAGTTATTATAAGTTACATTGGTCCCGTACAAGGTGTTGGCACCTTTCACGGGTCCACTTGGGGGGTGTTTTGGGGTTTTGACCTCCAACGCCATGTTTTGAACCCCTTAGGATATTCTCAATTTATCACCGTGACCGCAAATCGTGGGTCCCGTGACCATGCAATCAATTCCTATGAGTGACAGTAGTCCCGTGCAACATGTTGGCTCCAGTAACGGGGCCATTTGGGGTTGTTTCGAACTTTCGGCTTCCAACACCATGTTTTCAAGCGTAAGTGCAGATATTCTCAAATTATCGTCGCGCTCTCAAACATTTGGGAGTGTTTCTAAGTTTCGATGTCCAACGCCATGTTTTTAAGCGTAAGTGCAAATATTCTCAAATTATCGTCGCGCTTTTAAACCGTGGGTTCCGTGACCACGCGTTCGTGCAAGGTGTTGGCACCACTCATGGGGCCGTTTGTGGTGTGTTTCAGAGATTCAGCCTATAACACCATATTTTCAAGCCTTAGTGATGATATCCTCAAATTATTGTTGTGGTCTCAAACTGGGGATCCCGTGACCTGCGGTTAGTTTTTACGAGTTACATTAGTCCCGTGCAAGGTGTTGGGGCCGCTCACGGGGCCGTTTGGTGGGTGTTTCAGGGTTTCGCCTCTAATGCCATAGTTTCAACCCTAAGTACAAATATTCTCAAATTATCACCCCGCTCTCAAACTATGGGTCCCGTGACCACGCGGCCAGCTCCTACGAGTCACATTGGTCTCGTGCGAGGTGTTATCACCGCTCACGGGACCGTTTGGGTGGTGTTTCAGGGTTTCACCCTCCAACGCCATGTTTTTTAGATTAAGAGGAGATATTCTCAAATTATCGTCATGCTCTCAAACTATGGGTCCCGTAACCATGCGATCAGTTCCTACAAATTACATTGTTCTAGTACGAGGTGTTGGCACCTCTCACGCGGCCGTCTGGGGCCATGTTTTCAAGCCTAAGTGAATATATTCTAAAATTATCACCATGCTCTCAAATAGGGGTTTCCTTGGCGATAAGATCAGTTCATACAAGTTACCTTGGTCTCGTGCGAGGTGTTGGCTCTGCTCACAGGGCCTTCTGGGGGTGTTTTCGGATTTCGCCCTCCAACACTATGTTTTCCAACCTTAAGTGCCAATATTATCAAATTATCGTTGTGCTTTCAAACCGTGGGTCTCATGACCTTGCAATCAGTTCCTAAGAGTTACATTGGTTTCGTGCGAGGTGTGGGCGCCGCTCGTAGGGTCGTCTGAAGGGTGTTTTGGGATTTTTCCCTCCGACGCCATGTTTTCAAGCCCAAGTACAGATTTTCTCAAATTATCGCCTTCCTCTCAACCCGTTTAGCATTAAACATGATAAAATTGGACTTAATTAAAATTGGTTCACAACCTTGGTGCGTGTTAAAATTAGAAAAAGATTTTTGAAAGAAAAATGTTTTGTCACCTCAAAGCACACCTTGAAAAAGGGGCCTACAAATTGGTATAAGATCTAGAAATATTTTTTTTGTGGGTGTTGATCCCTTGTGTTCTTAAAGATGAATTTCGTGAGGTTATGATAGTTTTAGAACTCCTATTTTTTATGGCACAAATTATGACTATTAAAAAATGGTAATAAGAAGTGCTTTGAAATCAATTCATGAGCGTGTTTGGTTAGCAATTGAAAAATGTTGGACACCACCGATCACATGAGAGGAAGAGGCCATCAATTTAAAACTCGTTGAGTCGTGGATCGAAACTGAGCATACAGTTGCACTTTACAATTCTAAAGCTCTTCATGTTATTTCCTCACATGTCACACCAAAAGAGTATAATCGAATTATGACGTGTGAAACTTCAAAAGAGGCTTGAGATATTCTTGCAATTACTCATGAGGGCACTAACACAGTTAGGGCGTCTAAACTTCAAAACCTCACTACATAGTTTTGAGACGTTTAAGATGTTAGAGAGTGAGTTATTTGATGAGTTTTATGCTAGATTATCCAATATTGTCAACTTATCGTTTAATTTGGGAGAGAAAATACCCGACAACCGAGTCATAAAGAAAATCTTCAAGTCGTTGCCTAGTAGATTTGATCCCAAAGTGACCGTTTTAAACTCCTTCTGTATGCTTTAATCAATGAAACTAGAAGAGCTTGTGGGTGACTTGCAAACTTATCAGCTTGACATGTTTACCTCCAAGCAAGTGCCAAAGAAAGAAAAGGGCATTGCTTTCAAATCTCAGAAGGTGGAGACCAAAGTTTCAGATGATGATTCCGATTTTGATTTTAAGGATGTAGCCTTGTTGTCAAAGAAGTTCAAAAAGTTTCTTAAGTTCCAAAAGCAATCGAAAGATGCCAAAAGATTTGATAAATCCAAGAAAAATAAGGTCGATACCGCCCCTAAGAATACGAGTGATAATGTTAAGAGGGATGAGTCGGATAGGTGTTTTTATTGTGAGGGTTATGGTCATAAGGTAGCGGGGTGTCACATTAAACTTAAGAAGGAGGGGAATAAATCGATAGCATATAATGCCACCTTAAGTGATAGTTAACTGGAAGAGGGAGAGAGTTCCCCCATTGAGCGAAACTTTATAGCGTTCATGGCATGTCATGTGAACGACGATGATAAATCTTCCCATGAATATTCTCATGTGAATGACACTTCTAAGGCCGTTGAGTGTGAATCCCAATTGAGTGAGGGTAAAGCTAGTGAGGAAGAGGATATTGATGTGGGAGAGTTATAAGTTACCTTTAATGATTTGTATGCGGAAGAGGTAAAGGTAAAAAAGGCAAACTTCGAGTTTCAAGCTAAGTGGAATGAGCGTGTTATAAAAAATAATGATGCTTTGATTGAGGATCTTAGGGAACGAGAGAAGACTCTTCGAAAGAAATTAAAATACGTTGAGAAAGAGAGAGACAGTCTTAGGGGTTTGGTGGAGGCTTTGAAAAAGGATATTCTAGAGTTTCAGGAGTCTAGGCATTTGCTTGAGTGTAGGATTTGTGATCTTGAGGAGAGATTGAGAGACTCGAGTAAGGTAAAGTTTGATTTGGAGGCTGGGTCCTAAAAGTTGGATAGGTACTATCCAAATCAAGGATGATAAGTGTGGTATATGCTTCGATGATCATATAGCACCCATTTCCAAAGCCAATACCAATCGTGTGAGAGAGACGACTATGAACTTTAGGAGAGGTCCACATTTAGTTCACATTCATCTCTGTGTTTACACTTGCACACATTGCAGTAGGAAGGGTCACCTTAGGCGTTATTGTTATAACCCTAAAATTGCTCCTAGAAAGTTTAAGAATAAAGTCATTTTGGTTCTTAAACCCCCATGCGTCATTACACACCTACTTGGGTTAGAAAATAGAACTTTGTGGCTTTAGAAATTAAACTTCATGGCTTAGTTTGGTTGCACTTGATTCTTCCCATTCTAAATATAAAAGATGATTGTGTTGTCATGTTTCTCATATGCTAGTCTTTACTTTATGACTTATATCTTGCTAGTGTTAGTGTATCTCTTTGTATTATATTTTTTTTTCATTTATTAAGTCTTATTTGAAAAGTACAAAAAGATTTTGTTATAATAAAATTTTTGAAAATACAAAAAGATTTTTAGTTTCATATATTTTTTAGAAATTACAAAAAGCTTTTATTTTTGGGTTAAAAATATTTTTTGAAAAACATGAAAAGATTTTTAATTTATTTTTGTGTCATGAGTTTTCATGTTTGATATGGCATATTGGTGTTCTTGGACCCCCATCACTTCATTATCCATGTCGCTAGGACATTCGGTCATAATTGTTGATGCGTAGAATTATCTTAACTATTGATTAATGGGGTTATTTCGAAGTTGATTTGCATTTGGATTCGACTTTATATATATATATATATATATATATATATATATATATACGCCATCATTGCACATATGCACGAGTTTATATGAATGTTTGACTTCTCATACATATTTGAGTTTGGTGAAACGTTCTTATCTCAATTTTGTCATCTAAGCGTAATAAGACTTAGGAGGAGGTGTGCATGTAAGAACCATTTGTCGTGAGTATTTAGAATGCGTAAATTGAAAAAATGATGAGTGTTCACGTGAAAGGGCTACGAGAGTATAATAATCTCGTCGTGAAAGCCACCATTCAAAGTAGACCGAGAAAAAATTAAGGCAATAAAAAGAATCATCTGCCAAAAATGGGGCCAATAGGATTTCTCTAAGTTAAGAAAAATATAAACCTCAAAAGAGCTAAAAAATAAAATTTGAATATATGAGGGTGTTTGGATGAAAAATAACGAGTTTGCACCATGAATCATAATATTAAAAAATTTGTGTCATGACACTATTGTTTGTTGAATCGTTAAAATTCTGAATTTATATGCATGTTGATCATTTTGTTCATTAAGATCAATATAATAATTGCCACATATGGCTAAAACTAAGTTTGATGACATTTAACTATCAATTAGAGCTTGTTGATCGTTTTGATGTGTTCGTATTATGAATCATTTGATGTAGTTCACTCTCATTCATTCCACGTCCATTCTTGAGCACATTGATATATGTTAGCATGAAACTCATACTTGTTTTTACTTGTTTTATTTTTCTGTTTTGAGTTTATTTTGTTGTTGTTTCGTATTTTCAGTACCTATTGGAGCTAATTTTTTCATTGGGTAAAACTTTAACATTTTTGGAATTGGAATACAAAATTTGCTGAAGTCGTTCAAACAAGTGTCGTTCGAACGACATGTCTTGTTCGAAGTATGCATCTCGCGAAACGTTTTTTGAGGCGATAATTGTGTCAGATATGGTCGTTAAAAGGATCGTTTTTTAGGTCATTAGATAGGTACTTCATACAAGACCTTACGATTTTGGGTCATTTTTAGACCTCGTTCAAACGACATGCCTATGTCGTTCGAACGACTTGCTGCATTTTTTAGCCCTTATTCTGATTCAGTACCTGCTTCATATATGAGATGATTTCATTCTGTTTTGGTACTTATGGTTTCATCTGGACAGTTTACATGCAATTGATAGTACTTATTCATGTTTTGATTATTATATTGCATTGATTCGTTTGTCACATCTTGACTTAGATTGATGATTCATTCTATGTGACTATTTGCTAGCTACGACTTGGTATCTCTTGATTATTTTTGGCTGGCTATATACTCATGTTTATCTATAAATGCTTCATTAATTATTTCATTATATATTTTTGGTGATTTGTTTATCTTTTTCACTAATTGTCTATTCGAGACAAAAAGGGGGAGAGACATATGTGATGTATGGGGAGTAGTTTGCTTATTAAGCACATAGTTTTTCTGGCTTCACATATTGGTATCTTGTTTTTTATCATACGTTCATACTTTATTGGTATCATGATGTATTGCACATATTAGTATTGCTCACACATTTAACAAATGATTTGTTTTACATATTATAATTTTTATATCATTTGTTCCTCCATACTTCACTGGGTATTTGTTTGTTTCATGTGAGTAGGTATTCTTCACCGATTTGAGATTTCAAGACTACATCACATTCAGACAGCGCATGCTTGTCGGATCTGCATATACTAGTCCTTGTGCTGTAATTTTTTTTACTTTGGGTTTTATGGGATGGGACTTAGATGTCATATGGATTGACGGCCCGACTTAGGTATTTCACAATTTAGGTTTGTCTCGAAATAGTCAAAGTGGGAGATTTGTAAGGACAAAATTTCATATTGAGTCCATTTGTATGTTATTGACTTATTCTCATAACAAAACTTGGTTGAGTCATAGATAGATTTTTATATTGTCACGATCTCCACATAGTGAGGTGTTTGTTTAGAAGACATAGCGGCCAAGCTTCAAAGATAAATCATGTAGAGTTTTATTGGTGCACATTTCACGTCTTCATTCAGATTGCATTCCAAGATACTCTCAGGTATGAACGCATAATGTTTAAGGGACTCAAAAAATGTTTTAAGAATGATATTTTGTTTATAAATGATTTTGAAATGTCAGAAATGTTTTTAAGTAGTTTTAACTTCGTTTATTCTGAGATAAACACTGTTTAGAGTCGTGTGAATTCTCTCCTTAAGTTTAGAGACTTCAAACGACATAAAAAATTGTTAAAATGACATCTCACTGTCGTTAGAACGACATGGACAAGTCGTTCAAATGACATGTCTATATCTTTCGAAAGATATGGAGATATCGCTTGAACTACTTGCCGACTTAAGTTTTTTATTTAAGGCATTTTTCTCTCAAAAATTCGAAGTGTGCAGAACCAAAATACTGTTTAGAATAGTTTCATTTTTCTGCATAAGTTTTCTAAGATTTTCAAAGAAAAAAACCATCATTAGTGTTTAAAATGTCCAAGATTTCATTTATAATTCCCATAGAGATCTTGTTTGCACCATCTTGAGTTTGTTCATCCATATTGAACGAGTTATTTGTTGGGTTTTGCGATGAAGAAGCGGAGGAGTCCGTGTTCCTAATCATAAACGGTTGCCAAAGCTACATCGGTGGACACTTACGAACTTGTGGACGCGTGTGCTATGGACGAGTATCGTGGAAGGATTTATGCATTAGCACAGTGGAGGAACGATTAAAGAGAAGAAGAGCAATAAGGCTTGTGGGGATCGAGTCGTTGTGTAAGTCTATCTGTCTTCCTTTTGTAAAATCGTGTTATAGTGAATGTCTGGCTTGGGCCGTCCGAGGTTTTTTTCATTAGTGAACTTTACTTTATTTTACTTGCTTTAATCATCTACATGCATCTTTAGGATTAAACAAGATAAAATTGGACTTAATTAAAATTGGTTCACAAACTTGGTGGGTGTTAAAATTGGAAAAAGATCTTTGAAAGAAAAATTATTTTGCACCTTAAAACACACTTTGAAAAAGGCGCCTACACTAAGTATTGGGAGCATTTAATGAATCTTTTGGGCTCATTTAGAGGTCTTATATAAGGTCCATAGGAGACCTGAGGGATTAAGAGGTTAAGTAGAGACTTAACCCTCATTAATAAAACTTTTAAAACATAAGACAAACCCTTACTTGACATAAGAGATTTTGGGAGAGCAGAGTGTGAGATCTCAATGATAGCTATCTAATTAAAATCAATTAACGGTTGAAGGAATCTTCCTTTTAAATACATCAATGGGTTAAAATCATCCTAAAAGTATACGTGACTAAATGTTTTATTATTATTAGAATCCAATCAACTTTATCTTCAAGTTAAGACAAGTAATTCTAATATTTTGGAAAGATATAACAATTCACAGAACAACAGATGTACGAGTGAAAGCCCACTAATGGAAAAAACCTCAGGTACAAGATAAATGACAAATGTATTATGGAAGAGTTTTACAAATAGAAATTGATGACTTATAATATCAGGAAATTCACCAACTGACTTTCTACTCTTTCGCACCATATTCTCCATAGAGAGCGTTGATAGATGGAGAATGTTAAACAATTGTGAGCAATTTTTTAATATTCAATTGTCTCAAGTCTTATGCCAATAAATTTTCATTTAAAGTGGAAGAGCAATTTGTTTTGAGACAAATAAACCACAAAGTAACCATCGACTACAACTAGGATGTGTTAGGAGATCCTAGGTTGAAAAGATGTAGTTAAAGAGGCAGTTTTCTAATAAAACTCACAATTGTGTTTTTCAAGCTTGAAATAATACCATACTAAACTATTTTGAAAACTAATTTATCAAAACTAGCTTCAGTATAAAAGTCTTACTTTCAAGGATTCAATAATGAATCATAATGCCTGAAATGCACACAATAGATGAATCAGAAAAAATTCTCTTGAAAAGATGAATATTTTCAATCTTCTTTTCTCATAAAAGTCCATTCAAAATAAACGTAGAATAAAGAGGAAAGAAATAGTATGTATACAAATTGTGTGTGAAGTCAAGTGGGATACACTCAAGTGATGCAACCAAAATGGCTGAGAAGCAATCTCTATTAGCTGCCAATAAATATTATCTCAAGGCACAACTTCCAATGAGATCAATACGAAAAGATCTTACAAATGTGTCAAATATGATGGCTATGTCAACTATTCATTGCATCAATGCCATTCTTCACTTACAAAAAAGGTAAGCGACCAAGGTCGCTTATGTAGCCATAGTTTTTTCTATATAGGTTAACATATATTGCAACTTATGAAATAAATGCATCATTGGCGTGAATTCCTATCTCCTTGAGGCAACAAACCAACAAATGAGATCGTGCCAGAGATAAAATATTTAAACATACATAGTTTCCATATATCATGACATGTGAACTAGATGTTTTATTGATGTAAAGTCACGTGTCACTACAACGAGCTTCCAATGAACAAGTCACATATGGAAATAAAAATTGCCTTGTTTTGTAAACTTTCACAACAAAACATATAATGTTTCCTTGTTTAACCAAGTACAAGAAAATTTCTAAATACAAAAGTTGTATTTTAAAAATATATGCTTATTATATCAGAAGAATAAAGCATTTTGTATCTGGCAATCTCAAAAGGACCATAAGGTTAAAAACTTAATATTTCCAATTATGAAAATAAATTACCAGGGGTGAATCTAAGTCTGCTAGACGGTATACCATTATCCTAAGTGATTTACTCGGGGAAATAACATAAATGATCCGATATAAGTTTAATGAATCTGGAGACCTCTTGGACTAGACTCAAGGTGTGTGTTTTCCAAACAGAACAGGACAATTCAAATGTTGAGGGGTGAGTATATTATATTATTACAAACTCCCCTTTTGTCTATTCAATGACAAAAACACACTAAAAAAAAATTCAAGAAACTTAAATGAATTGGTCACCTATGACATTAATTGTCCCGCTAAAGGCATATAAGATAAACAAAATGCAATTACAAGCAACTAATGACAAGCCACTAAATGACTTTCTTCAAGGAGATTATTGTAACCATTTTCGTATCATACATTTGCAAACTCATTGAATACCCATGTGTAATCTTAAGAAATGAATATATAAGAGTGATATCATGAAACATATACATGTAAGCATTAAACTAACAAAGTAAGTCCCAACTCAACTATGTAATTCCTCTCAATAAACGTAAAATAACACAAAAACAATCTTTCTAATTTAACATGCTCAAAATTATGTACCCCCATCTATAAACTTATCTCTTCTTTTGTCACGTAAAGAGACAAAGAAAAGAACTAACCACATTATAAAAATAATCAAATAAGTAGAGTCTTATTTTCTATATATGTATGTACAACAAGGACCTCATATGAATTGACAGTATAGAGGCACGAGAGGCATCCACAAGTTAGATCCTTCGTGTTATAATTAAATATATGTAGTTGGTCAAGCGACGGACTTTTTAAACTCATTTTTTTGTTAAAATTATTTTTTTTCATTAAAACTATTTTTATTTTGTCAAAAACTGATTTTTTTGGTTAATTTTTTGGACTTTTTTTCTCAAAAAAACGTTTTATCGTTAAAACTATTTTTATTTTGCTAAAAACTAATTTTATTTTTAAAACTTCGTTTTTTGTTAAAAAAATATTTTTTGAAAGACTATTTTTTCCTCGTTAAAAAAATCTCTTTTTTCTTAAAAAGTTGTTTTCCTTTAAAACTATTTTTATGTTGTTAAAAAAATTATTTATTTTTAAACGTCTTTTTGTTAAAAATATTTTATTTTGTTAAAAATATTTTATTTTGTTAAAAATTATTTTTATTTGTATAAAATGCTTTTTTTGTTAAAGAAATGTTTTTTTTTATTAAAACTATGTTTTTTTTTTGTTATAAACCGATTAGTTTTTAAGGTCAAAAAACTTTATCAAACGTTTAAAACCATGATTTTCCACCTGAAAAATAGAAGTTATCAAAACGTCCCACTTGAAAAATTATAGAATGTCTTGAAAAAAATTTCCACCCAAACCAAGCCGTTAGTTTGAAAAGCTGCAATTGACACCCAATAAATAATCCATACCCACATATGATAATAGCTAACATCACACTATACTCATGAGTACTATCTTGTACCACCAAAGGGCACCCACATATTTAAAGTTTTTTTTTCATATTTCCTCCATCTCTCTCTCTAGTTGTTGTGTTCTCTCACACAAACGAAACTCTCAAGAACAACTCTTAAAACCTAATGACTCATACAAAGGTATATATCTCCAGCTCTTATTATATATACCTCTAACTCTTGTTATATATAATGTACTAAACCCTAAACGATTTGAACACCATTAAATAAGTAATATTGGTCCCAAAACAGTTTGAATCAGTCTTAGATGTCAAACAATAATTAATATTTCTCGCCCTGCAACATTGGCATCCCGATCCTGAAAGACATCAGTTCCACTCAGGTTTCTCATCCTGAATCAAACCTTCATTACTAAAATTAACCAAAATTCAAGTGGTATATTGATAACGATTAACTTCGAGAGAACTTGGTATATTGATAACGATAATCATGTTTTTTATCGTTATTCTTAAACCGATAATAAAGAGCTTCTTATATTTTTAAAATTTTCTTGTTGGCATAAAGACAACTACTTGTCAATATCCCAATCATTGTATAGATAACGATTAAATGGGGAAAAATCGGGATATATATCCCAACATAATCTTAGTATAATAATCATTTCATTCATTACTCTGATGCCGACAACTGTGCATTAATTTCGTTATTTGAATACCGATTTTGTTTAGTTATTTCGTTAGTTGAATCCCGATTAGTTACTTATTTTTGTATAGTTATCTCATGTTTTTGTTTTTAGATGTGTGATTTCCAAATGTTATATGTATCTCACGTTAAATCATGGAACCTAAATTGATGTATATAAGGAGAAAAAAAGTGCCACTAACTATATCTGAGAGGAAACGAATGGCTGAATTGAATGTTATAGTTGAGGGAATAAGTATACTTGATACCAATAATGTATAAGAGGAGGATTTTACTCCCATCCAGACTGAAATAATACAGGAAGTGGAACAACCTACGAATGTCTCTAATGTTAGTAGTGATGCTGGTGAATCTGAAACTGAGGCAAGGCCATCCAATAAGGGAAAATTTGCCACAGCCCCACAAGATTATGATGGGCTAAATGATCTTCGATTGCTGAAACACTTCGCTAACCATATTCCTATGCAATATGAACGGGTTTTTAGCTAAAAAACTTTACTTTATTTCATATGTTTATTATGAAAATGATATATCCATTAACCCTCTACAATGTTTATTATGTAGCTAGAATGTGTACCATTATTATGTGTGAACCGCCAGACTAAAATAAATGACTAGCTAGTGGAGAAACTAAATAAAGGAATAGGATATAGGGTTCAGAAGTTTGGTTTAATGGGGTTGATCCAACACAGCCACTACTATATAGATTATGCATTGATTTTCATATTCATCGAGAGGTGGCATCCCGAGACTAACAGTTTTCACACGCCCTTTGTATAGATGACCATCACACTTGATGACGTACTTTGAATTTTGAAATGCCTTGTAGTTGGAACGTATGTGTGTGGAGACGATTGGTGAAGGGAGTTACAACCCACCAAGGCCATAGAACTTTTAATTAATTGTCTGAGAGTTACCACAAAAGAAGCCAAAGTAGAATGACAACGATCATATGTCATGCGACTTCACTTGATTGCCGAGGTGTTTGAAGAGAAATCAAAAGTGACTGATGGCATGACAAACTAACTTGATTATTATGTCAGGGAATATTTGTTGTACATCATAGGTTGCACCATCTTTCTTGACAAGACAAAGAACAAAACATATGTTTATTATCTTCCATTATTAAAGAATTTGGATAAAGATGAGGGGTGGAATGGGGAATGGGAATCATATCTCACTTATATCGACAACTTACCCTAGGATCTAGGTCCAGTGTGAAGCAGAAGAGTGTGAATCATATCTCACTCGGTGATCATTACAACCCGTCTCGCAAAAGAATGCGGTGCCATAGCTATTTATATATAGGGAGAAACTTGAAGACTCGTCCTCTAAAATTGTACGTACCAGGTGTGTCAAATTAAAACTTTACTTATGTTGTAACTTTACTTAAATTTATACTTTACTTAATGTTGAAACTTTATAGGTTTGTTTGGACCCATACCATGACAAAAGATATGCGTACTCATTCCACGACATATCATTTTACAATAGTATATTGATTTGTTTTCATGTTGGGAAACCTTACTTCCCGGAGCGCGTGCTAAGATAAGTAAGGCGTGTCCAAGTTATTCCCAAGGAATAAATAACACTAATTATAGATAAGAGAGGAAATAAAGTTTCCCGGTATGATGTGAAGTTTGATAATCAGAAATGGTACCAAGAGAAATTGCAGTACCATTTTTTTGCAGCTAAGTCCCATTCAGTACCGGTGTCACCCCCATGGAATTCAACCGAAGATTACGTGACATGGTTCCTGACATACTACCATCTTATCATCCATAATCCTACTAATCCGGAACTAAAAAATCTTTATTGGTAATTTTATATTCATTTTGTACTTGCATATACAATTGTATGTCAATGTGATAAATCTCATTTTAAATTAATTATACATTCAATATGATCAATTGAGAAATGTGATAGAGTTGTTCTCTAAAAACATCTAAGATGGGGACAATTTGATGTTGCGACCATACTTGAACGAGATATTGAAGTATTTGACATCCTTGCATTAGTAACTGGAATGGGAGTTAGATCATAGAAGAACGGTGAAAAGGAGATGAAAATAAAGAAAAAGTTTACCGAACGCAAAAAGGGGCATCATAAAAGAAATGAACCTATGTGGAGTTTGTATGAAGTTTTTTGTTGGGTTGTGAACTAGTTGGTTATAATGTGATTTTTTTAGTATTTTGTGTGAACATTACTATTTTGGATTGGTTATTTTTATGAAATGGTTCGTACTTTGTATGAAATGGTTTGTTAACATTATTACAATGGTTTGTTAGATGTTGGAATTTAATTAAATCTTGTGGTCTTTCAAAATTTCTTATGTTATAATTGTTTGTGAACATGATTGTAAGGATTATTAAATTGTGACATTGAATTTGGTTCGTATGTTGAATAGCGACTACGAACACCCCTGATCGGGTCACGTATCCTAATTATTTACTAGCTAAAATGGGTATCTCGATAACGATCGGAGTTGTACCTACGGTATTTCGAAGAAAAATTAAGGCATTGTCGTATTTTGAGTCAATCGTCATTTCCATCTTGATTTGGTTTTTATCTTGTGATTATATACATCACAGGGTTTGCTTCGTTACTTAAAATACGATAATTAAAACCATAATTCGGGATAGTCACGACGATCCTTAGGACTCCTATTCTTTATTCACATACCGAACAGAGGTATGAGCATATTTAAAAAAACCTTTTGTTAGGGCCACTCATCCCGAAACTTATCACACATAGTCGTTATCTCCATACTGATTTCATTTTTTCTTTGTGGCATTTTGAAATAAATAAACAAAGGCAATGTGGTATTGTTTGGAAATCACCATATCGATCCCGAATGTGTCCCTAAGTTTCATTATTTAAATGTCGAACCGTCATACAATTTATATTTTGACTTTATATAGCTAATATCATGACTTGTCCACATCATATTGGTAATAAAAACATCATTAAAATAGGACATTATTACAAATAATTAAAAGAGGACATCACTCATATTGCATTACAAAATACGCCCATTTGATTTGCCATTCATTCATATTTCGTATTAATTTACAAAAAAAACATTCGCTCCTAATAAATATTGTAGACACCCCATTCTAATACCCCCCCCCCCCAACCTCTCCTAAGGTCCCTTGCACCTCCCTTCATCATTGTAAACCCAAGTTATACCCCGGGTACTGACCTAGAGGTCATCGAACACTCGCAGGCTCCATTTAACCAAAAATTCAAACTCCTCAACTCGATCGAGACTGAAGGAATCTTCGAAGGGCACTGAATCCCCTTTACAACGGTCCTTCCTGTGTGCGATTCTGACTTACCATGCGAACAAACGACCCATTTTCCCTCGAAACTCGATCAAGAGGCTAAATGAATCTTCAAAGGGAACTAAATGAATCTTCAAAGGGCACTAAAACCCCTCTTCGACGATCCCCCCCGTGTGCGATTCTGACTTACGGTACGGACGAATGATCCATTTTATTTCCAAGGCTCGGTTGACCAAAGTCAACTCCCTGAACCCGGTCAAACTCTTTAGAATTCAAAGTATATCTCCTAACCTTTCCAACGGTCTACCCCATGCGCCATTCTGACTTACCATATGGATGAACGATCCGTTTGCGTTCGAAATTTCCCCGTACAAAGGACCGATGAGCGCTTCAGAGCCACATTTAACCCAAAGTCCACTTCTGAACCCGGGAGCGATCCAAGGACTTTCTAAGGTCTCTGAATTACCATTCCAATGGTTTGCCTCGTGCGTGATTTGAATTAATGGTTTGCGCCCTATGACCTATTTTTCGAAGGAGCCTGAAAGAGACTTCCAAACGACAGGTCACAGACCCTGCCTATCGACAGTGTGCCTAAACGCACCTGCCGATTGGCAGGACCAGGGCTATGTCGATTGGAAATGCCCTGGGCCTATAAAAAAGTGGGTTTTACGTCATTTCAAAGGGAGCCCAGATCTGAAATACCTCACTCTCAGCGAATCTAGAAAACCTCTCTCGAAGTCAGCGCGATTCCCACATCCAAATCCCTTTCCAACCTTCGCTTTTCATCATCCTTTTAATCAAACTTGGTAAAATCAAGTACCCTCCATCATCATCCAAGTGCAAGGTCTTCTCTCCAACATCCAAGATCAAGCTCAAGATCTCCAAGAAGGTCCAACTCTTCCAACTCTCTCCTTGAATTCTCATAAATTCGCATTAACTTGTTTTATTAGTTAGCACGTTTATTTTCTCATCTCACATATCCTAATATACTTTTTATTTAGTATTATTGCACATATCTTATTTTCATATAAATAAAAACTCAAAAAAATAAGAAAAAAGAAGATTTTCTCACAAATTCCAAACGGGAATTCTCACACTTTTCTCACGACTAAAATAGTTTTTTACACACACACACATACAAAAGAAGTACCCGATCGGATTTATGGGATAAATCCCACCCCTCGTTTTGCATACGAACTACGTGGACTTTGATGCCTATATAGGCTACGTAGGCGTCTCGGGGTAAAACCCGAGACTCGAGTCCTTTTTCTACTCTTTTCCTATTTTTCTATATTCTTTAGACTTAACTCTCTCAAATTCTATGTATTTACATATATATATTTTTCCTCAATGGTGTATTATTCCACATGCGTTATCATTCCCCTATAATTATCGACGCTAGGATAGTCGTATAAATCCTATTTTCCAATATTACTTTTAGGAACATTCCTATGGATGACTCATTTTATCTCTTCCATGATATAAGTCGATGATTCCTATCTCCACTACGTATACACATGCACACATATCACGGGGAAATAAAGGAAATAGTAACTACCCCATGAGAGACCGCAAGGGCGGAATGGGTGCCTAACACCTTCTCATTTCGTAACTTAGCTTCCGGACCCTTTTTGAATCATTTTGGTTTCGTATGTATCAGTATGTCTTTGGATGCTGTCCTTCGGGATGGCTCCCTTTTCCTTTGTCTGTTTTGAATAAAATAGATTGGCGACTCTATCTCTCTACATTTTTCACCTCATTCACCGACGTCGATCGAAGCGCTCCCGAGAGGGACGCGTGAGACTTAGAGGGATCCTCTCTCGCTGCGCCGCGGGGGGATATATCCGAGGGATGGACACAGTGGCGATACTGCTGGGGATTTTATTTTGAGGGCTAGACTCTATTTACATGGATGTTATGCTTGTTTATATTTTCCCCCATTTTGCATGTTCCCCTTTTTCATGTATACCCCATACTTATGCCTCTCTTCACACACTTGTAGAAAAAATTTCCATGTACACTTCACACCACGTGCACCTAGGATCACATATATCCATATGTTTCACGCATCACCCATCCATACTTGGTGTACCATTGTTACTTTTACTTTGCTCCCTGTTGGGCATAATCAAGAAAGACACTCTCATCATAAGATACTAATAAGAGAATCATGCATGATTCACACAATATCACCAAAGAGAATTGTGATTGACCAAATTTTGTCCAGTAACTGGAGGGTCACTTCGTGATGGGCGCTGGTCCGGCAGGACGCAGTTAGCCTAAGCGATATGACTCTCACCATCCATTGACCAAGTACCTTCGATGTATATCGAACGGTTCCCCCACATCGTACCGCTTGACCAAAGTCATGACGGGAGGTATATCGTAAGGAACTCATTTACGTACGCCGAGTATATCGAATTTGCTCTCACACGTACCATCCCCACGAGGTATATGGTGAGGCAATTCACGTACACTCAGGTATATCAAATGCTTGTCCACATGTACCAATTGCTCGCAAGAGCAAGATGTATATAGTGGAAGTCACGCCGAAGGGGGGAACCCTTTTCAATTCACCCAACCAACTGCATACTCGCATATAGGTGTCAAGCCTAGGACACACATATAAGATTTCCAGTTTCAACCCGAAACTCTGCCAAAATTTCGGGTCGGCCTGCTGCCCAAATTTTCGTGCATTTTTAAATGGGACCCTGCCCGTGAGCCTGGTTACAAGTCCAGCCATAGCTTTGCATAAGTTACAAACCTAACTTTTCCAGGCTCGGGTCCCGTTCGGCATTTCATTTTGCATTTAGGAGAATTTAATACAGGTGAGAACATAATAATCATAATAATCCTGCTGAGACCGTCTCCCAAAAAATCAAAAAAAATATTTCTCCTTTCTTTATCAAAAATCCAAAAACATTTCTCCCTTCTTTATCAAAAATCCAAAAATATTTTGTCTTTCAATCTCAAAAAGAAAAAAATGTCAGAAATATTTTCATTCTTTTTCTCAAAAATAAATCTCATTTTACGCCTTCTCAAGTCGATCGCACGCCCTTGGCCTGGCTCCTTATTGGCTTCGGTTTTCAGTCAAATCACTCCGGAGTTCTGTCCGTTCCACTATTACTTCTTTTGAGTCTGGTATCCATTCACTTTCCATGGTGAACACAGACCAAGCACCTATTGTACAGTCGGATCTGATGGCAGTCCTAGCTCAGCTCGTGTCCAAGATTGACAACCTCCAGACTGAGGTCTGGGAGATGCAACGAAACCAGGTTCCTGGTCCTCAAGAGCCTGAGGCCCTATTTCCTTGTGCTATGGGCCCACCCGAGCCTATTTGGGTTTTCTAATAGTATCAGCACACTCCACGTGCCCCTCCTATCAATGGGTCGCCGCCTGCCCATCTTCCTATGCCGAACCTTGCCCAGCCTAGGGCTAACTTACCTATGATCGTTGATCCAAAAGAGGAAGAATTGAACAAAGTCAAAGAAGATCTCAAGATGCTAACTAAGAAGTTCGACCCAGTCCGAATCTCCAAAAATTATATGGACTACACCCACATGTCTCCTTAAACCTAAAGCCAGGTTACCCAAGAAATTCAAGATGCCAAATATTGAGAAATTCAGAGGAAGTGGACCCCCGATCATCCATCTTCGCAGTTATCATCATGACATGACTCTCCTAGGGGATCTTGAAGAGGTGATAGCCCAATTATTTCAGCAAACTTTGAAGGATATCGCCCTCTGATGGTTTTTATCTCTCGAGGAGTCCAGAATCCATAAATGGGAGAATGTAGCCCAAGAATTTATGTCACAGCACAAGTACAATGAAGATCTTGAGGCCACCCCTCATGATTTAGAGCTGCTCAAACAGAATTCTGGGGAATCAATCAGTAACTTCATAGCCCGATGGAGGGAGAAAGCAGTTACCATGACCAATCCGCCTTCCGAGAAAGAATAAGTTAGCATAGTGAAGAAGAACTTCTTGCCCCATGTCCGGGCAATAATGGGAGGACAATACTATCCCCACTTCCGAGCTCTCAGAGAAGCAGGAGTGGAAATTATGGAAGGTCTTGCTAAGACAGAGGTTGAACCAAAGAAGGTGTCCGGACAGTTCACTCCCAGAAAATATGACAAACCTACCAGTATTTCAGTCTCGACCATTAACAACATCTCCCAACCAACCACTTCATGGGCACTAGAAATCTGCCCTGGCCCAGTTCGAAAGGAATACACTGAGCTCCATTCTCCCCTCTCCAAAGTTTATCAAGCCCTGCTAAGTCGAAATCTTATCAAACCCTTGGATCCCCATCCATTGCCAAATCCACTTCCAAGAAACTTCAAGGCAGATGCCCATTGTGCCTTTCACTAAACCGCTAGTCGTACCACTGACCAATGCTTTCACCTCCGAAACATAATCCAATGTCTAATTGACCGGGGTACCATTGCCCCACCAGCCAATTCTAAGCCAAACAGTACTCACAACCCACTCCCAAATCATACCAATGCTATCTTCCTAGAAATGAACCCAGAATTTGATCCCTTAACTCAAATCACACCCATATACTTTCCTAAACCTCTCTAAACTTGCCCATATTTCCTCCTACACCCTGCTAGCCTCGCTGATTAGGCACTTTCACTCCTTACTAGAGCATGCATCGTCATCCGTACCCGTTCCCAAAATGTAAGTATGGAATTATCAGAAGTATTAAACCAACTCTTGGAGTTCGGGCTGAAATTTCACTCACAAATGACCATTGATTGCCAGAGGTTCAGTACGTTGTTCTTAGAAGCATGAAAATGGGCCCGAGAGTCAGACCGTTGGGTAGCATCAACTAATGAAGTCCACCTAGATGATTTTATCCAGATCATGATATAATTATTCAGGCAAACCAATGACATCTGCAGTATGACTGAGTTACTTGATACTCTGAAATTACAACGGCGCCTGGTCCCCTCACCCTTAAATATCCCCACATAATGGAAAGACCTATATGAAAAAGCCATTGAAGTTGTGGAATGTATCGACTTTACATGGATGAACATAATTGTTGCCACCGGATGGGGGGGAGAATTCGGAGATTCGAATGAAGAATAAGTTTGCGAGAAAACTGGCTCAGTAGCTGATATGTGTGGGATGATATCGTTTGAGGAGATCCTCGGAGAAATAAACAAGGTGGAAGAACAACCCAAGATTGACGGGGAAACAAGATTCATGTTCTTCCCTTCTTCAATAAATCACATGACCAGATTAGGGAGGCATTACCAGATCCCAAGATCGTTATCGGCAAATAACAAAGGGAAGGGCGTTGAAAACCTTCCTATGCCAGATATGACCCTCGAGGAGAGCAAGATACTCGATCAACTAAAGAAAATTCAAGCTAACATCACTCTATGGGGGCTTTTCATGTCTTCTCAGCTGCACAAAAATGCCTTGATCAAGTTTCTCACTGGACCCACAGTTACTCCTTCTACCACACCAGAAGAGGCGATAAATTTGGTCGGATCCTTGACTTCTACCTGAATGATATCCTTCTCCGAAGAAGAAATCCCCAGAATTGGTCCAAACCACAATCTGCACTCAACATCTCCGTCGAAGTTATGGGGAGGGTCGTACCTGTAATACCCTGTATTTTTATGGCTTTTAAATTTATGAATTTATTAAATTTAATTGAGATAGATTAATTTAATATTAATGCAGAAATTTGTTTTAAATATTTACTAGAGTGATGAGAGTTAGTAATTATTGGAAAATTGTTGATTTATTAAATATTACTTATTGAGTAAAGTAATATGTAGAATTGAATTTATTAAAATTGTCACGAGGGAATAATATGACAATTATGGAAATTAAGTCAGGACGCGCCTATGTCGTGTCGGGATTAAATTATTATTATTAAAAGTGAATAAATTATAAGTCGCCCGTATGGTCTTTTCGAGTGCGTCAATATGTCTGGAAGGGTCGAGATAGTCAAAATAATGTACCTGGGAGTTTAGTTCGGGTCTCGGGGAGTTTTTAAGCCTAATTGGCATCCCTAGAGGGTATTATAGACATTTTACATTTTTGGGCAATTTAACCCATGAACTTCCTAAAGATATATCAGCCTTTAGGAGTTGTCTTCTAGGGTTAATAAACACAAAACCCAAGAACGGCCATTAGAGAAGGAGTTAGAGAACTTTTCAAGCAACTCGTGGCTAAAGACTCACCCGTTTGCACCGCCACCACTACCAAAGCGTAGATCGCGCGACGAGAAACGCAACCATACCTTTTTCGTCCACAAATCAGAAGCTCAAATGTCAGGCAAGTATCTATCTTGCTTTGTTTCCAGTTAATGTCTCACCCATGTCAGTTTAGGATTATCAAGAACATGTTTTATGAAAGAAATTGGCAATTTAGATGACTTTAAATCGCATGTTTAGAGAAATTTAATATATTCTGTACATACCCATCACATGTAGAGGATTACCCACGAATTAGTATGAATTTAGAAACAGGAAATCTGGGAAATAATTAGAAGAATGTATGTTTCCTCCAAAATTAGGGTTCTTGAGGATTATGTCAATTTGACCCCATTAATTCGATATCGTAGATGAATTTGAACATGTTTCATGTAGGAAATCATGTAGTTAGGTATATAGTACCAGTAGTAATGTTGTTTGGGAGTTTGGGAAAAATTGATAGAGGTTTTGAGGACTTTTGGTGATGAAACCCGTAGGATAGTATATGCAGATTCTGGGAAATATCTGGGCGATCGATCAATCGACCTTGAATGTCGATCGATCGACTGGATCGATCGATCGACCCCCTCCCTTCGATCGATTGACCTCTTCTGAATTTTGAAGCTTGCTCTTTATTCTTAATGATTAACCCTCTGCCACTTTGTGGGAACCCTAAACATATTTTATTTACCATAATGGGACTTGGGAAAGACCAGTAGGGTTGTAGGCTAGGTTCGGGTGATACGATTCATATGTGATTTAACCGTGGGGTTTGGAGAATATAAACTTAGTGGGAAATTGTGCGTACGTTATAGTATAACTTGTGAGAATTAAGGAAGACTTAGACCAGTAGAGTAGTGAGGGTGCACCTATTGATTTTATATTATTTTTAGAGGATACGCTTCGAGAGTCGAGAAGTACTTAAGGATTTGTTATACTTAATAGAATAAAAAGAGTGATTTACTTACATGCAGAACTCGAGCGTTATATGTTACGCATGGCTAGAATAATATTATGGGTCGTGGGCGCACCTAATTTAGAAATATGAATATTTATATATATACGACTTTGTGATTGTGCATATTATATATCTGTGTAAAAATCATACCCGAGCTACTTACTATCACGGGGGTTTCCATGTCAGGGCAGTCTTATCTCGATTGGGCCTTTATGGGGGATAACGACTTGTACTCTAGAAGATATTATCCTTGATATAGGCTATTTGAGTGATGGCCAGATGGTCCTAAGAGACGTGAGGGTATGTGCTGATCTCTTAGTGACTTGGAACTATACTTCCCCTCCATTTGTTTGTGTATTGTGTTAATACAGTTTGAGAGTGATTCCGAACTAGTATTTCCCTTAGTTTGAGTGATACAGGGACTTGATAGTAGAGTATGCCAGCACCGTAGATTTTATATGGGGTGCCATTAGTATATATATTATATGTGTGACTAATATATATACGTATATCTATATGGAAACTTTGTACTGTGCGTATAAGTAGATAAGTAATGAATGAATGCTTCAACTTTATTATAAGTGTTCGAAAACTTTATAACGGTAATGAGTTGTTCAAAATAACGTAAGAAATATTGAAGAGAATTATTTCCTAAAGTAAATATCATAACCTTGCTTTTCACGTGATAAAACCTAATGGAGAATAAGATAGATAAACTTGGGAGATTTATTAGTACGATAGACGTGCACACTAGATGAGAGGTGAGAATTCTCAATAGAGTGTCGCATACTAACATGGTTGTTGCATTAGCCGTTAAGCATTTTAAATACTTTATAAATTATTTTTAAAACTGTTTTACACTCGGGCTCTGACCCGTTTCATGTCTTTTTCTCTCTTGTGTGTGTGTGTGTGTGTGTGTGTGTGTGTATATGTATGTATGTATGTATGTATGTATTACAGGTGCCCAGACACAGGGGCGTCATGCTTAGATTCCTTGGAACGAACGCGTTGTAGTTTATGTGGGAGTTGCAGGCCATTACTTAGACGACCTCGTTATTGACTCTACTCTTATTTTAGTTTTGATTAGTTAGGGCATGTGTCGCCCGTTTCCCTATTCAGTTGGAATTATCAGAGATTTATGTTTATTATTTAAATTTCAAGTATTCTATACTCTGTGGGTTTTTATTACTGTCAGGATGATTTCATTTGTAGTTTTAAAACTTGGTATCAGTTTATCTGAATGGTTGAACTTTTGTGTGTTTATTACCATCCTTCATATTTATGTGATTCTAAAATTGTTAATTATTAAAAAGGTTTTCATATCTGGATTTAGATAGAATGGAAATAAGGTTTTAAATTGTTTTGACACTTAGCTTAATTATTTAGGGTGCTTAAATTGGAAATTTATTTTGCGACAGTGATGCTAAGAATTAACCAACCGTTCACCTTGATTTTAATTTAATAAAGGACTGATCACCCGGTATTTAATTAGTCGAGGTGTCACAGGTGGTATCAGAGCATCAGTTTCTAGTGTCCTTTAGGATCTGTGCGGCTTATTATGCTTCCAGCGTTGCTTTATTTGATATAGAGCCCTAATTTTAGTATTGTTGATTTCTATGGTGAGATTCTGTTCTCCTGCTATAACGTATGTATATTAGTGAATCCTATTTGCGTTCGGATGTGTGCGTGTGCCGAGCGATGAAGGATGTCAAACGAGGGCCGTTAGGCGGACATCAAGAGGCAAGGCTTAATTGAAGCTGTAAAGTATATTCGAGGAGGATGACCGTAGTTAAGGCCACTATTATGGCACGAGAAGCCAGGACTGTGAAGACGACTAGGGCGCATCCTAAGATTTCCAAATGCTGCTATAGTCGAAAGAGGTGTAAGATTAGACTCACCCAGCATAAAATGCTTGGGAGAGAGTTAAATGGAAAATTGAGGAGGGTCATTAGCGAAAATTCTAGAAATACGGGAATTGTGTGTGTCACCCAACGAAGGTAATACATTCAAAGGCTTGGGCATATGGCGGAGTGTGCTTAACTAGAAGTGAAAATTCGGGGTAAAAATTTTTCTTGACTCATCAGAGCAAAGTTATAATGGTGGAAGTCAACCACCACATTTAATAGTGAAATTTTGCGTCAATAGAAGGACCTTAGGTACAGTTTAATCGCACGTTCTTTCATCAAGTGTTCAGAATAAGATGTGCACGTTGTTCTGAATTCATCATAGGAGGACCTGATAAAGGTCCATTTGTGAATATGAATCTAAATCGCTAGTGAATCTTGTGTCGGAGGATGTAGATACAAATGGAGGAGAGGACTCCAAGTGGGAGATCGACTTATAATTATAGTTAATAACACTTAAAGGGAATTCTGTTGGACGGTCAATTCAGAGATTGACAACTTCGTTCTTTGTCAATGGAGGTGATAGTGCTTCTTTGTGTGGGAAGCTAAAAGAATCGAAGAATTTAGTCAAGAATAAGATTGTATGCAACGGTGGTAGTGTAGCACCACAAGGGGGTGTGGATACACATCAGGGGACACATTTAAATGAATCGGATAGCCGAATTTTTATCGAGTGATGGTGAATTCAGTAAGGACTACTGTATCCAGTAGCATGTTCTTTGGGGCCAACAAGGCTAAGGGAGAAACAGGGGTAGCCATCAGGAATCGAGCCTACCAAAGTCTGAGAGAAGGACAGTCCTAATATGGTTAGTATGACAGATGATAAGTGAATTATGTGTAGAGGTATTTTGTGATTAACATGCGTTAATATTTTCCCGAAGCAAGTAAAGGGACAAGAGTAGGATGCCTAGTAAAGGACAAGGATTAAAGTAGTTTTTATTCTGGTTTGGACAGACGTGTTACGTCAGGGGACCATTTGTGCAGTCAAGACGATTGGCAAGGTAGAAGTATGAGTTTTATCCTCGGAGGATGAGGCGTGTTGTATGTGACACGAGTGAGTCACTATATTTTGTTCATTGCTAGATTAGCATGTGAGATGAGTTTAATACGTATGACTATAAACATTACTATTATGTGAATATTTTCCCTAGTGTAGCGAGATTATCTTTAGTGTTATCCGCGGAGGATGAATGGGTATATTAATAGTGCTATATACTTTATTGACATTACTCGTTTTAGTGATGTGATATACGAGTATGATATTATATTGGTTGCAACTTTATAGTAATGGTTAGTACGATAGTAGGTAGTTATTGCAAGGCTATCGAAATGGTTGCATTAGGGCAACATGTTTTGTTCTTACGAGGCCTCACCTGCGAGAGGGTCGGACTCGCACTTATATTATCTATTCTAGAGACTTCGGAGGGGATAGTGGACTCGAGATATTCGATCTCGGTGTGTGTAGGGACTTTGTTGTTATGATTCAGTATGTATTGGGTTTACTGTTGAGCGAAAAGATTTAACTCATTATTATGTTTAGCGCTCAGGACTTGGTGATAGGAAGAGCGCGTTGATATATCTACCCTTTAGAGATGTGAGAGTTAAGAGTTATACCCATATGTTTGGGGACAGGATTCGAGAACCCCGATTGTATGTATTCGAGGTTTATGGAATGGGATTACCACCAATACTGAACGATTGTACAATTGGCTAAATGTTCTTTGTTAAGTGTAATTACGGGAGGAGGGGTAACTTTTCTGTCAAGAGACGGAATAAACGGGTACATGTTATGGACGGAGGGCCTAACGGATTTCGATAATCGACAATGCTAGGTAGTAGTGTATCGGGGGGGTTCCTTGTTTGGATTTCGCTTTGCAAGACATCCCACGCATGAAACTTAGCGTAAGGTTGGAAGTAGGAAGATGTTTGGTCATTAGCCTATGAGTTTGGTACCTCGGTCATAGTAGGAGCATGTAATTATATCTGTAAATTGGAAGTTGAATTATGAATTAAGGCCAGTGGCACCGGTTATGTGGAAAGAAAGCATTGGAAGTTTTGTCCTATCCCCACGAGTTGAGGGGTGGAACGATGATAAGGAGGATTTAAAATTTCAATTTCTAGGGTAACTGAGAGTACCCAAGTGTTGTAATCACGTTATGAGCACAAGGAAAAGAAAGAATTGGGTGTTATGTGTGAAGCGTATGTGATGCCTACACTAGTATGCACGGTTTATAGGGTGTGTGTGCATCCTAGTTAGCTGATGTTAGAATCGTTCGAGTTGTAGGTATGTGGGAATAGACGTGTGGAATATATATTTGTAATACTAACATAACGAGGTGGAAGTGACAGAGTCCGCTCCGAGCTTCACGATCCCAAGAATGGCAACGGCGCCATATGATAACTTCGCTTTTTGTGTGTCGTTGTTGAAAGCCAAGTTAGTCAAAACCTCAAATACCTACAAAATAATATAAACTCAAGTGTATAGGTAAGTAAGGGTATCAATCCACTTTCAAGGAGCTAAAACAAAGGGAACACAATTATAATTCACTTTTTATTTTCTTTTTGTGCTTTTTCACTTTTCTACTTTTTTTAGCTTTTTCAAATATTAAAACAATTGGGTGAGGTGATGATTTAAACTAAATTAAACTAAATGTGATATGATAACAACTAACTAGAAAGTTACTAAAATGAAAAATAAAGCCTAAACTAAAATAAGAGATAAAGTGAGGTAAATAATTGTGAGAACAATCAAGGAATGGGATTACACCACAAATTTTAGCTATTCTAACTAATTAATTTAATTAATTGAATTCTCCCAAATTAATATCAAAATTACGAATCAACTCTCGTTGCAAATGTAATTTTAATAGTAACCTTTTAGAAAATTAAGTTTAACACCCCACAACTCTAGAAAATAGATCTACACTCCTTTTAATTAATCACCCGCTAGGATCGATCAATTAAAATTTATGTCAATCTTAGAAAATAAATTTAGAGTTGAAATTCAAGTTATAATACCCCACTTAAGAATCCCATATCTCTAGTTCGAATCTAAAATGGGTATTATAACTAGAATTTTGATTTTCTGTCGAAAATTATTTATCCTCTCTCGAGGCGTAAATTTAAGGGTGAGGGATAAAAAATAACATTCAAAAGGAATTTTCAAGTAATCAAACTAATTAAACTAAAATAACATCAAATAAGGGTTTCCCCCCACCCCTTGAAAGGGGATTAGCCTAACATGATATTAAACATGATGAACAAATAATCAAAGGCTTATATAATAAAAGAGTAGAGAAAGAGAACAAATCTTCAACAAGTCTCCTTGAAATTGGCAATTTGAACTCTATCATCTTCTATACAATTCAATTACTCACAACTAAATCTCACCAAATCTCTAAAAAAATAAAAACAAAAACTATTTACAAAATGGTGTTTATCTCCCTACAATTCTCTCTCTAAAAATTCCTATCTAAAAAGCTCTCCTTCAAAAGGGGTCTTCATCTTCATTTATAGTAGGCACATGGAGCTTGGGGGTATTTTTGGGAATGGACTTGAGTGTGCATGGAAATAGTGAGGTGTGATGATAATTGGAAGAGTGGATAGGAATGAACAAATCAGATTTGTTACAAGGGTATTTTTGGGTATTGAAAAATTAAGTTAGTTGGGGGTATTTTTGGGTAAAAGGGGTTTTTATTTGGCACATGGGTTTTAATGAGTAGGTTTTATTTTATTTGGAGTTTGGTCTTTGTGTTTGGCAGGTAAGAAGAAACGTGGCTTTTGGTTTGAAATGGGTATTTGGGCTTTCAAATGGGTTTGGGGTTTTCATGGGTTGAAATGGGTATGGAGGTATAGATCGGGTTCGGTAGGTTGGATCGCACATGCGGGTCTGCCCGCCGGAGGTTTTGAACGCCGACGAGGGTAGGAAGTTCGGGTTGAAGGAGGGCTAAGGTCGGGATGGCGCCGGGTGTGATCGCTGGTTGGGGTGAGGTCGGCCGCCAGAAGGTTGGTGACGGCGGCGATTGGGCTTGGGGTTAGATGGCTGCTGGGGATCTCTGCCGGCTTCGAGAGGTTTCAGTCCGGAGTTGATCGGAGGGGCACCTCCGGATAAAAGGGGATCGATGGCAGGAGGGGTAAGGTCATGTGAGGTTGGAGGTGTGGTGGTGGTTTGGGTTAAAGGGTTGTGGTGGTGAGATGAGAGGTTGGGTTAATGAAGGTGAGTTTGTGCTTTGGTTATGGATGGATAAGAGAGAGTGAGAAGGTGGGAGGTAGATGATGATGAACAGTAGAAGGGGGGGAATGGTTTTGTGTTTGTGGGTGTATGAGAGTTGGGGTGTGGGTGAGGGTAGCTTTAGGTGTAGGATAGTGTAGGCTAGTGTATGGTATGAGGGTGTGTGTTTAATTTGGACCCCTAAAAATTGACTAACTAACTAAAAAAAGAATATTAATTAAAATCTACTAAAAAAATATAAAAATCCTAGTCTATAAATTAAAAGACACAACTAAAAATAAAACTAAAAAGAAGAAACAATAAAAATAAAATTAGAAAACTATTAAACTAAAAACTAAAAATCTAAAAAAAATAAATTCTAATAAATCTAAAAATAAAATGAAATCCTAAAAGTTATAATCCTAATAAACTAAAACTAATCAAAATGAAAATAAAATAAAATCTAGAAAATACTAAATAAATAAAAATAGAAAATAAAACTTAGAAAATACTAATTAAATCTAAAATAAATCCTAAAAATAAAAATGATTCAAACTAAAAATCTAAAAAAATATAAAAAGGTACAAACTAAACACACAGAGGCTTGGGGTGATGATTTGGGCTAGGTTTAGGTTCGGGTTTGGTTACGGGAGAGGGGATTAGCACCATTTTACTGCAAGTTGCCTCGAAATATAACTTTGACACTGCAACTGCAATAAAGCCTGCGCAATGAATATTTAAGCGCATAAGACCCAAATTGCTGAGAATTAGCAACTAAAGTACGTCTATTCGGGGTATAAATTGTACAGTTTTTGGGTGCTTATCAGTGGGCATCCTGGTTAGCTGATGTTAGAATCGTCCGAGTTGCATGGATGTGGGAATAGACGTGTGGAATATATGTTTGTAAGACTAACATAACGAGGTGGAAGTGACAGAGTCGATTGAGCGCCGTGTGAAAGACGATAAATCCATATATAAGTGTGCGATCAGAGTAGCACACCAAATCTCGTTGGAAGGCTGTGGGAAGCCATTTAAAAAGGGGTATTCCTTGAGAAGGGTGGAATTTAACTATATGGAGAATACTCGGAGTGGAGTTGTAATTTATTAAATGTGAGAGCGACTTGCGCGTACAAAGAGTGATGATGTTAGTATAGTATGAAAGGTCCGAAAGTGCACATCGTGGAGAAAGGTGCACGGGTCAAAACTTTCAGTATACGCAAAGGAAAGAAGGGGAGTATTAAGTGTCACTTAATGTGAGACATTACAAGTAGAAGTCGATGTCGAGCGGGACATAGTGAGTAGTCTCTGCAGGCACTACTCATAAATAGAAATCGATTGGAACAAGAGGACCAACCAGAGAATTTTATGGCTATCGACAATTCCTATAATGGAAGAGGCAGGTAGAGTCAGTAAAGTTTCTTGGATGAGTTGGGAACCTCAAGGTAAGATCAAGAGTTCCTTCAAACGGGTGGAACAAGACGCCCAAGAAGGAAGTGATTGGCATTCCTTTGGGGTGATTTACAATATTAACTAGTGTGCCCCAGTCTTCCTTTGAAAGGAAGGATTGTGCCGGTACGTGGTCCTACACGGTATTTTTCTAAAATCGGTTGAGATTTTTTTGAAACCCACCTTCAATATGGGATTTCAGGAAGCAGCGGGGATAACGTTTCGTTTTTGAGCAGGTTGTATCACCCATAATCCAGGGAGTAGGCGAGCGGTGATTAACCATTAGTGGAGTAGTGTGAAAGTAATTTTGGATTCATTGTGATCGTTTCTTTTCCACAACGGTTATAGCTGGCAAGTGGAGTATAGCACGATAATTGGGGGGGGGGGGGGGGATATTACCTAATAGTAGGGTTCCGTGGGAGCACTCGTACCTGTTTATTGTGAACAAGGCGCTTATTGAGGTTTTGGTGTGGAAAAACCTTAACTTTTCTCACTCTGAATGTTAAGAGATGGGCGGATAATCAGAATTTTGGATTGGTCGAGTTAGAGTCTGATGACTATGGTGGAATTACCACGGTTGTTTTAGGCGAACAAGAGTGGTCAGATGTTCGTATGGTTTCTCTCGGAATGGGAGTTTTGTGTTTAGATAAATCTGAATAGTTGTCATGTAGTGAGGTGCGACCTACCAATGATATTGAAATAATGGGAATTAATAATTTACAGGTGTATCTTATGCGAATGTTATCGGATAGGAGCACAATGTGAAGTGTCTATAATGAGAGTGTTAAACAAACTTGTTGTGAAGCGGGGGCTATAGTGATTAAGCGCCTTGCTATGTAGATAGTTTGCGTACTGATAAGGTATCCAGAATTATTTTACCAGATAGGCCTTATTTTCCGAATTTCGGGACGAAATTTCGTTATTAGGAGGGAAGTATGTAATACCCTATATTTTTATGGCTTTTAAATTTAGGAATTTATTAAATTTAATTGAGATAGATTAATTTAATATTAATCCATAAATTTATTTTAAATATTTACTAGCGTGACTAGCATGAGCGTGCACAACTCGAAGAATTGCTAAAGGAATTTGTGGATGTCTTCGCATGGTCCTATGATGATATACCCGACATTGACCCCGAAATAGCTCAACATGAGATCCCCACTCTTCCAGATTACAAGCTGGTTAAACAAAGGTTGAGAAAGCTCCGCACCGAATGGTCGCTCAGAGTCAAAGAAGACGTGGTCAAACAACTGAACGTAGGCTTCATTCGTGTGATCGAATATCCCACATGGCTGGCCAACATAGTGCCTGTGCTGAAATCAGGAGGGAAGGTTTAGATGTGTGTAGACTACCGGGACTTGAACAAAGCCTCTCTAAAAGATGATTATCTGCTACCCAATATCGACATGATCGTGGACAACATAGCCAGTCATGCTCTTAAGTCATTCATCGACGGGTTTGTTGGATATAACCAAATCAAAATGCACCCAAACCACCAAGAAAAGACCGCGTTCATCACCCCATGGGGAACCTTTTGCTACACTGTCATGCCATTTGGTCTTAAGAACGCTGGGACTACCTACCAGAGGGCTGCCGCAACCATCCTGCACGATCTGATTCATAAAGAAGTTGAGGTATATGTGGATGATATGATTATCAAATCCAAGACTAGAGAAGGACATGCCCTCGCTCTCTGAAAGTTCTTCGAACGACTGAGACAGTATCAGATGAGACTCAATCCATAGAAATGCATCTTTGGGGGTACAAAGGGAAAACTCTTGGAATTCATGGTCAGTGAGAAGAGGATAAAAGCAGATCCTGCCAAGCTGAAAGCCATAATTGAGATGCCACCTCCCCGAACGGAGAAAAAAGTTCGAGGTTTCCTTAGGAAATTACAATACATCAACTGGTTCATCAGGCAATTAACCTCCATCTGCGAACCCATTTTTAAACTACTCCGAAAGGATTTAACCAAGGTTTAGAACAGGGCCTGCCAAGAAGCTTTTGACCAAATCAAGCAATATCTGACCCAACCCTCGGTACTCATACCACCACAGCCTGGTCTCCCTTTGCTCCTATACCTAACCGTAACCGATATTACTGCTGGGGCTTTGCTAGCCTAATACCTTGAAGATTCCCGCAAAGAAAGAGCCATATATTACGCCAATCGCAAATTGGTCGGATACGAAGTCAACTACACTACTTTAGAAAAGGCATGTGTCGCGCTTGTTTGGGTCACCCAAAAGTTGCGGCACTACATGCTCGCCTTCCCCATTAAACTTGTATCCCGAATGGACCCCATCAGATACCTGCTTGAGAAACCCGCCTTATCCAGCCGAATAGCCCGGTGGTTGATGCTCCTAACCGAGTTTGATACCGTGTACATCATGCAGAAAGTCATAAAAGGAAGATCCATCTCTGACTACCTCACTGATTACCCCATGGATAAAGCTAATGTCTGGATCTCCAAATTCCTAGATGAAAACATCCTCTTCACTGCCCAGGACAATATTCGGTGGCAAATGTTCTTTGACGGCGCTGCCAATAAAAATGGATATGGCATAGGGATACTTCTATGACTCTCACACTCCCATTGCCATCAAATTGGATTTTCCTTGCACCAACAACGTGACTGAATACGAGGCATGCACGGTAGGCCTCAAAGTTGCTCTCAAGAAAGGTATTCAATACCTAGATGTCTACGGAGATTTCGCCCTCATCATCGGTCAAGTGCTCAGAAAGTGGAGAGTCGAGGATGAGAAACTCAAACCCTTCCATGCCCACTTAGAAGAACTAGCCTCCCAATCCCAAGATATCACCTTCCATTACCTATCTCTAGCAAAGAATAACCTAGCCGATGCCCTTACTAGATTATCCTCCATGGTTGACATGCCCGAAGGTATACCAATGACCCCCTTCCTAGTTCAAAAGCAAGATAAACCTACCCACTTCTTCCATATTGAGCTCCTCACCGTAGAAGATCCCGAGATAGCCAACTGCTGGTACTATGATATCTGGCACCTCCTCAAATATGGTAGGTATCCCAAGGGTTCGAACAAGAAAGACCGAGCGAACCTCCAAAGACTGGCCACCTAGTACATCATCTATCATAAAGCACTATTCAAGAGAAACTTCTATGGAACCCATCTACACAGCATCGCAGGGGATGACATTGAAGAGGTAATGCAGAGAATCCATAGCGGGGAATGCAGGCTCCACATGAACGGTCACATACTTGCCAAGAAGATCATCCGACAAAGCAACTACTGGACCATCATGACCCAGGATTGCACCGCCTATGTTCGGAGATGCCTCAAATGCCAACAGCTCTCTAATTTTTAGCATCTGCCTCCGCGTGAATTATACAACATGACTTCTCCCTGGCCGTTCTCCACTTGGGGTATCAACATCATAGTGAAGGTTACACCGAAGGCTTCCAACGGGCATGAGTTCATCCTAGTTGCCATTGATTACTTCACCAAATGGGTCAAAGCTAAGTCATACGCAGTGTTAAACGCCAAGAAAGTGGCCAAATTCATCAAGAAAAACATTATCTGCCGATACGGGGTCCCGCACGAACTAATATCAGACAACGGGTTTCATTTCGAGGCAGAAGTTATAAAAGTGGTCAGCGAGTATGGGATTCAGAGACATAAATTTTCTCCCTACTGACCTCAGACCAATGGTGCAGTCAAAGCCGCCAATAAGAACCTCAAATCCATCATCAGTGAGATGACCGAAAGCTGTCGAGATTGGGCCGACTGAATCCCTTACGCCCTCTGGGGCTACCAGACCTCAATCCGAACCTCTACTGGGGCTACCCCTTACTCTCTAATCTACGGCATAGAAGCAGTCCTACCTGTGGAGATAGAAATACCCTCGTTGCGCGTCATGCTTGAAATCAAGGTCAGCGAACAAGACTGGTGCCAAAGCCATCTTAACTAGTTGACCTTCCTAGATGAAAGGAGATTGAAAGATTTATACCACATACAAGGGTACCATCACCGAATAGCCCGATCATTCAATGAAAGAGTCAAGAACCAGGGTATCCGAGAGGGGGATTTAGCCCTCAAAGAAATAATAAAACCTATCTGAGATCCTAGAGGGAAATTCAAGCCCAATTGGAGCAGACCATACATTGTCAAGAAGATCTTATCCGGCGGTGCCGCCATGCTCATCGACCTAGATGGAGAAGAGATGGCTCGTCCAGTCAACCTGGACCGTCTCAAGAAATTCTACACCTAGTCCGAAATCTCGGCGCGCTACGACTCTTATCATCTCCCTTCTATTCTAAAAAAAAACTTCAATTCCCTCTACCTAGAACTACGTGGGCCTCATCCTCTGTAAAAAACATTTTCAAACAAATTAAAAAAAAAATCAAACCACAGAGGTACGTAAGTAGCTCACACATTTTACATGAGCACGACCCTTTCTTTTTCACAAAAATCTATTCTTTTCTTATCTCCGAGAACGACAGTTTATTCTAACATATACTTGAACAAAAGGATTATGTATGCCTTAGCGATCGGTATAGATAATTCAAAAATACAAAACTCATCAAAAAGGCGCAGCTGGATGATAAAAAACTTGCTTATTTCACTAATAAGAAATTACGATACAATTACATAAGAAAAGGAACTGATAATTCCATCCCCCTACCTTTAAAGCCAAATAAATTCCCAAACTTATTTCCCGGTACAAAATAAACTCTCCAAGAATCCAATCCACAGCTACCAGATGAGCCAGCTCCATCATCATCATCTACATCCTGGGGTCCCCAAGCTTCTCCTGCCTGAATAGAGTGTTGCAGATGCTCCATGGACCGATAAGCTCGAACCAGCTTCGAAAAAACCACAACACCTCCTTCCATGGTATTAAATAAGGCAAATCATATTTATCCAGTCTCCACTTCCATAATCTTACTAACTACTCTCCTCCACAACCACTTTATATAATCCCCAGGGATGTGCCAAACTCTCCCAACAGACTGAGAGGGACGGGTCGACAGACGCCAAGCCGCATGCACAAACGCTCAGTCAAATCTTCCATTGGAAAGAAATCTAGTATCCGAGGTGGCACGACTTGCTCCCAGCCAAATTGGCGCAGAAGTCGCCAAGAGAAATAGAAAGAGGTCTGTTTGAGACCAACCAGTCGAACGTACGGATATTCTCCCAGCTCCAGAATAGGAAGCAGTTGTCCCCACCAAGGTACTGACCAATACAGATTTAGAGCCACATGCTCCACAAACCAGTTCTCCCAGCTCCCAATATCTAAGCCAACATTGATGAAATGACGCGAGAAGAAGTTGGGTACAACCGATAAAGGATATTCTGGAGGAGTCACCAGGCGAAGTCTTTCAGACAACCACATGAACAACATCACGGGGCTACCCCTCAAAAAGTCAAAATGACCTTCTCGCTAGGCATCTTGGCCATTTAAAGTCTCCACCAGTATCACCATCGTAGGATTGCGATGGTATGACATCCATAAAGTAACGACTACAAGTTGTGTGTCCACCATCAGTTCACCAGTCACCAACAGCAATTTTAAAACCAAGCCCAGAACAACGACTCCGGCGTATCCAGCATCACCAACCTCCTACAAATGAATGTATTGTAACACCATCGAAAGGGAAATCATTCCTCCAACGACCAGTGGCCTAGTCGCCAAAGGCGAAATACGAAGAAGCCCAACCAATAAATCCCCGAAAGAACAGGAAAATTCAGGTAAAGCTGCAGCAACGTTGGGATTTATCCCCAACATGGTAGAAAACTCTTCGTAGGTAGGACAAACCTCATCCAACCCAAAGAGGAATACATGGTCTTCAGGGTACCAAAATTGTACCGCCGCCATCAGCATGTTCCACTCAATGGGTCGATTGCGCCACAAAGAAACTCGACGCATGTTGAAAGCATCATAGTCGATATTATAAGAGCACATTGCTTCCAAGGCTTTGAGGTAGCTAGAAAACTCAATGCTACCAAGGAGAGCCATCTTGAAAGATTAAAAAATAGTAAGCAAGTGAGAATGTGGGAAAATAAAAGTGTGAGGGTGTGATGGAAATACTCCACCCTTACCCTCTCTTTTTATACTTATAAACCCTCACAAAAGACATATCCCCTACAGAAATCAGAGGGAATCCTGCCCCACAAGGTACCAAAGGCCGAAGAGGTTACTAATCAAGGTTTTGAATTGATGGGACTGGACTTGACTGCCGATAGGCAGGACAAGGGGCTTGCCGATCGATAACCCCCTACTTTTGGAAATTTTCTTTTTTGTCAAAATCAGAAAAAAAAAATTGACATTCTCAAAGAATTTTAAAAATCCCCTTTTCATCTTATATAATTTCTCACCTTTAAAACTTTCCTTCAAAATCCAAAAAATATCTCTTTTTATGGTCTCAGCAACAAAGTAAAAAGCACATGTGCATGCATTCATTCATCGTTAACAAACGATAAAAAAAAAACCATTGCATTGCATATATATGTTTTTCTACGTTACATCAAATTTTGCAGGAAATAGAGAAAAGCAAAAACAACGGGACACAACCCGAACCCACACTTTCTCTCTCTCCCTCTAACCTAAACTTCACCCCTGCGATGCGCTCTCTCCCCCCTACATCGAGATGACGCACCACCTCTACCAGAGCCAGATTCCTCCCCAGACAAAGAAGACCGCACCAAGTAAGAAGGAACCAAGACCGCATCCTGAATATGGGAAGTCACCGAAGATATCCAGTCTCTGATATCCCTCAACCAAGTGGTCGATACCCGGACTAGATGCAAGAAAAGGCAGAATTGGTATCAAAGCAGAAAAGAAATCAAAAAGAAAGAAAAAGAGGAACGAAAAGGTATCCCTCAAGACGAAGGACCTCCTCTGTCAAGCGCAAATCCTCCGGATCCATTGCATGAGGATGATGCAGCATAGTCACCATCCCTCCATCAGCCCGCCGAATATTGTACGAAGGGGTATGCAACTACACAAAGGGAACCTCCGAAGTTGCCGCCACCGCAGACGTCAACGAACCACCACCATTGTGGGAGGACCCCACCGACCGACTCGAACCTGCAGGAGGGAAATGAAAGGCATCATATATGTTAGGTGCCATCATCCAACTCGTTATAAAGTCCATGTATTCATACGGCACATCCGTATTAGTGTACAATAGGTAGGACTCGTCGATCATCGTTGCGATCCTCGCATCCTTCGACAGCAATATCTCCTACCTCACAGACATAGGAGGTCGTGCAGGTGGCACCAACACCTCCTCCTCAGAGATATGTCGAACCACCCTCTCCCTAAGATACCAAGAGTGGCCAAACTCATGTACCAGTAAGCGCCGCAACTGTTCATTCACCCCAGTCAACCCCGTGTCCTAAATAGTAATCCCCCAAGGGTAACAGGTCACCTGAAAATCCCAAGCAAGTATAAGCCAATACAAAATCATAGCATACAAAGAATAAAACTAAGGAAGAAAAAGTCTTACCCTATCACTAGTCAAGCCATTCAAGACCTGACGCACCGCCTTCAGAGAAAGAGATCCCCTCGGCATCCGATTGGCCTTGTGCCATCGATACAACCGGCATAAGTCCGCATAGTCTCATCCTTCAGAGCAATCAGCTGGGTATTACACCCAATCATCTCATAGAACCACATCTGCCAAAGATAAGATCTCACAATAAAAAAAATGAGACGCATAAGGAACGTGCGAATGCATGAAAGGAAAATGCGCAAATTTAAGGATACCTCAAGAAGATACATGGCTCCAGTAAAAGTCTGTCGGCAGCACCGGCTGAATGCATCCAGAGAAAAATAGAGGATCGCCAAAGTCAAGCTCCCCCAATCATAGAAAGGGATGTTATAAAACACCCTCAAGTACGGAAAGAACCACAAGTGGACAACGTCGCTGCTCGATGCCACCATATAGCCCCCCAGCGCTAGCAAATAAACAATCGGGCCATCTGCCTCACCTATAGCCCATCCTCCACGTCAACCACCCTACCTAACAAAACATCTTTCAATAAGGATAGCCGAATGGAATCCCCAGATACTATCCTCCCCACGTCATCGAGCGCCTCCCGCACCGCCTCCGATCTCACCCGTAGGGAGCGATCCACCTTTATATGATCCCCATTGCAATCCATCCCCAGTAACTACTGCACATCTATGGGAGTCACAGTCATCTTCCCGAAGCCAAAATAGAAGGTGTGGGTAATGTCCCACCATCTCTCCCCCAGAGCGCACAAGACCGCTATCGAACGAGACGTCTCATCCAGCGCAGACACCAACCTCCCAAAACCCGCTGATGATACCACCCAACGCACCACAGGTGGAAGATGCTCCCAGATATCCTTAAGCCCCGTCGTCCCTTGGGCACGCATGTTCTTCAAAGAAATATCAGACTGCCAAAAGAGAAAAACCTTGTCAAAATCTAAGAAAAGAGGAAAACGCTAAAAAGGAATGCCAAAGGTCATCTTTACTTACATAATCACCAGGGTTCACCACCCTCGAAGAGCGATGACGCGATGGCTCCTGCAACAGGGTTCGCTCATCCGCAATCGTCTCAAACGCATCAAAGGAGTTCTCGCTCCCCAAAGCAAGAGGCGCCCTAGACCTCCATTCCACGTTCGCCTAGTCATCAACAGTCAACCACTCCCTATGTATAGCAGTGCTCATAAAAGGGGTAATTTTTTAGATTATGGAATTCTAGAACGATTCGCAGAGGAAAATCGCAGAAAGAGAGAAGGAAAGAAGCTGTGAAAAATTAAAGGAATTTGCCCCCTTCATATAGGATGCCAAGGGTCATGCCGATCGTCACTGACCCCCCACCTACCGATCAGCACTGCCCCTTTATCTTCTCGAGGCAGCCCAAAAGTCCATACCACTGCCGAATGGCACCCTCTACGCCATGCAGACCGGTACCCCCTTAAAATTTCGTACAAAAATTCCCCCCAAATATCATAAAACCCTGAAAAATCCTCAGAAAATTCCTAAAAACCCCAGGAAAGATTTAGAACATCTTCACCAAGAAAATTTCGCACTCCCTTAAGTGAAACCCCTATTTCCCCAGCGAAACTCTCAAAAGCCAAGTGAATCTTCTCCCAGGATCGCCCCCTATACCCCAAGGTCTCAAACCTCCCCGAGCAATACGTACAATACCTGGACCACCTAATCACTTCCCCAGTGGATTTTACAGCATCAAATTTGCCTTTCCTCCGCAAAGTCTCCAAAAGACACAAGGATTTCCCCAACAATCGTCTCCCCAGCTCAAAATAGAATCATGAGGTAATTTCCCAGGCGGAATTCCAGAGAATCATTCTCCCCATCAATGTCTCCAAAGGACGTTATAAATTTCCCCAACTCATTCGCTATTCCCTAGCGGAACCTAAAATCCAATCTTTATCCCCAGCAAAATCCCTGATTTTCCCGAAGGAAATGTACACCTCTTTTAGGTCAGAATTGACCTCGGTCTTGGGTCGTCACCTCTCTTTAGGTTAGAATTGACCTCGGTCTTGGATCGTCACCTTAGTTAGGTCAGAATTGATCTCGGTCCTCGGTCGTCACCTCTTTTTAGGTCAGAGTTAACCTCGGTCTTGGATCGTCACCTTAGTTCGGTCAGAATTGACCTCAGTCCTTGGTCGTCACCTCTCTTAGGTCAGAATTGACCTCGGTCTTGGATCATCACCTTAGTTAGGTATGAATTGACCTCTGTCCTCGGTCGTCACCTCTCTTTAGGTCAAAATTGACCTCGGTTTTGGATAGTCGCCTTAGTTAGGTCAGAATTAACCTCGATCCTCGGTCGTTACCTCTCTTAGGTCATAATTAACCTCGATCTTGGATCGTCACCTTAGTTAGGTCATAATTGACCTCGATCCTCGATCGTCACCTCTCTTAGGTCAGAATTGACTTCGGTCCTCGGTCGTCACCTCTCTTAGGTCAAAACTGACCTCGGTTTTAGATCGTCACCTTAGTTAGGTCAGAATTGACTTCAGTCCTCGGTCGTCACCTCTCTTAGGTCAGAATTGACCTCAGTCTTGGATCATTACCTCAGTTAGGTCAGAATTGATCTCGATCCTCAGTCATCACCTCTCTTAGGTTATAATTGACCTCGGTCTTAGATCGTCACCTTAGTTAGGTCAAAATTGACCTCGGTCCTCGATCGTCACCTCTCTTAGGATAGAATTGACCTCGGTCTTGGATCGTCACCTTAGTTAGGTTAGAATTGACCTCGGTCTTGGATCGTCACCTTAAGCCCGCAAAATTGGCTTTGACCCGCAGAATTGGTCATCTCACCTTAAGCCCGCAAAATTGGCTTCGACCCGCAAAATTGGTCATCTCACCTTAAGCCCGTAGAATTGGTCATCTCACCTTAAGCTCACAAAATTGGATTCGACCCGCAGAATTGGTCATCTTAACTTAAGCCCGCAGAATTGGTCATCTCACCTTAAGCCCGTAGAATTGTCTTCGAC
This sequence comes from Sambucus nigra, assembly GCA_949130495.1. Taxonomy (NCBI): domain Eukaryota; kingdom Viridiplantae; phylum Streptophyta; class Magnoliopsida; order Dipsacales; family Adoxaceae; genus Sambucus; species Sambucus nigra. The sequence goes on from OX422219.1 coordinate 228,454,022, forward strand.
CCACATAATTGGTCACCCCCATCATTGCTTTGGTCATCACTTCCTTTAATACCATCCCCAGCATGCTCCTTTAAGACTGCATAATTGGCTTTGACCCATCGAATCGGTCATCCTCATCCTTAGGTCCTCAGAATCGACCTCGACCCTCCAGTCATCTTCTTTCAAAGGCATCATGTCGTGTCTATTCGATAGCTATCATTTGTTCCAAGCTCACCCGTCGAGGGGCTATGTAGACACACCATTTTAATACCCCCTAACCTCTCCTTAGGTCCCTAACACCTCCCTTCATCATTACAAACCCAAGTTATACCTCGGGTACTGACCTAAAGGTCATCGGACACTCCTAGGCTCCGTTTGACCAAAAAGTCAAACTCTTCAGCTCAACCAAGACTTAATGAATCTTCAAAGGGCACTGAATACCCTTTCCAACGGTCCATACCGTGCGCGATTCTAACTTACCGTGCAGACAAACGACCTAATTTCCCCCGAAACCCGATCATGAGGCCACTGGGTGCTCTCGGACTTCGTTTGACCAACGTCAACTCTTCATCTCAACCGAGACTGAATGAATCTTCAAAGGGCACTGAAACCCCTTTCCAATGATCCGCCCCGTGCGCAATTCTGACTTACGGTACGGTTAAACGATCTGTTTTATTCCGAGAGGTCATCAAATGCTTCCCGGGCCCGATTGACCAAAGTCAACTCCCCAAACCGGGTCAAACTCTTTGGAATATTAAAGTACATATCCTAACATTTCCAACGGTCCGCCTCGTGCGCGTTCCTAACTTAACATACGGACGAATGATTCGTTTGCGTCCAAAGAACCGATGAGCGCTTTGAAGGTCTCTGAATTACCTTTCAAATGGTTTATCCCGTGCGCGATTCGGATCAACGGTTTGCGATCTATGATCGATTTTTCGAAGGAGCCTAAAAGAGACTGCCAAACGGCAGGTCCCAGACCCTGCCTATTGGTAATGTGCCTAAACGTACCTGCCGATTGGCAGGACCAGGGCTATGCCGATCGGCAATGCCCTGGGCCTATAAAAAGGTGGGCTTAACCTCATTGCAAAGGGAGCCCAGATCTGAAATACCTCACTCTCAGCGAATCCAGAAAACCTCTCTCGAAGTCAGTGCAATTTCCACATCGAAATCCCTTTCCAACCTTCTCTTTTCATCATCCTTTTCATCAAACTTGGTGAATTAAGTACCCTCCATCATCATCCAAGTGCAAGGGTTGTTCTCCAACATCCAAGATCAATCTCAAGATCTCCAAGAGGGTCCAACTCTCTCCTTGAATTCTCATAAATTCGCATTAACTTGTTTTATTACTTAGCACATTTATTCTTTCATTTTACATATCCTAATATACTTTTTTATTTAGTATTATTGCACACCTCTTATTTTCATATAAATAAAAACTAAAAAAAAACAAGAAAAAAGAGGATTTGCTCACAAATTCCAAACGGAAATTCTCACACTTTTCTCACAATTAAAACACTTTTTTACACACACACACATATACAAGAGAAGTCCCCGGTTGGATTTATGGGATAAATCCCACCCCTCGTTTTGCATACGAACTACGTGAACTTTGATGCGTCTATAGGCTACATAGGCGTCTCGGGATAAAACCCGAGACTCGAATCATTTTTCTACTCTTTTCCCAATGTTCTATATTCTTTAGACTTAATTATTTTAAATTCTATGTATTTACATATATACATTTGTTCTCAATGGCGTATTATTCCACATGCATTATCATTCCCCTATAATGATCGACGCTAGGATAATCGCATAAATAATATTTTCTAATATTACTTTTAGGAACATTCCTATGGATTACTCGTTTTATCTCTTCCATGATACAAGTCGATGATTCCTATCTCCACTACATATACACATGCACACATATCACGGGGAAATAAAGGAAACAACAACAACCCATGAGAGACCGCAAGGGCGGAATGGGTGCCTAACACCTTCCCATTTCGTAACTTAGCCTCCGAACCCTTTTTGAATTATTTTGGTTTCGTATGTATCAGTATGTCTTTGGATGTTGTCCTTCAGGATGGCTCCCTTTTCTTTTGTCTATTTTGAGTAAAATAGACTGGCGACTCTATCTCTCTATATTTTTCACCTCATTCACTGACGCCGGTCGAAGCGCTCCCGAGAGGGACGAGCGAGACCTAGAGGGATCCTCTCCCGTCGCGCCACCGAGGGATATATTCGGGGGATGGCCACAAATATATCCACTCGTATTGCATTACAAAATAACACTCACTCCCAAAAAATACACCACAAAGTGTACAAAAAATCCATAGTTACTATACTTCCATTAGTTAAGATCAATTGGAACATCACGGGTAGCTACGTTTGATGCGAAAAGCTTTTCAAACTCTGCGATCCATTATGTGTATTAATCAATCCATGTTCTATCTTGAGGTAAGGTTTTTCTATGCCAATAACTTGCAACTCATGGCATTAGGTACCCATGTCTCAACTTCAATATTACAAAATGACTGTTACAAATAAGAGCCATTAATTTTCTCACTTGTTTCTCAAAGGCAAGAATGTCAAACACTGTTTTAGATATATGAAAACACAAACACAATTATAAATCTTTGTAATGAGATAACCACACTCGGGCATAAGTAACCAATGCTTCTAACAACACGGGCTACTAAAGTTGTTCAACAGTGAAATAATGGTATCATGAAACTCCGCACTGAAAAAATATTCATAAAAAGGTTTGTGTTTTATCACCTCTTCCATCATATGTAATCTTTACACCCTTCCAAACATCTGAATCACTACCCTTCATCAATGAACCCGTTACACACCTAAACTCACAATTACCATCAACATCGATAATTTTTATCTCCTCAAATAATATCAAGAAAAAACTCAAGAATCTCCTTTGCATACTGCTCGTATACGGGTGTATATATAGGGCACCACGGTGTTGGGCTCGTAAACTTCTTATGGTCAATATTGGCTATTCTTTGTACCACTGGGAAATTAGCCTTGGCCCTCTCGTATTCCCATGCAAATGAGTCTTTTTTGGTTGACATGTCATGCTTTTCTTGGTCTTCCCTTACCTTACCTCATAAAAGGTTCATATAACCTCGTGGTGGTCAGTGAAACTATATCCTTAAGCTTCCACAACAAAGCCTTCTGCTCATCCTTAATCGATCTTGAAAATCGCACTTTAAATAATATCATCTTCGGATCTTAAACAACCTCTTACTATTTAACCAAGTTGGGAATCATTATTAGCTTATACAAATGAGCGTCAAATTCTCCTCACGATAGTGAGCGACCTTCCAGTACATGAATTTCCAACTTATGAGCACATAAAAACTCATGGTCATAAGAATTCACATCAACACCACCAACATAAACTTTTTTCATTTCCTCCATTATCAAATCAATGACAAATTGGGACACCCTCCCCACTAGCTCATTTGAAGATCGGTAGATTGTGAGAATTCTTGATTTTATGCATTGAAGTCTCAAACTCTTTCTCGATCTTCATTACTTGTAAACCCAATAAGTTATCCATCTCTGCCCATATTGAGATAAAGTTTAGCTGCGAGTGCTCCAGGTATTTCTTCAACTTTCTATGTGCACCTTCACAACGGTTGGTGGTTTGGTTACCTCGGTGTTTAATCATATTAGTCTAAGCGATAGTAAAACACTCATTCGATATAATCCATGTTTGAGTCATATAATTGATGGTACCAGGATAATGAGCTTAATCCACATTCATTAATGTCCAAGATTCAGAAAAATCTTGCTCGGTAGGCGATTCAATAAGATGGACCAAATCTCAAAGGAACTTTCGGTACACATTATCATACATAATTTCACTCCTTATATGGGATTCCACGTTCCTCGTAACATGAAATATACACAACATGTATTTTCCATGAATGAATACATTGCGTAATGCATTCATATATGGAAACTCACGATTGGTAATGAAATCCTTTGGTATGGCATTCAGATAAAACAACATCTTTAGATGTCCCAGTGACCATCTATAATTATCTACTTTATCAAGAAATGGGAAGACAAATGTAATAGTGAAAGTACGACCAACAAAGGTCATCCCGACCATCTCAAAGGTGACATGTTGTAACGGTTGGTCTTATATGTATAATCCATTACAACAATGAATAGAAAACATTTGGCTATCTGAATGGACTTAGGATATGACCATAATATGTCTTCAACTTCCCCGGTACTATCATTTTCCCTATACCAACATAAATAATGTTTATCCGTTAACAATTTCATCAAAATTTGCATTGCCCTCCTACCCGCCCTCTCGTTTGTCTATAACTTTACTTTAGCATTATAAATATTCTTCGTGGTTGAGACATTAGATTGATTCTATCATTTTCAGTGTGGTTAAAATTACAGCAGGTTTCACACCACTAAGAGACATCTTCTCTATAATTTCCCGCATTTCTATGATTAAACGATCGACATATGGATGGCCTATAAAAGTCACAAGGAGGGAGTGGCTGTGGAAACCATTACAAACTTGAATCATCCACCGACCATCGTCCAAGGGAGCACCCTTCAACAAAATAGACAGTAGCACTTCTTTGTCGAAGAATCCCTCTTTTGTTTCTTCCCATCAGCATCTAGATTCTTGTAATCCCTATAAAATCCTCCCCTCGCACAACTTAAGTGAAAGACGACCCTTTCGTGAAGTCAATGAGGCCTCTGACTTGGTAGTCACAATAACCATTTATACCGATTTGCCCTGATTTTGAGCCTAATCAACCAATGCGTGTCGAGAAGAAAATACCTGAAAAATACACAAATGAAAAATGAATCTTTTTTGAATAAGTGTATAATATACCTTAGTTGTTTCACAACCATTTAAGTGTATAATAAAACACACATTAATAAAAAAAACTGCTTGGTGAAGAAGTGTTTACTGACATCAATATTTAGAGCAACCTAATCCTCTTTCTTTTCATTTCGTTCAACCATTGCATCGTCAAAAAACACTGAGTTGAACTCTATCCATGAATCCTGAAAAATATTTACATTTGATTACATCAATAAATTCATATAATGAAAATAAATAAATAAGAATGAAGCATACAAGTCATCTGGGATACAAATGATAAACGAAAACATTGGAGCTCACGATGAAAATGATGAATGATTACGAGATCATTTGTGATATAAATTCCAAAGTAAAACGTGTGTAAAATTGAAGAAAAACTTGAAAGGGATTCGATACATGTTAGACGAATGGATTTAAAGAGATTCGGGTCCCATGTCACGATTCCTAAGCTATATGTTCGGGATATCGAATGATAACTTGTATAAAAAATAAAATAGCACCCAACTCGGTAGGATATAACAAGTTATATGGAACATGTTTGAAGTGTACATAAAGAATGCAAAAGACAATAATTTGGGACAAAGTTGCCGAATATGAATTTATTATTTAAAAAATAATAAGGCTGAATCAGTATTAAGATACCGAAAAGTTTCATCGTTATCGATCCCCCGATACCGAATGAAGCTATACTTATTTTACCGCCATTTCTAACCTAGTTTTACGTTAATCAAACAACACGATAAGTAAAAAAAACTTGTAATACACCTCTTCTTGTACTTTTGGACTGTTTTGATGAGACGTTGAAACTCCCAAACTACCAGCATTTGTATTGATATTTTGATCACCTTCCTTACCTTATATGAGTTGATATGCTCCAAAAAAAAAGTATCAAAATGATAAGAAAATGGTCTACTACCAATGTATAAACCAATATGAATGATAAAATAATATTTTTTTAAAGTTTGATTTTTATTTATGTGGTATGGGTTTCACCAAGAAAAGATGTGCACAATCAGGAGTCAAAGGGTTTGCTTGGTTTGTGTGGCGTGGGTCCTTTGATTTATTTGAAAAAATATTATATATGGTATGAGTGTCAATAGAAAAAAAATATTTTAAATTTTTTATATAGTATTACAAAATTATTTATTGGGTGTCAATAGCATCCCTTACTTTGGGATAATCCAAATTTGTTTTGGCTAATTATAGTATATAACTAAAATTGACAGTGGAACCCAGTGTCGACATTTGTTGCTTTTTCACAGTGCCATGTGTACATTTTTTTATTAAAGTTATTAAATAACAAATTAAGTTGCCTACAATTTTATATATCCTTTCATCTTCTTTATTCATTTACATCGATGCCTAAACAAGACCCTTTAGTTCTTCCCCATCTTTTTATTCCTGCAACCTTTCACCTATTATAGGAACTCAATCTTTTCATCTCTCTCGCCATTCAATTTATAGCCTCTTCCTCTTTTGTAGAATTGCTACAGCGGAATAATGTGAATTCTAAAAAAAATCCAATTTTAGTTAAACCCTAAAACATGCATCTAAGTGATTGAATTAAATATGAAAATCAAACAATCACAAGATCAAATATTGAGAACACCAAATTCAGGAAAAATCCCCAAAGAACAAAACCTTTTATTTCTAGAACTTTGGAAACTTTACAAGACCATTGACTTACATACAACTTGATCGCCTACAAGAGTAACGCACGGTGCCTTCGTCAAACCTTCAAAGCAACGGCTAGAAATCAGCATTGATTCACATGCAGCTATACCACAAGGATACTCAATCTTCACGGTGTAGGTTATCCTCCCCATAAGAGTAACTTCATAGAGACTTCCTCCACAATAGCACACAGCTCTTAGGTTGTAGAGTTCTCCCCACAAAGGTAAAGTTTCAAAAAACTTGAATCTAGGGTTCCAAAACAATTCACTAAAAGATTGGGATGTTTTATGAATTGAAAACGAAAAGTTTAAAACCTAAAAGAAGAAGACAAAAGAATTTTGCAAAAGCAGTTTCATAACAGTTCAAAAATGCAGGTCTTCTTATGAAAAACGGAGTTGGAAAAGCCTATTTATAAAAAACTTAAGGCGGCGCATCGTTAGAACGAGGTTGAATGTCGCTCGAATGAGAAACATGACACGTATCAAATGTCGCTTGAACGACTTCTCCCAATATTTCTATGTAGTTTGAACGATAAAATCAGGTCTTTCGAACGACCTATAAAACGAGATTTCACGCGTGCTTGTAGATAATTTTGATACGAACGCGTAGCCGCCAGTTTCGTATTTTTCTGATTTTTTTATGAATTAGTTATGATTTTTCTACGGAAAGGTGTCCGAGAACAAAATCTTTAGAAAAATATTGGATAAAAATATCCCAACACTTTAAGTGAAATGCTGAGGAATTAAAACTCAACCTTACTAAAATTAACCTCGCGGAGCTTTGAATGTTGAAGATCTTGATATTCGGATTCGTTTTTTATGCTTGAATGTTCTTGAATGCTCTTCGACGGTGTAGCAGTATACGACATACTAAATTGATAAGGGACTTATAAAATAATGTCCTTACAAATCTCCCCATATGTCTATGCCAGTACAAAATAAGAACTTTGAATTATAAAATCAAATTGCCTATACAAATTTAATATCCCCTATGAACCCAAAAATGGAAAATACTAAAATTTGCAAGTCTTCAAATTTTCTTCAAAAATCTTCAAGATCAAATCTTCAAACCTTTCAGCTTTTCTCATCAGGGTGTGCAATATATGATCATCACTTTTGTACCTGCACACATGAGATAAAACAAATACCTTGGTGACGCATCGAGTTTGAAATGATATAAGAATAAATCAATCAATATAATCAAATCTCCCCCATAATGCAAACTCCCCCATAAAATCATAATTCATTCTCTCCCTTTTTATTATGTCCCCAAATAGACATATAAGAAGAAACAAACTAAACATGGAGTGTCATGATAAAAGTGCATAGCAAATATGAATCAAACTACGAGTATGCAAAGGTGTAACTCAAAAAATTCCACAAACTATTTTTAATTTTTTCAATTTTTTCAAAGGAAAAATAATGATACAAAAATCACACCATGGATTTAGACTAAAACAACCAAGTCATAGAAATGGAATGTATGGGTGTGAACACATTCGATAGGTAAATCAACTCAATCAATCATATGTGCACGATGAATATGTGTACCCATAATGAATGAACATAAAAAATATCCTTAGGTGTAAAATTATTGAATTTAGATGACATCGTCTTAATCAAATCAACAAATCAAAGTCTAAATGATTTTCACACCAATAATGTCCAAACTATTTAGTGCCGTTTCGAGAAATTTTCAAAGGACGTGCAAACCCATTGATATATCCATCCAAAACTCCCTCATATATAATAATGCACTTTTATTTTTCTAATGAGGTTCTAAATTCTCAACTTAGAGAAAATCTATTAGCCCAAAATTTTGGCTTATTTCATTTTTTATTGCCTTTATTTTTTGTGCGGGCTCTTCTCGAACGGTGGCTTTCACGACGTGATTATTATTCACTCGTAGCCCTTTCCCGTGTTCACTCATCATTTTTTCAAACTAAACAAAGTCCTCACGGGTAAATGAATTTTACATGCACTGCTTTTATTACTCTCGTATTATTGCACTTGATTCATTTTAGGGATACGGTAAGCATAATAATCAAACAAATTCGTGCATGTGTGCAATAAAGGAAATCATGAGTCAAACATGTAGGAAGTATCACTTAATTACATCTTAATGACTCCAAACATTATAAAGCACAAAGATGACATGATGTATTGTCTCAAAACACTATCAAATAGTCACATGGATAAATGGAATGAAATTATGACTCGGTCATCCTAAGGGTTTATCCATAAAAGGTGCAAACAAAATACAAAAATCTTTTTGAATTTTCAAATTTGACCAAAACAAAATATGAATGGTCACTCAAAAAAATAGAAAATCTTTTTGCATTTTTCAAAAATTTTCAAAAAGAAAAATAACTACAAAATGATACATCTAGCAATAGGCATATAATATCGATATGAGCATCATCCTATGCTAGCAAATATTTCTCACACAAATGAATCAATAATCAAATCAGGTGTGATAAACCAACAAATGCAGTGTTAGCAACTAAGCATATATAGCAAGAAAGACTGCATATAAACTGTCAGAAGCAAACAGCAGTACCAAAAATAATATCAGGATAAATTAGTGTACTGTAAACAGAATGGTCAAAGTCAACCTAGTCGCTCAAACGATCTAGGCCTATCGCTCAAACGATATGGGGTTATCGCGAGAAGAGACTTCGCGCGGGAAAGAGATGTCGCTCAAACGACATGATGTTCTCACTCGAACGAGAAATCCAAAAAATCCCAGTTTGCCCAGAAAGTCATGCAGTTTTGCCCAGTGATAAAATTACGTGAAAACAGTACCTGGAAAGTGCTGATAGATGCAAAACAGTGCTAAAACAGTAGCGAAACACACAAATGCAACAAATAAACCAATGTGCGCTACATCAAAGTGAGTCGTAACACTAGAAAGAATATAACATAATGCATCGCTAGTGTATGACAAACATCCAACACAATTAACCAAGAGATCTCACATTGGGTGAATCACGTGCAAGTAAACGAGAATCATGAACAAATAGACCGTAAGCCTCTAAATATGATTTTCTAACCCAAATAGATTTTTAATGACACGTGGGGGTGTGGGGAATCAAATTTATTCTTCTATTAACCTGCCTAGGTCCTTTTAAAAGTTTATAACAAAAGCGCTTAAGATGACCTTGCTTACCGCAATGTGTGCAAGTGTAAATCGGGCGGTGAGTGTTACCTAAAGGTGGCCCTCTCCTCAAATTTCTCGGTTGCTCTTTTCGAATTTGCCTATGTGGCTCTCTCCTAATGATCCTATGTGGCTCTTTCACGATGTGCCTAGGTGTCTCTCTCCTAACAACCTTCGGAGGATATCTCTTAACAACCCTAGGTTGTGTGGGGTTGGCTTTGGGAATTTGTGTAACCCTCTCATCGAAGCCTATACCACCCCTATCCTCCTTAATTTGGACCGTGCCAAGATTTTATCTAGCTTTTCCGACCTATACTCCAAATCAAATTTCACCTTACTTGATTCTCTCAAATTCTTCTCAACCTCACCTATCCTAAATTCGAGTAAACATGTAGAATCTTCAAATTTTAAAAGCCCCTTTTTCATAGCCTCCATCACACCTCGAAGAATATCTCTCTCACCCTCAACATATCCTAATTTCTCTTTAAGCATCTCCTCACGTGCCCTAAGATCCTTAATCAACGCATCATAATTATCATTATCTAAAACACGTTTCTTCAATTCAGCTTTAAGTTTCAAGTTTGCCTTTTTTGTCTTTAAAGTTTCAAAATACAAATTATTGTAGGAACCTTGCAACTCACTCAATTCTTATTCTTCCTCCTCACTCTTTTCACCCTCATTCTCATCACTAATCACACGGATGGGAAGCTCTCGCCTAGAAGCATAAAAGATTTCTTCTTCAGAATCACTATCACTAAGGCTGGAAACATGAGATGTCGGTTTATTCAATTTCTTCTTTAAATTTGTGGTACACTCGTCTAACATGTGACCAACAACAAGAAAACCTCTCAGAGTCATTTTTAATAGAGGATATAAAGCAAGAATTTGTGTGAACTTTCCAATTAGGATTTTCAAAAAGTTGACATCGAAAATCATTAAAACCACCAAAAGCTATTTTTTTTTTAAAATAGGATCAAAACACAATAACTTAATGCAATAGGCTCTGATACCAATTTGACGGCGTGAGAAGTCAAATTGTATAAAAAAATAAATCCTTGAAAAATCAGGATCACGAGATAAATTAGCGTAACCCACTCTGATACCAATTTGTAGAATCGTTACAGCGGAATAATGTGAATTCTAAAAAAAATTCAATTTTAGTTAAACCCTAAAACATGCATCTAAGTGATTGAATTAAATATGAAAATCAAACAATCACAAGATCAAATATTAGGAACACCAAATTCAGGAAAAATCCCATAAGGGCAAAACCTTTTATTTCTAAAACTTTGAAAAGTTTACAAGACCATTGACTTACATACAACTTGATCGCCTAAAAGAGTAACACACGGTGCCTTCGTCAAACCTTCAAAGCAACGACTAGAAATCAGCAGTGGTTCACATGCAGCTATACCACAAGGACACACAGTCTTCACGGTGTAGGTTATCCTCCCCACAAGAGTAACTTCATAGAGACTCCCTCCACAATAACACGCAACTCTCCGGCTGTAGAGTTCTCCCCACAAAGGTAAAGTTTCAACAAACTTGAATCTAGGATTCCAAAATAATTCACTAAAAGATTGGGATGTTTTGTGAATTGAAAATAAAAGGTTTAAAAGCTAAAAGAAGAAGACAAAAGAATTCTGCAGAAGCAGTTTCGTAACAGTTTAAAAATGCAGGCCTTCTTATGAAAAACTGAATTGGAAAAGCCTATTTATAAAAAACTTAAGGCGGCGCATCATTGGAACGAGGTTGAATGTCACTCGAACTAGAAACATGACACGTGGAAAATGTCGCTTGAACGACTTCTCGCGACATTTCTGTGTCGTTTGAACGATAAAAGCAGGTCGTTTGAACGACTTATCAAACGAGATTTCATGCGCGCTTGTAGATAATTTTGATACGAACGCGTGGCCGCCAGTTTCGTATTTTTTGATTTTTTATGAATTAGTTATGATTTTTCTACGGAAAGGTGTCTGAGAACAAAATCTTTAGAAAAATATTTAATAAAAATATCCCAACACTTTAAGTGAAATGCTAAGGAATTAAAACTCAACCTTACCAAAATTAACCTCGCGGAGGTTTGAATGTTGAAGATCTTGATATTTGGATCCGTCTTTGATGCTTGAATGTTCTTGAATGTTCTTGAATGCTCTTCGACGATGTAGCGGTATACGACATACTAAATTGATAACGGACTTATAAAATAATGCCCTTACATCTTTCTGATCACGAGATCTATCCTGCTATTCACATATATATTTCAGTCCCACCCCTCTCAACACATGTTAGCAAGTAACAACAAACAATGTAAAAAAATAATGGGCAACGGTTGAAGAAAAACAGTGCCGGTCGAACATAATCATCACCGACTCCCGTCGATAAGATTTCATGGCTTTTTATTTCACTTTTGGTAATTGGGTTATTTTATTTTTTAATTATCTCTGTCTTATTGCAAATCATAAGTGTGTAAAATTCTATCTTTATTATTAATTCATTGACGCTTCTTAGATTTTGGGGGGTACTTTGTTAAAATGTCGTTGTTTATTTTTATACTGGGGCTTAGTCATGATTTAATTTTATGGTGGGTCTAATATTCGTGGAAGGAAAATTTTAATTTCTTGATACTAGAAGTATGTATCTCTCTCTCTCTCTCTCTCTGTATATCTACACACACACACACACACACACACACATATGGTGTGTATATGTGTGTGTGCGGGTCTAATTAGGGCTGTGTTTCGGCCGGATCGGATCGGAAAATGACCTTTCGGAAAAAATTCCAATTTTTTCGGAAATAAAATATTTGTTCCAATTTCCTATCCAATTTTTTCGGAAAATCAAAAAAGTTTCCGAATTCGGAAATATCGGAAAATCGGAAAAAAAATCGAAAAAATTCGGAAATTAGAAATATGATATTTTTTTCTGTTTTGCCACATGAAGACCGTATGAGAAATTAGAAATTAATTTTTTTTTCTGTTCTGTCGCAGCCATTAATATAACAAAGCGATGTAAACAGATCTATAAACCTATAAACCGATCAATATAACAAACCTATTAAACCTATAAACCGATCAAAATAAGTAGATGAAATAAAAAAGATGTAAATAAATGTAAATAAGATGTAAACTGATCTTATTAACAGAAGTAAACAAGATGTAAATGGAGCCTATAAACCGATGTAAACAGATTTGTAAATAAGTAGAAATAAAAAAAATAAACAAATAAAAATAAACTAGAAAAGGCTTACCATCGTTCGAGACTATAAGGGCCGACCGATCTAAACAGATCTAAACCGATGTAAACAGATTTGAGCCACCGAGAGTAGAAGAAAGGGATTGGACGACTGTATAGAGATTGGGTCGAGAGAGAGAGGTGAGGGATATGCGCCGCCGAGGAGAAAGGGGCACAACGAGAGAGAGAGAGATGTGAGAGATATGTTAATAAGGATATCATACAACCCTAGTTGCTCTCTACTAACACCATATATATATATATATATATATATATATATATGGGGTAAGGTAAAAAATAAGGGAAATCTAAATTGTACGCATTCTTATTACATAAGGATATAACTTAAAAGGTAAAAATATATATATAGAAAATATTCGAAAAAAATATTCGGAATATTAATGGGAAGAAATATTCGGAATATTAATCCGAAATTATATCGGAAAAATCGGATCGGAAAAATCGAAAAATCGGAATTTAAAACATAGTTCCAATTTCCTATCCAATTTAATTCGGAAAAATCGGAAATCGGAAAATCGAAAATCGAAAACCTTATATATGTTCCAAAATCGGAAAATATCGGATCGGACATCGGAAAAATCGGAATGTTCGGAAAAAAAACACAGCCCTAGGTCTAATATTCATGGAAAGAAAATGACTTATTTTGTCCTTATTTTAATAGTGATAGATTTTGAAATTTTATTGTTATGGTTTTCAACTTACTGTTTGTCTAGAAATTGTTTGATAAAATGTCTCACCCAAATGTATATTATAAATACATGTTTTGTATTATGGTGATTATTTTAGTGATGAAGTACTATTAGACAATCCACTATATATTAATAATTAACTTCAGTTGATCTTTGAGATTTTAATTGAACACATGTAGTTAATTGGACAAATCATATGTATATTCCTTTATCATCTTACTTTTCTATTTGAGGTTGTGATACATTGAAATTATTTTTCTTTTATTTTTATAATATATTATTTACTTAACCAAGCCCAAATGCATATATGAATTACTCACAGGGTTAATATTTGAGATTATATATTTTTTAATTTAACGTCTGTCACGCCTATTTCATACTTCGTAAATGATGTTATGAAAAAAATGAGTATGGAAGTAATTTTTTATAAATAAAAAAGAAATCGACATTTATAGTTCAAAATAGCCCTATTCTGGAGTGGTGGCCATTGGCGATTGCAATTGTTATTTATATCAGCTGGGCTGCCGGGGTTGGCCGTAAACCAAAATATATACGAAGGCGATGACCACCAGGTTGAGAAATCTCTCTCCGTTTACATAAAATGTGTGTTTGTATTCACAAGAATAGAATAGTTTTCATTTTTATTTCGATGTAGGCGAATTAGAGCATTCAAGCGGTGGATGAAGTGGCAAGGCATAGACTGTAGCGACGCACTCGACCTCCAAGACCAAGACCAAGTATGCGTAAAAGCCTTGTGCGATTTACACGAAGGTGACTTGGTAGCCACCATCCCAAAACAGAGCTGCCTCACTGTCAAAACTTCACATGCTCGCCACGTCATCGAGTCCGCCGGTTTACAAGGATCCTTGGCCCTCTCATTTGCAATCATGTACGAAAAGAGCTTAGGCCAACAATCTCCTTGGTTTTGCTATCTTCAGTTAATGCCTCACACCGAGTCCATACCTTTGCTCTGGTCTTCCCACCAAATTGACTCCCTTCTCTACGGGACTGAGCTCCACAAGGTTACCTTTTTACCCCCAAATTCACTTTCTTTATGTGAAAATTTCATTACTACGAAAAATGTCTTAAAAGTCTATTATATCGACTAATTTGGATTAATCAATATAATAGACATAAGAGGAATTGAAACGACAATGTTAACAATATTTGGTAATGAACAAAGAATGATAATGAGGTAATAGGTAAGCAAAAGGAAAAAGATTTATAAAAAAGGAGATTTGGTGGTGGAATGAAGAAGTGTAAAAGATAATACAAAAAAAAAAAACGAGTAAGTTTTAAAGAATGACAAAAGAGTAAAAATTAAGAAGATTTAGAAAAGTATAAGAAGTTAAAAAGTGAAGTAAAAATATTATTAGAAATGCGCAACAAAACGCACTTGATAATCTCTATGATAAATTAGGTATCAAGGAAGGTGAAAAGGAAATATATAAATTGGCAAAGAATAGGGATAGATTGACAAGGGATATGTGTCCAGTTAAGTGTAATAAAGACATAATATATTAATTAACGATAAAGAAATTCTAGATAGATGGGAAGCATATTTTTAGGGATTATTGAATGAAGAATATCCGAAAAAAGATGTCGAGAACGTTGAACATAATATACGAATGGTATGGCTGAATACTAGAAAAGAAGTGGATATATTAATAAGAAAAATGGGAAAGAATAAAGCGGTTGGTCCGGATAAAATACCCATAAAGGTTTGGAGAACCCTTGGTAGGGTAATAAGGGTAGAATGGTTAACAAGCTTATTTAATAAAATTTTAAGAGAAGGAAACATGCCAGATAAGTGGAGGAAAAGCACCATAATACCGTTGTATAAAAATAAAGAGGATATACAAAACTGCTGTAATTATAGAGGAATCTAACTGATGAGTCACACTATGAAATTATGGAAAAAGGTTATAGAACAAAGATTAAGATATGAGTCAACTATTTCAGACAATCAATTTATTTTTATGCTAGGGAGATCAATCACGGAAGCTATTTACTTATTGAGACAGTTAATAGAGAAATGTAGAAGTAAGAATAAAAATTTATATATGGTCTAGAAAAGACTTATAATAGAGTACTTAGGGATATAATTTGGTGGGATTTAAGGAGGAAAAGAATCCCAATGAGTTATATTAAAGTTATAGAAGATATGTATGATAACACAAAGACTAGGGTAAGGACTATATGTGGAGAAACTAATGACTTTACGATTAAAGTGGGTTTACATCAAGGATCGGCCTTAAGTCCTTATTTATTTACCGTAGTTTTGGATAAGATTACTAAGGACATACAAGAAGATATCCCATGGTGTATGTTGTTTGCGGATGATATAGTTTTAGTAGACATTTCAAAGGAAAGCTTAGCGATGAGAGTAGATACTTGGAGAAAAGCCTTGGAATCTAAGGGTTTAAAAATCAGTAGAAATAAAATGGAATTTATGGAATGTAAATTTAATAATGAGGCGTCGAGTTCCAGGTTCAATGTTACAAAGTAATGGGGATATTGATGAGGATGTTACGAGTAGAATATCAACTGGTTGGATGAAATGGAGACAAGCGAGTGGGGTGTTATGCGATAAGAGGATAACTAATAAAGTAAAAGGAAAATTTTATAGAACAGTTGGTAGGCTAGCGACTCTGTATGGAGCGGAGTGTTGGGCATTAAAGAAAAAATATGAACAAAGTCTACATGTGAGTGAGATGAGGATGCTCCGGTGGATGATAGGAATTATTAGAAATGACAAAATTAAAAACCAATACGTGAGAGAAAAGTTGGGAGTAGCTCCCATTAATAATAAATTAAGAGAAAGTAGACTTATGTGGTATGGTCATGTGTTGCGTAGACTAGTAGATGCCCCTATTACAAGAGGAAGATTGTTGGAAATAGAGGGTAAAAGAAAAAGTGGTCGCCCTGTGCTATTGTGGGAGGAAATTATTAGGAGAGACCTTAAGGAATTAAATTTGAATGATAATAATGCATATAATAGACAAGGTTCTAAAAGGCGCGAGGCGTAGAGGTCAAGCCTCGTAAAAAGGCGTTTTTCCTTTTTTTATTATTTTAATTATTCCAAGGCTATTAATATAATAAAATAGTACATACCTTGAATTTTGAAAATATATCCATATGTTTGGTAGCCATCTTTCTCATATTCATGCTCCGTAACCAATATTTGTCAACTAATCCTTTGTTTTAAAAAAAAAAAGTGTGCCTTAAGCCTTTTACCAAGAATAAGGCATAGGCGATGCGTTTCTCTCAAGCCTCAAGCCTAGGCTGGCCTTTTAGAACATAGATAATAGATTAGAATGGAAAAGGAGAATCCAAGTAGCTGACCCCATATGATGGGATCAAGGCAAGGATGCTGCTGCTGATGATGAATTTGGATTAATATCTAAAATCGACAATTAGTAGTGCATTGAGTCAGAAAAACCCTAAAAATAAACATGTTTTTCAAAACTAAGATATCCGACTTCATATTCAGAAAAAAGCACAACCTTATTGATGTGTGCAGTTTAAAAACTTTATTTAAAAAATTGTGCGGCTTAAGAAACGCTGATTATTGTCTCCATGATCAATATCGTTGCTTTGGAATCTCTGAGCTAGGTTATATGTGAAACGAGCATCATGATGGATATATAGTATGTATATATGAAATTAGTTAAGTTTCATTATGCAAACGAGCAGAAACATTGCATTTGCTATGGTTTATCTCTTTTATTGGAACATAGGAACAAGATATGAGTTGTCTAATGCATAGCATGATGATATGTTGCATCATGTAGCTGTATAGTATGTACTGGTTCTGAATGTATATTTCTGTTTGGAATCTCTGAGGTAGTTTATATGAGAAACGATCATCATGATAGATATATACCAAATGTATGTATGAAGTTAACATGTGGTTGATGTAAATGTGGAAGCCTACACAAAAGCAAACTCAGTATCAGAAAGTCAGATTTCTATTAAATGATCGAGTGTTTTTTAAAATAAGAGTCTTTTATTTATAGTCGAAATCCCTAGAGTCCTAATGCGATTAGATTGGAAAAAGATAATTAGGAATAACATAAAAATTATCTAAGATAGTCTAAATATCTAAGATATCCTAAAGCTGATAAAGGAAAATTAAAATTAAAATCAAATTTAATCTCCCCCAAACACACCCAAATATCCAGGCCAATTTTTCCCCTCTCTTCTCTCCTCTAGCCTTATCATATCACACTCTCCCCTCTCTTCTCTCCTCTCTCCTCTAGCCTTATCATATCATATCACACTCTCCCCACTTCAGGAATAAGCTCAGCCTTGAACTTTAATGGACACGCCATTTGTCTCCGGAGGAACGATCACACGTGACAACATGACTTGCTATTCTCTCAGTTCAACTCGAATGTCTTGCTCTTTTGCCGTTGCATAATGGGTTACAAGCACACAGGTTCTCTTCTTCTCGGGCATTCCAACAGCTTGTTATCAAAGACACCACTTTTTAAGCACTTGATATTGAAGGCGGATTGGATTGTAGTGGTGTTGTTGCCTTGGTTGCTTGCAGTGATTTGGAGAAGGTCCTCGACCTTCTTTGCATATTACACGGTCTTTTCGAGTGCTTTGATCTCCTAATTCTCCCTCTAATACAATTCTGATTTAATATGCAATTGCAAACCATCAATATAACGACTAAATTTATGTTCTTCAGAGTCGGTGAGGTTGACCCGCGTGTAGAGGATGTGAAATTGCTTCGTGTACTTGGTCACTGCCTTCAAATTTTGCTCAGATGAATAAATCAGTCTAATACGCCTGGGGAATAAACTAGGCACCCTTATACCCTTTGTAACGCAGCTCGACAATATTTCTTCATTTTACCCCACAAAGATATCAGGTCTTTTCCACTCTCTTGGAGGTGTTTGAAAAGCTCATTCCACCATACCTTCGCGTTTCCGTGAGTTTGGTAGCCACTAGGCACCCTTATACCCTTTGTATTAAAAACTTTTTCACTGAATCAAACCAATCCACATACACGTCCTCATGCATCTCTCCTTCAAAATTGGCATGTCAACACGTATGTCACCATACATGTTCTTTTCTAAAATCTGGATGAACATCACTCTGTCGGCTACTAACTCGGCGAACAGATCCCCTTTGTCATCCTTTAAGGAGTCATCACCCCCCCCAATCCCTCAAGGGTAGGATAGGCGGTGGGGTTGGGTCAACACTATTGTGGTAGGCCTTTTTTTTTCCTCACATCTTAACGGTTCGGGCAAGCATGACCATTTGACCTGGTTGGTGACATCAATAGCATAGTCGTTAAAATCATCTACTCGATTTACAGGCATAGCTTTTATAACTGCTGAAGTCGTGTAAACCACAAATGAATTAACAAATATGAAGCAAGACCTACTCCCTCCCATCCTTGGGAATAATTGATGAGAGTCATCTCCAGTCACCAACATTGGCATAAAAGAAGTAGGAATGGATAAATAACGCATAAATCGAGGGCTATGTGGAATCTCGAACATATATGAAATGGAATAAAGATGGACCAAGTTACTTATGGATGTAATCACAGTAAACATCACTACAGTCGGATTATCTAACACAGGGTCAAAAGTCAATGTCACGAAGTTAGCAGCATCATTATACTGGTTGGTGTGCGGTGTCCAGTCCTCCACAGATCCTTTTTTGTTCTCCCTTCACCATGTACGAATTGTTTTGCCTTTAAAATTTCCTGAATCACGTTGGTGGAAAAAGTTACTGAAGTGAAGTGGTTGGCGCTAGCAGAAAGCCATGGAGCCATTCCTTGGTGTGATTTTGCTTATCCTGTTCATCATGAATGAAATCTCCCGGGGAGCAAAGTATCGAGATTCATAGGTGGATGGGGACATGATGGAGTGGTAGCCCCTTTTAACATTCCGTGCTACTAATGGGGACATGGGACAATTTGTCGTCACCGAGGAAGCGCTCAGTCTGTTTTTCTTCAATTTTCTAAGCAATGTCTCAATCGCGGGCCTCCATTGTGGTTCCGGGTGCCCCAATAGGTGTAGTCAAAGTCACCAGGGTGCGATAAGGGTGGTGGAGGGTGTGCCCAAAGGGCGGGCAGTGACAGGTGCGTGGGCCTGTGCAATGCCTCCAGGGCAGGTGGCGGCAAGGCTGCCGGTGGGCGGTGGATGTTAACCGCTTGGGCAAGAGCCCTTTGCGTTGTGATGGACTGGTTCACCAACAATTCCATCACCTTCTCGAGGCTTTCCATTCATTGTTCTGCATCTGTCATTTTTGGCAATAGACTAGATCACAACACAGCACAATACAACTGAACTAAGAGCTACTCAACGCTAATACCACTTTGATGTAAAGTGCAGAAGCGTACACAAATATCACGCATTCATAATTCTATCAACTATGAATTCTATTAAATAATTGAGTGCCTTTTACAAAAAAAGAGCCTCTTATTCATGGGCTAAAATCCTAGAGTCCTAATGGTATTTGACTTCGAAAGGGTAATTAGGAAATAACCAAAAATTACCTGATATATTTCTAAATATCTAAAAATATCCGAAAGATAATTAAGGTAGCAAACAACTAAATCAAAATAAATATCCCTTAATCACACCCAAATATCGAGCTCTATTTTCCCGCTCTCAAACTTTCGTCTTTCTCTCTCCTCCTCTAGCCTTATCACGTTAGTGGCACACTAAGTTCCATCTTGCATAGGAATCTGATTTTTAAGGTGTATTATGCACAACATGATGATGCCGTGCATCATGTAGCTGTATAATACCCTATCATTTACGAATTTTGACGTTAATAATTTGGGGCTGGGGCTAAAGTTTGAATGGAACATTGTAAATTTTATTGACCAATACTTGCACAAACTATGATTGTGAATATTTATTCCCAAATTATTTTCAATTTTATCTTGTATTATCTTAGTACATTGAAACTGAAGCTTTAAAGTTACGTGATAAGACCTTTTAATTTGATGATTTCATTAATTTGAATATCCTGATACATTTGTAGGCAGACAGTTAAAGAAGACAAGGATCTTGTCTACGAGGACTGGAGAACATGTATACTACCTCTTTTGGATTCATATAATGGGGAGCTTAATCCAATTTTTTTTGGTATTGAACAGTACTTATCTGCAAAAAGTCTTGTAGCTTCTCGCTCTTTTGAGATAGACAACTACCACGGATCCGGGATGGTTCCGTTGGCTGACCTGTAAGTTACATCTTTATACTGCCGAAACTTTGGGCTGGAATGGTTGATTTTGTTAGAATCATTTTCTAGAAATACATAATTTGAAATGTCTCTCGTAAAGTGTTGAGTTTTGTCCGATCGGTATTTAGAAGTTATTTACAGGCACATGAGTTTGGTTGAGTTACATTTTTTAGCCAATTCTGTCACATCTTGTAACCAACTCAACATGGAAAGATGCATTTTTTCATAAATGGGACATGGTGGGCCACATGGTAATCACAACAGAGGACTGGGGAGAATGTACATGCGGGGAACTTGGAGGACAAAAATTGCCAAACAATTATTGTTATTGGCTAGTAACTGTTATCTTCACTATGTATAACAGCACAGCTTAGCATTCAGAATGGTGGACACAGGAGACTAGACTTTGGCCATTTATCATTTTTGTGGTAATTAGATTTTAGCGCAGATAAGGCTAATTCAGTATATAGCCTGTTACTTCATAGAACATCCCGTAATGGAATTTAATTGTTGTAATCATTACAATGAAGTTACAGTTGTCATATGTGAGTGTAGGAAGGGTGAGATCGCATGTGTTTCTTTTGTAGCAGCAGTGGGCATATGGGTTGTGAATGTGCCCATCGCTGCCCAAGAAAGAAGCCCCCGAGCTCCCTCCTTTAGTACATGGACAGCAACATTCTTTAGCTCCATAGAAACATCATCCTTGTGCATTGGAGCGAATTGATATTGGTAATGACTTTTCGGAGGACAAGGATGTTAATCTCTATGCGGGCTTGGGTATTGATGAGCAAGGAATCTGTATCTGGTCTTATGTTTAGTCGATAAAAGTGTGCATGGATATTCGTGTTGATGTTCCTGCCTTTGATGGGAGAATTGATACCAGTGTTGAAAAAGGCGAAAGCGTAGGTAAGGCATTTTCTTGTCAAAAAGTGAGACATAAGCCTTAAGGTGTCAGCCTTTTGTGCATAGAAATTTTCAAATTAAAAATATAATAAACGTAGGTTAGCGCAGTGGTTGTGAGGGATTTTCTTTATCCTATGAATTTTTAAATAAAAGGGTTTGAAGTGACAGCTCTTCAGGGGAATTTTCTTGCAATCCTATTCCGATATTTTGGTTGACTCTTATTCTTCCTCTTTTGAGTCCTAAAGAAATGATTAGTTGGTCTCGACCACTAAAAAGAGGGGAAGCACGTATGATTTTTTTGAATGAAAAGAGCTTCACATTGAACTCTTTATATTGATGCATTCTTTGTAAAGAGGATTGGGAGAGTGGATCATATTTTGCTTCGCTGCAACTCTCCTCGTTTTCCATGGAATAAAGATTGTACCGGGATGCGCTTGAAGGGATACTACCTGAGGACTTGCATGATTTCCTAGTGATAGAGCGATCTTTTTCAATTAGAAAGAAGAGGCTAAATGTTTGCGTAGATGCATTATTATGGTGATGAATTGGAACATTTGGTTTGAAATGATTTTTAGAATTGTCGAGGATAAGGAGGTTGTAAATGAAAATGAAGGGTGTGAATCCTAAGAGGAGCCAATCAGGAAAAGACATGTAAAAGGACCTTGGTGCTGAAAGACCAGATCAGATACTGACCTCGATGTCGGCTATGATTGAACGGCAATCGTAAACGACAGGCCTTATCCTAGATGACGATTACTCTGGATTGGCTGGATAGTTAATGATAAGTGCACTTCTGGTGTACTAGCTAGCACGTAAGGGACTTTCCAGGGATGAAAATTAGGACTTTGGTTAAGAATTGTCAAGGTTCTAAAAAACGCGGGGCGTAACCGAGGCGTGGAGGCCAAGCCTTAAGCCTTTTCCTTAGAAACCTAGGCGGACCTCAGGCGTAAAAAGGCGTGAAAAAGCGTTTAGGTGTTTTTTAATATTTTTTAATATTTTTTAATTATAACAAGGCTATCAAAAAAATACTAAAATGGTACATACCTTAAAAATACGTCCGAATATTTGCAATTTGGGCCCCTTTTCCATATGCATACTCCATAAGTCCTCATTATATTATCACGCATCATTGGATGCCATCGACGAAGAGTCATTGGGATCCATTAACCTATATTAAAAAATAGTAATTATTAACGTAAAATTATGAAGATATTATTCACAATAGCAAGTTATGTACAAACACCACTGCCCTAAATTATTTCACTGCCCCTCAATTAAATGCCAGGCCATAGATATAATTATCAACAACAGTATGTTTAAACAGTTGAGCATTAACACTGTTAAAAAAAAATCCAAACAGTGAAACAACAACACTTCAAAAAAAAAAATTCCAAACAGTGAAGCAATTACACGGCCCAAAAAAAATTCCAAACAGATGTATTGAAAGATGTTAAAAAAATTCCAAACACTGTTAAAATATTTTTGACAATAAAAAATTACCAATTTTTTTTTTTTCTGTGTCATCTATAAATCAACAACAGTTCTTATATTGAAACAATAACAGTGAAGCAATTACAAACAATGAAAAATGATATCAACAAATAAAAGATTGGGGCCCTAACGCATATTGAAAGATGATTTTAACAAACAAAAAAAAAGGTGATTACCTGCTGAGTTTCGGCGATCTTGGCGATCTCCTGTTGAGTTTCGGCGAACGGGAGGGGCGATGAGTGTTCTTTGTGAGAGATTAGGGCTGAACGCGTTTTTTTTGGTTGCTCTCCTTAGATATTTGGGGACGAGTGTTCTTTATGAGAGATTAGGGCTAAACGATTGGGGAATGTTTGTTTAAGTTGTTTTTCGTTTAAAGGGGATACAAAATATATTAAAGACATAAATCAAAATATATTAATTAACGATAAAGATATTCTAGATAGATGGGAAGCGTATTTTAAGGATTATTGAATGAAGCATATCCCAGAAAAGATGTCGAGAACATAGAACCGAATATATGAATGGTATGTCCGATTCCTGAAAAAGAAGTAGATATATTAATAAGAAAAATGGGAAGGAATAAAGGAGTTGGCCCGGATAAAATACCCTTAGAGGTGTAGAGAACCCTTGTAAGTCTAGGGGTAGAATGGTTAACATGTTTATTTAATAAAATTTTAAAAGAAGGAAACATGCCAGATGAGTGGAGGAAAAACACCATATACAAAACTGCGGTAATTATAGAAGGATCAAACTGATGAATTACACTATGAAATAATGGGAAAAAGTTATAGAACAACGATTAAAAATGAGTCAACTATTTCGAAAATTCAATTTGGATTTATGCCAGGGCGATCCACCACAGAAGCTATTTACTTATTATGACAGTTAATGGAGAAATGTAGAAGTAAGAATAAAAATTTACACAAGGTATTTATAGACTTAGAAAAGGCATATGATAGAGTACTTAGGGATATAATATGGTAGGCTTTAAGGAGGAAAATAATCCCTACGAGTTATATTAAAGTTATTGAAGATATGTATGATAGCACAAAGACTAGAGTAAGAACTATATGGGGGGAAACTAATGATTTTACGATCAAAGTGGGTCTACATCAAGGATCGGCATTAAGTCCTTACTTATTTGCCGTAGTATTGGATGAGATTACCAAGGACATACAAGAAGATGTCCCATGGTGTATGTTGTTTGCGGATGATATAGTTTTAATGGACACTTCAAAGGAGACATTAGCGATGAGAGTAGATACTTGGAGAAATGCCTTGTTTAAGGGACTAAAAATCAGTAGAAATAAAACTGAATTTATGGAATGTAAATTTAATAATGAGGTGTCTTGAAGCACAATGTTAAAGATTGAAGAAAAAGTGATAAACCAAACCAATAAATTTCGTTATTTAGGTTCAATGATACAAAGTATGAGGATATTGATGAGGATATTACGAGTAGAATATCAACTGGTTGGAGAAATGGAGACAAGAAAGTGGGGTGTTATGCGATAAGTAGATAACTAAAAAATTATAAGAATTTTTTTATAGAACAGTTGTTAGACCAACGACCCTCTATGGAGCGGAGTGTTGGGCTTTAAAGAAAAAATATAGTCTCCATGTTAGTGAGACGAGGATGGTCCGATGGATGATAGGAATTACTAGAAAAGACAAGATTAAAAATCATTATTTGAGAGAAAAGTTAGTAGTAGTTTCTATTAGCGATAAATTAAGAGAAAGTAGACTTATATGGTACGGACATGTATTGCGTATAACAAGAGGAAGATTATTGGAAATAGATGGTAAAAGAGAAAGGGGTCGCCGTAAGCTATCGTGGGAGGAAATTATTAGGAGAGATCTTAAAGAATTAAACTTGAATGATAATATTGCTTATAATAATTAGAATGAAATAGGAGAATCCATGTGGTCAACCCCATGTGATGGGATTAAGGCAAGGGCGATGGTGATGATGATGACAAAACGTCGTTTTGTATCCCATTACAAAATTAAAAAAACCGCGTTTTAAGGCGTGTTTTAACTAAAAAAAAACGCGTTTTTTAATGCCTTACCACAAAAAAACATTGACCACAGTTGACCATGCCTTAATCCATGCCTAGGGCCAAAACTTGGGGTATCTAAAAAGCCCAGCGTCTAGGCGCGTTTTTTAGAACACTGATGTATTTATGAATATGGGCCTCCAACTCTTCGCTCTCAGCTAGCATTCTCTAGCACCAAGGAATTTCCTTTGTTATTAATAAAACCCTTCCTCCTGAATATTCCCCTAATGGTAAGGAATATATCATGTTGAACCTTTTTCCTCGGCCTATATATGGTGTACACCCCCTTTGTGCAATTCATGCAATTAATAGAATTTTAGAGATTTGTCTATCGCAGGCTTCTAAAAATCGCGAGGCGTGGATGGACGCTTAAGCCTAGGCACTTTATTTTATTTTATTTTTATGTTTTTTTTTCTACAAAACCAAGTATACTTTGAAATTTAAGTTACTAACAATTTATATTGATTAACTTATAACATTACTAACAATTTATCTTTAAATTCTCATAGATAAATAAAAGGCATTTCCAATATATATATTTCTATGTATATTTTTTTTATTACTGTAGTACAATGTACTTTCGATGCGCGCGTGGCGCAAAACTGGGCAATTTTTTTAAAAATGACGATTTTTTTTCACTTGGTCCACTTTCTTGCCGCCTACCCCATGCCTCGCGCAAAACTGGGCAAATTCATGCATATGATTTTTTAAAAAGAGTAAAATGTTTAATTTGTACTCTTTATATTATTTTTTAATAAATTGATCCGTTTCTGATTTTAAAAATCTGCTTCCTTTAGATGCACCCTCTTGAATTAAGTGGCTATAGGTTTTTCACCTTTTTTTCTCTTTTCATTCTATACAACTTTTAAACTTGAGCTCCATTCTATTATAAAATCTTATCCCAAAACAGGGGCTGAAAGTACATTAGCCTAAATGCTTTGATGCAGCCTGAATGCTTGGGCAACACTCAAAGCTCTAACCCTGCTGATATGCATCCTTGTTGATTTCAATGTCAAGGAATTGTTGACACGCTAGTGGTAGGTTTTCCAAACAAATTAACTAAAACCTAGGTTGCATAAACCATAAGGGTCAGGGCACTATTCCAAGATTTCCTTTTAGTTTATCGTGTTTATATTTATGGTATAGGCTTTAGACAAGATGAATGTGACTTCCAATACAAATGGATAAAACCTGGGTTGCATTCTTAAACTGCTTTCTCTAGACTCATGGCCATGTCAAGCAAACTTCTACATATTGTTCTTTGTGCAGATTAAAATGATGGGTCTTTTTGACCCTCACCCCACTCTGTTATGATATTTGGCTCTCCCCACTTTTTTGAAAATTTGATGCCCGCGCCCCCCCCCCCCCCCAAAATATAGTTGAAACCCAAACTGGGTGGGGTGGGGGTACTCGGAACAAAACTAGGTGAAAGTCTATATATTCAATTGGATAAACTCAGCTTAAAACTCCTTTACCTTTTGTATCTCTCCACCTACCCACTCGCACCAACATTTATATGATTAATTGTATCTTTGACTCTATTTAGGTTTAATCACAAAACAGACGCTGAGGACGTGCACTTCACCGCTGTATCTTTACATTCTGAATCTGGCAGTGATACCGATGGTAACAATAATGATCAAGATGATAGTCATGATGATGGTGGACCATCCTTGGTTCAAAATTTTCACTCGAGAAACAGTTCTTTTAGTGGTAGTGATTTTGAGGGTTCTTCAATCATGGGAGATAACCCTATGGTCCGGGAAATGATTGTTGTGAAAGATGTCAAAGCTGGTGCTGAGGTTGGCTCCTTTTCTCGTGCACGTAATTTTTCATTCAGTAAATTACTCCAATCCCTGATTTGGCTTATACACGTTTTTCATTAGTAGAATTTATCTAGAACATGTCAATTTTATATTTGAGCGAGAGGGCTACTAGTGAGTTTGACAACATAGAGTGAATGAAAAAAATGGAAAAATAATATTTGAACTGTGCAGTTTTTGCAAGGAGCCCCTGAACTACTATTAATCTCGACCTAAACTATGCATTTTGTTGTAACTAACCCCCTTTGTCAGCTTTTTTTTTTTTTCCGGGGGGTCTGCCCCCCTACTTTATGCTGAATCACGCTTATACCAAAATTTTAGTATTATAAGTAAGAAATTGGAGCTGGGTCCAGTACCATATGAGCATCTTATGGATAAGTTGTATGATTCAGTAATATTATGTGACATCTCCTGCTGCCTTAATCCTCTATCTTCTGTTCATTAACTTATTCCCACTGATTTCGAGAAAAAGATTTTCTGATTGAATTTCACCCTCACTTTGTCCCAACTTATGCGTTTATTCCCCACTTTTATTAAAATTTGAGGCACCCTCAATATTGTGGCTAAACCTTTTTAGTGTCAATTTTTAGGCTCTTTTTACTTCACTTTTTGATTTTTGGCGCTTTTTTGAGTGTACCTCGAATTTTAGAAAAAAAGGGGGAAGATGCAAAAGTTGAAAGAAAAGTGGGGTTGAAAGTCAATATTCTTCCCCCAAATAGAAAATGATAGTTGTTTTACGTTCCCAGTAATGTTATAATAGTATTTTTCTTCTACTTTTTAATCGTTTCTCTATTCTGTAACTGATCAATCAGCTATACAATTGCCTACCCTTGATACTGATTCCTCCCCCTTTCTAGGTCTTCAATACATATGGATCCATGGGTAATGCTGCATTGCTACACAGGTATGGATTTACAGAGCCAGATAATCCATACGACATTGTGAATTTAGATCTCGAATTGGTACGACGATGGAGTTCATCTTTGTTTTCTCTTCGTTATAGTAGAAAGAGACTGTCACTGTGGAGACGTTTGGATTATTCTGGATGTGTTGGTCAAAATTCCGATTATTTTGAAGTCTCATTTGATGGGGTACCAGAAATTGAGTTGCTGATTTTGCTTTATATAATGTTATTACCGGACGAAGCATACAATGAGCTAGATCTTAGAGTATCAACCGAGTGGAATTTTGAAAAATCAACAAGCATTGTTCTATCAAAGAGAGAGAATGTTGCACTGGAAAGAGTTTCTGAAAAGGGAAAAGATTTGTTGCTGACAAAACGTGTGCGAAGTGCTCTTTTGTCACTTGCTGATATTCGGGAAAGTTCTTACGGTTTGAGGTCGTTAGAAGATGACATTGAAGCACTGAAAATGTGTTGTCCTGTAAGAGAGAGGAAGGTGTACCATTCTTTGATGCTTCGCGTGAGTGAGAGGAGGATTCTTGAGAAACTTAGAACCTATGCCTCTGCTAGTGATGGGTTATTTAGAAGTTCAGAGAAAGCCACTATGAGGAAGAAGTCAAAGAGGACATGATATGTGGGTATTTTAAATAATATTTGGGAGAATTTTGACTTTAGCCTTCATGTGTTTTGGTCTATTACGTTTCGGGGGTCAAAGTTTGTAGTCACCTTTGACCCTCAAAAAAACTTTTCACGACACTTTCTGAGTATTTTTTGGGTGACATTTTATGGCACTTCGGGTTTGCGTATTATTGTTAACTTTGATTCGAAATATGCCAGAACAATTGGGGGCTATAGTCCAGATCACCCATTTATATCTTTAGTTTATATCTTTGGTGCCCTCATTGGGCCTTGTTTTTTGGAGGGGTTCGATTTTGGTCCCCAATCATTTTTGCTTTCCTTGTTTAGCCCCTCAACATTCAGTTCTTAGCCTTTGGCGACCAAAATGACGTTTTGTTACACTGAGTATTTCACAAAGTGATCAGAAATATCTTAGAAAGTGTCGCAAGAACTCTTTCAGTGATTGAAGGCGAAGAAGTGAGATGAGGACCAAACTGGTTAAGCACATATAATTGGGGGCCAAATGCACAATAACCCTATTTCATCCTAATGATTGCTGCATATACTATGCCAAGGTATGGAGTGTCTGCTTCATTTGTTTCATGAAGAAAATTTTCTGAGCCTTTTTTGAATTAAACATGGTGGAAAAAATATCCACCATACAATGCCGCAGGCAGCAGTTGATAATTGCACTAACGGTGTGTTTAAGAACCCAAATTCCATGTTTTGAAATTGGAATTTGAAAATGTTCGGTTATAATTTAAAAGTTATGAAAGCGTTTGACTGTAAACATGGCAAATGCGTGAAAAATAATTTATTTGGATGAGAAGTTGGAAACCGAGTGGAAAAATATGACTTTTAGGTTCTACTTTTTCTATTTTCCATGGAAATCAATTTTTTGGTGGGTGGATAAGAAATATTTTTCACTAAAAATGAGGTTTGAGAGGGAGCACTTATTATGTGAATGAGAGGTCGTACCTTGGAGCGAAGTGCCCTCGCTCAAGCAACGGTTGGTCTCGGGTTCGAGACTTGTGAGCGATCTCTTCATATTATAAAGTGTTGCGCTAAAGCAAGACTATCTCTAGCGATCAAGACGATAAAACTCACTCGGGAATTTTATCATACACTTGGTGTGCGAAAAATACTCAAGATCTTGTGCTCAAAATGAACTAGTGTGCAAACTCCCAATCAAATCAATCAAGCATCAATGAAGAGACGATAAAAACATAAAAGCAATCAGCAAAGAAAAACAACGATATACCGTGGTTCACCCAAATTTGGGCTACATTCACCAAGGAGGATTTCTTCTTTCTATAGATAAATGAAGGAATTCAAAGGTTATACACACACAATTTATCTCTCTTAGAAAGTCACTCACAATCTCACAAGAACTTACCTCTCAAATGGAGCTCTACCTCTTTTTAGCTTTGACAACTCTCAAAATAGCTCTCAAGCATGTCCTCTCCCAAAACCTAGAAATAACACTTGTATTTATAGATTTGAGCCAAAATGGCAAATTTGTAAATAAACCAAAACGCAAAAAAAAAAAGGAGAGCCAAAATCAACAAACTCCACCTTGGCGATCCTGACGATCCAACCAATCTCTAGAATGCTGAAATAGAACCTGCTTGAAGACCATCCCACCATCTACCAACCTAATGCGATTCCCCCAGGCGATCCTCATGATCCAACCAAACTTGGAATACAAACATCAAATCCGCTCGAAGATCATCCCGACATCTAACAAGCTAATACACTCCACCCGACGCTAAGCCACCCCAAACTTCAACCATGAAGTGAGATACCGCAAGTCTTCACTCCAAGACTCCAAATGACTCCACCCGCCGAGGAACCAAGTTCTAAATTAAGAGCTCCATCTCATGCATTTGAATGCTTCCCATATAACCATAGCATACACCTTCTTTACACGAAACATTCAAACACATCAACACCATCTTCCTCCTTGAGAAATTAACCACGGATGAGAGGGAGAATTCCTTACCTCTCACACCCTCCAAATCTCACCCTTAAAAGATGTACCAAGTCTTTGTCACGAAAGACTCCCGTTTACCAATGCTCGCAAACAATCACCCATCGACCTTCCTTGAACTAGCTACACACACCTCGAATCCATCACAGTCCCACACCTCCTCGATTCCAATCGGCCAATGCATGTGTGCAACTAAACCGAGTCAACATCTCCCGTTGGCCCTGGAGGGGGACTTCGATCCATCCCCTCCACTAGTAGGTACTATCTTATCACTACCGTCTAGTCTCGGAAAGCTAGCACCCAATGTCTCCGCTTTGTTCACAAACGAGACATGCCTTGAACGTTCGATCACTTGTGCACACCGCTTTCCCGTCTTCCTCGAAGTCTGATTTAGACGATACAACCCCTCTCTCTCCTCTCCCCTCGCTAGGACCATACAACCGCGTGTGACTTTCAAGACTCCACCCGCCACCGACACCCGACAACCCTTGGAATCCAAACGGCTAATGGATATCAAATTCTTTCGCAACTTTGGGACATAGGCCACACCACCCAATGTGCGTTCCACCCCTTCGAACATCTTGAGCTTCACCGTCCCGACACCCTCAACGACGACTTTCTCTCCGTTAGCCAAAGACATGGAACCTTTTTCATTTTCCGTGAAAGTCTCAAAATATTCCCTATTGGAGCAAACGTGATCTGACGATCCCGAATCTAATATCCAATCATCTTGGGAAAGAGAGTTAACCTTAGAGATTATGAAAAGTTCTCCAAGTTCATCTTCATAATTCGCACTCGCTACCGTTGTCCTCTCAGAATCAACCTTGCCCTTAACCTTGTCGTTCCACAAAGGACATTCTCGGATCATATGACCCCATTCCCGATACTTGTAGCATTTCCGCCCTTTACCACCAACACCCCTCGATCTAGACCTACTACTGTCATTAAATTCTCGGTTGGAGTTCCTCTCGCCATTTTGCCCACCTCCGTCTCTCGCCGTAACGCCTTCATTATGAGAATACCCGTCACCTCCACCTTCCTTCTTTCTCATCGTGACATGAGATTGAATATCTTGCACAACCTCGTTGCACTGGAGCGTAGACTTCCCAAATATGAGAGTGGCCACAAAATGCTCATATGAATCGGGTAATGATGCAAGCAACAACAATGCTCCTCATCAATGAATTGAACATCTATCCGATTCAAGTCATTTATCAAGGCATTAAAAACATTGATATGCTTCATCATATCCTCACCCTCCTTCATCTCAAGCTTGAAGAGTTTCTTCTTGAGGAACAATTTATTTGACAACGACTTTCCCAAATAAATCTCTTCTAGCTTATCCCACATGCCTTTAGCCGTGGTCTCCGTTATCACGTTATTCAATACATCATCCGTGATAAGCATCTCAATACACGAAGCCGCTCTTTGATCAATGTCAATCCACTCGAATGAGTTGCTTTTGTATGAAGTATTCCCCCAACAATGCTAATTGCAACCTCCGTTGGACAAGAACGCCTCGCATTCGTCTTTGCCATAATTCGAAATTGATCTTTTCATCAAAAGCCTTCATGTCCGTCTTCATTGAGCCACTTGATCCAAAACTCGGATCCCATCTCTTAGAGCCTCCACTAATAGAGGTTGATTCTCTAGTACTCTCCACATTTTTCGTCATTTGTAACAAAAATAAAAGCTATGCCAAAATTGCCAAAATTGATTCAACCTCAAACCAAAATACCGGGCAAACAATGCAACCAAAGCTCTGATACCATTTGTTGCGCTAAAGCAAGATTATCTCTAGCGATCAAGACGATAAAACTCACTTGGGAATTTTATCAAACACTTGGTGTGCAGAAAACACCCAAGACCTTGTTCCCAAAATGAACTAGTGTGCAAACTCCCAATCAAATCAACCAAGCATCAACGAAGAGACGATAAAAACATAAAAGCAATCATCAAAGAAAAACAACAACGATATACCGTGGTTCACCCAAATTTGGGCTACATCCATCAAGGAGGATTTCTTCTTTCTATAGATAAATGGAGGAACCCAAAAGTTATACACACACACAATTTATCTCTCTTAGAAAGTCACTCACAACCTCACAAGAACTCACCTCTCAAATGGAGCTCTACCTCGCTTTAGCTTTGATAACTCTCAAAATAGCTCTCAAACATGTCCTCTCCCAAAACCTAGAAATAACACTTGTATTATAGATTTGAGCCAAAATGAAAAAATTGTAAATAAACCAAAACGCAAAAAAAAAAAGGAGAGCCAAAATCAACATAAAGCAATATGGGAGTAAGACTAGTAGACATCCACCTCTCTCAAACCCTGCAGTGAAGTGGGATTCTTGTGCACTGGGCACGACCTTTTTTTGAACTTGTTATGCGAATGAGTTTTGTTTTTGTATGAAGTATTCCCAATCAAGGTACTACAAAGGAAAAACGTAAGTTAAAATAACTATTTTTCATGTCAATCAAACATACCTTGAAATTATTCAAAGTCCATTACATTCTATTGAGGTTTCCAGACACAAACTGTGGTGAAGGTATAGCTGAATTTGGTAAAACTGAAACCTATCGTTATTTGTGTAGCAGTTGGACCAATTATAATTTCATATCAGTTATTTATTTATCTAAATAGAGATTTATTGGATATGGAATTATCAAATACTCTTTGTTAACTCACTTTAAGGAGGGTTAACAAAACCTTCTAATGTGATTTGTTAAAACATGTACAACTCATTAAAAAAATGTAGCTTGAGTCATTCATGTTTCAATCAATCACATTTGAGAATAATGTTAACCCTCATTTGGTTCGGGTTAACAAATTTGTACTCCTCTGGTTATACTTGATAAGATGTATATCTATGAGTTTTTGCCAACTGAATACTGATTAAAACATGCCATTTGGTATATTTAATTCACATTTTATGAAATTGTTATATATATATACACGCACTAGTTGTACACGTGCGTTGCACGTGTGATATAATCCGGATATTAAATTTAAGCATTATAAGTAGGGAGCATTGCATATTATAAGTACATAAATCCATTACCATTTAAGAAATTCATACCAATGGTATGTTTTATTGGTAAATACTTTGAAATTATTTTAATCAAATAAATTCATGTGATATAAGCACAATTTGAACATGATTTAAGTCCAAAACATAAGTAGGGAGTAAGTCTTAAAAAATCAAGAACGTAGGGGATGAACAAAATGCATAATTTGAAAGTTGCCCAAAGTTTCGTATTGGGGTTTCTAACATGAAGAAGTTGTATCGTACCATCTTCTAAGTCAAAATTTCTGACATGAAGTTATGCCCTTTTTTTCAAGTCAAAATTATGACTTGTGTTCGTGAATGTTATCGTGTCTTGTCATGTAATTCATATATTTAATTTGATTTTTCGTATATTATGATGTTTATTTGGGTGTAAAAATTATAAATTGTGTAAGTTGGGTCATTGAGCCTCTAAAGATTTTCATTTATAAAATATAATGGAATTTCCTTCAAATGGACAACTAAAGCATCGAAATGATATTCACGTAGTTGAATTCATTATTCAATATCTTTTTCGAATTTGCGCTAAATTAAAACAAATGAAGAAGAAAATGGTTAAATATGAAGCACCTTATACTCTTGACTCACTTGAGTCTACATTGTATAAGTGCTCATCTAGTTTGAAAATTGTGACAAAATTAAAGTCCCATTCCCTAGATATCAAAGAGCCTCAGATTCTTCTAATGCCACACTATTCAATTGAAGGTATAAATCTCAATCACACACACACTAGGGTTGCATACATTGTTCATATACTGCATTGATTGATTGTGTGTGAGTTGTGTGTATTAAATCCCATTTAACTTGATTTTAATAGTTTTTGAGAATTTTAAATGTTTTTTGAAATTAAAACTTGGCTTATAAAACTTTTAGGGTCATTCTATAATTACGGTTATTTCCATTTCATACCCGAAAGTTGGGTTGGGTAGGATCCGAAAGCGCTTGAGACTTCAGGGGAGTTGTGTAAATATTTTCAAAACACGCGTGTGAGAGTTCATCCTGTCCCTACACCTGTCAACCTTATATCGGCTAGATTTGTGTTTGTTGTAAGACTCATAACTCGTGTATTATCTCAACCATTTGATCTATGTTATCAACGCTCTGCATGCGTTTAAGCCCAATCCAAGTGAAACCTCTCTTGACCAATCAACATATACTCTTTCCATCGCTTTTATTACACCGTTGGATCAAAGTCAATTGGCCCAGACTAAATCTCAGCCATTGATTTGATGAGCCATTCTTGAACCTTCGCCTCTCAGTATAAAAGGAAGCCAAGTCTCTGCATTTGAGGACTTTTGCCAGTTCGTCCAAATAGAGATAGAGAGAAGAAAGAAAAGAGAAGAGAGAGCGAGAAGAGAGAAACCAGAGAGTAAACCCTAACCTGTTTCAAACCCTAAACTCATTTTTCCAAAATCGTTTACACCAAACACCATACCTGAGTGTTTGAGAGTGATTTTGGTAGAGGTTTGAAGGTTGTTTGAGAGTTTTATCCTCTGAGTTCGAGATCTTACTTACAACTTAGGCACTTCATGTTAGATCTCTATTTATTTTTTATAGAAACTGTAGATCTGGCTATTGCATGTCATATTACACTTAGATCTGCATATTTTAGTTTCTCATCTTGATAAATCGTATTTGTTGATTAAAGTTTTTTTGTAAATGTTTTTAGCAACTCAAGAAGCAACAAATCTATTTTCTGTTTTTAGTTCTTATGAAACAAGACTTATGACCTAGTTGGAATCGCAATTGGTGGTTTACAATTTCAAAACTCCTGAAATTGTTTAAGACCTTGGCAGTTTTCCGAGCAAGGTAACCTTGGATTCTGGGATTATTTGAAAGGTCAAATAAAGTCTTTTGTTTCTAAAGAAGAGATAAACTGAAAACAACTTCATTTAGATCTGATCTGTAATTTTCTAGGACTTGTTTGTATAAATAAGTGTGCGTGTGTGCATGCATGCGTTAGAACACTGTCACAAACACTTGTCACACTAAAACACAAGAAGTGTTGGCTGTAAGATCTTGAAACGTCAAGAGTCGACGTAAAGCTGGAACAAAGTGGAGAAGTTAGCAAACTGAGAAAGCCACATCAACATCAGAACTGCAGAAAAGTTAGAATCAAACCAGTGGGTACGTATTCCAAACTTGTATAGGTATGTTTTGTGTGCATGTGTGTTATATAGTTTGTAACTTGAATATTTTGTTTTAGTGGATTTTTGGTTTCTGACTTAGAAGTCACCGTGGATGTTTCCTCAGTTGGGTGAGGTTTTACCACGTTAAAAACGCATTGTCCTTAATCTTTCTACATCTCCTCATCTCATTCTTGTGGGTGTGCTAATTTAGTTGACTCAATCTGTTTAGTTCTGGTTTTCAAAACTAGTTACAAAATCTTGATCATATCTCGTACATTTTTCATTAAACACATCTTGTGATTAACCTGTTTTGATTTAAAGAAAAGAGTTTCTCCAAAAAAAGTTCGGAGTTACTTAGACTGTTTAATCCTGAATTAAACGACTTGAGTAACGACTTTGTCAATTGGTATTAGAGCTTTGATAATTCTTTTTAAAGATCCTGTGTTTCTGAATTTTTTTTCTTAAAATCAAAGAAAGGACGAGAAATCTGAAAGATTTGGTAACTTGTCCAGACCTCCTCTCTTTGATGGAAACAACTTCCCTTGTTGGAAAGTAAGGATGGTTGCTTTCATACAAGGAACCTTAGGAGATGATGTCTGGGATATTGTTGAAAATGCGTATACTTATTCGACTAAACCAGCCACTGAAGGAAGCAATGAGAGGATTAAGAAAGTGTTAAGTGAATTCACTCGAGAAGAGAAGCAAGCCTCTCTGAACAATAACAAAGGCAAGAATGCCATTTTTATGTCTATAAATGAATATGAGTTCAAAAGGATCTCATCTTGTACCACTTCTAAGGAAGCTTGGGATACACTGGTTACTGCACATGAAGGTGACACTAGAGTTAAGGTTGCTAAAACACAAATGCTTATCCAGCAGTATAACTCTTTAATCATGTCTGACTCTGAGTCATTTGATGACTTTTACATGAATTTGACTGATATTGTGACGAAATTACATGCTAATGGGATAACTTATAATAGACATGAAATCGTCTCTAAAATTCTAAGGTCATTAACACAGAGATTTGATAACAAAAGATATGCTATTGAGGAATGAGTGATCAAAATCTCACTCTCGAATTACTCAGTAGTAAACTGAGAACTGTGGAAATGGAATTAGAATTTAAGAAACAATTGTCCCAGTCCCATAGGAACAGACTAGTTCCAATTTGAGTTTTTCCTCTAAGCTGATGAAACCTGAGCTTAGTATTCCCAATAATGATTATGATGAGGAATGTGATATAAATAGTTTGGATAATCAAATTGCTTTGATTTCAAAGCAATTTAAGAAGATTGTTAAATTTAGAAATAAAATGGCAAACAGACAAGGTAAGCCAAATTATCTAACTTGGTATAACCACAAATCTCATGAGAAAGGTCAAGACAAACATCACAAGGACATTCATACGAGACCTAACAAAGACTTCAAGAATATTGAATGTTTTAGATGTGGTGAATTGGGTTATATAGCACAAGATTGTTGAGTTAACTTGAACACGACCAATAAACATACTAGGGCCAACATTTGCAAGATATGGGATGATTCAAGTGATTCTGAAAATGAGGACCCTGAGTCATCTACTGTTTTTGATCCTTGCATGTCTTTCTTTGCTAAGATAGTCTATAATGATGATATGCATGTCCCTATGTCTGAGAATGATGTTAGTAGCTCTACTTCTGTTGTTATGAATCATGCTGCTACTGGTTTAGATGCTTTAATTTCTGAGAACAATGCTGGTTCTACTATGGGGTGTGTCAGTTAAAGGGAAGACGATAATGACGATATCAATGTGTGTGTGAGTTCAATAAATGAATCCTTAGGGGTCACTTCACACACTACACTTAGTGATTCTGACACTGAAGACCTCCCTGATATTCACATACTCTATGCCAAGACTCTCAAGAAAAGCACTAGACTAGAGAAGATAGTGAAAGATCTCACTAAGAAACTAGAAGACCTAAGTCTAATGGTTAAACTTAACGTTGAAGAGTATACTATCCAATATATAAATCATGAAAATGAAGTCAAATGTTTTGATAAAAACTTGAAGAAATTGATTGAAAAAAATGAAACTCTGGAGAAAAAATATAAAGGGACATTATTGGAATTGGAACAAGCTAAAGAAAAGACAACAACTGTTTTAAAAAAATTTGCTAAATTTGAAAATAATTCCAATTGTTTTGATGGTTTTGTTGCTGATTCTAAAACCAATTATGATGATCGAACTGGAATAGGATTTTGCCCAAATTCAAAGACACAAATTAAAAACTTTGAACCAATCAAGTTTGTGTCAGGTGGCAAAAGACCTATAGAAACCTGTCCAGATTTTCAAGCCTTAAATGATGAGTTTGACAAAAAACAACAAAAGTTGAATATTGGGGAATCGAGTCACTCTAAGTGTGATAGTTGGTCTAAGTCTAAATACGTCTGCCCTCCAATTAGGAAGAGTGTTTCTTCGTTTCAAACTGTACTCCCTAGGAATACGGTTCAACGTCAAAATCTCATGAAACCTATGTTTAGAGATTTTCCTAAGGAGATACCATCTTCAAGCAATCTATATTGCTCATACTGTGACATATACGGTCATTCCTTTGAAGGTTTCTACTTCAGATTTTTAGTAAAACCTGTATGTAATACTCCTTTATACCAAAACTTTAACTACTCTAGGAGAAGGCGTAACAATTATGTCCTGCCTAGACAACCAGATAAAAACTCTAACTATAGAAAGAGAAAGACTAAGCCTAAAAGATCTTTTCCAAGAAGGATTCCTAGGAACATTCCTAAACCAAATGCTCATATCCTTCATAAAACTCAAATACATACGCAAAATATCTTTCAACAAAAATCAAATGCTCGCAAATTTTATCAAATGAGAGCAAATATGCGAAAAACAAAAACAAGAGCTATTTGGGTTAGAAAAGATGAGCTATTGCCCTAGATGAAGTGTAACACTGTGATTACTGCTTTAAAAGCTGAACACACTCCCTCTGGTTGGTATTTAGACTCTGGGTGTTCAAAGCACATGACTAGGGATGATACAAAACTTTTAAACAAAACCAGCTTTACTGGAGGAAAAGTTATTTTTGGTGATGGTGTATCATCTCAAATCATTGGTAAAGGAACACTCCAAGAAGAAGGAATGCCTGTTCTTGAAAATGTTCTTCTAGTAAAAGGTCTTAAGGCTAATCTACTTAGTATTTCGCAATTTTGTGACTCAAATCATACTGTCACCTTTTCAAAGAATAATTGCAAAAATTTAAATGAAAAAGGTGAGTGCATAATTACAGGACTCAGGACTCCTGACAATTGTTATACTGTTTAGAACAGTACTGAGGTCTGTAACATTGCCATAATGGATGACAATGAAATATGGCATAATCGAATGGGTCACATAAATTACGATAGCCTTAGTAGATTGTCTTCACAAGAAATAGTCAGAGGAATTCCAAAGATCAAACCCATTTCTAACATTGTCTGTGGTTCATGTCAGGAAGGAAAAATTGTTAAAGCACCTCATAAGAAAGTTAAAGATATCCTTTCCTCTAAACCCTTGAAGCTCATCCATATGGACCTAATGGGTCCTTCTTGTACTATGAGCATATGTGGATACAGTTACATTCTAGTTATGGTAGATGACTTCACCAGGTTTACTTGGGTAGCCTTCTTAAAACAAAAGTCTGACACTTTCAGAACTTTTTTAAAAATCTTACTTCGTATTGAAAATGAGAAGGACACTCAAGTAAATAGGATTCGTTGTGATAGAGGAGGAGAATTCATAGATATAGGTGT
Source organism: Sambucus nigra (assembly GCA_949130495.1). Lineage (NCBI taxonomy): Eukaryota > Viridiplantae > Streptophyta > Magnoliopsida > Dipsacales > Adoxaceae > Sambucus > Sambucus nigra. Next base: position 228,493,656 of record OX422219.1, read on the forward strand.
TATAGAGTAATGTGACTATAATGGTTACAAACATGAATTTAGTGCTTCTAAGACTCCTCAACAAAATGGAATTGCTGAGAGAAAGAATCGTACCCTTCAAGAGATGGCTAGAGTTATGATTCAAGCTAAGTGTTTACCTAAATATTTTTGGGTAGAATCAATTCGTACTGCTTGTCACATTATTAATAGGGTCTATCATAGGAAGAATTCAGAACAAACTCCTTACGAACTATGGTATGGGAAGAAGCCCAATCTTAAATATCTTAGAACTTTTGGTAGTACATGTTATGTCTGTAAAGACAGAGAACACTTATCCAAATTTGAGACTCGTGGAGATAAAGCTATTTTCTTAGGATATTCTCCTGACAGTAGAGCGTACCGTGTCTATAATCTTCGCACAAAGACTTTAATGGAATCCATAAACGTTATTGTAAGTGACACTACTGTTGAGAGCAAGACTGGAGAACCAATTATTGTGGAAGAGTTTGAAAATGTTTTAGAAAAAGACTCTCCAGAAATAGATGATTCCTTACCAATTGAGAAACCTGAAGTACCTATCTGGGTTTCTAAATATCATCCTATAGATAACGCTGTTGGTAAACCTTGTGAGCCTGTACGTACAAGATCTCAATTAAGAAACTATGCTCATTATGCATGTTTTATTTCCCTTGTGGAACCAAAGAACGTAAATAAGGCATTGAATGAACCTCAATGCATTTCTGCTATGCAGGAAGAACTTCTTCAATTTGTCATTCATGATGTTTGGTATCTTGTACCTAGGCCTGATCATAAAAATATTATTGGCACACGTTGGTTATTTAAAAATAAAACTGATGAAAGTGGGATAATCATTAGAAACAAAGCCAGATTAGTTGCTCAAGGATATTCTCAAATTGAAGGAATAGATTTTAACGAGACATTTGCACCTGTTACTCGCTTAGAATCTGTTCGTCTTCTCTTTGCCATAGCTTGTTACTTACATTTTACGCTTTATCAAATGGATGTAAAGTCAGCCTTCCTTAATGGAATCTTAACATAGAGACCTATGTTGAACAACCAAAAGGGTTTATTGACCCTCAGTATCCAAACCATGTTTATCGTCTTAAAAAGGATTTGTATGGTCTAAAACAAGCGCCAAGAGCCTGGTATGAGCGTCTTTCCAATTTTCTCTTAGATAAAGGTTTTAAGAGAGGTGGAAATGATCAAACCCTATTTGTCAAACATTTTGACAAGCATATTATTATAGCTCAAGTTTATGTTGACGATATCATTTTTGGATCAACATCCCCTTCAGAAGTTAAATCTTTTTCTGAAATTATGCATAAAGAATTTCAAATGTCTCTTATGGAGGAGTTACAATTTTTCCTGGGTCTTCAAGTCAAACAAAATTCAGAAGATTTATTTGTATCGCAATTAAAATATGCTTTAGAGATTGTCAAAAAATTCGGGCTTGAAAGTGCTAAAGAAGCTAGAACTCCCATGAGTACTACGGTCAGATTATCTAAGGATGAGAGTGGAAAATCCATAGATCCTACTCTATATCGTAGTATGATAGGAACCTTACTGTACCTTACTGCCTCGCGTCCTGATATTATGTACGCAGTTTGCGTGTGTGCCCGGTATCAAAATAATCCTAAAGAGAGCCACTTAATATGTGTAAAAAGAATCATTAAATACATAAAAGGCACTCCAAATTTAGGACTCTGGTACACCAATGGTACTCCTAGTACTATAATAGGATACACTGATGCCGATTGGGCCGGGTGTACTGACGATAGTAAGAGCACATCAGGGGCGTGTTACTATATCGGTAATAATTTGGTAAGATGGAGTAGTAAGAAACAAAACTGCACTTCTTTATCCATAGCTGAATCTGAATACATAGCCGCTGGTAGTTACTGTGCTCAATTACTTTGGCTTAAGCAAATGCTAAATGATTACGTTATTCAAGAAGATCAACTGCATCTCTATTGTGATAATCAAAGCGCGATCAATATCTCTAAAAATCCTGTTCAACACTTGCGAACAAAACATATAAAAGTTAGACATCACTTCATACACGAATTAGTTGAGACTAAGGAATTAGAAATCAATTATCTTCCTACTGATTTTAAGCTCGCATATATGTTTACCAAACCTTTGGATTACAATAGATTTCTTGCTTTGTGAAAATCGATAGGAATGGTTTGTGCTGAATAAACTCCTACGACTTAAGTATTTTTCTCTTTGTCCAATTGAGACAAAATGGGGGAGAATTTTGAGTCTTATGAGTTCATTTTTTATTGTACATTTGATTAATAAGCTTGATCTTAGTGTTATTTGCAGGAATTTGTACAGTTGTATTCAACAGATGTTATTAGGATATTGGTTTGTAATTAGTTGAGTTATGTAATTTTCTTTTTCTAGGAAATGGGTAGATATAATTTTTGTATAGGAATAGGTGATAATACGCAAATATTGCGTATTTCATCTGTCGAACCTACGCATTTTAACACCCTCAGGTGCCTTAATCTCTATATTTAAGCCCGTTAACCAGACAACCTCGGTCTGTATTGTTAACATGCTATATGAGGTATAATTGGGCTTTTGTAGGTATTTAGGTACTAATAATGGAGTTCGGACTCATTCCGCGCAAGATCCGTACGCAATCGCACGTTCAAGGGCAATCCAGTCATTTCACTGTTTGGCACCTGGCTCGACATCTACACGAAAGTTGTATCCCTCCTCGCAAGCTTCGCGTGGCCACGAACGGTGCGCGATTCCGATCCCGAATGAAGAAGTTACGTCGATTTTAGCGGAGAAGAAATGCAAGCCAAAATAGGGGAAAATGCAGTCTGCCCTGCTTGATCGATCGATCGACCAAAATGGTCGATCGATCGACCCTTCACAATTTTGCCACGATTTCAATGGTCGATCGATCGACCAAAGGGGTCGATCGATCGATCCCCTGTTTCAGCAGATATTTTTGCCTTCTTTTCTTTTATTTCCAACTTACTATATAACCCAATTTTGTGTAATATTCAGATATATTATTCATACTTAGTTTTAGAAGACATTTTAGGTTAGGGTTTGGTTTTGAGAGCTCATCTTCTTCTCTTCTTGGATTGACAACCATTTGGTTTTGTAAGATTGAACTATTCACTTCCATCTCCTTTAATATAGCTTTGTTCTTCATTTTTCACTGCTTTGTAATTTAGTTTCCATGCTTTGTAGTTAGTTTAATTGCTTTAATTCTTGCTTTCCTAGTTTAATTAATATAATGTAGTTTAATTCACGTATTGTCCCTAAATAAATAGGGTCGGGATTTCGTTCTGCCACTTTTCGGGCCCCGAGCTCCGGAAATTAGGTTTTGTGCAAAATTACGTTTAATTGAACCCGCGTGAATTAAAGTCGGATTGTTACGCATTTAACTTTCTTTGTCATGCAACGTTAGTGTTTAAAGCGATAATCCGAGTTTAATCGGCGTATGACCAATTTTCGGTTAAGTGTTTATTCTCGCAACTTTGGCTTAAATTCCTTATTGTGTGAAGTTTATGTTTAATTGATAATGCTCGATTAAATTGCTTTCGAGCCGGACTCTTGATTAGTAGTTGTTTCGATCTGTATGGTTGGATGATATCCCGATCCTCGCTTTACTTTTATTTAGACTTAACTTATTCTTTTCTTTTACTTACAACCAACCATCACCTTTTTACACTTTTATTCCTGAATTAATGATCTGTTACAATCTATCACACATTCTCTGTGGATTCGATACCCGACTTACCGCTATACTTGTATCGCAAGTGTAGTCGTAACTTAAGTTTGTTTGTATTGAGTCGGCGAAACTAAAACAACGATCGGCGTTTGACGCGCACCGTTTTTTGCACCTCTAATCAAAATGGCGCCGTTGCCAGGGAGTGTTTTGTTATAGATTGTAATTGTCTTATTAGTTCGTAGTATTCTTTCTTTTGTATTTGTATTCTTTCTTTAAACCTTTTTTGCAGGACTTCCACATTTGAGCGCCTAGAAATTCTTGAATTATCCCGCGCGCACAACTTCTTTGTGGAATTCGCCTTCTCGAGCCTTTGTTGGGGTAAGCATTTCTTATTCTAACTTGTCTGGGAATCCTAATGATAACTCCCAAAATTTCGGTAAACCTATGACTTTTGTTCAATACTTGCAATCCCCAAAAGTTGCAACATCTAAAATGACATTGGGTGAGTATTACAAAAGTCAAAGTTTGGATTACATTAATTTTGGGGGTGATCATTTTGATTCTGGGTCACAAGATCCTTATGATAAGAATTTCGAATCAAATTGTAATCATTTTCAAAATTCTTATGTTAATGATTTTGATTGTAGTCCCGAGAACAATTTCCAAACTTTCCATTTCCAAGAATCCGCACCTCGCCCTATGACTTTCGATGAGGGTTTGCGCATGCTTGAAAATGAGAGGATTGAAAACCGTTATCGGGAAGAAAATCGTTGTTGGGAACACGAGTTGGATTTACTATTTGAATCCGACGACGACTTTTCTTTGGAGACTGTCGAAGTCAAGGACTGTTTTGAACCAAATGAGGACTTCGTTCCTACTTTGGAACAAATCATCCTTGACTTTACCCACGGTGTATTAGAGAATGAAAACGAGGACGAAAAGGGCATAGTATCCATTTGCAATGAATTCGTTTCTTCTTTGATTTTCAAAGAAGAAAGTTTCATTGTAAACGATCCTATTTCTTTCGAAATTCAATTTTCAAGCGATGTTCACTCATCGCCTGAGATTGAATTTCTTTCATCCCCGTCTTTATTCTATACTGTCACACCAATTCTAGTACCCGATGAATCGGTTCAAAACTTTACAGCTTCAAACCGTTTCACCGACGAGGAGTACTCGCTCGAGCCGCTTTCCATAACGACATCTTTGCCCTCATGTGCGCCGCTTCCCATTCCAACTTTAAAATACTTGGGAGTTGATTCAATTTTTCTCGGCCCACACGTGTATTTGTCTCCCCTCCTATCCAAATCCCCCATCCTCCCTCCCAAAGTTTCGATTGGGGATAATTCACTTTTATCGCCTTACACATGCCTTCCGTCGTTTGAACGGAATTCCTATTTTCCGGGAGGCATGTATGTTCAGGAGGGTCCACCGTTGATCCGCCAAATTCAAATTGTGTTTTGGATGGACCCTCAAAAGTTTCAACTTTTAGTATATAGCTAATTAGAGTTCTAAATGTAGTTGTATATAGTTAACTTCTTAATTTTCATCTTTTCTTAATTTAGTCTAGTGTAATTAGTTAATCTCTTTTTATGTTTTTTGTGTATGCTTGGTTCTAACTCTTTTGTAGGTTCAACGGACTTGAATTTGCGGAGACTATGCGCCCCGGCACACATTTGTTAAGAAAACGATAAAAAAAGTCACAAAAATATTTTTTCTTTATTTTTCACACACTCATTCTCACGCATTTGCATTTGTTTTTTCTTTTTTCTTTTATTTTATTATACATTTTGTTGTGAACATGCGTGTGTGTTGCTCGTTGTACATATTTTTAATTTTTTGGTTAGCATAGGCCTATGTATGTGCATATTTTAGCCTAAGTCTATGTAATTTTGTTTTATTTATATTTTTATATTTTTTTATTTCATATTTTTATATATTTATACTTATATATACTATATATATACTTATATATATTTATCTTACTTATTTCCCCCCCATATGCCCCATAATTGCAATCCCCCCTCCCCCCCCCCATTTAAAAACAGGAAGCAGTGGGCATTTTGCTGTTTGATCGATCAATCGACTCCCAGGGGTCGATCGATCGATCGACCAGTATAGCCGAATCTGCTTCTTTTTTCCCCCTTTCTTCTTCTTTTCTCTCTTCTCTCCTCTTAACCTAATTCGTGCCCTAATATTTCCCCCACCACATTTCCTTAATTTCAACCCTTTTTCTACACTTGCAAGGTATAATTCTTCCTACTTTATTATGTGTTTGTAGATTTTGGTTGATTTTTGTCGTAATTTCCATGTTTTATCCATTATTTGACATTTATTGAATGTGTTGGTTTATCCCTGATTTGTGTTGTTCCAACCGATTTATCTTGTGATTGTTGATGTATATCCACTCATCAACACATATGTATTGTTGCATTGTTGTTTTGTTCATGAGTGGGGCTCTTTTGTTGGTTCAAATGGGATTTTCGCACCCTCATTTCACATTGTGCACGCCAAGTGTTCGCTAAAATGCCCCAACCAGTTTTCAATCCAATTTTTGGCGCACACTTGGGTGATTTTTACTCATTGTCATATACCGACACATTTTATCCCAATGTTGAATTTTTCCCCTCGGTTTTGCGCACTTGCACCCCCATTTCAACTTGTACACTAACTAACCATTAATTACACTTACAATTTTTTTGTATTGCTTAATTCTTGTTTTGTAGGTTGAAATGGCACAATTGAAGAAATATGATTCCACTCTGTGCGTGCCCACCCATGGTTTCGAGGGGTTCCGTTGTAAGAAAGAACGGGAGTGGTTCCAGGCATATTTTGAGACTGCTCAGAGGCCGTTGGCCTACAATTTAGCCTGGAATTTTGCTGATTTGTCGGAGGAGGCGCGTGTTCTTTTGCGACGCCAATGATGGGAACCTTTTCTCATCATTAATGGCCACATCAATGAAGAGCTGATCAAGATTTTTTATGCGACACTAGTGGTGGTAAAAGGGGATGGGCCGACTATATACGAGGCCATGGTCCGAGGGGTGAGGGTACCATTCCGCCGTTCTGATTTGGCTGTCTTTATGAATGTACCGAACCCAATGGGGATGTTTTTGGTCTCACGAAATTGATTGAGACCCTTGCATCGGGGGAAGAATGGAAAAAAATGGCCTTCCGTTCGGCTGCAATGGAGGATTTACTGAGACTACTTCACTATATCAATGTCCACTCCTTCATGCTGACGAGCAACCGGTCAGAGGTGCGTCACAAGCACGCCGCATTTATCTACGCACTGATATATAATTTCGCAATATCATCTTGCCCAATATATTTCTGGATATGATGTGCGCGACGGCTAAGGAGAGAGCCAGGACATTTTCCCTTCCTTTTTCGGCCCTCATCACGAGGATTTGCTTATCGCATGGTTGCCCAGAATTCGACGCTGACCGCAAGCAGGACCCACTCGGGCTTCTCACAAAGAGCAATATTTTGAAGATGCTAAAACACGAGTGGGGGCAACCAGGGACCAAAAGATAGAGGGCAGAGGTAGCTGAAGAGCCCGACGACGAGGAGGCTAAGATTAGGATGGCAGAGCAGCGGCAGAGTTCGCAGGTGCCACCCACAGATTTTGATTCCCGCTTTGAGGCATATAGGGCACTGCAGGACCACCACTGGGAGGAGACCCAGCTCAGGTGGGCTACATGGGAGTCCTGCCTGGATCAGCATCAGATCGAGCAGCGACAGGAGCGGGCCGACCAGAGGCAGGCTAGAGCGCAGCACATGCATGAGTACCGGATGATGCAGCGGATGATGAGAGATCTTTATTTGCAGAGGCATGATTCGAACACAGCGCTACCTCCTCATTTTCAGGACCCTTCTGATCCTAGTGGTTTCGGTCACTAGGCTACTGTTGTACTGGGTCATATTTTTGTATTCTGGGGTCGGATATTATGTTGTATTTTTTATTTTATTTTTATTTTCTTTCTATTTTAGTTGTATTTTATTTAGTATTTTTGTATTGAACTTATGGAATGAGAAATGAAAATGTAGTTTGTGGTTGTTTATTCGATTTTGATGTGTGTGACCTTCTATTTTATAAAATCAAAAAGTTCACCATCAATTTATCTAGTATTTGCACTTCAGCCCCTCTATATTGTTGTGACCTGTGATATAGCTTCTTTTAACTTAATACTTCGGTATATATTCTTCCTTTGCTTTGTACTAACTTGTTTTGCAGATTCTTTGGACTTGTACTTATGGAGATCGCTCCAAATATGGGTAATATCATTTTTTTCCTATCTTTGTGTTGTGTTCTTTAATGGACACATTGGGAACAATGCAACATTTAAGTTAGGGGGTGTTGGATATTCTATCCATTTCATTATTTAGTCCTGGAATTTGACCATAATTTAGTTACAAAGCATGTTTTTGTTAAAAATTTGAAAAATTTCAAAAATATTTTCTTTCTTTTTTCTCCTTTGTTGGGCATTTTGCCTTTGTTTCCGATGATAAATTCTAATAATTGCCCGATCCATTAGATAACTCAACGATGCATGTTCTCGATTTTAAAAGTTATTAGACTTTAGTCCTTAAATCATTAATATTATGAATAACTTCATAAATTAAACTTTATCCCTTGAGCACATGCACTTTTATTGCCTTATTGATTTGGTTTAAGATTTTTATAACTCGGTATGCTTTGGTTGCATTGTATATACTTACACCGAGTGAGATTAGAGACTTATCTTCATTTGTGAGTGTATACACTATTCTTTCCTCTTTGAAAACATTACAGTCGTTGGTAATCTCTTAATTCTTTCATTGACCGTTCATTAATTGAGTTCATACTTGAAATGTATTACTTGAGCATGATTTTCATATATTGTTTTGACTCGAGAATCGTGTAAACTTTTGGAAATGATCATAGGCCCTCTTTTTATTTCACCCATATGACCTTGACCTCACCTTTTATATGCTCCCTAGTCAACCCATTTGAGCCTAAATACTAGCCTTTCGTTTCATTACCAAAAATCCCATAACCAACTCCAAATTGGAGTTATATACCATACATATTACCTTACATACCCTTGTTTGGAATTTTATTTGGGATTGAATGATATTGTTGTGTATTGTGGTTGCAATTTGTGCATGAAAAGAGTGAAAAAGAGAAGAAAAAGAGAAAGTTGAAAACAAAAGAAAAAAATGAGAAAAAGAAGAAAAGAAAAAGAAAGAGAAAGTTGTATATATTGTTTGTAGTGATTCAATAATCCTTGTTACTCTCTCGATTGTTATATCTGAAGCTTATTTGGACATCTTTGTCCAATTTTTAAATTACCCACTTTTTCCCATTATTCCGAGTTTCATCCCCAAACACTTTGAATCCGTATATACATCCCTTTCATTTAGTACCCTAACCTAGCCTAGATTACAACCCTATTACAAGTCCTATGTGATCTTAAGTATATGTAATTCAAATGTTTAAATAGTTTTGATAATCTGTGAAAATGCATTTCACCTTTTTTTTATGTGCGGTATCCTTTCACTTGAGATTACAGTTTTTATTTCCTATATAGCGTTCTTCATTTGTGACATGTGCGTGGCCTAGTTTCCATTTACATTTACTCCTTATGCCCGCATGTCCTGTGTGTTACCTCCCTGTTTCGAGTGAATTCATTTGATGAGTGTAATGCCCGTGAGGATTGACTTTTATGCATGTTTTGATATTTAGTATCCGAGTTATTTAAGTTTTTGCCAAATCATATTTTGCGTGTGCTCACTCCCCTCCCACATGTTAAAGTTTCAATTCATTGAGGTGTATTCTATAATGTTAATAACTGCGCACTTTTCACGTGAATTCGTTTGTTATGCTAACAACATGTTGAAATCTTGTTCGTATTGTTGAGTTTGTCGCATGTGATTGAGCATATTTTGAGGAAATTTTATGATGTTTGTGGGTATCATCCCTGAAAACCCTCACGAGACGACACTCGTCCACTAGGGTAACCTAGGGGTTTAACGGCTTATTGCATACGCTAAATGCAATCGAATCACCCGCGAAAGTGGCCTTATCTTTTTATTGCTTTTATACCATATTTTTGTACTATCTCCTGTTCTGGTTTACTTATTCTTCTTGTTGCATCCTATTTCATTGCTAGGGACTAGCAATGTGTAAGTTAGGGGGTGTTATAATACGCAAATATTGCGTATTTAATCTGTCAAACCTACGCATTTTAGCCCCCTTGGGTGCCGTAATCTCTATATTTAAGTCCGTTAACCAGACAACCTCAGTTTATATTGTTAACATGCTATATGAGGTATAATTGGGCTTTTGTAGGTATTTAGGTACTAAGAATGGAGTTCGGACGCATTCCGCGCAAGATCCGTACGCAATTGCACGTTCAAGGGCAATCTGATCATTTCACTGTTGGGAACTGGCCCCACATCTACACAAAAGTTGTAGCCCTCCTTGAAATCTTCGCGTGGCCGTGAATGATGCGCGATTTCGATCCCGAATGAAGAAGTTACGACGATTTTAGCGGAGAAGAAATTTAAGCCAAACCCTTCACAATTTTCCACGATTTCAATGGTCGATCGATCGACCAAAGGGGTCGATCGATCGATCCCCTATTTCAGCAGATATTTTTGCCTTCTTTTCTTTTATTTCCAACTTACTATATAACCCAATTTTGTGTCATATTTAGATATATTATTCATACTTAGTTTTAGAAGACATTTTAGGTTAGGGTTTGGTTTTGAGAGCTCATCTTCTTCTCTTCTTGGATTGACAACCATTTGGTTTTGTAAGATTGAACTATTTGTAACACCCCGTATTTTTGGTACATTTAATTTAATTAATTCGGAGATTCTAAATTACTTAGTGTGTTGTAATTTAATGAATTAATTAGAACAGAATAATGTATATAAATATTAATCTGGGATTGAATGGTTAATATTTAGGGAAAACTTATTTACTAAGTGAATAGTAATAATGTAATTACGTCGCCTCGAGTGTTAGTGACGAGGAGGTACTTATCACATTCGGAAGTCGGTATAAGACTATATGGGGTGGGGGATAAGTATTTTTATAAATTAATTCGGATGCAAATTCTGAGGGTACAGTTGAGTCCGGATGGGCCGAGATAGTCGGAAAAGTGTACCCGGGGATAGTGAACGGGTCACGGGACATTTTTAGACATAGCCGGGCCCACTCGGGGACATTTGGGTCACTTGGGCTTGGCCCATTAGTCAAAAAACGGGATTAAGTTAATTAATCTAATAAAAAGAAATAAGGGGGTGGCTGAACTTAATTAGAGAAAGCAAATTAAGGGTTAGGAAACCCTAACAGCAGCCAAAGCCAAATTGGGGATCAAAGAGAGCCATCAAAGGTCATCTTCAACCTTGGGATTTAGCTCCAATTCAGACTCTACGAACCTTAGGGCAAGTGGATAACTTGCAATAGCATTAAATCTGTTTTCGATTCATATTCATGTGTAGTGATTATGTAGAAATCCGTTTTTGGGTGTTAATGGAATGAATATGGGATTTTGAAAACAACAATTCTGATTTACGAAACTTGGGTGATGATTCTTGTAAAATATGATAATGGTGAGTTATTGCATATCTGATAAAATGTTATCTGCATATTTGGAAACGAATTTGATGATGAAATTTGGGGTATAAATGGACCTAGGGTTTATGAGGAAACTTTCCCCAAATCTAGAAACTGGAGTAAATGGACGAATTATTTATGTTGATGAATATTTTGGAGATCCCTAATGAGTTTCCTAATATGTACAAATGCTAAAAGAGACTTAGTTTCAGTGTAGAAGGAAATTAGGGTTTGCAGATTTTCGCCCATGGCTGTCCGTCTTCGCGAAGAAGACGAGTACCTGTTCGATCGATCGATCGACGCCATGAAGTCGATCGATCGACGGTCGGCAGACACGGACAGTTCGCCCAGTTTTATTTATATAGGATGAGATTTATATAAAAATTATTTTGTAATTAATTATTGTTGAGAAATTAATGCATGGGGTTACCTAATTAAATGTGAGTGAATTAATTAGGAGATGGGAGGAGAGATTTGGATGACACGTCAAAATTGGTTGAGTGACATCGAGGTAAATTATATTACGTAGTAATGGACTAGGAAATTTAGAGTCGGGATTTAGACTCGGGTGAGGTTAATTCGGGCTATGAGATTTAGTCCAATTAAATGGTGAGGGCAACATTAAAAGTAACTGAATTTATTAATGTGCTATTATTAATAATTCGAGTTGGGTAATAACCTCATAATAAAAATGGAAAAGGCTTGTGTCACGGGTTAGTACACGGTGTAGCTGGAACATTTTTATGTATGTATATATATATATACGGTGTGTGATAGTATATATATATAGTGTATGCCTTAATATCAGTGGTTAGATATTACTATACTCTAGTGCTATAGGGGGAGGTTACGAGCAGTGGATGAATCCCCTAGCTTGAGGAGTAGGGCGAGTAGATTCCCAGGTCATAGCGTCCGTTGCAGGGGGTGAGGGGCATCTCACTTTCCGGGAAGGAATATGACCGCCTCCAATCGTATACTAAACCAAGTTAGTGAGAGATTCTAACTTGGATAACTAGGATATGTGAATATACCTAGTGTACTAGCACTTTAGAGAAATTATATCCGGGGAGTACTTTTACTCGGGTGGATATTAGTGGTTTATGTATTCCAGTATGTGTGTGAATGCTGCAATAAATTCTAAGTATATAATTAGGTGATTATTATATACGGGCTAAATAAATACAAGCATGAGTTGTTGTATATGTATAACGAGTGGAGTAGTTATATGAATTAAAAAGGGAAAATGATTTAATTAAGTTGATGTTACTAATGACTTAAAAATCATAATCACAGTTACTCAAATTAGAGTAGAAGGGATTCAAGGAGACTTTAATAATTATCTAGTCATGAGATAGATAACTAGGTGATAATTAAAGCGTTAGTGGTGCACATTAGAGGAGGGGCAAGGAAGTTCTCAAGAGAGTGCGACACTAACTAAAATATGAAGAGCATGCATATTTATTATTACTGCAAGTTAATCATTTGCTAAATGTTTTCAAATGTTTTGGGTACTAACCCTTGCTATAAATTTTTAAAAACCTTTTAGGTGTCCAGCCACAGGGACGCCAGACTTGACTCGATTCCAGGAAATCCGTTGCTGCAGCATATGTGGATGTTGCGGGACATTTGATAGACGCCTCCTTCTTTCATTCATAATGTAGAGACTCATTATTAGTTATTCGAGCATGTCGCTCACTTTCCTTTTATTTGTTTTAGACTTGTTGGGATTTCTATTCTTGTCTTTATGGGATTTATTATTTGGACCGATGGTTTATTCGGTTAATTATTTTTACTTGTGGAATGATTAGTTCAATTATCTGTGATGGTTTTATTACTTTAATTTTCGTATGGGTTTTAGTTTAATTAATGGAAGATAAAATTGGCACTAGTCTGGTTTTTCTCACTTAGGTGGTTAGTAATTTAAATAAACGACAGTGATGCTAAGAATGGACCAAATGAGAAACCTGTTCTAACTTGATTTAGGACTGATCACCCGGGATTAATTAGGCGGGGTGTCACAGATGGTATCAGAGCATCAGGTTCTAGAGTCGTTAGGATCTGTGCGGCTTTCTACGTTTCAGCGTAGCGTTCGGTTGTTATAGAGCCCTATTATTAGGACTGTTGATTATATTTTCCACTTGTGAGATATCGTATTCCTGCTACTAGTTTTTGTATAAATTGTGTACTTATACAACTCAATCTATTTCAGATGTCACCGATGAGACAGGGAGCGGAAAGGGATGAAGCTAGAGATGAGGTGAGGGAGGCTCACCAGGAGCCGCAGATACCGCCACCACCACCCCCACCTGAGTTGATTTCTACTACTCAAGTGGCAGTGATAGTGGCCCAGGCAGTCGAGACAGCGATGCAAGCTATGGCAGCTCATTTTCCACAGCCCCAGGCACCGCCTCCAATGGATCCAGCAGTTCAGGCTCCAGTGGGGCCACCGTCTTGGCAGCGAGTTAGTGAGACCTTTCAGAAGGGTCACCCACCTGAGTTCCAGGGGGGCATCGATGTGGTGGAGGCCTGTGACTGCAAGAAGAATATTCAGCGCCATCTGCGCATGCTGGAGTGTGCCGATGTGCAGAGGCAGAAGCTTGCTTCCTTTCGTCTGTCGGAGGCAGCCCTACAATGGTGGGAGTCAGTGACCACCACTGAAGAGCGAGATTTCATGGCGGTACCCGAGTCCGGGGTGCGGTTCAACCGTAACCACGTTCCACCAGCGGTAGAGGCGGAGATGCGAAGGAAGTTCAGTGAGTTAATACAGGGTGACCGGTCTGTGGCAGATTATGAGCAAGAGTTCACCCGTTTGGCAAGCTTTGTACCAAATGAGGTGAGCAATGAGGAGATGGGAGGAGAGATTTGGATGACACGTCAAAATTGGTTGAGTGACATCGAGGTAAATTATATTACGTAGTAATGGACTAGGAAATTTAGAGTCGGGATTTAGACTCGGGTGAGGTTAATTCGGGCTATGAGATTTAGTCCAATTAAATGGTGAGGGCAACATTAAAAGTAACTGAATTTATTAATGTGCTATTATTAATAATTCGAGTTGGGTAATAACCTCATAATAAAAATGGAATAGGCTTGTGTCACGGGTTAGTACACGGTGTAGCTGGAACATTTTTATGTATGTATATATATATATACGGTGTGTGATAGTATATATATATAGTGTATGCCTTAATATCAGTGGTTAGATATTACTATACTCTAGTGCTATAGGGGGAGGTTACGAGCAGTGGATGAATTCCCTAGCTTGAGGAGTAGGGCGAGTAGATTCCCAGGTCATAGCGTCCGTTGCAGGGGGTGAGGGGCATCTCACTTTCCGGGAAGGAATATGACCGCCTCCAATCGTATACTAAACCAAGTTAGTGAGAGATTCTAACTTGGATAACTAGGATATGTGAATATACCTAGTGTACTAGCACTTTAGAGAAATTATATCCGGGGAGTACTTTTACTCGGGTGGATATTAGTGGTTTATGTATTCCAGTATGTGTGTGAATGCTGCAATAAATTCTAAGTATATAATTAGGTGATTATTATATACGGGCTAAATAAATACAAGCATGAGTTGTTGTATATGTATAACGAGTGGAGTAGTTATATGAATTAAAAAGGGAAAATGATTTAATTAAGTTGATGTTACTAATGACTTAAAAATCATAATCACAGTTACTCAAATTAGAGTAGAAGGGATTCAAGGAGACTTTAATAATTATCTAGTCATGAGATAGATAACTAGGTGATAATTAAAGCGTTAGTGGTGCACATTAGAGGAGGGGCAAGGAAGTTCTCAAGAGAGTGCGACACTAACTAAAATATGAAGAGCATGCATATTTATTATTACTGCAAGTTAATCATTTGCTAAATGTTTTCAAATGTTTTGGGTACTAACCCTTGCTATAAATTTTTAAAAACCTTTTAGGTGTCCAGCCACAGGGACGCCAGACTTGACTCGATTCCAGGAAATCCGTTGCTGCAGCATATGTGGATGTTGCGGGACATTTGATAGATGCCTCCTTCTTTCATTCATAATGTAGAGACTCATTATTAGTTATTTGAGCATGTCGCTCACTTTCCTTTTATTTGTTTTAGACTTGTTGGGATTTCTATTCTTGTCTTTATGGAATTTATTATTTGGACCGATGGTTTATTCGGTTAATTATTTTTACTTGTGGAATGATTAGTTCAATTATCTGTGATGGTTTTATTACTTTAATTTCCGTATGGGTTTTAGTTTAATTAATGGAAGATAAAATTGGCACTAGTCTGGTTTTTCTCACTTAGGTGGTTAGTAATTTAAATAAACGACAGTGATGCTAAGAATGGACCAAATGAGAAACCTGTTCTAACTTGATTTAGGACTGATCACCCGGGATTAATTAGGCGGGGTGTCACACTATTCACTTCCATCTCCTTTAATATAGCTTTGTTCTTCATTTTTCCTTGCTTTGTAATTTAGTTTCCATGCTTTGTAGTTAGTTTAATTGCCTTAATTCTTGCTTTCCTAGTTTAATTAATATAATGTAGTTTAATTCATGTATTGTCCCTAGATAAATAGGGTCGGGATTTTGTTCCGCCATTTTCGGGCCCCGAGCTCCGAAAATTAGGTTTTGTGCAAAATTGCATTTAATTGGACCCACGTGAATTAAAGTCGGATTGTTACGCATTTAACTTTCTTTGTCATGCAATGTTAGTGTTTAAAGCGATAATCCGACTTTAATCCGCATATGACCAATTTTCGGTTAAGTGTTTATTCTCGCAACTTTGGCTTAAATTCCTTATTGTGTGAAGTTTATGTTTAATTGATAATGCTCGATTAAATTGCTTTCGAGCCAGAATCTTTATTAGTAGTTGTTTCTATCCGTATGGTTGGATGATATCCCGATCCTCGCTTTACTTTTATTTAGACTTAACTTATTCTTTTCTTTTACTTACAACCAACCATCACCTTTTTACACTTTTATTCCTGAATTAATAATCTATTACAATTTATCACACATTCTCTATGGATTCGATACCCGACTTACCACTATACTTGTATCACAAGTGTAGTCGTAACTTAGGTTTGTTTGTATTGAGGTGGTGAAACTAAAACAACGATCGGCGTTTGACGTGCGCCGCTTTTCCCACCTCTAATCAATAGGTTTTTCTTATTTTTTTTGTATCCCTACGAGTCCTAGATGACTCAAAGGAGATTTTGTCTCATATTTCCAAAGGGGTAGATTGAATCACCTTATACTCTTGACTCACTTGAGTCTACATTGTATAAGTGCTCATCTAGTATGGAAATTGTGACAAAATTAGAGTCCTATTCCCTAAATACCAAAGAGCCTCAGATTCTTCTAATGCCACACTTGATTCAATTGAAGGTATAAATCTCAATCACACACACACTAGGGTTGCATACATTGTTCATATAGTGCATTGATTGATTGTGTGTGAGTTGTGTGTATTAAATCCCATTTAACTTGATTTTAATAATTTTTGGGAATTTTAAAAAAAAATTTAAATGTTTTTTTGAAATTAAATCTTGGCTTATAAAAATTTTGGGGTCATTCGGTAATTACTGTTATTTCCATTTCATACCCGAAAGTTGGGTTGGGTAGGATTCGAAAGCGCTTGAGACTTCAGGGGAGCTGTGTAAATATTTTCAAAACATGCGTGTTAGAGTTCATCCTGTCCCTACACCTGTCAACCTTATATTGGCTAGATTTGTGTTTGTTGTAAGACTCATAACCCGTGTATTATCTCAAGGATCTATGTTATCAACGCTCTGCATGCTTTTAAGCCCAATCCAAGTGAAACCTCTCTTGACCAATCAGCGTATACTCTTTCCACCGCTTTTGTTACACTGTTGGATCAAAGTCAATTGGCCTAGACTAAATCTGAGCCATTGATTTGATGAGCCATTCTCGAACCTTCGCCTCTCAGTATAAAAGGAAGCCAAGTCTCTGCATTTGAGGACTTTTGCCAGTTCGTCCAAATTGAGAGAGAGAGAGAGAAGATAGAAGATAGAAGAGAGAGAGAAGAGAGAAACCAAAGAGTAAACCCTAACCTGTTTCAAACCCTACAATCATTTTTCCAAAACCGTTTACACCAAACACCATACCTGAGTGTTTGAGAGTGATTTTGGTAGAGGTTTGAAGGTTGTTTGAGAGTTTTATCCTCTGAGTTCGAGATCTTACTTCCAACTTAGACATTTCATGTTAGATCTCTATTTCTTTTTTATAGAAACTATAGATCTGGCTATTACATGTCATATTACACTTAGATCTGCATATTTTAGTTTCTCATCTTGAGAAATCGTATTTATTGATTAAAGTTTTTCTGTAAATATTTTTAGCAACTCAAGAATCAACAAATCTATTTTCTGTTTCTAGTTCTTATGAAACAAGACTTATGACCTAGTTAGAATCGCAATTGGTGGTTTACAATTTCAAAATCATTTTCAAAACTCATGAAATTGTTTAAGACCTTGGCAGTCTTCCGAGCAAGGTAACCTTGGATTCTGGGATTATTTAAAAGGTCAAATAAAGTCTTTTGTTTCTAAAGAATAGAGAAACTGAAAACAACTTCATTTAGATCTGATGTGTAATTTGCTAGGACTTGTTTATATAAATAAGTGTGTGTGTGTGTGCATGCATGTGTTAGAACACTGTCACAAACACTTGTTTCACTACAACACAAGAAGTGTTGGATGTAAGATCTTGAAACGTCAAGAGTAACGTAAAGCTGGAACAAAGTGGAGAAGTTAGCAAACTGAGAAAGCCACATCAACATCAGAAGTGCAAAAAAGTTAGAATCAAACCTGTGGGTGCATATTCTAAACTTGTATAGATTTGTTTTGTGCGCATGTGTGTTATATAGTTTGTAACTTGAATATTTTGTTTTAGTGGATTTTTGGTTTCTGACTTAGAAGTCACCGTGGATGTTTCCTTAGTTGGGTGAGGTTTTACCACGTTAAAAACGCCTTGTCCTTAATCTTTCTACATCTCCTCATCTCATTCTTGTGGGTGTGCTGATTTAGTTGAATTAATCTATTTAGTTTTTATTTTCAAAACCCGTTACAAAATCTTGATCATATCTCGTACATTTTTCATTAAACACATTTTGTGATTAACCTGTTTTGATTTATAGAAAAGAGTTTCTCCAAAAAAAAGTTCGGAGTTACTTAGACTGTTTAATCCTGAATTAAACGACTTGAGTAACAGTTTTTTCAAATTGCATTATTTTTTTTGATAAATGTTAGTTGTAGAAGAAAAAGAAATTATAAATTTATTATTTATAACACAACGAGGTGCTTACAAGTGTTCAAATGTTGATGCTCTGCAAAAGCTCAACTCAACAAGTGCCATCTCACCCCATTTGATTACATGAATGCACAAAGAATAAAAAACAAAAAGGAAATCAAACATATATTGTAGACTGAATATGCTTGAATCACTCCACATTCTATCCACAAAAGAAGAAATTTTATCTTTAAGTGTTTGAACACCCATTCACCATGCTTCAGAACTTCGTAGACACCAAATGCCAAAGTATTACAAATGATTAAATGGAACAAGACCAACAAATGCCAAAGTATTACAAATGATTATTAAATGGAAGAAGATCAACAAATGCAGCTTATTAATTTTCTTCCTAGAATGACTTAATATCTCTACGTAATTAAAGATTAGACATTAAGAATTACACCAATATCCTCTACAGATAAAGTTAAAAAAAAAATATGAATCGGATTATAAGATCACAGAATTAGAAAAAAAAACTAAATATGATACTTTATGATATATTATCAACAATTACAACCTGGTCTACTCACGTAGATCCAACAAAGCAAAAGCATATTAACAAATAGTGTGTTGAACATATTTAGACTTGATCAATTTTTCTTTTGGAGACCCGCTCGGTTAGCCTCTTGGACACCTCTTTTGCGCATCATTTCATACAACAGATATACAAAAAAGAACAAAAAAAAAGGAAAAATGAAAATTCATGGCACCAAGGTTTAATTTAATGTAACTATTAACTAATTACCAAATCAGATTTTAAAACAACATAACCCACAAATAAATATTATACAAACATATATCAGGATACTTAGAAATTCAATAAAACAAAAACTCACCAACATAATCCAATAAAGGAAATAGATAATATGACAATAATGTCAAAATTTGTCATTTAATAAAATAAAATAAAACAACATATGCCTATAATTATCTTCCTTCTACTACAATCTTTCTGGATGTTAATCCTTCCTCAGCCACTTCTGTTCTCTCTAGCAGGAAAAAACATAAAAATAATTCAACCAAAGTCCGGAGATCATGGTGTATCTAGGAAAACATGTATATAAAAAAAAATCGTACATTCGAAGTATATGTAGAGATAGCATGGTAAATAACAATCAAATGTCGAAAGCTTAAAGGTTGACGTGTTAAAAACCCTGTATAAAAATTGTGATGAAATTATTGAAGGAAAACTAAAATAAACACTAAAAGGAGACAAGCGAAATATTAGACGACATGGTAACATCTAGAGCCCCAACTCCAAACTGGGTACCCACCAACTAGATCTGAGCCGACATCTGGGTCAAATCACCATTTGATTCTCTTTCTCTCCATATGTTCTAATCATTGTTCAAACATCACCCATTCCCCTAAAAACGATCACCATTTTTATGACAACCATGGTGGAAGATCGGTAGATTCAGCTTCGATTTAAGAGAGAGATTTATGTCTTTTATGAGAGATAATTGGATGGGTCATCATAGAAGGAGACCAATGATTGTGTTAATATAAAATGGTGGGTTCTCCTTGGTTTCTCTTCCATGTCTTGGGTTCAATCAGACCCGCAAGAAAAGAAGTGGGTGGTAAATAAAGTCCAACAAGAGTGAAGTAAACAAAAGGATGAAGTAGGTGCAACAAGGGCTAGTCAACGAGAAAAAATATTATAGGCTCGTTCTCTGTCTTCGGGTCTTGGTTCAGTTCGTTCCTATCTCACCCTATCTTACTTCATAGTGGGATATAGAGGGAGAGAAGATGAAGAGGTACCAAATTGATGAGAGAGAGAAGGGGTTGATGTGAGAGAGGGAAAGTAGTCGAATGATAGTAAATGATTATGGGGAGTAGGGGTGGCCATATGACCGAGGTCCGCCAAGCCCGTCTAATAAAAAAATAGGGCTTGGATAAGGTGAATAGGCCCGCAGAGCGGGCCTGGCAAAATTTTATAGGCCCGATTTTTTTTCGGACGGGTTGGGCATGAGTTCTTAAGCCCGATGAGGCCCGCCCCGGCCCGAGGCCCGAAAATATATATATATATATATATGGGGGGGGGGGGGAACTTTTATAAATATAAAAACGTATATCAAGTCTTTTCATGTAGAGTGGAAAACTTTATATATGGACTTTGTAATACATGGAGTTTAAAACAGATTTTTAATTAAAAAAATTGGTCTTTAAATAAAAAAATAGGTATTTTAATTTTTACAAAAATCTTTTAATTAACATAACAAGACCCGATTGGGCGGGCCTGGGTAAAGAGCTTTCAAATCTGGGCGGGCTTGGGATTACATAATAAGCCCGATCTGGCCCCGAGCGGGCTTGGGATAACACTTAATTTTTCAAGCCCGGCCCGAGCCCGACCGGGCCTGCCTAGGCCCGGCCCACGGCCACCCCTAATGGGGAGAGTGAATATTGTTGTGTTCGAGGTTATAATCGAAATATCAAATTATAGGAGGCTAATTTCGTCATATGTTCATTTAGAAAAGTTTAGCCTTTTATTAGGTAGTAGAAGGTTTATAAAAATTTCAATAGAGCTTTTACAAATTATTCTCTTCTGCAAAAAATTATCCAGAGGAATTATTATTCCAGACACACAAAATATGTTGTTAACAATTAATATATAAATATATAAATCCTAACAGAATGTAATATAAAGGGAAATAATACTCAAAAAGGAAAGAAAAAAAAATTAATGTGATGCCCCATCTCAATTGGACTTGTTTCAATTCTGGATTAATCCTAAGAACAAGTCATTGAGGTGATAATTGTTAAGTGTTGTAAAATAAATTAAATGAAAATAGATAAGAAAAGGAAAATTCCTCTTTGAACGAGGTACTAGGATTTTGCTTCTAAAAATTTGACAAAAAGATCACGATTAAAGGTTCAGAGGAAGTGAAGTTTGAATGTGAACCTACATCCTGAAAATTATTTTCTTTTATTTTTGCAATTTACTACTTTGGGAATTCAATTTCTTTAAAAATTCTTCAATTCTCTCTAATTCCAATATTTACCATTCTAAACTCAAATCCAAAGTTAAAACGAAGGTTTAAATCAGGATCTACTTGGAGAATGGAACGTAGCAACTTAGTTTTTGTCAAGTTTGTTAACCAGGAAATTCGTATCCTTCATTCTTTCACTGTACTAGTTTTTATACTACTTGCTCGTAGAGGTAGGCATCTTTCCCTTTGTTTATAATACATTTTCCTCGAACTTAACAAAGTTTTTAGGTGGGGGTATGCTTTCTCTAGTGTATGTGTAGGCTCGTGGCGAATCTTTTAGTTGGAAATTTGATAGGACGCGCTCGGGCTGATGATGTTGGTTGTGTACATGTCTATTGTCCCAATCTTACTTGTTGATGTGGTTATCTCTCCTGTTAGGATAATGGTAGTTGATCCTTCTCTGTATACATTGGTATGTGGTTATAAGGTTGGTACAATGATGTGGTGATTTTTCCTCGGTGTATTTTGAGACTTAATGATTTTGGACCTCTTTAATCAGTACTAATAAAGGTATGAGCGATCTTCAAAAGTGTAGGTGTAGACATTCGTAAGTTAATTTATGCGAGGGCTATTGACATGACCTATTCATTATGATGATGAGTCGAGAGTACTCATGTGAATTAACCTAATGGAAATATTATGTGGTACAATATTATTTGTGATGGTTAAGTGAATGGGATTGCTAGTATTAGCTCTATATTCTTTTGTTTGGTTACTAATTTGATAAACTATAAATTTTTTTATAATTACACAATACGATGGTTCGGTGGGGATGACAATTATTATTTTTAACTCGCCGTAGGAATGACATGGCTATATTATTGAGATATAGGTCCTATGTTAGGATCATGTAGCAAGTTCTTGCTATGGATATAACCTATTGCATCAAAAGTATTTCAAATCTTAGACAATAACATTTTCTGGTTTAATAGCGTGACATGATCAGCGTCATCTTAGTTATCCAACTTTTACTATAATCTGGTGTAGGTTCAGAGTTGCATCCTCATATAATATCTTTATATCCTCTATTATGGTAGCTTTATTTATTAATCCATGTTGGGAGTCACCTTATGAGACTTATGTATACAATCGAGGATTTATTTATTTTATATTGTGTCGTAGAGTTGGTTTGACGGTGGATATTTTATCAGAGTATTATATTAGTCGAACTTAAGCTAGTTATTATTATTATTTTAGTTATTTAATTATATCGTTTAGTTATTCTTTTTATTTATCGAATGTTTCATGCTTAAAATGATATGTAATTGATAGATAACCCTTGTGGACTAAACATGTGACTGACCACCTTATGTATGGAAAATAGGGGGTGTTACAATGTGAGTTTTTAAAACCTCGGGTGTTATACCATATGTGAGTGAAAACTAATCACAATTAAAAGATCCCATAAAGCAATCAGAGATGAATATAAATACGAAAAATCACACAACACACAAATATACATGGTCAAAAAATTTCCTACGTCCACGGAGAGGTCACTGTATTTTTATTAGGTTCTCTCAAAGTTTTAAAATTACATATAGTTGTGTAAAATCGTAGTGGTTGAACAAGTCAAGGAACTCCATTGGCTTGAGATAAGCTTGTATGGTGATTCCCTGAATATCTTGTCCGAGATTTTGGGTGATCGACATGACTTGATTGTAACTATTAACATGTACCTAATTATCCACGTGATGAATGATGTCCATAATCATAGTTATTAATAAGATGGGACAGGCATTCCCCAAACGTTATTGGTCTTGGTCGGCAGGTTTTGAGTTGGGTCTAATTTTTATTTAGGTCCCCATAATTGCACTTAAAATTCTTGGCCAAAGGGACGAAGGATTTTACTACTGTCATGGGACCATTGATCCATTATCATGAATTTGAACCATCGGGTCATAAATATTTTTTTTCTGAAAATGTCGAACTTTATTCATGGCGAAAGTGTAGACGAGTTTAGGAAAACTTATTCCATTTTACCTTGGGTCATAATTGGTTGTGCCCCCATGCCCAAATATATAGAGCCATCGATGGGGGACACTGGATTCACACCCTTGCTGTGGTTCGGGGGGGTTGACCTTTCCACTAAATACTTTGTTTTTGATTTTTTTTTTAATTCTTTGGGGTGGTCCCATCTCATTGTTCCCCTAATACTAGTCAATAGGGTAAATTAAATAAACGAAGTTTATATAACCAACTTGGGCATCCTAGAGATTAGGTATTGTTATATCTGGTCTCATAATACAGATGGTCTTCTTTAACTGAGGGAGAAGGAGGTCAATAGAGTGTTGGTTGTAAACCTCCCTGGTTCCAACAAAGGATATTGGGATTAGGGGTTCATCTCCAGAAATTGGCAACATCCAACACTTACCAAGGGCGAAGAATACACGTGGTTTTTGTCCCAGACCGAGGGGTGATATAGGTTAACACTTGATCCTTTAATCGAATACATTTGCTTATCAATATGTTGTACTATTGCTAATAGTTATATTTATGTCTTTGAGAAGGTCGTATGAAGAACAAGGAGCCTTCTCTCCTACACATCAACATTGCTAATCTGCTGAAGGCTTGGAGGGTGAAAGGGTACCTTCCTGATAGTGAATACCCCAGATCGACCTCTTTTCTTCTTAAGTACACCAACACTATCAGTAACTTTATTGCTCTCCCGATAGACGATATCCCCGATC
Source organism: Sambucus nigra (assembly GCA_949130495.1). Taxonomy (NCBI): domain Eukaryota; kingdom Viridiplantae; phylum Streptophyta; class Magnoliopsida; order Dipsacales; family Adoxaceae; genus Sambucus; species Sambucus nigra. The sequence continues at coordinate 228,517,943 of OX422219.1, forward strand.
TCCCACTTCCTAATGAGGAAACTTCCTCATCCTTTGAGTCGCTCGACATTGATTCCATCCATCTAGAGGAAGAGGATTCAATGGCTCCCACTAAGAAGAGGGTCCTCTTGATTGCAAATAATGATGAAGAGGTCCTTCTTTCAGCCAAAGCCAAGTCCCATAAGAAGGCTAAGGGTGAGTCCTCCAAGGCTGGTGACCAGAATTTGGTCACCAATGAGAAAAAGGAGGAGGAAAAGGAGAAGAAGAAGGAGGAGGAGGAGGAAAATAAGAAGGCCCTCACAACCCCTCCATCGAAGAAAAATGAAATCCCTCCCTCCTTTTCCAATATCCCTTAGGCCCAATCTGTGGCCCATAATCCATCCTTGGCCCCGGTCTCCTGGGGGGCACTACTCAATGATGGTCACGAGTGACTGAGGATGCTGGGACCTGACCAGCTTTCCCTCCATGCTTCTCAAACTCTATCTTTAGTGAGAATCTTATATTTTTTGTTATTTCTTCTTTTGATCTGCTCGATTATGACTTATGAATTTTTCAAACACTAGTATTTTGCCTTATCTCGCAGTTTGTGGCAGAGTGTACTAGCCTATTGGATGGTTGTGCCGATCAGTCCAAGTTAAATGATGAGTTGAATGAGGCCCTTTAAAAATCCGATAAGGCCATGGACAATACTCTGGAGGCCCATGAGAGAGAGAAAAAGGCCACCATCGAGTCCATGGCCTCGTTGAAGACTGAGAATAGTTTGATAAATTATTACCTTCTCTGCTTTGATGTTATAGCCTATTGTCGAGGAGATTTCTTCCTTCAGTAACTTAGACATGTGCTCGAGCGGGATGCAAGCGTGCAAACTCCCTGAGCGTTTTTTTATTTCCTATAAGGCCTTAAAGAAAAAGACTAAGGCCTACAAGAACCAATCCACCTTGGTTTCCAAGCTAAAAGACATCCTCAAATGCTTGGAGGATGTGTGCTATTCCATTAGGGGTGGTAAATGGATGAATACAGAGCCGATACCATACTATCCATATCCATATCTTCCCGGATAGTAAAAACAACTATTCATATTTGTATCCTCTCAAATTCCCCGAATTTGGATAATATCCAATCCTTTTACATTGCTTATCCATTGTAATTGACTTGTCACTTTTAACAGGTAATATCAATACTATTGTAAAAAAAATATCAAGCCCTAATTGTTTATAATCAACAAATTGATCTACCATTTCATAATCAACAACTTAGAAATTAGAATCAATAATTTATCCGTAATAGTTATTATGTGCATCTATGTGCGTGTGTATTACTGTGTACGTCTATGTGTGTGTTAATGTGTGCATCTGTGTGTGTGTGTGTGTTGATGCGTTGTTGTGTTATGGTGTGCGTATGTGTGTGTGTGGGGTTGGGGGGAGGGAGTGAGTGTGTGGGTGGGTGTGAGAGAGAGAGAGGAGGAGGAGCTTACCAAGTTACGAGTAGAGGGAAGGTTTTGAAGAGGATGTGTGCACCGAAAATGAGGGAGAAGGGGGAAACGGGTAAAATGAAAAAGATAGGTTTTAGGTCAAATGTTTTGTTTGAGTTTGTTTTGTCTGCATTTTATTCTTTTATATTATTTTCTTTTTCTTTTTAAGCCATTCATTATCTTTTGATTTTTAAAAAAGTTTTATTTCTTTATTTTTTTAAATGAGTGAAAGGTGATTATTAACATTTTTATATTATATATTTATATTTTACATTACATATAATGAATATTCTAACTGATAATTATATATAACTAATGCAATACAAATACGGATATTAAAAAAATGGATATCCACAAATATGGATATTCTGCCTCGGATACAGATTGCCTGTATCGGATACACATACTATCCATTTTCGCATCCATTTTCCCAAATATTTTAACACATTATCCATATCCATTTTTATGGATAAATATCCACAAAATTCAAACTCGAATACCGGTCGGATTCAAATTTTTGAATATTTGTTTACACCTCTATCTTCCATGCAAAAAGAAATAAATGACCTGAAGTCCCAGCTTGCCGAAACTAAGGATTTGGGGGAGGTTAACGCTTTAGTCAAGTAAAAAAATGATGATCTAAAGAGGAGACTTGCTGAGGCTGAGCAAAAGGTTCAGAGGAGCAACACTATGATAATAGGGCTAAATTGCGATGTAAAGAATCTCCAGTACTTGTTCAAGATGGGTTTTTGAGAAACCTGGGCGGCTCGTTATGACGAGGGATGGCTAGATGCTCCCATGAGGTTATAGTAAGATCAGGATGTGGCCTACAAACACGGTTGGCTAAATGCGCTTAAGGTTGTTAAATAACCTAAGAATTTCGATCTCTGGTATATGTACACGTTGAGTGTCCAGCGTACCGACGACCTCCTTTTGGGCGAGATGAGGCATGGGTCCCCTCGGACGCCATCTCTCGTCAGCTTGTTGAGAGATAATTAGAAGGTCATGACAGTGATGATGAATACAGGCCTGATCCTGACGATTGTTATAGGAAACAAATTTAACAGTTTTTTGCAAGCCGACCTTAAACCGCAGTAATAATTTTTGTAATATTTGTAATTATTTTTTAATTTGTAGTTTTTGTAATCGGACATTCTCGAAGAATCAAGTTAATACCAATCTTTCTGCATTTTCCACTCCATTATTCCTTGCACGTGCTATATTTGTCTTTCCTACCTTTTAGGTCGTGTCATCACACTCCCTTAGGCCTAAAAGAGACAATGGCAAAAATGCACCCGGTTTATCGGCTATCCACTCGTTTAGGATTTTATTTGACCAAACAATGTTGGTGTACGACCTAGGGATCCCCTATAGGGCTTTTGGCTTGCCTGTACAAGTTGTGAGGTCACTTGTATTGACTTTAACAAGGATCTGAGGACTTTAATTTGATTGTAATAAGCCAAATTGCTATTGTAATCAATTTAAAGCCTGATCAGAACTTTCAAAGATTAATGCCAATTATGAGCTTGTTACTTTGGAAATAATGTAAATCAACTGAATAATTAAGATATTGAGAGAAATAGGGAAATAAGGGCCTTTATTCATAACTGAAATAATCAAATGCGAGCAATATAAGTTTTGAAATGAAAATTTGTAAAAATTAAGTGTTGAAAAGTAAGACTAAAAGTAGAACTTCTAAAGGTTGGACGCATTCCATGCTCTTGACATATCTCTTCCCTCCATTGTTTTCAAGTGATAGGATCCTTCTAGATCATATCTGATTACTCTGAATAATCCCTCCCAGTTGGGCCCCAACTTGCCATCCGATGACCTTTCGGCGCTGCCGAGAACTTTCCTTAGGACATAATCCCATACTTGGAATTTCCATGGATTGATCCCATTATTGCACTGCTTCGCCAACTGCTGTTGGTATGAGGCCAACTTGATCATGGCTTTCTCTCTTCGTTCTTCGGCCAGGTCAAGTTTAGCATAAAAGGCATCATCATTTAGTTCTTAGTCGACCACCTTTGTTCTCATGGTCGGGAGCCCAACTTCAAGTGGTATGACAACTTCCATTCCATATGTGAGTGCGAAGGGCGTTTACCTGATTGGTCTACTGGGCGTGGTAAAATATGCCCATAGAACATGAGGAATCTCGTCTACCCAAGCGCCTTTTGCTATTTTCCATCCTCTTTAAGCCCATTGAGCATTGTTTTGTTGGAGGCTTCTGTTTGGCCGTTGCTTTGGGGGTATTCTACTGAACTAAAATGGTTCTTGATTCCATGCTTATCGTAGAAATTTTGGAAAGGACTACTTTCAAATTGTGTTCCATTATTGGTTATGATGATCCTTGGTACCCCAAAGCGCCTTATGATGTTTCTCCAGATGAACCTTATCATATTCACATCTATAATGTTGGCCAGTGGTTATGCCTCAACCCACTTAATGAAATAGTCTATGCCAACCAAGAAGTACTTATGAATTCAAGGTGCGGTAGGAAATGAACCCACGATGTCCAAATCCCACTGTGCAAATGACCATGGGTTGGTCAATGGTCTCCGGTCATTAGCCGGTTGATGGACCAGGGGAGAGAATTTCTAGCACTTTTTGCACTTTCGAACATAATCACTTGCATCTTTCTGAATATACGGCCACCACTAGCCTTATTTGATTGCTCAGAATTCTAGGAACCTTCATCCCATGTGGCTTCTTCATATTCCATCATGAAGTTTGTAAATAAATTATTCGTCGTCTTTTGGGTGCATGCATTGGAGGTAGGGGCATGTGAAGGATCTCTTGTAAAGTTTTCCCCTATGGTCTAAGTAGAAACGAGTGGCTTTCACTCTGATCTTATGGGATAATTTCTGATCGATCTACAGTGTGTCATTCTGCAAGTATGCTATGATCTATTCCATCTAGCTTGGACCCTTGTCGATGGAGAACATGTTCCCGGGGCTCACTATTTTATCAATATTGGGTTGATAAGGAATTCCACTTTGATTGTTCTCCTAAGATCTGAGTCCACTGTTGAGCTTAGGGCTGCTAAGGGATCAGTATAACTGTTGTGTCCACGGGAGAGCTGTTGAATGTGGACTTCCTCAAATTACATAACCAGCTCGCGTATAATTATGAGGTAGGCTGCCATCCTATCATCTTTGGCATTGAAATCCCCACTGAACTAATTGGACACTAGTTTGGAGTCACAATAAGCGTTGAGCTGTATTTCCTCCATCAAGTGGGCCTTGCGCAAGCTAGCTATAAATGACTCATACTCAACCTCATTGTCCCTCATACTCAACCTCATTGTTAGAGGTTTTAAATCCCAACATGATCCCTTTCTTGATCATCGTATTTTTTGGGGTCATGAGGACAATACCATGCCTCCCACTAGAATTGGAGGCACCATCAACATATAACATCTAACTTTCGGTCTAGCCCTGATTGACTGAATGGCTAACTGTTGGTCGGTAGGACCATCTCTAGGGAATTCTACAATAAAATTGACTAGGACCTACCTTTTGATTGCCGTCCTTGGTTGAAAGTGAATGTCAATTCTCCAAAGCTCAACTAACCACTATGACGTCCGTCCAGAAAGGCCAGCTTTGCGAAGGACAACTTTAAGGGGGAAAAAGTATTTACAGTAATGGAGTGAGCCTCAAAATAATGCTTCAGTTTTCATGAAGTGATCACCAATGCGTAAACCAGTTTCTTCGAAGGCAAATATCATTGCTCGGCATCCAGGAGAATTTTTCTCGCGTAGTAAGAAGGAAATAACTTCACTTGTCTCTCGTAAATAAGGGATGAACATAATGCATGACTTGATACTGTAAGGTAAAGGTAGAAGGGATCCCCTTGATCGGGGATTTCCAGCAACATAGGTTTTCTTAAGTAGGACTTGATTTCCTAGAGGGCCTTGGAGCACTCATCGTTCCAAGTGAGGATTTTTTCCCTCTTGATTTGCTAGAAGAACGATCGGTAGAGTTCAAAAGACTTTGAAATAAAGCTATTGAGCACTACGAGCATCCCAGTGAGCTTTTGGACTTCGCGCAATGACAGTGGGGAAACCGAGCATCGTATGAATACACTTATCGTTGTTTTTGGCTCCCACCTATGTACAAAAAATATAAACTTTAACTAAACTTCAAAGGAGTATAGCGGCTAGTCAAACTATAGAATCCATAGGGAATGTTGCTAGACGTTAATTGATTAATTATTTCAGGAATAAAAATGTAAAAGATAATAGTTATAACAAAAGATTGATCTAGGCATGTGTTGAAAATAAGATTAACAGAACGAGTAAAAACAATTGAATGAGAATAATATCCCTCACCTCAGGTTAATTAGTATAAATGGTTACAGGAGAAGACAAGTTTAACAAGATTAAATCTCATTTCATTAGTTAATAAAATCTAGAGTTGTCACCCCCTAAATTCTCATAAAAGCCTACTATGATTTTGGCATCAACAAATATCCCAAAAATTATGTACGCAAGGCCGTAAATCAAGTGCATACATGATATACACCGTTAAATATGCTAGGTGTAAAATCAAGGATAACTTACCCATTTAAACTCATAAAACCCATCACCAAAGCAAATCAACCCATTAATCCAAGGTGAGTTTAATCATTTCAACCTAAAAGTTAGCTACAAAGCATTGTAAATGACATGGATTAAATGAAAGCATGTAAATAAAGTAAGTAACAAAGAAATAATTTAGGTTAACAAAGCAATAAATGACAAAAGAAATCTTCAATCAAAAGAAGAAGACAATGAATAGTGGATCATATACCCAAATGAGCAAAGCCTAGGATAGAGAAAGAGAAGCTCCCAAAATCATCTCAAACCCTATTATAAAGCTAGATAAAAACTAACATATTTGAGAATAAACCCAACTTATATATATATATATATATATATATATATATATATATATATATTGTATGTTAGGAAAAAGAAAACAAAAAGAACAAAACTGCCCAACATCAGGAGGGACCGATCGACAGCGGGTCTGGACCCGGACCCTATCGATCGAGAGTCTGGTCTGAAGCCCACTACCTTCATTCGTAGGCATAAATGGAATCGCTAGTTGACCGGGGATTGGGGTCGATCGACCAGTAATCTATTTTTTTGGGCAATTTGATTCTTCAAAAGGGGAATCTTTGCATTTATGGAAATGGCTCTAACTTCATCATCCAAACTCGAAACGATGTGTTGTTTCTGGAAACGTGAAGCTAACTCAACGAACTACGCTTCTATGGATATCCACAAGACAAACCATGAAGTATGAAATTATAATAAATGATGAAAATATTGAAATTATAATAAATGATGGAACTTCCTCGAAATGCAACCAATCATCATGCTAAGCATTCCAATGCCTACAAAAGCTTAATTATACCTCGCAAAGCATATAAACATACATAAAAGAGGTTTTCTGGTTAGTGAGCTTAAAATAGGAATTGAGGAACACAAAAGTGATAGAATGCATAAGAATAATGAGCACAAATATACAATATTCGTGATGTATCACACCCCCTAACTTAGACATTGCCAGTCCATAGTGATGAAACAAAACAAAACCAGTCCAACAGGTAGCGGTACAAAAAGTATAAATCATAAAAGATATAAATGCCACTTTTGCAGAAAAATGATTGCATTTAGCATATGCAATAAGCCGTTAAACCCCTAGGTTGCCCTAGTGGAAGAGTGTTGTCTCGTGAGAGTTTTTAAGAATGAAACCCACAAACGTCAAGTTCCCTCAAAATATGCCCAGTCAACAATACAAGACAAGCTCAATAATAATAAAAGGATTTCAACATGTTATTATCAAAGTGAATGAATTCACATGAAAGTCTATAGTTATTAACATTATAGAATTAACTTCATAGAACTGAAATCTTAAAGGTGGGAGGAAGAGAGAGCACATGAACATAGTTTGATTTGGCAAAAACATTTATAAACTGGATAATAAGCATTAAAACATGCATGATATAAATCCTCTTCGGTGTTTACACTCAAAAAAGGAAATCACTACGAAATGAGGTGTAACACAAAAGGGACATGCGGACATAAAGAATAAATGTAAATGGAAACTAGGCTGCACACATGTCATCAGTTGGAGAACGCTATATATAAAATGAAAAATATGTAATCTCAATGAAAGGATATCACCAGTAAATGAGGTGAAATGTATTTTCAGAAATTATCGCACTTATTATGATTTTCGAATCACACTCACTTTATGATCATATAGGATTTGTATGGGTTATAATGTAGGTTTGGGGTTAAAGTTATGAAATGAAGTGTATATGTATAGATTCAAATATGTTTAGGGATGAAACACTTAGGATAATGGAAAAATGTAGGAAATTTGAATATTGAAATATGATTTTCATATCAAGCACTGGATAAAACATTGGAAAGTGACAAAGATTATTAAACACTGTGTACAAAATGGAAATACTTTATATTTATTTTATTTTCTTCTTTTTCTCTTCTTTTCTTTTCTTTTGCTTCTCTTTTTCTTTTGTTTTTTCTTCACATTTTCTTTTCTTTCGCCCTCTCACAAGCATAATTGCAACCACAGAACAACAAATCCTCCAATCCCAAGTATCATTCCAAAGAAAGGTATATAAGCTGATATATATGGTTTATAACTCCAATGTGGAGTTGGTTATATGATTTTGAGTTTCGAAACGAAAGGATATATTAAGGTTCAAAGGGTTTGATGAGGGAAAACATGTAAGGTGAGGTTAAGGTCAATATGGGTGTAATAACAAAGAGGGATTATGATCCTTTCCTAAAATTTACACAATTCTCGAGTAAAAATAACTTTGAAAATCATGCTCAAGTAACACATTTCATATTAACTCAATTAAGGAACAATTAATGAAAGAATAGCAAGATTACCAATGAATTTAACATTTCATGAAGGAAAGAGTAATGTATAACACTCACAAATGAAGAAAATCCCAAAGCTCACCCAGTGTAAGTATATACAATGCAATAAATGATTACAGAGTTATAAACGTCTTATACCAAATCAAATAAAAAAGAAAAATGCATGTGCTCGTGGGTGTAAAGTTTAATTCATGAAGTTTTTCATAATATCAATGACTCTAGGACTAAAGTCTAATAACTTATAAAATCGAGAACATACATCATTGAATTATCTATTGGATTGGGAATTTATTAAAATTTATCATTGAAAACAAAGGCAAAACGCCCAATAAAGGAGAAAAAAGAAAGAATTTAAAATTTTTACAACAAAAGCATGCTTGGGAAGAACATATCATGGACTCAAAAAGCAAAGAGAAGAATATCTCACACCTCCTAACTTAAACCTTACATTGTCCTCAATATGAATTAAGAACCAAGTTAAAGAGGGGAAAAAAGCGATATTACCCAAAATGGAGCGATATCGAGAAAGTACAAGTCCAAAGATTCTACAAAACATGTTAGTCTCAAGCATAATAAAAAAGAATAACTAAATGTTTAACCAATTACACTAGATAAAAATTAAAAGAAAACACAACCTAATATGTACAACCTAAAATTTGAACTTCTAACTATCTATACACTAGAAGTTGAAATTTTTAAGAGTCCACACAAAATACTATTTGATTTTGAGGGATTAATGGTGTACCCTCATTTGCATGCATACCTTCTGAAAAATAGGAATTCCGTTTGAAAAATGTAAGGTATGTGTAAGGCGAAAGAAATGAACCATCACTAATTAATTTTTTTTGGGTATGATGGGAGTTTGGATTTAATGGGTGAATAATACACATGGGATAAAAAAAAATTGAAATTCCTCCCAAAGATTTTGCATTGGAATGAGAGGTGGCACACATAGTAAAAAAATTACCTTAATGAAAAGTGACTCAAGAAAATAATCCTCATCGGTGAAAGGGTTGAACGTTTTATAGTTTTGAACCGATTCACGCGATACTTGTATCGGTTTGATAATGTAGAATAAAGATGGGAAGGAAATAAATTCAATCTCAAGATATGACTCATCATTGCTTGAAGATTGAACTCGAAAGGAGAATGATTCACTTTCAATGAAATGTTCTTCCAAAATTGTTTGAGGTGAAACATATGTTTCAGCCTCCTCTTTATTTTTCAAAGAAGAAATTATTTCATTACAAATGGATAGTACATCCATTTATTCCTCACTTTCATTATCTATTATTCCATTGGCAAAGAGAATAATGGTTTGTTCTAAAGTAGGCAATGATTCCACATTTGGTCTAAACATTGCTCAACTTAAAGAGTCTTGGAAGAAGAATCATCGTTGGATTTGAATAATGTATCCAACTATTGTTCCCAACAATGATTTTCTTCCCCATAATAGTTTTCAAGTTTTTCATTTTCAATGATGCGCAAACCCTTGGAACTACTATCCTTGGAACTATTATCAAAATCATTATTATAAGAATTTTGAAAGCTATTGCAATTAGTTTAACCATTTTCATTATAATGACTTTGAGTCCCACTATCGAAATGATCATTCTCAAAATTCCCATAATCCATATCTTGACTTTTGTAATACTCAATCAAAGTCATTTTAGATTTTTAAGGTTTTTATTTTGAGAGTATTGACCAAAAGTTAAATGTTTAGGGGTATTTTGAGGATTATCATTACGATTAGAAAAATTATTAGAATAAGACATGCTTATCCCAATAAGCTCAAGATGACAAAATCCACAAAGTGATATGCGACCGATAGATTCAAGCGTTTCTTGGCGCTCAAATGTAGAAGTACAAACAAATAGAAATAAAAAAATTATGAAATACTAGATCAATTAAGTTCTAAGACAAACATTCCTCGATAATGGCACCATTTTGACAGCAAAAAAAATCGAGCGTCGTATGAATACGCTTGTTGTTGTTTTCGGCTCCCACCTCTGTACAAAAAAACCGAAATATTAACTACATTCTTTATGGGAGTATAATGGCTAGTCCAAATATCGAATCCACAGGGAATGTTACTAGACGTTAATTGATATATTATTTCAGTAATAAAAGTGTAAAAGTTAATGGTTATAACAAAAGAATAATCTAGGCATATATTGAATCTAAGATTAACATAAACGAGCAAATACTATAGATTGAGAATAAAATACCTCACCCCAGGTTAATTAATATAAATGGTTACACGGGAAGACAAGTTTAGCAAGATTAAATCTCATTTCATTAGTTAATCAAATCTAGAGTTTTCACCCCTAAATTCTCATAAAAGCTACTATGATTTTGGCATCAACAAATATCCCAAAAATTATGCACGGAAGGTCATAAATACATCGCATAAATGATATACACCATTAAATTTCTTAGGCGTAAAATCAAGAACAACCTAATCCATTTAAACTCATAAAACTCATGACCAAAGTAAAGCAACCCATTAATTCAAGGTGAGTTCAATCATTTCAGCCTAAACTAAGTTAGCTACAAAGCATTGTAAATGATACGAATTAAATGAAAGAAAATAAAAAAAATAATCTAGGTTAACGAATCAAGAAATGGCAAAAGAAAGCTCGAATCAAAGGAAGAAGACAATGAATAGTGGATTAAATACCCAAAAGATCAAACCCTAGGAGAGAGAAAGAGAATCTCCCTAAATCCTTTCAAACCCTATTATAAAACTAGATAAAAACTAACATCTTTGAGAATAAACTCAACTTACATATATATAGTAAGTTGGAAAAAAGAAAATAGAAAAAAAATAAAAAGAACAAAATCGCCCAACATCTGGAGGGACCGATTGATCGCGGGTCTAGACCTGGTCGATCGGGAGTCCGGTCTGAAGCCCACTACTTTCCTTCTTAGGCATAAATGGAATGGCTAGTTGACTGGGGCTTGGGGCCGGTCTACCGATACTCTGTTTTCTGGGGCAATTTGATTCTTCAAAAGGGAAAAATTGCCTTTACGGAAATGGATCTAACTTAATCATTCGAACTTAAAACTACGTGCCTTTTATGGACACACAAATATAACTCAGCGAACTATGCTTTCATAGAGATCCATTGGACATACCATAAAGTATCAAAAGACTGAAATGCCCTTAAGGTTATAACAAATGATGAAGCTTCTTCGAAATGCAACCAATCATCACGCTAAGCATTCTAATACCTATAAAAGCTCAATTATACCTCGAAAAGCATATAAACATATATAAAAGAAGTTGTCTAGTTAGTGAGATTAAAACAAGAATTAAGGAACACAAAAGTGATAGAATTCATAAGAATAACGGGCACAAATATGCAATATCTATGACGTATCACACAATGTTTTTGGTAGATGGACCTTGTTGATAGTCTCTATCTGATCTAGATTTGCCTCAATTCCCCTCTTACTAACCAAATAACCTAGAAACTTTCCCGAATAGGCCCCGGATGAACACTTGCTAGCGTTGATTTTCATTCAATAGCACCTGAGGATTTTAAATATGTTGACTAGGTCATGGAGATGGTCGCTCTTATTCCTGATTTGGACGAGCATATCATCAATATACACCTCAATGGTCTCCCTTATTTGGTGTTGGAACATCTTTATGACTAGCCTATGATATGTATCTCCTGCGTTCTTGAGGCAAAACGACGTGATCTTATAACAATGCAAACCCAATGGCATTATAAATGAAGTCTTGTCTTGGTGAGGACCGAACAGAGGAATCTGGTGGTACCCTGAGTAAGCGTTTAAGAAACTGATCCATTTATGGGCTGCTTTGGCATCGATCGGCTGGTCTATCTTTGGTAGGGTGAAACTATCCTTGGGTTAGGCCCTGCTGAGGTCAATGAAGTCTATACGGACTCTCCAACTTTCGTCGCTCCTCTTACGAACTACGATCGGGTTTGAGAGGCACTTTAAGAATTGAATTTCTCTGATGGACCTTGCCTCCAAAAGTTTCGCTACTACTTTTTCTATTGCCTTTGCCTTTTCTGGTGTAGTTCAGTGGGACTTTTATATAGTCGGATTGAATGCCGGATCCACTTGGAGATGGTGACAAGCGATCGTAGGATTAATTCCTGACATGTCATTTGGTTCCCACGTTCAAGATTCGTTTCAGGAAGGTTATCACTTCCTCCCTCTCAAGGTCGATTGGTGATGTTACAATTAAAAACTTCTTCTCTGATCGACTTTCATCAAAGATAACCTCCTCCAGGTTTTCAACGACCCTGTCAGTGGGTGGTCCCGGGCTCCCCCACCACTGGTCAACTATTGTGTCGTAGTTATAATTTTTATGGAGTAGCCCCATCCTGGGCTGTCTCTAGAATAACCTCTTTCTCTTTCTTCTTTTTATGCTTGGGTCTAATAGCGACGATGTAGCATAACTGAGAAATAACTTGATCACCTATGATCTCTTTAATGTTTTGGCGAAGACATTTGAGATCCTCAGATGTTACCAAAGGCTCAACATGAGCAAATTCTCCTTTAGGCCCCAGTCTAAAAAGTTTCTAGGCTACTTGGTTAACAAAAGAGGGATTGGGGTAGATCCTAACCAAATAGTCGTGATTAACAACGTTCAGTTTCCAAAGACACTGCACAAAATTTAAAAACTAACTGGGATGCTGGAAGCACTTAACCGTTTTATCTTCATGTTCTTCGAATGGTTTCGATAATTCTTTCAACTGCTGAAGAAAGAAAAATGACTCATTTGTAACGGCGAATGCTCAAAGTCCCTTGAGGAAATCAAATCCTATATGAGAAAAATAAGCCAATAGTCAGGAGATCCTCTTTATCTTTCCTAGCAGTTTCAAACCACGTTGTTAGTTCAACCTTAGTTTGTAAAAAATAAAGATGTAAATCCCTCGCTTACTATGTCAGCAAGACGTTCCTGAATGCCGAACAGGGCTAACTCCCAATGGAGAAACTGGCTTACTCTTTGGTCATCGCATCTTGCAAACTAAAACACTACTTTGAAGCTCATACAATTATATCCATCACATCATTTCCCCTCAAAGATTTTCTTCCTAAGGCCGACCTATCTAGACGTATATCCATATGGTCGATCGAACTTGGGAGACTTGATATGCACTACTAACCTAAAACAACGATTAAAGGATAAGTGTTGGCTATTTTATCGTAAAATTTATGGGGGGAAAACACCTAGCGACCAACAGATTATCGATCAATTGAAATACCATGTGATTGGCTAATCCAAAAATGGACACTGTTTGTGGATTGTGCCTCTAACTCTAAGGAGGCTGGAGTAGGAAGTTTTCTCTTCATGTGAAAAAATGGCATGATCGAGCAAGGAATTAGGTTGGGCTTTGAAGTATCCAACAATGAAGTTGAGTATGAAACCTTTCGAGTCGGACAACATAAGGCTCAGTTTTGGGGAGCAAGTCACCTTGATGTATATTGCAATTCAAAGCTGGTATCCAACCAAGTAACTGGAGACTTAACAACATGGATGAATAGATAACATACTTACAAGTGAATCATGATTTGATGTCAAAATTTGAGGAAGTACACATTCAACAATTCCCCCAAGGGAATAATAACCATGTCGATGCCTTAGCAACCCTAAGCTCACCAGTGGACTTTGATCTAAGGAGAACAATTGAAGTATAATTCCTTGCCAAGCCCAATATTATAAAGAAGTGGTCGCCGAGCATGTTCTCACCATTTAAAAAAGTCCCATCCGGATGGACCCAATAATCATTTATCTATAGAGTGATATCTTACCGATCGACAAAAAACAAGCTCATCAGTCCAGGGTTAAAGTTACACGGTTTTATCTGGGGCTCGAAGGAAAACTTTATAGAAGGTATTTCATGGGTCTTTACCTGCAGTGTGTGCATCCAAATGACGTCAATCAAGTTCTTTAATAACTACACAATGGGATCTATGGAAACCACACAGGAGGAAGGTCTCTTTCCTTTCGAGTTATCAAAGAAGGGTATTAGTGGCCATGTATACTCAAAGGCGCGACCTCTTATGTCCAAAAATGTGAAAAGTTCCAAAAGTTCTCCTCCGTGCTTCATCAACCAGCCAGTGACTTGAAGTCACTAACTAGTCCATGGTCGTTCTCCCAATGGGGTTTAGATATTATAGGACCTCTCCCAACAGGACTATGAAATTTCAAGTACCTATTGGTCGGCACATATTACTTCACTAAATGGATTGAAATAGAGCCACTGGTGAATATGAGGAACAATGATATGATCAGGTTCATCTAGAGGAAGATCATAACACGCTTTGGATTACCCAAGACAATCATCATGGACAACAACACATAATTTAAAAATGGACCCTTCCAAAGTTTCTCCGATAACCATGGAATCAGCCACCATCTAAACTATGTGGTCTATCCCCAAAGAAATGGCTAGGAATAGGCATTTAAAAAAATGATGCTCGATGACATGAAAATGAGATTAGAGAAGGCGATGGGAGATTAGTTGGATGAGCTTACCCATGTTCTATAATTGTATCGTATTACACCTGGAAGGTCTACTGGGAAAATTCACTTTGCTCTAATATATGGGATGGAGTCTTTTATTCCTCTGAAAAGCTAGTCTGTCAACCATAAGGACCACCGTTGTTGAGAAAGATTTGAAAGACGAAGCTATGAGCACTGAACTTGACCTAGTAGAAGAACGAAGGGAACATGCCATGATAAATCTGGCCTCCTACAAATAACAGTTAGCCAAGCAATACAATAAGGGAATTAATCTTGGAAATTCCATATCGATGATTATGTCCTTAGAAAAGTCCTTGGCAACACCAAAAAACCTTCAGATGGAAAGTTATTACCTAACTCGGGGGGACCAGTCAAGGTCATCAGAGACGATCTGCAAGGAACCTACTTTTTGTAAATAATGGAGGGTAGGGAGATGCCCAGGACTTGGAATACATTCAATCTCAAGAGGTTTTACTTCTAAATTTGCTCGTGTTTAAGTTACTTTTAGCTTAATTAGTTTTTCCAAGTTTTTATTTCAGAACTTATGATGCTCAGAGTTTGATCGAGCATTTTTAATAAAAGCCCAAGTGGTTCAATTAATTTCTTAACATTATTGCAAAATGGTAGACTTATATTTTAATTAACGATCATAGTATTGATCAGCATCACCTTAGACTAATTACATATAAAAAATATTTAATTATAATTAAACCTAAGGTTTCAAAGTCTTCGTCATGAAAAATCTGAAAACCTCATGGATTTCCAAGGCAAATAAAAGACCTAAGGGGAATCCCTAGGCATTTAATTAACCCGAGGTCTAATACCAGGTGCATTTTTGTTATAGTCTGTTCTAGGAATAAAGTAGTGTGACAACACAACCTAAAAGATAACACAAGATAATAAAACACATGCTCGTTATAATGGAATGGAAAAAAATGTAAAATAACTATATTATATAAATACCTTGTTACAAAAACTTATAAGTTACAAAAAGTTTGTTTATAACGATACAGGGACAAAATAGATGATAATTATCATCGATTAGCAAGAGCAAAAACAATGGCTCTTCCTCGGCTATCAACTGGATCTGGTCAGAATTCATTGTCACTCTCATGAGAAGTCAAGGATCTCTTGGCCAACTGACGAGGGACAAAATCCAATAAAATATAATTTTCTTCACTGCCAAAGAGTGGATGAGAATAAGGTAGACAATTAACTTAGTACAAATACCAAAATTGAGAGTCTTTGGGAACTTTTAATATCCCCAAGGCATTTATCTAACCATGCTTGTAAGTTAGTTTCTTTTCCTTCTCTATCTTGATGGGGACATCCATTCACCCTTCTTCATAGTCAGTAGACCACGCTACCCGAGGACCTATCCCGAAGAGATACCGCAGCTTGACGATGTCACGACTAAGGCCCATCATCACAACATGGGCCCTTCAGCAATCATCTTCTGCCTCAGCAGGATTTTTCTTGAGGGAATCATTGTCGGCTTGATGAAGGGACCCAACGTTCCTCATGTCATTGGATTCAGCAAACTTCTTCTTTAAGGAGTTCATGATGCGACGCAGAATGTGTGTGCTACATATGTACCTACGGCTCAAGAGCATGCCGATCACTCAAGTAATACCCAGTAAGTCGGGGTCGATTCCTCAGGGTATAGAACGTAGAACGTTTTGACGACAATAAGGTTAAATTTTAGGATCTAGGTATCGACTCACAAAGGAAAAGAAAAGATGATTTTGTTTTTGAGAAAAATTCTATTTGACTATGAGAATTAATCTACGTAATTGCAATTTAAACTAATGAAAAGCGAGAATTTGAAATTATTGGTTTTGAAAACAATTTAGGAAAAGTGGAGTTGGGATTTAATCCCCTGAACCGTAGGTATTTTTGCTGAATATAAAATTCTTGACAACTATATAATTAATTAGAAGAAAAACATTAACTAATCTGAAACACTAAATATGTGTGGGTGTTAATCCCCACAATATGTAGTTAAAAAATTATTTAACGCGAATGATAGGATTATTGACACGTATATCGCATTCTCAAATACTCCGGTTGCATTCGACAAATGAAGTTAAGAGATATACTATATTTGTCTCAATAAAAATATCAAACCTTAATAATTAGGCATACAATTATTTCAAAATTTATACCTACCGTAAAAAACCTAGGTTGGGTTCATGTTTCCCAACTTGCGAAGAACTTAGTGGACATAATATCAATCTCTATGAAATAAATCCTTGATTTACAAGCAAACATAATGAAATAACATAAAAGCATGCAAGAGAAATCAACACTTGAAGAAAAATCGGAAGAAGCAATGATCTTGTATTGAATTCTTGAAGAAAAGCAAGTAAATTGTTCTCCAAGATATTCTCAATGATAGGTTGCCTTAAATGATGAATCCTAGGTAAAAAAGACTCCTAATAGCCATATACAAGTGCAAAAATTTGTGTAAAGAGGTTGGGATAAACTTAAACTACTTCACTAAAAATTTAGGAAAAATTATTGTTGATCCTAAAAAATTATCCTGCTACGTGGACCGTTCAAGTATGAACACGTGTTATCCAGCTGGGCATTAATCCAAGTCAACAAGGGTAAGTCATCGACCAACTGGAGGAATGCTGACCAAAAGGTTAAAGAAGACCGACCAACACTAGGTCGACCGACCAACATTGACAGTAAAACGCTAATAGTTGTATACATTATTAACATTGTACATGTAAATGCCTATATTATAAAGGCATTCCATCCTTTAATATTCCTACTCTGGTACACCCTCAAGGGGCTATAAATACATTGTAAACCCTATATCCAAAGGACATGAACAACGAGATAAGAGGTAATTGAACGAGCCCAAGGCAATACACAACAGTGAACGTAGGCTCTTCTTTTAGCCGAATCACTTTAAAAATCCTTTGTCTCTTTTACTCATTTTATCTGTGATTAACTAATTAGGTAAGTTTAGTTTTTTGCATTATCAAATTGACATCGTCTGTGTGAACGTATTTATAATCATTCTTATTCATTCAAATACTTGAATGGCTAATTTTACTAAATCAAGTTAAAGGAACGAGGGCCTTTCGTCTGTACCTTCTTCCCCACCAACGGTTAATGAATTAACTGGAATCCTGGCCAGTCTTACAAGACGCTATGCAGGACACTATCAGGAAACTCGTGCAAACTCTTCAAGTAGGATCACCTACTCCATCTACCCATGAAAATATGCCACCACCACCACGGGGTGGCAGGCGAAGTCACTCAACAACTACAGGGGATAAATCCTACCATCCAGGGTCAAATTCACTATCTAGGGCGTCATAATCTTTCAATATATAATTATACTCTCCAGAAAGGCAAAGTGCCTTACAAAGGCTAACCGTGCTTCTCCCTTCGATCATTTGGGACCCATGGGGAACAAAAATGTTCCTAAGGCAATGTCGGGAAACACTCAATGACCATCTGATCGAAGGGAAGGCTCTGCCCAGCCTAGATCAGACACCCGATGAACTGCTCTGGCCGAGCAATAATTCGAGGAAGATAGTTCGGCAAACAACAGAACAATAATGTATAGGTCAAATGCTGGTAACAACGCTTGGAAATGTTCTATCCAAAGATTGGATAACAGGCTAGGAAAGATGGTCAAGGCCCAAATCCCACTACAAATAAGCTTTGTAAAAGGATCTCCCTTCGTACAAGCAATTGGGGATTTCACCACTACAACCAAGTTCAAAGCTCTTGTAGTTACACCCAAATACGACGAGAAAACTGACCTACTCCTCCATATAGAACAATACTAAGCAACCGCCAATATTTATAAAGTTCTTGACGAAATGAGGTGTAGAGCATTCTCTAGAACAATTATCGGATCTGCCCAAATCTGGTATAGCCTTCCTTGGGAACAGATTTCCAGCTTCAAACAGTTTCCTGAGCTATTTATTAGCAACTTTTATTTTGGGGCCAAGCCTTTAAAAAGGGTGGCGTATTTACTTAGTGTATAATAGACGGAAGGAGAGAGCACCAGGGATTACATCACCCGTTTTAATAATGAGAAGCTGTAGGTTATGGATTATGAGAAGAAAACTGTTATAATAGCCCTTATAAGTGGATTGCTCCTCGAGAAGCGTTTTTATACACTTTCTAAAGATACCCCAAAGACCATGGTAGAATTGATGGCCAAAGAAGACAAAATCATGAATGCTAAGGAAGTAATGGCAGCCAAAAGGATCTCGGGAGTAAAAGCTGAAAGTAAAAATGACAAGAAGGATAACAAAGATTCCAAGGACCACAAGTAGTTAAAATAGAAAGGAATTATAGAAAATCTTAAGAAGTATACAAGATACACTCCACTAACCATGGGCATTCACCATGTCTTGGAAGAAATCAAACATAACAAAGATATGTGTTGGCCTGATAAGTTGAGGAGTTCCCCTACCAAGAGGGACAAAACTAAGTACTGTGAGTTCCATAGAGACCATGATCACAAGACGTATCATTGCATTGCCCTTCAAAATTAGATCGAAACTCTCATCTAAAGAGGAAAATTGAATCAGTTTGTTGATCAGCAGAATAATGAAGGAGCTTGGTATAGATCAAAATCTCCATGCAGACCTAAAGAGGAAAAAAAAAGACCTTATGAAAATGACCAGGATGATGATCCTGACTTACCCAAAAAACTCATTAATCGAAATATAAGGTATTCACACTCAGTTTTGTTTCTTTTGATTGCCAAATTATTACAAGTGGAGATGCAGGAGTTAGAGATCATATTGCAGAATGAAAAGATTACCTCAATGAGGATCAAGCTTGCTCGTACATACAGAGGATTAAATTTGCCGAGGAAGACAGACCAAGGAAGCTTAATAAAGATAAGATGGTGATAGGCTTTTCTAAAAATGATCTCTCAGGAGTACTGTACCCCCATGACGATCCTCTAGTAATTAAAATCAGAAAGGAGGATATCATTATCTCTAGAGTGTTAGTAGATAATGGAAGCTCGACATATATCATGTTCTATCCTTGTATCAACAGGTTGAACTTTAAGCTCAGCCAGTTAGAGCCCTATCATCGACCACTAATAGGTTTTACAGGTGAGAAAGTCTTCCCTTTGGGAATAATTAAGATGGAAGTAATGATTGGTATATGGCCATCCAGCTAAATAAAGAAAATCTGTTTCTTTGTAATGGATAAAAACATCCATTCAACTTACAATATAATTATAGGAAGTGTTGGGCTAAAGAAGTTTGAGGCAGTGCCCTCTACTGTTAATCAATGCTTGAAATTCCCAACCAACTTTGGCGTAGGAGTTATGAAGGGTGATCAGAAAGTAGCTCGAGAATGCTACTACTCCTCTGCCGAGCAGAAAGATCTGGAAGAAATAAAGAAGAAAACACCACTTACCAAGTGGACACCTCTGAACCTAATGAAGAATCTGAGGGTGAAACCTTATGTCCAAAGGAGGAAACATAGCTGGTAAAGGGCCAGATTATAGAGTCTTGAGAAAGCATTGTGTTAGATGATGACAAACCAGAGCGCATTACTCAAGTTGGAACAATGCTGGATCCTCTTCTTAAACAGGAACTAGTGAGCTTTCTTAGACAAATAAAACATGTGTTCGCTTAGAGTCATGAAGATATGCCAGGAATTGATCCTAAATTCCTTTGCCATGAGCTCAACATTAATAAAGAAATCAAGCCAGTAAAGCAAAGGCGAAGAGTGTTCAACCCCGAGAAGAACCAAGCCATACAGGAGGAAGTTGAAAAGCTTCAAAAAGCAGCCTTCATTAACGAGGTGAAATATCCATATTGATTGGACAATGTAGTTATGGTTAAGAAGAAAAATAACAAGTGGAGGATGTGTGTAGACTTCACAGATCTTAACAAAGCATGCCCAAAGGATCAATTTTCTTTGGCCCGAATAAATCATCTTGTGGATGATACCTCAGGACATGAGTTACTCAGTTTTATGGATGCTTATTCTGGTTATAACCAAATCCAAATGAAGCCTGAAGACATGGAAAGCACTTCTTTCAGTACTCCCCGAGGAATTTACTGTTATAATATTATGGCTTTTGGTTTGAAAAATGAAAACGTGAAGGACCCCAATTTTTAAATTCTTTATTACAAAAAGTAATTTCCTTTTTAAATATGCGGAAGCGAGATGGTTCAATTAAACAAATTAACAAATTTTAATTTCTTTGCAAATTAAAATTAAACAAAACATAAAGTGAAGTTAGATTGAATGAAAATAATTTTTCACTTTAACATATTAACTCAACTCAAGTCCTAGAAATTTGCCTAAGTCATATTTTCAATATTACCAAATTAGGCCAAACCAATTTTATCAAATTAAATGATGACTTGAATCAAATTAACATAAACATTACCCAAAATTAATTTAGCACCAAATTAAACAAGTAGTGAAATAAACCAAAATTTATCTTTTTACCTAAGCATGCGTTCTAGGTGAATTTTGCAAAAGATAAAATAAATAAATAAATCACTACGTCGCGATGTATGAGGAAAATCCATAACGGGAAAAAACCTCGGACGGCCCTAGCCTTAAGTCCACTAAGTATGGTATTTTACAAGTACAAGCAAAAATACTTACAACATTCGACTCGACTCCTTTCAAGCCCCGATGCTCCTTCTTGTGCCGACATCCGCTTAGTTGACAATCCCGGACTCCAACGGAACCTTGGAATCCACCAATGAGGAACTAGGAAGCAACCGTCAACCACACATAGTGCCTTTCACCATGTGAGAATGCCGCAGCCAAAACAAATTTTTTATTCTTTGAGGGATTTAGAAGTAAACTTAAACACTCTTCCAATTATAGAGATAGAAACTGGTGCCAAAATTCCAAGCAATGTATATATATATAGGAACTTGGATAAACTAAACAAATGGGTGTAACACAAGTGTTTTAAAGATTTTTCTTGAAAAATAAACACTCAAACTTTGAACTTTTTCTTTTGAAATTGGAACTCTCTAAAACTCTCTCTAAGAGATGGAGGATAGTGAAAAAGCTAGTTCTAAAAGTTGGTTCCCGCACCTTATCAAATTTGGCAAAAGATAGTGGGGAAAAGTAGTGGGAAAAGTGGGAAAATCGTAAAAAACTGCCCAAAAATTTTTCCCACCAAAACTCGTTCGAACGACTTTTTGTTAACACAAGTGTTTTAAAGATTTTTCTTGAAAAATAAACACTCAAACTTTGAACTTTTTCTTTTGGAATTGGAACTCTCTAAAACTCTCTCTAGGAGATGGAGGATAGTGAAAAAGTTAGTTATAAAAGTTAGTTCCCGCACCTTATCAAATCTGGCAAAAGATAGTGGGGAAAAGTAGTGGGAAAAGTGAAAAAACCGTCAAAAACTGCCCAAAAAAATTTCCCGCCAAAAGTCGTTCGAACGACTATACTAACGAGTTTCCCGAGCGAAAAATGAAATCTCGTTAGAAGTCTCATTCGAATGACTTGGCAATCTCGTTCGAACGAGATGTCAGTTCGTTCGAACGAGATACCGGTCCGTTTCGAACGATGTTCCAAGAAATCAAAAAATAGTAAACTTTTTATGACAAGCTCTAATAAATATTTTCTGAGTAAAACAAAGTCAATAAAACAATTTATAAAAAGTTTATAATTTACACCCAATTAATTATTGTTCCAAGCTCCTATATATATATATTAAAATGCATTCATACCTTAGGAGCAATGGAACTATGTTGATGACGTAGAAACGAGGCACAATACACACGGCATTTGATGAAGCTTTAATATCTTGGCCGCTACGTCTTCAACTACCCCGTCATAGGCTTGAATGGATACAATTAAAAACTATCCTATGACATAAGCATTTTTGTCCTGAATTGAGCGAAAACTACATTAAGACTCAATCGGAGAATTGTGTCCTTACAAAAAATACAGGTGCTACATATCAAGGGCTGGTGAACAAGGTCTTTGAGGAGAAAATAGGCAAAAATATGGAAGTATATGTGGATGATATGCCTATAAAGGGAAAAAAGTGTCTGACCATATTGCCGACCTCAGTCAGACTTTTGATCAACTTGAGGAGCACCAGATGAGATTAAACCCGACCAAATGCAACCTTGGAGTACAGAAAGGCATGTTACTCGGGTATATAGTAAATCAAAGGGGAATTGAAGAAAATCCAGAAAAGATTAAGGCATTACTTAAAATGCAGTCTACAACTTGTAAGAAGGATGTGCAAAGGCTAATCGGGCGAGTAGCAGCTCTGAACAGATTTGTGTCTCGAGCTACAAATATGTGCCTTCCATTTTTCAAAGTACTCAGAAAGAGTTTTGAATGGAAGAAAGAATGTGAGAAAGATTTTCTAGAGCTGAAGAAGTATTTAGGGTCACCTCCACTTCTTTCTCGACCAATTATGGGGGGAAATTGTACCTGTACTTAGTTGTTTCTGAATTAGCCGTGGGCTCCGCTTTAATCGGAGAGGAGAATAGAGTTTAAAAACCTATTTACTACACCAGTAAAGCTTTTTGAGGAGCATAAATCAGGTACCCACATCTAGAAAAGTTGGTACTGGCATTGATTGAAGCATCTAGACGCATGAAGCCCTCTTTTTAAGCCCGTACGATAGTAGTATACGCCGATATGCCACTACGACAGGCTTTACATAAGCCAGAAAAGTCTGGCAGATTAATGTATTGGGTAGTGGAATTGGGAGAGTATGATATTATCTATAAACCAAGCTCTTCTCTAAAAGGTCAATGGTAACATATTTCATAGCTGAATTCACTTATCTCGAGGTTCCCGAGCAACAAAATCAGCAGGACGAGCAAGGATCCGAAGAAAATAAAGTGAAAGAGGTTGTTGACAATTAAGCTCTTGAGGCACTTTTACCAGAAGAAGCTGTTGCCGACTTACCAGATTTTTCTTCTCGAACATAGGAGATGTCAAAGAAATATGAGGAAATAAGGAGAAAAACATTCCACTATGGGATGTTGAGAGACCAAGAATTTGACGACGATCTCCCAATATGGAACTTATACGTTGATGGGTCATCTTGTGCAACAGGCAGTGGAGCAGGTACAATACTTAACACTCCTGATAATATTGATATTGAATACGCCCTACGATTTCAATTTCAAGCCTCAAATAATGAAGCCGAATATGAAGCTCTCATTGTGGGCTTAAGTCTAGCCCAATCACTGAATGCCGAGCAAGTTATGGCACAAAATAATTCCCAGTTTATAGTAAATCAAATATTGAGATTGTATGGAGCTAAAGGCTAATTGACAGCCATATACCTATCCAAAGCAATGGAGGTAATAACGAAATTACCAGCTGGTCAGATGAAGAGAATTCCAAGAGTGGAAAATGCCCGAGCAGATGCTCTTGCTCGGCTAGCTTCAGCTACCAGAGTTGAAGTCCGACGAACTATTCCTATTGAGATTTTGGCCAATAGGAGTATAGACGAATATTTGATGATCAATTTTATTATTGTAGGCATGGGGCCATCTTGGATGGATCCCATCAGAGCATATATTGAAGAAGGAACTTTGCTAACAGAGATAATTGAAGCAAAAATGCTGAAGTATAAATCTGCCAGATATGTGCTAGATAAAGGAGTTTTATACAAGAGAGGACTGACAGTCAATTTGCAGCGTTGTGTTCATCCATCAGAGGTTCCAGACCTAATTCAAGAAGTACATAAAGGATCTTATGGGGCTCATATAGCAGGAAGAACACTTCTGCAACGAATAAGTGTGCAAGGATACTACTGGCTAACGATGCGAGCAGATTTTGTAGCTTTTGCTAAAAAAATGTGACAAGTGCCAGAAGTATTCCAGCATTCGTAAGACTCTGCAGGTTGCTCTCACCTCAATCACTTCACTTTGACCATTTTTCATATGGGGTATAGACTTTGCCGGGACATTGCCGACCACACGAGGAAGATTCAAATATTTGGTTGTTGCAGCAGACTACTTTAAAAAGTGGGTTGAGGCAGAACCATTGATAGATATGCCTTATGAGAAGGTCGACCAATTCATTTGGAAGAACATCATTTGTAGATACGGGTTGCCTTATGCCTTCATCACCGATCATGGAAAGCAGCTTGACAACGAGGAATTCACAGCTTATTGTGCTCAGTCCAACATCCAAAAATTACATTCCGCTCCAGGTCACCCTTAAAGTAATGGGTAAACTGAAGTTACAAATAGAACTCTGCTAAATGGGTTGAAGAAAAGGCTTGATGATTCAAAGAGAAAATGGATCAACGAGCTACACTCTATTTTATGGGCGTACCAAATAACCCCGAGGACTATAACTGGAGAATACCCATATATGTTAGCATTTAGGACTGAAGCAGTCATACCTGCTGAGTTGGGTCTTCCATCCCATAGAGTTTTAAATTTTAACTCTCCTTTGAGTGATCTAATGCGAAGATTGGATTTGGATATGCTGGAAGAAGTACGAGACGACGTTGCTCTGAGAAATGCAGCTTACCAGCCATGCAAAACTCGGTTTTATAATAAAAGGATGAAGTCGACCAACTTAAAGGATGGAGATTATGTGCTAAAGAAGGTCCTCCAGAAAAATAATAAACTTGAAGCTAATTGGCATGGGCCTTATCGTATTTCCCCAGTCATCCGACCTGGAACTTATTAGATTGAAACTTTGGAGGGGGAAGAATTAAAGATTTCGTGACATGCTGAGCATCTTAGAAAATATTACCAATGATGTAATCAATTGTACTCAATTCAATATCAATTTTTAGTATCAATAAAATGATTTTTCCTCCAATTTTTATTTTCCCAATTTTTTTGGGAGTAATAGTGCTATGTACTACCTACCTATATACTTGATCTTGAATAAGCTTAAAAGTGGCCAAAAAAACTTCAAAATGTTTCTCAGCACAAGAGACTTCTCCAAAAAATAAGACTAAGGTTGGTGGGCATAAGTAATAAGTTGCTCGGCACAAATCAAAACTTGATCGGTAGTATACCAAACAAGTTATTACGACCTCAAGATAGTCAACAAGTATAAGGATAAAATAAGATCTTTATCCTACTGGGCAAAGTGCAGGAAGAACGTTGTGAAGATTCCTTAAGAGGAATGTAGGCACATATTCCACATACGCCTAGTCACATCACTGGTAGCTAATACAAAAAATCTAAGCACTTAGGTGTGTTGGTAAAACCTTTGGAGACACATGGGTAACTAGCTCCAAATTTAAATTCTAATATAAGTATGCTAGTAGAACCTATGTATTCATTGGTAATTGGTACTAAATTTAGATTTTAATCTAAGTGTGTCAATAGAACTAATAAAATAGATAAATCAATCACATCAAGAAAACAATCACATTCATAGATCGACAAGATAAGTTAATCAAATGATTTTCATTCATTTGAATAATGATTACATAAGTGTGTTTACAAAGGAAATACGGGACATTATTCTAAAGGGAATTTCCCCTCAGCTTTGGCAACTAGATCCATGCCAGCTGGAGGATCATCTAAAGTGTAAGGAGAATTGATGAAATTGAAGTCTTAAAGCATTCTCCTGTTACTGTTGCTTTAACGATCTAGCATATGAGGAGGTCGGATGATTTCCAGCTCGTCATGTAACCCATAGTCTCCCAAATATTTAGAAATCAGGCATTGGGGAATTGTGTTGACAAGAATCCAACTAACATCTAGTCTGAAGGAAAGGGGGTCGAGCAACCCAGGATCATACCACTTCCATAAATTGTTATCTTGGTCCACCTTTAACACCGTTAGATAATTGATCCAACCCCATTTGTAGGCTTTATTCTGGTCCTGTTTAAGCTTAGCATCAAAATGCCCCAAAGCTTCATTATATCCTTCCATCCAGATCTCTCTTGGTTGATTGTGAAACTAGAAGGTCAACCTCTTAACTTGATAATGTAATTTCTTTAGCACTTCATCTTTAGCTTGCAACTGAGAAGACTGAGTGGAAAGTTGCTCGATTTGGGTTCGAAGCTTCTGGGACATCTCAGTAAGGGTTTGATTTTTGGCCTTCAGTTGGGTAGCTTGGTTAGCAAGGGTTTATTGAGTGCTAGCCTTATCTGTAGTACCTCGTCCAGGTCTAATTCTTGCTTGAGAAGAAAAAGCAGATTTAGTCTTTTTTAGTACTTCCAATTCTTCCCTTAACTTGGCATTTTTAGCCTCTAAAAAGAATGACCTTCATCGCTAGTAGAAACAGCAGTAGAAGAAGACTTCAAGGCATTTAACTCATCTTTTAGATTATTTTTCTCCTCCTTTAATGGTTTGGCAATGGCTCTGGCTTCCTCCACTTCACGGTTGATCGAAAATTCTTGTCTTCGAAAGTGAGTAGCAAATTTTTCCAACTTCTGTTCAAAGCCCCAACCTTCGCTCAAGGCCTTGTACTTTTTCTCATAGTCAGGATGCAATAGATCCTTATCCTACTTATTGTCCTCTTGCAGAACTTCAATAATTTTACAGTAGGCAACATTATTGGCCACTACCCGATTAAAAAGTCATTTCAGATGAAGATAGGCTTCCTTGGCTTGCTCAGATACACATTCCCCGAGTAACTTCAGCAGCTCTTCTTCGATCAGAGATAGATGACCTACTTTAAAAAGTTCATTGCATCTCTTGAGTATCTCGGAGTCAGTAAAGGAGAAGTGTTTTAGTTTATCTATGAACTATTAAGAGCAAACAGAATATCCAATCAACAAACAATGTACAAAGTATGGAGAAAAGACAAGCAAAAGAGGAAGGAGATTTCTTTTCATTGATAAGTTGATAAGTACAAATACATTAGAAAAAAGAAAAGAAAAATTACTAGTGAAAAAGAAAAGAAATGCAAAACCTGATCAGACATATCTACACCTTCTTCATGTCTGGTGTAGGCTCAAAATAAGTAGGAGTAGGTAGAAATAGATGGCTGTCAGTTGGAAGAGAAGAAGAGTCAAAAGTTTGGTGTTGGTCGGAAGAATCCAACACCATCAGGGAGCTCATGGGTCATGTCTAAAGAAGAATTCAGAATCTTGAGGGGTGTCGACCTCCACCAAGGCTTCCGACCAACCATCCTTGAAGCATTTCTTCTTTACAAATTCAATTTCCAAAAAAAAAGCCCCAATGGCTATATCCCTACCCTTGTTGAAGCCAGCCTCCCTGGCATTAGCTCTTTTGTCCTTCTCAGCAACGAACAGAGCCTTCAAATTGTCCAAATCCTTCTACAGCTTAGTGATCTTAGCTTTTTCAGCATCAAAGTCTTTTTGGATATCAATAACTCGGCCCCGATCAGCCACTGCATCTTCTTTTGCAATTTTTATTTTCTCCTCCCATTTTTTATGCTAATTGGCCAGTGCTTGTTTGGAGTCAAGCAATGACTTCTTAATCTCATCAAAATCTTCCTCAACCTCATGGAAAGAATAATGCAAAGCATCATACTTCTCCAACATGTTATTGAAGTCAACAAAAAACTGCAAAAAGAAAATAAGGCGAGTTAATATAAAAAATATAAAACAAAGAGATAAAGAAGGCAAAGGTATTTACCAGAGCTAGGCTTTGAGCAGCCCTTTCAGAACTCTTTGATTGGGGCAGTGCAGCTATAGTGCCCCTGTGGTCTGGCAATGTACTAGACTATATTAATTATCTGGCCAAACCAGGGCCAAGATCCACTGGTGATCCAGAAACAAATAAATCAACCAACTCTTATTGGTTAGTGTTGGCTTTTGCCAGCCTAGAAGGGAGTCCTCTTTTCAGTCTCTTGAGGTGACTTTCATCAGTTTTCTCAGCGGGGAGCTTATTTTCAAGATCCTTTTTATTGAATGGGGGATTTTCCCCAATATCCTCATTATTTTTGGCTCCATCAGCAGCTTGATTAGAGAAGCTAGTAGCAACTATGTCACCCAAAATATTAAGAAACTTCCTCTTCCCCATGGCAGCAGCAAGAGGTAAGTCTGAATCTAAAGAAGTGGAAATAGTAGCAGGTTCACCACTGCCAGATGCTGTGGCAGAAGATGTGGAGATGGGGTCTTGGTCATGGTTGATTAAAGGCGAGGGTACAACTATGGTTGCGCGAGTAACGAAAGGAGGTGATGGTGTTCTTATACTGTAACAAGTATGAGGCTGATTTGGTATGCTCTTCCCCAACTTTTTGATGAATGCCCCAGATGAACTTCAACTATCTAAGCTTGATATCACTCTCCTTGGGACACTTTCTCTTTCAATGAACTGCAATCAAAGTATACATTAGTATTAACATTTAGTGGAATATGCAAAAAAAGACAAATAAATAAATATAACCTATCTCATTGCCACTTGGTGGGCACCTAGGCCCCTGGTACTCAGCATTCCCAGTCAAAGGAGCATGTTGCCAATTTTTAACAACTACTCCATGCTCGAAGTAATCTCTATTGGAGTTAGGAAGGTTTACTACTAACGCTTTGTTCACAATACTAATTTTCAAATAGAAAGTGGTATAACTAATTACCCACTTATAGAAAAATATAATCTCTAGGAACCCTAGATGGGTCCCATGGAGTTGATTTAATCTATATACCCCATTAATTACCCTCCAGGTATTGGGGGCTACTCTGGATGGAACGATATCAAAATACTGGAAAAATTCAAGACAAAATGGGTTTGGGGGAAAGGTAAACCCATATTCAATAATAAAAATGGAGGGAAACCAGTGACCCCCAGCTAATGAAAAAAGATCAGCAGGAAAACTGGGATGTTCTAGTTCTACCCACGAAGGGATATTCCTCTGAATTCATCATGAGAAGTAACATGATAAACCAGGATTGATGAAGAAGAAAAAGATAAAAGAATAGATTCTTATAGAATTTACGGATTCAGCAAGAACGGAGAACGATCTCATAAGAGAGAGAGAGAGAGTGAGAGAGAGAGAGAGAGATAAAGCTTGAAGACACAACGACAGAAAAACTCAGAAAGTTTGAGGTAAGAGACGATTGTGGATTTTCTCGCCTTTATAGGTTGCCTCAAAAATTGGAAAGGTAATGATTAAAAGGAAACTTCGATTGAACTGTTGGCCGCTAAAGACAGAAAATACATATTTACCTAAAAATGATTCGCTAAAGTTGTGGATAATTACAAAAATACCATTTACATTATATGCCGATAGTTAAAGTCATTAAATTTACAAGTATGGAAAGTCGGTAACCGACCAAACCTCAAAATTATTACCCGAGCAACTTTAAGAGCTAAATGTTCCATACTCTTGTAAAAATCTCAAGCATGAAACATTGGGGGCTTCTGTTGATACTAAATGTTGATACCAAATTTAGTCTGCTGACATGGATCAATTGAGTGAAGACACGTGGCAATCTGCGTGGCAATAACAAACACTTCCGAATAACACCTTGACCCACTCAGATACTCCGAGCAATAGATGCTCTCCGAGGAACCATACTGCAACGAGGAACTCTGATTCCCCGATCAACTCAGACGCTCCGACCAATAAGAGTTCTTCGAGGAACTTTAATACACCGAGCAACTTATGAGTACCGAGCTACTTAGGCGGTCCGAGCAGCTTAGGCGATCCGAGCTGCACCTCGAACTGAGCATTAATAGCAGGATAACCAACAGATTAACTGCGCATTAAATGCTTATTATTATCATACAGATGTATACGCCTAGTGGACAGCTATGTATTACCCTTTCACATGTACAGCCTGAGGGCTATAAATACATTGTATCACCCTCATTGTAAGGGGACCAGGAATTTCTTGACTAAACTTGTAATCAAGAATTCCCAAACAGTCAGCAATAGTAGAAACAGTGGACGTAGGCCATTCTTACAAGGCTGAACCACTTTAAAATTTCTTTGTCTCATTTTATTTTATCTGTGATTAAATAATTAGATATAATCTAATTTTTTACATCAACAGATTGGCGCCGTCTGTTGGAAACGACTGGTAATATCATTTTTCATAAAAAAATAATTCATTACAAATGGCTGATAATCCAGAACCCAGCAATCGAAACGCGGGAAGCCCTCCAAATCCATCTGCTCTGCCAAACGTTCCAGATCTGGCTGGAATAATGAAAAATCTGGCCCAGGGCCAGACAGCCATGCAAGAAACTATGCGACAACTCATACAAACCCTTCATGGCGGAGTACCAACCCATTCAGGACATATAAGTGTTCAAAGAAATACCCGTTTACTTTCTTCGCGTACTAGGCGTACCGATTCATATCGTACTGAGGAGTCTGAAGATTTTTCTTATCAACCTGGATGAACTTCGTCAGTACGAGCCACAGATACTGAACAACGTATCACTCTCTCTCCATAAAGGACTAGTGTGCTAGAAAGGTTAAGCAGGGTATCTCCTTTTGATCGATTAGGTCCTAGGAGGAACAAAAGTCCTCCTAAGGCTGCGTCGAGGAGCTTTCGACGATCATTAGACTTAAGGGAAGGATCTGCCCAGTCGCGACCAGCTGCTCGTCAAGATAAGTCACAGGAAGCCACCTCAACGTGATCAGTTGATCGAACCAACAGGCCCGAGGAAGGAAATGATGCGTGGAAAGGCTCTATTCAGAGGCTGGAAGACAGACTAGGGGAAATAGCTAAGGCCAAGAACCCCTTATAACAAACTTTTGTTCAAGGGACACCCTTTTACCAAGCCATTATGGATTTTCCCACACCGTCAAAGTTCAAATCACCTTTTGTGACTCCTAAATATGATGGAAAGACCGACCCTGTTCTTCATATAGAAAAATACCAAGCTGCAACCGACATCTATGCTGTTCCAGATGAGATGAGATGCAGAGCATTCTTAGGAACTCTTACCGGATCTGCTCAAATATGGTACAATAATCTTCCTCGGGGTAAGATCTCAACTTTCATTCAACTGGCCGAGTTATTCATTGGAAATTTCTGTTTTGGGGCAAAGCCAGTTAAACGAGTAGCGCATTTGTTAAGCGTTAGACAAAAAGATGGTGAGAGTACCAGAGATTATATAACTCGTTTTAATAACGAGAAACTCGAAGTCATTGATTATGAAGAAAAGACAGCGATTACTGCCATGATGAGTGGGCTGCTGCCCAACAAGTTGTACTACACTTTGGCCAAAGATCCACCCAGAACCATGTCAGAACTGATGGCAAAAGCGGCTAAGATCATGAATGCTGAGGATGCTATGGCTGCGAAGAAGAATATGGACGCCAAAGAAACCAAGGTGGAAGGTGATAAAGTTAAGAAGAAAGAGCATAAGAACAATGATGGTGACAAACAATCAAAAACAAGGTCGTCGTGGGAGGTATTGAAGAAATTTGATAATTACACTCCTTTGAAGATAGACATCAACCATGTTCTAGAAGAAATCAAGAACAACGAGGAATTAAACTGGCCAGAGAAAATGAAGGCAGACCCTGACAGGAGGAATAAGGCAAAATATTGCGATTTTCACAAAGATCATGGCCATATGACCAAAAATTGCATAGCTCTTCAGAATGAGATTGAAACACTTATTAGATGAGGAAAATTGGCAAAGTATGTTGATCGTAGAAATGAAAGAAAAAACAGCGACAGAGCAAGAGAGAGGTCTAGATCTCCTCGTCGAGTAGAGGAGGATAAGAAAATAGACCATGAAGTTGATCCAGAAGACGACCCCGATCTTCCCAAGAAACCAAGGCAACCAAAACGTGT
The DNA here is from genome assembly GCA_949130495.1 of Sambucus nigra. Classification (NCBI taxonomy): domain Eukaryota; kingdom Viridiplantae; phylum Streptophyta; class Magnoliopsida; order Dipsacales; family Adoxaceae; genus Sambucus; species Sambucus nigra. The sequence continues at coordinate 228,550,458 of OX422219.1, forward strand.
GGTATTTTCAATACGCTTTGGGTCATTTGATTGTAATGTTATTACAGATGGAGATGCAGGAGGAGGAGACCTTACTGCAGAGAGAAAATCTTACCTTTATGAGGCCCAAGCTTGCCCATACATTCAACGAATAAATCTAGCTGAGGAGGATCGCCCGAGAAAGGTAAACAAAGAGAAATTGGTCATTGGTTTTCCAAAGAACGACCTCGCAGGTGTTCTATATCCTCATGATGACCCATTGGTGATCAAAATGAGGATGAAGGAAGTAATGATTTCAAGAGTACTGGTAGACAATGGTAGCTCGGCAGACATCATGTTCTACTCGTGCTTCGACAGTTTAAATCTAAAGCTATCTCAACTGGAGCCTTATCATAGACCCCTCCTCGGTTTTGCTGGCGAGAAAGTTTTTCCACTTGGGACGATCAAATTGGATATATTCATTGGTACATGGCCTGCTTGTCGAACAGAAAGAATACGCTTCTTCGTGATGGATAAAAATGTTCAATCAACCTATAATATCATCATGGGAAGGGTAGGGTTGAAGAAGTTTGAGGCAGTGCCATCTATGGTACATCAATGCCTAAAATTTCCAACAAATTTTGGAGTAGGAGTTGTGAAGGGTGATCAAAAAGTAGCTCGGAAATGTTACTATTCATCTACGGAGCAAGAAGAACTGGAGGAATCAAGGAAAAAGACTACTACCTATCAAGTGGAGGAAGGTGCAGAAATTGAAACATTGGATCCTAGAGATGAGTCCCAACTCGTGAAAGGCCAGGTGGTGGAAGCTACTGAAAACATCATTCTGGACGACGAGCACCCTGAACGAACAACTCAAATAGGTTCGTCGTTGGAGGCCTCACTAAAACAGAAATTGATAACTTTCCTAAAAAGCAGAAAGCAAACTTTTGCATGGAGTCATGAGGATATGCCCGGAATAAATCCAAATTTCTTATGTCACGAACTCAACGTGAATAAGGAGATCAAGCCAGTAAAGCAGAGAAGAAGAGTATTCAGTCCCGAGAAGAATCAAGCTATACAGGAAGAGGTCGAGAAGCTCCAGAAAGCTTGCTTTATTGAAGATGTTAAATATCCAGACTGGTTAGCAAATGTGGTGATGGTAAAGAAAAAGAGCAACAAATGGAGGATGTGTGTAGATTTCACCGACCTCAATAAAGCATGCCCAAAGGACCATTTTCCCTTGCCCCAAATTGATCAATTAGTAGATGCTACCTCGGGACACGAGCTGTTGAGCTTCATGGACGCTTATTTTGGATACAACCAGATTAAGATGAAACCTGAAGACAGGGAGAGTACTTCTTTCATTACCCCTAGGGTAACTTACTGTTATAATGTTATGCCTTTTGGTTTGAAAAATGCAGGTGCAACATATCAGCGGCTGATGAACAAGGTGTTTGCAGAATAAATCAGTTGCAATATGGAAGTCTATGTTGATGATATGCTGACAAAGAGCAAGAAAGCTGCTGATCATCTAGTTGACTTAGGCCAGACCTTTGATCAACTAGATAAATATCAAATGAAGCTGAACCCAACGAAGTGCATATTTGGAGTACGAGAAGGCATGTTTCTCGGGTACATTGTCAATCAACGAGGCATTGAAGCAAACCCTGAAAAGATCAAAGCTCTGTTAGAGCTGCGATCTGCAATGATGAAGAAAGAAGTGCAAAGTCTTATAAGACGAGTAGCAGCGCTTAACAGATTTGTATCGCGAGCAACTGATAGATGTCTCCCATTCTTCAAAACGCTCCAAAAGACTTTTGAGTGGAATGATGAATGTGATAAGGCTTTTCAAGACTTGAAGAAATATCTGGGAGCACCTCCACTATTGTCCAGGACAGTGATGGGAGAAAAATTGTACTTGTATCTGGCAGTGTCAGAGAAGGCAGTTAGCTCGGCATTAATAAGAGTGGAGAATGGAGTGCAAAAACTGATTTATTACACTAGCAAAGCCTTCCGAGGAGCAGAGATCAGATATCCAAAGCTGGAAAAATTGGCACTAGCATTGATCGAGGCAAGTAGAAGAATGAAGCCATACTTCCAGGCTCATACTATAGTCGTATATACCGATATTCCATTGAGGCAAGCTCTTCATAAACCAAAAAAATTAGGAAGATTGATGTATTGGGCAATAGAGCTCGGTGAATATGACATAATTTATGAACCCAGATCATCGTTTAAAGGGCAAGCAGTAGCAGATTTTATAGCCGAGTTCACCTATCCTGATACCACCGATGAGCAAAAGCTGCTCACCGATCAACCTGTGGATGTTACAGAATCATCAAACCCAAGCCTAGACCAACTTAGGTTGGTAAAAGGGCAAGTAGATGTTACAGAATCATCAAACTCAAGCCCATACCAACTTAGGTTGGTAAAAGGGTAAGAAGTGATGATCGACGAACAACAAGAAATATCAGGAGAGGGTGAAAGGAAGGTACAAATTTTCCACCTAGGAACTCTGTTAGATCAGAAATTTGAAGACGAGTTACCTATATGGAGTTTATATGTGGATGGCTCATCTTGCGCAACAGGCTGTGGGGAAGGGATTGTTCTTAATAGTCCAGACGAGGTCGACATGGAATATGCCCTACACTTCCAATTCAAAGCTTCGAATAATGAGGCTGAATATGAAGCCATGATTGCAGGTCTTAATTTGGCAAAAACCATCGGGGCAGAGTAGGTTATTGTCTTCAGTGACTCGCAATTGATAATAAATCAAATGATGGGAGTATATGAAATCAAAGGAGAATTAATGATCAGGTATCATGCAAAGGCAAGGGAGTTGGTATCAGAATTTGCTGCTATTCAGTTGGTCAGAATACCAAGAATGGAGAATGCGAGGGCCGACGCTTTAGCTCGATTGGCATCAGCTACTCGTATCGAGCTATGAAGAACAATCCCAATTGAAGTTTTAGCTGGTCGGAGTATAGATGAAGATTTGACGATGAATTTTATTACACTTAATTTAGGACCATCTTGGATGGATTCCATCAGGGCATATATTAAGGAGGGGGAATTACCAACTGACAAATTTGCAGTAAAAAAACTGAAGTTTAAAGCTGCTCGTTATGTACTGAATAATGGTATTCTGTACAGACGAGGAATTATAGCAGGTTTGCAAAGATGTGTGCATCCCACCGAGGTGAAAGACTTGATTGAAGAGATCCATGAAGGGTCCTGTGGAGCCCATGTAGCAGGTCGGACGTTTTTACAAAGGGTTATGACGCAAGGATACTACTGGCCAACGATGAGGGCTGATTGTATAGCCTATGCCAAGAAATTTGATAAGTGTCAACGCTTCTCCACTATTCGAAGAACTCCGCAAGCGTTGTTGACACCCATTACTTCCCCTTGGCCATTTGCTATGTGGGGAATTGACTTGGTCGGACCACTTCCAACGACCAGAGGAAGATTTAAATACCTCGTCGTCGTAGTGGATTATTTCACTAAGTGGGTAGAAGCTGAGCCTCTTGTCGACATGACGTACGAGAAGGTGTATCAATTATTTGGAAAAATATCATCTGTAGATATGGTCTTCCCCATGCATTCATTACCGACCATGGAACACAATTTGACAACGAGGAGTTCGCTGCCTATTGTCATCAGTCAAATATCTTGAAGATCCACTCGGCACCAGGCCATCCCTAAAGCAATGGACAAACTGAAGTAACAAACAGAACGCTACTGAATGGCTTGAAGAAAAGACTGAATGACGCGAAAGAAAATTAGATCAACGAACTACAATCAGTACTATGGGCTTACCGAACTACTCCCCGAGAAGCAACTGGGGAATCTCCGTATATGCTAGCATTTGGAAGTGAAGCCGTTATACCTGCGGAGTTGGGTCTCCCGACACACAGAGTACTGAACTTCAATTCCCCTGTCAGCGACTTAATGAGAATATTGGATTTAGACATGCTCGAGGAAGTTAGAGAAGAAGCAGCCATCAGGAATGCTGCTTACCAACAACGAACAACTTTATTCTACAACAAAAGAGTAAAGAAGTGCGACCTAAAATAAGGAGACTATGTGCTAAAGAAAGTAATTCAAAAGCACAACAAATTGGAAGCAAACTGGCATGGACCTTACCGAGTTACAGAAGTTGTTCGACCAGGAACCTACAGAATAACAACTTTAGAAGGGAAGGAGTTTAAGAATGCATGGAATGCAGAACACTTGCGCAAGTATTATCAGTGATGTAAACTCTCATGTAATACATTTTCGTTAGTATGAATAAAGTGACAATGTTCTGCCTAGTTCTCTCCTTTTGTTGGAAATTTTTGCGGAATACTAGTGCTACACACTACTCATCAAAACTCAGACTACTCAAAACTATTCCTAAAAATGCCAACTAAGGTTGGTTAGGAAGAAAAACTATTCCTAAAAATGCCAACTAAGGTTGGTTAGGAAGTAAAACTATTCCTAAAAATGCCAACTAAGGTTGGTTAGGAAGAAAAACTATTCCTAAAAATGCCAACTAAGGTTGGTTAGGAAGTAAAACTATTCCTAAAAATGCCAACTAAGGTTGGTTAGGAAGTAAAACTATTCCTAAAAATGCCAACTAAGGTTGGTTAGGAAGTAAAACTATTCCTAAAAATGCCAACTAAGGTTGGTTAGGAAGAAAAACTATTCCTAAAAATTCCAACTAAGGTTGGTTAGGAAGTAAAACTATTCCTAAAAATGCCAACTAAGGTTGGTTAGGAAGAGAAACTATTCCAAAAAGTGCCAAAGTTGGTCGGTAAGAAAAAACCCACTAACTGTAGTTGGTCGAGAAGGAAAATTTACTGACCTTGGTTGGTCGGAAACATTGTATGAATACGAGAAAGTGATCGAGCAAAAGTTTTGATACTCATAACTTTTTAAATTACTACCAAGTTGGTCGAGAAACAAAACATCATTAAGTTTGGTTAAGTTGTCAAATGATTACCACAAATTCAAACTGGTCGACAATAAGTTTTAATCAACTCTAAGTTGATCGACAAATAACACAATGTTGTTATCTTTTTAACAGATATACATATATAAAGTGTTTTACAACCACAAGGCAATGGCAATCAAGATTGCGAACAAAAATAAAAGTCTTTCATTAAATCCAAAAACAGAATACATTGGGAATGAAATACAAATTAATTATTACATCGAGATTCCTATTCTATTGGTTTCTTCCCCTCTGCTTTTGAAACAGGTTCCTCGCCAGCAGGAGGATCGTTTAAAGTATAAGGGGAGTTTATGAAATTAAGATCTTTAAGCATCCTGATGTTCATCACAGATGGTCGATCGAGTAGGTGCTCGGGGCGAGATATTTCAGCATTGGAATGGAGACTATAATCGCAGAGGTATTTAGAAATCAAACACTGAGGGATTGCCCGGGCAGGGATCCAGCTCATGTCGAGTTTGAAGGGTGGTACTGGCAAGTCGAGCAACCCAGGATTATGATAATCCCATAAGTAGTGACCTTGTTCCAGTTGCAGTACACCCAGGGCATTCAACCACCCATATTTGTAACCTTCATTATTCGCATTTTGGATCCGATCATCCAAATGGTAAAGAGCCTCATTGTAGCCAGCCATCCAAAATTCTCTGGGCTTCTTGTGGAACTGATAAGTCAACCTTTCCAACTGCTCGTGAAGACTTTTTATAAATAGTTCTTTATTCTCCAGGGTAGACTTCTGTGCAGAAAGCTGCTCGTCCAGATTCCTGATCTTCTTAGACATCTCAGTCAATGCCTAGTTCTTTGCCATCAGTTGGAAGGCCTGGTTCTCCAGAGCAGATTGAGTTCTCTGTTCCTCGATAGTAATTCGAGCAACTCTTGCTCGTCCCCGAGGAGCTCTTGCTCGTCCCCGAGTAGATGTAGAAGGGCCAGCTCTCTTCAAGGTTTCTAATTCATCCCTCAGGTTGACATTTTTGACCTCCAAGAAAGAGAATCCCTCGTCGTTCACAAGGACCAAAGCGTTTGAGGTAGAAGCTGCAGACTTCAACTGAGACACCTCTCTTTGCAGGTTATTATTTTCCTGCTCTAACAACTCAGCTATTTGTCTGTGCTCTTCGACCTCACCCTTCAAAGTTCTCTCCCTCACATTGTAAGCAACAAACAGTTTATCGTATCCCTTATCAGCACTGAGTTGCTGATACTTCTTCTCGTATCCTTCGTGCAAAAGGGCTGTAGATTCCTTATATTGTTGTTAAAGCTCTTCAAGAGTTACTTGGAGATCTTCAATCATTTCATAATATGCTACATTGCTAGCCACTGCACGGTCAAGCAGGCACTTCAAATACTGGTAGGCTAAAATTGCTTGCTCTGAAGCACCTTGACCGAGGATGTCAACGATTTGTGCTGCACTCATATCTGTATGACCAGCTTTGAAGTACTAATTGCATTGCCTCAACAATTTTGTATCATGAGCAGACAATAACTCCATACTGGCCATAAACTAGTAAAGGAAGAGAAAGCAAGAATCAATAAGAGTTCAAACAGAGCATGAAGAAGAGAAACAACAGTATGAATAGGCGAAACTTCAAATTTTATTACATCATAAAGGAGAAGTACAAAATTCAGAGTTACATTTGATAAAGAAAAACAAACAAAGAGAAAAATCCGAACAACTCTACGCCTTTTCCTTATCTCCCAAAACTTTCTCGGGAGGCTGGGACGAGGAGGTAGGTTGCTCGGATGGAACAGATGGTTGCTCGGGGAGTGCTGGAAGTTTCTCATTTGAAACAACGGATGGTTGAAGTTGCTCGCTGGTCGACTGGATAGCTGGGGAATGAGGAATTTGATCTCCCATCACCATGGGGGATTCCTCAGTGGCGGCTTCGTCCTCTTCTTCTTCTTCAGGAGTTAGAGGGGGGCCCGGGATGTGTCACTGAAACAGGTCAGAATTTTCATCGACCTTCATCTCTTGCAGAGCAGCGACCCAGCCATCCCTAAAGTATTTGTGGCTACCATATTCCACCTGCGATATCATAGCAGCCAGACCTTTATTCCACCCCTTATCCCAGCCAGTGCTGAATGACTTTTTTACAGCCAACTTCCTTTTCGCTTTTTCCAAGGAAAGCTTCTCGGAAAGAAGATCCTCGGCAGCCTTCAGCTTATTCTCTATTTCTTCCTTTTGATGACCTACTTCACGAAGTCGGCCCAACTCTTCTTCAGCATTTTTGAGCTTACTTTCAAGCTCCCTAGCATTTTTGAGCTTCTCATCGAGCTCTTTATTCTTCTCTTCCAAGTTTTTTACTTTTTTCTCCAAACCTTTGGAGACTTCAATAGCTTGGTTTCTCTCCTGCTCGGTGGAACCAAGTTTCTCCTCCCAAACAGCCTTATCATCATCATACTTCATACGAGAATCTTTCAAAGACTGCGTCAGGCCCACCAAAGCTTCCTCTACACCAGACGAGGAGCTTAAAGCCTTAATAGCTTCATCTTTCTTTAAAATGGTATTAAAACAGGTCACCAACTGGGAAAAGAAAATGATATCAAGTCAGTACACATATGTAACAAGGGAAAAATTAAAGTTGAGGACAATGATACTTACAGAAGCTATATGACGAGCAGCTAATGAGGTAACCATGTCCCGAGAGAGATTTTATTCCATAACTTGGATCTCGGGAATGATCAAAGACTTCACCGAGCTCATGGCAGAGCTCGGGGAAACAAAAGTGGGAACACCACTTCCAGTAATCGGGGGCTGAGAGATGGATTTAGCCAAATTGGTCGAGGAACTCTTCTTCAGCTTCCTCGGGGGAACATGAATGGTCTCGACTAACGATGTAGTCTTATTCAGAGAGATAACAATCACCTCGCTTGGAACAACGGCCTTGCTCGGAGCCACTGGGGGCTTCTCGACAACCTTCACAGTAGTAGCCGTAGGGGGTGCATCAATCTTCTTTGTCCCCTCTTCTGGAACATCATGTTTACTTCTCTTTGCCTCTCCAGCAACAGAGGCATATTTCTCGAAGATGGAAGGAGCTCTTCTTTTCTTTATTCTTTCACTCAGAGGGATATGAGACTCAGGTGAAGAACTTGCAGAAGCAGGTATTGGTTCTACCTCACTTATCACCGGACGAGCAGTAAAAGATGAGGTGTAACTCTTATACTGCAACAAATATGAAGTTGACCTGATATGCTCGTCAGCAACAGTTTGATGCAAACTCCAGATAAGTTTTAGATGTTTTAAATTAAGTTCTGTTTCTTTTGGAGACTTTCTTTTGCTGTCAAATCCAAATAAATGAAAATTAAAATATCAGTGACACATTTTATCAAACACAAAGGAAGCATAATTTCAAAAATAAAATAAAATAAAAACAACCTATCCCATTGCCATAGGGAGGACATCTAGGACCCTGGTACACATCATTTCCAGTCAATGGAGGGTGTTGCTAATTTTTCATAACAACCCCGTGTTCGAAGTAGTCCCTATTGGCATCTGGGAGATTGACCACTAAAGCCCGATTTAAAAACCTAGTTTTTAAATAAAAAGTATTGTCACCAACAACCCATCTATAACAGAACATAATTTTTGGAATTCCTATATGAGTTCCATGAATTTGATTTAATCTATGAACTCCGTTAACTATTCTCCACGTATTGGGGGCTATTCTTGCAGGAACCACGTCAAAATATTGACAGAATTCCAGACATAAAGGGTTTGGGGGAAAAGAAAAGCCACATTCAGCGACAAAGAGACTGGGGAACCAACGTCCCTCAGCCAAACGAAAATAATTTGAAGGCTCAGAAAGTTCCTCCAAAATAACCCATGAAGGAATAGAGAAATCAGAACGAAACTTATCAAGCGACTCTACAGGGTAAACCATGATGAGTAAAGGAAATCAAAGAGAAAGAAGAAGATCTTACAGGAAAAAGGATGAGTCTGTTGACAACGAATGATGAAAGGGATGAACGCACAGGAGAGAGAGACAATGGAAAACTCAATGAGACAAATTTGAAAAAGTAGAAGACGAGGGGATTTTCTGCAACGCTTAAATACCCTGTCTTGGGAATGGGCAAAGATAATGATTACAAAAAGAGACGGTTACGTTACCAGCGGCTAAAAAGACAAAAAGGGTGCGGGAATCGAAGCGATTGTAAAAATTCAAAAAGTCCGATTCTACGAATTTGGAAGGAGAAATAAATACAAAAGAAAATACTCCTAAATTTTAGGATGACCATTTAAAACCGCCATATTTCGAGAAAGAATGTTCCACACTCCTCAAATTTCGAACTGTGAAATATTGGGGGCTTCTGTTGATACAAAATTTAGTCTGCCGACATGGCTCAATTGAGTGAAGACATGTGGCAATCTGCGTGGCAATAACAAATACTTCCGAACAACACCTTGACCCACTCAGATCCTCCGAGCAATAGATGCTCTCCGAGGAACCATACTGCAACGAGGAACTCTGATTCCCCGATCAACTCAGACGCTCCGACCAACAAGAGTTCTCCTAGGAACTTTAATACACCGAGCAACTTATAAGTACCGAGATACTTAGGCGGTCCGAGCTGCACCTCCAACATAGCATTAATAGCAGGATAACCAACATAGCATTAAATGCTTATTATTATCATACAGATGTATACGCCTACTGGACAGCTATGTATTACCCTTTTACATATACAGCCTGAGGGTTATAAATACATTGTATCACCCTCATTGTAAGGGAACCAGGAATTTCTTGACTAAACTTGTAATCAAGAATTCCCAAACAGTCAGCAATAATAGAAACAGTGGACGTAGGCCATTCTTACAAGGCTGAACCACTTTAAAATCTCTTTGTCTCATTTTATTTTATCTGTGATTAAATAATTAGATATAATCTAATTTTTTACATCAACACTAAAATAATCCTGCCACGTGACCATTTAATTATGAACAACTGTTATCCAACTGGGCATTAATCCAATTCAACAAGGACCAACTGAAGGAATGTCGACCACAGGTTAAAAAATACCGACCAACACCAGGTACACCGACCAACAGTGACAGTAAAGCGCCAATAGTTGTATACATTAGTAACATTATACAAATGTAAAGGCCTATTTTAAAAGGCATTCCATCCTTTAATATTCCTACATTGGCACACCCTCAAGGGGCTATAAATACATTATAAACCCTACATCCAAGGGACATGAACAACGATACAAGAGGCAATTAAACAAGCCCAAGGCAATACACAACAGTGGACGTAGGCTTTTCTTTTAGCCGAACCACTATTAAAATCCTTTGTGTCTTTTACTCATTTTTATATGTGATCAATTAATTAGGTAAGTCTAGTTTTTTACATCAACAATTACAAAATCCCGTCTTGGACCGAACTCTTTGGCTGAACCGAACCCATAAAGAGAATCGATTTACCTGACCGAATCAGTTCGGTTAGGATCTCTGCCAAGCTTTGCCTTCATTCGCATTTTTCCACTTATTTGCAGTTTTTCCATTGGACTTCCTTCTCAACTTCAAATGCTTGTAACTTCCTCATCATAGCTCAGATTGGGGTGACGTTTCTTTTAGTGATCTCCTGACTTCAATCTCTTCAACTTTTCAGTTGGCTCCTACTCCATGTTCTAGATGAAAATTACCGAAATTCCCTTGACTTTCCTTTCTTACGGCTCTCTCACCGTTTTGACTTTTCTCTTCCATCCGCTTGCACGATGTACCTGTAAAACATATGAGAAATATAAAATATATGAAATACTCGCCAAAAAGGTTAAGATCAAAATTATGAGATAAATTGGGGCTAAATGCAATGCTCAGGACCGTTAAAATATTGAAATTAAAGGAACAAATAAGAAAATACTTATGCCTAATCAAATCCCCCTAAAAGAATGAGAGTAAGAGTCTAAGAAAACCTCTAAAAAACTAGAACATAGAATACCTCTTTCATAGGAAAGCATTTGTATATAGCGTATGCCACAAGCCATTAAACCCCTAGGTTACCATAGTAGGATGAGTGGTATCTTATGAGGGTTAGCAGTGAATTTATCCACAAAATTCATTTTGTACCACATGGTACGACTCAAAAAAGATATCAAAATAATTAAAAATCGTATAATTTAAATTTTAGAAAAATAATCACAATAAATTTTTATTCAATACATCTCAATTCATAGTATGTGTGTGTAAAGTCAAAAATTAACCTCTAACTTCCATCGATTGATCATTATGTTACTTTCTGAAAATTCGCTTTGATTCAATTTCTCACGGGATGCTCTCACATACGAGTCACTCGGATTGTGGCCTTTTCTCTCTGTGTGCGTGATATTAAAAGTAAATGTAATTGAACACGAGTTCATGCACACAATTTTAAAGACGGAAATTTTCTGGTGAATACGATCTCATGAACAAATTACGATCATTGAAAAATGAAAAAAATCATTCTTTATTTGCACCGTTTTGTCTATTTATTATCTTTTTGTATTTTTTTAGTTCTCCAAACGGTAATTGACTTTGTTATTTGGACTTGGTTAGGACTTTTTTTCGGGTTAATGTGTTTTTGGTAATAATGGGAGTGTTGGAAAAATTTGGAATTGAAATTTTTTCGTATTTATTGTCCTTTAGCATTTTTTAGGCTTTTGATCATTTTTCTATTTTTCTTTTCTTTCATCTTCTATTTTTCTATATTTTTCTCTATTTGTTTCATTTTTTTATTTTTATTTGAGCATTTTTCTATTTTTTCTACCCATTTTTATGTACCATTGGAACTTGATTTATGATTTTTTTTTTGACATTTGAGTTTTTTGGGTTAACAAATTAAAAGATATATCATTTTTAGGCTCAAGTTGACTTTCAAAAGGATATTTTTCATGACTTTTTATGGATAATATTCTTGGGTGAACAAATTATGTCCTAACTTCATATTCTCAAATTACTAATCACATTATCATATGCATCTCTAGATTAATTTAATTTTGATACATTTTTAGCGCGTTTTCAAAATAATATTTTCACTTATTTTCTTGTAATAGATGAAATAAAGATTTAGAGATCAAATACGACTTTTTATCACTGAAAGAACTGTCGAGTCAATTTAAACTCGGATTGATTTAATTACTCGGAAATAATGATAGGCTAAAAAATCTCACCAGGTTGAAATCTGCACACTTATTCGTATAAGTCGTCAATTTTTACTCAACTTTTGGTTTTGTTTCATTTTGGCTTAGTGAAATAGATTTTTATAAATTGAGACTTCAAACAAAAACTTAGTGATATTTTAAAAGTTTTTAAGTTCTAATTTTTATTTATTTTGAAGAAAAATAAGTTTGACCCTTTTTTGAAAATTTTCAATTTTTTTGGAGTTTTAGACATTTTTTAATTTTTTGGAGCATTTTAAAATTTGGAAAGTTTGAAAGACGCACTTGATGCATTGTCCTTAATGAAAATGACTAAAATCTAAAGAAGACAAGAAATAGAGCGAAAATAATATAAACAAAATTTAAAATACAATAGACAATAATAAACTCAAATATCACTACATTAACAAGAGAGATAGATTACGTAGTTCCTTGAAAAGATAAATCCATACAAATGAAGAAACTAGATAATAAAAGAAAACACACACCCACGATCTAATGAGAGGGGTCGAGCTCATTCAGGTCATGAGCATATGGGTCCCGGTAATAGTTAATCATTTGGGCACTCGGGCCCATGCCCATGCGGTACAGATTGGCTTGAAGCCGCATCATTCTCCATGCATCTCTCCTATAGTCGCAATGATTGTCCTGGTACTTGGAGATAAACACGTCAAGATGGCCTCAAGTTGATCCATATGGCTATTAATGACTGATGTATTAAATGTCTGCTCGTCAAAATCGGCCTCAAAATCTCGGTTGGCCAGATCGTCTCCTTCTTTGTCACCCTATTGAAAATACCATTCCTCCCCACCTTCTTCTTCACTCTCCTCTGCACCTTCTTCTTCTTTGTCACCCTCCCCTATTTAAACATCCTAAAAAATGGGCTCAGGGGGAGGTTGGACATTTCTTGTATGAGTGTAGCTTCATTTGATAGAGGTTGCATTGATAGGCTTGGGCTCGCGCGCTCGGGGGCCCCACACAACGACACCCGTGCTGACGCAAAGAGTAGTGGTGAAGTGAGCGTAAAGGAGAGACATCATTCCTATTCCATCGTAGGCCGCGAAAGTGATCTCATTGAAGTAAATATGGGCGAGACTAATCTTAGCCTGCAGGTCAAATAAGAAGTAATGAAACGTACCGTGCCGAAGGCGTATTGCCGAATAATTTTTGGTAGGGAGAATTGTGCCGCAATTGATCAAATTGGTTAAACAGTAACGCTCGAAAAGTTTCCCGAAGGGAAAGGTATCCCGGTTACATGAGGTGTCAGGGGCCCATCGACTAGAGCATTAGAGTCGAGTGAAGGTCGAGACCTTATATGGATAGGTGGGGTGATAAAAGAAAGTGACCCCGCATTGTGCACATTTTCCTCTTAATGATGTTGAGTGTGAGTGGAATCTTTTTTTCGTGAATGAAGGCCTCGTAATGGACTCCTAAAGTCAGACGAGGGAGCCATAAAATTTTCAAACACTGGCCTCATGGTCAGAAGCTGAGTTGTTGGCTAACCCATTTTTCCACCCTAATAGCAAAAATAAGAAGGTGACATTCACCGGTAGTTGGTCCCAAACGACCTTGCATTTGGTGAAGATGGTGCAATTATTGCCAAAGTACTCGTCACACCAATCATGCTCTTGCATTGAATGGTATATGTCTCGGGCTTCGTTATCCTCAACCTCAAAAGAGTCACATTTCTGGACATAAGATTTAGGAGCTAGGAGGAAGATGGAATATTTGGGAAGCTTAGTACAATTGTGGAGAGAAGGGAGGTTTTTAGGGGTGGGGAGAAGTGCTGTAAGAGTGTGGTATTTATAGGTGTGAGGGTTGTGAAAGGGTGGGGAAATGAAAAAAGGTTTTGTTGTGGAAATGGAGGGAGGATGAAAAATGGAGGGTTCTGGAGGCAGGGAGAAGTTTTTGGGTAGTATTTTCGTATATGGAGGGAAGGGGGTGAATTGGGAGGGAAGGGAGGTGAAAAGGTTGGAGGGAAGTGAAAAAATGGTGTGAAAATTGCATGCTAGCAGCCCACTGGAGCGAACTGGTTCGCCCAGGGGACCGAACAGGTTTGGTTAGCGAATTGGTTCCCCCTAGGACCAAACTAGTTCGGTTCAAAGTGATATCAAGACCTAATTTTCTACCACTTTTTCCTTTCCCTCGGGTACGGGGGTGTTATTAGGTCCTATAAGTCTCACCTAATTGAACCTAAATTCTCTAAATATGACTAAACACACTCAAATTTCACCGCGTTCTCATTTTCATCACTCTCGGGATGGGTTTTGACAAAACCAAAAGCTCTCATCTCTTGCTAAAATGGACTCAACTCACTCCTAAACACGCTACACATACACACGACTTAAAATTACAACACGAATTCACCCAATACGTGTCGAGGGTGCGACGACCTCTCCTAAAAACACCTAGTCATCCCGTATACGGGGTTCGACAATAGAACTGTCTCGACTTCCTTAATGCACGCCTCGAGATATGGATTTAGGCATTGTCCATTCACCTTAATCGTGATCCTATCCTTAGTATACTCTACCTCTAACGCACCGTGTGGGAACACTTACTTCATAACGAATGAGCTGGTCCAATGTGAATGAAACTTTTCGAGAAACAAATGAAGATGAGAGTTATAAAGGAGCATTTTTTTACCCAAATGAAACTATTTTCGAGATTACGTCTAAGTTTCATCCACTCTTTGGCAATGCGGGTGCTCTCATATGCATCATTGCATAGTTCCTCCAACTCATTCAATTGTAATTTTCCCGTTTCACCAGCTTTATCTAGGTTGAAGTTCAACCTCTTAATCACCCATTACGCCTTATGCTCTAACTAAATGGGGAGATGGCAAGGCTTACCATACAGAAAGTGGAATGGGGACATTCCGAGGGGGTTCTTGTATGTAGTCTGATAACCTCGTAGCACATCAAGTAATCAGTTAGACCAATCACATTGGTTGTTATCAATGGTCTCTTTGAGAATACGCTTGATCTCTCAATTTTTCTAACACGGCTTGCCCATTCATTTGCGAGTGATAACTCATCCTAACCTTGTGGATGACACCATACTTTCTCATTAACTTATCAAATGGCCTATTGCAAAAGTGCGCGTCATTGTCAATAATGACAACTTTCGGAGAACACAAATAAGAAAGTTTGTGTTCATTGATGAACTTAACCACCACTTTACTATCATTCGTTCATGTAGCTATGGTATCTACCCACTTAGACACATAGTTTATCGTGAAAAGGATGTATAGGAAACTGAAAAATAGAGGAAAAGGTACCAAGAAGTCGATGCCCCAATAGTTTAACATCTCAATTGTGAGAATAGGGGTCAATAGCACAATGTCACGTCTCGTAATAGCTCCCATCTTTTGGCACCTATCGCATGATCTATAATATACATTCACATCCCAGACAACAGTGGGCTAATAGAAATCGCATTGAAGAATCTTTGCGGCTTCATGGAAAAGTGGCCTCTATAAGCTTCCAAATCACAAAATCGAATTACACTTGGAATCTCATCATCTAGCACACACTTTTAAATTATTTGGTTAGTGAAATACTTAAATCGATAGGGATCATTATAGAAAAATATGTGCGACCATGGGAAGAACTTCTTCTTCTCTTGCGGTGTCTAATTAGAGGGGATGACCCCTCTGACTAACTAGTTCACGATATCCGCAAACAAAGGAAAAGAGGAAGTAGGAAAAAGTTTCTCATCTAGAAAGTACTCATCTATGGGTATGAGATCTTGATGTACGTCAAATTAGAGCCTAGATAAGTGATCGACTATGACGTTCTTTACTCATTCCTTGTCTTTAATGGAAAGATCAAACTCTTGGAGTAGAAAGATCCACCCAATGAGGTGCGGCTTAACACTCTTCTTCAAAAGGAGATATTTAAGGGTCGCATGGTCGATAAAACATGTGATAGGTGACCTGATAAGGTATGAACGAAATTTTTTAAGGGGAACACTACCGCTAGCAACTCTTTCTCCATGGTGGAGTAGTTCAATTGAGGTCCTATTAAGGTCCGACTAGCATAGTATATGACATGGACATTCTTATCTCTCTTTTGCCCTAAAATAACCCCTACAACATAATCACCCGCATCACACATAAGCTCGAATGGAAGGGTCCAATACGGAGCTTGAGCATCCTTAATGAGTAAGTTACTTAAGGGCCTAGCTATGGAGCTAAAGTCCTTAATAAACTTACGATTAAACCCCGTGTGTCCAAAAAATGAGAGCACATCTTTTAGTGACTTGTGTGGGGGAAGTTCAACAATTATGTCAATTTCCCCCTTTCGAATTCTATCGCATTGGATGATACGTTGTGGCTTAGAAGTACTCCTTTGGTAACCATAAAATGGCATTTCTCTCAAATTAGTACTAAGCTCTCTTTTGGTAACCACTTATCGCAAGAACCTTTTTGATATTAGTGAGACATTGGTCAAAAGAGGGGCCAAAGACGCTAAAATTATCCATGAACGCTTCAAGGCCTCTCTTAACCATGTCACTAAAAAGACTAAGCATGCACCTTTGAAAGGGCGCGGGCGCATTACATAGTCCAAATGGCATACGTTTGTAGGCACATGTGCCAAAGGGATATGTAAACATAGTCTTATCTTCTTCTAGCACATCCACCTCCATTTGGTTATATCCAGAATAATCGTGTAAAAAATAGTAAAATGGGTGTCTCGAGACTCTCTTAAGCATTTGGTCCATGAACGGCAAAAGGAAATGGTCTTTTCTAGTGCCGGCATTGAGTTTATGATAATGATTGCAAACGAGCCACCCAGTGGTGGTACGTTTTAGAATAAGTTCACCCTTCACATTCTTAACCACGATCATTCCCAACTTCTTGGGAACAACTTGAATTGGACTTACCCATTTACTATCCGGTATGGGATATATGATGCCCATACCCAATAATTTAATGATATTCGTTCTAATAATGTCTTTTATAATTGGGTTCAAACATCTTTGCATCTCCCTAGAAGGCTTCACTTCCTCCTCTAGGTTGATTTATGGGTACAAATCAAGGGACTTATACCTTTTAAATCCATGATGGACCAACCAAATTCACCTTTGTGCTTCCTCAAAATGGTCATAAGCTTCCCTTATTGCTCTTTATTTACGCTAGAGGAGACAACAATATGATATGTCTCATCTTATCCCAATTATGAATATTTGACATTAGAAGAAAGCTTCTTCAATTCGAGTTTGGGAAATTTAACGTTGCAGGGAACCATGTAGGATTCCCTGGGTGGTAATTCCTTGAATCAGGAGACATAACTAAAATATCTCACGTCCTCTTCACTCTCTCCCTCATCGAAAATGTCTCTCATCTCACTCACCTCTTGGTTAAAATTGGAGTACACTATCTCACTCTCACTCACTGTCACTAGACACGCCTCAAGTGGATCCCTAATATGATTACCCTCAAAGTGTTCGTGTACTACTTTCTCAATAAGATCTGACTCATATAAATCGTCCTCATCATCCATTTTCTTGGTAATGTTGAAGATATTCATTTTGAGTGTCATATTCCCGAACGTGAGTTAAATTTGCCCATTGCGCGTGTTAATTAACGTGTTAGTCGTGGCTAGGAAAGGGCGGCCAAGAATAACGAGAACATAGTGACTCGATGGGGAGGAGGGCTCCGTGTATCAAATGACAAAATCTATCGGGAAGTAGAAAGTATCGACTTGGATGATCACGTACTCAACTATACCACGGGATACCTTCACAGAGCGATCGGCAAGTTGGAGGGTAATTTTGGTACGCTTAAGATCTCCAAAACCAAGCTTCCTACGATAGAGTAGGTGAGAATATTGATGCTCTCCCCTAAATCTATTAAAGCTCCCTCGATTTTATTCTTTCCAATAATGATTTTTTTAAAGCATTTTGGGCATTTTTTGCTAACTGGGTTTGCATAAATTGATCAAGAGTGTCCTCGAAACTCTTCCGTTGTGGGACCAAATAAGGCGCGGGAGGAGGCGCTTGCATGGGTGGAACTTGTTGGTAAGGTGGTAATGGTGGAAGTTGTTGAGGAAACGTGTATATTTGGGTTCATTTGCATATTTAGTTTCCCATAATTAAAATCGGGATAGTTTTGCCGTGAGGGATCAAAAAAATTCCCATAAGGGGCGTTAAAATTTCCTTTATAAGCTCCCACCGCCTCAACTTGCTCTTTGAGCCTAATTTTGTAGGCGGGTATAGTCAATCATCATATTAATATCTATATAATAATTCCTTGATGTGCAAGCAAACATAGTGAAATTATAAGAAAGATGAGGAGAATTAATGTTACCAATATTGAAGGACATAAAAGTATGAAAGAGAAATCAACACTTGAAGAAAAACTAGAAAAATCAATGATCTTGTATTGAATTCTTAATAAAAAGCATGTAAATTATTCTCCAAGATGTTCTCATTAATAGGTTTACTTACAATGATGCATCTTAGGTTCAAAAGACTCCGAATAGCCTTATACCAGTGCAAAAATTCGTGTAACGAGGTTGGGATAGACTCAAACTACTTCTCCTACAATCTAGGAAAAATTGTAAAATCCCATCTTAGACTGAACCCTTTGGACAAATAGAACCCGTAACCGAACCCATGAAGCGAATCGTCTCACCTGACCGAACCGGTTCGATTAGGATCTCTGCCAAGATTTGCCTTCATTTGCATTTTCCACTTATTTGCAATTTTTCCATCGGACTATCTTCTTAACTTCAAATGCTTGTAACTTCCTCACCGTAGCTCGGATTGGGGTGCCATTTCTTCCAGTGTTCTCGTGACTGCAATATATTCAACTTTTCACCTGGATCCTCCTCCGGGTTTTGGCTAAAAATTTATCAAAATGACCTTGACTTTCCTTTCCCGTGATTCTTTTCTTGTTTTGACTTTTTTCTTCCATCCACTTGCACTATTTACCTAACACGAAATACTCATAAAAAAGGTTAGTTGCACATATATGAGATAAATCTAGGCTAATTGCAATGTTCGATACCGTAAAAATATCAAAATTAAGGGAATAAATATACAATATTTATGCCTAATCTATTTACCTCTTCCTCCATGAGGGTGCCCACATCTCCCAAGTCCTTTACATCATCTTTCATGTAAGTACAAATATTTTAGCTTAGGCTTTTTATTTGTATTTATTTGCGCTTTGGCATATTTGGTGTATCTCATTATAAGCTGTCACGCACTGACACGTTGAACCAAACTCCAACATATTCAAGTTCAAAACTCCTCTACATCTCTTGAAGGTATAAAACTTTTAGGAGTTCTTAATTTTTCATATTTATATTGGGGATGTGTTTTTTATATAAACCGAGGCTGGATTTTTTAAGTTTAAAAAAAAATTATCCTCGTTCACATGAGTTTGAATCTTGTTCGAATGAAATTGCCATTTCATTTTAAGGTCATTATATATTTATTTCGAACGAACATCTAACGAGGTAGGAGTGCCTTACAGTGAATCGTCACTAGAATCTCGTTAGATTTAAAAATATCAAACGAAATGCCTTTGTCGTTTGAACAACCTGTTGTTCTCGTTCAAACGAACTGGCTTTCTCGTTCAAAATGTCCTTATTTTCATTCGAATAACTCGTCGCCTCGAATTTTGTGTCAGGGCTATAAAAACCTATTTTGAATCCTTTTTTCATAAAACTTTTGAAAAAATGTGAACACAATGTTTTTGCCAACGTTTTACATCTTTTGTGTTTAGAATACACTTTCGATTCACAAACTTTACATCCCCAAATATTTTGTGAATCCTTTTGAAACCTAGAAAGTTTATGTATCTTGCATACATCTTGTGAAGAGGATTCTCTATGACAAAAAAAGGATGATCGGTGGATACTAAGGGTGGACCACCACCTGTGGACGATTCTGGACTGGAGCCATTTTCTTTAGAAGGTTTTGAAGACACTGCGCATTATACTTAGTCAGTCTAAGTAAGTTGATAGTCTTGTAAAATATTCTAAAGTGCTTAATATAGGTTTTTCCCCGAAAAGTAATTTTTTCTCATATATGTGGTTGATTGCATGCGTAGTTTATTTTCTGTGATTAGAACGATTATCATATGCTAACCTAATTTAATCAAAGATTATAATTTGGTAAAAAAATTAAATTTGTGTGTTTGGGACATTTAATTATATAAATCAATCCATTAAGTTCTCACTACACACTCTCTAATTGTTATCAGAGTCGGTGAGACAAAAATACCGTGTTATCTTTTTCACAATTTTTTTATATCAATTTGCTTTGAAAAATTGCTGATCTTTAAAAAGCCAAAATTTAAATGGATAATTTGTATAATCGAATGCCCATTTTTTATGGTTCCATTTATGCTTACTAGAAAGATAGGATGAGGTATGCTTTAAATTCTATTGATGAACGTGTTTGGTTAGATTGTAAAAGAGGATGGACTCCATCCACAATGATGGTAAATAATGTAGTTGGACCTAAACCCGTCTCTCAATAGACAAAGGACGACTTTAAGTGGAGTAATTTTAACTCTTGTGGCTTAAGTGTTATTTCTGGAGCAATCATTCCTAAAGAGTTTCATCGCAGTATGACGATCAACATGTCTAAAGAAGCTTGGGACACCCTCCAACTCATTCATGAGGGAACCAACGATGTAAAGGCATCCAAGCTACAAAATTTGACCACCTAATTTGAGACCATTACCATGCTAGAGTCCGAGTCTTTTGATGAATTTTACGCGCGTTTGTCGGACAAGGTTAATTATAGTTTTAATTTAGGTGAGAAAACTCCTGAGACAAGAATTGTTAAGAAAATTTTGAGGCCGCTCCCTACTCGCTTTATTCCTAAGGTCGACGTCCTTAATTTATTAGGGATCCTATACACTATTAGGTTAGAAGAAATTGTAGGAGATCTTCAAACAAATGATATTGATATGTTCCCTAAAACTATTAAACCTAAGGAAGTAGGGATTGCTTAAAAGACTCAAACTAAGAAAAATAAGAAATAGAAAGTTTGTGAGTTTGAATCTGAAGTTGATTTTAATTTTGATTACTTGTCCTTATTTGTGAAAATTTTCAAAAAGTTTCTCAAATTTTCAAAGAAAAGATTTTTGAGAAAAATAAAAATAAGAATGAGGGCACAAGCGGGGGAGAGAAAGAGGAAGAGATATGGTGTTATGAGTGTGAAGAAAAAGGACACAAGGCACGTGAGTGTACCACTAGGATTAGGAGAAAGGGCAAGAAAGTTGCGAATAAAGCCACTCTTAGCGATAGTGACGTCGAGTCGGTTCATTCAGGGGCAGAATCACCACATGAACCACGTTTTACGTTCATGGGTAGTCACGTTAGCACTTCTATTTTATCCCTCATTAATGAGCACATATCTAAATGTGAAAGTCTAGATGATATATCGATTCATTACAGAGATAGTGAAAATGAGGAAGAGAATTTGTGTGAGAGAGGAGGTGGGATCCAAAAGGCGTATAGTGATCTTTACATTGAGAACTTGAAAATGAAAAAGCTAAATAAATATTTGCCTCTTAGGTTGTTAGATTTGTAGAAGGAGGTGAAAGTTTTGAGAGAGTGTTAGGCATTAGTGAGTCAACTCGAGAAGGTGAAGATTTCTTTATGTGAGCAGTTGATCATTTTAGGAAGGGAAAGAACGATTTGACCAACACCATGGCTAGTTTTATGATCTTCAATCTTTATTAGCGACTCGTGAGAAACTTAAATCCCATGTATCCCAACTCGAGAGCAATCTGGAATGTGTCCGGGATGTCAAGGTCACTTTAGAGGACACATCTAAGAAGGTTGGAAAGATACTCCTCGATCCTGCACTAGGTAATATTGAGAGGCAAGGAATAGGTTATGATGAAGCATCCACTTCCCATGCAGCACCCAAGCTAGTTCCCGAATTTATGTTGGATCCTTGTGACCCTTGACCTAACCCACCTAGGAGAGCTCATCCTAGAAGTTTTGAGAAAGGTTGACCCAGGCCTATTTATGTTTGTACCAATTGCAATCAAAGAGGCCACCTTAGAGAGTATTGTTTTAATCTAGGTAGCGTGTTTAATCAGTATGTTCCTCGGTATACTCGTACATGAGTTCCCGCATGGACTTCCACATATGTTACCCTGCATGCTCCCACATATCACCTGAGGGATTTTGAGAGTTTTCTAGAGCAAGTAGAGTATTTTGTTTAGACTACAAAAAATTTCATGGAGGAATTTCTTAGTATGCCATCTTTTTTAAGAACTCCTCTGAGCCTAATGATTGAGGTTGAGAGTTGTTTTCTAGAATAGGGTAATTTTTGTGCTCATATCTTACATACCTATTGCTAGATTGTACTATCATTGTATTTATATACTTTTCATTTTGATATTTTTAGAAAAATTCAAAAAGAATTTTGTCTCTCTGGAAATTTTTTGAAAAATACAAAAAGATTTTCGGTTTTAAAAAAAATTGAAAAAAGCAGAAAGATTATATTTTGATAAAATTTTCAAAAAGGACAAAAAGAGTTCTATATTTTTTTTGTCACCATATATGGATGAACATTTAAGATGTTCGGATCACCCATTCATTCCATATCCACGTGACTATTTTATAGTATTTTGAGACATGACATCATTTCATTTATGCGCTTAATAATGTGTGGAGTCATTACGTTGCGATTTGATGATTACTTACTCATGTTTTACTCCTTATATCCTTTAATGCACATGAGTACGGACTTATTTGAATATTGCACTTACCTATCACTTGTCAATCATAATGTTTTCATCTCAATTTTTCTTTGAAATGAACCAAATGTAAAAATGATATAAAAAGTTGTGCATGTAAGAACCATTGCCCGGATTTAAATCATTTTTTCGGAATATTTATTAAATATTAAGCAATGGAAAGGGGCTAAGAAAGATAAAATGTCTTTGCGTTAAAAGCGACCATTTGCAATGAAAAGAGCCTAAAAAGATTGGAGGCACATAAAAACAAAAGTGCCACGTCAATTTGTGAATATTGATGCTTCGCTACACATAAGCATTAATTTCTTCAAAAACAATTGAGAGTATTCTTAGTTATATGAGATTTTGAGGGAGTTAAGTTGAAGATCAATTGGTTTGCACAAACTATATAAATATTAAAAAACATTGCATAGTTTTGGGAGTCGTTGTTGTGAAAATCACTTACGTTCTTGATTTTTTAATTAGGTTAAGACAATTTCACATGAGTTCACAATCTTTTACACCTAAGGAAGACTTCGAGATCTTTCATTAATGGTATCTCAATCCTTCGTGCACATGTTGTGTGATTGTCTATGCTTATTAACCTATGGAATATGTTCACACCCTTACATTCCATATTCGTGATTCGGGTATTTTTGTGTTAATTCATGATGTGTTGTATTTGTAAAAAATTTACTTGAGAAAATTTGAAAATTTTCAAAAATAGTTAGTGAATCCTTTGATTGTATCATTACATGTGCGTTATTTTTATATCTTTGTGATGATATATTACTTCGTATATGTGATGCTTTATACTTCATGTTTAGACTCTACTCCTTTGTCTATTTCGGACAAAAATGGGGAGAACAAATTAAGGGAGAGTTTGATTTAGGGGAGAAAATGCATTATGAGTTGTTAATATTTTCTATTTCAAACTCTATGCATCATGGGTATTTTTCTTTATTTCATGTGTGCAGGTATCCAAATGAAGAACATATTACACCAAATGAACACAAAATTACCTAAGGGAAGAATAAGATGAGATTGAAGACAAAGTTTCACTATGTCCTTCCATTTCTTGGGTTTGGGAAGGGTATTAGAATATCATAGCGAGATTTTTATGTAATTTAGATTTGGATTTCGATTGAGGTTTGTATAGCTTTGTATCGGAATATCCAGATTCATAGATTTGTAAGCGCAAATATTTTAGCCTAGTCTTTTTATTTGTATTTCTTTGCACTTTAACATAATTGGCGTATTCCGTTACAAACCGTCAGGCACTGACACGTCGAACTGAACTCCAACATCTCCAAGTTCAAGACTCCTCTACATCTCATGAAGGTATAAAACTTTTAAAAGTTCTTAATATTTCATATTTATATTGAGGACGTGTTTTTTAGAAAAATCGAGGCTGGATTTTTTAAGTTTTAAAAATAATTTTTTTATCTCGTTCAAATGAGTTTGAATCTAGTTCGAACAAAAATACCATTTTGTTTGAAGGTATTTAGATATTTACTATAATGAACATCTAACAAGTTAGGAGTACTTTATAGTGAATTCTCGTTAGAAGCTCGTTAGATGTACATATCGAACGAAATGCCTTTGCCATTTGAACGACCTGTTGTTCTCGTTTGAACAACCCTTATTTTTGTTCGAATTAGCCACTAACTCGAATTTTGTGTCACAATAAAAACCTATTTTGAATCCTTTTTTGATAAGACTTTCTAAAAAAAGTTTCCTACATATCTGTTGCAAAAGTTTTCATAATTTATGTTCTCCAAATTTTTTTTGATTCATTACTTTACATCTCCAAATATTTTGTGAATCCTTTTGAAACTCTAGAAAGTTTCTGCATCTGCATACAACTTGTAGAGAGGATTCTCTATGACTGAACTTGTGATCCGAGGGACCACGGTTGAAGTAGTAGGAAGAGTCTAATCAGTGGATACCGAGGGTGGAACGACACCCGTGGACGACTCTGGAGTGAGCCGATTTCTTTAAAAGTTTTATGAAGACTGTGCACTATACTTAGTTGGTTTAAGAAGTTTGTAAGTTGACTATCTTGTAAAACATTCTAAAGTGTCGAATATAGGTTTTGCCCTCAAAAGGGATTTTTTTCTCATAATCTATGGTTGATTGCATGCGTCGTTTATTTTATGTGATTGGAACGATTCTCATATGCAAACCTAATTTAATTAAAGATAAAAAATACAAAAATTGGATTTGTGTGTTTGGGACGTTTAAGTATGTGTGTATATATATATATCAATCCATTAAGTTCGCACTGCGCACTCTCATTTCATCTTGGCCATTAAGGCAGACTGACCTTTATAGGCCTCAATTATCTTCTTAAGGGATATTTGAACAGAAACAAATGCACGACGCACTTGGTCACTAGCCTCCCGACCAAGAATGACATCGAGATTGCTAGATAAAGAAGGAATCTCTTCGACAGCATTGGTATCCTACAGAAGTAAAAAGAAAAAGAGGAAGCTCGCTAATAACTCAAGACATAATTAAAATTCACAATGAAATTTTTCATTAATAATCAAAATGAACAAGGACCTTACAAACATATTCCAAAGGAAAAATACAAGGGTGTGTAGGATAATTATTTCTAACTAGTCTCTTTGCTATCTACTTGTTCTTGGGTCTCTGGGGCTTTGCCTTTAGCATATACAAAGGAAGTTTGGTCGGTAGTGGTATTTGTGGAAGCCTTCTCATAAACCTTTGGCGGAGAACCAGGGTTGTGCTCGCCAAAGAGTTTAGAATCAATAGGGACATTGACCCTTGCCAATGCAGCATCCCAGCCCTTCTTAAAGTTGGAATTTCTGATCTAAGCCAACTAGTGTTCCGTGTCCTCAAAGGTTTTAGTGTAGCCTTTGTCATATGTTGGCCTCCTTGGCTAAAAATAAATCCTCGCAGTCTTTTTTTAAACGATCTTGTTCAACCATAAGTTGGTCGGGATCATTCTTCAGCGTGCTAATGGCATCGCTGGCAGAATTCTTCTCCTCGTTATATGCCCTTTTAAGCAACAAAAAGGGCTTTCTCAGACTTGTTTAGTTTGTCGTCAGACCATTATTTATTTTGGATTGATCGGAGCGATTCTCCAAAATGGCGATGAAGTCCGCCACAAACTGCAAATAGATAAACGAAGAATATATCAAAACATAGAATGAAGAATCCAATAATTTCTGACAGAAAAAAAAATTGGCTTACCAAAGATAATGCTTGAGTGGCTTGAGTTAAAAGATAATCATAGGATAACTGGCTGACCTGCTCACGATCAGACTCGAGCATGTCTCCCAGTAAATTAAAGGACAATGAGGGGTTCTTGGCCACCGACATCACCTGCTGAGTTCTCCCAAAGGTGGGGGCATCACGATTCTTGGAGAGCTATAGGGGCATGGAGGAAGGGGCTTTTTCCTTCCTGACCTTTTCTCGAACTAATAAGTCCAATTCATTGGCTTATTCAGTCCTCATAAAGGACTTGGCCTGGGGGGGGGGGGGGGGGGGGGGGGGAGGGATTGACTTCGTCATCTTCAATCAACATAATTCTCTTTCTGAGAGCCATTGGGTCTTTTTCCTTGGCAAAGATGAACTCAACGTATAATGATTCGAATGAGGAAGAAGTGGAGGCTTACTCACTTACTGAAGGAAGTGGAAGGTCAGGAGTTACTTCTACTAAGAGAGTTGTGAAGCTACTGGTAGAGTTCTTGTACTCAAGAAGAAAGGAGGCAGAATGAGGGTGATCATCACCTTGAACCAAGGGATTACTCAAACAGTTCCTCCCTATTGATGTAGGAAAGACAAGGTTCTTTTTTTTCGATCGAGTTGGTCAGAAAAAAAAAGAAGAAATTTTATCAGTATTCATACAATCAAGTAAAAGTTCATGAGCAAGAAAAATATATTGTGTTAACCTATATCACCCCCCCACTCTATTTCTCGCCCTCTGGAAGAGGTGGATAGTACTAATTACGAGCAATAAAATCCTTATCCCAATACCCTTTGTTGGAATCAAGGAGATTAACTACCAAACATTGTCAGTTTTCCTCGCCTTAAGGTATAGAACACCATCTATTTTATGGGACTAGGAAAAATAATGTCTAATTTCAGGGATCCTTATATTGGTCCATATAGTTTGTTTATTCTATAAACTCCATTAATAATCCGCCATGTATTTGGGGCACATTGGGCAGGAATGATATCAAATAACCCACAAAATTAAAAAAATTGATTTAGGGGATATGTTATGCCCTCCTCAGGAACTGGGAGGGTATGCATCAAATGGCCACCCTCAACAACGATGAAGTTTCAGGGAACTGGGGCACATTCAATCGTAATCCAAGGAGGAATTGAGTATATTTTCCTAAAATCCCCCAAGGTCCTCTCATTAATAGTTTATACCATTTTTAATGAAAAAAGAGCGAAAAGAGACTACGTAATGAAAATATATAGAAGAAACTGCAGAGATAGAAGGAAAAAGGTAGAGCAAAGTAGACTTACAAAGTGGATTGTGAGAACAAGATCTCCGAGAAGTCTTTTTGAGTAGGAGAAGAAGCATGCAAAATGACTGTTGATACAAAAATTAGTCAGCTGACGTGGACCAATTATATGAAGACGCGTGTCATCTTGCGTGGCACAAAATATATTCACCAGACAACTCATAGTGCCGAGCTGCTCAACACATCGAGCTACTCAGCATAGAGCATCTAGTCAGGAAGATCAAACGATAAGAACAGATTCAATGAACATTCTTATTATGTACAAATGTATATGTCTATTAAATAACGGCATATTGTCTATTCATATTTACAGCCCAAGGGATATAAATACATTGTAACCCCCTCCATAATGGGGAAATCGATCACTTGCAATCATAATTGAGATCAAGGCAAAACACTCAACAATACAAGACAGTGGACGTAGGCCATTTTCATTAAGGCTGAACCACTTTAAAAATACTTTGTCTTATTTCTTTAATCGTATTTATCTGTGATTAATTAATTAGATCAAGTCTAGTTTTTTACATCAATGGATTGGCGTTGTTTGTGGGAATGACTATACGTAACGTTTTCACTAAAAAAATCATTATACATGGCTGAGATTCAGAATCTAGCAATAGGAACAATGACGGAGTTCTTCCTAACCAGTCCGCTCCTCCAACTGTCCAGGATCTCACAGGAATAGTGGCCAACTTAGCCAAAGGACAAACAGCTATGCAGGAGACCATGAGACAACTCATTCAGACTATTCAAAGTCCAATGCCTGCCCAGTCAGGCCAACGAAACGCTCGTAAAAATGTGCACCTACCATCTTCACGATCCAGACATACTCTATTCCCTGATCCTTCCCAGTCCAGACATACCAAAGTCCATCATACTGAGAGGTCCAACGATCCCTCCTATCAGTCTGGCCGGACATCTCCCATAAGAGTTATGGGCTCTCAAGACAATGTTGCTCTAACACCAGAACGAACAAGCACTTTGGAGAGGTTGAGTAGAGTCTTCCCCTTTGACCGTTTGGTCCTTAGGAGTAATAGAGATCCTCCTCGGATTGCATCGAGAAATTCTCAATGACCAAATGATCTAAGGGAAGGTTCTGCCCAATCACGCCCTACAACTCGTACAGAAAGATCCCAAGAGGAGAATTCAGTGCGATCTATTTCTTGGGCAAATAGATCAGACGCTGGAAATGATGCATGGAAGGGGTCTATTAAGAGGTTGGAAGAGAGGATAGGGGAAATGGCTAAGGCCAGAAACCCTCTCCAAAGAACATTTATCAAAGGATCTCCATTTATACAAGCAATTATGGACTTTCCCACATCCTCAAAGTTTAAGGATTCTATAGTCATGCTGAAGTATGATGGGAAGACTGATGTTGTTCTCCACATAAAACAGTACCAAGCTGCTACAAATATTTATGCGGTCCCAGATGAGATGAGGTGTAAGGCGTTCTCTAAAACCGTCAGTGGTTCTGCTCAAATATGGTATAACAACCTTCCTCGGGGGCAAATCGTAACTTTCCATCAGTTGGTTGAGCTCTTCATAGGGAATTTCTGTTTTGGCACAAAGCTAGTCAAGAGGGTAGCCCATCTGTTGAGCGTAAGGCTAAAAGTAGGATAAAGCACCAGGGACTACATCACTCATTTTAATAATGATAAATTGGAGGTAATCGACTACGAAGAGAAGACAACCATTACAGCTCTGATGAGTGGTCTTATACCGAATAAGCGGTATTACACTTTGGTCCAAGATCCCCCCAAATCCATGGCAGAGTTGATGGCGAAAGCAGCCAAAATTATGAATGTCGAAGAAGCTATGGCTGCGAACAAGAATGTTGAGGCAAAAGCGGGAACTAAAGATGAAGGCAGGTTGGAGAAGAAGGATTATAAGCATAATGGAGGCCGCAAGCAATTAAAAGGTAAGGAAACTTTTGAGCACTTGAGGAAGTATGAAATTTATACCCCCTTAAAGGTAGGCATAAACCATTTTCTAGAGGAGATAAAAAATAGCGACGAATTAAATTGGTCGGAGAAATTGAGGACAACCCCCGAAAGGAGAGATAATTCCAAGTACTGCGAGCTCCACAAAGACCACGGTCACATGACCAAGTGGTGTATAGCTTTCCAGAATGAGACTGAGGCACTCATTAGACGAGGGAAATTGAACAAATTTATTGATCTCCAGAACGGTGAGAAAACCAACGACAGAGCACGAAAAAGGTCCAAATCTCCTCACCGACCAAGAGATGATAAGAAAAGGGACCATGAAGAAGACCCGGAGGAAGACCCCGAACACCCCAAAAAGCCTAGACAGCCTAAACGTGAGGTTTTTTAATCCATTTTGGTTCATTTAACTGTAATATGATAACATGTGGAGATGCAGGAGGTGGTGATCATATCGCTGAAAGAAAAGCTTACCTCAATGAGGCTCCCATGCTTATTCCTACGTACAATGAATAAATCTGGTAGAGGAATATCGTCCGAGGAAGATCAATAAGGATAAACTAGTCATTCGTTTTTCCAAAAGTTATCTAGAAGGTGTCTTGTACCCTCACGATGATCCTTTGGTGATCAAGATGAGGATGAAGGATGTAGTCATCTCAAGAGTATTGATGGATAATGGTAGTTCAGCAGACATTATGTTCTACCCTTGCTTTGATAGTTTAAACTTAAAACTCGCCCAGTTGGAGCCGTACCACAGGCCCCTTATCGATTTCTCTGGCGAAAAAGTCTTTCCACTTGGGACGATCAAGTTGGACATGCTTATTGGTACCTAGCCTGCCTGCAGAACAAAAAAAGTACGCTTTTTCATAATGGATAAAAATATCCAATCAACCTATAATATAATCATAGGAAGAGTAGGTCTGAAAAAGTTCGAAGCAGTTCCATCCACGGTACATCAATGCCTGAAGTTCCCGACCAACTTTGGTGTGGGACTTATGAAAGGCGATTAGAAAGTAGCTCAGGAGTGCTACTATTTATCTGCCGAACAAGAAGAGTTGGAGGATACCAGGAAGAAGACCACCACTTACCAAGTGGATGAGTCTAAAGATTCAGAGATTGAGACACTGGACCCCAGAGAGGAATCAGAGCTCGTGAAGGGTCAGGTCATGGAAGCGATGGAGAACATTATTCTGGACGATGAACGACCAGAAAGAATAACTCAAATTAGCGCTTCACTTGATCCAATAATAAAGCAAGAGTTGGTGGCATTTTTTAGCCATAGAAAGCAAGCTTTCACGTGGAGTCATGAAGATATGTCGGGAATAGACCCAGCCTTTTTGTGCCATGAACTCAATGTTAATAAGGAGATCAAATCGGTGAAGTAGCGAAGAAGGGTCTTTAGCCCAGAGAAGAACCAAGCTATTTAAGAGGAAGTAGAGAAACTGCAAAAGGCCACTTTTATTTAGGATGTCAAATATCCTGATTGGTTAGCCAATGTGGTGATGGTAAAAAATAAGAACAATAAATGGAGAATGTGCATGGATTTCATAGATCTGAACAAAGCCTGCCCAAAAGATCATTTCCCTCTACCCCAAATAGATCAAATGGTAGATGCTACTTCGGGGTATGAATTGCTGAGCTTCATGGATGCTTATTCTGGCTACAACCAAATTAAGATGAAACCAGAAGACAGGAAAAGTACCTCTTTTATTACCCCAAGGGGAACATACTGTTACAATGTTATGCCTTTTGGTCTTAAAAATGCAGGTGCTATATACCAGCGACTAATGAATAATGTGTTCATAGAGCAAATCGTCAGAAACATGGAGGTTTATGTCAATGACATATTGACTAAGAGAAAGAAAGTTGTTGACCACATAGTTGACCTGGGCCAAACATTTGACCAGCTGGAAAAATATCAGATGAAGTTGAACCCGACCAAGTGCGTCTTTGGCGTACAAGAAGGTATGTTCCTTGGGTATATTGTAAATCAACGAGGCATTAAGGCAAATCCTGACAAGATCAAAGCCTTGATAGAATTATAATCTCCAACTACGAAGAAGGAAGTACAAAGCCTCACGGGGCGTGTTACAACTCTCAACAGGTTCGTATCACGAGCAACGGATAAATGTCTTCCGTTCTTTAAGACACTCAGAAAAACTTTCAAGTGGAATGATGAGTGTGAGAGGTCGTTCCAAGAGTTGAAGAAATATTTGGGGACACCTCCTTTACTGTCCAGGAAGGTAGTGAGAGAGAAATTATACTTGTACCTGGCTATCTCAGAAAGTGCAGTCAGTTCATCATTGATAAGAGTAGACGATGGAGTGCAGAATCGGTATATTATACAATAAGGCATTTCGAGGAGCAGAGATTAGGTACCCAAAATTGGAGAAGCTGGAGTTAACATTGATCGAGGCAATCATGAGAAAGAAATCGTACTTCCAAGCCCATACCATAGTGGTATACACCGACATGCCACTCAGACAGGCGTTACACAAGCCGAAAAAATCTAGAAGATTGATGTATTGGGTGGTGGAGTTAGGTGAATATGACATTGTCTATGAGCCAAGGTCTTCTCTGAAAGGGCAGGAAGTGGCAGATTTTATTGCTGAATTTACTTACTCAGATACCTCTGACCAAAAGGGATCTAATCCAGAACAACCCATGGATGTTAGAGGATCATCCAAAACCATCCCCAATCAACTTCCATCAGCAGACTTGCCGGAGGGGATGGTGACCGAGCAACAAGAATCCTCTGATAAAAGCCCAGTGTTAAGGGATGATAAAAGAAAGCACTAAATATTCCATCGCGGGATTTTTTCAGACCAGGGGTGGATAACTGTATCCCTATATGGAATTTATATGTTGATGGTTCTTCGTGTGCCACAGGCAGCAGAGCCGGAATAATTCTTAATAGTTTGGATGAATTGGATATAGAATATGCTCTCTGTTTCCAATTCAAAGCTTCCAACAATGAAGCTGACTATGAAGCTATGATTGTGGGCCTCAATTTAGCCAAAACACTGAATGCAGAGTAAGTTACGTTGTTTAGTGATTCACAGCTAGTCATAAATCATATTCTCGGGCTGTACGCGACAAAAGGAGAATTCATGTCTAGGTATCACACCAAAGCTATGGAGATTGTATCCAATTTTTTAGCGGTCCAAGTGATCAGAATACCAAGACTGGAGAATGCGAGGGTTGATGCACTAGCTCGGTTAGCCTCAGCTACTCGCACCGAGCTACGAAGAACGATTCCTATTGCGATACTTGCACACTGAAGCATTGATGACGATTTGATGGTGAAGTTCATCACTTTGGATACAGGACCTTCCTAGATGGATCCCATCAGGGCGTATATTGAAGAAGGCATTTTACCAGCCGATCAACTTGCGGCCAAGATGCTCAAGTTCAAAGCTGCTAGGTATGTATTAAATAATGGAGTTCTATAAAGAAGAGGTATGATAGCAGGTCTATAAAGACGTGTTCATCCATCAGAAGTTAAAGATCTGATAGAAGAAATTCACGAAAGCTCTTGTGGAGCTCATGTAGTAGGTCGAACTCTTTTGCAAAGGATAACGACGCAGGGATACTATTGGCCAACGATGCGAGCTGACTGCACAGATAATGCCAAGAAATGTGATAAGTGTAAATGATTCTCTACCATACGAAGAACTCCCCAGGAATTATTAACTCCCATTACCTCACCTTGGCCATTTGCTATACGGGGAATCGACTTGATCAGGCCTCTGCTAACTACCAAAGGATGATTTAAATACTTGGTAGTCACTGTTGATTATTTCACAAAATGGGTGGAAGCTGAACGTCTCATTGACATGGCATATGAAAGGGTTTATCAGTTCATCTGGAAGAATATTATTTGCAGATATGGTCTGCTACACGCTTTCATCACTGATCATGGTACCCAATTTGATAATGAGGAGTTCGTTGTGTACTGTCAACAGTCCAATGTTCAAAAGATTCATTCTGCACTAGGCCATCCCCAGAGAAATAGGCAAACAGAGGTAACCAATAGAACTCTATTAAACGGGTTGAAGAAACGGTTGGATAATTCGAAAGGAAATTGGATTAACGAGCTGCATTCTGTGTTATGGGCTTACCGCACAACTTCACGAACAGCAATTGGGGAATCTCCTTACATGTTAGCCTTTGGAAGTGAAGCAGTCATACCCGCTGAACTGGGTCTACTTACTCACAGGGTGCTTAATTTTAACACTCCAGTAAGCGATTTGATGATACGCTTAGATTTAGACATGCTCGAGGAAGTCCGGGAAGATGCAACAATTCGAAATGCCACTTACCAGCAACGGACTACCATGTTCTATAATAAACGGGTCAAGAAATGTGATCTCAAGGAGGGAGATTATGTACTCAAGAAAGTCATTCAGAAGTATAATAAGTTGTATGCCAACTGGCATGGGCCTTATCGGGTAACGACGATTGTTCGACCTGGAACCTACAGAATAGAAACTTTAGAGGGAGAAGAATTCAAAAATGCGTGTAATACAGGGCATCTGTGTAAATATTATCAGTAATGTAGATCCACATGTATTTCATTTCTTTCAATATGAATAAAAATGATATTTTCCCCATATTCTTTTTAGTTCAATGTTTTTTGGAGTACTCGTGCTACACACTACACTTGAATTTTGCAAGAAGGCATCAACAACCACTAACTAAGGTTGGTCGGATATCAACAACCACCAACCTAGGTTGGACGGATATCAGCAACCACCAACTAAGGTTGGTCGGCATTAATAAACTTAACAAACAATGTTGGCATAAAAATCATACAAGTCAAGGCCTGTTTGATTATGGGTGACCTCAAGGGGCATCCAAAATTAGGCAAGAAGATGGGTGACCTCA
Source organism: Sambucus nigra (assembly GCA_949130495.1). Taxonomy (NCBI): domain Eukaryota; kingdom Viridiplantae; phylum Streptophyta; class Magnoliopsida; order Dipsacales; family Adoxaceae; genus Sambucus; species Sambucus nigra. The sequence goes on from OX422219.1 coordinate 228,584,586, forward strand.
AGGGGCATCCACTGCCTAGGCACCAAGGTAATCTAGATAAGATTGCTAAACCTAAGCATGACCATGGGATGAAAATAATTCCATTGCTTAGGCACTTATGGGTGACAAGTCACTACAACTAGGCAATAAATGGGGAAAAGTTCCATTGTTTAGGCAATTAAAACAAAACAGGACAAATTATCCCTTTAAAGATATATTGATAAGAAAAATATCATACAATTAATTTATTTCCAAGGAAAGTAAAATTACAAAAGATGATGTGTCATTTAATAATTACTAACAATATACGAACAACCTATTCTATTGGTTTCTTTCCTTCAAATTTAGGTACAGGCTCCATTCCAGCTGGAGGATCATCCAGAGCATAAGAAGAGTTGATAAAATTCAAATCTCGTAACATTCTGGTGTTGCTCGAACTCGATCGATCAAGAAGATGTTGAGGTCGAGATATCTCAAAGTCTTCATGAAGGTGGTAGTCACCAAGATACTTAGAGATCAAATACTGAGGAATGGCACGGGCTGGAATCTAGCTAACATCTAGCTTAAAGGGAGGCACAGGTAGATCAAGTAATCCAAGTTCATACCGATCCCATAAGGAATTTCCTTTCTCAATTTTCATCACGGTCAAGGCGTTCAGCCATCCCTATTTGTATCCTTCATTATTTGATTATTTCAACCGAGCATCAAGATGGCATAAAGCTTCATTGTATCCTCCCATCCAAAATTCTCTGGGTTGTTTATGGAATTTATTAGGTCAATCTCTCCACATGCTGATGAATCTTTTTCACCAGATTCTCTTTACTCTCCAACGTAGAACTCTGGTTGGATAATTGCTTGGTGAGATTCTAGATTTTTTGGGAGATCTCAGTTAGTGCTTTATTTTTCACCCTCAGTTGAACAACCTGGTTTTCTAAGGCTTGTTGAGTCCTAGTCTCCTTAATACTTCTCTTACCAGCTTTAGCTCTACCTCGCGAGAAGGATATAGGTCTGACTTATTTCATAACCTCCAATTTTTCTCTCAATGCAGCATTTTCAGTTTCCAAAAATGAAAATCCCTTATAACTGATTGGTACCAGAGGTCCAAAAGAAGAGATAAACTTTAGTTGTCTCAGTTCTTCTCGCAAATAAATATTTTCCTCCTCCAACATCTTGCCAATGTTTTTGTGCTCCTCAACTTTAAGTTTAAGCACACTCTCTCTCTTCTTATGGGCTGAAATAAATTTATCATAACCCCGATCATCACTCAATTGTTGGTACTTTTTCTCATAACCTTCATGCAAAAGTGCGGTGGTTTCCTTGTGTTGAAGTTGAAGTTCCTCGATCACTCCTTGAAGGTCTTCAATCATTTCATAATAAGCGGCATTATTGGCCACTACCCGATCAAGCAGACATTTTAAATATTGGTAAGCCTCAATTGCTCACTCAAAGGCATTAGTTCCAAGGATATTAACTATTTCAGCTTCAGTGAAATCTGTATGACCAGCCTTGAAGTAGTCAGTACATTTCTTCATCAACTCTGTATCCTGAGCTAACAAGAGTTCCATCCTAACAACAAACTAGCAAGGAAAAGTAATAATGGATCAACAATGATACAAATCGAGCAAGTAAAGGAGAAAACTCAGAATAAATAACAAAGTCCATTTTATTGATCACGGGAGGAGAAAGTACAACCAAAGTTATAATGAAAGGGAAAAATAGAATAACAACATAATTAAATAACCGAACAACTCTACACCTTCTCCTTATATCCTGCAACATCTTCAGCTGATTTGGATGAAGGAGTTGGTTGCTCGGAGGGTAGTTGGAGTTGATCAGTAGAAGTTATTGCCTGCTAAACTTGCTCAGAGGATTGAGGAATGGTAACAGCTGGTGTTTGTTCTACTATCAACATAGAAGATTCATTAGATTCTGCTTCATCTTCTTATTCTTCTTCTTTAATAGTAGGAGAAGGGTCATGAGTGTGTTTCTGAAATAGTTCAGAATCATCAGCAACATTCGACTCCTTCAGAGCTGCAACCCATCCATCTCTAAAGTATTTTAAACTTGCATAGTCCATTTGGGAAGAGACAGCATCCAAAGCTTTATTCCATCTTTTGTCCCAGCCAAAGCTAAAGGACTTCTTTACAACAGCTTTCCTCTTCGCTCTTTTCGAGGAAGTTTTTTCCCTAAGAAGCTCTTCAACAGACTTCACCTTTTCCTCAATCTCTTTTTTACGCCGTTCAGCCCCTTCAAGCTTGCCATCAGCTTCCACCTTGCTGGAAAGAGCAACGTTTAATTTTTCCTCCAACTCCCTGGAGGCATTTATATCCTAATCTCGAGCTGTATCAGCTTGTTGACGAGCCGTCTCAGCAGATTGGAATTTATTCTCCCAGGAAGCTTTTGTCCTCTTCGTACTTCTTTCATGACTCCCCCAAAGATTTTGACAACCCATCAAGGGCTTCCTCTACTCCACTGGATGAGGTTGAAGCTTTGATGGTTTCATCCTTCTCCACGATATTATCGAAGTACACCAAAAACTGCAAGAAGAAGAAAGGCATGAATTAGAGTATGAACATGGCAATAAAGAATCAGAAAGATAAGTATAATGATCACTTACTGATCCAAGGTGTAGGGCTGCCAAATTGGTAACCTTATCATGAGGAGTTGATATTTCAGTAGCTCGATAATCAGGGAGAGTCCCCGACTTGATCAAATTCTTAGCCAAGCCAGGGGTAAGCACGGCTGGAGAACTAGCCCTCAAAGAAAAAAATCCCAATTCCAGTAGGTTGGGCAATAGCATCCACTAGTAGTAAGACCCCTCCACAACCTCCTCAAAGGAGAACCTTCAATCACATGTGTTGTCTCTTCATGAATAGCAGCAGCTTCAATCAAAGGTGCTGCCTCTTTTGAGACAACAGCTTCAATAAAAGGTGTTGACGCTTTAGAGGCAATAAGGGGCTTCTTGCTAATATCTTTGGCAGGAGGAAAAACATCTTTTTTCTTAGTTGGAGCATCGTCTTTGTTCTTCTTCGCCCCTTCAGTACCAGGAGCAGATTTGGCAAAGAATTCAGGCACTTTCCTCTTCTTCGTCATCAGGTCAGCAATAGCAATACCCAAGTCAGGAGAAGCTTCTTCAACAAATGAAGAAGATGCTGGAGCTTTCTCAAGATCAATCACCAAGGGAGGAACAAGAGGACGAGCAATAAAAGAAGAAGTGGTGTTCTTGTATCGCAGTAAATAGGAAGCAGACCTCACGTGTTCCCCTTCTATTGCTCGATGCAACCCCCAGATAAATTTCAAATCTTTTAAATTAATGTCACTCTCTTTTGGAGATTTCCTTTTACTTTCAACTGCAATAAATAAAAAATAAGCGTCAGTGACACATTTTATCAAACAAAATAGAGCTAAATTCAAAAACTAAAAACAACCTATTCCATTGCCATAAAGTGGATATCTGGGACCTTGGTACACATCTGTCCCTTTTAACGGGGGGTGTTGACAATTTTTCATCACAACCCCATGATCAAATAATCCCTATTAGCATCAGGGAGATTGACCACTAAAGCTCTATTCGAATACCTAGTTTTTAAATAAAAGGTGGTAATGCTAGTAACCCATTTATAACAATACATAATTTCAGGAATCCCTAAATGAGTTCCATAAATTTGATTCAACCTATGTATGCCATTAACTACCCTCCATGTATTTGGAACTACTCTTGAAGGAACAATATCAAAATATTGGCAAAATTCCAAACATAAGGGATTAGGCGGGAAAGAAAAGCCACATTTTGCTATAAAAATGGAAGGAAACCAGTGTCCCTCAGCTAAAGAAAATAAATCAGAAGGGCAAGGAGGTTCTTCCATAATAACCCAAGAAGGAATTACAAAGTCAGCTCAAAACTTATCCAACGATTCGACAAGATAAACCATGGTGGCTAACGTAAAGAAAGAAGAAAGAAAAAATTCTTATAGAAAATTAAGAAATCTGCTAAGGCGGATGGCAAAAGGAACGAGTGTAAGAAGAAAAAGTGAGAAGACAAAAGGCTTGGAAGTCTAAAAGGCAAAAGGAAGAAGACGATTTGATTCTATCGCTTTTAAATGCGTTGCTTCGGGAAGCGAAAAAAGTAATGATCACTAGAGACGACGATTGCATTTTTGACGACTAAATGATGAAAAAGACGTAAATACCCAAGCATTTCTCGAAGATTCAAAATATTTACTAGTCTTTCCATTCCGTGCTCAAACTCATTAAATGTGGACCAACTATATAATGAGACTGGGTAAACGTGTCCGAGCAACCTCTGGGCATAATATTCCACACTTTCATATCCAACCTCAACTATGAAACATTGGGGGCTTCTGTTGATACAAAAATTAGTCAGCTGACATGGACCAATTATATGAAGACACGTGTCATCTTGTGTGGCACAAAATATATTCACCGGATAACTCATAGTGCCGAGCTGCTCAACACACCGAACTACTCAGCATACCGAGCTACCCAGCGTGCCGAGCTACTCAACATATAGAGCATCTAGTCAGGAAGATCAAACAATAAGAACAGATTCAATGAACATTCTTATTATGTACATATGTATATGTCTATTAAATAACGGCATATTGTCTATTCATATTGATAGCCCAAGGGCTATAAATACATTGTAACCCCCTCCATAACGGGGCAATCGATCACTTGCAATCATAATTGAGATCAAGGCAAAACACTCAGCAATACAAGATAGTGGACGTAGGCCATTTTCATTAAGGCCGAACCAATTTAAAAATCCTTTATCTTATTCATTTATTCGTATGTATCTGTGATTAATTAATTATATCAAGTCTAGTTTTTTACATCAACAGTGACGGTACACAGTTTAAGAAAGGGTCCAATTCTAAGAGGTTAATTAATGGAACAAGACCTGAGATTGAAATTGGCGGTTCATTTTTTTCATCGAACCAATGTACCCTTACTATTTTTAACTAATCACATAACATGCCCATGCACAAAAATTAGACTTTGAACTTATAATTTCAGCTAACAAAATATGTAAAATTCTTCGGCCAATCTTTGACAAAGAATTTTAGGGGCAATTGTGGGTGCAAAACCATAACGGCCCAATATTCGGTAGTCCAAACTGGCCCAATGTGTTACCTAAGTCAAATTTAGCATCACGTGGATAATTATGGAGACATATCACGGGGATGATTATGAATACTTATTCTTGTTACCCGCATTCTTAGAGGAGATAAATAGGGATCAACCAACGAGCAAATAAGTTGGAAGAGTTAGTTCACAACTCAATCGCTTTAATCACTATAAATAAAATCCTCAACCCAGGGCAATGGGACATATAATTCTGAACCTCTAAAATAATTAATAAAAGTGAGAAACCCTATGTGAACATAAGCAATTGCCGAACCATGTAAATCCTGTGTGTTGTGACAATAAATTTCTCTTTAAATTCCTTTAATTTTAGAATTATTAATTATGATTCTTTGCACTCACAGATATAATTAGGTTAACTTATCCTTCTAGCAAGTTTTTATAAGTATAGGAATTTTGATCTTCTAAATGTTTTTTAGTTGTTTGGATTTCTGTTGATAACTTTGTAATTAAGACATATGTTTCTAGTTTTCTTAATAAGAAATATGGTTTGACTCATGATAATACGCAAATATTGCGTATTTCATCCGTCGAACCTACGTATTTTAGCCCCCTCGGGTGCCTTAATCTCTATATTTAAGCCCGTTAACCAAACAACCTCAGTTTATATTGTTAACATGCTATATGAGGTATAATTGGGCTTTTGTAGGTATTTAGGTACTAAGAATAGAGTTCGGACGTATTTCGCTCAAGTCCCATACGCATTCGCACGTTCAAGGGCAATCCGATCAATTCACAGTTTGGGCACCTGGCCCGACATCTCACGGAAGTTATTTCCCTCCTTGCAAGCTTCATGTGGCCACGAACGGTGCACAATTCCGATCCCCAATGAAGAAGCTACGACATTCTAGCAGAGAAGAAAGCATTTATGACAAAACAAGAGGAAAGGAGGTTCTGCCCTGCTTAATCGATCGATCGTTCAAAAGGATCGATCGATCGATCCTTCATAAATTTTCCACGATTTCAGTGATCGATCGATCCCCTATTTCTGCAGATATTTTTGCCTTCTTTTCTTTTATTCCAACTTACTATATAACCTAATTTTGTGTAATACTTAGATATATTCAGTTTTTATTAGTTTAGCCTAGGGTTTGTGGGTTTGGAGAGCTTGGCTTCATTTCTCTTTGGGTTGACAACCATATGGGTTGTGTATATTAAACTTTCCACTTCCATCTCCATTTATATAATTGTTCTTGCCTATTTCTTACTTTGTAGAATAATTTCCATGCTTTGATAATTAGTTTAATTGCTTTATTTCTTGATTTCCTAGTTTAATTATTTGTAATTCACTTTAATCATTATGTGCCCTTAGTTAATTAGGGTCGGGATGTCATTCTGCCATTAACGGGCCCCGAGCTTCGAAAATTAGGTTTTGTGCAAAATTGCGTTTGATTGAACCCGCGTGAATTAAAGTCAGATTATTATGCGTTTAACTTTCTTTGTCATGCAACAATAGTGTTTAAAGCGATAATCTGAGTTTAATCCGCGTATGACCAATCTTCGGTTAATTGTTTATTCTCACAACTTTGACTTAAATTCCTTATTGTGTGAAGTTTATGATTAATTGATAATGCTCGATTAAATTGCTCTCGAGCCGAAATTCTAATTAGTAGTTGTTTCGATCCGTATGGTTGGATGTTATCCCGATCCTCGCTTTACTTTTATTTAGACTTAACTTCTTTTCTTTTATTTCCTAGCACACATCACCTTTTTACACTTTTATTCCTGGATTAATAATCTGTTACGATCTATCAAACATTTTCTGTGCATTCGATACTAGACTTACCGCTATACTCACCCGTTGAGTGTGGTCGTAACTTAGGTTTCTTTTGTATTGAGGCGGTGAAACTAAAACAACGATTAGCTTCTTTACATGCGCTACTTTTCACGCCCAATTAAAATGGCGCTGTTGCCGGGGAATGATTTGTTATAGATTGTAATTGTCTTATTATTTTGTAGTATTTTTTCTTTTGTATTTGTATTCTTTGTTTTAACCTTTTTTGCAGGACTTCTACATTTGAGTGCTTAGAAACGCTTGAATTTTCCCGTCGAACATTGCTTTGTGGAATTAGCCCTCTCAAGCCTTTGTTAGGGTAAGCATGTCTTATTCTAACTTTTCTGGGAATCCTAATAATAACTCTCAAAATTTCTGTAAACCTATGACTTTTGGTCAATACTTTCAATCCCAAAAAGTTGCAACATCTAAAATGACATTGGGTGAGTATTACGAAAGTCAAAGTTTGGATTATATCAATTTTGGGCGTGATCATTTTGATTCTGGGTCGCAAGATCCTTATGATAAGAATTTCGAAGCAAATTGTAATCATTTTCAAAATTCTTATGTTAATAATTTTGATGGTAGTCCCGAGAACAATTTTCAAAACTCTCAATTCCAAGAATCCGCTCCTCGCCCTATGACTTTTGATGAGGGATTGCGCATGCTTGAAAATGAGAGGATTGAAAACCATTATTGGGAAGAAAATCGTTGTTGGGAACATGAGTTTGATTTACTATTTGAATCTGACGACTACTTTTCTTCGGAGACTTTCGAAGTCGACGACTATTTTGAACCAAAAGAGGACTTTGTTCCTACTTTGGAACAAATCATCCTTGACTTGACCCATGGTATAGTAGAGAATGAAAATGAGGATGAAACAGGACTAGTATCCATTTGCAATGAATTCATTTCTTCTTTGATTTTCAAAGAAGAAAGTTTCATTGTAAACGATACTATTACTTTCGAAATTCAATTTTCATGCGATGATAACTCATCGCTTGAGATTGAATTTCTTTCATCCCCGTCGTTGTTCTATACTGTCACACCAATTCAAGTACCCAATGAATCATACCGAACTTTAAAACGTTCAACCCTTTCACTGACGAGGAGTACTTACTCGAGTTGATTTCCATGAAGGCATCTTTGCCCTCGTGTGCGTTGCCTCCCATTCCAACTTTAAAATACTTGGGAGATGATTCAATTTTTCTCAGCCCACATGTGTATTTGTCGCCCGTCCTATCCAAATCCCCCATCCTCCCTCCCAAAGTTTCAATTGGGGATGGTTCACTTTTACCACCTTACACATGCCTTCCATCGTTTGAACGGAATTCCTATTTTTCGGGAGGCATCCATGTTTGAGAGGGTCCACCGTTGATCCATCAAAGTCAAATTGTGTTTTGGATGGACCCTTAAAAATTTCAACTCTTAGTATACAGTTAATAAGGATTCCTATGTGTAGGTTGTATATACTAACTTCTTCATTTTTATTTTTTCTTAAGTTAGTCTAGTGTAATTATTTAATCTATTTTTATTTCTTTTTGTATGCTTGGTTCTAACTCTTTTATAGGTTCAACGGACTTGAATTTGCGGAGACTATGCGCCTCGACACACACTTGTTAAGAAAACAATGAAAAAAGTCACAAAAATATTTTTTCTTAATTTTTCACACACTCATTCTCGCGCATTTGCATTTGTTTTTCTTTTTTCTTTTATTTTCTTTTTCATTTTTTTGTGAACATGCGTGTGTGTCGCTCGTTGTATATATTTTCCATTTTTTGTGGTTACCATATGTGTATGTATGTGCATATTTTAGCCCAATTCTTTGTTTTTTTATTTTTTTTTATTTTAATTTTTTTCTTTGTATTTTTATTTTCCTATACTTATATATACTATATATATTTATTTTTGCATTTCGACCCCCTTATACCCCTAATTCCACCCCCCCCCCCCCAAATTTAAAAACTAGAGGCAGTAGGCTTTTTACTGCTTGATCGATCGATCGACGCCCAAGGGTCGATCGATCGATCGAAGCCCAAGGGTCGATCGATCGATCGACCAGTAAAAAGCCGAGGCAGGTCTGTTTTTTTCCCTTTCTCCTCATTTCTTTTCCTCTCCTCTCTTCCTAATTTCGAGCACTAATATTTCCCCCACCACATTTCCTTAATTTTCATCCATTTTCTACACTTCCAAGGTATAATTCTTCCTACTTTATTTTGTATTTGTAGCTTTTGGTTCATTTTTGTCATGATTTCCATGTTTAACCCATTTTTTGACATATATTGAATGTGTGTGGATTTCTCTTTATTTTGTGTTGTTCCAACTGATTTCCTTCCATAATATTGCTATATATCCATCCATGAACACATTTTTGCTGTTGCATTGTGATTGTGTTCATGAATGGGGCTACTTTGTTGGTTCAAAATGGTATTTTTCACCCTCGTCGCACATTGCGCACGCCAAGTGTTCGCTGAAATGCCACAAACAGTTTTCAATTCATTTTTTGGCGCACACTTTGGTGATTTTCACTCGTTGTCACATTTCGACAAATTTTATCTCAATGTTGATTTTTTCCTCCGTTTTGTGCATGTGCACCCACCATTTCAAATCGTACACTAACTAACCATTAATTGTGCTTACAATTTTTTTGTATTGCTTAATTACTGTTTTGTAGGTTGAAATGGCAAACATAAAAAAATACAAGTTCACACGGTGCTTACCCAACGGGGGCTTTGAGGGGTTTCGTTGCAAGCAGGAACGAGACTGGTTTCAGGCCTACTTTCAGACATCTGAGCGACCACTGGGTTATTATTTTGCCTGGACCCTTGATCATATACCACAGGAGGTGCGGGCTTTGTTGCGCCGACTGGGATAGGAGCCCTTTGTCGCTACCAATGGGCACGTCAATGAATATCTCGTCCATATATTTTACGCGACATTGGTAGAGGTGAGGGGTCAGGGGCCTACTACATATGAGGCCATGGTCCGTGGGGTGCGGATACCATTCTGTCGTTCTGACTTGGCAGCTTTTATGAGTGTTCCAGACCCTGCGGATCCTATCATCTTTTTGGATGGGGATATATTTGACCGTGGGACGTTGATAGAGGCCCTTGCGCCGGGGGAGGCATGAAAGAAAGGTGCGTTCCGTTCGGTAGTAATGGCAGACTTACCGAGACTTCTCCACTACATCAACGTCCACTCATTCATGGTGATGAGCAATCGATCATAGGTTCGTCACAAGCACGCATCATTGATCTACACCATACTTTATGATTTGGGCGATATCAGTTTGCCCAAAATATTTTTGGGGACCATGCTGTCGACATCCACGGAGATCACCTAGAGGTATTCCCTTCCTTTTCCTGCCCTTATCACGAGGATCTATATTTCTCACGGTTCCCAGAATATGACGCTGATCGTAAGCATGAGCCACTAGAGCTTATCACAAAGGACAATATCTCGAAGATGTTGACTCATGCTTGGGGGGAGCAGGGGAACAAAAGACAAAGGGCAGATGCAACTGATAGGACAGAGGCGGCTGATATGGCAGCAGAAGAGGCCGAGATTAGAGGTATGGAGCAGGGTGAGGGTTCTCATGTGCCACACACAGATCATAATGCCCGCTTTGAGGCATTTCAAGCTGTATAGGACCAACGCTGGGAGGAGACCTAGCTCAGGTGGGCTACATGGGAGTCCTGCCTGGACCAGCAGCAGTTAGAGCTGCGACAGCAGAAGGCTGATCTGCGGCAGGACAAAGATGAGCGCCAACAGTTTAGAGTCGAGCAGAGGCAGGCTAGAGCGCAGTAGAGGCATGAGTACCGGATGATGCAGGCCATGATGAGAGACATTTACTTGCAAGAGGCATGATTCGGACGCCCCTCTACCTCCTCATTTTCATGATCCTTCTGATCCTAGTGGTTCCGGCCACTAGGCTACTGCTGCATTGGGTCATTTTTGGCATTTCTGGGTCGGATATTATGTTGTATTTTTTTAATTTTTAATTTTTATTTCTTTCTTTTCAATAGTTGTAATGTATTAAGTTGTTTTGTATTGAACTTACGAAATGAGAAATGAAAATGCAGTTTGTGCTTGTTTATTAGATTTTGATGCGTGTGACCTTCCATTTTATAAAATCAAAAAGTTCACCATCAATTTATTTAGTATTTTCACTTCAGCCCCTCTATATTGTTGTGACTTGTGACATAAATTCTTTTGACTTAATACATCGGTATATATTCTTCCTATGCTTTGAACTAACTTGTTTTACAGATTCATTTGGACTTGTACTTATGGAGATCGCTCCAAATGTGGGTAATACCATTCTTTTTCTATCTTTGTGTTGTGTTCTTTAATGGACGCATTGGGGACAATGCAACATTTAAGTTGGGGGTGTGGGATATTCTATCCATTTCATGTTTAGCCCTTGAATTTAATCACAATTTAGTTACAAAGCATGTTTTTGTCAAAAATTTGAAAATTTCAAAAATATTTTCTTTCTTTTTTCTCCTTTATTAGGCTTTTTGCCCTTATTTCCGACGATAAATTTTAATAATTGCCCGATCACATAGACAATTCAACGATGCATGTTCTCGATTTTAGAAGTTATTAGACTTTAGTCCTTAAATCATTAATATTATGAATAACTTCATGAATTAAACTTTATCCCTTGAGCACATGCATTTTTCTTGTTATATTGATTTGGTTTAAAATTTTTATAACTCGGTAAGCTTTTGTTGCATTGTATATACTTACACCGAATGCGATTAGAGACTTATCTTCATTTGTGAGTGTATACACTGTTCTTTCCTCTTTGAAAACGTTACAATCATTGGTAATCTCTTTATTCTTTCATTGGCCGTTCATTAATTGAGTTCATTCTTGAAATGTATTACTTGAGCATGATTTTCATATATTGTTTTGACTCGAGAACTGCGTAAACTTTGTGAAATGATCATAGGCCATCTTTGTATATCACCCATATGACCTTTACCTCACCTTTTATATGTTCCCTAGTCAACCCACTTGAGCCTAAATACTAGCTTTTCTTTTCATTACCCAAAATCCCATAACCAACTCCAAATTGGAGTTTTATACCATACATATTACTTTACATACCCTTGTTTGGTTTGTAATTTGGGATTGAATGATATTGTTATTTTGTGGTTGCAATTTGAGCATGAATAGAGTGAGAAAAAAAGAAAATGTAGTGAAAAAGAGAAAGTTGAAAACAAAAGAAAAACAAAAGAAAAAGTGAGAAAAAGAAGAAAAGAAAAAGAAATAGAAAGTTGTATATATTGTTTGTTGTGATTCAATAATCCTTGTTACTCTCTCGATTGTTATATCTAATGCTCGTTTGGAAATCATTTGTCCAATTTTAAAATTGCCCACTTTTTCCCATTATCCCGAGTTTCATCCCCAAACACCTTTGAATCAGTATATACATCCCTTTCATTCCGTACCCTATCCTAGACTACATTACAACCCTATTAAAGTCCTATGTGATCTTAAGTAGATGTAATTCAAAGGTTTAAATAGTTTTGATAATCTGTGAAAATGCATTTCGCCTCTTTTTTATGTGCGGTATCCTTTCACTGAAATTATAGTTTTTATTTCCTATATAGCGTTCTTCAATTGTGACATGTGCGCGACCTAGTTTCCCTTTACATTTACTCCTTATGCCCGCATGTCCCGTGTGTTACCTCCCTGTTTCAAGTGAATTCATTTGATGAGTGTAATGCCCGTGAGGATTGACTTTTATGCATGCTTTGATATTTAGTATCCGAGTTATTTAAGTTTTTTCCAAATCATATTTTGCGTGTGCTCACTCCCCTCCCACATGTTAAAGTTTTAATTCATTGAGGTGCATTCTATAATGTTAATAACTACGGACTTTTCACGTGAATTCGTTTGCTTTGCTAATAACACGTTGAAATCTTGTTCGTATTGTTGAGTTTGTCGCATGTGATTGGGCATATTTTAAGGAAACTTTATGATGTTTGTGGGTTTCATCCCTGAAAACCCTCACGAGACGACACTCGTTCACTAGGGTAACCTAGGGGTTTAACGGATTATTGCATACACTAAATGCAATCGTTCGCCCGCGAAAGTGGCCTTATCTTTTTATTGCTTTTATACCATATTTTTGTACTATCTCCTCTTTTTGGTTTACTTGTTGTTCTTGTTGCATCCTATTTCATTGTTAGGGACTAGCAATGTGTAAGTTAGGGGGTGTGATCATACGCAAATATTGCGTATTTCATCCGTCGAACCTACGCATTTTAGCCCCCTCAGGTGCCTTAATCTCTATATTTAAGCCCGTTAACCAGACAACATCAGTTTATATTGTTAACATGCTATATGAGGTATAATTGGGCTTTTGTAGGTATTTAGGTACTAAGAATGGAGTTTAGACGCATTCCTCTCAAGTCCCGTACGCATTCGCACATTCAAGGGCAATCCGGCTAATTCACAGTTTGAGAACCTGGCCCGACATCTCACAAAAGTTTTTACCCTCCTCGCAAGCTTTGCGTGGCCATGAACGGTGCACGATTTCGATCCCGAATGAAGAAGCTACGACATTCTAGCGGAGAAGAAAACATTTATGCCAAAACAAGAGGAAAGGAGGTTCTGCACTGCTTGATCGATCGATCGATCCTTCATAAATTTGCCACAATTTCAATGATCGATCGATCGACCAAAGGGGTCGATCGATCGATCCTCTGTTTCTGCAGATATTTTTGCCTTCTTTTCTTTTATTCCAACTTACTATATAACCCAATTTTGTGTAATACTTAGATATATTTAGTTTTTATTAGTTTAGCCTAGGGTTTGTGGGTTTGGAGAGCTTGGCTTCATTTCTCTTTGGGTTGACAACCATATAGGTTGTGTCTGTTAAACTTTCCACTTCCATCTCCATTTATATAATTGTTCTTGCCTATTTCTTGCTTTGTAGAATAATTTTCATGCTTTGATAATTAGTTTAATTGCTTTATTTCTTGTTTTCCTAGTTTAATTACTTGTAATTCACTTTAATCATTATGTGCCCTTAGATAATTAGGGCCGGGATGTCGTTCCGCCATTAACGAACCCCGAGCTTCGAAAATTAGGTTTTGTGCAAAATTGCGTTTGATTGAACCCGCGTGAATTAAAGTCAGATTATTATGCGTTTAACTTTCTTTGTCATGCAACGTTAGTGTTTAAAGCGATAATCTGAGTTTAATCCGCGTATTACCAATCTTCGGTTAATTGTTTATTCTCGCAACTTTGGCTTAAATTCCTTATTGTGTGAAGTTTATGATTAATTGATAATGCTCGATTAAATTGCTCTCGAGCCGAAATTCTAATTAGTAGTTGTTTCGATCCGTATGGTTGGATGTTATCTCGATCCTCGCTTTACTTTTATTTAGACTTAACTTCTTCTTTTCTTTTATTTCCTAGCGCACATCACCTTTTTACACTTTTATTCCTGGATTAATAATCTGTTACGATCTATCAAACATTCTCTGTGGATTTGATACCCGACTTACCGCTATACTCGCCCGTTGAGTGTAGTCATAACTTAGATTTCTTTTGTATTGAGGCGGTGAAACTAAAACATCGATTAACTTCTTTACACGCGCTACTTTTCACGCCCAATCAACTCACTTTGACTTTCATACTTAATTATAAGTAACTAGGTTAGGTTGTATCAATATCCATCAATTGCCTTCTAGTTTGACAATCCGTTATATGTCATTAAAGGAAGTTATATTCAGTAGTATGACACCATTTCTTATGTTGCATTTGATGAGTGTGTTCGACTATCACAAATTTATTCGACAATCAGTACAACAAACACTAAATAAACAAGCTTTGTTGAGAATTAGCAGTGGAATATCCACCATTGAGGATTGACACTTATTTAACGTCCCTCAAGATTAAAGATTTGAGAAACTTTAAATATGCTTCTCATCTCTTTCCTACTAAGCAAGGTGTTAATAAGTACAATTTAGAAAGATTAGTTCAACTTGGAAGACTAATTGGAAGAATACCTTCAAAAAATAACTATGACGTTGCTTTTAATATTGTTGCAGGTCATGCAAATGGCTCCAAAAATAACATAATTTCAAGCCCTCTCCCAACAACAACATGGAAAAAATAGAATTGAACTTCCTATTAAAGAACTGCCTGTTATTTTGTGTTGGACAATTATGATACACAAAAGCTAAGGGCTAACTCTTGATCATTTTGTGGTGGATATTGGTGATCGGTAAAGGCTTGGGTTAACTTTCATCGACCTAACTCAGACTAGGAAGATGAACGGCCTTGCATTTAATCCCATGTTCACTTATAAATGACTTCAAAAATGGCCAAATGTGAGGTTTTGAAGGGACGCCGACAAGAGGAGGAATTTGGGAACCTTAAGTGACTGAGTACGACTTTCATATGTATATGGGTCTGTTTCCCTTTTTCCCTCTTAATTTAACTCCATACTCTAAATTATTTAATTATTCTTTTCTTTTACATGGGGAGGATGATAGAGATTAATCAGTTGCCTTAAAGAATTTTTTAAATATGTGAGGTTATGTGAATTCATAGTATTTTTAGAACAGGATGATGTACATATAATATATAGGCCCTTTTGGTATATTATCGATTACAGAAGTTTAACTGTAAATGATTGTGGTCTCAATCGTAATTTTATTAATTTTTTTATCAATTCAATGGAATATAAGGTGAGTGATGGGTAATTGTCAATTGATGCCTCAAATACTTTATTTAAGAAAATGGGTTTTGTTAATGCATAATGGTTTTGTTAAACTCATCTATGCAACATACTACTTTTGTTTATTCTAAGGTGTATACATCTGATATAACTCATTTGTATATTATCAATTATAGAAAATGAAAACTCGAATGATTGTGAGCTCAAGTGTAGTTTCTTTCAGATTTTGTGAGATATATGAAATATATTATTGATTTTGTTTCTACATTATTTTTGAATATATTCTATTTTGTAGGGATGACTTTGCTATCGGTCCCCACCATTGTGGAGTGTGTATATATATATATATATATATATATATATATATATATATATATATATATATATGTGTGTGTGTGTGTGTGTGTGTGTGTGTGTGTGTGTGTTTGTGTGTGTGTGTGTGTGTGTGTGTGTGTGTTGAGTGGTGGTTAAACATTTCATGAAATATGTATCAATATCTTCACATGTTATTGTAACTTCTTATCGATTGCTATAGGGCTAATATCAAAAGGGAAAATAACATAGGAGAGGAGCCTTAAAGAAACATCCTAAAAATGATCTATATTAAAAATCAATTTTTTTTAACAAAAAGATTATGAAAAATCCCTTAATTATATCGTAATTGACGATAAGGACACGAGTTTTTTGGACTTTTTAATAAGTCCACATGTGTTAAACTTATTAATGTGAATACAATTATACTTGTTAAGTTATAGAAATTATGTTTGATACTAAAATCAAAACTAATATAAAAACATAAGTCTACATATTGCGGGAAAAAACAAAATCGTGAAACACATAAAGTATACCACATATAAGTAGTGGGTGTTAGTATAACAGGATGAGAAAATAAGAAACAAATTTTAAATACAAAACACAATTTTCTTCTTGATACTTCTGTGAAAAAGTTTCAAAGAAAGAGAGTGACAGAAAAATAAAGAGAGTCTAAAAACCAAAATTCAACCTAAAAATTATGAGATATCATTTTAAAGTTTATATATACAAAATGCAACATAGAAAAATGGATTGCCTCTCATTAAGTCTGAATTTGAGAAACATAACATAGAAAGATGTATTATATCTTCCAAATAAAATTAAGCAGTAGATAAAGAAAACCCAGATAAAAAATAAAATAAAATAAAAAATAACGTAATTTGAAAGCAAACTCAACTCTCAAACTTAAAAAATATGGAGAGTATAAAGTTCAAATTGAAAAAACCAAAAATAAAATAAAGAGAGAGAGAGAGAGAGAGAGAGAGAGAGAGAGAGAGAGAGAGAGAGAGAGAGAGAGAGAATATGCCTATGGTTTGAGAAAAGACGAATTTTGTGGGAGAAGAAGAAGGTGAAAGAGTGAGAATTGAGGAGTGTAAGGTTCTATGTGATTAGGTGAGGAAAATTTTGGGAGGCTGTGCGTTATTTACAAATCACTGATACAAATAATACTAATACAAACACAACTGATACACATATATTCAGAGAAGGGGGTGTTCAAAGGCTGTCATTGGGAAAGAAGTCTTGTTCACGCCAATTTTTTTTAAAAATAATCAATTTTTTTATTTGAGTAAAGAGACGATGGAAAAAGCAGTCAATAGAAAAGAGGGTGGGGATGGATTTTATTTCCATCATTGTGGCTGTAAGGTTGAAGATGGCAAAAGGTGGTGTATATGCATTGAAAATGGGTCCAGACGATTGGAAAACTGAAGGGAACGAGAAATAAATGTATCAAATGGGGAAGAGGGGGAGATGATGAAAATAGATAGGCCTTTTGAATCTCGAATTGGGTACATTAATGAGATGCACTTGTTAATTAAAGTCCATGCCACATGTTAGGCCCTCATGAAGATGTAAATTATATATATATCTACTAGGGTATGCCCTTCTCGAAGGCACCTAGATAATTTTGAAAAGTATAAAGACGTGTATAATGTAAATAATAAATATTTTATATATTATAAGTTTAAATAATTTAGAAAATTTAGGCAAAATTTCCTCTGTTTATAGCACTATCCACCATGTTAAAGAAGAAAAATTCAACAAATACAATATAAATA
This sequence comes from Sambucus nigra, assembly GCA_949130495.1. NCBI lineage: Eukaryota > Viridiplantae > Streptophyta > Magnoliopsida > Dipsacales > Adoxaceae > Sambucus > Sambucus nigra. Next base: position 228,602,299 of record OX422219.1, read on the forward strand.
GTCCATAACAATAATACTAATAGTCCGTCCCAAACCTAGTATAAAATATACTCCAGCAAAAATAATAGAAATAATTTGTAACAACACTATAGTATTGAATCATGTATAATTTAAGTCATAGAGTTTATTTCATTACACAAATAAGTGTAAACCATTTAGAAATTTTGGGTAAAGTTTTTCTAACATTTAACACGCATCAAGTGTGCAAGTGTACGGGCAAACATGTAATACATGTGATGCATGGGTAAGTGTAACACATTTTAGTAATTAAAGAGAAATATAATGAGTTAACCTATAATAAATCAAGAAATAATTTAATTTCCTAAACATTATTCATAAATTTTATTATGTATAATTTCATAAAGGTTAAAAAATAATTAGTTCAAGGAACATTGAAAAAATCTAGGTAATACAATTTAAATCCCAAAAGTGGTTGATTATATGATAAAATAGTTGCAGCCTCAAAATGAAACTTTAATTTAAACAAATTATGAAAGATTTTTTTTTTGTAAACTCATAAAAAATTAAAAATCCCACTTAAAATCACTTTGACAGCTTTCATTTAACTATGGAGAACGTGTAGGGGAAGGTGAAGGAGATAAAGGAATCAATCAATTTATGTGGGTGTAAAATGTTAAAAGTGGAAGTTTTATTTTCTCACGGGTTCTTAAAAAGAACCGATTGTATAAATTAAATTTGAAGAGAATATGATTTATATACACACATATACATGACAATCAAACATTACAAAATCAATAAGTACAAGATATTATATATATATATATATATATAAACATACCACTATCAAGGCAATCTCAATTTACTCATTAAAAAATCCATCTGAGATGAAAAAAATGAATTAAGAATAAATTGGACAATGAATAATAATACAATAATAATAAATACCATTTATGAACTTTGAATTCCCAACAGTACTTAAGTTCAAAGTTTTAACAATGAGAATGATTTGTTGTTCTAAAATATAAATATAGGAAATAAGGACCAAATATCTATTTCACAAATTCAACCTAATGATTCATGTTCATGACGTTACATAAATGTTGCCTTCCAGATGCCGATTTCATTTGGTTCCAAGTGTCCAGTTGACTCAACTCATGTCTGATATACCATAAAAAAATATTGAATATGATTGGTCTTAGATCACCACTTGAGATGAACAGAAATATAACAATCCATTCTTACAAAATAGTACCCAATTTTTCACATTCTCTAACAGCCCAAAACGCCAACAAATAAAAATTAATTTTGATTCAATTTTGATAGAGTCTTAATGTCATCTGCATCTGTGAAAAAATTACTTCTTATTGGAAGGATTGTTATAACATTCTAAATAAAGATCAATTGCGGTTCAATGGTTGAAATTAGCTCCTCTAACCCACACTGAATTATGCATATAAGTCCTGCCACATGCCCTCTATAACATGACTATAATTTGTAAATACATGAACCAAAATAAAATGCTTATTCTTATTAAAACCTATCAATGCACTCTCTAACGTAAAAATGGAATATATAAGATAAATAATAATTATAAGTTATGAAAATAATTATGGAATCACACAAATGGTAAATAAAGAATCATATGTTGAGGTTTTATAATACAATCAGGACTCAAGTTGGATTTAACATACGACCCCTTAAACAAAAGCCCACGTGGGAAACACCCCTCTGAAAGACCAATGATGGCAAAAGTGGTGCAAATGTTAGAAGGGATAACTAAGATTGAGAAACCACTTACCACTAAAGTTATGGCCAAAGGGTCGATTAGTAATGCTAGTATGAATATGAGCAACTCTGTTAGCGCCCTCTCCATGTTTACGGCTTTAGAACCGGGTCCCTCTTCGTCATCATCATTCCTAACTGGAAGGGAAAGGATCACTACAGAGGCATAACAAATGTGTCAAATATGTAAACCACTTAAAATAGTAATACTCTAAATGCAGACCATAATACTCTAAATGCAAATTCAGACTCATAAATAGTTAAATATGCCCAAACATTCAAATCGTAATACTCTAAATGCAATACAGGAAAATAAATGTGTTCTACTTGTAGATATTTCAGATATCATACATCATGTTTCAATTAAAATCTATAAAATTAATGCTTAATCTCTTCGCACCTCTCTTAGCAAAACTGTCACCACTTAGCAATACATATTCCTTAACATCGATTTCATCACGATTAGATCAGATAGTGTTATCAGATCATACAATGTGCCAAACCTCTGATCAAATATGTGTGATAAGATCATATATATGTTATCAAATCATATCAGATAAAATAAAAACAATTAGTTGTAAGGGCAAAATTTCCAATTGAGTTAATTTGTATATAATTGACTTATGTCCAGAACAAAACTTATTTGAGTTATAGATAGACTTTTATTTTGTCACGATGACCACATAAGTCTATGACGAGTTGTGTTGAAGATGTAGCAGCCAAGCTTCAAAAATAGATCATGTCGTCATATTTTTTTTGCATCTTTCACGTCTTCATATCACATTACATTCCGAGATACTCTCAGGTATGAACTCATAATGTTTATGGGACTCAAAAAATGTTTTAACGATGATATTTTGTTTATAAATGATTTTAAAATGTCAAAAATGTTAAAAAAATGGTTTTAAGTTCGTTTATTCTAAAGTAAACACTGTTTAGAGCCATGTGAATTCTCACCTTAGTTTTCGAGACTTCAAACGACAGGTGCATCTCATTAGAACGACCTGCCGACTTATCTTTTTTATTTAACGCATTTTTTCTCTCAAAATTTTGAAGTGTGAAAAACCACAATACAGTTTAGCACAATTTCATTTTTCTGCATAAGTTTTCAAAGGATATTAAAGTCTAAAATCATCCTTAGTGTTTATAAGATCCAAGTTTACATAGCATATGTTATAAAGATCTTGTTTTCACCATTGGTTTGTTAATCCATATTGAACAAGTTGTTTCGTTGGAGTTTTATGGCGAAGAAAAAGTGAAGGTCGTGTTTCGAATCGTAGACGGTTGCCAAAGTTGCATCGGTGGACACCGAGGCACTCGTGGATACATGTGTTATGGACGAGTATCGTGGAAGGATTTCTGCATGGACATTGTGGAGGAGCGGTTAAAGTGAAGAAGAGCGTTAAGGCTTATGGGGATTGAGTCATTGTTTAAGTCTTCCTGTCTGTTTTCCTTTGTAATTATCATATCATAATGATTGTCTGGCTTGGGCCGAGGTTTTTTTCCCTTAGTGATTTCCTCGTACATCCATCGTTGTGAACTTTACTTTATTTTACTTGATTTAATCACCTAGATGCATGTTTATAATTAAACAAGATAAAATTGGGCTTAAGTAAAATTGGTTCACAAACTTGGTGCGTAATTAAAATTTGGAAAAAGTTTTTCTTGTTGAGAAAAAAATTATTCTCACCTAAAGTTGTGGAGAGCTCTAACGAAGGCAAAAAGTTGTGGAGAACTCTCACCTTATCCTTCTACCAGCATTCTAGTAGCCCCATATTAACTCTATGAACTGTAAATTCAACAAACTTGCTAATTTGAAGAACAATATGGTATAAATTACAATGGTAAACACCATGTAAGCATAATTAAATGTATTAAAAACTAAATGCTAGCTAACTAAGGATAAAAGAAACATAAATAATGCCCCTTGGGTTACTTATAATGCAATAACAATAATTATTTCATCCTCAGCAACAAGACATACAAACTAAGGTATATTCTTTAAAACTATTTAAAATAAGGAAAACGCTTTCTAGTAAAACATATTAATAACGAAATTAAAACATGAAGAACATATGTCAGTTTAAGTGAAGAACATAGAGAAGTGCTAGTCAGACATACTAACAACTAAATTATAAACAAAAAATAATAAAATTAAGACGTCCTTATTAATTGGTGGAATTGACATAACACATCAAACTGGGATTGTTAACTTTTACCTTTGTCTTTAGAGCCAAAATAACACGAGATTACCCCATAGTTTTGTCTGCATAAAGTGAACAAACAACAATGAAATAAGAGACTAAACATAGCATAAAATTTAGCTATAAATTATGAATCCCAAATAGTACACTTTATTAGTGTAGTAGTGTATAATATCCATTTGAAACCTTTGATTTAGATATGCAAAACTAAAAAGAGAAACTAAATCAAAATTGGGAGTAAAAAAACAAAATCGCATTTGAAACCTAAAATAGGGAGGGAAAAAAATCCCTAATAGAATCGAAAAGCATTATTTGAAGACTAAACGAAACAAAGAATAAAAAAAAAAGCAAAAAAGAATTAAAAAATATCTAATAAAAGGATAGAACACCTGAGAAGAGTGGGGAGATGAGGCCGACGACATGGAGCTAAGGGCGGCAGGGGGAGAAGGGATAAAGGGGTGAAGGGGGAAAATGAGGTTCTCGTGACGTGAGAGAAAGAGAGAAGAGTACTATATTGGTAAATGGGACATGTTCAAAGTAAAATAAAGTGAGGAGGAAATTCAAGATGCATTGTACACTAATCAAACCCTTCATTTCGTGCCCAGTTGGCCTTGATTCGGACCGTTAAGTGTCTTCTGTGTTCATGGAATAGTGAAAAGCCATGATACTTTATTATATAGATAGATGTAGATATACTTAGAATATCATTATAATTGCAACTTTATATCCATTAATAAGTATAATTATATCGTTTAATTGAAAGTAGCTTTCCTTTTGTAATAGTATAAGATACTATCTGACAAGAAAGAATAAAGAAGATAAGACAATAAGGGTGTCGATAGAGGCACCTTTTAAACCTTGTAAGTAAACCACCTTTTTAGACAACCTAATAAATTGTAAAATTGTAAGTACACCCCTTGTGAATAAAACCACTCTTTAACTTATAAATATTACACACCACTAATATCTTTACCGACACTTTTAGCAAAGTTAAAAATAAAATTTATGAATTATATTGACACATTTAGTGATGCTAAAATAAACTGTAATTTTTTTACTAGTTTCGTCATAGCAGCAGCGTGTAATATTGTGACAACCCGCCTATTTTAATATCGGGTGGCCAATCCTCTACTAAAATAAAACAAGAATCTCAGTATGGTTCATTCTCATCATCACCGTCACAACAACAATATAATATAAATAATACGAACAAACCATGCAATCAAAATGAATGAAATAATCACCATGCATAAATAAGTAATGAGTGTGAACTGAATAAACCATTGGTCACCAAATAGAACATACACAATAAAGACTGAATAATAAAACTGAATAATTAAATATAAATGTCTAACAGTAATATAAAAACCTATCCATCTACGAGAAACATGCCCAATACTGAAACTGAAATGATTGATTCTATCTAGATAAAAATAAGCCGAGGCGTCTAAACAAAGATGTAACGTACACATCTACTGCACGATAAGAGTGGATATATCCCTGCAGTACTGGCTGCTGCTGATGCACACCTGGGGTATAAAAAAAACAAGGGAAAACAAAAGCCTACGGGTCGAAAAGTAAAAAATATTTTGGGCATGATTCTCTAACAGTAGTGTATTACTTTCAAGATTAACCGGTCTCACTCACATGAGACAAACCAATTATAGTGTGCACCTAACGTGTTCATTTATTATCCTAATTAAAATACCCGGTCTAACTAAGATATGTAACTGCTATCCAAACTCAATCTCGCAAATACCCTATATTGGCTAAGTATAACTACCTTCAATAGGTATACGTTCATAAACAATATTGTAGCAACACACTTACTATAAGTACATATTCACGAACATAACATAGCTACGATAATGCTATAAATAGATACATACACTATATTATGTAAACATACATATATATCACTCGTTAAGTAAACCACATCTCCAGAGCTGAGATCTCGCGGATGCATCCCCCGTATTTTATCCGACTCTAGGCATCACGCCTCATACCGAGCCACCGGGTTAGAATCTCACCACTGATCCCAAACGAAAACACATACAATGGAGGAAATCATAGACATATGATCGAGAGTCACAACCAAACCACATCGCGCCCCACCGGTCTTGAAACCAAAACCTATCCACGCGTATGGATAGTGGCCATGCAATAATACAATGACCCAAAGAATCAATCCAATATATGTTGGTCAATGCCAGAGTGGACTACTCACTGCGCCCAACCTTCTACGATAGCACTCACGAGTAGGTATGTTTAATAAAATAATTAGCATACACATATACTTATATATACACGTCATTCTAATATGTATATATAATAAGTACTGAACTCGTGTGCATATCTCACAATGCACGGTCCACCCAATCCTAAAGTTTAACCCAGCTTCCCGATTATTTGATCAAATAGTTACTCACTTGTATACTCCCCACTCGAACCCAAGAATTAACACCCTAGTTAGTTATTAAATCCCCCAAATAATGAATAGCGACACAAACCTATTTTTAATTAAATATTTGCACACTTGGATAATTTCTCACATACTCGTTTGGGTTCATAAAAATCCCCTGAACGTTTCCACAAGCCAACCTTGACCCAACCCAGGAGCCGAAGCGATTCGTCTTCCAGAGCCGAATCGATTCGCCTGTTCGAATCGATTTGCTCTGGAGGCCGAATTCATTCGAAATACGGCAGAACCCTAGATCTTCTTATTTTCATTAGGGGTTTCTTCCCCGAAATTACATAATCAGTTTTCCTAATCTCCATTAATGACTTCTAAGTTTTGTAAACCTCAATTTCATCAACTATGAATTCATATTAACCATGATAATACATCCACAAGGTTTTATAATCATTCTAAACATAATCGTGCATAAAATAAAGTCTATTCCAAAATCACCAACTAAAGATTTCGATCTCGCACACCCTTCCGTAGAATATTCATAACTAATTAAAATAAATCAGAAAAATACGAAACTGGTGGACACATGTTCGTAAAGAAAAGATATAAAATTTCATGACTTGAATCGATTTTCCACTAGATCGAATCGATTCGGTTCTGGGCAGAAACTAAACCGGTCAAAGGACGAAGTTAAGGCCTCTAAAACCTTCATTAATTCCCAAACTAAGCTTTAAAACAATACCCAATCGATACCCTAATCCAATATAAGCATATGAACATGTTTTTAAACCTTTTTATACCATATTATGTGTCCAAGAATATCAAATCCAAGATTAAAACTTAAAGATTCAAACATTTTTTCATAACTCATCTTTAAAATAACTTAGGGTTTGTTCATCATCAATTAATCAAGTTTCAATCTTTCGTGCTTTAAATCTCAGATTTCTATTTTTAATCATGAAAGTAATTAACTACACTAAATTTCGACATAAATCAAGTAACTACTTGCCTTGTTGGATTAGAATTCGAAGCTGTCTACTTGTTTGATGATGGGTTGAGTCCTCTCACTTCTCTTCTCCAAGCTTTCTCTTATTTTTTTCTCTTCTTTAGGACTCTCTCTCTCTCTCTCTCTCTCTCTCTCAATCTTTTGTATAAAATATGAAAGGTGGGATGCCATCCACCTTTCCAGTCTCTTAAATATCCTGTTAACTAACCTAATCCCATTTTTTTCACTTAACCCTAAGTGTAAAATGATCATCCTACCCTCATACGAGTCCTCTTATGTTTCAAAAATTCCTAGAACCCAATCATAAAACCCGGATACCTATTATGGACTATTTTGACCATTCTCGGATCACCCACGCACTTGAAAAGGTCATCCTAGTCACCCAACTACAATTATGCTAACATCTCATTCACCGAGCCCGACACTTGTGTACCCTACGCTTTGCCCATAAATTATATCGATTCACCGATGTAACACTCTATCGACATATAATAATAAAAATCGCTACTCATACGTGACATATAATAAATCACATAACTATTTACTTATCACACACAAGTAAATAATAATCAAATAAATATTAATTTTTACTTCTCTAATTGATATTTACCGAAACCAGATTAATTTCCCTAATTAAATTAATAAATCCATACATACGTGAAAATTTAAAATACTCATAAAAGTACCGGGTATTACAAATATTTTATTTACGTCACTAATAAAAATGCATTGAAGTATTCACTTAAAACTACAATTTTGTAAAAAATTTAAAACTAATTACAATAAGAGTTTTGAACTTATTGTAATTACTTTTAAAAAAAATTCTTGGTAAAATATGGACTCATATTTGAGTTTTGAACTTATATTTTTTTTGTTTGTAAAATTTGATTTTTCAATTTGTATTTATACTGTATTTTTATTAATGATGCAAATATATAATCAAAATATTTTTTGTGAAGAACAAATACCAATAATGAGTATTTAAAAAATAAAAATAATATATTTTTACAACTTATGAGGCACGCATAAAGTGTCTTTAGTAATACTAGGTTTGCCCACATGCGTTGCATGTGCGATTGAATTCGGGTATTTAATTAAAGCTTTAAAAGTTGAAAATATGACATTATAAGTATAGAGATCCATTACCAACCGAAAAACCCATTCCAATGTTATCTTTTATTATTATAGATGTTGAAATTATTATAAGCAAAATAAAATCATGTGCAGTTGATATAGCTTGAACATGATTAAAGTCCAAAACATGCAGTAATCAAACTCAGTAAGATCAATGTATTGTAGCAATGAAAAATCACATCAGTAATAAAAAATAAATTAAAAGTAAAAGGGTTATAAAAATAATATTCTAACTTATGCATTTTACATTTTCCTCTAGTGTTACTATAATGGAATAAATATTGCAACAATAAAACGAAGGGACTAATTGTTTATCCAAATTTCACCCCCACCTTCACCAAAAAAAGATTTACCAAATTCATATCCCAAGATAATTTCATCACTACATAAAGGTACTAATTCAAAATTAATAAAAAGATTATAAAAATATATTACAAGAATAAACAAAAGGAGTAATTGTTTATCCAAAATTTTTAAAACTCTTTGACCAATACCACCCCCAACCCCCCAAAAAGGATAGCCATAAACTAAGTAAAATATTTTTCTGTACAGTAGGTATTGAAAGATGAAAGAAAAAAGAAAGACCACACATATGTTATCAAAAATAAGATAGTAATATCACTGTCTTTCAATGGTAAACTATCCTCGTGTTTGTGAAAAAATCATACCTCACAACTAATTCCTTGAATTTCTTGATTAACATTGACACAAATTTGTAAAATATCATAAATAATAATGTGAAAATCACATACACTATGCATGTACAACCATTTTATATATTTCTAAGTAATATATTCATGGATTAAAGTAAGTCGACTCTATGAATGTTTAAAAGGAACCAATCACATATTGAAATAACATAATCATATTAGTTCTTTTTGTAAGGACATACTTTACATAGTTTGTATTGACATTGCGTATGTCGTATACTGTTACACCCGTAGAAGAATTTTCACGATCATTTGGTCAAGACGACGGATCCTAATATCAAACTTCTTCAATGACAAGCCTTCGCAAGATTGATTTTGTAAAGTTGTGTTTAAAGTTCATTAATGTTTCATTTAAGTATTGGGATATTTTTACTAAAATGTTTTTATCAACGTGAGGCATTTTATTTTCTAAGACCTGTAGACGGAGTTGTAAAAGAAAATATTTTTCACTTTAGTCGTTCAATTGACAAAACTTCAAGCGATATTACATGTCGGTAGAAAGGTCGCGAGAGCCCCGCCTGAAGCATTTCATCTAATGGCCCCGTGCTGTTTCATATTTTTTTAAGATCGTTAAATAAGTCGCGCAATTATGGATCAAACGACATCCGTTGTCACTCAAATGACCTTGACATCTCCTTTGAACGACCCCGCCGACTCAAGTTTTTTTAAATAACTCCTTCGTAAACCTTTTTTATGGGAAGACGTTTGAACGAAATTATAAATCTGCAGAATTTCTGTCTTCACTTTTAGGGATTAAAAACTTTGTTTTTATTTCACAAATCATCCCAATTACTTTAGTGAATCATTTTAGAACCCAAGACACAATTTTGTTGTAGTTTCTCTTATAGAGACTACATCTCTACTGCTGATTTGGTATCTCTTGAGGGAGTTGCTAGCTGATGATTGCGATCACTTGGGAAGACTCGAGGGTATTCCTTATTGGAGACAGAGCTACGATTCTTGTGAGAGTCCATTGTTGATTTCGAGGTTGCGGCCTATGTGAGTTGTTGCGGTATATTCATTGTAAATTTCTGTAAGTGTATTGTACGTTGCGATTTTCAAACATTTATAGAAATAAAGGTTTTTCCCTTTCGGGGGATTTTTCCTGAAATTAGTATGTCCAGCATTTTGTGATTGTTTTATGATGGCATGATTAATTTATTCACCTAGATGCATGGTTTAGGGTTTAATTAATTTGGATTAAATATCGGCTCTAATTAAATAAGTTTAAAAATTGAAAATTTACGAATACAACAAGTAATCGATATCACGCCGCATACGTTCTCACTTTTCTTGTTAAGTTAAGATCAAATGTGAGGTATTGATGGAGTACAAACTAAGATTTCATATATTTAAGGGTTAATTATACTTGGCCCCCTGAACTTTATCCCCTCTTATATATTTTCACCCCAACTTTCAGTTTCTTTAAATACCCCCTAATCTTCCAACATGACTACAAATAACACGTACCATCTAACTCTGTTAGATTTTAGCAAGAAAAGTTAGGCATGTGTGTTGCATGTAACTTTTAAAGGTTTGTTTGGTAATTTTGACTTCCTTTCTTACAATCCCTAAAATACAGCTCATTTTTATATTTTCTTTATTATCTCTCTTTCATCCCTTCCCCTCTCTCTTTCTCTCTCCCCCCCCTCTCTCTCTCTCACACACACACACATACACTGACGCGACTAAGAATGTGTCTCAGAAGTGCGTACTCTCTAGGCTCAAGTGCAAGCTTATCGCGTTAGTAATAAACCCGGTAAGTCGGGATCGTATCCATAGGGAAATAGGACAACATAGTTGTAACGACGTTGGACAGACGAAGGAATCCTAACTCTGACTCTAAAGGAAAAAGGAAAAGGTGATTGGATGGTGAAATGGCTACAACTATATGCAAATTTAGAAAATGTTTAACTAATGAACTAAAGTATGAATTAAATGTAACTATTCTAAATTAACTAAAATACTAACGATGAATGATTTGAAAATTCGAACTATATGATGAGAAAAATAGGACAGGAATGCAATCCTCCAACCTTAGTGTATTGATGATATAAAACTAATCGTAAATTTCAATGATTAATTAGACCCAGAATTTATTACTCCCAAGCATTACGTATATGAGGTTCAAGCCCTCACCATACTTAATCATAGGACGAGTAAATCGGTATTGCGATAGTTACACTCGAATTGCATTCTAAAGCATCCCAGTTATCCGGAAGCAAACGAAATCCAAAGAACTATAATTGCCGCATTTCTACGCAATACGATCGTAATCAAATCATTAAATTTAGAGGATTACTTTTATACATATGCAACTACCACATTGGGTTGGGTTCATGCATCCCGACCTTAGAAAACCTAGCCTAACATGCTGAAATTAATGAAAATAATTTTTGAATTGCAGGAAATCATGATTAAACTAAGGGAGAATTGAAGAATGATGGAGAAGAAAGATTAGACTGAGGAAATTAATCAACTAACTCACCAAAATGCTGAAATCATCAACTAAAATTACTTGTAATCACAGAAATCTGAACAATCTTCAATCTTGGAATTAAAACTATAATCTATCTTCAAACTAGGGTTTTTCTGAAAAGAATGGAAAATTAGATAAATTCTCCGTTGTTTAGAATGATAATAAATCAGGTTTAAATACCTTACAAGGCTCCAAGAGTTTTAGCTGAACTAGGACTCTCCATTAGAGGAAGAATAAAAAATCAAAATTCGACAATCGGACCGATCCGGGCCTTCTTTGGTTCGGTTTGGCTTGAATCCGGATCGGTTCATTTATTTCTTGGCCGGATCGATCCGTTACGGATCGGTTCGTTTATTTTCCTTTAGCATCGATCCGTCTTTGGTCCGGGCTTCTCTGGAAATTGGCATTTCGGATCGGTCCGAGATTCCTTTGACTTTTTCTTCAGGCTTTGATTGCTCATAACTTTATCATCGGGACTCCAATTGAGGTGTCGTTTCTTCCTATGTACTTATGAGCTTGATATCTTCAACTCTTCTTTAGGTGCCTCATCCAAATTTTGGGTAAAAATTACAATTTTTCCCTTTTGACTTTCTTTCTTTTCTTTCTCGATTCTTTCGATTTCTTTCTTTCTTTATTGATATCGAATACCTGTAAAATAAGTACAAAATACCAAAAACTCGAGGTACTCATTAGAATAAGTCAGTAGCAAGATTATGAGATAAAATCAAATCGATTATGTTGTTCGAGGTGCTAAAAGTAACTAAATTAAAAGGATAAATTTGGAAGAATTTATGCCGAATCAAATCCCCCTAACTTAGAACTTTGCGCGTCCCGAGCAGTGTAAAAGAATCCTAACAAGGCTCAACTTTTGAAAATCATTTTATTGGGATAGACTACCTTTTTTGCGGGCAAGCGATTGCATTTAGTGTATGCAATAAGCCTTTAAACCCCTAGGTTACCCTAGTAGGATGAGTTGTGTCTCGTGAGGGTTTGCAGAGAATATACCCACAAAATTTGACTCAAAGAAACTTCAAAATACGCAAAAATTGTATAATTAAAACTTTCCCAGAAAATAATCATCGTCAAGTCATGCTCAAGAGTCTCAAATCATAGTGCGTGTGTGCGAAGCCAGAAATTTAACCGCGAATTTCCACCGATTGATCATTACGTTACTTATCCGAAAATTCGTTTTGATTTCAAATTCTCATGGGATACTCTCACAAACGAATCTCTCGGATTGTGTCTATTCTCTCGGTGTACGTGAAATATAAGAGTAAATGTAGTGGAACTAAGTTCACGTACACAAGAAGAAAGGCGAAAATTTTATAGTGATTGGATCTCATCAACGGAATACGGTTTTATAAACGAGAACATTACCTCTTATTCACGCATTCCATCTCTTTTATTATCTTTTGGTTTCTTAGATCTCCACGCGGTAACCAATTTCGCAATTTGGTCTCGGTTAGAACTTTTTCGAGTTTTAAGGTATATTGGGTAATATGAAAATGGTAGGGAAGGTTGGAATTGAAAAAGTCATTTATGATGTCTATTTGTGCTTTTTTCGGGCTATTGCTCATTTTTCTTCTTCTTTTTCTTTATTTTTTTTTTTCTGTTTTTCACTTCTTTTCTTTTATTGCTATTTTTGTTGAGCATTTCTATTCTTTTCTTGCCCCTTTTTATGCACTTTCCGAACTTTATTTGATAAATATTCGATTTTCACAATTCTGGGCTTTTTGGATTTTTCGGGATACCAAACGAAAAGAATAAATTTTATTTGGCTCAATGGGGTTATCAAAGGGATAATTTTTCGCTACTTTTTTTGGCCAATATTTTTGGCTGACAAACGAGGACATACTTCGTTGTCCAAAATATTAATTGCGCTACCATATGCATCTTGAGATTAATTTAATTTAGAGATTTGTAGCGCGCTTTTTAAGGCAATATCACACATGTTTATCAAAACCAATCAAAATGAAAGGATTGAGATCCTCAACGACTTATTTAGACCGTTGAAAAGAACTTTTAGTTAACAATTAACTCGGATTGATTTATAATTTTCACAAAAATGAAAGGCTCGAATCTCACCGGGGTTGTTAACTCCACACTTATTCGTTAAGTCGTCAATTTTCGCACAATTTCCATCTTTGGTCAATTTCGGCTTTGTGTATTTTGAATTTTATAACTTGAGACTTTAAACCGACTTTTAATGATATTTTCGAAAAAAACTGAATTCCAATTTTTATTTATTTTTAACAAAATATTTTTGGATTTTTCAAAATTTTATGATTTTTTAAAGATTTTTGGGCATTTTTGAAAATTTGTGAAGTTTTAGAAAAACGCACTTGTGACCCCCGCTAACTTAGACTTTTGCATTGTCCTCAAGAAAAATGGACTGAAATCTAACTCAAAGCGAATTAATAGTGCGGAAAAATAAAACAAACAAATATTTAAAATGCATAAAGACACTAAATGACCCCAACACTTGACTCAATAATATAATAAAAATCACCCCATATGCGTCGGGGGTGCGACGACCTCTCATCTCTCCACAGACTCACCCGACCCCATGAACGAGGTTCAATGCTCTCCTCATCTCTCCCGTCTTCATATCATAAACCAATAATCGGAACAAGTTGGGACCTCGCCCATGGATAAAGGAAAGATCGTGAGACGCGTCGTGACTACTTGGAAAGGGCTCCCTGTGATGCTTACTCAAAGCATGGACTGCGTGCACCGATTCAGAGGGAACACCTAAGTTTCTTTTAATTTTGGAACGCATGGATCGGGCTCTAAGTCAGACGAAACACAAATTTTCTCCTCAATAGCCTTCGGGACCTCTAGTGGTATGGGTGTATGGTCACAAAGAAGGAATTCCTCGATTTTATCTTTCCATTCGCTTTCTTCTAAGTGACTACAAGAGCCTAATGGGGATTGGACTTCAATAGTAAGGCTCTCATCCACTGGATCGAATTCTTTTTCAAATTCTTCCATGCTCATGTCCCCTAGATCTCTCTCAATCGCGATCACTACACGCATCTCCCCTGCTTTTCTCTCATCGTCACAACTACCGCTATTACTTGATGAAATAAGGCACACCCCTAATGGCTCTCTCTTGTGGGCCCCCTCATTCTTGTGGCTCGACACTAAGCAGGATCCTAGGGCATCTCCACAATAATTTTCCTCAAAGTACTCCTCTACGATCTCATCGATTAGGCTCACCGCGCGAAGATCATCTTCTTCCCCCGTATGTTGGGCTATATAGAAGATGTTAGTATCTAAGGTCATGTTCCCAAGAGTGAGTTGCATCTTCCCATTTCGAGTATTGATAATTGTGTTAGTCGTAGCTAAGAAGGGGCGCCCAAGAATATGATGGGAACATGATTACTGGAGGCGAAAGAGGGCTCCGTGTCCCAAATGACAAAATCTACGTGGAAGTAGAAAGTTTCAACTTGAACGATCATGTCCTCAACTATACCTCTTGGGATCTTCACGGTTCGATCCACTAATTAGAGAGTGATCTTTGTGGGCTTAAAGTCTCCCAGATCAAGTTGCCTATATATGGCGTAAGGGAGGATATTGACACTTGCTCCCAAGTCAAGTAAGGCTTTTTCAATTTTATTTTCTCCAATGATGCATGAAATAGTGGGTGCACCGGGATCTTTGAATTTTGGCGGGAGATCATTAAGTAGGATAGAGCTCACGTTCTGTGCTAGAAAGACATTTTTATTTACATTCATCCTCCTCTTTACCGTCAACAAGTCTTTGATGACTTTTGCATAAGCTAGAATTTTCTTAATAGCACCGAGGAAAGGTAAATTCAGTTTTACTTGCTTTAGTACGTCTAGCACTTCATCACAGGGGTTTCCTTTGTAGGAAGGAATCGACCTTTTAGTAAATGGTGCCGCGGTGGGTGGTTTTACTACTACCTCGGGCTCGCTAGTTTCTTCTTTATCACTCTCCTTCAATGAGACATCTTCGGCCTCTTTCGTGCGGGCGAAATCTCCTTGTCTTTGGTTGTGTCGTGTGGGGGAGGTGATAAATCAACGACTCTCCCACTATGAAGAGTGGTCACAGCCTGACATTGCTCCTGATGTTCGGTAGAGGTGGAGCTAACACTAGTTTGACCTTGGGGAGGTCTTTGGACCTGGGCAGTAAACTTACCCTTATCTTGGACATTCAACGATGATTGTATCTTTGAAATATTTGCATTTATGTCGCTGATCAGGCGATCATATCTAGCATTGGCTGCACTCTGGTTATTGATAAATTGGTTCATCGTATCCTCGAGAGTTCTTCGCGGTGGAGTGATATATGTTCCTTGAGGTGGTGGTGATTTCACATGGCCTTTCATGTGTGGAGCTTGTTGAAAGTGCGGTGGTGTAGGAGGGGCAACATGTGAATTAGGATTCATCGCAGCATGTTATTGCCCATAGCTAAAACCAGGATGGTTTTTCCATGATGGGTTATAAGAATTCTCGTGCGGTGCACCGAAATTACCCTTGAATCCTCCTATGCCACTGACTTGATCTTGAAGCATTACTTTGTAGGCGGGTATAGTCGGGCATTCCTCAGTTGAATGACCCACCTCACAAATCACACACACCTTCTCGACGGGGTTTGGGATAGATCCAGTTGGTCCTCTTCCACATACTTCACGTAGGTATCGCAATATTTTCTCAAGTAACTCGAGTCGACTGTCCGTCATAGAATTATTTTCTAAGTGAAATAGGTCGGACGCCGATGGAGGGGAGGTCACTTGGCAATTTCGATTTTGAGCATTAGGGTCAGATATATCCCACGATTGGGTAGTCTTGACGACATACCTCAGGTGCAGCTCAGCATCATGGGCGTCTAAGTCGACAAACGGACCACTACCCATGGTTTCATCGAGTTGCTTGGAGTTAAGGTTCATCCCATTATAGAGGAAGGAAATGATTTGCGGTGTATCAAATCCATGATGGGGGCACGAAGTAATTAACTCATTGAAACGCTCGTAACATCGATGAAACGACTCATTTTCCCATTGACGGAAAGCTTGAATTTGAGCCTTGATGGAGATCGTTCGATGTGTGGGAAATAATTTCTTGAGAAATTTAGATTGCAACTCATTCCAGGATGCAATCAAGCTTGGAGGTAAAGACCATATCCAGGTCTTAGCCTTATATTTTAGTGAGAATGGGAAGAGTTTGAGGCGGATCACCTCTTGTGTGCAAGTTTGATCATTGAGAGTTTCACACACATCCTCAAATTCTCTGATGTGGAGATATGGCTTTTCAGAGTCCATACCATGGTAATGGGGTAACATCTGTATCATCCCATTTTTAAAACGAAATTTCCCAGCATTATACGAGTAGGGGTGGACAAAAAAAAGACCGACCCGATCGACCCGATTGGACCGAACCGGACCGGACCCACATTTATAGTCTTTTTTATAATTCGGTCCTAATTCGGTCCTAAGTTAAGAGACCCGAATAGATTCGGGTCGGTCCAAAATATCCTTTTTAAATTCGGTCTTAGGACCGGACCGGACCGCTTATTTTATTATTATATAATATATATTAATTTTATTATAAATATATTATATATACGATAGTCACTCACAGCCTCTCATTATCAATTCCCTCTCACGCTTTCTAAATTCTCTCACACCACTTCTGTTCCTCTCTTCTACCCAAAGAAAGGAAACCAAACCACTCAAAGATCCGTCGCCCCTCACATCAGATCGCATCTTCACTTCTTCTCGGGTTTGAAAGATCTGTCGCCCCTCACCTCAACGCAGCCTCAACAAATGGCCGGGACATCAAATCCGGCGCACCTCAACTCCACAACAACAATACCGGCACCGGCGACTTAAAGATCCAACGGTATAAACTATTTGTTTTTTCATCTTCTTGATTTCTATTATAAGTTCACCATACTGTGAGTTCTCACTCCAGTTCTTGATTTCTACTGTGATAATATGTAAAAACACCAGTGACTAGATGCCGGAGACTCAGTTCAGTTCTGAAGTGAAATAAAAAATCAAAGTCATTCCATAAATTTGATTTTGAAATCTGAGATGAAATCAAAGACCAAAGCCATAACAGAAATCCAATTTGGGTTGGTTAACAAAGATTCAGACATGATCGATTCTAGTATGGTTGTGATTTCAGATCAGTATCTTGCCATTTCGTTTGCTTTGGTTTTCTATTTTTTGGTTTGTTCCCATAAAACCACTGGCCCGCTCGATTATGGGTTAGTTTTTTGGGTTTGTTATGGTAGCTGGTGTTGGGTTGTTAGGCGGGTGGAAATTATGGATGGTTTAGCCACAAAACCACTTCCACCAAACTAAAAAAATACACTGAACTGGTGATGGTTTAGCCAAAAAACTGCACTGAACTGCTAGTGCTCACCAAAAAATACACTGAATTGATTTTTTTTTTAATTTTATAACAGTAAAAAATTAACAAGTTTTTATATAAAAAAAAGTAAATAAATGTAAATGTGGACCGATTATTAACCGAACCGGACCGAAAATAGCCTAGACCGAATAAATAGGCTAAACCGACTATATCGGTCCGAATTCGGTCTTCTCAAATATAGGACCGAATGATTCAGTCCGGCACCTAAAATGACCAAAAACCGGACCGGACCGGACCGCGCCCACCCCTATATACGAGAGTATAATGCATCCCGGAGTGATAGTGCGCTCGGAATATAAGATTTCTCTCAACGGGCGATACGGGGCTTCTTCCTCACCGGCGGCTGCACTACCGTATTGTGACATGTCTCTCTCTCTTAACAACTCGGTATCCTCACTTGGTATGCTCGGGGCGTGCTCTGAAGTGTGTCCTAAGAAGGAAAATGGAGTGTTATTCGAGATTGAGTGTGACGGTGTGGGAGGTGAAACCCAGAATTGTGGATCGTTAGGAGTGTGAGGGTTATCAGGGTCGTACTCAACTATTGGATTTTCGTGAATGTGGGTTGGAGTATTATGGGGAGTTGGAGTGAGTTCAGAATTTTGCATTAACGGGCTTATGAGAGATGATGATGACTATTTTTGTGCTTTTTCAAATTTTTATATGTTTTTAGATTTTTGGAAATTTTTGGTCACAGTTTTGGATTGACTTAATCTAATCCTAAGTCTACCTAATTCCCCGGCAACGGCGCCAAAAACTTGACGCGACTAAGAATGTGTCTCAGAAGTGCATACTCTCTAGGTTCAAGTGCAAGCCTGTCACGTTAGTAATAAACCCGGTAAGTCGAGATCGTATCCACAGGGAAATAGGACAATAAAGTTGTAACGACGTTGGACAGACGAAGGAATCCTAACTCTGACTCTAAAGGAAAAAGGAAAAGGTGATTGGATGGTGAAATGGCTACAACTATATGCAAATTTTTAAAATGTATAACTAATGAACTAAAGTATGAATTAAATGCAACTATTCTAAATTACCTAAAATACTAACGACGAATGATTTGAAAATTCAAATTATATGATGAGAAAAACAGGACAAGAATACAATCCCTCAACCCTAGTGTATTGATGATATAAAACTAATCGTAAATTTCAATAATTAATTAGACCCAAAATTTAGTACTCCCAAGCATTACGTATATGAGGTTCAAGCCCGCACCATACTTAATCAGAGGACGAGTAAATCGTTATTGCGATAGTTACACTCTAATTGCATTCTAAAGCATCCCGGTTACCCAGAAGCAAACGAAATTCAAAGATCTACAATTATCGCGTTTCTATGCAATACGGTCGTAATCAAATCATTAAATTTAGAGGATTACTTTTATACACATGCAACTACCACATCGGGTTAGGTTCATGCATCCCGACCTTAGAAAACCTAGCCTAACATGCTGAAATTAATGAAAACGATTTTTGAATTGCAGGAAATCATGATTAAACTAAGGGAGAATTGAAGAATGACGTAGACGGAAGATTAGATAGAGGAAATTAATCAACTAACTCACCAAAATACGGAAATCATCAACTAAAATTACTTGTAATCACAGAAATCTGAACAATCTTCAATCTTGGAATTAAAACTATAATATATCTTCAAACTAGGGTTTTTCTGAAAAGAATGGAAAATTAGATAAATTCTCCGTTGTTTAGAATGATAATAAATCGGGTTTAAATACCCTACAAGGCTCCAAGAGTTTTAGCTGAACTAGGACTCTCCATTAGAGGAAGAATAAAAAATCAAAATTTGACAATCGGACCGGTCCGGGCCTTCTTCGGTTCGGTTTGGCTTGAATTCCGATCGGTTTGTTTATTTCTTGGCCGGATCGATCCGGTACGGATCGGTTCGTTTATTTTCCTTCAGCATCGATCCGTCTTCGGTCCGGGGTTCTCTGGAAATTAGCATTTCGGATCGGTCCGAGATTCCTTTGACTTTTTTTCAGGCTTTGATTGCTCATAACTTTCACATCGGGACTCCAATTGAGGTGCCGTTTCTTCCTATGTACTTGTGAGCTTGATATCTTCAACTCTTATTTAGATACCTCATCCGAATTCTGGATAAAAATTATAATTTTTCCCTTTTGACTTTCTTTCTTTTCTTTCTCGATTCTTCCGGTTTCTTTCTTTCTTTATTGATATCGAATACCTATAAAATTAGTACGAAATACCAGAAACTCGGGGTACTCATTAGAATAAGTCAGTAGCAAGATTATGAGATAAAATTAAATCGATTACGTTGTTCGAGGTGCTAAAAGTAACTAAATTAAAGGGATAAATTTGGAAGAATTTATGCCGAATCACACACACACACACACATAAATAGATGGATACTCCCACCCCCACCCCCTGAACACCAGCCCCTTGTTACCCCCAACCCCTACCACCCCACCCTCGCCATCCCTGCTATCCCCCCACCCCACCCCACCCCACCCATGCTACTCCCTATAGAGGGAAATTTAACTTGACCCACCAAGTTTCCATCTTGCCCGTACCATAATAACTAGTTTAAAATAAACGGTCAGGTATGGCGTTAACCATTAATTAAATGGAGCAATTTCAGATTTACTATATATAAGCATAACCTGTCACGTGCCCCGCCCTGCTCCGTTTATTTCTTACATTTATTTCAATAACCTTATTTGATATACTATTTACACCAAACTTTATATATATATATATATATATATATATATATATGCAGTATCCGAATTGTAATGCATTTCAAGCGAATTTTTGACCCGTGTAATGTAGATGGGGCAGGGCGGGCAGGATTGGATTTAGGGAGTTTACACTTAATGGGAGCACGGGGCGGGTTAAACTAAACCCCTCATGGGTTGCGGGGATGTTTAAATATTTTTTTCGTGGGGCAGGTTCAAATTTTAATAAACCCACCCCAAACCCGACACGTTGCCATCCTGAATACTCTCTACCCTCGACCCTACTTCCCCCAACCCTTGTCTCCTCTTCGAGGTTGGTTTACCCCTATAGTCAAGACTTCTCCTTATTGTCGAAACCCTCTGTCGCCCCTTGGTTGCCAGACCACCTTAAAGCGCTTCACGTAAGACCAAGTTGTAAGGAATTGCACCGACATCCATCTATTTTCGAGCTAGAATCGTTTGTTTGATTCTGTCCCCGAGTTTCTTCTCATAGTGTGAGCCTCAACCCTCTCCCTCCGTAACAATCCCCTGTAGTTGACTGCCACTTCCCACCCTCATTTTTATCTGGTTGTCCTTCAAATCAGGTTGGCTAGTTGGTTTTGGTTCTCCTGTGTTTGATCGATCGATGTTAGGTTGTTTTGCTAGTGTTGTTTGGGTTTGGTGGTGGTTGGATCTAATGGTTTGTAAATCCCTTTAGGTTTCCTTTATTTGTGATTTATTATTGCCATTTGTGTGCTTTGCAACGTATATGTTGTGATATTTGTGCCATGCTAGGTGTTGGATCAAAGTTTGATTTGGTTTTGTAATTGTTGGATCTCAAGTTTGATTTAAATTTGTAATGGTTAGATCTCGTTTTTCTTTAATTCTATAATAATGAATCTTTTTTTATTTCAATTTTTTATTAGAAATACAATTGCTTTATTAGAAACCTATTTTGTTATTGGAAATAAGTTTTTTTGGAGGGAAAATATTTTTTCGTTGGAAATATGTTTTATTAAGGGAAAATGATTTTTCTGAAAATACATATTTTCTAATATTTCAGGTATTTAAAAAGTCCTTTTCAATATTTTTCAAATTTTTAGAATGCTTTTAGTTTTTTTTTATTATTTTCAAAAATTTTAAAAGTTTTTTTCAGTATTTTTTGTTCATATGCCACTTTGGAGAGACCTGACGTGTCAATTGCGGAAATTATTGATTCTTTTTTCTATTTTTTTATTAGAATTTTTTTATTGGAAATCTATTTTTTTGTTAGAAATCTATTTTATTATTGGAAATATGTTTTTTGGGGGACAAAGTTTTTTTTTAAATACATATTTTTTAATATTTTGAGTATATTAAAAGTCTTTTTCAATAATTTTTCAAATTTTAAATTGTTTTTATTTATTTTTATTATTTTCGAAAACTTTCAAAGTTTTTTTTAGTAATTTTTGTTTGTATGCCACTTTGGAGAGATGTGATGCGTCGATCAGAAAAAATATTGATTTTTTATTAGAATTTATTTATCGAAAATCTATATTTTTATTTGAAATCATTTTTGTTATTGGAAATATGTTTTTTCTGGGGGGAGGGGGAGGGGGAGGTTTTTTTGTTGAAAATATGTTTTTTTTTGGGTGAAACGTTTTTCTGAAAATATATATTTTTTAATATTTCGTCTATTTTAATAGTCCTTTTCAATATTTTTTTAAACTTTTAAAATGCTTTAGTTTTTTTTATTTTATGATTTTTTTTCCAGTATTCTCTGTTTATATGCCACATTGGAGAGACCTGACGTATCGATTGGGATGGAAGCCATTAACTATGTCAGGTGTGAGGAGAAAGCGAAGTTGGGAATGCGATAGAATGTGGAGGTATAAAGGTGTAATACCCCGTATTTTTATGCTATATTAATTTGGGGGTTTTATTAAATTTAATGAGAGTGAATTATTTAATAAGAATCCGAAAATTAATTATGTTATAATTATTAACGTGACGAGAGTTAGTAATTATATAAAAATTGTCGAATATTACTAATGAGCATAGTAATATATGATATGGGTTATATTATAGGTCACGAGTGAATGAAATAATAATTTTAATTTTAGTCGGGACGCGCCCGTGTCGCGTCGGGACTAATTATTGAGATATAAAAGTGAATATTTTATAAGTTGTTCGTATGGTCGTTTTGAGTGCGCCAACGCGTCCGGAAGGGTCGAGATAGTCAGAAAAGTGTACCCGGGGGTTTAGTTTGGGTCTCGGGATGTTTTTAGGCTTAATTAGTGACCCGGGAGGGCATTTTGGTCATTTTACAAAATAAGGTAATTAAACCCACGAATTTCAGCCATCCTTAGCAGCCATTTAAGTCAGCCTTTTAGGGTTAGAACATTCAGAACCCTAGAACGGCCATTGGAGTAGAGAGGAGAGAGCTCTCAAGGTGATTCAAGGCCAAAACACCACCAATCGCACCACCGTCACCACCAACGCGTAGATCGCGAGGAGGAGAACGCAACCACACCAATATCAGCAGGAAACCAGACCTCTGAAATCCCAGGCAAGTGTTTAACTTGCGTATTTTCGTTGGTGCAATATTCATATTAGTGTAGGAATGATTAGGAGTGTAATCAATGGAAGAAAATCCCAAATTTTGATAGGAATTTGCATGTAGAAAACATTATAACCATATTCTGGAAATAGTATGTGAAGTAGATGATTAACCCACGAATTTTTGATGTTATGTTAGAAGGAAATTCTGGAGAAAACTGATTAGAACAAAAGTTAAGAAAACATTAGGGTTCTTGATGTTTAAATGAGATTTTGGGTTGTTTAACCATGTTTAATGATGGAAATACGCATGATTAACGTTAAAATCATCTGGAAATATGTTATTATGTTTGTAGTAAGAGTTTTGGGACGATTAGTGTTGGGAAATATTGATTTGGGTGAAGAATTTTGGTAAAACCCGTAACTGCACTTCTGCAGGATTTCGCAGACCTGCTTGATCGATCGATCGAGCCTAGAGCTTCGATCGATCGAGCCCCAGACCTCGATCGATCGACCCTTCCTGGCAGACTCTGATTTCCCCTTGTTTAATTAATTGAATATGATTCATCGTGAAATAGCTTTTGGGCTTTATGAATAAAATATTTTGGGATATAGGAGAGACCAGTAGGGCATATGATTAAGTGTTGAGAACTTTATTATGAGATGATAATTGTATTTTAGGGACAATTATTTAAAGGAAGAGGAAACTACGTAATTCAAGTGAGAGATTACGTCAAATACTTATGATAGAGAATAGACGTTTACCAACTGATTTTGCTACTTGGATGGATAGAATCCACGAGTGTCACATAGCTAGTGAGAAAACCCTTCGAGTTAAGGTTAGAGACGAAACCTTATACGTAATCATAATAATGAAAAATTAAGGATAAATGTTGTGACTATGGGTTACGAGAGGAACCTATATTAATATGATAAAATGTGTATATTTATATGATTGTGTGTACATATATTATATACATGTGAAAAACGTACCCGCGCTACTTGCTATCCCTGAGGTTACCGCGCTGGGACGATCTTATCCTGTGTTGCTTTATGGAGGATATTGATTTGTACCCTAGAAGATAGAGATCCTAGGTACGGGCTATCAGATTGATAGTCGGACGGTCCTAAGAGACGTGTGGGTATGTACTGACCTCTTGGACTTGGAAATCTATGCTTCGCCTCAACGTTGTTTTGTATATGTTAATACAGTTCGAGAGTGATTCCGAACTTGTATTTCCCTTTGTGTGAGCGATACGGGGATTGGATAGCAGAGTATGCTCGCACCATAGTTTAGTTGGGGTGCTGTTATATATATATATATTATCCGAGTAGTTAATATATATATGAGGTTATAAACTTTAACTGCCTACTGTGATTTGATAAGTAGGACATAGTTGTTGACGCAATAATAAATACTTGTTTTGTGAAAGTATGAGAAGGCACTGGTAAACTTTATAATTTAATGAAGCTAAAACGAGAGTAGTGCTACAAATTGAAAGTAACCTTTTTAAAAACATTGTCATCGTTCGGTTTTGAAAACTTATGAGTAAGTTAAGATAAACTAAACTATTTGGGAAGGTTAGTACGATAGGCGTGCACATTAGAAGAGAGGTGAGAATTTCTCAAGAGAGTGTCGAACTAATATGATTTGCATTGGCCTGTATCAATTTAAATACTTGCTTAACGTATTTTTAAAATCAAACACACTTTCGGGCTCTGACCCGTTTCTTTTCCTCTCTCTCTCTCTCTTGTATATATATATGTATATTTTCAGGTGCCCAGCCACAGGGGCGTCTTGCTTAGGATCCCTTGAGAAGAACGAGCTGCAGCTTAGGTGGGAGTTGCAGGTCACTTGAGTAGACGGCTTCTGTTATTGACTTCACTCCTATTATTCTCATTTATTGGGCACGTGTCGCCCTTTTCACCATTTCATTTGTTGTTGGGATTTTGTATTTCTTTTATTTCCAGTATTGTTCTATGGGATTTATTCTGGATGGATTTGTAGTTTTTAGTTCCATTTGTTGACATTCGATTGACGAATGTATTATGTTATTTGGTTTATTGTGGTGTGATTCTTTATTGTAGAAATGTTGTTTAAATTAAAATAAATCTTTTTCTTTAATTAAATTTGGAAAGTTTTGTATGGAAAATGTTTTGACACTTAGCTTAATTATTTAGGGTGTTAAATTGGAAAAATTATTTTTATCGACAGTGATGCTGAGAATGGACCAACTGTTTACCTTGATTTAATTTAATAAAGGAGTGATCGCCCGGTATTTAATTAGGCGGGGTGTCACAGGTGGTATCAGAGCATCAGGTTCTAGTGTCCTTAGGATCTGTACGGCTTATTTCGCTTTCAGCTCAACGTTTTTGCTATAGAGACCTATTTTTAGGATTGTTGTATTCCTGCTTTTACGTTTAAGTCTTCAGCTATTTGAGATTCGATGATAACTATAGACTGATAAATTTTGTTCACGTTTCAGATGCCTCCGAGACGTGCTCCGAGAGATAGGCGTGCCCAGGCCGAGCAGCCAGCAGCTCCGGCACCAGGCACAATGAATGCTAATGAAGTAGCCGCCATAGTTGCTCAGGCGGTGAATGCCGCGATAGCGGTGATTCAGCAGGCTCCACCCCAGGTTCAGGCCGTGGCGCCAGTACCAGCACAGCTTCGATCTGCATGGGAGAGGGTTCGGGATGCTTTTCAGAAAGCACATCCCCCTGAGTTCTCTGGTAGCTCCGACATTGTCACGGTTAGCCAATCGAAGAAAGACATCCAGCGGCATATTCGCATGTATGAGTGCACCGAGGTACAAAAGCAGTTATTGGCTTCTTTTAAACTGGTGGGAGCCGCGTTGCAGTGGTGGGAGTCCACTACTACTTTGGAGGAGAGGGACACGATCCCTATTCAGATGTTCTGGGAGCGGTTTGACCGCAAGTATTTTCCACCTGCAGTGCAGACTGAGATGAGGCGGAAACTACTAAATCTGAAGCAAGATAATCTTACTGTAGCAGAGTATGAGGAGGAGTTCACGAGACTTCTCACCATTGTGCCAGATGAGGCACCTACTGAGAGCAAGAAGATTTTGTTGTTTGTCGACGGGTTGGCTTGGAGGATCCGTCAGCACCTTATTGGGAACTTGTCCCTGAGTACGTTCACTGATGTACTCAATACAGCGTTACTACATTGCCAGGATCACCGCTTCCATCTTCAGGGGAGCAAGAGAGCAGGAGAGTCCAGCCAGCAGGGCAGGACCGGGGGTAACGGTGCCGGTGGGGCACCATCTCATGGACAGACTCGTCAGCACGAGCAGAGTTCCCATCAGGGGGACCCTGCTAAGCGATTCCATTCGGGTGATCCCAGGCAGGGAAATGGGGGTTATAGGCAGGGCCAGCAGGGCCAGCCTAATCAGCAGGGTCAGCACCGACAGCAGGGTTAGCAACAGGGCCAGCAGGGCCAACAGCGTGCACATCAGGGCCAACAGGGCCAATGGCGTGGAGGTAACGGCCAGCAGGGACAAAGGGGAGGTAATTTCAGAGGCCGGTGTTTTGTGTGCGGCAAACACGGCCATAAGCGTCAGGATTGCCCAGAAGGCGATAGGGCCCCACAGCAGCAGGGAGCCCGTAATGAGCCACAGAGGCCACTTTTTCCACCTGCCCTTCCAGCTCCAGCCCAAGCACCAGCCCTACCAGCCATCCCAGCAGCTCCAGTACAGCAGGGGCAATTACAGTATGGACGTGTCTATAATGTCCACCAGGCAGCAGCTCCACAGGAACCACCCGCGATTGAGGGTACGTTTCCTATCCATGGTACTATGGGTCGGGTTTTATTTGATACGGGGGCCACGCATTGTTTTATAGCTACGCATTTTGCGAAGGCCTTAGGGTTGTTAGCCACAGCAGAGAGCACAGTGATGTGTGTCGACTCACCACTGGGGAGTGGGTCACTTATATTCTTTATATGCCGGGGAGTGGGGGTAGAGATTGGTAGCTTGGTATTACCTGCAGACATGCTAGTCTTAGACATGCACGAGCATGATGTGATTATTGGTATAGATTGGCTCGCATCTTATAGAGCCATGATTGATTGCTTCGGTGGGAGCATTATTTTTGCCATTCCGGGGCAAGAGATGTTTGTAGTGGCGATGCCTCGCCCAGAGGGAGGTTCGACCGCTCATTTATATTACATAGAGGAGGATACCTCTAAGGAGGTTGTGATCCCTTTGGATTCGATCCCAGTTGTTAGGGAATATTCCGATGTGTTTCAGGAAATACCAGGCCTACCCCCCAGTCGAGAGATAGACTTTGTTATAGACTTATTGCCAGATACGAGACCTATAGCACGCGCACCATACCGTATGGCTCCGGCAGAGATGCGAGAGCTACGAGATCAGATCGAGCAGCTGTTAGGTCAGGGCTTCATTCGCAGAAGTACCTCACCTTGGGGCGCTCCAGTTTTGTTTGTGAAGAAGAGAGATGGTTCACTGAGGTTGTGTGTGGACTACCGGGAATTGAACAAGGTCACGATACGGAATAAGTATCCGTTGCCTCGAATCGATGATCTGTTCGACCAGTTGAGGGGAGCGAATTTCTTTTCGAAGATAGATCCGAGGTCGGGGTACCATCAGCTACGTATTAGGGAGCAGGATGTTTCAAAGACTGCATTCTTGACGAGATATGGGTCTTACGAGTTCAGAGTGATGCCGTTTGGCCTCACTAATGCTCCAGTCGTATTCATGGACTTAATGAATCGAGTGTTCAGAGAGTTCTTGGATCAGTTTGTCATTGTCTTCATAGATGACATCCTGATATATTCCCATTCTGAGGAGGAGCATGCCGAGCACTTGAGGCAGGTTCTTCAGACTCTGCGAGAGCATCAGTTGTATGCTAAGTACGAGAAGTGTGGATTCTGGTTGCGAGAGGTACAGTTCTTGGGCCATGTTGTTTCTGAGAAAGGGATAGCAGTTGACCCGAGTAAGGTATCAGCAGTGAGGGAGTGGGGACAGCCCACGACACCGACAGAGGTACGTAGTTTCTTGGGGTTAGCCGGATATTACAGGAGATTTATTCGGGGATTCTCCAAGATAGCGGGTCCGTTGACGAATTTGACTAGCAAAGGGGTACCGTATGTTTGGGATGATGCTTGTCAATTAGCTTTCGACGAACTGAAAGACAAGCTTACTTCAGCACCAGTCCTTGCCTTACCGAAACCGGGTGTGGAGTACCTGGTTTACACTGATGCGTCTTTACGGGGACTTGGAGGAGTACTCCAGCAGGAGGAGAAGGCTATAGCTTTTGCTTCCCGCAAGCTTAAGCCGCATGAGAAGAATTACCCTACCCACGATCTGGAGTTAGCAGCGGTTGTATTTGCATTGAGGATATGGAGACACTATCTATTGGGAGAGAAATTCCGTTTGTTCACAGACCATAAGTCACTGCAGTACCTGTTCACTCAGCGAGAGCTGAATATGCGTCAGCGCAGGTGGTTAGAGTTTGTGAAAGACTACCAGTTTGACATACAGTACCATCCGGGAAAAGCCAATGTAGTTGCTGATGCATTGAGCCGTAGACCGGTAGACGATGTAGCAGACATCTGGAAAGCAAAGTGGAAAGAGCTGGGTCACCAAGACGCCGTAGCACGTTCTTTCATATCCGTGATGTCAGTCACACCCGAGATTGTTACGAGGGTGATACAGGCGCAGACCACAGATTCGTTTTTCCAGGAGCAGATTGTGCGACTTCTAGCCGAGGGTGCTGAGTCCTATTCTGTTAGTTCTGATGGAGGTTTGCGGTTTAATGGGAGATTGGTGGTTCCAGAAGGAGCAGAGTTATGTCATGAAGTGATGACTCATTCTCATGGGTCCCGATTTGCAGTGCATCCGGGAGGCGATAAGATGTACCAGGATATGAGGCGACAATACTGGTGGAGCGGGATGAAGAAGGACATTGTTGAGTTTGTGGCCAAGTGTTCTACCTGCCAGCTGGTGAAGGTGGACCACCAGAAACCGTCAGGATTGCTCCAACCATTGGAAGTACCCGCGTGGAAGTGGGAGAGTATTTCCATGGACTTCATTACAGGGTTGCCTACATCACAGAGGGGCCACGATTCTATCTGGGTGATTGTAGACCGTTTGACCAAGGTGGCTCATTTTCTTCCGGTGCGGACAGATTATACCACGGGTCAGTATGCTCAGTTGTTCATCGGGGAGATTGTAAGATTACACGAGGTGCCCCTGAATATTGTGTCCGATAGAGACAAGATTTTCGTGTCGCGTTTTTGGGAAAGCTTTCAGGAGGCTATGGGTACTGAGTTGAGGTTAAGTTCAGCTTATCACCCACAGACAGATGGGCAGACAGAGCGTACTAATCAGATGTTAGAGGATATGCTACGCATGTGTGTTCTCGATTTTGGAGGAGGTTGGGAGCCACACCTTCCACTGGTAGAGTTTGCTTATAATAACTCTTATCAGTTCACGATTGGTATGGCTCCATTTGAGGCTTTGTATGGCAGGCCTTGTCGTTCCCCAACTTGTTGGCTTGAGGTGGGGGATGACAAGTTGCTAGGACCAGAGGTGATTCAGGAGACCTCTGCGAGGATTGAGATGATCAGGGGTCGCATTCGAGTAGCCCAGGATAGACAGAAGAGCTATGCCGATGCGAAACGGTTCTTCAGGGAGTTTAATGTGGGGGACCAAGTGTTACTGCGTGTGTCTCCAATGAAAGGAGTGATGAGGTTCGGGAAGAAGGGAAAGTTGGCTCCGAGGTACGTGGGACCATTTCCCATTGTAAGGACAATTTGTCCATCATTATGTATATGATATGTCATACGCCGTTACAAGAATGATAGTTGAAAAGATCACATCGTCATCAACAAAATCCGAAGATCAAAAGAAGAAGGAATCTGATTTCTGAGGACCGGACCGATCCGGCTAAAGGGACCGGAACGATCCGCCTGCTGAGCTGAGACCAGTACACCCGGATCCATAGCGAACCGATGAAGGCAAAAGTTCCGGACCGATCCGATGCCAACCAGACCGATCCGGTTTCAGAAAAAGAACCGATCCGACTTAACCAGACCGATCCGCCTAATCGACCGGACCGATCCGGCGAGGATAAACACTGCCAGATCGTGCAACCGATTTTGTAGGGTTTCGATCCCTTATTTAAACCACGATCAGCAGTTGGTTTTCTTAAGACTTTTCAACGATTATCAGAGCATATCAACCCTAAAGTCTTCACCTATTGAGTCTCATGATTCTAGGTTTTTAGATTCACACATCTTCCATATCTATGTGAATCAAAGTTTGGTAACCCAAGAACACCATTGCTGTTGTTCAACCCTTGTGAAGTGGGCCGCTCCTTCCTCTTCATTGCAGCCCTACTGGACAGGGATAGTTCCAGCCGCCAGCCCTACTGGAAAGGGTTTCTTCCAGCCGCGACTACAGAATCCGATATCCGAGGGTAATTCTTAGTCAAACTGTATTTCATTGTAATCCGATTGTAAACCGTCTTTTACAAATTATAGTGATATACAAATGGTTTTGCCCCTGTGGGGGATTTTTCCTTAAACTTCGTGTGTTGAATATCTTGTGCATGATTTCATATTGTTTCAATCACACCTAGTTGCATGCTTAGGGTTAATTTGGGTTAAAACTGGTATTTATTATATTATTTCTTAATTGAACGCAAGCGCCAACTCTTTCAAATTGGTATCAGAGCAGGTTACGCTAATCTATCGCGTATTCCTTTTTCCGCAAAATTTTTCTAAAGATATCAATTTTTTTTTAAATAAATTGATTTTTGAAAAGAGCGTGTTCAAATGGAGAAATCATATTATAAAATGCCTATTTTTGACGGGTCAAATTATGCTTATTGGAAAGCCCGTATGAGGTCGGCTTTAAAAGCCATTGATGAACGTGTCTGGATTTTGGTTGAACGAGGATGGACTCCTCCCACCGTGACTGTTGATAATGTGACCAACTTGAAACCTGACATTACTTGGACTGATGAAGAATTTAAATGGTCATCTTTTAACTCTAAGGGTCTAAGTGCTATTTCTGGGTCTGTCACACCTGATGAGTTCAAACGCATAATGACGTGCACCACGTCAAAAGAAGTATGGGATGTTTTGCAACTTACCCATGAAGGAACAAATGCTGTTAAAGAGTCAAAATTGCAAAATTTAACAACTCAATTTGAAACCATCACCATGCATGAAAATGAATGTTTTGATGAATTTTATGCTAGGCTTTCTGACATTGTTAATACTAGCTATAATCTTGGTGAACATATTCCAAATGCTAGATTTGTTAAAAAGATTCTTCGTTCCCTTCCTAAGCGTTTTATACCTAAAGTCACTATACTAAATTCCTTGGGTAATTTAAATACTCTAAAATTGGAAGAACTGGTAGGAGATTTACAAACTTATGAAATAGACATGTTTCCTAAATCTGCCAAGCCAAAAGATAAGGGAATTGCCCTTAAATCCCAAGAGAGAAAAAGTGAGGGGTCGGCAAGAAAGAAAGTCGAGTCATCTAGAAAGATAGAAAATTCTGATTCTGAATGTGAGTTTGACTTAGATGATTTGGCATTATTTGCTAAAAACTTCAAGAAAATTCTGAAATTTAAAAAAGGTGGAAACTTCAAAGATAAAAAGAATTTTCAGAAAAATAAGTTTGAAAAGAAAGATTTCAAAGAACCCCCTAAAGACAGTGAGAGGTGTTTTGAGTGCGACGGTAAGGGACACAGAGCGTTTGAGTGTGCCACTCGTCTGAATAGGGAAAAGGGTAAAGTTGTCCTAAATGCTACCCTTAGTGACGACAGTGAGGTCGAGTCGGTGGACTCGGGAGATGAGTCACCGCATGAGCGTAATTTCACCGCGTTCATGGCTAGTCATGTGAGTACTCCTAGTTCATCTCACGACGATGAGGATGCTACTTCACAAGGACACCTCGACAGCGAGAGCGAAGAGAGTGAGGGAGAGGAGGAAGGTAGTGAGGACGAGAGTAACCTTCAACGCGCCTACGCCGAGTTATATAATGAGTCTTTTAAAACTAAAAAATGTAACAAGGCATTAGTTCTTAGGATCACTGCGTTAGAAGAAGAGTTCTCCACCTGCACCGCCATGAGAGAGAGAGAGTCTGCCTGGGTTAGTAAAGAGAATTTGCTTAGAGAGAGAGAGCAGTTTTGAGAAAGAGAAAGCGGACTTGACTAAACAAGTGGCTAGTCTTACTAGTGAGCTCCATTCCTCCATGGAGACTAGGAAGAAACTTGAAGCCCTTGTTGCTCAGCTCACTCATGACCTTGAGAGAGCTAGGAAAATCAAAGTACAAATCGAGGACAGATCTGGGAAGATGGGAAAGATGCTCCTCGGTCCCGCTTTAGGTTTTGGTGACAGGCAAGGAATAGGTTTTGATGGTGCCTCCACGTCCCAAATTGCACCCTGACCAATTCCTGAGTTTACTACGACTCC
The DNA here is from genome assembly GCA_949130495.1 of Sambucus nigra. NCBI lineage: Eukaryota > Viridiplantae > Streptophyta > Magnoliopsida > Dipsacales > Adoxaceae > Sambucus > Sambucus nigra. The sequence continues at coordinate 228,635,091 of OX422219.1, forward strand.
TTATGTCCGTCATAAAAAACCAAGAAGGAGAGTTCGACCAAGAAAAGCAAACCAAGGTCCTCCTAATACTGTGCTTTTTTGCTCCCATTGCAAAAGAAATGGACACCTTAGGGATGATTGCTATAAGTTGGGTCGGACAAGACGTACGTTTGCTCCACCACATCAGACTGATGAGTTTGCCAGTCTGAGAGAGCGTGTTGAGTTTCTAGCCGCCACATCACAGAGTTTGATGGAGGAATTCCGACGGATGACCTTACCATCAATGAATGCGCCCCGCATTCCGGCTAAAACCAACAACAACAAGGGAATACAAAAAGGTACCTACTCTTGGGTTCCTAAGAAAGAGAAAAAGGCCCTTGTTGTCCATATCGCTCTCAAAGCCCATAATACCTCACAGTGGTATTTTGACAGTGGTTGCTCCAGACATATGACAGGTGATGCCTCATATTTTACCCAGCTTGAGGATTATAATGATGGGAGAGTCACCTTTGGAGATGGTAGCAAATCTAGCATAGTAGGACGAGGTACAGTAGAGTTACCAGGATTTCCAAAGCCAGAAAACGTGCTGTACGTCAAAGGTTTGAAAGCAAACCTTCTTAGCATCAGCCAGCTGTGCGATGATGACTTTGCAGTGAAGTTTGACCGGAAAGCTTGTAAGGTCTATAATCAAGCCGGTAAACTTGAGTGCAAGGGGTGAGGACAGAGGATAACTGCTATGGGACTGAGCCCACATCCTCACTTGTTTGCAACAGCGCCACGATCACTCCTATGGATCTGTGGCACCAACGTCTAGGTCATGTGAACGTTAGAGACTTATCTCGGTTAGTCAAAAAGGACCTAGTATGTGGCTTACCGTCACTTGGAAAGACAACTTCCATGATTTGTGGACCCTGTCAGTTGGGAAAGAAAATTCGTAGCCCACATAGGAAGTTGAATTCCATTACCACCTCACGTGTTCTTGAGTTGATTCACATGGATCTTATGGGTCCTACTCGCACGGAGAGTCTAGGTGGTAAGAGATACATTCTCGTGATGGTGGACGATTTCTCCAGGTACTCCATTGTAGGTTTTCTGAGAGAGAAATCCGATGCTGTAGAATTTTTAACGACCAAGTGCCGTGTCCTGCAAAATCAACACGGTGTCACTATTAATAGAATACGTAGTGATAACGGCACTAAATTTAAGGAAGAAAAGGTGGATTTGTACTGTGATAGCCTTGGGATCAAACATGAGTTTTCTGCTGTGAGAACTCCTCAGCAAAATGGGATTGTTGAGAGAAAGAATAGAACGATCCAAGAGATGGCTAGATCTATGCTTCTAGGTCGTAAAGTCTCTAGGAGATTTTGGGCAGAGGCAGTGTCTACTGCATGCCATACGGTGAATAGGGTGTATCTGCGTCCACACACACTTCACACTCCTTATGAGTTGTGGACTGGCAAGAAACCCAACTTGGCATATTTTCGTGTGTTTGGGAGTAAATGCTACATCCTACGGGATAGAGAGCAATTAGGAAAGTTTGACTCCCGGAGCGATGAGGGAATATTTCTAGGCTATTCATCGAATAGTAGAGCGTACCGGGTTTTTAACCTGAAGAGCTCTAAGGTTATGGAATCAATAAACGTCACTGTGCAAGATGACGAACCTCCGACGGTTATTGATCCCAAACTTCAATGTGAGGATGAGGACTTTTCTGACAGTGATTTTCCTGTTCCTCTCCCACACTCTGTGGACCCTATTCCTGTGTTAGGGGACACTCCTGCTTGGGTTCGCAAGAGTCATGATCCTTCAGCCTTTGTTGGCGATCCCACTCTAGGGGTCAAGACTCGTGCTCAACTAGAGAACGTTGTTAGTCATCACTGCTACACGTCCAAAGTCGAGCCCAAGAACCATAAAGAAGCACTCAAGGATGAACACTGGATATCTGCTATGCAGGATGAGTTGCTTCAGTTTAAAAAGAATAATGTCTGGGAATTAGTCCCCCGACCTAGTGAGACTAATGTGATAGGTACCCGGTGGATTTTCAAGAACAAAATGGATGAATATGGTACCATAATCAGAAATAAGGCTAGGTTGGTCGCTCAAGGCTACACACAGATAGATGGTGTAGACTTTGGGGAGACATTTGCTCCTGTTGCGAGGCTTGAGTCCGTCCGTTTACTACTCGCCATCGCATGTCATCTGCACTTCAAGTTATATCAGATGGATGTCAAGAGTGCCTTTCTGAATGGCATTCTACAGGAAGAGGTTTATGTGGAACAACCAAAAGGGTTTGAAGACCCTCAGCACCCTGAGCACGTCTACTATCTAAGGAAAGCCTTGTATGGTTTGAAGCAAGCACCTCGTGCTTGGTACGAGAGGCTTACTTCCTATCTCTTAGCTCGTGGCTTCAAGAGAGGGGGAGTAGATATGACGTTGTTCGTCAGGAGAGATGACGGTGCTATTTTGGTTGCCCAAGTCTATGTGGACGACATAGTCTTTGGATCCACATGCTCCCAGCATGCTCACCACTTTGAGGAGGAGATGAAAAGTGAGTTTGAGATGAGCATGGTGGGTGAGCTTACATTCTTCCTTGGTCTCCAGGTTCGTCAGCTAGAGGATGGGATGTTCATCTCCCAATCCAAGTATGCTAGAGACCTAGTGAAGAAATTTGGTTTAGACTCCGCTAAGCATGCACGTACACCTATGAGTACTTCTACCAAGCTTAGTAAGGACACTTCAGGCAAGGACGTAGAGCAAACCTTGTATCGGAGTATGATCGGCAGTCTTCTCTACTTGATTGCTAGTCGTCCCGACATTGCCTTTAGTGTTGGAGTCTGTGCGCGTTATCAGGCGTCTCCTAAAGAGTCACACTTACTCGCTCTAAAACGTATTATCAAATACGTGAGTGGGACTCTCTCATACGGGATTTGGTATTCCTTTGATACCGATGACCGTCTGTCCGCCTATTCAGATGCCGATTGGGCTGGGGATGTAGATGGATGTAGGAGCACTTCTGGTGGGTGTTTCTACTTTGGTTCTGCTCTTGTCTCTTGGTTGAGCAAGAAGCAAAACTCTATCTCTTTGTCCACTGCGGAGGCTGAGTACATCGCCGTAGGGAGTTGTTGCACGTAACTCATGTGGATGAAGCAAATGTTGGAGGATTATGGGATTTCACAGGACACCATGACCATTTCCTGTGATAATACGAGCGCGATACACATATCCCGCAATCCTGTCCAACATTCGCGCACAAAGCACATCAGGTTACGCGAGCACTTTATACGTCAGTTAGTTGAGGAGAAGGTCGTAACCCTGAGTTTTGTTTCTACCGACCGTCAGTTAGCCGATATTTTCACGAAACCTTTAGATGCCCTTAGATTTGAGAGTCTTAGGAAGTCTTTGGGGATTTGCACAGTTGACTGAGGGGTTGGTATATGTCTAGAATATGATGCTTCTTCATGTTCATATCATATGCTTCCTATTGCTAGTCTGTTTTATATGTACCATAGAATTGTTGTACAGCTTTTATGTATTTTTTATTATTCTTTAAAAAATACAAAAAGATTTTCTTTTTAGAAATTTTTTTTTTGAAAAATTCAAAAAGAGATTTGCCTGTTATGGATGAGCATTTAAGATAGCCAAGTCACAACTTCATTCCATATATCCATGTGACTGTTTGATAGAGATTTGAGAGGCTACATCATTTCATCCATGTGCTTAACATTGATTGGAGTCCTTGTGATGTAATTAGTTATATTTCCTACATGCTTGACTCCTATATCCTTTTATTGCACACATGCACGACTATATTTGATTGTTTCACTTGTCAATCTCATGTTGGCTTGAGTGTTTCCATCTCAATCCTGTCTATACAATGTATAAAATGCGATAAAACTTGACAAGATTGGATTGCATGTAAAAACCGTTTTGGTGAGACTGTGTGTATTATTTCATAACGGAGAGGGGCTGCGAAAGTTGATTCTTATCCTTTGCGCAAAAGCCACCGTTAAAAAGGACCTAAAAAATGGAGGAATTTTAATATCCGAGGTCCTAAGAGGTTAAAAGAGCCCGAAAAAATTGATAAGGCAATAAAAAGCATTTCAAGCCAAATATGGGCCATTTAGGTCTTCACCATCAATTCTCCAAAGTTTGAGAATTTAGTATACCTCTATTAAAAATATAAATCTGAGGGAGTTTGGTTGGAGATTGAAAAACGGGTTTGCACTTCCTTGAAAGTCCTGAAAAAGCATGAAAATCATTTTGGACGTTATTGGTGTAGAAATCACTTTGAGCTTTGATTTGTAGATTTGATATAGTCAATGTCTTATATTTCCAATCTTTTACACCAAAGGAAGCATTTGAGTTCATTCGCTAGGAATATCCAATATTCATCGTGCACATATGTCATGTTTGTATGCTTTGATTTTCCTATCGAATTTTGATCACACCCATTCATTTACGCCATCACCGACTTGGTTGTTTTATGTTCATTCATGGTGTGATTTTATGCCTTGTGTCACCCCGGCACTTGATTGCTTGATTTATTTCTCTCATTTGTCTATTTGGGGACATCATAAAAAGGGGGAGAAAGAATTATCATATTATGGGGGAGTTTGGGAAGTTTTGAAATTTTGAGTTTGCTCATAAATTGGTATCTAGATTTATCTCATTTTAAACTCGATATGTCACTTGGTATTTACTTTATCTCATGTGTGTAGGTACATCTTTTGATAATCCCATGTTGCACACACTGATGAGAAAAGCGTGAAGATTCCTGAAGAATTGAAGAACAAACGATGCAGCCTTTATCAGTTGTACCTCTTTCAGTTTTGGGTTCATGGAAGGGTAGATTTATATAGGCATTGTTTCATACTTGATAATTCGGATTTTTTATGTTTGTTCCGGCATAGACATAGGGGGAGATTTGTAAGGACAATTTGTCCATCATTATGTATATGATATGTCATACGCCATTACAAGAATGATAGTTGAAAAGATCACATCGTCATCAACAAAATCCGAAGATCAAAAGAAGAAGGAATCTGATTTCTGAGGACCGGACCGATCCGCCTGCTGAGCTGAGACCAGTACACCCGGATCCATAGCGAACCGATGAAGGCAAAAGTTCCGGACCGATCCGATGCCAACCAGACCGATCCAGTTTCAGAAAAAGAACCGATCCGACTTAACCAGACCGATCCGCCTAATCGACCGGACCGATCCGGCGAGGATAAACACTGCCAGATCGTGCAACCGATTTTGTAGGGTTTCGATCCCTTATTTAAACCACGATCAGCAGTTGGTTTTCTTAAGACTTTTCAACGATTATCAGAGCATATCAACCCTAAAGTCTTCACCTATTGAGTCTCATGATTCTAGGTTTTTAGATTCACACATCTTCCATATCTATGTGAATCAAAGTTTGGTAACCCAAGAACACCATTGCTGTTGTTCAACCCTTGTGAAGTGGGCCGCTCCTTCCTCTTCATTGCAGCCCTACTGGACAGGGATAGTTCCAGCCGCCAGCCCTACTGGAAAGGGTTTCTTCCAGCCGCGACTACAGAATCCGATATCCGAGGGTAATTCTTAGTCAAACTGTATTTCATTGTAATCCGATTGTAAACCGTCTTTTACAAATTATAGTGATATACAAATGGTTTTGCCCCTGTGGGGGATTTTTCCTTAAACTTCATGTGTTGAATATCTTGTGCATGATTTCATATTGTTTCAATCACACCTAGTTGCATGCTTAGGGTTAATTTGGGTTAAAACTGGTATTTATTATATTATTTCTTAATTGAACGCAAGCGCCAACTCTTTCACCCATCATAGAGAGGATTGGGCCAGTTGCATACAGATTGGGACTGCCGGAACATCTACATCGCATTCACGATGTATTTCACATCTCGTCGTTGAGACGATACCTTCGAGATGATATGGCCCATACTCGCATCGCGATAGAGGAGATCGACTTACAGCCTGATAGCTCCTACGAGGAGAGACCGATGGCTATCCTAGACTATAGTGAGAGGAGATTGAGGTCGAAGATAGTTCCACTTGTACGGGTCCAGTGGGAACACCATAATGTGGAGGAATCCACTTGGGAGCGTGAGGCAGATATACGCAAGAGATATCCAGATTTGTTCTTATCAGGTATGCCTTATTTTCCGAATTTCGGGACGAAATTCCGTTATTAGGGGGGAAGTATGTAATACCCCGTATTTTTATGCTATATTAATTTGGGGGTTTTATTAAATTTAATGAGAGTGAATTATTTAATAAGAATCCGGAAATTAATTATGTTATAATTATTAACGTGACGAGAGTTAGTAATTATATAAAAATTGTCGAATATTACTAATGAGCATAGTAATATATGATATGGGTTATATTATAGGTCACGAGTGAATGAAATAATAATTTTAATTTTAGTCGGGACGCGCCCGTGTCGCGTCGGGACTAATTATTGAGATATAAAAGTGAATATTTTATAATTTGTTCGTATGGTCGTTTTGAGTGCGCCAACGGGTCCGGAAGGGTCGAGATAGTCAGAAAAGTGTACCCGGGTGTTTAGTTTGGGTCTCGGGATGTTTTTAGGCTTAATTAGTGACCCGGGAGGGCATTTTGGTCATTTTACAAAATAAGGTAATTAAACCCACGAATTTCAGCCATCCTTAGCAGCCATTTAAGTCAGCCTTTTAGGGTTAGAACATTCAGAACCCTAGAACGGCCATTGGAGTAGAGAAGAGAGAGCTCTCAAGGTGATTCAAGGCCAAAACACCACCAATCGCACCACCGTCACCACCAACACGTAGATCGCGAGGAGGAGAACGCAACCACACCAATATCAGCAGGAAACCAGACCTCTGAAATCCCAGGCAAGTGTTTAACTTGCGTATTTTCGTTGGTGCAATATTCATATTAGTGTAGGAATGATTAGGAGTGTAATCAATGGAAGAAAACCCCAAATTTTGATAGGAATTTGCATGTAGAAAACATTATAACCATATTCTGGAAATAGTATGTGAAGTAGATGATTAACCCACGAATTTTTGATGTTATGTTAGAAGGAAATTCTGGAGAAAACTGATTAGAACAAAAGTTAAGAAAACATTAGGGTTCTTGATGTTTAAATGAGATTTTGGGTTGTTTAACCATGTTTAATGATGGAAATACGCATGCTTAACGTTAAAATCATCTGGAAATATGTTATTATGTTTGTAGTAAGAGTTTTGGGATGATTAGTGTTGGGAAATATTGATTTGGGTGAAGAATTTTGGTAAAACCCGTAACTGCACTTCTGCAGGATTTCGCAGACCTGCTTGATCGATCGATCGAGCCTAGAGCTTCGATCGATCGAATGTTCGATCGATCGAGCCCCAGACCTCGATCGATCGACCCTTCCTGGCAGACTCTGATTTCCCCTTGTTTAATTAATTGAATATGATTCATCGTGAAATAGCTTTTGGGCTTTATGAATAAAATATTTTGGGATATAGGAGAGACCAGTAGGGCATATGATTAAGTGTTGAGAACTTTATTATGAGATGATAATTGTATTTTAGGGACAATTATTTAAAGGACGAGGAAACTACGTAATTCAAGTGAGAGATTACGTCAAATACTTATGATAGAGAATAGACGTTTACCTACTGATTTTGCTACTTGGATGGATAGAATCCACGAGTGTCACATAGCTAGTGAGAAAACCCTTCGAGTTAAGGTTAGAGACGAAACCTTATACGTAATCATAATAATGAGAAATTAAGGATAAATGTTGTGACTATGGGTTACGAGAGGAACCTATATTAATATGATAAAATGTGTATATTTATATGATTGTGTGTACATATATTATATACATGTGAAAAACGTACCCGCGCTACTTGCTATCCCTGAGGTTACCGCGCTGGGACGATCTTATCCTGTGTTGCTTTATGGGGGATATTGATTTGTACCCTAGAAGATAGAGATCCTAGGTACGGGCTATCAGATTGATAGTCGGACGGTCCTAAGAGACGTGTGGGTATGTACTGACCTCTTGGACTTGGAAATCTATGCTTCGCCTCAACGTTGTTTTGTATATGTTAATACAGTTCGAGAGTGCTTCCGAACTTGTATTTACCTTTGTGTGAGAGATACGGGGATTGGATAGCAGAGTATGCCCGCACCATAGTTTAGTTGGGGTGCTGTTATATATATATATATTATCCGAGTAGTTAATATATATATGAGGTTATAAACTTTAACTGCCTACTGTGATTTGATAAGTAGGACATAGTTGTTGACGCAATAATAAATACTTGTTTTGTGAAAGTATGAGAAGGCACTGGTAAACTTTATAATTTAATGAAGCTAAAACGAGAGTAGTGCTACAAATTGAAAGTAACCTTTTTGAAAACATTGTCATCGTTCGGTTTTGAAAACTTATGAGTAAGTTAAGATAAACTAAACTATTTGGGAAGGTTAGTACGATAGGCGTGCACATTAGAAGAGAGGTGAGAATTTCTCAAGAGAGTGTCGAACTAATATGATTTGCATTGGCCTGTATCAATTTAAATACTTGCTTAACGTATTTTTAAAATCAAACACACTTTCGGGCTCTGACCCGTTTCTTTTCCTCTCTCTCTCTCTCTTATATATATATATGTATATTTTCAGGTGCCCAGCCACAGGGGCGTCTTGCTTAGGATCCCTTGAGAAGAACGAGCTGCAGCTTAGGTGGGAGTTGCAGGTCACTTGAGTAGACGGCTTCTGTTATTGACTCCACTCCTATTATTCTCATTTATTGGGCACGTGTCGCCCTTTTCACCATTTCATTTGTTGTTGGGATTTTGTATTTCTTTTATTTCCAGTATTGTTCTATGGGATTTATTCTGGATGGATTTGTAGTTTTTAGTTCCATTTGTTGACATTCGATTGACGAATGTATTATGTTATTTGGTTTATTGTGGTGTGTTCTTTATTGTAGAAATGTTGTTTAAATTAAAATAAATCTTTTTCTTTAATTAAAATTTGGAAAGTTTTGTATGGAAAATGTTTTGACACTTAGCTTAATTATTTAGGGTGTTAAATTGAAAAAATTATTTTTATCGACAGTGATGCTGAGAATGGACCAACTGTTTACCTTGATTTAATTTAATAAAGGAGTGATCGCCCGGTATTTAATTAGGCGGGGTGTCACAAAAGGTTTTTTAGGAAGTAATAATGTAAATTCTAGAATTGATGGAAGGAATAAAAAAAAAGGCATATACCAAATAGTCATTCGAACTTTTTTTAATGCACGTTTAGTCCAAGCCTTTTTATTTTGCACTAAAAAGTCTTTTACCATTCCAAAAAGACTTTAGGCCATCTCCAATGGGAGATGTAAAAGGCTAAATTTGCATTGTTTTGGTGTGCAGTGGGTTGAAGAAAATGTACATTTAGGTGAGAGAAAAGCTAACGGGGATGTAAACTTTCATTGTTCCTACACAATGTATAGTGGGGGGTCCCACATCTGGGACAAACAAGAGTTGGCCGTCCAAGCTCTAAGTTAAAGAAAAAAAAACTATATTGTAACGATATTATGGGAGCTGAACGGGTGAGAGATGTCCGTCCAAGGTAAATCTTTACCTTTGCCACCTCAAATCTACACCATCCCACTACAGAAAAAACCAAAAAATGTACTTCAAAAAATGTAGATTTACATCTTTTTACACCATCTTATTGGAGACGGCCTTACCATGCCGCTGACGGGGACCTTTAAAGATAAGAGAATAAGGGATTTTTTGTTACAAAATAAAAGGTTTGAACTAAATGTGTATTAAAAAATATTTGAGGGACTTTTTGGTATTTGATCCTAAAAAAAATTGATTGTAAATATATTCGCAAGAAATTAATGTTTAATGGGATAGTGGTATGGTTATTATTAATAGAAATCCTATGGGTAGAAAAGAAGGGGGGAAGGGGGGGAGGGGGAGGAAGAAGAGGGGGTATATATATATATATATGGTCCTGATAACTTATGTCCTAAAGACAAACACTTAGAACTCAAAAATGGTAGAGACAAAGTTCCGATAGAACTAAAAAAATATTACTCTTATGCAGCTTTTATACTTACTATTTTGAGACTCAGAACATGTGCCCTAAGAACCCATATTATCATTTTCCGCACACACACACACACACACACACACACACACACACACACACACACATATATATATATATATATATATATATATATATATATATATATATATATATATATAAAATAAGATGGCATGGATTTTGAATTGGCAAAAATGTAAAAGCACATTAAGGGTGATTTTACCACATATCCACTTCACCAAATCAATGGTTGGGATTGACTCCCCCATTTTCATATCCCGCCCAAACGATTTTCATATCCCACCCAAACTAAATACATTCGTTTCTTTTTCCTCTGTCAAACCCTCAATCATACGATTTCCCTCTTTCTCTAAACCCACCACCATGAAACCGTCTCACACCAATCCAAAATCATTCCTCCACCACAATAAGAAAACTCCACTATTCATCTTCTCCTTCCACTCGGCTCAAAGAGGGATGTGAACCATAGGTATACCCTTCGTTTTTAACAAGGTGTTTTGGGTTTAATTTGGGTTTTTGTCTAAATATGTTTTTAACTTGAGAGAGAGAGGGTTTTTGTCTTCAATAGTTGGGTATTCATGTTTAGATATAGTTTTGCAGGTATCTAAGATGGATTTTTTTGCAGATACTTGGCTTTTTTAAAACTAGGTATACTATGCTCTCTCTCTCTATGCTTCCCTCTTGCACTTCAGCTTCGATTTTGCATGTTTAATGTCAGCTTCAGTTTTTAGGTTTTGAAATGAGTTCATAATTTATTCGAAAATATTTGATGTATCTTTGGTGAACCATAGTGTTTTTGGTTTTCGTGTATCTTTACTGAATCATATCTTATGTATGTTCTAGATTTCAATCCATATACCCCATTATATCCCTTTGTTTTAGATCTGACCATAGTGTTTTATCCCTTTTTGAGTGTTTTACATACCATTTTTCATCTGTTACGTTTTACATTTTTCATCTATTACGTTTTACCTAACCAAAGTTGTTTATAGATTTGGTTTGCATTTTATATATGATTAATATTTTTTATATACATTTGTTTTATGTAGAACTATATACACATTTTTTAATCTTGGCATTGGATATTTGTGTGAAACAGAAGCTGACATGTTCTCGTGGTACTATAGAAGTCCATACATAACTGAAGATCCAAACAGTCCGTGGCCAATAATTCTTTGGTTGCAAGGTGGACATGTAAGTATTAAATTTTACTTTTGAAATATTATCATGGAATTATTTCCCATGGAATTACTTTTGCTTCAGTACTCCTATAAATATTTGATCTTGAATTTATTGTCTCTATTTAAGTTGTGTGTGTCTTTGTTGTATATATATTGGGTGCTTTAGGGGTTGGGTATGTAATTTTTGAGGAAGTGGGGCCACTGGACACAAATTTGAAGACTACAAACTCCACATGGTTGTAAAAGACCGATTTAATGTTTGTGGTGAGAAATTTTGAATAAAAAATGGCAGGAGGTACCAGTAGTGACTTTATTCGAGTTCATACCAGATACATTGGGTTGTGGGGGATATGAGACATGTTGTTTTGGCTGGATACCCGTGCGATGGTGACATTTTGTTGGATGACCTTTACATGATATGGTATCAACAGATTTCATGACGATCTGATCCGATCCCCCACCCCGTAGTGCCCTCCTATTTTGAGAGATTTTAGAGCTTTTGGTAGAATTATATTTACTATCTCACCTTTTAGTTGCTTAAAAATTTGACATTCCATAACTATTTTATAAAATTACTAAAGTTTTTCATATGTTTTTATTTTTTCCAGATACAGCGGCTGGATGATATACACGTCCGGGTGGATGATAGAATGTCTGGCCCTGCCATCGCACATATTTGCATTTTTAGTTGTAAATTTGCATTTTTAGTTGTAAATATACAAGTCAGGAATATTTGCATTTTTAATTGTATTTCGATTAGGGCTTTTAGGTTGAAATTTTGAAATCATTTTCATTTGAGTTTCATTTTTCTACTTATGTGATTCAGTACCCAACAGATCCAATTACATTCATTGGATTGAAGATCTCCTCTCATCTGATATCATCCCAAACACTCGCGCTAATGGGAACGTTGTAAAAAGTTTTGATATTGGAACTGGGGCTAATTGCATTTATCATCTTCTGGGTGCATCCCTTCTTGGTTGGAGCTCTGTTGGATCAGATATCACAGATGTGGCACTGGAGTGGGCGAATAAAAATGTTGAAAATAATCTGCAGATATCTAATTTAATTGAAATCAGGAAAGTTGACAGCAAGGTAAAAACAATTTATTTGGAAGAGTTGCAGAGTAACCAGTCCGTTGGTGGAGCTGTGGACATGGACCCTACAACTTCATCTTCCCTTGAATCATATCCAGATGTGAACCTATGTTACCAAGGACCACCGGTGCTTCTTGGTTCTGTCAAAGATGATGAGAAGTTTGACTTTTGTACGTGTAATCCTCCATTTTTTGAGACAATGGAAGAGTCAAGATTGAATCCAAATACTTCGTGTGGTGGGATGCTAGCAGCGATGGTCTGTCCCAATGGGGAACGAGCTTTTATAAGTCTCATTATTGAAGATATTGTTCAATTGAAGCAGTTTTTTTGGTGGTACACATCAATGGTTGGAAAGAAATCAAACTTGAAGACATTACGGAGATTGCCTGACTCAATCTTCGGTTTACAATAATCAACCCACAACTTCTCACATTCCTTTTCTTTATCCCCTTCCCCTACCAACTAATCTTCTTATCAGGCTAAGTTGATGACAGGATACCCCAAAATGACTTTTAGAGGTCAGATTATGTACAGCAGAATAGTTTCTGAGGTGGAGAAAGCTACAGGGGAGCTTTCAGTGTTTGCTGCTGCTAAAAAAAAAAGACTAGGCAACCGGGAGTCTACAGGGGAGCTTTCAGTGTTATTTGCAAACATCTTCCAAAGCCTACTAAAATCAGATGAGGCAGCTGGGAGTCAACTATTTTATCCAAGGAACAACTAGAGTGTGCGGCCACAAACTCCCAGATGTTACTGATAACAAAAGTAAGTATACATTTGTGATAAAAAAAAATGAGAGGGCATACTATACATTTGTGATATTTGCTTCATGGTTGGTACCGTGCAAAATATGTTTGTGATATTCACAAAGAAAATTTATGATGTTTTTATGAAACATTTTGTTGTTAGTTGTGGCTTATTCTGTTCACATTCTTGAAGCTAAAGCATATCATTTTTTACTTCAAATGTGAGCTTCATTTGTCACATTTATCACATTTGATAACATTTATCACCAGGGCAATAGACTTCTTAAGTTAGCATCTTTATCACATTTAATCATTTGGGAACACACCTCAATCTTCTATAGGTATGATGCTCTTATATTTGAACAGTGTTATTGTGTAATGTCATTAGTTATGAGGCTCTTATATTTCAACAGTATTATTTGAACTTGATATTGATTAAACACTTAGGTATTTAGTACTGTAGAAGTGGAAGAATGGTTGAATACAGAACATTGTCTGTATAACCTGCTCAAACAGTTTTTGTATCACTTCAATTTTTGTTTTGTTTTTAAAACTGTTAAAAATAGTTGTTGGTGTTTTATTCTTCATGGTGTTTTTTTAATAACAAAGATCCTTGAAATGTGTTCTTCAGGGTGAATATAGAAGCATACATTTCAAGGTGGTTTTTGTTCTTAAATTTGTATATTAGTTCAATTGTAAACCATCAGTCCATGCCTCCTCCATCCAATAAAGAGATTCTTAAATCTCTATATCTCCTTTCTTTGACTAACTATTAACCATTTAGAATTATTACACGGTCTATTTGTTACATGGAAAAAGGCTATTCAATAGTTACATGGTCGATTTATTATGTCTTTGTTAAATGATTATTCCTTTTCTTTATTGCTTATCATAACGAAGTGTTGATCCTAAACTCTTGACATTTCAAGTTAGACAACAAATTGGATATCCTTTACTCGGTAAAATTCTAAATTTGTTGTGTTAATTTATCTCACATGAACTGTTTCTTTTATGATATGTATTGTCAATTTATGTCCCTTTCTGATTTTGGTGAAATTTTGAGTAAATAAGCATATCTTAGTAATCTGATACTTGCTGAAATTTTAGAAATTTTGAGTAAATAAACATATTCCAGTCGTTTTAGCCCACATTAGGAACATTTGTTTTAGCATGTAGTTTCTTTTATCTATTTTCCATTGCATTCTTGAGTTTAGATTAACAAAATAGGATGGAAAATTGTAGATACAAAGGTTGTGATGCAGATGTACCAGCCTTAAATATAATGTCTTTAAACACTGGATGATTTACATGATACTTGATTCAATGTCGTAGCAATGATTGATGTGCGTTGTATATATAACTGATACTTTAAGTTAATTCTAAGTAAAATTATCTCAATTAAAGTGGGGTGTATGCTGAAATATAGCACTATGCAAACTTCTATTTCATCAGTTGTGATATTGAAGCACATAGAGGAAGATGGAAGAGGAGGATCGCGACAGTTACTGGAAGATGATGGGAAAGTAAATACTCCTACAACAATGCTTCAGAAAATGGTGGAGCTGATGGAATATATATTAGATTTAGCAGGTATAATGGAGGTCCAAGCAGGTATAAAAGGTATTATGGAGGTTCAAGCAGGTATATATTAGATTTAGCAGGTATGGTGGAATATTCCTATATATTATTCAAACCGGTATAATGGAGGTTCCCATAATATTTCAACCAATTTTTTTCAGAACTTCTGAAATTTTTATGTTATAAAAATAAAAAGTTGATGTATATTGTTGTTTCAAACTACTATTCTTCATCCTAGGTTTATTACATCTTTTCATTGTGTGCAAACCAACATTGAGGGCCGAGATAATGCTCAAGCTGAGCCCCAGGTTGAGGCTGAGGCCGAAAGAAATGAAGCCGTGGTGTCGAGCGAAACTCCCCCTGTGGTGTCAAGCATCGAAACTCCCCCTGAGCATGCTGCCACCATATATGAGCTTCCAACCTTTGTAACAGATGGCCCAAATCATGATGAAAATCCAATCCAACAAATGGATACTTCTAAAGGGGAAGCTTCTTCGAGCCCAACACGTGGCATTGATGTTGATGACGATCTAGCAGATCACAGTGCTCTTTGGTGTCCATCCTTTTGCAGCTTCGTAAGCTACAGAATTGGTGAAGATGCAGTAGATCACCGAATTGGTGTCCATCCTTTTGCAGATCACGTGGCATTGATGTTAATAAAGTCGGGGACCAGTTTGAAGGGGGCCATGGGGACAACCAAGAAGCAATTTCACTGCCTCGGGTGTGGTCATGCTTCGGAGATGTTTGGGTCCGTTAAGGATATTTTTTTTGTTTGTATAAAGATCCGTGTTTAACAAATTTGGGTCCGTTAAGGATAGTTTTAAGTGGTAATTTTTAATTAATACTATTATGTTGATTTGGTTTTTTAGTTTGGGTGTTTATTGCTTTTGGCCTAATCTAAGGCCATTTACACTAGTATGGTACAAATTTTTTGGTTTGAATGAAATTTACTCTATACACTGGTTTGGATGGTACACTGGTTTGGATGGTACATCTACACTTAGTTTTAAGTGGTGACATTTATCCGTTGTTAGAGTTCATAGAACAATTTATCTGTTACAGTATCTCACATTTCTCTATTTTTAGTGTGTTGTTAAGGACTAAAAGATGAATAGTGTTGTGTGTAATTGTTGTTGTGAATGTAGAGGGAGAGAATATGAAGTTGTTGTGATATACTATATAATTTTTGTAGTTAGTGCCCATTTGTTTGCGTCAATTTGGTTGACATCCATTGAGAACGCCAAGTGATGAAATATAATCACTTTTATGGGATAAGTTTAGATAGTGATATGTTGACTATTGTTTTATAATTATTTTTTTCATTCAGTGAATGGAAAGAAAGGAAAGTGGTACAAAACTTCAACTAGCCGCATAAAATGACAGTTAAAACTTTCTCAAAATGTAAAAAAATTGACATTTTATATTCTCATAAATAATTTTTACCAAACTTTATTAAACATTTTGCATTGTCTCTAATTTAGACCTTTATTATTATTATTATTATTATTATTATTATTATTATTATTATTATTATTATTATTATTATTATTATTATTATTATTATTATTATTATTATTATTGTGTAGCGCATTTATTACACGTCTTATGTATACAAAATTTATCTATCTTCATAAAGTACTAACACTCTTACATCAATAACACGAGTTCAAATTTTGAAACGAAAATAACACATTCATGTTAGAAAATTTTGACATAAATACATCTTCAAAAATGCCAATTTCAAATTAATTTGTTGATTTTCCTTTCGTGTATAAATAATTAATTACTTTATCACGATTAAAACTAATAAATTTGAGGAATAAATAAACAATGATCTTTGTATTGAAATAATGTTTGCCATGCGATGTAATCATGTAACAGTTAATAATATATGTTAACAGTTATATTTAGTACCACACAATTAGATGTATGGTGTAAAAGAGTTAAGTTACATATAACAGTTATGCACTTATATATACTGGAAAACGATATTTAGATTTTTTTTGGGGACTGATATTTTTGTCGTTTCACTATTAGGTACTTTGGAAATTTTCGCCGTGCCTTCAGGCACGGGTATCCGCTAGTATATATATATAGGGAAAGGATCAAGTGGTGCCCCAGTTTGAGAACCCTGAATGAGGTCTATTTTTTTAAAATAGTAAACAAAATATTTTTAGGCTGATTTTTTTAATGGTTTTTAAACATTTCAGTAGGACCATAAATAAATAATCAGCTCAAAATGATTTTTTTTGCTATTTTAAAAAAATCGATCAAACTGTATCAGTTTTTAAGCTGTTAAAAACTCATAAAGTTTGACTGATTTTTTTAAAATAGTAAAAAAAATTATTTTGAGCTGATTATTTTTTTACGGTCCTACTGAAATGTTTAAAAATCGTAGAAAAAAAATCAGCTCCAAAATATTTTTTTTTACTATTTTAAAAAAATAACCTCATTTAGGGACCTCAAACAAAAAGACCTCACTTGATCCGTTTTTTTCCTCTCACTCTCTCTCTCTCTCTCTCTCTCTCGATAGAGATAGAGAGAGAGAGAGAGAATTATTTTTATAAGTTAAAATGTCTTTATTATAATTAGTGTAGAGAGAGAGAGAGAGAGAGAGAGAGATAATTATTTTTATAAGTTAAAATGTCTTTATTATAATTAGTGTATTCATGAGTTTTAAAATTTATAATAAATGCCCTAATAAATAGGTGTAATTAATAGTTTTAAAAGTTCCTGCCCATCGTCGAAGCAAGTGCGGTGGTTGTACAAGAATTTGACCATTTCTAAAAGTGTTCATGATACCAACAACAAATTGATTTTGAACGCAACGTGGGAGAGACAACGACAAAGAGCTGGTGAAATAAATAAAGAAAGAGGGAACGAAGAATAAAAGGATAAACGAGAGAAGAAAGAATCATCATTAACATATGCCTATGGCTATGGGGTTGAAGGAGACTTTCTACATATCACATGGCTCACCGACGTTGTCAATCGACGAGACGTTACCAGCCAGACCTTTCTTGAAAACGTTCAAAGAAAAAGTGTTTTCTCAAAAGCCATCTTCCATTCTCGTCATATCTGCACACTGGGAGACCGCTCATCCCACCGTCAATGTCGTCTCTGGCCCCAACGATACCATCTATGATTTTTATGGCTTCCCCAAATCCATGTACCAGGTTTTTACATCTTTTCCTTCTCTTATTATTATTGTTTTTATGGAATTCACCGGACCACTGACCACTCATATTAAACCACTATCAGTATAACTCAACCAATATTTATACAATAACAGATCTTGTTATGATACATGTTCAATACTTTATTCCTATAATATGTGTAATGAACTTAACCCTTACCAAATAAAACAACAAGTCATGACAATTTCATGAAAGAATGACCGACCTGAACCTACTAAATTTGATTGACCCACTGATCTTGACCGTGGGCGAATGGGGTAAAGTTTGGACAAGTGCTCCGATGGTCTCTCCTCCTAGCCGAACACCATGATTCATACAACTACAATAACGATGGAACACATCAAGAACCAATGCGGCTTTGATACCACTTCACGTGATTTGTGGAAGCGTAAAAGATAACAACTAGAAAAATAGGGATCCGATATATCGAGTTAATAAAAATGGGAGGCCATACACCTCATAAGGCTGAGGCTTACACCTCACTAATTGTATGTTCAAAGTGGGTCAAATGGTTAAAAAAAAAGTCACGTGAAAGAAATAACAGGAGACCAAATTTCTTTAGTGTAAGACCTAAATGTATCTTAACACATAAACCCCCTCGCTCTTTTGGAAGCCCTACTTATTATATAGTGATGATTTGACGAATCATTGCTAGATAAATTGATTATGGTTATGGGTTGGTGATAGTGATGATGACTATCTTGTCTTTGAGGATAGTGATTTTAATTATGGGCTTCTTTTGTCTTAACGGTAGAATATGTATTATGATGATGATATGATGGCGTTATTATTTATATTGTGTTGTGGGATCGATTTTACTCCATTTTTTTTCATGATAGATATGATACATACTTTGTTCCTTATTTAATTATTATTTTTATATCATTCTTAGTGATATTTTGGAAAAGATTGAGGCTTATGCCTCTATCCGCCTCGAGACTTACGCCTCGCCTCACAAAGACAAAACGCCTCAACTCTCATCGCGCCTTTTAAAACATTGTGTGATTGACCAACTATAGATGGTGAGATACTTCTGTTAGTTACCGAAGTATAATTTTTAGGTGAAACAAAATTAAATGTTTTATCCTAACAAAAAGGTAAAGAGAAAATTATACTAACATAGTGGTCATGAGAGTAGAATGCTCCATTTTCGAGGTATCTTTGTAACAAAGTGCTACAAGAATTAGGCTTGGATACCAGGTGTGGAGGATGGATCAAATAAAATCGGGTCTTCCCATGTGGAGACGTATTATGTTAGCATTGTTGGGTGTACACAACCAGATATGCAGACACCTACTTGGACATGCATATACTATTTCCTTTTTGTTATTAATCTTAAACAAAAGAAATTTATTGAAATGTCAAAACTGTACAAGGGTCAACAGAAAATCAAATAACACTACATGAGAAATTGAAACAGAGAAAGGAGTGCAGTAGAGATCTATACAGCTTAAATCTGCAGATTACAACATCCGCTCCTTCGCGACTCAAACTGTACCAGAAAGCTAGTTCCCAATTAATTTTATTTCTGTATACACATTCCTTTTATTTGGATGATGAATGATTATTAATTCTTATGAATCAAGACTATCAGGTTAGGTGAAGTTTCTGGGGGCAATGGTATAATAGTAAGCCTACTTTGTGTAGGGAAATATTAATTGTATCTTCTTAAATTTTAGATAAGCTCAGCGCTTGGCATATTGTTTAGTCATGTTTCCTCTTATGATTTTATAGTCTCTCAATTTATTATTTATTTTTTCAATATTGAATTGCACAGTGTCCAAAAATTAAATTTGGATTTGCACGACAATAAGAATGATTACACAGAGTCCTTTTGTGAGTGCCTCATCTCCTATGACCCATCAATATGATATCAACAGGTAATAGGGAAATCGGCAGATGGAATTTGAGTCTTTCTGTCCTATTACTTGCATAATCCATACTTTATGTTGCATGGCACACTTGATGCATGTGCAGTATTAAGAAAAAATTGTACCCAGTAGACGAATATTAACCTTTTGTTTATACAATCACTAAAGTTCTGGAGTTATCTGACCAAAATTAACTGTCAAGTCTTGATCTCTCTCAGTACATAGTACAGAAGATAATTGTTTCCTGTTCTTTTTGTTGTTCCTTTTCACTTTATTTATTATTATTATTATTATTATTATTATTATTATTATTATTATACAATCTATCCCCTCTAATAACAGTTGAAGTATCCGGCTCCGGGAGCTCCTGCATTGGCTAAGAGGGTGAAGGAATTGCTGATAGAATCTGGGTTGAAGCAAGTGAGTGAGGATAAGAAGCGTGGGTTAGACCACGGTGCATGGGTTCCACTAATGCTCATGTATCCTGAGGCTGATATACCAGTGTGCCAGCTCTCTGTTCAGACAGAAAGGGATGCAACCTATCACTACAACATGGGTAGGGCATTGGCTCCCCTCAAGGAAGAAGGTGTCCTAATCGTTGGTTCAGGATCTGCTGTTCACAATTTGAGGGCGCTCCGCAGTTCGAGTGATGATTCTGTTGCTTCTTGGGCTTCAGAGTTTGATACGTGGCTTAAAGACGCCCTTCTCGATGGAAGGTAATTGCTACATATAACCTTTTCCTTCCTTGATTTTTAATTATAAAATCTACACAAGTTAGAGTTACACAACTAGGTGTAGTCCTTCACATTCTAAACTTCTGCCGAGGGTAATCAAATCAAACAGCCTTGAAGGGTATATTTAAATTAAAAGTTAACTGTTTATCAATTACAGTAAATCCTACTAGTCGCTCTAAACTTTTCCCCTTGTAACGATTTGGTCCCTGATCCCCTCTAAGTAACTTATGTGTAACTGTCATTTTTTTGATAAGATTTAATGTTAAATCTAATTGCACTTTATGACATGACTACTAACGGAGGAAAAATAAGTAATTCTGATCCAAAATATGATAACGTTTGGCTCAATGATGGGATAAAATGTGATTAGTACTTATTGTAAATTAAGTTCTGACACTAAATTAAGGCATTATTTGGCTCAAATTGACTGACTTACTATGACAAAAGTAGATCAAGGGCCATTGGCTCAAAATGACAATTGCTTTAACAATAAATTCTGAGAGACGGGTGACATTACTACACTAAATGTACCCGGAGGATTAAATTATTACAAAAAGTATGTATATTAGTTTTGCAATTTGGTGAAACAGTTCACATGGAGTTCTAAACCTGCAACCTCTCACGTGTTAGAGAGGTGCCCAAGCCATTGAACTATGGGTTCATATTGAAAGTCTTCTCCTATAGACACATACTCATACACTTAAAAATTATGCCCTTCATAGGTGTACAATTACACTAGCACGTTATCGTGGATGATTCTCTTGTTAAGGTAGGCTGTGTTGGTAAATTTAGCGAGCAATATAAAGATCAAATTTTGTTATCTGCCAATGGTTAATGCAGGGCATGGTAGGGCTTCCTGATGGGTTTTCAGGTTTAAAAATTACAAGACTAGAGACGGGTGATGCTCCAACAAGGACTCTTTGCGGAAATGATTTTTTCAGAACTCCCCCTTTTTTGAAATTAGGTTGATGTGGGTTTTAGGAGTTGTTATAAATTGAAATTCCCTGAATAGCCCGAGTAAATATGTTTCATGTACAGGCTGTCGTGCTTTATAATGAGGCAAATCATATCATATCATACAGGAGGAGATCGAAAGGGTTGATAAGCTTCCCCATATTAAATTTGAAATTGAGATTTTGGTAGGTTATATTACCAAAGTAAACAATTATTCAGCCCTTCTTAAGAAGCACCCCTTGTTAAAAAGTTCATGCTACCTGCATGAAAATAAACATGAACATAAAATGTGCATTTTGAAACTCTTGAGACTGGTGTTCCTTGACCAGGCTTACTAGATCAAATGATATTAAGATAGGTGTATTTTGGGTGTTAATAAAATGTTAAACAGTCAAAAGTTTCTACTTGATTTTTTTGTTAATTTTGAAGGCCATATTCGTAATATGTGAAATTTTTACACCTATATCGTAATACGACCAAAAAATGGGTATTTAAAGTTCAAATCACGTAATAATTAATTGTTCTGCCAAGGGCTTTCGCCATTTTTTTTCTGTTCTTTTTTTTTTCTTGTTAAAAAAACTCAATAAGCATGGAGACCAGAAAATCCAATTCACACCTAACTAATACAACTAGCTCCCCATTTGGAAAAATTAGAACGCATGACATAGCCACCACAGAATTGTGCCTCCAAATCCAAAGCATTTCTTGACACCATTCTTAAAGTATCTAGGATACCATTAATACTAGAGGAGTAGAGCCCTTATATGCTTTATATTTTGTGAAAATTGCCTACGGAAAATGAGTATAATAAATTAGGGGCTTTCATCATTTGTCCCTAATACGTACATGGCTTACGCATAATATCGAAACGGTAAATTTTGACGATGTGGTCCCTCGGCATTAAATATAATATATGTAAAACAGTTCACTCATATTTAAAATGTGTATACTGTTTTACATATTCTTTCGTTATATTTTTGGTCCTTGGTAGAGAGAGAGAGAGAGAGAGAGAGAGAGAGGGGGGGGGGGGGGGGTTGACCCTTATATAGAGGTTTGTTTTAGAGGGTTTATGGTGGTAAGAGATAGTGTGGAGGTCTCTTACCTTTAATTTGAGGATTATATATATATATATATATATATATATATATTTTTTTTTGTGCGTGTGTATGTGTCTTTGTGTGTGCATAGTCGGGCTATCCAACATACCTTAAAAACATACAAATTTTTTAAAATACAAAAAAATTGAAAAAAATGATTTTATTAACCAAAAGTGGTATGAATGATCTCCATAGTGATGAGATCATCTACAACCAAATTAATCCTGGAAGTGGGTAAAATGAGAAATGGGTGTATGTGTGCATTTTTAACCGTTCAAACTTTTGATCATCATCCACTTCTAGGATGAATTTTTAGATAAAATTTATTTGTAGACGATCTCCTCACTATAGAGATCGTTTATTTCAAGTTTGGCTTAAAAAAAATCAATTTTTAATATTTAAAAAAATTGGTATGTTCTTAGGTGCATATAGTTTTGGTCCTTTGTGGAGGTGGGAAGAAATGCTTATCTTGGTTTGGTAGTGGGGAGGTGTAGAGGGGATGGGGGTGGGGGTGTTAGTTAACCCTTATAGAGTGGTGTGAGTAACCTCCCTTATCTATATTCTCTCCATTTTTGCATATTAAAATGCATAATATAATTTAATATAAATGAGAAATAGTTTCTGGAATGGTCTTGAAGAAGATAAAACCAATCACCTAGTGAGTGCTCATTTTATATTTTGGGGGACCTAGAATTGGGAGTTTTCTTGTTAAGAACAAAGTTATAAATGCTGTGGAGATTCTTTGGTGAAGTAAAATCCCTTTGGTACTGCATTATTACAAGCACCTACGGCTGGTATGAGAATGAAAAGTGGTCTTAATCCTTTTTTTACCATTGCATAGCCTTAAGGTGAGTGATGAGGGTGTTATTGGATTTTGGGATGATGTTTGGAGAGGAGATTGATTCTTCTGTTCGAACTCGTTTCTCTTCATTTTTTTGAATTTATTGTGACAAGTTTCAGATGATATTTCTTTTATATTCTTCTTTTGGTAACTCAGTTTTGTTGAATCTTTGCTTTTCTAGATTCCAAAAGAGAGTAATTGGAAGATCATGTATTGTGAATCTTTTGGTCTCTTTTATCTTCATATTCTAAGGAAAACCCCCTTTTTCTTATGTACTCAAGTTGGAATGGTTGAGTAGAGTTCTTGTTCAGTACTTTTCTTTTTTCTCTTAAGTTGTTTTTTGGCTTGTTGGACAGTTTGCCCTATTGTATCTTCCCTTGTTTTCAATATTTATTTTTTATTTTCTGATGGATTTTTTTAAAAACAATATTTGGTCAACGAATTTAAAAAATGCCACTCTTAATGTGAGAAATCCTAAGAAGAAAAGCTACCCTTAATTTGAGACGGTGAAAAATTTATCTAGTGAAAATGCAGCAAGTATAAAATTTAGTATTAATTTATTTCTAACACGAGTTTTATTGTATCTTGTTGTAGGTATGAAGATGTAAATCATTACGAGGAGAAGGCGCCACATGCAAAAGTCGCCCATCCATGGCCAGAACACCTTTATCCATTGCATGTAGCCATGGGTGCTGCCGGTGGAAATGCAAAGGCACAACTTATTCACCATAGCTGGACCTCTAGTCTTTCCTATGCCTCTTACAAGTTCACTACACCCTAAGTAACTTGTTACAAAAGTGTTTGTACAACGACACCAGCCTTGATAACCTGTGTTCTTTTTGACTTCAGTATCTCACTAATTTGCACGATTAGACTTGGGTACCTTTTTAATATTAGTTTTTAGATTTGGGTACTTTTCTCGTCCCGGGGTGGTTGAAATTTTATCACTGAAGATAGCGGTCAACAATGAAAAGCTACCCAACTCTAAAAAATTTAGAAAGGTTTCAAAGATTAAATATGCAAATTAATGTGGTACCAATGATAAAAATACCTAAGCGTTGTTACAAAAGCTACCAAAATTATATTAAGTGTGCATAGAACAGCTG
This sequence comes from Sambucus nigra, assembly GCA_949130495.1. Taxonomy (NCBI): domain Eukaryota; kingdom Viridiplantae; phylum Streptophyta; class Magnoliopsida; order Dipsacales; family Adoxaceae; genus Sambucus; species Sambucus nigra. The sequence continues at coordinate 228,659,579 of OX422219.1, forward strand.
TCAGACTAGTTACGTGTTGTCATAAAAGTGTGTATTGAACATCTGCTAATAGTCTGTTATAATATTGTCCGTGTATGTTATTACATGTACTTCCATTGTTGAATAAAATTTGATATCTTTATCAGGAAGTACAGAACTTACTTGTACAAATCTATCGAAAGAGTAGAAAAGTTGAAGGATTTATTTATGCAATCTAAAAATTCTGATGTCAATTTTTTGAAAAAAATGTGAATTCATAAAGATTCTTCAGTGTTTTGGCTCCAGAAAGTGGATGGGGAGAACAAAGGCTTAAATAATTTTTTTGGATTAAAGAGTCTTTGGTGTTTTGGTATTCAATGTGTTGATGTTTCATTTTCTCACATCCTTTGCAATTTTTTTTCCCATTAGCAATTCAATTCTAGGTTGTTCAAAGATGGTGTGGGTATTGACCTCTGTCGACAAGTGAGCTATGGGGATGATAATCACCTCTCTGTCACCAAGCGCATGCTGCAACAAGTTGGTCGATATTGATGCGGTCCTTTCATTTTCTTCACACCGTGTTTGAAGCTCCCGCTTTCACTTAGGAGTGTTCTTATGAGTAAGTTAGAATTATGTTAGATTTATGAATAGAAGTTTATTACTAAAAAGATGAAAATATCAAATCTAGTCATATATATCAATTCCAAGTGGAAAGAGAAGAAATCATATTTTCTTCAAGACATGGAAAGAAAAGATACACATGTATTAGGATATTTTAATTTTGCCGGTTATAAACAATATAGCCTATGCACTCTTATCGACACAGGAACAACCATATGCTCTTGTAGACCTAATGTCTTACCACCAGAAAAGTGGGTAAAAATGAAAAATCCAATTGTTGTAACAAGCATTAATGGAACACAAAATTATATTACTCTAAAAGCTAAAAGAGTAGCTATTTGGTTTAATGAAAATAAATTTATTATTCCAAAATTTTTATGCTTTCCTGAAATGCATGGGGATTTTATTTTAGGAAACAATTTTATTTCAGAATATTTACCCATGAACATCAACATTGAGTCAATTAGTTTAACTCTAAATAAAGAGTTAGAAATTCCTCTACTTCAACAATATAAATATAAATGTGAGAAATGTTGTGTATAGCTAATGGTACTCCACCAATTCATTAAACACTCCAAATATTTTTTAAAAGACAAAATTCTCCTTTACCCAAACATCAAACAAATCTCAAATATTCTCAACAATTTTTTTAATTAAATAATTATAAAAATTCTTTTATTATAAAGATAAAAAAATAGACGTTTTTTATTAAATAAAATTCGACATATTTTTCAAAAACAAATTGTAAAACATTTTTTTTTAAAATTATTATTTTTTTAAAAATGGACATATTTATAAAAAACAGTTTGGATATAGTTTATTTAAAAAAACATTTTCATTATTAAGAAAACCATTATTTTCGTTTTTATATTATGAAGGACCTTTTGGAACAAAAAAAATGTTTGGACTAAATGTTAATTAAGAAAATGTCGATGGAGTTTTCATCGAATGACCCATTTTTTTTTATATAAAAAACAGTTTTCAATGTAAAAATCTCAAACATAAAACTTCGAAAAAAACTGTTTTCAATTAAAAAAACTGTTTTTACATAAAACTTTGAAAAAAAAGTAACAAATCAAAAAAACTGTTTTTTATATAAAAAAAAGTGGGTCATTCAATGAAAACTCCCTGGAAATTTTTTTAATTAACATTTAGTCTAAACATTTTTTTTGTTCCAAAAGGTTCATAATATAAAAACACTCACAAATACTATTTTTCTCATATCCTAAACTTTAAGAAAAAATTATCAAAAATTAAACAAGGGAGTTTTCGATAAATAAAAAATAACGTGGGCTAAATGCAAAATATACTTAGCTTCTAGGGACTAAACATCAACTGTCCCTTTTTTTAACTTTAAAATAATTTCCTTATTTCTTAAAAAAGTTAAACCCCATTTTTAACTGTTTTTATATAAAAAACTGTACATAATTTATTAAAAGACAACTAAATTTTTTTTTATATTTATTGAAAAAATAAAATTTTGTTTATAAACTGATGAAACCATTTTTGTTTATAAACTCATGAAACCATTTTTGTTTGAGTTTATAAATTGTTTGTAATTTATTTTGTATTGATTGGTTAGTGCCACTGACGCGGACCCACATCATTAAATGATGTGGTTCCGCACCAGTGGCACTAACCAATCATTAATCTAAGATATATAAAAATTATTTTTTAACCAAAAAAAATTCTTACCAAAAAATAGATTTTTAAAAAAACAATTTCTAAAATTATAATTTGAGAAAGAACTGTAACCCCGGTTAATTGTTGAACATACAACACTCATTAATAAATATAACTGTCATTTTTAAATAAAAAAATATTTTTTTTAAAAATAAGTTATATCCAATCGTTTTTTAATATGTCCATTTTAAAAAAATAATGATTTAAAAAAAATGTTTTACAATTTTCTTTTTAAAAAAATGTCTAATTTTATTTAATAAAAAAATGTCTATTTTTTTTAACTTTATAATAAAACAGTTTTTATAATTATTTAATTAAAAAAAATTATTGAAAATATTTGAAATTTGTTTGATGTTTGGGTAAAGGATAATTTTGTCTTTTAAAAAATATTTGTCTTTTAAAAAATATTTGGAGTGTTTAAAGAATTGGCGGAGTGCCATTAGCTATAACCTTGTTTTTCTCCACTCAAGAAAGGAGACATGACTCACATAATTAAAGCCTTAGAAGAAATTCATTGGTTGTATACTATTTTAAAAGATAATTTTAGTGAAAACCCACTAAAATTATGGGATAAAACTCCAAGATATTGTAATCTCAAACTAAGAGATCCCAACATTATCATACGAGTCAAACCCATGATTTATACCAAGCAAGATATGAATTTGATAACCAAATCAAAGAATTATTAGAAGCAAAACTTATTGAAGAAACATTAACTCCTCACTCTAGCCCTACATTCATGGTGAAAAAACACAGTGAAGTCAAAACTATAATGGTTATAAATTACAAAAGACTAAATGAATAACTAGAATTTGATAGATATTTTATTCTAAGAAAGGACGATTTAATTAGTTAAACTAAAGGGAAAAAGATCTTTAGTAAATTTGACTACAAATCTAAATTTTGGCAGTTAAAATTAATTGAAGAATCAAAACCACTAACTGCTCTTAGTACCCTTAGAGGACACTACTAATGGACAGTAATGCCCTTTGGATTATATATAGCTCCACACGTATTCCAAAGATGGATGGACAATATCTTTAAAGACCTTAAAGATTTTTGTGTTGTATATATTGATGATATTCTTATGTTTTCAAAAACAATTGAAGAACATAGAATACATCTAAAAATATTATGTGAAAAATTCCAAAAATATGGAATTATTCAATCCCCAAAGAAAATTGAAGTTGAAAAAACAGAAACTGATTTTCTTGGCATAATCCTCAACCAAGATGGGTTATAACTACAAGATCATATGATCTCTAAAATAAGAGATTTTGATGAAAATATTCAAGATAAAAAACAATAACAATTTTTTTTGGGAATCCTAAATTATGGAAGAAATTTCATACAAGGGTTATCCCAAAAAGAATTATCTCTTCGTGAAAAGCTCAAAAAGAGTGATACATTTATATGGAATGAACATGATACAATGTCAGTAGGAAAATAAAAGTTGACATAATTACAAATTGTCCTAAAGTTTATTTTCCTCAACAGGAGGATAAATTAATATTAGAAACAAACGCTTTTGATCATTCCTGAGGATGTGTTCTCAAAGCAATTCCATCCCAATATTGGAAAGAAACTAATTCCACTATATTAAGTATCCGAGGAAGAAAACACACAATACCTAAAAACATTCAAGAAAAAGAATTGATATGTGGATATAACTCAGGTAAATTCAAACTCAATGAATTAAACTATATCATTTTCGAAAAAGAATTACTAGCAATAAAACTTGCTATTAAAAAATATCATATCTTATTAGCCCAGAAGATTTTATTGTCAGAATTGATAACCAAGCAGTTAAAGACTTCCTTACAAACAAAATAAATATTTGTAATACCTCGTTATTTTGAGGGTTATTTATGAATATTTTACAAAGTTTCAGTAATATTATTGTTTTATTAATCGGGGATAATATAATTTATTTTGGTTTGAAATCGAATCAAACATTTAAATTTAAATTATTTTTGGACATTTTATAATGGTTTAAATATGTAAAGTTGATAATTTTGAATTAAAGGGCAATATAGTAATATAGGTTAGCTTAGGCACCAAGCTAGGGTTTGAGAGAGGGGTTATATAAGGAATATTATGGGTGATTATAAGGAAAGGGAGATGAAAAAGAGAGGCCAAAAATAAAATCCAAAGAGGCAAAAAACGAGTGGAATGAGAAGAGCCAATTTGGAATGTTTAGATCTTCTTTTTGAGTGCATTCGGATGAGATTTGAGAAAAATTCAAAGCACATACCTGACTCAATTTTTCGTGTAGAATCCAAATCTGAATTTGGATCAGCGATTCGAATAATTTTTGGAGCTAATTTTTCTGAGTTTTTAAAATAGGACTTTTGTGGTTATCTCGAGTTGGGACTAGAACATGATTTGATTATTTTCGTGAGAGGAACGTGATGGTGCGATCATCTTTTGAAGCTGAATTTATGTGATGATTCATGCAATAATTTTAAGGTACGAGACTTACACAATATGCTCCCAAATTCTCTCGAGAGTATTCTGTTTTGATTTTCGTGTCGATTGCACTCATATTGAATTGTGATATTCTTTGAAATCTGAAATAATTATTGGAATCTAAATTTGATTCATTGTGATATACTATATTATGATTTGAGCACGATGTCATGAGATTTTAATATAGCACGGAGAATGGTCACCCGCCAATAGTCCCACAAACCGCTATATGACTTTGAGATGCCTCGGTGAGGTGAGGTGAGGCCCGGTGACTCATTGATATGTTGTTGAGAAATTAATATTGATATAATGCTTGAGTATTGCATTTGATTTGTATATGCGGATTAGTATTGTTGCGATATATTCATCGTGCTAATTATTTGTGAGCATCTATTCCTTTTATATTGTGTACTTCCCCATATTTTCTTTTTGTTGGCAGGTTAGCGTGGATTTGAGCGCTATGGACCAATTGGGATGATTTTAGCGTGGATAACGTGATGGTGCGATCATATTTTGAAGCTGAATTTATGTGATGATTTTGAGGTATGTTCTTTAAATCTCTCGAGAGTTATTTCCTTTGAGTTCTTGCAATTATTGAACTCATATTTAAATGTTAAATTTATTGAAATCTAGAAAAATAATTGTTGAAATTATTTTGATTCATGCGGCATTATTCATGTTGTTATTGAGCACGTTGTCATGAGATTTTAATATGGCACGGAGGTTGGGCACTCGCCAAAATTCCTGCTTCCCGGGCTATCTCTTGATAAAGCATATGCGGATGGGGTGAGGCCTGGTGACCCGGTTAATGTGTTGTTTTATTGATAAATGCTTTGAGATTTGCATTTGATTTGAATATTCGTACTCATGTTGTTACACTTTATTCATCGTTAATATATTTGTTGAGCATCTTTCCTGTCGTATTGTGTACTTTCCCATATTTTCTTTTAGTGGCAGGCTAGCGCGGATTTGGGCGCTATGGATTAATTGGAGATTGATTTTTATCTTGGATATTTTAGGAAGAATATTCGAGAGAGAAGATTTGTATTTATTTTTCTTGTATAGAGCATTTGGTGATTTATTTTTATTTCGAGATAGATAGTTATATTATTTCGAGAGACAATTATTGTATTTAAATTTTAGTATTGAGATTAGTGGATTTATATTATTTTGGGATTCTTTTAGATGCTCTATACCTTGCTATTTGCGAATTTGGTTAGTTTTATCGATAGTGACACTCTGCTCCGCTCTCCCCGGGCGGGCGGGGTGTTACAATATTCTAGAAGGAAGAAGACTTAAATGGTATAATCAGATTGCAAATCATACCTTTGAAGTTGAACATTTGAAAGGTACCTAATAATTTTCTTGCAAAATATCTTAGCAGGAATTTTGTGGAAGATCACTAAACAAGTGGGCTAACAAATCAAATCAAATCAAATTTGTCTGTTTAAGGATGGAAGACCCTAACAAAAGGCAAGAAACACAAAGAGAATGGATAACAATTGCAAAAAAAGAAAGAAACCAAAATATTACATCATCTTCCAATACACAATCTTAACCAAGATATGTGTATGTTGTCTTCAGTGGACGCCAATCATGCATATACTATAACTGGTTTCAATGTCATGCCCAAATAAATGGGTATCCTGGAGCATGCCATAAAAAATATGATAATATCGAGGAAGCAATGTCTGGATGGAAAAAATGAATGCAACAATTAGCACCCTCAAATTTAATACACTAATTTTCTAAACTTCAAACACAGAAAAAAACTCCTGCAACTGAAGTAAAAGATTTTTATACTCCAGGGATTCTTTATGAATTATATGAGCCTTTAAATGAATCCTGAAAAATCCCATATTTTACATAAAAAGAAAGACTTTAGAAAAATATGAGTATTTTAGCCGACAAAATTGCTGAACAAACAATAGTTCTTGATCAACTTAAAATCCTTAGTCTTCAAGTATTGAAATAATTAAATTATGAAAATGAAGACTTTTCTCTTAAAAAATCAATATCTTTTTAGCAATAGCAGAGCTGTTAGAAAATGATTTCCCTAATAAAATCTTTAAGGCTATTCAGAGGATTTGCTTTTAATTGAAAAAGCAAAACAACTTCTTTCCCGACCAGTATTTCAATCATAAATTTTTTCAAAAATTGAAGATCAAGGCAAAAAGATAAAAAGTCTTTTAATCCAGTTTTCTGATAAAATTAATCATGCTGATGAAATTAATCTGTATGATGATATACCAAAATTACACTTCTTCACATGAGATAATTTGGATATTGAACCTATTGAATAAGGAGTTAAAAAAACTAATATTCTAAAGTACTTTACGGGAAGATTTTTCCAAATTACCTATGAATTCAAAACAGTGATTAATCATGTAGTTCATAAATATAAATATACCATATACTTAACTTTCCATATTCCAGCACCATTGGATGGAGAGTTACAGAAAGATTTTACCAACCATATCAGATATGGCATCTCAAAGCAAATGAGAAATATGAGGGGGATGAACTTGATCAGAATGACTATGTATGTACAAATTAGTACTGGACAAGAAGCCTAGTCGATATCTCTAATATAACTAAATATTTTTACTCTCAACGAGAGATAAAACTTATGGTTATAGTTGAAAGAAGACTCGTCATCATAGACCTTCTTATCAACTATTCTGTCTCCCTTGAGCAAAAAGCCGAGGTGATTGAATTTCTTGCAAACCTCAAGAACAAAAATAAAATGGATGCCCCTATGAATTATTAAGTGATGCAGAGGAATATAAAGAAGCACTTCTACATCACCAAAACCAAAGTCCAATTGATATCATCTCATTGGATTCCATTGGAAAAGCTAACATAGCAAATGCAATTGAGGGATAATCCCATATTGTCTGGACCACAATAAACGACTGCATAAATTATCCAACACACGACACGTGGCCCAAGAAAAGACAAAGGTAAGGCGAAAAATAAAGAGACCTCTAAAAACAGACGAATCTTTCTACTTTATTAAAAGTCTTCTTTACTTTATTAAAGTTTATTTAAAAGAAAGGAAACATGTTTATTATTTTTTCTTATCCTTTATCTTTTGTATTGAATTGTATTTTGACGTCCGACGATTATAAAACAGACAGACCATCTCACTTAAGAGATCATCTTCTCCTCTTGTAACATATCCAAGTCTTTGAAATAAATCTTTTTTCTTTTACAAAGTTTAACTTTCACAACTTTCCTAAATTCTCACCTAACCACATTTAACTTCTCACCTAACCACATCTAACTTTCCTCCATCCATGTTTCTCCTTCCCCGTACTTTGTAATTGGTATCAGAGCCTTGTAAAATAAAAAAGACTAGTATGAGATTTGATTATTCAAGATTTCAACCTTAGATTATAAGGATTATTTGGTGTTTTCTCGAGTTTGAGCTAGAATGAGATTTGATTATTTTCATGAGAGGAACGTGATGGTACGATCAGATTTTGAGGCTGAAATTATGTGATGATTCATGTGATGATTTTGAGTTACGGGACTTACACAATATGCCCCTAAATTATCTCGAGAGTATTCCATTTGTTTTCTGTGTTGATTGCCCTTATGTTGAATTGTGATATTCATTGAAATCCTGAAAAATTATTGAAATCTATTATATTGATTCATTGAGATATATTAATTGTTGATTTGGGCATCGTGTCATGAGATTTTAATATGGCACGGAGAATGGGCACCCATCGATAGTCCAAAATCCGATATATGGCTTGAGAATGCCTAGGGGGAGGTGAGGTGAGGTCTAGTGATCCATTGATGTGTTGTTGAGAAATTAATATTGATATAATGCTTGAGTATTTGCATTTGATTCGTATATATGGATTCATATTATTGCACTTTATTCATTGTGCTAATTATTTTTGAGCATCTATTCTTGTCATATGGTGTACTTCCCCGTATTTTCTTTTAGTGGCAAGTTAGCATGGATTTAGACGCTACGGATTATTTGGAGGATTTTAGAGTATGGAGTTTGAAAGATTATTGTTGTATAGATTGGCCATGTAGTTTATTTGGAGAGTTTTGTATTATTTTCGAGTGGAATCTAATTGTAATTATTATGAAAGTGTAAAATTTGGATTCGTTATATTTATTTTGTGGAATATAGATGCTCTATACAAATTGTTGAGGATTTAGTTTAGTTTTAATCGTAGTAGTGCCTCGTGTTTTGCGCGGGGTGTTACAATAATCATAATTTACATATTGAGAAAAAATCAGAAATAATATCAGTAAAATTAGTTCTACTTTAAATAGTTTAACCGATATTATGTTTGGATGGGTTAAGAGAATTGAAAAACATCATATCATAAACCAAAACTATGTAGAAAAGAAACTAGACTGTATTGAATTCAATTTAAACAATGTTGACCAAAAAATTAGTCAACTAGGATCAGTCTCAAATCTAGACTTAAAAGAGGAAACAAAAAAAAATTGAAAAAATATTAATAAAGATAGAGAATCATAAACAACCAAAACAAACAGGAATGAATCATCCGGGAGATAATGAAATTCGTAGATTATATTATGGTACAGAAGAAATACACATTCTTTAAATAGAAGAATATAATTATACTAAATACATACACGTTAAGAAAATATTAGACTATTGGATATATTTATATAAAGACCCAAATTTACATATTTTTTAAAGAAATAAACTCATTGAATAAATACAAACCACGTATTTGGAACATGAAAAATTACTAAAACATTTTCAATATGAAATAAATCAATATTCATCTAATGAAGAAGAAAATGATCCACCGCATATAGTAAACACTATAAGTGACGGAAAAAGAAAAGCTGAAGAACTACAAAAAGAATTCCATAACATAGAGGAATTTGAAAAATTTATATAAAACCCTGCAATAGACAAAGAAGATTTTCTTAAACCGTTATAATTACCGAACTCACCATGAAAAGACATGATTACCGAATAGTATGTAAATGGAAATTCGAGTACAGAGGTGTGCAGTTGAGGATTCTACGTTTCTTGGTGCTTGATTGTGCAAGGCTAAAAAAAAATTAAAAAAAATCCAAAGAAAAAAAAATCTTTCGAAATAGTAAATCAATTATAATCTATAACAAAACCGAGCGTCCGTGTAATACGCTAGTCGTTGTTATCGGCTTCCAACCTCAATACAAAAAAAACCTAAACTTTTAACTACACTTTTATGGAGTATAGAAGTAAGTCTGGGTATCGAATCCACAGAGAATGTTTTATAGAATTTAATTGATTTATTACTTCTAAAATAAAAATGAAAAAGATGATGATTGGGAAAATTTCTATTAAAAAATTACTTAAGAAAAACAAACTGAAAAGTGCAAAAGAAATTAGATCTGACAAATGGGAGAAAATAGGGTAGGGTACAATCCCTCAATCCTTAACAAATTAGCGTACAGAATACTAGAATCGTAAATTAAAATTATTGACTAGATCCGGTCTTTATACATTCTAAGCATTACATATATGAGGTTCAAGCCCGCATCATATGAAATCAAAGATAGATATAAAGCGGTGAATGAATCCAGTCTTTATATATTCTAAGCATTACGTATATGAGGTTCAAGCCCGCACCATACGAAATCAAAGGGAAATATAAAGAGGAGCTTTCACGATTCAATCAATATTTTAATTTAACCTCTATTTTCTACATAAATAATTTGCCTTGGATTGAGTTCATGTACCCCAACCCTTGGGAATTTAGCTACTCATGATTTGGTAAAAAAAAACAAATTCATACACAAAATTATGGATCTACAAGACATTATAAATAAATTGCAAATAATAAGACAAGAGAATGGAAATGAAATTACTTGAATTCAGCAACAAGAACGGAATTGGGATTCAGAAATTCTTACAAACTAGGATTCATGAAAACTCTTGAAGGAATAGAAAATTTGCTCTCAAAATCTAACCCTAAAATTCAATCTAGCACTTCTAACCTACTCCTAACCTAGCCTCTCTCTAGCAACTCCCCTTCAAATGATGTAGGTCATGGGCTTTTATAGCACAAAATCTCGAAATTGACAGCCAATAGTGCTTGTGGAACAAGTTTTCCAAGAGTTGCACTGCATTAAATGCATAATTAATGACAGAAATCCGCACATCCAGACTCTTCATTATCGCGCAACTTCAAAACATCGTAACTTCTTCACCGTAGCTCGGATTGAGGTGCCGTTTTTTCCAGTGTTCTTGTAATTTAGAGCTATTCAACTTTTTAGTTGGCCCCACCTACGGAATAAGGCTGAAAAATTACGAAAATGCCCTTCAACTCTCCATTTCTTGGTTTCTTTCACTGTTTTGCGTTCTCCTTCGCACTAACTTGCATGAAATACCTATAAAACACATGAGAAATACACAAAACAAGAAATACTTGCCAAAAAGGGTTAGTAGCATAAATAAGAGACAAATTCAAGCTAAATACACTGCACGAGATCATAAAAATACCGAAATTAAGGGGATAAATGTGAAGAATATGTGCATAACCACACCCCCTAACTTAGAACTTTGTGCGTCCCGAGCAATGTAAATGAATATTATCAAGGCTTTAATTCTTGAAAATTCCTTTATTAAAATAAAATTCCACTTTCGCAGGCAAGCGATTGCATTTAGCGTATGCAACAAGCCTTTAAACCCCTAGGTTACCCTAGTAGGACGAGTTTTGTCTCGTGAGGGTTTGCAGTGAATACACCCACAAAATTCTTTATTGACTCAAATAAATATCAAAATACTTAAAAATCGTACAATTTAAAATTTTCGAAAAATAATCACCATCAACTCATATTCAACTGTCTCAAACCATAGTGTGTGTGTGTGCAAAGACAAAAATTAAACCTCAAATTTCCACCGATTGAGCATTACGTTACTTTTCGAAAATTCGTTTTGATTCAAATTCTTACGGATGCACTCACAAACGAATCACTCGGATTGTGGTTATTTTCTCTCGGTATGCATGATATAAAGAGTAAATATAATGAACACAAATTCATGCATACAAAATTGAAAAGAAGGAAATTTATGGTGAAAAGATCTCATCATCAGAGTACGGTTATTAGGAAATGGGAACATCACCTCTAATTCACACCATTTAATCTCTCATTTTATCTTTTCATGTCTTAGCTCTCCACGCAGTAATTAGTTTCGCCATTCGGACTCAGTTAGGACTTTTCTTGGGGTTAAGGTGTAAAGGGTAAAATTGGGAATGGTAGGGAATGTTGGAATTGAAAAATGTCCTTATGATGTCCATTAGTGCTTTTTCGGGCATTTGCTCATTTTTCTCTTTCTCTTTCTTTTACAATTTTCATTTTTTTTTTACTATTTTTTTTTTCTTCTTGCACCTTTTTATTGCACAATTTGGACTTTATTTGATGAATATTTAATTTTCACAATTCCGGGTTATTTGGGTTTTTCGGGTTGTCAAACGAAAGGATAAATTTTATTTGGCTCAAATTGGGTTGCAAAGGGATAATTTTGTTTTTCACAACTTTTTATGGCTAATATTTTTGGGTAACTAACGAGGGCCTACTTCATTGTCCAAATTGCTAATCACATTACCATATGCATCTCGAGATTAATTAAGTTTAGAGATATATTTAGCACGAATTTCGAGACAACATTTCACACATTTCCCATAACCGATCAAAACAAAGGATTGAGATCATCAACGACTTATTAAAACGCTGAAAAGAACTTTGAGTTAATCATAAACTCGGATTGTTTTAAAAACTCATAAAAAATTGAAAGGCTCGAAATCTCACCGGGTTTGATCAATCTCCACACTTATTCGTAAAGTCATCAATTTTCTTTCAACTTCCATCTTTGGTCAATTTTGGCTTAGTGCAAATGATTTAACAATTTGAGACTTTAAATGGAATAAAGGTGATATTTTTGAAAAATTTAAATTCCAATTTTTATTTATTTTGAAGAAAAATATTTTTGACTTTTTTTCAAAATTTTTAATTTTTTTTTTAATTTTCTAAAAAAAACACACTTGGAAAGAACATGTGATCGAATCAATGAATCGGGAAGAATATCCCACACCCCCTAACTTAAATGTTGCATTGTCCTCAATGCAAATCAAGAACACAACATAAAGAGAGGAAAAGAAAGATATTACCCAAATGGAGCGATCCGTGACGAGTGTGAGTCCATTGAATCTACAAAACATGTTAGAACCAAGCATAGAAAAAAGAATAACAAAAACTTTAACTAATGACACTACACTATTAAAAACGAAAAGAAAAAGAAAAAGAAAAAAAAACTAATTATGTACAACCTACAATTTGAACGGCTAATAAATCATACACTAGAAGTCGAAAAATTTGAGGGTCCACCCAAAATACAATTTGACTTTGAGGGATTAATGGTGTACCCTCATTAGGATGCATGCCTCCCGAAAAGTAAGAATTCCGTTTGAAAAACGGAAGGCATGTGTGAGATGGAGAAAATGAACCATCACCAATTAAAAAATTTAACGGGATGATGGGGGGTTTGGGTGGTAGGTGGGACAAGTAAAATTGAGATCCAAGAAAAATATAATCACCTCCCAAAGATTTTTCAAGTAGTATGGGGAGAGGGGCACACAAAAAGGAACATTCCATATTAGAAAACAATTCTAGCAAAGTGTCTTTGTCGGTAAAAGGTGTAAACGTTTCAGAATTTTCAACCGACTCACAGGAATCTAGTGGTACTTCTAATGGTTCAATAACCGTGAACGAAAATGGTGATGAAATAAACTCAATCTCAAGTGATTCATCATCACTTGGAGATTGAATTTCAAGGGAGCAAGACTCACTTTCAATGATATGTTCTACAAAAATTTGAGGTGACACACAAGTCTCAACCTCCTCTTTGTTTTCCAAAATAGAACGCACATCATCGCAAAGTGTGACCATTTCCTTCACAAGACCATAATCGATATTCTTTGTGCTTTGGGTGGAAAGAAAATCCAGTACTCTTTTGGTTAGAAAAAGCGTGTATTCTTCCAAAGTAGGATCCCTTGGCTCTAGAACCTCGGATTCCTCTTTTGGTTGAAAACCTTTTATAGTTTCACAAATATTGGAGAAAAAATCTTCATTGGATTCCCCAAAATGATTTTTTTTTCGATATTCGTTTTCAAGCTTTTCATACGCAAGATTTAGAAAGGCCTCACCCATGATAATAGGCCGAGGCACAGATTCTTGAGAATAAATAATATAAATTTCTCTCCTATATTCATTTTGAAGCCTTTGACACTCCAGAGTTAGAACAGCCTCACCAACGGTAATAGGTCGAGCCGCGGACTCTTGAGAATAAAAAGTTTGAAAACGATTACCATATGAACCATTATAATTACCGAACTCACCACGAAAAGACATGATTACCGAATAGTATGTAAATGGAAATTCGAGTACAAAGGTGTGCGATTGAGGATTCAACGTTTCTTGGCGCTCAATTGTGCAAGGCTACAAAAAAGGTTAAAAAAAATACCAAAGAAAAAAAATCTTTTGAAATAGTAAATCAATTATAATCTATAACAAAACATTCCCCGGCAACGGCGCCATTTTGATCGAGTGGAAAAATCGAGCGTCCGTGTAATACGCTAGTCGTTGTTATCGGCTTCCAACCTCAATACAAAAAAAACCTAAACTTTTAACTACACTTCTATGGAGTATAGTAGTAAGTCTGGGTATCGAATCCACAGGGAATGTTTTATAGAATTTAATTGATTTATTACTTCTAAAATAAAAATGAAAAAGATGATGATTGCGAAAATTTCTATTAAAAAATTACTTAAGAAAAACAAATTGAAAAGTGCAAAAGAAATTAGATCTGACAAATGGGAGAAAATAGGGTAGGGTACAATCCCTCAATCCTTAACAAATTAGCGTACAGAATACTAGAATCGTAAATTAAAATTATTGACTAGATCCGGTCTTTATACATTCTAAGCATTACATATATGAGGTTCAAGCCCGCATCATATGAAATCAAAGATAGATATAAAGCGGTGAATGAATCCAGTCTTTATATATTCTAAGCATTACGTATATGAGGTTCAAGCCCGCACCATACGAAATCAAAGGGAAATATAAAGAGGAGCTTTCACGATTCAATCAATATTTTAATTTAACCTCTATTTTCTACATAAATAATTTGCCTTGGATTGAGTTCATGTACCCCAACCCTTGGGAATTTAGCTACTCATGATTTGGTAAAAAAAAACAAATTCATACACAAAATTATGGATCTACAAGACATTATAAATAAATTGCAAATAATAAGACAAGAGAATGGAAATGAAATTACTTGAATTCAGCAACAAGAACGGAATTGGGATTCAGAAATTCTTACAAACTAGGATTCATGAAAACTCTTGAAGGAATAGAAAATTTGCTCTCAAAATCTAACCCTAAAATTCAATCTAGCACTTCTAACCTACTCCTAACCTAGCCTCTCTCTAGCAACTCCCCTTCAAATGATGTAGGTCATGGGCTTTTATAGCACAAAATCTCGAAATTGACAGCCAATAGTGCTTGTGGAACAAGTTTTCCAAGAGTTGCACTGCATTAAATGCATAATTAATGACAGAAATCCGCACATCCAGACTCTTCATTATCGCGCAACTTCAAAACATCGTAACTTCTTCACCGTAGCTCGGATTGAGGTGCCGTTTTTTCCAGTGTTCTTGTAATTTAGAGCTATTCAACTTTCTAGTTGGCCCCACCTACGGAATAAGGCTGAAAAATGACGAAAATGCCCTTCAACTCTCCATTTCTTGGTTTCTTTCACTGTTTTGCGTTCTCCTTCGCACTAACTTGCATGAAATACCTATAAAACACATGAGAAATACACAAAACAAGAAATACTTGCCAAAAAGGGTTAGTAGCATAAATAAGAGACAAATTCAAGCTAAATACACTGCACGGGATCATAAAAATACCGAAATTAAGGGGATAAATGTGAAGAATATGTGCATAACCACACCCCCTAACTTAGAACTTTGCGCGTCCCGAGCAATGTAAATGAATATTATCAAGGCTTTAATTCTTGAAAATTCCTTTATTAAAATAAAATTCCACTTTCGCAGGCAAGCGATTGCATTTAGCGTATGCAACAAGCCTTTAAACCCCTAGGTTACCCTAGTAGGACGAGTTTTGTCTCGTGAGGGTTTGCAGTGAATACACCCACAAAATTCTTTATTGACTCAAATAAATATCAAAATACTTAAAAATCGTACAATTTAAAATTTTCGAAAAATAATCACCATCAACTCATATTCAACTGTCTCAAACCATAGTGTGTGTGTGCAAAGCCAAAAATTAAACCTCAAATTTCCACCGATTGAGCATTACGTTACTTTCCGAAAATTCGTTTTGATTCAAATTCTTACGGATGCACTCACAAACGAATCACTCGGATTGTGGTTATTTTCTCTCGGTATGCATGATATAAAGAGTAAATATAATGAACACAAATTCATGCATACAAAATTGAAAAGAAGGAAATTTATGGTGAAAAGATCTCATCATCAGAGTACGGTTATTAGGAAATGGGAACATCACCTCTAATTCACACCATTTAATCTCTCATTTTATCTTTTCATGTCTTAGCTCTCCACGCAGTAATTAGTTTCGCCATTCGGACTCAGTTAGGACTTTTCTTGGGGTTAAGGTGTAAAGGGTAAAATTGGGAATGGTAGGGAATGTTGGAATTGAAAAATGTCCTTATGATGTCCATTAGTGCTTTTTCGGGCATTTGCTCATTTTTCTCTTTCTCTTTCTTTTTCAATTTTCATTTTTTTTTTTACTATTTTTTTTTCTTCTTGCCCCTTTTTATTGCACAATTTGGACTTTATTTGATGAATATTTAATTTTCACAATTCCGGGTTATTTGGGTTTTTCGGGTTGTCAAACGAAAGGATAAATTTTATTTGGCTCAAATTGGGTTGCAAAGGGATAATTTTGTTTTTCACAACTTTTTATGGCTAATATTTTTGGGTAACAAACGAGGGCCTACTTCATTGTCCAAATTGCTAATCACATTACCATATGCATCTCGAGATTAATTAAGTTTAGAGATATATTTAGCACGAATTTCGAGACAACATTTCACACATTTCCCATAACTGATCAAAACAAAGGTTTGAGATCATCAACGACTTATTAAAACGCTGAAAAGAACTTTGAGTTAATCATAAACTCGGATTGTTTTAAAAACTCATAAAAAATTGAAAGGCTCGAAATCTCACCGGGTTTGATCAATCTCCACACTTATTCGTAAAGTCATCAATTTTCTTTCAACTTCCATCTTTGGTCAATTTTGGCTTAGTGCAAATGATTTAACAATTTGAGACTTTAAATGGAATAAAGGTGATATTTTTGAAAAATTTAAATTCCAATTTTTATTTATTTTGAAGAAAAATATTTTTGACTTTTTTTCAAAATTTTTAATTTTTTTTTTAATTTTCTAAAAAAAACACACTTGGAGAGAACATGTGATCGAATCAATGAATCGGGAAGAATATCCCACACCCCCTAACTTAAATGTTGCATTGTCCTCAATGCAAATCAAGAACACAACATAAAGAGAGGAAAAGAAAGATATTACCCAAATGGAGCGATCCGTGACGAGTGTGAGTCCATTGAATCTACAAAACATGTTAGAACCAAGCATAGAAAAAAGAATAACAAAAACTTTAACTAATGACACTACACTATTAAAAACGAAAAGAAAAAGAAAAAGAAAAAAAACTAATTATGTACAATCTACAATTTGAACGGCTAATAAATCATACACTAGAAGTCGAAAAATTTGAGGGTCCACCCAAAATACAATTTGACTTTGAGGGATTAATGGTGTACCCTCATTAGGATGCATGCCTCCCGAAAAGTAAGAATTCCGTTTGAAAAACGGAAGGCATGTGTGAGATGGAGAAAATGAACCATCACCAATTAAAAAATTTAACGGGATGATGGGGGGTTTGGGTGGTAGGTGGGACAAGTACAATTGAGATCCAAGAAAAATATAATCACCTCCCAAAGATTTTTCAAGTAGTATGGGGAGAGGGGCACACAAAAAGAAACATTCCATATTAGAAAACAATTCTAGCAAAGTGTCTTTGTCGGTAAAAGGTGTAAACGTTTCAGAATTTTCAACCGACTCACAGGAATCTAGTGGTACTTCTAATGGTTCAATAACCGTGAACGAAAATGGTGATGAAATAAACTCAATCTCAAGTGATTCATCATCACTTGGAGATTGAATTTCAAGGGAGCAAGACTCACTTTCAATGATATGTTCTACAAAAATTTGAGGTGACACACAAGTCTCAACCTCCTCTTTGTTTTCCAAAATAGAACGCACATCATCGCAAAGTGTGACCATTTCCTTCACAAGACCATAATCGATATTCTTTGTGCTTTGGGTGGAAAGAAAATCCAGTACTCTTTTGGTTAGAAAAAGCGTGTATTCTTCCAAAGTAGGATCCCTTGGCTCTAGAACCTCGGATTCCTCTTTTGGTTGAAAACCTTTTATAGTTTCACAAATATTGGAGAAAAAATCTTCATTGGATTCCCCAAAATGATTTTTTTTTCGATATTCGTTTTCAAGCTTTTCATACGCAAGATTTAGAAAGGCCTCACCCATGATAATAGGCCGAGGCACAGATTCTTGAGAATAATTAATATAAATTTCTCTCCTATATTCATTTTGAAGCCTTTGACACTCCAGAGTTAGAACAGCCTCACCAACGGTAATAGGTCGAGCCGCGGACTCTTGAGAATAAAAAGTTTGAAAACGATTACCATATGAACCATTATAATTACCGAACTCACCATGAAAAGACATGATTACCGAATAGTATGTAAATGGAAATTCGAGTACAAAGCTGTGCGATTGAGGATTCAACGTTTCTTGGCGCTCAATTGTGCAAGGCTACAAAAAAGGTTAAAAAAAATACCAAAGAAAAAAAATCTTTTGAAATAGTAAATCAATTATAATCTATAACAAAACATTCCCCGGCAACGGCGCCATTTTGATCGAGTGGAAAAATCGAGCGTCCGTGTAATACGCTAGTCGTTGTTATTGGCTTCCAACCTCAATACAAAAAAAACCTAAACTTTTAACTACACTTTTATGGAGTATAGTAGTAAGTCTGGGTATCGAATCCACAGGGAATGTTTTATAGAATTTAATTGATTTATTACTTCTAAAATAAAAATGAAAAAGATGATGATTGGGAAAATTTCTATTAAAAAATTACTTAAGAAAAACTAACTGAAAAGTACAAAAGAAATTAGATCTGACAAATGGGAGAAAATAGGGTAGGGTACAATCCCTCAATCCTTAACAAATTAGCGTACAGAATACTAGAATCGTAAATTAAAATTATTGACTAGATCCGGTCTTTATACATTCTAAGCATTACATATATGAGGTTCAAGCCCACATCATATGAAATCAAAGATAGATATAAAGCGGTGAATGAATCCAGTCTTTATATATTCTAAGCATTACGTATATGAGGTTCAAGCCCGCACCATACGAAATCAAAGGGAAATATAAAGAGGAGCTTTCACGATTCAATCAATATTTTAATTTAACCTCTATTTTCTACATAAATAATTTGCCTTGGATTGAGTTCATGTACCCTAACCCTTGGGAATTTAGCTACTCATGATTTGGTAAAAAAAAACAAATTCATACACAAAATTATGGATCTACAAGACATTATAAATAAATTGCAAATAATAAGACAAGAGAATGGAAATGAAATTACTTGAATTCAGCAACAAGAACGGAATTGGGATTCAGAAATTCTTACAAACTAGGATTCATGAAAATTCTTGAAGGAATAGAAAATTTGCTCTCAAAATCTAACCCTAAAATTCAATCTAGCACTTCTAACCTACTCCTAACCTAGCCTCTCTCTAGCAACTCCCCTTCAAATGATGTAGGTCATGGGCTTTTATAGCACAAAATCTCGAAATTGACAGCCAATAGTGCTTGTGGAACAAGTTTTCCAAGAGTTGCACTGCATTAAATGCATAATTAATGACAGAAATCCGCACATCCAGACTCTTCATTATCGCGCAACTTCAAAACATCGTAACTTCTTCACCGTAGCTCGGATTGAGGTGCCGTTTTTTCCAGTGTTCTTGTAATTTAGAGCTATTCAACTTTCTAGTTGGCCCCACCTACGGAATAAGGCTGAAAAATGACGAAAATGCCCTTCAACTCTCCATTTCTTGGTTTCTTTCACTGTTTTGCGTTCTCCTTCGCACTAACTTGCATGAAATACCTATAAAACACATGAGAAATACACAAAACAAGAAATACTTGCCAAAAAGGGTTAGTATCATAAATAAGAGACAAATCCAAGCTAAATACACTGCACGGGATCATAAAAATACCGAAATTAAGGGGATAAATGTGAAGAATATGTGCATAATCAATAGTCGACATTACTTTTATAAGTGTAAGTAATACTTCTACAAGTGGAATTAAAGAAGAGGAACCAAATCCTTTTTTTTAAGAAGAGATGATCTAAATAAACATAACGTATCACAAAATGTTACATATCTTGATCTCATGCATATACTTTTTAAAGATAAAGAACAAACTATTGATGAATAAGCACAATCCATGTCTATACACATCACAAACTATAAAAATACATGGTCTAAAGAAATATTTTTAGACTACTTAGCTGTAACAATTCAAGGAGATGTGTTACAGTGGCTACAACAATGGGAAAAGTCTGAAGAAGGAAAACAACAAAAAGTTAAACTTCTACAAAATTTTAAGACTTTTGATGAAATATTAAAAGACTTTGTCAGACTAATAAAAGGAAATACAATAGGATATACTAGAGAACCCAGATTCCAAGAGGATGCACGTTACATATTATCTAAACTAGAATTATGTAATATAAGCCAATTTGAAGAATTTGTTGAACTATATAAAAAATATTATTTCGAGATCAATCCACCAAATAATAAATACTGGCTGAAACACTTTTTTTCATAAACTCCTAAATCCATAGGATGAAATATCTTTAAAACTTTATCCTGATTGGTTAAAACAAATCAATAAGGAAGATAATATTGGATTATGTATTGATTGGGTATTAAGACAAATATTCAAAAAATGGGTTGATGTAAAAGTGAAAAAGCAAGTAAAGAACCAAATCACAAATACTAAATCTGGATATAAATGTTGTGACAAAATTTTAAAAGAAAACTGGAAATAGGGTGTAATCCACCTAGCTCTTTCAAAACCTCTCGAAAGAGACAACTCAAATGGAAACCTTGAAAAAAGAAATCAACTTTTTTGAAGAATAAAAAATATATTCGAAAAAAGAAATTTTCTAATAAAAATACAACTGTAAAAGAGAAATGTAAATGTTACATATGTAACAAAGAAGGACATTATGCACCTGAGTGCTCGAAAAAGGAAAAAAGTGCAAAAAGAATGATAAAATTTCTTAAGGAACAAGAATTAGAAATATGCTTTGGAGATGAATTTACCGAAATCTCTGATAATGAAGAAATATTATATGAACTAGAATCAAAATAAGAATCATTTGTTGATGAAGTCATATTCATGTACAATATGATAGAAATGAGAGATAGTAATGAAAATGAATTACAAATACTGTAACTCTCAGAGATGTTGTTGGTGAAGAAATAACTTTCACTAATGAACAGTTACAGGAATTAAAAAACCAAAGACAACTCATAAAAACGGAAGATGTTTATAAATTATCAAAATTCAAAATATTCTCAACAAGAATATTTGAGAAATTTAATGGAAACACCACAGCAGGATCAACTGATGAAGGAACAATAAAAATTATATTATTTTATAAAAAGAAAATAAAGCATTGGAAGAAAAAACATCCAGAAATAAAATAAATTCATACTGGATTAATCCAAATATGTTTCACTGCCTTATTTAGACAAGGTATGGATACACATGTAGCAGTTCTGGTCATAGACAAAAGATTCAATAATCCAACTAATGCAATCATAGGGGGAGTAAAATCCAATTTAGTTAATAGAGTTATCTGGTTTAATATAAAACCAAATTTCTTTATCTCAATTGAAGTAACTAATATTGAGGATTCTATCAAAATAAAAATCCAAACCAAAGGAATAGTAATGAAAGACACTTCTAGAAATATGTCAATCCACTGGAAAATAATTCATGAATTGACTACACTATCACAAATAAACACACATTTTCTGGATATAAATCTAATAAAAATATTTGAACCGGACCATTTTATTCAGCCATCCAACCAAGATTGATGAATTGCTGAGATTTAGAAGTACCAAAACAATAGATACTACCAAAAATTACAGAAGAACCTGAAAAATTACAAAATAGTGTTGAACTTCAAGTTTCTGGAAATAATATTTATTTTAAAAATAAACACTCAGATTGGCAAAAGAATTTTCCAGAAAATGATTGGGAAAAACTAAAAGGTAAAAATCCTATTAATTTCTAAAAAGGAGAATCTAGCAAAACAATTTCTATGAACAATGTACAAGTTCTAATATTATCTAGAACAAATTACCAAAAAGATGAAAATATCAAATCTAGTCATATACATCACTTCCAAGTAAGAAGAGAAGAAATTATATTTTCTCCAAGCCATGGAAAGAAAGATACACTTATGTATTAGGATATTTTAATTTTGCTGGTTATAAACAATATAGCTTATGCAATCTTATAGACATAGGAGAAACAATATGTTCTTGTAGACCTAATGCCTTACCACCAGAAAAGTGGATAAAAATAAAAAATTCAATTGTTGTAACAGGAATTAATGGAATACAAAATTTTATTACTTTAAAAGCTCAAAGAGTAGCTATTTGGTTAAATGAAAAGAAATTTATTATTCCAAAAAATTCATGCTTTCCTGAAATGCATGGTGATTTCATTTTAGGAAACAACTTTATTTAAGAATATTTACACATATACATCAACATTGGATCAATTAGTTTAACTCTAAATAAAGAGTTAGTAGAAATACCTCTACTTCAATAACATAAATATAAATGTGAGAAAGGTTTTTCTCCGGTCAAAAAAGGATACATGACTCCCATAATTAAAGCCTTAGAAGAAACTAATTGGCTATATACTATTTTGGAAGATAGTTTTAGTGAAAACCCAATAAAATTATGTGATAAAAGCCCAAGATATTATAATCTCAAACTAAGGGATCCCAACATTATCATACGAATCAAACCCATGATTAATTCCATACAAGATATGGATGAATTTGATAACCAAATCAAAGAATTATTAGAAGCAAAACTTATTGAAGAAATAATATGTCCTCACTCTAGCCCTGCATTCATGGTGAGAAAACACAGTGAAGTCAAAAGAGGAAAAACTAAAATGGTTATAAATTACAAAATACTAAATGAACAATTAGAATTTAATGGATGTTTTATTCCAAGAAAAGATGTATTTATTAGTTAAACTAAAGGAAAAAAGATCTTTAGTAAATTTGATTGCAAATCCGAATTTTGCCAGTTAAAATTAACTGAAGAATCAAAACCACTAACTGCTTTTAGTACCCCTAGAGGATACTACCAATGGACCACAATGCCCATTGAATTAAATAGGGCAATTTACAGTTAGGTCCATTGGTAACAATTTTTAAACATTTAAGGACAATTTACAATTAGGTTCACTTGTTATGCCACTAGCGTGGACTTTTACAAGAAGACAATTAGTGGACCTAATTGTTTAAAATTTGTCAAAATTCCTTTAGTGTTTAAAATTTGTTTGTGAGGGACCTAAGAGTACTTTCCCCAATTAAATATAGCTCCACAAGTATTCCAAAGATGGATGGACAATATCTTTAAAGACCTTAAAGATTTTTATATTGATAATATTCTTGTGTTTTCAAAAACAATTGAAGAACATAGAAAACATCTAAAAATATTATGTGAAAAATTCCAAAAACATGGAATTATTCTATCCCCAAAGAAAATTGAAGTTGAAAAAACAGAAATTGACTTTCTTGGCATAATCCTTAACTAAGACAGATTACAACTACAAGATCATACAATCTCTAAAATAAGAGATTTTGATGAAAATATTCCAGATAAAAAACAATTACAAAGTTTTTTGGGAATCCTAAATTATGGAAGAAATTTCATACAAGGGTTATCTAAAAAAGAATTACCACTTCTAGAAAAACTCAAAAAGAGTGATACATTTATATGGAATGAACATGGTACAATGTCAGTAAGAAAAATAAAAATTGACATAATTACAAATTGTCCTAAAGTTTATTTTCTGCAAGAGGAGGATAAATTACTATTAGAAACAGACACTTCTGATCATTGCCGGAGATGTGTTATCAAAGAAATTCCATCCCAATATTTGAAAGAATCCACTTCCAATATATTAGTTATCCGAGGAAGAAAATGCCCAATACCTAAAAACATTCAGGCATAAGAATTAATATGTGGATATAACTCAGGTAAATTCAAACCCAATGAATTAAACTATATCATTTTCAAAAAAGTATTACTAGTAATAAAACTTGCTATTAAAAAATTTCATATCTTTTTAGCCCCAGAAGATTTTTTTGTCAGAACTGATATCCAAGCAGTTACAGACTTCCTTACAAACAAAAAAAATATTATAGAAGGAAGAAGACTTGAATGGTATAAACAAATTGCAAATTATCCCTTTGAAGTTGATAATTTGAAAGGTACTAATAATTTTCTTGCAGATTATCTTAGCAGGAATTTTGTGGAAGGCCACTAAATAAGTGGGCTAACAAATCAAATGAAATTTGTTTGTTTCTGGATGGAAGACCCTAACAAAAGGGAAGAAACACAAGGAGAATGGATAACAATTACTAAAAAATCAAGAACCTAAAATATTGCATCATCTTCTAATACACAATCTAAACCAAGATATGTGTATGTTGTCTTCAGTGGATGCCAACCAGGCTTCTACTATAACTGGTTCAATGTCATTCCCAAATAAATGGGTATCTTGGAGCATGCCATAAAAGATATGATAATATCCAGGAAGCAATGGCTGGATGGAAAAAATGGATGCAATAATTAGACTCTCCCAATTTAATACACTAATTTTCAAAACTTTAAACATAGGAAAAGCCTCCTGCAACTGAAGTAAAAGATTTTTATAATCCAAGGATTCCTTATGAAGTGTATGGACCTTTTAATGAAGCATGGAAATCCCATATTTTAGATAAAAAGAGTGACTTTAGAAAAAAATATGAGTATTTTAGTTGACAAAATTATTGAACAAACAACAGTTCTTGATCAACTTTAAATCCTTAGTCTTCCAGTATTGAAATAATTAAATTATGAAAATGAAGACTTTTCTCTTGAAAATATTAATATTTTTTTAGCAATAACAGAGGATTTTCAGAGGATTTTCTTGAAAATATGAAAATATGAAAATTAAGTCTATCTCTTGAAAATTATGAAAATATTAATACTATTCAGAGGATTTTCTTGTTTGAAAAAACAAAACAACTTCTTCCCTGGCCAGTATTTCAATAAGAATTTTCACCAAAAATTGAAGGTTAGGATGAAAAGATAAAAATTCTTTTAATCCAATTTTCTGATAAAATCAATCATGCTGATGAAATCAATCAGTATGATGATATACCAAAATTATACTTCTTCACAAAAGATAATTGGGATATTGAACCAATTGAATGGGGATTAGTAAATGAACTTATATTCCCAAGTACTTTATCGAAAGATTTTTCCAACTTACCTATGATGATAAAAATAAGGATTAATCATGTGGTTTATAAATATAAATATACCAGATACTTAAGTTTCCATATTTCCATCACCATTGGATGGAGAGTTACAGAAAGATTTTACCAACCATATCAGATATGGCATCTAAGAGCAAATGAGGAATATGAGGCGGGATGAGATTGATCAGAATGACTATGATCTCCCTATTAACTACACATGTACAAATTAGTACTGAACAAGAAGCCTAGTCAACATCTCAAATATAGCTAAATATTTTTATTTTCAACAAGAGATAAAATTTATAGTTACAGATGGAAGAAGACTCTTCATCACGGACCTTCCTACCAACTATTCTGTCTCCCCTGAGCAAAAAGCCGAGGTGATTCAATTTCTTGCAAACCTCAAGAACAAAAGTAAATTGGATGTCCTCTATGAATTCTTAAGTGATGTAGAGGAATATGAAGAAGCACTTCTACATCACCATAACCAAAGTTCAATTGATAGCATCTCAGTGGATTTCATTAGAGAAACTAACATAGCAAATGCAATGGAGGGATAACCCATATTTTTTGGAACATAATACACGACTGCACAAATTATCCAGCACACGACACGAGGCCTAAGAAAAGACAAGGGGAAGGCGTTGAACAAACAGACGTCTAAAAACAAACAAATCTTTTATTAAAAGTGTTCTTTACTTTATTAAAGTTTCTTTAAAAGAAAGCAAGCATGTTTATTATTTTTTTCTTATCTTTTATCTTTCTGTATTGAATTTTATTTTGGCGTTCGACGATTATAAAACGGACAGACTAACTCACTTCAGATATCATCTTATCCTCTTGTAACATATCCAAGTTTTTATAATTAATCTCTTTATTTTACAAAGTCTAACTTTCATTACTTTCCTAACTTCTCACCTAACCACACCTAACTTTCCTCCATCCATATTTCTCCTTCCGGATACTTTGTAATCGCCACTTGTGGACTTATAAAAAGAAAAAAAATGAGGGGTCTATTTGTGTAATTATTTAATATATTTGATCTTTTACGTTTTTTAGTTTTTGATTTTAATACTTCGCATTAGAAAATATAGATACTTTAGTTGAATTTTATTCAAAATATCCATATATGACTATGTCTTAAAGATCTTCCATTCTCATGGAACCCCTTGTGATGAGATTGATTTGGGATACATGGTCATATCCTTGTTTTTTTTATAATGCTATTCTTGTTGTTGAGATCTTTATATATGTATTTTGATTTATTTTGTTAGGACATTAAAGATTATTCTATGTTCACTTGTTGGGTTATACATATAAATGTATGCATATCATTTCAATTGTTCTTGCATATATCGAATTTTAGGGACGATATACTCTTTTAATGAGCCGTTTAATGTTCATTCTTCTTTCTTAGATTTTTCCGGGTAAGAGGTTAACGAGGTGACATAGAGTTCAAGGAGGTTTAATGCATAGATTTAGAAGTTGGAGTCCTTATTATTTTACTTATTGTTCATATAATGCAAATATTGTCATGATATTATATTGGTGTGGGTATTGTTACATCGAGGAGTTTTGTGACAACGACAAAGATTCAATGAAATTTTATGTTCAATATCTATTTTTTGACAATCACAGAGAGTTGATGAAAGTTAATGTTCAATATGTGTGTGTGTGTGTGTGTTGTAATTACTTGTTATGACGATGATTAATGAACTAGTTTATAATAAAAAATTTGTGGTGTATGGTTAAGAAGTCGAGGAATATTAAATTGATGTGGAGGTCTTTGAAAGGCTATGTGTTAATTCCCACGGGCTAGTTTGTAATTAATTAATTTTTTGGCCCTTACACCGAGCTCTAAGTAAGACTTTGTTTAGCGATGTGTAATTTTTTGGCATTAGAGCTTACGTTATTAGATTTTGTACTTTTTAGGAGGCAGTAGGAGTGAGATGTAGATTGAGCATTAATATGTGTGCAATCCATGTTAGGTTTGAGATGTCTTTTAGGAATCATGGCAATTTTTATCGGCGAAGATGATGAGGTGTCTGTGGTGGTAGAGGACGAGAGTCATTCTCGAACTTGTGTTGTATCCTTCACTTATCTGTGCAATCTAATAACATAATATAATTTTGGTGTCTCTTTAGAGAGAATTGACACTTGTCCACTCACATAAAGTTGCCATGTGGCTTATCTAATAAATGCTAACCCATTAAAATAGAGCCTTTAAAAAATAGCCCATACGTGGCTTTTTCGTTTCCCCATCCAAACTTTTCAAATTTTAAAGATATGTCTAGACTCCTCGGTTTCTACCTCTCTTTATATCTCCTTAAAATCATCCCTCCGCTCCAATTCATGTTCACGATCCTTCCTCTATTTTTCTGTTCTCATAACAAAAAAAGAGGACTTCTTTTTTCTGTATGGGTTTCGACTGATTTGTGGTTTTGGGTTTGGTTCATCAGATTTGATGGATACTGAAGGAAGATCAGTCGCTGGTTCTCATAATAGGAATAAGTTTGTTCTCATCAATGCAGATGAGATTGGAAGAGTAAGTCTCATTTTTTGTCTTTTCTGTATTAACTAAACAAGAATTTCAAATGCGTTTCAAGTAAATTTCCTTTAAATGGAGTGTTGGTGCCTTTTTATTTTATTATATATATATTTTTTAATTTTATAGAGACCCGTTTTCTTCTTTTTAGTTTCATGTTCATTACTCTAGGTTACTTCGATTCTTATTTTTTTACTTAATTAGAATGTCTACTTAATGCATCTTATTGGAGAGTAGTGTGTAAATGTGATGTGGTATTTCTATCTAGATTTGAGTTAGTGGTCTTCATAAATTGGATCCCTTTTTCTTTAATTTTTCCATGGTTTCTAAGATTTCATTTTGTGTTCATATATCTTTATTTTTACTTTGGGAATTACCATGACAATTTTTTGGAGATTAACCCTGTTCACAATCTCAGTTTCCTTTGATGAAGTCTTTATAGTTCCTTCTAAAGGAGAGAGAATTGACGCGAGTAAACATGTGCCTTCTATGAACAGAGTTGGGTG
This sequence comes from Sambucus nigra, assembly GCA_949130495.1. Taxonomy (NCBI): domain Eukaryota; kingdom Viridiplantae; phylum Streptophyta; class Magnoliopsida; order Dipsacales; family Adoxaceae; genus Sambucus; species Sambucus nigra. Next base: position 228,688,165 of record OX422219.1, read on the forward strand.
CTGTTCAAATTAAGGTTTAGAACCGTGTTGAGCTGTGTTTTAGGGGATTTGGCTGGTTAATTTGCTGCATTTGTTTTTTTTTCACCATGATTGTGTAATAAGTTGTTGCCCTTCTTATTTAATGAGTACATTTCATAAAAAAAAAGACTGTGTAATATTTTTCTCAAAAACATGTATATCAGAAGATAAGTCAGATTTGATTTTAAAAAGCATGCGTATATATATATATATATATATATACGCATGCTTTGAAGCACAAAATTTAAGCAAGACAATTTTACCTCAATTAGAAAGCTTTTTGCCTCTCTAATGACACTATTCATGTTTAGTTGCTAGGTTGTTTTCACTGTATCAGCTATTGTGTTTGCTATGCTCACTGTCGAGTATCATATTTTTAAGTCTTCTTATTTTTTTTCCTGATACTATCGGCACACACAGGTTACACACATACATTGTGTTTGTTGTAGATGGATGGCATCTTTATTTAATTTATTTTTTCTGAATTCGAAAATCACTTTCAAGTTCTTTTATCTAAAACTTCATTTGTTTTAATGTTTTATTTTCCCCTTTTCATCCGATCCCAAGAAAATTTATGAATAATTTATTGGATGATATAAATGATTCAATTAATAATAAGAAAATCATGAAAAGTATAGTAGAGATTCATACGACATGAAAATTTTTGTTAGATATGAACACTACATGAATATGTGTTTTTTTAACTAAAAAACAACACGACAATGATTTTTTGAACACGAACATGACATATTTTGTGTTTTTACCTAGCATGATTTCATAAATTTTATAATTACCTAAAATTTATGATCAATTAAACCATAGGCGCGATAACTAATTGCAGACATTGATTACTAGGAATAAAAGTTATAACACACTGTCATCGCGTTATAAAAACAATATCATGTTCAAACTTTGAGTTTTAAAAATATATTTACTAGCACCTTATAGTTAAGTAAATATGTTTAATTGTGTTGAAAAATTTAGTGACTATATTTACATCTAATCTAAATTATATTAGACAAATGTAGTGTCTATGTTAGACAAAGTTATATCATTCTTTTAGATGATACTTTTTTCTTTCTTTCAATTTGAAAAAAAAATATAATTGATGACAATTCTTTTTCTTTTAATTTTAAGAAAGACATGTGTGTGTATTAATTTTTTTAAAAATTAAAATTATAGAAATTGATATAAAGAAAATTTTAATGCGCCCGCGCATCGCGCGGGGTTGAAATCTAGTGAATATAATGATGATTGATGAACTAGTTATAATTGAACTTTTGTGATGTATGCTTAAGAGGTCGAGGAAAATTACATTGATGTCAAGGTCCGTGAAAGGGTGCGGTCATGACCTTTTGCTACTTGATCCAATTAATTTTATAATCCTAAGTGTAGTCACACTGATCTCTAAGTCAGGCTGGGTTCCTGACGTGTAAATTTTTGGCGTTGGAGCATTAAACTATTAAATTTTGTATTTTTAGGAGTTACGAGTGTGGTGTAGACTATGTCATCCTGATCTCAGACGTGATAAAGTCTCACTAGGGTCCCACGGCGGTGGTGCCCACACTCGAGGGAGAATTCACCCACGTGCTTTGTTCTTGCCCAAGGCAAAAAGGAGAGTATAATAGACCAATGGGGGTGAAAGTGTTGTGTGTGATAGTATAGAACTCAAAGTCAACAACCTATTTTTAATAAAAATAATTGAAAAAAACTCAAAGTCACTATCCTGAAATGAACATCGATCATCCTTTGATCATAGTGTCATCACGGAATGACGATTTTTTCAAGAACCTCTCTACCCCAGAATGAGCATTGATCATCCTTAGATCCTAGTCTCACTAATGGAATGATAGTTGATTCGACACACGGGATATTTATACACAACTTTCCCCATGTTTTTCCTTCCACGACTCGATCATATGCATTACACCATTCTTATCACTCCTATTGGCGTTTCTATTTTTTATATCTTTCTCTTTTTAATAAGCGCACCCGTAGAGGGGCTCTTTGGAAGCTGTAATATTCATCTCCTCATTTCTTATAGGTCTCTCCAGAGATTCTGACTCTTCCCTTAGTCAAGAGAGTTGATATTCTTTTTAGAAACCTACTTTCATGTCGCTCATGATTTTCATGTCGTTTCACTCTCGAGAATGAAAAACATGGAAATTATAGCTATGTGAATTATCTTTTCAATGACATAAGGCGTGTGCGAATCAAACACTCCTTTGGGAAGAAAATCTTGGAAAATGAAACTTCGTTTGGGAGATGCAAAGTCCCTGCCAATCGACAGATCATCCATTACTTGGCAGCGAAGGCCGCTCACATGGCGATCTGAGAAGAGCGTGCGTGCGTTCAAATAGAGATATTATTTAATCAAACTCAGTTTTTGTCAATTAAGTCCTAAACATGCATCTATGTGTGATTGACTAAGATGATGAAACATGCAAGAACATTCAAACACACACATATGAGGAAAAATCCTCCAAAGGTTCAAAACAATTTATTTTCATTATAATATTGTAACATACGATTTCTCGAATTACAATGAAAATACAGTGACACAGAATTACTCGCAGGTGTCGAATCTATAGTCGGCGGCTGGAACTTTCCCTTTCCAGTAGAGTAGCAATGAAGAAGAAGGACGGTATTCTCCACAAGGGTATGATCAGACACACGATTGTGTTCTTGGGTTGCAAACAGATTCACAAGGGTTTGAAAAGTTATGTGAATCGAAACATGAGTCTTGGGACTCACAAAGGTGAAGACTTAGAGTATATAAGTCTCTGAAAATCGTCTGTATAAGTCCTGGAAAACAAATCCCCGAAGTTGGTTTATAAAAGAAAACCTGGGCCGAAAATATCTGAACACGATCTGCACGATTTTATCCCAGGCGGATCGGTCCGCTTCTGATCCGGACCGGTCCGAGGTCGGATCGGTTCCTTTTTGAATAGGACTTCTTCGGTTGGCAATTGATTTGGGGTTTACTGGTTTGAAGCATAAGCGAATCGATCCGAATTGAGGCGGATCGGTTCTTTTTCCAAACTGGCGGATCATTCCGGTGCGGACCGATTCCTTTTTTTAAACAGGCGGATCGGTCCGGCTGACTAGAAAACTGATTCCATGAATTCTTTGATATTCAGATCCGTTGATGACGATATGATCTTAAATTTCTTCAACGATGTAACGGCTTATGACATACACATAAATAATGGTCAAAATGTCCTTACAAATCTCCCCCTATGTCTATGCCGGTACAAACATAAAAAAACATCCGAATTATCAAATATTAAATTGCCTATACAAATATACCCTTCCATGAACCCAAAACTAAAAAGGTACAGATGAATAAGACTTGATCGTTTGTTCTTCAACTCTTCAGGAATCTCAATGCTTTTCTCATCAGGGTGTGAAATTCAGAGATCATCAAAGAAGTACCTACACACATGAGACAAAGCAAATACCAAGTGACGTATCGAGTTTGAAATGAGATAAACAAAGATACCAATTTATGATGAAAGCATACTTTATCAAGCATACTTTATCAAGTCTCCCCATAAAAAGATCATTCTTTCTCCCCCTTTTTATGATATCCCAAAATAGACAAAAGAGAAGAATAAATCAAACAAGCAAAGCCGGGGTGTCACAAGGAATAAACTACTATTTTTGAAAATTTTCAAATTTGTTCAAACATAACAAAAAAAATCACACCATGAACGAACACAAAACAACCAAGTCGATGATAGCGTAAATGTAGGGGTGTGAAGAATTTCGATAGGCAAATCAATGCATACAAACATGACATATGTGCACGATGAATATCGGATACTCCTAACAAATGAACTCAAAATCTTCCTTTGGTGTAAAAAGTTGGAAATATTAGACATTGACTCAATCAAATCAACAAATCAAAGTACAAAGTGATTTCCACACCAATAACGTCCAAAACTATTTCATGCTTTTTCAGGACTGTCAAGGAAGTGCAAACCCGTTTATATTCTCCAACTAAAATCCCTCAGATTTATATTTTGAATAGAGGTGATCTAAATTCTCAAACTTTGGATAATTGATGGTGAAACCTTATGGCCCAAATATGGCATATATTGCTTTTTATTGCCTTTAATTTTTTCGGGGCTCTTTTAACCTCTTTGGACCTCGGATAATAAAATTCCTCTATTTTTAGGTCCTTTTGAACGGTGGCTTTTGCGCAAAGAATAGATAATCACCTTTCGCAGCCCCTCCCCTTTTTTAATTAAACATATTGTCTCACCAAAACGATTTTTACATGCATTCCAATCTTGTCAAGTTTTATCGCATATTGTAAGTTGTATAGACATAATTGAGATGAAAACACTCAAGCCAATATGTGATAGACAAGTGCAATAATCAAATAAATCCGGGCATGTGTGCAATAAATGAGATAGGAGTCAAACACGTAAAAAGATATCACTAATCACATCTCAAAGACTCCAAACAATGTAAAACACATGGATGAAATATTGTAGCGTCTCAAATCTCTATCAAACAGTCACATGGATAAATGTAATGAAGTTGTGACTTGGCTATCTTAAATGCTCATCCATAAAAGGTGTAAAAATAATACAAAAATATTTTTGTTCTTTTCTAAAATTTTTATAAAACGAAAATCTTTTTGGATTTTTCAAAAGAATAAATAAATAGCTGTACAACAAAACAATAATACATATAAAACACGCTAGTAATAGGAAGCATATGATATGAACATGAAAAAGCATCCTATTCTAGACAAAGACCAACCCCTCAGTCAACTGTGCAAATACCCAAAGACTTCCTAAGACTTTCAAATCTAAGGGCATCTAAAGGTTTTGTGAAAATATCGACTAAGTGACGGTCGGTGGGTATGAAACTCAGGGATGCGACTTTCTCCTCAACTAACTGACGTATAAAGTGCTCGCGTATCCTGATGTGCTTTGTGCACGAATGTTGAATTGAATTGCGGGATATGTGTATCGCACTCATGTTATCACAGGAAATAGTCATGGTGTCCTGTGAAATCCCATAATCCTCCAACATTTGATTTATCCATATAAGTTGCGTGCAACAACTCCTGGCGGCGATGTACTCATCCTCCACGGTGGGCAAAGAGATGGAGTTTTTCTTCTTACTCAACCAGGAGACAAGAGCAGAACCAAAATAGAAACACCCACCTGAAGTGATCCTACAACCATCTACATACCCGACCCAATCGACATCCGAATAGGCGGATAAACGGTCATCGGTATCAAAGGAATACCAAATACCGTATGAGAGAGTCCCACTCACGTATTTAATAATACGTTTTAGAGCAAGTAAATGTGACTCTTTTGGGGATGCCTGATATCGCGCACAGACTCTAACACTAAAGGCTATGTCGGGACGACTGGCAGTCAAGTAGAGGAGACTACCTATCATACTTCGATACAAGGTTTGATCTATGTCCTTGCCTGAAGCATCCTTACTAAGCTTGGTAGTGGTACTCATAGGTGTACGTGCATGCTTAGTGGAGTCTAAACTAAATTTCTTCACTAGGTCTCTAGCATACTTAGATTGGGAGATGAACATCCCATCCTCTAGCTGACGAACCTGGAGACCAAGGAAGAAAGTAAGCTCACCAACCATGCTCATCTCAAACTCACTTTTCATCTCCTCCTAAAAGTGATGAGCATGTTGGGAGCACGTGGATTCAAAGACTATGTCATCCACATAGACCTGGACAACCAAAATAGCACCGTCATCTCTCCTGACGAATAACGTCATATCAACTCTCCCTCTCTTGAAGCCACGGGCTAATAGATAGGAAGTAAGCCTCTCGTACCAAGCACGGGGTGCTTGCTTCAAACCATATAAGGCTTTCCTCAGATATTAGACGTGCTTCGGGTGCTTAGGGTCTTCAAACCCTTTTGGTTGTTCCACGTAAACCTCCTCCTGTAGAATGCCATTTAGAAAGGCACTCTTAACATCCATCTGATATAACTTGAAGCGCAGATGACATGCGATGGTGAGTAGTAAGCGGACGGACTCAAGCCTCGTAATAGGAGCAAATGTCTCCCCAAAGTATACACCTTCTATCTGTGTGTAGCTTTGAGAGACTAACCTAGCCTTGTTTCTGATTATGGTACCATTTTTATCCATTTTATTCTTGAAAATCCATCTGGTACCTATCACATTAGTCTCACTAGGTCGGGGGACAAGTTACCAGACATTATTCTTTTTAAACTGAAGTAACTCATCCTGTATGGCAGATATCCAATGTTCATTCGAGAGTGCTTCTTTGTGATTCTTGGGCTCAACTTTGGACGTGTAGCAAAAATGGCTAACAACATTCTCGAGCTGATCACGAGTCTTGACCCCTAGTGTGGGATCACCAACAATGGCAGAAAGGTTATGACTCTTGCGAACCCAAGCAGGTGTGTCCCCTAACACAGGAGTAGGGTCCACAGAGTGTGGGTGAGGTGAAAGTAAATTAATGCCCGAAACATCCTCATCCTCACACGGAAGGCTAGAATCAATAAACGCCGAAGGTTCGTCATCTTGCACGGTGATGGTTATTGACTCCATAACCTTAGAGCTCTTCAGGTTAAAAACCTGGTACGCTCTACTATTCGACGAATACCCTAGCAGTATTCCCTCGTCGCTTCGGGAGTCAAACTTTCCTAATTGCTCTCTATCCCGTAGGATGTAGCATTTACTCCCAAAAATATGGAAATATGCAAGGTTGGGTTTCTTTCCAGTCCACAATTCATAAGGCGTCTTAAGTGTGTGTGGACGCAGGTAAACCCTATTCACCGTGTGGCATACAGTAGACACCACCTCTGCCCAAAATCTCCTAGACACGCTACGACCTAGAAGCATAGATCTAGCCATTTCTTGGATCGTCCTATTCTTTCTCTCAACAATCCCATTTTACCGAGGAGTCTTCACAGCAGAAAACTCATGTTTGATCCCAAGGCTATCACAGTAAAGATCTACCTTTGCTTCCTTAAATTCCGTGCCATTGTCACTACGGATCCTATTAATAGTGACTCCGTGTTTATTTTGGAGGACACTGCACTTGGTCGTTAAAAATTCTACAGCATCAGATTTCTCTCTCAGAAAACCTACAATAGAATATCTGGAGAAATCGTCTACCATCACGAGGATATACCTCTTACCACCCAAACTCTCAGTACGAGTAGGACCCATAAGATCCATGTGAATCAGCTCAAGTGCTCGGGAAGTGGTAATGGAATGCAACTTCCTATGGGGGCTGCGAATTTGTTTTTCCAATTGACAGGGTCCACAAACCGTCGAAGTTGGCATTCCAAGTGATGGTAAGCCACGTACTAGGTCCTTTTTAGCTAAACGAGTCAGATCTCTAACGTTCATGTGACTTAGACGTTGGTGCCACAGATCCATAGGAGTGATTGTGGCGCTATTGCAGACGAGTGAGGATGTGGGCTCAATCCCATAGAAATTATCCTTTGTCCTCACCCCTCGTACTAAAAGTTTATCGGCTTGATTATCGACCTTACACGAGTCCCGGTCAAACTTTATGGCAAAGTCAGCGTCGCACAACTGGCTAATGCTGAGAAGGTTTTCTTTCAAACCTTTGATGTACAAAACATTCTCTATATTAGGGAATCCTGGTAACTCTACAATACCACGTCCTACAATGCTAGACTTGCTCCCATCTCCAAAGGTGACTATACCATCCTGATAATCCTCAAGAGACGTAAAAAATGAGTCATCACCTGTCATATGTATGGAGCACCCACTATCAAAATACCATTATGAGGTATTATGTACTTTGAGAGCGACATGAACAACAAAGGCCTTTTTATCTTTCTTAGGTACCCAAGTAGGGGTGACGTTTTGTTTACCTTTATTGTTGTTGGTTTTAGCCAGAATTTGAGAAGCATTCACTGACGGTAAAGACATCCGTTGGAATTCCTTCATCAAACTCTGTGATGTGGCAGCTAAAAACTCAACGCGCTCTCTCAGACTGGTAAAATTATCAGCATGCTATGGTGGGACAGTTGTACGTCGTGTCCGACCCATACTATAGAAAAACTCCCTGAGATGGCCTTTTCTTTTGCAATACGTACAAAAGAACACAGTCAAAGGCGGGCCTTGGTTTGCTTTTCTTGGTCGAACTCTCCTTCGAGGTTTTTAATGATGGTCATAAGGAGTCATAGTAAACTCAGGAACTGGTTCAGGTGCAATTTGGGACGTGGAGGCACCATCATAACCTATTCCCTTCTTATCACCAAAACCTAAAGCGGGGCCGAGGAGCATCTTTCCCATCTTCCCAGATCTGTCCTCGATTTGAACCTTGACTTCTCGTGCTCTCTCAAGATCACGAGTAAGATGGGCTACAAGGGCTTCAAGTTTCTTTCGAGTCTCCACGGAGGAATGGATCTCACTCGTAAGACTAGCCACTTGTTTAGATAAGTCCCCTCTCTCTTTCTCAAAATAACTCTCTCTCTCTATCTAAACAGACTCTCTTTCTCAACACAGACAGACTCTCTCTCTCTTAAGGTAGTGCAGGTGGATGACTCTCTCTCTCTCTCTCTCTCTCTCTCTCTCTCTCTCTCTCTCTCTTTTCTTATGTCTTCCTCTAAAGCGGTGATCCTAAGAACTAACGCTTTGTTACGCTTTTTAGTTTTAAAAGACTCAGAATAAAGCTCGGCGTAAGCGCGTTGAATATCACTCTCGCTCTCACTTGTGTCATCCTCCCCCTCACTCACATCGATCTCACTGTCGAGGTGTCCCTGTGAAGCAGCATCCTCATCGTCGTGAGGAGCACTAGAAGTACTCACATGACTAGCCATGAATGAAGTGAAGTTACACTCATGCGGTGACTCGTCTCCAGAAGCCACCGACTCGACCTCACTTTCATCGCTAAGGGTAGCATTAAGGACAGCTTTTCCCTTTTCTCTGTTCAGACGTGTGGCACACTCAAAGGCTCTATGACCCCTACCGTCACACTCAAAGCATCTCTTACTTTCTTTCTTAGGAGGATCTTTAAAAACTTTTTCATTTTCTTTTAAGACTTATTTTTCTCAAACTTCCTTTTATCTTTAAAATTACCATTTTTCTTGAATTGGATAATTCTCTTGAAGTTTTTAGCAAATAGGGCCAAATCATCTAAGTCAAAATCACACTCAGAATCTGACGTATCTGTCTCTCTTTTTCTAACTTCTCCATTATGAACACAATCGTTTTCAAAAATTAATTTTTCAGAAAATTGATATCTTAGAAAATTTTGCGGAAAATTAGGAATACGCGATAGATTAGCATAACCTGCTCTGATACCAATTTGAGAAGAGTGCATGTGCGTTCAAATAGAGATATTATTTAATCAAACTCAGTTTTTGTCAATTAAGTCCTAAACATGCATCTATGTGTGATTGACTAAGATGATGAAACATGCAAGAATATTCAAACACACACATATGAGGAAAAATCCCCCAAAGGGGCAAAACCATTTATTTTCATTATAATATTGTAACATACAATTTCTCGGATTACAATGAAAATACAGTGACACAGAATTACCCGCAGGCGTCAGATCTGTAGTCGGCGGCTGGAACTTTCCCTTTCCAGTAGAGCAGCAATGAAGAAGAAGGACGATCTTCTCCACAAGGGTATAATCAGACACACGATTGTGTTCTTGGGTTGCAAACAGATTCACAAGGGTTTGAAAAGTTATGTGAATCGAAACATGAGTCTTGGGACTCACAAAGGTGAAGACTTAGAGTATATAAGACTCTGAAAATCGTCTATATAAGTCCTGGAAAACACATCCCCTAAGTTGGTTTATAAAAGAAAACCTGGGCCGAAAATATCTGAACATGATTTGCACGATTTTATCCCAGGCGGATCGGTCCGCTTCTGATTCGGACTGGTCCGAGGTCGGATCGATTCTTTTTTGAATAGGGATTCTTCGGTTCGCAATTGGTCCAGGGTTTACTGGTTTGAAGCATAACCAGATCGGTCCGGCTTGAGGAGGATCGGTCCGTTGGCGGATTGGTTCGGTGCGGACCGGTTCCTTTTTTAAAATAGGCGGATCGGTCCGGCTGACCAGAAAACTGATTCCATGAATTCTTTGATATTCGGATCCGTTGATGACGATGTGATCTTGAATTTCTTCAATGATGTAACGGCTTATGACATACACATAAATAATGGTCAAAATGTCCTTACACGATCAACATGTGATTCCATAATAATTTTTTTCCTTTTACCCCCTTTCATCATTCTATAAATAAAAGTGTCATTTTCACTTCTAGGGACCTCGAAATCAGTGCTGATCCACCCCCTTTTTGATAAAAAACCCTATATTCTTTCCTTACACATCATCTACATCTTATATCTTTGTACATCGTCGACTTCCTACATTCTAAATAATTTATCACTTTCACTCTTTCCCATATTACCAAAAAGGAGAAGTTGGAGTCCCTACTCTCATTCATCACTCTCCACGCACATTTATTCTCATACAACAACACTTTTACCAATTCTCTCACATGTTCACATTCATGGCATCTCAAATTCATGCACTTACATTCACGTGCACATACACATACACATGCACAAGAGTAAGAAACCATGATTCATACTCACGAGAGACCAAAAGGGAAGAGGGAGTGCCTAACACCTTCCATCTCCATAATTTAGTCCTCGGTACCATTTATTTTTTTTATTTCGTCTACTATTATTTGCCTTATAGACTCTTTTAGGGATTATTTATTTTCCTTTACTTTTTTGATAAAATAGGTTAGCAAATATGAGTTTCACATAATCACACACCTCACTAGCTCCTTTATTTACTAGCATCTCTTCCAAATTCAAAATCCTACCCTCCGTTCATGGCTTTGAGTGAATGTCCCTAGAATAGACATAACATTGCTGTGCGCCTCTAGACACAATCTCTCCCGCCACGCGGGAGGAGGGAATGACCGTAATGGAAACTCTACTAAGGAATTTTCTAGAGAACTAGGCTTTATTTGGCGTGGGTTCCTTTCTTACTATATATGTTCTTTGCATGCTCCATTCCATACATCTCTTATTTTCTATTTATTATTATTGTACATTTCCTTATGCATGCCTCATGAATGAACAAATAAAAACCTCCATAAAATGCTAATAAGACTCGTGAATTTCCACACAATGTTCACATACATCCAAGTATTGACCCAATTTTGTCCCATACTATAAGGTCACTTCGTGATGGGTTATCGGTTATGTGCGTTGAGGTGGACCTAAATTATAGGAATTAACATCGATGTATATCGATTGGTTCCTAAAATATACCGATTGAACATATTTGTAACTTGAGGTATATCATGATAATTCATTCACGTAGGTCGAGTATATTGAATTCTTCTCATACATATTGAAACCTTGAGGTATATAGTGAGATAGTTCACGTACATTCGGGTATATAAAATGGATCCTACACACATCGACTAATAATTTACCTTATAAGAGGTATATCCTGGAGTCGCCCTGAATTCCAGTTGTTTGGCCCTACTAGTGGGAGCTAAGAATGAATCGCAGTTGTTGGCAGCGCACATCGTAAGTCTCTAGCCTGCTATATAACCTACCATCACGGGTCCAATAAACAAAACTCAGAGTTGGTCAATGCACTACCAGCCCTTGGCACAATGATCAGGTCAAGCAAAACGCTCCAACCAAAGGGGCACAATGCGCGTATAATTCCTTTCTTTTGCTCAATTTTTGAATAAAATCAATTGAAAGGGGAATCCTTCTATAGAATATCCTCCTTTTCATTTTTTATTTAATCACACATCGTAAACATATACCACATGAATTTTTATTCAAATTATGACTCCGAATATTTTCTATTGACATTAGTTGACTAATATAAAACAATTATTCATTGAGCATAAGTATGATATAAGTGGACCAAATGAGAATTATTATTTCTTAACTTTCGAATTAAAATTCATATTAAAATCAATGGGTGTGGCATGGTTACCATAGCTCATGCATTTTTTTGAATCTTTGTAAAAGAGTTTTAGGGTTTTGGGTACTAAAAACTTTACCCAACTTTTATCCCGTAGTTGCATTTCTCTCCTGATTATCAAGAAATTAGTCCTATTTGATCGAGTAGGGGTAAGGAGTATTTCTAAAGGTCACAAATAAAGGTTCCTAGAATCTCATTTTTTTGTCTTAGCATTCACATAACACTCCCAATCCGATGATAAAAAGGAATTTCTTATTGTAATGGTTCCGTAGTTACCCATGTCATTTTTTTTCGAAAGAATGTGTCCATACCACCATCGCAACTTACTAGACAAGGACAAGATGAACCCTTTTCCATAAAAAAAGCAAGGAGCATCACGATATGCACAAGAATTTCATTGAAATTATCTCAGATGTATCCATTCTTTCAAGTGAGGCTAAATAATCGGTACTACAAAGATTAAATGGTGGGATTTTTTTGACTATTAACTACTTATCTCGCTTGGAACCATCATTGTGAATGGGAAATATGGTTTCTACCTATGCTTGGCCAGGAAAGGGGTTAATGGTCCCAAAAGGGACAAGAAAAAACCCACTAAAAAGAATGGGGGGTCATCTAGTCCATTGCTGGGTAGCCAAATTTAACCTTGGCCCTGAGTATAAGATTTTTGGGAATAATAAACTCCCAAACAAATATATAACCTTTAATAATACCTCATATAGACATCTACTCGAGGGCACTCGTATCTAGTTTGTTGGTTTCAATGTGAAACTCTGCTGAAATTCTGAGTCATTAGACTAATCGATTTGGTTATAAATATTTTGATGGTTTTTAAAACAAGATTAGATCCTTGAGTCTAGAACAAAGTTCAATTTTTTTTTTGTAGTACGCTTACCTCTTTTACCATACTTAGTTCCCGCTGGACACTTCTCTTTCACCTTAGGTAAAACATAATGCAAATGGAATGTTAATTAAAAATCAGTGGCATTTTTATTTATTTTTATTCTCCCCCTCTTATAAAACCCCTTTGGTAGCAAGAATTTCTTTATGAGGGTTTCTTATCTCTCCAGAGTTAGGCCATTTTTCCTTTTTTGGCTTGAAGTTTTATTGGTTGCGATCTTTCGATCATCTTCCGCCAAGTCCAGTATTAGATAGTCGTTATCTACATCAATTGACTATGTTCTTTCAGTCAACACTACTCAATGGAAAATTTGAACTCAAAGAATAAACCTTGGCTAGATCTAATGAACCTGATGACACAAATGATATCTAAGATTGATAATCCTCTAATCAATGTCACTGGGATTAATCAATATAGAACCTTTGTCATAGTTGGGCCTGACCCCAAGATGCCCCCAAATTGGAATGTTCTCTTCCCATCGATTGTAGGTCTGAGGGTCCCCAAGATTGTTTAGGTCCTAAAGAATATCCTCCATAACCATGAATTCTAGCTATCAATCATGTTTCCAACCCCAATGCTAAAGAAGCCATCTTGAACAAAGTGTGGCTAACTATACCATACTAGTATCTCAATCCTGTTACCCCACCTACTACTGTGAATTCTTAAAATAAAGTGCGTGATAAAATCAAAGAGGATTTTAAGATTCTCTCCTAAAAGTTCAACCAAGTTTGCACATTTAGAAACTCTGTGGATTAATATGTCTCCTTATCCCAAGGTCCATTATCTTGAAAAATTTAAGATACTTATTAGTGAGAAGGTCCATCACCCAGAAAAATTTATGAACCTATTTATTGAAATTGAATGGATCATGTCTCACATGATTTAACAATCCCTCGGGAAATTACACTTAAGTGGTTCCTATCTTTGAAGGAGTCGCAAGTCCACCGTTGGGAGGACGACTTTTAAGAGTTCATGAATTAGTACAAGTACTACAGTGAGTTGGAAATGACGCGATGAGATATTAACATTCTCAAGAAAGAACTAAGAGAACCTGTGAACACATTCATAAATAAATGGAGAGAAAAGCGGTATCTATGGATAATTGGCCTCTTGATTAAGAATAAGGTAATATTGTTAAGATGAATTTTTTCCCTTAATTTTGCAGCATCATAGGTATTCAATATTACCCTTACTTTAGAACCTTTGAAAATCTAATGTCTAGGTTAAATATAATTTGTCAACTCAATCCCTCAAAGTCAAATTATATTCGGGAAAAAAATTAAGGAACTTTATCTCGAGGAAAACTGAGAAAACAATAGCCTCCATTAATAAAATATCTTTAGTATCTAAGGTATCATAAACTGTCTCAACCCATGTCTCCTAATCAAATATAAGAACCAATTCTAAGATCCTTTCTCCCATTTTATATGTCTTGTAATTCCTCCAATCCAAAAACCTCCTCAGGGCACTCTACCCAAGCCTTTATCTTATCCATTATATAAGTAATTTTAACAAACTTTTCTCATATTATTAGAGGAATGATCATGATACAGATAAGTGTTTTATCCTTCATAATGCTTTATAAACCGTAATCAAGTCATTATCCACTAACTGGTTCTAAAACAACACAACCCAAACTCCTCTCCAAAATCACCAAGCTATTGTTCATGTCATCAAAACCGATGAAAATTTTGAATTTAACCCTTCTACCCTTATTAAACCCAAACCATTTCCATATAATATAATAAAGAATATCATGGCTACTAGATGTTCTCCATATTACCAAATTCATATAGAAATTGGTCAGGAACAAGCCCTTAACATCATAGAATTTGTGGATGCATTACATCCGTAACCAAATGCGTCACTCAAATCATGGACCTACCATCCATTCTAAATCATCTAGTCTTTTTGGACTAAAGATTCTCCTAGATCGAACTATGTGTCCTTCTAACTATGACAAAGTCAATTACCTACACATGGAGTCCTGTGAGCTAAGCTACAAATTCGATAACTGTTATATGAGACCCAAAGAGTTTAAGCTTAACAATATATTACAAGTCCTCATTGAGATGAGTGTAGGATAAGGTGGTATTTACAACGACACCTATTTACTTAATTTCATGGAATGTAGAGGTTTGTTGGTTATATTCCCAATCAACTTATCCCCGCCATTGGAAGATATTTTTACCGACTCTCTTAAAGTGGTTAAGTGCATAAACATTTTCAACAATGATAAAAAGATCCCCACTGGCCGGGGTGATGACTCCGAGTCTTCTAACACAGATCATATTCTTCATTTAAACCTTCAATACATGTTGATTTATAATGCTCTATCATCTCTTTAGAATAATTAGTGATTGACCTTGCTAATGTATGACCCCGCTCTCAAAGTTGATGTCTAAACAAGGTTCTTTATATATATCTTGCTTCCTCAAATCTTGTGACGAGGCTATGTTGGTATTATAAATATCAAATTCCCCATGTAATAAGTGATAATATTGATAATGGTAAAAAACTCTTCGTAGAACCATCAATGGCTAAAATGAGCCTCGAGGAAAGTAAGGTACTGGAAGAGATCAAGAAAACATATTCTAATATTACTCAATAAGGGATATTTATGTGTTCCTAGTTTCACCATAATGGACTTTTCAAACAACTCTCTTAAGTAAAACATCTGACCTCTTTGACCCCTAAAAAATATTGAATGTTCTGGGAGGTTTGATCACCAGAAGGTTCATCTTTATCTCAAATAAAGAAATCTTGGACTTTAGGCCTGAAAAAAATTTCTCTCTTAACATCTCAATCAATGTATTATAGAAAACATTACTATTGGTATTTGTCAATAACAAGTTTTCATTGAATGTTTTGACTCGTTGAATGCTCTAGGGTCCTCCAACTTAGTTATCTTAGACTAATAGCGGAGATGATCAGGGTATACGATAACACATCCTAAGATGTTACGGTCTATATTATCCTCACACCTGGGGATGAGCCTATCAATTCGAAGGTTGAATTTCAATTATTTGAGATTCCTATATGCTACAATCTCTTACTCGACTGTCTTTTCATAACACCCTAAGCATCTAATCCTCTCTTTACAAAAGCTCAAGTTTTTGTCTAAAAATGATATTATCACCATTGTAGTAAATGAAGACAATAAGGAAGATGTGGGTACTAATAATCTAGTTTTTGATATTCAACATAGTGAAAGTGATAGGCACTTTGCATGGATCAAGATTGAGCATTCACTACTCCCAAACAAGAACTTAGCGAAAAATATCTCCCAAGTAAAAAATAATGACAACATCAATAAAATTGAGATGTTCAAGTGGATGCACAACCTACCTGGCTATGACTTAATCATTACTAAGAGGGTATTACCAAAATGATTATCTAAAACTACTTGTGAAACACAAGATTTGTGTTATCTAGATTCTTTGAAAGATCTCACAAATAGCAGACGTTCCTTTTTGAAAATGTTACTAAAATGTAAAGATGTCATGTGTGGAAATTATTTAAATAGACGATTCATAAAAAAAAATCTCTCTAATGTGATTTCCCAAAACCATGATATAACCCAATTGACAAGAGGATGAAGTCTTGTTGGTAGATCAAGCACTAGTGAGGATGGAGCCTTTTGACTGATTAATTTTATATTGGTCTGTGCATAGTCTACTTAGAGGATAGTAAGAAAAATCAAACCAATGAATTTTTCCCATTTGCATAACCTTAGAACAATGGGTGGAGCATTACCATAGCCCTACCTTAAGAGAATGTCAATAATACAATATATCCCCTAGTGGTTGAAAGTTTTGATGTACCCTCATCCCATGATTCTAATTAGTTCCTTATCATATTCATTTATCATAAATAATGTATTCTATGAAAGTGAAAAATGATTTTGAGTATTTTTGTGCCTTTTATTAATTGTCTTGATTCAACTAATTGAATGAATTATGAAGATGGATTGCTTAATGAATAATTATCAATTGACATGTATAAGCAAAACATTAAACACCCTGATCACGTTCAGACTAACAATGATGAAACTACTCATTAATCTTGGTTCAAGTAGTGATCCTCGAGAGATAAAGATATGGTCAACTCTTCATCCCTAGAACTAATCCCAGCTAGAAACACTACTTAGAGAATAAATCAATGTCTTTGTTTGGTCTTATAATGATATGATTGGAATTGAGCTAGAGATTATACAACGCAAGATCCCATTGAATGAAAGACTGTTAAATAAAATCTCAAATAGCTCTTACTCAAATGGTTTCTCAAGATCAAGGAAAAGGTAGTTAGAGAGCTCAATGTTGATTTCATCCCTGTAATCAAATATCCATAATCGATCACCAACATTGTCTCGTTGCCCAAGTCAGGAAGGTCCAAATGTGCACTGAATATAGGAATTTGAAGAAACCCTCTCCAAAGACAACTACCATATGCTAAACATCAATATGATCATGGATAATATGACCAACCACACACTTAAATCCTTTATTGGTGTTTTTTTCTAGGTACAACCAAATCAAGATACATTCTGATCACTAAGAGAATACCACATTCACAATTTTATGGGGAAACTTTTCATACAATGTCATGCCATTTGGTTTGAGGAATATTAGGGATACATACTAATGCGTAACAATAACCATCCTCCATGACCTTATTCACAAAGAAGTTAAAGTTTATGTTAACAATAGGATCATCAAGTCTAGGGATTGGTAATGTCAAGTCTATTGGGGTCGTATACTAAAAGTCATGGTTCACTAGTGAATTTTAGTTTGTCTATTTAATGAGAACCTCTACAAGTAAAGTTTGCATCATATTATTTATATATTTATGCGTAGATATCTTTTATTATACATACTAGATTATTTGGTGTGTATAGTTCGATTTACTCACAGAAGATCAAATAATCGGTTCTTGTAGAATATAATTATGGTTCATAATCATAGATGGATATGGACATACTGATTAAGCGTGAAATGTAGCGTGTGTCAAACGCTGATCGTTGTTTTCTATTGGCCGCCTTAATACAAAAACCTAAACTATGACTACACTCTTTTAAGGGAGTATAGCGGCTAGTCCGGGTATCGAATCCACAAAGACGAGTTGCTAGAATTTAAATGATTTATTACTTCTCAATAAAAGTATAAAATATATTTATCTAACTAAAAAGAAATAAAAGATAAACTAGACATGAGTGCATTTAAACTAAAATTAACAAAGCGAATAAAAACTATAGGATGCGACTAATATCCCTCAAATTGAGTTAACACGTATAAATGGTTACATGGGACTGAAAATTATTAGGATTGCATCTCGTTTCGTCAATTAATTAAATTAAGAGTTGCCACACCCCTAAATTCACATAAAAGACTAATAAGATTTTGGCGTCAACAAATACCCCAAAAATTACGCACACAAGGTCGTAAATACGACACATACATGATATACACCGTTAAATTTCCTAGGCGTAAAAATTAAGACAACACACTTGAAATAAATACGTAAATCTCCATCACCAAAGCGAAGCAACAAATCAACCCTACATGAGTTCCATTAATCGCACCCTAATTTAAATTATCCACCACGCATGATTAAAAACATTAAATAAATTAACTAATTATTTAAAGCACAACTAATTAATTTAACAACTAAAATTATCTAGGCATGAAAATTAATTAAGCATGGAAAATGAAGCAAATACAACTTAAAGGAGACAATGAATAGTAACACTTACATTAATGGTGGAAAACCAACACAAAATGAGGAAAGGGGTGTCTCCACAAATAAACCCCAATATTTCTCTAACCTAGGTCTAAAGAGAGAAAAGGAACAAAAAAACTAAGATAAAACTAGATATCTTACAAAAATAACTAAAGTTTCTATTTATACTAAGTTGCCAAAAAGAAATAAAGAAAAAAGAAAAGGGGTTAAGTTACAATTTATAAATAAAAGAAAGGAAAAAAAAGAAAAATAGAAAAAGAAAGTAGGAAGTAACAGTAAAAGATCTCTGATTGGAACAGAGTACCGGTCGACCGCGCAAAAATGGAGAGGCACACTATCTCGGCACAAAGGCAAAATCCAAATTTCCGGTCGACCGGTGGGACGAGGCCGGTCGACTGCGCCTGCAATTCCAAGCCTAATTCGTAGAAGAACAAATGAAAAACACCAACATCGCATAAACCCACATCCATGGATGAACAACTCGTGAGTTGCCATGAGAGAACAATTTGAGACCCAAATTAATGTGTTAACCGAGGCCACCATGGCTGAATTAGCCGAGACCCAAGAGTTGCACCATTTTTGGCCAAAAACCTCCATAAAAAAACAATACCCACATCCATGTTCAAAAAACTCCATAGATGGCCAAAGCCATGAAACCCAAGCTCCAAAAAAAGCCAAAGAGATCCATTTACGTGTGTGATCCCAAATCAAGCTTCTATTTCGGACGAAAGGCTCGAATTTCGAACGAAACCAAAACCTGAGCAAAACCCGATCCTAGGTCCAAATGGCCATTTCTTTTCTGCAAAAAAAACGTGTTAGGGACATAGGTGGAATTTATGAATTTGTTATTAAAGAACAAAAGGGACATGAAAGGAATTATTTAAATTGTTAATGAATCTTTTATAATTCTTTTCGATTAAAGGTCCGTGTTTCCTTCGTTCGGACTCCGATTCGCGCACCGTTCATGGCCACACGAAGCTTGGCCCGAGGGCTACAACTTTCGTGAATACTTCGGGAAAAAATCCCAAAGTGTGAAATTACGGAAATGCCCCTGAACATGCGAATCGCGACGAAACTTAATCGGAACGTGCCCAAACTTCATACTAA
Organism: Sambucus nigra; assembly: GCA_949130495.1. Taxonomy (NCBI): domain Eukaryota; kingdom Viridiplantae; phylum Streptophyta; class Magnoliopsida; order Dipsacales; family Adoxaceae; genus Sambucus; species Sambucus nigra. Next base: position 228,707,916 of record OX422219.1, read on the forward strand.
GCACTTTAATACCTATAATAGCTCAATTATACCTCAAATAACATTTTAGAATATAAAACGGAGGTTGTCTGATTAACGAGCATAATTATAGGCATTAAAGTACCCGAGGGGGCTAAAAAGCCTAAGTTCGAGGGTAATTAAATGCATAATTCGATACGAATCACATACCATCGGTTGGATTGCAGTATAATATTTTAGTAGGTTTATCTTGATTATAGGAAACGTAATAGTTTTGACTTATTGTGCTACTACACTGTGTGTATTGAACGAGTATAATTTGAGATAATTGTCTTTATACTGACTATATAAGATATTGCACATCTCAATATTATTATGAGTGCTTGAGCTCTTAATACGGACATAAATGATGGACATGTGCATCAATTATTCATTATTTTGACCTATTGGGTGATATTCATTTATGGATCAATAAGCTTAGTAGATTGGGTAATGGTGATTAGTATATAATGAAAGTTAGTTATGAATGGAATCCACGTCTTGGTATAGAGATTGATGATACCCTCTTGATATAGCTTATAAGTTTTTATTATGTCAAACTGACCAGAGGATTTAATTATCTGACATATCAAATAATTTAAGCGGACGATCCCAAGGAATTTATAAGAGGTCAATTAAATATAATTGTCAGTAATTTAATTTAATCAACGGGTATCTGTAATCTTAACGTGGGGAGATTATTAAGCATTTAATAACGAGGAGCTCATAATTATAATTTTTGAGATAGTACACTAGAATGCATTTATTGTTCTTTAGTGGAATGAATAGTAATTTATAGAATTATAAAATTATAGAATTAATTATACAGTTGAATTAGGATTCCTAATTCTGTAGGAAACTAGTCTCTTATTTCTCTTGGGGTTCCCCGTACAACCCTATATAGACAACCCCTTGTCTCCTAATAAGTGTGTGTTTATTACATATCAGAAAAATACCTAAAAATCAGTAATAGGGTCATGCTCCTTGGTACCCACACACCAATGGCAATTATTGTCTTAAAGGAATAGCATGGAAGATCTCGAGATATCTTTCAAAGCTCTCTTATTGTAAAATTGATTTCGAAAAATTGGAGAGTCCAAAAATTATGAAATATGAACCACATGTTTCTAATACATAGAGGAAGGGGCAAGGGAAATTTCAAGTCATTAGGATATCGTTTGGTCCACCTTCTTCACACATCTTTATAAAATAGTGATTCATGAAATAGATCTGACATCACATATTAGATCTAGAATCGAATCAAGAACGGATCAAAGAGGTTGAATAATTATTCACGTAAGTATTATAATACACATAAAGCCTTATAATACTTTGGGATTCATGGATATAAAGGTTCAGGGATGGAATTAATTAAAGAACATATGATTTTATCTGCCCAAAAAAATTCGCTACAAGCCACGGTGTCTACTTATCGGAGCCATAACGTGAGAACCATTGATCGGATGGGGCTGAAAGACCTTTTATGGATTCCAAACGTTAAAAGATATAAAAATTCGAGAAAGATCTCATTTTGATGCTATTAAGATTTTTGAAAAAAATAATTTTGATATCGTGGCTGCCACACCGTTAGATCTATGACACGCATCAAAGTAACTTAAAAGAGATTAGATCTCTACGGTTCAATTCAGAAGGAATCGAAAAGGTATGAGATCTTGAATTTCCTTTGTAGATCCACCATAATTAGTTTTTTTTTTTATTGAAAATCAATTATCACATTAAAAAATGATTCAGTATTTTTTAAGTCCTCCACAAATTGGTATCAGAGGAGAATTTTAATTTTTATGATAACTGGGAAATCCTTATTTTCCATTAAAATTGTTTTAATCGATTTATTTTTAATCTTAAATGAATCTAGGATCTAACTTATTTTTTTTGCAAAGATTCATAATTTTTGCCTCTCTATTATGGTTCGAATTGTGTTTAGTAATATTATGTGATTGGATCCTACACTAGTTTATGCATAGTATATTTTGTCTTCGATTGGGTTATAATAATTAATTTTTAGTTTTAGATAATTAGATCTGGTTGTAATTATTACATTTATTTTTGGGGTTCATCGGAATCTACATCGAATAATGAGTCGAACACCGAAGATAATTTTTGGGACAAATGAGATTTGTCAAAATACATTTTGGACAGTTTTGGTGGACTTTTATTCTGTCATAATAGACCATGTGAGTGTCAGTAAGTGATAAGGACATCACACAGAGGTGTCACGATACACTTCATAGGCACACTAGCGTAACACCCAGCGTAATTCTGGCGTCGACTGCCACCAAAAATAAGCCATGCGTCACTAAATACATACCGTTCTTAGCATGTGACAGATATGAGACATAAAATTTCATTCCACAAGATAATCATGAAATCAATCCCAATAAATAATAATCATCAATGCGATATACATTCCATCACCATGCTAATCTCAAATAATAACCAAATCTCAAATTAAATAAAACTAGAAATAAATTAAATCCATAAAGAAGTATTTGAATAAAATCGTAACAACTGTGGAACCGAATGGCCAACCAAATCCATAATAAAAGTCTCATAATCAAATGCGACGGAAAGAAAACTAAACTAAATTATCAAGCATAAAATAAATACTCCAGCTGTACCTCTAAGATGATCTCCAATAAATCCTATGCAGCTACTCCAATACTTATTCCTGAAAAAGGTCTATCAACGCACGGGTTAGAGCCCCGAGCATGAATAAACACTACTCCACTCAAATATGGTCCATGAACCCAGACAGTAGACTTATACATGATAAATATTGATAATGCTGTGAACAGCACCACCGGTATGAGGTGTTGATAAGCTCAAGCTAGCAATAATAATGGCAACACAAAAGTAAATATCTAGTAGAAGTAGATGAGGAGAAGGGGAGAAACACTGGTATATAAGTGGTTCAGCCAATTTGGCCTACGTCCACTGTGAGTGTGTGAGTAAGTTTCACTAGAATGAGGGCACTAATGGCCTGTGATACAATCTCTCACTTTCTCTCTCTACTATATATTCTTGGAGAGCTCCTTCTAGGGTTCAATTATGGATCCCCCTCCAAGGTAGGAGAAGACATGTATTTATAGTGCTCGGGGGTGTAGTGTACACCCTAAGCATGCCATGAGCATGTGTGAGTTGAATATCATAGGTGGACACCTGGTTGTGCCGCATGTTAGTAATGATGACCAAATATTCCCTCACGTGAGGGGAATGATTTGGTTATAACTGATTTGCCATCTGTTCCAAGTCTTCCATGTGCTTGCGTGTGCTCGGACTTATGACATTAACTGATGGGACATCGGCTTAACTGAATACGATGTTTGGACCTCGGCCAAGTCGAGTATGATGTTGGGTGATAGTTTCTTTGTCCTGTCAATCATAAGCATGACCTCGGCCTGGGAGACTGGCCGAGGTTAGGTATGAGGTAGGATGTAGTGTCGGCTAAGGCAGAGTACGATGCTGGTAATGGCTTTAGCTCATAAGATTCTATTAACCTCGGCTGCTGGCCAACCGAGGTTGGTCAATGAGGAGTCGACCTTGCATAAGGAGACCTTTCTGACGGCTACTGTGAGCTTCCTGATGACTCAATTGTGAGGTCAGCCGAGGTTGGTGACTCCAAGTACGAGGGTAGACATTGGGCATATCAAATATCACAATAGAATATTTTAAATTAGACGAGATATGATTAGGCACAATAACAATAAATCACTATCTACCCAAAATAATTCTTATTCAAAAATCTAAGCAATATTATTTTAAATATCCAATAGCCTCGTATTTTTAATTTAATTAAATTAACCCCATTTATCATTTTTCTCAATTTTATTATAATCCATTGCGGTGCTCCCGCTTAAGGTGGTACTCCTACCAAATTCACATTAAGTTGTGGTACTCCCGCTTAAAGTGGTACTCCCACATGTTATACACATTCCCCTCGTCAATAACCAGCTGATCCGTTTAAATTATCGATCCCACAATATGATGAGGTTCTACTCACGACACGACATAAACACTAGCTGGAACGTTTAAACTGTCATCCCCCGCACATTATGTCTCCATTATATTTTAATACCCATTATTTCCTTGGGCATTATTTCTCAATTTCTCATGTTTTCTCGTTATTTTATATGTATTCACCCCACCCTTATTAGTGATGTGAGATCCTAAAAAACACCCTTCGTCCCATACCTAAGGGTCCCCCAGCACATAATTACGTCCTACCTTAATTACAGGATGAATTTCTATTAATAACTCTTCCTAGTCTTATACTCGGGCTAGCGAATTGACGGCACAACATAAAAATCAGCCCCGCCCTAGAATCACCCATCCGTAAAAATCTACATTCACTAGTCCCATACCTAGAAAGCGTAAATCGCAATTAAGGCCTACCCACTAGTCCCATACTTAGAAAGTATCATAAAATATAGGTGAGAGTATACTACAAAAATCTCGTTGTCCCCGTGACGCCACTCAAAATTTGTCTCTAGTGTGTGCTAATTACGGTTAAAGTGCCAATTGATCGTGTATGTAATAAACCCAATAAGACGGGGTTGAATCCTCAGGGAAATAGGATGTAGAACGTGACGACAAATAGGAAAGACGCTTAACCCTAAACTGACTCTGAAAAAAAGAGGAAAAGTTGATGAGTTTTGAGTTTTTTTCTACGAACTAAATGAAAATTAATTGAGCGAGTAATTAAACTACGTATGCAGAAGTAAGCTAGCTATGAATTAATTAATATGAAGGATAAAATTAGGTTGGACTACAATCCCCCGAACCCTAGTATTTTTACCGGATATAAAAATTAGATAATTAACTAAACCACAGACTTTATTAATCTCAAGCATTACATATATAAGGGTACAAGACCGCATCATACATAATCAAGAATATAAATAAAGCGATGTCGGAATAGCTGACATGCGCGTTGAACTCTTAAACACCCCGGTTACCTAGGAAAAATGAGGTTAAAATCCTACGGCAACTGTAACAACTAATCAATGCGATTTAATCATTTATTTAATTTAGGGAATTACTTTTATATCCATGCAAACCACATCGGGTTGGGTTCATGCATTCCAACCCGTAGAAATCTAGCCGGACATGGTTACGTGAGAAATAACACAAATCTTAACGTTTCATGCGATGGAAATCATAATTATGTGAAAAGTGTAATGGAACATGCAAAGAAGAATTTTAATTAAGAAATAATGAATCACCAACTGAAAATATGAAAGCAATTGAAAGTAACGAAGAAAATATTCTTGGAATGAAGAACCTTGAATTAATCTAAAAACATGAACACAATGTTTAACAAGATGAATCCTAAAGTTCTTGGCTTCAAAAACCTCTCAAAACTAACTAAAAAGAAGCCTCCAAATGTCTAGTATATGAAAATAATAAATACATCACGTTATTTTAAGTGTTTGCACTATGCACAACTCTATTTTTGAGGAATAAAGAATTAAAAACCCGTCCAGGTGAACCGGTTCATTTCTCCTTCTTTATTGGGGCGAACCGATCTGGTGTATACTAGTTTGGGGAAATGATTATACTTCTTATTCCTCGGTTCATTTTGGTGCTGATAGTGTGGCGGACCGATTTGGTGATGATTTCATCGGTTCGGTTTGGTGACTTTATATTTTTCTTCCTTTTTGTTTGATTTCTTCTCAACTTCAAAGTTTCATAACTTTTCACCCGGGACTCGAATTTGGATGCCGCTTCTTCCTACGTGCTTATGGACTTGAGGTTTTGAACCTTCCTTTAGGTTCCGTATCCTGATTCCTGGTGTAAAGTTACTATTTTTTCCCTTGACTTTTCTTCTTTTCTTTTTCTTTTTCTCTTGATTTTGTATTTTATTTTTCTTCACTAGCATAAAATGTCTAAAAAATGTACGAGAAATACACGAAACTTGATGCACTCGATTGAAGATAGCAGTAGAAAGTATATGAGAGAAATAAATACAAATTACACTACCTAGGGCAATAAAAGTCTCTAAATTACGGGGATAAATCGGAAGAATTTATCCCTAATCAAACCCCCTTAACTTAGAACTTTGATCGTCCTGAGCAATGTAAAAGAATCAAAGCATGGCCCAATACTTAACAAACATGTTATTGGGATATAATACCCCTTTCGCGTGCAAGTGATTGCATTTAGTGTATGCAACAAGCTTTTAAACCCCTAGGTTACCCTAGTAGGACGAGCTGTGTCTCGTGAGGGTTTGCAGTGAACATACCCCACAAAATTCATTTTTCGACTCAAAGAAAAATTTAAAATACCAAAAAATTGTACAATTTAAACCTTTCTAAAAATATTCACCATAAATTTATATTCATAAGTCTCAATTTGTAGTGTGTGTATACAAAGCCAAAAATTTAACCGCTAATTTCCACCGATTGATCATTACGTTACTTTTTGAAAATTCGTTTTGATTCAATTTATCACAGATGCACTCACAAATGAATCACTCGAAATGTGGTTATTTTCTCTCGGTATACATGATATAAAAGATTAAATATAATGGAACACAAATTCACGCACACAAATTGAAAGACGAAATTTTTATGGTGAAAAGATCTCTTCATCGGAATACGGTTATTGGAAAATAGGAAACACTGCCTCTTATTCAGATCAATTAATCTCTCTTATTATCTTTTTGTGTCTTAACTCTCCACGCGGTAATTAATTTTACAATTCGGGCTTGGTTAGGACTTTCTTGGGTGATAAGGTGTATTGGGTAAAATGAGGGAATGATTGGGAAGGTCGGAATTGGAAAATGTCCTTATGATGTCCATTAGTGCTTTTTTGGGCTTTTGCTCACTTTTCTCTTTTTTTCCTATTTTTTTTTCTATTTTTCACACTTTTCATTTCTTTTCTTGCTATTTTTTTTAGCATTTTTCTTTTATATTTTTTTCTTGCCCCTTTCTATGCACTTTTTGGACTAAATCTCCGAATTTTCACTTTTCACAAATCCGGGCCAATTGATTTTTCGGGTTACATACGAAAAGGGATTTTTTTATTAGGCTCGAGTTGGGTTGCAAGGGATAATTTTTCACAACTTTTTATGGCTAATATTTTTGGGTAAACAAACAAGGGCCTACTTCATTGTCCTAATCACTTATTATTTTACCATATGCGTCTCGAGAATAATTTAGTTTAGACATATTTTAGCGTGTTTTTCGAGGCAACATCACACTCATTTCTCGTAACCGATCAAAGCAAAAGGAATTGAGATCTTCAACGACTTTTTTACTGCAAAATTGAAATTTGCGTTAATTTTTAACTCGGAATGATTTAATTACTCATAAAAATCGATAGACTCGAAATCTCACTGGGTTGATTAATCTCCACACTTATTCGCAAAGTTGTCTATTTTCGCTCAATTTCCATCTTTGGTCAACTTCGGCTTTGTGCTCTTGATTTTTACCAATTGAGATTGAAAAAAATTTTGGTAAATTTTTTGAAAAATTTAAATTCGAACTCTTATTTGTTTTGAAGAAAATTATTTTTGGCCTTTCAATTTTTTTTTGGAAATTTTGGAAATCTTCTATTTTTTTTGAAATTTTGGGCATTTTGAACTTTGTGAAATATTTGAAGCGCATGCGTACCCCCCCCCCCCCCCCAACTTAGACTTTTGCAAAGTCCGTATGCAAATGGACTAAAATATAAAATAAAGGAAGGGTGCGTAAAAAACAAACAAAGGGTAAAATGCAGTTTTTGTATTACTAACCAATGATTACTAGAACTAAAGAAAGAATACATAGCTCGTTGTGACAAATTAAGCTAATAAAGTTATAAAACAAACAACGATCTGTATAAATAGAACCATGACAAAAACAATAACACAAAAATAGTGTCTATTGTGGAGGTTGGTGAGAGGGGCCGGAGGCATTGGGATCATACGGGACATAAAAGTAAGTGGGAATTGGTACACCCTCACTTACATGCAACTTGTACATCTCTGCTTGAAGGTTGACCGTCATGCTTGTGTCGTGAGGATAGGCCTATTAGTTTACCCTATAATCCCTTAAAAAATCATTGAAACTCGTCTCCAAGTTCTCAATGCGATGAGTGATGTCCGCTCCCACCGACTCATAGTCTGGATCCTCCTCCCCATTATAGTCGTTATCTTACTCTTCTTCCATATCAACATCCTCGTCCACGTTTAGCGCCGTTTGTATCACCTCTCTTTGGTGTTCACTTCGGGTGCGAGATTCTTTCCCAATGGCCTTTGGGAGGCGAGCAAATGTTTTTTTTTTTTGGGGGGGGGGCTGAATTCCAGCATCAACAAGGAGGGAGGTGATGAAACGGGGGTATGGTAGATGAGCTCGGTCTTTGTGATCCATAGCCGCGTTCATGATGTTAGCATAAAAAACACGTGCGAGATGGATCGTGACACGGGGATCAAAAAGGTGGTAGAGGAGATTGGATTGCCTAGGATGCATTGTCGAATCATTGGAGGTTTGAAGAATGTTGGCGCACACAATATGGAATGCGATGTGGGATTTTGCGGGAAGGCTCCCCCCGAAAAGGTCTCTTGGTTCCACGAGTGTTCAGGGGCAAGGCGGAGGATGAATGCACCTTTCGTAATTGGCTCGACAGTGGTGGGGTAGTCAAATCTATTTGGTCTTGGGACATCCATGGTGCGCAATTTTTGGACTATTATTTCTAGCAAAAATGGTATGCGCCATTTAGAGATCGAGCCCCCTCCAGAAGTAGAGATAGAGGCAAAGGCAGTTTTGGGTTATCCAGTTCTATATTGAAAACGAGCAGTTGATCCCACGAAAGCAACGGGTTCTGGTGCTGGCTTTGTTGCGGATGGAATTGGATCCTAAGAAGTGAGGTAAATTTCCTTTCTCCCCACCGCATATGCCTCCTCTACTTATGCCACTAGTGATGAACTCACTATGGCTATTCAACGTCAAACTCAGAGTTTTCTACTACATAGGCGGCTAAATGAAGCCCCAGTCTTGATGTCAACATAGGCTTTCTCTTCAAATTCCCCCATTTGGATGAGAGTGCCATAAAAGGATCGCACCTCGTTCTCCCAAACGACGAGGTAAGGCTCCCTAAAAAATCGACACCAACCCCATGACCTAAATAGGTTATTGAGTGATTGCGGTAGCTACTCCCATTTAATTTGTGCTTAATATGAATTGAGCGGGATGGGTCGAAGAACGCTTCGCACCACCTCTTATCTTGTTGGGAGCGATATTCATTCTTGCCATCGGGGAAGATATCAGTGGAGTTGTATTTTGTGGGGATTACTCTTGCTTCTCTATAAACCATTCGACGAGGGTTGGGATTGCTAGAATATAAGAGAGAGAGAGAGAGAGAGAGAGAGAGAGAGAGAGAGAGAGAGAGAGAGAAAGATATGGATGGTAGGTGTGGGATGAAATGGGGTGAATATGGTGGGTATTTATAGGTGGTGTGTGGAGGGGGGAGTGATGAATTTGTAGGGAGGAGTTGGAGGGAAAGAACTTGGGAAATGGGGAAAGAACCATGGGAATCAGCGAATTGCGACTGCAGATTACTACAAATATCCGAACCGTTCCGGGTTCAGATGCGAACCAGTCCGGTCTTTTTTTTAATTTTCTCGTAGCAGTGAACCAAACTGATGGTCTTGAGACTAAAAGCTCCTCTTCTTTTATCTTACACTCTATAAATGTGGGCTATTTCGTACTCGATTTTTTCGGACCCTCCTAAAGATATTCCTACCCATGATTTAGCTCTGACACTCCCCTCAAAACACCCTACACTTTCTCGTGATAAACCTTGGTATTTCTCTCTCCATGTACTTGCTTCCTACGACCTCTAACGACCCTAACCTAAAACTAACTAATGTACACAAGAATCACCCCATATGCGTCGGGGGTGCGACAACCTCTCTCTTGATCCTAAAAACTCATCCGACTCCACATACGGGGTCCGATGATCTCCTTGTCTCTCATGTCCAGCATCATAAACCAATAGTCGAAACAAATTGAGACCCATCCCATAGAGAAGGGAGTCACCTTGAGGTTCATGATATCTATTATGAATAGGATCCTCATAGTGACCAATCTAATTGCAGCATGCTTGTCCCGACTTGGAGGGTACATCTCGATTGAAATTTGAGGGACATGGTATCCTTAGGTCTCTATTAACTTCAGGAATGCATGGGTCAGGAACTAAGTCGGACGAGACTTGAGTCTTCTCCTCTATTGCATCCGAGGACTCAGGTGGCACGGGTGGATGGTCACGAAGAAGAATCTCATTTATATTATTTTTCCTTTCACTCTCTTCGACCTTAGTACATTGGTCCAATAGTGATTGAACATCTACAATGAGGCTCTCTTCCACCGACTCGATTTTTTTTCTCAAAAGTTTGTAGGTTTATGTCTCCTACCTGGCTCTCTTTCTTACTTTTGATGTCCTCTCTCACTCGCTCAATCTCCAACTCCTCTCTCTTGCGCTCAATAACGTGATCTCTCCGGTTATCCACATTAGTCACTAAAAACTCCTCTTTCTCGGCCTCTAGCTCAACGTTTGAATTATCGCTCTTACATACTTTAACACGGCATATGCCTAACGGATCTCTCGCGTGATTCCTTCCAGGCTCGTGTACTATATCTTCCATAAGATCTGTCTCTCGCAACTCGCCCTCATCACCCTCGGGCTTGGTGATGTTGAAGATATTTATTTCGAGAGTCATATTCCCTAACGAGAGTTGCATTCACCCATTTTGAGTGTTGATTAGTGAATTGTCCGTAGCTAAAAATGGACAATCAAGAATGATGGGAACATGATTGCTCGGTATAAAGGAGGGATCCTTATCCTAAATGGTAAAATATATAGGAAAGTAGAAAGTGCCAACTTGGATGATCACGTACTCAACAACACCCCGAGGAATCTTCACTGAACGATCTGCGAGCTAGAGAGTCATCGTTGTGGGCTTAAGGTCCCTCAAGTCTAATTTCTTATATATTGAGTAGGGGAGAATTTCAACACTCTCCCCTAAATCTATTAGCACTCTCTTGATTCGATTCTTCCCCGTGATGCACGAAATGGTGGGTGCACCTAGATCTTTGAATTTTCCTTAAGATTTCCTATCGCTCCCACTTGCTCTTGAAGCATAACTTTGCAGGTGGGTATCGTCGAACATTCCCCTTTTGAATGAAACACCTCACAGATGGAACACACCTTCTCTTCCATAGCTCGGGTGGATCTGGTTATTTTTTTTACCCGTGATTCGAGTACGCCTTCCAATTTTTACTCAATTTGATTAAATCTAAGGTTCCATGCAACGTTCTTATCCACGTGATAGAGACCGGATGCGAATGGACCAGTGGGCGTCTGTTGAACCTGGTTTTGGGTGTTAGGATCGGTTGTGTCCCATGCTTGATTAGTCTCACCGACATACTTGAGATGGGCCTCGGCATCGTTCGCATCCAACTCCCAAAATGGTCTCTCGTACATAGTTTCAACGAGTTGTTTATACGCTATACTTAGCCCCTGATGGAAGAACGAGATAAGGCAATACTTCTCAAAACCATGGTGTGGGAATGTGTTAAGCTACTCTTGGAAGTGCTCACAACATCGATCGAATGGCTCATTCTCTTGTTATTTAAAAGTTTGAACTTGAACCATGATGGAATTTGTTCTATGTTAGGGGAAGAATTTTAAAAAAAACTTGGCTTGCATCTCCCTCCATGACCCGATTGAGTTCGGTGATAAAGACCAAAGTCAGATCTTAGCTTTATCCTTTAAGGAAAAAGGAATTTTTTTGGGCAAATGACATCTTGAGTGCAAGCTTGATCACAAAACATTTCACACGCCTCTTCGAACTCACGGATGCGAAGGTATGGTTTCTCCAAATCCAACCCGTGAAATGTGGGAATAATTTATATAATCCCATTACGAAAATGGAACTGTCCCACATTGTACGAAAGTAGAATGCATCCCGGGGTGACGGTTCACTCGGGATATAGGTGTTCTTTCATGGGATAATACGACACTTCACCCTCACCCTCACCCGTACCAAAACGAGCTTTATCTGACATGAATCTCTCTCCAATTGATTCGAATTCCTCACTCGACATGCTCAGAGTGTGACTCAATGTGTGACTTGTGATAGAGTTAGGCGGTGTAGGAGGTGGAACCCAGAACTGAGGAATGTTTGGAGTGTGTGGGCTATTGGGATTGTACTCTCCTAGAGGATTTTTGTGAATTTGGGTAGGAGTAGATTGTGGAGTTTTTTTGGAGATTTTTCATAAAAGGCTTTTGAGAGATGCTATATTTTTTGCTATTTTTTCTTTTGAATTTTTTGATTTTTTTTTTGGATTTTTAAGAATTGGAATCAAATTTTAGATTAACTCAATTTAACCTAAAAGTATACCTGTTCGATCCCCGATAATGGTGCCAAAAACTTGATGTGACTCAAAATGTATCTGTAGTGCGTGCTAATTACGGTTCAAGTGAAAACCGATTGCGTAAGTAATAAACTCAGTAAAACGGGATCGAATCCTCAGGGAAATAGGACATAGAACGCGATGACAGATTGGAAGGACTCTTAACCCTAAACCGACTCAGAAAAAGAATGGAAAAGGTGATGAGTTTTGAGTTTTTTTTTCTACAAACTAAATGAAAATTAATTGAGCGAGTAATTAAACTACGTATGCAGAAGTAAGCTAACTATGAATTAATTAATATGAAGGAGAAAATTAGGTTGGACTACAATCCCCCGAACCCTAGTATGTTTACCGAATATAAAAACTAGTTAGGAATTAGATAATTAATTAAACCATAAACTTTATTAATCTCAAGCATTACATATATGAGGGTACAAGCCCGCATCATACATAATCAATAATATAAGTAAAGCGGTGTCGGAATAGCTGACACGTGCGTTGCACTCTTAAACACCCCGATTACCTAGGAAAAATGAGGTTAAAATCCTACGACGATTGTAACAACTAATCAATGAGATTTAGTCATTTATTTAATTTAGGGAATTACTTTTATATCCATGCAAATCACATCGGGTTGGGTTCATGCATTCCAACCCTTAGAAATCTAGCCGGACATGGTTACGTGAGAAATAACACAAATCTTAATGTTGCATACGATGAAAATCATAATTATGTGAAAAGTGTAATGGAACATGCAAAGAAGAATTTTAACTAAGAAATAGTGAATCACCAACTGAAAATATGAAAGCAATTGAAAGCAACGAAGAAACTATTACTTGGAATGAAGAGGAACCTTGAATTAATCCAAAAACATGAACAAAATGTTGAACAAGATGAATCCTAAAGTTCTTGGCTTCAAAAATCTCTCAAAACTAACTAAAAAGAAGCCTTCTAATGTCTAGTATATCAAAAGAATAAATACATCACGTTATTTGAAGTGTTTACACCATGCACAAATCTATTTTTGAGGAATAAAGAATTAAAAATCCGTCTAGGCGAACCGGTTTCGTTCTCCTTCTTTACTGGGGCGAACCGGTTCGGTGTATACTAGTTTGGGGAACCTGTTCTAATTCTTATTCATCGGTTCAGTTTGGTGATGACTGTGCGGCGAACTGGTTCGGTGATGATTTCATCGGTTATGTTCGGTGACTTTATATTTTTCTTCCTTTTTTCCCTTGATTTCTTCTCAACTTCAAAGTTCATAACTTTTCACTCGGGACTCGGATTTTAATTCCATTTCTTCGTATGTTCTTATGGACTTGAGATATTCAACTTTCCTTTTGGTTTTGTATCCGAATTTCCCGTGTAAAATTACTATTTTTGCCCTTGAATTTTCTTTTTTTCTTCACTAGCATAAAATATCTGAAAAATGTACGAGAAATACACGAAACTCGATGCGCTCGATGGAAGATGTCAGTAGCAAGTATATGAGATAAATCATTACAAATTACACTACCTAGGGCAATAAAAGTCTCTAAATTACGATAATAAATCGGAAGAATTTATGCCTAATCACCCCGCGATGATAAATATCAACAACAATAAATCACATAATCCAATAACACATATAAACAATATCACAAATTTGTTCGCGATTGCACAATTTAATTTAATTAAATTTAATTAATAATACTGTCGTCATTATAATTCTTAACATAAGTATTTCCATCTAATGATTTGAGATTATTCAACATGCAATTTTATGAAACACATCATCATTGTCCGCTTTTATCAACAACATAACTTTCATGCGTGTGAACACGTCCCAATTTTATTTAAATAACCCCCATAAAATTCTACATTCGATCCTATACCCAAAATAAACCCAAAAACCATCTCTAACCTATGCACCCAAGGGTTATGAATATTAATTTAGATTAATAATTTTAATAAAACAGTACGAAAATTAATGTCCACTTTCGCTAATTAAGGTTACTAATTTATTTTAAGAAAACATGTAATTAAGGGTTTAGGCGAGATTAAAACGTATAATACTAAAGGAAAGGGATAGATTATTATGGCCTGAGTAAAAATCGTTCAAAAATTCTGATTAGACGGTTGAATTCCTCTCGAAAAATTAGCAAAACAATTATTTTTGAATAATCTTGAGAAAATCTCGATTAAGGCTTTGAATCTTGAGTTAAATTCTTGATTAAGATTAGGCCTAAAGTATTTTTGATGGAAGGAAATAGTTTTGGAAGAGTCTTCTGGTGAAAAAGTTTATGAAAAAGTGATTTATGAAGTCCAACCACGAATTAGTTATAATATATAAGTGATTTAGGAAATTGAGTACAATTAGGATACTAATTTCCCTTAACCATCCCGCCGCCTCTGCCACAAACCGAATCGATTCGGCCCTGTCGACTTGCCCAGTTCCACAAGTTTATAAATATAAGTAAAATTTATATAAAAATCCATTATAACTATGATTTTAATTCCGATTGAAATTTTACTTTTGAATAATAAAAACCGACATATTAAATTATTAACAACAATTAAATCCCAAAATTTTATTTTTTCTCGAATTTTCGAATTTAATTAAATAATTACCGAATTAAATTACGGGGTGTTACATACTTTCCCACACGAATTTTGTCCTCAAAATTTGACGAAGTGTAAATGCGCAAAATAAAATAAGGCTCATATATGCCTACCCATACCATGATTGGGCGCCCATACACCCAATCCTACCCTATGTGAATAGCGATAAAATATAATATATATAACACCTATATATATATAAATATCTAAACAAAATACATACCGTACTACTAGTCACATAGTGGCCCTTGCTGGGCTGCCTTAGCCTGAGGTTGAAGTAAATATTACCTACCCACTCCGATCGGTGCTGGTGCTGCTGACACTCCCTAAACACCTGTCGCTGCTAGAACTGGAGGCCTCAGTCCTTGATGTCCCTGTACTCCTTGACCTTGTTGTCCTTATGTGACTTGGCCTTTTTGGGCCTGTGTCGCTTGGCCATGTTAACCCTATCTCTTGAAACACTTAGCCGCTCGATGCCCTATTTTCCCACAGATAAAACACGCACCCTTAAAAGGTCATGAATTAATACCCTAATTTTGCTCACCCTATTGTCCTTGTCCCTATCCCTGTACTTGGGGACCCTACGAAACACCCCTTTCCTGCTGCTCTTGATCCGTCCTCTGCCTCTTCCATGCCTGGTCATTATGACCTTTATTTTATTCTCCTTATCCATTTGACTATTGTCTCCCTCCAAGCTTCTTTTGATAATTAGCTTTATCTTGCCATAGTAACATCGCGACATCCACCACCTGAGCATAAGTAGAGTATGACGGATTTTCCAACACCATTTGCCTAATCGACCAAAATAATCCTTTAATGAAGCATTCCATCTTCTTCACCTCACTTCTAACCTCCTCCGACACAAACATAAATAAATTAGTGAACTCTTTTTCATACTCGACAATCGACTTTTAACCTTGCTCCAAGTCCTTAAATTCTCTCTTCTTCGTGCTCCTAATCGTGTACGAAAAAGTTCTTATTATTAAACTTTATCAGAAAATCTCCATAACTCAATCACTCCCTATCCTCCGATGTGGTGACACTCTCCCACCATGTAATGCATCACCGGTCAGCTTGAACGTAGCCAACATCTTCTTCTGTACATCTATGCAGTCCACCATCCTCAAGTGTCACTCCATATATCTCCTCTACTGGTAAGCCACCATTGGGTCAGATCACCCACGCAAAGGTGGGGGGATTTCCCTTATGAAAGCTGGTCCTCACCCTGTCCCAAGACGAAACGGGTATACCCTTTTGTTGTGCCTCTAAAGTCACCCATCTCCATCTCCCCATTTCCATACCGATCTTCGTGGCCTCACATATGATAGCTGCTAACTCCTCGGCATCCAAAACAAACTGCCTCTGCCTCTCTTGTCCTGTGGATCCAGAAACTGACCCCTCTCTCCTATCTCCAGTCCTCCTAGTGTCTGCCATCTGAAAAGACAGGAAAAAAACAACATCAAACTCGGAATAACTAAGAGTACAAATCATAAAAAAAAATCAAAGATAGCAACGTTGAAACTAAAGCAGACTCATAACCTATGAGACCTAAGACCATGCTATGATACCATTTGTAACCCCACGTAATTCTGGCATCGACCGCCACCAAAACTAAGCCGGACGTCACTAAATTAAATACAATTCTTAGCATGTGATAGATATGAGACATATAAAATTCATTCCATAAGATAATCATGAAATCAATCCCAATAAATAATAATCATCAATGCGATCTACATTCTATCACCATGCTAATCTCCAATAATATCCAAATCTCAAATTAAATAAAACTCCAATAAACTGAATCCATAATTAAATATCTGAATAAAACTGTAATAACTGTGGAACCGAATGGCCCACCAAATCCATAATAAAAGTCTCATAATCTAATGCGATTGAAAGAAATCTAAACTAAACTACTAATCATAAAATAAATACTCTAGATGCTCCTCCAAGATGATCTCCAATAAATCCTATGCAACTACTCCAATACTTATTCCTGACAAAGGTTAATCAATGAAAGGGTCAGAGCCCCGAGCGTGAATACACACTACTCCCCTCAAATAGGTCCATGAACCCAAACAGTAGCATTATACATGAAAAATATCACAATAGAATATTTTAAATTAAACGAGATATGATTAGGAACAATAACAATAAATCAATATCTACCCAAAATAATTCTTATTCAAAAATCCAAGCAATATTATTTTATTAATCCAACAACCTCGTATTGTTAATTTAACTAAATTAACTCCATTGATCATTTTTCTCAATTTTATTAGAATCCATTGCGGTGCTCCCGCTTAAGGTGGTACTCTTACAAAATTCATATTATGTTGCGGTACTCTAGCTTAAAGTGGCAATTCCACATGTTCTGCACATTCCCCTCATCAATAACCAGCTAATCCGTTTAAACTGTCGATCCCGCAATATGATGAGGTTCCACTCACGATACGACATAAACACCAGCTGTCCCGTTGGAACCGTCGGCCCCCGCATATTATGTTGCCAATATATTTTAATACTCGTTATTTTCTTAGGCATTAGTTCTCAATTTCTCATGTTTTCTCGTTATTTTATATTCACCCCACCCTTATTAGCAACGTGAGATCCTAAAAAAACACCCTTGGTCCCATTCTTAAGGGCCCCCCAACACATAATCATGTCCTAACTTAATTATATGATGGATTTCTATTTATAATTATTCCTAGTCTTATATCTAGGATAGCGAATCGATGTCACGACATAAAAATCAGCCCCACCCCAGAATCACCCATTCGTAAAAATCTACACTCACTAGTCCCATACCTAGAAAGCGTAAATCACAATTAAGGCCTACCCACTAGTCCCATACTTAGCAAGTATCTGAAAATATAGGTGAGAGCATATTACAAAAATCCCGCCATCCCCGCGATGATAAATATCAATAACAATAAATCACATAATCCAACAATACATATAAACAATATCACAAATTTGTTCGCAATGGCACAATTTAATTTGATTTGATTAATAATACCGTTGGCATTAAAATTATTAACACGATTATTTCCATCTAATGATTTGAGATTATTCAACATTCAAGTTTATGAAACATATCATCATTGTCCTCTTGTATTAACAATATAACTTTCATGTGTGTGAACACGTCCCGATTTTATTGAAATAACCCCCATAAAATTTTACATGCGATCCTATAGTCAAAATAAACCCCAAACCCATCTCTAACCTACGCACCCAAGGGTTATGAATATTAATTCAGATTAATAATTTTAATAAAACAGTACCAAAATTAATCTCCACTTTCTCTAATTAAGGTTACTAATTTATTTTAAGAAAACATGTAAATAAGGGTTTAGGCGACACTTAAAACGTATAATACTAAAGGAAAGTAATAGAGTATTCATGCCTGAGTAAAAATCGTTCAAAAATTCTGATTAGACGGTTGAATTCCTCTTGAAAAATTAGCAACGGGTCGTTCTTGAACAATCTTGAGAAAACCCCGATTAAGCCTTCAAATCTTGAGTTAAATTCTTGATTAAGTTTGGGGCTAAAGTTTTTAGATGGAAAGAAATAATTTTGGAAGAGTCTTCTAGTGAAAAAGTTTGGGAAAAGGGATTTATGAAGTCCAACCATAAATTAGTTATAATATATAAGTGATTTAGGATTTTGAGTACAATTAGGATACTAATTTCCCTTAACCATCCCGCCACCTCTGCCCCAAACCGAATTGATTCGGTTTAGGGCCGAATCGATACGGCCCTGGCAACCTGCCCAGTTCCGCCAGTTTATAAATATAAGTAACATTTATATAAAACTCAATTTTATCTACGATTCTAATTCCGATTGAAAATTTTCTTTTCAATAATAAAAACCAACACATTAAATTATTAACAAAAATTATATCCCAAAATTTTATTTTTTCTCGAATATTCGAATTTAATTAAAAAATTATCAAATTAAATTATGGGGTGTTACAACTAGGCGCCTTGGTGACATGGTGCGGTGGTACAGTTGCGTGCTGTTTTGGCACTAGTAGCCTTCCGGAGTATTTTGATTGTGGTAGCATAGTATGGGTAAACTTAGACTCAACCTAGATTTTTTACTTGGTACGATTCCTTACATGGGAAGGATTTTTGGAGTCAAAGATTGCATGGGATAAGGAATTAGAGACCATAATAGAAAGTGACGTACTTTTTAGTCTCCTTACTGTTTATAGACTTTATCTATTGCTTTTCTTATCCTGTTATAATTGTGGTCCTTATTTAATATTTATATTTTATTTAATGGCGCGTTAAAAATTATTTAATTTTAGCGAATCCTTTAAATTGAATAACATGGACAAATATTATTGTACTAGGCATTAGATCATGTTTTTCTTGGAAAATAGAATTTTTGATGGTTCCATTTTAAATTTATTAAATTTAATGAGTTTTATTTATTACTCGAATTAAATTTTATTTCCATAATTATTTTAATTTAAAATAATTTCGTTATTTTTGGATAATTAAAATAAGAAAATTGTTTGTTTTAATTTGAATAAATAAATTAGAAGATTCCATTATTTTAATTAGACAATTTAAAACTGAATAGTCTCCATGGTTATATGTTTTTTTTAAATTATGGGTTTTTAATATGTGTAATTAGAAAATATAAATTAAATTCTCGAATTTATTTTGTCAATATAAGGAAATGTAGAATTTGTATTTATTACACGTGTTTTGCGCTTGCAAAAATATGGGTAACTAAAAATTGTGACGCGCATCCGCTACCCTGTATTTTTAAAATACTAAAATTAAAGTTGTTTTCTTGACAACCCTAACAAAAGTTTTAAATTACTAAGTGGGAGAGGGCTTTGGTCACAAATAAATCTCGCGGTCTCCACAAATGGTTTGTATGTTTTCAATAACAAGTAGGCCCTCCAAAGAGGAATACTAATGATTGTGGTAACTAGTGCAAATTTCCTTACGGGATAGTCTAAAATTGGTTGGTGGTATACACTTAGACACATAATTGTAGTAGGTTCTTCAAAGAGGACTTCCATTATTTTGTGTGACCAAAGTGTCAACTATATAGTTTATTTGGTATAGTCTTTGTCTAGATGGTAAAACTAAAGGATTTGGTCTGCCATTGTGCTTGTGGATAGTAGGTTCTCACAAGAGGAATGTTATTCAAATGGTAATTGGGACGCTGATAAATTCTTATAAAATGGTAGAGGGAACCCACTTTAAATTGAATTAAAAGTTAATTGCTTATCATAATATATTCTTAATTATGTGATTCTGTAGTTTGAAAAGGTAACTCTAATATACACTTGTTTCACCTTAAATTTTATATATCTTATGGTAATAATTAAAAGGACTGAATTTAACTTGGACATAGTGTTGACGGTAGAGAAATGCATATTTGTATTTTCTCAATGTTATCTTGAAGAGTCACGTGATAAGATTTTTGTAAAGGAATTCGGAATGTAAGTGGACAATAGTAATGAGATGATACAATATGACTTATTTATTAAGTCATATATACTGTGATATCAGTATTAATCGGTGTCCACTGCCTATGGTATGATGATTATCTCACATTCAATGTTTAATAATAAGAATCATACAAGGCAAGTTACCAAGAATGACTTTAAAGGAATATTAATATGATTGATAAAACCCTAGTTATAAGATTATGTTTTGATGGTGATTTCTTACCTGAAGGAACTAGAAATCTAAGGAGGTGAAATTGACGGGGAAACCCACATCGATATCCTCCCCAACTACAAGGTTATATCAGAATATCATATAAGCATTCAAATTACTGAAATAACTTCACTTCTTATACGAAAAGTGGATAAAAGCTAAAGTCAAATAAAAAAATAGTAAATCAAAATTCAGGCAGTGATTTGGTTTCAAAGACAATTAGTGAATTGCATAATCGCAAGTGAATTCACTAAGAGCAGTTTGAACACTAGTAGGAGTTAATAGGCTTTTTTTGTTTAAAAGAACAAGATTGATATATTTTATTTGGAAAATGTTGAATAATGTTTAATGGTTTATTCTACGGTAACCTAGATTATAGACATATGATCCATTAATCACTGGTTTCACGAAATCAGTCACCTAGTGATAGATGAATTTATCAACTACTGGGGATTTGTAATTTTCGTGGGAGATGTGAGTCTCAGTTTTGATAATTAGAGATTAATTTTAAATGATTGATTATAAGTATGTAAGAATTGAAAGAACTTTGGTTCAGTTTCTACTCATATTATGGAAGGATATTGGTTTCATTTTAATAACATATATATTGTTAGTGGTAATAAATAATATATCCATCTTTGGTACTAAAGCGGATAATCATTACAAAATAAATCTCATATTTAATACACTATATTTTTTGAATAATATCCATGATTTAACACTAAATGAATAAGATTCTTCTCTGTAAACCATAATATATATAACAAAAAATACCCTATATTATGGAAAAGTTATTTTACACATGTTTACAAAAGTTCTAAGCCCCAAGTTTCACCCTATATACTTAAAGATCCGAGTTCCATAATTTATATGCTTTGAGATCTTAATATTTGGCACCAAAGTTTGTATCTTTCATCTAGAAAGAGCCTATTTTCTGCGGTGGACTACATGCGTACCATTTGAGATTATTGACGGTTATTGAGCTTTATCAGTGTATACCGAGGTGCGCACGGACTCGTGTGCTGTGGTAGCTTGTGTAGGTGGACTCCTACATTGCACTGTGGAGGAGAGGTTGAAGATAGAAGAGCGTCAAGTCTTATGTGGGATTGAGTCATATTGTAAGTCTATTGTCTTTACTTTGTAAAACCATATCATAGTGATCTATTGGCTGAGCGTTCCGAGGTTTTTCCTTTTATGTTTTTTCTCGTACATTGTCATCTTGTGGATTTATTTATTTATTTTATCTGTTATCACTTAGATGCATGCTTTAGGGTAAAAAGATAAAACTTGGTAAATTAATTTTCCACAAGAAAAGTTTAAAATCGGTTATAAGTTTAATTGGGTTAATTTTGTTTAAAGGTTCAATCTTTAAAAATTTAGAAAACATAAAAATATTGGACTTCTATTTATTCGGACCATCCTTGCCTAGGTGTACACCGTAAGGGCTTTCTCAAATTGGTATCAGTGTAAGGGCACTCAGTTTTTTTTTATTTTTGATCCCATGTTTTTAGGCATGAATTTTGGAGGTTTTGATGGTTTAAGAACCCATATGTTTGATGGGTCGAACTATTCAAATGGAAAATGCATATGAAATCAACACTTAAGGCAATAGATGAGAGGGTGTGGTTATATATAGTTAAGGGATGGTCAACACCAATCACGAGAGATGGAGAGGAAATTCATTTAAAACTAGTAGAGTCGTGGACTAAGGCTGAGCATAAATTGTCACAGTATAATTTTTGAAGTTTAAATGCTCTATTTTATTCTATCACCCCAGAGGAATTACACTATATTATGACCCATGAGATGTCAGAAGAGGCTTGAGATATACTCCAACTCACCCATGAAGGAACTAGTGCTATTAAGGCTTCCAAACTCCAAAACCTCACCACTCAATTTGAAACGATTAAAATGTTAGAGAGTGAGACCTTTGATGAGTTCTCGCTAGATTATTTGACACAGTTAACTTACCGTTTAACATGGGAGAGAAGATACTCAACAATCAAGTGATAAAGAAAATCTCAAGGTCGTTGCCTGGAAAATTTAATCCAAAGGTGTCTGTTTTGAATTCTTTGGATACTTTAGACTCTATGAAACTTGA
Source organism: Sambucus nigra (assembly GCA_949130495.1). Taxonomy (NCBI): domain Eukaryota; kingdom Viridiplantae; phylum Streptophyta; class Magnoliopsida; order Dipsacales; family Adoxaceae; genus Sambucus; species Sambucus nigra. The sequence goes on from OX422219.1 coordinate 228,730,724, forward strand.
AGAGCTTATAGGTGACTTACAAACTTTTGACCTTGACTTGTTTACCTCCAAGAATGTGACGAAGAAATAAAAAGGCATAGCTTTGAAATCCCGAAAGGAGGAAAAACTATTTTCAGATGACGAGTTTGACGTCGATTCCCAAGATGTGGCCATGTTGGTAAATAAATTCAAGAAATTTTCTCAAATTTCAGAAGTAATTGAAAGATGCAAAAAGTTTTGTTAAAAATAAGCACAAGAAGGATGATCACTTCCCTATGATCTGTAGTGAGAACTTTAAGAGGGATGAGTCATAGAGATGTTATGGTTGTGAGGGTTATGGTCATAGGGTAGCTGAGCACCCAACTAAACTAAGGAAAGAGAGCAGGAAAACAATAACATTTAATGAAACCCTTAGTGATAGTGATACGAAAGAGGGAAATGATTCCCCCATTGAGCATAACTTTATCGCGTTAATGTATAGTCATGAGAGCTTTGACGAGAAATCTTCTCATGAAGATATTCCTTTACATGACACTTCTAAGGCCATAATTTAAGGATCCCATGTGAGTGATGGTCGAGATAGTGGAGATGAAAGTGAGGATGAAGAAGAGGAAGAGGAGGAGGAGGAGGAGGGTGAACTACAAGTTGCCTTCCATGAGTTGTCTGCGAAAACTTTAAAAGTAAATAAGTCTAACTTGAAGTTGGAAGCTAGGTTGAAAAAACATGCCATAGAAAATAATATTAATGCTTTGATTGAGTATATTAGGGCACTTGAGAGGACACTTCGAGAGAAGATAGAGTACATTAAAGGTGAGAGAGATGGTCTTTGTGGTTTGATGGAGGCTCTGAATAAAGAGCTTATTGAGTTTGAGGAGTCTAGGCATTTATTCGAGTTTAGGATTGTTGAGCTTGAGGAAAAATTGAGAGATTCAATTTGTGTCAAATTTGATTTGGAGTCTAGGTCGATAAAGTTGGACAAAATGTTAGGTATCTTCCAAATAATAGATGACAAGTGTGGAATTGTCTTCGATGATTATAAATCTTCCACTTCCAAAGCCAAGGCCATATGTTTGAGAGATTTGACTAGGAATGTTAGAAAAGGTAAACTTTTAGGTAACACTCCTCACCGTGTTTACACTTGCACTCATTGCGGTTGGAAATGTCACCTTAGGCCTTTTTATTATGATCTTAAGAAAAGTCCTAGGAGGTCTAAAAGTAGAGTCACCATGGTTCTCAAAGCCCCTAAGCGTCATGTTACACCGACTTAGCTTAGGAAATCGGATTTGGAGGCATTACATATTAGATTTATTGATTCTCATTTTCCTACACATGATAATGTCCATGATATATCTAATGGTTGATTGTGTTAGCTTGTTTGTCATATTTTAGTTTATGCTTCATTATATATGTATTGCAAGTGTTATGACATGTGTATCTTTTGTATTATATTTTTTCTTTTATTGAGTCATATTGAAAAAATACAAAATAGATTTTGTTTGTCTTTTGAGTTAGAGTTTGTTTTCATAAAGTTAAAAATTGGTATTCTTCTTTTGAAAATTTTTAGAAAAACTCAAAAAGATTTTTGGTTTTTGTGTATCTTAGTTTTACACATTTGGTGTGGGATATCAGTGAGTTTGAATCCAATTCACTCCGTACTTTCCATGTAGGTAGGACATTTGGTTATGATTGTAGATACTTAGATGGGTCTTAAACATGTTATCATGGAGTTATTTCAAAATTGATTTTCTTTATGGATTTAACATTGTATATGCTTCCGCACGCACATGCACAAGATTTTTGGATTTTAATTTCACATGTATATTTTAGCTTTGTGAGATGTTCTCCCATCAATTTTGTCATCTACATGTTTTGTGACTGTAATACCCCGTATTTTTGTGCTATATTAATTTGGGAATTTATTAAATTTAATGAGAATGATTTATTTAATAAAAATCCGGAAATTAATTATGTTATAATTATTAACGTGACGAGAGTTAGTAATTATGGGAAATTTGTTGAATATTACTAATGAGCAAAGTAATATATTATATTGGTTATATTTAATGTCATGAGTGAATTAAATGACAATTTTGGAAATTTGAATCGGGACGCGCCCGTGTCGCGTCGGGACTAAATTTTGTTAAATAAAAAGTGAATATTTTATAAGTTGTTCGTATGGTCGTTTTGAGTGCGCCAACGCGTCCGGAAGGGTCGAGATAGTCAGAAAAGTGTACCCGGGGGTTTAGTTTGGGTCTCGGGGCGTTTTTAGGCCTAATTGGTACCCCGTGAGGGCATTTTAGTCATTTCACCTTTTGGGGTAATTAAACCCACGAAATTCAGCAACCTATATCAGCCATTTAGGTTAGTCAGCTAGGGTTAGAAAACAAAAACACAAGTGACGGCCATAGGAGAGGGAAGGAGAAAGCTCCAAGGCAATCCAAGGCCCCAAAAGTCACCGGTTTGCACCGCCGCCACCACCACCGCGTAGATCGCGAGACGAGGAACGCAGCCATACCAAAATCAGCCGTGAATCAGAATACCAAAAATCCCAGGAAAGTGTTTAACTTGCTATTTTCGTTGGTGCAATCTTCATATTAGTTTAGGAATGATTTGTGATGAAAACTATGGAAGAAAACCCAAATTATGATAGGAGAATCCATGTAGTATTGATTTATATGTTGATTCTGTAAACCCTTGCCATGTAGAGGAAATAAACCACGAAATTTTGATGATCATAAGAAAGAAATTATGGAGAAAGATTTGTTAGAAAACTGTTTAAGAAAATTCTAGAGTTCTTGATAATTGGATATAATTTTAGGTTAAAAATCCATGTTTAAATGATGAATATGTACATGCCTTACGTTAGAATCATCTGGTATATTGTTATAATGTTAGTAGTAGAATTCTGGGACGGTTGGAACTTGAAAATATGGATTTGGTGATGAAACCCGTAACTGCATTTCTGCAGATTTTCGTAGACCTCCTTGATCGATCGATCGAGCCTAGAGCTTCGATCGATCGAAGGTTCGATCGATCGAGCCCCAAACCTCGATCGATTGACCCCTCCTGGCAGACTCCTATTTCCCTTGTTTAATTAGTTAAATTAAATTTATCGTGAAATAATTCTTGGGTATTCTTAATAAAATGTTTTAGGAGATAGGAAGGACCAGTAGGACTTATGAATAAGTGTTGGGAACTTTATTATGAGACGAGAATTTTTCTTTTGGGATAATTACATAATAAACGATGAAACTACGCATTCCAAGTAAGATATTTCGGCGAATAGTTATGTTAGTGAAAAGAGGTATACCTTCTGAATTTTCCTAATTGGAAGAATAGAGTTCACGAGTGTCACGGAATAAGTGAGAAAACCCTTCGAGTTAAGGTTAGAGATGAAACCTTATACGTAATACTAATAATGTGAAATTAAGGATAAATGGTATAATTATGGGTGACGAGAAGAACCTATATTAATATGATAACTGTGGTATATTTATATGATTGTGTGTACATATATTATATATATGTGAAAAACATACCGCGCTACTTGCTATCCTTGAGGTTACCGCGCTGGGACAGTCTTATCTCGATGGGACCTTTATGGGGGATATTGACTTGTACCCTAGAAGATAGATATCCTTGGTACAGGCTATCGAATTGATAGTTCAGACGGTCCTAAGAGACGCGAGTATGTGCCATCCTCTTAGAGACTTGGAATCATTGCTTCGCTTCGATATTGTTTGTGTATGTGATTAATACAATTCGAGAGTGATTCCGAATTTGTATTCCCCTTGATATGAGTGGTATGGGGTTTTGATAGTAGAAGTATGCACGCACCATAGTTTTATTTGGGGTGCTGTTATTATATATATTATACGAGTAGTTCATATATATATGAGATTTGGGAATTTGAAACTGCCTACTGTGATTTGATAAGTAGGACATGATTTATGACTCAAATTTAAATACTTGTTTTGAGAAAGTATAATATGTCACTGGAAAACTTTATTGATTTTATAAAGTTAAAATGGATAACTTTGGTTACTAATTGAAACATTCTTTTCAAAATGGAATCGTTGAATTTTAAATCTTACGTGTAATCTTAGATAAGTTAAATTCTTGGGAAGGTTAGTATGATAAAATGATAAAATAAACCGTTGGGAAGGTTAGTGCGATAGGTGTGCACATTAGAAGAGAGGTGAGAATTTCTCAAGAGAGTGTCGCACTAATATGTTGTTGCATTGTCCTGTATCAATTTAAATACTTGCTAAACGTATTTTAAATCAAACACACTTTCGGGCTCTGACCCTTTTCTTTTTCTCTCTCTCTCTCTTGTATATATATGTATATATTTCAGGTACCCAGCCACAGGGGCGTCTTGCTTAGGATCCTTGAGAGGAACGTGCTGCAGCTTAGGTGGGAGTTGCAGGTCACTTGCGTAGACGGCTTCCTTTATTGACTCCACTTCTAGCATTCTCATTTATTGGGCATGTGTCGCCCTTTCCATTATTTCATTATTATTGGGACATTTGTACTTCAGTATTTCTAGTATTGTTACTATGGGATTTATTCAGTTTGTATGTTGTTACTTTATATTTCGCATGTTGACATTCGATTTACGAATGTTTTAAATTAATTGGATTGTGTTCCAGGTTTTATTGTTGTGTGATTCTTAATTGTTGGAATGTTGTTAATAAAATAAATAAATCTTTTTCTTTAAATAAAATTTGGAAAGTTATGTATGAAAATGGTTTTGACACTTAGCTTACTTATTTAGGGTGTTAAATTGGAAAATTTATTTTTATCGATAGTGATGCTGAGAATGAACCAACTGTTCACCTTGATTAATTTAATAAAGGAGTGATCGCCCGGTATTTAATTAGGCGGGGTGTCACAGGTGGTATCAGAGCATCAGGTTCTAGTGTCCATAGGATCTGTACGGCTTATTTCGCTTTCAGCTTAACGTTATTGCTATAGAGCCCTATTTTTAAAATTATTGTATTCTTGATTTTACGTTTAAGTCTTCAGCTATTTGAGATTTGATAATAACTTTAAACTAATAAACTTGTTCACGTTTCAGATGCCTCCGAGATGTGCTCCGAAAGATAGGCGTGCCCAAGCCGAGCAGCCAGCAGCTCCGGCACCAGGCACAATGAATGCAAACGAAGTAGCCGCCATTGTTGCTCAGGCGGTGAATGCCGCAATAGCGGTGATTCAACAGGCTCCACCCCAGGTTCAGGCAGTGGCGCCAGTACCAGCACAACTTCCATTTGCATGGGAGAGGGTTCGAGATGCTTTTCAGAAAGCGCATCCCCCTGAGTTTTCTGGTAGCTCCGATATTATTACAGTTAGCTAATGGAAGAAGGATATCCAACAGCATCTGCGTATGTATGAGTGCACTGATGTACAAAAGTAGTTATTGGCTTCCTTTAAGCTGGTGGGAGCCGCATTGCAGTGGTGGGAGTCCACTACCACTTTGGAGGAGAGGGACACGATCCCTATTCAGTTGTTCTGGGAGCGGTTTGATCGCAAGTATTTTCCACCCGCAGTGCAGACTGAGATGAGATGGAGATTACTGAATCTGAAGCAGGAGAGTCTTACCATAGCAGAGTATGAGGAGGAGTTCACAAGACTTCTCACCATTGTGCCAGATGAGGCACCTACTGAGAGCAAGATGATTTTGCTATTTGTCGACGGATTAGCTTGGAGGATCCGTCAGCACCTTATTGGGAATTTATCCCTGAGTACTTTCACTGATGTACTCAATGCCGCGTTGCTACATTTCCAGGATCACCACTTCCATCTGCAGGGAAGCAAGAGAGCAGGAGAGTCCAGCCAACAGGGCAGGACCGGGGGTAATAGTGCCAGTGGGGCACCATCTCATGGACAGACTCGTCAGCACGAGCAGAGTTCCCATCAGGGGGACCCTGCTAAGCGATTCCGTTCAGGTGATTCTAGGCAGGGATTAGGGGGTTTTAGGAAGGGCCATCAGGGCCATCCTAATCAGTAGGGCCAGCAGGGCCAACACCGACAGCAGGGACAACAGCAGGGCCAGTAGGGCCAACAGCGTGCTAATCAGGGCCAGTGGCGTGGAGGTAACAACCAACAGGGCCATGGACAGCAGGGTCAGAGGGGAGGTAACTTCAAAGGCCGATGTTTTGGGTGTGGTAAACATGGCCATAGGCGCCAGGATTGCCCAGAGGGTGATAGGGCCCCACAGAAGCAGGGTACCCGTAATGAGCCACAGAGGCCACTATTTCCACCTGCCCTCCCACCTCCAGCCCAGGTGCCAGCCCTACCAGCCATTCCAGCAGCTCCAGTGCAGCAGGGGCAATTACAGTATAGACGTGTCTATAACGTCCACCAGGCAGCAGCTCCACAGGCACCCCCCGCGATTGAGGGTATGTCTCCTATCCATGGTACTATGGGTCGGGTTTTGTTTGATACGGGGGCAACGCATTGTTTTATAGCTACGCATTTTGCGAAGGCCTTAGGGTTGTTAGCCACAGCAGAGAGCACCGTGACGTGTGTGGACTCACCACTGGGGAGTGGGTCACTTATTTTCTTTATATGCCGGGGAGTGGGGGTAGAGATTGGTAGCTTGGTATTACCTGCAGACATGTTAGTCTTAGATATGCACGAGCATGATGTGATTATTGGTATGGATTGGCTCGCAGCTTATAGAGCCATGATTGATTGCTTCGGTGGGAGCATTGTTTTTGCCATTCCGGGGCAAGAGATGTTTGTAGTGGCGATGCCTCGCCCAGAGGGAGGATCGACCGCTCATTTGTATTACATAGAGGAGGATACCTCTAAGGAGGTTGTGATTCCCTTAGATTCGATCCCTATTGTCAGGGAATATTCCGATGTGTTTCAGGAGATACCAGGCCTACCCCCCAGTCGAGAGATAGACTTTGTTATAGATTTATTGCCAGATACGAGACCTATAGCACGCCCACCGTACCGTATGGCTCCGGCAGAGATGCAAGAGCTACGAGATCAGATAGAGCAGCTGTTAGGTCAGGGCTTCATTCGTAGGAGTACCTCACCTTGGGGCGCTCCAGTCTTGTTTGTGAAGAAGAGAGATGGTTCACTGAGATTATGTGTGGACTACCGGGAGTTGAACAAGGTCACGATACGGAATAAGTATCCGTTTCCTCGAATCGATGATCTGTTCGAACAGTTGAGGGGAGCAACTTTCTTTTCGAAGATAGATCTGAGGTCGGGGTACCATCAGTTACGTATTAGAGAGCAGGATGTTTCAAAGACTGCCTTCTTATCGAGATATGGGTCCTATGAGTTCAGGGTAATGCCGTTCGGACTCATAAATGCTCCAGCCATTTTCATGGACTTAATGAATCGCGTATTCAGAGAGTTCTTGGATCAGTTTGTCATCATCTTCATAGATGACATCTTGATATATTCACACTCCGAGGAGGAGCATGCCGAACACTTGAGGTAGGTCCTTCAGACTCTACGAGAGCATCAGCTGTATGCTAAGTACGAGAAGTGTGGATTCTGGTTGCGAGAGGTACAGTTCTTGGGCCATGTTGTTTCTGAGAAGGGGATAGCAGTTGACCCGAGTAAAGTATCAGCGGTGAGGGAGTGGGTACAACCCACAACACCGACGGAAGTGCGTAGTTTCTTGGGGTTAGCCGGTTACTACAGGAGATTCATTCGGGGACTCTCCAAAATAGCAGGTCCATTTACCAATCTGACTCGCAAGGGAGTACCATATGTTTGGGATGACGCTTGTCAGTTAGCTTTCGACGAGCTGAAAGACGAGCTTACTTCAGCGCTAGTCCTTGCGTTACCGAAGCCGGGTGTGGAGTACCTGGTTTACACCGATGCGTCCTTACGAGGACTTGGAGGAGTACTTCAGCAGGAAGAGAAGGCTATAGCTTTTGCCTCCCGCAAGCTTAAGCCACATGAGAAGAATTACCCCACCCATGACCTGGAGTTAGCAGCGGTCGTCTTTGCATTGAGGATATGGAGGCACTATTTGTTGGGAGAGAAATTCCGTTTATTCACAGACCACAAGTCATTGCAATACCTGTTCACTCAGCGAGAGCTGAATATGCGTCAGCGCAGGTGGTTAGAATTTGTGAAAGACTATCAGTTCGAAATAAAGTATCATCCGGGGAAGGCCAACGTAGTTGCTGATGCGTTGAGCCGTAGACCGGTAGACGATGTAGCGGACGTCTGGAAAGAAAAGTGGAAGGAGTTGGGTCACCAGGACGCAGTAGCACGTTCTTTCATATCCGTGATGTCAGTCACACCCGAGATTGTTACGAGGGTGATACAGGCATAGACCACAGACCCGTTTTTCCAGGAGCAAATTGTACGACTTCTAGCCGAGGGTTCTGAGTCCTATTCTATTAGTTCCGATGGAGGTTTACGGTTTAATGGGAGATTGGTGGTTCCAGAAGGAGCAGAATTACGTCATGTAGTGATGACTAATTCTCATGGGTCCCGATTTGCAGTTCATCCGGGAGGCGATAAGATGTACCAGGATATGAGGCGACAATACTGGTGGAGTGGGATGAAGAAGGACATCGCCGAGTTCGTGTCCAAGTGTTCTACCTGCCAACTGGTAAAGGTGGACCACCAAAAACCGTCAGGATTGCTTCAGCCATTGGAAGTACCCGCGTGGAAGTGGTAGAGTATTTCCATGGATTTTATTACGGGGTTGCCTATATCACAGTGGGGCCACGATTCTATCTGGGTGATTGTAGACCGTTTGACCAAGGTGGCTCATTTTCTGCCAGTGCGGACAAATTATACCACTGGCCAGTATGCTCAGTTGTTCATTTCTGAGATCGTCAGATTACACGGGGTGCCCCTGAATATTGTGTCAGATAGAGACAAGATCTTCGTGTCACGTTTCTGGGAAAGCTTTCAGGAGACTATGGGTACTGAGTTGAGGCTGAGTTCAGCTTACCACCCACAGACAGATGGACAGACAGAGCGTACTAATAGAGGATATGCTACGCATGTGTGTCCTTGATTTTGGAGGAGGTTGGGAGCCACACCTTCCACTGGTAGAGTTCGCTTATAATAACTCGTATCAGTTTATGATTGGTATGGCTCCATTTGAGGCTTTGTATGGCAGGCCTTGTCGTTCTCCCACTTGTTGGCTCGAAGTGGGGGATAACAAGTTGCTAGGACCGGAGGTGATTCAGGAGACCTCCGCGAGGATTGAGATGATCAGGAGTCGCATTCGGGTAGCCCAGGACAGGCAAAAGAGCTACGCCGATGCGAAACGGTTCTTCTGGGAGTTTAGTGTGGGGGACCAAGTGTTATTACGTGTATCTCCTATGAGGGGAGTTATGAGGTTCGGGAAGAAGGGAAAGTTGGCTCCGAGGTACGTGGGACCATTTCCCATCATCGAGAGAATTGGGCCGGTTGCATACAGGTTGGGACTTCCAGAGTATTTACATCGCATACACGATTTATTCCACATCTCGTCGTTGAGACGGTATCTTCGGGATGATATGGCCCATACTCACATTGCGATAGATGAGATCGACTTACAGCCTGATAGCTCTTACGAGGAGAGACCAGTGGCTATTCTAGACTATAGTGAGAGGAGATTGAGGTCGAAGATAGTTCCACTTGTGCGAGTCCAGTGGGAGCATCATAATGTGGAGGAATCCACTTGGGAGCGTGAGGCAGATATGCGTGAGAGATATCCAGAGTTGTTTTTACCAGGTATGCTTTATTTTCAAAATTTCGGGACGAAATTCCATTATTAGGGGGGAATTATGTAATACCCCGTATTTTTATGCTATATTAATTTGGGGATTTATTAAGTTTAACGTGAATGATTTATTTAATAAAAATCCGGAAATTAATTATGTTATAATTATTAACGTGACAAGAGTTAGTAATTATGGGAAATTTGTTGAATATTACTAATGAGCAAAGTAATATATTATATTGGTTATATTTAATGTCATGAGTGAATTAAATGACAATTTTGGAAATTTGAATCGGGACGCGCCCGTGTCGCGTCGGGACTAAATTTTGTTAAATAAAAAGTGAATATTTTATAAGTTGTTCGTATGGTCGTTTTGAGTGCGCCAACGCGTTCGGAAGGGTCGAGATAGTCAGAAAAGTGTACCCGGGGGTTTAGTTTGGGTCTCGGGGCATTTTTAGGCCTAATTGGTACCCCAGGAGGGCAATTTAGTCATTTCACCTTTTGGGGTAATTAAACCCACGAAATTCAGCAACCTATATCAGCCATTTAGGTTAGTCAGCTAGGGTTAGAAAACAAAAACACAAGTGACGGCCATAGGAGAGGGAAGGAGAAAGCTCCAAGGCAATCCAAGGCCCCAAAAGTCACCGGTTTGCACCGCCGCCACCACCACCGCGTAGATCGCGAGACGAGGAACGCAGCCATACCAAAATCAGCCGTGAATCAGAATACCAAAAATCCCAGGCAAGTGTTTAACTTCCTATTTTCGTTGGTGCAATCTTCATATTAGTTTAGGAATGATTTGTGATGAAAACTATGGAAGAAAACCCAATTTACGATAGGAGAATCCATGTAGTATTGATTTATATGTTGATGCTGGAAACCCTTGCCATGTAGAGGAAATAAACCATGAAATTTTGATGATCATAAGAAAGAAATTCTGGAGAAAGATTTGTTAGAAAACTGTTTAAGAAAATTCTAGGGTTCTTGATAATTGGATATAATTTTAGGTTGAAAATCCATGTTTAAATGATGAATATGTACATGCCTTACGTTAGAATCATCTGGTATATTGTTATAATGTTAGTAGTAGAATTCTGGGACGATTGGAACTTGAAAATATGGATTTGGTGATGAAACCCGTAACTGCATTTCTGCAGATTTTTGTAGACCTGCTTGATCGATCGATCGAGCCTAGAGCTTCGATCGATCGAAGGTTCGATCGATCGAGCCCCAAACCTCGATCGATTGACCCCTCCTGGCAGACTCCTATTTCCCTTGTTTAATTAGTTAAATTAAATTTATCGTGAAATAATTCTTGGGTATTCTTAATAAAATGTTTTGGGAGATAGGAAGGACCAGTAGGACTTATGAATAAGTGTTGGGAACTTTATTATGAGACGAGAATTTGCTTTTGGGATAATCATATAATAAACGATGAAACTACGTATTCCAAGTGAGATATTTCGGCGAATAGTTATGTTAGTGAATAGAGGTATACCTACTGAATTTTCATAATTGGAAGAATAGAGTTCACGAGTGTCACGAAATAAGTGAGAAAACCCTTCGAGTTAAGGTTAGAGATGAAACCTTATACGTAATACTAATAATGTGAAATTAAGGATAAATGGTATAATTATGGGTGACGAGAAGAACCTATATTAATATGATAACTGTGGTATATTTATATGATTGTGTGTACATATATTATATACATGTGAAAAACATACCGCGCTACTTGCTATCCTTGAGGTTACCGCGCTGGGACAGTCTTATCTCGATGGGACCTTTATGGGGGATATTGACTTGTACCCTATAAGATAGATATCCTTGGTACAGGCTATCGAATTGATAGTTCAGACGGTCCTAAGAGACGCGAGTATGTGCCATCCTCTTAGAGACTTGGAATCTATGCTTCGCCTCGATATTGTTTGTGTATGTGATTAATACAATTCGAGAGTGATTCCGAAGTTGTATTCCCCTTGATATGAGTGGTATGGGGTTTGGATAGTAGAAGTATGCACGCACCATAGTTTTATTTGGGGTGCTGTTATTATATATATTATACGAGTAGTTCATATATATAAGGGTGCACGAGAAAGGGCTACGAAAGGTGCAAATCTCATTTCTTGTGCATTATGCTTGTGTGCATTATGCTTATGTGCATTATGCCCATGAGAATGCTTGTGTGCATTATGCTTGTATGTTCATTAAGTTCACCTTATCCTGTCACTAGAGGCTAAATCTTAGTTTGGTAAAGTTTTGCAATCAATTAGAACTTCTTAAACATATTTGAGTATTTGGATCATAATTCATTTGTATCTACTTCATGCCCATTTATTCTATCCCCATGTTTAGACATGTCGATAATATGCTAGCATGTAACGCTTATGTGTTTTATGTCGAGTTTTGTGGTTGTTTGTACTTAAATATGTGTGTTGAATTTTTATTGATATATTTTGCATATATATTAAATGTGGTATCGTATTTTGAGTCTTTGCGATTTACATTTAGTCGATGTTTACTATATGCTTGATCGTTTGGATTATTTGTGCTTAAGTTTCCATTTTATGTGTTTGCTAAACTTTACACCGTTGAATTCTCTTACATCAAAACTATTGCCAAAGTGTAGATCAAAATGAGGAGATTACAATCATATAATTCTTCTTCAATGGATCAGACCTACATTAATAGGCAAGTGTTTATCTTGCTGATTTTTTTTATTAGCATATCCATGTTAGAATTGGATATTTACTACTTTGGATTTCATGAACATTTATGATAAATTTGAGGAATTGAAATTACATTTTGGTGAGAATTGATAGTAGTAATTAAAGTTTATGTTAGAAGATAAAATGGATGAATGTTTAACAATTAAAATTTGAAGAAATCTGAGTTTTATATCTGTCCTTGATGATAAATGGTAAACTACTGTTTTAAAGAACAACTATGAATTAATCCAATTTATTTGAGGTTATTTGGTGATTTTATGAATAAAAAAGTTTAGAAATCATGTATATAGGTTAGTATATTGCTGGGAGTATTTGTATTGGAGTTTGGAGTTGTAGAATGAAGGATTGGTTTATAAAAAATGGTGGAAAAATGTAGATTCTTGAGGTAGAAGACGAACTAGGAAAATCTCGTTTGAACGACGGAGACGCCTTTTGAACGACTAGGATCAAACGAGATTACATCTCGTTCGAATGACCTGGACATTTCATTCGAATGAGATGCCAGGTTCGTTCGAACGACATTTCAAAAAAATGAGAATTTTATTCTGATAAATTTAAATTTGACGTAGTATATTGGAGAGGGAGGAAAATGACATAAGATAATATTTTGAATGATTTTATTACATGATCTAGTAGTGAGAAACTTGGGTTAATTAATAGAAAGATACAAAGGGGATTGAAAGTTTTAAAGGGATGAATCGCGTTTGAGAGAATGGTCATATGTTATAAAGTACCGTGAGTATTTGAGAGAAATATACTACGTATTTGAATTGTGTGTGTTCATAGGTTGTGTGTATACCTATTAAATGATATATTATAATTGTTTATGCTATCTTACTTTGTATATTCATGAACAAAGAGGGAGGGAAATTGTATCTTTCCTTTGCATGATTAGGATATCTTTATCTTAGAGGGAGAGGGCTTACCTAGGTTGAGATTACTTACACATTGTTATATGTTTGTTCATTTGCGAATTTATACTTGTTATATTCTATTTGCATTTGGAGGTGTGTTTAAGTGTGAAGGACTACAAGTTTACATAAATGCAGTAAAGTTTCCAGGCAAAGCAAAGCTACTCATGTTTGTGTCTCAATTGAGAGTTTGTACTCTTTTACCTTTTGGGGTTAGAGCATGAGTCTTTTTAGAGATCTTGATGGCCATAGGATTTTTGTTTTGGTTTTGTCCTGAAATAGCCATAGGGGGAGATTTGTAAATTTGTAAGGACAAATTTCCAATTGAGTTAATTTGTCTGTAATTGGCATTATTATGGACAAAACTTTTCAGTCATAGGATATATCTTATATTGTTGATCCCATATGCCTATGATGTTGTTTGATGAAGACGTAGTGGCCAAGCTTCAAAGACTGGATATGACGTGCCGTGTTTAGTGCCAAGGTTGTCATCACATTTACTGAAGATCTCGCAAGTATGGATGCATATTTATTATGTGTCCTTGGAAATATTTTAAGGGTGTTGGTTTTTGATTTAAAATTATTTGGAACTGTTTTTAATATTTTTTTAGAAAAATATTTTTTTAGTTTAAATTCATTTGAATGAGAATAAGTCTCGTCGAACGAACTTCGTGCTTCATTCGAACTTCTTCTTCTTCATTGAAATGAAGTTCTGTCTCGTTAGATAAGATATCAAATGAGGATCCTCTACCAAGTAAAACCAACCTCGTTAGAACCTCATTAAAAGTTGGTTCAAATGAGATTGCATTCCCATTAAAAAGAACTATGGATATCATTCGAACGGAATAAAATTCTCATTCGAATGAACCTAATTTTTGTTCGAATGAGCCACCACCTCGAAAAATGTGCAAACAGTATTTTAGGCATTGTGGACTCAAAATTTTAAAAAGGACTTTTGCAACAAATGATTTTACACCTGTTTACAAAAGTTCCAAGCCCCAAGTTTCACCCTATACGCTTAAAGATCCAAGTTCCATATTTTATATGCTTTGATATCTTGATATTGGGCACCAACGTTTTTATCTTTCATTTAAAAAAAGTTTTTCATGCAGTGGACTCCGTGCATACCATTTGCAATGTTTAACAGTTGCTGAGCCTCATTGGTGGATACCGAGGCGCACATGGATTCATGTGCTGTGGTAACTTGCATCGGTGGACTCCCACGTTGCACTGTGGAGGAGCTGTTGAAGATAGAAGAGCATCAAGTCTTGTGGGGGATTGAGTCGTTGTGTAAGTCTATTGTCTCTACTTTGTAAAACCATATCATAGTGATCTGTTGGCTGGGTTGTCCGAGGTTTTTCCCTTTGTGGTTTTCCTCGTACATCGGTGTCTTATGGATTTATTTATTTGTTTTATCTATTATAACCTTAGATGAATGCTTTAGGATAAAAAGATAAAATTTGGTAAATTGATTTTCCACAAGAAAAGTTTAAAATCGTTGCTAAGTTTAATTGGGTTCATTTTGTTTAAAGGTTCAATCTTTAAAAAATTGAAAAAATAAAAATTTGACTTGTGTTTATTCGGACCATCCTTGACTAAGAGTATGTCGTAGGGGATTTCTTACAAAAATCACAAATAAACGAATATGACATTCTACTACCTTATCGTAGAGGGAGGATTGTCAGTTCTCATAGAGGTGAAAACCATATAAATGAATCATGAATTGTATACCCGTAAAGGGATATCTTTATCGTAGTGGGTGCATTTCTTATTCTTAGGATTGTCACCCATCCTGACCCCTGGAGAAGAAGATAACGGACCCTATACCTAGAATAAGGTATTCCTTCACAAGGATGAATAATATTCTTGGAAAAGTTATGACATTTGGTACCATATAGATTCAGTAAGATGGTGCCAAACCCATTAGTTGTAAGTGAATCTAGTAAGAGAGGTAATCAAATCCATGATTTTGATAAATGGTTGGATGTGTCCAGTGTGTACAAAAAGAGTGATAGATGCGTGGTGGTGTTTTAGATATTATATATATGGATATATTTATTATCGCATGCGATATAGGGATATGACATACACTTAGAGTGTGATAGTCCGAGAAGTTTAATATGAAAACATTAGAAAATTTTGTTAAATTTTTGTTATCAGATTATCATTTGACCACTAGAAATAATGTACTTTGACCTATCTAAGTTATCATATTGGTATTGTTCATTCGAGACATTGTTATGCAATATTCAAAGAAAGACTTTCGCTCTTTCAGATTTAGAATTTGTATAACTCTAGAATGGAACATTGATTTTAGTATAATATATATTCAAGTACTAGAAAAGGATTAAAAAATATATATCTAGTTGCCAAATAAAGAGGTAAGTAACTTGTAGATTATTAACTCATGTATTCAGTTAGATTAAGATTTTAGAAAGTGTTAAGTATCCCTTGTATAAGAAATTATATAAAAAGGTGCTTCTAGTGGTCGTATATGCATTGGTTGACAACCGGCATACCTATTACTTTATGTGTGAGCTATGACTATTAGATGCACGGTTCCAAGTCTTTGAGTATAAGTGGGAGATTTTTGTGTACTAAAAGTCATGGTTCACTAGTGAATTATGTCTATTTAATAAGAATCTTCACCAGTAATATTTGCATCGTATCATTTATATAGTTATGCATAGCTGTATTTTATTCTACGTAGTATATGATTTGGTGTATAGAGTTCGGCTTAGACACAAAAGATCAAATCATCGATTCTTGTAGAATATAAGTATGGTTTATAATCTTAGATAGAGATGGACACACCATCGGTAGGATTGCAACATAATATTTTAGTAGGTATATGTTGATTACAAGAAACAATATAGTTTTGACTTATTATGCTAGTACACTCTGTGCGTATTGAAAGAGTACAATTTGAGTTAATTATCTTTATAGTGACTATATAAGATAACCCACATCTCATGATTATTTTGAGTGCTTAAGAACTTAATCTAGATATAATTGATGGACACTTGCATCAATTGTTAATTACTTTGACCTATTCGGTGAGATTCATTTATGGATCAATAAGCTTGGTAGATTGGGTAATAGTGATTACTGTATAGTGAAAGTTAATTATGAATGGAATCCATGTCTCGGTATAGATATTGATGACACCCTCTTGATGTAGCTTATAATTTTTGATTATGTCAATCTCGACTGATGGATTTAATTATCCGACATAGCAACTAAGTTAAGAGGATGACCTTAAGGAATTTATAAGAGGTAGATTAAATATAATTATTAGTAATTTAATTTAATCAACATGCATCTGTAATCTTAACGAGGGAGATTATTAAGCATTTAATAACAAGGAGCTCAGAATTATAATTTTGAGATAGTAGACTAGAGTGAAATTATTATTCTTTATCGGAATGAATAATAATTATAGAATTATGGAATTAATTATAAAGTTTAATTAGGATTTATAATCCTGTAGGAATATATTCTCTTATTTCTCATGGGATACCCCATACTAGGATATATAGGAAACCCCTTATCTCCTAATGAGCGTGGGATCATTATGGATCAGGAAATACATAAAAAGGAGTGATAGGGTCGTGCTCCTTGGTGCCCACACACCAATGGCATGTATTGTCTTAAAGGAATAGCATGGAAGATCTCAAGGTATCTTTCAAAGCACTCATTTTATAAAATCGATTTTAGAAAATTAGAAAGTCCAAAAATTGTGAAATTTCATCAACGGGTTCTTGATACATAGAGGAAGACACGAGCGAAATTTCATGTCATTGGAATATGGTTTGTTACGCATACTTCATCCATCCTTACAAAATAGTGATTCACAAAGTAGATCTGATAACGTAAATTAGATCTAGAATCGAATAAAGAATGGATAAATGGGGTTCGTTAAATATTCAAGAAAGTATTATAATACATATAAACCCTAATATAATACTTTAGGATTCATGGATATGAAGGTTTGGCGATGAAATCAATTCAAGAATACACGATTTCATCCACCCAAACAAATTTGTGACTTGTCACAATGTCCACTTGTTAGAGCCATAACTTGAGAATTGTTGATCATATGGGGCTGAAATTGTTTATATAGGTTCTAGAGGCCGAAATATATTTAAAACCTCGTAAAAGATCTCATTTTTATGTTGTTAAGATTTTTGAAAAAAATCATTTCAATTTCGTGGTTACCACACCATTAGATTTATAATACGCATCGATGTAATAGGAAATAAATCAAATCTCTACGGTTTAAGAGAGAAGGAAGTGAAAAGGTATGTGATCTTGAATCTCCTATGTAGATCCACAATAATCATTTTTTTTATTGAAACCCAATTATCATACAAATCAAATGATCCGATATTTTTTAAGTCCTCCAGTAATGCCACAACCCTACGTAAGTTCTTTGAACATTTTTGTTGGAAAAAAATGAGGATCAACTTGCAAATCACTACACTACAAATCGAGAATGGTTATATATTTTGTCCGTGACCAGGCCTGCGGGTCACGGCTAAGGTTCGTGACTATTTTTGGTGTGACCAAATTGGTGGTCATAGAATTTATCCATGACCAAAAGTGAGGGTCACGACCAATATGACTACAAGGTTATGGGCTTGGGTCGTGACCACATGGGGGCACTATTGAAAAATAGTCACAACCAAAAGCCGTGATCCCCATTAAAAAAAACAAATAAAAATGTGATCATGGTCGCCGTGACAATATCCATTTAATAAAAAATAAAAATGATTTTTAGGCAGCCCCAAAGAAAAAGTTGTATTCAGTAACCAAATCATACTAAATATTTGTAAATTTGAGTTATATTCTCAAATAAGGCATCTCGTTACTACACGGTCAGTTCCTATGAGTTACATTGGTCATATGCAAGGTGTTCGTGCCCCTTTGGGGCAGTTTGGGGTTGTTTTGGGTTTCCACCTGTAGAGAAATATTTTCAAGCCTGAGTCTCGTTATTTGAAAATTTTAGTCCTATTGTCAAATTGGAAATCCCATTACTACGCGATCAGTTCCTACGAGTTACATTCGTTCCGTGCGAGGTGTTCGTGCCCCTTAGGGGGCATCTGGGGGTAGTTTGGGGTTTCCCCCTCTAGAGGCATGTATTCAAGCCTAAGTCTGGTTATTAAGAAATTTTGTTCCTATTCTTAAATCAAACATCCGGTGACTACGAGGTCAGTTCCTACGAGTTACATAGGTCCCGTGCGAGGTGTTTGTGTCCCTTAGGGAGATGTTTAGGTGCTGTTTTGGGTTTCCCCCTCTAGCAACATGTTTTCAATCTTGAGTATGGTTATTCGAAAATTTTAGTCCCATCCGCAAACCGATCATCCCGTGACTATGCGATCAATTCCTACCATGCGAGGTTTCGTGTCCCTTAGGGGGATATTTGGGAAATATTTTGGGTTTTCCCCCTCTGACGCATATGTTCAATCCTAAGTCTGGTAATTTTAAAAATTTAGGCTTATTCTCAAATCGAGCGTCCCATGACTACGCGATCAGTTCCTATGAGTTATAATGGTCCTATGTTAGGTGTTCGTACGCCTTAAGGGGCCGTTTGGGGGCTGTTTTAGGGTTTCCCCACTAGTGGCACGATTTCAAGCCTAAGTATGGTTATTTAAAAATTTTAGTCTAATATCAAACCAAGCATCCCATGTCTATGCAATCAGTTCTTACGAGTTATATTGGTTTCGCGTGAGGTGTTCATGCCCCCTAAGGGGCCGTTTCGGGTCTGTTTTGGGTTTTTCCCCTTAAGCCCATGTTTTGGAGCCCGAGTCTGTTTTTTTTTCAAATTTTACTCCTATGCTCAAATCAGGAATCATGTGACTATGTGGTTAGTTACTATGAGTTACATTTGTCCCGTACGAGGTGTTCGTGCCCCTTAAGGGGTCGTTTGGAGGCTATTTTAGGTTTCCCACTTCTAGAAGCATGTTTTCAAGCCTAAGTCTAGTTATTTACAAATTTTAGTCATATTCTCAAATTGCGCATCTTATGACTACGTGGTCAATTCCTACGAGTTACATCGATCCTATTTGAGGTGCTCGTGCCTCTTAGGGAGCCGTTTGGTGGCTGTTTTAGGTTTTTGCCCTCTAGCGGTATGTTTTCAACCCCAAGTATGGTTATTTGCAAATTTTATCCCTAATCTCAAATCGGGCATACCGTGACTATGAAGTAAGTTCCTACGAGTTATTATGGTCCCTTGCGAGGGGTTTGGGTGTTGTTTTGAGTTTTTACCTCTAGCAGAATGTTTTCAAGCCCAAATCCTATTATTGATATGCTTTAGTCCTATTATCAAACTGGGCATCCTATGACTATGCAATAAGTTCTTACGAGTTACATTGGTCGTATGCGAGGTGTTCGTGTCCTTTAAGGAGCTGTTTTGGGTTTTGCCCTCTATAGGCATGTTTTTAAGCCTAAGTCTAGTTATTTGCTAATTTTAGTCCTATTCTCAAACCGTGTATTTCATTACTACACGGTCAATTCCTACGAGTTACATTGGTCATATGCGAGGTGTTCGTGCCCCTTAGGGGGCCATTTGGGGGGCTATCTTGAGTTTTCCCTTAGCGATATTTTTTTAAGCATAAGTCTTGTTATTTACAAATTCCGGTCCTATTCTCAAACCGGGTGTCCCGTGATTATGCAATCAGTTCCTATGAGCTACTTTAGTCCCGAATGAGGTGTTCATGGCCCTTAGTGGGAATTTGGGGGATGTTTTGCATTTTCGCCTCTAGCGGCGTATTTTTAAGTCTAAGTTTATTTTATTTGAAAATTTTAGTCCTATTCTCAAATCGGACATCTTGTGACTATGGGATTAGTTCTTACAAGTTATATTGGTCCAGTGCGAGGTGTTTTTACCCCTCAGGGGACTGTGTGGGGGCTATTTTGGTATTTTACCCTCTAGTGGCATGTTTTCAATCCTAAGTTTGGTTATTTGTAAATTTTAGCCTTATTTTCAACTCGGGCATCCCGTGACTACGTGACCAGTTCCTATGAGTTACATTGATCAAGTGCGAGGTGTTTTTCCCCCTTAGGGGGCTTTTTGGGGGCTATTTTAGGGTTTCACCCTTTAGTGGCATTTTTCAACCCTAAGTCTGGTTATTTGCAAATTATAGTCCTATTCTCAAACTGGGAATCCCGTGACTATGCAGTCAGTTCATACGAGTTACATTAGTCCCGTGCAAGTTATTTGTGCCCTTGGGGGAGGGGAGGCTGAAGGCTATTATGTGTGTTCCGCCTCTAGCGGCATGTTTTCAAGACTAAGTTTAGTTATTTGTAAATTTTGGTCCTATTATCAAACCGATCATTTTGTGACTACGCGATCAGTTCCTACGAGTTACATTGGTCCCATGCGAGGTGTTTGTTCCCTTAGGTGGTTATTTGGGGTTGGGTTTTCCCCTCTAATGGCATGTTTTCAATCCTAAATTTGGTTATTTTCAAATTTAGTCCTATCCTCAAATTGGGTGTCATGTGACTATGTGGTCAGTTCTTACGAGTTACATTAGTCCCGTGCGAGGTGTTCGTACCCCTTAGAGGGCTGCTTAGGGATATTTTGGATTCTCCCCTCTAGCGGCATGTTTTCAAGACGAAGTCTGTTTATTTAAATTTTTTAATCCTATACTCAACCGTACATCCAGTGACTACGTGATTAGTTCCTATGAGTTATATTGGTCCACTGTGAGTTGTTTGTGCCCCTTAGGTGGTCATTTAGGGGCTGTTTTGGATTTTCCCCTCTATCAGCATGTTGTCAATCAATCCTATGTTTGGTTATTTGTAAATTTTAGTCCCACTCTCATGCTGGGACTCCCTTGACTAGGTGGTCATCTCCTATGAGTTACATTAGTCCAATCGAGGTGTTCGTGCCACTTTAAGGGGCCGTTTTTGGGTTGTTTTAGTTTTTCCCCTCTAGCGGCATGTTTTTAAGCCTAAGTCTGGTTATTTGCAAATTTTTATTCTATTACCAAACCGGTCATTTTGTGACGACGCGGTTAGTTCTTACAAGTTACATGGTCCCGTCGAGGATCCCTTATATATATATAATATCTATATTGTGTGTGAACATACCTAGGATTATGGACCATCTTATCGGATGAGGTACGCGTGTTCGGGATCGAAACACACGTCGGTGCATGGTGGGCCAGGCGTAGAGTAGGTCGTATTTTAGGTACTATGTGGTAGAGCCACTTTTAGGAGTTAAGTATTGATGCTGGGATTCATGTGACACTACTTGGTATGGGCCGTGTTATGGTGTAGTTGTATAGGTACCGCCCCACTTGCTTGTGTTTTATTTTGTCCATTTTGGATAGGAGACTCCTACAGACTTATCGATAGATCACGAACAAGACACTATTGGTACATGCCTTAGAGTCACATATATAAGGACATATATGAAATTAATGGAAATAAATGAAAGAATTCTTGAGTCTTATGTTGTGGACTGAAATATCATTCATACTACATAGTGTGAATGATATTAGATGTTATATCCATACGGGTAGTATGATGGGGGTAAAATTGGAAAACAGTAACTTGGACATATTTAACTTTGTTTTAGTACCTCACTTTGCTATATGCATATATATACTATCATTATGTTTTTTCTGTATCCATATCGGGATTTTGGTGGGTATTCGAGTAGCATTACTCTTAGGTGAAGGGTGAGACTTTTATGCATGGGAGTGACGATGAGAAAACTCACTTTGAATTAACTATACTTTTGCACCATAAACATAAGTAAGTTATTTCTTGCACACTTTAGGGCGCGGACCCAAAAGTATAAATGTTTGTCCCCCAGGCGTGCCTAGGTAGGGATAGGGGGATAGTGGTGAAACTAGTCTTGCTGTTGCTTTCATTCAGGAGACTTTAGTTCCTTGACTCTATATTAGGTTGTCTTTCTATTTATTTTATTTCATTCTTAATTATTGTAAGGGCATAAACCTGAAGTTTATTTCCTTTTGGTTTGAGTTTAGATATTATTCATATGATGGTTTTTTTTTACATTTATCTATTCATTCCATGGATGTTGGATTGATTTGCATGTGGTTATTTATAAAAATGTCAATTTAATTCAAGTATGGCTATTAAATAATTATTTTTATATGGTTTAATGATGAGAATGGTATTAATTGACAAGAAAGCCCCATCTTTGGCGTATCGTGTCTGGTCAACCTTTACGTGAGAAAATGGGGGTTGTTACAATTATTATCAGAGCACCCAGGTTCTAGTGTCCTTAGGATCTGTGTTGCGTTCATTATGTTTTGCGTTGCATTCTTTGATATGTAGATCGTATGCTTAGGATCATTGTATTCTTGTGATTTGTACAAATTCGAACCTTATTTTGTTTCAAATGGCAAACGGAAGGAGGGATACACCTATGCGCGTAGTCTCACCCACTGCAGATGAGGAGGCTCAACCGAAGACACATCAACCACCTCAGACCCCATCGGTCCAACCCATTATTACTCAACCAAATATCGCTACCATCGTTACTAAGGAAATCTCCACCATGATGGCAACCATGATCCATCACTTTCTACCACCACAACAGGTGGTAGCACCAACCCAGGCTCCAGGGTTTGTTTGGGACAAAGCTAGGGAGGCCTTCATAAAGGACTAACGTTTAGAGTTTATGGGCAGTCCAAACATTTTGAGGGCGAGCAGGTGGAAAAATAATATTCAGCGGCACTTACGGATGGTGGAGTGTACTTCAGTACAAAAGCATAAGTTAGCCTCATTTTAACTTGTGGCGGCTGCACTCCAGTGGTGGGAGTCAGTTACTTCAGCTAGAGAGAGAGATAATTTGACTATATATGAGTTCTAGGAGAGGTTCGAGGGGAAGTATTTCCCTCAGGCGATGCAGTCAGAGATGAGTAGTTGGTTTATGAATCTCAGACAGGAGGGCCGCATGGTGGCGGAGTATAAGGAGGAGTCTAATCCTCTTTCTTACTTTGTAAGGAGGAGGTGAACACAGAGTAGAGGAAGATGAACAGATTAATAGAAAGATCAATCTATCACATCAAGAAGGCACTTTTAGGGAACTTGACATTCACTCTGTATAATCAGATGGTGAACGCCGTCCTTCTCCACTTCCAGAATCACAGGGCCTTCCAAAGGAACGAACGTGAGATGAGATTTCGAATCCATAGGGTAAGGCAAGTGGAAGTAGCAGTCATGGACCCATTAGTTTAGGGATCCTCCATCTACAAATTAGCATTAGAAATTTTGAGGTTTCAATGATCGAAACAGGTAGGGTCAGAAGGGCCATGGGCATCTGGGCCAGGGTTAGTAGAGTCGAGGCTAGTAGGGCCGACAGGTAAAGAGACACCCGTTTAACGGGAACTGCTATACTTGTGGGGAGAGGGCCCATACATCGAGACAGTGTCCTCGAGGTAATAAGGCACCTCAGGAGCAGGGTGATCAGAGAGGATATCCGACTCCATAGGGGAAGTGCCAACAGTTACCAGCTATGGGATTTACATCACCAGTCGCACCAGCACCCGTCGCCCCACCTATGGGGAAGCCCCCACAACTACAATATGAACATGTGTACCACATTGCGTCGAAAGAGGGATCAGTGCCAGTGTAGGATATTGAGGGTATGCTCCCTATCTTTGGGCATGTAGGTTGTATTTTGTTTAACATGGGGGCATCTCATTCATTTGTTAGCTCTAGTGTTACACATGATACTGAGATGAAAGATTTTACTTCTGATATTACACTGCACATAGACTCACCCATGGGTAGAGGCGCATCCATACATTCAGTATGTCGGGGTATAGGGGTCGAGATAGGGTGACTCACATTTTTAGCACACATACTAATATTATATATGCATGAGTATGATGCCATATTATGGATGGATTGGCTAGCTACATACAGAGCCTGTGTTGACTGTATGGTAGGTCCATTATCTTTACCATTTCGAGGAAGGAGATGTACATGGTTATGATGCTGTACCCCGGGGGGGGGGGGTCGAGCACGCATATATACTATGTTAAAGAGGAGACTTCCTCGGAGGTCGTAGTGTCGCTACATTTCATCCCGGTAGTTAGAAAGTTTTCTAATGTATTTGGGGAGATCCCAGGGTGGCCACCTAGTCGAGAGATTGACTTTGTGATTGTTTTGATTTCGGGCATGATACCTATTGCCTGTATACTTTATCGAATGGCTCCTCTATAGACGAGGGAGCTTCGGGACCAGATTGAGCAGTTATTGGGACAGGGGTTCATTCGGAGGAGTACTTCACCGTAGGGTTCTCCAATTTTGTTCGTTAAGAAGAATGACATATCCTTGCAGCTTCGTATCGACTATAGGGAGTTGAACAAAGTCACCATATGGAATAAATATCCGTTGCCCCTTAATAATTATTTGTTTGACCAGCTGGGAGCTACTGCATATTTCTCTAAGATCGATTTGAGATCTAGTTATCTTCAGTTGAGGGTCCGGGAGTAGGATATCCTAAAGACGCCATTTCTTACGAGATACAGGTCATATGAGTTCCTAGTTATGCCTTTTGTTCTAACCAATGCGCTAACGATGTTTATGGATTTGATGAATCTAGTATTCAAGGATTTTTTAATCAGTTTGTCGTTGTGTTTATGGATGACATTCTGATTTATTCTCGAACTGCGAAGAAGCACGTATAGCATTTTCGGGTAGTCTTACAGACAATACAAGGCCACCAACTATATGCTGAGTTTGAAAAATGTGGTTTTTGGTTGCGAGAGGTGCAGTTCTTGGGCCACTTTGTGTATGAGAGGGGGATATTAGTGGATTGAGAAAGGTTTCTACAGTGATAGAGTACGGATAACCCACTACACCGACCAAGGTACACAACTCTTTTGGTTTAGCCGGGTATTACCGTTGGTTTATTCAGGGGTTGTCAAAGATATTAGAGTCCCTAACTGGATTGATGAGGAAGGACATGGCCTTTGTATGGGATGATGCGTTCCAGTAGGCGTTTGATGAGTTAAATATTCGATTGACTACAACACCAGTTCTGGCATTACCTCAGCAAGAATAGACTATAAGGTCTTCACAGATGTGTCGAGGGGTATTGATGCAGGAGGATAGGTCGATGGCTTATACTTCATGGAAGATAAAGCCTCAAAAGTAACATTATCCTAACCACGACTTGGAGTTAGCAGCCGCAATTTTTACATTGTGAGTGTGGAGGCATTATCTCCTGGGGGAGAAATTTCAGCTACTCACAGACTATAAGAGCCTATAATACTTATTCACACAGCGAGAGTTGAACATGAGGTAGTGGATATGGGTAGAGTTCATGAAGGATTCCCCGTTCTCCATTTAGTACCACCCTGGGAAGGAAAATGTCATATCGAATGCTTTGAGCCGTAAGCCGATAGATAGATGGTGAAAGGTATAGCGTTGTCAGCCTGCCGATCGTTGTTTTTGATTCACCTCCTCTATGCAAAACCCTAAACTTATGACTACACTCTACACTCTTTTAAGGGAGTATAACGACCATGTCTGGGTATCGAAAAATCCACAGAGACTAGTGCTAGAATTTAATTGATTCAATACTTCTACAATAAAGTGTAAAAGGTGATATTCTAACTACAAAGAAAGCAAAAGGTTATACTAGGCATGTGTATTTTTAAACTAGATTAACAAAATGAATAAAAACTATAGGTTGCATCGGATATCCCCCACCTTGAGTTAATTCGTATAAATGGTTTCATGGTTATACGCATTTAATAAAATTGTGTCTCATTTCGACAGTTAATTAAATCAAGATTTGTCACACCCGTAAATTCGCATAAAAGTCTAATATGATTTTGGCGTAAAAAATACCCCGAAAATTACACACGCAAGGTCATAAGTAGGGAACATACATGACATACCCCGTCAAATCTCCTATTCGCAATAACTAGGACAACCCAATCGAATTTAATGGATAAAATCCATCACCAAAGCAAAACAACTCGTTAACCCTGGGTGAGTTCAATCGACACAACCTAATTTAAATTAGCCACTAAGAATGATGAAAATAAGTTAAATTAATGAAACTAATTAATTAAACCACAACAATAAATAAATTAACAACTCAATTAATCTAGGCTAGAAAATAAATGCAAAGCATGGAAATAAGGAACTAGAGCATAAATTAAAGGTACACGACAATGAATAGTAAAGAAACCTTACATTAATGGATACTACACAAAAATAAATGGAAGAGGGGGTTGTCTTCACAAAAATCCCCAAATGAGTTCTCAAACCCTAAGCTAAAATAAGTAGAAAATGAAGAGTACTTATTAAAATGAGATGAAAATGTAAATATACACAAACCCTAATGGCAAACTAGTAAATAAGAAAGAAGGCTGAAAACAGGGGAGCAAATCGATTTGGTAGAAACCGAATTGACTGGAAAATAGGGGAAATAAAAAGTAGCTTCTCCTGCCAAAACGAACTGATTCTCCCTTGAGCGAATCAATTCGCCACTATAGTTCTGCAATCTGCAGCTTTGTCCAACTTTACGGAAAATGACGTAACGTTTTTGTTATAACTCAAAATTAGGCACGGTCGGAGGCTACGCAAAGATAAATTAGAGAGCTACAACATCCAATAGACATTAAGCCAAAAAACCAAAATATGAAATGACTAAAATACCCTTGAATGTGCCCTTGAGTGTGAATTTGAAGTAAAAGCCATCCTAAAAATGCCATTACATCTTCATTGCAACTCGGATTCATGAACCGTTGGCAGCCACGCGAAGAGAAATCAAAGGGATTCAACTTCCGTGAAGAGTTCGGTATTCAAGCCCGAATGCTAAAATTACTAAAATACCCCCCGAAGCTGCAATAATCAACAAAGCTTTTTCGAAAAGCGGACAAACTTCACACTAAGCCCCAAAATACCTACAAAAGCTCAATTATACCTCATATAGCATGTTAACATATAAAGCGGAGGTTATTTGGTTAATGATCATAATTATAGAAATTACGGTACCCGGGGGGGCTAAAATGCATTAGTATAAGGGGTGAAAAATACAATATTCGTGCCGAATCACACCCCCTAACTTACACATTGCCAGTCCCTAGCAATGAAGTACAAAGCAATAAGAAAAAAATGCAAACCATAAAAAAAGAGATATGTACAAAAATGATAAAAGCTACTTTCGTGGGCGGACGATTACATTTAGCATATGCAATAAGCCGTGGAACCCCTAGGTTACCCTAGTGGACGAGTGTCGTCTCGTGAGTGTTTTCAGGGATGATACCCACAAACATCATATAGCTTCCTCAAAATATGTCCAATAAACATGCGACAAACTCAACAATAACGAAAAATATTTCAAACGCGTTATTAGCATATCACATGAATTCAAATAAAAGTCTGTAGTTATTAACATTATAGAATGCACCTCATAGAATTGAAACTTTAAAATGTGGGAGGGGAGTGAGCACATGCAATGTATTATTTGGTCAAAACTTAAGTAAACCGGATAATAAACATAAAGCATGCATATGTCCATTCTCACCGAGCATTACACTCAACAAATGAAATCACTATGAAATGGGAGGTAATACACGGGACATGCAGGCATAAAGAGTAAATGTAAATGTAGACTAGGCCGCGCATATGTCACAAATTAAGAACGCTATATATAAAATAAAAATTTGTAATCTTAATGAAAGATACCGCTCATTAAAGGAGGCGAAATGCATTTTCACAGATTATCAAAACTATTGTGACTTTTAAATAAAATTCACCCTAAGATCACATAGGACTTTATGTGGTTGTAATGTAGGTTTTGGGCTAGGTTTATGAAAGGAAATGAATATGTTCGGATTCAAGGGGTTCGGGGATGAAAAATCGGGATAATGGGAAATTGCAGCCAATTCCAAAAATTGGAAAATACAATCCATAAAAGGCATTGAATATAACAATGGGGAGAGTAAACAATGCTTATTGAACTCTATACACAACATATACACATTTCTCTTTCTGTTCTTTTCTTATTTTTCTCACTTTTTCTTTTGTTTTCTACTTCTCTTTTTCTCTCTTTTGACTTCTTTCTTTTCTCTATGTTTCTCACTCTCACATGCCTAAATTGAAACCACAAGACAATAACATCATTCAATCCCAAGTAACATTCCAACAAAGTTACGGAAGGTAATATGTATGGTTTAAAACTCCAATGTGGAGTTGATTATGGGATTTTGGGGTATGAAACGAAAGGCTATAATAAGGCTCAAAGGGGTTGACGAGGGAAAACATTTAAGGTGAGGTCAAGGTCAATATGGGTGATATAACAAAGATGGCCTATGATAATTTCCTAAAGTTTACACAATTCTCGAGTCAAAACAAACTTTGAAAATCATGCTCAAGTAATGCATTTCAAGTATGAAATTAATTAATGAACGATCAATGAAAGAATAGTGAGACTACAAATGACTATAACATTTTCATAGAGGAAAGAAAAGTGTATAACACTCACAAGTGAAGAAAAGCCCAAAGCTCACTCGGTGTAAGTATATACAATGCAACAAAAGATTACTGAGTTATAAAAATCTTAAACCAAATCAATAAAATAAGAAAAAAGTGCATGTGCTCATGGGATTAAAGTTTAATTCATGAAGTTATTCATAATATCTTATTGAAATTTATCATCGAAAACAAAGTCAAAAGTCCCAATAAAGGAGAAAAAGAAAGAACATCTTTTTGAAATTTTTATTTTTCCACAAGAAAGGCATTCTTGGGAATAACGTGTAATCAAATCAAAGAAACTACCAATGAATGGGTAGAATATCCCACACCCCTAACTAAAACCCGACATTGTCCTCAATGTTAATTAAGAACCAAGTTAAAGAGAGGAAAATAGCGATATTACCCAAAATGGAGCGTTCTTGTGAAACTACAAGTCCAATGATTATACAAAACATGTTAGTACCAAAGCATAACAAAAAGAAGAAATAAAGCCTTAACTAATTACACTAAACTATAAGTAAAAAGAAAAATAAACTAACTATTTACAACCTACAATTTTAACTTCTACCTAACTATACACTAGAAGTTAAAATTTTTGAGGGTCCACCCAAACTACAAATTGACTTTGGAGGATAACTGGTGTATCCTCACTTGAAAGCATGCCTTCCGAAAAATAATAATTTCATTTGAACAACGGAAGGCAGGTGTAAGGAGGAAGAAATGAACCATTGCTAATTAAAAGTTTTTGGGGGACGATGGGGGATTTGAATAAAATGGGTGACAAAAACACGAGAGGTAAAAAAAAAACTGAATTTTCTCCCTAGTATTTTGAAACTGTAATGGGTGGGGGAGCACAAGGAGGCAAAGATGCCTTCATGGAAAGAAACTTGTAAGGACATAAATTTCCAATTGAGTCCCTGTATTGTTTTGACTTAATTCCGTGAACAAAACGTGTTTGTAATATGTCATAGGGTGTTTTTATTTTATCACGATCCCACTCGGTCTATGACGTATTGAAGAAATTGAAGACGTTGCGGCAAAGCTTCAAATAATTAATCATGCCGAAGTTTAATTGGTGCAAGTTTAATCGTCTTCAAAGTTAATTTCATTCCGAGATCACTCAGGTATGAATGCGTATAATTAATGGTGCTCAGAATTATTTTATAAAAGATAAGGATGTAATTTTTATAAAGAAAAATGTTTTTAACTATTTTAAAAGTGTTTTAAAGGTTTAAACTTCATTTTATGATGATAAGCTCGTAAAAGAGTTTGACATTTTTGGATCTCTAATTAGAAGAGGCGTTTTAATCAAAAAGTCAAACTTTCACGATGTCGTTCAAACGACATCCAATCTCGTTCGAACGAGATGGGATGTCGCCCGAACGAGTTCCTCAAGTCGTTCGAACGACATGTTTTTTGAGGCAGCATTTAAATCCTATTTAAATAGTGTTTTCATCATAGTTTCGTAAGTGTGCTTTTTGGAAAATAGTTTTACGAACCAAAACCTTGTTTGCATATGTTTTCTAAGGTTTAAAAGTCTTAATCACATCCTTAGAGTTTGCAAAGATCCGAGTTATCATTCTTATATACTTACGTGATCTTGCTGCACCAAAGTTGTTTGTTCGACACATTGAACATCAAAGGGTTTTGCGGTGAAGAAAAGAGAAGGAATTCTTGTTCGACATCGTTGACGAATCAAAGCCATATCGGTGGACACCGAGACATATGTGGACGCGTGTGTTGTGGACTGGTATCATGGAAGATGGAATTTTTGCGGGGGCACTATTGAAGAACGGTTGAAGATCAGAAGGAGCGTCAAGACCTGTGGTGATCGAGTCTTAGTGTAAGGCTAATCTGTCTTTGTAAAACCATTGTTAATAGTGATTGTCTAGCTTGGGCCGTCCGAGGTTGTTTTACCGTTTTGGGTTTTTTCCTCGTACATCCGGCGTTGTGAGTAATCTTTACTTTACTTTATTTGCTTTAATCACTAGATGCATGTTTAGGATTAATCAAGATAATACTGGTTTAAAGTAAGAATTGGGTTTTTCACAACTTGGTTTGGTGCATAATTAAAAAATTGGATCTTTTTCGGAGAAAAATTGGTTTTGTTTAAAACACACATATTGGGCACTCTACACAACTCGAGCAAGTACTCCTCGTCAGTGAAAGGGTTAAACTTTATAAAGTTTGGCACCGATTCATCGGTTACTTGTGACGGTGTGATAACGGAGAATGAAAAGGGGAAGGAAAGAAATTCAAACTCAAGAGATGAGTCATCATCGCTCAAAGTTGGAATTTCAAAAGAGATAGGATCATTTTCGATGAAACTTTCTTCTTTGGGATCCAAAGACGAAATCATTTCATTGCAAATGGATACTATATACATTTCATCCTCACTTTAATTCTCTATTATACTATGGGACAAGTCAAGAATGGTTTGTTCCAAAGTAGGCATAAAATCCTCATTTGGTTCAAAACATTCCTCGACTTCAAAAGTCTCGGAAGAAACATCATCGTCGGATTCAAATAATAAATCCAATTCATGTTCCCACAAATGATTTTCTTCCCAATAACGATTTTCATATTTCTCATTTTCAAGCATGAGCAAGACCTCGCCGAAAGTCATAGGCCGGGGTGCATATTCTTGGAAATGAGAAGTTTGAAAATTATTATCGGAACTATACTGAAACTCATTATTATAAGAATTTTGAAAACTATTGCAATTTGTTTCAAATTTCTTATTATAAGGAATTAGAGGCCCAAAATCATTATCATCATCCTCAAAATACATGCACTCCAAATCTCGACTTTTGTTATACTCACCCAAAGACATTTTAGAATTTGAAATTTTTTGGGACTCTAACTATCGACCAAAAGTCATAGGGGTATGGGGATTTTGAGAATTATCATTGCGATTACTGAAAGGATTAGAATAAGACGTGCTCACCCCAAAGATGGCTTGAAGTGGCAAATTCCACAAAGTGATGCACGAGCGAAAAATTCAAGCGCTTCTTAGTGCTCAAATGTAGAAGTCCTGCAAAAAATGTTAGCAAAAAATATAAATAGAAAGAAAATTATACGAAATACCAAATCAAATAAATTCTAAAACATCAAGTCTCCCCGGCAACGACGCCATTTGACAGAGGGTGAAAGATAGTGCGTTGTCAGCATGCCGATCGTTGTTTTCAATTCACCTGCTCTATAAAAAAATCTAAACTTATTACTACACTCTTTCAAGGGAGTATAGTGGCCATGTCCGGGTATCGAAAAATCCACTACAATAAAAGTGTAAAAGGTGGTATTTTAACAACAAAGAAAGCAAAAGGTTATACTAGGCATGTGTATTTTTAAACTAGATTAACAAAATGAATAAAAACTATAGGTTGCGTCAGATATCCCTCACCTCGAATTAATTCGTATAAATGGTTACATGGTTCTACGCATTTAATAAGATTGCATCTCATTTAGACAGTTAATTAAATCAAGAGTTGTCACACCCCTAAATTCTCATAAAAGCCTAACACGATTTTGGCATCAACAAATGCCCTGAAAATTACACACGCAAGGTCATAAGTACGTAACATACATGATATACCCCGTCAAATCTCCTAGGCGCAATAACTAGGACAACCTAATCGAATTTAACGGATATAATCCATCACCAAAGCAAAGCAACTTGTTAACCCTCAGTGAGTTCAATCGACACAACTTAATTTAAAATATCCACTAAGCATGATGAAAATAAGTTAAATTAAAGCAACTAATCAATTAAACCACAACAATAAATAAATTAACTACTCAATTAATCTATGCTAGAAAATAAATGCAAAGCATGGAAATAAGGAACTAGAGCATAAATTAAAGGTACAAGATAATGAATAGTAAAGAAACCTTACATTAATGGGTACTACCAACAAGAAATGGAGGAGAGGGATTGTCTCCACAAAAATCCCCAAATGAGTTCTCAAACCCTAAGCTAAACTAAGTAGAAAATGAAGAGTACTAATCAAAATGAGATGAAAATGTAAATATACACAAACCCTAAGGGCAAAATAGGAAATATGAAAAAAGGAAGGGGAGCGAATCAATTCGGTAGAAACCAAATTAATTCAAAAATAGGGCAAATAAAAAAGTAGCTTTTCGTGCCAAAATGAATCGATTCGCCCCTTCAGGTCGGTGAAAAGACAAGACTGTGTGATAATTGATTAACTTCGCAACTTTCTAATATAGCACACTTATTTAATTTCAGCCCCTAATCATGCATCTAAGGTGCGTGTGTCAACCCATAAATAAATAAAGCATGTGACATAAAAATATGCTGAGACACAGATTTCAGGAAAAAACCCCTTTCGGGTAAAACCTTTATTTCACTGTGAATATACAAGTCACAACTTAAAATTACATAGAGAAATCTTCAATGGATCAACGCGCAGCCAACCCACAATGACACGCAGTCTTGAACTCAGCAAGAGAATACACGTAGCACCCTCCAAGGACTCGCAGCCCAAACAACGAAGGAAGAACCACAGCTCTCCTTAATGACACGCAGCCATAAAACCTTGTAGAGACTCCCTCAGCAATGACACGCAGCCCTCGGTTGCAAAGATCTCTCCACAAAGATGAACAACAACAAAGTTTGTGTTCTAGGGTTCCAAAAGATTCACAAAAGCAATTGGGATTTTTGTGTGTGAATCAAAAAGATGTTTGGCACATCAAAAAATGAAGTCTTGTTGTGTTTTATCTCTTAGAAACATTTTCTCAAAGACTTAAAAAAAATACACCATCGGAATAGTTATATATATAGGAAATATGAGATGGTGGTTAAAAAACTCATGGAACTATTCGAACTTATCCCAGGCGGACCGGTCCGGCTTGGAGGCGGATCGGTCCGACCTCAGATCAGTTCTTTTAAAATTTGGCTTCTTCGATTCGCAATCGGTCCGTGGTCTACTGGACAAAGCAAGGCGGATCGGTCCGGGTAGAGGGCGGACCGATCCGGAGGCGAATCGGTCCGGTATAGAGGCGGACTGGTCCGGTTTTCCCAGAAAAATAAAAAACTCTTAAAAGCCTCATTTTGCTTGAAAAAACTTACTTCTTATTTTTATAAAAAACATTTTATAAAAATTTCCCAATACTAAGTATGAACTTTAAGGAACTTAAAAACAAAACTTTACCAAGTTCATTCTCGCAGAGGCTATGATGTTGAAGACACTTTGATATTCGGATCCGTTGATGTAGATGCGATCTTGAGTTTCTTCAACGGTGTAACGGCGTACGACATATAAATTGATAATGGACAAAAATGTCCTTACAGCAATCTGCAACTTTGTCCAACTTTATAGAAAATGCCGTAACTTCTTCGTTATAACTCGAAATTAGGCTTGGTCAGAGTCTACGCAAAGATAAATCATAGGCCTACAACATCCAAGATACATTAGGCGAAAAAACAAAAATATGAAATGACTAAAACGCCCTTGAATGTGCCCTTGAGTGTGAATTTGATGTACAAACCATCCTTAAAATGCCATAACATCTTCAGTACAACTCGGATTCATGCACCGTTGGCGGCCACGTGAAGAGAAATCAAAGGGCTTAAACTTTCGTGAAGATATCATTATTCAAGCCCGAATTCTGAAATTACTAAAATGCCCCTCGGAAGCTGTAATAATCAATAGAACTTTTTCCGAAAAGCGGTCAAACTTCACACTAAGCTCCAAAATACCTACAAAAGCTCAATTGTACCTCATATAGCATGTTAAGATATAAAACATAGGCTTTCTTATTAATGAGCATAGTTATAGCAATTACGGTACCCGAAGGGGCTATAATGCATAAGTATAAGGGTTGAAAAATACAATATTCGCGTTGAATCACTGATATTAGAGTAGGCGGCAGTGTGGAAGGTGAAGTGGAAATCACTTCATGGGGATGATGACTTGACTCATGCATTTATGGTGATTCTCACTATTACACTCAAGATCATTATCCGCGTCATGAAACCACAGGCAAGAGATCAACTTTTCTAGGAGCATGTGATGCAGTTGTTAGCGACGGGGATGGGCACTATTTTATTGGTCCAGATGGTGGATTGAGATTTTTGAACAAGCTAGTCATTCGAGATAAAGAATAGTTGAGGCGGACTATTATGCCTAAGGTTCATGGTTCACGCTTTATGATACATCCTGAAGGGAATAAGATGTACCACGACATGCAACATCAGTATTGGTGGGTTGGGATGAAGAGGGACATAACAGTTTTTGTGTCCAAGTGTGTTGCGTGTCAGCTGGTGAAGGTGGACCATCATCGTCCTACAGGTGTGTTATAACCTTTGGAGATCCCGATGTGGAATTGGGAGGCATCTCCACGGATTTAATCGCTTGGATACCTATATCACAGAGGGGGCACGATTCCATTTGGGTGATCGTCAACAGGTTGACAAAGGAGGCTCACTTATTATCGGTCTAAATAGATTACAATTCAGAGCAGTATGATAGACTATTCCTCATAGAGATTATGAAATTACATAGGGTACCACTTAACATTGTGTTGGACATGGATAAGATGTTTGTGTCCTATTTTTTGAGAAGCTTCTAGTAGTCTTTAGGGGAGGAGTTAAGATTGAGCACCTCATATCATCCTTAGACTGATGGGTAGACAAAGAGGGTGAACTTGATGTTGGAGGACCTGCTGCGGATGTGCATATTAGACTTTAAGGGGATCTCGTAGTAGTATTTGCCCTTGGTAGAGTTTACGTACAACAATAACTACCAGTTTACAATTGGGATGACACTATTTGAGGCTCTTTACGGGAGACCTTGCCATTCACCCTCATTCCAGTTGGGGGTGGGGGATAACAGATTACTTGGGACAAAATTCATTCAGAACACCTTAGAGAAGGTGGAGATGATTCGGTCCAGGATACAGATTGTCCAGGATAGGAAAAAGAGCTATGTGGATGCGGGCCAAAGACATTTTGATTTTAATATTGGGGATTAAGTGCTGATTAAAGTGTCTCCCATAAAGGGAGTGATAAGGTTTGGTAAGAAAAGTTAGCTTTCTCCTCGATATATGGGACCTTTCCTTATCGTTGAGAGGATTGGGCCATAGTGTACCAGTTGGGATTAACAGACCACTTATAGCGGATGCACAACGTCTTCCACATATACTCATTGCGGAGGTTCCTTAGAGACAGGATAACATAGCAACGCATTGATATTGATGAGATAGAGCTCCAGCCAGATGCTACCTACAAGGGAAGACCCATAGCCAATCTGGATTGTAGGGAGTGCCGACTTCAATCCAAGGTGATTCCATTGGTACGTGTGTAGTGGGGGCACCGTAGGGAGGATAAGTCGACTTGGGAGAGGGAGGATGATATGTGGACAAAATATCCGGAACTTGTATAGCTAGGTACGTATTTTCGAGATTTCGAGGACGGAATCCCATTATTAGGGGGATGAATGTAAGACCCCATATTTTTAGAATAAACAAAAACTATATAAAATTTATAGGAATTAAATTAAATAGATCAATTTAAATAATTAAGTATGAATGAATTGATTTATTATTATTTCCTGTTATGTGAAATTAACTTTGCACGATAAATAATTTTGGTAGGAAAATACTTACATGTGCATTAAATAGTTGATATAGGATGTGTGATACCACTAAAAATATACTTATTGACTAAAAATATTCGGGAGGCACTTTGGAAAGACAAAATTTCCAATTGAGTCCATTGTATAGTTTTAACTTATTCCTGAAACAAAACATGTTTGAGTCATATGTCAGTTTTTATTTATCACGATCCCACACATACTATGACGTGTTGAAGACGTTGCGATAAAGCTTCAAGGAATAAATTATGCTGAAGTTTAATTGGTGAAATTTTATTCGTCTCCAAGTTCAATTGAGGTTCGAGATCACTCAGGTATAAATGCGTAATTTTAATAAGACTCGAAATTTATTTTAAAATGATAAAGTATGTAATTTTTGTTAAATAAATGTTTTACAAATGTTTTATAAGGGTTTGAAAAGGTTTACACTTCGTTTTAATCTGATGAGGACGGATTAGAGTATGATTTAAGTGGACCTCTATCTTAAGGGTTGGTTTAAAATTAAACTCTAATTTCGCGCGTCGCTCAAATGACCTGACAAGTTGTTTGAGTGAAATTGCCTGTCGTTCGAGAGACATGCACATCTCATTCGCGCAACATGTCATTTTGCTTGAAATAGATGTTGACTTAAGAAAAGTATTTATAGGCATGTTTCCATCAGATTTTGCAAGTGTGCATTCTGCGAAAATCAGAATTCATCCAGATCGTTTTAACACACAAGTTTTCTAAGGTTTTCCAAAGTTAATGCATCCTTAGAGTTTCAAAGATCCGAGTTATCATTAATATATTCTATAGTGATCTTTATGGGGCCAATAATATTTGTTCTACACTTGAACATTGCTGGTTTTGCGGTGAAGATTCGGTGGGGTTGGGTTTCAACGTCATAGACGTTATAAGCCATATCGGTGGACACCGAGACATACGTGGACGCGTGTGTTGTGGACAATCATCATGGAATAAGGTTACTTTCTGCGTGGGCACTTTGAGAGGAGTGGTTAAAGATCAGAGGAACGTCAAGTCTCATGGGTGGATCGAGTCGTTGAGTAAGACTACCGTCTGTACCTTTGTAAAACCATATTCATAGTGATTGTCTAGCTTGGGCCGTCTGAGGTTTTTCCCGATTGCGGTTTTTCTCGTACATCTGGCGTTGTGAGTATTCTTTACTTTATTTTAGTTTCTTTAATCACTTGATGGATGTTTAGGATTAATCAAGATAAAATTTGGTTAAATTAAAATTGTTCACAACTTGGTGGGAATTAAAAATTGGAAAAAGATTTTTTACAAAAAGGGAAAATTGTTTTGTCATCCTTAAAACACTTTCCACAATAGAAGTTAAAAGGGACCATCAAATTGGTATCAGAGCTAAAAACATAATTTTATTGTGTTTGATCCCTTTAGTTTTTTTAGATGAATTTTGGACGTTTTGAAAGTTTTCATGCTCCTGTTTTTGATGGCACAAATTATGCTTATTGGAAAATGCGAATGGAAGTGTTTAAAATCTATTAATGAGCGTGTTTGGTTAGTGGTTGAAAAGGGTTAGACACCACTAGTCACACGATAGGATGAGGTCACTAGTTTGAAACCCGCTGAGTCATGGAATGATGATGAACATAGGCTTTTGTTGTACAACTCTAAAGGTCTGCACGTAATTTCCTCACATGTCACACCTGAAGAGTATAATAGAATCCTGACTTGTGAAACTTCAAAAAAGTCTTGAGATACACTTGCACTTACTCAAGAGGGAATCGACACGGTTAGGGTGTCTATGTTACAAAACCTCACTACACAATTTGAGACGATTAAAATGTTAGATAGTGAGTCATTTGATGAGTTTTATACTAGGTTATCTAACATTGTCAACTCGTCGTTTAACTTAGGAGAGAGAATTCCCGACAACCGTGTCAAAAAGAAAATTTTGAGATCTTTACGAAGTAGGTTGGATGCAAAAGTGACTATTTTAAACTCCTTATGAATGCTTGATTCAACAAAATAGGTGAGTTACAAACCTATGAAATCAATATGTTTACCTCTAAGCAAGTGTCGAAGAAAGAAAAGGGCATTACTTTGAAAGCTCGGAAGGAGGAAACTAAAGTTTTGAATGATGATTCTGATTCCGATTTTGAGGATGTCGCCTTGTTGGCTAAAAAATTCAAAAAATTTCTCAAGTTTCAAAAGAAATCGAAAGATGCCAAAAAGTTTGAAAAATTCAAGAACAACAAGGTTGAGTCCACCCCTAACAATAAAAGTGAGAAACTTAATAGGGTTGAGTTTGATAGGTGTTTTGGGTGTGAGGGATATGGTTAAAAAGTTATCGAGTGTCCCACTAGATTTACGAAAGAGGGAAAGAAACTGATTGCATATAATGCCACCTTAAGTGACAGTGATACGGAAGAGGGAGATAGTTCCCCTAATGAGAGAATTTTTTTTGCTTTCTTGGCATGTCATGTGAGCGACGATGATAAATCTTCCCCTGAATATTCTCATGTTCATGATACTTCTGAGGTCGTTTAATCCCAAGTGATAGAGGGACAAGTTAATGAGGAAGAGGAGGTTGATGTGAAAGAGTTGCAAGTTGCATTTAATGAGTTGTATGTCGAGGCGATAAAAGTGAAAGAGGCTAACTCTAAATTGCAAGCTTGGTTGAATAC
Source organism: Sambucus nigra (assembly GCA_949130495.1). Taxonomy (NCBI): domain Eukaryota; kingdom Viridiplantae; phylum Streptophyta; class Magnoliopsida; order Dipsacales; family Adoxaceae; genus Sambucus; species Sambucus nigra. Next base: position 228,769,787 of record OX422219.1, read on the forward strand.
GCGTGCCATATAAAATAATGATGCCTTGATTGAGGATCTTAAGGCATGGGAGAAGAAGCTTAGGGATGAAGCACCCTATATCTTTGACTTACTTGAGTCTATATTATATAGGTGCTCATCTAGTTTGGAAATAGTGACAAAATTTGAGTCTCTTCATTCTTATCCAAAAAACCTGAGACTCTACACTTGATTCCTCTATAAGTTCTTGAAGGTAGTATAACAACACCACACACTAGGACTGCATACATACATTATCTCATGCTATATTTGTTGTGTGTGAGTTAAATCCCTTAAAATGAATTTTCTACTATTTTTAGGATGTGCTAAATAATTTCTAAGATTTTTTAAATGATTTTTAGAAATTAAATTTGGTTGTATATAACCTTAAGGGCTGTTGTGCAATTTCTTTTTATGGCTTAAAGTTGGATTTAGTAGAAACCAAAAGCACTAGAGACTTCAGGGTGTAAAATTTAATTATTTTGGTATGCATTTTGCAGCCTGTATTGTTCCAACACATGCTGGGATATTATTGGTGGATTTTGTGTTTCTTCCATCTCACAGACTTGTGTTTCTTTGAGAACACTTGGATCAATTTTATCAAGATCTGCATATGTTTAGACTTAATCCAATTGAATCCTTTTTGACCAATCAACGTTGGCTATGTGTACCGCTTTATATTAACCATTAGATTGATAGTCAAACGGTCAAAATTAATCCCAGCCATTGGATTGCCTCTGAGATTCTGGATCCTTCCTCGCTCACTATATAAGCGACCTAAACCTTAGACATTTGAGATTTTTGCCCTTCGTCCAAACCAGAGAGAAAATAAGAGTTAGAGAGAGAGAAAGAGAGAGAGAGAGAGATAGATAGAGAGAGAGAGAGAGATAAAGAGTTAGAGAGAGAAATGAAACCCTAAACCTAACTCAGCCCAAATCTCACCATCAAACCCTCTTTTGAGAGAAAATCAGTTTGAGATTTGAGAAGTTTATCCTCTATAGTTATTTATCTCGTTCCTAACTTAATCATGTTAGTTAAATCTCTATTTCTTTTCATAGAATCTTGAGATTAAGCCTCTGTGATACAGTTCACTTAGATATATCTTCATCTAGATTTCTTATTTCCAGAAATCGTGTTTTTATTGTTTATTTTCAAACTATTATGTTGATTTCAAACCCTATACGAACAAAATATTTTCTAATTTTAGTTTACTCAAATATTCAGACTTAGATCTAGTTGAGATCTTGATTGGGGATTTCACTTTCAAATATTTCACATTTTGTGAAATAAGTACATATTTTCAAATAAAGAAAGTGCATAGAATCCTGGCTAGTTTTTATAGCAAGATTCCCTCTTGATCTGCGGATATTTTAAAGATCCAAAGTCTTATTACTTTGACTAGATTGATTTTGGAAATATTGCATATTAAGTGATATGTTTGTAATTTGTTACTCATACTGTCTGTAATTAAGTGTGTGTGAGTTGCATGCATGTGAGTTAGAGCACATCACCACATACACCTTCACACTACTACACTGAAAAGTGTTGGTATTTGGATATTTGACTTTAGAGGTGACGTAAAACTAAAAGGAATAGAGTTAGGAAGCTGGGAGAACACAAGCAACATCAGAACCTTGGGAGAAGTCGGAAAATGCCAGAGGAGTTGGTACGAATTCTGAGCTTAGTTTAGGTTTGATTGTGTGTCTTGATTGTTATATAGCTTGTAACTTGTTATTCATATTGAGTGGATTTTTGTTTTTGTGACCTAGAGGTCACTGTGGATGTTTCTCCAATTGGGTGGGGTTTTACCACGTTAAAATTGTTTATGTATACTTCCTCTTCATCTCAACCCTTTCCTAAGGCTATGCTGATTTAATTTTCTTAAAGTTTTGTTTTTCAAAACTTGTAAACCTATAACTAAAATTACTTGTTCATACTGTTTTACACATCTTGTGTTTAAAATTTGTTTTAATAAAAGAGTTTCTTCAACAAACTGTTCGGAGCCATTTAGATAGTTTAATCTTGAATTAAATGACTTAAGTGGTATTTTTTCAATTGGTATCAAAGCATTAGTTTTTCAAAAAATTCTTTGGATCTTGAGTTTCTAAAATTGTTTTCTCAAAAAAATTATGGACGAGATGTTTGAGAGACTAGGTAACCTGTCCAAGCCCCCTCTCTTTGATGGAGCCAAGTTTCCTTACTAGAAGGTAAGGATGGTTGCATTCATCCAAAGGACACCGGGAGATGTGTATGGGAAGTTATTGAAAATGGTTACACTTTTCCTACTAAACCAGCCGTTGAAGGAAGTACTGTGAGGATTATAAAGTTACTAAGTGAATTCACTAAAGAAAAGAAACATGTTTAACTTAATAACTATAAAGGCAAAAATGCCATATTCATGTCTATCAATGAACACAAATTTAAGGGGATATCATTATGTTCTACCTCTAAAGAAGCATGGGACACCCTAGTGACTGCACATGAGGGTGATACTAGAGTTAAAGCTGCTAAAACACAAATGTTAATTTAGCAGTATAACTCCTTGATCATGACTAAAATTGAGTCATTTGATGACTTCTATATTAGACTAAGAGACATTGTGACCAAATTTCATACTAATGGGATTGTTTATGAATTTTATAATAAGAGATATGCAATTGAGGAGATGGATGATCAAAATCTTACACCTGAACTCCTCAGTAGAAAATTGAGAACTGTGGAAATGGAATTATAATTTAAGAAATAATTAACCCAGTCTCAAAAGAGACAATCTAACTCCAATCTTGTTTTTTCACCTAAGTTGACCACACCTGAATTTAACATATCTAACATTGACTTAGACTCTGATGAGGACCGTAATTTAGATACTTTGGACAATCAGATTCCCTTAATGTCTAAACAGTTTAAGAAAATTGTGAACTTTTGAAATGAAATAGCAAAAAGGCAAGGCACACTTACTTATCCAAATCAATCTAACAACAGGCCTCATGAGAGAAGACAAGACAAGCACCAGTCTGAGAATCACAAGAGACCTGAGAAAGACCATAAAAATGTTGAATGCTATAGATGTGGAAAGTTAGGACACATGGCTAGTGACTGTAGAGTTAACTTAGATAAAATTCACAAACATAATAGGGCTCATTTAATCAAGACTTGGGATGAATCAAGGGACTCTAAAAATGATGAACCTGAGTCATCTAATAATTTTGACCCTTGTATGTCATTCTTTACTAAGATAGTCTACAATGATGATGAGGAATCTGATCATACTATAACTGATATTGTGCCTACTGTTTTATCTACCTTATTACTTAAGAATGTTGATAATGCTTAAAACGCCGCATGTGTGAGTCAAAGGGAGAACTCTATTGTTGATGTCAATGGGTGTGTGAGTCCTAAAAATGAACCGCTAGGGGACAATGCACACTGCACACTTAGAGACTCCAAAAATGACGACCTTCCTGACATTCGCACACTGTACATGAAAACTCTCAAGAAAAGCACTAGGCTTGAAAAGATAGTCAAGGATCTTACCCAGAAGATAGAAACCTTAAGTCTGATGATCAAACAAAATCTTGAAGAGTATACTACTCAATGTCTAACTCATGAGAATGAAACCAAAAACTTTGAACAAAAACTGAAAGAGTTGTCTTACTCTAACAAAATTATGGAAAAGAAATACAAAGGAACGCTGCTAGAATTGGGACAAACAAAAGAAAAGACATCTACAGTCTTAAAAAAGTTTGCAAAATTTGAAAATAATTGTAAATGTTTTAAAGATTATGTTGCTGAAAGCAAAACCAATTCTGATGACAGAACCGGAATAGGATTTTTTCCCAACTCTAAGACACAAACTAAAAATGTTGAAACCATAAAGTTTGTGTCTGGCGGCAAAAGACCTATTGAAACTTGTCCATATTTTCAAGGTTTAAAAAATGAGTTTGTTAAAAAACAACTGAATTTAGACATTGGTGAATCAAGCAACTCTAAGCATAATGTTGAACAAAAGCCTAAATATGTCTGCCCCCCTATTCGACAAGAAGATTCTACTTTTCATCCTGTGCCACCTAGGGATAAGACTAGAGCTCAAAACCTGGACAAACTTTTGAATATTACCTTTCCTAAGGTTAAGTTTAATGTGCCATATTTACTGCTCCTATTGTGATGTCTATGGACATTCCCTTAATAGTTGCTATTCCGAACGCCTATGTAATCCAGTCTATACCTCTCCCATTTACCATAACTTTAACTATTCTATGAGAAGAGGAAACAACTACATCCTTCCTAGACAACCAGATAAGAATTCTAAATATCGTAATAAAAAGGAAAATGACTAATAACAAAAGATAATAAACAAGAAGGAATCCTAGATTCCATTCTAGACCAATTGCTCCAACTGTTTATAACAACAATAAAAATGTGCAAAAATCTTTTAAAGAAAAGATAGAAGCTGGCAAGTTTTATCAAATACAAGCTAATAAGCACAAATTGAAAACTAGAGCAATTTGGGTTAGAAAAGATGATATATTACCCCAGTTAAAATGCAACATCGTGATTAGTTCTTTTAGAGCAGAACATACTACAACTGGATGGTATTTAGACTCAGGATGTTCCAAACATATGACCGGTGATGATTCCAAACTTTCAAACAAAACTAACTTCTTCGGAGGAAAAGTCTTGTTTGGATATGGTGTATCAACCCAGATCATTGGTAAAGGAACACTCCATGAAGAAGGATTACCCATTCTTGAGGATGTTCTCTTGGTAAAAGGACTTAAAGCCAATTTACTAAGTATATCACGGTTTTGTGACTCAAACCATACTGTCACTTTTTCAAAGAAAAATTGCAAAATTTTAAATTAAAATGGTGATTGCATTATTACAGGACTCCGTATTCCAAATAACTGTTACACATTCAATCCAAGTACAGAGGTTTGTAACATTTGAAGAAACGTGGGGTGGTCCCTTATGCGTGTGTTTCAGATCAAACCAATTTTTACCAAAAATTTATCCAACTTTTAATGTGCACCAAACCAAGTTGTGAAAAATCCAATTCTTAATTTAAACCATTTTTATCTTGATTAATCCTAAACATGCATCTAGTGATTAAAACAAGTAAAGTAAAGTAAAGAATACTCACAACGCCGGATGTACGAGGAAAAAACCCAAAATGGGAAAATAACCTCGGACAGCCCAAGCCAGACAATCACTATGAACAAAGGTTTTACAAAGACATATTATCCTTACTCAATGACTCGATCCCCATGGGTCTTGACGCTCCTTCTGATCTTCTACCGTTCTTCAATATTGCCCACGCAGAAATTCTATCTTCCACGATACCTGTCCAAACCACTCGCCTCCACGAATGTCTCGGTGTCCACCGATTGGCTTTGATTCATCTATGATGTCAAACAAGAAGTCCTTCTATTTTCTTCACTGCAAAACTCTGATGTTCAGTGGTAGAACAAACCTTCTTAGTGCAGCAAGATCACGTAAACATATAAGAATGATATCTCGGATCTTTACAAACTCTAAGTATGTGTTTAAGATTTTTAAACCTTAGAACATGTGCAAAACTCATACTGGATCGTATACTATTTTTCTAGAATTCACACACGATTAATTATGACGTAAAAACGCTTTAAATAAGAATTAAGCGCCGCCTAAAAAAACGTGTCATTCGAATGACAGAGCCACGTCGTTCGCGCGACATAAGCATCTCGTTTGAACGAGATTGCTTGTCATTTGAACGATCCCGCGTGTCAGTTTAACTTTTTGACTTTTTGTTTAAAACGTCTCTTCCAAAAGAGATCCAAATATGGCAAACTCTACTTAGAGCTTATCAGAATAAAACGTAGTGTAAACCTTTAAAACACTTTTAAAAACATTTTAAACATTTTACTTTATAAAAATTACATCCTTATCTTTTATAAAACAATTCCGAGCACCATTAATTATACGCATTCATACCTGAGTGATCTCGGAATGCAATTAACTTTGAAGACAAATAAACTTGCACCAATTAAACTTCGGCATGATTAATTCTTTGAAGCTTTGTCGCAACGTCTTCAATTTCTTCAATATGTCATAGACCAAGTGGGATCCTGACAAAATAAAATCTCCTATGACATATTACAAACACAATTTTGTTCACTGAATTAAGTCAAAATAATACAGGGACTCAATTGGAAATTCATGTCCTTACAAATCTCCCCCTTTGACTATTCCGAGATAAAACTAAACTAGTGAAATGCCTAAGCTGGGTCGTCAAGCTGTATGACACCTAAATCCCATCCCATAAACCCAAAATCAAAAATACAGGACACAGACTAGTATATGTAGCACTGACAAGCATGGACTGTCTGAATGTGATGTAGACTTGAAATATCAAATCGCTGAAGCATACCTACACACATGAAATATACAAATAAATACCCAGTGAAGTATGGAGGAACAAATGAAACCAATATATATATCCAAATGATACCAAAAGATAATAGATACCAATATGAATAGACTCTGAAAAATAATTTGTTAAACAATTTGAGCAACAAAAAGATACCAATGTGTACTACCAATTTGTAAAATATGTAAGAAAAAACATGCTCAAATCTCCCCCTACATCACATACATATCTCCCCCTTTTTGTCTCGAATAGACAATTCGATGAAAAGATAAATCAATCAAGGTATCTAGCATGCGAATATACCTATTTGAATCAATTTGAAATCGTTAGATAATCATGAAACAACCAGCTAAATATGATCAAGTAATGTCAAATCAGTAGCTAGTAAACCAACGAATCACATAAAGAATATAGCAATCTAATCAAGTGTGATAAATGGACTATATGCAAAAATCTAATTTAGAACCAATAAATCATGCATATAAACTAGCCAGTCTAGAAAAACTTCCAGCAGTACCAAAAATATCATCAAAATAAATAGTGGACTATAAACCAATCAGAAGCCAAAATTCAGGCTGTCATTTGAACGAGCCAGGGACGTTGCTCAAACGAGATGAGGACGTCACTCGAACGATACTTCGCGCGATATGGTAATGTCGTTCGAATTAGATCTCACGACATGCCAAGCTTACACAGATTCCCAGAAATATTATATATTTTTGCCCAGTGAAAAAATTTTAAAAAAAAATCAGTGGAAGGACCTGACATCAGCAAAACAGTGCTAAAACAATAAGTTTTTAACACAAAATGAAACAACTCATAAAAACTAATAATGCGAGTACATGCAAACATAGTATCGATGTGCTCAAACATGGACATGGAATGAATAGGCGTGAAACTACAACAAATGAGTCACAATTCCAACACATCAAAAAGATCAAGAAGCTCTAATTGATAACGATAACTCATCAAACTTTATCATAGCCATATGACAATTAAAGTGTGAGCTTAATGAACTAAACATACTACATGCACACAAATCCAGAATTTTGACGATTCTATAAACAATAACATCAAATTGCAATGTTTCAACATTAGGATTAGTTGTGCAAACCCATTTTAAAATTTTAATCCATCCAAACTCCCTCAATAATATCATATTTTCTTTGGAATGAACTAAACTAATTTGTACCTTTTCTTAGCATATTACATTTTCTTTTGGGCTCTTTTAAACGATGGCTTTCACAACGAGTTAATTTTGAACTCTCGCAGCCCTTTTCCATTAATCACTCATCATTTTTTCAATTAGGAACCAATTAAAATCCTCACGATAAATGATTCTTACATGCACATTTATCCTTAAGTCTACTTACGTATCGATGACAAGATTGAGATAAGAATGCCTCACCAAATTCAAATATGCAAGAGAAGTCAAACATCCATATAAACTCGTGCATGTGTGCAATGATGGCATATATATAAAGTCAAATCAAAATGCATATCAACTTCGAAACAACCCCATATAAACAATGGTTAAGATCATTCTAAGCATAGATAATAATGACCAAATGTCCTAGCCACATGGATAATGAAACGATGGGGGGGGGGGGTCCAAGCACACCAATATGCCACATCAAACATGTAAACTCAAAAACAACAACCGAAAATATTTTTGGCTTTTAGAACATATTTTGACTCAAATAAACGAAAAATATTTTTGGTTTTTTCAAAAGTTTTCTCAAAAACAAAATCTTTTTGGATTTTCAAAATTTTTCTTAAAAAGCAAAATCTTTTTGTATTTTTGTAATAGTACTCAAACAAATGAAAACTATAATACAAAATGATACACATGTCATTATGATATCAATGAGTATATCATGAAGCAAAATAGCATATGACAAACAAGGCAACACTATCATCCTTTAGATTTAGCATGGGAAGAATCAAGTGCACCCAAACGAGAATCATGAAGTTTAATTCCTAAAGCCACTAAGTCTGATTTCCTAACGCAATTAGGTGTAAAACAATGCATGGGGGTTTGGGGAATCGAGGCAAATCTTTTCCTAAAATTCCTAGGAGCTTGTCTAAGGTCGTAACAATAGCGCCTAAGGTGACCTTTCCTACCACAAAACGTGCAAGTGTAGCGACGGTGGGAATCATTACCTATATGTGGACCTTTTCTAACCTTCCTAGTGTTTCTCACACGTGTGGTGGGAATCGGAACAACTCTCTCACCAAAACCTATACCTCCCCTATCTATCTTAATTTGGACGGTGCCTAAGATCTTATCTAACTTCTTCGACCTAGCCTCCCAATCAAACTTGGCTCTAGATGAGTCTTTCAATCTCTCCTCCAACTCGTGAATCCTAGACTCGAACAAATGCCTAGACTCCTCAAACGCTAAAATCTCCTTTTTCAAAGACTCCATCAAACCACATAGATTATCTCTCTCTCTTTCTCCACAAACTCTAGTTTCTCCCTAAACTTCTTCTCTCATGCCCTAAGATCCTCAATCAAACTATCATTATTTTCTATGGCACGCTCATTCAACTTAGCATGTAATTTTGAGTTAGCCTTTTTCACCTTCACCGTTTCGGCATACAACTCATTAAATGCATTTTGCATCTCTTTCGCATCTATCTCCTCCTCGTCACTCTCTTCACCCTCACTAACATGGGATACACTCAAAACCTCCTCAAAAGTGTCATGCACATGAGAATCGTCATCACTCACATTACATGCCATAAATGCAAAAATCTTATGATCAATGGGGGAACTTTCTCCCTCTTCCGGATCACTATCAATTAAGCTGGCGCTATAGACAATGGGTTGCCTGCCCTCTTTATTAAGTCTAGTGGTACACTCCTTAACTTTGTGACCGTACCCCTCACACCCAAAACAATTATCCGACTCATCTCTCTTAGGCTTCTCAAACTTATCCTTAAGGTGGGATCTACTTTGTTGTTCTTGAATTTTTCAAATTTCTTGGCATCTTTCGATTGCTTTTGAAACTTAATAATTTTTTTAATTTCTTTACCAACAAAGCAACATCCTAAAAATCGGAATCGGAATCCAAAACTTTAATTTCCTCCTTCCGAGTTTTCAAAGCAATACCCTATTCTTTCTTCGGCACTTTCTTGGAGGTAATCATGTCGATTTCATAGGTTTGTAAGTCACCTACAATCTCTTCTAGTTTCGTCGACTCTAACTTACCCAAGGAGGTTAAAATGGTCACTTTCGCATCAAACCTACTAGGTAACGACCTAAGGATTTTCTTAATCACATGGTTGTCGAGAATTTTCTCACCTAGGTTAAACGACGAGTTAACAATATTGGACAACCTAGCATAAAACTCATCAATAGTCTCACTCTCTAACATCCTAATGGTCTTAAACTGTGTAGTGAGATTTTGAAGTTTTGATGCCCTAACTATGCTAGTGCCCTCGTGAGTGAGTTCCAAAATATCCCAAGCCTCTTTTGATGTTTCACAAGTCATAATTCTATTATATTCTTTCTGTGTGACATGTGAAGAAATAACGTGAAGACCCTAGAATTATATTGTGCAAGTCTTTGTTTAGTTTTCATCCATGAATTAACAGGCTTTAAACTGCTGACCTCACCTACAATAGAGACAGGGGGTGTCCAACCTCTCTCAACTGCTAGCCACACATGCTCATCAATAGATTTTAATGCACATCTCATTCTGATCTTCCAATAAGTGTAATTAGTGCCATAAAAATAGGAGTTCTAGAAAATTTGTTATATCCAAAATTCATCTTTGAAAACACAAGGGATCACAAAACAAAAAATTTATGTTTTCTAGCTCTGATACCAATTTGAAGAAACGTGGGGTGGTCCCTTATGCGTGTGTTTCAGATCAAACCAATTTTAACCAAAAAATTATCCAACTTTTAATGTGCATCAAACCAGGTTGTGAAAAACCCAATTTTTACTTTAAATCATTTGTATCTTGATTAATCCTAAACATGCATGTGGTGATTAAAGCAAGTAAAGTAAAGAATACTCGCAATGCCGGATGTACGAGGAAAAAACCCAAAATGGAAAATAACCTCGGATAACCCAAGCCAGACAATCACTATATATAAAGGTTTTACAAAGACAGATTAACCTTACTGAATGACTCGATCCCCACAGGTCTTGATGCTCCTTCTGATCTTCAACCATTCTTCAATAGTGCCCACGCATAAATTCCATCTTCCACGATACCTGTCCACAACACTCGCCTCCATGAATGTCTCGGTGTCCATCGATTGGCTTTGATTCATCAACGATGTCGAATAAGAATTCCTTCTCTTTTCTTCACCGCAAAACCCTGATGTTGAATGGTAGAACAAACGTTCTTGGTGCAGCAAGATCAGGTAAACATATAAGAATGATATCTCGAATCTTTGCAAACTCTAAGGACGTGTTTAAGCTTTTTAAACCTTAGAAAACATGTGTAAAACTCGTAATGGATCGTATATTATTTTTCCAGAATGCACACACGATTAATTCTGACGCAAACACGCTTTAAATAAGAATTAAGTGCCGCCTCGAAAAATATGTAGTTCAAACGATAGAGCCACATCGTTCGCATGGCATAAGCATATCGTTTGAAAGAGATTGCTTGTCATTTGAACAAGCTCACGTGTCAGTTTGACTTTTTGTTTAAAACGTCTATTCCAAAAGAGGTCCAAATAAGTCAAACTCTATTTCGAGCTTATCAGAATAAAAATGTAGTGTAAACCTTTAAAACACTTTTAAAAACATTTTAAACATTTTTCTTTATAAAAATTACATCCTTATCTTTTATAAAACAATTTCGAGCACCATTAATTATACGCATTCATACCTGAGTGATCTCGGAATGCAATTAACTTTGAAGATGAATAAATTTGCACCAATTAAACTTAGGTATGATTAATTCTTTAAAGCTTTGCCGCAACGTCTTCAATTTCTTCAGTACATCATAGACCAAGTGGGATCGTGACAAAATAAAATCTCCCTATGACATATTAAAACACAGTTTTGTTCATGAAATTAAGTCAAAACAATACAGGTACTCAATTGGAAATTTATGTCCTTATAATTGTGAGAATGGATGACAATGAGATATGTCATAATAGGTTGGGTCACATTAACTATGATAATCTTGGCAAATTATGCTCCCAAGAGATAGTTAGAGGTCTTCCCAAGATCAAAGTTAGAGTTCTGCACAAGATCAAACCAATTTCAAACATTGTTTGTGGTCCATGTCAAGAAGGTAAAATTTTTCAGGCTCCCCATAGGAAAGTTAAAGAAGTTCTATCCACTAAACCTCTAGAACTCATCCATATGGACCTAATGGGTCCTTCTCATACTGTTAGTCTTTGTGGTAATAGTTACATCCTTATTATGGTTGATGATTTCACTCGATTTACCTGGGTTACCCTATTAAAACATAAATCAGAAACCTTTCATAAGTTTTTGAAAATCTTAGTTCGTATATGAAATAAAAAGGACACCTAAGTAGATAGAATTCGTAGTGATATAGGAGGAGAATTCGTAGATTCAGGCGTCATAGAATATTGTGACTATAATGGTTACAAACATGGATTTAGTGCTCCTAAGACACCTCAACAAAATGGGATTGCCGAGTGTAAAAATTGCACTTTTCAAGAAATGGCCCGTTTGATGATTCATGCAAAAAACCTGCAAAAATATTTTTGGGTAGAATCTATTCGTACTGCCCATCATATAATTAATCGAGTCTACTTAAGGAAGAATACCAAACAAACATCCTATGAGCTTTGGTATGGTAAGAAACCTAGCCTAAAATACTTTAGAACCTTGGGAAGTACCTGTTATGTCTGTAAGGACAGATACCATCTGTCTAAATTCGAAACTAGAAGAGATAAAGCCATCTTTTTAGGATATTATCCAAATAGTAGAGCCTATCATGTCTACAATATCCGTACCAAAACCATGATGGAATCCATTAATGTGGTTGTAAGTGTTACTAATGTAGAAAGTAAGACCAAAGAATCAATTAGTATGGATGAGTCTGAAAATATTTTAAATTTTGACTCTCTTTACTATATGGGACCCCTGAAGTACCTAACTGGGTTTCCAAAGATCATCCTTTAGATAGTGTAGTTGGTAATCCTACTGAGCCTGTTCGAACAAGATCTCAACTTCGTAACATTGCTCATTTTGCATGTTTTGTGTCTCTTATTGATCCAAAACTGTAAATGAAGCCTTAAATGACACCTTGTGGATAAGTTCTATGCATGAGGAACTTTTTTAATTTGTCATTCATGATGTTTTGTATCTTATACCCAGGCCTAAAAATAAAAGGGTTATTGGCACACGTTGGATTTTTAAAAATAGGACTGATGAATCTGTGATGATTATTTAGAATAAAGCTAGATTAGTTGCCCAGGGCTACTCACAGATTAAAGGAATAGATTTTGAGGAAACTTTTTCTCTTGTCACTCACCTCGAATCTGTTCGCTTACCTTTTTCCATAGCCTGTCATTTACATTTCACTCTATATCAAATGAATGTTAAGTCAGCCTTCCTTAATGAAATTTTAACTGAGGAGACCTATGTAGAATAACCCAAAGGATTTATTGACCCTCATCACCCAAATTATGTTTATCGTCTTAAAAAAAGGTCTTTATGAGTTAAAACAAGCTCCTAGAGCTTGGTATGAGCATCTATCCACCTTTCTTTTAGACAATGGATTTAGGAGAGGAGGAAATGACCAAACTTTGTGTAATATCCCGTATTTTTATGTTATATTAATTTGGGGATTTATTAAATTTAATGTGAATGATTTATTTAATAAAAATCCGAAAATTAATTATGATATAATTATTAACGTGACGAGAGTTAGTAATTATGGGAAATTTGTTGAATATTACTTTTGAGCAAAGTCATATATATTATATTGGTTATATTGAATGTCATGAGTGAATTAAATGACTATTTTGGAAATTTAAGTCGGGACGTGCCCGTGTCACGTCGGGACTAATTTTGTTAAATAAAAAGTGAATATTTTATAAGTTATTCGTATGGTCATTTTGAGTGTGCCAACGCGTCCGGAAGGGTCGAGATAGTCAGAAAAGTGTACCCGGGGGTTTAGTTTGGGTCTCGGGGCATTTTTAGGCGTAATTGGTACCTCGGGAGGGCAATTTAGTCATTTCACCTTATTGGGTAATTAAACCCACGAATTTCAGCAACCTATATCAGCCATTAGGTTAGCCTTTTAGGGTTAGAATATCCAGAAATCAAGTGACGGCCATTGGAGAAGAGAGGAGAGAGCTCCAAGGCAATTCAAGGCCAAAAAGCCACCGGATTGCACCGCCACCACCACCACCGCGTAGATCGCGAGACAAGGAACGTAGCCATACCAAAATCAGCCGTGAATCTGCATACCAAAAATCCCAGGCAAGTATTTAACTTGCGTATTTTCGTTAATGCAATCTTCATATTAGTCTAGGATTGTTTAGAGATGGAAACTATGGAAGAAAACTCAATTTGTGATTAGGATAATGCATGTAGTTTTGATTATATGGAAATTCTGGAACCCTTGCCATGTAGAGGAATATAACCCATGAAATTTTGATGATATATTAGAAGTAATTTCTGGTAAAAACATATTAGAACCTTGATTAAGAAAAACTCTAGGGTTCTTGATGATTAGAGGGGATTTTGAGTTAATTATCCATGTTTAATGTTAGCTATACACATGCTTTACGTTATAAACATCTGGTATATTGTTATAATGATAGTAGTAGGATTTTTGGGATGATTGGAATGGAAAAACATAGTTTTGGATGAAGAAGTTTAGTGAAACCCGTAACTGCATTCTGCAGAAATTTTTCGCAGACCTACTTGATCGATCGATCGAGCCTAGAGCTTCGATCGATCGAAGGTTCGATCGATCGAGCCCCAAGCTTCGATCGATCGACCCCTCCTGGCAGATTCCTAATTTCCTCTTTAAATGAGTTAAATTCGAATTGTCACGAAATAATTCTTGGACATTCTTGATAAAATGATTTGGGAGACATTGAGGACCAGTAGGGCATATGAATGAATGTTGGGACCTTTAAACTTCAACTAGATTGGTATTTATGGGAAATTTACTTTAGGGTTGGTAAATTCATAATTTCAAAGGGTGAGGTGCGGAAGAGAGTTACGTTGGAACCTAATAAAGACACTTACTGAATTTCAGATTTGTGAGGATATGGGCCACGAGTGTTAGGTAATAAGTGAGAAAACCCTTCGAATTAAGGTTAGGAATGAAACCTTATACGTAATTCTATAAAAGTGAAATTAAGGATAAATGGTATAATTTTGGGTGAAGAGAAGAACCTATATTAATATGATAAAGTGGTATATTTATATGATTGTGTGTACATATATTATATGCTTGTGAAAATCATGCCCACGCTACTTGCTATCCCTGAGGTTACCGCGCTGGGACAAGTCTTATCTCGATGGGACCTTTATGGGGGATATTGACTTGTACCCTAGAAGATAGATATCCTTGGTACAGGCTATCGATGTGATAGTTCAGACGGTCCTAAGAGACGCAGGCATGTGCCATCCTCTTAGAGACTTGGAATCTATTCTTCGCCTCAATATTATTTGTGTATTTATGTTAATACAATTCGAGAGTGATTCCGAATGTATTCCCCTTAATATGAGTGATATGGGGCTTTGGATAGTAGAGTATGCATGCACCATAGCTATATGTGGGGTGCCGTTATTTTATATATATTATACGAGTAGTTAATATATATATGAGATTTGGAAATTTAAACTGCCTACTGTGATTCGATAAGTAGGACATGGTGGTTGACTCAAATTATTAAATACTTGTTTTGAAAAAGTATAATATGTCACTATAAAACTTTATTGATTTTATAAAGTTAAAATGGAGAACTTTGGTTACTGTTTGGAACATTCTTTTTAAAATGGAACCGTGAATTGTAAATCTTACGAGTAATCTAAGATAAGTTAAATCTTTTAGAAAGACTAGTACGTTAAATGATTAAACAAACCGTGGGGAAAGTTAGTGCGATAGGTGTGCACATTAGAAGAGAGGTGAGATTTTCTCAAGAGAGTGTCGCACTAATATGTTATTGCATTGGCCTGTATCAATTTAAATACTTGCTAAACGTATTTTAAAATCAAACACACTTTCGGGCTCTGACCCGTTTCTTTTTCTCTCTCTCTCTTGTATATATATGTATATATTTCAGTTACCCAGCCACAGGGGCGTCTTGCTTAGGATCCCTTGAGAAGAACGTGCTGCAGCTTAGGTGGGAGTTGCAGGTCACTTGTGTAGACGGCTTCTTTTATTGACTCCATTTCTAGCATTCTCATTTATTGGGAACGTGTCGCCCGTTCCATTATTTTAATGTTGTTGGGACATTTACATTTAAGTTATTTCCAGTATTGTTCTATGGGATTTATTCAGTATGGATTTGTGATTTTAGTTTTCATATGTTGACATTCGATTGACGAATGCATTATATTACATGGTTTACTGTGATGTGATTCTTAATTGTAGAAATGTTGTTTTTAAAAAAAATAAATCTTTTTCTTAAATTAAAATTTGGGAAGTATGTATGAAAATGGTTTTAACACTTAGCTTAATTATTTAGGGTGTTAAATTGGAAAATTTATTTTTATCGACAGTGATGCTGAGGATGAACCAACTGTTTACCTTGATTTAATTTAATAAAGGAGTGATCGCCCGGTATTTAATTAGGCGGGGTGTCACACTTTTCTTGTTAAACATTTTGACAACAACATTACTATTGCTCAAGTTTATGTTAACGATATCATTTTTGGATCCACCTCCCCTTTAGAAGTTAAGACCTTCTCGAACATTATGCACAAAGAATTTCAAATGTCACTTATGGGGGAGTTATAGTTCTTCTAAGGACTCCAAGTTAAACCTAATTCATAAGGATTATTTTTATCGCTATCTAAATATATTTTAGAGATTATTTAGAAGTTTGGCCTAGAAACTGCTAAAGAAGATATGACTCCTATGAGTACCTCTGTCAAACTTTCCAAAGATGAGAATGTAAAATCTATTGATACCACCTTGTACCGTAGTATGATAGGAAGCTTAATTTATCTTACTGCCTCTTGTCCTGACATCATGTACTCTTTCTGCGTGTGTGTCTGATATCAAAATAATCCTAAAGAGAGTCATATATTGTGCGATTAAAGAATTATCAAATACATCAAAGGCACTATAAATTTAGGACTTTGGTACACTAAAGACACTTCTAGTACTATAGTAGGTTACGCCGATGCTGATTGGGTTAGTTGTATTGGTGATAGTAAGAGTACTCCATGAGTGTGTTACTTCATTAGTAACAACTTGGTAGGATGTAGTAGTAAGAAACAAAACTCCATTTCCTTGTCTACTGTCGAATCCGAATATATTGTAGCAGGAAGCTGTTGTTCTCAATTACTTTGGCTAAAACAAATTCTAAAAGATTACGATATAACTGAAGACAAGTTACATCTTTATTGTGACAATCAAAGCGCGATTAATATTTCTAAAAATCCTGTTTAGCACTCTCGCACCAAACATATTAAAATCAGATATCATTTCATACACGAGTTAGTTGACTCTAAGGAGTAAGAAATAAATTACCTTCCTACTGAATTGCAATTAGCTGATCTATTTTCCAAACCTTTAGACTTTCTTAGATTTGAATCTTTAAGCAATTCTATTGGTATGGTCACGACAAAACATTGAATTATTATTTCTTCTAGTTTTCTTTGCCTTTTTTCCATTTGAGGCAAAATGGGGGAGAAATTTGAGTCCTCTTGGAAATTTTGGGGTATTCTCAACTAAAAAGCTTGATCTTAGTTATCTTATTTTCAGGAATCAATACCGTCAGTTGAAACAAAATTTTGTTACGGTATTGGTTTGTATCTAGTTAAGTTATGTAATTTTTTCTTTCTAGGATATTGGGTAGATAGAATTTTTTGTATAGGAATATGATTTTCTTATTTCTTTTGTATCCATACGAGTCCTCATTGACTCAAAGGAGATTTTGTCTCATATTTCCGAAGGGGGAGATTGAATCACCCTATATCTTTGACTTACTTGAGTCTTTATTATATAAGTGCCCATCTAGTTTGGAAATACTGAAAAAATTTGAGTCTCTTCATTGTTTTCCAAAGAACCTCAGACTTTAAACTTGATTCCTCTATAAGTTCCTAAAGGTAGTATACAAACACCACACACTAGGACTACATACATACATTATATCATGCTATATTTTATTGTGTGTGAGTTGAATCCCTTAAAATTAATTTTATACTATTTTTGGTATGTGTTAAATAATTTCTAAGATTTTTAAATGATTTTTAGAAATTAATTTTGGTTGTATATAAACTTTAGGGGCTGTTGTGCAATTTTTTTTATGGCTTAAAGTTGGCTTGGGTAGAAACCAAAAGCACTAGAGACTTCAGGGTGTAAAATTTAATTATTTTGGTACGCGTTTTGCAACCTGTATTGTTCAAACACGTTCTGGTATATTATTGGTGGATTTTATGTTTCTTACCTCTCACAGACTTGTGTTTCTTTGAGAACCCTTGGATCAATGTTATCAACGATTTGCATGTGTTTAGACTTAATCCAAGTGAATCCTTTTTGACAAATCAACATTGGTCATGTGCACCGCTTTATCTTAACCACTAGATTGATAGTCAAACGGTCAAAATTAATCCCACCCATTGGATTGCCTCTAAGATTTTGGATCCTTCCTCGCTCACTATATAAGCGACCTAAGCCTTATCCATTTGAGACTTTTGCCCTTCATCCAAACCAGAGAGAAAATAAGAGTTAGGGGGAGAGATAGATAGATAGATAGATAGATAGATAGATAGAGAAAGAGAGAGAGAGAGAGAGAGAGAGAGAGAGAGAGAAAGAGAGAGAGAGAGAAATGAAACCCTAAACCTAACTCAGCCAAAATCTCATTGGAAAACCCTTTTCTGAGAGTAAATCAGATTGAGATTTGAGAAGTTTATCCTCTATAGTTCTTCATCTCTTTCCCAACTTTATCACATTGGTTAAATCTCTGTTTCTTTTCATAGAAATAGTTAGAGAGAGAGAGAGAGAGAGAAAGAGAGAGAGAGAGAGAGAAAGAGTTAGAAAGAGAAATGAAACCCTAAACCTAACTCAGCCAACCCTTTTCTGAGAGTAAATCAGATTGAGATTTGAGAAGTTTATCCTCTATAGTTCTTCATCTCTTTCCCAACTTTATCACATTGGTTAAATCTCTATTTCTTTTCATAGAATGTTGAGATTAAGCCTTTGTGATACAGTTCAATTAGATAGATCTTCATTTAGATTTCTTATTTTGAGAAATTTGTCTTAGTTGGTTATTTTCAAACAGTTATGTTGATTTCAAACCCTAAACCAACAAAATATTTTCTAATTCTAGTTTACTCAAATATTCAGACTTAGATCTAGTTGAGATCTTTATTGGGGATTTCACTTTCAAATATTTCACGTTTTGTGAAATAAGTACATATTTTCAAATAAGGAAAGTGCATAGGCTATTGGCTATTTTTTATAGCAAGATTCCCTATTGATCTGTGGATATTTTAAAGATCTAAAGTCTGATTACTTTGACTATATTAATTTTAGAAATCTTGCATATTAAGTGATCTGTTTGTAATTTGCTACTCACACCGTCTATAATTAAGTATGTGTGAGTTGCATGCATGTTAATTGGAGCACATCACCACATACACCTTCACACTACTACACTTAAAAGTGTTGGTATTGAGCTATTTGACTTTAGAGTCGACGTAAAGCTAAAAGTAATAGAGTTACGAAGTTGGGAGAGCATAAGAAAAAACAGAACCTTGGGATAAGTCAGAAAACGTCAAAGGAGTCGGTACAAATTCTAAACTTAGTTTAGGTTTGATTGTGTGTCTTGATTGTTATATAGATTGTAACTTGTTATTCATATTTAGTGGATTTTTGTTTTTGTGACCTAGAGGTCACCGTGGATGTTTCCCTAATTGGGTGGGGTTTTACCACATTAAAATTGTTTGTGTATACTTCCTCTTCCTCTCATTCTTTTCTTAAGGCTGTGCTGATTCAATTATCTTAAAGTTTTGTTTTTCAAAACTGGTAAACCTATAACTGAAATTACTCGGTCATACTATTTTACACATCTTGTGTTTAAAATTTGTTTTAAGAAAAGAGTTTCTTCCACAAACTGTTTGGAGCCATTTAGATAGTGTAATCTTGAATTAAACGAATTAAGTGGTATTTTTTCAAGGGAGAATCTATAGTACGTTGAGAAAGAGAGAGATATTATTCGTTGTTTGATAGAGTCTTTGAAAAAGGAGTTGCTAGAGTTTGAGGAGTCTAGACGTGTGCTTGAGTCTAGGATTTTTGAGTTGGAGGAGAAATTGAAAGACTCCAATAAGGTTAAGTTTGACTTGGAATCTCGGTCGTAGAAGTTGGATAGGATGTTAGGAACCATCCAAGTCAAAAGTGATAGGTGTGGTATAGGCTACGATGATAGAGTTGTCCCCATTCCTAAGTCCAATACCAACCGTGTGAGAGAGCTCACTAGGAACGGGAGGAGAGTTCAACATTTTTTTATTATTCCTGCTATCTTTACAGTTGCACTCATTGCGGTAGGAAAGGTCACTTTAGACGTTTTTGTTATGACCTTAGGAATGCTCCTAGGAAGTTTAGGAATAAATTCATTTCGATTCCCCAAACCTCCACCCATCATGTTACACCTACTTAGGTTAGGAAATCAGACTTAGTGGATTTAATACTAAAACTTCATGGTTCTCATTTGGTTGCACTTGATTCTTCCCATGCTAAATCTAAAGGATGATTGTGTTACCATATTTTCCATACGCTAGTCTTTGCATCATTATTTATATCTTCCTAGTGTTATGACATGTGTATTATTTTGTATTATTTTTTTATTTATTGAGTCTTATTTAAAAAATACAAAAAGATTTTTGGTTTATAATATTTTTGAAAAATACAAAAAGGTTTTTCTTTTATTTGAGTCAAAATATGTTGAAAAACCCAAAAGATTTTCAGTTTGTTTTTGTTTTTGAGTTTACATGTTTGATATGGCATATTGGTGTGCTTGTACCCCCTTCCTTTCATTATCCATGTGGCTTGGACATTTGTTCATAATTATTGATACTTAGAATGATCTTAACCATTGTATTATGGGGTTGTTTCGAAGTTGATATGCATCTTGATTCGACTTTGTATACATGCCATGTTTACACACATGCACGGGTTTATATGGATGTTTGACATCTCTCGCATATTTGAGTTTGGTGAGACGTTTTTATCTCAATTTTGTCATCTATACGTATGTAGACATAAGGAGGAGGTGTGCATGTAAGAATCGTTTACGTGAGGATAATAATTGAAATTAATGAGTGTTCACGGGAAAGGGCTGCGAGAGTGCAAAATTGACTCGTCGTGAAAGCCACCGTTTAAAAGAGCCCGGAAAAATTGAAAGGCAATAAATAGAATCATATTCCAAATATGGGACATTTAGTTTATGTTCATTCAAAAGATAATATGATATATTTGTGGGAGTTTAGAAGGATAAATTAAACGGGTTTGCACCATAAATCCTAATGTTGAAAAATCGTGTCATGGCGCTGTTGTTTGTAAAATCGTCAAAATTCTGGATTTTTGTGCATGTTTGATTGTTTAGTTCATTTATCTCACACTTGAAAATATCACGTATGGCTAAAATAAAGTTTGATGATTTATCGCTATGAATTAGAGTTTCTTGATTGTTTCGATGTGTTGGAATTGTGATTCTTCTGTTGTAGTTCACACTCATACATTCCATGTTCATGTTTAAGCACATTGATACTATGTTAGCATGTAACTCATATTTGGTTTTTTTGAGTTTTCTTAGCTTTACTATTATTTTGGTACTGTTCTGGAATTTTGAGCCCCTTTCAGTTAGTTTTTTATCGAAAATTTTTCACTGGGCAACACTATTTAACCTTCTGCACTGGAACTGTGTTTTTTGATTGCTCGTTCGGGCGACATCTTCATGTCGTGTGAAGTTCTCATTCGAGCGACACCTGTGTCTCGTTCGAGCGATGACTGGGATTATTGTTTCCTTTTTATTTCAGTACCCTGAGTTATTTGGTTATATTTGTTGGTACTGCTGGTTACTACTAGGATTCTGATAGATTACATTTTTTTTCGCTGCATTATGATCGTTTAATCACACCTGGTTAGATTGATTATTTCATTTGTGTGATTTTTGTTTACTGGCTACGGATTTGTTGCTAATGATCATTATTAGCTGTTTTTTTCCTAATTATCTTGATATATTTCATTGGTTATGCTTGTGCTAGATATTTAGTTAAATTGGTATCTTTTCACCAGATTGTCTACTCGAGACAAAAAGAGGGCGAGATGTATGTGATGTAGGGGGAGATTATTGAGCAATGTGCTTATTTGTTGCAAACATATATATTTGCATTGGTATCTTATTTATGTGCATATTTGATATCCATATTTAAAAGTTGTTCTGTTTCAAACTGGAATCAAAATATTTTTCTCACAAGTTTCATTATGATTTATATCATTTGTTCCTCCATACTTCACTGGGTATTTGTCTGTTTCATGTGTGTAGGTTTGCTTAACGAGATTCGAGATTTCAAGACTACATCACATTCAGACATTCAAAGATCGTTTCATCCTTGCCTGTCCATTATTTTCTAATCTTATCCTGTATTTTCTATTTTGGGTTTATGGGATGGGATTTAGGCGTCATACGACTTGATGGCTTCGCTTAGGTATTTCACAGTTGGTTTTGTCCCGGAATAGTCAAAGGGGGAGATTTAAAAGGACAAAATTTCCAATTGAGTCCATTGTATTATTTTTACTTATTCCCGAAATAAAACACATTTGAGTCATAGGTCAGTTTTTATTTATCACGATCCCACACAGACTATGACGTGTTGAAGACGTTGCGGCAAATCTTCAAAGAATTAATTATGCTAAAGTTTAATTGTTGCAAGTTTATTTGTTTTCAAGTTCAATTGACGTCCGAGATCACTAAGGCATGAATGCTTAATTTTAATGAGACTTGAAATTTATTTTAAAATGATTAATGATGTAATTTTTATTAAATATATGTTTAAAAATGTTTTATCAGTGTTTGAAAAGGTTTAAACTTCGTTTTAATCTGATTAAGATGGATTAGAGTAGAATTTAAGTGGACCTCTATCTTAAGAGTTGGTTTAAAATTAAACTATAATTTTATGCGTCGCTTAAACGACCTGAAAAGTCATTTGAGCGAGATTGCCTGTCGTTCTAGCGACATGCACATCTCGTTCGAGCGATATGTCATTTTTATTGAACGAGATGCCGCCTTAAGAAAAATATTTATAGGCGTGTTTCCATAAGATTTTGCAAGTGTGCGTTATGCAAAAATCAGAATTCGTTCAGATCGTTTCAGCACACAAGTTTTCTAAGGTTTTCCAAAGTTAATGCATCCTTAGAGTTTCAAAGTTCCGAGTTATCAATATTATATGCTATAGTGATCTTTGTGACACCAATAAGAGTTGTTCTACACTTGAACATTGCTGGTTTTGTGGTGAAGATTCGGTGGAGTCCGGTTTGAATATCATAGACATTACAAGCCATATCGGTGGACACCGAGACATACGTGGACGCGCGTGTTGTGGATAGATATCATGGAAGAAGGTTACTTTTTGCGCGGGCATTGTAAGAGGAGTGGTTAAAGATCAGAGGAGCGTCAAATCTCATGGGTGGATCTATACCTTTGTAAAACCAAATTCATAGTGATTGTCTGGCTTGGGTCATCCGAGGTTTTTTCCGATTGTGATTTTCCTCGTATATCTGGAATTGTGAGTATTCTTTACTTTATTTTACTTGCTTTAATCACTAGATGTATGTTTCAGATTAATCAAGATAAATTTGGTTAAGTTAAAATTGTTCACAACTTGGTGGGTATTAAAAATTAGAACAAGGTTTTTTACAAAAAGAGAAAATTGTTTTGTCATCCTTAAAACACTTTTCGCATTAAAAATTAAAAGGGACCATCACACTTTGGGAGGTCTTACAAACTATTTAGGACTTTTATACCCGTAGAAACAGTCCCGGGTATATATATTATATGAGTTGGGAGGTTATTAGGCTAAGTGAACAAGGTATTTGGGCTCATTTGGGGGTCCAAAGTTGTGGCCCAAGGCCTGACTAGGGATTAGCAAGTTAATTACATTTATTAAGAGTCAAATAACTCTCATAGATTTACATCTAAGAACCCTAGAATACACCACTTAGAGGAAGGAGGCAAGAACCCACAACAAGGAATTGAAGAGGGAGATTCAAGGGGGAATTCAACGAATCCACCAACATTATTATGGCTAGAATTTTCTTCCTTACTTTTATTCGTCCAAAATATTTCTTAAATTACTGTGATGCATTTCCATGTAGAATTATGGATTGGTAGGATTTGTGGTAATTAAATGATGAATTGAATCTTGTTTATAAATATTTCAAATCTAAAAGTAAGGTAGGAAAATCCAGAAATTAGGATCGACATAAATTGTGGGTTGAATGTTGGGAAAAATCATGATTTAGGAACCTATTGGAATTTATATGATTATTCACCTTTAGAGAACTATTGGGTATGTTAAGGATCTAAATTTCTAGTGATAATCACCCTTACATATTGTAGAGTTTAAAGAACTTATGAGCAAAAATTTTAAAATTCACGAGCATCCATTATGACTTAAATTCTATAATATGGGACTTGAATTCCATTATGAACTTATGACTTAAATTTTAAAATACACGAGCATCCATAATAAACGGTTAAATGCATGTGATGTTTATCAAATCTCTACGCATGAAAAATAAAAAATATGACGGAGCCGCATCACTTGAACAAGAATTGAGTAATAAAAAATTACATGGCAAAGTAGTTAATCGTATTGAGTAATGGTTGCAACTTCAAAGTTACTACTTTTGTAAGCATGTAAATGGTACACACTGTTGTTGAGACATGACAAAGAAAAACTTTCATTATAATTGTAGGCTGGAAATCTCTCAATATAGAAAATAATAATTAAAAATTTAAATGTCCATATGTAAACATTTCGTTTGACTTGTGGTATAACATTCCTAAACAAAAGAAACGAAAAAAACATTTACGGTATGCATGTAAAATTATACTTGACATAAATATAGCAGTGAAATTGCAAATGAGACGACATGGTAATATGACACAACCAATCAACTGTTTTTTAACTGTTTTTTGTGGAAAAAATAGGTAAAATAAGACTTAAAAAGTTTATAAATATATATAAAACTTATATTTTATAAATACACTTAAAAACTGTTAAAAAATAGTAAAAGCCGTTATTTTTTAAATATGTATCAAAACATAGTTTAACATATTTTTATTATTTTTATAAATATATATAAAAATAGTTATTTATTTTAAGTTTTTTCAAATATATATAAAAAAATGGTAAAATAATAGCTACAATGATTGGTAAATGTATATAAAACTTCTTTTTACAAACATATATAAAAATTGTTAAAAAAAGAGTAAAAACTGTTATTTTTGTAAATGTATATCAAAACACTTTTTTAAATATCTTTGCTATTTTTATAAATATATATAAAAACAATTATTATTTTTAATTTTCTTTTAAAAAATGCAGTAAAACAGTTAATTTTTTAATATATATCCAATCTATTTTTAACTATCTTTGCTATTTTTATAAATATTTATCAAAGCAATTATTTTTTAAAATGTTTTTTTTATAAATATATATACAAACTATTTTTATCTATTTTTTTTATAAAAAAACAAATATGTAAAAAATAGTTATAAACTTTTATAAAATATATATAGAAACTGTTTTTTATAAATACATATTAAAATTGTTAAAAAAAACTGTTCTTTTTTAATATATATATATCAAAATATTTTTCAAACACTTCTGGCTGTTTTTATAAATATTTATAAAAACATGTATTTTTCAAAATGTTTCTATTAATATATATATATATGATGTTTTTTTCAAGAAAATAGGTAAAATACTAGCTACAAAGTTTTGTAAATATATATAAAAATTGTTTTTTATAAACATATATAAAAACTGTAAAAAGAGAGAAAAATACTGTTATTTAAAAAAAAATATATATCAAAACGGCCTTTTAACTCTCTTTATTGTTGTTTTAAATATATATATTGACAGTTGTTTTTTTGACTGTTTTAAAAAAAATTGTGAAACAAATATTTTTTTAAATATATATCAAAATAGTTTTTTTTAACTCTCTTTGCTATTTTTCTAAAAACTTATAAGAACAGTTATTTTTTTAATTCTTTTATAAATATGTATAAAAACAGGCAAGAAAACAAAAAATCAGGTATTTAAAAAAAATATATATCCAAGCAGTTTTTAAACTGTTTTTACTGTTTTTTTAAAAAAAAAATCATAAAGTAATGGTCACAAAGTTTTGTAAATATATATATATACACTAGGGTATGGCCGTGCCTGAAGGCACGATGCAAATTTTTAAAAGTGTACGTCGTTGATTGGACCATACGTCGTGTCAAAAGTGTATGTAAATTTTCTTTAGATAAATATACTTGACGAATTAATCGTGTCATTAGGGGCTCTTTTTCCCCTGTGACGAGATGACGCACCACCGCTACCTGAACCAGACTCCTCCCTGGATGAGGCCGATGACACCAAGCAAGAAGGAACAGGAACCGCATCCCAAATGTGGGTAGTCGCAGTCCCAAATATCCCTCAACCAAGTGGTGGACACACGGACTTGCTGCAAGAAAAGGCAAAATCAGTATCAAGTAGAAAATATCAAAAGAAACCAAAAAGAAGGAATGGAAAATAAAGATATACCAAAGGACAAAGAACCTCCTCTGTCAAGCCCAAAACCTCCGGGTCCATCGCATGAGGACGATGCAACATAGGCACCATCCCTCCATCAGCCCACCGGATGTTGTATGAAGGAGTATGCAACCTCACAAAGGGGACCTCCGAAGTTGCCGCCGTCGCCGATGTCGACGGACCGCCACCACTGTGGGAGGACCCCACTGGCCGACTATAACCCGCAGGAGGGAAGGGCAGTGCATAATATATGCTGGGCGCCATCAGCTAACTCGTCACGAAGTCCATATAATCATACGGCACAACCGTATCAGTGTACAACATATAGGACTCGCCAATCATCGCCGCGATCCTCGCATTCTCTGGAAGCAACCGCTCCCACCTCATAGACATATGGGGCCTCGTAGGTGGCACAACCACCTCCTCCTCAGCAATCTGTCGGACCACCCTCTCCCCGACATACCAAGAGTGGCCAAACTCATGTGCCAGCAAACTCATCATCTGCGCATTCACTCCAGTCAACCCCGTGTCCTGAACGGTCGTCCCCCATGGGTAAAAAGTCACCTGAAAAATCCCCAGCAAATATAAGTCAATCAAAACCCCTATTTCCCCAGCGAATCTCTCAAAAGGAAAGTAAATCTCCTCCCGTCAACGTCCTAGGAGGACCTGAAGGCATCCCAAACTTTAGGATCATCTCCTATTCCCTAAAGGTCTTAAATTTCCCCGAGAAATACATCCAAACCCTGGACCACCTAATCACTTCCCCAGTGGAATTTATAGCATCATATTGGCTATTACTCCACAAAATATCCAAAAGATATGAGGATTTCCCCAGCAATCGGCTCCCCAACTCAAATCAAAATCAAAAAGTAATTTTCCCAATAGAGTTCCTTGAGAACATCTCAATTTAAGCCCTCAGAATTGGCTTCGGCCCGCAGAATTGGTCATCTCAACTTAAGCCCATAGAATTGGATTCAACCCAAAAAATTGGTCGTCTCAACTTAAGCCCTCAGAATTGGCTTCGACCTGCAGAATTGGTCTTCTCAACTTAAGCCCTCAGAATTGGCTTCGACCCGCAGAATTGGTCATCTCAATTTAAGCCCTTAGAATTGGCTTTGAATCGTAGAATCGGTCGCCCTCATCTTTGAGCCTCATAATTGACTTCGACCCGCAGAATTGGTCTTCTCAATTTAAGCCCTCAGAATTAGCTTCGACCCGTAGAATTGGTCATCTCAATTTAAGCCCTTAGAATTGGCTTCGACCCTCAGAATTGGCTTCGACACGCATAATTGGTCATCACAACTTAAGCCATCAAAATTGGCTTCGACCTGTAGAATTGGTCATCTCAATTTAAGCCCCCCAAATTGGCTTTGACCCTTAGAATTGGTAATCTCATCTTAAGCCCTCAGAATTGGCTTCGACCCGAAGAATTGGTCATTTCAATCTAAGACTTCAGAATTGGCTTCGACCCGCAGAATTGGTCATCTCAATTTAAGCCCTCAGAATTGGCTTCCACCCACAGAATTGATCATCTCAACTTAAGCCCTCAGAATTAACTTCCACCCGCAGAATTGGTCATCTCAACTTAAGCCCTCAGAATTGGCTTCGACCCGTAGAATTGGTCATCTCAATTTAATCCCTCAGAATTGGCTTTAACCCGCAGAATCAGTCACCCTCAGAATTGGCTTTGACCTAAAGAATCGGTCACCCTCATCTTCAAGCCCTCAGAATTGGCTTCGACCCACAGAATTGGTAATCTCAACTTAAGACCTCAGAATTGGCTTCGACCTGCAAAATTGGTCATCTCAACTTAAGCCCTCAGAATTGGCTTCGACTCGCATAATTGTTCATCTCAACTTAAGCCCTCAGAAATGGCTTCGACCCCTAGAATTGGTCATATCAATTTAAGCCCTCAGAGTTGGCTTCGACTTGCAGAATCGGTCATCCTCGTCTTTAAGCCCTCAGAATTGACTTCGACCCACAAAATTGGTCATCTCAATTTAAGCCCCCAGAATTGGCTTCGACCCGCAGAATTGGTCATCTCAACTTAAGCCCTCAGAATTGGCTTCGACCCACATAATTGGTCATCTGAACCTAAGCCCTCAGAATTGACTTCGACCCACATATTTGGTCATCTCAATTTAAGCCCTCCGAATTGACTTCGACCCGCAGAATTGGTAATCTCAACTTAAGCCCTCCGAATTGGCTTCGACCCGTAGAATCGGTCACCCTCATCCTAAAACCCTCAGAATTGGCTTTGACCCATAGAATCGATCACCCTCATCTTCAATCCCTCATAATTAGCTTTGACCCGTAGAATCGATCACCCTCATCTTCAAGCCCTTAGAATTGGCTTCGACTCGCAGAATTATTCACCCTCATCTTCAAGCCCTCAGAATTGGCTTCGACCCGTAAAATCGGTCACCCTCATCTTCAATCCCTCAAAATCGGCCTCGACCCTCTGAATTGGTCATCCTCATCCTTAGGTCCTCAGAATCGGCCTCGACCCTCTGATTATCCTCTTTCAAAGGCATCATGCGGTGTCTATTCGACGACTATCATTTGTTCCAAACTCACCCATCGAGGGGCTCTGTAAACACCCCATTCTGGTACCCCATAACCTCTCCTTAGGTCCCTAGAACCTCCCCTCATCACTACAAACCTAAGTCAAAGCCCTGGTACTGACCTAAAGGCCATCAGGCACTCCCAGGCTCCATTTAACCAAAAGTCAAACTCTTTAGCTCGATCGAGACTGAATGAATCTTTGAAGGGTACTAAAACCCCTTTCCAACGGTCCATCCCGTGCGCGATTCTAACATACGGTACGAATGAACGATCCGTTTTACTCCGAAAGGTCACCAAACGTTTCCCAGCCCCAGTTGACCAAAGTCAACTCCCCGAACTGAGTCAATCTCTTTGGAATGTCTAAGTACATATGCTAACCTTTCCAATGGTCCACCCCGTGCGCAATTCTGACTTACCATGCGAACGAACGATCCAGTTGCGTCCAACAATTCCCCATCCAAAGGATCGACAAACGCTTCTGAGCCACATTTGACCCAAAGTCAACACTCGGACCCGGGATAAGTCCAAAAGAATTTCTAAGGTATCTAAAGTACCTTTCCAACGATTCACCCTGTGCATGATTTGGATCAACGGTTTGCGCTCTATGACCGATTTTCTGAAGGAACCTGAAAGAGACTGCCAAACGACAGGTTCCAAACCCTGCCTATCGGCAGTGTGCCTAAACACACCTGCCGATTGGCAGGATTAGGGCTATGCTAATCGACAATACCATGGGCCTATAAAAAGGAGGGCTTGACCTCATTACAAAAGGAGGATAAGATATGAAATCATCACTCTCAGCGAGCTCAGAAAACCCTTCTCGAAGTCAGCGTGATTTCCACATCCAAATCCCTTTCCAACCTTCACTTTTCATCATCCTTTTCATCAAACTTGGTGAATTAACCACCCTTCATCATCATCCAAGTGCAAGGGCTGCTCTCCAACATCCAAGATCAAGCTCAAGATCATCAAGAAGGTCCAACTTTCCGAACTCTCTATTTAAATTCTCCTGAATTCGCATTAATTTATTTTATTACTTAGAACTTTTATTACCTCATCTCATATACCCTAATATACTTTTTATCTACTATTATTGCACATCTCTTATTTTCATATAAATAAAACCCAAAAAAAGAAAAAGAAAAAGAGGGTTTGCTCATAAATTCCAAAACGGGAATTCTCACACTTTTTTACACACACACACATATAAGATAAGTCCCCGATCGGATTTATGGGATAAATCCCACCCCTCGTTTTGCATACGAACTACGTGGACTTTGATGCCTCTATAGACTATGTAGGTGTCTCGGGGTAAAACCCGAGACTCGAGTCATTTTCCTACTTTTTTCCTTATTTTTTCTATATTCTTTAAACTTAACTCTCTTAGACTCTCTATATACATATATTTGTTCTTAGTTCCGTGTTATCCCGCATGCGTTATCATTCCCTTATAATGATCAACGCTAGGATAATCGCGTAAATCCTATTTTCTAATATTACTTTTAGGAACATTCCTATGGATGACTCGCTTTATCTCTGCCATGATACAAGTCGATGATTCCAATCTACACTACATATAAACATGCACACATATCACGGGGAAATAAAGGAGAATAGCAATAACCCATGAGAGATCGTAAGGGCAAAATGGCTGCTTAACACCTTCTCATTTAGTAACTTAGCCTCTGGACCCTTTTAGAATCATTTTTGTTTCGTAAGTATCAGTATGTCTTTGGATTCTGTCCTTCGGGATGGCTCCCTTTTCGTTTGTCTGTTTTGAGTAAAAGAGACTGGCGACTCCATCTCTCTATATTTTTCACCTCATCATCGATGCCGGCTGAAGCGCTCCCGAGATGGATGCAATGGACCAAGATCCTCTCGAGATGAAGAGACACCCCCTCTTCTTCGTCCCTCCCACCACGAGGATCGGGGGATGGCCACATATGCAAATAATCACGCCATAATTATCCTTGAATTTGCTATAAATACATTTATCCTCTTCATTAATGTTAAAACCATTAGAGATCATTACTCGATCAAATTTTTCATGCCATTGTTTAGGCCCTTGTTTTAGTCCATATAAAGACTTTTTAAGTCTACACACTTTTTTGTCTAGGCCTTGCACTACAAACACCTCGGGTTGATCCATATAAATTTCTTCTTTAAGATCTCCATTCAAAAAAGATTTTTTAACATCCATTTGATGAACTATCAGATTATGTAATGAAGCAATAGCAGTTAATAGCCTAATAGATGTAATTCTAGTAACCGGAGAGTAAGTGTCAAAGAAATCAATTCCTTCCTTTTGGCTATAGCCTTTAGCTACCAATCTTGCCTTAAATTTATCAGTAGAAGCACCAGCTTTTATTTTTCTTTTTAAATATCCATTTGCATCCAATAGTTTTACATCCTTTAGGCAAGTCAACTAACTCCCACGCATTGTTAGAAATAATAGAATCATATTCAATATTTATAGCTTTTTTCCAAAAAATAGAATCGGGTGAGGACATTGCCTCACTAAAAGTGACGGGGTCATTTTCCATTAAGTACATTAAAAATTCAGGACCAAAAGAAGTAGTTATCCTAGGTCTTTTAATTTTTCTAATTTCAATTTCTTCTGAATTTGGAGATTCATTTATAACACTAGGACCCACTGGAACAAAACTCCTAGTTCCCTCACTTCTCACTTTAAAAGAAAATTTGTCCTCATAAAATTCAGCATCTCTTGACTCAAAAATAGTGTTTTTATCCATATATTGATTTTTATAATCAATTAGAAGAAATCTATATGCATTAATGTTTTTAGCATAACCTATAAAAACACAATCAATAGTCTTTGGGCCAAGTTTAGTTCTCTTAGGTACTAGTATTGAAACCTTAGCAAGACACCCCCACCCTTTAAGGTGTTTATAAGAGGGTTTTCTAATTTTCCACATTTCATAAGGAGTTTTATTATTTTTCTTAAAAGGTATTTTATTAAGAATATAAAGCCTCACCCCACATATTATAAGGTAATCCCGAAGTGCTTAACATAGAATTTACCATATCCTTAAGAGTTTGTTTTTTCTTTCAGCTACACCATTAGATTGGGGTGAATAAGGAGCAGTAACTTAATGAATTATTCCATTTTCTTTACAATATTTATCAAGATCACCGGTGTATTCTCCTCCCCTATCGGATATTAATGTTTTAATGGATTTTTCCAATTGTTTTTCAACTTCTAATTTATAAGAAATAAATTTTGAGAAAATCTCATCTTTACTCATAAGGAGATAAATATAACAGTAACGAGAGTAATCATCAATAAAATTAACAAAGTATTTATTTCCACCACATGTCACATAACCTTTTAAATCACAAAGATCAGAATGTATTACACTTAAAATAGTTGAACTTCTTTCGACACTCGAAAAAGGTTTTTTAGCATATTTTGATTCAACACATATTTCACATTTAAAGTTGGTAGAAATATCATATTTCGGTATGTTTCCCAAAAATATTAATTTTTTAATAGATGCCTTATTTACATGACCAAGTCTAAAATACCACATATCACAAGAGTCAATCAAATAAGGAGAAAAAGTAGATTTTTATTATTATCAGCAACAGTTACATTTAGTTTGAAAAGACCCTCATGAACATAACCTTTCCCCACAAAAGTACCTCCCTTAGTCACAACTACCTTATCACTCTCTAGAACAATTTTAAAACCCTTCTTAACGAAGACAAAATCGAACACCAGATTCTTTCTAACCACTGGGACATACAAAACATATTTCAATGTGACAACATTTCCCGAAGTGAACTTTAAAACTACGATTGCCTTGCCCTCAACCTTAGACGAAGAAGAGTTTCCTATGTACAGACGTTTATCCTCACCCACGGAAGTGAAGGTAGTGAAGGCACCTCTCGTGCTGCAAATATGTTTGATAGCGCCAGAATAAAGCCACAAGTGTGTCATGTTACTCATAATATTTACCTCGGTCACAACAACATAAACGTTACCCTCCTCGATTACATTTGCTTGAGGCTTCACATTCTGGATCTTCCTAAACTTGCAATCTTTATCAAAATGACATGGTTTTCCACATACATAGCTTTGACCTGTAGGCTTAGATTTAAACTGAGGTTTAGAATTTTTATTCTGATCATTAGGTATGAATTTATGGTTGGACCTCGAATTCTGGTTTGGTTTATGGTGCCCATTTTTCTGGTTTGAATGGTTAGGCTTAAATTGGTTCTATTTTTGGTTTCTATTTTATTTCCCCTCGACCAAATTAGCCTTAGAATTGAATTCATAATTTTTATTCTTAAGTTTTGCATTCCTATTGTCTTCCTCAATTCTTAAATGAACTATCAAATCTTCTAGTGTCATCTCATTTTTCTTCTTCTTAAGACCGTTTTTATAATCTTTCCAAGAAGGTGGTAGTTTTTCAAATATAGACGACACTTGAAATCCCTCACATATACTAAACCCTCAACCAGAATTTCATGAATAATAGTTTGTAGTTCTTCAAGTTGCGACACAACAGATTTATTATCTTCCATTTTGAAATCCAAAAATTTTCCAACCACAAATTTTTTAGACCCAGCGTCTTCATTTGCATATTTTTTATCCAGTGTGTTCCATAATTCGTTAGCAAACATTATACAGTTCAAGGCAATGATAATTCAAAAATAATTTCTACATATAAAATCTCTTTGTTTCCAAACAACTAGTTCTTCAGTTACAAAAGGTCTATCAGATGCAATAACGTCAACGACCATAAGAATTGTTAGGTAAAAGTGACGTTTCATTTTGCCATATCTTAAATTTCTTTCCATCAAACAATTTGGGTTTTTCAGAGTATTTTGCATTAGGATTTTCCATAGCGGGTTGTAGAATAACAACAAAATTTCACCTTTATATGGTTGGATATAATATATGTAGAATAAATGAAAAAAACCCAAATTCTAAATAGATAAAATTAAAAGGACTTATCGATCGAGGGTGGTGTTTGACACAAAGTCCTAAAGGTGAAATTTCTCGTTGATATTTGTAGCTGTCAGCCTCGTGAACATGCACCTCCCAGGATTCAACGATCAAATTTAAACATCAGCTTTATGTTAAATCTTTGAACTCTCAGGATACTCCAGCACTCCCAAATAAATGACGAACGTAAGTGTATTGTAGAAAATAGCAAAATTATTTTTGCAGAAAAAGTGAGAGAGATTGAATTTTTCTGTGTATTTCTCAAAGTTGTATCCATTGTTTTATATAAAAAAATTATCAAAAATGTGGGTAATGATTTTAGGCAACTAACCCACTAACCTCTCCACTAATAGCTATATTTTAACAAATGGAAGAAACAACTAAAGTCTTAAAAATGGGTTTGAAAATATTTAATGCCCAATAGAAATCCCCAAGAGCCCGAGGCCCAATCTTTGACCCTTAATAGTTGGTGTTCCTCTTAGGGATTGAACTCATGTCCCCAAGCACCCCCCCACTAAATTACCACTTGGACACTTAGCCTAACTCATTTACTTCATTCAAAATAAATATATATACTTATACCCAACTATCACCCACATGAAATAAATAAATAAATATAAAAAGACGCTTTGGAGTATCATAAGGAGTGACGTAAATAGCGAAGGTGTCATTCGACTTGAACCTTTGCTTTGTATTAATCTATTGAGTTTATCGGTTGATAGTGAACTGATGTCTTGACTATTTCACCATTGTTGTAAACTTAGGTTAATAGAATACACACGTGACTTCCAAAAATCATCATCGAGTTCCCACAGTTGTGCCCGTTTCGGCCTTGAGCGTGCCCAGGTTTCTTGAGTGCTCTAGAGAATCAACCTTAATTCTCATAGGTAGCGGACCCACTACCACACTCATATAGGTGCTTCTATCAAAAGTGTACTATATCTCACACCCCACTGAATAACAGCTATCAAAAGCATTAAGATATTAAATCTCATCCTACATCGATACAGAGGTACCACATCATAGGAATGGGTTTTAAGTAAAACTTAAATTTGTACACCCATAAATCACTCGTATAACTTTGTTATTCCATTGAACCCAGGTCTTGGGATCTCCAGTCATATGGGTTGGGTTTCCATTATAGGTGATTTAGATATTAATATGCTTTAGGCCCATTCCCCTCGATGTTTGATAAACTAGTTCTCTAGCTAGCCCTTTAGTCAATGGATCCGTCAGGTTTTCCTTTGGCTTGACATAGTCGATTTCTATAACTCCATCTTTCAATAGCTGTCTCACTGTGTTGTGTCTTCTCCTGATATGTCTAGACTTTATGTTGTAGGAGTTATTATGTGCTCTTGCGATCGCTGCTTGACTATCACAGTGAATGGACAAAGCTGGAACTGGTTTTGACCAAAAATGAATGTCTAATATAAAATTCCTTAACCATTCAGCCTCTTCGCTTACTTTATCCAACACTATAAACTCAGACTCCATGGTGGATCTAGCTATGCACGTTTGCTTGGTAGATTTCCAAGATATAGCGCCTCTTGCCAAGGCAAAAACATAGCCACTCGTAGACTTACGTTCATCATTATCTGAAATCCAATTAGCATCACAAAAGCCTTCAATTACAACAGGATATTTAATATAATGAATACCGTAATTTATTATGTTAAAGCATCTCAATGTTCATTATTAGGATTACATGTGTATCTGCTAAGTCTGCCCACAACATATGCAATATCAGGTCTAGTGAAGTTCAAAAATGCGTTAGACTACCAATAACTCTGGAATATTCTAATGATGATACACCAGGACCCTAATGTTTCCTTAAGTGACAACTAGGGTCATAAGGTGTTTTAGCAGGAATACAATTAAATTGTTCAAATTTTCTAAGAACTTTCTCTACATAATGAGATTGGGTTAAAACAATTCCTGCGGAATTTTTAATGATTTTAATTCCAAGTATAACATCAGCAACACCCAAATCTTTCATATCAAATTGCTTATTAAGGAAACTTTTAGTTTTATTAACTACATCCATATCAGTTCCAAAAATAAGCATATCATCCACATATAAGCAAATAATCACGCCAGAATTATCCTTGAATTTGCTATAAATACATTTATCCGCTTCATTAATGTTCAAACGATTAGAGATCATTACTTGATCAAATTTTTCAGGCCATTGTTTAGTCCATATACAGATTTTTCAAGTCTACACACTTTTTTGTCTAGGCCTTGGACTACAAACCCCTCGAGTTGATCCATATAAATTTCTTCTTCAAGATCCTATTCAAAAAAGTCATTTTAACATCCATTTGATGAATTATCAGATTATGTAATGAATCAATAACAATTAATAGCCTGATAGATGTAATTATAGTAATAGGAGAGTAAGCGTCAAAGAAATCAATTCCTTCCTTTTTCCATAAGCCTTTAGCTACCAATCTTGCCTTAAATTTATCGGTAGAACCATCAGCTTTTAATTTCTTTATAAATATCCATTTGTATCCAATAGTTTTACATCCTTTAGGCAAGTCAACTAACTCCCACGTTTTGTTAGAAATAATAGAATTATATTCTCTATTTATAGCTTCTTTCCAAAAAATAGAATCGGGTGAGGACATTGTCTCACTAAAAGTGACGGGGTCATTTTCCATTAAGTATGTTAAAAATCTAGGTGCAAAAGAAGTAGCTATCCAAGGTCTTTTACTTTTTCAAATCTCAATTTTTCTGAATTTGGAGATTCATTTATAACACTAGGACCCAATGGAAAAGAACTACTTGTTCCCTCACTTCTCACTTTAAAAGGAGATATGTCCTCATAAAATTCAACATCTCTTGACTCAAAAATAGTGTTTTTATCCATATATTGATTTTTAGAATCAATTAAAAGAAATCTATATGCATTAATGTTTTCAGCATAACCTATAAAAACACAATCAACAGTCTTTGGGCGAAGTTTAGTTCTCTTAGGTACTGGTATTGAAACCTTAGCAAGACACCCCCACACTTTAAGGTGTTTATAAGAAGGTTTTCTATTTTTCCACATTTCATAAGGAGTTTTATCATTTTTCTTAAAAGGTATATTATTAAGAATGTAATAAGCAGTAAGAAGTGACTCACCCCACATACTTTAAGGTAATCTCAAAGTGCTTAACATAGAATTTGCCATATCCTTAAGAGTTCTGTTTTTTCTTTCAGCTACACCATTAGATTGGGGTGAATAAGGAGGAGTAACTTGATGAAATTATTCCATTTTTTTTACAATATTTATGAATATCACCGGTGTATTCTCCTCCCCAATTGGATCTTAATGTTTTAATGGATTTTTCTAAATTTTTTTCAACTTCTAATTTATAAGAAATAAATTTTGAGAACACTCATCTTTACTCGTAAGGAGATAAATATAACAGTAACGAGAGTAATCATCAATAAAAGTAACAAAGTATTTATTTCCACCACGTGTCACATAACCTTTTAAATTACAAAGATCAGAATGTATTAAACTTAAAATAGTTGAACTTCTTTCGACACTCGAAAAAGGTTTTTTAGCATATTTTGATTCAACACATATTTCATATTTATAGTTGGTAGAAATATCAAATTTTGGTATATTTCCCCAAAACATTAATTTTTAATAGATGACTTATTTACATGTCTAAATCTAAAATGACACATATGAAAAGAGTCAATCAAATAAGCAGAAGAAGTAGATGTTTTATAATTATCAGCAACAGTTACATTTTTTTTGAAAAGACCCTCATGAACATAACCTTTCCCCACAAAAGCACCTCCCTTAGTCACACCTACCTTATCACTCTCTAGAACAATTTTAAAACCCTTCTTAACTAGACAAAACCGTACATCAGATTCTTTTAAACCTCAAGGGCATACAAAACATCTTTTAATGTTAGAACATTTCCCGAAGTGAACTTTAAAACTACAGTTCCCTTGCCTTCAACCTTAGATGAAGATGAGTTTCCCATGTACAGACGTTCATCCTCACCCACAGCAGTGAAGGAACCTCTCGTGCCACAAATATATTTGATAGAACCAGAATAAAGCCACCAGTCTGTCATGTTACTCACAGTGTTTGCCTCGATCATGACATCAAAAAAGTTACCCTCCTCAGTTACATTTGCTTGAGACTTCACATTGTGACTCTTACTAAACTTGTAATCTTTAGAGTAATGACCTGGTTTTCCACATACATAGAATTGACCTTCAGGTTTAGAATTTTTATTCTGATCGTTAGGTTCGAATTTATGGTTGAACCTCGAATTCTGGTTTGGTTTATGATGCCCATTTTTCTGGTTTGAATGGTTAGGCTTAAACTAGTTATATTTTTGGTTTCCATTTGATTTCCGCTCAACCAAATTATCCTTAGAACTGAATTCATAATTTTTCTCCTTAAGTTCTGCATTCCTATTGTCTTCTTCAATTCTCAAACGAACTATCAAATCTTCTAGTGCCATCTCCTTTTTCTTATGCTTAAGACCGTTTTTATAATCTTTCCAAGAAGGTGGCAGTTTTTCAATTATAGATGATACTTGAAATCCCTCACATATACTATAACCCTCAGCCAGAATTTCATGAATAATAATTTCTAGTTCTTCAAGTTGCAACATAACAGATTCATTATCTTCCATTTTGAAATCCAAAAATTTTCCAACCACAAATTTTTTAGACCTAGCATCTTCAATTGCATATTTTTTATCTAGTGTGTTCCATAATTCCTTAGCAGTAGGACATGACCAATAAACATCATACAATTCAAGGCAGAGACAATTCAGAATATAATTCCTACACATATAATCTCTTTGTTTCAAAACAACTAGTTCTTCAGGTATAGAAGGTCTATCAAATGTAATAACGTCAACGACCTTAAGAGTTGTTAGGTAAAATTGCAGTTTCATGTGCCATCTCTTAAAATTATTTCCATAAAATAATTCAGGTTTTTGAGAGTATTTTGCATTAGGATTTTCCATAGTGAGTTGTAGAATAACAACAAAATTTCACCTTTAGATTGTTGGATATAATATATGCAGAATAAATGAAAAACTCAAATTTGAAATAGATAAAATTAGAAGGACTTATTGATCGAGGCTTGTGTTTGATACAAAGTC
The DNA here is from genome assembly GCA_949130495.1 of Sambucus nigra. Lineage (NCBI taxonomy): Eukaryota > Viridiplantae > Streptophyta > Magnoliopsida > Dipsacales > Adoxaceae > Sambucus > Sambucus nigra. The sequence continues at coordinate 228,808,800 of OX422219.1, forward strand.
CTGAAGGTGAAATTGCTCGCTGATATTTGTAGCTGTTAGCGTCGTGAACATACACCTTACAGGATTCAACGATCAGATTTAAACATCAGCTTTATGTTAAATCTTTGAACTCTCAGGATACTCCAACACTCCCAAACAAATGACGAACGTAAGTGTATTGTAGAAAATATTAAAATATTTTTTGCAGATAAAGTGAGAGAGATTGAATTTTTCTATGTATTTCTCAAAGCTGTAGCCTTTGTTTTATATAAAAAATGGTAAAAAATGTGGGTAGCGGTTTTAGGCAACTAACCCACTAACCTCTCCACTAACAGTTATATTTTAACAGATGGAAGAAACATTCAAAGTCTTAACAACGAGTTTGAAAAGATTTAATGCACATTAGAAATCCCCAAGATCCTGAGGCCCCAAGGCCCAAGGCCCAATCTTTGACCCTTAATTATTAGTGTGCGTCCTAGGGATTGAACTCATGACCTCAAGCACAAACCCCCACTAACTTACCACTTGGCCACTTAGCCTAACTTATTTAATTCATTAAAACTAAATATATATACTTATACCCAACAATCCCCCACATGAAATAAATAAACAAATAATTAAGTATAAAAAGACGCTCTAGAGTATCATAAGGAGTGACGTATATAGCGAAGGTGTCATTCGAATTGAACCTTTGCTTTGTGTTAATCTATTGAGTTTACCAGTTGATAGTGAACTGATGTCTTGAACTATTTCATCGTTGTGGTAAACTTAGGTCAATAGAACACAGACGTGACTCCCAAAAATCGTCATCGAGTTCCCACAGTTGTGCTCATTTCGGCCTTGAGCATGCCCAGGTTTCTTGAGTGTCCTAGAGAATCAACCTTAATTCTCATAGGAAGCGTCCCCATTACCACACTCATATAGGTGCTTCTATCAAGAGTGTACTGTATCTCACACCCCACTAAATAACAACTATAGAAAGCATTAAGAGATTAAATCTCATCCTCCATCGATACAGAGGTACTACATCATAGGAATGGGTTTTAAGTAAAACTTAAATTTGTACCCCCACAAATCACTCATATAACTTTGTTATCCCATTGAACCCAGATCTTGGGATCTCCAGTCATATGGGTTGAGTTTCCATTATAGGTGATTTAGATATTAATAGGCTTTAGGCCCATTCCCCTCTATGTTTGATAAACTAGTTCTCTAGCTAGCCCTTTAGTCAATGGATCCTCCAGGTTTTCCTTTGACTTGACATAGTCGATTGCTATAACTCCATATTTCAATAGTTGTCTCACTGTGTTGTGTCTTCTCCTGATATGTCTACACTTTCTGTTGTAGGAGTTATTATGTGCTCTTGCGATCGCTGCTTAACTATCAGAGTGAATGGACAAAGATGGAACTGGTTTTGGCCACAAGTGAATGTCTAATGTAAAATCCTTGACCATTCAGCCTCTTCTCTTGCTTTATCCAACTCTATGAACTCAGACTCCATGGTGGATCTAGCTATGCACGTTTGCGTGGTAGATTTCCAAGATATAGCGCCTACTGCCAAGGCAAAAATATAGCCACTCTAAGACTTATTAGAAATCCAATTAGTATCACAAAAGCCTTCAATTATAACAGGATATCTAATATAATGAATACCATAATTTATTGTGTATTTTAGATATCTCAGAACTCTAATCAAAGCATCTCAATGTTCATTATTAGGATTACAAGTGTATCTGTCTACCCACGGCATATGCAATATCAGGTCTAGTGCAGTTCATAAGATACATTAGACTACCAATAACTCTATAATATTCTTATGATGATACACCAGGACCCGAAAATTTCCTTAAGTGACAACTAGGGTCATAAGGTGTTTTAGGAGGAATACAATTAAATTGTTCAAATTTTCTAAGAACTTTCTCTACATAATGAGATTGGGTTAAAACATTTCCTTCAGAATTTTTAATGATTTTAATTACAAGTACAACATCAGCAACACCCAAATCTTTCATATCAAATTGCTTATTAAGGAAACTTTTAGTTTTATTAACTACATCCATATCAGTTCCAAAAATAAGTGTGCCTCCTAGGGATTGAACTTATGACCTCAAGCACAACCCCCCACTAACTTACCACTTGACTACTTTGTGACAACCCGCTCCAAATAATAACGGGTGGCGAGCCCTATACTACATAAATTAGGTATCTCAGATGGTACAGTCTCAACATCAACATCTAAACACTAATATAAGGCTAACTACCCGAAATCATAAAGTGCGAATTGCCAAAAAAATTTAAAACTTTTATTTTTAACAACAAAAACAAAACCAATAATGCACATAACCAACCATATACATCTAACTATGATGTGTGAAAAGTGCGTGCTCCAAAAATATGAAAGAGTACAATACATTGTACAACAAAATCTCAACAATGAAATACCCGAATATGCTGTCGGGTAACAGACAATACAATAATCTGTGAAAATGAAATATGAAAGTGTTAATCTACAACACTTGAATACTAACTCAATATACAACTGAATCCTAATCTAGATGTAATAGATAGGAATCGACTAAAACAAAGTGCCGCAACAGTCTGCTACTTGTACAACTCCACAAATACCCTGGATGGATAACATCAAAGGCGTCCTTGCGGAGGAACACCTGAAGTAATACAATATATACAAGGAGGAGGAAAATATAAACGGGTCAGAGCCCGAGTTTGGAAAACATTTTATAGCAAGTGTATTAAAATGCATAATAATTATAAATGCATCATTACCTGATTTAGTTGGAATCGAACACTCCATAAAAATTCAACTCACCTCTCATCTAAAGCGCGCACTAAGCGTATGCACGTGTCTCCAAATGGATGTCCGATTCTAATTAGGTAAGAGGATTCTAGCTTAAACCCAAAAGAAGTATTTAAGTGAAACCGTCTAACCTATATCCCACTCTACATTTATATCAATTATCTTTAAGTTAAATGCTTCAACTTTAATGTAATAGTTACATTTGTCTTTATAATGTTCATTTGTTGAACATATAAAGTTACATGATCCAATCATTTCCACATCATCACAATACATCAACAATATCATTTACTAGAATTTTATATTCTAGTGATGCCCATATAAGGCATGAAACCATATATATAATTATTTTAGATGAGTTATTAGCATCAAGAGTTAAGAACTAAACTCCTCCCGATTCTCAACACGGTACTGCGTTTCATGCGTGGGACATCTCGCCGAAGCGAAATCCAAACAAGGAACCCCCCGTTACACTACTCCTGACCGTATCGATCCTCGGGGCTCATTATGCCCTCAATGCAAGATGCATGTAACCCAAATGATTATTGTCCAATTTTAATTAATTAATATTCCCAATTCTCAACAGTATACGGCGTTTCATGCGTGGGACGTCTCGCCGAAGCGAAATCCAAACAAGGAACCCCCCCGTTACACTACTCCTGGCACTGTCGATTGTCGGGATAGGTGATATATATGTATATATATATAATGATGAGCATCAAGGACTAAACTTATCCCCAAGTTCCAACATTACACTACGGTTCATGCGTGGGACGTCTCGCTGAAGCGAAATCCAAACAAGGAACCCCCCCGATACACTAATCCTGGCAATGTGGGTCGTTGAGGTCCATTATGCCCTTGACACCCAAATACAACCACAAGCAATAATAACCTTCCAACCGAGCTATAACTCGAAGGACGCAGGCTCACATGCTATCATCCTCCAACAGCCCATATACGTAGCAAACTGGGGCCACCTGGTGGGGTTCAACGACACCCACCTCGTGATCAACTCACGCACACAACGTCCCGGGAAGCGGTCATAGTTCCTAACCGGCAAGTGAGAGTGACACATACCCACGACCTATCACCCCCAAAATAAATAAATGTATATATATATGTCATTTGTTGACCACAAAGGACGACTATGACCTGGGGAATATCCACATCCTGCTTTTCTAGTCAGAATGCTCACCCTCTATGCACGAAACTTCCCAATGATAGCAAGGAGGGGGTATGCTTAACATGTATATACACCATCATATAAGGTATACATACATCCCACATAATAAAGATATACCATTTTATATATGGCATACCTGCAACATCATATTCATTTTCATTATACGCTCTTAGGCGTAATTTGATTAACATCATTGTTTAGTATATCCCGCTCTTGATACACTAACCGTCAATACTCACCCATATACCCCACTTAGTATATACTATACTAATTCTCCCTTGAAGCTCTCATGTCGCTTCTAGTATGAATTGTCTTTCAATTCTATTTAAGTTAAGGATATTCTATATCGTATTGCACCTCAATTAACATTTCTCATTGTGTGAGATATCTCCCAAATCAATCATCAATAAGGATATTTCTATATCCATATGCACATCAATTAGCATTTATTATTTTCCATTTATAATAGGGTTCAATTCATTTTATGAACCTTTTTAAAGTCATCCCGTTTGGGATTTGGATCCTAAGATCCGGCATCTCTAAATTATTCTAATTCTCAGATCGTGAAATTTATTTGTTATCACCAAATAAAATCCCAAATAAAAGTGGGCTTCCCCATTTAGAGAAATCCCAAAATCTCCAATCGGTATTCTATATTCCTCAAATACTAATATCGATACTTAGAGGATTTTTCCTCCAAATTGATATACTCCTTTAGATTCTCACTTCTCAACAACAATCACAAAAACTCTACGACATTTATATTTAGTCTTCAATTCTCAATTAACCTCATATATCGTCTTTTGACTCTAAGGTCTATAATCCCCTTATATAATCACTTAATCCTTAATGATACACTGATTATGGAAGTCCATTTATACAACCCAAAGAAAAAGGGGATAACTTAAATTCTCATACTTGATCCCAAAAACAGGGGATCGGTCGTCCAGTGACCAAACCGCGGTCGACCGCGTTTCTAAATTTTGCCTAATCTCGAAGACAGAATGCCCAACTTTGGAGGCGCGGTCGACCGGTCCTCTGTACGCGGTCGACCGTCCATAACAGGTATTTCGGACAACTCCATTTTTACACATTTCCAACTCAAAAACTTCAATAAAACTCCATTCAACCACAAACCTTCAACCCAAACATATTCATAACATTAATATTCATTCTAGAATACATATAAACCAATTTAAACCCTTAAATCCATTTATACATTACAAATATAAGGTTTTCCCCAAAAGTTAGGTTTTGTCAAACTAAACCTAAAACCAAAAAATCAATCCATAAATCATGCAATAATTGGTACACAACAATTATTTATTAAGTTTAATCACTTGCCTCGGGTTCGTAGGGTCTGAATCCGCATTGAGATCGCGTGAAAACCGGAAATCTCCACTTTCTCTCCCTTTTCTCCTTCTTTCTCTTCTTCTTTCTTCTTCTCTCTTTCTTTCTTTATATTTCTCTTTCTCTCTTTTGGAGAAATATCTCCCGTAGGCTTTTTAAGCCCAATTTCCAATGTATACATCTTTAAATGATAATACACACTTTAAATGACCTGGTAACTTTAATTCGAGTCAAACGGTCCTAAATTATTTCAGAACCTAAATAGACCCCAAGTTCAGTCATTTCGACTTTCTCGACCCTTTTGGAAACGATGGTACCCTCAGAATCGACATTCGACACTCTTTCTAACGACTCTAAATTTTGACCTCAACTGCCAATTTAATTATTTCTCCAATAAAATATTATTTATTTCTCCCAAAATAAATAAATTGTCGACTCCAAAACCTCGGGTTGTTACAAACTTCCCCACTTACAAAAATTTCGTCCTCGAAATTTAGCTAAGCCTATTTCTCCAAAGCTCAACTAGTCCTACTATACCCAATCTTGCTAATCCCATCTCTAAACTTCTAACTTCCCACGACGAGTTCATTTTAAATTCATTTTATTATGTTAATTATGAGTTAAATAAAACCAATTTCCGCAACAAGGGCGCCCATACACCCTTTATATTTGAGCTTTGTGCTCACAAAAATCATAATGAAGCTTTATTTGCCTCCAAATTCCAGAATTCCAACAATAAGTAATACTAAAATTTTAATAGAGTAGAAATTTGAATGGTCCAAAGAAATAACTCCTCTCAATTCCTGACAATCGCCAATTTCGTGCGGGGGACGTCTCGCAAAAGCAAAATCCAAACAAGGAACCCTCCCAATACACTACTATGAGGCGACGCCGGGGATTGAGAGTTTGTTAAATCCGGACTAGAGTTCAAAAAGTTTAACTTTATGAAAATCATTTTGAAAGGGACCGAAGGCCGAGAAAAGTTTTATTTTGAAATAGTTTACTTTGAAACGGCTCATATATTATATACTATAAAATGCCTTATGTCCAACACAAGGTCTTTTTAGATCATCATCTATATAACATGTAGCTCACAAATATTATCATACTTATGAGCTAAAATTTTACCTGCGTCCCATCAAACCACAATCAACTTTCAAACATAAACAACATCTTACATCATTTCAACCTATTGCCATATATAAGGCAAATCCATATCTGGATTACAACCATCATAATAGTCTATCATGACTATATAAAAAGAAGTATCTTTTATCATTACTACTTATCACCCTTACCATTCTTACATTAACTACAAGGTTTAAAGCTCTTTATGAGCACCTTGCAAAATCCTCAATCCTTCTTACAAAATAATAAAATAAGAGCATATCTTGCTCAAAATTTCCCCTTTTAAGGTCATTACATACATAATAGGGCTATATTTCTACCCTTTCAAAAATATCTTACATACGATATCCCCAAAACTCATTTTAGTAATTATCCTATTTATAAAGGAAAATTAACTTACATCACCCATATCTAGTCCGATTGCCCATCCTCATCAATGGGTTCCCAAACGTAGTCCCCCGGTCTAAAGCGACCTCTAATTTGTTGTAGGGGTTGCACTTCTAAAATTTCATCAAATTGCGGTCCTTTACCTCTTTGAGGACAATCTCTCTTTTTATGACCTATTTCTATACAAAAGAAACACTTACCCGCAAATTCTTTCTGCGCATTCGCGTTACTGGCACTCTCCTTGCCAAAATTTCTCGATGAACTCGAATCTCCAAAGTTCTTACCCTCTTGCGAACGAAGGCGATATTCATGAAACTTTAGTAGTGCCGCATTCACTACCTCAACGAAAGTCACTAACCTAGGACTCCCTAACAGATGTTGTCGGATTTTCCAATCTAAACCTCGAACAAACTTTGATATACGTTTCTCTTCTGTATTTACCTCATCAGGTACTAACCTTGCCCATCTAGAGAAGTCTTCCTCATATTCCGCCACCGTTCTATTTCCTTGAAAAATCATTATATCTCGATTAGGGAAAGGAAAATACCTTCGATCAAAAAGTTCCCAAAATGTTGTTATGGGTAAGGTATCTCTCTGTTCAGATGTGGTGACAGACTCCCACCATTGAAGAGTTGCACCCGATAACCTAAAGGTGACTAAAAATTGTTTCTGCACCTCACTACACTCAACCATACGAAGATGCCTCTGCATGATATTTTTCCATTGACTTGCAGCCATTACAACAACTCCCCCTGCAAACTCTGGAGGATGCCCCTTACTAAAATCTTCCTTCACTCTCTCCCATAAAGACAATCCTAAATGGGGTGGGGTTGCTCGAGCGGCAGATTGCTGAACCATCGTAGAAATGGCAGCAGTTACTGCTTGTGCCACTATATTGGAAACATCATCCGTAGTCATGTTCTTTTGAGGCATTTGGGGTTGCACATTCCCTTTATTTGCCCTAACTGAACGACCTCCCTTCGGTGGCATCTGAAACAAGAACAATTGTATCAGAACGCCATTCAAATATTTTTGAATCACAGAAATATATGAACGTATGAATGTAATCGTCCTAATAATAAGGCTCTACATCAAGAATGCTTACGGAAGATCGTAGTAACACACACAGATCCTAAAGACACTAGAATCTGATGCTCTGATACCACCTGTGACAACCCGCTCCAAATAATAACGGGTGGCCAGCCCTATACTACATAAATCAGGTATCTCAGATGGTATAGTCTCAACATCAACAACTAAACACTAATATAAGGCTAACTACCCGAAATCATAAAGTGCGAATTGCCAAAAAAATTTAAAACTTTTATTTTTCACAACAACAACAAAACCAATAATGCACATAACCAACCATATACATCTAACTATGATGTGTGAAAAGTGCGTGCTCCAATAATATGAAAGAGTACAATACATTGTACAACAAAATCTCAACAATGAAATACCCGAATATGCTGTTGGGTAACAGACAATACAATAATCTGTGAAAATGAAATATGAAAGTGTTAATCTAAAACACTTGAATACTAACTCAATATACAACTGAATCCTAATTTAGATGTAATAGATAGGAATCGACTAAAACAAAGTGCCGCAACAGTTCGCTACTTGTACAGCTCCATAAATACCCTGGATGGATAACTTCAAAGGCATCCTTGCGGAGGAACACCTGAAGTAATACAATATACACAAGGAGGAGGAAAATATAAACGGGTCAGAGCCCGAGTTTGGAAAACATTTTATAGCAAGTGTATTAAAATGCATAATAATTATAAATGCATTATTACATGATTTAGTTGGAATCGAACACTCCATAAAAATTCAACTCACCTCTCATCTAAAGCGCGCACTAAGCGTATGCACGTGTCTCCAAATGGATGTCCGATTCTAATTAGGTAAGAGGATTCTAGCTGAAACCCAAAAGAAGTATTTAAGTGAAACCGACTAACCTATGTCCCACTCTACATTTATCTCAATTATCTTTAAGTTAAATGCTTTAACTTTAATGTAATAGTTACATTTGTCTTTATAATGTTCATTTGTTGAACATATAAAGTTACATGATCCAATCATGTCCACATCATCACAATACATCAATAATATCATTTATTAGAATTTATATTCTAGTGATGCCCATATAAGGCATGAAACCATATATATAATTATTTTAGATGAGTTATTAGCATAAAGAGTTAAGAACTAAACTCCTCCCGATTCTCAATACGGTACTGCATTTCATGCGTGGGACGTCTCGCCGAAGCGAAATCCAAACAAGGAACCCCCCCCCCCCCCCGTTACACTACTCCTGACCGTATCGATCCTCGGGGCTCATTATGCCCTCAATGCAAGATGCATGTAACCCAAATGATTATTGTCCAATTTTAATTAATTAATATTCCTAATTCTCAACAGTACATGGCGTTTCATGCGTGGGACATCGCGCCGAAGCGAAATCCAAACAAGGAACCCCCCCGTTACACTACTCCTGGCACTGTCGATTGTCGGGATAGGTGATATATATGTATATATATAATGATGAGCATTAAGGACTAAACTTATCCCCAAGTTCCAACATTACACTGCGGTCCATGCGTGGGACGTCTCGCCTAAGCGAAATCCAAACAAGGAACCCCCCCCGATACACTAATCCTGGCAATGTGGGTCGTTGAGGTCCATTATGCCCTTGACACCCAAATACAACCACAAGTAATAATAACCATCCAACCGAGCTATAACTAGAAGGACGCAGACTCACATGCTATCATCCTCCAGCAGCCCATATACGTAGGAAACTGGGGCCACCTGGTAGGGTTCAACGACACCCACCTCGTGATCAACTCACGCACACAACGTCCCGGGAAAAGGTCATAGTTCCTAACCGGCAAGTGAGAGCGACATATACCGATGACCTCTCACCCCCAAAATAAATAAATGTATATATATATGTCATTTGTTGACCACAAAGGACGACTATGACCTGGGGAATATCCACATCCTGCTTTTCTAGTCAGAATGCTCACCCTCTACGCACGAAACTTCCCAATGATAGCAAGGAGGGGGTATGCTTAACATGTATATACACCTTCATATAAGGTATACATACATCCCACATAATAAAGATATACCATTTTATATAAGGCATACCTGCAACATCATATTCATTTTCATTATACGCTCTTAGGCGTAATTTGATTAACATCATTGTTTAGTATATCCCTCTCTTGATACACTAACCGTAAATACTCACCCATATACCCCACTTAGTATATACTATACTAATTCTCGCTTGAAGCTCTCATGTCGCTTCTAGTATTAATTGTCTTTCAATTCTATTTAAGTTAAGGATCTTCTATATCCTATTGCACTTCAATTAACATTTCTCATTGTGTGAGATATCTCCCAAATCAATCATCAATAAGGATATTTCTATATCCATAAGCACATCAATTAGCATTTATTATTTTCCATTCATAATAGGGTTCAATTCATTTTATGAACCTTTTTAAAGTCATCCCGTTTGGGATTTGGATCCTAAGATCCGGCATCTCTAAATTATTCTCATTCTCAGATCGTGAAATTTATTTATTATCACCAAATAAAATCCCAAATAAAAGTGGGTTCCCCACTTAGAGAAATCCCAAAATCTCCAATCGGTATTCTATATTCCTCAAATACTAATATCGGTACTTAGAGGATTTTTCCTCCAAATTGATATACTCCTTTAGATTCTCACTTCTCAACAACAATCACAAAAACTCTACAACATTTACATTTAGTCTTTCAATTCTCAATTAACCTCATATATCGTCTTTTGACTCTAAGGTCTATAATCCCCTTATATAATCACTTAATCCTTTATGATACACTGATTATGGAAGTCCATTTATACAACCCAAAGAAAAAGGGGATAACTTAAATTCTCAAACTTGATCCCAAAAACAGGGGACCGGTCGACCGATGACCAAACCGCGATCGATCGCGTTTCTAAATTTCGCCTAATCTCGAAGACAGAATGCCCAACTTTGGAGGCGCGGTTGACCGGTCCTCTGTACGCTGTCGACCGGCCATAATAGGTGTTTCGGCCAACTCCATTTTTACACATTTCCAACTTCTCAAAAACTTCAATAAAACTCCATTCAACCACAAACCTTCAACCCAAACATATTCATAACATTAATATTCATTCTAGAATACATATAAACAAATTTAAACCCTTAAATCCATTTATACATTACAAATCTAAGGTTTTTCCCCAAAAGTTAGGTTTTGTTAAACTAAACCTAAAACCAAAAAATCAATCCACAAATCATGCAATAATTGGTACAAAACAATTATTTAGCAAGTTTAATCACTTGCCTCGGGTTCGTAGGGTCTGAATCCGCCTTGAGATCGCGTGGAAACCGGAAATCTCCACTTTCTCTCCCTTTTCTCCTTCTTTCTCTTCTTCTTTCTTCTTCTCTCTTTCTTTCTTTCTATTTCTCTTTCTCTGTTTTGGAGAAATATCTCCCGTAGGCTTTTTAAGCCTAATTTCCAATGTATACATCTTTAAATGATAATACACACTTTAAATGACCCGATAACTTTAATTCGAGTCAAACGGTCCTAAATTATGTCGGAACCTAAATAGACCCCAAGTACAGTCATTTCGACTTTCTCGACCCTTCCGGAAATGATGGTACCCTCAGAATCGACATTCGACACTCTTTCTAACGACTCTAAATTTTGACCTCAACTGCCAATTTAATTATTTCTCCAATAAAATATTATTTATTTCTCCCAAAATAAATAAATTGTCGACTCCAAAACCTCGGGTTGTTACACACTTATCCTAACTTATTTACTTCATTCAAAATAAATATATATACTTATACCCAACAATTTTATCATCACATAAAAATATTATAAGTTTGGATAAACCTCATCGAGGGTAAAACATAACACACGATTCTCCGGGTCCTAATTTTCCTAGCCTGCCATAATTAAACTCCAATAAATGAATGTGTTCCCCCATTATGAGATTGATCATAGATTGAAGGTATTGTATATCACTTTATATGGATAGATGGATTACAACCTTTTAAAGCAATCATCGAAATCCGCAATATTAAAACCACCATCCGAAAAGACTATACAATAAGAGAAGGTTAAGGAAATCAAACTTTCCTTTGTACTCTCAAAGCATATAAACTTTTCTCTCTTAAAAATCTAATTTTGTATCATAATTTTCATGTAACATGTCATTATTAACCTAAAATTATAAAAATTAATGGTCCACTTCTTACCAGGTTTAGATTGGCACCTCATGGTATATGTCTTTTGGCATCTCATTGTTTTAGGAAACATTAACTTTTTATGTTTTTATTTTAATTATTAAAAAATAACTAACACAATTGGGATTGTTTTTTGGTAAAACATCTTATTACATAACCTATATTTTTTTCGCGACAAATTCCATCCACACCTGTACGTCCTAGACCCATTTTATCCTCACCATCATGACCTTAAAGTGCATAATGTTAAAATGATAAACATACAACCTAGATTATCATCCCCGACTTCAATAATGAGATTCACTATAAATCTACATGCATGTTGTTGGGGATCTCGCTCCTCACAAACTAGTTTTTCGTTTACATCATGAAGAGATGACCTAGCACTAACAACTCTAAAAATGTCAATGGAGTGTCAGTCATAGCTCTTTCAATCCAGAAGCATAAGCCAATGCGGTGGGGGTCTAATTTTCATAAACAACTCAATCCTAGCAATAACAACATTCGTAATAACCTGCCATATCTAAGAAGACATCAACATGGGAAAACTTAAACTAATACATGCCCTTATGGAATTTATAATCTCAAGGTAGGTCTTAATGTTCATCATTATCGTCTGAGGATTCAAAGGCATTTTCTCCAAGTCCCTGATATAGTGTTGTGTGGATGGCAATGGGACCAAATGATCACCGAGTATAATTTGATTCACAACCCACTGACCCAAGTATAAATTTTGTCAAAACTCATTTTCATCAAGCATTGCATCCTTGAATAAATTGAAGTGCCATTGTCCATTTCCTAAGGGAAGAAGTGTAATTACCAATATGTAAAAATTCTTAAGCATCAGGATTCGAGAATGAAGACAACAAGAACAATCCATGTGAATTCTTTAAAAAGAATACCTAAGATAAATGTCATCTCGTCCAATGGCAATCTAACCTAGGCATATGTCAAAGAACAACCCAAACTCAATTTTTCAACCTCCAATGCATCATGCAAGGCCTCACATGTTCAGCCTGGACTATCATATATATTAATTTTGTACTTAGGTCAATTAACTTGTAAAATAACATATGGCAACACCATGGCTGTATCATACAGCATATATACATAAGAAAAAGGAAGTAAAGAAAGCAAATCATTTTAGTGTAAAATTTACCTTCAAAAGGTATGACTATCCAATCAATGTAGGAATAAAGCTCCAACTAAAGGAACGCAAACTAATATATAAGTTGTACAACATGAGGCTTTCACAGTTATGTACTTACATAAAAAAGAAGTCCACCAGAACACAGAGGAACAAGAGATGAAACTCATCGCCACTCTTTGACAAAGGAGTAGTTCTAAAAATATACAAAATAAATAGGTAGACCAGATGCCAAACTAGATGAGCATTGTAAAAATTGATTCTCCTCCACAAAATTTGATCTCATTGAGCCTTCAATCAAACGATATCACTTGACTATATCTTTATCAGACCAATTTTTGGAGTAATGGCATCCAAAGTTCTAAAAATTGTAATACAATGTATTTTTATCATTATTTAATTATGAAAATTAATTATGTGTGCTTGATGTGACATGTGATGTCATTATATATATCCTATATGTATTATATAATTCTTATATGAAATCTCACAGAATACATGATAATTAATTAATTAAATACTGTAAGTGAATTAGTATTATGGGCAACTATAGAATAGTCAGGGACTAGGTGTCAAGGATTTCCTTATTTGGATTATCCCCTTGGTATCGAGTTCCACCAATTGGGAAGTAGTTTCTTATAATACCGTGTCACATCTAATTAATTAATAATTAGATATTTTAATTAATTTGACTTGTATTGGTTTATAACTTAACTTAATGTAAAAATTAAATTAATAAAATTTGTCATGTTTAGTGTTAGATTTTGGGATACTAGAATGTCTGTTTTGACTTAAAATAGTTGGGTTTAAGTCTATTGGGTTGGTACGTAACTTGTAAAGAGTTTTAGAGAATTTAAAAGGTTATTTGGGCTTATTATGCTAGAGATTAAATTAGGCCCAAGGATAATTTCGTTCGAATTATTTTTATAAGGTTATATGACTAAACCTGAAATACAATTGGAGCATAGAAGAAACCCTAGGAGGGTAAGGAGGGAAGAAACACTCAAGGGGAAGGACAATTAGGGATTTGAGGCTTGAATTCACGCATTTGGCCTGAGGAAAATTTGCATCATTTGAGAATTTAAGTGGATTTGTGTCGTAGTAATAGTAGTCCTTTTATTCTTGACTCAAACTTATATAAATCTAATTTTTAATCATATAATTTATATTTTTTGAAATTGACTTAATCTGGATGTTAATCCTTATTCCTTTTGATTAATTAAATAGTTTAATGTTGAATAGATTGATGTAGAAAATTATAAAGTGTACTCTTATAAGATTAGTGCAAATATGAATCCTAATTGTTAATTTATAGTAACCCTATTTTCATTTGATAGTTAAAATCAAATTTGAGATTAAATTATTAAAAATGTAAAGTTAGTATTCTTAAGTTAAGAATCTAAAATTGGTACTTAAATCATTGTCATATCATCTAATTCTTGTAAAGACAACTTGGAGATTGATCTAGTTCTTGTAAAGGCAACATCATTGTCACTTTTCCCATTTACTCCTCGGTCTACGAGTAATATGTCTTGTTCAAATCCTAAATTTTCCCCCATCGGCTTCTAATAAGTCCAATCAGAGGTGGGATTCAAGGGCCTCCTACGAGTCACATTAGTCCCGTGCAAGGTGTTAGGGCCACTCACGGGGCCGTTCAGGGGATGTTTTGGGTTTTCACCCACTAACGCCTTGTTTTTAAGCCTAAGTCTAGAAATATGCAAATTATTGTCGTATTCTCAAATCGGGAGTCCCGTGATCGCGCGGTCAGTTTCTACGAGTTACATTGGTTCTGTGCGAGGTGTTGTTGCCACTCAAGGGGCCATTCGGGGGCTGTTTCGGGTTTTCACCCACTAATGCCATGGTCTTAAGCCTAAGTTTAGAAATATGCAAATTATTGTCATATTCTCGAACAGGGAGTCCCGTGATCTTGCGGTCAGTTCGTAAGAGTTACATTGGTCCCGTGCGAGGGGTTGGTGCCACTCATGGGTCTGTTCGGGGACCATTTGGGGTTTTCACCATCTAATACCATGTTTGCTTAAGTCCTGATATTTTTTAATTATCATCATATTCTCACACTGGGAGTCCCGTGATCACGCGGTAAGTTCCTACTAGTTACACTGGTCCCGTGCAAGGTGTTGGTGCCACTCACGGGGTCGTTCGGGGGCTATTTCGGGTTTTCACCCACTAACACCATATTTTTAAGCCTAAGTCTAGAAATATGCAAATTATTGTCGTATTCTTAAATCGGGAGTCCCGTGATCACGCGGTCAGTTCCTACGAGTTACATTGATCCCGTACGAGGTGTTGGTGCCACTCTTGGGTCCGTTTGGGGGCCATCTGGGGTTTTCAACCTCTAATACCATGTTTTTGCTTAAGTCCTGATATTTTTGAATTATCGTCATATTCTCAAACCGGGAGTCCCATGATAGCGCGGTAAGTTCCTACTTGTTACATTGGTCCCGTGCGAGGTGTTGGTGCCACTCACGAGTCCATTCGGGGGCTGTTTTGGGTTTTCACCCACTAACGCCATGCTTTTAAGCCTAAGACTAGAAATATGCAAATTATTGTCGTAATCTCTAACAGGGAGTCCCGTGATTTTGCGGTCAGTTCCTACGAGTTACATTGGTCCCGTGTGAAGTGTTTGTGCCTCTTACGTATTCGTTCAGGGGCTATTTCGGTTTTTCACCCTCTAATGCTATGTTTTGCTTAAGTCCAAATATTCTTAAATCATCATCATATTCTCAAACCGGGAGTCCCGTGATCGCGCGGTCAGTTCCTACGAGTTCCATTGGTCCCGTGCGACGTGTTGGTGCCACTCACGTGGCCGTTCGGGGATGTTTCGGGTTTCCACCCACTAATGCCATGTTTTTAAGCCTAAGTCTATAAATATGCAAATTATTATTGTATTTTCAAACCGGGAGTCCTGTGATCACGCAGTCAGTTCCTACTATTTGCATTGGTTCCGTGCGAGGTGTTGGTGCCACTCACGGGGCCGTTCGGGGGTTGTTTCAGGTTTTCACCCACTAACGCCATGTTTTTAAGCCTAAGTTTAGAAATATGCAAATTATCATCGTATTCTCAATTAGGGAGTCCCGTGATCATGGTGTCAGTTCCTACGAGTTACATTGGTCCCGCGCGAAGTGTTTGTGCCTCTCTCGGGTTCGTTTGGGGGCTATTTTGAGTTTTCACCCAGTAATGCCACGTGTTGCTTAAGCACTGATATTTTCAAATTATCATCATATTCTCAAATCGTGAGTTCCGTGATTGCGTGACAAGTTTCTACTAGTTACAATCATCCCGTGCGGGGTGTTGGTGCTGCTCACGGGGCCGTTCGGGGGATTTTTCGGGTTTTCACCCATAAACGCCATGAACTGACCGTGCGATCACAGGAATCCCGGTTTGAGAATATGACGATAATTTGCATATTTCTAGACTTAGGATTAAAAACATGGCGTCAGTGGGTGAAAATTCGAAACAACCCCCGAACGGCCCCGTGGTTGGCACTAACACCTCCCACAGGAGCAATGTAACTCTTAGGAACTGACCGTGCGATCACGGGACTCCCTATTTGAGAATACGATGATAATTTCCATATTTCTAGCTTAAGTCTTAAAAACATGGCGTTTGTCGGTGAAAACCCAAAACATCCCCCGAATGGCCCCATGAGCAGCACCAACACCCCGCACGGGACCAATGTAACTAGTAGGAACTTGTCACGCGATCACGGGACTCCCGGTTTAAGAATATGATGATAATTTTAAAATATTAGGTCTTAAGCAACACATGACATTAGTGGGTGAAAACCCGAAATAGCCCTCAAAAGAACCGTGATAGGCACAAACAATTCGCACAGGACCAATGTGACTTATAGGAACTGACAGTGTGATCATGGGACTCCCTGTTTGAGAATACGATGATAATTTTCATATTTCTAGACTTAGGCTTAAAACCATGGCGTTAGTGGGTAAAAACCCGAAATAGAACCCGAACGGCCCCGTAAGTGGTTACAACACCTCGCAAGGGACCAATGTAACTCATAGGAACTGACCACGTGATAACAGGACTCTTGGTTTGAGAATATGATGATAATTTGCATATTTCTATACTTAGGCTTCAAAATATGGCGTTAGTGGGACAAACCCGAAACAACCCCCGAACGGCCCCGTGAGTGGCACCAACACCTCGCACGGGACTAATATAATTCTTAGGAACTTATCGCGCTATCACGGGACTCCAATTTTGAGAATACGATGATAATTTGCATATTTCTAGACTTATGCTTAAAAAAATGGCGTTAGCGGGTGAAAACCCGAAATAGCCCCCGAACGGCCCCGTGAGATGCACCAACACCTCACACGGGACCAATGGAACTCGTAGGAACTGACTACGCGAGCACGAAAATCCCGGTTTGAAAATAGGATGATAATTTTAAAATATCTGGACTTAAGTAAAACATGGCATTAGAGGGTGAAAAAATGAAATAGTCCCCGAACGGACCCGTGAGAGGCACAAACACTTTGCATGGGACCAATGTAACTCATATGAACTGACCGCGCGATATCGGGGCTCCCTATTTGAGAATACGATGATAATTTGCATATTTCTAGTCTTAGGCTTAAAAACATGGCATTAGTGGATGAAAACCCGAAACAATCCCCAAACGGCCCCGTGAGTGGCACTAACACCTCGCACGGGGCCAATGTAACTCGTAGGAACTAACGACGTGATCACGGGACTCCCAATTTGAGAATACGATGATAATTTGTATATTTCTAGATTTAGGCTTAAAACCATGGCGTTAGTGGGTGAAAACCCGAAACTGCCCCCGAATGGCACCAACACCTCACACGGGACCAATGTAACTAGTAGGAACTTACCTCGTGATCACGGGACTCCCGGTTTGAGAATTTGACAATAATTTAAAAATATAAGGACTTAAGCAAAACATGTCATTAGTGGGTGAAAATCCCAAATGGCCTCCAAACAGACTCGTGAGTGGAACCAACACCTCGCATGGGACCAATGTAACTCAGAGGAACTGATCGTGTGATCACGGGACTCCCGATTTGAGAGTAAGATGATAATTTGTATATTTCTAGACTTAGGTTTAAAAACGTGGCGTTAGTGGTTGAAAACCCGAAGCAGCCCCCGAACGACCCCGTGAGTGGCACCAACACCTCGCACGGGACCAATGTAACTCGTATGAATTGACCGCACAATCACCGGACTCCCTCTTAGAGAATACGATGATAATTTTCATATTTCTAGACTTAGGGTTAAAAACGTGGCATTAGTGGGTGAAAACTCGAAATAGCCCCGTGAGTGGCCCCGACACCTCCCACGGGACCAATGTAACTCGTAGGAACTGACCGCATGATCACGGGACTCCCAATTTGAGAATACGATGATAAATTGCATATTTCTAGTCTTAGTCTAAAAAACATGGCGTTTATGGATGTAATCACGAAACATCCCCCGAACGGCCCCGTGAGCAGCACCAACACCCAGCACGGGACCAATATAACTAGTAGGAACTTATCACGTGATCACGGGACTCCCGGTTTGAGAATATGATGATAATTTAAAAATATCAGGGTTTAAGCAACACATGGCATTAGTAGGTGAAAACCCGAAATAGCCCCCGAACGAACCTGTGATAGGTACAAAGACTTCGTACGGAACCAATGTAACTCGTAGGAACTAACATTGCGATCATGGGACTCCCTATTTGAGAATATGATGATAATTTGCATATTTCTAGACATAAGCTTAAAACCATGGCGTTAGTGGATGAAAACCCGAAATAGCCTCCGAACAGCCGCGTGAGTGGTAACAACAACTCAGAGATGTAACTCATAGGAACTGACTGCATGATCACGGGACTCTTGGTTTGAGAATACGATGATAATTTGCATATTTCTATATTTAGGCTTAAAAAAATGGCATTAGTGGGAGAAAACTCGAAACAACCCCCGAACGGCCCCGTGAGTGGCACCAACACCTCGCACGGGACGATTATAATTCTTAGGAACTTACTGTGCGATCACGGGACTTCCTGTTTGAGAATACGATGATAATTTTCATATTTCTAGACTTAGGCTTAAAACCATGGTGTTAGTGGGTGAAAACCCAAAACAACCCCTGAACGGACCTGTGAGTTGCACCAACATCTCGCACGGGATCAATGGAACTCGTAGGAACTGACCGCACGATCACGGGACTCCTGGCTTGAGAATAGGAAGATAATTTAAAAACATCTGGACTTAAGCAAAACATGGCATTAGAGGAACCGTGAGAGGCACAAACACTTCGCATGGGACCAATGTAACTCATATGAACTGACCGCGCGATATCGGGGCTCCCTATTTGAGAATACGATGATAATTTGCATATTTCTAGTCTTAGGCTTAAAAACATGGCATTAGTGGATGAAAACCCGAAACAACCCCCAAACGGCACCGTGAGTGGCACTAACACCTCGCACGGGACCAATGTTACTCGTAGGAACTGACGGCATGATCACGGGACTCCCGGTTTGAGAATACGATGATAATTTGCATATTTCTAGACTTAGGCTTAAAATCATGGCGTTAGTGGTTGAAAACCCGAAACTGCCCCCGAACGCCCCCATGAATGGCACCAACACCTCACCCATGACCAATGTAACTAGTAAGAACTTACCTCGTGATCACGGGACTCCAGGTTTGAGAATTTGAATATAATTTCAAAATATAAGGACTTAACCAAAACATGGCATTAGAGGGTGAAAACCCCAAATGGCCCCCGAACGGACTTGTGAGTGACACCCACACCTCGCATGGGACCAATTAACTCGTAGGAACTGATCGTGCGATCACGGGACTCCTGATCTGAGAATATGATGATAATTTGCATATTTCTAGACTTAGGCTTAAAAATGTGGTGTTAGTGGGTGAAGACCCGAAGCAACCCCCGAACGGCCCCATGAGTGGCACCAACACCTCGAACGGGACCAATGTAGCTCGTATGAATTGACCACGCAATCACGGGACTCCCTCTTAGAGAATACGATGATAGTTTGCATATTTCTAGACTTAGGCTTAAAAATGTGGCATTAGTGGGTGAAAATCCGAAACAGCCCCGTGAGTGGCCCCGACACCTCGCACGGGACCAATGTAACTCGTAGGAACTGATCGTGCGATCACGGGACTCCCGATTTGAGAATACGATGATAATTTGCATATTTCTAGTCTTAGTCTTATAAACATGGCGTTTGTGGATGAAATCTCGAAACATCCCCCGAACGTCCCCGTGAGCATCACCAACACCCCGCACGGGACCAATGTAACTAGTAGGAACATTTCACGCGATCACGGGACTCCCAATTTGAGAATATGATGTTAATTTAAAAAAATCAGGGCTTAAGCAACACATGCCATTAGTGGGTGAAAACCCGAAATAGCCCCCGAACGAACCTGTGAGAGGTACAAACACTTCGTACGGACCAATGTAACTCGTAGGAACTGATAGCGCGATCACGGGACTTCCTGTTTGAGAATACGATGATAATTTGCATATTTCTAGACTTAGGCTTAAAACCATGGTGTTAGTGGGTGAAAACCCGAAATAGCCCCCAAACGGCCCCGTGAGTGGTAACAACACCTCGCACGGGACAATGTAACTCGTAGGAACTGACCGCGCGATCATGGGGCTCTCAATTTGAGAATACGGTGATAATTTGCATATTTCTATACTTAGGCTTAAAAATATGGCGTTAGTGGGAGAAAACTCAAAACAATCCCCGAACGGCCCCGTGAGTGGCACCAACACCTCGTACGGGACCAATATAATTCTTAGGAACTTACCGCGTGATCACGGGACTCCCAGTTTGATAATACAATGATAATTTGCATATTTCTAGACTTAGGCTTAAAAAAGTGGCGTTAGTGGGTGAAAACCCGAAACAGCCCCCGAACGGCCCCTTATTTGCACCAACACCTCCCACGGGACTAATGGAACTCTTAAGAACTGACCGCGCGATCAAGGGACTCCCAGTTTGAGAATAGGATGATAATTTAAAAGTATTAGGGCTTAAGCAACACATGCCATTAGTGGGTGAAAACCCGAAATAGCCCCCGAACGAACTTGTGAGAGGTACAAACACTTCGCACGGGACCAATGTAACTCGTAGGAACTGATAACGCCATCATGGGACTCCCTGTTTGTGAATACGATGATAATTTGCATATTTCTAGACTTAGGCTTAAAACCATGGCGTTAGTGGGTGAAAACTCGAAATAGCCCCCGAACGGCCCCGTGAGTGGTAACAACACCTCGAACGGGACCAATGTAACTCGTAGGAACTGATCGCGCGATTAGAGGACTCGATTTGAGAATACGATGATAATTTGCATATTTTTATACTTAGGCTTAAAAATATGGCATTAGTGGGAGAAAACCCAAAACACCCTCGAACGGCCCCGTAAGTGGCACCAACACCTCAAACGGGACAAATATAATCCTAAGGAACTTACTGCTCTATCACGGGACTCCCAATTTGAGAATATGATGATAATTTGCATATTTCTAGATATAAGCTTAAAACCATGGCGTTAGTGGATGAAAACCCGAAATAGCCCCCGAACAGCCGCGTGAGTGGTAACAACAACTCAGAGATGTAACTCATAGGAACTGACCGCGTGATCACGGGACTCTTGGTTTGAGAATACGATGATAATTTGCATATTTCTATATTTAGGCTTAAAAAAATGGCATTAGTGGGAGAAAACTCGAAACAACCCCCGAACGGCCCCGTGAGTGGCACCAACACCTCGCACGGGACGATTATAATTCTTAGGAACTTACTGTGCGATCACGGGACTTCCTGTTTGAGAATACGATGATAATTTTCATATTTCTAGACTTAGGCTTAAAACCATGGTGTTAGTGGGTGAAAACCCAAAACAACCCCTGAACGGACCTGTGAGTTGCACCAACATCTCGCACGGGATCAATGGAACTCGTAGGAACTGACCGCACGATCACGGGACTCCCGTCTTGAGAATAGGAAGATAATTTAAAAACATCTGGACTTAAGCAAAACATGGCATTAGAGGAACCGTGAGAGGCACAAACACTTCGCATGGGACCAATGTAACTCATATGAACTGACTGCGCGATATCGGGGCTCCCTATTTGAGAATACGATGATAATTTGCATATTTCTAGTCTTAGGCTTAAAAACATGGCATTAGTGGATGAAAACCCAAAACAACCCCCAAACGGCACCGTGAGTGGCACTAACACCTCGCACGGGACCAATGTTACTCGTAGGAACTGACGGCATGATCACGGGACTCCCGGTTTGAGAATACGATGATAATTTGCATATTTCTAGACTTAGGCTTAAAATCATGGCGTTTGTGGTTGAAAACCCGAAACTGCCCCCGAACGCCCCCATGAATGGCACCAACACCTCACCCATGACCAATGTAACTAGTAAGAACTTACCTCGTGATCACGGGACTCCAGGTTTGAGAATTTGAAGATAATTTCAAAATATAAGGACTTAACCAAAACATGGCATTAGAGGGTGAAAACCCCAAATGGCCCCCGAACGGACTTGTGAGTGGCACCAACACCTCGCATGGGACCAATTAACTCGTAGGAACTGATCGTGCGATCACGGGACTCCTGATCTGAGAATATGACGATAATTTGCATATTTCTAGACTTAGGCTTAAAAATGTGGTGTTAGTGGGTGAAGACCCGAAGCAGCCCCCGAACGGCCCCATGAGTGGCACCAACACCTCGAACGGGACTAATGTAGCTCGTATGAATTGACCACGCAATCACGGGACTCCCTCTTAGAGAATACGATGATAGTTTGCATATTTTTAGACTTAGGCTTAAAAATGTGGCATTAGTGGGTGAAAATCCGAAACAGCCCCGTGAGTGGCCCCGACACCTCGCACGGGACCAATGTAACTCGTAGGAACTGATCGTGCGATCACGGGACTCCCGATTTGAGAATACGATGATAATTTGCATATTTCTAGTCTTAGTCTTATAAACATGGCGTTTGTGGATGAAATCTCGAAACATCCCCCGAACGTCCCTGTGAGCATCACCAACACCCCGCACGGGACCAATGTAACTAGTAGGAACATTTCACGCGATCACGGGACTCCCGATTTGAGAATATGACGATAATTTAAAAATATCAGGGCTTAAGCAACACATGCCATTAGTGGGTGAAAACCCGAAATAGCCCCCGAACGAACCTGTGAGAGGTACAAACACTTCGTACGGACCAATGTAACTCGTAGGAACTGATAGCGCGATCACGGGACTTCCTGTTTGAGAATACGATGATAATTTGCATATTTCTAGACTTAGGCTTAAAACCATGGTGTTAGTGGGTGAAAACCCGAAATAACCACCAAACGGCTCCGTGAGTGGTAACAACACCTCGCACGGGACAATGTAACTCGTAGGAACTGAGCGCGCGATCATGGGGCTCTCAATTTGAGAATACGGTGATAATTTGCATATTTCTATACTTAGGCTTAAAAATATGGCGTTAGTGGGAGAAAACTCAAAACAATCCCCGAACGGCCCCGTGAGTGGCACCAACACCTCGCACGGGACCAATATAATTCTTAGGAACTTACCGCGTGATCACGGGACTCCCAGTTTGATAATACAATGATAATTTGCATATTTCTAGACTTAGGCTTAAAAAAGTGGCGTTAGTGGGTGAAAACCCGAAACAGCCCCCGAACGACCCCTTATTTGCACCAACACCTCCCACGGGACTAATGGAACTCTTAAGAACTGACCGCGCGATCAAGGGACTCCCAGTTTGAGAATAGGATGATAATTTAAAAGTATTAGGGCTTAAGCAACACATGCCATTAGTGGGTGAAAACCCGAAATAGCCCCCGAACAAACTTGTGAGAGGTACAAACACTTCGCACGGGACCAATGTAACTCGTAGGAACTGATAACGCCATCATGGGACTCCCTATTTGTGAATACGATGATAATTTGCATATTTCTAGACTTAGGCTTAAAACCATGGCGTTAGTGGGTGAAAACTCGAAATAGCCCCCGAACGGCCCCGTGAGTGGTAACAACACCTCGAACGGGACCAATGTAACTCGTAGGAACTGATCGCGCGATTAGAGGACTCGATTTGAGAATACGATGATAATTTGCATATTTTTATACTTAGGCTTAAAAATTTGGCATTAGTGGGAGAAAACCCAAAACAACCCTCGAACGGCCCCGTAAGTGGCACCAACACCTCAAACGGGACAAATATAATCCTAAGGAACTTACTGCTCTATCACGGGACTCCCAATTTGAGAATATGATGATAATTTGCATATTTCTAGACTCAGGCTTAAAAAAAATGGCGTTAGTGGTTGAAAACTCGAAACAGCCCTCGAACGACCCCGTGAGTTGCACCAACACCTCATACGGGACCAATGGAACTCGTAGGAACTCCCGCGCTATCATGGGACTCCCGGTTTGAGAATAGGACGACAATTTAAAAATATCTCGACTTAAGCAAAACATGGCATTAGAGGGTGAAAAATGAAATAGTCCCCGAACAGACCCGTGAGAGGCACAAACACTTCGCATGGGACCAATGTAAGTCGTATGAACTGACCGCGTGATATCGGGACTCACTATTTGAGAATACGACGATAATTTGCATATTTATAGTCTTAGGCTTAAAAACATGGCGTTAGTGGGTGAAAACTCGAAACAGCCCCCAAATGGCCCCATGAGTGGCACTAACACCTCGCACTGGACCAATGTAACTCGTAGGAACTGACCGCGTGATCACGGGACTCCTGGTTTGAGAATGCGATGATAATTTGCAAATTTCTAGACTTAGGCTTAATATCATGGTGTTAGTGGGTGAAAACTTAAAATAACCCCCTAACGGTCCCGTGAGTGGCACAAATACCTCGCACGGGACCAATATAACTCGTAGCAACTTATCGCATGATCACGGGACTCTCAGTTTGAGAATATGATGATAATTTGCATATTTCTAAACTTAGGCTAAAAAATATGGCGTTAGTAGGTGAAAACCTGAAACAACCCCCGAACGCCCCATGAATGGCACCAACACCGCACACGGGACCAATGTAACTACTAGGAACTTACCTCGTGATCACGGGACTCCCGGTTTGAGAATTTGACAATAATTTAAAAATATAAGGACTTAAGCAAAACATGGCATTAGAGGGTGAAAATCCCAAATGGCCCCCGAACGGACTCGTGAGTAGCACCAAAACCTCGCATGGGACCAAGTAACTCGTAGGAACTGATCGGGCGATCACGGGACTCCCGATTTGAGAATATGACGATAATTTCCATATTTTTAGACTTAGGCTTAAAAACGTGGCATTTTGGGTGAAAACCCAAAATAGCCCCCGAACGGCCCCGTAAGTGGCCCCAACACTTCGCACGGGACCAATGTAACTCTTATGAATCGTCCGCGTAATCATGGGACTCCCTCTTAGATAATACAACGATAATTTGCATATTTCTAGACATAGGCTTAAAAACGTGGCATTAGTTGGTGAAAACCCGAAACAGCCCCCGAACGGCCCCGTGAGTGGCCCCGACACCTCGCACGGGACCAATGTAACCCGTAGGAACTGACCGCGTGATCAAGGGACTCCTAATTTGAGAATACGATGATAATTTGCATATTTCTTAGTCTTAGGCTTAAAAACATGGCGTTTGTGGCTGAAAACTCGATACAACCCTCAAACGGCCCCGCGAGCAGCACCAACACCCCGCATGGGACCAATGTAGGTTGTAGGAACTTGTCACGCGATCACAGGACTCCCGGTTTGAGAATATGACGATAATTTAAAAATATCAGGGCTTAAGCAACACATGGCATTAGTGGGTGAAAACTCGAAATAGCCCCCGAACGAACCCGTGAGAGGCACAAACACTTCACACGAGACCAATGTAACTCATAGGAACTGACAGCGCGATCACGGGACTCCCTGTTTGATAATATGAAGATAATTTCCATGTTTCTAGACATAGGCTTAAAAACATGGCGTTAATGGATGAAAACCCAAAACAGCCCCCGAACGGCCTCGTGAGTGGTACCAACACCTCGCACGGGAGAAATATAACTCGTGGGAACTTATCGCGCGATCACGGGACTCTCGTTTTGAGAATACAATGATAATTTGCATATTTCTTGACTTAGGCTTAAAAACATGGTGTTAGTGGGTGAAAACCCGAAGCAGACCCCGAAAGGCCGCGTGAGTGGAACCAACACCTCGCATGGGACCAATGAAACCAGTAGGAACTTACCGCGCGATCACGGGACTCCCAGTTTTAGAATATGATGATAATTTAAAAATATCAGGACTTAATAAAAACATGGCATTAGAGGGTGAAAACCCCAAATGTCCCCCGAACGGACCCATGAGTGGCACCAATACCTCGCACATGACCAATGCAACTCGTAGGAACTGATCGTGCGATCACGGGACTCCTGGTTTGAAAATACAATGATAATTTTCGTATTTCTAGACTTAGGCATAAAAACGTGGCGTTAGTGGGTGAAAACCTGAAACAGCCCCCGAACGGCCCTGTGAGTGGCACCAACACCTCGCACGGGACCAATGTAACTCGTATGAATTGACCGCGCAATCACGGGACTCCCTCTTTGAGAATACAACGATAATTTGTATATTTCTAGACTTAGGCTTAAAAACGTGACATTAGTGGGTGAAAACCCGAAATAGCCGTGAGTGGCCTCGACACCTCGCATGGGACCAATGTAACTCGTAGAAACTAACCGTGCGATCACAAGACTCCCGATTTGAGAATACAACGATAATTTTCTTATTTCTAGTCTTAGGCTTAAAAACATGGCTTTTGTGGGTGAAAACTTGAAACAGCCCCCAAACGGCCCCGTGAGCAGCACCAACACCCCGAACGGGACCAATGTAACAAGTAGGAACTTGTCACGAGATCACGGGACTCCCGGTTTGAGAATGTAACGATAATTTAAAAATATCAGGGCTTAAGCAACACAGGCATTAGTGGGCGAAAACTCGAAATAGCCCCCGAACGAACCCGTGAGAGGCACAAACACTTCGCATGGGACCAATATAACTCGTAGGAACTTACCGCGTGATCACGGGACTCCCGGTTTGAGAATAGAATGATAATTTGCATATTTCTAGAGTTAGGCTTAAAAACATGGCGTTAGTGGGTGAAAACTCGAAACAACCCCCGAACGGCCCTATGAGTGGCACCAACACCTCACACGGAACCAATGTAACTAGTAGGAACTTATCTCGTGATCACGGGACTCTCGGTTTGAGAATTTGACGATAATTTAAAAATATAAGGACTCAAGCAAAACATGGCATTAGAGGGTGAAAACCCCAAATGGCCCCTGAACGGACTCGTGAGTGGCACAACCACCTCGCATGGGACCAATGTAACTCGTAGGAACTGACCGCATTATCCTGGGACTCCCAGTTTGAGAATACGATGATAATTTGCATATTTCTAGACTTAGTCTTAAAAACATGGCGTTAGTGGGTGAAAACCCGAAACCGCCAACAAACTGCCCCGTGAGTGGCACCAACACCTCGCACGGGACCAATGTAACTAGTAGGAACTAACCGCACAATCATGGGACTCCCGGTTTGTGAATATGATGATAATTTAAAAATATCACGACTTAAGCAAAACATGGCATTAGAGGGTGAAAACCTGAAATCGCCCCCGAACGGACCCGTAAGAGGTACAAACACTTCGCATGGGACCAATGTAACTCGTAGGAACTGACCGTGCGATCAAGGGACTCCCTGTTAGAGAATACAATAATACTTTGCATATTTTTAGACTTAGGCTTGAAAATGTGGCGTTAGTGGGTGAAAACCTGAAACACCCCCCGAACGTCCCCATGAGTGGTACCAACACCTCGCACGGGACTAATGTAACTCGTAGGAACTAACTGCGCGATCACGGGACTCTCGGTTTGAGAATACGACGATAATTTGCATATTTATAGACTTAGGCTTAAAAACATGGCGTTAGTGGGTGAAAACCTGAAACATCCCCGAACGGCCCCATGAGCAGCACCAACACCTTGCACGGGACCAATGTAACTAGTAGGAACTTATCGCACGGTCACGGGACTCCCGATTTGAGAATATGACAATAATTTAAAAATATATGGGCTTAAACAAAACATGGCATTAGAGGTGAAAACCCGAAATAGCTCACGAACGTACCCGAACGAATGTAACTCGTAGGAACTGACATTGTGATTACGGGACTCCCTGTTTGAGAATACGACGATAATTTGCATATTTCTAGACTTAGGCTTAAAACCATGGCATTAGTGGGTGAAAACCCAAAATAATCCCCAAACGGCCCCATGACTGGCAACAACACCTCGCACGGGACCAATGTAACTTGTAGGAACTGACCGCGCGATCAGGGGACTCCCAATTTGAGAATACGATGATGATTTGCATATTTCTATACTTAGGCTTAAAAACATGGCGTTAGTGGGAGAAAACTCGAAACAACCCCCGAACGGCCCCGCGAGTGGCACCAACACCTAACAGGGGACCAATATAATTCCTAGGAACTTACCGCGCGATCACGGGACTCCCAGTTTTAGAATACGATGATAATTTACATATTTCAAGACTTAGGCTTAAAAAAAGGCATTAGTGGGTGAAAACTCGAAACAGCCCCTGAACGGCCCCGTGAGTGGCACCAACACCTCGAACGTGACCAATGGAATTCGTAGGGACTGACCGCGCGATCACGGGACTCCCGGTTTGAGAATAGGATGATAATTTAAAAATATCTGGACTTAAGAAAAACATGGCATTACAGGGTGAAAACCTGAAATAGCCCCCGAACGGACCCGTGAGAGTCACAACCACTTCGCATGGGACTAATGTAAATCGTAGGAACTAAACGCACGATCACGGGACTCCCTATTTGAGAATACGATGATAATTTGCACATTTCTAGTCTTAGGCTTAAAAACATGGCGTTAGTGGGTGAAAACCCAAAACAACCCCCAAACGGCCCCGTGAGTGTCACTACCACCTGGCACGGGACCAATGTAACTCGTAGGAATTGACTGCATGATCACGGGACTCCCGATTTGAGAATACGATGATATTTTGCATATTTCTTGACTTACGCTTAAAAACATGGCGTTAGTGGGTGAAAATCCGAAACAACCCTCGAACGGTTCTGTGAGTGGCACCTGTACCTCACACGGGACCAATATAACTCGTAGGAACATACCGCGCAATCACGGGACTCCCGGTTTGAGAATACGACAATAATTTGCATATTTCTAGACTTAGGCTTAAAAACATGGCATTAGTGGGTGAAAACCCGAAACAGCCCCCGAACGGCCCCATGAGTGGCACCAACACCTCGCACGGGACCAATGTAACTAGTAGGAACATACCGCATGATCACGGGACTCCTGTTTTGAGAATATGACGATAATTTAAAAATATAAGGACTTAAGAAAAACATGGCATTAGAGGGTGAAAACCCTAAATGGCACCCGAACGGACCCGTGAGTGGCACCAACACCTCGCATGGGACCAATGTAACTCGTAGCAACTGATCGCGTGATCCTGGGACTCCCAGTTTGAGAATACGATGATAATTTGTATATTTCTAGACTTAGGCTTAAAAAATGGCGTTAGTGGGTGAAAACCCGAAACAGCCAACAAACGACCCCGTGAGGGGCACCAACACCTCGTACGGGACCAAATGTAACTAGTAGGAACTTGCCGCGTGATCACGTTACTCCCAATTTATGAATATGACGATAATTTAAAAATATCAGGACTTAAGGCAGAACATGGCATTAAAGCGTGAAAACCCGAAATAGCCCCCAAACGAACCCGTGAGAGGCACAAACACTTCGTATGGGACCAATGTAACTCATAGAAATAGACCGCTCGAGCACGAGACTCCCTGTAAGATAATTAGGCTTAAAAATGTGGCGTTAGTGGGTAAAAACCTAAAACAACCCCCGAACGGCCCCATAAGTGGCACCAATACCTCGCACGGGACCAATATAACTCGTAAGAACTTATTGCGTGATCACGAGACTCCCGATTTGAGAATACGGCGATAATTTGCATATTTGTAGACTTAGGCTTAAAAACATGGCGTTAGTGGGTGAAAACCTGAATCAACCCCCGAACGGCCCCATGAGTGGCACCAACGCCTTGTACGGGACCAATGTAACTAGTAGGAACTTACTATGTGATCACTGGACTCCCAGTTTGAGAATATAACGGTAATTTAAAAATATAAGGACGTAAGCAAAACAGGGCATTAGAGGGTGAAAACCCAAAATGGCCCCCTAACGGACCCGTGAGTGGAACCAACACCTCGCACGGGACCAATGTAACTTGTAGGAACTGACCGCGCTAGCCTGGGGCTCCCGATTTGAGAATACGATGATAATTTGCATATTTATAGACTTAGGCTTAAAAATATGGTGTTAGTGGGTGAAAACCCAAAACATCCAACAAACGGCCCCGTGAGCGGCACTAACACCTCGCACGGGACCAATGTAACTAGTAGGAACATACCGCGCGATCACGGGACTCTCGGTTTATGAATATTACGATAATTTAAAAATATCAGGACTTAAGCAAAACATGGTATTAGAGGGTGAAAAAATGAAATAGCCACCGAATGGACCCGTGAGAGGCACAAACACTTCGCTTGGGACCAATGTAACTCGTAAGAACTGACCGCGTGATCTCGGGACTCCCTATTAGAGAATACAACGATAATTTGCATATTTCTAGTCTTAGGCTTAAAAACATGGCGTTAGTGGGTGAAAACCCGAAACAGCCCCCAAACGGCCCTGTGAGTGGCACCAACACCTCACACGGGACCAATGTAACTCGTAGGAATTGACCGTGCGATCACGGGAATTCCGGTTTGAGAATACGATGATAATTTGCATATTTATAGACATAGGCTTAAAAACATGGCTTAGTGGGTGAAAACCCGAAACAACCCTTAAACGGCCCCGTAAGAAGCACCAACACCTTGCACGGGCCCAATGTAACTAGTAGCAACTTGTCGCGCGATCACGGGAGCCCCAATTTGAGAATATGACAATAATTTTAAAATATCAGGTTTTAAGCAAAACATGGCATTAGAGGGTGAAAACCTGAAATAGCCCCTGAACGGACCCATGATAGGCACAAACACTTCGCACGGGACCAATGTAACTCGTAGGAACTGACAGCGTGATCACGGGACTCCCTGTTTGAGAATACGATGATAATTGGCATATTTCTAGAGTTAGGCTTAAAACCATGGCGTTAGTGGGTGAAAACCTAAAACTGCCCACGAATGGCCCTCTTAGTGGCAACAACACCTCGCATGGGACCAATGTAACTCGTAGGAACTGACCGCGCGATCACGGGACTCCCGATTTGAGAATAAGATGATAATTTTCATATTTCAAGACTTAGGCTTAAAAATGTGGCTTTAGTGGTTGAAAACCCGAAACAACCCCTGAACGGCCCTGTGAGTGGCACCAACACCTCGCACGGGACCAATATAACTCGTAGGAACTTACCGCGCGATCACGGGACTCTCGATTTGATAATATGATGATAATTTGTATATTTCTAGACTTATGCTTAAAACATCGCGTTAGTGGATGAAAACTAAAAAAAAACCCGAACTGCCCCATGAATGGCACCAACATGTCGCACGGGACAAATGTAACTCGTAGGAACTGATCGCGCCATCACGATACTACCGGCTTGAGAATATGACTATAATTTTCATATTTCTAGACTTAGGCTTTAAAACATGACGTTAGTGGGTGAAAGCTCGAAATAGCCCCCGAACGGCCCCATGAGCAGCACCAACACCTCGCACGGGACAAATGTAACTAGTAGGAACTTACCGCGCGATCATGGGACTCCCGGTTAGAGAAAACGACAATATATTGCATGTTTCTGGACTTAATCTTAAAAACATGGCGTTAGTGGGTGAAAACCCAAAAAAAACCCGAACGGCCCCGTGATTGGCACTAACACCTCGCTCGGGATCAATATAAGTCGTAGGAACTTACCGCGCGATCACGGGACTCTCGATTTGAGAATACGATGATAATTTGCATATTTCTAGACTTAGGCTTAAAAACATGGCGTTAGTGGGCAAAAAAACAAAACATCCACCGAATAGCCCCGTGAGTGGCACCAACACCTCGCACGGGACCAATGTAACTCGTAGGAACTGACCACGCGATCATGGGACTCTCGGTTTGAGAATATGATGTTAATTTAAAAATATCATGACTTAAGAAAAATATGGCATTAGACGGTGAAAACCCGAAATACCGCCGAACAGACCCGTGAGAGGCATAAACACTTCATACGAGACCAATGTTACTCATAGGAACTGACCGCACGATCACGGGACTCACTGATTGAGAATACAATGATAATTTGCATGTTTCTAGAATTAGGCTTAAAAACATGGCGTTAGTGGGTGAAAACCCGAAACAACCCCCGAATGGCCCCGTGAGTGGCACCAACACCTCGCACGGGACAAATATAACTCGTTGGAACTTACCGCGCGATCACAGGAATCCCGATTTGAGAATATGACGATAATTTGCATATTTCTAGAGTTAGGCTTAATAACATCGCGTTAGTGGGTGAAAACCCGAAATAGCCCCCGAACGGCCCTGTGAGTAGCACCAACACCTCGCACGGGACCAATGTTACTTGTAGGAACTAACTGCGCGATCATGGGATTACCGGTTTGAGAATACCACGATAATTTGCATATTTTTAGACCTAAGCTTAAAAACATGTTGTTAGTGGGTGAAAACCCCAAACAACCCCCGAACGGCCCTGTGAGTGGCACCAACACCTCGCACGAGACCAATATAACTCGTAGGAACTTATCGCGCGATCACATGACTCCCAGTTTGAGAATATGATAATAATTTGCATATTTCTTGACTTAGGCTTAAAAACATGGTGTTAGTGGGTGAAATCCCGAATAGCCCCGTGAGTGGCACCAACACCTCGCAAGGGACCAATGCAACTCATAGGAACTGACCCCGCGATCATAGGACTTTCGATTTGAGAATATGATGATAATTTGCTTATTTCTAGACTTAGGCATAAAAACATGGCGTTAGTGGGTAAAAACCCGAAACAACCCATGAACGGCCCCGTGAGTGGCACCAACACCTTGCACGAGACCAATGTAACTCATAGGAACTTACCGTGCGATCATGGGACACTCGGTTTGAGAATACGATGATAATTTGCATATTTCTCGACTTAGGCTTAAAAATATGGCATTAGTGGGTGAAAGGCCAAAATAGCCCCCTAACGGCCCCATGAGCGGCACCCACACCTCGCACGGGACCAATGTAACTCGTAGGAACTAACGTTGTGATCTCGGGACTCTCAGTTTAAGAATACGACGATAATTTGCATATTTCTAGACTTAGGCTTAAAAACATGGAGTTAGTGGGTGAAAACCCAAAATAACCCCCGAAAGGCCCCGTGAGTGGCACCAACACCTCGCACGGAACTAATGTAACTCGTAGGAACTTACCGCGCGGTCACAGGACGCATGGTTTGAGAATATGATAATAATTTAAAAATATCAGAAACTAAGCAAAACATGGCATTAAAGGGTGAAAACCCAAAATGACCCCCGATCGGATCCATGAGAGGCACAAACACTTCGCACGGGAGCAATGTAACTCGTAGGGACTGACCGCGCGATCATGGGACTCCCGATTTGAGAATGCGATGATAATTTGTATATTTCTAGATGTAGGCTTAAAAACATGGCGTTTGTGGATGAAAACCCGAAACAGCCCCCGAACGGCCCCGTGAGTGAAACCAACACCTCACACGGGACCAATGTAACTCGTAGGAACTGATATGTTGATAATTATAACTCAAATATGTAATTTTTCAGCTTGAATAATTTTTTTGTAAAACTATTTGGTTACTGATATCATTTTTTGTTGTATCCAATCATTTGCAGGATAACATTTTATCGTTTGCTTTTTTGCACGTGGAACAAATGAAGGAGGCAATGGTTTACAACATGAAGATTGTTTATATAATGTTGTGGACATTCAGGATTATATTTTTTATTTGTTACAGTCGTACGGGCTTTTATTGTTGTATTGTTTAGTTTTATGGCCGTGCGGGCCTTTTTAATTTGATTGTTAAATTTTATGGTCGTGCGGGCTTTATAAGAAGCAGGTTGTATATTTACAGGGTTTGGAATGTCCCGAAAACAGAGGAAACTCTGCCCAATTTTTTTTAGTTTGTGAATTATTAAGACGTGTTAAATTTTTAAGTTTGTATATATATTAGATTATTAACAATGTTCCCGATTCACAATTTGTAATTTTTTTATTGTGTTGCCAATAATAAATATTTGTAACACCTCGTACGCGTCCAACATTACATGTAGCAACTGACCGTGCAGTCACAGGATCCCCAATTTTAGGATTGGACCAAAAAAGGACATTTTTTTAAAATTATAGTTAAATATAGTAATGGACTTTTTCCATGACCATTTTTATTTTTTCTGTCGCACATAAAAATGGTCGTGGACAAAGTCCGCGACCATTTTTTTCCTTTTTTTCCATCGCGGTGTGGGTCACGGACTTTGGTCGCGACCAATTTTTATCACGGTTGTGGGTCACGGACTTTGGCTGCGACCAATTTTTGTCATGGGTGTGGGTCACGGACTTGGGCCGCGACCATTTTTTTCCTTTTTTTCTATCGCGGTATGGGTCACAGCCCAAGTTCGTGACCATCTACCGTGACCCCCTCTGGGCCGTGACCCATGAAATTGGTCGCGCCCGAAATGGTCATGGCCCAAGTCTGCGACCCACAGTCTTGGTCAGGGATTTTGTCCATGACCATTCTCCAGTTTTGGTGTAGTGTAAGTGACCAAGCAGGTGTGAGATTTTTGGGAAAAAACCTTCGCATAGAGTTTGCTAAGTCACCAAGAAGGTGTGAGATTTAATTTTTTTGAATAAAAAAATTTCTAAGTCTGAGATTTAATTATTTTAAGCAAAGAAATGGTAAGTTACCAAGTAGGTTTACTTTCAAATGTTTTTTTAGAAAAAAAACACACAAAACTGGGGTATACCTCAAGACCTTGAATACCCACATTTGAAGCTAAGGGAATGTTTTCATCCCTAGGTTCAATGGTGGGACTTTTAGCAAAGGCGATTCCTCTTGAGCTCAATGCAGGAAGTTATGTTTCAATAAGCACAAGAGCCAGGCTAAAAGTAG
Source organism: Sambucus nigra (assembly GCA_949130495.1). Classification (NCBI taxonomy): domain Eukaryota; kingdom Viridiplantae; phylum Streptophyta; class Magnoliopsida; order Dipsacales; family Adoxaceae; genus Sambucus; species Sambucus nigra. The sequence goes on from OX422219.1 coordinate 228,844,441, forward strand.
GCCCTGATGATGAACTACCAATCTTAATGTTGAAAGGGGAAACTTTCACTAAGGGAAGATGAACCTCATTAGAAGAAGTCATTGGTTCAGCTTTACTCAAGTGTATCCCTCAAAGGTTTCTCTTGGAATCCAATCCACAAATGACATCATAGGTGGGTGAGGTGGAGCAAACTCATTCAAAGCACTGACAATGGCCAGAACATCCACCTAGGGGAATACATATCACTTTAGTATCATCAAAACAATAGTTTGAGGAGGCATACTTAGAAGTTTTGAAGTTAAAAAGACAAGTTACCTCTGAAAAGTTAGCTGGAGGAATCACAGACAGTGGTAAAATGATCGAAGATGGTGAGTCAGATGTCGATGACGATGGTACATTAGGTATCATTCAATCTATACCAACATTACTTGATATCCCAACTATTTCATCTTCTAGTGAAAATATATGTGCTACCTCACTCACATGACTGGAGTAACCATGTCTTGAGTACGTAAGTCCAATCATAAATGAACGATGAGCTATAGATGGATTCGATAATGGTTCATCGACGATTGGTCTTTAGGGACCTTGGAAGTGATGGATAATAACCAAGGTATGAAGATTCCTAAATAGTGAAGAGCAAAAGATAAAGTGTTAGAGGGAGTACATCAACACAAACAAAATTGTACAAAAAAATTAAGAGTTACCTCTAGAATAGGAGAAATGGGTAGGGTCGGAGTAGTATACATTGAAGCATCAACCACATCCTAATCAACAATACTATCCTCTAAAATAATGCATTCAAAAGAACCTGGTGGTGTGGGAGTTGAACTTGGACTTAGTGGGATCATAACATGCTCTTGAGTTGAGTGTTTCCTCAAGGTTTTTGTGTCAAATGTTTTTTATGCTAAAGAGTACTAGTGGAAGGTGCCTCCTTGGACTGACCAAGGTATTTGTGACCAAATGTTTCAGCAACTCTATAAGTTCATTGCCAACCTCATTGTTGTAGGTCCGCCATAATAAGTTTTCGCGATGAAATTTTAAATTCGTCGCCAAACAGCTCATATCTACAATTCAATTATTTGATGCTAATGAATAATATGTGATGAAAATTTCTGTCGCAAAACATATACCAATAATTCAAGGAATTTTTATGATGCATGAATATCATCACTAAACACAAACCAAAACAGTTATTGGTGAGAAATAATTTGCATGGCAAAAGGTCTATTACGTCTGTATAATTAATGGGAAATACCAAAAAATATTATTTCTCGCAAAAACTATAATCTCTCAGAATTTTATACTTTTACTTATTTAGTACTCATATATTGATAAACACTAACCACTAATAAAAAATAAATAAAGTATATACAACTAATTATAACAATATCGATTATCTTTACAATCATAACATGAAAAAGTACAATGTCAGTCACAAAGTCATAAAATAAAAGTAAACTAAACACACTATTCTAAGAACACTACAATAATTAATCCATAGATGAATCAATCTACTTTTGAAATGCCCATAGTAAAATGAAGCTAATCGCATTAAATCTAAGAACACTCCTCTAATTGTCTTATAAGTTCCATGGTCTCCTTTTGAAATGACATAAATTGTTCCACCATATCCTTTGCACACTGAATCGTGTCATTTTGTTTCTCAAGTACCACATTTTACTTCTCAATCGTCTCATCCTGACTTTGTAGCTTCACATTCTGAGTCTCAATAATGTCGTCCAAACGGAATACCTTAGACTCCAGCATCTCAGATTCCACATTCGCTTCTCATGTATGCATAGATATAAATATCTCAGGACGACGACCAAAACCACTACCCTTAACGTAGACTGACTTCTTACCGAGGAGATACTCACATATTTGATCCTCAGTTATCTACGCATTTATATTATTTTTCAATGCAATCATCTCTTCTTACCGACAATGGAAAATTTTAGTATTATAATTTGAAGCAATGTTGTAAATTGAAGCAATGCTATAATATTGAACTAGTCACGTTCTAATAAAACCATTACTGGTCCAATTACTGGGAAAGAAGAAACTTATCACAAAATTTGAATTAAGTGTTATGAGTTTTTACTTCATCACTTCGAAATTTACATAAAAATTGTGAAGAGTCAAGGTACTAGATTTACAAAATTTATCTAAGTTATGATGACTAAAAAATTTGTGCAATTCATCACTTGGATACCAAATTTACATACGGTCAATCTGAAAAAATTGTGCAATTAATATAATTTTTTTTTCATATTTACTTAGAAAATAAAAAAAATAAATAAATAAACAACCATTATATAATAGTAGGATGTGTAAAGAATTTTGCATAATCCCATTTTCTAACAATTGTGTTCATTGACCTTAGGTCCTTGATCCAAAGAGACCAGATGATAGAAATTTCGCATTATAACAATTTATTGAGACTCCCCCCTCGTCTTCTCCATATGTTGGAGCTTCTAAGTAACTATAGGAATGAAAGTATATCAACTTTTTGTTGTTGTATTTTTCTTACTTTGAAACGATTACACACGTACTATACAAACCAAAAATAAAATAATAATATTAATAATAATAATAATAATAATAATAATAATAATAATAATAATAATAATAATAATAATAATAATAATAATAATAATAATAATAATAATAATAATAGGACTAACATGAGTCATTATTTTAAGATGAACACAACAGAAAATTGGGTCAGAAAATTAGAACACAAACATGAGATATCATGTCAATTCCCTGTCGTATCTAAAATTGACCCCTACCCAAAAGCAAAACCAATTTATTTTATTATTTCATAACTGGAAGATTTTTTATATGAATTTAGTAAAAGGATAAAACAATTAATAAATGAAGAATAATGATACATACAACTACTCCCAGTACCAACCCAGTACCGATTGTGCTTTAAATGATTGTACAAAAGTGTAGGTCCCATGTATTAAAGTGTAAGTCCCATGATGGTACAATGCATTTAAAGCACAGTCGATATTGGGCTGGTACTAGGAGTTGGTGTTTTTAGCATTATCCATAAATGAATTGAGAATTTTTTTCATGCATATATATATATATATATGTGTGTGTGTGTGTGTGTGTGTGTGTGTGTGTGTGTGTGTGTGTGTGTGTGTTGCTCACAAAAATAGAGTAAGAGACAAAATCAATCTACAATTGCAACAGAGGAAGAGAAATTGCTTATGAAAACAAGATATGATATTGACAGAAAAAACAAAAACTAAAGAGGTGAGTACAAAATCCCTATGTTGATAAAAAAAATGCTTTGATTCCTTGTCAAAATGGAAGCAATGGCTCAAACGAGGTGAGCATATGCAGACTATTATATGTCGCTTGAATGACAGTAAGATGTTGCTTGAATGACCGGAATGAAAAAAGACTTTTAATAAAACTCCGCATCAACACTTAGAAAATTTTATTTTGACGAAAAACAACGCCCCAAGTGTTTAAAAACATTTTAGAAAATTATCCCAACACTTTAAATGAACCGTTAAGGGACTTAAACACAACCTTACCAAAATCTATCTCACACAGGCTTTTCTACTGAAGAATGTTGATATTCGGATCTATTTTGATCCATGATCGAACTTGAATAAATCTTCGACGGTTGTAGAGGTATACGACATACTCTAATGTAAACAGGACTATTATGTAAAATATATCCTTACAGTTTTTTATCTGAAAATTAATGCATTTATTTTTTACTTCTTTGTCAATTATTAAATTTTTGAAAAATGGGTTTGCCTATCCCGAACCCAACCTACATGTTGTCCTAGCCTAAATCCAACCCTCCCAACCCCACCCTAATCCACCTATCTGCAAAACTAAAATGGAACATGCATGAGATTTTAGAAAAATTACTAATACCCACCCCCACCCCCACCCCCACCCCACCAAATGAGAAAAGAAAAACGTAATCTTGCTTCATATATAGTTAGTGAAAAATTGCAGTTTCTTAAGAATAATTCAAACCACGAAACAACATTTTAGGAAAAAAATATATGAAAAAAGCATGTGTAGTATATCCCTTAATCACTTAAAATCTTACATGCATCAAAATTTCTCAATACTTGATTATCTAATTTCATCAAGTACATAGATAAAAAAGCATCATACAACAGCCAAAGAAATTCATTATTGTAAGAGAAAGATTTATAATTCTCATTATATTTTTAAGTTTGGATTATTCCTTTACACCCCACTTCACCATCATGTACATTTGCAAGACTTCAAAGTGAAGACGAGTTAATGATCGAATGCAAGAAGTGAAGATCGATCGTCATTACATTTATTTGAGAAGTTAAACAAGATTGTTTGTGGGTAATATTTTCATTCAGGGGTATTTCAAAAGAGTTTGAAAACTAAAATAATTTTCCAAAATATTTTAAAAAATTTTGTAAGGTCGTTAGAACGACATTGGATGTTGTTCCAACGAGTTCCTATACCTTGTTGGAATAGGTTCAAAATATTTCAAACGAGATTGATTTTCATAACTTTTGACAGCCTACGAAATCTCGTAGGATCAATCATTTGATGTATGTTTGAACGAGCGAGGGTACATTGTTTGAATGAGATGTACCTTCATTCGAACGAGTATGTCAAAAATTATTTTTTTTCCTGATTTCAAATGTAATCTTTCATCCTATACCTTAGGGATATTTATCGCTATATATATATATATATATATATATATATATATATATATATATATAGAGAGAGAGAGAGAGAGAGAGAGAGAGAGATGTAAACCTGCATTTTAACCTAAGCCTTTTAGATGCATACAGACTTACAAAACATATAGAACCACTCAGTGACGTGGTGACGTCTTCCTTATAGTTATTGACAACAAGGAATGCAGATGCATAAATGCCCTAAAGCAAGCTCCACTTTCCCCAATGTCCACCGATCAGCCTCAGGAAACTGTATTCTTATCTTTAGTAGTGAAATATAGGTTTTTCTCAAAACGAATTTTTCCTCATCTCCTATCTCCTATCTTCTGCTTATGGTTTGTGGTTTGTTTGGATTCAATTAAGTTTTAATATCTTGCATGTTTAGGTTAATCTAATTTAAGAAAGATAAAATTTGAACAAAATTGATTTTATTGTGTGCGACCTACTCTAAGATTTATACATATAATCAGACCATTGAACGTTTTAGAAATTAGTATCGGAGCATGTTTCTACAAGTTACTTAGATGAATCCTAGTGGTTATATGGATAACTCATATAATAGTCCAACTACGTTTGATGGATCTAACTATGTCTATTGGAAAGCTCAAATGAAATCGTCTTTGAAATTGATCGACGAACGCGTATAACTTGATATTGAAAGGGGTGTACTCCTCCCACTGCAAAAAATAAATATGTCATTAGTCTCAAGCCAGTCACAATTTAGAGTGATGAGTATTTTAAATGGAGTAACTTTAACTCTGGGGCTTAAATGCAATTTTTGATGTTATCACACCCAACGAATTTCATCATATCATGACGTGTACCATGTCTATGGAGGTATGGGACATCCTCCAACTCACTCATTAGGGTAATAATACAGTGAAAGCTTCTAAGCTACAAAATCTCACCACATAATTTTAGACTATTACCATGCTTGAATCGAAAATATTTGATGAATTTTATGCACGCATGTATGATATTGTGAACTTTATTTTTAATTTGGGTGAGCAAATTCCTGAAACGAGGATAGTTAAGAAAATTTTAAGATCTCTCCCGTCTTGTTTTAGTGCAAAAGTCAAGGTACTTAACTCTTTAGGAATTTTAGATACAGTTAGGCTAAAAGAGAATGTAGGTGACCTTCAAACTTACTAAATAGACACGTTTTCCAAAACCCAAAAAAAAAAGAAAAATGGATCGATTCAAAATGTCAACTAAAGAAAAAAAAGGAGTTTTCTGTTTCCGATTTCAAATTTGATCTGAATGATCTTTCCTTGTTTGGTAAAAAAATTAAAAAAGTTTCTCAAATTAAAAAATCAAAATACTTCCAAAGTGGAAAATAAAAGTTTTGAGAAAGACAAAAATTTCAAAGTGGGTAAGAATGTTTTTGAGAATAATCAAAGAAGAGCTAGAGGATAATGTTAATGTCTAAAACCGGTAATGGAATGTTTTTAAGTCTTAGCTACGAATTAATAATGATAAACTATAACAAATATAGAAGAAAACAATTCTAACTTGAGAGAGATGATGGGTAGATAATAACACAATAGATTAACTAGGTTCAGTCCGATGAGGTGCTTACATCCACAAATGCATTATTGTGTTGTATTAAAAGTGGGTACAAGCTTTCAAAAATATCTCTAGGGTTTTGTGTATGTCATTTTCTTCATGTCCCTCCTATGTCACATAGGGTGCTATTTATAGTGGGAGTGAGAAGAGGAAAAGGTGTAATGCCTTTATAATTCAGGCAGTTACACCTCTCTAATTCTAGTTGACAACTAATGATGAGACAATAGTAGGAAGTTAAAAGGATTAATCCATATGCGTCTAAAGAGAGAACTGTACATATTCCACGTGTGGTTCACATGTATGCTTTATATACTTAATTACTTATGGTCGTCTAGACATCCGACCAAGGTAAATAACTGAACCCACCAAAGTAATGACATTCGGATAATGTCCACTTAGCACTTTATGGTGACAGATGTCACAAATTCATTGGTCCATGTCACACTATAATTTTACGATACAATAGAATACCCCAATACTTGATTAATGACTGGAGCGAGCAGTGTCTTGTGGAATGTGCGGGAGGAGTATTAATAGGTAGGTGTTGATCGGTCCCATGTAAACATGGTCACAAGCCTTTGGTGGTGACTTTGGCCCGTTGAGGTGCTTGGTCGGCAGCCGATCTCCGAAAGTTGGCATTTATGGGAAGTTACCTCTATTTTGATGTAGTTGCAATTTTATGAATAAGGGAAAAACTAACGAAGCATCTCGGGGTACTTCGGTAATAAGGCGCATTGGGTAATAAATCGTCATCAAAACAAAACGACAAATACTTTTAATCATACCATCTCTGTGCAACCGAAAACACATCATCTGACTTATAAAGTGTCATTTTCACTCTCTATTAATTTCATCCTTAATTAAAAAATATCTTTCATCCTCCCCAAGCTTTTTCTACCATTTGTGAGAGTTATGTTCTTGCCTTTCACTGTAGGAAATCCTTCTCCTTTCCCATTTGTAATTATTTTGTTATTCTTTGATAAAAATATGATTTATAATTTGGATGAGGGTTTATTAGAGCTTTTTAGGCTTACCAATGGAATCCTTTTGTGGGTGAAAATTGAGTTGCTGACTGGGCCTTGTGACCTATGTGCTTTTGTTGAATGCCATTGGTTACCCACTCTTTTTATTGATGTGTATGGGGTTACTTTTCCTCCAAATATTTTATTTCTAGAGTTTTTCCAATACTGTGATGTGGTTCCTGCGCAAGTTTCCCCAAACACTTAAAGGATCATTAATGGGGTTCACCAAAATTACTGAGCAATATGGGTAACAAATTATTATAAAGGATTTAATGTACCGTTATCATTGTGGTACCTAGAAATGAGAACATTTATTACTTGAAGACGAGACAGTCCAAAAGGGCTTTGGTCATGAATCTACATGATTCCAATAAGGATTATTAAGATCATGGTCTAATTGTGAAGGATTGTAAATTTTATCCTCTTCCTGAGGGTGTTGTGTGTATAGGGATTCAAGGAGCCGTCAGGAGGGCTAAGGAACAGGTTGGCACAAGAACACACTTTTCAAATATTTTTCCATTTTCTTTTTATTTCACCTCTAAAATTTATTATGCGTTTATGATTTTTGTATTGCAGAGAATAGTAAGAACAAAATCCCTGGCATTTTAGAGGTTAATTTTGTGGATTTGGAAGTTATTTGGTCAGTTCAGCAAATAATTAGTTCTGAACACCACAACAGGTTGGCTTCTTTCTTGTTCATCTACTAGAGTTCTACTACCTCTTTTTTTTAGACCAACTGAGGAGATACCCTCATCCCCTGTTAGTATGTATGACCCTACCTCCTTATCCTATGATACTTCAAGATCTGATTTTGAATTCCTTTACCGAGTAGAGGGTAATTTCTTAGCAGAGAGCACCTCTTCATCTTTTGAGACTCTAGACGTCGCTCTAGTGTCGAGCAACATTCCTTATTCAGATATGGTGAAAAGAAAGATCCCCAATCTCCTCGACAAAACCAAGTCACCTCTCCAAGTGAGTGAAAAGCCTAAAGCTGGGGGTCCTAGTCATCTTATCTTCTTGGAAACCTCCCCATCGAAAGACCATGAGCCTCTATTTAAAAGGTTAAGAAGGGATCCAACTCCATTAGTATGGATGATCCTGCCTCCTCATCCCATTATGTGTGTTGGACATTTAATTATATAAATATTCCATTAAGATCGTGATAAAGCACTCTCAAATTGGTATCCGAGCTTATTGCACAAAATTATTATGTGATCTTTTTTCAGAAAAGTATTTTTTTTCTTTGATATCAATTTTTTTGAAAAAATTGTTGATCTTTCAAAATCCTTATTTTTAATGGAAAATTTGTATAATCGAGTTCCCATCTTTAATGGTACCAATTATGCTTACTGGAAGGCTAGGATGAGATTTGTCTTAAAAGACATAGATTAGCGAGTCTGGTTAGTTTGTGAAAGAGGGTGGACTCCTCCCACGATCACTATTGATAATGTTATTGGCCCTAAACCTGTTTCTTCCTGAACTGATGAGGAATTTAAGCTGAGTAATTTTAACTCTAGTGGACTTATGGCTATATTTGGAGTCATCACACCTGATAAGTTCCATTGCACCATGACGTGAACTACATCTAAGGAAGCATGGGATACTCTCCAATTCACACACAAGGGTACTAACTCTATAAAGCGTCAAAGCTTTAAAATTTGACCACCCAATTTGAGACCATTACTATGATAGAGTTCTAGTCATTTGATGAGTTTTATGTGCATTTATCGGAAATTGTCAATTCGAGTTTTAATTTGGTTGAGAAAACTCCATAAACGATAGTAGTGGAAAATATTTTGAGATCACTTCCCGCCCGTTTTATTCCTAAGGTCACCATGCCTAATTCATTAGGGATCCAAGACACTCTTAGGTTAGAAGAACTTGTAGGAGATCTTCAACCATATGAGATAGATATGTTCCCTAAAACCATTAAACGTAAGGAAGTAGGGATTGCTTTAAAGACTCAAATTAAGTCAAAGAAGAAAGAAAACTTTTTTGAGTCTGAATCTGAGGGTGGTTGTGATTTTGATTACTTGGCCTTGTTTGCGAATTTTTTAAAAAAGTTTCTCAAACTCAAACTTTCCAAAAATAATTCTTCCAATAAAAAAGATTTTTGAGAAAAACAAAAATAAGAATGAGGTCAAGAGTAGAGGTGAGAAAGAGGAAGATATAAGGTGTAATGAGTCTGAAGGCAAAGGGAACAAGGCACATGAGTGTCCCACTAGGATAAATAAAAAGGGAAAAAAGATTGTAAATAAAGACACACTTGGTGATAGTGATACCGATTCGGTTGATTCAGGGGGAGAATCACCACATGAACCATGCGTTGCGTTCATGGATAGCCACATGAGCACTTGTAGTTTGTCCCACGTCGATGAGGACATATCTAAATGTGAGAGCCTCTATTATGTTTCGATTCATTCGAGAGATAGTGAGAATGAGGATGGTACCTTAAGTGAGGCAGAAGGTGATCTCCAAAAGGTTTTTAGTGACATTTACATTGAGATGTTGAAAAACATATTAATAAGGATTTTTCTATTAGGTTATTAGATTTGGAGAGAGAGGTGAAAGTTTTTAGGGTGTTTGAAGCGTCGGCGAGTGAACTCGAGAAGGTGAAGGTTTCTTTATGTGAGAAGTTGATCATTTTAGGCTGGGAATAGAGTGATTTGACCAAAATTGTGGCTAGTCTTACGAGAAATATTCAATCTTCATTGGAGACTTATGAGAAACTTAAAGCCCGTGTATCCCAAGCCACACAAGATCTCGAACGTTCCCGGGAGGTCAAGGTCACTTTAAAAGACACATTTAATAAGATAGGAATGTTGTTCCTCGGTCCCGCTTTAGGTAACGTTAAGAATCTAGGAATAATTTATGATGGTGCATCCACTTCCCATGTTTCACCCGAACCGGTTCCTGAGTTTGTTTTAGATCCATATGGCCCTCGGCCTAACTCACTTAGGAGAGCTCGTACTAGAGGTTTTGAGAGAGGTGTACCCAAGCGTGTATGTTTGTTCCCATTACAAGCAAAGAGGTCACTTTAGATAGTTTTGTTTTGAGTTGGGTAGAGTGTCTCATAGGTATCTTCCACAATATGCTACTACACGAGTTCTCGCACATGTTATTCTGCATGCTCCCGGACATCCCATAACATATATTAAGAGTTTTTAGAGCAAGTTGAGTATTTAGTCAAAACTTCAGAAGATTTGATAGAGGTTTTTCATAGGATGTCGTCTCCTTTGGAGAACTCCACCGGGCCTAATGAGATAGGTTGCAACCTTTTACTACAATAGTGTGTTTTTCATGCATATATCATATATCCATACTGCTACTGTTTACTATCATTGTACTGATATTTTTCATTTTGATATACTTTTTGAAAAATCCAAAAAGAGTTTTGTTTTTTTCTTGAAATTTTTTTTAAATACAAAAAGGATTTTTGGTTTCTTTTTAAGAAAAAGTGAAAAGGCAAAAATATTTTATTTTTTATAAAATTTTTTAAAAATCCAAAAGGTGTTTTGTATTTTTTTGACACCATATGTGGATGAACACTAAAGATGTCCGAGTCACCAATTCATTCCATATCGCCATGAATATTTTGTAGTGTTTTTTGACATGACATCATTTCATTTATGTGCTTTATAATGTGTTAAGTCATTAAGATGTGATATAATGACAACTTTCTACATGTTTGACTCCTTATCACCTTTAATGCACACGAGCATGAACTTTTTTGAGTATTGCACTTACTTGTCACATGTTAATAATGGTGTTTTAGTATCAATCTTACTTTTAAAATGAACTAGATGTGAAACACGAGATAAAATTAGTGCATGTAAGAACCATTGCCCGGATTGAAAAAAATAAAAAATCATTTTTCGGTAGAGTTGGTATATTTTAAGCAATAAAATTAGGCTGCAAAAGATAGGTTGAGTTTGTGTGAATAGCCACTATTTTCAATGAAAAGAGCCAGAAAAGATTAAGGGCACATAAAAATAGAAGTGCCAGGCCAATTTCTAAGAACATTGATGCTTTGCTACATATGAGCATTAATTTCTTCAAAAAGAATTAAGAGAAAACATTCAATATCTAAGATTTTGAGGGAGTTAAGTCGCAGATAAATGGGTTTGCACGTTCTATAAAAATCTCATAAAACACTACATAGTTTAGGCATTATTGGCGTGAAAGTCATTTATGGTCTTGATTAGTTAATTAGATTAAGTCAATTTCACTTGAGTTCACCATTGTTTACACCAAATGTAGGTTTCAAGATATTTCTTTAGCGGTGTCTCATTACTTTGTGCACATATATTAGTTTGTCTATGTTGATTAACCTATAGAATATGTTCACACCCCTACATTCCATTTCCGTGATTCGAGTATTTTTGTGTTTCTCCATGGTGTGTTGTACTTGTAAAATTTTCATACTTGAAAAAATTGAAATATTTCAAAAATAGTTTGTGGAGCCTTTGAGATTTTCATTACATGTGTGTCATTCGTGTATTTTTCTGATGATATCTTATTCTTTTCGGTGATGTTTCCTATATTTCATGATTAATTTTTACTCCTTGTCTATTTCAGACAAAATAAAAGGGGGATAACAAATTATGGGGGTGTTTGATTTATGGGGGAGAATTTTTATGAAATTTTTGATGCATCACGGGTATTTGCTTTATTTTATGTGTGAAGGAACTTTTGGAAGATCATATTCACATCACACTCGATGAAGACAAAGTGGCCAAGAGACGATCAAGAAGAAGTTGAGATTTGAAGTCATCATTTTTTAAGACATTATTATTCTTGTACCTATCCATTTTAGGCCTTGGGAGGGTATTAGGATATTTTCAATGTCTTAGGGGATTTTCATGTAATTTGGATTTCAGTTTTATGTTTGTACCAAAATAGCCAAAAGGGGGAGATTTGTAAGAGCATATTTTCTTTCATTGCTCAATAACATAGTCTTACATACATTTTGGCGTATCTCGATACAATTCGACTCGAGCCATCATGAAGAACGAATATCCAACACCTCCAACTTTCAAGGATTTCCACACTATGAAGGCATAATTATATTAAGAGTTTAAATTTATTCATTGAATTTATTTTGGGATGGTTGATTTTTATTAAAACTGAAACATGATTTTTAGTTTTAAAAATCAAGGCATTTTTTTATGTTTTAATTTTTTTTCGAAATTCATCTGCCTCGTTCAAACGAGAAGGCATTCTCGTTCGAACAAGTTGTCCTTTTTGTTCGAAGGCTCATTTGAAGTTTATATTAAATGTGTATCGAACGAGGGAGTATTATTTTTCTTTGTTTGAAGCTGGTTCAAACGAGATAGTTTTTTCGTTCGAACATGATCATATTTTGTTCTGACGAACTTTTATTCTCGTTCGACCGAACTTTATTTTTGTTCGAATGTGTCGCCGCTTCGAAATTTGTGAATTCTATATAAATACTTGGTTCGTGTTCAGATTTTTTAAGACTTTTGCCAGAACTGTTATTGCACATATTTTGCAAAAAAATTCAACCTTTTTAGTTTAAAAACCATTTTAGATTCACAAAATTCATTCCCAAAATATATTTTTGTGAATTTGTTTAAACCTTATAGTTTGTATCCTTGCATACACAACTATTGTGGAAAGAATTTCTTCAAGGCGGACCATTGTGATTCTCGAGGGGATCATTGCGGAAAACAAAGCCTGATTGGTGGACACGGAGATTGGAAGGTTGCGTGTAGACTGGACCTCGACGAGTAGTATTCTTTGTAGATTCTACGAAGACACTACACATTATACTTGTGTCTAGTATCAAGTAGTCTGTAAGTTGATAGTCTTGTAAACTCTCTAAAATGATGAAAATAAAAGGTTTTGCCATCAGGGGATTCTTTTTCAACTTGTATTTGTTGAATGATTGCTTTAATTTATCTATTTTATCACCTAAATGCATGTCTTAGGATAAAAAGAAAAAAGATGGATATTGTGTGTGTTGGACATTTAATTATATAAATATTCCATTAATATCGCGATAGCACACTCTCAATTACAACCCGCTTCTAAGGGGGAATCATAAATCTAAAGAGTCACCCTCTGATGTTGAAGTGGCATTCAGTGGAATGCCTAAATCTTTGGAAGCTATTGGCCACACTCACGAGGAAGAGAAGAAAAAGTTGGAAGAGAAGGTTAAGTTGCTAGAGGAAGAGAAACTTTTAGCAGACCATGTTGCAACCACTACTAAAAGGGAGGTTGAGGACGCTAAGAGGGCTACCGACTAGGAAAAAATACTAGTGGCAGAGGCAAGAACCAAAGCTTCCAAGGATAAGGATAACGCTTCACCAAGGGCTGGGACAAGGCATTCTCCAATGCCTCTATATGTAATACCCCCGTATATATATATATATATATATATATATATATATATATATATATATATATTTCACTGGATATTTAAATTATGCGGGTGACACATAATTTAATTTACGAAATAATGAGAAATTAAATAAATATTAATTTGGAGTGAAATGAATTAATATTTACGTGATTATTTATTTACTAGTGTGCTACACTAAATACAATGGAATTAAGTTGTAAGTGAGTAAACGCGATGGAATTTAATATTATCTCAACCGGGACACGCGTGATTAAATTAAAATAGGTAAAGATGGAAAAATGTTGTTAAGTAACTCGGATGATAATTTTGAGTGCACGGTTGATCTGGAATGGGTCAAAATAGTCCAAATTGAGTACCCGGGGGTTGTTTTCAGCTCTCGGGGGCTTTTTGAAATTAATTGGGAGTTATTTAGGTGGCTTTTAGGCTCCTTAAGGGCATATGGAAAGTCCAAAACGGGATTTCAATCATTAAATGAAAGGTTTGGGGCCTACGGAAGGGCCATTTCACAAATCCAAAGGTTAGGAGAGTTATACAAAGAGTTAGAAAAAAAGTGAAGAGAATTGAGAAGAAATTTCAAGAGTCTAAAGAAGAAATTGAAGAATTTTTGCAAGAACATTCTAGGAGTGAAGATTTGGGAAGGAAATTCTTGGAGGAGTATCAATATCCTTATCTGATTAAGACCCTACGGACATCAAGGCAAGTAATTAACTTGCTATTTCATTTGTATATTCAACTTTAGTCATATCATAGTTGGGAAATGATATTTTGAAATATTTTCACATAAAATGATGGGATTTTGGAAAATAATTTATAATTTGAAAATATTTATAATTGAAAAATGTTATAAATTATTGATTTTGGGAGAATTAACAATTATTGAGAATTCTAAATTTCCAAAAGTTGATGTTGATAGGAATAATTGAGAAAAATGATTTAGTGAGATATTGTGTGAATTTTATGATAATTGAAAATTAATAATAAATTTCATATAATCATCATGTGTAGCTAAATTCAAGATAAAATTGATAGTTTTATACGTGCAATTTATGTGAATTTAATATATTGGTTGTGATATGAATTTGGATTGAAGTGGTTGAAATTAAATTGAGAAAAATCAGTTTTGGAGAGTTTAGGTCTTCCTTTTAAGTGCTTTCAAAAGATATTTTAGAAAAACTCAAAACACATACCCGACTCAATGTTTCGTGTAGAATTAAAATCTGAAGTCGAATTGGTGATTTGGATAATTTTTAGATCTGATTTTCTGTATGTTTAAAACAGGTCTAAAATTTGAATTTTTCGAGGTGAAATTTAGAGTATTTGATGTGACTCATACTCGAGGATTTATAAATGAATTGTGATGAAAATTTGGGGATTAGGGCTGTAAACAAATATTTAAAATTCCACATCCATCCGATATCCGAATCCGAATTTGCAGATATTTATAAAAAAAAATGGAAAAGGATACGAATATGGATACTCTATAACAATATTCGAGAAAACGGATATGGAGAAGGATAGTACTAGTATCCGACACGGATAATCTGTATACGATGCGAAGTATCCATTTTTCCGGATATCCATGTCCATCTAACATACATTTAAAATATTAGCTGTATAATATTTTAGATGTAAACTAAAACTTAATATAAAAGTTGGGCATAAGTTTAATTATGAAAACTTTAAAAATCTAACCTAATTCCTAATAAGCACAAGAAACACACGACCTTTTTCATTTCACCCATTTCATTTTCTAAAAACTCTCTCCAACGAAACCCTCTCTCCAATGAAACCCTCTCTCATAAAATACGGTCTCCGTTTTCTACCCGACCGCCGTTCAGCAAAAACATCTCCAACACACTGTCTTTTTTTTCCCTGCCGCCTGTCCCTCTTCCATCCAAGCTGTTCCGGTCCAACAATTTTGTTCCATCCAACTTATTTTTTTCCCTTTTCTATTTAACCTATTTTTTGTTCCATTTTCCATCCAACGAAACCTAATTTTTTGTTCCATCCAAGTTTCTCCGGTCGTGTGTTGTAATAGGAACATTTTGTAGGAATTAACCGTGTGTTTCATCCAAACTGTAAAAGATACTACATGGATTATTACTGTAAAAAAATTATTCAACATAATAGGAACAAATTACTACAAAAGATACTACATGGATTACAAATTGTAAAAGATTGTTACTGTAAAAAATAAGATTATTACTATAAAAGATTTTTTTATTCAACATAATTGGAACAAATTACTGTTATTCTTGATTACATGGATATTATATTGATTTTTTTGGTACATGGATATTATTGTTATTATTTTAAAAGATTATTAACTTATTCTTTATGAAAATTACTATTATAACTGTAATTTTTATTTACTGTTATGCTGCTTTATGGAAACAATGTGGACACACAAATGATTTATGAGTATGGATATTACAGGTTAGTACTTCATTCATTACTAATTTTCTATAGAGTTTATATTGTAGCCTTTTTAATAGTTATTTTTTGCGATGGCTAAAAAATATAAACGGATACGGATATTATTCGAATCCGAGGTATTCGATCGGATATGGATATGGATAGTTGTTTTAACTATCCGGGCGGATACGAATACGGATAGTGCATCCACATAGCGGATACGGATATGGAAAATATGGTATCCGATCCGTATCCGTCCGTTTACCACCCCTAACTAGGATACGATCTAAGTGATGTAATTGTGTGTCCAAAAATTGTATTTTGGATATAAATTAATTAATTAAGTGAATAATTAATTAATTGGTTATATAATGGAGTATTTGGAAATAATGCCATTTATGCCATTAGTGATAGGCATGATTAAATAAATTATTGCGGAATATATACATGTGTGGAAAATATATATATATATTTATTTATATTAGTGTGAAATATATAATTATATGGATATTATGACATACCCCTCTAAGGGCTATCATCGAATCTAGCACGAGTAAGTGATCTTCCCTAGCAAGCGAATGCAGGGTTAGTATTATTCACAAGTCATAATCGTCATACATGTTCCTGTTAAGGTTGAGTCCGAGATGAGGTAATTATGGGTATGGTTATTGCTCACTAATCGAGGAACTTATGACCGCCTCCAACGTCCTTGTTTATTTTCTATCGTAGTTCGATGTGAGATTCTAACGCTTATAATTGAGAATTATAATGATTAGCGAATGTGAAAGATAAATAAATAAATTATCCAAGATGGGATATTGTATAGAATTTAAGGATACCGGGGAACCAATTATGCGGGTAGCATAACTAGGTGATTAAAATACATAAATTAGGTGCACACTTTAAATCAGAGGTGAGTATTGCCTCATGAGAGAGTGCAGTACAAATTTAAATATTAGTAAATGAATATACATTTATTTATGTATTCTAATTACTTGCAAAATATTTTCAAATAGTTATGGGCTCTGGCCCTCGTAAATATATATTTTCAAAAACTTTTAAGTGTCCAGCCATAGGGACACCGGGCATGATCATCTTCCCATGTATCGGAGCTGTGATAATTGTGAGACATATCAGGATTTGGGGTTTTCGTTTGTATTCTAATATTCTAGAGAGGATCCTTTTCCATATTCGGGCATGTTTCCCATGTGAGTTAATTTTATTTTATTTTATCTCACTGTTGGGATTTACTGTATGGATATTACACCGATGGTTTATTCTGTTAAGTTTTGTATGTAATGGATTTTTGTTTCAGACTTAATATGTGATTGTGGATTTTGATTATTGTCTGGATGAATTATGGTTTGATTATAGTCTTGTTGTGTAGCGTTAATTAAGATTAAAATTGACACACGTCTTAATTTAATAATTGGTGGTTAATAATTGATTGGTTTCGAGAGTGATGCTAAGAATGAGTCAAATGAGATTCCTATTTTATTTTAGTAGAGGGAGGACCACCCGTTATTTTAATAAGTGGGGTGTCACACTATACAAATTGATTATCTAAAGAAGTCCTCCTTTAAGGATGGTTAGGATACAACCCTTACCGAGATCGTCACTGTACTAGGGTCTGAGATTTTTTTCTCATATAATCCTATACTCCCCCTCAAATCGATGAGGTGATGGATGATGTGGGAGAGGTTGGTGAGTCTGTAGACAATGAACAACTGGTGGTTGTCGAGCCAACAAAGGGTGAGGTTGAGGTTGATAAAGAGAAGGTGGTAAATGGATCCATGTAGTTTAGGATTTTTATACTTTATCTTGTTTTTTTCTTCCTCCAATGTAGTACTTTGATGTAACTTCCATCATTATTATAATAAAATGAAGTTCTATTATGCATATTGTTACCTTGATCAAATTCTTGCAAGTCTTTTTTTCTCGACAAATACTTATATCCTACCACATATTTTTCAGTTTAATACTATGATAGCATATCTGATTGTCGTCTAGAGTGACCTTTAAGAAAGTAATAATCATTTATTCGGCATTGGTTATGAAGAGATGGAGGAGTTGCTCGACCAAGGCGTATCTGATTATGCCAAGAAAGCATATCTAAGTCTACGTCTCCTTTTCACCAAATGGTGGCAAACAACCCCGCGTATCATGAAATGCTTCTCAATCTTCAACAAAGGCACACGAAAACAGTAGAAGGTCGTTATGCCGACTACGAGAAGAAACTGTCTGACTTGTAGCAGAGCAATGTATTTTATCACATTTTATTTTCTTTATCGTTGGCTTATTTCAAGAAAGATTTTGTCCTTAACTCAGAGTTGAAGAGTGATAAGGAGGTTGCCAAGTTACTTGAGCAAGTGCCTAATTCTTTATATATTGAGCTTTAAGGCCTTAAGAACCCAATGTTTGCCGACCAGAATGAAGGTGAATTCTTCTTAAACTATAGAATGCTCATTTGATAAAAGAGTTAGAACAAATAAAAGTCTAAGGGATAGGGTCAGTCCTCTCAGTAGTAAGGTAGGATTCTACAAACAATAGAGAAAGAGAAAGATAAGAAGACTCTGTCCGACCAAGCCACAATAATGAAGAACCCGTCGTCTACCATTAAAATGTTGAATAACAAGGTTGATCGTCTAACGTATTAATTTCTTAAGCAATCACATACCATTTTGATGGATAAAATGGTGAATACCTTACATACATGAGCACAGAACTTGACCATGCTTGTAAAGTCGACTACAAATAAAGTTGGCTCAATGCCTTCACAATGATGAAGTTGCCTAAGCAAAATGAGTTGTTGTATTAGCATGATCCAGGCTTCCTAAAGCATCCTAATCCACTATTTAAATTGGACGTTTCATGGATTCCTCCAGATACTATCCCAGTGAGTTTGATCAGAAACATTTCGGGGATTATAGCCTACATGAAGATGATGAACTTAGCCGACCACTACACTAGAAGAACAAGTCAAGTTATTTCATTCAGATAAGACTTAGGGATCTGAGGACCATTGTCACTCCTTATGACTTGTATGTTCCTCTATATGGTTTAGAGAAGAAATCAAGCGAGCAATTTTTTTCCCTTTAATAAATTATTGTATTTTTATTTTGTTGGATTTGTAATAATTCTTCATGATTTATAATGAGAACTTACATATTTCTTTTTCCTCCATCAACTTATTGACTGTGAGTTGTTTAAAAATGACCTAGTGGTAGTCTAGCCTTATGATCATATGGTCTGCTATTGTCCGCCTAATCTGCCTTACTAGTTACCGATATTGGACACACCTTGGTTGTCTTTCCTTAAGTTCTACTAATGTGTAATCCAGATTATTGGTCGTACAAATAGATCTCATTTTTTTGAATAAGTGCTAATGTTAGTTATCGGAGGTGATCAAATGTGATAGGATTAGTCCTTGCTTTTATCCAGTTATGGCTGGTCTTAGTCGTCCATATGGCTGACTGCACTGGATTTCCTTAATTATTTTTGGTAGACTTCTTGTTCTTGACCTTGTTGGGTCATACATGACGTTTTTTATTTGGAACTTCTTGTTCTTGACCTTATGAGGTCATAGATGAATTTTTTTAATGGTTCGCGACTTCTTATTCTTAACCTTATGAGGTCATACATGAAGTTTTTCATTAGTTCAGATGACTGAGATGCCTTTAAATTTCTTTGAATGTTTTGCACATCTCCCACTCTGACAAAAAAAATTATTAAAAGGATTAATAATATCCACTAGGAATTAACAATATTTATTGATCAATGAAAATGAGTTACAAGGAGTTGAAAAGACTTTTGAAAGACTTTACATTTCTTGTGATTATTGATAGTACTTCCATAAGTGTTATGTATTCTAAGGGTTATTGAATTATTCACCTTCTAGTGTTTCAATTCTTTAAGTCCACGGTCGGACAACATCAGAAATTCGATACAAATCATGCTAGTTTGTCTCTAGCTTATTTCCTCTATGGCGTACCTTATTTAGCACGTAGTCTCCCTCCCTCAAAGTATTCATCTTCATTCTAATGTTGCAAAACTAAGCGGTTCTTTGTTGGCATGTTGTCTTCCTAAGAATTACATGCTCTCTGACCTCTTCCACTAGGTCCAAATCCAATCTTCTCATGAGGTCTCTCTTTGGCGAGTCAAAATTGAGGTCCCAATGACTAGGTAGACTAATTTATGCTAGGACCACTACCTTTGTGTCGAAGGCTAACATGTAAAGAGTCTCTCCAGTAACTATTCTAGGCATAGTCCTGTATGCCCATAGTATGCTTTAAAGCATATTGATCCAATTTCTTTTGGAATCATCCATTCTCTTATTTATTATGTCGAGCATAGCTTTTTTTATTATTTCTGTCTACCCGTTTCACTGTGGATGATCAGGTACAGAATGTAGTTTCTGGATCTTGAAGCAAATACAGTAGTCTTCAAATTTCGGATTATCAAGCTACCTGTCGTGGACAATGATGAAGGAATACAACATCCCATAATAAAAAATAAGGTTTTTTTAAATGAAATGGAATACCTTTTCATATGGCATTTTTACTAGGGGTTTAGTCTCCACCCATTGTGTGAAATAATCAACTAGAACGACCAGGCATTTGAACCTTCTTCTTATTTTTAGTAGAGGGTCGACTAAGTCAATACCCCACATGGAAAAGGTCCAAGGGGATATGATAGGTGTGAGTGAATCCCCTGGTCTTCTATGGATTTTGGCATATTTCTAGAACTTATCACATCACCTCTCATAGTCCACACAATCTACTTTCATGGTGGGCCAATAATAGCCTTGTGTGGCTACCCGCTTGACTAATGATCTTCCTGGTGAGTGTTCTCCACATGAACCTTCATGTACCTCCTTTATTAAGTTACTGACCTCAGTCGTACGAACACATTGAAGTAATGAAATGATGAACCCTTTTCTATATAAAATTACCCTCGAGGACATACCTCACTACTTTGTTTTGAAGTCTCCTAGCTTCTTTAGGATATGTTGGCACAATTCCTTTTTTTAGGTAATCACGTACTGGATACATACATTAAGGCCCTAAGTCCAATTCAATTGTCTCAGCAATTTCTTTGTTGATACTCTGATGCATGATTGGAATCGTTCTTCTTAACTCTATTTTGGGGACTGAAGCAAGTCGAGCAAGTGCCTCTTCTCGAACATTCTCGGCCCTAGGGATTCTGATCACCTTGAGTGCTAGTAACATCATTATTAGCCTTTGTGTTTAGGCAGTGTATTTTATCACGGACTCCTCTCTTTGATAATGTAGGAAGCCCCCAAATAATTAAAAACTTCTTTAAAAATAATAAATTTCCTTAAATGCGGAATATGATGGTTCGAATTCTAAACAACACAACAAATAAATTTTAATTTCTTTCAAATTCAAATTAAACTAAACTTAAAATGAAATAAAATGACTTTAACATAAATTATCACTTAAACAAAATTAATTCAATCCAAGTCCTAAAATTTGCCTACAATAATTAACTCATTTTATATTTAGGCCAAACCAAAATTTTCAAATTAAATAATATTGACTTGAATTAAATTAATCTAAAGTTCACCCAAACTAATTTAGCACCAAATTAAACTAAAGTGTGATTAAACCTAATTTTATCTTACTTAACCTAAGCATGCATTCTAAGTGATTTTTGCAAGATAAAAATAAATCACAACCACTACACGACGATGTACGAGGAAAATCCAAATGGGAAAAACCTCGGACGACCCTAGCTAACAAATCCACTAAGTATTAAATTACAATTACAAGACAGTAGACTTATACCAACAACTTGACTCCATCCAAGCCTTGACGCTCCTTCTTATAAACACCTACGCCTAGTAGATAACCATGTACTCCTCCACGGTCTCGAAATCCACTTATGGGGCTCTTGGTCACCATCACCCTCACGCGAAGCCTTTCTTCGAGTGGGAACACCACAGCATGAAAAATAAACTCCTTATGGGTGGAGAAGAACCCAAACTCTCTTCTTTGATGGTGTAGAGAAAACCAGGTGCCAAATGAACTCTCCAAGAAACAAATATATATGAGGGTACTAGGAATTAAACAATCTAAATGGGTGAAATCATTGTGTTTTTGTGAGACTAAATCATTTAGGAATGAAAACACAAAAAGGAACTTTTCTTCTATTGAATGAATATATCAATCTAAACAAAATAGGCCCTGTCTATATTTTTCTTTTAAAACACAAGAAGCTCTCAATCTAAACAAGAAGCTCTCAATTTTTCTTCTAACTCTTAAAACACAAGAAGCTCCTTTTTCATTGACTCCATCAAACCTCTAAGGCTATCTCTCTTTCCTTCTACATATTCAATCTTCTATCGAAGATCTCTCTCTCTCTCGTGTCCTAAGGTCATCCACTAAAGCACTCTCATCAACGACTTCGTCACACTCCCTTAAACTAGCTTCAAACTTCAAATTAGCCCTTTTTAATTTAATAGATTCTTCATATAATTCTATAAATGCAATTTGAAGTTCACTCTCATCAACCTCTTCATCACATTCACTCTCTTTCTCTTATCCACTCTCAAAACCATTATCTTTTTGGTATTCACAAACAAAGGCCTCAGAAAAGTCATGTAAATGTATATCTTCATGAGAAGATCCAATACTGGTGCTCACATGAGTTGCCATGAATGCTATAAAGTTGCGCTCAATGGAGGATTCGGGTCCCTCTTCCTTATCACTATCATCACTAATGGTGGCATTGTAAGAAATTGGTTGTTTTCCCTCCCTCCTTAGTTTAGTGGGGCACTCTCTCGCCCTATGGCCATAACCCTCACAACCATAACACCTATTTGACTTGTCCCTATTTAGATTTTCATTATAGGTTTTAGAAATATTTTCGGCCTTGTCATGCTTAGATGTTTCAAATTTATTATAATCATTTTTAAGCTTATCTTTATTAAATTTAAGAAATTTTCAAAACTTCCTACCAAACATAGCCATATCCTCCGAGTCCCTATCACTCTCATCATCCACAACTTGTTTTTCCTCCTTTCAGGCTTTCAAAGCAATGCCCTTATCTATTTTCTTTTCATTTTTGGAGGGAAACATATCAAGTTCAGAGGTTTGAAAATCACCTACTAACTTCTCAAGTTTGGTAGAGGGCAAGGTCAGTAAGGAATTTAAAACGGTAACTTTAGGGATAAATCTATCAGGTAGGGACCTTAAATTTTTCTTTGCTACACGATCGTCGGGTATTTTCCTCCCAAATTAAATGATGAATTAACTATATTGGAAAGTCTAGCATAAAATTCATCAAAGGTTTTATTTTGAAGCATTTTGATGGTTTCAAATTGAGGGGTGAGGTTATGGAGTTTCGAAGCCTTAATGACACTCGTTCCCTCGTGAGTGAGTTGTATTATATCCCAAGATTACTTAGAGGTTTCACAAGTCATGATACACCGGAATTCATCCAGTGTAACCGCACTAAAGAAGGCATTTAATCCTCTGGAATTAAAGTTAGCTAATTTTAGTTCATTCTCATTCCAACGCTCAACGGGTTTGGGGACACACTCATTTTCTACCAAACATGTGGGTGGGGACCACCCGATAATGGTTGACTGCCAACCCTCCTGTCTATGGACTTAAGTGTCGATTTCATATGCGCTTTCCAATACGCATAATTTGAACCATCGAAAACAGGAAATTTTGAAAATGGGGAAAATTCCATTTTAACAAAAAAAATTCTAAAAGGATCTCAACGCACTAAATAAGATTTCTTTCTCTGATACCAATTTGATAATCTAAGAAGCCCCCAAATAATTAAAAACTTCTTTAAAAATATTAAATTTCCTTAAATGCGGAATAGGATGGTTCGAATTCTAAACAACACAACAAACAAATTTTAGTTTCTTTCAAATTAAAATTAAACTAAACGAAAAATAAAATAAAATTACTCCAACATAAATTTTCACTTAAATAAAATTAATTCAATCCAAGTCCTAAAATTTGCCTACAATAAGTAACTCATTTTCTATTTAGGCCAAAAAAAAAATTCAAATTAAATTATCTTGACTTGAATTAAATTAATCTAAAGTTCGCCCAAACTAATTTAGTACCAAATTAAACTAAAGTTTGATTAAACCTAATTTTATCTTACTTAACCTAAGCATGCATTCTAAGCGATTTTTGAAAGATAAAAATAAATCACATCCACTACACGATGATGTACGAGGAAAACTCAAATGGGAAAACCCCCGGTCGGTCGGCCTAACATATCCACTAAGTATGGAATTACAATTACAAGACAATACACTTACACCAATAACTTGACTATGTCCTAGACTTTATGCTCCTTCTTGTAAAGACCTCCACCTAGTATATGACCATGGACTCCTCCACGATCTCGTAATCCACCGATGGGATTCTTTGTCACCGTCACCCTCACGCGAAGCCTTTCTTCGAGTGGGAACACTACAACATGCAAAACGAACTCCTTATGGGCGGAGAAGAACCCAAACTCTTTTCTTTGATGGTGTAGATAAAACTAGGTGCCAAATTAAATCTCCAGGTAATAAATATATATAAGGGTACTTGGAAGTAAACAAACTAAATGGGTGAAAGCATTGTATTTTTATGAGACTAAATCGTTTAGGAATGAAAACACAAAAAGGAACTTTTTGGTATGGAATTTTTTTCAATTTTATTCTCTTAGAAACTGTCAAAAGTTATGATGAAAAATGTTCCCACGAAATAGTTAAAAACTGGTACAAAACAAGTGGGTTAGTGGGAGGTTTAAAAAAACTGCAAAAGTAAAAATTGCTCAAAAAGTTTCCCGCGCATGGTCGTTCGAACGATTTTCCCAGGTCGTTCGAACGACAACAGCGAACTCGTTCGAACGACTTTACTAATGATAAGTCAGGGAAAAATTTCAGAGTCTCGTTCAAATTCTCGTTCGAACGACACTTCGAAAAAAAAATCAGAAATTTCCAATTTTCAATTTAAGTCCAAAAACTTTTATACAAAGTTCCAAAAATAATTTCTGAAAATAAAAAGTCATTTTAGACTAAAATTACACCTATAAAATATTCCAAGTCTCCTACATATATAAAAGTGAATTCATAACTTTGGAGACTTTGGAATCCAATTATTGTTGACGTATAAACAAGGCACGAAACTTGGCAATGATGAAGCTTTAAATTTTAGGCCACTACATCCTTAACACAACCTCATCATAGGCTTGGATGGATACAGCTTGACACTTTATCCTATAACTCAAAAAGTTTTGTTCGGAATTAAGCCAATACTACAAATTGACTCGATTGGAAATTTTTCCTTACACTCTTTCTCCATAAACCCATAATACTTGATTTACTATTAATTGAGAATCACTATGTACTTGTATTTGCTCAGATCCAAGAGATGAAGCTATGCCAAACCCTGCTATGAGTGTTTCATACTCTGACTCGTTATTGGAGGCTTTAAATTAGAATCTAAGGGCATATTCTACAGCAATGACATCTGACATGGTGATTATCAAGCCTTCTCCACTACCAGAGGCACATGATGACCTGTCTATGAACATATTAAAGACAAAGGGTCTCCATTGAAG
Organism: Sambucus nigra; assembly: GCA_949130495.1. NCBI lineage: Eukaryota > Viridiplantae > Streptophyta > Magnoliopsida > Dipsacales > Adoxaceae > Sambucus > Sambucus nigra. The sequence goes on from OX422219.1 coordinate 228,870,121, forward strand.
TATATTTATACCAAGGTCCCATAATTGAATAATTTTTTCTGTTGCTCCAAGTTGTAAGAAATTTCCTCTTGTTTGACCGATGATTCTGGTACTTTAATGTTGTGGTCGACCGAATGAATGATAAGGCTATTTTCTATCGGAGTCTGCTCATCTAGTTGAGATAATGATCTCTATTTCCAAGAAGTCTTCTCGATTAGTGGAGATGTGGTCTCTTCTATAAAAGTGTGCTTTGTCTTCTTTCTTATTTATCTCTCTTCCTTAGAATTCTTCTCGACGAGTTTTTCCTTATATGTGAATTCAATAGTGAAATCTGCTACATATTGGCCTTTTATCGTTGTTCTTAATTCATATTATATTTATACTCCCCTAATTCTAGATCCCAGTCTACCTAATTTTTCAAGTTTATGAACAACTTAATGCATCTTTAGCTTACTATAAAACCAAGGAAAATTCCTTCTCGCACTTCAAACACATATTTTATTGGGTTAAGCATCATTCTCTGCTTTTCCAACCATCGAATGTCTGACCCAAGTCTCTGATATGGTTTGAACATATCTTTCTATTGGTGAGCATGTCATCAACGTATACTTCCATGTTTTTATCGATCTTCTCTTTGAACACTTTGTTTACCCACTTCTGCTATGTTGTCCTAGTGTTCTTAAGCCCAAAAGGCATGACATTGTAATAATAGGTACCATGGCTGGTTATAAACCAAGTCTTTTCCTTATCATATGGCTTCATTTTGATTTGATTATAGACCGAGTACACATCCATGAAACTGAGTATCTCATGTCCGACAGTAGCATCAACCAATTATCAATCCTTGGTCAATTATAAGGGTCCTTCAAGAAAGCTTTGTTCAAGTCAGTAAATTCAACACACATATGCCACTTTTCATTCTTTTTCCTAACCATCACTACATTATACAACCAATCTGGGTACTTGACGTACCTAATGAACTTTGATTTTTGTAGCTTCTCTACTTCTTCCTGTATGGTCATGTTCTTTTTTGGCAAAAGATATATCGTTTCTGCCTAATTGTCTTGGAACCCTTTGTTAGATTAAGTTCATGACACATGAATTTTGGATCAATCCCTGATATGTTCTCATTACTCCAAGAGAATACATTATTCCGTTGCCTAAAAAATTAATAAACTCCTTCCCATTGGTAGGGTCCAATGATGAGCCAACCTGGGCCATTTTCTTCGTGTGTTCATTATCCAACACAATCAATTCTAATGCTTCTATGATGTAATACCCCGCCCCGATAAATTAATTAAAGTGTATATAAAATTTTATATGAGGAGAAGCTAATTAAAATTATAAGAAATTGTGGGCAACAAATTGAATTAAATAAGGGAGGTTAAAGTCTAAGTCCCCATTCTCTCAATTGAATTATTGCCTATAGTATTAACAAGAGGAACACACACACACACACAAATATATATATATATATATATATCGAAGGAATTGTGCAGTTGGTTGCTCACTGAGTAATAAAATTATTTATGCCTTTTAAGGGATGGACGACGTTGGGTTAATGCACAGACATAGAAGGATGGGAATGGAAAGGAAATTAATGAACAAAATAAAGGAATTAGGATCTTTTGAAGATGCCATTGTTCTACAGGTCGCTCAAGCAATTGTTAACATCGTTCAAGCGACTGCTAAGGGTTGTTTAAGAGACTGTTATGCTCATTCGAACGACGTCTAATAGGTCTAACTCCCAGTGTGCTGTCAAGCCTCCATTCGTTAATTCCCACTCATGTCAACCTTGGGCTGACCAACTGATGAACTCAAAACCCAGTACATCTAACTTGTGGATTGTGGATGATATGTAAGGTATGAGAGAGAGATTCGTGGTACGGTCGATATGTTGTCACGGGGAGAACCCTCGATCAAAACTTGCATGTCAAGCTCCTAGACCTAGGTTATTATGATCAATATGATAGAGTGTTATATGGCTTGGTGAGTTTCCAATGGTTGTCTATAATAAAGAGAGAGAGAGAGAGACGCTAAACGTTAAAGCCCAATATTGTCATACCTTTATCCCCTATTCTCTATAATTTACCATTTTCTCACTACAAAACAGTCCGCCTCCCATTATTTCATTTAAAGAAGCTAAAACAACATGTAAAGTTGATTGTTGATGATTTTAGAGAAGATGTAGAGGAGGTTTGTCGGAACCTTTGAAGGGGGTTATTTTAAAAGAAGAAAAAAAATACACCATTGGAGATATTTGAAGAGGGTTCAATAGAGCTCGGACTGTTTGTTAGAACTTTTGTGACTCCCTTTAGGGCCACCTTTGGAGGTGGGGGAGTTACCAATCTTCTTCATCACCACCACCATCTTTGTAGAGTTTTCAGGTGGCAAAATCTACTCTTTATATTAGGACTCTTTGTGTATATTGTAGTGTTGTGATTATAAAATATTGAGAGTAGGATCATCATGAATAATTTTGGGTTTGCTATAATCTAAAAATGGATATTTTATGGTAATAAAAATGTGAAAAATATTGTTGTACACGTTTCCTTAATAAATCTGAAAGTAGACATCTTCATGGAACAAAAATGTGCGAAAAATATTGTTGTGCATATTTTCTAATAATTCTGAAAATGGACATTTTTGTGGAAATAAAAATATAGGAAAATATTGTTTGTGTATATTTTTTGATAAACGTGAAAATGGGCATTTTACGAAATAAAATGTATGAAAATGTTACTTTAGCATATCTTCTAGTAAAGGAAAATGATGGACATTTTTATGGAGTAAAAATGTAAGTAATGTCACCTTGGAGTATTTGTAGTGAAAGGAAATAACAAGCATTTTATGAAATAAAATGTTGAGTGATATTCATGTTGTCGAAATATTTATGAAATAAACATTTTCAAGATTTATGAAAAAATGGAGACTTTATAAACAAATTAGTAAATTTGGGGGTTTAAAATGTAAGGGTGTTATTTTATGTGTTAAAGTGACAAGTGTGAAAGTTGGGCAAAAACGGGATATTAAACAAGTGTTAAAGTATTTGAAATGTTAACTTGGAATCATAATGACCATTTTAAGAAAAAACACATGTTAAAGGACCAAATTGCAAGTTTGGCAAATAAAGGGTAAATTGGTAATTTTCTTAAAGTGGAACATTTCTATGGAATAAAAATGTTAAAGAATGTATTTACACCAACGTGTGTGTGAAAATGAATTAAGTCCTAAGAGTGAATGAATTTAGTATAAAGCACACTTGTGTGGATAAGGAACTTAACGAAGAAAAGAAACAATTTTCCAAGTGTTAATGGAACAATGGATGATTAAGTCCGGGTTTTGGCATCCGCCGGGTAAAAGTAAGGAAATTTAATAATGTGAACATTTCTAAAATGTTAAAACACATGAATGGAACTCTAATGACACCAGGATAAAGTAAGAAGGGCACGAAGTCCTTGGGTGAAAAGTCCTAAATCACTGGCCAGAGCATATGGTGCGCATAGCTGGCGGTGTGGAGCCCGCGAAAGTATGCGGTATTGGAAGATTTCGAGAAAAAATTAAATGAAATGAGGAATACGAATCGAGAGATGGATTGTGTGGTGAAGGTGTAAATACAACCTAACTTGAATTAATGCAACAAATATGCCCGTAAAGGCTAAATGGACAAGTTAATGTGTAAACCTACAAATGTCCATAAAATAAGGTAAAATGGTAAATAAGATGGATAAATGGGTGGTTAAGCAACCTAAATGGTGAAGCCCACATCTAACACAAGAGTGTATCGAAAAGGATTTTCAAAGATTAAATGAGTATTTTCTAACATGATGAATGCGGGTGTTGAAATGGTGATTTTCAATAAAAATACTAAAGGATATTTAAATGCTAAAAGGATCAATTTTGGTAAAGGAATGGTGTTACTAAATTAGCTGTGAAGATTTCAAGTGTTGGACCGGGTGTGTTGGATAAAGTGGGAAATGTTAAATATGAACAATTGAACCTTTAATAAGATTAAGGTCAATTATTCTAGGTAAACAAGGTTTTTGAAAATAAATTGATTAATGCATTGTAACATGTATTTTTCAAAGGTATACATATGTAGAGATATACATATTTTCGCTACATGTGGTTGTAGCGTATGAGTATTCCTTTTTGTCGTCCGTTTCTATACTTCTTGTATAAATTCCACTGGGCATAGGCTCACATCCCCACTTTGTTACGGCATGTTGGGAACAATTTTGTATATTGACGGCGTTATACAGGTAAGTATATTTTATTTATGTTTTACGTTAGTAGCTCTGTTTACTTGGACTTCGTGGTGCTTCCCATGTGTCCCTCACATCGTTCAGTTTGAAATTGGAATCTCAAGCTAACAAGTGAAATGTTAATACAAATAAAACTCAACTCACAACATCATTTAGGTTATTTCATTTCATTTCACACCTAACGACTCGATTTAGATCGGGTTGACTACGGGTAACCCATAAATCCGGGTCGGGCATTAGAAATGGTATCATAGATCTAGGTTCAAGGTTCCTTTTGGGAGTGACGTGGTGAGGTTAGTATTGGATCTTTTGATGTCGATATTGGTTTGGTCCAGTCACGGTAGTTAGTGATGGTTTAATTTGTGTTGTTCACAGTAAGGTTAAATAGGTTAGCACGACAAGTAAGTTAGTGCCAAGTGGCACATGATTTCTTTAATTTTTAAAAACTTCTTCATTATGTAGTTGATAAGTTATGGATATCCATGTGAGCCAGTGAGTGGGGACACCGTGGTTTTTAGTGGGAGGTGATTATTTCAACCTTTGACGACATAGTCTTCGAAGATGTTAATAGAGTGTGATGACACCATTAAGCAAGTGGCACCAAATTGTGTATAGTTCACAGTAGAAACTGATAGTTGAAATGTTGTGATTAAGTAACGAGAAATTATGATTTCAAATGAAATCTTATGTGTGACACATACGAGGAGTCCATGTCAATGTTATGATTAGTTAAATCCAATACTTGGGGTGACACCGTGATTGATGGAAATTGGTAGGATGTCGACCTTGTGGAAGAATGCCTTAGTGATTATTAAATATGAGTATATCACATAAGCCTTGAGTGGAGTCACAGAGTGACAATATGGAGTAATGTGTTTGAAAATGTTAGTTATGTAGTAAGAACATATTAGGTCCTTTGGTTTTGGACTTGGACCTAGTGTATCCCGGTTCATGTGCCTTTACTATAATGTGTATTTGGATAATCTTGATGATTGAGGTGACCTAGGAGTAATGCTAAATAGTTGTGGTGACTTGGTGTTAAATAAATGAGTCGTGATGTTTTAGAATAGGACCACTTGCGGCGTCTTTAGGGTGGGCCTCCTCTTGAGAAATACCCGACGTCCCGTGTCGTACCAAAACCTGGATGGTATTAAATTAGAGTTGATGATTGTAGTTTGCGTTGAGAGATAGGATCCTTTGTGGAATTCATAGGCATGGGCCACAGTGTTATTAGGTAATGCTCGATGTCCCGTGTCTTACCAGAAGGCATATAATTGTGTTAATTTGTTGGTTAGCACATATTATTATGTTTACATTATATGAGGTTTACATAGTAAGACATTTGAGATATAGTTGTGGAACACTCTAAGGGGTGCAAAGGATGTGGTCTACTGAGGTTTCCTTCGGGTTAGTGACATGGTTAGGTATGTATACTCGCATAAAAAATTTCTAGAAATGTATAATAAGGTTTATCTAGAGAATTGATTATGCGAATGGTATGCTTCCCTTAGTAATACTGAATTTGAGGTTGTGTACCGTGTGTTACAATGACAATAGTGCCTCCCCTTGAAACCTTTGGATATCATAAACTGCATCAAAGTTCATGTGGTGATATACATTTCATAGTGATAAAACCTTAGGTTGTGTAGCATAGGTCAGGGTATGACTTGTGGTTTCTTGTAATAGTTGTGTAAGCTGTTTAGAGAAATAATTGATTCTTATGTTGTCACCTATGAGGCATTGGGAGTCATTGTTGTACAGAGGACCACTGATGACTATAGTATGATTAGATCATGTTGAATTATGGTAGTGCCTTTAAGTTAGTACTATGACTTTGTTTATAGGCATGTGTCATGATATGACCTTCGAAGATAATTTTAAATATAGGTTGAGCAATGCTAGGTGGTTAACCTAGGAGACTTAGAACACGATGATGTTCATCATGGTATGTAGAGATTGCACTTGAGACGAAGTATTATGCTTAATTATATCACCCACGCGTACTACCTGTATGGCTTAGTATGGTTCTACTCAGAGAAATCATTAAATCTTAGGCATGGTTGATGCTTAAAAGTTAGAGGTGCCAGGAGAGTAATTATAATTTGGGATCATATAGATGGTACTGAGAGTTGTAGCAATGGTATATAAGTTAAATGTTAAACCTGATGCACGTTGTGTTTCACTTGATGAGAGTGATCTCGAAAACTGAGGTTAAGTACCGAGTATTGAAATTTTGGAGGCCTAGGTATGATAGGTCAATGGCTAATGGTAAGTATTAAAATAATGTAAATTCATTTGGTTCAGTTAGTTGTACTTGACAATAATGGGAACGTGACATTAGGCCTAAGGAGGGAGGCCTAGTATTTCAGTTTCCCGAAGAAATTGGTTTTGTGTTCCGTCTGTCCAGCATGGACGAGTGATTAATGATCTGAACTTGTCAGGGTTAAAGGTCCAACATAGGATGTTTGGCAAGGCTAAGGTATTTAACGGGTATTTGTAAGAGTTAAAGGATTTTATATAAATGTCGTGATTTCATACTTCGTATGGTTTAATTTGTTGTTAGAATTTGATTTCTTCCTTTCGGCATGTCAGTCGACTGATTTGTTGCATCTCTTGTGTCTTCTTCGATCCCGGTAGTAAGAAGTTGTTGATCAGTATTATTCGGGTGTGGCGCTGCATAAGCTAAGTAGTGAGATGGGTTAGGCCAGTCGTGGCTGAAGCGTCAAGGTATATGAGTGCTCTTTTCTTTGGAAGCACCTTATTCTACACTAGTTTGTGTGTGGGCATGGTCTCGCGCCGTTGCATGTAGTTTGCATATGTTACTTGATTGCTTTAGGTTAACATGTTTTTTTAGTTAATCGGTGTATCTAGTTACGAGTTGGTCATGAGTTATGAGGTCATGATAAGAGAATATTAGAACCTAATAAAACATTAGGCGATAGTTTACTCTCTATTAATGGCAATTCAAGTTGAGGATGTGATCGCTCATGAATAATGGTGTCGTACAACCTAAGATGACTGTCGCTTCATCAATGCTTTGAATGATTAGAAATGTTTAGGTTGTACTAGCCTAGGCAAGGCGTGATCCAAATTTGTTCAAGGAAATATAGGTTATGAATCCCAATATAGGAATGATCCATAATGATATTTGGAGATGGCACCATATTTGGTAAACATCGAACGTCCCAGAGTTTTGTTAAAATAGACATGTTAGGCATGCAAAAGATTTATTAATAAGTCCTTAAGGCTCGCTGTGATTAGATAAGCAATATTGATTGATGAAATGCAAAGCCCTTGTGTTCTAGACCATAGTGTTAATGATGCCTTAGTATTGGAAGCTGGAAGATGGATTATATGTTTTGATAAACCAAGAATTTCAAGGAAGAAATTCCCTAAGGAGGGAAGTTTGTAATACCCCACTTTGAGAAATTAATTAAAGTGTATATAAAATTTTATATGAGGAAAAGCTAATTAAAATTATAAGAAATTTTTTGGAACAAATTGAATTAAATAAGGGAGGTTAAAGTCTAAGTCCCCATTCTCTCAATTGAATTATTGCCTATGGTATTAACAAGAGTAATCTATATATATATATATATATATATATATATATATATATATATATATATATATATATATATATATATCGAAGTTATTGTGGAGTTGGTTGGTCACTCAGTAATAAAATTATTTATTCCTTTTAAAGGATGCAGAACGTTGGGCTAATGCACAGACATAGAAGGACGGGAAGGCAGAGGAAATTAATAAAAAAAAATGAAGGAATTAGGAGCAACTGAAGACGCCGTCGTTCTACAGGTCACTCAAGCGACTGTTAACGTCGTTCAAGCGATGGATAAGTGTCGTTTAAGAGACTGTTATGCTCGCTCGAACGACGTCTGATAGGTCTGACTCCAGTGTGCTATCAAGCCCCTATTTGTAAATTCCCACTCATGTCAGCCTTGAGTTGACCAACTGATGAAGTCAGAACCCATTATATCTAATTTGTGGATTTTAGATGATATATATGGTACGAGAGAGAGATTCGTGGTACGGTCTATTTGTTGTCTAGGCGAGAACCCTCGATCAAAACATGAGTGTTAAGCTCCTAGAGCTCGACGATTATGATCAATATGATAGAGTGTTATATGGCCTGTTGAGTTTCCAACAGTTGTGTATATTTATGAGAGAGAGAGAGAGACGCTAAATGTTAAATCCCACAATTGTCATACCTTTAACCCATTTTCTCCATAATTTACAGTTTCCTCACTACAAAATAGTCTGCCTCCCATTATGTCATTAAAAGAAGCTACGAAAAAATATGAACTTTATTGTTGGGGGTTTTAGAGAAGATGTAGAGGAGGTTTGTTGGATGCTTTGAAGGGGGTTATTTTTTAAGAAGAAAAAATACACCATTGGAGATATTTGAAGAGGGTTCAATGGAGCTCCCATGGAGGACTATTTGGTGGAAATTTTTTGACTCCCTTTAGGGCCACGTTTGGAGGTGGGGGTGTCACCCATCTTCTTCATCACCACCACCATCCTTGTGGAGTTTTCAAGTGGGATAATGTACTCTTTATATTGGGACTCTTTGTGTATGTTGTAGTGTTGTGATTATTAAATATTGAGAGTAGGATCATCATGAATGATATGGGGTTCTCTATAATAGGAAAATGGACATTTTTATGGTAAAAAAAATGTGAAAAATATTATTGTGCATATTTCCTTAATAAATATGAAAGTAGACATTTTTATGGAACAAAAATGTGTGGAGAATCTTGTTGTGCATATTTTCTAATATTTCTGACAATGGACATTTTTACGGAAATAAAGTTGTAGGAAATATTGTTTGTGTGTATTTTCAAATAAACCTGAAAATGGGCATTTTATGGAATAAAATGTATGAAAATGTTACTCTAGCATATCTTCTAGTAAAGTTAAATGATGGACATTTTTATGCAGTAAAAATGTAAGAAATATCACCTTGGAGTACTTCCACTGAAAGGAAATCACAATCATTTTATGAAATAAAATGTTGAGTGATATTCATATTGTTGAAATTTTTATGAAATAAACAGTTTCAAGATTTATGAAAAAATGGAGACTTTATAAACAAATTAGTAAATTTGGGGGTTTAAAATGTAAGGCTGTTATTTTATGTGTTAAAGTGACAAGTGTGAAAGTTGGGAAAAATCGTGATATTAAACAAGTGTTAAAATGGCTTAAGTATTTGAAATGTTAAGATGGAAACTTAATAACCATTTTGAGAAACTACACCAGTTAAAGGACCAAATTGCAAGTTTGGCAAATAAAGGGTAAATTGGTAATTTACTTAACGTGGAACATTTTTATGGAATAAAAATGTTAAGGAATGTCTTTACACCAATGTGTGTGTGAAAATGAATTAAGTCCTAAGCGTGAATGAATTTAGTATAAGGCATGCGTGTGTGGATAAGGGACTTAAAGAGGAAAAGAAATAATTTTCCAAGTGTTAATGGAACAATGGATGGTTAAGTCCAGGTTTTGGCTTCGATCGGATAAAAGTAAGGAAATGGAATAATGTGAACATTTGTAAAATATTAAAACACATCAAAGGAACTTGGATGACACCGGGATAAAGAAATAAGGGCCCGGAGGTCTTCGGTGAAAAGCCCAAAATCACTAGCCAGCGCATATGGTGCACATAGATGATAGTGTGGAGCCCGCGGAAGTATGCGGTATTGGAAGATTCCCAGAAAAATTTAAATGAAATGAGGAATACGAATCGAGAGATGGGTTGTGTGGTGAAGGTGTAAATACATCCTAACTTGAATGAATGAAACAAATATGCCCATAAAGGATAAATGGACAAGTTAATGTGTAAACCTACAAATGTCAATAAAATAAGGCAAAATGGTAAATAAGATGGATAAATGGGTGGTTAAGCGACCTAAATGGTGAAGCCCACATCTAACACAAGAGTGTGTCGAAAAAGAATTTTCAAAGATTAAATGAGTATTTTCTAACACGGTGCATGCATGTGTTGAAATGGTGATTTTCAATGAAAATACAAAGGATATTTGAATCAATAAAAGGACAAATTACAGGAAATGAATGGTGTTGCTAAATTAATTGTGAAGATTTCAAGTGTTGAACTGGGTGTGTTGGATAAAGTGGGAAATGTTAAATATGAACAATAAAAACCTTCAATAAGATTAAGGTTAAATTAATATGGGTAAACAAGGTTTTCGAAAATAAATTGATTTATGCATTAGAACATGTATTTTTCAAAGGTATACATATGTGGACATATACATATTTTCGCATGCATGTGGTTGTAGCGTGTGAGTGTTCCTTTATGCCATTCATTTCTATACTGCTTGTATAAATTCCATTGGGCATAGGCTCACATCCCCACTTTGTTATAGAAAGTTGGGAGAGGTTTTGTATTTTGAGGATGTTTTATAGGTAAGTATATTTTATTTATGTTTTACATTAGTATCTATGTTTACTTGGACTCAGGGGTGCTCCCTATGGGTCCCTCACATTGTTCATTTCAAAATTGGAATCACAAGCTAACAAGTGAAATGTGAATTCAAATTAAACTGGACTAGGAACATCATTTAGGTCGTTTCATTGCACTTAATGCCTAACGAGCCGGTTCAGACCGGGTTGACTACGGATAACCCTTAAATTCGAATTGGGGCATTATAAATGGTAGCAGAGCTTTTTAGGTTCACGGTTCCTTTCGGGAGTGATGTGGAGATGTCGGAAGTGGATCTTTCGACGTCGATATTGGTTTGGTCCAGTCACGCTAGTTAATGACGATTTAGTTCGTTTCCTTAACGGTAAGGTCAAAGAGGTTAGCACGATAAGTAAGTTATTGACAAGTGGCACATGAACTAGTTAATTGTTAAAAATTACTTCCGAAAATTCTGATTAGGTAGGTAATAGGTTACGAATGTCCATGTGAGCCAGTGAGCGGGGACACCGTGGTTTCTAGTGTGAGGTGGTTGTTTCAACCTTTGACGATATTGTGTCTTCGAATATGTTAATAGAGTGTGATGACACCATTAGGAAAGTGGCACCAAATTGTGTATAGTACGCAGTATAAATCGATAGTTAAAATGTTGTGATTAAGTAACGAGAAATTGTGATTTCAAATGAAATCTTAAGTGCGACACATATGAGGAGTCCATGTTAATGTTATAATTAGGTAAATCTGATCCTTGGGGTGACACCGTGATTAATGGAAATTGATAGGATGTCGACCTTGAGGAAGAATTCCTTAGTGATTGTTAGCCTATGAGTGTATCACACAAGCCTTGAGTGGAGTCACGGAGTGACAAGAAGGAGTAATGTGTTTGATAATGTTAGTTCCTTAGTAAGAACATATTAGGTCCTTTGGTTTGGGAATTGAACTTAGTGTATCCCAGTTAATGTGCCTTGACTATAATGCGGGTTTGGATAATCTTGATGATTGAGGAGACTTAGGAGTAAAGCTAAATAACCGTGGTAACGTGGTGTTAGATAAATGAGTCGTGATGTTTTAGAATGGGACCCCTTGAGGCATCTTTAGGGTGGGCCTCCTCTTGAGCAGTACCCGACGTCCCGTATCCTACCAAAACTTGGATGATATTAACTTAAGGTTGGCGATTGTAGTTTGGCATTGAGAGATAGGATCCCTTGTGGCGTTCGTAGGCATGGGCCCCAGTGTTCTAAGGTAATGCTCGACGTCTCGTGTCTTACCAGAAGGCATATAATTTTGTTAATTTGGAGGATTTCACATAATATAATGTTTATATAGTATGAGGTTTACATAGTAAGGAATTAATAGTGGCTGAACACTCTTAGGGGTGCAAAGTATGTGGTCTAGTGAGGTTGCCTTTGGGTTAGTACCATGGTTAGGCATGTAAATTCACATAAAAAATTTCTACAAATGTACAATAAGGTTTATATGGAGAATTGATTATGCGAGTGGTATGCGTCCCTTCTTAATAGTGAATTTGAGGTTGTGTATTGTGTATTAAAATGAAAATAGTCCTTTAATAATAGTGAATGTTGAAACCTAGTGCGCGTTATGTTCCACTTGATGAGAGTGATCTTGAAAACTTAGGTTAACTATCGAGTATTGAAATTTTTTAGGCCTAGGTATAATAGGTCAGTGACTAATGGTAAGTGTTAAAATAATGTAAATTTATTTGGTTCAGTTGGTTGTACTTTCTAATAATGGGAATGTGTCATTAGTCCTAAGGAGGGAAGCCTAGCATTTCAGTTTCCCGAAGAAATTGGTTTTGTGTTCCGTCTGTCTGGCATGGACGGATGATTCGTGGTCTGAACTTGTCAGGCTTAAAGGTCCAAGACAAGATGTGTGTCAAGTCTAAGGTTTTTAACGGGTATTGGTAAGAGTTAGAGGCTTTTATATAAATGTCTTGAGTTCATACTTCGTATGGCTTAATTCGTCGTTAGAATTTGATTTCTTCCTTTTGGCGTGGTAGTCGCCTGATTCGTTGCGTCTCCTATGTCTTCTTTTATCCCGGTAATAGAAAGCTATTGTTCAGTATTATTCGGGTGTGGTGATGAGTATGATCAGTAGTGAGATTGGTTAGGCTGATCATGGCTGACGCCTGATGGTATATGAGTTCGTTTTTCTTCGAAAGCACTATATTCTACACTAGTTTGTGTGTGCGTGTGGTCTCGCACCGTTGCATGTGATTTCCATATGTTACTTGATTGCTTTAGGTTAACATGTTTTGTTAGTTAACCGGTATAGCTAGTTACGAGTCATGAGTTACGAGGTCATAATTTGAGAATATTAAGAATATTAGAACCTTATAAAAGATTAAGCGCCAGTTTACACTCAGTTAAGGGCAGTGCAGGTTGAGGATGTAATCGCTCATGAATAATGGTATTTTGCAACCTATGATGACTGTCGCTTAATCATTGATGTGCATGATTAGAAATGTTGAGTTTGTACTAGTCTAGGCTAGGCGTGACCCAAATTTGTTCAAGTAAATGTAGGTTGTGAATCCTAACGTAGGAATGATCCATAAATATGAGTTCATTGGAGATGGTACCATATTTGGTACACATCGAACGTCTCGAAGTTTTGTAAAAATAGACATGTTAGGCATGCTAGAGATTATTAATAAGACCTTAGGGCTCACTGTGATTAGATAAGTAATAGTGATTGATGAAATTCAAAGCCCTTGTGTTCTAGACCATAGTGTTAATGATGCCCTAGGATTGGGAGCTGGTAGCCGAATTATAAGTTGTGATAAACCAAGAATTTCGAGGATGAAATTCCCTAAGGATGGAAGATTGTAATACCCCGCTAGGATAAATTAATTAAAGTGTATATAAAATTTTATATGAGGAGAAGCTAATTAAAATTATAAGAAATTATGGGCAACAAATTGAATTAAGTAAGGGAGGTTAAAGTCTAAGTCCCTATTCTCTCAATTTAATTATTGCCTATGGTATTAACAAGAGGAATATATATATATAAATATATATATATATATATAATATATATATATATATATATATATATATATATGGAATTGTGGAGTTGATTGGTCACTGAGTAATAAAATTACTTATGCCTTTTAAGGGATGTGCGACGTTGGGCTAATGTACAGACGTAGAAGGACGGGAAGGTAGAGGAAATTAATGAACAAAACGAAGGAATTAGGAGCTGCTGAAGACGTCGTCGTTCTACAGGTCACTCAAGCGACTGTTAACATCGTTCAAGCGATTGCTAATGGTCATTTAAGAGACTACTATGCTCGCTCGAACGACGTCTGATAGGTCTGACTCCAGTGTGCTATCAAGCCCCTGTTCGTAAATTCCCACTCATGTCAACCTTGTACTGACCAACTGATGAAGTCAGAACCCATTATATCTAACTTCTGGATTGTAGATGATATGTATGGTACGAGAGAGAGATTCATGGTACGGTCGATTTGTTGTCTAGGGGAGAACCCTCGATCAAAACTTGCATGTCAAGCTCCTAGAGCTCGACGATTATGATCAATATGATAGAGTATTATATGGCCTGTTGAGTTTCCAACAGTTGTGTATATTTAAGAGAGAGAGACTCTAAATGCTAAATCCCACTACTGTCATAGCTTTAAACCATTTTCTCCATAATTTACAGTTTCCTCACTACAAAATAGTTTGCCTCCCATTATGTCATTAAAAGAAGCTACAAAAACAAATGAACTTTATTGTTGGGGGTTTAGAGAAGATGTAGAGGAGTTTTGTTGGATGCTTTGAAGGGGGATATTTTTGAAGAAGAAAAAATACATCATTGGAGATATTTGAAGAGGGTTCAATGGAGCTCCCATGGAGGACTATTTGGTGGAACTTTTGTGACTCCCTTTAGGACCACCTTTGGAGGTGGAGGAGTCACCCATCTTCTTCATCACCATCACCATCCTTGTAGAGTTTTTAGGTGGGATAATCTACTCTTTATATTGAGACTCTTTGTGTATATTGTAGTGTTGTAATTATTAAATATTGAGAGTAGGATCATCATGAATAATTTTGGGTTTGCTATAATCTGAAAATGGACATTTTTATGGTAATAAAAATGTGAAAAATGTTGTTGTGCATATTTCCTTAATAAATCTGAAAGTAGACAATTTTATGGAACAAAAATATGTGGAAAATATTGTTGTGCATATTTTTAATAATTCTGAAAATGGAAATTTTTCTGGAAATAAAAATGTAGGAAAATATTATTTCTATATATTTTCTAATAAACTTGAAAATGGGCATTTTACGGAATAAAATGTATGAAAATGTTACTCTAGCATATCTTTTAGTAAAGGAAAATGATGGGCATTTTTATGGAGTAAAAATGTAAGCAATGTCACCTTGGAGTATTTGTAGTGAAAGGAAATAACAAGCATTTTATGAAATAAAATGTTGAGTGATGTTCATGTTAATTACGAATTACACATTTTCAATATTTATGAAAAAATGGAGACTTTAGGAACAAATTAGTAAATTTGGGAGTTTAAAGTCTAAGCGTGTTATTTTATGTGTTAAAGTGACAAGTGTGAAAATTAGGCAAAACCATGATATTAAACAAGTGTTCAAATGGCTAAAGTATTTGAAATGTTAAGCTGGAAACTTAGTGACCATTTTGAGAAATACACCTGTTAAAGGACTAAATTGCAAGTTTGGTAAATAAAGGGTAAATTGGTAATTTATTTAAAGTGGAACATTTTTATGGAATAAATTTTTTAAGGAATGTCTTTACACTAATGTGTGTGTGAAAATGAATTAAGTCCTAAGTGTGAATGAATTTAGTATAAAGCACGCGTGTGTGGATAAGGGACTTAAAGAGGAAAAGAAACAATTTCCAAAGTGTTAACGGAACAACGGACGGTTAAATTTGGGTTTTGGCTTCGACTAGGTAAAAGTAAGGAAATGGATTAATGTGAACATTTGTAAAATATTAAAACACATCAAATGAACTCTGGTGACACCGGGATAAAGCAAGAAGGCCACAGAGCCCTTGAGTGAAAAGACCTAAACCACTGGCCAGAGCATATGGTGCGCATAGCTGACGGTGTGGAGCCCGCGAAAGTATGCGGTATTGGAAGATTTCGAGAAAAAATTAAATGAAATGAGGAATACGAATCGAGAGATGGATTGTGTGGTGAAGGTGTAAATACAACCTAACTTGAATGAATGCAACAAATATGCCCGTAAAGGCTAAATGGAGAAGTTAATGTGTAAACCTACAAATGTCCATAAAATAAGGTAAAATGGTAAATAAGATGGATAAATGGGTGGTTAAGCGACCTAAATGGTGAAACCCACATCTAACACAAGAGTGGGTCGAAAAAGGATTTTCAAAGATTAAATGAGTATTTTCTAACACGGTGCATGCGTGTGTAGAAATGGTGATTTTTAATGAAAATTCTGAAGGATATCTGAATGAATAAATGGATAAATTTCGGTAAAGGAATGGTGTTTCTAAATTAAGTGTGAAGATTTCAAGTGCTGATCCGGATGTATTGGAAAAAGTGAGAAATGTTAAATATGAACAATGAAAACCTTTAATAAGATTAAGTTAAATTAATCTGGGTAAACAAGGTTTTTGAAAATAAATTGATTAATGCATTGGAACATGTATTTATCAAAGGTATACATATGTAGAGATATAAATATTTTTGCATGCATGTGGTTATAGTGTGTGAGTATTCCTTTCTGCCGTTTGTTTCTATACTACTTGTATAAATTTCGCTGGGCATAGGCTCACATCCCCACTTTGTTAGGGATGGTTGGGAGCGCTTTTGTATTTTGAGGGCGTTTTACAGGTAAGTATATTTTATTTATGTTTTACGTTAGTTACTCTGTTTACTTGGACTCCGGGGGTGATCCCCATGGGTCCCTCACATAGTTCATTTCAAAATTGGAATTGTTAGCTAATAAGTGAAATGTTAATTCAAATAAAACTGGACTAGCAACATCATTAAGGTTATTTTAGTGCACTTCACACCTAACGACTTGAGTCAGACCGAGTTGACTACAAGTCACCCATAAATTCGGGTTGGGACGTTACATATGACTTGTCCTTTGACTAGCTCAGCCTTTTCACCTAGATCCAATGTTTCAATCTAGTAGGTGGTTGTCAGTTTCTTCTATTCCTCCTATTCAACTGAGGTGCAGTACCATTTTCTAGCTTCAACTTGATTCCTTTTAACTAAGTCGAACGCATAATGGGTGGGGAAGTTTAAACACTGATGAACGGTTGAAGTTACTACTTATAATTTATTCAAACCAAATCTGTCGAATATAGTATTATATGTCGATTTAACATTCTTTTTTAGAACAAAGAAGCGGACCATCTTAGTTTGACAAGTCGAACAGACACCAATCATTATTTCTAGACTAATTATTCCCAGGGGATAAACCTTTTCTCCCAATAAACTAATGAGGGTATTGTGATAAGCTTCAAGTTTACTATCTCGTAATCCCAAACCTTTGAGGCAATTGTAGAATACGACATCAACCGATCTTCCATTGTTGATTAAAACTCTAGTCATATGTCCTTCATGTACCATCATCATGTCATCCAGGGTGTCATCATGAGGATAAATCACTCCTAATAGATCATCTTTGGAGAATCCAATTACCAAACAATTATTTTTTATTTTCTTCAAACGAATGTCTATATCACTGGTCAGGCTAATCTGCCTAATGTAGGTATAGGACTTTACCTCATTGAGGTAGCTTTCCTTTATACTATTTCATTTCCTCCGCTAATGTGACCTCCTGTTGTAAAGTTACATAAAAAATAGATCATATTTACCTCTCGCACAAGCTCCTTAGACCTAATCGGCAAGTCCGAGTCATCTTCAGAATCATCATCTCTCCCTCTTTTCTTATCATCTCCTCTTCTATAAGGGGATTCTAATCGCATCTTGGGTTCTTTCTCGTCCTTGTGATTTGTTATGCTTCCCTTTTCCATAAACTTTGACAATTTTCCTCTTCTAATTAAGTTCTCTTTCTCATTCTTCAAGGTTATGCAGTTCTCAGGGGATTTCAATTTTCAGACCATTTTAGGTCTCTACTTCCACGAATATCTTCCAAAATATGGTGGTTACTAATAGTCAGAGGGTTGTATTCATTATATCCCTTTGGCTTCTCCACCTATCTATCTTTTTTCTCTTTCTTCTCTGAGCTCTTATTGGCCTTAGTCTTGGAACTTCTAGTCTTTTTAGTAGCCATATCTTCCTTTGTGTTCATAATTTTACCTTCTTTGTCCAGTAGTTCCGTCATAGTTTTTTATGGATCCTTAGCCAGTGCATAATATAACTTCTTGGGTAGCAGGCCACGCATTACTGTAGTGATCTCCATATTTTTATCGTAGTCATTAACCTCTATCTTCTCATTATGGAAGTGGTTAATGTATTTGTAAATGGTTTCGCTGACTTTTCGAAGAACATTTAGAAGATGGGCTACCCTTTTCTCCGGCTTGGTTCCAAAGTAGAAATTATTGACGAACAAATCAACCAGCTATTGAAAGTTAAATATTTGACCTCGTGCAAATTATTCTACCAGATTTGTGGCGACCCGGTGATTGTATTGGAGAACGATCAGCAACACATCTACTAAAAAACTAAATAGATGTCGACAACAGATTGGTATAGTTCCATGCATAGCACTTGATCAATTTTGCAAATATAGTTCAGAGTTACCACAGGTGGCTTGAACTTAGCAGGTATAAGAGAATCCACAATAAAAGGTACAAATGGTGACTCTTTAAAAAAATTTCTTTGTATTGGATTTTTTATTTGGTTATTTCCACAAATGATCCTCTAGTCATTAGATTTCTCATTTCCATAGTTGGTCAACTAAATTAGCCTTTACTAAGATGGTTTTGGCTACTTAGTTACTATTTTGTGCTGATATGTCTTCATACGAAGTCTGATCAACTTGTACTGACCCCTGTACGCTCATCCTTGACCTGATCGAACCTTCTCGATGATCTCCAAACCCTTTAGAATATCTATGATGTCGCCCTCTCACTTCTTGGGTACCTATCTAATCAAATGCGGAGCCGCTACTCAACCTTTCCAATAACGTAGGCCTCTCTTTGGAGAAGGATAACTAATCTTAATGATCAGTTATCCTGAAGGACTAGGTGGCTCCTGGGTGATATGATCTTATATCTTATGATCTAGAGTATCTAAATCTGATCCATTCCTTTTGGGATACACAGTTCATCCTTGTAGGGTTTAACAACACCCATTCGTGATGGGTTAGTTCCTAATCTCTGTTGGGGAAGAAGGCATAATTTCTCCTCTCTCATTAGAGGGTTCCCTTCCATATAGCATGATAAGATATGATCCAGACCTATTTTGACCGTCCTGGAGTGTCTGAGTAAGTTGCTTCATCGTCTCCTGCATTACCTATTGGCCTTTGGCTATGCTCATCAAAATTCCTTATAAATCCCCCGTCCTTAAAGGTGTGGAGGGAGAAAAGTTTTTATTCACCCATTTACTTTCTGTATTGTCCCCTATTTCCCACAATAAGGAGCTATTAGGTGAATCTAAATAAGAAACAACAAATGGTTTGTCTAGTCATTCCCAGAAATGACACCAGTATGTTAATGTTTAAAACTAGTAATATAATATTTCTAAGTATGAGATACAAATTATAAATAATAAACTATAACGTACATAGAAGAAAATAATTCAACCTTGAGAGAGATGAGAGGTAGAAAATGAGATAAGAAATTAATGTGGTTTAGCCCAATAAGGTACATAGATCTAAAAGTGCAGTGTTTTGTTCTATTAGAAATGGGTACAAGCTTTCAAGAATATCTCTAGGGTTTTGTCTATGCCTTTTTCTTCATATCCCTATTATGAGATATGGGGTGATATTTATAGTGGGAGTGAGAAGAAAAATAGGTGGAATGCCTTTATAAGTCATGCAGTTACATCATTCTAAATTCTAGTTGACAACTAATGATGAGACAATAGTAGGTAGTTAAAAGGATTAACCCACATATGTATAAAGACAAAACTGTACATATTCCCACGCGTGGTTCATATATATGCTTAATAGTCTTAACTATTGGTGGTTGTCCAAACAACCGACCAAGGAAAATCACCTATCCGACCAAAGTAATGACATTCGGATAATGTTCACTGAGAATTTCATGGTAACGGGTGTCATAAATTCATATGTCCATATCATACTATAGTTTTACGTTACAACATAGATTAACATAAGAAAGGCGATTTGAAGAGATTCTATGAGTGTGAGGGGAAGGGTCAGTAAGCCTATGAGTGTGCTACTAGGCTTAAGAGACAGGGAAAAGGATAAACTGCTTATATTTCCACTCTAAGCGATAGCGATGTTGAGTTGGTGGATTACGAGGATGAATCACTACATGGACGTAACTTAACTGCATTAATGGCAAGTCACGTTGTCACTTCAAGTAGGTCACACACCGATGAGGTTGTTTCCAAATGTGACAAACTTGACAATGTGTCAAACCATTATGGAGAAAGTGAGGGTGATTATTTAAGTGAGGGAGAACGTGGCCTCCAAATGCGTACACCGAGTCATTAAAAACCAAAAGGCAAAATAAAAATTTGGCTCTTAAAAATTGTTATCTTTAGAAAAAGAATTGAAGATTAATAGGGGGAGAGAGTGAGATCTCGGTTATGATTTCTTTGAGTGAACAATTTATTTTGATGTAGAAGGAAAAGTGCTACTTGACCAACAAAGTGGATAGTCTTATGAGAGATCTTCAAGCATTATTGGAGACTTGTGATAAACTTTAAGACCATGTTTCCCAACTCGAGAAAGATCTCGAACGTGCCTGGAAGGTCAAAGTTACTTTATAGGATACATTTAAGAAGGATGGAAAGATGTTCCTATGTCCCATATTAGGTTTTAAATAGATGTAAGGGATATGTTACGATGGTGAATTTAATTCCCATAATGCACCCGAGTTGGTTCCCATGTTTGTGATGGATCCGTATGGGCCTCAACCTAACCTACCAAGGAGAACTCATCCTAGGCATTTTAAATAAGGTTGACCCCAAAAAATCTATGTTTGTACCTATTGCAAATGAAGAGGTCACCTTAGGAAATTTTTCTATAAGGTAGGAAGAGTTTGTCACACACATGCTCCAACACACCATTATAGCGACTTTGCTAGTCTTAGAGAGCGAGTTGAGTTTTTAGTCACGACTTCTAAAATCTTAAAGGAATAATTTCAAATGATGTCTACACTTTTCTAGGACACTTACAACACTATGATTAGAGAAAAAAATGATAAAGGAAAACAAAAGGTTACCTCATCTTGGGTACCTAAAAATGAAAAAAAAAAACTTGCGTTCACGTTGCTCTTATGGTTCAAGATACTTCTCAATGGTATGTTTATAGTGGGTGCTCTAGTCACATGACTTGCGAGAAGTCATATTTTACCAACCTTATACATTGCAAGGAAGGAAAAGTCACCTTTGGAGATAGGAGTAGGTCTAGTATATTAGGATGATATTGTGCGGAGACACCTATTTTCCTAATCTAGACAATGTGTTGTTTGTTGAAGGGTTGAAAATAAACTTTATTGACATAATCCAAATTTGCAATGCTAAGTTTGCGGTAAAGTTTGACTAGTCAGAGTGTAACATTTATGATCAATTCGGTGATGTTTTTCTACGAGGTATGAGGACTATCGATAATTTTTACAGATTCATTATCAAGTCCTCTTTAGTGTGAAATAATACTAATCTCTTCACCATGGACCTTTGATACCAACGACTAAATTGCATTAATTTTATAGATCTTGAGAGACTAATCAAGAAAGACCTAGTTTTTGGCTTACCATCGTTTGGAAAACCAACTTCCTTGATTTGTGTTCCTTACCAATAAGGGAAACACATCAAGAGTCCCCATAGGAAGTTTAATACAATTAGCACATCTCATGTTTTAGAGATGATACACATAGATCTTATGGGTCCCATGCGTACAGAGAGAATTGGTGGTACGAAGTCCATCCTAGTGTTGATTGTTGACTTTTTGAGATATTCTATAGTTGAATTTCTTAGAGAAAAGTTCGATATTGTTGAGTTCCTAACAACCACGTGTCATGTTTAACAAAATCAACATGGTGTCACAATCAATCAGAATCATATTGACAATGACATTAAATTTAAAGAAGCCGGGGTGGATAGAATTTGTGATGAAGTTGGCATCAAACATAAGTTTTTGGTCGTTCGTACTCCTCTGCAAAATGGGGTTCTTGAGAGGAAGAATTGAACAATTTAATAGATGCATAGTTCCATGATTCTTGGAACAATCGTGCCTAAACATTATTGGACGGAGGCGGTTAACATCGCATGCCATATGGTGAATAGTTTCTATCTTCGTCCTCACACACTTCGCAATCCATATGAGTTATATATAGAGAAGAAACCTACCTTATCATATTTTTGTGCTTTTGAGAGTCCTCCCTATATCTTTAGAGATAGAGAGATCACTTAGGTAAGTTCAACCCTAGAGGTGACGAGGGAATATTTTTAAGGAATTTATCATCTAGTCGAGCTAGTATGGTCTTTAACATTAAAAGTGACAAGGTCATGGAATTGATACATATCATGAATAGAGGCGATTCGAGGTATACATTTATTGATCCTGGACCTATGAATGAGAACAATGCACCTCCTGGTGACGATCTCATTGTTACCCACACAAACACGATGGACCCCACTCTTGATATAGAGGATACACCCTCTTGGGTTTGAAAGAGTCATGACCCTTTCGACATATTAGGTAATCACACACTATGTGTCAAGACTCGTGCTCAAATAGAAAATGTGGTTAGCCACGTTTTCTACACTTCCACAGTAGAGCCCAAGAATGTGAAGGAAGCACTTAAGCATGAGAATTGAATATGTGTTATTCAAGAGGAGTTGCTTTAATTTTGGAAGAATGATGTCTGGGAATTAGTCCCTCGACCTAGAGAGACTAATGTGATTATTACCAAGTGGGTGTATAAGAACAAGATGGGTGAGAATGGTACCATTATTTGCAATAATTCTAGATTGGTCACTCAATGTTACACACATATTGAGGATGTAAACTTTGATAATATATATTTTCTTCTATTCCTAGGCTTGAGTTCGTCCGCTTATTCCTCGCCATAGCATGTCATATACAGTTTAAGATATACCAAATGGATATCAAGAGTTCCTTCCTTAACAGAATTATTTAGAAAGAGATTCAAATGGAATAACCAAAGGGGTTTGAAGACCCAAAGCACCTGGGACACATCTTTTATCTAAAAAAGGCCTTATATGGTTTGAAGCAAGCAACTCATGCTTGGTATGAAAGACAAAATTCTTATCTCTTACATAGTTCATTCAAGATAAGGGAGCTATCTTGGTTGCCCAAGTTTATGTGGATGACATAGTCTTTGGATCCACGTGTTCCAAATATTCTCAGACTTTTGAGGAGGAGATGAAGAGTGAGCTTGAGATGGGCATAGCTGGTGAACTCACATTCTTTTTAGGTCTCCAAGTGCATCAACTCAAGAATGGGATATTTATATATCAATCTAAATATGATAGGGATCTAGTTAAAAAGTTTGATTTGAACTTCGCTAAGCACTCTTGCACACCCATGAATTCCTCAATAGAGCTTAGCAAAGAGACATGGAAGTTGGGCAAAAATCAACATTTTTCAATCATAAATGGAATGAACCAACTAATTTTATCAAAGAATAATAACATACCGATACACTATACATCAATTTTAGTTAGAGAAAAGGGAGTTATCATTTTCATGAGAGAATTGCACAATTGTGATAGCAAATAAGAATCCCATATAAAGGAATAAAACTGAAGCTATTGAGGAAAATTGAAAGTTTTACATGAGTCAATAAAGGTTTACATAGATACGCTGCTGCTTGGAGTTCGAAAACGATAAGACTTCTAGGTTCTCTGCGTTTTTACCTAGGGCCGCTGAGAGTTTAGGAAGGGAGTAGTGCATTTGTGGATGTTTTTACCCTAACTAAACTACACCGTTTTGTTATAGCTTTTGCACATGTACCCCACCTCTGGCCACGAATCCGTAAATTCCTCGTAAAATGAGTGTTGAAATAATGCGGGAAAGACTCACGCCAAAATTTTGGAACTTTTACGACCAAACAATTTTCTCGCTGAAACCATTCACTATTTGCCCAATCTCTATGTGATTTTTTTGTAAAATCGTCGCCAAATAAAACATTTGATGAGGATATTTAATTCCTCGCTAAAAAATTAGTCGCCCAATAATGATTTTCTTGTAGTGAGTTAAATGTCATATCTATTTATGAATTCACACATGTCAAATGGTTATAACTATTCATGAATTGACACATGCTTTTTTTCATTTATTATGCTCTTTCTCCTATATTTTCTTTTAAATATTATAAACTCTTCAACATTTTCTTTAAGAACTTATACATTATAATCATTCTTAACGATGTAAATATTATAATATGCTACTAATACTCTATGAAATCATAAACTATAGTTAGACCATCTTCAAACCAGTATACATTTTATTTTGCCTCAATGCCAAACCAAGGTTTCTCTAAAGAGAATGCAAAACTATTGGTGGGGTGATACTTGAATTACCGTGAGATGGGGAAGATGCACTTCGAGTATTGTGGTAGCACTAACATGACAACTAGGCTCGAAAAAATGGACGTTTAAAAAGGAAACCATCCGTAACTTGTCCACTAAAATTGGTTTGGGTCCTATTTTTTTCTTTTTGGGTTTAAATAGTTTGGGTGATTTGCGGTTCAGTTTCGGGTAAGCCCAAAAGCTCTTCAATAAACCTAAAACCCCCAAAACATACACTTGTTTCATTACTTCAATAAGCCTATCATCTCAACAAAACCTAAATGACTTTTTTTCCTCTCAAAACCCCTCATTCTCAGTCGTAACTAGAGCAGAAAATCATCCCATTTCTGATCAAAACTTGTTGCTGCACATCAAAACACTTAAAACTAGAAGATGTTGCTCCTCTCTATATTAATCCCCCATAGGCTAGAAAACCCGACTTGTTCATCAACTTCAATTCGATCCCTCTTCATTTTTTATTGCTCGGGATTTTTTTTTAATAAATCACGTGAAAATTTGTCATAACAAATCAACCAAATATGCATTCGCTAGCGGCAATATTAGTATAAGTTGGAAACTTTTTCTAATGTGAATATTATCTAATGTACCCGAAACTTAAAAATTGAGAAAAATTTCTTATTTTCCATTGCATTTAAGTCTTTCGAACATGTTAGAACACATCGAGTTTACCCAAATTAGACATAACATATATAATTCATTCAAAAGTGTATTTAATTCAGCAAAACACCTCTAAATAAATTCGACTTGTGAAATAGAATCCAAGTTGGTCCAAAAAATAAAAAAGATAAATTTCAAGTAATTCCCAAATGATTCTTAATTTGAGACTGATAAAATTATTTTTGAAAATATAAATAACTTTGGGAAACTTAAGAACAATCTATGCTCAAACATAATAATTGTTTAAAATAATTTAATGTTTTTTCCAAGTAGGAAAAATCTAATATTAAAAAATAAAATATATTAGTGTCAGACAGTTTTTTTTCTAAGAAGAGTAGTCAACATTGCCTCGTGGGCGGTCAATATAATTTCAAAATTACAAGATAGATATATGTATTATTTTCCCTAGTGCACATTGTCTTGGGCAGACGTAATTTTATTGTTGACACGTGTTGACAGTTGACTAGTCATGGGACAATATAGCCACCACGACTATATAAGAGGCCGTCCACGTGACAATTTCCTGGGGCTCAATTTCAAATCAAACTAACCCAAGATCTTTCTCATAACATTGCTGCCACTTGAGCCCGAAGAAATCATTTTTATGTTACACGAATATTTCAATACCCAAACTATCAAAGTTAGACTCGTAATCCCTTATATTCTTAGCCCATGCCTTATTTTTCAGATACCAAGAATTTCCCTCAATGATTCCTGAGTAAAAAATCGTTTGTCCAACACTAACGTTGAATGGTGCCATATATTCCCTCAGTTCTCTGGTCAGCAAAGCCTCCTGCAATACCATCCCTTAAAACATTATAAGTAGGTCACCATGCATGCCTGTCTATCACAACATACAATCCAATTCCTCTGTTTCTTTTCTCTATCTCTTTCACACGCACACATACACAGATACATTTTGCAAAATGGCTAAAGGACTTGAGCCTCTCAGTTTCTTTTTCATTGTTCTATTGCTCAACTCCATTTTTGTTGCAACCAATGCTAGACCTATAGATAACATGAAGTTTCGTAGCTCAACTGGAGAAAGTATCGAAGGGTTATTTGATCGGTTTTCTCTGGGTGCAGTTAAAGATGGTCCCAGCCCGGGTCAAGGACACAAGTTTACAAACGGTCAGACACTTGGAGGAATTAAGAACTCCGGCCCAAGCCCTGGCCAGGGAAACAAGCATGTTACTGGCACAAACCACTGACATGCGTCTAGCAATTTATATGATTCTCTCACCCCCTTTCTCTTTCTTTTCTTCTATTATTCTTATTCTTTAATATCTTCTTATTGTGTCCTTAATCTATGATACATGTAGCTGTTGGACACCAGTAACTGGTGGATTCTTTGGAGGGTTTTCTCGGGATGGATATTAAGTATTTAAGGGTGTGTTTGATTACAAAGTTGAAAAATTGTTGGAAAATATTTTATTTTGATGAGAAGTTGAAAAATGAGTGAAAAATATATAAGTTTTTGGTCTTACTTTTATTTATTTTTTATGGAAAACAATTCTTTAGTTGGTGGATAATAAATATTTTTCACTAAAAATGAGGTTTTGAATGGAACACTTGGTATATTCATAAATATTATTTCTATCTAACTAGTTTGCAACCAAGGTAATGTAAAGGCAAAACATGAGTCAAACAACTATTTTTCATGAAAAAAAATTCTATGCCAATAATGTAATTTTATGTGTACCTGGATGTAGAGAGAATGTGCTCCTATAATGTATTCGCAGAATAAAATAGAAGAAAATCTTGAAAATGAAGTAATAAATGGAATTTTCAAATATCTTTATTATTATTAAATAGTGATTATGTATGGTGAAGGAGAAAGAGTGAAAAAATATTTATTAATTGCAGTGATATAATTTGTTTTGTATATGTATTAATTTAGTGAAAACCAAACACAAGACATAAATTTGACTTTGAATCATAATTTCCATATGATTACGGGTTTAAACGAATTCAGAAATAAAATTTAGGCAAGTGTTAAACACTCTTGTACAATTTTTCTCCCACTATGGTGCTTTATGATTTCTTGGCGCTCTATCTCCTATAGTGATACAACAATCTTCTCTTGTAATAGTAGCACTCAAAATTTCAAGAACAATGAATCATAAACAATGGTGGAAATATCTCTTATGAAAAAGAACACTAACACTTTAAAACACATTGTGAACCTATATATATGGTGGAAATATCTCTTAAATGAATATTCAAATCCAATCACTCTGGTATAGAGAAAAACACATTGTGAACCTATATACGCTTCCAAATGACAGTTACCAAAGGACACAACGGTTACATATGGTGAAATAATTGTTAAAAAAGTTAATTAAACCAGGCGAATAAAACTAAGCTAGAAAGCCCAACTTAAAAATAAAAACTCAATATAAAAATTGTATAGAAAGTCCCAATGAAATTCGGTCCAAAAATATATGTTTCAAGCTAAGCTAAAGCCCAAGTCCCATGATTCGCGATTTATATGAACTTTACACAATTCACGCGATTTCTCAATGTTCGACATATTATTTTCCATAACACATCAACCAAGTTTCTGTGTTATTCGTGATTAAACAACAATTTCTAATTCAATAATGAATGGTTTTGAACAATTGAGTATATAATGTTAATTTACAAATTAAGATCTATCGGATACACTAGTTGACTCGTGAACACAATGCCTTGAACTATATAGCATTTTGTGTGAACCAAGACATAACTTTCCGAACATTATTCGTCCTTTCGAACCAGTACCACATATGTTTGATGAACACTTCGTATGAGGCTTTTGTCCTCGTTTTCACAGCTCTTGTGTGAAACAGAACTTCGCATGAGCTTCGCACGATCTCGCGTACAAAAATATTCCACACCATCTTCATATGAAGTTCACTATTTTGAGCATAACTTTTGAATTAGATGTCAAAATGACATATGACTTTTTTTCTTACTCAAAACTTTGCAATTTTTATGTTTCGAGAGATATACAATTATAACATTTGTTTTGTCAAAAATACCCTTATTAATTTTAGAAACAAATAGTTTTTATAACTTAAAAACTTTCTAGACCATCAAAAAATATTTTTTTGATCACTTTTCATGTTTCATGCCAAAATCAAAATCAAGTGATGATACAACATAAACAAAAATCAATACTTGCCAAATTTACCGATACGTCAAGATGTGTGTATCAATAAAATGATGTTTTCTAGTAAGATGCTCTAGCTAGGTATGTCATCTTTTTAAGATACAAACACATGTAGACCTACATTTTGTCAATCTAGAATAAAGACAAACCAAATGATAGTTATGAAACATGTTTTTTCACTTACCTTAAATTATATTGTAGGCAACACAATTTCATCATAGGAATGGGTATGCATTCTAAACTCATCAACATTCAATTTTATAATATGTTAGGATTTGATTGTCCCTCTTGATAACAGGATCTCCAATATAACTATATTGATTTTCCATCAAGGCAACTCTCTACATCATAGGCTATAATTATCCCCCCCCCCCCTCCCCCCTAATTTTTTTTTATTATAATGTAAATCTTTTGTTAGTGGATGCATGAGATTGTCCTTAGACTTCACATATCAATGGTGATTACTACATTTGATATAACAACTCCATTGTGTTATGTCTTTGAGATATATGTTTAGACTTACCATTATTCATATGACCATGTGTCCTTCAAATATTTGATTGGATATCATCGTGTCTGATAATTTTAGGAAAATATCTTGGACACATTGGAATATTCTTTAGCAAGTGGAAGCCACTGTAAATTTTCTCTAAATTTATCTATATCTATAGATTCAAATCCCTTTGTTGATTTGGAATTACACGTTTGTTTTGATGTGTTCCAAGAAACTCATTCACTTCGTAGGGCAAAGACATATCCACTAATTGATTTTGAGTCTTTTCATTATGATATTCGTTATCATAATTGTCTCTTTCAAGTGTAACATAATACCGAGTGTATTGCACCCCATGACTAGGGTATATTTTAACGATTTGAGAACCCTTATTATCACATCATAATCGCCTTCTCTTGTATTTGGTAATTGAGTGAGCAATATCTAGTCTTCGATTCATAACCTATATTAAGTTTCCTATTATATGAGAGTACTCTAATTGATATATGCATTCACCAAAATTTTTATATAAATGAATATTGGGGTCGGTTTTAATAATGTTTCTACTTATCCTATCCAACTTCTGAAGTATCTTATTAATATAATGACATTGATACAAGATAAGTCCTTAAGATGTTTTAGAAATATTAATTTATATTATGACATTTGCGACCCCATAATTTTGAAATTAAACTTCACAGTTATCATCCCATCATTATGTTTAATCATTTACTTATTATGAACCATAATAATCATATCACACTACACCAAATTTTGCAAATAGTCACAACCTGGGGGTCACGAATTTGGTCTCTGATGGCCGTGACCATGTCCAACATAGTCGTGACCCGTTCTATGACCAAGTTTTGTCATGGAAGTATTTGGAGCTAGTCACAGCTACGACCCCTAGCCATAGTAGGTCATAGCCCTCATCCGTGACCAAGCTATAACAATCATGGTGCTATATTCACGGAAAAATTCCCTCCATTTTGGTGAGGGACTAATGCCACAACCATGCCCATGATCAATGCTCCAAATCCATCACATAGGGACAGGACTTTGGGTCATGACCAGTGCAAACTTCCCTCGCGTGTGGGTCACGGACTAAGGTCGTGACGACAACTTTTTCAAAGTCCTTGGTCACGGATGATGACGTGTAAAAAAAATTAGGTCACGAAAGTGGGCCATAACCAATGTCCTTATGTTTAAAATAAAGATAAAATTCTCATTTCATCCGAAATTTCTCTCTCCCAAACCCTAAAATTTTTCGGCTTCCTCTCTCTTAATCTCAATTTTTTTGGCTTCCTCTCTCTCTCTCTCTCTCTCTCTCTCTCTCTCTCTCTCTCAAGTGTTATGCATTTAGGTATGTGTGTATATATATATGTGTGTGTATGTGTGTGTGTGTGTGTATTTATGCATTTATGTTTTTATAATACATGCATGCATGTGTGTGTGTATTGTGTGGATGTTTGTGTATGTACTTTGTATGTAAGTGTGTGTATACTTCGTGTATGTGTATGTGTACTCTATGTGTGTGTGTATGTGTGTGTGTGTGTGTGTGTGTGTGTACTATGTATGTTTGTGTACTATGTTGTGTGTGTGTGTGTGTGTGTGTGTGTCAATTTGTATATTTGAATTTCAATCCCTAACATAACTTTTAACAATTAGACAATTATTAACCCTAAAATGTAACCATAAAATTTAAACCCTAAAATGAGCTTGACATTTTAATCATCATGAACCCTGAAATTAACCTTAATTTTAACATTAACATTAAAATTAACATTTTAACCATCACGAACCTTAACATTAACCCTAAAATTAAAATTATATGTGTGTATTTGTGCATTTATGTGCATTGTATTAATTAAAATTAGAGTCAACATCTCAAATTAACTCTAAATTTAAAATAAAGGGAGAGGCGGACTTACTCCCAAAAATTGGGCGAGGGCTCTGTTATTAAATTTTTGCATAATATTAGATGGATTCAAACCCTAGAAAATAGAATTGAGATGAGAGGAAAAACTTTACAAAAGTTATCCTAAAATTTGTCTAGAATTCATTTTCCCCTTATTTTTTTTATACTAGCACATGTATATTTTTTTATACTAGTCCCTTCTTGCCTCCATCTTTGTGTATATACGAAGTTTGTGTATAGATGTTAATGTCTCTTTATTTTAATCCTAATTAAAATTAAAACCCTAATTTTCTTATATATTTTAATGTGTATTTATTTTAATCCTAATTAAAATTGAAATCCTAATTTGTGAGTATATGTTAATGTAAGTTTATTTTAACCCTGGTTAAAATTGAAACCCCAATTAGTGAGTATATGTTAAAGTTTGTTTATTTCAACCTTGGTTAAAATTGAAACTCTATCTTCATGTATATGTTTATGTTTATTTATTTTAACCGTAGTTAAAATTGAAATCCTAATCTTTATGTATATGTTTAATGAGAAATGACCATACTTTAGTGAGATATTTTGATTATGGGCATGTGTTTTATCACATAGATGATAGAAGGAGTACGAGATAATTATTGGTTGTTGGTTTGATTGTTGGATAATACGTTGGATTTTTTGGATTGATAATACACATATACTTTTAAACTCCCTCGTAACAAACCGTAACAAAATGTGTCTTAACACTTCGACGGGTTGTTGTTTGGATTTTACATCGGTGAGATTCAACATGAACGCGATTGAGGGGAAGGTTATTGATGAATCAAAACCTTAATCAAACTAATATAACATTGTACCTCATATGTTAGAATTAATAGTTATTAATTAATTAGATATTTGTACGACTCATATTCATGCCCTCAAATATTTTTCTCAGGAAAAATGAGGCACAATGATAATCACTGGTAAAAATAGTACTAGAGGTTGTAATTGGACCATCTATATACATATTTTATTAGTACGTGTCATATAGAGGATAATCTAATTTATAGGTATGGGAATCAGAAGATCGAACAATTTAACTACATTGCAAGTCGCAGAGTGGATCTTCAACAAGTGTACATGTTCGATCGTATTCTATTTTACCTATTAGAAAGATAGGATGGTGCTATAGAGGATATGTTCCACACACATAATCCATATGTAGCCCTAACCTTACTTACGTTGTTAGAGAAGGCAAAAAAAATTCTCGCATTATGAATACAACTGCGTACGGAGAGCACTACCATAACCTGTGATGTCTCGCGCCATATACATGTGAAATTTAATCTTCCCATCTAAGTCCAAAATATGGGATTCCAAGTTCATGTCATGTATATCTATAAATCAATCATTGATACACTTCCTCCTAGTTGGCCACGTGCAAAAATCCATAACTTTTAAAAACTAATACCGAATGGATGGAGATCAGGCACATCAAACATAATCTAAAGTCTTACTCGGAATATATATATATACACACACACACATAGTCACAATCTTTATTTTTTAACGGATATACAATCATAAACTTGATTCGTTAGTTATAATTTCATAATATTATAATTATTTAGTCGCTTATGTTTTTTCATGTTTGTAGATAATGTCAGGAGGCAACGGACAAAATTTACTAAGTGACGAAATCCCCATAAGGAACCTCATCTCGTGCACGACAATATGAATTCTCATCACCAATCGCTGAGCAATTCACAACTCCACCTTTGGTTCATCCCCCCACTTCAAGTAGGAATCCAAGTACGAGTAGGAACTAAACTCCTATTGCTCCAACGCCCTCATCTAGCACTCCCAGCACCTCCCGCTCAAATAAAAAAAATCCCACTGCGTTCTCTCTTCTCGAGAATAATCCCAGGAGTGATAAAAATGACATGTTAAGTTTTAAAGCCTAGTGTTTGTTGCTGAGAAAAATGAACATGGGAGTCGGGGGAGCAAACAATTGGAACCTTATTGATCAAACCATCAAAGATGACATCTATGATCAATTCTACAAATGGTTTACATTTACCTAAAAGTCAAAGCATAAGGTTCTTTCTTGAGTTACTGAACAATTAAGGACATACTGGAGAAACCTTCGACAGAGAAATTTCCCGAAGGATGCATCGAGCTCTGAAAGATAGGGTGCCTTGCAAATGTTGAAATGTCGATGGAGCAGTGGAATGATTTTTTGGAGAATGAGTCAAAGGACAAAAGGCTTGTCCAAATGGAGAAGAAAAAATAAAATAGGGGAAAAAACTGATGTCCATAGGCTGGGCTTTAAATATTATGAAGATTTGAAGAATGAATGCTCGAGTAGGATAAAGTATGGTCCAGATGCCGATAAATAACCAAATCGGGCCAACTTATACATTCATGCTCGATGGGACAAAGATAATAAATTCTCGTCACACTTGGCTAAGACTCTGGAATCAATAGAGTCTATTAGCAATCAATCAAGTTTGATCCTTTTTTATGACTTGGATAATTATGCCTTGACCTAGGCCTTTGGAAAGGACAAAAGGGGGAGGAAAAGAGGTGTTTGATCATATATGCCAAAAAAAATTACAACATACCACACCTCTCCTCGACCAACTTTCTTCGTTAAGAGTCATCTATCGTCCAAGGTGGAACAAAAGTCCATTACTGATGGTCATGTCCAAGAGACTAAAAATAACCTTGGACTCTTGACGAATCAAATTGGGAAACTTTTGACTCTTTTTATTGAAGGTTATCGTCGCCTAATGCCTCCTCAAGGTTTCCCTTAACCTCCTCCTGAAGGTTTTCCCTTTCCTCCCTTTGGAGTTTTCCCATCCCAGAAGCCGCCTCCTTCAACATTCCCCTCCCTAATGCCTCCTCCTTCAACATTCCCCTCCCTAATGCAGCCTCCTATAACATTCCCATTTCACAATGCCTCCTCCTGTCAGAGGTCTTGGATCATCATTAACCACTCATGGTGAACATTTATATTTCAAGGAACTGGGAAATAATAGGATTATTTAGTTATCGAAACTAAATTACACGACCTACCTTTGCAGAAGGGTGAGGATCAAATAATGGGAAATGAAATATTTAATGTCTACGAAGATGTACCTGTGCACATTAATAATGGGGAAGGGAGATAATTGAGGTATTATGCAAATTATTTTATCACTTCCAAGGTTTATTGTTATACGCCAGGAAACATATGCTAGAACAAGAGGTGAGTAGGTTAAATTATCGTGGAGAATGAGTGATCGAGGAAATTGATGAGTTTGAGGATGAATTGCCTTTTGGTAACCCTAAAGAGGTAAAACTCATAAATCTGCAGTACGAGCAAGAAACTCGATATTTCTTTGAACCGAAAGATGAAGTCGAAGCCTTGAGAGAGTGGGTATCTACTAAATTCTTCTTCTTTTATTATATTTGATTTATATTTTATGATCTATACTCTACAATTTACCAGTAGTAAGTACGAGAACGAAATTGCCCAAAATCAAATGAGAAATTGCATGACAACTGATTTTATGGCATGGATATCAAAAGAGGTGATTTTAACCTCTTATATGTAAGGTTATTTAATTATGTGGTAAAAACATGCCTAATACAAATTTATTAATAAGTGTAGAGTCTAAAAAGTTGTGATGTCTCTTCAAGGCTTGAACGCCTAGTAAAAGGTCCTAGTTTTCATGCGAAAGAGTTTATGACATTCCTCATTAAAAGTTTTGATTTCATTTCATATCCATATGAGGAAAATCTTTTGATACAAAACATTGGAATTTTAATTTCTTACTAGACTACTGTATCGCTAGAAAAAGCAATAAAAATCCAAAAGATACGGTGCTAACCTATTATGGGATAGTCTAATAAATCATAGAAACCGATTACAGATATTTCAGTGAAACTGTATCCTATTATGATTGGGTGAAGGTGGAGTATATCACAAATGCATGCAAAGTTGATCCAGACTCCAAACTTACTATGGTAGATTTATCAAAGCTGAAGAGTAAAGATTGTAGAGTTGACGAGCATTTTATTTATGCCTTTCTGAACGTGAAGAATGTATTTTACTCAAAGTGCATAAATGACGTGAATTAGTCTATTGTTGTGCATGCGCCAAAGGGTGTGACTACTCATGTAAACGCATTAAAGGACCCAAAAGAATTCCAGTTAGCTCTTGATGACAACTCTAATTTAGAGGATCTTGTAATACCCTGTATTTTTATAGCTTTTAAAATTATGGGATTTATTAAATTTAATTGAGATAAATTAATTTAATTTTAATCCGGAATGTTGCTTTGAATATTTACTAGCGTGACGAGAGTTAGTAATTATTGGAAATTTGTTATTTGTTGCATATTACTGGATGAGTATAGTAATATATGAAATTAATTTTTATAATGTTGTCAAGAGTGAATTAAATGAATATTTCGGAAATTTAAGTCGGGACGTGCCCGTGTCACGTCAGGACTAATTTTGTTAAATAAAAAGTGAATACTTTATAAGTTGTTCGTATGGTTGTTTTGAGTGTGCCAACGCATCGAGAAGGGTCGAGATAGTCAGAAAAGTGTACCCGGGGGTTTAGTTTGGGTCTCGGGGAGTTTTTAGGCCTAATTGGTGCCCCGAGAGGGTATTTTAGTCATTTTACATAAGTGGGTAATTAAACCCACGAATTTCATCCAACCTATATCAGCCATTAGGTCAGCCTCTTAGGGTTAGAACATTCACAAATCAAGTGACGGCCATTGGAGAAGAGAGGAGAGAGATCCAAGGCAATCCAAGGCCAAAAAGCCACCGGTTTGCACCGCCACCAACACCACCGCGTAGATTACGAGTCAAGGAACGCAACCATACCAAAATCAGCCGTGAATCTGCATACCAAAATCCCAGGGAAGTGTTTAAACTTTCTATTTTCGTTGATGCAATCTTCATGTTAGTTTAGGAATGAATTGTGATAAAAACTATGGAAGAAAACCCCATTTTTGATAGGAGAACCCATGTAGTAGTGATGTATATGTTAATTCTGGAAACCCTTGCCATGTAGAGGTAATAATCCACGAAATTTAGTCATCATAATAGAGAAATATTGGAGAAAGATTCATTAGAAATCTGTTTAAGAATATTCTAGGGTTCTTGATGATTGGACATGATTTTAGGTTGAAAATCCATGTTTAATGATAGTTATACACATGTTTTATGTTATAAACACCTGGTATAATGTTATGATGATGATAGTAGGATTTTTGGGACGATTAGAATGGAAAAACATAGTTTTGGATGAAGAAGTTTGATGAATCCCGTAACTGCATTCTGCAGAATTTTGCCCAGACCTGCTTGATCGATCGATCGAGCCTAGAGCATCGATCGATCGAAGGTTCGATCGATCGACCGCTCCTGGCAGACTCCTATTTCCCTTGTTTAATTAGTTAAATTAAGTTTATCATGAAATAATTTTTGGGCATTCTAAATAAAATGATTTGGGAGACATTGAGGACCAGTAGGGTATATGAAATAATGTTGGAACCTTTAATATTCAATGTGAATGATATTTATGGTATATTTACTTTAGGTTGGTAGATTTATGAATTTAAAGGGGTGAGGTGCGTAAGAGAGTTACGTTGGAATCTAATAAAGACGCTTACTGAAATTCAGATTTGTGAGGATATAGCCCATGAGTGTTAAGTAATAAGTGAGAAAACCCTTTGAGTTAAGGTTAGGAATGAAACCTTATACGTAATTCTATAAATGTGAAATTAAGGATAATTGGTATAATTATGGGTGATGAGAAGAACCTATTTCAATATGATAAAGGGGTATATTTATATGATTGTGTGTACATATATTATATGCATGTGAAAAACATACCGCGCTACTTGCTATCCTTGAGGTTACCACGTTGGGACAGTCTTATCTCGATGGGACCTTTATGGGGGATATTTACTTGTACCCTAGAAGATAGATATCCTTGGTACAGGCTATCGAATCGATAGTTCAGACGGTCCTAGGAGACGCGAGTATGTGCCATCCTCTTAGAGACTTGGAATCTATGCTTCGCCTCGATATTGTTTGTGTATGTGTTAATACAATTCGAGAGTGATTCCGAATTTGTATTCCCCTTGATTTGAGTGGTATGGGGTTTGGATAGTGGAAGTATGCACGCACCATAGTTTTATTCGGGGTGCTGTTATATATATATATTATACGAGTAGTTGATATATATATGAGATTATGATATTTGAAACTGCCTACTAAGATTTGATAAGTAGGACATGGTTGTTGGCTCATATTATAAATACTTGTTTTGAGAAAGCATAATATGTCACTGGAAACTTTATTGTTTTTATAAAGTTAAAAATAGAGAACTTTGGTTATAAATTGGAACATCTTTCTAAAGTGGAATTAGTAAATTGTAAATCTTACGAGTAATCTAAGATAGGTTAAATCTTTTAGAAAGACTAGTATGATAATTGATAAAACAAACTGTTGGGAAGAATAGTGCGATAGGTGTGCACATTAGAAGAGAGGTGAGTATTTCTCAAGAGAGTGACGCACTAATATGTTGTTGCATTGGCCTGTATCAATTTAAATACTTGCTAAACGTATTTTAAATCAAACACACTTTCGGGCTCTGACCTGTTTCTTTTCCTCTCTCTCTCTCTTGTATATATATGTATATTTTCAGGTGCCCAGCCACAGGGGCGTCTTGCTTAGGATCCCTTGAGAAGAACAAGCTGCAGCTTAGGTGGGAGTTGCAGGTCACTTTAGTAGACGGCTTTCGTTATTGACTCCACTCCTATTACTCTCATTTATTGGGCACGTGTGGCCCCTTTTCATCATTTCATTTATTGTTGGGACATTTATATTTCAGCTATTTCCGGTATTGTTCTATGGGATTTATTCAGGATGGATTTGTGATTTTAGTTTCATATGTTGATATTCGATTGACGAATGTATTATGCTATTTGGCTTTTTGTGGTGTGATTCTTAATTGTAGAAATGTTGTTTTAAATAAATATATCTTTTTCTTTAATTAAAATTTGGAAAGTTTGTATGAAAAATGTTTTTGACACTTAGCTTAATTATTTAGGGTGTTAAATTGGAAAAATTATTTTTATCGACAGTGATGCTGAGAATGAACCAACTGTTAACCTTGATTTAATTTAATAAAGGAGTGATCGCCCGGTATTTAATTATGCGGGGTGTCACAGATCTTTTAGTTTATTTAGAGGAAAATTGAGTATCAAAACATCATTTTATCATTGTCAATGTTATTTGTATCCTATTATGATATTGACACTATATTAAACCCCTCCAAACGATACCGCGAGTGGCATGAACACCTCATGCGCATCCAACGTAACATGTAGCAACCCTCCGAGAAGTCGTAGGACTCCTAATTTGAGAATAGTACCTGAATTTAAAAATAGGAACACTCAGTCTTTAAAACAATCCATGAGGGGGTAGAAGCTATCCCACCAACCCAAACGACGTTGTAAGTGGCATGAACAACTCGTGCTCATCCAACGTAGCATGTAGTATTCGACTACACAGTTGCGGGAGTCTCTATTTGTGAATAGGAATTAGATTTAAAAATAGGAATATTTAGGCTTGCAAATGTACTATGAGGGGGTTGTTGCCACCAGACCCCCTAAACAGAACCGCGAGAGGTATGAACACCTCGTGCGCGCCCAACGTAATACGTATCAATCGATTGCACAGTCGCGGGACTCCTGGTCTAATATTCGGACCCAAATTTGAAATTAGGAATGCTTAGGCTTATAAATGAGCCATGAGGGGGAGGACGCCACCAACCCACCCCCTAAATGGTACTATGAGTGGCATGAACACCTCTTGTGCGTGCATTGTAACATATAGAAAGTAGCCGCGCAGTTACGGGACTCACGGTTTGAGAATAGGACCTAAATTTTAAATTAGGAACACTTAGGATTGAAAACCAGTTGCGAGGGGAGAGTACCACCCTCAAATGGCACCGCAAGTGGCACGAACACATCATGCGCATTTAACGTAGCATGTAGCGACCAACTGCGCAGTTGTGGGACTCCTGGTTTGAGAATAGGGACCAAATTTGAAAATATGAACACTTAGGTTTAAAAACATGTCGTGAGGGGATGGACTCCCCCACCCCCTACAAAACGACATCACGAGTGGCATGAATACATCTTGCACGTCCAATGTAACACATAGCAATCGGCCGCGCAGTCGCAAGACACCCGGTTTGAGAATAGGAATTGAATTTGAAAATAAAAGCACTTAGGCTTAAAAATGTGTCGTGAAGGGGAAAATGCCACTAACCCCTCCAAACGAAACTGCGAATGGCATCCACACCTCGTGCACTTCGAACGTAACACATGGAAATCGAACACATAGTCGTGGAACTCCTGGTTTGATAATAGGACCCATATTTGAAAATCGAAACCGTTAGGCTTGAAAATGTGCTGTGAGGGAGTGGACGCTGCCAACCCTTTCAAATGACACCGCGAGTGGCACGAACACTTTGTACATGTCCAATGTAACACGTAGCAATCGATCGCGTAGTCATGGGACTCCTGGTTTGAAAATAAATCCCGAATTTTAAAATAGGAACACTTAGGCTTGAAAATGTGCCGCGAGGGGGAAGATGTAACCAACTCCCACAATCGGCACGAACAACTCGTGCGCGTCCGACGTAACACGTGGAAACCATCCATATAGTCACGGTACTTTCAGTTTGAGAATCGGACCTAGATTTGAAAATAGGAACAGTTAAGATGATAACATAACACGAAGGGGTAAACGCCATAAACTCCCACTTCCAAACTCCACCGCGAATGGCACGAAAACCTCGTGCAAGTCTAATGTATCACATAGCAACTGGGGATGTAGTCATGGGACTCCCGATTTGATAATAGGACCTTAATTTGAAAATAAGAAAAATTACACTTGAAAACATGCCGCCCAAAAAAAAGGCAGTGCGAGTGGCACAAACATATCGTGTGCGTCCAATGTATAACATAGCAATGGGTTATCCAGTCGCGGGACTTTCGGTTTGAGAATAGGACTCGGATTTAAAAATAGGAACCATTATCATACACCACCAACCCCCGCAAACAACATCACGAGTGGCACATACACATAGCAATCGGGCGCATCCAATGTAAGACATAGGAATCAGGCAAGCACTCGTGAGACTCTTGGTTTGATAATAGAACCCAAATTTTAAAATTGGAACATTTAGCCTTGAAAACGTGCCGCAAGGGGGCGGATGGTATAACCCCCCCCCCCCCCCCCCAAAAAAAAAAATGGCACCACGAGTAGCACGAACACCTCATGCGCATCCAACGTAACGTGTAGCATCCGATCGAATAGTGGCGGGATTCTCGATTTGATAATATGACCTAGATTTGAAGATAGGAACACTTTGGATTGAAAACGTGCTTAGAGGTGGTGGATGTCACCAACCCCACTGCGAGTAGCACAAATACCTCATGTGCATCCACTGTAACACATATCAATCGACAACGTAGTCGCGGGACTCCCGATTTGAGAATAGGACCCAAATTTGAAAATAGGAACACTTAGTCTTGAAAACGTGTCATGAGGGGGCAAACACCACTAATACCCCTCCCCTTAAATGACATCATAAGTGTCACGAACACCTTGTGCACATTGAACGTAACTCGTAGCAATTGGCAACCTAGTTGTGGGGCTCTCGGCTTGAGAATATGACTCATATTTAAAATTTGGAACACTTAGACTTAAAAATGTGCAGTGAGGGGGAGGATTCCACCAACACTCTTTATACGGAACTGTGAGTGGTAAAAACACCTCGTGCGAATCAAATGTATCATGCAGTGATCGGTTTCCCAGTCATAGGACTCTCGGTTTGAGAATAGGACCCGAATTTGGAATTAAGAACACTTAAGCATGAAAACATACCACGAGGGGGCACCCCCCCCGCCCAATGGTACCATGAACACCTCTTGCGCATTGATCATAACACATAGTAACCACTCGCGCAGTTGCAGGACTACTTTGAGAATATGACACATATTTGATAATAGGAACACTAAGGCCTGAAAACATTCCGTGAGGGAGCATACGTCACCAACCCCCTTCAAATAGAACCGCGAGTGGAACAAACACCTCTACGCATCCAACATAACACGTAACAACCGATCACACAGTCGCGTAAATTTTATAATAGGACCTGAATTTGAAAAGAGGAACACTTAGTCTTAGAAAAGTACCATGATGGGGCGTACGACATCACCCCCTCCCCAAATGGGCACGACAAGTGGGACTAACACCTCATTCGCATCTATGTAACACGTAGCAACGGACCATGCAGTTGTGGGAGTCCCAGTTTGATAATAAGACCCAGACTTAAAAAAGGAACACTTAGGCTTAAAAATGATTCGTGAGGGATAGGATGCCACTAACCCCCCAAAACGACACTGAGAGTAGCATGAACATCATGTGTGCATCTAACGTAATACGTGGCAACCATCCACACCATCGCAGGACTCCCTGTTTAAGAATAGGACACGAATTTGAAAATAGGAACACTTAAGCTCGATAACGTGCAATGAAGGGGAGGACGTCACCCCCCCCCCCCCCCCCCCCAAAAAAAAGGCATCGCAAGTGGCACGAACACTTCCCGTGCATCCAACTATCACATAGCAACTAGTTGTGCAATTATTGGACTCCTGGTTTGATAATAGGAACCGGATTTGGAAAGAGGAACACTTAGGCTTAGAAACGTGCCGTAAAGGGGCAGACGCCACCAACCCCCTGAAAATGGCACCACGAGTTTTATGAACCCCTTGTATGAATCCAACGTAACACATACGAACTGCTGCAGAATCACGAGACTCCCGTTTAAGAATAGTACCTGGATTTGAAAATAGAAACACTTAGTCTTGAAAAGGTATTGTAAGGGGGTGGACACTACCAATACTGTAAGGACATATTTTTCACCATGTCCCTAGTTTCTAGTTTATATTGTGTATGGCGTATCCTGTTACATCCGTCAAGGAATTCAAGTTTACGCATTCAAGATGATGGATCCGAATATCAAGTAACTTCAATAAAGTTCTACGACAAGATATAATTTTGTTATGGATTTAGTTTTGTGTTACTTAGAATTTTAACTAAGTTTTAGGATGCTTTTCTAAACGTTTTTTTTAATGAAACAAGACGTTTTCAAACAAAAAAGTGTTTTTTGAATTTTACTATAGGCGAAATTGAAAAATCTCGTTTAAGTCGTTCTAACGACTTGACATTGTCATTCAAATGACATGTCATTTGAATCCCTGCTTCTCATGTGGATCAAACAAAACTATACTGTTTTGTGCTTTCAAGGTTGTTGGATAGTTCATTCGAAGGTCTCTTCTAACGACATCTCACTGTCGTTCGAGCAATTTGAAGATTTCATTCTAACGATGTTCCGCCTCCTCAAAATTTGTGTTTACCTATAAAAACTTATTTCGTGAAGATTTTTGAAAAAGACTTTTCATTTACACAAACCGTAATGACCCCACTTTTATATGCTCATATATATATATATATATATATAATTCGTTTTTACACTCATGTGTTACTTATTATCTTATAAATGTTGTATTATTAAATAGGTGGTATTATTGGCTATCAACATAACAAACCCCATTTTTAAATATGAAGAATTAACTGTAAATTGGATCAAATCGAAGTCTTATGACATATCTTAAGGTAAATAATAAGTTTTGGGGTAGAAAATATAACTTAATGAAACTTTAGGGACTAAAATAAAAATATAAATGGGACATTTTGTAAATAAAATATTTTCACGTACCTCTAAGAAATATTGAAAATATATAGTGTGGAATTACAAAAATACCCTTCATGTGTAAAATGACTCTTATACCCTTGTCACCTTTCCACCACATGCTGGTCA
This sequence comes from Sambucus nigra, assembly GCA_949130495.1. Classification (NCBI taxonomy): domain Eukaryota; kingdom Viridiplantae; phylum Streptophyta; class Magnoliopsida; order Dipsacales; family Adoxaceae; genus Sambucus; species Sambucus nigra. The sequence continues at coordinate 228,912,660 of OX422219.1, forward strand.
CCTCCACGTTACACGTGTCGTCTCCAGAGAGAAAGTCAAAACACTTGTCATCATTTGGTGATATTAACACTCCAAGACCACTCTGAAACGTGACACCTTAGTATTGAATCACCATTTAAAAAAGGCTAGTCATTAGACACATGTCAACACTGTAATACTTTTGGAAACCTATAAATAGGGCCTTAGGATTCATTTGAAACTCACACCAATTTCTTAAGAATTATAGTAAGAAAGAGTGATAGAAAGCTTGGGAAATATCTTAAGAATGAGTTCTATAATTTCGAAGAAAGAATTCATTTCGTAGATATGATTTTATTTAAATGTTATTATGCATTTTTATAGTTTTAATTTCATATTTTATAGCTTTACTTAGTAGTTATGCTGGTAAAATACACTAAAGACTCCATTAATGAAAACTTTAAATTTGGAAATAATCTAAATTTATTTTATTTTCACAATATTTAATCTTGTTTGAATATATATATATATATATATATATATACGCTTTTTTAAAGTAATTGCTCGTTATTATGGAATCTCATTTAAACAATTCCAAAGTCACTCCCGGTGAAATTCTGTCTAGTTGAGATGGTATTTAAGTGGTTCCCCTGTGACCCTCCATAACTACTGGGAATAAATCCGGAAAGGTTCTATCTATATGAGATGGTTTTTAAGTGGTGCCCCTGTGACCCTCCATCTCTATTGGGAACCGACTGATTAGGAAAAACTATGAATTGAATTCTTCAATTTCGATTAATGAATATAAAAAAAATGAGAAAATGGTTTCTAGTAACCTTTTATAGCAAGTACTATAGAATTAAAACACAATATCTAGAATTGGGCTTTATTTAGAATACGTAATTAAACCTTTATTGTATTTATTAGATTAACGTGTTATCAAAGACTCAATATCTATATTTTCGAGCCTCTATGTTAGGTGAGTACTCTATGTCGTTTCTTGCATATATTAAATTATATGATATTATGCAAACTATGTACTTTGTGAACTGTTTTTATTCTCAAAATGCATCTGATACTGATGATTGATTCATTTATGATATGTTTATATCTCTCCATATAGACATACTGATTGAAATGAGTATTGAAAATGACATTGAATATTGAAAATAAGATTCGGCCTAAGGGACCTCTTTACTAACTAACCTTCTCAGCTGGTTTATCGCTGGTGTAACCTAAATAAGGCGTTGTGATGAACTAGTTCGATTGACCCTCAACTACCGGGGTATAATATGGTAGAAGAACATGATATTAGAGTGTACTTGGCTATTAAAATGGTATGATTGAAAGAAAAAGATATCACATTTGATTTGTTGCATTCTTCTTATTCTTCTTCTATCCAATTGTGATATATATACTATCATTTCAAAATATATATCTATTTACTCCAACTTCCTATCCATATATGTATATGCCTTCTCTTTTGACTTGAATAGGTATCTATTTTTTGAAAACCTTGGATTGTCGGGAGATTAAATCTTATTCAACTTTTAGCTGACGTTGTATAAATAATGATTTTTCAGGAAATAATTAGACTAAAGGATGGAGTGTAGAAGGACTGTTTGAAGATTTAGCTTAAGGAGCTATTTTGTTATACTTTTAAATATAACATTTGTTTTTATGAGATAGAGCATGTTTGGCTCTTCAGTAATATGTATTTATTTTTGGCATAAGTTGTAATTCGTTCATACTTTTAATATATATGAAGTTTCCTTTTAGAAAGCTCTGAAGACGTAATTCCATTTTTGCAATAGTTTACGATTCATGACCATGTGAATGTATTTTCGTTGCATTTATTTTAAAAAATATTTTAAGGCCAGAATATTGAAGGCCTTGGTGGCATGTCAAGACACTCATTCCCTACTACTATTGGGTTGGGTTCATGACAAAGGTGGTATCGGAGCATAGGTTATGAACCCGTAGACTACTGAACATAGGTTTCATACATTTTATATTTCATGTTTCCATCCTTAGGTGATAGTATTAAATATCTGATTTATGTGATAACCCTCCCTTTGTGTTATATTATTTATAATTGGTCTTTTAGTTTTCATTCTTGATATAGTATAGTATATCTTACGTTTTGCCATGACTGTAGAAAATGACCAAGAGGAGATCATCTATGGGAACTAGTCATTCGAGTATTGAAGGACTGAAAGGTGCATACAAGCCGATCAAAAGTCTAGCAAAGATTGTGGAGCATCAGGTGAATAATGGAGTACCTAGGAATCCTGAAGTAAGTAAATGTACTATTGAAATGTCAAGAAGTTGATTCCGCCATCTTTTAAAGGTACTCCTAACCCCACTGAAGCAGAAAGTTGGGTGATGCAAATAGAAAATATACCCGATGTTCTTAAGTGTACTGGTGAACAAAAAGTTTCCTTTGGAACATTTTTGTTAGAAGGTGAAGCCGAACATTGGTGGAGAATGACTAAGAGAATATACGAGGAAAGGAATAGTCCCATAGGTTGGAATGACTTCTTAATTATATTCTACGAGAAATACTTTCCTGAAACGGTACAAGACCAAAAAATAGCCAACTTCATGAGTTTAGTTCAAGGAAATAGCACGGTTAGTCAATACGAGGCGAAGTTTACCGAGTTATCCCGTTTTGTATGTCATATTGTGATAAGTGGTGTTTTAAAGGCCAAGAAGTTTGAACGTGGGTTAAGGTTGAATATTCGTAGTTGAATTTCCATCCTAAAGTTGTCATTATATACTGAAGTGGTGACTAGAGCAACAATAGCTGACAAGGACAATGAAGAATATAATCAGGTTAGAGATGGGAAGAGGAAGTTTGGGGAACAAAGAGCAAGGAACCCCAATAATAAACTCTTTAGGACTATACCCAATACAGGGCGACCTTTTGTGAATAAACCCTTTAATGTTGATAGATGTCAATGATGTGGTAATATTCATAGAGGGCAACCATGTTACCTAGAGACAGAAAATTTCTTTGGGTGTGGCCAAAAGGGACATAAAATGAGAGATTGTTCTAACAAAGGGAAGGCGCCAACAAAGACTTTTAATGCCAATAAGTATCATGGCAGACAAGGTAGAATTTTTAATCTTTCCGATGCAAAGTCTTCTAATGCAGTAGTGTCAGGTACACTTTCTGTATGTGCACAACCTTTTCAAGTTTTAATAGATCCTAGTTCTACCCATTCATTTGTGTCTTTATTTTTTGTTAATCGCTTTCTTAATATTCATGAACCCTTGAATCATAACATACACATTTCTACTCCTTGTGGTGATTTATTGACGGGTACATTAGTATATAAATCAATTCCTATAGTTATCAGTAGTCATAAACTATTGTCGATTTGATACTCTTAGACATAAGAGATTTTGAAGTCATTTTGGGGATGGATTGGTTAACATCATATCATGCTAATGTAGATTATTTTGAGAAGAGAGTTACTTTCCAAATTCCTAACCAACCGAAATTCAGTTTTGAAGGAACTGGCATCCTATCTGCCATGTGTATTATCTGTGCAATGCAAGCGTATAGTTTTCTTAAGAAAGGGTGTCATGGATTTCTTGCAAGTGTTATTGATTTGCAAATGAAAGAGCCTAGTTTAGAAGATATTCCTATAGCCAAATATTTTCTAGATATTTTTCCAGATCAATTACCCAGTCTACCTCTTAGTAGAGAAATAGAGTTTACGATTGTCCTTATTCCTGAAGCGATACAAATCTCAAAATCACCATATCGCATGACACCTCTAGAATTAAGGGAATTAAAAGTTCAATTACAAGATCTGCTAGACAAGGGTTTTATTACACCAAGTATATCCCTTTGGTGTGCTCCAGTGTTATTTGTTGAAAAGAAGGATGGGACGATGAGGTTATGTATAGATTATCGTGAACTGAACAAGGTAAACATTAAGAATAAATACCCCTACCTCGTATAGATGATTTGTTTGACAAACTATAAGGTGCGCAAGTATTTTCTAAGATTGACCTTAGGTCAGGATGTCACTAATTAAAGATTAAGGAAGATGATATTTAGAAATCCTCTTTTCGTACTAGATATGGTCACTATGAATATCTTGTGATGCCATTTGGACTTACTAATGCACCAGACGTTTTTATGGATATGATGAATATAGTGTTTAGGAAATATTTGGATCAATGTGTGGTTATTTTTATTGATTACATCCTTATTTATTCCAAGAGTATTGAAGAACACGAGAAACATTTAGAGATAGTATTACAAATCCTTAGGAAGGAGAAATTATATGCGAAATTAAAGACATGTGAGTTTTGGTTTCCTAGTGTTTCTTTTATAGGACATGTCGTTTCCAAGGAGGGAGTGTCCGTTGACCCTCAAAAGATCTAGGCTATACTAGATTGGCCTAGACCATCTAATGTAACAGAGATTCGTAGTTTCCATGGATTAACAGGTTATTATCGAAGATTTGCTGAAGGATTTTCTAGCATTGCCAAACCTGTATCTATGTTAACACAAAAGAAGGTAAAATATGAATGGTCTGAGGAAGTTGATAATTGTTTTCAAGAACTTAAGAATCGATTAGTAACTGCCCCAATTTTGACTATTCCTTCAGGAACAGGAGAATTGTTGATTTATAGTGATGCTTCAAAAAATGGTTTGGGATGTGTACTAATGCAAAATGGAAAATTAGTAACGTATGCCTCGAGATAATTAAAACCACATGAACAGAATTTTTCAACCCATGACTTAGAATTAGCTGCTGTAATTTTTTCTCTTAAGATTTGGAGACACTATTTATATGGTGAGACTTATGAGATTTATACCAATAATAAGAGTTTGAAATATATATTTACTCAGAAATAATTGAATGTGAGACAAATTAGGTGGTTAAAATTGATGAAGGATTATGATTTAAATATTCATTATCACCTAGGGAAAACAAATGTAGTAGATGATGCTTTAAGTAGTAAGTCTACAACAAATTTAACATGTCTCATTACAAATTAGGAACCCTTGTTAAGAAATTTGAGAAGTATGGAAATAGATGTACGTATTTATAGCAAAGGATGAATAATCGCAACCTTACAAGTACAACCCACGTTGATGGAAAGGATAAAAATTGCACAAGTAAATGCCCCACAATTGAAAACGATTGGAGAAAAGGTTATTGAAGAGAAGAGAAATGAATTTGTGATACGGGATGATATATTGAGGTTTGGAAATAGAGTGTATGTTCCACGTGATGCCCAACTGAAGAGGAAATTTTTGGAGGAAACTCATTGCTCGAGATTTACGTTTCATCTTGGAAATACCAAGATGTATAGAGATCTTCGAGAAGTGTTTTTGTGGAACAATATGAAAAGAGAGATAACTGAATTTGTATATCACTGTATGGTTTTCCAACAAGTAAAAGCTGAACATCAGAAACCATCAGGATTATTAGAACCTCTACCTATCCCTGAATGGAAATGGGAAAATATTACCATGGATTTTGTGATAGGTTTACCAAGGAATTCAAATAGTAATGATTATATTTTGGTAATAATTGATAGGTTAACTGAATCTGCTCATTTTCTTGCCATTAATATTACCCATTCATTAGAAACGTTAGCCAAGTTGTATGTGCGGGAAATTATTAGGCTTCATGGAACCCTAATTTCAATTATTTCTGATCGTAACCCTAGATTCGTTTCTCGATTTTGGAAAAGCCTATAAGCAGTCGTGGAACAAAACTAAATTTCAACACCACTTTTTATCCTCAAACAAATGGACAATCTGAGAGAACCATGAAAGCTTAGAGGATATGCTTAGGGAATGTGTACTTGATTTGAAGGGGAATTGGGATGATCATTTACCATTAGTGGAGTTTGCCTATAATAATAGTCATCAAGCAACTATTTAAATGGATCCATATGAAGTACTATATGGTAAAATGTGTTGTTCTCCTGCATGTTGGGTAGAAGTTGGAGAAATAAAATTGTTGTGACCAGAATTGATTCAGATCACAACAGAGAAAGGGTCATTGATACAAGACCGACTTCGAATCACTCAAAGCCATCAAAAGAGTTATTTTAACAATCGACACCGACAGTTAGAATTCCAAAAAGGAGATTATGTGTTCTTACGAGTATCACCTTCAAAGGGAGTAATACGATTTGGGAAGAAAGGGAAGTTGAGCCCAAGATACATAGGACCTTTTGAAATCCTTAAAAAGATATGAGTTGTTGCGTATAAAATAACCTTACCACCTGAACTCGCTAGTGTACATAATGTGTTTCACGTATCAATGATAATGAAATATGTTCCAGATCCCACACATATCTTAAGTCACGAACAAGTTAGAGAAGATTTGTCATACATTGAGCATCCGGTATAAATTTTGGACCATAAAGATAAAATATTACGAACTAAGGTAATTCCACTAGTCAAAGTATTACAGGATAATCATTCAGTTGAAGAATCAACATGGGAGCGAGAAGATGAAATAAAGGAGATATATCCATACTAGTTTGTAAATTAATATGAGTCAAGTTTGGGGACCAAACTTTTTATAAGGAATGTAGGATGTAATGACCCCACCTTTATATGCTTATATATATATAGTTCGTTTTTACACTCATGTGTTACTTATTATCTTATAAATGTTATATTATTAAATAGGTGGTATTATTGGCTATCAATATAACAATCCCCATTTTTAAATAGGAAGAATCAACTGTAAATTGGATCAAATCGAAGTCTTATGACATATCATAACGTAAATAATAAGTTTTGGGGTATAAAATATAATTTTATGAAACTTTAGGGACTAAAATAAAAATATAAAAGTGCCATTTTGTAAATAAATTATTTTCACGTACCTCTAAGAGATATTGAAAATATATAGTGTGAAATTACCAAAATACCCTTCATGTGTAAAATGACCCTTATACCCTTATCACCTTTCCACCGCATGTTGGTCACCTCCACCTTACATGTGTCGTCTCCGTAGAGAAAGTCAAAACACTTGTTATCATTAGGTGATATTAACACTACAAGACCTCTTCGAAACGCGAAACCTCGATGTTGAATCACCATTTCAAAAAGGCTAGTCATTAGACACATGTCAACACCGTAATACTTTTGGAAACCTATAAATTGGGCCTTAGGGTTAATTTGAAACTCACACCAACTCCTTGAGAATTATAGTAAGAAAGAGTGATAGAAGGCTTGGAAAATATCTTAAGAAGGAGTTCTATAATTTCAAAGAAAGAATTCATTTCGTAGGTATGATTTTATTTAAATGTTATAATGCATTTTTATAGTTTTAATTTCATATTTTATAGCTTTACTTAGTAGTTATGCTGGTAAAATACACTAAAGACTCCATTAATGAAAACTTAAAATTTGGAAATAATCTAAATTTATTTTATTTTCAAAATATTTAATCTTGTTTGAATATATATATATATATATATATATATATATATATATATATATATATATATATATATATATATATATATATATATATATATACGCTTTTTTTTAAGTAATTGCTCGTTATTATGGAATCTCATTTAAGCAATTCCAAAGTCACTCCCGGTGAAATTCTGTCTAGTTGAGATGGTATTTAAGTGGTTCCCCTGTGACCCTCCATAACTACTGGGAATAAATCCGAAAAGGTTCTATCTATATGAGATGATATTTAAGTGGTGCCCCTGTGACCCTCCATCTCTACTGGGAACCGAATGATTAGGAAGAACTATGAATTGAATTCTTCAATTTTGATTAATGAATATAAAAAAATTGAGAAAATGGTTTCTAACTGTATTATTAAAACACAAAATGTAAAATTGGGCTTTATTTAGAATACGTAATTAAAACTTTATTCTATTTATTAGATTAACGTGTGATCTAAGACTCAATATCTAGATTTTCGAGACTCTATTTTAGGTGAGTACTCTATGTCATTTATTGCACATATTAAATTATATGATATTATGCAAACTATGTAGTTTGTGAACTGCTTTTATTCTCAAAATGCATCTAATACCGATGATTGATTCATTTGTGATATGTTTATATCTCTCCATATAGACATACTGATTGAAATGAGTATTGAAAATGACATTGAATATTGAAAATAATATTCGGCCTAAGGGACCTCTTTACTAACTAACCTTCTCAGCTGGGTTATCGCTGGTGTAACCTAAATAAGGCGTTGGGATGAACTAGTTCGATTGACCCTCAACTACCGGGGTATAATATGGTAGAAGAACACGATATTAGAGTGCACTTGGCTATTAAAATGATATGATTGAAAGAAAAAGATATCACATTTGATTTGTTGCATTCTTCTTATTCTTCTTCTATCCAATTGTGATATATATACTATCATTTCAAAATATATATCTATTTACTCCAACTTCCTATCCATATATGTATATGCCTTCTCTTTTGACTTGAATAGGTATCTATTTTTTGAAAACCTTGGAATGTCGGGAGATTAAATCTTATTCAACTTTTAGATGAAGTTGTATAAATAATGATTTTTCAGGAAATAATTAGACTAGAGGATGGAGTGTAGAAGGACTGTTTGAAGATTTAGCTTAAGGAGATCTTTTGTTATACTTTTAAATATAACATTTGTTTTTATGAGATAGAGCATGTTTGGATCTTCAGTAATAGGTATTTATTTTTGGCATAAGTTGTAATTCGTTCATACTTTTAATATATATGAAGTTTCCTTTTAGAAAGCTCTGAAGACGTGTTGCGAGTGGACGGACACCACCAACCCCCCAAACAGCAAAGCGAGTGGAATGAACCCCTAGTTTGCATCAAACATAACACAAAATAATTGGTCGCGCAGTTGAGATACTCTTGGTTTCAGAATAGGACCCTTATTTGAAAATAGGAACACTTAGGCTTGAAAACATGTCGCTGGGGGTGGACGCCACCAACGCCCCAAATGGCATTGCGAGTGGCATGGACAACTCGTTCCCATCCAACATAACACGTAGAAACCGACCACATAGTAGGGACCAAAATTTTAAATTATAGCGCTTAGGCTTGAAAACGTTCCACGAAGGGGAGGAATACACCACCCCCCTCCTAAAAAGGCACACTAATTGGCACGAACTCCTCGCGCGCATCCAACATAACACGTAGCAATCGACCACACAGTCGCGGGTCTCCTAGTTTTAGATTAGGACCCTTATTTTATAATAGAAACACTTAGGTTAAAAAACATGTTGCGAGAGGGCAGACACCGCCAACCCCCCGGCAAATGACACTATTAGTGGCACGACACATCGTCTGCATCCAACGTAATGCGTAGCAACCGATCGCGTAGTCAGAGGAATTTTTGTTTGAGAAAACTACCCAAATTTTAAAATAGGAACACTTAGGCTTGAAAACATTTCATGAGGATGTGGATGCCACCAACGCCTCCTCCAAACGTCACCACGAGTGGTAGGAACACGTCGTGCCCATCCAACGTAACACATAGCAAGCATTCGCGAGACTCCCAATTTAAGAATAGGACCCAAAACCCATTTTTTTGCCAGATAAATATGGTCATGGCTCTAGTCCGTGACCATATATATTTTTTTTCTGATATATGTTTTCTTGATTGAGGTACGTGACCACACTCGAAAGGGTGTAATTTTTTATCACAACTATGGGTCGTGATCACCACCGTGAAAGGGTAAAGGCAGTCACGACTTTGGCCTGTGACCTTAATCATGGAGTCTAAGGACCAGTCATGCCTTTAGGCTATGACTAAATGCCAAATAGTCACAAGTGGGTCATGGATATGGTCCGTGACCAACTGGTCACAACCTTTATCCACGATCGTTTTGCCTGACGTAGAGGTCCGTTCCCAGTTCCCTTGGTTAGGAACTTGGTCCATGACCCATAATTTTGGCCACACCTGATTCAATTACATCCTGGGTCTGCTACCCTCGGGCCTTCTCACAGCCCATTTCCATGACCATTCACCTAATTTCGTGTAGTGGCATATATGCATAAATAACCAATGACTTATCCACTTAAAGTCTTTAACATAAACACATTAATCATAGTTAATGATTTTGAATTATTTTGACATCATTATGCTGTCAAATTTCTCAGGCCATATTTTCCCCCTTTTTTAACCTATAAAAAATGTTTTAACAAGTTTACACATTTTCCTTTCTTGCTCTGGAACATCAGACCCTTCTAAGTGTTTCATATATATATAAAAAATAATTTATGAGTTGAATTTTTGGAGATATTTAAACATTTCAATAAAGCCATACAAAATCATTAGATCAAAATAAATTATTTACATATATATTTTATAAAGAGGAAGATTCACATATTTATTGAAGGAAAATAAAGAGTACCGAATGAGAGACCAAAAGATAAAACAACTCCCACTTAAGCTATATGAAGATAAAGGGGCTCACATATTATGACCAAACTAGAAAGAAAATCTAAAATGGAGAGGAAGTTACATGTCCTTTTCCACAAACGAAGAAATGTCATTAGAAGAGATCCCCACCATTTGAAATCTTTCCAAAAAAGTTCCATATTAGATAACTTATCTGGAACACTATTACCCTCTCTATAAATATGAGAAACTCTAAAATTAATTTGAGCAATGTATTTCTTTCGATTATTTCTTCTCACTCTCGAAGTCCATGGAGTGTAGTAGATTTCATCTTGAGTATGTGTGTGTGTGTGTGTACACACACACACACACACACACACACACACATATATATATATATATATATATATATATATATATATATATATATATATATATATTGAGATTATGCAACACGGCTATGAAAATTAACAATGGATGGTATTTTCTTTACATGTGAGTACTGATTGAAGTATCCACAGTTTCTCTTTTCCTGTAACCTATTTCCACACGTCGAATCTTATATTTATCATTTAATCTTCCTTTCAAACATCCACTTACAAACCAACTATTAATTTCAACTATTAAACCCATGGCCCTTCTCAAAAACCTAAAAATGTTCTAAAATATAAATGGGCCAGGCCCAATGAGATAAGGAAGATACGCATTTCAAAGAAGTCATACATATAAAGGATAACTCCACAATCGTCTATCTTATAATAGATTGTAAAGATATAAATTGCGTAGTTCATTTTAATTACATCACATTTCATAATTAGTTAAACCATAATCACATCCAGTCCACATGATTAAAAAGTCTACACACATGTGTAACACGCACATAATGTGTTCTCTCATGGCATGCAATATTATAATATTCTATATTAGAAATTATCTTTTAAGACTTCTCTCCTACAAGGTTTGCATTTAGTTCATTACCTTAAGCATCAATCACACTATTCATATATTTACCCACCTCATGGATATCTATAACTTAAGAGTTAATCATTACCATATACTTTTGTATATACGTTTGTATTCTTCTCATATGGGTTCGAAATAACCAACAATACTTTAAATTTCATAAGTTAGTCTTACGAAAAATGGGAAATCCTACTTTAGCTTATTCATGGGGAAAAGATCAAAAGATCCTTTAGTAATTATTTAGTTTTAGTCTATTCACGTGGGGTAAAAATTGGATACTACATAACTAATTTCCAAATCATTTTAATTCAACATAATAATCAATAAGAAACCAACTCCTAATATAATCCCACAAATTTATAAAGGAAACTATAAGGTCTCTTTCCTCATAAGCCTCCAATTTAGATAAAATAATCATTGATAAGAATGGATATGAGGATTCAATATCATAATATAATCAACATGATGATATTCTCAATTCATACATTAATTATCCTAATCATAACAATTTTCATTAAATAGATTACAGATGTACGAATTTATGGTTAGTTACTTAACAAATTCCATTAAACTTCAAGAATTATGTATTCATTCATGGATGTTCAACATATGGATTTTAAGAGTATAAGGCCATCACGTAATTTACATTAATTTCATAAACGTGGGAATCTAACATTGGGATTATCAATAATTCAACCATTTACCATTTTAATTAAGGGGCTAATTTATAAATTCATTTAATGTGTAGTCCAATTTAAGAAAATGAGAGGTCTAATTAGGGAATATGTGAAAACCTAATTGTCTCTAATCAATTTTTGGGCCTAAATTATTATTTTAAGTTACTTTATCAATTACATATATAAAAAGCTGAGGAGTATAACATTATATTGCTTTAATTTGAACAAAATCGGAGATTATGTTGAGGGTACTCAGTTTCTGCCTTTAATCACCCTCTTTTGTTTAAGTTATTGTTATTGGGTTGTTAAAAGTGGATTTGGATATTTTATGAAGAGGTGGAGAGATTTTGAGGGTGCTATTTTTTATATGGTGTTGTAACTCTTAAGAAACATGATGTAAAACCCATAACCTTCCACATCGGTGGTTATGGGGTGTAATGCCCATGATGATGACCCTTAACCCCATGTGGCAGGTTGTGACCCTTTGATTGATTCAATTTTTATTTTGCTTTATTTTATCACACACATAATTAAAGTTGCAAGACCATAGTCTTGCACCCTAAGAGATGTTCTAATGACCCTTTCGACCTTAGGTTTTCTCTGAACCTCCATACGATTTCACTTTAAAATCTTTCCTAATAAGGTTTACCTACTAACTTAAATAATTAATCTTTCTAAGAAAATCCCAAATTAAATTATTATGTTACTAATTAAAATTAGAAAACTTTAAATAAACGCAAGAAATTACATTTCCACTGCTGATATTTTATTCTTAAAAGATCAAATTTATTTTTAAATAATAAATTCCATTATATTTGTTGGTTTTTCCATTTATTATTTTTTTTAAAAAAATGGGGTATTATAGATAACTACATTCATAAGACATTCCCACACTTCTAAATGTTTATAGGAAATATTTTGACATTTCCAAATCTCATATGGTGTCTTCTTGTTTTTCTTATGAAACATCTAGTTAGGAATATAATTTGATAAAAGGAAAACCTCCCCGGATGGAATATTTCAACATTTCATTCATTATATCCTCTAAAGTCTATTATTAGCATTCAATATTACCATTAGATTATGAAAGTGAGGAGCAGTAGTTTGGTGGGAAAGTTTACATTTGTAACAATATTGTTTATAAGGGAAATCATATTCACCAGTCCTATTGTTTGTTACAAGTTTAATATTTTTGCAAGTTGAATCTCAAATTTAATCATATAAAGTTTAAATACTTCCACTACCCCTTGTTTTCTTTAAAGACAACACAAATAATAAAATCTTGGGAGATTATTAAAAATAAGTTAAAACTATTTTTTCCTCTTCTAGTTTGCACAGACTTTATATCACGTATTTAATGTGAATAAAATCTAGAGGATTAATACTTCTTAAAATAGAAAAGAAAGGATTTCTCATCAGTTTAGATCCGTGAAAAACTTACATTGATGATTTAAATCAGTATTGCAATTTTGTTATTTAGTACTAAATAATTAATGTACTTAAAATGTCATAACTATCACTACCTAATATATCTTCAAAAATATCACACGACTCTAGAAAATATAGTCTTCTTATTAATAATGTGCATGACAGTCATTACATTCATTTTAGAAAGACCATCGTTCAAATACTCGATTCCCACATACATTCCATCTTTAGTGAGTACACATTTATTCAATTTAAACACCAGATTAAACCATTTCTTTGTAAGAAAAGTATTGATAACTAAGTTGTTGTGAATGTCTAGAACATTCAAACATCAATAAGAAAGATTTTTTTCCCTGAAGTCTTCTTGAGTACAACTTTCCCTTTTCTTTCAATCTTCAAACTTGGATAGTTTTCCATGAAAAGTTGTTTATCATAATCATTTGTATCATAAATTGAGAGCATGTACTTTTCTAAACCTATTGTATACCTACCATCCCTTTGTATTTTCTACATATAGACACCCCATCATAGTACTGTTTCAGACCATTGTCACCCTCGACTCTTAGTCTTACCCCAAAACCTAACCATGAGTCCATTTGGTCCTTCAAAGATCCGTTTGAATTTGTTCAACACTAGGATCCAAGAGTGGCTCAAGGAACTTTAATAGGGATCTAAATATCCTTTCCAATGGTTCATACCGTGCGCAAATTAGCCATATATTTTGTGCATAGTTTCCTATTTACTTAAAAATATGACCTAAAGGCCTCCAGATACTTTTGAAGTACATTTGATTTCGGTAAACTATTTAAATTGAGATTAGATAATTGCATGTTCATAGGGATCTAAATACCCTTTCCATTGGTCCATACCATGCGCAAATCGGCCTTACGATTCTCATGTACTTGCATTTTTACTTCAAGATCTCCGCCCTGAATGCCACTGGGCACTTCCAATCTCCATTTGACCAACCTGGGGTTGTCTCGATGAGATTTAATAGGGATCTTGATACACTTTCCATTTCAGAATTATGGTTTGCATTTTATGCATGTTTTTTTTAAAAGTCATGTTTGGACTCTCTTTAGGCACCCTTAACTCTCGGACTATTGGAAGAGGGGTACTTTACTTCACCAACAATTAAGGGGTATGCCGATAGGAAGGGTTGGTCCTATGTCGATCGACGGACCCCCTAACCCTAGATTTTTTCTTTTTAAGGAGTCCATTACGTCTTTATCAATGACTCCCTTTTCTATATCTGAAGAGCCTCTGCCTAAAAAATAAGTTCCCTCTCTTTCCATCATTTTCCAAACATTCTCTCCACCTTTCCCTACGTCATTTCTACCCCACCCATTTTCCCACCACTTCACCACTACTCAACCACTATAAAAGCCATCCTACTTCACCTAAAAAATTAGTAGCAAAGTTCCATAAAAAGTCCACTTTTATCCTTTGAAAGATACTTTAATTAATGTAATTTATAACACTTTATTTATTCTTAGCATATTTTTATCTTATTCTCATGTTTTCACTCCAAATAATCTCTTTTTATTACTTATATACACAATACTTAGTTTCATAAATCCAAAAAAACCAAAAATAGGGTTTAATCTTTAAACCCAAAATTAGATTTTTTCTCCCCGTTTTACACACTTTCCTACACTTGTACACATTTTCGAACAAACTAAAGGAAATTCTACTTTTATGTTCATGTGTTAAATCCCACCATTGCATTTAATCGAACTATGTGGACTTTGATGACATTGTTAACTACGTATGTATCTCGAGCTCTCCTCAGGATTCATGACCTATTTTCTTATTTCTTCATTTAATTTTTTCTTGCATTTATTAGTATTGTATGTATATATACATATAATAGTTTGGTTTATATGCTCTTAGAAACCCCATCAGACAGGCACATTCATTTCTTCCCAGTGAATCATCATCTAGTGGTTACTCACGTTACATTATATTTTTCATATTTTGTAGTCTCTTTCCTTTTTGCAATCCCGTCAGACATGTATATACACTTCCTCATAGTGTATTATGATATGACATATTGTGTACAATGTATCCTTTCATCCTTATTTTTAATGGCCCCACCTGACATGCGTATTCCATTCTTTTCAATGGATTACGATGTGGTGAGTTACTTACATTTTAACTACCTTTTAGACTATCATCTTTCCTTTTATTCTATACTCCTCGGAATGACTCATATCATTCTTTTCTATGAGGAGAGTGTGCCAATTTATTTTCTTATTTATTCCACCCCGCACATAACATACACATAAATTACGTTTTAGAGAAAAATGAGAATATTATCATAGATAATGAGAGACCGAAAGGGAATAATGGTGCCTAACACCTTCACATTTCGTAACTTAGTCCCCGGACCCGCGATCTATTTTGTTTTGTATGCATCAATTTTTCTTTGATGTCACTTCTTCGGGAACAACTACATATTTTGCCCGTTTTGAGCGAAATAGGCCGGTGACTTCATTTTATATAATTTCACTCTTTTGACGACATTCGATTTATGTCCGTGAGAGCCCATGAAGATCACGTGAGTGGAGAAAAGAAGACTTCCTTCCTTGATCCACGCATGCGCCTAATTTCTCTCTGGGAAAACCCATGTGGAAAAATCCCTGATGGCCATAGTAGTGACTCCGTTGGAGAATATTATTTTTAGATGACTAAACTCTATTCTTATGGGCTTTATTTTCTATATTTTTCTCATTTTCTCTATTTCTCTACTTGTGCATATACCTACACTTGTATATTCTTCTTACTCTCATACTTACATGTTTTATATATATATATATATATATATATATATATATATATATATATATATATATATATATATATATATATATATATGTATGTATTGCTCATATCATGATGTTCATGTATATCCTTCTCTCCACTATGCTCTTTTTCTCATAACATGTATATACCACCTAATCTATCACATCATACTTTATTCACCTTTTTATGCTTAGTCACTCACTCGTATATAGTTACCATGTTCACTTCGCTTCCTAACATTTGCGCATGCTCCACATCACTTGTAGATATTCATGATTAGTCTAACTAGCACATGCTCACATATTTTTCTCACTTGTATATATCCACGTGCTTTCTTATATGCTTCACATGCCACTTGTAGATATCCATGCTTAGTCCTACTAACACACTTACACATTACTCTCTCTTATATATATCCACATATTTTCTTGACTTACACATATTACCATGTCACTCTCACCTTGCACATACCTTTTACTCACGTGTTTATATTCACATGTCTCACACTTTAAACTTACTAATATGCCTTGCATACAATCCATGCTTCATGTACATACTTGCTAGTGTTTATTCCCACGTTTTGACCCCTTATCACATGCTATTCATGTATATTCCATGCTTTACCTCATTCTTGGTAGTAATACTTCTCTCTATTAGAATACTTAAAAACTCTCCAAAAAATACTAATTAAAATTCATGCATTTTTCACACTCTATGAAGGGAGCACTATATTGTGACCAAAATTTTGTCCCATACTGGGTGATCACTTGATAATGTATGTCAGCCATGTGGGGAGCAGTTAGCCTAAGTGATATGATTCCCAGCTTCCATTGGCCTAGTACCTTCGATGTATATCAAATGATTCCCCCTCATTATACCTCTTGACCGATATAGCAGGGAACTCGTTCACATACATCTAGTATATCGAATTCTCCTTCATACATACCATCTCTATAAGGTATATCATAGGTCAATTCAAGTACACTCAGGTATATTAAATGACTTCTCAACATGTACCGATGAATAATTTCCCTTATAGACAAGAGGTATATCATGGAACTCATGCCAAGGGGGAACCTTTCCACGAACTTCTCAATGCATCAAAATCATACAGGCGTCTTCCCTAGGACACTCATACTAAGTTTTATAGTTCAACACGAAACTATACTGAAATTTTGGGTCGTCTTACTTCCCGAATTCTGCAGTATTTATCCCATTTTTAAAATAGGACCCTATTTGTGAGTTTAGAGAGATGTCAACCCGTGTCCTGCATTGGGTACCCAATCTATTCCTAGGCTCGGGTCCTATACGGAATTTAATTTGCACCGTAGGCAAAACATAATACAAGTGAAAGTAATTATAACTACACTGTGGAATTTCCTTTTTATCCCTTTTTCAAAATACCTAAAATATTCTCTCCCTTTTTTTAAAGATAATACCAAAAATATTATTTTTTTGACTAGAATAAACATAAAAATCCTTTTCCCTCTGAGGTATGATGGCATACCCTAGTTTTGGCCTAGATTTTTATTAGCTATGATCCTCCATCAAGCCACCTTGGAGATCTAGACCTCTTCTTCTATCTCAATATAATTTAACAGTCCAGTGAATACTCTTGATGGGATACATTTATTAGAATGCCAATGTTCACCCAGACCTGATGGCAGTCCTTGTTCACCTCAGCACCAAGATTCATAGTCTTGAGGAAGAGGTCCGAGAGATATAGCAAAATAAGGTTCAAACACCTAAGGTTCCTAAACCTGACATCATTTTCCCCTATGCCATAGGTCCGCAAGATCCAGAACATATGTGGGTTCCAGAAGAGTACCAACATGTCACGCATGTCCCACTTTCTAATGGGCCACTGCCAGGTCAATTGGCGATAATTTTTACGTGCCTATTCATATTGATCCCAAAGAGGAAGAATTGAACAAGGCCAATAAATACCTAAGACTATTATCCACAAGGTCTGACCAAGTCGAGATCTTAGAGAACTGTGTGGATTACACCAATATGTCTCCCTAATTAGAAACATTTAAGATGATAGACACAAAAATTAAGAGGTAGAGGACATCCCGTTATACAACTCCATAGCTATCACTGTGCTATGACTCTACTCAGAGAGTCCGAAGAAATAATGCACATATGTTATAGCTGAGTCTTCAAGAAAGTGATCTCTAATGGTTCTTCTCACTAGAAGAGTTCAAAATTCATAATTAGGAGGATGTAGATCGAGAATTTATAACCCAATGCAAATAAAATAAGGATCTAGAACTCACTCGCCAATACCTTGAGATACTCAAGAAAAATCCTAGTAAATCAGCTAATAAACTTATCGGGAAATGGAGAGAAAAGTCATATACCATGAAGAACCTACTGTCTCGGGAAGAACAAGTGAGCATTGTGAAAAAAAATTTCCTATCGCATATAAAAACCTCTATGGGAAGCCAGTACAACACTCATTTTAGATACCTCCAGGAGGTAGGAGTCGAGATCGAAGAAGGGGTTACCAGTCAGAAAGTTGAGTCTAATCCAGAAAGACCAACATGGCAATTCATCCCTTGTAACAATGATAAGCTAGCAAAAACTTTTGAATAACCATTAATAATATTTCTTAACTTTCTACCTCATGGACACCTGAAGATTGTCCCACTCCAATCAAAAGAGAATGAACCGAACTCTATGCTCCCCTATTAGTTGTTTACTAATATCTTTTATCTTGAAACCTCACCAAGGATCTGGAACCTCGACTATTCCAGACCCACTTCTAAAGAACTTCAAGCATGATGCTAACTGTAATTTCCACCAAATCAACGGGCACACCACTGACTAGTACTTCCACTTGAAGGATATTATCCAAGGTCTCATTAATAAGGGGGCCATTTCTCCTCCATCTAATTCAAATCCCAATACTACTCAAAACCCTCTACCATTACACTGAACTAAGGTAAATGCCATTTTTATTTAGGAAAATCAAGATTTTGATCCTTCCACTAGGATTCGAGCCAGCAATACATATGTTCCATCTACTAGCTCCACTAAATCCACAAAAATATGTCCCTTTTTCCTTCTACGCCCAGAAAATAATTCAGACCAAGTGTTATCTCTCATGACCAAGACTTGCATTGCCATCCAAACTCGCTCAGAAATTATAAGCATGTAGCTATCAAAATTCTTGAATCAACTCTGATATTTTTAGTTGAAATTACCACTAGGGATGACTCTTAAAGAAGATGGCTATGAAAAGATTAATGATGAAAACGTGAAAGCCCAGAAATGGGACCAATAGTCAAATTATTGGTTGTGTTAGCAAGGAAGTTTAGCTTGGATAATATTGTACAAGTCATTTTTTATGATGATATACCCAAGTATAACCTCGTCCCAGCCTGGGATCGACTCACCCAAGGCTGATCGTACAAATCGCCATGACCAATATTATAGGCCCCCTACATAATTCTTGTACATGCAATCACGGATTCTTCTAGTTTCTTAGTCCAAGACCTACAAATTGGCCCATTATCTCTTCATAATTCTGGTCTCGTCCTAGCACCCCTGGCAGTCGAGATCCCTCAACGGGCCTAATAGTCCTACATCAGTCATGTTTTTCCCTGGCACCTCTAGACGACCGAGACCACACTTATGCTTTCCTCATTAGTTTCTCTAACTGGATATTGGAAGTCTCATCCTCATCTAGGACGAGAACTCCCAAGACTATCTACAGTGATGTGTGATACAAGTTTCTAGTGTGACCAACCCACATAGGCAGGCAATTATAACAAGATCATAAGAGCACGTAAGAGGAATATTTTCATCATCATTAGATGCTTATGCTCCGGACAAGTATCTACTCCTCATTTGATGTTCAATAAGGGTATGCTCCATGCATGCTTGGGGGTGCATTGTGAACCCCGAGAACTATCAATATTCATCTTCTTCCCAGAAGAAAGGATCCATAAATTGAAAAACCTAGCCAAACTCTATCTTATTTTCAGTAGAGAGAGAAAAATTGATGGTTATGTACTTCAGGCCATTAGAGACTCTTTTCAAGTGAAAACCTCACTCATCTATATAATGGAGTAGGCTGATATAACTGAACCACCTAAATTCTGGTGTTATTCCTCATATCCTCATTCCCTTCTCATATTTACGTTATTGTGATGTTATATACACCTCCATTATTGTGTGTGCTTGAGCCTGAGATGATGATATAAATTTAAATGATGACTTCGTAGTGTCATCATTTTAGCACAATTTGTGGGAAAGAAGGTTATACATCTTCTTCCTCTTCATTTCATCTTTTTTTTCACTTGATTCTTTAGTGGTGATCCAGTTTCATACTTGGTTGGATATGTCATCATTGAAAGTGCTTTTGTGGGTTTTTAAGATTTTTTCTACCTAACCCCTTTTGTTCCATTAATTCATCAAAGAGGATGGCCTCTGATTTTCTTTATAGCATTGGCCCCAAATCCATCCACGTGCCTCCTCAGTCAGAGATGGCTGAGGTGGAGGTGGCACTACGCTTGTTGGCGGTCATCCAATAAAAAATGCAATAACAATTTGTTTCCTTTAGACAAAATATAATGGCTAGAACAAATGGAATTGTAGCATAGAGAATAACATTGGACACCAGGGAAATGGCTCCAAGGACAAAGGGACCACCCCCGAACCCATATAAAGAAGTACCAAAACTATAAAGACGTAAAGATGTGGCCAACCCTAGGTAATTACACTTGAGAAGGCAAGGCTATGAAAACCCATATGACCAGTGTTGTGATGAGGACGAGTAGTGGGAGCCCTATGAGATTTATAGAAATACAGTGTGCCTAGTTCCAACTAGCAGAGGAAATAGTGGTCGGCCGAGCCGAGATAGACAACCCCAGGATTTAACATTTGATACATTGAGTAGAGGGTCATCTTTTGACTGACTCAACCCAATTGTGACATACGAGACAGACTCTCTAGATCACGCACTATTGCGACCTCTAGGGGGAATGGACGTTGTGCAAACTGTCAGCCCCAATAAGGTCGAGAGGGAAAGAAAAGAGAGTTCAATGTCCATCAAAGGACTGCTGGCAGAGAGCCTGTGCAATGCCCAACTAACAGAGAAGGAGTGAGGGATAATGGTGTGGCAGCCGAGTGAGATAATGCAACATCGGCCAAAAAATCATGGAATAGATTCATTTAGAAGCTGAAGGATAAACTCGACGATATCTTGAAAAGATAAAACCCCATCCAAAGGGGTTATGTGTAAGGGTGTCCATTTGTAGCAAGGGTTGTGAACTACCTGACTCCAACCAAGTTCAAGCCGCTGACTGTCACACTCAAATATGATGGAAGAGCAAACCCTATTCATTACATAGAAATTTACCAATCTGCAGATGATATCTACTCAATTTATGATAAATGATATACCGAGCATTCTCCATCATGTTAACTATTGCAACCCATATTTAGTATACCTCTCTTCCCAAAAAATATGTAGAAAAGTTTAAGCAATTAACCGAGAAGTTCCTTCACAGCTTCTGTTTTGGCATGAAGTCATGGAAGAAGGTTACCCATTTATCATATGAAAAGAAAGGGAATAATGAGTCTCTCAGAGCCTATATTGCATGGTTTAATAAAGATAAGATATAGGTTGAAGACTATTAGTAGAACATTTCCATGACTACCCTCATGGGGGGACTAAAAAAATGAAAATTACTTTGGAAGCTTTCTGAGGGTCCTTTAAAATCCATGGTAGAACTCTTATATACGTCCAGGAGAGTCATAAATATGGAGGAGGCCAAGTCATCCAAGGTAGAGGATAAAAAAGAATCCGGTGGAAATAAGTCTCAATAAGAAAAGGATAAGGATGAAAATAAGAGGTCAGCTGATGACAAGTTTGCTGACTACACTCCACTCACAGTAAGTACCTATTTGATTCTAAATGAGATTAAGGATGGTAGAACTTTTAGATGACCTTGAAAACTAAGGTCTCCTCCTCATAAGAGAGACAAGATCAAATGGCGTGACTTTCACGAAGATCACGACCACACCACTGACAAATGTTTATCATTAAAAGATGAGATTGAGAAAATGCTTAAACAAAGGAAACTTTGAAAGCATGTTGACCGAAGTGGTTCCAAGGATGACACCTAGAAGATACATGGTGGGTTAAGAGGTGAGAGGATAACCTCAGGCCGATAAGAAGGATGAACAGTCAAATGATGATGGTGAAGACGACCCTGACCTCCCACCAAAGATCCATGAGCCCAAGGGATGAATGTGTATGATCTCATTCGATGTAAAAATTATTAGTGGGGAATGGCTGGCGGATGGACAAAGATGGCCGACCACAAGCGCATGTCAAAGAGGCCAAATCAGTGCCGAAGTGGATGAAGATCAACCCGACTACTTCGGAGCAGAAGCCTGTAACAACCCAGGCTTTTGTGCGGCTATTTTATATTATTTTGCCCGATGGGCTAATTTTATAAAATAGGGGAAGTTGGAGTAAATATTTTTTCCCGTGATATTAAGGGATAATATTTACTATGTTTTGTCTATTTACCGTATGAGAAGGTAAATAGCAGTATATTGTGATATATTACGTCGCTGTATGTAAAACGACGGTTATGACCTATACTTTAAGTTGGGTAAAATTAATTTTATAAAATGAATTTAGAACATCAAATTTGTTCATATTTTTCCGAATGCCAAAATAGGGGGTGCGGTTGTTTTTAGAATAGTCGAGATAGTCGAAATAAGTGCCAAGTTGTATTTTTGAGTTTCGGACACTTTTGGGGTGTTATGACTCAATTATGTGGATACGAGTCATTTTAATGGTGTATTAGCAATTAAAAGAGGGCATTTGTGTTTTAAGACCCGTTTAAGTCCCCCACCCCTTTTTCTTTCTTCATTTGTGTTAGAAGCCAAAGGAGAGAGAGAGAGAGAGAGAGAAGAGAGAGTTGGGAGAAAATGGGAGAAAAGAGACAAAATGGAGATTTGAGGCCAGAAATCGTTGCTACCGGAAGAGAATCTGAGACTACAAACTCGAGGCAAGTTTCTTACTTGCTAGATGTTGATTTAATGTGATAAATTGCATATATAGTTAGGTTTTGGAGATTTAACCCATAAATGGGTATTTGTTGATTTTGATGATTAAACCCTTAAATATTAGTTTTGATTTGATTTGAGGATAAATTATTAGTTATTAATGGTGTAGAAATGATTTGGGAGAATTAGATGTTGTTGATGTTGGATAAAATCAAAGATTTGAGGTTTTGGGATTTTGGGGTTCATACAACCCGTAGCCCAAACTAGGCAAGATTTCAGGACCGAATCGATTCGGCCCTAGGGGCGAATCGATTCAGATAAAGGGTAGGATACAGGTCTGGCAGACCGAATCGATTCAGGTTAAGACCGAATCGATTCGGACAATTGCAGAAAGTCAGTTTTGTTCACCGAATCGATTCGACTGTTTAGCGAATCGATTCACAAGGGCAAATCAATTCGGCCCAAGGGGCGAATCGATTCGGTTCCCCTATTTTTGTGATATTTTCTTATTTTGATTTTTAGCCCTTTTTCTTTTAGGTCCAAGGTTTACGGACCTTCTGTAACAACCCGCGTAATTTTTGGGGTATTTCAAAATAAAGAGGAAAAATAAAGTTTTTGATAAAATTATTTTTATTGCTCAAATATGTTGGTTATTATTTTTTAAGGCGAGAATTTCAAACGGTTTCGAAAACGGAGTTAAAACGGATTTTAAAATTATTTTTTAATATTTTTAACTCTTGGAATTTTAAGTCGGCGAACATTAAGTAATTTTCAAGAGTTGTTTTGACTTCCAATTCTTCATTTCATTGCCTTATTTAAAGGAGTCTTTTGGCTTCCAACTCTTCACTTCTTTGCATTATAAAAGGAGTCGTGGGAAACCCTTTTTAACCTACTTTTCGCACAACTTTTGGTAGCAAATATATTTTATATTCCTGTCATTTTTAATTATATTTTGTCCCATGAGATTTGTGAGTTCCAACCTTAGATTAGAGGTGTTCTTGGGGCTATTTTGTTGGAGGTTCTTGGAGGAGCTTTTGTAGATCTTTTGTATTGATCTTGAGGATGTGATCATTGGTTTCTCATCATGGTTTGAGGTATGGGGTTTTACACAATATGCTCTTTAAATCTCACGAATGTCATTCTCTTTGAATTCTTGTTTAATTAAACTCATATTTGAATTGTTATATTCATTGAAATCCGGAAAATAATTATTGAAATTATTTTCATTCATGTGGTATCATTATATTATTGTTGAGCACGTTGTCATGAGATTTTAATATGGCACGGATGTTGGCACCCGCCAAAATTCGTGTTTCTCGGGCTATGGCTTGATAAAGCATATACAGACGTGGTGAGGCCTGGTGACCCAGTTAAAGTGTTGTTGAGAAATTATATTGATAAATGCTTTGAGATTTGCATTTTGATTTGAATATTCGTACTCGTGTTGTTGCGTTTTATTCATCACTAATATATATTTGTTGAGCATCTTTCCTGTCGTATTGTGTACTTCCCCATATTTTCTTTTAGTGGCAGGTTAGTGCGGATTTTGGGGCGCTATTGAGATTGATTTTAGCGAGGATTTTTTGGGAAAGATTGGTATTATTTTGATGTATAGAGCTTTGGATATTTGTATTTTTATTCGAGTTAGATTGTTGTTTTTTTTATTCGAGAGACTTGTTGTAATTGAAGAGATTGAGATTAGTGGATTTATATTGTTGTGGGTTTATTTAGATGCTCTATACCTTGTGATTTGTGGATTTGGATTTATTTTATCGCATTAGTGCTCCATTCGCTCTCTCCGGGCGGGCGGGGTGTTACAAATGGTATCAGAGCTTAAGTATACGGTAACCCTCGGGGCTTGGGTTTTGGGTTCATTGCGTGGTTAGCAATTTTTGGAGATAGAAAATTTTAGGTGATATTCGTGTTAGGTTTCGAGATTAGAGGTAAGGAATTTATTTTTGGGAGACATGATTTATTTTTGGAGTTAGTGTAGTGGCATGATTTTTTAGAGTTAGGCATTCGACGAATTTCGAGGGCGAAATTCCATTGTTAGTGGGGAAGTGTAACAACCCGCGTAATTTTTGGGGTATTTTCAAAATAAAGAGGAAAAATAAAGTTTTTGATAAAATTATTTTTATTGCTCAAATATGTTGGTTATTATTTTTTAAGGCGAGAATTTCAAACGGAGTTAAAACGGATTTTAAAATTATTTTTAAATTTTTTTAACTCTTGGAATTCTAAGTCGGCGAACATTAAGTAATTTTCAAGAGTTGTTTTGACTTCTAACTCTTCATTTCATTGCCTTATTTAAAGGAGTATTTTGGCTTCCAACTCTTCATTTCTTTCCATTATAAAAGGAGTCGTGGGCAACCCTTTTTAACCTACTTTTCGCACAACTTTTGGCAGCAAATATATTTTATATTCCTCTCCTTTTTAATTCTACCTCGTCCCTTGAGATTTGTGAGTTCCAACCTTAGATTAGAGGTGTTCTTGGGGCTATTTTGTTGGAGGTTCTTGGAGGAGCTTTTGTAAATCTTTTGTGTTGATCTTGAGGATGTGATCATTGGTTTCTCATCATAGTCACTACACCAAATCTGCCCATTTGTCAAGGTCATTGACCTTGACAAATTCACCTTGTCAAGGTCAATGACCGTGACATTTCGAGGCGAGATAACTTTTTTTGTCACGGTCATTGACCTTGACACAAAACTCGCGTTTTGTGTCACGGTCGTGTCAAGGTCAATGACCGTGATACGTTTGTCACGGTTATAAACCGTGACAAAGCCGTGACCCTTTTTAAAAAAAATTATCACGGGCATTGACCGTGACAATTCTGGGCAGAATTTAAAAAAAATCTGCTGGGCAGTATGGCCACCGCCACTGCCCAGAAGTATATTTGTACCTGTTATAGCAACGTTGTACCTGTTCCAAACATCATATATCCAACACAAACTAAAGATAATGCAAATATATATTCATGACAGTATAATCCAAATCTTCAAAGTAAAAATAATATACATGACGATATAATCCAAATATAATTAAAATGGACAAACTTAAAAATAATGTTACTACATGTCTTAGATAAAACTGAGGAGGTGAGTAGGCCACACGACATACGAATTGACGCACCCACTAATATACGTCGTGCCGCATTATTCGCGCAACCACAATAGGGAGTTCTCCTTCCCGGGTATGACATGCGTGACGAGCACCCTGGACTCCATCTGTTGAAGCACACGTCCATGGACGATTCCACCCTCGACGATATTCGGGTCCCTCAACCCCCGCCCTATCCGCTGGCCATCAAATATGTCCAATATGAACACGCTCGGCCAACCAATTGTCGATAATGGTCTGTTGGAGGGCGTCAAATAGGGAAGTGGATCGTCGAAGTACGAACGTGTCGGTGATGAAGCAGCGAGGTCCACATCCTCGTCATCCTGCGCCTCGTCCTCCCGCACCTCCTCGTCCTCCCGCACCTCCTCCTCCACCGCCTTCTCCTTCCCTTTCCCTTTACCTTTCTCTTTACGGTCTCCACCCAACGTACGCTTCATGAATGCGTACATATCTTGGACCGTCGCCTCCAAACGGGACAGCTTCGCGTCGTGTGAATCCACCGTTCGAGCCAACCCGGTGTCGCTCGTCTCCAATCCGATGATCCTAGATTTGGCCACCCGCGAGCTCACTCCCCTTGTCCTCCCCTTGCGATCAGAGCCAAGCACTTGGCTGAGTGCGTCTGTGGACAAAGATGCCTTGTCAGCATCAGACTGCGACTCATGCACTTCCTTAAGCTTTGCCTGAAACGACAAAAAGCACATGATTAGTAAACTAAAAAATTATAACGTAATTAACAATAATTAAACTGTCGGATTACTTACAATCGTGGCCGCGACGCTCGGGGACACCTCCTTGTCCTTCCCCTTCTTCGTCCGAAGAGCCACATAAGTATCGAGCCTATGTGGCTTACCCCCTGGCCCACTCCCTACCCCCTGAAATAAAATAAAGTAAAGACTTTATTTGAATTGATATCTTAGTAATTATTATTTAATATTTATTTTGAGCAATTATCTTATAGTAGGATTATTATCCTAGAAACAATTCTAACATTCCATGAAGGAAAACTTTTATCGGATGGTTGAAAAGACAATAGTTCCAATTCATTTTCATTTATTCCCTTAGTGCTACAACAATAATTTGAATTCATTTCATATGATTTCCCACCCCACCCCATGTAATACCCCGTACTTTTGGCTATATTTATTTTTGGGATTAATTAATTAAATGCGTATTAATTGGAAATTAATCCGGGTTATAAATACTAATGAGATGCGTATTGGTATTTTATTATGTGCATATATGATTATATATGTACTTGGTATTATAAAATTTGTCGTGGGATTTATATACGACATTTTAGAAATTTTGTTGAGACGCGTGGGACCGCCGCGTCACGGTATAATATTTTGATAAAAAAGTGAATTTAAAATCTATAATCTGTATGGTCATTTTGAGTGCGCCATCGCGTCCGGAAGGGTCGAGATAGTCAGAAAACACTAGCCGGGGGTATAGTTTGGGTCCCGGGGTATTTTTAGGCCATACCGACAACTTAAAGGGTATTTTGGTAATTTCACGTTTTGAGGAATTAAAAGTGACGAAAATTTGGTTAATTAAATCTGATGTGGATAAGACCCACTAAGCCCATAACCAACCCTTATTAACCTAGAAAGCTACGTAGGTTATCATTTAGTCTTCCAACTCTCCCAAAGGAAACCCTAGCCACCATAGCCACCTTTGGAAGAAGAAAGCTTAGAGAGGAAGGGAAAGAGGAGGAATTCTGCAGAAAATCTGCAGAAAGAGCTTACAAATCCAACACCAAATCCAAAGACAATCAAGGAAAGTGATTTATTCCATTTAAATTTCGGAGAATGCTTCTTCCATGTTAGATTATTCAAAAACTTTATGTGTTCTTGGAAGATAATGAAAAACCCATAAGATTGGAGTTATTAGTTTAATTTTTGGGATATAGGTTGCATGTAGAATGTTACTGGAAGGTCATATTAAGAGAATTACTGACTTTTGTGATACCAAAAACGGATTTAAGATGAGGTTTATGAATGTTCTTGAGATAAATTAGAAAACTAGGTTTTTGATGAAGATTGATCCATATGTAGCCTTTAGTTGTTGAAATATTGATTTATGGACGTTAGTAATATTGTAGGATGGTTATATGACATTACTATAACGTTATATTAGAGAATCATGCTTTAAAAAATAAGTTTTGGGATGTTTTCAAATCTGCAAATCGAAACAGTCAGTAACCACACCTGTGTAATCGATCGATCGACATTCATCAGTCGATCGATCGACAAAATAGATCGATCGAAGGTCAAGGTCGATCGATCGACCTTCCCAGAATAAATGAAGTTTTCCCTTAATTGAATTTTAGTGGTGTTAACCCTTGGATAATATTATTAGAGACTTTATGAATACCCTTAACTTTAAGGAAGACCAGTAGGCATGATTATGAGATGGGACTTTATTTGGAATGTAATTTGAGGAATTTTTCTAAATAAATGAAATTTGTCATGTGAGATAATATTTGGGTTAATAGTACAAATTTGAATAAGTTGATGAAATAAGGTTTGGGGCAGAAGCAAAGACCTTAGGTATAAAGATGTCATATGTGAGAATTATGGGAGACTTAATAGTCTATTTGAGATAGGTTTTAAGTTTAAGGAATTACGACGTGAGACGTGTCGACCATTTAAATTATATATTATCGGGATACATGAAATATATGGATTTGGAATAATGGTATAATGATGTAGAGTATGACTTTATTAATATTGAGATATCTAAGATGTGTGAATGCTTAGCATAAAATCTTGTGTGTATGACATACCTACCATACTTGCTATCACGGGAGGTTACGTTCGCTTAGGACCCTCTAATCCTTGTGTGCCTACGGGGGGGATATAGACTGGTACCTTGATGAACATAGGTCATAGAAAGACTTATTGTGATATTAATAAGTCCGCTGATCATGGGAGCGTAGGTATGTGCGTGACCCATGTGATGGTGACTGTGTTCGCCTCCACTATTTGTGATTTGTGTTATCTGAACTATTCCTGAGAGATTCGGAATATGTGATCCTTATGTACGTGATGTACCGGGATGGATAGCAGAGTATGCGTGCACCATAGATTAGATTGCGGGGTGCTTGTATCGTATATTTATGATGTGAATAATATACATTATATTAATAGAATCCTCATGTTAATGTTGTAAAAATATTACGGTGTTATTTCGAGTTATATAATGAGTTAACTGATAGTTATATCAATGGTATGTTTAGTAACTGAGAGTACGTTAAACCTCTATTTAATTACGAGCGTTGTTATGTTAAATGAAACTGAGTAATATGGGTAGAACCTTTAGCAGTCTAGCTAGTTATGTTGTCAGTTAGCTAGTAGTATGGGTCGGTATAGATGGGTACTTACGTTAGGAGTGCACAGTTAGACGAGAGGTGAGAATATCATGCGAGTGTACGTCCTAACATGTACTTTGCATTTAATGTTTTAAATGTTTTTAAAGCACTTGCAGGTTTTTAAAATATAACTC
This sequence comes from Sambucus nigra, assembly GCA_949130495.1. Lineage (NCBI taxonomy): Eukaryota > Viridiplantae > Streptophyta > Magnoliopsida > Dipsacales > Adoxaceae > Sambucus > Sambucus nigra. Next base: position 228,942,517 of record OX422219.1, read on the forward strand.
CACATTCGGGCTCTGACCCGTTTTCTTTTCAAATCTCTTTTTCTTTGTAAAACCATTTTAGGTGCCCAGCCACAAGGACACCAAGCATAGGATACTCATTCAGGTGACGAGCTGTAGCTGCTTGTGGAAGCTACAGGGTTTTGCATGTAGACGCTTCTATCCTTTGGATTCCAGAGTCACTATCTATCAGTTGTAGGGCATGTCGCCCATTTCTTTAGAGACATCATTTACATTTCAGTTTCAGACTTTAGCATGTTTTGTTTCAGTTTCGGTTATTCATTTCAGTTATGGGATTGTAGTGAGGAGTTTTCCTCCAGACTTTATTTACTCTATTGTGATAGTTATTCATTTTATTTCAGCATGGTGAATGGTGTTACATATTTCTTCATTTTACACTTGTTGCATGTTAATCAGACTTAAATTAAAATTTGGCAACTTGCTTTTTAAATACTAGGTGGTTAGTAATAATAAAATGTTTTCGACAGTGATGCTATTAACTGAGCCAACTTGGCATTTTGAATTAATTTTATAAAGGAGTAGCTACCCGGTATTTAATTAGTCGGGGTGTCACAGGTGGTATCAGAGCATCAGGTTCTAGTGTCCTTTAGGATCTGTACGGCTATTATGTTTCTGCTACGTTTTCTTTGATATAGAGCCCTATATTTTAGGATTGTTGTACTCTTATTGTGTATGCTTCGTTCTCCAGCTATTTTAAGTTTATAAACCGTGAACTTATAAACTTTGTTCTTATTTCAAATGCCTCCACGACGTGCACGACGAGTTCCCAGGAATGAAACGCCCGAACCACAGCCCACTCCAGTTCAGGGCATGATGAACGCCGCTGAGGTTGCTGCTATAGTAGCCCAAGAGGTAAATGCCGCGATTGCCGTGATTCAGCAGGCACCGCCTCAGGCGCCGGTTGCCGCGCCAGTACAGGTTAATGCATTCCCGTCTGCTTGGGAGCGTGTACGTGACGCTTTTCAGAATGCGCATCCACCAGAGTTTGCAGGTAGCTCAGATGTGGTTGTCTCGAGCCAATGGAGGAAAGACATGCAGAGGCATTTGAGGATGCATGAGTGCACAGATGTTCAGAAACAGGTGCTAGCTACTTTCAAGCTAGTGGGATCTGCACTACAGTGGTGGGAGTCTATTACCACCGCGGAGGAGAGGGATACCCTCACGATTCAGGAGTTCTGGGTGCGGTTCGACCGCAAGTACTTTCCGTCCGCAGTTCATACCGAGATGAGGAGGAAGCTGATGAGTTTGAAACAGGAGGGCAAGACAGTGGCCGAGTATGAGGCCGAGTTCACTAACCTGTTGAATATCGTTCCAGACGAGATTCCAACAGAGAAGAAGAAGATAGAGAAGTTCATTGATGGGTTGAATTGGAGGATCCGTCAGCATCTGCTAGGAAACCTATCGTTGGCCACGTAATCTGATGTGGTTAACGCTGCATTATTACACTGCCAGGACCACCGTTTTCATATGGCCGAGGGCAAGCGGTCAGGGGAGTCTAGCCATCAGGGCAGGACTGGAGGACAGGGTGCCAACGGGGCACAAACCGGTCAAGGGCAGAGACAGACTGAGCAGGGCTCCCAGCAGGGGGATAATAAGAGGTTCCGGTCAGGGAAATACAGGCAGGGACAGGGAGGTTTCCGTCAGGGCCATCAGGGTCCAAACGGCCATCAGGGCCAGCAGGGGCAGAATGGGCAGCAGTTCCATCAGGGCCAGCAGGGCCAAGGGAGGAACGGTAACGGCCACCAGGGCCGGGGACAGCAGGGGCAGAGGGGAGGGAACTTCCCAGGGAAGTGCTTTACTTGTGGCAAGACTGGCCATAAGAAGCAGGATTGTCCTGATAGGGGCAGGGCCCCACAGCAGCAGCAGCAGGGTGCTCGCCAGGAGCCACAGAGACCTATGTTTCCCGCCGCTCTTCCTGCACCGCCACAGATGGCAGCTTTGCCACCCATTCCAGCAGTCCCAGCTCAGCAGGGGCAGCTACAGTATGGACGTGTCTACAACGTTCACCAGGCTGCAGTTCCACGGGCACCGCCCGCGATCGAGGGTACGTTTCCTATCCATGGCACTATGGGTCGGGTGTTATTTGATACGGGTGCTACACATTGTTTCATAGCTACACACTTCGCGAAAGCTTTAGGATTGTTAGCGACGGCAGAGAGCACAGTGACGTGTGTCGACTCACCATTAGGGAGTGGGTCACTTATTTTCTTTATATGCCGGGGAGTGGGGGTAGAGATCGGTGGTTTGGTATTGCCTGCAGACATGTTAGTGTTAGACATGCATGTTCACGATGTGATCATCGGTATGGATTGGCTCGTAGCATATAGGGCCATGATTGATTGCTTCAGCGGGAGCATTATTTTTGCCATTCCGGGGCAAGAGATGTTTGTAGTGGCGATGCCTCGCCCAGAGGGAGGATCGACCGCTCATCTGTATTACATAGAGGAGGATACCTCTAAGGAGGTTGTTATTCCTTTAGATTCGATCCCGGTTGTCAGGGAGTATTCAGATGTGTTTCACGAGATACCAGGCTTACCGCCCAGTCGAGAGATAGACTTCGTTATTGATTTGCTACCGGGTACGAGACCTATAGCACGTGCACCGTACCGTATGGCTCCAGCTGAGATGCGGGAGTTACGGGATCAGATAGAGCAGCTGTTAGGGCAGGGCTTTATTCGTAGGAGTACCTCACCTTGGGGCGCTCCAGTTTTGTTTGTGAAGAAGAGGGATGGTTCACTGAGATTGTGCGTGGACTACCGAGAGTTGAATAAGGTCACGATATGGAATAAGTATCTGTTGCCTCGAATCGATGACTTATTCGACCAGTTGAGAGGAGCTTCTTTCTTCTCGAAGATTGACTTGAGGTCAGGATACCATCAGTTGCGTATCAGGGAGGAGGATGTCTCGAAGACTGCGTTCTTGTCGAGATATGGTTCTTATGAATTTCGGGTTATGCCTTTCGGCTTGACCAACGCTCCAGCAGTGTTTATGGATTTGATGAACAGGGTGTTCAGAGATTTCCTAGATCAGTTTGTCATTGTCTTCATTGATGACATTCTAGTTTACTCTCAGACAGAGGAGGAGCACGCCGAGCATTTGAGGCAGGTTTTGCAGACACTTCGTCAGAACGAGCTGTATGCAAAATACGAGAAGTGCGGGTTTTGGCTGAAGGAAGTCCAGTTCTTGGGTCACATTATTTCCGACCAGGGAATATTAGTTGATCCAAGGAAGGTATCAGCGGTGAGGGAGTGGGGACAGCCCACGACACCAACGGAGATTCGTAGTTTCTTGGGTCTAGCAGGATACTACAGGAGGTTTATTCGGGGTTTCTCAGAGATTGCAGGTCCTTTGACACATCTTACTCGTAAAGGTGTGCCGTTCATTTGGAGTGATGTCTGTCAGTTGGCATTCGATTAATTGAAGGACAAGTTGACCTCAGCACCAGTGTTAGCATTGCCGAGACCGGGAGTTGAGTATTTGGTTTACACCGATGCGTCTTTGCAAGGGCTTGGAGGTGTTTTGCAGCAGGAGAGACAGGCCATAGCTTATGCTTCCCGTAAGCTTAAGCCTCATGAGAAGAATTACCCCACGCATGATTTGGAGTTGGTAGCAGTGGTATTTGCCTTACGGATTTGGAGGCACTATCTTTTGGGGGAGAAGTTTCAGCTGTTCACGGACCACAAGTCACTACAGTATCTGTTCACGCAGAAGGAACTGAATATGCGGCAGCGTAGATGGCTTGAATTTGTGAAGGACTACCAGTTCGACATCCAGTACCACCCGGGTAAGGCTAACGTGGTAGCAGACGCGTTGAGCCGCAGGCCAGCAGAGGAGGTGGCAGAGGTGTGGAAAGCTAAGTGGAAGGAATTGGGACACCAGGATGCAGTGGCCCGATCTTTCATGTCTGTGATGACCGTTACACCGCAGATTATCACGAGGATTGTACGGGCACAGGCTAATGACTCGTTCTGTCAGGAGCAGATAGTTCGATTACTTGCAGAGGGAGACGAGTCCTATACCGTTAGCTCAGACGGGGGATTGCGCTTCAATGGGAGATTGGTAGTTCCGGAAGGGGAAGAATTGCGACACGATGTTATGGCAGAGTCGCACGGCTCACGGTTCGCGGTACATCCCGGAGGGGACAAAATGTACCAAGACATGAGACGCCAGTATTGGTGGAGCGGTATGAAGAGAGATATCGCTGAGTTTGTCTCGAAATGCGCCACTTGTCAGCTTGTAAAAGTGGATCATCAGAGACCAGTAGGATTGCTACAGCCGTTGGAGGTTCCGGTGTGGATGTGGGAGAGCATATCCATGGATTTTGTCACGGGGTTGCCTACGTCGCAGAGGGGTCACGACTCCGTTTGGGTAATTGTGGACAGGTTGTCCAAGGTCGCTCACTTCTTACCCGTAAGGACTGACTACACTATGGGACAGTATGCCCAGCTCTTCATTTCAGAGATTGTGAGACTTCACGGTGTGCCCCTAAATATCGTGTCTGACAGAGACAAGATATTTATTTCGAGGTTTTAGGAGAGTTTCCAGGAGGCAATGGGCACGGAATTGCGGTTGAGTACGGCTTATCATCCGCAGACTGATGGGCAGACAGAGCGCACCAATCAGATGTTGGAAGACATTCTACGCATGTGCATTATTGACTTCGGGGGTGGATGGGAGCAGTACCTTCCACTGGTGGAGTTTGCTTACAACAACTCCTATCAGTTCACGATTGGCATGGCTCCGTTTGAGGCATTGTACGGTAGGCCTTGTCGTTCCCCAGCATGTTGGTTGGAGGTGAGGGACAACAAACTGCTTGGGCCGGAAGTTATTCAGGATACTTCGGCAAGGATTGAGTTGATTCGGAGTCGCATTCGGGTAGCTCAAGACAGGCAGAAGAGTTATGCTGATGCGAAGAGGTTTTTCAGGGAGTTCCAAGTGGGGGACCAGGTTTTGCTCAGGGTATGTCCGATGAAGGGGATTATGCGATTCGGGAAGAAGGGGAAGTTAGCACCGAGGTATGTGGGGCCGTTTCCTATTATTGAGCGGATCGGACCGGTTGCGTATAGACTTGGACTACCGGAGCACTTGCATCGGATTCACGACGTGTTCCATATTTCCTCGCTGAGGAAATACCTTAGAGATAATTTGGCTCATTCTCACATTGCTATGGAGGACATCGATCTCCAGCCGGATAGCTCCTACGAGGAGGGGCCAATTGCTATTCTGGACCGAAGCGAGAGGAAACTGCGGTCAAAGATAGTTCCGTTAGTGCGTGTTCAGTGGCGACATCACAATGTTGAGGAGTCCACATGGGAGCGCGAGGATGAGATGCGCGAACGTTATCCAGAGCTATTTTTAGCAGGTACTTTCTAGTTTCGAATTTCGGGACGAAATTCAGTTATTAGGGGGGAAGTATGTAATACCCTGTACTTTTGGCTATATTTATTTTTGGGATTAATTAATTAAATGCGTATTAATTGGAAATTAATCCGGGTTATAAATACTAATGAGATGCGTATTGGTATTTTATTATGTGCATATATGATTATATATGTACTTGGTATTATAAAATTTGTCGTGGGATTTATATACGACATTTTAGAAATTTTGTTGAGACGCGTGGGACCGCCGCATCACGGTATAATATTTTGATAAAAAAAGTGAATTTAAAATATATAATCCGTATGGTCATTTTGAGTGCGCCATCGCGTCCGGAAGGGTCGAGATAGTCAGAAAACACTAGCCGGGGGTATAGTTTGGGTCCCGGGGTATTTTTAGGCCATACCGGCAACTTAAAGGGTATTTTGGTAATTTCACGTTTTGAGGAATTAAAAGTGACGAAAATTTGGTTAATTAAATCTTATGTGGATAAGACCCACTAAGCCCATAACCAACCCTTATTAACCTAGAAAGCTACGTAGGTTATCATTTAGTCTTCCAACTCTCCCAAAGGAAACCCTAGCCACCATAGCCACCTTTGGAAGAAGAAAGCTTAGAGAGGAAGGGAAAGAGGAGGAATTCTGCAGAAAATCTGCAGAAAGAGCTTACAAATCCAACACCAAATCCAGAGACAATCAAGGCAAGTGATTTATTCCATTTAAATTTCGGAGAATGCTTCTTCCATGTTAGATTATTCAAAAACTTTATGTGTTCTTGGAAGATAATGAAAAACCCATAAGATTGGAGTTATTAGTTTAATTTTTGGGATATAGGTTGCATGTAGAATGTTACTGGAAGGTCATATTAAGAGAATTACTGACTTTTGTGATACCAAAAACGGATTTAAGATGAGGTTTATGAATGTTCTTGAGATAAATTAGAAAACTAGGTTTTTGATGAAGATTGATCCATATGTAGCCTTTAGTTGTTGAAATATTGATTTATGGACGTTAGTAATATTGTAGGATGGTTATATGACATTACTATAACGTTATATTAGAAAATCATGCTTTAAAAAATAAGTTTTGGGATGTTTTCAAATCTGCAAATCGAAACAGTCCGTAACCACACCTGTGTAATCGATCGATCGACATTCATCAGTCGATCGATCGACAAAATCGATCGATCAAAGGTCAAGGTCGATCGATCGACCTTCCCAAAATAAATGAAGTTTTCCCTTAATTGAATTTTAGTGGTGTTAACCCTTGGATAATATTATTAGAGACTTTATGAATACCCTTAACTTTAAGGAAGACCAGTAGGCATGATTATGAGATGGGACTTTATTTGGAATGTAATTTGAGGAATTTTTCTAAATAAATGAAATTTGTCATGTGAGATAATATTTGGGTTAATAGTACAAATTTGAATAAGTTGATGAAATAAGGTTTGGGGCAGAAGCAAAGACCTTAGGTATAAAGATGTCATATGTGAGAATTATGGGAGACTTAATAGTCTATTTGAGATAGGTTTTAAGTTTAAGGAATTACGACGTGAGACGTGTCGATTATTTAAATTATATATTATCGGGATACTTGAAATATATGGATTTGGAATAATGGTATAATGATGTAGAGTATGACTTTATTAATATTGAGATATCTAAGATGTGTGAATGCTTAGCATAAAATCTTATGTGTATGACATACCTACCATACTTGCTATCACGGGAGGTTACGTTCGCTTAGGACCCTCTAATCCTTGTGTGCCTACGGGGGGGATATAGACTGGTACCTTGATGAACATAGGTCATAGAAAGACTTATTGTGATATTAATAAGTCCGCTGATCATGGGAGCGTAGGTATGTGCGTGACCCATGTGATGGTGACTGTGTTCGCCTCCACTATTTGTGATTTGTGTTATCTGAACTATTCCTGAGAGATTCGGAATATGTGATCCTTATGTACGTGATGTACCGGGATGGATAGCAGAGTATGCGTGCACCATAGCTTAGATTGCGGGGTGCTTGTATCGTATATTTATGATGTGAATAATATACATTATATTAATAGAATCCTCATGTTAATGTTGTAAAAATATTACGGTGTTATTTCGAGTTATATAATGAGTTAACTGATAGTTATATCAATGGTATGTTTAGTAACTGAGAGTACGTTAAACCTCTATTTAATTACGAGCGTTGTTATGTTAAATGAAACCGAGTAATATGGGTAGAACCTTTAGCAGTCTAGCTAGTTATGTTGTCAGTTAGCTAGTAGTATGGGTCGGTATAGATGGGTACTTACGTTAGGAGTGCACAGTTAGACGAGAGGTGAGAATATCATGCGAGTGTACGTCCTAACATGTACTTTGCATTTAATGTTTTAAATGTTTTTAAAGCACTTGTAGGTTTTTAAAATATAACTCCACATTCGGGCTCTGACCCGTTTGCTTTTCAAATCTCTTTTTCTTTGTAAAACCATTTTAGGTGCCCAGCCACAAGGACACCAAGCATAGGATACTCATTCAGGTGACGAGCTGTAGCTGCTTGGGGAAGCTACAGGGTTTTGCATGTAGACGCTTCTATCCTTTGGATTCCAGAGTCACTATCTATCAGTTGTAGGGCATGTCGCCCATTTCTTTAGAGACATCATTTACATTTCAGTTTCAGACTTTAGCATGTTTTGTTTCAGTTTCGGTTATTCATTTCAGTTATGGGATTGTAGTGAGGAGTTTTCCTCCAGACTTTATTTACTCTATTGTGATGGTTATTCATTTTATTTCAACATGGTGAATGGTGTTACATATTTCTTCATTTTACACTTGTTGCATGTTAATCAGACTTAAATTAAAATTTGGCAACTTGCTTTTTAAATACTAGGTGGTTAGTAATAATAAAATGTTTTCGACAGTGATGCTATTAACTGAGCCAACTTGGCATTTTGAATTAATTTTATAAAGGAGTAGCTACCCGGTATTTAATTAGTCGGGGTGTCACACCCCATCCCTCCACCACCCCCTCCCCCACCACACACCACCACACACACACACACCCCACCCCACCCCACCCCACCCCCTGCCCCCCTCCACCACCACACACCACCACACACACACACACACACACCCCACTCCACCCCACCCCACCCCCTCCCCCACCACACACCACCACACACACACACACACCCCACCCCACCCCCTGCCCCACCCCTCCACCACCCCCTCCCCCACCACACACCACCACACACACACACACACACCCCACCCCACCCCCTCCCCCACCACACACCACACACACACACACACACACACACACCCCACCCCACCCTCCACCACCCCCTCCCCCACCCTACCCCACCCCGCCCCACCCCCTGCCCCCCTCCACCACCCCCTCCCCCACCCTGCCCCACCCCGCCTCACCCCCCACCCCCTGCCCCCCTCCACGCACACACATACACACATATATATATACACATACACACAAATATACACACAAAAATATATATAAATGAAAGAGAGAGAGAGAGAGAGAGAGAGAGAGAGAGAGAGAGAGAGAGAGAGAGAGAGAGAGAGAAAATGGACCTGAAAGTAGAGAGAGAGAGAGAGCAGCGTCTAGAGTGAGAGAGAGAGAGAAATGGAGGGAACGGTGCGGGAGGGAAAAAAGAAGGGGGATAGGGTTTTTGCTGCGAACATTGTCACAGTCGTGTCAAGGTCTTTGACCGTGACACACATTGTCACAGTCATTGACCGTGACAAGTCCGTGACAATTAAACTTGTCACGGACTTGTCACGGTCAATGATCGTGACAATTAGTTGTCACGGTCGTGTCAAGGTCAATGACCGTGACATAAAACGCGTGTTTTTTTGTCACGGTCAATGACCTTGACAAGGCTGGCCGGCTGAAAGGTGACAATTTGCCCATTTTGGTGTAGTGGGTTTGACGTATGGGGTTTTACAAATTATGCTTCTTAAATCTCGCGAGTGTCATTCTCTTTGAATTCTTGTTTAATTGAACTCATATTTGAATTGTTAAATTCATTGAAATTTGGAAAATAATTGTTGAAATTATTTTGATTCATGTGGTATCATTATATTGTTGTTGAGCACGTTGTCATGAGATTTTAATAAGGCACGGATGTTGGGCACCCGCAAAAATTCCTGTTTCCCGGGCTATGGCTTGATAAAGCATATACTGATGTGGTGAGGCCTGGTGACTCAGTTAAAGTGTTGTTGAGAAATTATATTGATAAATTCTTTGAGATTTGCATTTTGATTTGAATATTCGTACTCGCGTTGTTACGTTTTATTCATCGCTAATATATATTTGTTGAGCATCTTTCCTGTCGTATTGTGTACTTCCCCATATTTTATTTTAGTGGCAGGTTAGCGCGGATTTTAGGGCGCTATGGAGATTGATTTTAGCGAGGATTGTTTGGGAAATATTGGTATTATTTTGATGTATAGAGCGTTGGAGATTTGTATTTTTATTCGAGTTAGATTGTTGTATTTTTTATTCGAGAGACTTGTTGTAATTGAAGAGATTGAGATTAGTGGATTTATATTTATGTGGGTTTATTTAGATGCTCTATACCTTGTGATTTGTGGATTTGGATTTATTTTATCGCATTAGCGCTCCGTTCGCTCTCCCCGGGCGGGCGGGGTGTTACACCTTCCTTTGGGAAGTATGGGGAGTCCAAGAGGGTGGTTTTTGGGTAGACTAATTTCCTAAGATTAATGGGATGATTGGGCTTACCCCGAGGGATAAAGTGTATAAGTTGGTGTCCGAATGAAATCGGAGATTAACCGAAAGATAAATTGAAGATAAAATATTAATGTTGAGACATTCGGGAGACACTCCTTCAAGGAGATTCAGTTTAAAATGGCTTATGATATTATATTGAAGTCTTGGGGACTAGTTGAGGTTGTTGGCACTTCGGGTCTTAAGTCATTAATAAAATATGACTCTAGGAATAAGAAATGAATATTATTTTATGTTCTACTAATAAATAAGTACAAACGATTTTGAGAATGTAAAAATGGATGTTTTTAAATGAAAAGGAAGATGATTTTCATAAATGTTAAAAAGGTATGGATACACCCCCTCTCTAAATCGCTATCTTAAGGGAGGTTCGCGTGTTGTGGTGAAGCCCCCTGACTAAAAATGCAGGGTTGATATAGTCCCTAGGCCATGTGAGCGTTTGTGATTGTATATTTTTCTGCGATGGGTAGGAGATTCCTGGTGTGGTCTTGACTATCCCGCAGGCACATGGCCGCTTCCCAATGTTTCGGTAGGATCCCAGGTTGTCTAAATGATAGGCCCTGGAAGATGATAGCCATTTAGGGGCGCGCACAGTGGGGAAACTCAGACGGGCGATCTTAGAATCGTTATATATATATGATTATAACTATTCTAAATCAAGTTGGACTTGATGTACGATATGCCATAAAGAGCATGATGAAGTGCCATAAAGAGCACAATGAAATGCCACAAAGAGCATTTGATGATGATGATGATATTCCTAATAAGGAAGGTATTTTTACAAAGTGCCATAAAGAGCACAATGAAATGCCACAAAGAGCATAAAAACTATGATTATATTTCCTAATAAGGAATGGAATTATGAAATGAATTAGTATACGATAAAATTGATTGGTAAACATTTGATAAAATGTTGTACCATTTATATATTCCTAAAGAAAGAAATGGGAATTATGTTATGATGGTGAGTGGATATAATTATGTATCCTTGAGTAGAAGTAGATGAGACCTCTCATATATATATATAATATTGTGCTAAGGGTCTAATGTATCTCTACAATCAGTCTTGCCTAATAGTAGTGTATCGGGGGGGGGTTCCTTGTTTGGATTTCTCTTTGCGAGACACCCCACGCACGAATAAGGGCATAGTGTTGTGACTGGGGAGAAGTTAGCCTTTAGTACTCATATTAATTAGGACAGGGTCTAACGTATCTCGATGATCAACTTTTCTTAGTAGTAGTATATCGAGGGGTTCCTTGTTTGCATTTCGCTTTGCGAGACACCCCACACACGAATAAGGGCATAGTGTTGAGACTAAAGAGAAGTTAGCATTCTGTTCTTTGTTTAACTAGAACATCATCATTGATATTGCGCTAGGTTGCTTTTAGATTGAGAGGTGAGAAATGTTATTGTTAACTACGAGAGAATTACACACTTAACTGTCATGCATTTTATTCACATGGGAATCATATCAAACTGGGCCCTGACCCGTTTATATATCTTGTTTCTGCGCATACTCTTTGCCGTTACAGGTGCTCTACCGCATGGACACCCGTATTTATATTTCCATTTCGTTTGTCATGGAGCTACGACATATTGCGGATGCTATAGGTTACTTGTTTAGACGCTTCTTTCCCTTGTACTCTAGTTGTGCTCAGTTGTTTATTCGGACGTGTTTGTCCAAGTCTTGCACTCATTTACTATATTGTAAATATTGAAATATAATACTCGGTGTAACTATTTGTATTAGTCTGTGCACCGACATCTTATTCGGTGATTATTTATGATATTGTCATCTTTATTTATCAATTTTAGATACCCACCCTTTTTGCAAATGGGATTGTCTAAATGTTTTTCTGTTACTTTCAAAATTTTCTTTTATTGACAGTCCGTTTTCTAAAATGATTGGTGGTTATCTCGTGCTATTATTTTAATCGACAGTGATACTGAGAATGGACCATCTATGATTCCTGTGATTATTAGAGTATTGGGATGGCCACCTATTATTTTATTAGGCGGGTTGTCACAGATGGCATCAGAGCATTAGGTTCTAGAGTCCTTAGGAATCTGTGCGGATGTATTTCACATTCAGCGTTACTTATGATTTGATATAGAGCCTTAAGACTAAGATCGTTTATTTCTCTAGTGAGATTTTGTTCTTATTATATGGTATGAGAACCCCAAAAATCTTTTGCGCATTCGTGTGAGACTTGTACGTCGTCAGATGATGGGCATCAAGGGAGGTTGTCGTGAAGGCATCACGAGACGGGATTTCTAAGAGCTGTAAGCTGTAGTCAGGGATGTGGGCCGCTTTAGAGGTAGCTCCCTTTTGTATCATTTTCTCATATTGCTATGGTGACTACTATGTAGAGTAGAGTTGATTTTCCATGTGCCGCTGTTAGTAGAGAGTGGTATTAAGCTTGGGATTCCAAGCAAGGTCAATCTAAATATTGAGAAGTCCAAGATGAGGACCATATGTGGAAGTTCGGTTGGATTGGAGATAATGTAATCTCATTCGGTGGAAGTATTAGGCCCCAGAGTTTTGGCTTAGATAGGGGTATAGAAGTGACCAGGTGCGAAGATTAGAGGAAAATCTTTTGCCATTGCAGTAAGTTTGAAGTGGCGAAAATGGTAGCCATCATAGTAGGTTGGTGAAAGAAGTTTTGCCCAAAGAGAGAGAGCCCTTCGATAGAATGATAGGCTCACGAGTAAATGTTTTTAACACTGCAGGAGGAGTAGTATATATGAGGCCCCATCGATGGACATCCACCCGGGGAAGGCTCATTAAACCAAGGCGGAGGAGGCCAGTGGAATGTTCCCTTTCTTGAAGAAAAGGGAACTATGCGAGTAAATAGCTAGAGTAACTAGAGATAGAAGTTGTTTGGTTTCGTTCAGACTAGAATTATACGTCTAGGAACCATTGGTAATGGCCAAATAGATTGGCTAGTATGTTGGCGGGAATTTCCACTGTAGTCGAAGGTGGGATGTTCCTTACGTTAAAATGGAGTAGTATTGTATTGACCCTAGATTCGGGTGTGTATATCGAGCTTGTGGTACTTGCTACTCGAATTATATGTAATATATGAGTAGAGATATTCTTAGTTTGGATTGGTTGGTTTGATAGAAAGCGAATAAATTGCGATGCTATCGTATTTCTAGTTCTAGAGAAGAGTTAGTTATTCTATAATATCTCACCTAGATATAGGATTGAGACTTTATAGATATGGTTTACGGTGTGTAGGTAGTTTTCATTTTCATTAATTATTTTGCTTTGATTTATTTGTTTTGTTTTTGTTTGATTGCTTGCCTTGTTTGCTTTGCTTATGTATGATGTGGCCTGATCTCCACGACCAACAAGTTAAGGGGATTGTGTTGGAGGGGTTCCTTGTTTGGATTTCTCTTTGCGAGACACTCCACGCATGAACCTTAATGAAGTTTGAAGTGGAGAAATGTCGCATATTCTTTTCTTTTTCTTTCTTTACTTTTCTGTTGGTTGAGATGCTGTGTTGGAAAGTTTTAGCCAAGAGTCACGTAAATGAGTGATTAAGGGCTAAGTTGATGTGCGATATATGAGAACTGTGATAGTTTTTCCTCTAATTTATGTGGGGAAGTCTAAGATATAAAAGTCAAATAGAGACTTATGTTTATGCCTTAATAAGAAGTCCATCTATAAAAGATGTATGTATGTATATTGGGATAAAGTATTGGTAGAACCTTACACAAAGTAAGCGCTCGATCAGTTAAAATTCTCATTTTTTGTTGTAGTGGTAAGACTTAGAGTTAGGATTTTTGCAATCCCGATCATGTGTCTTCGACCGTTACTTCTCGACGACCGACGATGCGAGGTAGTAGTGTAACGAGAGGGTTCCTTGTTTGGATTTCGCCTCGATGAGACGTCCCACGCATGAAACCGAGCGATTGTCGGGAGTTGGGAAAGGTCTTGGACACTAAGGATCTAGTTAGGATTATACTTACATGACTCGATTAGGATAGATAGATTAACATTAGGATTTTTAGGAAGTAAGGGCCTTAGGGCATGTAGCATGGTTTTAGTGAGGCAGTGTGGAGTTGACCACAATAGGTTTGTGGGTTAACTCTAAGTGGGATTTAGTCCCTAGAACGAGTAAGTTTAGGAGCTTGAGTGATTCAGAATGTTAGGCCATTGATGGAGGGGCCTTTCTTAGATAGAGCGTTACACCGGTAACCTATCTTCAGAGGAGTTGAAGTATGAGCTGACTTTTACTCCTACACTTATGTTGTGATGATCGAGAGTGAATTCGATGAATGAGTCTTTTCCAGGAATGGGAAGTATTAATGCTAGCATATGAACCCATTGTTTATGCGTCTCACAGACTTAAACTCCATGAGAGGAATTATTCTCCGCTTGATATAGAGTTCGTAGCGGTAGTATTCGCCTTAAGGAATAAAGGCACTACTTCCTGGGCAAGAAATTTGTCTTCTCACGAGCAAGAAGTTGGAGTTCGCGAGGGACTATCGATTGAATATCCCCTTTCGCTAACGAAATGCGAATGGGTGAGTAGATGCACTGAGTAGTGAACCGTCGGAGAGATTAGGGATGGCACGGGATGCCAAGAAGATTGAGCTTCACCTAGGGGACTCTATAGTAAGAGCATTCATGTTCGAGATTGACCAACTCACCTACTAGTGTGAAGAGACTAGTGGTGGGACGAGGAAGGATAGGAGTAGTAGTTGTAGGGATCGAAACCTCCATACAATTGTTCGGATCATTTCTTGTAAGTAGGGTGCCGGGATGTATAAGTATCCCCTTCGGTAGTAGAAAGGTAGGATCGATAGTTCTAGAGGAACAATTAGGTGCTATGTAGAGCACTAAGAATGTAGGCTAAGATCGAAAATGATGACCTTAGTCCGAGCCCAATAGGGACGCCATTTTTTTACCAAGGGGTTGCTAGGAATGATAGAAAGATAGTTTATTATAGTATACCTTCATATGGTTATACTATATGCCTGAATTTTGAGGGAAAAATTCCCTTCTAAGGGGGGGGGGGGGGGGGGGGGAGTATGTAACAACCTAGGCTTTTGAGCGGCTAATTTATATTATTTTGCTCGATGGGCTAATTTTATAAAATAGGGGAAGTTGGAGTAAATATTGTTTCCCATGATATTAAGGTATAATATTTACTATGTTTTGTCTATTTACCGTATGAGAAGGTAAATAGCATTATATTGTGATATATTGCGTCGTTGTATGTAAAACGAAGGTTATGAGCTATACTTTAAGTTGGGTAAAATTAATTAAATAAAATGAATTTAGAAAATAAAATTTGTTCACATTTTCCCGAATGCCAAAATAGGGGGTGCGGTTATTTTTAGAATAGTCGAGATAGTCGAAATAAGTGCCAAGTTGTATTTTTGAGTTTCGGGCACTTTGGAGTGTTATGACTCAATTATGTGGATACGAGTCATTTTAATGGTGTATTAGCAATTAAAAGAGGGCATTTATGTTTTAAGACCCGTTTAAGTCCCCCACCCCCCCCCCCCCCCTTTTTCTTTCTTCATTTGTGTTAGAAGCCAAAGGAGAAAGAGAGAGAAGAGAGAGCTTGGAGAAAATGGGAGAAAAGAGACAAAATGGAGATTTGAGGCCAGAAATAGTTGCTACCGGAAGAGAATCCGAGACTACAAACTCGAGGCAAGTTTCTTACTTGCTAGATGTTTATTTAATGTGATAAATTTCATGTGTAGTTAGGTTTTGGAGATTTAACCCATAAATGGGTATTTATTGATTTTGATGATTAAACCCTTAAATCTTAGTTTTTATTTGATTTGAGGATAAATTATTAGTTATTAATGGTGTAGAAATGATTTGGGAGAATTAGAAGTTGTTGATGTTGGATAAAATTAAAGATTTGAGGTTTTAGGCTTTTAGGGTTCATACAACCCGTAGCCCAAACTGGGCAAGATTTCAGGACCAAATCGATTCGGCCCTAGGGGCGAATCGATTCGGATAAAGGGTAGGCTACAGGTCTGGCAGACCGAATCTATTCGGGTTAAGATAGAATTGATTCGGACAATTGTAGAAAGTCAGTTTTTCTTACCTAATCGATTCGGCTGTTTAGCGAATCGATTCACAAGGGCGAATCGATTCGGTTCCCCCGTTTTTGTGAGATTTTCTTAGTTTGATTTTTAGCCATTTTTCTTTTAGGTCCAAGGTTTAGGGGCCTTCCTTTGGGAAGTATGGGGAGTCCAAGAGGGTGGTTTTTGGGTAGACTAATGTCCTAAGATTAATGGGATGATTGGGCTTACCCCGTTGGCTAAAGTGTATAGGTTGGTGTCCGAATGAAATCGGAGAGTAACCGAAAGATAAATTGAAGACAAAATATTAATGTTGAGACATTTGGGAGATACTCCTTGAGGGAGATTCACTTTAAAATGGTTTATGATATTATATTGAAGTCTTGGTGACTAGTTGAGGTTGTTGGCACTTTGGGTCTTAGGTCATTAATAAAATATGACTCTAAGAATAAGAAATGAATATTATTAAATGTTGTATTAATAAATAAGTACAAACGATTTTGAGAATGTAAAAATGGATCAGTTGAAATGAAATGGAAGATGATTTTCATAAATGTTAAAAAGGTATGGATACACAACCTCTCTAAATCGCTATCTTAAGGGAAGTTCGCGCGTTGTGGTGAAGCCCCCTGAATAAAAATGCAGGGTGGATATAGTCCCTAGGCCATGTGAGCGTTTGTGACTGTACATTTTTCTTCGATGGGTAGAAGATTTTGGGTGTGGTCTTGACTATCTCGCAGGCACATGGCCACTTCCCGACGTTTCGGTAGGATCCCAGGTTGTCTAAATGATAGGCCCTCGAAGATGATAGCCATTTAGGGACGCGCACAGTGGGGAAACCCGGACGGGCGGTCTTAGAATCGTCACGTTTCTCATACATATATACATATAGATTGACTGTACACACTAGATTGATTCACAATTATCATACATATATACATATAGTCACGTTTACCCTATATATATATGTAACATGATGTTGCACCCCCGGGCTATATCCCATTAGTGCACCTAATCAATTCTGTACCCCCGGGTTATCACCCTTTAGTACACTTATTTAAATAATCTTGTACCCCCGTGTTATCACCCATTAGTACACTTACAATACATTTTTGTACCCCCGGGTTATCACCCATTAGTACACTTATAATAATAATATTCTCACACCCCCAGGTTATCACCCATTAGTGTCTTTAATAGTAATAATACAAAATAGACATACACACATCCTATTATAATAAATAGGTATTTCCCTTACCTACATATGCTTCTCTTACGCATTTTGATTCCAACATTTCATAATAGTTATTGGGTTATCCTCCCTCTCGAAATCTCTACGGTATATTCTCCCCGTACCCAATTCATTAAAGTATTTTGCTTCTCATACTTCTTCAGAAATTCTGCCTTACTTAAATTTATTATTAGAATTTAATTTTCTCATTTCTGAACTAATAAACTCAACACTGGGAATTATCAAAACTTCACTTTGCCGCTAGAACGAGGTGGCAAGTCGCTTGAACGACTACAACGTGTCGCTCGAACAGCTTCGCGCTAGATGGCAATCTCACTCGAACGACTTCGAGCGACTTCGTGCGAGAATTTGCTATTCGTCCCCTACCCAGATTTTTCAACGTTTTCCACCATTTTTAACCTTATATCTTCTCCTTCAACACCCCAAACTCCAAATATATAGTTATACATCGGACCCCATCAATAACATATGAATTCTAACATCCTAAAATCATCCATTCATTACAAATCATTCATAAAACGTGAAATCCCCAATTTAAATTTATCAAAACTCTAGTTCTTCCAATACATGTTAAAGAAGCCAAATTTCCAGATTTGTTCTACATATAAATTCCTTAAAATGTGATTTCCAGTCTACAAACATTAAGGGTTTCGATCTGATAAATCACATAATTTATTTACACATTCAAATTCCTCCATTTCACCATTTTTATGACCTACAACATAATCCTAACAATCCTACACTAACATGAATCAAATTAATACCGAAATACAACAAGTTATAAAAACTTTCCTTGAGTGATTAGTCTGATTTCCGGATGTTGTTAGTATGGGTGTGTTCCCCTCGTCCCGATCTACACGGTGGTGGTGGTGGTGCAAGGTGATGTCGATTTAGCCCTCTTCTCTTGGCAAAATCCTTCCCTCACACTTCCTATGGCCGTTCTTTCTTTCTCCCACTTTCTAACCCTAATGCAATTGTTTTGTCTCATTAATTAAGTCCTAATTTTCGTCCATTAATTAGGCCTAAAAATCCAATTTACCATAATGCCCTTTCGGGGTGCCGGTTAGGCCTAAAATTGCCTCGGGACCCAAACTAAACAACCGAGGAAATACTATTTTGACTATTTCGACCCTTCTAGAATCAACGGTACACTCGAAATCATCATACGAGTTACTAAAAGTAATCGATATATTTATTCCACCAATTTAGTCCCGACACGACTCACACGCGCGTCTGACTTAATTCACTAAACTGTCGTATTACTATCTCTCGACAATTTATCAAAGTATATAGTTCCATATTACATATCGTACAGTAATATTAAACTAATAAGTATTAACCCGTAGCACGCTATTTAATATTTATTTTTATTAGATTCGGATTAATTAACAATTTAATTCTTCACATTTAAATTTAATTAATCTCGTTGTAATAAATAATCCCATAATTATTTAAATCTTCAAAAATGTGGGGTATTACATACTTCCCCCCTAATAAAGGAATTTTGTCCCGAAATTCAGAAAAATAATAAGGCATACCTGGTATGAATAAATGTGGATATTTCTCATGCATATCCGCCTCACGCTCCCAAGTAGACTCCTCCACATTGTGATGCTGCCACTGCACCCGGACAAGTGGAACTATCTTGGACCTTAGTGTCCTCTCACTATAATCTAGAATAGCTACCGGTCTCTCCTCATATAAACTATCTGGCTACAGTTCAATCTCCTCAATTGCAATGTGAGTGTGTGCTAACTCATCCCGAAGGTATCACCTCAGTGACGAAATGTGATAACATCATGAATACGATGCAAGTGCTCCGGTAGTTCCAATATGTATGCCACTGTTCCGTCCCTCTCTATAATAGGAAATGGTCCCACATATCTCGGAGCCAACTTCCCTTTCTTCCCAAATCTCATTACCCCTTCATCGGAGATACTCTCAACAAAACATGGTCCCCCACTGCGAACTCACGGAAGAACCATCTTGCATCGGTGTAGCTTTTCTGCCTGTCCTGGGCTACCCGTATGCGATTTCGAATCATTTTGATCCTGCTCGACGTATCCTGAATTACTTCTGGCCCGAGTAACTTGTTGTCTACTACCTCTATCCAACAAACTAGGGAACGAAAAGGTCTGCCATATAATGCTTCGAACGGGGCCATGCCAATCGTAAACTGATAGGAGTTGTTATAAGCAAACTCTACCAGTGGAATATACTGCTCCCAACCTCCCCCAAAATCAAGGATACACATGCGCAACATGTCCTAGAGCATCTGATTAGTGCGTTTGGTCTGCCCATCGGTCTGCTGGTGATACACTGTACTCAATCGCAACTCGGTACCCATAGCTTCCTGAAATCTTTCCCAAAAACGAGATACAAATGTCTTGTCTCTATCTGACACGATGTTAAGAGGTACACCATGCAGTCTCACTATCTCTACAATAAATAACTGAGCATACTATCCCCCTATGTAGTCTGTCCTGACGGGCAAGAAGTGGGCTATCTTCGTCAACCGATTTATAATAACCCATATAGAATCATGCCCCCCTGCGAAGTGGGCAAACTGATGATAAAATCCATAGAAATGCCCTCCCATTTCCAGGTAGGAATCTCCAATGGCTAGAGTAAACCTGGTGGTCTCTGATGGTCCACTTTCACTAGCTGACAACTGGTACACTTGGATACGAACTCTGCGATATCCTTTTTCATCCCGCTCCACCAATACTGTCGCCTCATATCCTGGTACATTTTGTCCCGACCGGGATGTACTGCAAATTGGGACCCATGCGACTCCGTCATTACTGCATATCGAAGGTCCTCCCCCTCTGGAACAACGAGCCTCCCATTAAAGTGAAAACCACCTTCAGAACTTACTGAATAAGACTCGACTCCCCCGGCCAAAAGCTGCCTAACCCGATCTTGACAGAACGAATCCGCTGCCTGTGCCTATACTATTTGCGTAATGATCTGAGGTGTAACTGTCATCGCCGATATGAATGACCGGGCCACAACATCCTGATGTCCCAATGCCTTCCATTTATCTTTCCACACCTCGGTCGTCTCATCGACCGGCCTGTGGCACAATGCATCAGCAACCACATTAGCCTTTCCCGGGTGATAGTTTATTTTGAACTGGTAATATTTTACAAACTCAAGCCACCGACGTTGATGCAGATTCAAATCCTTCTGCGTGAACAGGTACTGTAGTGACTTGTGGTCTATAAATAAGCGAAATTGTTCTCCCAATAAGTAATGCCTCCAAATTCGAAGCCCAAACACAACTGCTGCCAGCTCTAAGTCGTAGGTGGGGTAATTCTTTTCATGAGGCTTAAGCTTTCGGGAAGAAAAATCTATGGACTTCTCCTCTTGCTGGAGTACTCCCCCAAGCCCCTGTAATAATGCGTCCGTATAGACCAGGTATTCTACTCCCTCTCTGGGAAGCGCTAGAATGGGTGCTGAAGTAAACTTGTCCTTCAGCTCATCAAATGCCAACTAACATGCATCGTCCCAAACAAACGGTACGCCCTTATGAGTCAAATTTGTCATAGGACTCGCAATCTTCAAAAATCCCCTAATAAACCGTCTGTAGTATCCGTCTAATCCCAGTAAACTCCGCACCTCCATTAGTGTCGTGGGCTGTCCCCACTCCCTCACCGCTGACACCTTACTAGGGTCTACAGATACCCTTTTTTCTGATACAATATGTCCCAAAAACTGTACCTCCCGCTGCCAAAACTCACACTTCTCGTATTTGGCATACAACTCATGCTCTCGTAGGGTCTGTAAAACCATACATAAATGCTCGGCATGTTCTTCTTCAATGCAGGAATAAATCAGGATGTCATCTATGAAGACGATGAAAAACTGATCTAGGAACTCTCTGAATACTCTATTCATTAAGTCCATGAATACGGCTAGGGCATTGGTTAGCCCAAATGGCATAACCCTGAATTCATACGTTCCATACCTCATCATAAAAGCAGCCTTGGACACATCCTGCTCCCAGATGCGTAGCTGATGGTACTCGGATATCAAATCTATCTTTGAGAAGTGGGCCGATCCTCTCAGTTGATCAATCAAGTCATCGATTCGAGGCAATGGATACTTATTCCGTATCGTGACTTTGTTAAGCTCCCGATAATCAATACAAAGCCATAGGGACCCATCCCTTTTCTTTACAAACATAACTGGGGCACCCCAAGGCGAGGTACCCCTACGGATGAAGCCCTGTCCCAATAACTGTTCTATCTGATCTCATAGCTCCCTCATCTCTGTCGGAGCCATACGGTAAGGTGTATGTGCTATCTGACGAGTGCCTGGTGCTAAGTCTATCACAAACTCGATCTCCCTACTCGGAGGTAACCTCGATGTATCCTGAAATACATCAGTAAACTCGCAGACGACCGGAATCGAATCTAGTGGAACTATGACTACAGAGGTCTCATCCCTATATAAAATAAGTGGGTGGATGACCCTCCCTCTGTGCGAGGTATTGCCACTAAGAACATTTCCTGGCCCGGAATGGCGAACACAATACTCCTACTGAAGAAATCAATCATGGCCCTATACTCGACTAACCAATCCATACCAATAATGGCGTCATACTCGAACATATCTAATACTAGCATATCAGCTAATAAGATTAAACTGCAAATCTCTATGCCTATTCCCCATCATATAAAGAAAATCAATGACCCATTAACCAGTGGTGAGTCTACACAAGTAACTGTACTCTCGTCCATGCTTAACAACCCAACGGCCTTTACAAAGCTAGTGTCTATAAAAGAGTGTGATGCCCCCGTGTCAAATAAGATGCGACCTAAAGTTCCATGGATAGAAAACTTATCCTCCACTGCGGATGGTGCCTACGGAACTGTGTCCTGGTGGACGTTATAGACACGTCCATACTGCAACTGTCCCTGCTGCATTAGAACTACGGGTAAAGCTGGAACTGGAGCCGGCGGTGGGAAATATGGGTCTCTGGGGCTCCTGGTGAGCACCCTGCTGTCAAGGAACTCTGTCCCTATCCGGGCACTCCTGCTTCTTATGGCTAGTCTTGACACAAGTATAACATTTCCCAATGAAGTTTCCTCCTCTATGCCCCTAGTAGCCTCATCTCAGTTTGTCGTTACCACCTCTACCTTGGCCTTGTTGGCCCTGTTGTCCTCCCTGCTGCTGATTTTGGGGCTGGCCCTGCGGCTGGCTCTGGTGGCTGGCCCTGGTGGCCCTGTCTTTAACCCCCATGGCCATGCCTAAACCCTCCAGAATGGAACCTCTTAGCAGACCCCCTACTGGGAACCCTGCCTCTGACTCTGCTCAATTGGTACTCCACTGGAATTTCCTCCCCCTGTCTTTCCCAAGTGGTTGGACTCTCCCCCTCGTTTGCTTCCCTTAGCGTGAAAGAGATTGTCCTGACAATGCAATAAGGCTGCATTCAGAACGTCGGTATATGAGTGTAGGGAAAGGTTGCCCAATAAATGTTGTCGTATCTTCCAAGTCAAGCCATCCATGAACATATGAATGCGCTTCTCCTCGGTAGACACCTCCTCTGGTACCTGTGACACCCCGACTAATTAAATACCGGGTAGCTACTCCTTTATAAAATTAATTCAAAATGCCAAGTTGGCTCAGTTAATAGCATCACTGTCGAAAACATTTTTATTATTACTAACCACCTAGTATTTAAAAAAAACAAGTTGCCAAATTTTAATTTAAGTCTGATTAACATGCAAGAAGTAAAATGAAGAAATAGATAACACCATTCACCATGCTGAAGTAAAATGAATAACCATCACAGTAGTGTAAATAAAGTCTGGAGGAAACCCCTCACTATAATCCCATAACTAAAATAAATAAACTGAAACAATACATGCTAAAGTCTGAAAACTGAAATGTAAAAGATGTCTCTAAAGAAATGGGCAACATGCCCTATAACTGATAGATAGTGACTCTGGAATCCAAAGAGATAGAAGCGTCTACATGCAAATCCCTGTAGCTTCCACAAGCAGCTATAGCTCGTCACCTGAATGAGTACCTATGCTTGGTGTCCTTGTGGCTGGGCACCTAAAATGGTTTTACAAAGAAAAAAAAAGATTTGAAAAGCAAACGGGTCAGAGCCCGAATGTGGAGTTATATTTTAAAAACCTGCAAGTGCTTTAAAAAAATTTAAAACATTAAATGCAAAGTACATGTTAGGACGTGCACTCACATTATATTCTCACCCCTCGTCTAACTGTGCACTCCTAACGCAAGTACCCATCTATATCTATCCATACAACTAGCTAAGTGACTACATAACTAGCTAGACTGCCAAAGGTTCTACCCATATTACTCAGTTCCATTTAACATAACAACGCTCGTAATTAAATAGGGGTTTAACGTGAACTCAGTTACTAAATATACCATTGATATAACTATCAGTTAACTCATTATATAACTCGAAATAATACCGTAATATTTTTACAACATTAACATGAGGATTCCCATTAATTTAATGTATATTATTCACATTATAAATATACGATACAAGCACCCCGCAATCTAAGCTATGGTGCACACATACTTTGCTATCCATCCCGGTACATCACGTACATAAGGATCACACATTCGGAATCTCTCAGGAATAGTTCAGATAACACAAATCACAAATAGTGGAGGCGAACACAGTCACCATCACGTGGGTCACGCACATACCTACGCTCCCACGGTCAGCGGACTTATTAATATCACAATAAGTCTTTCTATGACCTATGTTCATCAAGGTACCAGTCTATATCCCCCCCGTTGGCACACAAGGATTAGAGGGTCCTAAGCGAACGCAAACCTCCCGTGATAGCAAGTATGGTAGGTATGTCATACACACAATCCATATACCAATACTAAGTAAACACACATCTTAGTAATACCATATTTTAATCGTAGTACATATCGCATTCTTGTACTAACTATAATTATCACAATTCGTACTATTCCGGTTTGTAATTATACGCGCCATAATTCATCCTCACATCGTAGTAGACACTCACGTCTCAACCCAAATGGTTCATTGAATATAACTCTAGTGTATAATACTCCTCTCAATAACCCAAAAGTCCCAAATCTATCCTCACATCAATAAAGGAAGGTCTTCTATATCCTCGAACAAGTTTACGGGACTCTAAAAATCAAAACAGTCCAAAAAGGATCAAACTGTCAACTCGTTAGAAGTCTCGTTCGAACGAGACTTCGAACGAGTTTGGACTGTCAGGTTGTTAGAAGTCTCGTTCGAACGAGGCTGTTCGAACGAGATCCCAGTTCGTTCGAACGAACTGACCCTTCTAATGATATCTCGTTCAAACGAGATATCGAACGAAAATCCCTGCTCATTAATAACGACTGGTCAACTCGTTAGAAGCTCGTTCGAACGAGTTCGTTCGAACGACCTGGGGGCTGCTTCTAACGAGCTACCAGTTTCGGCCCAGATTTTTCCCCAATTCGTTTTTCACCATTTTTACTCCTCAACCCTCTTCTAAAATTCGTTCCTACAATATATTGAGTTCTCTAATCATCCTCAAACATGCCAAGGTGCTATACTAACATCATTAAAGGGGTTTAATACCTTCTAAACATCCTTAAATCACAAGGTTTCTACATAAATTCCCAATTTTCTTCATGAACATAAACCTTAGATTCTTCTCATCAAAATTTCCCAGATTTTAATCCGTTTATACATCACATAGATATGAAATCTCTGAATTAAATCTTCAAACATTGTTTCTACATGCAAACCTATCCCAAAATTTAAACAACAATCTTCCAATTTCATGGGTTTTCTTTTAACTCTTATATAAGATTGATTAACAATGTTTCTAACATGGAAAAAGCATTCACTGCATAAGGAATGTAATTTAAATCACTTGCCTTGGTTTGATTCCGGATTTGATGTTGATTTGATGAAGAATTTCTGCAGAATTTCTTCTCTCCAAGCTTCCTCTCTAATGGTGGCTTAAGGTGGCTAGGGTTTGATTTGGGGAAACTTAGAAAACCTGAATGACAACCTACGTAGCCTTCTAGGTTAATATGGGTTGGTTAATGGGCTTAATGGGTTTAATCCACATCAGATTTACATCTCTAATTTTCGTCACTTTTAATTCCTAAAAATGTAAAATTACCAAAATACCCTTTTTGTTACCGGTATGGCCTAAAAATACCCCGGGACCCAAACTATACCCCCGGCTAGTGTTTTCTGACTATCTCGACCCTTCCGGACGCGTTGGCGCACTCAAAACAACCATATGGATTATAGATTTTAAATTCACTTTTATTATCAAAATATTACCCCGTGACACGGCGGTCCCACGCGTCTCAACAAAATTTCTAAAATGCCGTATATAAATCCCACGACAAATTTTATAATACCAAGTACATATATAATCATATATGCACATAATCAAGTACTAACTCGTATCACATTAGTATTTTTATCCCGGATTAATTTCCAATTAATACGTATTTAATTAATTAATCCTCAAAATAAATATAGTCAAAAGTACGGGGTATTACAGTACCATGTTTGTCAATCGCGTAAACTCTTCTTCGTATTCTACAACTGTCTTCCCTTCCTGGGTGAGGTCTAAAAGTCTCCGTCTCATCTCAGTCTTGACGGCGGAAGGAAAATTCTTGTGGTCAAACCGCACCCAGAAATCATTCATAGTCATCACATCTCGCTCCTTGGTAGTAGTAGTGGTGGACTCCCACCACTGTAAGGCTACTCCTCTCAGCTTGAAGGTATCCAAAATCTGCCTTTGAACCTCTGTGCACTCATACCTGCGAAGATGCCGCTGTATGTCCTTCTTCCACTGACTTGCGGTAACCACATCTGAACTGCCCAAGAACTCTGGGGGAAAAGCCCTCTGAAAGGACTCTCTAACTCTCTCCCATGAAGTGGGAAATGGATGCACTGGAACTGGTGCCACTGCCTGAACCTGAGGTGGGGCCTGCTGCACCACTGCTAAGGCTGCATTTATCGCTTGTGCAATGATCACAGCAACTTCTGTTGCGTTAATTGTCCCCTGAGCCTGTATGGCCGACTGTTCTGGCTGGGACTTTCGGTCTCTTGGTGCACGTCGAGGAGGCCTCCGAGATGAGAAAGAATATTATTAGTCCACAGTTATTTCAAAATCTCAAATAGCTGAAGACGTAACCGCAAAATATAAGATCACAACAGTCCTAAAAATAGGGCTCTATATCAAAGGACGCAAAGCTGAAAATAGAGTAAGCCGTACAGATCCTAATGGACACTAGAACCTGATGCTCTGATACCCCCTATGACACCCCGCCCAATTAAATATCGTGTGATCAGTCCTTTATAAAATTTAAAATAGAATGTTTGGTTGGTTCATTCTCAGCATCACTGTCGAAAACATAATAACTTATTTAATCACCTAATATAATTAAGCTAAGTGTCAAAACATTTTTTTTCCTTATTTATTTAAAACCATTTAATTACCAAACCAAGTAATTTAATATAAAACATCCACGCTCAATTAATTAATGCAAATACTAAATCAGAATCCTATGATGAAATAAATAAGACTCGATAAAACATCCGAGTTCAAAACACTAAACCAAAACAATAGTACTCATCAATCCAAATGAAAGTAAACGAGAAATAGATTAAACATTATCTCTGAAACTGTCTAAGGAAGGGGCGACACATGCCCTACAGAAAATGTCGTAACGAATAGAAATGAAATAATCAAAGTGTCTAAACAAAGTCCTGCAGCTCCCATAACAGCTACAACATGCCACGCAAATCCGAAACTCTAAGCCTGACGTCCCTGCGGCTGAGCACCTGATATAATACATATATAGCAAGAGATGGAGGATGCAAAAAACGGGTCAGAGCCCGATGTGTAAAAACATTTGTTTAAGCAAGTATTTAAGATTTTCAGTAAAGCAAGTATCAAGTACATGTTAGTTCGAACCCTCTCTTGAGATTCTCACCCCTCTTCTATTGTGCACGCCTAACGCGTATCTAAATTTTCTCCTTAGCTATACCTCCCAATATAACTAGTCTGAATCCATCCTAATATCATTTACCCTTACTATTGAAACACCCGTATCGCCGATACAATACGTTAACCAATTAGCCTATATTGAAAAACTAATTAATACACTTTTCGTTTCCATAATAAGTGAAATACTCGATTAGAATTTTCTTAACAAATTTTCATGCTCATATCCATTACTATACACACTAGATTGATTCACAATTCTCATACATATATACATATAGTCACGTTTACCCTATATATATGTAACATGATGTTGCACCCCCGGGCTATATCCCATTAGTGCACATAATCAATTTTGTACCCCCGGGTTATCACCCTTTAGTACACTTATTTAAATAATCTTGTACCCCTGGGTTATCACCCATTAGTACAGTTACAATACATTTTTGTACCCCCGGGTTATCACCCATTAGTACACTTATAATAATAATATTCTCACACCCCTGGGTTATCACCCATTAGTGTCTTTAATAGTAATAATACATAATAGACATACACACATCCTATTATAATAAATAGGTTTTCCCTTACCTACATATGCTTCTCTTACGCATTTTGATTCCAACATTTCATAATAGTTATTGGGTTATCCTCCCTCTCAAAATCTCTACGGTATATTCTCCCCTTACCCAATTCATTAAAGTATTTAGCTTCTCATACTTCTTCAGAAATTCTGCCTTACTTAAGTTTATTATTAGAAATTATATTTCTCATTTCTGAACTAATAAACTCAACACTGGGCCCTAAAAGAAATTATCAAAACTTCACTCTGTCTCTCGAACGAGGTGGCAAGTCGCTTGAATGACTGCCACGTGTCGCTCGAACGACTTCGAGCGACTTTGCGCGAGAATTCGCTGTTCGTCACCTACCCAGAATTTTCCACGTTTTCCACCATTTTTAACCTTATACCTTCTCCTTCAACACCCCAATCTCCAAATAGGCAGTTATACATCGGACCCCATCAATAACATATGAATTCTAAAATCCTAAAATCATCCATTCATTATAAATCATTCATAAAATGGGAAATCCCCAATTTAAATTTATCAAAACCCTAGTTCTTCCAATACATGTTAAAGAAGCCAAATTTCCAGATTTGTTCTACATATGAATTCCTTAAAACGTGATTTCCAGTCTACAAACATTAAGGGTTTCGATTGGATAAATCACAGAATTTATTTACACATTAAAATTCCTCAATTTCACCATTTTTATGACCTACAACGTAATCCTAACAATCCTACACTAACATGAATCAAATTAATACCGAAATACAACAAGTTATAAACACTTGCCTTGAGTGAGTAGTCTGATTTCTGAATGTTGTTGGTATGGGTGTGTTCCCCTTGTCCCGATCTACACGGTGGTGGTGGTTCAAGGTGATGTCGATTTAGCCCTCTTCTCTTGGCAAAAGCCTTCCCTCACACTTCCTATGGCCGTTATTTCCATCTCCCGATTTCTAACCCTAATGCAATTGCTTTGGCTCATTAATTAAGTCCTAATTTTCGTCCATTAATTAGGCCTAAAAATCCAATTTACCATAATGCCCTTTCGGGGTGCCGGTTAGGCCTAAAATTGCCCCGGGACCCAAACTAAACACCCGAGTATACTATTTTAACTATTTCGACCCTTTCGGACTCAACGGTACACTCAAAATCATCATACGAGTTACTAAAAATAATCGATATATTTATTCCACCAATTTAGTCCCGACACGACTCACACGCGCGTCTGACTTAATTCACTAAACTATCGTATCACTATCTCTCGACAATTTATCAAAGTATATAGTTCCATATTATATATAGTACAATAATATTAAACTAATAAGTATTAACCCATAGCACGCTAGTCAATATTTATTTTTATTAGATTCGGATTAATTAACAATTTAATTCTTCACATTTAAATTTAATTAATCCCATTGTAATAAATAATCCCATAATTATTTGAATCTTAAAAAATGTGGGGTATTACAAATCCATCGTTATCAATGAGGAAGAGATAAAAAAGGAGGTGAAGGAGAAATCAATGGAGCTGCTAAAAAGAGGAAAATCATGTTTACGTGGAGGTGCCAAAAGTTGAACATTAACGAGAAGGAAAAGACAGTGAAATAAAAAAGAAGGGACTATACAAGGGAGAAGTATGGGGTCATCCAGGAGGAAATGAAGAAACTCTAGTCAGTAAAATTCATCAATGAGGTTCACTATCCAGAGTGGTTGTATAACATCATGATCATTTTAAAGGCTAACAAAAAGTGGTGTGTATGCTTCGACTTTACGGATCTAAACAAAGTTTATCATAAAGACAACTTCCCTCTGCCTAGTATAGATCATATGGTTAACCCTATAGTAGTGAAGGAATTGATGAGTTTCATGGATGTGTACTCTGGATACAATTAAATATTCATGGATGAGGCCGACTTAGAGAAGACTTCCTTTATCACCGATAAAGGAACCTACTGCTATAAGGTCATGACTTTTGACCTTAAAAATGGAGGGGAAACCTACCAAAGGTTGGTCAATAAGTTATTTAAAGAGCATATTAGAAAGCCTATAGATGTGTACATAGATGATATGCTGACGAAGAGCCTCAAGCCCGAAGACCATGTGATGGACCTTAAATGGACATTTGATACGATAAATCTTTACCAAATGAAGCTAAACCCATCCAAGTGTGTATTGAACATGGGCGAAAGAAATTTTATCGGATTCATCGTCAACCAGAGGGGAATAGAGGAAAATTTGGGAAAAGATCAAAGTGATGATTGAAATGAAGACTCCAAAGACCATCTAAGATGTGTAGAGGCTGACAGGAAAAGTCGCTGCACTCAACAGGTTCGTCTCAAGGGCCACAGATAAGTGTCTCCCCTTCTTCAAAATTATAAGGAAAGCATTTGAGTGGAATGAGTAATGTGAGAGAGATTTTGAAGAGCTTAAGGCTAACCTGCGTTGCTCGATGCTACTATCTCGCCCCATCCATGTATAATAGTTATTTTTGTACTTAGCAATATCGGAGTTTGCAATCAACGAAACTGTCATTTGAGATGAGATATGGATGTAGAAGAGTGTATAATTTAATAGAAGCGTCCCAGATAAAATATCCAAAGATGGAGAAGTTGGTGTATGCTTTGATATATGCCTTTAGGAAGATGAAGCCTTACTTTTAATCCTACACTATGGTGGTGCTTACCGACACTTCTTTGAGGAAAGTCATCAATAAACCTGAGAAATAAGGTAGGTTGATGGCTTTTTCAATTGATCTTGGGGAGTTTGACATCATATACCAATCGAGGACAATAAATAAAGGGCATGCACTGGCCGACTTTGTGGTTGAGTTCACTTGGGATGAGGTCGATACTAAGGAAGGCAAAGTGGATGTTTTACCAGAAAAAACTATGGGTTTAGCCATAGCCAATAGTGTATGAGCCAAATTTACTGAAAAATATATTTTGTTCAGAAACGGTGAAGCTGATGAAGGGCCTTTCACGGACGATAATCCAGTCTAGAATCTATTTATGGATAGCTCCTCATGTGAAAGTGGCAGTGGGGCAGGGCGCATACTATTAGATGCAGATGCGACTGACATTAAGTATGTGTTGAAATTAATTTGTAAATCCTCCAACAACGAATCTGAGTACGAAGCTCTACTAATAGGCTTATCCCTAGCCAAGGTATTAAATTTTGACCAGGTAGTAGTTCACAATGACTTCTAGTTGGTGGTGAACCAGATTTTGGGAATTTATGAAGCAAAGGATGAGAAGATGGCCAATTACTTGGTCAGTGTGAGAAGGGT
The DNA here is from genome assembly GCA_949130495.1 of Sambucus nigra. Classification (NCBI taxonomy): domain Eukaryota; kingdom Viridiplantae; phylum Streptophyta; class Magnoliopsida; order Dipsacales; family Adoxaceae; genus Sambucus; species Sambucus nigra. The sequence continues at coordinate 228,973,827 of OX422219.1, forward strand.
TTTGTCATACTATAGAGAGGTGAAAGTATAAATATTCCCTTGGCTTGAAAAAAGGAAATTCTACACATTGGGGAGATTACCATCGACTACTAGAATAGAAATCAGGAGAACTGTCCCAATTGATATATTACACAGACCGAGCATTGAGGAAAATGAAAAGAAACTTGAGTTTTATTTGAACTTAAATCTTGGAGCTTATTGAATCAACCAGACCCTCACATCAGATACATCAGATATATAAATCTACCAGAATTAAAGGTGACCAAGAATAAATTGAGATATGGGGCATGCAACTTCACTATCATAGGTAATGTTCTATATAAAAAGGGTTTTCTTCTCCCCCTGCTACAATGCGTCCACCCCTCAGAGGTAGAATATATTTTGAAAGATGTACATGATGTATCATGATCCAGTCATATTGGGGTAAGGACTTTGGCCAAACAGATAGTAATGCAGGGTTACTAGTGGCTGACCTTTGCTAAGGATGCGATTGACCATGCAAAAAAGAATGATAAATGCCAAAGATACTCTTGCATCCCCCATCATCCCTATCAACCTCTCTCATTTATCACAACCCTTAGCCATTTACAGTCTAGGGAATTCACTTGGTAGGACCTATGCCTAGGGCTGTATGTAACTATAAATACCTGATTATGGCAATCGATTACTTTTCCAAGTGGGTAGAGGCCGAGGTTATGGTTGTTGTCACAAATACGAAGACCTTTGAAATAATTTGGAGGAATATTGTTTGCAAATATAGTCTGCCTCGTACATTGATCTCAGAGAATGGAAAGTAGTTAAAAAACAAGTCCCTGGAGGCTTACTGTGGAGGGTTAGACATTAAATAATTCTACCCAGCTCCAGGCCGACCTCAAGCAAATGGCCAGACAGAGGTCACTAACAAAATAATTCTGGATATGATTAAGAAGAAGATAAAAGATGATGAGGTCTTACGAATAGAAAAGGTACATGCCGTCTTGTGAGACTACAAGACGAAAAAGACGTTGTAGACAGGGGAGACCCTCGTTATGATGGCCTATAGCTCAAAAGCTTTGATACCTAATAAACTTGGTCTGCCCAGCCACAGATTCCAGACCTACAATATAGAGAGAAATAATGAATAGAGGAGGTTGGACCTATATCTGATAGAAGAGATAAGGGAAGATGTTTAGGTAAGGAAAATAGTGTACCACCAGAGAATGACTATATTCTACAACGAAAAGGTCAAACCTAAGTCGATAGCTATGGGGGACCTATTTCTGAAGAAGGTTTGACGAAAGCCAAAAAAGTAACACCCAAATTGGCTTGTCCCCTACAGGGTCACTAAAGAGGTTATCCTAGGGACATGTCAACTGGAGAATATAGAGGGAGAGACATTCTCCAATCCATGGAATGCCAACCATCTTAAAAATATTATGTACTCTTATGTATATAGTTGAGTTTATGTTATTTTCTATTGTATTTGAAAGATTCAAAGTAATAAATGAAAATAGTTCCTAGTGTTCCCTCATATCTTTCTTGTACGAATTGTCCAAATGCATGGTTTGAATTGTATTACGATAAACAACATCATTCATTTGGTGAATTACCATTTCCTTACTCTCGATGGTACGAGAAACCATGAAAGACTCGTCTTGTCCATGGGCTCTAAATAACACCAAGAGGGAGGAATAATGTGATAACGTCACTAAGGTGGTGAAAAACACAAACCCAAATAAAAATCATTAAGTTAATTATTTATCTCTCGGCTAAGGACGAGAGTAGACTTGAGATTAACATCTTTAATTTGGTGGTCTCCAATTAAAAATCATTAAATTGGTTATTTATCTCTCGGATAAGGCCGAGAGTAGACTTGAGATTAAAATCATTAATTTGGTTGTCTCCGCTTAAAATTCATTAAGTTGGTTATTTATCTCCCTGCTAAGGAAGATAGTAGACTTGAGATTAACATCATTAATTTGGTGGTCTCCAATTAAAAATCATTAAGTTAGATATTTATCTCTTGGCTAAGGATGAGAGTAGACTTGAGATTAATATCATTAATTTGGTGGTTTCCAATTAAAAATCATTAAGTTTTTTTTATTTATATCTTGGCTAAGGAAGAGAGTAGACTTGATATTAACATCATTATTTTGGTAGTCTCCAATTAAAAGTCATTAAGTTGGTTATTCAACTCTTGGCTAAGGAGGAGTAGACTTGAGATTAAATATCATTAATTTGATGATTTCAAATTGTAAAATCATTAACTTGGCTATTTATCTCTAGGCTAAGGACAAGAGTAGACTTGATATTAACATCATTAATTTGGTGATCTCGTACTTAAAAATAATTTCACTACTGTTACCTTAAACATTATTTATTTGGTGATTTCAATGTTCAACATCATTACTTTGGTGGTTTGAAAATCAATAAGTTGTTCATTAATTTATCTTAGACACTACCAAGGATGATAATAGATCGCTCATTTAATGACAAGTCCATTAACGGTTATAAACATTCCAAGCGAGTAAATACGACACACTGAAAAGAACTAGCAATAAGAGTTAAATACTTGCATACATCACATTGTAAAATCAGTACAGACATTGTTGATACAATGATAAAGATCATCTCAAAATTTACCATCCAACATTGTTCCAAATATATACAAGAGAAAAGGGCGAGTAAGGCCATTGGCGGCTGTCTAAGCATTATAAGTGGAAGAAAACTCAGAGGGTTTCTTATAGAGGAGCACCGTCCTAGTTAATTACAATGTTGTCTGTAGGGGTTTCATTATTGGCCCCATCATCATTGGCTTCACATTCGGCGATATTGATATCATCTTATTCAGTCGCCTCGACTATGGGATATTCGGTGTTCTCTGTAGGAGCTCTCCCCACATCTTCGACATCGCCCAAAGTAGTACTAAGTAAGGGGTGTAAATACTCAAGTCTCTCAAAGTTTTGCGGGGAAATGTTTTAGCCTCTGCTTGTTTAAGGATGATTCAATGACAAATCGCCTTCAGGCCCCTCTTAAGGCACTCGAAAGCATACCCCACAAACTCTTCGGAAGCTTTGTACTTGGCCAAAAATTACGCCAAAGACTCCTTAATAGTTGCATCAATATCGACCCACCTCTTGTCATCCAAACCCTTTAAGGCATCAGTGTGCTCTTGCTTCAATCAGTTCAACTCGTCCATATGCCTCTACTGCACTGTACCCGTAGTTGTTTGGTGGTCGACATCTTTGGAGGCCAGTTCATCCCTCAAGCCCTTCTCCATGTTCTCAGCATCCTTCCCCTTCTGGATTAAAGGAAAACTCTTCTCGATCCACTCACCCGGACGAGTAAAGGTGAGCAAAGACTATAAAAAAGTTAAAGAGATGGGTTAGTAAGAGATGACACTTACTAAAACTAAATTCTCATAAGTTATAAATTAATACCTGAGTCACCCTGTGAAGACCAAAATCAATGAGAGGAGAGGCATCCATAAACTGGAGGAAATATCTATTAACATTAGGCATCGATGAGGTAGCGGTGGCCCAAGACCTATTAATTTCACCAATTAGAGGCTCGTCGTAGATCTTCAATTGGGTGAGATGTATAGTAAGGACTTCATCTAACGATATAGGGATTTCCCTATCAGATCCTCCTGTAGTCGGGACCTTCATATGATTCCTTTTTGGGGGTTGGTGAACTACATTGTTATTCGTTACTTACTTCATTTTCCTTGGAGCCATAGTGTTGTCAGGGATGATTAATGTTGATTTCTTTGCCTGGGTAGGAAGAGCTAATTTCTTGCCTAACTTATTCAGCATAGCGGAGATGTTAGGGGAAACCATATTCCAAATTTCTTGAGGTGTGTTGTTTGGTAAATCTTTAATTAATTTAGAAAAGGTTAAAGTAAAAAACAAGCATAGCTATAGATGACAACATAGTTCAGAACCAATTCCACAAGTCCTAAGGTAAAAATTAGTTAAAAATGAGACAATTGTTAGGGAAAAACTGACGCATCTCAGTCAGGGGGTCAACACCTAATCCCGTCTCAGCCAGGATTTCAGGGGTCAAGAGTCATTCAAATTTAGTGATCCCACTATCGTCCCCTGATTCTATGATCTAATTGATCTTTTTATGGTCGTCTATTCTTAGTCTGCGATCAAGTTTGGCATCCATTGATGCTTTTACCCATTTCTGAAGGACCCTGGGCTCTGAGGTAGAGTAGGAAAAGTTGGGTGGAAATTCCCATGCACCAGCAATGAAAAATTATCTCAGGTTCTAATTGTGGTTGGACGTTTGGTTGAAAAAATAACCTTCTATGTCGGCTTCTTTGCTATATTGTGATAATAGCCTATCTGGGCCTTGGTGCAGGAGACAATAAAAAATCCTTAAAAATGATGATTGGATTGTTGACGCTATGACATAATTTCTAAAGAGATATAAAGCCAAGAAGAATCCTCCATGCATTAGAAGAGAGATAGGATGGTGCTAGACCCAAACTGGTGGGGAAGTCGAACTCAAACTCGTCAGGGACCCTCATATTGATATCAGATTTGATCCTATACATGTTCCTCCAGTATAGGAGGTCAACATCTTTCATGGTGATCTGAAAAGTTTGAGCATAAGACGTGTCATGTGTTTTCGAGAACTCATCTCCGGAGTCAAAGATTTTAACGATCGATACTCTGTTGGAAAACCTATTTTGGAATTCACCCTCGATCATGGATGAGATGGGTATAACTGACTAGATAGGGGGTTAAGCAATAGTAACTCTCAAACCCTCAGGGACTGAAGTTTCAGTAGGATAGTTAGCCTCACTGGATTCAGTATCCCATTAGTTGGTCGTACGAGAGGTAGGGACCCTCATGACTTGCTCATAGGAGTTGGCCTCACCAGAGACCCCGAAGGTAGAAGGCCTATAGTCCTCAGAGGATGAGATGTCAATGGTTCCCTCACTCTGAGATGAGACTGAAGTCATTGAATCCTCACTTATTTCAACTATAGGAGGAAAAATTGTAGCTAGAGGGACACGATATATAGGACATGTGTTATCGGTCTTGACTTTTCTTCTAGCCTCAACCTCAGCTTTACTCGTATGTATTTCTCTAAGAATACAACCCTCAAGATAGGGAAATTGATAAATCAATTCATATAAAGTATTAAACATTAAAAGGGTTTGTCCCAAGTTGACCTAAAGATAAAAAGGGGAAATGAAACATTTTGCTTAAGAACGGTCTAAGAACAGTGGCTTAAAGGCCACCGTAGAAGGCAACCGAAGTAGCTCTGATGACCTTTGTAGATTGAAAAAAGGATAGAAAAAGGTAGGGAGGAATATAAAAACACTAACATGACTTCCAAACCACCAATGTGGGCTCCTAAATAACCCTAGAACTACCAAACATTGTTGCCGAAAAACTCACAAACTCACCGAAAAAAGGAAAAGCTTAAACTAACTGAAAATGGAGAAAACATAAAAAAAATGAATGGCGGGGTATACCTGATGGAAGTTGACACCTGAAGAAAGAAGAATGAGCCCTAAAACTAATTAAAAAAAACCCTGATCGGACGAGAGATAAGGAGTGAAAATAGGTTTGATGTGGAAAGATAAATTTTGCATGTGAGTTGAATGGAGAAGAAAGAGAAAAGAAAAGGTTTCAAATGTATTTAAATAGCAGTAATGATTGTGCATAACTACCAAGGCCTTCATCATTAGGGAAAAATTCTCTAAACAAGCAGGTAGTCACCACCCTTGGATGACACGCCAAACCACAGGATGCATGTCGAGTGTTAGTCCACTGCCCTTATCTATTATTTTAGACCTTACATTAAAATGACATCTCAGTCATCAGTTAGAGACGTCTCATCAAATTTTTCCCTCAAACATTTTTACCCCTCAGCCTTATACTCACATTCAAGGCAAAGGGCTAGGGGGTGCTTGATATATCCAAGTATAACCTCGCCCTAGCCTGGGACCCACTCAGCCAAGGCAATCCATACAAACTGACATGACAAATATTATGGGCCCTCCTATAATAGTCGTGTACTATCAGTTTCAACTTCATCTTATTTCTTTGGTTGAGACCTATCGATTGTCCTATTATCTCTTCAAAAGTCTCGTCTCGTCTAGGCACCCTCGGTAGTTGAAACCCCTTAATAAATCCAATAGTCCTACATCAGTCTCATCTTGCCCTAGTACCTCCAAACGACCGATACCACATTTATGCTTTGCTCATTAGTTGCTCTAACAGGATAATAGAAGTCTCATCCTCGTCCAAGATGAGACCTCCTAAGACCATATACAGCCACGTGTGATACAAGTTTCTAATGTGACCAACCCACATGGATTGGCATTTATAACAAGATCATTGGAGAACGTGAGGGGAATATTTACATAATCATTACATGCTTATGATCAGGACAAATGTCTACTCCTAATTGGATGGTTCAGCAAGGGCACGCTCCATGCATGCTAGGGGATGCATTATCCACCCCAAGCACTATAAATATTCATATTCTTCCCTAAAAGAAAGGATCTAAAAATAAAAACCCTAGCCAAACTCTATCTCATTTACAATAGAGAGAGTGAGAGCTTGAGAGTTGTGTATTTCAGGCCATTAAAGCCTCTTTTCTAGTGAAAACCTCACTCATCTGCACAGTGGAGTAGGCTGATATAGCTTAACCACTTAAATTCTTGTGTTATTCCTCATATCCTCATCCCCTTCTCATATTTACATTACTGTGTTGTTATATGTATCTCCATTGTTGTGTGTCTTTGAGCTTGAGGTGCTGATATAAATTTAAATGATGTTTTCATAGCGTCATCATGTGAGTTTGTCAAGAATAGAGAAGTACATACATCTTCCAGACTACTCACCATCCTAAATCTCAAAGGATACCTAGACCCCTCTTTCCCACACTTCTTCGCTAAATGGGATCATTTATACGACGAGGCAATTGGAGTAATAGAATGCAGTAATTACTCATATAAAGAAAATATTGTTGGCATATGATTCGGTGATGATTATGACAACTTAGATGATGAACCAAATAGTAGGGATGTCGGCATGGTTGCCTCCTTATGTGGGATAAATTCTTTCAAAGAGTTACTAGAAGGAATTAATGAGGTTTCCATCATGGAAGAGGTGGACATAGATAAAGGATTTGTTTTATTCCCCACATTCGTAAATCATATGTCACAGTTAGGACAATACTATAAAGACCCAATTCTCCCACCAGTAGGTATAAGTATGGATAAAGGAAAGGAGTTTCTCAAGAACTCATAACGCCAAAAATGTCGACCAAAGAAAGTAAGATACTTAAAGAAATCAAGAAAACTCAATCTGTAATCACTTTGTGGGGATCTTTCTTGTCCTCCCAATTACATAGAGACACTCTGATCAAACTCCTCATAGGACCCACAGTTCCTCCTCCAACTACCCCTGAATAAGCCATCCACATGGTTGAATATCTAACCACAATGAGGATCATCTATTTTTCTATGGAGGAAATTGCCAAGATCAATCCTAACCAAAACTATGCTCTCAACATCTCAGTATAAATCATGGGAAAGGAAATTCCATTGGAACTTATCGATAACTGGTCTCCTCTTAATGTTTGTCTATTAGGAACTCTCAACTATTTAGGTGTAAAACTCAGTGATCTCATCCCTTATTCTATCACCATGCGAACCTATGATAATACCCATCGAGAGGTTATGCGTTTAATAAAACACACATTTTGGTATGGTCCTCTATAGTCCCGAACTGAGTTTTAGGTCATTAATATACCATCCTATTTTAACTTTCTCCTTAAAGGTCCTTCAATTCACAGTATACGAGGTGTACCTTCTTACCTCAATCAAAAATTAAAATTCTTCACTAATGATTAGTTCATCACTATCCTCGAGGATTACGACAATTTTGATGGCAACGTCACGAGTAACCCCATTTTAAAAATCTAGCATGGGGCTAATGATAGGTCCCTCTCAGGTTTTAAGATTAATTCACCCCTTATCCTGAGTGGGGATACTTTCAAAGACAGAGTGTCCTCGAAGTACAACCCACATGGCAACATCAATGTGATCTAAATGTTAAAAAAATATGGATTTAATACCCGAAATGGGGATAGGCTGTCGTAAATAGGGGATTCTTGAACCGATATTTCTGAAAGAAGCCTTCCCCTTGTGGTTTAGGCTACCAACCTTCACTGGTTAAACTTAGGGAATTCCACCAGTCGTGTCTTAATAAGATCTTGTAAAAAGATAATATAATCTCAAGAGATCCTTAAATGGATGATTTATCAAGGAAGGTGAAGACTTCCCCTTCTGTGGGTCTACTGAGCCATGATATGACCCTATTAAGAAGGAAATGAAGTCGAGATTAGAAATTTTCTTTAGAGATAAAGTTACTTGGGACAAAAACCAGAAGTACGAGGTTAAACCTCTAATAATTAAAGCCACGAAAAGCACTGAAAGTTCTGAGGGCAGTAATAATAATGAGTCATTTTGTCTCCATACATTAGGGTTGGATATCTGCATGATCCACACCAAGGATGAGCCGTTTGACCCATCTGCCAAGATCATCCCTATTAAAAAACCGTTCGTCAGCTGGCACGATGTTCCTTTCAAGCCAGCTTTGACTAGCCCAAACATCGCTATCTCCATCTAGAAGATGAACTTGAGTCTATCCTCTCCCTATCTATTACTAATATAATTACAAACAACACTTCCTTTGACGAGGTTCGCACTGATATAATTTCAAAAAATGTGTCTAATGAAATGAATGAAGATTTTGAGTATCTTGTGGTGCTTTATATTAATTGCATTTATTCTAATCAAAAAATTAATGGATGATGATATACTAAAAGAACAATTCTTCATAGATGCTAATAAGTAAAAACTAAATAGCATAATTGCGTTCAAACTAGTCTTGGTGAGATTATTACTATTATTCTCGGCTCTAGTATCAATTTGCACGACATAAGGATAGAGTCCACCTTCGATGGGCATGAGCAGCCACAATTCAAAGAACTTTTGATAGAATCCATGGACTTCTTATCATGGTCCTATAACAACATGTCTGGCATCGACTCGGAGATCATGCAACATGAAATTCTTACCCTTATAAATATTAAGCCGATCTAGAAAAAGTTGAGAAAGATCCAGATGGAGTGGTCTCCCAAAGTTAAAGATGAAATGATAAAACAGTTGAACATAAGCTTTATCTCTGCGGATGAATGTCCTACATGCCTTGCAAACATCATCCATATACCGTAATCAGTAGGATGAATAACCTCTTCCCAATATCGACAGTTTTATCGGGTATAACCAAATCAAGACGCATCTTGACCATCAAGAGAAGAATGCTTTTATCACCTCCTATAGAGCCTTTTGCTACATTGTCATGACTTTAGTCTTAAAAATGCTGGAGCCAACTACTAAAGGGTAGATAGAATAATTTTTCATAATCTTATCCACAAATAGGTTAAAATCTATTATGACAATATGGTCATCATGTCCAAAACTTGAGAAAGTCACATTCATGCCTTGACAAAATTCTTTGAGCGACTACGATAGTATCAAATGCATCTCAATCCTAAGAAATGTGTCTTAGGAAGCACAAAGGGAAAACTCCCTGGCTTCATGGTCAATGAGAAAGGGATCGAAGCATACCTTGCCAAAATGAGAGAGATTATCAAAATGCCTCCACCTCAAATGGATAAAGAACTCTGCGACTTCTTGAGAAAACTCCAATACATCAGTTGGTTCATTAGTTAACTAACCTCCACCTGCGAGACTATCTTCAAATTTCTCTAGAAGGATTTGACAAAAGTCTGGAAGGAGGCATGTCAAGAATCCTTTGACCAGATCAAGTGCTATCTTACCAACATCCGGTGCTCATGCCTCCTTAGTAATGTCTTCACCTCTTTTTATACCTGACTGTTATAGCCATTGCGAAAAGGGCTATGTTGTCCCAATTCATTGAAGAGTCACAAATAACATATCCATCTAATGCACTAGTTGAAATCTTGCATAGTATGAAGTGAACTACATGTCATTAGAAAAGGCATGTGCCTCCTTAGTTTGAATTACTGATAGGCTTCGGCCTTACATGCTAGCATTCCCCATCAAGTTGGCACCCCAAATGGATACCATTAAATACCTATTAAAAAAAAACTTCCTTATCTAGTCACATGGCTCATGGTTGCTTTTACTAGATGAATTCGACACCACTCAAATCACTTAAAAGGCCAAGAAAAGAAGAGCCATTTCGGACTACCTTTTGGACAATCCCATAGGATAAGTCGATGTAAGGATTTTAGAGTTCGCATATGAAGACATTATTTATTCTTCTAATAAAGAGAATAGATGGCATATGTTTTTTTTATGGTGTTGCTAATAAGAAGGGATATGGTATTATGGTACTCCCATCAACATCAAGTTGGATTCCCTTGAACAACAATAAGATAGAGTATGAGTCATGTACTTTAGGTCTAATAATTACCCTCAAGAAAAGAATAAGATGCATTAATGTCTATGGAGATTAGCCCTCACCATAGGGAAAGTCCTCTGAAAGTGGAAAGTTAAAGATGAGAAACTCCTACCCTTTCATGTTTGCCTTGAAGATATCGCCTTAAAATTTGAGGCTATAACCTTCCATTACCTGCCCCACTCAAGAAACATCTTTGCCAATGCATTTTAAACTATGAACACCATGGTCGATGTGCCCAAGGCATAACAATGGATCCCATTTTAGTTTAAAATTAGTCTACACCGACTCAATGCTGTGATATTGATCTCACAGTAGAAAAAGGCTCAAATGTAATCGAACTGTGATACTACGATATTTAGTGCCTCTGCAAGCACGATAAATATCCCCGTGATTCTAATAAAAAATACCACATGACCCTTCATAAGGTTACTAATCCGTATATCATATGCGACAAAGCACTCAATAAGAGAAATTTTAAACGAACCCATTTATAATGCATAGAAGGAGCGGGGGTCAAAGATGTGTTGTAGAAGATCCATAGTGGTGAATGTGGACCTCACATTAACGGTCATATGCTTGTCAAGAAGATCATCAGTTAGGAATATTACTGAACCATAATGCTTCAAGACTGTACTAGTTATGACAGAAGATGCCTCAAATGCTAACAGTTTGCCAACCTTCGACACTTGACTCCCCGAGAGTTGTACACCACAACTTCATATTGACCCTTATCAACTTGGGGCATTGAGATCATTGGGAATGTCACTCTTAAGGCATTAAATGGGAAAACATTCATCCCCGGTTACCATTTATTATATCACTAAATGGGTTGAAGTTGAATCATACGTGGTGCTGAATGCGAAGAAAGTGGTTAGGTTCATCAGAAAGTAAATCATCTACTATTATGGAGTTCCCCATGTGTTGGTACCAAATAATGGCTCAATTTTGAAGCTGAAGTCACAAAAGTAGTCCATGAGTATGGGAATCAAAGGAATAAGTCCTCTCCCTATCGACTAAAAACCAAGGGAGTTATGAAAGCTGCTAATTAGAGGCTCAAATCCATAGTCAGTAAATGACCAAAAAATAAAGATATTAGTTATATCGGATCCCATGTGCCCTTTGGGTCTATCGCACCTTTATTAGGACACCCATTGGATCTACACCTACTCCCTGGTTTACGATATGGAGGCAGTACTACCTATCAAACTCAAAATACCCTCCTTATGGATCATACTGAAAAGTGAAGTTAGCAAAGATGATTGAAAGCAAAGTCACTAAGATGAACTCAAACTTTTGGATGAAAGAAGATTAAAATCTCCACCATATATAAGGGTAGGACCTCCATATTGCACGATCATTCTATAAGAAAGTCAAAGACCATGGTGTGCAAGAAGGAGCTCTCACTCTCAAGGAAATTATGGAAACCATATAGGACCTAAGAGGAAAATTTAAACCTAACTATATTAGGCCTATCATCGTAAATAAGATTTTTTTAGGTGGCGCCGCTATGCTCACAGACCTCGACGGAGATGAAATGATGTATCCAATCAATTTATACCTCTTTAAGAAATTCTACCCCTAGCCTAACTCTCGTGGCACTACGACTCTTCTCATCTCCTTGTTATTCTAATAAAAACTCCCATCCTCTCTTTTTAGAACTACATGATACCTGATCCTCTTAAAATTTCCTTTTCAAAAAAAAAGTTACAAAAGAATTTTCAGACCCCGTAGAGGTACGTAGGTAGCCCATGAAGCCACTTAAAACATGGTCCTTTCTCTTTCAAAAAATGTTGTTATTTTCACCCATCGAGAACACTAGTCTCTCTCATCATTTTCAATCAACAAAAGGATTATGTATGCCTTAGAAAACAATATATATAATTCAAGCAAAAAATAGGAGATTCTTCAAAAGGCCCAGCAGAATATGTTAGAAACATCATTTCATTCTTTTATTACAAAATATGGAAATTTAATGATATAGGAGTTATAAGAAAAAGAAAAAAAATACATTTTTTAACCTTACCAAGCCCATGGTCTAGGCTACCCATACATAAAGACACCTATTACCAATCATGACCCCATGCCCTTATAAAACTTACCTCAACTACAAGATGGGCCTGCCTCATCATCATTACCAGTCCCTGAACGACTCTAAGAATCCCAATCATGATTGCACTTCCTTATGCAATTTATTCGACAGTATGCCTTTATCAACTTGGATGAAATCACAACACCTTTATCGGTCTTCGTCATAAAAAGTTATCTCGTCTTTCCTTCTACCGATCCAAGACTTCCAATCTCTCTGCCATGATGGTCGCGATCAGATTGTGATGAAGAGACATCTAAAACACGATCGTGTCCACCTGAGGGACCACCATCATATCACTAGTTGCTAAGAACATCGTGGAAGTACCAAGGCTACAGTGCCAGCAAAGCCGTTTTTAATACAATCTCTCTCACATACTGAATTCAACACTATTAAAAGGATGATATTTCCACAACGTACTAACGGTCGGGCAGTCGAAGGAGAGATGTTTAGTAAATATTATATCGATACCCAAAGAGAATGGGACATATTAGGCATAGTCACACTAATACTCGAGTTTAAACCTAATAAAGTAGAAAATTCTTCATAGGTGGGAAACACCTCATCCAAGACAAAGCAAAACAAATGGTATTCAGGATACTAGAACCACAATGCTATTTTTAGGAGTTTCCATTCAATGGAATGATTACGCCATAGGGTAGCTGAACACGAGATGAATGCCTCATAGTTGACATTGTATAAACATATTGCTTCTAACCCCTTGAGGTAAGCCTTAAAATCTGCAGTCACGTGAACCGCTATCTCATAGGAGCAATAAACTTTATGAAATAGAGAGAAAGAAATAAGTTGGGGTGTGATTAAAAACTCCACCTCAAAAGCCATTTTTATACTAAAAATCATCCACTACGTACTAAGGTATCATCCTACTGGAGCAATTGTTTTCAAGTGCATAGAATTGCAAAAGGATGACAATTATGGCTAGAAAAGAAAATTGGACCTGACTAGTATTCCATTAGGCAGACCGAGGGTAAATCGTTCGACACACGCCCCATTTTGGGAATTTTCCTACCTTTTCTTCCTTTTTTTCATTTTTCAAATAACATTTTTATCATAAACAACCTATTTATAAAAGGTTTCTTGAGTATTCCTAGAAAGGAACTTCCAAAAAATTAATAATAAACATTTTAAATTCTTTTTTACTTCTTCAATAAATAAAACCAACTAGAAAATTAAAGTGCATGTAGACTAGGCCATTTAATTCAAGATAAATCAAGAAAAATGAAGAATGAATCTTGTATATATATTTGTCGTTGTGTTTACATTTTGCAGGAATAAAAAAAGAAAAAGAAAAAAAAAATATCAAGATTGTTGGGACGTAGTCGGAACATTCCAAAAATCCTGCCAACTAAAACCATCGCATCAAGAACCTCAAAGAGAACATTTCCCCCATGGCGGGTAGTGGACCCCCCTCTCCTAGAACCAGAGCTCTCCTCAAAAGTTGTCAGTCGAATCATACAAGATCTAGTTGCCATCCTAATGTGATTGGACAACAAAGCCATCCGTTCAGATATCCCGCAACCAAGATGCTAATACATGAATAGTGTACAAAAATACGATAAAGTAAATGCAAGTAAGTCATTAGTAGAGAAAGAGGTCACAATCAAAGTGCAAAACTGAAAGGTACAATAATACCTCCCTATATAATACCTCCTTGAAAAGGGCAGTCAAACCATCTATCATTGCTTAAGGACAACGGAGTACAAAGATGACCTATCCACCACCTAACTAAATGTGGCAATAAGGGATGAAAAGGTGATGGACGGGAATATCCTTCATTGTCATAACTTCGCCACCCTCGAGCTATGCACCAAAGATACTAGCACACTGTTTCCCCTCACCAATCCTGCTGGTGGTGGAGGCATATCTTCCATATCATAAATAAATGGAGAAATCAACCAACTAGTTGCAAAGTCTAAGTAATCGTACCCCGTTGTGACATCTATATGAGTATGAGGGCTCTCCCGCCATCTCTAAATCCCTCACATCGTCTGACATCTCATTTTCCCTCATATACTCAGGAGGTGCTAAAGCTAGATCCTCCACCTCACCTTCCATCACCCGCCACACCACTCTCTCTCCTAGGTACCAGATGTACCCAAACTCGTGATCCATCAATCTTTGCATCTGGGCATGAACACCTGTAACCCCACAGCCCCGAGGCCAAATGCTAAGGATAGAACGTCACATGTCCCCAAATAAAAATCAGTCATCAAAAAAATCTAAAAAGGATAAAATAAATAAATCAAATCCAAAAAGAAATGAAGAAATTAGAGCCTAACTTGATCACTAGTCAAGACTTTAAAACAACCCTCACATCCTTTAAAGATAGAAACTACTTTGACTTCCTGTTCGACCTCCTCAATTGTTCCATCCTTGAGAAATACCCCACCTCACTCTCTTTCACGGACACCAACCCGACATTATGTCCAATCACCTCATTAAACTATGTTTCCATAACTCAGCATAAGATGTCAAAGAATAAGGAGAAAAGTAGAAAAATAAAGATTTGTGTCTAAACGTTACTTCTAGAAGGTCAGTGACACTGATTGAAAGACTCCAAATAAGAATATAGGGATGCCAGCATAAAGCTCCCCCGATCATATAAGTGAATCTAAAAAATAACCCGCAAAATGGAAAGAAACCAAAAATGGACAATATCATGCTCATTGCCACCGAAAATCCCCCGGTAAGAGCAGAATAAACAAATAGGTTGCATGCCTCACTTGCCTCTCATCGATAACATCAATATGTTTAACCATTATGGTGTCCGTCAACACTGATATCCTGATTGACTCCTCAAAAATACTTCGCTTGATATAACCTAGGGAATCCTGAATTGCAACTTCAAAAATTTGGAGTGATCGGTCCACTATTTATCTGATGACCGTCACACTCCAACCCTATAAAATGACGCATATCCATTACGGTGATTGTCATTTCTCCCATCCTCAATGGAACCAGTGAGTAGTGTCCCACCACCTCAATCCTAAAGAGCACAGAACCACTAAAGGCCATAGCTTCTCATCCAAGCCCCATGCTAAAGGACTAAAAATCTTTATGGTCTACCATTAAATTAATCGCCTTAGGGAGTTTCTTACACACTTTCCTAATTCTTGATGAACCCCAAGAGTGTATTCCCGATGAAACATCCACCTGAACATAAGAAAAAACTTCAATCCGAGCCAAAAATAAAAAATTAACTAAATATTAAACTAAAAAATAAGTGTGAATACTCATATAGCCATTTAAGTTCCTCGGCCTCGAGGAGTGATGATTCCCAGGCTCCTACAACAAGATTCTTTCATCAAGAATGGTATTAAAATCGTCATATGTGTTCTCATTTCCAAGAACTAATGCCCCAGCGCCACGCCACTATAAGCCAACCCAGTCATCGGTGGCCATAAAAGGGTTATTCGCCATGCCTTCCATGAGTCCTTTTGATGTAAAAGACGTCTAAAACTGATTTATTGAGAGAGAGAAAAAAAAATCTACTTTTTGAAAGTGTGATATATGAGATACTCGTCTTTTATAAGGGACCAATAGGTATGTCGATCGACAAGTTATGCCGATTGGCAGGTTATGCCGATCGACAGTGACCTTTAACCTTCGTCGAGGAGCCTAGGAGTCCTTGCGTTTTTAACACCCCACACAATCCGAACAACGGGGTGGCCAGCCACTGCCGCCAAACTACGCTGGGCGTCACAAAATAAATATCATTCTCAGCATGTGATAGATATGAGACATATAAAATTCAATCCACAAAGTAATAATTAAATCAATCCCAATAAATTATTACCAACCATGCGATAAAAATCCATCACATTGCAAAACTCCAAATAATAAATCTCTAAATAAATAATCTACATAACTATGAATTAAAACAATCCAACTAAAACCGTAAACAACTTTGGAACCGAATGGCCCAATAAAATCCAAAAGAAGTCTCATAATGGAATACGGCGAAAAGAAAAGTCTAAACTTATTAAAACAGTATAAAAGAAACTCCAGCTACACCTCCAAGCGATATTTGATAAGTCCTATGCAACTACTCTAGCACTAATACCTGAAAATGTTAGTCAATGGACGAGGTCAGAGCCCCGAGCATGAATACACACTACTCCCCTCAAATAGGATCCGTGAATCCAAAAAATAGCATTATACGCAATAAATATCACAATAGAGTATTTTAATTCAACGAATATAATTAAACGCGGTTGTACAAAACTAACTATCCTCAATAATTCTTATTCAAAATGCACACAAATATAATTTTAAATACCAAGTCCCGTGTTGTTAATTTAATTAAATTAACCCAATTTATCAATCTTCTCAAATTATTATTATTTTAATTATAGCGGTCCTCCCGCCAAGGGTGGTACTCCCACCAAAGTTTTACACTTCCTCTTGTCAATAGCCAGCTGATCTGTTTAAATTGTCAACCCAGCAATATGACAAGGTTCCGCACACGACACGACATAAATGCAAGCTGGCCCGTTTAAATTATCGATCCCTACACATTATGTCACCACCAATTTTAATACTCATTATTATCTTAGGCATTAATTCTCATCTTCTCAATTTCTCAATTATCAAATTACCCCACCATTATTATTGATGCTAGATCCTCAAAATATCACTTAAACCCATACCTAAGGGTCCCCAGTTTACACATATGTCATACCCTATGAATATGATGAATTTCTAACAATAATAATGTCCTAGTCTCATGACTAGGCTAACGCAACGATAGTAAAACATAAAAATCAGCCCACCCCCGATTCACCCATCCGAAACATCTACAGTCATTAGTTCCATACCTAGCAAGCATAAATCCTACCCAATACCTACCCACTAGTCCCATACCTAGTAAGTATCCTATAATTAAGATTGAGCAATAAACTACCCAAAGTCCCCTCGTCCCCGTGATCGCAAAAGTGACTAATAATAAATCACACAACACATAATTTATATTAGCAACATAGCAATTCAAACGTAAAGGCCCCGATTAATTTAAATTTCAATAATAATATTGTCGTCGATTTTCAACACAATTATTTCCATAAAAAATTTTAAATTAATCAACATGCCAAAAATATTTAAGTCGTCATAATTTTCCTCTTTTATAAGTCACATAATTTTTTATAGGTATATACGTGTCCAACATATCATATAAATAATTTCATAAAGATTATACATGAAAACCTATACTCAAAATCATAAAAAATCCAATAATCTCACCTACGCACCAAAGGGTTTCAAAGATTTATTCAAATTTAAAAGTTTCATAAAAATAATTCCAAAATTAACTGTCCACTTTCTCTAATTAAGTTACTAATTAATTTGATTCAAAAACACATCATTAAGGGTTTAGGAGACACTTAAAGATCGTAATACTAAAGGAAATGAACAGAGTATTCATGCATTGAAATCATCGGTTGAAAATTCTGAATACTCGGTTGGATTCGTCTCGCGAAAATAAGCAAGTTACGTTCTTGAATCTTGTTAAAAATATATAATTAAGACCTCCCAAAATATGATTGAAGTTCTTTGTGTAGGGAAAGAAGATGGTTGGGAAGAAAAAAGGTGCATAACTTTTAGAAAAGTGGGTCAAAGTCCCTTTTTAAGGTAAATATAAAAGATTCCTAATATATTCAAACACCAAAAGATTTCTTAAAATATTATGAACATTTTCTAATAGCATTCCATCTATTTTCGTGTACATCCCCAAAGTCTTTGAAACAAGTAACTCACGTCATCACCATACCATCACACATGGGACAAACCAAATAAGAAGTAAACAAAAATATAAAAAAAGAACACAACTCCCAATTGATTGGGAGCCGTGCGCGTAAGAGAAAAGGGAAGCGGGTGCTCAGCATCTCTCTTTTTCTCACTAGACATAAGGCAACAAAAGTGAGGAACACCAAATAAAAAAAAAGACAAAGAAACGAAAACAGCCCCTCCAAAATAGGGGAGCCATAGGCGCATAATAAAGAAAAGGTAAATGGGGTCTCTCCCTCTCTCACCCCAAGTGGGTTGAAACTTAAAAAAAGATTATAATGGTAATATAATAATAACATTTTGGCAAAGGGTATGACTCTATATCATGCTAAAAATATCAAACAATTTGATTTACTGGATTTATAAAATCAAGAATTTATTTATATTTACTCAATTATAATAATTTCGAATTCCGCCAAAAATCATTTTGTATTTAATCAAATATCGACAAAAGGTCTTTTAATTTAAATCGTGAAAAAAAAATTAAATACAAAAAATATACCTTTTCGACTTTAAAATTTAAAATGCGTTGTTTATGTTTTAAAATTTTTGGGGTGTTTCAGCCTTGTGTTGATAGGCACATATCTACCTATGCCTATCGGGGAAAACCCTAATTTTCTTCACAAAAATTCAAAAAAAAATACAAAATTACTCGAAATTTTTTTAAAAAATCCCCAAAAGTCATAACCTCCAAATTTACCAAAAACACATTTTTACCTAAATTTAAAGATTTTAGAAAAATCTAGAAAAATCCTAATCAAAATGAGCCAACATTATAATTTACAATCCTCAGCCGAAATGAAGTAAAAAGCGTAATGTTTGTTGCAACCACTAATCATCAATCATGTTTATCAAACCTTCTATCTCTTTATGTCTGTAGAATTGACTTCGACCCTCGAAAATAGGTCACTTTCACTCTTTTGGTTACCCGAATTGGCCTCAACCCTTTGAATTAGGTCGTCACTCTTTAGGTCCACATAATTGTCCCCGACCCTCTGAATTAGGTTGCTCTCTCCTTAGGTTCGCAGAATTGGCATCGGCCCTCTAAATTAGATCGCTCTTAATTTATAGGTCTACATAATTGGCCTCGACCCTCTAAATTAGGCATCTCTCACCTTTTAGGTCTGCGCAATTGGCCTCGACGCTCTGTATTAGATCGCTATCACTCTTTAGGTCCGCATAATTAGCCTCAACCCTATGAATTAGGTCTCTCTCACTCTTTAGGTCAGCATAATTGGTGTTGACTCTATAAATTTGGTATCTATCACTCTTTAGGTATGTAAAATTATCCTCGACCCTCTGAATTAGGTCACTCTGACTTGTTAGGTCCACAAAATTGACCCCGACCCTTTGAATTATGTTATTTTCACTCTTTAGGTCTGCATAATTGTCCTCTACCTTATGCGCCATGTCTCTTTAACTCTTTAGGTCTGTAGAATTGTCCTTGACCCTCTGAATTAGGTCGTTTTCACTATTTAGGTTCGCACAATTGGACTCGACGCTCTGAATGATTTCCCTATCGCTTATTAGGTCTATAGAATTGGTATTGACTTTATGAATTATGCCACTTTCACTCCTTAGGTTCGTTTGGCCTCAAACCTCTGAAGTATGTCTCCATCACTACTAAGGTCTGCAGAATTGGCCTTAACCCTATAAGTCAGGTCTCTTTCACTCCATAGGTCCACTAGGTTACCCTAAAGTACCAAATATAGGCCACGACTAGCTAAATTGGTCGCTTACGCTATTTAGGTCCTCAGAATTTGACCTCTACCCATTGATATGTTTATATTTCGATGACCTCCGCTTGTTCTAAGATCTCCCACTAAGAGGATCTATAAATACCCCATCCTAGTACGATTTGAATATCTCATCATACCCCTATCACCCTCACACTCTAAGTCCTACCCCTAAACATAACCTAGAGGCCACCAGGCACTTTCGAGCTCTGTTTGACTTTGGTAAACTCTCAAAGTTAGGAGTGGGTCAAAGCACTTTCATAAGGCTCTAAATACCTATTCTAGTAGTACATGTTGTGTGCAAATCGACCTTACAGTTCGTGCGTACTTGCCTCTTTACTTAAAACCCTGACCTATAGGCCGCTGGGCACTTTGGATCTCTATTTGACTTTGTTCAACTCTCAGAATTAATATTACTCAATGCACTTTCATATGTCTCTTAATACCCTTTCCAATTGTCCGTTCCATTTATGAATCAGCCTTATGGTTCACGTATACTTTCCTTTTTACTCCAAGAACCCTATTCGAAAGGCTATCTGGCACTTTCAAGATCCTTTTGACCTAGTCAACTCTAGAACATAGGAGTGTCTCAATGCACTTTCATAGGGATTTAAATATCTTTTCTGATGGTCCCAACCATCTCTGATTCAGACCTATTATTTGCATTTTATTCCTATGTTTTCAAAAAAGTTCATCTTGGATTTCCTTTAGGAACGCTTGACCCTCTACCTGTCGGCAAATAGGTAATTTACTTGACCAGTTAGCAACCGGTATGCAGATAGGCGGTCTTGGGGATATTCCAATCAGCATACCCCTTAACCCTATGTTTTTCTATTTAAGGAGGCCATGACCTCATTCCCAAGGATTCTCTTTGTGTGATCTAAAGAGACTTTCCCTTGAAATCAATGCACTGTCTTTCTAAACTTTGTAAAAACATCATTTTCCAAATATTCTCTCCACCTGTACTTATATTATCTGCAACTCACCCTTTCCCACCCATCTTACCACCACTTTACCACTAGTCCACCATAATAAAAACAACCTACTACACCTAAAAAATGAATAGAAATGTTCTATAGAAGTTTTACATTATTCCTTTCAAAGCTAATTTAATTAGTGTCATTTATCAAACTTTCTTTATTCTCGGCATATTTTTGTCTTATTCTCACTTCCCCACTCTAAAAAATCTCTTTTTATTACTTATATACAAAAAAATTAGTTTCATAAATCTAAAAAAGTCAGAAAGAGGGATCAATATTTAAACCCGAAATCTTATAATTTTCCTCCCCTTTTTCCATACTTTCTGCACTTGTACAAATTTTCTAGGAAACTAAAGAAAATTATATTTTTGAGTTCATTAGTTAAATCCCACCATTATGTGTCATCGAACTATGAGGACTTTGATGCCATTTTTACATAGGCATATCAAGTCTTCCTTGGGATTCGAGTCATATTTTCTTATTTCGTCATTTCATTTATTCTTGAATTTATTAGTATTGTACATATACACAAATATACTAGTTTATATATTCTTAGCAACGTTGTCAGACATGCACATTCACTTCCTCATAGTGAATCATGATCCGATGATTGCTCACATTACATTATATTTTCATATTTTTTATTCTCTTTCCTTTTTTCAATCCAATCAGACATGCATATCCCCCTCCTCATACTCGATTATATTCTGACGTATTGTGTATAGTATAGTCTTTCCCCCTTATTTTTAGTAGCCCCGCCAGACAAGCATATTCCATTCTTTGCGATGGATTATGATCTGGTGCGTTGTTCACATTTCAACTGCCTTTTAGATTATATTTTTTCTTTTTATTTTATACTACTCATCTCCTTCTTTTTTATGACGAGAGTGTGACGATTTCATTTCTCATTTATTCCACTTGGCACACATCATACAAAAATTACATTTTTTTATTTTAAAAAAGAGAATATTGTCATAGCTTGTGAGAGATTGAAATGGAAGAATGGGTTCCTAACACCTTACCATTTCGTAACTGGGTCCATGGACCCATGATCTATTTTGTTTTGTATGCATCTATTGTCTTTGATGCTATTTTTTCAGGGATGTTTACATCTTTTGACTGTTTGGAGCAAAATAGGGTGGTGAATCCATTTTTAAAATATTTTCACCCCTTAACGACGTTCGATTTATATTCTTGGGAGCCCGCGAATATCGCGTAAGTGGCGGAAATAGAACTTCCCTCCTTGATCCCCGCACGCGCCAAATCTCTCTCGGGGCAAACCCCCGTCGAAAAATTCTGGATGAACACTCTTCCAAATTAACTTCAGAAACCACTATTAAAAGGTTCAATTTTGCAGAAGTTATTGGAAATATACATTTGGTAACAATGTTAAAAATCTTCATGGTATCCTGGCATTCATCTCCCAAGATAAAACAATCTTATTTTGTAGTAGAAACAATTCAAATTGTATTAACAATGGACCCAAAATAATTCAAGAGCTATATCTTATGAAGAAGAAAGACTATTTGAAAAACTTAAATTTATATTTGACTCCAGTTACTATAGAAAAAAACCTATTGTGAACCTTTAAATAGTCTTCCAAGATGTTTTTAAAAATAGGGAACAATAGAAAACACTGGATTGACTTATTTTTCAGAAAATCGATCAATCAAATGGATCGGATATCCAAATAGAAAAATAAAAATACAATAAAAAATTTATAAAAAATCCTAATGAAATTTGACCCAAAAATATATGATTATATGCAAACTAAATCGTTATTCTCATTACCTATGGATCGAGATAGAGCCTAAACCGTTTTGTAATGGTGAGTATATGTGAACGATGATGGTGCGGGTATATGAAAACTAGATAATTTAACACATTATGTATGTCCTCCCTTATTTATAATATTAGGAAATCTCAAGGGCTCCAAATCAATAAGATATTATGTGTGTGTATAAACTATATCCATTTTATATAGTTTTATTATAAGGGATAAATTAAATTCCCCCATGCTTCAATAAATTTTTTCATATTACAAATGTGTACTTTAGATATTAATTTATCATTAAATAATTCCTCGTTTTGAACATTTGAGTATACCATGCTAATCTACTTGCGGAGTAGAATACGTTCGGACCTTTAAGAATATCAAAATACATATGGATCCCTCATTAAATTACATTATGGTTGGTTAGATAAATATGCTATGAACCCTTAATTGTAATAACATCCCACATGATTGGAAGTATAACTATGAAGAAACTAAACAGGGTTCTTTTGGAAAATCCAGCATTAGCATGGATAACTTTTGGCATTAGGGTTTAATGACTCATTAGTAACATGATGTTTTGAAATATTTAATATTTCATCCGAATTGAGACAATAGATTTTACACAGTAACGTTTTGAACATTTCTTGTTATTTTGATTGTTTTCATTTTGGCCTCGAAAAAATCATCTTTTCATGAGTTCTTAAAAAAATTCATCCTTTTGAAATTTTATTGAAAGATTCCCCTTTACAATCTCATTTTGATACTTACCATTAAGAGTATCTTGACATAACCCACTTGGATTTCCTGATAGAGGACTCATCAAAATCAAATCTTGCCCTAAATAACGTTACTGACAAAAATATTCTATCATATGACTGGGAATGAGTTCCAAACTCGTTATTGCTAAATTCTAGTCGGACAAGATTTCGTTATCCTTATGATTCTAAATGAGGGTATCCCTACTTTGTAACACCCCGAGAGGTGCTACTAAAAATATTGATTAATTATAGAATTTATTTGATAAAAATACCATTTAGATTGAGAACAAATTTGCTAAAGCATAAATAATAAATCAACTGAATAAAATTTCTCAATTCTATTAAATCTCAAATGTCCTTTTATAAAATAATTTACAATAAACAAAATGATACAAATAAGTTTTGAAAATAAATATCCAAAGCCTCTAATGACAGTACCAATGCCAACGATACCATAAATATCATCTCGCATTAACTTGAAATACAAAACAACTATGGGGGGATGAGCGGGAAACTCAGTAGCTCGTATAAATGCTCCAAGTGTCACTATACATACTCGTGTGCGCATGCATCATATACAAGAGTGTATGCAATATGAACACTTGAGCTAAAATTCCAATAATATAATCATCACCTATGATCTCACCATGGCACTACAAAATCCAAGACCTAATATCAAAATTCCCGTCGCACTTCACACAAGACGGTATGGACTACCCTCTACTATCCTGCCAATTATCCTCGGAACAATCCAATGGCCCCCCAAAATAAATTACATAACTTGGGTACACGACCCATCACAACCTATCATCATGTCCATAATGTATTGGCATCACTTCCATAATAAAACTTGACAAACTCTCCAACCAGGGTCCATGGCCTAGTCTCTGGATAATAAACAAAATCGTAGCCGAGAGCCCACCCTATCCAGCGGGTGGTTTGGATAAGGAATGCCTATACGTTCTCCAATAATAATCATCATAATATGACTCTCTCGATTCAAATAAATTCCAGATTCAATCCCCATAAATTAAGTGTACATATTTTCTACCCAATTTCTGTAACCCAATATGTTCGTAAAATCAACTAGCTTCGTTACCCAAACTACACGACATGAAAATAACACAAAAAAAATGGGTGCAATAATGAATAGAATAAACGATCATACAATACATATAAATGCAATACATAGCATGGATATAAATATACAATCAAAATTGAATAAGTCTAGCACACTAAAATAACCACGGGAGAACGAAACTACCTCAAGCGAGTAAAAATCTACCATTCTAGACTAGTTTTGAAAACCCATTAAATTCAGATCTAATCATTATCTAAACATCCAATTCAACTTCAGATTTGGATTCTGCACTCAAAAATAGGTCACATATATGTTTTGAGTGTTTATCAAATGTAATCCAAAAGCACTCGAAAAGAAGATCTAAACACTCGAAATTGGCTCTTCTCATTCCACTCGTTTTTTACTCTTTTGATTTCATTTTTGTCATTTGTTTTTCATATTCCATTCCTTATAATTACCCATAATATTCCTTTTATATCCCCTCTCTCAAACCCTATATTGGAGCCTAAGATAATGCATATTACTATATTTCCCTTTAATTTAAAATTACCTACTTTACATATATAACTCATCACAAATGTCCAAAAG
Organism: Sambucus nigra; assembly: GCA_949130495.1. Taxonomy (NCBI): domain Eukaryota; kingdom Viridiplantae; phylum Streptophyta; class Magnoliopsida; order Dipsacales; family Adoxaceae; genus Sambucus; species Sambucus nigra. Next base: position 228,999,098 of record OX422219.1, read on the forward strand.
CCATTTAAATTTGAATTTAAATGTTTGATTCGATTTCAAACCAAAATAAATTATTTTTAAGTGTAATATAAAAAATATTTTCATTTAAAATAAAATATCACGACTAAAATCTCATAGAATATTCATAAATATGCTCTCAAAATTACCGGGTATTAGATTCTTCCCCATATAAAAGGAATTTTGTCCTCGAAATTCACCCAAAATTTTCTGACCTTAAGTTCAAAAAGAAAGTTCGATATCACCCAAATAAGATCGAACATCAACCAAATATCTATGAACGGACAATGTAACGAACCAACTCTTACATATATATATATATATACATATATATATATATATATATATATATTTAATCCCCCCCCCCCCCCCCTTGATGATCAATATGATTTCACTCTTATCAAATTATTTTATTAGTTAGTCCGTAAGATTATTCTTAAAATTAACATAATTAATGAGCACAAGTGTATTTGATAGTCAATTCTTCCAAGTATGATGTTTTCGATGTACATTTCGAGACTTACTATTGTTCATATGATGTTGCTCCATTACAATGGATGATTTGTTACAGTATTGTATGTAAATATACATGTTTTCACCCCAATGGAATATACTCTAAGAAGTGTCAAAGGCACCTTAATTCTTCTTCAAATTTTTTCTGAAGATGTAAATTCAAATTTCATCCTTGATCTAGTAATGCATGATTTCTCTGAGAATTACCAAGAAAATATCTACAATCCTTATCTAATTTCATCTTTCAAATTAATCTTTGGAAATGAAAAAAAAAATCTCCAAATGTGACAGTTCTCAAACTCTACACGTTGAAAATTTACAATCGGTAAGCAAAGGAAAATAGTAATTTATTAAATCATTAGATACGTTAAGAAAATTATTTTATCAACCATTCTTTTAGGGCCAAAATAACTATAGTTAAAGGAGATTTTGATTTTCTCAAAAATTCTGAATATTTTTTCTACTAAATATATGGAAATATTTATACAAACGAGTCTATGTTTTTTTTATCAGGATTGGGGAGTTATGCATTATAATGTTAAATTATTACAGTGGTATGAACATAAATTTAAATTTTAAATTTTGTTGCCTTATATGTTGAATTGTGATTATTATAATATTATAATACTGAATTACAACATATTGACCCTTTATAGTTATTTTTTTCTTAATTTTGAGTGTGTATCTAGTTAGATAATTTCCCCGAAATATAAGTAGAACAAAGTCGTACATTATCTTTTGCATATTGAATATTTTTGTAAGGTTTTACTTTGGTGTAAGTGTATGGCTATTTGTGTCATTATTGTATAACACCATATTTTCTCAGCAAATTTTCATGTGCCAATCGATTTACATTTATCGCTTTTGGGCTATGTACGTACAATGTGTGACCAATTGTTTGTGTATCTATATAGTAGATAAATATTAGCAGAATTCATATTGATCGATGTTGAACAAAATTTTGAAATTATCAATAAATTTTAATAGTTTCAAGTGATAAGGGTATGATTTAATTTTTTTTAATTAGTTGAAGAGACTTGTTGTTTCAAAAAGGTAAAATCTATTTGGACGGGCCTCGCATGTTCGTGAATAAATTTCATATTCAGATGATGCTTTGAGTTTTATAGGTAAGTTATTAGAGTCAAATCCCTGCCATTTTAATCTTTGGATTTTTATTCCAAAATCATTTAATGATTTTTTTAAAATAAAAGGATGGTCTAGTTCATTTGAAATGATAATCACATTTATGAGAATGCTTTATATTTATGCTTTTAATATATTATTTTGTATACGTCAGTCAATTGTACATAGTAGGAATTTCGGTGTGTTTGATTTGGCTTGATTAAGGGAGATCGAAATTTCAATTCTAGGTCACAACCTAGATAAGGAGTTGACAACATATAAGTATGGTTGCATATAAAATCCTAGTTGTTTGTCTCAAACTATAAGAACTTGTCTGAAGATTCGAGAACTTGTATAATTGTTCAGGACATAATTGTGACAAGTACATTCGAAAATGTATTAAACATAACCACCCACGAGATTTAAGTCTAAGGGTGATCTTGATTATGTAATAACCCTTATTTTTGAGTAATTATCTTTATATAATTTTGTCGTCTGAAGTAATTATATAAAATGATGGAAGTGGGAGTAAATATTATTTTCAGTGATTTAAAAGGTAATATTTACTAATTTTTGGCGTACTTAATGTTAAGAGATTGTAAATAGCATCATGTTATGTTTTATTTCGTCATTGTGCTTTAAACAACAGTTATGGTTTAAAGTGATGTTAGAAATTGAAATGATTTATTTTATTTTGGATGCCAATTTAGAGGGCGCAGTTAGTCCTGAAATGATTGAGATAGTCAAAATAAGTGTCATATTGTATTTTTGGGTTCCGGGCACTTTTGACAGGTGATGACCCAATTATGCAGTTACGAGTCATTTTAATGGTGTAATAGAATTTAAAAATGGAATTTAGTGTTAAATGAATGTTAAAGTCATCCAACCCCTTTTATCCCCAATTATATGTTCCTAAACCTAGAGAGAAGGAGAGAGAAATAGAATTGTGTAGAAAAGGAGAGAAAGGGAAGAAAAGTGAAGAAATTGAGCTTGATCTTGTATCTACCGGAAGACAATCCAAGATTTCATCTTTAAGGCAAGTTTTTACTTGCAATTATATGATATTATGTGGATAACTTGTAGTGATAGTTTTGTATTTGGAAGAATTGTGTTAATATTAAGTTTTGATGAGTTTAGCCTTTAGGTTTTGTTGTATGTATGAATTAAGTGGGTTATATTGGCTTCTTTTTTGTGTTTTATTGTCATGGTTTTGTTATTGGATGGTGAGAACGAAGGAAGTGGAAGAATATGGGGTTAGGGTTTTGGATTGGGTGTTTTCGAAGAAGTTAGAGCCGTGGGTCTGGTGAGTGCAATCGACCGCGGTCCGATCTTGGTCGACCGGGCCAAAGGGGAAAGAACACTGCATTTCTCAAAAGGCATAATTTTTAGGCGTGGTCGACCGCGATCCAATGACCGGTCGATCGGGCCCTCAGATTTGGATTTGTTGCATTTCTTAGTAGACAAAACCTCTAAGGCGCGGTCAACCGGGGGTCAAGGGCCGATCGACCGATCCCCTATTTTTTACACTAAATCCTTAGTTTTCTCTAGTTCCTTTCTTTTAAGTTAGGGACTTAGCAACCTTCTTGAATGAAGTAAAACTAGAGTATTTGTGTCTATTTTATGGGAATTAGGAACCTAAGCTAGAAACGAGAGTTGGGGCTTAGATCGGGAATTAATTTAGTTAGTTATTAGAGGAAGGTAAGGGATTCTTTTTACATATTGAACTAGTCTAGGTCTAGGGGGTGATAAAGTGATATAATTGTGGACTTATAAAATTGGGTTGAAGTAATAATATACTTATGGACTTATAGGTATGTCGTTTAGTTTCTTGGAGACTAATATGGAAACTAATCAAACATTATGTCTTATAAAATACGACATGAAAAGCTTATGGCTCCGGATAAAATGTGATGTACCTTATAAATTGGCATATTTTGTGAATGGTAAATTCCATAAACACACCTCTCTAAATGCTATCATAAGGGATGTTACGCGCATAAGGTGAAGTCCCTTAGATAGTGAATGCAGGGTGAATATAGTCCTCGGCCGTAGGATCGGTTGTTATATATTGTGTTGTTATTTTTCGAAGTGAGGTAATTCCGGGTATGGTTATGTCTCATTGTCGAAGGTATATGGCCTTTTCCCAACGTCATGTGATTTAGGATGCCCAGGTTGTCTTGGTTATAGGCCCTGGAAGATGATAGCTATTTAGGGGCGCATCCAGTGGGGTGACTCCTGGAAGGATGGCCTTAGAATCGTTATATATTGTGATTATAACCATTCTCATGAAAGTGATATTTTATAAATGGTTAATCATTTTATGAAATAAACTGTTTTGGAAATAAATTGCTAATGAGTAATAGACTTGTAAAGTCATATTGTGCTAAATGGAAATGGAATCTTATCAAGTGAAATAGCATTATATTCTCTTGCATAAATGAATACTCATCAAGGTTATTAAAATTATGTTAGGTTGTGAATTTAGATTGAGAGGTGAGGACTATTATTGTTAATTGTGGAGAGCGAGATAAGCTTATTCATGATGATTTGATATTCATAATTGTCATGCATTTTATTCACATGCATATCATATCAAACCGGGCCCTAACCCGTTCATTATCTCTTTATTTTGCATGAATCCTATTTACGCCCCGGTGCTCCGCCGCAAGGACGCACGTATTGACCTTTCTATCCAGATGTCATGGAGATATAAAATTTTGTGAATGTTGTAGGATGTTTGTTATAGATGCCTCTATCTTTTTGAACTCTACTTATGATCAGTTTACATATTCGGGCGTGTTGCCCAAGTTTTGTACTTGTTATATATATTGTGATATTTATTTTAATACTTGGTGTAACCTCCTTGTATTGGTCCATTAGTCGACAAATTATTCGGTTATTATATGGTGAATTGCATGTACCGCTACTTGTTTGTTTTACTTTCCTCCATCTTTTAAATTGGATTGTCCAAAGGATTTTTTTCTTTAAACTTACAATTAATTTGACATTCGTTTTCAAAAATAATTGGTGGTTATCTCGTATATTTATTTTAATGACAGTGATGCTAAGAATGGATCATATATGATTCCTGTATAATTTGGAATATAGAGCTGACCACCTCTTATTTTAATAAGCGGGGTGTCACAGATGGTATAAGAGCATCCGGTTCTAAAGTTCTTAGGATCTATGCGGACTATAACGTTCTACTGTATCTTTCTTTGATATAGAGCCCTATTGTTAGGACTGTTTTGTTTGTATATGTATACGATATTTGGCAAAGATAAAATGTTTTGAATTGTATTCAGATTTAGTTTTTTCTTTGACTCAGATGCCGCCCTAAAAGATGTCGCCCAATGGGGAGAAATAGAATTGTAGAAGATAATGTAGAACCTCCACCACCACAGCTAGGAACTATTAATGCTATTGAGGTAGCTAATATTATCGCCCAAGCGGTCAATGCTGCGATGACTACCATGGATCAATAGTTTCCTCAAGCTCAACAACCGATAGTTCATGAGGTGCAAGCCCATGCGGGACCTTCCCCGTGGGAAAGAGTTAGAGAATCCATCTTGAAGGGTCATCCCCCAGAATTCTAGGGTGGTTCCGATGTAATAGTCGCAAACCAATGGAAGAAGGACATGCAACGTCATCTTCACATGGTAGACTGTAGTAAGGAAGATAAGCAAATCCTTGCTACTTTTAAACTGGTTGGAGCAACCTTACATTGGTGGGATTCGGTGACCATGCCAGGGCAGAGAGATACTATGACTATATCAGATTTTTGGGTTTTGTTCGACCGGAAGAATTTTCCTCCCGCGGTCCAAAGGGAGATAAGGAGGGGGATGTAGTCCGAGGTGAACGTTCTGTGGTAGAGTATGAGGAGTAATTTACTCATCTGACTAGTTTTATGTCGGATGAGGTGGTTCTGGAAGACCGAAGGATCTCAAAGTTTATTGGAGGATTTCATTAGAGAATACGACAACACTTGCTGGGAAATTCAGCTTTACAAACATTTGGTGATGTGATGAATGTCATGTTACTTCATTGCCAAGACCATCGTTTGCATGTACAAGGGAGTAAGAAGGTTTTAGTGTAGGGGAAACCTAGTAAGCAGGGAGGCAATGGTGATGGAGGAGCATTATCCTCGTCTCAACCATCGGGAAGCAAGCAAAAGGAAAAGGACACCCAACAAGGGGATCTGTCCAAGAGATAGATTTTTGGGGTCTTTAATTTTTGTGGTAGCGATTTCAGACACGGACAGGGTGCCCCGGAATAGCAGCATCAGGTGGGCGAGTAAGGCCAGGCAAGTCGGGGTAACAATGGGGGTCGAGGCCATCCGAGTCAAGGCTTAGGGAAGTTCCAAAATAATAGAGTCTGTTATTCGAAGAATAGGTCGGGCCATTGTTTCCAATGTGGGTCACTTTAAGAGGGATTGTCCCCAGTTAATTGGGAGAAAGTTGCCTAGAATTCCACAGCATCAACAGGCACATCTATCGCCACCACCGCCAATTCCATCCGCCCCTCCACAACATGGGCAATTACAATATGGGTGTGTTTACCATATTCAGGATGCTTTACTTCCTCCTACCCCGCCTGCGCCTCCAGCTATTGAGGGTAAGTTACCCATTCATGGGCATATAGGTCGTGTGTTGTTTGATACGGGTGCAGTGCACTCATTTATTTCTAGAAGTTTTGCTCAGTCGACGGAGTTAATTTAATCTGCGAAAAGTACTTTTACTAGTGTCGAATCTTCTATGGCTGATGGTTCGCTCATTTTCTTTATTTGTAAAAGAGTAGAAATAAATCTTGGTAATTTATGTTTTAAGGCCGATTTACTCGTCCTAGATATGGTCGGGTATGTTGTAATCCTGGGTATGGATTGGCTAGTGAGATATCGTGCGATAGTACATTGTTATGGGAAGAGTATAGTATTTGCCATCCCGAGGCAAGAGATGTTTCTTGTAGCTACGCCACTTACTAAGGGAGGTTCTAGCACGTATTTGTATTGCATTGCAGAGGAGACTTATCATGACATAGTCATTTCCCTAGATTTGATTCCCATTGTGAAAGACTTTGATGATGTTTTTCGAGAGTTATCGGGTTTATCGCCAAGTCGAGAGATTGATTTTATGATTGATTTAGCACCTGGGGTGCGGTCGATTATTAGGTCTCCGTACCGTATGGATCCTGCTAAAATGAGGGAGAAAAGAGATCAGATTCAGAAGTTATTAGAGCAGGAGTTTATTAGGCATATCACATCGCCTTGGGGAGCTCTGGTATTGTTTGTGAATAAGAGAGATAGTTCCCTCCGATTGTGTGCAAATTATCAGGAATTGAATAAAGTTACCATCAGGAACAAATACCCACCACCTCGGATTATTGATTTGTTTGATCAACTTAGAGGAGCATCGTACTTTTCTAAAATAAATTTGAGGATTGGGTATCACTAGCTGTGGATACGAGAGCATGACATGTCCAAAACTGTGTTCTTAACTAGATATGGGTCCTATGAATTTTCCGTAATGCCCTTCGGGCTAACCAATGCTCCTGCAGTGTTTATGGACCTTATGAATAGAGTGTTTCAGGACTTTCTGGACCAGTTTGTTATCATGTTTATTGATGACATCCTATTTTATTCTTAGACAGAAGTCGATCACACTAAGCATTTACGGTGGGATCATCAATTATATGCTAAATTTGAGAAGTGTGGTTTTTGGTTACATGAAGTGCAGTTTCTGGGTCACATTATGACAACTCGGGGTATTTCAGTAAATCCGAGTAAAGGTGTTACGGTGAGAGATTAGGGTCAGCCCACGACACCTACAGAGATTCATAGTTTTTTGGGTTTGGTTGGCTATTACCGCCGATTTATTAAGGATTTTTCTAAGATTGCTTACCCTTTGATAAATTTGACTCGTAAACGAGTGAGGTTTGTATGGGATGATTCTTGTCAACTATCTTTTGATGAGTTGAAAGATAAGTTAACTTCTGCTCCAGTACTTGCGTTACCAAAGCCCGGAGTGGAATATTTGGTTTTTACTCACATGTCTCTGCAAGGGTTAGGAGGTGTGATACAACAAGAACAACGGGCTATTGCTTATGCTTCTTGCAAGCTAAAACCCCACGAGAAGAATTATCCAGTACATGATCTGGAACTTACTGCAGTAGTATTCGCCTGGAAGGTTTGGAGACATTACCTTCTGGGAGAGAAGTTTAGTCTTTTCACGGACCACAAATCGTTGCAGTATTTATTCTCGCAGAAAGATTTGAATATGTGACAACGTCGGTGGTTGGAGTTTGTTAAAGACTACCAATTTGATATTTATTATCACCCGGGTAAGGCTAATGTAGTGGCAGATGCGTTGAGTCGTAAACTCGAGGGGGAGTTAGCACAGGTATGGAAGGCTAAATGGAAAGAACTTAGCTAGGAAAATGTTATTACAAGAGCGTTCATGTCGGTGTTAACCGTTACGCTTATGATAGTGGAAAACGTTGTAGAAGCTCAATAAAGGGATAGAGATTGCCAGGATCGTATACACCAGTTACTAATCGAAGGAGCGGAATCCTACTCTATAAGTTCATAGAGTGGGTTACGCTTTCACGGGGGACTTATCATCCCGGATGAGGGGGATTAAGATGTGCCATAATGACAGAATCTCATGGGTCCAAATTTACAGTACAGCCTGGTGGAGACAAAATGTACCAAGACATGCGTCGTCAATATTGGTGGGCGGGTATGGAATGGGATATCTCTGAATTTGTTTCCCAATGTATTACTTATCATTTGGTGAAAATAGACCATCAGTGACCGACAGGATTACTACAACCCTTGAAAATATCGGTATGGAAGTGGGAAAGCATCTCGATGGATTTCATCATGGGATTGCTAACATCACAAAGAAATCATGATTCCATTTGGGTTATCGCTGATCGCTTAACTAATTCATCACATTTCCTTCCAGTACGTACAGATTACAATACGACTCGTTATGCCCGGCTATTTATTGCGAAGATTGTTAGACTTCATGGGGTGCCCATTAATATAGTCTCCGACCAAGACAAGATCTTTGTTTCCCATTTTTGGCAAAGTTTCCAAGAAGTGACTGGAACTGAATTGAATTTGAGTGCCTCCTACCACCCTCAAACATATGGACAAACGGAAAGAGTTAACCAAATGTTGGAGGACATGCTCAGAATGTGTGTACTTTACTTCAAAGGAGGTTGGGAACCATACCTTCCCTTAGTCGGATTTGCCTATAATAATTCGTAACAATTCACTATAGGTATGGCACCTTATGAAGCATTATATGGCCGACCGTGCAGATCACCTACTTTTTGGCTAGAAGTAGGGGATAATAATTTTCTTGGACTTGAAATGATCCAAGATACTTGTTCCAAGATTGAGCTTATTCGCAACCGCATTCGAATGATTGTCAAAAGAGTTATGCCGATACGAATAGAAGACATATGGAATTGGAAGTTGGAGATCAAGTTTTGATACGGGTGTCACCAATGAAAGGCATAAAATGATTTGGGATGAAAGGGAAGCTTGCTCCATGCTATGTAGGCCCTTTTCTCGTTATTGCAAGAGTAAGTGCCGTAGCATGCCAACTCGCCTTGACGGATAGCCTACAAAAGATTCATGATGTGTTTCATTTTTCAACCTTGAAAAAGTATAAAAGTTGTTAAGGAGCTCACTGGCACATCCCTTTTGATGATATCGAATTGCAGCCCGATGTTTCATGAGAGGAACAACGAATTGCAATCTTAGATCACGGGGAGCGTAGACTAAGGTCTAGGGTGGTGCCCTTAGTTTGGGTCCAATGGGGGCATCACAATGTCGAGGATTCGACGTGGGAGCATGAGGATGACATGCGAGAGAAATATCCACATCTCTTTTTGCAAGATACGCTTGAATTTTGAGGGCAAAATTCCCTTATAAAGGGGGAGTATGTAATAACCATTATTTCTGAGTAATTATCTTTATATAATTTTTTCGTGTGAAGTAATTATATAAAATGATTGAAGTGGGAGTAAATATTATTTTAAGTGATTTAAAGGTAATATTTACTAAATTTTTGCGTACTTACTGTTAAGTGAATGCATATAGCATCATGTTATGTTTTATTTCATCGTTGTTCTTTAAATGACAGTTATGGTTTAAAGTGATGTTAGAAAATGAAATGATTTATGTTATTTCCGGATGCTAATTTAGAGGGCGTGGTTAGTCCTGAAATGATTGAGATAGTCAAAATAAGTGCCATATTGTATTTTTGGGTTCCAGACACTTTTGACAGGTGATAACCCAATTATCCAGTTACGAGTCAATTTAATGGTGTAATAACATTTAAAAATGGAATTTAGTGTTAAATGAATATTAAAGCCGTCCAACCCTTTTTATCCCCAGTTATATGTTCCTACACCTAGAGATAAAGAGAGAGAAAAAGAATTGTGGAGAAAATGAGAGAGGGAAGAAAAGAGAAGAAATTAAGCTTGATCTTGTATCTACCGGAAGACAATCCAAGATTTCAGATTTAAGGCAATTTTTTACTTGCAATTATATGATATTATGTGGATAAATTGTAGTGATAGTTGTGTATTTGGAAGAATTGTGTTAATATTAGGTTTTGATGAGTTCCCTTAGGTTTGTTGTTTGTATGAATTAAGTGGGTTATATTGGCTTCTTGTTGTGTTGTATTATTGTGGTTTTATTGTTGGATGGTGAGAATGAAGGAAGTGGAAGAATATGGGGTTAGGTTATTGGATAGGGTGTTTTATAAGAAGTTAGTGCAGTGGGTCTAGCGAGCACGGTCGACCGCGATCCGAAGCCCGATCAACCGGGCCTAAAGGGAAAATTACATTGCATTTCTCGAAAGGCATAATTTTTAGGTGTTGGAGACCACGGTCCAATGACCGGTCGACCGAGCCCTCAGATTTGGGCTTACTGCATTTCTTAGTAGATAAAACCTCTTAGGCGCGATCGACCGGGGGCCAGGGGCCAATCGACCGATCCCCTATTTTTCACCCAAAATCCTTAGTTTTCTCTAGTTCCTTTATTTTAAGGTATGGACTTAGCAACCTTCTTGAATGAAGTAAAACTAGAGTATTTGAGTCTACTTTATGAGAATTAGGAACCTAATCTAGAAACGAGATTTGGGGCTTAGATCGGAAATTAATTTGGTTTGTTGTTAGAGGAAGGTAAGGAATTCTTTTTACATATTGAACGAGTCTAGGTCTAGGGGGTGATAGACTGATATAATTGTGGACTTCAAGAATTGGGTTGAAGTAATATTATACTTATGGGCTCATAGGTTTGTCGTTAAGTTTCTTGGAGACTAATATGGAAACTAATCAAACGTTGTGGCTTATAAAATACGACATTAAAAGCTTACGGCTCCGGATAAAATGTGTTGTACCTTATAAATTGGCATATTTTGTGAATGGTAAATTCCATAAACATACCTCTCTAAATGCTATAATAAGGGAAGTTACTCGCATGAGGTGAAGTCCCCTGGATAGTGAATGCAAGGTGAATATAGTCCTCAGCCATAGGAGCGGTTGTTATATATTATGTTGTTACTTTTCGAAGTGAGGTAATTTCGGGTATGGTTATGACTCACTGTCGAAGGTATATGACCGATTCCTAATGTCACACGATTTAGGATGCCCAGGTTGTCTTGGTGATAGGCCCTGGAAGATGACAGCTATTTAGGGGCGCATCCAGTGAGGTGACTCCCAGAAAGATGGTCTTAGAATCGTTATATATTATGATTATAACCATTCTTATGAAAGTGATAATTTATAAATGGTTAATCATTTTATGAAATAAACTGTTTTGGAAATAAATTCCTAATGAGGAATAGACTTGTAAAGTCATATTGTGCTAAATGGAAATGGAATCTTATCTAGTGAAATTACATTATATTCTCTTGCATAAATGAATACTCGCTAGGGTTATTAAAATTACGCTAGGTTATGAATTTAGATTGAGAGGTGACGACTATTATTGTTAATTGTGGAGAGCGAGATAAGCTTATTCATGATGATTTGATATTCATAACTGTCATGCATTTTATTCACATGTATATCATATCAAACCGATTCCTGAACCGTTCATTATCTCTTTGTTTTGCATGAATCCTATTTACGCCTAGGTGCTCCGCCGCAAGGACGCCCGTATTGACCTTTCTATCTAGATGTCATGGAGCTATAATATTTTGTGGATGTTCTAGGATATTTGTTATAGACGCCTCTATCTTTTTGTACTCTACTGATGATCAGTCTACATATTCGGGCGTGTTGCCCAAGTTTTGTATTTGTTATATATATTGTGATATTTATTTTAATACTCGGTGTAATCTGCTTGTATTGGTTTGTGAACCGACAGCTGATTCGGTTAATATATGGTGAATTGCATGTATCGCTACTTGTTTGTTTTACTTTCCTCCATCTTTTAAATTGGATTGTCTAAAGGATTTTTTTCTTTAAACTTACAATTAATTTGACATCCGTTTTCAAAAATAATTGGTGGTTATCTCGTATATTTATTTTAACAACAGCGACGCTAAGAATGGACCATCTATTATTCCTGTATAAATTGGAATATCGGGTTGGACACCTCTTATTTTAATAAGGGGATGTCACAGATTAGACTTAGATAATATCATACCATTTAAAAAGGGTTCAAATGTTCTTTTAATGACAATTATGAGGAGTGGAATGTTTGCATATTTTTTTACTATTATGCAAAAGTTTCAATTTTATACAATCCTAATCTCCGCAGATTGGATGATTATTGTGTGATTAGGTCTGAGATCATTATGTAGAGGAAGACATGTCCTCGAGATATATTAGATTGTGATACCCCTTAACAGACATTTATAATTTATTTCCACAAGTTAAATTTGATCAGTGGATTACATTACAATCCTATAGTGTAGAAAAAAAAATTAAGTCTGAGAATCAAGTAATTGATTAGATGTTGCTTAAAATCAATTAAAGACAATTCAATTTGACCAAGCAGGTGCCAAAATCTTAACACGGGGAATTAGAAAATGTACCATAATCAACTTTGCAAATAAGATATCATTATATCCAAGTAATTTATGAGACAATTAAATTGGAGCACATTCATAATTATTTAGCAGAATTTATTATGATTAAATAAAAAAGGAGATAAATTATGGGGTTATAATTTGATATTTTTTAGTATTTATTTGGAAGCCAAAATATTTACTTATCTTAGTTCCCTAGTCTAGTCCATATGCCCAAGTAGTTAGGTTCAAACTCTCTTGAAGTCCGATTTATCCCAAGCCCACAACTTATATTATTATATATTTGAGTAAGCTAGCGTTTTAAGTAACATATTAATTAATAAGGGTTAGAGAGAAGGAGAGAAAAAAATATTCACATTTTTATGAAGAGGCCATGAGAGAGAAGGCCATATCCCACTCAAATGCAAGAGTCAAAACATATCCACACACCTACCTAGCTTTAGGAGGATTATACTAGAAGATTTAAGCATTTTGGCAGACAAAAGCCATCTTTTGGATGATCAAAAGAAGACATTCCTTCATCACCAACCAGTATCTTTATCCATGTTGAATTACAATCGGATCTGCAAAGATATTGTATTCATAACCCTAGGTATGGTTTTCAAACCTAGTTTTTGTTTTTGTTCTTTCTATTACATAATTATTTAAAGTTTCACTTAAAATTTTATTCCACATATATCGATCCGAATCATTAATACCCCTCTATTTTGAGTTGAATTATCTAATACTTTTAGAGGGCAAAGGAAAAACAGAAAATTTTGTTTACATTATTTACACCATGTTTTCTAGATTCTCATTATCCAATTATTTATTTATACGTGGCCTGAAGATTAGAGAAGTTATGAGAGGTTGCATGATGGTTATTACAGTAGTTTAATTTGTAGTCATGGGTGATTGTAGGGAGTTACTATATGACTTAAATTAGAGGGTACTAGCTAATAGTGGACATGTAATGTGTGTGCTATGTTTGTTAAGGAATAAACCTTTTACCAACTATTAAAAGTCCCCAAAGTTTCATGAAACCCTAAATAATTTGCCAATAATTTATGAAAGAGATAAAATACTACACTAAAGTATATAATTTGCAAATAATTCCAATAAAAAGAACTTTATTTCCTAGAATTGCGACATTTATTTTAAAATTTGATTAGTGGGAAATATGATTTAAAAAAAAAAATATCATGTCTATTAAAATACTTTAATTAAATATATAATTTTTCTATAAAAATCATCACTTTAAGGTCCACACCTTCCTCCTTAGGTTGCTAGGATATTGTTAAAAGTCTTAGATGCACATTTAACAACTTTGATAGGTATATTTAACACATGTAAAAGACAATAATTTATGAGAAAGACAAAACTAATAGCCAAATATATGTTTATTAAGGTCTTCAATTTAGAAGTTCTCTCTCTCTCTCTCTCTCTCTCTCTATATATATATATATATATATATATATATATATATCCTTCTTTTATAGTAAATTTATTTTAAAAAACATAGAATTGCATTATATATATGTGAATGAATAACATATTATTAACAATGAGACCAATAAAAGTTTATTAAAGTTTAATAATTATAGAAAGGCTATTGATTCCAAAATAAATTCAATCAATTTAAATGACAAAAAAATTTGAATTTACATTCGAATTAGCAACTAAGCTTGAAAATATCATAAAAAAAATATAGTCACTTTAATTTATGAAAGACAAAATTGTTGAAAAGAAAATATGAACAAATTACAACCAAGATTTCATTAAACATACATTTATTTATCCACAATAGACACATTATTAATTCAAGTTTCAAAAGGAAGATAAGAAAACTCACATAGTTGCCAAAAATTCTATAACAATAATCTAAAGAAATTTTTAAAAATTCTCTACCCATAATGAATTCACACAAAAAGATAAAATATTGAGTTCCAAAAAAAAAATTACACATTAAGGTCAGTGAGGCTTTGGACCATGAGCTGGATTCCATTCAACTAGATCAAATCAATAACATTGAGCACCTGGGTTGGGCACTCTAGAGATAGGTTATCCTTGAACAAATATTCAAGTACCTCTATTTATTGAGATTTTTAGATAGGTTTGTTACTGTCTAAAATTAGTATTTCAGAAGAGTGGGGGACAATTGTAATGGTTTACCACGAATGGCATGAATATTTCATCATATAAGAGGACAATTAGAACACTCATAAAATCCATAAGTAGATTGATCAATTCTAAATAAAAATAAAATGAGAATCAGACAATTAATAGAATTCTAAGCATGATCGATATATAAAAGAGATATAAGTAATGACAATGATAAATAACATAATTATATATAAATAAACAACTCTGATACCATTCCACCATGATGATGTAATAAAATCCAACCACTAGAATAATTCATACTAAACGAATATATAATCATTGTATAATAAGCCAACTTATAATAATAAAGTTCATATAATCTATGACTCGAATAAAATTAAATAAAATAACAAGTTATCTCAGTAACTAAATGAAAATAAATATCTATAATACTATAAAATACTTTACAAGCCTTTAATTTCACTAAACACTCCGGCTTTCCACGTAGACACTATAATTTAAAAGTAATCCAATTTTCACTTTTCCATCTACAACCCAACAACACACCACAACAAAGGATTTTCGCAATAACCCTTCACCTTCCATCTCCCAGAAGACGTCTCTTTACTTTTAATCTTTATTTCCTTTTTTTTCTTGATCAATAACCCTTCACCTTCTTTTTCCAATATTTCTTTTTCATTTAAGATATCAATTCCTAAGACCCTCACTAGAATAGACCTGCCTTTCACCTATTAAATCCGTCCATGGCCTCTTCCCTTTAACCCGAGATCACTTTGACCCATACCTTCCACCTACCCCATTCATCCATGTCCATACCAGCCTTAACGTACTAGTGACCTGGCGCCAATCTCAGCACCTTGACCCGCCTTCATCCCCTACCTACTCCAATCAAGATTCATCTCTGACCAACTTCAATAACCCCGCTGGCGAGAAAATGCACCAGTCCGAATACCAGCCCAAAATGACCAAATCCTAAACTCGATTCTAAACCCACCATCCATGGCCGACCCAATACCCATTGGTCATCAACCTAAACCCTCCAAATCTACAACCCGAGACCACCTCCATCTAGACCTGAGCTCAAAACCCACCTAACTCGAAAACCCCTCTGACCAAACTTCCAATCCAAATACCCATTTTCCTTTAACCCACTCCAAAACCCATCTCCCAAACCCACCTTTTCCCAAAATACCCCTCAAAATACCTTACTCTCATTACCTCATTAAACCCATGTGCACATCCATAGTTGGTGTTAGGGGTGCAACCGGTACGGTATGATCGGTAATGACCCCTTATCAATACCAAAATCACATTTTATATGGTAAAATCGTATCGTACCAATTTACCGACCGGTACATCAAAACAAAAACCAAAACCAAACCGACCGATTTTTCGGTTTTTTTGGTATTTTTGAGGTTTTTTTGGTTTCGGTAATTTCGGTTTCAATTCGGTTTTTTCCTGATAAATACCAGAATTTCAAATCGGTTTATGCATTCGGTAAATCTGGTATATATTTCGATATACCAATTTCTAGCATTTCTAGCTATTACAATTTCTAGCATTTCTAGTTGTTTGGAACAATTAGAAACATACACAAACAGTTACAATTTCTAGCATTTGTAGCAATTAGAACAATAGATTTAAACAGATACGAGACCAAACTAACCGGTTAGCTTTTGTCGGAGCCGGAGGAGAGTGAGACGAGATGAGGGAGCTGGTGCCTGAGGAGAGTGAGCCAAGATGATGAGCCTCAAAAAACTGAGGGAGTTGTTACCTCAAAAAATGTTCGCTGGAAAGTCAAAATCATCCACACCTCCAACACTGGAAAAACAAACCTTTGCCGGAAAAGCCAACTCGTCGGGCAAATCACCAGAAAATACGGAGGGAACTCAAATCCGAATACAGCTAGCACCGAAAAAATTGTCACCTGAAACCGATCTCAAAACGAAGTAACCACACCAAATCGAAAGCCAAATCTTAAAACAAAAAAATGGTGTTCTCAAATAAAAGTACCCAAAAAATTATTTCTCTAAATCAACCCAAGGTTGAAGAAGAAAAAAAAATGAGAGAGAGAGAGCTCAAACAAAAATGACGACCACACTTTTTGAGAGAGAAAGAGGTAAAAGAAATGAACCCTAAAATAAGATCTCTACACAAACCACAATATAAAGCCCAAATGAAATAAGGGCAAAATGGAAATATAGCCAACAAAACAAACTACTCTTTTTATTTTAACAAAATGCTGCCTAATTCATTTTGTGTTAAATGTTTGATTAATTAAACAAAATATATGTTTAATTAACATGATTATTTAACACTTAAACCAAATACTCAAATAAATAAATTTAAATTCAAAGAGAATATAAAAACTCACTCATGAGAAATAAAATAAATAGAAGTAGTATGATAACCAAATAATTTGACACTAAATCGGTTTTGGTACGGTAAATCGGTTTTTTGTATCTTAAAACCAAAACCAACCAAATTTTTGACGGTATTTTCGGTTTCGGTAAAATCGGTTTTCGATATTTCATAATATGAAACCAAAACCATTTTTTTCCGGACCAAAACGGTACGGTAGGTAAAAACCCGTACCGGTTGCACCCCTAGTTGGTGTATAAAGTATCACAAGGGTAAGCATATAGATAATTTCTTCATAATTACCCTCTCTGATTTGTGCCTCTGAGAAATTATTTAGACCTACATCTCTGTCAAGAACGTTTTGTGTTTTTGCAGTTTGGTTTATTTAAACAAGGAGAGGTAATATTATTGAAAGCCTTTACACGTGATAGTAACATATGGGTGTCTTAATTTATTCAGGAAATATTTTATATTTTGGAAATATTGTTGTCGTGGTCTTTGGATTATTTATGATGAATCTAACATGATTGGCTGTGATTAGGTTGTCGTGATCATTTCTACACTTCATTCTATTACTGTGTTATTGAAGCAGGGGTAGGATTAGGATTGGTTTATTAATCCCAATGCTTCCGATTATCCTCTCATGCCTCAAGATGGTCAATTCTTTCTTCTACATGTACCTATTGAATGTGATTCATCTATGTGACATTTCTTGAACGCTTTATTTTATTAGTTTTTTTTTTATTGTTTCTTAATTATATTTTTATTGGAGATCTCTTCATAATATATAATTGATTTACTTTAAAACTCCATTTCAAGTGAGATTAAAAAAAAATATTTTATAAAAAGTTATAAAAAAATATTTCATAAAAATAAAAGTTTTATTTCAAAAATATTTTTCATTTATAATAAAATCTTTTTAACCAAAATTTTATAATAAAAATGATTTATAAAGAAGTTATAACTAAATTTTATATACAAAAGTCAGTTTTCATATTTATGAAAATAACAGTCTTTTATTCATATAAGAAAAGTTGTGTTTTTATATGAAATTGCTACATTTTTTATTTAAAAAACTTTAATTTTTTTTAATTACCTACTTTTTTTTAACAAAAATTTGTCAAGTTATTTAAAAATAGCTAAATATATATTAATAAGAATTAAATAGAAATATTTTATTTTCACTTTTTATCGACTACAAATATATATTTTTTAATTTATAAAATTGGTTTTTACAAAAAATAATTGTAAATCAGTGAGTTTCTATATTTTCATAATTCTTATTAACATTTATTTTCACTTAATTGCAGGAACATGGATGTACGAAAAAAAAAGATGATTTAGATTCAAATTCTTGCGTGTTAGCTCAATCATCAATTGCGTCAATGGTCACCTTCTGCTATTATAATATATTTCGACCTAATGACAATATTTATTTTTTGAGTTAACTTTTTGTTTTCAAGAATATGAATTTGTATTGTGTTGCCCAGTTTTTTTTTTCATTTTTTCATATTTCTATTGGCTTATTTTATTTCGCTTATTATAATGTACACCCCACGCAACACCCGGGCTTACAACTAGTATTATAATAAAATGAGATACATGCTCAACACCTACATCATAGGAAGAGATAAATGGAACTGGTACCGAAAAAGTCCTCCAACCAAGAAATCTCAAGCCTGAGACGATGATTATAGCCTAGGACCTGTAGAATTAGTTACACAAAGATTACTAAACCTACTGATTTTGGACTGTACAAAATATCATTACTTTTAGGCCATAATAATAACGACATGTCTTCCTCCGATAATAGGTCAATTTTAAGTTATCTTAGCCAAAGAACTCTATATAAGCATGCGGTACTAATCGCAATCCCAATCCCAATCCCAATCCCAATCCCAAATGATATCTATATTACATATTTATATCTGTTTCGTAAGTACTCTTTAGTTTAATAATTTCCAGGCATAACTCCATGAATATGCCACTAGTATAATCAATACATATATATATATATATATATATATATAGAGAGAGAGAGAGAGAGAGAGAGAGAGAGAGAGGCAGGCTCCTGTGCACACTAAGTTTGCATACTAACTTTGCACATTACCTTTTAAAAGTGTGCAAACTTAGTGCTGGCGCACACCAATTTTTTTATGTGATATTTTAACATTTCAACGGACTCACATAAAAAAAATTAGCTCAAAAAAACTTTTTTTGCTATTTTTAAAAAATCGGTCAAACTTTCGCAGTTTTTAAAGGGCTTAAAAATTGCGAAAGTTTGACCGATTTTTTAAAAATAGCAAAAAAAGTTTTTTTGAGCTGATTTTTTTTATATGGGTTCCTTGAAATGTTTAAATATCACACAAAAAAAATCAACTCAAAAATATTTTTTTTACCACTTTTAAAAGGTAATGTGCAAAGTTAGTGTGCAAACTTAGTATGCACAGGAGCCTGCCTCTCTCTCTCTCTATATATATATATATATATATGCAATTGAGAATCACATAATCTAATATCCACTTGAGTATTCTCAACTCACATCCAAGGCATATAGGGTTATGCATTGCTCGAATTCAAATACGAAGGCCTATCCCTATGTGTTCGAGGATCATTTGTGCCACTACTAGTTACAGGTATAGGATGTTCCAACCCTACAACTTCAAAAAAAAATTAATGGTAAATAACTACACCATCACACTAAATGTATGGCCCCGTTATCCTAACTCAATAAGTATGTGTATGAACACATATGATCGATGTAGTAAGACCTAGATAAAACGCATGTTCTAATCGAGATACTACACGAGGTGACATCCTACATGTCCCATAAAATCCGTACTAGTATATTACCCATGAGTACACACATACCCCTAGGTATGATTCACGTAAACAAAATTAAATCCGAATCAAACCCTAATTAATGGGTAAAAAAGATAATCTCTTTTCTTCATGTTATTATTCGCGTTTAACATTAATCATCTATATAAAATTTATCCTAAACCCTAAGGTTCCGAAAATAAGTAGCATACCTCAAACCTATTGGGACACCCTGCTTAAAACAATAATGGGTGGCCAACCCTCTACTAAAATAATCAGGAATCTCAAGTGGATCATTCTCAGCATATACTAACGATACTAAAATAAACACATCTAACTACCCATTATAATAAAAAGAGGGTGCCAAAAATTTTAAAACATAATAAAAACAAACTACGCAATAAGTAACTAACCACATAACAACTAATGAACAAGATAAAGAACACACACATGATATATAAAAGAGAAGAGTGCAAGAGTACTGTTGATACCAAATTTAATCTGCTGACTTGGATCAATCAAACTAAGACACGTGGCTATCTACATGGCAACAACAAGAACTTTCGAGATAATCACATGCTCCGAGGAACCATATTACTCCGAGGACCTCTTACGCTCCGAGGAACAAACCTTACCGAGGAACTCATACGCTCCGAAGAACAGACCTCTCCGAGGAACTCTTGAATACCAGAAAGCTTAGGCGGTCCGAGCTGCATCTCGAACAGAGCATTAATTGATGAATAACCAACAGTTCAACTGGTTCATTAAATGCTTATCATTTAGACTCACACGCTTAAAGGGCATTAAATGTATTACCCTTTCATATGTATATCATTTCTCAAGGCTATAAATACGTTGTACAATCCTCATTGTAGGGGACCGGAATCTGAATCCAAACCTTGGGATCCAAAACTCAATTTCTTGTAATCGAGAATTCCCAAACACTCAGCAATAAAACAACAGTGGACGTAGGCCATTCATATAAGGCTGAACCACTTTAAAAACCTTTTGTCTCATTTATTTATCTGTGATTGAATAATTAGAGTGATATAATTTTTTACATCAACAGATTGGCGCCGTTTGTGGAAAACGACTGGTAATATCGTTTTCTCACCATTAACAATCCAATATCAATGGATGATGTGCCGGAATCCAGCAATCGAAACGTCAGAACCCCTCCAAATCCATCTGCACCACCAATCATTCCAGATCTGACTGGAATAATGACAAATTTGGCTCAGGGCCAGACCGTCATGCAAGATACAATGCGACAACTCATCCAAACCCTCCATGGCGGTGCACCAGCCCATTCCGGATCACGAAACATCCAAAGAAATACCCGTATGCCTTCTACTCGCATAATGCGTGTTAATTCATATCGCAATGAGGAATCTGAAGATTTTTCTTATCAACCAGGACAAACTTCATCAATGCGAGCCACATATACTGAACAACGTGTCACCCTCTCCCCAGAAAGGGCCAGCGCAGTGGAAAGATTAAACAGGGCCTCTCCTTTTGATAGATTAGGCCCTAGGAGGAACAAAAGTACTCTTAATGCAGCGTCGGGGAGCTTTCGACGACCATCAAATTTAAGGGAAGGATCTTCCCAGTCACGACCAGTTACTCGTCGAGATGTATCTGCTGACCGATCAGCTGCTCGTCATGATAAATCACAGGAAGCCACTTCAACGCGATCAGTTGCTCGAACCAATAGACCCGAGGAAGGAATGATGCTTGGAAGGGATCTATTCAGAGGCTGGAAGATAGATTAGGGGAAATGGCTAAGGCCAAGAACCCTCTACAATGAACCTTTGTTCGAGGAACACCTTTTGTGCAGGATATTGTTGATTTTCCAACACCATCAAAGTTCAAAGCACCTGTTGTGACTCCCAAGTATGATGGGAAGACTGACCCTATCCTTCATATAGAACAATATCAAGCTGCTGCCGACATCTATGTTGTCCCGGACAAGATGAGATGCAGGGCATTCTCGGGAACTCTTACCGGATCTGCTCAGATATGGTATAATAATCTTCTTAGGGGTAAGATTTCAACCTTTCTTCAACTAGCCGAGTTATTCATTGGGAATTTCTGCTTCGGAGCAAAACCAGTTAAACGAGTAGCACATTTATTAAGTGTTAAACAAAAAGCTGGCGAGAGTATTAGAGATTATATAACTCGTTTTAATAACGAGAAACTAGAAGTCATTGATTATGAGGAGAAGACAGCGATTACTGCTTTGATGAGTGGACTGCTGCCAAACAAGGTGTACTACACTTTGGCCAAAGATCCACCTCGAACCATGTCGGACCTGATGGGAAAAGCATCCAAGATTATGAATGCCGAGGAGGCTATGTCTCCGAAAAATAATATGGACTTCAAAGAAACCAAGGGGGAAGGTGATAAAGCTAAGAAGAAAGAGCATAAGAACAATGGTGGTGACAAACATTCCAAAAGTAGGTCGTCATGGGAGGTCTTGAAGAAATTTGATAATTACACGCCTTTGAAGGAAAATATCAACCACGTCCTGGAAGAAATTAAGAACAGCGAGGAGTTAAACTAGCCAAAGAAAATGAGGTCAGACCCTGACACGAGGAATAGGGAGAAATATTGCGAGTTCCATAAGGATCATGGCCATATGACCAAAAATTGCATAGCTCTTCAGAACGAGATTGAAACACTCATCTGACGAGGAAAGCTAGCAAAATATGTTGATCGGGGAGGCGAAAGAAGAAACAATGACTGAACTAGAGAGAGGTCTAGATCTCCTCGTCGAGCAGAGGAGAAAAAGAAGAGAAACCATGAAGATGATCCAGATGATGATCCCGATCTTCCCAAGAAACCAAGGCAGCCAGAACGAGAGGTATTTTCAATACGCTTTGGGTCATTTGATTGTAATGTTATTACAGGAGGAGATGCAGGAGGAGGAGACCTTACTGCAGAAAGAAAATCTTACCTCGGAGAGGCTCAAGCTTGCTCGTACATTCAGCGAATAAATTTAGCTGAGGAAGATCGCCCGAGAAAGGTGAATAAAGAAAAATTGGTCATTGGGTTTTCAAAGAATGATCTTGCATGAGTTCTATATCCTCATGACGACCCATTAGTGATCAAAATGAGAATGAAGGAGGTAATGATCTGAAGAGTGTTAGTCGACAACGGTAGCTCAGCATACATCATGTTCTACTCGTGTTTCGATAGTTTAAATTTGAAGCTATCTCAACTGGAGCCTTACCACAGGCCCCTCATCGGTTTTGCTGGCGAAAAAGTATTTCCACTTGGGACGATCAAGTTGGATATATTCATTGGTACGTGGCCTGCTTGTCGAACAGAAAGAATACGCTTTTTCGTGATGGATAGGAATGTCCAGTCATCGTATAATATCATCATGGGAAGAGTATGGTTGAAGAAGTTCGAGGCTGTACCATCTACAGTGCATCAATGCATAAAATTTCCAACAAACTTTGGAGTAGGAGTTATGAAAGGTGATCAGAAAGTAGCTCGGGAGTGCTATTATTCATCCACCGAGCAAGATGAATTGGAAGAATCAAAGAAAAATACTACTACTTATCAAGTGGATGAAGGTGCAGAAATTGAAACCTTGTATCCTCGGGATAAGTCGCAACTCGTGAAGGGTCAAGTGGTGGAAGCTACTGAAAATATCATTCTGGACGACGAACACCCCGACCGAACTACTCAAATAGGTTCATCATTGGAAGCCTCACTAAAACAGGAATTGATAACTTTCCTTAGAAGCACAAAACAAACTTTCGCCTGGAGTCATGAAGATATGCCTGGGATTGACCCAAATTTCTTATGTCACGAGCTCAATGTGAATAAGGAGATCAAGCCTGTAAAGCAGAGAAGAAGAGTATTTAGTCCCGAGAATAATCAAGCTATACAGGAAGAAGTCGAGAAGCTCCAGAAAGCTTGTTTCATTGAAGATGTAAAATACCTAGATTGGTTAGCCAATGTGGTGATGGTAAAGGAGAAAAACAACAAGTGGAGGATATGTGTAGATTTCACCGACCTCAAAAAAGCATGCCCAAAAGATCACTTTCCACTGCCCCGAATTGATCAACTGGTGGATGCTACCTCGGAACACGAGTTGCTGATCTTCATGGATGCTTATTCTGGTTATAATCATATTAAAATGAATCTGAAGACAGAGAGAGTACTTCTTTCATTACCCCTAGGGGAACTTATTGTTATAATGTTATGCCTTTTGGTTTAAAAAATGCAGGTGCGACATATCAGAGACAGATGAACAAGGTCTTTGCTGAACAAATCAGTGACAATATGGAAGTCTATGTTGACGACATGCTGACAAAAAGCAAGAAAGCTGCAGACCATCTAGTTGACTTATGTCAAACTTTTGATCAGCTAGATAAATATCAAATGAAGCTGAATCCGACGAAGTGCGTCTTTGGAGTACGAGAAGGCATGTTCCTTAGGTACATTGTAAATCAACGATGCATTGAAGCAAATCCTGAAAAGATCAAAGCTCTATTAGGTCTACGATCTCCAATAACGAATAAGGAAGTACAAAGTCTCACAGGACGAGTAGTAGCACTCAACAGATTTGTGTCACGAGCAACTGATAGATGTCTCCCATTCTTCAAGACACTCAGAAAAACTTTTGAGTGGAATGATGAATGTGAGAAGGCCATTCAAGACTTGAAGAAATACTTGGGAGCACCTCCACTGTTGTCCATGCCGATTATGGGAGAAAAATTGTATTTGTACCTTGCAGTGTCCGAGAATGCAGTTAGCTCGGCGTTGATCAGAGTGGAGAATGGGGTACAAAATCCAATTTATTACACAAGTAAGGCCTTCCGAGGAGCAGAGATCAGATATCCGAGACTGGAGAAATTGGCACTGGCGCTGATTGAGGCGAGTAGGAGAATGAGGCCGGATTTCCAGGCTCATACTATAGTAGTATACACCGATGTGCCATTGAGACAAGCCCTTCATAAGCCAGAGAAATCAGGGAGATTGATGTACTGGGAAATAGAGCTCGGAGAATATGATATAATTTATGAAACCAGATCATCACTAAAAGGGCAGGCTGTAGCAGATTTTATAGCAGAGTTCACCTATCCTGATACCCCCGAGGAGAAAAAGTTGCTCACAGATCAACCTGTGGATGTTACAGGATCAACAAACACAAGCCCAGACCAATTCCGATTGGTAAAAGGACGTGTGGATGTTACAGGATCTGATGCAGAGATAGTTAAGAAAACTCCGGATGAGAAACAAGAGTTGCTCGCTGATCAACCTGTGGATGTTACAGGATCGACAGACATTGGATGAGATCAACTCCGGTTATTAAGAGGGCAAGTGGATGTTACAAGGCCATTAAATTCGAGCTCAGACCAACCTCGGTTGGTAAAAGGGCAAGAAAAGATGATCGATGAGGAGCGAGAAAAATCTGGGGAGGATGAAAGGAAGCAACAAATATTTCACCGAGGAACTCTGACTGATCAAAAATTTGAAGACGAGTTACCTATATGGAGGATATCTGTAGATGGCTCATCTTGCACTGCAGGATGTGGCGCGGGGATAGTTCTGAGCACTACGAACGAGGTCGACATGGAATACGCCTTACGTTTCCAATTCAAAGCCTCCAACAATGAAGCAGAATATGAGGCCATGATTGCAGGGCTTAATTTGGCAAAAATTATGGAGGCACAACAGGTTGTTATCTTCAGTGACTCTTAATTGATTGTAAACCAAATGATGGGGGTATATGCAGTTAGAGGAGAATTAATGATCAGATATCATGCAAAGGCAAAAGAGTTGTTGTCAGAATTTGCCGCTATTCAGCTGGTCAAAGTACCAAGAATGGAGAATGCAAAAGCAGACTCCGTAGCTCGACTAGCATCAGCTACTCGCACCGAGCTACGACGAACAATCCCAATTGAAGTGTTAGCTGGTCGGAGTATAAATGAAGATTTGAAGATGAATTTTATCACCCTTGATTTAGGACCATCTTGGATGGATCCCATCAGGGTATATATCGAGGAAGGAGAAGTGCCAATTGACAAGCTTGCAGCCAAGAAATTGAAGTTTAAAGCTGCTCGGTATGTACTAACTAATGGTGTTTTATATAGACGAGGAATTATGGTAGGTTTGCAAAGATGTGTGCATCCCATCGAGGAGAAAGATTTGATTGAAGAGATCCATGAAGGGTCTTGTGGAGCACATGTAGCAGGTCAGACACTTTTATAAAGGGTGATGACACAGGGATACTACTGGCCGACGATGAGGGCTGATTGTATAGCCTATGCCAAGAAGTGTGACAAGTGCCAGCGCTTTTCCTCCATCCGAAGAACTCCACAAGCATTGTTGACACCCAATATTCCCCTTGGCCATTTTCCATGTGGGGAATTGATTTGGTTGGACCACTGCCAATGACCCGAGGAAGATTCAAGTACCTCGTCGTCGCAGTGGATTATTTTACTAAGTGGGTAGAAGCTGAGCCACTCATTGATATGACATACGAGAAGGTGTACCAATTTGTTTGGAAGAATATTGTTTGTCGATGTGGTCTCCCTCATGCCTTCATCACAGACCATGGGACACAATTTGATAACGAGGAGTTTGCCGCTTATTGTCATCAGTCAAATATTTTGAAGGTCCACTCAGCACCAGGCCATCCTCAAAGCAATGGTCAAACTGAAGTGACAAAAAGGACGTTGTTGAACGGTTTGAAGAAAATATTGGATGATGTGAAAGTAAACTGGATCAACGAGGTACAATTAGTACTTTGGGCTTACCGAACTACTCCCCGAGTAGCAACTGGAGAATCACCATACATGCTGGCGTTCGGAAGTGAAGCTGTCATACCTGCCGAGTTGGGCCTCCCAACATACAGGGTACTGAATTTCAATTCCCCTGTAAGCGACTTAATGAGAAGACTGGATTTAAACATGCTCGAGGAAGTTAGAGAAGAAGCATCCATTAGAAATGCTGCTTACCAGCAGCGAACAGCTTCGTTTTACAATAAGAGGGTGAAGAAGTTCGATCTGAAAGAAGGAGACTATGTGTTGAAGAAAGTAATTCAAAAGCATAACAAACTGGAGGCAAACTGGCACGGACCATACCGAGTTACAGAAGTTGTTCGACCAGGGACTTATCGAATAGCAACTTTAGAAGGCAAAGAATTTAAGAATGCATGGAACGCAGAGCAACTGCGCAAGTATTATCAGTGATGTATATGTAACACAGTTTCCATCGGTATGAATAAAATAAAAATATTCTGCAAGTCTCTCTGTTTATTGAAATATTCTGCAAGTCTCCCTGTTCATTGAAATTTTTTCGGGGAATACTAGTGCTATGCACTACTCGACAAAGCTCGGCAGACTACTCAACAAAATATTCCAAACTGTACTAGCATAGTTGGTCGACGAGGAGAAATATTCCTAAAAATGCCAACCTATTTGGCTAGGAAACAAAAAATTCCAAACTGTACCAACATAGTTGGTCGACGAGGAGAAATATTCCTAAAAATGCCAACCTGTTTGGCTAGGAAACAAAAAAATCCAAACTGTACCAACTTAGTTAGTCAACGAGGATAAAAAAAAAATTCCAAACTGTACCAACTTAGTTGGTCGATGAGGAGAAATATTCCTAAAAATGCCAACCTGTTTGGCTAGGAAACAAAAAATTCCAAACTGTACCAACTTAGTTGGTCGACGAGGATAAAAAAAAATTATGACTCACACACACATGAGAAAGAACGAACAATTAGAAAGAAAATGATCTCATGAAAGAATGCTAATCACTATAGTGAGAACGTCGAGTTATTCACCAAGTCGACTTTCATTTGCCCGAACACCTAGGGAAATATATGGATGATTATGGGTGAGGGGAAAATGAAATGGGAAGAATGGTATGAGGTGTGGTATGATGGATGGATGGTGTATATAATGGATGTGTGAAATGTAAAAACGATGGATATATGATGGATGAGAGAGAAGAGTGTACTATACGTTAGGCACAAATGTCTTTATTACTAACTACAAACTCTCTTTCTTTTCTTTTCTTTTCTCTCCTTTTTTTTCGATTTTTCTTTTCTCTTTTTTTTTCTATTTTTTATGTTTTTCTCTTTTTTTTCTCTCACTTTTTAAACTAACAATGAAGACATTTACATTTGAAATCACACTCATTTATTTGAAAATGATGATGGATGATATATGAATAGAGGTGATAGGTGATGGTATGGGAAATATATGATGTGGGGAATATGGAAAAGCATGTGAATGTAATGGGAATATGATATGGGGAAAAGTAGTAGGTGTATGGATGAAAATTCTAGTGACCGGGACAAATATCAAGACACGCGTTTCTTACAACTCGAAAGTGATGTCATTCTCAGTGATCAAGCCAAAAATTTAGTGAAGAATAATGAGATCATACAACAATTAAATGCGGACCCAAAGAAAGTTGAATCAACTTGTGACTCGGAGATTGCGTAAAACACTCTGAAAGGGTGAAAGGAACAAATCTCACAAGATAAAGTCTCTACTAGTGATCCTTAAGGTTCTCTTAGGATTGTAGTACTCTTCAACTCTAAACTGTAGTGACATGATAAGTGCGCAAATTTTGTTGAGTCTAGAAATTCATAGTGCAAAATGCCGTGATATGTATTACATAAGCTATTTAGAAAAAATAATAATCCTCTAGATTGATTCCTAGACTTTTAAAGATGGATGATTGAAAATTCACATCAATGAGTGAGATGAAAGAAACTGCACAAAATTTTAAAAATCAGGTTCAACAATCAATTTTTTTCAAAAGAGGTACGATTTTGATAAAATTCCCCACCCCCAAACAAAAAGGAACATCGTCCTCGATGTTAGGTAAAATAATTTTTAAAATTGAGAGCATAAGATAGGAAAGATAGTACCAAAATGAACCGCTAATGAAGTGGACATATGAAGCCAAGAATAAACCTGAATAAATGATAAGAGAAAAAATGTGTACAAATCTATTACATGGTAAAGCATAAGGTGATGTGAAATACCACCCCCAAACAGGATGAGACTAGTACAAGAAACGCGGACTGCCTCTCGGTAGCGCTAAGTTTAATGTTTTCAGTCAAACCGAACCATTCTCACCTTAAATATAAGATCTATGAAAGCGCCGGGTGGCAGAAAAAATTGGGGTGATGAGAATCACCCCCAAACAAGACTGAAGCGCCAGTCTTGTTGGAAACAGGCTAAAAGGGTCAATGCACTTGTATGGCAAAGTGCATCACACGATGCAAAGCATTGGTGGACCAAGGGTGGGTGGGGATTAAGGTAAGGGTGAAGAGGCATCTGTCTCGAGCCTTGTTGAGCATAAAGGTGAGGGCAACAAGGGCCCTATAAGCATAGTGCTCTAGTTGGATGGGAAGGCAAAAGGGGTTGGTAATAGGAATGGGGCGGAGCTCATAAAAATCACACGACCATTCTATAAATGGGCGTTGACAATGGTCGTGCCGTGACACACCAGGGAGCTGTTGAGAATAAAAATCAACACCACAAGGAAGTGGTGTGCATGGAATAACAAGCTCGGTGTCACGGAAGTGGAGAGTAGCACCACAAATACTCTCGTGGTTGGGGGATGGTTTCAGGTTAGGATCTAAATATGTAGATGAAAACTTGAAATGTGCAAAATCAAGATCCAAACCAGGTGGTGAGGTAGAAAATATAATGGGTGGGTCGGGTGGGACAAATGGTGTATAGGGTGGGATAAATGGTGGAGGAAGATGATCCAACTCAAGCGTGGGAGACACACACTCATTGGGAGGAGTAAATGAATACTCACGAGGGAGTGTGATTTCTAAAGATGGAGGTGTCAACTTCTCCATAAGAGTAGCATTGGTAAATGGGGTGGGTGGGTAAGACGAGGCACCAAGATCGGAGATAGAGGAATCATAAAAAATATTGGGCTCAACGGGAGCCATGCATGGTGGGACATCATCCATATCCGGATAGGTAGGAACTATCACGGATTCTATCTCGGGAAAATGGTGAGCACTCATAGCCGGAGCTAACCTAGGATAAATTGGTTCCTCGGGAACACACACGATGGGCTCAATAGGTATAGACTCAGGAATTTTTTTGGATTCAGCGGGAAAGTGAGTGGGAACCTCAAAGTGGGGTTCATGTGGAAATGGTGGGGTTTGATCAGGCTCACTAGCGAAACGTAAGTCAACACAATTGTCGACTTGGGACCCGGACCATGGAATGGTCTCAACTTCGAGATTCTCGGGGTGATAGGATTGGTCACACTCAAAATCTGTGTCACAAGGGGACACATCATTGTCACACTCGGTGGCAACGATGGGTAGGGCCATGGGAATATCCGACTCTTGCTCACACTCCAATTCATTTAAACGTTGTTCAAGCATGTGGAGAGCTTGAGTTTGAATTGCTTGCTCTTGCTCAAGTATGAAATTTTTCAAGAGGGTTTCGAGAGTGGAGGTGGATGAAGGTGTTGGTGGAATGATGGGTGGTGGTGGTGGTTGAGGTGGACACAACTCGCTGCTATCGTGATTATACGGAGAATACTCAAAGGAAGTGTGTGGAGTGGGGCCAAGTACATCATACACGAAAGGACCGCTTTCGTGATGGATAATTGGTTGATACTCATGGGGTGCGTAGTGAGGGAGCTGATCGTGAACAGGTGCACAAGGTTACCATGACGACTGTTGGAACGTGTGAGGATCCACAACATCGGGTTGTGATAGGTATTGCATGGAAGGGTGATCAGGCCTCCATGAATAACTCGGGTACTCACACAACTCGGGATTGGGTACATTGGGATAATGGGCCGAGGTGAGTTCCGTAACAGTGTCATATGGATACACATGGTCCGTGGTGGGTTTGTAAGGATATGAAGAGTATGGGCACTCATGGGATATGTGATCGGCTTAAGAACAGTGGGTGCACAACAAGAGATGCGGCACGCCGACACTTGACACCGAGGGCGATGGAATAGGTGGTACAGGCATGGATGGGTCAATAGTACCAATGGTACTCGTGAGAGAGGTGAAATCATGAAGAATATCATAAAGAGACCTCTCAGGATCACTCTCACACGTGTCACGTGTCAATGGAAAATGACCAAAGTAGTCCCGTAAAGGACGTTCTTCGGCCATAAGGAGAGAAATATTTTTTTGGAGTTTTTAAATTTTTCAAAAGGAAAGAAAATATTTTTGGATTTTTCTAAAAAGGAAAGAAAGAAAATATTTTTGGATTTTTTTTTTGGAAGAAAAGGTGGGGAAAATATATGGACTCCTTGATTTGGACGGACTAACTAAAACCCGACTATCGAAAAATGGAATTGGACACACACACAAGTCAAGGAAAATTCCTAACTAGCACATAGCCAAATTTTATCTTTAAATTTAGTGAGAGGGTAGTCAAATTTTAATTATGTCCGCGGGCGATAAAAATCACGGAAATATTTTTGTGATCGCCTATGCAAATTGTTCTCCTAGTGGGCTACCTAGTTTATTGATTTTAAATTTAGTGATGGCTAGGGTAACACACAAAGGTAAGCGAGTGAGTCGGGTGATGAAATCCCTTCTCGTGAGTGACCGGGTGTAGGTCTTAATTAATTAATTCATCACACCATTTGAAAATAAATGCAAGAATAAAATCAAATAAGAGCACACAAAGCACACAAAAGAATTGACTCGCTAACAAGAGAGGCGCGAGGGTTTGAGAAATTTACCTCCCACGATTTTTAGGTCGTGGGGTGCCGAAAAAATTGAGTCGATTGGGGGGAGATCACTCCTATCTCAATCATCCCCGGGAGTCCTACCGACCCATGGCAGAGAGGCTTCTTTTCCTCACCTTTGAATGCCCTCTCTCTACCTTGTCTGGTTTTCCTATCACGCTTGTCTTTAATTATTACAATTTTAAATGGAAAATAAATGGTGTCCTATGCACCGCAATACAAGCCAAATAATAAAAAAGTCCTAATACAATCCTTCTAAAAATATAAAAATGGTACAAAAAAAATAAGAAAGTGTGAAAAATAAATGAACTACAAGTTGAAATCCACTCCGAGCTTCACAATCCCAAGAATGGCAACGGCGCCATTTTATAACTAAGCTTCACAATCCCCGGCAACGGCGCCATTTGATAGAAAAGACTTTTGTATGTATTTTTGTCGTTGCTTGAAAAGTACTTTAATCAAAACCTCACATACCTACAAAATGTAACAACTCAAAAGTGTAGCGGTAAGTAAGGGTATCAATCCACTTCCTAGGGAGTAAGCTAGAGACAAATTCAATTGTAATTCACTTTTTATTTTCTTTTTGTGCTTTTTTCACTTTTCTAAATTTTTAGCTTTTTCAATATTAAAATAATAAGGTGAGGTGAGGTTTAAACTAAACTAAACTAAAGTGTGAGATGAAAATAACTAACTAGAAATTGACTGAAATGAAAAATAAAGTCTAACACTAAAAATAAGAGATAAGTGAGGTAAATAATTGTGAGAACAATCAAGGAGTGAGATTACACCACAAATTTTAGCTATTCTAATTAATTAAGTTAATTATTTGAATTCTCCCAAATTAATATCAAAACTACAAATCGACTCTCGTTGCAAGTGTAATTTTAATAATAACATTTTAGAATATTAAGTTTAACACCTCACAACTCTAGAAAAATAAATCAACACTCCTTTTAATTAATCACCCGCTAGGATCGATTAATTAAAATTTATGTCAATCTTAGAAATTAAATTTAGAGTTTAAAATCAAGTTATAATAACCCACTTAAGAGACCCCTATCTCTAGTTCGAAGCTAAAATGGGTATTATAATTAGAATTTTGATTTTCTCTCGAAAATCATTTACCCTCTCTCGAGGCGTAAATTTAAGGGTGAGGGATCAAATTAACATTTAAAGGGATTTTTCAAGTAATTAAATTAATTAAAATAAAATAACATCAAATAAGGGTTTTACCCCACCCCTTGAAAGGGGTTTTAGCCTAACATGGTATGAAATATAATAAACAAATATTCAATAGGCATAAAATAAATGAGAAGAGAAGAAAACAATCAAACCCCAATCTCTTGAAGTGAAATTAAACTTTTATTCCTTGAGTTGAAATTTGCATCCCTTAATTTGAATGATTCAAACACAATTACATCAAGAATCTCACTCAATTTAATCCTCACAATAATTTATTTTCTCCTCACTATCTAAAAATAATAAAATAAAAATTCTAATCTAAAACGACACCAAAATGGTATTTTCTCTCTCTATAAATTCCTATATCCTAGCTCTTTTTTTTGCAAATGGGGTCTTCTTCTTCATTTATAGTAGGCATGGAGCATGGGGGATAAGGGGTATATTGGACATTAGTGTGCATGTGGGAATGGTGAGAATAAATTCAGATTTGGTTTGAGGGGTATTTTAGGTGTTTGGTTAGAAGAGGTTAGTTAAGGGGTATTTGGGTAAAAGGGGTAAAAGGTTAAGTGGGTTTTTAGCTTTGGTTGACTTGGTCTTTATTTTTGGTTTTGGCTTGTAACAGGTGGAGAAAT
The DNA here is from genome assembly GCA_949130495.1 of Sambucus nigra. Taxonomy (NCBI): domain Eukaryota; kingdom Viridiplantae; phylum Streptophyta; class Magnoliopsida; order Dipsacales; family Adoxaceae; genus Sambucus; species Sambucus nigra. The sequence goes on from OX422219.1 coordinate 229,032,612, forward strand.
AAATCGTGGATGGTTAAAAAAGAAAATGGGTTTGAGGTGATATGGGTCTTTGGCTTTAAAATTGGGTTTTAATATGGCATGTGGCAATTTTTTGGCATTTGGTTTGTGTTTTGGCAGGTGAAGAAATCGTGTAAGAAGCTTTGTGGGGTAAATGGGTATGGGGAATAAGAGGAACATGGTTGGAAAGGTAGGGTCGGGTTGGAAGTGGCGACGCCGGACAAGGGCTGATCGGTGCTGTCGTCAGCAGTGGCTGCGGCGGGGGTTGTTGGACGACGGTGGTATCGCCTCAGGAGGGGACGCGATAGGCTGGGGAGTGGTCCGGTCGGAACTTGCAGGTTCCGACGTGGGGAGAGTATGATGCCGGCGAGTGGTGAGGTCGGTGGGGAATCGAAGGGAGAGAGAGTCGCGACTGGGTATCGCCAGGTTCACGGTCGGAGGTGGATTCTCCGGTGGTGGCAGGGTTGCAGGTGGTTTGAGGGACGCCGGAGTTGGTTCCGGCTTGGGACTGAGCGACATGGGCTTCCGGCGAAGGGGTCGGAGGTGAGGAGGGTTGGAAGCCGTAGGGGTATACCGGAGCAGCAGGGGGATGGCCGAAATGGGGAAGGGAAGGGGCGGATACGTGGGCCAGAGGGAGAGTGGTGAGTGATGGAGGTGTAGAGAGAAGTTGTTGGTTATGGTGTTTTGGTGTGTTGGTTTGATCATGGAGGATGTGGGTTTGTGTGGGTGAGAGAAAGAGTGGTGAGAGGTTGAAGAAAATGGTAGGAGGGATAAGGTGTGGTGAGGGTGTAGGGAATATGGGTGAGGATGAGGGTGTAGGATAGATGAGGGTGTAGGATAGTGTGTAGGTGGGTTTATGTGTGTGTTTTATTCGGACACCTATAAATAATAACTCTAAAACTAATTAATAAAAATAAAATTATAAAATAAAATCCTATTAAAATTCTATTGTAAAATAAAGCAAAGACTCAAATAATATGAAACTAGAAAGAAATAAAAAAAATAAAAATAAAAATAAAATCTAATAAAACTTAAAATTAAAATCCTAAAAAGAAAATGTAAAAACTAATAAATAAATTAAAATCCTAATAAAATAAAATAAAACTAAAACTAAAAACTAATAGAATAAAAATGAAAAATAAAATGAAATAGAAAAATAGAAAATAATCCTAAAATAAATTCTAGAAATTCTAAATAAATCTAAAATAAATTCTAAAAATAAAAATGGCTCAAACTAAAAATCTAAAAATTGATAAAAGGGCACAAACTCAACACACACACGATTTAGGGTAGGTTTAGGGTAGGCTAGGGTTATGGCATTGGTAATTAGCTCCATAAAATGCACAATTGCCTTGAAATACGCGTTTAAACACCGCAACGTGCATTCGCCCTACAAAATAAGCATTTAAGCACATAAGACCCGTATTGTCGAGAATTAGCAACTAAAATACATCTATTCGGGGTATAAATTGTATAGTTTTGGGTGTTTATCAATTTCAGATTTTAAGGTCTTGTCGATTTGTACAGTTTTTTTGGTTCGTTCTCATTAAGGATTATGGATTCTACCTCTTCCGCGGCCTCTCCTTTCTGTAATTTTGTTTCATCCCTGGGATCAAGTGTATCAATGCTATATGTGGAAGTTGCCCTCTTATGAGCCTCTCTCTCTTCAGTCGAGTTAAACTAGCATTCTCATGTTATGGTCTAGTCACCCTGCACTTCCCCTACCCCATAGGGGGTCGGGAATTTTAGCATTTGTTGGACCATTGACGACACTACCTCATACTCCTTAAGGGCTACTCTTCCTATGATGAGGTTGTATGCCGAGAAGAAGTTTTCATCCATAACGAAAAAATTGATTTTCCAGGACAACCTCTTAGGCCACGCGTCTCCCATTCGTACATCCATATCATACATGCCCAATGGATGGACCTTCTCCCCGCTGAAGCCCATCGACAGATGATGATAAGGTACCAGCCTAGCTTTACTGAGGCCTAGGCTCTTAAAGTAGGCCCAGAACATCACATCTGTTAAACTTCCCCCATCTATGAGGATTCTCTGTACTTCACATCCATGCACCCTTGTTGTAATTACCCAAGGGTCATCATGCGAAGCTAAGATACCTTTGAAGTCAAGCCGGGAGAATCCAAATCTAAGTCTATCCATATATACCTTCTTTCTCTTCATCTTAGCCTCTGACACACGAGCTTTACGGTCGGCTATTTAGAGCCACCCCCTGATATTCCTCCACATATGGTGTTAACACCGAAGGAGATCATACCAACCCTCTTCACAGGGGTGTTGTCATCTTTCGGTGGGAGGCCTGGATCTTCCTCATTATCCTCATCTGAGTCATCGTCTCTTCTCGCGGGGGTGTCATCTCGACATCTTTCGCTTATCATTTTTTAGGATCATCTCTTCCCCTCTTAGGGGCCTTACCATCAACATACTTCCTTATCTTTCCAAATTTCAACATCTTCTCGATCTCATCCTTTAAGGAGAAGCACTTGTTGTCACATGACCATGGTCTTGGTGGAACTCGCACCATAAGTTCTTGTTCCTCTTATACGGAGGAGACTTTAGCTGCTCCGGTCATCTCAGTGACCGGTCATTCTTGATCTCGTTGAGGATGTGTTTACAGCTTACAGTTAGATGAGTGTAGCATGAAAACTTGTCATCGGTTGACCTCTTCTTTCCATCTTTCTTTGTTTGGAATTTCCCGCTGCCACTTCCATCCTCATCCTCATATTTTTCTACCATAGCCTCTTCAGTGTTCATGACCTTTCCTGCAGTTGCCAATAGCTCTGTCATGGACTTGGGAGGGTCTTTCGCAAGTTTCCATAGAAACTTCCCCTTTTGGAGTCCTCCAATGAGGGTTCTCATGGCTATATTCTCTTAATAATCCTCAACCTCCAACTTCTCTTTGTTGAATCTAGCAATGTAGTCTCTTAGGCTCTCGTTCTTGCCTTACTTGACATACAACAGATGGGTGGTCTTATTTTGAGGTCTTACCCAAAAATAGAAACTGTGGATGAAACTTTCAGCCAATCCCTTAAAGTTCTCAATTGAGTTCTTTAGGAGAGAGGTAAACCAGATGTGTACAGCTCCTGTTAAAGTTCCGAAGAAGGCCCCGCACTTCATCTCATGTGGTATTGAATAAATGTTCTTTGCAGACTAATACATCTCAATAGATGTACAAGGTTGGTGCTATCATCATACTTGGGAGACATCGTGGGCGGTTTGAACTTAGCAGGGGTTGAAAAGTTCACTATCTTAGCCATGAATGGGGAGCCCTCTGAGAAACTTCTTTGTAGTGGGTCCCAATTTTCGATGAGGTCTCCTATCTTCTATTTAAGGAATTAGATGGAGTCATTCCATGGCCTAGCAACGTTGGCCTGGACGAGGTTATCCCCAGCCATCTCCAAGGGGTGGACGGAGGGTTCCCCAACTGCAGCACAATGTCGGTTATTCACCTCCTGACCACAGTCTCAGCCATGTTGGTGTCGGCCATGCTGAGGCCGATGTTCCCCATTTCCCCTTTGTGACCTTGCTGCACTTCTTGATCTTGATAACCTCTATCTTAGGTCATTTACTGGGCCTAACCTTTTAAAGTCTGACCCTCTACTCAAGCGATCAAAAGCTGACCCCCTTTGTTGGACACCTTCATCTCTTCTGCCCCCATAACCTCTGCTCTACTGGATAGGACGTACCGTATTATTCGAAACTTCATACGGATCCTAGTAGTCTTCTGGAGCATCTTCTGCCTCCATGTCATCATACCTATCCTCTGGGCAAGGTTGTCCTTGCCTCCTCAGGCATAGACGCCTAGGGTCAGCGACGTCCCTCCTCCGATGAGGAGTAGGTTGGTCTTTTTTGGTGCCTGGGGCGGTCCCCTGGCTTCAGGATGGGGTTGACCAACTGTCGGAGTAATCATCTACGATGAGACCCCAGGTGGCCTCATCATATTTTGACTGAGCTGGGAAAATTGCTCCTTTATCGCTTGTTGCGTCATCGCCAAGGACTTCAAGGATGCAACCACCTCAGCCATTTCGGACTGGGGTGGTTCCTGGAAGGAACTAGGACCTCCAGCACTAGGTGGTGGAGGAGGTGGTAGTAACTCCAGTGTCATGTGTCAAAACTGAAGAGTTTATGAAGAATATGAGCTTAAAACCTTAAGGAACCTCTTTCAATGGTGAAATAGCTCCACGCAAGGGGTGAGGCCTTGTTCACCACCAGAGTCTTTGGTGAGGTTCAGTAGAAAAAAAGGAAGAGACTGCTTCTCATTCCCACAGACGGCGATAAAATAATGATGCTAGAAATAACACCACCCTTTAAGGTGTTTGTAAGCTAAAATCAGTGATAACAATGGCAGTTCAAGTATATACTAAATATAAAAGATTGAGATGAGGAGAAGAGGATGAACACAAATATATAAGTGGCTTAGCCAGTTAGGCCTACGTCCACTGTGCAAGTGAGTGAATAAGGTCACTAAAATGGGGATCTAATGGCCATGGATACAATCTCTCAAGCTTTCTCTCTTTACGGTGTAAAATGACAGAGTTTCAGCCTGGGTTGTAATTATCGATCCTTTTGCAAGGTACATGATGATCTCTATATATAGTGTTTGGGGGGTGTAATTCAACCCCCAAGCATACAATGAGTAAGTGCATGGAGATTCAGCCAGTGAAAGGATGATACCTGGCGAATCTTAAACTGAGCAATGATGACCTCAATATTCCCTCATGCGGAGGGAATGATTCAGTTATAACAGATTTGTCCACTACCTCAAGCTACGCATGTACACATAGAAGCTCGGCTGTCTTTGCTTGATACCAACCTCGTCCTGGGTGAGTACGAGTTTGGTTAGGTACGATCCCTGCCTTGGCTGGGAATTATATGATGTCCTTGACTGAAATGCCAGCCGATCTTAGATATATGGAACATCAGCCTGGGCCAATGTTGGGCTGGAAATTGATGCTGAGCCTTCAGGGCTGCTGATTCTCATATGGCTCTTGCAACGTCGGCAAGGTCCGATGATGATGTTGAAGGATGGTTATCGTCTGAGTCCTTGATGACCTCAGTTAGTCGTCAGCCGAGGTTGATGTATGAGGTAGGTGCGACACCGACTATGGACGACCAGATAAGAGCTGTGCCTTAAGGTTTTAGATAATCTCGGCTATGGCCGAGATGAGGTCCGTAGTCGTTGGGGGAGTCGGCTGTGGCTGGCCTCCATAGGACAATGTTTTCGATAGGTATTCTTAAACTTCTATTACCTCGACTGTCATAAGGTCGAGCATGAGGTCTCTAAATTGTCATGTATACTTTAGGCATATCAGCTGAGGTGCTGAGAAAAGCCTATTTTTCAATAAAACTATATTTTCTATGTAATAACATGAGGCTATGGACTTGATCTATTTGGATTGAATCTTGTCTTTTATTAGGATAACATACTTGAGGTAGGATTTAGTGGCAGTTTTCCATTTTAATCTTTGATCGATCCTTCCAGTATTGATCTATAGTTGAGTAATGATTGACTAGTCTAGGGTGTCATCTAGTTACTCAGGATATATCTCATCTAATGAGGACATCTATGCAAGATGGTTGTTAACGCAAAAATTTTCCATTTACGAGGAAATCAGAAAAGGACACATGTCATCCTATGTGGCAATATTCGACACCCGAGGAGAATTGGTCGACACCCGAGGAGTGTTGGTCGGCACCCGAGGAGAGTTGGTTAGTACCCGAGGAGAATTAGTCGGCACCCGAGGAGAGTTGGTCGGCACCCGAGGAGAGTTGGTCGGCATACCAACCAGGAAGATCAAAGGATAACTACGCATTTAATGAGCCTTAATGTACATTTATACTGTATTAATAGATGACAACACATAGCATACCAAGCAATTTAACAATTAGATTCGTTGAATGTAGACATAAATGTCTACATACAATGAATCTCTTTATCTCCCATCACTATAAATACATGTATTCCCTTAGCCAAAAAGGAGGAGAGCCTAGAAACACCATACACAAGATACACATCCTTTCTCTCTCTACACCTTATGGTGCTATTATAAACCCCTGGGACTATAATAACAGTGGACGTAGGCTTTATTCATAGCCGAACCACTTTAAAAACCTTTGTCTCTTACATGTTTGATGTGAATGTTTATCTTCATCTTCAATCTCATCCTCGTCTTTTATTTGCTGTTGACGCCATTAAAATGACAGTGGCCATTTTCTGTCTTCAACAGATTGACGCCGTCTGTGGGAATGTGTTACAAGGATTATTCTCCATCAAAAGCTAAGTTTTTATTTTCTCTACGTATAATCAATTATACATACATCTTTTGATTCAATCATGATTATTATGTTTATATACATAAATTAATTGTCCAATTTTTATCTGCAAAATGTTGCATATCATGATTTTTAAATCATAACTATTAGATTAATTCTTATTTAGAAATCTGAAAAATAGTGGATTTCATAAATCATAACTTTTTGCTTGATTCTCAAGTTTCAATTTTATATCATGGAATAAATATTTTAAATGATTACATATACCAATATATACTACGGTGGTAAGATTTGATAATTTTCATTATAATTTTTGAAAGATCTTTGATGACTATTCAAATTCCCATTATATTTTTAATCAGAGAATGGGAAAAGGTTAAAGACAATAAAAAGTTTTCTCCTGGAAATCATAACCCAGATCTACTTTCTCTCTCTTCAATTTTGAGTCTCTTTGTATTCATTTTTATGAACTACATACTTCATTTGGTTCATCTTCCATCTATGTCAATAAAGTCTCATTGATTGATTTTTTATATAAATTTGGTAATAACTTCGATCATTCCGGATATTTTTATCTCTCCAAATAGGGAATAGGAAGAGATCAATATAAAAAATAATTTTCTCTCACCTGAAAAACCATTACCCACCTCTAGTAAAAAAGAATCAATTAAACAATCATGACCATATCAAGACTCTGGGCACAAATTTGAGATGTTGGCTCCTCGTTCATCACATCACAGGGTTTCTTTGTCGGAATCACACGATCTAGTGGATTAGAGAATGGATCATTTAATTAGCAATCTTAATGCTTGGATTTTACATCGAATGTTATTTTTCTGATCTATTGGTTCGAGATATATCGAGATATAGTAATCTCATGAAAAATTCATCACTGCGCCTCATATGGTTGTTCGAAATCATCCACTTACAACCCCTATTTTTAGTCAGCCATATATATTGTTGGTCGGCATCATATCGGGCCATCTTTTATTAAAGGGAAGCTTAACTAGCCATTTTTTTTTTGTCTGAGATAAGAGGTGAAGATCCATCAGCAACATTGAAATAATTTTATCCAACTACGAGGTATCTTATTGTTGGTCGGAGACTCATATTGTAGCTTGGTGGAACTAATTGCAGGTCGACGATCATCTAATTCTTGATCAACGACATCTCAGTCTTGTTCGGAGGGTTCAATTAACTGGTTGACAACTATCCAACCATCCACTTCTTGGTCGGCGACATCTGATGTTGTTCGGTGACCATCTAACAGCTGGTCTGCAATATCAATGCACCATTTTTATTGATCGGCAAAATCGCTCTGCTGGTCGGGGACCATTTGCTTCTTGGTCGGCACTATATATTTTACAAACTGAGACATCCCCAAATGTTGGTTGGCAACACCCATGCCGTTGGTCGGCAATAGTAGAATCTTGGCTTATTAAAAATGCGGAGCACCCCAGATATTTCTTTAAACACGAGTTCATCTTGGGGGTAAACATGGGGCTTAAGTATTTTTTTAAAACTTGTGATCACCCCAAAAAAATATTTTTAAAGCCAAGTGATAAATAATTTTCAAATATCAACTTATACCTGATTAGTTGTTGGAGATTAAATAACTTTACAAAAAACTCTACGTCTTATTTATGGCGCATATCTAATAATAATTTGTCCATCTCACACACATTTTGCATAAAACATATTATTTCATATTTTGAAATTTTTATTGCCTTATGCTGATACACATCACATATTGTTTGGCTGAATAATTATTCTCATGACAATAATTATTTGATCTAGTCTAGACAGGTGCTCGGGCAGCTTATTAAGATTTCATAGGGACGTTATTTAATCCCGACGAAAGTTCAGCCACACTCTTAAACCTCTGGAAACTATTATTGCTCGACATCAGGCAATTTTGCCTCGACATATCAGCCAACATATATTATTTCATTTTTTGAAATCAATATTTTTATTTCTCAAGCATATACATATCATATATTGATTGGATGAGTAAATTATTCTCATGACTAATCAATTCAGCCTACACATATGGTAGAGAAAGTTATTAATTTTTACAGGTACAAGATTCAACGCTGACGAATGCTCGGAAACAATCTGGAAACTATTATCATTCCTCAGCATTATGAAATTTCACCTCAGCAAGGAACTATATATTTTATTATTGCTCTGATTTATGCTAAAGCACGAATTATTCCATATATCCGTTCAGATTCATATTTTATATTTATCTCAGCATGGAGCTCAAAAAATGTCTTCTCTCTATATATATTCAGCTTCAAGGAAGTCTTCAACATCTATTATCTTATTCCCTAGTTTTGGTCAAATTCAGCATCTACAGCACTGAGATCTTTACTACTACTGTCCCGACCAACATTGAAGAAGAAGTTGTATGAAAATGTTTCGAAGTCCACCACTAGCTTGGTACTAATCAGATTGAAGAGTTGGGTTCAAAAGTTAGTATGTTACTCGACAAAGTATTCAGAGGATCATAAATCACAAGAATCAATCACGTGAAGTTAGCACTCAGTTGCTCGGCACAGGAGGTAGTTGGTCGTCTAGCAAACCAATCAACATACTTGAAGATTATGACAAGCTATAAGCTGCATATTATGGCATGACTGCATCCAAATTCCTAGGGGTGATACATAGCACACGGAGCTCCTCTAAAGAAAGATTAGCAACCATCAATCATCCTGCATCATATGTTATCCAGGAGATAATGCACTTTATGTTGAACAAATCAAGAAGGTAGATCAAGAATTTCACGAGCACCGAGAAACACTGCAGAATAAATACTCCATCCTTTCAAGTAAAGCATCAAGCATGGAGCATTGGGGGCTTCTGTTAACGCAAAAATTCTCCATTTATGAGGACCAATCAGAAAAGGACACATGTCATCCTACGTGGCAATATTCAACACCCGAGGAGAATTGGTCGCACACCCGAGGAGTGTTAGTCGGCACCCGAGGAGAGTTGGTCAGTACCCGAGGAGAATTAGTCCGCACCCGAGGAGAGTTGGTCGGCATACCAACCAGGAAGATCAAAGGATAACTACGCATTTAATGAGCCTTAATGTACATTTATACTGTATTAATAGATGACAACACATAGCATACCAAGCAATTCAATAATTAGATTCGTTGAATGTAGACATAAATGTCTACATACAATGAATCTCTTTATCTCCCATCACTATAAATACATGTATTCCCTTAGCCAAAAAGGAGGAGAACCTAGAAACACCATACACAAGATACACATCCTTTCTCTCTCTACACCTTATGGTGCTATTATAAACCCTGGGAATAAAATAACAGTGGACGTAGGCTTTATTCATAGCCGAACTATTTTAAAAACCTTTGTCTCTTACTTGTTTGATGTGAATGTTTATCTTCATCTTCAATCTCATCCTCATCATTTATCTGCGGCCATTTTAGTGGCGTCAACAATGGTCATCCTCTAAATTCTCTACTCATGGAACTCGTGTGATGCGAAATATGGGGATCCTCTTGATGAGATGTTGTACAATTCCTAATTACCCCGCTATCTTGTCATCTTTGGACTCATAGACTTTAGTTTCCTGGTTAACCACTAGTTTAGGGTCTTTTATGACCTCTACTTGCTCAGCTTTTAAGTGGACGACTAGGTCATATCCATGTACTAAGGCTTCGTACTCTGATTTGTTACTAGAGGCTTTGATTTTAAATTAGATAGTAAGATATAGGAATTTCCAGGAAAAGTCCGATCCCACTGCCTGAGTTGTTTAAAGATCCATCCACATGCAGCTCTCATGTGGGAGAGCTGAGGTCTACTTCCTATAATAAGGGTTGTCTAGTCTCTTTGGGCACTGATAGGGCTCTATCTCGAGAACTTATAGGCTTTTCTTCTACCCACTCTGAGTTGTTGAACTCTACAATAAAGTTAGTTAATGGATGACCTTTGATAGAACTTCGAGATTAATATTTGATATTAAACTCTTCCAACTCTAGAGACTATTTGACAAGACTTTATGAGGTATCAAGATTGTGGAGGACCTATCAGAGGGGTTAATTAGTCATTACGACGATTTTGTGGAATTGGAAGTAAGACCTCAGGCTTTTTTTTGGTATGATAATGTAGAAGGCCAGTTTCAGTTGATATAATAAACATTATATTGAACCTTAAACTCTTCTCTAGCGATATCTGAGCTAATAGTAGTTGGTGAGGCTACAAGGTACATAAAAAAACTACCCCTAATTATTATTGGAGATAGTAAATGTTGTATTTCTTAAGGTTTTAGAACACCTCTTCGGCCTTAAGGGGCCCATTCAAAGGAATTATTTAATACTTTGAAAAAGGGTAGGCACTTGTTTGTGGTATTTGAGACAAATCGATCAAGGGCAGCAACTCTACCATCTAGGATCTAGACCTCCTTGACTATTCTGGGAGATTTCATATCCAACATAGACTAAATATTCTCTAAACTAGCCTCTATGCCTCGCCTGATGACCAAAAACACAAGGAATTTCCCCTAGTAACACCAAAAGTATATTTCACTAGATTGATGCTCATATGGTTCCTCCTGAGGATGGCAAAGGTTTCGCTGAGGTTTTACACATGATCCTAAGCCTCCAACCTTTTGACCAGCAAGTCATGAACATAGAATTCCATGGAGTTTCCAATGAGGTCCTTAAAAATGGAGTTCACCATCCTCTCATATGTCTCTCCTATATTTTTTAGTCCGAAAGGCTTAACTTTATAATATTAGGTACTTTTATCTGTAATGAATGAGGTGTTTTCTTTATCATCAAGGGTTATTTTAATCTAGTAGTATCTGAAATATCCATCAATAAAGGGGAGGATCGTATGACCTGATGTAAAGTCTACCAAAGTGTCAATGCAAGGTAAAAGATAGTAATCCTTAGGTCACACCTTGTTGAGGTCATTGAAATCAATGTACATCCTCTATTTTTTATCGGCCTTGGGCATAAACACCGTGTTAGAAAGCTGGTATGGGTACTCGAACTCTCTAGTAAAGGTGAATGTTAGGATCTTATTTACCTCCTCTATAACATGTTCCTTTTGGGGATAAATAACCTTTTTTATCGGATTGGTTTATGATTTGTCTCCACATTAAGGCGATGAACCAAAACCTCATGGTCCATCCCAATCATGTTTAAATTTCTATAGGGGAAGACACATTTGTTCTCCCTTAATAAGTGGATGATCTTTTCTCTAAGGGAGGGGTTCGGACCATCCCTGATCTGAAGTTATTTGGTTGGATCCTCCTCATCAATGCATACAGTGATCAAAGCCTCAATAGTTTCGCCCCTTTGCTCTTTACTTTTGTCTCATGGATCTAAGGTATCCACGTTCAACAACTCCATATCTAAAGGGAGTCCTTCTTATAAGTCTTTAATTCATTTAAAAGAGGGATTCGAAATGAAATTAGTTGACAATTTAAAGAGACTAATATGTCTATTTTAAAGAAATAGAACTTGTAGTTCCCATAGAAGACGCTAAAATAATGAGTGTAAAAATCATAAGTAACTTCAAACCAAGAGGAGAGAAGTGTTAAAGTGTGAATTAAAGTATTTCTAACATTAGTAGAGCTTATTTCACCCATTGCCAAAGGTGTTTCACTATTTATTAGATTAAAAATGATTTACTACGATCTAAATTACCTATTAAGCTTTGGTCAAGAGACTTTCAGATTTGTGGCCATTTTTAACAACCCAAAGGACCTTAGGAAGTAATTAGTTGACTTACCTAAGGGTTCTTGAGTATTTATTTAGTGTTAAACAAGATAAATAAGGTATATCACAATTGTAAATGATCCAAGTTATAAGCATATAATCTTAATGATGGGTTGAAAGAGTTTAGAATAAGCATTAAGCACTTAAGAATGTTGATACTCTTGGTTATCTGTAAGTCTAACTGTTTGAACGTGTATTTATTCTTCTATCAGCTTACAAACTCTAGGAGAAAGACAACGATCCTATCACGGCATGGGTGTGGTGTTTCTGAGGTCTGACGTTATCAGTAAGGAGCTGAAGTGCTAATAAAAGGATTTGTACATAGTGTAAGTTAGTTATTAAGTGCATTGAATACGGATGTGAGAGTTCAGTGCAAGTAAGATTAACTGGTGGTGGTAGGTGGAACAAGCTTGTTCTTTTCACCTACTTGTCAAACTATTTGAAAGAAATGTGTAAGAGGTCCAACGCGTTTAGAATTGTCATGAAGCTGGAATGAGATGATCTTGACGAACTACACATTGATTAACATTAGTGTTAAAGGTCAGATGAGTTTGGGAGGTCGTCTCTATTCATTATGAGGTATTCCCTGATCCTTATACGTGGCGGGACTCTAATCCTATGGTTTGTGAGCATGGTTGGGGAGATTTATTGAAACGACTAGCCTTATTAGGTGGAAGAAAGGGCGAATGAAGTCTTCTACAGTGGTTTGACCTATTATCGAATGATGTGGAAGTATTGTGGGCCAAGTAATGATCTACTTAAGGTCAAAGGTCAACCTTTGGACTTTAGATCTTTCTTGAAGGTAGTTGGAGTGTCTAAACTCCTTTCGAATTCTAAAGTTCATATAGGGTATCATCACTTTGAAATCCATCTCAGTTTATCTAATCCTAAATCCATTAATTAGATTTTATGTGTTGTTATCCTTTGATATCGTAAGAAAATTCATTATCTCGATATTTCCAACAGAGATACTTTTTACCTGGTGAACTCTCCATATTCATTTTCTCTAGTGTAACCAATGTGGATGTCTATATCAAAATTTTGTGTAATTGGCAACACAATATTTATATTTAACAAATACTTATCATTCCTTTGAGAAAGATATGAGTTTGAAGATATAGAGACAAATTTTTCATCCTAATTATTTACACATTTTATCATCTGTCGATTTAGTGTCATAGCGTCATAATTTAATGTGATGGAGAACCTAAAGCCAGAGAAAACAGTGATAATTTCCAATTTCTTCTTATCTTTGTTGTATACATTCAATATTGTGTTTAGAATCTTAAAAATTATTGGAGTTTTTTTTAGTCTAAGATCAATAATATATAATTATGCTCTTTTGTTGTTAGAGGAATGTTATAAAATAAAAAACCAATTGAAATGATTGACTATTTTGATTTTTATATATGTGTTGCTTATACTATTTACTAAAATGCCTTCAATGACATCTTCACATTATTTTCGTTTATCTTTTATACATTCATTATTCAATTTGGTCCTATTATTGTCATTATTCCATCATAATCATTCAAGTTTTTTACTAGACATTAAATCTACATTCCATATATCCAGGTATGACCGTATGATTAAGCCATGAGTCGTATTTGTGACTTGTATTTTTTTATTTTAATTATACACCATAAGAACTAAAAATATTAACACTTCATATGTTATCTTATGTATTTTTTAATTTTCGGTACTAAAGTAAAACATCCAATTTTCTTCATATTCTTTATTTGTAAAATAGTACTTAGATTTCTATTTTTTGTTCTAAAACCCCAAAAATTTTAATAGTTAGTTTTATTTATTTTTTCCTATCAAAGCACTCAGTTTTCTTATGATTATGATGAAATGTGTAAGAGTATGATGGTTAGCGGCGGAACGGATTGTTATTTGGGAGTTGGACAAGAAACAATATGGAAAATTCTAAAACATTTTCTTCTTTTTCCATATGTACAATAGACTTGTCGTCGATAAACATCTTGAGCGGAATTCTTATCAGTTTTAAATCCAATTATTATTTGTAAAATAGTAACAATTTTTGGTCCTTACTTTTGCATTTCAAATTTACCCTTACGATTAAATATTTTTACTTTAATAACAACATACATTTGTTGAATAATTATATAGTTGAACAATAAAGACGTGTCGCACACACATCATGTATGCACGATTACATAGCTATAATTAAAATTAGTAGTAGTAGGTAGTTATTATAGAGAATCATGAATAGGATAAGAGGGGGAATAATAATAAGATCTTTGACATATCAGGAACTGTTTTATATATTTATTGTTTATTTAATTTCCTTTGTTTTATCTTTACTTTGTCATCTCAATTCGATGCAAGTTCATTTACTTTGTAATTGTAGATTTTTTTTTATTTCTCAAATGTCCTCTTATTTGAGGCATTGTCATGGATTTGGTTTTTCTTTTCATGTAAGATTCAATGTTGTACTATGGATAAAAAAATATCATAAATGTTTTTTAGCACCGTTTGTAGTGAGGCTCTAATAGTCGAAGCACCAAAACAAGTCACTCCCATTTTAGATTAGATTATTTTGGAAAACATTGTTTAAATATATAGGGGTTCTATTAAATTGATATAAAGTCATAATGATTAGACTTATAATTTGTTCATTGTAGTTGCAATAGTTCCCGTTGAATCAAAATCATAAGAAAAATATGTTATACCATAACTCAATGGCTACCATGAGAAAATGTACTGCACAATAAAAACTTGGGGGTTGGAGGATTAAAAAAAAGATAACCTAGAAAAGTTAATAAATATGAATTCTGGTATAATCACAAAGATAAAAAAGTGATGTCTTTGAGATTGAATTTAGAGGGCCAAGTTAATCCGCTTTTAAGCCTACAAATCCGTTCTTTATTTCCACGTTTAAGTCTACAAATGGGTGTCGGAGTTATATCTAAATTAAACTTGAGTCCAATGGAAGTGGTAAGACTGTCAATGTGCCGTGGGTACAAAGTGATCTAAAAGGGGGCACATTTATGTAGATTGACTACAGATTATCTAATTTGACTTGTCCACATATAGATTTGGAATAGTCTAGAAAAATGTGGGCAGGACACTAATTGGATTGTCTTGGAACAATTAATGTCTTGTCACCAACCATTTTTTTATAAACTAGATATTAATCTTGAAAAAACAAGTGAAGGAATCCATATACAAAGTGTGTTGTATATGTCGAGAGTTTTCATTTAGGGAGGATTCAAAGAGTGAATATCTTTATTATGAGGAGTTAAATTATTAAGAGTGTGTGAGTTTGTTTTCAATCACCGATTATTATCATAGTGAAATTAAAGTCCCCTTCTCCTGGACATATCTGCAAGCGTACCTATAAACTCAAAGTGCTCCATATGACTAGATTTTCTAAATTTCTTGCCACAATATATTTGAGTCTGTTAATATATGGGTCGGGTTTTGTACCCGGATCCATAATCCGCCCACCGTGATATGGATTATCCAATTTAGTGTTGGATAAATCATTATTATAATAATTAAGTATTTATTATAATAGAGGAGTCTTAAATATAACAGATAAGAAGAGTCCAACTAACTCCTTGATTTTTGGAACTCTTATCTGTTATATATAGATATCCTATTTGGTGATTACAAGGAACAACAGAAAATATACGATACATATTTTCGGTATCTCTCTCTCTCTAGAAATCCTCCTACACAAATCATCTCTCTCTCTTGATCCATCATCAACGGATCTTGGATTTGTGAGCGTGACATTCAAAGGGGCAACTCTTGTAGCCAACCCGGATTTTCACGAGACGCGAAGCGTACACGGAGGAAGAACTCGCAGATTCGGTGTCGGCTCGTATCAAACAACGTGCATCGATCATCGGGTTACATTCCGCCTTTGAGGTAATCCGAAAACCCGTATGTACTATGTGTATATACTGTTAATTATTACATTGGTATCAGAGCTTTTTTAATTTGTTTGATCGCCGGATTATTCGTCGGATTTTTTTTTTGTACATAAACTCCATTAATACCAATTTAAATTCGTTTTAAATTGAGCGCGTAATAATCAGAAATTTTTATAAGGTTTTGTTTCTGTGTTGATAAAGAACTCGTACGCGAAATTTCATTAATTTTCGTTGAACGGATTGAGAGAAAATCGAAACCCTAATTTCAATTTGAAGTTGTTCCGAATTTTTTTTTTTGCCAACTTTGAGGCCAAAAACAGTGGATCAAACGACGATGAAAATCTGTTTTTCTTTTACATAATTGTTCTACGTCGCGAGGGCGTTCCAACCATATATTATTTGTTAATTTTGAATTAAAAATGAGCAAGTTATGACCCTTTGAACATGGCTCCATGAAATCGCGAAATCTGAAAATTTTCTGTTTTAAGAAGACGATGAACAGTATTTTTTTTTTTTTTTTTTGTAATTATACTCTCGGATTTGTACCAAACTGTACCCAAACCAAGTCGTGGGGTGGGGCTGGGCCTGGCGCGTGGGGGCTCGGTTTTTTATGTAGAATCCAAAAATATTTTTTGTGTATTTTTTTGGCCCACAGTAAATAGTATTTTTTAATTATTTTAATTTTAAATAATTTTTTGAGGGCCTTAACGATGCGATAAAAATCTGGAAAAAATATATTTGGATTCAGTAGGCCGAAAGAAATTTTTCCATGTTGTCAAAATATTTTTTACTGCTGTGCTATTATAAAAATGATTTATTGTATTTTTTTTTACACTTAAATAATGTCTAAAAATTACCGAAAATTGCAGAAAATTACAGAAATTTTTTTCTGACTTAGTGGATGGAAAATTAATATTTTCTGAGCATTTTGACATTCTGGAAAAATTAATGTATTTTTGGTGGTCCATTTAATTTAGTATTTAATGGATTTTTATGCTTTTATTTAATGATTATTGTCTTGATAACTTGCGTAGTTAACACAATAGTTATGTTTGACCATGCTCGCTCCCTAAGTTGGTGAGTGTAGCAATAATTGTCCATTTAAAGGCCTAGGTTATGTGTTTTGCATGATTAAATGGACAATTCTGAAAATTAACAGTTGAATGAGCTAGTGTTTGCCTGTTTAATTCCTGTTTTAAGGTTGTTCCTATGTATATGTGCATTCGGACATACCCCGCCCGACTTTCAGTAGATATTATGTATAGGCTTCTTCTCCTTTTATTGATGTATTGGTGAGAATGAGAGGTTTTTTAAGCCACATGTAAGGGGATGATTTCTGAATGCACAACAATACATAGGAATTATCTTAGCACAAGCTCTAAACTGTTAATTAAGGGGACTATGTGGGACCCTGCGCATTTATTGTTGTATGGCGCAAAACTGGTTATCATAATTTGTTTATCTGCCGTGATTTTAAATTATGATGAATGGATGTAAATGATTAATAGATGTGTTCATTAATCGGATAAAATTTGTTTAAAAATCAATTAGAAAATATGCTCTAATTTTACAATATTAGGAGATGACTGCGAGCTTTGCAAACTTTCGATTTTAATATGTAAGAGAAGAAAATATTTTCTAATTGGATTTTAGAACAAATTAAAAAGATGTGTTTTAATAATAATATTAATGTCAATCTTTTGCGCATTTTTCATGTAGTAATGGCAAGCAATAACATAATCGCCGCTATGACTAAAGAAGATAAGCTAACTGGTAACAACTACAACATATGGCACCGTAAGATCCAATATCTACTCAATCAGCATGAGTTGCTTGATTGTCTCACCACTGTTATGACTGAACCAGTTGGGAGTAGTACTGCCGCCAGCCGGCGTGAGCATGAGGCTTACCAGGCTTGGGTGAATAAGGATCGTGCTGCCCGCTTTACTATGCTAAGCCACATGCACGATGACCTTATTGGGCATTACGATCACTTCAAGACAGTTAAAGAACTGTGGGATCAGCTTCGATTCGACTTCGGTGGTACGTCCACTACGAGACTTAGGGGTCTTGTTTTGAAGTTCGAAACTTATCGTAAGGATAATAAGCACACGATAACTGAGCATCTTCGAGTGATGTCCACCTTGATTCGTGAGCTTAAGGAAGCTGATCACATTCTCTCTGACGAGCAACAGGTTCAGGCTGTTATCCGCTCCCTTCCTGATTCATGGGTGCACATGAAACAAATAATGACTAACAATGACAGTATTAAGAATTTTTCTGACATATCTCGTCATGTTGAGCTTGATGCGGAGCGCCAAGAGGCGAACCGTGCTGCTGTCCTTGTCGCCCAGAGTGGCAGACGTCAGGGAAATAGGCCCAGGCAAAATGGAAATGGAAAGCAGACTAAGAAGGCTGGGGCAAATGGCCCTAAAGGGAAAAAGATAACAAAAGCCAAAAGAGGCAAGCGTGGTGGGAAGAAAGATATTTCCAAAGTCAAGTGCTACAACTGTGGAAATAAGGGTCACTTTGCTCGTGATTGCACTGAGCCAAAGAAGGTATCCTCTTTCCTTTCCTCTTTATTTTCACCTCTCCATATTTGTGTATGTTCTCATGTATTAGTTGCTCATTCTATTCCTATGTGGATTGTAGATACAGGAGCAACAAAACATGTGACAAGGGATAGAGGAGGATTTGTAGATTATCGCCGTATTCCAGCCGGTACTCAGAGTGTCTACATGGGAAATGGTGCTCGTGAAGATGCTGTAGGAGTCGGTTCGTACGAACTCCACCTTAGCACTGGGACCAAGCTACTTCTTCGTGATGTTCTCTATGTGCCTGGAATAAAGCATAATTTACTTTCAGTTTTAGCTTTATCAGACTATGGTTTTTCTTTCAGTTTTAATAGTAGTGGTTTGAATATTATTTTGGATAATATTATTTGTGGACATGGATCTTTATGGAATAATTTGTTTAAAATAGATTTATTTGATTCTGTTTCTTCAACTTCATTATCATATATTGCAAATGTTGATGTTGATTCAGTTACTTGGCATGCTAGACTTGGGCATATAGGAAAAGATAGGATGGCCCGATTAGCTAGAGAAGGCCTTTTTAGGCCCACTCGCTAAGGTCGACCTACCTATATGTGAGCCTTGTTTGGCAGGAAAAGCCTGTAGAAAGCCTTTTAGTAAGGCTTTATGAGCTAATCAACCTCTAGAACTAGTACACTCAGACATATGTGGACCTATGAGCGTTAAGGCACGTCATGGCGCCTCTTATTTTCTTACGTTTATTGATGACTATACGCGATTTGGACATGTCTACCTGATCGCTCACCGCTATGAAGCTTTGGATTGTTTCAAACGCTATATAGCAGAGGTTGAGAATCAGCAATCGAAGAGGTTAAAAACTTTTCGTATTGACAGAGGACGCGAATACTTATCTGATCAGTTCAAAGAAACGTGTGAAGAAAAGGGGATACGCAGACAATTAACTATCCCTCACACTCCACAACAAAATGGTGTTGCAGAGAGAAGGAATAGAACTCTTCTAGATATGACTAGATCTATGATGGCGCAGGCCAACCTCCCAATATCCTTCTGGGGGGATGCTCTTTTGACTGCTGCCTACATACTGAATAGAGTGCCTTCTCAGTCAGTTTCCTCCACACCTTATGAACTATGGAGAGGCGAAAGACCCAATTTGGATCACTTGCGCCCTTGGGGTTCGGCAGGCTATGTTCACACAACTTCTCATAAGTTCGGGAAGTTAGGCCCTAGAGCTCGAAAGCATATCTTTATAAGATATTCTGAGAGCTCAAAAGGCTACGTTATGTATGGTGAACACCCTGATGGAGGAATGACTGAAATAGAGTCACGTGATGTCGAATTCTTAGAAAAGGATTTCCCTAGCACAAGCAATACAAAAGAGGATCTTGAACTCTATGAGTTAGAGGATACTGAAAACACTTTACCATCTTCAGGCGAGGCTGGGGGATTAGTTCCTCCTCCTGTAATCGCTGAAGATAGTAGTGGTCTTCAGCCTAGTGGGACCATTCCATATAGTGTGAGTGCACCACCACTAGATACTCACGATTCTCAGGTTCGCCGTAGTAAGCGAGGAAACATTCCATGTCGTCATTTTGAGTTTGAGGGGAATACTTTCCTAAGCATTGCTTTAGATGAGGAAGAGCCAACTTCTTTTGCAGAAGTTCTTTCCTCAAGTGCTAAGGATGAGTGGATGGTTGCTATACAGGAAGAATTGAGCTCACCATGGCTAAAAATAAAGTCTGGGAGTTAGTTGACCTTCCACCCGGGCGCAAGACTATTGGGAACAAATGGGTTCTAAAGGTCAAGCGCAAAGCGAATGGTTCAATTGACAAGTATAAGGCACGCCTTGTGGCGAAAGGCTATACCCAACGAGAGGGTGTAGACTACGAAGAGACATTCTCCCCAGTGGTGAGGTTTGCCTCTATCCGCCTTATCCTAGCTATTGTCGCGCAAATGAATTTAGAACTATTTCAGATGGATGTTAAGACTGCTTTTCTCAATGGAGAACTTGACGAAGAGATCTATATGGAACAACCTGTGGGTTTTGTATCCAAAGGACAAGAGCGCAAAGTCTGCCGCCTAAAACGTTCTATATATGGCCTCAAGCAATCGTCAAGGCAGTGGTATTTCCGATTTCATCATGCCATTACCTCTGTTGGTTTTGAGATGATTGAAGAAGATCACTGCGTATATCTTAAACGATCCAAGAAAAGTGTTCTTATCCTTTCATTGTATGTCGACGACATTTTGTTAGCTGGGAATCACCTGGACTCCATTGTCGCAACTAAAGAGTGGCTGTCCTCTACTTTTGAGATGAAGGACATGGGTGAAGCAAATTATGTGCTGGGGGTTAAGATCGTGAGAGATCGATCTAAGAAGCTTCTCTGTTTGTCTCAGGAGACTTACGTAAAGAAGATTCTGGAAAGGTTTCGCATGCATAACTCTAAACCCATAGACACTCTAATGGAGAAAGGGTGTACATTGAGCCTAGATGATTGTCCAAGAACTGATGAAGAAAAGAATCAAATGTCTAAAGTGCCATATGCACACACCATAGGGAGTCTGATGTACGCTATGTTGTGTACGCGTCCAGATATCTGCTATGCAGTTGGTATAGTTAGTCGTTATCAGAGTAACCCAGGCCACAAACACTGGCAAGCAGTGAAGAGGATTTTTCGATACCTTCGTGGGACTGCTGATCTCGTCCTATGTTATCATGAAGGGGACTTGAGACTTAGAGGCTACAGCGATGCTGATTGGGCTAGTGACAAAGATGGAAGGAAATCCACTTCGGGATATACGTTCATTCTTGGAGGTGGAGCTGTCACTTGGTGCAGTAAGAAGCAAATGTGTATTGCTCTATCCACAATGGAATCGGAATACGTGGCATGCTCGGCAGCTGTTCAGGAAGCTATTTGGCTAAGGAGATTCTTTCAAAGGCTAGGCATTTCAGATCATGCAGCTGAGCCTGTGCTTGTCTATTGTGATAGCACGTCAGCTCTAGCTTATGCAAAGGATCCAAAGTATCATGGGAAGTCTAAGCACATTGGCATTCGTTATCATTACATTAGAGACATGGTTGCACAAGAGGAGGTTGTCTTGAAACATATCTCCACAGGTTGTATGGTGGCTGATCCATTAACCAAGCCCATTGCTCGAGATGTTTTCCTTTCACATGTTAGGAGTATGGGACTACGTAGGATTTGATATGTATGACACCATATTGTTTATTGACATTATTATTATTTATTGGATATAATATTCATTTCTTTTATTTGTTAAATTAAATGAATTGTTATCACTATGTACACATCTTATAGATATGTCACCGGGCTTGAATCGACTCTCTCACACGAGTGATTCACCTTGGCGCTTAGACAGCGAGCAAGATGAGACATTTATGTCTGTGGCGCTTTGAAAGCGAGATGAGACATTTATATCCTTGGCGCCTGAAAGGTGAGCAGGATATATACGATTATGCAGATTCTGCTATATGTCGCCTTAGTTGAGTACTAAGATGAGACCTTATTTATACTTTTAGGTCGATCATAGAGTATCTCCATAACTCTATGTAGCCTGTTTTTAGCCGAATGTGAGATTTCAGGCAGGCACTATGTGAGTGACTGGGCTGAAACTCAGGTTAGGCGCTAGATAGCGACTAGACTAAGATTCGTATGGCGTCCTTTTATTTCAAAAGTGACATACCCTTTTCAACGGGATGACGCCATAGCATACATTTCATACTGTATGTGCTTTGCCGACCAATAGTGGGAGCGATGAATGAATTCCTGCTTCATCGCTGTGTGAGCCACATGGATTATTATAATCCAACGATATGCCTTTTGTCGACCTGAGACTATGTCATGAAGAGAGGACTTGATGACGCTACTTTAGCGTGTTTACCTAGGACGAGGGTTGATTCCGTCTAAAGGGGCACGACAAGGAAAGCGGTTAAGTCTAATTGAATTGGCATGAGGACTTAGGGAAGACTATTTGATTATACACCATGATAATGTGACTCATAGTCCGGACGGCTTCACTGTGTTTTGTGCACGACTTAGTCATGAGTACATTACATATTTGGGATCTAACACTGCTTTCTTGAGGGATTAAGAGTGCTAAATTCGGTGTAAATCAAACTGTCTGGGTATATGCGAAATTCCTTCGAGTGATGCGTCTTCGTTAGTTAGATGATGGCTTAACGATTACGCTCCTGAGACTGTACGTTTTCTCATGAGGTCGCACGTCACATTTTCCTGTATGAGGAGACGAGTGATGACAGAGATCGTTGGAAATTTGTTAGAGAGACCACGCCTTATGTGGGCGAGTGGGAGATGTTAATATATGGGTCGGGTTTTGTACCCGGATCCATAATCCGCCCACCGTGATATGGATTATCCAATTTAGTGTTGGATAAATCATTATTATAATAATTAAGTATTTATTATAATAGAGGAGTCTTAAATATAACAGATAAGAAGAGTCCAACTAACTCCTTGATTTTTGGAACTCTTATCTGTTATATATAGATATCCTATTTGGTGATTACAAGGAACAACAGAAAATATACGATACATATTTTCGGTATCTCTCTCTCTCTAGAAATCCTCCTACACAAATCATCTCTCTCTCTTGATCCATCATCAACGGATCTTGGATTTGTGAGCGTGACATTCAAAGGGGCAACTCTTGTAGCCAACCCGGATTTTCACGAGACGCGAAGCGTACACGGAGGAAGAACTCGCAGATTCGGTGTCGGCTCGTATCAAACAACGTGCATCGATCATCGGGTTACATTCCGCCTTTGAGGTAATCCGAAAACCCGTATGTGCTATGTGTATATACTGTTAATTATTACAGAGTCTTTTCCCACAAGTCCCTAAAACGCTTGATCAAGTTCAACCCGGATAATTCTTATCAAAACTGAAGTATTGCACTTAGGAAAGGAGTAAGACTTAATGGGCTTATGTTTACCCATTCGTTAATTATTTTCACAGTTGGTGAATGTTTTTTATTAGCCTTGGTTGGATAATTTGTCTAATACACTATGCAAATATACTCTTCATATGGAAAAATCTATTTTCTAAGAAATTGTATCTTTTCAATGTATTCTATTTATGGGTGTTCTTGGTTCGAACAAACATACTTAAGGTTTTGCCAAAATATATTTTTCAAACATTTTTCAGACAAAATATTTTGAAGGAAAAACTTGACAAAATGCCTGGACAATAGCGGGTTAATTGGAGCCTCGCCATAGCAAAGTATTTTTTTGTTGCACCAAACAAGGTAACGTTGTCGTCATGCTTTTCCCTGGTCAATTCTGTGAACTTCTTTGCTTCAGGTTCTCTCTACAAAAGTTACTAGCGAACGATTTGATAATGCGCAAAAATAACCATTTTTGTAAAGTCTTTCTTTAAGATCTCATTAGTAAGTATTCCAAGTACACCTTTTTAGCTGATTCAATCCTAAATGTGATTACTTAAGACATTAAGAGTTTGACACCTAACCTATTAGCCTCCTAAATATTTCCTAACTCATAGCAATATAGTTATGTGATTATTACTCTTCCAAACAAAGAGTGAGAGCTAAAGAAAAATCTATTTACTGATCAAAATCATTTCTATATTTGAGAGTATATTTTTCACTGCATTTTTAGTTCTTAAAACCATAGCATATGGATTTTTTCTTTGAGAATGATTTATATATCTATATAGTAATTTTTATGATTAAATCATTTTTAAAACTTTTGATCGTGAGTACATATTTTATCTACATTGCCTTAAAAAATTCATTGTAATATTTAAAATGCCATGCCCTTGTAATATACCTACCCAAACTTTTAGGATTCCCTCATAATCCAAGGTCTAGCTTTTGTGTTTTCTTAAAGTTTCCTTTATTGGAACAAAGTTTCTATAACTTTAAAGAATATTTTTACGGCGAAGGCATTTTGATGTCATTGGTCAAGGACCAAAACTAGTGTCGGTTGTGTAGTTTTCTTTAGTTGTTGACATCTTCTTCGGAAGATATGGTATGAAAAAGTATCTACAGAAAGTTGTGTAAGTTTATCACAATTTTCTTTTATAAAAATCTACCATTGTGCATTTGTCATTCATTTCGGCCTGGGTTTTTTCTCGTTAGTTGACTTTTCCCTCGTACATCCGGTATTGTGATTATTGTTTTACTTTTCAACATCTTTTGGAATCATTGTCTTAATTTAAGAAGACGCAACTTGGATTTTAAAACTTAGAAAAATATTTTTTCAAATAGATATTTATGATTGTTTACCTTTGGGTTTAACAAATTATTCCTCTTTTCTTGAATTATCTAGCACACACTCGGTAGCCTATATTATGTGAACCACGTTACATCTCGTGATTATTTCTTGTGTTATTGTAATTTATTTATGCAATAATCTCCGTAGTTATTTTGCTTCGGTTTAGTTGATTGTTTTGTCATATTTGTGCACAATAATTGTTATCAGAGCCTTTGGTACACACAAGTTGTTTGGAAAAAGTTGATATTTACACTTTGGTACTAAACCACTAATGATTGAAAGTCTTAGGTCCTTTATAATACTATGGCCATAAATATTTCTTTTGAACACAAGGTGGACTCATTCGATGGAAAGCGTAGATTTACCTTATGGAAAAATTGGTTGAAGAACATCCTTGTTCAAGGAGGTACAGGACGAGCATTGAAAGGAAAAGGTGGAAACCCAAAAAAAATAATGGAAGATAATTAGGAGGATGTTGAGGCACGATGATTGGTCACGATGCGGATTAATATTGGTGATAATATAATAAACAACGTCACTGATAAGGATGTGTAGAAAGAATTACGGAAAATGCTATCAACACATCAGCTAGATAAGATTCTCATAAAAAAGATCAATCTCAAATGGGAGTTTTACCTATTAAAGAAGGAGGAGGATAGAGACCTCTTGAGTCACATGAGTATTTTACATGGGCTTGTCAATTAACTCAAAAACATTTCTATAAGGATTGATAAATAAGACTAGGCCTTGTTTCTTCCTACCTCTCTTCAAGATTGGTATGAGAACATAGTCACCACATTTTTCTGAGGAAAAGATATAGTAAAAAGGGATGAGGTTGAGTTGACTCTATTGTTCCATGAAAAGAGAATTTTCAGGGGAGGGGACTTTGGGCTCAAATGTGTTTGTTTAAGGTCATAATCGGGGAAGGAATACCAACCAGAGATCTAATGGAGGAAGTAAGTATAGATCCAAGGGTGGTAAAGAAATTTAAAATGTTACAAGTTCAAGGAAGGGTTCATATAAATCATGATTGTCCCTTGAAAAAATAGACTTTGGAAATTCTCTCCCTATTTCGAAAGATAATTATTTATCTTAAGAAGAATAGATATTTGATTCGGAATCTTCAAATCATATTTTCTCCAAGATATAATATTTTGAACATTAAAAAAATCATCAAGGTTATTTTTAGTTGCCCAACGATGATAAATGTTTATAAAGGGTGTGGGAATAGTGAATCTCAAATTTTTTTATGGGATGGAGCGCACTTTGGGTGGTGTGGCATATGTACCAATGTTGCAAAAGAATCTTATACGGTGGATTTTCGAAAGTCACATGAGGTTATATGGTCTTAGCAAATGGATATAAAAGTAAAGGTTTATATCATTCAAAATAGACTTCTAGGGTAATGGGGAAGCGGTGTGCACAAATTATTGATCAATCAAGAGATGTCTCATTTGTGGAGAAAATGGAGATACTAGTTGCAAGTTTCCCAAGAGAAAACAATAGTGGGCAGAAAATTCCTACTTAAAGAAGGGATGACTCGGGTTCCCCTTACAAAGTCAAATCAATATTATTTTCACTCAGGGGTTTGTTGAACCCTTACATTGTCCATTAATTAATCAATAAGGGTTAGGACTATATTTTGATTCACAATGTGTGTAGATAGTACAACACTGGTCAAGGGAAAATATGTGTGGTTAAAATCAAACGAAGTTCTCGATAATAAATAGGTAGTCTTTGTATTGAACACTTGGCAATTCTTTCTTCATATAACTAAATTAGAGGTGACATCAAAAAGTCGTATGAGTTTGGTGGGATGATCCCTTAGTAGTTTCATGGTGGTATCAAAAATTATATAAAGTTTTCTTGACATATTATAGATCGCCAAGGTGGAGGTTGTTAGAGTTAGATCACATTACAACAAAAAATCTAATAGTTTTCAAAACACATTTAATGTGTTGTGGGTGAAAAGTGAACATAAATGGGGACATGTTTATGTTTATTGACTACAAAGTTGACTGATTGGATTTTTCCCCAAAGGTTTGGAATAGTCTAGAAAAATATGGGCATATCATTAATTAATTTGTCATGGAACAATTAATTATTCGTCTCCAACCATTTTGTTCATACACTGGATAGTGAAGCTTGAAAAATAAAAGAGAGATAAGTGCTTCGGCTAACATTTCAATTGACTTGGTGATCATTTAGAATCGCTAGCATGGTAGGTAAGATTTATGAACTCACCAACCGAAATTCTTAGCCTAGTAATAATATTAGACGACTGTCTTGTATTTGATGCCTTAATTAAGAGGACTTATGCTTTACTTAGGTAAGACTTTGATGTAAGTCTTAGGTTATATTAATTAACTATAATAAAAAATAGTAAATCACATGAACTGGATGAAACGTAAAGATTTTGTAAATAAAATAAAAGAAAATGTGATTAAGATAAAGGATTTAAAGAAAGTAAGGTGTGAGAAAAGTAAAAAATGACATTAAGGAAATTTAAATAAAGAAAGTAAAAAAAAATGAATGTAAAGGCGAGAAATTTTAAATAAACTTTGAAAGAAAAGGGTACAGACTACCTTAAAATCAACTCCAGGATATAACAAATGTTGTAACTAAAATAAAGGAAAGGAAAGGAAAGGAAAAGAAAAGAAAAAGAAAAGGAAGATAAAAGTAATGTAAATAAGTTTTTGTTAATGGAGTCATCTCTTTTTTGTTAGGTTTGTTTCTTATTTTTAGTACTTCTTGCCATGTAATGTAACTGTTCTTTGGTAACTGTTGGGTGGTTACTCAACTATTTGAGTTTTTCCTACTTTTGTGCACTAAAGCCCCAATTTAAATTATAGTATGTTCCAGTTTTATATAACACATTCAATTTTTGACAAATTTCCAGCATGCATGTTGACCATTATTTTCTATTTTTATAGAGCATTGCTACAACAACATGGGATTCAGACTTAAATTTGCGACATGGGCACGTGCTCGGGTGCGATTGGAGCATTTGGAGTGGGACACACCATTTCAAGGTGACCCACTTAAAACACATCAATCAGACCCGAACACGTGTCCATGTCGCGAATTTAAGTCCGAATCCCATGTCTCCCAAGTATTTTCAATTTTTATATTATATATCTGCCAATTTTTTCGATTTATATATTACGTGGAAACATCTTATTGGTCCATGTCAATATGGTGTAAACATACCCCCTGCATTAATTGATTTTCGTAAGAAAATTAATCAGTGAACTATTGAGTTTCTTTAAGCCATTATGACATGCTATTATATCACGTCTATCGATGATTATCCCTCTACATTAATACATGATTTGTGGCTATGGGGCTTTCACTATTCTAATCAAATGTCATTTCAATCCTTTTCTCTGAGCTCTATGTCTTCTTTGTTCTCTTTCTCTTTTCACATGATTTGATTATTTTGGTAGTAACGATGAAGTGTGTGGTGGAATCTTTCAATGTGGTTCCACATCCAACCCTATTTTTGTGGTTTGAGACCCTTGGAATTTGGTTTCTACTACTTCTAACCCTTCTATAAATACCAACCAAAATAAGGCTGATGGTTGGGGATCTTAGGATGTTGTTTAGCCGCGTGTTTCTTCCCTTGAACCTATTTCTACCTATGTACCCATATTTTATGGGTTTTATGTTGTCGAGCCTCATAAAATCTTTACTTTTCAGCCTACATATGATAGAACTTTCTTTTTCATACTTTTCAAAGAATTGGTTGATCATTTTTTCCCATTATCTTCTCTAGACACCTCATTATATTACCTCCTAAACTCTTCCTAGGTCCCTAGCACCTCCCTTCATCACTACAAACCCCAGTCATACCCCGAGTACTGACCTAGAATCCATCGGGCGCTCTCAGGCTCTATTTGACCAAAAAATCAAACTCTTTAGCTCGACCAAGACTGAATGAATCTTCGAAGGTCACTGAAACCCATTTCCAATGGTCCATCCCGTGCATGATTCTGACTTACCATGCATACGAATGACCCATTTTCCCCTGAAACTCGATCAAGAGACCAACAGAGGCTCCCGAGCTCCGTTTGACCTAAGTCAACTCTTCATCTCAACTGAGATTGAATGACTATTCGAAGGTCATTGAATCCCCTTTCCAATGGACTGTCCCATGTTCAATTCCGACTTACGGTACGGACGAATAATTCGTTTTACTCTAACAGGTCACCAAATGCTTTCAGGTCCCGGTTGACCAAAGTTAACTCCCCGAACCGGATCAAACTCTTTATAATGTCGAAGTAAATCTCCTAATCTTTCCAATGGTCATCCCCATGTGCAATTCTAACATACCATGCGTACGAATGATTCGTTTGCGTCCGATGATTCTATGTCCAATGGACCAACGAGCGCTTCCGAGCCACATTTGATCCAAAGTCAACTTTCGAACCCGGAAGCGATACAAATAACTTTCAAAGGTATCTTAATTACCTTTCAAATGGTTCACCCCGTGTGCGATTTGGATCAACAGTTTGCGCTCTACTATCGATTTTTCGAAAAGGCCTGAAAGACACTACCAAACGGCAGGTCCCAGACCCTGCCTATTGGCAGTGTGCCTAAACACACTGCCGATTGGCAAGACCAGGGCTATGTCGATCGGAAATTCCCTGGGCCTATAAAAAGGAGGCCTTGGCATCACTGCAAGAGGAGCCCAGATCTGATAGATATCACTCTCAACACATCTAGAAAACCTCTCTCGAAGTGAGCGTGATTTCCATATCTAAAACCCTTTCCAACTGATTAGGCATAAATTCTTCACATTTATCCCCTTAATTTCGGTATTTTAATGATCCCGTGCGGTGTAAATATCTTGGATTTGTCTCATATTTATGATACTAACCCTTTTTGTCAAGTATTTCGTATTTTGTGTATCTCTTAAGTGTTTTACAGGTATTTCATACAAGTTAGTGCCATAGAGAACTCAAAACAGTGAAAGAAAACCAAGAAATGGGGAGTTAAAGGGCATTTTTATATTTTTTCAGCCTTATTCCGGTGGTGTGGACAACTGCAAAGTTGAAGAGCTTTCAATTACAAGAATACTCGAAAGAACGACACCTCAATCCGAGCTACGGTGAAGAAGTTATGCCCATTTGCAGTTGAGAAGAAATCCAAGAAAAAAGCTGTCAGACCCGAACCGAACCGAAGTTGAGGAAAAAGAACCGATCGACCCATTTGTCACGCACTAGATCCGTTACAAAATTAGTCACACTCCAGATCCGTTACAAAATTAGTCACGCTTTCTAAGGGTGACAAATTGGCAGATACATGATTTGTATTTTGTGCTTATCTTTTAGCCAAAAGAGTTTTATGTTTTGGGGACTCTTCTAAACGACCTCTAGCCTATAGATTTAGTCATTAGGACCCTTTTTATTCAGATTTCATTGATGTAAAAGATCCATAACAAGTAGGAACATCTAGGAGAAGAATTTACATACTTTGCACCATTAATTCAAGAGCTTTTTCCAGTTTTTCTACAATCTTTGATTTTTTCTTGCATGTTCTTGTTCTTAATTCTTGGTAACTTTTATTTCCAGCACTTTTATTATAATTTCATCATGTTAGACTAAGGTTTTAAATGATGGGATGCATGAACCCAACCTGATGTGGTAGTTGCATGTGTATAAAATCAGTCCTCTAAATTTAATGATTTATTACGACCGTATCGCGTAGAAACGCAACAATTGTAGATCTTTGAATCTCGTTTGCTTCTGGGTAATCGAGATGCTTCAAAATGCAATTCGAGTGTAACTATCGCAATGCCGATTTACTAGTCCTCTGATTAAGTATGGTGCGGGATTGAACCTCATATACGTGATGCTTGGAAGTACTAAATTATGGG
This sequence comes from Sambucus nigra, assembly GCA_949130495.1. Classification (NCBI taxonomy): domain Eukaryota; kingdom Viridiplantae; phylum Streptophyta; class Magnoliopsida; order Dipsacales; family Adoxaceae; genus Sambucus; species Sambucus nigra. The sequence continues at coordinate 229,063,268 of OX422219.1, forward strand.
TCTAATTAATCACTTAAATTTACGATTAGTTTTATACCATCAATACACTAGGATTGGGGGATTGTGTCCCTACCTTAATTTTCTAATTAGTTTTAGTTAACTTCTTTATTTTTCACTTTTTCCTTTCTCACTCAATCATCATCTTTGACACTTTATTTTTTAAAGTAATAAATCAATTAAAATCTATCAAACATTCCCTGTGGATTCGATACCCAGACTCACCACTATACTTCGCAAGAGTGTAGTTAAAGTTTAGTTTTTTTTGTATTGTGGTCGGAATCCGATAACAACGACTAGCGTATTTACACGAATGCTCGGTTTTCCACTCGATCAAAATGGCGCCGTTGCCGGGGAATATTTTGTTATAGATTATAATTGATATACTATTTCGAAAGATTTTTTTTTAACCTTTTTTGTAGCCTTGCACAATTGAGCGCCAAGAAACGTTGAATCCTCAACCGCACACCTCTTTACACAAATTTCCATTTACATATGATTCGGTAATCATGTCTTTTCATGGTGAGTTCGGTAATTATAATGGTTCATATGGTAATCATTTTCAAACTTTTTATTCTCAAGAGTCCGTGGCTCGATCTCTTACCATTGGTGAGGCCATTTTAACTCTAGAGTATAAAAGGCTTGAAAATGAATATCGAAGAGAAATTTATATTAAATATTCTCAAGAATTCGTGCCTCGACCTACTACCATGGGTGAGGCCTTTCTAAATCTTGCGTATGAAAAGCTTGAAAACGAATATCGAAAAAAAAAATCATTTTAGGGAATCCAATGACGATTTTTCTTTCAATATTCATGAAACTATAGAAGGTTTTCAACCAAATGAGGAATCTGAGGTTCTAGAGCCAAGGGATCCTACTTTGGAAGAAAACACACTTTTTCTAACCAAAAGAGTACTTGATTTTCTTTCCACCAAAAGTAAAAAGAATATCGATTATGGTCTTGTGAAGGAAATGGTCGTACTTTGCAATGATGTGCGTTCTATTTTGGAAAATAAAGAGGAGGTTGAGACTTGTGTGTCACCTCGAATTTTTGAAGAACATCTCATTGAAAGTGAATCTTGATCCCTTGAAATTCAATCTCCAAGTGATGATGAATCACTTGAGATTGAGTTTATTTCATCACCATTTTCGTTCATCGTTATTGAACCATTAGAAGTACCGCTAGAATCTTATGAGTCAGTTGAAAATTCTGAAATGTTTACACCTTTTACCGACAAAGACACTTTGCTAGAATTGTTTTCTAATATTCAATCTTCCTTTTTGTGTGCCCCTCTCCCCGTACTACTTGAAAAATATTTGGAAGGTGATTATATTTTTCTTAGAACTCAATTGTACTTGTCCCACCTAGCACCCAAACCCCCCATCATCCCGTTAAAATTTTTAATTCGTGATGGTTCATTTTTTCCATCTCACACATGCCTTCCGTTTTTCAAAAGGAATCCTTATATTTCAGGAGGCATGCATCCTAGTTAGGGTACGCCATTAATCCCTCAAAGTCGTATTGTATTTTGGGTCGACCCTCAAATTTTTCGACTTTTAGTGTATAACTTATTAGAATTTGAAAATCGTAGGTTGTACAATAGTTAGCTTATTTTTTTTAGTTTAGAGTTTTCATTATTCTTTTTTCTATGCTTGGTTCTAACACGTTTTGTAGATTCAATGGACTTGTACTTTTTGGGGATCGCTCCATTTTGGGTAATATCTTTATTTTCCTCTCTTTATGTTGTGTTCTTGATTTATATTGAGGACAATGCAACATTTAAGATAGGGGGTGTGGGATATTCTGCCCGTTTATTGTTTAGATTCATTTATTCGATCACATGTTCTTTCCAAGAGTGTTTTTTTTAGAAAAAAAAAACGAATGAAATTTTTTGAAAAAAGTCAAAAATATTTTTCTTCAAAATAAATAAAAATTGGAATTTAAAAGCTTAAAAAATGTCACAAATATTTTGTCTCAAGTTGTAAAATTCAAATGCACAAAGACGAAATTGACCAAAGATGAAAATTGTGCGAAAATTGACGACTTAACGAATAAGTGTGGAGACTAACAAAACCCGGTGAGACTTCGAGCCTATCGATCTTTTTGAGTTTTTAAATCAATCCGAGTTAATGGTTAACTCATAGTTCTAATTCAGCATTTTATAAACGTTGTTGATGATCTCTATTTTATTATTTTGATCGGTTATGGAAAAGTGAATGTTGTCTCGAAATGCCTCGAGACACATATGGTAAATTAATAAGTAATTCGGACAATGAAGTAGGCCATCGTTTGTTACCCAAAAATATTAGCTATAAAAAGATGTGAAAAATTATCCCTTTGATAACCCAATTGAGCCGAATAAAAAATTTTCTTTTCGTTTGGTAACCTAAAAAATCCAAGTAGCCCGGAATATTCCATTTTCGCAAGTAGCCCGGAATTGCGAAAATGGAATATTCATTAAAGTCCGGAAAGTGCATAAGATCAGGAAAGAAAAAGAATAGAAATGCTCAACAAAAATAGCAAGAAAAGAAAAGAAGTGAAAAACAGAAAAAATAGAGAAAAGGAATAGAAAATGAGCAAAAGCCCGAAAAAGCACTAAGGGACATCATAAGAAAAAATTTCCAATTCCGAATTTCCCAACCATTTTCATGTTATCCAATACACCTATAACCTTAAAAGTCCTACCGAGTCCGGAATGCTAAATTCATTACCGCGTGGAGAGTTAAGACACCAAAAGATAATATAAGAGATTAAATGTGTGAAAAAGAGGTGGTGTTCCCTCTTTCCAATGACAGTATTCTGATGATGAGATCTATTCACCACATATTTTCGTCTTTCAATTTGTGTGCGTGACTCGGCGTCCATTATATTTACTCTTTATATCACGCACACCGAGAGAATATCCACATTCCGAGAGATTCGTTTGAGAGAGCATCCCGTGAGCATTTGAATCAAAACGAATTTTTGGAAAGTAACGTAATGATCAATCGGTGGAAGTTAGCGGTTCGATTTTTGGCTTCGCACACACACACACTATGACTTGAGACTTGTAAATATGACTTTAAGGTGACTGTTTTTGGGGAGTTTAAATTTTAAAATTTTTAGGTATTTTGATTTTTCTTTGAGTCAATAACGAATTCTGTGGGTATATTCACTGCAAACCCTCACGAGACACCACTCGTCCTACTAGGGTAACCTGGGGGTTTAAAGGCTTATTTCATACGTTAAATGCAATCGCTTTCTCGCGAAAATGGTGTTCTATCCCAATAAAGTTTTTGAAGGGTCCTTAACTCATACTATCATTCCTTTACATTGCTCGAGACGCGCAAAGTTCTAAGTTAGAGGGTTTGATTAGGCCTAAATTCTTCACATTTATCCTCTTAATTTCGGTATTTTTATGATCCCGTGCGGTGTAAATACCATAGATTTGTCTCATATTTATGCTAACAACCATTTTTGGCAAGTATTTCGTATTTTGTGTATCTCTTAAGTGTTTTACAGGTAAACATACAAGTTAGTGCCAAAGAGAAATCAAAACAGTGAAAGAAAACCAAGAAATGGGGAGTTAAAGGGAATTTTTGTAATTTTTTAACCTTATTCCGGAGGTGGGGCCAACTGGAAAGTTGAAGATCTATCAATTACAAGAACACTTGAAAAAATGTCACCTCAATCCGAGCTACGGTGAAGAAGTTATGACCATTTGAAGTTGAGAGGAAATCCAAGAAAAAAGCAGTCAGACCCGAACCGAACCGAAGCTGAGGAAAAAGAACCGGTCCGCCCATTTGTCACGCACCAGATCCGTACGAAATTATCCATGCTCCAGATCCGTTACAAAATTAGTCACGCTTTCTAAGTGTGACAAATTGGCAGATACGGGATTTTTATTTTGTGCTTATCTTTTAGCCAAAAGAGTTTTATGTTTTGGGGACTCTTCTAAACGACCTCTAGGCTATATATTTAGTCATTAGGACTCTTTTTATTCATATTTCATTGATGTAAAATATCCATAACAAGTAGGAATATCTAGGAGAAGAATGTACATACTTTGCACCATTAATTCAAGAGCTTTTCCAGTTTTTCTTCAATCTTTGATTTCTTCTTACATGTTCTTGTTCTTCAATCTTGGTAACTTTTATTTCCAGCACTTTTATTATAATTTCATCATGTTAGGATAAGTTTTTAAAGGTTGGGATGAATGAACCTAACCTGATGTGGTAGTTGCATGTGTATAAAATTAGTCCTCTAAATTTAATGATTTATTACGACTGTATCGCGTATAAATGCGAAAATTATAAATCTTTAGATCTCGTTCGCTTCCGGGTAATCGGGATGCTTCAGAATGCAATTCGAGTGTAACTATCTCAATACCGATTTACTCATCCTATGATTAAGTGTGGTGCAGGCTTGAACCTCATATACGTAATGCTTGAGAGTACTATGGGTCTAAATAATCACTTAAATTTACGATTAGTTTTATACCATCAATACACTAGGGGTTCGGGAAATGTGTCCCTACCTTAATTTTCTAATTAGTTTTAGTTAACTTCATTATTTTTCACTTTTTCCTTTCTCACCCAATCATCATATCTTACACTTTATTTTTTGAAGTAATAAATCAATTAAAATCTATCAAACATTCCCTGTGGATTCGATACCCAGACTCGCCACTATACTCTGCAAGAGTGCAGTTAAAGTTTAGGTTTTTTTTTGTATTGTAGTCGGAATCCGATAACAACGACTAGCGTATTTACACGAACGCTAGGTTTCCAACACGATCACCGACCTTCACTTTTCATCATCCTTTTCATCAAACTTGATGAATTCACTACCCTCCATTATCATCCAAGTGCAAGGGTTGCTCTCCAACATACAAGATCAAGCTTAAGATCTTCAAGAAGGTCATATTTTCTCAATTCTCTCCTTGAAATCTCATAAATTCGCATTAATTTGTTTTATTACTTAGCACTTTTATTCCCTCATCTCACACATCTTAATATACTATTTTATTTAGTATTATTGCACATCTCTTATTTTCATATAAATAAAAACCCAAAAAACAAGAAAAAGAGGGTTTGCTCATAAATTCTAAATGGGAAATCTCGCACTTTTCTTACACTTCTCTCACAACTACAACACTTTGTCTACACACACATACACACACACACACACACACACACACACACACACACACACACACAAATAAGAGAATCCCCCGATTGGATTTATGGGATAAACCCCACCCCTCGTTTTGCTTGTGAACTACGTCGACTTTAATGCCTCTATAGGCTACGTAGGTGTCTCGGGGTAAAATCCGTGACTCGAGTCCTATTTTTACTTTTTCACTTATTTTATATTTTTATCTAAACTCAATTCTCTTATATTCTATATATTTTTCTTAGTAGCGTATTATCCCATATGCGTTATTGTTCACTCATAACGATCAACGTAAGGATAATCGCGTAAATCCTATTTTCTAATATTATTTTTGCATTCTTACGGATGACTCACTTTACCTCTTCCATGGTACAAGTCGACGACTCCTATCTCCATTATATATACACATGCACACATATCACGAGGAAAATAGGAAAAACCCATGAGAGACCGTAAGGGCGGAATGAAAGCCTAACACCTTCCCATTTCATAACCTAGTCTCCGAACCCTTTTCGAATCATTTTGGTTTCGTATGCATCAGTATGTCTTTGGATGCTGTCCTTCGGGATGGCTCCCTTTCTTTTGTCTATTTTGAGTACAATAGACTGGAGACTCCACCTCTCTAAAATTTTCACCTCATCAACGACGCCGACCGAAGCGCTCCTGAGGGGGACGCATGGGAGCTAGGATCCTCACTCCGCTCGCCCACCGTGGGGATCGGGGATGGCCACAGTGAAGACTTCGCTGGGGAATATTTTATTTTGAGGGCTAGACTCTATTTACATGGGTGTTATGTTTATATTTTCCCCCATTTTTGCATGTTCCCCCTTTTCATGTATATCCCATACTTATGCTTCTATTCACACACTTGTAGAAAATTCTCCATGTACACTTCGCACCACGTGCACCTAGGATCACATATATCCTCATGATGCACGCATCACCAATATTTGGTATACCATTGGTACTCATACTTTGCTCCCCGTTGGGCATGATCAAGAAAAACTTTCTCATAAGATATTAATAAGAGAATCATTCATGATTCACACAACATCACCAAAGAGCATTGTTATTGACCAAATTTTGTCCAGTAACTGTAGGGTCACTTCGTGATGGGCGCTGGTCCGACAGGGCGCAGTTAACCTAAGCGATATGGCTATCACCTTCCATTGGCCATGTGCCTTCGACGTATATCGAATGGTTCCCCCACATCGTACCACATGACCGAAGTCATGGCAGGAGGTATATCGCAGGGAATTCGTTCACGTATGTCGAGTATATCGAATTCTCTCTCACACGTACCGTCCTCATGAGGTATATAGTGAGGAAATTCATGTACACTCAGGTATATCAAATGGATTATCCACACGTACCGATTTCCCGTAAGAGCAAGACGTATATCATGGAAGTCATGCCAAAGAGGGGAACCCTTTCCGATTCACCCAACCAAACTGCATACCTGCATATAGGTGTCAAACCTAGGACACACATATAAGATTGTCGATTTCTACCCGAAACTCTGTCAAAATTATGGGTTGACGTGTTGCCCAAATTTTCGTGCATTTTTAAAATGGGACCCTGTCTGTGAGCCTGGTCACAAGTCCAGCCATAGCTTTGCATATATTACAAACCCAACTTTTGCAGGCTCGGATCCCATTTGACATTTTATTTTCCATTTAGGAGAATTTAATATAAGTGAGAACATAATAATTATAATAATCATGTTGAGATCCGTCTTCCAAAAAAAATCCAAAATTATTTCTCCTCTCTTTATCAAAAAGCGAAAAACATTTCTCCTCTCTTTATCAAAAAAATCCAAAACATTTCTCCTCTCTTTATCAAAAATCCAAAAATATTTTGTCTTTCCCTCTCAAAAAGAAAAAGGAAAAAAAAACTTTCATCGTTTTTTCTCAAAAATAAATCCCATTTTACGCCTTCTCAGGTCGATCGCAAACCCTTGGCCTGGCTCCCTATTGGCTTCGATCTTCTGTCAAATCACCCCGTAGTTCCTCCCGTTCCTCTGCTACTCCTTTCGAGTCTGTAATCCATTCTCCTTCCATGGAGAACACATATCAAATACCCATTGTGCAGACAAATCTAACGGCAGTCCTAGCTCAGCTTGTGTCCAAGATTCAAACCTCAAAACTCAGGTCCGAGAGATGCAACGAAACCAGGTTCCCATTCCTTAAGAGCCTGAGGCCCTATTCACTCGTGGTATGGATCCACCCGAGCCTATTTAGGTTCCCGAAGAGTAACCCCATGATCCACGTGCCCCTCCTGCTAATGGGCTGCTGCCTGCTTAGCTTTTGATGTCGAACCTCGCCCAGCATGGGGCTAATTTACCTGTGATCATTGATCCGAAGGAGGAGGAGCTGAAGAAGGTCAAAGAGTACCTAAAGATGCTTACTAAGAAGTTTGACCAAGTCATAATCTTGGGGAATTACATGGACTACACCCACATTTCTCCTTATCCTAAAGCGAGGTTACCTTAGCAGTTCAAGATGCCAAATATCGAAAAATTCAGAGGAAGTGGACCCCTGATTGTTCATCTCCGCAGCTATCACCCTTCCATGACTCTACTAGGGACTTCTGAAGAAGTGATGGCCCAATTATTTTAGCAAACTCTGAAGGATAGTGCCCTCCGATGATTTTTGTCTCTCGAAGAGTCTAGAATTCGTAGTTGGGAGGATTTAGCCCAAGAATTCATGTCACAGTACAAATACAATGAAGAGCTTGAGGTCACCCGCCGTGATTTAGATCTGCTCAAACAAAATTCTGGGGAATCAGTCAGTAACTTCATAGCCCGATGGAGGGAAAAAGCAGAAACCATGACCAATCGGCCATCCGAGGAAGAATAAGTCAGCATAGTGAAGAGAACTTCTTACCCCATGTCCGAGCAACGACGGGAGGACAATACTATCCCCACTTTCGAGCTCTCAAAGAAGCAGGAGTAGAAATCAAGGAGGGTCTTGCCAAAACAAATGTTTAACCAAAGAAAGTGTCCGAACAATTCACTCCCAGAAAATATGACAAATATGCCAGTACTGCAGTCTCAACCATCAACAACATCTCTCAACCTGCCACCTCATGGGCACCAGAAAGTCGCACTATCCCAGTTCAAAAAGAATACATCGATCTCTATGTTCCCCTCTCCAAAATTTATTAAGCCCTGCTAAGACGAAACCTTATCAAACCCTTGGATCCCCGTCCATTGCCAAATCCACTCCAAAGAAACTTCAAGGCATATGCCCATTGCGCCTTTCACCAAACCGCTAGCCATACCACTGACCAATGCTTTCACCTCCAAAACATAATCCAAGGTCTAATTAACCGGGGTACCATCTCCCCACAAGCCAATCCTAAGCCAAACACTACTCACAACCCACTCCCAAATCATGCCAATGCCACTAGAAGAGAACCCAGAATTTGATCCCTTAACTCAAGTCACACCCATATACTCTCCTAAACCTCTCTAAATTTGCCCATATTTCCTCCTACACCTTGCTAGCCTCGCTGATCAGGCACTGTCACTCCTTACTAGAGCATGCATCTCTGTTCGTACCCGTTCTGAAAATGGAAGTATGGAATTATCAGAAGTCTTAAACCAACTCCTAGAGTTCGGACTGAAATTGCCCCCACAGATGACCATTGATTGCCAGAGATTCAGTACGCTATTCTTGGAAGAAAGAAAATGGGCCCGCGAGTTAGACAATTGGGTAGTACCAACCAGTAAAGTCAATTTAGATGATGTTATCCAGGTTATGGTAGAGATATACAGGTGAACCAATAATATTTGTAATATGACCAAGTTACTTGATACTCTGAAGCTACAAGGGCGCCTGGTCCCCTCACCCTTACATATCCACACAGAATGGGAAGACAAGTATGAAGAAGCAGTTGAAGTTGTGGAATGCATCGACTTTACATGGAAAGGCAGAATCGTTTCCACTGAATGGGGGGAAGAGTTCGAAGATTCAAATGATGAGAAAGTTTCAGAGAAAACTGGCCCGATAGCCGACATCTGTGGTATGATATCATTTGAAGAACTTCTCGGATAAATAAATAAGGTGGCGGAATAACCCGAGATTAACTAGGAAATGGAATTCATGTTCTTCCCTTCTTCAGTAAATCATATGACCAGATCAGGAAGGCATTACCAGATCCCAAGCTCACTACCAGCAAATGACAAAGGGAAGGGCGTTGAAAACCTTCTTATGCCAGAAATGAACCTCGAGGAGATCAAGATCATCGATCAACTGAAGAAAACTCAAGCTAACATCACTCTATGGGGGCTTTTCATGTCCTCCCAGCTACACTGAAATGCTTTGATCAAACTGCTCACGGGACCCACAGTTCCTCCCTCTACCACACCAAAAGAAATAGTAAATTTGGTCAGATCCTTAACCTCTACCCGAATTCTATCCTTTTCTGAAGAAGAAATCCCCAGGATTGGTCCAAACCACAATCATGCACTCAACATCTCTATCGAAGCTATGGGGAAGATTGTACCACTCTCTCTTGTTGATAATGGATTCGCCTTGAATGTCTACCCACTAAGGACCTTCAAATGTTTAGGGCTGAAAGAAAGCAAACTCACTCCAACCTTCATTGTTGTACGTGCTTACGATAATACCCGTCGGGAGGTGATGGGATCCATAAAGCTTATAATAGAGGCTGGCCCTATAAACCCTTTCATCTAATTCCAAGTTATTGACATCCCAATTTGTTTCAATCTGTTGCTAGGACGACCTTGGCTTTATAGTATCAGGGGTGTGTCTTCCTCGCTCCATCAGAAATTGAAGTTCTTCACCAATCGATGAGTCATCACCATTTTGGGTGGCGGTGGCAATGCAGAGGGTGCAAGTACCATTAGTCTAATTATTTAGATACAACACGGGTCAAATGATATGCTCCTATTAGGATTCCAAGTTGAACCACATCTACTCCCGGTAGGGGACGACTTCAAAGAAAGGGTTTGTCCATAATACGACCCTCATGGCAACGTCATTGTGATTCAGATACTGAGAAACATGCACTTCATGCCCAGACTGGGCCTAGGATAAAGACAACAAGGAATACTTGAGATGATTGAACTGGAGAAGGCTTCCCCTCCTTGTGGTTTTGGGTATCAAGCATCAGCACATAAGCTCAGAATGATCCGCCAGTCTCGACCAAAGAGAGGACTAGACTGCGTCCAGACTATCCCAGGTGATTCCTTGAATAGACGATTCATCAAAGAGGGAGAAGACTTCCCCTTTTGCGGCATTTCAGAACCATTGTATGACCATACATACAAGAAGATAAATCCTAGAATGGAGATCTTTTTCCAAGACAGCTACCCATGGGCCGAGAGTTCCCAACACCATGTACAACCGCTCATCAAAGATACCGAAGAGACTGAGGAAAGTGACTCTGAAGTTTCCTTCAATTTACAGACACTGGGGCTAACACTATGTATGGTTCATTTAGGCACTACATCACTAGATCCATCCCATCTGATCAAATCTGCTGATACACCTCTACTCAACTCGCATGCTGCGCTAGTTCTACCTGCTGAAATCCCCCCTAATCCTAATGTATACCCTATTTCTTCTTCTGTTGTCTATCCTTGATCAAATGTAATCGAGTCCTCCTTTGATTAGGTTCTCAATGATGTTTTTCCTATCAATAAAATGAACGAAGATTTTGAGTATCTTGATGTGCCTTACATTAAATGTTTGGATTCTAATCAAACTTTTGATGATGATGATTTTGCAAATGAATAATTCCTAACTGATCTAAATAAGGTTAATAATAAACAACATAACCACGTTCAAATTAATGAAGAAGAGACTGATGCTATTAACCTCGGTTCTAGTAGCCAATTGCGCAAGATTAGGATAGGGTCTACCCTTGACGAGCATAAGCGTGCACAACTCAAAGAATTACGAAAGTAATTCGTGGATGTCTTTGCATGGTCCTATGACGATATGCCCGACATTGATCTTAAAATAGCTCAGCATGAGATTCCCACTCTCCCAGGTTACAACCCGATTAAACAAAAGTTGAGGAAGCTTCACACCAAATGGCTGCTCAAAGTCAAAGAAGAGGTGGTCAAACAGTTGAATGTAGGCTTCAGCCGTGTGATAGAATATCCCACGTGGATAGCCAACATAGTGTTTGTGCCAAAATCAGGAGGGAAGGTTCGGATGTGTGTAGACTACCCGAACTTGAACAAAGCATCTCCAAAGGATGATTATCCGTTACCCAATATCGACATGATCGTAGACAACATAGCCAGTCATGCTATTAATTCATTCATCGACGAATTTGTCGGATACAACCAAATCGAAATGCACCCAGACCACAAAGAAAAAACCTCCTTCATCACCCCATGGGGAACCTTTTGTTACACTGTTATGCCATATGTCTCAAGAATGCTGGGACTACCTTCTAGAGGGTTGCCACAACCATCATGCACGATCTGATTCACAAAGAAGTTAAGGTCTATGTGGATGATATGATTATCAAATCCAAGACTACATAAGGTCATGTTCCCGCTCTCCTAAAGTTCTTCGAATGACTACAATAGTATCAGATGAGACTCAATCCGCAGAAATGCGTCTTCGGCGGTACAAAGGGAAAACTCTTGCGATTCATGGTCAGTGAGAAGGGGATAGAAGCAGATCCTGCCAAAATGAAAGCCATACATGAGATTACACCTCCCCGAATAAAGAAAGAAGTTTGAGGTTTCCTTAGAAAATTATAATACATCAGTCGGTTCATTAGCCAGTTAACCTCCATCTGCAAACCAATCTTCAAACTCCTCCGAAAGGATTCAACTAAAGTTTGGAACGAGGCCTGCCAAGAAGCTTTTGATCTAATCAAACAATATCTGACCCAACCTCCGATGATCATGCCACCATAGCCTGGCCTCCCTTTGATCCTATACCTAACCATAACCGACACTGCAGCTAGGGCTTTTCTATCCCAATACCTTGAAGATTCCCTCAAAGAAAAATCCATCTATTACGCCAGCCGTAAATTGGTCGGATACGAGGTCAACTACACTGCTTTGGAAAAGGCGTGTGTCGCACTTGTCTGGGTCACCCAAAAGTTATGGCACTACATGCTCGCCTTCCTAAATGAAAAACCACCTTGTCCAGTCAAATGTCCCGATGGTAGATGCTTCTAGACAATTTTGATATCGTGTACGTCATGCAGAAAACCATAAAATGAAGAGCCATCTCTAACTACCTCGCTAATTACCCCATGGAGGAAGCCGATGTTTGGATCTCTGAATTCCCAGATAAAAACATCCTCTACACCTCCCAGGACAACCCCCTATGGAAAATGTTCTTTGATGGCACTGCTAATAAAAAGGGATATGTCATTGGAAACTTCTGATCGCCCGAGATGACTCTTGCACTCCTATCGCCATCAAGATGGATTTCTCTTGTACCAACAACATGACTCTCGAGAAAGGTATTCAATGCTTATACGTTTACGGGTATTTATTCCTCATTATCGATCAAGTGCTCGAAAAGTGGAGAGTCAAGGATGAGAAGCTCCAACCCTTCCATGCCCACTTAGAAGAGCTAGCCTCCCAATTCTAAAACATCACCTTCCATTACCTTCCTCGAGCAGGGAATAACCTAGACGACACCCTTGCTACCTTAGCCTCCATAGTCGACATTCCCAAAGGAATAACAATGACCCCCTTCTAGGTTTAAAAGAAATATAAACCATCCCACTGCTACCACATTGAGTTCGCCACCACAGAAGATCCCGAGCTAGCCAATTTATAGTACTATGATATTTGGCACCTCCTTAAGAATGGTAGGTATCCTGAGGGTTCCAACAACAAAGATCGGGCAACCATTCGAAGACTAGTTATCCAGTACATCATCTGTCACAAAGCACTACTCAAAAGAAACTTCGATGGAACTCATCTGCACTGTATCGCAGGGACTGACATTGAAAAGATAATGCAGAAGATCCACAGCGAGGAATGTGGACCCCATATGAACGGTCACATGCTTGCCAAAAAATCATCTTACAAGGCTACTACTGGACCACCATGACCCAGGCTTGCACCGCATATGTTCGAAGATGCCTCAAATGCCAATAATTCCCCAACCTTCAGCATTTGCCTCCGTGTGAATTATACAAAATGATTTCTCCCTGGTTGTTCTCCACCTGGGGTATCGACATTATAGGGTAAGTTACACCAAAGGCTTCCAACAGGAATGAGTTCATCCTAGTTTCCATTGATTACTTCAACAAATGGGTCGAAGCTAAGTCATACGCAGTCCTGAACGCCAAGAAAGTGGACAAATTCATTAAGAAAAACATCATCTACCGATAAGGGGTCCCGCACGAGCTAGTATCATATAATGACTTGAATTTTGAGGAAGAAGTTACAGAATTGGTCAACGAGTATGGGATTTAGAGACACAAATCTTCTCCCTGTCGACCTTAGACCAATGATGCAGTCGAAGCCACCAATAATAACCTCAAATCCATCATCAATAAGATGATCGAAAGCTGTTGAGAATGGGCCGACCGGATCCCGTACGCCCTCTGGGGCTATCGAACCTCAATTCAAACCTCTACTATGGCTACCCCTTACTCTCTAATTTAGGCCTGGAAGCAGTCCTACCCGTGGAGCTGGAAATACCCTCGTTGCACGTCATGCTTGAAAACAAGATCAGTGAAGAAGACTGGTGCCAAAGCCATCTTGACCAGATGACCCTCCTATACGAAAGGAGATTAAAAGCAATATACCACATACAAGGGTACCATCGCCGAATAACGCAATCATTCAATAAGAGAGTCAAGGACCGCGGTGTTCGAGAAGGGGATCTAGCCTTTAAAAAGATCCTAGAACCCACCTGGGACCCCATAGGGAAATTCAAGCCCGATTGGAACGGGCCCTACATTATAAAGAAGATCCTGTCCGGCGGTTCCGCATGCTCACTGACTTAGATGGAGAAGAGACGGCTCATCCAGTCAACCTAGTTCGTCTCAAGAAGTTCTACCCCTAGTCTGGGCGCACTACGACTCTTCTCATCTCCTTTCTATTCTAAAAAAAAACTCTTCATTTCCCTCTACCCAGAACTACGTGGGCCTGATCCTCTGCAAAAACCATTTTTTAAACATAAAAAAAAAACTTTTCAAAAACCCCAGAGGTACGTAGGCAGCTCATACACCTTACATGAGCACGACCCTTTCTTTTTCATAAAATACTATTCTTTTCTTATCTCCGAGAATGATAGTCCATTCTAACATATACTTGAACAAAAGTATTATGTGTGCCTTAGCAATTGGTATAGATAATTCAGAAACACAAAACTCATCAAAAGGCACAACTGGATGATCAAAAACTTATTTATTTCATTGATAAGAAATTTCGGTACAGATTACATAAGAAAGGGAGTGGATAACTCCCTTCCCCCTACTTTCCTAAAAAGCCAATTTAAACCCCCACATTTATTCCCCATTATAAAATCTCCAAGAGTCGTATCAGCAGCTACCAGAGAAGCCCGCTCCATCATCATCATCTGCATCCTGGAGTCTCGAAGCTTCCCCTTCCTGAATAGAGTGCTGCGAGCACTCCATGGACCGAAAAGCCCGAACTAGCTTCGAAAAAACCACAACACCTCCCTCTATGGTATCAGATAATATGAGCCACCTTTGTCCAGCCTCCATTTCCAACATCTTACTGACCACTCTCCTCCACAACCACTTCATATAATCCCCAGGGATGTGCCAAACTCTCCTAACAGACTGAGAGGGATGGGTCGATGGACGTCGATTCTCCCACAAAGAGCCAAGCCGCATGCGCAGAGGCTCAGTCAAATCTTTTATCGGAAAGAAGTTTAGTGTCCGAGGTGGCACGACCTGTTTCCAGCCAAATTGACGCAGAAGCAGCCAAGGGAAATAGAAAGAGGCCTGTCTGAGACCAACTAGCTGAATATATGTGTATTCTCCTAGCTCCAGAAAGGGAAGCAACTGTCCCCACCAAGGCACTGACCAATATAGATTTAGAGACCCATGATCCACAAACCAGTTCTCCCAGATCTCAATATCCGAGCCAACACTGATGAAGTGGCGTGAAAAGAAGTTGAGTACAATCGACAAAGGATATTATGGAGGAGTCACCAGGCATAATCTTTCAGACAACCACATGAACAGCATCACAGGGCTACCCCTCACGAAGTCAGAATGACCTTCTCGCCAGGCATCCAGGCCATATAAAGTCTCTTCCAATATCATCACCGTAGGATTGCAGTAGTATGACATCCAGGAAATAATAGATGTAAGTTATGGGTCCACCAGTAGTTCCCCAGTCATCGACAATAATTTTGATACTAAGACTAGAACAACGGCTCCAGCGTATCAAGCATCGCCAGCCTCTTATAAATGCACAGACTGTAACACCGCCAAAAGGGATATCATTCCCCCGATAACCAGTGGTCTAGACGCTGAATGCAAAATACGAAGAAGCCCGACCAATAAATCCCTGGGAGAATGGGAAAACTCAGGAAGGGCTGAAGCAACACTGGGACTTATCCCCAGCATGGAAGAAAATTCCTCGTAGGTAGGACAAAACTCATCCAACCCAAAGAGGAATAAATGATCTTCAGGATACAAGAATTTTACCACCGCCATCAACATGTTCCACTCAACGGGCCGGTTACGCCTCAAAGAAACTCGACGCATATTTAAAGCATCGTACTCGACATTATAAAATAACATTGCTTCCAAGACTTCGAGGTAGTTAGCAAACTCAATGCTACCAGGGAGAGCCATCTTGCAAGACTAAGAAATAGTGGGCATGTAAGTAAGAATGTGAAGGTGCGATGGAAACACTCCACCCTTACCCCTTTTTACACTTGAAAACCCTCACAAAAAACATGACCCCTGCAGAAATCGGAGGAAATCCTACCCCGCAAAGTATAAGAGGCTGAAGAGGGAAATAATCAAAGCTTTGAATTGATGGGACTGGACTTGACTGTCGGTAGGCAGGACAAGGGTCTTGTCGATCTGCAACCCGCTATTTTTGGAAATTTCCCTTTTTCCTCTTTTGTCAAAATTAGAAACTCATTAAGAATAAAGTGATATTCTCAACAAAATTTCAAAAATCCTCTTCCACCCCTATATAATTTCTCATTTTTAAAAACTTCCCTCCAAAACCCCAAAGATATCTCTTTTTATGGTCTCAACAGCAAAGTAAAAGCGCATGTGCATGCATTCACCACTAACAAAGATAATAAAAAATCCCATTGCATGGCATGTATATATTCTCTTCTATGTTACATCAAATTTTATAGGATATAAAGAAAATGAAAAAAAAAATGGGACTCAGCCCGAACCCACATTCCCTCTCTCTATCTCTCTCACTCTCCTAAGAGCTTCCACCCCTGTGACGAGACAATGCACTGCAACTACCCGAGCCAGACTCCTCCCCAAATGAAGCAGATGGTACCAAATAAGAAGGAATTGGGATTGCATCCCGAATATGGGCAGTCGCCAAAGATATCCAATCTCTGATGTTCTTCAGCCAAGTGGTCGACACTTGGACTTGCTACAAGAAAAAGGAAAAATCAGTATAAAAAAGGATCAAAACAGAAAAAAAGACACAGAGGAATAGGAAAAGATATACCTCAGGTCGAAGAACCTCCTCTGTCAAACCCAGCTCCTCTAGATCCATCGCACGAGGACGGTGCAACATGGAGAGCATCCCTTTATCGTCCTGTCGAATGTTGTACTAAGGGGTATGCAATCGAACAAAGGGAACCTCTGAAGTCGCCGTCGCCGCAAATGCTAACGGACCACCGCCGATGTGGGAAGACCCCACGGCCCAACTCGAGCCCATAGGAGGGAAAGGCAAGGCATCGTATATGCTGGACACCATCAACCAGCTCATCACAAAGTCCATATAGTCATACATCGCGGTCGTGTCAGTGTACAACAGGTAGGACTCGCCAATTGTCACCGGGATCATCGCATCCTCCGGCAGCAGCCGATCCCGCCTCAAAGATATAAGAGGCTACACAGGTGGCACCACCACATCCTCCTCAACAATCTGTCGAACCACCCTCTCCCCAAGATACCAAGAATGGCGAACCCATAAGCTAGAAAATGCCTCATCTGCGCATTCACCCCAGTCGCCCTGGTATCCGGAATGGATGTACCCCGAGGGTAAAAAGTCACCTAAAAATTCCCAGCAGGCATAAGTCAATACAGAATCAGAACATATAAAAAACTAGGACTGAAGAAAGAGTCTCACCCTACCACTAGTCATGCCATTCAAAACCTGACACACCGCCTCCAGAGAAAGAGATCCCTTCGACTACCGATTGGCCTTCCGCCATCAATACAATCGGTAGAAGTCCCCAATAGTCTGATCCTTCAGAGAAATCAGTTAGGTATTACACCCAATCACCTCATAGAACCACGTCTGCCATAGACAATAATTCTCAATCAAAAACAGGCGCATAAGGAAAGTGTGAATGCATGAAAATGCGCAAACTGAAGAATACCTCAAGAAGATACGTGGCTCCAGTAAAAGTTTACCGACAGCACCGACTGAATGCATCCAGAGAAAAATAAAGGGTCATCAAATTCAGGCACCCCCAATCGTAGAGAAGGATGTTCGAAAACATCCTCGAATACGGTAAGAACAACAAATGGACGACATCGTCGCTCGACGCCACCATGTAACCTCCCAGCACCAACAATATGAATAACCGGGCCATCTGCCTCACTTGTAGCCCATCCTCATTGTCAACCACCCTACTTAGCAAAACATACTTCAACAAGAACAATCAGATGGAATCTCCAGAAACTATCCTCCCTACATCACCAAGCACCGCCCGCACCACCTCCGGCCTAACCCGTAGGGATGATCCACCTCTATCTACTCCCCATCGCAATTCAGCCCCAGCAGCTGATGCACGTCTATGGGAGTCACGGTCATCTCCCAAAACCTAAATGAAAGGTGTGGGTAGTATCCCACCATCTCTCCCCCAGGGCGCATAAGACCTCTATCGAACGAGGCGTCTCATCCAGTGCAGACACCTACCTCCCAAAACCCGCTGATGATACCACCCAATGCACCACAGGTGGAAGATGCTCCCAGACGTCCTTAAGCCTCGTCGTCCCATGGGCACGCATGTTCTTCAAAGAGATATCAGACTGTCAAAAGAAAAAACCTTATCAAAAATTCAAGAAGGAAGGAAAAATTACCAAGAAAAACGAGAACAATGCCAAAAGTCAGGTTACTTACATAACCGTCGGGGCTCACCACCCTCGAAGAGCGATGACGGGACAGCTCCTGTAGCAAGGTCCATTCATTCGCAACCATCTCTAATGAATCAAAGGAATTCTTTCTCCCCGAAGCAAGAGGTGCCCTGGCCCTCCACTCCATGTTTGCCCAGTCATCAACAGTCAACCATTCCCTATGCGCTGCAGTGCTCACAATGGCAGCCATTTCTTAAAGATCGGAATGCTAGAACGATTTGCAGAGGAAAATCGCAGAAGAAAGAAAGTAAGAAGCTATAAAAAATGAAGGTAATTCGCCCCTTTATATAGGATGCCAAGGGTCATGCCGATCGGAATTGACCCCCCACCCACCGATTTGCACTGCCTCTTTATCTTCCCGAGGTAGTCCAAAAGTCCATGCCACTGCCGAATGGCACCCTCTGCACTATGACAACCGGCACCCCCCTTAAAATTTCATACAAAAATTCCCAGAAAATACGAAAAAATCCTCAAAAATTCGTAAAAATCCCTGGACGGATTTAAAACATTTTTCCAAAGAAAATTTTGCATTCCTATACGCGAAACCCCTATCTCCCCAGTGGAACTCTCAAGAGCCAAGTAAATCCCCTCCCGACAACGTCCCTGGAGAATCTCTAAGGTTCACAACCTATACCCCAGAGGTCTCAACCTCCCCGAGCAATACGTCCAATATTTAGACCACCTAATCACTTCCCTAATGGAGTTTACAACCTCAAATTGACCTTTCCTCTGTAAAGTCCCCAAAAGACACAAGGATTTCCCCAACCATCGACTCCCCAAATCAAAACAACATCGTAAGGTAATTTTCCCCAGCGAAATTCTAAAAAATCATTCTCCCAAGGCAATATCTCCAAAGGATGCTCTAAATTTTCCCCAGCGAAACTCTAAAAAATCATTCTCCCCAAGCAATATCTCCAAAGGACTAAATTTTCCCCAGCACATTCACTATTCCCCAACAGAACCCAAAATTCAATCTTTATCCCCAGCAAAATCCCTAATTTTCCCGAAGGAAATGTGCACCTCTCTTAGGTCAGAATTGACCTTGGTCTTGGATCGTCACCTTAGTTAGGTCAAAATTAACCTTGATCCTCGGTTGTCACCTCTCTTAGGTCAGAATTGACTTCGGTCTTGGATCGTCACCTTAGTTAGGTCAGAATTGACATCGGTCCTCAGTCGTCACCTCTCTTAGGTCAGAATTGACCTCGGTCTTGGATCGTCACCTTAGTTAGGTCAGAATTGACCTCAGTCTGAGGTCATCACCTCTCTTAGGTCAAAATTGACCTCGATCTTGGATTGACACCTTAGCTAGGTCAAAATTGACCTCGATCCTCACTCGTCACCTCTCTTAGGTCAGAACTAACCTCGGTCCTCGGTCGTCACCTCTCTTAGGTTAGAATTGACCTCAGTCCTCGTTCATCACCTCTCTTAGGTTAGAATTGACCTTGATCATGGATCGTCACCTTAGTTAGGTCAAATTGACCTCGGTCTTTAATCGTCACCTCTCTTAGGTCATAATTGACCTCTGTCTTGGATCATCACCTTAAGCCCACAAAATTGGCTTCGACCCACAGAATTTGTCACCTCCATTAAAGCCCACAGAATTATCTTCGACCCATAGAATTTGTCATACCTACTTAAGCCCGCAGAATTGGCCTTGACCCGTAGAATTGGTCACCTCCACTTAAGCCCGCATAATTGGCTTCGACCCACAGAATTGGTCATCCCTACTTAAGCCTGCAGAATTGGTTTTAACACGCATAATTGGTCATCCCTTCAAGCCCTCAGAATTGGCTTAGACCCGCAGAATTGGTCATCCCTTTAAGCCCTCAAAATTGTCCTTGACTTGCAGAATCGGTCACCTCATCTTCTTGCAGAATCGGTCACCTCATCTTCAAGCCCTCAGAATTGGCTTTGACCCGCAGAATCGGTCACCTCATCTTCAAGCCTGCATAATTGGCTTCGACTCGCAGAATTGGTCACCCTCATCTTCAAGCCCTCATAATTGGCTTCGACCTGCAGAATTGGTCATCCCCTGCATGCTGCTTAGGTCCTTAGAATCAACCTCTACCATCTGAATTGGTCCCCCTTATTCCTTAGGTCCTCAGAATTGGCCTCGACCCTCTGAATTGGTCATCCTCATTCAAAAAGCATCATATGGTGTCAATTCGACGACTATTGTTTGTTCTAAACTCACCCATTGAGGGGATCTGTAGATACCCCATTCTATTACCCCTAAACTCTCTCTAGGTCCCTAGCACCTTCCTTCATCACTACAAACCCAGGTCATACACCGAGTACTGACCTAGAAGCCATCGGGCGCTCCTAGGCTCCGTTTGACCAAAAAGTCAAACTATTCATCTCGATCAAGACTGAATGAATCTTTGAAGGGAACTAAAACCCCTTTTTAATGGTCCATACCATGCACGATTCGGACTTACCATGCGGATGAACAACCCATTTTCCCCCGAAACTCGATCAAGAGACCACCGAATGCTCCCGAGATCCGTTTGACCTAAGTCAACTCTTCATCTCGACCGAGACTAAATAAATCTTTGAAGGTCACTCAATCCCCTTTATAACAGTCCATCCTGTGCCTGATTCTGACTTACGATACAGACGAACGATCCGTTTTACTCCGAGAGGTCACCAAATACATCCAGGTCCCGGTTGATCAAAGTCACTCCCCAAACTGGATCAAATTCTTTGGAATGTCTAAGTAAATATCCTAACCTTTCGAACGCTCTTCCCCATACGCCATTCTGACTTACCATGCAGACGAACGATCCGTTTGCGTCCGACAATTTTCTGTCTAATGGATCGACGAGCGCTTTTGAGCCACATTTGACCTAAATTCAAGTCCTAAACCCGGGAGCAGTCCAAAGGACTTTTGAAGGTATCTAAATTACCTTTCCAATGGTCCACATCATACATGATTCGAATCAATTCTTTGCGCTCTGCGTCCAATTTTCCAAAAAGGCTTGAAAAACACTACCAAACGGCAGGTCCCAGACCTTGCCTATCGACATTGTGCCTAAACACACCTGCCAATTGGCAGGACCTGGGCTATGCCTATCATCAATGCCCTAGGCCTATAAAAAGGAGTCCTTGTCCTCATTGCAAAAGGAACCCAAATCTGATAGATATCACTCTAAGCACATCCAGAAAACCTCTCTCGAAGTCAGCGTGATTTCCCCATCCAAAACCCTTTCCAACCTTCACTTTTCATCATCCTTTTCATCAAACTTGGTGAATTAACTACCCTCCATCATCATCCAAGTGCAAAGGCTACTCCCAAACATACAAGATCAAGCTCAAGATCTTCAAGAAGGTTCAATTTTCTCAATTCTCCCCTTAAATTATCATAAATTCGCATAAATTTGTTTTATTACTTAGCACTTTTATTCCCTCATCTCACACATATTAATATACTTCTTTTATTTAGTATTATTGCACATCTCTTATTTTCATATAAATAAAAACTGAAAAATAAGAAAAAGAGGGTTTTCTCATAAATTCCAAACGGGAATTCTAACACTTTTCTTACACTTATCTCACAACTAAAATACTTCCCCCCTCCCCCCCCCCCCACACACACAAATAAGAGAATCCCCCCATTGGATTTACGGGATAAACCCCACCCCTCATTTTGCATGCGAACTACGTGAAATTTGAGGCCTCTATAGGCTACGTAGGCGTCTCGGGGTAAAATCCGAGACTCGAGTCCTATTTTTACTTTTTCTCTTATTTTCTATTTTTTTCTAAACTCAATTATCTTATATTTTATATACTTTATCTTAGTATCGTATTGTCGCATATGCGTTACCGTTCCCTCATAATGATCGATGTAAGGATAATCGCGTAAATCCTATTTTCTAATATTATTTTTGCATTCATATGGATTACTCCCTTTACCTATTCCATCGTACAAGTCGACGACTCCTATCTCAATTATATATACACATGCACACATATCATGGGGAAAATAAAGGAACATAGAAAAAACCCATGAGAGACCGTAAGGGCGGAATGGGTGCCTAACACCTTCCCATTTCATAAATTAGCCTCAGAACCCTTTTCGAATCATTTTAGTTTCGTATGCATCAGTATGTCTTTGGATGCTGTCCTTCGGGACGGATCCCTTTCTTTTGTCTATTTTGAGTAAAATAGACTGGCGACTCCATCTCTCTATATTTTTCACCTCATCAACGACGCCGATCGAAGCTCTCCCGAGAGGGACGCGCGGGACCTAGGATCCTCACTCTACCCGCCCACCGCGAGGATCGGGGATGGCCACATCGTCAATATGTGAGATTTCAAAGTATTTGTGTTTGACTAACCGACCTCAGGTTGATAATGATATGCTTGAAGCTGAGATGGCTTCCTTAGTAATTAATGGAACTTTTGATTTAGGGTACCCTATTCTTGTTATAAATAAATCTTTCTCAGCTCCCCAATTTATGAATTAGCCATCCATCGTGCCATTATATGCCTGAACTCTTTCCTTGAGAAAATGCTAGAACAGGGGTACCCATTATTAAATCAAGACTTTAGGGGAGATTATTCTTGGTGTTTGCCCATTAAACATTTTTAACCTTTCCATGAATTTTTGAATGGATACATGAATGTCTTAGCATCTTGGCATAGCGCGACTTATGACTCTCTTTAGTATGGTACTTTTTCTAGTATTTTTCAAACCTATGTTCAGACATCGTACCAAGTTACATCAAATGGTACATATACTTATTGTTTTCTTACTGGTGATAGATTTGACCTGGAAGCTCTTTAATTTCTTGTCACACGGACTATCATGTCTCCAATCCCCCTTTATGATCTTATCTCGTAACCTCACATTTCAGGCAGATATGCTTCCAAAACATTAAAAAAAATATATGTTAAGGATGATTTCCCACAAAAATTCCTTCTCTTGAGTTTTGACCTTATGACTCTAAAGTTAGTAAGGTTTTGGAGTCTCTTCACCCCTTTCCCCATTTTCCTTCTTCTGTTTTCTTGAATGGTCCTGCAATAAAATACTTAGATATGCAGAGGTAGAAGGGAACATTCCTTTTGGTAGATAAAAGAAAGAATATTCCTCCTTCAACAATCCAAAAAGTACATTTTCAAGAATGAATGAGCCTCCTATTGCTTATGTGTTTGTTATTCAAATAAGAAAATGCATGAAAAATAGATTAATGATGGTTGTTCCTCCTGCACAATTGGCAAGTAAGAAAGATTTTTTACTCTTGTAATGTTTTCAAAGTTTGTTGGTTTTAATTAAACCATTATTCTTGACTCCGAAATGTCTTTTCTTTCACTATAGGCCATACTGGAGACTTGTTAGAGGAGGGTATTTAAAACCATCCTAGAGATCCTAGGACACCACCACAGTATCCACAGTTGATGAGCTAGTGGTTGATCCAATTGATTTTTCCGCCTCGGCACATAGGACTTCTTAGAATCCAGTTAGGGAAGAATAAATAGATTCTGAGACAGTAGATACCTCCATTCCCTTGCTTTTAACTCAAAGTGAGGCAACTTAGACCTTAAGTCCAAAGTATATAGAGCCCTTGTAGAATATCAATTCAACTACTAATTATCCAACACCTCCACCTGAATATTCACTTTTTAAAGTTGTTGCTATCTCAAAACACTTCTCCCTTGAAGGAGGCACCGCCTGTAGTAGAGAAAAATTCCATAACTAAGGAGATTCCTAACTTAAAGACTTCAGATGAAGTTCTTGTCTTTCATGTATAATTAGAAAATATCATGTCTAATGCCTCGGTCCAAACTTTGGAAATTGTTGCTAGTAGTTCTTAGAAATAACTAGAGCACCATATTCATGTCGAGCCCACTCATCCTTCTTAGCATTTGGAGGCTTCATAAGACTTAGACCTTATTTAAATCTTTGCAAAGTTACCCAGTGAAGATCTGGCATATTTTAAATTTTCTAGTAATCTTAGATAAACCTATTCTTGTGTTACTTCATTCAAAGTCTTGGAAGATGCGGTTGTGAGAGCACTCGACGTTGTAGTTCATTTTCTCGCATACCATATCAAAACCTTATCCAGGTGGAGTTTGAAGAAATATTTATATACTAATATAACTCACTTATCTAACCAAAAAGTTGTGGCTACAAAAGACTTGCAGGACTTCGGAGCCATTTGAAGCAACATGGTTACACTCTTATCTTAGAAGCTAAAAAAACAACTAGCTATGGTTATGGCTCCATTGAAGGTGTCCACTATTCAGGAGGAAGACTGCTAACAAAGGATAAGCTGACTTATTTTGAGATACATGTCTTGCCCTACAATTCATCTTAGTTTGATGAGAGAGAGGCACATATCAAAGCCAAAAAGACCAATTCTGAAAGCTTTTGGACTAATTTTAGGTCTTTTTTATTTAAGCACTTTTATTAATTTGTTATACTATCAATGTTTTATTTCAATTCTATATTTTGTTCTTATTGCTTTTATTACCAAATAGTTGGATAATAAGGCATTAATCATATGTCATTTTTATTCTTTATGTGAATATAACCATTAATATTTGTTAAAGGGTGTGATCCTCCTTTAAATGCTCTATGGATTTGTAACGGTCCTTCCCATTTTGGGGATCATTTTCCATAAGCAATGTCGTTTGAACCTAAAGGTATGATAGTTTTTTAAACCAAATCCCTCTCATCAAAGGTTCTATTCTTCACTTTCTTGTTATAATTTTTATCAATTTACTTCTTTTGGATCAAAATATTCCAGGATCTCACCATGTGCTCGTCTCTATGTACCAATTCTATGTACAATACTTGATAACAAGGTTCAACTATTAGATCATTTTGGGTTACATCTCACAATGAATTTAGAGTAATTTTGATTGGTACCACAACATCATGTCCACAATTCAAAGCATATGGAGTTATCCCAGTACTTGACCTTTTAGAGGTCCTATAAAACCACAAAACTTCTGGCACCAATTTATACCAATCCCTTGTATTTTTCACAATCATTTTCTCAAATTATCCATTATTACTTTATTTGTGGCCTCAGAGTAGCCATTTGACTGAGCATAATATGATGCTAACTCTATTAAGGTTATGACTAAACTTGAAGTAAATTCAAACACCATTCCTAATTCAAAGATACTTTCATTATCTGAGGTTTTAGTTTCTCGGATTCCACACCTTTATATAATATCTTGCTGTAATACCCCGTAATTTTAAATGACTTTTAAAATGGGTTATATTTTAAATTAATGGATTAATTAGATTTTATTATTAATTAATTCATTCGGGTTTATCCGGACGGTGGATAGTAAAATGGATGATTCTGAATATTACTTAAAGATATTTAGGTAATATATGAAATGTGATGTCATTGATATGACTGTATGATATAAATTCGGTAATTTATATTTTTAGTCAGACGCGGTATGGGACGTGTCGGGACTAGTTTATCAAATTAAAAAAGAAATTTATTTTTCTATTGATCTAATAGTCATTTCGACTGCGTAGTTGTGTCCGGAAGGTTCGAAATAGTCAGAAAAGTCTATTTGGATGTTAATTTTGAGTCTCGGGTCATTTGGAAATGAATAGACAACCCAAAAGGGCATTTTGGTCATTTTTCTAGGGGGTGAATAGTGATTACGGATTTGGAACTATTATAAGTATTGGTAGATTAAGTGTACGGGGGTTATTCATCTCCTCTTCACAAATAAGAGCAGCCATCTTCCTAGAGATAGTGTAAGAGTGCTTGGGAAGGGAAAAGCCACTTGGGAAGGAGAAGAACAAGAACCAAGGTTCACCACCACCAACCACCACCGGAGTTTGACCGGAGAAGGGACAACCAACTGAAATATACTACACCAAAGGATCAGACCTACAAGAAAGGCAAGTGTTTGATAATGGCAATTTAAGTTTGTATATTGTCCATGTTAGAATAATATGAAAAGAGAAGATTATGATTGTTTGGAAGAAATAATGGAGTATTAAATGGATTTCTGGAAAACTGAAATAATATAGGAAGTAAACATATATTGTAGGATGATATTAATCCACGAAATGATCATAAATATGTTGAAGAAAAATCTGAAATACCATTGATGTGTTCTTGAAGATGATATATTGATAAATTCTGGAAATAAGGAGATAAACATATTTTTTTATCCAATCCCTTGATGATACTAAGATGTTTAGAGTATTGAAAATCGTTCATATATGTTGATATATCATGTAGAAATAATCATAACTCATTTTGGAGGTTAATATGAAGGTTTGAATGTGTAAAAATGGAGAAAAATGGAGTTTGGGATTTGGGGAGAGATAATGAATAGTAACCCGTAGCCTTTGGGGTCATTTTCGGCCAAGAATAGAAATGATTTAGCTTTCAGCCAAAACACTAAAGTTGTAGATCTTTTTGCTACGGTCGCGTGGACGCCGACCGCGTATTTTTCTGATTTTTCTACGATTTGATATGATTTTTACAAGATGACAGCTCCGGGTTGAAATCATCAACTCGGAAATCAAATCGGGAATTGGAAAAATTACGGCTACAATTAATGTCGTAGATGTTCAGGATAATTTTTGGGGTAGTTTAGAAACCCCGAAAATGAATTTGGGTTGCTATATTTATTTGTTAAATTCCAAATAGGGATGTATGAGGAATTATGATAGGACCAGTAGGGGTGATTTGATATAACACCTGGGTATCCTTAAGTTTACAGGAGGGTTTCATCCTAAGTGAAAGAATATGTGTTTATAAGAGATTTGAAACTATCGGTTTTAACCTTAAATAAAAAAAAAAGAACTAAACTCGTAGTAGTTCGGGGGAATGATGTTATGGACCAGTAGGATATTAGTGACTTCTTACTGAATATATGTTGAGGAAAATCCTATTTGAATCTTATGGGATGGGAGCTTAGAATACATTTGGTTGAAAGAGGTTATGAGGTTATCCCGATCACATAGTTTAAGTTTTCGGACCTCCTCGATTGACAAAGTTAAGTAGTAGTGTATTGGAGGGGTTCCTTGTTTGGATTTCTCTTTGCGAGACGCTCCGCGCATGAACCTTAACGACGTCGGTAGTGGAGAGATGTTATATGATGCGAGGATAATTAATGAAGTATAGATATGATATTTTAAAAGAGATATAATGATACGTATGGGAAATATCTTAGGGTAGTGATAATTACCTTATTGATATTATATTATAGGTATGATAATACCTATTTGATTGATTGATGATTATGTGTATGACATACCTAGCTTACTTGCTATCGATGGGAGGTTTACGCGTGAGGGCAGTCATATCCTGATGAATCCATGGGATCTTTGATTTGTCGCTCGAGAACATAGGTCTATGAAAGACTTATCGGGGAGTTGATAAGTCCGCTGACTGTGGGTGCATAGGTATGTGCGTGACCCATGGATACGAGAACTATGTTCGCCTCCAATTTATTTGTTGTTGTTTGTGGTTCGCGGAATCTTACCGAACCTGTAGTCCCCTATTCGGCGACCTGCGATGATGGACATGATAGCAGAGTAATGCATTGCACCGCAGCTGTGACTCGGGGTGCCGTATTATATATGAATATATATATATATATATATATATATATATATATAATGAATTAAATGATTAAATGGATATATTGTGGTTAGATCTATCTACGGTGATAATTGTAGATACCGGTGAATAAAATATGTTAATGGAATTTAGTTAATAAATGTTTATGCTTTTAGAATTGGAAAAGCTTAACTCATGTTAATGAGAAACGATTCAGATTAATGAATAATGATTCATGTTATTGAGAAACTAAATCATAAAGGAGAAATGTAAATGGATAATAATGTGACGTATGGTATGGGACATACGGGGATTATGATATGGGAATGGAATTATAATATGGAGACCAGAAAAGAGGAACCATTAACTAAGAAGTTAATAGGAAACGTTAAGTGTGCACTCTAGTTGAGAGGTGAGTATTTCAAGTGAGAGTTGGATCTAACATGTACATAATAAATGCTTTATTGCACTTGTTAAATACTTGCTGTTTTAAAAATACTCTACACATTCGGGCTCTGACCCGTTTCCTTGCATATTTTCTCTTCTATTGTATCTCTATATCAGGTGTCCAGCAACAGGGACGCCAACCATAGTTGATTGTGACGAGCTATGGAGATATGGAAGTTTTTCTTAGGCGCTTATCATCTTTTTGATTCACAGTATTCTTAGATAGGGCATGTCGCCCAAAGGACTCAGTTATCATTTTCTATCAGAGTTAAATACTATTGTATTTGTGTCATTTTAATACATTTTGGATTATTGGGATTCTTGTAAAGGAATTATATTATTTGGGAGTGTTTATTCCAGTTGCATTTAAATTCTTTTGAGTTATTTATTTAGTGATATGTGTTATAGAATAAAACGTGTAGTGTTATTCTTAACTTAAAAATGGTTTTGTTGAAATTTAAATTTGAAAAGTTTTTTAACATCAGCTTATTTGAGTATTGGGTGAGTTGTAAATGTTTTCGACAGTGATGCTAAGAATGAGCCAACTGTATATTCTGTTTTAATTTGGTATGGGACTGGCCACCCGGTATTTGATTAGGCGGGGTGTTACACTTGCAAGAAGTCTATTGATTCATTTTGGGTAACTAATTTTAAAGTCGTATCTTCTACTAACTTAATGAAATAATCAAGTGCAACAAAAAAAAACTATGTAGCTTGGAAGATGAGGGTAAAATTTGTCAATTACTTCAATTTTCCATCCTCTAAATGGCCGAGGCTCAAACACATATTATACGTTAATAGCAGACATATGTTTTAAACTAGCATATTTTTAACACTTTTGGTATCCTTTTGCATATTAATTACAATCTATTAGTTTGGAAGGCCAATAAAATCCATGCCTTCTTTACCACCATCTTATCTTAAATCTCGCTTGATGATCCCAACAAAGGCCTTCACGGACTTAGGCTATAGAGGTTAAACATTCATCTTTACTTAGGCCATGTAAGATTAATCCATCATTACATATTTTGAATATGTTTTTAGCATGAACAATATAATTGGTTGCTCTCAACCTGATATTCCTATCAGTCTTGGTATTTGTATCATTTAGATATTCAATCCTTGATTTTCTCCAATCTTCTTAAACATAAAAATTTATAATTTCCATCATTGGTAATCTATTACAGTCAAGAGGTAAGAATCCATCAAAATCACTAAACTTTAGTTTGGTTTCAAAGTCATTGTCAAATTTAAAACCTGGCGACTTTTGATCTATTTCGTTGGCTTTTCATTTAAAAAACTAGTAATATAATTTAAAGTCACTTCATCAAATTTATATAGAAAATTTAATGCCACTTGGTTATATAGAGTCAAGCCTTCATGAACGCATTTGTATTCACTAGTTAACTGTCTTCTTAATACCATATTCCAGTAATTCAATTAAATTTTATATAAATTTTACTAAAGTGTGGTTAATGGTAATTATAAAATAATTATGGGTCAAAATTGAAGGAAAATAAAAAAAAGAAAAGAAAAAGGGGTCCTTCTCACAACATCCCCATGTAGTTAGAATCAAAACGGGCATGTCACATGAAGGTTGAACGATACATGGTTTCAAACCAGACATTTCTACATAATAGTTCCAGGTCGCGCGAAGGTCGCACGAAAACAATGTTCGAACGAGGTGGAGATGTTGTTCGAGCGAGACAGACATATCGTTTGAATGATTTGTCTCGAGAATTTTTAATTAGATTTCACATGTGCGCTGTCACATTTCTGGCAATTTGATTTGGTGTGTTGTCAAGTCCAGTCAACCTAGATTGGACAAAATGGGGATTTAAGGTTGTGGGGTGTTTTATTAAGGCTTGTTTGTCAATTATGTTGGGAAAAATGCAAGAAGAGAGAGAGAGGGAGGATGGTGGTCTTCCACCATGGGAAGGATTCTCCCACCACTTATCCCCCATTCTACCACCATATTACACCATTTACTTAACATATTCCACCATGATTTGAAGAAGAGCTATGAATTTTTAAGGTGTTGTTAGGAGTTTTTGGAGAAGATGAGGGTGGAAATTCTATGGAGTTTGAAGTGGGTTTTGATTGAAAGCTTGAATGGAGCACAAATTTAGCATTTTAGAGGATGCTTTTGATAACCCCTTGAGTACATCTTGGAGTTGGGGGTTTCTCCTCCTACACCAACATTTCTATCACCATTAAAGCCTTTAGACGTGGGAAAACCTTGCTCTTAGTATTAAGACTCTATTTTGCATCATTGTATTCATGTAATTAGATTACACGGGTAGGGTGAATTTGCTTAAAATAATAAAATTGATGGGTAGAAAATAATAAACATTTTTTTGTGGAATAAAAATGTTGGCAAAATGTTATCTTCTTGAAAGTAAAGTATGAATAAATATTTCAAGGTTTTGATAATTAAATGTTGGTATTTTATGAAAATAGTGTATTTTCTAGAAAGAGTGATGTTAAAAATTTTATGAAATAAATTGTTTCAAAATAATGATATATTTTGGTAAACATTGGGGAAATAGTGATTCTTGTAAAAAAGAAGATTTTATGAAAAATGGACATTTGTTGAGTTTGAAGAAATTAGATATCTTTTATACTTTGAAAGTGTGTTTTTGCAAGTATGGTGAATTTGTAGAAAGAGAAATATGTTTAACCCATTTCATAGGATTTTAAGGTTAAAAATTCATCTTCTCATGCATATAAATAATGAATGTATAAAAACGTTTAAATAAGATTTTCATGGGTTTAAACATGGAATAAGAAAAATAGAAATCATGGTCTTCAAACTGTGTTATAAAGGTGTTAAAATGTATAACTTAATAATTTTGGAAAGATTAACACTTACGAAATTGAAAAGGAAATAATGAGATAAAGATGTTTCCAATTAAAATAAATATTACAACAAGGTTCAAAGGTTTTTACGGTCTTAAAACACTTAAAAATTTAGTGTGGGTAACATGATAGTGTTTTAGGAAAATTAACACTTACAGAAATGGAGTAAAAGACGAGTTTGGAAACAAATGGGTAAAATGATAATTTTATTTAAAGAGGAACATTTTTAGGAAATAAAAATATTGGAAAGGGTGTTAAACTAGGGGGTCCTAAATGAATATGATTTTTGGAATGAAATCAAGGTTAAAATATAAGGGACATGAAACAGTAAATTTCAAATTGTAACACGAGTTAGGGTGTAACCCCGTATTTTATCTTCGGTCGGGTGAAGGGAAAAATGGAATTATGTAGACATTTGTAAAATATTAAAACACTTGTAAAGGAACTCCGATAACACCGGGAAAACTAAGGAGGGCCCGGAGCCCTGAGGTGAAATACCCAAAACATTTGGTCAGAGCATATATGTAACAAACCACTCTTAATTAATCAATAGCCCAGGTATTTCAATAAATTCCAAAGAATATCCCTATATTTTCTTAAATTACCAAAATACCCTTCTACATAAAATCATCTTAATTGACATATTCGTATTCCCGCTACATCTTAACTTTTCACTAAAATTGTACCTAAGGGTCTATACTATTCACAAATTACCTAATTTATCTTCTTAAGATAGAATAATTACATAAAGCCCCTAAACATTAATTAAATACCTTCTAGTCCTTAAACTATACATAAATACTCTTCAAGGACCCAACCTAAAACTATAACTTGTTTACACTTTTCACCCTAGTGGCATGGCACCTGTTGGCGGAACAAAAAGGATTGTACCATGTGCTTTACAAGTGATACCCATTTAAGCCACCAAGAAGTTAAACATGGAACTTGTGAACCATATCCCAAAGCTCACCCCCAACTCCACCAATTAACTCCCCTGGATAAACCCTATATATACCCTCTTCCCCCTCTAGTCGAATTCACATCAATTGAGAGAAATCCCAATGTAAAGTTTGAGCTTTTTTAGCATTTCTATGATTTTATGTGTGATTGCTTATTTTTTCAATATGATTATGTTTCTACATATTCTTACAGTGTATAAATGTGCTTACATGAGATATCTAACATGCATATACTGTATGGGAGCTTAAACTCAGAAAACTCCATAAGAGCTTAGAGCTCCAATGGTGAATTTCCATTCCCTGACTTTGAACTAGTGTCAAAGTGGGCAAAGTGAAGCTTAAGTTCTTACGATCTTATATATATGCTTAATAAAAAATTAATCATTTTTGATACACCAAATTCAGCTATGAAGTTTTCGGCCCAGAAAACTTCAGAAAATAAATTCTCATTATCCACTCCACCAAAATTCTTCAAACCACGTTTAATCAATTCCATTTTCAATGAAGAAAAACACCATTATAATGCCGAAACCAATATCATAACTTTCATACAGATTCAAAAGGTCAAATTTCTATGAGTTTTTTCGAAAAACTAGTAGTTTGATTTACACCACCCAAATCCTTGAAACTTGTATAACTTGATTAGAATTTGATTATTGAACAACTTTTATTTAGAAGCCATGTTAAAATGAATCATAAAATGGTTGGAAATCAAGGTCAAACATTTATAAACCCTAAATTCAAATTTTGAAGGTTGAAGGACGAGTGCAGCTCACGCAGGATAGTGGTGGTCAAACAAGGCGCATCTAAACTTTGACCCCGCACGTGAGAGCGCGTCCCCAATTAGAACTTTATGATTTTCCATTTTTTTATTTTTTATTTTGAATAAATTTATATATAATAACACCCTGTTTTGATTTCAGGAAAGTATTTTCCACAAAAATGAATTTTGAAGGTTAAAATTCAAGCTTCTTAGATTACACTTAAACCCCTGCTAATTTTACAAAGTATTCAAATCAACCCCAAACTTTTTCCACGAGTACTTAAGAATAATTAAACCTAAATTGTCTCCTATCACCACACCTAATTCCCAATAAATAAAGTTTAAATAAATTATTTATAAAGTTTCAAAATTTATACTTTAAACCTACTTTAAATATTATGCACTAAAATGGTTACTTAAATTTTATTTTACTATATTTTCATTCACTTTATTTTAAGACGTATATCACATACTTACATTTGTTATGATTTCAGACTACCCAGTCTACCCGCAAAATAACGGACATCAACCGGATATCAAAATATCCAAAGTTGGTGATTTATATTTCAATATTAATCATTTGAACTTTTTCCTTTCAAAGTACTGATTATTATATCACCTTTTGATATTCTTGAACTCTAAATTTTATACGGAACTCTTTCGAGTAGTTTAAATTTTCCCCATATTTTTTATTCTTTCGATATCTACCGGTTCGATTATTACTAAGCCCTGAACCTTAAACCACCCGACCAGATGTTGTTAATTGCACTGAACCCTGTAATTTAGTTTTTCTTACAAATGAAATCTTCAGTAGCATACCCTATAATCCAGGAATTGGACCCGGTAAATCTAATTTGCCTGAAGGACTCAAATGTTGAGTGCCTTATTATTACATTTACTATACGTATGAGTGACGCTCTAGCTAAGCGTGGCGAGTTATTAGGTTATTCTGTAATTATTTGGGTTTACTTGTTCAAGAAAAATCATGTCTTGAACGATATTACCAGTGTATGTCTGCACTATTAAAGCCTGATAACCGATAATTTATGGGTTATTGAGTTATTGCTGAACCAAGTTATCTTAACCTGATCTTTTATTATCGAGTTATCTTCACCATATTGTTTATTTACATATCAAAAGCATCAGTATACCCCTAAAATCCTTTTGATATTTTATCTTGTTTCGATAGGAAGGAAATCAAAATATTACTAACCCTACATAGTCTTGTTATCATTAACATATTGTATAGGAATAAAAAATATCTACTTGGCATGTTTGCTTAATTATTTTCCTTCCAGATGGATAATGAATCTGAAGATGATCAATTACCCTCCGCCCCTTTGAACCTCTATTCACTTTTACCTCTGTTAATATTCGTGGTTACATACGTGTGGGTAGTAACAGACAATGATGGCAATCCTCGTTGGAATATCTATAGCGCAACCTATTGTCTTCTATGAACTACCAGTGGTCCTCATTGTTCTATGTTTAGGTATGCCAAAAATAAATAAAATGTATTTCTTTTGTTTACCAGACTTTACTATGTCATAAGCTTTCTGTCACCTCTTAAATAAAAGCCTTTTTATTTCTATTGTATTAATTATAATCCTATCTTGCGTTAATATTAGTTAATATGCCCATTCATGTTTAAGTATGTGATAGCATGGTATAAGCGCCTAATCAGATTATACGCCTTTGCCGGACAGTAAGGGAAATCTTCGTCTCAACCTTCACTTAACATTTCTAATTTTAATATATTCTTATTTTATTATTATATTGTTTTGCAGTCATGAATTTCCGGGATGACATATATATTGATATTTGCAATTCTACTCACGAACGTTTTGAAAGAGCTATCAGAGACGTGGGTTATGCCAAATTATGACAACATATTAGAAGTATTGATAGAGATTGGGCAATTGCAACCCAAAAAATCAAACATAGTCTACTTATCAATCTCTTAATGGGAGAAGCACAAGCATCTCAACAGGACAAAAGATTCTCAAAAGACCCAGAATTCCTTCAGCAAGCAATTCACCTCGTATGGGATGTGGTGCCACCTAATGAAGACATTGAAACTCTTCCTGACTCCCCCATCGATTATAGATCACTCTTTTCTGCTACCATAATTTTAACCCCTACTAACACTACCACATCTCCCGACTTATTCAATGACTCCAATCCCTCTACCGATGATGACCCCATTTATGAGCCAGTATTTCCCCAGATGGCTTAATTTAATCATCAAGGGGCGATGTATATAAATAAAATTTTATGTGCACACTAAGAATCCCACCATCATCGAATGACCTAGAATTTTTTTTTTGTTTTGTATGTGTAAAATAGGACTAACCCCTATGTATCTTTGCTAATATTTTTTTTATTTTTTTTCACTTTGTAACAAAGAACCTGAATGTATTATAGTATGGTGAGTTTTTCTATATCCTTATGTATGATTCATTTATTGCATTATTATTGATGTAGGATGATTACTACCCGTGCAACTACTAGTGGAACCCAAGAAGAACAATTTATCCCTTACATGTCAACTCCAATCACTTCAGAAGAAATCTTACGTTAGCTTCGAGAAATTATTACCTTAACTCAACAAAAACATCCCATAAATATACCTATTATCTCGAATGAAACTCGAAGAATGAATTCCCTCAAAGAGTTTTTACGATAAAAGCCCCCCCCCCCCCCCCCCCCCCCCGCATTTTTTGGAAAACTTAGTGCAGTAGAAGCTGAAATACGACTTTTGGTGGAAATCCATTACAAGATCCAGATATGTAACTGACGTAACATGGGCACAATTTGAAGAAATCTTATATAATAAGTATTTTTCTGAGACGGTAAGAGATCAGATGACCATAGATTTTCTGAGTATATAACAATAACAAATGGCGGTGGCCGAATATGAAGCCATGTTTATCAAACTATCTCACTATGCTCAAGAATATGTGAATAGTAAAGTAAAAAAAATGCAAGCATTTTGAACGAGGTCTTCTCTAAATTATAAAATCCTTTATTACTCCTCTGCAGATTCGAGAATTCAACCGTATGGTCAAAACATCTTCAATTATGGAGAAAAATCCCATAATTAATACTCCAGTCTGTATTTCTATCCCTTCCCGCAGTCATTATGCAATAAGAAACCAAATGAATCAAAGGAATCACCCTTATAATAGGCACCCAGATAGAAAAATCTTTAGTCAAATTCAACATAACACCAATAAACCTCTCATGCACTGTAATGAATGTAATCAAGTTGAACACATAAGACCCCAATGTCTAAAACTCCGAATGTACTTTCCATCTACTTCCCCTAGATTCATAAAACCTTCTTTCAAGCGTCCTACCAATACTTTTCCACGTCCACCATAATTCAACTCCCAGTATATTAAGCTGGAATTCGCTATTAATAATCCCAATCCAAACTTTGCACATCTCCTAGCGAAAAATCCAAATTTTCACAGCGTGATTGAAGGTAATCTTCCATTTTCTAATATTTTAATACATGTATTATTTGACTCTGTATTTACGTACTCCTTCATTTGTCAAAAATGCCTAACTAGATTATAATTCTCTTACAAAATATTAGGACACCCTTTTACTATTAGTATGCAAAGGAGAAAGATAGCTACTACTAATAAAATATGTACATCACATGTTTTACAGTTTGGACCCAGGACATTAATTCTAGATTTAATTATCCTTGACCTAATTGAATTTGACATAATTGTAGGAATGGATGTCTTATCCCAAAATCACTCCCATATCGGCTATCACACAAAAACAGTAACCTTCCATCCTCCTTACCAAACCCCATTTTGTTTTCAAGGAAGAAGCCCTCGCCAATCTCTGCTTTTTCAAATGAGTGACAAACCCAACTCTTATCTCTCTCTTATTTTGAATCAATATCAAGACGTGTTTTTTGAATATTTACCTGGACTACCTCCACCCCGAGAAATTGAGTTTTTTTATCAATTTATTACCATACACTTCCCCTATCTCAATACCTCCTTATCGTATGGCCCTTCTAGAATTGTGAGAACTTCGAATGCAATTGGATCACTTACTTAGTAAAGGATTTATACGATCTAGTACATCTCATTGGGGAGCCCCCGTGTTATTTGGGCAAAATAAAGATGGATCCTTTCCGTCATGCATCGACTACCAAACATTAAACTAGGCGACTATAAAGAATAAATACCCCTTGCCACAAATAGTTGATTTATTTAATCAATTGAGACGATAAAAAATATTTTCCAAGATTGATTTATGATCGAGATATAGCCAGTTACGTGTAAGGGAGGAGGATATACTGAAAATAGTTTTCGAACCCGTCGTGGTCATTTTGAATTTCTAGTTATGTCTTTTGGTTTAACCAATGCCCATGCTTCTTTCATCGACCTTACGCATAGAATATTTCAACCTTTCCTAGATCAGTTTGTAATCAAATTTATCGATGACACTCAAATTTACTCTAAGACCCAAGTCGAGCATGAGAATCATCTGCGTATTATATTAGAGACACTTCGAAAGCATCAACTTTATGGAAAGTACGACAAGTGTGATTTCATCATGAAAGAAGTGAAATTTTGGGTACACGTATTTACAGCAACAAGAATACAAGTAGATCCGAAAAAACCACTGCATTAAGTGAATGGCCTCAACTAACCACCATTACCGAACCACGGAGTTTTTTAGGACTTGCCGATATTATTTACATTTTGTCGAAGTATTTTCTCAAATAGCCTTACCTTTAATAAAATTGACCAGAAAAGATGTTCGGTTCAGATGGAACCCAGACTGCGAACAGGCTTTCCATATTTTGAAAGAGAAATTAACCATTGCCCCTGTCCTAACCATTTCTTCAAGTAATATCAGTTATGATATTTACACTGATGCCTTTCTATAAGGACTCGGTTGTGTCCTAATGCAACAAGGGAATGTAATAGAATATGGGTCTTAACATCTAAAGACTCATGAATGTAAATACACAGTACATGACTTGTTTAAGGATAATATTTTCATTGTCCATTATCAATTTAGTATGTCATATGCCGCTACACCATCGAAGAGCATTCAAGAACATTCAAGCATCAAAGACGGATCCGAATATCAAGTTCTTCAAAATCCAAGACTTCGTAAGGTTAATTTTGGTAAGGTTGAGTTTTAATTCCCTAGCATTTCACTTAAAGTGTTGGGATATTTTTATCAAATATTTTTCTAAAGATTTTATTCTCGGACACCTTTCCGTAGAAAAATCAAAACTAATTTATAAAAAATCAGAAAAGTACGAAACTCGCGGCCACGCGTTCCTGTCGAAATTATCTATAAGTGCGCATGAAATCTCGTTTAACAGGTCGTTCAAACGACCAGCCTATGTCGTTCAAACAACATAGCTATCTCGCGAGAAGTTGTCGTGCGATGTCGTTCAAACGACAATGCCTTTTCGTTCGAGCGACTTAGTTATCTCATTCGAACGATGCGCCGCCTAAAGTTTTTTATAAATAGGCTTTTCCAACTCCATTTTTCATAAGAAGACCTGCATATTTTCAATAGACGAAACTGCTACTGCATAAACAATTTTTGTCTTCTTCTTTTAGCTTTTAAACCTTTTGTTTTCAATTCACAAAACATCCCAATATTTTAGTGAATTGTTTTGGAACCCTAGATTCAACTTTGTTGAAATTTATTCTTTGTGGGGAGATCTTTACAACTGGAGAGCTACGTGCTATT
Organism: Sambucus nigra; assembly: GCA_949130495.1. Classification (NCBI taxonomy): domain Eukaryota; kingdom Viridiplantae; phylum Streptophyta; class Magnoliopsida; order Dipsacales; family Adoxaceae; genus Sambucus; species Sambucus nigra. The sequence goes on from OX422219.1 coordinate 229,102,031, forward strand.
ACGGAGGGAGTCTCTATGAAGTTACTCTTGTAGGGAGGAAAACCTACACCATGAAGACTGCGTGTCCTTGTGATATAGCTGCGTGTGAACCACATCTGATTTCAAGACGTTACTTTGAAGGTTTGATGAAGGCACTGTGCGTTACTCTTATAGGCGATCAAGTAGTTTGTAACTCAATGTTCTTGTAAACTTTTCAAAGTTCTAAAAATAAAAGGTTTTGCCCGTTGAGGATTTTTCCTAAAAATTTGTGTCAAATGCTATATTTTATTTGGGGTTTGACCCACACACACACGTAGTTGTATGTTTAGGGGCTGAATTAATTTTCCTTAAAAACAGACCCTAATCAAATAAGGTTTAATTGAAAACTTGCGAATTAATTTAAATCGGTATCACACACCGTATTTTACAAATTGGTATCAGAGCGGGTTATGCTAATTTATCATGTGATCTTGGATTTTTCAAGGATTTTTTTTATACAATTTGACTTCTCACATCGTCAAATTAGTATCAGAGAAGGTTATGCTAATTTATCACGTTTCCTATTTTCCGCAAAAATTGGGTGATATTCATTTTTTTTGAAAAATATGATTCTTGAAATTTTATCTCAATTTTTAATGGAGCACTTCTCTAGTTTGATGCCCCCTATTGACACAAGTCAAAGTTTTAATGATTTAAATAGTTTGAATTTGATGTTTGCGAAAAGAATTGACATTTTGGAAAAAGAAAATTCCCATTTTAAATTCGCGATGGTTCTTTTGCAAAAGGTTCAAAATGAAAGAGATTTTTATCGTCAAAATCTTGTTTCTTTAGACCGAGACTTCAATGACTTAAAATTCTCCTAAAAGGAGAGTGGTGATAGATTCCTATTTTTAGAAAACGAATTGGAGGACTTTAAAAATTCTATAGTTTGTGTTTGTGCCAAAGAGGATAAAAATATTTAATCGATGAGTTTATGGCACGTGAAGAGACTCTTAGGGAAATGTTTCCTTTAACTGAGGGAGAGCGAGATAACCTTCTAGGTTTGATTGATAATTTGCGTAAGGAGTCCCTCAGATTGGAAGAGTCTAATTCTTTGCTTGAGTAAAAAATTTTGAAGTTAAAAAAGGATTTGACAGACTCGATTAGGTTTGATAGTGATGGTAATGCCTCATTTTATTCTCATGCTTCGAGTGTAAAAGCCAAAACCAATGTTGGTTTTAGAGGGTCAACCATTCCTAAGGAGGTCAGACGAGGTCAACCCATAGGTGTCGTTCCACCCGTTTACACATGTTTATATTGTGGTAGGAAAGGTCACCTTAGGCATTTTCTTTTATCTTGGAAAAAGTCCTACAAAGTTTAAGCCTAGTATTCCCTTCGTCCCTAAATCCCCCACACGACGTTTCACATCTATTTGGGTTAGGAAATCACTTTTAGAGGCACTAGATTTTAGACAAGTTGATTCCCGTTTGCTAGCACATGATTCTTCTCTTGCCATATCATACAGATGATTGTGATTTCATGTTTGCCATACGCTATTTATGCTTTTTGATATATTTCTTCTAATGTGTTGACATGTACTTTTTGTATTAGATTTTTGTTTTTAAAAAATTTTGAAAAATAGAAAAAAAAAATATTTTGATAAAATTTTGAAAAATCCAAAAAGATTTTTGTATTTTGTTTACACCGTTTATGGATGGACACTTAGGATGACCGAGTCAAAATTTCATTCCATTTATCCATGTGACTATTTGATAGTGTTTTGAGACAATATATCATGTCATCTTTGTGCTTTATAATGTGTGGATTTATTAAGATGTAATTAAGTATTACTTCCTACATGTTTCACTCGTGATTTCATTTATTGTACACATGCACGGATTTGTTTGATTATTGTGCTTGTCTCATCACGTGTTGGTTGGGTGTTTTCACTTCAATTCTATCTACACAACGAACTAGATGCGATAAAACGTGACAATATTGGAATGCATGTAAAAACCGTTTGGTGAGATTGTGTGGTATTTTCCAATTGGGAAGGGCTGCGAAAATTTCTCATTTGGCTTTTGCTAATACTAGACTACCGTTAAATCGAACATAAAAAGTTTGGGGATTTTATTATCCGGCGTCCAAAGAGGTTTAAGAGAGCCCAAAAAAATTAAAAGGCAATAAAAAGAAATTCATGCCAAAAAGGGGCCATTAGGTTTTTGCACCAATTCTCCAATGTTTGAGAATTTAGATTTCCTCTAAAAGAAAATATGCATGAGGGAGTTTGGATGGAATTTAAAATGGGTTTGCACGTCCTTGAAAGTCTTGAAAAAGAGTTAAATAGTTTTGGACGTTATTGGTGTGGAAACCACTTTGACTTTGGTTTGTATAAGACGATGTCATCTAAATTCAACAATTTTTACGCCTAAGGATACTTTTGATGTTCATTCGTTATGGGTGCCCGTATTCATCATGCACATATGATTGATTGAGTTTATTTACCTATCGAATGTCGTTACACCCATTCATTCCATTTCCATGATTTGGTTATCTTAGTGTAAATTCATGGTGCTTAATTTTTGAATCATTATTTTTCATTTGAAAAACTTGAAAAATCAAAAATAGTTTCTGGAATTTTTTGAGTTAAACGTTTGCATGCGCATAGTTTGATTCATATTTGCTATGAACATTTATCGTGACACTCCATATTCAGTTTGTTTCTTCTTATCTGTGTATTTGAGGACATAATAAAAAGGCGGAGAACGAATTATGTTTTTATGGGGGACTTTGCATTATGGGGGAGATTTAATTACATTGATTGATTTATTCTTATATCATTTCAAACTCGATGCTCCATGAAGGTATTTTCTTTATCTCACGTGTGTCGATACGTAGATTGATGATTATTGGATTGCACACCCTAATGAGAAAAGCTTTGAGGTTTGTTGTTGAAGACGTTTGAAGAAAAATTTGAAGACTTGGCAAATTAGTACCTTTTTATTTTTGGGGTTGTTGGGGGATATTAGATTTGTATAGGCATTTTGGGTTTTGATAATTTGGATATTTTTATTTTGTACCAACATAGACATAGGGGGAGATTTGTAAGGACATTATATTCATTATCCGTTATGAATTTAGTATGTCGTATACCGCTACACCGTTGAAGAGCATTCAAGAACGTTCAAGCATCAAAGACGGATCCGAATATCAAATTTTGCAACATTCAAGACTCCGTGAGGTTAATTTTGGTCAGGTTGAATTTTAATTACATAGCATTTCACTTAAAAGTGTTGGTATATTTTTATAAATATTTTTCTAAAGATTTTGTTCTCGGATACCTTTCTGTAGAAAAATCATAACTAATTCATAAAAAATCATAAAAATACGAAACTGGCTTCCACGCGTACATATCAGATTATCTACAAGAATGCGTGAAATCTCCTTTGATAGGTCATTCGAATGAACTATATATGTCGTTCAAACGACATAGCTATCCCGCGAGAAGTTGTCGCGCGATGTTGTTCAATTAACAATGCTTTTCGTTGGAGCAACTTAGCTATCTCGTTTGAGCGACAGGCCACCTTAAGTTTTTCATAAATAGGCTTTTCCTACTCCATTTTTCATATGAAGACCTGCATATTTTCAATAGACGAAACTACTACTGCATAAACAAATTTTGTCTTATTCTTTTAGGTTTTAAACCTTTTGTTTTCAATTCACAAAACATCCCAATCTTTTAGTGAATTATTTTGGAACCCTAGATTCAACTTTGTTGAACTTTATTCTTTATGGGGAGATGTCTACAATCGGAGAGATGAGTGCTGTTGTGGAGGGAATCTCTATGAAGTTACTCTTATGGGGAGGATATCCTACACCGTGAAGACTGCGTGTCTAGGACTGAGTGTACTTATGGTATAGCTGCGAGTGAACCACTACAAATTTCTATCCATTACTTTGAAGGTTTGCCAAAGGCGCCATGCGTTACTCTTTAAGGATATCAAGTTGTATGTAAGCCAATGGTATTGTAAACTTTTCAAAGTTCTAGAAATAAAAGGTTTTGCCCTTCGGGGATTTTTCCTGAAAATTTGTGTCGCATGCCATATTTTATTTATGGTTTGACACATGCACACACGTAGACTCTAATTAAATAAGGTTTAATTGAAAATTTGCGAATTAATTTAAATCGGTATCACACAGCGTATTTTACAAATTGGTATCAGAGTAGGTTATGCTAATTTATCGCATGATCCTGGATTTTTCAAGGATTTTTTCTTTTGGATACAATTTGAATTCTCACATCGTCAAATTGGTATCAGAGAAGGTTACGCTAATTTATCGTGTCTTCCTATTTTCTGCAGAAATTGTGTGATATTGACTTTTTTGAAAAATCTAATTTTTGACATTTTGTCGCAATTTTCAATGGAGCACTTGTCTAGTTTGATGCCCCCTCCTATTGACACAAGTCAAAGTTTTAATGATTTAAATAGTTTGAATTTGACGTTTGCGAAAACAATTGAAGTTTTGGAAAAAGAAATTCCCATTTTAAATCCGCGATGGATCTTTTGCTAACGGTTCAAAATCAAAGAGATTTTTTTCGTGAGAAACTTATTTGTTTGGACCGAGAATTTAATGATTTAAAATTATCCAAAAAGGATAGTGGTGATAGAGTCCTATTTTTAGAAAAAGAATTGGAGGACTTTAAAAATTCTAGTGCTTGTGCTTGTGTTTGTGCCAAAGAGGATAAAAATATTTCAATCGATGAGTTTGTGGCACGTGAAGAGACTATTAGGGAAAAGTTTTCTTTAATTGGGGGAGAGCGAGATAACCTTCTAGGTTTGATTGATAATTTGAAGAATGAGTCCCTCAGATTTGAAGAGTTTAATTCTTTGCTTGAGTTAAAAATTTTAAAGTTGAAAAATAATTTTACAGACTCGAGTAGGTTTGATAGTGATGGTAATGGCTCGTTTTGTTCTCATGCTTTGAGTGTAAAAACCAAAACAATAGCTTGTTTTAGAGGGTCAACCATTCCGAAGATTGTGAGACAAGGTCAACCCATAGGTGTGGTTCCACACGTTTATACATGTTCATATTGTGGTAGGAAAGGTAACCTTAGGCGTTTTTGTTTTGATCTTGGAAAAAGTCCTAGGAAGTTTATGTCTAGTGTTCCCTTGGTTCCTAAATCCCCCACACGATGTTTCACATCTATTTGGGTCAGGAAATCACTTTTGGAGGCATTAGATTTTAGACAAGTTAATTCCCGTTTGCTTGTACATGATTCTTCTCTTGCCATATCATATAGATGATTGTGTTTGCATGTTTGTCATATGCTAGTTATGCTTTTTGATATATTTTTGCTAGTGTGTTGACATGTACTTTTTGTATTATATTTTTGTTTTTGGAAAATTTTGAAAAATACAAAATTATTTTATTTTGATAAAATTTTGAAAAATCCAAAAAGATTTTTGCATTTTGTTTACACCGTTTATGGATGGACACTTAGGATGACCGAGTCACAATTTCATTCCATTTATCCATGTGACTATTTGATAGTGTTTTGAGACAATATATCATGTCATCTTTGTGCTTTATATTGTGTGGAGTTATTAAGATGTAATTAAGTGTTACTTCCTACATGTTTGACTCATGATTTCCTTTATTGAACACATGCACGAATTTGTTTGATTATTGTGCTTGTCTTATCACATGCTGGTTGGGTATTTTCACTTCAATTATGTCTATACAACGAACCATATGTGAAAACGTGACAAGATTGGAATGCATGTAAAAACCGTTTGGTGTGATTGTGTGGTATTTTAAAACGAGGAAGGGTTGCAAAAGGTTATCATTTTGCCTTTGTGATTACTAAGCCACCGTCAAATCCGACCTAAAAAATTGAGGAATTTTATTATCCGGGGTCCAAAGAGGTTTAAAACAGCCCAAAAAAATTGAAAGGCAATAAAAGGAAATTCATGCCAAAAAGGGGCCATTAGGTTTTAGCCCTCTAGAAGAAAATATGCCTGAGGGGGTTTGGATGGAATTTAAAATGGGTTTGCACGTCCTTGAAAGTCTTGAAAAGGGGTTAAATAGTTTTGGACGTTATTGTTGTGGAAATCACTTTGACTTTGATTTGTTGATTTTCATAAGACGATGACATCTAAATTCAACAATTTTTACACCTAAGGATACTTTTGATGTTCATTCGTTAGGGGTACACGTATTCATCGTGCACATATGATTGATTGGGTTTATTTACCTATCGAATGTGTTCACACCCACTCATTCCATTTCCATGATTTGGTTATCTTAGTGTAAATTCGTGGTGTGGGTTTTTCGTATCATTATTTTTTCTTTGGAACAATTGAAAAATAAAAAATAATTTGTGGAATTTTTTGAGTTACACCTTTGCATGTGCGTAATTTTATTCATATTTTCTTTGAACTTTTATCGTGACACTCCATGTGCGGTTTGTTTCTTCTTATCTGTCTATTTGCGGACATAATAAAAAAGGGGGCGAACGAATTTTGATTTTATGGGGGAGTTTGCATTATGGGGGAGATTTGATTAGATTGATTGATTTATTCTTATATCATTTTAAACTCGATGTGTCACAAAGGTATTTTTTCTCATGTGTGTAGGTACGATTCTTGATGATTATTGGATTGCCCACTCTGATGAGAAAACCTTTGATGTTTGTTGACGAAGACTTTTGAAAACAAATTGAAGACTTGCAAAATTAGTACCTTTCCATTTTAGGGTTAGTAGGGGATATTAGATTTTTATAAGCATTTTGGGTTTTGATAATTTGAATGTTTTTATTGGGTACCGTCATAGACATAGGTGGAGATTTATACGTACATTATATTCATTATCCATTATCAATTTAGTACATCGTATACCGCTGCACCGTCGAAGAGCATTCAAGAACGTTCAAGCATCAAAGACGGATTTGAATATCAAGTTCTTCAACATTCAAGACTCCGCGAGGTTAATATTGGTAAGGTTGAGTTATAATTTCTTAGCATTTTACTTTAAGTGTTGGGATAGTTTTATCAAATATTTTTCTAAAGATTACTTCTCGGACACCTTTCCTTAGAAAAATCATAACTAATTCATAAAAAATCAGAAAAATAAGAAACTGACGGCCACGCACGTACGTATCTAAATTATCTATAAGCAAGAGTGAAATATCCTTTGATAGGTTATTCAAATGGCTTGTCTATGTCATTATAACGACATAGCTATCTCGCTAGAAGTTGTTGCGCGATGTTATTCAATTGACAATGCCTTTTCGTTCTAGCAACTTAGGTATCTCGTTGGAGCGACACGCCGCCTTAAGTTTTTTATAAATAGGCTTTTCCAACTCCTTTTTTCATAGGAGGGCCTGCATATTTTCAATAGATGAAACTGCTACTGCAGAAACGATTTTTGTCTTCTTCTTTTAGGTTTTAAACCTTTTGTTTTCAATTCACAAAACATCCCATTCTTTTATTGAATTGTTTTGGAACCCTAGATTCAACTTTGTTGAACTTTATTCTTTGTGGGGAGATATCTACAACCGGAGAGATGTGTGCTATTGTGGACGGAGTCTCTATGAAGTTACTCTTGTGGGGAGGATAACCTACACCGTCGAGACTGTGTGTACTTATGGTATAGCTGCGTGTGAACCACTGCTAATTTCTAGCCGTTACTTTGAAGTTTTGACGAAGACACCGTCCATTACTCTTATAGGCGATCAAATTGTATGTAAGTCAATGGTCTTGTAAACTTTTTAAAGTTCTAGAAATTAAAGGTTTTGCCCTTCGGGGATTTTTCCAGAAAATTTGTGTCACATTCTATATTTTATTAATGGTTTGACACACGCACACACGTAGTTGCATGTTTAGGGGATGAATTAATTTGATTTAAGAATAGACTCTAATTAAATAAGGTTTAATTGGAAACTTGCGAATTAATTTAAATCGGTATCACACACCGTAATTTACAAATTGGTATCAGAGCGGGTTACACTAATTTGTTGCGTGATCCTCAATTTTTAAAGGATTTTTTTATACAATTTGACTTCTCACATCGTCAAATTGGTATTAGAGTAGGTTATGCTAATTTATCGCGTATTTTGATTTTTTGCAAAAATTGTGTGATATTGATTTTTTGAAAAATCTTATTTTTGAAATTTTGTCACAATTGTCAATAGAGCACTTGTCTACTTTGATGCCCCCTCATATTTACACAAGTGAAGTTTTAATGATTTAACTATTTTGAATTTGACGTTTGCGAAAAGAATTGAAGTTTTTGAAAAAGAAAATTTTCATTTTAAATCCGCGATGGATCTTTTGTAAACAGTTCAAAATCAAAGAGATTTTTATCGTGAGAAACTTGTTTCTTTGGACTGAGACTTTAATGGTTTAAAATTGTCCAAAAAGTATAGTGATGATAAAGTCCTATTTTTAGAAAAATAATGGGAGGCCTTTAAAAATTCTAGTGTTTGTGTTTGTTCCAAAGAGGATAAAAATATTTTAATCGATGAGATTTTGACACATGAAGAAACTCTTAGGGAAAAGTTTCGATAATTACGGGAGAGAGGGATAACCTTCTAGGTTTGATTGATAATTTGAAGAAGGAGTCCCTCAGATTGGAAGAGTCTAATTCTTTGCTTGAGCTAAAAATTTAAAAGTCAAAAAATGATTTGATAGACTCGAGTAGGTTTGATAGTGATGGTAATGGCTCGTTTTGTTCTCATGCTTTGAATGTAAAGGCCAAAACCATAGTTTGTTTCAGAGGGTTAACCATTCCTAAGGACGTCAAACAAGGTCAACCCATAGGTGTTGTTCCACCCATTTACAGATGTTCATATTATGGTAGGAAAGCTCACCTTAAGCGTTTCTGTTTTGATTGTGGAAAAAATCCTAGGAAGTTTATTTCTAGTGTTCCCTTGGTTCCTAAATCCCCCAAGCGACATGTCACATCTATTTGGGTTAGGAAATCCCTTTTAGAGGCACTAGATTTTAGACAAGTTGATTCTCGTTTGCTTGCACATGATACTTCTCTTGTCATATCATATAGATGATTGTGTTCGCATGTTTGTGCTAGTGTTTTGACATGTACTTTCTGTATTACATTTTTGTTTTTTAAAAATTTTGAAAAAAAAAATTATTTTGATAAAATTTTGAAAAATTCAAAAAGATTTTGTATTTTGTTTACACCGTTTATGGATGGACAATTAGGATGACTGAGTCACAATTTCATTCCATTTATCCATGTGACTATTTGATAGTGTTTTAAGACAATATATCATGTCATCTTTGTGCTTTATAATGTGTGGAGTCATTAAGATGTAATTAAGTGTTACTTCTTACATGTTTGACTCGTGATTTACTTTATTGCACACATGCACGAATTTGTATGATTATTGTGCTTGTCTTATCACATGTTGGTTGGGTGTTTTCAGTTCAATTCTATGTATACAACGATCTATATGCAATAAAACGTGACAAAATTTCTAAAAACCGTTTGGTGAGATAGTGTGGTAATTTAAAACGGGGAAGGGTTGCGAAAGGTTCTCATTTGTCTTTTGGGAATAATATGCCACCGTTAAATCGTACATAAAAAATTGATGAATTTTATTATCCGGGGTCCAAAGAGGTTTAAAAGAGCCCGAAAAAATTGAAAGGTAATAAAAAGAAATTCATGCCAAAAAGGGGCCATTAGGTTTTTGCACCAATTCTCCAATGTTTGAGAATTTAGATTACCTCTAGAAGAAAATATGCTTGAGGGAGTTTGGATGGAATTTAAAACGGATTTGCACGTCCTTGAAAGTCTTGAAAAAGCGTTAAATAGTTTTGGACGTTATTAGTGTGGAAATCACTTTAACTTTGATTTGTTTATTTGCATAAGACGATGTCATCTAAATTCAACACTTTTTACACCAAAGGATAGTTTTGATGTTCATTCGTTAGGGGTACATATATTCATCGTGCACATATGATTTATTGAGTTTATTTACCTATCGAATGTGTTCGCACCCATTCATTCCATTTCCATGATTTGGTTATCTTAGTGTAAATTCATGGTGTGTAATTTTTGTATCATTAGTTTTGCTTTGAAAAAATTGAAAAATAAAAAATAGTTTGCTGAATTTTTTGAGTTCAACCTTTGCATGCACATAGTTTGATTCATATTTGCTATGAACTTTTATTGTGACAGTCCATGTTCTGTTTGTTTCTTCTTATCTGTCTATTTGGGGACATAATAAAAAGGGGAGAACAAATTATGATTTTATGGGGGACTTTGCATTATGGGGGAGATTTGATTAGATTGATTGATTTATTCTTATATCATTTCAAACTTGATGTGTCATGAAGGTATTTACTTTATCTCATGTGTGTAGGTACGTAGAGTGATGATTATTGGATTGCACACCCTGATGAGAAAAGCTTTTAGAGTTGTTGTCGAAGACTATTGAAGAAAAATTTGAAGACTTGCAAAATTAGTAACTTTCCATTTTTGGGTTAATGGGGGATATTAGATTTGTATAGGCATTTGGGGTTTTTTTTATTTTGCATGTTTTTATTTTGTACTGGCATAGGCATAGAGGGATATTTGTAAGGAAATTCTTTTTATTGCCCCTTATTAATTTAGTATGTTGTATATCGCTACACCGTCGAAGAGCATTCAAGAACATTCAAGCATCAAAGACGGATCGGAATGTCAAGTTCCTTAACATTCAAGACTTCGTGAGGTTAATTTTGTTAAGGTTGAGTTTTAATTCCTTTGAAATTCACTTAAAGTGTTGGGATATTTTTAACAAATATTTTTCTAAAGATTTTGTTCTCGGACACCTTTCAGTAGAAAAATCATAACTAATTCATTAAAAATTAGAACCATACGAAACAGGTGGCCACGCGTTCATGTCAAAATTATATACAAGAACGTGTGTAACTCGTTTGATAGGTCATTCAAACAACCTGCCTATGTCATTTAAACAACATAGCTATCTCGCGAGAAGTTGTCGCGCGATTTCATTCAATCGACAATGCCTTTTCGTTCGAGCGACTAAGCTATCTCGTTCGAGTGATGTGCCACCTAATGTTTTTTATAAATTGGCTTTTCCAACTTCGTTTTTCATAAGAAGACCGACATATTTTCAATAGACGAAACTGCTACTGCAGAAATGATTTTTGTCTTCTGCCTTTAGGTTTTAAACCTCTTATTTTCAATTGACAAAACATCCCAATCTTTTAGTGAATTGTTTTGGAACCCTAGATTCAACTTTGTTGAACTTTATTATTTGTGGGGAGATATCTAAAATCGGAGAGCTGCGTGCTATTGTGGACGGAATCTCTACGAAGTTACTCTTCTGGGGAGGATAACCTACACCGTGAAGACTGTGTGTCTAGGACTACGTGACCATGTGGTATAGCTGCGTGTGAAGCACTGATTATATATAGCCATTACTTTGAAGGTTTGACGAAGGCACCGTGCATTACTCTTATATGCGATCAAGTTTTATGTAAGTCAATGGTCTTGTAAACTTTTCAAAGTTCTAGAAATAAAAGGTTTTCCCTTCGGGGATTTTTTTAGAAAATTTGTGTCGCATGCTATATTTTATTTATGGTTTGACACACGCCCACACGTAGTTGCATGTTTAGGGGCTGAATTAATTTGGTTTAAAAATAGAGTCTAATTAAATATGATTTAATTGAAAACTTCCGAATTAATTTAAATCGCTATCCCTCACCGTATTTTATAAATTTGTATCAGAGCAGGTTACGCTAATTTATTGCGTGATCCTGAATTTTTCAAGGATTTTTTTTATACAATTTGACTTCTCACATCGTCAAATTGGTATCAGAGCAAAATTACACGAATTTATCACGTATTCCTATTTTTCGCAAAAAATTTGCGATATTGATTTTTTTGAAAAATCTGATTTTTGAAATTTGGTCGCAATTTTCAATGGTGCACTTGTCTAGTTTGATGCCCCCTCCTATTGACACAATTAAAAGTTTTAATGATTTAAATAGTTTGAATTTGATGTTTACGAAAAGAATTGAAGTTTTGGAAAAAGAAAATTCTAGTTTTAAATCCGCGATGGATCTTTTACAAACGGTTCAAAATCAAAGAGATTTTTATCGTGAGAAACTTGTTTCTTTGGGCCGAGACTTTAATGACTTTAAATTTTCCCAAAAGGAGAGTGATGATAGAGTCCTATTTTTAGAAAAAGAATTGGAGGACTTTAAAAATTCTAGTGCTTGTGCTTGTGTTTGTGCTAAAGAGGATAAAAATATTTTAATCAATGAGTTTGTGGCACGTGAAGGGACTCTTAGGGAAAAGTTTTCTTTAATTGAGGGGGGAGAGAGATAACCTTCTAGGTTTTATTGATAATTTGAAGAAGGAACCCCTGAGATTCGAAGAGTCTAATTCTTTGCTTGAGTCAAAAATTTTGAAGTTAAAAAATAATTGTACAGACTCAAGTAGGTTTGATAGTGATGATAATGGCTCGTTTTGTTCTCATGCTTCAAGTGTAAAAGCCAAAACTATAGTTTGTTTTAGAGGGTTAGCCATTCCTAAGGACGTCAGACAGGGTCAATCCATAGGTGTCGTTCCACCTACTTACACATGTTCATATTATGGTAGGAAAGGTCAACTTAGGCATTTTTGTTTTGATGTGGGAAAAAGTCCTAGGAAGTTTATGTCTAGTATTCCCTTAGTTCCTAAATCCCCCACACGACTTTTCACATCTATTTGGGTAAGGAAATCACTTTAGAGGCACTAGATTTCAGACAAGTTGATTCCCTTTTGGTTGCACATTATTCTTCTCTTTCCATATCATATAGATGATTGTGTTTGCTTGTTTCTCATATGTCATTTATGCTTTTTTATATATATTTTTTTGTGTGTTGACATGTACTTTTTGTATTAGACTTTTGTTTCTGAAAAATTTTAAAAAATACAAAAAGATTTTATTTTGATAAATTTTGACAAATCCAAAAATATTTTCGTATTATGTTTACACCGTTTATGGATGGACACTTAGGATGACCGAGTCACGGTTTCATTCCATTTATCCATTTGACTATTTGATAGTGTTTTGAGACAATATATCATGTCATTTTTATGCTTTATAATGTGTGGAGTCATTAATATGTAATTAAGTGTTACTTCTTACATGTTTGACTCATGATTTCCTTTATTGCACACATGCACGAATTTGTTTGATTATTGTTCTTGTCTTATCACATGTTGGTAGAGTGTTTTCACAACAATTCTGTCTACACAACAAACCATATGCGATGAAATGCGACAACATTGGAATGCATGTAAAAACCGTTTGGTGAGATTGTCTGGTATTTTAAAATGGGGAAGGGCTGCGAAAGGTTCTCATTTGGCCTTTGCTAATTCTAAGCCACCGTTAAGTCGGACCTAAAAAATTGAGGAATTTTATAATCTCGGGTCCAAAGAGGTCTAAAAGAGCCCAAAAAAATTGAAAGGCAATAAAAAGAAATTTATGCCAAAAAGGGGCCACTAGGTTTTTACACCAATTCTCCAATATTTGAGAATTTAGATTACCTCTAAAAGAAAATATGCATGAGGGAGTTTGGATGGAATTTAAAACGGGTTTTCACGTCCTTGAAAGTCTTGACAAAACGTTAAATGGTTTTGGACGTTATTGGTGTGGAAATCACTTTGACTTTCATTTGTTGATTTTCATAAGACGATGTCATCTAAATTCAACAATTTTTACACCTAAAGATACTTTTGATGTTCATTAGTTAGGTGTACACGTATTCATCGTGCACATATGATTGATTGAGTTTATTTACCCATCGAATGTGTTCACACCCATTCATTCCATTTCAATGATTTAGTTATCTTAGTGTAAATTCATGCTGTGTGATTTTTGTATCATTATTTTTTCTTTGAAAAAATTGAAAAATCAAAAATAGTTTGTGGAATTTTTTAAGTTACACCTTTGCATGCTCGTAGTTTGATTTATATTTTCTATGAACTTTTATCGTAACACTCCACATTTAGTTTGTTTCTTCTTATCTGTCTATTTGGGGACATAATAAAAAGTGGGAGAACGATTTATATTTTTATGGGGGAGTTTGCATTATGGGGTAGATTTGATTAGATTGATTGATTTATTCTTATATCATTTCAAACTTGATGCGTCACGAAGGTATTTTCTTTATCTCATGTGTATAGGTATAAAGATTGATGATTATTAGCTTGCACACCCTGATGAGGAAAGATTTTTTGATTTGTTGTTGAAGACTTTTGAAGAAAAATTTAAAGACTTGCAAAATTAGTACCTTTCCATTTTTGGGTTGATGGGGGATATTAGATTTGTATAGGCATTTTGGGTTTTGATAATTCGCATGTTTTTATTTTGTACCGGCATAGACATAGGGGGAGATTTGTAAGGACATTATTTGCATTGTTCGTTATCCATTTAGTATGTCGTATACCACTACACTGTCGAAGAGAATTCAAGAACATTCAAGCATCAAAGACGGATCTGAATATCAAGTTCTTCAACATTGAAGACTCCGCGAGGTTAATTTTGGTAAAATTGAGTTTTAATTCCTTAGCATTTTACTTAAAGTGTTGAGATATTTTTATCAGATATTTTTCTAATGATTTTGTTCTCGGACACCTTTCCATAGAAAAATCATAACTAATTCATAAAAAATAGAAAAATACGAAACAGGCATCCACGCGTTCATATCGAAATTATCTACAAGTCCCCGTGAAATCTCGTTTGATAGGTCATTCAAATGACCTGCCTATGTCGTTCAAAAAACATAGCTATCTCGTGAGAAGTTGTCACGCGATGTCTTTTAAACGTAAATGCCTTTTCGTTCGAGCGACTTAGCTCTCTCGTTCGAGCGACGCGCCGCCTTAAGTTTTTTATAAATAGGCTTTTCCAACTCTATTTTTCATAAGAATACCTTGAATATTTTTAATAGACGAAACTACTACTGCATAAACGATTTTTATTTTCTTCTTTTAGGTTTCAAACCTTTTGTTTTCAATTCACAAAGCACCCCAATCTTTTAGTGAATTTTTTTGGAACCCTGGATTCAACTTTGTTGAACTTTATTCTTTATGAGGAGATCTCTACAACCGGAGAGTTGCGTGTTATTGTAGAGGGAGTCTATATGAAGTTACTCTTGTGGGGAAGATAACCTACACCGTGATGACTGCGTGTCTAGGAGTACGTGTCCTTGTGGTATAGCAGCGTGTGAACCACAACTGATATCTAGCCTTTACTTTGAAGGTTTGATGAAGGCACCGTGCGCTACTGTTATAGGCGATCAATTTTTATGTAAGTCAATGGTCTAGTAAACTTTTCAAAGTTCTAAGAATAAAAGTTTTTGCCCTTCGGGAATTTTTCCTGAAAATTTGTATCGCATGCTATATTTTATTTATGGTTTGACACACGCAAATACGTAGTTGCATGTTCAGGGGCTGAATTAATTTGGTTTAAAAATATACACTAATTAAATAAGGTTTAATTGGAAACTTACGAATTAATTTAAATTGCTATCAAAGACCATATTTTACAAATTGGTATCACAGCGGGTTACGCTAATTTAACGTGTGATCCTGGATTTTTCAAGGATTTTTTTTAATACAATTTGACTTCTCAGATCATCAAATTGGTATCAGAGCAGGTTACGCTAATTTATCGGGTATACCTATTTTCTGCAAAAATTGTATGATATTGAGTTTTTTATTAAATTCTAATTTTTGAAATTTTGCCACAATTTTAAATGGAGCACTTGTCTAGTTTGATGCCCCCTCTTATTGACACAAGTCAAAGTTTTAATGATTTAAATAGTTTGAATTTGACGTTTGCGAAAAGAATTGAAGTTTTGGAAAAAGAAATTTTTCATTTTAAATCTGCGATGGATCTTTTGCAAACGGTTCAAAATCAAAGAGACTTTTATCGTGAGAAACTTGTTTCTTTGGACCAAGAATTTAATGATTTAAAATTGTCCAAAAAGGAGAGTTATGATAGAGTCCTATTTTTAGAAAAAGAATTGGAAGACTTTAAAAATTTGAGTGCTTGTGTTTGTGCCAAAGAGGATAAAAATATTTTAATTGATGAGTTTGTGGCACGTGAAGAAACTTTTAGGGAAATGGTTTCTTTAATTGAGGGAGAGCGAGATAACCTTCTAGGTTTGATTGATAATTTAAAGAAGGATTCCCTCAGATTGGAAGAGTCTAATTCTTTACTTGAGTAAAAAATTTTGAAGTTAAAAAATTATTTGACTGACTCGTGTAGGTTTGATAGTGATGGTAATGGCTCGTTTTGTTCTCATGCTTTGAGTGTAAAATCCAAAACCATAGTTTGTTTTAGATGGTCAACCATTCCTAAGGACGTCAGACAAGGTTCACCCATAGTTGTTGTTCTACCCGTTTACACATGTTCATATTATTGTAGGAAAGGTCACCTTAGAGATTTTTGTTTTGATTTTGGAAAAAGTCCTAGGAAGTTTATGTCTAGTATTTCCTTGATTCCTAAATCCCCCACACGATGTTTCACATCTGTTTGGGCTAGGAAATCACTTTTAGAGGCACTAGATTTTAGACAAGTTGATTCCCATTTGCTTGCACATGATTCTTCTCTTGCCATATCATATAGATGATTGTCTTATCACATGTTGATTGGGTGTTTTCAATTCAATTCTATGTATACAACGATCTATATGCGATAAAACATGACAATATTTCTAAAAATCTTTTGGTGAGATTGTGTGGTATTTTAAAACGGGGAAGGGCTGCGAAAGGTTCTCATTTTTCCTTTGTGAATACTAAGCCACCATTAAATTGAACTTAAAAAATTGAGGAATTTTATTACCCGGGGTCCAAAACGGTTAAAAAGAGCCCAAAAAAATTGAATGACAATAAAAAGAAATTCATGCCAAAAAAGGGCCATTAGGTTTTTGCACCAATTCTCCAATGTTTGAGAATTTAGATTACCTATAAAAGAAAATATGCATGAGGGAGTTTGGATGGAATTTAAAACGGGTTTGCACGTCCTTGAAAGTCCTGAAAAAGTGTTAACTAATTTTCGACATTATTGGTGTGGAAATCACTTTGACTTTGATTTGTTGATTTTCATAAGACGATGACATCTAAATTCAAAAAAATTTACACCTAAGGATACTTTTGATGTTCATTCATTAGGGGTACACGTATTCATCGTGCACATATGATTGATTGACTTTATTTACCTATCGAATGTATTCACACCCATTCATTCCATTTCCATGATTTGGTTATCTTAGTGTAAATTCAAGGTGCGTGATTTTTTTATCATTATTTTTTCTCTGAAAAAATTGAAAAACAAAAAATAGTTTTTGGAATTTTTTGAGTTACACATTTGCATGCGCGTAGTTTGATTCATATTTGCTATGGACTTTTTATCGTGACACTCCATGTTCAGTTTGTTTCTTCTTATCTGTCTATTTGAGGACATAATAAAAAGGGGGAGAACGAATTATGATTTTATAAGGGAGTTTGCATTATGGGGAGATTTGATTACATAGATTGATTTATTCTTATATCATTTCAAACTTGATGTGTCATGAAGGTATTTTATTTATCTCATGTGTGTAGGTACGAAGATTGATGATTATTGGATTGCACAACCTGATGTGAAAAGCTTTGAGATTTGTTGTTGAAGACTTTTGAAGAAAAAATTGAAGACTTGCAAAATTAGTACCTTTCCATTTTGGGGTTCATGGGGGATATTAGATTTGTATAGGAATTTTGGGTTTTGATAATTCGCATGTTTTTATTTTGTACTGGATTATCCGTTATCAATTTAGTATGTCGCATACCTCTACACCCTCAAAGAGCATTCAATAGCATTCAAGCATCAAAGACGGATCCGAATATCAAGTTCTTCAACAATCAACACTCCGCGAGGTTAATTTTCGTAAGGTTGAGTTTTAGTTTCTCAGCCTTTCCCTTAAAGTGTTGGTATAATTTTATCAAATATTTTTCTAAAGATTTTGTTTTCGGACACCTTTCTATAGACAAATCATCGCTAATTCATTAAAAATAAAAATAAAAACCGAAACTGGCGGCTACACGTTCGTGTCAAATTTATCTATAAGTACGCATGGAATCTCATTTGATAGGTCATTCAAATGACCTGCTTATGTCGTTCAAACGACTTAGTTATCTCACGAGAAGTTGTCATGCAATGTCGTTCAAATGGAAATGCCTTTTCGCTCGAGCGACCTAGCTATCTCGTTCGAGCAATGCACCACCTTAAGTTTTTATAAATAGGCTTTTTCACCTCTGTTTTTCATAAGAAGACCTGCATATTTTCACCTCTGTTTTTTTCTTCTTCTTTTAGCTTTTAAACCTTTTGTTTTCAATTCACAAAACATCCCAATCTTTTAGTGATTTGTTTTGGAACCCTAGATTCAACTTTGTTGAACTTTATTTGTTGTGGGGAGATCTCTATAACCAGAGAGCTGCGTGCTACTGTGGAGTGAGTTTCTATGAAGTTACTCTTTTGGGGAGGATAACCTACACCGTGAAGACTGCGTGTCTAGGACTGCGTGTTTGATGAAGGAACCGTGCGTTACTCTTATAGGCGATCAAGTTGTATGTAAGTCAATGGCTTGTAAACTTTTCAATATTCTAGAAATAAAAGGTTTAGCTCTTCCGGGATTTTTCCTAAAAATTTGTGTCGCATGCTATATTTTTTTTATTGTTTGACACACGCACACACGTAGTTGGATGCTAAGGGGCTGAATTAATTTGGTTTAAAAATAGACTCTAATTAAATAAGGTTTAATTGGAAACTTGCAAATTAATTTAAATATGTATCACGCACCGTATTTTACCACTTAGAATTGGCAGCCGTTGTTTTTGCCTTGAAAATTTGGATATGCTACCGATACGGAGAAGAATTTTATGTTTTCTCTGATCATTAAAGCCTCAAGTACATATTCACCCAGAAGGATCTTAATCATCGCTAACGAAGATCGATAGAATTCATAGAAGATTGTAAATTTAATTTACTCAACCATCTAGGCAAAGGTAATGTAGTTGTCAGTGTTTTAAGACGTAAAAAACATGCAAGCCTTCACAATATGTTTATATTTCTGGAAACTATTGGAGATTTTAATTTACAACAAAATCCTTTAAACACCCACATCTCGTTACATAATATTATTATTCATCCCCGTCTTCACTAGAAAATCAAAGATCTTTAAGATCAAAATGAGTTCATATTTTCTCAGAAAAAGAAAATTCAAAACAACAACTCTTAACCATATTGGACCTTATATCCAGTACGCGGAATGATGTTCAAAAATTGGGTATCGGTTCCTTTAATCCTAACACTTAGAGAAGAGATTCTACATGAATCTCATCATTCCAAATTTATAATACAGCCCGGTAGCAAAAAAAATGTACCAAAATCTTAAGCAACAGTATTTGTGGCCTGGTACGAAAAAGGATATTGTACACTTCGTATCCAAGTGTCTAACCTGTCAACAAGTGAAAATTGAACACCAACATCCTAGCAGGTTACTCCAACCACTCCCTATTCCAGAATGGAAGTGGGACCATATCACTATGGATTTTGTCAGGAGACTACCCCGCACAATTCACGGTTTTAATTCAATTTGGGTTATCGTTGACCATCTTACAAAATCTTCTCATTTTCTATAGTCAAATCACAGAATCCTTTCAACAACTGAGTAAACTTTACATCAAAGAAATCATATGATTACATGGTCTACCTATTTCTATTGTATCCAATTAAGACCCCAGAATCATAGGAAAATTCTGGTAAACATTACAAACAGCTTTAGGAATAAAACTCTACTTAAGTACATATTT
Source organism: Sambucus nigra (assembly GCA_949130495.1). Taxonomy (NCBI): domain Eukaryota; kingdom Viridiplantae; phylum Streptophyta; class Magnoliopsida; order Dipsacales; family Adoxaceae; genus Sambucus; species Sambucus nigra. The sequence goes on from OX422219.1 coordinate 229,121,867, forward strand.
TCACCCACAAACTGATGGTCAATAAGGACTAGTAATTTAAACCCCAAAGGATATGCTACGAGCATGTACATTAGATTTTTTAGGAACATGGAACCAACATCTTTCCTTAATCGAATTATCCTATAACAATAGTTATCAAACCAGCATTTAAACTACACCTTATGAAGCATTATACGACCGCCCTTGTTATTCACCACTATGTTGGAACTAATCTGTTGAAAATCATTTTCTTAGACTCCAAATTATCACCGAAACTACAGAAAAGATATGCCTTATTCAGGAAAGATTACACGTAACCTAGAGCCGACAAAAGAGTTACACCGACACCAGATGAAAACCCTTGGAATTCCAAACTAACAACCAAGTATTCTTATGAGTATTCCCCCATAAAGGAATAACATGCTATGGAATCAAAGGTAAACTATCACCTTGTTATATAGGCCTCTTCAAAATTTTAGAAAGTATTGGTCTAGTAGCTTATCGTTTGGACTTACCTTCAAAGCTTTCTCATCTTCACGTTGTGTTCCACGTATCGCAATTACAAAAATACATTCCTGATGCCAAATATATCATTACCTGGAAACATATCAACATTAAACCTAACCATGAAATTTAAAGAAGTTCCAATTCAAATTTTGGATCGACAAGAGAAAGTTCTCCGACATAAAACCATACCCTTAGAAAATGTTCTTTGACAACATCATGGAATTGAAGAAGCAACCTAGGAAACGGAGAGTAAAATGCTCCTGCACTTTTTACAAGTAATTTCGAGAAAGAAATTTTCTCTTGGTAGGAAGAATGTAACAAACCACTCTTAATTACTCAATAGCCCTAGTATTTTAATAAATTCCAAATAACAACCCTATATTTTCTTAAATTACCAAAATACCCTTATACTAAAAATCATTTTAATTGACATATTCCTATGCCTGCTACATCTTAGCTTTTCACTAAAATTGTACCTAAGGATCTATACTATTCAAAAATTACCAAATTTAACTTCTTAAGTTTGTAAAATTACACAAAGCCCCTAAACTTTAATTAAATACCTTTTAGTCCTTAAACTATACATAAAAACTCTTCAAGGACCCAACCTAAAACTAGAACTTGTTTACACTTTTCACTCAGTGACATGGAACTTGTTGGTTGAACAACATGGATTGTACCATGTGCTTTATAAGTGATACTCGTTTAAGCCTTCAAGAAGTTAAACTTGGAACTTGTGAACCATTACCCAAATCTCACCTCCAACTCCACCAATTAACTCCCCTGACTCAACCCTATATATACCCTCTTCTCCCTCCAATCTAATTCACATAAGTTGAGAGAAATCCCAATGTAAAGTTTGAGAGTTTTTGGCATTTCTATTATTTTATGTGTGATTGTTTAATTTTCCATTACTATTACGCTTCTTCATGTTCTTACAATGTATAAATATGTTTACATCAGATATTTAATGTGTATATACTGTATGGGGGCTTAAACTCATAAAACTCCATTAAAGCTCATAGCTCCAATGGTGAATTTCCATTCCCTAACTTTGAACTAGTTTCAAAGTGGGGAAAGTAAAGCGTAAGTTATTAGGATCTTATATGTGTGCTTAATTTAAAAATGAACCCCATTTGATACACTAAATTCAAATATGATGTCTTCGACCAAAAAAAAATCAGAAAATAAATTCTCAGTATTCACTCCACCAAAATTCTTCAAACCACGTTTAATCAAATTCCATTTTCAATGAAGAACAACACCATTATAATTATAGAACCAAAATCATAACTTTTAAACAGATTCAAAATGTCAAAATTCTATGAGTTTTTCTAAAAGAACAACATCTTGATTTACACCACCAAAATCCTTGAAACTGGAATAGCGGATTCGTATTTGAATCCTAAACAACATTTATTTAGAAATCATGTTAAAATGATTCCTAAAATGGCTGGAAATCGAGGACATTGATAAATACTAAAGTCAAATTTCGAAGGTTGAATGCTAGTGAAGCTCACGCGCGAGAGTGCTAGTCAAACAAGGCGTGTCCACACTGCGATCTCGCGCATGAGAGCACCTTCCCAATCAGAACTTTCTGATTTTTTTTCCAATATTTTTATTTTTTTATTCTGAATAAAGTGATATATAATAACTCCATATTTGGATTTCAGGAAATCATTTTCCATAAAAATCAGTTTTGAAGGTTTAAATTCAAGTTTCATAAATTATAATTAAAACCCTGCTAATTTTACAAAGTATTCAAATCAACCCCTGAATTTTTCCACAAGTACTTAAGCATAATTAAACCTAAATTGTCTCTTATCACCACACCTAATTCCCAATAAATAAAGTTTAAATAAATTATTAATAAATTTTTGAAATTTAACTTTAAACCTATTTTAAATATTATGAAGTGAAATGGATACATAAATTTTCTTTTACTACATTTTCATTCACTTTATTTTAATATGTATATAACATACTTACATTTGTTATGCTTTCAGACTACCCAGTCTACCCGTAAAATAGTCGAACATCAACCGAAAATTAAAATACCCAAAGTAAGTGATTTATATTTCAATATTAATCATTTGAACTTTTGTCTTTCAAAGTCATGATTATTATATCACCTTGTAATATTGTTGAACTCTCAATTTTATACGAAACTCTTTCAACTAGTTCAAATAGTCCCCATATTAGTGATTCTTTCGATATCTACCGGTTCGATTATTTCTAAGCCCTGAACCCTAAACCACTTGACCAGATGTTGTTAATTGCATTGAACCTTGCAATTCAATTTTTATTACAAATGAAATCTTCAGTAGCATACCCTATAATCCAGGGATTAGACCCGATAGCCCCCCGGTAAATCTAATTGGCATGAAGGACTCAGATGTTGAGTGCCTTATTATTACATTTACTTTACGTATGAGTGCCGCTCTAGCTAAGCGTGGCAAGTTATTTGGTTATTCTCTAATTATTTGGATTTACTTGTTCAAGAAAAAATTATGTCTTAAATGATATTATCATGGTATGCCTGCACTATTAAAACTTGATAACCGATAATTTATGGGTTATCAAGTTATTGATGGACCAAGTTATTTTAACCTGGTATTTTATAATCTGGTTATCTTCATCATATTGTTGATTTACATATCAAAAGCGTCAGTATACCCCTAAACGCCTTATGATATTTCATCTTGTTTCAATATGTAGGAAATCAAAATATTACTAACACTCCATAGTCTTGTTATCATTAACATCTTGTATAGAAATAAAAATTATCTACTTAGCATGTTTGCTTAATTGTTTTCCTTCCAGATGGAAAATGAACCTGAAGACGATCAATTACTACCCGACCCTTTGAACTTCTATTCATTTTTACCCCCGTCAATATTCGTTGTTACATACGTGTAGGAAAAGCCTCATTGGAATATCTATATCAAAACCTATCAGATCTTATAAACTACCAGTGTTCCTCAATGCTTTATGTTTACGTATGCCAAAAATTAATAAAATGTATTTCTTTTATTTACCAGACTTTACTATGTAATAAGATTCCAGTCATCTCCTAAATAAAAGCCTTTTTATTTCCACTATATTAATTATAATCCTATCTGTGTTAATATTATAGTTAGTTTATCCATCTACGTTCAAGGATGCAATAATATGGTGCACATAGTCGGCGGTGTAGAGCTCGTTGAAGTATGCAGTTATTGGATGATTCCCAGAAAAGATAAAGGAATAAGGAACATGTCAATAAATGAGTTGTGTGGTGAAACGTGTTAATAAAACCTAACTTGAATGAATTAATAAAACATCCGGTAAAGGTGAAATGGAGAAGTAAATGCGTAATTCTATTAATGTCCATAAAGTAAGAAAAGGCAAAGTAAGTGGGAAAATGGGTGGTTAAGCAACCTCAATGGTTAGACCCATAATTAACACAAGAATGTGTTGTAAAAGGTTTTCAAAGGATAAATAAGTATTTTCTAACACTTTGAATTCGTGTGTTGAGAGGGTGGTTTTCAACAAAAATACTAATGCGTATCGGTTAAAATAAAAAGGATAATTTTGACAAAGAGATGGTTTTCGATAAAAGTTAGTGTATTGGTTTCAAATACCTAACCAGGTGTGTTAAATAAAGTGAGAAGTGATAAAATGAGAAAAAGGGAGTCTTTCAAAAGATTAAGGTAAATTAATTTGGATAAATACGATTTTTTGGAATTAAACAGTTACATGCATAAAGTATACATATATGTATGGTGATATATATACAAGGTATTTTCATGTGCACATAGGATAGCGTGTTAGAGTCTTCTTTTTGTCGTTCGCTTGTATACTGCATTTGTGTGTTTATCACTGAGCATTTGGCTCACTCCCTTGCTTTGTTACATCAGGTTTGGAGCGAGTTCGTATTTTGAGAGTGTTATAGACATAAGTTATCTATTTATATTACGTTAGAAGCTTTGTATTCTTGGGGGTGCTCCCCATGAGTCCCTCACATAGCTTAATTTTAAATTTAATTCGCATGCTAAACAAGTGAAATGTCAATTAAATATAAAACTAGACTTGCAACATTATATAGGTTATTTCATTACAATTCATACCTAACGCTCAGGTCGGACCAGAATGACTACGGGTAACCCATAAATTCGGGTCGAGGCATTACACATGATATCAGAGCTCTAGGTTCAAGGTTCCTTTAGCGAGTGACGTGGTGAGGTTGGTATTGGATCTTTCTATGTCGATGTTTTTTTGGGCCAGACATACTAGTTTGGTGATAGTTTAGTTCGTATCCTCAATGGTAAAGTCAAAGAGCTTAACACGACAAGTCAGTTAGTGTCAAGAGGCACGGGAGTAAGTTGATAGTTATTAATTGCTTATGCCCTTTTGATTACAATTTTTATTAATTTACGAGTGTCCTTGTGATCCAATAGTTGTGGTGTAAGGTGCTTATGTTTAATAGTTAATGGCGTAGAATCCCCTAATACGTTCATAGAGTGAGATGATGACCAATAGGAAAGGGGAACAAGTTTTATATAGTCATTGGTAGAGGTTGATGGTTAGGGTGTCATAACAAAGCACCGATGATTGGTAATTAGAAAGCATATAGAATTTACGTGTGGCGCCTATGGGAAGTTAACACCAGTAATGTGATTAGGCAAATTCGATCCTTGGGGTGATACGTACTTAACGATAGTTTGGTGAACATATGAAGTTGTGTAGGCCAATAGTAGGAACACCATGATACTTTCTGTGGTATGTGTTGTGTGATAACTTTGATGATGAGAGTAGCCTTGGTAGTGATAACAGTGGGTAGTGTTCTTTTTGACCTAGATGTAAAGGGTATATATTTCATATATAGAGGTCAGATGGCTGACTGTCATTCATAAGTATTGATTTTGTGGTGAGAACGTATTGGGTTCCTCAATTAAGGACTTGGGTTTAGTATATTTTGATTATAATGTGGTATTGAGGAATAAGATCCCGTATGACGTCTGCAGTGTAGGCCTTAGTATCTATAGGCAATACCCGGCGTCCTATATCCTACCAATTTATATATAGTCATGTCAACATGTATATTAACACATGGTGTGATGTTTACATAGTGATAAAATTTATTTATCATGGTTGAACATTCATTGAGGATTAGCTGAGGTAGTCCTTGAGGTTTATAAGCAGTAGGCAATGTCTTGTATCCTACCATAATCCATAGTAGCATTGATTGTGGCTTGTACGTGCATTATAGTCACAACCACTTGGAGGAAAGATAATATTATTACCTACGTGAAGTGGTTCATTTTAGTCACCGAGGAAATGGCTAGGTGCAACGTAACCTTCCTGCAAGAGTAGCTCATAAACCATATGAGATGCTCATAGGACAAATTGTCTATGGCGTCATTGAGGATAAAGATCGAACATTGTGACTCCATGAGGTATTTGATGGTTAAGGTTCACTATAGATAGAACATCGTATACTAGTGTCTTTACGAGCATCGAGTAATTTCAAGAAAGGTGTTGAAAGGCTTATAGAGCACACCTATAACGATAAAGTCATGGATGATGAAATGTTGTTAGGTTTGGGACTTTTACATGAGATGTATTTGGTGTCCTTATGAGAGAAATTAAGTTTAGTGGAAAGAGGTAGTAGCATCGTAGTAATGATTGTGTTGAGGGTCAGATGATTATCCGAAATTATTGGTCGTGTAGCATACGTGTCGGGTGTGTCTTGTCAAATCCACACAGGTAGGTAGTGTAATATCTAAGATAGGGTGCATATTGCGTCATTATAGGAGTGATATTTAGATTTCATGGAATGACTAGTATGGGTGTGGTGGTATTCATTTTAAGGATGTACTAGGAAATGTATTCGACACTTAGAGTGATGACACCATGTAGAGGTCTGGAGATGGAAATCAAGGTGGGGTAACATTGATACATGATGATAATGTCACCATGTGTCGTCGGTATATGCTAGGGTATCCTTAGAAATGGAAGGACTAGCTCTTAGCACATCTTGACAAGACGATATGGATTAGAATATCTAGTCATATGTGATATTTTCTACCCTTAGAATGCCAATTGTGGCGAGTGTGGTCACCACATAAATTTTGTGCGGGTAAAAATCGAAAGTAAGCTTGGTGGCAATATCGTGTGGTCAAAGGACATGGTAAGGTGAGTGTCTTGACTAAACTTAGTAATGGAAGTTTATGATTTTGATCGTGATATGATAAGGCAGATAATAACCTAGGTATAATAGGTTGGTGAAATCATCACCAATAATTGGACAAGGTCAATGTAGACAAGGGCGTGAGGTATCCGCCAATCGGAATAGTTCATGTATGCCAAGGATGTGAAGGGTAGGGTTTTATTCCCAAGGAGGGAAGTAGGACATTGACTTCCTAGATGACTACCGATTAGTATATTGCTTTCGCGCTGCAAGAATGAATGGTTGTGATTCGATTCGTTATGGATAGTGACCCAAGCTAGGGTATGTGGCTAAAAATTGTGTTCGGTCAGAACATCAGAAATGAGTGATGTGATTTCAAGCATATGGCGGAGGTTAGCTTTCCTAAATCATAGTCGGACGCTCATGGGAAAAATTTATCAGGATAGCTGCTTGTTCCTTATAACTCTCGTGTTGATTTTGATGTCGATAAATGAGGGGTTGGTATTGTCACTTATATCGTGACTTGGATTGGTGGCTCGGGATGAAAATACTGGGATGATGACTTGAGGATACAGTACAGTATTGGAATTGAGGAAAACTTTGCATACAATGTTGCCTTGCCACGTTGGGTGGATTAGAGCGAGTACTTAAAGGTGACACACCTGGGGTGGATCTAGGTTCATCAGAGTGACACGACAAAAGGTGAAAGTCGGGCACACGGTGATGACTTGATAAGAATATTATTCCTTAGAGTGAGATAATAGAATAGTATGGTTATTGGCAAACTCATACGAGCTTTAGAGTCAAGATATCTTGAGATTTTTATGGGACACAAGGCGTGAAGTCCTAAGATGGAATTGACCTTGGTGATGAATACTATGATTAGTTGTATTATGATTCACGTTAGGTGAATGTCAATTACCACTACACCAAATCTGCCTAATTGTCACAGTCATTGACCTTGACAAGTTCAACTTGTCAAGGTCAATGATCGTGACAATTCGGGGAGAGATCCCTTTTTTTGTCATGGACGTGTCACAATCATTGACCATGACAAGGTCGTTAGAATTGTCACGGCGTGTCATGGTCCCTGACTGTGACAAATTTAGTCACGGTTAATAACCGTGACAAAGCCTTGACCCTTTTTAAAAAAATTATCACGGTCATTGACCGTGATAATTCTGGGTAGAATTTAAAAAAATCTGATGGCCAGTATGGCCACTGTCACTGCCCAGCAGTATATTTGTACCTGTTATAGCAATGTTGTACATGTTCAAACATCATATATCCAAATAAATTAGAGATAATGCAAATATACATTCAAAATAGAAACTATTTAAGAAGAAACAACATCACCATCAATTATCTCAAATCTACAAACTATTTAGCTGGGAAAGAGATTTTGTACCGCGACGCTCGGGGACACCTCCTTATCCTTCCCTTCTCGTCCGAAGAGCCACATAAGTATTGAGCCTATGTGGCCTACCCCAAGGGCCACTCCATGTCCCCTGAAATAAAATAAAGTAAAATTAGTATCCGCTAACTTGAAATATAAATCTAAATCAAAATCGAAATCGAAATTGAAATTGAAATATTCATATAAATATAAATATAAATACATTACCTGTAGTTCCACCCAAACAGCTAACTTGAGCTCATATGGTACCTCCTTCTAACTAATGTACCTGGGGAAATCGTGTCAAATATAATTCCCTTCATATTTGAACACTAAGAAATGCCATAATCCTATGGAGTTATGCTCTGCAAATTCCTTCCAACCGTTGTGTAGCCAAAAATCACCAGTTGAAGTTGTCAATTCCACCTTCCATATTTTCCCATGTTTTGCTAGAGGTTCCAAGTGGTGGAATTGACAACTTCAACTGGTGATGTTTGGCTACCCAACGGTTGGGAGGAATTTGCAGAGCATCACTCCATAGGATTATGGCATTTCTTAGTGTTCGGATAGACGAAGAGATTCAGTCTCCTCTTCAAAAATAGGGCACCCCAAATAACTATGTACTAATCACCTATTAAAGGTAAGAAGCATATATTCATGGATTAGTATAAAAAAAACTTAGATGTAGTTGGAATATTTATGTATTAATCTCCTCTCCACACACGCACACTACACAAGAGTGAAAATGATAAAGTGCAAATCAATTAAAAGCATTAAAACGGATGCTTTGGTACAAATTGGAATATTTATTACAAATTGAAAAATTGTTTGAAATTCGGGTTATCATAAAAAATGGATTGATATTCGGTAGGAGCAACCAAGTCATCCACACTACTATTTAGACGTTTTAGAGCGTGTTGGACAATTGACCACGTCTCGTTGTTGATATACTCCGAGTAAAATGAAATGCACAAACAAATGGCTCATCGCTCACTTGGTCGTTGCTCTTCAACTTGGAAAAGTCAACCATGATCAAATTGGTGACAGGATCAACTTTACAAGCATTTTTATCCTCAACTCTTACCTAGTCACAGTAAAATACAACCTCTTTGAAGCTTATATAATCCAATTAAAATATATTTTGGATTACACCATAGTAAGTCATTTCAGCTTCGACGAGGTTTTTATCTTTTATGCTCGCTCAAAAGAAAGGAAGAGCCTTGTATGAAATTCTCGAGTTCTATACATTTGTACTTTCCTCGTACACTTTAGCACCAAAAATGTAACCATTCAATCGATACTTTTTGTACTCTTGTGCCACGAACAAGGGTCCAGTGGCTAGACGAGCAATCCTTGATGTCGCATCACCCGTCTTTAGGAGATGATAATATAGATAAATTAATTATATTAGTGGTAAAATTTGAGTGTAATGTAATGTTATATAACGACTATTTTCATTATAATTTCCTCTTGTGTCAACCACAGCCAAAATTTGTTGTCTGATTTTACCATTGTTTTTCATCTTTGATTGTTCTCACAGGCTTCATATTTTCTGCATATTACAAAATTAATCATGTATAAACTAATTTAAAATAATGTTAAACATTATTATAATTGAAACTTACTTTTTCCATTCTTCGACATCTTCATGTGTGTCAAATAGATAACGAGCTACTTGTTCATGTTGCAAACTCGTTAATTTCACTCGTTTTCCCATCACATGACCCCCATCATCGACGAACTCCTCAGTGTCATCAATGCTAGTCAAGTCAGGCATATATTCCCAAGTATATATTAATGACTCCACGGTGATGTATTCCTCTGCAATTGATCCTGTAATGTATCGCATATTCTTGACATAATCTTTAAAAACTTTCATCAATCTTTCAAACGGATACATCCACCGATATCTAACTGGACCACAAAGAAGTTCCTCGTCACATAGGTGTACCAACAAGTGAACACTTATGCCAAAGAATGCTGGGGGAAAGTACTTCTCCAATACATAAATCACTTTGGTCACTGCCAATGTTGCGCCCACTATGTGTTCTCGATTGACTACCTTCTCACACAAGAGGGAGAAGGTAATACTAAGAATATTATACAGAAATATTATACAGAAATTATACAGTCTCAAACTGTCCAAATGGGAAAATTTGAGAGATCTCATTACGGGGGTAATGACTCTCGAACGGGTCTAAGAGCTATTGAATGCGTACGCATAAGAACTAAACGGCTAGTATCTATGCGCACTATATTTAATTTCAAGTATTTTTCATTTAATTATCATACTATATATATATTGTTCGATATACAAAGTAATTTTCAAAAAAAGTTGAAAAATCCTACCCCCATATGGACAATAATCCAGTGGTCATGCCACTTTTAAAACTAACCAACCCAACATTTACTAAACAAAATAATCCAACAGCAATGTCAACAATAAATGTGCATCCCGTACTCCTTCTAATTCATCTACTCAATTAATTCATTTCATCAATTAAACTAACAATTAAAGTATACAATTATTAATTTACTAGTTTACAATGAGGGGCAACCCTACTTTCATATGAAATGGGCACTAATTATTAATTTACTTTCATCTAAAACTATACAATTAAAATTACAATTAAAGTTATACAATTTATTAATTAAAGCCATACAATTGTTAACATTGCCCCACCACACACACACACACACACCCCACACACCCACCACCACCACCCCACTCCCTGCCCCCTCCCCCCGCCACAGACACATGCACACAGCTGCACACACACACCCCACCCCCACCCCCATCCCCACCCCCACCACCCCACCCCCACCCCATCCATCCACCACACACCACCACACACATATATACACACATACACATATATATACACATACATATACACACATATATACACACATACACATACACATACATATAGAAATGAAAGAGAAAGAGAGGAAAAAAACATACCTTAGAGAGAGAGAGAGAGACATATGAAATCGCTTAGAGAGAGAAAGAGAGAGAGGGAAAACCAATTAAAACGGTGGAAAAAAGATGCCTAGGGCTTTTTTTACTGAATACATTTTCACGGTCGTGTCAAGGTCCTTGACCGTGACAATTATTTTAAGAATTATCATGGTCATTGACCGTGACAAGTCCGTGAAAACTACATTTGTCACAGCCCTGTTACGGTCAATGACCGTGACAATTCTATGTCACGGTCTTTTCATGGTCAATGACCGTGACACAAAACGCGTGTTTGTTATCACGGTCAATGACCGTGACAAGGGTGGCCGGCTGAAAGGTAACATTTTGGCCATTTTGGTGTAGTGTACTACAGAGGATTTGCCTTTGGAGGCACCGGCATGCCTTGGGTCCTAGTGTAGGTGGTGATAGAAATTTTTTGGACATGATCATTAAGTGAGTGGAGGCTTCGAGTCGATTAGGTGAAGTTCATGGTTGGCGGGATAGTGATAATTGAGCATGTTTATTATTTGGTTACAAACTCCGTATGGAGTCATGTAGGGCGACCTTAGTGTTGAGAACTTCTATGGTTTTTTCTGGGAGGATTTCTATGGCTTAGAATAGAAGTTAGTGAACCCCATACGCTTAAGGATTAATGGATCGATAATTTCGAGGATGAAATTCCCCAAGGAGAGAAGTTTGCAATACCCTATTCCGATAACTCAATTAAATTTTATATAAATTATAAGGATGTGACGTTAACGGTAATTATAGAGGAATTATGAGTCAAAATTAAAGAAAAATAAAACGGAATGAAAAAGGAGTCCTTATAAAGACATCCCCATGTCATTAGAAATGAGACGGACATATCGCACTATGGTCACGCGATACAGGGATTCAAATGAGATGTTTCTGCATAATAGTTCCAGGTCACACAAAGGTCGTGCGAAGCCAAAGTTCTAATGAGGCAGAGATGTCGTTCGAGCGAGACGGGATTGTTGTTCGAACAACGTTTCTTAAGAATTTTTAATCAAATTTCCCTTGTGCGCTGTCATAATTCTGGCCCTTCATTTGGTATGTTTTCAAGCCCAGATCAACCAAGATTGGACAAAACGAGGATTTAAGGTTTTGGGGAATTTTATTAAGGCTAGTTTGGCCATTTTATTGGGAGAAAAATGAAAGAAAAAATAGAGAGAGAGAGAGAGAGAGAGAGAGAGAGAATGGTGGTCTTCCACCATGGGAGGGCTTCTCCCACCACTCCTCCACCATTCCTCCACCATTATACCACAACAAAACACCATTTTGTTAATGTATTCCACCACTTTTGAAGTATTTACATCCATTTCCACCATTCTTGAAGAAGAGCTACGAATTTTGAAGTTGTTGTTTTGATTTTTGGAGAAGAAGAAGATGGAACTTCTATGGAGTTTGAAGTGGGTTTTTCTTGGAAGCTTAAATGGAGCACAAATGGAGCATTTTGTAGGATGCTTTTGGTAACCCATTGAGGCCACCTTTAGAGGTGAGGGTTGTTCCTCCTACACCAACATTTCTACCACCATTGAAGCCTTTAGAGGTGGGAAAACCTTACGCTTAGTATTAAGACTCTATTTTGCATAATTTCATCATGTAGTTAGATTACATGAGTAGGGTGCATTTGATTAAAATAATGAAATTGATGTGTAAAAATAATAAACATTTTTTTGTGGAATAAAAATAAAGTATGAATAAATATTTCAAGGTTTTGAAATACTAAAAGTTGGTATTTTATTAAAGTGGTGTAAAAAGAATGATGTTAAACATTTTATTAAATAAAATATTTTGAAATAATGATTTATTTTGTCAATCATTGGTGAAATAATGTTTCTTGCAAAAGTGAAGATTTTAAGAAAAATGGACATTTGTTGAGTCTGAAGAAATTAAATGTATTTTACAGTTTGAAAGTGTGTTTTTGCAAGTATGATGAATTTCTAGAATGAGAAATATGTTTAACCCATACAATAGGATTTTAAGGTTTAAGATTTATCTTCTCATGCATATAAACTTATAGTATTTGTATAATGAATGTATAAACAAGTTTAAAGAAGATTTTTTTGGGTTTAAGCATGGGATTAGAAAAGTATAAATCCTTCTCTTCAAATTGTGTGAAAAAGGGGTTAAAAGTGTAATAAGTATAAATTTGTAAGACTACATGTGTGTATAAAAAGAAATGGCATTTTCTCAGAAAATTACTCTTTAACTGTAACTAGATTTCTTGAATAAATAAAGTAAAGAAATGTCTCGTTTGTAAAATGGTCAATAAAGGTATTAAATAAGTGTTAATGGGTAAATATGGAAAGCTGGTGTGTAGAACTTCATAACGTTGTAAAGATTGACACTTGTGAAATTGAGAAGGAAATAATGAGATAAAGATGTTTCCAATTCTGAAGAATATTACTCCAAGGTTAAAACGGTATTAAGGTGTTAAAACACTTAAAAAGTTTGTCTGCGTAACTTGATAGTGTTTTTAGAAAATTAATACTTGTAGAAATTGAGTAAAATATAAGTTTGGAAACAAATGGGTAAAATGGTAATTTTACTTAAAGTGGAACATTTTTGTGAAATATAATTTTTAGAAAGGGTGTTATAGAAGGTGGTCCTAAATGAATATGATTTTTGAAAAAAAATCAAGATTAAAATGTAAAGAACATGAAATGGTAAATTTCAAGTGTAACACGAGTTGGGGTCCAGATTTTGGCTTCGGTCGGGTAAAAGAAAAAGTGTAATTATTTGGGCATTTGTAAAATGTTAAAACACGTGTAAAGGAACTCAGACGACACTAGAAAATTAAAGAGGGACTGGAGTCCTGGGGTGAAAGACTCAAAACAATGGCTAGAGCATATGGTGCGCATAGCCGATAGTGTGGAGCCCATTGAAGTATGTGGTTATTGGAAGATTTCAAGAAAAGATAAAGGAAAAAGGAACATGTTAAGAAATGGGTTATGTGGTGAAACATCTTAATACACCTTAACTTGAACGAATTAATAAATGTTTCGGTAAATGTGAAACCGACAAGTAAATACATAAATCTATTAATTTCTATAAAGTAAGGAAAAATGTAAAGTAAGTGGGAAAATGTGTGTTTAAGCAATCTAAGTAGTTAAACCGATAATTAAAACAAGAATGTGTTGTAAAAGGTTTTCAAAGGCTAAATAAGCATTTTCTAACACGATGAATTCGTGTGTTGAGAGGGTGGTTTTAAACGAAAACACTAATGTGTATCAGTCAAAATAGACAAAAATATGATTTTTGATCAAACCAAGTGTGTAGTGGTTTCAAATATCTAACCGGGTGTGTTAAATAAGGTGAGAAATGCTAAAATAAGAAAAAGGAAGTCTTTTAAAAGATTAAGGTAAATTAATATGGATAAATATGATTTTCAGAATTAAACTGTTACATGCATAAAGTATATGTATATGTATGGTTATATATATAGAGAGACACACACACACACACACACACACACACACACACACACACACATACGTACAAGATAGTTACATGTGCATGTAGGTGTAACATGTTAATATCGTCTTTCTGCCATTCGTTTCTATACTGAATTCATATATTTGCTACTGATCATTTGTCTCACACCCTCGCTTGTTACGGCAGGCTGGAAGCGAGTTCGTATTTTGAGAGCGTTATACAAGTAAGTATTCTATTTTATATTACGTTAGTAGCTCTGTATGCTTGAACTTTGGGGTTCTCCCCATGAGTCCCTCACGTATTTTGATTTGAAATAGGATTCGCATGCTAAACAAGTGAAATGTTAATTAAAAATAAAACTGGACTAGAAACATTATATAGGTTGTTTCATTGCACTTCACACCTAATGCTAGGGTCTAATCGGGTTGACTACGGGTAAATCAAAAATCCGCACTGGGTGTTAAAATCTTATAACAAGTTGGGAATCACCAAATAATTCTATTCTGTAATCATTATAACTTAAAACATTATTATAGTCTCATACTATAATTTATTTTTAGAACATATGTTCGCTCTCAACCCGTAACTATGTTTTATTTTACTGTATTCAGTGGATTCAATCACTACCCCTACACATGTCAATATTTCAGTCTTTAAACCGTCAAATCATAGTTTTCAAGGACTTATATATACATAACTTATCTCACACTCCCCATCTGACTCATCCTCACATGGATGATTTGCTAAAAAGCTAGGAAAATCTTGGCCTTTTATTGCTTTTTGAGGTATATAGTGAATGCAAAACTCAAATAAAGTCAATACCCATTTGCTGATCACAGTTATTAGAATAGGTCTTATTAGCATGTATTTAATCAAATCAAACTTCTAAATGATGCAAACCTCTCTAGGCAATAAATAATATCTTGACTTCATTGCAATAAAGTAGAAGGTTAAACATAGTTTTTTCTTCATAGAATCTCTACATTAACAATCATTCATGAACTTAATAATGTAATAAATAGTTTTTTCCTTCTGACTTTCACAATATTGATCTAATAGTAGTCCAATAGATGAATTAAAGGCTAAAATATATAGATTCAATGTCTTGTCTTACTTAGGTGGAGCCAAAACAGGTGGCTTGACCAGGTATTTCTTGAGTTCTTGGAAATCCTACTTATGGTCTTCTTTCTAATTAATCTCCTCTTAGTATTTTTACTTTAAGAAAGGGGAAAATACTTTAGTATTTCATCCAGCATTAGAAATAAATCATCGAAGAAAATTAACTTGTCCCAAAAAACCTTTATAATGTTATTTTGGTTTCTAAGGACTTTGCTTTCGATGTTAGCCTTAGCCTTCTTCTGATCAGCATAAATTCCTTTTTGTTTCCCCAAATACCCAAGTAGATTTCCCCCTGAAACTCCAAAGGCAAGTTTTAAAGGTTTCATTTTAAGTTGATACATCATCATTCTTTCCAAAGGTTTCTTATGGTGTGTTATATTATGAGTTGCTGATTTTGACTTCACAATTATATCATCAGTATAACACTCTAGAAAGATTCCACCCATATGATGTAAAATAGTGTTCATTCTCCTTTGGTGTGTGGCCCCTACATTCATTAATTAAAGTTTCATTTTGATCCATTCGAAGGTCCCCATAATTACTAGGAAATCTAAATGCAATCTTATGCACATATTCTTCAGCTATGAAGATATGGTTATAACTAGCACGAGCATCCATCATAGACATAATAACATGACCAACCGATCTATTAATAAACAAGTCTACTACTAGAATTGGATACTCATCATTTGGAGTAGCTTCATTTAGGTTTCTAAAATCAATGCATACTCTCAGTTTAATACTTTTTTTAATTATTGTCACTATATTATAGAGCCATTCAACACACCTCACAGCTCGAATGAATCCATCTATAAACATTCTTTATATTTCTTCTTTCAGTGTGGTTGTGACTTGTGGAGTCATTTGCCCTGGAAACTTCTTAATAAGTTCATAGCCTTCTTTGATTGGAATTTTGTGCTCCACAAACATTCTATCTAGTCTAGCTAATTCATCATATTCCCAAGAAAAGGAGTACTCGGACTAGTGCAGAAGGTATATGACCAATTGTCTATCCTATTTGATGCGATTAACACTGATATAAGTGACTCTTAATTTTTTTTATCCCCAGATTAACTTCAATCAGGGGATCAGTCAACTCACAATTAGTTCCTCATACTCTATTGGTGAACTTACTAATTCACTATTGTCTTATGTAGTTGCATTTTCTATATCTTACTTGAAAATATAGTTATCCCAATTTATGGTATTTTCTTCACCAAGTCTGGTGCTAAATTCCAAAACTCTAAATTTATACAAAAACATGACTAAGATTTCATTCACTTGATGAATGCCAATGGGTGTGCTATCCATTAAGCAACTATTTTTTTTTCAATTTTCCACATCAGGCTAAAAAATAGATTAATGCAACTTTGTAGTGAGACTAAACCTTTTGATGTCTCTGGCACCAAAACATCTCCCTTTACAGGCCCCACATTCTCGTAGTAGAGCCACTACAAAAAAGTACTTTTTAAGACGAAACCTTTTGATACGGTTAAATTTTTGGTCTCTAAAACTAACCTTTTGAGACGGCTAAAATTAACCATCTAAAAAACTATTTTTTTAAGACAAATTTTATTTCCTGTCTCAAAAGGTATCATTTAAAGAGATGGAAAATGAGTAGTCGTCTCAAAAGATATACTTTATAAGATAGCAAGAAAATATTTCGCTTCCTGCTTATGAAATTTTAGCGTATCGCTTCTTGCAAGCCTAAGAAAGAAGACCCATTCTTGTAAGCCTACGAAAAAAAAAGAAAGTAAAAAAGGCACAAAAAAAGAACCCACACCCCGTTCTTCTTCTTCATCACTCGTCGCACACAACATCCCTAGCCTAACCGTGCATCTCTAGCCCTAGCCTAGTTGCGCACCTCTAGACCTAGCCTCACCGTTCTGGCCCTAGTAACCAGCCATCGCCATCGTCCTATGTAAGTCGTATATGACTTCATATGTGTTTTTTAATTACTCGAGTTACATATAGATCCATGTTAAGTGCAATTTTTGATTATTTTTATTGATTTGTAGTGGTGATAGGAGGTTGTGGGTGAGCCATTTGAAAACCCGGATTCTCAATTCGTTTTTGTATGATATTTTTAAGATTAATTTATGAAAAAATTTGTGTACTTGTTTGCATGAATTTTTGTTAGAATTATTGATATGTTTGTTTATGCTAATTAATTCATGGCATTTGCTAGTAGTTCATGCCATTAATTTGATTTACTATTCGATTATGATTTGATTTTGTGATATATGTGATGGACCCAAATTAATTCAAACATGCATCACCATTGAAAAAATCACCAATGTTATTTTCCGTGGAAATCGATTCTTTGGGTAGTGGGTGAGAATTATTTTCGGTGAAAATTGATAAAAACATGAAACAATTTTCATATTTATAAGTAGTGTTTTAATAGAATGCATATGAAATCTAGCACCTCAAAAGTAAAAATGATCTAAAATTAGTATTTTCCATCGAAAATAATTCAACACCAATCAAACGGACCCTAATTATTGGGACAGAAGCTCCAACATATGAGGTGGTACCCGAAAGAAAGCATTAGTTAAAATTCTAGTTTACAAAAAAATTTAATACACATAAAAACGTAGTGTCGATATCTTTAAAGAATCTAAAAGGATAAAGTTGATTTTTCATTCTCGCTCTCTCCCTAATTTATTCTTTGATTATATATCTTTAATAAAAAAATGTTTATAACATTGAAGGAGTACGAGAGGTAGAGGTTAAAGAAAATAGAAGGGAATAAATCTAAATTGAAAGAATTAGGAGTCCATAAGTTGTATTCGGCAATGTGGGATCGTGCTAAAAGTAAGAATAGTAAATTAAAGAGTAATAAAAGATTGACTGACGATGATGAAGTATACGTGCCATACAAAGGAGAAGATGAACGTAGTGATTCGAGCGGGGATGAAAATGGGTATGTTGGTTGAGTTTTTTTGCGTATAAATGTTTAATGATGTAGATGTTAAAATGTTGGTTATGTGACTTTTTAATTGCATTACAAGCTGCCATTTCTTAAGATTTGGTGCATTAGTACTAAAATGTTGATTGTGTGAATTTTTAATTGTGTAACATGATTTCCTTTCTTGACTTTTATATTGATTGTGTGACTTTTTAATGATGTCGATGTTATAATTGATGCGTTGAATTGTTGGCTTATATGACTATTATTTCGATTAGTTTGCTATTGACTTTTTTGAATTTATGTATCAAATTGTTGAGAACCATATGTTTTTTCATTATTAGGTATCATGGATAAGAGTTGGATTAATTTAAGTAATCGATGTTCAAAAGAATAAATTGACGGGATCATAGCTATTTAAGGTGTAAGGCGCACTAAGGCGACAATGTCTCTATAGATCCTAGGCGCAAGCCGCAAAACGAGGCGCACGCCTGATTGAAGTGTAGCGCACATTCTACAAGACGTGCAAAAATTGTTTATTTATAATAATAAGATTATTTTATGATCTAAATTTGAAATATATCATAAATTACTATTAATAAACAATCTTATTAATATATCATAAGAATAAGATTGTTTATCTACATAATGTCAACACATTAATTAGCCCATTCTTGTATTTGGGACATTTTCCAAGAAAACATTTAACAAGGAGCGCTTTAGGCGCACCTTGATCCTAGAGCCTATGGGCATAAGGCGTGCGCCTTATTGAAGGGACCTTGCTTGAGGTGGGGCGAGGCGCCAATGCTGGACCTTGTCTGAGGTTTGATTTAAAAACCGTGTAGATGTTTGTTTTTCTATGTTTCATTCAACATGTCATATATTGGAATATAAATTGTAGTTTCAAAGACAATTACAAACTAATAGCATTCGGGTTCGATAGCAAATTATTTTTCCTATTTGAAATATCAGGGTTGTCATGGTAAAAGACACTGATTAAAATTATGAAAAGAGTGAATGATCTATAACACCGAATAAAAGGAATTATTACTTAAAGTTAACTAAGGATGTGGTAGTTTTATGCAAGTTTTGTTTAGAAAACATGCATAATAATCATATAATTCTATAGCATGAAATTTATATTCCCGAACAACCTCTCCATACATGGGGTTTGGTTGTGTCAGGCTTCTCCTGCCCACGGCCTCCCTTCGTTTGCCATAATAATTTTGTTTATATTATTTATATAAATACTTGATTATACTTTGTTACTTTCCTTTGTTAAATTATTTCGATCGACTTACTCTACGCATGGATTGGCTTAAAATATACATGTTATTACTTAAATTAACTAAAGAAAATCACATATCAACCCCTTGGGTTGACTAGATAAATCTCATTTCACCATTCTCCTTTGTTGATTATTATTGTTATTATGGCAATCCAAAAGTTATCACATCTAAGAAGTGTTTGATTCAAAACACACTAGTCTCATGAGCACATTTTGTTCTTTTTAGAATGACTTGTCTTGTTTTGCAAGGCATTCTTTCAAATTCACCCGCGATAAATAAAGTTGATACATAATATGCAACACGCCAAGTATGAGTTGATTTGCATCAACTCCAAGGGACTACACAATGGCTGTAAATAGTTGGAAATGTTTCAAGATGCGAGGGAGATAGTCTTTGGTATTGCCTTGAGCGACTACGACCAGATGTGGACCAATAGTAGCGGCACTCTGCAAAATAAAATGCCGACAATCAGATATTTATTTGAGATCATTTTAAAAGAGAAATAATCGTGAGGAAATGGGGATCTTATAATCACAATTTATGTTGATCAGACTCTATATCAGTTAACGGTAAACCAAGACAATATCTCAATGACCAGATGCCGATCAGTAAAATCCAAGTTCTTATGGCCATGGTTGCCAAAGACGACATGAAGAAACACTGACCACCTTTTTAACCTCGGGCCTAATAATTCAGAATGACCAAACTCCATTGACCTGAGTTATACCGCCGAGTTATAACGCTAGCAAAAGGCTGAATGCCAAATAATACATCCATCTCTAGTTTTGAAAGACAAGAAGGTTCTCATACCATTCAACTTGTGAATTGAATTAACGGTTTAACTGTGTGGAGCAGAGAAAGTCTCAGGTTTTGACCAACAGCTTGCAAACATCTAGGCTTCACCACCAAGAACTTTAACACGGAGAGTGAATTCGATACATGTAAAGCTAACAAAAGGCGATCTTCGATTAGCAGATCGCCTATCTCATACCATTTGTTCTATTTAGCATATCACCTCTCTCAACACCAAGAGTGAATTCGATACATGTAAATTTACAAACCAATACCATTTTTTCTACTTTTTACTTATTCTCCCCATATGTTAACATATACATTACTAAGGATACTAGATGTTACAAATGTAGGAGGTTTGTGTTGTTAAATAATTCTTTTGTTGTTGAATGAGTTTGTATATATGTTCACTTTGATGAGGATCATGCCACATAACTCATTTGTTGTGCACATGGGTTTATTATCAATGAGATATCTCATCCAACTCAAACTCATTATAATCTATTAGAAGATAATCAGGGCTCTTGTGTTTATCATTTATCTTTATCTTTTTGTAACAACTATTTGTTGTAACTATTTGCTATGTAATAAGTACAATATTCGGATGTGTCAGTTAATATTACGATCAGATGTTAAATGGAATCTAATTTAGTGATACACATGTATAGTTTTAAGGATTTTGTGTCTTATTTTTCAAGTATGTAACGATAATAACTAGAGTTTCTATTTTTTGTTCTTATAATGAACTTCACTGATAACATGTGCTCAAATTAAATGAAATGTTACACAAATGTGGTATCCAAACTCATATATGAAACAAATCTCACTACTCCATCTAATTAAATGATTAGAGTATAGTTCCATACAATAATATACAATGACTTCAATTTATTGTCTGATCTCAGCAAATCAGTTAGTCTAAAGATTAAATGGAACCTCTTTAATCATAAAAAATCTATGGTCAAAAATTTTCTGCAGCAAGTACAAGAATAAATCAGCTTTTTATGGTTCCCAAACTTAAAAAAGGTTAAAAGAGATTGATTACATCTATGAGCAGCTCAGTATTGATATTGGGAATACTAACTATTGGTCTCCTACAAGTGAGAGACAATTCTCTTCAAATTCAGTTTGGAACTGTATTAGGCACTCTAAACCTGCTTTATTTCAATTTAAAACAGTGTGGAATTCTTCTATTCCTCAAAAACTGTCTTTATTTCTATGGAAATGCCTGTTGAATATTTTGCTTCTTAATGATGTTATCCAAAAATCTAGCATCAAATTGGCCTATGGGTGCCACTGTTGTCTCAATGCCTCTGAAAATTTCCAACACTTGTTTTTAACTAGTCCGTACCCAAAGATGTATGATCATACTTTACTAAATTGTTTGGTGTGAATATTTACTCTTCTTCCCTTTAGTGTCCATAACTAACAGTAAAGAGGTGTCCATAACTCCTCTAGTTTGCACTAACTATGTGACTAAGATAACGATGGGCTTATTTATAGCATTACAAAATTTATGTTGTGCTTACAATCATTTGGTTATGATGGGGATATATTATATCTTGTAAGGCATCATTCTTATGCATGTATATAAGGCATCATTCTTATAAATGTATGTGTGTATGTCTATTACAAATTTGTAACTGCTTTAAATGGGGCCTTGGTATGGTGAATTTCAAATTTTACAACCAAGATGCCCTGTAGAAGAATCTTTGAGACTTGATCCATTGAGCCTGATTATCTGCCACTTTTATCTTGGCTAGATTTAATTTCATACTACTCAGTGTGCATCATATAGAATGTCATCAGTCTAACACTCGCATTTGTCCATTTAATCCTTCTAAAAACCTATGTTTAAAATATGACATATCATACGACTTTCCTACTAGGTCTTCTCTTGTCATGTTGAGATTCCATATCATACTACTTTAAATACTACTACATGTTCTGGTTTTAGGTACTAATTATAAATTCTTCAATCAACTGTGTGATCATATTTCTGGTTTTAGTTAAAATCCCATCATCCGCAACTCATTATGATTAAGTATTATGCCACGTACATAAAATGTTGCTCGGTAAAAGTTGTTGTGGTTAGTTAGTAGTCTACGGTTCTCGGCAACTGATTTGACTAATCATGATTGTTGCTACATCTTTTCATTATCAACTTTTTGTGTCTATTTTTTTTCCTTTATTTAGAACTTTCACTTTCCCACTTCACCTATCCTTATATTTAATATTGATATTGCAACTTGGTAAATGTACACACTACTAATTGATAATGTTAAAACTGCATGTTCCTCTAATCAACTGGATTAATGTTATTGAAAAACTTGGGGTTCTACATTCCTAATGAGGCGATATGCTATTGGTTTTTGTTTATAGATTCTCACATTTCAGTTGCAAGTGGTGATATCCATATCTAGCTAATGTTCCATAGCCATCAATTATTATAATTTCTAATCAACTTGTTGCTTTTATGGCCAAAATGGATGGAATTGATTATGTTTTTCTATAGCCTGTGCTTTTACTAACTATATTGACATAAGACTTCTTTGGGAGGAATATAAGACTTTGAGAAACAACATTTCTTCTCCATTGATGAAAATTAGGAAATTTCAATTGACCTCTTGATTCTCATGAATGTTGAGGTGGTAGAATCTAATATGTGTGAATGTCCAATGTTTGTTCTTGGGGAGAAATTGAAGTTCCTTAGATCATCTCTTAAGAAATGGAAATTGGAAGTTTTTATAAATATTCGTGAGAGACTTTTGAAAGATAGAGATAATAATGTTCCATTTCTAATTGAGCAGCCAGTAATCATAGTTATAAGTGTCAATATGCGTTCATGAGGGGTGAGTAGGAGTTGAGGAGCCATAGAATGGTAAGTCTTGTAAGGTTTCGCATGACTGGAACTAGTCAAACATTATAGGTACATGTTTATTCTTTCTTTCATAGTTCTTCTATTTATGTTGCGTTGTCTTTATTTCTCTGTGATCTATTTCAGTGAAAAAGGCCTCAAAACTTCTAGTTACAGTTTAAGACTCTTTTAAATCTTACTTTATGCCCAATCCTTCTAAATTTAATGATTTATTTTCTATATCCAAATTTATAAGCCCTGCACATAACACCTCTCCAAGTGGGGTTCCTCTAGTTGAAGTAGCAATACCTTCGAAAGACGAAGTGTTTTTTTATACAAAGCCAGTGGAAGAAGCCGATCACGGGCCTGAGATCGACGATGAGATACGTAATTCTTTTTTTATCATCCTTAATATTTTTAAGAAGATTTTCTACTTGTCTTTATTTTATGTTTAGTACATTTACAATTATTCATCTTTGAAGTTCCCTTTCACATCTCTTCACATTACCATTCGGGGTCCACATTCGGAATGACCCCTTGATAAATTGATTGGAGTCAAATGGACCTGGCTCACCGAAAGAAGATGGAGGTCGAGTAAAAAAGGAAGGCTGATGCTGAGGCAAGGGAAAAAAAGAAGGTGGATGCCTAAAATAGGTTGATGCTGAGGATAGGAAGCAATTAGAGGTTTATATTCGAAACAGGATTGAGGTTAAAGCTAACACTAGGTCCAAAGTGAAAGGGAATGCCAACATGTCCCCCATCCCTACTGCAATGTTGGACAAGATGAAACTCTAAAATCTGAGGCCTCATGGTGATCCCAAGGCTCCTAGAGTTTGAGCTACTATTGAGATGGTGCAGATTGAGGGAAGACCGACTTGTTGTCTACTCTGAGAACACGGATCAGCCTCCCATTATGGGGAGGTTAAAGAATTTAAATTTGATCCTGATGACTTAGTGACATTAGAGTATTTGAAAAAGGACCCTGACTCCATCTATAAACACATGAAAAATGCAACTGATCGCTATGGCTACCATGGTATTCATAAAAATTTTGAGTTTCTGAAGGCATACGATCCAGATGCCTTGTGGAGGATAGCCCATCATTATTTGGTAGTGGTAATCTTTTCAAACTTGCTTTTATCTTGCACTTTACTTATTTTACCACTTATCCTGACTCATTATTTGTGGACAGAGCTCTATGACCACAAAATTCTATGAGATAAGGTTGTTACCAATAACATGGCTTATAAGGAGTAAAGAAGTACCACGGAGTCGCTGGACAAGGAAAATATCGATTTGAAGAGTAATCTACAGGAGATGGTAGAAAATTTAAAGAAAACCTACACTGAGTTAGAGGATAAGCATGAAGAAATCATCTCCAAGATGAGCTCCCTTGAGTCAGGCTGAGTAGGAGATTATCAGGTTGAAAGACCAGGCAATCATGGATGATGCTAAGTTAAGGATCTTGGAGGAGGCTTTAAAGAAAGAAAATGATGACATGGCAGCATCCAACCAAGCTTTGGATATGACCAATCAGAAACTTGTGAAGGTTAAATAATCTTTGGTAAAGGTTTAGGAGGAAGTAGTGGAGAAGTATAAATCCTCTATTCATTATATTATAGAGAATGTGGTCTTTTTTATTGACAGTTACGAGGAATTAAAGAAAAGAGTCATGAAACACTACCCCGATATAGACAATGAAGTTAAAAAGCAGGAAGGCGATGATGCATAGGCTACAATGCTCGTTGCCAAATAAGTAGTGCAAGAGTTTGCTTATAAGGGAGAGGAAATTGATGAAAATGATCAAGTTCTTAGCAATGAGTCTACTCTTCTCCCTGCTGAAGATACTTACATTATTGATGCCCTGCCCCTGCTATTACTAATTGTGGCAGTTGTTTAGGGAGGGGTAGGGGTGGATCTGAGCAGCAGATTAGTAATGTGTCTCGACAGGATGAATCGCTTGTCAAAGCTCAGCAAGATATTGGAGTGACAATGAGCAGTTGGGTTTTGATTTTGTAAAACTAACCAAATTTAAGACAGTGTAATCTATGTATAACTCTTAGATTGATGAAATATCAAGTTGCATTAAGTCCATATATGAGTTTTCAGAAATGAATTTAGAATAGAACATCTAGTCTGCTATGCAACTGTCTAAGGAGACCATGAGTGGGACTTCTATAAGTGAAAGTCCATCCACAACTGACTGAGAAAATATTCCCTCATTTTCGGAACTGAGAAAGAGATTTGTGTACTTGAAACTATTTTTATTTTATTTTATTTTATTTTATTTTTCTAGTAGTTCAAAATTTGCGTTTTCATATCTAGTTCATTTTTTTGTCAAACATGTCGCCCACAAATGTTGAAGATAAAGCGCATGTTGCTATTGAAGATGACCAACTAGTGCCTATCAAGATGGATACCACGTTGCTAGAGCATATTAAAAAGCACAGGTATTTTGTACTTATTCAGTAAAAAATTGCCTTTTTCATATTGTTGCAAGTTGATTTAGAATGATAAGTGAATACTTATTCTTATGTCCCTCTCACTACTTGCAAACATCAGAATTCATACCAAAACTTATTATGTACCCTCGTTTGTGGAAATTGCTTTATTTTCATGAGCATTAAACCCTGTTACGATCTCGAGTGTTTGAACTTTACGTTGTATTCCATTAAAAACGTTCATAAATAAATCTTTGATTTCATATTTTGAAAACTTAAGATAGCCACTTCACAAAGACCTATTCCAAGTTCCACACAAGTTCAGCTCAATGATATCAGAAGCATTTGTTTTATTTTAAATATATGGTAGAGGATAATGTGAAGATTCAATTTTTAGAAGACATTTTAATTTGTACCATGGATCTTAGTTGCTTTATTACTTCGTATATAGGTTATGGGGCATTTCATTAGTCTTTTTTGTGGTTGTTTTAGTATTATAAGTATATTGTTTCAGTCTTTAAGTCAGGTTATTAGTGAAGTTTGTAATCAGTCTGTTAAGTGTTAAATGGTTAAATCATTTAGGTTTTTAGTGTTTGTTCTTATTTTATATTTATATAATCGTGACATCTTTATAGCTTGTTTTTGTATTGGGTTTTAAACAAGTATTGTCCAAGTATCTAAATCAAGTTAATATTTCTTGACTTTGTCAGAACCACAGCTAATTGTGTTTTGTATCCCATTTGTTGTAGGAAGTTTACTATCCCACGAGGACTTGTTATACGTATACTTGAGCCTTTTACCATTGGAGCTTTTGCATCTATTCTCTCGAACAAAAACCTTGTCGCTTAAGTCCTCTTTAGTCTTTCTCTCAACCACAAGCAGGGGTGAGACATATTCAAGTTAAATTTTGTTCACTATGTTGTCCAATGGTAAAAGGAATCGTAATGTGTATTTTTATTTATATTAGTTGTTTAGAAAGTTGTGGTTATTTCAGTCGTTATTTTTTAGTTAATTTTTATGTTTAAACAGGTTGGTTTTCATGAATAAATAAAGGAGACTCAACCAATTTTTTTTTAAAAATATTTAGTATTTTTAAAAGTAAATAATACGAAGATATACACATTTTATAAGGTTTTTAAAGATTGTCATCTATAGGAACTATTAAAAAAATTAGTTCTTTGTTTAAGGTAACTGACGGTTAAAAAAATTTATTGCAGGTGAAAACCTTTTGTGGACAAGGCAAGATATTGGAGTCATTTTGCTAGAGGTCGTATGCTTGAAAATTACGAGTTTACTTTGCGTAAATTATTTTATGTTAGGGATAAATGATTTTTTATGTATTTTTTCTAATGAGATGAGTGAAATTGTATAGAGAGATCTATTTTCGACACAATGTTTAAATTGTGTATTTTTTATTTGTACGAACTTTAATTATAATTGAATGGAAAATTATATGGTATATGTTGAAATGGGATGCAAAATATGTTATATTGTTTTTAGGAGGTTTTGTTTATAATTATATAGAGTAGATTATGGAATGGATGAAATTATAATTTTGGTGCCAAAATTATTAAAGACTGCTTCTTTGCCGTCTCAAAAGGGTTGCATAAATGGGGACTTTTTTAGACGGTTAAGTTATCGTCTCAAAAAACTCTTTGGGGACATATGTTGGTGTCTCTAAAAAAAACTTTAAAATATGGATTTTTTAACGTCTCAAAAGGGTCCAATAAGCAATAACCTTTTGAGACGACTACAGCCGTCTCAAAAATCTTTTAAAACGGGGGTCTAATACTACGCTCATTTGGCGTCTCAAATGGCGTCACAAAAGGCTTTTGAGACAGCGAGAGGACTTTTTGAGACGGTTGGAGCACCGTAGTAAAAAGTAGTTTTTTTGTAGTGAGCCCTACTTCAACGCATTCGGAAATAGAATGAAAAGATAGTGGCCCAGCTTACACTTCTTCCACAATGTCATTATCCTTCATCAAAAGTAATTTATGAGGCATACAGGAAGGAATGTATTTGTTATAATGGATTCAATCTCTACCTAGTAATGAATTAAAGCTTGGTATGCCTTTAATAATTAAAAAAATCAATTTTATATTTTCTAATACTTACTTCAATACCAACCGGTAGTACACCTTTGGTATGCTTCTTAACTTTAAAAAACCTAGTGATAATAATCCGAGTCCAGACCAGTTTAACATTTTATTTATTAATTTTGGATAACATGGAAAGTGGAATTAAGTTGAAAATTGAACCATTATCCACCAATGTTCTATTTACAAGGACTCCAATAATCCAAGATTTTGTAAATATAGGCTTTATATGGTTAGTCATGTATATTAAATAGGTTCTTCGAACCCATATACAATGTTAAATGAAGAGACTAATATAAAAATTATTTATCTCTGACTATTCTTCTCCACACACTTCCAGGGCAGATGCCTCTTGACCTACTTCAGCTTCAAACTACTTTGGGAGGATCACGATCATATTAGTTGGCACTTGGTGAGGGAAAAATGAAAATGGATGAATTACTGATGTTCGGTCTCTTGAACAAGTGTTGTTCCATCAACTGCCATCAAAATTCATTTCTTCTTCATTCAAAGAGCTTTCCTAAAATGAACGTTCCTCATCCATGCTCATAGTCTTCTCCAATTCTCGTATACTTTAATTTAGCAAGTCAGAAGAGGCCCGACTTCCTTCTCGTTCTAGTGAAACCATGGGCTTTGCTTAGAAGATGAAGAAGAAAAATCTTTTGATCCACTAGTTCAGATAATCTTATAGGTCTCTTTTCAAGCTCTGTACTTCCTTTGTTTTCTTTTTTAGGAGTATGAGATATTACCACTTTCTATTTCCTTCTTTTAACTTAGGCTGCTACACCCAAAGCTACATGCTAGGATCCACCTACTTAGGTTTGACTGCCTTTGGTTTCTTTATAATATTATTAAATTATTGTGCAGCCTTTAGGTCTTGGACTATAAGTTAGTTGGGTACACCTTACACATTGGGACTGACTTTCGAACACTTGTTGACCCGAAATTACCTCAGTACTAGTGAGATTTTGCCACTTTGAAGCCATGTCTAATGTTTTGGTTACTCTTTGGTATCTTAACATTCCTTTGGGGATGAAAAGTACCAAGGAATGGTCTTACTTTTTCATAAGGGTGATTTTAACCTCTTTTTTATTTTGGAATATTGGGGTTTTGGTTATATTGACATTATTCCCATTTTTGTTGTTCTTTTTTTGAGGTTTTCTATTCAAAACCACCAACCACCACATTTCAGCATAGTATTCCCCACATCTGATACAAAGGTGTTTCATCACCTTTTGATAAAGAACTTGGGTGATCATGATTTGAAGTCTTGGATCCGGACTTAGTCTTCATTATTAACTCCGCATGCCCTTCGTTTCTAGGAAGTTGAATTAATTGCACATTTCTCCCAAATTCTTTGAGTTTAGGAAAAGGTCGTTTATCTAAACCCAGAGTTCTCTCCTCTCTTCATGGAATTTGATCTTCCCCCATTGACAAGTACATTATTTTGTAATAATTATGCCCAAATCTAAGTCTTGTTAGGCACATTATATAATAAATAATGAGCTTTTACATTCATATTTGCTATTTAGAAAAAAAAATAAAGTTTAAAAATAATTCAAAATACAATTATAATTTTAACAATACCAGGGGATGAAACCATAATTTCACAAACTTTATTGGCCTAAAATTAATTTCAAATATTTATCTAGGTAATATGAAGTTCTCCTTGAAATTTGATTTAATTCCGAGTCTAAATGAGTGAGATATGAATTTCGAGGAATAAGATACAAAGAGGAATAATTTTATAGTTTTCTAAAATATTATGGACTTAAATTTAAATTAAATGTTTTTATTTTGATTTTTACCGCACCTCGAGAGTTTGAAGAACAAAGGAATTGATATGCAAACTTTCATTAGGGTATGTCATGACATAACATGGTCGACACACCAGTAAAAAAGATTTATAAATTTGCTCAAGTGTCCGTTGAGGTTGTACCATAGCTTTTCGAAAAGATGTTTATGTAACACCCCGTATTTTTGATGATTTTGAGATATGGGATTAAACTATCTCAAGTGTGCGTTGAGGTGTAGTTCGAGCTGAGACACAATCTCTGCAAAGAGAGGTCGCTGAGATCAAAGGGGATATTCGATAGGCGTATGTGCTTACTGTTAGACTTCAAAGAGACGTGATAAGGCTGAGGCACTTATTCCGAATAGGTCCTCGACAGGTCTGGGCAGATGGTTATGACCAAGGTTGGACTGATGCCCCAGCAAGGTTGAAGGAGGAAGAGGATCTTGTCTTTTCCCGTGGGTGTCTTAACGCCCTTAAGGAATTAAAAATGCTTAAGGATCTAACTTATGGTATAAATATCAGACCGCCCGACCTATATACAAAATCCATTTTCGAGGGATGACCATGGATCCCAATAGATGATATACATATTCAACTTTGGTAACATCATTTAGAAGATGCTGAAGAGAAGTTAGTCCCCCATCTAAATGTTAGTCGAATAGCACGTGTTGCATACTACTTTGCTCGCCACCCTACGTTGTCGTGAATCTTTAATGTTTTTTGGTGTTGATTTAAATGTAAGTCCTAATTTTAATTAATGAAAACATTTTATTTACTCATTTATGATGTTTTGAGCTTGTGCTAACTAAACATTCATATTCAAACGACCAAACAATATTGATTCACTGAATAACACTTAATCGACCACCTTTTTGTATTTGCTTTTATCATTTTTAGCTTTTAGTTGACTAAATGGTATTAAAAGATAGTGTTAGCCATATGTTGTTGTTCTGTTTGAACATTCTCCTAGTCCAACATGCCTTAGCAGTGTTGTTCTATCTACTTTATGTTTTAGGTTTTGTCTTCACACTTCCTTAGGCCTATGTAGGATGATGGCGAGAATGCACCTGACAGTTAGGCTATTCGCCAGAGCAAGTATTTTCGACCAACAAAATTGGCAGCTAACCTAAGTTGTATTTGTTGTCTAAGGATTCCCTGTAGGGCTTTTGTGGTTGCCGGTGGTACCTTGTGTTTGTTAAAAGGACATGGGGGATGTAGTAATTGAAACACGTCTATCGACTTGTTATAATTTCTACAAACCCTGCTCGGCATGTTAAATTCCCTAATTGAAAACAAGTTGAACAACTTGTCATCATCT
Source organism: Sambucus nigra (assembly GCA_949130495.1). Classification (NCBI taxonomy): domain Eukaryota; kingdom Viridiplantae; phylum Streptophyta; class Magnoliopsida; order Dipsacales; family Adoxaceae; genus Sambucus; species Sambucus nigra. Next base: position 229,152,960 of record OX422219.1, read on the forward strand.
TAGGAGTTTATCCATGCATGAAGGAGTTATCATTTGGAAAAGGTGCGTATTAATGAGATTTAACCAAGAAGAATTAAGCAGCCAATGCAAAATTTGAAAGTGAGGGGGACAACCGGCCTTTATTCATTGAATATTTTCTGACAAGCAACATAAGTTTTAGAATAAAATTTTTCTTAAACTCATTGTGATAATAAAGATAAAGAAGATTTAATATTAAACTTCTTGAGGTTTTATACGTTCCATGACCTTGGTATCTCTCTTCCCCCCAACATTTCCAAGTGATATGCTCCTTGAAGGTCATCTCTGATTACTCTGAAGGGTCCTTCCCAATTTGGTCCCATTTTATAATTTAATGCTTTTACATCACTACCGAGGACTTTCCTTAGGACATAATTTCCTATCATAAACATCCTCGGAGTGACTTTCTTTTTGTATTTCCTGGCCAGTTGTTGTTGATAAGAATCCAACTTGATCATGGCCTGCTCTCTTTCCTCATCTGCTAAGTCAAGTTTAGTGCGCAATGCATCATCGTTATGGCCATAGTCAACCAAGGTACTTATCATAGTGGGGAAACCTACTTCTAGTGGGATGATGGCTTCCACCTTATAGGCGAGGCCAAATGGTGTCTCCCTGGTTGGTGGGCTTGGGTTGGTGCGATAAGCCCATAGGACGTGGAGGAACTCATTCACCCAGGCACCCTTGGCTCTTTCCAACCGTTTTATTAGTTCATCGACAATGGTTTTATTAGAAGCCTCTGCCTATCCATTGCTTTGGGGATATGCCACAGAACTTAAGTGGTGATTGATAATGTGTTCATCAATAAATCCTTCAAAGAAACCACTTTCGAATTGCTTTTTGTTATCGATGATTATAGTCCTTGGTACCCTAAAGTGGGTTATGATGTTTCTCTAGATAAACCTAGTCATATATGAGTTGCGAATGTTTTTCAGTGGCTCTTCCTCTACCCATTTGGTGAAGTAATATGTGACTACTAGTATATACTTCTAATTATCAAATACTATAGGTAGTGGTCCCACAATGTATACTCCCCACTGCGCCAATTACTATGGGCTTGTCAATGATTTCAAGTCGCTGGCAGGCTGGTGGATCATGGGAGAATGCTTCTGACACTTCTCGCACATTCGAACATAAGTACTTGTATCCTTATGCATATGAGGCCATCAGTAATCCTTTTTTTTTTCTCAAAAGGCCAAGGATCTTCCTCCTGCATGACTCATATGGATTCCATCATGAAGTTCGCTAAGGACTTGCTCAGTATCATGTGGGTGGATGCCCTGGAGGTATGGACCTATAAATGACTTCTTGTAGAGCTTTCCTTCTAGGAGAGATAAAAGTGAGCAACCTTGAACCTCACTTGATGGTCCGACCTCTTGTCATGGGACAGTGTATCACTCCTTGAGTAATTTATGATGGGATCCATCCAGCTAGGGGACCTTTCTATGATAAGAACCTTCTTAGCTATGACTATCCTCTCAATGCTTCAAAGTGCAAGGAACTCTATCTGAATATTTCTCCTTAGGTCAGAGTCAATTGCTGAACTCAAAGCCACTAAGGCATCGACATGGCTATTATAACCCATTGGGTACGGTTGAATTTCCAGATTTTCAAAATCTACCATGAGTCCTCTTACTACGGTGAGGTATTCCTCCATCCAATTATCCTTGGCGTTGAAGTCCTTGCTTACTTGCTTGGAGACCAGTTTGGAATTGCTAAATACGTAGAGTCGATTTGCCCCTAGAAGTTTGGCTTCTTACAAATCGGTGATCAATGCTTCGTACTCAGCTTTGTTGTTGGCCCTCAAATCTCAATTTGATTCCTTTGTCAATCACAATGTCTTTGGGGTAATGAGAACGATCCCTACTCCTAGCCCTTGGAATTGGAGGCTTCATCAACGTACAAGATCCAATTTTTAGATTGTGCTTCCTGTGTTGATGACTGCTCATTATCCAATTAGTTTATTGGTTTATTTCCTACAAACTCGGCAATAAAGTTTGTGAAGACCTGTCCCTTAATCGCTATTCTAGGCTGGAAATGAATATCAAATCTCTTGAGTTCTACCGACCACTTTGAGAGTTGTTGGGTGAGGTTGACTTTCTACAAATGGATTAGAGGGGGTAGGAAGTAATTAAAGTTATTGAGTAGACCTTAAAGTAATTCTTCAGCTTCCTTGAGGAAATTACCAGCGCATAAGCGACCTTCTTCAGAGGCAAGTAGTGATGTTCTGCATCCAGAAGTGTTTTACCGGCGTAATAAACTGGATGTTGATTTCTTTCTTTATCACATACCAGAGCGGAGCTGACTGCATGGTCGGATACTTTGATTTAAAGGAATAGTGGGTCTCTATCATTTGGAATTACTAAAACGGGTGGCCTACTCAAGTAGGAATTCATCTCTTCCAGAGCTTGCAAGTAGTCGTTGTTTCACGTGAGGCCCTTTTCCTTATTCATCAACTGGAAGAATGGTCGGAAGCATTCCAAAGACTTGGAGATAAAGAAATTAAGTGTCATGATAATTTTGGTAAGATTTTGAACTTCTATTAACGTCTGAGGAGGATGGACTCTTGTAATAGTGTCCATTTGATCCGAATTGGCCTCAATTCCCCTTTATCGAGTAGATAGCTTAAGAACTTTCTTCACGGGATGCTGAATGAACACTTACTTGTGTTAATCTTCATTCGGTATTTCCTCAGGATCTCAAATGTCTTGGCAAAATTAGTAAAGTGTTTGTTATTTCTCTTTCTTTTAACCAGCATATCATCAATGTAGACCTCCATCGTATCTCCCATCTATTTTTTTACCATCTTAGTGACCAATCTTTGATAAGTTGTCCCTACATTTTTCAAGTCGAATGGCATGACCTTGTAATAATACAACCTGATGGGGGTTATAAAGAAGGTTTTATCCTGGTCGGGTCAATATAGAGGGGATCTGGTGGTAGACGAAGTAGGAGTCCAGGAAGCTCAACCTTTCATGCATTGTTGTAGTGTCAACCAATTACTCTATTTTATGAAGTGGGAAGCTGTCCTAGGGACAAGCCCTATTGAGGTATGTGAAATCGATATAAACCCTCCAACTTTCGTTGCTCTTTCGCACTACTACTAGGTTGGGAAACCATTTGGGAAACTGAACTTCCCTAACATCCTACATCCAATAGCTTCCCTACTTCGTTCTCCACCTCTTTAGACTTCTCAGGGGCTGTTCAACGATCCCTTTGAATGATTATCTTAAAGGATGAATTAATATGAAGGTGATGACAAGCTACATTGGGATCAATCCCCGAAAAATTGTAAGGTTCCCAAGCAAAAACGTCCAGATTGCTTTTGAAAAACGCATTCAACTCTTTTTTCTCTTAATCATCGAGCGTGGTTTTGACTAGAAATTCCATTTCTGTTAAGTTGTCATCATCTATCACTTCTTCTAGGTTTTCAATGACCTTATTGGAGGGGTGGACCCTAGTCTCCTCACCCCTGGTCGACCGTACTATAGTTTCTATTTGGAGGTTATAACCCCCTCCCGGGATACCCCCTGAGCATCCTCTATCTCATTCTTCTTTTCTTTCTTTAGGGCTATGGATGAAATAAATCACTTCCTGGCTGCAGCTTGATCACCGTGAATTTCCACTATGCCTCGATCAGTAATAGACGTCAACTTTTGGTGGTACGTGGATGGTACAACATTCATGGCATGGAGCCAACCTCTACCAAAATGGCATGATACGGGGTGTCAATGTCCCCCACTAAGAACTCAATAAGTTTTGAGATGTTTCTTACTTTGATTAGGAGAATTATCTTCCCCAACGACATCGTGATCCTTCCTAGAAAGTCGACCAATGAAACTAGGGCCTCTTTGAGGTCGGCGATGTTCATCTTCAGTTTATGGAACAATCCGAGGTACATCACTTCTGAAGAACTCCCTTGGTCCATAAGAAGCTTATCAACTTCCCAATTGTCTATTCTGAGTGTGATCACGAGTGCTTCATGATGTGAGGTTCTCACCTCAACCAAGTCTTCCTCTATAACATGATATGCTTGGTGTAGTTGACGTCCTCGGTTCGCCGACGTCTACTAGCCTAGGTTTTGGTTAGGTCAATAAAAAAATCATCCATAGCGCCTATCACATTCTTGAGTTCCATCAAAATAGTGTTCCCTTTGATCTGCTTGAGGTCTGATTGCCCGTGGATAACTACAAACTCATGTCTTGTATCCTCGTCGAGGATGTTATCTGGCTTCTGGTCACCATTAGCTATGACCTTATCAACTTTTTTCTCGATGTACTCATCAATGTGCCCTACTTGGACTAACTCTTCCAAGTGTGACTTCAGAGCCTTGCAATTCCTAGTTCTGTTATCACCCTCCTTGTGGAATGCTCATCTCAGGATGTTGTTCCTTTTAGGTTGGCCGCCACCCATATTTTTGGGCCACTTGATAAATGGAGTCTTTGATTTTGCTCAGTATTTTATAGATGGGTTCCCTAAAGATTGTGTTAAAATCCGTGAACACCTTGGAAGGATCGCCCTTGTTTCCATTCTTAGATCCATTCTTGACCCTATTCATGTTTCCCTTATTTTGAGTATCACTCTTATCTGTTCCCTTGTTCTCCTTTGCTTGACCATTGGCCCCTGCTTTAGAATGAACCATATCTTCCACCTTAGTGTAGTTCATCGATGGTTCTAGCCTTTTTCTTAGTAAGGGACTGGTTTAGCAAAGAGGAGGTCGGCAGACCAATTTTGAAGTATACCTTAGCAACCTTCTCCGAGCAGTCCTCGATCTCTCTAAAAACTTACTAATACCTTTTGGCGTAATCCTGAAAGTTCTCCCGTGGCTTCAACTTCATGATAAATAGCGCATCCATCCGCTTGGGATGGGGGCTGTTGGTTATAGAACGAGCACTGAAAGCCTCCGCCAAAGCTGCAATGTTTCTTATCGACATATAAGACAACCTCTCAAACCACTTATGTGCTACATAATATAGGCAAATTCGGCACATTAATGCATCATTGTGGCTATATAAGGTCATTTCTTGTAGGTATTGCCTAACATGGTCTATAGGGTTTGTTTTCCCGTCGTAGATCTTGAACCTAGGGACAATAAACGTTTTTGGGGGCTCTCCCTCTTCGATCACCCTTAAAAAGGGGATTTCATCTAAGTGTTGAGAGTCTTTTGGCTAGATGTCTAGTGGATCTGGCTTCGCAGTGGGCTGGATGTTTGTCCATCTCCCTATAAACCATAATCCTTATGTCTTAGTTTTGTTGATCCTTGCTTCTATGGAGTCTTTCTGGCTGACCTATCACATTCAGTTATCTCCTGGTCAAGCCATAATCTCCTCCCTCGGCTACAAGTGTTGTTCTCCTGAGGACTAGGAGTACTATTATGATTCTTTTTAGTACACCTTTGGAGATATTTCTCCATTCTTTTAAGTCACCTCTGTAGGATACCATTTTGTTCTACCTAGAGGCGTTCATCCTCCTCTTATTTGTGAAGCCTGGATTCATAAGCGTCGACCAACCTCGAGATCCGCATATACCTAGGTGGCCCCTAGATTTCTTCAGGTGGTTGTCTATCCTGGCAGAACCTGGAGTTTGTATACTAAAAAATCTCAGACCTAGCCCTAGGAGGAATTGGGTCTTCTTGGACATCGCCAACTTGGGGAATGTTACTGCTATGGCTAGACATCACGGGCTTTCTATTAATGAATGTTTTTGTAGGAATAAAGTCGCTTCCCACAGACGATGCCAATTGTGAGTTCAAAAATATCACAATAAAGAGAACTATAAAAACAATCACAAAGGTAGAAAGTAAAGAGCAAATCACAACGATATACGTGGTTCAAAAAATTACCTACATCCATGGAGAGGTTATTATTTTTATTAAGTGTCTCTCAAAGTCTCAAGTTTCAATCCTTTTGCCCCAAGACAGGGTTTACAATTTATAAGCGTGCCATCATATAGTTTGAGTTTTATAAGGAACTCAAAATAATATGTGGATAAGCCTAGGAATACCTAAATATGTCCTTAGACATTGTTCGTATTTGATTTGACTATATCCGTAAGTATTCTGATGTATCTAAAATACTTCGAGTATAATTTAATTTATGATTTGGGTCAGGCAGCATGTTTGTATTATATGGGCTCCCACAAATTGATAAAGTGGATAAAATGACACGTTGACAAGATGAAATAGTGATATAAATCGTAGAGATGGTGAAAATGGTCAAATGATGGAATAATGTGGACATGAGCAAAAATGTTAAAACACATTAATATGAACTCGTATGACACCAAGAATAATTAAGAAGGGTCCGAAGCCCTGGTGCATTACATGATAGTTGCATTAATACGAGCTAAATTGTTAAACTTTTTCGGAAGTGATTAAAATACATGTTATATGTATATTATTTTTGTAGAAAATGTATAGCTTAGTATTACCCACGCAGCTAAGAGTTTGCTCACCCCTTCTTTTTATGTTAAAATCATCAACCCCACCCCAAGTACTTCGATTAGGGATGTCAGGAAGGAGGCCTGTAAGGCCCCATAGGGTAATTAACATCGCTAGTGGCTCTAAAATTTTAATAAATTATGTTTTGGAACATTGAAAATTCGAGAACTTAAGCATTTTACTCAGACCTTTGGCCAACGTTTGTAAGAAGACATGGATGATTATGATTTATTTCTTATTTAATTAGCATTGTGGATTAAATCAATTTTTTTATAAATAAAACTTGTAAATTGATTTAATTAGTTAAAGTGGCCACCCATTTTTCTAACTTAAAACAAATAAATTATTTTTTAATAAATTGTGCAATTCAAAGGGTTTTCTTAAATAATAAAATTGGACTTTTCCCCTCCCCCTTTAACTCCTTAATTAGGTGTGGGTTAACCCAACGGTGACACAAACCTGGGTTAGGTCATTACTAATGTTATCAGAGCAATAAGATCCTTGGGTGTGACGAAGTTCTTATGCTTTATTAATATGCTTCCCTTAAACATTTTCGTATAGTTAACTTTTTAGTTGTTGTTTAAGTAAATCACTTTCAGTTCTTATGCTTTATTAATGTGATGTAGATTGTGGGTCAGTTAATAGCAAGCTTAGACATATGGATCAATACATGTGCCGTCTTATTAACTCCCTCACACAGAAGCAGAGGGCCAACTGTAGTGGGACGATTGAAAGTACTACCTCCGACTCCATCCTTAAGGATTTCAAGAGGCTTAACCCACCCATATTTAACGGGGTAGCTGGCCTCAGTGCTACAGAGGAGTGTCTCGATGAATGCACTAGAGTCATATAGATTCATGACGTGCTAGTTGGGCACAAAGTCAAGATAGACACATTCTAGGTCACAGAGAAAGAACAGTGTTGGTGGAGAACCTATTCCTCTAGTACTATAAAGTCCATTGACTGGAGTAGCTTCATGGTTTCTTTCCTTGACAGGTTCTTTCCCCAAGCATTCAAGGATGCTAAGAAGGACAAGTTCCTTCATCTGATAGAGGGAAAGACTTCCATGCATGAGTACCTGGTCAAGTTTTAAAACTTGTGTAAGTATGTGGACTTAGTGTAGAGATATGAGACTAAGAAGATGAGGCTATTTGTTAAGGGCATCAACCTGGGAATTCGACGAATCCTGGAAAGTGTGGATCTGTCAAACTTTAGGTCAGCAATGAACAAGGAAATTCAGTTGGAGATATATTTCGAGGATGGCAAGGACATTTGGGAGAAGAAGAAGGAGCCCAAAGAATCCTCGAATGGCCGTCACAAGAAGTTCAGAGCAGGGATTAAGTCTTATTTGTGAAGTTAAAGGCTTCCATTGGGGTCAGTTCTTCATCAACCTAGTGACCTATTGATTAGGGTCCTATAGTACCCATAAAGAGGACTTATTTTGCTTAAGGGTCTCCCGATCATTTTAAGAGGGATTGCCAACAATGATCTTCGGGAAATAAGTAGGGCAGTTAACGGACTGTCAATTATGTGCCGAGTTGGAGTTCTAGTTACACAAGACCCACCCAGTAGAAGCAACATTTCTCCTCGAGCTATCATTAGACCACTAGCATAGTGTGGACTATTCATGTCCGAGTCAGGGGCAGAGTACTCGTGGACCAGTTCAGGTGCTCGACAGCTAAAGCAATAGGTTCAACCTCGGGTGAGATTATACCATGTCACAACCTGCTCCACTTTCCAGCCACCCATCAATGATGAAAGGTATGATTCTTTTGGATAGTACATAGGTAATGACACTAATTCATTCTGGCACATCACATTCTTTCATTTCGAGTTCTATAGCATTCAGTTTGGGACTAGAAGTGGACCAGTTTTGTCCTCCTATCTTCATTGGCATTTCAGTTAGCAATGGTATAGTTCTCGATAGGCTTTGCCGGAGATGTGTTGTCATAGTTGGAGACTATATTCAGGAGTACGATTTGATCCTTATGGATATGGATGGGTTCAAGGTGATCCTTTTCATGGATTGTCTATCATATTTCAAAGCAACCATCGAATGCCATCGACACAGTGTCTTAGTGTTTCTTCTAGATGGGTCTTTCCATTATTTTAGTATCGAGCAAGGCATTGATTATCCTTGTATGTTTTCTTCCATGCATGAGAAGAAATGGAATTTTAGATGGTTAAGAAGTATAGTGGCTCAGGATGATTCTGATGGTATGGTGTTAGACTACCCAATAGTGCGTGAGTTTTGTGATGTGTTATCTAATGATCTTATTGGATTACCTCCACACCGAGAGGTGGACTTTTCCATATACGTGCATCAAGGTGTCTCGCATATCTCTATCCCACCTCAAAGAATAGCTCCAGAAGAATTGTAGGAGCTAAGGGTTCAGTTGGAGGAATTTACCAATAAGGGATTCATTTTCCCTAATATATCCTCATGGGGAGCTCTAATCCTCTTTGGCAAGAAAAAAGATAATTACCTATAGCTTTGCATCAACTACTGTTAGCTAAATAGGGATATGTGTATCGCGCTCGTGTTATCACAGGAAATGGTAATGGTGTCCTGTGAAATCCCATAATCCTCCAACCTCTGCTTCATCCACAAGAGTTGCGTGTAACAACTCCCGTAGGCGATGTACTCAGCCTCCGCATTGGACAAAGATATGGGGTTTCGCTTCTTGCTCATCCAAGAGACAAGAGAAGAACCAAAATAGAAACACCCACCAGAAGTGATCCTACAACCATCTACATCCCTGGCCCAATCAGTATCCGAATATGCAGACAAATGGTTATCAGTATCAAAGGAATATCAAATACCGTATGAGAGAGTCCCACTCACATATTTGATAATACGTTTTAGAGCAAGTAAGTGTGACTCTTTAGGGGATGCTTGATGTCGCGCACAGACTCCAACACTAAAGGCTATGTCGGGATGACTGGGAGTCAAATAGAGAAGACTACCTATCATACTCCGATACAAGGTTTTCTCTAAGTTCTTGCCTGGAGTGTCCTTACTAAGATTGATAGAAGTAATCATAGGTGTATATGCATGCTTAGTGTATTCTAAACTAAATTTCTTCACTAGGTCTCTAGCATACTGTAGCTGACGAACCTGGAGACCAAGGAAGAAAGTAAGCTCACCTACCATGCTCATCTTAAACTCACTTTTCATCTCCTCCTCCAAGTGGTGAGCATGCTAGGAGCACGTGGATCCAAAGACTATGTCGTCCACATAGACTTGGGCAACCAAAATAGCACCGTGATCTCTCCTGACGAACAACGTCATATCAACTCCCCCTCTCTTGAAGCCACGGTTTAAGAGATTAGAAGTAAGCCTCTCGTACCAAGCACGGGGTGCTTGCTTCAAACCATACAAGGATTTCTTCATATAGTAGACGTGCTCTGGGTTCTTAGGGTCTTCAAACCCTTTTGGTTATTCCACGTAAACCTCCTCCTGAAGAATGTCGTTTAGAAGGGAACTATTGGCACTCATCTGATATAACTTGAAATGCAGATGACATGGGATGGCGAGTAGTAAGCGTACGGACTCAAGACTCGCAATAGGAGCAAATATCTTCCCAAAGTCTACACCCTCTATCTGTGTGTAGCCTTGAGCGACCAACCTAGCCTTATTTTTTTATTATGGTACCATTTTCATCCATTTTATTCTTGAAAATCCACCTGGTACCTATCACATTAGTCTCACTAGGTCGGGAAAAAAGTTCCCAGACATTGTTCTTTTTAAACTAAAGAAACTAATCTTGTATAGTAGATATCCAGTGTTCATCCTTGAGTGCTTCTTTGTGATTCTTGGGCTCGACTTTGGATGTGTAGCATAAATGACTAACAACGTTCGATAGCTGAGCACGAGTCCTGACCCCTAAAGTGGGATTGCCAATAATGGCAGAGGGATCATGACTCTTGTGAACCCAAGCAGGTGTGTCCCCTAACACAGGAGTAGGGTCCACAGGGTATGGGTGAGGGACAAGTAAATCACTGCCAGAAAATTCCTCATCCTCACACTAAAGGCTAGAATCAATAAATGTCAAAGGGTCGTCATCTTACACGGTGACATTTATTGACTCCATAATATTAGGGCTCCTCAAGTTAAAAACCCGGTATGCTCTACTATTTTATGAATATTCTAGGAATACTCCCTCATCACTCCGGGAGTCAAACTTTCCTAATTGCTCTCTATCCCGTAGGATGTAGCATTTACTCCTAAAGATACGAAAATATTCAAAGATGGGTTTCTTGCCAGTCCACAATTCATAAGGCGTCTTAAGTGTGTGTGGACGCAGGTAAACCCTATTTACCGTGTGGCATGCAGTATACACTGCCTCTATCCAAAATCTCTTGGAAACCTTACGACTTAGAAGCATAGATCTATCCATTTCCTGAATCATCCTGTTCTTTCTCTCAATAATCCCATTTTTTTAGGAGTCTTCCCAGCAAAAAACTCATGTTTGATTCCAAGGCTGTCACAGTAAAGATCTATCTTTGCTTCCTTAAATTCTTTGCCATTGTCACAATGTATCCTATTAATAGTGACTCCGTGTTGATTTTGCAGGACACGACACTTGGTCGTTAAAAACTCTACAGCATCGAATTTCTCTCTGAGAAAACCTACAATCGAATATATAGAGAAACCATCCACCATCACGAGGATATACCTCTTACCACCCAAACTCTCAGTACGAGTAGGACCCATAAGATACATGTGAATAAACTCAAGTACGTGGGAGGTGGTAATGTAATGTAACTTCCTATGGGGGATACGGATTTCCTTTCCCAACTGACAGGATCCATAAACCGTGGAAGTTGTCTTTCCAAGAGATGGTAAGCCACGTACTAGGTCCTTTTTAGGTAAGAGTGTCAAATCTCTAACATTCACATGACCTAGACGTTGGTGCCACAGATCCATAGAAGTGACCGTGGCATTGTTGCAGATAAGTGAGGATGTGGGCAAAGTCCTATAGTAATTATCCTCTGTCCTTACCCCTTGCACTAAAATTTTACCAGCTTGATTGAAGACATTACACGCGTCCTGATCAAACTTTATGGCAAAATTAGCGCCGCACAACTGGCTAATGCTGAGAATGTTTTCTTTCAAACCTTTGACATACAAAACATTCTATAGCTTAGGGAATCCAAGTAAATCTACAGTACCTTATCCTACAATGCTAGACTTGCTCCTGTCTCCAAAGGTGTCTCTACCTTCCTTATACTCCTAGGTAGGTAAAAAATGAGACATCACCTGTCATATGTCTGGAGCACCCACTATCAAAATACCTCTGTGAGGTATTATGTGCTTTGAGAGCGACATGAAAACGAGAGCCTTTTTATCTTTCTTAGGCACCTAAGAAGTGGTAACCTTTTGTTTACCCTTGTTGTTGTTGGTTTTAGACGGGATGGGAGAAGCATTCACGACGGCAAAGACATCCGTCGGAATTCCACCATCAGACTCTATGATGTGGCAGCTAAAAACTCAACACGCTCTCTCAGACTAGAAAAATCATCAGTACGATGTGGTGGAGCAGTAGTACATCGTGTCCGACCCAAACTATAGCAAAACTCCATAAGGTGCCCTTTTCTTTTGCAGTACGTACAGAAGAACGCAGTCTTAGGTGAACCTGGGTTTGCTTTTCTTGGTCGAACTCTCCTTCGTGGTTTTTGACGATGGCCATATGGAGTCATAGTAAACTCAGGTACTAATCCAGGTGAAATTTGGGAAGCGGAGGCGCCATCAGAACCTATTCCCTGCCTATCACCAAAACCTAAAGCAGGGTCGAAGAGCATCTTTCCCATCTTTCCTAATTTGTCCTCGATTTGAACCTTGACTTCCCGTGCTTTCTCAAGATCATGAGTAAGCTGGGCAACAAGGGCTTCTAGTTTCCTCCAACTCTCCAGGGAGGAATGGATCTCACTCGTAAGACTAGCCACTTGTTTAGTCAAATCCCCTTTATCTTTCTCAAAACCACTATCTCTCTCCAAACAGTCTCTCTCTCTCTCTCTCTCTAAACAAACTTTCGCTCTCAACACAGGAAGACTCTCTCTCTCAAGGTAGTGCAGGTGGAGGACTCTCTCTCTCTCTCGCATCTTCTAAATTTCCTATAATGTTGTGATCGTAAGAACTAACTCTTTGTTGCGCATTTTAGTTTTAAATGACTCATTATATAACTCAACGTAGGCGTGTTGAAGATTATTCTCTCTCTCACTTGCATCATCCTCACCCTCATAAACATCACTCTCACTGTCGAGGTGTCCCTGTTAACCAGCATCCTCATCCTTGTGAGGAGCACTAGAAGTACTCACATGACTAGACATTAATGTGGTGAAGTTACATTCATGCGGTGATTCATCTCCAGAGTCCACCGACTCGACCTCACTATCGTCACTAAGGATAGCATTAAGGATAACTTTTCCCTTTTCTCTGTTCAACCTAGTAGCACACTCAAAAGCTTTATTATCCCTACCGTCACACTCGTAGCATCTCTCACTTTCTTTCTTAGGAGGATCTTTAAAATATTTTTCATTTTTCTTTTCAAACTTCTTTTGCTCAAACTTCTTTTTGCCTTTGAAATTACCATTTTTCTTGAATTTGAGATTTCTTTGAAATTTTTAGCAAATAGGGCCAAATCGTCTAAATCAAAGTCACACGCAGAATCTGATGTATCTATCTCTCTTTTTCTTGATGACTCTCCCCTCTTTCTTACCGACCCCTCACTATTTCTCTCCTGGGCATTAAGTGCAATTCCCTTATCTTTAGGCTTATCATATTTAGGAAACATATCAATTTCATACGTTTGTAAGTCTCCTACAAGTTCCTCCAATTTAAGCGTGTTTAAATTACCAAAAGAATTTAGCACAGTGACTATAGGGATAAAACGCTTAGGCAGTGATCTAAGAATCTTTTTAATAACTCTAGATTTAGGAATGTGTTCACCAAGATTAAAGATATTGCTAACAATATCAGACAATCTAGCATAAAATTCATCAAAACATTCAGTCTCAAGCATGGTGATGGTTTCAAATTGAGTTGTCAAATTTTGCAGTTTAGATTCTTTCACAGCATTAGTTCCTTCACGGGTAAGTTGCAAAACATCCCATGCCTCTTTTGACGTGGCGCACGTCATTATCCGTTTGAACTTGTTAGGTGTGACGGTTCCAGAAATAGCACTTAAACCCTTAGAATTAAAAGATGACCATTTAAATTCTTCTTCGGTCCATGTAGTGTAAGATTTTAAACTAGTCACGTTCTCAACAGTGACAGAGGGAGGTGTCCAACCTCTTTCAACCAAAATCCAGACACGTTCATTAATGGCTTTTAATGCATATCTCATGCGGGCTTTCCAATATGCCTAATTTGTCCCATCAAAAACTGGCATTTTATTATATAATTTCTCCATTGAACACGCCCTTTTTCAAAAATCAATTTTTCTAGAAAATTGATATCTTTAGAAAATTTTGCGGAAAATTACACGGTATAATTGTGTAATTGGCTCTGATACCAATTTGAAGAGTGCGCTTGCATCCAAATAAAGAAATTATTTAATTAAATTCAGTTTTTTTTTTAATTAAATCCTAAACAGGCATCTATGTGTGATTGAAGATGATTAAATCATGCAAGAACATTCAAACACACACAAGTGTGGAAAAATCCCCCAAAGGGACCAAACCTTTTATTTTCACTATAATTTTGTAAGACACGGTTACACGGATTACAATGAAAATAAGTGTGACACGAAAATACCCGCAGGTGTCGGTTCTGATGTCGTCGGCTGGAATCTCCCACAGGAACTCCAGTTGGGCATCAATGAAGAAGAGAGCAGCTTCTCCACAAAGTACTCTAGAAGAGTAAATGATCCTCTTGAAGGTTTAACAATTCACATATATAAATGGGAGTGATTATGTGAATAAAAAGGCTTAAGAAAACCTTAAAAGGTGAAGTCGGATCCTGGACTATTTTCGCAAAATTCGTGTTTGCTGAAAGTTTTGGGAAAACGTCTAGAATGTACATTGGTATTTATACAAAAAATGATGCAGCGGCGTTGCTCGAATGAGACACGCATCTCGCTCGAATGAATGACACATGTCGTTCGAATGACTTCTTACGAGATGCTGATCTCACTCGAACGAAAGTACCAGCTCGTTTGAACGAGCTCTTCGACCAAGGCACTCCACTTATAAACTAAGAAAAAATTTTGCTTTTGATAAAAAATATTTCAGACTTCAAAAATTATTTTCTGAAAAAACTTCCCAAATATTTATGCAAATATAAACAACTCCAATAATCATTTTACCAATATTGCATAGTGAAGTAGTGGGAAATAGCTGAGCAACATGTTGCATGTAGCATGATGCACGTGTAAAGATGATGAATGCATGGATTCTAATAGAGGCCATCGTGGATGATCACGATAATGTGACGAATGTAGCGGTATCAGACATACAAACTGTGATCTAGGGAAAACAGAAAATTCCTAGATTCTACCCCCGATATTTATAAAATTATGTCCTTACACTCTTGAAAATCATTTTATTAAGATATAATACCTCTTTCGCGGGCAAGAGATTTCATTTAGCATATGCAACAAGCCTTTAAACCCCTAGGTTACCATAGTAAGATGAGTGTCGTCTCGTGAGGGTTTGCAGTGAATCTACCCAGAAAATTCGGTTTTGACTCAAGAAATTTCAAAATACCTAAAAATTGTATAATTCAAAGTTTTTGGAAAAGAACACCATATACTGATACACTCAGGTCTCAATTTGTCATGTGTGTGTGTGTGTGTGCGAAGCCAGAAATTTAAACTATAAATTTCCACCAATTGATCATTACATTACTTTTCAAAAAATTCGTTTTGATTCAAATACTCACCGGATACTCTCACAAATGAATCACTCAAATTGTGGATATTTTGTTCGATATGCGTGATATAAGGAGTAAATGCATTGGTACACGAAGTCATGCACCAAAATTGAAAGATAAAAATTCATGGGTGAAAATATCTATTCATCGGGTTACGATCATTAGGAATTGGGAACATCGCTTCTTATATGCACCATTTAATCTCTTTCTATTATATTTTCATGTTTTAACTCTACACGCAGCAATTAATTTTGCAATGCGGACTCGGTTAGGACTTTTTCAGGTTATAAGGTGTATTGGATACATTGGGAATAATCGAAAAGTTCGAAATTGTAAAATGTCCTTATAATGTCCGTTAATGCTTTTTCGGGCTTTTGCTCATTTTCTCTTCTTTTTATATTTTTTTTCTATTTTTCCATTATTTCTTTTGTTTCTATTTTTGTTGAGCATTACTCTATTTTTATTGCCCCATTTTATCGCACAAATTGAACTTAATTTCTGAATTTTACATTTTTCTCAATTTCGGACTATGTGGGTTTTTCGGATTACCAAGTGAAAGGAAAAATTTCTTCGGCTTAAAATAGATAGCAAAAGGATAATTTTTCATAAATTTTTATGGATAATCTTTTTGGGTAAAAAACGATGGCCTACTTCATTATCCGAATTACTAATCATATTACCATATGCGTTTCGAGATTATTTTTAGTTTAGGGATGTGTTAGCGTACTTTTCAAGGCAACATCACCCACTCTTCCTATAAACGGTCAAAGAAAAGAATTGAGATCCTCAACGACTTTTCAAAACGCTGAAATGAACTTTGAGTTAACCATTAACTCAGATTAATTTAAAAACTCAGAAAATTCGATAGGCTCGAAGTCTCACCGAGTTGGTAAATTTTCACACTTATTCGTGAAGTCGTCAATTTTCGCTCAATTTCCATATTAGGGCAATTTCGGCTTAGTGCATTTTGGAATTTACAAATTTGAGACTTTAAACAAAACTTTGGTGATATTCTTGAAAATTTTAAATCCCAATTTTTAATTATTTTGAAGCAAAATATTTTTGGCTTCTTCAAAAATTTTCAATTTATTTTTTTGAAATTTTCTATTTTTTTTTGTTTGAGGGAATTTTGAACTTTAGTAAATTTGGAAGCGCATGCGTAGCCCCCCTAACTTAGAATTTTGCAAAGTCCCAATGCAAAAATTACTAAAAGATAAATTAAAGAGAGAAAGAAAAAAATGGTACAAACTACAAAATGCAAAACATAAATATGCAAGTATAAGACACAACATTGATAGGCCAACCAATTTACAATATATATATATCAAGCATACAAACTTGTGGAAATAGGAAAAATAAATAAACAACCTAGGAAAAACAATTTATTGAGGTGGTGGGTGAGCAAGGCTGGGAGCATTCGGGCTATATGGGTCATAGAAATAATCAGGGGGAGGTGCACCCATAGTCATTCTATATATTTCATCCTGGAGATGATTCATCATGCTTATGTCTCCCTGGTATGCCCGTTGGTTTTCATCATATCGAGTGATGAACCCGTCGAGTCGTGATTCGAGCGTGGCGAGGCATATATTGAAATCGGCTCCCGATGGATCAAAATTTGAATCATCATCTTCATTGCACTCTTCCTCTTCACCCTCACCCATAACCACGTCGGCGTCCCCAACTTCTTCCTCCTCAAAATAATCTTCATTCTCATCTTCTGCCTCGGTATCATCATCATCATCATCATCGTTCTCCCTCCGTGCGTGGATAATCTCCCGTTACCTCTCACTTTTGGTATGGGTGCCCTGCCCAAGAGAGTTGCGAAGGCGAGGAAACCCTGTGGGAGGAGCAATGCCGGCGTCGGCTAGATTGGAAGTGATGAGTTGGGCATACGGGAGAGGAGTGGCACCCTTTTTGTCCAAGGCCGTAAAAATATGTCTTTGTAAATGATATGGGACAGGTTGTTCAGGGTGGTGGGGTTAACAAGATGATACACAAGGGTCATCTGATGGGGGAGCATTACGGAATCATTAGAAGTTTGGAGGATATTTTCCCAAATAATTTGAAATCTGATGGGCGATTTGTGTGTAATCCGACCCACTAAAAATGTTTTGTTACCCCAATACTCATCGGGTACGATACGGTCTATGCATACGGCTATGTCTATAGGGGAGAAAACGTTAGGGTTCGTCAATTCGGCTCGGCTCGAGACATCTTTTTCCACTAGTTTCCAGGTAAGAATATTTAAGGAGAATGGAATACGTATGCCGTTAACATATGCCTCGAAAAAAAAATCAGCAATACGGACAAGGGAATCTCACACCTCATCTTCCGACACTGCTCCGTGGGGCTCGTTAAGGAAATGACACCAACCCCTCAGAAGGAAGAGGTTGGTGACGAAATTGGGCAGCTTATTCCAACACACATGGCGCTCCATTTGTAGCTTTCGATCTTGGCCTAAAAAGCGTTCACACCATATTTATTCTTAATTTGAGCGGTATGAGTCATTTTCGTTGTCAATAACCTCAACGGAGTTATATTTTTTAGGGAGGGCACGATTGGCCATGTGGGACAGTGGTGGTTTCACAGTAGAAATATGGAAGAGAGAGAGAGAGTAAGAGAGTTGGGAGGAGTGGTGGTGGAATAAGGGAGGATAAGGGTGTATTTATAGGTGGGGGTGGAGGGAAGGGTTGGTTTTTGGAGGGAATGGTGTTAGAGGCAAGAGGGAGTGTACTTGGGAGGGAAAGGATGGATAGGGAATAGGGAAACGGATTGGGAGGAAAGAATGGGTATTGGGGAGTGGGGGAAGCATATCGATAATGAGAAAAAATAACTAGAAGCTGAACCGATCTGGGTCCCCAGGACCAGACCGGTTCGGTCCTCTTTTTTTAATTTTCCTCAAAAATGAATAGATTCGAACCCCCAAGGGCGGATCGGTCCGTATCCAAAAATTTATAGCTTCCTTTTTCTGTAGGATTCACTCTTCTCTCTGAGTTTCTAGATGCTCCCACAACTATACCTCACATGATTGACCTAAAACCTCTCACCGCTTGCTTCAAAAACCAAGACTCGCTCTCGACGTGTATTATCCCTCACATATCCTATATGACATATATCTATCGACTCTAACTAACTAACCGACTCTCATCTAATATGAAGAAGAATCACCTCATACGCATCGGGGGTGTGACGACCTTCTTGTACTTCTCAATCAGTCCCCATAGATGGGGTCTAATAATCAAATGATATCGTCTTCTTTGACGCACACCTCAAAGTACATTTTGAGGCATTATCCATTCACCTTGAAAGTAGTTACTTCTTTTGAATCTTCCAACTCTATAGCACCATGAGGGAATACTTCTCTAATCACAAATGGACCCGTCTACCTTGAACGCAACTTGCCGAGAAATAAGTGTAATCGAGAGTTTTAGGGAAGCACTTTTTTGTCCCAGGTGAAACTCCTTGAGTCGGATTATCTTATCATGCGCGAGTTTCATTCGTTCCTTTTAAATTTTAGTATTCTCATATGCATCATTACGCAACTCTTACAACTCGTTCAATTGAAGCTAGCGAGCTTCACCGGCTTTATCAAGATCATAGTTCAACCTCGTGATTGCCCCATAAGTTTTGTGCTCTAGCTCCACAGGGAGTTGGAAAGGCTTTACATAGATAAAATGAAATGAGGACATTCCTGAAGGGGTTATTTTAGGCGGTTCGGTAAGCCCGTAGTGCATCGTTTAATCGAAGTGACCAATCTTTCCGGATAGGATCGATGATCTTTTTAAGGATGGTTTTAATCTCACAATTTGCTAACTCGTCTTGTCCACTTGTTTGGGGGTGATAAGTTGTTCCAACCTTATGTAGGACCCCTTACTTTCTCATTAACTTTTCAAATGGAATATTGCGAAAATGCATGTTGTTATCACTTATGATCGCCTTTGGAGCACCGAAGCGAGAAATTATGTGTAATTGTAATAACTTTATCACCACTTTGTTGTCATTCGTCTTGGTAGCTATTTCCTCCACCCATTTGGAGACGTAGTCTACCACGACGAGGATGTACAAGAAGCCGAAAGAGGGAGGGAATGGTCCCACGAAGTCAATATCCCAACAATCAAATAACTCAATGACGAGTATAGGGGTTAGTGGCATCATGTCGTAGCGGGTAATAGCTCCCATCCTTTGGAATCTATCGCAAGATTTACAATAAGCATTCTCATCCTGGAACATTGTGGGACAATAGAGACAACTTTATAGGATTTTAGCGACCGTCTTATTCTTAGAGAAGTGGCCTCCACATGCTTTTGTATGATAGAACCGGATTACACATTGAATTTACTCATTCGGAACACATCTTTAGGTGACGCGTAATATTTAAATAAGAATGGGTCATCATAGAAAAACATGCGGGACCAAGTGATGAATTTATTCTTCCCTTACGGTGTCTATTCGGGAGGAACGGATCATATGACAAGATAGTTAACGATGTCTCCAAACCAAGGTAGAGAAGAAGTAGTAAAGAGTTTATTATCCGGAAAGTACTCGTCTATGGGTATTAAATCACTAGGCACGTCAAACAAGAGCCGTGACAAATGGTCGACAATGACTTTTTCTACCCCTTTCTTATCTTTTATGGAGAGATTGAACTCTTGTAGGAATAGGATCCACCTTATGAGGCACGATTTCATATCCTTCTTAGTAAGGAGATATTTAAGGGTCGCTTGGTCCATAAAGCATGTGATGGGCGACCCAATAAGGTATGAGCAGAATTTGTCCAAAGAAAAAAAAAATGGTAGCAAATCTTTATCCGTGGTTGAGTAGTTAAGTTATGGACCGGTTAACGTTCGGCTAGCGTAATAAATGGCATAAGCTTTCTTATCCTTTCTTTTCCCCATAATAACCCCAATCTCATAATCACTAGCATCACACATAAGCTCGAATCGAAGGGACCAATTCGTAGCTTGCATGATGGGGGAAAAAATTAGCATGCTTTTCAATTTATCAAAAGATTCTTGGCATGAATCATTCCACTCAAAGGGTGCATCCTTCATAAGGAGGTTACTCAAGGGTTTAGCGATGGAGCTAAAATCCTTGATAAACCATCTATGAATTCCTACAAGGACCAAGAAGGAGCTCACATCCTTTAGTGATTTAAGTGGGGGAAGCTTGGCTATGACATTTATTTTTGCTCGGTCAACTTCTATGCCTTTAGATGAGACTATGTGGCCTAGAACTATGCCCTCGGTAACCATGAATTGGAATTTTTCCCAATTGAGGACTAAGTTCTTCTCCACACACTGAGATAAAACTTTTTTAAGATTTACTAAACATTGGTCGAAAGAGGGGCCAAAAACTATGAAATCGTTCATGAAAACCTCAAGTCCTCTCTCTACTATGTCGCTAAAAAGACTTAACATGCACCGTTAAAAGGTCACGAGTGAATTTCACAATCCAATAGGAATACGTTTGTAGGATTATGTGCCAAATGGACATGTAAAAGTCGTCTTTTCTTGATCAAGTATATCTACCTCAATTTGGTTATATCCGGAATAACCATCAAGAAAGCAATAGTATGGGTGACCTGCTACGCGTTCAAGCATTTGGTCGATAAAGGGCAAGGGAAAATGGTATTTTCTCATTTTGGCATTGATTTTTCGGTAATTAATGCAAACACGCCACCCGGTGGTGGTGCGTTGAAGAATTAATTCTCCCTTAGCATTTTTGACCACCATTATTCCCGAATTCTTCAGGATGACTTAAATTGGGCTCACCCATTTGCTATCCTAGATAGGGTAGATAATCCCGGCATCTAATAACTTTATAATCTCCTTTCTAATAACTAATTTCATGGTTGGTTTTAGTCGCCTTTGCATTTCCTTCGAGGGCTTCACATCCTCCTCGAGGTGGATTTTGTGGGTACAAATTAAGGGACTTGTACCCTTCAAATCCGTTATATACCAACCAAAAGCATATCTGTGCTTCCTCAAAATTTCCAGCAACTTACCCTCTTGTTCTTTATCTAGGCTAAAGGAGACAACAACAGGAAATTTCTCATCCTCTCCTAAAAATCATATTTCACATTAGAGGGTAGTTTCTTCAACTCAAGGGTCGGAAAATTCTCTTTGGAGGGGGTCAAGCATGACTCCCTCAAGGGTAGTTCCTCGAATCTAGAAACTCAATGAATATCTCTCAACTCCTTTAACGAGCTCCCTCGTCTAATATGGCTTTCAACCCTTCTACCTCTTGCTCAAACTCGGTGTATGGGATCTCACTCTCACCACCTCGCGCTAAGCATACTTATAAAGTGTCCTCACCCATGGTTCTCTCAATGTTCTCTTCTACTACCTCCTCTATGAGGTCGACCGCATAGGTTTAATCTTCGTCACCCACTTGGTTAGCAACATTGAAGATGTTCATCTCAAGGGTCATGCTGCCAAAAGTGAGATGCATTTTCGTGTATTGATTAAGGCATTAGTCATAGCTAAGAATGGGAGGCCTAGGATGATGGGAACATGGTTGCTAGAATGGATGGAAGGCTCCGTGTGCCAAATGACAAAGTCTAGCAGGTAGTAAAAAGCGTCCACTTGGACTATCACGTCCTCAACAATTCCTCGAGGCACCTTCACTGTGTGATCATCTAATTGGAGAGTGATTCATGTGGGCTTAAGGTCACCCAACTCAAGTTGCATATAAATGGAATAGGGAGGGATGTTAACACTTGCGACTAAGTCCAATAAGAATTTCTCAATTCGATGCTCGACAATAACACATGAGATCGTGGGTGCACACGGATCTTTAAACTTTGGTGAAAGGTTGTTAAGTAGAACGAAGCTCACATTCTCTGCTAGGAAGACATTCTTCTTCACCTTTTATCGTCTTTTCACAGTCAAAATATATTTAATGACCTTGGCATAGACGAAAATTTGTTGGATGGCATCAAGGAATGGCAAATTCAGATTCATTTGTTTAAGAACATCTAGCACATCTGCATGGGAGGTGTCTTTTTGAGGTGGGGCCAACCGATGAGGGAATGGAGCAACGGTGGGCGATTTTACAACAACTTCTAGCTCGCTAGCATCTTCTTTGTCACTCTCATTCAAGGGGGCATCTTCTGCCTCTTTCGTGTCGGTCGAAACATCCTTGTCTTTTGGCTTCTCGTGTGGGGGAAGTGATAAATCAACGACTCACCCACTACGTAGAGTGGTGACAACTTGACATTGTTCCTGTTGATCGAAAGATGTAGAGTTAACATTCTTTTGACCTTGAGGAGGTCTTTAGTCTTGAGCCGGAAACTTTCCCTTCTCTTGGACACTTATCGAGGATTGCAACTTAGATATGATCATATGCATCTCAGTGAACATGCGCTCAAACTTGGCATTAGTTGCGCTTTGAGATTAGATAAACTGGGTTAAGTTATCATCAAGAGTCCTTCACGGTGGGGTAATGTATGGGCCTGAAGGTGGAGCTTGCATGTGCGGCATCATAGGTGGCGCTTATTGAAATTGAGGAGGGGGTGGAAGTAGGGCAATATGTGAACTTGGATTCAATGAAGCTTGTTATTTCCCGTAGCTAAAATCGGGATGGTTTCTCCATGAAGGGTTGTACGAATTCCCATGGGGGCATTAAAATTTCACTTAAACCCTCCTGTTTCTTCTACTTGCTCGGTAAGCATATCTTTGTAAGCGGGTATCATCAGACATTCCTTTGTTGAATGTCTCGCCTCACAAATGGCACTCACCTTTTCTTTTATCGCACGGGTGGATCCGGTAGATTCTCTCAGTCGTACCTTGAGTAGGTCTCTCATAATTTTATCAAATTGATCAAGTCGACGGTCTACCGAGGTATCATATTTGAATTGTTATAGAACGAACACAGCAGGAGTAGTGGACACTTGTAGAGGTCAGTTTTGGGCATTAGGATCGGATGTTTCCCATGATTGAGTAGTCTCAGCGATGTACTTAAGATGAGCCTCAGCGTCACTCGCATATAATTCCTAAAATGGTCTTTCACACATTGTTTGAACAAGTTGTTTAGATGCTATAGTAAGCCCATGGTGGAAGAAAGAGATAAGGTGATGTTTCTCAAATCCATGATGAAGGCAAGCGTTAACCAAATCTTGGAATCGTTTCCAACACTTATCAAATGACTCATGATCTCCCTGTCAAAATGCTTGAATTTGAGCCTTGACATAGTTG
This sequence comes from Sambucus nigra, assembly GCA_949130495.1. Taxonomy (NCBI): domain Eukaryota; kingdom Viridiplantae; phylum Streptophyta; class Magnoliopsida; order Dipsacales; family Adoxaceae; genus Sambucus; species Sambucus nigra. The sequence continues at coordinate 229,176,487 of OX422219.1, forward strand.
GTTTTATGTTATGAAAAGAACTTTGAACGAAACTTGGATTGTATATCCTTCCATGATATGATCGAGTTCAGAGGTAAAGACCAAAGCCAAGTCTTATCTTTATCCTTTAAGGAAAAATGAAAAAGCTTTCGGCGAACAACATCTTGCATCCAATATTTATCACTAAAGGTTTTGCACGCCTCTCCGAACTCTCACATATGGAGATATTATTTCTCCGAATCCATGCCGTGAAATGTTGGAAGAATTTGTATCATCCCATTACGGAAGTGGAAATGTCCAGCATTGTACGGAAGTAGAATGCATCCAGGTGTGACAGTTCACTCAGTAAATAAGTGATCCTTCATGGGATGATATGGTGGGTCTCCCTCACCCGTATCGAAACTGCCGATATTCGACATTGCTCTCTCTCCAATTGACTCATAATTCTCACTCAATGTTCTAGATGTGTGACTTGTGATGGATTTTGGAGGTGTAGGATGTGGAACCCAGAATTATGGAACTTGAGGGGTATGGGGGCTATTGGAATTGTACTCAACGATGGGATTTTCGTGGATTCTTATTGGAATATTTTGAGAAGTTTGTTCTGGATTTTTCATAAAGGGCTTTTGAGAGATGATTTTATTTTTGGTTTTTATTTTTCTAAATTTTTATTGATTTTTGATATTTTTGGCTTTTTAAATTTTTGATATCAAATTTGGGAATGAATCTACTAACCTAAAGTCTATGTAACTCCCCGACAACGGTGCCAAAAACTTGACGCGACCACAAATGTCTCTAAATTGCGTGCTTATATAGGCTCGAGTGCAAGTCTATCGCTCAAGTAATAATCCGATAAGTCGGGATCGTCTCCACAGGGAACTAGGATGAAAGATTCGGGATGACAAAGGAATAGAAGACTAATCCTAAACTGATTCAAGAAAAGAAACTAAAAAGATGATTAATTATGAACTGAATGACTACTAACTAAATGTGAAGGAAATTTAACCTACTGACTAAACTAAGTGCACTAAAATAAATTACTGCAGTGAAGTAAATATGAATAAGGTAAAGATAGGTTAGGATACAATCCCCCAAACCCTAGTACATTTACCGGATAGAATACTAGATTTTGAATTAGAAATTTGATTGAACCCAGTCTTTAGTAATCTTAAGCATTACATATATGAGGGTAGTGGACCGCATCATACAAAATTAAAAGGTAGGAATAAAGCGATGTTGAATAGCTAACAAGCGCATCGCATCTTTAAACACCTCGGTTACCTAGGGCAAACGACGTTAAAAGATCTACAATAATTGTGTATAGTACACAAGATGATTCGTTTAAATTTCAATTCAAAACCTATTTTCTAAACATGTAAATTACATTGGATCGGGTTCATGCATCCCAACCCTTGGAAACTTAGCCAGACATAATTAAACTAAGTGAGAACAGAAAACCTATTGTGCATGAATCCATAACTACGTGAAAATTTGGGAAGAACTTTGGAAATAATACTTGCAACCCAAATTAATGACTAATCAAGGTAAACTATGAAAGTAATTAAAATCAGAAATTAAATAATACTTGAAAAGAAGAAATTTTGGAATTAAAGCTTGAATCTTGAATAATTGTTGCCAAACTAAAAATCCTAGAGTTCTTGAATGCAAGAGCCTCTTTACAACTAATAATAATCGGACCCTCCAATGTCTTGCATTAAGTTAAATTAAATACCCTATGAAAATTACAAGAGTTTGAACGAGACAAAACTCTTAATTTGGAAAAGAAAATTTAGAAGAAATCTGATCCGAATTGGTCCGACGGGGGTCTTCGGTTTGGTCTGGTATCATCCGAATCGGTTCATTTTCCATTTATAATGGATCGGTCTGGTCTCTAATTTTATGCAGAGATCTTCAAGCCATCAGACCGGTTCATTATAATCTATATCCGGATCCATTCGATAATGAATTTTATGCAGAGTCTGCCTTCCTCCCGGATCGATTCATTTTTTAACAACCCCCGATCCAGTCCAGTTGTGAAATTTATTCAGAGTACGGATATCCTCCGGATTGGTTCGCTGTTGGCACTGACTAGTCCGGTCTGGTTTTGGAATTCTTTATTTTCTTCTTTTTTCTTGATTTTCTCTAATCTTTGAAGTTCCATAACTTCTGCTCCTGGGCTCAGATTGGGACGTCGTTTTTTCTACGTGCTTGTAGACGCGAGGTATTCAATTTTTTTTTTGGTTCCTCTTCCAAACTCCAGATGTAAAGTTACTATTTGGCCCTCTGATTTTCCTTCCGTTCTTTCTTACTTGACTTCTCAATTATTGAGTGTCCTCTTCTCTTCACTTGCATAAAATACCTGTAAAAAGCACGAAAAATACACAAAACTTGAGGCACTACGTAGGAAAGGTCAGTAGCACGTATATGAGATAAATCAATGCATTTTATATGTTACAAGGTGCTAAAAGTATCTAAATTAAGGGGAAAAATTCAGAAGAATGTATTCCTAATCACACTCCAACCATAGACATAGGATAAACCCCTCAGGATGAGCCAGGCTAAACCCTTGTGTCATTGGTTTTCGTTTCCTAAGTCCAACTCATAGAAATTTTATACTAGGTGAAGTCAAAGTCATCCAAATTTTAACATCATCAAATATAATTATACGACCTTTGTAATTTAAGCACTTGTAAAATATAAGACAACATGAAATTCATACATCGTCGTATTAATTTTAACATTAACTCCATTAAAATTGAAAGGAATGAAATTATAACTTACATTTGGAAAATAAACTAGAGAGATGCAAGCTCCAAATGCATAAAAAATCAGACATGTTATAAATAGTATATATTTGATTTATTCAACTTAGGTTCATGAGAGACGTGCAATATGAATCTCTTTATATGCCTTGTATTACAAAACCATCTCCACTACTGATATAAAATTTTTAATACACTCAATTGGTAGAAAGATAAGTTTTGTAATATTAAAAGTTATAACCTTCTAATTAATTTGGATCATTTATAGTCAACTTACACTCCATCCTCCTCTTTTCTTCTTCCTTTAAATTGCATGAAACAACGATTAAACACATATGCTTGATTTTTCTTCTTCTGAAGCTCTATTAATATTAGTCAAATCATTTGAATGCCCTTAAATTCTCCACTATTTTGTTGTAAATAAGATGAAAGAAAATTAAAAAAATATTCAAAATCATTTCAATATTATAAACGATTAACATTTTCTACTAACAACTCATTTACATTAAAATGTTGATCCTTTCAAGTTGAACTCCGATTCACCCTCCTCATTATATTCTTTAACTAACACTTATATCGATGGAGTATAACAATTTATGCCACAAAAAGACTAAATAAACATGATACTATGATAGTGATAATGAAAAGTAAAAAATATGAAACACGCATATGTGAGAGAGGCAGAACAATATGATGACATAAATTATAGATGACTAATAACTTCTTTTTATTATAAGGGGATGAAAACACAATATAATTTCCCCCATTAACATTCATATCACCATAATCCTTGTTAAATTAGAAAAAAAACAACAAAAAAGAAGAAGTAAACATACATATATACACATGTAGAAGACATAAACACAGATGTATATTCAAATTTGGGACAACTTTTTTTACAATAATATTTCTCGTAATCTGTAACAACTTCTGAAAAAGTACAAAGAGCCTGTTTGAAAATAGGAAAAACAAATATGAAATGCGTGTACATATTATAAAATGAATTGGGATTTGTCAAAATAAACAAAATATAAGAAAAATAGCCTAAAGTAGTAGCCTCACACAGGACTAGCTCCAGACATAGGCAGATTAGGCCGCCGCCTAGGGCCCCCCATTAATTGGGGCCCCTTCCAAAAAAAAAATTAGGTATAAAAAAATTAGTTATGTAAAAAACATTAGTTGTACAAAAAATCCCCCCCCCCAAAAAATTAGTTATGAAAAAATTATAGTTATCACTTAAAAAAAGGCCCCCAAAAATAAAATTTGTTCCATTCAAAATAAAGTCACACACTAAACCCAACAACAACATAATAACCCACCCACACACTAAAAAATAAACTCACACAATAAACCCACCAACATAACCCAACCCAACCAAACCCATTTACTTATTCATTTCTAACCCTAACTCTCTCATTTCTCTCACCCACTTTCTTCTCCTCTTCTCTTCTTCTCTCTCACATTACTCTCTTTCTCTCTACTAACCAAAGCAAGAAAAGAACCCTTACTTTCAAATCCTTATTTTCAGAATAAACCCCTCCCAAAATACAATCCATTATTTTTCCAAACGCTTGGATTACCTATAGAATAATTTTAACAACACCCGTTACGGTTAACTCGACCGAGAGAAGTTTTTAAAATTAAAATTAATAAAATCTTACCTTCATTCTACCATGTCACAAGAAAGATTAAATGGATTATCCATGTTATCAATTGAAGAAGATTTGTTAACAACAATTAAATTTGATGATTTAATTGATAGTTTTGCATCGAAAAATGCAAGAAGAACACATGTTCTTTATTTTTTTTAATATAAATGGCTCCAAATTGATTGTTCGTCCATGGCCCCTAAAAATTCAGAGTCGGACCTGGTCCCACATATGACTAGTAAAAAGTATAATTCAAACTCCAATTTTAAAACCTCAAAAATTATAAATCGCATATAAAGAAACAAACATATAGAGTCGAGAGAATAATTGAAACATACCATCATGAGGGTCTCTATCTTGGTAGACATGTATGTCTATTTAGTAACCTATAATATATATATATATATATATATATATATATATATATATATATATATATATATAGCCTCGATGGGTTATGTTGGAAAAGGTGAGATTTCAACGGGATTTGAGATATTTAGGATTCACATTATGAGACAGAGGTTTACAGATATGCATGGGCGGATCCACACTAGGGCCAAGTGGGGCCAGTTGAGATTTGAATTTTTTTTAGGGTTAGTCTAATCAATCATCTCCAAAGTTCAGGGTAGGTTTTGGAGATGGGGTCTTTATCAAGTTGTTTTTATTTTATGAGGTGTGTTTGAATTGAGCTTTAATGGTGCTAGGGAGTTAACTCATTTTTGTAGTACATATTCAGCAAAATTCAATTATTATCACTAATAAAATTTGAGTATTGTGAATATTTATTAAGTGTTATTTATTTCTTGAAATTAATTAGGTATTGTTAATAATGATTGAAAGTAGTTGTTTGGGCATTATAACGCTATACTTTGTATAAAACTCAAAATAATCCCAAAAAAATTCTCCTCGAGGGCTCCCGCCCCCGAACCCCCGGTACCACTCGAAACTTTCGCCCCAGTTCATATAAATTCCTTGATCCACCACTGCATATATGGGAATTAACTGGGAGAGAAGGGAGTTGCAGGGATACAATGGTTGTTGAAATTATGATTGCTAGATGGAAGGCGATGTTTTTAGGGGACATGAGAAGTCTTTAAGGGAAATGAATTAGGAGAAAGGAAGAGAGAGAGGAACCATTTTGGTGTAGGCATTAAAAGAGGGAAATCAAATAAGAGATATGAGAGGACTGATATTAAATGGGATATACAAATAAAATTCATATGCCAAAAAACGGAGGGGGCCTTTCAATTACCAAGTGAAGAGAAATGATTGACTGTTGGTTTTCCATTAGAATAAACAAATATAAATATGGGTATGAATCTGTTAGAATTTATTATATATATGTATATGTAAGGAAATGATCAAGTGTGGTTTCAATTTGAGGTCCCTGAATGATGTCCATTTTTTTAAAATAGTAAAAAAAATATTTTTGGGCTGATTTTTTTATGGTTTTTAAACATTTCAGTAGGCCCATATAAAAAAAATCAACTCAAAATGATTTTTTTTGCAATTTTAAAAAAATCGATTAAATTGTGTCAGTTTTTAAGTTGTTAAAAAATGAAAAAGTTTGATCGATTTTTTTAAAATAGTAAAAAAATTCATTTTGAGCTGATTTTTTTTATATGACCTCACTGAAATGTTTAAAAAGCATAAAAAAATCAGCCCAAAAATAAATTTTTTACTATTTTCAAAAAAAGGTCCTCATTCAAGGATCTCAAACTGAGGAACCTTATGAGATTCTCTCTCTCTCTCTCTCTCTCTCTCTCTCTCTCTATATATATATATATATATATATATATATATATATATATATAACTAATTTTGAATTCGCTTAATTACACAATTAAATATTTCCAATATATGATCCCGTGTATATAATAGATGTGCTGACGCATTTCACCTAAAAGTTTTCAATCTCTATTGTGGAGTTGCACGCTGTCTCACCCAGTTTGGCTTGATGTTTCATTTCATTGAAGATGCCATCAAGAGAAAAAGGAAAAAAAAATTAATGGCTTTGAGACATCAAATTTTTTATGTCTTCCAATCAAAAGTGATCTAGTTGTTGGTAATTAAAGCTAATAAAAAAAGTCAAAGTATCATCTCTCTCCTACTAATTACATCAAATAATGATGCATTTCTCTTTCCACAAACATACATGCATTTATCTCTTCAACACTTTATATGCATTTCTCTCTCTATCAACATACATTGCATGCATTACTATGTACGTAATTTACAAACCAAAACATGCTTTTGTCTTTCCACCTACAACATACATGTATTTATCTCTTCAATATTCAAGTATATAAATGGCAAACTATTACCTGCATAATAATACCCACACAAAATACTAATTATCTCACTATAGAAAAAAGGCTCATTTCTAGTAAGTTCATTGTTGTCATTTTTTTTAATCTTCTTTTGCTATTACATTTTTCAACACCTTAATTATAATTTTTATAATTATTAATTTTTTGGATGAAAGATAGTTTCCTGTCACTTTTTTTACACTTTTTTTAATTGTTTGGATAAAAGATAGTTCATCATAGTTGTTAATTGTGTAGGTGAAAGATAGTTCTTGCTAATTGTTTGTTGTCACTTGTTTTGTACACTTTTTTTAATTGCTGTCACTTTTTTTTACACTTTTTTTTCATGAAAGGTATAATTCTTAATTGTTTGGATGAAAGATAGTTCATCATAGTTGTTAAATGTTTGGATGAAAGATAGTTCTTGCTAATTGTTTGCTGTCACTTTTTTTTACACTTTTTTTAATTGTTGTCACTTTTTTTTGGATGAAAGGTATAATTGTTAATTGTTTGGATGAAAGATAGTTCAACATAGTTGTCTACACTTTTTCTTTACCCTTTAACTATAATTTTTTTAATTTTTACTTTTTTTCACTTTAAATGATGCATTTTGTTAATTGCTAATTTTTTGGATGAAATTTATTTTGTAGGATGGATGTTGAAAATCAAGAGGAGCATATAGACAACTATGCTGAACTTATACCTAAAGTTGGGATGATTTTTCAATCCGAAAAACAAGCTTACTATTTCTACAATGTGTACGCTCGCTCAGCTGGATTTAGTATACGTCAATCATCTTCAACGGTAAATATATTTAAAAAGGTGATAAGAAGAGTGTTACGTTGTTCTAAAGAAGGAACTTATCAAAAACACCCAAGAGGATCACTGTTAAATCCTAGATTTAAATTAAGGACACAATGTGAAGCATGTCTTGTTATTAAAAATATCGGAGACTCTTTTCACATGATTGAATTTAATGAAATTCATAATCACGAGCTCGCACCACCTAGTGTAGTACATCATTTAATGTTTTAACGAAAAATTATTGATTCCTAAGCTGGAGTGATGAGAAATATGCATTACGCAGGTAGTGGTTCATTGGATATTTATTCATACATGAGTGCGGAGGTTGGAGGGTCTCAAAATTTGAATTTTACTCAAATTCATTGTGCTAATGAAATTCAAAAAATAAGACGTGGTGACATATTAGAAAAGGGTGACACACAATTAATATTTGAGTATTTCTTATCAATGAAAAAAGCAAATTCATATTTTTTTATTCTATTCAAATGGATGGAGAAAACCAATTGTGTGGTTGTTTTTTTTTGCCGATGCAAAGTCTCTGGTTTATTATAGTTATTTTGGGGATGTATTATGTTTTGATACAACATTTAATTCAAATAACTATGATAAACCATTTTCACCATTTGTTGGCGTAAATAATCATGGGCAAACAATATTTATTGGGTGTGCACTTTTGTTCGATGAGACAACAACCTCATTTATTTGGTTGTCTAAAATATTTCTAAAAGCGATGAATGGGAAAGCACCCAAATGCAATTTACGGACCAAGATAAAGACATTGCCAATGCCATCGAACAGGTTTTTCCAAAAACCCATCATTACCTATGTTTATGGCATATTTATCAAAATGCGGCAAAATATTTTTCTAATGTATATGATAAATATAAGGGTTTCACAAAAGATTATAAGAATCACATATTTGAGATCGAGTTCGAAGAAGATTTTCAATCATCTTGGGACGGCTTATCAGTAAACTACAATCTAACTAAAAATGCATGGCTATGTGGTTTATATAAACTGGGAGAAAAATGGGCACAATTTTATGTTTGACAACATTTTTGTGTTGGGATGACCACTACACAAAGAAGTGAAGGAATGAATAAATTTTTTAAAAAATACTTGAAGAGAACATTGTCACTACAAGAGTTTGTATCAAAGTATGGAAAGGCGATTGTAAGTCGATGTGAGAAAGAAAAAATGCAAGATTTTATTTCCAAACAAAAGAAACCAAATTTGCGTACAAATTGGCCAGGGGAAGGAAAGGCGATGGATAAGTATACACCAAAAACTTTTTTAAAATTTCAAGATGAGTATGTTCATACATTGGATATGTTTATTGAGTTTGCTCATGAGAATGAGAAGATTATCACTTACACGGCATCTTCCTTCACGTAATGTGACAATTGATTCTTCAAGTAACACCGTCAATTGTAGTTGTAAAATGTTTGAATTTATGGGGATACTTTGTTGACATTCATTAAAAGTGATCAACCATATGCAGTTGTTAGAAACTCCACCTCAATACTATTTAAAAAGATAGACAAAAAATGCGAAAGATGGAATTATTATGGACAGGCAAGGAGCCTCGTTGCAAAGTAACTTTCAAGCATCCGACGTTGCGGGATATAGTGAATTGGCCCACCTTGCATTGAAATTGGTTGTGAAAGGTAGTAGCACAAAAAATTCAATTTCGTTTACTAAAGAATTTTTGGGTACGTCACTCGAAAAATTGGATGAATTTTTAAAAAATGAGATGGATGCTTCTCAAAATTCGAAAAATTCAAATCATGAATTTTTAAAAATTCATCTCATTTTTTTTAATTATCCTAATTTTGAGAAGCATTCATCTCATTTTTTATAAATTCATCCAATTTTTCAAGTGACGTACCCTAAAGTTCTTTTGTAAACGAAATTGAATTTTTTGTGCTGTTACCTTTCGCAGCCAATTTCAACGCAAGGTGGGCCAATTCACTATATCATGCAACATCAGATGCTTGAAAGTTACTTTGCAATGAGGCTCCTTGCCTGTCCATAACAATGCCATCTTTCGCTTTTTTGTCCATCTTTTCAAATAGTATTGAGATGGAATTTCTAACAACCGCATGTGGTGGATCACTTTTAATGAATGTAAACAAAGTATCCCCATAAATTCAAAGATTTTACAACTACAATTGACGGTGTTACTTGAAGAATCAAATGTCACAATACATGATCTATCTTTGAAGGAAGATACCGTGTAAGTAATAATCTTCTCATTCTCATGAGCAATATCAAGAAACATATCCAATGTATGAACATACTCATCTTGAAATTTTAAAAAAATCTTTGGTGCATACTTATCCATTGCCTTTGCTTCGTATGACCAATTCATACGCAAATTGGTTTCTTTTGTTTGGAAATAATATCTTCATTTTTTCTTTCTCACGTTGACTTACAATCTCCTTTTCGTACTTTGATACAAACTCTTTTAGTGACAATGTTCTCTTCAAGTATATTTTGAAAAATCTATTCATGCCTTCACTTCTTTGTGTAGTGGTCATCCCAGCACAAAAATGTTGTCGAATATAAAATTGTGCCCATTTTTCTTAGTTTATATAAACCATATAACCATGCATTTTCAGTTAGATTGTAGTTTACTAATAACCTATCCCAAGATGATTGAAAATCTTCTTCGGACCAGGGACGACTCAAGGAAACTTGGGTCCCTAGGCGAGGACTTAGTATGGGGCCTTCTGTATAATTTTTTTAATAAAATTCTTAACTAAAATTTATTTTTATTGCTTTTTGACAAGCAAAATCAAGAATTATATTTTTATATTCAAGATTTGCTACAATAGTTTTTACAATATTTTTATAAGGTTAAGAGTTACAATAAAGTAGTTAAAAAAATTCAAAAACCGAGAAAAGTAGAAAATAATTCAAAACATAATGATCATTGTAATTAAACAAACCAACCCTGTAGTGAGAAGTCTTGAGAGTTGGACCTGTTAGATATTATATGTGCAGCGGATCAATTTTTTTTAGTGGGCCCTGTAGAATTAACAAATGGAGAGGGAAAGGAGGGAAGAGGGAGAACATGAAATATGCTAGTTATTTTAATTAATGAGAGAGAGAGAGAGAGAGAGAGAGAGAGATGCAAAGAATGTAGTGGGTGGGTTGAGACGTGGGAGAGCTTAGACAAAGAGTAAAAAAAAATTGTTCTACTTGTTTAGAAAATAGGAACTAATTAGTGCATTTCATTTATTTTATATATATACACACACACACTATATATTCATGTGTATTTAATAGGGGCCTTACACATTTTAAGGCCCTAGGAAGCCGCCTCACCTGCCTAGAAGTGGAGTCGGCACTGCTTCAGACTCTGTCCCATAAATGCCATTCTTAAAATCTTTTGTGGAACCCTTATATTTATCAAATATATGAGAAGGATGTTTTGCTACATTTTGATAAATATGCCATAAACATAGGTAATGATGGGTTTCAGAAAAAACCTCTTCAATGGAATTGGCAAGGCCTTATCTTGGTCCGTAAATATGCATTTGGGTGCTTTCCCATTCTTCGCTTCTAGAAATGTTTTAAACAACCAAACAAATGAGGTTGTTGTCTCATCGAACAAAAGTGTACACCCAAAAAATATTATTTGCCCATGATTATTTACACCAACAAATCGTGCAAATGGTTTATCATATCTATTTGTATTAAACGTTGTATCAAAACATAATACATCCCCAAAATAACAATAATCAACCAGAGACTTTGCATCGGCCCAAAAACAACCACACAATTGGTTTTCTCCATCCATTTGAATGGAATAAAAAAAATACGGATTTTCTTTTTTCATTGATGAGACATACTCAAATAGTAATTGTACATCACCTTTTTCTAATGTGTCACCACGTCTTATTTTTTTCAATTTCATTAGCACAATCAATTTCGGTAAAATTCAAAATTTGAGACCCTCCAACCTCTGCACTCATGTATGAATAAATATCCAACGACCCAATGCATGCGTGATGCATATTTCTCATTAGTCTAGCTTGAGAATCAATAATCTTTCGTTGGGACCTTAAATGATGTACTACACTAGGTGGTGCGAGCTCGTGATTATGAATTTCGTTAAATTCAATCACGTGAAAAGAGTCGCCAATATTTTTAATAACAAATCGTGCTTCACATTGTGTCCCTGATTTAAATCTAGGATTTACCGGATATCCTCTTGGGTTCTTTTGATAAGTATATTCTTTAGAACAACATAACACTCTTCTTGTCACCTTTTGAAATATATTTACCGTTGAAGATGATTGACGTATACTAAAGCCGGTTGAGAGAGCATGCAAATTGTAGAAGTCGTAAGCTTGTTTTTCGGATTGAAAAATCATCCCAACATTAGGTATAAGTTCAGCATAGTTGTCTATACGCTCCTCTTGATTTTCAACATCCATCCTACAAAATAAATTTCATCCAAAAAATTAACAATTAAAAAAATGCATCATTTAAAGTGTAAAAAAAAGTATCAATTAAAAAAATTATAGTTAAAGCTTAAAAAAAAGTATAGACAACTATGCTGAACTATCTTTCATCCAAACAATTAACAATTATACCTTTCATAAAAAAAGTGTAAAACAAAAAGTGACAGAAATTAAAAAAAAGTGTAAAAAAAAGTGTAAAAAAGTGACAACAAAAAATTAGCAAGAACTATCTCTCATCCAAACAAATAACAACTATGCAGAACTATCTTTCATCTAAACAATTAACAATTATATCTTTCATCCAAAAAAAAATGTGAAAAAAAAGTGACATCAATTAAAAAAAGTGTAAAAAAAAGTAACAACCAAAAATTAGCAAGAACTATCAACTTTGCTGAACTATTTTTCATCCAAACAGTTAAAAAAAGTGTAAAAAAAAGTGTAAAAAACTATCTTTCATCCAAAAAATTAATAATTATAAAAATTATAATGAAGGTGTTAAAAAATGTAATAAAAAAAGAAGAGAAAAAAAGTGACGGCAATGAACTTACGAGAAATGAACCTCTTTTTTACAGTGAGATAGTATTTTGTGGGGTTATTATTATTTAGGTAGTACTATGTCATTTATATACTTGAATATTGAAGAAATAAATACATGTATATTGTAGATGAAAAGACAAATGTATGTTTTGGTTTGTAAATTACGTACATAGTGATGCATACAATGTATGTTGGTAGAAAGAGAAATGCATATAAAGTGTTGAAGAGATAAATGCATATATGTAAGTGAAAAGAGAAATGCATCATTATTTGGTGTAATTAATGGAAGAAAGATGGTACTTAGGAGTTTTTTTATTAGCTTTAATTACTTGCAAATTAGATCACTTTTGATTAAAAGATCAAAAATAAAATGTTTGAAAGACATCAATATTTTTTTCTAAAAATCATATTTCAAACTCCAAAGTCAAAGTATACTACATTAATAATCTTCCATTGTCCTATCAACCTCGAAAGTCCACAATTGAACAAGCACCCGTTAAATCATTTCAATTTCACAATTTGAAACACTGGTCATCGTTCATGCACCATCATTTACAAGACAATTCCACCTTGACATAAACTAGCCAACTATGCAAACCGTTATACTTCCCAAACGAACTTTAGGCCGGCCGGGTTCCTTAATAACAACATTAACTAATCTCGATTAGCACCGGATTAACTTGTAGGATGACAACAAATCAGATTGTCCTGAATACATGCAATAAAGAGCGTCGAATCGGAGCCATGATTGTTGACACGAACAGAAAAATAGAAAAAGCTGTCGCATGTTACGCTAGCTGACTTTGGAGAAGCTGACAAAAAAGGCTTCTGTCCTGTCCAACTTAAATACCGACACAGGTGCTTGAAAACGGCCACAAAATAATACTTGTAAAACACCAAATGTCGCATGGGCTTGACTGAAAAAATTGCAAATAGACCCTGAAAATTGCATAAACAGCATTTAAGTTCGTGAACTATGAAATTATCCCTTAACAATGAAAAAATTGCTCACATGTGATTTTGGTGTGACAAATAAATAGGGACTTATTCATACGCATTGGAGATAGTAGTTGGAGTTCTTTTGCTAAATTACTAATATAGAGGTTTTGTTGCAGTCAATGTAAAAGTCCAGAGCTTTCTTTGTAATTTATTTTTTTCTGTTCCATTTATTCACAAACCACTTTGTAGGGAGAGATTTCAACTCATTCTTGTTCACGATCTTCCCAAAATTTCAAAATTAAGGGCTTTTACCTACCATTTCGCATTCAAACATACTGGAAAACCACCTTTATTCTCCAATGTAATATTTATGTCCAAAACATGATTCTTCCGTTTCGGTTTTAGTTGTTTGCTTCCTGGGGCTTAGTTATGGCACTGGTGCAAAAATCAACGAGGAAGCAGCAATATAGTGGTGCTGAGGCATTTAAATGTATTGTCATCTTTCTCTTAATCAGCGTTCTCTCTTACTCCTTGGTGGTGGAGTCCAGGCCACTTAATAGTCATAATTCTTCTGCACAATTTAGAGTAAGAAGAGCATATTCTGGTCCTAGCCGCCGTGGTCGTGGTCACTGATGAGAAGCTAGGTAGGGGCTGGTGATGGCAATCGGTAATCCGTTGGGCAAAAGTATTTGAAGAGGAAATTATATTATCTTTTATATTTGTTGGTTTATTTTTGTTATTATTTATTGTGTTGTTTTGGGGATTAATTGTGGCTAGTTTGTGTAAACTTAATTAAAGAGAATGTAATTAATAGTTTTATAAGGATCTATAAATTTAACGCATGAATATCCAATTCAACATCTTATTTGTTATTTAATAATACAAACATTATTATATTCACATACCTCTATCATGATTATCACATATAATTATTATGTGGAATATAAAATGATATTATAATCACATACCTCTATTATATCACAAATGAAAAGTTTGACAGAACAGTCAACCCTAACAATGTCCGATTGGGCTAAATTTCGAACCATGACCTCCTATTGTACACGGCAAGAATATATCCACTTTCAACACATTCCAACGGTTGAATATTTTTTATATTCAAAATAGTATTTCGAAAATAAACTTCATTCTTTGGATTTCTCTCCCTTATTCAATAATTTTATTATGTTGTTTTTTTCGTGTGTCTAAATGATAAAAAATCAGTCACTTATTTATACTAGTTGTGCCCACGTGCGTTGCACGTGTGGCTGATCCAGATATTTGATTTGACAGGTTTGTAATTGTAGAGAGGTGATTGACATATGTAAACTAATTGATCTCGGTTTTAAGGCTATGAATTTAAATGGTATAGAGGGCTGAAAAATGGGGAGTGGTTGGAGGAAAGACTTATTAGAATGTTTGCAAATTAATAATGGAGTTTTATCTATAAATATATTTTATGAAGAGTTGGTTGTGGTGATTACTGGAATTTAATTGTTTGATTCTCATAGTTTGAAGTATATTGTGACTAATCTTGATTATATAATTGTTCATCACTTTATTATTTCGTTTACTTTAGTTCATTTGTGATATTTAAAGACTACTTTATTTATGAATAAGGTGTATTTCAAGAAAGATCATAAATAAAATTATGATTATATTGTATGTACATATGCTGTCATTAACCAAAATATGTAGAATTGAAATTACAATTTAATATTCATTATACATATTAAAGTAAATAAATGTAGTTACTCTATAAATATAAGACTTAAAATCTTTATTGTAGGCAAATTGATTAGGCAGATCGCTACCAAGAATCTCATCATGCTTAGCAGTATGTATATTTATCAGATGTGTTTGGGAGTTCCCCCCAAACACTTCAGCAGAGACTATTTCACTAAATCTTAATAATGAAATTGAGTCCCCAATGAAATGGTCAAAGGAACTCTAGAGGACAACTTATGTTTCTTCAATATTCTTAATTATTTTATTTTCTTGTTTACTACTATTAACATACCCTACTATTCAAATTATGTTGATTTATTTGTTTCAAGTTCTAAATATTAGCTTAAGAGAGGACACAAATGTAAAAGAATAAAGGCATGGGCAGTGAACGTAGTCCCAAATGTGTGTTATATAATAGGTGGAGAATATTTGTTACTATATTTGTTACTAAATGTAGTAGTGACATCCACGAACTAAGCAGTAACATATACAGCTACTGATTGACATAATGGATCCACTACATATCCAAATTCAGTGGATGTTATCTTCATTTTAATAGAAGAACGAAATTATTTGCCTATATTGAGTATTGTCATCCTCAAACAGTTGGAGACTAATGTTATAGAGCCGAAATCTGATCGAATACAGCAAAAAAAAAAAGAAACCAATGGGAATGAAGCAGTCCACATTGACCCTATAAACCCAACTTTGGACACTCATAAACCAGTTGAGTATTCCAACACAATAAGTACAGATATGACCAATGGGAAACTACAAGTTACATTGATTTATATAAAGCTATAATAACATAGTTCATAAGTTAATTTAGTATAGTTATTATTAATTGCAACCAGAAATTGTAAACTGAATTCATACTAATCAAGCTAGACTTCATGGAATTTTGGTTGGGATTTATATCTTCATTTACGGATTTTTTAAAACTAAGGTTAAGAAGATCAAGCTTTCATTTCTTTCTTCATTTGTCCATATAATAAATAAAAAGGTGGAGTATATAAGATTACAGAGAGATCTCAAACCAGAGAAAAACTGATGCAGTATTGAATTTGTCTAAGGTATGCCGAAGCCCACGTCTAACAAAGCTTCATATGTGGCGATTCACCTCAAATCGGGTGAGGCACCTTCATTAAGGCCTATGCCTTGCGGCGTAGGCGGTAGGCTGAAGCATGGCTTAGGCTCACGTCATTATACATTTCGAATAAAGTATAAAATTTTAATGAATGTGATTCGCCACATTTACGTACAATAGATGTTTATGTCCTATGAAGGATTTTGTCTACTATCATCTAGTCAATGACACATAGTTTTATCGAATCCTATATAAGAAAAACTATCTCAATTATTTGGCTTAGGATAAGGAGGTGAATGCCTATTCTAGCCCATAAAACAACACTAACAGACGTTTCTTTTTCGTTTTGGGGAACATAAGACAATCTTACATAGATCAGTTTTTCGTCAACTGGTTTCCAATTGGTCCTAAATACTATTGGATAGGGAATGCAAGAAATTTTTACTTCGTTTCAGTCCCATAATACCATTAACATATCCTTGGAGTCAACTTTTATATTGATAGTTCACCTATAGGACTGAGATCCATCTTAAATTAGGACTCCAAGAAGAATGAATTTAATTTAGGGAAGATCTATAATTTTATTATGAAATTTTCAAGTAGATTAGTATCTTTATTCTTTTTTCTATCACCTTGTACACATTTCAAAATCAATACAACAACAACAATAAAACCTAATTACAACTTGATGACATGTCAAATGAATGGAATTAAAGACAAGAATACGTAAGTTTTAAGTTAAAAAAATATAATGAAAATATTTTGAAAAAATTAAGTTAAAAAAGCATATATTTGGCTAATATAAAAAAAAATATGTGTGAATACGTAAGTTCTTGCATCAAAGTCATTTTAAACTTAGTGGTCCAAAAATTCCACTCACTGAGTACCCAATTGCTCCAAAAAAGCACACCAAATAATGAATCATCACAGACTTTGATTCTTTTGGTTCATAGGTTGTTTCATTCATCATGATATCAAAACGTTAAATATGTATATTGCAATGACTTAATTTTGTTTATCCAAACAATTATATTATTCATTAGTTTATAAAGATTTGGGTATCTACTTGGTTCTACTCTATAATTTGTTAGACATGCGTAGTTTGTGTTTCATATCATTCAATTGATATGATGTAATTTGTTTCCTAACTCTTTAATTTTTTTTTCTTTTCCATAACAAAGAAAAAAAAGCTACAAATTGCAAATTGTAAAGCGTATGAATTTTTTTAGCTCATCTACATATTTCTTCAATTGGTTTCATGATGGCCAGTAAATAAAATAAAAAATGATAAGTAAATTCGCAATCATACATTAATCAATTGCAATTACCTCGTAAATAAAATTAAGATTCCTTCACTATGAGATTGAAAGTCCAAAATTTTTTAAGAAATACTGACAATATCCTATAAAAATCCAAACGAAATATATTACCATCTCGAATATAAATTATACAAAACAGTTTCAATATGGTATTAAGTACTTCACATACCACGTAAACAAAAGTAAAATTTCTTCACTCTCAGATTGACAATTCGAGCTTGTACCACCAATATTGACAATATCCTACAAGAATTAACAATTACTTACAAAAAACTGAAATGATAATAATTTCTTACGAACTATCAAATTACATTCCTACTACTGTTAACATACTTGTAAAGAGTAAGAAAATCGTATTATATAAGAATGACAATAAATTCCAAAAGTAAATAGTTGTCTTAGTGCCATCAACTAATGTATGTAATAGTGAACTTCCACCATACGATTTTTTTTTTTGTTATCATGAGTGAAATTTCCGTAATTAGAAATTATATAATAATGAAAATATACCATAAATTTAAGTACTTGTTTTATCTGTAGTACCAAAATATTGAACTTCCACCTTGTGAAAATAATAAAAAAATTTATTTGCATGAGTGAAATTTTCGTAATTAGAAATTATATAAGAATGACAATAAATCATAAATTAAGTACTTGTCTTAGTTCTATCAATTATTGTAGTAGTGAACTTTCACCTTACGAAAGTAATAATTTTTTTTTATCATGAGTGAAATTTTCATAATTAGAAGAAAATCACAAAAAATAAGCACAATCTTTAGTACTGGAAAAGTTTATATCAGGCATAATTTTCAAATTACTAACATTTAAAACAGTAGGCATATGTGAATGTATATAATTGCTTTAAAATTAACATTAAATTTAGAATATGTAATAAGTGGACATATCTAAAAACATGAAAAAAAATGAAAATGAAAAATACAAACTCTGATCACAAATGAGAGACAAAATTCTTCAATGAGATATATATAATTATAAAATTTATGTAATTGTCTTCATCTTCAAATTAACAAATGCATACTTTGTTGACATAATACAAAATTATAAACGGAATTAGGAGTATTGAGCTTAATTTTGGCAGAAGAAATGATAGCAATGAAGCAAAGAAAAGCAAAGAAACGATGGACTTTCAATTAAATAGTTGTTTGAGCGTCCATTTGTAAAGATGAATTTCTAGGGTTGAAAGATGAATGTATTTTGATGGTTGATATGCCTGAATGAATAGGAGAGATATATGATGCATGAATGTGAGTGAATTGGAAAATGAAATTTGAGGCAATTGAAATTGAATTTTTTGGGTTGGAACATGAATGTATTTGGATGCTTGGTATGTGTGAATGAATATGAGAAATATGAGATGAAATGAACCTGGTTATTTCGTAGGAGCCAATGAATTGGGAAAATATATGTTGACTATTATTAAGGGTATAATAGAAATTTTAAATTTAATGAGGATAGTTTAGTCTTTTAACTGTCGAAGAGGAAGTTCCCTCTTTTTAAGTAGTAGAGATGAATGAACATGACTTAAATCTCTACCACTCAATTAATCTTAACCGTCCATTAAGGTAAATAACTAAAAATTCTTTTGATCCTTAATATTTGAAGTACTTTTTCAGTAACCAAATTGACTCCTAGTATCTTATATCTTATCTTATATATCTTCTAAAATGCTCAACAAGAGCTTTTAGTGTGAATGACTACTAGAGTGTCCACGTGGTAAGTAGTTTTTTCTTATATGCAGCTTTTTCTTATATGATATATTAATATCTCATAAAAGAGGGGGTTTTTCATCTTCAAACGTCCGTTCTCATCTTTTCTCTCTCCCCTGTGACATTCAAATGGTTCAGTCCCTTTCCAACGATGTACTTTACAAAATCAAAAGCCCAAACCATTATCATTAACTCTCTCTGTCCCCACAAGCCCAAATCGGTTTATCTACTTAAATATTATTTAAGATGCATCAAAACCACATAAAAAAACCTCAAAGATTCCTCCACATCTATTCATTCATGAGTCCTCAAAGAAGATGGAAAGTCCGAAATCCTGTAGTGTTTTACTCAAGTATCCTCAATGAAACTCATAACTCTTTATTTGTTGGTTGCATCTAGCCTTGAAACAGAATGTATAAAAAAAATTATTGGTATGAAATCTCTTTGTTTGTGATTGGGATCTTCGTCTCAAATCTTGGAAGCCCTTATCATATTTACGATTCTACTCCTCCCTGAATAAATATATATGAAATATGATTGTTAAAACGTACGAGCGTCAGAGTACAAATACGAAAGATAGTTTCTCGGAGTCATATATATATATATATATATATATCTTAGGGACTTCTCCTCCTAAGATTCCTCTCACTGGTCTTTTGATTTGGATTTGGAAAAGGTTATCTCCAAATCTAAGAAGTCCAAGTAAACCAAAATTTTCTTTATTATAATTTTGTTTAGAAATCAACAAAAGTTTGGGAACAACCTCTGTAGATCAGTTTATAAGAGATTCTCTTAGATAAGTTGTCGATCATAACCTTGGAGATTAAAAGTCAAATCAACAATTATTTCTCTCTTTTCGTTGTCCAAAAACGAAGTTACCGTTTTTTTATTGTGTTGAATGATATTTAAGGACATATGTAGAGTGAGTGAACAACTTGATATGAATTATTATTGATGAAAATAATGTCAAGTGGATTTATATAATTGTTTATATTATTTTACTTTCTTTTCTACTATAAATTATTGTAATGTTGTTAATAATTTTAGTTTCTTTTTATGTGTCGTACGAGCATTATGTTTAATTTCAATAATTTTATGTCAATATAGGATTGCGATACGGATTGGTGCGATGTGTCGCACCCGCATTGACCTATGTTTGGGCTCCACTTTTGTTGGTCCTAAAGGCGAGTCAATACGGGTACGATACATCAATGTATCACACTAAATGTGTCCAAACCACGAGTCGACGTGAGTGTCTTTTTTAATTTATCGTTAATACCAGAAAAGCCTTATAAGAGGTGCACATAGTAACTCTAAAATATGCCTTTTATCGGTAAAAAATTTCAAATTCTTGAAAGTTTAGTATTTATAGCCTTATCTTTATACTATTATAAAATGCCATACAAGCATTTAAGACTACTCCCCAACTAACCTATCCACGTATGCAATGTCTGTTATATCCCAATCCACATCAGTTGAGAGTCAACATAAGAAATCAATCAGAATGGGCGACCCTTCATATGCAAATTGGAATTCTCCATCTTCCCCATCCTTCTTTATTCTCTCTCTCTCTCACTCGCTCGTATTACTTTTCTACAGTAAATGAAAAGAACCATTTATATACAATCTGACTCTTTACTTTCATTTACAATAAATACCTCCATCACCTCTTCACTTGACATTTAGTGTCTTTCCATTCACTCCACCCCACTCTCTATATATATTGGTTCTCTCTACCACTTTTAGTGTATATCAAAACTGGTGCAATATGGGGGTGATGGCATTGCCTCACATAAACTCCAGATTTTGAAATAAATTGCAGGCCGCAAGGGTTACGAGGTTGAACTTCATAGCGGCGACAGGCTGCTCGATGGTGATGCGTTGGTGGAGATAACGAAGTTACCTAAAGGCTCTATTTTGTGGAGCATATTTGCAATAATGGAAAATTCACGATCGAAATTAGATTTTCTGTTGGAGATGTAGTCATCGAAAACTCCGTCACCGTTAATGCTGGAGATTAGGCATTTGATGGGACGTATCTTGACGGAGAGGAGTAATGACGGGATGAGGAGAGGGTAGGGAGAGGATTGGAGAGGCTTCAGTGTCAGGTCGGTGACGTGGCTGAGTCGCCATAACAAAACCTCAAGACTCATGTCTAGAATGTTTATTTCTTACTCTTTAGTCTCTCATAACCGACCAATTTTTTGGTTTGTTTTGTTGGGTTTTTGAGTGGTTAGGAAAATGTCTATGGGAAATTACGGATTCTCCACTTATTTTAAGTAGTGACAGAAACGAGGAACCTCGACTCTCACTAGAAAATGTTTTTTTCCCAAGTTATAATGAGTCAATCTGATAAGTCAGGCCTATATTGTTAATTTTAAAAGGGAAAAAGGGGAAAGTGCAATCCATTTCCTTCGTGATATGTTTTGAATATGATTTATCAATCATAAAACATATTTAAAAATAAAACATATATTGTTGATTTTAAATGTAGTCAAATATGTATAAATAATACATATATTTGTGAGTATAAAAGAAAAAAAAGAAATATGTTGGGACAAGTCTTTAACGTTGACACATGTTCTTATAGTATTGGTTTATATTAAGGTTCTAAAAAACGCGAGGCGTGACCGAGACGTCGAGGTCAAGGCTTAAGCCTTAGAAGCCTAAGCGGGCCTTATGCGTAAAAAGGCGTTTAGGCATTTTAATATATTTTAACATTTTTAACTGTAACAAGGCTATTAAAAATACTAAAATAGTATATACCTTAAAATATGTCTAAATATATGCAACTAAAATACTATTTTTTTAAATACTAAGAAAAAAGAAAAAACGCGTGTTTTTTGGACGAGAGGCAAAGAGGTTTGGGATACCATTTGTCTTTTGATTATTTTGAATGAGATATTGATCAGTTTTAAAAAAAAAATATTTAAAAGGCGATATCATTTCACTAAAGCATTTTTTTAAAACTGCGCTTTAAGCCTTTTACCAAGAATAAGGCATAAAAGACTTAAGACGGGGCGTTTCTCTCAAGCCTCAATCCTAAGCGCTTAGGCGAGATTTTTAGAACACTGATTTATAGATAAGTAATAAAAGGTAAGGGGTTTAAAATCAGATCACTTAAGATGATATGGGTAAGAATAAGAATTTGTGGAATGATGAGATAGTTATGATCTTTCCTCCCTTTTTTTTAAATTTAACGTCTATCCATACAGGAGGTTGTATAGGTTCAATATGATATTGATAATATATATTGTTTTATTATCTAAGTGTTTCTCTGATTTAATGTGACACCCCGCCTAATTAAATATCGAGCGATCAGTCATTTATTAAATTAAAATCAAGGTGAATAGTTGGTTCATTCTTAGCATCACTGTCACAAAATAAAACATACCAATTTAAACACCCTAAATAATTAAGCTAAGTGTCAAAACAATTTAAAACTTTATTTCTATTTTATTTAAATCCAAATATGTAAACCTTTTTAACAACCAACACTCTAAGAATCACATAAATGTTAAGGATGACAATAGCACACAAAAATTAAAACCATCTAGATAAACCAAGCCACTTTAAAACGATAAATGAAACCATCCTGAAAATAGTTAACTTCCAAGGAGTACTGAATACTGAAATACAAATAAACATAGATCTCTGATATATCCAAACGGAATAGGGAAACGGGTGACACATGCCCTAATCATGAAGAACTAAAACAGGAACTGAATCAATGAAGAAGTCATCGAAAACAAAGGCCTATAACTCCCACATAAGTTGCAGCACGTCCAATCCAAGGAGACTATGCATGATGCCCCTGTGGCTGGGCACCTGTAATACATATACATATATATACAAGAGAGAGAAAGACAGGAAACGGGTTAGAGCCCGAGTGTAACACAGTTTTAAAATAGTTTAGCAAGTATTTAAAATTCTTATCTGCTAATGCAACAACCATATTAGTATGCGACACTCTCTTGAGAATTATCACCTCTCGTCTAATGTGCACGCCTACCGTACTACTAAACCTCATAAGTATATCTCACTTTTTTTCCATAAAGTTTTATTTCGAGAAATAATAAGGTTATGATATTTAGTTTAAAAAATAAATCTCTTCAGGATTTCTTACGCTATTTAGAAGAAATCAGTACTGTTATAAAGTTCCCGAACACTTATAAGAAAGTTGAAACATTTATCCATTACTTAACTACATATATGCAAAGTAGAAAGTTCCCATGTAAATATAAGTATATATATTAGTCTCATATATAAAATATATATTAACGGCACCCCATATAAAATCTATGGTACTAGCATACTCTGCTATCAAGTCCTCGTATCACTCATACTAAGGGAAATACTAGTTCGGAATCACTCTCGAACTGTATTAACACAAAACACATACAAATGGAGGCGAAGCATAGTTTTAAGTCACTAAGAGGTCAGCACATACCCTCACGTCTCTTAGGACCATCTGACTATCAATCAGATAGCCTGTACCAAGGAATCCTATGTTCTAGGGTACAAGTCAATATCCCCCATAAAGGTCCCATCGAGATAAGATTGTCGTGGCGCGATAACCTTCGTGATAGCAAGTAGCGCGGATATGATTATACACAAGCATAATATAAATATGTATACACATGCATTAAGTTATATATATCAATATTTTTATTTTTCCAATTGGTTTCGCACACTACCCAACGATAATAATTATTAACCTCACATTGTACAACTTTTACCCAATTACCTCACATAAATGATTTGTCGCTTTTATTCTCAATTATAATTGTTTCATACTTACTTCTCATCTCTCAAAGTACTCTCTCGTTCTAAAATATAATCTCAGTAGGTACACCCTCTCTAACTTTCTGGTTTAAGTCTTTCACGAGTCTTTAAATTATTTAGTGAACGTACGCACAATTTCTAAAGTGTAAAGAAACTCCCCGTTAACCCCCAATTTCATCCTATATTAATTCGCACTCAACGGATTCTACTTAGACCCTACCACTCCATAAATAATAATCAAGGATTCGTATTTTAACCGAATTAAACAAAAAGGAGAAAAATATGCAGTTTTCCACGAGGGATCGATCGATCGAGAAAAGGGGGTCGATCGATTGATCGATCGATCGATCAAGCAGTTATGACGAATTCTGCCATTGTAAAGTTACGGGTTTGCTTCTCCAATCTCAACCAAATCTCCATTAACAGTCCCCAAACACCTAAACAACATTACTACTGGTACTATATACTAACTACATGATTTCCTACGTGATTCATGTTCAAATTCATCAATGATATCGAATTAATGGGGTAAAATTGACATAATCTTCAAGAACACTAATTTTGGAAAAAACATCCATTCTTCTAATTATTTCCCAGATTTTCTTGTTTCTAAATTCATACTAATTCGTGGGTAATCCTCTACATATGATGGGTATGTCCAGAATATATTAAATTTCTCTAAACATGCGATTTAAAGTCTCTAAATTATCAATTTCTTTCATAAAACATGTTCTTGATAGTCCTAAACTAACATGGGTGAGACATTAACTAAAAACAAAGAAAGTTAGATACTTGCCTGAAATTTAAGGTTCTAATTTGTGGATGAAAAAGGCATGGTTGTGTTCCTCGTCGTGCAGTCTACATTTTGGTGGTAGTGGCGGTGCAACCATATGAGTTCTTGGCCTTGGATTGCTTGGAAAGCTTCCTATCTTCTTCTCAAATGGCCGTTCTAAGGTTTTGTGTTTGTTAACCCTAAAAGGCAACTCATAGTGGTTGATATAACTATTGGAAATTCGTGGGTTTAATTACCCAAAAATAAAAAATGTCTAATATACCCTCCCGAGATATCAATTAGGCCTAAAAACGCCTCGAGACCCAAACTAAACCCCAGGGTACACTTTTCTGACTATCTCAACCATTCCAGACATTTTAGCTCACTCAAAATGATCATACGGGCGGCTTATAATTTATTCACTTTTAATAATAATAATAATTTAGTCATGACACGATACAAGCGCGTCTCGACTTAATTTCCATAATTGCCATTTTATTCACTCTTGACAATTTTTAACAAATTCAATTCTACATATTACTTTATTCACTAAGTAATATTTAACAAATCAACAAATTTCCAATAATGACTAACTCTCGTCACGATAGTAAATATTTAAAACAAATTTTTGGATTAATATTAAATTAATATCTCAATTTAAATTTAATAAATCCCCAAATTTAAAAGCCATAAAAATACGGGGTATTACATACTTCCCCCCTAATAACGGAATTTCGTCCCGAAATTCGGAAAATAAGGTATACCTGGTAAAAACAATTATGGATACCTTATTAGTATGCAAACTAACTTCAAAGTAAGGTGCTTAATCACTATAGCCCCCGTTTCACAGCAAGTTTGTTTAACACTCTCATTAACGACACTTCACAATGTGCTCCTATCCGACAACATTCGTATAAGATGAGCGTATAGATCATTGACTCCCATTATTTGAATATCATTGGGAGGTCTCACCTCACTACATGACAACTACTCGTATTTATGTAAACACAAAACTCCCATTCTCAGAGAAACCATACGAACATCTGACCACTCTTGTTCGCCTAAAACAGCCGTGGTAATTCCACTATAGTCATCAGACTCTAACTCGACCAATCCAAAATTCTGATTATCCGCCCATCTCTTAACATTCAGAGTGAGAAAAGTTAAGGTTTTTCCACACCAAAACCTCAATAAGCACCTTGTTCACAATAAGCAGGTATGAGTGCTCCCACGGAACTCTACCATACTATACTTCCCTTGCTAGCTATATCCGTTGTGGAAATGAAATTATCACCAAGATTCCAAAATTACATTCACGCGCCTCCACTAGTCGTTAATCAATGTGCACCTACTCCCTGGCTATGGGTGATACATCCTACTCAAAATGAAACGTTATCCCCGCTGCTTCCTGAAATCCCATATTGAAGGTGGGATTCAAAAATCTAATCCCTATTTAGAAATAATATTTTGTAGGACCACGTACCGGCGCGATCCTTCCTTTCAAAGGAAGACTGGGGCACACTAGTTAATATTGTAAATCACCCCAAAGGAATATCAATCACTTCATTCTTGGGAGACTTGTTCCACATGTTCTAATGAACCCTGGATCTTGCCTTGAGGTTGTCAACCCATCAAAGAAATTTTACACACTTTACTGGCCTCTTCCATTATAGGAATCGTCGGTAGCCATAAAATTCTCTGGTTGACCCTCTTGTTCGACCAATTTCTATTTATGAGTAGTGCCCGCAGAGACTACTCACTATGTCCCGCTCAACATCGACTTTTACTTGTAACGTCTCACATTAAGTGACACTTAATACCCCATTCTTTACTTTGTGTATTCTGAAAGTTCTGACCTGTGCACTTTTCTCCACGATGTGCACTTCTGGACCTTTTATACCATACTAATATCGTCACTCTTTGTACGCGCAAGTCGCTCTCACATTTGATTAATTACAACTCCACTCCGAGTGTTCTCCATATAGTTAAATTCTACCCTTCTCAAGGAATACCCCTTTTAAATCGCTTTCCACAGCCTTTCAACAAGATTTGGGTGTGCTACTTTGATCGCACACATGTACATGGATTTATCGTCTTTCACACGACGCTTAATCCACTATACCATTTCCACTTCGTTATGTTAGTCCCACAGACATATATTCCACATGTCTATTCCCACATCCCTTCAACTCGGACGATTCTAACATTAGCTAACCAGGATGCCCACATACCCTATAAACCGTGCATACTAGCATAAGCATCATATACGCTTCACACCTACCCCCTAATTCTTTATTTTCTTTGTGCTCACAACGTGATTACAACACTTGGGTACTCTCAATCACCCTAGAAATCGAAATTTTAAATTCCTCCTTATCATCGTTCCACCCCTCAACTCGTGGTGATAAAATAAAATTTTTAGTGCTTTCTTAACACACCACCGGCTCCACTGGCCTTAAATAATAATTCAACTTCCAACTTATAAATATAATTACAAACTCCTATTACGACCGAGGTACCGAACTCATGGACTAATGACCAAACATCTCCCTATTTCCAGCCTTACGCTAAGTTTCATACGTGGGATGTCTCGCAAAGCGAAAACCAAAAAAGGTACCTGACTCGCTCAAAAAATTGTATAGCGCAAGTGTACGCTAATCGCGAGATTAATAAAATCCCGAAAAGACCGGGGTCAATTTTTACAGGGAATTATATGAAGTACCGAGGATATTCTTTCAGTTAAAAATCAATAAACAAGAATAAAAGATAAAAGAAAAGATGATTTAGGTTTTGAGTGTTGTAACGAATCAAAGCGAACCAAGATAAATGGAACGCTAAAAAAAGTAGTGACAGGAACAATGGTGATTTATAAATAGGGTTATGAAATGATTCTTTAACAAAAGGTTAAGGAGCATTTCCCCACCTCGGATATGCACAACTCAACAGGTTCTTCCGATTAACTCACAATAAAATGGGAATAAGATATCGATATCAACAATCCTACATGAAGGATGTCAACCCAACAATATAAGATGAAGGTAATGACATATTATCGGACAAATGCATTGATGTTGGAGTTAAGTCTTAAAATGCAACCCTTACATCATAAGAGAAGAAAAAATCCTATGAAACTTCAATATCAACCCACACACCCATTTATTGGATTTAATCATTGAACAAGCCAAGAAATGAACCCTCCAAGGTGGGTTTATGCTCCCAACCTAAGGAGATTAGCTACTCATAACACTAACCATACCAAAACACACCATTAAATTAATAGTAAGTGTAATAACTATGGTGAAAGCAAGCATTCAATACACAACCACAATATTAATTGCACAAATTGATACCAATAGTCAACAAGAAATAACTAAGATGGAACTTTACTTGTAATAAATGAAGTGGATGATGAAAATGTCAAGGAAATTAACAATCCCTAGGAGAGAGAGAGTAAAACAACAAAACTATCTTCTATATATTTTCTTGCACACAAATATGATCGGATCTATGTTAACAAATCAAACCACTCAAAATATATACTAAGTGAAAGAAAACCACAAAACAAGGATGGTAAAAACCAAACCAAAACTACAGGGGTATTGTAGAAAATGAGGCACCGATCGACCGTTGGTTAGGGACCGGTCGATCGCGGGTCTGGGAGAAGGCACACTATCTTATTTCGAAGGCAAAAGGTGAAACCCCGGTCGACCGCTGGTCAGGGACCGGTTGACCGGTCCTGCAAAATCATGCATCCTCTCCTCTTTTGATACACAATAAGGAGCCTCGGGAAAACAACCATAACTTGGTCCTCGTGAATCGGATTGACAAACCATCGGGGGCTACGCAAAATTAGCAAGGAGAACTACAACATCCGTGAAGGGTTTGGGCACAAAGCTCAAATATAGAAATGACAAAATTACCCCCGAAGTTGCGTCAAACATTAAACATTCCCAGATAATGCACACTTGCACCGTTTAGCACTCCAATCCCTACAAAAGCTCAAATAAACCTCTCAAAGCACATATATATGGAAACCAAAGGTTATACAGTACAAGAGCTTAAATACGTGAAATAATGGTCACAAGCGTGCATGCATGCATAATTAACGGGCGCAAAATATACAATATTTGCGACTAATCACACCCCCTAACTTACACATTTCTAGTCCCTGGCTATGAAACATAACAAAACCCACCTCAAATAGTGGTAAGTATAGCAACAATATATATACAGACAAAGTGCCACTTTTGCGGGCGCACGGCTGCATTTAGAGAATGTAACAAGCCGTTAAACTCCTTGGTTACCCTAGTGGACGAGTGTTGTCTCATGAGGGTTTTCAGGGATGAAACCCACAAACATCAAATTTCCTCAAAACATGCATGGCCAAAAAACCAATATGCCAAACTCAACAACAATTAGATATTTCAACATATTATTAACAAAGCAAAGGGGAGATTTTGCCCAAGAATCCAAAAATATTAACATTAGAAGAATAATTATATGGAATTAAAACCTCAAATGCGAGTGGTGTGCATGCACATGTAAAGAGTTTTGATTCGGTAAAAACGCCTACAAACAAGATAACCATTAAAGCATGCTTTAACTCAATCCTCTCCGGATATCACACTCAATAAATAGAAGCACTCGAAATAGGGTGTAACACACAGGACATGCGGGCATAAAGAGAAATTGTAAAAGGAAACAAAGCCGCGCACATGTCATTGATGAAGAACGCAATATAAAAGTGAAAAATACAATCTCATGAAAGGATATCGCATATTAATCAATGTGAAATGCACATAAACAGATTATCGATAATGTTCGACCTTTGAATTACGTTACCCTAGGATCAAATAGGACTTTATTGGGTTGTAATGTAGGTTTGGGGTTAGGGGTATAAAATGAAAGGATGTATTTATGGATACGCAAGATGTTCGGAGATGAAAATACTTAGGATAATGGAAAATGGCGGGCAATTTCAAAATTGGAAAATGATTTCGAAACAAGCATTAAATATATTAATCGAGAGAGTAACAAGGATTATTGAATCACTATAAACAACATATACAAACTTTCTCTTTCTTTTTATTTTCTTCTTTATCTCACTTTTTCTTTTGTTTTCTTTTTGTTTCAACTTTCTCTTTTTCTTCTCTTTTTCACTACAATTTATTCTTTTCTCACTCTTTTCATGCTTAAATTGCAACCACACTATACAACATCATTCAATCCCAAATATCATTCCAAACATAGGTACAAAATATAATGTGTATGGTGTAAAACTCCAATGTGGAGTTGGTTAGGAGATTTGGGACGAAAAGAAAGGTCATAATAGGGCTCAACGGGGTTGACTAGGGACATGTATAAGGGTAAGGTTAAGGTCATATGGGATAACAACAAAGAGGGCCTATGATCCTTTCCTAAAGTTTCATGTGATTATCGAGACTCAACACCGTTGAAAATCATGCTCATGTGATACATCAATTAATATGCAATCAATGAAAAGAAAATGAGATCGCCAACAAGATACATTATTCAAGAAAGAGAAAGAGTAATGTATAAGCACTCGGAAACGAAGAAAAGTACGAAGCTCGCTAGGTTTTTAGTGTACACAAAGCAACAATAAGATACCAAGCTATAATTGTCTTACCTAATGATTTTAGAAGATATGCTCAAGTGCTCATGGGTTTTCAAGGTTTAATTCATGCATTTATTCCAAATGTTGAATAACATAAGGACTAAAGTTTAATAACATGAAAGAAATAGAAAATGCATCATTGAATTAACAATTGGATATAGCAATTAATAAATTTATCATGGGAAATTAGGGCAAAATGCCCATGTAAAGGAAAAGAAATAAAGAAAATAATTTTTGAAATTTTGAATTTTGTTTTTTGAAATATATATATATATATATATATATATATATATATATATATATATATATATATGTATGTATGTATGTATGTATGTATGTGTATTTATGTATGTATGTATGTATGTATGTATATATATGGCACACGAGGGATGGAAAAGAAACGGAGATGCCTAAACACACCCCCAAACTTGAATCACACATTGTCCTCAATGTAATTAAAGACATTATGAGAAAAATAAGGAGTAGAATAAATCACCCCAATTTGGAGTGAAGTCCGAGGTTATCAATGTGCGTCCTATACCAACATGATAAAAACAAAAATATGTACCACAATGATTAAGTTAGAAAGAAACATGCCATAAGTTGCATAGTTTAGAGGGAGTAGAAAAAATATGTATACACATCAAAATCTATTACATCAATAACGACTAAATTATCATTACTAATATCATAGAATTCAATCCAAACAGCTTAATCAGTGTAAAGAAAGTAAAACAGAAAATACATAGTTCTCATAATCACCCCCAAAAATGACACATCATCATTATCCACAAAAACCACCCACACCCACAAAACAGTCTAGAGACCCGCACCGCTAGATGAACCCCGATAAGCTGGGTCGTACAGACTCTGAAAATGCGATGGAATCGGTGCATCAGGGCCATGCTGCTGAATATACAGATCACTCTTATTGTCGCTCAGTCCGGTCCTGGCTCAGATCAATCCCATACTGGTCAAACTGTGACTCTAAAGTAGCCAACCGCATATGGGTCTCCTCCCATATGTGCTCATGACGTGCCTCGAATGCCGCAAAGCGAGCGTCAGTAAGTGCGGTAGGCACCTCAGCGTACTGGCCTGACTCCTGCTGTCCTAATCCCTGCTTAGCCCTCCTCATCTCTGTGTCCTCATCTACACCCTCTACAACTACCCTCGGCCTCTTTTGAACTGCCGGCTCACCCTAGTAGTCCTGTAAGCACCTCCTGATGTTGTCTCTGGTTAGGACGAGTTTAGGGTCACTTTTCTATCAGAAGGGTACTCGGGGCACTTGGCTTGAAGGCAAATCTGAGTCACAATATCGGGAAACGGAAGGGAGACATTCCATGCCTTTTCCTTTGATGCCGAGTACATCTGTTCCAGGAAGTATTGAGGGAGGTTGATGTCTCCCGACTGTTTCAGCAGTGTGTAGAGGAAGACGACATGTTTGTAGCGAACCTCGGATCTGTTATTGGTCACCATTAAGCAATGCACGTTCACGTAGTGTAAGAGCCTCGGTAAATCTGCCATAGTAGCCGACCGAAACATTTTTTAATAAAAACCTCACCCGGGGCAAGAAATTCGATAAGCATGTCCAGGTCAAAGGTTTCCTCATCTGATAGACTCGCAAATGGGGATGGGTCCGCCACATTGCCCATCCATCGGTCCAGGTCCTTGCGATAAAACATGATCCTTACTCCTCATACAAACGCCTCGAAAACACTCTTCTCTCCCTTATATTTGATCAGCGAGGCATAAAAAATGCGTACAAGATCTTCATTGATTTTAGTCTGGCTCCCCACAAAAGAGTCCTAATTGTAACGCTTATGAATGGACAAGACTGGATGGGGGATGTCATCCATTTTCCATGCCGGGTTGACCGCAAGTGGGCGTTTCGAAGTTGCAAAGTACGCCTCAAACCACTCTTTTTCTTGGGCACAACAGAACCCATCAATGCCCTTGGGAGACACGCAGCGAGACAACTCATATTTGCTAATGTCGCCCATTTATACCTGCAAAACAGAAATTAGTACAACAGTGTAGTTGAAACTAAAATCGCAATGGCAAGGAATGAAATTGCAAGCAATAAAATGTCCAAGAGATGAAAATAGGTTCATTGAGGCATTTGAACAAACACTTGGCGTGCAAAGCTGAAAAACAGGGCTGTGGGACATATTTGCACCAACAAGGATCCCCCATTCATGGAAATCTCAAGAATAAACACTAACATTTTGCCATGAATGGGATTTTAACATCAAAATCAGTTTACAAGGTTAACAGGTATGGGTGTGGGAACAATTGGGGCAACAATATACACAAAATAATGTTCATTCATTTTAACAGCAAAACCAACATAATATATCAATGGAGAATTTATGTGTGTATGAGAAAATGAGGAGAACATTAAGAGCATCAAAAAGGAATCAGTAACAATCACAAAAAATCCTAAAAAATAACAACCCCAGAATCATGTAAAACACCTTAGAATACTCAAAATCAACATATGTATCATAAAAATAAGAGTGGGATTCATACCTTGGAAGATGGAGAAGGGTATTGGAGGTGCAAGGGGAGAGAAAAATGGACATAGGGTTGAGTTTGGGGATTTTCGGGTGAAGAGAGAATGGGAGAAGTTGGGAGAATAAAAGAGAAGTGAGGGGGAAATGAAAAGTCGAGGCCCAAATAACTGATAGGAGCGGTCGAACGATGGTCTTGGACCGGTCGACCGCATTTAAAAATTAAGCATGGGATGTGAGAAAATGTGTTTGATGAACATTCAGCGGTCGGCCGTGGTTTTGGGACCGGTCGACCGCACATTGGAAATAAACTTGGGAATCGAGACAGTGTGTTCGATGAATATTCAGCGGTCAACCACGGGTCTTAGACCGGTCGATCGCGACTCTGTTTTCTCAACTCCTCCTCACCTTCTGCTAAAACTCCACCTAAACAAATAAAACTCTTCACTTGAAAAGGGACGCTCTCGGGGTGATGAATATATAATCGAGTGTGCATAAGCACAATTTCCTCGAAATCAATATGAAGTGAGGCAATCCAAAAAAGACAAGGACAATCTAATGCCTAAGTTGCGACACACTCCGAGGGCCTACAGGGGGTGGATCCTCTAGAGGGATTTCAGAAAGCTCGGGATTGAAACCCTCCAAGAAAGGTTTGATCCTCTGCCTATTCACCTTAGAAAGGGTTCCGGTCCTTGGGTTCAATATGTCAACGGCACCGTGATCATGTACCTTTTGCACTACGAATGGTCCGTTCCACCGGGATTGCAATTTCCCAGGAAAAAAGTGGAGGCGAGAGTCATAGAGTAGGACTTTGTGGCCCACCTCCAAGTGCTTGCGCACTATCCTTTTATCATGAAAGGATTTGGTTTTTGCCTTGAAGATACGAGAGTTCTCGTATTGATCATTCCGTAACTCCTCAAGTTCATTGAGTTGGAACTTACGAAGGTCACGGCCTTCGTTAATGTCAAAATTGAGATTTTTTACTACCGGTAAGTGACAAGCTTTCCCATAAACCAAACGGTAAGGGGACAATCCGAGGTGCATCTTATAGGCCGTCCGATACGCCCAAAGAGCGTCGGTTAACCTATATGACCAATCCTTGGTCAAAGGATCCACAATCTTCTCAAGAATGCCCTTTATCTCCCTATTTGCCAATTTTGCTTGGCCATTGGTTTGTGGGTGATAAGTGGTGGCGACCTATTGGGTTACCCCATATTGCGACATAAAGCGGCAAAATATATCATTAAAAAAGTGGACGCCCTGGTCGCTTATGAGTGCTTTGGGTGTGCCGAAGCGAGCCAAAATGTTCTCTTTGAGGATTTTCAACACCACCTTCGCGGTATTGTTCCCTGTAGGCACGGCTTCCACCCATTTGAATACATAATCGACTGCGACTAAAATGTATTCAAAATGATTGGACTTAGGAAAAGGACCCATGAAGTCTATTCCCCAATAATCGAAAACTTCGATTACGAGAATAGGGGCAAGGGGTATCATGTTCCTTTTGGTTATCTTCCTAATAGATTGGCAACGAGCGTAGATTTTACATAAGGCATGAGCATCTCTAAAGATCGTTGGCCAATAGAAACCACATTGTAACACTTTGAGAGCGATCTTTTGGGAAGAAAAGTGTCCCCTATAAGCACCGTCGTGGCAAAACGACAAGATACTTGCGATATCATCATTTGGGACACACTTGCAAATGATTTGGTCCAGACATAGCTTATACATGTATGGGCCATCTATGAAAAATGACCAGGCCACCATCGAAAGTCTTTCCTTGTCCTTAGCCGAAAAGTGCGGTGGATAAACCTTGGTGTCAAGGAGATTGGCGATATCGACAAACCATGGCAACGTAGAGACGACCATGAGTTGCTCATCCGGGAATCACTCTCGAATAGGGATGGGGTCGATATGATCATGATTGAATGTAAGTCGGGATAAGTGATCCACAACTACATTCTCCACCCCTTTTTTATCTTTGATAGAGAGGTCAAACTCTTGGAGGAGGAGAACCCAACGAATGAGCCTACTTTTCGCATCCTTCTTAGAAAGAAGGTACTTAAGTGCAACATGGTTGATGAAACACACAATGGGTGATCCAATCAATTACGTCCAAAATTTGTCCAACGCAAATACTATTGCTAGTAGCTCTTTCTCCGTGGTGGAGTAGTTCATCTGTGCAATGTCTAGTGTGCGACTAGCATAGGAAATCATGTGAGGTTTTTTATCCCTCCATTGACCCAGCACCGCCCCCACGACATAATCACTTGCATAGCACATAAGCTAGAGTGGAAGGGTCCAATCGGGCACTTGCATGATAGGGGAAGTGGTCAACATTGATTTCAATTTATCGAATGATTCTTAGCATGCATTACTCCATAGAAACAGATCATCTTTAGCAAGAAGAGCGCATATGGGGCGTGTGATCGAGCTAAAATCCTGAATAAAATGTCGATAGAAACCGGCGTGACCAAGAAAAGACATTACATCCTTGAGGTTTTTCGGAGCGGGAATGTTGGCTATAATTTCAGTTTTAGCCTTATTAACTTGAATATCGTCATTGGAGACGATATGGCCCAAAACTAACCCTCGTGTCACCATGAAGTGACACTTCTCCCAATTGAGAATAAGGTTATTCTCAATACACCTCGCTAGCACTCTTTTAAGATTGGCTAGGAAATCCTCATATGTATTATCGAAGACACTGAAGTCGTCCATAAAGACTTCTAAAATGTCTTCAACCATGTCACTGAATATGCTAAGCATGCACCGTTGAAACATTGTCGGGGCATTGCAAAGACCAAACGACATTCTTCGAAAGGCAAAAGTGCCATACGGGAAAGTGAACGTGGTCTTCTCTTGATCTTCGGGGGCTATTTCGATTTGATTGTACCCCAAATATCCATCAAGAAAATAGTAATACCTATTTTCGGCTACCCGTTCAAAAATTTGGTCAAGGAAGGGTAATGGAAAGTGGTATTTCCTTGTGACCGCATTAAGCTTTCTATAATCAATGCAAACACGGTAGCCGATCGGGATGAGCGAGGGTAAAAGTTTACCCTTCGCAGTGTCAATAACAGTGACACCCAATTTCTTTGGTACGACTTGCGTCGAGCTCACCCACTCGCTATCGAAAATGGGGTAGACTATCCCCACATCCAATAATTTGATCACTTCCGCGATCACCACCTTACTCATAATCGGATTCAACTGTATTTTCATTTGACGGGTGGGTTTGACATCTTCCTTTAAGTAAATGCTATGAGTGAAAATGGAGGGATTGATTCCTTTTAAATGGAAAATGCACCAACCTATAACACTCTTATATTTTCTCAACACCTCAAGTAAAGCCTCATATTGACAATTGTCAAGGTTTGTCGCTATAATCACCGAAAATATGTTCTCATCGCCTAGAAAAACATACTTGAGCTCCTTCAGCAAGGTTTTGAGCTCGAGTTTGGGCATTGAAACACTCGACGAGAAAGGAAAAGAGTCACATGGGGGTAGTTTCTCAAAGTGGGATATCCACATTGAGTCTTCGTTAACTCCCTCGCTTTCATCATGTGTGAGGTCACTTTCACCGACACCACCATCTATTCTATTACCTTCCATACCACCATTCACTTCCTCAAAGTATTCGAGGGAATTACACATGTCCATTAACTCCCCATTCAGTGAAAAACTATTTGCATAAAGGGAATTTTCATAGCCATTATCGTTGGGGAGCAAATCTCTTTCGAAGAAGTTAGCAAGAATTGCCTCCAATGGATCTTGAAAATGGGAGAGGTCAAAATACTCTTGTATAAGAATGTCGATGCAAGCCACAGTTTCAACCGTTTCCTCACTCTCATTGCAAAATTGGGGTTGCTTGAGGAGGTTGAACACGTTGGCTTCGACCGTCATGTTCCCAAATGAAAGTTTCATCACTCAATTTATGTAATTGATGTTCGCATTCACGGTGGCAAGAAACGATCACCCAAGAATGATTGTGATTTTTACACTCTCTTTAGGTACGGGTTGAGTGTCCAAGTTGATAAAATCTACTGGGTAGTAGAAAGAATCGACTTGGACAATCATGTCCTCCATAACTCCTCTAGGTATCCTAGTCGAACGATCGGCTAGTTGTAATGTGACAGGAGTTGATTTAATATCACTGAGCTTTAACCCGAGATATACCAAATAAGGAAGCAAGTTTACACTTTCTCATAAATCGAGGAGGGCGCGATCGATTTTAGTCTCCCCAATCACGCATGAAATGATGGGGCAACCCGGATCTTTGAATTTTGGGGCTAGTTCATTAGTTATGATAGCACTATCTTGGACAGCCATGTACGCCTTTATGCGCACATTTTGTCCCCTTTTAACCGTACACAAGTCTTTGATAAACTTGGCGTACTTGGGCACATGTTCGATTTCTTTATGGAGGGGGATGTTCATGTTCACTTGCTTAAACAACTCGAGAAACCCCTCTTCGGAGGCTTTTGTGGGATTTTCCCTTAGTCGTTGAGGAAAAGGTGCCGGTATGGGACAAATTATGTCCTTCGCAACAATAGGCTCATCTCCCTTTTTGGGGATGTCATCTTCTATGTTAGCGGGACCATGCAATGGCACGTCCTCAGTAGCACCGGCTTTGCCTTGGTATTTACTGTGAATGGCCGGCTTCGATAATGGTCTCACAACTTTGTTGTCAACCGTTTTTCCACTCCTAAGGGTGGAAATACCCTTAGCGTGCTCGGTGTGCGATGTATTCGAGGTGGAGCTCTCATTGACCATTTGGATTTTAGGGTTGGGTTGAGGTTGTGCTGGTAGAAGGGGTCTCGCAACTCCTTGGGAGTTTTGAACCAATTGAGAAAGAGAGATTTGCATCTCTTGCATAGACCACGCCATTTGCGAGATAGTCTGTTCAAGTAGTGAAACTTTTTGAACAGTTGTGAATTTTTCCTCATTATTCCATCTCCGAGGAGGCAAATACGAAATGGGAGGTCCC
This sequence comes from Sambucus nigra, assembly GCA_949130495.1. NCBI lineage: Eukaryota > Viridiplantae > Streptophyta > Magnoliopsida > Dipsacales > Adoxaceae > Sambucus > Sambucus nigra. The sequence goes on from OX422219.1 coordinate 229,214,485, forward strand.
ACAGGTGGATGTTGCTGCGATTGATATGGGGGAGGTTGTTGTTGGAATTGCGGGGGCGGACACGGACCTGGAAAGTTCGGATTTTGGGGTATTTGGGAATTGGAATTATGATCCTTCCAAGTCATAAGAGGATGTGTTATCCTCCAACTAGGATTGTAGGGAGGGTTGTTGGGATCGAACGGAGCATTTGAATATTACTTTCTATATGCTCTTATAGCATTAGCTTGCTCTTGTAACTGGCTCTTAATGCTAGGGAGTGAAGGACACTCCCTCGTTGGCTGGCCATTGTTGTCACATATAAGGCACACGACTTTCTCCACAACGAAAACCTTTTTGACGGCTTCCATGGGTGGGGGTTGTTGTGTGAGTTGCATTGTGTTAATTCTACGACACAACTCATCGTACTTGATCTGGGTATCCTAATTTTCCTGTAAGATACTCAGACCGCTGGTTTGCCCGCGAGGGACTATTTTATCACGAATAGTGCGGTCATAAGGGTTCGATGTGTCCCATCCCCGATATGCCTTTGAGACAAACTCGAAATGGGCTTCTACCTCCTCACTACTTAAATCAACAAGACTACCCTGACACATGGTTTCGACCAATTGTTTGGTCAAAGGATTAAGACCCCCATGAAAAATTGAGATTAATCTCATCTAATCAAAATTATGATGCGGGTAAGACCGCTTTAAAGATTTAAAGCGTTCCCAACATTTGTCAAATGTCTCATGATCATATTGTTGAAAATTTTGAATTTGTTTCATGAGCGCATTTGTCTTGTGTATGGGAAAGAATTCCTTTAAAAAAAGGTCTTGCAACTGTCGCTAATTCCCAACAGAGTTGGGGGGGAGTGTAATCAACCAATCTTTTTCTTTGTCTTTAATGGAAAATGAAAACAACTTCAGCCGCACAAAATCGGGGGTGCAATTTTTGTCAGAAAAAGTGTTGCAGACCTCTTCAAAGTCTCTAATGTGCTGGTAAGGGTTTTCATTTTCCATTCCGTGGAAGGAAGGCAACAGATTAATCATGCCATTCCGAAAATGGAAGGCTTTGTGGTTAAACGAGAATGTAATACATTCGGGTACGGAGACCGTCTTCGGTCGGAGGTAATCGCCAAATGATTGACGCACGGGGGCAGCACCCCGCGGGGGTGCATAATTATACTCCATAGAAGGGGTGAAAGATCGTAACGAGGGGGTGCACTAGGGTATTGTGAAATGGACGGCAAATCTATCTGGGATGGCTCCGTATTAAGCGAGTAACGATGTTGAGATGATTCTCCAAAGTTATTGTAGAGATTATTTGAGCCTTCAGAAGAAAATAGTGGTTGGTAGTCCCCGGCGAACCCTTGGTTCGAATTGTTGTGCATTAGGACAAAAGTCCTATCATTCAAAACAACACTAGCTCAAACAATTAAATGCAAAGGGTATATTGACAAAGAACTAAATCAATATAGTCGTTACTAATAATTCCCCGACAACGGCGCCAAAAACTTTGACTCACTCAGAGAATTGTATAGCGCAAGTGTACGCTAATCGCGAGATTAATAAAATCCCGAAAAGACCGGGGTCAATTTTTACAGGGAATTATATGAAGTACCGAGGATATTCTTTCAGTTAAAAATCAATAAACAAGAATAAAAGATAAAATAAAAGATGATTTAGGTTTTGAGTATTGTAACGAATCAAAGCGAACCAAGATAAATGGAACGCTAAAAAAAGTAGTGACAGGAACAATGGTGATTTATAAATAGGGTTATGAAATGATTCTTTAACAAAAGGTTAAGGAGCATTTCCCCACCTCGGATATGCACAACTCAACAGGTTCTTCCGATTAACTCACAATAAAATGGGAATAAGATATCGATATCAACAATCCTACATGAAGGATGTCAACCCAACAATATAAGATGAAGGTAATGACATATTATCGGACAAATGCATTGATGTTGGAGTTAAGTCTTAAAATACAACCCTTACATCATAAGAGAAGAAAAAATCCTATGAAACTTCAATATCAACCCACACACCCATTTATTGGATTTAATCATTGAACAAGCCAAGAAATGAACCCTCCAAGTTGGGTTTATGCTCCCAACCTAAGGATGTTAGCTACTCATAACACTAACCATATCAAAACACACCATTAAATTAATAGTAAGTGTAATAACTATGGTGAAAGCAAGCATTCAATACACAACCACAATATTAATTGCACAAAATGATACCAATAGTCAACAAGAAACAACTAAGATGGAACTTTACTTGAAATAAATGAAATGGATGATGAAAATGGCAAGGAAATTAACAAGCCCTAGGAGAGAGAGAGAGTAAAACAACAAAACTATCTTCTATATATTTTCTTGCACACAAATATGATTGGATCTATGTTAACAAATCAAACCACTCAAAATATATACTAAGTGGAAGAAAACCACAAAACAAGGGTGGTAAAAACCAAACCAAAACTACGGGGGTATTGTAAAAAATGAGGCACCGGTCGACCGCTGGTTAGGGACCGATCGACCGCGGGTCTGGCAGAAGGAACACTATCTTATTTAGAAGGCAAAAAGTGACACACCGGTAGACCGCTAGTCAGGGACCGGTCGACCGGTCCTATAAAATCATGCATCTTCTCCTCTTTTGATACATAACAAGGAGCCTCGGGAAAACGACCATAACATGGTCCTCGTGAACCAAATTGACAAACCATCAGGGTCTACGTGAAGTTGGCAAGGAGAACTACAACATCCGTGAAGGGTTCGGGCATAAAGCTCGAATGTAGAAATGACAAAATTACCCCCGAAGTTGCATCAAACATTGAAAGTTCCCGGATAATGCACACTTGCACCGTTTAGCACTCCAATCCCTACAAAAGCTCAAATAAACCTCGCAAAGCATATATATATGGAAACCAAAGGTTATACAATACAAGAGCTTAAATACATGAAATAACAGTCACAAGCATGCATGCATTCATAATTAACCGGGGAAAAATATACAATATTTGCGAGTAATCAGTACCCCCTGATATACTACTACGTAGCATTGTCGGTTATCGAAATCCGTTAGGCCCCCCGTCCATGTAATACCCCGTGATTTTAATGGCTTTTAAAATGGGTTATATTTTAAATTAATGGATTAATTGGATTTTATTATTAATAAATTCATTTGGGTTTTATCCGAATTGTGGATATCAAAATGTATGATTCTGAATATTACTTAAAGATATTTAGGTAATATATGAATGTGATGCTATTGATATGGCGGTGTAATATTAATTCAGTAATTTGTATTTTTTTAGTCGGACGCGGTATGGGACGTGTCGGGACTAAATTTGTTAAATTAAAAAGGAAATTTATTTTCTATCAATCTTATAGTCATTTCGAATGCGTCGTTGCATCCGGAAGGTTCAAAATAGTCAAAAAAGTCTATTGGGACATTGGTTTTGGGTCCCGGGTCATTTGGACATGAAAGACAACCCAAAAGGGCATTTTGGTCATTTTTACAAGTGGGGTGAATAGTGATTTTCGATTTTGTCTTATTATAAGTATTTGGAGATTAAGTTTACGTGGGTTATTCATCTCCTCTACACAAAATAGAGAAGTCATCTTCCTAGAGAGAGTGAAAGGTTGCTTGGGAAGGGAAAAGCTTACTTGGGAAGGAGAAGAACAAAGACCAAAGGTCACCACCACCAACCACCATCGGAAGTTCACCGGAGAAGGGAGAACCACCTGTGATATACTACACCAAAGGATCATATCTTCATTAGAGGCAAGTGTTAATAATGGCAATCTAGGTTTGTATATTGTCCATGTTAGAATAGTTATAAAAAGAGATGATTTTTATGTTTGGAAGATGAAATGATGAAATTATAATATGGATTTCTGGAAACTGAAAAGATATAGGAAACAAACCCTTGTTGTAGGTTGATAGTATCCATGGAATAATCATGAATATGTTGAAGAAATTATGAAAACCATTGTTGTGTTCTTGAAGATATTATGTTGATGATTTTATGGAAATAAGGATAGAAATATGCTTTTAATTCAATCTCTTGATGATTCTAGGATGTTTAGATCATTAAAAATCATTTATATATGTTGGTATATCATGTTGTAAGGATTATAAGTCCTTTGGGTTGTTAATATGAAGGTTTGAATGATAAAAAACGGCTAAACCTGTAGTTGCAAAAAATAAAAATAAAACAGGCTGTTACCTGGGAGATTGATCGATCGACCCCCTGCCTTCGATCGATCGACCTCCCCAGAATCTTTAAAGTTGTTTCTTTTTAATGTTGATTCTTATCCCAAACCTTTTGTAGATCTTTGGTGATTATTAATTGGATATTATGGGACTTAGAGAAGATCAGTAAGCCCTAGATAGTATTTGAATTGATTTGATTGGGATTTAATTGATTAGTATTATGTTAATTAAATTGGAAGAAATTTCGGTTGCTAGATTCATGTGTTGGATTTTAATTGGTATTCGTGAGGATTTAGGATAGGTCCAGTTGGGGTTATTGTTATAAATCACCTGGGTAGCCTTAGGGTTAAAATTTGTACTTCAAGGACTGAGTTCAAGCTCATTAATGATTGCACAAGGACTGAGTGTAATACAATCGCTTAGTGGTATGGCTCCTGGTTAGAGATGGGAGTTCAGACCACATATGGTTGAAAAAGGGTATGAGGTTATCCCGATCCCATATTTGAATTTTACGGACCTCCTCGATCGACAAAGTTAAGAAGTAGTGTATTGGAGGGGTTCCTTGTTTGGAGTTCGCTTTGCGAGACGCTCCACACATGAACCTTAATGACGTCGGGTGTGGAGAGATGTTATAGGAGGCGAGGATGTTGGTTTTGTTGATAATTCTTATAGTGTGAATGAAACAATATAGACTATGATCCATGTGATGATGGTATTCAATCCTAAGTGAAAGAAGACGCGTTTATAAGAGATTTGAAACTATCTGTTTTAACCTTAATTAAAGGGAGAACTTAAGTCGTATTGATTTGGGAGATATGATGATATGGACCAGTAGGGTATTAGTGACTTCTTACTGAATATATGTTGAGGAAAAACCTATTTGAACCTTGAGTATTAAGTGAGGCTCAGGGATAATTAAATTAAGAAGTAAAGTTATGATATTGTAATATGTGAGATTTAATGAGATATAATGCTACGTATGGGAACTATATAAGGGTAATTTGAGTACCCTGTTGATATTATAATATAGGTATGATAATGCCTATTTGATTGATTGATGATTTATGTGTATGGCATACCTAGCTTACTTGCTATCGACGGGAGGTTTACGCGTTGGGGCAGTCATATCCTGATGAATCCATGGGATCTTTGTCTCTCGAGAACATAGGTCTATGAAAGACTTATCGGGGAGTTGATAATTCCGCTGACTGTGGGTACGTAGGTATGTGCGTGACCCATGGATACGAGAACTATGTTCGCCTCCAACTTGCATGTTGTTGTTTTTGGTTTGAGGAATCCTTAGCGAACCATTAGTCCCCTATTCGGCGATCAGCGATGATGGGACATGATAGCAGAGTAATGCATTGCACCACATCTGTGACTCGGGGTGCCGTATTATATATGAATATATATATAATGAATTAAATGAATGAATGGACATATTGTGGTCAAATCATCTGCTGTGCGATAATTGTAGATAACGCTAAATAGAGAAAGATAATGGAATTAGGTTAATGAATGTTTGTTCCTATAGAATTGAAAAGATTAATTCATATTAATGAGAAATGATTCATGTTAATGAGAAATGATTCATATAAATGAGAAATGTATAAGAATGATTGTATAACGTATGGTATGGGACATACGGGGTTACAATATGGGATGGTAACATAATATGGAAACTAGTAATGAGGAACCATTAACTAGGAGGTTAATAGGAAACGTCAAGTGTGCACTCTAGTTGAGAGGTGAGAATAGCAAGTGAGAGTGGGATGCTAACATGTACATAATAAATGCTTTATTGCACTTGTTAAATACTTGCTTTTTTAAAAATCATTTTCACAATCGGGCTCTGACCCGTTTCCTTGCATATTTTCTTTTCTATTGTATCTTCTATATCAGGTATCCAGTAACAGGGATGCCAACATTAGTTGATATTGACGAGCTATGGAGCTATGGAGTATTGCTTAGATGCTTATCTTCATTTGATTCACAGTGTTCTCTTGGTTAGGTCATGTCGCCCAAAGGATTCAGTTATCTCTTTTCTATCGGGGTCAAATACTATTGTATTCGTGTCATTTTAATACATTTGTTATTGTTGGGATTACTGTATTGGATTATTATGTGGGAGTGTTTATTCCAATTGCATTTAAATTCTTTTGAGTTATCTGTTCAGTTATTAGTGTTGTGGAATTAAATGTGTAGTGTTATTCGAAAACTAAAAATGAATTATGTTGAATTAAAATTTGGAAAGTTTTTTAACACCAGCTTAATTGGGTATTGGGTGAGTTGTAAATGTTTTCGACAGTGATGCTAAGAATGAGCCAACTGTATATTCTGTTTTAATTTGGTATGGGACTGGCTACCCGGTATTTAATTATGCGGGGTGTTACAGGTGGTATCAGAGCATCAGGTTCTAGTGTCTATTAGGGTCTGTACGGCTTACTGTGTTTTCGGCTTAGCGTTCTTTGATGTAGAGACCTATGTTTAGGATTGTTTATTTTTTTGATAAGATTCCGTATATATTAATGAATCTTATTTACGGTCGGACTGGTTCGTACAAGAAGTATGACAGATGAGGACCATTGGGCGGATAGCGGAGATCGTACCTAGGAGGTTATGAAGTATGTTCGAGTATGATGACCGTAGTCGAGGTCACCCCTATTATGGAAAATTGAGGAGAGTCATTAGTAGAAGTTCTTGAAATGCGAGAATTGTGTGTGTTACCTAATGAAGGAAATATATTCAAAGGCTTGGGCATATAGTGGAGTGTGATGAACTAGAACTGAAAATATGAGGTAAATTTTTCTTGTCTCTTTGGAGTAAAGTTATATTAGTGCGAGTTAACAACCACCACCCGCGAATGAGGGTATGTTTTCTATCTAAGGAATTATGAGGCGTGTATTGATTTTTGTAGCGATTAATATTGTATGGGCAAAAGGGTTACTAAACTTAGCCAATAGCACTGTTATTTACGTAGACTCAGCGAGGGGTTGGGGACACCAATATTTTTCATGTCATCATGTGGGTTTGATTTTTATCATGGGATTACTTACTTTAGGCATGTCCGAGCATGATGTGACTATCGACGTGCATTGACTTGTGGTATATGAGAGCGTATGAACTACTAATAAAGCTAGCATCTTGTCTTTAATAAGAGAGTAGATGAGTAGAATTTTATTTAAAATCGATAAACTTGTAGAGAGGTTATAAACTATTGACTAAAGACCTGAGGAGTTTCGATGACAGACTACTTTAGGTAGTAGTGTATCGGGGGGGGGGGGGGTTCCTTGTTTGGATTTCGCTTGCTAGACACCCCACGCATGAAACTAATAACCGTTGGGAGTCGAAATAAGATAGGTCTTTAGGAAATGAGTTTATAACCTTTGCGATAATATTATCATGAAAGATATACGATAGGGTGTACGGGCGCCCTGGATGATTGGATTGTAGTAGTTTTCATAATTGGAAAAGAATAAGTAGTTATGATTTGAGGATTTTGTTAAATAAGTGAGGATCATTTGTTTGTCCAAACTTTGTCACGAGGATGGTATAGGGACGATTGCGTAAAGTTTGAATTCGATTCAGTTGAAACGATATGGTGAGGCTTGGCATATAACATTAATGGGGATTTTTGATAATATACTGTATGGGCGGTACAACATAGATTACTTGGGATGTGAGATTTATACTCAGAGTTGACCTTACCATTATGATTTATCTTTTCGAATTTCGGGACGAAATTCTGTTATAAGGGGGGAAGTATGTAATACCCCGTGATTTTAATGGCTTTTAAAATGGGGTATATTTTAAATTAATGGGTTAATTGGATTTTATTATTAATAAATTCATTTGGGTTTTATCCGAATTGTGGATATTAAAATGTATGATTCTAAATATTACTTAAAGATATTTAGGTAATATATGAATGTGATGCTATTGATATGGCGGTGTAATATTAATTCAGTAATTTGTATTTTTTTTTGTCGGACGCGGTATGGGACGTGTCGGGACTAAATTTATTAAATTAAAAAGGAAATTTATTTTCTATCAACCTTATAGTCATTTCGACTGCGTCGTTCCGTCCGGAAGGTTTGAAATAGTAAGAAAAGTCTATTGGGACGTTGGTTTTCGGTCTCGGGTCATTTGGACATGAAAAGACAACCCAAAAGGGCATTTTGGTCATTTTTACAAGGGGGATGAATAGTGATTTCGGATTTTGTCTTATTATAAGTATTTGGAGATTAAGTGTACGTGGGTTATTCATCTCCTCTACACAAAATAGAGAAGTCATCTTCCTAGAGAGAGTGAAAGGTTGCTTGGGAAGGGAAAAGCTTACTTGGGAAGGAGAAGAACAAAGATCAAAGGTCACCACCACCAACCACCACCGGAAGTTATCCGGAGAAGGGAGAACCACCTGTGATATACTACACCAAAGGATCAGACCTTGATTAGAGGCAAGTGTTTAATAATGACAATCTAAGTTTGTATATTATCCATGTTAGAATAGTTATAAAAAGAGATGATTTTTATGTTTGGAAGATGAAATGATGGAATTATAATATGGATTTCTGGAAACTGAAAAGATATAGGAATCAAACTCATGTTATAGGTGGATAGTAATCCACGAAATAATCATGAATCTGTTGAAGAAATTATGAAAACCATTGTTGTGTTCTTGAAGATATTATGTTGATGATTTTCTGGAAATAAGGATAGAAACATGCTTTTAATTCAATCTCTTGATGATTCTAGGATGTTTAGATCATTAGAAATCATTTGTATATGTTGGTATATCATGTAGTAAGGACTATAAGTCATTTGGGTTGTTAATATGAAGGTTTGAATGATATAAAATTGCTAAACCCGTAGTTGCAAAAAATGCAGAAAAACCAGGTTGTTACCCAGGAGATCGATCGATCAACCCCCTGCCTTCGATCGATCGACCTCCCCAGAATCTTTGAAGTTGTTTATTTTCAATGTTGATTCTTATCCCAAACCATTTGTAGATCTTTGGTGATTATTAATCGGATATTATGGGACTTAGAGAAGATCAGTAAGACCTAGATAGTATTTGAATTGATTTGATTGGGATTTAATTGATTAGTATTATGTTAATTAAATTGGAAGAAATTTCGGTTGCTAGATTCATGTGTTGGATTTTAATTGGTATTCATGAGGATTAAGGATAGGTCCCGTAGGGGTTATTGTTTTAAATCACCTGGGTAGCCTTACGGTTACAATTTGAACATCAAGGACTAAGTTTAAGCTCATTAATGATTGTGCAAGGACTGAGTGTAATACAAGCGCTTAGTGGTATGGCTCCTGGTTAGAGATGGGAGTTCAGACCACATATGGTTGAAAGAGGGGATGAGGTTATCCCGATCGCATATTTGAAGTTGATGGACCTCCTCGATCGATAAAGTTAAGAAGTAGTGTATTGGAGGGGTTCCTTGTTTGGATTTTGCTTTGCGAGACGCTCCGCGTATGAACCTTAACGACGTCGGGTATGGAGAGATGTTATAGGATGCGAGGATGTTGGTTTTGTTGATAAGTCTTATAGTGTGAATTAAACAATATAGACTATGAGCCATGCGATGATGGTATTCAATCCTAAGTGAAAGAAGACGTGTTTATAAGAGATTTGAAACTATCGGTTTTAACCTTAATTAAAGGGAGAATTTAAGTGGTATTGATTCGGGAGATATGATGATATGGACCAGTAGGGTATTAGTGACTTCTTACTGAATATATGTTGAGGAAAAACCTATTTGAACCTTGAGTATTGAGTGAGGCTCGGGGATAATTAAATTAAGAAGTAAGGTTATAATATTTTAATACGTGAGATTTAATGAGATATAATGCTACGTATGGGAACTATCTAAGGGTAATGTGAGTAATTTGTTGATATTATAATATAGGTATGATAATGCCTATTTGATTGATTGATGATTTATGTGTATGACATACCTAGCTTACTTGCTATCGACGGGAGGTTTGCACGTGAGGGCTGTCATATCATGATGAATCCATGGGATCTTTGATTTGTCGCTCGAGAACATAGGTCTATGAAAGACTTATCAGGGAGTTGATAAGTCCGCTGACTGTGGGCACGTAGGTACATGCGTTACCTATGGATACGAGAACTATGTTTGCCTCCAACTTATATGTTGTTGTTTGTGGTTTGTGGAATCCGTACCGAACCATTAGTCCCCTATTCGGCGACCAGCGATGATGGGACATGATAGCAGAGTAATGCATTGCACCACAGCTGTGACTCGGGGTGCCGTATTATATATATATATATATATATATATATATATATATATATATATATATATATATATATATATATATATAATGAATTAAATGAATGAATGGACATATTGTGGTCAAATCATCTGCTGTGTGATAATTGTAGATAACGCTAAATAGAGAAAGATAATGGAATTAGGTTAATGAATGTTTGTTCCTATAGAATTGAAAAGCTTAATTCATATTAATGAGAAATGATTCATGTTAATGAGAAATGATTCATATAAATGAGAAATGTATAAGAATGATTGTATAACATATGGTATGGGACATATGGGGTTACAATATGGGATGGTAACATAATATGGAAACTAGTAATGAGGAACCATTAACTAGGAGGTTAATAGGAAACGTTACGTGTGCACTCTAGTTGAGAGGTGAGAATAGCAAGTGAGAGTGGGATGCTAACATGTACATAATAAATGCTTTATTGCACTTGTTAAATACTTGTTGTTTCAAAAAATCATTTTCACAATCGGGTTCTGACCCGTTTCCTTGTATATTTCTTTTCTATTGTATCTTCTATATCAGGTATCCAGCAACAGGGATGCCAACCTTCGTTGATATTGACGAGCTATGGATCTATGGAGTATTGCTTAGACGTTTATCTTCATTTGATTCACAATGTTCTCTTGGTTAGGGCATGTCGCCAAAAGGATTCAGTTATCTATTTTCTATCGGGGCTAAATACTATTGTATTCATGTCATTTTAATACATTTGTTATTGTTGGGATTACTATATTGGATTATTAAGTGGGAATGTTTATTCCAATTTCATTTAAATTCTTTTGAGTTATCTGTTCAGTTATTAGTGTTGTGGAATTAAATGTGTAGTGTTATTCGAAAACTAAAAATGAATTTTGTTGAATTAAAATTTGGAATGTTTTTTAACACTAGCTTAATTGGGTATTGGGTGAGTTGTAAAAGTTTTCGACAGTGATGCTAAGAATGAGCCAACTGTATATTCTATTTTAATTTGGTATGGGACTGGCCACCTAGTATTTAATTATGAGGGGTGTTATAGTCCATAGCATGTACCCCTTTATTTCGTCTCTTGACAGAAAAGTTACATCTCCTCCCGTATTACACTTAACAATGAACATTTCGCCACTTTTACAATCGTTCAGTATTGGTGGTAATCACATTCCATAAACCTCGAATACATATAATCGGGGTTCTCGAAATCCTGTCCCTAAACATATGGTTACAACTCTTAACTCCCACATCTCTAAAGGATAGATATATCAATGCGCTCTTCCTCTCACCAAGTCCTGAGCGCTAAACATAATAATGAGTTAAATCTTTTCTCTCAACAGTAAACCCAATACATACTGAATCATAACAACAAAGTCCCTACACACACCGGGATCGAATATCTCAAGCCCATTATCCCCTCCGAAGTCTTTAGAATAAATAATATAAGTGCGAGTCGACCCTCTCACAGGTGAGGCATCGCTAGAACAAAACATGCTGCACTAATGCGACCACTCTGATAGCCTTACAATAACTACCTACTATTGTACTAGCCATTACTATAAAGTTCTAATCAATACAATATCCTACTCGTATATCACATCACTAAAGCGAGTAATATCAATAAAGTATATAACACTATTAATACACCCATTCATCCTCCGCGGATAGCACTAAGGATAATCCCGCTACACTAGGGAAAATATTAACATAATAATAACGTTTATAGTTATACGCACTAACTCGTCTCACATGCTAATCTAGCAATGAAAAAAATATAGTGACTCGCTCATGTCACATAAAACACGCCTCATCCTCTGAGGATAAAACTCATACTTCTACCTTTCCAATCGTCTTGCTGCATAAATGGTCCCCAGACGTAACACGCCTATCCAAACCAAAACAAAAACTACTTTAATCGTTCTCCTTTACTAGGCATCCTACTCTTGTCCCTTTACTCACTTTGGAAAAACATTAATGCATGTGATTTCACTCTTCACAAAATACCTCTACACATAATCCACTTATCACCCGTCATACTAACCATATTAGGATTGTCCTTCTCTCAGACTTTGGTAGGCTCGATTCCTAATGGATACCCCCATTGTTCTCTTAGACTTGTTAGACCTAAAGAACATGTTACTGGATACAATAGTCCTTACTGAATTCACCATGTCTTGGTAAGAATTCAGCTATTTGAATCATTTAAATGGATCCCCTGACATGTATCCCCACCCCCTTGTGGTGCTACACTACCACCGTTGCATCCAGTCTTATTCTTGACTAAATTCTTCGATTCTTTTATATTCCCACACAAAGAAGCATTATCATCTCCATTGTCAAAGCACGACATTGTTAACATCTGAATCGACCGTCCAACAGAATTCCCTTTTAAGTGTTATTAACTATTTTTACGAGTCGATCTCCTACTTGGAGTCCCCTCCTACAATTGTATCTACATCCTTCGATACAAGATTCGCTAACAGATTAGATTCATATTCACAAATGGACCTCTGTTAGATCCTCCTATGATGAGTTCAGAACAATGTTCACTTCTTATCCTAAACATTTGATGAAGAAACTGTACCTAAGATTCTTCTATAGGAATAACGTTCCACTTCTAAAAGTGGTGGCTGACTCCCACCATTATAACTTTGTTTCGACAAGCCCAGAGAAATTTTACTCCAAATTTTCACTTTCAGTTAGCCACACTTCGTCATATGTCCAAAACTTTGGATATTTTACCTCCTTTGGCTAACATACACAATTTTCGCATTTATAGAATTTCCAGTGTCAGTTCTCTTCAATGTTTCATCTGACTTTTTCCCCATCGTACCACGTTGGGTGAGTCTACTCTTGCACCTTTTTCGACTATAGTAGCACTTGGAAATCATAGGCTGCGCCCTAGCCGTCTTTACAATCCTAGCTTCTCATGCCATAATAGAGGTGACCTTAACTACGGTCATCATCCTCGAATATACTCTACAACCTCAACTAAGCCTTACCTCCTATTATCCGCCCAACGGCCCTTTCCTGCCATATTCCATTGTTCGAACATGCCCGAATGCAAATAAGATTCACTAATGTACATACGTTATAGCAGGAGAACAGAATCTTAGCATAGAAATCAACAATCCTAAACATAGGGCTCTATATCAATCAAAGTAATGCTGGAAGCATAATAAGCCGCACAGATCCTAAGGACACTAGAACCTAGTGCTTTGATACCACCTGTGACACCCCGCCTAATTAAATACCGGGCGATCAATCCTTTATTAAATTAAAATCAAGGTGAACAATTGGTTCATTCTTATCATCACTGTCGCAAAATAAAATATACCAATTAAAACACCCTAAATAATTAAGCTAAGTGTTAAAACAATTTAAAACTTTATTTCCATTCTATTTAAATCCAAATATGTAAACCTTTTTAAAACCAATAGTTTAAGAATCACATAAATACTAAGGATGGCAATAACACATAAGAATTAAAACCATCTAGATAAACCAAACCAGTTTAAAACTATAAATGAAACCATCCTGACAATGGTTACTTCCAAGGAGTACGGAATACTGAAAATACAAATAAACATAGATCTCTGATATATCCAAACTGAATAGGGAAACGGGTGACACATGCCCTAACCATGAAGAACTAAAACTGGAACTGAATCAACGAAGAAGTCATTTAAAACAAAGGCCTGTAACTCCCACATAAGCTGCAGCACGTCCAATCCAAGGAGACTATGCGTGATGCCCCTGTGGCTGGGCACCTGTAATACATATACATATATATACAAGAGAGAGAAAGACATGAAATAGGTTAGAGCCCGAGTGTAACACAGTTTTAAAATAGTTTAGCAAGTATTTAAAATGCTTATCTGCTAATGCAACAACCATGTTAGTATACGACACTCTCTTGAGAATTATCACCTTTGGTCTAGTGTGCACGCCTGCCGTACTACTAAACCTCATAAGTCTATCTCACTTATTCTCTATAAATTTTTATCTCGAGAAATAATAAGGTTATGATATTTAGTTTAAAAAATAAATCTCTTCAAGATTTCTTACGCTATTTAGAACACATCAGTACTGTTATAAAGTTCTCAAAAACTTATAAGAAAGTTAAAACATTTATCCATTACTTAACTACTTATACGCACAGTAGAAAGTTCCCATGTAAATATACGAATATATATTAGTCTCACATATAATATATATACTAATGACACCCCACATAAAATCTATGGTGTTGGCATACTCTGCTATCAAGTCCCCGTATCACTCGTAGTAAGGGAAATACTAGTTCGGAATCACTCTCGAACTGTATTAACACAAAACACATAAAAATGGAGGCTAAGTATAGTTCCAAGTCACTAAAAGGTCAGCACATACCCTCACATCTCTTAGGACCGTCTGACTATCATTCAGATAGCCTGTACCAAGGAATCCTATGTTAGAGGGTACAAGTCAATATCCCCCATAAAGGTCCCATCGAGATAAGACTGTCCCGGCGTGATAACATCCCTAATAGCAAGTAGCGCGGGTATGATTATACACAAGCGTAATAGAAATATGTATATACGTGCATTCAGTTATATATATAAATATTCTCATTTTTCCAATTGGGTTTGCACACGACCCAACGATAACAATTATTAACCTCACATTGCACAACTTTTACCCAATTACCTCACATAAAGAATTTGTCGCTTTTATTCTAAATTATAATCATTTCATACTTACTTCTCCTCTCTCGAAGTGCTCTCTCTTCTAAAATATAATCTCAGTAGGAACAACCTCTCTAACTTTCTGGTTTAAGTCTTTCACGAGTCTTTAAATTATTTAGCGAACGTCCGCACAATTTTTAAAGTGTAACGAAACTCCCCGTTAACCACCAATGTCATCCTATATTAATTATCACTTAACGGAGTCTACTTAGACCCTACCAGTCCTCTTCATAACCCATTGTACTCCATAAATAATAATTAAGGATTCCTACATATTTTAACCGGATTAAACAAAAAGGAGAAAAATATGCACATTTCCAGGAGGGATCGATCGATCAATCGAGGAAAGGGGTTTGATCAATCGATAATCGATCGATCGATGTTCTTGGTTGATCGATCGATCAAGCAGTATGACAAATTGTGTGTGACAACCCTCTTATCAAAATAAGAGGTGGCCAGCCCGATACTCCAATAATAACAGGAATCATAAATGGACCATTCTCAACATCACAATAATATAATAAGTATACGGGATAACCACCCTAAATTTTGGAAAACGAATTGTCAAAATTTTATATGTGAATTGAAATAAAAGCATTTAAACAACCCAGTTTGAAAGAAAGGTGGATAAAACTTACAGGAATTAAACTGAACAGTACATATATAACATAATAACCGAATAAGTTGTCGGTTAACAATCTCTTACAGCTTACATTCAACAAGTTAATTAAGTTACACAATACATTACAGTATGCAAGTACAAAAGCTTGGGCCACATGCCCGAATAAATAACCGAATAATAACTAGAATACAAAAAATGAAGGCGTCTATAACAAAATCTCCCGCAACATCCGCAAAGTGTTGAAGCTCCAAGACACAGGAATGCAGAAGTCAATACGGGCGTCCTTGCGGCGGAGCACCTGGGCAAAAATAAGATTCATGCATAACAAGAAATATGAACGGGTCAGGGCCCGGTTTATGTGATTACCAGAAGAATAAAGAGTATGACAGTTATGAATAGTTAATCATGATTCATAATGATAAGAATCTACCTACTCAATCTTAGAGCATAAACTAAGGCAGTTATCATGACCATAAATTTTAGTTCAATTTCACAAGAGCATATGAATCAATATTATTAACTAAAATTTCCATCCTTTACACTGTTTCACTTCATCGTTTCGTAACTCATTAGGAAATGTATTCAAAGGCCTTTAATTCTTAGAGACCTTTATCATAAATCAAGTCCCACTTAAATAAGAATAGTTATATTCAATCATATATAACGATTCTTAGACCGTCCTTCCGAGTTTCCCCACTGGACGCGCCCCTAAATGGCTATCATCTTCCAGGGCCTATCAAACAAGACAACTTGGTCATCCTACAACGCAACGTCGGGAAGGGGCCATATACCTTCGACATTGAGTCATAACCACACCCGGAATCACCTCACTTCGAATAATAAATACACAATACATAATAACAGGTCCTATGGTCGAGGACTATATTCGCGCTGCAATCACTAGCCAGGGGACTTCACCTCATGCGCGTACTTCCCTTATGACAGCATTTAGAAAGGTGTGTTTATGTAAATTATCATTTACAATTTTATTCCCATTTTAATATATATCACATTTTATCCGGTGCCATACGTAATTTATACCATCATTATAACCTCAATGATTAATAGACCCCTTATTTATTCTCCAAGTAGTTTTGGTGTTACTATAAACCACCAAGTCTAGCGTATCCCAATAACGTGTCGAAAGTTCCTTAATTGTTTAATTCTACATCTCGTGATATCTAACTAACTTGTTAAGGGAAATAAATACCTAACCATCTATTTGCTAATCCCCAAAATAAGCCCCAATTATCCTTTTCTAACCTAGGGTAGTTACCTTACTAATGTAGGACTCTAGGACACTAAGTTTACTTCATAGAATAAGGTTCCTAAGTCCTAAGCCTAAAAGAAAAGGGTAAAATTTGAGTTAGAAAAATAACTCAAAACAGTAGGATTTTGAATCGATTCGCCTTAGGGTTGTATCGATTCGCCCCAAGCAGTGAATCGATTCGCCCAAAATCGAATCGATTCGAATGGAGAACCCAACTTTCTGTCTCTGGACGAATCAATTCGTCCTTAACCCGAATCGATTCGGGTCCCCACACCTGAAGCCTTACCCTTAGCGAATCGATTCGCCCCTACAAATTTGCCAAGAATGGGGCTATGGGTAGTTTTTCCCCCAAACCCATTTCTACTCCAACCACCATCATTAATTCAACCCAAAACAATCGTAAATGTATTCTAACTACTATAATCTACACAATAACGATTTAAATCAAATTCTAAGGGTCCAAACTCTACAAATCTCTTAAAACCCCAAAATTTTCAAACCATTTCCAATACACAACTATCACACATATTTATTCAACCAAAATCATATATTAGCAAGTAATAAACTTGCCTTAAACTGAAATCTCCAATTCTTGGAAGAGGAATGCAAGATCAAACCCCAAATCTTCAATTATTCTCCCTTTTCTCCTCAATTCTTTCATTAAAATGAGGTGTAAGACTTAAACGTGCCTCTATCCTTAATTCCCATCTTTAAGTGTCAATACCACATTAAAATGACTCGTAACAATACATTTAAGTCAATACCAGTCAAAAGTGCCTGAAACCCAAAAATACAATATGGCACTTATTTTGACTATCTCGACTATTTCGAGACTAACTACGCCCTCCAAATTAGCATCCGAAAATATTTAAGTCATTTCAGGTTCAGACTTCATTTATACCATAAATGCCGTTTAAAGCATACGATACTATAAAAGGTAACATGATGATATTTGCATGCACGTAACAGTAAATATGCAACAGTCTAGAAAATATTCTTTATTAACTCACTTAGTTGATCTTTACTCCATCATATATTATTTTATATAATTACTTCACACAGTAAATTAATATAAAATAAATTTCTCAAAAGTAAGGGTTGTTACATACTCCCCCCCTTACGAGGGAATTTTTCCCACAAAATTGAGGTGTACCTTGAAAAAGATATGCGAATACTTTTCCCGCATATCGTCCTCATGCTCCCACGTGGATTCCTCGGCGTTGTGATGACCCCATTGAACCCGAACCAAGGGCACCACTTGATATCTCAGTCGTCGCTCCCCGTGCTCTAAGATTGCAATTGGTTGTTCCTAATACGAAATATCGGGTTGTAATTCGATGTCATCCAAAGGAATGTGTCAGCGAGCTCCTTCACACCTCTTATACTTTTTCAAGGAGGAAACATGAAATACATCATGAATTTGTCGTAAGTTTTCCGGTAAGGCAAGTTGATACGCCACTGGTCCTACCTTGGTAATAATGGGAAAAGGTCCAACATAGCGCGGCGAAAGCTTTCCTTTCTTCCCAAATCGCTTTATACCTTTCATCGGCGATACTCGCACCAACACTTAATCACCAGCCTCCAACTCCACATGCCTTCTATTCGCATCAACATAACTCTTTTGACGATCTTGAGCTATTCGAATGCAATTTCGAATGAGTTCAATCTTGGAAGAAGTATCTTGAATCATTTCAGATCCAAGAAATTTATTATCCCCCACCTTTAACCAACAAGTGGGTGATCTACACGGCCTACCATAAAGTGCTTCATAGGGTGCCATCCCAATAGTGAATTGGTACGAATTATTATAAGCAAATTCGAATAAAGGGAGATATTTTTCCCAACCACCTTTGAAATCAAGTACACACATTCAGAGCGTATCCTCCAACATTTGGTTGACTCTTTCTGTCTGTCCATCTGTTTGAGGGTGATAAGAGGTACTCAACTTCAATTAAGTTCCCATAGTCTCTTGGAAACTTTGACAAAAGTGGGAAACAAAAATCTTATCTCTATCGGAGACTATATTTATGGGCACCCCATAGAGTCTAACAACCTCCGCAATAAATAGCCGAGCGTAACGGGTAGTATCGTAATCTGTACGTACGGGTAGGAAATGTGCCGACTTGGTTAAACGATCAACAATAACCCAAATGGAATCATGACTGTTCTACGACGTTGATAATCTGGTGAAAAAGTCCATCGAGATACTTTCCCACTTCCATACCGGTATTTCCAATGGTTGTAACAAACCCATTGGTCTTTGATGATCTACTTTCACCAGTTGACAAGTGGTGCATTGGGAAACAAATTCAGAAATGTCCCGTTTCATGCCTGGCCACCAATACTGACGGCCCATGTCTTGGTATATTTTGTACCCATTAGGATGCACTGTAAACTTAGATCCATTACATTCTGTCATCACGGCCCGTCTTAAATCCCCTTCGTCCGGGACAACAAGTCTTTCGTGGAAACGTAACCCACCCTCCGAACTTATAGAGTAGGATTCCGCTCCCTGGATTAACAATTGGCGTATACGGTCCTCACAACTTTTGTCCTTTCCTTGAGCTCCCACCACCTTTTCCAAAATAGTAGGCGTAACAGTAAACACTGACAAAATGCCCTAACAATCGCATCCTCATGTCTACGCTCCTTCCATTTAGCCTTCCATACCGAGGCTAACTCCCCCTCGGGTCTCCGACTCAACGCATTTGCCACCACATTCGCCTTGACCGGGTGATAGTGAATATCAAATTGGTAGTCTTTCACAAATTCTAACCATCGGCAATGCCGCATATTTAAATCTATCTGTGAAAACAAATATTACAACGATTTGTGGTCAGTGAAAAGACTAAATTTTTCCCCGAGGAGATAATGCCTCCAAATCTTCAAGGCAAAAACTATTGCGGCAAGTTCCAAATCATGCACCGGATAATTCCTTTCATGGGTCTTTATCTTGCGAGATGCATACGCAATAGCCTGCGGTTCTTGTTATAGTACACCTCCCAAACGTTGCAGAGATACGTCGGTAAAGACCAAATATTCCAATCCTGGCCTTGGTAACGCAAGGACTGGAGAAAAATTTAACTTATCCTTCAGTTCATCAAAAGCTAACTGACAAGAATCATCCCAAACAAACCTCACCCCTTTTCGAGTTAAGTTTATCAAAGGGCTAGCAATTTCAGAAAAACCCTTGATAAACCTGCAGTAATAGCCTGCTAAACCCAGAAAACTACGGATCTCGGTAGGTGTCATGGGCTGACCCCATTCCTCCACCGCAACAACTTTACTTGGGTCTACCGAAATACCCTGGACTATCACAATATGACCCAAAAGTTATACTTATTGCAACCAAAAACCACACTTCTCAAACTTGGCATACAATTGGTGATCCCTCAACATCTCTAGGACCAACCGTAAATGAGTAGCATGATCGAATTCTGTTTGAGAATACACTAGGATGTCATCAATGAATACGATAACAAACTAATCTAGGAAGTCTCGAAACACCCGATTCAAGAGGTCCATAAACACGACGGGGGCATTGGTTAGTCCGAAGGGCATAACCAGAAATTCATAGGACCCATATCTAGTTAGAAAAGCAGTTTTGGACACATCCTGCTCTCGTATCCGCAACTGGTGATACCCCATCCTCAAATATATTTTAGAGAAGTCTGAGGCTCCCTTAAGTTGATCAAACAAATCATCAATCCAAGGTAATGGGTATTTGTTCCGGATGGTGACTTTATTCAACTCTCTGTAGTCGACACACAATCGAATTTCTTCACGAATAACATCGGAGTTACCCACGGCGACGTGCTTCGCCTAATAAACCCTTGCTCTAACAAGTTCTAAAACTGATCCTTTAACTCCCTCATCTCCACAGGAGCCATACGGTACGGAGCTCTAGCAATCGGTTGCGTTCCTGGTGCTAAATCAATTACGAACTCAATTTCACTACTGGGAGGCAAACCCGGTATTTCTCGAAAAACATCTTGGAAATCTCTAACAACCGAAATCGAATCTAAGGAAATGACTACATCCCCAGAAGTCTCGTCTGTGATATAATACAAGTAAGTGCTAGAACCTTCGTCCGAATGAGGCATAGCGACTAAAAAAACATTTCTTGCCCCGGAACGGCAAAAACTATACTTTCCCCATAGCAATTAACTATCGCACGATACTTCACTAGCCAATCCATACCCAGAATTACATCATACCCGACCATATCAAGGACGATCAAGTCGGCCTCAAAACACAAGTTACCAAGATTTATTCCTACTTGTTTACAAACAAAGAAAATGAGCGAACCATCACCCATATAAGATTCAACACTATTGAAGGTAATTTTCGCAGATTTAATCAACTTTGTAGACTAGGCAAAGCTTCTAGAACTAAACGAGTGCGTCGCACCCATATCAACCCATACACGACCCATATGCCCCTGAATGAGAAACTTACCCTCAGTAGCTGGCGGCGCTGGCGGAGCCGGAGGAAGCATATAATCCTGAATGTGATAGACACGACCATACTGTAGCTGTCCCTATTGTGGAGGGACAACTGGATTAGGCACTTGTGGCTGCAACTGGGCTTGTGGATACTGTGGAACCCTAGGAAGTTGTCCCCCAATCAACTGAGGACACACCCTCTTATAATGACCCGACTCTCCATATTAAAAGCATCGACCCGTCATATTCTCCTGATTTCGGCCCCGGTTATTTCTAAACTGTCCAAAGCCTTGGCCTGGATGGCCTCTACCCCCATTACCACCCCGACCTGCCTGTTGTTGGGTGCCCTGACTGTGCTTAATATTACTACCACCAATATTTAGCCCACCAAAATGCTGCCTTTTAGACAAGTCCCCTTGCGGGGTGTCCCTTTCTTTTTGTTTATTTCCCGAAGATTGGGACGAGGGTAATGGTCCTCCTCCTGTCCCATTGCCTCTGGGTTTACCTGCCTGCCCCAAAACTGAATATTTCTTACTACCTTATACATACAACCGATGTTCATGGCAATGGAGCAACGCAATGTTCATTACATCTCCAAAAGTCTTCAAAGCTGGATTGCCCAGCAAATGTTGCCGTATCCTCCAGTGTAAACCTCCAATAAACTTGTATACCCTCCTCTCATTCGGAGTCACCTCATCCGGTACGAAACTAGCTAACTGAGTGAATTCCTCTTCATATTCCGCAACTGAACGCTCACCTTGCACCACATCTTGAAGTTTTCTTCTCATCTCCCTTTGAACTGCGGGAGGAAAATACTTTCGATCAAACAAAACCCATAAATAATTAATAGTCATGGTATCTCTCTACTCTGGCGTAGTCATCGATTCCCACCAATGTAATGCGGCTCCAACGAGTTTAAAAGTAGTAAGGATTTGTTTCCTTTCCTCACTACACTCCACCATACGCAGATGGCGTTGCATATCCTTTTTCCACTGATTAGCTACTATGACGTCTGAACCTCCTTCAAATTTCGGGGGATGGCCCTTTAAAAAGGATTCTCTAACTCTCTCCCATGGAGAAGGTTCCCCAGGAGCTTGTACCTCCTGAGCTCGTGGTTTTTAGGCTTGTGGAAATTTTTGAACTACATCAGTCATCGCAGTGTTGACTGCTTGGGCCACAATATTTGCTACTTCAGCAGCATTTATAGTTCCTTATTGCGGCGGTGGAGGACTTACCTCCTCTTCTACAACTTTATTTCTTCTAGCGGGGCGACCTCTCTTAGGCGGCATTTGAGACAAAGAAACAATAGAATTAGAATACTATTTAGAACAATCTATTTTGCAGAAGATCGCAAAAATAGGCAACAAAATAGTCTTAACATTAAGCTCTATATCAAAGAACGCTACGCTAGAACGTGATAAGTTCGCATAGATCCTAAAGACTCTAGAAAATGATTCTCTGATACCATCTATGACAACCTTCTTATCAAAATAAGAGGTGGCCAGCCCGATACTCCAATAATATCAGGAATCATAAATGGACCATTCTCAGCATCACAATAATATAATAAGTATACGGGATAACCACCCTAAATTTTGGAAAACGGATTGTCAAAATTTTATATGTGAATTGAAATAAAAGCATTTAAACAACCCAGTTTGAAAGAAAGGTGGATAACACTTACAGGAATTAAACTGAACAATACATATATAACATAATAACATAATAAGTTATCGGTTAACAATCTCTTACAGCTTACATTCAACAAGTTAATTAAGTTACACAATACATTATAGTATGCAAGTACAAAAGCTTGGGCACAAGCCCGAATAAACAACCCAATAATAACTAGAATACAAAAAATGAAGGCGTCCATAACAAAATATCCCGCAACATCCGCAAAGTGTTGAAGCTCCAAGACACAAGAATGCAGAAGTCAATACGGGCGTCCTTGCGGCGGAGCACCTGGGAAAAAATAAGATTCATGCATAACAAGAAATATGAACGGGTCAGGGCCCGGTTTATGTGATTACCAGAAGAATAAAGAGTATGACAGTTATGAATAGTTAATCATGATTCATAATGATAAGAATCTACCTACTCAATCTTAGAGCATAAACTAAGGCAGTTATCATGACCATAAATTTTAGTTCAATTTCATAAGAGGATATGAATCGATATTATTAACTAAAATTCCCATCCTTTACACTGTTTCATTTCATCGTTCCGCAACTCATTAGGAAACGTATTCAAAGAGCTTTAATTCCTAGAGCACTTTATCATAAATCAAGTCCCATTTGAATAAGAATAGTTATATTCAATCATATATAACGATTCTAAGACCATCCTTTCGAGTTTCCCCACTGGACGCCCCCTAAATGTTTTTCATCTTCGAAGGCCTATTAAACAAGACAACTTGGGCATCCTACAACGTAACGTCGGGAAGGGGCCATATACCTTCGACAGTGAGTCGTAACCACACCTGGAATTACCTCACTTCGAACAATAAAAACACAATACATAATAACCGGTCCTATGGCCGAGGACTAAATTCGCCCTGCATTCACTAGCCAGGGGACTTCACCTCATGCGCGTACTTCCCTTATGATAGCATTTAGAGCGGTGTGTTTATGTAAATTATCATTTACAGTTTTATTCTCATTTTAATATATATCACATTTTATCCAAATCCATACGTAATTTACACCATCATTATAACCTCAATGATTAATAGACCCCTTATTTATTCTCCAAGTAGTTGTGGTGTTACTATAAACCACCAAGTCTAGCGTATCCCAATAACGTGTCGAAAGTTCCTCAATTGTTTAATTCTACATCTCGTAATATCTAACTAACTTGTTAAGGGAAATAAATACCTAACCATCTATTTAATAATCCCCAATATAAACCCCAACTATCCCCTTCTAACCTAGGGTAGTTACCTTACTAATGTAGGACTCTGGGACACTAAGTTTACTTCATAGAAGAAGGCTCCTAAGTCCTAAGCTTAAAAGAAAAAGGTAAAAATTGAGTTAGAAAAATAACCCAAAACAGTAGGATTTCGAATCGATTCTCCCAAAAGCGAATCGATTCGGATGGAGAACCCAACTTTCTATCTCAGGCCGAATCGATTCGGCCTTAACCATAATCGATTCGGCTCCCCAGACCTGTATCCTCACCCTTAGCGAATCGATTCGTAAAATGGGCAAATCGATTCGCCCCTGGGAATTTGCCAAGGATGGGGCTATGGGTTATGAACCCTATTTTTTCCCCAAAACCCACTTCTACTCCAACCACCAACATTAATTCTACCCAAAACAATCATAAATGTATTCTAACTACTCTAATCTACATAATAACCATTTAAATCAAATTCTAAGCGTCCAAACTCTACAAATCTCTTAAAACCCCAAAATTGTCAAACCATTTCCAATACACAACTATCACACATATTTATTCAACCAAAATCATATATTAGCAAGTAAGAAACTTGACTTAAATTGAAATCTCTGATTCTTGGAAGATGAATGCAAGATCAAACCCCAAATCTTCAATTCTTCTCCCTTTTCTCCTCAATTCTTTTCTTCTCTCTTTCTCTCTAGGTTTAGTAAATACACTCTTAAGACAATAAAATGAGGTGTAAGACTTAAATGTGCCTCTATCCTTAATTCCCATCTTTAATTGTCAATACCACATTAAAATGACTCGTAACTACACATTTAAGTCAATACCAGTCAAAAGTGCCCGAAACCCAAAAATACAATATGACACTTATTTTGACTATCTCGACTATTTCGGGACTAACTACGCCCTCTAAATTAGCATCCGATAATATTTAAGTCATTTCAAGTTCAGACTTCATTTATACCATAAATTCTGTTTAAAGCATACGATACTATAAAACGAAACATGATGATATTTGTATGAACGTAACAGTAAATATGCAACAGTCTAGTAAATATTCTTTATTAACTCACTTAGTTGATCTTTACACCATCATATATTATTTTATATAATTACTTCACACAGTAAATTAATATAAAATAAATTTCTCAAAACTAAGGGTTGTTACATTGTGCCATTGTTAAGTTACGGGTTTGCTTCTCCA
Source organism: Sambucus nigra (assembly GCA_949130495.1). Lineage (NCBI taxonomy): Eukaryota > Viridiplantae > Streptophyta > Magnoliopsida > Dipsacales > Adoxaceae > Sambucus > Sambucus nigra. Next base: position 229,240,153 of record OX422219.1, read on the forward strand.
TACTCAACCAAATCTCCATTAACGGTCCCCAAACTCCCAAACAACATTACTACTGGTACTATATACCTAACTACATGATTTCCTATGTGAAACATGTTCAAACTCATCAACGATATCATATTAATGGTGGTAAAATTGACATAATCTTCAAGAACACTAATTTTGGAGGAAACAACCATTCTTCTAATTATTTCCCAGATTTCTTATTTCTAAATTCATATTAATTCGTGGGTAATCCTCTACATATGCTGGGTATGTCCAGAATATATTAAATTTCTCTAAACATGCGATTTAAAGTCTCTAAATTATCAATTTCTTTCATAAAACAAGTTCTTGATAATCTTAAACTAACATAGCTGAGACATTAACTAAAAACAAAACAATTTAGATACTTGCCTAAAATTTAAGGTTTTGATTTGTGGATGAAAAAGGCATAGTTGTGTTCCTCGTCGTGCGATCTACGTTTTGGTGGTGTTGGCAGTGCAACCGCATGAGTTATTGGCCTTGGATTGCTTGGAAAGCTTCATATCTTCTTCTCAAATGGTCATTCTAAGGTTCTGTGTTTGTTAACCCTATAAGGCAACTCCTAGTGGTTGATATAACTATTGGAAATTCATGGGCTTAATTACCCAAAAATACAAAATGTCAAATATACCCTCCCGGGATGTCAATTAGGCCTAAAAACCCCCTGAGACCCAAACTCAACCCCCAGGTATACTTTTCCGACTATATCGACCCTTCTGGACACTTTGGCGCACTCAAAATGATCATATGAGTGACTTATATTTTATTCACTTTTAATAATAATAATTTAGTCTTGAGACGACACAAGCACGTCTCGACTTAATTTCCATAATTGTCATTTTATTCACTCGTGACAATTTTTAACAAATTCAATTCTACATATTACTTTACTCACTAAGTAATATTTAACAAATCAACAAATTTCCAATAATTACTAACTCTCGTCATATTAGTAATATGCAAAACAAAATTTTGGATTAATATTAAATTAATATCTCAATTTAAATTTAATAAATCCCCAAATTTAAAAGCCATAAAAATACGGGGTATTACATTTAATCCATTGTCATTTGAATGCATGAGTGATTCTTGAAATTATATTTCGTCATTGACTTTTTGTTGGAATTTGATTGAGAATTGTAAGGGTGTTTTAATCTTTGTAAATCTGTCATTTTATGCTCAAAACGGTAAAAAGTTTAAATTTAAAAATTGAGGTAGGCAAAAAAATGGATAAGAATAAAGGTACCCCTCTTTAAAGGGCTATTAAAAAAAGGTGTTGCGGATAATTGTCAGTTTTTTTTACTATAATAATAATAAAAACATGGAGTTGAAATTTTTTGGGCATCTCACCAACATTGTTTAACATGAATATCTTAAACATTTTACATTACTAATTACCATTGAGCCTGCATGCACTGTTTTAATGAAGAGAACATAAAAATAGGAATAAAAAAAATTAGTTTTTTAAATTATTAATTTATATTAAAAGAAAAAAAGGTAAGCAACCTAATGAATTGTAATGGAAGTTCTATTTAGGAATTTGAATCCCTAAACGTGGACACTTCTCAACCTCCAAATCTATACCGTCCCTCCTCATTTCTTTTGGCAACACTTTTTCGCTTCCCTTTATCTCTTTCTTTTTGAAAGCCAAAACAACCTCTAGTAATTTATTTGTCCCCTCTTTATTCCAACCCATCATGGAAAATCTTTTCCTTTTCTCTTTCGTATTACCTTCTTAAAAACGAATCCCTTACCCGTGCATCGCGTGAGTTTACAACTAGTTATTACGGTATAATGCTGTGATAATCTAATGTTCAAATTATCTTGATTTTGGATATGTTTGTTAGAGATCTTCTGTGGGAGTAGGTTCTCTCTCTATCCGTCTCTTTATGTTTGTGTGCGTATGTATACATTGATTTCAATGCCCATTGGCAATAAACTATAGATTTTGTAATGTTTTTAAAAACATTTGACTGATATTATCTCTGAAATGGTCCATGTGTATACACGGTTGAATTAAGTTAATATCCTTGGTAATATATGTGTTTTTGGAATGAAAAAAATGAGCATAGTTATTGAGTCTTATTTTTAAAAATGTATATATTATAGGGCCCAAGTTGTTTTTTTAGTTATTGGCCCATATTCTAGTATATATGAGACAATCTATTTCCTTATTACATGAAGATAGATGTATAAACACGCTTATATCCTATGTTTTTTACTCATTCATCTCTTTTCCATGTGTATACCCTTTCAACATCATTTTGAAGAAATCCGACCTTATCTCTTCCTCTCCCCTCTCTAAGTCAATAAAAGTAATAAAAAAATATTAACTTAAATATGACCATAATTATTTTAACACTAGCCAATTTATTTTTTGGATAATATAATTTAAGTATTGCAAATGGAAAAAAAATAAAATTTGATCAATTTAATAATTTATAAAAGTATTAGTTATTATAATTTTACCCAATCCCTACACCAAAAACAGGAATCTGGCACGGTTTAAAAGTGTGCCAGATCAAATCTGGCACGGTTTTGAACTGTGCTAGAATTAGGTGTTCCAAAATGGTCATTTTTTTTGGCACGGCTCAAAAGTGTGCCAGATTTGGCCATACAGAAACACTTCTGGCACACTTTTAAACCGTGCCAGAATTTGATATTTCTGGCAAACTTTTGGCACAGTTTAAAAAAAATTGGCACAATTCAAAACCGTGCCAAAATATGATACACTTTTGCCACGGTTTTGAACTCTGCCAAATTTTTTTATAAAAAGAAAAAAAATTAATTATTTGAAATAACAAAAATTCACAAATTAAAAATATTGCACGTTGTTGATAAACTAATGTACATACAAACATTAAAATATTACAAGTCTTTAATAGTTCACATGCCAAAAAAAAATTGGGCAGAGTTTCCTCTATTTTCTGGACATTTCAAAACCTGCTAATACAAAACCTACCTAACATAAAGCCCGTACGGCCTCAATATATAACCATTAACTTACAAAAGCCCACATGTCCATAAAAGTTAACAATAAAACTACAAAAACCCGCACAGCCATAACACAAAAAAATGGAATCATGAATAAACCCCTTGTTGTAAATCATTGAGTTCTCTATGTGTTCCATGTGAATAAATGCCAATGATAAAATGTTATCCTGCAAAAAAAAAAGGATACAAAAAAGATACGATATTAGTAACCCAATAATTTACAAAAAAAAAAAAATTACTCAAACTAAAAAATTACATATAGGAGTGAAAATTATCGTCATATTCTCAAATCGGGAGACCCGGGACTACGCGGTCAGTTCCTACAAGCTACATTGGTCCCGTGCGAGGTTCTCGTGCCTCTTATGGGGTCGTTTGGGGGCTGGTTTGGGTTTTCCACTTTAACGGCTTATTTTTAAATCTAAGTGTGATTTTTACAAATTATCATCATATTCTCAAACCGAGAGACCTGGGACGATGCGGTCAGTTCCAACAAGTTACATTGGTCCCGTGCGAGGTGTTCGTGCCTCCTACGGGATCGTTTGGGGGCTGGTTTGGGTTTTCACCCTTTAATAGCTTATTTTTAAGTCTAAGTGTGATTTTTGCAAATTATCGTCATATTCTCAAATCGGCAGAGCCGGGACTACGCGGTCAGTTCCTACATGTTACATTGGTCTTGTGCGAGGTGTTCGTGCCTCCTACGAGGTCGTTTGGGGGTTGGTTTGGGTTTTCACCCTTCAACGGCTTGTTTTTAAGTATACGTGTGATTTTTGCAAATTATCATCATATTCTCAAACCGGGAGACCCGGAACAACGCGATCAGTTCCTACAAGGTACATTGGTCCCGTCTGAGGTGTTCGTGCCTCCTACGGGGTCTTTTAGGGTATGGTTTGGGTTTTCACCATTTAACGACTTGTTTTTAAGTCTAACTGTGATTTTTGCAAATTATCGTCATATTCTCAAACCGGGAGACCCGGGACTACGCAGTCAGTTCCTACAAGTTACACTGGTCCCGTGCGAGGTGTTCGTGCCTCTTACGGGATCGTTTGGGGGCTGATTTGGGTTTTCACCCTTTAACGGCTTGTCTTTGAGTCTAAGTGTGTTTTTTGCAAATTATCATTATATTCTCAAATCGGGAGACCCGGGACTACGCGGTCAGTTCCAACAAGTTACATTGGTCCCGTGCGAGGTGTTCGTGCCTCCTACGAGGTCGTTTGGGGGGGGGGGGGGTCCCGTGCGAGATGTTCGTGCCACCTACGGGGTTGTTTAGGGGCTAGTTTGGGTTTTCACCCTTTAACGGCTTATTTTTAAGTCTAAGTGTTAATTTTTGTAAATTATCATGGTATTCACAAACCAGGAGACCCGGGAGAACGCGGTGAGTTCCTACAAGTTACATTGGTCCCGTGCAAGGTGTTGTGCCACCTACGGGGTTGTTTGGGGGCTGGTTTGGGTTTTCACCCTTTAACGGCTTATTTTTAAGACTAAGTGTTGATTTTTTGAAATTATCATCATACTCACAAATCGGGAGAGCTAGAACTACACGGTCAGTTCCTACTAGTTACATTGGTCTCGTGCGAGGTGTTCGTGTCACCTACGGGGTCGTTTAGGGGCTAGTTGGGTTTTCACCCTTTAACGACTTATTTTTAAGTCTAAGTATTAATTTTTATAAATTATCGTCGTATTCACAAACCAGGAGACCCGGGACAACGCGGTCAGTTTCTACAAGTTACATTGGTCCCGTGCAAGGTGTTCGTGCCACCTACGGGATTGTTTGGGGGATGGTTTGGGTTTTCACCCTTTAACGGCTTGTTTTTAAGACTAAGTGTTGATTTTTTGAAATTAGTGTCATACTCACAAATCGGGAGATCCGGGACTACGCGGTCAGTTCCTACTAGTTACATTGGTCCCGTGCGAGGTGTTCGTGCCACCTACGGGGTCGTTTGGGAGCTAGTTTGGGTTTTCACCCTTTAACGGCTTTTTTTAAGCCTAAGTGTTAATTTTTGCAAATTATCATCGTATTCAAAAACCAGGAGACACGGGACAACACGGTCAGTTCCTACAAGTTACATTGGTCCCGTGCAAGGTGTTCGTGACACCTACGCGGTTGTTTGGGGTTGGTTTGGGTTTTCACCGTTTAATGGCTTATTTTTAAATCTAAGTGTTGATTTTTGCAAATTATCGTCATACTCTCAAATCGGCCGACCCAGGACAATACGGTCAATTCCTACAAGTTACATTGGTCCCGTGCCAGGTGTTCGTGCCTCCTACGGGGTCGTTTGGGGTCTGGTTTGGATTTTCACCCTTTAACGGCTTGTTTTTATGTCTGAGTGTTATTTTTGTAAATTATCGTCATATTCTCAAATTGGGAGACCCGGGACGACCCGATCAGTTCCTACAAGTTGCATTGGTCCCGTGCGAGGTGTTCATGCCTCCTACGAAGACGTTTGGGGGCTAGTTTGAGTTTTCACCCTTTAACAGCTTATTTTTAAGTCAAAGTGTATTTTTGCAAATTATCATTACATTCTCAAACCGAGAGACCTGAGACTACACAGACAGTTCCTACAAGTTACATTGGTCCCGTATGAGGTGTTCGTGCATCCTGCGAGGTCGTTTGGGGGCTGGTTTGGGTTTTCACCCTTCAACGGCTTATTTTTAAGTATAAGTGTGATTTTTGTAAATTATCATATTCTCAAATCGGGAGACCCAGGATAACGCAGTCAGTTCCTAAAAGTTACATTGGTCCCGTGTGAGGTGTTCGTGCCTCCTACGGGGTCGTTTGGGGTCTGGTTTGGGTTTTCACCCTTTAACGGCTTGTTTTTAAGTCTAATAGTGATTTTTGAAAATAATCATCATATTCTCAAACCGGGAGACCCCGGGACTACGCAGTGAGTTCCTACAAGCTACATTGGTCCCTTGCGAGGTTTTCGTGCCTCTTATGGTGTCATTTGGGGGCTGGTTTGGGTTTTCACCCTTTAATGACTTATTTTTAAGTCTAAGTGTGAGTTTTTAAAATTATCGTCATATTCTCAAACCGAGAGACCCGGGACTATGCAGTCAGTTCCAACAAGTTACATTGGTTCCGTGCGAGGTGTTCGTGCCTCCTACGCCTTTAACGGATTGTTTTTACGTGTGAGTGTGACTTTTGCAAATTATCGTCATATTCTCAAACTGGAAAACCCGAGACTACGCGGTCAGTTTTTACAAGTTACATTGGTCCCGTGCGAGGTGTTCGTGCCTCCTACGGGGTCGTTGGGGGGGTCACTCTTTAACGGCTTATTTTTAAGTTTAAGTGTTGATTTTTGCAAATTATCATCATATTCTAGAACCGGGAGATCCGGCACTACGCGGTCAGTTCCTACAAGGTACATTGGTCCCGTGCGAGGTGTTCGTGCCTCTTACGGGCCGTTTCGGGGCGGGTTTGGTTTTCACCCTTTAACGACTTATTTTTAAGTTTAAGTGTGATTTTTTCAAATTATCATCATACTCTCAAATCGGGGGACCCGGGACTACGCGGTCAGTTCTTATAAGTTACATTGGTCAGTGCGAGGTGTTCCTGCCTCGTACGGGGTCATTTGGGGGCTGATTTTGGTTTTCACCCTTTAACAGATTCTTTTTAAGTCTAAGGGTGATTTTTTTAAATTATCGTCATACTCTCAAATCGGGAGACCCGAGACTTCGCGGTCAGTTCCTATAAGTTGCATTGGTCCTGTGCGAGGTGTTCGTGCCTCCTACGGGGCCGTTTGGGGGTGGGTTTGGGTTTTCACCCTTTAACAGCTTGTTTTTAAGTCTAAGTGTGATTTTTGTAAATTATCGGCATACTCTCAAATCGAGAGACCCGAGACTATGCAGTCAGTTCCTACAAGTTGCATTGGTCCCGTGCAAGGTGTTCGTGCCTCCTATGGGGTCGTTTGGGGGTTGGTTTGGGTTTTCACCCTTTAACGCCTTGTTCTTAAGTCTAAGTGGTTAGTTATGCAAATTATCATCATACTCTCAAACCGGGAGACCCGGGACTACGCGGTCAGTTCCTACAAGTTGCATTGGTCCCGTGCGAGGTGTTCGTGCCTCCTACGGGGTCGTTTGGTGTCTGGTTTGGGTTTTCACCCATTAATGCCTTATTCTTAAGTCTAAGTGGTGATTTTTGCAAATTATCGTCATACTCTCAGATCGGGAGACCCAGGGCTACGCGATCAGTTCCTACAAGTTGCACTGGTCCCGTGCGAGGTGTTCGTGCCTTCTACGGGGCCATTTGGGGACTGGTTTGGGTTTTCACCCTTTAACGGCTTATTTTTAAGTCTAAGTGTTATTTTTGCAAATTATCATCATACTCTCAAACCGGGAGACCCGGGACTACGTGGTGAGTTCCTACAAGTTGCATTTTTCCCATGCGAGGTGTTGGTGCCTCTTACGGGGTTGGGGGATGGTTTGGGTTTTCACCCTTTAACAACTTATTTTTAAGTCTAAGTGTGATTTTTGCAAATTAATGTCAGACTCTCAAAATGAAAGACTCGGGGCTACGCGATCAGTTCCTACAAGTTTCATTGGTCCCATGCGTGGTGTTCGTGCCACCTACGGGGACGTTTGGGGCTCGTTTGGGTTTTCACCCTTTAATGGCTTGTTTTGAAGTCTGAGTGTTTTTTTGCAAATTATCGTCATATTCTCAAATCGGGAGACCCGAGAAAACCCGATCAGTTCCCACAAGGACCATTGGTCCCGTGCGAGGTGTTCATGCCTCTTACGGAGACGTTTGGGGGCTGGTTTGGGTTTTCACCCTTTAACGACTTGTTTTTATATCAAAGTGTATTTTTTCAAATTATCATCACATTCTCAAATCGGGAGACCCGAGACTACTCAGACAGTTCCTACAAGTTACATTGGTCCCGTATGAGGTGTTCGTGCATCCTGCGAGGTCATTTGGGGGCTGGTTCGGGTTTTCACCCTTCAACGGCTTGTTTTAAGGTATAAGTGTGATTTTTGCAAATTATCTTCATATTCTCAAATCGGGAGACCCTGGACAACGCGGTCAGTTCCTACAAGTTACATTGGTCCCGTGCGAGGTGTTCGTGCCTCCTACGGGGTCGTTTGGGGTCTGGTTTGGGTTTTCACCCATTAACGGCTTGTTTTTAAGTCTAAGTGTGTTTTTTTCTAAATTATCATCATATTCTCAAACCGGGAGACCCGGGACTACGCAGTCAGTTCCTACAAGCTATATTGGTCCCGTGCGAGGTTTTCGTGCCTCTTACAGGGTCGTTTGGGGGCTGGTTTGGGTTTTCACCCTTTAATGACTTATTTTTAAGTCTAAGTGTGATTTTTTAAAATTATCATCATATTCTCAAACCGAGAGACCCGAGACTATGCGGTCAGTTCTAACAAGTTACATTGGTCCTGTGCGAGGTGTTCATGCCTCCTACGGGGTCGTTTGGGGGCTGGTTTGGGGTTTCACCCTTTAACGGCTTATTTTTATGTCTAAGTGTGATTTTTGCAAATTATTGTCATATTCTCAAACCAAAAAACCCGAGACTACGTGGTCAGTTTCTACAAGTTACATTGGTCCTGTGCGAGGTGTCCGTGCCTCCTACGGGATCGTTTGGGGGGGGTCACTCTTTAATGACTTTTTTTTAAGTTTAAGTGTTGATTTTTAGAAATTATAAGCATATTCTCGAACTGGGAGACCCGGCACTATGCGGTTTGTTCCTACAAGTTACATTGGTCCCGTACGAAGTGTTCGTGTCTCTTATGGGATCGTTTGGGGGTGGGTTTGGTTTTCACCCTTTAACGGCTTATTTTTAAGTCTAAGTGTGATTTTTGCAAATTATCTTCATACTCTCAAATCGGGAGACTCGAGACTACGCGGTCAGTTCCTACAAGTTATATTGGTCCGTGCGAGGTGTTCGTGCCTCGTACGGGGTCATTTGGGGGCTGGTTTTGGTTTTCACCCTTTAACGACTTCTTTTTAAGTCTTAGTGTGATTTTTTTAAATTATCGTCATACTCTCAAATCAGGAGACTCGGGACTTCGCGGTCAGTTCCTACAAGTTGCATTGGTCCTGTGTGCAGTCTTCATGCCTCCTACGGGGCCGTTTGGGGGCTGGTTTGGGTTTTTACCCTTTAACAGCTTATTTTTAAGTCTAAGTGTGATTTTTGTAAATTATCATCATACTCTCAAATCGGGAGACCCGGGACAACGCGGTCAGTTCCTACAAGTTGCATTGGTCCCGTGCGTGGTGTTCGTGCCTCCTACGGAGTCGTTTGGGGGCTGGTTTGGGTTTTCACCCTTTAACACCTTGTTCTTAAGTCTAAGTGGTGAGTTTTGCAAATTATTGTCATACTCTCAAACCGGGAGATCCGAAACTACGCGATCAGTTCCTACAAGTTGCATTGGTCCCGTGCGAGGTGTCCGTGCCTCCCATGGGGTCGTTTGGTGCCTAGTTTGGGTTTTCACCCATTAACGCCTTGTTCTTAAGTTTAAGTGGTGATTTTTGCAAATTATAGTCATAATCTCAAATCGGGAGACCCAGGACTACGCGATCAGTTCCTATAAGTTGCATTGGTGCCGTGCGAGGTGTTCGTGCCTTCTACGGGGCCGTTTGGGGACTGGTTTGGGTTTTCACCCTTTAACGGCTTGTTTTTAAGTCTAAGTGTTATTTTTTCAAATTATCATCATACTCTCAAACCGGGAGACTCGGGACTACGCGGTGAGTTCCTACAAGTTGCATTGGTCCCGTGCGAGGTGTTCGTGCCTCTTACGGGGTCGTTTGGGGGCTGATTTGGGTTTTCACCCTTTAACGACTTGTTTTTAAGTCTAAGTGTGATTTTTGCAAATGATCGTCATTCTCTCAAACCGGGAGACCCAGGACTACACGGTCAGTTTCTGCAAGTTACATTGGATTTTTATCCTAAACGATATGTTTTTAATCTATTTAAAACGTTTATTGATGTTAGAAAATTTTGACATAGTTGCATTTGTTTATTCGTTAAATCCAACATGTTTTAACATTTATAAAAAACTCAACAACAGCAGCAAATTCCAAAACCAAACCACCACTAAATCCCTTCCACCAATTTAACTAAATAAGCTCATAAAGTAAGCCATTTTACGTTTGGTTACTTGTCACCACTATTTCAGGCTATTTTTTTATTTAATGCTGCAACATTCAAAGAGAATTTGAGACTAACCAGATTTCATTTATATTTTGATAGCCACCCGATGAACTCTTCGCGCCATAACTTCTCGAAAGTATCCCATTTGGTCTAACAATATCTACAAATTCTGAAATATTCGGCTGACAAGAAAAATACAATAAAGATAAAGAAAATATGTAATTACGACCAGAAAATTATACATGTTGCGTCTTCATTTATAAATTTGTAAACGCCTTCTTTGAATGAGATAAGGAGTTGGAAAAATATCATGACTTGTAATAAAACAAGTATACAACTCGCATGCCATTGATACTCCATGCAAATCCATAATGTTCAGCAGTACTCTTTTAAATACATGACAATATAACATCTTAACAGGATAGACAAGCCTTATGCAAACAATTCAGTATAAGAGAGGCACCATAGATTGTTATACCGGGGGGGGGGGGGGGGGAACTCAAAAGTGGATATCAATGACAAGATTTTTTTTCGTTTAGGGGGATTAGGTACTGGATTATCACATGAACAAGTAATAATCAGCTGCAGTATTAAAAGTTGGGACGGTTAACTTGGTGATTAAGACAACAAAGTGGGATGGGTAAGTGGTGGATAAAAGTTGGGACGGTTGACTGTCACTAGTTTGAACTATCCAACATGGGATGGTTAACAGTCATCTGCTTGAACATCTTAATATCAGGACGATTGTGTGTATTCTGGGGTCATTTATTATCTATCCCATTGTGCTGCTGCGACATGGATATGACACATTTAAGCTATCCAGTTCCTTCTGTTTGTAAAACCATTATGAATGCTCTAACAAGACACAAATAACACATATATGATATATATACCTGATCTCCTAATTTCTTATAAATTTCAAGTGCTCTAATGACATCATGGCGCTGCATCTGAAAAACTGTTACAGAACACAAAGTGAATGCTATTTTTATAAGATGATACTAATGAGACCAATTTGATTGTGTCAAATAGATAAAATCAAATGTTACCTTGTCAACCAAATTGAGAGTTCCATCGGTAATTGCTATATACATTTTAACACTTTCAGCTGCAATCTAAAGTAGATAAAAAGATGAGGGGTAAATGTATAATCAAACCTAAATAAATTAATGGTATTCATAGAATTAATTACTTACAATTGAAAGGGCATACTGAATCAGGTAATTGAATCTAGCCATTCACTATGGCTGCAAAAACACATATGGTCAATGTTACTCAAGAATAAGAATACATGTACTATAGTAGTTAAACTGAAATGATTGTATAAATAAATATACTGGAATATGGTTTTTTTGTATAGAAGAAGAAAAGTCAACACCGCCACTATACTCTCCCATGCTCCTCAAACCCCCGGAAGCGATCCTACTCCAGATGGAGAAACCTGCCTGAGCCAGAGGACGATGTAATGGTGAGCTTTACCTACTGGAGCTAAGGGATAACCAACACCCTTAATGTGGACCTTGGCTCTACTACGCTTGAGGTTAGATGAAACAGAGAGGTTGCGTCAAAAGAGGGTAGGGCTTGTGTGTATATTACCATTTCCTAACACATAAACACTAACACCTCGTACCCTCCAAAACAAGACAAATTAAGCAAAAAATCTTTATCATCCTACACACAAGAATCCATAAAAATCAACTATGATCATAATTTAAATTCCATGCCATGGATGAAAAATATTCAGTCTAAGTTTAAAAATTTACCAATTCCGATTCCAATTCCAAAGCACGGTATTGGGTTTCCCAAACACACCATAAGTACTCCCTTCGTCCAAAATTAAGAGTCCTTATCCTTTTTTCGCATAGATTAAGGATACTCTAAATCAATTTCCAAGGTCAACATTCGTTCACTACGATGAAATTTTGTACGTTAATTATGTCCAAAAAGGAAAAGTGGAGTACGAACCAAAAGTGAATAGTGGTCAAACTCTTAATTTGGGACTGAGAGAGTAATAAACATGTATGGTCTAAACACCACAACAAAAATTCAAAAATAACTAAACCAAAAACCTAAATCAAAACTCACCATCAACTCAGTAGTCGAGTTCTCTGCGAATCACCACTCTGAACAACGAGTCGGCCGCTGGGGAGGGGGCACGGCCGTCGGCGGTGAGAACGACGATGGCGATGGTGATGCCGATGTGATCGTCGACCTCGTGCGACTTCGAAGAATGAGAGGAGGAATGTCAAAACAAAGATGTGTCAAAATTTTTTGGAGAGTTGCGACAAGTTTAAATGAGAGGAGGAATGTTTTTTTGGAGAGTTGCGACACGTTTAAATGTTTAGTAGCCTACAAATAAGTTGATTGAATTTTCTTGTGCATTTTGAATTTCTGTATTTTCAGAATTTGTACACATTATTTTTGTAACAAAAACTAGTAAAATTTAAGTAGCATCATGTACAGTCCCAGTGGAGGTGGGTAAAATATGAAGTAACTCTTTATCAAGTGAGTTGGACGATAGAGTTTTAAAACGAAAAAATGAGGTGACATTCTGAAAAGCAGCACATATGGTACCTTAGCAACATCGCGATTGAGCTTCTTTAATGTGTTGGAGAGCAATTCGTTCTCTTTCAACAACCTCTCCTGGGCTAAAAAAAACAACCAATAGTATGTCTGTTAGTGTGTGAGAGAGAGAGGGAGGGGATTGGGATGAACCTTTTCGCGGTCGGCTTGAGCGAGCTTATTAGCGGTGCCGGAGAGAGATGAGTCGAGGGATGAAGATGGGATTGAAGGTCGGCGATTAGAGCCTCCTTGTCGGTGAGCTGATCTCGAAGAGAGAGGGTAGGGCTTTTGGTCGAGAGAGAGAGAGGATGGGAGCGGGGGAGAAGACGAGGGAGGAGAGAGAAGAGGGAAACTAAATTGTGTCAAAATTTTAAGCCAATTTATATTCTAATCAAGTGTTCTTAATTTTGGCACACTTTAAAACAATGCCAAAATTTGGCACTGTTTTAAAGTGTGCTAAATTGTCATTAAACCGTGCCAAAATCTGACACAGTTATAAACTGTGCCAGATTTTTAATATCAGGGTGTGCCAAAATGCTGTTTTTGGTGTAGTGAATTATGTTTTGTCCATTTTATAATAGAAAATGTACTTATTTAATAATTTAGAGTTAGAAATATATGTACTACATACTGCATTATATTGTTTTAATGGTTTTTCAAATGACATTTTTATTTAAATCATAATATTTTATATCAGTACAAGTTGTAATTAAATAATTATAAGTTGTATTTTTAATTAAAAAATCGTGTTTTTATGAAAATGTAAACAAAAAGGATATTTTTGTTAGAAAATTTAGTTTTTTTATCTATGCTCCACACATTGTGCCTCGCCAGCGCATCGCGCAAGCTTACAACTAGGTAATATAATTATGGAGCACATCATGTAGGATTATTTTTTTAAATAATTCTAACATTCTCCCACTTGGTCCATAATTATAATAAGGCACACTATAATCTTTGAGTCACCCTTAAATCATTTTGTTTCATAAACACCTTAATTAAACAAACCATTAATGCAAGTCATGGAGCTCACATACTAATTCAAGAGCATGATCGCTTTCATGTATCACAACATTAACAATTTATCCAACAAGGTCTATAAATTGGGTTATTTAATAATGGTCCAATATTATCTTATATAAAAGACTATTTCTGTCACATTCATCAATTCACATGAATGTAAACTTATATTGTTAGACATAACTTGAAATGTTCAGAATACGCATTAATCGATATCAAGTATAGGACCAAAATATAAGCACCAAACAATCCAATAACACTTATACTTAATTAGCTACGCACAAGACTCATATCTTAAGCATGTTTAATAAATGTTCTTTAGTGATAGCGCGTTTATTAATGGATATGCTATGTTAACACTTATACTAATATGTTCGACTGACACTTGTTGTTTATTAACTTCTTCGTTCACATATAGGTATTATATCCTAATGTGCCTAGGTTCTTTAAAATACCTACCAGTTATTCATAAGGAAGATTGCAACAATATTATCATAATATTTCAGCGACTTGGTAATAGTGTCGACAAATCCAAATCACAAAATAACTTTTTCGCTCCCACAATCCATAAATTGTAACTCCAAAGCACGCTACATACAATATTTAATTATTTCTCACAATTTCATAATATTGGTCGGTATGCCAAAAGAAACCTACTTAATATAGAGAGAACAATTATCATAAGTGTGAGCATATAATATTTTAAGCATCTCATTACTTCATGCCCTTCTACTATTTTATTTCTCTAATTTATCATTCATTAATAAGAGAAATTCAAGAAATATATAAATTTACTCCCACTAACTTCAAGATATATATATATATATATATATATATATATATATATATATAGAGAGAGAGAGAGAGAGAGAGAGAGAGACACTTAATCAAAATACATAAAGTATTCTTAAAATACCATTGATAGAAACTTGACATAAGTTTATATGGTGATTTCTCAACGTATAGAGTTATTTTCTTAAACTCTCGTAAGTTTTCACACTAAATGTAACTCTTACCCAAAAATTTTGGGGAGTTACTAAAGTTATAAAATTTTAAAATTCTAAAGATATAGATAAAAATATTAATGTACACCCCTTTCTCTAGTTGTAACGAAAAATTTGACCATAAGTCAAGCTTTATATCGTTGATTATTAAAATCGAATATTTTCTTACTTTTCAGTCAAATTCCCATTCTTGGGATAAATTTCACAATCATTCCGAATTGCAAACTCAAAGTTGCTTAAAACTATTCATATCCACTAATCAAAAGAACAATTATTTTGGATGTTAGAGGAATGACATGAGTATCTGAACTTCTTTTATAACCACATTAGGTGATTTGATACTACCATGAATTTTACCATTCTTTAAAGAATTTGACATTTGACATTTTCAATTTCGAAAGTAACTGTACCCTCTTTCAAGTGTAGACATAATTAAAAATTCTAATTCTTGTAGTGAATTCTAAATCCATATATTTACTAGACATTTTAAATCATACAAGCATGCCAAATTGGTTAAGTAAAATGGAATTTATATAATACACTCTTAACCATATATATTCATTTTTGTGTAAATAAATGTAGTGGTGTTATTGACTTATTATGTTTGACTTGTTATTTTATGACGACATGATTTATGTAGGTTCACTCTCCAAGGACTATAATCTCCCACTTGGGCCACATAGATCGTTCTAAAATTTTAAAACCTTTAGAGCTCGAACATGAGTGTCAAGATTCATAAATGATAACCCAAAGATAATCTAGTCTATTAAGAGTTTGATATTCGATTACGCCACAATATTGAAGAGTTTTAATAGTAAAGCTACTTTGAAGTTCAATATTATGATATAGGATCCAAATTATTTTCCTTGTAAAAGTTTCATAAAAAATAATTGTACAAACAACCAATGAGAATACCAGAGTTAAGGAAAATATATTCCCATATAAACTTAAAGATATTTTATATACTCAAGAAAAATATTTTGAAAGATCACTGAGGGGTTTTTGAAATGATTCCAAAATAACATAAGAAAAGGAATCCAAGAATTTATTGTTTATTTTATGGTTTGTCTTGTAAGCATTCTCAAATCGATTTAGAACTATGTTTCGTACCACTCAAGTGTTTGAAAAATAAAACAAATTATTTCATTCATATCGAATGATACTTTATAATTCACAAAATAAATTTTAAAATATGTATTTAATATAATTGGTACTCATATTTTAATCTCTAATATTATGAGATTTTGCATAAACTTTATACTTAATCCAAATAATTCGTCAAGGTCTTAAAAGAGTTTCACAGACTAATTCATTACTAGTGGGTTCCTCACGTAAAACTGAATTATAACGATTTAGCATTTTTAAGTGAAACTTATCTTCTTCATTTCATTCTAAGAAGTGAGTAAATATTAAAATGGATAAAACATGCAATTTTAGAGAAATAATGTAATATAAATAAATGAGATAAAGAGCTCACTACGTTAATGTTATGAGTTGAAAACATGTACATTAATAACATTTTGCAAACGTGGTCTTTCTTTTATAATAACTTTTTATATGACTTTATTGGGTACCATTTTATGTAAATTTGATAGACATGCTATCTAGGATAACCTTTCAGCACCTAATTGTATACCTAATTGTATAATTCCTTAATATTTATTGCAGTTACTCAAAATAAATTTCATTTGAGAAATTATCTTGCTTGACGAAATAATTCAAATATATGCCATTAATGTCTTTACATATATAAGCATGATGAGTTATTACTCCCACTTTTATCTCTAAATTTAATATTCACAAGCATTCTTGTTGGGTCACTTTGGTGACTACCAAACTATCCATTATATGAATATTAAAATATTTTATGGATTGTATAATAATTTCAACAATCATTAATGTTTTCAAAAGATTATAAGTTAATGATGGTTATGGACTCTTTGGAGCAACCGATACCAATCTTAACAAACAAACATATTGCCTTTAATATTAATTTTACCATGGAAATCGGACTCTTTGGAGGAACCAAATCACAATGGCTTAATTATAATGAAATCATTAATAATTCGAACACTCCAAACCATATTCAGACTCTTTCGAGCAACCAAAACATAGTATTTGAATGTTATCACAAAATTCAAACTTTACAATCTATTAGAAAATGTCACTTTGGTGGAATCGTACCCTAATCATGATGTAAATATTGAGATGAAAATCTTAAGGCATGTCAAAACATGGTATTGAAAGTTATTATAAATTTAACATTTACAGTTTATTTGACTAGACCACTTTGGTGGAACTGTAATCTAATCGTGATATAAATGGTAAGAATAAAACTTTAAGGCATGCTTTTAATAATTCACTGCTCATATTGGGCATAATAAACATATACACATTAGTCTAAGATTTATAATTTTGAGCACCAGATTATTCTTTACGTAAATATTAGTCTCAAGGAAAAATTTAAATCCTTCGAGGTTAAGTTAAAGAGGAAAAAAATTACTCATTAATGTTCATTTGGTAATCGAAATTATCCATTTGGTCAATCTTTTAATCAACAATCCACATCATCATTGCATCAAAAAATATCATTCGCAATTATATTTAGGACTACTCAAACCAAAAGGTATACAGAGTAATTTAATATTTACATTTATAGACTAGGACACTTTAATGGACAACTAAACTAACATAATGTAAATATTAATATAAAAATCTTAACCACAACTATAATAGTCATAACAATATTTGGTATACACCAAAAATATTATGACATCCAAATAAGATAAGACAACTAAAAACACATAAAACGGAGAAATCTATAATTTTCAATAATGAAAAATTTCAGTAATCACTTTAAAAGGGTTAAGAAAACTCTGAAAAATAATCTCCAATAAGTGAAATTTTATAAAAATTTGGAGAAGGAAATAATTGTCAACTTTATTACCAAATATGATAAATTTAAGTTTTTGAGAGAGTAAATGTGCTGAAATAGTCAAAACAATCACTAAAAAATTGGAGATTTTTAATCATTAAATCCTTTCGAATTGACATGAAAAAAATCATAAATCCTGAGTAAGTAGACAATTTTAATCTCAATTATTGCTTATTAGAGGCATAAGAAAGCTGTTACTGAAAATGTCTCAAAATATTCAGATTTACAGTTTTATAAAATAAGCAACTTTAAAAACATAATTGAAATTGTCATAAAAGAAAATCATAATAAGGGAACCAAAATTAATTCTAATTTCATCATAAAAATTTGGTATCCAAAATCTCATCTTATAAAATTTTCTTTTATGTGATTATACAAATATACCAATTAATTCAGTTGGTTGCATTCACAGATATCCTAAATTAATTTATCATTAATTGCGCTTAAATATTTAATTCATAGAGTGTGCAAAAATTTTACTTTCATGGAACATACACGCGCATATATATTTATAAAAATTAATACCCCAAAAAAATATTACGTGCAAAACCTAATGGATAATCAAAGGTCCAAATATAGATGCACACACAATAATCTAACATTTTCAACATAGGTCAAGAAACTTTGAGGTCTTCCTAATCTAACATCATATAAATATTAGTGTCGAAACATTAATTCATAGTTATATTAGGACATTTCGGCAACCAAATATGGATTATACACAATAATTCCATCTACCGAAACTATTATTGTAATAGTACATCTAATATTTAAAACACTATATCGAACCTTTTGGTCAATACCAAATAATATTTAAAATGAATATTAGAGCAATCATTTAATGAGAAAAATTACATGTAGTGATTTATATCATAAAATATGGAAAATTAATTTATTTTTCCAAAAATGAAAATTTTTGTGTTATCACTATAGTAACATAAAAAATCTTTTAACGATCACTCTCCAATTCGCGGAATCGTACAATCAATTTTTAAGGGAGAGTTATTAGCGTTGACATTATTACTAAAAATAGCAAAAATGCGTTTTTAAGGGTCTAAACGACGTTAACTCGTCGATATAGGGTGGGGCCCATTGTGTACAATGGGTTTATTTATTTCAACATTTCTAAGTGACCATGTGAATTTCATAATATTCTGAGCAAAAAAAATATGTTGCTAAAAAAAATTCAACAATTCATTATTATTATTTTTACCTGGATACTTTGATATGGAAAAAAAAACTCTTAATGGACAATCACAAGATCAACAACCTAATCTCTGATACCACATATAAACATAATTAAAGAGCATGTAATTAAAACTTTTATATTGAACTATAAATTTAACGCATTAATATCCGATTTCACATCTTATTTGTTCTTTAATAATATAAAACATTATGTATTATACATTAACGTTAGGAGCTTAGATCAACTTGATTATCACATACAATTATTATGAGGAATATAAAATGATATTATAATCACATATCTCTATCATGTCACAAATGAAAATATTAATGGATCGATCGACCTTAGCAAGGTCCGATAGAGCAGAATTTTGGACCACTGCCTCCTGTTGTATACGCCAAGAATATAATTTAGTTTTAACACATTATAAGGATTGAATCTTCCTTTATAATCAAAATAATATTTCAAAAATTAACTTGAGTCTTTGAATTTTTCTCCCCCGTACTAAAAAAGAACTCAAGAATCAAGATCGTCGAAAAAACAAATTATTGGCCGTCTGCCTACCCTAGCCATCAATCACCGTTGCCGTATTTCTTGTCCACTACCATGGTGGTCAACCCTAACTTAAACTGCAAACCACCTGATATATCACGTGATGATCTAAAATCATTCAAAAACGTTATAGCTCAATCTCACAATTCAGTTTAAGTGGAAATTAAACAAGCAACGCTCTTCAAAGGTGAACCATCACTCTTGTACTCGGAAAACTGAACTTTCTTTCTTGGCGGATCCTTTAAAATACTGTCTTGTGGATCGATTTTCTTTGGGTGGACCATCTCTTGAAACCATCCGTAAAAACTTTCAAACTTTTTCCTTAAAAGGAGAATTTCGTGTAGGACTCTTGGATAACAACCATATCTTGATCAGACTGGATTGCGAAGAAAATTACAGTCCAATGTGGTTGCGTGAAAAATGGTACGTGCATCACTCTCCCATGCATATGATTAAATGGACCATAAACTTTCAACCTACCAAAGACTACCCGATTATTCCTGTTTGGATTAATCTACCGAATCTTCTAGTGCACTTTTTTGCAAAATCAGTTTGTTTTCAATATCAAATATAGTGCATAAACCATTGAAATTGGATGAGGCCACTGCTATTCTATCCAAACCAAACATGGCTCGGGTTTGTGTCGAGGTAAATGTTGCGAAGGAACTTTCTAAAAGGTTGTGGATGGGTTGTGGAAATAAAAGGTTTTTGTAGTCAATTATATATGAAAACCTCCCTCAATTATGTTGTTATTTCTATAAACTTCGACGTGTGACAAACCGCTATGTTAACAAAGCGGTGAACTCTTCCAAGATGCAATGGATTTCTGAAAATGATACTGGCTGTGATGATGCAACAGTGATGAAAACTGATAAAGGTAAAGGCCCTATGATATATGAGAAAAAAGCAACTGTGAGTGGGAAAAACGCTTGTCAAACAGTTAAGAAAAAAAATAAAGGGGCAATTATCAACGAACCTAAGGCGGTGGACAATCCTACAAATAATGGCAGTGTAGATTTTATAGAAATTTAAAAAGTCATCTGATATCTTCTGCTGCTGATCATGGTGCTAAAAACTTGGAATCAATTTTCTCTCGGAGTTAATTAGGTGCAAGTATTGTTATTCCTTCTCAAATCTTTCATAGTACTCCCATTAGCAAGTACATACTTATGGCTGATGTTATCTCAGCTGATCCAAATCCTTATGCGATTTTATATGTTGAGGATGATAGGGATGATGTAGAAGAGGGTGAAATTTGGGATTTTAGACATGGAGGATGTTCATAAGTTACGTAATGTTGAAGCTAATGATGAGCTACTGTGTAGATTATCGATTTCTCCAAGACTAAGACAAAAATTGAGTACTAGTTATTCAAAAGATCGGAAGCCTATGTACTGTTCGGATCCAGAAAAAGATAATGTTAATCCATTCTTATCATATGGGAGAGAATTTTCCATGTAATTGACGACAAGGATTAAAAATATCGATAATCCCATCAAGGAGTTAGAAAGTTTATCAGTGATTAAAATGAAGCGTCCTCGCAAAATATATTCTAAGCTTCTTGTGCCCACGATCATAACCAGGTCAGGGGGTCAAAAATCATAGAATAAAAAACTCTTTGTTTCTCAATGATTAGAATAATTTTTTTTGAACATTGGGGGGTTGGTAATTTACCCACTCTTAGGCTTTTAAAAAGACTTATTAGATTCCATGAGGTTAGTGCTATTGCCTTAATGGAACCTTTTATTGACGAAGAAAACATTGTGGAGCTCGAAAAAAAATCAATTTTAGTGGTAGTTAGGTTAACTGCTCAAATCAGATTTGGCTTTTATGGAAGGAAAATTGGGATGTCAATCTTTCTAGGAATACAGTGCGATCCATTACAGTTGAAATTTCACATTTTGACCTCAAACAACCTACTTTTTTCACTTCCATCTATGCAAAATGCAGTAGGGAGGAGCAGTGGGTGCTTTGGGATGAATTGAACAATTTTGGCATAACGTGTGCTAATCCGTGGTTGGTCAGTGGAGACTTCAATGTTGTATCTAAACAGGAAGAAAAACTTGGGGGGTTATATCATAGATAGGGATGGGGTGCTAGACTTTCATGTTACAATGTCGAGTATTGGCCTACATGAACTTTCGTTCACCTGGTCTAAATACACCTGGAGTAATAATCGTGATGGTTCAGTTAGAATTTGGGCTCGGTTAGATCGAATTTTGGGTAATGAGGAATGGTTTCAAAAATCTTTTATTGGCACGGTTGAACACCTTCAACGTATTACCTCATATCATAGTCCATTATTACTTAAACACTACACTAAAAATAAGAAAATCGCATGGTTTAAAATAGTGCCAGACACAATCTGGCACGACTCAAAACCGTGCCCGAATCAGGCGTGTCAGATTTTCTGGCCGGTTTAAAACCGTGCCAGATTTCCAAAACTGGCATGCTTTTAAACTGTGCCAGTTTTTTAATCTGGCACGCTTTTTGCCACGCTTTTAAACCGTGCTAGATGTTAAATCTGGCACGCTTTTGGTACACGCCGAAACCGTGCCAAATTTTCTATTTTCTGGCACGCTTATAAAGCATGCCAGATTGTTTTATAAGCATTCTCATTTTTATGCATTGACACGATTTTGGCACGGTTTAAAACCGTGCTAGATTTTTTTGTTGATTAAAAAAAATAATAATAGGAAACAAATCTGGAAAATCTACAAATTTCAAATCCGGTAGGAAAAATATTTAGTATTTGCAAAAGAAAAAAAATCAAGAAAATTCACAAATTATGAATATCGCAGATTGTTGATAAATTAATGTGCATACAAACTTCAAAAAATTACAAGAGTTAATACCAACATAAAGTTGCACATGACCATAAAATTCGACAATAACTTCAAAAAAATACAAGAGTTAATAGTTCCCATATAAAAAAAAAATTGGGCAGAGTTTCCTCTATTTTTTGAGAATTCCAAAACCTGCTAACATAAAATCTACCCATATAAAGCCCGCACGGCCATAAAAGATAACAATAAAACTACTACAGCCAGCACGACCATAAAAATAAACCATAAAACTACTGAAGCCTACTCGGCCATAACATAAAAAATAGAATCCTGAATATTAACGACACTAAATAAATAACCCCCCTCTTGTAAAGCATTGACTTCTTCGTGCGTTCCAAGTGGATAAAAGCTAGCGATTGAATGACATACTACAAAAAAACAGGACACAAAAAAGATACAATATTAGTAACCAAGTCATTTATAAAAAAATCATATTCAAGCAGAAAAATTGCATATACAAGCAGAAAAATTGCATATACGACTACATAGTTAGTTCGTACAAGTTACATTGGTCCCGTGCGAGGTGTCCGTGCCTCTAACGGGACCGTTTGGGAGCTGGTTTGGATTTTCACCCTCAAACGACCCGTTTTTAAGTGTTATTTTTGCAAATTATCATCAAAATCTCAAATCGGAAGATTCGTGACTACGCGGTCAGTTACTACAAGCTACATTGGTCCCGTACGAGGTGTTTGTGCCTCTTACGGGTCCGTTTGGGGCCTAGTTTAGGTTTTCACCCTTTATCATCATACTCTCAAACCGGGAGACCCTGGACTACGCGGTCAGATCCTACAAGTTACATCGGTCCCGTGCGAGGTGTTCGTGCCTCCTACGGGGTCGTTTGGGGGCTAGTTTGGGTTTCATCCTTTAACGGCTTGTTTTCAAGTCAAAGTGTGATTTTTGCAAATTATCATCATACTCTCAAACTGGGAGACTCGGGACAACGCGATCAGTTCCTACAAGTTACATCAGTCTCGTGCGAGGTGCTGGTGCCTCTTACGGGGTCGTTTGAGGGATGGTTTGGGTTTTCACCCTTTAACGACTTATTTTCAAGTCAAAGTATGATTTTTCTAAATTATCGTCACACTCTCAAACCGGGAGACCTGGGACAACGCGGTCGGTTCCTACAAGCAACATTGGTTCCGTGGGAGGTATTCGTGCGTCCTACGAGTCCGTTTGGTGGTTGGTTTGGGTTTTCACCCTTTCACGGCTTGTTTTTAAGTCTAAGTGTCGATTTTTGCAAATTATCGTCATACTCTCAAATAGGGCAACCCGGGACTACGCGGTTAGTTTATATAAGTTACATTGGTCCCGTGCGAGGTGTTGTTCCTCCTACAGGGTCGTTTGGGGGCTTAGTTGGATTTTCATCCTTAAACAGCCTGTTTTAAAGTCCAAGTGTGATTTTTGCAAATTATCATCATACTCTCAAATCGGGAGACCCGGGACTACACAGTGAGTTCGTACAAGTTACATTGGTCCCGTGCGACGTGTTTGTGCCTCCCAAGTGGTCGTTTGGTGGCTGGTTTGGGTTTTCCCCCTTTAATGGCTTGTTTCTAAGTCAAAGTGTGATTTTTGAAAATTATCATCATACTCTCAAACCAGGAGACTCAGGACTACGCGGTCAGTTCCTACAAGTTACATTGGTCCCGTTCGACGTGTTTGTGCCTCCTACGGAGTCGTTTGGTGGTTGGTTTGGGTTTTCACCCTTTAACGGCCTGTTTTAAAGTCTGAGTGTTATTTTTGCAAATTATCATCATACTCTCAAATTGGGAGACCCGAGACTACACCGTCAGTTCCTAAAGTTACATTGGTCCCGTGCGAGGTGTTCGTGCCTCCTACGGGGTCGTTTGGGGGCTCGTTTGGGTTTTCACCCTTTAACGACTTGTTTTTAAGTCTAAGAGTTATTTTTGCAAATTATCGTCAAACTCTAAAATCGGGAGACCCGGGACTACGCGGTCTGTTCTTACATGTTACATTGGTCCCTTGCGAGGTGTTCGTGCCTCCTACGGGGTCGTTTGGGTTTTTATCCTTTAATGACCTATTTTCAAGTCTAAGTGTGATTTTTACAAATTATTGTCATACTCTCAAACCGGGAGACCCGGGACTGCGCGGTCAGTTCCTACAAGTTACATTGGTCCCGTGCGAGGTGTTCTTGCCTCCTACGGGGTCGTTTGGTGGCTGTTTTGGGTTTTCACCGTTTAACGATCTATTTTCGAGTCTAAGAGTTATTTTTACAAATTATCGTCATACTCTTAAACCAAGAGACTCGGGACTACGAGATCAGTTCTTATAAGTTACATTGGTCCCATGCGAGGTGTTCGCGCCTCCTACGGGGTCGTTTGGGTGTTGGTTTGGGTTTTCACCCTTTAACGACTTGTTTTCAAGTCTAAGAGTTATTTTTGCCAATTATCATCATACTCTCAAACTGGGAGACCTGGGACAACGCGGTCAGTTACTACAAGTTACATTGGTCCGGTGCGAGGTGTTCGCGCCTGTAACGAATCCGTTTGGGGGCCGATTTAGGTTTTCATCCTTTAACGGCTTGTTTTTAAATCTAAGTGTTGATTTTTGCAAACTGTCGTCATACTCTCAAACTGGGAAACCCGGGACTACGCGGTCAGCTCTTACAAGCTACATTGGTCCCGTGGGAGGTGTTCGTGCCTCCTACGGGTCCGTTTGGGGGCAGGTTTGGGTTTCACCCTTTAACGGCTTGTTTTCAAGTAAGTGTTGATTTTTGAAAATTATCGTCGTACTCTCAAACCGGAACTACGCGATCAGTTCCTACAAGTTACATTAGTCCCGTGCGAGGTGTTTGTGCCTCCTACGGGGTCGTTTTGGGGGCTGGTTTGGGTTTTCACCCTTTAACGGCCTGTTTTCAAGTCTTAAGTGTGATTTTTTCAAATTATCGTCATACTCTCAAACCTGGAGACCCGAGACTACGCGGTCAGTTCCAACAAGTTACATTGGTCCCGTGCGAGGTGTTTGTGCCTCCTACGTGGTCGTTTGGTGGCTGGTTTGGGTTTTCACCCTTTAACGGCTTGTTTTTAAGTCAAAGTGTGATTTGTTAAAATTATCATCATACTCTCAAATCGGGAGACCCGAGACTACGGGTCAGTTCCTACGAGTTACATTGGTCCCGGTAGAAGTGTTCATGCCTCCAACAGGGTCGTTTGGAGGATGGTTTGGGTTTTCACCCTTCAACCGCCTGTTTTGAAGTCTAAGTGTCATTTTTGCAAATTGTCGTCATACTCTCAAACCGGGAGACCCGAGACTACACGGTCTATTCCTACAAGTTACATTGATCCCGTGCGAGGTGTTCGTGCCTCCTATGGGGTCGTTTGGGGGCTAGTTTGAGTTTTCACCCTTTAACGGTCTGTTTTCAAGTCTAAGTGTGATTTTTTCAAATTATCATCATACTCTCAAATCAGACGACTAGGGACTACGCGATCATTTCCTACAAGTTACATTGGTCTCACGCGAGGTGTTTGTGCCTCCTACGTGGTCGTTTGGTGGCTGGTTTGGGTTTTCACCCTTTAACGGCTTAATTTTAAGTCAAAGTGTGATTTTTTTAAATTATCGTCATACTCTCAAATCGGGAGACCCGGGACTACGGGTCATTTCCTACAAGTTACATTGGTCCCGTTCGAGGTGTTCGTGCCTCCTACGGGGTCGTTTGGGGGCTGGTTTTGGTTTTCACCCTTTAACGACCTGTTTTCAAGTCTAAGAGTTATTTTTGCAAATTATCATCATACTCTCAATCCGGGAGACTCGGGACAACGCGGTCAGTTCCTACTAGTTACATTGGTTCCGTGCGAGGTGTTCGTGCCTCCTACGGGGTCGTTTGGGGGTTGGTTTGAGTTTTCACCCTTTAATGGCCTGTTTTCAACTCTAAGAGTTATTTTTGCAAATTATCGCCATACTCTCAAACTGGGAGACCCGGTACTATGCGGTCAATTCTTACAAGCTACATTGGTCCCGTGCGAGGAGTTCATTCCTGTAACGGGTCCGTTTGGGTGCCGGCTTAGGTTTTCACCCTTTAACGGCTTTTTTTTAAGTTTAAGTGTTGATTTTTGTAAATTATCATCATACTCTCAAACCGGGAAACTTGGGACTACGCAGTCGGTTCTTACAAGTTACATTGGTCCCGTGGGAGGTTTTCGTGCCTCCTACGGGTCCGTTTGGGGGTTGGTTAGGGGTTTCACCCTTTAATGGCTTGTTTTTAAGTCCAAGTGTTGATTTTTACAAATTATCATCATACTCTCAAACCGAGCGACCTGGGACTACGCGATCAGTTCCTACAAGTTACATTGGTCCCGTTCGAGGTGTTCGTGCCTCCTACGGGGTCGTTTGGGCGATGGTTTGGGTTTTCACCCTTTAACGGCTTGTTTTCAAGTCTAAGTGTGATTTTTGCAAATTATCATCATACTCTCAAACCGGGAGACCCGAGACTATGTGGTCAGATCCTAGAAGCAACATTGGTCTCGTGCGAGGTGTTCGTACCTCTTATGAGTCCGTTAGGGGGCTGGTTTAGGTTTTAACCCTTTAACGACTTGTTTTTAAGTCTAAGTGTTAATTTTTACAAATTATCTTCATACTCTCAAACCGGGCGACCCGAGACTACGCGGTCAGTTCCTAGAAGTTACATTGGTCCCGTGCGAGGTGTTTGTGCCTCCTGCGGGATTGTTTGGGGGCTTGTTTGGGTTTTCACCCTTAAACGGCCTATTTTCAAGTCTAGGTGTGATTTATGCAAATTATCGTCATAATCTCAAACCGGGAGACCCGGGACTATGCGATCAGTTCCTACAAGTTGCATTGGTCCAGTGCGAGGTGTTCGGGTTGGTTTGGTTTTTCACCTTTTAACGGCTTGTTTTAAAGTCTAAGTGTTGATTTTAACAAATTATCTTCATACTCTCAAACCGGGCGACCCGAGACTACGCGGTCAGTTCCTACAAGTTACATTGGTCCCGTGCGAGGTGTTTGTGCCTCGTGCGGGGTCGTTTTAGGGCTTGTTTGTGTTTTCACCCTTAAACGACCTATTTTCAAGTTCAATTGTGATTTTGGCAAATTATCGTCATACTCTCAAACTGGGAAACCCGGGACTACGCGGTCAGTTCCTACAAGTTACATTGGATCCGAGCGAGGTGTTTGTGCCTCCTACGTGGTCGTTTGGTGCCTGGTTTGGGTTTTCACCCTTGAACGACTTATTTTTTAGTCAAAGTGTGATTTTTGAAATTATCATCATACTCTCAAATCAGGAGACTCGGGACTACGCGATCAGTTCCTACAAGTTACATTGGTCCCGTACGACATGTTCGTGCCTCGGGGTCATTTGGGAGCTGGTTTGGGTTTTCACCCTTTAACGACCTATTTTCGAGTCTAAGACTTATTTTTGCAAATTATCGTCATACTCTTAAACCAAGAGACTCGGGACTACGAGATCAGTTCCTATAAGTTACATTGGTCCCATGCGAGGTGTTCGCGCCTCCTACGGGGTCGTTTGGGTGTTGGTTTGGGTTTTCACCCTTTAACGACTTGTTTTCAAGTCTAAGAGTTATTTTTGCAAATTATCATCATACTCTCAAACTGGGAGACCCGGGACAACGCGGTCAGTTACTACAAGTTACATTGGTCCGATGCGAGGTGTTCGTGTCTGTAACGAATCCGTTTGGGGGCCGATTTAGGTTTTCATCCTTTAACGGCTGGTTTTTAAATCTAAGTGTTGATTTTTGCAAACTGTCGTCATACTCTCAAACTGGGAAACCCGAGACTACGCGGTCGGTTCTTACAAGCTACATTGGTCCCGTGGGAGGTGTTCGTGCCCCCTATGGGTCCGTTTGGGGGAGGTTTGGGTTTCACCCTTTAACGACTTGTTTTCAAGTAAGTGTTGATTTTTGAAAATTATCATCGTACTCTCAAACTGGGACTACGCGATCAGTTCCTACAAGTTACATTAGTCCGGTGCGAGGTGTTTGTGCCTCCTACGGGGTCGTTTGGGGGATGGTTTGCGTTTTCACCCTTTAACCGCCAGTTTTGAAGTCTAAGTGTCATTTTTGCAAATTATCGTCACACTCTCAAACCGGGAGACCCGGGACTACACGGTCTATTCCTACAAGTTACATTGATCCCATGCGAGGTGTTCATGCCTCGTATGGGGTCGTTTGGGGGCTAGTTTGGGTTTTCACCCCTTAACGGTCTGTTTTGAAGTCTAAGTGTGATTTTTTCATATTATCGTCATACTCTCAAATCGGGCGACCCGAGACTACGCGATCAGTTCCTACAAGTTACATTGGTTTCACGCGAGGTGTTTGTGCCTCCTACGTGGTCGTTTGGTGGCTGGTTTGGATTTTCACCCTTTAACGACTTAATTTTAAGTTAAAGTGTGATTTTTTTAAATTATCGTCATACTCTCAAATCGGGAGACCCGGGACTACGAGTCAGTTCCTACAAGTTACATTAGTCCCGTTCGAGGTGTTCGTGCCTCCTACGGGGTCGTTTGGGGGCTAGTTTTAGTTTTCACCCTTTAACGGCCTGTTTTCAAGTTTAAGAGTTATTTTTGCAAATTATCTTTATACTCTCAAACCGGGAGACTCGGGACAATGCCGTCAGTTCCTACTAGTTACATTGGTTCCATGCGAGGTGTTCGTACCTCCTACGGGGTCGTTTGGGGGCAGGTTTGGGTTTTCACCCTTTAATGGCCTGTTTTCAACTCTAAGAGTTATTTTTGCAAATTATCGCCATACTCTCAAACTGGGAGACCCGGTACTATGCGGTCAGTTCTTACAAGCTACATTGGTCCCGTGCGAGGAGTTCATTCCTGTAACGGGTCCGTTTGGGGGCCGGCTTAGGTTTTCACCCTTTAACGGCTTGTTTTTAAGTTTAAGTGTTGATTTTTGCAAATTATCGTCATACTCTCAAACCGGAAACTTGGGAGTACACATTCAATTCTTACAAGCTACATTGGTCCCGTGGGAGGTGTTCGTGCATCCTACGGGTCCGTTTGGGGGTTGGTTAGGGGTTTCACCCTTTAATGGCATGTTTTTAAGTCCAAGTCTTGATTTTTGCAAATTATCGTCATACTCTCAAACCGAGTGACCTGGGACTACACAATCAGTTCCTACAAGTTACATTGGTCCCGTTCGAGGTGTTCGTGCGTCCTACGGGGTCGTTTGGGGGCTGGTTTGGGTTTTCACCCTTTAACGGCTTGTTTTCAAGTCTAAGTGTAATTTTTACAAATTATCATCATACTCTCAAACCGGGAGACCCGGGACTATGTGGTCCGTTCCTACAAGCTACATTGGTCTCGTGCGAGGTGTTCGTACCTCTTATGAGTCCGTTTGGGGGTTGGTTTAGGTTTTCACCCTTTAACGACTTGTTTTTAAGTCTAAGTGTTGATTTTTGCAAATTATCATCATACTCTCAAACCAGGAGACCCAGGACTACGCGGTCAGTTCCTACAAGTTGCATTGGTCCTGTGTGAGGTGTTCGTGCCTCTTACGGGTCTGTTTGGGGGCTGGTTTGGTTTTTCACCCTTTAACGGCTTGGTTTTAAGTCTAAGTGTTAATTTTTACAAATTATCTTCATACTCTTAAACCGGGTGACCCGAGACTACGCGGTCAGTTCCTACAAGTTACATTGGTCCCGTGCGAGGTGTTTGTGCCTCCTGCGGGGTTGTTTGGGGGCTTGTTTGGGTTTACACCCTTAAACGGCCGATTTTCAAGTCTAGGTGTGATTTTTGCAAATTATTGTCATAATCTCAAATCGGGAGACCCGGGACTATGCGATCAGTTCCGACAAGTTGCATTGGTCCCGTGCGAGGTGTTCGGGTTGTTTTGTTTTTTCACCCTTTAACGGCTTGTTTTAAAGTCTAAGTGTTGATTTTTACAAATTATCTTCATAGTCTCAAACCGGGCGACCCGAGACTACGCGGTCAGTTCCTACAAGTTACATTGGTCCCGTGCGAGGTGTTTGTGCCTCCTGCGGGGTCGTTTGGGGGCTTGTTTGCGTTTTCACCCTTAAACGACCAATTTTCAAGTCCAATTGTGATTTTGGCAAATTATCGTCATACTCTCAAACCGGGAGACCCGGGACTACGCGGTCAGTTCCTACAAGTTACATTGGATCCAAGCGAGGTGTTTGTGCCTCCTACATGGTCGTTTGGTGCCTGGTTTGGGTTTTCACCCTTGAACGACTTATTTTTAAGTCAAAGTGTAATTTTTGAAATTATCATCATACTCTCAAATCAGGAGACTCGGGACTACGCGATAAGTTCCTACAAGTTACATTGGTCCCGTACGACATGTTCGTGCCTCTTACGGGGTCATTTGGGAGCTGGTTTGGGTTTTCACCCTTTAACGGCCTTTTTTGAAGTCTAAGACTTATTTTTGCAAATTATCGTCATACTTTCAAATCGGGATACCCGGGACTACGCGGTCAGTTTCTACAAGTTACATTGGTCCCGTTCGAGGTGTTCGTGCCTCCTACGGGGTCGTTCGGGACCTGGTTTGGGTTTTAACCCTTTAACGGCCTGTTTTCATGTCTAAGAGTTATTGTTGCAAATTATCATCATACTCTCAAGCCGGGAGACCCGGGACTATGCGATGAGTTCCTACAAGTTACATTGGTCCCGCGCAAGTGTTCGTGTCTCCTATGGGGTCGTTTGGGGGCTCGTTTAGGTTTTCACCCTTTAACGGCCTGTTTTCAAGTCTAAGAGTTATTTTTGCAAATTATCGTCATACTCTCAAACCGGGAGACTCGGGACTACGCGGTTAGTTCCTACTAGTTACATTGGTCCCGTGCGAGGTGTTCGTGCCTCATACGGGGTCGTTTGGGGGTTGGTTTGGGTTTTCACCCTTTAACGGCATGTTTTCAAGTCTAAGAGTTATTTTTGCAAATTATCGTCATTCTCTCAAACCGGGAGACTCTGGACTATGCAATCAGTTCCTACAAGCTACATTGGTCCCATGCGAGGTGTTCGTGCCTCTTACGGGTCCGTTTGGGGGCCGGTTTAGGTTTTCACACCTTAACGACTTATTTTTAAGTCTAAGTGTTGATTTTTGCAAATTATCGTCATACTCTGAAATTAGGAAACCCGGGACTACGCGATCAGTTCAGAAAAGCTACATTGGTCCTGTGGGAGGTGTTCGTGCCTCCTACGGGTCCGTTTGGGATCTGGTTTGGGTTTGCACCCTTTAACGGCTTATTTTTAAGTCTAAGTGTTAATTTTCACAAATCATCATCATACTCTAAAAACGGGAGACCCGGGACTACGCGGTCAGTTCCTACAAGTTACATTGGTCCCGTGCGAGGTGTCTGTGCCACTTACGTGGTCGTTTGGTTGCTGGTTTAAGTTTTCACCCGTTAACGGCTTGTTTTTAAGTCAAAGTGTGATTTTTTAAAATTATCATCATACCCTCAAACTTGGAGACCCGGGACTACGCGGTCAGTTCCTACAAGTTACATTGGTCCCGTGGGAGGTGTTCGTGCCTCCTGCGGGTCCGTTTGGGTGCCGGTTTGGGTTTTCACCCTTTAATGGCTTGTTTTAAGTCTAAGTGTTGATTTTTACAAATTATTGCCATACTCTCAAACTGAGAGACCCGAGACTACGCTGTCAGTTCCTACAAGTTACATTGGTCCCGTGCGAGGTGTTTGTGCCTCCTACGTGGTCGTTTGGTTGTTGGTTTGGGTTTTCACCCGTTAACGGCTTGTTTTTAAGTCAAAGTGTGATTTTTTAAAATTATCATCATACCCTCAAATCGGGAGACCCGGGACTACGCGGTCAGTTCGTACAAGTTAGATCGGTCCCGTTCTAGGTGTTCGTGCCTCCTACGGGGTCGTTTGGGGGTTGGTCTGGGTTTTCACCCTCTAATGGCTTGTTTTCAAGTCAAAGTGTGATTTTTGTAAATTATCATCATACTCTCAAACTGGGAGACCCGGGACTACGCGATCAGTTAATACAAACTACATTGGTCCTGTGCGAATTGTTCGTGCCTCTTACGGGCCCATTTGGGGGTTGGTTTAGGTTTTCACCCTTTAACGGCTTATTTTTAAGTCTAAGTGTTGATTTGGGGGCTGGTTTGGGTTTTCACCCTTTAACGGCTTGTTTGTAAGTCAAAGTGTGATTTTTCTCAAATTATCATCATACTCTCAAATCGAGAGACCCGAGACTACACGGTCAGTTCCTACAAGTTGCATTGGTCCCGTGCGAGGTGTTTGTGCCTCTTACGGGTCTGTTTGGGGGCTCGTTTGGGTTTTCACCCTTTAACGGCTTGTTTTCCAGTCAAAGTGTGATTTTTGCAAATTATCATCATACTCTCAAATCGGGTGACCCGGGACTACGCGGTCAGTTCCTACAAACTATATTGGTCCCGTGCGAGGTGTTCATGCCTCTTATGGATACGTTTGGGTGCTGGTTTAGGTTTTCACCCTTTAACGGCTTATTTTTAAGTCTAAGTGTTGATTTTTGGAAATTATCATCATACTCTCAAATCGGGTGACCCGGGATGACGCGGTCAGTTCCTATAAGTTACATTGGTCCCGTGCGAGGTGTTTGTGCCTCCTGCGGGGTCGTTTGGGGGCTTGTTTGCGTTTTCACCCTTAAACTGCCAATTTTCATGTCCAATTGTGATTTTGGCAAATTATCGTCATACTCTCAAACCGGGAGACCCGGGACTACGCGGTCAGTTCCTACAAGTTACATTGGATCCAAGCGAGGTGTTTGTGCCTCCTACGTGGTCGTTTGGTGCCTGGTTTGGGTTTTCACCCTTGAACGACTTATTTTTAAGTCAAAGTGTGATTTTTGAAATTATCATCATACTCTCAAATCAGGAGACTCGGAACTACGCGATCAGTTCCTACAAGTTACATTGGTCCCGTACGACATGTTCGTGCCTCCTACGGGATCATTTGGGAGCTGGTTTGGGTTTTCACCCTTTAACGGCCTTTTTTGAAGTTTAAGTGTTATTTTTTCAAATTATTGTCATACTTTCAAATCGGGAGACCCGGGACTATGCGGTCAGTTTCTACAAGTTACATTGGTCCCGTTCGAGGTGTTCGTATCTCCTATGGGGTCGTTCGGGACCTGGTTTGGGTTTTAACCCTTTAACGGCCTGTTTTTAAGTCTTAGAGTTATTGTTGCAAATTATCGTCATACTCTCAAGCCGGGAGACTCGGGACTATGCGATGAGTTCCTACAAGTTACATTGGTCCCGTGCGAGTGTTCGTGTCTCCTATGGGGTCGTTTGGGGGCTCGTTTAGGTTTTCACCCTTTAACGGTCTGTTTTCAAGTCTAAGAGTTATTTTTGCAAATTATCGTCATACTCTCAAACCGGGAGACTCGGGACTACGCGGTTAGTTCCTACTAGTTACATTGGTCCCGTGCGAGGTGTTCGTGCCTCATACGGGGTCGTTTGGGGGTTGATTTGGGTTTTCACCCTTTAACGGCATGTTTTCAAGTCTAAGAGTTATTTTTGCAAATTATCGTCATTCTCTCAAACCGGGAGACTCTGGACTACGCAATCAGTTCCTACAAGCTACATTGGTCCCATGCGAGGTGTTCGTGCCTCTTACGGGTCCGTTTGGGGGCCGGTTTTGGTTTTCTCACCTTAACGACTTATTTTTAAGTCTAAGTGTTGATTTTTGCAAATTATCATCATACTCTGAAATTGGGAAAACCCAGAACTACGCGGTCAGTTCAGAAAAGCTACATTGGTCCTGTGGGAGGTGTTCGTGCCTCCTACGGGTCCGTTTGGGATCTGGTTTGGGTTTTCACCCTTTAACGGCTTGTTTTTAAGTCTAAGTGTTAATTTTCACAAATCATCATCATACTCTCAAAACGGGAGACCCGGGACTACGCGGTCAGTTCCTACAAGTTACATTGGTCCCGTGCGAGGTGTCTGTGCCACCTACGTGGTCGTTTGGTTGCTGGTTTTGGTTTTCACCCGTTAACGGCTTGTTTTTAAGTCAAAGTGTGATTTTTTAAAATTATCATCATACCCTCAAACCTGGAGACCCGGGACTACGCGGTCAGTTCCTACAAGTTACATTGGTCCCGTGGGAGGTTTTCGTGCCTCCTGCGGGTCCGTTTGGGGGCCGGTTTGGGTTTTCACCCTTTAATGGCTTGTTTTAAGTCTAAGTGTTGATTTTTTCAAATTATTGTCATACTATCAAACCGAGAGACCCGGGACTACGCTGTCAGTTCCTACAAGTTACATTGGTCCCGTGCGAGGTGTTTGTGCCTCCTACGTGGTCGTTTGGTTGTTGGTTTGGGTTTTCACCCGTTAACGGCTTGTTTTTAAGTCAAAGAGTGATTTTTTAAAATTATCATCATACCCTCAAATCGGGAGACCCGGGACTACGCGGTCAGTTCGTACAAGTTAGATCGGTCCCGTTCTAGGTGTTCGTGCCTCCTACGGGGTCGTTTGGGGGTTGGTCTGGGTTTTCACCCTCTAATGGCTTGTTTTCAAGTCAAGGTGTGATTTTTGTAAATTATCATCATACTCTCAAACTGGGAGACCCGGGACTATGCGATCAGTTCATACAAACTACATTGGTCCCGTGCGAGATGATCGTGCCTCTTACGGGCCCGTTTGGGGGCTGGTTTAGGTTTTCACCCTTTAACGGCTTATTTTTAAGTCTAAGTGTTGATTTGGGGGCTGGTTTGGGTTTTCACCCTTTAACGGCTTGTTTGTAAGTCAAAGTGTGATTTTTCTCAAATTATCATCATACTCTCAAATCGAGAGACCCGAGACTACGCGGTCAGTTCCTACAAGTTGCATTGGTCTCGTGCGAGGTGTTTGTGCCTCTTACGGGTCTGTTTGGGGGCTCGTTTGGGTTTTCACCCTTTAACGGCTTGTTTTCCAGTCAAAGTGTGATTTTTGCAAATTATCATCATACTCTCAAATCGGGTGACCCGGGACTACGCGGTCAGTTCCTACAAACTATATTGGTCCCGTGCGAGGTGTTCGTGCCTCTTATGGATACGTTTGGGTGTTGGTTTAGGTTTTCACCCTTTAACGGCTTATTTTAAAGTCTAAGTGTTGATTTTTGGAAATTATCATCATACTCTCGAATCGGGAAACTCGGGACTACGCGATCGGTTCCGACAAGCTACATTGGAACCGTGGTAGGTGTTCGTGCCTCCTACTGGTCCGTTTGGGGGTTGGTTTGGGTTTTCACCCTTTAACGGCTTATTTTTAAGTCTAAGTGTTGATTTGGGGGCTGGTTTGGGTTTTCACCCTTTAACGGCTTGTTTGTAAGTCAAAGTGTGATTTTTCTCAAATTATCATCATACTCTCAAAGCAAGAGACCCGAGACTACGCGGTCAGTTCCTACAAGTTGCATTGGTCTCGTGCGAGGTGTTTGTGCCTCTTACGGGTCTGTTTGGGGGCTCGTTTGGGTTTTCACCCTTTAACGGCTTGTTTTCCAATCAAAGTGTGATTTTTGCAAATTATCATCATACTCTCAAATCGGGTGACCCGGGACTACGCGATCAGTTCCTACAAACTATATTGGTCCCGTGCGAGGTGTTCGTGCCTCTTATGGATACGTTTGGGTGTTGGTTTAGGTTTTCACCCTTTAACGGCTTATTTTTAAGTCTAAGTGTTGATTTTTGGAAATTATCATCATACTCTCAAATCGGGTGACCAGGGATGACGCGGTCAGTTCCTACAAGTTACATTGGTCCCGTGCGAGTTGTTCGTGCCTCCTACGGGGTCGTTTGGGGGTTGGTTTGGATTTTCACCCTTTAACGGCCTTTTTTCAAGTCTAAGTGAGAGTTTTGCAAATTATCGTCAGACTCTCAAACCGGGAGACCCGGGACTACGCGGTGAGTTCCTACAAGTTGCATCGTTCCCGTTCGAGGTGTTCGTGCCTCCTACTGGGTCGTTTGGGGGCGAGTTTGCATTTTCACCCTTTAACGGCCTGTTTTCAAGACTAAGAGTTATTTTTGCAAATTATCGTCATACTCTCAAACCGGGAGACCCGTGACTATGCGGTGAGTTCCTATAAGTTACATTGGTCTCGTGCGAGGTGTTCGTGTCACCTATGGGGTCGTTTGGGGGCTGGTTTGGGTTTTCACCCTTTAACGGCCTGTTTTCGAGTCTAAGAGTTATTTTTGCAAATTATCATCATACTCTCAAACCAGGAGACTCGGGACTACGCGATCAGTTCCTACAAGTTACATTGGTCCCATGCGAGGTGTTCGTGCCTCTTACAGGTCCGTTTGGGGGCCAGTTTAGGTTTTCACCATTTAACGACTTATTTTTAAGTCTAAGTGTTAATTTTGACAAATTATCGTCATACTCTCGAATCGGGAAACTCGGGACTACGCGATCGGTTTCGACAAGCTACATTGGTCCCGTGCGAGGTGTTCGTGCCCCCTACTGGTCCGTTTGGGGGTTGGTTTGGGTTTTCACCC
Organism: Sambucus nigra; assembly: GCA_949130495.1. Classification (NCBI taxonomy): domain Eukaryota; kingdom Viridiplantae; phylum Streptophyta; class Magnoliopsida; order Dipsacales; family Adoxaceae; genus Sambucus; species Sambucus nigra. The sequence continues at coordinate 229,276,783 of OX422219.1, forward strand.
TTTAACGACCTGTTTTTAAGTCTAAGTGTGATTTTTGCAAATTATCGTCTTACTCTCAAACCGGGAGACCTGGACTATGCGGTGAGTTCCTACAAGTTACATCGGTCCCGTTCGAGGTGTCCGTGCCTCCTACGGGGTCGTTTGGGAACTGGTTTGGGTTTTCACCCTTTAATGGCTTGTTTTCAAGTCAAAGTGTGATTTTTCAAAATTATCATCACACTCGCAAACCGAGAGACCCGGGACTATGCGATCAGTTCCTACAAGTTACATAGGTCTCGTGGGAGGTGTTTGTGCCTCCTGCGGGGCCGTTTGGGGACTTGTTTGGGTTTTCACCCTTAAACGACCAGTTTTAAAGTCTAAGTGTGATTTTTGAAAATTATCGTCATACTCTCAAATCAAGAGACTCGGGACTACGCGGTCAGTTCCTACATGTTACATTGGTCCCGTGCGAGGTGTTTGTGCCTCCTACGTGGTCGTTTGGTGGCTGGTTTGGGTTTTCACCCTTGAACGACTTGTTTTGAAGTCAAAGTGTAATTTTTGAAAATTATCATCATACTCTCAAATCGGGGGACTCTGGACTACACGATCAGTTCCTATAAGTTACATTGGTCCCGTTCAAGTGTCCGTGCCTCTTACGGGTCCGTTTGGGGGTTGGTTTAGGTTTTCACCCTTTAACGACTTATTTTTAAGTCTAAGTGTTGTTTTTTTGAAATTATCGTCATACTCACAAATCGAGAGACTCGGGATGACGTGATCAATTCCTACAAGTTACATTAGTCCCGTACGAGGTGTTCCTGCCTCCTACGGGGTCGTTTGGGGGCTGGTTTCGGTTTTCACCCTTTAACGGCCTATTTTCAAGTCTAAGTGTGATTTTTGAAAATTATCATCATACTCTCAAATCGGGAGACCTGGGACTACGCGTTGAGTTCCTGGAAGTTATATCGGTCCAGTTCGAGGTGTTCATGCCTCCTACGGGGTCGTTTGGGGTCTAGTTTGGGTTTTCACCCTTTAACGGCTTGTTTTCAAGTCAAAGTATGATTTTTTGCAAATTATCATCATACTCTCAAACCGGGAGAATCGGGACAACACGGTTAGTTCCTACAAGTTGCATTGGTCCCGTGCGAGGTGTTCGTGGCTCTTACGGGTCTGTTTGGGGGTTGGTTTGGGTTTTCACCCTTTAACGACTAGTGTTGATTTTTGCAAATTATCGTCATACTCTCAAACCGGGCGACCCGAGACTACGCGGTCAGTTCCTACAAACTACATTGGTCCCTTGCGAGGTGTTCGTCCCTCTTACGGGTCCGTTTGGGGACTAGTTTAGGTTTTCACTCTTTAACGGCTTGTTTTTAAGTCTAAGTGTTGTGTTTTGGAAATTATCATCATACTCTCAAATCGGGAGACTCGGGACGACGCGGTCAGTTCCTACATGATACATTGGTCCCGTGCGAGGTGTTCGTGCCACCTACGGGGTCGTTTGGGGGCTGGTTTGGGTTTTCACCCTTTAACGGCCTATTTTCAAGTCCAAGTGTGAGTTTTACAAATTATTATCATACTCTCAAATCGGGAGACCCGGGACTATGCGGTGAGTTCCTACAAGTTACATTGATCCCGTGCGAGGTGTTCGTGTGTCCTACGGGGTCGTTTGGTGGCTGGTTTTGTTTTCAACCTTTAACGACATGTTTTCAAGTCTAAGTGTGATTTTTGAAAATTTTCATCATACTCTCAAACCGGGAGACCCGGGACTACGCGATCAGTTGCTACAAGTTACATTGGTCCCGTACGAGGTGTTCATGGCTCCTACGGGGTCGTTTGGGGGCTGGTTTGGGTTTTCACCCTTTAACGGCTTGTTTTTAAGTCTAAGTGTTGATTTTTGGAAATTATCATCATACTCTCAAATCGGGAGACTCGGGATGACACGGTCAGTTCCTACAAGTTAGATTGGTCCCGTGCGAGGTGTTCGTGCCCCCTACGGGGTCGTTTGGGGGATGCTTTTGGTTTTCACCCGTTAACGACCTATTTTCAAGTCTAAGTGTGATTTTTGCAAATTATCGTCTTACTCTCAAACCGGGAGACCTGGACTACGCGGTGAGGTCCTACAAGTTACATCGGTCCCGTTCGAGGTGTTCGTGCCTCCTACGGGGTCGTTTGGGAGCTGGTTTGGGTTTTCACCCTTTAATGGCTTGTTTTCAAGTCAAAGTGTGATTTTTCCAAATTATCATCACACTCGCAAACCGAGAGACCCGGGACTATGCGGACAATTCCTACAAGTTACATTAGTCTCGTGCGAGGTGTTTGTGCCTCCTGCGGGGCCGTTAGGGGGCTTGTTTGGGTTTTCACCCTTAAACGGCCAGTTTTAAAGTCTAAGTGTGATTTTTGAAAATTATCATCATACTTTCAAATCGGGAGACTCGGAACTACGCGGTCAGTTCCTACAAGTTACATTCGTCCCGTGCGAGGTGTTTGTGCCTCATACGTGGTCGTTTGGTGGCTGGTTTGGGTTTTCACCCTTGAACGGCTTGTTTTGAAGTCAAAGTGTGATTTTTGAAAATTATCATCATACTCTCAAATCGGGGGACTCTGGACTACGCGATCAGTTCCTATAAGTTACATTGGTCCCGTTCGAAGTGTCTGTGCCTCTTACAGGTCCGTTTGGGGGTTGGTTTAGGTTTTCACCCTTTAACGGCTTATTTTTAAGTCTAAGTGTTGATTTTTTGAAATTATCGTCATACTCACAAATTGAGAGACCCGGGACGACGCAATCAGTTCCTACAAGTTACATTGGTCCCGTACGAGGTGTTCCTGCCTCCTACGGGGTCGTTTGGAGGCTGGTTTCGATTTTCACCCTTTAACGGCCTATTTTCAAGTCTAAGTGTGATTTTTGAAAATTATCATCATACTCTCAAACCGGGAGACCTGGGACTACGCGGTGAGCTCCTGGAAGTTACATCGGTCCCGTTCGAGGTGTTCGTGCCTCCTACGGGGTCGTTTGGGGCCTGGTTTGGGTTTTCACCCTTTAACGGCTTGTTTTCAAGTGAAAGTGTGATTTTTTGCAAATTATCATCATACTCTCAAACCGGGAGACCCGGGACTATACGGTCAGTTTTTACAAGTTGCATTGGTCCCGTGCGAGGTGTTGGTGGCTCTTACGGGTCAGTTTGGGGGTTGGTTTTGGTTTTCATCCTTTAATGACTAGTGTTAATTTTTACAAATTATCGTCATACTCTCAAACCAGGCGACCCGGGACTACGCGGTCAGTTCCTACAAACTACATTGGTCCCTTGCGAGGTGTTCGTCCCTCTTATGGGTCCGTTTGGGGACTGGTTTAGGTTTTCACTCTTTAACGGCTTGTTTTTAAGTATAAGTGTTGTGTTTTGGAAATTATCATCATACTCTCAAATCGGGAGACTCGGGACGACGCGGTGAGTTCCTACAAGTTACATTGGTCCCGTGCGACTCCTACGGGGTCGTTTGGGGGCTGGTTTGGGTTTTCACCCTTTAACGGCCTATTTTCAAGTGCAAGTGTGAGTTTTGTAAATTATTATCATACTCTCAAACCGGGAGACCCGGGGACTATGCAGTGAGTTCCTATAAGTTACATTCATCCTGTGCGAGGTGTTCGTGTCTCCTACGGGGTCGTTTGGTGGCTGGTTTTGTTTTCAACCTTTAACGACATGTTTTCAAGTCTAAGTGTGATTTTTGCAAATTATCATCATACTCTCAAACCGGGAGACCCGGGACTACGCGATCAGTTCCTACAAGTTACATTTGTCCCGTACGAGGTGTTCGTGGCTCCTACGGGGTCGTTTGGGGGCTGGTTTGGGTTTTCACCCTTTAACGGCTTATTTTAAAGTTTAAGTGTTAATTTTTTGAAATTATCATCATACTCACAAATCGGGAAACCCAGGACTACGCGGTCAGTTCCTACTAGTTACATTGGTCCCGTGCGAGGTGTTCGTGGCACTTATTGGGTCATTTGGGGGCTGGTTTGGGTTTTCACCCTTTAACGGCCTGTTTTCATGTCTAAGAGTTATTTTTGCAAATTATCGTCATACTCTAAAATCGGGAGACTCGGGACTATGCGATCAGTTCCTACAAGCTACATTGGTCCCGTGCGAGGTGTTCGTGCCTCTTACGGGTCCGTTTGGGGGCCGATTTAGGTTTTCACCCTTTAACGGCTTATTTTTAAGTCTAACTGTTGATTTTTGCAAATTATCGTCATACTCTCAAACCGGGACACCCCGGGACTACGCGGTCGGTTCCTACAAGCTACATTGGTCCCGTGGGATATGTTCGTGCCTCCTATGGGTCCGTTTGGGGGCTAGTTTGGGTTTTCACTCTTTAACGGCTTATTTTTAAGTCTAAGTGTTGATTTTTGCAAATTATCGTCATACTCTCAAATCGGGAGACCCGTGACTACTAGGTCATTTCCTATAAGTTACATTGGTCCCGTGCGAGGTGTTTGTGGCTCCTGCGTGGTCGTTTGGCTGCTGGTTTGGGTTTTCACTTGTTAACGGGTTATTTTTAAGTCAAATTGTGATTTTTTTAAAATTATCGACATTCTCTCAAACCAGGAGACCCGGGACTACGCGATCAGTTTCTAAAAGTTACATTGGTCCCGTTCGAGGTGTTCGTGCCTCCTACGGGGTCGTTTGGGGCTGGTTTGGGTTTTTACCCTTTAACGACCTGTTTTGAAGTCTAAGTGTTTTTTTGCAAATTATCGTCATACTCTCAAACCGGGAGACCCGGGACTATGCGGTCAGTTCCTACAAGTTACATTGGTCCCATACGAGGGGTTCGTGCCTCCTATGGGGTCGTTTGGGGGCTGGTTTGAGTTTTAACCCATAACGGCTTGTTTTCAATTAATTGCTGATTTTTGCAAATTATCGTCATACTCCCAAACCGGGAGACCCGAGACTACGCGATCAGTTCCTACAAGTTACATCGGTCCCGTTCTAGGTGTTCATGCGACCTACGGGGTCGTTTGGGGGCTGGTTTAGGTTTTCACCCTCTAGCGGTTTGTTTTCAAGTCAATGTTTGATTTTTGCAAATTATCATCACACTCTCAAACCAGGAGACTCGGGACTACGCGGTCAGTTCCTACAAACTACATTGGTTCTTTTGTGAGGTGTTCGTGCCTCTTACGGGTCCGTTTGGGGGCTGGTTTAGGTTTACACCCTTTAACGGCTTATTTTGAAGTCTAAGTGTTGATTTTTAGAAATTATCGTCATTCTCTCAAATCGAGAGACCCGTGACTACGCGGATAGTTCCTACAAGTTACATTGGTCCCGCACGAGGTGTTCGTGCCTCCTACAGGTCTGTTTGGAGGCTGATTTGCGTTTTAACTCTTTAACGGCCAGTTTTCGTGTTCAAGTGTGATTTTTGCAAATTATCTTCATACTCTCAAACGGGAGACCTGAGACTACGCGATGAGTTCCTACAAGTTACATCGGTATTGTTCGAGGTGTTCGTGCCTCCTACCGGGTCGTTTGGGAGCTGGTTTGGATTTTCACCCTTTAACGACTTGTTTTCAAGTCAAAGTGTGATTTTTCCAAATTATCATCGTACTGTCAAATCGGGCGACCAGGGACTATGCGGTCAGTTCCGACAACTTGCATTGGTCCCGTACGAGGTGTTCGTGCCTCTTACGGGTCTGTTTGGGGGCTGGTTTGGGTTTTCAACCTTTAACGGCTTGTTTTTAAGTCTAAGTGTGGATATTTGCAAATTATCATCATACTCTGAAACCGGGCGCCCGAGACTACGCGGTCAGTTCCTACAAGTTACATTGCTCACGTGCGAGGTGTTTGTGCCTCCTGCGGGGTCGTTTGGGGGCTTGTTTCGGTTTTCACCCTTAAATGGCCTGTTTTCAAGTCTAAGTGTTATTTTTGCAAATTATCGGCATACTCTCAAACCGGGAGACCCGACACTACGCGATCAGTTCCTACAAGCTACATTGGTCCCATGCGAGATGTTTGTGCCTCTTACGGGTCCGTTTGGGGGCCGGTTTAGGTTTTCACTCCTTAATGGCTTATTTTTAAGTCTAAGTGTTCATTTTTGCAAATTATCATCATACTCTCAAACCGAAAAACTCGGGACTACGCGATCAGTTCCTACAAGATACATTGGTCCTGTGGGAGGTGTTCGTCCCTCCTACGGGTCCATTTAGGGGCTGGTTTGGGTTTTCACCATTTAACGACCTCTTTTCAAGTCTAAGTGTATTTTTCCAAATTATCATCATACTCTGAAATCGGGAGACCCAGGACTACGCGGTCAGTTCCTACAAGTTACATTGGTCCCGTGCGAGGTGTTTGTGCCTCCTACGTGGTCGTTTGGTGGTTGGTTTAGGTTTTCACCCTTTAACGGCATGTTTTTAAGTCAAAGTGTGATTTTTTAAAATTATCATCATACCCTCAAACCGGGAGACCCGGGACTACGCGGTCAGTTCCTACAAGTTACATTGGTCCCGTTCGTGGTGTTGTGCCTCCTACGGGGTCGTTTGGGGGCTGGTTTGAGTTTTCACCCTTTAACGGCTTGTTTTGAAGTCTAATTGTTATATTTGAAAATTATCGTCATACTCTCACACCGAGAGACCCGGGACTATGCAATCAGTTCCTACAAGTTGCATTCGTCCCGTGGGAGGGGTCCGTGCCTCCTATGGGGGTCGTTTGGGGGATGGTTTGAGTTTTAACCCTTTAACGGCTTGTATTCAAGTAATTGTTGATTTTTTCAAATTATCATCATACTCTCAAATCGGGAGACCCGGGACTACGCGATCAGTTCATACAAGTTAAATCGGTCCCGTTCTAGGTGTTCGTGCCTCCTACGGGTTTGTTTGGGGGCTATTTTGGGTTTTCAACCTTTAACGACTTGTTTTCCTGTCAAAGTGTGATTTTGGCAAATTATCATCATACTCTCAAATCGGGAGACCCGGGACTACGTGATCAGTTTCTACAAACTACATTGGTCACGTGCGAGGTGTTCGTTCCTCTTACCGATCCGTTTGGGGGTTGATTTAGGTTTTCACCCTTTAACGACTTGTTTTAAAGTCTAAGTGTTGATTTTTTGAAATTAACGTCATACTCTCAAATCGGGAGACTCGGGACTACGCGGTCAGTTCCTACAAGTTACATTGGTCCCGTGCGAGGTGTTCGTGCCTCTTACGGGGTCGTTTGGTGGCTGGCTTGGGTTTTCACCCTTAAACGTCCTGTCTTCAAGTTTAAGTGTGATTTTTGCAAATTATCGTCATACTCTCAAACCGGGAGACCCGAGATTACGCGGTCAGTTCCTACAAGTTACACTGGTCCCGTGTGAGGTGTTTGTGCCTCCTACGTGGTCATTTGGTGGCTGGTTTGGGTTTTCACCCTTGAATGACTTGTCTTTATGTCAAAGTGTGATTTTTTAAAAATTATCGTCATACTCTCAAATCGGGAGACTCGGGACTACGCGATCAGTTCCTACAAGTTACATTGGTCCCGTTCGACCTGTTCGTGTCTCCTACGGGGTCGTTTGGGAGCTGGTTTTGGTTTCACCCTTTAACGGCCTGTTTTGAAGTCTAAGTGTTATTTTTGCAAATTATTATCGAACTCTCAAATCAGGAGACTCGAGATTACGCGGTCAGTTTCTACAAGTTACAATGGTCCCGTGCGAGGTGTTCGTGCCTCCTACGGGGTCGTTTGGGGGCTGTTTTGGATTCTCATCCTTTAACGGCCTGTTTTCACGTCTAAGAGTTAATTTTGCAAATTATCATCATACTCTCAAACCGGGAGACCCGGGACTATCCGGTGAGTTCCTACAAGTTACATTGGTCCCGTGCGAGGTGTTCGTGCCACCTACGGGGTCGTTTGGGGGTTAGTTTGGGTTTTTAACCTTTAACGACCTGTTTTTAAGTGTAAGTGTGATTTTTGTATATTATCATCATACTCTCAAACCGGGAGACACGAGACTACGCGGTCAGTTCCTATAAGTTACATTGGTCCCGTGCCAGGTGTTCGTGCCTCCTACGGGGTCGTTTGGGGGCTGGTTTGGGTTTTTACCCTTTAACGGTCTGTTTTCAATTCTCAGAGTTATTTTTCCAAATTATCCTAATACTCTCAAATCGGGCGCCCGGGACTACGCGGTCAGTTCCTACAAGTTACATTGCTCACGTGCGAGGTGTTTGTGCCTCCTGCGGGGTCGTTTGGGAGCTTGTTTGGGTTTTCACCCTTAAATTGCCTGTTTTCAAGTCTAAGTGTGATTTTTGTAAATTATCGTCATACTCTCAAAGCGGGAGACTCCGGACTATGCGGTCAGTTCCTACAAGTTACATTGGTCCCGTGCGAGGTGTTTGTGCCTCCTACGTGGTCGTTTGGGGGCTAGTTTAGGTTTTCACCCTTTAACGGCTTATTTTTAAGTCAAAGTGTGATTTTTTAAAATTATCGTCATACTCTCAAATCGGGAGACTCGGGACTACGCAATCAAGTGCTACAAGTAACATTGGTCCCGTTCGAAGTGTTCGTGCCTTCTGCAGGGTCGTTTGGGAGCTGCTTTGGGTTTTCATGCTTTAACGGCCTGTTTTGAAGTCTAAGTATTATTTTTGCGAATTATTGTCATACTCTCAAATCGGGACACCCGGGACTCTGCGATCAGTTCCTACAAGTTACATTGGTCCCGTGCGAGGTGTTCGAGCCTCCTACGGGGTCGTTTGGGGGCTGGTTTCGATTTTCACCCTTTAACGACCAGTTTTTCAAGTCTAAGAGTTATTTTTGCAAATTATTATCATACTCTCAAACCGGGAGACCCGGGACTACACGGTGAGTTCCTACAAGTTACATTGGTCCCTTGCGAGGTGTTCGTGTCTCCTACGGGGTCGTTTGGGGGCTGGTTTGGGTTTTCAACCTTTAATGATCAATTTTTAAGTGTAAGTGTGCTTTTTGCACATTATCGTCATACTCTCAAACCGGGAGACCCGGGACTACGGGGTCTATTCCTACAAGTTACATTGGACCCGTACGAGGCGTTCGTGCCTCCTACGGGGTTGTTTGGGGGATCGTTTGGGTTTTCACCCTTTAACGACCTGTTTTCAAGTCTAAGAGTTATTTTTGCAAATTAGCGTCATACTCTCAAACCGGGAGACCCGAGAATATGCGGTTAGTTGCTACTAGTTACATTGGTCCCGTGCAAGGTGTTCGTGCCTCCTTCGAGGTCGTTTGGGGGCTGGTTTAGGTTTTCATCCTTTTACGGCCTGTTTTCAAGTCTAAGAGTTATTTTTGCAAATTATCGTCATACTCTCAAACCGGGAGACCCGGGACTACGCGATCAGTTCCTACCAGATACATTGGTCCCGTGCGAGGTGTTTATGCCCCTAATGGGTCCGTTTGGGGGCCGGTTTAGGTTTTCATCCTTTAACGACTTATTTTTAAGTCTAAGTGTTTTTTTTGCAAATTATAGCTATACTCTCAAACCGGGAAACTCGGGACTACGCGGTCAGTTCCTGCAAGATGCATTGGTCCCGTGGGAGGTGTTCGTACCTCCTATGGGTCCGTTTAGGGGTTGGTTTGGGTTTTCACCCTTTAACATCTTGTTTCTAAGTAACTGTTTATTTTTGCAAATTATCATCATACTCTCAAACCGGGTGACCCAGGACTACGCGGTCAGTTCCTAAAAGTTACATTGGTCCCGTACGAGGTGTTTGTGACTCCTATGGGGTCATTCGGGGGCTGGTTTGGGTTTTCACCCATTAACGACCTGTTTTCAAGTCTAAGTGTATTTTTGCAAATTATCTTCATACTTTCAAATTGGGAGACCCGAGACTACGCGGTCAGTTACTACAGTTACATTGGTCCCGTGCGAGGTGTTTGTGCCTCCTACGTGGTCATTTGGGGGCTGGTTTTGGTTTTCACCCTTTAATGGCTTGTTTTTAAGTCAAAGTGTTATTTTTTAAAATTATCGTCATACTCTCAAACCGGGAGACCCGGGACTACGCGGTCAGTTTCTAAAAGTTATATTGGTCCCGTTCAAGGTGTTGTGCCTCCTACGGGGTCGTTTGGGGGTTGGTTTGGGTTTTCACCCTTTAACGGCCTGTTTTGAAGTCTCAGTGTTATTTTTACAAATTATCGTCATACTCTCAAATCGGGAGACCCGGGACTATGCGGTCAGTTCCTACAAGTTACATTCGTCCCGCGCGAGGGGTCCGTGCCTCCTACGGGGGTCGTTTGGGGGCTGGTCTGAGTTTTAACCCTTTAAGGACCTATTTTCAAGTAATTGTTGATTTTTTCAAATTATCGTCATACTCTCAAACCGGGAGACCTGGGACTACGTGATCACTTCCTACAAGTTACATCGGTCCCGTTCTAGGTGTTCGTGCCTCCTACGAGTTCGTTTAGGGACTGGTTTGGGTTTTCACCCTTTAACGGCTTGTTTTCCAGTCAAAGTGTGATTTTTACAAATTATTATCATGCTCTCAAATCGGGAGACCCGGGACTACGTACGAACACCTCGCACAGGACCAATTTAACTTGTAGGAACTGATCGCGTAGTCCCGGGTCTCCCAATTTGAAAATATGATAATAATTTGCAAAAATAACACTTAGACTTCAAAATAGACCGTTAAAGGGGGAAAACCGAAACCAGCTCCCAAACGACCCCGTAGGAGACACGAACACGTCGAACGGGACCAATGTAACTTGTAGGAACTGATCGCGTAGTCCCGAGTCTCCGATTTGAGAGTATGACGATAGTTTTTAAAAATCACACTTTGACATAAAGACAAGCCTTCAAGGGTGAAAACCCAAACCAGCCACCAAACGACCACGTAGGAGGCACAAACACCTCACACGGGACCAATGTAACTTGTAGGAACTGACCGCGTAGTCCCGGGTCTCCCGGTTTGAGAGTATGACGATAATTTGCAAAAATCACACTTAGACTTGAAAACATGACGTTTAAGGATGAAAACCCAAACCAGCCCCCAAACGACCTCGCTGGAGGCACGAACACCTCGCAGAGGACCAATGTAACTTGTACGAACTGACCGCGTAGTCTCGGGTCGCCCGGTTTGAGAGTATGAAGATAATTTGTAAAAATCAACATTTAGACTTAAAAACAAGACGTTAAAGGGTGAACAAACAAACCAGCCCCCAAACAGACATGTACGAGGCACGAACACCTTGCACGGGAACAATGCAACTTGTAGGAACTGACCGCGTAGTCTCAGGTCTCCCGGTTTGAGAGTATCACGATAATTTGCAAAAATCAACACTTAGACTTAAAAATAAGCCTTTAAAGGGTGAAAACCTAAACCAACCCCTAAACAGACTTGTAAGAGGTACGAACACCTCGCACGGGACCAATGTAGCTTGTAGGAACTGACCACATAGTCCCGGGTCTCTCGGTTTGAGAGTATGATGATAATTTGCAAAAATACACTTAGACTTGAAAACAAGCCGTTAAAGGGTGAAAACCCAAACCAGCCACGAACGACCCCGTAGGAGGCACGAACACCTCGAACGGGACCAATATAACTTGTAGGAACTGATCGCATAGTCTCGGATCGCCCGGTTTGAGAGTATGATGATAATTTGCAAAAATCAACACTTGGACTTAAAAACAAGCCGTTAAAGGGTGAAACCCCTAACAAACCCCCAAACGGACCCGTAGGTGGCACGAACACCTCCCACGGGACCAATGTAGCTTGTAAGAACCGACCGTGTAGTCCCGAGTTTCCCAGTTTGAGAGTATGATGATAATTTGCAAAAATCAACACTTAGACTTAAAAACAAATCGTTAAAGGGTGAAAACCTAATACGGACCCCAAACGGACCCGTTACAGGAACGAACTCCTCGCACGTGACCAATGTAGCTTGTAAGAACTGACCGCACAGTCCCGGGGCTCCCAGTTTGAGAGTATGACGATAATTTGCAAAAATAACTCTTAAAGTTGAAAACTGGTCGTTAAAGGGTGAAAACCCAAACCAGCCTCGAAACAACCCCGTAGGAGGCACGAACACCTCGCACGGGACCAATGTAACTAGTAGGAACCGACCGCGTAGTCCCGGGTCTCCCGGTTTGAGAGTATGACGATAATTTGCAAAAATAACTCTTAGACTTGAAAAGAGACCGTTAAAGGGTGAAAACCTAAACCAACCCCCAAACGACCCCGTAGGAGGCACGAACACCTCGAACGGGACCAATGTAACTTGTAGGAACTGACCCGTAGTCTGGGTCTCCTGATTTGAGAGTATGATGATAATTTAAAAAAATCACACTTTGACTTAAAAATAAGTCGTTAACGGGTAAAAACCCAAACCAGCCACCAAACGACCACATAGGATGCACAAACACCTCGCGCGGGACCAATGTAACTTGCAGGAACTGACCGCGTAGTTCCGGGTCGCCCGATTTGAGAGTATGATGATAATTTCAAAAAATCACGCTTAGACTTGAAAACAGACCGTTAAAGGGTGAAAACCCAAACCATCCCCCAAACGACCCCATAGGAGGCACGAACACCTTACACGGGACCAATGTAAGTTGTAGGAACAGACCGCGGAGTCCTGGGTCTCCCGGTTTGAGAGTATGATGATAATTTGCAAAAATAACACTTAGAATTCAAAACAGGCCGTTAAAGGGTGAAAACCCAAACCATCCCCCAAACGACCCTGTAGGAGGCACGAACACCTCGAACGGGACCAATGTAACTTGTAGGAATTGACCCGTAGTCTCGGGTCTCCCGATTTGAGAGTATGACGATAATTTTAACAAATCACACATTGACTTAAAAACAAGCCGTTAAAGAGTGAAAACCCATACCAGCCACCAAACGACCATGTAGGAGGCACAAACACCTCGTACGGGACCAATGTAACTTGTAGGAACTGACCGCGTAGTCCCGGGTCTCCCGGTTTGAGAGTGTGACGATAATTTGAAAAACTCACACTTAGACTTCAAAACACGTCCTTCAAGGCTGAAGACCAAACTAGCCCCCAAACGACCCAGTAGGAGGCACAAACACCTCGCAGGGGACCAATGTAACTTGTAGGAACTGATTGCGTAGTCCCGAGTCGCCCAGTTTGAGAGTATGACAATAATTTGCAAAAATTAACACTTACTTGAAAACAAGCCGTTAAAGGGTGAAAACCCAAACTAGTCCCCAAACGGACCCGTAGGAGGCACGAACACCTCCCATGGAACCTATGTAGCTTATAAGAACCGATCGCGTAGTCCCGGGTTTCTCAATTTGAGAGTATGACGATAATTTGCAAAAATCAACACTTAGACTTAAAAAGAAGCTGTTAAGGGTGAAAACCTAAACCGGCCCCCAAACGGATTCGTTACAGGCACGAACACCTCGCACGGGACCAATGTAGCTTGTAGGAACTGTCCGCATTGTCCCGGGTCTCCCAGTTTGAGAGTATGACGATAATTTGCAAAAATAACTCTTAGATTTGAAAACAGGCCCTTAAAGGATGAAAACCCAAACCATCCCCCAAACGACCCCGTAGGAGGCGCGAACACCTCGCACGGGACCAATGTCACTAGTAGGAACTGACCGCGTAGTCCCGAGTCTCCCGATTTGAGAGTATGACGATAATTTGCGAAAATAACTCTTAGACTTGAAAACAGGACGTTAAAGGGTGAAAACCCAAACCAACCCCCAAACGACCCCGTAGGAGGAACGAACACCTCGCACGGGACCAATGTAACTTGTAAGAACTGACCGCGTAGTCCCGGGTCTCCCGGTTTTAGAGTATGACGATACTTTATAAAAATCACACTTAGATTTAAAACAGGTCATTAAAGGTTAAAATCCCAAACAAGCCTCCAAACGACCCCGTAGGAGGCACGAACACCTCGCACGGGACCAATGTAACTTGTAGGAACTCATTGCGTAGTCCCGGGTCTCCCGATTTTAAAGTATGACGATAATTTGCAAAAATAACTCTTAGACTTGAAAACAAGCCGTTAAAGGGTGAAAACCCAAACCATCCCCCAAACGACCCCGTAGGAGGCACGAACACCTCGCACGCGACCAATGTAACTTGTAGGAACTGACTGTGTAGTCTCGGGTCTCCCAATTTGAGAGTATGACGATAATTTGCAAAAATAACACCTAGACTTTAAAACAGGCCGTTAAAGGGTAAACACCCAAACCAACCCCCAAACGACCCCATAGGAGGCACGAACACGTCGAACGGGACCAATGTAACTTCTATGAACTTACCGCGTAGTCCCGAGTCTCCGGGTTTGAGAGTATGATGATAATTTTCAAAAATCACACTTTGGCTTAAAAACAAGCCGTTAAAGGGTGAAAACCCAAACCACCCACCAAACGACCATGTGGGAGGCACAAACACCTCGCACGGGACCAATGTAACTTATACGAACTCACCGTGTAGTCCCGGGTCTCCTGATTTGAGAGTATGACGATAATTTGCAAAAATCACACTTAGATTTGAAAACAGGTTGTTTAAGGATGAAAACCCAAACAAGCCCCCAAACGACCCCGTAGGAGGCACAAACACCTCGCACGGGACCAATGTAACTTGTAGGAACTGACCGCGTAGTCCGGGGTCGCTCGATTTGAGAGTATGACGATAATTTGTAAAAATCAACACTTAGACTTAAAAACAAGCCGTTAAAGGGTGAAAATCCAAACCAGCCGCCAAACGGACCCGTAGGAGGCACGAACACCTCCCACGGAACCAATGTTGCTTGTAGGAACCGACCGCATTGTCCCGGGTCTCCCGGTTTGAAAGTGTGACGATAATTTAGAAAAATCACACATTGACTTGAAAACAAGCCGTTAAAGGGTGAAAACCCAAACCATACCCCAAACGACCTCGTAAGAGGCACGAACACCTCGCACGAGACCGATGTAACTTGTAGGAACTGATCGCGTAGTCCCGGGTCTCCTAGTTTGAGAGTATGATGATAATTTGCAAAAATCACACTTTGACTTGAAAACAAGTCGTTAAAGGGTGAAAACCCAAACCAGCCCCCAAACGACCCCGTAGGAGGCACGAACACCTCGCACCAGACCGATGTAACTTGTAGGAACTGACTGCGTAGTCCTGGGTCTCTCGATTTGAGAGTATGATGATAAAGGGTGAAAACATAAACCAACCCCAAACGGACCCGTAAGAGGCACAAACACCTCGTACTGGACCAATGTAGCTTGTAGGAATTGACCGCGTAGTCACAAATCTCCCAATTTGAGAATATGATGATAATTTTCAAAAATAACACTTAAAAACAGGTCGTTTGAGGGTGAAACAAACGGTCCCGTTAGAGGCACGGACACCTCGCACGGGACCAATGTAACTTGTACAAACTAACCGCGTAGTCGTATATGCAATTTTTCTGTTTGTATATGCAATTTTTCTGCTTGAATATGCTTTTTTTATAAATGACTTGGTTACTTATATTGTATCTTTTTTGTGTCTTGTTTTTTTTGTAGTATGTCATTCAATCATTAGCTTTTATCCACTTGGAACGCACGAAGAAGTCAATGCTTTACAAGAGGGGGGTTGTTTATTTAGTGTCGTTAATATTCAAGATGCTATTTTTTGTGTTATGGCTGAGTAGGCTTCAGTAGTTTTATGGTTTAATTTTATGGCCGTGCTGGCTGTAGTAGTTTTATTGTTGACTTTTATGGCCGTGCGGGCTTTATATGGGCAGATTTTATGTTAGCAGGTTTTGGAATGCTCAAAAAATAGAGGAAACTCTGCCCAATTTTTTTTTTTTATATGGGAACTATTAACTCTTGTATTTTTTTGAAGTTATTGTCGAATTTTATGGTCATGTGCAGCTTTATATTGGTATTAACTCTTGTAATTTTTTGAAGTTTGTATGCACATTAGTTTATCAACCACCTGCGATATTCATAATTTGTGAATTTTCTTGAATTTTTTTTTTCAAATACTAAATAGTTTTCCTTCCGGATTTGAAATTTGCAGATTTTCCAGATTTGTTTCATATTATTATTTTTTTTAATCAACCAAAAAATCTGGCACGGTTTTAAACCGTGCCAAAACCGTGCCAATGCATAAAAATGAGAACGCTTATAAAACAATTTGGCACGCTTTATAAGCGTGCCAGAAAATAGACAATTTGGCACGGTTTCGGCGTGTACCAAAAGCGTGCCAGATTTAATATCTGGCACGGTTTAAAAGCGTGGCAAAAAGCGTGCCAGATTAAAAAACTGGCACAGTTTAAAAGCGTGCCAGTTTTGAAAATCTGGCGTTGAAGGTGTTCAACCGTGCCAATAAAAGATTTTTGAAACCATTCCTCACTACCCAAAATTCGATCTAACCGAGCCCAAATTCTAACTGAACCATCACGATTATTACATCAGGTTTATTTAGACCAGGTGAATGAAAGTTCATGTACGCCAATACTCGACATTGTAACATGAAAGTCTAGCACCCCATCCCTATCTATGATATAACCCCCAAGTTTTTCTTCATGTTTAGATACAACATTAAAGTCGCCGCTGACCAACCACGGATTAGCACACGTTATGCCAAAATTGTTCAATTCATCCCAAAGCACACACTGCTCCTCCCTACTGCATTTTTCATAGATGGAGTGAAAAAAGTAGGTTGTTTGAGGTCAAAATGTGAAATGTCAACTGTAATGGATCGCACTGTATTCATAGAAAGATTGACATCCCAATTTTCCTTCCATAAAAGCCAAAACTGATTTGAGCAGTTAACCTAAGTACCACTAAAATTGTTTTTTTTTTCGAGCTCCACAATGTTTTCTTCGTCAATAAAAGGTTCCATTAAGGCAATAACACTAACCTCATGGAATCTAATAAGTCTTTTTCAATGCCTAACAGTGGGTAAATTACCAACCCCCCGAATGTTCAAAAAATATTATTCTAATCATTGAGAAACAAAGAGTTTTTTATTCTATGATTTTTGACCCCCTGACCTGGTTATGATCGTGGGCACAAGAAGCTTAGAATATATTTTGCGAGGACGCTTCATTATAATCACTGATAAACTTTCTAACTCCTTGATGGGATTATCGATATTTTTAATCCTTGTCGTCAATTACATGGAAAATTCTCTCCTATATGATAAGAATGGATTAACATTATCTTTTTCTGGATCTGAACAGTACATAGGCTTCCGATCTTTTGAATAACTAGTACTCAATTTTTGTCTTGGTCTTGGAGAAACCGATAATCTACACTACGTAACTTATGAACATCCTCCATGTCTAAAATCCCAAATTTCACCCTCTTCTACATCATCCCTATCATCCTCAACATATAAAATCGCATAAGGATTTGGATCAGCTGAGATAACATCAGCCATAAGTATGTACTTGCTAATGGGATTACTATGAAAGATTTGAGAAGGAATAACAATACTTGCACCTAATTGACTCTGAGAGAAAATTGATTCCAAGTTTTTAGCACCATGATCAGCAACAGAAGATATCACATGACTTTTTAAATTTCTATAAAATCTACACTTCCATTATTTATAGGATTGTCCACCACCTTAGGTTCGTTGATAATTGCCCCTTTATTTTTTTTCTTAACTGTTTGACAAGCGTTTTTCCCACTCACAGTTGCTTTTTTCTCATATATCATAGGGCCTTTACCTTTATCAGTTTTCATCACTGTTGCATCATCACAGCCAGTAGCATTTTCAGAAATCCCTTGCATCTTGGAAGAGTTCACCGCTTTGTTAACATAGAGGTTTGTCCCATGTCGAAGTTTATAGAAATAACAACATAATTGAGGGAGGTTTTCATATATAATTGACTACGAAAAACTTTTATTTCCACAACCCATCCACAGCCTTTTAGAAAGTTCCTTCGCAACATCTAGCTCGACACAAACCCGAGCCATGTTTGGTTTGGATAGAATAGCAGTGGCCTCATCCAATTTCAATGGTTTACCCACTATATTTGCTATTGAAAACAAACTGATTTAGCAAAAAAGTGAACTAGAAGATTCGGTAGATTAATCCAAACAGGAATAATCGAGTAGTCTTTGGTAGGTTGAAAGTTTATGGTCCATTTTTCATGCAACCACATTCGACTGTAATTTTCCTCGCAATCCAGTCTGATCAAGATATGGTTGTTATCCCAGAGTCCTACACGAAATTCTCCTTTTAAGGAAAAAGTTTGAAAGTTTTTACGGATGGTTTCAAGAGAAGGTCCACCCAAAGAAAACCGACCCACAAGACAGTATTTTAAGGGATCCGCTAAGAAAGAAAGATCAGTTTTTCGAGTACAAGAGTGATGGTTCACCTTTTAAGATTGATATACCCAAGTATGACCTTGGCCTGGAGGTGCCTACCTCGGCCGAGATGAAAGCCGAGATGATGGCCAACCCACCAGTGCATCGGGGCCCACGATATCATCCCTCGGCCAAGTCTACCTCGGCCCAGGCCGACACTTCCACATACACCCCCCCGGGGACACTTCTCATATCACAGACGTCAACATCAACCCCAGGTACCAAGGAATAGTAACCCCGGTCAACAGTAGGCCAAGATGACAAGAAGCTCTACATTCACCTTCAACATGAACCTTACCTCGGAGGAGGCCGAGGTTACCAGAGGCGTCGCTTACCATCAACACGCCAATGACTCGGTTAAGGCCGACACGGGCATACACCTCGGCTGACATAAAGCCGAGACATCCCATGACACCTCACGGATTGAGCAGACGACCAACCCTTATAGCTCGGCCTCTCCTAGGCCGAGGCCATTCACCAACATGACTACCAGGCATCTGTTGACGTTTGGATAAGGACACCTGGGCATAAATCAGTTATAACAAGATTATTCCCCACACGTGGGGGAATATTTCATCATCATTATCTACATGTGGCCATGACAGGTGGCACATCCACATTGGTGAGGAAACTACGCACATGCACATTACGTGCATAGGGGGTACATTACACCCCCTAGGCACTATATAAAGGGATCACCCCCTACCTTGAAAAAGGATCCAGGGATAAAAACCCTAGCAAAAACTGTCTAAATATACACAGTAGAGAGAGAGAGAGCTTGAGAGGTTGTAACCATGGCCATTAGTGCCTTCTTTCAGTGATATTACTCTCACACACTCACCGTGGACGTAGGCCACATTGGCTGAACCACTCATATTCGGGTGTCATTCCTCTTATCCTCACCTCATTCTTACCTTATTCATATAGCTGTGTTGCCATTGTTACACCTGTATTGAGCTTGCAAACACCTCACCTGGTGGTGCTGATTTTCAGCATCATCATTTTGGCGCCGTCTGTGGGAATGAGAAGATATCTCTTCCTCTTTTCCTGCTTAGCCTGACCGGAGATTCTGGTGGTGAACCAGAAACCACCCCTTGCGTGGAGCTGTTTCACCATTGAAAGAGATCCTTTAAGGTATTAAGCTCACCTGCTACTCAAAGTTCTGTAGTGGTAACACATGGCACCAGACTTTCCGCCGCCTCTTCCGCTGCCCGGAGGTGAAGGAACTAGCTCCAGTCAGGTTCCTCCCCAGTCCGAAATGGCGGAGGTGGCAGCTGCCTTGAAATCTTTGGCTGCAACACAACAAGCGATGAAGGAGCAATTTGCACAGCTCAGCCAAACCATGATGATGAGACCACCCGGAGTCTCGCCGGACATGATCACCCCGGCGGTAGTTCAACCCCAACCGGATGCCAGGGGACCACCCCAGGCACCGATGAAGGACCAACCTGCACCCCCACGGAGAAGGGATGTTGCTGACCCTAGGCGCTTGCGCCTGGGGAGGCAAGGAAACCCATGCCCGGAGGACAGGTATGATGACATAGGAGCAAAAGAGGCCCCAGAGGACTGCTGGGAGCCATATGAGGTGTCCGATAACACCGTACGACCTCTTCGGCAAATCCAAGGATGTGTCGGCCAAAGAAGAGATGAGGCACGGCAGAGGGGGTCGGCCTTCAACAGGTTGAGCAGAGGCTCGGCCTTCGAGAGGCTGGGACCCGTTAATGACCTAAGACATAGGCTATCAAGGTCAAGGAGTGCCGCAGGCTCCCAAAAAGGGGATAGGCAGGCTCAGCCAGATCAAGGTCGACTCATGGAGAGAAGAGCAAGGGAGCAGGATGAGGTCAACAGTCAGCGGGTTGCGACTGGGGAACCCTCTGTCCACCGAAGAGAGGTGGCTGGGGATAACCTCGGCCAAGTTGATGAGAGAAGACCATGGAATGACTCGATCCAACGTCTCGAGGAGAAGATAGGGGACCTCATAAAGAGCAGGGACCCCATACAGAGGGGGTACACGGAGGGCTCACCGTTTGTGGCCAGGATAGTGGGGTTCCCAACCCCAGCTAAATTCAAACCTCCTGTGGTGACTCCTAAGTATGATGGCAGCACTAACCCAGTGCACCACATCTAGATGTACCAGTCAGCCGCAGATATTTACTCGATACCTGATGAGATGAAGTGCAGGGCCTTCTCGGGCACCTTAACAGGGGCAGTGCATAGCTGGTTCACCTCTCTTCCGAAGAACTCAATCGAAAACTTCAAAGGCTTGGCCGAGCAGTTCATCCACAACTTCTGCTTTGGGGTAAGGCCCCAAAAGAGGACCACCCACCTCCTATACGTCAAACAGGTTAAGGGTGAAAGCCTGAGAGACTACATAGCAAGATTCAACAAGGAGAAGTTAGAGGTGGAGGACTATGAAGAGAGCATAGCCATAACCGCCCTTATAGGAGGTCTTCAGAAGGGAAAGCTACTATGGAAGCTGGCGGAAGACCCCCCCAAGTCTATGGCGGAGCTGTTGTCCACTGCAGGAAAAGTGATGAATGCGGAGGAGGCGATGTCCGCCAAATACGAGGAGGAGAACCGCGGTAGCGCTGGGAGGTCCCCGGGTAAGAAAGAAGGGAAGAAGAGGTCAGCGGAGGATAAGTTCGCTCATTACACTCCTCTGACTGTGAGCTGTGAGCACATCCTTAATGAGATTAAGACTGACAGGGCTCTGCGGTGGCCAGAGAAGCTGAAGGCCCCACCGCATAAGAGGAATAAAAACCTCTGGTGTGAGTTCCATCAGGATCACGGCCATGTCACAGACAGATGCTTCGCCTTAAAGGATGAGATTGAGAAAATGCTGAAGTCTGGGAAGCTGAGAAAGTATGTGGACGGCAAAGCCCCGAAAGCTGGAAGAGAAAACCCTAGGAAGAGGAGAGATGACAGGTGTCGCGGTGATGCCCCAGTCAGAGGGCATGATGATTCAGAGGGTGATGATGGAGATGACCCAGATCTCCCACCGAGGGATGACAATACCCCAGTGAAGAGGGTAGGAATGATCTCCTTTGGTGTTGGCACCATATGTGGGGGATTCGCAGGAGGCGGCTCTGAGGTAGCGGATAGAAAGGCCCATGTAGCTGAGGCCAAGTCGGTAGCCAGACCAGAGGTTGTGAACCTGACGTCTTCTGACGCGGTGCAGAAGAGAACAAAGGTGGACATGGACACCCTAGTGGTAGGTTTCTCCCGGCTTGACTTCAAGGGCATCTTAGCCCCCCATGATGACCCCTTGGTCATAACGACAAGGGTGCATGGGTGCGATATAGGGAGAATCCTCATAGATGGGGGAAGCTCAGCAGATGTAATGTTCTGGCCTTGTTTCAAGAGCTTGGGTCTTAGCAGATCAAGGCTAGTGCCATACCACCACCCCTTGATAGGCTTCAGTGGTGAGAAAGTGCACCCATTAGGCATGTATGAGATGGATATGCATATGGGGGATGAGTGGCCCAAGAGGCTGACTAAGAAGATAAACTTTTTTGTGATGGACGAGAATGTCTACTCGGCCTACAACCTCATCATCGGAAGAGTGGCCCTCAAGGAGTTTGAAGCCGTGCCGTCAACGGTCCATCAAATGCTAAAATTCCCGACCCCGTATGGGGTAGGGGAAGTGCAAGGGGATTAGACCACAGCACGAGAGTGTTATTTCAACTCAGCGGAAGAGAGGGAGGCCCATAAGAAAGCAACCGCCACATACAGCATAGACACTCTTGACCCGAGAGATGAAACAAAGCTAAAGAAGGGCGAGGCCGCGGAAGAGGTAGAATCCATCGTCCTCAACGAGGACGAGCCGAAAAAAACCGTCCAGGTCGGCAAGGCCCTAGAACCAAAGATTAAGGAAGAGTTGGTAAGCCTTCTCAGGAAGAGGCAGAGTGTCTTTGCCTGGAACCACACCGACATGCCTGGTATAGACCCTGAGGTCATGACCCACAAACTCAATGTGGATAGGGATGCCAGGCCAATCAAGTAGAGGAGAAGAATTTACTCCAGAGAGAAATATGAGGTCATTCGGGAAGAAGTGAAAAAGTTGGAAGAGGCCGAGTTCATACGAGAGATCACCTATCCAGAGTGGCTCTCAAATGCAGTGATCGTGCCTAAGGCCAACGGAAAGTGGCGGATGTGTGTAGATTTCACAGACCTGAATAGGTCTTGCCCGAAGGACAGCTATCCCCTACCTAGGATAGACCAGATGGTGGACGCAACAGAAGGGCACGAGCTCATGAGCTTCATGGATGCTTATTCAGGTTATAACCAAATCTTCATGGACACCGAAGACTCTGAGAAGACAGCCTTCATCACTGACAAGGGGACGTATTGTTATAAAGTGATGCCCTTTGGTATGAAAAATGCGGGGGCAACATATCAGCGTCTCGTCAATAGGATGTTCGAGGAACAGATAGGTAAGACCATGGAGGTATACGTGGACGATATGCTAACGAAGAGCCTAAAGGCATGTACTCACGTGGCAGACCTTGAGAAGACCTTTGATGTCATGGATTCATACAGAATGAAGCTCAACCCGGCGAAATGTGTCTTCGGTGTAGGAGCAGGGAAATTTCTGGGGTTCATAGTTAATCAAAGGGGGATTGAGGCAAACCCTGAGAAGATCAAAGCATTGCTTGACATGAAGACCCCTAGGAGTATCAAGGATGTCCAAAGACTTACTGGAAGAGTAGCTGCCCTGAACAGGTTTGTTTCCAGGGCAACGGATAAGTGTCTTCCATTCTTCAAGATTCTAAGGAAGGCCTTCCAGTGGGATGAAGAGTGTGAAAAAGCCTTTGATCAACTCAAGTCCTACTTAGGATATCCCTTGCTGCTGTCCCGGCCCATTGCAGGAGAGAGGTTGTTTGTGTACTTGGCAGTCTCTGAGTCGGCTATTAGCGCGACCATCATACGAGAAGAAGGTGGAGTTCAGAGGCCTGTATACTTCAACAGTAAGGCCCAACAAGGGTCTGAGCAGAACTACCCCAGAATGGAGAAATTGGCTTATGCTCTTATCCATGCTTCAAGGAAAATGAAACCCTACTTTCAAGCTCACTCTATGATAGTCCTTACAGAATCCCCACTAAGACAGGTTCTGCACAAGCCTGAGAAGTCCGGGAGATTGATGGCCTGGGCCATTGAACTGGGGGAGTATGGTCTTACTTACCAGCCCAGGATGACCATTAAGGGGCAGGCCCTTGCAGATTTTGTCGCGGAATTCACTTGGGAAGAGACTGAGTCAGAGAAGAGCCGAGCTATCTCCCGAGATTCGGAAGAGATAGACCCTTACATCTTCCAAGGCCGAGAAGATGTAGTACCAGTCAAGGCCCGGAGGAGGGTAGAAGAGAATGAAGAGGATCGATACCTCTTCGAAAAAGGAGTGATGAGAGAAGGGGTCTTCTCTTCAGATGAAGACGTGTGGAGCCTCTTCGTGGATGGATCCTCCTGTGATGGTGGAAGCGGCGCGGGGCTAGTACTCTCAGCTCTAGATGGCGCCAACATTGAGTATGCCTTAAGATTCAACTTCCAGGCTTCAAACAACGAGTCTGAGTATGAGGCCATGATAGCGGGCCTCCTATTGGCAACGACTCTGCGGGTAAAGCGGCTACTACTTCATAGTGATTCAAGGTTGGTTGTTAACCAAGTACTGGGGGCGTACGAGGCCAAGGATGAGAGGATGGACAGGTACTTAAAAAAGGTAAGAGGATTGCTAGAGTTTTTTGAAGAGGCCAAGCTGAAGAGAGTGCCTAGACTGAGCAATAACCATGCTGACGCATTGGCAAGACTGGCCTCGGCAATGAAGACAGATTTGGGAAGAACCATCCCAATTGAAGTTCTAGGAAAAGCAAGCATCGAGGAGGACGAGGTATGTAACCCTTGTCACAATATAAACCCGGGAGACTCGTGGATTGACTCGATTATCAGATACCTGAGGGAGGGGGAGCTGCCTGAGTCCAAACTGGAAAGGAAAAAGTTGAGATACAGGGCTGCCAAGTTCTCATTGGTAGGAGACGTCTTATACAAAAAAGGTTTCCTCTTGCCCCTCCTCAGATGTGTTCACCCCTTGGAAGTACCTCGGATCTTGCAGGAGGTTCATGAAGGCTCTTGCTCTAGCCATATAGGAGGAAGACCCTTAGCTAAGAGAATCATCACTCAGGGATACTGGTGGCCAACCTTGTCTAGGGACTCTGCTGATTATGTGAAGAGGTGCGACAAATGTCAGAGGTTCGCCACCATCCCACATCAACCACATCAGCCCATGATATCGATCTCTTCACCATGGCCGTTCGCGGTATGGGGAATTGACTTGGTAGGACCCTTGCCAAGGGCAATCAACAACTATAGATTCTTGATAGTTGCCATTGACTACTTTTCAAAATGGGTAGAAGACGAACCCATGATAACAATTACAAAACAGAAGACCTTTCAGTTCATCTGGAAGAACATCATATGTAGATATGGTCTCCCAAACACGCTCATCTCAGATAATGGGACCCAGTTCAAGAACGCCTCCTTGGAGAAGTATTGCCAAAGTGTGGGGATTAAACAGTTCTTCTCATCCCCTGGTCGACCCCAGGCTAATGGCCAAACTGAAGTCACAAATAGGACAATCTTGGATGGAATCAAGAAGAAGTTAGAAGACGCGAAGGGGAGATGGATAGAAGAGGTTTACGCTGTGCTATGGGCTTACAGGACCACAGCAAGGACACCCACGGGAGAAACCCCATTCATGCTGGCACACGGTTCAGAAGCCGTCATACCAACGGAGATAAGACTACCAACTCATCGGATTCAGACCTATGATCAGGACAGCAATGGGGAAAGGAGGAGGTTAGACTTGGACCTTATTGAAGAAAGAAGGGAAGACGCAGAGGTCAGGAAAGCAGCCTACCAGCAGAGGGCAGCAAAATTCTACAATCAAAGGGTAAAAGCAAGACCCATTGCGGTAGGAGATCTAGTCCTTAAAAAGACTCTACAGAAAGCAAACAAGCTTCACCCGAACTGGCATGGCCCCTACAGAGTAACGGAAGAGGTTGTGCCTGGCACGTATAGGTTAGAGAACCTAGAGGGAGAACCCTTCACCAACCCGTGGAATGCCGACCACCTAAAGAGATATTTTATATAATGTTGCATCTATTTTGTCAATTATAAATGTACCATCTTATTGAGAAGAGGTTGTGAATAAAGATCAGTTTCCATGGCAAATCCTTGTTTCATTTTAACATCATTCATTTGGTGAAATTTATTATGGGGATAACCTCTTAGATGAGGACCTCAGACCTTAAACATCATTAATTTGATGCCATTATGAGGCTTACCTCGGCCTAGGTGATGACCTCAGACCCTCATAACACCACTTGGTGGTGACGAGGTCTGATCTCGGACATCTCGGCTGGAGGACCTCAGACCCTTAACATCATTCATTTGGTGAAATTTATTATGGGGATAACCTCTTAGGTGAGGACCTCAGACCTTAAACATCATTAATTTGATGACATTATGAGGCTTATCTCGGCCTAGGTGATGACCTCAGACCCTCATAACACCACTTGGTGGTGACGAGGTCTGAGCTCGGACATCTCGGCTAGAGGACCTCAGACCCTTAACATCATTCATTTGGTGAAATTTATTATGGGGATAACCTCTTAGGTGAAGACCTCAGACCTTAAACATCATTAATTTGATGACATTATGAGGCTTACCTCGGCCTAGGTAATGACCTCAGACCCTCATAACACCACTTGGTGGTGACGAGGTCTGAGCTCGGACATCTCGGCTGGAGGACCTCAGACCCTTAACATCATTCATTTGGTGAAATTTATTATGGGGATAACCTCTTAGGTGAGGACCTCAGACCTTAAACATCATTAATTTGATGACATTATGAGGCTTACCTCGGCCTAGGTGATGACCTCAGACCCTCATAACACCACTTGGTGGTGACGAGGTCTGAGCTCGGACATCTCGGCTGGAGGACCTCAGACTTTTAACATCATTCATTTGGTGAAATTTATTATGGGGATAACCTCTTAGATGAGGACCTCAGAACTTAAACATCATTAATTTGATGACATTATGAGGCTTACCTCGGCCTAGGTGATGACCTCAGACCCTCATAACACCACTTGGTGGTGACGAGGTCTGAGCTCGGACATCTCGGCTAGAGGACCTCAGACTTTTAACATCATTCATTTGGTGAAATTTATTATGGGAATAACCTCCTAGGTGAGGACCTCAGACTCTTAAGTAATAGTTATGGCACCACATTCAGTAATGACTTCAGAGTGCATAGCATTCATGTACATTCACGAATAAAGATGAAGAGAGACATTTGCATTCAACAAAAGCTTGAAATTGCATAATATTTAAGTGTGAGAAATTACATGCAAGATTACAAGTCAAAATAAAAAATGGAAAATACAAGTTAAACATCTGAATGAGGAACGTCTGATGTCTCTTCAGGGTTGGCCTGCTCGGTATTGGTCACCTCGGCTACTTCGTTTGCAGGGTCAGTTTCTCCGAGGTCAGCCCCTTCCAGAGTAACAGTTTGACCAGGGGCAGCAGCTTCATCCTCTATCTCCTGCAAGGCCTGGGCAAATTGGGCATCGGCAAGGCCGAGGCCCACAAAATCTGAGGCCTTAATGGTGCCAACCTCGGCCTCCCTTACCTCGTCCCACTTGGAGGTGGCCTTGATACCCCTTTCAAGGTACTCCAGGCCAAAATCTACAAACTCCTCGGAGATCTTATAGTCAGCAATTATTGTCTCCGAGGCGTCTGCAAGAGAAGCCTTCACCGCAGCATCAACCTTCCTCTGCAAAGCATCGTCCTTGTCCTTCAGGGCCCTGGTATGACTTTGAACAAGTGCAGAGA
Organism: Sambucus nigra; assembly: GCA_949130495.1. Lineage (NCBI taxonomy): Eukaryota > Viridiplantae > Streptophyta > Magnoliopsida > Dipsacales > Adoxaceae > Sambucus > Sambucus nigra. Next base: position 229,303,901 of record OX422219.1, read on the forward strand.
TGTCCTTCTCTAGGGATTGGGCCTTATTTTCAGAGGTCTGAGCCTTGGTCTCAGCCTCCTGTAACTCGATCCTCAGACGAGCAACCTCGGCCTTCAGGGTGCCCTCAACTTTTTCAGCCTCCTACCCCTTCTGGATGAGAGGCAATTTCCTCAGGGCCCAGTTGGATAGTTGATACATGGCAGCCGCACCCTGCACAGTAAATAAAGAAGTCAGATGAGAAGCAGAATCATGTGTTGCACTTTGGACAAGAACAAGTTATACCTGGACTACTCGGTGAAGACCAAATTCAACCATTAGGGGAGTGTCCATGGCCCTGAAGAAATGCTTGTCGGCCTCGGTCATCATATTGTTCAGAGCGTCCATGGCCTGTCGGCTGTGGCCGACCACGCTATCAGACAATTTCAACTGGTCCAAACATGCTGATAACGTGTCGGCCGTGAGGGGGATCGCAGTATCTGAGGCCCTTTTGGTTCTGGAGGTCGGCCTCTGATCCTCAGGAGGATGGACCTCAGGTGCCCTCTTCTTAGACTTGGATGTTGAGGGAGCAGGTGGAGGAGCGTTCATGCCAGTCTTCTTGACAAGTCTGGAAAATCTTGGAGCTGCCATCTCCCACAGCTCGTCTGAAATGTTTGGTGGTTTCTCTGCAAAAGTAAAGAGATATGAGTCAGAAATAAAGTACGTATGATAAGAGGCTACACTTGGTCAAAATAAAAATCCTTACCAAAGTCAGCTAAGGGACTTCCGCCGAGCCTCATCCCCGAGAGATACTGGGGGGTCAGCAGATGCTCAAACTTGACAAACATCCCATGGGCCCCTTGGTCCTGTAGGGCCTTCACCCTTTTGCCATGTTGCACACTTAGTCCAGGGTCGGCCCTGGCAGCCATGGTAACTTTGCCCCATTTCCGGGGTATTCTCGGCTCGAAGATGGAAGAGGGAATGGAAGAACCAAATTCCCACGGCCCTGAGACAAAAAAGTACCTGGGCTTCCAATTATGGTTGGAGGTCTGAGTGACCAGGAGCATCTTTTTCTCAGGCCTCCGAGCCACAAAGTGATAGTAGCTCGGATGATTTTTGGCCGAGGTAGGGACGTAACAACCAGCAAAGACCTGCACTGGGAGGTCAGAGTGGTGAACCTCCCTCCACAAGATGATTGCCCCTATAATAACCCTCCAGGCATTGGGAGAGAGCTTCGAGGGGGCCAAGTTAATGAATGATAGAATAGTCCTAATGACGGGGTGAAAGGGAAGACGAAAACCTAACTTGAACATCTGCTCGTACAGGCAGATTTCTCCATCCCTACCATGGTAGGCCCTCTCTTCCCTCAGAGGTCTCCTTAAGTGGATAGAGGGGCTAATGGAGTATAAGTACCTGAAGTGCAGTAGATCCACCTCAGTAATTGTTCTCTCATACTCGGCCGCCTCAGATGTTTCTACATCACTTTCGGCATCCTCATCATCGTCAGACTCAACGTCGGCTGGAGCAGACGTGGACGGGTTACCGGGTAACCTCTGAGCAAACTCGGCCTCGGTGACGGCCGATAATGGAATAGCATTTAAAATGGGGGGCACAACCACATTTGGCTCTACAAGCTCAACCTCTGAAGAAGAACCAGAGGTACTTGTGCCATTTTGAGACGAGGCGCGGCTGGAGACCTCGTCATGGTCAGGGTTCTGATCAGCCTGAGTAGTGAAGTCCATGGCCTCTTGGAAAGAGTCCACTGACATTGGATCAGAGGTGGAAGACTCAGACTTGGACATCGGCAAATTGTTGGCAGAGACGTCTGTCTGGTAAAAATTTTCAGGAGGACGAGGGTATACCACCTTGAGAGGTGGAGGAAAGAGGGTCTGATGGGGGACTCTTGTGACCTACGAGCTTCTTCATGAGCTCTCTCTATTTGTCTAATTTTATCTAAGGTCTTTTCTTTTAGAGATGGGAAGTCTTCAAGAAGTTGGTACAAGGGTCTGAGCATCTGGGGACGATCCAAGGCTTTGGCAGACCCTAAACTTGGGAATATCCTAAAAACTACAAACAAATATGGCTTGAAAAGTTAAGGGAATTAGAGATCAAACCAAAGAACTTATACAAGAAGCCTGGCTCACCGGAAAACTCAAGATCTCACCGGAAAACTCAAGAACTAGCCGGAAAACTCAAGATAAAAAATATCAAAAATGAAGGAAATGGAGAGGGAGGATACCTGAAGGTGAGATTGGTGAATAAGGCGGAGAGTATCGCGCAGGAAGTGAGGTATCCCTCGGCGGAACAATCGCTGGAGCAGAGGCCAACTTCGGAGAATTTTTTTGCTGAAAACAGGGGAGCAATCGCTTGAACAAGAGAGAAATGAGGAAGAAGAAGAAAAAGAAAGGTTTTAACCTTTAAATACTTGGGCACGATTCCCAAGGCTCATCATTGCCTTGGGAAGCCCAAGGGACAACTGAACATGTGCCAACCAAGTGGGCACGCCTTGGCAACGGACAAGTGTCATGCAGGTATTGACTTTGGGGTGAATAGACCTCGGAGGCAAGAACCCCCTAGTCACCCACTCTCGCAAATGACTAAGGGCTGGGGGGTGATTGATATACCCAAGTATGACCTCGGCCTGGAGGTGCCTACCTCGGCCGAGATGAAAGCCGAGATGATGGCCAACCCACCAGTGCATCGGGGCCCATGATATCATCCCTCGGCCAAGTCTACCTCGGCCCAGGCCGACACTTCCACATACACCCCCCCGGGGATACTTCTCATATCACAGATGTCAACATCAACCCCAGGTACCAAGGAATAGTAACCCCGGTCAACAGTAGGCCAAGATGACAAGAAGCTTTACATTCACCTTCAACATGAACCTTACCTCGGAGGAGGCCGAGGTTACCAGAGGCATCGCTTACCATCAACACGCCAATGACTCGGCTAAGGCCGACACGGGCATACACCTCGGCTGACACAAAGCCGAGACATCCCATGACACCTCACGGATTGAGCGGACGACCAACCCTTATAGCTCGGCCTCTCCTAGGCCGAGGCCATTAACCAACATGACTACCAGGCATCTATTGACGTTTAGATAAGGACACCTGGGCATAAATCAGTTATAACAAGATTATTCCCCACACGTGGGGGAATATTTCATCATCATTATCTACATGTGGCCATGACAGGTGGCACATCCCCATTGGTGAGGAAACTACGCACATGCACATTACATGCATAGGGGGTACATTACACCCCCTAGGCACTATATAAAGGGATCACCCCCTACCTTGCAAAAGGATCCAGGGATAAAAACCCTAGCAAAAACTGTCTAAATATACACAGTAGAGAGAGAGAGAGCTTGAGAGGTTGTAACCATGGCCATTAGTGCCTTCTTTCAGTGATATTACTCTCACACACTCACCGTGGACGTAGGCCACATTGGCTGAACCACTCATATTCGGGTGTCATTCCTCTTATCCTCACCTCATTCTTACCTTATTCATATAGCTGTGTTGCCATTGTTACACATGTATTGAGCTTGCAAACACCTCACCTGGTGGTGCTGATTTTCAGCATCATCAAAGAGCGTTGCTTGTTTAATTTCCACTTGTACTGAATTGTGAGATTGAGCTATAACGTTTTTGAATGATTTCAGATCATCACGTGATATATCAGGTGGTTTGCAGTTTAAGTTAGGGTTGACCACCATAGTAGTGGACAAGAAATACGGCAACGGTGATTGATGGCTAGGGTAGGAGGCAGACGGCCAATAATTTGTTTTTTCGACGATCTTGATTCTTGAGTTCTTTTTTTTAGTACAAGGGAGATAAATTCAAAGACTCAAATTAATTTTTGAAATATCATTTTGATTATAAAGGAAGATTGAATCCTTAGAATGTGTTAAAACTAAATTATATTCTTGGCGTATACAACAGGAACAAGTGGTTCAAAATTCTGCTCTATCGGACATTGCTAAGGTCTAGTGATCCATTAATATTTTCATTTGTGATATGATAGAGATATGTGATTATAATAGCATTTTATATTCCTTATAATAATTGTATGTGATAATCAAGTTGATCTGAGCTCCTAACATTAATGTATAATACATAATGTTTTATATTATTAAAGAACAAATAAGATGTGAAATCGGATATTAATGCATTAAATTTATAGATAAATATAAAAGTTTTAATTACATGCTCTTTAATTATGTTTATATGTGGTATCAGAGATTAGGTTGTTGATCTCGTGATTGACCATTAAGAGTTTTTTTTTCCATATCAAAGTATCCAGGTAAAGATAATAATAATGAATTGTTGAATTTTTTTTAGCAACATTTTTTTTTGCTCAGAATATTATGAAATTCACATGGTCGCTTAGAAATGTTGAAATAAATAAACCCATTGTACACAATGGGCCCCACCCTATCTCGACGAGTTAACGTCGTTTAGGATCTTAAAAACGCGTTTTTGCTATTTTTAATAATAATGTCAACGTTAATAACTCTCCCTTAAAAATTGATTGTACGATTCCGCAAATTGGAGAGTGATCGTTAAAAGAGTTTTTATGTTACTATAGTGATAACACAAAAAATTTCATTTTTGGAAAAATAAATTAATTTTCCATATTTTATGATATAAATCACTACATGTAATTTTTCTCATTAAATGATTGCTCTAATATTCATTTTAAATATTATTTGGTATTGACCAAAAGGTTCGATATAATGTTTTAAATATTAGATGTACTATTAGGGGTTTGACAATAATAGTTTCGGCAGATTGAATTATTGTGTATAATCCATATTTGGTTGCCGAAAGGTCCTAATATAACTATGAATTAATGTTTCGACACTAATATTTATATGATGTTAGATTAGGAAAACCTCAAAGTTTCTTGACCTATGTTGAAAATGTTAGATTATTGTGTGTGCATCTATATTTGGACCTTTGATTATCCATTCAGTTTTGCACGTAATATTTTTTTGGGGTATTAATTTTTATAAATACATTAGGTAATATGTATGCGCGTGTATGTTCCATGAAAGTAAATTTTTTGCACACTCTATGAATTAAATATTTAAGCGCAATTAATGATAAATTAATTTAGGATATATGTGAATGCAACCAACTGAATTAATTGGTATATTTGTATAATCACATAAAAGAAAAATTTATAAGATGAGATTTTGGATACCAAATTTTTATGACAAAATTAGAATTAATTTTGGTTCCCTTATTATGATTTTCTTTTGTGACAATTTCAATTATGTTTTTAAAGTTACTTATTTTATAAAACTGTAAATCTGAATATTTTGAGACATTTTCAGTAATAGTTTCTTATGCCTCTAATAAGCAATAATTGAGATTAAAATTGTCTACTTACTCAGGATTTATGATTTTTTCATGTCAATTCGAAAGGATTTAATGATTAAAAATCACCAATTTTTTCGTGATTGTTTTGACTATTTCAGCACATTTACTCTCTCAAAAACTCAAATTTATCATATTTGGTAATAAAGTTGACAATTATTTCCTTCTCCAATTTTTTTTAAAATTTCGCTTATTGGAGATTATTTTTCAGAGTTTTCTTAACCCTTTTCAAGTGATTACTGAAATTTTTCATTATTGAAAATTATAGATTTCTCCGTTTTATGTGTCTTTAGTTGTCTTATCTTATTTGGATGTCATAATATTTTTGGTATATACCAAATATTGTTATGACTATTATAGTTGTGGTTAAGATTTTTATATTAATATTTGCATTATGTTAATTTAGTTGTCCATTAAAGTGTCCTAGTCTATAAATGTAAATATTAAATTACTCTGTATACCTTTTGGTTTGAGTAGTCCTAAATATAATTGCGAATGATAATTTTTGATGCAATGATGATGTGGCTTGTTGATTAAAGGATTGACCAAATAGATAATTTCGATTACCAAATGAACATTAATGAGTAATTTTTTTCCTCTTTAACTTAACCTCGAAGGATTTAAATTTTTCCTTGAGACTAATATTTATGTAAAGTTTAATTCGGTGCTCAAAATTATAAATCTTAGACTAATGTGTATATGTTTATTATGCCCAATATGAGAAGTGAATTATTAAAAGCATGCCTTAAAGTTTTATTCTTACCATTTATATCACGATTAGATTACGGTTCCACCAAAGTGGTCTAGTCAAATAAACTGTAAATGTTAAATTTATAATAACTTTCAATACTATGTTTTGACATGCCTTAAGATTTTCATCTCAATATTTAAATCATGATTAGGGTACGATTCCACCAAAGTGACATTTTCTAATAGATTGTAAATGCTGAATTTTGTGATAACATTAGAATACTATGTTTTGGTTGCTCCAAAGAGTCTGAATATGGTTTGGAGTGTTCGAATTATTAATGATTTCATTATAATTAAGCCATTGTGATTTGGTTCCTCCAAAGAGTCCGGTTTCTATGGTAAAATTAATATTAAAGGCAATATGTTTGTTTGTTAAGATTGGTATCGGTTGCTCCAAAGAGTCCATAACCATCATTAACTTATAATCTTTTGAAAACATTAATGATTGTGGAAATTATTATACAATCCATAAAATATTTTAATATTCATATAATGGATAGTTTGGTAGTCACCAAAGTGATCCAACAAGAATACTTGTGAATATTAAATTTAGAGATAAAAGTGGTAGTAATAACTCCTCATGCTTATATATGCAAAGACATTAATGGCGTATATTTGAATTATTTCGTCAAGCAAGATAATTTCTCAAAGGAAATTTATTTTGAGTAACTGCAATAAATATTAAGGAATTATACAATTAGGTATACAATTAGGTGCTGAAAGGTTATCCTAGATAGCATGTCTATCAAATTGACATAAAATGGTACCCAATAAAGTCATATATAAAGTTATTACAAAAGAAAGACCACGTTTAAAAAATGTTATTAATGTACATGTTTTCAACTCATAACATTAACGTAGTGAGATCTTTATCTCATTTATTTATATTACATTATTTCTCTAAAATTGCATGTTTTATCCATTTTAATATTTACTCACTTCTTAGAATGAAATGAAGAAGATAAGTTTCACTTAAAAATGCTAAATCGTTATAATTCAGTTTTACGTGAGGAACCCACTAGTAACGAACTAGTCTGTGAAACTCTTTTAAGACCTTGACGAATTATTTGGGTTAAGTATAAAGTTTATGCAAAATCTCATAATATTAGATATTAAAATATGAGTACCAATTATATTAAATACATATTTTAAAATTTATTTTGTGAATTATAAAGTATCATTCGATATGAATGAAATAATTTGCTTTATTTTTCAAACACTTGAGTGCTATGAAACATAGTTCTAAATCGATTTGAGAATGCTTACAAGACAAACCATAAAATAAACAATAAATTCTTGGATTCCTTTTCTTATGTTATTTTGGAATCATTTCAAAAACCCCTCAGTGACCTTTCAAAATATTTTTCTTGAGTATATAAAATATCTTTAAGTTTATATGGGAATATATTTTCCTTATCTGTGGTATTCTCATTGGTAGTTTGTACAATAATTTTTTATGAAACTTTTACAAGAAAAATAATTTGGATCCTATATCATAATATTGAATTTTAAAGTAGCTTTAATATTAAAACTCTTCAATATTGTGGCGTAATCGAATATCAAACTCTTAATAGACTAGATTATCTTTGGGTTATCACTTATGAATCTTGACACTCATGTTCGAGCTGTAAAGGTTTTAAAATTTTAGAACGATCTATGTGGCCCAAGTGGGAGATTATAGTCCTTGGAGAGTGAACCTACATATATCATGTCGTCATAAAATAACAAGTCAAACATAATAAGTCAATAACACCACTACATTTATTTACACAAAAATGAATATATATGGTTAAGAGTGTATTATATAAATTCCATTTTACTTAACCAATTTGGCATGCTCGTATGATTGAAAATGTCTAGTAAATATATGGATTTAGAATTCACTACAAGAATTAAAATTTTTAATTATGTCTACACTTGAAAGAGGGTACAGTTACTTTCGAAATTGAAAATGTCAAATGTCAAATTCTTTAAAGAATGGTAAAATTCATGGTAGTATCAAATCACCTAATGTGGTTATAAAAGAAGTTCAGATACTCATGTCATTCCTCTAACATCCAAAATAATTGTTCTTTTGATTAGTGGATATGAATAGTTTTAAGCAACTTTGAGTTTGCAATTCGGAATGATTGTGAAATTTATCCCAAGAATGGGAATTTGACTGAAAAGTAAGAAAATATTCGATTTTAATAATCAACGATATAAAGCTTGACTTATGGTCAAAGTTTTCGTTACGACTAGAGAAAGGGGTGTACTTTAATTTTTTTATCTATATCTTAGAATTTTAAAATTTTAGAACTTTAGTAACTCCATTTTGGGTAAGAGTTACATTTAGTGTGAAAACTTACGAGATTTTAAGAAAATAACTCTATACGTTGAGAAATCACCATATAAACTTATGTCAATTTTCTATCAATGGTATTTTAAGAATACTTTATGTATTTTGATTAAGTCTCTCTCTCTCTCTCTCTCTCTCTCTCTCTCTCTCTCTCTCTCTCTCTCTCTCTCTCTCTCTCTCTGTGTGTGTGTGTGTGTGTGTATATATATATATATATATATATATCTTGAAGTTAGTGGGAGTAAATTTATATATTTCTTGAATTTCTCTTATTAATGAATGATAAATTAGAGAAATAAAATAGTAGAAGGGCATGAAGTAATGAGATGCTTAAAATATTATAGGCTCACACTTATGATAATTGTTCTCTCTATATTAAGTAGGTTTCTTTTGGCATACCGACCAATATTATGAAATTGTGAGAAATAATTAAATATTGTATGTAGCGTGCTTTGGAGTTACAATTTATGGATTGTGGCAGTGAAAAAGTTATTTTGTGATTTGGATTTGTTGACACTATTACCAAGTCGCTGAAATATTATGATAATATTTTTGCAATCTTCGTTATGAATAACTGATAGGTATTTTAAAGAACCTAGGCACACTAGGATATAATACCTATATGTGAACGAAGAAGTTAATAAACAACAAGTGCCAGTCGAACATATTAGTATAAGTGTTAACATAGCATATCCATTAATAAACGCGCTATCACTAAAGAACATTTATTAAACATGCTTAAGATATGAGTCTTGTGCATAGCTAATTAAGTATAAGTGTTATTGGATTGTTTGGTGCTTATATTTTGGTCCTCTACTTGATATCGATTAATGCGTATTCTGAACATTTCAAGTTATGTCTAACAATATAAGTTTACATTCATGTGAATTGATGAATGTGATAGAAATAGTCTTTTATATAAGATAATATTGGACCATTATTAAATAACCCAATTTACAGACCTTGTTGGATAAATTGTTAATGTTGTGATACATGGAAGCGATCATGCTCTTGAATTAGTATGTGAGCTCCATGACTTGCATTAATGGTTTGTTTAATTAAGGTGTTTATGAAACAAAATGATTTAAGGGTGACTCAAAGATTATAGTGTGCCTTATTATAATTATGGACCAAGTGGGAGAATGTTAGAATTATTTAAAAAAATAATCCTACATGATGTGCTCCATAATTATATTACCTAGTTGTAAGCTCGCGCGATGCGCTGGCGAGGCACAATGTGCGGAGCATAGATAAAAAAACTAAATTTTCTAACAAAAATATCCTTTTTGTTTACATTTTCATAAAAACACGATTTTTTAATTAAAAATACAACTTATAATTATTTAATTACAACTTGTACTGATATAAAATATTATGATTTAAATAAAAATGTCATTTGAAAAACCATTAAAACAATATAATGCAGTATGTAGTACATATATTTCTAACTCTAAATTATTAAATAAGTACATTTTCTATTATAAAATGGACAAAACATAATTCACAACACCAAAAACAGCATTTTGGCACACCCTGATATTAAAAATCAGGCACAGTTTAAAACTGTGCCAGATTTTGGCACGGTTTAATGACAATTTAGCACACTTTAAAACAATGCCAAATTTTGGCACTGCTTTAAAGTGTGCCAAAATTAAGAACACTTGACTAGAATATAAAATGCCTTAAAATTTTGACACAATTTAGTTTCCCTCTTCCCTCTCCTCCCTCGTCTTCTCCGTCGCTCCCCCCTCTCTCTCTCGACCAAAAGCCCTACCCTCTCTCTCCGAGATCAGCTCACCGACAAGGACGTTCTAATCGCCAACCTTCAATCCCAGGTTCACTCCCTCGACTCATCTCTCTCCGGCACCGCTGATAAGCTCGCTCAAGCCAACCGGGAAAAGGTTCATCCTAGTCCCGTCCCTCTCTCTCTCACACACTAACAGACATAATATTGGTTGTTGTTTTTTGAGCCCAGGAGAGGTTGTTGAAAGAGAACGAATTGCTCCCCAACACTGTAAATAAGCTCAATCGCGATGTTCCTAAGGTACCATATGTGCTGCTTTTCAGAATGTCACCTCATTTTTTCGTTTTAAAACTCTATCGTCCAACTCACTTGATAAAGATTTACTTCATATTTTACCCACCTCCTATGGGACTGTACATGATGCTACTTAAATTTTACTAGTTTTTGTTTCAAAAATAATGTGCACAAATTCTTAAAATACAGAAATTCAAAATGCTCAAGAAAATTCAATCAACTTATTTGCAGGCTACTAAACATTTAAACTTGTCGCAACTCTCCAAAAAAGCATTCCTCCTCTCATTTAAACTTGTCGCAACTCTCCAAATTTTTTTGACACATCTTTGTTTTGACATTCGTCCTCTCATTCTTCGAAGTCGCACGTGGTCGACGATCACATCGGCATCGGCATCACCATCGTCGTTCTCACCGTCGACGGCCGTGCCCCCTCCCCGTCGGCCGACTCGTTGTTCAGAGTGGTGATTCGCAGAGCACTCGGCTGCTGAGTTGATGCTGAGTTTTGATTTTGGGTTTTGGTTTAGTTGGTTTTGAATTTTTGTTGTGGTGTTTAGACCATACATGTTTATTACTCTCTTAGTCCCAAATTAAGAGTTAGACCACTATTCTCTTTTGGTTCGTACTCCTCTTTTCCTTTTTGGACATAATTAACGTACCAAATTTCATTGTAGTGAACGAATGTTGACCTTGGCAATTGATTTAGAGTATCCTTAATCTATGCGAAAAAAGGATAAGGACTCTTAATTTGGGACGAAGGGAGTACTTAGGGTGTGTTTGGGAAACCCAATACCATGCTTTGGAATTGGAATCGAAATTGGTAAATTTTTAAACTTAGACTGAATATTTTTCATCCATGGCATGTAATTTAAATTATGATCATAGTTGATTTTTATGGATTCTTGCGTGTAGGATGATAAAGCTTTTTTGCTTAATTTGTCTTGTTTTGGAGGGTACGAGGTGTTAGTGTCTATATGTTATGCAATGGTAATATACACACAAGCCCTACCCTCTTTTGACACAACCTCTCCGTTTCCTCTAACCTCAAGCGCAGTAGCGCCAAGGTCCACCTTAAGGTTGTTGGTCAGCCCTTAGCTCCGGTAGGTGAAGCTCACCATTACATCGTCCTCTGGCTCAGGCAGGTTTCTCCATCTCGAGTAGGATCGCTTCCGGGGGTTTGAGAAGCGTGGGGGAGTATAGTGGCGATGTTGACTTTTCTTTTTCTATACAAAAAAATCATATTCCAGTATATTTATTTATATAATCATTTCAGTTTAACTACTAGAGTACATGTATTCTTATTCTTGAGTAACATTGAGCATATGTGTTTTTACAGCCATAGTGAATGGCTAGATTTAATTACCTAATTCAGTATGCCCTTTCAATTGTAAGTAATTAATTCTATGAATACCATTAATTTATTTAGGTTTGATTATACATTTACCCCTCATCTTTTTATCTACTTTTGATTGCAGCTGAAAGTATTAAAATGCATGTAGCAATTACCGATTGAACTCTCAATTTGGTTGACAAGGTAACATTTCATTTTATCTATTTGACACAATCAAATTGGTCTCATTATTATCATCTTATAAAAATAGCATTCACTTTGTGTTCTATAATAGTTTTTTGAGATGCAGCGCCATGATGTCGTTAGAGCACTTGAAATTTATAAGAAATCAGGAGATCAGGTATATATATCACGTGTGTTATTTGTGTCATGTTAGAGCATTCATAATGGTTTTTCAAACAGAAGGAACCGGATAGCTTAAATGTGTCATATCCTTGTCGTAGTAGCACAATGCTGGAGGATAGGATAGATAATAAATGACCCCGGAATACACACAATCGTCCTGATATTAAGATGTTCAAGCAGATGACTGTTAACCATCCCATGTTGGATAGTTCAAACTAGTGACAGTCAACCGTCCCAACTTTTATACAACACTCACCCATCCCACTTTGTTGTGTTACTCACCAAGTTAACCGTCCCAACTTTTAATACTGCAGTTGATTATTACTTGTTCATACGATAATCCAGTACCTAATCCCCCTAAACGGAAAAAAATCTTGTCCTTGATATCCACTTTTGAGTTCCCCCCCCCCCACTCCCCCCCCCCCCCCCCGGGTCTCTCAGTTTGAGAGAATGATGATAATTTGCAAAAATAACACTTAGACTTAAAAACAAGCCGTTAAAGGGTGAAAACCCTAACCAGCACCCAAACGACCCTGTAGGAGGCACGAACACCTCGTACGGGACCAATGTAACTGGTAGGAACTGACCGCGTAGTCCTGGGTCTCCCGGTTTGAGAGTATGATGATAATTTGCAAAAATCACACTGAAACTTAAAAACAGGTCATTAAAGGTTGAAAACCCAAACCAGCCCCCAAACGACCCCGTAGGAGACACGAACACCTCACACGGGACCAATGTAACTTGTAGGAACTCATCGCGTAGTCCCGGGTCTCCCGGCTTGAGAGTATGATGATAATTTGAAAAAATAATAGTTAGACTTAAAAACAAGCCATTAAAGGGCGAAACCCAAACCAGCCCCCAAACGACCCCGTAAGAGGCACGAACACCTCGCACGGGACCAATGCAACTTGTAGGAACTGACCGCGTAGTCTCAGGTCTTCCCGTTTGAGAGTATGATGATAATTTGAAAAAATCACACTTAGACTTAAAAATAAGCCGTTAAAGGTTGAAAACCCAAACCAACCCCCAAACGTTCCCGTAAGAGGCACGAACACCTCGCACGAGACCAATGCAACTTGTAGTAACTGACCGCGTAGTCCCGGGTCTCCCAGTTTGAGAGTATGAAGATAATTCGCAAAAATAACACTTAGACTTAAAAACAAACAATTAAAGGATGAAAACCCAAACCAGCACCCAAACGGCCCCGTAGGAGGCACGAACACCTCGCACGTGACCAATGCAACATGAAGGAACTGACCACGTAGTCCCGAGTCTTCCGGTTTGAGAGTATGATGATAATTTGCAAAAATCACCACCTAGACTTAAGTACAAGGCGTTAAAGGGTGAAAGATCAAACCAGCACCCAAACGACCCCATAGGAGGCACAAACACCTCGCACGGGACCAATGCAACTTGTTGGAACTGACTGCGTAGTCCCGGGTCTCCCGATTTAAGAGTATGATGATAATTTGCAAAAAATAACACTCAGACTTAAAAACAAGTCGTTAAAGGATGAAAACCCAAACCATCCCCAAAAGTCCCCGTAGGAGGCACGAACACCTCGCACGGGACCAATGCAACTTGTAGGAACTGACCGCGTAGTCCGGAGTCTCCCAGTTTGAGAGTGTGACATTAATTTATAAAAATCACACTTAGACTTAAAAATAAGCCGTTAAAGGGTGAAAACCCAAACCAGCCCCGAACCCCGTAAGAGGTACGGACACCTCGCACGGGAACAATGCAACATGTAGGAACTCACCGCGTAGTCCCGGGTCTCCCGGTTTGAGAGTATGATGATAATTTGCAAAAATAACACTTAGCCATTAAAGGGTGAAAACCCAAACCAGTCCCCAAACGGCCCCGTAGAAGGCACGAACACCTCGCACGGGACCAATGCAACTTATAGGAACTGATCGCGTAGTCCTGGGTCTCCCGATTTGAGAGTATGCCGATGATTTGCAAAAATCACCACTTAGACTTAAGAACAAGGCGTTAATGGGTGAAAACCCAAACTAGGCACCAAACGACCCCGTAGGAGGCACGGACACCTCGCACGGGACCAATGTAACTTATAGAAACTAACCGCGTAGTCTCGGGTTTTTCGGTTTGAGAATATGATGATAATTTGCAAAAATCACACTTAGACTTAAAAATAAGCCGTTAAAGGGTGAAAACCCAAACCAGCCCCCAAACGACCCCGTAGGAGGCATGAACACCTCGCACGGGACCAATGTAACTTGTTGGAACTGACCGCATAGTCCCGGGTCTCTCGGTTTGAGAATATGATGACAATTTTAAAAAATCACACCTAGATTTAAAAATAAGTCATTAAAGGGTGAAAACCCAAACCAGCCCCCAAACGACCCCATAAGAGGCACGAAAACCTCGCACGGGACCAATGTAGCTTGTAGGAACTGACTGCGTAGTCTCGGGTCTCCCAGTTTGAGAATATGATGATAATTTGCAAAAATCACACTTAGACTTAAAAACAAGCAGTTCAAGGGTGAAAACCTAAACTAGACCCCAAACGACCCCGTAGGAGGCACAAACACCTTGCATGGGACCAAGGTAACTTGTAGGAACTGACCGCGTTGTCCTGCGTCTCCCGGTTTGAGAATATGATGATAATTTTTAAAAATCACACTTATACTTAAAAACAAGCCGTTGAAGGGTGAAAACCCAAACCAGCCCCCAAATGACCTCGCAGGATGCACGAACACCTCATACGGGACCAATGTAACTTGTAGGAACTTACCGCATTGTCCCGGGTCTCCCGATTTGAGAGTATGACGATAATTTCCAATAATAAATACTTAGACTTAAAAATAAGCTGTTAAGGGATGAAAACCTAAACCATCCCCCAAACGGACCCGTAAGAGGCATGAAAACCTCGCATGGGACCAACGTAGTTTGTTAGAACAGATCGCGTAGTCCCGGGTCTCCCGATTTGAGAGTATGATGATAATTTGCAAAAATCACACTTTGACTTGAAAACAAGCCGTTAAAGGGTGAAAACTGAAACGACCCCGTAGGAGGCACGAACACCTCGAATGGGACCGATGTAACTTATAGGAACTGACCGCGTAGTCCAGGGTCTGCCGGTTTGAGAGTATGACGATAATTGGCAAAAATCAACACTTAATTGAAAACAAGTTTTTAAAGGGTGAAAACTCAAACCAGCCCCCAAACAACCCCGTAGGAGGCACGAACACCTCGCACGGCACTAATGTAACTTGTAGGAACTGATCGCGTAGTCTCGGGTCACCCGGTTTGAGAGTATGACGATAATTTGCGCAAATAATAGTTAGACTTCAAAACAGGCCATTAAAGGGTGAAAAACCAAACCAGTCCCTAAACTACCCCGTAGGAGGTACAAACACCTCTAACGGGACCAATGTAACTTGTAGGAACTAACCGCCAAGTCCCGGTTCCCCCGGTTTGAGAGTATGACGATAATTTTCAAAAATCACACTTTGACTTAAAAATAAGCCGTTAAATGGTGAAAACCCAAACCTGACGCCAAACAACCACGTAGGAGGCACAAACAACTCGACGGGACCAATGTAACTTGTAAAAACTGACCGCGTAGTCCCGGGTCTCCCGATTTAAGAGTATGACGATAATTTGCAAAGATAACACCGAGACTTGAAAACTGGTCGTTAAAGGGTAAAAACCCAAACCAGATCCCAACCGACCCCGTAGGAGGCATGAACACCTCGCACGGGACCAACGGAACTTGTAGGGACTGACCGCGTAGTCCCGAGTCGCTCGATTTGAGAGTATGACGATAATTAAGAAAAATCAACACTTAGACTTAAAAATAAGCCGTTAAAGGGTGAAAACCTAAACCAGCCCCCAAACGGACCTGTAAGAGGCACGAACACCTCGCACGGGACCAATGTAGCTTGTAGGAACTGACCACGTAGTCCTGGGTCTCCTGGTTTGAGAGTATGATGATCATTTACAAAAATCACACTTTGACTTTAAAATAAGCCGTTAAAGGGTGAAAACCCAAACCAACCCCCAAACGACCCCGTACGAGGCACGAACACCTCGAACGGGACCGATGTAACTTGAAGGAACTCACTGCGTAGTCCCGGGTCTCCCGGTTTGAGAGTATGATGATAATTTATAAAAATCACACTTAGACTTGAAAACAGCCCGTTAAAGGGTGAAAACCCAAACCAGTCCCCAAACGACCCCGTAGGAGGCACAAACACCTCGCACGGGACCAATGTAACTTGTAGGAACTGACCGCGTAGTGCCGGGTCTCCCGATTTGATAGTATGATGATAATTTCCAAAAATCAACACTTAAACATAAAAACAAGTCGTTAAAGGGTGAAAACGTAAACCATCCCCCAAAAGGACCCGTAAGAGGCACGAACACCTCGCACGGGACCAATGTAGTTTGTAGGAACTGACCGGATAGTCCCGAGTCTCCCGATTTGAGAGTATGATGATAATTTGAAAACATCACCCTTTGACTTGAAAACAAGTCGTTAAAGGGTGAAAACCCAAACCAGCCCCCAAACGACCCCGTAGGAGGCACGAACAACAAGAACGGGACCGTTGTAACATATAGGAACTGACCGCGTAGTCCCGGGTCTCCCGGTTTGAGAGTATGATGATAATTTGCGAAAATTAACACTTACTTGAAAACAAGCCGTTAAAGGGTTAAAACTCAAACCAGCCAACAAACGACCCCCGTAGGAACTAACCGCATAGTCCCGGGTCTCCCGGTTTGCGAGTATGACGATAATTTGCAAAAATAACACTTAGCCTTCAAAATAGGCCATTAAAGGGTCAAAACCCAAACCAGTCCCCGAACGACCCCGTAGGAGGCACAACACCTCGAACGGGACCAATGCAACTTTTTGGAACTGACCGCGTAGTCCCGGGTCTCCCGGGTTGAGAGTATGACGATAATTTTAAAAAATAACACTTTAACTTTAAAACAAGTCATTAAAGGGTGAAAACCCAAACCAGCCACCAAACGACCACGTATGAGGCACAAACACCTCGCACGGGACCAATGTAACTTGTAGGAACTGACCGCGTAGTCCCGGGTCTCCTGTTTGAGTGTATGACGCTAATTTGCAAAAATCACACCTAGACTTGAAAATAGACCGTTAAAGGGTGAAAACCCAAACCACCCCCCAAACGACCCCGTAGGAGGCACAAACACCTCGCACGGGACCAATGTAACTTGTAGGAACTGAAGCGTAGTTCCGGGTCTCCCGGTTTGAGAGTATGATGATAATTTCCAAAAATCAACACTTAAACTTAAAAACAAGTCGTTAAAGGGTGAAAACCTAAACCATCCCCCAAACGAACCCGTAAGAGGCACGAACACCTCGCACGGGACTAATGTAGTTTGTAGGAACTGACCGCGTAGTCCCGGGTCTCCCGGTTTGAGAGTATGATGATTATTTGAAAACTTCACCCTTTGACTTGAAAACAAGTCGTTAAAGGGTGAAAACCCAAACCAGCACCCAAACGACCCCGTAGGAGGCACGAACACCAAGAACGGGACCGTTGTAACATATAGGAACTGACCGCGTAGTCCCGATTTGAGGGTATGACGATAATTTTAAAAAATCACACTTTGATTTAAAAACAAGCCGTTAAAGCGTGAAAACCCAAACTAGCCAACAAACGACCACGTAGGAGGCAAAAACCCCTCGCACGGGACCAATGTAAGTTGTAGGAACTGACCGCGTAGTCTCGGGTCTCCCGGTTTGAGAGTATGATGATAATTTAGAAAAATCACACTTAGACTTGAAAACAATCCTTTTAAGGGTGAAAACCCAAACAGGCCCCCAAATGACCCCGCAGGAGGTACAAACACCTCGCACGGGACCAATGTAACTTATAGGCCCTGACTGCGTTGTTCCGGGTCGCTCGGTTTGACAGTATGACGATAATTTACAAAAATCAACACTTAGACTTGAAAACAGGTCGTTAAAGGTTGAAAACCGAAACCATCCCCCAAACGACCCCGTAGGAGGCACGAACACCTCGAACGAGACCAATGTAACTTGTAGGAACTGACCGCGTAGTCCCGGGTCTGTCGGTGTGAGAGTATGACGATAATTGGCAAAAATCAGCACTTACTTGAAAACAAGCCGTTAAAGTGTGAAAACTCAAACCAGTCCCCAAACGACCCCGTAGGAGGCACGAACACGTCGCACGGGACCAATGTAACTTGTAGGAACTGAACGCGTAGTCTCGTGTCTCCCGATTTGAGAGTATGACGATAATTTGTAAAAATCAGACTTAAACTTGAAAACAGGGCGATAAAGTGTGAAAACACAAACCAGCCTCCAAACGATCCCGTAGGAGGCACGAACATCTCGCACGGGACAAATGTAACTTGTAGGAACTGACCGCATCATCTCGGGTCTCTCAATTTTAGAGTATGAAGATAATTTCCAAAAATTAACACTTAGACTTAAAAATAAGTCGTTAAAGGTTCAAAAAATAAACCAGCCCCCAAACGGACCCGTGAGAGGCACGAACACCTCGCACGGGACCAATGTAGTTTGTAGGAACTGACCGCTTAGTCCCGGGTCTCCCGATTTGAGAGTATGATGATAATTTGCAAAAATCACACTTTCACTTGAAAATAAGCCATTAGAGGGTGAAAATCCAAACCAGCCCCCAAACGACCCCGTAAGAGGCACGAACACCTAGAACAGGACCGATGTAACTTGTAAGAGTTGATCGTATAGTCCCGGGTCTCCCGGTTTAAGTGTATGACAATAATTTGTAAAAATCAACAATTACTTGAAAACAAGCCGTTTAAGGGTTAAAACTAAAACTAGCCCCAAAACGACCTCATAGGAGGCACGAACCCCTCGCACGGGACCAATGTAACTTTTAGGAACTGATCGCATAGTCCCGGGTCTCCCGGTTTAAGAGTATGACGATAATTTCAAAAAATAACACTTAGACTTCAAAACAGGCCGTTAAAGGGTGAAAACCCATACTAGCCCCCAAACGACCCCGTAGGAGGCACGAACACCTCGCACGGGACCAATGTAACTTGTAGGAACTGACCGCGTAGTCCCGGGTCGCTCGGTTTGAGAGTATGATGATAATTTGCAAAAATCAATAGTTAGACTTAGAAATAAGACGTTAAAGGGTGAAAACCCAAACCAGCCACCAAACGGACCTATAGGAGGCACAGACGCCACCCACGGGACCAATGTATCTTATAGGAACTGACCGCGTAGTCCCGGGTTTCTCGATTTGAGAGTATGATGATAATTTGCAAAAATCAACACTTAGACTTAAAAATAAGTCGTAAAAGGGTGAAAACCTTAACCGTCCCCCAAATGGACCCGTTAGAGGCACGAACACCTCGCACGGGACCAATGTAGCATGTAGGAACTGATCGCGTAGTCCCGAGTCTCCCGATTTGAGAGTATGATGATAATTCGCAAAAATTAATCTTAGACATGAAAACAGACCGTTAAAGGGTGAAAACCAAAATCAGGCCCCAAACGACCCCTTAGGAGGCACTAACACCTCGCACGGGACCAATGTTACTTGTAGGAACTGACCGCGTAGTCTCGGGTCTCTCGGTTTGAGTGTATGATGATAATTTGTAAAAATCACACTTAGACTTGAAAACTGACAGTTAAAGGGTGAAAACCCAAACCAGCCCCCAAACGACCCCGTAAGAGGCACGAACACCTCGCACGGGACCAATGTAACTTGTAGGAACTGACCGCGTAGTCCCGGGTCTGTCGTTCTGAGAGTATGACGATAATTGGCAAAAATCAGCACTTACTTGAAAACAAGCCGTTAAAGTGTGAAAACTCAAACCAGTCCCCAAACGACCCCGTAGGAGGCACGAACACGTCGCACGGGACAAATGTAACTTGTAGGAACTGAACGCGTAGTCCCTGGTCTCCCGATTTGAGAGTATGATGATAATTTCAAAAAATCAACACTTAAACTTAAAAACAAGTCGTTAAAGGGTGAAAACCTAAATCGTTCCCCAAACGAACCCGTAAGAGGCACGAACACCTCGCACGGGACCAATGTAGTTTGTAGGAACTGACCGCGTAGTCTCGTGTCTCCCGATTTAAGAGTATGACGATAATTTGCAAAAATCAGACTTAGACTTGAAAACAGGGCGTTAAAGTGTGAAAACACAAACCAGCCTCCAAACGATCCCGTAGGAGGCACGAACACCTCGCACGGGACAAATGTAACTTGTAGGAACTGACCGCATCATCTCGGGTCTCTCGATTTTAGAGTATGAAGATAATTTCCAAAAATCAACACTTAGACTTAAAAATAAGTCGTTAAAGGTTGAAAACATAAACCAGCCCCCAAATGGACCCGTGAGAGGCACGAACACCTCGCACGGGACCAATGTAGTTTGTAGGAACTGATCGCTTAGTCCCGGGTCTCCCGATTTGAGAGTATGATGATAATTTGCAAAAATCACACTTTCACTTGAAAACAAGTCGTTAGAGGGTGAAAATCTAAACCAGCCCCCAAACGACCCCGTAAGAGGCACGAACACCTAGAACGGGACCGGTGTAACTTGTAAGAGTTGATCGTATAGTCCCGGGTCTCCCGGTTTAAGTGTACGACAATAATTTGTAAAAATCAACAATTACTTGAAAACAAGCCGTTTAAGGGTTAAAACTAAAACTAGCCCCAAAACGACCTCATAGGAGGCACGAACCCCTCGCACGGGACCAATGTAACTTTTAGGAACTGATCGCATAGTCCCGGGTCTCCCGGTTTAAGAGTATGACGATAATTTCAAAAAATAACACTTAGACTTCAAAACAGGCCGTTAAAGGGTGAAAACCCATTCTAGCCCCCAAACGACCCCGTAGGAGGCACGAACACCTCGCACGGGACCAATGTACCTTGTAGGAACTGACCGCGTAGTCCCGGGTCGCTCGGTTTGAGAGTATGATGATAATTTGCAAAAATCAATAGTTAGACTTAGAAATAAGACGTTAAAGAGTGAAAACCCAAACCAGCCACCAAACGGACCTATAGGAGGCACAGACGCCACCCACGGGACCAATGTATCTTATAGGAACTGACCGCGTAGTCCCGGGTTTCTCGATTTGAGAGTATGATGATAATTTTCAAAAATCAACACTTAGACTTAAAAATAAGCCGTAAAAGGGTGAAAACCTTAACCGTCCCCCAAATGGACCCGTTAGAGGCACGAACACCTCGTACGGGACCAATGTAGCATGTAGGAACTGATCGCGTAGTCCCGAGTCTCCCGATTTGAGAGTATGATGATAATTCGCAAAAATTAATCTTAGACATGAAAACAGACCGTTAAAGGGTGAAAACCAAAATCAGCCCCCAAACGACCCCTTAGGAGGCACTAACACCTCGCACGGGACCAATGTTACTTGTAGGAACTGACCGCGTAGTCTCGGGTCTCTCGGTTTGAGTGTATGATGATAATTTGCAAAAATCACACTTAGACTTGAAAACTGACAGTTAAAGGGTGAAAACCCAAACCAGCCCCCAAACGACCCCGTAAGAGGCACGAACACCTCGCACGGGTCCAATGTAACTAGTAGGAACTGACCGCATCGTACCGGGTCTCCCGATTTGAGAGTATGATGATAATTTCAAAAAATTAACACTTAGACTTAAAAACAAGCTGTTAAAGGGTGAAAACCTAAACCAGCCCCCAAACGGACCCCTAAGAGGTACGAACACCTCGCATGGGACCAATGTAGTTTGTAGTAACTGACCGTGTAGTCCCGGGTCTCCCGGTTTGAGAGTATGATGATAATTTGCAAAAATCACACTTTGACTTGAAAACAAGCCGATAGAGGGTGAAAACCCAAATTAGCCCCCAAATAATCCCGTAGGAGGCACGAACACCTAGAACGGGACCGATGAAATTTGTAGGAACTGACCACATAGTCCCGGGTCTCCTGGTTTGAGTGTATTACGATAATTTGCAAAAATCAACAATTACTTGAAAACAAGCCGTTAAAGGGTTAAAACTCAAACTAGCCCCCAAACGACCCCGTAGGAGGCACAAATCCCTCGCACTGGACCAATGTAATATGTAGGAAATGACCGCATAGTCCCGGGTCTCCCGATTTGAGAGTATGACAATAATTTGCAAAAATAACACTTTGACTTCAAAACAAGCCGTTAAACGGTGAAAACCCAAACCAGCCCCCAAACGACCCCGTAGGAGACACGAACACCTCGAACAGGACCAATGTAACTTGTAGGAACTGACCGCATAGTCCCGGGTCTCCCGGTTTGAGAGTATGATGATAATTTTAAAAAATCACACTTTGACTCAAAAACAAGCCGTTAATGGGTGAAAACCCAAACCAACTTCCAAACGACCACGTAGGAGGCACAAACACCTCGCACGGGACCAATGTAACTTGTAGGAACTGACCGCATAGTCTCGGGTCTCTCGGTGTGAGAGTATGATGATCATTTACAAAAATCACACTTTGACTTTAAAACAAGCCGTTAAAGGGTGAAAACCCAAACCAACCCCCAAACGACCCCGTAGGAGGCACGAATCCCCCCCACTGGACCAATGCAATTTGTAAGAAATGACCGCATAGTCCCGGGTCTCCCGATTTGAGAGTATGACAATAATTTGTAAAAATAACACTTAGACTTCAAAACAAGCCGTTAAAGGGTGAAAACCCAAACCAGCCCCCAAACGACCCCGTAGGAGGCACGAACACCTCGAACAGGACCAATGTATCTTGTAGGAACTGACTGCATAGTCCCAAGTCTCCCGGTTTGAGAGTATGACGATAATTTTAAAAAATCAACACTTAAACTTAAAAACAAGTCGTTAAAGGGTGAAAACCTAAACCATTCCCCAAACGAACCCGTAAGAGGCACGAACACCTCGAACGGAACCAATGTAGTTTGTAGGAACTGACCGCGTAGTCCCGGGTCTCCCGGTTTGAGAGTATGATGATAATTTGAAAACTTCACCCTTTGACTTGAAAACAAGTCGTTAAAGGGTGAAAACCCAAACCATCCCCCAAACGACCCCGTAGGAGGCACGAACACCAAGAACGGGACCGTTGTAACATATTGGAACTGACCGCGTAGTCCCGGGTCTCCCGGTTTGAGAGTATGATGATAATTTGCAAAAAATTAACACTTACTTGAAAACAAGTCGTCAAAGGGTTAAAACTCAAACCAGCCAACAAACGACCCCCGTAGGAACTAACCGCATAGTCCCGGGTCTACCGGTTTGAGAGTATGACGATAATTTGCAAAAATAAAAATTAGACTTCAAAATAGGCCATTAAAGGGTGAAAACCCAAACCTGTCCCCGAACGACCCCATAGGAGGCAAAACACCTCGAACGGGACCAATGCAACTTTTAGGAACTGACCGCGTAGTCCCGGGTCTCCCGGGTTGAGAGTATGACGATAATTTTAAAAAATAACACTTTAACTTAAAAATAAGACATTAAAGAGTGAAAACCCAAACCAGCCACCAAACGACCACGTATGAGGTACAAACACCTCGCACGGGACCAATGTAACTTGTAGGAACTGACCGCGTAGTCCTGGGTCTCCTGTTTGAGTGTATGACGATAATTTGTAAAAATCACACTTAGACTTGAAAATAGACCGTTAAAGGGTGAAAACCCAAACCACCCCCCAAACGACCCCGTAGGAGGCACAAACACCTCGCACGGGACCAATGTAACTTGTAGGAACTGATCGCGTAGTTCCGGGTCTCCCGGTTTGAGAGTATGATGATAATTTGAAAAAATCACACTTAGACTGAAAAACATGTCGTTAAAGGTTGAAAACCCAAACCAGCCCCCAAACGACCCAATAGGAGACACGAACACCTTGCACGGGACCAATGTAACTTGTAGGAACTCCCCGCGTAGTACCGGGTCTCTCGGTCTGAGAGTATGATAATAATTTGCAAAAATAACTCATAGACTTGAAAACAGGCCATTAAAGGGTGAAAACCCAAACCAGCCCCCCAACGACCTTGTAGGAGGCACGAACACCTCGCACGGGACCAATATAACTTATAGGAAATTACAGCGTAGTCTCGGGTCTCCCGATTGGAGAGTACGGTGATAATTTACAAAAATAACACAGTTAGACTTCAAAACAGGCCGTTAAAGCGTGAAAACCCAAACCAGCTCCCAAACGACCCCGTAGAAGGCATGAACACTTTGAACGGGACATATGTAACTTATAGGAACTGATCGCGTAGTCCCTATTTGAGAGTATGACGATAATTTTCAAAAATCACACTTTGATTTAAAAACAAGCCGTTAAAGGGTGAAAACCCAAACCAGCCAACAAACGACCACATAGGAGGCAAAAACACCTTGCACGAGACCAATGTAAGTTGTAGGAACTGATCGCGTAGTCCCGAGTCTCCTGGTTTGAGAGTATGACGATAATTTGCAAAAATAACACTTAGACTTGAAAACGGGTCGTTAAAGGTTAAAAACCCAAACCATCCCCCAAACGACACCGTAGGAGGCACGAACACCTCGAACGGGACCGATGTAACTTGTAGGAACTCACCGCGTAGTCTCGAGTCTCCCGATTTGAGAGTATGACAATAATTTGCAAAAATAACTCTTAGACTCAAAAAAAGGCCGTTAAAGGGTGAAAACCCAAACTAGCACCCAAACGACCCGTAGGAGGCACGAACACCTCGAATGGGACCGATGTAACTTATAGGAACTGATCGCGTAGTCCCGGGTCTCCCAGTTTGAGAGTCTGATGATAATTTGCAAAAATAACTCTTGGACTTGAAAACATGCCGTTATAGGGTGAAAACCCAAACCAGCCCCCAAACGACCCCGTAGGAGGCAGGAACACCTCGCACGGGACCAATGTAACTTGTAGGAACTGACTGCGTAGTCCCGAGTCTCCCGATTTGAGAGTATGACGATAACTTCTAAAAATAACACTTAAACTTAAAAACAAGCCGTTAAAGGGTGAAAACCTAAACCAGCCCCCAAACGGACCCGTAAGAGGCACAAACAGCTCGCATGGGACCAATGTAGTTTGTAGGAACTGGCTGCGTAGTCCCGGGTCTCCCGGTTTGAGAGTGTGATGATAATTTGAAAAAACCACACTTTGACTTGAAAACAAGCCATTAAAGGGTGAAAACCCAAACCAGTCCCTAAACGACCCCGTAGGAGGCACGAACATCTAGAACGGGACCGATGTAACTCGTAGGAACTGATCGCGTAGTCAAAAGTCTCTCGATTTGATAGTATGATGATAATTTGTAAAACTCAACACTTAGTTGAAAACAAGCCGTTAAAGTGTTAAAACACAAACCATCCCCTAAATGACCCCCGTAGGAGGCACGAACCCCTCGTACGGGACCAATGTAACTTATAGGAACTAACCACATAGTCTCGGGTCTCCCGGTTTGAGAGTATGACGATAATTTGCAAAAATAACACTTAGACTTCAAAACAGGTCGTCAAAGGGTGAAAACCCAAACCAGTCCCCAAACGACCCCGTAGGAGGCACAACACCTCGAACGGGACCAATGTAACTTTTAGGAACTGGCCGCGTAGTCCCAGATCTCCGGGTTTGAGAGTATGACGATAATCTTAAAAAATCACACTTTGACTTAAAAACAAGTCGTTAAAGGAAAACCACAACCAGTCACCAAACCACCACGTAGGAGGCACAAACACCTCGCACGGGACCAATGTAACTTGTAGGAACTGACCGCGTAGTCCCGGGTCTCCTAGTTTGAGAGTATGACGTTAATTTGAAAAAATTAACACTTAGACTTAAAAATAAGCCATTAAATGGTGAAAACCCAAACCAGCCCCCAAACGGACTCGTAGGAGGCACGAACACCTCCCACGGGACCAATGTATCTTGTAGGAACTGACCGCGTAGTCCCGGGTTTCTTGGTTTGAGAGTATGACTTAATTTGCAAAAATCAACATTTACACTTAAAAATAAGCTGTTAAAGGGTAAAAACCTAAAACGGCCTCCAAACGGACCCGTAAGAGGCACAAACACCTCGCACGGGACCAATGTAGCTTGTAGGAACTGATCGCGTAGTCCCCGGTCTCCCGATTTGAGAGTATGACGATAATTTGCAAAAATAACTCTTGGACTTGAAATCAGGCCGTTAAAGGGTGAAAACCCAAACCAGCCCCCAAACGACCCCATAGGAGGCACGAACACCTCGCATGGGACCAATGTAACTAGTAGGAACTGACTGCGTAGTCTCGGGTCTCCCGATTTGAGAGTATGACGATAATTTGTAGAAATAACTCTTAGACTTGAAAGCAGGCCGTTAAAGGGTGAAAACCTAAACCAGCCCCCAAACGACCCCGTAGGAGGCACGAACACCTCGTATGGGACCAATGTAACTTTTAGGAACTGACCGCGTAGTCCCGGCTCTCCCGGTTTGAGAGTTCGATGATAATTTGCAAAAATCACACTTAGACTTAAAAACAGGTCGTTAAAGATTGAAAACCCAAACCAGCCCCCAAAACGACCCCGTAGGAGACACGAACACCTCGCAGGGGACCAATGTAACTTGTAGGAACTCATCGCGTAGTCCCGGGTCTCCCGGTTTTAGAGTATGACAATAATTTGCAAAAATAACTCTTAGACTTGAAAAGAGGCCGTTAAAGGGTGAAAACCCAAACCAGCCCCCAAACGACCTTGTAAGACACACGAACACCTCACACGGGACAAATCTAACTTGTAGGAACTGACCGAGTAGTGTCGGGTCTCCCGATTTGAGAGTATGACAATAATTTGAAAAAATAACACAGTTAGACTTCAAAACAGGCCGTTAAAGCATGAAAATCCAAACCAGCTCCCAACCGACCTCGTAGAAGGCACGGACACTTCGAACGGGACCAATGTAACTTGTAGGAACTGTAAGCGTAGTCCCAATTTGAGGGTATGACGATAATTTTAAAAAATCACACTTTGATTTAAAAACAAGCCGTTAAAGGGTGAAAACCCAAACTAGCCAACAAACGACCACGTAGGAGGCAAAAACCCCTCGCACGGGACCAATGTAAGTTGTAGGAACTGACCGCGTAGTCTCGGGTCTCCCGGTTTGAGAGTATGATGATAATTTAGAAAAATCACACTTAGACTTGAAAACAATCCTTTTAAGGGTGAAAACCCAAACAGGCCCCCAAATGACCCCGCAGGAGGTACAAACACCTCGCACGGGACCAATGTAACTTATAGGCCCCGACTGCGTTGTTCCGGGTCGCTCGGTTTGACAGTATGACGATAATTTACAAAAATTAACACTTAGACTTGAAAACAGGTCGTTAAAGGTTGAAAACCCAAACCATCCCCCAAACGACCCCGTAGGAGGCAGGAACACCTCGAACGGGACCAATGTAACTTGTAGGAACTGACCGCGTAGTCCCGGGTCTGTCGGTCTGAGAGTATGACGATAATTGGCAAAAATCAGCACTTACTTGAAAACAAGCCCTTAATGTGTGAAAACTCAAACCAGTCCCCAAACGACCCCGTAGGAGGCACGAACACGTCGCACGGGACCAATGTAACTTGTAGGAACTGAACGCGTAGTCTCGGGTCTCCCGATTTGAGAGTATGATGATAATTTCCAAAAATCAACACTTAAACTTAAAAACAAGTCGTTAAAGGGTGAAAACCTAAACCATCCCCCAAACGAACCCGTAAGAGGCACGAACACCTCGCACAGGACTAATGTAGTTTGTAGGAACTGATCGCGTAGTCCCGGGTCTCCCGGTTTGAGAGTATGATGATTATTTGAAAACTTCACCCTTTGACTTGAAAACAAGTCGTTAAAGGGTGAAAACCAAAACCAGCCCCCAAACGACCCCGTAGGAGGCACGAACACCAAGAACGGGACCGTTGTAACATATAGGAACTGACCGCGTACTCCCGGGTCTCCCGGTTTGAGAGTATGATGATAATTTGCAAAAATTAACACTTACTTGAAAACAAGCCGTTAAAGGGTTAAAACTCAAACCAGCCAACAAACGACCCCCGTTGGAACTAACCGCATAGTCCCGGGTCTCCCGGTTTCAGAGTATGACGATAATTTGAAAAAATAAAACTTAGACTTCAAAATAGGCCATTAAAGGGTGAAAACCCAAACCAATCCCCGAACGACCCCGTAGGAGGCACAACACCTCGAACGGGACCAATGCAACTTTTAGGAACTGACCGCGTAGTCCCAGGTCTCCCGGGTTGAGAGTATGACGATAATTTTAAAAAATAACACTTTAACTTAAAAACAAGTCATTAAAGGGTGAAAACCCAAACCAGCCACCAAACGACCACGTATGAGGCACAAACACCTCGCACGGGACCAATGTAACTTGTAGGAACTGATCGCGTAGTCCCGAGTCTCCCGGTTTGAGAGTATGATGATAATTTGCAAAAAATCACACTTAGACTTGAAAACGGGTCGTTAAAGGTTGAAAACCCAAACCATCCCCCAAACGACACCGTAGGAGGCACGAACACCTCAAACGGGACCGATGTAACTTGTAGGAACTCACCGCGTAGTCTCGAGTCTCTCGGTTCGAGAGTATGACAATAATTTGCAAAAATAACTCTTAGACTCAAAAAAAGGCCGTTAAAGGGTGAAAACCCAAACTTGCACCCAAACGACCCGTAGGAGGCACGAACACCTCGAATGGGACCGATGTAACTTGTAGGAAGTGATCGCGTAGTCCCGGGTCTCCCAGTTTGAGAGTCTGATGATAATTTGCAAAAATAACTCTTGGACTTGAAAACATGCCGTTATAGGGTGAAAACCCAAACCAGCCCCCAAACGACCCCGTAGGAGGCACGAACACCTCGCACGGGACCAATGTAACTTGTAGGAACTGACTGCGTAGTCCCGAGTCTCCCGATTTGAGAGTATGACGATAACTTCCAAAAATCAACACTTAAACTTAAAAACAAGCCGTTAAAGGGTGAAAACCTAAACCAGCCCCCAAACGGACCCGTAAGAGGCACAAACAGCTCGCATGGGACCAATGTAGTTTGTAGGAACTGGCTGCGTAGTCCCGGGTCTCCCGGTTTGAGAGTGTGATGATAATTTGAAAAAACCACACTTTGACTTGAAAACAAGCCATTAAAGGGTGAAAACCCAAACCAGTCCCCAAACGACCCCGTAGGAGGGACGAACATCTAGAACGGGACCGATGTAACTTGTAGGAACTGATCGCGTAGTCCCGGGTCTCTCGATTTGATAGTATGATGATAATTTGTAAAAATCAACACTTAGTTGAAAACAAGCCGTTAAAGGGTTAAAACACAAACCATCCCCTAAACGACCCCCGTAGGAGGCACGAACCCCTCGTACGGGACCAATGTAACTTATAGGAACTAACCACATAGTCTCGGGTCTCCCGGTTTGAGAGTATGACGATAATTTGCAAAAATGACACTTAGACTTCAAAACAGGTCGTCAAAGGGTGAAAACCCAAACCAGTCCCCAAACGACCCCGTAGGAGGCACAACACCTCGAACGGGACCAATGTAACTTTTAGGAACTGGCCGCGTAGTCCCAGATCTCCGGGTTTGAGAGTATGACGATAATCTTAAAAAATCACACTTTGACTTAAAAACAAGTCGTTAAAGGAAAACAACAACCAGTCACCAAACCACCACGTAGGAGGCACAAACTCCTCGCACGGGACCAATGTAACTTGTAGGAACTGACCGCGTAGTCCCGAGTCTCCTAATTTGAGAGTATGACGTTAATTTGCAAAAATTAACACTTAGACTTAAAAATAAGCCATTAAATGGTGAAAACCCAAACCAGCCCCCAAACGGACTCGTAGGAGGCACGAACACCTCCCACGGGACCAATGTATCTTGTAGGAACTGACCGCATAGTCCCGAGTTTCTTGGTTTGAGAGTATGACTATAATTTGCAAAAATTAACATTTAGACTTAAAAATAAGTTGTTAAAGGGTAAAAACCTAAATCGGCCTCCAAACGGACCCGTAAGAGGCACAAACACCTCGCACGAGACCAATGTAGCTTGTAGGAACTGATCGCATAGTCCCGGGTCTCCCGATTTGAGAGTATGACGATAATTTGCAAAAATAACTCTTGGACTTGAAAACAGGCCGTTAAAGGGTGAAAACCCAAACCAGCCCCCAAACGACCCCATAGGAGGCACGAACACCTCGCATGGGACCAATGTAACTAGTAGGAACTGATCGCGTAGTCCCGGGTCTCCCGATTTGAGAGTATGACAATAATTTGTAGAAATAACTCTTAGACTTGAAATTAGGCCGTTAAAGGGTGAAAACCCAAACCAGCCCCCAAACGACCCCGTAGGAGGCACGAACACCTCGTATGGGACCAATGTAACTTTTACGAACTGACCGCGTAGTCCCGGCTCTCCCGATTTGAGAGTTCGATTATAATTTGCAAAAATCACACTTAGACTTAAAAATAGGTCGTTAAAGATTGAAAACCCAAACCAGCCCCCAAAACGACCCCGTAGGAGACACGAACACCTCGCAGGGGACCAATGTAACTTGTAGGAACTCACCGCGTAGTCCCGGGTCTCCCGATTTTAGAGTATGACAATAATTTGCAAAAATAACTCTTAGACTTGAAAAGAGGTCGTTAAAGGGTGAAAACCCAAACCAGCCCCCAAACGACCTTGTAAGACGCACGAACACATCACACGGGACAAATGTAACTTGTAGGAACTGACCGAGTAGTCTCGGGTCTCCCGATTTGAGAGTATGACAATAATTAGAAAAAATAACACAGTTAGACTTCAAAACAGGCCGTTAAAGCATGAAAATCCAAACCAGCTCCCAAACGACCTCGTAGAAGGCACGGACACTTCAAACGGGACCAATGTAACTTGTAGGAACTGCAAGCGTAGTCCCAATTTGAGGGTATGACGATAATTTTAAAAAATCACACTTTGATTTAAAAACAAGCCGTTAAAGGGTGAAAACCCAAACTAGCCAACAAACGACCACGTAGGAGGCAAAAACCCCTCGCACGGGACCAATGTAAGTTGTAGGAACTGACCGCGTAGTCTCGGGTCTCCCGGTTTGAGAGTATGATGATAATTTAGAAAAATCACACTTAGACTTGAAAACAATCCTTTTAAGGGTGAAAACCCAAACAGGCCCCCAAATGACCCCGCAGGAGGTATAAACACCTCGCACGGGACCAATGTAACTTATAGGCCCCGACTGCGTTGTTCCGGGTCGCTCGGTTTGACAGTATGACGATAATTTACAAAAATCAACACTTAGACTTGAAAATAGGTCGTTAAAGGTGGAAAACCCAAACCATCCCCCAAACGACCCCGTAGGAGGCACGAACACCTCGAACGGGACCAATGTAACTTGTAGGAACTGACCGCGTAGTCCCGGGTCTGTCGGTCTGAGAGTATGACGATAATTGGCAAAAATCAGCAGTTACTTGAAAACAAGCCATTAAGTCTGAAAACTCAAACCAGTCCCCAAACGACCCCGTAGGAGGCACGAACACGTCGCACGGGACCAATGTAACTTGTAGGAACTGAACGCGTAGTCTCGGGTCTCCCGATTTGAGAGTATGATGATAATTTCCAAAAATCAACACTTAAACTTAAAAACAAGTCGTTAAAGGGTGAAAACCTAAACCATCCCCCAAACGAACCCGTAAGAGGCACGAACACCTCGCACGGGACCAATGTAGTTTGTAGGAACTGACCGCGTAGTCCCGGGTCTCCCGGTTTGAGAGTATGATGATTATTTGAAAACTTCACCCTTTGACTTGAAAACAAGTCATTAAAGGGTGAAAACCCAAACCAGCCCCCAAACGACCCCGTAGGAGGCACGAACACCAAGAACGGGACCGTTGTAACATATAGGAACTGACCGCGTAGTACCGGGTCTCCCGGTTTGAGAGTATGATGATAATTTGCAAAAATTAACACTTACTTGAAAACAAGCCGTTAAAGGGTTAAAACTCAAACCAGCCAACAAACGACCCCCGTTGGAACTAACCGCGTAGTCCCGGGTCTCCCGGTTTGAGAATATGACGATGATTTGAAAAACTAAAACTTAGACTTCAAAATAGGCCATTAAAGGGTGAAAACCCAAACCAATCCCCGAACGACCCCGTAGGAGGCACAACACCTCGAACGGGACCAATGCAACTTTTAGGAACTGACCGCGTAGTCCCGGGTCTCCCGGGTTGAGAGTATGACGATAATTTTAAAAAATAACACTTTAACTTAAAAACAAGTCATTAAAGGGTGAAAACCCAAACCAGCCACCAAACGACCACGTATGAGGCACAAACACCTCGCACGGGACCAATGTAACTTGTAGGAACTGATCGCGTAGTCCCGAGTCTCTCGGTTTGACAGGATGACGATAATTTGCAAAAATCACACTTAGACTTGAAAACGGGTCGTTAAAGGTTGAAAACCCAAACCATCCCCCAAACGACACCGTAGGAGGCACGAACACCTCGAACGGGACCGATGTAACTTGTAGGAACTCACCGCGTAGTCTCGAGTCTCCCGGTTTGAGAGTATGACAATAATTTACAAAAATAACTCTTAGACTAAAAAAAAGGTCGTTAAAGGGTGAAAACCCAAACTAGCACCCAAACGACCCGTAGGAGGCACGAACACCTCGAATGGTACCGATGTAACTTGTAGGAACTGATCGCGTAGTCCCGGGTCACCCAGTTTGAGAGTCTGATGATAATTTGCAAAAATAACTCTTGGACTTGAAAACATGCCGTTATAGGGTGAAAACCCAAACCAGCCCCCAAACGACCCCATAGGAGGCACGAACACCTCGCACGGGACCAATGTAACTTGTAGGAACTGACTGTGTAGTCCCGAGTCTCCCGATTTGAGAGTATGACGATAACTTCCAAAAATCAACACTTAAACTTAAAAACAAGCCGTTAAAGGGTGAAAACCTAAACCAGCCCCCAAACGGACCCGTAAGAGGCACAAACAGCTCGCATGGGACCAATGTAGTTTGTAGGAACTGGCTGCGTAGTCCCGGGTCTCCCGGTTTGAGAATGTGATGATAATTTGAAAAAATCACACTTTGACTTGAAAACAAGCCATTAAAGGGTGAAAACCCAAACCAGTCCCCAAACGACCCCGTAGGAGGCACGAACATCTAGAACGGGACCGATGTAACTCGTAGGAACTGATCGCGTAGTCCCGGGTCTCTCGATTTGATAGTATGATGATAATTTGTAAAAATCAACACTTAGTTGAAAACAAGCCGTTAAAGGGTTAAAACACAAACCATCCCCTAAACGACCCCCGTAGGAGGCACGAACCCCTCGTACGGGACCAATGTAACTTTTAGGAATTGGCCGCGTAGTCCCAGATCTCCGAGTTTGAGAGTATGACGATAATTTTAAAAAAGCACACTTTGACTTAAAAACAAGTCGTTAAAGGAAAACCACAACCAGTCACCAAACCACCACGTAGGAGGCACAAACACCTCGCACGGGACCAATGTAACTTGTAGGAACTGACCGCGTAGTCTCGGGTCTCCTAGTTTGAGAGTATGACGTTAATTTGCAAAAATTAACACTTAGACTTAAAAATAAGCCATTAAATGGTGAAAACCCAAACCAGCCCCCAAACGGACTCGTAGGAGGCACGAACACCTCCCACGGGACCAATGTATCTTGTAGGTACTGACCGCGTAGTCCCGGGTTTCTTGGTTTGAGAGTATGACTATAATTTGCAAAAATCAATATTTAGACTTAAAAATAAGCTGTTAAAGGGTAAAAACCTAAATCGGCCTCCAAACGGACCCGTAAGAGGCACAAACACCTCGCACGGGACCAATGTAGCTTGTAGGAACTGATCGCGTAGTCCCGGGTCTCCCGATTTGAGAGTATGACGATAATTTGCAAAAATAACTCTTGAACTTGAAAACAGGTCGTTAAAGGGTGAAAACCCAAACCAGCCCCCAAACGACCCCATAGGAGGCACGAACACCTCGCATGGGACCAATGTAACTAGTAGGAACTGACCGCGTAGTCCCGGGTCTCCCGATTTGAGAGTATGACGATAATTTGCATAAATAACTCTTAGACTTGAAAGCAGGCCATTAAAGGGTGAAAACCCAAACCAGCCCCCAAACGACCCTGTAGGAGGCACGAACACCTCGTATGGGACCAATGTAACTTGTAGGAACTGACCGCGTAGTCCCGGCTCTCCCGGTTTGAGAGTATGATGATAATTTGCAAAAATCACACTTAGACTTAAAAACAGGTCGTTAAAGATTGAAAACCCAAACCAGCCCCCAAAACGACCCCGTAGGAGACACGAACACCTCGTAGGGGACCAATGTAACTTGTAGGAACTCACCGCGTAGACCCGGGTCTCCCAATTTTAGAGTATGACAATAATTTGCTAAAATAACTCTTAGACTTGAAAATAGGCCGTTAAAGGGTGAAAACCCAAACCAACCCCCAAACGACCCCATAGGAGGCACGAACACCTCGCATGGGACCAATGTAACTAATAGGAACTGACCGCGTAGTCCCGGGTCTTCTGATTTGAGAGTATGATGATAATTTGTAGAAATAACTCTTACACTTGAAAGCAGGCCGTTAAAGGGTGAAAACCCAAACCAGCCCCCAAACGACCCCGTAGGAGGCACGAACAACTCGTATGGGACCAATGTAACTTTTAGGAACTGACCGCGTAGTCCCGGCTCTCCCGGTTTGAGAGTTCGATGCTAATTTGCAAAAATCACACTTATACTTAAAAACAGGTCGTTAAAGATTGAAAACCCAAACCAGCCCCCAAAACGACCCCGTAGGAGACACGAACACCTCGCAGGGGACCAATGTAACTTGTAGGAACTCATCGCGTAGTCCCGGGTCTCCCGGTTTTAGAGTATGATAATAATTTGCAAAAATAACTCTTAGACTTAAAAACAAGCCGTTAAAGGATGAAAACCCAAACCAGCCCCCAAACGACCTTGTAAGATGCACGAACACCTCACACGGGACAAATGTAACTTGTAGGAACTGACCGAGTAGTCTTGGGTCTCCCGATTTGAGAGTTTGACAATAATTTGAAAAAATAACACAGTTAGACTTCAAAACAGGCCGTTAAAGCATAAAAATCCAAACCAGCTCCCAAACGACCTCGTAGAAGGCACGAACACTTCGAACGGGACCAATGTAACTTGTAGGAACTGATCGCGTAGTCCCGATTTGAGGGTATGACGATAATTTTAAAAAATCACACTTTGATTTAAAAACAAGCCGTTAAAGGGTGAAAACCCAAACTAGCCAACAAACGACCACGTAGGAGGCAAAAACCCCTCGCACGGGACCAATGTAAGTTGTAGGAACTGACCGCGTAGTCTCGGGTCTCCCGGTTTGAGAGTATGATGATAATTTAGAAAAATCGCACTTAGACTTGAAAATAATCCTTTTAAGGGTGAAAACCCAAATAGGCCCCCAAATGACCCCGCAGGAGGTACAAACACCTCGCACGAGACCAATGTAACTTATAGGCCCCGACTGCGTTGTTCCGGGTCGCTCGGTTTGACAGTATGACGATAATTTACAAAAATCAACACTTAGACTTGAAAACAGGTCGTTAAAGGTTGAAAACCGAAACCATCCCCCAAACGACCCCGTAGGAGGCACGAACACCTCGAACGAGACCAATGTAACTTGTAGGAACTGACCGCGTAGTCCCGGGTCTGTCGGTCTGAGAGTATGACGATAATTGGCAAAAATCAGCACTTACTTGAAAATAAGCCATTAAAGTGTGAAAACTCAAACCAGTCCCCAAACGACCCCGTAGGAGGCACGAACACGTCGCACGGGACCAATGTAACTTGTAGGAACTGAACGCGTAGTCTCTGGTCTCCCGATTTGAGAGTATGATGATAATTTCCAAAAATCAACACTTAAACTTAAAAACAAGTCGTTAAAGGGTGAAAACCTAAACCATCCCCCAAACGAACCCGTAAGAGGCACGAACACCTCGCACGGGACCAATGTAGTTTGTAGGAACTGACCGCGTAGTCCCGGGTCTCCCGGTTTGAGAGTATGATGATTATTTGAAAACTTCACCCTTTGACTTGAAAACAAGTCGTTAAAGGGTGAAAACCCAAACCAGCCCCCAAACGACCCCGTAGGAGGCACGAACACCAAGAACGGGACCGTTGTAACATATAGGAACTGACCGCGTAGTCCCGGGTCTCCCGGTTTGAGAGTATGATGATAATTTGCAAAAATTAACACTTACTTGAAAACAAGCCGTTAAAGGGTTAAAACTCAAACCAGCCAACAAACGACCCCCGTTGGAACTAACCGCATAGTCCCGGGTCTCCCGATTTGAGAGTATGACGATAATTTGAAAAAATAAAACTTAGACTTCAAAATAGGCCATTAAAGGGTGAAAAAACAAACCAATCCCCGAACGACCCCGTAGGAGGCACAACACCTCGAACGGGACCAATGCAACTTTTAGGAACTGACCGCGTAGTCCCGGGTCTCCCGGGTTGAGAGTATGACGATAATTTTAAAAAATAACACTTTAACTAAAAAACAAGTCATTAAAGGGTGAAAACCCAAACCAGCCACCAAATGACCACGTATGAGGCACAAACACCTCGCACGGGACCAATGTAACTTGTAGGAACTGACCGCGTAGTCCTGGGTCTCCTGTTTGAGTGTATGGCGATAATTTGCAAAAATCACACTTAGACTTGAAAATAGACCGTTAAAGAGTGAAAACCCAAACCACCCCCCAGACGACCCCGTAGGAGGCACAAACACCTCGCACGGGACCAATGTAACTTGTAGGAACTGATCGCGTAGTTCCGGGTCTCCCGGTTTGAGAGTATGATGATAATTTGCAAATATCACACTTAGACTGAAAAACATGTCGTTAATGGTTGAAAACCCAAACCAGTCCCCAAACGACCCCATAGGAGACACGAACACCTTGCACGGGACCAATGTAACTTGTAGGAACTCCCCGTGTCGTCCCGGGTCTCCCGGTCTGAGAGTATGATAATAATTTGCAAAAATAACTCATAGACTTGAAAACAGGCCATTAAAGGGTGAAAACCTAAACTAGCCCCCAAACGACCATGTAGGAGGCACGAACACCTCGCACGGGACCAATATAACTTATAGGAAATTACAGCATAGTCTCGGGTCTCCCGATTGGAGAGTATGATGATAATTTACAAAAATAACACAGTTAGACTTCAAAACAGGCCGTTAAAGGGTGAAAACCCAAACCAGCTCCCAAACGACCCCGTAGAAGGCATGAACACTTCGAACGGGACAGATGTAACTCATAGGAACTGATCGCGTAGTCCCGATTTGAGAGTATGATGATAATTTTCAAAAATCACACTTTGATTTAAAAACAAGCCGTTAAAGGGTGAAAACCCAAACTAGCCAACAAACGACCACATAGGAGGCAAAAACACCTTGCACGGGACCAATGTAACTTGTAGGAAGTGATCGCGTAGTCCCGGGTCTCTCGGTTTGAGAGTATGACGATAATTTGCAAAAATCACACTTAGACTTGAAAACGGGTCGTTAAAGGTTGAAAACCCAAACCATCCCCCAAACGACACCGTAGGAGGCACGAACACCTCGAACTGGACCGATGTAACTTGTAGGAACTCACCGCGTAGTCTCGAGTCTCCCAGTTTGAGAGTATGACAATAATTTGCAAAAATAACTCTTAGACTCAAAAAAAGGCCGTTAAAGGGTGAAAAACCAAACTAGCACCCAAACGACCCGTAGGAGGCACGAACACCTCTAATGGGACCGATGTAACTTGTAGGAACTGATCGCGTAGTCCCGGGTCTCCCAGTTTGAGAGTCTGATGATAATTTGCAAAAATAAATCTTGGACTTGAAAACATGCCGTTATAGGGTGAAAAACCCAAACCAGCCCCCAAACGACCCGTAGGAGGCACGAACACCTCGCACGGGACCAATGTAACTTGTAGGAACTGACTGCGTAGTCCCGAGTCTCCCGATTTTAGAGTATGACGATAACTTCCAAAAATCAACACTTAAACTTAAAGACAAGCGTTAAAGGGTGAAACCTAAACCAGCCCCCAAACGGACCCGTAAGAGGCACAAACAGCTCGCATGGGACCAATGTAGTTTCTAGGATCTGGCTGCGTAGTCCCGGGTCTCCCGGTTTGAGAGTGTGATGATAATTTGAAAAAACCACACTTTGACTTGAAAACAAGCCATTAAAGGGTGAAAACCCAAACCAGTCCCCAAACGACCCCGTAGGAGGCACGAACATCTAGAACGGGACCGATGTAACTCGTAGGAACTGATCGCGTAGTCCCGGGTCTCTCGATTTGATAGTATGACGATAATTTGTAAAAATCAACACTGAGTTGAAAACAAGGCGTATAAGGGTTAAAACACAAACCATCCCCTAAACGACCCCCGTAGGAGGCACGAACCCCTCGTACGGGACCAATGTAACTTATAGGAACTAACCACATAGTCTCGGGTCTCCCGGTTTGAGAGTATGACGATAATTTGCAAAATGACACTTAGACTTCAAAACAGGTCGTCAAAGGGTGAAAACCCAAATCAGTCCCCAAACGACCCCGTAGGAGGCCACAACACCTCGAACGGGACCAATGTAACTTTTATGAACTGGTCGCGTAGTCCCTGATCTCCGGGTTTGAGAGTAAGACGATAATCTTAAAAAATCACACTTTGACTTAAAAACAAGTCGTTAAAGGAAAACCACAACCAGTCACCAAACCACCACGTAGGAGGCACAAACACCTTGCACGGGACCAATGTAACTTATAGGAACTGACCGCATAGTCCCGGGTCTCCTAGTTTGAGAGTATGACGTTAATTTGCAAAAATTAACACTTAGACTTAAAAATAACCCATTAAATGGTGAAAACCCAAACTAGCCCCCAAACGGACTCGTAGGAGGCACGAACACCTCCCACGGGACCAATGTATCTTGTAGGAACTGACCGCGTAGTCCCGGGTTTCTTGGTTTGAGAGTATGACTATAATTTGTAAAAATCAACATTTAGACTTAAAAATAAGCCGTTAAAGGGTAAAAACCTAAATCGGCCTCCAAACGGACCCGTAAGAGGCACAAACACCTCACACGGGACCAATGTAGCTTGTAGGAACTGGTCGCGTAGTCCCGGGTCTCCCGATTTGAGAGTATGACGATAATTTCCAAAAATAACTCTTGGACTTGAAAACAGGCCATTAAAGGGTGAAAACCCAAACCAGCCCCCAAACAACCCCATAGGAGGCACGAACACCTCGCATGGGACCAATGTAACTAGTAGGAACTGACCGCGTAGTCCCGGGTCTCCCGATTTGAGAGTATGACGATATTTTGCAAAAATAACTCTTAGACTTGAAAGCAGGCCGTTAAAGGGTGAAAACCCAAACCAGCCCCCAAACGACCCCGTAGGAGGCACGAACACCTCGTATGGGACCAATGTAACTTGTAGGAACTGACCGCGTAGTCCCGGCTCTCCCGGTTAGAGAGTATGATGATAATTTGCAAAAATCACACTTAGACTTAAAAACAGGTCGTTAAAGATTGAAAACCCAAACCAGCCGCCAAAACGACCCGGTAGGAGACACGAACACCTCACAGGGGACCAATGTAACTTTTAGGAACTCACCGCGTAGTCCCGGGTCTCCCGGTTTTAGAGTATGACGATAATTTGCAAAAATAACTCTTAGACTTGAAAACAGGCTGTTAAAGGGTGAAAACCCAAACCAGGCCCCAAACGACGTTGTAAGACGCACGAACACCTCACACGGGACCAATGTAACTTGTAGGAACTGACCGAGTAGTCTCGGGTCTCCCGATTTGAGAGTATGACAATAATTTGAAAAAATAACACAGTTAGACTTCAAAACAGGCCGTTAAAGCATGAAAATCCAAACCAGCTCCCAAACAACCTCGTAGAAGGCACGAACACTTCGAACGGGACCAATGTAACTTGTAGGAACTGGTCGCATAGTCCCGATTTGAGGGTATGACGATAATTTTAAAAAATCACACTTTGATTTAAAAACAAGCCGTTAAATGGTGAAAACCCAAACTAGCCAACAAACGACCACGTAGGAGGCAAAAACCCCTCGCACGGGACCAATGTAAGTTGTAGGAACTGACCGCGTAGTCTTGGGTCTCCTGGTTTGAGAGTATGATGATAATTTAGAAAAATCACACTTAGACTTGAAAACAATCCATTTAAGGGTGAAAACCCAAACAGGCCCCCAAATGACCCTGCAGGAGGTACAAACACCTCGCACGGGACCAATGTAACTTATAGGCCCCGACTGCGTTGTTCCGGGTCTCTCGGTTTGACAGTATGACGATAATTTACAAAAATCAACACTTACACTTGAAAACAGGTCGTTAAAGGTTGAAAACCGAAACCATCCCCCAAACGACCCCGTAGGAGGCACGAACACCTCGAACGAGACCAATGTAACTTGTAGGAACTGACCGCGTAGTCCCGGGTCTGTCGGTGTGAGAGTATGACGATAATTGGCAAAAATCAGCACTTACTTGAAAACAAGCCGTTAAAGTGTGAAAACTCAAACCAGTCCCCAAACGACCCCGTAGGAGGCACGAACACGTCGCACGGGACCAATGTAACTTGTAGGAACTGAACGCGTAGTCTCGTGTCTCCCGATTTGAGAGTATGACGATAATTTGTAAAAATCAGACTTAAACTTGAAAACAGGGCGATAAAGTGTGAAAACACAAACCAGCCTCCAAACGATCCCGTAGGAGGCACGAACATCTCGCACGGGACAAATGTAACTTGTAGGAACTGACCGCTTCATCTCGGGTCTCTCAATTTTAGAGTATGAAGATAATTTCCAAAAATTAACACTTAGACTTAAAAATAAGTCGTTAAAGGTTCGAAAAATAAACCAGCCCCCAAACGGACCCGTGAGAGGCACGAACACCTCGCACGGGACCAATGTAGTTTGTAGGAACTGACCGCTTAGTCCCGGGTCTCCCGATTTGAGAGTATGATGATAATTTGCAAAAATCACACTTTCACTTGAAAATAAGCCATTAGAGGGTGAAAATCCAAACCAGCCCCCAAACGACCCCGTAAGAGGCACGAACACCTAGAACAGGACCGATGTAACTTGTAAGAGTTGATCGTATAGTCCCGGGTCTCCCGGTTTAAGTGTATGACAATAATTTGTAAAAATCAACAATTACTTGAAAATAATCCGTTAAAGGGTTAAAACTCAAACCAGCCCCCAAACGACCTCATAGGAGGCACGAACCCCTCGCACGGGACCAATGTAACTAATAGGAACTGATCGCATAGTCCCGGGTCTCCCGGTTTAAGAGTATGACGATAATTTCAAAAAATAACACTTAGACTTCAAAACAGGCCATTAAAGGGTGAAAACCCATACCATCCCCCAAACGACCCCGTAGGAGGCACGAACACCTCGCAGGGGACCAATGTAACTTGTAGGAACTGACCGCGTAGTCCCGGGTCATTCGAATTGAGAGTATGATGATAATTTGCAAAAATCAATAGTTTGACTTAGAAATAAGATGTTAAAGTGTGAAAACCCAAACCAGCCCCCAAACCGACCTATAGGAGGCACGGACACCACCCACGGGACCAATGTATCTTATAGGAACTGACCGCGTAGTCCCGAGTTTCTCGGTTTGCGAGTATGATGATAATTTGCAAAAATCAACACTTAGACTTAAAAATAAGTCGTAAAAGGGTGAAAACCTTAACCGTCACCCAAACGGACCCGTTAGAGGCACGAACACCTCGCACGGGACCAATGTAGCATGTAGGAACTGATCGCGTAGTCCCGAGTCTCCCGATTTGAGAGTATGATGATAATTTGCAAAAAATAATCTTAGACGTGAAAACAGACCGTTAAAGGAAAACCGAAATCAGCCCCCAAACGACCCCTTAGGAGGCACTAACACCTCGCACGGGACCAATGTTACTTGTAGGAACTGATCGCGTAGTCTCGGGTCTCTCGGTTTGAGTGTACGATGATAATTTGCAAAAATCACACTTAGACTTGAAAACTGACAGTTAAAGGGTGAAAACCCAAACCAGCCCCCAAACGACCCCGTAAGAGGCACGAACACCTCGCACGGGTCCAATGTAACTAGTTGGAACTGACCGCATCGTACCGGGTCTCCCAATTTGAGAGTATGACGATAATTTCAAAAAATTAACACTTAGACTTAAAAACAAGCTGTTAAAGGGTGAAAACCTAAACCAGCCCCCAATCGACACCTAAGAGGCACGAACACCTCGCATGGGACCAATGTAGTTTGTAGTAACTGACCGCGTAGTCCCGGGTCTCCCGGTTTGAGAGTATGATGATAATTTGCAAAAATCACACTTTGACTTGAAAACAAGCCGATAGAGGGTGAAAACCCAAATTAGCCCCCAAATAATCCCGTAGGAGGCACGAACACCAAGAACGGGACCGATGTAATTTGTAGGAACTGACCGCATAGTCCCGGGTCTCCTGGTTTGAGTGTATTACGATAATTTGCAAAAATCAATAATTACTTGAAAACAAGCCGTTAAAGGGTTAAAACTCAAACCGGCCCCCAAACGACCCCGTAGGAGGCACAAATCCCTCGCACTGGACCAATGTAATATATAGGAAATGACCGCATAGTCCCGGGTCTCCCGATTTGAGAGTATGACAATAATTTGCAAAAATAACACTTTGACTTCAAAACAAGCCGTTAAACGGTGAAAACCCAAACTATCCCCCAAACGACCCCGTAGGAGGCACGAACACCTCGAACAGGACCATTGTAACTTGTAGGAACTGAACGCATAGTCCCGGGTCTCCCGGTTTGAGAGTATGACGATAATTTTAAAAAATCACACTTTGACTCAAAAACAAGCCGTTAATGGGTGAAAACCCAAACCAGCTTCCAAACGACCACGTAGGA
This sequence comes from Sambucus nigra, assembly GCA_949130495.1. Classification (NCBI taxonomy): domain Eukaryota; kingdom Viridiplantae; phylum Streptophyta; class Magnoliopsida; order Dipsacales; family Adoxaceae; genus Sambucus; species Sambucus nigra. Next base: position 229,347,066 of record OX422219.1, read on the forward strand.
GGCACAAACACCTCGCATGGGACCAATGTAACTTGTAGGAACTGACCGCATAGTCATTGTCTCTTGGTGTGAGAGTATGATGATAATTTGCAAAAATCAACACTTAGACTTAAAAACAAGCCATTAAATGGTGAAAACCCAAACCAGTCTCCAAACGGACCCATAGGAGGCACGAACACCTCCCACGGGACCAATGTAGCTTGTAGGAACTGACCGCGTAGTCCCGAGTTTCCCGGTTTTAGAGTATGACGATAATTTACAAAATTCAACACTTAGACTTAAAAATAAGCCATTAAAGAGTGAAAACCTAAACCGGCCCCAAAACGGACCCGTAAGAGGCACAAACACCTCGCACGGGACCAATGTAGCTTGTACGAACTGATCGAGTAGTCCCGAGACTCCCGATTTTAGAGAATGACGATAATTTGCAAAAATAACTCTTAGACTTTAAACATACCGTTAACGGGTGAAAACCTGAACCAGCCCCCAAACGACCCCGTAGGAGGCACGAACACCTCGCACGGGACCAATATAACTAGTAGGAACTGACCGCATAGTCCCGAGTCTCCCGGTTTGAGAGTATGCCGATAATTTGGAAAAATAACTGTGGGACTTGAAAACAGACCGTTAAATGGTGAAAACCCAAACAAGCCTCCGAACGACCCAGTAGGAGGAACGGACACCTCGAAGGGGACCAATGTAACTTGTAGGAACTGACCGCGTAGTCCCAGGACCCCCGATTTGAGAGTATGGCGATAATTTTAAAAAATCACACTTTGACTTAAAAAGAAGCCGTTAAAGGGTGAAAACCCAAACCAGACACCAAACGACCACGAAGGAGGCACAAACACCTCACACGGGACCAATGTAACTTGTAGGAACTGACCGCGTAGTCCCGGGTCTCCCAATTTAAGAGTATGACTATAATTTGCAAAAATACACTTAGACTTGAAAATAGGCCGGTAAAGGGTGAAAACCCAAACCAGCCCCCGAACGACCCCGTAGGAGGCACAAACACCTCGCACGGGACCAAAGTAACATTTAGGAACTGACCGCGTAGTCCCGGGTCGCCCGGTTTGAGAGTATGACGATAATTTGCAAAAATCAACACTTACCTAGAAATAAGCCATAAAAGGGTGAAAACCCAAACTAGCCCCTAAACGGACCCGTAGGAGGCACGGACACCTCCCAGGGACCAATGTATCTTGTAGGAGCTGACCGCGTAATCCTGAGTTTCCCGATTTGATAGTATGACAATAATTTCCCAAAATCAACACTTAGACTTAAAAATAAGTCATTAAAGGGTGAAAACCTAAACCAACCCCCAAACGGACCCGTAAGAGGCACAGACACCTCGTACGGGACCATTATAGCTTGTAGTAACTGATCGCGTAGTCCCGAGTCTCCCAGTTTGAAACTATGATGATAATTTGGAGAAATAATTCTTAGAATTGAAAACATGCCGTTAAAGGGTGAAAACCTAAACCAGTCCACAAACGACCCCGTAGGAGGCACGAACACCTCGCACGGGACCAATGTAACTTATAGGAACTAACCGCGTAGTCCCGTGTCTCCCGATTTGAGAGTATGATGATAATTTGCAAAAATCACACTTAGACTTGTAAAGAGGTCGTTAAAGGTTAAAAACCCACACCAACCCGTAAACGACCCCGTAGGTGGCACGAACACCTCGCACGAGACTAATGTAACTTATAGGAACTCATCTTAAAGTCCCGGGTCTCCCAGTTTGAGAGTATGATGATAATTTGCCAAATTAACTCTTAGACTTGAACACATGCCGTTAAAGGGATAAAACCCAAACTAGCCCCCAAACGACCCCGTAGGAGGCACGAAACCTCGCACGGGATCAATATAACTTGTAGGAACTGACCGCTTAGTCCCGAGTCTCCCGATTTCAGAGTATGACAATAATTTGCAAAAATAACACTTAGACTTCAAAACAGGCCGTTAAAGGGTGAAAACCCAAACCAGCTCCCGAACGACCCCGTAGGAGGCACGAACACATCAAACGGGACCAATGTAACCTGTAGGAACTGATCGCGTGGTCCCGAGTCTCCCGATTTGAGAGTATGATGATAATTTTTAAAAATCACACTTTGACATAAAAACAAGCCGTTAAAGGGTGAAAACCTAAACCAGCCACCAAACAACCACGTAGGAGGCACAAACACCTCACACGGGACCAATGTAACTTGTAGGAACTGACCGCATAATCCCGGGTCTCCCAATTTGAGAGTATGACGATAATTTGAAAAATCACAGTTAGACTTGAAAACATGCCGTTGAAGGGTGAAAACCCAAACCAGCCCCCAAACGACCCCATAGGAGGCACGAACACCTCGCACGGGACCAATGTAACTTATAGGAACTGATCGCGTAGTCCCGAGTCTCCCGATTTGAGAGTATGACAATAATTTCCAAAAATCAACACTTAGACTTAAAGACAAGTCGTTAAAGGGTGAAAACCTAAACCAACCCCCAAACGAACCCGTAAGAGGCACGAACACCTCGCACGGTACCAATGTAGTTTATAGGAACTGATCACATAGTCCCAGGTATCCTGATTTGAGAGTATGACGATAATTTGCAAAAATCACACTTTGACTGGAAAACAAGTCGTTAAAGGGTGAAAACCCAAACCATCCCCCAAACGAACCCGTAGGAGGCACGAACACCTAGAACGGGACCGATGTAACTTGTAGGAACATATCACATAGTCCCAGGTCTCCCGGTTTGAGAGTATGACGATAATTTGCAAAAATAACAATTAGACTTCAAAACAGGCCGTTAAAGGGTTAAAACTCAAACTACCCCCCAAACGACCCCCGTAGGAGGCACGGACCCCTCGCACGGGACAAATGTAACATGTAGGAACTGACCGCATAGTCCCGGGTCTCCCGGTTTGAGAGTATGACGATAATTTGCAAAAATAACACTTAGACTTCAAAACAGGCCGTTAAAGGCTGAAAACCCAAACCAGCCCCGAAACGACCCCGTAGGAGGCACAACACCTCGAACGGAACCAATGTAACTTTTAGGAACTGACTGCGTCGTCCCGGGTCTCCCGGTTTGAGAGTATGACGATAATTTTAAAAAATCACACTTTGACTTAAAAACAAGTCATTAAAGGGTGAAAACCCAAACCCCCCACCAAACGACCACGTAGGAGGCACAAACACCTCGCACGGGACCAATGTACCTTGTAGGAACTGACCGCGTATTCTCGGGTCTTCCGATTTGAGAGTATGACGATAATTTGCAAAAATACACTTAGACTTGAAAACAGGTCGTTAAAGGGTGAAAACCCAAACCAGCCCCCGAACGACCCCGTAGGAGTCACAAACACCTCGCACGGGACCAATGTAATGTTTAGGAACTGACCGCGTAGTCCCGGGTCACCCAGTTTGAGAGTATGATGATAATTTGCAAAAATCAACACTTACTTAGAAACAAGCCGTTAAAGGGTGAAAACCTAAACCAGCCCCCATACGGACCCGTAGGAGGTACGAACACCTCCCACGGGACCAATGTATCTTGGTGGAACTAATCGCGTAGTCCCGAGTTTCCCGGTTTGAGAGTATGACTATAATTTGCAAAAATCAACACTTAGACTTAAAAATAAGCCGTTAAAGAGTGAAAACCTAAACCGGCCCCCAAACAGACTCGTTAGAGGCACAAACACCTCGCACGGGACCAATGTATCTGGTAGGAACGAATCGCGTAGTCCCAGGTCTCCCGGTTTGAGAGTATGATGATAATTTGCAAAAATAACTCTTAGACTTAAAAACAGGCCATAAAAGGGTGAAAACCTAAACCAGCCCCCAAACGACCCTGTGAGAGGCACGGGCACCTCACATGGGACCAATGTAACTAGTAGCAACTGACCGCGTATTCCCGGGTCTGGCGGTTTGAGAGTATGACGCTAATTTGCAAAAATAACTCTTAGACTTGAAAACAGGCCGTTAAAGGGTGAAAACACAAACTAGCCAACAAACGACCATGTAGGAGGCAAAAACCCCTCGCACGGGACCAATGTAACTTGTAGGAACTTACCGCGTATTCCTGGGTCTCCCAGTTTGAGAGTATGATGATAATTTTAAAAAATCACACTTTAAAAACAAGCCATTAAAGGGTGAAAACCCAAACCAGCCACCAAACGACCACGTAGGAGGCACAAACACCTCGCACGGGACCAATGTAACTTGTAGGAACTGACCGCGTAGTCCCGGGTCTCCAGATTTGAGAGTATGACGATAATTTGCAAAAATACACTTAGACTTGAAAACAGGTCGTTAAAGGGTGAAATCCCAAACCAGCCGCGAACGACCCTGTAGGAGTCACAAACACCTCGCACGGGACCAATTTAACTTTTAGGAACTGATCGCGTAGTCCCGGGTCACCCGGTTTGAGAGTATGACAATAATTTGCAAAAATCAACACTTACTTAGAAACTAGCCGTTAAAGGGTGAAAACCCAAACCAGCCCCTAAACGGACCCGTAGGAGGTACGAACACCTCCCACGGGACTAATGTATCTTATAGGAACTGACCGTGTAGTCCCGAGTTTCCCGGTTTGAGAGTATGACTATAATTTGCAAAAATCAACACTTAGACTTAAAAATAAGCCGTTAAAGGGTGAAAACCTAAACTGGCCCCCAAACGGACCCGTTAGAGGCACAAACACCTCGCACGGGACCAATGTATCTGGTAGGAACTGATCGCGTAGTCCTGGATCTCCCGGTTTGAGAGTATGACTATAGTTTGCAAAAATAACTCTTAGACTTGAAAACAGGCCATAAAAGGGTGAAAACCTAAACCAGCCCCCAAACGACCCCGTAAGAGGCACGAACACCTCGCATGGGACCAATGCAACTAGTAGCAACTGACCACGTATTCCCGGGTCTGCCAGTTTGAGAGTATGATGCTAATTTGTAAGAATAACTCTTAGACTTGAAAATAGGCCGTTAAAGGGTGAAAACCCAAACTAGCCAACAAATGACCACATAGGAGGCAAAAACCCCTCGCACGGGACTAATGTAACTTGCAGGAACTGACCGCGTAGTCTCGGGTCTCCCAGTTTGAGAGTATGATGATAATTTGGAAAAATCACACTCAGACTTGAAAACAGGTCGTCTAAGGGTGAAAACCCAAACAGGCCCCCAAATGACCCCGCAGGAGGCACAAACACCTCGCACGGGACCAAGGTAACTTATAGGCCCTGACTGCGTAGGCCCGGGTCGCTCGGTTTGAGAGTATGACGATAATTTGCAAAAATCAACACTTAGACTTGAAAAGAGGTCGTTAATGGGTGAAAATCCAAACCATCCCCCAAACGACCCCGTAGGAGGCACGAACACCTCGAACGGGACCAATGTAACTTGTAGGAACTGACCGCGTAGTCCCGGGTCCTCCGGTTTGAGAGTATGATGATAATTGGTAAAAATCAACACTTACTTGAAAACAAGCCGTTAAAGTGTGAAAACTCAAACCAACCCCCAAACGACCCCGTAGGAGGCAAGAACACCTCGCACAGGACCAATGTAACTTGTATGAACTGACCGCGTAGTCTCGTGGCTCCCGATTTGAGAGTATGATGACAATTTGCAAAAATCAGACTGAGACTTGAAAACAGGGCGTTAAAGGGTGAAAACCCAAACCAGCCCCAAAACGATCCCGGAGGAGGCACGAACACCTCGCACGGGACCAATGTAACTTATAGGAACTGACCGCGTCATCTCGGGTCTTCCGATTTGAGAGTATGACGATAATTTCCAAAAATCAACACTTAGACTTAAAAACAAGTCGTTAAAAGTTGAAAAAATAAACCAGCCCCCAAACGGACCCGTAAGAGGCACGGACACCTCGCACGGGACCAATGTAGTTTGTAGGAACTGACCGCTTAGTCCCGGGTCTCCCAATTTGAGATTATGACGCTAATTTGCAAAAATCATACTTTCACTTGAAAATAAGCCGTTAGAGGGTGAAAATCAAAACCAGCTCCCAAACGACCCCGTAGGAGGCACGAACACCTAGAACGGGACCGATGTAACTTGTAGGAGCTGACCGCGTAGTCCCGGGTCTCCCGGTTTGAGAGTATAACAATAATTTGCAAAAATCAACAACTACTTGAAAACAAGCCGTTAAAGGGTTAAAACTCAAACCAGCCCCCAAACGACCCCGTAGGAGGCACGAACCCCTCGCACAGGACCAATGTAACTTGTAGGAACTGATCGCATAGTCCCGGGTCTCCCGGTTTGAGAGTATGCTGATAATTAGAAAAAATCATAGTTAGACTTCAAAACAGGCCCTTTAAGGGTGAAAACCCAAACCAACGCCCAAACGACCCCATAGGAGGCACAAACACCTCGCACGGGACCAATGTAACTTGTAGGAACTACTCGCGTACACCCGAGTCTCCCGATTTGAGAGTATGATGATAATTTCCAAAAATCAACACTTAGACTTAAAAACAAGTCGTTAAAGTAACTACAAACTACATTGGTCCCGTACGAGGTGTTCGTGCCTCTTACGGGTCCGTTTGAGGGTTGGTTTAGGTTTTCACCCTTTAACGACCTGTTTTTAAGTCTAAGTGTTGATTTTTGGAAATTATCATCATACTCTCAAATCGGGAGACTCGGGACTATGCGATCAGTTCCTACAAGTTACATTTGTCCCGTGCGAGGTGTTCGTACCTCCTATGGGGTCGTTTGGGGGTTGGTTTGGGTTTTCACCCTTAAACGGCCTGTTTTCAAGTCTAACTGTGATTTTTTCAAATTATCGTCATACTCTCAAACCGGGAGGCCCAGGACTATGCGGTCAGTTCCTACATGTTACATTGGTCCCATTCGACGTGTTCGTGCCTCCTACCGGGTCGTTTGGGAGCTGGTTTGGGTTTTCACACTTTAACGGCCTGTTTTGAAGTCTAAGTGTTATTTTTGCAAATTATTTTCATACTCTCAACTCGGGAGACTCGGGACTATGCGGTCAGTTCCTACAAGTTACATTGGTCCCGTGCGAGGTGTTCGTGCCTCCTACGGGGTCGTTTGGGGGCTTGTTTTTGTTTTCACCCTTTAACGGCCTGTTTTCATGTCTAAGAGTTTATTTTGAAAATTATCATCATACTCTCAAATCGGGAGACCCGGGACTTTATGGTGAGTTCCTAAAAGTTACATTGGTCTCGTGCGAGGTGTTCGTGCCACCTACGGGGTCGTTTGGGGGTTGGTGTGGGGTTTTAACCTTTAACGACCTCTTTTCAAGTCTAAGTGTGATTTTTACAAATTATCATCATACTCTCAAACCGGGAGACACGTGACTACGCGGTTAGTTCCTATAAGTTACATTGGTCCCGTGCGAGGTGTTCGTGCCTCCTACGGGGTCGTTTGGGGGCTGGTTTAGGTTTTCACCCTTTAACGACCTGTTTTTAAGTCTAAGAGTTTTTTTGCAAATTATCGTCATACTCTCAAACCGGGAGACCCGGGACTACGTGATCAGTTACTACAAGCTACATTGGTCCCCCGCGAGGTGTTTGTGCCTCTTACGGGTCCGTTTGGGTGTCGGTTTAGGTTTTCACCCTTTAACGGCTTATGTTTAAGTCTAAGTGTTGATTTTTGGAAATTATTGTCATACTCTCAAATCGGGAAACTCAGGACTACGCGGCCAGTTCCTACAAGATACATTGGTCCCGTGGGAGGTGTTCGTGCCTACTACAGGTCCGTTTAGGGGCTGGTTTGGGTTTTCACCCTTTAACGGCTTATTTCTAGGTAAGTGTTGATTTTTGCAAATTATCGTCATACTCTCAAACCGGGCGAACCGAGACTACGCGATCAGTTCCTAAATATTACATTGGTCCCGTGCGAGGTGTTTGTGCCTCCTACGGGGTCGTTCGGGCGCTGGTTTGGGTTTTCACCCTTTGCTGGCCTATTTTCAAGTCTAAGTGTATTTTTGCAAATTATAGTCATACTCTCAAATAGGGAGACCCGGAACTACGCCGTCAGTTCCTACAAGTTACATTGGTCATGTGCGAGGTGTTTGTGCCTCCAACGTGGTCGTTTGGTGGCTGGTTTGGGTTTTCACCCTTTAGCGGCTTGTTTTTAAGTCAAAGTGTGATTTTTTAAAATTATCGTCATACTCTCAAATCGGGGGACCCGGGACTACCCGGTCAGTTCCTACAAGTTACATTGGTCCCCTTCGAGGTGTCCGTGCCTCCTACGGGGTCGTTTGGGGGCTGGTTTGGGTTTTCACCCTTTAACGGTCTGTTTTCAAGTCTCAGAGTTATTTTCCTAAATTATCGTCATACTCTCAAACCGGAAGACTCGTGACTACACGGTCAGTTCCTACTAGTTACATTGGTCCCGTGCGAGGTGTTCGTGCCTCCTACGGGGTCGTTTGGGGGCTGGTTTGGGTTTTCACCCGTTAATGGAATGTTTAAAGTCTAAGAGTTATTTTTGCAAATTATATTCATTCTCTAAAATTGGGAGACTCGGGAATATTCAATCAGTTCGTACAAGCTACATTGGTCCCGTGCGAGGTGTTTGTGCCTCTTACGGATCCGTTTTGGGGCCGGTTTAGGTTTTCACCCTTTAACGGCTTATTTTTAAGGCTAAGTGTTGATTTTTGTAAATTATCGTCATACTCTCAAATCGGGAAACCTAGGACTACGCGGTCGGTTCCTACAAGCTACATTGGTCCTGTGGGAGGTGTTCGTGCCTCCTATGGGTCCGTTTGGGGGATGGTTTGGGTTTTCACCCTTTAATGGCTTGTTTTTAAGTCTAAGTGTTGATTTTCGCAAATTATCATCATACTCTCACACCGGGAGACCCGAGACTACGCGATTAGTTCTTACAAGTTACAATAGTCCCGTGCGAGGTGTTTGTGCCTCCTACGTGGTCGTTTGGATGCTAGTTTGGGTTTTCACCCATTAACGACTTTTTTTTAGTCAAAGTCGATTTTTTAAAATTATCGTCATACTCTCAAACCGGGAGACTTGGGACTATGCAGTCAGTTCCTACAAGATACATTGGTCCTGTTCGAGGTGTTCGTGCCTCCTACGGGGTCGTTTGGGGGCTGGTTTGGGTTTTCACCCTTTAACGGCTTGTTTTGAAGTCTAAGTGTTATTTTTACAAATTATCGTCATACTCTCAAATCGGGAGACCCGGGACTATGCGGTCATTTCTTACATATTGCATTGGTCCAGTGGGAGGGATTCGTGCCTCCTACGGGGTCGTTTGGGGGCTGGTTTGAGTTTTAACCCTTTAACGGCTTGTTTTCAAGTAATTGTTGATTTTGGCAAATTATTGTCTTACACTCAAACCAGGAGACCCGAGACTATGCGACCAGTTCCTACAATTTACATCGGTCCCGTTCTAGGTGTTCGTGCCTACTACGGGATTGTTTGGGGGCTGGTATGGGTTTTCACCCTCTATCGGCTTGTTTTCAAGTCAAAGTGTGATTTTTGCAAATTATCATCATACTCTCAAACCGGGAGACCCGGGACAATGTGGTCAGTTCCTACAAACTACATTGGTCGGGTGCGAGGTGTTCGTGCCTCTTACGGGTCCGTTTGGAGGCTGGTTTGGGTTTTCACCCTTTAACAACTTATTTTTAAGTCTAAGTGTAAATTTTTTGAAATTATCGTCATACTCTCAAATCGGGAGGCTCGGTACGATGCGGTCAGTTCCTACTAGTTACATTGGATACGTGCGAGGTGTTCGTGCCTCTTACGGGGTCGTTTGGGGGCTAGTTTGGGTTTTCACCCTTTAACTGTCAGTTTTCAAGTCTAAGTGTGATTTTTCCAAATTATCATCGTACACTCAAACCGAGACACTCGAGACTACGCGGTCAGTTCCTACAAGTAACATTGGTCCCGTGCGAGGTGTTCGTGCCTCCTAAGGGGTCGTTTGGGGGCTGGTTTGGATTTTCACCCTTTAACGGTTTGTTTTCAAGTTTAAGATTAATTTTTGCAAATTATCATCATACTCTCAAATCGGGAGACTCGGGACTACGCGATCAGTTCCTATATGCTACATTGGTCCCGTGGGAGGTGTTCGTGCCTCTAACGGGTCCGTTTGGGGGACGATTTAGGTTTTCACCCTTTTATGGCTTATTTTTAAGTCTAAGTGTTGATTTTTGCAAATTATCATCATACTCTCAAACCGGGAGACCCAGGACTACGCGATCAGTTCCTACAAGATACATTGGTCCCGTGCGACGTGTTTGTGCCTCTTACAGGTCCTTTTGGGGGCCGATTAAGGTTTTCACCCTTTAACGGATTATTTTTAAGTCTAAGTGTTGATTTTTGCAAATTATCATCATACTCTCAAACCGAGAAACCCGGGACTACCCGGTCAGTTCCTATTAGATACATTGGTCCCGTGGGAGGTGTTTGTGCCTCCTATAGGTCCGTTTGGGGCTGGTTTGGGTTTTCACCCTTTAACGGCTTATTTCGCAGTCTAACTATTGATTTTTGCAAATTATCATCATACACTCAAACCGAGCGACCCGGGACTACGCGGTCAGTTCCTATAAGTTACATTGGTCCCGTGTGAGGTGTTCGTGCCTCCTACGGGGTCGTTTGGGGGCTGGTATGGGTTTTCACCCTTTAACGGCCTGTTTTAAAGTCTAAGTGTTATTTTTGCAAATTATCGTCATACTCTTAAACCCGGAGACCCGGGACTATGCGATCAGTTCCTACAAGTTACATTGGTCCCGTGCGAGGGGTTCGTGCCTCCTACGGGGTCTTTTGGGGGCTGGTTTGAGTTTTAACCCTTTAAAGACTTGTTTTCAAGTAGTTATTCATTTTTGCAAATTATTGTCATACTCTCAAACCGGGAGACCCGGGACTACGCGGTCAGCTCCTACAAGTTACATCGGTCCCGTTCTAGGTGTTCGTGCCTCCTACGGGGTCGTTTGGGGGCTGGTTAGGATTTTCACCCTCTAACGGCTTGTTTTCAAGTGAAAGTGTGATTTTTGCAAATTATCATCATACTCTCAAACCGGGAGACCCGGGACTAAGCGGTCCGTTCCTACAAACTACATTGGTCCCGTGCGAGGTGTTTGTGCCTCTTACGGGTCCGTTTGGGGGCTGGTTTATTTTTTCAACCTTTAACGACTTGTTTTTAAGTCTAAGTGTTGATTTTTGGAAATTATCGTCATACTCTCAAATCGGGAGACCCGAGATGATGCGGTCAGTTCCTACAAGTTACATTGGTCCCGTGAGAGGTGTTCGTGCCTCCTACGGGATCGTTTGGGGGCTGGTTTGGGTTTTCACCCTTTAACGCCCTGTATTCAAGTCTAAGTTTGATTTTTGCAAATTATCATCATACTCTCAAATTGGGAGACTCGGGACTATTCAATCAGTTCGTACAAGCTACATTGGTCCCGTGCGAGGTGTTTGTGCCTCTTACGGGTCCGTTTTGGGGCCGGTTTAGGTTTTCACCCTTTAACGGCTTATTTTTATGTCTAAGTGTTGATTTTTGTAAATTATCGTCATACTCTTAAATCAGGAAACCTAGGACTACACGGTCGGTTCCTATAAGCTACATTGGTCCCGTGGGAGGTGTTCGTGCCTCCTATGGGTCCGTTTGGGGGATGGTTTGGGTTTTCACCCTTTAATGGCTTGTTTTAAGTCTAAGTGTTGATTTTCGCAAATTATCATCATACTCTCACACCGGGAGACCCGAGACTACACGGTTACTTCTTACAAGTTACATTGGTCCCGTGCGAGGTGTTTGTGCCTCCTACGTGGTCGTTTGGATGTTGGTTTGGGTTTTCACCCATTAACGACTTGTTTTTGAGTCAAAGTGTGATTTTTTAAAATTATCGTCATACTCTCAAACTGGGAGACCCGGGACTATGCGGTCAGTTCCTACAAGTTACATTGGTCCTGTTCGAGGTGTTCGTGCCTCCTACGGGGTCGTTTGGGGGCTGGTTTGGATTTTCACCCTTTAACGGCTTGTTTTGAAGTCTAAGTGTTATTTTTGCAAATTATCGTCATACTCTCAAATCGGGAGACCCGGGACTATGCGATCATTTCTTACATATTACATTGGTCCAGTGCGAGGGATTCGTGCCTCCTACGGGGTCGTTTGGGGGCTGGTTTGAGTTTTAACCCTTTAACGGCTTGTTTTCAAGTAATTGTTGAGTTTTTTAAATTCTCATCATACACTCAAACCAGGACACCCGGGACTATGCGGTCAGTTCCTACAATTTATATCGGTCCCGTTCTAGGTGTTCGTGCCTCCTACGGGATTGTTTGGGGGGTGGTTTGGGTTTTCACCCTCTATCGGCTTGTTTTCAAGTCAATGTGTGATTTTTGCAAATTTTCGTCATACTCTCAAACCGGGAGACCCGGGACTACGCGGTCAGTTCCTACAAACTACATTGGTCCCGGGCGAGGTGTTCGTGCCTCTTACGGGTCCGTTTGGAGGCTGGTTTGGGTTTTCACCCTTTAATAGCTTATTTTTAAGTCTAAGTGTTAATTTTTTGAAATTATCTTCATACTCTTAAATCGGGAGACTCGGTACGATGCGGTTAGTTCCTACTAGTTACATTGGACCCGTGCGAGGTTTTTATGCCTCTTACAGGGTCGTTTGGGGCTAGTTTGGGTTTTCACCCTTTAACTGTCAGTTTTCAAGTCTAAGTGTGATTTTTGCAAATTATCATCATGACACCCGAGACTACGCGGTCAGTTCCTACAAGTAACATTGGTCCCGTGCGAAGTGTTCGTGCCTCCTAAGGGGTCGTTTGGGGGCTGGTTTGGTTTTTCACCCTTTAACGGTTTGTTTTCAAGTCTAAGATTAATTTTTGCAAATTATCATCATACTCTCAAATCGGGAGACTCGGGACTACGCGATCAGTTCCAACATGCTACATTGGTCCCGTGCGAGGTGTTCGTGCCTCCAACGGCTCCGTTTGAGGGACGGTTTAGGTTTTCAACCTTTTATGGATTATTTTTAAGTCTAAGTGTAGATTTTTGCAAATTATCATCATACTCTCAAACCTGGAGACCCAGGACTACGCGATCAGTTCCTACAAGATACATTGATCCCGTGCGACGTGATTGTGCCTCTTACGGGTCCGTTTGGGGGCCGATTTAGGTTTTTACCCTTTAACGGCTTATTTTTAAGTCTAAGTGTTGATTTTTGAAAATTATCATCATACTCTCAAATCGAGAAACCCGGGACTACGTGGTCAGTTCCTATAAGATACATTGGTCCCGTGGGAGGTGTTCGTGCCTCCTATAGGTCCGTTTGGGGGCTGGTTTGGGTTTTCACCCTTTAACGGCTTATTTCTAAGTCTAACTATTGATTTTTGCAAATTATCATCATACTCTCAAACCCAGCGACCCGGGACTACGATATCAGTTCCTATAAGTTACATTGCTCCCGTGTGAGGTGTTCCGGCCTCCTACGGGGTCGTTCGGGGGCTGGTATGGGTTTTCACCCTTTAATGGCCTGTTTTAAAGTCTAAGTGTTATTTTTGCAAATTATCGTCATACTCTTAAATCGGGAGACCCGTGACTATGCGATTAGTTCCTACAAGTTACATTGGTCCCATGCGTGGGGTTCGTGCCTCCTACGAGGTCGTTTGGGGGATGATTTGAGTTTTAACCCTTTAACGGCTTGTTTTCAAGTAGTTGTTGATTTTTGCAAATTATTGTTATACTCTCAAACCGGGAGACCCGGGACTACGCGGTCAGCTCCTACAAGTTACATCGGTCACGTTCTAGGTGTTCGTGCCTCCTACGAGGTCATTTGGGGGCTAGTTTGGATTTTCACCCTCTAACGACTTGTTTTCAAGTGAAAGTGTGATTTTTGCATATTATCATCATACTCTCAAATCGGGAGACCCGGGACTAAGCGGTCAGTTACTACAAACTACATTGGTCCTGTGCGAGGTGTCCGTGCCTCTTACGGGTCCGTTTGGGGGCTGGTTTATTTTTTCAACCTTTAACGACTTGTTTTTAAGTCTAAGTGTTGATTTTTGGAAATTATCGTCATACTCTCAAATCGGGAGACCCGAGATGATGCGGTCAGTTCCTACAAGTTACATTGGTCCCGTGAGAGGTGTTCGTGCCTCCTACGGGATCGTTTGGGGGCTGGTTTGGGTTTTCACCCTTTAACGCCCTGTTTTCAAGTCTAAGTTTGATTTTTGCAAATTATCATCATACTCTCAAATCGAGAGACAAGAGACTACGCAGTCAGTTCCTACAAGTTACATTGGTCCCGTGCGAGGTGTTCGTGCCTCCTACGGGGTCGTTTGGGGGCTGGTTTGAGTTTTCACACTTTAACGGCTTGTTTTCAAGTAAGCGTTCATTTTTGCCAATTATCGTCATACTCTCAAACTGGCAGACCCGGGACTATGCAGTCAGTTCCTATAAGTTACATCGGTCCCGTTCTTGGTGTTCGTGCCTCCTACGGGGTCGTTTGGGGGCTAGTTTGGGTTTTCACCCTTTAACGGCTTGTTTTCAAGTCAGAGGGTGATTTTTTCAAATTATCATCATACTCCCAAAACGGGAGACCCGGGACTACGCGGTCAGTTCCTACAAACTACATTGGTACCGTGCGAGGTGTTCGTGCTTCTTACGGGTCCGTTTGGGGGCTGGTTTAGGTTTTCACCCTTTAACGACTTGTTTTTAAGTTTATGTGCTAATTTTTGGAAATTATCGTCATACTCTCAAATCGGGAGACCTGGGACTACGCGGTCAGTTCCTACAAGTTACATTTGTATCGTGCGAGGTGTTCGTGCCTCCTACGGGGTCGTTTGGGGACAGGTTTGAGTTTTCACCCTTTAACGGCCTGTTTTCAAGTCAAAGTGTGATTTTTGCAAATGATCGTCATACTCTCAAACCGGGAGACCCGGGACTACGCGGTGAGTTCCTACATGTTACATCGGTCCCGTTCGAGGTGTTCGTGCCTCCTATGGGGTCGTTTGGGGGCTGGTTTGGGTTTTCACCCTTTAACGGCTTGTTTTAAAGTCAAAGTGTGATTTTTGTAAATTATCATCATACTATCAAACCGGGAGACCCAGGACTACGCGGTCAGTTCCTACAAGCTACATTTGTCCCGTACGAGGTGTTCGTGCCTCTTACAGCTCCGTTTGGGGGTTGGTTTTGGTTTTCACCCTTTAACTGCTAATTTTTAAGTCTTAGTGTTGATTTTTGTTAATTATCGTCATACTCTCAAATCGAGCGACCCGGGACTACGCGGTTAGTTCCTACAACTTCCATTGGTCCCGTGCGAGGTGTTCATGCCTTCTTCGGGGTCGGTTGGGATCTGGTTTGGGTTTTTACCCTTTAACGACCAGTTTTCAAGTCTCAGTGTGATCTTTGCAAATTATCGTCATTCTCTCAAACCGAGAGACCCGGGACTACGCGGTAGGTTTGGGTTTTCACCATTTAACGGCTTGTTTTTAAGTCAAAGTGTGATTTTTGAAAATTATCATCATACTCTCAAACCGGGAGAACCGAGACTAGGCGGTTAGTTCCTACAAGTTACATTGGTCCCGTTAGAGGTGTTTGTGCCTCCTACGGGGTCGTTTAGGGAGTGGTTTGGTTTTTCACCCTTTAATGGCCTGTTTTGAAGTCTAACTGTTATTTGCGCAAATTATCGTCATACTCTCAAACCAGGAGACCCGAGACTACATGGTCAGTTCCTACAAGTTACATTGGTCCCGTGCGAGGTGTTCGTGCCTCCTACGAGGTCGTTTGGGGCTGGTTTGAGTTTTCACCCTTTAACGACTTGTTTTCAATTAAGTGTTGATTTTTACTAATTATCGTCATACTCTCAAACTGGAAGACCCTGGACTACGCGGTCAATTCCTATAGGTTAGATCGGTCCCATTCGAGGTGTTCGTGCCTCCTACGGGGTCGTTTGAGTTTTCACCCTTTAACGACTTGTTTTCAAGTCAAAGTGTGATTTTTGCAAATTATCATCATACTCTCAAACCGGGAGACCCGGGACTATGCGGTCAGTTCTAACAAACTACATTGGTCCCATGCGAGGTTTTCATGCCTCTTACGGGTCCGTTTGGGGGCTGGTTTAGGTTTTCATCCCTTAATGGCTTGTTTTTAAGTTTAAGTGTTGATTTTTGGAAATTATCATCATACTCTCAAATCGGGAGACCCGGGACAACGCGGTAAGTTCCTACAAGTTACATTGGTCCCGTATGAGGTGTTCGTGCATCCTGCGAGGTTGTTTGGGGGCTGGTTTGGGTTTTCACCCTTCAATGGCTTGTTTTTAAGTATAAGTGTTATTTTTGGAAATTATCATCATATTCTCAAATCGGGAGATGCAGGACAACGCGATCAGTTCCTACAAGTTACATTGGTCCCGTGCAAGGTGTTTGTGCCTCCTACGGGGTCGTTTGGGGTCTGGTTTGGGTTTTCACCCTTGAACTGCTTGTTTTTAAGTCTAAGTGTGATTTTTGAAAATTATCATCATATTCTCAAATCGGGAGACCCGAGACTACGCAATCAGTTCGTACAAGCTACATTGGTCCCGTGCGAGGTTTTCGTGCCTCTTACGGGGTCGTTTGGGGGCTGGTTTGGGTTTTCACCCTTTAATGACTTATTTTTAAGTCTAGGTGTGATTTTTTAAAATTGTCGTCATATTCTCAAACCGAGAGACCCGGGACAATGAGGTCAGTTCCAACAAGTTACATTGGTCCCGTGCGAGGTGTTCATGCCTCCTACGGGGTCGTTTGGGGGCTGGTTTGGGTTTTCACCCTTTAACGGCTTATTTTTAAGTCTAAGTGTGATTTTTGCAAATTATCGTCATATTCTCAAACCGGAAAACTCGAGACTACGCGGTTAGTTTCAACAAGTTACATTGGTCCCGTGCGAGGTGTCCGTGCCTCCTACGGGGTCGTTTGGTGCCTGGTTTGGGTTTTCACCCATTAACGCCTTGTTCTTAAGTCTAAGTGGTGATTTTTGTAAATTATCGGCATACTCTGAAATCGAGAGACCCAGGACTACGCGATGAGTTCCTATAAGTTGCATTGGTTCCGTGCGAGGTGTTCGTGCCTTATATGGGGCCATTTGGGGACTGGTTTGGGTTTTCACCCTTTAACGGCTAAGTGTTATTTTTGCAAATTATCATCATACTCTCAAACCGGGAGACCCGGGACTACGCGGTGAGTTCCTACATGTTGCATTGTTCCCGTGCGAGGTGTTCGTGCCTGTTACGGGGTTGGGGACTGGTTTGGGTTTTCACCTTTTAACGGTTTATTTGTAAGTCTAAGTGTGATTTTTACAAATTAATGTCATACTCTCAAACTGGGAGACTCCGGACTATGCGGTAAGTTCCTACAAGTTGCATTGGTCCCGTGCGAGGTGTTCGTGCCTCCTACGGGGACGTTTGGGGCTGGTTTGGGTTTTCACCCTTTAACGGCTTGTTTTTAAGTCTGAGTGTTATTTTTTGTAAATTATCATCATACTCTTAAATCGGGAGACCCGGGACTACGCAGTCAGTTCCAACAAGTTGCATTGGTCCCGTGCGAGGTGTTCGTGCCTCCTACGGGGTCGTTTGGGGGCTGGTTTGGGTTTTCACCCTTTAACGCCTTGTTGTTAAGTCTAGGTGGTGATTTTTCCAAATTATAGTCATACTCTCAAACCGGAAGACCCGGGACTACGTGGTCAGTTCCGACATGTTGCATTGGTCCCGTGCGAGGTGTTCGTGCCTCCTACGGGGCCGTTTGGGTGCTGGTTTGGGTTTTCACCCTTTAACTGCTTGTTCTTAAGTCTAAGTGTTATTTTTGTGAATTATCTTCATACTCTCAAACTGGGAGACCCGGGACTACGCGGTCAGTTCCTACAAGTTGCATTGGTCTCGTGCGAGGTGTTCGTGCCTCTTACGGGAACGTTTGGGGGCTGGTTTTGGTTTTCACCCTTTAACAGCTTATTTTTAAGTCTAAGTTCGATTTTTTCAAATTATGATCATACTCTCAAACCGGAAGACTACAAGTTGCATTGGTCCCGTGCGAGGTGTTCGTGCCTCTTACGGGGTCGTTTGGGGGCTGGTTTGGGTTTTCAGCCTTTAATGGCTTGTTTTTAAGTCTAACTATTATTTTTGCAAATTATCGTCATACTCTCAAGCCGGGAGACCCGGGACTAAGCGGTGACTTCCTATAAGTTACATTGGTCCCGTGTGAGGTGTTCGTGTCTCCTACGGGGTCGTTTGGGGGCTGGTTTCAGTTTTCAACCTTTAACGGCCGGTTTTTATGTCTAAGTGTGGTTTTTGCAAATTACCATCATACTCTCAAATCGGGAGACTCGGGACTACGCGGTCAGTTCCTACCAGTTACATTGGTCCCGTACGAGGTGTCCGTGCCTCCTACTGGGTCGTTTGGGGGCTGGTTTGGTTTTTCACCCTTTAACGGCTTGTTTTTAAGTCTAAGTGTTATTTTTGCAAATTATCATCATACTCTCAAACTGAGAGACCCAGGACTACGCGGTTAGTTCCTACAAGTTGCATTGGTCCCGTGCGAGGTGTTCATGCCTTTTATGGGGTCGTTTGGGGCTGATTTGGCTTTTCACCCTTTAACGGCTTGTTTTTAAGTCTAAGTGTGATTTTTGCAAATGATCGTCATTCTCTCAAATCGGGAGACCCGGGACTACACGGTCAATTTTTGCAAGTTGCATTAGATTTTTTTCCTAAACGATATGTTTTTAATCAATTTAGAACGTTTATTGATGTTAGAAAATTTTGACATAGTTGCATTTGTTTATTCGTTAAATCCAACATGTTTTAACATTTATAAAAAAATCAACAACAGCAGCAAATTCCAAAACCAAACCACCACCAAATCCCTTCCACCAATTTAACTAAATAAGCTCATAAAGTAAGCCATTTCACGTTCGGTTACTTGTCACCGCTATTTCAGGCTATTTTTTATTTAATGCTGCAACATTCAAAGAGAATTTGTGACTAACCAGATTTCATTTATATTTTGATAGCCACCCGATGAACTCTTTGCGCCATAACTTCTCGAAAGTATCCCATTTGGTCTAACAATATCTACAAATTCTGAAATCTTCGGCTGACAAGGAGAATACAATAAAGATAAAGAAAATATGTAATTACGACCAGAAAATTATACATGTTGCGTCTTCATTTATAAATTTGTAAACGCCTTCTTTGAATGAGATAAGGAGTTGGCAAATATCATGACTTGTAACCAAACAAGGATACAACTCGCATACCATTGATACTCCATGCAAATCCATAATGTTCAGCAGTACTATTTTAAATACATGACAATATAACATCTTAACAGGATAGACAAGCCTTATGCAAACAATTCAGTATAAGAGAGGCACCATAGATTGTTATACCGGGAGGGGGGGGGGAACTCAAAAGTGGATATCAAGGACAAGATTTTTTTCCGTTTAGGGGGATTAGGTACTGGATTATCGCATGAACAATTAATAATAAACTTCAGGATTAAAAGTTCGGACGGTTAACTTGGTGAGTAAGACAACAAAATGGGATGGGTGAGTGGTGGATAAAAGTTGGGACGGTTGACTGTCACTAGTTTGAACTATCCAACATGGGATGGTTAACAATCATCTGCTTGAACATCTTAATATCAGGACGATTGTGTGTATTCTGGGGTCATTTATTATCTATCCTATCCTCCACCATTATGCTGCTACGGCAGGGATATGACACATTTAAGCTATCCGGTTCCTTCTGTTTGGAAAACCATTATGAATGCTCTAACAAGACATAAATAACACACATGATATATATACCTGATCTCCTGATTTCTTATAAATTTCAAGTGCTCTAACGACATCATGGCGCTGCATCTCAAAAAACTATTACAGAACACAAAGTGAATTCTATTTTTATAAGATGATACTAATGAGACCAATTTTATTGTGTCAAATAGATAAAATCAAATGTTACCTTGTCAACCAAATTGAGAGTTCCATCGGTAATTGCTACATACATTTTAATACTTTCAGCTGCAATCAAAAGTAGATAAAAAGATGAGGGGTAAATGTATAATCAAACCTAAATAAATTAATGGTATTCATAGAATTAATTACTTACAATTGAAAGGGCATACTGAATTAGGGAATTAAATCTAGCCATTCACTATGGCTGCAAAAACACATATGGTCAATGTTACTCAAGAATAAGAATACATGTACTCTAGTAGTTAAACTGAAATGATTATATAAATAAATATACTGGAATATCATTTTTTTGTATAGAAAAAGAAAAGTCAACACCTCCACTGTACTCCCCCACGCTTCTCAAACCCCCGGAAGCGATCCTACTCGAGATGGAGAAAGCTGCCTGAGCCAGAGGATGATGTAATGGTGAGCTTCACCTACCGGAGCTAAGGGTTGACCAACACCCTTAAGGTGGACCTTGGCGCTACTGCGCTTGAGGTTAGAGGAAACAGAGAGGTTGCGTCAAAAGAGGGTAGGGCTTGTGTGTATATTACCATTGCCTAACATATAGACACTAACACCTCGTACCCTCCAAAACAAGACAAATTAAGCAAAAAAGCTTTATCATCCTACACACATGAATCCATAAAAATCAACTATGATCATAATTTAAATTACATGCCATGGATGAAAAATATTCAGTCTAAGTTTAAAAATTTACCAATTCCGATTCCAATTCCAAAGCACGGTATTGGGTTTCCCAAACACACCCTAAGTACTCCCTTCGTCCCAAATTAAGAGTCCTTATCCTTTTTTCGCATAGATTAAGGATACTCTAAATCAATTGCCAAGGTCAACATTCGTTCACTACAATGAAATTTGGTACGTTAATTATGTCCAAAAAGGAAAAGTGGAGTACGAAAAAAAAGAGAATAGTGGTCTAACTCTTAATTTGGGACTGAGAGAGTAATAAACATGTATGGTCTAAACACTACAACAAAAATTCAAAACCAACTAAACCAAAACCCTAAATCAAAACTCAGCATCAACTCAGCAGCCGAGTGCTCTGCGAATCACCACTCTGAACAACGAGTCGGCCGACGGGGAGGGGGCACGGCCGTCGTCGGTGAGAACGACGATGGCGATGCCGATGCCGATGTGATCGTCGACCACGTGTGACTTCGAAGAATGAGAGGAGGAATTTCAAAACAAAGATGTGTCAAAATTTTTTGGAGAGTTGCGACAAGTTTAAATGTTTAGTAGCCTACAAATAAGTTGATTAAATTTTCTTGTGCATTTTGAATTTCTGTATTTTCAGAATTTGTGCACATTATTTTTGCAACAAAAACTACTAAAATTTAAGTAGCATCATGTACAGTCTCATAGGAGATGGGTAAAATATGAAGTAACTCTTTATCAAGTGAGTTGGACGATAGAGTTTTAAAACGAAAAAATGAGGTGACATTCTGAAAAGCAGCACATATGGTACCTTAGGAACATCGCGATTGAGCTTCTTTACAGTGTTGGAGAGCAATTCGTTCTCTTTCAACAACCTCTCCTGGGCTCAAAAAACAACAACCAATATTATGTCTGTTAGTGTGTGAGAGAGAGAGGGACGGTATTGGGATGAACCTTTTCCCGGTCGGCTTGAGCGAGCTTATCAGCGGTGCCGGAGAGAGATGAGTCGAGGGAGTGAAGCTGGGATTGAAGGTTGGCGATTAGAGCGTCCTTGTCGGTGAGCTGATCTCGGAGAGAGAGGGTAGGGCTTTTGGTCGAGAGAGAGAGGGGGGAGCGGGGGAGAAGACGAGGGAGGAGAGAGAAGAGGGAAACTAAATTGTGTCAAAATTTTAACGCATTTTATATTCTAGTCAAGTGTTCTTAATTTTGGCACACTTTAAAACAGTTCCACAATTTGGCACTGTTTTAAAGTGTGCTAAATTGTCATTAAACAGTGCCAAAATCTGGCACAGTTTTAAACTGTGCCAGATTTTTAATATCAGGGTGTGCCAAAATGTTTTTTTTGGTGTAGTGAATTATGTTTTGTCCATTTTATAATAGAAAATGTACTTATTTAATAATTTTGAGTTAGAAATATATGTACTACATACTGCATTATATTTTTTTAATGGTTTTTCAAATGACATTTTTATTTAAATCATAATATTTTATATCAGTACAAGTTGTATTAAATAATTATAAGTTGTATTTTTAATTAAAAAATCGTGTTTTTATGAAAATGTAAACAAAAAGGATATTTTTGTTAGAAAATTTAGTTTTTTTATCTATGCTCCGCACATTATGCCACTTGGTAATATAATTATGGAGCTTACAACTAGGTAATATAATTATGGAGCACATCATGTAGGACTATTTTTTTAAATAATTCTAACATTCTCCCACTTGGTCCATAATTATAATAAGGCACACTATAATCTTTGAGTCACCCTTAAATCATTTTTTCATAAACACCTTAATTAAACAAACCATTAATGCAAGTCACGGATCTCACATACTAATTCAAGAGCATGATCGCTTCCATGTATCACAACATTAACAATTTATCCAACAAGGTCTGTAAATTGGGTTATTTAATAATGGTCCTATATTATCTTATATAAAAGACTATTTCTATCACATTCATCAATTTACATGAATGTAAACTCATATTGTTAGACATAACTTGAAATGTTCAGAATACGCATTAATCGATATCAAGTAGAGGACCAAAATATAAGCACCAAACAATCCAATAACACTTATACTTAATTAGCTACGCACAATACTCATATCTTAAGCATGTTTAATAAATGTTCTTTAGTGATAGCGCGTTTATTAATGGATATGCTATGTTAACACTTATACTAATATGTTCGACTGGCACTTGTTGTTTATTAAGTTCTTCGTTCACATATAGGTATTATATCCTAATGTGCCTAGGTTCTTTAAAATACCTATCAGTTATTCATAACGAAGATTGCAACAATATTATCATAATATTTCAGCGACTTTGTAACAGTGTCAACAAATCCAAATCACAAAATAACTTTTTCGCTGCCACAATCCATAAATTGTAACTCCAAAGCACGCTACATACAATATTTAATTATTTATCACAATTTCATAATATTGGTCGGTATGCCAAAAGAAACCTACTTAATATAGAGAAAACAATTATCATAAGTGTGAGCATATAATATTTTAAGCATCTCATTACTTCATGCCCTTCTACTATTTTATTTCTCTAATTTATCATTCATTAATAAGAGAAATTCAAGAAATATATAAATTTACTCCCACTAACTTCAAGATATATATATATATACACACACACACACACACACACACACACAGAGAGAGAGAGAGAGAGAGAGAGACACTTAATCAATATACATAAAGTATTCTTAAAATACCATTGATAGAAAATTAACATAAGTTTATATGGTGATTTCTCAACGTATAGAGTTATTTTCTTAAACTCTCGTAAGTTTTCACACTAAATGTAACTCTTACCCAAAAAGGAGTTACTAAAGTTATAAAATTTTAAAATTCTAAGATATAGATAAAGAAATTAATGTACACCCCTTTCTCTAGTCGTAACGAAAACTTTGACCATAAGTCAAGCTTTATATCGTTGATTATTAAAATCGAATATTTTCTTACTTTTCAGTCAAATTTCGATTCTTGGGATAAATTTCACAATCATTCCGAATTGCAAACTCAAAGTTGCTTAAAACTATTCATATCCACTAATCAAAAGAACAATTATTTTGGATGTTAGAGGAATGACATGAGTATTTGAACTTCTTTTATAACCACATTAGGTGATTTGATACTACCATGAATTGTACCATTCTTTAAAGAATTTGACATTTGACATTTTCAATTTCGAAAGTAAATGTACCCTCTTTCAAGTGTAGACATAATTAAAATTCTAATTCTTGTAGTGAATTCTAAATCCATATATTTACTAGACATTTTCAATCATACGAGCATGCCTAATTGGTTAAGTAAAATGGAATTTATATAATACACTCTTAACCATATATATTCATTTTTGTGTAAATAAATGTAGTGGTGTTATTGACTTATTATGTTTGACTTGTTATTTTATGACGACATGATATATGTAGGTTCACTCTCCAAGGACTATAATCTCCCACTTGGGCCACATAGATCGTTCTAAAATTTTAAAACCTTTACAGCTCGAACATGAGTGTCAAGATTCATAAATGATAACCCAAAGATAATCTAGTCTATTAAGAGTTTGATATTCGATTACGCCACAATATTGAAGAGTTTTAATATTAAAGCTACTTTGAAATTCAATATTATGATATAGGATCCAAATTATTTTTCTTGTAAAAGTTTCATAAAAAATTATTGTACAAACTACCAGTGAGAATACCACAGATAAGGAAAATATATTCCCATATAAACTTAAAGATATTTTAAATACTCAAGAAAAATATTTTGAAAGGTCACTGAGGGGTTTTTGAAATGATTCCAAAATAACATAAGAAAAGGAATCCAAGAATTTATTGTTTATTTTATGGTTTGTCTTGTAAGCATTCTCAAATCGATTTAGAACTATGTTTCATAGCACTCAAGTGTTTGAAAAATAAAGCAAATTATTTCATTCATATCGAATGATACTTTATAATTCACAAAATAAATTTTAAAATATGTATTTAATATAATTGGTACTCATATTTTAATATCTAATATTATGAGATTTTGCATAAACTTTATACTTAATCCAAATAATTCGTCAAGGTCTTAAAAGAGTTTCACAGACTAGTTCATTACTAGTGGGTTCCTCACGTAAAACTGAATTATAACGATTTAGCATTTTTAAGTGAAAATTATCTTCTTCATTTCATTCTAAGAAGTGAGTAAATATTAAAATGGATAAAACATGCAATTTTAGAGAAATAATGTAATATAAATAAATGAGATAAAGATCTCACTACGTTAATGTTATGAGTTGAAAACATGTACATTAATAACATTTTTTAAACGTGGTCTTTCTTTTGTAATAACTTTATATATGACTTTATTGGGTACCATTTTATGTCAATTTGATAGACATGCTATCTAGGATAACCTTTCAGCACCTAATTGTATACCTAATTGTATAATTCCTTAATATTTATTGCAGTTACTCAAAATAAATTTCCTTTGAGAAATTATCTTGCTTGACGAAATAATTCAAATATACGCCATTAATGTCTTTACATATATAAGCATGAGGAGTTATTACTACCACTTTTATCTCTAAATTTAATATTCACAAGTATTCTTGTTGGGTCACTTTGGTGACTACCAAACTATCCATTATATGAATATTAAAATATTTTATGGATTGTATAATAATTTCCACAATCATTAATGTTTTCAAAAGATTATAAGTTAATGATGGTTATGGACTCTTTGGAGCAACCGATACCAATCTTAACAAACAAACATATTGCCTTTAATATTAATTTTACCATAGAAACCGGACTCTTTGGAGGAACCAAATCACAATGGCTTAATTATAATGAAATCATTAATAATTCGAACACTCCAAACCATATTCAGACTCTTTGGAGCAACCAAAACATAGTATTCCAATGTTATCACAAAATTCAGCCTTTACAATCTATTAGAAAATGTCACTTTGGTGGAATCGTACCCTAATCATGATTTAAATATTGAGATGAAAATCTTAAGGCATGTCAAAACATAGTATTGAAAGTTATTATAAATTTAACATTTACAGTTTATTTGACTAGACCACTTTGGTGGAACCGTAATCTAATCGTGATATAAATGGTAAGAATAAAACTTTAAGGCATGCTTTTAATAATTCACTTCTCATATTGGGCATAATAAACATATACACATTAGTCTAAGATTTATAATTTTGAGCACCGAATTAAACTTTACATAAATATTAGTCTCAAGGAAAAATTTAAATCCTTCGAGGTTAAGTTAAAGAGGAAAAAAATTACTCATTAATGTTCATTTGGTAATCGAAATTATCTATTTGGTCAATCCTTTAATCAACAAGCCACATCATCATTGCATCAAAAATTATCATTCGCAATTATATTTAGGACTACTCAAACCAAAAGGTATACACAGTAATTTAATATTTACATTTATAGACTAGGACACTTTAATGGACAACTAAATTAACATAATGCAAATATTAATATAAAAATCTTAACCACAACTATAATAGTCATAATAATATTTGGTAGATACCAAAAATATTATGGCATCCAAATAAGATAAGACAACTAAAAACACATAAAACGGAGAAATCTATAATTTTCAATAATGAAAAATTTCAGTAATCACTTTAAAAGGGTTAAGAAAACTCTGAAAAATAATCTCCAATAAGCGAAATTTTAAAAAAATTTGGAGAAGGAAATAATTGTCAACTTTATTACCAAATATGATAAATTTAAGTTTTTGAGAGAGTAAATGTGCTGAAATAGTCAAAACAATCACGAAAAAATTGGTGATTTTTAATCATTAAATCCTTTCGAATTGACATGAAAAAATCATAAATCCTGAGTAAGTAGACAATTTTAATCTCAATTATTGCTTATTAGAGGCATAAGAAAACTGTTACTGAAAATGTCTCAAAATATTCAGATTTACAGTTTTATAAAATAAGCAACTTTAAAAACATAATTGAAATTGTCACAAAAGAAAATCATAATAAGGGAACCAAAATTAATTCTAATTTTGTCATAAAAATTTGGTATCCAAAATCTCATCTTATAAAATTTTCTTTTATGTGATTATACAAATATACCAATTAATTCAGTTGGTTGCATTCACAGATATCCTAAATTAATTTATCATTAATTGCGCTTAAATATTTAATTCATAGAGTGTGCAAAAATTTTACTTTCATGGAACATACACGCGCATACATATTACCTAATGTATTTATAAAAATTAATACCCCAAAAAAATATTACGTGCAAAACTTAATGGATAATCAAAGGTCCAAATATAGATGCACACACAATAATCTAACATTTTCAACATAGGTCAAGAAACTTTGAGGTTTTCCTAATCTAACATCATATAAATATTAGTGTCGAAACATTAATTCATAGTTATATTAGTTCCTTTCGACAACCAAATATGGATTATACACAATAATTCAATCTACCGAAACTATTATTGTCAAACCCCTAATAGTACATCTAATATTTAAAACATTATATCGAACCTTTTGGTCAATCCCAAATAATATTTAAAATTAATATTAGAGCAATCATTTAATGAGAAAAATTACATGTAGTGATTTATATCATAAAATATGGAAAATTAATTTATTTTTCCAAAAATGAAAATTTTTGTGTTATCACTATAGTAACAAAAAAACTCTTTTAACGATCACTCTCCAATTTGCGGAATCGTACAATCAATTTTTAAGGGAGAGTTATTAGCGCTGACATTATTACTAAAAATAGCAAAAACGCGTTTTTAAGGGTCTAAACGACGTTAACTCGTCGAGATAGGGTGGGGCCCATTGTGTACAATGGGTTTATTTATTTCAACATTTCTAAGTGACCATGTGAATTTCATAATATTCTGAGCAAAAAAAATATGTTGCTAAAAAAAATTCAACAATTCATTATTATTATTTTTACCTGGATACTTTGATATGGAAAAAAAAACTCTTAATGGACAATCAAGAGATCAACAACCTAATCTCTGATACCACATATAAACATAATTAAAGAGCATGTAATTAAAACTTTTATATTGATCTATAAATTTAACGCATTAATATTCGATTTCACATCTTATTTATTCTTTAATAATATAAAACATTATGTATTATACATTAACGTTAGGAGCTTAGATCAACTTGATTATCACATACAATTATTATGAGAAATATAAAATGATATTATAATCACATATCTCTATCATGTCACAAATGAAAATATTAATGGATCAGTGGACCTTAGCAATGTCCGATAGAGCAGAATTTTGAACCACTTCTTCCTGTTGTATACGCCAAGAATATAATTTAGTTTTAACACATTCTAAGGATTGAATCTTCCTTTATAATCAAAATAATATTTCAAAAATTAACTTGAGTCTTTGAATTTATCTCCCTCGTACTAAAAAAAGAACTCAAGAATCAAGATCGTCGAAAAAACAAATTATTGGTCGTCTGCCTCCTACCCTAGCCATCAATCACCGTTGCCGTATTTCTTGTCCACTACCATGGTGGTTGTTGATGTAAAAAATTAGATCACTCTAATAATTCAATCACAGATAAATAAATGAGACAAAATATTTTAAAGTGGTTCAGCCTTATAAGAATGGCCTACGTCCACTGTTATTTTATTGCTGAGTGTTTGGGAATTCTCGATTACAAGAAATTCCGTTCTGGATCCCAAAGTTTGGATTTAGGATCAGATCCCCTACAATGAGGATTGTACAACGTATTTATAGCCTTGAGGCTATCATATGAAAGGGTGATACATTAAATGATATACATATGAAAGGGTAATACATTTAATACCCTTTAAGCGTGTGCGTCTAAATGATAAGCATTTAATGAACCAGTTGAACTGTTGGTTATTCATCAATTAATGCTTTGTTCGAGATGAAGCTCGGACCGCCTGAGTAGCTCGGACCGCCTAAGCTTTCTGATATTCAAGAGTTCCTCGGAGAGGTCTGTTCCTCGGAGCGTATGAGTTCCTTGGGGAGGTCTGTTCCTCGGAGGGTATGAGTTCCTCGGAGTAACATGGTTCCTCAGAGCATGTGATTATCTCGTAAGTGCATGTTGTTGCCATGTAGATAGCCACGTGTCTTCATATGATTGATCCGAGTCAGCAGATTAAATTTGGTATCAACAGAAGCCCCCAATGTTTCGTAGTTCGAAATTTGAGGAATACAGAACATTCTTTCTCGGAATACGGTAGCTTTAAATAGTTCTTCTTGATTTTTAGGATCATCTCCCTTGTATTTATTTCTCCATCTCAATTCGTAGAATCATGCTTTTTGTACTTTTCTGCTCGCTTCGGTTCCCACATCACTTTTTGTCTTTTTAGCCGCTGTTGTTCGCTTTGATTCACGCGTCAATATTTAATGCTTTTTAGCCGCCGGTAACGTAATCATCCTTTTTGTAATCATTATTTAGCCAGTTCCCAAGGCAAGGTATTTAAACTTCACAGAGACTCCCATCGTCTTCTATCTTTTCAAATTTTCATCTTCGAGTTTTTCATTGTCTTCTACTCTATTGTGCGTTCATCTCTTCCGTCGTTCATTGTCAATAGCTTTAATCTTTTTTCTGTAAGATCCTCTTTCTTCTTCTTAATTTCTTTTAATTCATCATCATGGTTTACCCTATTGAGTCTCTTGACAAATTTCGATCTAATTTTTCCATTCCTTCTTGGGTTGTATTGGAAGAGCTTTCTGAGCCTTCTAATTATTTCAATTTGGCTGAGGGACATTGGTTCCCCAGTCTCTTTTTTGCTGAGTGTGGATTTTCTTTTCCACCAAATCCTCTGTGTCTAGAATTCTGCCAGTACTTTGATGTTGTTCCTGCACGAATAGCCCCCAACACATGGAGAATAGTTAATGGGGTGCATAAATTAAATCAAGGGCATGGAACTCGTATTGGAATTCTAGAAATCATGTACTGCTATAGATGGGCAGTTAATGATAATATTTATTATTTAAAAACTAGGTCTATAAATAGAGCTTTAGTAGTCAGTCTCCCTGATGCCAACATGGATTATTTTGAACATGGCGTTGTTGTAAAAAATTGGCAACACCCTCCTTTAACCGGAGATGAGGTTTACCAGGGTCACAGATGCCCTCCTTATGTCAATGGGATAGGTTATTTTTATTTTATTTTATTTATCTTGAAATCATGTTTGTTTTGTGTTTGATAAAATGTGTTACTGATAACAATGCCTGTTTATTTGCAGTTGATAGCAAGAGAAAGTGCCCAAAAGAAACAGATGTCAATCTAAGGCATTTGGGACTTATCTGGGGTCTACATCAAAGGGTTACTAACGAGCACATTCGATCAGCCTCCTATCTGCTCTAATACAAGAGTTATACAACTTCTTTCACTGCTCGTCCAGTGATCAGTGAAGCAGAGCCAGTACCACCCTCTGCAAGTTCTTCGCCAGAATCTCACGTTCCGTTGAGCGAAAGGATGAAGAAGAGAAGGACTCCTTCTCTGTTTGAGAAAACTGCCTCCGGCTCTGCGGAGGTAAAAAGGATTAGGATTGATGTCCCGAGGGAGGGGACAAAGAAAACTGCTGCAGCTCCTCCAGCTGCTCCTGCGAAGATTGCCGAGAAGCCCACAGTGGCTCCGAGCAGCTCTGTTGCTCCTGGAGAGGTGATTGTGAAATCACAGACCAAGGATTCTTCCTTGGTTGTACCTGTTCCCCCGAGGATCCTGAAGAAGAGCTCCTCGGTCAATTTGGCTGACACCAGCATTCAGCCCCCTGCTACTGAGACCGGGGTTCCCACATCTGTTCCCCCGAGCTCTGACATGAGCTCGGTAAAGTCCTTGACCATTCCCGAGGTGCAAGGTAATGAAGATAACCTTACTCGGGATATGGTTACTTCTTTGGCTGCTCGTCATCTTGCTTCAGTAAGTACCTTTACTTTGAACTTTTCATATTTTCCTTTGTTATTTCTCATATTTGTTTCTGACTTTTCTTTCTTTTTCGGTTTACAGTTGACGAGCTGCTTTAACATAATCCTTAAGAAGGATGAAGCAATCAAAGCTTCTTGCTCCTCGTCCAGTGTGGAGGGAGCTCTGGAAGAAGCTACCAAGTCCTTGGAGGAATCTCACCAGAGGTACGATACTGATAAGGCAGTCTGGGAGAAGAAACTTGCTTCCTCCGAGCAGGAGAAAACTCGGGTTGCTGAGGCCTCCAGGGATTTGGAGAGGAAATTGAATGCCTTGGAGAAGGCTAATAAAGAGCTCGATGTGAAGCTCAAGACTGCTGGGGAATTTGAAAATAAACTCAAGGCTGTTGAGGAGAGGTTGGTCCAACTTCAAGAAATAACTCGGCAGAAGGAGGAAGCTGAACAAAAACTGAAAGCTGCTGATGTTTTGCTGTCCGAGAAGCTTGCCTTGGAGAAGGCCAAAAGGAAAGCTGCCGTGAAGAAGTCCTTCAGCTCTGGCTGGGACAAAGGTTGGGATAAGGGATGTGCTGCCATGGTCTCTCAAGTGGATTATGGCAGTGTAAAGTATTTCAGGGACGGATGGGTTGCTGCCCTTCAGGAATTAAAGGTCGACGAGTCATCCGAGCTCTTCCAGAGACACATCCCTGGTCCCCCTCCAACTCCATAAGAATTAGAAGAGGACGAAGCTACCTCTGAGGAGTCTTCAATGGTAGTGGGAGAACATGCCCTAACCAGCCAACTTACTGCCGAGCAAGTAGTTTCTTCTTCCGAGCAACAACTGGTGCTCTCCGAACAAGTCACAGTTCCCTCCGAGCAACCTGCCTCCTCTTCCCAACCTCTCGAGAAGGTTTTGGGAGATAAGGAAAAGGGGTAGTGTTGTTCGGTTTTCTCTTTCTATTTTTCTTTTTTGTCAAATATAACCAAGATCTTTGTAACTCTGCACTATGATGTAATAAAATTTGAGTTTTCTTCCATACGGTTGTCTCTTTTCTATTTGTATTCTCTCTTGATCTTCTTTTTGATGATTATTTTTTCTTTCTCTGCTAGTTTCTGGCTAGGATGGATCTGCTATCTGTTAATGATACAAAGCTGATGCAGCAATGTAATGAATATTATAAGGCTGGTCACACAGACCAAAGTGCATCAGAAGTTGCCGACATCCTTGGTCATGATGCTTCAGAACAGGCAGTCGAAGCATATCAGTACCTGAAGTGTCTACTTGACCCAGCTGTAGCCAATAATGTGGCTTACTATGAAATGATCGAGGATCTCCAGTGTACCCTCGAAGACCTTTAGAATCAGTACAAGGAATCAACTGCCTTACTGCATGAGGGGTACGAGAAGAAGTATAAGCTGATCGTTGCTGACAAGGGCTACGAGAAGCTTTTTACTGGGTATGATCTGAGGGAGAGAACTTTGAAGGGTGAGGTTGAACAGTGCAGACAGATTGCCGAGCTGCTGGAGCAAGAGAATAACAATTTGCAGAAGGAGCTAGCGCAGTTGAAGTCTGCAGGTTCTTCTTCAACAACCCTAATCCCAGTGACTGACGAGGGATTTTCATTTTTAGAGGTTGAGAATGCCAAATTAAGGGAAGAGTTGGACACCTTGAGGATGTCGGGCACTTCCACATCTCCTCGGGGACGAGCAAGAGCTCCTCGGGGACGAGGAAGAGCAGCTCGGGTGCTGGTCGAGGAACAGAGGACAGCGTCTGCCTTAGAGAACCAAGCATTCCAATTAATGGCTAAGAATCAGGCTTTGTCTGACATGTCAAAGAAAATAAGGGACTTCGAGAAACAGCTCTCTGCGCAGAAATCAGTCTTGGAGAATAAAGAGTTTTTCATCAAGAATCTCCACGAGCAGCTAGAAAGGCTAACATATCAGTTCCACAAACAGCCCAGGGAATTCTGGATGGCTGGATACAACGAAGCACTATTCCATTTGGATGATCGTATCCAGAATGCCAACAATGAGGGCTACAAGATAGGCTGGCTGAATGCCTTAGGTGTGTTGAAGCTCAAACAAGGACACTATCTATGGGACTACCATGATCCCGGGTTGCTTGACCTGCCTGTGCCACCGTACAACTTAGAGATGGAGTGGATCCCTACTCGGGCCATTCCTCGAAGCTTAATTTCAAAATACCTCGGTGACTATAATCTTCACTCTATGATCGAGGTATCTCATCCCGAGCATCTATTAGATCGACCTTCTGTGATGAACGTCAGGATGCTGAAGGATTTGAACTTCATCAATTCTCCTCAGTCTTTCAATGATTCGCCTGCTGGCGAGGAACCTGTATCGAAAGCTGATGGGAAAAGACCAATAGAATAGGAATTTTTAATGTAACAGTTAGTATACATATCAATGTAACTTTCATTTGATCATCAATATAATTTATTTCGAATTTAATGAAAAACTTTCATTTATGTTTGCAAATCTTAATTGCTATTGTCTTGTAAATATCAACACTTTACATTTATGCATATCTGTTAAAAAGATAATAATATTGTGTTGTTCATCAACCAACTTAATAATAAAAAAGTTACAAGTATCAGTAATGTTGCTCGATCACTTAATAATAAAGTAATGAGTATAAAAATGTTTATTTATTTTTTATTTTTATTTTTTTTTACCAACTAAGGTTGTTAAATTGTGCTCGTCGACCAACTACAGTTAGTGGGTTTTTATCCCCGACCAGCCATACTTGGTAGATTTTTGTCTTTTTTATAAAATGTGTCTGACCAACCATACTTGGTACAGTTTGGAATATTTTTTCCTCGTCGACCAACTATGTTGGTACATTTTGGAATATTTTCTCCTCGTCAACCAACTACGTTGGTACACTTTGGAATATTTCGTTTCCTAGCCAAACAGGTTGGCATTTTTAGGAATATTTCTCCTCGTCGACCAACTACAGTGAGTGGGTTTTTATCCCCGACTAACCATACTTGGTACAGTTTGGAATATTTTCTCCTCGTCGACCAACTATGTTGGTAGAGTTTGGAATATTTTTTCCTCGTCATCCAACTATGTTGGTACAGTTTGGAATATTTTCTCCTCGTCGACCAACTACGTTGGTACAGTTTGGAATATTTCGTTTCCTAGCCAAACAGGTTGGCATTTTTAGGAATATTTCTCCTCGTCGACCAACTACAGTTAGTGGGTTTTTATCCCCGACTAACCATACTTGGTACAGTTTGGAATATTTTCTCCTCGTCGACCAACTATGTTGGTACAGTTTGGAATATTTTTTCCTCGTCGACCAACTATGTTGGTACAGTTTGGAATATTTTCTCCTCGTCGACCAACTACGTTGGTACAGTTTGGAATATTTCGTTTCCTAGCCAAACAGGTTGGAATTTTTAGGAATATTTCTCCTCGTCGACCAACTACAGTGAGTGGGTTTTTATCCCCGACTAACCATACTTGGTACAGTTTGGAATATTTTCTCCTCGTCAACCAACTATGTTGGTACAGTTTGGAATATTTCGTTTCCTAGCCAAACAAGTTGGCATTTTTAGAAATATTTCTCCTTGTCGACCAACTATAGTGAGTGGGTTTTATCCCCGACCAACCATACTTGGTACAGTTTGGAATATTTTCTTGAGTAGTCTGCCGAGCTGTGCCGAGAAGTGCATAGCACTAGTATTCCCCGAAATTTTTTCAATAAACAGAGAGACTTGCAGAATATTTTCATTTTATTCATACTGATGGAAACTGCGTTACATATACATCACTGATAATACTTGCGCAGGTGCTCTGCATTCCAGGCATTTTTAAACTCCTCGCCTTCTAAAGTTGATATTCGATAAGTTCCTGGTCTAACAACTTCTGTAACTCGGTATGGTCCATGCCAGTTTTCCTCCAGTTTATTATGTTTTTGAATTACTTTCTTCAGCACATAGTCTCCTTCTTTCAGGTCGCACTTCTTCACCCTCTTGTTGTAGAACAAAGCTGTTCGTTGGTGGTAAGCAACATTTCTAATGGCTGCTTCTTCTCTAACTTCCTCGAGAATGTTTAAATCCAGTCTTCTCATTAAGTCGCTGACAGGGGAATTGAAATTCAGTACCCTGTGTGTTGGGAGGCCCAACTCGGCAGGTATGATAGCTTCACTTACAAACGCCAGCATGTATGGTGATTCTCCAGTTGCTACTCGGGGAGTAGTTCGGTAAGCCCAAAGTACTGATTATAGCTCGTTGATCCAGTTTGCTTTCGCATCATCCAATCTTTTCTTCAAACCGTTCAGCAGCGTTCTGTTTGTCACTTCAGTTTGACCATTGCTTTGAGGATGGCCTGGTGCTGAGTGGACCTTCAAAATATTTGACTGATGATAATAGGTGGCAAACTCCTCGTTATCAAATTGTGTCCCATGGTCTGTGATGAAGGCATGAGGGATACCATATCGGCAAATGATGTTCTTCCAAACAAATTGGTACACCTTCTCGTATGTCATATCAATGAGTGGCTCAGCTTCTACCCACTTAGTAAAATAATCCACTGCGATGATGAGGTACTTGAACCTTCCTCGGGTCGTTGACAGTGGTCCAACCAAATCAATTCCCCACATGGCAAATGGCTAAGGGGAATTTATGGGTGACAACAATGCTTATGGAGTTCTTCGGATGGAGGAAAAGCGCTGGCACTTGTCATATTTCTTGGCATAAGTTATACAATCTGCCCTCATCGTCGACCAGTAGTATCCCTGCATCATCACCCTTTGTAAAAGTGTTCGACCTGCTACATGTGCTCCATAAGAACCTTCATGGATCTCTTCAATCAAATATTTCACCTCGATGGGATGTACACATCTCTGCAAACCTGCCATAATTCATCGTCTACATAAAATAGCATTAGTTTGTACATACCGAGCAGCTTTAAACTTTAATTTCTTGGCTGCAAGCTTGTCAATTGGAAATTCTCCCTCCTCGATATATACCCTGATGGGATCCATCCAAGATGGTCCTAAATCAAGGGTCATAAAGTTCATCTTCAGATCTTCATCTATACTCCGACCAGCTAACACTTCAATTGGGATTGTTCGTCGTAGCTCGATGCGAGTAGCTGATGCTAGTCGAGCTAGGGCGTCTGCTCTCGCATTCTCCATTCTTGGTATTCTGACCAGTTGAATAGCGGGAAATTCTGACAACAGTTCATTTGCCTTTGCATGATATCTGATCATTAATTCTCCTCTAACTGCATATACTCCCATCATTTGGTTTACAATCAATTGAGAGTCACTGAAGATCACAACCTGTTGTGCCTCTATAATTTTTGCCAAATTAAGCCCTGCAATCATGGCCTCATATTCAACCTCATTATTGGAAGCTTTGAATTGGAAACGCAAGGCGTATTCCATGTCGACCTCGTCCGGAGTGCTCAGAACTATCCCCGCGCCACACCCTGCAGTGCAAGATGAGCCATCTACATATAGCCTCCATATAGGTAACTCGTCTTCAAATTTTTGATCAGTCAGAGTTCCTCGGTGAAATATTTGTTGCTTTCTTTTATCTTCCCCGGATTTTTCTTGCTCCTCGTCGATCATCTTTTCTTGCCCTTTTACCAACCGAGGTTCGTCTGAGCTCGAATTTAATGATCTTGTAACATCCACTTGCCCTTTTACCAACCGGAGTTGGTCTGAACCAGTGTTTGTTGATCCTGTAACATCCACAGGTTGATCTGCGAGCAACTCTTGTTCCTCGTCTGGAGTCCTCCCAACTATCTCTGCATCACATCCTGTAACATCCACACGCCCTTTTACCAATCGGAATTGGTCTGGGCTTATGTTTGTTGATCCTGTAACATCCACAGGTTGATCAGCGAGCAACTTTTGCTCCTTGGGGGTATCAGGATAGGTGAACTCCGCTATGAAATCTGCTACAGCCTGCCCTTTTAGTGATGACCTCAGTTCATAAATTATATTATATTCTCCGAGCTCTATTCCCCAGTACATCAATCTCCCTGATTTTTCTGGCTTGTGAAGGGCTTGTATCAATGGCACATCGGTATATACTACTATCGTATGAGCCTGAAAGTATGGCCTCATTCTCCTACTCGCCTCAATCAGTGCCAGTGCCAATTTCTCCAGCCTTAGATATCTGATCTCTGCTCCTCGGAAGGCCTTACTTGTGTAGTAAATTGGCTTTTGTACTCAATTCTCCACTTTGATCAACGCCGAGCTAACTGCATTCTCGGACACTGCAAGGTACAAGTACAATTTTTCTCCCATCACTGGCCTGGACAACAATGGGGGTGCTCCCAAGTATCTCTTCAAGTCTTGAAAAGCCTTCTCGCATTCATCATTCCACTCAAAAATCTTTCTGAGTGTCTTGAAGAATGGGAGACATCTATCAGTTGCTCGTGACACAAATTTGTTGAGTGCCGCTACTCGTCCTGTGAGACTCTGTACTTCCTTCTTCGTTGTTGGAGATCGCAGCTCTAATAGAGCTTTGATCTTTTCAGGATTTGTTTCAATGCCTCGTTGATTGACAATGTACCCAAGGAACATGCCTTCTCGTACTCCAAATATTCACTTCGTCGGGTTCAGCTTCATTTGATATTTATCTAGTTGATCAAAAGTTTAACTTAAGTCAACTAGATGATCGGCAGCTTTCTTGCTTTTCGTCAGCATATCCTCAACATAGACTTCCATATTATCACTGATTTGTTCATCAAAGACCTTGTTTATCAGCCTCTGATATGTCGCACCTGCATTTTTCAAACTAAAAGGCATAACATTATAACAATAAGTTCCCCTAGGGGTAATGAAAGAAGTATTTTCCCTGTCTTTAGGTTTCATTTTGATCTGATTATAACCAGAATAAGCATCCATGAAGCTCAGCAACTCGTGTCCCGAGGTAGCATCCACCAGTTGATCAATTCGGGGCAGTGGAAAGTGATCTTTTGGGCATGCTTTGTTGAGGTCGGTGAAGTCTACACACATCCTCCACTTGTTGTTTTTCTTCTTTACCATCACTACATTGGCTAACCAATCTGGATATTTAACATCTTCAATGAAATGAGATTTCTGGAGCTTCTCGACTTCCTCCTGTATAGATTGATTCTTCTCAGGACTGAATACTCTTCTTCTCTGCTTCACAGGCTTGATCTCTTTATTCACATTGAGCTCGTGACATAAGAAGTTTGGGTCTATCCCAGGCATATCTTCATGACTCCACGCAAAAGTTTGTCTTCTTCTTCTAAGGAAAGTTATCAATTCCTGTTTTAATGAGGCCTCCAACGATGAACCTATTTGAGTAGTTCACTCAGGGTGTTCGTCGTCCAGAATGATATTTTCAGTAGCTTCTACCACTTGACCTTTCACGAGTTGCGACTCATCTCGAGGATCCAATGTTTCGATTTCTGCACCTTCGTCCACTTGATAGGTAGTAGTCTTTTTCTTTGATTCTTCCAATTCATCTTGCTCGGCGGATGAATAATAGCACTCCC
Source organism: Sambucus nigra (assembly GCA_949130495.1). Classification (NCBI taxonomy): domain Eukaryota; kingdom Viridiplantae; phylum Streptophyta; class Magnoliopsida; order Dipsacales; family Adoxaceae; genus Sambucus; species Sambucus nigra. Next base: position 229,385,109 of record OX422219.1, read on the forward strand.
GAGCTACTTTCTGATCACCTTTCACAACTCCTACTCCGAAGTTTATTGGAAATTTTAGGCACTGATGCACTGTAGATGGTACAGCCTCAAACTTCTTCAATCCTACTCTTCCCATGATGATATTGTATGATGAATGGACATTCTTATCCATCACGAAGAATCGTATTCTTTCTGTCCGACAAGAAGGCCATTTACCAATGAATATATCCAACTTGATCATCCCAAGTGGAAATACTTTCTCGCTAGCAAAACCGATGAGGGGTCTGTGGTAAGGCTCCAATTGAGATAGCTTTAAATTTAAACTATCGAAACACGAGTAGAACATGATGTCTGCCGAGCTACCGTTATCGACTAGCACTCTTAAAATCATTACCTCCTTCATTCTCATTTTGATCACTAGTGGGTCGTCATGAGGATACCGAACTCCTGCAAGATCATTCTTTGAAAACCCAATGACCAATTTTTCTTTGTTCACCTTTCTCGGGCGATCTTCCTCAGCTAAATTTATTCGCTGAATGTACGAGCAAGCTTGAGCCTCTCCGAGGTAAGCTTTTCTTTCTACAGTAAGGTCTCCTCCTCCTGCATCTCCTCCTATAATAACATTACAATCAAATGACCCAAAGCGTATTGAAAATACCTCTCGTTCTGGCTGCCTTGGTTTCTTGGGAAGATCGGGGTCATCATCCGGATCATCTTCATGGTTTCTCTTCTTTTTCTCCTCTGCTCGATGAGGAGATCTAGACCTCTCTCTAGTTCGGTCGTTATTTCTTCTTTCGCCTCCCAGATCAACATACTTTGCTAGATTTCCTCATCGGATGAGTGTTTCAATCTCGTTCTGAAGAGCTATGCAATTTTTGGTCATATGGCCATGATCCTTATGGAACTCGCAGTATTTCTCCCTATTCCTCGTGTCAGGGTCTGACTTCATTTTCTTTGGCCAGTTTAACTCCTCGTTGTTCTTAATTTCTTCCAGGACGTGGTTGATATTTTCCTTCAAAGGCGTGTAATTATCAAATTTCTTCAAGACCTCCCATGACGACCTACTTTTGGAATGTTTGTCACCACCATTATTCTTATTCTCTTTCTTCTTAGCTTTATCACCTTCCACCTTGGTTTCTTTAGCATCCATATTCTTCTTCGCAGACATAGCCTCCTCGGCATTCATAATCTTGGATGCTTTTCCCATCAGGTCTGACATGGTTCGAGGTGGATCTTTGGCCAAAGTGTAGTACAACTTGTTCGGCAGTAGTCCACTCATTAAAGCAGTAATCGCTGTCTTCTCCTCATAATCAATGACTTCGAGCTTCTCGTTATTAAAACGAGTTATATAGTCTCTAATACTTTCACCAGCTTTTTGTCTAACACTTAACAAATGTGCTACTCGTTTAACTGGCTTTGCTCCGAAGCAGAAATTCCCAATGAATAACTCGGCTAGTTGAAGGAAAGTTGAAATCTTACCCCGAGGAAGATTATTATACCATATTTGAGCAGATCCGGTAAGAGTTCCTGAGAATGCCCTGCATCTCATCTCGTCTGGGACAGCATAGGTGTCGGTAGCAGCTTGATATTGTTCTATATGAAGGACGGGGTCAGTCTTCCCATCATACTTGGGAGTCACAACAGGTGCTTTGAACTTCGATGGTGTTGGGAAATCAACAATGTCCTGGACAAAAGGTGTTCCCCGAACAAAGGTTCGTTGTAGAGGGTTCTTGGCCTTAGCCATTTCCCCTAATCTATCCTCCAACCTCTGAATAGATCCTTTCCAAGCATCATTTCCTTCCTCGGGCCTATTGGTTCGAGCAACAGATCGCGTTGAAATGGCTTCCTAGGATTTATCTCGACGAGCAGCTGGTCGATCAATAGATCCATCTTGACGAGCAGCTGGTCGCGACTGGGCAGATCCTTCCCTTAAATATGATGATTATCGAAAGCTCCTCGACGCTGTATTAAGAAGACTTTTGTTCCTCCTAGGGCCTAATTGATCGAAAGGAGAGGCCCTACTTAATCTTTCCAAAGCGCTGGCCCTTTTTGGGGAGAGGGTGACATGTTGTTCAGTATCTGTGGCTCGCACAGACGAAGTTCGTCGAGGTTGATAAGAAAAATCTTCAGATTCCTCATTGCATAAGGCGCACGGATATTTCTTTGGATTCTTCGTGATCCAGAATGGGCTGGCGCACCGCCATGGAGGGTTTGGATGAGTTGTCGCATCGTTTCTTGCATGCCGGTCTGGCCCTGAGCCAGATTCGCCATCATTCCAGTCAGATCTGGAATAATTGGTGGAGCAGATGGATTTGGAGGGGTTCCAGTGTTTCGATTGCTGGATTCAGGTATATCAGCCATTGGTAATGGACTGTTTTTTATGAGAAAACGATTTTACCAGTCGTTTCCCACAGATGACGCCAATCTGTTGATGTAAAAAATTAGATCACTCTAATAATTCAATCACAGATAAATAAATGAAATTAAGATTTTAAAGTGGTTTAGCCTTATAAGAATGGCCTACGTCCACTGTTATTTTATTGCTGAGTGTTTAGGAATTCTCGATTATAAGAAATTCCGTTATGGATCCCAAAGTTTGGATTCAGGATCAGATCCCCTACAATGAGGATTGTACAACGTATTTATAGCCTTGAGGTTGTCATATGAAAGGGTGATACATTAAATGATATACATATGAAAGGATAATACATTTAATGCCCTTTAAGTGTGTGCGTCTAAATGATAAGCATTTAATGAAACAGTTGAACTGTTGGTTATTCATCAATTAATGCTTTGTTCGAGATGCAGCTCAGACCGCCTTAGTAGCTCGGACCGCCTAAGCTTTCTGATATTCAAGAGTTCCTCGGAGAGGTCTGTTCCTCGGAGGGTATGAGTTCCTCGGAGTAACATGGTTCCTCAGAGAGTGTTATTATCTCAGAAGTGCATGTTTTTGCCATGTAGATAGCCACGTGTCTTCATATGATTGATCCGAGTCAGCAGATTAAATTTTGTATCAACAGTGGTCAACCCTAACTTAAACTGCAAACCACCTGATATATCACGTGATGATCTGAAATCATTCAAAAACGTTATAGCTCAATCTCACAATTCAGTATAAGTGGAAATTAAACAAGCAACGCTCTTCAAAGGTGAACCATCACTCTTGTACTCGGAAAACTGATCTTTCTTTCTTGGCGGATCCTTTAAAATACTGTCTTGTGGGTCGGTTTTCTTTGGGTGGACCATCTCTTGAAACCATCCGTAAAAACTTTCAAACTTTTTCCTTAAAAGGAGAATTTCGTGTAGGACTCTTGGATAACAACCATATCTTGATCAGACTGGATTGCGAGGAAAATTACAGTCGAATGTGGTTGCATGAAAAATGGTACGTGCATCACTCTCCCATGCATATGATTAAATGGACCATAAAATTTCAACCTACCAAAGACTACTCGATTATTCCTGTTTGGATTAATCTACCGAATCTTCTAGTTCACTTTTTTGTTAAATCAGTTTGTTTTCAATAGCAAATATAGTGGGTAAACCATTGAAATTGGATGAGGCCACTACTATTTTATCCAAACCAAACATGGCTCGGGTTTGTGTCGAGGTAGATGTTGTGAAGGAACTTTCTAAAAGGCTGTGTATGGGTTGTGGAAATAAAAGTTTTTCGTAGTCAATTATATATGAAAACCTCCCTCAATTATGTTGTTATTTCTATAAACTTCGACATGGGACAAACCTCTATGTTAACAAAGCGGTGAACTCTTCCAAGATGCAAGGGATTTCTGAAAATGATACTGGCTGTGATGATGCAACAGTGATGAAAACTGATAAAGGTAAATTCCCTATGATATATAAGAAAAAAAATAAAGGGGCAATTATCAACGAACCTAAGATGGTGGACAATCCTATAAATAATGGCAGTGTAGATTTTATAGAAATTTAAAAAGTCATGTGATATCTTATGTTGCTGATCATGGTGCTAAAAACTTGGAATCAATTTTCTCTCGGAGTCAATTAGGTGCAAGTATTGTTATTCCTTCTCAAATCTTTCATAGTAATCCCATTAGCAAGTACATACTTATGGCTGATGTTATCTCAGCTGATCCAAATCCTTATGCGATTTTATATGTTGAGGATGATAGGGATGATGTAGAAGAGGGTGAAATTTGGGATTTTAGACATGGAGGATGTTCATAAGTTACGTAATGTTGAAGCTAATGATGAGCTACTGTGTAGATTATCGGTTTCTCCAAGAGCAAGACAAAAATTGAGTACTAGTTATTCAAAAGATCTGAAGCCTATGTACTATTCGGATCCAGAAAAAGATAATGTTAATCCATTTTTATCATATGGGAGAGAATTTTCCATGTAATTGACGACAAGGATTACAAATATCGATAATCCCATCAAGGAGTTAGAAAGTTTATCAGTGATTATAATGAAGCGTCCTCGCAAAATATATTCTAAGCTTCTTGTGCCCACGATCATAACCAGGTCAGGGGGTCAAAAATCATAGAATAAAAAACTCTTTGTTTCTGAATGATTAGAATAATTTTTTTGAACATTAGGGGGGTTGGTAATTTACCCACTGTTAGGCATTGAAAAAGACTTATTAGATTCCATGAGGTTAGTGTTATTGCCTTAATGGAACCTTTTATTGACGAAGAAAACATTGTGGAGCTCGAAAAAAAATCAATTTTAGTGGTAGTTAGGTTAACTGCTCAAATCAGTTTTGGCTTTTATGGAAGGAAAATTGGGATGTCAATCTTTCTATGAATACAGTGCGATCCATTACAGGTGACATTTCACATTGTGACCTCAAACAACCTACTTTTTTCACTGCCATCTATGCAAAATGCAGTAGGGAGGAGCAGTGGGTGCTTTGGGATGAATTGAACAATTTTGGCATAACGTGTGCTAATTCGTGGTTGGTCAACGGCGACTTCAATGTTGTATCTAAACAGGAAGAAAAACTTGGGGGTTATATCATAGATAGGGATGGGGTGCTAGACTTTCATGTTACAATGTCGAGTATTGGCCTACATGAACTTTCGTTCACCTGGTCTAAATAAACCTGATGTAATAATCATGATGGTTCAGTTAGAATGTGGGCTCGGTTAGATCGAATTTTGTGTAATGAGGAATGGTTTCAAAAATCTTTTATTGGCACGGTTGAACACCTTCAACGTATTACCTCATATCATAGTCCATTATTACTTAAACACTACATCAAAAACAGGAAACTCACATGGTTTAAAATAGTGTCAGACACAATCTGGCACGGTTCAAAATTGTTCCAGAATCAGGCATGTGAGATTTTTTGGCGCGGTTTAAAACCGTGTCATATTTCCAAAACTGGCACGCTTTTAAACTGTGCCAGTTTTTTAATCTGGCACGCTTTTTGCCACGCTTTTAAACCGTGCTAGATGTTAAATCTGGCACGCTTTTGGCACACGCCGAAACCGTACCAAATTGTCTATTTTCTGGCACGCTTATAAAGCGTGCCAGATTGTTTTATAAGCGTTCTCATTTTTATGCATTGGCACGGTTTTGGCACGGTTTAAAACCGTGCCAGATTTTTTGGTTGATTAAAAAAAATAATAATATGAAACAAATCTGGAAAATCTGCAAATTTCAAATCCGATAGGAAAAATATTTAGTATTTGAAAAAAAAATTCAAGAAAATTCACAAATTATGAATATTGCAGGTTGTTAATAAACTAATGTGCATACAAACTTCAAAAAATTACAAGAGTTAATACCAATATAAAGCCGCACATGACCATAAAATTCGACAATAACTTCAAAAAAATACAAGAGTTAATAGTTCCCATATCAAAAAAAAAATTGGGCAGACTTTCCTCTATTTTTTTAGCATTCCAAAACCTGCTAACATAAAATTTGCCCATATAAAGCCCGCACGGCCATAAAAGTCAACAATAATACTACTACAGCCAGCACGGCCATAAAAATAAACCATAAAACTACTGAAGCCTACTCAGCCATAACACAAAAAATAGAATCCTGAATATTAACGACACTAAATAAACAACCCCCCTCTTGTAAAGCATTGACTTCTTCGTGCGTTCCAAGTGGATAAAAGCTAGTGATTGAATGACATACTACAAAAAAAAACACAAAAAAGATACAATATTAGTAACCAAGTCATTTATAAAAAAATCATATTCAAGCAGAAAAATTGCATATACGACTACGCGGTTAGTTCGAACAAGTTACATTGGTCCCGTGCGAGGTGTCCGTGCCTCTAATGGGACCGTTTGTTTCACCCTCAAACGACCTGTTTTTAAGTGTTATTTTTTAAAATTATCATCATATTCTCAAATTGGGAGATCTGTGACTACGCGGTCGATTCCTACAAGCTACATTGGTCCCGTACAAGGTGTTTGTGCCTCTTACGGGTCCGTTTGGGGGTTGGTTTATGTTTTCACCCTTTATCATCATACTCTCAAATCGAGAGACCCAGGACTACGCAGTCAGTTCCTACAAGTTACATCGGTCCGGTGCGAGGTGTTCGTGCCTCCTACGGGGTCGTTTGGGGGCTGGTTTGGGTTTTCACCCTTTAACGACTTGTTTTCAAGTCAAAGTGTGATTTTTGCAAATTATCATCATACTCTCAAACTAGGAGACCCGGGACTACGCGATCAGTTCCTACAAGTTACATCGGTCTCGTGCGAGGTGTTCGTGCCTCTTACGAGGTCGTTTGGGGTATGGTTTGGGTTTTCACCCTTTAACGGCTTGTTTTCAAGTCAATGTGTGATTTTTCTAAATCATCGTCACACTTTCAAACCGGGAGACATGGGACAATGCGGTCGGTTCCTACAAGCAATATTGGTTCCGTGGGAGGTGTTCGTGCCTCCTACGGGTCCGTTTGGCGACTGGTTTGGGTTTTCACCCTTTAACGGCTTATTTTTAAGTCTAGGTGTTGATTTTGGAAAATTATCATCATACTCTAAAATCGGGCGACCCGGGACTACGCGGTCAGTTCCTACAAGTTACATTGGTACCGTGCGAGGTGTTTGTGTCTCCTACCGGGTCGTTTGGGGGCTTGTTTGGGTTTTCATCCTTAAACAGCCTATTTTCAAGTCTAAGTGTGATTTTTGCAAATTATCATCATACTCTCAAATCAGGAGACCCGGGACTAAACGGTGAGTTCGTATAAGTTACATTGGTCCCGTGCGAGGTGTTTGTGCCTCCCACGTGGTCGTTTGGTAGCTGGTTTGGGTTTTCACCCTTTAACGGCTTATTTTTAAGCCAAAGTGTGATTTTTGAAAATTATCGTCATTCTCTCAAACCCAGAGACTCGGGATTACGCGGTCAGTTCCTAGAAGTTACATTGGTCCCGTTCGACGTGTTCGTGCCTCCTACGGGGTCGTTTGGGGGTTGGTTTGGGTGTTTACCCTTTTACGGCCTGTTTTAAAGTCTAGGTGTTATTTTTGCAAATTATCGTCATACTCTCAAATCGGGAGACCCGAGACTACACAGTCAGTTAATACAAGTTACATTGGTCCCGTGCGAGGTGTTCGTGCCTCCTACGGGGTCGTTTGGGGGATGGTTTGGGTTTTCACCCTTTAACGGCTTGTTTTCAAGTCTAAGAGTTATTTTTGAAAATTATCGTCATACTCTGAAATCAGGAGACCCGGGACTACGCGGTGAGTTCCTACAAGTTACATTGGTCCCGTGCGAGGTGTTCGTGCCTCCTACGGGGTCGTTTGGGGGTTGGTTTGGGATTTTAACCTTTAATGACCTGTTTTAAGTCTAAGTGTGATTTTTATAAATTATCGTCATACTCTCAAACCGGGAGACCCGGGACTACACGATCAGTTCTTACAAGTTACATTGGTCCCGTGCGAGGTGTTCGTGCCTCCTACGGGGTCGTTTGGAGGTTGGTTTGGGTTTTCACCCTTTAACGACTTGTTTTCAAGTCGAAGAGTTATTTTCACAAATTATCGTCATACTCTCAAATCAGGAGACTCGGGACTATGCGGTCAGTTCCTACTAGTTACATTGGTCGCGTGCGAGGTGTTCGTGCCTCCTACGGGGTCGTTTGGGGGTTGGTTTGGGTTTTCATCCTTTAAGGGCCTGTTTTCAAGCCTAAGAGTTATTTTTGCAAATTATCATCATACTCTCAAACTGGGAGACCCGGGACAATGTGGTCAGTTCCTACAAGCTACATTGGTCCCTACGAGGTGTTCCTGCCTGTAACGAATCCGTTTGGGGGCCGGTTTAGGTTTTCACCCTTAACGGCTTATTTTTAAGTCTAAGTGTTGATTTTTGCAAATTATCGTCATACTCTCAAACTGGCAAACCCGGGACTACGCGATCGGTTCTTACAAGCTACATTGGTCCCGTGGGAGGTGGTCGTGCCTCCTACGAGTCCGTTTGGGGACTGGTTTGGGTTTTCACCCTTTAACGGCTTATTTTCAAGTAAGTGTTAATTTTTGCAAATTATCGTCATACTCTCAAACTGGGCGACCCGGGACTACGCGATCAGTTCCTACAAGTTACATTGGTCTCGTGCGAGGTGTTTGTGCCTCGTACCGGGTCGTTTGGTGGCTGGTTTGGTTTTCACCCTTTAAGGGTGTGTTTTGAAGTCTAAGTGTGAGTTTTTCAAATTATCGTCACACTCTCAAATCGGGAGACCCGGGACTACGCGGTCAGTTCCTACAAGTTACATTGGTCCCGTGCGAGGTGTTTGTGCCTCCTACATGGTCATTTGGTGGCTGGTTTGGGTCTTCACTCTTTAACGGCTTATTTTTAAGTCAATGTGTGATTTGTTAAAATTATCGTCATACTCTTAAATCAGGAGACCCGAGACTACGGGTCAGTTCCTACAAGTTACATTGGTCCCGTTCGAGGTGTTCGTGCCTCCTATAGGGTCGTTTGGGGGATGGTTTGGGTTTTCACCCTTTAACGGCCTGTTTTGAAGTCTAAGGGTTATTTTTGCAAATTATCATCATACTCTCAAACCGGGAGACCCGGGACTACGCGGTCTATTCCTACAAGTTACATTGGTCCCGTGCAAGGTATTCGTGCCTCCTATGGGGTCGTTTGGGGGATGGTTTGGGTTTTCACCCTTTAACGGTCTGTTTTCAAGTCTAAGTGTTGATTTTGGGAAATTATCATCATACTCTCAAATCGGGCGACCCGGAACTACGCGGTCAGTTCCTACAAGTTACATTGGTCCCGCGCGAGGTGTTTGTGCCTCCTATGTGGTCGTTTGGTGGCTGGTTTGGGTTTTCACCCTTTAACGACTTATTTTTAAGTCAAATTGTGATTTTTTTAAATTATCATCATACTCTCAAATCGGGAGACCCGGGACTACGAGTCAGTTCCTACAAGTTACATTGGTCCCGTTTGAGGTGTTCGTGCCTCCTACGGGGTCGTTTGGGGGCTGGTTTAGCTTTTCACCCTTTAACGGCTTGTTTTCAAGTCTAAGAGTTATTTTTGCAAATTATCGTCATACTCTCAAACCGGGAGACCCGGGACTACGCAATCAGTTCCGACTAGTTACATTGGTCCCGTGCGAGGTGTTCGTGCCTCCTACGGGGTCGTTTGGAGGCTGGTTTGAGTTTTCACCCTTTAACGACCAGTTTTCAACTCTAAGAGTTATTTTTGCAAATTATCGTCATACTCTCAAACTGGGAGACCCGGGACTAAGCGGTCAGTTCTTACAAGCTACATTGGTCCCGTGCGAGGAGTTCGTTCCTGTAACAGGTCCGTTTGGGGTCCGTATTAGGTTTTCACCCTTTAACGACTTGTTTTTAAGTGTTGATTTTTGCAAATTATCGTCATACTCTCAAATTGGAAAACTCGGGACTACGCGGTCGGTTCTTACAAGCTACATTGGTCCCGTGGGAGGTGTTCGTGCCACCTACGGGTCCGTTTGGGGGTTGGTTAGGGGTTTCACCCTTTAACGGCTTCTTTTTAAGTCCGTGTTGATTTTTGCAAATTATCATCATACTCTCAAACCGGGGGACCCGTGACTATCCGATCAGTTCCTACAAGTTACATTGGTCCCGTTCGAGGTGTTCGTGCCTCCTACGGGGTCGTTGGTGGCTGGTTTGGGTTTTCACCCTTTAACGGCTTGTTTTCAAGTCTAAGTGTATTTTTGCAAATTATCATCATACTCTCAAACCGAGAGACCCGGGACTATGTGGTCAGTTCCTACAAGCTAAATTGGTCTCGTGCGAGGTTTTCGTACCTCTTACGAGTCCGCTTGGGGGTTGGTTTACGTTTTCACCCTTTAATGGCTTATTTTTAAGTCTAAGTGTTGATTTTTGCAAATTATCGTGATACTCTCAAACCGGGAGACCCGAGACTAAGCGTTCAGTTCCTACAAGTTGCATTGTTCCCGTACGAGGTGTCCGTGCCTCGTACGTGTCTATTTGGGGGCTGGTTTGTTTGTTCACCCTTTAACGGCTTGTTTTTAAGTCTAAATGTTGATTTTTACAAACTATCTTCATACTCTCAAACCGGGCGACCCGAGACTACGCGGTCAGTTCCTACAAGTTACATTGGTCCCGTGCGAGGTGTTTGTGCCTCCAGCGAGGTCGTTTGGGGGCTTGTTTGGGTTTTCACCCTTAAACGGCCTGTTTTGAAGTCTAAGTGTGATTTTTGCAAATTATCGTCATACTCTCAAGTCGGGAGACCCGGGACTACGCGGTCAGTTCCTACAAACTACATTGGTCCTGTGCGAGGTGTTCGTGCCTCTTATGGGTACGTTTGGGTTCTCACCCTTGAACGACTTGTTTTTAATTCAAAGTGTGATTTTTGAAAAATATCATCATACTCTCAAATCGGGAGACACGGGACTACGCGATCAGTTCCTACAAGTTACATTGGTCCCGTTCAATGTGTTCGTGCCTCCTACGGGGTCGTTTGGGAGCTGGTTTGGGTTTTCACCCTTTAACGACCTGTTTTGAAGTATAAGTGTTATTTTTGCAAATTATTGTCATATTTTCAAATCGGGAGACCCGGGACTACGCGATCAGTTCCTACAAGTTAAATTGGTCCCGTCCGAGGTGTTCGTGCCTCCTATAGGGTCGTTTGGGTTTTAACCCTTTAACGGCCTATTTTCAAGTCTAAGAGTTATTTTTGCAAATTATCGTCATAATCTCAAGCCGGGAGACCCGGGACTATGCGGTGAGTTCCTACAAGTTACATTGGTCCCGTGCAAGTGTTCGTGTCTCCTACGGGGTCGTTTGGGGGCTGGTTTGGGTTTTCACCTTTTAACGGCCTGTTTTCAAGTCTAAGAGTTATTTTTGCAAATTATCTTCATACTCTCAAATTGGGAGACTCGGAACTACGCGGTCAGTTCCTACTAGTTACATTGGTCCCGTGCGAGGTGTTCGTACCTCCTGCGGGGTCGTTTGGGGGCTGGTTAGTGTTTTCACCATTTAACGGCATGTTTTAAAGTCTAAGAGTTATTTTTGTAAATTATCGCCATTCTATCAAATCGAGAGACTCGGGACTACGCGATCAGTTCCTACAAGCTACATTGGTCCCGTGCGAGGTGTTCGTGCCTCTTACGGGTCCGTTTGCGGGCCGGTTTAGGTTTTCACCTTTTAACGGCTTATTTTTAAGTCTAAGTGTTGATTTTTGCAAATTATCGTGATACTCTCAAATCAAGAAACCCGGGACTACGCGGTCGGTTCCGACAAGCTACATTGGTCCTGTGGGAGGTGTTCGTGCCTCCTGCGGGTCCGTTTTGTGGCTAGTGTGGATTTTCACCCTTTAACGGCTTGTTTTTTAGTCTAACTGTTGAATTTTACACATTATTATCATACTCTCAAACCAGGAGACCCGAGACTACGCGGTCAGTTCCTACAAGTTACATTGCTCACGTGCGAGGTGTTTGTTTCTCCAACGGGGTCGTTTGGGGGCTTGTTTGGGTTTTCACCCTTAAATGGCCTGTTTTCAAGTCTAAGTGTGATTTTTCCAAATTATCATCATACTCTCAAACCGAGAGACCCGGGACTACGCGGTCAGTTCCTACAAGTTACATTGGTCCTGTGCGAGCTGTTTGAGCCTCCTACGTGGTCATTTGGTTGCTGGTTTGGGTTTTCACCCGTTAATGGCTTATTTTTAAGTCAAAGTGTGATTTTTTAAAATTATCATCATACCCTCAAACCGAGAGACCCGGGACTACGCGGTCAGTTCGTACAAGTTACATCAGTCCCGTTCTAGGTATTCGTGCCTCCTACGGGGTCATTTGGAGGCTTGTTTTGGTTTTCACCCTCTAACGACTTGTTTTCAAGTCAAAATGTGATTTTTGCAAATTATCCTCATACTCTCAAACCGAGAGACTCGAGACTATGCGGTCAGTTCCTAAAAACTACATTGGTCCCGTGCGAGGTGTTTGTGCCTCTTAAGGGCCCGTTTGGGGGTTGGTTTAGGTTTTCACCCTTTAATGGCTTATTTTTAAGTCTAAGTGTTGCTTTTTCGAAATTATCATCATACTCACAAATCGGGAGACCCGAGACGATGCGGTCAGTTCCTAGAAGTTACATTGGTCCCGTGCGAGGTGTTTGTGCCTCCTTCGGGGTCGTTTGGGGGCTGGTTTGGGTTTTAACCCTTTAACGACCTGTTTTTAAGTCTAAGAGTTATTTTTGCAAATTATCGTCATAATCTCAAGTCGGGAGACCCGGGACTATGCGGTGAGTTCCTACAAGTTACATTGGTCCCGTGCAAGTGTTCGTGTCTCCTACGGGGTCGTTTGGGGGCTGGTTTGGGTTTTCACCTTTTAACGGTCTGTTTTCAAGTCTAAGAGTTATTTTTGCAAATTATCTTCATACTCTCAAATTGGGAGACTTGGGACTACGCGGTCAGTTCCTACTAGTTACATTGGTCCCGTGCGAGGTGTTCGTACCTTCTGCGGGGTCGTTTGGGGGCTGGTTTGGGTTTTCACCCTTTAACGGCATGTTTTCAAGTCTAAGAGTTATTTTTGTAAATTATCGTGATTCTTTCCAATCGGGAGACTCGGGACTACGCGATCAGTTCCTACAAGCTACATTGGTCCCGTGCGAGGTGTTCGTGCCTCTTACGGGTCCGTTTGCGGGCCGATTTAGGTTTTCACCTTTTAACAGCTTATTTTTAAGTCTAAGTGTTGATTTTTGCAAATTATCGTGATACTCTCAAATCGGGAAACCCGGGACTACGCGGTCGGTTCCGACAAGCTACATTGGTCCTGTGGGAGGTGTTCGTGCCTCCTGCGGGTCCGTTTGGTGGCTGGTTTGGATTTTCACCCTTTAACGGCTCGTTTTTTAGTCTAAGTGTTGAATTTTATAAATTATTATCATACTCTCAAACCAGGAGACCCGGGACTACGCGGTCAGTTCCTACAAGTTACATTGCTCACGTGGGAGGTGTTTGTGCCTCCAGCGGGGTCGTTTGGGGGCTTGTTTGGGATTTCACCCTTAAATGGCCTGTTTTCAAGTCTAAGTGTGATTTTTCCAAATTATCATCATACTCTTAAACCGAGAGACCCGGGACTACGCGATCAGTTCCTACAAGTTAGATTGGTCCCGTGCGAGCTGTTTGTGCCTCCTACGTGGTCATTTGGTTGCTGGTTTGGGTTTTCACCCGTTAATGGCTTGTTTTTAAGTCAAAGTGTGATTTTTTAAAATTATCGTTATACCCTCAAACCATGAGACTCGGGACTACGCGGTCAGTTCGTACAAGTAACATCGGTCCCGTTCTAGGTATTCGTGCCTCCTACGGGGTCATTTGGAGGTTGGTTTTGGTTTTCACCCTCTAACGACTTGTTTTCAAGTCAAAATGTGATTTTTGCAAATTATCTTCATACTCTCAAACCGGGAGACTCGGGACTACGCGGTCAGTTCCTAAAAACTACATTGCTCCCGTGCGAGGTGTTCGTGCCTCTTAAGGTCCCGTCTGGGGGTATGTTTAGGTTTTCACCCTTTAATGACTTGTTTTTAAGTCTAAGTGTTGATTTTTTGAAATTATCATCATACTCACAAATTGGGAGACCCAGGACGATGCAGTCAGTTCCTACAAGTTACATTAGTCCCGTGCGAGGTGTTCGTGCCTCATACGGGGTCGTTCGGGGGATGGTTTGGGTTTTAACCCTTTAACGGCCTGTTTTCAAGTCTAAGAGTTATTTTTGCAAATTATCGTCATAATCTCAAGTCGGGAGACCCGGGACTATGCGGTGAGTTCCTACAAGTTACATTGGTCCCATGAAAGTGTTCGTGTCTCCTACGAGGTCGTTTGGGGGCTGGTTTACGTTTTCACTTTTTAACGACCTGTTTTCAAGTCTAAGAGTTATTTGTGCAAATTATCTCCATACTCTCAAATTGGGAGACTCGGGACTACGCGGTCAGTTCCTACTAGTTACATTGGTCCCGTGCGAGGTGTTCGTACCTCCTGCGGGGTCGTTTGGGGGATGGTTTGGGTTTTCACCCTTTAACGGCATGTTTTCAAGTCTAAGAGTTATTTTTGTCAATTATCATCATTCTTTCAAATTGGGAGACTTGGGACTACGCGATCAGTTCCTACAAGCTACATTGGTCTCGTGCGAGGTGTTCGTGCCTCTTACGGGTCCGTTTGCAGGCCGGTTTAGGTTTTCACCTTTTAACGGATTATTTTTAAGTCTAAGTGTTGATTTTTACAAATTATCATGATACTCTCAAATCGGGAAACCCGGGACTACGCGGTCGGTTCCGACAAGCTACATTGGTCCTGTGGGAGGTGTACGTGCCTCCTGCGGGTCCGTTTGGTGGCTGGTTTGGATTTTCACCCTTTAACGGCTTGTTTTTTAGTCTAAGTGTTGCATTTTACAAATTATTATCGTACTCTCAAACCATGAGACCCGGGACTACGCGGTCAGTTCCTACAAGTTACATTGCTCACGTGCGAGGTGTTTGTGCCTCCAGTGGGGTCGTTTGGGGGCTTGTTTGGTTTTTCACCTTTAAATGGCCTGTTTTCAAGTCTAAGTGTGATTTTTCCAAATTATCATCATACTCTCAAACTGAGAGACCCGAGACTACGCGGTCAGTTCCTATAAGTTACATTGGTCCCGTGCGAGCTGTTTGTGCCTCCTACGTGGTCATTTGGTTGTTGGTTTGTGTTTTCACCCGTTAATGGCTTGTTTTTAAGTCAAAGTGTGATTTTTTAAAATTATCGTCATACCCTCAAACCGCGAGACTCGGGACTATGCGGTCAGTTCGTACAAGTTACATCGGTCCCGTTCTAGGTATTCGTGCCTCCTACGGGGTCATTTGGAGGTTGGTTTTGGTTTTCACCCTCTAACCACTTGTTTTCAAGTCAAAATGTGATTTTTGCAAATTATCATCATACTCTCAAACCGGGAGACTCGGGACTACGCAGTCAGTTCCTAAAAACTTTACTGGTCCCGTGCGAGGTGTTCGTTCCTCTTAAGGGCCCGTTTGGGGGTTGGTTTAGGTTTTCACCCTTTAATGGCTTGTTTTTAAGTCTAAGTGTTGATTTTTTGAAATTATCATCATACTCACAAATCGGGAGACCCGGGACGATGCGGTCATTCCTACAAGTTACATTGGTCCCGTGCGAGGTGTTCGTGCCTCCTACCGGGTCGTTTGGGGGCTGGTTTGGGTTTTCACCCTTTAATGGACTGTTTTCAAGTCTAAGTGTAATTTTCCCAAATTATTATCATAATCTCAAACCGGGAGACCCGGGACTACGCGGTGAGTTCCTACAAGTTACATTAGTCTCGTTTGAGGTGTTCGTGCCTCCTACGGGGTCGTTTGGGGGTTTGCTGAGGTTTTCACCCTTTAACGACTTGTTTATAAGTCAAAGTGTGATTTTCTCAAATTATCAAAATACTCTCAAACTGGGAGACCCGGGACTACGCGGTCAATTTCTACAAGTTGCATTGGTCCCATGCGAGGTGTTCGTCCCTCTTACGGGTCTGTTTGGGGGCTCGTTTGGGTTTTCAACCTTTAACGACTTATTTTTAAGTCTAAGTGTTGATTTTGGGAAATTATCATCATACTCTAAAATCGGGAGACCCGGGATGACGCGGCCAGTTCCTACAAGTTACATTGGTCCCGCGCGAGGTGTTTGTGCCTCCTACGTGGTCGTTTGGTGGCTGGTTTGGGTTTTCACCCTTCAACAGCTTATTTTTAAGTCAAAGTGTGATTTTTTTAAATTATCATCATACTCTGAAATCGAGAGACCCGGGACTACGGGTCAGTTCCTACAAGTTATATTGGTCCCGTTCGAGGTGTTCGTGCCTCCTACGGGGTCGTTTGGGGGTTGGTTTAGGTTTTCACCCTTTAACGGCCTGTTTGCAAGTCTAAGAGTTATTTTTGCAAATTTTCGTCATAATCTCAAATCGGGTGACCCAGGACTACGCGGTCAGTTCCTACAAACTACATTGGTCCCGTGCGAGGTGTTCGTGACTCTTACGGGTACGTTTGGATGCTAGTTTAGGTTTTCACCCTTTAACGACTTGTTTTTAAGTCTAAGTGTTGTTTTTTGGAAATTATCATCATACTCTCAAATCGGGAGACCCGGGATGACGAGGTCACTTCCTACAAGTTACATTGGTCCCGTACGAGGTGTCCGTGCCTCCTACGGTGTCGTTTGGGGGATGGTTTGGGTTTTCACCCTTTAATGGCCTGTTTTGAAGTCTAAGTGTGAGTTTTGCAAAGTATCGCTATACTCTCAAACTGGGAGACCCGGGACTACGCGGTGAGTTCCTACAAGTTACATCGGTCCCGTTCGAGGTGTTCGTGCCTCCTACGGGGTCGTTTGGGGGCTGTTTTGGGTTTTCACCCTTTAACGACCTGTTTTCAAGACTAAGAGTTATTTTTGCAAATTATCATCATATTCTCAAATCGGGAGACCCGGGACTATGCGGTGAGTTCCTACAAGTTACAATTGTCCCGTGCGAGCTGTTCGGGTCTCCTATGAGGTCGTTTGGGGGCTGGTTTAGGTTTTCAACCTTTAACAGCTTATTTTTAAGTCTGAGTGTTATTTTTGCAAATTATCATCATACTCTTAAATCGGGAGACCCGGGACTACGCAGTCAGTTCCAACAAGTTGCATTGGTCCCGTGCGAGGTGTTCGTGGAACTTATGGGGTCGTTTGGGGGCTCGTTTGGGTTTTCACCCTTTAACGGCCTGTTTTTGATTCTAAGAGTTATTTCTGCAAATTATCGTCATACTCTTAAACCAAGAGACTCGGGACTACGAGATCAGTTCCTATAAGTTACATTGGTCCCATGCGAGGTGTTCGTGCCTCTTACGGGTCCGTTTGGGGCCAATGTAGGTTTTCACCCTTTAACGACTTATTTTTAAGTTTAAGTGTTGATTTTGGTAAATTATCATCATACTCTCAAACCGGGAGACCCGGTACCACACGGTCAGTTCCTATATGTTAAATCGGTCCCGTTCTAGGTGTTCGTGCCTCCTACGGGGTCGTTTGGTGGTTGGTTTGGGTTTTCACCATCTAACGGCTTGTTTTCCAGTCAAAGTGTGATTTTTGCAAATTATCATCATACTCTCAAACCGGGAGACCCTGGACTACGCGATCAGTTCCTACAAACTACAATGGTCCCGTGCAAGGTGTTCGTGCCTCTCACGGGTCCGTTTGGGGGCAAGTTTAGGTTTTCACCCTTTAATGGCTTGTTTTTAAGTCTAAGTGTTTCTTTTTTAAAATTATCGTTAGACTCACAAATCGGGAGACCCGGGACGACGCGATCAGTTCCTACAAGTTACATTGGTCCCGTGTGAGGTGTTTGTGCCTCCTACGGGGTCGTTTGGGGGTTGGTATGTGTTTTCACCCTTTAACGGCCTGTTTTCAAGCCTAAGTGTGGTTTTTGCAAATTATCGTCATACTCTCAAACCGGGAGACCCGGGACTAGGCGGTGAGTTCATACAAGTTACATCGGCCCCATTCAAGGTGTTCGTGCCTCTTACAGGGTCGTTTTGGGTCTGGTTTCGGTTTTCACCCTTTAACGGCTTATTTTCAAATCAAAGACTGATTTTTGCAAATTATCATCATACTCTCAAATCGGGAGACCCAAGACTACGCCGTCAGTTCCTACAAGTTGTATTGGTCCCGTGCGAGGTGTTCGTACCTCTTACGGGTCTGTTTGGGGGTTGGTTTGGGTTTTTTGACCCTTTAACGGATTATTTTTAAATGTAAGTGTTTAGTTTTACAAATTATCATCATACTCTCACACCGGGCGACCCGAGAACACGCGATCAGTTCCTAAGAACTACATTGGTCCCGTGCGAGGGGTTCGTGCCTCTTACGGGTCCGTTTGGGGGCTGGTTTAGGTTTTCACCCTTTAACGGCTTATTTTTAAGTCTAAATATTGATTTTTGGAAATTATCATTATACTCTCAAACTGGGAGACCCGAAACTACGCGGTTAGTTCATATAAGTTACATTGGTCCCGCGCGAGGTGTTTGTGCCTCCTACGTGGTCGTTTGGTGGCTGGTTTGGGTTTTCACCCTTCAACAGCTTATTTTTAAGTCAAAGTGTGATTTTTTTAAATTATCATCATACTCTCAAATCGAGAGACCCGGGACTACGGGTCAGTTCCTACAAGTTATATTGGTCCCGTTCGAGCTGTTCGTGCCTCCTACGGGGTCGTTTGGGGTTGGTTTTGGTTTTCACCCTTTAACGGCCTGTTTGCAAGTCTAAGAGTTATTTTTTCAAATTATCGTCATACTCTCAAACCGGGAGACCCGGGACTACGCGGTCAGTTCCTACTAGTTACATTGGTCCCGTGCGAGGTGTTCGTGCCTCCTACAGGGTCGTTTGGGGGATGGTTTGGGTTTTCACCCTTTAACGACTTGTTTTCAACTCTAAGAGTTATTTTTGCAAATTATTATCATACTCTCAAACTGGGAGACCCGGGACTATGCGGTCAGTTCTTACAAGCTACATTGGTCCCGTGCGAGGAGTTCGTTCCAGTAACGGGTCCATTTGGGGTCCGTATTAGGTTTTCATCCTTTAACGGCTTGTTTTTAAGTCCAAGTGTTGATTTTTGCAAATTATCATCATACTCTCAAACCGGGCAAGCCGGGACTATGCGATCAGTTCCTATAAGTTACATAGGTCCCGTTCGAGGTATTCCTGCCTCCTGCGGGGTCGTTTGGTGGTTGGTTTGGGTTTTAACCCTTTAACGGCCTCTTTTCAAGTCTAAGAGTTATTTTTGCAAATTATCATCATACTCTCAATCCGGGAGACCCTGGACTATGCGGTGAGTTCCTACAAGTTACATTGGTCCCGTGCAAGTGTTCGTGTCTCCTACGGGGTCGTTTGGGGGCTGGTTTGGGTTTTCACCTTTTAACGGCCTGTTTTCAAGTCTAAGAGTTATTTTTGCAAATTATCTTCATACTCTCAAATTGGGAGACTCGGGACTACGCGGTCAGTTCCTACTAGTTACATTGTTCTCGTGCGAGGTGTTCGTACCTTCTGCGGGGTCATTTGGGGGCTGGTTTGGGTTTTCACCCTTTAACGGCATGTTTTCAAGTCTAAGAGTTATTTTTGTAAATTATCGTCATTCTCTCAAATCGGGAGACTCGGGACTACGTGATCAGTTCCTACAAGCTACATTGGTCCCGTGCGAGGTGTTCGTGCCTCTTATGGGTCCGTTTGCGGGCCGGTTTAGGTTTTCACCTTTTAACGGCTTATTTTTAAGTCTAAGTGTTGATTTTTGAAAATTATCGTGATACTCTCAAACCGGGAAACCCGGGACTACGCGATCGGTTCTGACAAGCAACATTGGTCCTGTGGGTGGTGTTCGTGCCTCCTGCGGATCCGTTTGGGGGCTGGTTTAGGTTTTCATCCTTTAACGGCTTATTTTTAAGTCTAAGTGTCGATTTTTGTAAATTATCGTCATACTCTCAAACCGGGAGACCCGGAACTACGCGGTCAGTTCCTACAAGTTGCATTATTCCCGTGCGAGGTGTTCGTGCCTCGTACGTGTCTGTTTGATGGCTGGTTTGTTTTTTCATCCTTTAACGACTTGTTTTTAAGTCTAAGTGTTGATTTTTACGAATTATCTTCATACTCTCAAACCGGGAGACCCGTGACTACGCGGACACTTCCTAAAAGTTACATTGCTCACATACGAGGTGTTTGTGCCTCCTGCGGGGTCGTTTGGGGGCTTGTTTGGGTTTTCACCCTTAAATGGCCTGTTTTAAAGTCAAAGTGTGATTTTGCAAATTATCATCATACTCTCAAACCTAGAGACCCGGGACTACGCGGTCAGTTCCTACAAGTTACATTGGTTCCATGCGAGCTATTTTTGCCTCCTACGTGGTCGTTTGGTTGCTGGTTTGGGTTTTCACCCGTTAACGGCTTGTTTTTAAGTCAAAGTGTGATTTTCAAAATTATCATCATACCCTCAAACCGGGAGACCCGGGACTACATGGTCAGTTCGTACAAGTTACATCGGTCTCGTTCTAGGTATTCGTGCCTCCTACGGGATCATTTGGAGGCTGGTTTTGGTTTTCACCCTCTAACGGCTTCTTTTCAAGTCAAAATGTGATTTTTGCAAATTATCATCATACTCTCAAACCGAGAGACTTGGGACTACGCGATCAGTTCCAACAAACTACATTGGTCCCGTGCGAGGTGTTCGTGCCTCTTAAGGGCCCGTTTGGGGGCTGGTTTAGGTTTTCACCCTTTAACGGCTTATTTTTAAGTCTAAGCGTTGATTTTTTGAAATTATCATCATCCTAACAAATCGGGAGACCCAGGAACACGCGGTCAGTTCTTACAAGTTACATTGGTATTGTGCGAGGTGTTCGTGCCTCCTACGGGGTCGTTTTGCGATTGGTTTGGGTTTTCACCCTTTGACGACCTGTTTTCAAGTCTAAGTGTGAGTTTTGTAAATTATTGTCATACTCTCAAACCGGGAGACCGGGGACTACGAGTTGGGTTCCTACAAGTTACATCAGTCCCGTTCGAGGTGTTCGTGCCTCCTACGGGGTCGTTTGGGGGCTGGTTTGGGTTTACACCCTTTAACGGCCTGTTTTGAAGACTAAGAGTTATTTTTACAAATTATCGTCATACTCTCAAACCGGGAGACCTGGGACTATGTGGTGAGTTCCTACAAGTTACAATGGTCTCGTGCGAGGTGTTCGTGTCTCCTACGGGGTCGTTTGGGGGCTGGTTTGGGTTTTCAACCTTTAATGACCTGTTTTCAAGTCTAAGAGTTATTTCTGCAAATTATCGTCATACTCTCAAGCCGGGAGACCCTGGACTATGCGGTGAGTTCCTACAAGTTACATTGGTCCCGTGCGAGTGTTCGTGTCTCCTACAGGGTCGTTTGGGGGCTGGTTTGGATTTTCAGCCTTTAACGACCTGTTTTCAAGTCTAAGAGTTATTTTTGCAAATTATCATCATACTCTCAAACCGGGAGACTCGGGACTACACGGTCAGTTCCTACTAGTTACATTGGTCTCGTGCGAGGTGTTCGTGCCTCCTACGGGGTCGTTTGGGGGCTGGTTTGGGTTTTCAACCTCTAACGGCATGTTTTCAAGTCTAAGAGTTATTTTTGCAAATTATCGTCATTCTCTCAAATCGGGAGACTCGGGACTGCGCGATCAGTTCCTACAAGCTACATTGGTCCCGTGCGAGGTGTTCGTGCCTCTTACGGGTCCGTTTGGGGGCCGATTTAGGTTTTCACCCTTTAACGGCTTATTTTTAAGTCTAAGTGTTGATTTCTACAAATTATCGTGATACTCTCAAATCGGGAAACTCGGGACTACCCGATCGGTTCCGACAAGCTACATTGGTCTTGTGGGAGGTGTTCGTGCCTCCTGCGGATCCGTTTAGAGGCTGGTTTAGGTTTTCACCCTTTAACGGCTTATTTTTAAGTCTAAGTGTTGATTTTTGCAAATTATCATCGTTCTGTCAAACCGGGAGACTCGGGACTACGCGGTCAGCTCCTACAAGTTGCATTATTCCCGTGCGAGGTGTTCGTGCCTCGTACGTGTCTGTTTGGGGGCTGGTTTGTTTTTTCATCCTTTAACGACTTGTTTTTAAGTCTAAGTGTTGATTTTTATAAATTATCTTCATACTCTCAATCCGGGAGACCCTGGACTGCGCGGACAGTTCCTACAAGTTACATTGCTCACGTGCGAGGTGTTTGTGCCTCCTACGGGGTCGTTTGGGTGCTTATTTGGGTTTTCACCCTTAAATGGCATGTTTTCAAATCTAAGTGTGATTTTGAAAATTATCATCATACTCTCAAACCGAGAGACCCAGGAATATGCGGTCAGTTCCTACAAGTTACATTGGTCCCGTGCGAGCTATTTGTGCCTCCTACGTGGTCGTTTGGTTGCTGGTTTGGGTTTTCACCCGTTAACGGCTTGTTTTTAAGTCAAAGTGTGATTTTTTAAAATTATCGTCATACCCTCAAACCGGGAAACCCGGGACTACGCGATCAGTTCGTACAAGTTACATCGGTCCCGTTCTAGGTGTTCGTGCCTCCTACGGGTCTATTTGTGGGCTCGTTTTGGTTTTCACCCTTTAACGGCTTGTTTTTAAGTCTAAGTGTTGATTTTTGCAAATTATCGGCATACTCTCAAACCGGGTGACTCGAGACTATGCGGTCAATTCCTACAAACTACATTGGTCCCGTGCAAGGTGTTCGTGCCTCTTACGGGTACGTTTGGGTGCTGGTTTAGGTTTTCACCCTTTAACGGCTTATTTTTAAGTCTAAGTGTTGATTTTGGGAAATTATCATCATACTCTAAAATCGGGAGACCCGGGATGACGCGGTCAGTTCCTATAAGTTACATTGGTCCCGTGCGAGGTGTTCGTGCCTCACACGAGGTCGTTTGGGGGCTGGTTTGGGTTTTCACCCTTTAACGACCTGTTTTCAAGTCTAAGTGTGAGTTTTGCAAATTATTTTCATACTCTCAAACCGGGAGACTCGGGACTACGCGGTGAGTTCCTACAAGTTACATCGGTCCCGTTCGAGGTGTTCGTGCCTCCTACGGGGTCGTTTGGGGGCTGGTTCGGGTTTTCAACCTTTAACGACCTGTTTTCAAGACTAAGAGTTATTTTTTCAAATTATCGTCATACTCTCAAACCGGGAGACCCGGGACTATGCGGTGAGTTCCTACAAGTTACAATGGTCTCGTGCGAGGTGTCCGTGGCTCCTACGTGGTCGTTTGGTTGCTGGTTTGGGTTTTCACCCGTTAACAGCTTATTTTTAAGTCAAAGTGTGATTTTTTAAAATTATTGTTATACCCTCAAATCGGGAGACCCGGGACTACGCGGTCAGTTCGTACAAGTTACATCGGTCCCGTTCTAGGTGTTCGTGCCTCCTACGGGTCTGTTTGGGGGCTCGTTTGGGTTTTCACCCTTTAACGGCTTGTTTTTAAGTCTAAGTGTTGATTTTTGCAAATTATCGTCATACTCTCAAACCGGGTGACCCGGGACTACGCGGTCAATTCCTACAAACTACATTGGTCCCGTGCAAGGTGTTCGTGCCTCTTACGGGTACTTTTGGGTGCTGGTTTAGGTTTTCACCCTTTAACAGCTTGTTTTTAAGTCTAAGTGTTGATTTTTGGAAATTATCATCGTACTCTAAAATCGAGAAACCCGGGATGATGCGGTCAGTTCCTATAAGTTACATTGGTCCCGTGCGAGGTGTTCATGCCTCATACGGGGTCGTTTGGGGGCTGGTTTGGGTTTTCACCCTTTAACGACCTGTTTTCAAGTCTAAGTGTGAGTTTTGCGAATTATTATCATACTCTCAAACCGGGAGACCCGGGACTACGCGGTGAGTTCCTACAAGTTACATCGGTCCCGTTCGAGGTGTTCGTGCCTCCTACGGGGTCGTTTGGGGGTGGTTTGGGTTTTTACCCTTTAACGACCTGTTTTCAAAACTAAGAGTTATTTTTTCAAATTATCGTCATACTCTCAAACCGGGAGACTCGGGACTATGCGGTGAGTTCCTACAAGTTACAATGGTCTCGTGCGAGGTGTTCGTGGCTCCTACGTGGTTGTTTGGTTGCTGGTTTGGGTTTTCACCCGTTAACGGCTTGTTTTTAAGTCAATGTGTGATTTTTTAAAATTATCATCATACCCTCAAACCGGGAGACCCGGGACTACGCGGTCAGTTCGTACAAGTTACATCGGTCCAGTTCTAGGTGTTCGTGCCTCCTACGGGTCTGTTTGGGGGCTCGTTTGGGTTTTCACCCTTTAACGGCTTATTTTTAAGTCTAAGTGTTGATTTTTGCAAATTATCGTCATACTCTCAAACCGGGTGACCCGGGACTACGCGGCCAATTCCTACATACTACATTGGTCCCGTGCAAGGTGTTTGTGCCTCCTGCGGGTACGTTTGGGTGCTGGTATAGGTTTTCACCCTTTAAGGACTTGTTTTTAAGTCTAAGTGTTGATTTTGGAAAATTATCATCGCACTCTCAAACCGGGAGACTCGGGACTACGCGGTCAGTTCCTATAATTTACATTGGTCCCGTGTGAGGTGTTTGTGCCTCCTACGTGGTCATTTGGTTGCTTGATTGGGTTTTCACCCGTTAACGGCTTGTTTTTAAGTCAAAGTGTGATTTTTTAAAATTATCATCATACTCTCAAACCGAGAGACCCGGGGACTACGCGGTCAGTTCTTATAAGGTACATTGGTTCCGTCCGAGGTGTTTATGCCTTCTACGGGGTCGTTTGGGAGCTCGTTTGGGTTTTCACCCTTTATCGGCCTGTTTTGAAGTCTAAGTGTTATTTTTGCAAATTATTGTCATACTCTCAAATCGGGAGACCCGGGACTATGCGGTCAGTTCCTACAAGTTACATTGGTCTCGTGCGAGGAATTCGTGCCTCCTGCGGGGTCGTTTGGGGACTGGTTTGAGTTTTAACCCTTTAACGGCTTGTTTTCAAGTAATTGTTGCTTTTTGCAAATTATCATCATACTCTCAAACCGGGAGACCCGGGACTACGCGGTCAGTTCCTATAAGTTACATCGGTCCCGTTCTAGGTGTTCGTGCCTCCTACGGGGTCGTTTGGGGGCTGGTTTGGGTTTTCACCATCTAACGGCTTATTTTACAATCAAAGTGTGATTTTTACAAATTATCATCATACTCTCAAACCGGGAGACCCTGGACTACGCGTTTAGTTCCTACAAACTACATTGGTCCCGTGCGAGGTGTTCGTGCCTCTTACGGGTACGTTTGGGGGCTGGTTTAGGTTTTCACCCTTTAACAGCTTATTTTTAAGTCTAAGTGTTGATTTTTTGAAATTATCGTTAGACTCACAAATTGGGAGACCCGGGTGGACGCGATCAGTTCCTACAAGTTACATTGTTCCCGTGTGCGGTGTTCATGACTGCTACGGGGTCGTTTGGGGGTTGGTATGGGTTTTCACCCTTCAACGACCTGTTTTCAAGTCTAAGTGTGGTTTTTGCAAATTATCATCATACTCTCAAACCGGGAGTCCCGGCACTAGGCGGTGACTTACTACAAGTTACATCGGTCCCATTCGAGGTGTTCGTGCCTCCTACGGGGTCGTTTGGTGGTTGGTTAGGGGTTTCACCCTTTAACGGCTTGTTTTTAAGTCCAAGTGTTGATTTTTGCAAATTATCATCATAATCTCAAATCGGGCGACCCGGGACTATGCGATCAGTTCCTACAAGTTACATTAGTCCCGCTCGAGGTGTTCGTGCCTCCTACGGGGTCGTTTGGTGGCTGGTTTGGGTTTTCACCCTTTAACGGCTTATTTTCAAGTCTAAGTGTTATTTTTGCAAATTATCGTCACACTCTCAAACCGGGAGACCCGTAACTATGCAGTCAGTTCCTACAAGTTACATTGGTCCCGTGTGAGCGATTCGTGCCTCCTACGGGGTCGTTTGGGGGCTGGTTTGAGTTTTAACCCTTTAACGACTTATTTTCAAGTAATTTTTGATTTTTCCAAATTATCATCATACTTTCAAATCTGGAGACTCGAGACTACGCGGTCAGTTCCTACAAGTTACATTGGTCCCGTTCTAGGTGTTCGTGCCTCCTACGGGGTCGTTTGGGGGCTAGTTTGGGTTTTCACCCTCTAACGGCTTGTTTTCAAGTCAAAGTGTGATTTTTTACAAATTACCATCATAATCTCAAACCTGGAGACCCGGGACTACGCGGTCAGTTCCTATAAACTACATTGGTCCCATGCGAGGCGGTCGTGCCTCTTACGGGTCCGTTTGGGTGCTGGTTTAGGTTTTCACCTTTTAACGGCTTATTTTTAAGTCTAAGTGTTGATTTTTGGAAATTATCATCATACTCTCAAATCGGGAGACTCGGGATGATGCGGTCAGTTCCTACAAGTTAGATTGGTCCCGTGCGAGGTGTTCGTACCCCTACAGGGCCGTTTGGGGGCTGGTTTGGGTTTTCACCCTTTAACGACCTGTTTTCAAGTCTAAGTGTGATTTTTATAAATTATCATCATACTCTCAAACCGAGAGACCCGGTACTACGCGATGAGTTCTTACAAGTTACATCGGTCCCGTTCGAGGTATCCGTGCCTCCTTAGGGGTCGTTTGGGGGCTGGCTAGGGTTTTCACCCTTTAACCGCCTGTTTTTAAGTCTAAGTGTGATTTTTTTAAATTATCGTCATACTCTCAAATCGGGATAACTGGGACTACGCGGTGAGTTCCTACAAGTTACATCGGTCCCGTTCAAGTTGTTCGTGCCTCCTACGTGGTCGTTTGGGGTCTGGTTTGCGTTTTCCCCTTTAACGGCTTGTTTTCAACTCAAAGTGTGATTTTTTGCAAATTATGATCATACTCTCAAACCGAGAGACCCAGGACTACACGGTTAGTTCCTGTGAGTTGCATTGGTCCCGTGCGAGGTGTTCGTGCCTTTTACGAGTCTGTTTAGGGGTTGGTTTGGGTTTTCACCCTTTAACGGCTTGTTTTTAAGTCTAAGTGTTGATTTTTTCAAATTATCGTCATACTCTCAAATCAGGGGACCCGGGACTACGTGGTCAGTTCCTACAAACTGCATTGGTCTCGGGTGTGGTGTTCGTCCCTCTTACGGGTCCGTTTGGGGACTGGTTTAGGTTTTCACCCTTTAACGGCCTGCTTTTAAGTCTAAGTGTTGATTTTTTGAAATTATCATCATACTCACAAATCGGGAGACCCGGGACGATGCGGTCTGTTCCTACAAGTTAAATTGGTCCCGTGCGAGGTGTTCGTGCCTCCTACGGGGTCGTTTGGGGGTTGGTTTGGGTTTTCACCCTTGAACGGCCTGTTTTCAAGTCTAAGTGTAATTTTCGCAAATTATTATCATAATCTCAAATCGGGAAACCCGGGACTACGCGATGAGTTCCTAGGAGTTACATTGGTCCCGTTCGAGGTGTTCGTGCCTCCTACGGGGTCGTGTGGGGGTTTGTTTGGGTTTTCACCCTTTAACGGCTTGTTTATAAGTCAAAGTGTGATTTTTGCAAACTATCATCATACTCTCAAACCGGGAGACCCGGGACTACGCGGTCAGTTCCTACAAGTTGCATTGGTCCCGTGTGAGGTGTTCGTGCCTCTTACGGGTCCGTTTGGGTGCTGGTTTAGGTTTTCACCTTTTAACGGCTTATTTTTAAGTCTAAGTGTTGATTTTTGGAAATTATCATCATACTCTCAAATCGGGAGACTCGGGATGATGCGGTCAGTTCCTACAAGTTAGATTGGTCCCGTGCGAGGTGTTCGTACCCCTACAGGGCCGTTTGGGGGCTGGTTTGGGTTTTCACCCTTTAACGACCTGTTTTCAAGTCTAAGTGTGATTTTTATAAATTATCATCATACTCTCAAACCGAGAGACCCGGTACTACGCGATGAGTTCTTACAAGTTACATCGGTCCCGTTCGAGGTATCCGTGCCTCCTTAGGGGTCGTTTGGGGGCTGGCTAGGGTTTTCACCCTTTAACGGCCTGTTTTTAAGTCTAAGTGTGATTTTTTTAAATTATCGTCATACTCTCAAATCGGGATAACTGGGACTACGCGGTGAGTTCCTACAAGTTACATCGGTCCCGTTCAAGTTGTTCGTGCCTCCTACGTGGTCGTTTGGGGTCTGGTTTGCGTTTTCCCCTTTAACGGCTTGTTTTCAACTCAAAGTGTGATTTTTTGCAAATTATGATCATACTCTCAAACCGAGAGACCCAGGACTACACGGTTAGTTCCTGTGAGTTGCATTGGTCCCGTGCGAGGTGTTCGTGCCTTTTACGAGTCTGTTTAGGGGTTGGTTTGGGTTTTCACCCTTTAACGGCTTGTTTTTAAGTCTAAGTGTTGATTTTTTCAAATTATCGTCATACTCTCAAATCAGGGGACCCGGGACTACGTGGTCAGTTCCTACAAACTGCATTGGTCTCGAGTGTGGTGTTCGTCCCTCTTACGGGTCCGTTTGGGGACTGGTTTAGGTTTTCACCCTTTAACGGCCTGCTTTTAAGTCTAAGTGTTGATTTTTTGAAATTATCATCATACTCACAAATCGGGAGACCCGGGACGATGCGGTCTGTTCCTACAAGTTAAATTGGTCCCGTGCGAGGTGTCCGTGCCTCCTACGGGGTCGTTTGGGGGTTGGTTTGGGTTTTCACCCTTGAACGGCCTGTTTTCAAGTCTAAGTGTAATTTTCGCAAATTATTATCATAATCTCAAATCGGGAAACCCGGGACTACGCGATGAGTTCCTAGGAGTTACATTGGTCCCGTTCGAGGTGTTCGTGCCTCCTACGGGGTCGTGTGGGGGTTTGTTTGGGTTTTCACCCTTTAACGGCTTGTTTATAAGTCAAAGTGTGATTTTTGCAAATTATCATCATACTCTCAAACCGGGAGACCCGGGACTACGCGGTCAGTTCCTACAAGTTGCATTGGTCCCGTGTGAGGTGTTCGTGCGTCTTACGGGTCTGTTTGTGGGCTCGTTTGGGTTTTCACCCTTTAACGGCCTATTTTCTAGTCTAAGAGTTATTTTTGCAAATTATTGTCATACTCTCAAACCGGGAGACCCAGGACTACGCAGTGAGTTCCTGCTAGTTACATTGGTCCCGTGCGAGGTGTTCGTGAAACCTACGGGGTCCTTTGGGTCCTGGTTTGGGTTTTCACCCTTTAATGGCCTATTTTCAAGTCTAAGAGTTATTTTTACAAATTATCGTCATACTCTCAAACCGAGAGACTCGGGACTACGCGATCAGTTCCAACAAGATACATTGGTCTCGTGCGAGGTGTTCGTGCCTCTTACGGGTCCGTTTGGGGGACGGTTTTGGTTTTCACCCTTTAACGACTTATTTTTAAGTCTAAGTGTTGATTTTTACAAATTATCGTCATACTCTCAAACCGGGACACCCCGGACTACGCGGTCGGTTCCTACAAGCTACATTGGTCCCGTGGGATATGTTCGTGCCTCCTACGGGTCCGTTTGGAGGCTTGTTTGGGTTTTCACCCTTTAACGGCTTGCTTTTAAGTCTAAGTGTTGATTTTTACAAATTATCGTCATACTCTCAAACCGGGAGACCCGGGACTACGCGGTCAGTTCCTACAAGTTACATTGGTCCCGTGCGAGGTGTTTGTGCCACCTACATGGTCGTTTGGTTGCTGGTTTGGGTTTTCACTTGTTAACGGCTTGTTTTTAAGTCAAAGTGTGATTTTTTAAAATTATCATCATACTCTCAAATCGGGAGACCCGGGACTACGCGGTCAGTTCCTAAAAGTTATATTGGTCCCATTCGAGGCGTTCGTGCCTCCTACGGGGTCGTTTGGGGCTGATTTGGGTTTTCACCCTTTAACGGCCTGTTTTGAAGACTAAGTGTTATTTTTGCAAATTATCGCCATACTCTCAAATCGGGAGATCCGGGACAATGCAGTCAGTTCCTACAAGTTACATTGGTCATGTGCGAGGGGTTCGTGCCTCCTACGGGGTCGTTTGGAGGCTGGTTTGAGTTTTAACCCTTTAACGATTTGTTTTTAATTAATTGTTGATTTTTGCAAATTACCGTCATACTCTCAAACCGAGAGACCCGAGACTACGCGATCGGTTCCTACAAGTTACATCGGTCCCGTTCTAGGTGTTCGTGCCTCCTACGGGGTCGTTTGGGTGCTGGTTTCGGTTTTCACCCTCTAATGGCTTATTTTCAATTCAAAGTGTGATTTTTGCAAATTATCATCATACTCTCAAACCGGGAGACTCATGACTACGCGGTCAGGTCCTACAACTGCATTGGTCCCGTATGAGGTGTTCATGCCTCTTACGGGTCCGTTTGGGGGATGGTTTAGGTTTTCACCCTTTAACGGTTTGTTTTTAAGTCTAAGTGTTGATTTTTAGAAATTATCATCATACTCTCAAATCGGGAGACCCGGGACTACGTGGTCAGTTCCTACAAACTATATTGGTCCCATGCGAGGTGTTTGTGCCTCTTACGGGTCCGTTTGGGGGTTGGTTTAGGTTTTAACCCTTTAACAACTTTTTTTTAAGTTTAAGTGTTGATTTTTGGAAATTATCATCATACTCTCAAATCGGGAGACCCGGGACTACGCGGTCAGTTCCTACAAGTTATATTGGTCCCGTGCGAGCTGTTCGTGCCTCCTACGGTGTCGTTTGGGGGTTGGTTTGGGTTTTCAACCTTTAATGGTTTGTTTTTAAGTCCAAGAGTTGTTTTAGAAAATTATCATCATACTCTCAAATCGGGAGATCCGGGACTACGCGATCAGTTCCTAGAAGTTACATCAGTCCCGTTCGAGGTGTTCGTGCCTCATACGGGGTCGTTTGGGGGCTAGTTTGGGTTTTCACCCTTTAACGCCCTATTTTCAAGTCCAAGAGTTATTTTTGCAAATTTACATCATACTCTCAAACCAGGAGACCGGGGACTACGCGGTCAGTTCCTATAAGTTACATTGGTCCCGTGCGAGGTGTTTGTGCCTCCTACATTGTCGTTTGGTGGCTGGTTTGGGTTTTCACCCTTAAACGACCTGTTTTCAAGTCTAAGTGTGATTTTTGCAAATTATTGTCATACTCTCAAACCAGGAGACCCGGGACTACGCGGTCAGTTCCTATAAGTTACATTGGTCCCGTGCGAGGTGTTTGTGCCTCCTACGTGGTCGTTTGGTGGTTGGTTTGGGTTTTCACCCTTTAACGGGTTATTTTTAAGTCAAAGTGTGATTTTTTAAAATTATCATCATACTCTCAAATCGGGGGACCCGGGACTACGCGGTCAGTTCCTACAAGTTACATTGGTCCCCTTCGAGGCGTTGTCCCTCCTACGGGGTCGTTTGGGGGCTGGTTTGAGTTTTCACCCTTTAACGGCCTGTTTTGAAGTCTAAGTGTTATTTTTGCAAATTATCATCATACTCTCAAGCTGGGAGACCCGGGACTATGCGCTCAGTTCCTACAAGTTACATTCGTCCTGTGCGAGGGGTCCATGCCTTCTACGAGGGTCGTTTGGGGGCTGGTTTGAGTTTTAACCTTTTATCGGCTTATTTTCAAGTAATTGTTGATTTTTTCAAATTATCTTCATACTCTCAAACTGGGAGACCCGAGACTACGCGATCAATTCCTACAAGTTACATCGGTCCAGTGCGAGGTGTTCGTGCCTCCTACGAGGTCGTTTGGGGGTTGGATTGGGTTTTTAACCTTTAACCACCTGTTTTCAAGTCTAAGTGTGATTTTTGTAAATTATCATCATACTCTCAAACCGGGAGACACGGGACTACACGGTCAGTTCCTACAAGTTACATTGGTCCCGTGCGAGGTGTTCGTGCCTCCTACGGGGTCGTTTGGGGGCTGGTTTGGGTTTTCACACTTTAACGGTCTGTTTTCAAGTCTAAGAGTTACTTTTACAAATTATCATCATACTATCAAACCGGGAGATCCGGGACTACGCGGTCAGTTCCTACTAGTTACATTAGTCCCGTGCGAAGTGTTCGTGCCTCCTACGGGGTCGTTCGGGGGCTGGTTTGGGTTTTCACCCTTTAACACCCTATTTTCAAGTCCAAGAGTTATTTTTGCCAATTAACATTATACTCCCAAACCAATAGACCTGGGACTACCCGGTCAGTTCCTACAAGTTACATTGGTCCCGTGCGAGGTGTTTGTACCTCCTACGTGGTCGTTTGGTAGCTGGTTTGGGTTTTCACCCTTTAACGACTTGTTTTTACGTCAAAGTGTGATTTTTTAAAATTATCATCATACTCTCAAACCGGGAGACCTGAGACTACGCGGTCAGTTCCTAAATGTTACATTGGTCCCGTTCGAGTTGTTGTGCGTCCTACGGGGTCCTTTGGGGACTGGTTTGGGTTTTCACCCTTTAACGGCCTATTTTGAAGTCTAAGTGTTATTTTTATAAATTAGCGTCATACTGTCAAACTGGGAGACCCGAGACTATGCGGTTAGTTCCCACAAGTTACATTGGTCCCGTGCGAGGGGTTCGTGCCTCCTACGGGGGTCGTTTGGGGGCTTGTTTGAGTTTTAACCGTTTAACGACTTGTTTTCAATTAAGTGTTGATTTTTGCAAATTATCGTCATACTCTCAAACTGGGAGACCCGGGACAACGCGATTATTTCTTACAAGTTACATCGGTCCCATTCTAGGTGTCCGTGCCTCCTACGGGGTCGTTAGGGGGTTGGTTTGGGTTTTCACCCTTTAACGGCTTGTTTTCAAGTCAAAGTGTGATTTTTTAAAATTACCATCATACTCTCAAATCGGGAAACCCGGGACTACGCAGTCAGTTCCTACAAACTACATTGGTCCCATGCGAGGTGTTTGTGCCTCTTACGGGTCCGTTTGGGGGTTGGTTTAGATTTTCACCCTTTAACGGCTTGTTTTTAAGTTTAAGTGTTGATTTTTGGAAATTATCGTCATACTCTCAAATCGGTAGACCTGGGACTATGCGGTCAGTTTCTACAAGTTACATTGGTCCCGTACGAGGTGTTCGTGCCTCCTACGGTGTCGTTTGGGGGCTGGTTTGGGTTTTCACCCTTCAATTGCCTGTTTTCAAGTCCAAGAGTTATTTTTGCAAATTATCGTCATACTCTTAAATCATGAGACTCGGGACTACGTGGTGAGTTCCTACAAGTTACATCGGTCCCTTTCAAGGTGTTCCTGCCTCCTACGGGGTTGTTTGGGGGCTAGTTTGGGTTTTCACCTTTTAACGGCATGTTTTCAAGTCTAACTGTGTTATTTTTGCAAATTATCGTCATACTCTCAAACCGGGAGATCCGGGACTACACGATCAGTTCCTACTAGTTACATTAGTCCCGTGCGAAGTGTTCGTGCCTCCTACGGGGTCGTTCGGGGGCTGGTTTGGGTTTTCACCCTTTAACGCCACGTTTTCAAGTCCAAGAGTTATTTTTACAAATTAACGTCATACTCTCAAACCAGGACATCCGGAACTACGCGGTCAGTTCCTACAAGTTACATTGGTCCCGTGCGAGGTGTTTGTGCCTCCTACGTGGTCGTTTGGTGGCGGGTTTGGGTTTTCACCCTTTAACGACTTGTTTTTAAATCAAAGTGTGATTTTTTAAAATTATCGTCATACTCTTAAACCGGGAGACCTGGGACTACGCGGTCAGTTCCTAAATGTTACATTGGTCCCGTTCGAGGTGTTGTGCCTCCTACGGGGTTGTTTGGGGACTGGTTTGGGTTTTCACCCTTTAATGGCCTGTTTTGAAGTCTAAGTGTTATTTTTGCAAATTATCGTCATACTCTCAAACCGGGAGACCCGGGACAATGCGATTTGTTCCTACAAGTTACATTGGTCCCGTGCGAGGGGTTCATACCTCCTACGGGGGTTGTTTGGGGGCTGGTTTGAGTTTTGACCCTTTAACGGCCTGTTTTCAAGTAAGGGTTTATTTTTGCAAATTAGCGTCATACTCTCAAACCGGGAGATCCGGGACTACGCGGTCATTTCCTACAAGTTACATCGGTCACGTTCTAGGTGTTCGTGCCTCCTACGGGGTCATTTGGGGGCTGGTTTGGGTTTTCACCCTTTAACGGCTTGTTTTCAAGTTAAAGTGTGATTTTTTCAAATTATCATCATACTCTCAAACCGGGAGACCCGGGACTACGTGGTCAGTTCCTACATACTATATTGGTCCCATGCGAGGTGTTCGTGCCTCTTACGGGTCCGTTTGGGGGTTGGTTTAGGTTTTCACCCTTTAACAACTTTTTTTTAAGTTTAAGTGTTGATTTTTGGAAATTATCATCATACTCTCAAATCGGGAGACCCGGGACTACGCGGGCAGTTCCTACAAGTTATATTGGTCCCGTGCGAGCTGTTCGTGCCTCCTACGGTGTCGTTTGGGGGTTGGTTTGGGTTTTCAACCTTTAATGGTCTGTTTTTAAGTCCAAGAGTTGTTTTAGCAAATTATCATCATACTCTCAAATCGGGAGATCCGGGACTACGCGATCAGTTCCTAGAAGTTACATCAGTCCCGTTCGAGGTGTTCGTGCCTCATACGGGGTCGTTTGGGGGCTAGTTTGGGTTTTCACCCTTTAACGCCCTGTTTTCAAGTCCAAGAGTTATTTTTGCAAATTTACATCATACTCTCAAACCAGGAGACCGGGGACTACGCGGTCAGTTCCTATAAGTTACATTGGTCCCGTGCGAGGTGTTTGTGCCTCCTACATGGTCGTTTGGTGGCTGGTTTGGGTTTTCACCCTTTAACGACTTGTTTTTAAGTCAAAGTGTGATTTTTTAAAATTATCATCATACTCTCAAACCGGGAGACCTGCGACTACGCGGTCAGTTCCTAAATGTTACATTGGTCACGTTCGAGGTGTTGTGCCTCCTACGGGGTCCTTTGGGGATAGGTTTGGGTTTTCACCCTTTAACGGCCTGTTTTGAACTCTAAGTGTTATTTTTACAAATTATCGTCATACTCTCAAATCGGGAGACCCGGGACTATGCGGTTAGTTCCTACATGTTACATTGGTCCCGTACGAGGGGTTCGTGCCTCCTACGGGAGTCGTTTGGGTGTTGGGTTCAGTTTTAACCCTTTAACGGCTTGTTTTCAAGTAAGTGTTGATTTTTGCAAATTATCGTCATACTCTCAAACAGGGAGACCCGAGACTACGAGGTTAGTTCCTACAAGTTACATTGGTCTCGTGCGAGGTGTTTTTGCCTCCTACGTGGTCGTTTGTTGGCTGGTGTGGGTTTTCACCCTTTAACAGCTTGTTTTTAGATCAAAGTGTGATTTTTGAAAATTATCATCATACTCTCAAATCGGGACTACGCGATCAGTTCCTACAAGTTACATTGGTCCCGTTCGAAGTGTTCGTGCCTTCTACGGGGTCGTTTGGGAGTTGGTTTGGGTTTTCACGCTTTAACGGCCTGTTTTGAAGTCTAACAGTGTTATTTTTGCAAATTATTGTCATACTCTCAAATCGGGAGACCCGAGACTACGCGGTCAGTTCCTACAAGTTACATTGGTCCCGTGTGAGGTGTTCGTGCCTCCTACAAGGTCGTTTGGGGGCTGGTTTGGGTTTTCATCTTTTAATGGCCTATTTTCAAGTCTAAGAGTAATTTTTGCAAATTATTGTTATACTCTCAAACCGAGAGACCCGGGACTATGCGGTGAGTTCCTACAAGTTACGTTGGTCCCGTGCGAGGTGTTCATGTCTCCTACGGGGTCATTTGGGGGCTGGTTTGGGTTTTTAACCTTTAACTACCTATTTTTAAGTCTAAGTGTGATTTTTGCAAATTATCATCATACTCTCAAACCGGGAGACCCGGGACTACGCGGTCAACAAGTTACATTGGTCCCGTACGAGGTGTTCGTGCCTCCTACGGGATCATTTGGGGGTTGGTTTGGGTTTTCACCCTTTAACGGCTTGTTTTCAAGTCTAAGACTTATTTTTGCAAATTATCGTCATACTCTCAACCGAGAGACCCGAGACTACACGGTTAGTTCCTACTAGTTACATTGGTCCCGTACGAGGTGTTCGTGCCTCCTACGGTGTCGTTTGGGGGTTGGTTTGGGTCTTTACCCTTTAACGACCTGTTTTCAAGTCCAAGAGTTATTTTTGCAAATTATCATCATACTCTCAAACCGGGAGACCCGGGACAACGCGATCAGTTCCTACAAGCTACATTGGTCTCGTGCGAGGTTTTTGCGCCTCTTACGGGTCTGTTTGGGGGTCGGTTTAGGTTTTCACCCTTTATCGACTTATTTTTAAGTCTAAGTGTTGATTTTTGCAAATTATAGTCATACTCTCAAACCAAGAAACCCGGGACTACGCGGTCAGTTCCTACAAGATACATTGGTCCCGTGGGAGGTGTTCGAGCCTCCTACGAGTCCATTTGGGGGCTGGTTTTGGTTTTCACCCTTTGACGGCTTATTTCTAAGTCTAAGTGTTGATTTTTGTAAATTATTATCATACTCTCAAACCGGGTGACTCGGGACTACGCGATAAGTTCCTACAAGTTACATTGGTCCTGTGCGAGGTGTTTGTGCCTCCTGCGGTGTCGTTTGGGGGCTTGTTTGGGTTTTCACCCTTAAACGACCTGTTTTCAAGTCTAAGTGTGATTTTTGCAAATTATTGTCATACTCTCAAACCAGGAGACCCGGGACTACGCGATCAGTTCCTATAAGTTACATTGGTCCCGTGCGAGGTGTTTGTGCCTCCTACGTGGTCGTTTGGTGGCTGGTTTGGGTTTTCACCCTTTAACGACTTGTTTTTAAGTCAAAGTGTGATTTTTTAAAAATATCGTCATACTCTCAAACCGGGAGACCCGGGACTACGCGGTCAGTTCCTAAATGTTACATTGGACCCGTTCGAGGTGTTGTGCCTCCTACGGGGTCGTTTGGGGACTGGTTAGGGTTTTCGCCCTTTAATGGCCTGTTTTGAAGTCTAAGTGTTATTTTTGCAAATTATCGTCATACTCTCAAACCAGGAGACCCGGGACTATGCGGTTAGTTCCTACAAGTTACATTGGTCCCGTGCGAGGTGTTCGTGCCTCCTACGGGGCTCGTTTGGGGGTTGGTTTGAGTTTTAAACCTTTAACGGCTTGTTTTTAAGTAAGTGTTGATTTTTGCAAATTATCTTCATACTCTCAAATCGGGAGACCCGGGACTACGCGGTCAGTTCCTATAAGTTACATCGGTCCCTTATTGGTGTTCGTGCCTCCTACGGGGTCGTTTGGGGGCTTGTTTGGGTTTTCACCTGTTAACGGCTTATTTTCAAGTCAAAGTGTGATTTTTCAAATTATCATCATACTCTCAAATCGGGAAACCTGGGACTACGCGGTCAGTTCCTACAAACTACGTTGGTCCCATGTGAGGTGTGCGTGCCTCTTACGGGTCCGTTTGGGGGTTGGTTTAGGTTTTCACCACTTAACGGCTTGTTTTTAAGTTGAAGTATTGATTTTTGCAAATTATCGTCATACTCCCAAACCGGGAGACCCGAGACTACGCGGTCAGTTCCCACAAGTTACATCGGTCCCGTTCCAGGTGTTCGTCCCTCCTACGGGGTCGTTTGGGGGCTGGTTTGGGTTTTCACCCGTTAACGGCTTGTTTTCAAGTCAAAATGTGATTTTTTCAAATTATCATCATACTCTCAAACCAGGAGACCCAGGACTACGCGGTCAGTTCCTACAAACTATATAGGTCGCATGCGAGGTGTTCGTGCCTCTTACGGGTCCGTTTGGGGGTTGGTTTAGGTTTTTACCCTTTAACCGCTTTTTTTTAAGTTTAAGTGTTGATTTTTGGAAATTATCGTTATACTCTCAAATCGGGAGACCCGGGACTACGCGGACAGTTCCTACAAGTTACATTCGTCCCGTCCGAGGTGTTCGTGCCTCCTATGGGGTCGTTTGGGGGTTGGTATGGGTTTTCACCCTTTAACGGCCTGTTTTGAAGTCTAAGAGTTATTTTTACAAATTATCATTATACTTTCAAACCGGGAGACCCGGGACAACGCGATCAGTTCCTACAAGTTACATCGGTCCCGTTCAAGGTGTTCGTGCCTCCTACGGGGTCGTTTGGGGGCTAGTTTTGTTTTTCACCCTTTAACGGCCTGTTTTGAAGTCTAACTGTGTTATTTTTGCAAATTATTATCGTACTCTCAAATCGGGAGACCCGAGACTACGCGGTCAGTTCCTACAAATTACATTGGTCCCGTGTGAGGTGTTCGTGCCTCCTACAAGGTCGTTTGGGGGCTTGTTTGGGTTTTCACCCTTTAACAGCCTGTTTTCATGTCTAAGAGTTATTTTTGCAAATTATTGTCATACTCTCAAACCGGGAGACCCGGGACTACGCGGTGAGTTCCTACATGTTACATTGGTCCAGTTCGAGGTGTTCGTGCCTCCTACGGGGTCGTTTGGGGGATGGTTTGGGTTTTCAACCTTTAACGACCTATTTTCAAGTCTAAGTGTTGATTTTTGCAAATTATCGTCATACTCTCAAATCGGGCGACCCGGGACTACGCGGCCAGTTCCTATAAGTTACATTGGTCCCGTGCGGTGTGTTTGTGCCTCCTGCGGGGTCGTTTGGGGGCTGGTTTGGGTTTTCACCCTTAAACGGCCTGTTTTCAAGTTTAAGTGTGATTTTTCCAAATTATCGTCATACTCTCAAATCAGGAGACCCCGGACTACGCGGTGAGTTCCTACAAGTTACATTGGTCCCGTGCGAGGTGTTCGTGTCTCCTACGGGGTCGTTTGGGGGCTGGTTTGGGTTTTTAACCTTTAACGACCTGTTTTTATTTCTAAGTGTGATTTTCACAAATTTTCATCATACTCTCAAACCGGGAGACCCGAGACTACGCGGTCAGCTCCTACAAATTACATTGGTCCCGTACGAGGTATTCGTGCCTCCTACGGGGTCGTTTGGGGGTTGGTTTTGGTTTTCACCCTTTAACGGCTTGTTTTCAAGTCTAAGAGTTATTTTTGCAAATTATCGTCATACTCTCAAACCGGGAGACCCGGGACTACGCGGTCAGTTCCTACTAGTTACATTGGTCCCGTGCGAGGTGTTCATGCCTCATACGGGGTCGTTTGGGGGCTAGTTTGAGTTTTCACCCTTTAATGGCCTGTTTTCAAGTCCAAGAGTCATTTTTAGATATTATCGTCATACTCTCAAACCGAGAGACCCGGGACTACGCGACCAGTTCCTACAAGCTACATTGGTCCCGTGCGAGGTGTTTGTGCCTCTTACGAGTCCGTTTGGGGGCCGGTTTATGTTTTCACCCTTTAACGTCTTATTTTTAAGTCCAGGTGTTGATTTTTGCAAATTATATTCATACTCTCAAACCGGGAGACTCGGGACTACGCGGTGAGTTCCTACAAGTTACATTGGTCCGGTGCGAGGTGTTCCTGTCTCCTACAGGGTCGTTTGGGGGCTGGTTTGGGTTTTTAACCTTTAACTACCTATTTTAAAGTCTAAGTGTGCTTTTTCCAAATTATCATCATACTATCAAACCGGGAGACCCGGGACTACGCGGTCAGTTCCTGCAAGTTACATTGATCCCGTACGAGGTGTCCGTGCCTCCTACGGGGCCGTTTGGGGGCTGGTTTGGGTTTTCACCCTTTAACGCCCTGTTTTCAAGTCGAAGAGTTATTTTTGCAAATTATCATCACACTCTCAAATCGGGAGACCCGGGACTACGTGATCAGTTCGTACAAGCTACATTGGTCCCGTGCGAGGTGTTTGTGCCTCTTACGGGTCCGTTTGGGGGCCGGTTTAGGTTTTCACCCTTTAACGACTTATTTTTAAGTCTAAGTGTTGATTTTTGCAAATTATAGTCATATTCTCAAACCGAGAAAGCCGGGACTACGCGGTCAGTTCCTATAAGATACATTGGTCCCGTGGGAGGTGTTCATGCCTCCTACGAGTCCGTTTGGGGGCTGGTTTGGGTTTTCCACCTTTAACGGCTTATTTCTAAGTCTAAGTGTTGTTTTTTGCAAATTATCATCATACTCTCAAACCGGGTGACCCGGGACTACGCGATCAGTTCCTACAAGTTACATTGGTCCCGTGCGAGGTGTTTATGCATCCTACGTGGTCGTTTGGAGGCTGGTTTGGGTTTTCACCCTTTAACGGTCTGTTTTCAAGTCTAAGTGTAATTTTTGCAAATTATTGTCATACTTTAAAACCAGGAGACCCGGGACTATGCGGTCAGTTCCTACAAGTTACATTGGTCCCGTGCGAGGTGTTTGTGCCTCCTACGTGGTCGTTTGGTGGCTGGTTTGGGTTTTCACCCTTTAACGACTTGTTTTTAAGTCAAAGTGTGATTTTTTAAAATTATCATCATACTCTCAAACCGGGAGACCCGAGACTACGCGGTCAGTTCCTAAATGTTACATTGGTCCCGCTCGAGGTGTTGTGCCTCCTACGTGATCGTTTGGGGACTGGTTTGGGTTTTCACCCTTTAATGGCCTATTTTGAAGTCGAAGTGTTATTTTTACAAATTATCGTCATACTCTGAAACCGGGAGACCCGGGACTATGCAGTTAGTTCCTACAAGTTACATCGGTCCCGTGCGAGGTGTTCATGCCTCCTACGGGGTCTTTTGGGATCTGGTTTGAGTTTTCACCTTTTAATGACCTGTTTTCAAGTCTAAGTGTAATTTTTACAAATTATCGTCATACTCTCAAACCGAGAGACCCAGGACTACGCGGTCAGTTCCTAGAAGCTACATTGGTCTCGTGCGAGGTGTTCGTGCCTCTTACAGGTCCGTTTGGGGGCTGGTTTAGGTTTTCACCCTTTAACGGCTTATTTCTAAGTCTAAGTGTTAATTTTTGTAAATTATCGTCATACTCTCAAATCAAGTGACCCGGGACTACGTGGTCAGTTCCTACAAGTACCATTGGTCCCGTGCGAGGTGTTCATGCCTCCTACGGGGTCGTTTGGGATCTGGTTTGGGTTTTCACCCTTTAACGACCTGTTTTCAAGTCTAAGAGTGATTTTTGCAAATTATCATCATACTCTCAAACCGGGAGACCCGGGACTACGCGGTCAGTTTTTACAAGTTACATTGGTCCTGTCGAGGTGTTTGTGCCTCTTGCATGGTTGTTTGGTGGCAGGTTTGGGTTTTCACCATTTCACGGCTTATTTTTAAGTCAAAGTGTGATTTTTGAAAATTATTGTCATACTCTCAAACCGGGAGAACCGGGACTAGGTGGTTAGTTCTTACAAGTTACATTGGTCCCGTTCGAGGTGTTCGTGCCTCCTACGGGGTCGTTTAGGGGCTGGTTTGGTATTTCACCATTTAATGGCCTGTTTTGAAGTCTAAGTGTTATTTTCTTAAATTATCATCATACTCTCAAACCGGGAGACCCGAGACTACGCGGTCAGTTCCTACAAGTCACATTGGTCCCGTGCGAGGTGTTCGTGCCTCTTATGGGTCCGTTTGGGGGCTGATTTAGGTTTTCATCCTTTAACGGCTTGTTTTTAGTGTTGATTTTTGGAAATTATCGTCATACATTCAAATCGGGAGAACCGGGACTACGCGGTCAGTTCCTACAATTTACATTGGTCTCGTGCGAGGTGTTCATGCCTCCTATGAGGTCGTTTGGGGGATGGTTTGGGTTTTCATCCTTTAACGGCCTGTTTTCAAGTCTAAGTGTGATTTTTGCAAATTATCGTCATACTCTCAAATCGGGACTACGCGGTGAGTTCATACAAGTTACATCGGTCCCGTTCGAGGTGTTCGTGCCTCCTACGGGGTCGTTTGTGGGCTGGTTTGAGTTTTCACCCTTTAACGGCTTGTTTTCAAGTCAAAGTTTTATTTTTGCAAATTATCATCATACTCTCAAATCGGGAGACACAGGACTACGCGGTCAGTTCCTCCAAGCTACATTGGTCCTGTGCGAGGTGTTCATGCCTCTTACATGTCCGTTTGGGGGCTGGTTTAGGTTTTCATCCTTTAACGACTTGTTTTTAAGTCTAAGTGTTGATTTTTGTAAATTATCATCATACTCTCAAATCGAGAGACCCGGGACTACGCAGTCAGTTTCTACAAGTTCCATTGGTCCCGTGCGAGGTGTTCCTGCCTCCTACGGGGTCGTTTGGGATTTGGTTTAGGTTTTCACCCTTTAATGACCTGTTTTCAAGTCTAAGTGTAATTTTTGCAAATTTTTGTCATACTCTCAAACCGAGAGACTCAGGACTACGCGGTCAGTTCCTACAAGCTACATTGGTCTCGTGTGAGGTGTTCGTGCCTCTTACAGGTCCGTTTGGGGGCTGCTTTAGGTTTTTACCCTTTAACGCCTTGTTTTTAAGTGTAAGTGTTGATTTTTGTAAATTATCATCATACTCTCAAATCAAGCAACCCGGAACGACGCGGTAAGTTCCTACAAGTTCCATTGGTCCCGTGTGAGGTGTTCATGCCTCCTACGGGGTCGTTTGGGATCTGGTTTGGTTTTTCACCCTTTAACGACCTGTTTTCAAGTCTAAGTGTGATTTTTGCAAATTATCACCATACTCTCAAATTGGGAGACCCGAGACTACGCGGTCAGTTTCTACAAGTTACATTGGTCTTGTCGAGGTGTTTGTGCCTTCTGCGTGATTGTTTGGCGGCAGGTTTGGGGTTTCACCATTTAACGGCTTATTTTTAAGTCAAAGTGTGATTTTTGAAAATTATCGTCATACTCTCAAACCGGGAGAACCAGGACTAGGTGGTTAGTTCCTACAAGTTACATAGGTCTCGTTCGAGGTGTTCGTGCCTCCTACGGGGTCGTATAGGGGTTGGTGTTGTTTTTCACCATTTAATGGCCTGTTTTGAAGTCTAAGTGTTATTTTCGTAAATTATCGTCATACTCTCAAACCGGGAGACCCCAGACTACGTCGTCAGCTCCTACAAGTTACATTGGTCCCGTGCGAGGAGTTCGTGCCTCCCACGGGGTCGTTTGAGGGCTGGTTTGAGTTTTCACACTTTAACGACTTGTTTTCAAGTAAGTGGTTATTTTTGCCAATTATCCTCATACTCTCAAATCGGCAGACCCGAAACTACGCGGTCAGTTCCTATAAGTTACATCGGTCCCGTTTGAGGTGTTCGTGCCACCTACGAGGTAGTTTTAGTTTTCACCCTTTAACGGTTTGTTTTCAAGTCAATGTGTGACTTTTGCAAATTATCATCATACTCTCAAATCGAGAGACACAGGACTACGCGGTCAGTTCCTACAAGCTACATTGGTCCCGTGCGAGGTGTTCGTGCCTCTTACATGTCCGTTTGGGGGCTGGTTTAGGTTTTCATCCTTTAACGACTTATTTTTAAGTCTAAGTGTTGATTTTTGTAAATTATCATCATACTCTCAAATAGAGAGACCCGGGACTACGCAGTCAGTTTCTACAAGTTCCATTGGTCTCGTGCGAGGTGTTCATGCCTCATACGGGGTCGTTTGTGATCTGGTTTGAGTTTTCACCTTTTAATGACCTGTTTTCAAGTCTAGGTGTGATTTTTGCAAATTATCGTCATACTCTCAAACTGAGAGACCCAGGACTACGCGGCCAGTTCCTACAAGCTACATTGGTCCCGTGCGAGGTGTTCAT
This sequence comes from Sambucus nigra, assembly GCA_949130495.1. NCBI lineage: Eukaryota > Viridiplantae > Streptophyta > Magnoliopsida > Dipsacales > Adoxaceae > Sambucus > Sambucus nigra. The sequence goes on from OX422219.1 coordinate 229,428,546, forward strand.
GCCTCTTACAGGTCCGTTTGGGGGCTGGTTTAGGTTTTTACCCTTTAACGGCTTATTTTTAAGTCTAAGTGTTGATTTTTGTAAATTATCGTCATACTCTCAAATCAAGTGACCCGGGACTACGCGGTCAATTCCTACAAGTTCCATTGGTCCCGTGCGAGGTGTTCATACCTCCTACGGGGTCGTTTGGGATCTGGTTTGGGTTTTCACCCTTTAACGACCTGTTTTCAAGTCTAAGTGTGATTTTTGCAAATTATCACCATACTCTCAAACCGGGAGACCCGAGACTACGCGGTCAGTTTCTACAAGTTACATTGGTCCTGTCGAGGTGTTTGTGCTCCTGCATGGTCGTTTGGCGGCAGGTTTGGGTTTTCACCATTTAACGGCTTATTTTTAAGTCAAAGTATGATTTTTGAAAATTATCGTCATACTCTCAAACCGGGAGAACCGGGACTAGGTGGTTAGTTCCTACAAGTTACATTGGTCCCGTTCGAGGTGTTCGTGCCTCCTACGGGGTCGTATAGGGGTTGGTGTTGTTTTTCACCATTTAATGGCCTGTTTTGAAGTCTAAGTGTTATTTTCGTAAATTATCGTCATACTCTCAAACCGGTAGACCCGAGACTACGCGGTCAGGTCCGACAAGTTACATTGGTCCCGTGCGAGGCGTTCATGCCTCCCACGGGGTCGTTTGGGGGCTGGTTTGAGTTTTCACACTTTAACGGCTTGTTTTCAAGTAAGTGTTAATTTTTGCCAATTATCGTCATACTCTCAAATCGGCAGACCCGAAACTATGCAATCAGTTCCTATAAGTTACATCGGTCCCGTTTGAGGTGTTCGTACCACCTACGGGGTCGTTTTAGTTTTCACCGTTTAACGATTTGTTTTCAAGTCAAAGTGTGATTTTTGCAAATTATCATCATACTCTCAAACCGGGAGACCCGGGACTACAGGGCCAGTTCTTACAAACTACATTGGTCCCGTGCGAGGTGTCCGTGCCTCTTATGGGTCCGTTTGGGGGTTGGTTTAGGTTTTCATCCTTTAACGGCTTATTTTTAAGTCTAAGTGTTGATTTTTGGAAATTATCGTCGTACTCTCAAATCAGGAGACCCGGGACTACGCGGTCAGTTCCTACAAGTTACATTAGTCTCGTGCGAGGTGTTCATGCCTCCTACGAGGTCGTTTGGGGGCTGGTTTGGGTTTTCACCCTTTAACGGCCTGTTTTCAAGTCTAAGTGTCATTTTTCAAATTATCGTCATACTCTCAAACCGAAACTATGCGGTGAGTTCCTACAAGTTACATCGGTCCCGTTCGAGGTGTTCGTGCCTCCTACGGGGTCGTTTGTGGGCTAGTTTGGGTTTTCACCCTTTAACGGCTTGTTTTCAAGTCAAAGTTTTATTTTTGCAAATTATCATCATACTCTCAAATCGGGAGACACAGGACTACCCGGTCAGTTCCTACAAGCTACATTGGTCCTGTGCGAGGTGTTCGTGCCTCTTACATGTCTGCTTGGGGGCTGGTTTAGGTTTTCATCCTTTAACGACTTATTTTTAAGTCTAAGTGTTGATTTTTGTAAATTATCGTCATACTCTCAAATCGAGAGACCCGAGACTACGCGTTCAGTTTCTACAAGTTCCATTGGTCCCGTGCGAGGTGTTCATGCCTCCTACAGGGTTGTTTGGGATATGGTTTGGGTTTTCACCCTTTAATGACCTATTTTCAAGTCTAAGTGTGATTTTTTCAAATTATCGTCATACTCTCAAACCGAGAGACCCGGGACTACGCGATCAGTTCCTACAAGTTATATTGGTCCCGTTGAGGTGTTTGTACCTCCTACGTGGTTGTTTGGCGGCTGGTTTGGGTTGCCACCATTTAACGGCTTGTTTTTAAGTCAAAGTGTGATTTTTGAAAATTATTATCATACTCTCAAACAAGGAGAACCGGGACTATGCGGTTAGTTCCTACAAGTTACATTGGTCCCGTTCGAGGTGTTTGTGCCTCCAACGGGGTCGTTTGGGGGTTGGTTTGGGTTTTCACCCTTTAACAGCCTGTTTTGAAGTCTAAGTGCTATTTTCACAAATTATCGTCATACTCTCAAAATCGAGAGACCCGGGACTACACGATCAGTTCCTACAAGTTATATTGGCCCCGTGCGAGGTGTTCGTGCCTACTAAGGGGTCCCCCTTTAATGGCTTGTTTTCGAGTAAGTGTTGATTTTTGTAAATTATCGTCATACTCTCAAACCGGGAGACCCGGAACTACGCGGTCAGTTCCTATAAGTTACATCCCCGTTCAAGGTGTTCGTGCCTCATACGGGATCGTTTGGGTTTTCGCCCTTTAACGGCTAGTTTTCTAGTCAAAGGGTGATTTTTGCAAATTATCATCATACTCTCAAACCGGGAGACCCGGGACTACGCGGTCAGTTCCTACAAGCTACATTGGTCCCGTGCGAGGTGTTCGTACCTCTTAAGGGTCCGTTTAGGGGTTAGTTTAGGTTTTCACCCTTTAACGGCTTGTTTTTAAGTCTAAGTGTTGATTTTTGCAAATTATCATCATTGTCTCAAATCGGGAGACCCGGGACTACGTGGTCTGTTCCTATAAGTTACATTAGTTCCGTGCGAGGTGTTCGTGCCTCCTATGAGTCCGTTTGGGGGCTGGTTTGGGTTTTCACCCTTTAACAGGTTATTTCTAACTCTAAGTTTTGATTTTTGCAAATTATCGTCATACTCTCAAACCGGGTGACCCGGGACTACACGATCAGTTCCTACAAGTTACATTGGTCCCGTGTGAGGTGTTTGTATCTCCTACGTGGTCGTTTGGGGGCTAGTTTTTGTTTTCACCCTTTAACGACTTATTTTCAAGTCGAAGTGTGATTTTTACAAATTATCATCATACTCTCAAACCGGGAGACCCGGGACTACGCGGTCAGTTCCTACAAACTACATTGGTCCCGTGCGAGGTGTTCGTGCCTCTTACGGGTCCGTTTTGGGGTTGGTTTAGATTTTCACCCTTTAACGGCCTGTTTTGAAGTCTAAGTGTCTATTTTACAAATTATCATCATACTCTCAAATCGGGAGACTTGGGACTACGCGGTCAGTTCCTACAAGTTATATTGGTCCCGTACGAGGTGTTCGTGCCTCCTACAGGTTGGTTTGAGGGTTGGTTTTGGTTTTCACCCTTTAACGGCCTGTTTTCAAGTCTAAGTGTGATTTTTATAAATTATAGTCATACTCTCAAACCAGGAGACTCGGGACTACGTGGTGAGTTCCTACAAGTTACATCGGTTTCGTTCGAGGTGTTCGTGCCTCCTACGGGGTCGTTTGGGGGCTGGTTCGGGTTTTCACCCTTTAACGGCTTGTTTTCAACTCAAAGTGTGATTTTTGTTAATTATCATCATACTCTCAAACCGGGAGACCCAGGACTACGCGATCAGTTCCTACAAGCTACATTGGTCCCGTGCGAGGTGTCTATGCCTCTTACAGGTCCGTTTGGGGGTTGGTTTAGGTTTTCACCCTTTAACGGCTTATTTTTAAGTCTAAGTATTGATTTTGGAAAATTATCGTCATACTCTCAAATTGAGAGACCCAAGACGACGTGGTCAAATCCAACAAGTTACATTGGTCCTGTGCGAGGTGTTCGTGCCTCCTACGGGGTCGTTTGGGGGCTGGTTTGGGTTTTCACCCTTTAACGACCTCTTTTCAAGCCTAAGTGTGATTTTTGCAAATTATCGTCATACTCTCAAACCGGGAGACTCGGGACTACGCGGTCAGTTCCTACAAGTTACATTGGTCCCGTCGAGGTGTTTGTGCCTCCTACGTGGTTGTTTGGCGGCTGGTTTGGGTTTTCACCCTTTTACGGCTTGTTTTTATGTCAAAGTGTGATTTTTAAAAATTATCATCATACTCTCAAACTGAAATAACCGGGACTACGCGGTCAGTTCCTACAAGTTACATTGGTCCCGTTCGAGGTGTTCGTTCCTCCTACGGGGTCGTTTGGGGGCTGGTTTTAGTTTTTACCCTTTAACGACTTGTTTTCAAGTAAGTGTTCATTTTTGCAAATTATCATCTTACTCTCAAATCGGGAGACCCGGGGCAACGCGGTCAGTTCCTACAAGTTACATCGGTCCCGTTCGAGGTGTTCGTGCCTCCTACGGGGTCGTTTGGGGGTTGGTTTCTCTATTCACCCTTTAACGGCTTATTTTCCAGTAAAAGGGTGATTTTTGCAAATTATCATCATGCTCTCAAACCGGGAGGCCCGGGACTACGCGGTTAGTTCCTACAAGCTACATTGGTCCCGTACGAGGTGTTCGTGACTCTTAAGGGTTCGTTTGGGGGCTGGTTTAGGTTTTCACCCTTTAACGGCTTGTTTTTAAGTCTAAGTGTTGATTTATGCAAATTATCATCATACTCTCAAATCGGGAGACCCGGGATTACGCGATCTATTCCAACAAGTTACATTGGTCCCGTGCGAGGTGTTCGTGCCTCCTACGGGGTCGTTTGCGGGCTGGTTTGGGTTTTCACCCTTTAACGGCCTGTTTTCAAGTCTAAGAGTTATTTTTACAAATTATCGTTATACTGTCAAATCGGGAGACTCGAGACTATGAGGTCAGTTCCTACAAGTTACATTGGTCCCGTGCGAGGTGTTCGTGCCTCCTACGGGGTCGTTTGGGGGCTGGTTTGGGTTTTCACCCTATAACGGCATGTTTTCAAGTCTAAGAGTTATTTTTGTAAATTATCATCTTACTCTGAGACCGGGAGACCCGAAACTACGCGGTCAGTTCCTATAAGTTACATTGGTCCCGTTCGAGGTGTTCGTGCCTCCTACGGGGTCGTTTGGGGACTGGTTTGGGTTTTCACCCTGTAACGGCCTCTTTTCAAGTCTAAGTGTCAATTTTTGCAAATTATTATCATACTCTCAAACCGGGAGACCCGGGACTACGCGGTGAGTTCCTACAAGTTACATTGGTCCCGTCCGAGGTGTTCGTGCCTCCTACGGGGTCGTTTGGAGGCTAGTTTGGGTTTTCACCCTTAAACGGCCTGTTTTCAAGTCAAACTGTGATTTTTTCAAATTATCGGCATACTCTCAAACCGGAAGACCCGGGACTACGCAGTCAGTTCCTACAAGTTACATTGGTCACGTGCGAGGTGTTAGTGCCTCATACGGGGTCGTTTGGAGGTGGTTTGGGTATTCACCTTTTAACGGTCTGTTTTCAAGTCGAAGAGTTATTTTTACAAATTATCGTCATTCTCTTAAACCGAGAGACGCGGGACTACGCGGTCAGTTCCTACAAGTTACATTGGCGCCGTGCGAGGTGTTCGTGCCTCCTTCGGGGTCGTTTGGGGGATGGTTTGGGTTTTGACCCTTTGACGGCTTGTTTTTAAGTTAAAGTGTTGATTTTTGCAAATTATCGTCATATTCACAAACCGGGAGACCCCGGGACTACGCGGTCAGTTCCTACAAGTTACATTGGTCCCGTGCAATGTGTTCGTGCCTCCTACGGGGTCGTTTGGGGATTGGTTTAGGTTTTCACCCTTTAACGGCCTGTTTTTAAGTCTAAGTGTTATTTTTGCAAATTGGTCTAGTGATTTAGAAATTATCGAGTTCCTACGAGTCACATTGGTTATTATCTAAGCCATTGAATTAGTTCTACATAAATACTAAAGATCTTTACAGATTCATTAAATAGTACCTTAAGTGCGGCCATTTCCAAAGGTGCTTGCAAAGAAAACTTCCATCTTTTACTTCCTGTTATGATAACATATAAACATAGAAACATGAACATTAAACATTTCAAAATTAACATTGTAGAACCGACATCCTATTTAACCTTGAAAATGAAATCGAACAAAAAACATGAACATAAACAAAACAATAATAGATCTAAGGGATAACACATTTTGATCTAAGGGCTAATGTACACGAGACTAAACGAGAACGTGTAAAAGAGAAATGAAATGATTACGCATAAACACATTTTGATCCTACTTTTGCACAGAACATGGATTAAATTCTTGTCCCAGTGCCTACATTAAGAACAATCTTGTCATTAAATAAAAATGAATTTGTATATATGTCATTTTTAGTAGGTCTTAGTTCTCACTACATCCTTCAACATTTACTGCAATGTACAAAAGTTATTATATATGGCATTTTGACAGTTTTTTGTGGATTAATGAAAGCACCCTCAAATTCCAAGTGTAGCATAAATGAGGAAAATGTTGGCATTTAATATGATCGAATATCAAGCTATGTTAATATATTTTAAGATATCCCAAATAATTGGGGATTGAGTCAAATGATTATGAAAAGAAAGAGGCATCTCAAATTTTGCAAATAACATGTAAGTAAATGGGATGAGGTGAAGGACATAATTACCTCATGAAGAAAGTTCTCGAGAATAGCGAGTTTGCCCATTGCGATGGCCATTTATCCCATGTAATCAACCACATTTCCAGAACTAGCAAGGCCAAGAGAGTTGGAAGAAAGTGTCTCTACAAAGGATTGTTGCAAAGCCTCCATCCCTCGAGACGAGGCATCCTCGACCTGCTGATAATAGGTCCATGAGTTTTCTGACTTTTATTTACCCTTTGAGACAAGGCATCCTCGGCCTGCTGATAATAGCCTCCATCATAATATATCCTGTCTAGCCACTATTCTATGCCTAAGCTATGGCAATTCAGTTCTTTCACAACAAATAATAATTAGATGTGTTAGTTGTGGGAATTCAGTACTTTGCATTGAAGGCATCTAGCTTGTCATCCTTAGAGTAAATGATTACAAATTAAGTACCGAACATTACTAATTAAATCATTTTAAAGATATAATTCTGTGTCCAAATAAATTAATGTCCAAATACACCTGAATGAAAACATGAGAATTCTCAAATAATCACTCCACGCTCGAGCTTGTGTATGGGATAGAAAAAAGTTACTTCGTAACTTATGATGTTCACTACTTGGAAAATTCGAAGATTGAGCAAAGTAAGTTTGGCCTATTAAACAGAAACTCCTAGATGCCTTCAATGTTGCTGCTACAAGAAACTCCTAGATGCCTTCAAAGTTGTAATATGCACTATAATATGCATACTACAATTGTAATATCCATATTACAGTTGTAATAAGCAGAAAGAGGGCCCTCATACGCCATCGCATTATCATGTTCTATTATATATTTTAAATTTAAAAGAGCCTCTGAAATGACAGTAATAATTTTAGTTCAGAAAAATAGACTTTCATAAATAATTAAATCACGTAAATGAATATATTATAACAATATTACCTCCAACATGAACTTTGAACACAGATCCACCCAACTCCGCATAAATACCAATTCCACATGCAACTCTGCCTGGAAATAATTTCAGTGAAATTAGATAAATGCCTCTTGTAATAAACTTAGTGCAAACAAGTCCTAGAAACTGATTAGTGTAAATCAATAATAGCAACCGATGAAAACCTATTAGTGCAAACAATTCATGACCTTCCTTTTAACATAAGTGGGAATATTAAAATTAGTCATATGCAACTGATTAAATCAGCAGGTGTTCGTGCCTTTCTTTTGCAGATGACACGCTAATTTTCACTAACGGATCTAAAAAATCCATGAAGAACATAATATCTTTTTTGCATGAGTACAAAGAAGCCTCAGGACGGATTATTAATTTAGAGAAAAGTTCGTTTAGTATCAGTCAAAAAGCTCCAACGTGTGGGCATAGGATTATCGAACATGCAACTGGAATCAAGTTTAAACAGTTGCCTATTACATATCTGGGAATACCCCTCTTTTCTGGCCGAAAATTAAAGTCGCACTTCAGCAAGTTTTTGGACAAAATGCAGTCCCGATTTAATCAGTGGAGTACAAATAACATATCTCAAGTAGGAAGGCGCGTACTTATTAAACATTTCTCTTATGCATTGTTAAATAATCTCCTAGCAGCAATACACCCACCCACTGGGACAATCTCAGACTTAAACAAATTGACAGTAGCATTTTTTTTTTGGGCCAGTTCATCTGATCAGATTCGTCACCGTTGGGTTAAATGGTCGTCTATATGTTCTAAAACAAATGAGGGAGGGGTTGGTTTAAGGAGTTTGAATGACATCATGACTACTTTTTCTCTTAAGCTTTGGTGGAATTTCATTAAAAAGGAGTCGTTATGGGCTAAGTTTGCTCATAGTAAATATAAAGCTCTGGAACGTAAAAAAATTTGTGGAATAATTAATGGAGCTTCTCCCTGTTGGCGTCGCATGCAAGGTGTAGCTGATATTTTTTGGGACAACTTTGAGATGGATTCAACATATGTATGGAAGTAGGATACGAATGGATTATTCACGTTGAAATCTGCTTGGGAAATTAGTAAACCATATCTTGCAACATAATTCTCATTCTGCTCTGTTTGGGATAAACGCATTCTTCCAAAAATGTCATTTTTATGTGGCGGCTTCTACACAATGGAATAGCTATAGACGAGTTCCTGTGGAAATTGAAAATTCCTTGGGTATCGAAATGTCGATGTTGTGCAATTGCGATGGTGGAGACAAGTGATCATCTTTTTTGGAGTAGTTTGATTACATCAAAGGTATGGGGATATTTTAAAATTTTAATGGGTATTAAGATTAACAGCTCGAGTTTTAGAACTCATCTCATGGGTTGGTGGCTATTCACAAGTGGTGAGAACATAAGATCCATTTTATGCAAAATCCTTCTTAGTATCATTTGTTGGGATATTTGGTGTGCTTGGAATAAGATGAATTTTGATGGTATTGTTATGAAGACCGGAAAAATTACGTCTCATGTCCATGAGGAGATTTTCAACATTTTTTAGCCTTTCCTTACAAAGGATCTCAATCGGGTGTTTTTACACATTTTTTATTAGAGTTCGGAGTGACCTGTAAAAGGTAATGTTTTTATTTCTTTTGTAAGCCGTTAGAGATGGTCTTTTCTTATCTATTTCTTATTACTTTTAATTACTTTTTCATTTATTTTTAAAAAAATAATAATTTTATTATGTTATCTTTTCGTGTATCTGAATGATAGAAAATCAATCACTTATTTATAGGCAGAGATGGGACCCAAATCTCCAACAATCACTTAATCTTAACCATCCATCAAGGTATATAATCACGAGTGACACACCTGAACCTAGTTACTTATAATTACGTTTTAAAAGTCAAAGTCAGTTAAACCATAATTAAATTAACCGAACCATAAACACAAGTATCAATTTTTTTAAATCATCAACATAAATTCGTAAAACCAAAAACTTTTCACAATCTTAAAGCACTTAAGCTTATACAAACTTGCTTTCAGGATAAGTAGATTTAATTACATCACTTACATTAGAACCAAATTATTGTTTACACATTCCTTGCTAATCCAACCCGATCTCCTTGATTTGGCAGTGACATCTGATAACTGAAAAACATAAATATAGCAACCGTGAGCAAAATAGCTCAGTGAATACATCACTACTATATTATTGCATAAAATTAAATGCAATAAAGCGTTTCCATATAATAATGTATAAATTTATCCGACCCATTCACAATGAATGATCAACCTTCCGAATCATGATTCACATATCATATCTGCAATAAACAACTCTCCCCAATTCCTGGTCGATGAGTAACCCCTTGTCTATAATAGACAATCATCCCCCATTCCGGGTCGGAGAGTAGCCTCTCATTTTGGTAAATCAAAATTAAAAATTTTATATTCATTATATCCTGATCATAACCATAACAATATACGAATACCTCTTTTCAGTGAGTACTCTCACCTTTTCAAATTAATGGGCCTTTCCTTTGCCTTTGTCTGACATTCGTTCAATGGCTTCTTCATCCCTTCCTATCATTCTTACAATGTTAGTATTGTCATAAGAATATCAATAGTCCAAAGAATAATTTAAATGTAGTCTAATTCATAAGCTTTATGTCATCCCATTCAAATCATTTATCGTAAATAAAGTCTCATCCACGTTCATGTCAAGATATTTAACATATCCAAATCATTGCATAAATAATAATCAACCATGTCAATTCAATCTTATAATATACTAACTCATGCTTAATCAATATCATCAATATATATGTGCATATATATCAAGAACATATGGAAATATGGTAGAAAACATAACCAATTCATATGTAGCATACTTATTCTCATTTTATGCTTTTATATGCTAAGTTTCCATTTAATGTTCCAAACTTCTTAGTAATTAAATCCCTAATATATCAGGTTTTCAATGCAAAAGACAACGCATCATTTCGAGTTTCCTAGAGCAAGATATATCTATTTCTTTACTACATAGCAAATTTGCCCTATGGGCTCCTCTATCATTCAGTCAAATCACTACACCAAAAATAATAATTTGTCACACCTTGGTATTAAAAATCTAGCACAGTTTTAAACTGTGCCAAATTCTGGCACGATTTAATGATAATCTGGCACACTTTAAAACAGTGCCAAATTTTGGCACTATTTTAAAGTGTGCCAAAACTGAGTAAACTTCACTAAAATATAAAACCCCCTAAAAAAATTCAACACTAACATTTTGGATCCCGCTCACCCCGCTCATCCATCTCTTCTTTTCGTGTGCCCCATCATCCGCATACACACTATCATCTACGAACCACCACTGCTACCTCATCTATGAACCACAATCATCGTTGCCTCACACTATCATCCATCACCGCTGCCTCATCCATGAACCACCAACATCCATGAACCTCTATCATCGAAACACCCCTATCTGCTCCAGCTCCAAAATCGAACAAAACAGATGATGAGGAGGTGATTTTGAATTGGGTTTTATTTGATTTGAAGTGGGTTTTGTTTGATTTGAACAAAACAAATTTATTTTTGCAAGAAAAATGATGCAAGAATATATCATTATCTGCTATGTTTATTTATAAGGTTTTCTTGAGAAATATGTCCCCTAGGTTGAGGGCCTCCGCTCAGTTCCTACTCTGTCGTGCACCGCCCCTGTCTCTGATAGTGAGGTAAAAAAGAAATTGGTTTGGATAGTGTAGTGATGATATCCAAATTCATTGTTTTGAAAAATATTAATTTCCTTTTGCTAACAGTAATGACGGAGGTTGGATAACTCAGAAAGGAGTCAACTCTTAGATTAAAAGATTTGGATAGTTTGAATTCAATTTTAAGAACATAACCTAACAGTGGTACATACCCATGAAAGAAAAATCTAGCATCTCAAAATTAGGTAACTAAAAGAGTGGGAGGTAATAAAAATCTAAAATTTGGAATTAATTATGATTTGGGGAAGCAGGTAGCAAACTAAGTGGGTAGCCCTAAGTTTAAGTTCATTTTTTTTTCAGCTCAATTTTTTTGTTTCATTTTTTGCCCCTAAGTTTAAAATATTTGGTTTGTTCGCTTGTTAGATTGTTAAAAATGTTCGATCGTTTGGTGAATGTAGTAGTTTGCCCATTGTTTATTATTTTTAATTGTTGAAATATAATTATGAATATCCTGTCAAATTTACAGTAATTACATTGAAGTATTTTTATTGTTATTTCAAATTTAGGGCAATATTGTGTTGAGATATAAAAAAACCCAAAGAAAAAAGTAGGAGCCAAAAATGGATGATTATTAATATTAATATTTTTAGGGCTAAAAATGCAAAAAAGGTAAAAATAACCCCAAAAAATTATCTCGGGGGATCCCGCCCCTGAACACCCAAAACTCCATCAAAACATTTCGTACCCCTGGAAAAAAATCCTGGATCCGCCACTACTACTATGTTGTAATTTTTTGGGGTGCCATTTTAGGTAAAAACGGAAGCATTGTCTGTGCGTATTGTCTTCTCTGCTTCTTTATGGATACAAGATGTATGGGTTTGGATGTATGTGTCTTGGATGTATTCACGAACCCAATTGATTTTGTTATCTCAAGCTGCGATGTTGATTCAAAAAATTGAATCAACTGGGTTCGTGAATAGTCGAGGCTTGTGTGTGAATCAATCTCTGATATTACTTCAGCAAGGCTTGACTATTTTTTCTAATGGGTTTCGAACCAAGAAATCAGTCAGTTGTAGAAAACCGAATCGAATGTAGACTGGTTCACACTCAAAAGCGATCGAGCCTTGCAGATTTTATTGGGCAGGTGTATGGAGGTTTTAGCATAGGGGGCTGATATGGGGTGCGAAGGTGGTGTACGCGAGTTGGATCAGGGGTTTAGGTTCAGTAGTTTCAGGTGTGTAATGGTTAGAGGGATATGGGGCATATTAGCAACGGTATGGGTTTGGGTAGCACATGCACTAAACCAAAACGAGGTATTAGTAACATACTTTTTTACGATTACTAACGCTACTATACCATTACTATGCATAACATTATTATAGTGTTACTAATAACTTACAAGTGTTGCTAATACATATATTTAGTATTTTAAAAATAAAAGGAAAAAACCCCTCAAAAAGGCCTCTAACCAAATCTTCTCAAAACGATCTACTCAAAAACAAAACTCTCAAACACTATCTGCCCTCACGTTGCAATTGCTTATGATTTGCCATCGGACATTCAACTGCTCAGATATTCCCATATCATTTCAGGTGATGTTTATATAAAACCTTCCTTTCATTGTTATCGATTCTCAATGAAAACGGTGTGCCTTTTTTAATCGTGAAGAAGGAAATATGTCACGATTTAGTTGTATTGTTGTTACTTTATAATGATTTGGTTGAACCTTGACTGTTCTTGTAGCACATTCATTAAAGAAAGTGGCTAATTAGATGGTGAATAGATCTGTAAAGTGTTGTCTTTGATGGCTCAAATAATGATTATATTTTTATATATTTTTCCCCCTTTTCTAATTCAACCAAGTTTATATATGTCTGTTTTAGTGTTTGTTAGAATATCTGTTTGCATATAAATATGGTTTCCAAGTTTTCAATTGTGAAACTATTTGCATATATGATGTTTGTTCAAATGTCAGTTGAAACTATTATGCTTCTGTTTTTTGTTTGTTTAGCTTATCTTGATTTGAAGAGTCAACAATAAAGTGAAACGCGTTATTAGTTTTAGTTGGTTTTAATAACAGAGTAAATTAACATTTTTTTTGGAGATTTATTTATTTAGTAAATTTGTGAGACTTGAGGTTTAGTACATAATAGATTTCAGTGTGAATGTTCTTTTGTAAGTTTTCTAAATTTTATTGTATTGGATGTTTGTTTATGTTAATAGTTAATATGTTTCTTCTCAAATGTTTGTTTGTTGTTTCATAGGTGTAGTTGGACTATTTCTCTTTGATATTTCCTTGCTGGCACCACCAACCTAATATAAGTCGTCGTAAATTGTCGCCACATATAGATAAGCCACCGTAAACCACCACTTTTATTTTTCTATTAAAATCTATTTTAGTGCTTATTGATTCAACTTTTGTTTATATTTTTCTTTTCAGGTACTAATTGGATTTCATATATTTGGTGCGTCACACACCACTATAAAACAAAGCACCGACGAATACCCGGTATGGTTATAATTGGTATCTGATATTTGTTTGTAATATTAATTGAGTGTAATAGAGCGTGCACTATATTCCCTTATGGACATTCATGCACTTTGTATTCAATCATTATTCTATTTTAGTCTAAGCTTCTCACAAAAAGGAGTCTAACGTATGTTCTACGTCTATTTCTAGAATGAATTTGATTTGGGTTTCGAAGAAATATATAATGACTTCGATTTATTTCCTTTCTACTTGTTGTGAATCTTTGATGACCTAAAGTCTTCAATGCATACGTTTTCATGAGGTTTACTCATTTATCTATAAGGTGTGCACACGTGAGTTGCAGGTGTGACCAAATCCGAGTATTCAATTTAAGTATACAAAGTAGGAAGAAAGGTATTTGAATTTACCGCATCCATTAATACATAAGAATTTCATAAAAGAAGGTATGTTATATTGCTAAATACGATCAGAAGATTGTAATCAAAAGAACATCATGTATACCTTAATGGGAGCTTTCTCCTACAAAGCCTTTTATATATATGTACTCTTTTTCCCTTCAAAAAGTCCATTACTTACAACTTCTTATGTAGGATTTCTTATATCCTCATAATATTGTAGTGAGAGAGAGAACTAATTTACTTGCATGCTATATTGTTGTGACGATCGAAAGAAAAGTATATATATTTTTTTTTGAAAATTTACATTGACAATCTTTGTCCATCTCTCTGAAGAGTAATCCGATGCGTTGAGGGAATAAGACCTCTGGCCAAGATTTGAGGACGATCACTTGACTGGATTATTGCATTGATCTTCTTTATCCTCCAGTTCTCGCCTAAATGATAAAGTTGGGTGCCGTAGAAGTTAACTTCCCCTGTAACTTCAATTGTCACCTTCTGAACATTCCAGCAATGAACGTTAAAATGAAGTTGTAACATGTGTGGCTTACCCCTCTAATGCAGATTTTTCTCATGAATAATGACAAAAATATAAAAAGATTCCACAATTTTTTATACAAACTGACACGGTAATGAGACAGTGGAGAAATGAAAAAGAAAACATTAAAGATGTAGGTTTCATTTATTATAGATAAGCTATCACACCAGGTTGTACAAAAATTTGTATAATGTTTTTGCATGAGTAAACATTGTTCACACGACACTCATATTTCATGTGTATTAAGTGCGATGCACCACGCAAACATAACACGTAGTGTCTTTCGTGCACATAGATCTTTATATTTTACTATTTTAGCTAGTTATGGGCATTTTGCCGTGCCAGATAAGACAAAAAAATTATTTAGGTATTATAGTTATGAGTTTTAAGGGTGGCAAATTTAATTTTATGATAAATAGACATAATGTAACCTTTGGTATTCATGTAAAACTTTATATTTCCATAAGATTGGATTATCAAAATATCACATTCAATTTCGAGATAAAAAGAAATACTCTAAGCACTAAACTACCTTTCAAACTGTAAGAATGATCAGAACTAATGTTTTGAAACACAAATAAACAAGATAATTGATCTGGATGGAAAATTGAATTTTACAGGTAAGCCATATGGACAAGGAAAAACACCTAAAATCATGATCGTAGAAGATTCTCTAAACATTCCACATCTTAATTGGCCATTTTGAGAAGAAGGCGTTGCCATACTCAGGAGTCCAGCTCTCAGCAAACACATAATTCATCCCCAAAGCATAAGGCAAGTCTGAAAGAGGCCTCATGTCTTTCTCTTCCTTAGCTTTCACACCTTGTAAAGCCAATCTATCCACATCCACTTCTTTAAAGCGTATCAAGAATTATTTTACTTCCTCCTCTAAAACTCCCATCATCCATCCAATTAATCATATGAAGAGAAAGGATTAAAGGGGACCTAATTGGTGCTTGGCTTTTTGTTTTTATTACTTACATTCTTAAATTTGCTTGAAGATACATCCACAATGCTAAGCACCTTGTGCAAAAGTAATAATAATTATTATTATAATTAATAATAAAAAATAGTATTAGCGAGGTAGTAACAATTAATAAATTTGCAGGAGGAAGATAATTGAACCTTTCCTTTAAATTAAAAATAAATAAAAAATAATAAAGAACCTTATTTTAAGCCAAAGAGATTTCATTATCTGGAAGATTTATTGAAACTTAGCTTTGATTTTGTGACCTTAGTCTCATTCCCAAAGGGATGTAGAGGAGATTGATTTAGTATGCTTTTGGGAGGATGATCAATCTTGGAAAAATATTCATTATTGGGTATAATAACAATAGATTTCTCATGGTTTGGGACATCAGGTGCTAGGGAGAACAAATCAGTATTGAATGTGGCAACTCGAATGGGTCTTTGCCACAAATCAATGTGAAATTGGGCTTTCAAATTGGATGAAGATTTATTTCTCAGTTTTCCTTTAGTCTAAACTTTCAAGTCCAGTTGTGAATAGAGTGGGAAAGCTGGCTCCTGATTATTGCAAAGACACTTGCGGATTGTGGGAAAGCTGGGCTCCTCAGTTTTCCTTTAGTCTGAACTTCCCATGCTATTCTGCTGGTTATGGTTGAATACTGAGCCAAAGACACTTCCAACAATGTTGTGAATAGAGTTGGAAATCTATCACTTATTGACCTTACAGATTTCGAGAGAGCTCTTGCTACCGATCATAGAACACTTCGATCGCTCGAGGGTGCCAACATAAACAGGTCCCTCCAGCAGCTGCATCAATGCCCTTGTGCAGGGCAAGAAACACATGCCCTATCATAATTCCAATCTCACTCAACTACTCAAGGACTCCCTAGGTGGAGATTGCAACACTATAATTATTGCCAATATTAGCTCAAGCAATCTCTCATTTGGCGAAACACGAAACACCCTTCACTGGGCAACTCGAGCCAAGGAAGTCCGCACCAAGGCATGTAATCCAATTATTAGGATGCTTTTCTTTCTTTTAGTGTTGGGTAGTGGTTTGGGGAGATGTTATGGAATTTTTAGTGATACTTCAGAGTTCTTCTTTATTTTTCTTCGGTACCATTAGTATATTTTAAGTATGAATATTCTCCCATAATAAAGAAGATCTAACTAAGAATGTATTTAATATTTAATATTTATATTACTGAGAATTTTGAAATGATTCTCAAATATGTTATGATCCATATTATGTGAGCTTCATGGTGACTTTGCTGGTCCTTATGCAGAGTAGAGTTGGACTTATGGAATGGATAAAACCCTATATGGATGATACGATCGTTGAACTTGGGAAGAAAGGAGTTAAAAGTCTGCTGGCTATCCCAGTCAGGTATTGATATTAGCAAGTAACTAAATTTGAGATGATGTTTATGAGAATCTGTTTCCGCCCTGTTAGCAACTTGTTAAATACGATGACTTGTTAAATTATTTCTCAAGTTATATTCAATTTGTTAAAATTACATTTATTGTGCCGCTTGATTAAGCTTTGTCAGTGAACATATTGAAACTTTAGAGGAAATAAATGTCAAGTACAAGGAATTGGCCTTAAAAACTGATATCGAGAAATGGGGACGTTTTCCTGCCTTAGGATGTGAACCCACTTTTATTACAGATAATAATTATTACTCGACTTCCTTGGTAAGATCTTAATCATTACAGTGTTGGTGCAGACTTTTGTTAAAATCATTTGTAACAAGGAAGTCCTATGATGTTTATAATTAAATCATTTGTTAAAATCACTGGGCGGATCAAGCCAAGGAAGTCCGTACCAAGCCCAAAGTTATAAAAAATCATATTTCCATATGCCCAAAGTTATAAGCATCACATTTCCATGTCAGTTCGAGGGTGAAAGTAAAAAAATTATTCATATGTTGATCTATGTTTTCCTTATGTAGATTGTATCGGAGATACGCATGACGATGGAATCTGTAGGCTGTCTTGAAATCGATATATCGGGTTCATTGGTTTGTAAATTTCTTTATGTTCATGTTAGATTTATTCATCTTATGGTCATAGTTGTCTGATTAAAGGAGTTAGAAAGATTAGCAAACATACACATTTAGTAATAAAAATTATTTCCTTTTAGACAAGTGAAAACTTAAACCAGCCCCCAAACGGCCCTTTAAGAGGCATTAACACCTCGCACGAGGCCAATGTAACTCGTAGGAACTGATCGCATAGTCACGAGACATATGGTTTGAGAATATGATGATAATTTGAAAATATCTAGACTTTGGTATAAAAACAAGCCGTTAAAGGGTGAAAATCCAAACTAACCCCAAAACGCTCCAGTAAGAGGCACGAAGACCTCGCACATTACCAATGTAACTCGTAGCAATTTATCGCGTAGTCACGGGTCTCTCGATTGGAGAATATGACGATAATTTAAAAATATCTAAATTAAGCTTAAAAATAAGTCATCAAAGGGTAAAAATCCAAACCAGCTCCCAAACGGCCTCGTTAGACGCACAAACACCTCGCACGGGACCAATGTACCTTGTACGAAATGATCATGCAATCACGGTTCTCCCGATTTGAGAATATGATGATAATTTGAAAATATCTAGATTAGGCTTAAAAATAAGCCGTTAAAGGGTGAAAACCCAAACCAACCCCCAAACGGTCTCATAAGACGAACGAACACCTCGCACGGGACCAATGTAACTTGTAGTAATTGAACGTGTAGTCACGAGTCTCCTGATTTGAGATTATGATGACAATTTAAAAATATTTAGATCATTCTTAAAAAAATGTCGTTTGAAGGTGAAAACTCAAACTAGCCCCTAAACGGTCACTAACACCTCGCACGAGAGAATGTAAGTCGTAGGAACTGACCGCATAGTCACGGGACATATGATTTGAAAATACTGTGTTAATTTGAAAATATATATACTTTGGCTTAAAAACATGACGTTAATGGGTGAAAACCCAAACTAGACATCAAATGGCCCCGTAAGAGGCACGAACGCCTTGCACGGGACCAATGTAACTTGTAAGAATTGACCGTGTAGTCATAGTTCTCCCTATTTGAGAATATGACGATAATTTGAAAATATATAGATTAGGCTTAAAAACAAGACGTTAAAGGGTCAAAATCCAAACTAGCCCCCAAACAGTCCCCTAAGACGCACGAACACCTCGCACGGTACCAATGTAACTTGTAGGAATCGACCGTGTAGTCACAGGTCTACTGATTTGATATTATAACGATAATTTAAAAATGAAAACATGTCGTTTGAAGGAGAAAACTCAAACTATCTCCCAAACGGCCCCTTAAGAGGCACAAACACCTCGAAGGGGACCAATGTAACTTGTAGGAACTCACCGTGTAGTCACGGTTATCCCGATTCGAAAATATAATGATAATTTGAAAATATCTAGATTACACTTAAAAACAAGACGTTAAAGGGTGAAACCCCAAATCAGTCCCCAAACGGCCCCTTAAGAGGCACGGACACCTCGAACGGGACCAATGTAACTTGTAGGAACTGATCGTGTAGTCACGGGTCTCCCGATTTGAGAATATGATGATAATTTAAAAATATTTAGATTATTCTTAAAAACATATCGTTTGGGGGTGAAAACTCAAACCAGCCCCCAAATGACCGCGTAAAAGGAACTAACACCTTGCACTAGGCCAATGTAACTCGTAGGAACTGACCATGTAGTCACGGGACATATGGTTTGAGAATATGATGATATTTTGAAAATATCTAGACTTTGACTTAAAAATATTCCGTTAGTGGGTGAAACCTAAACTAGAGCCCAAATAGCCCCGTAAGAGTCACAAACACTTCTTAAGGGACCAATGTAACTCGTAAGAATTGACAGCATACTCACGGCTCTCTCGGTTTGAGAATATGATGATAATTTGAAAATATCTAGATTAGGCTTAAAAATAAGCCGTTAAAGGGTGAAAATCCAAACCAACCCCAGACAGCCTCGTAGGAGGCACGAACACCTCGCATGTGACCAATGTAACTCTTTGGAATTGATCGATAGTCGTGGCTCTCTCGATTTGAGAATATGACGATAATTTGAAAATATCTAAATTAGGATTAAAAACAAGTCGTTAAAGGGTGAAAACCAAATCAGCTCCCAAACGGCCCCGTAAGAGGCACAAACACCTCGTAGAGGACTAATGTAACTTGTAGGAACTGACCGTGTAGTCACGATTCTCTCGATTTGAGAATATGATGATAATTTGAAAAATCTAGATTAGTCTTAAAAATAAGCCGTTAAAGGGTGAAAACCCAAACCAACCCCCAAACGGTCTCGTAAGACTCACAAACACATTGTCCGGGACCATTGTAACTTGTAGGAACTGACCGTGTAGTCACGGGTCTCCCGATTTTATATTATGACAAGAATTTAAAAATATTTAGATTATTATTAAAAACATGTCGTTTGAAGGTGAAAACTCAAACCAACGCCCAAATAGTCCCGTAAGAGTCACTAACACCTCGCACCGGGGGGGGATGTAACTCGTAGGAACTGATCGCATAGTCACGGGACATATGATTTAAAAATACTATGATAATTTGAAAATATCTAGACTTTGGCTTAAAAACATGCCGTTAGTGGGTGAAAACCCAAACTTGACACCAAATGGCCCCTTAAGAGGCACGAACACCTCGTATGGGGCCAATGTAACTCGTTCGAATTGACTGCGTAGTCGCGGGTCTCTCGATTCGAGAATATGACAATAATTTGAAAATATCTAGAATATGCTTAAAAATAAGCCATTAAAGGGTGAAAACCCAAACCAGCCCCCAAACGGCCCCGTAAGAGGCACGAACACCTCGCACGGGACCAATGTAACTTGTAGGAGCTGATCGTGTAGTCACGGGTCTCCCGATTTGAGAATATGACGCTAATTTAAAAATATTTAGATTATTTTTAAAAACATGCTATTTGAGCGTGAAAACTCAAACCAGCCCCCAAATGGCCTCGTAAAAGGCACCTCGCACGAGGCCAATGTAACTCGTAGGAACTGACCATGTAGTCACGGGACATATGATTTGAGAATACGATGGTAATTTGAGAATATCTAGACGGTTTAAAAACATGTCATTAGTGGGTTAAAACATAAACTAGACCCCAAATGGCCCCGTAAGAGGCACGAACACCTCGTACGGGACTAATGTAACTCGTAAGAATTGACTGCATAGTCCCGGGTCTCTCGGTTTGAGAATATGATGATAATTTGAAAATATCTAGATTACGCTTAAAAACAAGACGTTAAAGGGTGAAAACACAAACAAACCCCTAAACAGCCCCATAAGAGGCACGGACACCTCGCGTGTGACCAATGTAACTCGTAGGAATTGATCGCGTAGTCACGGGTCTCTCGATTTGAGAATATGAAGATAATTTGAAAATATCTAGATTAAGCTTAAAAAGAAGACGTTAAAGGGTGGAAACTCAAATCAGTCCTCAAGCGGTCCCGTAAGAGGCATTAACACCTCGCATGAGACTAATATAACTCGCAGGAGCTGAACACGTAGTCATTAGAACTGGGAATTGAGAATACAATAATAATTATAATTCGTAAATGCAAATTATCATCTTGAAGAAGATATATTTTTTTAAATTACTCGGTTACTAATATCATCTCCTTTTTGTTTCTTATTTTTTTGCAGGATAACATTTTCTCGTTATCTTATATCTATGTGGAACAGACGAAATCAATGGTTGACAATAAGGGGATTATTTATTTATTGTCGTTAATATTCAGGATTCTATTTTCTTGTGTTATGGCCGTGCGGGCTTTTGTAGTTTTATTGTTAGCTTTTAAGGCCGTGCGGGCTTTTGTAATTTTATTGTTATATTTTATGGCCGTACGAGCTTTACATTACGCAGGTATTATATTAGCAGGTTTTAGAATGTCCAGAAAATAGAGGAAACTCTGCCCAATTTTTTTAGTCTGTGAACGATTAGTACTTGTAATATTTTGAAGTTTGTATGTATATTAGTTTATCAAGAATTTTTTATATTCGCAATTTGTGAATTTTCTTATTTTCAAATAATTTTTTTTCTTTGATCCAAAAAATTTGGCGCAGTTCAAAATCGTGCCAAAAGTGATCAAATTTCGGCACGGTTTTGAACTGTGCCAAAAGAGTACCAAAATGTACTCAATCTGGCATAGTTATAAAGTGTGCCAAAAGTGTTCCCGTTTGATCAAATCTGACACATTTTTAAACTGTGCCAGAAAAAAATGGCCATTTTGGAACATCTGATTCTGGCACAGTTCAAAATCGTGCAAGATTGTTGTTTTTGGTGTAGTGACTTCCAAGAATGTTCATAATTTTTTAAACTATAACTTTATATGATATTCCACCCAATTTCGACACACATTGAATAATATGAAATTAAAGTTTCATCCTTTTCAAAATTCATTTGCTATGCCAAAAACTTTATTAAACTCAGGGCATATCCAAGCGGATTATGCAAATGGAAAATATGTACAGACTTACAACCATCACCAAGGTCCAACCACAAGGAGTTTAATTCTAATTTTTGGATATACTATGCATATGTGAGTTCAACTTCAGGTACAATTGGAGTTTCTCAATTCCAGTAAGTATACAAAAACTTATGAAAGTTTGAACACATAAGGATTCAAAATAAAAGCAATATAAAGGATTTGTACCTTCAACTTTCTTCAAACTTGTATCTATTCATACATATACATCAAGGAATGAAAGTTTAGTAAAAATATTATGTTTTCTATCATTTGAATCAGTTATACAAGAAAACTAGATTTATGGATAGAATTGCCTTAGGGACTCTTATGTTATTTTCTATGGATTTTTCTCCAATTTCTTCTCGCACTTTTCTTCCTAAGCTTCACAATTCTCTATCTTCAAGAAAAAAATTCTCTCATGGATGAATTTGCTGAAGAAGGAGGTAATTCTAATGTGTTTAAGTAGACCAAACCAACCTCCTTTTCCAACCAATCAAATGGAGACATTTATTGTACCAAAAGATGAAATAAAACTTAAATGGATGGACATATTTTCCCTTAGTTCGTAATTTTAGTATAACTTCTTACTCAAAACTCCATTTCATACGCCATTTATTATTTTACAAACCTAATTCATATATCTACAACTATTTACATTTTACCTTAAGTCATTTGTTATATTATAAGGGTCAAAACCAAGGTTCTAAAAAACGCGAGGCGTGACCAAGGCGTGGAGGCCAAGCCTTAAGCCTTAGAAGCCTAGGCGGGCCTTGGCGTGAAAAGGCGTTTAGGCATTTTTAAATATACTTTAATATTTTTTTACTATGACACGGCTATTTAAAATACTAAATTGGTACATACCTTAAACATATGTCTAAATATTTGTAAGTTAAAATACTATTTTTTAAAATACAAAAAAAAAAAAAAAAAAAAAATTGCCTCTTTTCACGCCTTACTTCTAAAAAAACTCGCGTTTTTTCACGCCTTACCCCCAAAAAATGCGCGTTTTTTCACGCTTTGCCCCAAAAAACATTGACCATCGTTGACCACGCCTTGATCCACGCCTAGGGCCAAAACTTGGCGTATATAAAAAGCCTCGCGCCTAGGCGCTTTTTTTAGAACACTGGTCAAAACTATTCTCCAACATGAACATTCCTATTGAAAACTTCAAAGTTTTATGTTTGTAACCCATTCGATATTTCATGATTTTTGAAGGTAGGATTAGAATAAATCTAATTACCTAACATTATATATATATATATATATATATATATATATATATATATATATATATATATATTAATAACACATTATCCATATCACATAAGATAAGCATGATTCAAATTTATTTTATCGTAGTTATATCCAGGTTTTCAGAACTTCCCCCCTTAGAAAATTTCATCCCTGAAATTTAATATGAATGTCATTTTCCTAGGAAATGGGGATACTATTTCATCACTCTATCCTCCATTTCCCAAGTTTATTCTGTAATTCCATGGCTCATCCACATAACTTTAACTAAGGGAAAAACTTTGTTCCTTAATACTTTCTACTTACAATCAAGAATTTCCATCGGCTCCTCGTTGTACGATAAGTCTTATTTCAGTTCTATAGGTTGAGTTTTCAATTGATGAGATGGATCTTCCAAATACTTACGAAGCATCGATGCATGAGACAACTCTGGAGGTAGTGCTAATCAGTATGCTAGGGTCCCAATTATTTCTAGCAGTTCATAAGCTCCAATGTATCTTGGACTTAACTTCCCCTTTTTCCCAAATCTCATGACGCCTTTCCACGGTGAAATAAGTAGGAATACGAAATCTCCCTTTTGAAATTCCAATAGATACTTTCTCTTATCTACATAAAATTTATGCTTGTTTTGCGATATCTTTATCCATTCCCGAATTATTTTAATCTTTTCAGTTGTCATATCTATCAATTTATGACCCAAAATTTTCCTTTCACCTACTTCATCCCAACACAAAGGCATTTTACATATTTTCCCGTATAAAGCTTCATAAAGACCCATACCAATGATGTACTGATAAGTCTTATTATAAGAGAATTCCATCAATGGAAAATTATCACCCCAACTACCATTGAAGTAAAATACATAAGCTCGTAACATGTCTTTTAATATTTAAATTATCCTTTCTAATTGTCCATTTGCTTGTGGATGAAATGAAGTATTAAACTTCAAACTGGTGCCCATGGCATGATGAAAACGAGGCCAAAATTTAGAATTTAATGTTGGAAGTCTATATGATATAATTGACATCGGTACCCCATGTAAAAGAATAATCTCATTAATGTACCTGCGTGCATACTTTTCAACAATATAGGTGGTCTTAACTAGAAGAATATCAGCTGATTTCATCAATTAGTCTACAATCACCCAGATATAATCACGATCCTTTTGTGACCTTGGTAATCCTATTTCCAAATCCGTCGTTATATGCTCCCACTTCCATTCCGAAATAGGCAATGGTTGTAATAATCCTGTCGACTTTTGATGTTCCACCTTCACTTGCTGGCATACTAAACATTTAGTGACAAATTTTGCAATATCACGTTTCATATTGTTCCACCAGTAATACGCTTTCAAATCTCTATTCATTTTGGTACCTCCAGGATGCATAGAATAAATAGAACTACATGCCTTTTTTTAATATATCCTTCTTTAAGGATGGATCATTTGGTACACAAATTCCATTTTTGTGACACAACGATTCATTATTCTTAATCTCAAAGTCACTCTCATTACCATACTGAACCTCCTGTTTCTTCTTCTCAAGTAATGCCTTATTAATCTGTAAATTTCGAATGCATTCTATCAGTAAAGGTCTCACTATAACATGTGCTAATAATCCCCCCTCTTTCAACAACTTTAATTCAACCCCAATCTATGCCTAGTCAATAATATTTCCAATATGTTCACACTGTATACAACCAAGAATCCTTGATTAATTTTTGGCTTAAAGCATCTGCTACTACATTAGCCTTCCCAGGATGATGATGGATGGTACAATCATAGTCTTTAATAAGCTCTATCCAATAACTCTGTTTTAAATTTAGTTCTTTTTGTACAAACAAGTATTTCAAACTTTGATGATGTATAAATATCTCACAAGTTTCATCATACAAGTAATGTCGCAACAACTTCAAAGAAAAAATAATGGCAACTAGCTTATAATAACGTGTAAGGTAATTTCATTCATATAGCTTTAATTGTCTATAATCATATGCAATTACTTTCCCATTTTGTATAAGAACACATCCTAACCCTTGAAATTGAGCATCTGTATAGATTACAAAAGACTCATTCCCACACAGAATAGTAAGTATAGGAGTTGAAACTAACCGATTCTTGAATTCTTTAAAAATCCTCTCGCATTCTTCAAAAATAGGAATACACAATAAATTAGTGTAACCTGCTATGATACCAATTTGTAAAGAGTGATGTGACGTGTGGGATATCGATTTAATTAAATTTGCAAATTCCAATTACAAACTTATTTATTAAAGTTAATTTTAGAATCAAATTAATTCGGCCCTTAAACAAACATCTACGTGTGTGCATGTGTCGAACCAACATAAACACAAATATGATAACTCACAGATTTCAAGAAAAAAATCCCCGTAGGGAAAAACCTTTTATTTCATTATAATTAAATCGCAATTTACAATTACAATGAAATCTGCAATAAGTTTACATAGAAGCATGGTCTAGAGTCAGCAATGGATTCCACTCAACAAACCCATATGAACAGTAGTCCAATCTTTAATAATGATCCACACGCAGTGAACCTCAATGACCTCTGTCATTTGGTGTAAAGACGCACTCCACAAAGGTTGAACAATAGCAAAGTATGTTCTTGGGTTCCAAAACAATTAACATAAACATTAAGACCTTGTGAACTGAAAAACGAAAAGGTTTAAGAACCTAAAAGTGAGAAGACATATGTTTTTGCAGCAACAATTTCGTAACAGTTTAAAATCGCATGTCTTATTGTGAAAAACGGAGTTATTTAACACGCTTAGATAGAAAAATTAAGGCCGCAGATCACTGAATGAAATCGAATCTCGCTCAAACGTTGACATGTGTCGCTCGAACGAGTTTCGCGCGGCAAGGCATGTCTTTTGAATGACATAGGTTGTCACTCGAACGAGCCTTTTAAAAAATATTTTCTTTTTCTTTTTCCAGTAAATGCAGCGCCTTAAAAATGCAAAAAATAATTTTGACGAAAAACTTAAAAAACATCCGCTCCAACACTTAGAAATTTTTTGATGAAAAATATCCCAATATTTAAAGTGAAATGCTATGGAATAAAAACATGACCTTTACCAAATTCATCTTGCGGAGGCTTGATTATTGAAGAAACTTGATATTCGGATCCGACTTGTTGCATATGTGATCTTAAACATTTGGCGACGGTTGTAGCGGTATACGACATACTAATTGATAATGGACATTTATAAAGTCATGTCCTTACATAACTCAAAAAATTCTTTAACCACTGGTTTATCTTTTATTTTAATTGTCTCCTTACTAATATCAACAACATAAGCTATATACACTGTACAACCTTTACTCAACAACCTCCTGCTCTTAATTGCTGACATTAGACAATTAGGAACAACATTCCTTTCTCCTGTAAACCGAAACATGGGTTCACCTGGCAGATGAAATGTAACTTCTTTTAAAAAATAATCAATGGAATCATGATATGATGATACCAAATCCATTCCCAACGTAATATTAAAATCCCAAATGGCCAACGGTATCAAATCAACATATAAATCTCGCTCACCCATTCGAAAGACACAATCTTTATAAACATGTTCAACTATAATTACACTTTCCATTAGGGTAGAAATATATAAAGAATAACTAAGAAATGAACATGGCCTACCCAAATATGAAATAATAGGTAATGCAACGAATGAATGCGTAGATCCTGGTTAAATGAGCAGATATATATCTTTATTTGCAATAGAAAGTTTGCCTGTAACAACTTTTTGTGTAACATGAGCATCTTCCAATTTCATTGCAAACACTCGTCCTCCAGCCTTTGATCCACTTGATTGTCCTATACCTCTTTATCTACTTACACTACCTAGAGATAATCCTTTACTAAGACCCACACTATTAGTTAAAATATTTCTTGCTAACATAGTACAATTCTTTTTCAGATGACCCTTCTAATGATAGTTAAAACATTATATATTTAGTAACTTTGGGAAATTTCTCTTTATATGACCTGATGTCCCACAAAAGAAACAAGAATTTGGATTTCCTTATCCCGAAACTACTGAAACTCTTCTACCACTAGCTTCACCCTTTTGCAAATTACTTCCCATACCTCTACTATACAGAAATTTTTACCCTCCAAGAATTGAATATTGTGCATCACTACCCTTTTGATAGTTTGGATTGAATCTACTTCTCTTTGTGCCTTGTTATCATTTTCCTCCTAATTCATTCACATCCTTTTTTGCTAGCATGGCTTTATTCACCAAAGATAAATAATTAAGAGTCTCTAAAGATGACAACCGTGATTTAATGACTAACTCTAGTCCATCATGGAATCGACTACACATGTCTTCCTCATTCTATTTGAACCTCGAAGCAAACCTAAATAAGGCTATAAGTTTAGCTTCATATTCTCTAACTGTCATGCCGCCCTGATTCAGCATAAAATATTCTTTCTCCTTCTGTTCTCGGTACATTGGAGGAAAATTCTTATCATACAAAGCTTTAACAAAATCATCCCATAATATTACATTCCTAACACCTAGAGTAATCAAAAAAATTTAGTGGCATCACATCAATACTTAACTTCTCCCTTCAGCATATACAATGCCAAGGTCAGTTGTTGATTTTGATACATTCTCATTACCCCAAAAATATGTTCAATCTCTTTAACCCATAATTCTATTTCAGTAGGATCACTTGCTCTTTCTAAAGATGGCGGATTCATCTTAGTTAATTTCTCGTATGAAGTATTACTCTATTCCTAGTGTATCACCTCTTGATCCCTAGCCAATGCTCGTGCCTCCAGTTGCCTAGTCCCTTGTTCTTCCATCAAACCCATAAACCTATCTTTTTGCCCTTTCATTAAAGTCATATCACGTGCCATTTTTGGCAAATCCATTAATTATTTTTGTCCGAGTTCTTCATTTATATGAATATGTTGTTTAACCTCCGCTTCTGCTGGAATATTAGAAGCCTCATTTTCTACTCTCACATTCACATTCCCTTGTTCCATTTTTTAAATCTAAAATGAATCAAAGATATAAAATCATTCACGTATGCATATCTTCTATAACATAATCGTTAGTACATAACAAAACATCTTTTTTCTATTCACTGCCAAATCTAGACTCTTCTAGCTCCGAAAACTCTAAAATTTAGGCTCTGATACCAAAAGATGATACACCCTAACCAATTACTTGTAATTAAGTTTGAAAGTCAAAGTGCGTCAAACCATAATTAAATTAACTAAACCATAAACACAAGTATCAATTTTTATTTATCATCAACATAAATCCATAAAAATAAAAACTTTTGACAATCTTAAAGCACTTACATCATTTAATTAGAACCAAATAATTGTTTACACACTCCTTTCTAACCTAACCCGACCTCCTAGATTTTTCAGTGACAACATGATAATTGAAAAATATAAACATAGGAACTGTGAGCAAAATAGCTCAACAAATGCATCACTACTACACTATTGCATAAATTTAAATGCAATAAGTCGTATCTATATAATAGTGTATAAACTTATTTGACCTATTCATAATGAATGACCAACCTTCCAAAATCATGATTCACATATCCTGCCAGCAGTAGACAATTCTCTCCCATTCCTAGTCGAGGAGTAACTCCTTATCTATAATAGACAATCCTCCCCCATTCCAGGTCAGGGATTAACCTCTCATTTTGGTAGACCAAAATGAACAATTTAATATTCATAATATCCTGATCATAATCATAACAATATACAAATAGCTATTTCCAGTGAGTACACTCACCTTGACAACTTAATGGGATTTTTCCTTTGCCTTTGTCTGGCACTTATTCAATGGGTGCTTCTTCTTTCTCTATCATTCTTACCATGTTAGTATCATCATAAAATTATCAATAGTCCAATGAATAATTTAAATGTAATTTAATTAATAAGCATCATGTGATCCCATTCAAATCATTTATCATAAATGAAGTACCATATAAATTCATGTCAAGATATTTAACATATCCAAATCCTAGCATAAATCATAATCAACCATGAATATCCTCAATATATATATATATATATATACTAGTCCGCATTTTTAGAGTGCGTATCGGGCATGTGTCACCTGGCGGTGAGCCCAGAGAAGATATAGAGTGTGCCTATAATTTAGGCGATAATTTCTAGGCACACCATTAGGTGATACATGTCCGGTCCGCATTCTTAAAATGCGGACTAGTCCACACAAGAGCATTGTTATATATATATATATATATATATATATATATATATATATATATATATATATATACTAGGGTATGCCCGTGCCTGAAGGCAAGTTGATTATTTTGAAAAGCGTAGGGTCATGCCAAAGTACGATGGCAAGTGCCTTCGCCAAATCTACGATTGGTATTGGGTTCAAAACACGGGAACAACCTCCTCATATATAGGGGTAAGCAAGCCAACATCCGCCTATTCAAGATCTTACACTTAAGCGTATTTCCCTTTGACTGAAGGCACGAAGAAATTTTTTCAAAAGATCAAGTAATGTATAATTTAAGTTTAATGTTTTTATAAAAAATAAATAATCATAAAAAATTTAAAAATTTTGGGTAAAAATTCCCTGGTTTATATGATTATTCACCATGTATAAGAAATAGAAAAACACACCAACAAAAAAACTAATAGTATGTAATTCAAATATAATTATATTGTCTATTTAGATATGTATAACATATGGAGTACTCGTTTCTAGTTGCTTTCAAATTTTTCAAGGGCCAAACAACATTGTATAGAATGCGTCCATCTAAATAAATATTTTACAAAAGAAATAAATAAGTTCTAAATATTACCAACATACATCATCTTGATCTATGAAAACAATTTTGAAGAAAAAAGAGAAATGAAAAATGCTCGATCTACCGGCTTCCTATCTCCCATCCCACTAAAGACGTCATTTTCATCGTCTTATATATAATGGCGCCAATGTCCATACAACTGGAGCTACTTCACAACGGCACTTCTAGTCGGTCGATTAGCTCCTCAAGCGCGAACTACCTCTTTGGGCATGAGCTACTGCACGGGGGCTACTACAGTTCTACTGATATCAATACAAAATGCCACATTCTACAAAGGAAAGAGAAGGCACCAAGTTCCACATTCTACGATATCTCTTTATCACAAAATGAGATATTTAAAATAAGTTAAAAAAACTCTTAAATGTGTAGTGAAGTAATGACTCGATGCAAAAATTGCATGTGACATAACAAATTAGTAATTAATCTATTTATGTTCTCACACTTCTTGACAGTTAAAAAGCACAAAATGGTGCATGCCTGCAATTCAATTCAAACATATAAGCAGATTGTACATCTATTGTGAAGGTGGCTGACCTGTAGAATGTTAAAGCCTTCACACTCGGGTTGGATGTCAAACATGCTACTGCATTGTTATAAGAAAACTAATAATCTAAGATCCTAAAATACAAAATAGAATATATTAACACAATAGAATGATTGAACCGGAATGTCCAGGGATCAAACCTTACATCATCTTTGTAATGTTGGGAATCAGAAATGTCCTGGAATAAAAATCAACTCCCACAATGTTTAAATCAACTCCCATAATCTTTCAATCAACTCCCATAATTTTTGGGGGGTCTAATCTTGATCTCGATCATTTTCCCTCAAAAAATCTTTAAACAACCCTATAAATATACAAACACCTAAAGTGCAACATATCAAATGCAGTGTTTAAGGAAAAGGTATGCAACAGATAATGATATATTTCAAAAATTAGTGAAACGGGTGAAATATTTGACCTTCATTTCGAATTCGCTTCATCATCATAAGCATAAAGTTAAGCAAGTAATACTTACACACTACAGACTTCGATCTTGAAGTAAAATGGGTAGTTCACTCTGTCCTTTTTTGTTTCGAATATGGACGCTAAGTGTTCCTCCATTCTATTATAACATTATTTTCTCTCATTATGTTGCAGGTTGCCGCTAGCCTGATTAGTGGGAGCAAGAGTACCCTAGAACTCGAAGTGTTATGCCATTCAGAATATCGATACCAAATAATTATGTTGAAATGTGTAACATATCACTACAAAATTTTAGGAGATAAAGTTCATTGGCCGTAATATCAAAATATCATCTATTCTCCACTTATTTCCATAAACCATCAACATAAATAACCAAGCTTGCTCATTATCTTCTATTTTCAAACTTGTGTACCTGCAATATTACCTGCATAGAAAGTTGCCTAAAACTTATGAATTATATATTGAGGATCCTTTTGAAAGCCAACTAATTGTGCAAGGTCGGTTAGCGCTAGACAACTACCAAAGATAGCCTAAGCATATCAAGATACCCACTGTATGCTTACCTCAAGTTATCAGAATAAGGCTACTCTGGTTACTAATCTAATCAGGTGATAAGTATCACCCCTCATAGAGAGAATAGAACACCTTATGGAGAAAACATCAATGCATCAATAATAAAAAACAACCATGACCTTGTACATGCTATAATAATTACATGTATTTTTACATGGTTTTTGTTCTTATATTGATAACAAAAGTGACGATCTTATGGTAAGCATTCCTAATTGCTTCTCCAATGATTTTAACATGTAAATGCCTAAAAGAAGAAAATCAAGACAAAAGGTCAGTGTCATAAGCGACACTCTAAAACATGGGAATAGGGGATGTTGGGATTCTCGATAAATACTTAATTCCATAAGCGACACTCTTCCCTAACTTACAGCTAACAAATGAAAAAAATTGACATAAGCTATAGATAATATCACTACCGATCCATTCAATAATTAGTTTTAAAGAAATAAGTAGTAGTTAAATCATTACAAAAAATACAAATAAACAATAGATAATCACTTAGGATGATAATTGACATTGTTGCTGTAATATAATAACTTATAGCTTCCTCAAGTTCTGCATCTATATACAATTGCTCTCAATGTTAGTAAATTCTGGCATTAACCACATATAATTTTAACATCTTTCACGAAGTAAGAAAGAATCAAACTGGTAAGA
This sequence comes from Sambucus nigra, assembly GCA_949130495.1. NCBI lineage: Eukaryota > Viridiplantae > Streptophyta > Magnoliopsida > Dipsacales > Adoxaceae > Sambucus > Sambucus nigra. The sequence continues at coordinate 229,460,727 of OX422219.1, forward strand.
TGCAAAAAATGATATATAATTTTAGCAAATTGAAATCGGTTGAATCAGAAAATTGAAACCGTATATAGCAACCGTTTGAAATTCAAACCTCTATCTCCAATTTTTTATCTTGGCCATAACCTCAAGAATTTGAGGGTTCTTCACGCAAGTTAAGTTAGCGCACAACTTATATCAATGAATATCATATAATAAAATAAGGTCAATTATAGGAGCCAAATAGTAAGAAAACCCCACTTCGTTCAGTGAAACATTGCTTTTGACATTATGTCAAACACCTTGACTACAAACACCAAACTCATCAACATAGATTAAATAAACATAGAGTACACCTGATTTGGAATACATCTTAATCTATATCAAATAACCTACAAAACAAATAAAACACATAAAATGGCATACAACAAAACCTAACACTCATCAACATAGATGAACGCACAATAGCAAGATATGATTTCACATAAAATGGTAATTAAAATGAAAACATAATTTGATAACATATCTGATGCACAAATATTAGATAATATAATGGAAATTTCTTAAAAAAAATAGATCTATTACCTTTAATTGAGCCTCTCATTAACAGAAACTGAGTGATCTAAATCAGACCATCAAAACCAAGATTTGATAGAAAGAGGGTTTGTGGGTTTGTTCATCGGTTTGTCATTTCGTCCGAGTTGGAGAATGAGGATTTGGGTTTGGGGTAGGGTTAGAGAGGATGAGAAAGAGGGGTCGCGTGAGATTGAGAATGAGAGGTATGGTTTAAAGTGGGTTTCGTGCGTGTTTACTAAAATATCCTTGTGTTTGATTAAAGATAATCAATTTGTGAGATGAAAAAGAGGGGGAACTCAAAATTTTAAGGGGTAAAAGAGGAAACACATGAATAATTTATATAGATGACATCATAGTTGTATCTTATGACATACATAAGTTTCCTACTTTATTATATATATATATATATATATATGGAAATATTGTTGAAAACATAACTGATTCATACTTAGCATACTTATTCTCATTTTACGCTTTTATATGCTAAGTTTCCATTTAATGGTCCAAACATCCTTTGATTACTTCTTAGTAATTAAATCCTTAACATATTAGTTTTTCAATCTAAAAGACGACACATCATTTCAAGTTTCCTAGTGCAAGATATGCTTATTTCTTTACTACATAGCAAATCTGCCCTATAGGCTCCTCTATCGTTGAGTCAACTTCCAAGAATTTTCATAATTTTTCTACATAATAACTTTCTATGATCTTACACCCAATTTCGATACACATGTTGAATAATATAAAATTAAAGTTTCATATTTTTCAGAGTTCATATGTTGTGTCAAAAGCTTTATCAAACTCACGGCATATCCAAGCAGATTATGTAAATGGCAACTATGTACCAACTTTTAACCACCACCAAGGTATAACCACAAGTAGTTTAATTCTAATTTTTGAATATATGAGTCTAGATTCATGTTCAACTAGATTTTCTCGATTCCAAAAAGTATTCAAAACTTTATGAATGTTTGAATGCACAAGGGTTTTAAACAAGGCAATATAAAGGATTTACACCTTCAACTTTCTTCAAACTTGTATCTATCCATATTATATACATCAAGGCATGAAATTTTATAAAACAACTGATGATTTCTATAAGTAATACAAAAAAAATAACAAGATTTATGGATAGAATTACCTTGGGAACTCTTATGTAATTTTCTATGGATTTTTCTCCAATTTCTCTTTGCATTTTTCTTCCTAAGCTTCACTATTCTCTCTCTTCAAGCCAAAATTCTCTCATGGCTGAATTTTCTGAAGAAGAAGGTAATTATAAGGTATTTAAGTTGTCTAAAAAAGTTTCCCTTTCCAACCAATCAAATGGAGACATTTGATGTACTAAAAGATGAAATACCACTTAACGGATGGATAAATTTGCTCTTGGTTTGTAATTTTTGTATAACTTCTTACTCGGACCTCCATTTGATACTCTGTTTATTTTTTTGGAAACCTAACTCATATTTCTACAACTATCTAGTTTTTACCTTAATTCAATTGTTATATTATAAGGGTTAAAATTATTCTCCAACATTAACATTCGTACCAAAAAATTTGAAATTTTATGTTTGTAACCACTTCGATTTTGATGATTTTTGAAGGTATGATTAGACTAAATATAGTAACCTAACATTATATATATTAATAAAACATTATCCATATGACATAAGGTAAGAATGATTCAAATAAAATTTATCATAATTATATTCAGGTTGTCACAAAGAGTCCTTTTGACTCTTGCTATTTGTAGTACCCTCTTATTAACCAAAGTGACCCTCAATATTAATATAATTATGTCGCATATTATGTAGAATCATTTTTTTAAATAATTCTAACAATTTGAACATAAATGTATCGTTTGAAGAGTTTTTATTGATAAGCATGTATAAACAGGAAGCCTTATTATTATGCCAAACACCTTATTTAATTGAATATTGTTAGATTAACGCTAGAAACGAAACTTTCATTTCTTTTTTTATTGGTGTCAAAAAAATGTTGAGCGCTTCGTGTTACCTTAAAGTTAAATTATAAAATCAACTAAAATTATGTTTCAATTTAATAAGCATTTAGTAAAATTGAGAGAAACATAAATACCAAATAGGAATTTATATATATTGGAATAAGATTAAATATTTGAAGCGAGGTGTTTAAGACTATTGTCCTCACATGGTACTTCAAGACATGTTCAAGCACTAGTGGCGTTTATGATATTTTTTATTCGTGGAAAGATATTGAATCGTCCATTCAAAATTATATCAGACCCAAGGACTTATCTAAATGTAGAGGTATTTTGGGAAATGTCAAATCTAAATTCTACAACTAAAAATTAACAAAATTTCATTGAATTGATATGATAATGCAAATGGCACCTAACTCAATACACTAATTATTATTGTCTTGATTACAATTTGAGTATTTTATCACTTTGCATTGGTGGAAAATTTGAAATATGAATATAATTTATATAAAAAAATATTGTGATTTTATAAGATCAAATGGAAGGTACAATAAGAATGGCATGGAGAAGATGACATCTTTTTCTAGCTATTTTCCTAATTTCAATGAGTTATAAGTATGGTTAAGATATTAAAATCCAACAACACATCTCGTTCGCATGTAGCTTTTAGACTATTTAGAATCTATAACTTACCTCATACATATGCCACATTCCATGTCTTATTACATAACACAGAAGGAAAATTAACCATTTTTAACATAAGGTTATTTACTTTCGACATTTCTTTCACATTTTTTAAAGATGGGATCAAAAAATAAACCACTAATGCTAACTGCGATCTTATAAGAGCCTCCACTTATTACCTTATGTACATATCTATAAACACATTGAAAGCTTTTACCATAAAAGGCTCCATCTTTATATAAATCATATATGAAAGAAAGGATGCATATATGACCACACCATTCAACAACTAAAATCAAACATAGCAAGTAAAATCTTTTTTGTAACTCACAAAGGTTATTAAAAGTACCTGATATAAATGTTAATATAAACTATCTAATTGTATTTGCAACAACATGAATATACATTATTCAACATACAAAACTAACTACATGCAATATTCGAAATGACATGGCGGCATTCAAAAGGTTCTGATCATTGGATAGATTGTCGCCATGAGTTAAAACTATACAAAAAAACTAAGTTGAAGTGGATACATAGTCATAATGGTTTTACATTGAAGTAAACTTAGCATTAAAACCATCTTAAATTCCATTGACATGAACTCCTTATAATCTAAGATGTCATCTTAAACAATTGTCTTTTTCAGAAAATCTAGAGAGCTTGAAACGTGTTAAAGTCATCATCATCCTGGAAATATATATTCATTATTAAGAAAATGAGAGGAAACTCAATATTATGGACTCAACAATAGAAAACTAAGTCATAGTTGTAAATTACATGTGTGAAACAGTAAAAATATTTAGTATATTACAAATATTTTTAAAACATTAATTTGTCATCATCCTTATGAACCAATCAAACATAGAAACAAATTTATAGCATATACTAGTTTGATAAGCCTTTGCTCCAAAAAAATTGATTTTGAACCAAACCCTTGACACCAAAATTTTCAAATCTCATTCCATGTGAAATCCATAAAATAAAAATTTTACATAAAAAATAGGTAAAACAACAAAACTTGAAAAACAAAATGAAAAAAACCAACCTTCTATTGAATATACTAAATCCTGAAAATTCTACATTGAAAAAAAAAATTTGCATTTTAAAACCATGTGTGAGGGAGGACATATACTAGTCTTTGTGGTGCTCGTTGTCAAGTTATAGTGGGTATGAAATTGGATGAGAGAGTTAGAAATGTAGAGGTATGTGAAATGAATCGTTAAGAGAAAGAAAAGGAGACGTAGGAACTGAAAAATGAATGATTAGATAATCTAAAGGTAAAAGGCAATAAATTAGAATGTATTAGATTGAGGATCCATATTATAATTTATGCAATAATTTTTTTAAAGGTCGGGAGCGTAGATAGAAAAACTCATCGGTTCTCCAGTAAAAAAGAAGAGAAAAGGCTATTGGGTGTAAGTATCTCTATTTTGAGTTAATTGCAGCTAGATTTTGAAGACACTTGGAAAACCCAAGTTTAGAGATACTATTTTTAACTCTATATATTAGATGTTGGTGATGGTCATATGGAGGACATGGACTTGGTCTTTCCTTCCTGCTTGATTACATATATTGGGGTCCAACATTTTTGGCACATGTAAATCTTGAACATATTTACATGGGGTTATATATGGTGGACTTGGATCAATGAGGAAAATTGGGCTTGTGATAAATTCCCTTCCACTTGGACCTTGAGGTGGATTGGGGCTTGACTAAATTGAGTGAAACATTTACACATATCAACTGACCCACAATTTCCATGAGATGACTTTGATTGCATGAAAATTTATTATCAAGACAACATCGAGTGGGAGTATTCGAACATTGTTAATTTAAGGAACAACCTATGAACTTTGTCAAAATATCATAAATAAAATGAAGACAATATATTAGTTTAAGGATAAATTATCTATGGACAGAGTTCATGGATGAACAAAAAGTAGTTGAGGAAAATTTTGTGTGGAGGCAAAGTAAAAAATTAGTTCCAATGATTAAGTAAAAAAGTTTCAAGTCTAAGGACTATGTATAAAAAAATAGCCAAGGTAAAATGCTCGAGGACTTAAAAGAAATTCAAAGTATACAATATGAGGAAAGTTCATGTGAAGTTCCCACTACGTAGAGTTTTAACAGCGGATCGATAAGCATAAAAAAATTCAAGGTTTACAACGCAAGAATTGTTTTAAGTAATAGGAGTTAAAATTGAGAATATTAATCTTACGGATCTTGCAAAACCATATATATACTAGTTCTAAGCCCCGAGCGATGCGCATGAACTTTATAGCTTTTTTATATTCAAGCTTTGTTGCTCGAATACGCTGTGCCATCAATATTGATATTACAAATTAAAATTAAAAAAATACGCACGTTGATTGTAAAGACCCAAGATTATTTTTCCCTCAATAAAAATTGGGTCTTGAGTTCCCAATAAAAAGAAAAAATCAATTCTTTACACGGAGTTGTAAGCCCATGGGTTGCTTGAAAGTTAAACAATTTTTTTAGGTAGAAAATAAATTTATTTTAAAATTCCTGATATTCCTTATTCTATTTATAAAATGAACAATTCTTTACTACTATACCTTTACAAATATCACTCCGTTAGAATTAGTATAATTTTAGCAAAATCAATGATCCCTATTATATCTCACTGTTCATACGATATTTCTATTTCTAAAGGGAAAAAATTGTTTTTTAAGGAAGGATTAAGATGTTTTGCACTTATGTCTATTATTAAGAACTGAAGTCATTATCAAAAACTAAGTACAGTAAAATTATTGCAAAGTTTGTCCACAAATTAGTAATATTGAACTACTCCTACAATTGTTGAATTTGTGAAACATATATATATATATATATATATATATATATATATATATATATACACACACACACACGTGTGTGTGTGTACGCGCGCGTGTGATTTTAGCCAAAATAAACAGTTTAAATATTTTACATAGAGCTAAAATATCCGGTTCTCGCAAGATTAAATTCAAGATATAAATATATTTAAATGGAACACATTGTATCTAATAAAGTTAAAGCAATGAATTTGTACATGACATTTCACTTCACACCGAAATATTTAATGAATATCCTCTTGAAAGAAATTAAGTGATAATATATATTTGTATATATAACTATTGCTAAGACAATGAAAAGAAATTAAGTGATAATATATATTTGTATATGTAACTATTACTAAGATAAGAAAACTAAGATCAAATATAATTTATATTGATGTAGAATCAATATTTAAATTACTTATATCAACTTCATAGATAAAATTTAATAGAAATAATGACAAACTCCACATAAAAAAACAAAAAAATCTTACATATTGGATAGGGATAGTTCTTTTATTCATATATAGTAGGGAAAAAACCCAGAAGCAACAAGTTATCTATCATTAATTGACATAATCTCAAGATGGGGCTTCTCTGTTCTATGTTTGCAAACCTTCGCCAACTCGCATATTTCTTCAGCAGAAAACTTGTGTTCTATGATTCCTAAAGGTCCAGGTTATAACACCCTAACTACAGTTTCCATCTCCTACTCCAGCTTCCTGTTAAATGGGTTTTCGGCAACTTTCTAATGCCAACGAATTATATATGAACTTTAAGTAATGTGTTGGATTAAGCATACAAAAAATTGACAATTCAAGCATTTCATTTTTTTTTAACAACACAAAAATATATTCGGAATACATCCATGAAAAGTAGTAAAAATTAAAGACAAAAACAACCAAACCTCCATAAAAGTCCTTTTTCATATTCCCACACCAGTTAAAACACATAAATTTAACGTAAAGAAAACTTATACACTGATCACTAAATCTCTGGTGAGTATACCTTCCAAAATGTTCCTTTCATTTTTCCCATTAGAGGGAGTATTCGTGACTTCTTTGGTAATAACAGTTACTGGTTTCAGGTTCCAACCTTGTCCTGGAGAATTTTTAGTCGTTTGATGGGCTTCTTATGTGGTTTAGACCCGGTCATGAAAACTTGTTCGATTTCTTCTGGTGTGAGATAAATGATTAACTCCATCTTTTTGTCTTCTCTTTTTGTTCATTGTTCCTCTCAAGGTTGCATGTGGGTGTGATTTCAAAGATTTCATAAACAACAATAACTTTCATCATCTTATGTTGGTACACTTTATCTATTGTGATTAAAAAATCACACCAAAGAATTTTATGGAGAACTCGAAAAATAAAATCATAAATTAATTTTAAGTCTACTGCTCAAAATTAAATTATTACCTCATATGATTATCGCAAATATGAACCTCATGCGTGAATTTCAAGTATATACTGCACAATAAAAATAAACAATATTACCTCAATTGTTTATAAATTCGTCGTAGACGATTCTTGGGTTGAGTCGCGGACTAGGTCGCTCTCTTTAAGACGTTTCGCGGCTCTACCCTCTTTGTGCATGTAATCTATAGTCACGCCGTCCCCAGGATAAAACAAGCCCAGAATCACCTCTGTATCATATAACCATGCACCGTAGTTATATGTCTTCTAACACCCATTCCAAATTAATTGCTCAATATCCGAAATTTCAGTTTGGAGGAACAAATTGTTCTAAAAAAAATTTAGAGGAATAAATATTTTCGTGAAGAAAATGAGGGAGAGAAGGAGTGATTTTTCTTCTCTTTAATTTTCTCTTTCAAAAATTCTGCACTCCCTCCTCATTTGATTTCATTTTTTCTTTTCTTTTCAAAGAACCAAACTCAAATTCTAAAACTCTCTCAAGCTCATTTGTTTTGGCCGGATGGAGAGAATTCTTTATAGAAGGTTGAAAGAGGTTAGAGGATAGTGGGGTTAGTGGGTGATTTTTTCTTTAGCCGAAATTTTAGAAAAAGTGGGTTAGTGGGTCTCCCACTTGTGTATTTAAAATATATTTATACAACATCTTATTTATGGTATTTGATCAAGTAGTAAAACAACAACATAAAATAATAAAATGGTCACAACAATGATTGAAATGTAAAATTAAATTTAACATACTACATAGAAAACTGCACAAAACAGATTTAAAAGCTACATGTCTTATAGTGACCTACAATATATCATTACTATTTCGTAGAAGAAGACTTCTAACATGGATAGTTCCTCTATAAATTCTTTTACACTTGTATCTCCTACAAAATAAAAGAACATAAAAAAATCTATACAAATAAATGAGATAATGAACAACCTGTTAGAGTAGTTTTTGTATTGTGTAATGGATCTTCTTCGCAACTACGGCCAAGTTGCACTCCAGCCCCTAATATATACATACTGTATGAAAACCCGCACCCTTCTTTTATATCCATGTTGGAAAATATTGAACTGGAAGTGAGAGAGACTAACAAGGTTAACAAAACCCGTAAGAAAAAAAGAATAGGGAAGGAAGAGGAACGAAAATGTTGATAAAGGACTGTTTAAGCATTAAGTTTTTATGATAGGACACGTGGAAGAAAACATGTGAAATGCTCATTTTTATAAATGTAAAGGTTGTAGCTTGGGTGGAGGAGGAAGATGTTGAGGCTAACAACGACATCCTGAAGTTGAAGGGACATAGATGGGGAAAAAACTAAAGTGATGGTATGAGAATCAAAAGAGACATACATGTCTCCATTTATAATAAATAACGGAAGAGAATGTGCATCTTTTGAGAGAAGAGAAAGCAAAGTGAACTGAAACTAGAAATGAGAGGGTATTTTGTCACTAATGGAGAGGTAATCCAAGACACATGTGGACATACGATGGGGAGATAGTGAAACGGCTGAGAGAGAAAGATGGAAGTTCCATTTTTAATTAGGAAGGAGAGTATTAATTATTGTACACATGTCAATCCTCTATGACGAGACATCAAAATTATATTTAGATATTAGATTTAGGTTTCCACGAGTAGAGGGTCCCATTTATTTATGTCAAGTAAGTATTTTTGCCTTTTTTTAATCATTTTCTCCTTAACTTGTGCAACAACTATATGGTGGGGATATAATGTCTTAGCCCATTGGTAAAGCCTGAAAAACAGAGGGTACCTTCTTAAAACTTTATATAAGGGTCCCACGCGTCGAAGCTGGGTAACTAAACTACCTTTGCAACTCTTTTTCTCTAGACTAGTGCATAAAGTATAGTAGTAGAGGGTTCCACGTTAATTTATGTAGTTTAAGTAGAGCACTTCCAAATAATGGTAACATTTATGGTAAAGAAGTGATGAGGCTAAAGGAAAGTGTGGGACTGCAAGGGGACAAATTTTTATCGTTATTTTATCACATATATGATAGAAAAATACTTCATCCCTAACCTACCCACGGATAACAATTTGTGCAAGGGGTCCCACTACCTCATCGAATTCCAATTGGTTACGGGTGATAAATCTTATGGGCACACATGAACCCAAAATTTCCTCTCCTATAATCACATCTTAATTAAACTTGAAATAAGTAGTAAAGGCGAACCTACATTGATATCAACATCCAGTAATCCCATGTTTACTCCTTTTATTTATACTCTCTTATCTCAAGGAATTCGGAAGGAAAGCATTGGTGCAAAGATACATGTCATAGGGCCCCACATCATTTCACATCTCGAACGTAATTTTTTTATTAACTAAAATTTAGTTCCTATCGTATATCTCTTCTTTTAAAAAATCACATGAGAGGCAAGGGGCACACGAATTTACTTTAAGGAGAGTGTTAACATTTTAAATCAATGTTTTTGTTACCCTTATTTTCTTAAAGGAATCGTGGGCCTCTGCCCTTGGAATTTTTTATATTTCTATTGGTTCTTAGATAACCCAACTTTCCCAACACTCACATATCAAAACCCAAAACATATGCCCAATACTTTTGAATCATGAAAAAAGGAAAAAAGATGCCATAGTTTCCTCTTTCCTCTTTAATTCACCTATCTTCCCCCCCCCCCCCCCCCCCCCCCCTTTTGGATTAAGAACCACCATCACCAACTTCCTCTCTCTCCCATCTGTTACAACATATGCAGGCATGATATAACTTGATTTTACCCCATATATATATATATATATTGGAGGGGGTGGGTTGTTCTAGGAGCTATTTGATATTACACAGAGCTATATGGTTAGGAATGGTAAAATTTTGGTGTTTGCCAAATTTTTGGCTTTGTATTTGTTAAATGGAGTAATTTTATATTTGCCACCATGCCCAAAATGACACTGATTATCTTTCTTTGGACTAAGGGAACATGGTCTTTCTTTCGGGAGGATCTCATCTTTGTGCACCATGATTTTTGACTGTGATGATGTGGAGGAGGGGGACTCAGAAATTTCCTCCCAACAAATATCTTTAGTTCGAATTGCATGGTTCCTTAAGTGGGGAAGAGTGTTGTGGACTCTTAAGGCTCGCATTCAGGGTTGTGACTTTTTGTCAATTTACCTCAAGTGTTTTGTGTCATAGACAGTATTGTGTAACAAGTGAAATTGTGTGTTACTTCGATTGATTTTTTTACATGAGGATATTATTATTGCAAGTTTTATTTAAGGCTTTTGTATTCCCTCCCCCACTCTTATTATGTCAAAGCTATGTTTCTTGGGGCCTTAGCCTGATTGCTTGGTTATTTGAGACTATTGGGTCTTAGCCTAATTACTTGGTCATTTGAGACTATTGGGTCGTAGCCTAATGTGGTCTCTTGGGACCTTTAGTCCATAGCTTAGTTGGTCGTTTTGAGACCTTTGGGATGTAGCCCAATTCATTCATTTGATTCCTTGAGGTTGTAACCTAAGTGTGGGGTTTGGGGCCTTAGAAAAGAAATTTAATAAATGCTTTACTTTAAGACAAGAATCTTTTCATTCATGTTTGGAATTTGAATGCTCGATTATAACATAACAAGGTGATAAAGAGACAATTACATATCATTGATAATGTTTCTTGAGATGTTAAACATTCCACAGGTGGGGTAGCACCCTTCCTTCCATAGTCTTTAGATGATAGGCTCGTAGTTTCTCCACCTTGGTTACCACATAAGTTCCTTCCTAGTTTAGATCTAATTTCTATCTTTTGGTTCCTCGGTAGCAATTGTGACAGTTCTAAGGACCAAGCCTTCCATAAAGAAACTCCTGGGATGAACTTTCTTGTTGTAGTACTTTACCATCCTTTGCTTGTAGTTTGTTTCTCAAACTTAAGAATCCTACATCTTCTCTTTAATGAGATCAAATTCAACCTTCATATTCTAGTAATTCTCAGTGTTATTGCTAGGAGTTAAGGTTCAAAAGCATGGTAGACCAATTTCAACTGATATGAAAACTTCAGTTCCAAAAGCTAAAGAGAATGGTGTCACCCCGTGGGCCCTGCGCATTAGTCCGGTAGGCTCATAGGATGCCGGGGAGTTGTCCTGGATATAGACCTTTTGCATCATACATCCTCTTACTTATTCTTTAGATGATGGTTATATTAACTACTTTGACCTGACTATTGGCTTGTGTGTTGGCGGGTGATGAATAATGATTGTGGATTCCCAATCCTGAGCAAATATTTTGAAATATGTCATAGTCAAACTAAGCGACATTATCGTTGATGATCACTGTCGGGATGACAAACCTAAAAATTATTTATTTTCATAAAACGTTCTCAATATTATTCTCAGTTATAGTGGTGAGGGGTTCTACTTCCACCTATTTTGTTAAATATTCTATTGCCACCATTAAAACTTTGTTATTTCATGGATTATGAAGGAGGTGACCTACTAGGTTTATTACCCACTAAGAAAATGGCCAAGGTGAGCTTATTAAGACTAGATCACTTGGTGGTTTCCTTCGGACATTAGAGTACCTTTAGCCCTTGTCGTGTATTTTTTGTAATTTCATTCACATCCTTAAGAAATGTAGGCCATAAATATCCATGTGTTACCACATGATTGAAAAATGAGCTTTCCTTTAGATGCTCCCCACATATTCCTTCACGGACCTCTCTTAGAGCATTGGTATCCTCTTCTGGGTGGAGGCACCTCAGGAGTGGCAAAGTGTAAGATATTTTTTAAAGGACTCCATTGACAAAAGTTTAACGAGTGTCCTTATACTTGATATTTGGTATTGTTCTCCTTTCCAAGTAGACTTGGATATGGTCCATCTAACATTGAAAACTCTTTACTAGATCTATAAAACGAGGACCATTGTGGAGCTCCATAGACTTTTGGCCCAAGAACTCCACATAAGTGGAATTATGATTATCTTCCATGGAATGCAACTTTTTAAGTGAGTATGCTCTCTCATTATCTTCCCAAAGGATTATTGTGATTACAAAATTTTTGAACTCTGCAATAAGATTCTTGACTTTTACTAAGTTGGCATCCATATGTTCCTCCATAGCTTCATATTCTACTATGAATTGCTTCACTATCAATTGAGAGTCATTGTGAACTTTAACTTGTTCTGCACCAAACTCATTGTCCAAGCTCAACCATACTAACTGTGCTTTGTATTTTCCTCATTTTTAGCAGCATTAAAGTTAAACCTAAGTGCCTACTTCATTACAAAACTATCTCATGCCTCTAGAATTAGTCATGATACACATCCCTTTTGGTTAGATGATTGATCCACGTGTAAGATTCATACTGGAATCATTGGATCCATTGTTTGATCAAGTAGCTTTTTGTTGATCCTACCACTTGTTCTACTTGCTCTAGTATGGCTTGTCCCGTGGATGTGAATTACGTTATAAAGTTTGCAAGCGTCTTCCCTTTGAGTAAAGTCCTCATTCAATATTCTATGTCAAACTACCCAGCTCCGTGGACTAAAATTTTAAATTCCCATATGTTTCTTATTTTTGAAGTATTCAACGAAGAGGTTGGTCGATCATCACAATGATCCGATGTCCTTGGTAATTAGGGCACAACTTCCTTGAGGAAAGTTTGAGGGGAAAATATAATTTTTCCATCTTTAGGTAATTAGACTCCTTGGATAGCTTAACTTGAGTAGTATATTATCTTTGATCTCCTTTAGCATCCCTAATTGGGGCTGAGTTCATTGCCGATGGTGACCCTGCCAAGTATAGGTATAAATCCTCCCTTGTCTGGGCTCTGAAAAGAAATGGAGTATTACCCAAGAATTCTTTAAGTTCATGTAATGCTCTTTTACATTCATCATTCTAAGTACAAGCCTTTCTCAGTCCGTTGAAAAATTGTAAAAATTAGTCCATGGCACGTGAAATGAACCTATTGAGTGATGTTACTCTCCCTACCAGGATTTAGACTTCTTTTGGAGTCATAGAGGACTTCATATTGAGCTGAGATTTAATATTCTCTTGATTGGCTTCTATTACTCTCACTGTAACCATAAATCCTAAGAACTTTTTGCCTAATACTCTGAATGAGCACTTGGTGGGATTCAGACTTATTTTATGTTGGCGGAGAATGGAAAAGGTTTCATTGAAGTCCCTAATGTGATCGAAGTAAATGAAACTCGTCACTATCATGTAGTCAGCATAAACTTCAATGGTCTTCCATTTCTTCCTTTCCAACATTGATCTCACCAACCTCTAATAGGTTGCGCCTTTAATTTTTAGATCAAAAGGCATAACTTTATAACAATATAGTCTTCGATTAATGATGAATGAGGTTTTATCCTCATCTTATTCAGACATTCCAATTTTATTGTAACCAGAGTATGCATCCATGAAGGATGGCAACTCATGAGTTATTGTGGCATCCACCAACATATCTATTCTTGGCAGCGGGTAGTTATCACCAAGTGAAACATTATTTAGGTTTCTGAAATCCACACAAAGATTCCACTTTACGTTTGGCTTCTTCAAAAGAACAAGATTTGAGATCCATCCAGGTTAGTGTACTTCCCTAATTGAACCTTCCTTGAAAAACATTTACACCTATTCTTTTGCTACTTCATTTATTTCAACTGTGATAGACTTCCTCTTCTACTTCATGGGCTTGCAAGCTCGATCCATACATAAAAATAATGGGTCATAATTATTGGATCTACCTAATCCTTGTTTATATGTCTATAAGGAAATATATCCTTATTTCTTTTGAGGAACTTCATAAGTGATTCCTTGACAAAGGGGTCCAGTTAGGATCCCACTCGCACTGTGGATTTTGGGACTTCTTCATTTAGCTGGACTACTTCTAACTTCTTATTAGCGGTCCCTTGCATCTTCAGTAAGTCATTTCTAGGGTTGAGACCGTCCACTTGAAAGGTTCCACTTCTCACTTTCTCCTTCATTGATGCAAAGTAACATTCTCTTTCCTCTTCTTAATTACCTCTGACTTTCCCAACCCCACTACCTTGGATAGGTAAATACATAATCAGACCACTATTGCACAAGCATGCCTTGATCTGTTAAGAGTGGAGATATCAAGGATGATGTTGTATCCTAGTGGTCTGTCAAGGACCAAAAAATTGGTTATGATGGAATTTTATAATGGTACTGTGCCTATGGTCACATTGATAATGTAACAAAAGGGATAGGACTTTTCTCCTAAGAAGCCAACCCAAGGGACTCACAATTATTGAAGGATTCCCTTCGTCAAACCCGTCTTTTTAGTGCATCATAAAACAATATGTTTGATCCTCTTCTTATGTCTATCAACACCTAGTGGACTAGGTATGATGCCACAATCACTATGGTGATAAAAGGATTGTCATGTTGATTATGGATATTGCCAGTATCCTCCTCGGAAAAGGATATTATGGTGGGATTTATGCGAGGCAGTTTAGGTTATCTTATTATGTTTAGTTATGAACACTCTGGAGACCCTCAAATTTTTTGAGGTGTTATTTCCATGCAGAGCTACTTTCTCCCCCCCCCCCCCCCCCCCCCCCGAAAATCCTCTAGTGATAATAAACAACTCCACTAATGGGGTTTCTTTTTTGCTAGCGTTAGATTTATCTGTATTTGAAGAAATTTATTTTAGTTTTTTGGGGATGAATTACCATAACTTCCCCTACTGAATGAGCTATTCATTCTCCTCCTTGAGCTTTATACATTAATTAGTTTCATGGTCGTGGTCTGGTGGAACCAACAATAATTTTGTCTCTTTCTTTTCTCATTTGGGATCCTTATTTTTGGATTGATCTCTAAAGAGTTTGGTGTCCTCCATTTGGGCGAACACTTCAGCCATTGTCGCTATCAATGGAGTAAGCCAATGAAATGTCGAAGGTCCAAGTTTCACATTTTTGTTTATTCTTCTTATTAACTGCCTAGGTTTGTGGGGTGGGGTTGGATCTCTTATTCCCTTTATCCTCCTTAATTGTGGCCCTTATGATTAGTGCATCTTCCACAATTATTTCCATTTTTATCTCAGCTAAGAGTTGGGCCATGGTGGTTAGGGGTTCGTGTCTAATACCACAATGAACTTGGTTGACTGGACACCGGTTGTGAAGCCTGTAATGGCTACTTGATTAGTGAGGCCATACACTTTGAGATGTTTTTCATTGAATCTTTTCATATAGTCTTTGAGGGTCTCTCCCTTTTGTTTCTTCATATTTAACAAGTAGGTTGGGGGTTTTAGATGATTCCTTTCTCTAATGATGCGCACTACAAATAAGGTTTTGAGTTTCTTAAAGGATTTGATAGACACAAGTGATAACTTGGTGTACCACTACTTAATTTGGTAGCAAAGGCTCTACATTTGATGGCATCATGAACCTCTTGCAAACTAATTAACACATTATATTGTTGGATGTGGTCAATAGTATCTTTGGTCCCATCGCAAATCTCAAGGTTGGGGATTATGAACTTTTAGTGTACAGGACACTGGAATACCATCTCGAAAAATAGTGGACTCAAAACATAAGACAAGTGTGTCAACATTCGGGGTCCTATACCCAACAACCTTCATATAATATCCAATTAGGTTTCTCATTTATTGACGAAGCCTCTCATCCCTAGCATTCTTAGCTGACATACGGGAGGTATGCGAAGGGTTGTTTTGGAAGGTCAGTCTCTCTTGGAATGAGATGTGAGTATGCGAATACTTAGACAGTGTCCAACGATGGTTCTCATGTAGGACTTAGGCTCTAGAAGGTTGTGCTATGATAGAATAATATGAGAGATTTTGGTGGATGGATACCCATAACCTTTGTGAGGGCCCCTCCACCTCAGCCATACTCTTTATACGGTTTTTCTCTAGTAGAGGGGCTTAGGAATTAGGCCATGGTGGTAGTTCCATCAACTAGGCTTGCAGTGCATCTTGGTTGTTGAGCATTTTTTACATGACTAAATCTATTATTATAGTATACATGGGGAAAGAATTCAACTCACTAGTAAAATGTGGATTTAGGAAAATTGTTAAGTATTTCCCACATATGGAACCAATAGATGATTCTAAAATTTGTATTACTTTGACTTTAGCTAGTATGAAATACGCGTGAGTTGGTCTTAAGAAAAAAACAATTAAAGAATTTTCACATAAGTGTTTAAGATGGTTCAATCTGAGGGGTTAGGACTATGTCGACGTGTGGCCATCCCATATCCTTTTTGTGGAGGAAGAGGTGAAGATCTCTTTCCCTCTTCCTCTAGGAGCGCTTAGGACGTCGTCGATGTGGGGTGATGTAAAAAGATGGATTCACCCTATTTTGCACAAAACAGGCAAAATAACATGTCGCCGCCTTGAGAGAACAACATAAAAGAAAACTGATGCTTACGAAACCAATAGTTCATAGGTTCTGGGGCTAAGTTACCGAATGGGAAGGTGTTATGAACTCATCCATCCCTTTCGGTCTCTCATGGGATTGTGTTACTATTTTTCTTAATTTCTCCGTGAAGTGTTGGGCGTGTATATATAAATGGAGATTGGAATCACCCAACTCATATCATGGAAAAGATAGAGTGAGGTCATTCATAGGAATGTTCCCAAAATAATATTTATAAAAACAAAATGTATGCGTTTATTGAGATATTGATCGTTATGATAAAACGATAATATATGTTAGATAAAATTCCAATACGGATCACAAATATAATATATATTAAATAATGTATAAATAAAAAAGGATGCAAATGCAAAAATGGGAAATTTTGAAAATTAGGAAATTAGAAAGTTGGACTCGAGTCTCGGGTTTAAGCCTGAGATGCCTACGTATCCTATAAATGCATAATAGTCCACGTAGTTCGTATGCGGCATAAGGTTGGGGTTTATCCCATAGATTCGAATGGGAGTTTATTATATGTGTATGCGTAAAAACAATATTTTAGTTATGAAAAAAATGTGGTGAATAATCCTGTTGGAGTTTATAGGTGTAACCCTCTTCTTCTTGATTTTGATTTTTTTTATATAGAAAATAGAGTATGTGCAATATAACAAATAAGGTATGATATGTTAATGTGAATGAATTAAAGTAAAAGATAAATTAAGAATTTCTGTAACTAATGCGAATATAAAGAAATTTAAAGAGAGAGAAGGGTGTTTGGACCTTCTTTGGAGAATTGAGGCTTGATCTTGATCCTTGATGAGATACTTTGAATGTTGAGATGAATGTTGGATGAGAAATATGGAGATTTTGCTAAATTGGGGATGAAAGTGATGGGAATGAAATATGGGAAGGAATTTCACACAAGGAAACTTCGTTGATTACAAGAGAATATTGTTGAAATCACTTATATTAATGGATTTGAGGTATGCCCTAAGAGTGAGCTCATGCCCTATATTTATAGTGTAGGGGGATGCCAATCGTCATAGCCATGGTTCTGACCATCAGTAGGTAACCCTAGACACACTGCCAATTGGCAAGGAAATGGACCTGCCAATCGACAGTCTCGTGCAGATTGTTTTTCTGAAAATGGTCGTAGAACGCAATCCGAAGATCCAAATTACGCACAGGGTATACTGTTAGAAAGGTAATTTAGAGACCTTCAA
The DNA here is from genome assembly GCA_949130495.1 of Sambucus nigra. Taxonomy (NCBI): domain Eukaryota; kingdom Viridiplantae; phylum Streptophyta; class Magnoliopsida; order Dipsacales; family Adoxaceae; genus Sambucus; species Sambucus nigra. Next base: position 229,478,750 of record OX422219.1, read on the forward strand.
GAGTCCTTAGGTCGATCCCAGGTCTGGGAGTCGACTTTAGGTCCAATGGGGCTCAGAAATGCTCATCAGTTCTTTGGACAGGAGATCATCGGATGATAATGGATCGCTCATCCAAATCGTAAGTCAGAATTGCGCACGGAGTTGACTGTTGGAAAGGTTATGCTAGACACTTTAATATTCCAAAGAGCTTCGCTCGATTCAGAGAGTTGACTTTGGTAAATTGGGACCTGAAAGCACTCGATGACCTTTCAGAGTAAAATAAATTGTTCGTCCGTAACATAACGCTCATTCACACATGGGGCAAACTATTAGAAAGGGTAGTCAGTGTCCTTTGAAGATTCATCCAATCTCATTCGAGCAGAATAGTTGACTTTGGTTAAACAGAGCCCAAGAGCGCTCGATATCCTCTAGATCAATTTTTAGAGGAAAATGGGTTATTTGTCGAAACGGTTATGCCATTTCACGCATGGGATGGACTGTTGGAAAGGGTTTTAATTGACCTCTAAGGATACATTGAGCTTTTTCTTTGATGATGGAGTTTATTGGGGTCAAATTGTGGTTTGGGAGTGCCCGGTGGTTTCCAGATCAATTTTTAACAGTAAAATGGTCCGTTCATCCGAACCGTTATGTCAATTCGTGCACGAGGTAGACCGTTGTAAAGGGAGTTTAGAGCCCTTAAAATATTTATTGAGATTTTTCTCTGATGAGAGAGTTAATTGGAGTCAAATGGGTCTCAAGATTGCCCTATGGCCTCTAGATCTGTACTCGAAGTATAATTTAGGATTTCTAGTGAAATGGGGAGGTTCCAGGGACCTAAAAAGAGACTTACGGGGACCTAGATTTTGGTGTATATAGAGACCCTCGACGAGTGATATTGGAATAATTGAAATTTTTCGTATAGACACCACGTGATTTTTTAGGAAGGAGGTCGATTATGAAGACCTAAAGGGATGAGGATGATCGATTCAAAGGGTCGAGGTAAATGCTGAGGACCTATGGTAATGCTAGGGAAGGAAGATTATGTAGGTTGAGGTCAATTCTGAGGACCTTAATATGGGAGCGACCAATTCTGAGGGTCGAGATCAATTCTGTGGACCTTAAGTGGGAGCGACCAATTTTGAGGGCGATGTTAATTCTGAGGACCTTAAGTACAAGCGACCAATTGTAAGGGTCGATACCAATATTGAGGCCCTTAAGTAGGAGCGACCAATTCTGCGGGTCGAAGCTAATTCTAAGGGCTTTAAGTGGTAGTGGCCAATTCCGAGGGTCGATGTCAATTCTGAGTACCTTAAGTGAGAACGTGCCAATTCTGAGGGTCAAGGCCAATTCTGAGGACCGTAAATAGCAGTGAACAATTCTAGGAGTCGAAGTTAATTATGAGGGCTTACGTAGGAGGGAATAATTCTGAGGGCAGGGTCAATTCTGCGAACCTTAAGTGGGAACGACCAATTCTGAGGGTCGAGGTCAATCCTGAGGACCTTAAGTAAAAATGACCAATTCTTAACGTCACGGACAATTATGAGGGCCTTAAGTATGAGTGACCAATTCTGCAGGTAGAAGCCAATTCTGAGGGCTTTAAGTGGGAGCGACCAATCCTGTGGGTCAAAACCAATTATGAGGTCTTTAAGTCAGAGCGACAAATTCTTAAGGTCGAAGCAAATTCTCAGGGCTTAAGTAGGAGCGACCAATTCCTAGGGTTGAGGTCAATTATGAGGACCTTAAGTAGGGGTGTGGGGTATAGTTCTCCGGGAAAAATTTGGAGACACCTCTGGGGAAAAAAATACTAATTTGTGGATTAGATGTAGCCCTGCTGGGGGAGCTTTTCGATTTATGTTGCATCCCTTAGATACGTTGTTGAATAGATACTCGATTAGCTTAAAGTTCTACTAAGGAAGTTGGATTTGAGAATTCTTCCAGAGAAATAATTCTTGGATTCCGTTAAGGAATTTGTGCGGTTTAATCTGCGTGAGAAAATATGGTATTAATTTGGTTGGGGATTTGAGATCTTGAAAAATGTTTTAAAATTTATTTGGCAATTTTAGGAATTTTCTGGTATTGTTGGATTTGAGAGTTCCTCTAGAGAAATAATTCTTGGATTCCGTTAAGGAATTTGTGGAGTTTAATCTGCCTGAGAAAATTAAGTATTAATTTGGTTGGGGATTTGAGATCTTGAAAAATGTTTTAAAATTTATTTGGCAATTTTAGGAATTTTCTGGTTTTGTTGGATTTGGGAATTCTTCTGGAGAAATAATTCTTGGATTCCATTAAGTAATTTATGAGGTTTAATCTGCGTGAGAAAATGCGGTATTAATTCAGTTGGGGATTTGAGATCTTGAAAAATGTTTTAAAATTTATTTGGCAATTTTAGGATTTTTCTGGTATTTTCTGTATGAAATTTTAGTGAGGTGCCGACCGGTAGGGTGTAGGGGGTGCCAAATGCAGTGTCACGGTCTTTTGGACTACCACGGGCATGTGAAAAGACAATGCCGATTGGTATATGTCCGGGTAATACTGATCGACATGCCCCTTAGCCTCCTATAAAAAGGGGCAATATTTTTTCATTTTTCACAGCTTTTAGATCTTCTATCTTCTGCCTTTATTTTTTGCGAATTGTTCTAACATTCTCTTCCTTTTCAAGACTAGAAAATGGTGGATTTTTCATATATGTATATAAATATAACTATTCATAATCAAGTGGGACTTGATGGATTATATATGCCATAAAGAGGATAGTGAAGTGCCACAAAGAGCACATATAAATGCCACAAAGAGCATTTGAAAATGACTATTTTCCTGATAAGGAAAGGATATTTACAAAAAGTAAAATTGAGCATGATGAAGTTTCCTATTAAGGAAAATATATAAAACCGGGCCTTGACCGGGCCTATTAAGGAAAAGATATAAGGAAAAGATATAAAATCGGGCCTATTAAGGAAAAGATATAAGGAAAAGATTATATATGCCATAAAGAGCATAAGATTGTAATTATATATATGTTTCCTATTAAGGAAAAGATATATGAAATAATTGGTGCACATGATGAAGTTTTAGATTAATGTTAATCATTTTATTTTCCTGCTTAGTTTATGTTTTAAATTGTGTAGGTAGATTCTTATTTCTTTTTCATCATGATTTATCATTCCTAACTGTCATACTTTTTATTCATCTGGTAGTCATATAGAACCGGGCCTTGACCCGTTCACATTTCTTGTTGTGTATGCATATTGTATCTACTCAGGTACTCTGCCGCAAGGATGCCTAATTTGAATTCCTATCCCGGTGTCTTTGGCGAGCCGTGATGCTTTGCGGGTATTACAGGACATTTGGAAATAGACGCTGTCATCCTTACACTATAGATAAGATCGGGTATTTTTACTCGGGCGAGAGGCCCAAGCTTTTGTACTTGATTAATGTAATGTATTATGAAAATAATGGATTTGTTCATTATTATTGTATGAGTCTGTGGCCGTCAGCATATTCGGTCCCATATTGTATATTTGAGACGTATGAAATATTACATTCTTGGGTTTTCACTTTCTTTTCATGTTGGGTTGTTAAGTTGTTTACTTTTATTAACTTTAAAAATCAAAATTTTTGGCAACCCGTTTTTTTCTGAAATAAGGAGTGGTTATCCCGTATACTTCATATTTTGTTGTGATGCTGAGAATAATTCCATCCATGATTCCGTTATTTTGGAGTATTGGGCTGGCCACCCCTTATTTTGGGACAGCGGGTTGTCCCACACTGGTGGCCCATGACCTGAAAAATATTAATAGGAAATATTATTAGCAAGTCTAAGTAGTATAGCAATATAACCGAACTTAGGTTATAGTATAAATTTGCATCCTCTTTAAATCTTTAGTTTCTTTCAAGTTCAACTAACCCAAAACAACCCTGACTATCATATGCATATACTCCAAGGCCCATATATTCCCCATCATTAGGTCTTATTCCTCATTATATATTTTTTTTACAATAATTCCACATTTTCCATTTATATGTCACAATTTTATAGTATCACAAGGGATATTACTATCTACATCTACATCCAAATAATACAAGTACGATCCAATACAATTACCTTAAAAATGCCTCATCACAAGCCCATACAAAATGAGAGCCTATCCTACTTCCTTCGGGGATCGCTCGCACGTAGGAGGCATGGTTATAGGTTATCACATACCTATAACCAATCAAGAATAATCATTACGCATTCACACTAGTTATGTATCCCCATAATCAAAACTCTATAAAAGGATCAACCTGTGAACCATACATAGATATAACAAAAAATTTAGCACCTAATATTCGGAGTAAAGATAGCCAAGTCAAATTCGTCATTTTCATATCGGGTAACCGATCTCCATCGATCATGTCCCCATAAGGATACTTCATAGTATGTATCCCACGAGTAGATAAGCTTGGTATGTTGAAAATAATACACCAATCAAGTAATCCTACACAGTTAAGGTTTAGGGGATTTACCTTAATCTTATAACTTAATTAGATTCTATAAATTAAGACTATTAATAAAACTAGAATTCTCATTCTTATATGTTAATTTACTACAAGTAATTCCCGTCATATTACTAGACTCATAAACCAACCAGTCGAACCCCTAACCAAAATTGGGAAAATATGAAGGGAACAATCGATCGACCATAATCGATCGAACGATGGCATTAATTGGTCGACTTCAACCGTCGATCGATCGATTGTCCCATATTTCTACTCTTCTTCCTACGGACTATGCGTCTCGAAACCTCCATTAATGAATTTTCAAGATCAAAAATCATCAATTTAGAGTACTATAGTCATATCTACATAAACCAATATCGTTCTTAATACATAAACTATGGTTTTCTAAACTTTGCAACATAAATTTCAATGGACAATTCACAAATAATTCAAGAACCCTAGAATCATAATTTTAATCAATGAAATACATACACACACACACACATATATATATATATACACTATGGTATGCCTGTACCTAAAGGCACGACACAAATTTTCAAAAGTGTTCATCGTTAATTAGGTAATACATCATTTAGTTCGCATAAGATAAACAATCTTTGAAATGATAAATTGTACGAACCTATTAGTTTAAAAAAATGGAATTTTTTTGTAAGTTTTTTTTTACATATATACATACACACAACGTGTTTATGTACATACATATACTGAGGTATGGACTAATTATGCCAAAAAGTTTTTTTTATAATTGTATGTAAATTAAAAAAGAGGCAAATTTTCAGTGTTAATATAAATATTCATCGCATTTAATCCATCATGAATCTCGAAATAATTGTCAACTTTTGTATAACAAAAATACTTATAAACAAATTAAAAATATTGAACAAAGTTTATTTATATAACAATGCACCATATTTAGAAGTAAAAAAAAATATTCCTAACAATACTAGTAATCCATTTTAGAACTCATATAAACAACATAATATTCATAAAAAATCTATAAGTCCTAAAGTTTTTTTACAACACTATTTGAAGATTTTAAAAAATTGTTACATTTGTTCAAACAATTCTCGTCAGGTCTTTCCAATTACCTTAGGCAGATCTTTGGAGCACCATGCCATCATGTAGATTTCCAGATGTTCCACTGTATATTTTTTCAAATGTCCTACTGTGCTTGAATTTTTTATTGAATTTTGATTGAAAAACTGACATGGTGGACTATTATTGCTTGATTTTTAGGTCCACACTAGTGGGACCTAGAAACAAACCAATAAAAGCCCACCATGTCAGTTTATCCATAAAAATTCTATCAACAATTCGATCACAATAGAATTAATCTATTTTTTTATCCACATAAGCCAACACAAAAGACAAAATCTGTTGGCCACGCATGTTTTGGACTGCCTTAGTGCAGTTTGTATTTTTGTACTTTGTACAGTTCTTGAGCCTTGTTTATATCCTCTCGAGCCACGTGCCATCCTTAATAACAATCTGAAGAACAATATCAATCATTATGACTCAGTGTAATATGGAATTTTTGTTTTAACGTCAAGGTTTACAACATCGAGCTTTCTTCATGTCACTACACTTTTCAAGATACATTATTCTTTAAATATCTAATTTAATTTCTAATATGATGTGGATATATCAATTGAAACTAAATAGTTTAATATTCTTAGAGTGGACAACAAATTAGATTAATAGGATACATCCATGGTTTGTGCCTCCCATCATATGCTTTCTCGACATGTCGACACAGTGACTGATCACTTCTTTGGGCAAAACCATACGCATTTTACCAAGCCACTGCCTCAGGAAAATTTTGTGTCCTTTCAAATCTCATTGATATGTTGCCATGCCCATTAATTTTGACTAACTCACATTTCATACATATGTGGTAGCAGTGTATATGTATTTACAATTTTCGAACAAAATAGAGAATATACCTTAGTATTGAAAATTAATTAAAAGGTCATGGGAGATGATACCAGTCGTATAAGGACAAATGACTATAAAAGGAATAGAAGGTAAAATTCTACAGCTAGTATGAGCTTTAGAGTGTAAACAGAGAATATAACAAATAAATAGATGTATAAAAATAAAGTAATAACTATACTACTTAGATTTAAAACTACATAATTAATATAATAAACTACATGTTTTTAAATAATTTAAGATTAAAATTGAAAAACAAAAAAATGCTATACATTTATTAATTAGAAATAGATTCTTAATTAATTAATAAATCACATATTTACTATTAAGTTATGTTTATCTAAAATAACTTCGTATGTTTTGTAAAATGCACAAAGAAGTGAATCAAGATCTTTTTATCCCCTTTCTTGTCTAGTGTGAGCATCCTTTTCAGATATTTGCAGACCCATAGTATTTGGATGGCTTAAAATTAACCACTCTATTATGTTAAATGAAAATCCTACACAAAAAAAAATACTATTATCACTAAATGAACACCCTACACAAAAAAAAATTAAAAAACAAACGCGCGCGCGCGAGAGAGAGAGAGTAGTTTGATGTCAATCCAAAAACAACATATACTTTAAGCACAAAAAATAATGACACAAAAAAGCATACAACTTATCATACATACCAATATTCAACTACTTTTAATCAAATCCCAGAACCTTCACTACAACGACTTCTGGTTTCTTTCTCATCACCAGAATAACTTATCATATGCTAATTTAATAATTATAGAAAAATATTAATCCAAGGATGAAAGCTTTAAAATAGCCATTAAAAATCACATCAGAATAAATTTTATATTTTCTTCAAAATATATAAAATTGAAATCCCACCAAATACACTACGCAATCAAGTATTTAAAGACAATGTAAATTTCATTTTGTTCTTCAAAAATTCACTCAACTCAGTAAAAGAAAAATATAATACAAAATGATACACATCATAACCCTAGAGGAGATATATCAAGTCTACACAACTAAAGTATGACAAACCGTCGAACACGCTCAATCGTAAGATGTAATGTGGGAAGAATTATGTGTAATGATATGAGTACCATGTAATACCCCGAGATTTTTGGGACAATAAATTAATTAATTTTGGGAGAAATAATATTATTTTAATTGGAGAATAATTAAATTGGCAATTGAGGTCAAAATTTGAAGATGTTAGAAAGTAATTTGAATGGATATTGTGAGTGTGCGATTGATTTCGGAAGGGTTGAAATAGTCAAAATGACTGTACTTGGGTCTTATTTGGGTTCCAAAGTATTTTAAGTACGTTTGACTCGAATTGGAGTAACCGAGTCATTTAAAGTGTGTAATATCATTTGAAGTTGAGTATTTTGGAGATAAGGCTTAAAAGCATATATGAGAAGCCATTCTCATTTGAGAGAAAGAGAAAGCCCTAGAAAGAGAGAGAAAGAGAGAGAAGAAGAAAGGAAGAGGGAAAAGAGAAGAAAAGCTTAAGAATTTCGATAAATCCACGATTTCGAGGAAGATTCAGACTTTACAACTTTGAGGCAAGTGATTAAACTTGCTAAATAATTCTTGTGGATCTTTTATTTCATTATTTGTGGATAAATTTATGAATTTTGGGTTAAAATTGTTAAAACCTAGATTTTCGGTTAAATCTTACATTTGATGTGTTTATGATGAATTTGAGGTTGTAAATTAGTTGGGCTGAGTTATTTGATGTGTATTAAGGTTAATAATATGATTGGGTTGAAGATTGATGAGTAGAATTTGGTATTTTGAGATTTATGGGAAGTTGGAGTTCCTTAAAAGTGGAAATTGGCCGAGGTTACTGGTAGGGCCGGTCGACCGCGACCAGGGGGCTGGTCGATCGCGCCTCAAGGGAAAAGCATACTGTCTTCGATTTTAGGCATAATTGGAAACAGCGGTCAACCGTGGCTAGGGGACCGATCGCCCGAGCCTCTATTTTTGGTTCAAGTTTCGCAATTCAAATTTATCCTCTTTCTTTTAGGTTTATATTTATGGACCTTCCTAATTATTGTATCATAGAGGATCAAGTGATCATATAAGAGGACTAATGACTTTAGAAAGGTGAGGAGATATTTGGGGCTATTCTATAAATGGAATTAATTGTGTAATGTCTCTCGCATTAAGGGAATGAGAGAAAAATTACTAGATGATTGGATGTATATGTTTGGGTTTTAGTGATTGATTTCGAGAGAGTGCGAATTTTAGTTATCGTATCAAATTTAGTGGAATATCCTCTTAGTGTTGAGGTTAATATTTGAGGAATAATGAATGTTGATTGATGTGCGTACGGATGTAGAGAATGTTTGTTGAATTGGGAGATTAATCATAATGATGGAAGTGAGGGGTGAGTTTCAATTTTGAAATCGTATCATGTACATAAAGTGGGGAAGTTATATGAGCTAACGACGAATAGTATATCGAGAGTAACATATACTTATAAATGAAATTATTTCATTCAAAAATATGAGCGTAAAAAGAGTATGTATACTTTTATGGTTTGATATAAATAACTTGTGTGATGCTATATATTTCTATGGTGTGATTGTATATGTATATCTAGTGTGAATGATATATGTATATTTATGTGAAGCATACCCCCTCTATGCTATCATGGGAAGTTGCGCGATGTGGGTGAGGCCCCTGGCATGAGGAGCAGGGTGCGTATAGTCCCCAGGCCATAGCATCCATTATTATTGTGTAATTTTTATTAGGGGTGAGACATGATGGGTATGTTTCATCTCATTTTGTTTTTACCATGGCGGTGTGAGATTCCGACTGTTGGTACCCAGGATGATATGTGAGCGATTGCATGGTAGATGTTAGCATTGAGAGACTGCGTCCTAGAGTTATAGCTCGCTTGGATGGTTATTATTATACTTGTGTGTGTAGTATATTACCTATGTGTGATTATGAGATATCATGTATTTGTCTCTATTATAAAGAGATATAAGAATAAAGTTTGAATCTCATTCCGGGAGATTTTATCCGGACGTAAATTGTGATGAGTATATTAACGTGAATATGATACGTAAAAGATTTATATGAGTATATATATTACGTGGGAACCGAGGGCATAATGGACCTCAATGACCAACATTGTCAAGGAGTAGTGTATGAGGGGGGTTCCTTGTTTGGATTTCTCTTGCGAGACGTCCCACGCACGAAACGTGGTGCACTATTGAGAGTTGGGAATAGTTAAATTATATATATTAATTAAGTAATTGGGGTTATATGCGTCATGCATTGAGGGCATAATTAATCTCGATAATCAATACTGTCAAGGAGTAGTGTATCGGGGGTTCCTTGTTTGGATTTCGCTTGCGAGACGTCCCACGCACGAAACACAGTGTAGTATTGAGAATTGGGAGAAGTTCAGTCCTTAGCATTTAGTTGCTATTAACTCATTTATGTCAATAACTAGAATCTGAGAAATTCTAGTAAGAGTATATGTTTATATATATTTATATGTTAAGTAAGTTGACGAACATTTGAGACTATGGTAGAATTAGAAGTTGATGGTTATGATTTATATGGAAGTTCAAATGAGTATAAATTTTGGTTGTAGGTTAGATTATTTTGCCCCTAGATAGTGTTGGGTAGTTATTTGAGGATCATGTGCATACGTTTAGGTGCGTGCTTTATATGAGAGGTGAGTTGGATTTTCTGGAGAGTGCGACTCCACTTTAGTCATGTCATATTGCATTTATAATTATTATGCATTTTAATGCACTTGCTAAAAATGTTTTTACACCTCGGGCTCTGACCCGTTTATATTTTCTTCTTGCTATATATTGTATTATATTAGGTGTTCCATCGCAAGGACGCCATTGATGTCTTCTATTTAGAGTATTTGTGGAGAAATAGCAGATGCGGACTGTTACTGGATTTTAATGTAGCCATTTCCTATCTTTTGTGTATCTAGATTAGGATTCAGTTTTTATATCGGGTTTATACCCAAGTGTCGTAGATGTAGCACTTTTATAATTCCTTCTCAGATTTTTGTATTGTCTGTGACCCAACAGCATATTCGGGTATTTCCATTTTGTATATTTGGTTGTACTCTTATTTTTATAAAGCATGTGTGTGTTTTGTATCATTCCAATAATTGTTATGATGTTAGTTGGTTATTTCTTTGAATGTTTCAAATTTTTTTGGCACCCTCTTTTTGTAGTAATCGGTAGTTAGTCGTGTTTAGTTTGATATCGTCCGTAGATGCTGAGAATGATCCACTTGACATTCCTGATTATTTTAGTATAGGGATGGCCACCCGTTATTATTTTAAGCAGGGTGTCACATACCATCGATCTTAACACCTAAAGCCTATAAATTCAATTTCTTAACCTAAGTAGGTGTGAAGTGATGAGTGGAAGTGTTGGGAACCAGAATGACTTTATTCTCAGTCTTCCTAGGAGCGTTCTTCAGATCATAACCAAACCGTCTAAGATGACCTCTCATGTAGCAATGAGTACAAGTGTATATACGATGAAGAGCATTTCCTACATGACGATTATTCCTAACTTTCCTATATGGCTTTCTCCTAATGTTCCTATGTGACTCTCTTGCATGCATGGATTTTGGTTTGAGAATGGTGCAACATGATCATCATAGCCAATACGACACCAATCATCTTTGATTTGGATGGTACCTAATATCTTATCTGACTTTTTGGACCTAACCCCCAAATCAAATTTAACCTTACTCGAATCTCTCAATATCTCCTCAATCTCACCAATCATAGACTCAAGTAAATGCCTAAACTCCTCAGACTATAGAAGCCCCTTTTTCATAGCCTCAATTAAACCTAAAAGACTGTCTCTCTCAACCTCAACATATTCTAGCTTCTCCTAATGATTCTTCTCACGTTCCCTAAGATCCTCAATTAATGCATCAATATTATTATTATCCATGACACGTTCTTTAAACTTAGTTTCTAGTTTCCAGTTAGCCTTCTTTACCCTCAAAGTTTCCTCATATAAATCACAGAAGGAAAATTGCACTACAAAAAAATTTTCTTTCAAAACCTTATTTTTTTAGGCAGACAAAATATAGTCTTTACAACATATTTTTTTATACGGATATAATTAGCCGTCTCAAAAACTATTATCTTTTTAGACTACTAATTATATTTGTCTAAAAAAGGGTCACTTTAACCTAACATCCCACCTAAAAAAAATAACTCAAATTTACACCAAAATACCCAAACCGGCATTAACCCCCCCCCCCCCCCCCCCCCGGATTTTTCTCCCTGTCCCTCCTCCGCCATTCTCCTACTATTTGACCGTTTTCTCTCTCCGGTCGTTTTTTGTCTCATGGTAACTTTTAATCGTTTCTTTTTTGTCGAGGAAAACAACATATTGTTATTTATTTATTTATTTTTATTTTTCTTCATCAAAATATGTTACTGTATATAGTCAGTTGGACAATGGTGACAATGGGAGATCAAAAATTATTCTTTAGACATAATTAATTAACCATATGCATAATAATTATATAAAATGTAAATAAAGAGTGGATGCTTATTAGTTGATTTTAATTTTTTTTGTATCTTCCAATGTGATCTAAATAAGAAGATCTATAATAGGTTATTTATTTTGTTTGATGTTATATAGCATTATGGTTCATGTTGGTTCAATGATTATATAAGATTTTACATAATTTTTAATAAATTTTTAAATGCATGAACTAATTATTCAAAGATCCTAAAATTATTCTTCTCCCAAATCATTAATGTCTTTTTTATGTATTTGAGATTTGTAGAACGATTGATTAGGTTTTTGATGTAAAGTTGTGATTGGCAATGGCGGATCTATTTTGTGCTGAGAGGGGGGCGACCGCCCCAACTGAGTTTTTGAGAAAAAATATTGAGGAGAAAAGTTTAAGGGTAGTATGTGTAAAGGTATAAATTTAAAGGTGAAAATATGAAGGTTTTTGAAGATGGGGTCAAACAAATAATAACTTGCTTGAACTTGCTGCCCAAACTATTTCTTCTTGTTTTAGAGCCTGCTCGATTTTTAACCCTCCCTCCATTCTGTCTAACTTAACCTCACCCTCATCCTATTAAAAAGAAACAAAAGCAATATTTTTCTCATAGCAAACATGAAAATCAGATGTTGTTTTCCTCTCCTCTCTTGTGGTTCACCTACTTTAGTTAACTGTGCCTTACCTTATTTAGTTATAAGTAGGTTTGTTTATTGGTTTAATTGATTTCATTTTATATTTCAAAATACTATAGGTCTGTTTAAAAAAATATTTTAGGGCTTTAAGTTTATTGGATATTATTCATAATGATTGACTATTTTTGGGGGGGAATTGAAATTAATGGGTACTATTAGTTATGGCTCAAATTAAATAGGTACTGTTAATATTGATTTGGTATACTACTTCATTCCATATTACGATTTCACATATTTATTTTCTATAAATCAAAGATACACTCAATCAACGGGCAATTATTAACTCATGTTCACCATCGTGCAATTTGTGTACATAAAAAAGGGGCATATACCAAATAGTCTCTCAAACATTTTTAATACACGTTTATTCCAAATCTTTTTATTTGTTCCAAAAAGTCCTTCAATATGACGCTAGCGCGGACTTTGAAAATAAGATAATATTGCTTAAATGAGTGTTTGAGTGACTTTTTGGAACAAAATAACAACGCTTAGTGATAACTTAGAAAATTATTGTCTCTAATCATTTGTCGTTGTGTGCAATTCCTCTATCCATCAAAAATCTTCATCAACCTATAAAAGTAGAACAAAACTAGAATATATCGGTAAGTGAGGTATCAATCCATATCTTAAGATGAAACACAAAATTGGAGAGGACATATATAGATTCATTTGCATTTTATTATTTTTTCTTTTTATATTTTTTATGGATTTTTCAAGGGATTTTTTGAACTAACTAACTATACTAATTTTTATAACTACTATTTAATAAGTAAAAGATAATTTAAGAAAAGTTAGATAAACAAAATTGTCCTAATAAGTAAACTAACAAAATTGGACTCATGAAGGCTTCAAAATTTCATCCCATAAATGGGAGATTAGCCCTCAATAATCATCATCCAAAAATATAAGATAAACAATTGAAAGCATGTGAGGATTAAAATAAAAGTAAAAGAGATGAATAAATCAAACCCATTTAAGCCTTGAATTGGAATGAAAACTTCAATTACATCAATACTCTCTAAATTATACATCAAAATTTTCTCAATCTCAATCACTCATGTATTTATTGAATCTAAAATAAAAATTACAAAATAAAAATAAAAATAATAGTTGATGAATTCATAATGGACAATTAAATAATAAAAGAGATTTGCTAAAAATGCAAATCCTAACATTATAAAATTGTACATTAGAACTCACCCAAAGAAATAAATTCTAGATCATTACTTTATATTAAGATAATTTCCAAAAATGCAAAATGTCAACATAAATCAATGGATTAGAATTTACCTCCCATAAGGGATGAATTCAACTACATCAATCTATTATGAATTAATTGCTAAAAATGTAAAAATTCATAATAGAGGGGTGGGGTTGAATTTATCCTAGAGATAAATTTCACTACACACCTCTATATTGGAATATTTGCTAAAAATGCAAATACTCAACATAGAGGGGTGGAGAGAATTTTATCACACAAAGCTTAAAAACTAATTTGGAGATCCCCCTTCAATGGCACCAAGTCTTCAATTTATACATGACAAACATGGAGTTAGGGGCAAATTGGGTAGAACAAATGTGCACATGGGGTGAGTGAGGTGATAAAAGGTGTTGGGGGCATTGGATAAAAGGGTATAACTTGTCTTAAATGGGTTTTAACACATGTGGCTTTGTTTTACTTTTGGTCTTGGATTGAAAGCAGGTGACAAAAAAAATCGTGTAAGAGGCTTTATGGGAGAAATGGGTATGGGGCATAAGGGGGTATTTTTTGGTTGGCATTTGGAGCTAAAATCGTGTTAGGCTGAAACTGGGTTTGGCTTGGGTTGAAATGGGGTGAGGTCGGATTCGGGACTTAAAGCCATGGGGTTTCGGGTTTTTGACGGGTCTCGGTTTTGGAAGGGGTTTGTTCTGGGTGTCGGGTTGGAGGTGGTTTAGAGGGTCTAGGGTCGCGGTTTCGGGTCGTTCAGGTCCGGCCTATTGTGGTCGGGTTCTCGGGTAGATGGTGTCTGGGGTGCCGCCGTAGGTTTTGAACGCCGAGGCAGGAGTTTCGGCGCTGGCTGGGATGATGCCGGAGAAGGGGTTGGGTTTGGAAGTGGGTCGGCCGGAGGTTGGTCACCGGAGCAAGGGCTATGGTGTTGGTTGCTTTTTTGAGGAGAGAGAGAGAGGTGGGTTTGAGTGGTTAAGGTGGAGATATAAGGTGGTGGTGGTGGTGGTGGTTGAGAGTAGAGAGAAATGTTGTTGGAGGTTTTGGGTTATGGAGGTTGAGGAGAGAGAGAGAGGTGGGATGTTTGTTGGAGAAGATGAAGTTGGATTTGTTTTGGTGTGGTGAGGGTGTGGATGAAATCTTATATCTCCGAGTGCCGACCCTACCGCCTAACCTCCCATCGCCGACCATAACCCCTGCGCCACAGTCCGGCGCGGACGCATTCCCCACCATTGCCGACTTTCATTTCCAGCCCCTTACCCTGCTACCTCCTGCGAAAGCCTAGCCGATTCCATCTCCGATTCCCTGAGCCCACACCCGCCAACTGCCGGACTCGTTTTGAGCCCCCCTGTGCGACCTCATGAGCATAATCCAAACCCATAACACGGAACAACCCGAGACCTCCCTCACCACAGGGGGGATGTTCTCAGCACGTATCATAAATTTTGCTCTCCCTCAACTGAAATCTTGGATCCACCACTAGTGATTGGTAGATCTTCACTTTTTTTTATGTATTTCTAAGAGTGAAGTGAAATGATATTGAGTCTTATTACTACAAAGTTAAATGCAAGGATAAAAAAACTTTAAAGTTCTATAACTAGTTTGAGAGAAAGTATAGAAATGTAAATAACATGTTAAAGAAGTAGTATGATTATCATTCCTGCTTTAATCACATCTCTTTTCTCAGAAAAAGTTTGTGACAATAAAGGGGTATTAAAAAAAAAGAGGAAGAGAATAGATCAAAATTGTAGGAATTAGGAATACACGAATTGTATTCGGCAATTCAAAACAAAGATAAAAATAAATACAAAAAAGTGGTTCAAAGTGTAAAAAAGAAATCATTACTGATGATGACGAGTTTGTGCCACGTGAAGAAGAAAATGAGCATACAGATCCAAACGAGGATGAAAATGGGTATGTGCCTTGTGAGGTTTTTAATGTGTAAATATTTAGTGATGTAGATGTTAATTAGTTGATTGTGTGAATTCTTTTTTGATACTTTCCATTATCACGAGTGCATTAGTATTTCAATATTTCAAATTTGAATTATTTGATTTAGTTAGCCATAATAATACTTAAATTAATATGATGAATCGTATTCTTATTTTTATAGCTTGTTCTCCCTTTATGTGCTAATCCCTTTAGGAATTCATGTTTTCCATTATTAATATTCATAGCTTCTCATCATCTGTCGAAGACATTATTAATATCTTTATCTTTATATTATGAAATATAAATTTACTGACATTTTTTTAGATTCGTAAATGGGAACCGTGGATAAGAGTTGGATTGATTTTCGCAACCGATGTTCAAAAGAATACATCAATGGTATTTAAGGGTTTCTTAACTAAGCATATGCAAATAAAAACATCGAGTCAACAAAAATATATTGCCCCTGTATGAGATGTGCAAATCGAGTGTACCACACCCCATAAACTGTGAGATATCACCTTGAGATGCATGGTTTCGACAAGACATATAACATATGGATTTTTCATGGAGAAACTTTTGATGATGTAAGCAGCGATAGAAATACTCCGCGGGGGTGATATGTTAGTTGATGATATACCTATACCTGTTGAACTGAGTGCTCGAGATAACATGGTTATAATGGTTCAAGAGTTTCCCATGCGTATGGAAATATGCGTGAGGAGGAATGTAACACCGAAGATGTCTTTAAATCCGACGAAGATGTTCCAGAGTACTAAAAGACTGTATGCTTCTAGAAAAATTATGTTTTAAGAAATTAAGACAAAATAAACCTGACTTAGGTAAAATTATGCATACTAAAACTATTAGAAATAAATAAAACGGTAAACCTATTTTTGAGTGTGGTTTTTGTTTAAAGAAAGGTCATTTAGAACCATTATGTTTTAAAAAGGCAAAATTGAGTAATTTTAAAATAGTCCCTAAGCATGCCATCTCAACTAAACCTATCTATAGAAAGTTCTATCGTTGCATGTTTTGAAAAAAAATGGACATTTGATAGATTTTTTCTATAAAAGACTGTACGCTACTAACAAACCGAGTTTGTTTTATGGTAAACTGAATCAGTTAATAAGACTATTTTTTCTAACAAAAAGCTTTTAAAAACACATACTGAATTTTTGAAAAAAAAGGCTTCTTAGGTTAGCGAGGCTGAATCCAGTGAAGCATTGAGATGTGATGTGGTTTTATCATCTTTAAATGATCGCAGTAAAAACTCTCAATGTTTCTTAGATTTAGGTTTCTCTATGAATATGATGGGAGACGAAACAAAATTCACCTCTTCAAAATCTTTTGTTGGTGGAATTGTGACTTTTTGTGATGGAAAAATGTCCCACATCATAGGCAAAGGGTCAATTAAGGTAGATGGGCTCCCTAACTTCGAGGAAATTTTACCCCTTGAAGGTTTTAAAGTGAATCTTTCAAGTATTAGTCAATTTTGTGACGCTGAACATGTTGTAAATTTTTCAAAACCAGATCGTAAGAGTTTAGACCCCAGTGAAAATACTATTTTGTGTGGAACTAGGACTATGGATAATTGTTGTGCTATTATTCAAGAAAATGAATCTGAAAATTATTTATCTTCTAGAATTAGTGATTTAGAATTGTGGAATGAAAGATTAGGACATTTAAACTATGATAGTTTGTCTAAACTAACTAGTCAAAATCTTGTTCGTGATGTGCCCAAAATAACTAAAGTAAAACATTTTGTTTGTTGTCCATGCCAAATTGGTAAAATACACAAGGCCCCTCATAAGAATGTGACTGATGTTCTTACTTCTCATCCTTTAGAATTGTTACATATGGATTTAATGGTGTGACACCCCGCCTAATAAAATACCGGGGCGATCAATCTCGTACTAAATTAAAAAAGGAGTCTCATATGGTTCATTCTTAGCATCACTGTCGAAAACCAATTTAATTACTAATAACCTATTAAGCTGGCGACAAAATTTTATTTAACTAATCTTTTTTTAAACAAACCATTCAAATAAAACATCCACATAGTTTATATATAAAATTGAAAATGAAATAAAATTACCCAACACTCGGTTTAACATCATACAACCAAATCGAATAGCCGTAAATCAAACAGCGGTAAAAGAATAATTAAATACAATAGGGCTTTCGGCCCGACAGTTTCTATAGTACCTCCTATCTAGATTACAAGGATAGAAGCGTCTACAGTAGACCTGCATGCCTCCACAGCTGCTGTCACCACGTCTGACTCGAAAGGATCATCATCCAGGCGCCCCTGTATCTGGATACCTATATATATATATATATATATATATATATATATATATATATATAGAGAGAGAGAGAGAGAGGGCAAATATAGAAATGGGTTAGAGCCCGAGTTTGAAAATATTTTGCAAGTGCATAAATGCCATAAATTTGAAATATGATTTTATCTCATATTTAAATTGGTATCGCACTCCCATGAGATACCCCTCGCCCCTCTTCTAATAGTGCACACCTATCGCATAACCTTTAAACAACCTATTTAAGCTACCCTGCCTAACTAATCCACTTCACCCAATCTCTAAAAAGAACCCTATAAACCCATGTACTAAGGGCTAAATTTCTCCCCATTCCCAACACTGCGCTAAGTTCATGCGCGGGGCATCTCGCGAAGAGAAATCCAAACAAGGAACCCCTCGATACACTACTACCTGGTAATGTTGATCATCGAGATCCATTAGGCCCTTAGTACATAACGTATATATATATATATATATATATATATATATATTATAAATCAATGAATATAATTATACTTATTACAATCACAAGCATAATAACCATCCCACCGAGCTATAACTCGAGGATGCAGTCTCATAGTACCTATCTGAATCTAGGTTTACTCACTATACCACGGTACCAAGACAGACTCTCTCATGGTCATGGTAAAAATAAACACAACGGTGGAGGCGGTCATATTCCCTCTGCAAGTGGAGTACACACAAATCGCACTCGAACACGGGACGAGATGATCGGGGGATATAATCTCCCTACTCCTCAAGCCAGGGGATTCACCCACATCGCGGAACCTCCCCAGATCGCACTAGAGAAATATATAATCTCGTTGTTCCAACCCTACACCAAAGGAAAGCCTATGGAACCAACCTCTAAGACATAAATATACCAATCACACACGGATATATTTGTTCATAACATAACGTATATATACTTAAACTACTTCAGTATATATATATATATATATATATATATATATATATATATATATATATATATATATAGACACAGACACACTAGGGTATGCCCGTTCCTGAAGGCATGCTCATAATCACAAAACGGCAAAAAAAATTAAAGTACGTAATTGCAAGAAGGCAAAAATTTAGTTTGCCAAGAAAACAAAATGTTATTCTAAAAAAAATGGACATAATATCCATCATGTATTGGACTATCAACCCTAGTTAAGGGGTAACTACCAATCGTACGATATTCGAAATGTCCAAATTCATCAAACAAATACGTGAACGAAAAATACTTCTCTAAAAAAGTCACGATGATATTCGGGGATAACTAACATAATAACAACAAAAAATGGACAGAATTTTCCGTCGAACATTTTTAAAAAGCACGTAATCACAAAACGACAAAAAATTTCAAAGTACGTAATTATGAAACGGAAATAATTTCATCCCCTCAACAAAAGAAAGTGTTGGGTCGTATATAATTTAAACAGCATATAAACAAAATCATCAATTCAACTCAATTCATGATAATAACACCAATACTTTAGTCAAGAATATTTATTATATAACATAAATAATCGTAAACAGTTTTTAAAAAATTGGCGAAAGTTTCCCCTATTTATAGGACTAACCATCATGTTTGAGAAATAAAAAAAAATAACCTAACAACAATATCAAAAGAGACAATTTATGCGTCAAAATTAAATATTCATAGTCTGTTATGTATGGCCTTGATTGGTCCATTGATAAAACAAAATGCGATATATGTCGATGCTCCCGATACCACTAAATCATCTGTGCTCTGTCACATCATATTGACAACCAAGTCCTAGAAAACCAAAAAATTAGACAATTAAAATTTAAATATAGTGTACATAGGTCAAATAAGCAACATGAACTCAATATCCATAAATAACAACGTGAATGGGGACCAAAGCTTAAATAAGAAAAAATAAAGGACACACCATATCAAAACCCATAAATCTCGAGTAATAATCATGTTTGCGGCACGACACTGCCACTAACTACCAAAAACACTAAATTTAACAACCCACACACATAAAAGTGAACAAATGTTTAGTTCTATCGTTCACATGCATTGAGCACATGAAATTTTGAGATTACAAAACTCATATTTCAAATAAATTACTTGTTTCAAATTACCTGACTATTAATTGTAGGGAGATAAAACACTAATATCCCAAACAATCGAAACAACCAACAATATCACAAACGATAAATTTCAAACTTTATTGGAATTTGGACAACGGTCTTGCATAGCAAGCAACTTGATGATTTTAGAAAGTGCTTCCAGGTGATATCGCTTATTCAATAGATCTTTCCAAATCTTACAAAGATAAAAAAAAAAATGTACCTAAAACCGGCTCATCTTTCGATTTTGTCAGCAGCCGAGCGATAAATGGTAGATAGAAATCCATTAAACGTTTAAGAAGACATGAAACCTCTAAATTGATCAGCGTTAGGCGTAAGTTGTAATGTAACCAACCCCTTCTCATGCAAAATTAGAGACCAGGGTGAAAGAGGACCCTAAAAATCACTCAATTGAGTAATTACAACACCTGGGGTTGATGTGAAGAACTCCACTAACTCGAGTTAAACTCCACCAACTGTCGCCACTCAACTGATGACTCCAAAACTTCTTCAACACCATTGGTGGACTGCAATCTACTCAATCATCTGTATATAATCATCCATCTCAACTACAACAAAAATGAAACAAACAAAAAAGACAAATGATTTACATAAATTATTGACAAATATAAATTGTGTTCTAAATATTTATAAACCCAAGTTAGTTAGAGATGACATAATGCATAAAATACTTAATTTTCTAAATCATAAATAATATAATTGAGCAAGTAGGCTACACATAATCAAGTTGTTAAAACGACCTATAAATCCAAATAAAAATCATATACCTAATGTTTCATCTCTTTGAACTCTAGAATGTGCATAATTAAGTTTAATAGGCTTCCTAAACCTGTACAATTTAATCTATCAATATCTGACACGCAAAAATTAAAGTTGATATTCTCCCGAGGGTACGTGCGTAGCACGATTGTTAGGCCACTACCTGTTCAAGGCTATATGGTATAATCATCTGAAATTTAATAGTCAGAGGATTAATTAGAATCACCAAAAATAGTGATGATACAAAAATAAAAAATGACCTACAAAATATAAGGCCAAACTTCCTAACATATGGAAGTCCATCTGAATCAATCAAAGAATATGTTTATTGGTCAAGATAACTTATTCTAAACGTTCTCTGGGAATGATCAGATTTGCAAGAGCGCGGTTCAAATCTGCTTCATCAGCTCTTAGAAGATGCATAAATATATTTTGTACTCATTTACCGCGAAGTTATATTTAGGAAAATAATTTCCTAGTCATGGTAAGTATAATTCACTTGCTAGATTCTTTGGAAACATTTATGTTCAAAGACAATGTTGTTTCTGAAGAAGTAGATGAGCTTTTTTCAAGTCAGGAAATGGTGGGAGATTGTCAAGAGGCTTTTGTTCTACTGGAAATGCGATGCAAGGCGATTTCTGTTCTAAGAACACTTCGGCATTCACTCGAAGCTCTTAACGCCATCGCTTTTCGTAATTTTGAATAATAAACAACTATTCAAGGATAAAAAATATATAACAAACCCAAAAACATTAAGTAGAGATATTCAATGATTAACAAAAACAAATGAGAAATAATAGTTCAAGGCTAAGTTTCGGTAATACGTACTTGTTAAAATAACATTTATTATGTGTATAGTCACAGGTAGTATTTGCATACTGGGTTCCCCAAGCATCTCCCCGATCCTCTTTGCCTGTCATATAATGCATCATCATTAACCATTACTGGATAAGGCAGTGGGGTCTTTTCCTTGAAGTCAACCACGACATTACATTGATGTACCGCTGCTTGGATCTCTATTACCTCTTTAATTCTTTCCTTGGTGTAGGATAGACCTCGAGAAGATAATCTTATATTAGTACCCACAAATTGAGCAGTCTTCTGAATATTTACAGAGAACGTTATTTTAGTAGAACAGAGGATATTGTTTATAACAACAATAATTACATCAAATGAATTCAGACAATGACAAGCAAAATTGTATATAACAACAATATATCACATCAAATGAATGCAGACAATGAAACACAGAAGTTATTTGGACTTTAACCTGCATTTATTATGCGTAATATATGTGCTTCTTTCCTTTTTTTTGGATATCTTTGGGTATTTGGAGCACCTGACTAATCCCCAAAGGTATTATACCCTCCGATCCATGCGTATTGTGACTTTGTCGTAAAAAGTTTCACATAAAATAGATCTGGCAACTGAAATTGTTAAAAAACATCTTTTATGGTGCTTCTTTGATGATTTTTGTGACATTATTTTAGTATTTCTAGATATAATCTGCAGAACTTTTAAGCTAACGTCACAATAAGCAGAACACATGAGGGCCAAATTCTAAATAACCCAACACAAAAACCCTATTTCCAGAAATAATTTGCCCATGAAGACATATATGCTAGACTTCTAAACTAAGGTGTATAAATGAATACAAAGTTATACATGAATACATAACCATTTAGGTAATGAATTGATTTCATACTACCTAGTGCTTCATAGATCTTTTATGTATTTCAAGGGACTTAAACAATTAGGTCCCTAGAGTATCAATCTAATAAGGTGTGGTCCAGATACATGTCACGTTGCCATCCAAATATGATCACAATGACAATACAACCATATGCAACCTTAAAACCATCCTGCTACTTCTAACATGTTCATCTGTAGCTTATTACAGCCTTAAAAATAATGGTCCAGGTCTAACCTATCTTTTTTAAATTTAGATGCATAGATACTTTTTGATCCCCATGAAGTAAGGGGTGATCTGTGATTCTAATTTTTCCTAATCAGCACACTAATATTTTCTTTGGTGCTAAATGTTTTTTGTACTAAATTCTTCACCTAAAGGTTTTTATGTGATGTGATAATAACTGACCTATTCAATTCTCATATGTTGATTTTAATGTTAGTTTTATAGAATCACAGATTATATTCTATAACAATTAGAAGAAAAAAAGATGACTAATTGAATTAAGAAATGAATATGTAACCTTGTCACGAACAGGGACATTGACAATTCTGTGGGAGAGAGTTTTTCCTTGGCAGGTCGAAAAATGGAACTGAACCTTTGTTTGCACATGGGGCACCAGGACTCAACCTTGGACCATTCCAAAATGCACACGAAGCAGAAGAAATGGTCACAACTGTCGATCCATCCTCTCACAGCTTTACCCTCTTCTGATAAACATATTCCGCAACTAATGGATTCTGAAATTCATTTGCACAAAAATTCATTTGCATAAAATTCATTTGAAATACAAAGAACCTTAAATCTAAAATTCAAATCAACACTTATCTACTTTAAAAGATAAAATTAATTAGAATATGAAAGCTAGAAATCTAGAAAAAAAGTATAGAAAATCTTAAACAGTCTCATTGTCTAGAAGAACTGCAACATCTGTATGCTCCTTCTCATATACAACTAATATGATAAATAATATCTTTGAAAACAGTGGTCAGAGTTATAGGAGTCATTACATGCTTTGAAATGCTAAAACTTCTATGATTAACCGAAACGTACATAAACTTATGATAAATTTTTACCTCTTGAAAGGTATGAAAAATTACAAAATGTATGACAAATTACATGCTACAGATCTGGTATGATTAAAACTTGAATGATTAACCAACGACAAATTACATGCTACAAATCTGGAATGAAACACTAAAACTTGTATGATTAACCAAAACGTGTGACAAATTACATGCTACACGTTTGGTCAAAGATATTATATGAGATAAATAATATCTCATATACATTAGTATGCTCCTTATCATATACCCCCTCCCGCTTAATGTTCGGAATCCACAGTAAACATATATTAACAAAAATGTACGTATGTCAAATTTCAATCGTCCAGATTAAACAAAAGACTATCAAAAACATCAAAAGACTTAAACTATCAGCATGTCAACTAAACCAAACATTAACTGATAAGTTGCTGAATACTAAAAATCCAACATTCAAATCAAAATTGCACATCTTGAACACTCAATATACCTATTGTGGGCTACGACCGACAACTTTCAAGCTCAATATACCTGTTGAAAGATGAATATACCTGTTGAAAGCTCAACCAAAAAGTGAACTAAATCATATAATGTGTTATAATGTGTTATAAAAATAATGTACAATTCAAACACTAAAATGCAAATGATACACAATGCAAACACGATGTATATTACAGAATTACCACAAATGAAAAGTTGTATTTCCAAACCATTTCTTGGTGGCTAATAACATTTGAGAGTGAGTGGAGCCATCTTTTCTTATTTGTCGCATTTGTCTTAGGTTACGAATAACATATCTATTTTGGTGGTTGCTTCCTCTTCATCTCGGATTACTAAATGAACATGTACAATATAGCCTTTCCCATTCTCATCCGCTAATTCTTTAACTTCATTTAGTATGATACAAATTGTGTCTGACTTTCCCCCTAACTTTTGGAAATATATGTTACTATTAACTGAGGATTATCCTCAAAGACATTCACTGGGGGCTTAATTAACTGCAAAAGAAAGCATCATAGAGGAATAACAATGTTTTTAACTATCAAAAGAACTCGAATATCAATTTTTACCGGCACAACAAATCAAGGGACGCATTCAGAAAGATATTGCACTACAAATCATGCAACTAAAACACAAAAATTGAATGTGTAAAATAAAAAAATGATTCAACTTATGTGCTCGTTTGATTTCACATCTGCATCTTTGAGCCAAAATGGAAGCATAAACTGAATTCATGGTTCTATAGAACAATTACAAAAAAAAAAAAATCCAATTATAATAGTGATAAATCACAAAAATGGGAAAAACATACCTAGCCATGGGGTTGGTTCTCATTCCATGAACGCCATATTTTTCCCCTCTGGTGATGGTGATCATCCCTGCAAATTTAAATACGGTACATAATCAATATATATATAGCTTATAGCTGATAGTGTTCAATAGTCCCTAAACTATTTGAAGAGAGCATTATCAAATGAACTCCTGCACATTGCAAATATAGTTATAGTGTTAAGAGTGAAACGTTTCGAATATATATAAAAGGATGTAATAGAATTAGAAGGCACGAAGATAATTTCATGGTCATATTTAAGGGTGTTCAAATGGTGAGGAATGGATTTGGTTGGATAAAAATAATAGACATGGTCAATTTCTCATCACTGGCATTTTATCAAACATGTGAAAGTCAACAACATTAGTACACCATTATAACACATAATCAATAGAAATAAAAAAAAGTAAACTAACATTAGAAATTATGGCATGATACAATTCGAGAAAATTATAAAGATCATGCAAACAAAAATCTAAGTAAACAAACATAATATTCAACATTTTAGCCCCGAGAATACCTTTATAATCGTATCTAGAGAACGCACTTGTATTCATACTATGGCATTCCATCTTAATCACTATGGAACTTCATCAAAAACACATATTATATAAACAACATCATACTTTCTCTACATAAATACAAATATAATTAATCAAGGAAAAATAAACCATTCTTTGCAAAAACAACATGAACTTATACATAGTAATAAAATATTGTCCAACAAATATCCAAAAAACTATTGTTTGGGAATATGATTTCTATTCCCAGAAACTTTAAACTTTAGTATACCTGGTGTATTGCAAATATACATTTGAAACCTTCGATTTACATCTGCAAAACTAACAAAAAAAAATCTCCATTTGAAAGCCCTAATTTGAAACAAATTAAAAGATCCATTTGAAACATAAAACTAAAACTAAAAAATTTAAGAACATCATACTGAATCGAATGAAAATCAAACTTATAAAAAAGCAACGATAAGTATACCAAAATCTGCAAACCCTAGATTTCTCCCGAAATCCATATCATCGATCTAAGTGAGAGAGAGAGAGAGAGAGAGAGAGAGAGCGCAAAGAGAGTTACATGGTAAGAGGAGAGAGAGTTGAAAATCGATCGATTGAGAGAGAGACTGGGGTATAGTGTTTATGTGTGGTGGACCAAATGTGTGTAATTTCCTATTTTACCCATGCTTTTGAATTTTGAAAAGATGGGGGAAAGAAATCAAGTGTTAAAAAAGAGGGGGAAAGGAAATAATAAAGGGACAAAAAAGGAAAATAAGGTCTTTTAATCTTCACCCTTGATTTCTAGCCTTGTTGGCTTTAATCCTCACCATGAAGTATCTTCCCATCTTATGAATAGTGAAAACACCATTTTAACTTATTATATATATATATATATATATATATATATATATATAT
Source organism: Sambucus nigra (assembly GCA_949130495.1). NCBI lineage: Eukaryota > Viridiplantae > Streptophyta > Magnoliopsida > Dipsacales > Adoxaceae > Sambucus > Sambucus nigra. Next base: position 229,505,214 of record OX422219.1, read on the forward strand.
ATATATATATATATAAAATATCGCTTCCCAATATAAATATGGCTATAATTGCCAAACTCTCATAGCGATAGCCAATAATCTCGAATGTTCCCATTCGTAATAGTATTTATATAATCACACACTTACAATACTACACCCAAAATTATTCTCTCATTTGATATATAACTTGTACCTTAATTACTCTTAAGGATTTATGTACTCTCTAAATATACAAATTCATATTAATTAAATAACTATGCCCTAAACATATTTATGTCCCATAGGTATGGCGCCTCTTATAATAACCGTCGTCAATAGACGTAACGGGTAATCGCTAAAACATCTTCGCCCCTATCCTTAATTTCCATCCTATTCACATCCTAGGATTTTCCGAACATGTAGGAGGCACATAAATATATTTCTGGGCGCACAACTATCTGTATATCATCACCCGTCGAAATATTCCTGTTGGTGTTGCTCGTCCCGAACACTCTCAATTAACTAAGCCATGGATTCTATTTTCCATGAACCCAAAATTTACATTCCGTTCAAAAAATAATTTGGAGGTCCCCACTCTATTTTAGAAACCTGAAATATTAAACTCCCCAATTTATTTTCCTCAAAACCATTCCTTTTTGCGACACACATTTTTGCATTCTCTAACTCCCAAATTTAACTCCCTCAATTGACTAGGAATACATTCCCCTAGGTGGATATTTATTTTCTCGAATAAACAAGCTAACAACCATTAATGTGGGAATTTATCCCATTTAAATAAACTAATCCGAAATTGCCAAAATAACTGTCGGGTCGATCGATCGACCCTTGGCGGTTGATCGATCGATCAAACAGGGCAGCTTCTTCTCCGGCCCCTGTTTCGGCTATTAACAAATCTCGAATCTTTTTTTTCTCTATTCCCAAACATTTATAATCCCAACCAACTACATTTATTCAAAGAAAATACGTTCTAATCATCCTAGAACCAAGAATCAACAACTAATTTTCGTAATTTTCTAAATTTCTCAAATTGAATATTAATCGAGTTTTATCCGTTTAATCTTCTGAAACACCCGTTTGATTCACGAAAACCCAATCCCAAAATCATATACTTTGTTATGACCAATTATGATATGATATTTATGCTCAAAATGAATAAAGAATGTAAACACTTGCCTCGTGGATGAAATCTGACGACCTCGAGTCGAATCCCGCAGAGTTTGGCCGAAAATCCTCTTTTCTTCTCTCTTTTCTCTCTTCCTTTCTTCCCCTCTTCTTTTCTCTCTTTTCTCCCACTCTCTCGTGTCTTATAGGGAAATAAAAGAGGGTTTATCCCTATTAAACCCAAAAATGACTCGTTTACTCAATTATGAGTCCCTACTGGTCCAAAATTCCCGAAATCCAAAACTACTCCCGGATACTCTATTTTGACTATCTCGGCCATTCCAAAACCAACCGCACACTCGAAATCTCCATCCGAGGTACTTAACTACAATTCATTAATTAAACCCAATATATTTTGATATGGGTTTTCCATTTAAAATTTTATCCTTTGTGGCTTTACCCAACTGAGACATATAATTAAAATACTCCGACTCATTTGCTTAATCCCAAAGGTAAATATAGCACACATCGAAAATCATCTAACCCGCGTAAACTCCAAAAATTATTATTCGCGATAATTCCTCAAATATCCAAATTACGCCCACTTATGAAATTTAATTATCCATAAAAGTGCGGGGTATTACCTTCTCCCCCCCCTTACAACCGAATTTCGCCCTCAAAATTTGGATACGACCGGTACTACCAACCTGGGGTCGCTAATCATACTACGTGTTAGTGCACAAAAGTTAAATGGTATTAACGCAATGGTACCCTACCATAAACTCGTTCTCGGTACCCACCTATCTTAAGACTTGTACTCTAATCCACTAGCTTAACCATAAGATTATCTACATCTCTACATGCTAACGCACTACGTTGATCATAAAATCACTATAACAATGACAAGTCGCACCGAGTGCTTTATAATCGCGTCTAAAGAAAATGAGCCTATAAACACTACTCAAACATAAAAATATCTCCGGAGAATCATGATTCTAAGCGTCTGCTCATCTAGATCAGGACATCTAATTTCCTTCTAAAGAAAATTACACTAACACTTGACTATACCCATCAGTCTGATCGCTTATCTTAGGTGTGTAAATTCGTATTGCACCCACACAATTAGATCATCTCATGCCTCCTTTGGCGTACCATCCAACTCACTCCAAATCTATTTATGACTGCCTCACGGCATAATCTTTAGTTTGATATACTATGTCCCTTTTTACTCCTAGCGGTATATAAAATCAACTTACCAAGGTGCCCATACAGCCTTTTAATCCATGCTTCTCTGCATAACTGTTGTACATGTAATACTCTCTCTAGAAGTGGACCTCGCTTTCTTATCCTGGTACTAACACATGGGTTTTCCTAACCCGAGAAAAATTCAATATTCAATTCTTCCTATACCTAGAAATCCAATCCTTCTCAAGGCTAACCCACCAATCTTCTTGTGGTTAACTCCCAACTTAACTCCTTACGTCGGCGCCACTAGTCCTACTAGATTGACTTCTTAATAACCCTATGATCAAGTGTTTCCAACGCACGTAAAGTGAGTATTATCCTAACTACATCCCTAGTTCCCAAGACCTCTCTTAACTTCTGACATTTGCTCGGTTTCATGCGTGGGATGTCTCGTAAAGCAAAACCTAAACAGGAACCCTCTCGTTACACTACTCCCTCGCATCCTCGGTCATAGAGATATAACAGCCTAAGGCACATCATCGGGACATTCTAAATCCAACCTCGATAACCTAATAATGCTATTCTACCTCTCTATCCTTCCCTCTTGGCGAAATGGAAAGTCTAACTAATCAAACATCACACCCAAAACATACTACCTCCGAATTTTCCTTTTCATCAAGGTTTGGATACAAGACTTAAATAAATTCTCTAACTCTTGCCTTACCCATGTACTTGCGACGAGAGAAACATTTCTAGTGCCTTTCCACAGCACATCTACCTTTTATTAGCCCCTAGTCATCACATGGCTCTCGGCTGTTATCACCAAAACCAACATCCTAGTATACAGTAACATCTCTCCACTCCCAACGTCGTTAAGGTTCATACGTGGAGCGTCTCACAAGCGAAATCCAAATAAGGAACCCCTCCTATACACTACTACTTAACTTTGTTGGTCGTGGAGGTATGTCAACATAAAACATGAAAACTTAAAAATCCTGCATATCCCCATGCACTTAAAGTCATGCTAGTGAAACATCTACTCACTGAAGTTCCATCTAGACAGAGAATAAAGTAAAGCTTAACATGTATCCAGGTGAGATATCTCAACAACAACATGTTCTACCCTGGAACTGCGGATACGATAGTCTTGTCATCATTAGCCCGCTATCGCTCCGATAATACAATAACATTACTCTTATAATAGTACTATACTTGTATAACACATACAAAACGAGTAGTACAAACAAAATACAAGTTCGAAATAGAACCCTGCTACCACATAAAAACATATAGACATACGCTATGTAATGTTATCAATAATGCCAGTAAACTCGAATCACACACGAATCTAGGGCTAGCGAAATACCGTGACTCTATCTAGCCACACAAAATATAACTCCTTCCTCCAAGGAAAAAAATTCGTAACAACATTCTTGCCAATTACCCTGGCTGCTCCAAATGGTTCCCGAACATGGTGCACCTGTCCTGACTCAACCCCAAAATTATTTTAATCAATGACCCATCTCGACTCTCCATTCTTGTCATTTATCTCCTACCGAGCAAGGACTAACCATGCAGTTTTACACTCTATATTGTAACATTCCCCATTTTTGGCTACCCTGACCATGTTAAGGTTATCAGTATCTCGGACTCTATAGCCTCGATCCTAACAATCGCCTTCATAACTCCATAAATTTCTTCGTGAAAAGGAAACTCCACTACCGGCCTCAACAACCCTGTTTCCATGAACTCCCCGAGTGGATGTCCACCATTGGGGATCCATGGATACAAATTCTACACAAGTGTTAGAAACACTTTCTAGTGAGCTTATCATTATTCTGAAGGACTCTCTCTTCATTTTACCTACCTTAATTTGGTACAAATTTCACTTATCCATATAACTCTTTATTCACTATCGGCCTCTGACCGATCCTTACGTGAATAATCCAGAAACTGAATTCTCTTCATTCCCAATCAACCAAAGTAATTTTCAATTAAAACTGTCCATGATATACCTCTATGAACAAAACATCCTGCTCCCCCAAATATGGTGACCATCGTTCCCACCATTTTAAGATTGCTCCCACGAGTGAAAAATTTTCCTCGAATTTTTACATATGGGTTTTTCCATACCCTGGTCTAAGCCCAAGCTTCTGAGACTTCTGCTTCTATTGAGTAATGCCACACTACCTTCACATGTCTTAACTTCAACATATGGTCCTTATCAAAGACCCCCTTCAAACTTTTTCCCACACTTAACTTCACTGGGTAATTCAACTTTAACACCACTCTCTACTACAACGGTACTTGGATAATCATAACTACTAAACTTTAGTAGTCATTACAACCATCCTTGAAAAATTCCACGTGGAGAGTGACCTCTACTGCAGTCCGAGTATCCAATTTCAACTTATAGCTCCAACTAAGCCCCACCTTCTGCCACCCTTGAAATGGTCTTCTGTAGTCGTCCTTCATCGATCAGCACACGAGTCTCAAACGAGCACGTAAAAGATTTACTATAATCTTATATTATAGAAGGAGAACTAAATCTCACAAGAGGAATCAACAATCCTAAGGCTCTATATCAAATCGAGAGCAGCCGTGAAAGCTTAGTACGTCCGCACAGATTCCTAAGGACACTAGAACCTGATGCTTTGATACTATCTCTGACACCCCGCCTAATAAAATACCGGGCAATCAATCCTGTAAAAATTTAAAAGAGTACTCTCATATGGTTCATTATTAGCATCACTATTGAAAACCAATTTAATTACTATTGACATATTAGGCTGGCGTCAAAATTTTATTTAAATAATTTTTGTAAACAAACCATTCAAATAAAACATCAACACAGTTTATATATAAAACTGAAAATGAAATAAAATAACCGAACACTCGGTTTAACATCATACAACCACATCGAATCACCGTAAATCAAAGTGCGGTAAAAGAATAATTGAATACAATTGGGCTTTCGGCCCGAGAGTTTCTACAATACCTCTTAACTAGATTACAAGGATATAAGCGTTTATAGTAGACCTTCATGCATCCACAGCTGCTGTAGCAACGTTTGACTTGAAAGGATCATCATCCAGGCGTCCCTAAGACTTGACGCCTATATATATATATATATAAAGAGAGGGAAAATATAGAAACGGGTCTGAGCCCGCGTTTGAAAATATTTTGGAAGTGCATAAATGCCATATATGTAAAATATAATTTTATCTCATATTTAAATTGGTATCGCACTCCCATGAGATACCCCTCACCCCTCTTCTAATAGTGCACCCTTATTGCATAACCTTTAAACAACCTAGTTAAGCTACCCTTCCTAACTAATCTGTTTCACCAAATCTCTAAAAAGATCCCTATAAACCCATGTACTAAGGGCTAAACTTCTCCCCATTCCCAACACTGCGCTACGTTCGTGCGTGGGGCATCTCGCGAAGTGAAATCCAAATAAGGAACACCCCCGATACACTACTACCTGTCAATGTTGAACATCGAGATCCATTAGGCCCGCAGTAATAACGTATATATGTAAAACTCATATACAACTATATATAGTTCTCACTATAACCTCTGATTCATCTTTTTATATATATATATAAGGTATATATAAGGTATTATATATAACTATATATATATAATTATACTTATTACAATCACACAGCATAATAACCATCCCACCGAGCTATAACTTGAGGATGCAGTCTCATAGTGCCTATCCGAATCTAGGTTTACTCATTATACCACGGTACCAAGCCATACTCTCTCATGGTCGTGGTAAAAATATACATAACGGTGGAGGCAGTCATATTCCCTGTGCAAGTGGAGTACACAAACATCGCACTCGAACGCGGGACGAGATGACCTGGGGATATACTCTCCCTACTTCTCAAGCCAGGGGATTCACCCACGTCGCGCAACCTCCTCGGATCGCACTACAGAAACATATAATCTGGTTATTTCAACCCTACACCAAAGGAAATCCCGTGGAACCAGCCTCTAAGGCATGAATATACCAATAACACATTTATTCATAATATCACATATATATACTTAAATAACTTCAGTATATATATATATAGTATCGCTTCCCAATATAAATATGTCTATAATTGCCAAACTCTCATAGCGATAGCCAATAATCCTGAATGTTGCCATTCGTAATAGTATTTACGTAATCACACACTTATGATACTAAACCCAAAAGTATTCTCTCACTTGAAATATAACATTTACCTTAATTACTCTTAAGGATTTATGTACTCTCCGAATATACCAATGCATATTAATTAAATAAGTATGCCCAAAACTTATTTAAGTCCTATAGGTATCGCGCCTCTTATAATAACCGTCATTAATAGACATAACGGGTAATCGCTAAAACATCTTAGCCCCTATCCTCAATTTCCATCCTATTCACATCCTAGGATTTTTCGAACATGTAGGCGGCACATAAATATATTTCTGCGCGCACAACTATCTATATATAATCGCCCGTCGAAATATTCCCTTGGGCATTGCTCGTCCCGAACACCCTCAATTAACTAAGTCATGAATTCTATTTTCCATGAACCTAAAATTTACATTCCGTTCAAAAATTAATTTGGAGGTCCCCACTCTATTTTAGGAACCCGAAATATTAAACTCCCCAATTTATTTTCCTCAAAACCATTCCTTTTTGCGACACACATTTTTTCACTCTCCAAGTCCCAAATGTAACTCCCTTAATTGACTAGGAATACATTCCCCTAGGTGGATATTTATTTCCTCGAATAAACATGCTAAAAACAATAAATGTGGGAATTTATCCCATTTAAATTAACTAAGCTGAAATTGCCAAAATAACTGTAGGGTCGATCGATCGACCCTTGGCCGTCGATCGATCGATCAAACCGGGCAGCTTCTTCTCCGGCCCCTGTTTCGGCCATTAACAAACCTCCAACCCTTTTTTTCTCTACTCGCAACCATATATAATCCCAACCAACTACATTTATTCGAAGAAAATATGTTCTAATCATCCTAGAACCAAGAATCAATAATTAATTTCCCTAATTTTCTAAATTTCTCGAATTGAATATTAATCGATTTTATCCGTTTAATCTTACAAAACACCCATTTGAATCACGAAAACCCAATCCTAAAATCATATAGTTTCTTATTACCAATTATAATATGATATTTATTCTCAAAATGAATAAAGCAAGTAAACACTTGCCTCGTGGGCGAAATCTGACGACCTCGAGTCGAATCCTGTGGAGTTTGGCCGAAAATCCTCTTTTCTTCTCTCTTTTCTCTCTTCCTTTCTTCCCCTCTTTTTTTCTCTCTTTTCTCCCACTCTCTCGTGTCTCATAGGGAAAGAAAAGAGGGTTTATCCCTATTAAACCCAAAAATGACTCATTTACGCAATTACGAGTCCCTACTGGTCCAAAAATTCCTGGAATCCAAACACTACTCCCGGATACTCCATTTTGACTATCTCGGTCATTTCGAAACCAACCGTACACTCGAAATATCCATCTGAGGTACTTAACTATAATTCACTAATTAAACCCAATACATTTCGATACGGGTTTTCCATTTAAAATTTTATCCTTTGTGTCTTTACCCAACTGCGACATATAATTAAAATACTCCGACTCATTTACTTAATCCCAAAGGTAAATATAGCACACAATGAAAATCATCTAACCCGCGTAAACTCCAAAAAAATCTATTCACGATAATTCCTCAAATATCCAAATTACGCCCACTTATGAAGTTTAATTATTCATAAAAGTGTGGGGTATTACAAATGGGTCCCTCTAGGACAATTAGTTTCAGTAGTAACTCTTATATTCTTGTTACTGTTGATGATTTAACTAGATTTACTTGGGTAGCTTTTATGAAAGAAAAATCAGACACGTCTAGTCATTTTATGAAAATTTTATTACAAAATAAGAATGAAAAGGATACTCAAGTCACTTGTATTCGTTGTGATAGGGGTGGGGAATTTAAAGACACGGGTGTAATTTATTATTGTATTCGGATAGGGTATCAACACGAGTTTCGTGCTCCTAGGACACCTCAACAAAATGGCATTGTAGAAAGGAAAAATCGAACCATTCAATAAATGGCTTGTGTTTTAATTCATGCTAAAAATTTGTCAAAATATTTTTGGGTTGAAGCCACTCATACTACTTGTCACATAATTAATAAGGTTCATTTAAGGACAAACATTAAACAAACCCCTCATGAATTATGGTATGGAAAGCAACTAAATATGAAATATTTTAGGATTTATGGTAGTGAATGTTATGTGTGTAAGGATCATGAACATTTATCAAAATTTGACACTAGAGAAGACAAGTTTATTTTTCTAGGATACTCCCAAAATAGTCATGCATATTGAGTTCATAATCTAAAAACTAAGACTATATTGGAATCAATTAATATTGTTATAAATGATTGTGTTTCCCCTCTAGTAGAAGATATACCAGAATTTTTACCCCTTGAAAATTATTCTTCAAATGATTTACCAAAACAATTAACGGATAGTTACTTGAACTCCCTTCCACCGGAAGACCTTGATGTTCCTAATTACGTTAGGTCTAATCATCCTAAGAATTTTTTTTAGGTAATGTTAGAGAACCTATTAAGACTAGAGAAGAAACTCAAAATTCCTTAATGTTTTCTTTTGTTTCTATAGTTGAACCTAAAAATGTAAAATATGACCTCATTCATGAATCTTGATTAATTGCTATGCAAAAAGAGATAGGTCAATTAAAAATACATGATGTTTGGTTTTTAATTCCTCGTCCTACTCATACTAATGTTATAGGAACTAAATGGATGTTTAAAACTAAATATGATGAAATAAAAAATGTTTTGTCTAATAAAGCTATACTAATAGCTCAAGGGTACTCCCAAATTGATGGGATTGATGTTGATGAAACTTTTGCCCTGGCTTCTAGGATAGAATCTATTAGACTTTTACTTTCCGTTTCATGTGATTTAAAATTTAAACTATATAAAGTGGGTCAAATCTGCATTTTTAAATTGTTTTCTAAATGAAGAATATTATGTTGATTAACCTAAAGGGTTTGTTTATCCTTCTCTTCTTGATCATGTGTTTAAGTTAAAGAAAGATCTTTATGGACTCAAATAATCCCCTCGTTCTTGGTATGAGCATGTTGCTACTTTTCTCATGTCCAATGGATTTAATCAAGGGGAGTATACCTAACAATGTTTGTCAAATGATCCTCAAGTCTATGTTGATGACTTTGTTTTTAGGTGTACATCTCCTCAAGAGGATGAAATTTTTGCTAACACAATGAAATTTGAATTTCAAATGTCTATGGTGGGTGAGTTGCAGTTGTTCTTAGATTTGCAAGTTTTTCAAAAATTGGACTGCATTTTTATATCGCAAACTAAATATGCAACTAAATTAGTTAAACACTTTGGATTAACAAATGCAAAAAATAGCTAGGACTCCTATGAGCTCCTCTACTAAGTTGTATAAAGATTTATAGAGTAAAAAGGTTGAAGTAACTTTATATCATAGTATGATTGGTAGCCTTCTTTACTTAATGGCTAGTAGACTCGATATAATGTATATAGAGTGTGCGTGTGCGTGTGCTAGATACCAATGTGAAACCAAAGAATCACATTCACTTGCTAATAAATGAGTATTAGAATAAGTTAGTGGCACTTTGAACTTTGGCATAATCTACACTTTTGCCATTAATTAAAAAATAACTGGGTATACAGATGCCGATTGGGCTAGTTGTGCCGATGATAGTAAAAGAACCTTCGGTAGATGTTTTTACTTAGGGAACAACCTTGTCTCGTGGTCATCTAAAAACAAAAATTGCATGTCTCTTTCTTCTATCGAAGCCGAGGATATAGCTACAGATAGCTATTGTACTCAACTTTTGGGGATTAAAAAATGCTAAATGACTATGGTACAATTGAACCCACTGCTCTTATTCTATGCAATAATCAAAGCGGTATTAGTATTTATAATAATCCGGTGTTTCACTCATGCACAAAGCATATTAAAATGCGTGAACACTTTATTAGGGAAGTAGTTGATAGAAAGTAAATTTGCCTTGAATATCTTAACACTAAAGACCAATTGTTTGATTTATTTACTAAACCTTTGGACGATCATAGATTGGAAATTTTGAGAATGTTTATTGCTGTGTTCGTTTCCAACTTAATTTTCTTTAGTTTCTTCCCTTTGTACATTTCAATTTCATCTTCAATATCCATATACATTTAAGAGGTTTATTACCTAGTGGGAGATCCACTAATTCCCAAGTATGGTTTTAAATGATGTATTCAATTTCACTATTGATCGCCTCTTTCTAAAAAGGATTTTATTGAGTTGAAATCGCTTCTTCGAAGCTACTAGGATGACTTTCTAACATATAAGTTAGAATTTTTATATCAAACGACTTTGAAGTCTTTTTCCTTTTACTGTGTTTATGTTTGAAGTCATCATCTTCACGAATAAATTTATTATTTCATTTTTTTTAATAACTACATCAAGCTGTGTTAGAAATTCTTTTAAGGCAACACGAATCATGTGGATTATTATGAAGAAATATATCTCTAAGAAATAAGCCTTTCTAGATTCATAACAGAACTTACATGTGAAATTCTCTCTCTTATTTGGATCAATTTTGAGAAATTTATTTTATTTTAATATGTGCATTTAAATATGTATTGTTATCTATCATTATTTTTTATGGGTTAATGTTTGTTAATTTAACTGTTTTAGATTCATTAGCTTTTGTATTATTTTTTGACTTAAATATTTTTTATATTATCATTTATGAGTCTTAATGTATCTCTAGATTTTTTAAATAATATTTTGTTTTTTTATATATTTTTTTGTTTTTAAATGGGGTAAGAATTCATTTAATTACACATTAGTTGGTTTAGTTAACATTCTTTTCCTCTACATTAAAGCGTCAGCGTTTTATTTCTAAGAGTGTCGATCCATGTTAGGGTTGTCTAGCCAAAGCGACATGGTCATTGGTTATGGTTGTTGACTGGCACCTGGGTTCATTTGGTCTCTGTGTTTCTTAGATTTTAAATGATTTTTGTTCCCTGCGTTATTACCTGTTTAATCTTCATATTCACGCATCTTATGACGCATGTGTCCCTAGTTTTGTAAACCCGTTTTTGCCCCTCAATGGTTCTGGCATTTGCCTTGTTTACCCTTATGGATTGTTTATTTATTTATGGCCCATGCTACTGATTTGTGACTATAAATAGACTGTCTGGGTTGTATTGTTGGGGGGGATTTTTTTGGGTAAACGTATGCCGAAACGCTGCCAAAATGTCTAACTTCCTTTCTCTCTCTAGCATTCGAACTCTTTGAGATTTTTTTACCTCTATATATCATCATACTTTCATACATTCAATTGAGAGGTTTGTGTATTTATAGTATCTGGTTTGGAGATACGAAGGGTCTGTTGGAATCTATTATACGTGGCCGATACCTGTGTGTATTTCTCTTCAAACATTGGTTTGATTTTTCGAAGAGAGTGGGGTGGTTAGGGTGCTTACTTGGTTTCCTTCATTCAAGGAGTCTAAATACCCTATCTATTTGGCTTATTTATAAAACTCTTCTCACTCTCATATATATATATATATATATATATATATATATATATGCATATACGTATTTACCTGTTATATATATGTACTTATAATATTTACATATTAATATATTTTGGTTCTTCAAATCAGTTGTTATTTTTATACCTATTATGTTGGTTGTTTAAATTCGTTAAAATAGAGTGATTTTTTTAAAACTGAAATTTTTTTGTCCCTCAGTTTAGCCCTGGATATATATACTGATTGTGTTGGTTGTTCTGATTCGGTTATTTACATACCTGTTTTGCTAATTGTTTGTTGAAAACAAATTTGAATTTTTTTTTAAAATTTTATCTATATTTTGGTTGTGTGTTTTCCAGTACAAAGTTTATTTTAAAATATTTTAGATCTCGTTGGATTTCCTTACACCTATTTAATTCACTCTTATTGAAAAATGGTTAAGGTGTGTTTTCGATAAGTTGTGTAAAACATATTTTATATAATTTCCTATCCCAATTTATACATGGTTTCTTACACTTAACTAATTTTAATTTGGTATAATCTTTACTCTTGATTTTAAACTTGTTAAAGAGGGCCGTGCATGTGTCCCGTGACTTAGCTATTTATAATCCTTTGATGTCTTGATTAACCGAAAACACTCAATATTATTTTTATTTGTTGTTGTGAGCATCTTCATTGATTCACTAGTGTTGTGTGTGGAGTTGCGTGAGTTTCGAGTTCTGACTACCTTGGTTGTTTAGTAGATTCTGTTGTGGGGTTGATTGGTTTTTGTCTTATTGTACTTATTGTATTGACAAAACTATCTCATTTACACTTATATTGTTGTAATATGTACTTAAACATTGGTATTAGTGGACTTGGGTGTGTGAGTTGTCCTGGTACTAAAGGACACAGAGTTTTCCACTTGTTGGTTTCCTCAAGAACAAATATTGTGTTTCATTCCGCTTTTCCTCATCCCATTCTAATTTATTTTTATTTCGTCAACATCATCACAAATCGTTTTATTTTTATTTTTGTGTGCGTGTGTATTACAGTTTCAATCAAAATTTTAAAACAGATTTGTAAAATAGTTAAAGTAGTTTTATTTAGTAACTAAAACACATTAGGATGAATAATTTATTACAACATGTATATCAATAATCTTTGATTTATGAAGAAGAAATTGATATGAAAAACTATAAATTGCATAACCAATGGAGGTAGAATCAATAATTTTTTACCACATTTTAATCTATTTCGGGTTAAGAACCAATACACTTGCAAGACACTCCCACACTTTGAGATATTTGTAGGAATGTTTTTTACCTTTCCATAATTCATATGGCGTCTTACATTTTTTTCTTATAAGACATTTTATTAAGAAGTTATTTCGAAAAAACAAAGCGTTCCCCCTAAATTTGATTAAGAAGGTAGTTTGATGAATAATTCCATGTTTCAAATAAAATTGTTCAGAGGGGTAATCATATCCACCACATCTATTGCTTTGAACCACTTTAATAGTTTTTTTCTAAGTCGATTCTTTACCTTAGTTTTGTAAGGTTCGAAGACATTTACATCCTTATCCTTACTTCGAATCAAGTAAATATAACAATATCTTGTGCAATCATCAATAAAAGTAATAAATTCCTTTTTTCCACCTCTTATTTCAACAAATTTGAAATCACATGTATCACTATTAATTAACTCAAGAGGATTCAAACTTATTTTAGTAGAATGAAAAGGTGTTGTTTAGTTAACTTGATTCTACACATGTTTTCACACTTGTGATTTGAGTCAACACTAAATTTAGGTATTAAGTTAAAATTAATTAATATATGAATAGTACTTTAATTCGCATGACCTAATCTACCATGCAATGTATTGCAAAACTAAAGAAAATAAGCTGAAGATATTTATTATTATTATAAATAGGCGTCACAGTCATTACATTGTGTTTGAAAATCCCATCGCTCAAGTATCATTTCCTCGCATAGATACAACTTTTAGTAATCCCTTCTTGCTAAGAAAGGATCTAGAGACCAAGTTCTTTCTTATATAGGGGACAATAAGTATGTCATTGAGAGTATGCTCATTTCCCAAAGTCACCATGAGTATAACTTTTCTTTTCCTTTCAGCCTTCAAAGTAGAAGAATTTCCCATGAAAAGCTTCTCATCATGATTAGAGTGTTTGTAGGAAGTAATCATATTCTTGTCAGAGTATATGAGATGAGTGGCCCTTCTTTACACCCACCATTGTTTAGTATTTACCACCATATTGACTTCATATCCCATGGTTGAAAGACTCAAATCAATGACATAGTCAAAAAGGTTTTTAGTGACGTTAGCTTGCATGGGCTTATGTTTCTTATTCCCTTGATTTGTAAATATAGTAATATTTTGCATAAAGTCCTAGCTTGTCATACATAAAAATTTTCCTTCAAACTTCTTACAATTCCCACCTATTGGTCCTTTGAAATTTCCATATTAGTTCACACACTTTCTTTTATTGGTCTTTCTATTTTTCCCTTGTTCCACAACATATGTTTTGGATGCCACAGGATTTCTAATTTTCTTCTCGAATGCATGATTGTCCTCTCCAATCCTTAATCGTGCATCCATTCGTTAAATACCAATTCTTTTCGTCTGTGTTTCAAATAGTTTTTTATATCATTCCAAGATGGTGGAAACTTTTCAATCATTGAAGCCACTTAGAATGATTCACTCAATTCCATTTTTTAAGAAAATATTTCATGAAAAATTAATTGGAGCTGTTGGACTTAATTCTTAACAGTTTTTTAATCAACAATTTTAAAATCCAAAAATCTACAAACAATGAATTTCTTCATTCTAGCATCTTTCGTTTTGTATTTTTTGTGCAGAAAATTCCATAACTCGTAAGTCATTTTAATATGGCTATACACATTATACAGTGTGCTCTCTAGATTGTTGAGGGTACAATTCATGCATGGGAAATCATAAGGCTTCCATGCATCGGTAGAAATAATTGTTTGTTGGTCCGTCTCACATTATTTCAATGTTGGTGCATCTTTACGAAAGAATTTAGACAAGTTCAGTGTTGGCAAATAAAAGAAGCATTTGGTGTCGCCAAAGTTAAAAATCAACATTTTTGAACTTTTTAGGCTTTTCACCATGTCAAACATTTATTGATACAATTGCAATGGCCAAAGTATAAGTAGATGTCATTTATGTTATAAACATATATAATTACATAAATGGGACATGATATATAAGTAGAAATCATATATAAATATAATAATACAGATCTTATTTTGTAAAAATTTGTAAATAACATTGAGTTTAATGTCAACAATTGACATGCAATAACACTAAATTGTATTTCTGAATGAACATAACATATTCTATACCATAGAATTAATGTGCATTGTATAAAAAATATGAATAAATATGCAATGACATTAACTTAGTTTTTCGAACTCACGTAAAATACATTAAAGTATCAAATTATCAAGAAATGTATATAAACAAATTTTACAAACACTTAAAGGTATAAAAAAAAGTTCTAGTGCATAGAAAATAATTTTCGTAACACACAAATTGTTATGAAAACGTTTTTGTAATTAATGAACGCAAAAAATCGTTCTGGAATTAGATAACAGTAAAAAATCTCATCTTAAGACTGTTATCCAAAATGATTTTCTAATCAAGTTCAATATATATAAACATAAATATGTGTATGGATAATAATCTGAAAGGATACAAACAAACTTACAATGACAGTATGAAAAAATACAAACGATTGAAGAAAATGTTTAACACTTTGTCTTTAAGACGAGATTTGCCCCGCAATGGTGCTCTATGAACTCAATGTCAATCATATTCGAGGATAGAACAATCATAACTTGCAATAGTAGAACTCCAAATTGCAAGTTACCGACGAACTAACAATAGAAGAAATTATCTTCTTATGGACATGAAAATGGGATTCATTAAAGAAAAAATGTATGAAAAATGAACCCAAATGGCCTATTTATAATTAGATCACAGTCTAGAGACAGCTAAAGACTATCAAAACTCAAAAACTGAAATTAAACTTGGCTAGAAAAATATACACACCAAAAAATTAGACTCAAAATTAATTAAATGGACCAAAAAGTTAATACTTTGGTACCCCTGCCATGTCATGCAGAACCGGGTTGGGCGACGGTGGTGCGCGAGTGTGGACTTGTTAGTTACGCTTTAAAGAATTGGGATCTCCCAAGGGGAACAAGGTTCTCTATGAACTCAACATCACACTTTCATTAAGATGAGATTTTCTCTGCAGTGGTGCTCTATGGACATAATGCCAATCGTGTTCCAGTTACACCAATCATGACATGAAATAATAGCACTTTAAATTGCAAATTACTAACAAACTAATAATGGAAGAAACTCTCTTTTTATGGATGTTATCATAAAAGGATGGTGTGTAAATCAAGGCCTTAGATTAAGTACACTAATATTATACTATAACAGAAAAAAAAAGGTGTATGTCCAAGTTATACCAATCTAGAGCCCAAATTATAGAGAAAAAATGAGAGAAGACTAGGGAAATTGAGTTAACGGGGTTTAGCTAAAAATGGTGCCTACCTCCACAAGTGTAGTTATGATTGCACTAGTTTTAGTGGAAAAAATTCGTGGATGGAGAATGGTTACAAGTTCTCCTATTCACTATATTTTAGCAGGATAACAGTAGGAAAACATTTCTCCATCTCCCTCATAAGGGATTTTGTGCCTTATTTATATGTGCGGATACTGGAGATAAAAAGAACGTAGATCGATAGATGTCATGCCTTTATAGGTGAGGTAGGTACGTATTTACATGCATTGAGGAGAGGATAAATAAGACCCATGTTATCTACCAATAGTGGAGGAATATAAAAATGTATGTCTCACGCACATGTCTGATTAGTGTTGCTGACATCATCTTATCCACTGGCTCATGCTGACCATAACAATGTTAAGTAATAGTACTCAAACACTCAAGGACATAACTAGGCCTAACACCTTCATATCCAAGTCGACTTCCTTATATGTAGACGAGTAGATGCTTGGTTAGGCCGACGATATTATCTACCCTTAATGGAGACACATCACCTTTTGAGGGTCTAATAAGATGTTCCACATTTAGGGTATAACAAAATCCCCCAAGACTTCATTCATGATCAGAGTGAGTAGTAGGTCCTCTGGAGTATTCGATCTTTGTATCAGTTCATAAAGTGAACTGAATGGATGGAGTATTCAAAAGTACGATGAGGTCATTTTTAAATTTTGCTCGGCGCACGCCAAGCAAATACACTTGTAACATTTTGGTTTTGGCAGTTGAATGATGCATGTCAAGTGACTTGGACCTATGCTCGAGGTAATCATCACACGAGTTTTAAAAAATGCGCATTTTTATTTTTTGTACCTACAAAGTCGTTCGCTTTTCCAAGATGACATCACATGTCATGATTAAACAAAGTCATCACCAATAAAAAAGTACTGAAAGTCACAAATAACTCCCATAAATTTTCAAATCTTCTAAGTGTTTCTACAAAGAGAAAAAGGTCATCCAGCTTCTAGAACATTTTCATCTCGGATAATTTTCCTCCATGTCTAGTGAAAGTATTCAACCCTCTTTAGTACTTGAAGGCACATAACTTCTTGACCTCTAAATATTTTAGGGTTCTCTTCTATTATATGCAAGTTGTTCTTCGACTGTTGAATCAAATAATATTTGGTATTGGTTTAGGGAGGTTTATCATTTAAGTGGCCATTGAGTAGTTTGGCCTAGGATCTTGCCATTTTTAAGGATTTTTTGAGTTACAATCTTTGTATAAGAATCCTAATTTTATCATTCCTATAGCCCCCAGATATTATAATACTCTCATTATTATGCCTTAATTCATCATGTTTTAATGAGTCACGATCCTCACGTGCATTGGTTGTTAAAGTATATTGGAGTTGGAGGTTGATTGTATAGGCTTTATTGTGAGGAGGTTTCCGAAACCCCTACAAGTTATCCTCCTTAAATACCAACATGGACACCCAAATTATACCCATACGATAATTATTTTAATGATTCTTCTTCACAATCGGCTAGAGTAACGTTCGAAGGTCTTGAATTTGAGGTACCAGAGGTAATAAACTCAATATGGCAGACGGGTGTTGAGAATTTGGTAAACAACGTGTCGATATCTATCATAGATTTGGATGCCTCCTCCTTAAGAGCCATATCTGATAGAAATGCATCGGTACAACCAATACCTTACCCTTCCCGTAACGATCAACCAACTACTGGAGTTCCAGTTGATGGGGAGAGTGCTTTAGGGGACTCTTAAAAATATTATGACCCCTCAACCACTAATGCCAGCTAGTATGGATGCAATATGTTAGAGGATGAGTTGGATGCCTATAGGGAGAAATATAATGTTCCTATTAACATATCCACTAGGACACCTATTGGTCGAATGAAATTTTCCTTCCTCCATGGGACCTTTGGGTCGGACTTCGCTTACCTCTTTAACCGGTTATTAGGTCCATTCTAAATTGGTAAGTATCATTCTTACCCAACTTCCCTATTACTTATAGGTCTATCTTTGGAGATATGATGTTCTAGAAGAACTAGTCAAGGTTTGATCTGACTGGATACATATTAAGATATGTTTATGGCCTAAAGTACAATGTTGATGCCCAAGGAGGTCACACATTCGGATGGTAAAGGTTATCCACACTGGCCAGTTTGTGGTTGTGAAGGGTGACTAGGAGTTTAGGAACCATAAGAAGGATAGGTTGTGTAATGTTCCACATGAGTGAATGGGCCGAACAGAGCATGTAACTTATTTTACTTTTTATGACATACTGCCTCTCATTAATTTGTATTGTTCTGATATCTTTTTTATCATTGTCAGTAAAGAAGGCTTCAAATCTCCTAACTACATTATAAGATCTAGTGGAGGCTTACTTCTTCCCCAAGCCTTCCACATTTGAGGATCCATATTCTATTTATATGTTCATCAATATTGGATGCCATACCCCTTCAAGTGGAGTTCCTCCAACAGAGGTAGTAGTTTCCTTTAAAGATGGGGTGTTTTTTAAGAAAAACCTAGAGACCTAAGGTGCCCGAGGTGTTGAAGTCGATACTAAAATAGTTAACACTTTTTCCTTTTTTGATCATGTTTACCTTATTTTTAGTACATTATTAACTGTTCATCCGTACAATTCCATCTTTCACCTCTTCAGACCAACCTTCTCTGTCAACATTCAAAATGGAGCCTAGATAGCTTGATCGGAATCAAATGGATCTAGCACACCGTAAGCATATGGAGGTTGAGAAGAAAAGAAAGGCTGATGACGAGGCAAGGGCCAAGAAGAAGGTGGATGCCCAAAAATGAGTTGATGATAAGGAGAAAAAGTATGAAGAAGTTTCTCCTCGACAGTTCGCTAAGGCTGAGGTTGATATGTGGCCTAAGGCAAAAGACACATGCTCCCCACTCCTTCTTTAGTAGAGGACAAGAGTCCACTTGAAAATATAAGGCCCAAAGGCGATCCAAACGTTACTAGAGTTAGACCCTCTATTGAGAGAGTGCAGATAGAGGGATGACCATCTAATTATATATTTGAAGCACATGGGTTAGCCTCGCATTACTAGGAGGCTGAAGATTTTAAATTTGACCTGGCTCACTCGATGACATTGGATAATATAAAGAAAGACCTTGATTATATCCATTAGTACATGAAAAATTCCACTGATCTTTATGGTTATCATGGTTATAACAAAGACTTTGAGTTTTTGAGGGTTGTGATAAAAACACTTTGTGGAAGTTGGCTCAGAATTGTCTTGCAGTGTTAAGTTTATTAAACTTATTTTTGTCTTATATATTCCTCATTTTCCCACTTTTTTAAACTCCCTATTTTATTGGTAGAGATCTATGGCCATAACCATTCTAAGGGTAAATGTTGTGATGAATTATGTGGCATATGAAGATCAAAGAAGTTCCATAAAATCATTGACCAATGAGAAAACTTGGCTTAAAATTAGCCTATATGAGATAGCAAATAACCTGAAGAAAACTCACATTAAGTTAGAGTAGAAAGATAAGGAGGTCGCCACTAACACGATCTCTCTTAGCCAAGCCTAGGAGGAGGTCTGCAAGTTGAAGGACTAGGCCACCATTGATGTCATCAAATTTATGTTCTTGGAGGAGTCATTTAAGAAGGCTAATAATTACCTGGTGGTGTCCAACATATCCTTGAATGTGGCTAATCGGAAGCTTGTGCAGGCTGGGGCAGCCTTGGCAAAGATTGAGGAGGCAACGATGGAGATTTACATGTCCTCGGACAATTATAATGTATATAGACTAGCCTTATTTCTTGAAAATTATGAAGAATGAAAGAAAAGGGTCATAAAACACTACACTGACATAGTTACAAAAGTCAAGAAGTAGGGGGTGATGATGAAAAAGCTACGGCCCTTGATGCCAAATAATTAGATGTGGAGGAGCCTATTTATAAACCTGATTAAACCAATAAGGTTGTCTATCTTCCTTCTAATGAGACTTCTCTTCTCCTTGCTAGAGATTCTTTAATTACTTCTTCTCTTATGACTACTCTATTCCAGGATGTTGCTACTGACAATGTCCCTCTGGAATAATCCTCTTATCTTTTATTGAATATTTTTGACTTGATTTTATTGAACATTTTAATTTTATGCCTTGTAATGAACACATGTGTTTTTGTTTGTTTGACTTTGAAAACAAACACATTTTTTGCCTTCATGTATGCATATGTTTTAAATTTACTGCTCATTTATTCTGCTCGGCCAGACTGTTTATATACTTATTTTCATGTAATCATATTGCATCGTTCTCTTAGCTATCAATTTTGATCTTACCAGAATTTCCCTGTCTTTGGATCTACCATTGGTTGTGCCAGTTTACTAGTCATATGGATAGATCTTATCGTCTTGACCAGGTGTCAACATTGCTTTATGATTAGGCATCAATTCTTGGTATTTATCCCCTTAATTTAGAGGCTTTCATCATCCTTTATGGTGTAAATTGAGTTGATTTATCTCACATTATTGATACTGACCTTCTATATGTAGTTCGTCGAGTTTCGTGTATTTCTCGTACATTTTTCAGGTATTTTACACAATTGGAGAAAAGAGAAACTCAAACTCAAGAAAGTTAAAAGTGAAGGAAAGTTAAGGGTAAAACAGTAATTCTAATCTAGGAATTCGGACAAAAAACCTAAAAGAACGTTGAAGACCTCGAGTCCATGAGCATGTAGGAAAAAACGACATCCAAATCTGAGTCCCGGGTAAAAAGTTAAGAAGATTCAAAGTTGAGAAGAAATCGAGGAGAAAAAGGAAGGGAAAAAAAGACCGAACTCAACCGATAGATATAACACTGGACCGGTCCACTGAACTTGTGATTCAAGGGAAACTGAGTGTTCTTCTAGGGACATTGTCATTGATTTCATCTCCCGCTCTACATGTAAAAACCTAATCTACTACTACACTTGCGAGGCAAGCACAATGGTAAGTCGGGTATCGTATGAGATCCACAGGGAGTGATTGAATTTTAGATCGGTAATTGTTTTAGTACTTCAGGAATAAGAGTGTAAAAGGTGATAGGGTGTTATGGTTACAAAGGAAAAGATAGAAGTTAAGTCTACACAAAAGTAAAGCGAGGATCGGGATCGCATCCTGCCACACGGATCGGCACACGGATCGGAACAACTACTAATCAAAATCCCGACTCGAAAGCTATTTAATCGAGCATTTTAATTGAGCATAAACTTCGCGCAATAAGGAATTTAACCCAAAGTTGCTTGAATAAACATTTAATAAAAAATGATCACATGTGGATTAAATTCGGATTGTCGCTATAAACACTAAAGTTGCGTGAAAAATAAATTTAAACGCATAACACTCCAAATTTAATACACGTGGTTTCAAGTAAACGCAATTTTACTCGAAATCTAGTTTTTGGAGCTCGAGGCTTGTTAATGGCGGAACACAACCCCAACCCTATTTATCTAGGGGCACAACATGGAAATAAACTAAATTACACTAATTAAACTAATTAAATCAATAAATAAATAACTAAAACTAATTAACAAGGCATTAAATTAAACTACAAAGCTAGGAATGAAGGAAAAACAACTATATTAATGGAGAGGTTGATGAATAGTTCAACTTACAAACCCAAATGGATGTCACCCCAAAGAGAAATGAAGATGAGCCCTCAAAACCCAAACCCTAACCAAAAATATCTCTTAAAACTAAGTATATCATTTATTACAACAAATATATGTTATATAGTAAGTTGGGGGAAAAGAAATAAATGAAAAGGAAGAAAGTGCTGTTAAAAATAGGGGATTGATCGATCAAACCCAAGGGTCGATCGATCGATGGTTCTGAAAAATGAACACTGTCTCCATCGATTTCTAAAATGAAGAGGGGTCGATCGATCGACCCTTTTGGTCGATCGATCGATCAAGCAGGTCTGATTGAAGACTCCCTGCTTTGGTTTCTTGAAATTCCCTTCCGCTAAAACTCCCGTAACTTCTTTGCCAGGAATCGGATTCGTGAACTATTTATGGCCACGGGAAGATCGTTCAGAGGGATAAAACTTTCGTGAAGATGTTGGGCCAGATGCCCAAACTTTGAAATGACTAAATGGCCCTTGAGCGTGCGAAATTGTATGAAACTTCACCGGAATGCGTCTGAACTTCATACTATGCATCCAAATAACTATAAAAACTCAATTAACCGCTGTAAAACATATATCTATACAAATCCAAGGTTTTATGGCTAACAAGCATAAATATAGTGATTAAAATACCCGAAGGGGATAATAATTCGTAGGTAAATGGGTGAAATACACAATATTTGCGTCATATCACACCCCCTAACTTAAACATTTCTAGTCCCTAGAAATGAAATAGGAAACAACAATAACTACAAGTAAACCAAAGATAAGAGATATTACAAAATGGGATAAATAGCTAAAGTTCACTTTTGCGGGCGAACAATTACATTTAGCGTATGCAATAGGCCGTTAAACCCTTAGGTTACCCTAGTGGACGAGTGGTGTCTCGTGAGGATTTTCAGAGATGAAATCCATAAACATCAAATGGTTTCCTCAAAATATGCCCAACCCAACATGCGACAAACTCAACAATACGAAAAAGATTTCAAACATGTTATTAGCATATCGACATAATTCAAACAAAAGTCTGTTGTTATTAAAATTATAGAATGAACCTCGTTGAATTGAAACCTTAAAAGTGGGGAGGGGAGAGCACATTCAAAGTATGATTTGGCAGAAATATAAATAAACCGGATAAATATAAAAGCATGCATATATCAATCCTCACGGGCATTACACTCATCAAATGAATTCACTATGAAAATGGAGGTAATGCACGGGACATGAGGGCATAAAGAGTAAATATAAATGGAAACTAGGTCGCGCATATGTCACAAATGAGGAACACTTTATAGGAAATAAAAAAACGTATTCTCAATGAAAGATACCACACATTAAAGGAGGCAAAATGAATTTTCACAGATTATCAAAACTAATATGACTTTTAAATTAAATTTACCCTAATCTCACGTAGGACTTTATAGGGTTGTAATGTAGGTTTGGGGTTAAGGTACGGAATGAAAGGTAAATATCTACGGATTCAAAGTGTTCGGAATAAAAACTTAGAATAATGAAAATTTTTGGGCAATTTCAAAATTGTAAAATAAGTTCCAAACAATCATTAGATATAACAATTGGAGAGAAACAAGGATTATTGAACTATATACACCATATATACAGCTTTCTCTTTCTTTTGTTTTCTTCTTTTTCTAACTTTTTCTTTTTCTTTTTTTCTTTTCTTTTTCTATTTTTTCATTTCTTTCTTTTCTTTTTTCCCTACACTTTTCTCACTCTTTTCATGCTCAAATTGCAACCACAAAGCAAGAACATCATTCAATCCCAAGAAACATTCCAAACAAAGGTATGGAAGGTAATATGTATGGTTTATAACTCCACTGTGGAGTTGGTTATAGGATTTTGGGTGATGAAACGAAAGGCTATATTAAGGCTCAAAGGGGTTGACTAGGTAAAACATATAAGGTGAGGTTAAGGCTAATATGGTTGATATAACAAACATTGCCTATGATCATTTCATAAAGTCTATGGAATTCTCGAGTCAAAAAAATATATGAAAATCATGCTCAAGTAACACATTTCAAGATATAAACTGAATTAAGGAACAATCAATAAAAGAATAGTGAGATTACCGACGAATTCGATGTTTTCAAAGAGGAAAGAATATGAAAAATGTTACTAAAGCCGTTTATTAAAAATAAACTATTTAAGTAACTTCGATCAGTTTTTTTAAGAAACTCTTTTCGTAAAAACCAAACTATTTGAACACAAGATGTGTTTAACAAATCAGTATGTACGAGATCTATTCAAGAATTGAATAACAGGTTTATAAAGTAGTTTAAAAAATTTTAAACTCAGCACAACCAAGAATGAGATGAGGAGATGTAGAAAGATTATGTTCACGATATTTTTTACGTGGTAAAACCTCACCAATTGAGGAAACATCCACGACACCCTCTACGGAGTAAATGAAAAATCCACTAAAACAAATATATGAGTTACAAACTATATAACTAACATGCAAACAACTCAGTCCTATATAAGTTTAGGAATGTACCCTCTGGTGTCCTTAAACTTCTTTGCAGTTATGATTGTACATGTAGTTCTCCCAGTTTGTTAACTTCTGATTTGTTCCAGCACTTTACGTCGATTCTTTATTCACAAGATCTTATTACCAACACTTTTCGTGTTGTAGGGTGAAAGTGTTTGTGAAAGTGCTTTCTAACACATGCATGCACACACACACACACTTATTAAGTACAAACAGTCCTAACAAATTACAATAACACTATATGCTGTGATCTTTTCGCTTTCTTTCTTCTTACAAAACTTTTCACCTTATTTGACCTTTAAATCATTCCCAGAATCCACGGATACCTTGCTAGGAAGACAGACAAGGTCTTAATCAATCTCTGAAATTAGAAAAACTTTTCGAGATTGAAACCTCCAAGTGAGATTCCAAACTAGGTCAAAGGTTTAGTTTTACAAGAACTAGAAACAGAAAACATTTATTGTTGATTTCAATGTAAGTAAACGTTTTAGAGAAAATAATCAACAATATATTTCTCAAGATGAGAAATAAAGAATGAACCTAAGTGTAATGTAACATGAGTAACTCAGATCTGAAATTTCTATGAAATCAGAAAGCAGATCTGAATAAACGTTTAAGTTGAAAGCAAGATCTAGTGAACACGAGATTACAGCAACAAAAACAAACTCAACTCAAACTCTCAAACTCTCAAGAACACTCAGAAAAGTGTTTTGGATATGGAGGTATGAAGGTGTTTGAGTTTAGTTGGAAGAGGTTTAGACGAACAGGGTTAGGGTTTCTAACTCTCTCTCTTCTCTCTGTTTTTTCTCTCTTCTCTCTCTTCACTCTCTCAATTTCTCAGAAGAAATGAAAATGGCAAAAGTCTTCGAAGTCTGAGAATAGGGGCCCTTTTATAGGGTGAGGAGAAGGTTCAAGAGGCTGGCTCAGAACCAAGGGCCTGGATTAAGTCAAGCCAAATTGACTTAGATCGTAGGGTTCTAATAAGGCGGTGATTAAACGAATCCTGATTGGTCTAAAGTGTTGTACTGGGATTCACCAAAATAACATGCAGATCATTGATAGCTAATGATCCAAGGGCTAGGAACAAGCGCTGTTTTAACTCAGTAAAGAAACACAACTTTAGCCAATCAGACGAGGACAGGTGTTGGTTAATAACAGGATCCAAACGCGCGTCTAAAGTTAATTAAAACTACACCCTCAAGTTTACTCCGCTTTCGGATTCTACCCAAGGTAACATTAAGCCAATATAATCAACAAATGATATTTACAAATTGACCACAAAACTTTTTAAAACAAATTTTAATTAAGAAAACCTTGTTTTTAAAATGTTTAAAAAATCCTAAAAAATTATTCAAATACCAATTTAGGGATTTAAACACACTCAACATATGTACACACCTTATTATGCAATATGATATGCAGTAATTGAATTCTACTGTGTGTGTGTGTTGGCAATAGGTTCTTGATCACTACAAGATAGAGAGATGAAGTAGCAAACCAACTTCTGAGGTTCTTTGGATTCTAGGGAGGACACAATTTTGTCATAAATTCCAAACTAGATGAGCACTTATACAATATAGACTCAAGTGAGTCAAAAGTATAAGGGCTTCAGAATAGTGTACACACTCATAAATGACGAAAGGTACAAAGCTTACTCGGTGTAAGTATTTACAATGCAACAAAAGATTACCGAGTTATAAAAATCTTAAACCAAATCAATACAATAAGAAAAGCGCACGTGCTCATGGAATAAAGTTTAATTCATGAAGTTAATCATAATATAGATGACTTAAGGACTAAAGTCTAATAACTTCTAAAATCAAGAACATGCATCGTTGAGTTGTCAATCGGATCAGGCAATTATTGAAATTTATCATCGGAAACAAAGGAAAAATGCCCAAAAAAGGAGAAAAAAAGAAAGAAAATATTTTTGAAATTTTTTAATTTTTAACAAAAAACATGTTTTGTAACTAAAATGTGATCAAATCCAAGCACTAGACATGAAATGGATAAATATCTCGCACCCCTAACTTAAATGTTGCATTATCCCCAATGCATCCATTAAGAACACAACATAATGATAGAAAAAGAATGATATTACCCAAAATTGGAGTGATCTCCATAACCACAAGTGAAAACTAATCTACAAAACAAGTTAGTACTAAGCAAAGAAAAAATATTTACCCAAATATTAAGTTAAAAGAAATTACGTCGTAAGTCACAATAATATAGAGGGGCTGAAGTGCAAATACTAGATAAATTGATGGTGAACATTTGATTTTATAAAAATGGAAGGTCACACACATCAAAATCCAATAAACAACCACAAACTACATCACCATTTCTCATTTCATAAGTTCAATACAAAATAACTTAATACATTACAACTAATAAAAAGAAAGAAATACAAATAAAAAGGAAAATACAAAATAATAACCGTCCCAAAAAATAAAAACAAATGACCCCATAATAGCAGCCTTGTGGTCGGAACCACTAGGATCATGGGACTCTAAAAATGTGGTGAGAGCGATGCATCCGGACCATGCTGCTGCACATATAAGTCTCTCATCATATCTTGCAGCATGTGGAACTCCTGCTGCTCTAGATGCGACGGTGCCATTTTGATGCGAGAGAAATCGAGTGTACGTGTAGGGACACTGTCATTGATTTTAGCTCCCGATCTACATTAAAAAACCAAAGATACTACTACATTTGCGAGGCAAGCACAGGGGTAAGTCGAGTATCGTATGAGATCCACAGTGAGTGATTGAATTTTTGATCGGTAATTTTTTTAGTACTTTAGGAATAAGAGTGTAAAAGGTGATATGGTGTTATGGTTACAAAGGAGAAGAGAGAAGTTAATTCTACACAAAAGTAAAGCGAGGATCGGGATCACATCCTTCCACACAGATTGAAACAACTATTAATCAGAATTTTGGCTCGAAAGCTTTTTAACCGAGTGTTGATACAAAAATTAGTCAGCTGACATGGACAAATTATATGAAGACATGTGTCATCTTACGTGGCAAATGCCTATACTCACCGAACAACTCGTAGCACCGAGCTACTCATCACCCCGAGCTACTTAGCATGTCGAGCTACTCAACGTGCAGAGAATTTGGCCAGGAAGATCAAGCGACAATTACACATTCAATGAATATCAGATTTAATGAACATTCTTATTGTACAAATGTATATGTCTATTAAATAACGACATATTGTCTATTCATACTGATAGCCCAAGACTATAAATACGTTGTAACACCCTCCATAATAGGGTAATGGATCATTGGCAATTGTGACCGAGATTAAAGCAAAAACATCTAGCAATACAAAATAGTGGACGTAGGCCATTTTCATAAGGCTGAACCACTTTAAAAATCCCTTGTCTTATTTCTTATTTCATATTTATCTGTGATTGATTAATTAGATCAAATCTAGTTTTGTACATCAACAGATTGGCGCCGTCTGTGGGAACGACTATACGTAGCATTTTCACTACAACATTCATCACAAATAGCTGAGATTCCAGAATCTAGTAACAGGAACAATGACTGAGTTCCCCCCAATCCATATTCTCCCCCAACTATTCAAGATCTCACCGACATAGTGGTCAATTTAGCCCAAGGGAAAACAGATATGCAAGATACCATATGTCAACTCATTCAAACTGTTTGTAAAGGCGCGCCTACCTAGTCAGGTCAACAAAGCATTCAGAGACCCACCCATTTGTCGTCTTTAAGAACCCAACGTATGATATTCCCAGATGTTTCTCAGTTCAGGCGCACTGATTCTCATCATAGTGAGAGGACCAATGATCCCTCATATCATCCTGGTCGAACTTCTTCTATAAGAGCTATAGATTCTAAACGAAGTGTTTCTTTAGCCCCAGAACGAACAAGCGCTCTTGAGAGGTTGAGTAGAGCCTCTCCCTTTGACCGTTTGGGCCCTAGGAGGAATGGAAATCCCCCTAGGACTGCGTCGAGAAATTATCAATGACCAAATAATCTAAGGAAAGGTTCTTCCTAGTCACGACCAACAACTCGTAATGAAATATCCTAAGAGAATAATTCAACGCGATCTATTTCTCGGGTAAATAGGTGCGAGGCTGGAAAAAACGCATGGAAGGGCTCCATTAAGAGGTTGGAAGATAGATTAGGGTAAATGGATAAGCCCAAGAACCCTCTCCAAAGAACTTTCGTCAAGGGATCACCCTTGGTACATGCAATTGTGGATTTTCCCACACCATCAAAATTTAAAGATCTTGTAGTAACGTCTAAGTACGTTGGAAAAACTGATCCCGTTCTTCACATAGAGTAGTACCAAGCTGCTGCCGATATCTATGCATTTACCGATGAGATGAGGTGCAGAGCCCTCTCAGGAACTATCACTGGGTCAGCCCAAATATGGTACAACCTTTCTCGGGGGCAGATTGCTACATTCCATCAGTTGGCAGAGTTCTTCATAGGGAACTTATGTTTCGAGGTGAAGCCAGTTAAGAGAGTGGCACACCTACTGAGTGTAAAGTAAAAAATAGGAGAGAGAACTAGGGATTACATCACTCGTTTTAACAATGAGAAACTTGAGGTAATTGACTACGAGGAGAAGATAGCCATTACAGCTTTGATGAGTGGCCTATGACCCAATAAGTTGTATTATACATTGGCCAAAGATCCCCCAAAGACCATGGTGGAACTGATGGTAAAAGCAGCTAAGATCATGAACACCGAAGAGGCCATGGCTGCGAAGAAGAATGCTGATAGAAAAGCAGAGACGAAAGCTTAAGGTAAAATTGAGAGGAATAATCAAAAGCACAATGGGGGAAGCAAGCAGCCGAAAGTCAAGGAAACTCTAGAGAAGTTGAGGAAGTATGGTAATTATACTCCCTTAAAGGTGGATATAAACTATATTCTGGAGGAGATCAAGAACAACGAGGAGCTAACTTGGCTGGAGAAAATGAGGACAACGCCAGATAAGAGGGATAAGTCTAAATATTGCGTGTTCCATCGAGATCATGACCATACGACCAAGCGTTGCATAGCTCTCCAGAATGAGATTGAAGCACTTATTCGACGAGAAAAATTGAGCAGGTTCGTTGATCGTCAGAATGATGGAAAGGCTAACGAAAGAGGAAGGCAAAGGTACAAATCTCCTTACCGAACAAAAGATGACAAGAAGAGGGACCATGAAGAAGATCCATAAGATGACCCTGACCTCCCTAAAAAGCCAAGGCAACCCGAACGTGAGGTATTTTCAATCCATTTTGGATCATTTGAATGTAATGTGATTACAGGTGGAGATGTAGGAGGTGGGGATCATACTGGTGAAAAGAAAGATTACATCCATGAGGCCCAATCTTGTTCTTATATACAACGCATAAACATAACTGAAGATGATCGCCCGAGGAAGGTGAACAAGGATAAACTGGTCATCGGTTTTTCCAAAAATGATCTGGAAAGTGTCTTATATCCTCACGATGACCCATTGGTTATCAAGATACGGATGAAGGATGTGGTGATCTTAAGAGTGTTGGTAGATAATGGCAGCTCTACAAATATCATGTTCTACCCGTGCTTTGATAATTTAAATCTGAAGTTAGCCCAGTTGGAGCCATATCATTGGCCCCTCCTCGGTTTCACTGGCGAGAAAATCTTTCCACTAGGAACGATCAAGTTGGATATGCTTATTGGTACTTGGCCTGCTTGTAGAACAGAAAAAGTACACTTTTTCGTCGTGGACAAAAACATCTAATCAGCCTACAACATAATCATGAGGAGGGTAGGCATGAAAAAGTTCGAGGCAGTGCCATCCACAGTACATCAATGCTTGAAGTTTTTGACCAATTTCGGAGTTGGAGTTGGGAAGGGCGACTAGAAAGTAGCTCGGGAATGCTACTATTCATCTACCGAATAGGAGGAGTTGGAGGAAGCCAAGAAGAAGACCACCACATACCAAGTGGAGGAGTCTGAAGAGGCAGAGATTGAGACCTTGGACCCTAAAGATGAATCCGAGCTTGTGAAGGGTCAGGTCCTGGAGACTACGTAGAACATCATTCTTGATAACGAGCGTCTAGAACGAATAACTCAAATTGGTGCCTCACTGGACCTGTCAATAAAGCAGGAGTTAGTGGTATTTTTAAGGCACAAAAAGCAAGCTTTTGCATGGAGTCATGAAGATATGCCAGGGATAGATCCAGTCTTCTTGTGCCACGAGCTAAATGCTAATAAGGAGATCAAGCCAGTGAAATAACGAAGAAGGGTATTTAGCCCAGAGAAGAACCAAGCTATCCAGGAGGAAGTTGAGAAACTACAAAAGGCCTCTTTTATTGACGATGTCAAATATCCAGATTGGTTAGCCAACGCGGTGATGGTGAGAAAGAAGAACAATAAATGGAGGATGTGCATAGATTTCACTGATCTCAACAAAGCCTGCCTAAAAGATAACTTTTCCTTGCCCCGAATTGATCAGTTGGTGGACGCTACTTCGCGGCATGAATTGTTGAGCCTCATGGACGCGTATTTCGGCTACAACCATATTAAGATGAAACCAGAAGATAGGGAGAGCACTTCTTTTTCACCGCAAAGGGTATATATTGTTATAACGTCATGCCATTTGGTCTAAAAAATGCAGGTGCAACGTACCAGGGATTGATGAACAAGGTGTTCACAAAATAAATTAGCAACAACATGGAGGTTTATATCGATGACATGCTGACGAAGAGCAAGAAAGTTACAGACCACATAGCAGACCTGAGCCAAACTTTTCATCAGCTAGAGAAATATCAGAAGAAGATAAACTCCACTAAGTGCAGTTTTGGCATACGGGAAGGCATGTTCCTCGGGTATATTGTGAATCAGCGAGGCATTGAGGCAAATCAAGAAAATATTAAAGCTTTGTTGGAACTGCGATCTCCAGCTATGAATTAGGAGGTACATAGCCTCACAGGGCGTGTCACAGCTCTCAACAGGTTTATTTCATGAGCAACGAATAATGTCTCCCATTCTTCAAGACCCTCATAAAAACTTTCGAATGGAATGATGAATGTGAAAATGCATTCCAAGAGTTGAAATTATATTTGGGAACACCTCCATTGTTGTCCAGGCCGGTGATGGGAGAAAAAATATACTTATATATGGTTGTCTCTGAGAGCGTAGTCAGTTCAACATTGATAAGTGTTGAAGATGGAGTATAAAAACTTGTGTATTATGCTAGCAAAGATTTTTGAGGAGCAGAGGTAAGATATCCTAGATTGGACAAGCTAGCCTTAGCATTGATAGAGGTAAGTAAGAGGATGAAACCTTATTTCCAGGCCCTTACCATAGTGGTATTCACTGATAGGCCACTTAGACAGGCTTTGCACAAGCCAGAAAAATCTGGAAGACTGATGTATTGGGCGATCGAGTTGGGGGAGTGGATATTGTTTATGAGCCAAGGTCCTCACTCAAAGGGCAGGCGGTAACAGATTTCATTGTAGAATTCACTTACCCATATACTGCCGACCAACAAGGGCCTAATGCAGAACAACTTGTGGATGTTAGGGAATCATTAGAGACTACCTCCGATCAGTTCCTATCAATAGATGTAACGAAGGGGACACGCACTGAGTAGCAAGAATCATCAGACAACAACCCAGTATTAGGAGATAATAAAAGGAGGTATCAAATATTCCATCAAGGAACTTTGTCAGACCAAGAGTTTGATAATGGCATCCCCATATGGAATTTGTATGTTGATGTCTCTTCGTGTGCCACAGGCAGTGAAGCCGGTATAATTCTTCACATTCCAGATGGATTGGATATATAATATGCATTGCGTAATGAAGCTGAATATGAAGCTATGATTGTAGGCCTCAGTTTGGCCAAAATAATGAATGCAGAGCAAGTTATTATGTTTAGTGATTCACATTTAATTATAAATCAGATTCTTGGCTTGTATGCAGCGAAGGGAGACTTGATGTCAAGATATCACTCCAAAGCTATGGAGATTGTGTCCACTCTTATTACGGTACAATTGATCAGAATACCGAGATTAGAAAATATGAGAGCTGACGCACTAGCTCGATTAGCCTCATCTAGTCGCACCGAGCTACGAAGAATGATTCCTATTGAGATTGTGGCGAACCGAAGCATAGATGAAGACTTAATGGTGAGATTCACCACTCGGATATGGGACCATCCTGGATGGACCCCTACAGGGCATATATTGAAGAAGGCGTTGTGCCATCTGACCAACTTGCAACGAAGAGGCTGAAGTTTAAAGTTGCTCAGTATGTTCTGAACAACAATGTTTTGTATAGAAGAGGTATCATAGTAGGTCTACAGAGATGTGTGCATCCTTCAGAAGTTAAAGATTTAATAAAAGAAATTCACGAAGGCTCTTGTGGAGCTCATATAGCAGGTCGAACTCTCCTGCAGAGGATAATAACGCAAGGATACTATTGGCTAACGATGAGAGCTGAGTGTACAGCTTATGCGAAGAAATGTGATAAGTGCCGACATTTCTCTTCCGTATGAAGAAATCCCCAAGAATTGTTAACACCCATCACTTCCCCTTGGCCATTTTCCATGTGGGGTATAGACTTAGTTGGGTCTCTGCTGACCACTAAAGGGAGATTCAAATATTTAATAGTCGCTGTTGATTATTTTGCCAAGTGGTTTGAGGCTGAGACTCTCATTGACATGCCGTATGAAAGGGCCCACCAGTTTATTTGGAAGAATATTATCTGCAGATATGGTGTACCACATGCTTTCATTAATGACCATGGTACCCAATTTGATAATGATCGAGGAGTTCGCTGCATATTGTCATCAATCCAATGTCCAGAAAATCCATTATGAACCAGAATGGACAAACGGAAGTGACAAACAAAACTCTGCTGAACGGGTTGAAGAAACGGCTGCAATATGCAAAAGGAAATTGGATTAACGAGGTACATTCTGTGTTATGGTCTTATCGCACAACACCCCAAACTGCAGCTGGGGAATCTCCCTACATGCTAGCCTTTGGAAGACAAGCAGTCATATCAGTTGAACTGGGCTCACCCACACACAAGGTGCTTAATTTTAACTCTCATGTAAGAGATTTTATAAGACATTTAGACTTGGATATGCTCGAAGAAGTAAGAGAATATGAAGCAATCAGGAACGCAGCTTTCTAGCAGTGAACTGCCATGTTCTACAACAAAAGAGTTAAGAAATGTGATCTTAAAGAGGGAGATTATGTGCTCAAGAAGGTGATTCAGAAGCATAATAAGCTACAGGCCAACTGGCATGGACCCTACCGGGTAACTACGGTTGTTCGACCTGGGACCTACAAAATAGAAACCTTAGAAGGAGAAGAATTCAAAAATGCGTGGAATGCAGAGCACCTGCGCAAATATTATCAGTAATACAGATTCACATGTACCCCTTTTCTTTCAATATGAATAAAGATGATAGTTTCTCCATATTCTTTTTGTTTATTTTTTTTCGGAGTACTCGTGTTACACACTAAACCACCAACTACGGTTGGTCGGCATATCAGTAGCCACCAACTACGGTTGGTCGGCATATCAACAACCACCAACCATGGTTGGTCGACATCAAGAAATTTAACCAACAATGTTGTCATAACAATCATACAAGACAAATCATGTTTGATTAGGGGTGACCTCAAAGGGCATCCCATACTAGGCAAAAAGATGAGTGACCTCATGGGGCATCCACTATCTAGGCACCAAGGTAACCCTGAAAAGATTACTATAACTAAGCAGGATCATGGGATGAAAATTATTCCATTGCTTAGGCACTTATGGGTGACAAGTCACTACAACTAGGAACCAAGTGGGGCAAGCTCCATTATCTAGGCAATTAAAACAAAATAGGACAAATTTTCCCTCTATAGATATATATGCATTCACAACAGACAATATGTTATAAGAAAAACATCTTAAAAACTATTCCCAAGGAAAGAAAAGTGCACAAAGATGAAATTTTTCTTTATTAAATACAGGAAAGAAAATTACAAAAGATGAAGTTTTCTTCATTCAATACAAATGTCCTATTCTATTGGCTTTTTTTCCCTCAGATTTTGGTACAGGTTCCATTCCAGCTGGAGGGTCATCTAAAGCATAAGGAGAATTAATGAAATTCATATCTCGTAGCATCCTAGAGTTGCTCGAAATTAGCCGCTCAAGCAGATGAGAAAGTCGTGATATCTCATAATCTTCATGAAGATTGTAATCGCCAAGGCACTTGGAGATCAGACATTGAGGTATAGCACGAGCTGGAATCCAACTAACATCTAAGTTGAAATGAGTTACTACTAGATCAAGAAAACTAGGTTCATACCAATCCTACAGGGAATTTCTTTTCTCAAGACGCATCACACCAAGAGCATTCAACCACCCTTGCTTATACCCCTCATTGTTTGACTGCTTCAACCTGCGGCAAGGTGCTATAAGGCTTCATTATATCCCTCCATCCAGAATTCTCGTGGCTGTTTATGGAATTGATATGTCAATATCTCAACATTTTGATGGAGCTTCTTCATAAAATTCTCTTTATTCTCCAAGGCAGAGCTTTGCTTGGAAAGTTGATCGGTAAGACTTTGGATTGTTCTAGACCTCTCAGGCTTTTTTGCCGTCAGTTGATTTTCTAAAGCTAGTTAGGTCCTCATCTCTTCAATATTAATCCAACCAGCTCTTGCTTGGCCATGGATAGAAGGCCTTGCTCTGCCACGTGTGGACGATGTAGGTCCGACTCTTTTCAAAGCCTCCAATTCTTCTCTTAAGGCAGCATTTTCAGTTTCGAAAAAAGAAAAGACCTCATCATTGATTGGGATCAGAGCTCCAGAGGAAGAAGAAGACTTTAGTTATTTCAATTCTTCTCTCAAAGCAATATTTTCCTCTTCAAGAAGTTTGGCAATGTACCTGTATTCTTCGACTTCAAGTTTCAACACACTTTCTCTCCTCTTATGGGCTGAGAGGAATTTGTCATAGCCCCGATTAGCACTCAACTATTGTTATTTTTTCTCATAACCTTCATGCAGAAGAGCAGTGGTTTCTTTGTGCTGAATTTGGAGTTCTTTGATTACTCCTTGACGATCCTCCATCATTTCATAGTACACCACGTTATTCGCCACAGCTCGGTCAAGCAAACATTTTAAGTATTGATAAGCATCAATTGCTAGTTCTGAGCCATTAGATTCGAGAATACTAACTATTTGTGTTTCAGTAAAGTCTGCATGACCATCTTTGAAGTAATCATTACATTTCTTCATCAACTCTGTATCATGAGATGACAAGAGTGCTATCATAGCAATAAACTAGCAAGGAAAACTGAAGACGAATCAACAACAGTGTAATTATGATGAGCATGTATGTTGATACCAAAATTAGTATGCTGATGTGGACGAATAATAAGAAGACACGTGTCAATCTACATGGAATAATAGTAACGAGGATGTTCATTCCCCCGACCAAGTCAGAATCACTCCGAGCAACAAGTATACTCCGAGGAACTCCAGTTCTCCGAGGAACTCCAACGCTCCGAGGAACTCCAGCGCTCCGAGGAACTCTTGGACGACGAACAACTAAGGCGGTTCGAGCTGCATCTCGACCGCAACATTGATTTCCAGATAATCAACAGTTCAACTATTCATTGAATGCTTATCATCTTGACGCACACGTTTGAAGAGCATCAAATGAATTACCCTTTCATATGTGGATCATTTAATGTAACACCCTTTCATGTACAGCCTAAGGGCTATAAAAACCTTGTATCACCCTCATTCAAAGGGACCAGAATTTCTTGTTAGAACTTGTAATCGAGAATTCCCAAACACTCAGCAATAACATAACAGTGGACGTAGGCCATTCATACAAGGCTGAACCACTTTAAAATTCTTTGTCTCATTTATTTATCTGTGATTGAATAATTAGAGTAATCTAGTTTTTTACATCAACAGATTGGCGCCGTCTGTGGGAACGATTTGTTATTATCGTTTTTCACTAAAAATCATTCATCATCAATGGCAGATAATCCGTAATCCAGCAATCGAAACGCTGGAAATGCTGGAAATTCTCCAAATCCCTCTGCACCTCCAGATCTGGTTGGGATTATGACGAATCTGGCTCAAGGACAAACCGCCATGCAAGAAACAATGAGGCAACTCCTACAGACGCTTCATGGCGGTGCACCTGCACGTTCAGGACAGCGAAGTGGTTAGAGGCAAACTTATTTACTTTCTTCACGATCCAGGCGTACTGAGTCATATCGTAATGAGGAATCTGATGACTTCTCTTATCAACCTGGGCGAACTTCGTCAATAAGGGCTACAGATACTGATCAACGTATCACTCTCTCTCCAGAAAGACCCAGTGCCTTGGAAAGACTGAGTAGGGTGTCTCCTTTCAGTCGATTAGGCCCTAGGAGGAATAGGAGTCCACCTAAGACCATGTCGAGGAGTTTTCAACGACCATCAGATTTAAGAGAAGGATCAGCGCAATCACGACCAGTTGCTCGTCAAGATAGATCTCAAGAGGCCACATCAGAACGATCAATTGCTCGAACTAATAAGCCCGAGGAAGGAAATGATGCGTGGAAGGGTTCCATTCAGCGCTTGGAGGATAGATTGGGAGAAATGGCTAAGGCGAAGAATCCCTTACAGTGAACTTTTGTTCAAGGGACACCTTTTGTCCAGGCCATTGTGGGTTTTCCTACCCCGTCAAAATTTAAAGCACCAGTAGTGACCCCCAAATATGATGGAAAGACAGATCCTATTCTTCATATAGAGCAATATTAAGCTGCCGCCGATATCTATGCTGTCCCGACGAGATGAGATGTAGAGCATTCTCAGGAACTCTTATGGTACAACAATCTTCCTCGGGGTAAGATTTCAACTTTCTTTCAGTTGGCCGAGTCGTTCATCGGCAATTTCTGTTTTGGAGCAAAGCCAGTAAAAAGAGTAGCACACTTGTTAAGTGTTAGACAAAAATCTGGTGAGAGTACTACAGATTACATAACTCGTTTCAATAACGAGAAGCTGGAGGTCATAGATTATGAAGAAAAGACAGCAATCACCGCCTTAATGAGTGGGTTATTGCCTAACAAGTTGTATTACACTTTGGCCAAAGATCCACCTACAACTATGTCAAAGTTGATGGCGAAAGCGGCCAAAATCATGAATGCCGAGGAGGCTATGGCTGCGAAGAAGAATATGGATAAAGAAACCAAGGTGGAAGACGACAAATCCAAGAAGAAAGAGCATAAGGGCAATGGCGATGACAAGCATTCCAAGAATAATAAATCATCATGGGAAGTCCTGAAGAAATTCGATAATTATACTCCTTTGAAAATGGGTATTAATCATGTCTTGGAAGAAATCAAGAATAACGAGGAAGTAAAGTGGCCAAAGAAACTGAGGTCAGACCCTGAACTGAGGAACAGGGATAAATATTGCGAGTTTCATAAGGATCACGACCATATGACCAAAAATTGCATAGCTCTTCAGAACGAGATTGAAACACTCATCCGAAGAGGGAAACTAGCAAAGTATGTTGATCGGGGAGGCGAAAGAATAAATAATGACCGAACTAGAGAAAGGTCTAGATCTCCTCGTCGAGCAGAGGAGAAAAAGAAAAGGGATCATGAAGATGATACAGAGGTTGACCCCGATCTTCCCAAGAAACCAAGGCAGCCAGAACGAGGGGTATTTTCAATACGCTTTGGATCATTTGATTGTAATGTCATTACAAGAGGAGATGCAGGAGGAGGAGACCTTACTGCAGAAAGAAAAGCTTACCTTGGTGAGGCTCAGGCTTGCTCATACATTCAACGGATAAATTTGGCTGAAGAGGATCGTCCGAGGAAGGTAAACAAAGAGAAGCTGGTCATCGGTTTTTCAAAAAACGACCTGGCAGGTGTTCTTTACCCTCATGACGACCCTTTGGTGATCAAAATGAGGATGAAAGAAGTAGTGATTTCAAGGGTGCTGGTAGACAATGGTAGTTCGGCAGACATCATGTACTATTCATGCTTTGACAGTTTAAATTTGAAATTATCTCAATTGGAACCTTATCACAGACCTCTATTGGGTTTTGCTGGCGAGAAAGTCTTTCCACTTGGGACGATCAAGTTGGATATATTTATTGGAACTTGGCCTGCTTGTCGAACAGAAAAAATACGCTTTTTTGTGATGGATAAGAATGTGCAGTCAGCTTACAACATCATCATAGGAAGAGTTGGTTTGAAGAAGTTCGAAGCAGTCCCATCTACAGTACATCAGTGCTTAAAATTCCCCACAAATTTCGGAGTAGGAGTTGTGAAAGGTGATCAGAAAGTAGCTCGGGAATGCTATTATTCGTCTGCCGAGCAAGAGGAGCTTGAAGAATCAAGGAAAAAGACTACTACCTACCAGGTGGATGAAGGTACAAAAATTGAAACACTGGATCCAAGAGATGAATCCCAACTAGTAAAAGGACAGGTGGTGGAATCTACAGAAAATGTTATTCTGGACGACGAGCACCCTGAACGAGTAACCCAGATAGGTTCATCGTTGGATGTTTCAATAAAATAGGAGTTGATAACTTTCTTGAGAGACAGAAAGAAAATTTTTGCATGGAGTCATGAAGACATGCCAGGAATAGATCCAAATTTCTTATGCCATGAACTCAATGCGAATAAGGAAATTAAGCTTGTAAAGCAGAGAAGAAGAGTATTTAGTCCCGAGAAGAATCAGGCTATACAAAAGGAGGGCGAGAAGCTCCAGAAAGCCCAATTCATTGAAGATGTGAAATATCCAGACTGGTTAGCAAATGTGGTGATGGTAAAGAAGAAAAACAATAAATGGAGAATGTGTGTTGATTTCACTGATCTCAACAAGGCCTGCCCAAAGGATCATTTCCCATTGCCCAGAATTGACCAACTAGTGGATGCTACCTCGGGACACGAGCTGCTCAGCTTCATGGATGTTTACTCTGGTTACAACCAGATCAAAATGAAACCTGAAGACAGGGAAATCACTTCTTTTATTACCCCTAGGGGAACTTATTGTTATAATGTTATGCCTTTTGGTTTGAAAAATGCAGGTGCGACATATCAACGGCTGATGAACAAGGTTTTTGCCGAACAAATCAGTTGCAATATGGAAGTCTATGTCGACGATATGCTGACAAAGAGTAAAAAAACTGCTGATCATCTAGCTGACTTAGGTCAGACCTTTGATCAACTGGATAAATATCAAATGAAGCTCAACCCGACGAAGTGCACTTTTGGAGTACGAGAAGGAATGTTCCTCGAGTACATCGTCAACCAGCGAGGCATTGAGGCAAATCCAGCAAAGATCAAAGCTCTTTTAGGGTTGCGATGCCCAACGACGAAGAAAGAAGTGCAGAGTCTTACAGGACGAGTTGCAGCGCTCAACAGATTTGTATCTCGAGCAATTGATAGATGCCTCCCATTCTTTAAAACGCTTCGAAAAACTTTCGAGTGGAATGATGAATGTGAAAAAGCCTTTCAAGACTTGAAGAAATATTTGGGAGCACCTCCATTGTTATCCAGGCCAGTAATGGGAGAGAAATTGTACTTGTACCTGGCAGTATCAGAGAATGCAGTCAGCTCGGCATTGATCAGATTGGAGAATGGAGTCCAGACGCCAATTTATTACACAAGTAAGGCTTTCCGAGGTGCAGAGATCAGGTACCCAAAGCTGGAAAAATTGGCATTGGCATTAATTGAAGCAAGTAGAAGAATGAGGCCTTATTTCCAGGCCCATACCATCGTCGTGTATACCGACATGCCATTGAGACAAGCCCTTCATAATCCAGAAAAATCAGGGAGATTGATGTATTGGGCAATAGAGCTCGGTGAATATGATAGTATGAACCCAGATCATCATTAAAAGGGCAGGCTGTAGCAGACTTTATAGCAGAATTTACATATCCTGATACCATCGAGGAACAAAAGTTGCTCACTGACCAACCTGTGGCTGTTACAGGATCAACGGACACAAGTCCAGATTAACTCCGGTTGGTAAAAGGACTTGTGGATGTAGAAAGATCATCAAATTCAAACCCAGACCAACTCCGTTTGGTAAAAGGGCGAGAAGAGATGGTTGACGAGGAGCGAAAAATACTCGGGGAAGATGAAAGGAAACAACAGATATTTCATCGAGGAACTCTGTCAGATAAGAAATTTGAAGATGAGTTACCTACATGGAGATTATATGTAGATGGGTCATCTTGCACAACAGGTTATGGGGCAGGGATTGTTTTGAAAACCCCAGACGAGATTGACATGGAATATGCCTTGCGATTCCAATTCAAAGCTTCCAATAATGAGGGTGAGTATGAAGCCTTGATAGGAGGTCTTAATTTAGAAAAGATTATGGAAGCGCAACAACTGATAGTATTCAGTAATTCTCAATTAATTGTGAATCAGACGATGGGAACATATGCAGTTAAAGGAGAATTAATGGTCAAGTATCATGCAAAGGCGATGGAGTTGTTGGCAGAATTTGATGCCATTCAGTTGATCAGAATACCAAGAATGGAGAATGCACAAGTAGACGCACTGGCCCGATTAGCATCAGCTACTCGTACTGAGCTGCGAAGAACGATACCAATTGAAGTATTAGAAGCTCGGAGCATAGATGAAGACCTGACGATGAATGTTATTACTCTTGATTTAGGACCATCTTGGATGGATCCCATCAGGGCATATATTGAGGAGGGAAAATTGCCGGAGGATAAGCTCTCAGCAAAGAAATTGAAGTTTAAAGCTGCTCAGTATGTACTAACTAATGGTGTTTTGTATAGACGAGGAATCATGGAAGGTTTACAAAGATGTGTGCATCCCTCCGAGGTGAAAGAACTGATTGAAGAGATCCATGAAGGGTCCTGTGGTGCCCATGTAGCAGGTCGGACACTTTTGCAAAGGGTGATGACACAAGGATACTACTGGCCAACGATGAGGGCTGATTGTATAGCCTATGCTAAGAGATGTGATAAATGCCAACATTTTTCCTCCATCCGACGAACTCCACAAGCATTGTTGACACCCATAACTTCCCCTTGGCCTTTTGCCATGTGGGGAATGGATTTGGTTGGACCACTGCCAACGACCCGAGGAAGATTCAAGTACCACGTCATCGCAGTGGATTATTTTACTAAGTGGGTAGAAGCTGAGCCTCTGATTGATATGACATACGAGAAGGTGTGCCAATTCGTTTGGAAGAACATCATCTGTCGATATGGTCTCCCTCATGCCTTCATCACAGACCATGGAACACAATTTGATAACGAGGAGTTTGCCGCCTATTGTCATCAGTCAAACATTTTGAAGGTTCATTCAGCACCAGGCCATCCTCAAAGCAATGGGCAGACTGAAGTGACGAACAGAACATTATTAAATG
Source organism: Sambucus nigra (assembly GCA_949130495.1). Taxonomy (NCBI): domain Eukaryota; kingdom Viridiplantae; phylum Streptophyta; class Magnoliopsida; order Dipsacales; family Adoxaceae; genus Sambucus; species Sambucus nigra. Next base: position 229,547,187 of record OX422219.1, read on the forward strand.
GTTTGAAGAAGAGCCTAAGTGAGGCTAAAGCTAATTGGATTAATGAGCTACAGTCAGTATTGTGGGCTTACCGAACAATTCCCCGAGCAGCAATTGGAGAATCACCATATATGGTGGCATTTGGAAGTGAGGCTGTAATACCTGCCGAGTTGGGTCTTCCAACACACAGAGTGCTGAATTTCAATTCCCCAGTCAGCGACCTGATGAGGAGATTAGATTTGGACATGCTCGAGGAAGTTAGAGAAGAGGCAGCCATTAGGAATGCTGCTTATCAACAACGAACAACCCTGTTCTACAACAAGAGGGTGAAAAAATGCGACTTAAAAGAAGGAGATTACGTGCTAAAGAAGGTCATTCAGAAGCACAATAAGTTGGAAGCAAACTGGCATGGACCTTACCGAGTTACTGCAGTTGTCCGACCAGGAACTTACCGAATAACAACTCTAGAAGGAGAAGAATTTAAGAATGCATGGAATGCTGAACACCTACGCAAGTATTATCAGTGATGTAAAATGTAAAGCAGTTCCATCAATATGAATAAAACGATGATATTTCGCAATCTTATCTCCTTTTATTGAAAGTTTTTCGAGGAATACTAGTGTGTTTAACACTACGCTGCTCGGTAAGCAACGCTGCTCGGCACGCAACGCTGCTCGGCATTAAAAAGAAGACGATAGTTCAAACCCACGACCAACTCCGGTTGGTAAAAGGGCGAGAACAAACTACACTCCTTTGGTTAGGAGGCGTACACTAGCGTGACCAACTAAGGTTGGTAAAAGAACTAGTGGACATGATAGTTCAAACCCACGACCAACTCCGGTTGGTAAAAGGGCGAGAACAAACTACACTCCTTTGGTTAGGAGGCGTACACTAGCGTGACCAACTAAGGTTGGTAAAAGAACTAGTGGACATGATAGTTCAGACCCACGACCAACTCCGGTTGGTAAAAGGGCGAGAACAAACTATACTCCTTTGGTTAGGAGGCGTACACTAGTGTGACCAACTAAGGTTGGTAAAAGATCTAGTGGACATGATAGTTCAGACCCACGACCAACTCCGGTTGGTAAAAGGGCGAGAACAAACTATACTCCTTTGGTTAGGAGGCGTACACTAGTGTGACCAACCAAGGTTGGTAAAAGCTCTAGTGGACATGATAGTTCAAACCCACGACCAACTCCGGTTGGTAAAAGGGCGAGAACAAAAGATTATCTCAAAATGCCAACTTATGTTGGTAGGGAAGTAAGTTTATTACATAAAAGCTCCAAACTGAACCAAGTATAGTTGGTCGGCGATAAAAACCCAATCGCTGTAGTTGGTCGACGAGGAAAAATCTTTGACCTTGGTTGGTCGGGAACATTTTATGAAAAAGACAAAATTTACCAAGTATAGCTGGTCGGGGATAAAAACCCATTAACTATAATTGGTCGACAAGCTCAACTTAACAACCATGGTTGGTTGGAAGAAATTTTAACATTTTTATACTCATTACTTTATTATTAAGTGATCGAGCAACATTACTAATACTTGTAATTTTTTATTACCAAGTTGGTCGAGGAACCACACAATATTGTTATACAAGAACAAATATAAAGTGTTTGACAAGCACAAAACAATAGCAATACAGATTTGCAAACAGAAAATGAAAGTCTTTCATTAAAATTCAAAACGAATTACAATTTACATATGTGTACTAATTATTACATTGAGATCCCTACTCTATTGGTTTCTTTCCCTCAGCTTTTGAAATAGGTTCCTCGCCAGCAGGCGGATCATTTAAAGTCTGAGGAGAGTTAATGAAGTTCAAGTCCTTCAGCATCCTAACGTTCATCACATAAGGTGTGTCCAGTAGATGCTCGGGACGAGATACCTCAATCTGAGAATGAAGATTGTAGTCACCGAGGTATTTTGCAATTAAGCTTCGAGGAATGGCACGAGCTGGGATCCATTCCATGTCCAATTTATAAGGTGGCGCAGACAAGTCTAGTAGCCCAGGAGCATGATAATCCCATAAATAATGGCCCTGCTCTAGTTTCAATACACCCAGGGCGTTCAACCATCCCTGTTTATAACCTTCATTATTGGCATTTTCAATGCGAGCATCCAAGTGATAAAGGGCCTCATTGTAGCCTGCATTCCAGAACTCACGAGGTTGTTTATGGAATTGGAAAGTTATTCTCTCTAACTGCTCATGAAGGTTCCTGGCAAAAATATCTTTATTCTTCAGAGCAGACTTGGTCGAAGCAAGTTGATCCTCCAGAGTTAGTATTTTCTTAGACATTTCAGATAAAGCCCGATCTTTTGCATTCAATTGGTACGCTTGAGTTTCCAATGTTGACAGAGTACGGGCTTCTTCAATACTACGAGGAGTTCTTGATCGACCCCGAGCAGGTGGAGTACTTCGTTCTTCGACAACATCCTGGGCAACTCTTCCTCGCCCACGAGAACCTCTTCCTCGTCCCCGAGTAGCAGCAGAAGTACCAGATCTTCTCAAGGTATCCAACTCTTGCCTTAATTTGGCATTATCAACCTCTAGAAAGGAAAATCCCTCGTCAGTCATTGGGATTACAGCTGTTGAAGAAGATGCTGCAGACTTATACTGTGCCAGCTCTTTCTGCAAATTGTTATTTTCTTGCTCTAGCAGCTCGACAATCTATCTACAAGCTTCAACTTCACCCTTTAGGGTTCTCTCCCTGACATCGTACCCAGCAAGGATCTTTTTGTGGCCTATCTCGGCAAAAAGCTGTTGATACCTCTTTTCATACCCCTCATGCAGAAGGTCAGTTGATTCTTTGTACTGAGTCTGAAGATCTTCTAGAGTATATTGAAGCTCCTCGATCATGTCATAGTAAGCCACGTTATTGGCCACAGCTCGATCAAGTAAGCCCTTCAGATATTGATAAGCTTCTACTGCCTGCTCTGAAGCATCATGACCGAGGATGTCAACAACTTCTGATACACTCAATTCTGTATAACCAGCCTTATAATATACATGGCATTGCTGCATCAACTTTGTATCATTGGCAGATAATAATTCCATTCTAGCCACAAACTAGTAAAGAATAGAAGGCAAGAGTTAATAAAAAGCAGACAGAGCATCAACAATATAGAGGAGCAAAAAGAGGTGATTTTATTACATCATCAAAAAGAGTACATCGTTCAGAATACAAAGTACAAGCAAAAGGAAAAATAAAAGAGAATACCGAACAACTTCACACCTTTTCCTTGTCTCCCAAGACTTTCTCGGGAGGCTGGGACGAGGAGCTTGGTTGCTCGGTGGGAGAAATAATCTGGTCGGATGGGGTTGGGATTTGTTCAGGAGGAGCAGGCAAAGAAGAAATCTCCTCAGTAGATGTCTGGTTGGGTTGTGTAGCAATGACTTGATCACCCACTATCAGTGAAGACTCCCCGGATGCAGCTTCATCCTTTTCTTCATCTTCAATAGCTGGAGGAGGACCAGGAAGATGTTATTGAAATAGTTCAGAGTCCTCGCTCACCTTCAATTCTTGCAAGGCAGCAACCCAACCATCTCAGAAGTATTTCAAACTCCCATACTGTACCTGAGCCATCATTGCAGCTACCCCCTATTCCATCCTTTGTCCCAACCGGTTCGAAAGGATTTTTTAACAGCCATTTTCTCTTCATTTTCTCCGAGGAGAGCTTCTCGGATAGAAGATCCTCGGTGGCTTTCAATTTGGCCTCCACCTCCTATTTCTGGCGATTTACTTCTCACAGAAGGGACAGCTCTTCCTCGGCCAATTTCAACTTATTCTCAAGCTCCCCAAAACTTGTGAGCTTCTCGGCGTATTTTTTATTCTCTATCTCCAAGTCCTTCACCTTCTTTCCCAACTGCACTTTCTCTGCCTCAGACGCAGTCAACTTCTTCTCCCATTCACCCTTATCCTCGTCGTATTTTTGACGGGATTCCTTCAGAGATTGGGCCAAACCCACAAAGTCATCCTCCACTCCAGACGAGGAACTGGAAGCCTTGAGTGCTTCTTATTTCTTCACTATGGTGTTAAAGCAACTCACCAGCTGAAAAAGAAGGTAATGATAAGTCAATACCGAGATACATGAATGATGGAAAGAAAGAAAAATTCAAGATAAGAGAAACTTACTGAAGCAATGTGACGAGTAGCTAGGGATGTCAGCATATCCCTAGACATGTTTTCTTCTATCCCTTGGACTTCAGGAATAGTCCAAGTCTTTACCGAGCTCATCGCAGAACTCGGAGTAATAATGGTGGGAACACAAGCTCCACTAGCTTGGAGTTGGGGAATGGTCTCAGTCAAAGTGACCGAGGAGGATTTCTTCAATCTCCTCAGTGGAACTTCAGCAGTTTCAACCAAAGAACTTTTGGTTGGGACCACTTCCACAGGTGCATTCTACTTGCTCAGAGCCACTGGGGGCTTCTCGGCAGCCTTCTGAGGAGCAACAGAAGGGGCACCATCTACTTTCTTTGTCCCCTTTGGGACTTCAGCCTTGTTTCTTTTTCCATCCCCGGCAGAGGAAGTCTCCTCGAAGATAGCAGGAACTCTTCTCTTGCCCATCTTCTGGCTTAGAGGAATGTGAGATTCTGGTGAAGATTCCTCAGAAGCTAGCAATGGGTCACTAATGCTGACCACTGGACGAGAAGTAAAGGATAATGTGTAGCTCCTGTACTGCAACAAATATGAAGCAGACCTGATGTGCTCGTCTGTAACTCTTCGATGCAAATTCCAGATATATTTCAGATGATTTATATTAACTTCTGATTCTTTGGGAGTTTTTCTCTTACTGTCAACTGCAAACAAAAACATATTGAAATGTCAATCATGAATTTATTCAAACATAATGAAATCATAATTTCGGAAATGAAATAAAATGAAAATAACCTATCCCATTGCCATATGGGGGGCATCTGGGACCCTCATATACTGCATCTCCAACCAAAGGGGCATATTGCCAATTTTTTATAACTACCCCATGTTCAAAATAATCCCTGTTTGCATCAGGGAGGTTGACTACTAAGGCCCTATTCAAAAACCTAGTTTTCAAATAAAAAACATTGTCTAAAACAACCCATCTATAACAGTACATAATCTCATGAATTCCTATACGAGTTCCATGAGTTTGATTTAACCTATACACCCCATTAACTATTCTCCATGTGTTGGGGGCTATTTTTGCAGGGACAACATCGAAATACTGACAGAACTCTAAACACAAAGGGTTTGGTGGAAAAGAAAATCCACATTCAGCAATAAAGAGGCTAGGGAACCAATGTCCCTCAGCCAAATCAAAATAACTTGAAGGCTCAGAAAGACTCTCCAAAGTTACCCAAGAAGGAATAGAGAAGTCAGAACGGAACTTCTCAAGAGATTCGATAATATAAACCATGGTGAATAAAAAGAAATGAAGAAGAAGGAAGAAAATCTTACAGGAAAGAGGAAATCTGTTGACAAACAAACGAAGAAAGGGATGAACGCACAGGAGAGAAAAAAGCTATAGATAACTCGAAAGCAGAAATTGAAAAGGTAGAAGATGATGGGATTACTTCTGAAGCTTAAATACTTTGCCTTGGGAAACGGCGAAAAGAATGATTACAAAAAAGAAACTAGTACGCTACTGGCGGCTAAAAGGACAAAAAGTGCACGAAGATCGAAGCGCTTATAAAAAAGCAAAAAAGGCAGATTCTGCGAATTTGGAAGGAAATTCAAATACGAAGAAAAGGCTCCTAAAACCCAGGAAGGTCATTTAATATTGCCATATACCGAGAAAGAATGTTCCATACTCCTCAAAGTTTGAAATATGAAACATTGGGGGCTTCTGTTGATACCAAAATTAGTATGCTGATGTGGATGAATAATAAGAAGACACGTGTCAATCTACATGGCATAATAGTAACGAGGATGTTCATTCCCCTGACCAAGTCAGAATCACTCCGAGCAACAAGTATACTCCGAGGAACTCCAGTTCTCCGAGGAACTCCAATGCTCCGAGGAACTCCAGCGCTCCGAGGAACTCTTGGACGACGAACAACTAAGGCGGTTCGAGCTGCATCTCGACCGCAGCATTGATTGCCAGATAATCAACAGTTCAACTATTCATTGAATGCTTATCATCTTGACGCACACGTTTGAAGAGCATTAAATGAATTACCCTTTCATATGTGGATCATTTAATGTAACACCCTTTCATGTATAGCCTAAGGGCTATAAAAACCTTGTATCACCCTCATTCAAAGGGACCGGAATTTCTTGTTAGAACTTGTAATCGAGAATTCCCAAACACTCAGCATAACATAACAGTGGACGTAGGCCATTCATACAAGGCTGAACCACTTTAAAATTCTTTGTCTCATTTATTTATCTGTGATTGAATAATTTGAGTAATCTAGTTTTTTACATCAACAATGTAAAAGAGAAAATTTAGAATAAATAACAAAGTCCTTTTTATTGATCAACGGGAGAAGCAAGTATAACCAAAGTTACAACTAAAATGGAAAAGTAGAAGAACAACATAATTAAAGAGCCAAACAACTCTGCACCTTCTCCTTATTTCCTATAACATCATCAGCTGGTTTGGATGAAGGAGTTGGTTGCTCGAAGGGCAGTTGGTGTTGCTCAGTAGAAGTTGTTGCCTGCTGAACTTGCTCGGAGGGTTGAGGAATGGTAACAATAGGTACCTTCTCTACTATGACCATAGAAGACTCATCAGATACAGCTCCATCCTCTTCTTCTTCATCAATAGTAGGAGGAGGGCCATGAGTGTGTTTCTGAAACAATTCAGAATTATCTGCAATACTCAACTCTTGCAATGCTGTGACCCATCAGTCTCTGAAGTACTTCAAACTTGCATATTCCATCTGGCAAGTAATAGTAGTTAAGGCTTTGTTCCATCATGTGTCCTAACCAGAGATAAAAGACTTCTTCACATCAGCTTTTCTCGTCACCTTCTCAGAAGAAGCATATCCCTCAGCAAGCTTCACCTTCTCCTGCAGATCTTTCTTACACCGTTCAATCTCTTCAAGCTTGCCATTAGCTTCCTCCTTGCTGGAAATGGTGACCTTTAATTTTTACTTTAGCTCTTTGGAGGAGATTACAACTTGGTCTCGAGTTGTGTCAGCTTGTCGATGAGCTGTCTCTGCAGATAGAAGTTTCTTCTCCCAAGGAGCTTTATCTCCCTCATACTTCTACTGGGAGTCCTTCAAAGATTGTGATAACCTAGCAAAAGCTTCCTCCACCCCACTGTAGAAAGTTTAAGCCTTGATAGCATCATCTTTCTCCAAGATACTTTTAAAATAAGTCAAAAACTGCAAAAGAAAAGAAGCTCGGATCAGAATATGAACAAGGTACATGGAGGTGAAATAGCAAGGATAATGATACTTACTGACACAATATGTTGGGAGGCTAAGTCAGTGACCTTCTCCCGAGAAAGGGAACCCTCAGTAACTTAATATTCAAGAATGGTCCAAGACTTGACCAAACCTTTGGCCGAGCTCGGAGAAATGAGAGCTGGAGTGTTAGCTCTCAAATAAGGATCCTCAACATCAGAAAGTTGAGCAGCAGTTTCTATAGGTCTTTCTGTAAGACCTCTCCTCAATCTCATTAAAGGATAACCTTCAATCAAAGGTGCTGCCTCTTCTTATGTAATAGCAACACCTTCAATCAAAGGTGTTGCCTCGACCTCCTTGACAGTTGGAATTATTCCCTTAGATGAAGCCATATCCATTTTCTTCGTCCCTTCAGTTGGGACATCCCCTTTGCTCTTATTTGCCCCATCAGTGCCACTTTGGTAAAGAATTCAGGCATTCTCCTCTTCCTCGTCATCAAATCAGCAATAGAGGTACCAAAATCAGAGGAAAATTTTTCTACGCTGGCTCGAGATGATAGAATTTAATTAAGATCAATTATCACAGGAGTGGCAAGAGGACGAGCAATAAAAGAGGAAGTAGTGTTTTTGTATCTCAGCAAATAAGAAGAAACTCTAACGTGCTCCCGGGCAACTGATTGATGCAAACCCCATATGAGTTTTAAATCTTTTATATTAATGCCACTCTCTTTTGGGGGCTTTCTCCTGTTATCAACTGCAAAGAGTAAAGTTAATATCAGTGACACATTTCATCAAACATAAACAAAGCTAAATCGAAAAATTAAAAACAGCTTATCCCATTGCCATAAAGTGGACATCTGGGACCTTGGTAAACATAATTTCCTTTTAATGGGGAGCGTTGCTAATTTTTCATCACAACTCCATGATCAAAATAGACCCTATTAGCATCGAGAAAATTGACTACTAAAGCTCTATTAGAAAACCTAGTTTTTAAATAAAACGTGGTATCACTGGTAACCTATTTATAACAAAACATAATCTCAGGGATCCCTAAATGAGTCCCATGACTTTGGTTTAACCTATGAACACCATTAACTACCCTCCATGTATTTGGTGCTACTCTTGCAGGAACAATATCAAAATATTGGCAAAACTCCAAACACAAGGGATTAGGCGGAAAAGAAAAGCCACATTTCGCTACAAAAAGGGAGGGAAACCAGTGTCCCTCATCCAGAGAAAATAAATCAGAAGTGCAAGGAGGTTCTGCTAGAATAACCCAAGAGGGAATAAAAAAATTAGCTCGGAACTTATCCAATGATTCAATAAGATAAACCATGGTGGCTAAAGCAAAGAAAGAAGAAAGAATAAGTTCTTACACAGGGATTGAAAATTTTGCTAAGGCGGATGACAGAAAGAACGCCAGTACAAGGATTAAATAAGAAGACAAAGAGTTTAAAAATCTTGAGGTAAAAATTAGATGACGATCTTTTTCTATCACTTTTAAATACCTTGAATCAGATGGTAGGAAAATAAATGATTACTAGAAAAGACGATTGCATTTTCGGCAGTTAAATGACGAAAAAGACGCAAATATCCAAACGTCTATCGCAGATTCAAAATATTTACAAGTTCACCATTTCACGCTCAAATGATAAGACTAAAGAGAAAATTCCTAAGTGTTGGAGATCCGTAATTAATCAAGACGTAAAAAGGTGTCCGAGCATCTTTTGGCTAAAATGTTCCACACTCTCATATCAAGACTCAACTGTAAAACATTAGGGGCTTCTATTGATATGAAAATTAGTCAGCTGACGTGGACTAATTATATGAAAACATGTGTCATCTTACGTGAAAAATGCCTATACTCACTAAACAACTCATAGCAATGAGGTACTCATCACCTCGAGCTACTTCGCGTGCCGAGCTACTCATCGTGTAGAGCATCTAGCCAGTAAGATCAAGCGAGAATTACACATTCAATGAACATCGAATTTAATGAACATTCTTATTGTACAAAATATATATATCTATTAAATAACGGCATATCGTCTATTCATACTGACAACCCCAAGACTATAAATACATTGTAACACCCTCCATAATAGGGTAATTGATCATTAACGATTGTGATCGAGATTAAAGCAAAAACATCCAGCAATACAAAACAGTGGATGTAGGCCATTTTATAAGGCTGAAGCACTTTAAAAATCTTTTGTCTTATTTCTTATTTCATATTTATCTGTGATTGATTAATTAGATCAAATCTAGTTTTTTACATCAACACCGAGCATTTTAATTAAGCATAAAACTCATGCAAGAAGGAATTCAACCCAAAGTTGCTTGAATAAACATTTAATAAAAAATGGTCACATGCGGATTAAATTCAGATTGTTGATATAAACACTAAAGTTTCCGAACAAATAAAGTTAAACGCATAACAATCCAACTTTAATACATGCGGTATCAATTAAATGCCGTTTTACACAAAATCTAGTTTTCGGAGCTCGGGCCCGTTAATGGCGGAACACAATCCCGACCCTATTTATCTAAGGGTACGACATGGAAATAAGCTAAATTACACTAATTAAGGCAATAAATTAAATGACCACAACTAACTAACAAGGCATGAAATTAAACTACAAAGCAAGGAATGAAGGAAAAACAACTATATTAATGGAGAGGATGATGAATAGTACAACTTACAAACCCAAATGGATCTCACCCAAAAGAGAAATGAATATGATCTCTCAAAACCCAAACACTAACCTAAAATATCTCTTAAAACTAAGTATATCATTTATTACAACAAATATCTCTTATATAGTAAGTTGGGGGAAAATAAAATAAGAAAAAAACGAAAAGGAAGAAAGTGTTGTAAAAAATAAGGGATCGATCAATCGAACCCAAGGGTCGATCAATCGAACCCAAGGGTCGATCGATCGATGGTTCAGAAAAATGCACATTGTCTCCATAAATTTCAAAAATGAAGAGGGGTCGATCGATCTACCATTTTGGTCGATTAATCAATCAAGCAGGTCCGATTGAAGACTCCCTTATTTGGTTTCTTGAAATTCCCTTCCGCTAAAACTCCCATAACTTCTTAATTAGGATTCGGATTCGCGCACCGTTTGTGTCCACGAGAAGCTCACTCATAGGAATAAAACTTCTGTGATGATGTTGGTCTAGATTCCCAAACTTTGAAATGACTAAATTGTCCTTGCGCGTGCGGAATTGTACGGAACTTCACCGAAATGTGTCTAAACTTCATACTAAGCATCCAAATACCTATAAAAGCTCAATTAACCCCTTCAAAAGATATATCTATACAAATTTGAGGTTTTCTGGTTAACGAGCATAAATATAGGTATTAAGATACCCGAGGGGGCTAATAACACGTAGGTTAACGGGTGAAATACGCAATATTTGCGTCTTATTAACTTGATTCACAAAATCGAACCAAAGGAAAAGCATTTGGACCGATCCCCTATTTTGTTTTATACCAGACCGATTCGCTTATAAAATAAGGAGACATCGAACTGGTTCGACTGACAGAATTATGAATTTTATTTTCTCTTTAAATGAATTTTGCATGATTCAACCACTCCAAATGACGTGATGTACGTATTTCTTTGACATACCAGACATTAGGGGGCTTATTTTTAGTTAGTTTTGAGAGGGTTTTGAAGCGAAGGAGTGTAGTATTCATATTGTTTAGGAATTTGTTCATGTTTTTGCATTAATTCAAGGCTTCTATTCATTCCAAGTAATTTCTTCTTTATTTCTTTCAATTGCTTTCATATTTGTTGTAGGTAATTCATTCTTCTTAGTTATAATCATTATTTTTATGTTTAATTTTACTTTTCACGCAATTATGACTTCATGCATCATATAATCCTTGTCTAATTTTAGTTTTGTCATGCCTAGCCAGATTTTTAAGGGTTGGGATGCATGAACCCAGCAAGGAAATAAAAGTAATTCTCAAAATTAAATAAAGGATTGAATTGTGTTGATTAGTTGTTACAACCGTCATAGGGATTTTAACCTCATTTTCCCTAGGTAACCGGGGTGTTTAAGAATGTGACGCATGTGTTAGCTATATCAACGCCACTTTATTTATATTCTTGATTATGTATGATGCGTGCTTGTACCCTCAAATATATTCAATGCTTGAAATTAATAAAGTTTGGGTTTGATTAATTATTTAATTTATGACTGGTTTTATATATAGTAAACATACTAGGGTTCGAGGGATTATAATTCAACCTATTTGTCTCATTCATATTTATTCAGTCACGGTAGTTTTCTCTTGCATATGTAGTTTAGTTATTCATTTAATTAATTTGCATTTAGTCAGTAGAGATAAAATTCTAAAAATTCATCACCTTTTCCTTTCCTTTTTCTGAGTCATCTTAGGATTAGTCATCTTGCCCATCGTCATCATTATTTCCCTGAGGATTCGACCCTGTCTTACCCGGTTTATTACTTACGCGAATGGTTTGCTCTTGAACCGTAATTAGCATGCACTAGAGACACATTTTTAGTCGCATCAGTTTACCATAGTCAAATGAATTTTACTAGGATATATCCTTGCAGTACTCTATTATGGTTGGATGTTGTCATCTATACCACTGCACTAGATTCCTAAATTTGGTTAGAATTCTTGATCTTGACATGTTCGCGGGTGTGGTCATTCATGATGGTTTAGGATAGGTCTGCTAGTAGTTTATACTTAGGATCATGTTTTTGAATCTATTCAACTCGGTCTAACTTACTAGCCACCTTATTTTTTAGCGAACCTGAGTTGTCCAGACTTAGGATCTACCAATATTTATGCTAGTTTACTAGTTGTATAAACATATCTCGTCGTCCTGACCATGTGTTAGCATTGGTTACCATATTCAAAAAAATTATTAGGATTTTTCCTTGCGGTTAGTCAGTTATGGTTGGATCTTGTCGTCCATAAGACTTCACTGAATCATGCCCTATCCTAAGATGATATTATACATGAAGTGTGGTTTTTAATTCAGAATCTTGATGTCCTCGGATTTAAGGTGTCTTTGGCCTAGGCTTCTTGCACACTTCTCATACTGATGAAATGGTCATTGAACAATGCATAAAAGCTTGATATGACAATGTATAGGGGATGAAATTTTCATTCTCATTGATCACTAAGTTAAATTACATGAGAATTAAGAGAGGTTTACATTTTATTTTATCCTCGGTCTTACCTATCATATTGACTCTACTTCTAGTACTTCCTCGGGTGCTCAGTGATCCAAGAATTCTTAAATTTATCCTCTCCTAGAGTCTCGATCCTATAAGTTCCTATTCATACGATTGAAGAAACTTTTCGTTCCATTTGGGTTGTAGCTTATTTATTTCTGAATTAACTTTTTTTTAGCATATAGTCTCCCTCCTTGAAAATTCTCGATTTTACTCTTTTATTTTAAAACCGATTAGTCCTTTGTTGGTAAGCGACTACCCATAGCGCTGCGCACTCCCTAACTTCTTATAGTAGGTCTAGATCAAGTCTTCTCATTATATATCTCCTTAGTGAGTCAAAGTTGAGCACTCGATGGTTGGGAAGGTCTATCTCAATGGGCATTACTACTTAAGTACTAAACGCTAACATGAATAGTGTCTCACTTATCTCCATTCTAGGTGTTGTTCTGTATACCCAAAGAACACTTTGTAGCTCATTGATGCAATTTTCCTTCGCATCATCTAGTCTTTTCTTTATTCCACTAAGCAAGGTTCTATTTGTTATCTTTATCTTCTCGTTGCACTGTAGGTGACCAGGTGCGAAATGTTGCTTCTAGATATTTGAGCTTATATAGTACTCTTTGAACACTTTGTTATCGAACTATGTACCATGATATGTAATGAGAGCATATGGAATTCCATTGTATTAGATGATGTTCTCATATATAAAGTGGAATACTTTTTCGTACGGCGTCTCAACTAAAGGTTCAACCTCCACCCATTTAGTGAAGTAATCCCCAACTATGACTAGATAGTTGAGCATACCCCATGTCTTCTGCAGTGGTATGTGATCGATGTCAATGCTGCATTATGACTTTTATGGATTATGGCATATTTTTGGCATATATTGCACTTTTTTACATAGTTTGCGCATTTTTTTCATAGTAGGTTATTAGTATCCTTGAGTAGCCACACTCTTCACTAATGATCTAGATGTCGAGTGGGATCCACAAGTCCCCTAATTCACTTCTTTTATAAAGTCTTTTACTTTGATAGGATGGATGCATCTCAGTAGTGATACAATGAATTCTATTATGAACAAAATTATGTCTTCCAACATGTAGCTTACTACCTTGTATCTATGTCTCCTCACCTCTTTTAGCTCTATCGAAACTGTGCTGACCTCTAAATATGCTCGGATGGGATCCATACTGAATGGACCCAACTTTAACTCCATCACAAATATGCATTCCTTATCTATACTGCGATATATTAGGACTTGTATCAGCATTGTTCTACATAATTCTGCCCTGGTGGATGATGTCAGGTGAGCAACTGCATTCGCTTGTGTGTTTAGTCCTTGGTATTCTAATCATTTGAACAACTAAGAATCTTAATAATAATGCCTTTGCCTTTTCCAAATACTTCATCTTTTATTATTATCTTGCCTTATAAATTCTATGGACTTAATTAATTATGAGTTGAGAATCGTAATGTGCCGACAGTTGCTCGTTGCATAGTGACGATGATAATCCCAGACGTGTTATGAGGGCTTCATACTCTAACTTATTATTAGAGGCCTCAAAGAGGAATCCTATGTCATAATCTACATCCCCCCGCCCCCCATTAGGCAATGTGATTATAATTCTTATCCCATTACAATTGGCACATGATGAGCCATTTATGAAAAGTTGCCAAAAAGGTGGTTCTTTTTAAAAACTTCCTTCTACTAAATTCCCATTCTTGAATAATTTCTTTATTTGTTTAGAGTAACAAACCCTTTCATCCTTATAAGCTAATAACTCTTGTCTCTTGGAGATATGATCGACGATATTTATTACCGAGGTCTCTTTTGGGGAAGTTTTTTCGATTGCTTGGATTACTAAGCTCTTTTTCGAAGAACTAGACAAGGTAGCCGAATTTAGTTCCGTAGCAACCTTCTTTTCTATTTTTGTTCTTGATATCTCTTCCATAGAAATCTTCTTGACAATTTTTATTATTGAGTTCTCTTCCATAGAAGTTTGCTCGTCAATCTTTTTTATATAACTAAATTTTACGATAAAAATTAGCCACTACTTAACCTTTTATTAATGTTCTAGGTTCATATTGAATGTCGTACTCTCCCAATTCTACTTTTCAAGACACCAGTCTTCCTGATTTATTAGGTTTATGAATAGCTTGTTGTAAAGTTAGGTTTGTATACACAAAAATAATATGTGTCTGGAAGTATGGATTCATTATTTAAGAGGGTTCCATGAGTACCAAGACTAACTTTTCTATCTTAATGTTCTAGATTTATGCACCGTGGTATGACTTGATAGTGTAGTAGAACAAATTTATCACCCCGACTTCTTATCGAACTACTGTCGAATAAACAACCAACTCTAAAACTGACAAGTACAAATAGAGTTTTTCGCCTAGGATCGACCTGGACAATAGGGGTGCAGAGGTATTTTTTTCATCTCTAGAAAATGTGTTTCACATTCATTATTCCATTCGAAGGTTTTTCTTGACGCTCTAGGCAAAAACCTATTTAGTTATTATATGCATCCTGCTAATCTCTGAATGTCCTTTTTACTCATGGGAGGCTACCATCTTGTTAACTATGAAACCTAGGAACTTTCCCTCCCTAACCCAGAAGACACATTTTGTGGGGTTTAGCTTCATTTGGTGTTTTCTGAGTTGGTCGAAAGTGTGACCGACATCACTGATGTGTTTAGAAGATTTCTTGTTCTTTTTCAACATATCATCAACGTCGACCTCCCTGGTTCAATCGATATAATCTTTGATGACCTTATTCACCAACCTTTGATATATTTATCTAACATTTTTAGCCTAAAAGGCATAATGTTGCAAAAATATTCAGCTAGGCTGGTGATGAATGGGGTTTTCTCCGGGTCTTCCAATTTCATTTTTATCTCGTTATAACCCGAATAAGCATGTATAAAGCTGAATAGCTCATGCACCATTTTGGCATCGACCAACTAGTCAATCATGGGAAAAGGATGGTGATCTTTTGGACTGGCCTTATTGAGACTAGTGAATCTATACACATACGCCAGTTGTTGTTCTTCTTCCTGATCATAACAAGATTTAAAAACCATTTCGGGTATTTCTCTTCTTTGATGAATTAAGCCTTTTGAAATTAATCCACTTCTTCCTAGATTTCCATGTTCTTCTCCTAACTGAATACACGACGTTTCTTTTTTACTAGCTCAGTATTCTTTATTGTACTGAGCTCGTGGTAGATGAATTCTTCATCTATACCTGTCATGTCTTCATGGCTCCAGGTGAACACATTCTTCATCCTTCTCAAGAACTCAGCTAGTCCTTTCTTCATAGTTAAATCCAGTAATGAGACGATCTGGGTTGTCCATTTAGAGTGTTTATCATCTAGCATCACTAGCTTTATCTCCTTAACTACCTGGACATTGATTAACTTGTCCTCATCTCGAGGATTTAGTGTCTCGATTTTATAATTGTTGGTTAGTTTATTTTGTTCCTTCTGGTCTGATGATGTGTAGTAGCACTTGTGGGTTTCCACTTGATTTCCTTTCACGATATCGACCCCATAATTTGTAATATATTTTAACCATTGGTGAACAGTTAATGGAACAACTTTAAACTTTTTCGGTCTGACCCTTTCAAATATAATGTTATTGGTTGAATAAATATTTTTACAGGGAGTAATCCTTTTTGTTCGACACGACTGAACATAACTTCCATCGCAGTAGTTCCTATGGGGAATACCTTTTCCCCTAAAAAATTGATAAGAGGCTTATGATATGTGATGATGATTTAAATAGCACCACCAGATCAAGGTGTTGGAGAGCTCAAACGGGTATAACAATGGCAACACATAAGCAATATAAATGTAGAATGAGATGACGAGAAGAGGAGAAAGTTATCAATAGAAGTTGTTCAGCCTATCTAGGCCTACGTCCATTGTGCAGGTGAGTGATATTCACTATAAAAGAAGGGCACTAATGGCCTTATGATACAATACTCACACACTCTCTCTTTGCTGTATAATTTAACAGATCTTCAACTATGATTTGTAAGATGCAATCCCCTCAATATATAGTGCTTAGGGGGTGTAGTGTACCCCCTAAGCATGCAATGAGCATGTGTAGGAAGATCCAACCAATCTCACGTGGACACCTGGCTATGCCACATGTAGATCATAATAACCAAATATTCCCTCACGCGAGGGAATGATCTAGTTATAACGGGTTGTTCACGTGTTCTAGGTCGCTTTGTACGTGCATATGCTCGGACTGACGACATTATCATCTAGAACCTCGTCCTAGCTAGGTATAAGGTCGATGACTCCGACAGGACCATTGATCCTATAACCACAAGTATAACCTCGGATGGACAGACCATCCGAGGTTAGGTAATTGAGATCATTTATGTTATCATCCTAAGCAGAGTATGAGACTAGTTCAAGTTGGACCCATAAAGTTATTGTTGATCTCGATTGCTGCCTAACCGAGCTTGGTGCTTGTGAGGCTGACCTCATCAGGGATGACCTTATTGCTGACTACTCATCCATTAGACAGTATGACGTTGTTTCTCACAGTATAAGGGTGCACTTTGGTCATATCAATCACCCCTAGCCGTTAGCCCTCTATCTGAATAAGTGGCTGAGGGGTATATATGCTCGACTGATGAATGGAGACTTATAAATATTTTATGGTATGGGGATTGTCATTGGGACACATGTCATTCTTGGAACTAGCCATCATCTGCCTTGAGGTAATGAATGATGTGGCTGCATATTTAGGGTTTCAAGGAGAAATGATGAGGCTCTTTGGACTTCGAGCGTAATCATTGCATTAATATTTAAATCCTTTTCTCTTTCTTCTTTACTTTCTTCCCCAGTTTATTTTCCCACTATTGTTTTTTTTGCAAAACCTCAAATCCTCCATATCCCACCTCCCAGCTCACCTATAAACTCAAGCTCTTCTGCCTTAAACCTTCTTCTTCCAACGTCTATTTCCACTCAGGTATTGCCCTCTACCATTTATTTCCATTTTTGGTTTTTGGTTTCTTTATTTGGATTTTTCAGTGAGTTTTATTTTTTTGGGTGAACGTTTCCACCACTATTTGGTGGTTTTAAGGTTAGCCAATGGTTTCTTGGTGACCCTTAGGCCACCTTTGTTGTTCCGAGGTTGGTTTATGTTGAGATTTCACATTTATGGGTTCTCTGGTGACACTCCGACCACCATCTTCGATGTTCTCTTTATCACTGTTCTTGGAATTCTTCATAAAAACCCTTTTGAATTCCAAACTTTGATCCTTTTACTTAGGTGTTAGGAGTTTTTTTACATGTTTGAGTATTTGTCTTTCATTACAAGTGTAGTCTCGTAACTCGACTGTTACAGCCTCTATATAGACTTGCAAAGGAGTTTCAAAATCTAAGAGGGAAGTGATTCGATAAAATCATACAGGTTAAGTTAGCTCAAGCTGAGAGCCGAAAGGCCGAGGCTTTCCCCCTCCGTCCAATTTTTCCACCTCCCTTAGCTATTATATACCCTAAGCCTATCGAGGTCTGTGACCTTATGTCTGAAGCATCTGCTGCAGACCCTATGTCAACCTCCCCGACCGAGAGTGTAGACTCATATGAGGATGCTATGGACTATTCCCCTAAATTAAATGGAGGGTCTGAGGACAAGGAAGTTTATTCTCATGCCTCGTCTTCTAAGGACACTGGTCCCTCACAACGCTCTACCTTTGTAGAAATTTCAGAGCCTAGCATAGCCTTTCCTCCCCCAATTGATGTCATTCCTCTATCAGCTTCCACATGGGATGAATTCGCAAAGAGGTTTTGTGGTGGTATACCCACTGATGCTCAGGTCGATGTTGTTGTAGATGATGATGATAAGGAGAGTGAAGTCGACACCTCTATAACTACCGAGCATGAAAGTTCTGTTACCAAGTAAGACCTTTTAGTCCTCAGACATTTGCATGGAATTCCTTCTTCATTCTTCTTGAGGAAGACTCTGAAAGATGAGAGGGATTTTGATGGTCGGGAGGGTGAGATCTGTGTCTATGAGCAAATGTTAAAGCTAGGTTTTCGCCTACCCATTCCTCTGACCATCCGAGCCATCCTTTCATACATAAATCTTTCCCCCTCAAAACTATGTCCCAATTCATGGAGGGTCATGATATGAGCTATCGTCCTATGAAAGGTTGTTCATCATACCGACCTTCTAGTTAGAGTCTTCATAGGTTTCTATACCCTCTCTTCTTCCAAAACTAGTCGTGGCGAATATCACTTCGTAGCAAGAAAGTCTAAGAAGAAACTACTCTTAGTCACTCAGACCTCAAACCAGAACTGGAAACCTCGATACTTTTTTATGTCGGGTGCCTAGGAATTTGGTCCAAATTAGGCATATGGATCCTCTGAAATGAGGACACCTCTGAGATGGGCCAAAGCCTCTTTGTTAGCTAAGGTCGACCCTGGGTTATGTCCTGACAACACCAAAGCCATCTACGACCTTCGTAACTTAGGAGAGAATGATTATCTCATCAAGTATAAGCATTTGATGACCCCTTATTACCTTTCTCACACAGGTTTAGGGGTTGGTCCTTTGGAAGAGCTCCTTAAGTTTCAAAATTTTACTACCACGTTATGTCTCATACTTTTTATTTATCTAAGTTGCTAACTTCGAGACTTCTCCTTTTACAGAGTGACCATACGGTATCTCAGATGACCTTTGGGAGATGTCGTCCCCCAATCTTTCTAAGATCATCAATAGATGTGGCGAAAAGATTGCCCCTCCCCTAGCTCAACCAAAGAAGTGCGTTAGCACATCCAAGGCCGATGCTTCTTCCAGGAAGAGGAAAGCTCCTGCATACCCTGTTTCCACTAGGCAATCAAAAGCTCAAAATACAAATCGGGGCATCCCCATCTCCACTGATGATCCTTTAGTTGCTCATCTGTCTCGGCTAAAGATCACTGAGAGAGTGATCGACCAAAATATGCAAGCCACTGATGCTATCGATGGGATCACAATTGAGGAAGACAAACGTTTTCTTTAATCTTAAGATGTTCCCTTACTGGAAGAGTTTTCCCTTCAGGGGATAGTTTAGGTACTTTAATGATTAGATTTTTTCTCAAGTGTTGTCCCTGCATTCTTTAAATCATCAATACTCATATGTCTTATCCTTTCCTGCAGGGAGTGATGTCTCTTCACCGTTTGGATGACTGGACCTTAAATAGGATACCCCTGATCTAAAAAGGGAGAGATGTTGAGAAGACAGAAGGTTCCCTCAAGGCCGACCTTGAGAACCTAAATGGGGACCTGAAGAAGGAGGCCGAACAAAATACTCATCTAAAGGAGGACTATGCCAAGTCTTTGAAGGCTAAATATGAGAGTCCTCAAGAAAAGATTAATGAAGCTGTCAAGTCCACACTAGAGGATGCTGAGGAGAGAATCAATCTTAACTACAAAACTTCTGATAAATTTATAGGTTTTGACTTTGACTATCTCGAGAAGAGTATCAGGGCAGTTGGCCAGTGGGATGCTCTTAAGCAAGGGGAGTCTAGAAGCTTATCTCTAGATGACTTCATTGGTCTTGGCTTTTCTGACCCTCGTCTAGCCCAAGCTCGGAAGAAGGTGGAGAATGATGGCGTTGTTCCCACAGAGACGATCCCTTTGGATGTTACTGAGATAGAAGACATTGCCAACCCTGAGGATGGGGTCGAAGTCACCGACACTGGACTTGATAAGATAGCCCCAACTAGTGATGGGTCGGCTCTAGTTGAAGGAAAAATTCAGCCCTGAAGGCCTCTTTTTGCTTTGTCCTTATTCTCTGAAACTAATTATAACTCTTCCTTCTACAAATTATGGTTATAGCATTTTGGTTTTTTGGATGTAAACTTTCATAACCCCATCTGTCATCAATGAAATGGAATCCCATTATGTCTTGTTTCTATTGCTTTTCCATCATGATATTTTGTTCCTCTATGATGTTCCACTTGTTCACCACAAAAACAAAACAACAATAGAGACAACCAACAAAGATATATGTTTAGGGTCTGAGATCACCAATTAAATGGTGTTTAGTATCATAATTCACCTGAAAATCTTTTAATAAAGACGTTTAATAAAATTAAACTATTTAAGTAACTCCGAACAGTTTTTTGAAGAAACTCTTTTCTTAAAAAATCAAAACTATTTGAACACAAGATGTGTTTTATAAAAGTATGTACGAGATCTATTCAAGATTTCAATAACAGGCTTAATAAAGCAGTTTAAACAAACTTTAAACTCAACACAATCAAGAATGATATGAGAAGATGTAGGAAGATTAAGAACAAGATTTTTTACGTGGTAAAACCTCACCCAACTGAGGAAACATCCACGACTCCTTCTACGGAGTAAAATAAAAATTCCACTATAAATAAATTTTAATAGTTACAAACTATATAACAAACATGCATACAACTCAGACCTATATAAGTTTAGGAATGTACCCTCTGGTGTCTTTATAACTTCTCTGCAGTTCTGATTGTTGATGTTGTTCTCCCAGTTTGTTAACTTCCAATTTGTTCAAGCTCTTTACGTCGACTCTTGTTCACAAGATCTTATTACCAACACTTTTCGTGTGGTAGGGTGAAAGTGTTTGTGGAGGTGCTCTCTAACACATGCATGCACACACACACACTTATTACGTACAAACAGTCCTAACAAATTACATATAAGACTATATGCAGTAACTTTTCTTTTTCTCTCTTCTCACAAAACTTAACCTTATTTGACCTTTATAACAATCCTAGAATCCACGGCTATCTCGCTCAAAAGACGTATCAAGATCTTAATCAATCTCTGTTTTGAAAAATTTTTGAGATTGAAAATCACCAAGTGCGATTCCAAACTAGGTCAAAGGTCTTGTTTCAAGAGAACTAGAAACATAAAACATTATTGTTGATTTCAAAGTTAAAAATCTTTTCAGAAATTAATCAACAATATATTTCTCAAGCTGAGAAATAAAAAATGCAAACTAAGTGTAATATACCATGAAGAACTCAGATCTAAAATTTCTATATACCAGAAAAATAGATCTAAGGAAATGATTAAGTTGGAAACAAGATCTAAAGAACGAAGAGGTTACAACAACAAACCAACTCTCAAATCACCTCTCAAACACTCAAACACTCAAGGTTGTGTTTGGGAAAATACAGGGGTTTGAAGGTTTGTTTTTGGTTTGAACAATTTAGAAGATTTAGGGTTAGGGTTAGGGTTAGGGTTAGGGTTAGGTTTTCTAACTCTTTCTCTCTCTTCTGGTTTCTCTCTTTCTCTCTCTTTTCTCTCTTCTCTCTCTACTCTCTTTTTTTTCTCTCAAAGGACGAAATGGCAAAAGTCTCTGAAGGCTGAGAGTAGGAGCCTTTTTATAGGAGGTTGAGAAGGTTCGAGAATGAGTACCGAAATCAAAGGTTCTGATTGAGTCAAAATGAATTGACTTTATTCCAAGGGTTCACGATAAGCGGTTATTAAAGTTCTCCTAATTGGTTCATATGGGGTTCACATGGATTAAGAAATGAGACATGCAGATCGTTGATAAAAACGATCCAAGGGAAGAAAATGATCACAGGTTTAGTCTCAGCAAAGAAACACACTTCCAACCAATCAGAAGACAACACATATTGGCATATAAGACGAGATAGAACACGCGTCTAAAGTTAATTAAAATCACACCCTGAAGTCTCTGCCGCTTTCGGATTCTACCCAAGGCAACTTTAAGGCAATAAAACCAACAATATGAAATAGCAGATTGACCCCACAAAATTTTAAAACCAAGCTTCAATTAATAAAACCTTATTTTAAAAAGTTAATAAAATCCCAAAAAAATATTTAAAAACCAATATTAGGGATTTAAACGCACTCAACATATGTACACACATTAATATGCAATATGAGATGTATATGATCCATTCTACTGTGTCTGAGTGTTGGTAATGAGGTCTAGATCACTTCAATCAATGATGAAATAATAATGCAAGCTCTGGGGTTCTTTGGATTCTAGGCTAGACATAATTTTGTCACAATTTCCAAACTAGATGAACACTTATACAATATAGACTCAAGTGAGTCAAGAGTATAAGGTGCTTCAATATCCCCCTTTGGAAATATGAGACAAAATCTCCTTTGAGTCATCTAGAACTCGTAGGGCAACAAGAATGAGGAAACCTATTCCTACAAAAATCTATCTACCTAATTCCTAGAAATCAAAAGTACATAACTAAACTATTTACAATTGAATACCCTATTACAACTGTTGAGTATAACTGTACAGAATCCTGCAATGAATCACTAAGATCAAGTTGTTTAGCATATATGAATTTCATTAGACTCAAATTTCTCCCCCATTTTGTCTCAAATGGATAAAGGGAAAAGTAAAGAGATCAAAGAGATTAATCAGCACACACCATACCAATAGATTTACGCAAAGAAATAAATCGATTGTAATCTAAAGGTTTGGTAAACATATCTGCAAGTTGCAAATCAGTAGGAAGATAATTGATTTCTAATTCCTTAGTTTCAACTAATTCGCGTATAAAGTGATGTCTTATTTTTATGTGTTTTGTTCGCGAGTGTTGAACAAGGTTTTTTAAAATATTGACCGCACTTTGATTATCACAATAGAGATGCAATTGGTTTTCTTGAATACCATGAGGACTCAGCATTTGTTTAAGCCATAGTAATTGAGCACAATAGTTGCCAGTCGCTACGTATTCAGATTCAACTGTTAAGACTGATGTGCAGTTTTGTTTCTTACTACTCCATCCTACCAAGTTATTTCCTATATAATAACATGCTCCTGATGTGCTTTTACTATCGTCAGTACACCCAGCGCAGTCAGCATCAGTGTACCCAATTATAGTGCTTGGTGTATCATTAGTGTACCAAAGTCCTAGATTCAGAGTGCCTTTTACATATTTAATGATTCGTTTAACAGAATTCAGATGGCTCTCTTTAGGTTTATTTTGATAACGAGCACATACACATACAACATACATAATATCAGGACGCGAGGCAGTAAGGTATAGTAAGGTTCCTATCATACTACGATATAGAGTAGGATCTATAGTTTTTCCAGTTTCGTCTTTAGAAAGTTTTATCGTAGTACTCATGGGTGTTTTAGCATCTTTAGCACTCACAAGGCAAAATTTCTTTACTATCTCTAAAGCATACTTAGATTGCGAATCAAATAGACCTTCTGAATTTTGTTTGACTTGAAGACCTATGAAAAATTGCAACTCCCCCATAAGAGACATTTGAAACTCCTTATGCATTATTTCAGAGAAGGATTTTACTTCTGAGGGAGAAGTTGATCCAAATATAATATCGTCAACATAAACTTGAGCAATAATGATGTGTTTGCCAAAATGTTTGACAAAAAGGGTTTGATCATTTCCACCTCTTTTGAAACCTTTATCTAAGAGGAAACTGGAAAGACGCACATACCAGGCTCTAGGAGCTTGTTTAAGGCCATACAAAGCCTTTTTAAGACGAAATACATGATTTGGATATTGAGGATCAATGAACCCTTTAGGTTTTTCTACATAGGTCTCTTCAGTCAATATTCCATTAAGGAATGCATATTTGACATCCATTTGGTAGAGTGTAAAATGCAAGTGGCAAGCTATAGCAAAGAGAAGACGAACAGATTCTAAACGAGTAACAGGAGAAAAAGTCTCGTTAAAATCAATTCCTTCAATTTGAGAGTATCCTTAAGCAACTAATCTAGCTTTGTTTCTAACGATTATCCCACTTTCATCAGACTTATTTTTAAAAATCCAACGTGTGCCAATAACCTTTTTGTGATCAGGCCGAGGTACAAGATACCAAACATCATGAATGACAAATTGAAGAAGTTCTTCATGCATAGTAGAAATCCAGTGAGAGTCATTCAATGCCGCATTTACATTCTTTGGTTCCACTAGGGAAACAAAAGATGCATAATGTGCATAATTTCTTAGTTGAGATCTTGTACGCACTGGCTCACTAGGGTTACCAACTACGTTATTTATGGGATGATCTTTAGAAACCCAGTTAGGTACTACATGTATCTCAATTGGTAATGAATCATCTATTTCAGGAAAGTCATTTTCTAAAATGTTTGTTGGCTCTTCTATAATAGTTGATTCACCAGTCTTGTTCTCTACAGTAGTGTCACTCACAATTACATTTATGGATTCCAACATGGTTTTAGTGCGAAGATTATACACTCGATAGGCTCTACTGTTAGGCGAGTATCCTAAAAATATAGCTTTATCTCCTCCGCTCTCAAATTTGGACAAGTCTTCCCTATCTTTGCATATATAACAAGTACTACCAAAGGTTCTAATGTGGCTTTTTATTATACCAAAGTTCGTAAGGGGTTTGTTTGGAATTCTTTCTAAGATAAACCCTATTTATAATGTGACATGCCGTACGAATAGATTCTACCCAAAAGTATTTAGGAAAATTCTTGGCATGTAACATAACACGTGCCATCTCTTGAAGGGTACGATTCTTTCTCTCAGCGATCCCATTTTGTTGAGGAGTCTTAGGAGCACTAAACTCATGTTTGTAACCATTATAGTCACAATACTCTATTATACTAGTGTCTTTGAATTCTTCACCTCTATCACTACGAATTCTATTTACTTGAGTGTCCTTTTCATTTTCTATTCGAAGAAGAATATTTAAGAAAGTTTGAAAAGTGTCAGACTTTTGTTTTAAAAAAGCTACCCAAGTAAATCTGGTGAAGTCATCAACCATAACTAGAATATAACTGTGTCCACATAGACTAACAATTTGGGAAGGACCCATTAGGTCCATATGGATCAGCTCCAAGGAATTAGAGGTAAGAACATCATTAACTTTCTTATGAGGTGCCTTAACAATTTTACCTTCCAAACAGGAATCACAGACAATGTTAGGAATGGGTTTGATTTTAGGAACTCCTCTAATTATTTCTTGAGAGGTCAGTCTACTAAGGTTATCGTAATTTATATGACCCATTCTGTTATGCCATATCTCGTTGTCATCCATTCTGGAAACATTATAGATTTCAGAATTGCTCATGACAGTATAACAATTGTGAGGAGTCCTGAATCCTGTAATTATGCATTCACCTTTTTCATTTAAAATTTTGCAGTTGTTCTTTGAAAAGGTAACAGTATGATCTGAGTCATAAAATTGCGAGATACTAAGTAGATTGGCCTTAAGACCTTTAACTAGAAGGACATTTTCAAGAACAAGATGTCCATCTTCTTAGAGAGTACCTTTGCCTATGATTTGAGATGATACTCCATCACCAAAAATAAATTTTCCACTAGCAAAGCTGGTTTTGTTCAAAAGTTTAGTATCATCCCTAGTCATGTGCTTAGAACATCCAGAGTCTAAATACCAACCAGATGATGTGTGTTCAGCTTTTAAAGCAGCAATAACTATGTTACACTTCATCTGAGGTAATAGATCATCTTTTCTAACCCAAGTTGCTCTAGTTTTCATTTTGCGCTTATTAGCTCTCAATTGATAAAATTTGCGAGCATTCGAATTTTATTGAAAAATGTTTTGCGCATGATTTTGAATTTTATGAAAGACATGAGCATTTGGTTTAGGAAAGTGTTTAGGAGTCCTTCTAGAGAATGTTCTTTTAGGTTTGGTCTTTCTCTTTCTATAATTAGAGTTTTTGTCTGGTTATCTAAGAAGTATATAATTATTGCGGCTCCTCTTAGAATAATTAAAGTTCTGATAGGTAGGAGGATAATAGACAGGTTTAACTAGTCTCCTAGCATAGCAACTATTAAAAGAGTAACCGTATATATCACAGTAAGAGCAATAAAGATTGCTCAAGGTTGGAGTCTCCTTAGGAAAGGCCCTAACCAAAGGTTTTGAGAAGTTTTGAGGTTGAACTCTATTCCTAGGTGTGACAGTCTTGAATGCAGACTCACTCTTCCTAATAGAGGGGCAAACGTATTTAGCCTTAGGTGAACTTTCATGTTTAGAGAAACTTGATTCCCCAACGTTAAAATTTTGATGTTTTGAATCAAACTCAGTTTTTAAAGAATGAAAGTCTGGGCAAGTTTCAATAGGTCTTTTACCTCCTGACACAAACTTGATAGTTTCGAAAGGTTTTGTTTGTGTCTTCAAATTGGGGCAGAATCCTATTCCAGTTCGATCATCATAATTGGTTTTTGATTCAGCAACAAATTCATCAAAACAGTTTGAGTTATTTTCAAATTTTGTAAATTTTTTGAAAACAGTTGCTGTCTTTTCTTTAGTTTGTTCCAATTCTAACAATGTCCCTTTGTATTTTTTCTCCAGAGTTTCATTTGTTTCAGTCAAATTTCTGAGTTTTTGATCAAACATTTTGATTTCACTTTCATGAGTCATACATTGGGTAGTATACTCTTCATCATTCAGTTTAACCATTAGGCTTAGATCTTTTTACTTCTTAGTGAGATCTTTCACAATGTTTTCTGGTCTAGTGCTTTTCTTGAGAGTTTTAGCATAGAGTGTGTGAATATCTCGGAGGTCTTCATTGTCCGAGTCACTAAGTGTAGTGTGTGAAGTGACCCCTAGGACTTCATTCTTTGGACTCACACACCTATTGACATCGTCATTATGGCTTTCCCTTTGACTCACACACCCCGAAGAACAGATAGCAATATTCTCAGTAATCAAAGCATCTAAACCAGTAACAACAATATTAGAAACATCAGAAGTAGAGTTACTAGATTCATCCTCACTAACAAACACAGGCATATCATCGTTATAGATAATCTTGGCAAAGAAAGACATGCACGGGTCAAAAACATCAGATGACTCAGGTTCCTCATTTTCAAATTCACTTAAATCATCCCATGTCTTGCAAATGTTGGCTCTAGTGTGTTTGTTTTGAGTGTTCAAGTTAACTCTACAGTCTTGTGCAATGTGTCCTAGTTTACCACATCTATAGCATTCAGTCTTCTTAAGGTCTCTGTTAGGTCTAGCGTGAGAGTCCTTGTGATTTTTGTCATGGCTTTTCTCTTGAGGTCTGTGATTAAAGGGAGTTGGATAATTGGACTTGACTTGTTTATTTGCCATGTTGTTTCTAAATTTAATGATTTTCTTAAACTGTTTTGATATCAAGGCAATCTGATTGTCCAAACTCTCTATATCGCATTCCTCATAAGAGTCATCATTGAAAGTATTAAAGTCAGGCTTAATCAATTTTGAAGAGAAGCTTAGATTAGAGCTAGTCTGTTTCCTATGGGACTGGGTCAATTGCTTCTTAAATTCTAGTTCCATTTCCACAGTTCTTAATTTACTACTGAGTAATTCAGGAGTGAGAATGATATCACACATTTCCTCAGTATCATATATTTTGTTATCAAATTTCCGTGGTAATGATATTAGAACTTTAGATACAATTTCTTATCTATCATATGTTATCCCATTAGCATGCAGTTTTGTCATAATATCATTTAGGTTCATATATAAGTCATCAAATGACTCAGTCTCAGACATAATTAAAGAGTTATACTGTTGAATGAGCATTTGAGTTTTAGCAGCTTTAACTCTAGTGTCACCTTCATGAGCAGTAACCAAAGTGTCCTAAGCTTCCTTAGAAGTGGTACAAGATGAGATTCTTTTGCGCTCATATTCATTTATGGACATAAATATGGCATTCTTTCCTTTGTTATTATTGCGAGAAACTTGTGTCTCTTCTTGTGCGAACTCACTTAATACTTTCTTAACCCTCTCATTACTTCCTTCAGTGGCTGGTTTTGTAGGGAAAATGTAACCATTTTCAACAATGTCCCAGACATCATCTCCCAGAGTTCCTTGAATGAAAGCAATCATTCTTACATTCCAGTAAGCAAAATTGGTTCCATCAAAGATAGGAGGTCTGGTCAAGTTACCAAATCTTTCATTTTTCTCGTCCATATTTGATTTTCAGAAAATAATTTCAGAAACACAGGATCTCTTTAAAAGAAGTTTTACAAAGCTATGATACCAATTGAAAATCTGTTACTAAAGCCGTTTAATAAAATTAAACTATTTAAGTAACTCCGAACAGTTTTTTGAAGAAACTTTTTTCCTAAAAAATCAAAACTATTTAAACACAAGATGTGTTTTATAAAAGTATGTATGAGATCTATTCAAGATTTGAATAACAGGTTTAATAAAGTAGTTTAAACAAACTTTAAACTCAACACAATCAAGAATGAGATGAGAAGATGTAGGAAGATTAAGAACAAGATTTTTTACGTGGTAAAACCTCACCCAACAGAGGAAACATCCACGACTCCCTCTACGGAGTAAAATAAAAATTCCACTATAAACAAATTTTAACAGTTACAAACTATATAACAAACATGCATACAACTCAGACCTATATAAGTTTGGGAATGTACCCTCTGGTGTCCTTATAACTTTTCTGCAGTTCTGATTGTTGATGTTGTTCTCCCAGTTTGTTAACTTCAAATTTGTTTAAGCTCTTTACGTCGACTCTTGTTCACAAAATCTTATTACCAACACTTTTCGTGTGGTAGGGTGAAAGTGTTAGTGGAGGTGCTCTCTAACACATGCATGCACACACACACACATATTATGTACAAACAGTCCTAATAAATTACATATAAGACTAT
This sequence comes from Sambucus nigra, assembly GCA_949130495.1. NCBI lineage: Eukaryota > Viridiplantae > Streptophyta > Magnoliopsida > Dipsacales > Adoxaceae > Sambucus > Sambucus nigra. The sequence continues at coordinate 229,576,336 of OX422219.1, forward strand.
ATGCAGTAACTTTTCTTTTTCTCTCTTCTCACAAAACTTAACCTTATTTGACCTTTATAACAATCCCAGAATCCACGGCTATCTTGCTCAGAAGACGTATCAAGATCTTAATCAATCTATGTTTCGAAATTTTTTTGAGATTGAAAATCACCAAGTGCGATTCCAAACTAGGTCAAAGTTCTTGTTTCAAGAGAACTAGAAACATAAAACATTATTGTTGATTTCAAAGTTAAAAATCTTTTCAGAAAAGAATCAACAATATATTTCTCAAGCTGAGAAATAAAAAATGCAAACTAAGTGTAATATACCATGTAGAACTCAGATCTAATATTTTATATCCTAGAAAAATAGATCTAAGAAAATGATTAAGTTGGAAACAAGATCTAAAGAACGAAGAGGTAACAACAACAAACCAACTCTCAAATCACCTCTCAAACACTCAAGATTGTGTTTGGGAAAATACAGGGGTTTGAAGGTTTATTTTTGGTTTGAACTGTTTAGACGATTTAGGGTTAGGGTTAGGGTTAGGTTTTCTAACTCTTTCTCTCTCTTCTGGTTTCTCTCCTTCTCTCTCTTTTCTCTCTTCTCTCTCTACTCTCTTTTGTTTTCTCTCAAAGGACGAAATGGCAAAAGTCTCTGAAGGCTGAGAGTAGGAGCCTTTTAATAGGAGGCTGAGAAGGTTCGAGAATGAGGACTAAAGTCAAAGGTTCAGATTGAGTCAAGATGAATTGACTTTAATCCAAGGGTTCACGATAAGCGGTGATTAAAGTTATCCTAATAGGTTTATGTGGGGTTGACATGGATTAAGAAAGGAGACATGCAGATCGTTGATAAAAACGATCCAAGGGATGAAAATGATCACAGGTTTACTCTCAGCAAAGAAACACACTTCCAACCAATCAGAAGACAACACATGTTGGCATATAAGACGAGATAGAACGCGCGTCTAAAGTTAATTAAAATCACACCCTAAAGTCTCTTCCGCTTTCGAATTCTACCCAAGGCAACTTTAAGGCAATAAAACCAATAATATGAAATAGCAGATTGACCCCACAAACTTTTAAAACCAAGCTTCAATTAATAAAACCTTATTTTAAAAAGTTAATTAAATCTCAAAAAAATATTTAAAAACCATTATTAGGGATTTAAACACACTCAAAAAATGTACACACATTAATATGCAATATGAGATGTATATGATCCAATCTACTGTGTGTGAGTGTTGGTAATGAGGTCTAGATCACTTCAATCAATGATGAAATAATAATGCAAGCTCTGGAGTTCTTTGGATTCTAGGTTAGACATAATTTTGTCACAATTTCCTAACTAGATCAACACTTATACAATATAGAGTCAAGTGAGTCAAGAGTATAAGGTTCTTCAATCTCCCCCTTTGGAAATATGAGACAAAATCTCCTTCGAGTCATCTAGAACTCGTAGGGAAACAAGAATGAGGAAACCTATTCCTACAAAAATCTATCTACCCAATTCCTAGAAATCAAAAGTACATAACTCAACTATTTACAATTGAATACCCTATTACAACTGTTGAGTATAACTGTACCGAATCCTGCAATGATTCACTAAGATCAAGCTGTTTAGCATATATGAATTTCATTAGACTCAAATTTCTCCCCCATTTTGTCTCAAATGGATAAAGGGAAAAATAAAGAGATCAAAGAGATTAATCAGCACACACCATACCAATAGATTTACGCAAAGAAATAAATCAATTGTAATCTAATGGTTTGGTAAACATATCTGCAAGTTGCAAATCAGTAGGAAGATAATTGATATCTAATTCCTTAGTTTCAACTAATTCGCGTATAAAGTGATGTCTTATTTTTATGTGTTTTGTTCGCGAGTGTTGAACATGGTTTTTAGAAATATTGATCGCACTTTGATTATCACAATAGAGATGCAATTGGTTTTCTTGAATACCATGATGACTCAGCATTTGTTTAAGCCATAGTAATTGAGCACAACAGTTGCCAGCGGCTATGTATTAAGATTCAGCTGTTAAGAGTGATGTGCAGTTTTGTTTCTTACTACTCCATCCTACCAAGTTATTACCTATATAATAACATGTTCCTGATGTGCTTTTACTATCATCAGTACACCTAACCCAGTCAGCATCAGTGTACCCAATTATAGTGCTTGGTGTATCATTAGTGTACCAAAGTCCTAGATTCAGAGTGCCTTTTACATATTTAATGATTCGTTTAACAGAATTCAGATGGCTCTCTTTAGGGTTATTTTGATAATGAGCACATACACATACAGCATACATAATATCAGGACGCGAGGCAGTAAGGTATAGTAAGGTTCCTATCATACTACGATATAGAGTAGGATCTATAGTTTTTCCAGTTTCATCTTTAGAAAGTTTTATCGTAGTACTCATGGGTGTTTTAGCATCTTTAGCACTCTCAAGGCCAAATTTCTATACTATCTCTAAAGCATACTTAGATTGCGAAACAAATAGACCTTCTGAATTTTGTTTGACTTGAAGACCTATGAAAAATTGCAACTCCCCCATAAGAGACATTTGAAACTCCTTATGCATTATTTCAGAGAAGGATTTTACTTCTGAGGGAGAAGTTATCCAAATATAATATCGTCAACATAAACTTGAGCAATAATGATGCGTTTGGCAAAATGTTTGACAAAAAGGGTTTGATCATTTCCACCTATTTTGAAACCTTTATCTAAGAGGAAACTGGAAAGACGCTCATACCAGGCTCTAGGTGCTTGTTTAAGGCCATACAAAGACTTTTTAAGACGAAATACATGATTTGGATATTGAGGATCAATGAACCCTTTAGGTTGTTCTACATAGGTCTCTTCAGTCAATATTCCATTAAGGAATGCATATTTGACATCCATTTGGTAGAGTGTAAAATGCAAGTGGCAAGCTATAACAAAGAGAAGACGAACAGATTCTAAACGAGTAACAGGAGCAAAAGTCTCGTTAAAATCAATTCCTTCAATTTGAGAGTATCCTTGAGCAACTAATCTAGCTTTATTTCTAACGATTACCCCACTTTCATCAGACTTAATTTTAAAAATCCAACGTGTGCCAATAACCTTGTTGTGATCAGGACGAGGTACAAGATACCAAACACCATGAATGACAAATTGAAGAAGTTCTTCCTGCATAGAAGAAATCCAGTGAGAGTCATTTAATGCCCCATTTACATTCTTTGGTTCCACTAGGGAAACAAAACATCCATAATGTGCATAATTTTTTAGTTGAGATCTTGTACGCACTGGATCACTAGGGTTACCAACTACGTTATTTATGGGATGATCTTTAGAAACCCAGTTAGGTACTTCAGGTATCTCAATTGGTAATGAATCATCTATTTCAGGAGAGTCATTTTCTAAAATGTTTGTAGGCTCTTCTACAATAGTTGATTCACCAGTCTTGTTCTCTACAGTAGTGTCACTCACAATTACATTTATGGATTCCATCAAAGTTTTAGTGCAAAGATTATACACTAGATAGGCTCTACTGTTAGGCGAGTATCATAAAAATATAGCTTTATCTCCCCCGCTCTCAAATTTGGACAAGTGTTCCCTATCTTTGCATATATAACAAGTACTACCAAAGGTTCTAAGGTACTTAAGATTGGGCTTTTTATTATACCAAAGTTCGTAAGGGGTTTGTTTGGAATTCTTTCTAAGATAAACCCTATTTATAATGTGACATGTCGTACGAATAGATTCTACCCAAAAGTATTTAGGCAAATTTTTGGCATGTAACATAACACGTGCCATCTCTTGAAGGGTACGATTGTTTCTCTTCGCGATCCCATTTTGTTGAGGAGTCTTAGGAGCACTAAACTCATGTTTGTAACCATTATAGTCACAATAATCTATTATACTAGTGTCTTTGAATTCTCCACTTCTATCACTACGAATTCTATTTACTTGAGTGTCATTTTCATTTTCTATTCGAAGAAGTATTTTTAAGAAAGTTTGAAAAGTGTCAAACTTTTGTTTTAAACAAGATACCCAAGTAAATCTGGTGAAGTCATCAACTATAACTAGAATATAACTGTGTCCACATAGACTAATAGTTTGGGAATGGCCCATTAGGTCCATATGGATGAGCTCCAAGGAATTAGAGGTAAGAATATCATTAACTTTCTTATGAGGTGCCTTAACAATTTTACCTTCCTGATAGGAATCACAGACAATGTTAGGAATGGGTTTGATTTTAGGAACTCCTCTAACTATTTCTTGAGAGGTCAGTCTACTAAGGTTATCGTAATTTATATGACCCATTCTGTTATGCCAAATCTCGTTGTCATCCATTCTAGCAACATTACAGATTTCAGAATTACTCATGACAGTATAACAATTGTCAGGAGTCCTGAATCCTGTAATTATGCATTCACCTTTTTCATTTAAAATTTTGCAATTGTTCTTTGAAAAGGTAACAGTATGATCTGAGTCACAAAATTGCGAGATACTAAGTAGATTGGCCTTAAGACGTTTGACTAGAAGGACATTTTCAAGAACAGGATGTCCATCTTCTTGGAGAGTACCTTTGCCTATGATTTGAGATGATACTCCATCACCAAAAATAACTTTTCCACCAGCAAAGCTGGTTCTGTTCAAAAGTTTAGTATCATCCCCAGTCATGTGCTTAGTACATCCAGAGTCTAAATACCAATCATATGATGATTGTTCAGCTTTTAAAGCAACAATAACTATGTTACACTTCATCTGAGGTAATAGATCATCTTTTCTAACCCAAATTGCTCTAGTTTTCATTTTGCGCTTATTAGCTCTCAATTGATAAAATTTGCGAGCATTCGAATTTTGTTGAAAAATGTTTTGCGCATGATTTTGAATTTTATGAAAGACATGAGCATTTGGTTTAGGAAAGTGTTTAGGAGTCCTTCTAGAGAATGTTCTTTTAGGTTTGGTCTTTCTCTTTCTATAATTAGAGTTTTTGTCTAGTTATCTAGGAAGTATATAATTGTTGCGGCTCCTCTTAGAATAATTAAAGTTCTGATAGGTAGGAGGATAATAGACAGGTTTAACTAGTCTCCTAGCATAGCAACTATTAAAAGAGTAACCGTATATATCACAGTAAGAGCAATAAAGATTGCTCAAGGTTGGAGTCTCCTTAGGAAAGGCCCTAACCAAAGGTTTTGAGAAGTTTTGAGGTTGAACTCTATTCCTAGGTGTGACAGTCTTGAATGCAGACTCACTCTTCCTAATAGAGGAGCAAACGTATTTAGCCTTAGGTGAACTTTCATGTTTAGAGAAACTTGATTCCCCAACGTTAAAATTTTGATGTTTTGAATCAAACTCAGTTTTTAAAGAATGAAAGTCTGGGCAAGTTTCAATAGGTCTTTTACCTCCTGACACAAACTTGATAGTTTCGAAAGGTTTTGTTTGTGTCTTCAAATTGGGGAAGAATCCTATTCCAGTTCGATCATCATAATTGGTTTTTGATTCAGCAACAAATTCATCAAAACAGTTTGAGTTATTTTCAAATTTTGTAAATTTTTTGAAAACAGTTGCTGTCTTTTCTTTAGTTTGTTCCAATTCTAACAATGTCCCTTTGTATTTTTTCTCCAGAGTTTCATTTGTTTCAGTCAAATTTCTGAGTTTTTGATCAAACATTTTGATTTCACTTTCATGAGTCATACATTGGGTAGTATACTCTTCAGCATTCAGTTTAACCATTAGGCTTAGATCTTTTTACTTATTAGTGAGATCTTTCACAATGTTTTCTGGTCTAGTGCTTTTCTTGAGAGTTTTAGCATAGAGTGTGTGAATATCTCGGAGGTCTTCATTGTCCGAGTCACTAAGTGTAGTGTGTGAAGTGACCCCTAGGACTTCATTCTTTGGACTCACACACCTATTGACATCGTCATTATGGCTTTCCCTTTGACTCACACACCCCGAAGAACAGATAGAAATATTCTCAGTAATCAAAGCATCTAAACCAGTAACATCAATATTCGAAACATCAGAAGTAGAGTTACTAGATTCATCCTCACTAACAAACACAGGCATATCATCGTTATAGATAATCTTGGCAAAGAAAGACATGCACGGGTAAAAAACATCAGATGACTCAGGTTCCTCATTTTCAAATTCACTTAAATCATCCCATGTCTTGAAAATGTTGGCTCTAATGTGTTTGTTTTGAGTGTTCAAGTTAAATCTATAGTCTTGTGCAATGTGTCCTAGTTTACAACATCTATAGCATTCAGTCTTCTTAAGGTCTCTGTTAGGTCTAGCGTGAAAGTCCTTGTGATTTTTGTCATGGCTTTTCTCTTGAGGTCTGTGATTAAAGGGGGTTGGATAATTGGACTTGCCTTGTTTATTTGCCATGTTGTTTCTAAATTTTATGACTTTCTTAAACTGTTTTGACATCATGGAAATCTGATTGTCCAAACTCTCTATATCGCATTCCTCATCAGAGTCATCATTGGAAGTATTAAACTCAGGCTTAATAAATTTTGAAGAGAATCTTAGATTGGAGCTAGTCTGTTTCCTATGGGACTGGGTCAATTTCTTCTTAAATTCTAGTTCCATTTCCACAGTTCGTAATTTACTACTGAGTAATTCAGGAGTGAGAATGATATCACACATTTCCTCAATAGCATATCTTTTGTTGTCAAATTTCTGTGGTAATGATATTAGAATTTTAGATATAATTTGTTGTCTATCATATGTTATCCCATTAGCATGCAGTTTTGTCACAATATCAGTCAGGTTCATATAGAAGTCATCAAATGACTCAGTCTCAGACATAATTAAAGAGTTATACTGTTGAATGAGCATTTGAGTTTTAGCAGCTTTAGCTCTAGTGTCACCTTCATGAGCAGTAACCAAAGTGTCCCAAGCATCCTTAGAAGTGGTACAAGATGAGATTCTTTTGCACTCATGTTCATTTATGGACATAAATATGGCATTCTTTCCTTTGTTATTATTGCGAGAAACTTGTTTCTCTTCTTGTGTGAACTCAATTAATACTTTTTTAACCCTCTCATTACTTCCTTCAGTGGATGGTTTTGTAGGGAAAATGTAACCATTTTCAACAATGTCCCAGACATCATCTCCCAGAGTTCCTTGAATGAAAGCAATCATTCTTACTTTCCAGTAAGCAAAATTGGTTCCATCAAAGATAGGAGGTCTGGTCAAGTTACGAAATCTTTCATTTTTCTCATCCATATTTGATTTTCAGAAAATAATTTCAGAAACACAGGATCTCTATAAAAGAAGTTTTACAAAGCTCTGATACTAATTGAAAATCTGTAACTAAAGTCGTTTAATAAAATTAAACTATTTAAGTAACTCCGAAAAGTTTTTTGAAGAAACTCTTTTCTTAAAAAATCAAAACTATTTGAACACAAGATGTGTTTTATAAAAGTATGTACGAGATCTATTCAAGATTTGAATAACAAGTTTAATAAATAAGTTTAAACAAACTTTAAACTCAGCACAATCAAGAATGAGATGAGAAGATGTAGGAAGATTAGGAACAATATTTTTTACGTGGTAAAACCTCACCCAACTGAGGAAACATCCACGACTCCCTCTACGGAGTAAAATAAAAATTCCACTATAAACAAATTTTAACAGTTACAAACTATATAACAAACATGCATACAACTCAGACCTATATAAGTTTAGGAATGTACCCTCTGGTGTCCTTATAACTTCTCTGCAGTTCTGATTGTTGATGTTGTTCTCCCAGTTTGTTAACTTCCAATTTCTTCAAGCTCTTTACGTCGACTCTTGTTCACAAGATCTTATTACCAACACTTTTCGTGTGGTAGGGTGAAAGTGTTTGTGGAGGTGCTCTCTAACACATGCATGCTCACACACACACTTATTATGTACAAAGAGTCCTAACAAATTACATATAAGACTATATGCTGTAACTTTTCTTTTTCTCTCTTCTCACAAAACTTAACCTTATTTGACCTTTATAACAATCCCAGAATCCACGGAAATCTTGCTCGGAAGACGTATCAAGATCTTAATCAATCTCTGTTTTGAAAAAATTTTGAGATTGAAAATCACCAAGTGCGATTCCAAACTAGGTCAAAGGTCTTGTTTCAAGAGAACTAGAAACAGAAAACATTATTGTTGATTTCAAAGTTAAAAATCTTTTCAGAAAAGAATCAACAATATATTTCTCAAGCTGAGAAATAAAAAATGCAAACTAAGTGTAATATACCATGAAGAACTCAGATCTAAAATTTCTATATACCAGAAAAATAGATCTAAGAAAATGATTAAGTTGGAAACAAGATCTAAAGAACGAAGAGGTTATAACAACAAACCAACTCTCAAATCACCTCGCAAACACTCAAACACTCAAGGTTGTGTTTGGGAAAATATAGGGGTTTGAAGGTTTATTTTTGGTTTGAACTGTTTAGTCGATTTAGGGTTAGGGTTAGGGTTAGGTTTTCTAACTCTTTCTCTCTCTTTTGGTTTCTCTCTTTCTCTCTCTTTTATCTCTTCTCTCTCTACTGTCTTTTATTTTCTCTCAAAGGACGAAATGGCAAAAGTCTCTGAAGGCTGAGAGTAGGAGCCTTTTTATAGGAGGCTGAGAAGGTTCGAGAATGAGGACCAAAATCAAAGGTTCAGATTGAGTCAAGATGAATTGACTTTAATCCAAGGGTTCACGATAAGCGGTGATTAAAGTTCTCCTAATTAGTTCATATGGGGTTCACATGGATTAAGAAAGGAGACATGCAGATCGTTGATAAAAACAATCCAAGGGATGAAAATGATCACAGGTTTAGTCTCAGCAAAGAAACACACTTCCAAACAATCAGAAGACAACACATGTTGGCATATAAGAGGAGATAGAACGCGCATCTAAAGTTAATTAAAATCATACCCTAAAGTCTCTTCCGCTTTCGAATTCTACCAAAGGCAACATTAAGGCAATAAAACCAACAATATGAAATAGCAGATTGACCCCACAAACTTTTAAAACCAAGCTTTAATTAATATAACCTTATTTTAAAAAGTTAATAAAATCCCCAAAAACTATTTTAAAACCAATATTAGGGATTTAAACACACTCAACATATGTACACACATTAATATGCAATATGAGATGTATATGATCCATTCTACTGTGTGTGAGTGTTGGTAATGAGGTCTAGATCACTTTAATCAATGATGAAATAGTAATGCAAGCTCTGGGGTTCTTTGGATTCTAGGTTAGACATAATTTTGTCACAATTTCCAAACTAGATGAACACTTATACAATATAGAATCAAGTGAGTTAAGAGTATAAGGTGCTTCATCACCAACTTAATGGTGTTTTGGGTCTGAGATCACCAATTAAATGGTGTTTAGTCTCATAATTCACCAACTTAATAATGTTGAGGGTCTGGGATCACCAATTAAAGGGTGTTTAGTCTCATAATTCACCAACTTAATGATTTTTAGGGTCTGAGATCACCAACTAATTTATGTTTCCTCTCATAATTCACCAACTTAATGATGTTTAGGGTCTGAGATCACCAATTAAATGGTGTTTAGTCTCACAATTCACCAACTTAATGATGTTTAGGGTCTGAGATCACCAACTAAATGGTGTTCAGTCTCATAATTCACTAAATCAAAGATGTTAAAGGTCTGACATCACCAAATAATTGATGTTTACTCTCATCCTTTTTGATGTTATTGATAGCCAATAGATGAGGTTGTGCTCGTTTCGGCTATCATATCACCGATAGCAGACTAAGCCTTCTTCATCACGAATGATGTTTTGTATCTTAGGGTAAATTTAACATATGAATGAATAAATGTGGTGAGAAAACACTGATATTCTCATTAATAATCACTCTTGCATAATCTGATACATGTATTACAATAAAAGTAAGACAACTATAATGTCATAGATAATATGTTTTCCAATAGTCAACATTCGAAGGGTTTGAGAAGGGTTCTCTTTCTAGATTTTCTAGTCGATAAGTGCCTGGTACGACTTATTCAATCACCATATAAGGGCCATGCCATTTTGGATGGAGCTTATTGGGTTTTTGCCATGTGTTCTTAAGAACTCGATCTCCTATAAATATCGGCCTATCTTTCACCCCTGATTATAAATATGGCATCCCTCTACTGGTACGATGATTGCCTTACCTCAGCATCTTCTCTTCTTTTCTTGATCATATCAAGATCAAATATTCTTTTTAACGTAATTCCTTTGAGGGTCATACATCTGAATTCTATGAGTAGGAAGACCAATCCCGATAGGGATGACAGCCTCTAAACCATAAGCCAACATGAATGGGGTTTTCCCTGTAGGAGTTTTGACTGTCTTCCTGTGAGCCCATAGTACAACGTACACTTCTTCAGTCCATTATCCCTTTGCCTCTTCTAGCTTCAAACTGATCCCATCAAGAATCATTTCATTTGTAACCTTGGTTTGCCCATTTACCCGAGGTCAGCCAGGGGTGGAGAAGAATTTTTTGATCCCAATACTTTCATAATATTTCTCCGAAGATATATTATTAAATTGAGTCCCATTATCCGAGATTAAGGTATTTGGGAGATCATACCTATAGATGATGTTTTTCCAGATGAACTAGAAGGTCTTCTATTTTATAATAGTGATCATCGTCTCAACCTTTACCTACTTAGAAAAATAGTTTACCTCTACAATCAGGTACAGATAGTTATTCACTGCCCTAGGTAAAGTTACTAGTAGGTCGATCCCCCATACCGCAAATGGCCAAGGCGATATGACGGAGGTCAGAGGTTGATGAGGTTGGTGAGGGATGGTAGAAACCTTTGACACTTATCGCATCTTTTAACATACGGTGCAGCGTCTTTGGACAGGGTTGGCCACCAGTACCCCTGAGTAACAATCCTCTTAGCCAATGACCTTCCCCCATTACGACTAGAGCAAGAAACTTTGTGCACGTCTTGAAGGATATATGGTACCTCAGATGGATGAACACATCTGAGTAAAGGGAGCAAAAACCCCTTTTTATAAAATTTCCCCTATAACAGAGAACTTTGCAGCTTTGTACCTTAATTTTATTCTTTCGATTTTTGATGATGGCATCTTCCCTTCTCGAATGTATCCAGATATTTAACCATTATCTCATACTTGGCCTTATATACTCCTACGATGTGATTTACCAACTGTCTTGAATAACTATGTATTAGGATTTGGACGACACTAAGAACTCGGGCCAAGGAGAGACCTGCTATCATAGCTTCATATTCAAGATCATTATTGGAGTCCTTGAAGTTAAACCTCAGAGCATACTCAATGTCTGTTCCGTTTGGTGACGACATTATCAATCCCGAACCACTTCCATTCTTGCAAGAAGACCCATCGATAAAGAGGTTCCATATAGCATTGGTTTTCGAGAAGTTTCCCTCTGACAGGGACCTTGTTTGAAAAGATATATCCCCTCTTCATTTTCAGACACTTTCCCTCTTGATGTGTTTGTCTAAACCTCATCCAAGGCTGGGCTGAGAGGTCTTTCTTGCACACTGTCTGCCTTCTCGAAATTCTCATTTTTAGCCTCCGCCTCGTCCCCTCGGCTGGTAGACAATGTCAAACTCTCCTATCTCAATTACCCAAGACATTAGTCTCCCTGATTTCTCAGGTTTGTGGATAACTCGGAAAAAGTGTGCGCGTGTAAGTGCACAATCGTCGTGTGTTTCGCCGCCGCGATACAAAAGATAAAACCTAAGCTACAACTACACTTGACAAGCAAGTAGAGCGGTAAGTCGGGTATCGAGAATCCACAGGGAGTTATTGAATTTTAGATGTTAATTGTTTTAATTACTTCAGGAATAAAAGTGTAAAAAGTGATAGTTGGGAATGGTGACAAAAGAAAAGAGTAAGTTAACTCTAAATTAAAGGAAAGCGAGGATCGGTATCGCATTCTACCAAACGGATCGAAACAACTACTAACTAGAGTTAAGGCTCGAAAGCAATCTAATCGAGCATATCCAATTAAGCATAAACATCACACAATAAGGAATTTAAGCCAAAGTTGCGAGATTAAACATTTAATGGAAAATGGTCGCACGCGGATTAAATTCGGATTGTCGCTATAAACACTAAAGTTGCGTGACAAATAAAGTTAAACGCATAACAATCCAACTTTAATACACGCGGTTTCAATTAAACGCGATTTTGCACAAAACCTAGTTTTCGGAGCTCGGGGCCCGAAAATGGCGGAAATAAAATCCCGAACTTATTTATCTAAGGGTGCATGGTGAGTTAAACTAAATTATGCTAATTAGGCTAGGAAAGCAAGAATTAAAACATGTAAACTAGTTAGAAAGCATGGAAACTAAATTACTAGGCAAGAAAAGAAGAAGAACAAGCTATATTAATGGAGAGGAATTGAATAGTTCAATCTTACAAACCGCATGGGTTGTCAATCCAAGAAGAAGAGAGAAATGAACTCTCCAAAACCAAACCCTAACTAAACTATCTAAATCAGAATATGTGTGTCTCTATATATATCTCTTATTATAACAAAAACCAACTTATATAGTAAGTTGGAATAAAAGAAAAGAAGAAAGAAAAGAAAGAAAATATCTGCAGGGGAAAAATAGGGGATCGATCGATCGACATTGTAATTCGTGGCAAAAATAATAAGGCTTGATCGATCGACCCCCAGGCTCGATCGATCGATCAAAGAGGGGCAGCCTGCAATTTCCCCTGCATTGGCATACAATCCAACGTCGCTCCAATCGCCGTAACTCTGTCGTTATAAATCGGAATCGCGTACCGTTTGCGGCCACGCGAAGCTAGCGAGGAGAGCTACAACCTCCGTGTAGATGTCGGGCCAGGTGCCCAAACTGTCAAAAGACTAAAATGCCCTTGCGCGTGCGATAGTGTACGAAAATCGAGCGGAATGCGTCCGACTTTCATACTAAGCATCCAAACACCTACAAAAGCTCAATTAACCCCCGCAAAACATGTTAACATAGAAATCCGAGGTTGTCTGGTTAACGAGCATAAATATAGGGATTAAGGCACCCGAGGGGGCTAAAATGTGTAGGTTCGACGGATGAAAAATGCAATATTTGCGTCGCATCAGTGAGTAAGTGAGGATGACCATTGAGTGAGCCTAGAAGTACGGTTTCTTCTTTGTAAAAGCATGAATCAGAGCATAAGCTAACTTCTCCATCCTAGGATACCTCTGCTCTGACCCTTGGAATGATTTGTTATTAAAATACACTGGCTTTTATACCCCATCCTCTTCTCTCACAATTGCAGCACTAATAGCCGACTCTGAGACGGCTAGGTGCTCATATAATTTTCACCTTGGATTGGCCGTGACAAAAGTAAAGGAGATCCATGGTAGGACTTTAAATATTTAAAAGCCTTGTCACACTCCTCACTCCATTCAAAAGATTTTCTAAGAATTTTGAAATATGGAATACACTTATCTGTGGCTTTGGAGACAAACCAACTCGGGGCAGCCACTCGTCCAGTAAGCCTCCGAATATCTTTATGGTCTTTGTGGTCTTCATCTCTAGAAAATCTTTTATCTTCTCTAGATTAGCCTCTATACCTCTTTGATTGATAATAAAACCCAAGAACTTTCTAGCTATGACACCAAAAACACATTTATCCAGGTTAAGCTTCATTCCGTACTCATTCATCATATCGAAGGTTCTTTCAGGGTCAACCACATGAGTGTCGGCTTTCAGACTCTTCATCAGCATGTCATCAATATACACATCCATGGACTTTCCAATCTGATTGTCAGACATCTTATTTACAGACGTTGATACGTGGCCCCAACATTCTTCATGCCGAATGGCATAACTTTTTAACAATATGTTCCCTTGTCTGTGATGAAGGTTATTTTCTCTAAGTCGGTTGGGTCTATAAAGATTTGGTTGTAACGAGAGTAGGCATCCATGAATCCTATCAACTCGTGACCTACCGTAGCATCTACCATCCGATCAATTCGAGGGAGAGAGAATATGTCCTTGGGGAAAGATTTGTTCACGTTGGTGAAGTCTACACACATCATCCACTTTCCATTGGCTTTGGGCATAATCACTGCATTAAAATCTCTAATGAACTCAGCCTCTTCAAGCTTTTTAAAATCGTCCCTAATAACATTATATTTCTCTCAGGAGTAAATCCTCCTCCTTTGTTTGACTAGCTTTGCATCTCTTGCCACGTTGAGCTTGTGACACGTTATCTGAGGGTCAGTGTCTGGCATGTCTGCATGACTCCAAGGAAAGATGTTATGGCTTCTACTTAGCAACTTGATCAGCTCGTCTTTGATCTATGGCTTTAAGCTTTGCCGACCTGGATGGTTTTTTATGTCTCATCCTCGTTAAGGACGATGGACTCTACTTCTTCCAGGGCCTCCCCCTTTTTGAGCCTTGTCTCGTCTCTCATATTAAGTGTGTCAATGTTAGAGGTGGTAGTTTTCTTCTCGTATGCTTTTCTTTCCTTAACTGAGTTAAAGTATCATTCTCGTACCGACGTTTGGTCACCCTAAACATCCCCTACTCTAGGAGTCAGGTATTTTATCATCGGGTGAACTATTGAATGCACGACCTTAAATTCCTTAAGGGCTACTCGTCCCAAGATGAGGTTGTAAGCTCGAAATATATTCTCGTCCATAATAAAAAAGTTTATTTTTCTGGTGAGCCACTTTGGCCACTTGTCCCCAATTCTTACATCCATCTCACACATTCCCAAGGGATGAACTTTCTCCCGATTGAATCCTATGAGGGGATGATGGTATGGTACAAGCTTGGCTCAGCTAAGTCCCAATCCTTTGAAACATGGCCCAAGTATAACATCTACCGAGCTTACCCCATCAACTAAGATCCTTGGCAGTTTGCATCCATGCACCCTAGTTGTGATGACAAGAGGGTCGTCATGTGGAGCTAAGATACCCTTAAAGTCTAGTCTTAAAAATTCGACTACGAGGGTATCCATGTCCACTTTCTTCCTTTTCTCTGATTTAACATCAATGGAGGCTGAGTGCACAACCTCGGCCTTTGTTATTTCCTTCTCCTCAACCACATGGGCTTTACGGTCGACCACTTCCGAGCCTTCTCCAGCTAGTCCACAATAAATCATTATTACCCTAAATGAGATCATGTTAAGCCTCTTCACTGGGACATTGTCTTCCTTTGGCGGAAGATCTGGATCATTACTGTCCTCATTTGAAGGATCATCTCGTATGGTCGGACCATATTCTCGGCATTTATAGGACCTCTTTCAATGGAGAAACAACTCCACATAAAGGGGGAGGACTGGTTCACCACTAGAGATTCCAGTGAGGCCAATCTAAAAAAAGGAATAGATGAAGCTTCTCGTTCCCGCAAACGTCATAAAATTGATGATGCTTTAAATAGCACCCAAGGTGTTGGAGAGCTCAAACAGGTATAACAATGGTAGTACATAAGCAATATAAATTTAGAATGAGATGAGGATAAGAGGAGAAATATATCAATATACGTGGTTCAACATATCTTGGCCTACGTCCATTGTGCAATTGAGTGATCTTAAATATAAAAGAAGGGCACTAATGGTCATGTGAGACAATACTCACAGTCTCTCTCTCTCTACTATATATTTTGACAGTGCTTCAGCTGGGATTTGTAATATGTGATCCCTTTTAAGGGAGAATATAAATGGTATATATAGTGCTTGGGGGTGTAGTGTACCCCCACACATGCAATGAGCATGTGTAGGATGATCTAGACAATATCATGTGGACACCTAGCAGTGACAAATGTAGATCATAATGACCAAATATTCCCTCACGTGAGGGAATTATCGAGTTATAATGGTTTTGTCCATGTGTTCTAGGTCTCTTTGTACTTGCATATGGTCGAACTGATGACATTATCCACTGGAACCTCGACCTAGATAGGTATGAGGTTGATGACTCTGACAATACTATTGATCCTCTAACCACAAGTATAACCTCGACTGGACATGCCAATCGAGGTTAGGTAACCGAGCTTCTATCGGCCTAAGTTGAGTATAAGATTGGTTCAAGTTGAACCCATAAAGATATTGCAGATCTCGATTGCTGCCTAGCCGAGGTTAGTGATTATGAGGCCGACCTCATTAGGGAAGACCATATTGCAGACTAGTGGGGATCTTCTGATGACTCGACCATGAGATAGGACGATGATGTTGCTCAGAGTACGAGGGTGAACTTTGGTCATATCAGTATGCCTCCAACTTCCCCTTATTTAACCTTATATTTTTAAAAATTCTATAGAATAAGACATCGATTGAGATGTCATTATAGACTAGTATTATTGTTATTTGACTCTCATGTACCTTCATAGTGATGACTAAAGGGTCATTGTATTGGTAGAGTACACCAAACAAATCTTCTTTTTAAAAACTAACTATGAGATAATCTTTCTTTACCTTTTTGTGGCGATTTTCCATAACTCTAAGAGAGTGGATCTATCTAATATGATAGTGTAGGTCTTCAAATCCTTCTTATTCAGGTAGGCCTTCATTTCCTTTGATTCAACTCTATCGCCAGCTTCACCTCTAGGTCTGAAGTTGCACCCTAAAAAAATTATATTGACCTCATGCATGGGCTACTTTGGTTTCTTAGGCAGGTTTGGATCATCTTCTAAATCTTTATCCCACCCTCGTTTCTTCTCATCCGCTTTCTATAAATGGAATCTAATCAGCGTCTTCTTATTTTTTTATACTCATTCCTGTTGGGTCGTCTACCTTCGCCAATAAAATTTGTCAAATTACCTTGCCAGATAAGAATCTCTATCTCATTTTTCAGATCTAGGCAATTATCTATTGCCATGATCTTTATGGAATTCATAATACTTTGTTTTATCCCTCCTGTTAGGGGGAACTTTCAACTTTCCCATTCATTTCAGGTCATTACTTCCTTGAATCTCTTCAAGGATGTGGTTCAACATAAAATGATGTCTACGTCCACAAGTGTAGTTATGATTATACTAGTTTTAGTGGGCAAAATTCATGGATAGATGAAGGTTACAAGCTAACCTGTTCACTCAATATTTTACCTGGTTAAAGGTAGGAAAAGTTTTCTATGTCCCCCTCACAAGGGATTTCGTGCCACATTTATTAGTGGAGATAAAAATAATGTGGATTGAAGGGTTCCATGCCATTATAGGTGAGGTAGGTACACCTTTACATGCATTACGGAGAGGATAAACAATACATATGTTTTCTTCCAATAGTGTAGGAATGGAAAAATATATGTCCCATACCCCTTTCTAATTAGTGTTGTTGGCATCATTGTAACACCCCGTATATTTGGAAATGTTAAATTACACATGTCTTAGTAATTTAATTAAATTGAAAAATATAAGGAATTGAGTAAATATTAATTAGATAGAAATGGATTAATATGTATGTGTTATTTTATTTACTTGTGAGATAAGTAAATGAAATTGTATTAATTTATATTACGTCGTAAGTGTGTAAAAGCGACAGGTAGACATTACCTTATTCGGGACGTGCGTATGGGACCGTGTTGGGAGTAAAATGGTAAATCGGTGATGGCTGACTCGGATGATGATTATAAGTGCACAATTGATCCGGAATAGGTAAAAATAGTCAAAATTAAGTGCCCGGGTGGTAGTGATTGGGTCCATGG
The DNA here is from genome assembly GCA_949130495.1 of Sambucus nigra. Classification (NCBI taxonomy): domain Eukaryota; kingdom Viridiplantae; phylum Streptophyta; class Magnoliopsida; order Dipsacales; family Adoxaceae; genus Sambucus; species Sambucus nigra. Next base: position 229,593,964 of record OX422219.1, read on the forward strand.
GGCTTTTTAGACTAGATGGAACCCGCATAGGGGTATATGAGTCATTTTAAATATTCATATTAACCTAATTTGGGGATTAGGATCATAAAATGAAAGGTTTAGGGTTATATAAGAGTCACTTGGTTATATCAGGAGTGTAAGATGATCTATCAAGAGTTTAAAAGAGAAGTTAGAGAGAAAAGAGGAAGAAACTCAAAGAAGTTAAGAGGAACACGAAAGGTACTCGAGAGGAGATCAACTGGGAGAAGATTTGGAGATTTTTGGTCTGTAATTATCATCAACAAGGACAAAATCGAACTCTACAAACCTTAAGGCAAGATATTTACTTGCTTAGTATTTTATGTTTTCAATTTAATTCATATTATAGTTTGGTGACAAATGTTTTGGGTGGGATTCATATGAAAAATGGGTTTTGGGGACATGATTTAATATGATTGATATGTGGATTACGTAATCTAATATCTAAAAGTATAATCCCATGTAGAAAGATAGAATCTTTATTGAAAAGATTTGGAAATTGTGACTTTTTGTGATATTGTGGTGAATTGCACAATTCTTGAATAGAATGATGAAACCCATATAAATAATAATGTATATTTTAATTTAATATAAAAGGGATTAGTTTCATATTTAGGATTAATGGAGAATGGGAATTCTTGGTAGAATTGGTTTTATAGGTGAATTGAATTGAGGAAACCTTACTGAATTTCGAAATAAGCAGTACTGGTCTATTCTACAGGGGAGAATCAGTTATCCCTCAAGCCGAACAGGTTCAAAATGCCCAGCTTGGTTATTTAATTGGGTTTTGTAGTTTTCTTGGTCTCGGATTGATTTAGGACGTCCTTGAATAAATGTAGGAATTTTATAATATTGTTATAAATCTAGTAATTGGCCTTGGGATGGTTAGGATATCGCCAAGGTGAAATTTAGGTTATTAGGGATGAATAATACTCGAAAAACTTAAATAATATTTCGCGATGAAAATTTGGGTAAAACGGGATTCGGTTTGGTTGAGAAGGGTTACATGTCCACAAATTCCATTATAGGGATCAATTAATTAAACAAGTGAATATTTAAATAATTGGGAATCGAGATTTGACTCAGGAAGTACAGGCTAGTGCTATGAGTAACATGCACGGTTAGTCGGGTTATTGGATGTATATACCGGTATAAAGACACTATATATGTGTATTATTATATCTGGGTGTGGTATATTTATATTAAACATACCTATCCTATAGGATATGCTATCGATGGAGGTGGCGCGCTGTGGGCGTTCTCTCCTGGCGAATCCCCGCAGGTGTAGTATCGGTCAACTTGGTCATGGGTCTGTCGTACGACCACACTATGTGAGTTTAGCATTTGGTGAGGGTAATGTGGTATGGTTATGTCCCACAGATGTATGACTATGACCGCCTCCAATATAAGTTTATAGTTTGGGTTCGGTGGTGATATTTCCATCCGGTTGCTCAGGTAGAGGTGTGTATTACCTATAGCTTGATAGCGCGCTAGGGATTCACATCTGGTGAGTTATTACTTTGTGGGATTACGATCATACATAAATAGCGAGTCATATATATATATATATGTATGTATACTTCACGTGATATGAAAATACATATATAAAAGTTAAGAAAATTATATACAGGTATAAGACATTAAGGTTTAATTATTGAATTAAGAACTTGTGAATGTTATTTGAAATGAATTTATTAATTATAATTGAGAATTATAATTATTAAGTGGATGTGAAAGATAATTATATAATTGGAAATTTACAATTAGGTCCTTTGATGACAATTTTTAAACATTTAAGGACAATTTAGTATTTGGTCCACTTGTTATCCCACTAGCATGGACTTCTACAATAAGAGAATTAGTGGACCCAAGTGTTTAAAATTTGTCTAAATTCATTTAATGTTTAAATTTATTTGCGAAGTACCTAAGAGTACTTTGCTATTATATAAAATAAGTAAGACACATAGTAGGATATGGACCAAGGGTATATTGAGACTAGTTAGGCTTGGTAGCATAACTAAGGGTTAAAATGCATACATTAGGTGCACATTGTAGTTGAGGGGTGAGGATTATCTAACGGGAGTGTGACACCAGTTTAAATATGGAAAAATGTACTCATATTTACTAATGAATTTTAATTACTTGTAAAATATTTTTTAAAATGATTTAGGCTCTGACCCGTATAAAATATTTTCAAAACGTTTTTGGTGTCCAACCATAGGGACGGTAGGCATGAGTATCATTTCTAGGTCAACAGAGTTGCAACCGCTATGAAATTTTGCATGGATTTTTTTAGTCATTTTCTATCTTTGAGATTATACATGGGATTTGATAGACACGGTTTTGCAACGGCGTCGCATCACCGACGCAGGTTGTTTGTTATATTTGACTCACCACCTCTATACAAAAACCTAAACTATGACTACACTCTTTTAAGGGAGTATATCAGCCAGTCCGAGTATCGAATCCACAAAGACAAGTTGCTAGAATTTAATTGATTTAATATTCCTAAAATAAAAGTGTAAAAGATAATTTCTAACAAAAAATAAAATATTAAAGTAGGCGAGTCTATTTAAACTAAAATTTACAAAGCGAATAAAAACTATAGGTTGCGTCGAATATCCCTCACCCGAGTTAATTAGTATAAAATGGTTACATGGGTCGACGAGTTATTAAGATTGAGTCTCGTTTCAACAGTTAATTAAACCCAGATTTGTCACACCCCTAAATTTGCATAAAAGTCTAATAAGATTTTGGTGTCAACAAATACACCGAAAATTACGCACGCAAGGTCGTAAATATGGATCATACATGATAAACCCCGTTAAATATCCTAGGCGTAATAACTAGGACAACTCACTCGAAATAAACCCGTAAAACTCCATCACCAAAGCAAAGCAACACTTCAACTCTAGGTGAGTTCAATCCGAAATAACCTAATTTAAACTAGCCCCTAAACATAATAAATGACAGTAAATAAAATGCAACTAATTAATTTAAGCATGCTAATTAAATTAACACTAATTGAATTAATTACACATAATTATCTAGGCAAGGAAATATATAACTAAGCATGGAAAAAAAAGGAACAAAGCAAGAAATAATATACACTTACATTAATGGGTGTCAAACCACAACACAAATGGAGAAGAGGGGTGGCCTCCGCAAAAATCCCCAATATTTCCAAACACTAGAACTCGCCTAAAAAAATTAATATTATAAGATCTCTCCTATAAATGAGATAAGTCTCCCTTTTATACTAAGTGGGATAAAAGGAAACAAAAAGGAAAGGAAAAAGAAATAAAAGGAGATAAGTCTCTTTTAATTAAAGAAAGAAAAAGAGAAAATAAAGTAAAAAAGGAAAAAATGGAAATAGCAGCAAAATACAGAGTACCGGTCGACCGCGTGAAATTGGAGGGGCACACTGGTAGCATCGCAAGCCAAATTTGGAATTACCGGTTGATCGAGATTTCGCCGCCGATCGATCGCGTGAACAGAGTTCCACAACACATTGCAACTTTGTTGCTACAACAACCATGGCAAAGCCAAAAACCCACATATGTGTACCAAGCCGAAACCCACCAGCGTTTAATTTTGGATCAGTAGCGATTCACCAAGGCCTCAAATGGAAAAACTGAGACCTCCATTGAAGTTGCAGACCCCCAGAGCCAATCTCATCTTTGAAAACCAAACCATGGCCAAAAACCTCCATTAATGGCCAAGCACCAAAAACCAAAGCTCCTAAAATGGTCAAAGAGACCCATTTCCGAGTGTGGCAAAAGATCGAGCTCTAATTTCGAACAAAAATCCTGAATTTTGGACGAACCCAAAACCCGAGTCAAAACCCAAATCGCCAGCTTCATTTGCTGCAAAAAAACGTTTTAGGACATATATGGAACTATAGGATTTGTTATTAAAAGAGAAAAGGGACACAAGTGTAATTAATTAAATTATTGATGAATCTCTTATAATTCTTTCCGATTAAAGATCTGTGTTTCCTTCGTTCGGACTCCTATTCGAGTACCGTTCATGGCCACGTGAAGATTGGCCCGAGGGAGACAACTTCCGTGCTTCGGGGAAAATCCCAAAGTGTGAAATTACAAAAATGCCCCCGAACGTGTGAATCGCGACAGAACTTAACCAGAACGGGCTCAAACTTCACACTAAGCACTTTAATACCTATAACAACTGAATTATACCTCAAATAACATGTTAGAATATAAAACGGAGGTTGTCTAATTAACAAGCATAATATAGGCATTAAAGTACCCAATGGGGCTAAAATGCCTAAGTTCGAGGGTATAAATATGTAATATTCGATACGAATCACACCCCATAACTTACACATTGCTAGTCCCTAGTAATGAAATTCAAATCAAGAAGAACTATAAGAAACTCAAAAAATGGGAGATATATACAAAAGCGATAAAAGTGATAAGGCCACTTTCGCGGGCGCACGATTGTATTTAGCGTATGCAATAAGCCTTTAAATCCCTAGGTCACCCTAGTGGACGAGTGCTGCCTCGTGAGGATTTTCAGGGATGAAACCCACAAACATCATATGGTTTCCTCAAAATATGCCCAATCACATGCGACAAGCCTAACAATAGCGAAAAAGATTTCATACACATTATTAGCAAAGTGAACTAATTCAGACAATCGTCTGTATTATTAACGTTATAGAATGAACTTCGTTGAATTGAAACCTTAAAATGTGGGAGGGGAGTGAGCACATGAAAAGTTATGATTTGTCAAAAACTTATATAAATCGGATAAAAATTAAAGCAAGCATATATTCAATCCTCACGGGCATTACACTCATCAAGGGAATTCACTCGAAAGAGGGAGTTAACACACGGAACATGCGGGCATAAAGAGTAAATGTAAATGGAAACTAGGTTGAACACATGTCAAAAATGAAGAACGCTATATATAAAATGAAAAGTTGTAATCTAAATGAAAGATACCGCTCATTAAAGGAGGCGAAATAATTTTTAACAGATAATAAAAAAATATTTCAATTTTTAAATTAAATTCACCCTAAGAACACATAAGACTTGTATAGGGTTGTAAGGTTGGCTGGGCTAGGGTACGAGGCGAATGATATGTATATACGGATTCAAAGTGTTCGGAGATGAAAACTCGGGATAATGGGAACATGTGGGAAAAAAAAATTAGAAAATACAATCCATAAAAGGCATTGAATATAACAATGGGAGAGAAATCAAAGCCTATTGAACTATATACAACATTTACAACTTTCTCTTTCTTTTCTTTTCTTCTTTTTCTCACTTTTTCTTTGTTGTTTACTTTTGCTTTTCACTTCTATTTTCTTCTCTTTTTCACTTTTTTCTTTTTTTTACTTTTCTCACTATTATATGCCTAAATTGAAACCACGAGACAACATCATTCAATCCCAAGTAATATTCTAAACAAAGGTACGTGAGGTCATAACTATGGTATAAAACTCCAATTTAGAGTTGGTTATGGGATTTTGGGGTATGAAACGAAAGGCTATAATAAGTCTCAAAGGGGTTGACAAGGGAAAACATATAAGGTGAGGTCAAGGCTAATACAGGTAATATAACAAAGATGGCCTATGATCATTTCGTAAAGTTTACGCAATTCTCGAGTCAAAATAATATTTAAAAATCATGCCCAAGTAACACATTTCATAAATGAACTCAAGCAATGAACGATCAATGAAAGAACAGTGATATTACCAACGACTGGAACGTTTTCAAAGAGGAAAGAATAGTATATACACTATTAAATGAAGGTAAGTCTCTAATCTCACTCGGTGAAAGTATATACAATGCAAAAAAATATTATCGAGTTATAAAAATCTTAAACCAAATCAATATAACAAGAAAAGTGCATGTGATCATGGGGTAAAGTTTAATTCATGATGTTATTCATAATATCAATGGTTTGAGGACTAAAGTATAATAACTTCTAAAATCGAGAACATGCATCATTGAGTTGTCTATTGGATCGGGCAATTATTAAAATTTATCATAAAAAACAATGGCAAAATGCCCAACAAAGGAGAAAAAAAAGAAAGAAAATATTTTTGAATTTTTTGAATTTTTCTAAGAAAAGCATACTAAGTAACTAACATGTGAGAAAAAATATGGACTAAATAAAGAAGATGATAGAATATCCTACACCCCTAACTTAAACGTTGCATTGTCCTCAATGCGCATTAAGAACACGACAAAAAGAGAGGAAAACGATATTACCTAAATTTGGAGCAATCTCAATAAGAACAAGTCCAAAGAATGTACAAAACAAGTTACTACCCACCATAGAAAAAAAATAACAAAAAGTTAACTAATTATAAGAGACTAAATTAAAAGAAAGAAAAACTAAAGAACGAAATGATAAAAAATTAACTATATACAACCTACTATTTAGAATCCACACTAACTAGACACTAGAAGTCTAAATAGTTGAGGGTCCACCACGAAAACGATTTGACTTTGGAGGGTGATCGGTGTACCCTCACTCACAAGCATGCCCTCTGAAAAATAAGAATTATGTTTGACCAACGGAAGGCATCTGTAAGGCGTAAGAAAGGAACCATCTCCAATTAAAAGTTTTTGGGGGACGATGGGGGATCTGGATAAAACGGGTGACAAAAACACATGGGGGCCAAGAAAAATTGAATCATATCCCAAATATTTTGAAGTTGGAATGGGAGGGGACGCACATGGAGGCAAATATGCGATCATGGAAGGCGACTTAAGGAAGTATTCCTCATCGGTGAAAAGGTTTAACACATTATAGTTTGAAACCGATTCATCGGGTACTTGTGACGGTGCGATAACGGAGAATGAAAATGGAGAGGAAAGAAATTCAAACTCAAGAGATGAGTCATCATCGCTTAAAGATTGAGTTTCAAAAGAAATAAAATCATTTTCAATGAAATGTTCTTCTTTGGGGGCCAAAGAAGAAATCATTTCATTGAAAATAGATATTATGTCCATTTCATCCTCACTTTCATACTCTATTATGAAATGGACAAAGTCACCAATGGTTTGTCCCAAAGTAGGCACAAAAACCTCTTTTGGTTCAAACCATTCCTCGACTACAAAAGTCTCGGAAGAAAAATCGTCGTCGGAATCAAATAATAAATCCAACTCATATTCCCAACAAAGATTTTCATCCCGATAACGATTTTAAATTTTTTCATTTTCAAGCATGCGAAAACCCTCGCCAAAAGTCATAGGTCGAGGTACGGATTCTTAAAAATGAGAACTTTGAAAATTACCATCGGGATTATACTCAAACTCATTATTGTAAGAATTTTGAAAACTATTGCATTTTGTTTCAAAATTCCTATTATAAGGAATTAGAGGCCCAAAATCGTTATCATCATCCTCAAAATACACGCACTCCAAAGCTTGACTTTTGTAATACTCGCCGAAAGTCATTTTTGAATTTGCAATTTTTTAGGACTCTAAGTGTTGATGTAAAAAACTAGATTTGATCTAATTAATTAATTACAGATACATAAAAATAAGACAAAGTGTTTTAAAAGTGGTTCAGCCTTATAGAATGGCCTACGTCCACTATGTGGTATTGCAGATGTTTGCCTTAATCTCGATGATGATTACAAGAGATTCATCATCCCCCTCCATGTGGAGGGTGTTACAATGTATTTATAGCCTTGGAGCTGTCAGTATGAATTGGTGATATGCCATTATTTAAAAGACATATACATCTATACAATAAGAATGTTCATAAAATTCGATGTTCATTGAATGTATAATTATCGCTTTGTCTTCCTGGATAGAGGCTCTACATACTAAGTAGGTAGGCACGCTATGTAGCTCGAGACGCTTAGTAGCTCGACATGCTAGGTAGCTCGGTGAGTATATGTATTTGCCACGTAAGATGACACGTGTCTTTATATAATTGTCCACGCCTGCTGACTAATTTTCGTATCAACAGAAGCCCCCAATGTTTCAGAGTTGAGTTTTAATATGAGAGTGTGGAGTATTTTACTCGAAAGTTGCTCGAGTATTTTTGTACGTCTTGATTACTTATAGATATCCCACACTTAGGAATTTTTCTTCTAGTTTCGTCGTTTGAGAGTGAAATGGAAAATTTGAAAATATTTTGAATCTGCAACAGATGCTTGGGTATTTGCGTCTTTTTCATCTTTTAACCGCCGAAAACGCAATCGTCTTTTCTTGTAATCATTTCTTTTCCTTCTTCCCGATGCAAGGTATTTAAAAGCGATAGAAAAAGATCATCATCTATTTTTTATCTCCAGATTTCTAAACTCTGTGTTTTCTCACTCTATCGTTTTTCCATCATTCACCTTAGCAGATTTCTCAATTTTTTGTAAGAATTTCTTCCTTCTTCTTTCTTTGCTTTAGTCATCATGGTTTACCTTGTCGAGTCTTCGGATAGGTTTCGAGCCGATTTTTCAATTCCTTCTTGGGTAATTCTAGAAGAACCTCCTTCTACATCTGATTTATTTTCTCTGGATGAGGGGGACTGGTTTCCCTCACTTTTCATAGCTGAATGTGGATTTTCTTTTCCTCTTAATCCCTTATGTTTAGAGTTTTGCCAATATTTCTATATTGTTCCTGCAAGAGTAGCTCCAAATATATGGAGGGTAGTTAATGTTGTACATAGGTTAAACCAGATTCATGGGACTCGTTTAGGGATCCTCAAAATTATGTCTTGTTATAAATAGGTTACCAGTGATACCACATTTTATTTGAAAACTAGGTTTTCCAATAGAGATTTAGTAGTCAATCTTCCAGATGCTAATAGGGACTATTTTGATCATGGGGTTATGATGAAAAATCGGCAGCACCCTCCATTAAAAGGAAATGATGTGTACCAAGGTCCTAGATGTCCACTTTATGGAAATGAGGTAGGTTGTTTTCAATTATCCGATTTACCTCTGTTTACATTTGATAAAATGCATCACTGATATTCATGTTTGTTTTTGCAATTGATAACAAAAGAAAGCCCCAAAAAGAGAGTGATATTAATATAAAAGCGTTGAAACTCATCTGGGGTTTGCATCAATCAGTTAACGGGGAGCACGTTAGAGATGCTTCTTATTTGCTGAGATACAAGAACACCACCTCTTCTTTCATTGCTCGTCCTCTTTCCCCTCTTGGGGTAATCAATCTTGATCAAGTACTAGCATCTCGAGCGAGTGCCGAAGAGCCCTCTTCTGACTTGAATACCTCTATTATTGATTTAATGATGAAAACGAGGAGAATGACTACGTTCTTTGTTAAGGATGCTCCTGGCACTGATGGGGAAAAGAAGATCAAAGGGGATGTCCCAACTGAAGGGACGAAGAAAGTGGATAGTGTTCCATCCAAAGGAACCATTTCTCCTGTCAAGGAAGTTAGCAAGGAAACACCTGCTGTCACAAAAAAGGCAGCACCTTTGATTGAAGGTGTTGCTATTACGCAAGAAGATGCTGCCCCTTTGATTGAAGGTGCTCCTTTATGGAGATTGAGGAGAGGTCTTGTAGAAAAACCTGTAGAAACTGCTGCTCAACCCTCTAATATTGGGGGTCCTTCGTCAGGAACTACCGCTTCAGCTTTTATTGCCCCGATTTTGGCCAGGGGTTTGATCAAGTCTTGGACTATTTCGGAGTATCGAGCTACTAGGGGTTCCCTTTCCTGGGAGAAGGTTGTTGATTTAGCGGCCTAGCATATCGCGTTAGTAAGTGTCATCATCCCTACTACTTCATTTCCACCTACTATATTCATATTCTAATTTAAGCTCCTTTGCATTTTCTTTCAGTTTATGACGTCTTTAATAATATCCCGGAGAGAAATGAGGCTATTAAGGCTTCAACTTTGTCCAGTGGGATTGAAGAAACTTTTATTATGTTGTATCAATCCTTGAAGGACTCCCGGAAGACATACGAGGAAGATAAAGATACTTGGGAGAAGAAACTTCTATCTGCAGAGTCAACTCGTGACCAAGCCATAAATGCCTCTAAGGAGTTGGAGGAAAAATTAAAGGTCACCTCTGTCAGTAAGAAAGAGACTCATGGTAAGCTTGAGAAAGATGAACGACATAAGAAAGACCTTGAGGAGAAGGTGAGGCTTGCTGAGGAACGTGCTTCATCTGAGAAGGAGAAGAGAATGGCTACAGTGAAGAAATCTTTCAGCTCTGGTTGGGACAAGGGATGGAATAGAGCCTTAACCGCTATTACCTGCCAGATGGAGTATGCAAGTATGAAGTACTTTAGGGATGGATGGGTCACAGCATTAAAAGAGTTGAGTGTTGCGGATGATTCTGAGTTCACACTCATGGCCCTCTTCTAACTATTGACGATGAAGAAGAGGATGAAGATGCATCTGATGAGTCTTCCATGATGATAATAGAACAAGTCCATGTTGCTACTGCTCCTCAACGCTCCGATCAAGTTCAGAAAGCATCAGCTTATACCGAGAAACACCAAATGCCTCCCGAGCAGCCAACTCCTTCGTCCAAACCTGTTGATGGTGTTATAAGAAACAAGGAGAAGGTGTAGCGTTTCTCGGCTCTTTATTTATGTTGTTCTTCTTCTTTTCCTTTTTTTCTTGTAAGTTTGGTTGTAATATTTCCTCTTATGATCAATAAAATGGGTTGTTGTGGTCTAATTTGAATTTCTCTTTGACTTGCTCTGTCTCTATCGTTATTGATGTGTTTTTACTTTTCCTTGCTAGTTTGTTGCCAGGATGGAACTCTTATCATCTCATGACACTGAGTTGATGAAAAAATGTAATGATTACTCCAAAGCGGGTCATGTAAATTTTACTGAGGCCCAAATAATTGATATCCTTGGACCCGATGCTTTTGAGCGAGCAGTTGATGCATACCAATACTTGAAGTGTTTGCTTGATCGTGATGTGACCAATAATGTGGCTTATTACAAAATGATTGAAGACCTTCAAGGGATGATCGAGGAACTCCAACTTCAACACAAAGAAACCAATGCACTCTTACATGAAGGTTATGAGAAAAAATACCAATAATTGAGTGCTTAAAAAGATTACAACAAGTACATCTCGGCCCATGAGAAAAAGGAAAGTGTGCTGAAACTTAAGATTGAAGAGCACAGGAACATTTCCATGCTGCTAGAGCAAGAGAATATTGTGTTGCAAGAGGAAGTGAAGAAACTCATATCTACTGCCTCCTCTTCTTCGGGAGCCTTGGTTCCAGTTAATGATGAAGGTTTTTCCTTTCTAGAAACCGAAAATGCTTCCTTGAGAGAAGAGTTGGAGACTTTGAAACGAACTGGACCTACTCCATCTGCTCGTGGCACAGTAAAGCCTTCTACCCGAGGCCGAGCAAGGGATGGTCGGATTAATATTGAAGAGGCGAGGACCCAATCGGATTTAGAAAATCAAGTCGTTCAATTGACGACAAAAAATCAAGCCCTCCGACCAACTCTCCAACCAGAGCTCTGCATTGGAAAGTAAAGAAATGTTGGTGAAGAAGCTCCACGAGCAGCTTGAGAGATTGACTTATCAATTTCACAAATAGCCTTGAGAATTCTGGATGGAGGGATACAATGAAGCTTTATGCCATCTCAATGCTCGATTGCAACAATCCAACAACGAGGGATACAAACAGGGATGGTTGAATGCATTACGTGTGATAAAATATGATCGAGGACTATCCTTGTGGGATTGGTGTGAGCCTGGATTACTTGACTTCCATGTTCCTCCCTTTAAACTCGATTTCATCTAGATTCCAGCTCGTGCCGTTCCTCGGTGTTTGATCTCCAGGTATCTTGGTAATTACTAGCTCCATTTTGAGTTTGAGATATCTCATCCTCAACATTTACATGATCGACCATGTCCGAGAAATGTCAGAATGCTACAATATATGAATTTTATCAATTCTCCCTATGCGTTAGATGACGCTCCAGCCGGGATGGAACCTGTGTCAAAATCAAAGGGAAAGAAGCCCATAGAATAGGAAATTTGTATTTTAATGAGTCAAAATTCATGTTTATGTAGTCTTCTTGTATTTAATGAACACAAATTGGTCTTTATGCAAGTTTTATTTCCTTGAAAATACTTTGTGAGATGTGTTTCTCGTGTGTTGTTGATGAATGTATATATATATATATATATATATATATATATATATATATATATATATATATATATATATATATATAGGGACAATTTGTCCTGTTTTGCCTAGACAATGGAGCTTGCCCCATTTACTGCCTAGTTGTAGTGACTTATCACCCATTAGTGCCTAAGCAATGGGGTCGTTTTCATCCCATGTTATTGTTTAGTTGTAGTAGTCGCGTCGGGATTACCTTGGCACCTAGACAGTGGATGCCCCGTGCGCTCACCCATATTTTTGCCTAGCTTGGGATATCTCTTGAGATCATTCATGATCAAACAAGCTTTGCCTTGTATGATTGTTATGCCAACTTTGTTGGTCAAATTTATTGGTGCCGACCAACCGGAGTTGGTGGTTGTTAAATGCCGACTAAATTTAGTTGTGGGGTGTTGATGTTGATCAACCAGAATTGATGTAGTGTGTAGCACTAGTACTCTAATAAAAATTAAAACAAAAAGGAATATGGAAAAACCAACACTTTTATTCATGTAAAGAGAAATGTGTATATGTAAGTCTGTATCACTGATAATACTTGCTTAAATGCTCTGCGTTCCATGCATTGTTAAATTCTCCCCCTCTAAGGTTTCTATTCTGTATGTCCCAGGGCGAACAACTGTAGTTACTCGATAGGGACCATGTCAGTTGGCCTCTAGTTTGTTATGCTTCTGAATCACCTTCTTGACCACATAATACCCCTATTTAAGTTCCCATTTCTTCACTCTTTTATTGTAGAACATGGTTGTTTTTTGTTGGTAGGCTGTGTTCCTACTTGCAGCATTTTCTCGAACTTCCTCGGGCATGTACATGTCTTAAAGCCTCATCAAATCACTTATAGGAGAGTTGAAATTGAGTACCCTATGTGTAGGCAAGCCCAATTCAACTGGAATAACTGCTTTGCTTCCGAAGGCTAGCATGTAGGGTGATTCTCGAATGGTTGTTTGGGGTGTTATGTGATATGCCCATAGCACAGAGTGTAGCTCGTTAATCCAATTTCATTTTGCTTCATTCAGTCATTTCTTCAAGCCGTTCAGCGGAGTCCTGTTCATCACTTCAGTTTGCCCATTGCTTTGGGGATGACCTGGTGCATAATGGATCTTCTGAACATTGGATTGGTGATAATATGCAGTGAATTCCTCATTATCAAATTGGGTTCCATGGTCTGTGATAAAGGCATGTGGCAGTGCATACCTGCAAATAATATTCTTCCATATAAACTGGTAAATCTTTTCGTACGACATCTCAATGAGAGGTTCCGGCTCAACCCACTTGGTGAAATAATCGACAATGACTACCAGATATTTGAATATTCCTTTGGTGGTCGGCAGAGGCCCAACCAAGTCCATGCCCCACATAGAAAATGGCCAGGGGGAAGTAATGGGTGTTCACAATGCCTGGGGAGTTCTTTGGATGGAAGAAAAACATTGGCATTTATTGCACTTCTTCACATAGGTTGTACAGTCAGCTCTCATCGTTGGCCAATAATATCCCTGCGTTATTAACCTCTATAGTAGAGTCTAACCTGCCACATGATCTCCATAAGAGCCTTCATGAACCTCTTTAATCAGGCCTTTAACTTCTGAGGGATGCACACATCTTTGTAGACCTGCGATGATACCTCTTCTGTACAAAATGCCATTATTTAGTACATATCGAGCAACTTTAAACCTCAGCCTCTTGGCTTCAAGTTGGTCAGTCGGCACAACCCCTTCCTCGATGTATGCCCTTATGGGGTCCATCCAGGATGGTCCCATATCTAGGGTAATAAACTTCACCATTAAATCGTCATCGATGCTCCGTTCTGCCACTATCTCGATAGGAATCGTTCTTCGTATCTCGGTGCGAGTAGTTAAGGATAATCGAGCTAGTGCATCAGCTCTCGCATTCTCCATTCTTGGTATTTTGATCAATTGAACTCCTACAAAGGTTGACACAATATCCATGGATTTGGTGTAATATCTTGACATCAATTCTCCTTTCACCGCATACAACCCCAGAATCTGATGTATAATTAATTATGAATCACTAAACACGGTGACTTGCTCTGCATGCATTGTTTTAGCTAAATTAAGGCCCACGATCATAGCTTCATATTCAGCCTCATTATTGGAAGCTTTAAATTGAAAGCGCAGAGCGTATTCGACATCTAATCCATTGGGGCTATTAAGAATTATTCCGGCTCCACTTCCTATTGCACATGAAGAGCCGTCAACATACAAGTTCGACGCTGGTATATCGTTATCAAACTCTTGATCTGATAAGATTCCCTGATGGAATATTTAGTTCTTTCTTTTATCATTCTTCACTCCTGGGTTATTACCCGATGATGCTCGCTGCTCATTGTTCGTCCCTTTTGGTGAATCTGCTACCGTTAATTGATCGGGTGTTGTCTTTGATGATCATGTAACATCCACGGGTTGTTCTGCATTAGACTCCTGATGGTCAAATGTATCTGGGTAAGTAAATTCCCCAATGTAATCGGCCACTGCCTGCCCTTTGAGTGAGGACCTTGGCTCATAAATAATATCATACTCTCCCAGTTCAACCGCCCAGTACATTAATCTTTTGAATTTTTCTGGCTTGTGTAAGGCCTGTCTGAGTGGCATATCAATATATACCACTATGGTATGGGCCTGGAAATAAGGTTTCATTATACTGCTCGCCTCTATTAGAGCTAATGCCAGCTTTTCCAACTTTGGATATCTAATTTCTGCTCCTCGGAAGGCTTTGTTGGTGTAATATATCAATTTTTGAATGCCATCCTCCACTCTTATCAACAACGAACTGACTGCGCTCTCCGAGACAACTAGATACAAGTATAATCTTTCACCCATCACTGTCCTGGATAACAGTGGAGGTGTCTCTAAATATTTCTTCAATGCTTGAAATACCTTCTCGTATTCATCATTCCACTCGAAAGTTGTTCTGAGAATCTTGAAGAATCGGAGACATCTGTCCGTTGCTCTCGATAAAAACCTGTTAAGAGCCACAACATGGCCTGTGAGATTTTGCACTTCCTTCTTCGTATCAGGAGATCACAATTCAAGAAAGGCTTCGATCTTTTTCGAATTCACTTCAATGCCTCGTTGATTCATAATATATCAGAGGAACATGCCTTCTCGTACACAGAATATGCATTTCATCAGATTCAGCTTCATCTGATATTTGTCCATTTAATCGAAGGTTGGGTTGAGGTCAGCTAGATGGTCGGCGGCTTTCTTGCTTTTAGTTAGCATATCATCGACGTAAACCTCCATGCTTTTGCTGATTTGCTCTGTGAAAACTTTATTCATCAACCTCTGGTAGGTAGCTCCTGCATTTTTAAGTCCGAAGGGCATGACATTATAACAGTATGTTCCCCTTGGGGTAATAAACAAAGTACTCTCTCTATCTTCTGGTTTCATCTTAATCTGGTTGTAGCCAGAGTAAGCATCCATGAAGCTCAATAACTCGTGCCCCGAGGTAGCATCCACCAATTGATTAATTTGGGGTAATGGAAAGTGATCTTTCGAGCAGGCTTTATTAAGATCTGTGAAATCTACACACATCCTCCACTTGTTAATCTTCTTCTTCACCATCACGACATTGGCTAGCCAATCACGATATTTGATATCTTCAATGAAAAAGCCCTTTTGTAGCTTCTCAACTTCATCCTGGATGGCTTGGTTCTTCTTGGGGCTAAAGACCCTTTCTTCGCTGCTTCACTGGCTTGATCTCCTTATTAACATTGAGCTCATGGCATAGGAAGGCTAGGTCTATTCCTGGCATGTCTTCATGACTCCATGCGAAAGTTTCTTTCTTTGCCATAAAAATGCCACTAGTTCCTGCTTTATTGACGGATCCAGTGAAGCACTGATTTGAGTTGTTCATTCTGGTTGTTCATCATCCAGAATGACGTTCTCTATAGCTTCGACGACCTGTCCCTTCACGAGCTGGGACTCATCCTTAGGGTCCAAAGTCTCGATTTCTGCATCTTCAGACTCATCAACCTGGTAGGTGGTGGCTTTCTTCCTGACCTCCTCCAGTTCCTCTTGTTCGACAGATGAATAGTAGCATTCTCGAGCTACTTTTTGGTCGCCTTTCATAATTTTAACCTCGAAGTTGGTCAGAAATTTCAAGCATTGGTGTACCGTGGATGGCACTTCCTTGAAGTTCTTCATGCCTACTCTTCCTATGATTATGTCGTAGGCTGATTGGACATTCTTGTCCATTATGAAAAAATGTACTTTTTATGTTCTATAGGCGGGCCAGGTGCCGATGAGCATGTCCAACTTGATCGTCCCAAGTGGAAAAACTTTCTCACTAGTGAAGCCAAAGAGAGGCATGTGATAGGGCTCCAATTGGGATAACTTCAAATTTAAGCTATCAAAGCACGGGTAGAACATGATGTCTGAAGAGCTACCATTATCTACTAATACTCACAAGATCACCACATCCTTCATCCTCATCCTGACAACCAGGGGATCATCATGAGGATATAAGACACCTTACAGGTTGTTTTTGGAAAAACTAATGACCAGTTTATCCTTGTTCACCTCCTCGGGTGATCATCTCTAGTCAGATTTATGTGCTGTATATAGTAACAAGCTTGGGCCTCATTGAGGTAACCTTTGCTTTCAGAAGTGTGATCCCCACCTCCTTCATCTCCACCTGTAATCACATTACATTAAAATGATCCAAAATGGATTGAATATACCTCGCTTTCGGGATTGTCTTGGCTTTTTGGGGAGGTCAGGGTCATCCTATGGATCATCTTTGTGATTTCTTTTTTTGTCATCTTTTGTTCGTTTAGGAGATTTGGACCTTTGTCTTCCTCTCTTGTTAGTCTTCCCACCATTCTGACGATCAATGAATTTACTAAATTTTCCACGCCTAATGAGTGCTTCAATTTCATTCAGGAGAGGTATGCAGCGCTTGGTCGTATGGCCATGATCTCTATGGAATTTGTAATATTTGGACTTATCCCTCTTATCGGGGTCTGTCCTTATTTTCTTTGTCCAGGTGAGCTCCTCGCTGTTCTTGATTTCTTCCAGGATATGGTTTATGTCCACCTTTAAAGGAGTGTAATTCCCATAATTCCTCAACTGCTTAAACGCCTCCTTGCCTTTTGGTCGCTTGATGTTCCCATTGCACTTCTGATCCTTATTCCCCATTGTACCTTCAACCTTGGTCTCTGTTTTAGTGTCAACCGTCTTATTCGTAGCCATGACCTCTTCGGCGTTCATGATCTTATCTTTTTTGCCATCAGTTCTGCCACGGATTTGGGGGGATCTTTGGCCAAGGTATAATATAACTTGTCAGGCAACACACTGCTCATCAGTTTTATAATTGTTGTCTTCTCTTCGTAGTAGATTGCCTAAAGTTTCTCTTTATTAAAACGAGTGATGTAATCCCTGGAACTTTATCCTATTTTCTGCCTCACACTCAATAAGTGTGCTACTCTTTTAATCGGCTTCTCATCGAAGCAGAAATTCCTTATGAAGAGCTCTGCCAGCTGATGGAAAGTAGTAATCTCGCCCCGAGGAAGACTATTGTACCATATTTGGGCTGACCCAGTGATTGTTCCTGAAAATGCCCTACACCACATCTCATCGGGCACTGCGTAAATATCAGCATCAGCTTGATACTACTCTATGTGGAGGACGGGATCAATTTTTCCATCGTACTTATGCGTTACTACCAGAGCCTTAAACTTTTATGGTGTGGCAAAATCCATAATTGCCTGGGCAAAGGGTGATCCCTGGACAAAAGTTCTTTGGAGAGGGTTCTTGGCCTTAGCCATTTCCCCTAATCGGTCTTCTAGGCTTTCAATGGAAACCTTACACGCATCGTTCACAGCCTCACGCCTATTTGCCCGAGCAATAGAGCGCGCTGAATTTTCCTCCTGGGATCTTTCCCTACGTGTCGCTGGGTGTGATTGGGCAAAACCATCCCTTAGCTCGGTTAGTTGTTGAGAATTGCTCGACGCAATCCTAGGGGGATTTCCATTCCTCCTAGGGCCCAAACGGTCAAAGGGGGAGAGTCTGCTCAACCTTTCTAAAGTGCTTGTTCGCTTAGGAGCTAAGGTAACATTCTGTTGAGAATTAGTAGCTCTTACAAATGAAGTCCATCCAGGTTGATATGAAGGATCATTGGATCTCTCAGTATGATGAGAATTACTGTGCCTGGGTTCTGAAATGTTCGGGAATAGTGTACGTCTGGTTCTTGACGATGGCAGATGGGTGTTACGCTGAACGCTTCGTTGACCTGACTGGTCAGGTGATCCATTGCGAACAGTCTGAATGAGTTGCCGCATGGTTTCTTACATAGCCGTTTGCCCTTGGGCTAAATTGGCTAATATGCCCGTAAGTTCATTGATAGTTAGTATTGTTCCTATTATTGGATTCTGGGATCTCAGCCATTGATGATAAATTTTGGGTGAAAAACGGTACTTATAGTCGTTTCCCACAAACGGCGCCAATCTGTTGATGTAAAAAACTAGATTTGATCTAATTAATTAATCACAGATAAATAAAAATAAGACAAAGGATTTTTAAAATGGTTCAGCCTTATAGAATGGCTTACGTCCACTATGTTGTATTGAGGATGTTTGGCTTAATCTCGATGATGATTACAAGAGATTCATCCGCCCCCTCCATGTGGAGGGTGTTACAATGTATTTATAGCATTGAGGCTGTCAGTATGAATAGTTGATATGCCGTTATGTAATAGACATATACATTTGTACAATAATAATGTTCATTAAATCCGATGTTCATTGAATGTACAATTGTCGCTTAGTCTTCCTGGATAAAATCTCTGCATACTGAGTAGGTCGGCACACTATGTAGCTCGGGACGCTGAGTAGCTTAGCATGCTAGGTAGCTCGATGAGTATATGTATTTGCCACGTAAGATGACACATGTCTTTATATAATTGGTCCACGTCTGTAGACTAATTTTCATATCAACACTAAGTATTGACCAAAAGTCATAGGTTTACGGGAATTTTGAGAATTATCATAATGATTGCTGAAAGGATTGGAATAAGACATGCTTAATCCAAAGATGGCTCGAAGTGGAGAATTCCACAAAGTGATTTACGCGCAAAAAATTCAAGCGTTTCTTGGCGCTCAAATGTAGAAGTCCTACAAAAATGTTAGCAAAAAAATACAAATAGAAAAAAATACGACGACATAGTAAATCAAATAAATTCTAAAACATCAAGTACCCGACAACGGCGCCATTTGATAGACACGTGTCACCGACGCCAGTCATTTGTTATATTCGGCTCACCAACTCTATACAAAAACCTAAACTATGACTACACTCTTTTAAGGGAGTATAGTGGTCAGTCCGGGTATCGAATCCACAAAGACAAGTTGCTAGAATTTAATTGGTTTAATATTCCTAAAATAAAAGTGTAAAAGATAATTTCTAACAAAAAGGAAAAGATAACAAAAGGAAAAGATTAAACTAGGCGAGTGTATTTAAACTAAAATTGATAAAGCGAATAAAAACTATAGGTTGCGTCGAATATCCCTCACCCGAGTTAATGAGTATGAAATGGTTACATGGGTCGACGAGTTATTAAGATTCAGTGTCGTTTCGACAGTTAATTAAACCCAGAGTTGTCACACCCCTAAATTCGCATAAAATCCTAATAAGATTTTGGCGTCAACAAATACCACGAAAATTACGCACACAATGTTGTAAATACGGAGCATGCATGATATACCCCGTTAAATCTCCTAGGCATAATAACTAGAACAACAGACTCGAAATAAACCCGTAAAACTCCATCACCAAAGAAAAGCAACACGTCAACCCTATGTGAGTACAATCCGACACAACCTAATTTAAGCTAGCCAATAAACATAATAAATGACATTAAATAAAATGAAATTAATTAATTGAAGCATGCTAATTAAATTAACACTAATTAATTTAACTACACATAATTATCTAGGCAGGGAAATAAATAACTAAGCATGGGAAAAAAAGGAACAAAGCAAGAAATAATATTTACTTACATTAATGGGTGTCAAAACACAACACAAATGGAGGAGAGGGGTGGTCTCCACAAAAAGCCCCAATATTTCTACACCCTAGAACTCTCCTGAAAAAACTAATATTACAAGATCTCTCCTAAAAATGAGATAAGTCTCCCTTTTATAATAAGTGGAATGAAAGGAAACAACAAGAAAAGAAAAAAGAAATCAAAGAAGACAAGTCTTTTTTAATTAAAGAAAGAATAAGAGAAAATAAAATAAGAAAGGAAAAAAGGAAATAGCAGCAAAATACAGAGTACCGATCCACCGCGTGAAAATGGAGGGGCACACTGGTAGCATCGCAAGCCAATTTTGGAATTATCGGTTGATCGCGATTTGGCCACCGGTCGACCGCGTGAACAGCTCCACACCACATAGAAACTTTGCTGCTACAACATCCATGGCAAAGACAAAAACCCACATATGGGTACCAAGCCGAGACCCACCTGCGTTTAATTTCGGATCAAGAGCGATTCACCAAGGCCTCAAATGGCAAACCCGAGACCTCCATTGAAGTTGTAGACCACCATAGCCAATCTCACCTTTGAAAACCATACCATGGCCAAAAACCTCCATTAATGGCCAAGCACCAAAAACGAAAGCTCCAAAAATGGTCAAAGAGACCCATTTGCTAGTGTGGCTAAAGATCGAGCTCCAATTTTGATTCAAAATCCCGAATTTGGGACGAACCCGAAACCCGAGCCAAAACCCAAATCGCTATCTTCATTTGCTGTAAAAAAACGTTTGAGGACATATATGAAATTATAGGATTTGTTATTGAAAACGTTGAATTTCCTTTTATGAAAAACGATGCGGAAGCGTAAAGGTGATGGTTCACAAAATAAAACAAACGAATTTTAATTTCTTAAACAAATTAAAATTACACCAAGTGAAGTAAAATTAATCAATTAATATATTCACTTAAACCAAGTTAATTCAATCCAAGTCCTAGAATTTGCCTAATTCATATTTATCCATATTTCAAAGTTAGGCCAAACCAAATTTTAGCCAATGACTTGAATTAAATAAACTTTACCCAATATTTAATTTAGCACCAATTAAATTGAGCGTGATGATTTAAACCAAATTTTATCTTGAAATTATCCTAAGCATGCGTTCTAAATTATTGTGCAAGATAAAATAAACCAATCACATTACGCCGCGATGTACGAGGAAAAACCCAAGACGGGAAACAACCTCGGACGGCCCTAGCCACAAATCCACTAGATACGGAATTACACGTACAAGACAGATAGACTTACAACGCACGACTCGATCCCTCTCAAGCCTCGACGCTTCTTCTTGTGGACACCTCTTCCTAGAAGATAACCTTGGAACACCACCGCGGTCTCGGAATCCACAGATTGGACTTTATATGGTCACCGTCACCCAAACATGGAGCCTTTCTCCGTGTGGGTAAATCAACATAAAAAACACTTCTTCTTTCTTTGTGGGAGGTAGAAGTAAAACCCGAAACTTCTCTTCTTCAAATCGGTAGAGAAAACCGGTGCCAAACTCCAAGCAATTTGATATGTATATAAGAACTTGGATAAACAATATGGGTGTAAAACACTAGAGTGATGGATATTTTTCTCTAAAAATTTCACTCAAAACATGAACATTTTCCTTAAAACAATTTTCTCACAAACTCTCTCTAAGAGATGAAAATGGAATGGAAAAGTTCGATTGAAAAATGTTATTCCCGCATATAATAAAGTTTGAAAAAGTTGGTTAAAAACCAAGTGGGGAAGTGGGTGAAAAACTGCCAAAAACTGCCAATAACTGTTCCCGCCTGACAGCTCGTTCGAACGACATTTCGTTCGAACGAAATCTCGTTCGAACGAGACATCTAACGACGTTCCAGATTGGACTCGTTAGAAACTCGTTGGAAATCTCGTTAGAACGAACAATCTCGTTCGAACGACGTTTCGAACGACTGACCAGTATACCTTGGTGGGAACTCGTTGGCAGGTTCGTTCGAACGACATTTTCATTCGAACGACAATCTCGTTCGAACGACTCTATCGAACGAAAAACCAAAGCTCCTAAAATGGTCAAAGAGACCCATTTCCGAGTGTGGCAAAAGATCGAGCTCTAATTTCGAACCAAAATCCTGAATTTTGGACGAACCCAAAACCCGAGCCAAAACCCAAATCGCCAGCTTCATTTGCTGCAAAAAAACGTTTTAGGACATATATGGAACTATACGATTTGTTATTAAAAGAGAAAAGGGACACATGTGTAACTAATTAAATTATTGATGAATCTCTTATAATTCTTTCCGATTAAAGATCTGTGTTTCCTCCGTTCGGACTCCTATTCGAGTACCGTTCATGGCCACGTGAAGATTGGCCCGAGGGAGACAACTTCCGTGCTTCGGGGAAAATCCCAAAGTGTGAAATTACAAAAGTGCCCCCGAACGTGTGAATAGCGACAGAACTTAACCAGAACGGGCTCAAACTTCACACTAAGCACTTTAATACCTATAACAACTGAATTATACCTCAAATAACATGTTAGAATATAAAACGGAGGTTGTCTAATTAACAAGCATAATATAGGCATTAAAGTACCCGATGGGGCTAAAATGCCTAAGTTCGAGGGTATAAATATGTAATATTCGATACGAATCACACCCCATAACATACACATTGCTAGTCCCTAGTAATGAAATTCAAATCAAGAAGAACTATAAGAAACTCACAAAATGGGAGATATATACAAAAGCGATAAAAGTGACAAGGCCACTTTCGCGGGCGCACGATTGTATTTAGCGTATGCAATAAGCCTTTAAATCCCTAGGTCACCCTAGTGGACGAGTGCCGCCTCGTGAGGATTTTCAGGGATGAAACCCACAAACATCATATGGTTTCCTCAAAATATTCCCAATCACATGCGACAAGCCTAACAATAGCGAAAAAGATTTCATACACATTATTAGCAAAGTGAACTAATTCACACAATCGTCTGTATAATTAACATTATAGAATGAACTTCGTTGAATTGAAACCTTAAAATGTGGGAGGGGAGTGAGCACATGAAAATTTATGATTTGTCAAAAACTTATATAAATCGGATAAAAATTAAAGTAAGCATATATTCAATCCTCACGGGCATTACACTCATCAAGGGAATTCACTCGAAAGAGGGAGTTAACACATGGAACATGCGGGCATAAAGAGTAAATGTAAATGGAAACTAGGTTGCACACATGTCAAAAATGAAGAACGCTATATATAAAATGAAAAGTTGTAATCTAAATGAAAGATACCGCTCATTAAAGGAGGCGAAATAATTTTTAACAGATAATAAAAAAATATTTCAATTGTTAAATTAAATTCACCCTAAGAACACATAAGACTTGTATAGGGTTGTAAGGTTGGCTGGGCTAGGGTACGAGGCGAATGATATGTATATACGGATTCAAAGTGTTCGGAGATGAAAACTCGGGATAATGGGAACATGTGGGAAAAAAAAATTAGAAAATACAATCCATAAAAGGCATTGAATATAACAATGGGAGAGCAATCAAAGCCTATTGAACTATATACAACATTTACAACTTTCTCTTTCTTTTCTTTTCTTCTTTTTCTCACTTTTTCTTTGTTGTTTACTTTTGCTTTTCACTTCTATTTTCTTCTCTTTTTCACTTTTTTCTTTTTTTTACTTTTCTCACTATTATATGCCTAAATTGAAACCACGAGACAACATCATTCAATCCCAAGTAATATTCTAAACAAAGGTACGTGAGGTCATAACTATGGTATAAAACTCCAATTTAGAGTTGGTTATGGGATTTTGGGGTATGAAACGAAAGGCTATAATAAGTCTCAAAGGGGTTGACAAGGGAAAACATATAAGGTGAGGTCAAGGCTAATACAGGTAATATAACAAAGATGGCCTATGATCATTTCGTAAAGTTTACGCAATTCTCGAGTCAAAATAATATTTAAAAATCATGCCCAAGTAACACATTTCATAAATGAACTCAAGCAATGAACGATCAATGAAAGAACAGTGATATTACCAACGACTGGAACGTTTTCAAAGAGGAAAGAATAGTATATACATTATTAAATGAAGGTAAGTCTCTAATCTCACTCGGTGAAAGTATATACAATGCAAAAAAATATTATCGAGTTATAAAAATCTTAAACCAAATCAATATAACAAGAAAAGTGCATGTGATCATGGGGTAAAGTTTAATTCATGATGTTATTCATAATATCAATGGTTTGAGGACTAAAGTATAATAACTTCTAAAATCGAGAACATGCATCATTGAGTTGTCTATTGGATCGGGCAATTATTAAAATTTATCATAAAAAACAATGGCAAAATGCCCAACAAAGGAGAAAAAAAAGAAAGAAAATATTTTTGAATTTTTTGAATTTTTCTAAGAAAAGCATACTAAGTAACTAACATGTGAGAAAAAATATGGACTAAATAAAGAAGATGATAGAATATCCTACACCCCTAACTTAAACGTTGCATTGTCCTCAATGCGCATTAAGAACACGACAAAAAGAGAGGAAAACGATATTACCTAAATTTGGAGCAATCTCAATAAGAACAAGTCCAAAGAATGTACAAAACAAGTTACTACCCACCATAGAAAAAAAATAACAAAAAGTTAACTAATTATAAGAGACTAAATTAAAAGAAAGAAAAACTAAAGAACGAAATGATAAAAAATTAACTATATACAACCTACTATTTAGAATCCACACTAACTAGACACTAGAAGTCTAAATAGTTGAGGGTCCACCACGAAAACGATTTGACTTTGGAGGGTGATCGGTGTACCCTCACTCACAAGCATGCCCTCTGAAAAATAAGAATTATGTTTGACCAACGGAAGGCATCTGTAAGGCGTAAGAAAGGAACCATCTCCAATTAAAAGTTTTTGGGGGACGATGGGGGATCTGGATAAAACGGGTGACAAAAACACATGGGGGCCAAGAAAAATTGAATCATATCCCAAATATTTTGAAGTTGGAATGGGAGGGGACGCACATGGAGGCAAATATGCGATCATGGAAGGCGACTTAAGGAAGTATTCCTCATCGGTGAAAAGGTTTAACACATTATAGTTTGAAACCGATTCATCGGGTACTTGTGACGGTGCGATAACGGAGAATGAAAATGGAGAGGAAAGAAATTCAAACTCAAGAGATGAGTCATCATCGCTTAAAGATTGAGTTTCAAAAGAAATAAAATCATTTTCAATGAAATGTTCTTCTTTGGGGGCCAAAGAAGAAATCATTTCATTGAAAATAGATATTATGTCCATTTCATCCTCACTTTCATACTCTATTATGAAATGGACAAAGTCACCAATGGTTTGTCCCAAAGTAGGCACAAAAACCTCTTTTGGTTCAAACCATTCCTCGACTACAAAAGTCTCGAAAGAAAAATCGTCGTCGGAATCAAATAATAAATCCAACTCATATTCCCAACAAAGATTTTCATCCTGATAACGATTTTTAATTTTTTCATTTTCAAGCATGCGAAAACCCTCGCCAAAAGTCATAGGTCGAGGTACGGATTCTTAAAAATGAGAACTTTGAAAATTACCATCGGGATTATACTCAAACTCATTATTGTAAGAATTTTGAAAACTATTGCATTTTGTTTCAAAATTCCTATTATAAGGAATTAGAGGCCCAAAATCGTTATCATCATCCTCAAAATACACGCACTCCAAAGCTTGACTTTTGTAATACTCGCCGAAAGTCCTTTTTGAATTTGCAATTTTTTAGGACTCTAAGTGTTGATGTAAAAAACTAGATTTGATCTAATTAATTAATTACAGATACATAAAAATAAGACAAAGTGTTTTAAAAGTGGTTCAGCCTTATAGAATGGCCTACGTCCACTATGTTGTATTGCAGATGTTTGCCTTAATCTCGATGATGATTACAAGAGATTCATCATCCCCCTCCATGTGGAGGGTGTTACAATGCATTTATAGCCTTGGAGCTGTCAGTATGAATTGGTGATATGCCATTATTTAAAAGACATGTACATCTATACAATAAGAATGTTCATAAAATTCGATGTTCATTGAATGTATAATTATCGCTTTGTCTTCCTGGATAGATGCTCTACATACTAAGTAGGTAGGCACGCTATGTAGCTCGAGACGCTTAGTAGCTCGACATGCTAGGTAGCTCGGTGAGTATATGTATTTGCCACGTAAGATGACACGTGTCTTTATATAATTGTCCACGCCTGCTGACTAATTTTCGTATCAACAGAAGCCCCCAATGTTTCACAGTTGAGTTTTAATATGAGAGTGTGGAGTATTTTACTCGAAAGTTGCTCGAGTATTTTTGTACGTCTTGATTACTTATAGATATCCCACACTTAGGAATTTTTCTTCTAGTTTCGTCGTTTGAGAGTGAAATGGAAAATTTGAAAATATTTTGAATCTGCAACAGATGCTTGGGTTTTTGCGTCTTTTTCATCTTTTAACCGCCGAAAACGCAATCGTCTTTTCTTGTAATCATTTCTTTTCCTTCTTCCCGATGCAAGGTATTTAAAAGCGATAGAAAAAGATCATCATCTATTTTTTATCTCCAGATTTCTAAACTCTGTGTTTTCTCACTCTATCGTTTTTTCCATCATTCACCTTAGCAGATTTCTCAATTTTTTGTAAGAATTTCTTCCTTCTTATTTATTTGCTTTAGTCATCATGGTTTACCTTGTCGAGTCTTCGGATAGGTTTCGAGCCGATTTTTCAATTCCTTCTTGGGTAATTCTAGAAGAACCTCCTTCTACATCTGATTTATTTTCTCTGGATGAGGGGGACTGGTTTCCCTCACTTTTCATAGCTGAATGTGGATTTTCTTTTCCTCTTAATCCCTTATGTTTAGAGTTTTGCCAATATTTCTATATTGTTCCTGCAAGAGTAGCTCCAAATATATGGAGGGTAGTTAATGTTGTACATAGGTTAAACCAGATTCATGGGACTCGTTTAGGGATCCTCAAAATTATGTCTTGTTATAAATAGGTTACCAGTGATACCACATTTTATTTGAAAACTAGGTTTTCCAATAGAGATTTAGTAGTCAATCTTCCAGATGCTAATAGGGACTATTTTGATCATGGGGTTATGATGAAAAATCGGCAGCACCCTCCATTAAAAGGAAACGATGTGTACCAAGGTCCTAGATGTCCACTTTATGGAAATGAGGTAGGTTGTTTTCAATTATCCGATTTACCTCTGTTTACATTTGATAAAATGCATCACTGATATTCATGTTTGTTTTTGCAATTGATAACCAAAGAAAGCCCCAAAAAGAGAGTGATATTAATATAAAAGCGTTGAAACTCATCTGGGGTTCGCATCAATCAGTTAACGGGGAGCACGTTAGAGATGCTTCTTATTTGCTGAGATACAAGAACACCACCTCTTCTTTCATTGCTCGTCCTCTTTCCCCTCTTGGGGTAATCAATCTTGATCAAGTACTAGCATCTCGAGCGAGTGCCGAAGAACCCTCTTCTGACTTGAATACCTCTATTATTGATTTAATGATGAAAACGAGGAGAATGACTACGTTCTTTGTTAAGGATGCTCCTGGCACTGATGGGGAAAAGAAGATCAAAGGGGATGTCCCAACTGAAGGGACGAAGAAAGTGGATAGTGTTCCATCCAAAGGAACCATTTCTCCTGTCAAGGAAGTTAGCAAGGAAACACCTGCTGTCACAAAAAAGGCAGCACCTTTGATTGAAGGTGTTGCTATTAGGCAAGAAGATGCTGCCCCTTTGATTGAAGGTGCTCCTTTATGGAGATTGAGGAGAGGTCTTGTAGAAAAACCTGTAGAAACTGCTGCTCAACCCTCTAATATTGGGGGTCCTTCGTCAGGAACTACCGCTTCAGCTTTTATTGCCCCGATTTTGGCCAGGGGTTTGAACAAGTCTTGGACTATTTCGGAGTATCGAGCTACTAGGGGTTCCCTTTCCTGGGAGAAGGTTGTTGATTTAGCGGCCTAGCATATCGCGTTAGTAAGTGTCATCATCCCTACTACTTCATTTCCACCTACTATATTCATATTCTAATTTAAGCTCCTTTGCATTTTCTTTCAGTTTATGACGTCTTTAATAATATCCCGGAGAGAAATGAGGCTATTAAGGCTTCAACTTTGTCCAGTGGGATTGAAGAAACTTTTATTGTGTTGTATCAATCCTTGAAGGACTCCCGGAAGACATACGAGGAAGATAAAGATACTTGGGAGAAGAAACTTCTATCTGCAGAGTCAACTCGTGACCAAGCCATAAATGCCTCTAAGGAGTTGGAGGAAAAATTAAAGGTCACCTCTGTCAGTAAGAAAGAGACTCATGGTAAGCTTGAGAAAGATGAACGACATAAGAAAGACCTTGAGGAGAAGGTGAGGCTTGCTGAGGAACGTGCTTCATTTGAGAAGGAGAAGAGAATGGCTACAGTGAAGAAATCTTTCAGCTCTGGTTGGGACAAGGGATGGAATAGAGCCTTAACCGCTATTACCTGCCAGATGGAGTATGCAAGTATGAAGTACTTTAGGGATGGATGGGTCGCAGCATTAAAAGAGTTGAGTGTTGCGGATGATTCTGAGTTCACACTCATGGCCCTCTTCTAACTATTGACGATGAAGAAGAGGATGAAGATGCATCTGATGAGTCTTCCATGATGATAATAGAACAAGTCCATGTTGCTACTGCTCCTCAACGCTCCGATCAAGTTCAGAAAGCATCAGCTTATACCGAGAAACACCAAATGCCTCCCGAGCAGCCAACTCCTTCGTCCAAACCTGTTGATGGTGTTATAAGAAACAAGGAGAAGGTGTAGCGTTTCTCGGCTCTTTATTTATGTTGTTCTTCTTCTTTTCCTTTTTTTCTTGTAAGTTTGGTTGTAATATTTCCTCTTATGATCAATAAAATGGGTTGTTGTGGTCTAATTTGAATTTCTCTTTGACTTGCTCTATCTCTATCGTTATTGATGTGTTTTTACTTTTCCTTGCTAGTTTGTTGCCAGGATGGAACTCTTATCATCTCATGACACTGAGTTGATGAAAAAATGTAATGATTACTCCAAAGCGGGTCATGTAAATTTTACTGAGGCCCAAATAATTGATATCCTTGGACCCGATACTTTTGAGCAAGCAGTTGATGCATACCAATACTTGAAGTGTTTGCTTGATCGTGATGTGACCAATAATGTGGCTTATTACAAAATGATTGAAGACCTTCAAGGGATGATCGAGGAACTCCAACTTCAACACAAAGAAACCAATGCACTCTTACACGAAGGTTATGAGAAAAAATACCAATAATTGAGTGCTTAAAAAGATTACAACAAGTACATCTCGGCCCATGAGAAAAAGGAAAGTGTGCTGAAACTTAAGATTGAAGAGCACAGGAACATTTCCATGCTGCTAGATCAAGATAATATTGTGTTGCAAGAGGAAGTGAAGAAACTCATATCTACTGCCTCCTCTTCTTCGGGAGCCTTGGTTCCAGTTAATGATGAAGGTTTTTCCTTTCTAGAAACCGAAAATGCTTCCTTGAGAGAAGAGTTGGAGACTTTGAAACGAACTGGACCTACTCCATCTGCTCGTGGCACAGTAAAGCCTTCTACCCGAGGCCGAGCAAGGGATTGTCGGATTAATATTGAAGAGGCGAGGACCCAATTGGATTTAGAAAATCAAGTCGTTCAATTGACGACAAAAAATCAAGCCCTCCGACCAACTCTCCAACCAGAGCTCTGCATTGGAAAGTAAAGAAATATTGGTGAAGAAGCTCCACGAGCAGCTTGAGAGATTGACTTATCAATTTCACAAACAGCCTTGATAATTCTGGATGGAGGGATACAATGAAGCTTTATGCCATCTCAATGCTCGATTGCAACAATCCAACAACGAGGGATACAAACAGGGATGGTTGAATGCATTACGTGTGATAAAATATGATCGAGGACTATCCTTGTGGGATTGGTGTGAGCCTGGATTACTTGACTTCCATGTTCCTCCCTTTAAACTCGATTTCATCTAGATTCCAGCTCGTGCTGTTCCTCGGTGTTTGATCTCCAGGTATCTTGGTAATTACTAGCTCCATTTTGAGTTTGAGATATCTCATCCTCAACATTTACTTGATCGACCATGTCCGAGAAATGCCAGAATGCTACAACATATGAATTTTATCAATTCTCCCTATGCGTTAGATGACGCTCCAGCCGGGATGGAACCTGTGTCAAAATCAAAGGGAAAGAAGCCCATAGAATAGGAAATTTGTATTTTAATGAGTCAAAATTCATGTTTATGTAGTCTGCTGGTGTTTAATGAACACAAATTGGTCTTTATGCAAGTTTTATTTCCTTGAAAATACTTTGTGAGATGTGTTTCTCGTGTGTTGTTGATGAATGTATATATATATATATATATATATATATATATATATAGGGACAATTTGTCCTGTTTTGCCTAGACAATGGAGCTTGCCCCATTTGCTGCCTAGTTGTAGTGACTTATCACCCATTAGTGCCTAAGCAATGGGGTCGTTTTCATCCCATGTTATTGTTTAGTTGTAGTAATCGCGTCGGGATTACCTTGGTACCTAGACAGTGGATGCCCCGTGCGCTCACCCATATTTTTGCCTAGCTTGGGATATCTCTTGAGATCATCCATGATCAAACAAGCTTTGCCTTGTATGATTGTTATGTCAACTTTGTTGGTCAAATTTATTGGTGCCGACCAACCGGAGTTGGTGGTTGTTAAATGCCGACTAAATTTAGTTGGGGGGTGTTGATGTTGATCAGCCAGAATTGATGTAGTGTGTAGCACTAGTACTCTAATAAAAATTAAAACAAAAAGGAATATGGAAAAACCAACACTTTTATTCATGTAAAGAGAAATGTGTATATGTAAGTCTGTATCACTGATAATACTTGCTTAAATGCTCTGCGTTCCATGCATTGTTAAATTCTCCCCCTCTAAGGTTTCTATTCTGTATGTCCCAGGGCGAACAACTGTAGTTACTCGATAGGGACCATGTCAGTTGGCCTCTAGTTTGTTATGCTTCTGAATCACCTTCTTGACCACATAATACCCCTATTTAAGTTCCCATTTCTTAACTCTTTTATTGTAGAACATGGTTGTTCTTTGTTGGTAGGCTGTGTTCCTACTTGCAGCATCTTCTCGAACTTCCTCGGGCATGTACATGTCTAAAAGCCTCATCAAATCACTTATAGGAGAGTTGAAATTGAGTACCCTATGTGTAGGCAAGCCCAATTCAACTGGAATAACTGCTTTGCTTCCGAAGGCTAGCATGTAGGGTGATTCTCGAATGGTTGTTTGGGGTGTTATGTGATATGCCCATAGCACAGAGTGTAGCTCGTTAATCCAATTTCATTTTGCTTCATTCAGTCATTTCTTCAAGCCGTTCAGCGGAGTCCTGTTCGTCACTTCAGTTTGCCCATTGCTTTGGGGATGACCTGGTGCATAATGGATCTTCTGAACATTGGATTGGTGATAATATGCAGTGAATTCCTCATTATCAAATTGGGTTCCATGGTCTGTGATAAAGGCATGTGGCAGTCCATACCTGCAAATAATATTCTTCCATATAAACTGGTAAATCTTTTCGTACGACATCTCAATGAGAGGTTCCGGCTCAACCCACTTGGTGAAATAATCGACAATGACTACCAGATATTTGAATATTCCTTTGGTGGTCGGCAGAGGCCCAACCAAGTCCATGCCCCACATAGAAAATGGCCAGGGGGAAGTAATGGGTGTTCACAATGCCTGGGGAGTTCTTTGGACGGAAGAAAAACATTGGCATTTATTGCACTTCTTCACATAGGTTGTACAGTCAGCTCTCATCGTTGGCCAATAATATCCCTGCGTTATTAACCTCTATAGTAGAGTCTAACCTGCCACATGATCTCCATAAGAGCCTTCATGAACCTCTTTAATCAGGCCTTTAACTTCTGAGGGATGCACACATCTTTGTAGACCTGCGATGATACCTCTTCTGTACAAAATGCCATTATTTAGTACATATCGAGCAACTTTAAACCTCAGCCTCTTGGCTTCAAGTTGGTCAGTCGGCACAACCCCTTCCTCGATGTATGCCCTTATGGGGTCCATCCAGGATGGTCCCATATCTAGGGTAATAAACTTCACCATTAAATCGTCATCGATGCTCCGTTCTGCCACTATCTCGATAGGAATCGTTCTTCGTATCTCGGTGCGAGTAGTCAAGGATAATTGAGCTAGTGCATCAGCTCTCGCATTCTCCATTCTTGGTATTTTGATCAATTGAACTCCTGCAAAGGTTGACACAATATCCATGGCTTTGGTGTAATATCTTGACATCAATTCTCCTTTCACCGCATACAACCCCAGAATCTGATGTATAATTAATTATGAATCACTAAACACGGTGACTTGCTCTGCATGCATTGTTTTAGCTAAATTAAGGCCCACGATCATAGCTTCATATTCATCCTCATTATTGGAAGCTTTAAATTGAAAGCGCAGAGCGTATTCGACATCTAATCCATTGGGGCTATTAAGAATTATTCCGGCTCCACTTCCTATTGCACATGAGGAGCCGTCAACATACAAGTTCGACGCTGGTATATCGTTATCAAACTCTTGATCTGATAAGATTCCCTGATGGAATATTTAGTTCTTTCTTTTATCATTCTTCACTCCTGGGTTATTACCCGATGATGCTCGCTGCTCATTATTCGTCCCTTTTGGTGAATCTGCTACCGTTAATTGATCGGGTGTTGTCTTTGATGATCATGTAACATCCACGGGTTGTTCTGCATTAGACTCCTGATGGTAAAATGTATCTGGGTAAGTAAATTCCCCAATGGAATCGGCCACTGCCTGCCCTTTGAGTGAGGACCTTGGCTCATAAATAATATCATACTCTCCCAGTTCAACCGCCCAGTACATTAATCTTTTGAATTTTTCCGGCTTGTGTAAGGCCTGTCTGAGTGGCATATCAGTGTATACCACTATGGTATGGGCCTGGAAATAAGGTTTCATTATACTGCTTGCCTCTATTAGTGCTAATGCCAGCTTTTCCAACTTTGGATATCTAATTTCTGCTCCTCGGAAGGCTTTGTTGGTGTAATATATCAATTTTTGAATGCCATCCTCCACTCTTATCAACAACGAACTGACTGCGCTCTCCGAGACAACTAGATACAAGTATAATCTTTCACCCATCACTGTCCTGGATAACAGTGGAGGTGTCTCTAAATATTTCTTCAATGCTTGAAATACCTTCTCGTATTCATCATTCCACTCGAAAGTTGTTCTGAGAATCTTGAAGAATCGGAGACATCTGTCCGTTGCTCTCGATAAAAACCTGTTAAGAGCCACAACATGGCCTGTGAGATTTTGCACTTCCTTCTTCGTATCAGGAGATCACAATTCAAGAAAGGCTTCGATCTTTTTCGAATTCACTTCAATGCCTCGTTGATTCATAATATATCAGAGGAACATGCCTTCTCGCACACCGAATATGCATTTCATCAGATTCAGCTTCATCTGATATTTGTCCATTTAATCGAAGGTTGGGTTGAGGTCAGCTAGATGGTCGGCGGCTTTCTTGCTTTTAGTTAGCATATCATCGACGTAAACCTCCATGCTTTTGCTGATTTGCTCTGTGAAAACTTTATTCATCAACGTCTGGTAGGTAGCTCCTGCATTTTTAAGTCCGAAGGGCATGACATTATAACAGTATGTTCCCCTTGGGGTAATAAACAAAGTACTCTCTCTATCTTCTGGTTTCATCTTAATCTGGTTGTAGCCAGAGTAAGCATCCATGAAGCTCAATAACTCGTGCCCCGAGGTAGCATCCACCAATTGATTAATTTGGGGCTAAAGACCCTTTCTTCGCTGCTTCACTGGCTTGATCTCCTTATTAACATTGAGCTCATGGCATAGGAAGGCTAGGTCTATTCCTGGCATGTCTTCATGACTCCATGCGAAAGTTTTCTTTCTTTGCCATAAAAATGCCACTAGTTCCTGCTTTATTGACGGATCCAGTGAAGCACTGATTTGAGTTGTTCATTCTGGTCGTTCATCATCCAGAATGACGTTCTCTATAGCTTCGACGTCCTGTCCCTTCACGAGCTGGGACTCATCCCTAGGGTCCAAAGTCTCGATTTCTGCATCTTCAGACTCATCAACCTGGTAGGTGGTGGCTTTCTTCCTGACCTCCTCCAGTTCCTCTTGTTCGACAGATGAATAGTAGCATTCTCGAGCTACTTTTTGGTCGCCTTTCATAATTTTAACCTCGAAGTTGGTCAGAAATTTCAAGCGTTGGTGTACCGTGAATGGCACTTCCTTGAAGTTCTTCATGCCTACTCTTCCTATGATTATGTCGTAGGCTGATTGGACATTCTTGTCCATTATGAAAAAATGTACTTTTTATGTTCTATAGGCGGGCCAGGTGCCGATGAGCATGTCCAACTTGATCGTCCCAAGTGGAAAAACTTTCTCACTAGTGAAGCCAAAGAGAGGCATGTGATAGGGCTCCAATTGGGATAACTTCAAATTTAAGCTATCAAAGCACGGGTAGAACATGATGTCTGAAGAGCTACCATTATCTACTAATACTCACAAGATCACCACATCCTTCATCCTCATCCTGACAACCAGGGGATCATCATGAGGATATAAGACACCTTCCAGGTTGTTTTTGGAAAAACTAATGACCAGTTTATCCTTGTTCACCTCCTCGGGTGATCATCTCTAGTCAGATTTATGTGTTGTATATAGGAACAAGCTTGGGCCTCATTGAGGTAACCTTTGCTTTCAGAAGTGTGATCCCCACCTCCTTCATCTCCACCTGTAATCACATTACATTAAAATGATCCAAAATGGATTGAATATACCTCGAGTTCGGGATTGTCTTGGCTTTTTGGGGAGGTCAGGGTCATCCTCTGGATCATCTTTGTGATTTCTTTTTTTGTCATCTTTTGTTCGTTTAGGAGATTTGGACCTTTGTCTTCCTCTCTTGTTAGTCTTCCCACCATTCTGATGATCAATGAATTTACTAAATTTTCCACGCCTAATGAGTGCTTCAATTTAATTCAGGAGAGGTATGCAGCGCTTGGTCGTATGGCCATGATCTCTATGGAATTTGTAATATTTGGACTTATCCCTCTTATCGGGGTCTGTCCTTATTTTCTTTGTCCAGGTGAGCTCCTCGCTATTCTTGATTTCTTCCAGGATATGGTTTATGTCCACCTTTAAAGGAGTGTAATTCCCATAATTCTTCAACTGCTCAAACGCCTCCTTGCCTTTTGGTCGCTTGATGTTCCCATTGCACTTCTGATCCTTATTCCCCATTGTACCTTCAACCTTGGTCTCTGTTTTAGTGTCAACCGTCTTATTCGTAGCCATGACCTCTTCGGCGTTCATGATCTTATCTTTTTTGCCATCAGTTCTGCCACGGATTTGGGGGGATCTTTGGCCAAGGTATAATATAACTTGTCAGGCAACACACTGCTCATCAGTTCTATAATTGTTGTCTTCTCTTCGTAGTAGATTGCCTAAAGTTTCTCTTTATTAAAACGAGTGATGAAATCCCTGGAACTTTCTCCTATTTTCTGCCTCACACTCAATAAGTGTGCTACTCTTTTAATCGGCTTCTCATCGAAGCAGAAATTCCTTATAAAGAGCTCTGCCAGCTGATGGAAAGTAGTAATCTCGCCCCGAGGAAGACTATTGTACCATATTTGGGCTGACCCAGTGATTGTTCCTGAAAATGCCCTACACCACATCTCATCGGGCACTGCGTAAATATCAGCAGCTGCTTAATACTACTCTATGTGGAGGACGGGATCAGTTTTTCCATCGTACTTATGCGTTACTACCAGAGCCTTAAACTTTTATGGTGTGGCAAAATCCATAATTGCCTGGGCAAAGGGTGATCCCTGGACAAAAGTTCTTTGGAGAGGGTTCTTGGCCTTAGCCATTTCCCCTAATCGGTCTTCTAGGCTTTCAATGGAAACCTTACACGCATCGTTCACAGCCTCACGCCTATTTGCCCGAGCAATAGAGCGCGCTGAATTTTCCTCCTGGGATCTTTCCCTACGTGTCGCTGGGTGTGATTGGGCAGAACCATCCCTTAGCTCGGTTGGTTGTTGAGAATTTCTCGACGCAATCCTAGGGGGATTTCCATTCCTCCTAGGGCCCAAACGGTCAAAGGGGGAGAGTCTGCTCAACCTTTCTAAAGTGCTTGTTCGCTTAGGAGCTAAGGTAACATTCTGTTGAGAATTAGTAGCTCTTACAAATGAAGTCCATCCAGGTTGATATGAAGGATCGTTGGATCTCTCAGTATGATGAGAATTACTGTGCCTGGGTTCTAAAATGTTCGGGAATAGTGTACGTCTGGTTCTTGACGATGGCAGATGGGTGTTATGCTGAACGCTTCGTTGACCTGACTGGTCAGGTGATCCATTGCGAACAGTCTGAATGAGTTGCCGCATGGTTTCTTACATAGCCGTTTACCCTTGGGCTAAATTGGCTAATATGCCCGTAAGTTCATTGATAGTTAGTATTGCTCCTATTATTGGATTCTGGGATCTCAGCCATTGATGATAAATTTTGGGTGAAAAACGGTACTTATAGTCGTTTCCCACAAA
Source organism: Sambucus nigra (assembly GCA_949130495.1). NCBI lineage: Eukaryota > Viridiplantae > Streptophyta > Magnoliopsida > Dipsacales > Adoxaceae > Sambucus > Sambucus nigra. The sequence continues at coordinate 229,630,779 of OX422219.1, forward strand.
CGGCGCCAATCTGTTGATGTAAAAAACTAGATTTGATCTAATTAATTAATCACAGATAAATAAAAATAAGACAAAGGATTTTTAAAATGGTTCAGCCTTATAGAATGGCCTACGTCCACTATGTTGTATTGAGGATGTTTGGCTTAATCTCGATGATGATTACAAGAGATTCATCCTCCCCCTCCATGTGGAGGGTGTTACAATGTATTTATAGCATTGAGGCTGTCAGTATGAATAGTTGATATGCCGTTATGTAATAGACATATACATTTGTACAATAATAATGTTCATTAAATCCGATGTTCATTGAATGTACAATTGTCGCTTAGTCTTCCTGGATAAATGCTCTGCATACTGAGTAGGTCGGCACACTATGTAGCTCGGGACGCTGAGTAGCTTAGCATGCTAGGTAGCTCGATGAGTATATGTATTTTCCACGTAAGATGACACATGTCTTTATATAATTGGTCCACGTCTGTAGACTAAATTTCATATCAACACTAAGTATTGACCAAAAGTCATAGGTTTACGGGAATTTTGAGAATTATCATAATGATTGCTGAAAGGATTGGAATAAGACATGCTTAATCCAAAGATGGCTCGAAGTGGAGAATTCCACAAAGTGATTTACGCGCAAAAAATTCAAGCGTTTCTTGGCGCTCAAATGTAGAAGTCCTACAAAAATGTTAGCAAAAAAATACAAATAGAAAAAAATACGACGATATAGTAAATCAAATAAATTCTAAAACATCAAGTACCCGACAACGGCGCCATTTGAGAGACACGCGTCACCGACGCCGGTCATTTGTTATATTCGGCTCACCAACTCTATACAAAAACCTAAACTATGACTACACTCTTTTAAGGGAGTATAGTGGTCAGTCCGGGTATCGAATCCACAAAGACAAGTTGCTAGAATTTAATTGGTTTAATATTCCTAAAATAAAAGTGTAAAAGATAATTTCTAACAAAAAGGAAAAGATAACAAAAGGAAAAGATTAAACTAGGCGAGTGTATTTAAACTAAAATTGATAAAGCGAATAAAAACTATAGGTTGCGTCGAATATCCCTCACCCGAGTTAATTAGTATGAAATGGTTACATGGGTCGACGAGTTATTAAGATTCAGTGTCGTTTCGACAGTTAATTAAACCCAGAGTTGTCACACCCCTAAATTCGCATAAAATCCTAATAAGATTTTGGCGTCAACAAATACCACGAAAATTACGCATGCAATGTTGTAAATACGGAGCATGCATGATATACCCCGTTAAATCTCCTAGGCATAATAACTAGAACAACAGACTCGAAATAAACCCGTAAAACTCCATCACCAAAGAAAAGCAACACGTCAACCCTATGTGAGTACAATCCGACACAACCTAATTTAAGCTAGCCAATAAACATAATAAATGACATTAAATAAAATGAAATTAATTAATTGAAGCATGCTAATTAAATTAACACTAATTAATTTAACTACACATAATTATCTAGGCAGGGAAATAAATAACTAAGCATGGGAAAAAAAGGAACAAAGCAAGAAATAATATTTACTTACATTAATGGGTGTCTAAACACAACACAAATGGAGGAGAGGGGTGGTCTCCACAAAAAGCCCCAATATTTCCACACCTTAGAACTCTCCTGAAAAAACTAATATTACAAGATCTCTCCTAAAAATGAGATAAGTCTCCCTTTTATAATAAGTGGAATGAAAGGAAACAACAAGAAAAGAAAAAAGAAATCAAAGAAGACAAGTCTCTTTTAATTAAAGAAAGAATAAGAGAAAATAAAATAAGAAAGGAAAAAAGGAAATAGCAGCAAAATACAGAGTACCGATCCACCGCGTGAAAATGGAGGGGCACACTGGTAGCATCGCAAGCCAATTTTGGAATTATCGGTTGATCGCGATTTGTCCACCGGTCGACCGCGTGAACAGCTCCACACCACATAGAAACTTTGCTGCTACAACATCCATGGCAAAGACAAAAACCCACATATGGGTACCAAGCCGAGACCCACCTGCGTTTAATTTCGGATCAAGAGCGATTCACCAAGGCCTCAAATGGCAAACCCGAGACCTCCATTGAAGTTGTAGACCACCATAGCCAATCTCACCTTTGAAAACCATACCATGGCCAAAAACCTCCATTAATGGCCAAGCACCAAAAACGAAAGCTCCAAAAATGGTCAAAGAGACCCATTTGCTAGTGTGGCTAAAGATCGAGCTCCAATTTCGATTCAAAATCCCGAATTTGGGACGAACCCGAAACCCGAGCCAAAACCCAAATCGCTATCTTCATTTTCTGTAAAAAAACGTTTGAGGACATATATGAAATTATAGGATTTGTTATTGAAAACGTTGAATTTCCTTTTATGAAAAACGATGCGGAAGCGTAAAGGTGATGGTTCACAAAATAAAACAAACGAATTTTAATTTCTCAAACAAATTAAAATTACACCAAGTGAAGTAAAATTAATCAATTAATATATTCACTTAAACCAAGTTAATTCAATCCAAGTCCTAGAATTTGCCTAATTCATATTTATCCATATTTCAAAGTTAGGCCAAACCAAATTTTAGCCAATGACTTGAATTAAATAAACTTTACCCAATATTTAATTTAGCACCAATTAAATTGAGCGTGATGATTTAAACCAAATTTTATCTTGAAATTATCCTAAGCATGCGTTCTAAATTATTGTGCAAGATAAAATAAACCAATCACATTACGCCGCGATGTACGAGGAAAAACCCAAGACGGGAAACAACCTCGGACGGCCCTAGCCACAAATCCACTAGATATGGAATTACATGTACAAGACAGATAGACTTACAACGCACGACTCGATCCCTCTCAAGCCTCGACGCTTCTTCTTGTGGACACCTCTTCCTAGCAGATAACCTTGGAACACCACCGCGGTCTCGGAATCCACAGATAGGACTTTATATGGTCACCGTCACACAAACATGGAGCCTTTCTCCGTGTGGGTAAATCAACATAAAAAACACTTCTTCTTTCTTTGTGGGAGGTAGAAGTAAAACCCGAAACTTCTCTTCTTCAAATCGGTAGAGAAAACCGGTGCCAAACTCCAAGCAATTTGATATGTATATAAGAACTTGGATAAACAATATGGGTGTAAAACACTAGAGTGATGGATATTTTTCTCTAAAAATTTCACTCAAAACATGAACATTTTCCTTAAAACAATTTTCTCACAAACTCTCTCTAAGAGATGAAAATGGAATGGAAAAGTTCGATTGAAAAATGTTATTCCCGCATATAATAAAGTTTGAAAAAGTTGGTTAAAAACCAAGTGGGGAAGTGGGTGAAAAACTGCCAAAAACTGCCAATAACTGTTCCCGCCTGACAGCTCGTTCGAACGACATTTCGTTCGAACGAAATCTCGTTCGAACGAGACATCTAACAACGTTCCAGATTGGACTCGTTAGAAACTCGTTGGAAATCTCATTAGAACGAACAATCTCGTTCGAATGACGTTTCGAACGACTGACCCGTATACCTTGGTGGGAACTCGTTGGCAGGTTCGTTCGAACGACTCTATCGAACGAAAAACCAAAGCTCCTAAAATGGTGAAAGAGACCCATTTCCGAGTGTGGCAAAAGATCGAGCTCTAATTTCGAACCAAAATCCTGAATTTTGGACGAACCCAAAACCCGAGCCAAAACCCAAATCGCCAGCTTAACGTTTTAGGACATATATGGAACTATAGGATTTGATATTAAAAGAGAAAAGGGACACATGTGTAATTAATTAAATTATTGATGAATCTCTTATAATTCTTTCCGATTAAAGATCTGTGTTTCCTTCATTCGGACTCCTATTCGAGTACCGTTCATGGCCACGTGAAGATTGGCCCGAGGGAGACAACTTCCGTGCTTCGGGGAAAATCCCAAAGTGTGAAATTACAAAAGTGCCCCCGAACGTGTGAATAGCGACAGAACTTAACCAGAACGGGCTCAAACTTCACACTAAGCACTTTAATACCTATAACAACTGAATTATACCTCAAATAACATGTTAGAATATAAAACGGAGGTTGTCTAATTAACAAGCATAATATAGGCATTAAAGTACCCGATGGGGGTAAAATGCCTAAGTTCGAGGGTATAAATATGTAATATTCGATACGAATCACACCCCATAACATACACATTGCTAGTCCCTAGTAATGAAATTCAAATCAAGAAGAACTATAAGAAACTCACAAAATGGGAGATATATACAAAAGCGATAAAAGTGATAAGGCCACTTTCGCGGGCGCACGATTGTATTTAGCGTATGCAATAAGCCTTTAAATCCCTAGGTCACCCTAGTGGACGAGTGCCGCCTCGTGAGGATTCTCAGGGATGAAACCCACAAACATCATATGGTTTCCTCAAAATATGCCCAATCACATGCGACAAGCCTAACAATAGCGAAAAAGATTTCATACACATTATTAGCAAAGTGAACTAATTCACACAATTGTCTGTATTATTAACATTATAGAATGAACTTCGTTGAATTGAAACCTTAAAATGTGGGAGGGGAGTGAGCACATGAAAATTTATGATTTGTCAAAAACTTATATAAATCGGATAAAAATTAAAGCAAGCATATATTCAATCCTCACGGGCATTACACTCATCAAGGGAATTCACTCGAAAGAGGGAGTTAACACACGGAACATGCGGGCATAAAGACTAAATGTAAATGGAAACTAGGTTGCACACATGTCAAAAATGAAGAACGCTATATATAAAATGAAAAGTTGTAATCTAAATGAAAGATACCGCTCATTAAAGGAGGCGAAATAATTTTTAACAGATAATAAAAAAATATTTCAATTTTAGAATTAAATTCACCCTAAGAACACATAAGACTTGTATAGGGTTGTAAGGTTGGCTGGGCTAGGGTACGAGGCGAATGATATGTATATACGGATTCAAAGTGTTCGGAGATGAAAACTCGGGATAATGGGAACATGTGGGAAAAAAAATTAGAAAATACAATCCATAAAAGGCATTGAATATAACAATGGGAGAGCAATCAAAGCCTATTGAACTATATACAACATTTACAACTTTCTCTTTCTTTTCTTTTCTTCTTTTTTTCACTTTTTCTTTGTTGTTTACTTTTGCTTTTCACTTCTATTTTCTTCTCTTTTTCACTTTTTTCTTTTTTTTACTTTTTACACTATTATATGCCTAAATTGAAACCACGAGACAACATCATTCAATCCCAAGTAATATTCTAAACAAAGGTACGTGAGGTCATAACTATGGTATAAAACTCCAATTTAGAGTTGGTTTTGGGATTTTGGGGTATGAAACGAAAGGCTATAATAAGTCTCAAAGGGGTTGACAAGGGAAAACATATAAGGTGAGGTCAAGGCTAATACAGGTAATATAACAAAGATGGCCTATGATCATTTCGTAAAGTTTACGCAATTCTCGAGTCAAAATAATATTTAAAAATCATGCCCAAGTAACACATTTCATAAATGAACTCAAGCAATGAACGATCAATGAAAGAACAGTGATATTACCAACGACTGGAACGTTTTCAAAGAGGAAAGAATAGTGTATACACTCACAAATGAAGGTAAGTCTCTAATCTCACTCGGTGAAAGTATATACAATGCAAAAAAATATTATTGAGTTATAAAAATCTTAAACCAAATCAATATAACAAGAAAAGTGCATGTGATCATGGGGTAAAGTTTAATTCATGATGTTATTCATAATATCAATGGTTTGAGGACTAAAGTATAATAACTTCTAAAATCGAGAACATGCATCATTGATTTGTCTATTGGATCGGGCAATTATTAAAATTTATCATAAAAAACAATGGTAAAATGCCCAACAAAGGAGAAAAAAAAGAAAGAAAATATTTTTGAATTTTTTGAATTTTTCTAAGAAAAGCATACTAAGTAACTAACATGTGAGAAAAAATATGGACTAAATAAAGAAGATGATAGAATATCCTACACCCCTAACTTAAACGTTGCATTGTCCTCAATGCGCATTAAGAACACGACAAAAAGAGAGGAAAACGATATTACCTAAATTTGGAGCAATCTCAATAAGAACAAGTCCAAAGAATGTACAAAACAAGTTACTACCCACCATAGAAAAAAAATAACAAAAAGTTAACTAATTATAAGAGACTAAATTAAAAGAAAGAAAAACTAAAGAACGAAATGATAAAAAATGAACTATATACAACCTACTATTTAGAATCCACACTAACTAGACACTAGAAGTCTAAATAGTTGAGGGTCCACCATGAAAACGATTTGACTTTGGAGGGTGATCGGTGTACCCTCACTCACAAGCATGCCCTCTGAAAAATAAGAATTATGTTTGACCAACGGAAGGCATCTGTAAGGCGTAAGAAAGGAACCATCTCCAATTAAAAGTTTTTGGGGGACGATGGGGGATCTGGATAAAACGGGTGACAAAAACACATGGGGGACAAGAAAAATTGAATCATATCCCAAATATTTTGAAGTTGGAATGGGAGGGGACGCACATGGAGGCAAATATGCGATCATGGAAGGCGACTTAAGGAAGTATTCCTCATCGGTGAAAAGGTTTAACACATTATAGTTTGAAATCGATTCATCGGGTACTTGTGACGGTGCGATAACGGAGAATCAAAATGGAGAGGAAAGAAATTCAAACTCAAGAGATGAGTCATCATCGCTTAAAGATTGAGTTTCAAAAGAAATAAAATCATTTTCAATGAAATGTTCTTCTTTGGGGGCCAAAGAAGAAATCATTTCATTGAAAATAGATATTATGTCCATTTCATCCTCACTTTCATACTCTATTATGAAATGGACAAAGTCACCAATGGTTTGTCCCAAAGTAGGCACAAAAACGTCTTTTGGTTCAAACCATTCCTCGACTACAAAAGTCTCGGAAGAAAAATCGTCGTCGGAATCAAATAATAAATCCAACTCATGTTCCCAACAAAGATTTTCATCCCGATAACGATTTTAATTTTTTTCATTTTCAAGCATGCGAAAACCCTCGCCAAAAGTCATAGGTCGAGGTACGGATTCTTAAAAATGAGAACTTTGAAAATTACCATCGGGATTATACTCAAACTCATTATTGTAAGAATTTTGAAAACTATTGCATTTTGTTTCAAAATTCCTATTCTAAGGAATTAGAGGCCCAAAATCGTTATCATCATCCTCAAAATACACGCACTCCAAAGCTTGACTTTTGTAATACTCGCCGAAAGTCATTTTTGAATTTGCAATTTTTTAGGACTCTAAGTGTTGATGTAAAAAACTAGATTTGATCTAATTAATTAATTACAGATACATAAAAATAAGACAAAGTGTTTTAAAAGTGGTTCAGCCTTATAGAATGGCCTACGTCCACTATGTTGTATTGCAGATGTTTGCCTTAATCTCGATGATGATTACAAGAGATTCATCATCCCCCTCCATGTTGAGGGTGTTACAATGTATTTATAGCCTTGGAGTTATCAGTATGAATTGGTGATATGTCATTATTTAAAAGACATATACATCTATACAATAAGAATGTTCATAAAATTCGATGTTCATTGAATGTATAATTATCGCTTTGTCTTCCTGGATAGATGCTCTACATACTAAGTAGGTAGGCACGCTATGTAGCTCGAGACGCTTAGTAGCTCGACATGCTAGGTAGCTCGGTGAGTATATGTATTTGCCACGTAAGATGACACGTGTCTTTATATAATTGTCCACGCCTGCTGACTAATTTTCGTATCAACAGAAGCCCCCAATGTTTCACAGTTGAGTTTTAATATGAGAGTGTGGAGTATTTTACTCGAAAGTTGCTCGAGTATTTTTGTACGTCTTGATTACTTGTAGATATCCAACACTTAGGAAATTTTCTTCTAGTTTCGTCGTTTGAGAGTGAAATGGCAAATTTGAAAATATTTTGAATCTGCAACAGATGCTTGGGTATTTGCGTCTTTTTCATCTTTTAACCGCCGAAAATGCAATCGTCTTTTCTAGTAATCATTTCTTTTCCTTCTTCCCGATGCAAGGTATTTAAAAGCGATAGAAAAAGATCATCATCTATTTTTTATCTCCAGATTTCTAAACTCTGTGTTTTCTCACTCTATCGTTTTTTCCATCATTCACCTTAGCAGATTTCTCAATTTTTTGTAAGAATTTCTTCCTTCTTCTTTCTTTGCTTTAGTCATCATGGTTTACCTTGTCGAGTCTTCGGATAGGTTTCGAGCCGATTTTTCAATTCCTTCTTGGGTAATTCTAGAAGAACCTCCTTCTACATCTGATTTATTTTCTCTGGATGAGGGGGACTGGTTTCCCTCACTTTTCATAGCTGAATGTGGATTTTATTTTCCTCTTAATCCCTTATGTTTAGAGTTTTGACAATATTTCTATATTGTTCCTGCAAGAGTAGCTCCAAATATATGGAGGGTAGTTAATGTTGTACATAGGTTAAACCAGATTCATGGGACTCGTTTAGGGATCCTCAAAATAATGTCTTGTTATAAATAGGTTACCAGTGATACCACATTTTATTTGAAAACTAGGTTTTCCAATAGAGCTTTAGTAGTCAATCTTCCAGATGCTAATAGGGACTATTTTGATCATGGGGTTATGATGAAAAATCGGCAGCACCCTCCATTAAAAGGAAATGATGTGTACCAAGGTCCTAGATGTCCACTTTATGGAAATGAGGTAGGTTGTTTTCAATTATCCGATTTACCTCTGTTTACATTTGATAAAATGCATCACTGATATTCATGTTTGTTTTTGCAGTTGATAACAAAAGAAAGCCCCAAAAAGAGAGTGATATTAATATAAAAGCGTTGAAACTCATCTGGGGTTTGCATCAATCAGTTAACGGGGAGCACGTTAGAGATGCTTCTTATTTGCTGAGATACAAGAACACCACCTCTTCTTTCATTACTCGTCCTCTTTCCCCTCTTGGGGTAATCAATCTTGATCAAGTACTAGCATCTCGAGCGAGTGCCGAAGAACCCTCTTCTGACTTGAATACCTCTATTATTGATTTAATGATGAAAACGAGGAGAATGACTACGTTCTTTGTTAAGGATGCTCCTGGCACTGATGGGGCAAAGAAGATCAAAGGGGATGTCCCAACTGAAGGGACGAAGAAAGTGGATAGTGTTCCATCCAAAGGAACCATTTCTCCTGTCAATGAAGTTAGCAGGGAAACACCTGCTGTCACAAAAAAGGCAGCACCTTTGATTGAAGGTGTTGCTATTACGCAGGAAGATGTTGCCCCTTTGATTGAAGGTGCTCCTTTACGGAGATTGAGGAGAGGTCTTGTAGAAAAACCTGTAGAAACTGCTGCTCAACCCTCTAATATTGGGGGTCCTTCGTCAGGAACTACCGCTTCAGCTTTTATTGCCCCGATTTTGACCAGGGGTTTGATCAAGTCTTGGACTATTTCGGAGTATCGAGCTACTAGGGGTTCCCTTTCCTGGGAGAAGGTTGTTGATTTAGCGGCCTAGCATATCGCGTTAGTAAGTGTCATCATCCCTACTACTTCATTTCCACCTACTATATTCATATTCTAATTTAAGCTCATTTGCCTTTTCTTTCAGTTTATGACGTCTTTAATAATATCCTGGAGAGGGATGAGGCTATTAAGGCTTCAACTTTGTCTAGTGGGATTGAAGAAACTTTTATTGGGTTGTATCAATCCTTGAAGGACTCCCGGAAGACATACGAGGAAGATAAAGCTACTTGGGAGAAGAAACTTCTATCTGTAGAGTCAACTCGTGACCAAGCCATAAATGCCTCTAAGGAGTTGGAGGAAAAATTAAAGGTCACCTCTGTCAGTAAGAAAGAGACTCATGGTAAGCTTGAGAAAGATGAACGACATAAGAAAGACCTTGAGGAGAAGGTGAGGCTTGCTGAGGAACGTGCTTCATCTGAGAAGGAGAAGAGAATGGCTACAGTGAAGAAATCTTTCAGCTCTGGTTGGGACAAGGGATGGAATAGAGCCTTAACCGCTATTACCTGCCAGATGGAGTATGAAAGTATGAAGTACTTTAGGGATGGATGGGTCGCAGCATTAAAAGAGTTGAGTGTTGCGGATGATTCTGAGTTGTATCAAAAACACACTCATGGCCCTCTTCCTACTATTGACGATGAAGAAGAGGATGAAGATGCATCTGATGAGTCTTCCATGATGATAATAGAACAAGTCCATGTTGCTACTGCTCCTCAACGCTCCGATCAAGTTCAGAAAGCATCAGCGTATACCGAGAAACACCAAATGCCTCCCGAGCAGCCAACTCCTTCGTCCAAACCTGTTGATGGTGTTATAAGAAACAAGGAGAAGGTGTAGCGTTTCTCGGCTCTTTATTTATGTTGTTCTTCTTCTTTTTCTTTTTTTCTTGTAAGTTCGGTTGTAATATTTCCTCTTATGATCAATAAAATGGGTTGTTGTGGTCTAATTTGAATTTCTCTTTGACTTGCTCTGTCTCTATCGTTATTGATGTGTTTTTACTTTTCCTTGCTAGTTTGTTGCCAGGATGGAACTCTTATCATCTCATGACACTGAGTTGATGAAAAAATGTAATGATTACTCCAAAGTGGGTCATGTAAATTTTACTGAGGCCCAAATAATTGATATCCTTGGACCCGATGCTTTTGAGCGAGCAGTTGATGCATACCAATACTTGAAGTGTTTGCTTGATCGTGATGTGACCAATAATGTGGCTTATTACAAAATGATTGAAGACCTTCAAGGGATGATCGAGGAACTCCAACTTCAACACAAAGAAACCAATGCACTCTTACACGAAGGTTATGAGAAAAAATACCAATAATTGAGTGCTTAAAAAGATTACAACAAGTACATCTCGGCCCATGAGAAAAAGGAAAGTGTGCGGAAACTTAAGATTGAAGAGCACAGGAACATTTCCATGCTGCTAGAACAAGAGAATATTGTGCTGCAAGAGGAAGTGAAGAAACTCATATCTACTGCCTCCTCTTCTTCGGGAGCCTTGGTTCCAGTTAATGATGAAGGTTTTTCCTTTCTAGAAACCGAAAATGCTTCCTTGAGAGAAGAGTTGGAGACTTTGAAATGAACTGGACCTACTCCATCTTCTCGTGGCACAGTAAAGCCTTCTACCCGAGGCCGAGCAAGGGATGGTCAGATTAATATTGAAGAGGCGAGGACCCAATTGGATTTAGAAAATCAAGTCGTTCAATTGACGACAAAAAATCAAGCCCTGGAAGAAATGTCTAAAAAATTCAGAGTCTTACCGACCGACTCTCCAACCAGAGCTCTGCATTGGAAAGTAAAGAAATGTTGGTGAAGAAGCTCCACGAGCAGCTTGAGAGATTGACTTATCAATTTCACAAATAGCCTTGAGAATTCTGGATTGAGGGATACAATGAAGCTTTATGCCATCTCAATGCTCGATTGCAACAATCCAACAACGAGGGATACAAACAGGGATGGTTGAATGCATTACGTGTGATAAAATATGATCGAGGACTATCCTTGTGGGATTGGTGTGAGCCTGGATTACTTGACTTCCATGTTCCTCCCTTTAAACTCAATTTCATCTAGATTCCAGCTCGTGCCATTCCTCGGTGTTTGATCTCCAGGTATCTTGGTAATTACTAGCTTCATTTTGAGTTTGAGATATCTCATCCTCAACATTTACTTGATCGACCATGTCCGAGAAATGTCAGAATTCTACAACATATGAATTTTATCAATTCTCCCTATGCGTTAGATGACGCTCCAGCCGGGATGGAACCTGTGTCAAAATCAAAGGGAAAGAAGCCCATAGAATAGGAAATTTGTATTTTAATGAGTCAAAATTCATGTTTATGTAGTCTGCTTGTGTTTAATGAACACAAATTGGTCTTTATGCAAGTTTTATTTCCTTGAAAATACTTTGTGAGATGTGTTTCTCGTGTGTTGTTGATGAATGTGTGTATATATATATATATATATATATATATATATATAGGGACAATTTGTCCTGTTTTGCCTAGACAATGGAGCTTGCCCCATTTACTGCCTAGTTGTAGTGACTTATCACCCATTAGTGCCTAAGCAATGGGGTCGTTTTCATCCCATGTTATTGTTTAGTTGTAGTAATCGCGTCGGGATTACCTTGGCACCTAGACAGTGGATGCCCCGTGCGCTCACCCATATTTTTGCCTAGCTTGGGATATCTCTTGAGATCATCCATGATCAAACAAGCTTTGCCTTGTATGATTGTTATGCCAACTTTGTTGGTCAAATTTATTGGTGCCGACCAACCGGAGTTGGTGGTTGTTAAATGCCGACTAACTTTAGTTGGGGGGTGTTGATGTTGATCAACCACAATTGATGTAGTGTGTAGGACTAGTACTCTAATAAAAATTAAAACAAAAAGGAATATGGAAAAACCAACACTTTTATTCATGTAAAGAGAAATGTGTATATGTAAGTCTGTATCACTGATAATACTTGCTTAAATGCTCTGCGTTCCATGCATTGTTAAATTCTCCCCCTCTAAGGTTTCTATTCTGTATGTCCCAGGGCGAACAACTGTAGTTACTCGATAGGGACCATGTCAGTTGGCCTCTAGTTTGTTATGCTTCTGAATCACCTTCTTGACCACATAATACCCCTATTTAAGTTCCCATTTCTTCACTTTTTTATTTTAGAACATGGTTGTTCTTTGTTGGTAGGCTGCGTTCCGAATTGCAGCATCTTCTCGAACTTCCTCGGGCATGTACATGTCTAAAAGCCTCATCAAATCACTTATAGGAGAGTTGAAATTGAGTACCCTATGTGTAGGCAAGCCCAATTCAACTGGAATAACTGCTTTGCTTCCGAAGGCTAGCATGTAGGGTGATTCTCGAATGGTTGTTTGGGGTGTTATGTGATATGCCCATAGCACAGAGTGTAGCTCGTTAATCCAATTTCATTTTGCTTCATTCAGTCATTTCTTCAAGCCGTTCAGCGGAGTCCTGTTCGTCACTTCAGTTTGCCCATTGCTTTGGGGATGACCTGGTGCATAATGGATCTTCTGAACATTGGATTGGTGATAATATGCAGTGAATTCCTCATTATCAAATTGGGTTCCATGGTCTGTGATAAAGGCATGTGGCAGTCCATACCTGCAAATAATATTCTTCCATATAAACTGGTAAATCTTTTCGTACGACATCTCAATGAGAGGTTCCGGCTCAACCCACTTGGTGAAATAATCGACAATGACTACCAGATATTTGAATATTCCTTTGGTGGTCGGCAGAGGCCCAACCAAGTCCATGCCCCACATAGAAAATGGCCAGGGGGAAGTAATGGGTGTTCACAATGCCTGGGGAGTTCTTTGGACGGAAGAAAAACATTGGCATTTATTGCACTTCTTCACATAGGTTGTACAGTCAGCTCTCATCATTGGCCAATAATATCCCTGCGTTATTAACCTCTATAGTAGAGTCTAACCTGCAACATGATCTCCATAAGAGCCTTCATGAACCTCTTTAATCAGGCCTTTAACTTCTGAGGGATGCACACATCTTTGTAGACCTGCGATGATACCTCTTCTGTACAAAATGCCATTATTTAGTACATATCGAGCAACTTTAAACCTTAGCCTCTTGGCTTCAAGTTGGTCAGTCGGCACAACCCCTTCCTCGATGTATGCCCTTATGGGGTCCATCCAGGATGGTCCCATATCTAGGGTAATAAACTTCACCATTAAATCGTCATCGATGCTCCGTTCTGCCAGTATCTCGATAGGAATCGTTCTTCGTATCTCGGTGCGAGTAGTTAAGGATAATCGAGCTAGTGCATCAGCTCTCGATTTCTCCATTCTTGGTATTTTGATCAATTGAACTCCTGTAAAGGTTGACACAATATCCATGGCTTTGGTGTAATATCTTGACATCAATTCTACTTTCACCGCATACAACCCCAGAATCTGATGTATAATTAATTATGAATCACTAAACACGGTGACTTGCTCTGCATGCATTGTTTTAGCTAAATTAAGGACCACGATCATAGCTTCATATTCAACCTCATTATTGGAAGCTTTAAATTGAAAGCGCAGAGAGTATTCGACATCTAATCCATTGGGGCTATTAAGAATTATTCCGGCTCCACTTCCTGTTGCACATGAAGAGCCGTCAACATACAAGTTCGACGCTGGTATATCGTTATCAAACTCTTGATCTGATAAGATTCCCTGATGGAATATTTAGTTCTTTCTTTAATCATTCTTCACTCCTGGGTTATTACCCGATGATGCTAGTTGCTCATTGTTCGTCCCTTTTGGTGAATCTGCTACCGTTAATTGATCGAGTGTTGTCTTTGATGATCATGTAACATCCACGGGTTGTTCTGCATTAGACTCCTGATGGTCAAATGTATCTGGGTAAGTAAATTCCCCAATGGAATCGGCCACTGCCTGCCCTTTGAGTGAGGACCTTGGCTCATAAATAATATCATACTCTCCCAGTTCAACCACCCAGTACATTAATCTTTTGAATTTTTCTGGCTTGTGTAAGGCATGTCTGAGTGGCATATCAGTGTATACCACTATGGTATGGTCCTGGAAATAAGGTTTCATTATACTGCTCGCCTCTATTAGAGCTAATGCCAGCTTTTCCAACTTTGGATATCTAATTTCTGCTCCTCGGAAGGCTTTGCTGGTGTAATATATCAATTTTTGAATGCCATCCTCCACTCTTATCAACACCGAACTGACTGCGCTCTCCGAGACAACTAGATACAAGTATAATCTTTCACCCATCACTGTTCTGGATAACAGTGGAGGTATCTCTAAATATTTCTTCAATGATTGAAATACCTTATCGTATTCATCATTCCACTCGAAAGTTGATCTGAGAATCTTGAAGAATCGGAGACATCTGTCCGTTGCTCTCGATAAAAACCTGTTAAGAGACACAATATGGCCTGTGAGATTTTGCACTTCCTTCTTCGTATCAGGAGATCACAATTCAAGAAAGGCTTCGATCTTTTTCGAATTCACTTCAATGCCTCGTTGATTCATAATATATCAGAGGAACATGCCTTCTCGTACACCGAATATGCATTTCATCAGATTCAGCTTCATCTGATATTTGTCCATTTAATCGAAGGTTGGGTTGAGGTCAGCTAGATGGTCGGCGACTTTCTTGCTTTTAGTTAGCATATCATCGACGTAAACCTCCATGTTTTTGCTGATTTGTCTGTGAAAACTTTATTCATCAACCTCTGGTAGGTAGCTCCTGCATTTTTAAGTCCGAAGGGCATGACATTATAATAGTATGTTCCCCTTGGGGTAATAAACGAAGTACTCTCTCTCTCTTCTGGTTTCATCTTAATCTGGTTGTAGCCAGAGTAAGCATCCATGAAGCACAATAACTCGTGCCCCGAGGTAGCATCCACCAATTGATTAATTTGGGGTAATGGAAAGTGATCTTTCGAGCAGGCTTTATTAAGATCTGTGAAATCTACACACATCCTCCACTTGTTATTCTTCTTCTTCACCATCACGACATTGGCTAGCCAATCACGATATTTGATATCTTCAATGAAAAAGCCCTTTTGTAGCTTCTCAACTTCATCCTGGATGGCTTGGTTCTTCTTGGGGCTAAAGACCCTTTCTTCGCTGCTTCACTGGCTTGATCTCCTTATTAACATTGAGCTCATGGCATAGGAAGGCTAGGTCTATTCCTGGCATGTCTTCATGACTCCATGCGAAAGTTTTCTTTCTTTGCCGTAAAAATGCCACTAGTTCCTGCTTTATTGACGGATCCAGTGAAGCACTGATTTGAGTTGTTCATTCTGGTCGTTCATCATCCAGAATGACGTTCTCTATAGCTTCGACGACCTGTCCCTTCACGAGCTGGGACTCATCCCTAGGGTCCAAAGTCTTGATTTCTGCATCTTCAGACTCATCCACCTGGTAGGTGGTGGCTTTCTTCCTGACCTCCTCCAGTTCCTCTTGTTCGACAGATGAATAGTAGCATTCTCGAGCTACTTTTTGGTCGCCTTTCATAATTTTAACCTCGAAGTTGGTCAGAAATTTCAAGCATTGGTGTACCGTGGATGGCACTTCCTTGAAGTTCTTCATGCCTACTCTTCCTATGATTATGTCGTAGGCTGATTGGACATTCTTGTCCATTATAAAAAAATGTACTTTTTATGTTCTATAGGCGGGCCAGGTGCCGATGACATGTCCAACTTGATCGTCCCAAGTGGAAAAACTTTCTCACTAGTGAAGCCAAAGAGAGGCATGTGATAGGGCTCCAATTGGAATAACTTCAAATTTAAGCTATCAAAGCACGGGTAGAACATGATGTCTGCAGAGCTACCATTATCTACTAATACTCACAAGATCACCACCTCCTTCATCCTCATCCTGACAACCAGGGGATCATCGTGAGGATATAAGACACCTTCCAGGTTGTTTTTGGAAAAACTAATGACCAGTTTATCCTTGTTCACCTCCTCGGGTGATCATCTCTAGTCAGATTTATGTGCTGTATATAGGAACAAGCTCGGGCCTCATTGAGGTAAGCTTTGCTTTCAGAAGTGTGATCCCCACCTCCTTCATCTCCACCTGTAATCACATTACATTAAAATGATCCAAAATGGATTGAATATACCTCGCGTTCGGGATTGTCTTGGCTTTTTGGGGAGGTCAGGGTCATCCTCTGGATCATCTTTGTGATTTCTTTTTTTGTCATCTTTTGTTCGTTTAGGAGATTTGGACCTTTGTCTTCCTCTCTTGTTAGTCTTCCCACCATTCTGACGATCAATGAATTTACTAAATTTTCCACGCCTAATGAGTGCTTCAATTTCATTCAGGAGAGGTATGCAGCGCTTGGTCGTATGGCCATGATCTCTATGGAATTTGTAATATTTGGACTTATCCCTCTTATCGGGGTCTGTCCTTATTTTCTTTGTCCAGGTGAGCTCCTCGCTGTTCTTGATTTCTTCCAGGATATGGTTTATGTCCACCTTTAAAGGAGTGTAATTCCCATAATTCTTCAACTGCTCGAACGCCTCCTTGCCTTTTGGTCGCTTGATGTTCCCATTGCACTTCTGATCCTTATTCCCCATTGTACCTTCAACCTTGGTCTCTGTTTTAGTGTCAACCGTCTTATTCGTAGCCATGACCTCTTCGGCGTTCATGATCTTATCTTTTTTGCCATCATTTCTGCCACGGATTTGGGGGGATCTTTGGCCAAGGTATAATATAACTTGTCAGGCAACACACTGCTCATCAGTTCTATAATTGTTGTCTTCTCTTTGTAGTCGATTGCCTAAAGTTTCTCGTTATTAAAACGAGTGATGTAATCCCTGGAACTTTCTCCTATTTTTTGCCTCACACTCAATAAGTGTGCTACTCTTTTAATCGGCTTCTCACCGAAGCAGAAATTCCTTATGAAGAGCTCTGCCAGCTGATGGAAAGTAGTAATCTCGCCCCGAGGAAGACTATTGTACCATATTTGGGCTGACCCAGTGATTGTTCCTGAAAATGCCCTACACCACATCTCATCGGGCACAGCGTAAATATCAGCAGCAGCTTGATACTACTCTATGTGGAGGACGGGATCAATTTTTCCATCGTACTTATGCGTTACTACCAGAGCCTTAAACTTTTATGGTGTGGCAAAATCCATAATTGCCTGGGCAAAGGGTGATCCCTGGACAAAAGTTCTTTGGAGAGGGTTCTTGGCCTTAGCCATTTCTCCTAATCGGTCTTCTAGGCTTTCAATGGAAACCTTACACGCATCGTTCACAGCCTCACGCCTATTTGCCCGAGCAATAGAGCGCGCTGAATTTTCCTCCTGGGATCTTTCCCTACGTGTCGCTCGGTGTGATTGGGCAGAACCATCCCTTAGCTCGGTTGGTTGTTGAGAATTGCTCGACGCAATCCTAGGGGGATTTCCATTCCTCCTAGGGCCCAAACGGTCAAAGGGGGAGAGTCTGCTCAACCTTTCTAAAGTGCTTGTTCGCTTAGGAGCTAAGGTAACATTCTGTTGAGAATTAGTAGCTCTTACAAATGAAGTCCATCCAGGTTGATATGAAGGATCGTTGGATCTCTCAGTATGATGAGAATTACTGTGCCTGGGTTCTGAAATGTTCGGGAATAGTGTACGTCTGGTTCTTGATGATGGCAGATGGGTGTTACGCTGAACGCTTCGTTGACCTGACTGGTCAGGTGATCCATTGCGAACAGTCTGAATGAGTTACCGCATGGTTTCTTACATAGCCGTTTGCCCTTGGGCAAAATTGGCTAATATGCCCGTAAGTTCATTGATAGTTAGCATTGTTCCTATTATTGGATTCTGGGATCTCAGCCATTGATGATAAATTTTGGGTGAAAAACGGTACTTATAGTCATTTCCCACAAACGGCGTCAATCTGTTGATGTAAAAAACTAGATTTGATCTAATTAATTAATCACAGATAAATAAAAATAAGACAAAGGATTTGTAAAATGGTTCAGCCTTATAGAATGGCCTACGTCCACTATGTTGTATTGAGGATGTTTGGCTTAATCTCGATGATGATTACAAGAGATTCATCCTCCCCCTCCATGTGGAGGGTGTTACAATGTATTTATAGCATTGAGGCTGTCAGTATGAATAGTTGATATGCCGTTATTTAATAGACATATACATTTGTACAATAATAATGTTCATTAAATCCGATGTTCATTGAATGTACAATTGTCGCTTAGTCTTCCTGGATAAATGCTCTGCATACTGAGTAGGTCGGCACACTATGTAGCTCGGGACGCTGAGTAGCTTAGCATGCTAGGTAGCTCGATGAGTATATGTATTTACCACGTAAGATGACACATGTCTTTATATAATTGGTCCACGTCTGTAGAATAATTTTCATATCAACACTAAGTATTGACCAAAAGTCATAGGTTTACGGGAATTTTGAGAATTATCATAATGATTGCTGAAAAGATTGGAATAAGACATGCTTAATCCAAAGATGGCTCAAAGTGGAGAATTCCACAAAGTGATTTACGCGCAAAAAATTCAAGCGTTTCTTGGCGCTCAAATGTAGAAGTCCTACAAAAATGTTAGCAAAAAAATACAAATAGAAAAAAATACCACGACATAGTAAATCAAATAAATTCTAAAACATCAAGTACCCGACAACGGCGCCATTTGATAGACACGCGTCACCGAAGCCGGTCATTTGTTATATTCGGCTCACCAACTCTATACAAAAACCTAAACTATGACTACACTCTTTTAAGGGAGTATAGTGGTCAATCCGGGTATCGAATCCACAAAGACAAGTTGCTAGAATTTAATTGGTTTAATATTCCTAAAATAAAAGTGTAAAAGATAATTTCTAACAAAAAGGAAAAGATAACAAAAGGAAAAGATTAAACTAGGCGAGTGTATTTAAACTAAAATTGATAAAGCGAATAAAAACTATAGGTTGCGTCGAATATCCCTCACCTGAGTTAATTAGTATGAAATGGTTACATGGGTCGACGAGTTATTAAGATTCAGTGTCGTTTCGACAGTTAATTAAACCCAGAGTTGTCACACCCCTAAATTCGCATAAAAGCCTAATAAGATTTTGGCGTCAACAAATACCACGAAAATTAAGCACGCAATGTTGTAAATACGGAGCATGCGTGATATACCCCGTTAAATCTCCTAGGCATAATAACTAGAACAACAGACTCGAAATAAACCCGTAAAACTCCATCACCAAAGAAAAGCAACACGTCAACTCTATGTGAGTACATTCCGACACAACCTAATTTAAGCTAGCCAATAAACATAATAAATGACATTAAATAAAATGAAATTAATTAATTGAATCATGCTAATTAAATTAACACTAATTAATTTAACTACACATAATTATCTAGGCAGGGAAATAAATAACTAAGCATGGGAAAAAAAGGAACAAAGCAAGAAATAATATTTACTTACATTAATGGGTGTCAAAACACAACACAAATGGAGGAGAGGGGTGGTCTCCACAAAAAGCCCCAATATTTCCACACCCTAAACTCTCCTGAAAAAACTAATATTACAAGATCTCTCCTAAAAATGAGATAAGTCTCCCTTTTATAATAAGTGGAATGAAAGGAAACAACAAGAAAAGAAAAAAGAAATCAAAGAAGACAAGTCTCTTTTAATTAAAGAAAGAATAAGAGAAAATAAAATAAGAAAGGAAAAAAGGAAATAGCAGCAAAATACAGAGTACCGATCCACAGCGTGAAAATGGAGGGGCACACTAGTAGCATCGCAAGCCAATTTTGGAATTATCGGTTGATCACGATTTGGCCAACGGTCGACCGCGTGAACAGCTCCACACCACATAGAAACTTTGCTGCTACAACATCCATGGCAAAGACAAAAACCCACATATGGGTACCAAGCCGAGACCCACCTGTGTTTAATTTCGGATCAAGAGCGATTCACCAAGGCCTCAAATGGTAAACCCGAGACCTCCATTGAAGTTGTAGACCACCATAGCCAATCTCACCTTTGAAAACCATACCATGGACAAAAACCTCCATTAATGGCCAAGCACCAAAAACGAAAGCTCCAAAAATGGTCAAAGAGACCCATTTGCGAGTGTGGCTAAAGATCGAGCTCCAATTTCGACCCAAAATCTCGAATTTGGGACGAACCCGAAACCCGAGCCAAAATCCAAATCGCTATCTTCATTTGCTCTAAAAAAACGTTTGAGGACATATATGAAATTATAGGATTTGTTATTGAAAACGTTGAATTTCCTTTTATGAAAAACGATGCGGAAGCGTAAAGGTGATGGTTCACAAAATAAAACAAACGAATTTTAATTTCTTAAACAAATTAAAATTACACCAAGTGCAGTAAAATTAATCAATTAATATATTCACTTAAACCAAGTTAATTCAATCCAAGTCCTAGAATTTGCCTAAGTCATATTTATCCATATTTCAAAGTTAGGCCAAACCAAATTTTAGCCAATGACTTGAATTAAATAAAGTTTACCCAATATTTAATTTAGCACCAATTAAATTGAGCGTGATGATTTAAACCAAATTTTATCTTGAAATTATCCTAAGCACGCGTTCTAAATTATTGTGCAAGATAAAATAAACCAATCACATTACGCCGCGATGTACGAGAAAAAACCCAAGACGGGAAACAACCTCGGACGGCCCTAGCCACAAATCCACTAGATACGGAATTACACGTACAAGACAGATAGACTTACAACGCACGACTCGATCCCTCTCAAGCCTCGACGCTTCTTCTTGTGGGCACCTCTTCCTAGCAGATAACCTTGGAACACCACCGCGGTCTCGGAATCCACTGATAGGACTTTATATGGTCACCGTCACCCAAACATGGAGCCTTTCTCCGTGTGGGTAAATCAACATAAAAAACACTTCTTCTTTCTTTGTGGGAGGTAGAAGTAAAACCCGAAACTTCTCTTCTTCAAATCGGTAGAGAAAACCGGTGCCAAACTCCAAGCAATTTGATATGTATATAAGAACTTGGATAAACAATATGGGTGTAAAACACTAGAGTGATGGATATTTTTCTCTAAACATTTCACTCAAAACATGAACATTTTCCTTAAAACAATTTGCTCACAAACTCTCTCTAAGAGATGAAAATGGAATGGAAAAGTTCGATTGAAAAATGTTATTCCCGCACATAATAAAGTTTGAAAAAGTTGGTTAAAAACCAAGTGGGGAAGTGGGTGAAAAACTGCCAATAAATGTTCCCCCCTGACAGCTCGTTCGAACGAGATTTCGTTCGAACGAAATCTCGTTCGAACGAGACTTCTAACGACGTTCCAGATTGGACTCGTTAGAAACTCGTTGGAAATCTCGTTAGAACGAACAATCTCGTTTGAACGACATTTCGAACGACTGACCAGTATACCTTGGTGGGAACTCGTTGGCAGGTTCGTTCGAACGACATTTTCGTTCGAACGACAATCTCGTTCGAACGACTCTATCGAACGAAAAACCAGAAAGTTTGGAAAATTCGATTTTAGCCCAGAAAACTTTATAAACTTATTTTAAAGTTTTATTTAATTCTTTCTGAAAATTAAAACACAGTTTTTACAAAACCTAACACCCAATAAACTTTGTTCCAAGCTCCTATATATATATATAATTGCATTCATACCTTGGGAGCATGGAACCATAGTTGATGACGTAGAAATGAGGCACGCAAACCGGCATATTTGATGAAGCTTTATACTCTTTGCCGCTACGTCTTCAACAAACACTTCATAGGCTTGAGAATATTACAATTAAATACTATCCTATGAATAAATGTTTTTGTCCAGAATTGAGCCAAAACAAT
This sequence comes from Sambucus nigra, assembly GCA_949130495.1. Taxonomy (NCBI): domain Eukaryota; kingdom Viridiplantae; phylum Streptophyta; class Magnoliopsida; order Dipsacales; family Adoxaceae; genus Sambucus; species Sambucus nigra. Next base: position 229,653,134 of record OX422219.1, read on the forward strand.
ATATGGACTCAATTGGAAATTTGTGTCCTTACAAATCTCCCCCTTTGGCTATTCCGGGACAAAAACCAAACAAAAATCCTAAAGGGCCATCAAGCTCACTAGACTCAAAACATAACCCACCCAAACTTGACTCAACCCAAGGATCAAACGCTTTGCCATTAAACAATGCCGCTTTAGAAGAAATCCTGCACACTTAAGCAAACTCATCAAATGCATAGGGAATATCAAAGTATTAAATGCAATTTTATTAATTACTCCCCTTAAATTAATTCTCCCCTTTATGAAACACATGACATGACCTACTTAGAAAGACGTCTCCCCCTAAGATAAATCTCCCCCAAACTAAGATACGATGTAATTAATTCTCCCCTTTATCAAACACATGACGTGACCTACTTAGAAAGATGTCTCCCCCAAGATAAATCTCCCCCAAACTAAGATACGATAAAAATAGGATTAGATACCATTTCTCCCCCTATCATTTTTCTCCCCCTTTTTGTTCAGGAATAGACAAAGGATAAAGAACTAATAAACACGTTGAAGCTTAAAGAGTTAAGACATTAAAGCATATGGGAAATAAAATCAAGGCAAAGACAAACAAATATCATATATATATATATACTATAAATATACCAATAAGTACGTGCATATATAGATAGATATTAACACACATATGACACAAAGTACAATAAGTTTGCACACTCGTATGTCAAAAATGTGTCATATGGAAACGTAAGTGTAGGGGTGTGAACTAGCAACAATTAAATTTAGACCCAATCACTTAATAAACATTCACGGAGTTCTCATTTGATTGCAAACTTTATCACATTTAAATATAACCTCATGTGACAATATGAAGATTGAACTCAATGAACAAACATACACAATGCATACAAGCCTAGCATGATGATGATTCTACAAACCAAATAGAGTCATGACATTAAAGACGACTAGGATAAACGGACATTGTGCAAACCGTTGATATACCATCCAATTCTCCCTCAATAAGCATATATATTCTTTTGCTTTTGAATGAATATATCAAACAAACATAGGCCTTGGCAATTGTTTTCTTTTTAATGCCAAATATTCTGTTTTTAGGCCTTTGGATCACGTATTTCTTTTAGATCCAATAAACGGTGGCTTACTATCGCAAAGGATTTAATTCATCCTTTCGGAGCCCTTCCCCGTGCACATTTTATTTATCATGTTTTCATTTTCACACAAATCTCACATGCAACGGATTTTGACATGCACTAGTCCTACTAGGTCAGAGATATGTAGATGACTAGATTGGTAGGAGAACACCTCAAAAAGCTCAAATATAACATGTGACATTAAGATTTCAAAAGAGCTCTTGCATGTGTGAAAAGAGGCATATAAAAATAGAATCCATTTAAACAATACAAAATCCAACTACTCCATATAAAACATGGTAAAGAACATTTTAAGGATTGAAAATCTAAACCAAAAGTTCTAGCCACGTGGGAGCGTAAAAGATGGGATTCAAACACAAATATATGCCACATAAAGTGTGTCAAACTAAAATACACAAAAAAAAAAATCTTTTTGAGGTTTTGAACTTTTTGACCAATAATATATACTCAAAAGACAAACACAAATCATTTGAAGCTTTCATTAAGCTTAAATTACCAAGAGATAAAATCCAAATGATAAATAAAAATCTTTTTGTTTTAATTTAATGCAAACAAAATGAAGGAAATATAATACAAAAGATAAACAAAAATCATAATTCTAGCATGTGATAAACATGGAACATAGACTAGAACATGACTAAACATGCATACATCTAGCAATGATATATAATATGAAGCACAAAAGGCTAGAGTATGCATCAAACACTAACACATTCAACCTTTAAATTTAGCAAGGGAGGTTTCATGTGATAGTAAAGGAGAATCAAAAATCCTATTTTGCAAGGCAACCGAGTCGGATTTCCTAACCCAAATTAATGAAGAATGACTATCTTGGGGTGTTGGAACTTTAACTGCCGTGGTTACTTTACTATGGGATTTTCTAGGAATTCGTTTAAGATCAAAACAAAATTTCCTAAGATGACCTTTTTGACCACAATGTGTACAAGTAAGAACATGTCGAAAAGATTTACCTAAGGAGTGACCTCTAAATGCTTTCCTAGTAGATTCTCCTAAAACATTGGTCTTGGCTTTATGAGTAGATTCATTACAAGTATTGAAGCCTAAACCACAAGTGTCATTTTTAATTTGGACCATTCCTAACATTTTATCTAGTTTTTCCGAACGACACTCCAAATCAAATTTGACATTACTAGAATATTTTAATTTATTTTCCAATTCTAAAATGTTAGATTCTAGTAAAACATTTCGCTCTTCAAAAGCAAGAAGCTCCTTTTTCAAGGATTCCATTAAACCCCTAAGGCTATCTCTTTCGCCTTCTACATATTCAAGCTTCTCTTGAAGAGTCCTCTCACGAGTCCTAAGGTCTTCTATTAAAGCATGGTCATCAATGACCTTGACACTCTCTCTTAAACTAGCTTCTAACTTCATTAGCTCTTTTCAATTTAATAGATTCTTTATAAAGTTCTTGAAAAGAATTTTGAAGTTCACTCACATTAACCTCTTCTTCATTTTCACTCTCTCTTTCTTCTCCACTCTCACTATCATAAAAAACAAGAGAATCATAAACAATGACCTTGGAAGTGTCATGTGTTAAAGTTTCATCAATCGATGAGTTCTTGCTATCACTCACATGACTAGCCATAAAAGCCACAAAATTTTTCTTAGTGGGGGAATCGGGCTTCTCTTCCTTATCACTATCACTAAGGGTCGCATTATATGAAATGGGTCGCTTTCCCTCTTTCCTTAGTTTAGTGGGGCACTCAAATGCCCTATGGCCATAACCTTCACAACCAAAACACTTATTAGACTCGTCCCTATCTAAATTTTCATTATTAGGTTTAGGGATCTTTTCGGCTCTAGGAGTCTTCTCCGCTTTAGAAATCTTCTCGTTCTTGTCATGCTTAGAAGATTCAAATTTCTTAAAATCATTTTTAAATTTATCTTTGTTAATTTTAAGAAATTTTCTAAATTTACGAGCAAATAAAGCCATATCTTTCGAGTCACTATCATTATCGCTCTCTACTACTTGTTTGACCTCTTTTCGGGCTTTTAAAGCAACGCCCTTTTCGATTTTCTTTTCAGTTTTAGAGGGAAACATATCCAGTTCATAGGTTTGTAAATCACCTATAAGCTCTTCTACTTTCTTAGAGGCTAAAGTGGGTAAAGAATTTAAAACGGTCACCTTTGGAATAAATCTATCGGGTAGGGACCTTAAAATTTTCTTTACAACACGGTCGTCAGGTATTTTCTCTCCCAAGTTAAAAGAATAATTAACAATATCAGAAAGTCTAGCATAAAATTCATAAAAAGTTTCTTTTTCATTCATTTTGATAGTTTCAAATTGAGTGGTGAGGTTTTGGAGTTTCGAAGCTTTAACGACACTAGTTCCTTCATGAGTTAATTGTAAAATATCCCAAGCTTCTTTAGCGGTTTCACACGTCATAATACGTCGGAATTCATCCGGTGTGACAGCGCTAAATAAGGCATTTAAACCACGGGAATTGAAATTAGCAAGTTTAAACTCATTTTCAGTCCATCTATCGGCGGGTTTGATAACTCGTTCATTTTCAACTAAATAAGTTGGTGGGGACCACCCATTAACAAGAGACATCCAAACTCTCTCGTCGATAGATTTTAGTGACGATCTCATACGAGCTTTCCAATACGCGTAGTTTGAACCATCGAAAATAGGAAATTTTGAAAATGGGGAAAAACCCATTTTAGCCAAAAATTATTTAAAGGATCTTTAACGAAATAATTTATCGTTTTTGGCTCTGATACCAATTTGAAAACGTTGAATTTCCTTTTATGTAAAATGATGCGGAAGCGTAAAGGTGATGGTTCACAAAATAAAACAAACGAATTTTAATTTCTTAAACAAATTAAAATTACACCAAGTGAAGTAAAATTAATCAATTAATATATTCACTTAAACCAAGCTAATTCAATCCAAGTCCTAGAATTTGCCTAAGTCATATTTATCCATATTTCAAAGTTAGGCCAAACCAAATTTTAGCCAATGACTTGAATTAAATAAACTTTACCCAATATTTAATTTAGCACCAATTAAATTGAGCGTGATGATTTAAACCAAATTTTATCTTGAAATTATCCTAAGCATGCGTTCTAAATTATTGTACAAGATAAAATAAACCAATCACATTACGCCGCGATGTACGAGGAAAAACCCAAGACGGGAAAGAACCTCGGACGGCCCTAGCCACAAATCCACTAGATACGGAATTACACGTACAAGACAGATAGACTTACAACGCACGACTCGATCCCTCTCAAGCCTCGACGCTTCTTCTTGTGGACACCTCTTCCTAGCAGATAACCTTGGAACACCACCGCGGTCTCGGAATCCACCGATAGGACTTTATATGGTCACCGTCACCCAAACATGGAGCCTTTCTCCGTGTGGGTAAATCAACATAAAAAACACTTCTTCTTTCTTTGTGGGAGGTAGAAGTAAAACCCGAAACTTCTCTTCTTCAAATCGGTAGAGAAAACCGGTGCCAAACTCCAAGCAATTTGATATGTATATAAGAACTTGGATAAACAATATGGGTGTAAAACACTAGAGTGATGGATATTTTTCTCTAAAAATTTCACTCAAAACATGAACATTTTCCTTAAAACAATTTGCTCACAAACTCTCTCTAAGAGATGAAAATGGAATGGAAAAGTTCGATTGAAATATGTTATTCCCGCACATAATAAAGTTTGAAAAAGTTGGTTAAAAACCAAGTGGGGAAGTGGGTGAAAAACTGCCAAAAACTGCCAATAATTGTTCCCCCCTGACAGCTCGTTCGAACGAAATCTCGTTCGAACGAGACTTCTAACGACGTTCCAGATTGGACTCGTTAGAAACTCGTTGGAAATCTCGTTAGAACGAACAATCTCGTTCGGACGACATTTCGAACGGCTGACCAGTATACCTTGGTGGGAACTCGTTGGCAGGTTCGTTCGAACGACATTTTTGTTCAAACGACAATCTCGTTCAAACGACTCTATCAAACGAAAAACCAGAAAGTTTGGAAAATTCAAATTTAGCCCAGAAAACTTTATAAACTTATTTTAAAGTTTTATTTAATTCTTTCTGAAAATTAAAACACAGTTTTTACAAAACCTAACACCCAATAAACTTTGTTCCAAGCTCCTATATATATATAATTGCATTCATACCTTTGGAGCATGGAACCATAGTTGATGACGTAGAAACGAGGCACGCAAACCGACATATTTGATGAAGCTTTATACTCTTTGCCGCTACGTCTTCAACAAACACTTCATAGGCTTGAGAATATTACAATTAAATACTATCCTATGAATAAATGTTTTTGTCCGGAATTGAGCCAAAACAATATATGGACTCAATTGGAAAGTTGTGTCCTTACAGTTATTAAAATAGAAAAGGGACACAAGGGTAATTAATTAAATTGTTAATTAATCTCTTATAGTTCTTTCTGATTAACGGTCTATGCTTCCTTCCCTAGGACTCCGATTCGAGCACCGTTCACGGCCACACAAAGCTTGGCCCGAGGGCTACAACTTCCGTGAATGTTTTGGGCAAAAATCCCAAAGTGTGAAATTACAAAAATGCCCCCAAACTTGCAAATCACAACGGAACTTAACCAGAACGCGCTCAAACTTCACACTAAGTACTTTATTACCTATAACAACTCAATTATAACTCAAATAATATGTTAGAATATAAAATGGAGGTTGTCTGATTAACAAGAATAATTATAGGCATTAAAGTACCTGAGGGGGCTAAAATGCCTAAGTTCGAGGGTATAAATTTGTAATATTCGATACGAATCAGGACTCTATCAGTTATTATCTAGGCATGTCGCCCAATGTCAGCTTGTATTTCAATTTTTATTTGATTCAATTTTAATGGATTATTGGATTGGATTATAAACCGATCGTTTATTCGGTTAGTGGATTTTTTTTTTTATTTTGGTGTTTATATTTGATTATGTAATTTTGGATTTAAATAATTATATAGAATGGTTTATGGTTTATGGTTTTATTTCCGGTAATTTAATTAAAATTTAAAATTGACATGTGGAATGATTATATAATAGGTGGTTAGTAACTAATTGGATTTTTGACAATGATGCTAAGAATGGGCCAAATAAGATTCATGTTTTATTTTAGTTGAGGGTTGGCCATCAATTATTTTAATAAGCAGGGTGTCAAAGATGGGATCAGAGTATCAGGTTTTAGTGTCCTTAGAAACTGTGCGGACTTACTACGTTTTATAGCATAACGTTCTTTGATGTAGAGCCCTATGCTTGAGAACATATATTCATATTGTGATTTATGTTCTTTTGTTGTTATGTATAATTGAAGTGAATCTTATAGAAATATGTTCTGGTTTTAGATACAAACTAGGAGATCATGACAGACTAGAGCCACCGGAAGGGCTAATGCTGGAAAGGCTCAACAGGAGCAGTCACAGGGGACTTTGATAGCTGTAGAGGTGGATAAAATTATTTGTCAAGTAGTAAATGTCGTTATGACCACTATGAATCATCAGTTTCCTATGGATTAGCCACAGCAGCCGGTGGCACCGATCATCCAACCTCACCCGAGACCATCAATTTGGGGTAGGGGTAGGGGACCTTTGAAAAGGGGAATCAACTATAGTTTCATGGCAGTGCCGATGTAGTAGTTTCTCGTACACGAAATAATTATATTCAGTGTCACCTTCACAAGGTTAAGAGAAGTGATATTCAAAAGAAGATACTTTCCACTTTTAATCTAGTGGGTGCGTCCTTACAGTGGTGGGAGTCAGTAACTACGTTCGAGGAGAGGGATATTGCGATAATAGCCAAGTTTTGGGTGAGGTTTGGCTCCAATATTTTCCTTCGGCTATTCTGGCTGAGATGTGGAGAAAATTCATGGATGTTGATGATGCAGATCGTACAGTGGTGAATCATGAGGATATTTCACTCGCCAAGTGAGCTTTATGCCATAATAGGTGAACAAAGAGGAAAAGAAAATGCCTAAATTTATGGATGTCCCGAATTGGAAGATCAGACAACATTTATTGGGAAACCTAGATTTTCAGACATACACTGATGTCATTAATGACGGATTATTACACTATCATGATCATCGCTTCCATATAAAGGGGAGCAAGATAGAATGCAAATCTTGTCAGTCAGGTAGGTCAAGGGGTAATGGTGCTAGTGGGGCACCAGAATAGTAAATTGGTCATCAGTAGGATTGGGATTCCTACCTAAAGGACTCTGTTAAGATATTTCATTCCAGAGATTTAGGCCAGATGACAGGGTCTGCAGGGATAAGGGAATAATGGGGGCAGCCAAAAAGGCTGAGGCCAACGGATCCAGCGACCAAGGCAACCCCGATATGTCTAGAAGGTCCAGAGATAGGGGGATTACACAAGGAGGTTTTTTATATGTGTAGAACATAGCCACATGTATTGAACTTGTCCGCAATGAGCTAGGGGATAGGATCAAGGTGCCAAGCAAGGGCAACATGTGTAACAGTTTTTGGGTCAATTCGGGTATGAGTATTAAGTCCATGAATTGGTTGAGCAGCCAGTGCCATTAGTACTTAAAGGTACAAATTTATCCTTAGGAAAATCGTGTAAGCTTTACATGACACAGGTGCGTCATGATATTTTGGTTAGCACTAGATTCGCACTTGAGATGGGTTTAGTGGATATATCGTTGGTATCACTACTGTGTGTATATATTTACCATCAGGTAGGGGGATCTCTTTAGATCCATCAACAAGGAAGTGGGTGTGGACACTTAGAGGATATATTTTTGTAGATCTACTCATTTTAGAGAAATGTGATAGGATAGTATGATATTATCCCGAGTATTGATTGGTTAGCGATGGTTTTTGCGATAGTGGACACTTAAAGTGAGGCTATCGTGTTTGCTTTTCCAGGGCAGTATGTGTTGTTTTTACGATGTCTCACCTGAAAAAGGGTCGAGCGCACATATATACTATATTATAGTGGAGGCTTTGGAGAGTAAAGTTATGTCATTATATTTGATCCTGGTGTGTAATGACTATGCTTATTTGATTCAGGGTATATAGGGTTTACCATCGAGCGAATATATTTAGCTTGTTATTGTTTAGCATTGGGGACTCAATGATAGTACGAGCATCGTATTGTGGGTTTCCTTTTTTAGAGTTTCCTTTTTAGATGTCTGGGAACAAGATTTTGAGTGTCCCGATTATATGCCTTGGGCCTACAAAACTCGATGATAAAAAATGCTAGGTAGTAATGCATTGGGGGGGGGGGGGGGGGGGTTGTTGTTGTTTAGATTTCTCTTGCGAGATGTCCCACTCGTGAACCCCAGTGAATGTCGGACTTGAGAGATGTATCGAGCTCTTAGGTAATGGTTAGTACTTTAGATGTTTCATGCGTATGTGTATAACACTTTGAGCTGAGAGATATTATACGATATAAGGCTAGTGGAGTTAGGTAGTGCTACGTAGGAAGCACTGAGAAAACATTTGAACCACTAATTGATGGGTGAGACAATCTCGAGAAGAATTAAATCGCGATTAGTGGGGTCATTGGGAATATTCTTACGATATAGCCACATAAAGCATGCAGGACGAACTTAGATAAATAGATTACGTCTATGATATTTGTGCAGATATGCACTAGGGTGTATGGGAGCCTTGGTTAGTTTGACTTTCAGTATTGATCGAGACAAGGGGACATAGAATAAATGTATTGAATCGTATGGCCGTGGGGCAATAGAAGCATAATTGGAAAAGAAAGATGGACTGGACTTCGGTTGAGGAATGAGAGAGTCTATATATATATATATATATATATATATATATATATATATCTTTTTGCCACATCATATAACTTTGATACAAAACCTATATAAACAGATTTTGTATTTATATGTATAAACAGGTTTTATATCTTTCAATTTTCCTTTTAAAAAATTGGGTGTACAACACGTTAGAGTGTGGTCCACTCCCATCAGATAAAAGTACAATTATTACTAGCCCTAGAGCATAACCATAGGCCGTCTAGAGAGCGCACAAGGCTCAAGAGATGGTCCTCTCTTTGGAAAGTAACCCCCACCCATATATTTCTCTCTCAACACTAGAAAAATGGAAATCAGTTTTTCTCTCCTAATACCCTTTTTTCTCTCCCCTCACCTATCACTTAGGGGTGTAAACAGGTCGGGTCAGGATCGGGTAAGGGTATATCCAGATCCGATCCAGGTATTTTTTTAGCGGATCGGTTCTTACCCGATTACCCGTCGGATCTCAGAAAATGGATCCAGACCCGGATCCGTTAAGGACCCGAAGACCCGACCCGAATAGTTATAACTAAACTAACTAACTAACTAACTAACTAACTATATATATATATATATATATATATATATATATATATATATATATATATATATATATAATTACAGTTTTATAGTTTTGTATATATAATATAATTACAGTTTTGTATATATTATATGTATAATTACAGTTTTATAATTAGAGTTTTATAGTTTTGTATATATAATATAATTATAGTTTTGTATATATTATATATATAATTACAGTTTTATAATTACAATTTTATAGTTTTGTATATATAATATAATTACAGTTTTGTATATATTATATGTATAATTACAGTTTTATAATTACAATTTTATAGTTTTGTATATATAATATAATTACTGTTTTATATATATATATATATATATATATATATATATATATATATATATATATATATATATATATATTTATTTATTTATTATATAAAATATATTCACATTCGGGTCGGGTCCTTATCGGATCGGAGTCATGTATATCCAGATCCGATCCATTAACTAATCGGGTAATCGGATAATCGGGTCTATAAAATTTGCTCAGATTCGTTAATTCTGATCGGGTTCGGATCCAGACCCAGTCCATTGACCACCCTACTTTCACTACTCCAACACCACTCTCCCTCTCAAACGCAAACACACACGAAATGCGGACTGGGTTTGAATTTTTTAGTTCAAACGAGAATGATTAGAAATGTGGACTGGGTTTGGATTTTTTCTCATAACCCTTATTTTAGTGTTTACTTACCTATCTTTTAAATATTTTCAGAGTGAAGCGGTGTCCGTCATGCATGATTTTGGTGGACAACTGGTTTTCACGATGGTTTATGTCGATGGCACTATTACTAATCCTCTATCTTTTCTCAATGGTGCGGGTCGGCCAGAGCCTCGGTTGAATCTCATAGAGCTAAGCAGTCCTCTCTCTCTCTGCACTTACCAAATCTTTTTAACTCATTGTTTTATTTTTATTAACGCTCCTAATCAAAACACTGCCCTCTATTTTTGTGTTTTGTTTTTCCTAAATCTTTGGAGCCTACTTTGCACTTTTGTTTTGCAGCGATGGAAGATGATATGCACTTTTGTTTTAATTCACTAATTTTTAGTTTCGATTTAATTTTAATTTCCTTTTTCATTTTGTTGGAGGTTTCTTTTGTCTTTGAGATCTAAAAAAATTAATGTTGCGCTATAGATTTCTATTTTGGGATAAGTTCATCACTTTGGATTTTTTCGATTTAATTTTAAGTTCTTTTTTATTACTCTCTCTGGACTCCTCTATATTTCAGTGTTAAATACATTACCTCTTAATCCTCTCAAGATGCTACATACAAGGCAATTATACCCACTGTGGTATGATTTTTTTGATCCGAAACTGTTGGAAACAGCTGTCTTTGGCAGCTGCTGTAATGAGTTGCAAAACTTTGAAAGTACCTTTGGCACAAGTCCCACATCGGTGGGTTATAAATTTTGGATAGAGTTAATATACTCTTTTTTGAGATTAAGGGTTCAGCCCTTTGGGCATTCAATGTTTTGTGGGTATGTGGGGTAGACCCAATGGGCCAAGTCACACACGCGCGTGCGCGCCGTCGCCGCCGTCCGGCCGGCCCGGCCAGTGCCTATGTCCGGGTCTTGGGTCTTGGGCTTGGGCTCATTAAGAATTAATTTTTTGGACAAACACATAATTATTTTTTGGACTTTAAAAAAATATTTTTTAACGTTTTTTAATTCCAAAAAATTAAAACGTGTTTTATTCTGAGTTGATTTCTTCAACCGAGTTGCCCACTACTTTCCAGATTTTTCTCTCCACGTTTGTTTACCAACGTCTCTTTTGTTGCCCCATAAAAGAGGTTGTAGCCTCCGTTTTTAGTACACAGTTATCTCCCACAAAAATTCTGCAAACAGTTCTCATCTTCCAATCTCCGAATTTTTTTTTCACAGAAATAATTATTCATACCCTGAATAATTATAACGACACAGAAATATGTAATCTTTCCCACATATATATTTATCATGATCGAGAAGCATATATATTTTAGAATGGGTGTTTGTTGAGCGAATCAGATTCCTGCTGCTGATTCGTATTATTTTCGAGGCTATTTTATCCCGGGGGTGACGGGGCTATACACTATAGGCACAAATTGGAGGCAGAGTCGCGAAACACCTTAAAGAGAGCGACATTGTCCGCGACTCAGCCATATTTCTGGACTGTTCAGTTTCGGGTCTCTTATATTTTTTCGCCTTCGGTTTATCAGCTCCTAAATTGGGTAATTTCGTTCCCTACTTTAATTCTGCATTTATTTAAATTGCTGTAACAACAATTTTAAGGTGTTTAGGAAAATTTTGCCCTGGATGAAATTAACGCAAGCAACCTCAATAAGCCTTTCAAATATGAAGGCACCCATTTTAAAAGTTGGAGCAAAAAATTGCTATTTTATTTAACTACGAAAAAAGTCGCATCATGTGTTCAATTTGACAAACCCATAGTAAATTATCCACCTACTGTTGAGGAAAGCAAAACAATTAGAACTTGGGAGGAAAGTGATTTTCTGTGCAAGAACTATATTCTGAATGCTCTAAGTGACGAACTTTATGACTATTATGCCAATTATAAAACTGCGAAAGATGTATGGGACGCCCTTTTTAAAAAATATGACACGGAGGAGGCGGGTGCTAAAAAATATGTCGTCAGCCGTTATTTGAAATTTCAAATGACGGATGACAAATCTGTTGTTGCTCAAACCCATGATTTGCAAATGATTGCCCGTGAAATTATTTCCGAGGGCATGGCTTTAGATGAGAAATTTCAGGTGGCTGTGATTATTGATAAATTGCCTCCACTGTTCATAGAGTTTAAAAATATTTTGATGCATAAGTCTAAAGAATTTTCACTAGAGTCACTAATTACTAAATTGAGAATTGAGGAGGAATCCTGAAAACAGGACTATAAAGATGAAATTCTTGTTGTGTCTAACAACAAAAATCAGAAAAAGAACCACACTTAGTTGTTTTAAAAGCAAACGGAAAAAATTTGAAAAATCAGAAAAAGAGCCACAACTAGAATTTTAAAAATCAGACTCAGACTCATAATAAGTATAAGAACCCTGGAAATGGACAGTCTAGCAACTCGGGATAGTTTCTCTGTTTCAAGTGTGGCAAGCCTGGCCATATGGCTCGCAAATGTAGCAATGTGCCACAAGCACAAGCGAATTTGACCGAAGAGGACCTATGTGCTATGATTTCAGAAATCAACATTGTTAGCGGTGATGAAGGGTGGGGGTTGGATACTGGCGCTTCCCGCTATATCTGTTATGACCGTAGTCTGTTTAAGACTTATTCTGAGACTGCAGATAAAAAGGTGTTGATGGGTGATTCTCACTCCACTGAGGTTGCTGGTATTGGAAATGTGGAATTGAAGTTCACTTCGGGAAAGGCTATTATCCTCAAAGATGTTCTTCACACTCCCGAGATAAGGAAAAATTTGGTTTCGGGCTATCTTCTCAACAAAGCTGGCTTTACTCAAACTATTGGTGCTGATTTGTTTACTTTGACCAAAAATAGAATTTTTGTAGGCAAGGGTTATGCCACTGATGGGATGTTTAAGTTGAATGTTGATGCAATGAATAAAATTTCTCCTTCTGCTTATATTGCTTGTTCATTTAATATTTGGCATGCTAGGCTTTGTCATGTTAATAAATGACTTGTTAAAAATATGAGCACTTTAGTATTAATTCCAGAATTATCATTAAATGATTTTGAAAAATGTGAATGGTGTAGTCAAGCAAAAATCACTAAGACACCACATAAATCTGTTTTTAGAGAATTTGAACCACTTGATTTAATTCATTCGGATATTTGTTAATTGGATGGTGTCACAAGTAGAAATGGCAAACGTTATTTTATAAATTTTATTAACGATTGTCCCGATTATTCATTTGTGTATTTAATGAAAAATAAAAGTGAAGCGTTTGACATGTTTAAAAATTTCCTAAATGAAATTAAAAATCAATTTAATCGGAAAATAAAAAGGTTACGTAGTGATAGAGACACCGAATATGATTTTGGACCATTTATTGAATTTTATAAAACCCACGGTATTATTCACGAAAAAACTGCCCCTTATTCGTCTGAAATGAACGGTAAAGCCGAAAGAAAAAATAGGATATTAACTGAATTAGTTGTTGCTATTTTATTAAATTCAGGGGCTGTCTCACATTGGTGGGGTGAAATTATTTTGACTGTGTGTCACGTGCTTAATAGAATTCCTAAGACTAAAATGAAAATATCTCCTTATGAAATTTGGAAAAATATTAAGCCCAACGTGACATATTTTAGAACGTGGGGGTGCTTAGCCTATGTACGTATACCCAACCCTAAAATGTCTAAATTGGCAATTAGAGCATATGAGTGCGTTTTTATAGGATATGCTATTAATAGCAAAGCATACTGATTTTATGACTTGAAAAATCAAGTAATTATTCAATCAAATGACGCCGATTTTTATGAAGATAAATTTCCTTTTAAATTGAGAAATAGTGGGGGCGAGTCATCCACTAATATTTCTTTAAATAAAAATAAAGAAAATAATGAATCCATTTTAGAAATTCGAAAAAGTAAAAGGGCTCGTGTAGAAAAAGATTTTGGTCCCGACTTTTATGCTTACACTATAGAGGAGGATCCTAACACTATTCAAGAAGCTTTATCTTCTTTAGATGCCGATTTATGGCAAGAGGCTATTAATGATGAAATGGATTCTTTGAAAACAAATAAAACTTGGCATTTAGTGGACCTTCCTCCTGGATGTAAAACAATTGTGTGTAAATGGATTCTTAAAAAGAAATTAAAACCTGATGGCACTGTTGAAAAATATAAGGCACGTCTTGTTGCTAAAGGTTTTAGACAAAGAGAAAATGTAGACTTTTTTGATACATTTTCACCCATGACTAGAATAACGTTTATACGTGTACTATTTGTTATAGCTACCTTGAATGATTTAATTGTACACCAAATGGATGTTAAAACTGCATTTTTAAATGGAGAATTAGAAGAAGAGATTTATATGGATCAACCTGAAGGTTTTATTGTACACGGTCAAGAAAATAAAGTATGTAAATTAGATAAATCTCTTTATGGACTCAAACAGGCACCTAAACAATGGCATGATAAATTTGATAGCTTAGTCATCTATAATGGGTTTAAAATTAATGAAAGTGACAAATGCATTTATTATAAATATGTAGAGAATATTTGCACTATCATATGTCTTTATGTTGATGACTTGCTTATATTTGGTTCTAATATTCATGCAGTATAAAATGTAAAATAATTATTGTGTGCCAACTTTGATATGAAGGATTTGGGTGAAGCTAGTGTAATATTAGGAATTAATATTACTAGGTCAGAAAAGGGACTTTCTTTGGATAAATCTCATTACATTGAGAAAGTTCTAAAGAAATATAATTACTTTGACTGTAAACCTGCTAGTACTCCATTTGACCCTAATATGAATTTATTTAAGAACACTGGCGACAATGTAAATCAAAATGCTTATGCAAGCATTATTGGTAGCTTACGTTATGCTACAGATTGCACTAGACCTGACATAGCTTATGCTGTGGGAGTACTATGTAGATTTACTAGTAGACCTAGTATGGAGCATTGGCATGCTATTGAGAGGGTCATGCAGTACCTTAAAAGGACGATGAACATCGGATTACACTATAATAAGCATCCCACTGTCCTTGAAGGATTTAGTGATGCAGATTGGAACACCCTATCTGATGATTCTAAGGCTACTAGTGGATATATATTTAGCATCGCTGGTGGTGCAGTTTCTTGGAAATCTAAGAAACAAACTATTTTGGCTCAATCCACTATGGAGTCCGAGATGATAGCGCTAGCTACTGCTAGTAAAGATGCGGGTTGGTTAAGAAACCTCCTGTCAGATATCCCATTATGGGAAAGACCGATTCCAACCATTTTGATTCATTATGATAGTACCGCGGCTATTGTAAAAGTTGAGAACCGTTATTATAACGGTAAGAAACGACAAATACGTCATAAGCATAGTACTGTTAGAGAATTTATCTCTGCTGGTGCTATGAGGGTGGATCATATACGGTCTGAACAGAACTTAGCTGATCCTTTGACGAAAGCACTAGCTAGGGAGAAGGTGTGGAACACCTCAAAAGGGATGGGACTAAAGCCCTTGGATAAATGAGTCATTTGTGATGTTAACCCAACATATGGACTAGAGATCCCAAGAAATATGTTCAAAGGGTAATAACAAGTCATAAGTGATATGGGTTGAATCATGAAATTATTAATTAATGTAGAACGGGGTTTTACTCTGAGTCCATCCCTATGGAGCATGATATCCTGAAGCGATTAAAGGATGAGTTATTATAACTCTTAATGATATCTATATCTCTATTTTGAGTGGGGTACTTAGCTACCACAGTATTCTTGATAGACGCACCTATGTGAATGTGGAAGTGTGGCCGCTTCCTATGGATATTTTGGGCAAATTCCTAAAGCGTTCACTATACTGGGATAAAAGCACATGGCCGTAACGTGCTAGCTATTAGAACTACACCCAAGTAGGGTTGTGTGTGGGATGTTGTCAGAGATAGAGTTCAAAACTACGCTTACTCTAGTATATTTTGAATCATCTTTACTACATAAAGGTTCAAGTCGAAAGACACCTTTGCTTATGCACAATTCTATGAATTATTGCTCGATAAAATGTTTTCATGTTTTGCAAGTGGGGGATTGTTGGAAATAGCTGTCTTCGGCAGCTGTTATAATGAGTTGCAAAACTTTGAAAGTGCCTTTGGCACAAGTCCCACATCGGTGGGTTATAAATTTTGGATATAGTTAATATACTCTTTTTTGAGATTAAGGGGTCAGCCCTTTGGGCATTTAATGTTTTGTGGGTATGTGGGGCAAACCCAATGGGCCAAGTCACACACACGCGCGCGCGTCGCCGCCGCCGTCCGTCGAGCATGGCCCGTGCTCGTGTCCGGGTCCTGGTCTTGGATCTTGGGCTTGGGCTCATTAAGAATTAATTTTTTGAACAAACACATAATTATTTTTTTGGATTTAAAAAATTATTTTTAACGTTTTTTAATTCTAAAAAATTAAAACGTGTTTTATTCTGAGTTAATTTCTTCAACCGAGTTGCCCACCACTTTCCAAATTTTTCTCTCCATGTTTGTTTACCAACGTCTCTTTTGTTGCCCCATAAAAGAGGTTGTAGCCTCCGTATTTAGTACACAGTTATCTCCCACAAAAATTCTGCAAACAGTTCTCATCTTCCAATCTCCGAATTTTTTTTTTCACAGAAATAATTATTCATCCCCTAAATAATTATAATGACACATAAATATGTAATCTTTCCCAGATTATTTATATTTATCATGATCGAGCAGTATATATATTTTAGAATGGGTGTTTGTTGAGGGAATCGAATTCGTGCTGCTGATTCGTATTATTTTCGAGGCTGTTTTATCCTGGGGGTGACGGGGCTATACACTGTCAGCACAAATTGTAGGTATAGCCGTGAAACACCTTAAAGAGGGATACATTATCCGCGACTCAGCCATATTTCTGGACTCTTCAGTTTCGGGTTTCTTATATTTTTTTCTCCTTCGGTTTATCAGCTCCTAAATTGGGTAATTTCGTTCCCTACTTTAATTCTGCATTTATTTAAATTGCTGCAACAACAGGAACTCATATGCATTAATCATCACAGGTACCACAAGGATATTATGACCGAGGCACCAGTGGTGGAGTAGAAAAAAAGAGTTTTTTTTCCATACCTATGTTTACGAGGCACCAGTGGTGGAGTAGAAAAAAAGATGTATATGGGGTGTCCCGCATATTTTAAATATTCCAAGAAATGTTTCTACATAACTTCTACGGTTCATAAGAACAAAGTTAATATTATTGTTTGTGTATAGTTATATCTCATAATTATAAAGCATCCCACATGTGTATGCTCTTTGAATATTAATTATAAAGATGCTAACACTGAGGAAATATATTTAGATAGTTTATTTCACCTGCTGTTAATCTATATATGAACACATATTACTCAATAATTTTTTGCATATTCTATCAACATCTACATCAATTATATTTAAGTAACCATGGTATGCTACTGTGGTATAATTTGTTTTGGGCACTTTGTAAATTTAGGACATATTGTAATATGTATTTTGAAAATAGGACAACAAATATTTTATTTATAGTTTTAGTCCTTATTTTTTAATAAAGTCGTTGGCGCGGACCCATATTCATAAACGTCAACCAATCATAGCATGCCACGTGCCCCTTTAATTTTAAAATAGGGACTAAAAATGGAAATGAAATGAATATTATTTTAAGTCCTAAATGTACATAATCTATTTTTTGTATCCGATGGTATGATTATTTTGATCCCGAGCTGATATACACACTGTTTGGGTATTGTATCTTTGTTATCTCAGATTTAAATCTACCCGCTATTGATATACCCGTGGTACGTATTTTTGATCCGGTGGTATTCTTTTCTTTCTTATCCGGAGCTGATATACACACTCTTTGGTTATTACATCGTTGCTATCTCACAAGCTATCATTTTAATCGACATGTTGATATGCATAGTTGTTGAATATACACATTGTTTTAAATCTTACTGTTGATATACATAGGTGGTATTACATCATTCCTGTTATACACAATGTTTGGGTATCTCAAATGCTATCGGCTGAATTTTGGATATTTGTATTTATATCTCTTGAGAATATGTGGCTTTTTAAGTTCAATCTATGTTATTAGTTTTTTCTTCATCTTTTTTCTTTTTTCTTATATCTGGAGCTGATATACACAATGTTTGGGTACAATTTTTGTGTTTGTTTTTGGTTTTGATAGTCGAAATATTTTCTTAGTTTCATTATTGCTAGATTTGGCCTTTGTAGTTGCTGGGTCAATCTGTAATTGCTGAATTTGTTCCCAATTTGTATACTAATATTAGTTGTTGGGTTCATATTTCCCCCTCTCTCTAACTCTTCCTCTCACAAATTTTGCAGCAAAATTTCCTGACTTTCTTTGGTTTTGGTTTATTTGTAGGTTCGGGGAGCCTTTTTGTGTGATGTTTGTATTTGTAAGGAAAGCAGATAGAATCTTATATATATTTTTTAAAATTTTTGTGTGTATTGATTATTAAAAGGTATCAATACCTTTAAGGTTTCTAGCTCATGTGTATTGTACACATGATTTTAGTTTTGTACGTATTTGTTTGCAAATTTATATGGAAAGAGACATTTATATCCTGTTTTTTTGATTTGTCCGTTTTCCATTTGTAATGTATTTCCTTACACTCTTCCTCTCAATCAACTTTTGCCGAGAAAAAGAAAACTTTTTTATTTTTAGGGGTAAATATTATATAAACAATATATATTTATTCAAGTTTTACTTTTTTTTAAAAATGCATTTCCTTTTTTAAAGTATGTGTCATTTATGTGTATACAAAAACTCGAGTTTTTTCCTTTTTTCTTCCAACCAACTTTTTCCAATACAAAACCTGAAGAAATTACTTGATGTTTTGGGGGTGGTTTGAATTTATTTTGGAACTAAAAGATTTTCAAAATATTCAATTGGAAGACGTGGTAAGGGGAGTGAGGAGTTTTAGGTGATGATAATGTTAAGTTTAGTCTTGGAATGTGTGAAGATCAACTGTTAGGAAGAAAATAATGATCTTGATTGATAACAACTGTCAATATGCTAACCGTGCTATCAACATGGGTTACACTTAGCCATGACGTGAAACTCTCTCATGGGATGACCTACAATATTTATATTTGCATTATTGGCGACACGTTTAAAATACAAAATATATCAAGAACAAATTTATCACAATGCCATCGGCCCGAGTACAAAATATCACGGGAACTAATTTATTGTCATGCCATCGGCACGGGTACACACTAGTGTATATATATATATATATAGCAAGGAAAGATATCATACCCGAGATGGGTTGAAAGACTGTGGAGACACGGACGAGGGATCTCTCTAACCAAGGTAGGATCCAACACTTTTGGAGAGTTGAGCGGAGTCAGTCTTAATTGAATGTTGAGGTTGGTATTTGCATAAATAGACTGTGTTTTTACCAGATGAATAGGACCCAATAAGGGGAGTAATAATTACCACGTGACGTGGGATATTGAGCATGTGGATTGGTGTGGAGTGAGATACAATGAACTCGTCTCCAGGTCCACTAGTCATGGATGGAAAAAAGTGGGTCGGAGGCGATGAACCAAAATTTTTCAACAATTGGTGATTCTAGTGACGGAATGGATAGGAAGACTGATAAAGTTCATTGTTTGGTTACCAACATCGGAAAAAAGTATAGATTAATTTTGAGTTTGTTAAATTTGTTAACCCAGGTAGGCAGTTATTATTAATTTTGGTGAGTTACACTATCGGGTAGTTTGTCAAACATTTCATTAAATAAATAAAAAAAGAACCGGCACAAGGTGTTTCCTAACATTGTTAGGATAAGGATGAAATCCTTAAATCCCACCTCAAATTGGGATTATCAGGAGGTGATGGGGGACAAAGTTACGTTTAAGAAATACATATTACCTATAGACCGATGAGTAGATGGTAAAAGTGACTAAGATGTGGGAAATGCAAGAAATGCATTTTCTGGATATTATGGTATTTGGGAGGAGTAATTATCAGTGGTAGAGTTGCGTGTAATGACTTATGCCAATGTATTATTGGCGAGGATACTTTTGAGGCCTAATGTGGGAGGGCTGATAATTTTTGTCACGATAACTGATTTATGGTAATAACTCGAAATGACCTAAACATGACATAATTAGGTTTTATAGATTTAAGAGTACCCAAAACTTATACTCAAACCAAAATCAGTGTGACTAAAAAATGACATGACTAACCCAAATTTCCACACCATCATCTGCTATCTAATTAATAAGAGGAAATGGGATAATAAACTTCTCAAACTGGACGTGATACAGAGTTCGTCGGCAATGATTGAGTTAATCAAAAATTATTTCATATAGTTGTGATTTGGCATGAAGGGAAGTTAACAACAAGAGAAGTGGGGCCTTTCTTCAGTGTTGATATAAAAGATCTAGCGGCATATAAGCTCATCTTATTAGAGCATATTTAGCTGGTTCACGATGGTTTTTCAAGTGATTGTATAAGTGAGACCCTAATAATGATGGAGTATACATGTATGAAATGAACTAAAGAGACTTGCCGTTAATCTTAGGTCGTAGCGAGTAGGCCTTTAGTCAAGATGGTACCACTAGTTGGTGTATAGTGGAAGACCCATAATATTATCATGATTTCATTTTCGGTACGTTCAGATTTAGTGCAGGTAAGTATAAAAAGTTTTTGGTACCAGGAAAATCCAAATTTTGAGGACGAAATTACTTTGCAAGGGGAAGTATGTAATACCCTGTATTTTGGGGAATATTTATTTACACACGTCACGATTATTTAATTAAATTGAAAAATAAAATGAATCAAATATTAATTATCAAGGAACGGATTAAAATTTATGTGTTATTATATTTACTTATGTGACAAGTAAATGAAATTGTATTAATTTATATTGAGTCGTAAGTGGGTAAAAGAGACGGGTAGACAGTATTTTATTCGGGCTGCGCGTGTAGGGTTGTGAATGGAATAAGATGGTAAATCAATTGTGGGTGATTCTAATGATGATTTCGAGTACACGGTTGATCTGGAATAGGTCGAAACAGTCAGAATTTAGTATCCGGGGGTAGTGATTGGGTTTCGAGGGCTTTTTAGACAAAATAGGACCCGCATAGGGGTATACGAGTCATTTTAAATATCAATGTTAACCTAATTTTGGGATTAGGATTATAAAAGGAATGGTTTGGTGTTAAAGAAGAGTCACTTGTTTATATCAAGAGATTAAGTTATTATATCAAGATTTTAAAAGAAAAGTTATAGATAAAAGAGTAAGAAACTCAAAGAACTCAAGTGGAACACCAAAGGGACTCAATAGGAGATCAATTGGGTGAATATTTTGGAGCCTTTTGGGGTAGGGTTATCATAAACAAAGACAAAATTGGACTCTACAAACTTTAAGTCAAGTGATTTACTTGCATAGTGTTTTATGTTTTCAATTTAATTCATATTATAGTTGGTGACAAATGTTTTGGATGGGATTTATATGAAAAATGCGTTTTGGGGACACGATTTAATAGGATTGATATGTGGATTATGTAATCGAAAATATGAATGTAGGATCCCATGTAGAAAGATAGAATCTTGATTGAACAGATTTGGAAATTTTGACCTTTTGTGATATTATGGATTATTGCACAATTCTTTAATAGAATGATGAATCGCAGGTAAATAATAATGTATATATGAATTAATTGAGAAAAGGCTTTGTTTAATATTTAGGATTGATGGAGAATGAGAATTCTTGGTGGAATTGGATTTATAGGTGAATTGAATTTAGGAAAGTTTGCTGAATTTTAAAATAGGCAAAACTTGGTTGTTCTATAGAGCCGAACCGGTTCACCCTCAAGCCGAACCGCTCCGGCAGCCCTGTTATGCCTAGTTTTGTTATTTAATTGGGTTTTGTGATTTGGTTGGTCTGGGATTGATTTAGGATGTCCATGAATAAATGTAGGACCTTTGAAATATTATTATAAATATGGTAATTGGCCTTAGGATGGTTGGGATATATCTGGGGTGAAATTCAGGGTATTTGGAATGAATAATACTCGAAAATTTTAAATAATGAATTTGTGATGAAAATTTGGCTTAAATGGGATACGGTGTGGTTGAAAATGGTTACCTATCTAGAAATTCTATTATAGGGGTCAATTAAATAAATAAGTGAATATTTAAATTATTACGAATCAAGATTTGACTCGAGAGGTATATGCTAGTGCTATGAGTGACAAGCATGATTAGCTAGGTCATTGGATATATATATATATATATATATATATATATATATATATATATATATATATGTGTGTGTGTGTGTGTGTGTGTGGGTATAGAGACAGTGTATATATGTATGATTATATCTGGGTGTATGATATATTTATATGAAACATCGATCCTAGAGGATAATATATTGGTGGAGGTTGTGTGGTGTGAGCAATCCATCCTGGTGAATCCCAGTAGGTGCAATATCGGTCCCCTGGGTTGTATGTCTATCGCATGGCACACTATGTGAGTTCTGAGTCTTTTAGGGATAATGCGGTATGATTATGCCCCACAGATGTGTGATTATGACTGCTTCTGATGTACATTTATATTTTGGGTTTGGTAGTGAGATCCCAACCCGGTTGCCCACGTATAGACATTTGCATCTATTGGGCTATTAATATGAAGGATTTTGGTTACACATATATGGTGAGTGACATATAGGTATGTATACTTGATGTGATATGAAAATACGTGTATAAAACTGAAGAAAATTATATACGGGCATAAGACATTAAGGTGTGAATATGAAATGAATAACTACTGAAAGTTCTTTGACTTTAATTGATTAATTATACATGTTAAGAGATTATGAAAGCTAATTATTGTGACACCCCGCCTAACTAAAATACCGAGCGATCACTCCTGTACCAAATTAAAACAGGAGTCGCATATGGATCATTCTTAGCATCACTATCGAAAACTAATTTAATTACTAAAAACCTATTAGGCTAGCATCAAAATTTTATTTAACTAATATTTTTAAACAAACCAACTAAGTAAAACCATCCACAGCTTAAATAAATGAAACTGAAAAGAAATAAAAGAACTGAACACTCGGTTCAACAATAATACAACACAATCGAATTCGCAAAAAAGGCGGTAAAATAAATAAATAAATGTAGTTGGGTTATTAGCCCGAATGTTTATACATTACCTCCTATCTAGACTACAAGGATAGAAGCGTCTACAGTGAACCTTCGTGCATCCACAGCTGCTATAGCAGACGTCTGACTCGAAGGAATCATCATCCATGCGTCCAAGTGTCTGGACACCTATATATATATATATAGCAAGAAAAGGGAAAAATAGGAAAACGGGTCAGAGCCTGAGTTGTAAAAATATTTTGCAAGTGCATAAATGCTTTATTTTAAAAAAATAGGTTTTGTCTCATATTTAAATTGATATCGCACTCCCATGAGATACCCCTCACCCCTCTTCTAATAGTGCACACCTAACGCATCCATTTAAAACATCCTAGTTAAGCTACCCCGCCTAACTAATCTAATTAACCCGTCTGCTAGAAACCTCGACAACCCGAGTACTAAGGGCTAAACTTCTCTCCATTCTCAACAGTTCACTGCATTCGTGCGTGGGGTGTCTCGCGAAGCGAAATCCAAACAAGGAACCCCCCGATACACCACTACTCGGCAGCGTCGATCGTCGAGATCCATTAGACCCTTAGCACATAACGTGTATATAAGACTCATATAAACATGTAATAATATATATATATTCATACTAAATCTCCATATTCATTGTCATATACATCCGGATTTAAATTTATCGAAAAGGGGGAAAACACACCTTATTAGGCTTTTCATTTTATATGCGTGAGTTTACTATATGATGGCTTGTATTCATATATAAACAATATACTATACTCATCCAGTATATAGTTATACCTATTGCACACATAAGTATAATAACCATCCCAACGAGCTATAACTCGAGGATGCAGTCTCTCAATGCTATCATCTTCCAGGGCATCACTCGCATACCATCCTGGGGACCACTGGTAGGACTACATGTTACCTACTTCGTGGTCATAGGTCACAACGTATGGGAAGTGGTCATAGTTCCTCCCCGGAAATGAGACGAGACATACCCACAACGTCTCACCCCTAATAAAAATCACACAATATAACAATTGACGCCCATGACCTGGGGACTATACACTCCCTGCTCCTCAAGCCCGGGGCCTCACCCATATCGCGCAAATTCCCATGATAGCATCAGAGGGGGTATGCTTCACATATATATACTATCCACACATAGATATACACACAAATCTGTATCATATTATATATATACTTTAATCACATAGTATATATATATATATATATATATATATATATATATATATATATATATATATATATATATATATATATATATATATATATCACTCCTCAAATGTATATATGGCTACAATCGCAAATCTCATAATAGTATTTAAGTATCTTTCTACTTCAATATGCCTCACACCTTAATTGCTGTTTGGGATTTATATACTCTCCAAATATCCCGATTCATAACCATATAATAAGTATACCCTCAACTTATCTTTAACCTATAACCCAAATTCTATCCTAGTCGCCTCGTAGGAGTTACTCACTAATTCCATACACACTGACTTTTTTCTAATCGCACGATTATTTAGCTATAATCGCTCGCTAAAATACTCCCTCGGGTGTCACTAACTCCAAACATCCATAATTAAATAAGTCTTTGATTTTACCCAATTAATCCAAGGTATATATTTCACTCCAATAATAATTATTTAAAAGTCCCCTCTTATATTTCTCGAAATACCAATTTACTAATCCTTCAATTTGTTTATTTTCCTCGAAAGTATACCTTAGTGCCACACAATTATAACACCCTCCTAGCCCCCATAAGTTTCCCCCAAATGGCTAGTGATAAATTAATAGATAAATACTTATTTCCTCAAATGAATAAGCTAGAACCAAATAAAATTGGAAATCATCCCATATAATTAACCCTAGGCAAAATTGTCAAAAATCCTAAAGGGTCGATCAATCGACCCTTGGCCCTCGATCGATCGATGGTCGATTGATCGATCCTTGGCCCTCGATCGATCGATGGCTTCGGACAGCTTCTTCTCCGAGAAGCTGTTTCGGCCATTAAAGCTTCTCCCAAACTTTTATCTCCTCCCCCAACGTTCTCCAACCTCGATCAACTATATATACACAATCTATGAGGGTCCTAAACATCCTAGAACCCATTATCAACAACAATTTTTTTCTAAATCCTAAGTTTTCCAATTGGGATATTTTTTGAGGTTAATCGGTTAAACTTTTCTGAAAACCCATTTTGTTTCACAAAAATCCATCCCGAAAATAATTCTGGTTTATCACTACCAATTACAATATGAGATTTATGCTTTAAACGAAATAAGCAAGTAAACACTTGCCTCGTGGATAAAATCCGACGATCCTGAGTCAAATCCCGCAGAGTTTGGCCGGAACCTCCCTTTTCTTCCTCTTTTCTTTCCTCCTCTCCTCTCCTATTTCTTTTCTCTCTTTTCTTTCCTTCTCCCATCCCTTATATATTCAGAAATAAGGGTTTATCCCTTTAAACCCAAAAATGACTCGTTTAGTCAATTACGAATCCCTATTAGCCCAAAAATTCTCGGAGCCTAAACAACACCCACGGATACTCTATTCTAACTATCTCGGCCATTCCGAGACCAACTGCGCAGTCGGAATTTCCATCTGAGGTACTTAACCGCAATTCACTGTTTTAACCCAACACATCTCCATGCGGATTTTCCAATTAAAATATTGTCCTCTGTCGCTTTACTCAACTGCGACCTGTAATAAAATAATCCTTTTCATCTACTTATTCCCAAAAGTAGGTATACCATGCATCGAAAATCCTCTAACACTCCTAAACTCCAAAAATTATTATTCGGAGAAATTCCTCAAATTTCCAAATTACAACCATCTATGAAATTTAATTTCCCGTAAAAGTGAGGGGTATTACATACTCCCCCCCCCCCCCCCTTACAATGGAATTTCATCCTCGAAATTGAGATACAACTGATACTACCAACACTATCCTAGGATCGCTCCACATCCTAATGCCTCAAGGGGAACGGTACTAACCCAATGGCTCTCACCCCATACACTCATTCAACACTCACATCTAACCAGGTTTATATGATACTATACTGCTACCACGGTCAAAAAGTGACTCTAATAACGTCACATCGCACCCATCATTTCTAGTGCCCCACGTAGAAAGACGAGCCTATAGCCGCTGCTCTAATGTCCAAACACGATTCTAAACGTTCACTCGTCTACATCTAGATATCTAATTTCCCCTAAAAAGAAATTACACTAACACTCGACCACTCTCGTCAGTGTCATCGCTTATCTTGGGCATGCTACCTCTTGTTGCCCTATACAATTGGATTATCGCCTACATCTCACGACGTTTCTTCTGACCCATACCAATTCCACTTATACTTCCTCACGACATAATCTTCAACTTATGTACTATACCTCTTCTATATCAGACGGTATATAAAACAAATTTACCAATGTGTCCATACACCTTTTAACTCATGCATATCAGCACAACCATTGTAAACGTGACACAGAGTCTCTCTAAATATGGGACATATTTCCTCGGTGTAATACACACACATCGGTCATCCCAACCCGCAAAATTCCATTCTTCTCAGGGTTAATCAACCAATCTTCTTGTGGTTTACTTCCCAAAATCTTCCTACATCGACTCTAACAACTCTATTGAACTTACTCCCTAATAATCCTACGATCTATGCATTACCCTATGTGACACCCCGTCTAATTAAATACCGGGTGATCAGTCCGTTATTAAATTATAAACAAGGTGGACGGTTGGTTCATTCTTAGCATCACTGTCGCAAAATAACATTTTATGTTAAACACCCTAAATAATTAAGCTAAGTGACAAAAACAATTTTTATGATATCAATTCCATATTTAATTTAAAACCAACATTCAAAACCTTTCATAAACCATAGATTAAGAGTCACGCAAAAACTAGACTGGAAAAGAAAATCCAAGCAATTTAAACATTAAACTAATTAATTCCAACTTTAATACCTCAAAGGAAAAATATCCTGACAGTAACAATCCCAAAGTATAACTATTGAAAGTAAACGAATTACAATCTCTGATAAAACCAACTGAGTAAGGGAAAATGGCGACACATGCCCAACTGGATAAAATAGAACTACAAGTGGAATCAATAATGAGGTCGTCTAAGCAAGAGGCCTGCAACTCCCACCTAAGCTGCAGCACGTTCCTTCCAAAGGATCCTATGCAAGACGCCCTTGTGGCTGGGCACCTGTAATATATATATATATATATATATATATATATATATATATATATATATATATATAATACAAGAGAGAAGAGAAAATAGGAAATGGGTCAGTGCCCGATTGTAAAACAGTTTAAATTTAGTTAGCAAGTATTTAAAATGCTTACCGGCTAATGCAACAATCATATTAGTATGCAACACTCTCTTGAGTAATTCTCACCTCTCTTCTAATATGCACACCTAACGCACTATTTATCCCATTAGTTTAGCTTTTCTTAAAATTCTCATAAGGTTTCATGCCGATAATTATTAGTGCTAAGATAGTTAATTTATAAAGGCAAAGTTTTCACATAACTCTCATTTTACTATAAAATTTCTCAGTGTTGCCTCAAACTTTTCACAAACTTGTAAATATCGCGATATTTATTCGTTACTCAACTACTTTAAATCACAGTAGAAAGCTTCCCAATTTAAATTATATGTATATATACTATCGGCACCCCACATAAATTTATGGTACTGACATACTCTGCTATTGCAGAATCACTCTCGAGCTGTATTAACACAAAACACATACAAATTGAGGCAAAGCATAGTTCCAAGTCACTAAGAGGTTAGCACATACCCTCACGTCTCTTAGAACCGTCTGACTATCTATCCGATAGCCTGTACCAAGGATTACTATGTTCTAGGGTACAAGTCAATATCCCCCATAAAGGTCCCATCGAGATAAGACTATCCCGGTGTGGTAACCTCAGTGATAGCAAGTGACACGGGCATGATTTTTACACGTATATAGTATATGCACAAACACAGTCATATATGTATACTATCATCCCCATTTCTAATTTAGGTACACCCACGACCCATACTTATGATATATATTCTTATTGCACATTACTAGATTATCCCGTATAACTATTTGTCTCTTTTTATTCTTATTTATGGGATTATTCCAAACTTACTTCGTAACACACGTGAAATCCTATCTCCCCAAGTGTAATTTCAGTAGGTACTCTTTTATTTTATGACGTAACTTCCTTACTAGTCCCACCCTTTAGACACACGTTCCCATCATTCTTTAAGTGTAAAACACCTCCGTTAAATGTAAATCTCATCTTACATTAAAGGTTCCATTTTTATAAAGTCCTACTGGTCTTCTTTATATCCCAAATGTTCTAACAATAATGTCCAAGGATTTCTATTCATTTAAGTTGGAACAACCTACTTAAAAAGGGGAATGTGAGTTTTCTAGGAGGGGTCGATCGATCGATGGCAGGGGCTCGATCGATCGATGATCTTGGGTCGATCGATCGATCAAGAAGTTATGGCGAAACTTCAGAATTACCAGTTACGGGAGTGTTATTCCAAAATCATCCAAATCATCATTTTTGATTTCCAAACTTCCAACAAATACTACTACAAGTGTTGTATCCCCAACTAATTAATATTCTACATAAGACATGCGAGTTTTCATCAGTTATAAAGAATTAAAAGGGCCAAAATCCATAAATATAACAAGAACCCTAATATTATCTTTAACTTTGTTCTTCCCATTCTTTTTCCAAATTTTTCTACTCCTAACTCAATGCAAATTCGTGGTTCAACCTCTACATATGAATTTGAATTCCAGAATATGATTATCACCACTATATCATGTAATTTCTAGTCTCCAATGTATGTTTTCTTCCATGAAAACTAGTCCTAATAAACCATAAACTAATATAATTGAATCATTAACTAAAATCAAGCAAGATAGATACTTGCCTGGAAATATATATCTCAGATTTGTGGAAAAGATTGGTGTGGTTGTGATCCTCGTTGCGCGATCAAAAATTTGGCGGCGACAGTGGTGAAAACGGTGGAGTTCTTGGCCTAGAACTCCTTCAAAAGCTTCTCCTCTTCCTCTCCAATGGCCGTCTTATGTCTTTAGTTATTCTAACCCTAGGAGACAACTCCTATTATCTGATATAGCCTTAGAAAATTCGTGGGTTTCAATGCCCGAAAATACAAAATGTCTGAAACGCCCTCCCGGGATGTTAATTAGGCCTAAAAATGCCCCGAGACCCAAACTAAACCCCCGAGTACATTATTTTGACTATCTAGACCCTTCTAGACACATTGGCGCACTCGAAATGACCATACAGGTGACTTATAATTTATTCACTTTTAATAATGCTAATTTAGTTCCGACACGACACAGGCGCGTCCTGACTTAAATTCATAATTGCCATTTTATTCACTCGTGACAATTTTGAATAAAATAAATCTCATATATTACTTTACTCGTCGAGTAATATTCAGTAAATTTCCAATGATTATCACATCACGCTAGTAAAAAAAATCTGGATTAATATTAAATTAACATCTCAATTTAAATATAATAAATCCTCAAATTTAAAATCCATAAAAATACAGGGTATTTCATAATTCCCCCCTAATAATGGAATTTCATCCCGAAATTCGGAAAATAAGGCATACCTGGTAAGAATAAATCTGGATATCTTATAAATACGCAAACTATCTATCTAGTAAGACGTTCACTCACTATAGCCCCCGTCTCACAGTAGGCTTAATCAACACTCTCCTTAATGACACTTCACATTACGCTCCTATCCGACAATATTCACATAAGACGAGCTTATACATTATTGCTTACACACTTCAATATTATTGGGAGGCAGCACCTCACTACATGAAAACTACTCGTATTTATCTAAAAATAAATCTCCCATTCTGAGAGAAACCATACGAACATCTGAACACTCTTCTTCGCTTAAAACAGTCGTGGTAATTCCACTATAGTCATTAGACTCTAACTTGACAAATCCAAAATTCTGATTACTTGCTCACTTCTAAGCATACAGGTGGAGAATAATTAAGGTTTTTCCACACCAAAACCTCAATAAGTACCTCGTTCACGACAACTAGGTATGAGTGCTTCCACGGAACTCTACCATGTTATCCTTCACTTGCTATCTATATCCGTTGTGGAAATGAAATGATCACTAAGATTCCAAAATTACCTTCACGCGGCTCCACTAATCGTTAATTACCGTGCGCCTACTCCCTGGCGATGGGTGATGCATCCTACTCAAAATGAAACGTTATCCCCGCTGCTTCCTGAAATCCCATATTAAAGGTGGGATTCAAAAATCTCATCCCGGTTCAGAAAATAATACCGTGTAGGACCACGTACCGGCGCGATCCTTACTTTTAAAAGAAGACTAGGGCACACTAGTTATATTATAAATCACCCAAAAGGAATATCAATCACTTCCTTCTTGGGTGAGTTGTCCCACATGTTCGGATGAACCCTTTATCTTGTCTTGAAGATGGGAACCCATCCGAGAAAACTTTACCGACTTTATCGGCCTCTTCCTTTATAGGAATTTTCGATAGCCACAAAATTCTCTGGTTGATCCTCTTATTCCAACCGATCTCTATCTATGAGTTGTGTATGTAGAAACTACTCACCATGTCCCGCTAAACATCGAATTTTCCTAGAAATAACACATCATTTTATGTGACACTTAATCTTCCCCTTCTTTCCTTGGCGTACACCGAAAGTTCTGACCCGTGTACCTTTCTCTACGATGTGCACTTCTGGACCTCGTACACCCTACTAACGTCATCACTCTTTGTAAGTGCAAGTCGTACTCCCATTTAACTACTTATAACTCTGTTCTGAGTGTTCTCCATAATGATTAAATTCTATTCTTCTCAAGGAATACCCCCTTTAAATGGCTTTCTATAGCCTTTAACCAAATTCGAGTGTGCCATTCTAATCGCACACGTATGTATAGATTATCATCCTTGATGCGATGCTTAATCCACTCTACTACTTCCACCTCGTTATAGTAATCCCATAAACACATATTCCACACGACCATTCCCACGTCCTTTCAACTTGGACGATTTCAACATCAACTAACCAAGATGATCACATTTTGAAACACCCAGACTGCCCGGGAAGAGCGAGCGGAGTGCTAATCCTCGATAAAACTAATTAAATTCTCAATGCAAAAAATTATAGAGTATCTAAATCCCACAACAACAAAAGATAAACTACTAATCTCCAATCTCTCCCGATAAGTACAAAAATTCTTTCGAATAAATACAACTACTAAAATAAATCACAAATGCTCTATACATCAAAATAAATACAAGCCTTCTTTCTTGTATTAAAAGACTCTCCCAGATAATCTACACTAAAAATCATCCCAACTCTTTATTTTCTTTTTGTTCAGAATGTGGTTATAACTTTTGGGTACCCTCAATCCCCCTAAAAATCAAAATTTTTGAATCCTCCTTATCATTGTTCCACCCCTCAACTCGTGGTGATAGAACAAAACCTTCGATGTTTTCTTACCACCCAATTGGCTCCACTGGCCTTAAATCATAATTCAACTTCCGACTTATAGATATAATTACTTGCTCCTATGATGACAGAGGTACTAAATGTAATACCTCGTATTTTTATGCTATATTAATTTGGGGATTTATTAAATTTAATGTCAATTAATTATTTAATATAAATCCAGAAATTAATTATGTTATAATTATTAACGTGATGAGAGTTAGTAATTATGGGAAATTTGTTAAATATTACTAATGAGCAAAGTAATATATAATATTGGTTATATTAAATGTCACGAGTGAATAAAATGACAATTTTGGAAATTTGAGTCGGGACGCGCTCGTGTCGCGTCGGGATTAAAAATTGATGAGTAAAAGTGAATATATTATAAGTCTCTCGTATGGTCGTTTTGAGTCTGCCAAAGTGTTCGGAAGGGTCGAGATAGTCAGAAAAGTATACCCGGTGGTTTAATTTGGGTCTCGGGGCGTTTTTAGGCTTAATTAGTACCCCGGGAGGGCATTTTGGACATTTTACATTTTTGGGTAATTAAACCCACGAAAATTCAAGGGATATATCAGATTTCTAAGGTTGTCTTCTAGGGTTAAAACAACCAAAGGCAAGTGACGGCCATAGGAGAGGGAAGGAGAGGCTTTCCCAAGCAATCCAAGGCCAACGATTCACCCGCTTGCACCGCCACCACCACCAACGCGTAGATCGTGCGACGGGGAACGCAACCACACCAAGTTCGTCATCAAACCAGAATGTCGAAAATACCAGGCAAGTGTTTATCTTGCTTATTTTCGTTAATGCATCAATCATGTTAGTCTAGGGATGATTAGGATGAGTTTTATGGAAGAAAACCCAAATTTGAGATAGGAAATCTCATGTAGTAATGATTTGAATGTTAATCTGGAAACCCCTTAACATGTAGAGGATTAAACCAAGAAATTTTGATGTTTTAGAAGAAGAAAATTCTAGAAAGGACTGATTAGAACCATGTTAAAAATAATTCTAGGGTTCTTGAGATTTACTTGAATTTTTGCCGGTTAGTCCATGATTATTAATGGAAATTTGCATGCTTTACGTAAAAGATGTATGGAATGGATTTATACTATTAGTAGTACAAATTTCTGGATGATTAGGAATGAAAAGTTTGGATTTGGATGGAGTTATGTGAGAAAACCCTTAACTGGTAACTGCAGAATTCACCATACCTGCTTGATCGATCGATCGAGCCAAGAGCTTCGATCGATCGAAGGTTCGATCAATCAAGCCCCAGACCTCGATCGATCGACCCTTTCTGGCAGGCTCATATTTCCCCTTTTTAAATTAGTTGAATTCAATTTGATGAGAAATAATTCTTGTACACCCTTATTAAAATGTTTTGGGAGATAAAGAAGACCAGTAGGACATGTGAATGATTTTGGGATCTTTAATGTAAGACAAGAGTTTTATTTTTGGGATATTTACGTATAAGGGACAATGATATTATGTATTAAGGGGCGAGACTCGTAAGATGGTTACGTTGGAAATTAGATGAGTATCTACTGAATTCTACACTTGGGAAGATAAAGTCTATGAGTGTTACGTAATAAGTTGAAATGATCCCTCAAATCAAAGTAAGAACTGAACGGTTATACGTGAGAACTAAATAATGAGATATGAGGACAAATGTCGTAATTATGGGAATTGAGATGTACCTAAATTGATATGGTAATATCAGTATGGTTATATGACTGTGTTTATGCATATACTATCTATGTGTGAAAATCGCGCCCGCGCTACTTGCTATCCCTGAGGTTATCTCGCTGGGATAGTCTTATCTCGATGGGACCTTTATGGGGGATATTGACTTGTACCCTAGAAGATAGATATCCTTGGTACAGGCTATTGAATCGATAGTTCAGACGGTCCTAAGAGACGTGGGGGCATGTGCTATCCTCTTAGAGACTTGGAATCTATGTTTCGCCTTAATATTGTTTGTGTATGTGTTAATATAGTTCGAGAGTGATTCTGAACTCATATTTCTCTTAGTACGAGTGATACGGGGATTGGATAGCAGAGTATGCACGCACCATAATTTTTTATGTGGGGTGCTGATAGAATATATATATATTATACTAGTATTTAATATATATATATATATATATATAAAGTTATGAAATTTGGAAACGTACTATTGTGTTATGGTAAGTAAGACATGTATAATGACTCAAATTGGAAATACTCGTTTGGAAAAGTATAATATGACACTGAGAAACTTTATTAATAAATAAAGTTAAAATGAGGGCTTTGTTACTAAATGACATTTTCCTTTTAAACAATTATATTGTTCAAGTTGTAAACCTTACGAGTAACCTAAGATAAGTTAAACCATTGGGAAGTTTAGTACGAGATAAGATAAGATAATCCGTTGGGAAGGTTAGTACGATAGGCGTGTACATTAGAAGAGAGGTGAGAATTTCTCAAGGGAGTGCCGCACTAATATGTTGTTGCATTGGCCTGTAAACATTTTAAATACTTGCTAAATGAATTTTAAATTAATTACATTATCGGGCTCTGAACCGTTTCTGTTTCTCTTTCTCTCTTGTATATATATGTATATATTACAGGTGCCTAGCCACAGGGGCGTCTTGCGTAGGATCCCTTGGAAGGAACGCGCTGCAGCTTAGGTGGGAGTTGCAGGCCACTTGCTTAGACGACTTCATTTATTTGACTCCACTCCTAGCATACTCATTTAGTGAGGGCATGTGTTGCCCTTTCCATTATTCAGTTGTTTATTTGGACATTGTGATTCAGTTATTTATAGTATTGTCACTTTGGGATTTATTACTGTCTGTATGTTTTACTTTAAGTTTTAATGTTGGGATTTAGTTATTGAATGTTTAAATTATTTGGATTATATGTTCCAGGGTTATTGTGGTGTGATTCTTTAATATTGAATTGTTATAAATAATTAAATCTTTGTTTTTAAAATAAAATTTGGAAAGTAATGTTTAAAAATGGTTTTGACACTTAGCTTAATTAACTAGGGTGTTTAAATTAGAAAAGTTATTTTACGACAGTGATGCTAAGAATGAACCAACTATTCACCTTGATTTTAATTTAATAAAGGAGTGATCGCCCGGTATTTAATTAGGCGGGGTGTCACAGGTGGTATCAGAGCATCAGGTTGTAGTGTCCTTAGGATCTGTACGGCTTATTTCACTTTCAGCTTAACATTTTTGCTATAGAGCACTATTTTAGAATTTTTGTATTCCTGCTTTTACGTTTACGTCTTCAGCTATTTGAGATTTGATAATAACTGTAGACTAATAAATTTCTTCATGTTTCAGATGCCTCCGAGACGTTCACCAAAGGATAGGCGTGCCCAAGCCGAGTAGCCAGCAGCTCCGGCACAGGGTACGATGAATGCTAATGAGGTAGCCGCTATTGTTGCTCAGGCGGTGAATGTCGCGCTAGCGGTGGTTCAGCAGGCTCCACCCCAGATTCAGGCAGTGGAGCCAATACCTGCACAACTTCCATCTGTATGGGAGCAAGTTAGGGATGCCTTTCAGAAGGCGCATCCCCTTGAGTTCTCTGGTAGTTCAGATATCATCATCGTCAGCCAATGGAAGAAAGATATCCAGCGGCATCTTCGTATGTATGAGTGCAGAGACGTGCAGAAACAGTTGTTGGCTTCCTTTAAGATGGTGGGGGCCACTTTGCAGTGGTGGGAGTCCACCACCACCTTGGAGGAGAGGGACACGATCCCAATTCAGTTATTTTGGGAGCGGTTTGACCGCAAGTCCTTTCCACCCGCCGTGCAGACTGAGATGAGGCGGAAACTACTGAACTTGAAACAGGAGAATTCTACCATTGCTGAGTATAAGGAGGAGTTCACAAGACTTCTCACCATAGTGCCAGAGGAGGCACCCACTGAGGGTAAGAAGATAATGTTGTTTGTGGACGGGTTAGCTTGGAGGATCCGTCAACACCTTATAGGAAATCTGTCTCTGAGTACTTTCACTGATGTACTCAATGCTGCGTTACTACATTGCCAGGATCACCGCTTCCATTTGTAGGGAAGCAAGATAGAAGGAGAGGCCAGCCAGCAGGGCAGGATCGGGGGTAGTAGTGCTAGTGGAGCGCCGACAACTCAAGGACAGACTCGTCAGCGCGAGCAGAGTTCCCATCAGGGGGACCCTGCTAAGCGATTCCGTTCAGGTGATTCCAGACAGGGATTTGGGGGTTATAGGCAGGGCCAGCCTAATCAGCAGGGCCAACTCCGACAGTAACAGGGTCAACAGCAGGGCCAACAATGTTTTCACCAAGGCCATCAGGGCCAGTGGCGGGGTGGTAACGGCCAGCAGGGTCGTGGTCAGCAGGGTCAGAGGGGAGGAAATTTCAAGGGCCAATGTTTTGGGTGCGGCAAGCATGGCCAATAGTTTCCAGGATTGTCCAGAGGGAGAGAGGGCTCCACAGCATCAGGGTTCCCGTAATGAGCCACATAGGCCACTTTTTCCAGTTGCCCTCCCAGCACCAGCCCAGGTGCCAGCCCTTTCAGCCGTTTCAGCAGCTCTAGTGCAGCAGGGGCAGTTACAGTATGGACGTGTCTATAACGTCGACCAGGCAGCAGCTCCACAGGCACCACCTGTGATTGAGGGTATATTTCCTATCCATGGTACTATGGGTCGAGTTTTGTTTGATACTGGGGCGACGCATTATTTTATAGCTACGCATTTTGCGAAGGCCTTAGGGTTGTTAGCCACAGCAGAGAGCACTGTGACGTGTGTAGACTCACCACTGGGGAGTGGGTCGCTTATTTTCTTTATTTTCCGGGGAGTGGGGATAGAGATTGGTAGCTTGGTATTACCTGCAGATATGTTAGTCTTAGATATGCATGAGCATGACGTTATTATCGGTATGGATTGGCTCGCTGCTTATAGAGCCATGATTGATTGTTTCGGTGGGAGTATTGTCTTTGCCATTCCGGGGCAAGAGAGGTTTGTAGTGGCGATGCCTCGCCCAGAGGGAGGCTCGATCGCTCATTTGTATTACATAGAGGAGGATACCTCTAAGGAGGTTGTGATTCCCTTAGACTCGATCCCAGTTGTTCGTGAGTATTCCGATGTCTTTCAGGAGATACCAGGTGTCACGACCCCGACCCAAAATAGTATTAGGGAACGAGTGTCTTGACATGCCACCAAGGCAACAAATATTCTGATTTAATTGTTTCCTTAAATAAATGCAACGGATATATTATCACATGGTTATGAATCGTAAAATACTGAAAGTAAAGGAGTTACGTCATCAGAGCTTTCTAAAGGAAACTTCATATATATTAAAAGTAACAACGGGTTACAACTTAAGAGAAAATTTAAACCTTATTACAAGAGAGCCATACATGCTCTAAATAAACGTTTTACAAAAAGAGCTCTAAAAGCTAAATCTTCAAAATAGTCCATTTTCGTTCCGTCCGTGAGCCTAAACGTTTCCTGAAAAATGTTTATTTATACAACATCAGCTAAAAGCCGAATGAGGTTCAATCTCCAGACATTCCAGGGTTTTCAGAAAATAGATACCTATTTAAGTCAAAAGAGAAGGCATATACATATATGGATAAGAACTTGCAGTAAATAGATATATATTTTGAAATGAAAGTATATATATCACAATTGGATAGCTAAAAATAAGACGAATGCAACAAATCAAATGTGATATCTTTTTCTTTCAATCATATCATTTTGATGGCCAAGTACACTCTAATACCGTATTCTTCTACCGTATTATACCCCGGTAGTTGAGGGTCAATCGAACTAGTTCATCACAACGCCTTATTTAGGGCACACCAGCGATAACCCAGCTGGGAAGGTCAGTCAGTAAAGAGGTCCCTTAGGCCGAATCATATTTTCAAAATTCAATATCCTTTTCAATAATCATTTTAATCAGTATGTTTATATGGACAAATATAAACATATCACAAATGAATCAATCATCGGTATCACATGAATTTTGAGAATAAAAGCAGTTCACAAAATATATATACTTTTCATAATATCATATAATCAAAACGCACAAGGAATGTCAGAGTACTCACCCAAAATGGAGGTAAAATTTACTGGTAATGAGTCTTCGATCACACGTTAATCTGATAAAGATTTAAGTACACGTTCTAAGGTCAAGTTTATACTATACTTTAAGAATAACTTTCTCTTTTAAAGGATTACTGAATCCTCATTTGTCAACTTTTAAAACTCCTTGATCGTAATTGAAGAATTCAATTCATAGTCTTTCGTCATCAGTCGGTTCCCAGTAGAGATGGAGGGTCACAGGGGCACCACTTAAATACCATCTCATCTAGACAGAACATTTCCGGATTCATTCCTAGTAGAGATGGAGGGTCACAGGGGAACCACTTAAATACCATCTCATCTAGACAGAACTTCACCGGGCCTGACTTTGGAGTTACTTAAATCGGATTCCATAATAACGAGCAATTTCTTTAAAAAGAATCATTTTTAAAATCGTATAATTTCAAACAAGTTTATAAAATCAACTTGGATTTGTTCTAAATTTTAAGTTTTGATTAGTGAATTCTTTATTGTATTTTACCATCATAACTACTAAGTAAAGCTATAAAACAATAAATTAAAACTATAAAGATGCATTATAACATTAAGATTACCTTAAGATGAATATCCCTAAGAACTTCTTCTTAAACTTTCTCACACTTTCTCTCACTATTTCTTTCTATAATTCTCAAAGAATTGGTGTGAGTTTCAAATGATCCCCCAAAGGCCCTATTTATAGTTTTCCAAAGATATCCCGGGGTTGACACATGTCCATGCTGACCAAGCTTTTACAATGGGAGTCAGCGTTGACGTGTCGCGTAACGGAGGCGTCTTGCAGTCTTAATTCACCGGACTGCAACACGTGTTTTAGCTTCTCCTCTAACGACGACACGTGTTTTGGCTTCTCCTCTAACGACGACACGTGTACGGTGGAGGTGTCAAAACCGAGCACGAGGTGGATAGGTATTAAGGGTATAAGGGTCATTTCGGACCTGAAGGGCATTTTGGTAATTTCACACCATATATTTTCAATATTTCTTATAGGTCCCTGAAAATATTTTATTTATGAAAAGGCCCCTTTTTATATTTCGTTTTGGTCCCTGAAACTTTCTTTATTAAAACCAAGTCCCTAAAGTTTCATAAAATTACATTTTCTACCCGAAAACTTATCACTTAGCTTAGGATGTGCCATAAAATCTCAATCTGACCCATTTTACCGTTGATTCTTCAAATTTAAAAATGGGCTTTGTCATATTAAGAACTCGAAATATCATATATGTAATAATATATCATTATTAGATAGTAAGTGTGACGAAATTGAAAGAAGACAATTATATATTGGCATAAGAAAATGGGGTCATTACACCAGGCCTACCCCCCAATCGAGAGATAGACTTTGTCATAGATTTATTACCGGATACTAGACCGATAGCACGCGCTCCGTACCGTATGGCTCCGGCAGAGATGCGAGAGTTACGAGATCAGATAGAGCAGCTGTTAGGTCAAGGCTTCATTCGCAGGAGTACCTCACCTTAGGGCGCTCCAGTCTTGTTTGTGAAGAAGAGAGATGGCTCACTGAGGTTATGTGTGGACTACCGGGAATTGAACAAGGTCACAATACGGAATAAGTATCCGTTACCTCGAATCGATGATCTGTTCGACCAGCTGAGGGGAGCAACTTTCTTTTTGAAGATAGATCTGAGGTCGGGGTACCATCAGCTACGTATTAGGGAGCAGGATGTTTCAAAGACTGCCTTTTTGACGTGAAATGGGTCTTACGAGTTCAGAGTGATGCCATTCGGCCTCACAAATGCTCCAGCCGCGTTCATGGACTTAATGAACCGAGTGTTCTGAGAGTTCTTGGATCAGTTTGTCCTCATCTTCATAGATGACATTTTGATATATTCACACTCCGAGGAGGAGCATGTCGAGCACTTGAGACAGGTTCTTCAGAATCTATGAGAGCATCAGTTGTATGCTAAGTAAGTACAGTTCTTGGGGCATGTTGTTTCTGAACAGGGGATAGCAGTTGACCCGAGTAAAGTGTCAGCGGTGAGGGAGTGGGGACAACCCACGACACCAACAGAAGTGCGTAGTTTCTTGGGGTTAGACGGATACTACAGGAGATTCATTCAGGGATTCTCCAAAATAGCGGGTCCATTGACGAACCTGACTCGCAAAGGGGTACCATATGTTTGGGATGATGCTTGTCAATTGTCTTTCGACGAGATGAAAGACAAGCTTACTTCAGCACCAGTCCTTGCCTTACCAAAGCCGGGTGTGGAGTACCAGGTTTACACCGATGCCTCTTTACGGGGACTTGGGGGAGTACTTCAGCAGGAGGAGAAGGCTATAGCTTCTTCCTCCTGTAAGCTTAAGCCGCATGAGAAGAATTACCCCACCCACGACCTGGAGTTAGCAGCGGTCATTTTTGCATTGAGAATATGGAGGCACTATTTATTGGGGAGAAATTCTGTTTGTTCACAGACCAGAAGTCACTGCAATACCTGTTCACTCAGCGAGAGCTGAATATGTGTCAATGCAGATTGTAAGAGTTTGTGAAGGACTATCAGTTCGATATACAGTACCATCCGGGGAAGGCCAACATAGTTGCTGATGCGTTGAGCCGTAGACCGGTAGACGAGGTAGCGGACGTCTGGAAAGAAAAGTGTAAGGAGTTAGGCCACCAGGACGCAGTAGCCCGTTCCTTCATATCTGTTATGAAAGTGACACCCAAGATTGTTATGAGGGTGATATAGGCACAGACCGCAGACCCATTTTGCCAGGAGCAGATTGTACGACTCTTAGCTGAGGGTGATGAGTCCTATTCTGCTAGTTTTGATGGGGGTTTGAGGTTTAATGGGAGATTAGTGGTTCCAGAAGGAGCAGAATTACGTCATGCAGTGATGACCCAGTCTCACGGGTCCCGATTTACGGTACATCCTGGAGGAGATAAGATGTACCAGGATATGAGGAGACAATACTGGCGGAGTGGGATAAAGAAGGACATCACTAAGTTCGTGTCCAAGTGTTCTACCTGCCAGCTGGTAAAGGTGGACCATAAAAAACCGTTAGGGTTGCTTCAGCCATTGGAAGTACCCGCGTGGAAGTGGGAAAGTATTTCCATGGATTTTATTACAGGGTTGCCTACATCACAGCGGGTCTACGACTCTATCTGGGTGATTGTAGACCGTTTGACCAAGGTGGCTCATTTTCTGCCGGTGCGGACAGACTATACCATGGGTCAGTATGCTCAGTTATTCATTACTGAGATTGTCAGATTATATGGGGGGCCCCTGAATATTGTGTTAGATAGAGACAAGATTTTTGTGTCGCGTTTCTGGGAGAGCTTTCAGGAGGCTATGGGTACTGAGTTGAGGTTGAGTTCAACTTATCACCCACAGACAAATGGACAGACAGAGCGTACTAATAAGATGTTGGAGGATATGATACAAATGTGTGTTCTTGATTTTGGAGAAGGTTGGGAGCCACACCTTCCACTGGTAGAGTTTGCTTATAATAACTCTTATCAGTTCACGATTGGCATGACCCCATTTGAGGCTTTGTATGGCAGGCCTTGTCGTTCCCCAACTTGTTGGCTCGAGGTGGGGGATAACAAGTTGCTAGGACCAGAGGTGATTCAGGTTACCTCCGTGAGGATTGAGATGATCAGGAGTCGCATTCGAGTAGCCCAGGACAGGCAGAAGAGCTACGCCGATGCGAAACGGTTCTTCCGGGAGTTTAATGTAGGGGACCAGGTGTTACGACGTGTATCTCTTATGAAAGGAGTAACGAGGTTCGGTAAGAAAGGGAAATTGGCCCCGAGGTACGTGGGACCATTTCCCATTGTCGAGAGGATTGGGTCGCTAGCATACAGATTGGGACTGCCAGAGCATTTACATCGCATTCACGATGTATTTCACATCTCGTCGTTGAGAGGATATCTTCGGGATGATATGGCCCATACCCACATTGCGATAGATGAGATAGACTTACATCCTGACAGCTCTTACGAGGAGAGACCGGTGGCTATCCTAGACCATAGCGAGAGAACATTGAGGTCGCAGGTAGTTCCACTTATACGAGTCCAGTGGGAGCACCATAATGTGGAGGAGTCCACTTGGGAGCGCGAGCCAGATATGCGCGAGAGATACCCAGATTTATTCTTACCGGGTACACCTTATTTTTCGAATTTCGGGACAAAATTCCGTTATTAGGGGGGAATTATGTAATACCCCGTATTTTTATGCTATATTAATTTGGGGATTTATTAAATTTAATGTGAATTAATTATTTAATATAAATCTGAAAACTAATTATGTTTTAATTATTAACGTGATCAGAGTTAGTAATTATGGGAAATTTTTTAAATATTACTAATGAGCAAATTAATATATAATATTGGTTATATTAAATGTCACGAGTGAATAAAATGACAATTTTGGAAATTTGAGTCGGGACGCGCCCGTGTCGCGTCGGGACTAAATATTGATGAGTAAAAGTGAATATATTATAAGTCGTTCGTATGGTCGTTTTGAGTGCGTCAAAGTGTCCGAAAGGGTCAAGATAGTCAGAAAAGTATACCCGGGGATTTAATTTGGGTCTCGGGGCGTTTTTAGGCTTAATTAGTACCCCGGGAGGGCATTTTGGACATTTTACATTTTTGGGTAATTAAACCCACGAAAATTCAAGGGATATATCAGATGTCTAAGGTTGTCTTCTAGGGTTAAAAGAACCAAAGACAAGTGATGGCCATAGGATAGGGAAGCAGAGGCTTTTCCAAGCAGTCCAAGGCCAACGATTCACCCGGTTGCACCGCCACCACCACCAACGCGTAGATCGCGCTACGGGGAACACAACCACATCAAATTCATCATCAAACCAGAACATCAAAAATCCCAGGCAAGTGTTTATCTTTCTTATTTTCGTTAATGCATCACTCATGTTAGTCTAGGGATGATTAGGATGAGTTTTAGGGAAGAAAACCCAAATTTGAGATAGGAAATCGCATGTAGTAATGATTTGAATGTTAATCTGGAAACCCCTTAACATGTAGAGAATTAAACAACAAAATTTTGATGTTTTAGAAGAAGAAAAATTTGGAAAGGACTGATTAGTACCATGTTAAAAAGAATTCTAGGGTTCTTGAGATTTACATGACTTTTGGCTTGTTAATCCATGATTATTAATGGAAATTTGCATGCTTTATGTAAAAGATGTATGGAATGGATTTATACTATTAATAGTACAAATTTCTGGACGATTGGGAATGAAAAGTTTTGATTTGGATGGAGTTATGTGAGAAAACCCGTAAGTGGTAACTGCAAAATTAGCCATACCGGCTTGATCGAACGATTGAGCCAAGAGCTTCGATCGATCGAGCCCCAGACCTCGATCGATCGACCCCTTCTGGCAGGCTCATATTTCCCCTTTTTAAATTAGTTGAATTCAAATTAATGAGAAATAATTCTTGGACATCCTTATTAAAATGTTTTGGGAGATAAAGAAGACCAGTAGAACATGTGAATGATTTTGGGACCTTTAATGTAAGACAAGAGTTGTATTTTTGGCATATTTATGTATAAGGGACAATGAAATTATGTATTAAGGGG
The DNA here is from genome assembly GCA_949130495.1 of Sambucus nigra. Taxonomy (NCBI): domain Eukaryota; kingdom Viridiplantae; phylum Streptophyta; class Magnoliopsida; order Dipsacales; family Adoxaceae; genus Sambucus; species Sambucus nigra. The sequence continues at coordinate 229,696,745 of OX422219.1, forward strand.
AGAGACTCGTAAGATGGTTACGTTGGAAATTAGATGAGTACCTACTGAATTCTACACTTGGGAGGATAAAGTCTATGAGTGTTACGTAATAAGTTGAAATGATCCCTCAAATCAAAGTAAGAACTGAACGGTTATACGTGAGAACTAAATAATGAGATATGAGGACAAATGTCGTAATTATGGGAATTGAGATGTACCTAAATTGATATGGTAATATCAGTATGGTTATATGACTGTGTTTATGCATATACTATCTATGTGTGAAAATCGCGCCCGCGCTACTTGCTATCCCTGAGGTTACTGCGCTGGGACAGTCTTATCTCGATGGGACCTTTATGGGGGATATTGACTTGTACCCTAGAAGATAGATATCCTTGGTACAGGCTATTGAATCGATAGTTCAGACGGTCCTAAGAGACGTGGGGGCATGTGCTATCCTCTTAGAGACTTGGAATCTATGCTTCGCCTCAATATTGTTTGTGTATGTGTTAATACAGTTCGAGAGTGATTCCAAACTTGTATTTCCCTTAGTACGAGAGATACGGGGATTGGATAGCAGAGTATGCACGCACCATAATTTTTTATGTGGGGTGCTGATAGAATATATATATTATACTAGTATTTAATATATACATAAAGTTCTGAAATTTGGAAACGTACTATTGTGTTATGGTAAGTAAGACATGTATAATGACTCAAATTGGAAATACTTGCTTTGAAAAGTGTAATATGACACTGAGAAACTTTATTAATAAATAAAGTTAAAATGAGGGCTTTGTTACTAAATGACATTTTCCTTTTAAACAATTATATTGTTCAAGTTGTAAACCTTACGAGTAACCTAAGATAAGTTAAACCATTGGAAAGTTTAGTGAGAGATAAGATAAGATAATCCGTTGGGAAGGTTAGTACGATAGGCGTGTACATTAGAAGAGAGGTGAGAATTTCTCAAGAGAGTGTCGCACTAATATGTTGTTGCATTGTCCTGTAAACATTTTAAATACTTTCTAAACGAATTTTAAATTAATTACACTATCGGGCTCTGACCCGTTTCTGTTTCTCTTTCTCTCTTGTATATATATGTATATATTACAGGTGCCCAGCCACAGGGGCGTCTTGCGTAGGATCCCTTGGAAGGAACGCGTTGCAGCTTAGGTGGGAGTTGCAGGCCACTTGCTTAGATGACTTCATTTATTTAACTCCACTCCTAGCATACTCATTTAGTGGGGCATGTGTCTCCCTTTCCATTATTCAGTTGTTTATTTGGACATTGTGATTCAGTTATTTCTAGTATTGTCACTTTGGAATTTATTACTGTCTGGATGTTTTACTTTAAGTTTTAATGTTGGTATTTAGTTGTTGAATGTTTAAATTATTTGGATTATATGTTCCAGGGTTATTGTGTGTGATTCTTTAATATTGAATTGTTATAAATAATTAAATCTTTATTTTTAAAATAAAAATTGGAAAGTAATGTTTAAAAATGGTTTTGACACTTAGCTTAATTAACTAGGGTGTTTAAATTGGAAAAGTTATTTTACGACAGTGATGCTAAGAATGAACCAACTGTTCACCTTGATTTTAGTTTAATAAAGGAGTGATCGCCCGGTATTTAATTAGGCGGGGTGTCACACTAAACTTATAGACTAATGACCAAGCATCTTCCTATTTCCAACCTTAAGCTAAGTTTCATGCGTGGGATGTTTCGCAAAGTGAAATTCAAACAAAGAACCCCCCGATACACTACTACCTATCATTATCGGTTATCGAAATCTGTTAGGCCCACCGTCCATAACATGTACCCCTTTATTCCGTCTCTTGACAGAAAGTTACTGTGACACCCCGACTAATTAAATACCGGGTAGCTAATCCTTTATTAAATTAATACAAAATGGCATGTTGGCTCAGTTCATAGCATCACTGTCGCAAACGTTTTAACAATTACTAGCCACCTATTATTTAAAAAGTGAGTTGTCCATTTTAATTAAATCCGGTTAACATGAAATAAATGAATTATGAAAAGTTAACATAACCAACACAACATAGTCACAATAGAATAACCATCCAATAATAATGAGTCTAGAGGAAAACTCCTCACAACAATCCGAATACCGAAATAAATAAATGCAAAGTCTGCATCACTAAAATTAATTACAACCCAAAGTCTGAAATAACTGAATAAGTGAGATGTCTCTAAAAGGAATGGGAGACATGCCCAACAAATGATCAAAACTGATAATGGAGTCAAGATCAGAAATGGAGGCGTCTACTGTCAAGGTCCTGTAACTTCCACAGCAGCTACAGTACGTCACCTGAATAGAACTCCTATGCATGGTGTCCTTGTGGCTGGACACCTAAAGGGTTTTTACAAAAATATATTTGAAAGTAAACGGGTCAGAGCCCGATTGTGAAAATAATTTAAAATTTTGCAAGTGTTTAATATCATTAAACAGTGAATATAAAGTACATGATAGTGTGTGCACTCACATGAGTTCCTCACCTCTCAACTAATTGTGCACTCCCATTCTAGTTATTTCCATATCTAACTAGTCCGTTACAAAATCTAACATTACTATACGATATCCAATTTAAATTCCCAACATCTTATATTTCAGAGTGTTATGACTTGCTACACAGTTTCCCATATTAGTACTACTAATTACTAGAGATCTTTCATTTTCACCTTACAAACCGTTGCTATTATTTATACTCACAATTATTCAAGACAATTCATTTCAATTAACAGTATATTATTCTCATCATAAATATACAATACTGGCACCCCGAGGCTAAGCTGCGGTGCACACATACTCTGCTATCCAATCCCGGTACATCACGTACATAAGGACCACGTATTCCGAAGCTCTCAGGAATCGTTTCATTAAACAACAATCACAAACAATGGAGGCGAACATAGTTCACATCACATGGGTCACGCACATACCTACGCTCCCATGATCAGCAGACTTATTAACTTCTCAATAAGTCCTTCTCTGACCTATGTCCTCGAGGTACCAATCTAAATCCCCCTGTAGGCACACAAAGATTAGATGGCCCTGATCGAACGCCTACCTCCCATGATAGTAAGTACGTTAGGTATGTTATACACAGATAACTACATATACTAAGCATTCGCACATCTTAGATATCAAAATATTTTATTAGTGGTATACTTCTCGTTCTTGTACCAACATTTAGTATTATACAACTCACAAGTCCCCGGTTTGTATGTATTTAAGTTATTAACTCTTCTTGCGTCATGATTAGTTATACACTTCCCAATCCACAAATGTCATCCGTTTTACTACAAGATTCTAAGTTTTACTCTTCAATGTACCCCAATCTCCCAACTATACCCACTAGTTAATAAGGGAAGGTTACCTCAACATTTAAATAAGTCTACGGGATACTAGAAATAAATTCAGGCCAAAAAGGCCATTCTGTCAACTCGTTAGAAATCTCGTTCGAATGAAGTGGATTCGAACGAACTACCAACTTGTTATAAGGGATATTGTCATCTCATTAGAAGTTTGTTCGAACGAGGTCGTTCGAACGACCTGGGCAGGTCTTCTAACGAGATGGCAGTTTCAGCCCAGAAATTCCCAAGTCCGTTTTTCTCAATTCTTCTCTTCTCTAAATCCACCCTAAGTCCATACAATTTATGTTTTAACGTATATAAACCATTTCTAATCACCCTAGATCATCTCTTAACATAATTTAGGGGTCAAATCTTACAAATCATCATGGAATTAATGTAAATCTCCAAATATTCCCCAAACCCTATGAACATGAACCCATAATTTTTATTATGCCCAATTACTCATCAAAAATCCGTTTTTAAATAATCATATACAACTCTTAGAATATTAAATCAGTCCATTATCATTCTACATGCAAATCCTAACCCAAATTCAAAGTTTCGCCAACAATTTCATTGGTTTTCTTCAAACTTTCAAGATAGGAAAAATTCCTACACTAAACATGGAAGAAATATTCAATGCGTTAAAAATATCAAATCACTTGCCTTAGATTGTTCTTCAGAATTGATGTTGGTGAATGAAGGTTGCTTCTCTCCTTTCTCTAAAGATTTTCTCCTAAGGTTGAAGATAGTGGTTGGAGGTTTCTTTTTGGAACTCTTCAAACTCTCCTATAACTCCCGTAGCCCTCTAACTCACTTAATGCTGATAATGGGCTTAGTGGGTTCCTAAATAATATATAATTAACTCCTAAAATTCGTAGGTTTTAATTTCCATATTTTTAAAATTACCAAAATACCACTCTAGGTTGCCAGTATGGCCCAAAAATGCCCCGGGACCCAAACTAAACCCCTGACTAGTGTTTTCTGACTATTTCGACCCTTACGAACACGTTGGTGCACTCAAAATGACCATTTGGTTGATAAAAATAAAATTCACTTTTTAATTCAAATAATTATATTTCTGACGCGACTGACACGCGCGTCCCAACTAAATCTCCCAAATTGTCGTATTGCTATCTCGTGACAATTTAAATATTTTAAATATTCATATATTACCATATGTACGCATCATAATCAAATACTAACTCGCATCTCGCTAGTATTTATATCCGGATTAATTTCCAATTAATTCTCATTTAATTTAATTAATCCCGTAATAAAAAATCAATAAATATATGGGGTATTACAGTTACTTCACCTCCCATAATTACACCTACACAAAGAAGACTTCGCCAATCCTTTATCATCCAGGATTAGTGGTAATTTCCTATCCATAAACCTGATCAGGACTCTCAAAATCCTGATCCCAAACATGTGAGTCTAATTGTTAACTATCACATCTCTAAAGGGTAGATACATCGATGCTCTCTACCTATCATTAGTCTTGAGCTCTAAACATGATACTGAGTCAAACCTTCTTGCTCGACGGTAAACCCAATACGTATAGAACCATGAAAATAAGGTTCCTAAATATTTTGGGATTTAAACTCTTTGGACACTATAACCCTTGGAGTCTCTAAACATATAATATTATTGGGGTCCTGAGTCTCTCATAGGTGAGGCCTTACCAGAATAATTCAGATTGCATTTAGGCTGCCCCTCTGATAGCCTTGAAATCACTGCCTACTATTGTATTAGCCATATCTATAAAATTGTAACCAAGGAAATACCATATTCGTATCTCACACTACTAAAATGAGTACTCTCAATAAAGCATATAACACTATTAATGCACACATTCATCCTCTGTGGATAGCACTAAAGATAAATCCACTATACTAGGGAAAAGAAAAATATACCAACATAATATTAAAGTTTATAGCTATACGCACTAACTCGTCTCACATGTAAATCTAGCAATGAATAAAATATGGTGACTTGCTCGTGTCACATGAAACCTGCCTCATCCTTCGAGGATAAGATTCATACTTCTACCTTTCCAATCGCATTGGGAAATCCTTCCTATGGGCGAGGCATTACCACCAAACACCTTTCCTACCCCGAAATGGCGGGGACAATACTCCTACTGAAACTCTAGCATGTCAATAACGACCTTATACTCATGCATATCTAACATCAGTGTTGATCGCAGGTAAAAATGAAGTTACCAATCTCTATATCTACACCCCTTCAATTAAAGAAGATTAAAGACTCTTTCCCCCAAATGGTGAGTCTACGCATGACACTGTACTCATCGTTGTGACTATTAACCCTAAGGCTCGTACAAAATAAATAGCTATAAAATGGTGCGGTGCCCCAGTACCCATTAAAAGTCGACCCATAACACCAGGTATAGGGAACATACCTTTTATCTCTGTTGGGCCTGAGGTGCTGCTACCTGGTGGACGCTGTAGACACGTCCATACTATGATTGCCTCTGCTGATTTGAGGTTGTTGGGGTGATGGGTAGAGCTGGCTTCTGTGGTTCATTACGGGCACCCTGCTTCCATGGGGCCCTATTCCTCTCTGGGCAATCCTGACATCTATGGCCATTCTTTCCACATTGGAAACACCTCCCTCGAAACTGTGTCATTTCACTATGTTGTTGACTAGATTCGCTTTTTCCTTGGTCTTGCTGTGCAACTTGAGGAAAAACGATGTCAGGTTGAGGACAATCCCTCCACTTGTGACCCGGTTGTACACATTTATAGCAGAGTCCTGAAATTTTTCGTTGGTCGGGTTGTAGTTTCTCTCCAGTCTAATTGGGATAACATTGACGTTTATGACCGTCCATTCCACATTTGAAACACCTCTTTGTGACTTCATTCTGACCCCGACATTGTTGACCCTGACGCTTTCGGCTTTCCACAGAAATTGTGCTACCCTTGGAGCCGTTTTGGTCTTGAGGAGCTTGTTACCGAAATTTTGGTGCCTTCGCACAATTTTTAACTCTAGTCATATCAAATTGACTGATCTCTCTAGGTCTTTTGCCTTCTCTAAGCTGCATACTGCGATCGTGGTACTGTAAGATTACGATAGTAACAGCTTGTGCGACAGTGCCTATAAATTCGGCGATTGGTACCCTCTTCGGAGACGCCTGAGGTGTGAGTTGTTCTTGCTCACTAAACTCCATAACGACATTAGCTTGTTCGTTTTGACGGTCCATCTGAAAGTTTAAAATAATCTGGATAAGTTCAACATTCACATTGACAAATTGCAGGAGCATGAATTTGAAATGCATAAAGATGAATACGACATTCCTAATATTAGGGCTCTAAATCCAAGACGCTAACCTGGAAACGAGATAAGTCGTACAGATCCTAAAGGGCACTAAAACCTGATGCTCTGATACCACCTGTTTCACCCTGCCTAATTAAATACCAGGTGATCAGTCCTTTATTAAATTATAAACAAGGTGGACAGTTGGTTCATTCTTAGCATCACTGTCGCAAAATAACTTTTTATGTTAAACACCATAAATAATTAAGCTAAATGACAAAAAACCATTTTTAAGACATCAATTCCATATTTAATTTAAAACCAACATTCAAAACCTTTCATAAACCATAGATTAAGAGTCACACAACAACTAGACTGGAAAAGATAATCCAAGAAATTTAAGCATTCAACTAATTAATTCCAACTTTAATACTTCAAAGAAAAAACATCCTGACAGTAACAATCCCAAAGTATAACTACTGAAAGTAAACGAATTACAATCTCTGATAAAACCAACTTAATAAGGGAAAAAGGGCGATACATGCCCAACTGGATAAAATATAACTACAAGTGGAATCAATAATGAGGTCGTCTAACCAAGAGGCCTGCAACTCCCACCTATACTGCAATATGTTCCTTCCAAAGGATATTATGCAAGATGCCCCTGTGGCTTGGCACCTGTAATATATATATATATATATATATATATATATATATATATATATAAGAGAAGATAAAATAGGAAACGGGTCAGAGCCCGATTGTAAAACAGTTTAAATTTAGTTAGAAAGTATTTAAAATGCTTACCGGCTAATGCAACAATCATATTAGTATGCGACACTCGCTTGAGGAATTCTCACCTCTCTTCTAATGTGCACATCTACCGCACTATTTATCCCAATAATTTAGCTTTTCTAAAAATTCTCATAAGGTTTCATGCCGACAATTACTAGTGCTAAGATAGTTAATTTATAAAGGCAAAGTTTTCACATAACTCTCATTTTATTATAAAATTTCTCAGTGTTGCCTCAAACTTTTCACACACTTTTAAATATCGGGATATTTATTCGTTACTCAACTACTTTTAATCACAGTAGAAAGCTTCCCAATTTAAATTCTCTCTCTATATATATATGTATCAATCACTCTCATAATATATATATATATATATATATATATATATATATACACTATCGGCACCCCACATAAATTTATGGTGCTGCTATACTCTGCTATCAAGTCCCCGTATCACTCATACTAAGGGAAATACTAATTCGGAATCACTCTTGAACTGTATTAACACAAAACACATACAAATTGAGGCGAAGCATAGTTCCAAGTCACTAAGAGGTCAGCACATACCCTCACGTCTCTTAGGACCGTCTGGCTATCTATCCGATAGTCTGTACCAAGGATTTCTATGTTCTAGGGTACAAGTCAATATCCCCCATAAAGGTCCCATCGAGATAAGACTGTCCCGACGCGTGAACCTCAGTGATAGCAAGTAGCGCGGGCATGATTTTTACACATATATAATATATGCACAAACACAGTCATATATGTATACTACCATTCCCATTTCTAGTTTAGGTACACCCACGACCCATACTTATGATATTTTTCCTTGTTGCACATTACTAGATTATCCCGTATAACGATTCGTCTCTTTTATTTCTTATTTATGGGATTATTCCAAACTTACTTCGTAACACTCGTGAAATCCTATATCCCCAAGTGTAATTTCAGTAGGTACTCTTTTATTTTATGACGTAACTTCCTTACGGGTCCCACCCTTTAGACACACGTTCCCATCATTCCTTAAGTGTAAAACACCTCCGTTAAATATAAATCTCGCCTTACATTAAAGGTTCCATTTTTATAAAGTCCTACTTGTCTTCTTTATATCCCAAAATGTAATAACAATAATGTCCAAGGATTTCTATTCATTTATGTTGGAACAACCTATTTAAAAAGGGGAATGTGAGTTTTCCAGGAGGGGTTGATCGATCGATGGTAGGGGCTCGATCGATCGATGCTCTTTGGTCGATCGATCGATCAAGCAGTTATGGCGAAACTGCAGAATTACCAGGTACGGGAGTGTTATTCCAAAATCATCCAAATCATCATTTTTGATTTCCAAACTTCCAACAAATACGACTACAAGTGTTGTATCCCCAACTAATTAATAGTCTACGTAAGACATGCGAGTTTTCATCAATTATAACGAATTAAAAGGGCCAAAATCCATAAAAATAACAAGAACCCTAATATTATCTTTAACTTTGTTCTTCCCATTCTTTTTCCAGATTTTTCTACTCTTAACTCAATGCAAATTCATGGTTCAACCTCTACATATGAATTTTAATTCCAGAATACGATTATCACGACTATATCATGTAATTTCTAGTCTCCAATATATGTTTTCTTCCATGAAAACTAGTCCTAATCAACCCTAAACTAATATAATTGAAGCATTAACTAAAATAAGGAATGATAGATACTTGCTTGGAAATATTTGTCTCAGATTTGTGGAAAAGATTGGTGTGATTTTGATCCTCGTTGCGCGATCTAAAATTTGGCGGCGACGGCGGTGAAAACGGTGGAGTTCTTGGCCTAGGACTCCTTGAAAAGCTTCTCCTCTTCCTCTCCAATGGCCATCTTTGGTTTTTGGTTATTCTAACCCTAGGAGACAACTCCTGTTATCTGATATAGCCTTAGAAAATTCGTCGGTTCCATGGCCAAAAATACAAAATGTCTAAAACACCCTCCCGGTATGTTAATTAGGCCTAAAAACGCCCTGAGATCCAAACTAAACCTTCGGGTACATTATTTTGACTATCTTGACCCTGCCGGACACATTGGTACACTCGAAGTTACCATACGGGTGACTTATAATTTATTCACTTTTAATAATACTAATTTAGTTCCGACACGACACACGCGCGTCCTAACTTAAATTTTCATAATTGCCATATTATTCACTCGTGACAATTTAAAAAAAATAAATCTCATATATTACTTTACTCGTCCAGTAATATTAAGAAAATTTCCAGTAATTACTAACTCACATCACGCTAGTAAAAAAAATCCAGATTAATATTAAATTAATATCTCAATTTAAATTTAATAAATCCCCAAATTTAAAAGCTATAAAAATACTGGGTATTACACCTTACCCACGCAAAATGAGTATATTCCTAAGTATTTCCCTATTTCCCAAGGCCTCTCTCAACTTCTGACATTTGCTCGGTTTCATGCGTGGGACGTCTCGCAAAGCGAAATCCAGACAAGGAACCCTCTCGTTACACTACTCCCTTGCGTCGTTGGTCACTGAGATATAACGGCCTAAGTCACATCAGTGGAACGTCATAAATCATGCCTCACTAACCTACCCACGTACATCTACCACTCCATCCTTCACCTTGGCAAAAGGAAAGTCTAACTAATCAGGGTGCTTACTCCCTTCAAACCTGTTTTGAACATCACACCCAAAATATACTATCTTCGAATTTTCCTTCTTATCAAGGGCTAGCTACAAGACTTAAATCAATTTCCTTTACCTTGCCTCACCTATATACTTGCAGTTAGAGAAACATTTTAGTGCTTTTCCATAGCACTTCCATCTCTAAGCATACCATCATCACACGGCTCTCAGTCTATAATGTTTCATCCACACTATATGACTTATCCACAAAAGTAACATCCATGCATCCTATAACGCCTTTCCACTCCCAACGTCGTTAAGGTTCATACGCGGAGCGTCTCACAAGAAAAATCCAAACAAGGAACCCCTCCAATACACTACTACTTAACTTTGTCGGTCGTGGAGGTCCGTTAACTTCAAATATGCAACCGGGATAACCCTATCCCCTCTTTCAACAAAATGTGGTCTAAACTCCCATCTCTGCTAGGAGCCATATCACTAAGCGCTCGCACTAACACTCAGTCCTTGCACAACCAATAATGAGCTTAAACTCACTGCTTAACAATAACCTTGCATGCCTTAAATCATCTCTAAAAGGTCGCCACACACTCCAATCATAATAATGAAACCTCTACTTACCAAAGTTCCATCTACCCATAATAACAAAGGCGAACTCAACCTGTAACCAGGTGCGATATCACAACAATAACATGTTCCACTCTAGAACCGCGAACACGATAGTCTTGCAGTCATTATCCTGCTATTTCTCCAAACAACAAAAAACATATTATACTCATAAAAATACTATACTTGTTTATCACACATAGAACGAGTAATACCAACCAGATATATATATATTCAAAATATCAACACCTGCTTTTACAGCGAATGAAGGAAAATATAACTCCGTTACCGCGAAAAACACATAGACATTCACTATATTAATGTTATCGATACTTCCATAAAGCTCGAATTACACACACGAATATAGGGTTAGCGAAATACTGCGACTTTATCTATTCACACCAAATATACCTCTGCCATCTGAGGTAAAACTCATAATGATAACTTCGCCAATATCTCTGGCTACTCCAAATGGTTCCCGAACTTAGTACACTTGTCCAAACTGAACCTAAAAAATACTTTAATTGATGCCCCATCTCGGCACTCCATTCTTGTGCTTCAACTCCTACCCGACAAGGACTAACCGCGTGGTTCTATGCTTCGCATTGTAACATTCTCCATCTCTATCCATCATGACCATGTTAAGGTTATCAGTATCTTAGACTCTATAGTCTCGATCCTGACAATCGCCTACATAGTCCCCTTAACTTCTTCGTTATAAGGAAACTCTACTATCGGCTTCAACAGCCCTGGTTCCATGAATTCCCCGGGTGGATGTCCCCATGGATACAAATTCTCCACAAATGCTAGCAACACTTATTCAGTAAACTTATCATTCCACTAAAGGACCCTGTCATCGTTGTACCTACCTTACTTTGGTACAAAGCTTACTTATCCTTATCACTCTTAATTCACGGTTGGCATCTGACCGATCCTTATGTGAATGATCCAAAAACTGCATTCTCTTCATTACTGATAAACTAAAGGAACTCACGGTTAAAACTGTTCGTAAGATTCCTCTACGAGAAAAACATCCTGCTCCCCCAAATATTGTGACTACCGTTCCCACCATTTCAACATTTCTCCCATGAGTGAAATTTTTTTCTCAAATTTTCACATATGGTTATTTTCCATAACCTTCTCTAAGACAAAGCTCCCGAGCCTTCTAATTCCACTAAGTAAAGCTACACCGACTTCGTATAAATTTAAATCTCGATGTATGGTCTTTATCAAAAACCTCTTTTAGACCCTTAGCTTCATCGGGTAATTCAACTCTAGTACCACTCTCTACTACAGTGGTACTTAGATACTCATGACTACTATACTCTAGTAGTCTCCACAACAATCCTTAGCAAATTCCACAAGGGGAGTGACCTCTGCCACGGTCCTAGTCCTTGACTTAACTAACTGTTCCAGCTAAGCCCCGCCTCCTGCTGCCTTCATCATAGCCTTCCCTGGTTTCCCCTCTTGAATCAGCACATGAACCTCAAATGAGCACGCAAAATATTAACTGTAATCTTATGTAATGGCAGGAGAACGAAATCTCACAAGAGGAGTCAACAATCCTAATCCTTAGGCTCTATATCAAATCGAAGGAAACGTTGAAAGCGTAGTACGTCCGCACAGATTCCTAAGGACACTAGAACCTAATGCTCTGATACCATCTGTGACACCCCACCTAACTAAAATACTGGGCGATCACTCCTGCACCAAATTAAAGTAGGAGTCGCATATGGATCATTCTTAGCATCACTGTCGAAAACCAATTTAATTACTAATAACCTATTAGGCTGGCGTCAAAATTTAATTTAACTAATCCTTTTAAACAAACCAACTAAGTAAAACCGTCTCACAGCTTAAATAAATGAAACTGAAAAGAAATAAAATAACCGAACACTCGGTTCAATAATAATAAAACATAAACGAATTTGCATAAAAGGCCGTAAATAAGTAAATAAATGCAGTTGGGTTATTAGCCCGAATGTTTATACAGTTCCTCCTATCTAGATTACAAGGAAAAAAGCATCTACAGTGAGCCTGCATGCATCCACAACTACTACAGCAGACGTCTGACTCGAAGGAATCATCATCCAGGCGTCCATGTGTCTGGACACCTATATATATATATATATATATATATATATATATATATATATATATATATAGAGAGAGAGAGAGATAGAGAGATAGAGAGAGAGAGAGAAGAAAAGGGAAAAATAGGAAAACAGGTCGGAGTCCGAGTTGTAAAAATATTTTGCAAGTGCATAAATGCTTTATTTAAAAAAATATAGGTTTTGTCTCATATTTAAATTCGTATCGCACTCCCATGAGATACCCCTCACCCCTCTTCTAATAGTGCACACCTAACGCATCCGTTTAAAACATCCTAGTTAAGCTACCCCGCCTAACTAATCTAATTCACCCGTCTGCTAGAAACCTTGACAATCCGAGTACTAAGGGCTAAACTTCTCTCCATTCTCAACACTGCACTGCGTTCATGCATAGGGAGTCTCGCAAAGCAAAATCCGAACAAGGAATCCCCCGATACACTACTGCTCTGAAGCATCGATCGTCGAGATCCATTAGACCCTCAGCACATGACGTGTATATAAGACTCTTATAAATATGTAATAATAATAACAATAATAATAATAATAATAATAATAATAATAATAATAATAATAATTATAATAATAATAATAATATATATTCATACTAAATCTCCATATTTATTGTCATATACATCCGGATCTAAATTTACCAGAAAGGGGAAAAACACACCTTATTAGGCTTTTCACTTTATATGTGTGAGTTTACTATATGATGGTTTGTCTTCATATACAAACAATATACTATACTCATCCAGTATATAATTATACCTATTTCACACATAAGTATAATAACCATCCCAACGAGCTATAACTCGAGGATACGGTCTCTCAATGCTATCATCTTCCAGGGCATCAATCACATACCATCATGGGGACCACCGGTAGGACTAAATATAACATACTTCTATATATATATACACACACACACACACACACACATTTATCACTCCTCAAATGTATATATCGCTAGTATTTAAGTATCTTTCTACTTAAATATGCCTCACACCTTACTCGCTGTTTGGGATTTATAAACTCTCTAAATATCCCGATTCATAATCGTATGATAAGTATACCCTCAACTTATCTTTAACCTATAACCCAAATTTTATCCTAGTCGCCTCGTAGGAGTTACTCACTAATTCCATACACACTGACTTTTTCCTATTCGCACGATTATTTATCTATAATCGCTCGCTAAAATACTCCCTGGAGTGTCACTCACTCCGAACATCCATAATTAAATATGTCTTGGATTTTACCCAATTAATCCAAGGTATACATTTAACTCCAATAATAATTATTTAAAAGTACCCTCTTATATTTTTGGGAATCCCAATTTTCTAATCCTTCAATTTGTTTATTTTCCTTGAAAATATACCTTAGTGCCACACAATTATAACACCATCCTAGCCCCCATAAGTTTCCCCCAAATGTCTAGTGATAAATTACTAGATAAATACTTATTTCCTCAAATGAATAAGCTAGAACCAAATAAAATTTGAAATCATCCCATTTAATTAACCCTAGGAAAAATTGTCAAAAATCTTGAAGTGTCGATCGATCGACCCTTGGCCCTCGATCGATCGATGGTCAAGCGATCGATCCTTGGCCCTCGATCGATGGCTTCGGACAGCTTCTTCTCCGAGAAGCTGTTTCGGCCATTAAAGCTTCTCCCAAGCTTTTATCTCCTCCCCCAATGTCCTCCAACCTCGATCAACTATATATGCACAATCTATGAGGGTCCTAAATATCCTAGAACCCATTATCAACAATAATTTTTGTCTAAATCCTAAGTTTTCCAATTGGGATATTTTCCGAGGTTAATCCATTAAACTTTTTCAATAACCCATTTTGGTTACCCATCCCGAAAATCTTTTTGGTTTATCACTACCAACTTCAATATGAGATTTATGCTTTAAATGAAATAAGCAAGTAAACACTTGCCTCGTGGATAAAATCCGACGATCTCGAGTCGAATCCCGCGAAGTTTGGCCTGAACCTCTCTTTTCTTCCTCTTTTCTCTCTTCCTCTCCTCTCGTCTTTCTTTTCTCTCTTTTCTTTCCTTCTCTCATCCCTTATATAGGCAGAAATAAGGGTTTATCCCTTTAAACCCAAAAATGACTCGTTTACTCAATTACGAGTCCCTATTAGCCCAAAAATTCTCGGAGCCTAAACAATACCCCCGGATACTCTATTCTGACTATCTCGGCCATTCTAAGACCAATCGCGCAATCAAAATTTCCATCTGAGGTACTTGACTGCAATTCACTATTTTAACCCAACATATCTCCATGTGGGTTTTCCAATTAAAATATTGTCCTTTGTCGCTTTACTCAACTACGACCTGTAATAAAATAATCCTTTTCATCTACTTATTCCCAAAAGTTGTTATACCATGCATCGGAAATCCTCTAACACTCCTAAACTCCAAAAATTATTATTCCGAGAAATTCCTCAAATTTCCAAATTTCACCCATTTATGAAATTTAATTTCCCATAAAAGTGCAGCGTATTACAATTATATCAAATACCCATGGCATAGGGTTTCGTGTGGACATACTGAGACTAGTTAGGCTGGGTAGCATAACTAAGGGTTGAAATGCATATATTAGGTGCGTACTTTAGATAACGGGTGAGATTTATCTCACGGGAGTGCGAAACTAGTTTAAATATTGAAGAATGCACATATATTTATTAATGCATTTTAATTACTTGCAAAATATTTTCAAAAGGATTTGAGCTCTGACCCATATGAGAAACTTTTTAAAACCTTTTAGGTGTCCAGAAACATGGACGTCGTACATGAGTATTATTTCCAGGGTATTAGAGATGCAACCACCATGGTGTGCTGCAGGTAGGGTTATATTTCGGCGGGAACAGATAGAAAAATGCGTCTTCGAACAAAATTTCGATTTTTTTGGAAATAAAATAATTATTCCGATTTTCGATCCGATTTTTTTGAAAAATTAAAAATAATCCGAATTCGACAAAATTGGAAAATCGTCAAAAAAAAATTGAAAATTTAAAAATTATACTAAAAATCCAAAATTTTCAAAAATTTTGGAATTTCAAAATAAATTATCGATTTTTTATTACTCGAAATTCTCATTTTAAATAAACAAAGAAAAAGGCTTAACCGAACATGTAAATACAAGAGGATTTGGCTTATTTTTTTTATTTGTGTAGAATTTAGGAGGATACTCTCCTTTTATAGAGCACATTTTGGAGCCCTCTCCCTCTCCCAACATATGTGGGATATGGGAAACTTTCAAAAAATAGGAAATTGAAAAATAATTCTAAAAAAATAGGAAATAATTCCGAAAAAATCAGATCGACATAATTTCGGAAAACTCAGATCGAAAAAATTAGAAAATTGGAAATTCAAAATTATTTCCAATTTTTTATCCTATTTTTTTCGAAAAAAGCGAAAATCGAAAAACTAAAATTTCATTCCTAATTCGAAAAAAATCAGATCGAAAATCGGAAAAATCGGAAGTTTGGAAAAAAACACAGCCTAGTTGCAGGGATTATTTAGTCGTTTTCTATCTTTGAGATTCTAGATTGGACTCAGTTAGGTATTTACCCTGGCATGTCTCCCAATATTAGCTTGTATTTCAGTTTTTATTTAATTTTGTTTTAATGGATTATTGTATCGGATTATAAACTGATAGTTTTTTCAGTTACTAGACTTTTATTTTATTTTGGTATTCTGATTTGATTATGTGATTGTGGATTTAAATAATTATTTGAATTTTTTATGGCGAATGGTTTTATTTAAGGTAATCTAATTAAAATTTAAAATTGACATGCAGTTTGTTTAACTAATAGGCGGTTAGCAACTAATTGGATTTTCGATAGTGATGCCAAGAATGGGAAATGAGATTTATGTTTTATTTTAGTATAGGACTGGCCACCTGTTATTTTAATAAGCGGGGTGTCACAGTCATTTTATCCACTGGCTCATACTAGCCTTAGCGGTATTAAGTAACAGTACTCAAATAGTCAAGGATATAACTAGGGAGAACACCTTCATTCCTGAGCCGACCTCCCTGTATATAGCAGACCAGATGCTGGGTTAGGCTGACCATATTATCTATCTCTAATAGGGATACGTCACCTTCAGCGAGGCCTACATGATGTTCCATATTTCAAATGTAACAATTAAAGAAAAAAATGTTTGAAAAATGAACCTAAACAACCTATTTATAATAATTAGATGGTCTTTTAGAGACAGCTAAAGAGTGTCCAAACTCATAAAACAAAATTAAACTTGGCCAGAAATAATAAGGACCCAAAAAATTGACTCTTGGAAATTAAATAAATAATTCCAAAAGTTAATAATTTGGTGTTAGTTCATATGTCGTGTAGGACCGAGTGGAGCAACAAAGGAGCGCGAGTGTGGACTTAGTAATCACTCTTTCAAATAGTAGGTATATCCCAAGGGCACCAAGGTGCTCTACGGAATCAAAGTCACTCTTTCGTTAAGACGAGATTTTCCCAGCAATAGTGTTCTAGGAACTCAATGTCAATCGTATACCAGGATACAACGATCACGACTTGCAATAGTAGAACTCCGAATTACAAGTTACTAATGAACAAACAATGGAAGAAAGTTTGTTTTTATGGACATTAAAATTGGACTCACTGAAGGGAAAAAAATCTGAAAAACGAAGCCAAACAACCTATTTATATTAATTAAATGGAGGTTTACAGGTAGTTAAAGACTATCCAAACTCAAGATATTAAATTGAACCTGGTCAGAAAAATAAAATACTATCCCAATGGCACTAAGCCTAAAAGTCAATATGAGTTATAATATTATACACTTATTTTTAATATAAAATACTATCCCAATGGCACTAAGCCTAAAAGTCAATAAGGATATGAGTTATAATATTATACACTTATTGTTGACTCACATCTTTCAAGAAAAATCCCCGAAAGGCAAAGCCTTTTATTTCACTAATAATACTTACAATGATTACAAGGGAAATCTCTAAAGAATTTATCGTAGCAAACTCTCATAGGCTGCAACCTAAATTAGAAATGAATCAACCTCAGAAGATCCACAAATATATTCAGTCCAGTCAGCCCAGGAACACCCTTGAGTACTCCATTTGACACGTAGTCAAGTCAGCCCCGCACCTCCCTCAAATGTCACCTAAATCAGTAGTAGGTTATCCTCCCTATAAGAGAAACCCGAATAAAACCGTATCTTGGGTTCCAAAACAATTCACTAAAAATAATTGGGATTTATGAATTGAAAACAAAAGTATTTGAACCCTAAATGAAGAAGACAAAGGTAATCAGTTGTAAGCAGTTTATGCAGAAAGAAACTTGTCATGTCATCTTAACAAAAACAGAGTGGTTTGACAGGCTTTATATAAAAATAACTTAAGTCGGCGAGTCGCTCGAATGAAGTCCAAAAGTCTCTCGAACGAAATAGTCTGTCGCTCGAATGACAGCTTCGCGCGAGATCACATTGTCATTTGAACGGCATATAGGCGTCGCTCGAATGACAGTTGAAAAATAATTTTTTATTTAAAAAACTCCGCCTCAACAGTTAGAAAATTTTCTTTTTGATGAAAAGTAACGCCTTAACACTTAGAAAATATTTTAGAAAAATATCCCAACACTTTTAAATGAACCTCAAAGTAACGAAAATACAACCTTACCGAAATTCATCGCATAGAGGCTTGAATGTTGAAGAACTTTTATATTCGGGTCAATCTTCATGTATCTTCAAAATTGAACTTTTTATTCGATTGTTTGTAGCGGTATACAACATACAATAATGTAAACAAGACTTATAAAATATGTCCTTACATGTATTTTTCCACTCATATCCTTATTGTAAGATTTAGTTAATAGATTCATACAAAAACTCTGCAAGGAAAAGAATTACAAATCTTAGCCGCTCGGTAGAAAATAAATGTTATTAATTATACCACTTCAACTACATTAGCTACAAAGATTAATTAAGTACACTTGCATTTATTTATGTATATTGGTCAATCTTAGTCTTTTATTTTTAAATCGAGTAGTGAAGTGATGAATATACCATGCAGACCTTTCTCTTTGAGGGGGTACTTATGTTGTGCACTAACTAAATATATTTAATATTTCTATTACATGAAAATTACAAAAAAAGACTTTAAGGAATCCAAGAGAAATTTTATAGACAAACTACTTCACGTCGTTTCAAGTTTTGATTAGGAATATAGACATAGTTGATGTGACGAAAAGTATTCTGATACTATGTTCATACTAAACTAATAGTCATCATTTTTTTTTCTTTTTTTTTTCATTTTCGTATTAATAATGTTTCATAATAAATGTACTTAAAATTGAGTGGAATTACAAAGTTACATCCATGGAAACAATACCCATTTAGAATGATGGTCCAAGTTGTTGTTTTGAATTCAAATGTATTCTTGACTTTTAAGAGGATAATTATTGAAGGGTATCTATTATTATAGTATATACCTAAAGTTGTGATTACAATACAGCGTCAACATTTATCGCATCCACACGACGACATGTGTAAACATTATAAATTTTCTTATTAAATGGGAATGCCTATCATTTGTATAGGCCCCAATATCTCCATTAACCCCTTTTCGATCATGTTTCTCGAGAAAATAGACATCGAGATCTGAATCTTGAATCACGAGTTCACGAATAGGCCTTGAAAATATACCTAAAATGTATTTTACTGCCTTGCTATTTCTTTCCCAAATGCGTATACTTCCAATTATCTAGGTGTCTCTCTCTTTCATCAATAAAGAATAATTTTGAGTTATTCACCTGAAACATAATAACTTAAAATTTTCAATTATTTATAGTAGGTACTCACTTTTGTACTTTTACGTTGGATACGAAGACATAAAGGGTTTATGATATGATCATTTTTCTTTTAGAGTTAAAATCTATTTTAGATGACCACGGATTTCATCCTGGAAAAAGTGATTCATACACTGTCTTATTTATCCATGTGTTAATTCTCAATGTTTGAAAACTATGTAGGAAAGAAGAAAAATAGGTGGAATAAATAGAGATTGACCAAAGAAGGATTTAAGTTGATAGAATATTTCAAACTTTTAATCCTACCGTGTGAAATACTCTATCAACTGTTGATGTATTGATAAGAATTTTTGACCTGATGTCCCACAAAATAACCAAGTGTTTGGATTCCCTTGTGTGGAACTTCCTGGACCTCTTCCACCACTAGCTTCACCCCTTTGCAAACTACTCCCATACCTCTACCCTGCTAAAATTTCTGCCCTCCAAGTCTCGAATATTCTGTATCACTACCTTTTTGATAATTCGGGTCGAATTTACTTCTCTTTACCCCTCGTTGTCTATTCCCTCTCACCTCATTCACGTCTTTTTATACTAGCATGGCTTTATTCCCCAAGGTTGAATAGTTAATAGTATCTAAAGCCGACAACCTTGATTTAATAACTAACTCAAGTCCTTGGAGAAATTGTCTACACACGTCTTCCTCGTTTTGTATAAACCTCGAAGAAAATCGAGATAAGGCTATAAGTTTAAATTCGTATTCTTTAACGATCATGCTTCCCTGATTCAACATGAAAAATTATTTCTCCTTTTGTTTTCGATACATTGGGGGGAAATAATTGTCATACAAAGTTTTGATAAAAGTAGCCCATGAGATCACATTTCCACCTCCTGGAGTAATCAAAAAATGTTTTGTGGAATCCCACCAATACTTAGCTTCTCCTTTCAGCATATATGTCGCCAACGTCACCCGTGGATTTTTGGGCATTTTCATTACCCTAAAAATAATTTCCATCTCTTTAACCCATACTTCTTCCTCTGTTGGATCAACTGCTCCTTCCAATGATGGTGTATTCATTTTAATAAATTTCTCGTGTGAAGTACTCCTTTCTTCCCGGTATATCACCTCCTCAGCCCTGGCCAATGCTTGTGCCTCCAGTTTCCTGGCCTGTTGTTCTTCCATCTGATCCATAAATCTAGATTACTGCTCTAGCATTAAAGTCATAGCGCGTGCCATTTTTTGCATGTCTATCAATTGTTCTGGGTCAAGTTCTACATTTCCATGAACAAGTTGCTCAACCTCTGCCTCTGCTCCCATATTTGAAGCCTCATGTTATATTCCCACATTCACATTCCCTCTTCCCATTATTTTATATTTGAAATGGATCAAACAAATAACAACATACATATATACATATCTTTCATAACGTAATCATTAGTACCAAACAAAACACATTTTTAACATTCATTGCCAAATCTAGACTCTTCTAACTCCAGAGTCTTTAAAACCTAGGCTCTGATACCAAAAGTTGACACACCCAAACCCAGTTACTTATAATTAAGTTTAAAAGTCAAAGTGAGCCAAACCATAATTAATTTAACCAAACCATAAACAAAAGTTTTAATTTCAAGATCATCAACGTAAATCCTTACAACATTAAAGTATTTTTGCATTTACAAACTTCTTGAAGGATTAGTTAACTTAATTACATCATTTACATTTACACAAAATCACCGTTTCACCCATTCCTGGCTAACCCAACCCTACCTCCTAGAGTTGTCAGTGGCATCGCATTACCTGAAAAAAATGTGAACAGAGGAACCGTGAGTAAAATAGCCCAGTGAATGCATCACTACTATACTACTACATGAATTTAAATGCTATAAATCATGTCCATATAATTATCTATTAACTTATCCATCTCATTCATAATGAATGACCTAACTTTACGAATCATGATTCACGTATCATGTTTGTAATAGACAATTCTCCCCCATTCCTGGTCGAGGAGTAACCCCGTGTCATTAATAGACAAATCTCCCCCATTTCGGGTCGTGAAGTAACCTCCCATTTTGGTAAATCGAAATGAACAATTTAATATTCATTATATTATGGTCATATCAATAACATGACACAAATATCTCTTTCCAGTGAGTACACTCACCTTGGGTTGTCAACTACGTATTCACGTTTCCTTCTGGAGGAGATGAACTGGGTTGATTAGACCTTACACATGTAAATCCAACTAAATCAGTACTGAATATCAATCATAAGTATTATCCTAACATAATTATGTAACTTTCCATGACTATACAATAACAATATAATTCCACTTAAGTCACATTCCATAAAATACGAGCAAAGACAAAACAGTGGTATACATCTTGATAAAGTTATGAACATTCAATCGTAGGAAATACTTCATAAAAAATTTATAACCAAAGCTAAGTAAACATGAAATTATACTTCTCCATGTACATACACATGAAACATGTACTCTAAATACCCTTTGGAAAGAAGATATAACAATATTCTTTCATGGGACATCCATTATGGCCTCAAATTATTGTCCTCTATACTCAACCATCCTATATTCTTAAATTGTATAAACAAATTTGTACAACCTTATCAATATGAAAACATATATAAATATTCTTTCCATTACAAGTGACGGTGTAATTTTTCAAGCTTCCTAGAACAAGTTATGACCATTTCTTTACAACACAAGAAATCTTCCCTACAAGCTCCTCTATTGCTCCTTCAACTTCCAATAATTTTTATACTTTTTGTCCAGGATAACATTCCATGATTTTGCACCTATTTTCATTACACATACTGAATATTACAAAATTAAAGTTTCATAATTTTTTGACGTAATTTTCTATGTCAAAATCTTGACCAAACTCGGGGCATACCAAAATGAAATATACAAACAACAACTTTATACAAAATTGCAACCATCACTATGGCCTAACCACAAGGAGTTAAATTCTAATTCTTCGATATGATATGAATTTGTGAGTATAATTTCATATCCAATAGGAATTTATCAATTCCAGTAAGCAAAAAAAAATATATCTAAGTTTGAATACAAGGGGTTTCAATACAAAGAAATTATAAGGGTTTGTACATTCAACTTAACTTAAACTTACATCTAACCATACATATATATAAAGGGATGAAATTTTAGTAAAAAATTATTATTTATATCATCTAAATCAGTAATATAAGAAAAATAACATGATTTGCGATTAGGATTTACTTTCGGGACTTTTACGTAATTTCTACGGATTTTTGTACACTTTTTCTCCTCATTTTTTCTTCCTAAACTCCCTAATTCTCTTTCCTCAAGGTAAAAATCTTTCATGACAGCTTTTGTCTAAAGGATAAGGTTATTTCAAATGTATAAGGTCGGCCAAACCAGCCTACACCTCCAACCAATCACTTTAAGACACTTGTTGGGTATAAAGGACAAATTACCACTTAAACGGATGGACAGGTTTGCCCTTGGTTAGTAATTTCTGTATAACTTCTTACTCGGACCTCTGTTTCACACACAGTTTATTGGGTTACAACCCTAACCCACCTGTCTACAACTATCTAGTTTTCACCTCGAGTCAACTGACATTTTATAAAGGTCAAAACTAGTCTTAAACGTGAACATTCCTACCAAAAACTTCAAACTTTTGTGTTTATACATAACTCGACATTAGATACACTAATAACACATTATTCATATCACATAAGATAAGTATGATTTAAATATAATTTAACATAATTATATCCTGGTTGTCACAACCTCCCCCCTAGAAAATTTTGTCCTTAAAATTTAATGTGAAGGTCACTTACCAAACAATTGGGGATACCGTTCTTCATGCTATCCTCCATTTCCCAAGTTTCTTCTTTAATTCCATGGCTCATCCACATAACTTTAACTTTGGTAATAACTTTATTCCTTAATACTTTCTCCTTACGATCAATAATTTCCATCGGTTCCTCGATGTACGACAAGTTTTCCTTCAGTTCAACAGATTGCATTTTCAATTGATGAGATGGATCTGCTAAATACTTACGAAGCATCGATACGTGGAACACATCATGCAAACGAGACAGCTCCAGAGGTAATTATAACCTATATGTCAGGGTCCCAATTCTTTCCAACACTTCATATGGTCCAATGTATCTTGGACTTAGTTTTCCCTTTTTCCTAAATCTCATGACGCCTTTCCATGGTGAAATATGCAGGGATATAAAATCCCCCTTTCAAAATTCCAATGGATACTTCCTCTTATCTGCATAAAATTTCTGCCTGCTTTGCGCTATTTTTATCCGTTCCTGAATCATTTTGAGCTTTTCAGTCATCATATCTATTAATTCAGGACCCAAAATTTTCCTTTCACCCACTTCATCCCAACACAAAGGCGTTCTACATATCCTCCCATATAAAGCTTCGTAAGGAGCCATACCAATGGTGGACTGATAACTATTATTATACGAGAATTATATCAATGGCAAATGATCATCTAAACAACCTTTGAAGTCAAATACATAAGGTCGTCACATGTCTTCTAATATTTTAATCGTCCTTTTTTATTGTCCATCGGTTTGCGGATGAAATACAGGGCTGAACTTCAAACTTGTGCCCATGGAATTATGTAAACGAGGCCAAAATTTTGAAGTGAACGTTGGATCTCTATATAATACAATTGACATTGGTGCCCCATGTAAATGGATAATCTCATCAACGTACATACGTGCATACTTATCAATAGTGTAGGTGGTCTTAACTGGAAGAAAATGGGTCGACTTCGTCAATCGGTTTAGAATCACCCAAAAAGAATCATGTTCCTTTGGTGATCGGGGTAATCTTTTAGCAAATTCCATCGTTATATGTTCCCACTTCTATTATAGAATAGGCAATGAATGCAATAATTTCGTCGACTTCTGATGCTCCGCCTTTACTTACTGGTATACTAAACATTTAGTTACGAATTCTGTAATCTCACGTTTCATATTGTTCCACCAGTAATACTCTTTCAAATCTCTGTACATTTTGGTACCTCCTGGATGCATAGAATAAATAGAACTATGTGCCTCTTCTAATATATCCTTATTTAAGGAAGGATCATTCGGTACACAAATTTTATTTTTATAACACAACGATTCATCATTCTTAATCTCAAAGTCACCCTCTTTACCATCTAGAACTTTTTGTTTCTTCTTCTCAAGGAAATGATCATTGATCTGCAAATTTCGTATGCGTTCGGCCAATAAAGGTCTCACTGTGATATGTGATAATAAGCCTTCCCTTTTTGAAAACCTTAATTCAATACCCATCGATGCCAAGTCAAGAATATTTCCCACACGTGCACACTGTATGAAACCTAGAATCCCCGATGATTTTCGACTCAAAGCATATTCTACTACATTAGCTTTCCTGGGATTATGGTGAATACTACAGTCATAGTCTTTCATCAGCTCTATCCAATGCCTCTGTCTCAAATTCAGTTCTCTTTATGTAAACAAGTATTTCAATCTTTGATGATTCGTATATATCTCACAAGTTTATCCATACAAGTAATGTCTTCATAACTTTAAACCAAAAATAATAGCTGCTAACTCCAAATCATGCGTAGGATAGTTTCGTTCATGTGTCTTTAACTGTCTGGAAGAATATGCTATTACCTTCCCATTATGCATTAGAACACATCCTAACCCCTAAAATAAATCATCTGTATAGATTATGAAAGACTCATTCCCACACGGAATACTAAGTATAGGAGCTGAAACCACTCACTTCTTTAATTCTTTAAAACTCCTTTCGCATTCTTCATCCCACACCAACTTCACTTCTTTATGGCTCGACTTTGTCAATGGTAATGCTATTGCTGAAAATCCCTAAATGAATCTGCGATAGTAACCTGCCAATCCTAGGAAACTCCTAATTTAGGTCACATTCTTAGGACTTTACCATTAAACGACTGCTTCCACATTCTTTGGATCAACATATATCCCATTTACCGAGACAACATTCCTAAAAAACACAATTTCATTCAACTAAACTCAAACTTGCTGAATTTAGCAAATAATTTCTTCTCTCTCAAAATGTGCAATACAAGTCTCAAATGTTTCTCATGTTCCTCCATGCTATGTGAGTAAATCAACACATCGTCTATGATTACAATCATAAATGAATCAAGGAAAGGGTGGAATACCCGATTCATCAAATCCATAAAAACTATTGGAGCATTAGTTAATCCAAATGGCATTACCAAAAACTCATAGTGCCCATATCGAGTTCGAAATGCTGTTTTGGAAATATCACTATCCTTTACTTTTAATTGGTGGTAACTCGATCTCAAATCAATCTTCAAAAATACTGTGGCCCCCTATAATTGGTCAAACAGATCATCGATGTGAGGTAGAGGGTAATTGTTTCTAATTGTCACCATATTCAATTACCGATAATCAATACATAGTCGCATTATACCATCTTTCTTTTTCATAAATAACACTGGGGCTCCCCATGGTGAAACACTAGGCCATATGAAACCTCTGCTTATCAGATTTTGTAATTGCACTTTCAATTATTTCAACTCTGTTGGTGCCATTCTATATGGAGAAAGGGAAATTGGACCAGTACCTGGAATTAATTCAATGGAAAACTCTACTTCCCTATCGAGGAGCAATCCTGGCAATTCTTTAGTGAAGACATCAGAAAATTCTCTAACCACTGGTATATTTTTAATTTTAACTGTCTCTTTATTAGTATCAATAATATAATATAAATACCATGTACAACCTTTACTCAACAATCTCCTGCTCTTAATTGCTAATATAAGACAATTAGGAATAACGTTCCTTTCCCCTGTAAATTGGAACTCGGGTTCACCAGGCAGATGAAATGTAACTTCTTTTCGAAAACAATCAATGGAAGCAAGATACGATGATAACCAATCCATCCCCAATATAATATCAAAATCCGGAATGGCTAACGGTATCAAATCAACATATAAATCTCGTTCCCCCATTCGTAAGACACAATCTTTATAAGCATACTCCACCAGAATTACACTTTCCATTGGGGTTGAAATATATAAGGCACAATTCAGAAATGAACATGGTCTACCAAAATATGAAATAATAGGTAATTCTACGAATGAACATATAGATCCAGGTTCAATAAGTTCATATAAATCTTTATTTGCAATAGAAAGTTTACCTGTAACCACTTCTGGTGTAGCATGGCATCTTATAATGTCATCTCAAACACTCGTCGTCCTGCCTTCGATCCACTTGTTTATTCTATATCTCTTCCCCTTGTTGCATTACCTGGAGCAGATTCTTTATGAGTCCCCACACTACTAATTGAAACTGCTCTTGATAACATAAGACAATTCTTTTTCAGATGACCCTTTTGGTGATAGTTAAAACATTCTATATTCAATAACTTTAGATAATTTTTCTTTATATGACCTGATGTCCCACAAAAGAAACAAGCATTTGGATTCCCTTGTGCTGAACTTCCTAGACCTCTTCCTCCACTAGCTTCACGCCTTTGCAAACTACTTCCCATACCTCTGCCCCGCTGAAATTTATGCCCTCTGAGTCTCGAATATTCTGTATCACTACCTTTTTGATAATTTGGGTCGAATCTACTTCTCTTTACGCATCGTTCTCGATTCCCTCTTGCTTCATTCACGTCTTTTTCTACTAGCATGGCTTTGTTCACCAAGGCTGAATAGTTAACATTCTCTCAATTCGACAACCTTTGCGGCTATCCCACTTTTTGATCCTCGCGACGGGAGAGGCGAAGAAGAGGAGGGGGTATCCCCTTCATCTTAAGAGGATCTTGGTCCCGCGCATCCCTCTCGGGAGCGCTTCGGCCGACGTTGGTGATGAGGTGAAAATGTAGAGAGATAGAGTCGCCAGTCTATTTTACTTAAAAAGACTAAAGAAAAAAGGGAGCCATCCCGAAGGACATCATCCAAATACATACAAATACATACGAAACCAAAATGATTCAAAAAGGGTCCGGAGGCTAAGTTATGAAATGGGAAGGTGTTACGCACCCATTCCGCCCTTACGGTCTCTCATGGGTTATCACTATTTTCCTTTATTTCCCGTGATATGTCTGCATGTGTATATGTAGTGGAGATAGGAATCATCGACTTATATCATGGAAGAGATAAAGCGAGTCATCCATAGGAATATTCTTAAAAGTGATATTAGAAAAAGAGGATTTACGTGATTATCCTAGTGTTGATCGTTATACCAGAATGATAACACAAATAGAATAATGCGCTACAAATATACGTATATGTAAATATATAGAATCTAAGAGAGTTAAGTTTATAGAAAAAATAGGAGAAATTAGGAAAAGGACTCGAGTCTCGGGTTTTACCCCGAGACGCCTACGTAGCCTATAGAGGAATCAAAGTCCACATAGTTCGTATGCAAAATAAGGGGTGGGATTTATCCCATAAATCCAATCGGGGACATCTCTTGTATGTGTGTGTGTGTAAAAAAGTGTTTTAGTTATGGGAAAAATGTCAGAAAAGTGTGAGAATTCCCGTTTGGAATTTTGAGTAAATCCCCTTTTTCTTGTTTTTTGGGTTTTATTTATATGAAAATAAGAGATGTGAAATAATACTAGATAAAAATTATATTAGGATATGTGAGATAAAAGTACTAAGTAACAAGACAAACTAATGCGAATTTAGGAGAATTTAAGGAGAGAGTGGAGAAAGTTGGATCTTCTTGAATATCTTGAGCTTGATCTTGGATGTTGGAGATCAGCCCTTGCACTTGGATGATGATGGAGGGTACTTAATTCACCAAGTTTGATGAAAAAGGTGATAAAAGGTGAAGGTTGGAAAGGGATTTGGACGTGGGAATCACGCTGACTTCGAGAGGGGTTTTCTGAGCTTGCTGAGAGTGATGGATCTGTAATCATCCTCTCCCTTTGAAATGAGCTTAGGCCCTCCTTTTTATAGGCCCAGGGCATTTCTGATCGGTATAGACCTAGTCCTGCCAATCGGTTGGTGTGTTTAGGCACACTGTCGATAGGCAGGGTTTGGTACCTGTCGTTTGACTGTCTCTTTCAGGTTCCTTTGGAAAATCGGTCGTAGAGCGCAAACCATTGATCTGAATTGCGCACGGGGTGAACCATTGGAAAGTTACTTCAGAGACCTTCAAAAGTCTTTTGGACTTCTCCCGGGTCTGGAAGTTGACTTTGGGTTAAATGTGGCTCGGAAGCGTTTGTCGGTCCTTTGGACGGGGGATCGTCGGACGCAAACGAATCGTTCATCCTCATGGTAAGTCAGAATCATGCACGGTTCATACCGTTGGAAAAGTGAGGAGATGTACTTCGACATTATAAAGAGCTTGACTTGGGTTGGGGAGTTAACCTTGGTCAACCGAGGCCTAGAAGCGCTCGGTGACCTTTCGGAGTAAAACAGATCGTTCGTTCGTACTATAAGTCAGAATCGCGCACAGGGTGGATCGTTGGAAAGGGTTTTCACTACCTTTTGAAGGTTCATTCAGTCTCGGTCGAACTGAAGAGTTGACTTTGGTCAAACAGAGCCTGAAAGCGTCTGGTGACCTCCTGATCGAGTTTCGAGGGAAAACGGGTCGTTCGTCCGCATGGTAAATAAGAATCGCGCACGGGATAGACCATTGGAAATAGGTTTCAGTGACCCTCAAAGATTTATTTAGTCTCGATCGAGCTAAAGAGTTTGACTTTTGGTCAACCAGAGACTAGGATCATCCAATGGCCTTTAGGTTAGTACTCGAGGTATAACTTAGGTTTTAAATGATGATGGGAGGTGCTAGGGACCATAGGATAAGTTAGGGTGTATTAGAATGGGGTGTCTACAGAGCCCCTCGATGGGTGAGCTTGGAACAAATGATAGTCGTTGAATAGACACCAAATGATGCCTTTGAAAGAGGATGACTAGAGGGTCGAGGTCGATTCGGAGGACCTAAGGATGAGGATGACCGATTCTGCGGGTCGAAGCCAATTATAAGGGCTTAAAGATGTGGTGATCAACTATGCAGGTCGAAGCCAATTCTGAGGGCTTAAGTTTGAAATGACCAATTCTGCGAGTCGAAGCAAATTCTGAGGGCTTAGGGATGAGGGTGAAAAATTCTGAGGGTTAAACCCAATTCTGAGGGCTTAGGGATGAGGGTGACCGATTCCATGGGTCGAAGCCAATTCTGTGGGCTTATGTTGAAATGACCAATTCTACGAGTCGAAGCCAATTCTGCGGGCTTAAGTTGGGGATGACCAATTTTTCGGGTCGAAGCCAATTCTGTGGCCTTAAGTTTAAAATGACCAATTATGCGGGATTAAGTTTTAGATGACCAATTATGCGGGTCGAAGTCAATTCTGTGAGCTTAAGTTGGGGATGACCAATTCTGCGGGTCGAAGCCAATTCTGTGGGCTTAAGTTTAAAATGACCAATTCTGTGGGTCGAAGCCAATTTTAGAGGATTAAGTTTTAAATGACCAATTGTGCGGGCTTATGTTGAGATGACCAATTCTGCAGGTTGAAGCCAATTCTGTGGGCTTATGTTTGAGATGACCAATTCTGCGGGCTTAAGTTTGAAATGACCAATTCTGCGGGTCAAAGACAATTATGTGGGCTTAAGTTTGAAATGACCAATTCTGAGGGTAGAAGCCAATTCTGCGGGCTTATGTTGAGATGACAAATTTTGCGGGTCGAAGCCAATTCTGTGGGCTTAAGTTTGAAATGACCAATTATGCGGGTCAAAGCCAATTCTGTGGGCTTAAGTTTTAAATGACCAATTCTGCGGGTCGAAGACAATTCTGAGGGCTTAAGTTTGAGATGACCAATTTTGCGGGTCGAAGCCAATTCTTCGAGCTTAAGTTTGAAATGACCAATTATGCGGGTCCAAGCCAATTCTGCGAGCTTAAGTTTGAAAGGACCAATTCTGTTGGTCCAAGCCAATTCTTTGGGCTTAAGTTTGAGATGACTAATTCTGTAGGTCGAAGCCAATTCTGTGGGTTTAGTTTTGAAATGACTAATTCTGCGAGTCGAAGCCAATTCTCCGGGCTTAAGTTAAGATGTTCTTGGGGAACTCTGCCAGGAAAATTATCTCGTGATTTTGATTTGAGCTGGGGAGCTGATTACTTAGGAAATCCTCATGTCTTTTGAAGACTTTACTGGGGGAACAACCAATTTGATGGCGGGGAAGTGATTAGGTGGTTCGAGGTTTGGATGTATTTCTCGAGGAAATTTGAGACCTTCAGGGAATTTCGAGATACCTTAGAGGTCCTCTGGGGACATTGTAGGTAGGAGATTCACTTGGATTTTGAGAGTTCCGCTGTGGAAATAGGGATTCTTCTTGGGGGAGTGCGAAACTTTCTTGGTGAAAATGTTCTAAATCCTTTTGGTGATTTTTAGAATTTTTTTGAGGATTTTTCAGGGTCTTCTGGTATTTTTTGGGAATTTCTGTACGAAAATTTAAGGGGGGTGCCGGTCGGCATGGTGTGGAGGGTACCATTCGATTGTGGCATGGACTTTTATGTTGCCTCGAGAAGGCAAATGGTCAGTGTCGATCGGTAGGTGGGGGTGAAATATCGATCGACATGACCTTTGGCATCCTATATAAAGGGAGTGAATTCCCCTCATTTTTCACAGCTTCTTGCCTTCTCTCTTTCTGCGATTTTCTTCTACGAATCATCCTAGCATTTCGCAATCTAAAAAATATCCGCTTTTGTGAGCACTGCAGTACACAGGGAATGGTTGGTTGTTGATGACTGGGAAAACATGGAGTGGAGGTCCAGGGCGCCTCTTGCTTTGGGGAGAGAGAACTCTTTTGACACATTCGATCCGGTTGCGGATGAGCGAACCTTACTGTGGGAGCCGTCGTGTCATCGCTCTTCGAGGGTGGTGAACCCTGGCGATTATGTAAGTAAAATGACTTTTGGCATTCTTTCTTGGTGATTTTCCTTTTTTCTTGGATTTTGACAAGGATTTCTTCTTTTTGACAGTCCGATGTTTCTCTGTCGAACATGCGTGCCTGCTGGACGACGGGGCTTAAGGATGTCTGGGAGCATCTTCCACATGTGGTGCATTGGGTGGTATCCTCTGCAGTCTTTGGGAGGTTGGCGTCTGTGCTGGATGAGACGCCCTGTTCGACGGCGGTCTTATGTGCTCTGGGGGAGAGGTGGTGGGACACTACCCACACCTCTCATTTTGTCTTTGGGGAGATGACTGTGACTCCCATAGATGTGCAGCAGCTGATGGAGATGGATTACGATGGGGAGCAGATATAGGTGGATCGCTCCTTGCGAGTGAGGTCGGAGGCGGTGCGCATGGCGCTTGGTGATATGGGGAGGATCGTGTATGGGGACTCCATTCGTCTATCGCTGCTTAAGGTTATTTTATTGGGCAGGGTGATTGATGTGGAGGATGGGCGGGAGGTGAGAAAGATGGCCCAGTTGTTCATTTTGCTGGTGTTGGGGGGATTTCTGGTGGCGTTGAGCGGCAACATTATCCACTTATGGTTTTTACCATATCTGAGGATGTTTTTGAACATCCCTCTCTATGATTGGGGGAGCCTGACTTTGGCGACCCTTTATTTTTCCTTGGATGCATTTAGCCTGTACTACCGATAGACTTTCATTGGAGCCATGTATCTTCTTGAGGTATTCTTTTAATTTGCGCATTTTCCTTTCATGCATTCGCATTTTCCTTATGCATATCTTTTTAATTGTGAAATTTTTGTCTTTGGCAAACATGGTTCTATGAGGTGATCGGGTGTAATACCCAACTGATCGCTTTGAAGGACAAGACTGTTGGGGACTTTTTTCGGTTGTATCGATGGCGCAAGGCCAATCAGCAGTCGAGGAGGTCTCTCTCTCTGGAGATCGTACGTCAGGTCTGGAATGGCCTGACTAGTGATAGGGTAAGACTTTTCTTCTTTAGTCTAAGACCTTTGGGTGCTCTGATTCCATATTTCCTTATATTTACTGGGGATTCTTCAGGTGTTCTTTTACCCGTAGGGGACTCCGTTCAGGACACGGGGTTGACTGGAGTAAATGCGCAGATGAGGCATTATTGGCTCATGAGTTTGGACACTCTTGGTATCTCGGGGAGAGGGTGGTCTGACAGATTATCGAGAAGGAGGTAGTGGTTCCACCTGCGAGGCCCCCTATGTCTATGACGCGGGAGCAGCTGCTTTCAGAGGATACGAGGATCACGATGATGATTGGCGAGTCCTACCTACTGTACACCGATATGGCTGTGCCGTATGATTATATGGAATTTGTGATGAGCTGGTTGATGGAGCCCCGTATATATGATGCACTTCCCTTCCCTCCTGCGGCTGTCGGCCAATGGGGTCCTCCCACAATGGTTGCAGTCCGTCAATATCTACGGCAGTGGAGACTTCAGAAATCCCCTTTGTGCGGCTGCATAAATATCTGGCGGGCTGATGGAGGGATGGTGCATATGCTACATCATCCTCATGCAATGGACTCGGAGGAGTTGAGTTTTACAGAGGAGGTTCTTCCTCCTGAGGTATATCTTATATGTTCTTATCCTTTGGTTTCTTTTGATCTTTTCTTCTTAATACTGATTTTGCCTTTTCTTGCAGCACGTTCGGGTGTCCACCACTTGGCTGGGGGATATTAGGGACTGGATATATTTAGAGACTGCCCATATTCGGGACGTGGTTCCTGTTCCTTATTGCTTGGTGCCGTGTGCCTCATTCGGGGAGGAGTCTGGTTCAGGTAGCGGTGGTACGTCATCTCACCGTAGGGGAAAGAGAGCGCGTCGCAGGAGTGGAACCTCTTAGGAGAGAGAGGTGAAGATTGGGTGTGAGAGAGAGAGGGAGAGAATGTGGGTTCGGTCTGAGTCCCGTTGTTTTTTCTTTTCATTATTTTCCTGCAAAATTGATGTAACACATAAATATATCTATGGAATGCAATGAAGTTTTTTTTATTATCTTTTGTTAATAATGAATGAATGCATGCACATGTACTTTTTACTTTGCTGCTGAGACCGTAAAATATTTTTGGAAGTTTGAAATAAATTTTTATTCATAATGAGGATTTATATAAAGATGAAAAGGGGTTTTTTTATTTTCTGTTTGAGAACATCAATTTATTTTGAGTTTTCTGAATTTTGACAAAAGAGGAAGAAGGAAAATTTCCAAAAGTAGGGGTTTGTCGATCGGCAAGCACCATGTCCTGCCTATCGGTAGGTTAGTTCAGTCTCATCATATCAAAGCTTTGATTGGTACCCTTTTCAGCCTTTGGTACCTTGTGGGTAAGGATTTCCTCCGATTTCTGCAGGGGTTATGTATTTTATGGGGGTGTTTAAGTATAAAAGAAGGGTAAGAGTGGATTGTTTTCCTCACACCTTCACATTCCTACTTTCTTGTTCTGTGAGATGGCTCTCCCTGGTAGTGTTGGGTTTTCCAACTACCTCGAGACTTTGGAGGAAATGTGATCCTATAAGGTCGACTACGATGCTTACAATATGCGTCGAGTTTCTTTATGGCGTAATCGGCCCATAGAGTGGAACATGCTGATAGCGGTGGTACAATTCTGGTACCCTTAATACCATGTATTCCATTTTGGCTTGGAA
This sequence comes from Sambucus nigra, assembly GCA_949130495.1. NCBI lineage: Eukaryota > Viridiplantae > Streptophyta > Magnoliopsida > Dipsacales > Adoxaceae > Sambucus > Sambucus nigra. The sequence continues at coordinate 229,730,963 of OX422219.1, forward strand.
GAAGTTTGTCCGACCTACGAGGAATTTTCTGCCATGTTTGGGATAAATCCCGGTGTTACTGCGACTCTGCCTCAGTTTTTTTTATTCTCCCAGAGAGTTATTGGTTGGGCTTCTTTGTGTTTTGTCCTCGGCAACCAGATCATGGTGCTGGAGGTATGATTTCTCTTCCGACGATGTTGCAGTCCGTGCATTTGCAGGAGGTTGGTGATACTGGATATGTCGGAGCTGTCGTTCTGGGATTTGTTTCAAAATTATTATTGGTGACTAGGGAGCTGCTGGTGGACCCACAACTTGCAGCTATTACTTCATGGAAGTCCTATCATCATAATCTTGCGGCAATGATACTGACAGAGACTTTGAATGGCTTAGATGCCTGGTGAGAAGGTCGTTCCGACTTTCTGAGGGGTAGCCCTGCGATGCTGTTCATATGGTCGTCTGAAAGATTTTTCCTGATGACTCCTCCGAAATACCCTTTGTCGGTTGTACCCAATTTCTTTTCATGCTATTTCATTAGTGTTGGCCTGGATATTGAGAGCTGGGAGAATTGGTTCGCGGAGCATGGGGCTCTAAATCTGTATTGGTCAGTACTTTGGTAGGGACAATTGCTGCCTATTCTGGAACTGGGAGAATACTCGTATGTCTGACTGGTTGGTCTCAGACATACCTCTTTTTATTTCCCTTGGCGGCTTCTACACCAATTTGGCTGGGAGTAGATCATGCCACCTCAGATACTAGACTTCTTTCCGGTAGAAGATTTGATAGAGCGTCTGCGCATGTGACTTGGCTTTTTGTGGGAGAGTCGGCATCCGTCGACCCGTCCCTCTCAGTTTGCTGGGAGTGTTTGGCACATCCCTGGGGATTATATGAAGTGGTTGTGGAGAAGATTAGTTAGCAAGATGTTGGTAGTAGAGACTGGAAAAAGATGGATTATTTTATCACATACCATGGAGGGAGGTGTGGTAGTTTTTCCGAGGCTGGTTCGAGCTTATCGATCCATGCAGTGTCTGCGGCACTCCATTCAGGCAGGGGAAGCTTGGGTACCCCAAGATGTAAATGACGATGATGGAGTGTGCTTCTCTAGTAGCTGTGTGTAGGACTATTAGGAGGAGTTTATTTTATACCGGGAAATAGGTTTAGGAATTTATTTTTAGGAAGGTAGGGGGGAAGGGAGTCATTCGTTCCCTTTCTTATGTAATTGTGTTGTAATTTATTATTAATGAAATAAATAAGCTTTTGATCATCTAGTTGTGCCTTTTGATGAATTTTATATTTTGAATTATCTATACCAATCGCTAAGGCATGCATAATCCTTTTGTTCAAATATATGCTAGAATGGACTGTCGTTCTCGGAGATAAAAAAAAGAATAGTTTTTTGTGAAAAAGAAAGGGTCGTGCTCATGTAAGATGTATGAGCTGCCTACGTACCTCTGGGGTTTTTTTGAAAATTTTTAATTTTTCTGAGAATGATGATCAGGCCCACGTAGTTATGGGTAGAGGGAGATGAAGGGACTTTATTTAGAATAGAAGGGAGATGAGAAGAGTCGTAGTGCGTTGAGATTTTGGACTAGGGGTAAAATTTCTTGAGACGGTCCAGGTTGACTGGATGAGCCATCTCTTCTTCGTCTAAGTCGGTGATTATGGCGGCACCACCGGACAAGATTTTTTGACAATGTACGGGCTGCTCCAATTGGGCTTGAATTTCCCTCTGGGGTCCCAAATGGGCTCTACTATTTCTTTGAGGGCTAAATCCCCTTCTCAGACACCGCGGTCCTTGACTCTCTTATTAAATGAATGCGCTATACGGCGATGGTACCCTTGTATGTGATACAATGCCTTCAATCTCCTTTCATCCAAGAGTGACAGCTCGTCGAGGCGACTTTGATGCCAGTCCTCCTCACTGACCTTGCTTTCAAGGATGACGTGTAACGAGGGTATTTCCAGCTCCACGGGTAGGACTGCTTCCATGCCATAGACTAGAGAGTAAGGGGTATCCCCAGTAGAGGTTTGGAATGAGGTTTGGTAGCCCCAAAGGGCGTATAGCATTCGGTCAGCCCGATCTCAATAGCTTTCGGTCGTCTTACTGATGATGGATTTGAGGTTCTTATTAGTGGCTTCGACTGCACCGTTGGTCTGAGGTCAGTAAGGAGAAGATTTGTGTCTCTGAATCCCATACTCGTTGATCACTTCTGTGACATCTGCCTCGAAATGCAACCCATTATCTGATACTAGCTCGTGCAAGACCCCATAGCGGCAGATAATGTTTTTCTTTATGAATTGGGCCACTTTCTTGGCTTTCAAACTGCGTATGACTGGGATTCGACCCATTTAGTGAAGTAATCAATGGAAACTAGGATGAACTTATGCCCATTATAGGCCTTGGGTGTAACCTTCATTATAATGTCGATGCCCTAGGTGGAGAACGGCTAGGGAGAAGTCATGTTGTACTATTCATGGGGAGGCAGGTGTTGAAAGTTGGAGAACTGTTGGCATTTGAGGCATCTCCGGACATAGGCGGTGCAATCCTGGATCATGGTGGTCTAGTAGTAGCCTTGTCAGATGATCTTCTTGGCAAGCATGTGACCGTTCATGTAGAGTCCGCATTCCCCGTTGTGGATTCTCTGCATTACCTCTTCAATGTCAGCCCTGCGATGCAGTGTAGATGGGTTCCATCGAAGTTTCTCTTAAATAGTGTTTTTTGATATATAATGTATTGGGCGACCAGTCTTTAGAGGGTTGCCCGATATTTCTTGTTGGAACCCTCAGGATACCTACCATGCTTGAGGAGGTACTAGATATCAGAATACCAACAATTGGCTAGATCAGGGTCTTATTTAGTGATGAGCTCAATGTGGTAGCAGTTGGTTGGTTTGTCTTACTTTTGGACCAGGAAGGGGGCAAAGTTATTCCTTCGCGCATGTTGACCATGGAGTCTAGGGTAGCAAGGGCATCGGCTAGGTTATTTTTGGCTCGAGGGAGGTAATGGAAGGTAATGTCTTGGAATTAGGAGGCTAGTCCTTCTAGGTTGTCATGGAAGGGTTGGAGTTTCTTGTCCTTGACTTTCCATTTTCTAAGAACTTGACCAATGATGAGGGAAGAATCCCCATAGACATCTAAGCATTGGATACCTTTATTGAGAGCAACCTTGAGGCCTACCGTACACGCCTCGTATTCAGTCATATTATTGGTGCATGGGAAATCCAATTTGATGGTGATGGGAGTGTGGGAGTCATCTAGGGCGATTAAAATTATCCCGATGCCATATCCTTTTTTGTTGGCAGCGCCGTCAAAGAACATTTGCCATCGGAGGTCATCCTGAGCGGTGTAGAGGATGTTTTCATCTGAGAATTCGGGGATCCAGTCATCAGCCTCTTCTATGGGGTAATCAACGAGGTAGTCATAGATGGGTCTTCTTTTCATGTCTTTTTGTGTGACATACATGATATCGAACTCGACTAGGAGTATCAACCATCGGGACATTCGGCTGGATAAGGCGTGTTTCTCAAGTAGGTACTTGATGGGGTACATTCGGGATACAAGTTTAATGGAGAAGGATAGCATGTAATTTTTTAACTTTTGGGTGACTTAAACAAGCGCGATGCATAATTTTTACAAAGCAGTGTAGTTGACTTCGTACCCGACCAATTTACGACTGGCGTAATAGATGGCTCTTTCTTTGCGTGAATCTTTAAGGTATTGATCTAGCAAAGCCCCAGCTATAGTGTCAGTTATGGTTAGGTATTGGAGTAAGGGGAGACCAGGCTTTGGTGGCATGAGTACCGGAGGTTGAGTCAGGTATTGTTTGATTCGGTCAAAAGCTTCTTAGCAGGCCTCGTTCCAAACTTTGGTTGAATCCTTTCGGAGTAGTTTGGAAATTGATTCACAGATGGACGTGAGCTAGCTGATGAACCGGATGATGTACTGCAATTTCCCAAGAAAACTACGGACTTCTTTCTCCATTCAGGGAGGTGGCCTCTCAAGTATGGCTTTTTCTTGGCAAGATCTTCTTCTATCCGTTTCTCACTGACCATGAATCCCAAGAGTTTTCCCTTTTTAATATCGAAGACACATTTCAGTGGATTGAGTCTCATCTGATATCGTCGCGTTCGTTCGAAGAACTTTCAAAGATCGGGAACATGACCTTCTCTAGTTTTGGATTTGATAATCATATCATCCACATAGACCAATACTTCTTTATGAATCAGATCATGCAGGATGGTTGTGGCAGCCCTCTGGTTGGTAGCCCCAGCATTCTTGAGACCAAATGGCATAATAGTGTAGCAAAAGGTTCCCCATGGGGTGATGAATGAGGGTTTTTCTTATTGTTTTGGGTGCATTTTGTTTTGGTTGTATCCGGCAAACCCGTCTACGAATGACTTAAGATCATGACTGGATGTGTTGTCCACGATCATATCGATATTAGGTAGCGGGTAATCATCCTTTGGAGAGGCTTTATTCAAATCTCGGTAATCTACACACATCCTAACCTTCCGTCCCGATTTTGGTACAGGCAGTATGTTGGCTAGCCATGTGGGATATTCGATCACGCGAATGAAGCCCACGTTCAGTTGTTTGACCACCTCTTCTTTGAATTTGAGCGACCGTTTGGTGCGGAGCTTTCTCAACTTTTATTTAATAGTCTTTTAATCTGGAAGAGTATGGATCTCATGCTAAGCAATTTCAGGATCAATGTCGGACATATTATTATAGGACCACGCGAAGACATCCACGAATTCCTTTAGCAATTCTTCGATTTGTGTGCGCTCATGCTCGTTAAGGGTAGCCCTTATCCTAATCTCATGCAGTTGGCTAATAGAACCGAGGTTAACAATAACAGTCTCCTCTTCATTAACTTGAACGCGGTTATGTTTTTTGTTATTAACCTTATTTATATCAGTTAAGAATTGTTCATTTGTAAAATTATCATCATCAAAAGTTTGATTAGAATCTAAATAATTAATGTAAGGCACAACAAGATACTCAAAATCTTCATTTATTTCATTGATAGGAAAAACAACATTGAGAACCTCATCAAAGGAGGTCTCGATTAAATTTGAGCAAGGATAGACAATAGAAGAAGAAATGGGGTAAAGACTAAAGTTAGGGGGGATTTCAACAGGTAGAACTGGCACAACATGCCAGTTGAGGAGAGGTGTATCAGCATCTTTAATCAGGTGGGATGGATCCAGTGATGTAGTTCCTAAATGAACCACGCAGAGTGTCAGCCCTAGTGTCTGCAAGTTGAACGATTCATCAGAGTCACTTTCCTTAGTCTCTTCGGTATCTTTGATGAGTGATTGTATATGGTGTTGGAAACTTTCGGCCCATGGGTAGCTTTCTTGGAAAAAGATCTCCATTCCAGGTTTCATCTTCTTGTCTGTGTGATCATACTATGGTTCCGAGAATCAATAAAAGGGGAAGTCTTCGCCCTCTTTGATGAATCTTCCATTCAAGGAGTCACCTGGGATAGTCTGGATGCGGTCTAGTCTTCTCTTTGGTCGAGACTGGCGGATCATTCTGATCTCTTGTTCTAATGGTTGATACCCCAAACCACAAAGGGGAAACCTTTCTTCAGTTTAATGGGTTCAAGTATCCCTTGTTGTCTTTGCCCTAGCCCTAGTCCGGGCATGAAGTGTATGTTTCTGAATATATTAATCAGATTGACATTGCCATGAGGGTCGTATTCCGGAAAAACTCTTTCTTTGAAATCTTCCCCTGCCCGGAGTAGAAGTGGCTGAACACAGAATACTGATAAGAGCATATCATTTGACCCGTGTTGTATCTCAAGGATTGGACTGCTGGTGCTTGCACCCTAAGTATTTTTGTCATCGCCCAAAATGGTGATGACTCGTCCGTCGATAAAGAATTTAAATTTTTGATAGAGCGAGGAAGACACACCCTTGATACTGTGGAGCCAAGGTCATCCGAGCAATAGGTTGAAACAAGTTGGGATGTCAATAACTTGGAATTCAACGACGGGGTTTATAGGGAAAGCCCCTATTACAAGTTTTATGGATCCCATCACCTTCCGATGGGTATTATCGTAGGCACTCACAGTAGTGGAAATTGGAGCGAGGTCACCTTCCTTCAGTCCTAAGCATTTGAAGGTTCTTAATGGGCAGGCATTCAAAGTGGATCCATTATCGACAAGAGAGAGTGGTACGATCTTCCCCATAACTTCGACGGAGATGTTGAGTGCATGATTGTGATTTGGCCCAATTCTAGAGATTTCTTCTTCGGAAAAGGATAGCATTCGGGTAGAGGTCAAGGATCCGACTAAATTTACCTCTTCTTCTAGTGTAGTAGAAGGAGGAACTGTGGGTCCAGTGAGAAATTTGATCAAAGCATTTCTATGCAGCTGGGAAGACATGAAAAGACCCCATAGAGTGATGTTAGCTTGAGTTTTCTTCAGTTGATCGAGGATCTTTCTCTCCTAGAGGGTCATTTCTGGCATAGGAGGGGTTTCAACGCCCTTCCCCTTGTCATTAGCTGGTAGTGAGCTTGGGATATGGTAATGCCTCCCTGATCTGGTCATGTCATTTACTGAAGAAGGGAATAACATGAACCATGTTTCTTCATCAATCTCGGGTTATTCTGCCACTTTGTTTATTTCTTTGAGGATCTCCTCAAATGATATCATCCCACACATATCGGCTACGAGGACAATTTTCTTGAAAGCTTGTTCTTTATTCGAATCTTTGAATTCTTCCCCCCATTCAGTGGCAACAATTTTATCTTTCCATGTAAAGTCAATGCGTTCCACAACTTCAATGGATTCTTCATATAGGTATTCCCATTCTGTGGGGATATGTAAGGGTGAAGGGACCAGGCGCCCTTGTAACTTCAAAGTATCAAGTAACTCGATCATACTGCAAATGCTGTTGGTTTGCCTGAATAATTCTGCCATGATCTGGATGACATCATCTGGGCTAACATCATCAGTTGGTATCACCCAACTGTCTAACTCTCAGGCGCATTTTCATGCTTCCAAGAACAGCGTGCTGAACCTCTGGCAATCAATGATCATCTGTGAGGTCAATTTCATCTCGAACTCTAGGAGTAGGTTTAACACTTCTGATAATTCCATACCTCCATTTTCATAACGGGTACGGACAACGATGCATGCTCTGGTTAGGAGTGACAGTGCTTGATCAGTGAGGTTAACAGGGTGTATGAGGAAATATGGGCAAGTTTGTAGAGGTTTGGGAGAGTGTATGGGTGTGATTTGAGTTGAGGGATCAAATTATGGCTTCATTTCTAGGAAGATAGCATTGGTATTATTTAGGAGTGGGTTATGAGTAGTGTTTGGCTTAGGATTGGCTGGTGGGGCAATGGTACCCCGATCAATTAGACCTTGGATTTTGTTTCGAAGGTGAAAGCATTGGTCAATGGTATGACCAGTGGTTTGGTGAAGGGCGCATTGGGCATCTGCCTTGAAGTTTCTTGGAAGTGAATTGGGCAATGGATGGGGATTCAAGGGCTTGATGAGGTTTTGGCTTAACTGGGCTTGATAAACTTTGGATAGGGGAGCATGGAGCTTGGTGTATTCCTTTTGGACTGGGACAGGGTGTCTTTCTGGTGCCCACAAAGTGGTTTATTGAGAGATGTTGTTGATGGTTGAGACTGCAGCATTGGCAGGTTTGTCGTATTTTCAGGGGGTGAACTGTCTGGACACCTTCTTTGGCTCAACCTCTATTTTAGTAAGACCTTCCTCGATTTCTACTCCTCCTTCTCTGAGATCTAGAAAGTGGGGATAGTATTGTCCTCCCATGGTTGCTTGGACATGGGGCAAGAAGTTCTTCTTTACTATGTTGACTTGTTCTTCCTCGGATGGCCGAGTGGTCATAGTGGTTTCCTTTTCCCTCCATTGGGCTATGAAGTTACTGACTGATTCCCTAGAGTTCTGTTTGAGCAGCTCTAAATCACGACGGGTGACCTCAAGATCTTCGTTATATTTGTAATGCGATATGAATTCACGGGCTACATCCTCCCAGCTGCGGATTCTGGACTCCTCGAGAGACAAAAACCATCGGAGAGTGCTATCCTTCAAAGTTTACTGAAATAATTGGGCCATCACTTCTTCAGAATCCCCTAGGAGAGTCATGGAACGGTGATAACTGCGAAGATGAATAATCGGTGGTCCACTTCCTCCGAATTTATCGATATTCAGCATCTTGAACTTCTCGAGTAACCTTGCCTTTGGATAAGGAGACATGTGGGTGTAGTCCATGTAATTTTTGGAGATTATAACTTGGTCAAACTTCTTAGTTAGCATCTTGAGATCTTCTTTGACCTTGTTCAATTCTTCCTCTTTCGGATCAATGATCACAGGAAACTTAGCCCCAGGCTGGGAAAGGTTTGGCATAGGAAGCTGGGCAGGTGGCGTCCCATTAACAGGAGGGGCAAGTGGAGCATGATGATACTCTTGGGGAACCCAGATAGGCTCTGGTGGACCCATAAAATGAGGGAATAAGGACTCGGTCTCTTGAGGAACAGGAACCTGATTTTGTCTCATCTCTCAAACATCAGTCTGAAGGTTGTCAATCTTGGACACGAGTTGAGCTAAAACTGTCGTTAGATCTGGCTGCACAACTGGAACTTGATCTGTGTTCTCCATAGAAAGCGGATGGATACTGGGGTCGGAAGAAGTAGTAGGGGAACGAATGGAGCTTCGGGGTGATTTGACTGAAGATCGAAGCCAATAAGGAGCCAGACCAAGGACGTGCGATCGACCTGAGAAGGCGTAAAACGAGAATTTTTTTTTTGAAAAGAAAGAAGGAAAATATTTTTAACATTTTTTTCTTTTTGAGATTAAAAGACAAAATATTTTTAGATTTTTTATAAAGAAAAGAGAAATATTTTTGGATTTTTTTATGAAGAATGGAGAAATATTTTTTGGATTTTTGATAAAGAGGGGAGGAATGTTTTGGAGATGGATCTCAACATGATTATTATTATTATTATTATTATTATTATTATTATTATTATTATTATAATTATTATTATTATTATTATTATTATTATTATTATTATTATTATTATTATTATTATTATTATTATTATTATTATTATTATGTTATCACTTGTATTAAATTCTCCTAAATGCAAAATAAAATGCCGGACGGGCCCCGAGCCTGGAAAAGTTGGGTTTGTAACATATGCAAAGTTATGTCTGGACTTGTAATCAGGCTCACGGGCAGGGTCCCATTTTAAAAATGCGCAAAAATTTGTGCGACAGTCCGACCCAGAATTTTGGCAGAGTTTTGGGTTGAAACCTGCAATCTAACATGTGTATCCTAAGCTTGACACCTATATGCGGGTATGCAGTTGGCTGGGTGAATCGGAAAGGGTTCCCCCCTTTGGCGTGGCTTCCATGATATACGTCTTGCTTTTGAGGGAAATCGGTATGTGTGGACAAGCCATTTGATATACCTGAGTGTACGTAAATTGCCTCACTATATACCTCATGGGGACGGTACGTGTGAGAGAGAATTTGATATTCTCAGCGTACGTGAACGACTTCCCTGCGATATACATCATGTCATGACTTCGGTCAAGCGGTATAATGCGGGGGAACCGGTCGATATACGTCAAAGGTACTTGGATAATGGAAGGTGAGAGTTATATCTCTTAGTCGAACTGAGCCCTGCCGGACCAGCGCCCATCACGAAGTGACCCTCCATTTACGGGACAAAATTTGGTCAATCACAATGCTCTTTGGTGATATCTTGTGAATCATGCATGATTCTCTTATTTGTATCTTATGAAAGTATCTTTCTTAATCATGCCCAACAAGGAGCAAAGTATGAGTACCAATGGTATACAGGTATGGATGGGTGACGCGTGTAACATGTGGACATATATGATCCTAGGTGCATGTGGTGTGAAGTCTACATTGAGAGATTTCTACAAGTGTGTGAATGGAAGCATAAACATGAGGTACACATGAATAGTAAAGGGGGGCATGCAAATAGGGGGATATATAAGAAAATAAAACACCCATGTAAATAGAGTCTAGCCCTCAAAATGAAGTGTCCCCAGCAGATTCGCCACTATGGCCATCCCACGTTCCAATCCTCGTGGTGGGAGAGGCGAAGAAGAGGAGGGGGTGTCTCCCCTTCGTCTCGGGAGGATCTTGGTCCCGCGTATCCCTCTCAGGAGCGCTTCGGCCGGCGTCGGTGATGAGGTGAAAATGTAGAGATATAGAGTTGCCGGTCTATTTTACTCAAAATAGAAAAAAGAAAAAGGGAGCCATCCCGAAGGACAGCATCCAAAGACATACTGATACATACAAAACCAAAATGATTCGAAAAGGGTCCGGAGGCTAAGTTATGAAATGGGAAGGTGTTAGGAACCCATTCCGCCCTTATTGTCTCGCATGGGTTATTACTATTTTCCTTTATTTTCCCGTGATATGTGGGCATGTGTATATGTTGTGGAGATAGGAATCATCGAATTGTATCATGGAAGAGAGAAAACGAGTCATCCATAGGAATGTTCTTAAAAGTGATATTAGAAAAATAGGATTTACGCGATTATCCTAGTGTTGATTGTTATAACGGAACGATAACACATATGGAATCATGCGCCACAAATATACGTATATGTAAATAAATAGAATCTAAGAGAGTTAAGTTTATAGAAAAAATAGGAACAATTAGGAAAAGGACTCGAGTCTCGGGTTTTACCCCGAGATGCCTACATATCCTATAGAGGCATCAAAGTCCACATAGTTCGTATGCCAAACGAGGGGTGCGATTTATCCCATAAATCCAATCGGGGACTTCTCTTGTATGTGTGTGTGGGTATATGTGTAACAAAGTGTTTTAGTTGTGAGAAAAGTGTGAGAATTCCCGTTTGGAATTTATGAGCAAATCCTTTTTTTCTTATTGTTTTGGTTTTATTTATATGAAAATAAGATATGTGCAATAATACTAGATAAAAATTATATTATGATATGTGAGATAAAAGTACTAAGTAACAAGGCAAACTAATGCGAATTTAGGATAATTCAAGGAGAGAGTGGAGAAAGTTGGACCTTCATGAAGATCTTGAGCTTGATCTTGGATGTTAAAGATCAACCCTTGCACTTGGATAATGATGGAGGATACTTAATTCACCAAGTTTGATGAAAATGTGATGAAACGTGAAGGTTGGAAAGAGATTTGGATGTGGGAATCACGCTGACTTCGAGAGGGGTTTTCTGAGCTTGATGAGATAGATAGATCTCTAATCTTCCTCTCCCTTTGAAATGAGGTTAGGCCCTCTGTTTTATAGGACTAGGGCATTGCCGATCGACATATCCCTCGTACTACCAATCCGCATGTGTGTTTAGGCACATTGTCGATAAGCAGGGTTTAAACCTATCGTTTGGCAGTCTCTTTCAAGTTCATTTAGAAAATCGGTCATAGAGCACAAACCGTTGATCCGAATCATGCACGCAGTGAACCGTTAGAAAGTTACTTCAGATACCTTTAAAATTATTTGGACTGCTCTTGGGTCCGGGAGTTGACTTTGGGGCAAATATGGCACGGAAGCGTTCGTCGATCCTTTGGATGAGGGATCATCGGACCCAAACGGATCGTTCGTCCTCATGGTAAGTCAGAATACCGAATGGGGCATACCGTTGGAAAGGTAAGGAGATTTACTTCAACATTCCAAAGAGATTTACAGGGTTTGGGGAGTATACCTTGGTCAACCGAGGCCTAGAAGCGCTCGATGACCTTCCGGAGTAAAACGGATCGTTCGTTCCTTTTGTAAGTCAGAATCGTGCACGGTGTGGACCGTTAGAAAGGGGTTTTAGTTCCCTTCGAAGGTTCATTCAGTCTCGGTTGAGCTGAAGAGTTGACTTTGGTCAAACGGAGCCTGAGAGCGTCCAGTGACCTCCTGATCGAGTTTTGGGGTAAAATAGGTCGTTCGTGTGCATGGTAAGTCAGAATCGTGCACGGGATGGACTGTTGGAAAGGGGTTTCAGTTACCTTTAAAGATTAATTCAATCTCGTTCGAGCTGAAGAGTTTGACTTTTGGTCAACCGAAGTTTGGGAGTGCCCGATGGCCTTTAGGTTAGTACTCGGGGTATGACTTAGGTTTAAAATGATGAAGGGAGGTGCTAGGGGCCATAGGAGAAGTTGCGGGGTATTAGAATGGGGTTTTTACAACCTTGATTGAATAACTAACTCAAGTCCGTCGAGAAATTGGCTACAAATGTCTTCCTCATTTTGTATAAACCTTAAAGCAAACCGAGATAAGGCTACAAGTTTAGCTTCGTATTCTCTAACAATCATGCTTCCCTGATTCAACATGAAATATTCTTTCTCCTTGGGTTTTCAATACATTGGAGTGAAATACCTTCATACAAAGTTTTGACAAAAGCATCCCATGAGATCACATTTCCACCTCGTGGAGTAATCAACAAATGTTTTGTGGCATCCCACCAATACGTAGCTTCTCCTTTCAGCATATATGTCGCCAACGTCACCTATTGATTTTCAGTCATTCTCATTACCCCAAAAATAAGTTCCATCTTTTTAACCCATACTTCTACCTCTGTTGGATCAACTGCTCTGTCAAATGAGGGTGGATTCATTTTAATAAATTTCTCGTGTGAAGTACTCATTTCTTCCCGGTGTATTACCTCCTCAGCCCTAGCCAATGCTTATGCCACCAGTTTCCTGGCCTGTTGTTCTTCCATATGGGAAATAAATCTAGCTTGTTGCTCTGCCATTAAAGTCATAGCACATGCTATTTTTTGTACGTCTGTCAATTGTTCCGGGTTGAGTTCTACATTTCCATGAACATGTTGCACAACCTCTGCCTTTGCTGCAATATTTGAAGCCTCATCTTTCATTCCCACGTTCACATTCCCTCCTTCCATTCTTTTATATCTGAAATGGATAAAAGATATAACAACATACATATATACATATTTATCCTAACATAATCGTTAGTATCAAACAAAAAACATTTATAACATTCACTGCCAAATCTAGACTATTCTAACTCATAATTAAGTTTGAAAGTCAAAGTGAGACAAACCATAATTAATTTAACCAATCGATAAAAAAAAGTTTTAATTTAGAATCATTAACGTGAATCCATACAACTAAAAACTTTTTACAACATTAAAGTAGTTATGCATTTACAAACTTCTTGAAGGATCAGTTAACTTAATTACATCATTTACATTTACATAAAATCATCATTTCACCCGACCCGACCTCCTAGATTTGGCAGTGACATTGTGTTACTTGGAAAAAATGTGAACATAGGAACCGTGATCAAAATAGCCCAGTGAATGCATCACTACTATACTACTGCATGAATTTAAATGAAATAAATCATGTCCATACAATTATGTATTAACTTATCCGGCTCATTCATAATGAATGACCTAACTTTCTGAATCATGATTCACGTATCATGTCTGCAATAGACAATTCTCCCCCATTTCGGGTCGAGGAGTAACCCATTGTCATTAATAGACAAATCTCCCATATTCTGGCTCGGGAAGTAACCTAAATGAAAAATTTAATATTCATTATATTTTTATCACATCAATAACACGATACAAATATCTCTTTCAAGTGAGTATACTCACCTTGGGTTGTCAACTACGTATTCACGTTTCCTTCTGGAGGAGTTGAATTGGGTTGATTAGCCCTTACACCTGTCAATCCAACTAAATCATTACTGGATCTCAATCATAAGTATTATCCGAACATAATTATGTACCTTTCTATGACTACACAATAACAATATAATTCCACTTAAGTCACATTCCATAAAAAACAAGTAAAGATAAAACAATGGTATACATGTTGATAAAGTTATGAACATTCAACCGTAGGAAATGCTTCATAAGGAATTTATAACCAAAGCCAAGTAAACATAAAATTATACTTCTCAATGTATATTCACATGAAACACGTACTCTAAATACCCTTTGGAAAGAGGAGATAACAATATTCTTTCATTGGGTATCCAGTATGGCCTCAAATTATTGTCCTCTATACTCAACCATCCTATATTCCTAAATTGTATAAACAAAGGTGTACAACCTTATCAATATGAAAACATATATAAATATTCTTTCCATTACAAGTGACGGTGTTATTTTTCAAGCTTCCGAGAGCAAGTTATGACCATTTCTTTACAACACAAGAAATCTTCCCTACAAGCTCCTCTATTGTTCCATCAACTTCCAATAATTGTTATACTTTTTGTCCAGGATAACATTCCTTGATTTTCCACCCTTTTTCATTACACATACTGAATATTACAGAATTAAAGTTTCATAATTTTTTGAGTTAATTTGCTATGTCAAAATCTTGACCAAACTCAGGGGATACCAAAATGAAATATACAAACAACAACTATATACCAACTTCCAGCCATCACTATGGCCTAACCACAAGGACTTAAATTCTAATTCTCGGATCTAATATGAATTTATGAGTATACTTTCATATCCAATTGGAATTTCTCAATTCCAGTAAGCACACAAAAAGATATCTAAGTTTGAATACAAGGGGTTTCAATACAAAACAATTTTAAGGGTTTGTACATTCAACTTAACTTAAACTTGCATATAACCATACATATATATAAAGGGCTGGAATTTTAGTAAACAAGTGATGATTTCTATCATATAAATCAGTAATATAAGAAAAATAACAAGATTTGCGATTAGGATTACCTTCGGGACTTTAACGGATGGACAGGTTTGCCCTTGGTTAGTAATTTTGGTATAACTTCTTACTTGGACCTCCGTTTAACACACTGTTTGTTGGGTTACAACCCTAACTCACTGTATACAACTATCTAGTTTTCACCTCAAGTCAATTGATATTTTATAAAGGTAAAAAATAGTCTTAAACATGAACATTCCTACCGAAAACTATAAAATTTCGTGTTTATACATACCTCGACATTTCACGATTTACAAAAGTACGATTAGACTAAACATAAATCACTTAAAATTAGATACACGAATAACTCATTATTCATATCACATAAGATAAGTATGATTTAAATATAATTTATCATAATTATATCCGGGTTGTCACAACGCGGGTCTACATGCTAGTATACGATAAAACATTTAAGAGATGTTCATTATAAATTAATTATATTTAGTTTTGAGAGTGGCCATGTGGCACTTATTTTAACCCATTAAATTTAGATTGTTGGAAACTATTGATATTACTTAACTGAGTCTTGAGAACTCAATATGCGTAGGTTATCAAAATTAGTATGACCCAATTTATTATGCCACAAATCAGAGTCATATAATCTTGTTAAATTACAGGACTCATTACCAGAAATGACTGTATAATACTTATCTGGTGTTCTTTTACCTGTAAGAATGAAATTACCATCTTTATTCAAAATTTTGAATCTAGTTTTAGAAAAGGTAACTTCATGATTGGAGTCACAAAATTGAGATGTACTTAGAAGATTGGCTTTAAGACTTTTACTAAATGATCATCATTAAGAAAAGGAAAGATCCTTTTTTCTTATAGAGTTCCTTTCCCAATTATTTGAGACGAGACTCCATCATAAACAAATCATTAGTAAAGGAACTCTCCAAGAAAATGGTCTTCTTGTTCGTAGTGATTTTCTTCTAGTAAATGTTTTATAATTCAAACTTCTGAGTATGTCTCAATTTTGTGACTCCGATGACACAGTTACATTTTCTAAAACTGAATGCAAAATTTTAAGTAAAGATGGTAACTACATTCTTACAGGAAATAGAACTCTAAATAATTGTGATACAGTCATTTGTGGTAATGAGTCCTATAATTTTATAAAATTAGATTACTCTAATTTATGGCATAATAGATTGGATCATGTTAATTTTGATAACCTATGCAAATTGAGTTCGCAAGGCTGGTTAAGTAATTTCAAGAAAGTTTTTAACAAATTTAAATGGTAAATTAAGAGTCCGAATAAACTCGTTGAAGGAACTCCCTTTAATTTAAAGAAATATAACGCAAGATGTGTAAAACAACTCATAAATCTTTAAGAATCTTGGTAATATAAGTTTCAAATTTATTTAAATCTCACTAAAATTCTTAGACAAAAGATATCAAGCAAGTATTAAGAAGCATTCACAAAAGTTTAACACACAAGATTTTTTTGTGGTAAAATGCTAAAGTTTGGGGAAACTTCCACGATGACCTCTACACCACAAAACAAAATATAATATAATGAAGTAAGGTTTCAAGTTACAATAGACAATCATAGGATCAAAGTAAAAAAGAAATATACGTATATGCCGCCCACAATTATACCTCTTTAGGTACTCTTTTTCTTATCCACTCAGGAACTTGAAATGCCTTCCTCCATTAATCTTTCTTTACGTTGACTCTTTTATAGGTCTCTCAAGAAAACAAGAAACTTTTCTATTTGTAAAGTTTGTGAAGTGGTGTTAAAGTGTGTGTGTGTGTGTGTGTGTGTGTGTGTGTGTGTGTGATATGTAAATGAACATACACAACATACTCACATTTATATGACCATTCCAAAAAATTATAGAGGATATACCAATTCTCTTGATTCAAAAAAATTTCTAAAATCAAAATAGTTCAAATATTATAGATTAGGCTTAGATCTTTTAAAAAATAGATCTAGAAATTATTTATATGAAAAAAAAAATCACAAACTGTGAAATTAGTTTAACAAAATTAGATCTAAACATGCAAGAGAAATTTATTCTAATATTAATAGTTTTAAAATAAAACGATGTGAATTTAAAATGATTTTAAAGTATTTTCTTGAGATCCAATAGAAATAAGTTTTTATACCAAAATATTATACAAGAATAGTTTGTAGAAATCGATTTAATAACCTAAAGTGTGTAAATGAACCACTTGTTGTTAGATCCTTAATTTTATTGAAAAAAAATCAAGTCCCTAACTTGTGATGGTTGTTCTCAAGAGAAACTAGTTAAAGAGGAATTTTTGATAATGACTAAGAAGGAAATGAACGGTTTAGATAAATTCTATCATTTTAGCCAAGATCTAATGGTTGAGATTGATGCTTAAGGTTTACACTAAGCATTTTATAATCGGTTTCAAGTGGTCTCATCTGATTGGTTTAAAACACTAAGACATGGATCAATGCAAGATTCAAAGGTAGCCATACGCTAAACTACATAAATGGTAAAAAAATGTGCATTAGATATTTAAGTAATAACAAACACAAAATCAACAAATGGGAATCAAGAAGGTGGCCTACAGGTGTTAGCATCTCATAAGGTTTAAGATGTGTAACTAAGGCAGTTGAGAAGTTTTCAAAGTCGCAATTTCCTCACCAAACATTTTTCTAGAAAATCTAATTAAGCTCTTAACAAATTATTTAGAAATTCATTTCACTTCCATATATTTTTAATACATATTTTGAAAAACTTAAAAATTCTAAAATGTTTTATAAAAATTATTTTGACATAATTAATACAATATGTGTGCAAATGAATCCTAAAGTGTGCCATTTTACGCCTTTTAGATATCAAGTGAGAATGTATGGCTGAGGTTGATGTAGATGCTCTTACTTGAACTTTGTAGTACCTTATGAAGGGGCTCTTGGCAACTAGAAATCATTTTATCGTCATATTCATCCTAGTAGAAAAGCCTATATGGTGTAGACTCATAGTAAGTCAAACATATTGGGTGTTTCAATCTCCCCCTTTGGAAATTTGAGACAAAATTCCTTCGAGTACATCATGGGTTTTCTTTAGGAAAGAAAAAAATCATAATCCTATAAAAAGTTCTAACTACCTAACCCATTATAGAAGAAAAAATAAGAGAAAGAAAAGAAATTAAATAAAATAACTCGGCTAAAATAAAGACCAATACCCTAAAATTTAAAGTGACCAATGGAGTACAGGGGTATGTGACAAAAATTCTCAATGTAGCATGTTAGTTCAATCAAAATGTAATTTTATAGATAATAGATAATATCAAGAGAGTATACGGTTAAAAAAGTTTCACCTATTCTAAGTCATGGCAACAAGTCATATCAAGAGTCTCCTACATTAAATAGATAAAGGAGGCATATTTTTTTCGATTATCAAACGACCTTGACTTAGATCCTAAGAGAATAATTAATAACAAGATACTAGCTAGAGGATATGACTAATTAAGGGAGGAACATAATCAAGCATGATCTTACCTATGAATTTTCTTTAGGATTCAAATCATAAATTGTCAAAGGGCTTAGTAAATATATCAACTAGTTTTTATTAGCTTGCAAATATTCTATGCCAAGTTATTTAGATTCTACAAGTCCACGAATGAAATGATGTCTGATTTTAGTGTGTTTTGTGCGAGAGTGCTGAAAAATATTTTCGAGATATTTACATCACGTTGATTATCCCATAACAAGGTTAATTGGTTTTCTTTAATGCTATAATCACATAACATCTATTTAATCGATAACAATTGAGAACAGTTGCTTATAGCAGTAATTTACTCAGATTCAGCAGTAGATAGAGATATAACATTTTGTTTTTACTTATCCAACGTACTAAATAATTACCAACAAAATAACATGCACATGAAGTGATCTTAGGGTCATCGGAGCACCTTCCCCAGTCAACATCAGTATAGCAAATAATGAAACTAGTGGTGTCCTTTGTGTATCATATACCATATTTAAGTGTGTCCTTAATGTATTGTATGATATGTTTAACAAACAATGAATGACAATCTCTGGGGGTGGATTTATATCGTGAACAAACACATACGACATACATAATGTCAAGTTTAGAGGAAGTGAGATATAGTAAACTTCCTATAACACTTCTATAGAGAGTAGGATCAACATTTTTTCCATTTTCATGTTTAGATATCTTAGTTGTAGTACTCATGGGAGCCAGTGAAATCCTAGCATTTTATAAACCAATTTTTTTTATCAATTCATCCATGTACTTAGTTTGAGAAATAAATAACCCATCAGTTAATTGTTTAACTTGCAAACCTAAGAAATATTATAACACCCCCATAAGCAACATTTGAAATTCTCTTTGAATAATTTTGGAAAAGTCGTCAACTTGTGTAAGGGAAGTTGAATCAAAGACAATATCATCAACATATATTTATGCAATCAAAACATCCTTTTTATTTTATGAACAAATAATTCATGGTTATTTCTGCCACACTCAAACCCTTTATTGACTTAAATGGTTGAGATATGTTTATACCAGGCCATAGGGGCTTACTTTAAGCCATAAAAAGTCTTTTTCAATCAAAAAATCTGGTTAGGGTACAAGGGATTAGTAAAGCCTCTCGGTTGTTCTACATATACTTACTCAATCAGAATACCATTCAAAAATGTGGATTTAACATCCATTGGAAAAAGTTTGGATTATAAATTACATGCAATAGATGGACATGAACTGACTTGAGTCTTGTTACTAAAGCAAAACTCTCGTCACTCACAGAGTATCCTTACGCAAACCACCTAACTTATTTTATAAAGAGTACCCCGAATTAATCAGTTTTATTTTTAAAAATACAACATGTACCAATAACCTTTTTATTCTCAGGCGAAGGGACAAGATACCACACATCATGACTCTTGAACTTTGTTAATTTCTTGCATCGCATCAATCCATTAAGGGTCATTAAGGGCATCGTTTTTGTAAGAGGGTAATCCCTTTCTAGCCTGGGAGCATAGTAATACCAGATGAGGCATGATCCCTATAGATATGGTGATAAATAATAAACCAAAAACTCTTTAACAAAGATAAGTGAATAGACAATAGTGTATATAATCAACACTCTAATTGGACTGATAAGTCTCTCGTATATAACTCAAATAATAATAAAGGAAACTTAAAAGCAACTCATTCAAAGGCAGAGGGAATTAAGCACCCTAGATACACCTTGGTAGGCAGCCAACATACCAATAACCTCTTATAGATCTCTGGTTAGCTATTGAAACATTCACAATAAATGATAATGGTGGGTGAGTAAAACTCTTTGGTTTGCAATGACTTCTCTTTGATATATTCTATATCTAGTAATAAATCTCTAGAAAGAACTCTCTCATCTCAGAAGTGGTTGAGACTCATAAATAGCCCCACACCTCTTTTTAAGACGTCTCAATCTTTATTAATTTGAAAGACACGTTTTTTACAATTTAAGTCCCAGACATTAAATGCCCGATGGATTAGCACGCCTTACGTCATAATCATTAAATGCCAGGACATGCCTTTTTCCTATGCACTGTGCGTCAGAGGAATGCCACGACAAAGGTAGCTTACCAAACCATCTGACAGCCCAGTACCATAGTGGTTTACTCAAGTTCATATTGGAGAGTAGGCTGGTGGCTAATGACGCCAGCTGTAAAGTAGATGTGACATTTGGCAGGGGATTTTTTGGCTCAAATCTTAGTATAAGATGGAACTTAAGGTTACTCTACACAAGCTTCCACGATGAAAAGATCTCTCCATCTTTTACCAAGTGTATCTAAGATGTTCAGGACAAGCCCCAATGCTACCTCACTTCTCAATCCTCTAAACCAAAGCCCTCTAAAGTTCTCATGGTGAGGTCATTCTATAGAGAATGTAAGCTCTCCCAAGCCCAGCTAGGTCTGGTCTCTCACAAGTACCATTTGACCTCACACTCAATATTATAAATATCTACAACATTATAATCAATGTATTTAAAAGATACAATTTGACAAAGTAAGAAAGTAAGATAAAAAAGAGCTTTCTCGGCTAGTTTTCATGCTTGGATACATCACTGGGCTTCCTCACTGAGTTACCTCGTTGAGGTGCCTCGCTGTCTTCATGCTTCTTCCTTCTCTTGAGTCTTTTCTATTAATTGGGGAAGCTTTTTCTAATTCATAGATTACCTTCAATCCCCCGACACTTTGCATTCTTTGATTCTATTTGAGAAACAAAGCATGCCAAGTTAGCCATGTTTTGAAGTCGGGATCTTATTCTCGCAGGCTTCCTAAGGTTACTACCTACCTTATCTAGGGTATGATCTTTAGAAACTAAAATTGGTACATCAAGAACTTTAGTTGGCAATGTATCGGTTGCCTTAGGAAAGTCAATTTAAAAAAGATTTTCGAACTCATCCTCAACAATTGATTAAGTACCAGTACTCCGTGTTAGTGTCATTTACAATCACATTTATACATTCCAATCATTTTTAAAGTAACTCCCCATGAAAAGGGTCTTCTAGTTCTTATAGTAAAAGGCTTAAAAGCCAATCTAGTGAGTATATCTCAATTTTGTGGCTCTGATCACATAGTTACCTTTTCTAAAACTCAATCCAAATTTTTGAATCAAGATGGTAATTGCAATCTTACATGAAATAGAACTCCAGATAACTATTATAAAGTCATTCTTAGTAATGATTCCTTTAATTTGATAAGATTGGTTGACTCTGGTCCCTCGCATAATAGATTGAGTCATATTAATTTTGATAACTCATGCAGATTGAGTTCTCAAGAATTGAACATTTTTAACAAAGATAAATGTCAGGTTAAGAGTCCGAACAAACTATTTGAAAAAAGTCCTTTTTATTTAAAGAAATATCATAAAAGATCTGTAAAAAGTTCATAAATATTTAAGAATCTTGGCAATAGAAGTTTTAATTATATTTAAATCTCAATTAATTTCTTAAATAGAAAATATCAAGCAACTGTTGAGAAGCATTCACAAAAGTTTAACACACAAGATTTTTACGTGGTAAAACCCCAAAATCTGGGAAAACGTCCATGGTGACTGTTAACGCAAAAATTCTCCATCTACGAGGACCAATCAGAAAAGGACACATGTCATCCTACGTGGCAATATTCGACACCCGGGGAGAGTTGGTCGGCACCCCAGGAGTGTTAGTCGGCACCCGAGAAGAGTTGGTCGGCACCCGAGGAGTATTAGTCGGCATCCGAGAAGAGTTGGTCGACACCCGAGGAGTATTAGTCGGCACCCGAGGAGAGATGGTCGGCATACCAACCGGGAAGATCAAAGGATAACTGCGCATTTAATGATCCTTAATGTACATTTATACTGTAGATGACAACACATAGCATACCAAGCAATTCAACAATTAGATTCGTTGAATGTAGACATAATGTATAAATGTCTACATACAATGAATCTCTTTATCTCCCATCACTATAAATACATGTATTCCCTTAGCCAAAAGGTGGAGAGATCCAAGAGAACCTAGAAACCCCATACACAAGATACACATCCTTTCTCTCTCTACACCCTATGGTGCTATTGTAAACCCCTGGGAATAAAATAACAGTGGACGTAGGCTTTATTCATAGCCGAACCACTTTACAAATCTTTGTCTCTTATGTGCTTGATTGGATTTCTTTCATTTATTTATCTGTGATCATAAAAATGGGATTCGGTCTAGTTTTTTGCATCAACAGATTGGCGCCGTCTGTGGGAACGTGTTACAAGCATTGTTCTCCATGAAAAGCTAAGTTTTTATTTTCTATATGTATAATCAATTATATATTATACATACATCTTTTGATTCAATCATGATTTTTATGTTTATATACATAAATTAATTGTCCAATTTTTATCTGCAAAATGTTGCATATCATGATTTTTAAATCACAACTGCTAGATTAATTCTTATTTAGATATCTGAAAAATAGTGGATTTCATAAATCATAACTTCTTGCTTGATTCTCAAGTTTCAATTTTATATCATGGAATAAATATTTTAAATGATTAAATATACCAATATATACGACAATGATAAGATTTGATAATTTTCTTTATTGATTTTGAAATAATTTGTGAAAGATCTTTGATGACTATTCAAATTCCCATTATATTTTTGTTCAAATCATGATTCTCATATGTTTATATCCATAAACTTAGAGATCAAATCAATTATATATTGTGCATACATCTTTTAATTCAATCATGATTTTATATTCACAAATTGTTGAATCTAATTTTATAAATCTGCATAAATGTACATTTCATAATCACAAAGTTTGAGAAATTTGTGTAAATATTATATTATTTCTTCTTTAAGGAGATAAAATAATTTATGTATATTCATAAATCTCTTTTATATGAGTATATACAAATTTGATTCATTTGGAAATCTTTTAATTTAGTCATAATTTTTATATGCACTAACTGTGTGATCGATTTCAATTTGGGGATCTGGTGAATTTTAGACTCATAAATATTATACAAACCCTTGCATCTATGGATCCACTTGAAGATTTTCTAAACAAATATGTTAGGATAGGGATAAGCATTAAGAACGATTATGTATTTTCCATTCCGATATTAACATGAATTGAATCGGACCCATTTTCTATCTCTTCAAGAAAACTATGTTCTCTGCACAAATAATCATATTATGTAATTGTGTTGATACGATCAATTTTATCCATATATGAATAATCAATTATATGTTGTACATACATACATACATACATCTTTTGATTCAGTCATGCTTTTTATGATTATAAACATAAATTAGTTGTCCAATTTTTCATTTATGAAATCTGCAAAATATTGCAAATCACGATTTTATTAAATTAGTGGATCGATTTTTATTTTGAAATATGAATAAACGAAAATTTCATAATCACAAGTCCATTAAATATTTTTATGGAGACACATTTATGTACATCATATTTTTATGAGAACACGAGATATTTTGATTGTTATCTCTCATATTATTATCTGGAAATTTAAATTGTCCAATATTGAAGCCGATGCACACTATATATTGGTCGGATGAATAATTATTCTAATCGTAATTTTTATATGATTCAGCCTCAACAGGTGCTCAAACAAAATTATCTGCCCAGTACAATTTTTGGATGCTCATCAACAGCACATAAAGACCTTAAAAGGTCAATACCGAACAAAGACAACGCAGTTAGACTGCACACAGCACAGCAGCAAGACTGCAAACAATAATTCAATTGGCACCATCAGATTCATTTCATATATGCCCCAATCCTGGGCATAGAGCTTCATACTTGACTTAATCGAGTTAAGAGAAGAGATACATGTAGGCCTTTCTAATTAAGAATTCAAACATCTATTCCTCAAACACTCGTACTGAGCTAAAGAACACATGTAGAAATTCCCAAGTTGGAATTCAAACAGATTCTTCAAAAGCCGACAAGAGTCATATGATGGAAGAAATGTAGAAATTCATAATTGAAATGTCAACATATATTCTTCTTAAACACTTGAACTGAGTTAAATAATAGAAGCTAGAAAATGCAAACATGCAAAGATCTCAGGGAGTCATTTCATGGAATATTTCCTCGGCCTTATTTTTCCAGCAAGACCAACATATTTCAAGGCCAAGAAAGTACTCAAAGTTCATATTCCACACTTGGGGGCTTCTATTACAAATTCAGTTGTTCATTCGGTGGCACATTCTCATAACATCATGTAGTCGAGTATCAAATTCAACTCCACAAACTTACACGGAGGCATATTGAAGTTCAGGAGTCAAATTCAGCATCTACAGCACTGAGATCTTTACTACTACTGTCCCGACCAATAATGAAGAAGAAGTTGTATGAAAATTTTTCGAAGTCCACCACTAGCTTGGTACTAATCAGATTGAAGAGTTGGGTTCAAAATCTAGTATGTTACTCGACAAAGTATTCATAAGAGCATAAATCAGAAGAATCAAGCACGTGAAGTTATCATTCAGTTGCTCGGCACAGTCAGCAGTCGGTCGGCTAGCAAACCAATCAACATACTTGAAGATTATAACAAGCTACAAGCTGCATACTATGGCATGGCTGCATCCAAATTCCCAGGGGTGATACATAGCACACGGAGTTCCTCAAAAGAAAGATTAGCAACCATCGATCAACCTGCATCATATGTCGTCCAGGAGATAATGCACTTTATGTTGAACAAATCAAGAAGGTAGATCAAGAATTTCACGAGCACCGAGCAACACTGCAGAATAAATACTCCATCCTTTCAAGTAAACCATCAAGCATGGAGCATTGGGGGCTTCTGTTAACGCAAAAATTCTCCATCTACGAGGACCAATCAGAAAAAGACACATGTCATCCTACGTGGCAATATTCGACACCCGGGGAGAGTTGGTCGGCACCCGAGGAGTGTTATTCGGCACCCGATGAGAGTTGGTCGGCACCCTAGGAGTATTAGTCGGCATCCGAGGAGAGTTGGTCGGCACCCGAGGAGAGTTGGTCGGCATACCAACCGGGAAGATCAAAGGATAACTGCGCATTTAATGATCCTTAATGTACATTTATACTGTAGATGACAACACATAGCATACCAAGCAATTCAACAATTAGATTCGTTGAATGTAGACATAATGTATAAATGTCTACATACAATGAATCTCTTTATCTCCCATCACTATAAATACATGTATTCCCTTAGCCAAAAGGGGGAGAGATCCAAGAGAACCTAGAAATCCCATACACAAGATACACATCCTTTCTCTCTCTACACCCTATGGTGCTATTGTAAACCCCTGGGAATAAAATAACAGTGGACGTAGGCTTTATTCATAGCCGAACCACTTTACAAATCTTTGTCTCTTATGTGCTTGATTGGATTGCTTTCATTTATTTATCTGTGATCATAAAAATGGGATTCGGTCCAGTTTTTTGCATCAACAGTGACCTTTATGCCATAAAACAAAATCTACTATGATGAAGTAAGGTTACTAGTTATAACATGACTCGCAGGATTAAAGTAAAAAAGAAATATACCAATATTCCTAGAGCTACACTCCTTAGGTGCTCTTTTTATGATCCACTCAACAATTTAAAATGCCTTCCTCCTTTAGTGTTTCTTTATGTCAACCCTCTTATAGGTCTCTCTAGTAAACAACATAATTTTCTATTTGTCAAGTGTGTGGAGTGGTGTTAAAGTGTGTGTTTAAGATATGTAAATGAACATGAACAACCCATCATGCTTATACAACCATTCCTACAAATTCCTAAGGATATACTATATGCTCTTGATTCAAAAAACTTCAAATATGAGAATAGTTCAAATATTTCAGTTCTAACTTAGATCTTTTGAAAAATAGAACTAGAATTAATCTATATACAAAAAGATTTCACAAACCGTAAAATCAGTTTAACAAAATTAGATCTAAACATGCAAGAACAATTTATTTTTATATTCACAGTTTTAAAATCAAACGATGTGGAACTAAAATGATTTTAAAGTATTTTCTCGAGATCTAACAAAAAGGAGTGTTTTTACCAAAATATTATATAAGAAAATTTTGTAGAAATAGATTTACTAACATAGAGTGCATAAATGTACCACTTACTGTTAGATCCTTGATTTTTTGAATAAAAATCAAGTCCCTAACTCGAGATGGTCATTCTCTAGAGAAACTAGTTTAAGAGGAATTTTTTAATAACGAATAAGCAGGGAAAATTTCTCAAAAATTCAACTCTCAAGATGAAAACCCTAAAGTTTTGAAATCAGTAAAACAAGTTTTTCACAAGAGTGTATTTTTGGAAAAACGAAGGTGAGAACCTTTTGGATTGTTTTAAAACCCTAATACACACTTCCGATTTAAAAAAAAAAAAAACTCTCTCTTTTTTTCTCTGGGCTTTTTCTCTCTTTCTCTTTCTGAGATCTCCTCTCTCTCTCTCTCTCTCTCTCTCTCTCTCTCTATATATATATATATATATATATATATACACACACACACACTAGGGTATGCCCGTGCCTAAAGGAACGCTCCTAATTGTACTCGGTGCATTTTTGTTAATGACCTATCAATAACGGCACAAATAAGTTTTATATGATTTATATATTTGATTAAATAGTAGACATTTGTGCTTTCTTAATATTTAAAAGTTGATGTTCTGAATAGCAGACATTTTCACATCTTTCGTTTTAGCTTCACCTACATTTGTCAAGAATTTATGAGTATGAGGACTTTAAAATCAAAGAACATATTATCCCTGAATTAAGTACTCGTGAAGGTGTTATTGGCATGATGAGGGTGTTATAGGCATGACAGTGCATTAAAATGTGAAATATGGAGGCTAGGAAATTTGACTTAATGTATGATAGAGTATACATGGCACATAGCTGTCATTTGTTTGATCCCTCTTGAACTTTAAGAAAAAAAGAATTTTACATGTAGAAACATACAGTATAGGTATCAGCTAATGACACCATGAAGTAATTAAGATTTTATCTTCCTTCACTAATTACTATCATGGCATAAGACCAACAATACATTATGATAAGAAATAAGAAAAGGGAAAAAAGCTTTCAATGAAGTAATTACCAAAAGAGCCACCCCTGGATTAACATTTCAATCCAAACACTCATAAATATCTAAATTATTCATGTCCCTATCTCTGTCATTTTTAAGGTCTAATAAATAACATCTAGTAATTCTTGAAAGATCCAATTATTTTCATGATATGCAACTTTAAGGATTCATTGCAAATCTCATTATCACAACTTACATTACCTAAATATCATGGATTTACCTTATAAACTGTATAAAAATGAACTGAATAAGAATGCCAATAACAAAAATCATCCATAACAAAAAAAACTTCTACGATAGGATGAACTAAATAAGAATATCAATAACAAAAAACATCCATCTCAAGACAAGACTGACAGAGCCACCACCAAAAATATAATAGCCCCAACCTTTAAACACACTAAACACAACAAACTCTAATTGTAGACACTGTATAATGTTTCTATCTAAATATATGTCCATATTTCTTCCAAGGAATACAAATTGGTGCAAATAGGAGTTAACGCCCTCAGTTAAGACTTCAACTGCAATAGGTTTTGAAGAAATCTTCACACCTTTCTTTCACATCCTCTACATAACTATTTCAATACAACACCATTCAGCAGTTGCATACACGCTTGACATCAGTTATTCACGGTATCTTTGGGCTTGACTGCAATTATATATGATATCTTGTGGCTTGACAACAATTATACACACTTGACATCAACAGTTATACATGCTTGACAGCAATTATACATGATTTACCTCTGTTATGAAGAAATGGAGTATATGGAGTTTGATACCATCAGATCTGGTATACAAATAAAACAGATAAAGTTAATAGGAAAAAGGAACTAATTGAACAGAGGAATTACACCCAAGTAGAGTTATTGTGTCTATTCTACAAATAACACATTAATCCAATCAATCAAATCTGTAATTGTCGTTAAATCATCTCTAAGATATGCTCTCATAAATGATCAAATGAGTATCATTTGAACAATGACTTTATTGTTAATCTTTAACCTATTATTTACTTTACCAATAATCTTTAACCTATCATTTACATCACACACACTGTTTAATTAATCCCAAATATAACATCCCCAAATACCATAACGGTCATTGATCTACATCAATAAACATAAAATTGTAAAAGGAATGAAGAAATTTTTATGATGTCACTCTGTTAACAAATCAGAAAGGACTATAAAGCAAATCAGATCCAAAATAAAAAAAAATGACTAATTCAAGATGCCACTATGTTAAATTTTAACAGGTCATTGAATTTTGAGCACATGTCATTGAATCAGACCTAAAATCAGGAAGGACTAATTCAATGACATATTGAGCACAGGATATCTTAAAAATTCAATGACCTCTTAAAAATTTGATTTGTTAAGAGAGGTCATATTAAATTATTTAAGATGCCACTCTGTTAATCTTGTCAGCAAAAAATATGAAGTCACACCTCCAAGAAATATGAAGTCACGCCTCTAAGAAAAATTATTCATATAAACAAAGAAAGTATATTGGCGAGGAGTATTTGTATCTAAAACTGGTTGAAGATATAATCTCTAATGGGGCTTCAAAGTATGATAGGACATGGACTGGTATATTGTCAAAATTTGGGTGCCAGAAATGAAAGTTGATCCGTATCATTCCTCCCAAAGTTGCCAACATAGTGGTTGAACCAAAAATAGTATCTTCATTTCTTTTCTATAAGAATGATAACTCAAGAAAGTAGGATAAAGGTGAATCAAAAGTCAAATTCAACTCAATAACATAGATTGATGTATTTATTGACCAACTTCACCAATAAAGCCATTTAAGAAACTTATAAATTCAAAGTAAACAAAGGCACACAGTCCACTTCTGCAAAGAAGTATCAGCAAAAGAGTTTAAATACAAAGTTTCATCAATAAAATGATTGCAAAGGCAGTGTGTGAGATTTTGACATACCAAAGTAGAGTTAAGCATGTGAGATATTTGATCAGGTGATAACATGAAAATCCATAACGGAATATTCAGAATAGAGAGATCAGTATGTTCTCATGCGACCAACTTCACCAATGAAACCATTTAACAAACAGGTAAATAATGCATAAGTGGTTAGTAAACATCCCAAAGAAAGTCTTTCTAGTATTGAATATGTACATATGTATGTACCTACAAACAAATGACATATTAAAATCATCAAAATAAAACATATAATAACATTAAACTTTGGTGGACATTATTACATACCTTATTAACAGTAAAATACATATTTCTTAAGAATGTAATAAGAAATGTAGATGGGCATTGCGGACCTTTCCAATTTTATCGGTAGTCTAGCGGACATGAGTGCATTAGTTTTTGATCCTGTTAGCTGATGAAACTGATGACATCAAATCACTAATGTCACAAAATGCCCAAGCTACTAATATATGAGGTTGAGGATCCTGCAATTACCTATCAAGATATTGAAAATTAATTATAAATCATAGGGTATATATGCATTTATTGTATTTAAAGATGGGAGAACAATAACTAAAAGATTCATTCTATTTGAGGTAAAACTGTGCACTACATCATTTCGACTGGAAAAAAAGGACCAAGAAAAAAGTAGTGACCCTACTCATAGATATATGATAGAACAATAGTTCTTTGAAATTCTTCTGAATAATAAAATTACAACTATGTGTAGATTTCTTTGGCATTCCGTGGATATAAGAGGGTGTGAAGTTAGACTTAAAGCCATCTTTGTCTTTGTTATAGGACATAACTTTTTAGACAAACTGCTAAACATTTGTTTCCTTCCCATTTGAAGAAAAAAACTGATGAAGTTTAAATTATGCATTTCAAACAGTTCTTCAAATATGGATTTACCAATGGCAAACACACAAACCGATATTAAATACAACTAACATGATGTTCTCAACCTTCATTCTACGTACTAGAGATCGTTATAATTTCAGTCATGTTCCTCATAAATGATTGAAATATATTTAAAAAATTCCAATTAAGTGATGAAACTCAATTCCAGCATTAACAGTAAAAGAAATATTTTAAACAAAATAGAGCTGGAACTTACACAAAGTTAGTCCATTATCGGCTATGAACACGTGGAACTTGAAGCGTGAAAATTTAATATTAAGCAGAGTTTCCATACCTGTACATGTCCTTGGTCCAGCATTAAACCTGGGGAACTTTAAACTGGAACTCAAAACAGTCCATGCTTATAAAATTGGAACTCAAAACTACCTCAAACACATTCATCCTTAGTGGAGGAAAAAAGTAAGTAAAACCCCAATATGTGGACAAACTTCTCTAAAATTGACAGAAAGTTATGCTCGATTAAAGAAATTAAGAGAGAAAAACATTCTGGAGTTCAAGGTACCATCGTGCAAGTATTCAACTATCATTTTGAATTCCTAATTCGTTAAATACAAAAAAGAACTCTTGACTTTTGACACAACACTAAAACCAAAAAAAAAAAGTCAAAGCAGGGCACAATTGGGAGGGAAAATTCTTGTCTAGAGAACTGATTTTTGTTAACAGAAAAGTAGGGATCTTTTTATTAACAAAGATGTTAAAGTCTAATGGATAAATAAAGGAAGAAGGTTTAAGATGTAGATGTGATCTTCAATTGAGGTTGAAACTGTAGCAGTAATACCCAAGGTGAGGTAATGAAGCAAAATCTATAGAAAAGAAAAGAAAAAAGGAGAATCATACCTCAAATGATTTCCAAGAGTGATAGGAAACATTTAGAATTGATACAACGAATCAAAACCTTCTCATAAGAATATAATAGAAAAGAAGTAACATGTAGGTTCACTCGGGTGTGCAGATCTGTAAATTGCCCATAGGGAGAAGTAAAAGTAGTAAACTCTATATCACCCCAAATTGACACATACAACCCCTATATAAATGGTATGTAGAAGTTCAATTAATACTGCAAATTGACGCATAAATATATTTATAGAACACGTATATTATCTCCTATGTAATATACGATAAAAATGGTAAGGAAGTCAACATTTGAATAAAAAATTAACTCTCTTATTAAACCAAAATTTTCAAGAAAACAAACAAAATCCTGCACCGTGCCTCCACCTTATTTTGCAAGAGGACCAAAAAATGATAATAGTAAGAATAAGAGAATTAGTTAGCAAATATGAGTACAATACAAAGAGAATCTAGTTAGATCTCTGTTCTAAAGTCACTATAGAGGACAACGTTAATATGGCAGAAAAGTAAAATTAAGCTCATATTAAATAGGTTTTATTCTGAGTAAAATTGTACTGCAAGCTAGATATAGTTTTGAAATAGGGCAGGTGTATTCCACACCCCCCAAATAAAATAGCACCCCAATCTTCCAACGCTTCTATATTTAATTTCCCTGTTTCATTGAAGGTTTAATTAGATCGCAATATAAATAGAATTACCAAACATGAAGATGTATGATATTTGATAGCAGGGCCAACGGAATAGAAAAATTTAAAGTGCCAAATAAATTGTGCTAAAAATTTGTTTCTTTCGCATCAAATATCAATTGAAAAGTTAACAATTATAATCAATCAAGATCAAGGTTCTAAAAAACGCGAGGCGTGACCAAGGCGTGGAGGCCAAGCCTTAAGCCTTAAAAGCCTAGGCGGGCCTTGGCGTAAAAAGGCGTGAAAAGGCGTTTAGGCATTTTTTTAATATATTTTAATATTTTTTTACTATGACAAGGCTATTTAAAATACTAAATTGGTACATACCTTAAAAATATGTCTAAATATTTGTAAATTAAAATACTATTTTTTAAAATACAAAAAAAAAAAACAAAAAAATGCCTCTTTTCACGCCTTACTTCTAAAAAACTCGCGTTTTTTCACGCCTTACCCCCAAAAAACGCGCGTTTTTTCACGCCTTGCCCCAAAAAATGTTGACTATCGTTGACCACGCCTTGATCCACGCCTAGGGCCAAAACTTGGCGTATCTAAAAAGCCTCGCGCCTAGGCGCGTTTTTTAGAACACTGATCAAGATACTTCATTTCCAAATCTGCATAAGAACACAATACTCAATGAACCCATGCAATAAAATAAGAAAGATATAACTTCATGTACTGATCAGTCAATCGTTAGAGAGAATTAAAACCCCATAAATGATCAATACTGCCTAAAAGAGATGTGAATACCCCTCTCGCCAAGTGGGCACCGAGTCTTTTTTTCTATAATCCAAGAATCTCACATGTGTGTCACCAAGGCATATAGTGTTGCAACTAAACACAAATTGTACGACGATTATGCGAATTACAAATGGCTTTCTCTTGTGCACCGAGTCAGCACCACATATAATTACAAATGTACCCAAGTTGGGATCATGCGATGAATTGTACTCAAAGGTATACATTTAAGTACTTGTATACATTATCACATGACTACTCAAAGGATGGAAAAACATAAATGGAAATACATAACAAACTCACTATTAAACTTACACCCCTGAAACAAATTTCATTATCCATACTCGTTATACATTCTAAAAATAAAATTGATTCACTCCATTCAATAATCAAACAAAATACTTTTACATTTTCAATACCAAAGTTTTGTTAAAACAATGCACTTGTGTGAATATATGTTCAATACCAATGTATGCAAGATTTTGCCCATCATGAACTTTCCAATCCATATCAAATTATATCAATAGGGAAGCCAAGGTCGTACTGAGTACCTAATTTAAAAAAAAGACTAAAAATGGGAATATTTGAAACCAATCTAAAAAATGACAGAGATAGGGAAAGGTGAAGATCTTACCACAACATAGGGTGATAATTCAATTCGACGGTCGGTTGGATTTGTATACCATAAAAATAATTTCTAGTTGCCTTTCAAAGTCTAATGTAGTGAACGTGAATAATGTAAGACTTAATATTGTGAAACAACCCAAATAGAGTAAATGTAAAAATATAAAATAGATATTAATTTTTAAATTAATACCTTCGCTCTCTATTTTTCTACAGAAAGAAAAATCCCTAAAATATTTATAGCACCAACAAAATAAATCTTTTTGAAATGTGAACTATTTCCAAGATTTGAAAGTGAATAAAAACTGAAAAAAAGTGAAACAACTTCAGGAAAGATCCCTAATCGAGTATCTACAAATCACCAATCCAAATACCCAAAATGAATGGCACAAAATAAAGCAATGAACAAAGAGGATTCTAAACATACATTAGGGTTTCAAAAATGGTCGATTTCGTTGGTTGTAGTTCACAATCGTAACCTGAAAAGGAAAAAATCGCAACCTGAAAAGAGAAAATAACAATCTCAAACTTTTACGAACGTACGATGTAAATGAAAAGGAGGTTATCGGAGATTTATCTTAGATCGCACCCACGTCCATTATGCACATATGAAGAAAAGTATTGTCATTTTGGTTATTTCATCGAACACTCGGTATGTAATCATATAGTAGAGTGTAATAGATGTAGAAAGTGAATCCAAATAAAGTAAAAGCATCATTAGGCAAATAAAAAAGTAAAAGCATCATTATGCAAATAAAAATACCCTATTAAAGTAAAAGCATCACAAAATTAAAAAAATACACCGCAAATACATCAAAATTTACACCAAGAGCACAACAATATAGTCTTTTGATCATGTGATTGTCCAGATCCAAAATTTTCCAAACACAATTTCTACATCAAAGAATATTAAACATTAATGAATTAAGGGTTGGACCTCTTATTTTGAAACCAAAATCTAAAAAATAAAAGAGGTCGAGATTACCTTAGTAACAATGGGAGGAGATGTTGAAAGAGATACTCAATGTGGTGTAGAGCAAAATATAATGCCGAATATTGTGTAGAAATGATTCAAATGAACCATGCCCAACCAAACATGAACCTACGATTCAATCAACAAAAAAAAAGAAGAGAACCTACGATTTAATCAACAACAAAATGAACCAAATATATGTCGAAAAAAAGCTGTACTCGGTGCTCTGGAAATCGAACCATACTCGGTGTTCAGATTTGTAAAATATGAACAAAAATCGAACAAAAAATGAGCAACAAAAATCAAATCATACCCGGTGGGATTGTTTGCAGCAAGGAGAGACGGATGGTTTTGGGGATTTTTGAGTGAGTGGGTCAGATGGATTGTGAAAGGGTAGAGAGAGAGAGAGTGGGTGGGATTGCGAAAGCCGAAATCTCCTTCTCGAGCCATGTGAGGTCAGATTTCCTTGAGCCATGTGAGATAGAGAAAGGAGAAATGATCTCATCCATGCATTTTTAGTCTTGTTGGCTTAGATCTGAACCGTTAAATGTCTCCAAAACTTATGAATAGTAAAAACACCATTACTCATTATTATTATTATTATTATTATTATTATTATTATATATATATATATATATAATGGCCAAAGTCTTCAAATGAAGAGATAAAAATCCTTTAAATATGGAAGAGGGAAGGTCTGGAACAATTGAGGCAAATGGACGGTTTAAATCATATCTACTATTTTAACCAAGATCTAATAGTTGATAGTGATGCTTAAGGTTTACGCTCAATAGGTCATAACCGATTTTAGGTTGCCTCATCTGATTGGCCTAAAATGTTAAGTGATGGATCGACAAAAGGTTTAAATCTAGCCATAAATTAAACTACATCAACATTAAAAAAACGTGCATCAGATACGTAAAAAAAAACACAAAATCAACCAATGGGAATCAATAAGGTGTCCTAAAGGTGTTAGCATCTCACAAGCTTTAAAACACGTGTAAGTAAGGCTGTTGAGAAGATTTCAAAATCTCAATTTCCTCCCCAAACTTGTTTTAAAAAACTAATTAGGCATTTAAACAATTATTTAGAAATTAATTTTAAGTCCAAATATGTTCAAAATCTTAAAAAAAATTCTTAAAATTATTATAACATAATTAATGGAATGTTTGTGCAAATGTGTCCATGTGCCATTTTATACCTTCTAGATATCAAGTGAGAATGTTCGGATGATGGTGATGTACCCTTGCTTGAACTTTGTAGTTCCTTTTGAATGGGATTTTGGGAACTAAAAATCATTTTGTTTTCATACCCAGACTAGTTCAAAAGCTTATATGATGTAAACTCCTATTAAGTCAACCATATAGGATTTTACAACTAAGAGACACAAAGGCAGAAACTAAGAGACATTAAAATTTATATCACCCCTCCTTATCTCTCTCTCTCTCCATCCTTGTAACACACACACATCGACACCTCTCTCTCTCTCTCTCTCTCTCTCTCTCTCTCATGGCACCATGCATCGTCGCTGTAATCATCAACTTTGGCCTCTTTATCTCAACCGTAGCACTAGATACGATTTTGGAGGAGTTGGTAAAAAAATTATGAATAGATATAATAAACGTGTCATCTTATGTTTATATATATGGACTTTAAGTCTCATACCTTTACAGAAGTCCCATACTTTTATTTGACTTTACTATTTTTAGACGAATTTCCCTTCTTAAATATATAGTTTTTTTATAAATTGGTTAAAGGGAATCAAAATATGTGGAGATGAAAATAGTTTTTTATATGTTAAAAAACTATATTATGTCTTGTGTTCATGGTGTATATAATATTGTTCTTTGAAGAAAGTGGAACTCGGGCACAAATTTGAAGGCTTCCTCAAGACGAAAGTAAGGATCACTTATATATATACATAAATTTATTATATATGTATATATATAAACTCAAAAAACGTTGATAGCATAGGAGAATACCCCATAAACAAATCTTTTACCATATAATAAAATTTTCTCTCTCAACTATAGCACTAGATATGATTTTATAGGATTTAGTGGCACCGAGAATCTCTGAATTAAAGGCAACACGCGAATCTTGTCATCCGGTGTTAGACACCGATGGTGGAATGTGGCAATAGGTAAATTTAGGTACTAAGAAAGAAACTTCAAATTGATAAATTGTCACTCAATGAAAATAGGTGATTAAATTTCATTGCATTTGTATTTTAATTGAAACTTTGTTATTTAATAATTATAAGTTATATTTGAAGTTCATAATTTTTGTTCCATTTTTTCTCTACAAATATTTTGCCAAAAAATGTGAGGATTTAATACCCTTTAATTGGGTTGATTAATTGATAAAGGGTAAGTGATACACATATATAAAAACATCCATATCTTACTACAATATTATGGTCTACCATATGTTTGATAGTATGCATAAATAAGACAAAACATCAAAATTGTTCTCATACAGCAAGTCTAGTCTTCCCTTGCTTTCCTTGTTTATTTATATATTTAAGATTGTAATATTTCACTTCATTGTTTTATATCTTTCTGTTTATTTGTGCAACCAAGTCAAATTTATTATCATAAATGAAGATTTTATTTTTATCAGACTTTGAATATCAATTTATGTACCACAATCATGAAAAACTATTGCATCTAGCTAGGTAGCTGTTCAACATTTATGTAGTTGATGATATTTCACCAACTTTTTTTGTTGTAGTTTCTTTATTGAGTATAACCTAGAAAATCAGTACACAAACAAGATAAGTGTATAATTCTTAAATATTAATAAGTTACTTTTCACTTTCCCGTTTTCCTAATATTGTTCTTGAATTTGTGCGCTTAAGAGATGTGTTAGAGGGGAGTCTAGGATGGGGTGTTATAATACGAACGGAGGCATAACCTCTATTAAAATGGAAAATGTAACTAAACAAAATGTTACCAACAGTGATGAGATGAACTCAGAAAAAATATAGTCAAACTCTTTGTATTAAACTCACAAAACACTCGTGTTTAACGCAATGATAGGCAATAAATGCATACTTTAAGCAACTCAGTTAGAGGGAGAGAAAAGAAAGAACGTTCAGATACACCCTAGGAAGGTATCTCAAACACCAAGGTCCCATAAACATAGGTCACATGTCAATAATGCTTTATTAATGGCAGGTGAATAAATGCTTTAGTTTTGTAATAACTCTCTCTCTCTCTCTCTCTCTCTCTCTCTCTCATAATCTCAAAAAATCATAACAGTATGGAAAAATCAATCCCTCTTAAGGAGCGATTAAGGTGCCTATATAGTAAGTCCTCACTCGAGTATTCTGAGGCTCAAATAAATGTGAAAGGCAGCTCATCATTCCCTTATGTCACTAGCATTTAATGTGGAGACGTGCCAACATGCCTTTATGCCATGCGCATTAAATGCCATTAGACAGCTTTTAGTTGACCAACTATGTGTTAGGTGGTTGTCATAACAGTGGTAATCTACCAAACTGCCTGATAGACCCTAACCACCATGGTTTACTCAAGTTTGGATTGGATAATAGGTAAGTCACGCATGACGTCACTCAAGATAAATATTACTTTTAGTAAAGGACATTTTGGCACTAGACTAAATGGGGGAGGTAACTCATGGTTTCTTTAACTGTGCTCTCCCGGGTTATGCTCCCTCGATGTTTTACTTCATGTATCTAGATTGGTTTATTCAATCCTTAATGTTGCCTTGCTTATCAGTCCTCCAAACTAATACCCTCATAGGCTCCCACTATAAGGTCATTTGAAAGAGCATGAGATGTCTCCCAAGCCCTCACAAACTTGTTCCCTTGCGGATACCAATTGACCTCACTCACATATTTCAATACATTACATAAATTCATAATATATCATCACAAATACATATCTTGAATAGTATAAACTAAAAATATTGAGCTCCCTCAGACCGTTCCTTTAAGAATCTTCATCCTGCTTCTTCTTCCTTTGTTCTAGATAGCTCATGAGCCTACTCACTTGTCTTTGTACCTTAATCTAATTAGCTCTAATTATGAGTTTGCCTTTCAGCTCCCCCCCCCCCCACACACATTTACCCCTTCGTGTAGAAAGTTGTTATGTTGACAAGAAATATCTTTACCAAACATCTCGATCCGATAAACCTTCACTCCACCAAATCTTCTCGTGTACATCGATGCCAAGATAGGGCCCGAGCGAACCTCTAACGAAGGGAATTGGTGAATTTAAATTTTTATAATTTCCAATAAACAATTCCCCGTAAATAAAACAACCACAAAAACTCTTCCTTAATTAAGAAGCTTCTCTCCCTCTTTCCTCCGTGTGTGCCCTCACTAAATATTAGCATCCCATCACTTAACACCCCCTTCGTCGAAGTGACATGCATGAATTTAGGGTGATCTGTATCATCTTTATTATTCGAAGTGTCATAATATGTTTTAAAATTACCACACATGGGAAATCTAAATGACCAACTTGTCTTTTCAAATAGCTATCTCACTTAACACTTAAACATCTATCACTAATTTTTCTCTTTCACCTTTTCATTTTTTCTTCCATTAATGATCAGAGCTCAATTTTTTATAGAGTGAGAAAACTCATTTCCACCCTCTAAACTCTACTTCCTTCACTGTGAGCCTTCATCTTCACTTCATTTCTTCCTTCTTTCTCCTCCATTATGTTGTTTCTTTACCCAACACTTCTTAAACTCTTATGTCTTCCTCTAGTCATTGACCAGAGACTTTCGCCCAAGTTTTCGGTCTTGATGCGACTACTGAGATGGTGACGCATCAGGCACAACTCCAATCCTACCATCATTCTCCCTTTTTTGAGAAAGGAGACCACTTCGAAAGTGAATGAAAGGCCTTCTTTGGCCAACTAAATGCCAAGTATAATGCCCTTACTTTAGGTGACGAAGCTAAAGATAGGGAAGCTTCGGGCTTTTTATCCCCATAAGGGACTTTGCACTTTCCTTTGGACCATGGGGACTTATCTTATACCCACATCGACTTCGAAGGTCTTGGAAATTCATTGGATAGATTTCTTGATTGATTTAACTACATACAATCCACCTACACATGCATCCTCAAGAAAGTAGGTCTTGACCGTGTTTTCAAGTTTCAGGATTTTACCATGTCCAAACATAATGCTATGCTCCAAGTGATTTTTTCTCATTGGAACACAGTGTCTCACCCCTTTATTATTTTTTGGGGTGAATTCACAATCACCCTAGAAGATATTTGTGAACTGATGGGACTTAAGCTAACTAGAGGTTCCACTTACAACGATGAGGTTGCAGATGCTGATGAGACTTCTTCTCGTGTTGCCTTGGACCAGATTTTTTGTGACAGCATTAGGGAGTCAAACAAATACAACTTCACCCATCTCTTCGACTACTACTTTTATGTTCCTCCTAATCTCAGTCTAGTTGAGCAAGCCTAAGGTGACACACCTCAAATCATGTATGGGGAAGGAAAAGTTTCCCCTTAGAGTTAGATACTTATATACTCTATGTGATTTCTTATTTCTTTCTTCTTAGCAAACCTAATGACCAGCCTCAAGGGGACCTAATTAATATCTCTGTGAGGTTTACACATGGAGTTATCCTTCCTATTACTGCCCTCATGCTGGGGTCACTCTATAATTAGTTAAACATGACCTATTTGTACATGGAGCATTTTCTTAGAAGGTATATCGTTGTAAATTTTACAAACATTATCCACTTAGCTGCCTTTTTTACACGAGATTCACAGATGTTTCCCCTTCGGAGGTTCCTCTTACTCCATCTATAATAAAGCCTCACCATTTTCTTCGTTGGAATAAGAAGAAAAGTAAATTATATATCCTCTAATTCATTAATAGATATTCGTTCTTTGTCCCAAAGCCTTATGATGATGAAACAGAAGCTCATACCTAGTACTTCTTTACCCAAGGCCCTCATACCGTTGAAGCATCCATGGAAGAAATGATCTCAGAGGGACCTAGCCTTGTAGTTGTGCTCATCCTAACCCCGTGATATCTCCCCAAATTCATGGATTGGGTAGTCTCTATTGAATCATACAACCCCAACCATTGTGCCTACCAATTTTGGTATAATCAAGGTTCCCCTTCCTCTATTTCCCAAAGTACTAATGCGAAGGAAACCTTTTAACAAACCTGTTCGTTTTACACAATTGCAGTTGCCTCCATACTTTGTGAGGAGTTGAATGGTAAGTTGAACATTCCTAGTAAAAGTAGGAAGAGTGATGTGTCTTACAAGTGGCTTATGAATTTTTTATTGTTGCAACTTTTCGAGTCTAAAGATTGGCTCCACCCCCGAGTGAGCAAGTTCCCTACCAATGAGTTAGGGCTAAAAAATAACTATATGTTGGGGGTTGATTTCCTTCTAAGTTCCATACCTAAGAATCCCTCAAGTGAATTAACCCTTGCCCCTATGAGCGATGTGCCTTCTATGGCAATAAGAAAGTTGTTGTTTCTATGAAGAGACCTGTTGCTACCACTCCCATAGTTGGCTCATCGAGTCAGGGAATTTCTATCCCCACTCCAAAAAAATCTAAATCCACCATGTCCAAACCCTAAAGAGCACCACTGAGCTATCTGGGATTCCTCCGGAGGTTATTCATCCCGTTGACCCCTTATTGGCTAAAAAATATCATGTGGAGGCTCAACGGGTGTTGCAATCATTCAATCATACTCTCTCTAATGTCTTTGTGTTACCCCACTTCCTCATATTTCTTCGTTATAGTCTTCTTATGGATCAAGCTCGTGCACTGTAACCTCCAAGAAGGGGCCTTCTTCTTGTTCCTCATATCAAAGAAAGAAACATTTAGGTACCAAGACCTTGAAGAAGCATGCTATTAGAGAACGTGTAATCATCTGTTTAAGACCAAAGGCCTATCCCCCACCACCTGATTCATTTGAGAGCATAGTACTATATAATAGCCCTTTAGAAGAACAAACAGTCACAGCCTTAACTCAAGTTGTCCCCGTGCCACCTTTTTTCCCAATCCAAGAGGTATTTATTTTAATAATTTTGCATAGATAATTCTCATAATTTGAATCATCTTTTGATACTTAACATTTTTTCTTTGCTCATTAGGGTCCCCATTCCCCTGGGTATTCTCCCTGATCACCCAAAAACACCCCAAATCTAATAGTAGAAGAGCTCGTATGTGAAACAACATCACTACCCCACTCTTTTATAACTGTACTTACTTATTACCGACGTCCCAAATCTGGTTGTGCGAGTGAGGTTACTTGTAGACTTTCTCTGGGGGAAGAAAGCGTTGGTCGTAGGGTGAGTATTGATGGGGCTTACTCGGTACAAGAAGAAGCTCGTTATTCTAATTCTGACTCCCAATCCTTGAGTGTTCTTCCCTTAGATGTGGTTCTTGTTTCTAATCCACCAAAGGTAACTTATTTCATTCAAAGTCTCTAAGTGTACGTTTTCTTCAAGTTACTTTATTGAGAGCTAAATGCTAGACATATTTTTCCTTTCAGGTGGATGTTGTGACAATACTTAGAGCTCTCACTAAATCTTTTCCCCTTTTCACCCCATGAGGCCATTCATGGACTGGATTCCATAAGAGACCTTTGAAAAGGTAAGCAATAATTCTTAGACATACAAATCTTTTTGCTATCTATTTGCCCAAATTTAACACTTAGCTAAATTATTCTTTTTTATGCAGCTCTCGTAGGGTGGCCCCATTGCCTCTAGTCCTGAGGTTCCTTTTCCCTCAGTGGGAGCTAGCCTATCCATTCTTGAGGTGTCTTTGTCCTTTGTGTAAGCTGGCCCTTCTCCCTTTGGTGTGAATGATTCATCGATAGAGCCTCCATCTGAACTGTCTTTTTATACATGTGGAAGATGAAAGCTCCATTCTATCACAAGAAGTAGCTCCTTCTAGTCACGTCATTGAGATTGGTGAAGTTAGCATTCCTCGATCCCCAACTGTTAATGATCCAACTCATGAGGTATATTTCAACCTCTTCTAAGCCCTTTTTTTGCAATATACATGTATAAAGAAAAAATATATCTCACACCTATTTGGTGACTTAGAAAAACATTTTTTAAGAATTTAACTCAAATCTCACACCTACATGGTGACTTTGCACTCAAATCTCAAACCTGCTTGGTGACTTGGCAAAAATACTTGCTAATATTTTAACTCAAGTCTCACACCTACTTGGTGACTTGGCAAAAATACTTGATAAGATTGTAACTCAAATCTCATTGAAGTTAATCGATGTCATTGAAGTTAATCAATACTTGCTATCTCCATAACTTCCTACCTCGGCTGAGTCTATTCAGAACGATTGTGGTTCCACGACCAATGTCCCTACTGACAATGAATCTGTTTATGAAGTTCCTTTGCCCAGCATTCCACCTCCATATTTTTATTTATAGGATCTCTAACAGTCCCCTTTTACCTAAGGTTGCCACCACTTGGTTTTGGAACAACTAATTCGTCACCATAGGAATACTTTTATGATTTAATGCCTTAGGTCAAATCGTGTTATCGTGGGGTATAGACTTCAGGGTGTGTCAACCATTGTGGTTAAGATTGTGAACACTCTTAAAAGTAACCTAGATAGGGCTACAATCAACCATCATTTAAGTAATTCGAGGGAGCTAGATAAGGTTGTTTTAAATTTACTTGGCTCATCAACCATTTGAAGCTCTTGAAAGACCCACTTCTAAAGACTCGATGGGATCTTTATCATAAAAACATGTTTACTTAGCATTTTGAGGAGGTTAGACTAAAGGAGCTTGATCCTTTAACTGAGGGACTGGACCACAAAGTCAAAGTTTCTGAAGAAACTTCATCCAAGGCTTTAAGTGAGTAGGGGACATTGCTAAGGGAATGATCCCAAGTTCAAACTAGACTTCAAGATTTCTTACAGGATCGGTAAGCTTGCATAAGAGATGCCTCTGCATTTCCTAGAGGCTTCTTCACTTATCTAGACTTGTGGTTTCTCATAGGCTAGGACTTTAGTTTATTTTCTTTGTATTTATGGGTGATAATCCTAAATACCATGTATCTTGTTAAAACTTGATATATAACAGGAGTAATATTTTTAGCAATTAATTTCATACATTTTTTACTTGCTTCCCTTCCATATTTACATTACAATACAACTGTGGGATTACTTAAAACATGATGGCTCATTTACAATCTACAACATCTTTTTATATTTTTAATCTAATCTAACAACAAAAAAGAACAACATAAAGTTAAAACTCAAAATAGGCTAGTTAATCCTAAACACATAAACCTTCAACCATTTGTTATTAATCTTAAAAGGGTTTTTTTCTTCTATCTTGGAAATTCATCAGTAGCCCGAGTCTTGTGCCTCCTTGACTATAAATGGACCCTCATAGTTAAAGGCAAACATGGGAAATGTGATCTTTCTAATGTGCCTAATAGCTCCCTTCAGTACTAAATCCTTTCCCTGAAATTTATTGGTCTCACCAAATTGTCATATGCCCTAGAGAGTTTCTTCGTATACATTTGAACGTGTTGCATCGCATTATCTTGGTGTTAGTCCAATGCCTCTAGTTGAACGTGTATGTTCTGTGGGAGCATGCTTCTTAATAAGGCATAACTAGCTGAAGGAGCTTCCAGTTCTATCGATAAAATTACCTCAGCTCCATACGCCAATTAAAAGGATTATATAACCAATTGTCTTTCTTTGGGTCATTCGGTAAGACAATAATACTGCTCGGATTTTGTTATCCCATTCTCTTGGGAAGTCTTTCATCA
The DNA here is from genome assembly GCA_949130495.1 of Sambucus nigra. Classification (NCBI taxonomy): domain Eukaryota; kingdom Viridiplantae; phylum Streptophyta; class Magnoliopsida; order Dipsacales; family Adoxaceae; genus Sambucus; species Sambucus nigra. The sequence continues at coordinate 229,774,727 of OX422219.1, forward strand.
TTTTGTCCAAAATGTTGTCCAAGGTCTTATTTGTTGCTTTAGTTTGTCCATTGCCTTTGGGGTAGGCTATCGTTGAGGTGTGGTGTATGATTGAATATTTTTTTGCGAGAAAGGTCACCTCTTTGTTGATAAATTGGGTTCCATTATTAGACAAATTACCTAGGAAATCCCAAACTGACAAACTATGTATTCGCTAATAAATGTGCCACCATACCCGTTGTTGGTCTCTTCATGATATTGTCTCTGCCCATTTTGTGAACCACTTCATGGCCATAAGTATCAATATTTTCCCCTTAAGGAGGGATTGGTTAACCCTACTAAGTCAAACTCCCAAGTTTGAAATGGATAAAGAGTTGCTAGTGAGTGTCATATTCCCATGTAGTTAGAACACTTCACTCTTTTGAAGGAACTCGGCTAAATCCTACTCCATGGTTGGCCAATAATAGCCCAAGTTCCAAAATTTCTCCTATAACTTAGCTCCCCTGATGTGAGCTATATTATGGGCTTGCTTAAGTACTTCTCCTACTTCCTCCCTTGTGATCCACCTCAAAGGTCTATTGAAGTATCCTCTACAATAGAGCAACTCCTCTTGAACATAATAACATTGGGCCCTTCTTTTGATCCTCGTGGCATCCATATTTCTATAGGAATAACTCCATCCTTTATGAAATCAATGTAAGGTTGCCTCTAATCTTCTTGAGTTTGCACAAAGTTACACTCAATTGCTTGAAAGAATAGTTGACACTTAGCAAGTTCTCTTTGCATCGTTGTTACATCATGTCTCATCGTTGGCTAAAAATATCCCTCTCTCTAGATTCTTCTATATAAAGGGATATACATTTTCTTATAGTGCCCTTCATCTTTCTTATTTAACCTTTTCTCTGCCTCCTCTAGGATGATGCATCTTGTCAACCATCCTACCACGTATCTGAAATACAAGTTTCCTTAGCTAACAAAGTACAGAGCTCACTCTCTGAGCTCCATCTTTCTTTTCCTAGACTTAAGTTTCCCTATAATTCTAGCCCTCCAGTCAAAGTCATCTTTCAGAGCAACATTACTTACACTACCAAGAGAGAAGTGCTCTATTGAATCACAAAAGTTGTTGTCTCGCCATTTATGGCCACTTTTTCCACGATGGTGGCATAGGCTTCAACAGGATTGTTCATCATTATAGGATGACTTCTTACTTTGACATGATGAAATTTTCTGATCAACCTTTGAATAATTATTTTGTAGGGTTTCGATTGAGATGCTTTAACATGTATTCTTCATTCGCCTCTTTAATAACCAAATTTGAATAAGTGAACGGATGCCCCTTTGAAGGGCCTCAAACAGTCCTAGCACCAAAGCTTCATATTTTGACTCGCTGTTAGAGCAAAAGAAATATAACTTGAAAGATAAGAAAATTTCATTTTTTTTCCATTAAAAAGGATGGCCCCTTCTCCCCTTTTTCCTTGGGTCAATGAACCATAAAACTCCATAATCCACTCTTCAAGGTTAGCTTCCAAGAAATTTTCTTGTAAGTCATCACCTAAAATACTCTCATGTGATGGCTCAAATATCCCTGATGGGAAAATTACTAACAAATTTGCATATGTTTGACTCTTGTTTGCACGAGAAACCAGACACTTTAAGTTATACTCTGAGAGTATAACGAACCTCCTTGATGCCCTCCTAATTAAAATGGTTCATATAATTAAAAACTTAATGGGGTTACATCTTGTCACAATGTGAATGGTGAAAGATAGCATGTCGTGTCTAATTTTTTGGGCAATGAACACCAAAGACAAATAATGCCTTGCAATGCTAGTGTACCTTGCTTCTGGACCATGTATGATTTTACTAAAATATTATATGGGTCGTTCTTGTCCATTAATTTCTTGTGCCAATAAATTACTGATTGACCTCGTGGTGGAAGTGAGGTATAGTTGCAACGGCATTCCAACCCTTGGATGGATCATTGTTCGTGGAGAAATGAGAAACTTTTAAGCTTGCCAAAGGATTCCTAGTGAGGTTCCTCCCATTTAAACTTCTTGTTCTTTCATAGAAGGTCCATCAAACGATGAGTAATCTCGCCCAACCCTGGCATAAATCTCCTCAGGTAGGAGACCTTTTCTAGGAAACTCTTTAGCTCCTTTGCTATTCTTAGGCAAGACATGTATAGAATAGTATTTTGCTTGTCCTGGTCCATCTGCAACCCTTGTCGATCCACCACAAATCCTGAGATTTTCTCACTTGTCACACTAAAATCACATTTAAGTGGGTTCATCTTTAACTTGTACTTCCTGCATCTGTGGAAAACCCTCCTGAGTTCAATCGAGTAAGTCTCCTTCTTCAATTTTATGACTAGACCATCCACATAGAGCTCAAAAATCTCATTAAATAAATCGTGTAATATGACCATCATTATGCTTTGATAAGTTGCCCCAGCATTCTTCAACCCAAAAGGCGTAACATTATATATAAAGTTGCCTAATGTAGTTCTAAATGCCATCTCTTCTACATCAGTTGGATCCATCTTGATCTGTTTATAGCCCACATAGTAATCCATGAAGCTATACATCTCATGTCCTGTCGTTGAATCTATTAATCTGTCAATAAAAGGTAGAAGAAGATCATCTTTCGAGCAAGCTCTGTTGAGGTCCCAAAAATCAACATAAATATTTCTTTTCCACTAGCATAATGTTATAGAGAAACATTGAATATTGAATTGTCCTAATAAACCTAGTTGCCAAGAACCGTTGCACCTCATCTTTGATCTTAATATCCAGATTTGTCTTATATGTTCTAGTCGCTTGCTTCACTGGCATGGATGAAGGAATAATGTTCAATTTGTGGTAGCTCACTTCTTGGTCCAGTCTGGCCATCTCAGTGTACTTCCACACAAATACATTTTAATATTCCCGAATGAGCTCAATCGTTACTTACCTCTTTTTAGTGTCTATGTCCTTTGAAATTAATAAAAATGGGCCTTTGACCATCTCTATCTTTAGCTAAGTTAATTTTCTCCAACTCTTGTGCCTATGGTTTCGGTTAATCAGTCACACACCCTGTTTCATCTTCAAATTCCTCTATAAACTCATGAATGTTTTAATTATCAATGAAAATACATTGTCCTTGATTATCCACTATAAAATATTCATATTCTGGATCAGCCTCTTTGTCGACTTCCTCGGTTGCCCGCGCACACCTTCAAATGCGATACACCACTCTTCCATCTTCTAATTGGACCTTTATACATTAGTGGTTGGGCAAAGTAACTACTTGCCTCTTTAGTTCTTTCTCATATTCCTCTAAGCTTGCCTTAAAAAACATGATAAAGACACTCTGTTGCCTGACCTTATGTTCTATCGGGTCAATTCTTGACCTCATTTTATCTCTTACTTATTTAAACAAAGTTGGAGGCTTGTGAATAGTGTTACGCGCCTCTTCAAACCCTTTAGTTTGCATTTTACCCTTTTCCATGTGGTTTCTCATAGATCCCAACCTTTCTCTGATCGAGGGGATTCTAACCCTTCCATGCGGCGTGTGAGGATGCGTGCATCTTTTGCCAGGTTGGTGTAAAATGCAGTGTCTACTAAGTGGTCCTTTTTTTGGGAAAACGTCTTCTTATTTGCTCGAATGACTATCTCCTTTCCTTTCACATTAACTTTGTCACATTGGTGATATGTAAAGGGAATTAGGCCATGGTTTTACATCCACACCCTTCCTATTAAAAGGCGGTATGAAGTGGAACTCTTTATGACATGGAATTTTATGTGCAATGTGAGATTTCCCATCATAATTACAACATTTACATAACCAATGGACTTTAAAGATAGGTTATCATAACCAAAATCACCAATGGCATTGTTATTAGCCTTTCTTAAGAGATATTAGTTGCATAAAAAGAGCTAATAGGCATAATATTTGTGGTGGCACCCCCATCTATCAACGCTCTGGTAAATCTTACTCCGTTCACACTTGTCATGACACACATTGGCCTGGTGTATGGGAAGCTTCTGCTCTATCAATGTCTGAGAAAGTTATCTAGAATATGAACTTCCTTACCAGCCTAGCCATGGGACCCTTCCAGCTCAGCGAGGGAACTGCATTCTTCTTTGCAATGTTCAATATTGTTTGAGTAATTTCAAGTCTGCTCTCCATAGGCATCCCCACTTGGTCAAAAAACCACGTGAACTTGGGGGACTGCGACATAGTGTGGTACTCCAAGTTGGATTCTTCAACATAACCTTCTACATTGTAGACTTCTTCCATATGCCTCGCACTCACTTCATCGTATGCAATCACTATGTTTTCCATACCAATCGTGCAATCTTCTAGGATTGCTTTAAATTCCTCTCTCTCTCCTCTCAGTTACCTCATACATTCTTCATCTTCCTCGTCGTAGGACACCACTAAATTTCCTCCATGGGCTAGTAACGAATTGTTGTTAACGTCTCATTATGCTATTTATAGTGTTCCAGCTAATAAATATTAGTTAACAATCCTTTTTAAGTTAAAGCACAAGTTATTTGGGTCGTAAATACGCCAATGTACATGAGAGTATTTGAAATACCCCGAATTTTTATGACTTTTAATTATGAGGTTAATTAAATGGAATTACTTTTAATTTGGGATTTATTAAATTTATTTGGGATAATTAATTAGAAAATTAATTCAGATTTAAATGCTAGCGAGACGAGAGTTAGTATTTGTTTAATAATATGTTGTTGAATATTACTCAGTGATTATAGTAATATGTAATCATTGAATGTATTAAAAATGTCGTGAGTTGAAAATACGGCAGTTTCGATAATTTAGTTGGGACGCGCGTGTCAGTCGCGTCAGGAACCAATTTAATGAATTTAAAAGTATTTTATTTTTATCTCATCCATATGAGCTTTTTGAGTGCGCCAACGTGTCCGGAAGGGATGAGATTGTCCGAAAACACTAGCCGGGGGTTTAGTTTGGGTCCCGATGCATTTTTAGGCCAAACCGGCAACCCAGAAGGGTATTTTGGTAATTTTAAAAATTACGGAATTAAGACCCACGATTTTTAGTGTTGATTTATTTATTTTTGGTTAGGCTATTAGGGACATTATCAGCCAAAAACAAAGAGGGGAGTTACATGATTTAGAGGAGAGGTTACAAAAAGTCCCCACACTAAAACCACCACCCACCACCACCAATTTGGACGAAATTATGACCGAAAAGAAGAGAGGACCAACCCTTGAACAACAACAACGGATCAGAACATCAGATTTACAGACAAGTGGTTTATCTTTCTGTAGTGCAAAAAATCTCACCCGTCGGAGGGTGTCAATTCATCACGATACAAGTATAAAAATAAATACGAGAGAGACAAAGATTTACGTGGTTTGACCATGAATGGCCTATGTCCACGGGGCTGCTGGTGTGTTCCATTAGATGATCAGAGAGTTTTACATGAGTGTGTTTCTCTAACTTCTAAGCCCCCTTTCACAATGGGGGGTGTCCCCTTTATATAGAGTTAGGGGTTACATTAGGATTACAAATATGGATGGGTAACAAATATGGATGATCCCTATCTTCGTGGAATTTCATTCCCATCAGATACTGCTCCTCGGTCTTCCCGTTTATTAAGGACTTTAGTCGTCCCTGTATTGCTGGCACGTCGCCATCTTCACCGGGGTGCTCCCCACACGTCATGCTATTCCGTAGGCATATATTTTGCCCCCACAATAGCCCCACAGGTCGCAGTTCAGCTGAGTTGATTCTGAGATGAGCTGGGAGCTGGTCCACAATCTCTTTAAGCATATGCAGTTGGTGGTGTGTAGTGGACTGGCATTCTTTGATCTGTCGTTCAACTTTTAAGCCTTCTTTGGTTGATCTTCTCGCCTTCATAGGTTTTTAGATGAATGCTTGGCTTGAGTTGAGAGGCATTCAATCGATATGGGAACCGCAATCAAGAGTGTCGAGCTGCCCACGTACCCTCTTGCGATCAGGTCGGACGTAGTTCATTGTCTATTTTATTGTATGGCCCAATTCGTGAGGCTGACAACAGGCCTGTTCAGAATTTGTTTACTGAGGCTTTATCGATCTTGCATCAAGTTTAGGGCGTCTCCCTATATTTTGGTCTCGTATGGTCTATTTGTTGAGGTCGACCACAGGCCTATGCGTCGAGTCTTGCTCGAGCATGTACCTAGTAGGGGTAAGACCCTGCCTTAGGTTTTTCATATGGTCCAATTGGAGAGGCCGACCAAAATCCTATGCGTCGATCCTTGCTCGAGCATGTACCTATTAGGGGTAAGACCCTGCCTTAGGTTTTTCATATGGTCCATTTGTTGAGGCCGACCAGAAGCCTATGCGTCGAGCCTTGCTCGAGCATGTACCTAGTAGGGGTAAGACCCTACCTTAGGTTTTTCATATGGTCCATTTGTTGAGGCCGACCAGAAGCCTATGTGTCGAGCCTTGCTCGAGCGTGTACCTAGTAGGGGTAATACCCCGCCTTAGGTTTTTCATATGGTCCAATTGGAGAGGCCGACCAGAAGCCTATGCGTCAAGCCTTGCTCGAGCATATACCTAGTAGGGGTAAGACCATGCCTTAGGTTTTTCATATGGTCCAATTGGAGAGGCCGACCAGAAGCCTATGCGTCGAGCCTTGCTCGAGCATGTACCTGGTAGGGTTAAGACCCTGCCTTAGGTTTTTCATATGGTCCAATTGGAGAGGCCGACCAGAAGCCTATGCGTCGAGCCTTGCTCGAGCATGTACCTAGTAGGGGTAAGACCCTGCCTTAGGTTTTTCATATGGTCCAATTGGAGAGGCCGACCAGAAGCCAATGTGTCGAGCCTTCCTCGAGCATATACCTAGTAGGGGTAAGACCCTGCCTTAGGTTTTTCCCACAATTTAATGTAATACCAATTACGTTTGCATTTTTCCATTTTCTAATGCCTCGCATGTAAATATCCGCCTGTTTTACCTTTTAGGTTGTGCCGTCACACTTCCTTAGGCCTAAAAGGCGATGGAAAAAATGCACCTAGTTTGAGGGTCATCCACCCGTTCAGGATTTTAACTGACCAACATAGTTGGCGACCAACCTGAGTTGGCTTTTTGCCTAGGTATCCCCCGTAGGGCTTTCATTATTGCCTGGGCAACTCGTGAGGCCATTTGTGTTTGGAGATAACAAAGGCCTGTAGACGTACTTAATTTAGTGGGAATAAGCAAGAAGGCCGTTGTAACTAAATCAAGTTTGATCATGATCGTCATTTGAAAGACTAATTCTGGTGCTAACCATGTTGGCATCTGTCCTGAATTGACCTCTTCTCTTTTTCTTTGAATGTTGTAGTGAATCTATTCACGTGTCATCGCTGCTATAGAGCCCCCAATCGGGCTTGTGAAGGGAAGGCTGCCTGACTGTCCATCGGGTCATCTGATTTGTATAACCGGGATGATAAGTGTGCCCGATCGCTCCTCGAGGCTTCGTTGCTTTAAAGAGTATCGCGTTGATCATTCGTCAAGCTGGATATATTTAAGGATTATCTTGCTCGTATAGCTTCACGTATTGTATCGTTCCTTGGGGCACACTTGTTCGCTGACCATACATGGTGGTTTCAGGAGGCTGTGGAAGACTCCATATGGCTCGTACACCTAAAGAGATTAATAGGAGTTCAAAGCATCCTTGTGCCGTTGATCTGATATGGTGTTCAAGAAACATTTTTCCTCTGGAGTGGATATCTTAGTGTTGATGACACGTTAATTCATTGCTTGGTGATCGTCGATCACCATGGGTTGTCTGACGATGTCGCTCGATACATTCAGGATGGTCTAGTGTTGTTATCAACATGTCTTGCTCGTTGACTGTGATTTTGTTGGACGTGTGACTTCTTACAAGTTGGATTCATCCTTGTTGATCGTCGCTCTTCATGCTGCTTTATGTGTTATTGGATCTTTGTGGTACAGATCGCTCAACTTTTCATTCGACGAGGTTGAATTAAATAAGAACTGTATTGCCCAACTGTTTATTGGAGCTTGAGACATGATCACACAATGTCAACTATCGATCGAAGTTGAGGGTCCGTTGAGGCAAAATTGTAAAGGACCTAGTAGATGTTGCGAACGATCCATGCCTGAGCATCTGTCGGAGTATTGATGAGATAAATGATGCCTGAATGTCTGTCGAGGCAAAAACTATAGAGGATCTGGTAGATATTGCAGGTGATCCATGCTCGAGCATCCGTCGAGGCAAAGAGGACCGAGCAAATATTACGCCATTGTGACTATTACAGATATCTGGGGTCGAGTGGTTTCTTAGTCCTCTGCCGGTACTTGTGGACTCAGGGGTACAAGAAGAGGCTCCAAGTTGTTCAAGAATAGTGGCGTTGAGTTTCTCGACCCTTTGCCTTAGGATTAGTCAGTAGAAGAAAGATGTGGATAAATGGAAGGGTGAGAGAAAGAGAGAAAAAGAATATTAATGAATGAACAATATATTGAGGAATTGTCCATACGTAAAATCATAATTATTGATACGGGCCTTTTCCACATAAAAAGGGAATCTTGATTTGTGTTCCGACAGTGTGATAGAGAATGGATGCGAGAAAAAACTTTTTTGGCTTTTTTCATAAAACTACAGTCGTAGTATTATACTACTGTATTGTTAGTGAAAACTAACCTTCCAATAAATGCAATGTTGATTATTAATCGACTCTGCCAACCATCTGTTGGGATTGAATACAAGAATTATCCTTACCAACCATTTGTTGGGGATAAATTGCGACATGTGTGGCAAATATCCTCGGGACTAAATATATAGAAATATTTTGCCCAGCATTTGCCGAGATGAGCCTTGAATATGCCTGATCATCCTGCAGGTCAAGAATCATAGAGCCAGATAACCCATTCTGAAATTCAAGAAATATCAACATCCGAGCATCTGTCTGTTATAAATAATATTGCCCAAGCATGTGTTGGGTCCAAAGTGGTGTAAAGTGCTCAACCATCTGTCGGAGCATTAACAAAATAAGTGGTGCCAGACTGGTTTTGCCGGGGCGAAGTTGTACAGGTCCGAGTAGATATAGAGAGCGATCCGCGCTCGAGCATCTATCGGTGTGTTAATAAGATTTTCAAGAGCTTAAGATTATTGCCGAGCATCCGTCGGGACTGAATCTTATACTTGTAGAAGTTAATAAGTTGCTCAACCATTTGTCGAGGTTAATTCAAAAAGAATTTATCATGAAATATGATGTGCATCCGCTCGACCATTTGTCGAGGAAAATATTCATAGTATTGAATGAATGACATGAATTATCCCATAATTTTTGTGATAAAATCTCACGAGGATGGCCGCGCCCGAGCATTCGTCGGGGTTACGCTAAGTATAAGTAAAGATATTACACCGACCATTCATTGGTATAACCAATAATAGCTAGACGACAATATTGAAAATTAAATGACCGGATAAATGACATGAGTGCTCTTCTAAGTGCGCCCCAATATTTATGTGGACAAAATAATTGTAATAAAGTCGAATGAAAGATGCAAAATTTATCAAATATATCCAGATGTATGGTACAGGAGTTAATTTGGAATTTGTGCAAATAGATTTAAGCAAATACTTAAAATACAAGTTCGGTTTCAAAAAATTGTTTTCACAGAAAATTTGTGTAGTGGCAATCAATTGTTTTTCTCATGTGAAGTATAGAGTATAGATAGCCCCCTGCTAACAAATTTATGATGATAAAAATCGTGAGCATAATTTGTGAGCAAATGAAGTATTATGAGATGGAAACGAACAATGTACAAATAAATGTGTGTATCCATCAAGTGGGGTTGTGCTAAATACAAGAATTATTCTGACCAACTATCCACTGGGGATAAAATGCGACATGAGAGGCAAATATCTTCGGGACTAAATATATAGAAATATTTTATCGATTATCTGCCAAGATGAATCTCGAATGCGCCTGACATCCCTTCAGGTTACCGAATCATAGAATCCGAGCTTCAGTCGGAGTAATGATAATTTTGCCCAACCGTTTCTTTGGGTATAAGGTGCTATAGTGTGCTCGACTATCTATCGGAGCATTAATAAAATGAATGATGCTTGAATAGTTCGCTGGGGAAAATTTTTAGAATACCAAGTAGATATAGCGAGCAATTCGTGCTCGAGCATTCGCCAAAACATCGATGAGATTTCCAAGGACTTAAGATTATTGCCGAGCATCCGTCGGGACTAAATCTTGTATCTGTGGAAGTTAGTAAATTCCCCGACCATCTGTTGAGGCTAAATCAAAATAGAAGTTATTATGAAAATGATATGTTCAACAAAGTATATAAGATATGCATCCGCTCGGCCATTTGTCGAGAAAAAAACTCATAGTCGCATATGAATGTAATAAAGATCCAATGATTTTTATCATAAAAATCTTACTGAGATAACTGTGCCCGAGCATCCGTCGGGGCTGAGCTAAATACCAAATAATCTCGCTCTGGTGAGATTAAATTGTTGTAGCTGGATGACAATATTAAAAATTAAAATGTTCAAATAAATGACATGAGTGCTATATCACTGCGCCCCACTTATTTATGTGAGCAAAATAATTTGTAATAAGGTCGCATAAAAAGTGCCAACTAAAATCGTTGTAGTAAAATCACATGGTCCCTTAAAATAATTTTATTTTTAGGGAGAACCGAGCAATGCAAACATTAGTCAAATACATTCCAAGTCTAAGACAAGGATCAGTTGAGAATTTTCGTAAAATTATTTGAAGTCCAAATACAAGTTCGGTTTCAAAAATTTATTTTCACATAAATTTGTTAAGTATAAAGTATGAGGGTAATTCTCAAATTTGTTTGCCACAAAAAGAAAAGTGAAAGGAATTAGATATTGTCTTCTCTGTTCATGGGTTTCACTTTCGAAAACTGCATTTGGCTTGATTTGTGCCCAGGTCGTATGGGATATGCCCAATGTCCCCACCACGCCGACCAACGAAAGCGTTACTGCACAGTGGTCGCCGACCACTATTGGTGGTCCGACGATGCTCGTTGAAGGCCAACCAGCAGGGGGGTTTGTTTATAGTAGATCGGCGATGTTCGTCGAAAACTCGTTGGTGCTCGTCAATGCCCCACAGAGAGCACCCCGGGCGTGCTCGCCGTCGGCCAGTAATTTGGCACAGTGTTCGCCGATCTCGTCGCTTGTGTTGCTCTGTCCGCCGAGCTCATTTCGTTGCTGATGACCTCTGGTCGACCAGCAATTATGATCGCAAATAGGTCGCCGACCACAGGGGCCTGTTCGACCAGAAAGGTTACAAGTCGGAGAATAACCGGAGGTGAGGTAGTTGATGCTAGATGATCTGCTTCGAGCTCGTCGTCGTGGATGCCGACCAGACAGAGGAAAAATGGTGTTTTCGATTTAAATCATCCCCTAAGAGATTTTATTCCGAAGAGGTCGGTGATCGCAGGTCGACCGAAAAATAGCGTTGGGTGCAAATCCCCCATAACTCCTGATGAGGATGGATGGCGCTGACCGTGGAGAAAACCGGAGGGAAATTCTTGTTGCACATGAAATCCGACCAGCAGGGGAGGATGTATGTAAAGTCGGTGATGAGGACTGGATCTCCATGGGTTGGTGACGATGGCTATGATGGGCCAGTTTCTGACGGTTCCTTTTATCTCAAGTGGGCGTGTCCATGTACCCGACTGGAAGATGGCATATCCAAGATGCCCGCCTCAAAAGGGGGTGTTACGTGACCCAGTAATTGAGAAATTTGGTATATGCTTCCAAAAATCTCGGAAGAGAGAGAGAGAGATCATGCCCAGATCGTGATCGTATATGCTTGACCTACAAGAGTCCAAATATTTGGAGACTCTTCTCACATCTTCAGTATTGAGATTCGTCAAAAACAAAGAATGCTTATGCAGATTTTCAAATGAATATACACCCATTAAAGAATTTATGAACATAAATATACGAAAACCAAACATCACTGAAACGATATTTGTACAAAACAAATAATCATATCTGAAACGTATAACTGCTCGTGCAGAGATTAAAAAAGAAAACTTATCTTTGATTATGTGCATAGCGTAGGCATCAATGTCCTTGAACGTAAATCTAAATCTCTTCTAGCAAGAAAGGGAAGGCTTTTTGTTCCGGTTCCCACAGACGGCGCCAATTGTAGATGCAAAAAATCTCACCCGTCGGAGGGTGTCAATTCATCACGATACAAGTATAAAAATAAATACGAGAGAGACAAAGATTTACGTGGTTCGATCATGAATGGCCTACGTCCACGGGGCTGCTGGTGTGTTCCATTAGATGATCAGAGAGTTTTACATGAGAGTGTTTCTCTAACTTCTAAGCCCCCTTTCACAATGGGGGGTGTCCCCTTTATATAGAGTTAGGGGTTACATTAGGGTTACAAATATGGATGGGTAACAAATATGGATGAGACCTATCTTCGTGGAATTTCATTCCCATCAGATAATGCTCCTCGGTCTTCCCGTTTATTAAGGACTTTAGTCGTCCCTGTATTGCTGGCACGTCGCCATCTTCACCGGGGTGCTCCCCGCACGTCATGCTATTCCGTAGGCATATATTTTGCCCCCCCACTTGCAAAGATTCAAAGCATATATTTTATATGTTTTTATAGAATTGAAGATTTCTCATAAATAATGGAAATTGAATGGATTTTAATGGTTTAAATCATAATCTGAGTAGAACTTGCATGTAAGTTTATGTTCTAGATGATAACAACTACGAATTTATGATTGATGGGTAGAGGATTTCGAAATTTGAGGGGATTATGGGATGTTCTTGAAGAAATAGGAAAACTAGGTTGTTATAAGATTTTTGGGTATTTTGATCCAAGAAAGTGATGTTATATGTTGATTTGATGAATCTAAAACGTGGGGAATGAAGTAAACATGTTAGTAGGATGATTAGTATATTCATTTGTGAGTTTTGGACGTTAGAATGAAGATTTAGAGGTGTAAAAAGTTGATAAACCGTAACTGTTAAGAAATTTCTGGGCTGATACCTGCTTGATCGATCGATCGACTCAAGAATGTCGATCGATCAAATCCCTCGATCGATCGATACCCTTTCTTCGATCGATCGACCCCTTCTGGTTTTTGACAATTTTTTCTATTTAAGGTTAAAGATTATTCCAAAGCCGATGTTAGTTATTAGAGTGTTAAATATAATATGGTGGGACTTAGATAAGGTCCTTAGGGTTTTAATTATTATCGGAGAATGGTATAACTTATGGGATTGATTGATATTGCTTATGAGGGTCTACCGAGTGAGGTACAATTAGAGAGCGTTCGAATTGAAACTATAATGGAAATTTATGATGATGTAAGGTTAAGGGCAGGAACGGAGTGACTTTAAGTGCTGGGATAACATAAGAATTTAATAAGAAACCTAGTAACCTTTTGAGATAGGTTTAAGTATCCAAATTGATACGACGAGAGAGTTATCAAACGGAATTTATATTATGTGTAATGTTCGGGGTAAAATTACTACGTACGAGACTAACTAGATGAAATGTGTGAACATCTATATTGATATATGATTACTTAGGTTGCGTGAATGCCTAGTGTATGGATTTTTTATGTGTATGACATACCTACCATACTTGCTATCACGGGAGGTTAGTTTTTATTCTGGAAAAGGACCCTCTTATCCTTGTGTTCCTTCGGGGGGATTTAGACTGGTACCTTAAGGACATAGTATTATGAATGACTTATTTGTGAGTTGATAAGTCAGTTGACCATGGGAGCGTAGGTATGTGCGTGACCTATGGGTATGTGAACTATGTTCGCCTCCAATATGTGTGATTTTTGCTTATTGAAACGGTTCTGGAGAGATTCGAAACTCGTAGTCCCTATGTACGTTATGTATCGGGATTCGATAGCAGAGTATGCGTGCATCGCAGCTTAGCCTAGGGGTGACATATATGTATTTATGTAGTAGAGTGATATACTTATGTACTTATGACTGGTTCATTGTTGCTTAGTAGATGTGAGTGACTAAGATATTTGAATGGGTTAAGTATGAGAATTTAATTAATGCTTGAGATAAGTAATTTAATGAATGTGAACATGGGTTATAAATATGGCTTATTTGGGGGATACGTGTAGGTACTCTATGTTAGAATGCGAAGGCATGAGTGGTATAAACTAGCTAGATAGTGGCATAACTAGGATGGGTTAATGGCATACGTTAGGCGTGCACAGTAGTTGAGAGGTAAGAAACTCATGTGAGAGTACGTAACTAACGTGTTTATAATATGTGATGTTTAATTGTAATTTAAATCGTTTGCTAAACTTTTAAACTGTTTTCACATCGGTCTGTGACCCGTTTTCTTCCAAATCTATTTTTGTTTTGTAAAAACCTTTTAGGTGCCCAGCCACAGGGACGCCAAGCATAGGAGTTCCATTCAGAGGACGTACTGTAGCTGCTGTGGAGGTTACAGGATCTTGGTAGTAGACGATCTCATTTTATCCTTGATTCCTTCAGAGTCAATTGTATCAGTTAGGGCTTGTCGCCTATTCTCATTTAGAGGTTGTAGTTGAAGGCTTTCTTTATTTCGAGTTTTTGGTTTACTATTTATTCAGACTCTTGTATTTGGACATTATTTACTCTGGAATATTTATTATTGGAGTGTTTACTCCAGACTTATTTGATTTCTTCTCGTTGAGCATTTATATGATATTGGTTATGCGATTGATGGTTTATTAAATATATTCTTTTTTAATTATTGGCTTAATAAATAAAATTTGGCATCTCTCTCTTTTTAAATATTAGGTGGCTAGTAATTAATTCAATGTTTTTCGACAGTGATGCTAAGACTGAACCAACTGGATATTCTGTATTAATTTGATAAAGGAGTAGCTACCTGGTATTTAATTAGATGGGGTGTTATAGGTTGTATCAGAGCATCAAGTTCTAGTGTCCTTTAGGATCTGTGCGGATTATTATGCTTTCAGTGTAGCTTTCTTTAATTAGAGCCCTATGTTTAGGGTTGTTGATTTCTTTGGTAAGATTTCATTCTCCTTCTATGATGCATATGATAGTGAATCTTATTCATAATCGGGAGTGTTCGTGCGCCGAACAATGTAGTACGTCAGGCGAAGACAGTTGGGCAAATAGCAGGAGGCAAAAGATCAGTCGAGGTTATTTAATTCATTAAAGAAGGATGACCGAAGTTGAAGTCACCCATATTATGGCACGGAAGTCCAGGACGGTACAGACGGCCAAGGCGTGACTTGTGACTTCCAGCCACAACTATAGTAGAAAGTGGGGTCAAATAAGACTCACCCAACAAGGTTGGAATGCGAAAGAAAGAGTTAGGTGAAACATTAAAGAGAACCAGCAGTGGAAATACTCAAAACGTGGAGATGGTGTGTGCTAGACAAACGAACGTAATATATCCAAAGGCTTAGACATATGTCAGGGTATGGCCCATTAGGAGTGAAAATTTGGGGTAAATTTTCTTGGCTCGTGAGAGAGGAGTTTCAATGGTGAGATGCAATCATCACTTAGAAGTGGAATGTGACGTCGAAAGAAGGAGTACACGTATGGTTTGACCATAAGTTCCTTCATCAGATGTTCAGGGTGAAAGGCGAATATTATTCTGAACTCACACAAGAGGGCCGGACAGAGGGCACTTTGTGAGGAGAAATTGAATTATGTAGCGAATCTTACACGGGGTGAAGTAGGTGAAATGGAAAAGAGGATATTAAAGGGAGAATTTTCATACAAGAAGAATTGTTAGCTCTTATGGGGGATTTCTGCTTGGACGGTCAATGCAGATGGTAATAATGTTGCGTAATGTTAATTTAGAGGTAAACGTTTCCTTGGGAGGGGAGCTACAAGAATCGAGGAATTTATATAGAGTAAGACTGGGGAATTGGTGTTGGAGAATCACCACAAGGGGAAAACCCATGGGGAACCCTTTAAAATGATTCGGTAGCTGAATTATTACCTAGCGATGGTGATTTCAATAAGAGATGTAGAAACTAGTAGCGTGTTCCTTAGGTCCATCAAGCTTAGGTAATAATGGAGGTAGTCATCAAAGCCGAGACTACCAACGTCCGAGAGAAGGACCACCTTAACATGGTCGGTGTGACTGAAGATAAATGGAGTATGTGTAGAGGTATTTTGTGGGGAGTGAAACCCGTGCATTATAAATGTTTTCCGATGCAAGTGTAGGGATAAAGGTATTGTGCCTGGCAAGAGCAACAATTATTGAAATATTCGGTTTGGTACGGACAGGTGTGTTAAGTCCAGGAATCATTTGAGCAGTTAGGCCGATTGTTAGGATAGAAGTATGAGTTATATTCTCAGGTGATGTTGCATGTTGTTTGTGGCATGAACGAGTTGCTACAATTGTTATTATTATTATTTTTGCTTGAGAGTCGAGTTTAGTGAATATCAGCAATTTTATTTAGTATTTATGTGAATATTTTCCCTGATAGTGTGGGGTTACCTTTATTGTCATCCGCGGAGGATGAATGGGTATATTGATAGTGGTATATACTTTATTGAAATTACTCGTTTTAGTGTTGTGTAATACGGGTATGATATTATCCTAATTATGGTTTTATATGTGATTATACCGATAGTGTTATGGTATTTCAAGTTTATTGGGGTTACTACCTTGGGGTAGAAAGTTTCATTTTGGCGAGGCCCCATCTGTGAGAGAGTTGGGCTCGCAATTGTACTTTTGTATATATATATATATATATATATATATATATATATTGTTGTGATTTCAAAAAGGTATAATAGTCTCGGATATTTAATCCCAGCATGTGTAGGAATTTAAATTGATATGATTCGTAACTAATTGGTTTACTAGTCAGCAAAAAGGCTTAGTTGGTTATTATAATTAACGCTCAGGATGTTGTAATAAGTAGAGTGCATAGTTTTATCGCCCTTTAGAGATTTGGGAGTTTATACTCATAGTTGTGTGTCTGGGGACGGGATTTTGAGAGCCCCGATTATATTTGCATGGTGTATATGAAATGTGATTACCTTCAATGTCTAGAGAAAGTGTCTTTCGGAAAGAGTTCCTCGCTTAAGTGAAATTACGAGAGGAGATATAACTTTGTTGTAAAGAGACGGGAATATAGGGGTACATGTTATGGAATGAGGGCTTAACGGATCCTGATGATTGACAATGTTGGGTAGTAGTGTATCGGGGGGGTTTCTTGTTTGGATTTCGCTTTGCGAGACATCGCACGCATGAAACTTAGCGTAAGGTTGGTAGTAGGGAGATGTTTGACCATTCATCCATAAATTGGGTACCTCAATCGTTATGGAAGTAAGTAGTTATAACTGGAAGTAACAATGGATAAATTTACGATGTAAGGCCAGTAGAGCCAGTTGTTAGTGAATTACGATGTAAGTACTGAGAATGTTGGTTTTGTTACGACGGGTTGAAGGATGCATTAAGGTTAAGGAGGATTTAGGATTTAAAGTTCGGGGGTGATTGAGAAAGCCCAAGTGGTATAGCCATGTTGTAAATGCAATGGCAATAAAGGATTTAGAATACTAATGAAGAGCATATGATGTTTAAAACCCGTATGTACGGGCTTATAAAGGGTGTAGACATCTTGGTTTGCTAATGTAGTAATCGCCGAAACAAGGGATGTAGATGGGTGAAATTATTCCTTATAGGATTAAGCATCGTAAGAGAAGGTGTTAATGAGTATATTCATGTGTAGTCAGTGTAGCACGTACGAATTTGGTGAAAAGGCAGTGGAAAGCCATTTAGTAAGGGGATATCTCTTGTGAAGGAAAATATTAAATTTTATGGACAATTTGGAGTATAGTTCCAACCAATCAAATGTTGAGGTTGACTCAAGGGTAAATAGAATGAGGATGTCAATAAGGTATATAGGGTCCAGATGTGCATAATGTGGTGAAAAATGCAAGGGTCGAAACTTTTGGTATACGCCAAGAGAAGAAGAAGATCATTAAGTATCACTTAACAGGAAGAATTATACGTGAAATTCGGTATTGAAAGGGGTGTAGTAAGTAGTGGATCGGTTAGGGTAAGATGATCAACCAGATAATTTTGTATCATGCCGATGATTCCAGGGATAGAAGAGTCAAGTTGGTAAATTTTCTTGAGGGGTTGCCAACTTATAAATAAGTAACGAGTCCGTTCGAATATGTGGTAAAGGTTGTCCAGAAGGAGAGAAATGGTTATATACTTGGGTGATTTACACTATTAGATAGTGAACACGTCGGTACGTGGTTCTACGCAGTATTATTCAGAACTAATAGGAGGTTCCCAAAATCCACCTTCGACGTGGGGTAGCAAGAAGTAGTGGAAATAACGCTTCGTTCTGAGGGTTGTATCACCTATAGCCCGAGGTGTAGGTGCAAGGTGATTGACAACTGGTGGATTGTATGAAAGAAATTTTGGATTCATTGCGACCTTTTCATTTCCAAACCGGGTATGACTAGTAAGTAAGGTATGTTGTAGTAATGGGGAGAAGATTTTACCTAATGGTGGAGTTAGGGGAAAGCACCCGTATCTATCTATAGTGGAAAAGGTGCTTACAAATGTTTTATGTAACACCAACGGCTGACGTGGTTTTCTCCTTGTGTAAAAGTCACAACACCGGGAACAGATATTCAAAGAATGGGCAAGAGTAGTCAGATGTGTTATTGATTTCTTCCAAAATGGGAGTTTGGTGATAAACGCGGGAGTTAATGCGTAGTGAGGTGCGGACTCACAATTATATTGAGATAATGCGGCCAATGATGTATAGGCTATATTTTATTCGAATGTTATTTAGTAAGAGCACAACGAGAAGTGCATCTATTGTAGCGTAATCTAATAAAGTATAAAGACTGTTAAACAAGCTTGTTGTAAAGCGAGGGCTTTAGTGAGTGAGCCTTTCTTTATATTTTGTTTTGAGTACTAGAGAATACCTAATCTTTCCAGGTATGCCTTACTTTTCCGAATTTCGGGACGAAATTCTATTATTAGGGTGGGAGTATGTAATACCCTGAATTTTTATGACTTTTAATTATGAGGTTAATTAAATGGAATTACTTTTAATTTGGGATTTATTAAATTTATTTGGGATAATTAATTAGAAAATTAATTCAGATTTAAATGCTAGCGAGACGAGAGTTAGTATTTGGTTATTAATATGTTGTTGAATATTACTGAGTGATTATGGTAATATGTAATCATTGAATGTATTAAAAATATCGTGAGTTGAAAATACGGCAGTTTCGATAATTTAGTTGGGACGCGCGTATTAGTCGTGTCAGGACCCAATTTAATGGATTTAAAAGTATTTTATTTCTATGGCATCCGCATGAGCTTTTTTAGTGCTCCAACATGTCCAGAAGGGTCGAGATAGTCAGAAAACACTAGCCGGGGGTTTAGTTTGGGTCCCGGGGCATTTTTAGACCAAACCGGCAACCCAGACGGGTATTTTGGTAATTTTAAAAATTAAGGATTTAAGACCCACGATTTTCAGTGTTGATTTATTTATTTTTGGTTAGGCTATTAGGGCCATTATCATCCAAAAACAAAGAGGGGAGTTACGTGGGTTAGAGGAGAGGTTACAAAAAGTCCCCAAATAAAAACCACCACCCACCACCACCAATTTGGATGGAATTATGACCGGAAAGAAGAGAGGACCAACCCTTGAACAACAACAACGAATCAGAACATGAGATTTACAGGCAAGTGGTTTATCTTGCAAAGATTCAAAGTGTATATTTTACATGTTTTTATAGAATTGAAGATTTCTCATAAATAATGGAAATTGAATGGATTTGAATGGTTTAAATCATAATCTGAGTAGAACTTGCATGTAGGTTTATGTTGGAGATGATAACAACTACGAATTTATGATTGATGGGTAGAGGATTTTGAAATTTGAGGGGATTATGGGATGTTCTTGAAGAAATAGGAAAACTAGGTTTTTAAATGATTTTTGGGTATTTTGTTTTAAGAAAGTGATGTTATATGTTGATTTGATGAATCTAAGAAGTGGGGAATGAAGTAAACATGTTAGTAGGATGATTAGTATATTCATTCGTGAGTTTTGGACGTTGAAATGAAGATTTAGAGGTGTAAAAAGTTGATAAACCGTAACTGTTAAGAAATTTCTGGGCTGATACCTGCTTGACCGATCGATCGACTCAAGAATGTCGATCGATCGACTCTTTCGATCGATCAATACCCTTTCTTCGATCGATCTACCCCTTCTGGTTTTTTATAATTGTTTCTCTTTAAGGTTAAAGATTATTCCAAAGCCGATCTTAGTTATTAGAGTGTTAAATATAATATGGTGGGACTTAGATAAGGTCCGTAGGGTGTTAATTATTATCGGAGAATGGTATAACTTATGGGATTGACTGATATTGCTTATGAGGGTCTACCGAGTGAGGTACGATTAGAGAGCGTTCGAATTGAAACTATAATGAAAATTTATGATGATGTAAGGTTAAGGGCAGGAACGGAGTGACTTTAAGTGCTGAGATAACATAAGAATTTAATAAGAAACCTAGTAACCTTTTGAGATAGGTTTAATTATCCAAATTGATACGACGAGGGAGTTATCAAACGAAATTTATATTATGTGTAATGTTCGGGGTAAATTTACTATGTACGAGACTAAC
This sequence comes from Sambucus nigra, assembly GCA_949130495.1. Lineage (NCBI taxonomy): Eukaryota > Viridiplantae > Streptophyta > Magnoliopsida > Dipsacales > Adoxaceae > Sambucus > Sambucus nigra. The sequence continues at coordinate 229,795,348 of OX422219.1, forward strand.
TAGATGAAGTGTGTGAACATCTATATTGATATATGATTACTTAGGTTGTGTGAATGCCTAGTGTATGGATTTCTTATGTGTATGACATACCTACCATACTTGCTATCACGGAAGGTTATTTTTTATTCTGGGAAAGGACCCTCTTATCCTTGTGTGCCTTTGGGGGGATTTAGACTGGTACCTTAAGGACATAGTACTGTGAATGACTTATTTATGAGTTGATAAGTCAGCTGACCATGGGAGCGTAGGTATGTGCGTGACCTATGGGTATGTGAACTATGTTCACCTCTAATATGTGCAATTTTTTCTTATTTAAACGGTTCTGGAGAGATTCAGAACTCCTAGTCCCTATGTACGTGATGTACCGAGATTCGATAGCAGAGTATGCGTGTACCGCAGCTTAGCCTAGGGGTGCCATATATGTATTTATGTACTAGAGTGATATACTTATGTACTTGTGACTGGTTCATTGTTTCTTAGTAGATGTGAATAACTAAGATATTTGAATGGGTTAAGTATGAGAATTTAATTAATGCATGAGATAATTAATTTAATGAATGTGAACATGGGTATAATATATGGCTTATTTGGGGGTTACGTGTAGGTACTCTATGTTAGAATGCGAAGGCAGGAGTGGTACAAACTAGCTAGATTGTGGCATAACTAGGATGGGCTAAAGGCATACATTAGGCGTGCAGAGTAGTTGAGAGGTAAGAAACTCATGTGAGAGTACGCAACTAACGTGTTTATAATATGTGATGTTTAATTGTAATTTAAATCACTTGCTAAACTTTTAAACTGTTTTCACATCGGTCTCTGACCCGTTTTCTTCCAAATCTATTTTTGTTTTGTAAAAACCTTTTAGGTTCCCAGCCACAGGGATGCCAAGCATAGGAGTTCCATTCAGAAGACGTGCTGTAGATGTTGTGGAGGTTATAGGATCTTGGTATTAGACGATCTCATTTTATCCTTGATTCCTTCAGAGTCAATTGTATCAGTTAGAGCATGTCGCCCATTCTCATTTAGAGGTTGTAGTTGGAGACTTTTTTTATTTCGGGTTTTTGGTTTACTATTTATTCAGACTCTTGTATTTGGACATTATTTACTCTGGAATCTTTATTATTGGAGTGTTTACTCCAGACTTATTTGAATTCTTATCGTTGAGCATTTATATGAGATTGGTTATGCGATTGATGGTTTATTAAATATATTCTTGTTTAATTGTTAATAAAATTTGACATCTCTCTCTTTTTAAATATTAGGTGGCTAGTAATTAATTAAATGTTTTTCGACAGTGATGCTAAGACTTAACCAACTAGATATTATGTATTAATTTGATAAAGGAGTAGCTACCCGATATTTAATTAGACGGGGTGTTACAGTATTTAGGACCATCTTGAACATCTTAAGGAGAATCTTTGGGCGGGTAGACTTCCCCTCCATGCAATATGCCATTATAGTATCTAATAGCTTCCTTAACTGTGAAAGGTAGTGGTGGGGTATCTTCATTATTTTTCCCAAACTTCCTCTTATTATCCTTCATTTGTCCCCTTCCAGCATTCATTACCCCATCTGTATAACCAACCCATGGGGCCTAGCCTCTCCCTTCTCTAGTTTGAGGTCTAAACATTATAGGGGGCTATAGGACTGGGGAGAACGACGAATGAGATGTTTCGTATTGATTTTAAGAGGACTGCAAAGGTGCCTTCACGCATCTCATTTATCAAATGATAAATATATTCAGGGAGCAATCCCTCCACATAAAGTTAAAGTAGATTGGACTCCTTGGCTTCTTCTCTTACATCGAGATACCATTCCCTGAATCTCTTTATATACGCCACCATCTCTTCCTTCGACAATTTCTTCTCCCATGTAAGATGGGTAAGAATGAACTCATCTTCAGCCAAAAAGAACTTTTGGATGAAGAGGACATGCATTTCCTCCAAGTGGCCACACTTTTAGGAGCCAAGTGCTAGTACCACATGTAAGCTTTATCTTTGAGGGATTTAGAAAAATCCCTCAAACGTAGCTTTTTATTGTTACAATGAGCGATTAAGTTCTCCATAAATCTCTTTATATATTCTTTTGAATTTCCACCTTTATCGATGTATTTTTCAAATATAGAGGGAACATAATCCATAGGATATGGCTATGTCTCATCGTTACTCCTCTGAATAAGGGGTAAGAAATTTATCATCTATTAAAGTTGTCTCGTTGTCCATATGTAAAGAATCTCCCATCATCTTTAATATATACTTCTTTATCTCCTCAACTGTCAAAGAAGGTGAGGGCCATGCCTATGCTACTATAGCACTTGGCTGAGCAACCATGGGAATAACATCAAATACATTGGATGTTCCCACGATGGGTACAATGGTCGAAATGACTACCAGGGGAACTCCTCCCGAAGGAACTACCACTACACCAAAAGGCTAAATTGTCACCTTTGAATGGTCAACCTTATCACGGTCATTGACCATAAGAAAAAACCACGCGTTTTTTTCACGGTCAATAACCGTGACAACTCATGATCAAAGACCTTGAAAAGTCCATGACAACTCTTTTAACTAAAAACCCTAGTCCCCTCGTTTTTCCCATCGTTTTCCTTTCCCACCATTTTTCTCTCTACTGTGCGACGGTTCTCTGTCTCTCTCTACGTTTTAGGTCATTTCCCCCCTTCTCTCTCTCTATCTATATATCTATATATCTCCTCTCATATATATATATATATATATATATATATATATATATATATATATATATATATATATATATATATATATATATGTATATATATGTGTGTGTGTGTGTGTGTGTGTGTGTGTGTGTGTGTGTGTGTGTGTGGTAGGACAATGTGTGTGTTTGTGTGTAGGTGGGTATGTGTGTGTGTGCCTGGGTCTGTGTGGGGGGGAGTGTGTGTAGGTGTGGGGGGCATGGGGGTGCCGAGGGGGGGGGGGGTGGAGGGGTATTGGGGGGGTGGGGGGGGGGGTATTGATGAGAGTCAAAATTAGGGGTTTGATTTGGGAGTGAAGAAAGTTATGGTTTGGGGTAATGTTGGGGTCATGTAAAATTAGTGTGTGTGATAGAATGGCGTTGTAGAAAGTGTGTGAATTCTTTCATGGATTGATCGTAACCAGTAAATAGACAATTCGATGTGCCCCGGCCTTATAACATTAATTGAATTGTTATTGATATTAAATTTTAATTGAACTGAATTCAATTGAATTGAAATTGAAATTCAATTTCAATGAATTGAATTGGTATAAATTGGTAGAAAATGAAATTGAATTTGAATTGGTATTGATATTGGTGTAAATTGGAATAAATTGGTATAAATTGAATTTGAATTTGAATTGGTATTGATATTGGTATAAATTGAAATTGAATTTAAATTGGTATTAATATTTGTATAAATTGGTATAAGTTTTAGTTCTTATGCGTACATTAAATTAAATGAAACATACTTTAAATTACATAATTAAATGAAATCTCTCGAATTGTGATAAGACATAATTAAATGAAACATAATTTAAATTACATATATTGCCCATAGATACTAGCCTTATAGTTCTTATGCGTATGCATTCAATATCCCTTAGGCCCGTTCGAGAGTCATTACCCCTGTAATGAGATCTCTAGAATTGTCCCATTTGGACAGCTTGGGACTGCATAGTTTCTGTATAATAATATTCTTAGTGCCTTAAACTTGTTACTTTTGTGGGAAGTTTTGTAGTGTTATCTTAATGTTCTTTGGGTATATACTAGATGATGCAATGTTAAATGTTATTTCAAGTGATAATTTGAAATAACACTCACACTTGCGAATCTATGTCATGTACTATGAGAACTATGGGGATATGCTGCCAACTTTTTCTCAAATTAGAACTATGTGCATGAGCTATTAAGTATATTATAGAAATATGCGGTCTTGAATAGGATTGGACCTCTCACCCTTCAGAGGATATGGAGGAAATAGGAATTAAATTGAATTTTAATTTCAATTTCAATTTCAAATTGAATATGAATGTTAATTTGAATGCACAAATAAATTTACATTAAGTCAACTTCTTATATAACACTTTCGTATAGGGGTGCATGCCTGCATGTATTCTCATTCTCATACTTTATTCTCATTCAATATGTGATTGTTTATACTAATAGGAACTAAATGTTCACACTTTTGTTTAAACTAATCCACAAATATATGCTTCTTACCCATAATAGGTGATTGTTTGTAGTAGCTGTGATGGTATAACCTAAATATAAAGACTGAATGGGTGAGACAAATAGACTATGGGATGTATTTCACAAAGGTGCTAATGAATTTGTGAAATACACAAAGAGATATCATAATGATGAAGAGTTTTTGTGTCCGTGTGCTAAGTGTAAGAATGTTAAAGTGTTTGAGTGGAAAATAGTTCAATTACAGTTGTAAAAATGGGGAATACAAGATAGTTATCGAATTTGGGTTTTTTTATGGGGAACCGATAGTTCCTTTTGTCCCCGAGCAACCTTCACAACAACCTTAAACAAGTAGGATAAATGTCCAAGGGGAGAATGACAATATAGATTGTAATATGTTAGAGGATTTAGTTTATGACCCATATGGAGTTCATGAAGTGGAAGAGCATGAGGTCACTGACAATGTACAAGGTCCAGGTACTCATGAAGATATCAGGATAAACCTTGACGATGACTACCAAAGTTTAAAATTTAAGGTGACCTAGCCATTATACTCTGGTTATGAGAAAGACCAAACAACTTTACATGTCATGGTTGGGTGAAGGGCTTATTATCCAAGAAGAATATGCTTCCAAATAGCTATCCTGCTATGCATAGTTTGAAGACCCAACATAGTTTGTCTGGAAATAGCGTGACAAAAATTTTCAATTGGGTAAAGGGCTTATTATCAAAGCAGAATATGCTTCCAAATAACTATCCTACAATGAAAAATAGTTTGAAAGGATTGGGAATGAAGTATAAATCAATTCATGCTTGTGTGTATGACTGCATACAATACCGAAAGGAGTATGAAAATCTCGATCGGTGTTCGGTAACGATGAACCTAGATATTTCCAATCTACTGGCAAGGAAGGCAGAAGAACAAAAGTGACTCAAAAAGTGTTGAAATATTTTTCCGCTAAGCGTAGATTAAAGCAATTTTTCACAGTATCATTGATAGCGGAGGTAATGACTTGACATGATAGGGAAGAAGCAGGGGATAATCTTGTGCATCACCCTATTGATTCTATAGCTTAGAAGAGGTTGAGTTTTGAGTATCCCTATTTTTCTCGAGAACGACATAACATTCGTTTGGCAATATTAATATATCGTTTCAATCCATATGGAAATCTAAGCGCCAATTAGAGTGTATGGCCAGTGATCCTAGCCCCACTCAACCTCCCTCCTTTACAGTGTATGAGACCTGAATTTTTAATGTTTTCTTTGTTGATACTTGGGCCAAAGGAACCAAGTGAAGACATTGATGGTTGCCTAGCTCCTTTGGTAGAAGAATTAAATAAGTTGTGGAAAAAGGGTGTGTAAGCATTTGACTCTTTTAAAAAAGAAGAGTTTACACTGAAAGCTATGTTAATGTGGGCAATTCATGATTTTCCAACTTATGGGACATTATTCGATTGTGTAGTGCATGGTTATTTGGGGTGTCCAATTTTTGGAGAGGAGACTAAATATCTTCGTCTCTCTTCTAGCTAAAAAAATGTATACCATTGACATTGGAGGTTTTATCCCCCCCTCATAGTTTTAGATTTGAGAAAGGTTCCAATTTTTTTACCGGGGGGGGGGGGGGGGGGGGCGTGAACATAGGCTACCGTCGAGAAAAAATTCAGGCTCCGAAATTGAAAGTAAATCTTATGATTGTGTCCCTAATATTCCATGTAAGAATCCTAAATTTTAAGAATGTCAAGCATAAGAAGACCCCAATTGGGAATGAAACTGAGACAGGAAAGGCATAGTCTAAGGGGTCAATTTTATTTGACTTGCCTTATTGGAATAAAAATCCGGTGTGCCATGTATTTGATGTGATGCATGCAGAGAAGAACATCGCTAAACATATTGTGGGAACATGCCTTGGGGGGAATCATTCAAAGGATGGGGAAAATGCACAAAAATACCTTAAAGCGTTGAAACTTAAGCCACAACTATGGTTGAAAGAAGATAGTAGGAGAAGGACAATAATTCCCCCTGGTGCGTTTACTTTGACAAGTTGTGAAAGGAGGTGCTTTTAGACACAATATATAATTTTAAGGTTCCATCTAATTTTTCATCCAATTCGAAAAGAATTGTGAATTATGCTACCATGATTTACATAAGTGTAAGTACCACGACTGGCATGTGATAATGCCATTGGTTCCTCTATTGTTTAAGCACCATTTCTCCAAGTACAAGGATTTGCGGAGGGCTATTATGCAAATTAGTATCTACTTCTTACTTTTATGTGAGAAGGTAGTCAATCGAGATCACAGAGTGGCCGCAAAATTGGCGATGAACGAAGCGATTTGGGTGTTGGAGAAGTAATTTCCCCCATCTTTCTTTGACATAAGTGTTTCCTTGTTGGTACACCTATGCAACGAGGCACTTCTTTACGACACAGTTAGATATTGGTGGATGTATCTGTTTGAAAGATTAATGAAAGTTTTAAAAGATTACGTCAAGAATACACGATACATTGAAGGATCAATTGCAGAGATATACATCACTATGGAGTCATCAATCTACAATTGGAAATATATGCCTTCCTAGACCAGTGTGGATAATATTGATGAGTTCGTCGATAAGGGTGTTCATGTGATGGGCAAATGAGTGAAATTAATGAGTTTGTAACATGAATAAGTAGCTCGTTATCTATTTGACACACATGAAGATGTCAAAGAATGGAAAAGTAAGTTTAAATTATTTTAACTTTTACATTGTTTTAATTTTTATACATGATTAATTTTGTAATACGTTTGTCATGATCTATGTATAAAATATGAAGCCTATGAGAACAATAAAAGACGAAAAACAATGGCATAATCAAATAGTGAATTTAGTTTGTGGTTGTCACACGAGGTAATTATAATGAAAGTGGTTGTTATTAAATATCACATTACAAGAAAGCTTTACAACTAACTTAATTAATTTATTTATATTCCCATCTCTTAAAGACGGGTGATGCGACATCAAGGATTTTTCGTCTATCCACTAGACTCGTGTTCATGGCACAAGAGTATAAAAAGTATCGATTGAACGATTACGTATTCGGTGCAAGGGTGTACGAGAAAAATATAAATTTACAAATCTCGGGCATTTCATATAAGGTTCTTACTTTCTTTAGAGCGAGGGCAAAAGATAAAAACCTCATTGAAACTGAAATGACTTACTATGGTACAAATTAAAATATATTTGAATTGGACTACGTAAGCTTCAAAGAGGTTGTATTTTGCTGTGATTGGGTAAGAGTTCAGGATAAAAAATGCTTGTAAAGTTTATCCTAACATCAATTTTTTCATAGTTGACTTATCCAAGTTAACGAGCAGCGAACACATGAGCGATGAGCCATTTGTTTATGCTTTTCAGAAGGTTAAGAAAGTATTTTACTCGGAGTATATCAATAACGAGCCGTGGTCAATCATCCTACATGCGCCAAAGCGTCTTAACAGTAGTGTGGATGACTTGGTTGCTCCTACCGAATATCAATCCAGTTTTTTCGATACCCCAAATTTAAAATAATTTTTAGATTTATAATAAGTATTCCAATTATTTGTAATGACCAGTGGTTGTATTATTCTAGTGCTTTATTAATATCAGACATTAATTTAATCTTTTTATTTATTTGTACTTGATCATTTTAATGCGTGTTATAACCATTGTGTGTATTCTTCTAATGCTTTATTATTATCAGATTTGAATCAAAATTGGTTTTATTAAATGTATTGGACGTTATTTAGGATTTTAATCAATTTAAGCATTAATTCGAAGTCCATGACCCGGGAGTATGTGTTTGGGGTGGGGGTGGGGGGAGTGTTCGTGTGTGTAAACTGAATTTGATATTGGGTAATGATATAAATTGGTATTAGTATTAGTATAAATTGAAACTGATATAAATTGGTACTGATATTGGTATAAATTGAAATTGATATCATATGTATTGTTATTATCGTATTTGAGCATTAATTCAAAGTTCATACACATGGTTTTACTAATAATAACAATTTTTGCAGAAAATGTCTTCATCCCAACTCAGTAACAAAGGCAATGAGGGCTCTTCGTCCAGTAGGCCCCCAAAATGGGATAAATTGGCGTCCGTCATTGAGAATAAGACGGTATTATTGACTAGATCACAAGAGTTGCTGAAGGCAATCATTGACCCGAGGTACACTGATTGGAGGGTCGTGCCTATGAGCTCAAGATTAGCATCTGGGGGGGGAACTACATGTAGTGTATTTATATTTATATTTATAAGAAACTAACACTTACTTTCTTTTTGGTTTGTATTTGTTTGACATGAACAATTCGGCCTGCCCCCACATGTCCGCGACTCCACGTTGGAATAGTTGAGGGATCAATATAATATTTGGAAGAAGAATATGTGGGCACGATACTTTGAGAAGACGAAGGAGTCCATTCTTAGAGTACGTTATACCGTCCCCTCGAAGGAGCTAATCTCATAGAGTGGTAAAAGTTTGTCGACAATGAGATCGATGAGGGACAATTAGCATCTCACTAATCGGGGAGGGAAAACCGAACGAAATTTTTTGACGTGCACTACTCTGGGAGGACATCTTACGCCGAAGTGCAGCATAAAATGGTAAGTTTTTATTTTTCTTTAATTTTAGTTTTATGAAGTTTTTATTTTTCTTTAATTTTAGTTTTATGTTATTCTAATTTATAATTAATTTGCATTACTTACTAATTCTGCATTATTTTATTTTAGGAGACGGGGAGTGGCCCTGGGAGTAGGCCACATAGTCTCGATGCCTATGTGGTAATTCGGACGAAGAAGGGTAAGGACAAAGAGGTGGCCCCGAGCGTCGCAGCCATAATTATAAGTTATAAATGTTTAATTTTTTTATTTACGTTTTAATTTTTTATTTACTTAATTAACTAATCGTGTACTTTTTGTCATTTCAGTCAAAGCCTAAGGAAGTGCATGAGTCGTAGTCTGATGTAGACAAAGCATCTTAGGTGGGGACGTCGAGGATCATCGAAATGGAGACGAGCAACACCGGGTTGGCACTTAAGGTGGACACCCTTGACAATAAGCTATCAAGGTTAGAGGCAACGGTCCTAGATATGTATGCCTTCATAAAGCATTAGTTGGGGAAGGGGAAGGAGAAGGGGAAGGGGAAGGGGAAGGAGAAGGAGAATGATGTAGACGTAGACGAGGACGTCACTGCTTCATCGCCGATATGAACAGACTCGTCGCCATATAATCCATTTCCCATCTTAACTCCCGTCGAGCGACCTATGTCAACAATCGATTGGCAGAGCGTGTTTCTACTCGACTTATATTATGGGGAGAGGATAGTGAGGGGGTTGAGGGACACATACTTCCGCTCAGGTATGCTGGTTCATGGACCTCCCCTCCAAGAAATTGAGGCAAGGGTGCTTGCCACACATGTGGTGATCGTAAATGAGAACTCACCTATGTGGTTGCGCGAATAAAGAGACATTCAGTGAATTGATGGGGTTGTCAATGGATATATCGTATGTCCTTCCCTCCTCCTCCAACATGCTCAAGACCCTGTGCCATGACATTATTTCCATCTTTTTTATTTGAATATTGGATATTTGTATTTCTATTTTATTTGTTGGTTTGGATTTGGATATTTGTATTTCTAATTTATTTGGATATGGATTATATATGCCATGATTTGGTACATTATTTCTATTTTATTTGGATATATGTTTTTTGGATAAGTATAATTTTTCTATAACATGTATAAATATACTATTGGGCAATGGCAGTGGCCATACCGCCCTACAATTTTTTTTTAAATTCTGTTCAGAATTATCACGGTAAAAAACCGTGATAATTTTTTTAGGTTTTATCACGGGTTTGTCACAGTATTTGATCGTGAAAAAACTTGTCAAGGTCAAAGATCGTGACAAGTCTAATAAAATTGTCACAGTCTTTGACCCTAAAAAGTTCATGACAAAGGTTGTTGTCACCCTCAAACTTATCATGATCAAAGACCTTGACAAGTTTGACATGTCACGATTTTAAACCTTGATAAATCAATAGTTTTGGTGTAGTGTACAAGGGCTAATTTCACTATAGAAGTAATGAAGATATTGGGGTCCATGGCTACCTAAAAAGTTTTCGTGGTTCTAGGCTTCTGTAGAGATTCCACGAACTTCCCTATTAGATGGGCCATCTGAGCTAGCCCCATCATAGTGCTCATGGAGGCATACGTCATCATTGGAACTCTCGTGGCTATTTGCACTTGGGGAACCCCCATCCGAGGAACCCCCTCTCTAGAGCCTCATGTTCCCTCGCGTATTTCTCCTCCCTTCGTTGGTTTTCGTCAAAGTTGAGAACATGGTTAACATTATATTTAGTCATTATTTCTAAAAGAATACCTCCCCAGGAATAGTCGCCAAATGTAAGAGGGGATTCCTCCTGAGGCTGGGGTTTTATAATATGAACGGAGGTGTAACCTCTATTAAAATGACAAATGTTACTAAATAAAATATTACCTATAATCAAGGTTCTAAAAAATGCGGGGCGTGATCGAGGCGTGGAGGTCAAGCCTTAATCCTTAGAAGCCTAAGCGGGCCTTAGGTGTAAAAAGGCGTGAAAAGGCGTTTAGGCTTTTTTAATATATTTTAATATTTTTTAACCATAACAAGGCTATTAAAATAATAAAATTGTACATATCATAAAAATATGTTTGAATATATGTAAATTAAAACACAATTTGATTATTTTGGATGAGATAATGGTCCGGTTAGTAAAATAATTCTTTTAAAAGGTGATATCATTTCACTAAAGCATTGTTATTTTTAGAAAAAAGTGCGCCTTAAGGGTTTTACCAAGAATAAGTCATAAAAAAACTTAAGGTGGGGCGTTTCTCCCAAGTCTTAAGCCTATAATGATGAGATGAACCCAGATAACATATGGTCAAACTGTTTATATTGAACTCATAAAAGTAGTCATGTATAACTCAATAATAGGCAATAAATGAACCCTTGAAGCAACTCAGTTAGAGGAAGAGAAAAGCAAGAACTCTCAGATACACCCTAAGCAGACAGCTCAAACACTAAGGCCGCATAGGTGACATGTCAATAAATGCTTAGTTCTTAGTAGAAAAAGCTTTGACAAAGTGTATTAATGGTGGGTGAATAAATGCTATAGTTTTGTAATGGCTCTTTCTCTCTCTCTCTCTCTCTCTCTCTCTCTCTCTCTTAATCTCAGAAAATCACAATGGTAATGAAAACTCAATCCCTCTCAGGGAGTAGTTAAGGTGCTTATATAGTCAGTCCTCACTTGAGTATTATGAGGCTCAAATAAATGTGAAAGACAGCTCCTCGTACCTTTATATCACTGGAATTTAATGTGTAGATGTGTCAGCATGACCCTACGCTATGGGCATTAAATTCCAAAAGATAACTTTTTGGTAACCAACTATGTGTCAGACGACTGTCACAAGAGTGGAAATCCACCAAACTGCCTGACAGGACCCAAAACACCACGGTTTACTCAAGTTTAGATTGTACAATAGGTAATTCACACGTGTTGTCACTCAAGACAGGTGTCACTTTTGGTAAAGGACTGTTTGGCACTAGGCCCAATGTGGGTGGGAACTCATGGTTTCTCCGATTGCGCTCTCACAGGTTATGCTCTCTCGGTGTTTTACCTGTGTATCTAGAGTTGTTAAGTTAAGCCTTAACGTTTCTTTGCTTCTCAATCCTCCAAACCAGTTCCCTCGCAGGTTCCCACAGTGAGGTCATTCGATAGAGCATGAGAGCTCTCTCAAGCCCTGCCAGACTTGGTCCCTCATGGATACCGATTGACCTCACTCACATATTAAAATACATTTCATAAAGTCACCATATATCTTTATGAATACATAGCTTGAATAAGTATAAATGAAAAATAGAGAGTTCCCTCAGACCGCTCATTTGAGAAGCTTCCAAGATGCATTCTTCTTCCTTTGTTCGAGCTTATGTTGAAGGTTGGCTTATCTCAATGAAAATGATATGGTTTTAGGTGTGCTGATTAGAAAAGTTCTTTCATTAGTGGTTCACATTATTTTATATGGCTTGGGAATTTTCTTACTAGATTTGAAACTATATTCGATTTGTTGCTAATAAATCTAAAGAAGTAAGAATAAAAGATTAAAAAACAAGGGTCTTAGTGTTCGTTTTATGATTTTTTAAGGATAACAAATAGCATTTAACTGTGTAAATTCTTGTGGAGTATCTATTATTCCTTTATGTATTAATATATGTCTTAGGTTCATATTCTAAGTACTATCCAATAATTTAAAGGTAAAATTTTATTGATTTCTTCTTAGCTCTCAAAATTTTAAAAATTCGTTTTGTGAAATTTTTGTGAGGGTTTGGCAAAATCAAGAATGCACTCAAGTAATCTTAATAGCATGCATTAGAGTACGATTTTGAGGTCGACTCAGCTTCAATGTTGTTTTTAAGTAATGCCTACATATGTGCATGTGATGTAGTTTTTGATTTTTTGTAATACATAACATTTGTAATTACGTAACTATTAATTTTGGGTAATTCAAATAAGTTTGTGAAAGTTTGGGTTATTACTTTAAATGTTTATTCTCTGTCGATGTTATCAATTGTTCATTTTGGGATGATTCATTATGTACGCATTGCGCTGGACTTATACTTCATTTTTTCTTTATAATGTTTAACCTTCAAACAATGAGTATTAATTTAGGAGTGAATATTATTTCAACTCAAGAATAATAATACGTCTCCATTCAAGACACTCACCTCGTTGATAGAGTAGATAGATGCAGTGTAAAATAAATTACAAATAACATCTCCATAAAAAGCTACCACAAATAATATCTCCATAAAAAGCTATTGAATTTTATTATCATTTTCTATGAAAAATAAAATATATCTAAGTGAGCTATCATATATTAGTTACTGGTAAAGTTTTGTAATGAATTCTAGATGGAAATATATCTTTTTGAGTTAGTCCTGTATTTTTCTTATAGATTTATTTGAATATCTTGGAGGTTATTTGTTTCGGTTTTGCAATCTCTGAAATTTGAACGATGCTTGATAACCTTTGGTGTAGTCCATTTCATAACCTCAAGAGTCAATTCGGCATGCAATCGTCATACTTATTCCAGAATCCTGGACAGAAAACATGATGTAAAATTCTTTTTACGTTTTATATTTAACATATCATCATCACATAAAGTTTGGGGGGAAAAACGGACTCTAAGAATCTCTTAACCACACAGGTAAAAGAAACGAAAGAAAGGGAAATATACTTTCTAAGATGTTTCCTCTTTTAAGGCGGTTGGTCTTTCTGCATTGGCAAAGAGTAATATTAGGAGATCCTTTTCTTAGATATTTTATTTATAGAGACCATGATAATGATGTGTTATGCACACATTAAGTGGTACTAGGTGGAAACCCGCGCGATGCGCGGTGCATAAGGTATCGAAGTCATAATACAGGAACCTATTTAAAACTTAACAAATGCGAGTACATATGAGGTTTGTAAAGATACTCGTTTCCAAACGAATTTAAACTCCAAGTCCAAATGCATAGAAATATAGGGAATGTTTTACATTGTGTTAGGAAAGAAAATAGTAATTAGATGAAGCAGAAGAAGTTTTAATAAGCTGATGAAGACTGAGCTTTTGAGTATGAAGTTAAATCATCCTTTTTTTCCTTGCGTCCATGTTCCTACAAAGAATTTAAAATATATGTTAAAAAAACATATTGAAGTATTGTATAATAAATGCGTGTAGAATTTAAATGTAAGTAAATTTGAAATACCTTGAATGAACCTTCCTTTTTGGGTTTACTTCTCTTTCGCCATCATTTCCATGAGAGGAACTGTCATTGTCTGTGATAATGATTGATTCTTGTGTTGTTGAGACTGGATTTTTTTCCTATTATGTAAATGAGATTTGATTAGAGTAAGAAAAGAAATTTTAATATAAAATTATTAGTTAGTATGTAAAAATACCTTTTGAATTTTGTTGTTATTCATTGAATTATTTCCGTCTGAAGAATCTTTAAAAATGGTTGAGACAGTGAAGTTTTCATAGCCACGTATTAAGTTGTAATTATTGAGCTTCAGACGAAATTTGTGAGATGTGCCGATTATCCTTGTGATTGCTAGCGGAAGTGGTTCTTTTGGTACCTGCGGAAAATAGTGAAAATATTATTTTTTAAAAAGTAAAGGGTAAACTGAATGTAGTCATAAAATAGTAAGATTATAATGAACAACGTACGGGAATGTCATGATTTATATTTGCAAGTTCAGAACATTGGACATTGATTAAAGATTCAGCTTCTTTGTTAAAGAGTACGAATGTGGTGGTGGCTGTTTGGTCATTGACTGAGATTTGAATTTTGTACCTATGTATTCAGAAGTATATGTTTGTCAAAATTGACGTGCACAACAATAAATGAAAATAAGTTTTATGAATAAATTACCTTGGAGAAGGAATAACTTTTTCTGTGTTGCATGTTTCACAGAAGAAAGAAGTCATATAATGTTTAAGTTTCTTATTGCAGTAATTGCATGCTGGATAATACCAACCCCCATGTTCGTCTACATTTGTTATTCTTGCATTGCAGGTGACATATATAACCTGTGAAATATATAATCTTTATATTATAATTATTTAATTTAGGAGAGAAATGAAATGTATATTTAAAAGGGGTTACCTCATTTGGAGAGTCTGAACGAAGGGATAAGATATCTTCAATGGATTTAGATTCCTCTTCAATTTGAAGTTGTGAATTGTTGCTTCTGGTTGGATCAGTTGTCATGGTGATAGAACGATTTTCGTTATGAAGTCTGTATATATATCGTAAAGATAAAACGGTAATATGTGAGATGTGAACAAAGGTAAATGGAACCTTAAAGAAATTTGTACTAATAGGATTGATAAACTGCATATGTTATTGTAAAAGAAGTCTTACTTGGTCATAAAGTCTTGAATGCATAGGACATCAGGATTTATATAGACTTTGGATGCATTGGTTGTTGACAATGAGTAATCACCTATTGAGTAAAAGTTGTATGAATATTAAAATGTATTGTTTGAAATCGTGAATATATAAGAAGATGATATTATTAAATATAAAATTCAATTACCTCTAAATTGTTTCACCGTAGTGAATGTAACGGCCACAATCAAATGGTCTATGAAATTCTGGCATATCTCTTCAGTTATTAGTGCCGTTTGTTCGGCCCACAGAGTTACGGAAATCCTTTGCCCACTGTATAATAGTTTATGTGGTTAAGGATTAAAGAATAGTATATATTGGAGAAGAATGAAGTTAATAATTGGAAAATATGAAGGAAGGACCTTTCATTTTCAAGCTTTAAAGCCCTTTTCTTTACTATGGATCCCTTAACCGGTTGATCCTCAACAGGTGATATAGAAGTCAAGAGGCCGAACACATCTAATGAGAAAAAATTTAACGGTTATGTATAAAGAGACTTAAATGCTTTTGGTTAATTGTATAATGATTAATGAATATAAAATACCTGTGAGATATGTGTCATTGCTCAATTTAGATCTCAATTCATCAAACTGCAGAAATTGGAAGTGATATTTTGGAATAATAAAATTGTCAACTTCAGATTGTATAAATTTTGAAGATGGGATGAATTCAATCATTAGATTGTGGGAGGAGACCCTATAGCTATGCTTAGTATCCATGACTCTGAAATTCGTTATTGTGTAGGCTTTTCCAACGTCTAGTGAATTGACGAATTTGCCAAATAAGTATTTGCGCAATACTGCATGTATGGAATCGCCCTGTGAAAGAAAAGAAAAATTATAAAAAGAAATCAAATATAGTTATTAAAATTAGTTTAATTTGTGTGATAAAACAATAGTAAAAGCTTGAATGTCTAAATGATGTACCTGGTCATCAACTAAGAGAAAGTCATCCGATATTTTTGGGTTATCGCCAGTTCGAGTCTTGGATTCTCATTTCCGGACGACACGTACAAAGATGGTCCAATCATCCCTGCCTAGTGAAAGATCTTCAACTCTTGTCACTTCTTTCATGGTCCTGAAGTGTTTTACGATAAAATACATATTGGTTAAATGAATAAAGTGAGTTTTATCATAAGTAAAAGTATTAATATATTAAAAATTTTATGAATTACGCAAATATACCTATAGATATAGATCATAGAACCTCATCGTACACAACATTTTTTGTGAAGTGTCTATCAATTTTGTCATCGTTATCTATGAATAATTTTAGTCCGCTGCTTGAAGTTACTCTAGATATAGCGACATAGAGTTGACCGTGACTGAAAACCGGCTTTGGTAAGTATATTGAGACTTGATCGAGAGTTTGCCCTTGGCTTTTGTTGATTGTCATAGAGAAAGCAAGACGAACTGGAAATTGCCGTCTTCTCAGAATAAAAGGCCATTTGGAGTCCGTTGCAGTCATAATTATTCGTGGGATGAATACTTTTGCGCCTATGTTAGATCATGTGATGATTATAGCCTCTATGACCAGTGGAGATAATTGTGTAATGATCAATCTTGTCCCGTTGCAAAGGCCGGCACTTTGATTTATGTTTCTCATTAGCATAATAGGTGAACCTATCTTTAGGTCCAAGTTATGGCTTGGGAGTCCAGGAAAGTTTAAGCTATTTAAAAATTCAACAGGAAAAATCACATCTTCGTCACGAATGCCCTCAGTAGCCTTAGATATTGAGTCTGAGCTAAAATACGTTGTCGCATCTCCAGGAATGACATTTAGTACGTAGGCATTGATGGTGTCCACCATATGGTTTGTTGGAGTTAGAATAGCTCGGCCCTTAATGTAATCCGGATCACTGTATCTCCTGACCAAATCGGGGTATGCACTTGAAACAATATCAGCAATTGGGTTATCGGAATGGGGTATAAGGTTTGAATTTGGTATTTTTACCCACGTCGGAAAATCGTCATCTTCAAATGATTCTGTCTTTAGTTTACCGTCACCTAGTGCTAGGACCCAATCTCTAAATGAAGTTGAATCTTGTATGCGCATGTTCTTCATTGGGTTTAATACATGGCAAAAACTCCACAGCTTTGATTTGTTGATTGATGCATTTACAATTTCTTCTCTGCTTCCCTTATTAACAACCGGTAAGGTTTGACGAAAATCACCACCCAAAAGAATTGTAATTCCGCCAAAAGGCTTTTCAAAAGATTTTTCATCATTGAATCGCATTATGTCTCTTAAAGTTCTGTCAACAGCTTCAAAACAATGACGATGGTTCATAGGAGCCTCATCCCAAATAATTAGTGTTGTTTTCCTAATGAGCTCTGCAAGATGAGTCCGTTGATGAATATCGCATGTCTATTCGGCGTGAATATCAATGGGAATCTTAAATCTTGAATGTGTTGTTCTTCCACCGGGTAGCAACAATGATGCTATTCCTGAAGATGCAACTGCGAGAACAACTTTTCCTTCTGAACGCAAGCGTGCAAGAATTGTTTTGTACAAAAATGTTTTACCCGTGCCACCTGCCCCATTTACGAAGTAAAAGCCTCCTTTGTTTTCTTTGACGGATCGTATTACATGATTATACACATTTAATTGTTCATCATTCAATGCATTGAACATGTTAGTATGATCTCGTGCCAAAGAATCTGCATCGTATGAAAGTTCTTCTCTTAAAAGCCTATTATCTTTTTCTCGGATCATTGTAGCATCGGGAAGTGGCATCGGCGAGAAATCTTTTAGGCTTTTCCCATTTTTGTTTAAAATATTATCAATTTCATGAAGGGCATAATTCTTCAATTGATTTTCAGTAAGAATAAGATCAGGTAGACATAAGATTTTTCTTTGTCGATGAAGCAAATCTTCTGATAGAATCTCCCAGTTGTCATCCCAAAGTCTTTTTGGATCAGCTACTTCGCAAAAAAGAAGCATTACAGCAAATAGGTCACGCAATTGATTACCCGTTGCCCATTGTGAAGCCTGTTCTAGAGCTTCGTGCCATTCTTTGTCATCTTCTAACACGCCTAGAGCATAACATGCTTCTTTGCACGTTGGATAAACAATACCATTAACCATTTTCACCTCGTTGTAATTTCCTGCTCCGCGAACAACGTTTAGGAGCATACGAAGGTAAAATCTCTCACCAGATGCTGGATGAGCATATACTATACGGCCTAAGCATGTGCCTAAATTTTTCCTTCTAAACCATTCCTTTGCCGTTGAGTCCCAAACCCATTTTGAAGGAAATTCTGCATAAGTTAACTACATTGCATCCTCGTTGATGCAATTTGTGGTCATCCATTGTGTAAACATAGTCTTCTCAACATCTATCCTGTCAATCACAGTATTCAGATTGTCAGAATCTTTAAAAGTGACAACTTGCTCATCTGGTAGATGGAAACTCAATTGCTCTACACCGATGCTTCGATATTGTACATGAAACTGATTAATTCTCCAGCAAGCTTCACATGCAGATAAGTAACGACAATCGAGGAATGTTTTAATTTCATCAACCTCTAAGATTTCGTTATTATAATCAACATCGTTACGGGCAATTGATTGCGTGAGCTCCACTGTGGTTTTGTCTGGTCCTTTATTTATGTACTTCAAAAGATACTTAATTGCCCTTGATTTATTACACCATTCCACATTTATGTGAGCTTGGTATTTGACGACCAAGTCAATATTGTGTGGAACAACAAATCTGTTATCAAGTCTGATTCCCATCTTTTCTACAAATCTCCCGTCATCTCTACGCCTATAAATTGGGAATCCATTATCATCAAACTTGGTCATGGTTGTGAATTTTTGGGGGAATTTCTTGGAGCAACAGCCGTCTGTCATACAAGGTGAACGGGGATTTGCGTGCCCGCAGGGTCCATGCATCATGAATTGGGAAACAGATGCGTACGCAACTGGGTCGTCGATACAATCAGATAACTCAGATGAAATAATCCTATCAATGTCGTCTGATGTTGGTTGTTTTGCATCTGCATGTAGGAATAGAAGTATGTGTGCGTGTGACAATCCCCTTTTTTGGAATTCAATTGTGTAGATAGCTGTCATAAAATATAAACGTTATAGATGTCGACATATTATAAAATGTTAGAAAATCAAATAATATGATTTATAATATACAGTCATTAATTATTAAATATGAGATACGTACCTGCCATTACTTTCCCAAAGTGTTTCCCTTTAACTAAATCCTTTATTAGAGCATCAAGTTTTATTTTAAAAACTCTTGTGATAATATCCGGCCTATCCTCAGGCTTTTGTCCAAGAATCATATTAAGAAACTTTGTGATTTCGGGCCATTTAGGATTAGCCGTGAAGGTGATAAACAGATCTGGATTACCAAAGAATCTACAAATAGCCATCGTGTCTTGGAAGTTTTGAGCCATATAACGTGGTCCTCCAGTGAAACTTGATGGAAGTACAATACGTTTTCCTACAGTCGAAGCCGTTGAATCTCCTTCAAGGACAGCATCTTTCAATCCTTTATATAGCTCAGCCCTTAATTGTGGTTGGTTGTTTCTAATCCATCTTAACCGTTCATGTTCAATGCATGTATATGCATCGACAACATATTGTTGAAAAAGTCTTCCGGACATTAAAATGGTGGGGGCTTCATTTGTTCTTTGATGCAGACGGTATCCGTAATATTCTCTCATAGTCAAGCAATTTCGTTTAGTCTTACGTTTTCCATTATTTCTTCTATAAGTTATACCCAGTTGGTAGCCATCTTCACCGTATGGGAATAACAATGGGTATTGCATAGCCATAAAGGATGGATGAATATCGCTAATTCTTTGCAACCCATTTGACTTATGGTCAACAATAATATCTCTCATAACATTCTCCTCAGTAAAATCCCCAACAATGAGTGCTGCTATTTCGGAAGCAGTGGGCAAATTGTAAACCGATGGGTTTTTCGAACGGTTTTTAACCAACCTAATTCTCACATGCATGACATTTGAATTGTCAAAACGGTCACGTGCCATTCGAAAAACTTTTGCTATCTGATTGTGCTAATCAAGCATCGATAGTAACTTTGAAATAACTTCTACATCCAACTTTGATTTCCGTCTATCTCCTCTTAAAGATTTCATTCTATTTCTCACTTCATTCTCCGTGTCATAAATATAAAGTTGCGCAAATTTTGGGCATTGACCTTCAACTGGAACCAAAGAACCAAGCAAATGATGGTTTTCCCCACTAATGCGATAGACGTAGGGACCGAATCCATTATTTATTTGATTATCAACTTTAGCGCCAGAAGTGGTAAAAGCAAACATTGAATTGTATGCTCTAATGCTCTCTTTAAATTTAGATGAACCGCCATCATTTGCAGGATTCAGTAGATCGTTCAAAATATGTGGTGCTGCTTTTATAATGGGTAAGATGATCTTTCCTTCTTGGCAACACAATGAGAATTTAGGACACGTAGGAGTACGATTCTTATCAATTCTCTCCTCGTACCATAGGATTACACTACAATTGTCACAAACGGCACTTGGACCACCAAAATACCATGCTTCTTTAAACTTTCCTATAAATTCGTTCAATTTTGACTTCGTTAAATCATAATAGAAGTAAATACATAATTTTTCACGATTTTTTTCAATTAACGCTTAATAATACCATACTTACTTTCGAAATTCCTATTTAACTGATCCTTACTTTGAGTCGTACGCTCAGTTGGTGTTTTCTCATCTACATTTCCTACATTACATATAATTGGCATTAATTATATTACCAAAAAATATATATTTGTTTCTAATATATATACGTGTGACTATTATGTACAGTTAATAAATGAATTACCTGATCTAGTTACATCCTCGAATGACTCCAAAGCATGGTTTACAAAGTTAATACTATATCCACAAAAGTTACTGGGATGGTTAATCACATTCGATGAGTCCTCAGAAAACGTTGTTGTAATGACATCTCCATTTTCTAGCACTTTTGTTCGAGACGTAATTGTCTTCCGTTTCTTTCTGGTAGCACTGCCTTGATTCCTTACATTGTCAGCATTAAAGCTAACATGCTGAATGGAAGACATGTTTTGAATCGGGGGATGAAGATTATACGCCATATTACTTAAAGCGCTACTTGGCGTTAACGTACGATATACGTTACTTAATCGCTTGTCAAACATTATCAACCTACGACGGGATCTAGCAATGCGGTATTGGTATGCAGGATCCATCTAATTTCAAAATAACAATTATGTTTTATTTGTTGAATAATATCATGATATATATATATAACACGGCATAGAGACGTTGGTGAGTCGCCAATGTATAGCCACATCGTAGTATCCCCAAGGCCAGGGGCCCAAAAGTCATTGTGTCATGTAAAGGAAATGATAAATATGAACAAAATATATAATAAAAATATCATGTTTAGGGCAATTTAAACGTCATAGGAAAAAGATATCCCCAAAAACAGAGAGAAACATAAAAAACATTTAGCTTAGAATTGTCATCGCAAAAGTGTACGTTGTTTTTCTTAAAAATATAACAATAAATATAATTTAAGGGTAATGAATAATACCTTATTTTGAATGACTGCAACATAGAATATGAATTTATTTTTGAGTAAAGTAAATAAATGATTACCTTTTTCTTAGTCGTCACCAAACTTCAAGTATCAAACAACAAATGTATCTACCGTAACCCTGATACACACAGAAAGGAGTAAATAATCTAAAAAAACCAACAAAGAAATAAGGTACGGTGTTGATTAAGTAGATTTGAAAGAGAAACTCTAAAATGAAAATTAGGAGAATCGTTACCTTATCTTGATTGGTCAACGAAACGTAACGTTATGTACCAATTTCCAAATGACAAATCTCTGCACATACGAAATAATTTATGCAAGAATATAAGCATATAAATTCAGTGGCAACGTTATGTACCAATTTCCAAATGACTAATCTCTGCACATACGAAATAATTTATGCAAGAATATAAGCCTATAAATTCAGCGGCAGTGCGGCTCAAAAAGTACTGAATAATAAAACACATAAAACTGTTTATATGTGTAGCTTTTTCTGAATAGGTACATTTTGGATCAGAGACAGAAGTTCAAACTTGAAGCAAGATTATTTGAAAATTAGTAACTGTTTTCTTTATCTCTATTAGGAATCCCACATATGTTGCACATATACTATCAAATAATTATAACAAAGTCAATAGAAGAGAACACACGTTGCTAAGTATACAACCGAAGCAGAGTATTAACCGTAGTAGAATATTAACTGTAACAGAATTTAAAGGAATTACCTATAGGAATATGACACCTCAATGTTATTGTTTGCATTAGGATGCATAAAACAGACGTCAACGTAATCAGAAATTCAAGTGCATCGGTTGCCATTCGATCAAAACATGAACCTCGAGTAAGACTTTAATGCCTATATGAACTTCAAATTCTTTACAGATCTTGAATTTGATTTACAATGGTAAAACAGTCAACGAAAACTGTGGATGATATTTGCTTATCAGTGTAGAGGGAAGGCAAAGAACCCAAGTTTGATTCATTAACAAAACAGTTCAATCTTGTTTTTAGCTAACAGGGTGAGCTTCCCCTTGGATTTGTTCTGACAGTCATAAATTTTTCACTTTCAGTGCCTCTTCTGCGCACACGGCCTGAGGGATGTGTGATTTGTCCATTCTCAGTTTTCCGTTTTGATATAGAATGCAATATGTATAACACAACAATATTTCTCTCTAATAGAAAAATAAAATCTACTGGAAATCAAACTATAAAAGACAGAAGTAGTATGCGTCATTTGCTCAACGATTACTCTGTTAAAAGTAAATGAGCATTTCATTTCAATCTCAATCAATGAAAGTAGAGTTGAAGTAATGAGTGTCATAGGACTAAGGATTTCATCGTCATTTGAACTTATTCTCGGGGATTTGCATAACCAAGACTCAGTTCCATGCGATGCCTTATAGAGGCGAATTTTAGAACGGAACCGTACAATAAGGAAGCAACGCAAAATTTGCAAGGTTGGAGCCATTTGATTTTAGTGGGGGCCCAATTCTCTATGACATTAGAATATACTCTTCAACCAGTAACAGTGTTTATAGGTTCCTTTATCATCTCCATAAATTCAAATATGTGTATGGAATTATGGCATAAAAAGACCATGTGAAATTGACTTTTGTTTCCATTCAAGTAACAGGGAATGGACAATTTTAATTTTTAGTAAAATGCTTTTATTGGTATAAAACTAAACGTCTGAGATGCATAAAGCAAGTATATATGCTGTATAAGTGGATTAATATCAGTGATCATTTCTAAATCAATGAGAATACAAATCTAGTGTCCCATGTCTACTATCAGGTATCTTTTTATGTAAATCTGCAGCTGAATCGAATATGAAATATCAATTCAATTCAAAAAGAAATCGATGATCAAAATTAATATCAGATATCATATATATAAAGTACATATCAGGTATATCAATCATATATCACTGCTCAATCCTATATCAGTGCTCCATTTAATCAGGAATACACAGATTAATCTCTTAAAAAAACAGAGCATTTCATTTGAAACATCGAGGCAGGTGCAATTATTTGAATTAGGATGCATAAAACAGACATCAACGTAAAACATAGCTGACTACTGCTCCATGAAAAATAAATATTATTTGGCCAAAATGATTCGATAACTGTGAATCGGCGTCTGACAAATATGTGTATGGAATTATGGCATAAAAAGACCATGTGAAATTGACTTTTGTTTCCATTCAAGTAACAGGGAATGGACTATTTTAATTTTTAGTAAAATGCTTTTCTTGGTATAAAACTAAACGTCTGAGATGCATAAAGCAAGTATATATGTTGTATAAGTGGATTAATATCAGTGATCGTTTCTAAATCAATGAGAATACAAATCTAGTGTCCCATGTCTACTATCAGGTATCTTTTTATGTAAATCTGCAGCTGAATCGAATATGAAATATCAATTCAATTCAAAAAGAAATCGATGATCAAAATTAATATCAGATATCATATATATAAAGTACATATCAGGTTTATCAATCATATATCACTGCTCAATCCTATATCAGTGCTCCATTTAATCAGGAATACACAGATTAATCTCTTAAAAAAATAGAGCATTTCATTTGAAACATCGAGGCAGGTGCAATTATTTGAATTAGGATGCATAAAACAGACATCAACGTAAAACATAGCTGACAACTGCTCCATGAAAAATAAATATTATTTGGCCAAAATGATTCGATAACTGTGAATCGGCGTCTGAGCCATATATCAAGTCTCAACTCAATTCAAAAACATAGCAGTATTCAAAATTGGTTTCAAATATCAGTTATATAAAGCACATATTAGCTATTTCAATCATATATCACCACAGTATCCTATACCAGTGCTCAATTCAATCAGGAATATAACAGCTAATATGCGACATTTCGTCGAGGATTACTCTCTTAAAAATAATGAGAATATCAGGTATTAGTTATCAAGCAATGAATCCAATTGACATATCAAGCATATATAAGGTAATAGGCGACATTTCGTCGAGGATTACTCTCTTAAAAATAATGACAATTTCATTTGAAACATCGATCATACTATATGACTATCAAAAATGAAATGCATTGATCACTCCTTAAATCGAATTCCCAAAAAAACTTATGACAAATCAATCCAATTGAATTGAATCAAATATGATTTACGTTAAATTTGCACTCTTGCTGTTTGTCATTACTATGTAAATTATATTATGCTAAGGTTTGACGATTGTGCCAAAGGGAGCATACCACCATGCATGGGAATTCAAGTTGGTCTAGAGTGTTTTTTCTAACCTCCTTCCATCCACTCTTTGGGCCTGTTGAAATCCATATCGCTATCTGGGATTCGCATCCAAACTTCACCTAAGGTAGAGGATGTCAGTTGTTGATCTGTTTTGGATAGGGGAAGGGACCTGAGATTCATAAATTTTATGGAGCCAATTTACAAATTGCAACCCTTGATTTATTTACATATTATAATCGCTGATGATGTTCATCCATACTTTAATAAAAGTATCGACTCAGATCTTTTCTCTTCATAAATATATATACATTAGAAAGTATATGTTGTTGCATTCAAGGCCAAGCCGTTATCAAGTCGTGTAGGTCAGGGGCGGGGCCCACGGGTTACTGTGGTTGGGGAGGGTTGTGATATAGTTGGGGTTGCACTTCTGGGGTCGGGGTTGGGAGGTTACTCCCTCCCCATACCTGCTCGGTTGCCATTTTTAGGTATTGTTTTATTCTGAATATCTAAAAGGGGCAATAGCTAATATACCCCTTGAAATTCTATTTAAATATTATCAGTCCTACCAGGAATAATTAATTAACGATTAGTCCAAACGAACGATAACGTTACACTTTTTAATGTACAAACAGTTACACTTATTATTTTAGTTCATATACAGGTATCATTTTCTGTGAATCAGCGTCTCAGTCATATATCAAATCTAAATTCAATTCAAAAACATAGCAGTAATCAAAATTAGTATCAGATAAAAGCAATATAAAGCACATATTAGGAATATCAATCATATATCACCGCTCAATTATCAGTGCTCAATTCACAATCTGTCATTCAATATAAGCAGTGTGATATCGATATCAAACAAATATTTTTCTGCTGCTAATATAGGATAGACCTATTTTCCAGTAGAAAATGCCAATTAAATTTACCGAATAAGTTGACTTCAATAGTTTTCTACTGCCAATTTACAATGAAACTCATTTGCTCATATCATTACAAACACACATTACATGAACTCTATACATCAAGTCCAGAACTGCACAAAGAATCAATAATAGCCATTAATCTCCCAGACATAACCATGGCTAAAATGCATTTTCATGGCACCGTTATGGGCGTCCATTCAAGAAACAACCTTCGCACTGTTGATAATATAGCTTTGGACGACAGTGATGTCCACAAACTTTTGAATCCCGAAAATTCTAAATGCACACACCATAAGCGACAACCCAATCTACATAATGTTGGAAAAGAGTTTTGTAGCTGATTTAAATGTTCTATACTCTGTGAAGTGTTTTTTTTTTTATTCAGTAAATTCAGCAGTCAATCAGGTGTATCAATCATATATCAACCCAATCATATATCAATTATGAGGGCTTCATCATAAATCTAGAAGATATCAGTTATCTCAAACAATTCAATCATGAATACCAATATATAAGAGCTCAAAATAAGAGATAAGTTCTGCTGAACATTTCATTGAGCAAATGTCGTGCAAAAATGATTGACAAATCCAAATTTCATACTTCAGCCCATCAAACTATTAAAAATAGATGAACAATTATAAGCATCAAAATAAGAGATAACTTGCACCATATGACTATCAAAAATGGAATGCATTTATCAGTCCTAAAATTGAATTCCCAAAAAAATTTATGACAAATCAATTGAAGTAAATTCAATCAAATATCAGGAATATCTCAGCACCACAAAGAGTTTATTACCTTGATGTGTCCTGGGAATAAATGGATTCTGAAAAATACTCTTGCAGAAAAAAGTTTTCTTGATGATGAGGAGACATTGTGGAAGAAATATACAAATACCATTGTAGACAATCACGGATGTCGGATGGGGGATGAATGTCAATAAACCTGGAATCGAGGGAACAGTACGGAGGGATGTGAGATTGGAAATGTGGGATGTGGGAGATGTAAGACCTTTGAAGGGATGACAACCTTTTGGTTTCCCCAGAAAAATCGTGTATCTGCATCTCATTAAGAGAGAGAGAGAGGTCGTGTATCTGCATCTCATTAAGAGAGAGAGAGGAGGAAAAATGCCACAAATAATAGCGCCACGTGGATAGGAGAGGAGGAAACATGCAATAAATATTCGCTACCACGTGGATAGGCTAATTGCAAAGCATAATAAATGCTTGTTTTGCATTTTAAAGTATTAAGAGATTTTTAGTTCACGTAAAATTTATTACAAATAATACTCAATATTTTCTTTCCACTTGAGAACTAAAAAAAAAGGTCACCCTAACGTTATCGA
Organism: Sambucus nigra; assembly: GCA_949130495.1. Classification (NCBI taxonomy): domain Eukaryota; kingdom Viridiplantae; phylum Streptophyta; class Magnoliopsida; order Dipsacales; family Adoxaceae; genus Sambucus; species Sambucus nigra. Next base: position 229,822,608 of record OX422219.1, read on the forward strand.
ATGAGAAATCACTCTACACTAAAGTAGAGATTTATAACTTTAATCGTTCATCAAGAAATGAAAAGCTTAATCCCAAAATTTATGAATACCTATTTAAGAGATAATTATTTTATAACATTAATTGCTAAAATATTATATACTCGTAACATTTTGTCATCAAAAGAAAAGTCATGGTACAATCTGGAAGTTGAGATCTTTGAACATTGATTCTTCAATTTAAAGGATGCAACACAAGATGCAATATATGTTGACTGTTTGGCCAACAACCAGATCACAAAATGTTCCATAAGTACATTTCTCAGGGGAAAATATATATTGGATGTAAATAGTGGTTAGCAAAGTCTAGAGGTCACGTGTGGTTGTGGGAGAAAATTTATAAGTATAGCTGGAAATTAACTCGGGGAGCAGCATTTATTTGACAAAATCTCTCATTTGACCAAGATCTGCCGACTGTTGTATTTCCATCCATCTCCATCTCCATCTCCATCTCCATTTCGAATATTCTCACCAGAACCAAGATTTTACTCGACTTGTGAGTCAAATATAAAGTATCTTTAATAGGGGTTATTGGTAGGTTTGATGGGTATTTGGTGTATATTAATATATTATTAATTTTGTTGACATTTTCGTTTTAGGTAGTTTCGATTTTTGATTTTTAAAAAATCCTTAACAACATCAAGTCATTGGGTATTTCGTTTTTTTGGTACTTACGATAAATTTTGTTTTAAGTAATTTTGGTTTTTTTTTTTTTGATTTTTAGTTTAAGTTTTCTAAATTTTTTTCTCATTTTCTATTTTTGCGGATTATTTCTGAGGTATTTTCAATTGGATCAAATACCAAAAAGTCCATTATTTTCAATTGGATTATTTCTCATTATCTCAAATATTTTTTAATACACTTAGTCCAAGCGTTTTATTTTGTACCAAAAAGTTCCTTATTTTCTTATCTTTAAAGGTCCACGTCAACGACATGGTAAAGATTTTTTGGCATGGTGAAGGACTTTTTGGTGCAAAATAAAAGGGCTTTGACTAAACGTGAATTAAAAAAAATTCGAGGAACTATTTGGTATATGTCCATTTTCAATTTAAAAATGTAATATATATTAATTAAGACATAAGCTAAATTATGGTATACGCCGAACGCATAAAATACCCACTAACCTAGGTGTAGATCTGGTTCCTGACATAAAAATGGAAAGAATTTGTCTTGAAGACAAGATAAATGAAAAAAACGTGTGTTCTTAACTTGAAAAACTTGTATACTTTGTAAAAATAAAAAGGCTACTAACTTTTGAACATATTAAATCGGTAAAGTGGACGGTGGTTTCGGTATTTAATTTTGGTACGGTAATTTTGATAAATCGATTTGTTAAATGCGTAAACAAAAATCAACCGCAAAATTTTCGATAATTTCGATTTCAATAAATTTCATTTGTGACAATGAAAAATAGTAAACCAATACATAATTTTTTAGACTAAAGTGGTACTGTATAGTTAAAAAAACCATACAATAACTTCCCTTATTATCAACTAAATTTAAATTTTCTTGCTATTATTATGCATTTGTTTAGAATCTGGTAATGGATGACTTGATATTGTTGTTGCTTTGGCAATTGGGGCCACAAAAGGGGAGTACGAAGTGAAAAAAAAGTGGCTGAGGGAAAATGAAAATGAGGTGAAGAGAGAAGAAGAGTACATTGGTTGAATACTTTTGTAAATATGATTAGTTTATTGTAGTGTTAATTAATGTGGTAGGAAAATTTTATTTCCTATAAATACGGATTTCACTAGTATTTTTTTAATGCTAGAAATCCTACTCGAGTTTATCATCAGCTGGTCGCAAGGCCTTCGCTAAAATGAAGGGAAACACTCGCTGGTCATGCACCTTCCCAAATAATCTCTACACAAAATTTCGTTGAAAGGAAAAACCCTCGATGCAGTAAATTCCATCTTCGTTGGGGAAACACCATGCTCTATGATCGTGAGTCTCTCAAAAAAATATTTTTTTCTAAATTTGTTTGAGCAAACATTGAACAAAATCTAGTAACAAACACATAACATGACACGATCTCCATCACGAGACATTAATGAATATTTTTTACTATATTTAAGTGATCCTCAAGTATAACCCTCGGCTCACTGTTCAACTGATGCATATCTCTCACAGCTATAAGAATGCCTCCACCATCTTTGTCATTATTAAACCGAAAGACAATTATAGTGAAATTACCTTACAAACTACTTCAACGAATAAGAAATGTTAAATTGCGCTAGAATAACAGTAAAAAAAAGGAAAGAAAATAAAAAGGTTTAAATGAGTAAAGGCATTTTTTGTTTGGAGAATCAACTTCCTTTCATCCTTGAGTTTCTTATTTATAAAATCATTTGCCATGCAATTTCTATTATAATTATTGGGTCGTTACTCATTTGAACATTCCCGTCCAATTGCACTTACACCCAAAATAGTTATGTAAGTAGTTACCCTACATACAAGGTCTTAACAAGTGTCTGTCGACTTATGTAGCCATTTTACTAATCTAGATTTTGTATTTCTCAGTTATAATAACGGTTTAATAGAGGATTACATCTAGACTTTCGATGTCACATTGGATGGTAATAATATGATGTAAACATACCCTCCACTCGAATTTATTTTTAAGAAAAAATAGTTAGTGGACTATTAACCTTCGAACACCACATCCCCGGATTTAGTCATCGTTACACTTTTGTTATTTATTCTTAAATAAATGTCTTGGGGGGTGAAAGGATTTTCATCATTAATCTTCTTAAATAAATGTCTTTGGCAGTGAAAGGATTTTCATCATTAATCATCTAGTCTCTTTGTCTCTCGTTAGAGCTCTTGTCTTTACTCATTCCATCATATCTGTTAAATCAAAATCGTCTTCCAATGGAGATGATAACTCCACCTTAAGGAACAACTGGGATCATGTATCATCATCATCCCCAAAACTAAATGATAACAGTGTTGATAGTTGGGCTGCTGATGTTGCCTCCTCATACCATTTTTTTAACGATGAGTGGGACAATGCTAGTGACTGGGCATTTAGGATAAGGTTAGTGGTACCAAGTGCGCTCTTTATTTGTAGTATGTTGTTCTTATTCCTCCTAATTTGGGTCGATTTTGTAATATTAAGGGTGAGGAACCTACTAATGAAGCTAGAGATCCTCAAACTGAATATAGGAGAGCTCTGATGAGGTTGCAAGTGTTGGGACTAGTGATGACTATGTGGTTTAGGTCAAAGAATCCAAGCCCAATAACAAAAGTCTCGTTGAGTACAATGACTATGTCCATAATCTCAATTTGGATCATCGTAGATATTTACAATGGGAAACATTAAACTAACATCCACACTTTCATTCTTCCTCATATTTCACTTGAGTATAAGACATAAGTGACCTTATTCACCTACACTTATCATCTTAGGAATGCTTATCCCTGGTAAAATCCACAACAACCTTGTTTTCCTTTTGATGTGAGTAAAAGTTTGGATTTGAACATTTTAAAGTCTTGGTATGGTTCCACTTACATCGTCCGTATATATGGTGCCATTACTGCCAACTTTTCTTGCCACATGTTAGTATGGTCCTAACCCCAGGTTAGCACCAATGGTTTGAATACCTCTTATGTTTTAGCTAGGTCTTGCTTAACTTTGATGAATTTGAATCTCTGGTAACTAAGTTCAAATTTTCTGATGTTCCTCTCTTTGATCTTCTTGCCAACCTATATATGATGTCCAGGGATCCAATTCGTGATCTAGAAAGGTACACTCAAGATGACTTGGATATTTGTAATCCTTCACTGCGATATCCTTCCACTGCCATTAATATTAGCAGAGCTCTAGATGTTGTTCATTCTTTCTCCTACCTTCCTTTTTATGTCTTGTTAAAATACCATGCCCAAAAAAACTTCACCTCGGTATGCATTATCATTCAGAACTTTGAACACTTTGCTCCCATTCCTAAGGCCTAAATTTCTTATTTCATTAAAACATATCCCTCTTGTATTAGAATTCTAAGTTAACTTCTTGCTAAACTGTATGACTATGTAATTCGAGCCATTATCCGTGATGATCTTTGAACGATATCTAGTGGGATTTTGGAGGATTGGAGAGAGTTTGAGAAAATTTATGTGAATGATCAAGGTGACCCAGAATATTAGGGTATTGATGTTCTTTCACTGTAAGGAATTTCCCTCAAAGCTAAGGATTTGAAGGAGAAGGCATAAGAGGCATCTAAGAGCTTCGAGGATTATAAAGTATTGTCTTTGAAGATGGCTTAGGAAAAAGCCTATTTGGACTTAAGAGTAAAAACATATCAATTATTTTTGGGATACATTCCACAAATTTGTAACCATTTCATTTCCTCTTATGATTCAATGTGAAAAAAAGTAATTTTTTGTTTTTCCAATTTTATAATCAATAATTTTTTGGTATTAATAGAAAAATTACTTCTACTTCGAATGACTATTGTAGACTTGTGTCTTTGCCAATGTGCTATATATTGCCTTACTCCTTGTGATTTTTCTTTTCTTTTGATGGATAATTTTAATTTAACGAATTTTATCATTCTGGAAAATCATTAACCTTAGCCATTTGATGAGTATTTTATGTTGTAACCAAATTTGGTATGTTACATATATTTATATATCTTTTTGTACTTTTAGAACAAAAAATGTTCTAGTTTGGGTCTATTTTATATGCATGTCTCATTATTGGTAGTTGTCTAATCAAATCCAATTAAACGTGAGAAATTATCCAAATAATAACTTTTTGTCTTTCACTATAATAATTAAATCCCATAAATGGACAACTTTTGTTATTCCTTTTAACTAAGAGATTTTGTTGTCTTGGAATTCCCATCTCTTGATTTTAGTTTCTTGCGACGTTGACAAAATATAAATTTAATTATGAGATTGATCTAATAAAGGTGCTTTGTGGTCTCTAGATTTTCCAATACTTTGCCTTATATTGGGGAAATCCTTTGACACATGTGTTGGCTTCTACTTGGTGTCATATATTGATTTCAAATGACTATTTTTTACCATTCTCTTTCTCTCTCTCCAAGATTCTTTCAACTTTTTACACTACTTTCCCTTTTCTCCTAACTTCTTCAACATTAATGGCTTCCATATAAAAAATCCTAGGTGTTTATTATTAGCTTGATGAATATTAAATTTTTTGTGGATGATGGATCCATTGTTTTGGGGGACATCATTTGACCCATTCAGTTGTCATATAGGGCTTCCCATTTCACGGTGGGTCACTTTTCTTTGATGGACTTCCTCTGAAACTCTCCATTTGTTATCCAATGTTTTACGGAGAAAACTCTTCCCATTTAAGGATCCGATTCTATTAAAGAGACTTCCTATTTTAGATTAGGGTTTTTCCCAAGCGATTGGATGGTAATGAGTGGCAATAGTGGTAAATCGTATTCGTTAAGTGAAAGAAATCTCAATGGTTAAGATTGACATTTTTTATGCAATCGGGCTCAGTTTAAAAGACACTGAATATGATCTTTGTGTCATATTTAGTGTTATCCATTTCTAGAATCCAACATTTAGTTATTTTGAATTTAACTTTCGAATGGATGGACCCACTGTATTGGATATCTACCAATGGAATTTCTTCAAATCCAATAGGGAAGGTGCCAATCCTTAAATGTTATTGGTTCTCTTCCTTGTCACCTTGGAAAACTAAAATTCCCTTATGTTTTACCCCATTTTAATGAAATATAAGAAGATTATCGGTGTTATGAATAAGAAATAATATTATTACTTAATCTTACTTTGACTATCAAGGAATTTATTCAGTGTCGAGTCTCAGTGTGTAATTTTGGAGTATTCCTTCTTAACAATAATTTTGGTCGAGAAAAAAGAGGTGTCTTTAGCCCTTGTCTCTCGGGATCCCTTTATAAAACTCTCTCTAAGCTCCACATTGATCATTTTAACTCCAATTATAAAGGGGTCTGTTGTGGGTTCTCCAAATGTGGATACATGCCTATTTCTTAAGAATGGTCACATTAATGGCACTTCAGATTTTAACCATCTCATTGAATTTACTGGGCCAACCTTGCAAGATAAGATTTGAAGTTCTTTAGGTCATGTTCAGAGGTCTAGGTTCTCATCGACTAAGGATCCTTCTTCATCCTTTATTAGAGACTACCCAAGCTCATTTTTGTCTTGTTTTAATTTTTAATAAAGTCTCCCCCTCTGATGAAAAATACTCTTATTATGGGAGTTTTCTCATTCTCAAGGACCCATTTTATGGCGCTCTACACTACAAAGCCTTTGGTACCAAGTATTACGGTTAAATTTTATTGGATGCCCAATTTAAAAGACATTTGATCTTATATCAAACTATTACTATTCCTTAGAGGAGAAGTGATAAACTTTTTCTATTTTCTAGATCCTCTAATGTCCCCAAGGAAGCCATTATGGTTGGATTTGCAATTTATGCTGAGGTTTAAAGAACTTTTAGCATTGTACGGGTAGAGTTTGATGATGGAGTGACTGAATCTTTTAAAAACGGTGGTCACTTAATGCTGAACATCACTTACCTCCAAAACTCCAAGCCAATTATCCTTTTATGCCTTCTTTCTCTAATAAGGATCTTTTTTATATTCACAATTTGTCTTTGGATTCTTTTGGCTTTTTACTCAACCATTTTATGTTTCATGTGTACGTTCTCCTGTTGTCCGTGTCTCTTCTAGAACAAGAAACTCGTACTTGGCGAAGAATAGAATAAGGAAGAGAAGAGTATATTGTATGTTATTTAAAGAAGAAACCTTCTTTCTAGGTTCCTACTAATATTTTGTCAATTATTTATGAGATGTTGAATCTCTGCTAAGGGTTGTGTTTAAGGTTCCCAAAAAGAAAAAACTGAATGATATATTTAGGAAACCCTCTCACAGGGTCAAGATGGTGGGTATACAAATATTTTAACCTCCGGCAATATCTTTATGGTTTTGTATTATCACACCAGTATTTCTAACTATAAATTGTCTTCTTCAATTAGCAGCTTCAATTGCGTGAGGAATTATTTATCAACTGAGAATTATATATCTTCTCAAACTAGATACCTAGGTCGTCTTGTGTTAAGAATATGATTTATTAAATTATATGCTCTGATAGCAATTTGAAAGTTCCCTGATTATATGAATATGGGGTGATGATTGCATAATTTTAAAATCTAAATATTTCTTTGAATTTGAATTTTCATATCTTAAAATAAACAACTTCAATTCAAGTTCAAATTTATACAAACCAAACTTACCATGAATTTTCCCAACTTAAATTTTTCTTAAACTTGAATTATAGTAAACTGGAAAACCCAAATGAAATAAGAACCCATTACACTATTTTTAAGATTAAACCAATCTTATCATGTTAAACCTAAGCATGAATCTAGGTGATAATTTGCAAGATAAAAAAAATAACCATAACGCCGCGATGTTCGAGGAAAACACACAATCGAAAAAACCTCGGATGGCCTAACCATAAGTCCATTAAGTATGGATTTATTACAAGGAAAAGATATCAGATTTACTCAATGACTTGATGCCCTCGCAAGCCTTACGCTCTTTATTCCTTCCACCTCTGCCAAGTGACAATACAGTAGTCCACCTATGTCTCGGAGTCCACCAATGGGGCACAACTACCGTTAAACATCTGTAGTCGAGCGTATGTACACCAATAAACTTGTAATCCTTTGCTAGAAACAATCAATGATGTAGAGAATAATGAAATCGATGCCAAAAACTGATCTAAAACATATATGAATTTGAAGCTCGTATTATAAAATAATTTAGGTGTAAAACTTGGTTTTTGTCTTGAAAATTAAGCCATGAATTAAGAAAAAAAACTCTTGGACTTTTCTAAAGGTTTCTCTTCTTTTTGGAAGATGGAAAAGTACCTGAATAATGTTAACTCCCACTCTACCTAAATGGTTGGGAAAAAGTAAAAGGGAGTTAAGGAGAAAACTTCTCGAAAAACTATCATTTTTTTCAAAAACTATTGTGGTGGTTCAAATGACATCCAATCTCGTCCAAATGACATTTCAAATGAGAATGAAGCACAACCCAGAAGAAACCTTATTAAAAGGCTCGTTCGAACGACACCAAAACTTCATTCGAATGACGTCAAAAAGTTATTTGAACGACTTAGGAAAAATCTGGAAATTTTTCTAGAAAAAACATAAAGTCGGTTTAAAATATTTTAGCAAAAATTCTAACACCCAATAAAAAATTCCAAGTCTCAATATAATATAAGCATTCATACTTGAGAGATCCTTGGACTGTTGATGATGAAAAAAGGCACGAAACATGACATAAGATGTGATCGTGTCGACTTATCTGATAGGTCTTCAATAAAAAGGTCATAGGCTTGACAGGTCACAAACTCAACTTCTATCCTATGACTCAAATAGTTTTCTCTGAAATTATGCCAACACTAGAAATGGACTCAATTATAACAAAACCAAAAATAAAATCCTTTGGGCCATTAAGCTCATTTAAAAGACTCAATCCCGACCCAAAAGAAAAAAAAACAGACGTTTGATCGACACATATTCTGAGAGGATTTTCATTTAAAAAAACTTTGCCGCATCGATGAAAACCTTCACACTTAAACACACCATTAAACGCATAGGAAATTTAACAAAATAAATGCATAATAAAATCCCCCCCCTTTGTCTAACAATGTCTACTTAAGAAAGACGTCTCTCCCTAAGTTAGAACTCCCCATAAATGAAAATAGTTAGATACCATTTCCCCCCCCCCTTTTTGTTTAGGAATAGACAAAGATTATTTGCATAAAATAATTAATTTCTCCCAAATTAAATAAATTCTCTCTCTAAATAAGACAAGGGCTAAGCATAAAGGAAAAACTACTATATCACGCAATGGTGTATAGTGATACAATAACAACAAAGCATCATGGATACACAAGAACAACTAATCACATAAATCACTATAGATACCAACTATGATGCAATAACAATATGATATCAACTAGAACGAACTAAGATAAGCATGGGATATCAATGAAAAATCATAACAAGCTGGATATCAATATGAAACAATAACATACAAGGACTAGATGAAAAATCAAAGACTCAAAGTAAATGATACCATATATATATAAGCATTAGAATATATCAATGAAGGATAAGCAAAGACAATTATAGGTATAAAGACCACACAAGACACTAAACATAATAAGCTTTCCAAACTCGTGTAGCCTAAATGTGTCAAAACCAAATGTGGTAAACGGAATGAATGGGTATGAACTAGAGAAAAAAAAGTTATGAACCAATACTTTAAAAATGTCTACGGAGTTCTATTTTATTGAAAAATTTTATCAACTAAGATTTAGCCTCATATGATAAGATAACGTGAACTCAAAGAACAAACAAGAAAAATTTACACAAGCCTAAAATTTTGATCATTCTATAATTAAATAGAGTCATGACATAGTAAGCATAACTAGGATTCGTTGTGCAAACGCGTTGATCTTCAAACTACATCTCCCATAAAATCAAATATTCTTTTGAATTATGCACAATATTTTTCATACTATACATTGGCCTTGACAATTTTCATTTTTTTATGCCATGAATTATTTTTTACTCTTTTTCTTCTTCGAAATGGTGGCTATTCACGCAAAGATAACCTGTCTTTCGTAGCCTAATTCCAATGCTAAACAAAACTTTACAGAATAATTGTTTATCTATTTTTGTCAACCCAGACGACGGTTCATACATGCACAAATCCCCCATAGTCACAAACATGTAGATGAAAAACTTAATGGGAGAACATCTTATTTAACTTAAACATACATGTGAAGTTAAAGTTCAAAAGAGCTCGTGCATGTGTGTGTAGAGGCATATACAAAGAGAATCCATTAAGCAAATCAAAATCAAACTAATCCATGCAAGCATGATAGAAAATAATTTTAGAATTAGAATTCATAATCAAAAGTTCTAGACATATGGATGTAACAACCCGCCATTTTGTAGACAATTAAATTCCATAATTAAGTATAAATTGGCAATTTGGAGAATTTCTCGAAATAGTGATTTTTGGGATTTTCGAGGATTTAATGATTTTCGATGGGTGTTGTAATTACTTTTGGGATTAGATAGGTCGAAGTATTTTAATTATATGTCGCCGTGGATTAAAGAGACAAAAAGGTCAGATTTTAATTAGAAATCCCGCATTAAATTATATGGGTTAGAATAGTGATTTGCGGTCAAGTACCTCGGATGGAAATTTTGACTGCGCCGTGAGTCTCGGGATGTCCGAGATAGTCAGAAAAGAGTGTCTGATTGTCGAAATTGAGTTTCGGGGAATTTTGGAGTTAAATTGGCTCGTAATTGAGTAAACGAGTCATTTTTGGGTTTTTTTTATTTTTTTCTCTCTTATAAGTTAAGAGAAAGAGAAAAGGAAAGAAAAGAGAAAAGAACGAAGAGAGAGAGAGAGGAGGAGATAAAAGAGGAGGAAGGGGGAACTCCGCCCAAAACTTTGCGGGATTCGACTCGAAATCGTCGGATTTCATCCTCCAGGCAAGTATTTACTTGCTTTATTTCATTTTGTGCAATCCTCTCATATCACAATTGGAATAAACATAAATTTAAGGTTAGAACCCTTAAACAAAATTTGGTAAAATTTGGATATGAGTTTACAAATTGATGTGATGTAAACTCTTAATGATTTTTAGTGTTAAAACCATGTTAATGGAAAGTAAGATTTAATTTAAATGGGAGAAATGCCCAAACCTAGGTTTTATGGATTTTAGGGTTCAAATCTAAGAGATATGGGTTAATACCCCAAATTAATTGTTGTCTTGGTTGTAAAACCTAGATTAGATGTTTATTGAGTTGTTGGATGAGCTTAGAAACAACAAAAATGGAGAATAATGGAGGTTTGGAAATATTTTGAAGATGATGAATAGTGACCTGCGTGTTAACCGAATCGATTCGTCCCTAATACGAATCGATTCGACTCTTGATCAAAAAATAAAATTTGTAGATCTCTTCGACGCGGTCTCGTGGGCGCCGACCGTGTATTTTTCTGATTTTTTTTGGATTTATAGTGATTTTTCTACGGAAAGCTGTCCGAGATCGAAATCGTTAGTTAGAAATTAAGGATAGAACTTTGGAGATAAATATTAGGGGTTCTCAAATGGAGTGTTAGGACCTCTAAAGAATTTAAGGAGATATAAAAACTTTGGGTTTGTAGGAATAAATCCAAGTTATGATTTAAATGGAGATTGGATTGAGTTTTGGGTATTTTGGAGATTGAAAAAAATTGCCCAAATAGTGCCCCTCGAACAGGCCGAATCGATTCGGGTCTAGGCCGAATCGATTCGCCTAAGGGGATCTGTGTTTCTACAATGGGCCGAATCGATTCGGATTTAGACCGAATCGATTCACCTTTAAGGACCTGTTTGCAGAACCCTTTCCGAGTCGATTCGGATTGCGGGGCGAATCGATTCGCTTACCCGAATCGATTCGCAGTTGGGGCGAATCGATTCGCTTTGGTCAGATTGGCCAGCTTTCTCCCCTTAAGAGTATGGGGAGTTAAATTACAATTTGGGATTTTATATGGGGGTTCCTAGTTATGATATCGGGACTCCTAAATGATGGTTTTGAGGGTTAGTAAATCTTTAGATGAAAGAGAAGGCCTTGGATTGGTGTAGGGCATAATCCGGAGAACGAACATAGTTAATGTTCGGGATGAACAAAAATTGAGAGGGAGTTCGGATACCATCAAGCCTAGGTATTTATGTAATTGAATGTATGTGAGGGAATACTTTGGGTTTAGTATCATGCGTATATGAATGCATGATTATGATTCTTTGAAAGAATCTTTGGGATTAATGGTCATCGTTAGATGTAATTGGCAATTATGGCCATATATATATATATTCGAGGATGACTATATGGTATATATATATATATATATATATATATATATATATATACACTATGTAATTTAAGTATATATATAATGTAATATAAATGACTTTTGAAAATGTAAAAATAAATGTTTTCAACAAGGAAAGATAAATGATTTTCATAAATAATAAAATATTGATACACACCTCTCTAAATCGCTATCATAAGGGAAGTTGCGTACATATGGTGAAGCCCCCTGGCTAATGAATGCAGGGTGGATATAGTCATATAGGATATATGAGCGATTATTGTATATTTCTGCGCTGGTTAGGAGATTTCGGGTGTGGTCTTGACTATCCCGCAGGCATATGACCGCTTCCCGACGTCTTGCGTTGTAGGATCCCAGGTTGTCTTGATGATAGGCCCTGGAAGATGATAGCCATTTAGGGGCGCGCACAGTGGGGAAACCCGGACGGGCGGTCTTAGAACGCGTTATATATTTGTTAAAGAAATTTATGATAATAAATTGGCTTTAATTTACATTTCCTGGATGGAAGAAGGAAAATGGGATAAAGGTTTTGGCTTCGGTAACAGTCCCGGATGGATGAAGGGATGTGGAAGCATATGATATGGTAAAAGCATTTTTATGATAATAAAAATGGCTTTTAATTACATTTTCTGGATATAGGAAGGGAAATGGGATGTTTTAAAAAGGAAAAGAATTTTTATGATAATTAAACTGGATTTTAAAAAGTTATATGATATGTTAAAGCAATTCATGATAATGAATTGGTTTTTAAATATATTTCCTCGATATAAGAAGGGAAATAGAAAGTTTTGAAATGAGTATAGAATACACCTCAGTCCGGGAGATAGATCCGGATGTGTATTATGAAGATATAATTAAATTGGTAAATCTCAGTCCGGGAGATAGTATCCGGATGTATATTGAAAAGCATATATACATATAAGAAAGAATGTGATATGTATATAAATATATATAAGTATGTATTTATATATTGTTTTTGTGCTACGGGCCTAATGGATCTCTACCATTAACCCTGTCAAGTAGTAGTGTATCGGGGGGGTTCCTTGTTTGGATTTCGCTTTGCGAGACACCCCACGCACGAACTTAGTGCAGCGTTGAGAATGGAGAGAAGTTTAGCCCTTAGTGCTCGGGCTGTAGAGGTTGTAGTGGATGGGTGAATTAGTTTAGTTAGGTGGGGTAGCTTAAATAGAATGTCCTAGATAGATGCACTAGGTGTGCACTATTAGAAGAGAGGTGAGGGGTATCTCAAGGGAGGGCGATACCAATTTAAAATATGAGAAAACCTTTTTCTAAACAAATAAAGTATTTATGCACTTGCAAAATATTTTCAAACTCGGGCTCTGACCCGTTTATCTACTTTTCCTTTCTTGATATATATATATATATATATATATAGGTGTCCAGACACAGGGACGCCAGGATGGCACTTCTTTCGAGTCAAACGTCTGCTGCAGCAGCTGTGGATGCTTGTGGGTTCTCGGTAAATGCTTCTATCCTTGTATTCTAGATAGGAGGTACTGTATAAGTATTCGGGTCAATGGCCCAATTGCATTTATTTATTAATTTAGAGCATCATTCGATATGGTTGTATAATTTGAACCGAGTGTTCGGTTATTTTATTTCATTTCATTTTTCCCTTTCAGTTTCATTTATGCCAAATGTGTGGATGTTTTATTTATAATTGTTTAAAAAGAGTAGTTAAGTAAAATTTTTTGACGCCAACTTAAGAGGTTATTAGTAATTAAATGAATTTTCGACAGTGATGCTAAGAATGATCCATATGAGACTCCTGTTAAAATTTGATATAGGAGTGATCGCCCGGTATCTTATTAGGCGGGTTGTCATAGATGGTATCAGATCATCAGGTTCTAGTGTCCTTAGGAATCTGTGTGGACGTATTACGCTTTCAGCGTTGCTCTCGATTTGTTATAGAGCCTCAGGATTAGGATTGTTGATTTCTCTTGTGAGATTTCGTTCACCTGCTATAGTATAAGATTGTGAAAATCTTTTGCGCGCTCGTTTGAGATTCGTGTGCGGGGCTTGGATGGAAACAGGAGGCGGGGTCTAGTTGGAGTAGATAGAGAGATTGGCGAAATTGTTTTTGTGAGTTTCACCTCATAAGGAAGAGGTATAATTGGCGTGGCTAGATAAAGTCGCGATGTTTCGTTGGCCCTAGACTCGTGTGTGTATATTGAGTTATGGCGATCTCGATAACATTATACAGTGTGTGTCTATGTGTTTTACGCGATAGCGGAATTTTATTTTCCTTCATTCGCTATAAAGGCGGGTGTTGATATATTATATATATATATATCTGGTTTGGGATGCTCATTTTATATGTCTATACGAGTATGGTGATATGGTGAGCATGTAATGTTATTGGTATTTTCGGAGCGATAGCAAGCTAAGAATGGAAAGACTATCGTGTTCGTAGTTCCTGGAGGGAATAGGTTGTTGTTGCGGTGTCTCACCTGGATACAGGTTGAGTTTGCCTTTATTGTTATGGGTTGATGGAACCTCGATGAGCAGGGGCTCCATTATTCTGATGTGAGTGCGTGGAGACCTTATAGATGTGATTTGAGGTGTGCCGGGTTAATGGATGAGCTGCAAGATTAGGCTCATCATTGTTTGCGCGAAGAATGAATATTAGTACGAACGCTTGGTTGTGTGACTTTTAGTTAGAGATAGGAGTTCAGACCACCTTTTCTTGAGAGGGGATAGGACTATCCCGATTGTATGCTTGAAATAACGGACCTCCATGACCGATAAAGTTATGTAGGAGTGTGTGGAGGGGTTCCTTGTTTGGATTTCTCTTTGCGAGACGCTCCACACATGAATCTTAACGGCGTCGGGAGTGGAGAGATGTTATTGGATGCAAGGATGTTGTTTTTGTGGAAAAGTCTTATAGTGTGGATGAACCACTATAGACTATGAGCCATATAATGATGGTATACTTGTGGAAATATTGTGCTATGCAAAAGCACTAAAGTAGTCCTCTCGCCACAAGTAGGTGGGTGAAGTAGGACTTAGAGAAATGGATTTGAGGATTATATCCAGGCCTTAATGAACAGTAAAATTTTTGAGGAAATATGATTTGGGTGTGATGTACATAGTGCTCTTATAGAGATTGGGCATTTCGATTAGTAGGTTTCCTTTCGTATGGACGGAAGGATTGAATAGTAGGAATGCGTTCGTAGGTTAGCGTGGTAGGATTTAGGATGTCCCGCTGGTGTGCCTTAGGACTCCATATCTCAATGATCAACAGTGCGAGGGAGTAGTGTAATGGGAGGGTTCCTTGTTTGGATTTAGCTTTTGCGAGACGTCCCACGCATGAAACCGAGCAAATGTCGAAAGTTGAGAGAGGCCTTGGGCACTAGGAATATACTTAGGATTATACTCATTACGCATAGGTAGACTAATGCCTAGATTGTAGTATTGTTAGGATGTAAGTTCGATAGAGTTAGTGGCGCCGAGGTTAGGAAAACGAATTTCGCGGGTTGGGAGGACCCATATGTGAGTATTACACCGAGGAAAGGAAACCCTTATTGGGAGAGAGTGTTAGGTGTCTAATGTTCACAACGGATGTGCAGATGTAGACATGTTAGAAGGGTGTATGGTCACCTTAGTGAGTTTTATATACCGCCTGAAATGGAAGGGGCATGGTATATAAAGTTGAAGCTTTACGAGATGTAAAGCGGTAGTTATAGACCCGTTTCTCCTATTGGCGACAAGAGAAGCCATAGGAGTAACACGTGGATGTTGTGCGTTATTGGGTAGAGATTTAGATGAGCTTATCGTGAAGCTAGTACTTTGGAGTACACCTTGAGGTTATCGTGTTAGCACCTTTAGATTTTTGGGGGTACTAAGACGTATTGGGACTTGTGATCCTAGTTTGGTGATGTAGGTTGTATCCGAATTTCGAGGACGAAATTCCATTTTAGGGGGAGTATGTAACAACCCGCCATTTTGTAGACAATTAAATTCCATAATTAAGTATAAATTGGCAATTTGGAGAATATCTCGAAATAGTGATTTTTGGGATTTTCGAGGATTTAATGATTTTCGATGGGTGTTGTAATTATTTTTGGGATTAGATAGGTCGAAGTATTTTAATTATATGTCGTCGTGGAGTAAAGCGACAAAAACATCAGATTTTAATTAGAAAACCCGCATTAAATTATATGGGTTAGAATAGTGATTTGCGGTCAAGTACCTCGGATGGAAATTTCGACTGCGTCGTGAATCTCGGGATGTCCGAGATAGTCGAAAAAGAGTGTCCGATTGTCGAAATTGAGTTTCGGGAAATTTTGGAGTTAAATAGGCTCGTAATTGAGTAAACGATTCGTTTTTGGGTTTTAGGGGTTAAACCCTTATTTTTTCTCTTTCTTATAAGTTAAGAGAAAGAGGAAGAGAAAGAGAAAAGGAAAGAAAAGAGAAAAGAAGGAAGAGAGAAAGAGAGGAGGAGAGAAAAGAGGAGAAAGGGGGAACTCCGGCCAAAACTCCCGGGATTCAGCTCGAGGTCGTCGGATTTCATCCTCCAGGCAAGTGTTTACTTGCTTTATTTCATTTTGTGCAATCCTCTCATATCACAATTGGTATAAACATGAATTTAGGGTTAGAACCCTTAAACTAAATTTGGTAAAATTTGGATATGAGTTTACAAATTGATGTGATGTAAACTCTTAATGATTTCTAGTGTTAAAACCATGTTAATGGAAAGTAAGATTTAATTTAAATGGGAGAAATGCCCAAACCTAGGTTTTATGGATTTTAGGGTTCAAATCCAAGAGATATGGGTTAATACCCCAAATTAATTGTTTTCTTGGTTGTAAAACCTAGATTAGATGTTTATTGAGTTGTTGGATGAGCTTAGAAACAACAAAAATGGAGAATAATGGAGGTTTGAATTTTTTTTGAAGATGATGAATAGTGACCTCCGTGTTAATCTAATCGATTCGGCCCTGATACGAATTGATTCGGCTCTTTATCAAAAAATAAAATTTGTAGATCTCTTCGACGCGGTCGCGTGGGCGCCAACCGCGTATTTTTCTGATTTTTTTTGGATTTATAGTGATTTTTCTACGGAAAGTTGTCCGAGATCGAAATCGTTAGTTAGAAATTAAGGATAGAACTTTGGAGATAAATATTAGGGGTTCTCAAATGGAGTGTTAGGACCACTAAAGAATTTGAGGAGATATAAAAACTTTGGGTTTGTAGGAATAAATCCAAGTTATGATTTAAATGGAGATTGGATTGAGTTTTGGGTATTTTGGAGATTGAAAAAAATTGCCGATACAGTGCCCCTCGAACAGGCCGAATCGATTCGGGTCTAGGCCGAATCGATTCGCCTAAGGGGATCTGTGTTTCTAAAATGGGCCGAATCGATTAGCCATTAAGGACCTGTTTGCAGAACACTTTCTGAATCGATCCGGATTGGGGGCCGAATCGATTCGCCTACCCGAATCGATTCGCAATTGGGGCGAATCGATTCGCTTTGGTCAGATTGGCCAGCTTTCTCCCCTTAAGAGTATGGGGAGTTAAATTACAATTTGGGATTTTATATGGGGGTTCCTAGTTATGATATCGGGACTCCTAAATGATGGTTTTGAGGGTTAGTAAATCTTTAGATGAAAGAGAAGGCCTTGGATTGGTGTAGGGCATAATGCGGAGAACGAACATAGTTAACGTTCGGGACGAACAAAATTTGAGAGGGAGTTCGGATACCATCAAGCCTAGGTATTTATGTAATTGAATGTAGGTGAGGGAATACTTTGGGTTTAGTATCATGCGTATATGAATGCATGATTATGATTCTTTGAGAGAATCTTTGGGATTAATGGTCATCGTTAGATGTAATTGGCAATTATGGCCATATATATATGTATATTCGAGGATGAATATATATATATATACTATGTGATTAAAGTATATATATGATGTAATATAAATGATTTTTGAAAATGTAAAAATAAATGTTTTCAAAAAGGAAAGACAAATGATTTTCATAAATAATAAAATATGGATACATACCTCTCTAAATCGCTATCATAAGGGAAGTTGCGTACGTATGGTGAAGCCCCTTGGATAATGAATGCAGGGTGGATATAGTCCTATAGGCCATATGAGTGATTATTGTATATTTCTGCGCTGGTTAGGAGGTTCCGGGTGTGGTCTTGACTATCCCGCAGGCATATGGACGCTTCCCGACGTCTTGCGTTGTAGGATCCCAGGTTGTCTTGATGATAGGCCCTGGAAGATGATAGCCATTTAGGGGCGCGCACAGTGGAAAAACCTGGACGGGCGGTCTTAGAACGCGTTATATATTTGTTAAAGAAATTTATGATAATAAATTGGCTTTAATTTACGTTTCCTGGATGGAAGAAGGGAAATGGGATAAAGGTTTTGACTTTCGGTAACACTCCCGGATGGAAGAAGGGATGTGGAAGCATATGATATGGTAAAAGCATTTTTATGATAATAAAAATGGCTTTTAATTACATTTCCTGGATATAGTAAGGGAAATGGGATGTTTTAAAAAGGAAAATCATTTTTATGATAATAAAACTGTATTTTAAAAAGGTATATGATATGTTAAAGCAATTCATGATAATGAATTGGTTTTTACATATATTTCCTCGATATAAGAAGGGAAATAGAAAGTTTTGAAATAAGTATAGAATACACCTTAGTCCGGGAGATAGATCCGGATGTGTATTATAAAGATATAATTGAATTGGTAAATCTCAGTCCGAGAGATAGTATCCGGATGTATATTGTAAAGCATATATACATATAAGAAAGAATGTGATATGCATATAAATATATGTAAGTATGTATTTATATATTTTTTTTGTGCTACGGGCCTAATGGATCTCTACCATTAACCCTGCCAAGTAGTAGTGTATCGAGGGGGTTCCTTGTTTGGATTTTGCTTTGCGAGACACCCCATGCACGAACTTAGTGCAGCATTGAGAATGGAGATAAGTTTAGCCCTTAGTGCTCGGGATGTAGAGGTTGTAGTGGATGGGTGAATTAGTTTAGTTAGGTGGGGTAGCTTAACTAGAATGTACTAGATAGATGCGCTAGGTGTGCACTATTAGAAGAGAGGTGAGGGGTATCTCATGGGAGGGGGATACCAATTTAAAATATGAGAAAACCTTTTTCTAAACAAATAAAGCATTTATGCACTTGCAAAATATTTTCAAACTCGGGCTCTGACCCGTTTATCTACTTTTCCTTTCTTGCTATATATATATATATATATATATATATTATATAGGTGTCCAGACACAGGGACACTTGGATGACACTTCTTTCGAGTCAGACTTCTGCTGCAGCAGCTGTGGATGCTTGCGGGTTCTCGGTAGACGCTTCTATCCTTGTATTCTAGATAGGAGGTACTGTATAAGTATTCGGGCCAATGGCCAAATTGCATTTATTTATTCATTTAGAGCATCATTCGATATGGTTGTATAATTTGAACCGAGTGTTCGGTTATTTTATTTCATTTCATTTTTCCCTTTTAGTTTCATTTATGCAAAATGTGTGGATGTTTTATTTATAATTGTTTAAAAAGAGTAGTTAAGTAAAAGTTTTTGACGCTAGCCTAATTGATTATTAGTAATTAAATGTATTTTCGACAATGATGCTAAGAATGATCCATATGAGACTCCTGTTAAAATTTGATATAGGAGTGATCTCCCGGTATCTTATTAGGCGGGTTGTCACAATGGAAGCCGAAACTGATATAGGATTCTAGCACAATGACATGCCACATAAAGTGGGTAAAACTAAAATAAACAAAAAAAATATTTTATGTTTTTAATTTGTTTTTAAATAAATTTTAAAATCAAAGACAACTCAAAGGGTAAACAAAATATTTTTGGATATTTCAATAAGACTCAATAAATGCAAAAATAAAATACAAAAGATACATTTGTCATTATTCTAAAAAACATATATAATGAAGCACAAAC
Organism: Sambucus nigra; assembly: GCA_949130495.1. Classification (NCBI taxonomy): domain Eukaryota; kingdom Viridiplantae; phylum Streptophyta; class Magnoliopsida; order Dipsacales; family Adoxaceae; genus Sambucus; species Sambucus nigra. The sequence continues at coordinate 229,842,547 of OX422219.1, forward strand.
TCAAATATGACAAACAAACATACAACTAGCAAAAATATATCATAAAGCACAATTAGTGTTTGTAAACGAAGCTAACACAATCAACCTTTAGATCTAGTATGGGAAGTAACATGTGAAAGCAAATGAGAATCATAAAGTATATCATATAAAGCCTCCGAATTGGATCTTCTAACCCACGTAGGGGTAACGTAATGCTCACGGGTTTTGGGGACCTTGAAGACTCTACCCTTGGACTTCCTAAGACCATTTCTAAGATCAAAACAAAACATCCTAATGTGACCCTTCCTACCATAATATGTGCAAGTGAAATCACGATGAGATGTATTAGCTAAGGGTTGATCTTTTCTATCATTACTAAAAATTTCTCTCAAAATCGTGGTTTTAACTTTATTAGCGAAAGCATTTTGAGGGTCGAAGCTAATACCACACTTGTCATTTTTTATATGGACAGTGCCTAACATATTATTCAAATTTTTAGACCTAAACTCAAATTAAACTTCACACGACTCGAGTCCCTCAATCTATCTTTAGGTTCTCCTATCCTAGACTCAAGTAAACTCCTAATCTCTTCAAACTCAAGAAGCTCTTTCTTCATAGCCTCCATTAAATCTCGAAGACTATCTCTCTCAACTTCAACATACTCTAGATTCTCTCAAAGAGTACTCTCACGTGCCTTAAGATATTTAATTAAAACACTTTCACCATTTCCTACGACACGTTCTTTTATCTTATCTTTCAACTTCAAGTTTGCCTTTTTCAATTTCAACGATTTTGCCTACAACTTACAAAAGGCAACTTAGAGTTCACTCTCCTCTTCCTTTTCTTCATTCTCAGTCTCCTATCCACTCTCTTTACCATTAAACACATGGGATTCACACTCAACGGCCTCAGAATGTCATGAAAAGAAATATATTCATGGGAACATTCGTGATCAATGCTCACATGACAAGCTATGCAAGCAGTCAAGTTACTCTTAATGGGGGAATCAGGTCCCTATTTTGGATCACTATCACTAAGGGTGGCATTGTGAGAAATGGTTTTCTTGCCCTCCTTCCTTAGTTTAATGGGACACTCAATTGCCCTATGTCCATAGCCCTCACAACCAAAATATCTATTCGTCTCCTCCCTCTTAAGATCATCATTACAGTTTTTTTTTTTTGGGGGGGGGGGGGGGGGGGGGGTTCTTGGCTTTATTATACTTAGACTTCTCAAACTTCTTATAATGATTTTTTCGTTTCTCTTTATTTAACTTAAGAAATTTTCTAAACTTCTTAGCAAACGTAGCCATGTCATCTGAGTCGATGTCAAACTCATCATCCGAAACATGTGTTTCTTTCTTTCGAGCTTTCAAAGCTATGCCCTTATCTTTCATCTTCACATACTTGGAGGTAAACACGTCAAGTTCATACGTCTATAAGTCACCTAAAATCTCTTCAAGTTTTGTAAAGTTTAAAGTGCCTAAAGAATTCAAAATGATTACTTTTGGATTAAACCTGTCGGGTAATGTCCTTAAAATTTTCTTTATGAAATGATTGTGAGGTATTTTCTCTCCGAAGTTAAAAGACAAGTTAACGATCTAGGAAAATCTAGCATAAAACACATCAAAACAACTCATTCTCATCCATTTTATTGGTTTCAAATTGAGTGATGAGGTTTTGGAGTTTAGAAGCCTTAACAACACTCTCATCCATCCCGCTTTAATACCAATTGTTTAGAATGTGATTTCCTAAATTATATGCTCTGATACCAATTTGAAAGTGTGTTAACTATATGAATATGGGGTGATGATTCAAAAATTTTAAAATCTAAATATTTCTATAAAATTGAATTTTCACTTCTTCAAATAAACAACTTTATTTCAAGTTCATATTTATACAAACCAAACTAACCATGAAATTTGCCTAATTAAATGTTCAAAAACTTGAATTATAGTAGACTAAATTACCCAAATGAATTAAGCACCCATTACACCATTTTTTATATTAAACTAATTTTATCTTGTTAAACCTAAGCATGCATGTAGGTGATAATTTCCAAGATAAAAAAACACAACCACAATGCCGCGATATATGAGGAAATCCCATAATGGAAAAAATCTCGAATGGCCAAGCCGCAAGTCCACTATTACAGATATATTATAAGGACACAATACAAGACTTACTCAATGACTATATGCCCTCACAAGCCTTGATGCACTTTGTTCCTTCCACCTCTTCCTAGTGGCGACACAGGAGTCCACCTACATCTTGAAGTCCACCGATGAGGAATGACTATCGTCAAATATACGGAGTCCACCTTATGTACACCAAGGAACTCGAAATCCTCTGCTAGAAACATATATTAAGTTGAAGATTGGATCATAAAATAATTTGGGTGTAAAACTTAGTTTTTGTCTTTAAAATTAAGCCATGAATTAAGAACAAAAACTCTTAGACTTTTCTAAAGGTTTCTATCCTTTTTGGAATATGGAAAAAGTACCTGAATAATGTTAGCTCCCGCTATACATAAATGGTTGGGAAAGGTAGTAGGAGGTGAAGGAGAAAACTTCTTGAAAAACAGTCATTTTTTTCAAAAAACTGATTCGATCGTTCGAACGACATCCAATCTCGTTCGAACGACATTTCAAACGAGATTACAGCACAACCCAGAAGAAACCTCATTAGAAGGTTCGTTCAAACGACACCAAAACGTCATTTGAATGACGTCGAAAAGTCGTTTGAATGATGTGGGAAAAATTAGAAAAAAAATTTAGAAAAAACATAAAACCAGTTAAAATATTTTAGCAAAAATTCTAACACCCAATAAAAAAATTTCAAAGCTCAACATAATATAAGCATTCATACCTGAGAGATCCTTGGACAGTTGATGAAAAAAGCGAGGCACGAAACATGACATAAGATATGACCGCTTCGACTTGTCCGCTACTTCTTCAACAAAAAGGTCATAGGCTTGAAAGGTCACAAACTCAACTTCTATCCTATAAACTAAATAATTTTGTCTGGAATTATGCCAACATGACAAATTGACTTAATTGGAAATTTATCCTTACAAATCTCCCCCTTTGGCTATTTTGGGACAAAACAATAAATAAAATCATGTGGGTCTTCAAGCTCATCTAAAAGACTCAGTCCCAACCCAAAAGAAAAAAAAATACAAACACTTGACCGACACATATTCTGAGAGGCTTTTCTTTAGAAAAAACTTTTCTGCATGGTTCAAAACCTCCACACTTAAACACACCATCAAATGCGTAGGCAATATAATAAAATGAACGCATAATTAAATTCTCCCCCTTTGTATTACAATGTCTCCTTAAGAAATGTTAGAGAAGTATACTCAAATCATGTTGTATGTAATAATTTTAGTTATGGATTTATTATTATAATAAAATCAGGTATTCCTATTTAATTGAGAATCATATATGGACATAATGTTTTGCAGTATTTTATATATTGTTGGTGTCTTTTGTTCTGCTCAGTAGGTGTTTTGGTGGGTAGAGTATGACTTACTCACATGGGATCAGATCACCAGTTCTTATAAAATATAAGTTTTCTCATTCACAGTCTTAGATGGAACAGGACACACCATCAGTGGGGTTGTAGCAAAATATTTTAGTATGTTTATCTTGATTACAAGTTACTGTATAGTTTCAACTTATTTTGATAGTAAACTTTGTGTGTGTTGAACGGGACCAATTTAAGGTCATTGTTTTTATACTAATTTTATAAAATAATGTACACCTCATGATTATTAGGTTTACTTAAGGTTGTTAATCCGGATACGATTGATTGACGCATGCACTAGTTATTTATTACTTTGACTTATCGGGTGAGATTCATTATTATATCAATAATCTTGATTAATTGGGTAATTGTGATTAATGTACGCTGAAAGTCTTTCATGGTTGGAATCCACATCTCGGTATAGAGACTGGTGATACCCCCTTGAGATGCTTATAAGTTTTGTATGTGTCAAAACCTGTAGGTGGATTATGTTAATCCGACACTACAACTAAGTTAAGTTGGATCACTCAAGGACTTAAAGAAGTTAATCAAATAAACTGTGAGTAATTTTTTTTAACGGGTATATGTAACCTTAACTTGGGGAGAATTAAGTAATTAATAATGAGGAGCTCGAAATATAATTTTGGGCTAAGGAGTGGAGTTGCAATTATAATTATTTAGTGGTATTAATTGTAATTAAGGGACTGAGATTAGGATCCGGGAAGGATTAGGTTTTCTCAGGCCCATTAGGAGCCACATCCTTATCTATCCTTAGGGCCCCTACTGTAGCCTATATATATGCACCTAAGTCCTATTATTTCTTAACCTAGCCATCACTCTTGGATAATCAAAAGACCCAAGTTTGAGCTTGTGATAATGAGTGGAAGCAAAGAAGAAAGAGGAGACAAGAAGGTGGTCACAAAATAGGAGCCCACCCTCTACTCGTGAGTGTCCATATCAGGAATACAGTAGAAGACTATGAGGTGAATAGAGCCATTACATATTCTATTCATGCAAATACGAGATCAAATCAAATAGATCTTGAAAGGTAAATCCTAATTCCGCCTTTTAGGATTTCATGTATGTGTGATTTTTTTTGTACTTCGATCTATATGTGTTTTTAATAGACCCTTTGACTTCTGCTCCAACAATTGGTATCATAAACCTATTGATACCGAGTATAGGTTAAATTCAATCATGTTATCCAATTAACACAATCGTATGTGCATGGATGTTGGGTAGAATATAGATCTGTGCTAACTTATGTTTTACAGTGATCTAATCCCACTATCATGGTCACGTATTTATGTTTATGTTTTATGTGATTGGAATTATACTATTTTTTATCGTAATGGTCAATGGAGGAGTGGGAAAAATAAGATCGGTTATCAGAGGAAGTTTTTAGCATAAAAATCAGTTTTGACAATGTTAAATAGTGCTTGGAGGTGGGGGCAGCACCCCCTAAACCCCCGCTAGGGCGGCCCGCTCGACTGCTCCACCTGATCAAGCAAGTGGAACCCCCTGTCATCCTAGTGTAGTGGAAACATGAAATGTTTGGGTTCAGGCATAACTATTGAGTTCGAGGATTACCATTGAGTTCAAGGATGACTGTTGAGAACTCCAATCTAGGAAAGAGTTGCATCTTGGCCATAATAGTCGGGAATCCTTATTTATCTCAATTTTCTTATTTACATTGATTTATGTCTTTATTATTCATGTTTTATTTGTTGGGTTGTTAATATGTGTTAACGGCTCCCTTAGAATTATGGACAACATGAAATACCGACCCGACTTAAATCATGTAGATGCTAAATGTGAATAATTCATAATTACTTTGAATTATGGACATTAATATGTGTGGTTAGAGAGTAAAAAAAATAAAGTATTCATTTTTTTCTTAACGATCATGGGTATTAGCAATTTTTTATTTATCACACATTTTTTAGATATATTAAAATAGGGATATCTCTATATTTTGGAAATCTATCAAATGTCCTAGATTTTCAAAGTAATTAAGATTTGGACACATTTTTTTAACCCTTACAAAAGTTTTTTAAATTAGTAAGTGGGAGAGGGAATTTTCCAAGAGAAAATCCCATGGTCTCCATCAATGATTTGTAAACTTTCAATAACAAGTAGATCCTCCAACGAGGAATGCTAATTATTGTGGTAGTCGGTATAAATTTCCTTAAAGGGAAATTTTGGATTCATTATTCATATAGGTTGCCCCAAAGGTGGAGTCTGTGTGATATGAGATAATCTAAAATTAGTTGGTGGTGTACACTTAGACATAAAATAATGGTAGGTTCTCCAAACAGGAATTATATGATTTTGTGGGACCAAAGTGTCAACTATTTAATTTTATTTGACATAACGTTTGTCTAGATAATAAAATTAAACGGAATAAGCCTGCCTAATTGTTTTAGACAATAAGTTCTCTAAAGAGGAATACTATTCAAATGGTAACCGAGATGCCGACGAATTCTATTAAAATTGATGGAGGGACACTAATTTTAATTTATAATTCAAAAAAGCTTTATGCCATATAATAATTCATTTTATTACTTGAATTTTAGTACTAAGATGGGAAGCTCTTTCAATCCACTTGCTATCATTCTTAAGGAAAACAAACTAACTGGACCTAAATACATTGACTGAAAAAGGAATTTGCATATTATATTGACTGTTGAAGAATATAAGTTTGTGCTCTATGAGAGCTATCTTGCGAAACCTAGTGGTGGTGGTGGGGGGGGGGGGCAACCGAAAAGGAAATTCAGTATTAGTAGAAATGGATTAAGGCTGATGAGATGGCGCGGTATTACATTTTGGCATCTATGTCAAATATTCTGCAACATCAACATCAGTCGATGGACACCGCCTCAAAGATATGTTTGGGGATAAGAATCGTGTTTCAAGGCAAGTTGCCATGAAAGAACTCATGAACATAAACATGACTGAAGGGGCCCTAATAAGGTAACATGTTTTAAGGAAGATGCCTCTTCTCAACGATCTTGAAATCCTTGGAGCAAAAATCGATGGGGAAACCTAGGTCGATATGGTTCTCTAGTCACTGCGTGAGTCCTTTGGGCAGTTTTGCCTAAATTACAACATGAACAAACTTTCTTACTCTTTGTCAAAACTACTTAAATAACTAAAAGCAGTTAATGGTATCATTAAGAAGTCAGTAAGTGCTTTTATGATTGAGAAAGTTTCTACTTCTAAGCCTATGGGCAAGAAAAAAAAGTCTCAAAAAGAGGTTATGGTCCCTCAGGCAGCTTGTGGGCCTCAAGGAGGTGTGAAAAAGCCCATGGGCAAGTGTTTCCACTGTAATCTGTCAGGACACTAAAAAAACAATTGTCTAGTTTTTCCCAACAAAAAGAACAACGCAAGTAAATTCCATTCATTTGTCGTTGAGTCATATTTTGTGGTTCGCGGGAGCCACTGATCATGTATGCAATTCTTTGGAAGGGTTTCAGGAAACCAAACAACTAAGTGATGGAGAGATTTATTTGACCATGGGAGATGCTACGATATTAGAGGTAGTTACTATGGGAGACTTCATTTAAGCTTTAATTATGATAGGAGTTTACTTTTAAAATATTGTTTTTATGCATCTTCCATTAGTTGGAATTTGATTTCAGTTTCTTTTTTAGCCTTTTATTGATATTCAACTTCTTTAAATAAACTTGTGGTTATTAAGAAAAATAAATCTTTTATTTGTTCTTGTACATTGGTTTATAATGTTTATATTGTAAATCCTATCTCTCCCACACAACAAATTAATATCTTCCGTAATTCAATTGGACCAAATTTAAAGAGAAAGGAACCTTCCTTAGTGAACCAAACGTATCTTTGGCACTTACGCCTAGGATATATTAATACGAAAAGGGATTTGTAGACTAGTGGAAAGTGGGCAATTAATCTCACTAAAGGTGGAGGCACTTCCACTTTGCGAATCCTGTTTAGAAGGTAAAATGACAAAAAGGCCTTTCTCGGCCAAGGTCTATAGAGCCAAAGAACAGTTGGAATTAGTTTTTCTCTATTCTATGTGGACCGATGATAACCCGATAAAGAGGGGAATTTGAGTATTTTAGGAATTTCATAGATGATTACTCAAGGTATGGTTATGTTTACCTAATGCACCCTAAGTCTGAAGCCTTTGAAAAATTTAAATCTTATAGGGAAGAAATGGAGAAGCATCAAGGTAAAAGTATCAAGACACTACGATCTGGTCCTGATGGTGAATACCTCTTAGGGGAGTTTAGGTAATATTTAGAAGATCAAGGGATCACATCCCAATTGTCTGCACTGGTATGCCTCGGCAAAATGGTGCAGCCGAAAAGCGAACACATGACTATTTTGGATATGATTAGGTTCATATTGAGTTATACTGATCTCCCAAATTCCTTTTGGGGACATGCTTGAGAAATGACCAATTATTTACCGAACTTGGTACCTTCAAAGGCGGTCTCTACTACACCCAAGCAATTGTGGATTGGGTGTAATCCCAGTATGAAGCATATTTGGATCTGGGGTGGTCCAACACATGTTCTAAATAGAGATCCCAGTAAGTTGGAATCAGGATCAGAAGTTTGTTTCTTTGTAGGATATCCTCAGGAAACTAAGGGTTATTTATTCTATAATCCCAAGGATCAAAAGGTCATTGTAAGCACCAATGCCCTATTCTTGGAAGAGGATTATATGATTGATCATAAACCTAAAAGTAAAGTTATTCTTGAAGAGTTGCGAGGGTACCAAGAAGATTCTTCAACACCACCAATATAGGAAGAAATAATGTGTTGACACTAGTACACCAGCATAGGGATTACCTCATCATAGTGGGAGGGTTATACGTTAACCGAAATGGTTTATGTTCTTGGGACAGTCTTATGACAACATCCTTAATGAACTCAAAGTCGATCCCTATAAATACAATGAGGCTATCTAAGATAAAGATGCATAACTTTGGCTTCAATCTATGAATTCTGAGATAGAATCTATGTATTCTAATTAGGTTTGAAGTCTTGTAGATCCACCCGAAGGGATAAAACCCATAGGCCTCAAGTTGTTCTATAAGAGGAAAATATGGGTGGATGACAAGGTTGAAACCTTTAAGGCACTGCTTGTTACGAAAGGGTTTACTCAGAAAGAGGGCATCGATTATGAGAAAACCTTCTCGTCGGTATCTAGGATGAAGTCCATCCAATTCTCTTATCCATTGCGGTTCATTTCGATTATGAAATTTTACAAATGAACGTCAAGACTACACATTTTAATGGGAATCTTAATGAGTGTATCCATATGGTGAAGCCAAACAATTTTATTGCCCAATGCCAAGAGCATAAATTATGTAAGCTTAAGAAGTCCATTTATGGTCTTTAGCAAGCATCTAGAATTTGCAACATCTTTTTTTATCACCCAATCAAATCTTTTGGTTTTGATCAATGTCCAAATGTATCTTGTGTGTACAAGAAATGCAACAAAAATGTAGTGGTGTTTTTAGTATTATATTTGGATGACATTCTACTCATTAGAAACGATGTTGGAGTGCTGTCTTCGGTTAAAGTGTGGTTGTCCAGTCAATTAGATATGAAAGACTTAGGAGAAGCTAGTCACGTCCTTGGGATCAAGATTATGCGTAATCCTAAGAATAGGATGTTGGGTTTATCACAAGAAACTTATATCGATTCTATTATTGCAAGATTTAGCATGAAAGATTCTAAGAAATGGTTCCTCCCTTTCATACATGGAATATATATTTCCAAGGATCAATGTCCTAAGACACCTGTGTTTTGTTGTTGGCATGGTTAGTAGATATCAGTCTAACCCCGGGCAATAACACTAGACTGAGGTAAAATATATACTTAAATACCTGGAGAAAAAACACGAGATTATATGATAGTTTACCAGGCAGAGAGTCTAGTACCCATTGGGTACACTCACTCAGATTTTTAATCTGATAAAGATTCCAGAAAGTCTACCTATGGATATGTGTTTACCCCAAGAGGCAAAGCCATTAGTTGGAGAAGTATCAAGTAATCCTGCATTATTGATTCCACCATAGAAGTTGAATACGTGGCAGCCTCTAAGGCAACCAAAGAAGTAGTATGGCTTAGAAACTTCATAATGGATCTAGGAGTGGTGCCTTTAGTTCAATCGCCTATTACACTTTATTGTGATAATAGCGGTGTGGTTACTAACTCAAATAAACCCAGGAGACATAAGAGAGGTAAACACATCGAGAGTAAGTATCATATCATTCGAGAATTTGTGCAGCGAGGTGATGTCACAGTTACGAAGATGGCATCAGAGAACAACATTGCAGACCCTTTCACCAAGAGCTTACTATACAAGACTTTTGATAGTCATGTAGAGGGGATGGGAGTGAGATGCATTGCAGCATGGATTTGAGTCTAAGTGGGAGATTGTTAGAGAAGTAGACTAAAACCATGCTTTATGTAATAATTTTAGTTATGGATTTATTGTTATAATAAAATCAGTTATTCCTATTTTAATGAGAATCATATATGGACATAATGTTTTGCAATATTTTATATATTATCGGTGTCTTTTTTTTCTGCTCAGTAGGTATTCTGGTGTGTAGAGTACGATTTACATACAGAGTATCAGATCACCAGTTCTTGTAGAATATAAGTTTTATCATTCACAATCTTAGATGGAACTGGACACACCATCAGTGGGGCTATAGCACAATATTTTAGTAGGTCTATCTTGATTACAGGATATTGTATATTTACAACTTATTGTGCTAGTACACTTTGTGTGTATTGAACGGGACCAATTTGAGGTCATTATTTTTATACTAATTTTATAAGACAATGTACACCTCGTGATTATTAGGTTTACTTAGGGATCTTAATCCGGATATGATTGATGGACACATGAAGTAGTTGTTTATTACTTTAACTTATCGGGTGAGATTCATTATTGGATAAATAATCTTGATAAATTGGATAATGGTAATTAATGTACGATGAAAGTCTTTTATGTATGGAATCCACGTCTTGGTATAGAGACTGATGATATCCCCTTGAGATGCTTATAAGTTGTGTATGTGTCAAATCCTGTAGATGGATTATGTTAATCCGACACTACAAATAAGTTAAGTTGGATAAGTGAATCAAATAAATATAAATTATTTATTTCATTAACGGATATTTATAACCTTAACATGGGGAGAATTAAGTAATTAATAATGAGCAGCTCAAAATATAATTTTGGGTTAATGAGTGGAGTTGCAGTTATAATTATTTAAATGTATTAATTATAGTTAAGGGACTGAGATTAGGATCTGAGAAGGATTAGGTTTTCTCAGGCCCATTAGGGGCCACATCCTTATCTCTCCTTAGGGTCCCTGGTGTAGCCTATATATATACGTCTAAGTCTTATTCTTTCTTAACCTAGTCGTCACTCTTGGATACTCAAAAGACCCAAGTTGGGACTTATGAGAAAGAGAGGCAGTAGAGAAGAAAGAGGAGACAAAAAGGTGGTCACAAAATAGGATCCCATTATCTACTCGTGACTGTCCATATAAGGAATGTAGTAGAAGACTGTGAGGTGAATTGACCCATTACATATTCTATTCATGCAAAGATGAGATCAAATTAAATAGATATCGAAAGGTAAATCCTAATTCCACCTTGTAGGATTTCAAGTATATGTAATTTTTTTTATTAGTTCGATTTATACGCGTTTTTAATAGACCCTTGGACTTCCACTCCAACAAGAAAGATGTCTCCGTCTAAGTTAGATCTCCCCACAAATGAAAAGAGTTAGATACAATTTCTCCCTCTTTTTGTTCAGGAATAGACAAAGATTATTTGCATAAAATAATTAATTTCTCCCCAATGACATAAATTCTCCCCTCTAAATGAGACACGGGCTAAGCATAAAGGAAAAACAACTATATCATGCAATGGCATATAGTGATACAAGAATAATGAAAGCATCATGGATCACAAGAATAACCAATCCACCTAAACTAATATAGATACCAACTATGATGTGATAGTAAAATGGTATCAACTAGAATGAACTGAGATAAGCATGAGATATCAATAAAAAATCATAACAAGATGGATATCAATATGAAATAATAACATGCAAGGACTAGAAGAAAAACAAATACTCAAAGTAAATCATACCATATATATAAGCATTAAAATGTTTCAATGGAGGATAAGAAAAATATGGATATCAATATGAAATAATAACATGTAAGGGCTAGAGGCAAAAGCAAAAACTCAAAGTAAATGATACCACATATATAAACATTAAAATATATCAATGGAAGATAAGCAAATACAATTACAAGTATAAATACCACCACATATATAAGCATTAAAATATATCAATGGAGGATAAGCACACACAATTATAAGTATAAAGACCACACAAGAAACTAAACACAATAAGTTTTCTCCACTCATATAAAATAAATGTGTCTAAACTAAATGTGGTAAACGAAATGAATGGGTGTTAACTAGAGACACAAGAGTTATGGCCCAATCATTTGAAAATGTTCACGGAATTCTATTTGATCGTGAAATTTTATTATCTAATATTTATTCTCATGTGACAAGATAACGTTAACTCAAAGAACGAACAAGAAAAATTTATAAAAGCCTAGAATTTTGATCATTCTACAAATCAATAGAGCCATGACATATAAAGCATAAATAGGATTTATTGTGCAAACTCGTTGATGTTCAACCTTTGTCTCCCATAAACTCAAATATTCTTTTGAATTATGCACAAAATTTTTCATACTATAAATTGGATTGGGCAATTTGCAATTTTTTATGCCATGAATTCTTTTAGACTCGTTTTCTTCTTACAAATGGTGGTTGTTCACGCAAAGACAACCTGTCTTTCACACCCTAATTCCATTGCTAAATTAAACTTTACGGAATAAATGTTTTCCTATTTTTCTATGCCTTGGCAATGATTCTTACATGCACAAATCCCCCATATTCACAAACATGTAGATGGAAAAATAATGGGAGAATGCTTATTTAGCTTAAACATACATGTGAAGTTAAAGTTCAAAAGATCTCGTGCATGTATGTGTGGAGGCATATACAAAAACAATCCATTAAGAAAATCAAAATCAAACTACTCCATGCAAGCACGATAAAAATAAATTTCAGAATTAGAATTCAAAAACAAAAGCTATAGACACATGGAAGTGGAGAGTGATATAGGATTCAAACACAAGGATATGCTATATAAAATGTGTAAAACTAAAATACACAAAAAATGAATTTTTTTGAGTTTTCAAAATTTTTTAAACAAATTTTAAAAACAAAGACAACTCAAAGGGCAAACAAAATCTTTTGGTATATTTCAATAAAACTCAATAAATGCAAAAACAAAATACAAAAGATACATCCGTCATGATTCTAGCAAAACGTATATGATGAAGCACGGACTAAAAATATGACTAACAATCATACGACTAGCAAAAATATATCATGGAGAACAACTACTGTATGTAAACAAAGCTAGAACAATCAACCTTTAGATCTAGCATGTGAAGTATCATGTGCAAGCAAATCAGAATCATAAATTCTATCATACAAAACCTCCAAAACGGATCTCATAACCCACATAGGTGTAACGTGATGCTCTATGGGTTTTGATGACCTCGGTGAGTCTACCCTTGAACTTTTTATGACCATTTCTAATATCGAAATAAATCCTCTTAAGGTGACTCTTCCTACCACAATATGTGCAAGTAAAATCATGGTGAGAAGTATTACCTAAGGATTGACCTTTTCTAGCATTCCTAGAAGATTATATTAAAATCATGGTTTTGGCTTCATTAGCGGAAGCATTTTGAGCGTTGAAGATGATACCAAACTTGTCATTTTTTATTTGGACGGTGCCTAACATTTTATCCAATTTTTTGGACATAGACTCCAAATCAAACTTCACATGACTCGAGTCCGTCAATCTATCTTTAAGATCTACTATCCTAGACTCAAGTAAACTCCTAATCTCTTCATACTCAAGAAGATATTTCTTCATAGCCTCCATTAAATCTCGAAGACTATCTCTGTCACCTTCAACATACTCTATCTTATCTCAAAGAGTAATCTCACATGCCCTAAGATCTTTAATTAAAACACTTTCATCATTTCCTGTGACACGTTCTTTTATCCTAGCTTTTAACTTCAAGTTTTCCTTTTTCAATTTCAACGATTTTGCATACAACTTACTGAAGGAAACTTAGAGTTCACTCTCCTCTCCCTCTTCTTCATTCTCACTCTCTTCTCCACTCTCCTTACCATTAAACACACGGGAAGCACACATAATGGCCTCAGAAGGTCATGAAAAGAAATATCTTCATGAGAACATTTGTCATAAATGCTCACATGACAAGCCATGAATGCGGTGAAGTTATGCTCAATGGGGGAATCGGGTCCCTCTTTCGAATCATTATCACTAAGGGTCGTGTTGTAAGAAATGGGATTCTTTCCCTCCTTCCTTAGTTAAGTGGGACACTCAGTTGCCCTATGGCCATATCCCTCAAAACCAAAACATCTATTTCACTCATCCCTCTTAGGATCATCATTACAATTTCTGGGGGGTTTCTCGACTTTGTTATACTTAGAATTCTCAAACTTCATATAATCATTTTTAAGTTTCTCTTTATAGAACTTAAGAAAATTTCTAAACTTCTTAGCAAACATATCCATGTCATCTGAGTCGATGTCAAAATCATCATTCGAAACATGTCTGTCCTCCATTCGGGCTTACAAAGTTATGCCCTTATCTTTCATCTTCACATCCTTGGAGGTAAGCATATCAAATTCATAGGTTTGTAAGTCACCTATAAGCTCTTCAAGTTTTGTAGTGTTTAAAGTGCCTAAAGAATTCAAAGCGGTCACTTTTGAATTAAACCTATCAGGTAATGACCTTAAAATTTTCTTTATGACATAATTCTCAGGTATTTTCTCTCCCAAGTTAAAAGACGAGTTAATGATATCGGACAATATAACATAAAACTCATCGAAAGACTCACTCTCATTTATTTTAATGGTTTCAAATTGAGTGGTGAGGTTTTGGAGTTTAGAAGCCTTAACACCACCTTTACCTTTGTGGATGAGTTGGAGTATGATTCAAGACTCCTTAGACGATTCATACGTCATAATCCGGCGGAACTCCTCCGGCGTGACCGCACTAAAAAGAGCATTTAAACCTCGAGAATTGAAATTTTCTAGCTTAAGCTCATCCTCACTCCATATTTTTACGGGTTTAAGAACTCAAATATCTCCTACTAAAAACGTTGGTGGGGACCACCCTTCAATGACTGATAGCCAAACTTTATCATCTATCGACTTAAGTGTTGACCTCGTATGCACTTGTAAAACCTATGTGTGATAAAGATTTGAACAGATGCTAAAATTCCAATCACAAACTTATTTATTTAGTGTCAATGTATGAATCAAATTAATTCATCCCTAAAAATGAACTAGCTACGTGCTAGCATGTGTCAAACCAACATAAATAAAATATGCGACATTAAGTTCAGGAAAAATCCCCTCAGGGCAAAACCTTGTTATTTCACTATAATTTATAGATCACAACTTACACGGATTTCAACACAATACAGTTGTTTGACACACAAATACCCGCAAGCATCGGTCGGCATCATCAACAATGAATTACGCGCAGCAATCCACAAGAACCGCAGTCCTCTCTTCAATAAAGATCCACATGCAGCGAACCTCAATGACACGCGTCCATATGATGTTGAAATCTTCTCCACAAATGTATGAACACCAATAAAGTGTGTTTTCAAACTCCAAAAATAATTCACATGAACAATTGGGATTTTTGTCAATTGAAAACAAAAGGATTTTATCCCTAAATGAAGAAGACAAAAGGTTTTGCTGACTTTGCACTGTTTGCAAAATGTAAAAACGTACAGACTTCTTATGGAAAATGGAGTTGAAAAGACCCTTTTATAAAACACTTAATGCGGTGGGTCGTTCAAGAGAGACGCACTGTCGTTCAAGCAAGAGTATCGCGCGACACATGATGTCGTTTGAACAATATACACTGTCGTTTGAACGAGACTAATATAAAATGTTATTTTTGATTTATCTTTTTCTCAGTAAATGCACCACCTCAAACACTCTGAAAAATATATTTTTGATGAAAAACATTTAAAGCTCCGCTCTAACACTTAGAAAATATTTTGTGAAAAATATCCCAATATCCAAAGAAAATTATTAAAGAATAAAAAATACGACTTTAACAAATTCATTTTGTGAAGACTTGATTGTTGATGAAACTTGATATTCGGACCCGTCTTGTTGCGTATTTGATCTTGAACATCTTTGACGGTTGTAGGGGTATAGGACATACTTAATTGTGACGGACATTGTCCTTACAAATATCTCCCTATGTCTATATCGGTACAAAATAAAAACATCTGAATTATTAATATCAAATGACCTATACAAATCTACCCTACCATAAACTCAAAAGTGGAAATATAAACTGTAAATTATTCAAACTTTGCTTCAACAATCAAATCTTCAAAACTTCAAGCTTTTCTCCTCAGGGTGTGCAACATAATGATCTTCAATTGTACCTACACACATGAGACAAAGCAAATACCTTATGACGTATCGAGTTTGAAATGATACAAGCATAAACATGAAAGCACTATTAAATTCTCCCCCATACTTAAACTCCCCCATATAGTCATAATTCGTTCTCCCCCTTTTTATTTGTCCGAAGTAGACAAGGAAAATAATAAACCAAATAAATCAAATCGGGGTGTCACAATAAACAAGGCAAACATATTATTTTTCATTTTTCAAATTTTTCATACAAAAATGCAAAAATGATGTTACAAAAATCACACACCGTGAATTTTTACTAATATAACCAAATCATGGAAATAAAATAAATGGGTGTGAATAAATTCGATAAGAAAATTGACTCAATCATGACATGTGTGCCTGTGTGTACGATGCATATGCGTACTCCTAACGAATGAACATCAAAATAGTCCTTGGGTGTAAAATTGTTGAATTTATATGATATCGTCTTAACCATATCAACAAATCAAAGTATAAATGATTTCCACTCCAATAACGTCCAAAACTATGTAATGCCTTTTCATGACTTTCAAGCATGTGCAAATTGTTTTAAATTTCATTCAAACTCCCCCATTAAAAGATAATGCTTTTTATTTTTCTTATGAGGTAATGAAACTAAAATCTATTGGCCCTTTTTGGCATAATTTTCTTTTTATTTCCTTTCAATTTTTTCGGGCTCTTTTAAACCTCATTGAACCCCGGATAATTTTGAATTCCTCATTTTTTTAGATCCATTAAACGGTGGATTTATCGCAAAGGAAAAAATAAGATACCTTTCGCAGCCCTTTTTTCGTTTTTCAAAATAATCACACAAACTCACAAACCGTTTATAACATGCACTACTTTCTCGTCAAGTTTTATCACATTTGGTTAATTATATAGACAGAATTGAGATGGAAACATTCAACCAACATGTGATAAACAAGAACAAAAGTCAAACAAATCTATGCATGTGTGCAATAAAGGACAAATGAGTCAAACATGTAGGTTGCAACACTATATATCATCTCAAAGACTCCAAACTTTGTAATGCACATGAATGACACAACATATTGTCTCAAAACACTATCAAATAGTCACATGGATATGGAATGATATTGTGACACGGTCATCCTAAATATCCATTCATATATGGGTAAACAAAATACAAAAGTCTTGTTGGATTTTTCAAAAAATTTATTAAAAAAATGAAAATCTTTTTGAATTTTCCAAACACTATTAAGAATCAACCCAGCAGTACCAAATAATATAACAAGATGAACCAGTGTACTAAAACAAGTAAAATGCAGAAAGCCAAACATGTCATTCAAACGAAACTCAATGTCACTTGAATGAAAATGCTTGTCGTTAGAACGACAACTTCGCGGGACATGAGATCTCGCTCGAACGAGAAAATAGAAATCTCTCACCCAGTCTCGAATGTTAAACAGTGTTGCCCAGTGAAATTTTTTTGTGAAAACTATTCCTGTAATGGGAAAACAGATCCAAAACAGTGCTAAAACAGTAGCAAAATTAAGAAAAACAATACAACAAAACTTTAAAGAGTTATATGCTAACAAAGTACAAAACAAATGGTATATACTAGCAATAGGCATAAGATAACATCATGCAAATCAACCTATGCTAGTAAACAAGTCTAAACCTCAGCCAATAGGTGCGGGGGAGTTTTCCAAAGATGGCGACATCCTATGAAAAACTTCCATCAAATCATGTGAGGCATTGACTAAAAACTCTACCTGCTCCCTAATATGTGAAAACTCTCTCGTGTAGTCATCGGAAGCATCATGTGTGGGTGCGTGTGTGTGAACACTTGTAGTAGCGAAACATGACACATAATTTACCTTAAAACAAAACTTTCCCAGGTGTCCTCTCTTCTTGCAGTGTGTGCAAACGTAAACTAGCCTAGGTACACCTCTCTCAAAATGTCTCCTACGTGCTCTCCTAATAGGTACGGGATGCCTAGGTGGGTTGGGTCAAGAGTCATGTGAATCTAACACTAAAGTAGGAACCGACTCAGGTGCAACATGTGAAGTAGAAACACCATCATGACTTATTCCTAAACTCTCACCTCTACCCGAAATGGTATTGAGAATCATCTTTCCAACCTTCTTAGATGCATCATCTAAAGGTACTTTGACCTCCCGGGCATGTTCGATATCACTCTCAAGTTGGGATACACGTGTCATCAGACTAGACACCGTATCGATCAAGTCACACGTTTCCCTCCTTAAAACTTCTTTCTCTCTCTCCAAATCTAAAACCCGACGACCTAAATCCCTATTATACTTCTTTATTTTCAAGGTCTCGGTGTACAAATTCCTAAAATCATTTTGGAGCTCACTTTCATCTCCACTCTCAAACTCCCTCTCACCTTCACTAGAAGTACTCGACTCATCACCGCCGCTATTGTGAACACGATCATTATGGGACAAAGTGGGTGTACTCACACGACTTGAAAAAACTACACACATCCCATGTGGTAAACCTTTATCAGACTCATCATCGAAATCTTTCACATCGTCCTCACTATCACTCAGGGTCCCTGGCATAATAACTTTCTTGCCCTCTCTCCTAAGTCTAGTGGGACACTCAAATGACTTGTACCCTCTCCCCTCACACTCAAAACATTTCATATTTTCAAATTTTTCTTCACCCTCTTTCTCTTTCTCACCACTTTCTTTGACCTTGTATTTCTTTTTATTTTTCTTCGAAAATCTTTTATTGGAAGATTTTGTTTCGAAAACTGGAGAAACTTTTTTAAATTATTTGCAAGCAGGGCCATGTCAAAATCAGACTCAGACTCACAAAAGCTCACTTTCTTATTCCTATCACTGGTGGACACTTCCTTTCCCTTTCTAGTTTGGTCTTTAAGCACTATCCCTTTATCCTTAGGTTTGACAGTGTCGGGGAACATGTCAATTTCGTATGTCTGTAGGTCTCCTACTAGCTCTTCTAATTTTAGACAAATCAAATTTCCTAAGGTATTTAAAACAGTTACTTTTGGGATAAAATGTTTAGGCAGCGATCTTAAAATCTTTTTGACCACTCATGCATCAGGTATAGGCTCACCAAGATTAAAACTAATGTTGACAATATCATGGAAATGTGCATAAAACTGGTCAAAACACTCAGTCTCTAGTATGGTGATAGTATCAAACTGAGTAGCCAAATTTTGAATTTTAGACTCTTTGACCGCGTTAGTGCCTTCGTGGATGAGTTGTAAAAAATCCCACGCTTCTTTAGACGTGGTGCACGTCATAATATGTCAAAACTCGTCAGGGGTGACGTGTTCGAAAATTTCACTAAGCCTTCGTGAGTTTTAAGTGCTCCACCTAAACTCTTCCTCAGTCCAGTCTGACATGGGTTTTAAATTAGTGACATTATTTACGGTGATAGTGGGAGGAATCCAACATCTTTCACAAATTAACCAAACTCTATCATCGATTTCTTTCAAATGTGATCTCATGCGGGCTTTGGAGTAAGCATAATTAGACCCATAAAAATTGGCAACCTATTATATAAGTTTTCACTTGTGACAATTTTTTTAAATATACGATTTTTCAAAATAATCAATATCATAAAATTTTGCAAAAAAAAAAAAAGGAATACACAATAAATTAGTGTAACCTTCTCTGATACCAATTTGTAAAACCTATGTGTGATAATGATTCGAAAAGATGCACAAATTCCAATCACAAACTTATTTAATTAGTATTAATGTATGAATCAAATTAATTAAACCCTCAAAACCTGAAGAGTGTATGCTCGCGTTCAAATGATCAAGTTATATATAAAACCCTTTTAACACAAACAAACCCTAAACATGCATTAGTATGTGATTGAATAAATTAATAATCTACACAAGAACATTCAAACACATGCAATTAAGGAAAAATCCCCCTCAGGGGCAAAACCATTTATTTTCACTATAATTTGTAAGAAAACGGCTTACAATCGGATTACAATGAAAATACAAGTTGACTAAGAATTACCCTCGGGTATCGAATTCTGTAGTCGCGGCTGGAATTATCCCTTTCCAGTAGGGCTGCAATGAAGAAGAAGAACGGTCTCCTCCACAAGGGTTGAACAAACCAAAGTTGTGTTCTTGGGTTGCAAAAGGATTCACAAAGGTTTGGAAATGATGTGTGAATCAAAACATGAGTCTTGGGACTCAAGAATATGAAGACTAGGTGTATTTGGACTCTCAAATTCGTCTCCTAAAGTCTTGCAAAACAACTCTCCCGAAGTTGGTATTTATAGGGAAATCCATGAAGAGACCCACGATTTTAAACTGCTGAAATTCTATCCAGCGTACAGGTACACTGAACCGGTTCAGGTACCCCTGCGAACCGGTTCTCCCCCCGGAACCGGATTGGGTCTGGGTTCGGGAAAGTGTGCTGGAAAAAGGCTTTAAACACTTAGAAAAATTTCCAGACTTTTCAATGAACATATCTCCATTTTCAACGGGCCATAACTTGTTCACCGTAGCTCAGATTGAGGTGACGTTTCTTCCAGTATCTTTGTTGCGGAAAGCTCTTCAACTTTCCAGTTGACCGGTCCTCTGGACGGTGGCTGTAAAATTACCAATATGCCCTTGAACATCCCTATCATGCCTTGTTTCACTGATTTGACTTCTCTTGCGTTCCACTTGCATTACGAGCCTACAATCAAGGGACCTGAAGTCGTTGATGCAGATGAGGGATAAATTAGTGGAGATAATGTATGCTTGATTCCCGGAATTCGAATAGAGGCCGTCATGTGAGATCGTGAGGAGACGTGCCAAATGTAGCGGCGTACGACATAAATAAATGAAACATTTCGGACATGAGAAAAATGTCCTTACAAATCTCCCCCTATGTCTATGCCGGTACATACATAAAAAATCCGAATTATCAACTATGAAATTGCCTATACAAATATACCCTCCCATGAACCCAAAACTGGAAAAGGTACAAATGAATAGTCTTCATCGTTTGTTCTTCAAATCTTCAGGAATCTCAAAACTTTTCTCATCAGGGTGTGAAACATATAGATCTGCAATCTTCATACCTACACACATGAGACAAAGCAAATACCACGTGACATATCGAGTTTGAAATGAGATAACATGGATACCAATATATGATAAGCATAAGCTGCATCTCAAAAACTCCCCCAAAATTCAAACTCCCCCATAAAATGATAATTCTTTCTCCCCCTTTTTATGATGTCCCCAAATGGACAAATTAGAGAAATAAATCAAATAAGCAAGTGCGAGGTGTCACTAGGATAAAAGCACACCATGAATAAACAGAAAGCAACCAAGTCGATGAAAGCGTAAATGAAGCGGTGTGATCAAATTCGATAGGAAAATCAATGCATACAAACATGACATATGTGATCGATGAATATTGGATATTCCTAGCGAATGAACTCAAAGGCTTCCTTTGGTGTAAAAGAGTGACAGTATAAGATATTGACTCAATCAAATCAACAAATCAAAGCTCAAAATGATTTTCACACCAATAACGTCCAAAATGATTTTATGCTTTTTCAGGACTTTCAAGGAAGTGCAAACCCGTTTAAAGATTCTCCAACCAAACTCCCTCAGATATAATTTTGAATAGAGGCATTCTAAATTCTCAAACTTTGGAGAATTGATGGTGAAACCTAAGTGGCCCATATTTGGCATGAATTGCTTTTTATTGCCTGTAAATTTTTTCGGGCTCTTTTAACCTCTTTGGACCTCGGATATTAAAATTCCTCCATTTTTTAGGTCATTTTTAACGGTGGCTTTTGCGCAAAGGATAGATGATTACCTTTCGCAGCCCCTCCCCGTTATACAAAAACACACAGTCTCACCAAAATGGTTTTTACATGCATTCCAATCTTGTCAAGTTTTATCGCATATAGTACATTGTATAGACAAGATTGAGATGAAAACACGCAAGCCAACATGAGATAGACAAGTGCAATAATCAAATATAGCCGTGCATGTGTGCCATAAAGGATATAGGAGTCAAACATGTAGGAAGATATCACTAATTACATCTCAAAGACTCCAATCAATGTAAAGCACATGGATGAAATGATGTAGCCTCTCAAATCTCTATCAAACAGTCACATGGATATATGGAATGAAGTTGTGACTTGGCTAACTTAAATGCTCATCCATAAAAGGTACTTAAAAGTACAAAAATCTTTTTGGTCTTTTTTTCAAAAATTTTATCAAAATAAAATCTTTTTGTGCTTTTTCTCAAAAATTTTCTTAAAGGAAAATCTTTTTGTATTTTTTTTTTTAAAAAATGAAAAATTAACTAATGATACATGCTAGCAATAGGTAAAAAAAAATATGATAAACAACTTATGCTAGCAATCAAGACTAGATCTAAACCGGGAGTAACGGTGGAGTTTTCTAAAGATGGTGACATCTTTTGAACCAACTCCACAAGATCATGTGTAGTCTTAATCAAAAACTTCACTTGCTCGCGAATATGTGCAAACTCTCTATCAAAATGAGCAGGCAAAGTATCATGAGTGGGTTCATGTGCATGAATGTGTGAAGTGGCATGATATGGCACAAAACCTAACTTAGAACAAAATTCCCTAAGAAGTCCTCGCTTCTTGCAGTGGGAGCAAACATAAATCGGTCTAGGAAGTAATTTATCAACAATTTTGGGATGAACAGTCCTAGACGGACACCCATGGGACTCACTCACAATGGTGGATATAGGCTCGGGTGAATTCTCTAATGTGACTTGAACCTCTCGTGCTTGTTTGAGGTCATCCTCAAGATGGGATACACGTGTCATCAGACTAGACACCGTGTTGGTCAAGTCACCTTTTTCCCTTTTAAGCTCATCATTGTCTCCCTTCAACATACCAATCCGAAGACCTAGGATCCTATTAGTCCTTTTTATTTCCAGGGTTTCGATAAACAACTTTCTAAAGGCATTTTGGATCAAACTATCATCACCATTATCATCCTCACTATCTCTTAGAGAAGTGGGCATATCAACTTTCTTGCCCTCTCTCTTAAGTCTAGTGGGACACTCAAATTTCTTGTGCCCTGTCCCATCGCACTCAAAACATCTTATCTTCTTAAGTTTTTTATTTCTCTCATTCTCACCACAACTCTCTCTTTCTCCAAGCAATCTTAAATCATTCTCTAAAGCGGTGATCCTAAGGGCTAAAGCATTATTACGCTTCTTGGTTTCAAAAAACTCAGAATATAACTCGGCGTAAGCGCGTGGGAGATCACACTCGCTCTCACTTGCCTCATCCTCCCCTTCACTCTCATCGCTCTTACTGTCGAGGTGTCCTTGTGACGTAGCATCCTCATCGTCGTGAGAAGCATTGGAGGTACTCACATGACTAGCTATGAACGCGGTGAAGTTACGCTCATGCGGTGACTCATCTCCCGAGTCCACCGACTCGACCTCACTTTCTCCCTCACTTGAAGCGCTCAAACCATCACTATCACTTTCGTGTGCACTATTGTGGGACAAGGTGGGAGTGCTCACACGACTATAAAAAGCTACAAACTTCTCACCACTAGTCTCATCACCCTCACCTTCACTACTATCACTAAGTGTGGCGGGCATAACTACTTTCTTTCCTTTCTTTCTAAGCCACGTAGGACATTCAAACGACTTATGTCCCTTACCCCCACATTCAAAACAAGTGACGTTCTCAAAATCTTCCTCACACTCCTCATCGGATTTATTCTCTTTTTCCCTCTCACCACTTTCTTTGGCCTTTCCTTTCTTTTTATTTTTCTTTTCAAAAATATTTTTCTCAACATTCCTTTTATCATTGAAATTTCCACTTTTCTTGAATTTGAGAATTCTTTTGAAATTTTTTGCAAACAGGGCCAAGTCATCTAAGTCAAAATCACATTCAGACTTGGACTCAAAAACTTTTTTTTTCTTTTTCTGAAAATGAGTCTTTAAAGCAATCCCATTATCCTTAGCCTTAATGGTTTTGGGAAACATGTCAATCTCATAGGTTTGAAGATCTCCTACAAGTTCTTCCAACTTAAGTGATTTCAAATTTCCCAAAGAGTTCAAAACAGTGACTTTAGGAATAAAGCGTTTTGGGAGAGATCTCAAAATCTTTTTAACGACACGCGAGTTATCAATTACCTCACCCAAATTAAAACTAGTGTTAACAATGTCCGACAAGCGTGCAAAAAACTCATCAAAGCATTCGGACTCAGACATGGAGATAGTATCAAATTGGGTGGCCAAATTTTGTAATTTAGACTCTTTAACAGCGTTCGTACCCTCATGGGTAAGTTGCAAAACATCCCATGCCTCCTTTGACGTGGTGCACGTCATTATGCGTTTGAACTCATCAGGTGTGATAGACCCAGAAAAAGCACTAAGACTCTTAGAATTAAAAGAAGACCATTTAAATTCTTCATCAGTCCAAGAAGTGTCAGGTTTCAAGTTGGTCACATTATCAACAGTCACGGTGGGAGGAGTCCACCCTCGTTCAACCAAAATCCATACACGTTCATCAATGGCTTTTAAAGCCGACCTCATACGGGCTTTCCAATAAGCATAATTTGTCCCGTCAAAAACAGGCATTTTATAATATGACTTCTCCATTTGAACACGCACTTTTTCAAAAATCAATTTTTTCAGAAAATTGATATCTTAGAAAAATTTTGCGGAAAAAGGAATACGCGATAGATTAGCGTAACCTGCTCTGATACCAATTTGAAGAGTGTGTGCTCGCGTTCAAATGATCAAGTTATATATAAAACCCTTTTAACACAAACAAACCCTAAACATGCAGCAGTATGTGATTGAATAAATTAATAATCTACGCAAGAACATTCAAACACATGCAATTAAGGAAAAATCCCCCTCAGGGGCAAAACCATTTATTTTCACTATAATTTGTAAGAAAACGGCTTACAATCGGATTACAATGAAAATACAAGTTGACTAAGAATTACCCTCGGGCATCGGATTTTGTAGTCGCGGCTGGAATTATCCCTTTCCAGTAGGGCTGCAATGAAGAAGAAGAACGGTCTCCTCCACAAGGGTTGAACAAACCAAAGTTGTGTTCTTGGGTTGCAAAAGGATTCACAAAGGTTTGGCAATGATGTGTGAATGAAAACATGAGTTTTGGGACTCAAGAATATGAAGACTAGGTGTATTTGGACTCTCAAATTCATCTCCTAAAGTCTTGCAAAACAACTCTCCCGAAGTTGGTATTTCTAGGGAAATCCATGAAGAGACCCACGATTTTAAACTGCTAAAATTCTATCCAGCGTACAGGTACACCGAACTGGTTCGGGTACCCCTGCGAACCGGTTCGCCCCCCCGAACCGGTTTGGGTCTGGGTTCGGGAAAGTGTGCTGGAAAAAGGCTTTAAACACTTAGAAAAATTTCCAGACTTTTTAATGAACATATCTCCATTTTCAACTGGCCATAACTTGTTCACCGTAGCTCGGATTGAGGTGCCGTTTCTTCCAGTATCTTTGTTGCGGCAAGCTCTTCAACTTTCCAGTTGGCCGGTCCTCTGGACGGTGGCTGTAAAATTACCAATATGCCCTTGAACATCCCTATCATGCCTTGTTTCACTGATTTGACTTCTCTTGCATTCCACTTGCATTACGAGCCTAAAATCAAGGGACGTGAAGTCGTTGATGCAGATGAGGGATACATTAGTGGAGATAATGTATGCTTGATTCCTGGAATTCGGATAGAGGCCGTCATGTGAGATCGGGAGGAGACGTGCCAAATGTAGCGGCGTACGACATAAATAAATGAAACATTTCGGACATGAGAAAAATGTCCTTACAAAATCAACTAACTATGTGCGAGCATATGCCAAACCAACATTAATAAAATATGAGACACAAAGTTTAGGAAAAATCCCCTAAGGGAAAAACCTTTTATTTCACTATAATTTGTAGATCGCAACTTACACGGATTATAATGAAATGCAATTGTTTAACACACGAATGCCCGTAGGTGTTGATCGGCGTTGTCAGCAATGAATTACGTCCAGCAATCCACAAGAATCGCAGTCCTTTCTTCAACAAAGATCCATATGCAGTGAACCTCAATGACACACAACCATATGATGTTTAAATCTTCTCCACAAATATATGAACACCAGCAAAGTGTGTTCTTAAACTCTAAAAACAATTCACATGAACAATTGGGATTTTTGTGAATTGAAAACAAAAGGATTTAATCCCTAAATGAAGAAGCCAAAAGGTTCTGCTAATTTTGCACTATTAGAAGAATGTAAAAATGTACAAACTTCTTATGAAAAACAGAGTTGAAAAGACCCTTTTATAAAAAACTTAAGGTGGTGGGTCGTTCAAGTGAGAATCTGAAAGAGTTGGCGCTTGCGTTCAAATAAGGAAACAATATAATAAATGCCTTTTAACCCAAATTAACCCTAAGCATGCAACTAGGTGTGATTGAAACAATATGAAATCATGCAAGAATTATTCAACACACAAAGTTTAAGGAAAAATCCCCCACAGGGGCAAAACCATTTGTATATCACTATAATTTGTAAAATACGGTTTACAATCGGATTACAATGAAATACAGGTTGACTAAGAATTACCCTCGGGTATCGGATTCTGTAGTCTCGGCTGGAAGAAAATCCCTTTCCAGTAGGGCTTGCGGCTGGAACTATCCCTGTCCAGTAGGGCTGCAATGAAGAGGAAGAAACGGTCCACTTCACAAAGGGTTGAACAACATCAATGGTGTTCTATGGGTTACCGAATTTGATTCACAAAGATACGGAAGATGTGTGAATCTAAAAACCTAGAATCATAGGACTCAATAGGTGAAGACTTTAGGGTTGATATGCTCTGAAAATCGTGGGAAAGTCTTGAGAAAACCAACTGCTGATCGTGGTTTAAATAAGGGATCGAAACCCTTCAAAATCGGCTGCACGATCTGGCAGTGATTATCCTCGCCGGATCGGTCCGGTCGATTAGGCGGATCGGTCCGGGTAAGTCGGATCGGTTCTTTTTCTGAAACCGGATCGGTCTGGTTGGCATCGGATCGGTCCGGGACTTTTGCCTTCATCGGTTTGCTATGGATCCGGTGGCTACTGGAGTCTGACAAAACGGATCGGTCCGGTAGATGGTCGGATCGGTCCGGTAAACCGGATCGGTTCTTTTTCTGGACCGGATCGGTCCGGCCAGGTCTGATTCCCAAATTCTTTCTTCTTTTGATCTTCGAATTTTGTTGATGACGATGTGATCTTTTCAACCAACAATCTTGTAACGGCGTATGACATAACATATACATAAAGATGGACAACTTGTCCTTACAAATCTCCCCCTATGTCTATGCCGGAACAAACATAAAAAATCCGAATTATCAAATATGAAATTTCCTATACAAATCTACCCTTCCATGAACCCAAAACTGAAAGAGTACAAGTGAATAAGACTGCATCGTTTGTTCTTCAATTCTTCAGGAATCTTCACGCTTTTCTCATCAGGGTGTGTATCATGGGATTATCAAGGATGTACCTACACACATGAGATAAAGCAAATACCAAGTGACGTATCGAGTTTTGAAATGAGATAAACATAAGCATATATATCAATGTAAGATGATATTCTCAGAATTTCAAAACTCCCCCATAATCAGATAATTCATTCTCCCCCTTTTTATGATGTCCCCAAATAGACAAATGAGGGAAATAAATCAAGCAATCAAGTACCGGGGTGACACAAGGCATAAAATCACACCATGAATGAACATAAAACAACCAAGTCGGTGATAGCGTAAAAGAATGGGTGTGATCAAAATTCAATAGGAAAATCAAAGCATACAGACATGACATATGTGCACGATGAATATTGGATATTCCTAACGAATGAACTCAAATGCTTCCTTTGGTGTAAAAGATTGGAAATATATGACATTGACTATCAAATCTACAAATCAAAGCTCAAAGTGATTTCTACACCAATAACGTCCAAAATGATTTTCATGCGTTTTCAGGACTTTCAAGGAAGTGCAAACCCGTTTTTCAATCTCCAAACTCCCTCAGATTTATATTTTGAATAGAGGTATACTAAATTCTCAAACTTTGGAGAATTGGTGGTGAAAACCTAAATGGCCCATATTTGGCATGTATTGCTTTTGATTGCCTTAACAATTTTTTCGGGCTCTTTTAACCTCTTAGGACCTCGGATATTAAAATTCCTCCATTTTTTAGGTCCTTTTTAACGGTGGCTTTTGCGCAAAGGATAAGAATCAACTTTCGCAGCCCCTCCCCGTTATGAAAATATGCGCACAGTCTCACCAAACGGTTTTTACATGCAATCCAATCTTGTCAAGTTTTATCGCATTTTATACATTGTATAGACAGGATTGAGATGGAAACACTTAAGCCAACATGAGATTGACAAGTGCAATAATCAAATATAGCAGTGCATGTGTGCAATAAAGGATATAGGAGTCAAGCATGTAGGAAATATCACTAATTACATCTCAAGGACTCCAATCAATGTTAAGCACATGGATGAAATGATGTAGCCTCTCAAATCTCTATCAAACAGTCACATGGATATATGAAATGAAGTTGTGACTTGGCTATCTTAAATGCTCATCCATAAAAGGCAAATCTCTTTTTGAATTTTTCAAAAAATTTTATCAAAATAAAATCTTTTTGTGCTTTTCTCAAAATTTTTCAAAAAAAAAACTTTTTGTATTTTTCTAAGAATAAGAAACAAATACATAAAAGCTGTACAACAAAGCTATGGTACATATAAACAGACTAGCAATAGGAAGCATATGATATGACCATGAAGAAGAATCCTATTCTAGACATAGACCAACCCCTCAGTCAACAGTGCAAATCCCCAAAGACTTCCTAAGACTCTCAAATCTAAGGGCATCTAAAGGTTTCGTGAAAATATCGGCTAACTGACGGTCGGTAGGAACAAAACTCAGGGTTACGACTTTCTCTTCAACTAACTGACGTATAAAGTGCTCGCGTAACCTGATGTGCTTTGTGCGCGAATGTTGGACAGGATTGCGGGATATGTGTATCGCGCTCGTGTTATCACAGGAAATGGTCATGGTGTCCTGTGAAATCCCATAATCCTCCAACATTTGCTTCATCCACATGAGTTGCGTGCAACAACTCCCGGCGGCGATGTACTCAGCCTCCGCAGTGGACAAAGAGATGGAGTTTTGCTTCTTGCTCAACCAAGAGACAAGAGCAGAACCAAAGTAGAAACACCCACCAGAAGTGCTCCTACAACCATCTACGTCCCCAGCCCAATCGGCATCCGAATAGGCGGACAAACGGTCATCGGTATCAAAGGAATACCAAATACCGTATGAGAGAGTCCCACTCACGTATTTGATAATACGTTTTAGAGCGAGTAAGTGTGACTCTTTGGGAGACGCCTGATAACGCGCACAGACTCCAACACTAAAGGCAATGTCGGGACGACTAGCAGTCAAGTAGAGAAGACTGCCTATCATACTCCGATACAAGGTTTGCTCTACGTCCTTGCCTGAAGTGTCCTTACTAAGCTTGGTAGTGGTACTCATAGGTGTACGAGCATGCTTAGCGGAGTCTAAACCAAATTTCTTTACTAGGTCTCTAGCATACTTGGATTGGGAGATGAACATCCCATCCTCTAGCTGACGAACCTGGAGACCAAGGAAGAATGTAAGCTCACCTACCATGCTCATCTCAAACTCACTTTTCATCTCCTCCTCAAAGTGGTGAGCATGCTGGGAGCATGTGGATCCAAAGACTATGTCATCCACATAGACTTGGGCAACCAAGATAGCACCGTCATCTCTCCTGACGAACAACGTCATATCAACTCCCCCTCTCTTGAAGCCACGGGCTAAGAGATAGGAAGTAAGCCTCTCGTACCAAGCACGGGGTGCTTGCTTCAAACCATACAAGGCTTTCCTCAGATAGTAGACGTGTTCAGGGTGCTTAGGGTCTTCAAACCCTTTTGGTTGTTCCACATAAACCTCTTCCTATAGAATGCCATTCAGAAAGGCACTCTTGACATCCATCTGATATACCTTGAAGTGCAGATGACATGCGATGGCGAGTAGTAAGCGGACGGACTCAAGCCTCGCAACAGGAGCAAATGTCTCTCCAAAGTCTACACCCTCTATCTGTGTGTAGCCTTGAGCGACTAACCTAGCCTTATTTCTGATTATGGTACCATTTTCATCCATTTTATTCTTGAAAATCCACCGGGTACCAATAACATTAGTATCACTAGGTCGGGGGACAAGTTCCCAGACATTGTTCTTCTTAAACTGAAGCAACTCATCCTGCATAGCAGATATCCAGTGTTCATCTTTGAGTGCTTCCTTGTGATTCTTGGGCTCGACTTTGGACGTGTAGCAAAGATGGCTAACAACGTTCTCTAGCTGAGCACGAGTCTTGACCCCTAGAGTGGGATCACCAACAATGGCAGAGGGGTCATGACTCTTGCGAACCCAAGCAGGTGTGTTCCCTAACATAGGAGTAGGGTCCACAGAGTGTGAGAGAGGAACAGGTAAATCACTGTCAGAACAGTCCTCATCCTCACACTGAAGGTTGGGATCAATAATCGTCGGAGGTTCGTCATCTTGCACAGTGACGTTTATTGATTCCATAACCTTAGAGCTTTTCAGGTTAAAAACCCGGTACGCTCTACTGTCCGATGAATATCCTAGCAGAATTCCCTCGTCGCTCCGGGAGTCGAACTTTCCTAATTGCTCTCTATCCCGTAGGATGTAGCATTTACTCCCAAAAACACGGAAATATGCTAGGTTGGGTTTCTTGCCTGTCCACAATTCATAAGGAGTCTTAAGTGTGTGTGGACGCAGATAGACCCTATTCACCGTGTGGCATGCAGTAGACACTGCCTCTGCCCAAAATCTCCTAGAAACTTTACGACCTAGAAGCATAGATCTAGCCATCTCTTGGATCGTTCTATTTTTCCTCTCAACAATCCCATTTTGCTGAGGAGTTCTCACAGCAGAGAACTCATGTTTGATCCCAAGGCTATCACAGTACAAATCCACCTTTGCTTCTTTAAATTCAGTGCCATTGTCACTACGTATTCTGTTAATAGTGACCCCGTGTTGATTTTGCAGGACACGGCACTTGGTCGTTAGGAATTCAACAGCATCTGATTTCTCTCTTAGAAAACCGGCAATAGAGTATCTAGAGAAATCGTCCACCATCACGACAATGTATCTCTTACCACCTAGACTCTCTGTGCGAGTAGGACCCATAAGATCCATGTGAATTAACTCAAGAGCACGTGAGGTGGTAATGGAATTCAACTTCCTATGTGGGCTACGGATTTGCTTTCCCAACTGACAGGGTCCACAGATCGTGGAAGTTGGCTTTCCAAGTGATGGTAAGCCACGTACTAGGTCCTTTTTGACTAAACGAGATAAGTCTCTAACGTTCATGTGACCTAGACGTTGGTGCCACAGATCCATATGAGTGATCGTGGCGCTGTTGCAGACAAGTGAGGATTTAGGCTCAGTCCCATAACAGTTATCTTCTGTCCTCACCCCTTGCACTAATAGTTTACCGGCTTGATCATAGACCTTACAAGTTTTCCGGTCAAACTTCACTGCAAAGTCATCGTCGCACAGCTGGCTGATGCTAATAAGGTTTGCTTTCAAACCTTTGACGTACAGCACGTTCTCTAGCTTTGGAAATCCTGGTAACTCTACTGTACCTCGTCCTACTATGCTAGATTTTCTACCATCTCCAAAGGTGACTCTCCCATCATTATAATCCTCAAGATGGGTAAAATATGAGGTATCACCTGTCATATGTCTGGAGCAACCACTGTCAAAATACCACTGAGAGGTATTATGGGCTTTGAGAGCGACATGGACAACAAGGGCCTTTTTCTCTTTCTTAGGAACCCAAGAGTAGGTACCTTTTAGTATTCCCTTGTTTTTGTTGGTTTTAGCCGGAATGCGGGGCGCATTCATTGATGGTAAGGTCATCCGTCGGAATTCCTCCATCAAGCTCTGTGATGTGGCGGCTAGAAACTCAACACGCTCTCTCAGACTGGCAAACTCATCAGTCTGAAGTGGTGGAGCAACCGTACGTCGTGTCCGACCCAACTTATAGCAATCATCCCTAAGGTGTCCATTTCTTTTGCAATGGGAGCAAAAGGGCACAATATTAGGAGAACCTTGGTTTGCTTTTCTTGGTCGAACTCTCCTTCTTGGTTTTTTATGACGGCCATAAGGAGTTGTAGTAAACTCAGGAATTGGTCCGGGTGCAATTTGGGACGTGGAGGCACCATCAAAACCTATTCCTTGCCGGTCACCAAAACCTAAAGCGGGACCGAGGAGCATCTTTCCCATCTTCCCAGATCTGTCCTCGAT
Organism: Sambucus nigra; assembly: GCA_949130495.1. Taxonomy (NCBI): domain Eukaryota; kingdom Viridiplantae; phylum Streptophyta; class Magnoliopsida; order Dipsacales; family Adoxaceae; genus Sambucus; species Sambucus nigra. The sequence continues at coordinate 229,875,052 of OX422219.1, forward strand.
TTGTACCTTGACTTTCCTAGCTCTCTCAACGTCATGAGTAAGCTGAGCAACAAGGGATTCAAGTTTCTTTCGAGTCTCCAGAGAGGAATGGAGCTCACTCGTAAGACTAGCCACTTGTTTAGTCAAGTCCGCTTTCTCTTTCTCAAAACTGCTCTCTCTTTCTTTAAGCAAATTCTCTTTACTAACCCAGGCAGACTCTCTTTCTCTCATGGCGGTGCAGGTGGAGGACTCTCTCTCTCTCATCTTTCCTAACTCTTCTTCTAACGCGGTGATCCTAAGAACTAACGCCTTGTTACGTTTTTTAGTTTTGAAAGACTCATCATATAACTCGGCGTAGGCGCGTTGAAGGCTACTCTCGTCCTCACTATCTTCCTCCTCTCCCTCACTCTCTTCGCTCTCGCTGTCGAGGTGTCCCTGTGAAGTAGCATCCTCATCGTCGTGAGATGCACTAGGAGTACTCACATGACTAGCCATGAACGCGGTGAAGTTACGCTCATGCGGTGACTCATCGCCCGAGTCCACCGACTCGACCTCACTGTCGTCACTAAGGGTAGCGTTTAGGACAGCTTTACCCTTTTCCCTATTCAGACGAGTGGCACACTCAAACGCTCTGTGTCCCTTACCGTCGCACTTAAATCACCTCTCACTGTCTTTAGGGGGTTCTTTGAAATCTTTCTTTTCAAACTTATTTTTCTGAAAATTCTTTTTATCTTTGAAATTTCCACCTTTTTTAAATTTCAGAATTTTCTTGAAGTTTTTAGCAAATAATGCCAAATCATCTAAGTCAAACTCACATTCAGAATCAGAAGTTTCTATCTTTCTAGATGACTCGACTCTCTTTCTTTCCGACCCCTCACTTTTTCTTTCTTGGGCTTTAAGGGCAATTCCCTTATCTTTTGGCTTGGCAGATTTGGGAAACATGTCTATTTCATAAGTTTGTAAATCTCCTACCAGTTCTTCCAATTTTAGAGTATTTAAATTACCCAAAGAATTTAGCACAGTGACTTTAGTTATAAAACGCTTAGGAAGGGAACGAAGAATCTTTTTAACAACCCTAGCATTTGGAATATGTTCACCAAGATTATAGCTAGTATTAACAATGTCAGAAAGCCTAGCATAAAATTCATCAAAACATTCATTTTCATGCATGGTGATGGTTTCAAATTGAGTTGTTAAATTTTGCAATTTTGACTCTTTAACAGCATTTGTTCCTTCATGGGTAAGTTGCAAAATATCCCATGCTTCTTTTGACGTGGTGCACGTCATTATGCGTTTGAACTCATCAGGAGTGACAGACCCAGAAATAGCACTTAGACCCTTAGAGTTAAAAGACGACCATTTAAATTCATCATCAGTCCAAGTGATGTCAGGTTTCAAGTTGGTCACATTATCAACAGTCACGGTTGGAGGAGTCCATCCTCGTTCAACCAAAATCCAGACACGTTCATCAATGGCTTTTAAAACCGACCTCATACGGGCTTTCCAATAGGCATAATTCGACCCGTCAAAAATAGGCATTTTATAATATGACTTCTCCATTTGAACACGCTCTTTTCAAAAATCAATTTATTTCAAAAATTGATATCTTTAGAAAAATTTTGCGGAAAAAGAAATACGCGATAGATTAGCGTAACCTGCTCTGATACCAATTTGAAAGAGTTGGCGCTTGCGTTCAAATAAGGAAACAATATAATAAATGCCTTTTAACCCAAATTAACCCTAAGCATGCAACTAGGTGTGATTGAAACAATATGAAATCATGCAAGAATTATTCAACACACAAAGTTTAAGGAAAAATCCCCCACAGGGGCAAAACCATTTGTATATCACTATAATTTGTAAAATACGGTTTACAATCGGATTACAATGAAATACAGGTTGACTAAGAATTACCCTCGGGTATCGGATTCTGTAGTCTCGGCTGGAAGAAAATCCCTTTCCAGTAGGGCTTGCGGCTGGAACTATCCCTGTCCAGTAGGGCTGCAATGAAGAGGAAGAAACGGTCCACTTCACAAAGGGTTGAACAACATCAATGGTGTTCTATGGGTTACCGAATTTGATTCACAAAGATACGGAAGATGTGTGAATCTAAAAACCTAGAATCATTGGACTCAATAGGTGAAGACTTTAGGGTTGATATGCTCTGAAAATCGTGGGAAAGTCTTGAGAAAACCAACTGCTGATCGTGGTTTAAATAAGGGATCGAAACCCTTCAAAATCGGCTGCACGATCTGGCAGTGATTATCCTCGCCGGATCGGTCCGGTCGATTAGGCGGATCGGTCCGGGTAAGTCGGATCGGTTCTTTTTCTGAAACCGGATCGGTCTGGTTGGCATCGGATCGGTCCGGGACTTTTGCCTTCATCGGTTTGCTATGGATCCGGTGGCTACTGGAGTCTGACAAAACGGATCGGTCCGGTAGATGGTCGGATCGGTCCGGTAAACCGGATCGGTTCTTTTTCTGGACCGGATCGGTCCGGCCAGGTCTGATTCCCAAATTCTTTCTTCTTTTGATCTTCGGATTTTGTTGATGACGATGTGATCTTTTCAACCAACAATCTTGTAACGGCTTATGACATAACATATACATAAAGATGGACAACTTGTCCTTACAGAATCATTGTCGTTCGAGCGAGACACGCTGTTGTTTGAAGTATCACGTGACACGCGATGTCGTTTGAACGATATACGGTGTCGTTCGAACGAGACTAATATAAAATTTTATTTTTCATTTATGTTTTGCTCAGTAAATGCACCGCCTCAAACACTCAGAAAAATATATTTTTTGATGAAAAACATTTAAAGCTGCGCTCCAACACTTAAAAAATATTTTGTGAAAAATATCCCAATATCCTAAGTGAATTATTAAGGAATTATAAACACAACTTTACCAAATTTATTTTTTGGAGGCTTGATTGTTGACGAAACTTGATATTTGGACCCGTCTTGTTGCGTATTTGATCTTGAACATCTTTGACGGTTGTAGTGGTATAAGACATACTTAATTGTAACATACAATGTCCTTACAACACTTTACAGTATGTGTAGTTAAAACCGTCAATAATAGGAAGCCTCGAAAATGATAAAGTTTCCATATTCAATCCCAAAGGACGTAACATGGTAAATTAATGTTCCAGCTCTGATACCAATTGTTAAGAATGTGATTTCTTTAATTATATGCTCTGATACCAATTCTAAAGTGCGCTAATTATATGAATATGGGGTGATGATTCCAAATGTTTAAAATCTAAAAATTTCTATAAATTTGAATTTTTACTTCTTAAACTAAACATATTCAATTCAAGTTCAAATTTATACAAACCAAACTAACCACGAATTTTCCCAAATTAAATTTCCATAAACTTGAATTATAGTAAACTAAATTACCCAAATGAATTAAGTACCAATTACATAATTTTTTAGATTAAACTATATTTTTCTTGTTAGACCTAAGAATGCATCTAGGTTATAATTCGCAAGATTAAAAAACATAACCACAATGCCGCGGAGTACGAGGAAAGCCCACAACAAAACAACCATAGATGGCCCAGACACAAGTCCACCTAGTACAAATTTATTTCAAGGACACGAATGAAGACTTACTCAATGACTAGGGGCCTTCGCAAGCCTTAACGCTCTTCGTTCCTTCCACCTCTTCCCAGTGACAACACAGGAGTCCACCTACATATCGGAGTCCACCGATGGGGAATGACTACCATCAAATATATGGAGTCCACAATATTTACACCAATGAACTCAGAATCCTCCACTAGAAACAATCTTAACTATGTAGAGAATAATGAAATCGGTGCCAAAAATTGATCTCAAATATATATCAAGTTGAAGCTTGGATTATAAAATAATTTGCGTGTAAAACATGGTTTTTGCCTTAAAAATTAAGCTGTGAATTAAGAACAAAACCTCTTGGACTTTTCTAAAGATTTCTCTCCTTTTTGGAAGATGGAAAAAGTCCTTGAATAATGTAAACTCCCTCACTACATAAATGGTTGGGGAATAATAGTGGGAGGTTAAGGAGAAAACTACTTGAAAAACTGTCATTCTTTTTCAAAAACTTCTCCCGTCATTCGAACGGCATCCAGCCTTATTCAAACGACATCCAATCTCGTTAGAACGACATTTCTAATGAGATTGCATCGCAACCAAGGGGAAACCTCTTTAGAAGGCTCGTTCGAATAACACCAAAACTTCGTTTGAACGACCTGGGAAAGTCATTTGAACGATCTGGGAAAAATCAAAATTATTCTAAAAAAATATATAGTTAGTTTAAAATATTTTAGCAAAAATTCTAACACCTAATATAAAATTTCCAAGGCTCAACATAATATAAGCATTCATACTTGAGAGATTCTTGGACTGTTGATAATGAAAACGAGGCACGAAACACGACATAGGATGTGATCTCTTTGACTTGGCTGCTACGCCTTCAACAAAAAGGTCATAGGCTTGAAAGGTCACACGCTCAACTTCAATCCTATGACTCAAATAGTTTTGTTGGGAATTAATCCAACACTACAAATTGACTCAATTGAAAATTTGTCCTTACATCTTGTGTCAACTGGTACCCCTACTTAAAAGTCAAGCCCAATATTTAATCTAATTTCTTAGTGGATTCATTTAGGATTAATGTTGGTTTTATTGACCCCACACTTGCCCTAACAAAGAGGTTGCTTGCACTTCAGCTTATGTGGCAGAATAGCCAAATAAGGAGAATAACCATGTTGATACCATTCACAAAGTAGATATTAGTCCCAATTCTTCCTTGGCTACTCGAAAGCTAGAAGATTTACATCTTAAGGGAATTACTCCACCAGGTGAAGATGTTTCATCAACTGTGAATATTCCTAAGCTTATATCCCCTAGAGAACTTTATTCTTTTCAAGAGTAACTCTAATAGGTGATGTCTTTAAAGTTCGAGCATTATATGAACTTTTTATAGTACGAAAGAACAACTGCAGCTTCTTCACCAAGCTCAATCAGCTCCCTCTTATTATCACTTAGAACCCTCCCATTCTTTGAAGTTGCTTCAAAGTGTTCCTAGATTTTAATTTGAAATTTTAACTGACTTTGCTTTTCTCACTACGTTGAGGACTACTTATTCTAGCCTTTCTCAAATCACTGATATTGAGTCAGATTTCCTAAAAAAGATTTCCACTAATCTCTCTTCTCTCTCAATCTATCTTAAGATGGTGACCTAAGTGGATGTAGAAGAGAAAAATCATCTCCGAACCAAGACCAATATTCTCAATAAAAAGTTAAGTCAACTTAATGAGTGGATTATTTTGAATGAATTATGTCTAAATCTAAGTCTTGCTAGGGTCGTTTTGTCATAAATAATTATCTTTTAAAGGAATTTTAGTAATTAGAAAGAAAAGTGTAAGTTTGAAAAGAAATTGAGTTAAAAATTCAATTTAAGTAACCTTGGGGGTAAAAACATTATTAGCCTAAAGTAATTTTAAATATTTATCTAGGCAAATAAAGCCCTCTCTGAAATTTTGTTGAATTTCGAGATAAAATGAGTAACTTATAAAGCTTAATGGCTAAAATATAATTAGGGGTAAAAGTGTAATCTCAAAAGTATATATGACCCTAAATTTGAATTAATTATTTTTATTTTATGTTTTTATACATACCCAGGAGTTTGTACAAAAAAGGAGTGGATAGGCTTACGTTCAACGAATTATGATCAGAAGTAATTTTGATATGTTTCAATGGAATATGAATTACGCCATTTAGTAGAGATATAAAACTAATTGTAAACCGTATTGTTTTAATCTCTTGAAATATATGCCGCGAGAGTTGATTTAATTTGAGTTATAAAATGTGAATGAAAACATTTCATTAGTGTGAAATATTAGTTACGTGATAAATGGACCCTAAATTATAATTATTTTCATATTAAGTACAACTGTCATGTGTTTCTCTCATATTTACGCATTTTCTTTGATTTAGTTTAGTTTATAATTGTAGTCTTTATTCTCAATCTTATTTAGTGTAGTTAGATAGTTGCAATTAGTTTAAACGTTAAAATTGATAAATCTTTATTCTTTTGACCTGTACTTATTGAAGTTATTCTATAATAGCCCGCACACTTGCGATAATTGTAATTTGATGACATAAGTGGTCTAGCAGCTGAAGACGATTTAAGATCATATGACTGCTCTTTTTGTAGACAATGAAGAATTAAGATCATAGCTCAAGTTAATGTTGAGTTGGAAATGAGTGCTACAGAGGAGGATGACTTCCAATCAAGGCTGAACCAACTGGCTAGGGAGATGTACCTGTCTTCCAGAATTATAGTCGTGTTAGCAATAAAACTTATCCAAATAAATGAAAAGAAAGATATGTACCAATCTTAGGTATTTTATAAAAAAACATTTTAATAACATATAAATATTAGTACATTTTAGTATGTTTTTGTGCCCTTACTGTCGTGCTTCCCATATGGTTGGATAATATGCCTTTAAGATTGTTTTACTCATATTTATATGACCATTCATATCCCCTAAAAGGCAATTCCTGCCATTGAATGCTTTGTATATTTAGAATGGTCCTTCCCATTTTAAGGACCATTTTTAATATATTGGATTTTTCCTCCTAAAGGTTCTAAAGCAAATCTACTTCATTAAAGGTCCTCTTTAGCACCTTCTTATTATAGTTTTCGGTTATTTTCTACTTTTGGAACAATATGTTAATTTAAGTCTCTACCTATATTTTCATCCATGTTTTCCAATTCCATATTCATAGCTTGGTCATAGACTTTCATGGTTATCTCATTTTGGGCTATCACTCTAAGTGAATTCAGAGTTATTTCAAGTGGTAGAATATCTTTATGCTCATAAGTCAAAGAATATAGAGTCACTCAAGTACTTGAACTTTAGAAGTCCTATATGCCCACATTTTGTTTGGCAACAAGTTGTTCCAATATCTTGGTTTATTTTTAATCACTTTGCTCAAAGTGTTTTTAATTAATTTGGTTGCAGCCTCTTCCGGACCATTTGATTGAGTATAATAAGGCGCTGATTTAGTCAAGGTTATTCCCAACCTTGAAGTAAATTTTAAAGAATTTCTGATTAAAAAATTCTTAAACTTTATAATAGTATGGTTTTGAGATTTTCAAACTTGTATACATTATCTTGTCAAAAGTCTACCAATGGATTTTGGTTAATTGAATTCAAAGCCCTATCTTTTACCCACTTTCTAAAATAATTTGTTTCTACAAGTATAAAACTATGAAGCTTTAAAGATAAAGGATAGATTTTACCAATGACATCAATTTCCCATCCTATAAATGTCCACGATTTTACTACATATTGTAGATCAATAGTAGGTACAGGCTTGAGAGAACCATGTTGTTTACACCTTTGACACCCTTTGAGAATGCCCATACAATCCTTTTAAAATGGAAGGCTAATAGAAATGATGTCTTCTTAATAATGAGGTCATTTGGGACTAGCTTAATTATCCCCACATATGCCTTCATTAGCTTAAGTAATAGTTGTTAAGACTTTCTCTTTTCTAAGCACAGTAGGATCATTCCATTAGCACCTCTTTTAGATAATTTTCCAGTATACATGAAGTAATTGGTTACTGTTCACCTGTCAGCCCAATCAGTCTTAATATTTGGGTCAGTTATATATTCAATTAATGGCTTTCTCTAATCATTATGAGAATCTATATATCTAATTTCAACTAAGGGCCACCTGTTATGAGGTATTCATAAGAGTTCATTGATGGAACTTGAATTTAACTTGGCATCAAAGGTATGATTAGGCTTGAACCCTGATTCTTTTTTAGGCATTTCATTGGCTTCTTCATTTAAAAAATTGGGAATATAAATGTGACTTCATCAAACTTGTATAGTATTTTCAAAGCCACTTGGTGATAAAAAGTTAGACCATCATTTATGTATATGTATTCACCAGTTAATTGTCTTACAAGAACCCCCATAAATATCAATTACATATGATTACAACTTCGAATGATCTTCCATTTGATTATTAAAACATGAAATTTCTTCCAACTAATATCCATGTTTAGTTATGATACGCTCGGGGGATTCTATAATCACCCCTATTCCTGGCGTTATTTCAGTATTTTTACCCTCAAATCATAACTTCAACTGAGTTATGGATATGTATCTTTATCACATTCTCCTTATAGCTTAACTACACATGGATGATATACCAAAAACTCATCCAATTAATGTGCATTTACAGTCTTTGTGGCATATAGCGAGGAAAAACATATATACACATTATAACCATTTATCAATTCAATTTATCAATATAAGTCTTTTGAGCATGTTTTGAAATAAATCAAACATCAAAATGGCATGCACCTTTCTAGGAAATAAGTAATATTTTAATCTCATTGTTGTAAAACAAAGTTAAGTATAACATTTTTATTATAGAGTATTTACATTCACAGTCATTAAGAAATATACTTAGATAGTATATAGCTTTCTCCTTGCATTTCTCATAGTATTTTTCTAGTATAACTTGAATAGACATGTCCGAAGAAGAAATGTAAAGATATAGTGTCTTATCATCCCTGGAGGTCCCAAACCAGGTGGATTAGCCAAATACTTCTTGGATGCCTAGAATGATTTATCGTGCTCTTATTTGCAACCCAACTCTTCTTGATCCTTTATCTTCAAGAAAGGAGAAAATATTTTAGTTTTCTCTGCAACATTATATTGAAATCTTCGAAGGAAATTAACATATCCCAAAAAGCTTTAAAGTTTTATATTTAAATTTTTTGGAGTGTTTGTTTCAGTTATATCTTTGTCCTTGTTCCTATCAACTTTAATCCCCTTTCAATGTACTAAATATTCCAGGATATTCACTGCACAAAATCAAAGGGTCATTGTAAAGGATTCATTTTGAGTTGAGAGAATCTCATTCTTTTGAAGGACTTTTGTAGGTGAATTATAAGATTTGTTACTATTTTAACAATTATATCATCGATATAACACTCCAAAAAGGTGTAAATCATATCATGGTAAATTATATCCATTATCCTTTGATAAGTGGTCCCTGCATTCATTAATCCAAATGACATTATTATCCATACTAAGGTTCCCGAGTTATCGGGGCAACTAAAAGCAATCGCGCGCACAACTTTTCCAACTATGCATATTTGATTATATTCCTAGTTGTCATCCATCATGGACATGATAGCGTAGCCAACTGATCTATCACTATGCATCACTTAAATTGGATATTCATCCTTTAGAGTGGTTGCATTTGGATTTCTGAAGTCAATGCGTACTCTTAGTCATTAGTGTAAAATATTGCATTTTATTACCCCTTTTACCTTTCAATATTGCAGTCTCATGCTCGTTAAACCCACTTTCTATACTCATTTACTCTATATCCTTAAATATTCATGGTGAATAGCATGAGAAAGGTTTATTTAAGTATTTACAGGGTTTATAGTGTTAATGGCAAAGTCTGGAGGCAATTGGAGCAAGAAATATTCACATACGCACTTTTAGGGGCAAAATGATCATTTCAAAAGACTAACTTTGGACTGACGCTCTTCATAGAAATTTTATTCTAGAATTACGGAACATTTGGATTCAAATGGCGTGTCAATCTGATCTCAAATGAAGAAATTATGGTCATTTAAAGTTTGACTCGAAAGAAAGTCAAAAGTCAAAGCCCCAGGTCGAACCTAAAGTCAAAATTTATTACCCGGACACTGTTGAAATATTGTTGGCATCGAAATGAGAGTCGTTTCAGTTTAAGTGGTGCATAAATCCGAGGTCATATAATGGAAATTGGATCAAAATAAGCTAAATTTGTTATTAGGTGTATTATTATTAATGAAATGATTGTTGGCTTGATAGTTAAAGGAGGGGAGGGGTTTTAAGGCAGCGCAAATTCGATTCCTCAACCCCCATTTCGATTTTCGGTATTTCCTCCTTAGCGCATCATGTGGACTGCCAGGATTGCACCACGTGGTATCTTCATGACTTTATATTCCCTCTCTTAAAAACCTCTCGTGCGATGCATGCCTGACTCCCTTCCTAACCCCACACGTGCGTGCTCTCTTTGCTTCCCAACCTTCTTCCACTTCCCTTTTTTACATTTCCTCCATTTGTCTTCTTTCCATAACATTTGTTCCACTCTTTTTTTATCTTTATTTTTACTTTCTTTTCCCACTAATTCATTTGCCCATCATCTTTCTCTTTCCCCCCATAAGATAAGCTCCAACAACATATTAAATATATGATTTTTTCCAAGGCTTTTTTAAAAATCCAAAAATACCATGCATATTTCAAGGAGTGTTTTTTTTTCTTTTGTTCATCTTCTGACCAACCCTTTGTGCATTTTAATAATTCCCACCAATATTTTGAAACTCTTATTTTAGCTCCCATCCAATATTTTTAACCCATAATGGCATTGGCACCATCCACAGGGATCTCATCTTGGTAGTTTTATAGTGTAGTTAAGATCATTTTTAGTTTTCAAATTTGTAATATAATTTCAATCATTAATAAATTGTTCTATTATTTAACTTGTTTTCTAGAATTACTTGTTTGCACTCTTAATCAGTTCATTTTTTTAATAAATAGCTTACTTATTTCAAAAATTATTTTTTCTCATTTTAAAAATCACTTTCTCTCACACATTATTTTATTTATTTATTTACCATGATTTTTAGGTAATTTTAATTAGGTTGAGGTTAATACACGCGCCTTAGGTGTGTAGTTGCATTGCTATGGTATGGTGGAATAAGACTAGTTTTAACGGGTTGATTATTCCCAAAATTACACCTAGGGACCTTAATGGGGTATATCACATACGAACCATATTTTCAACATTACACAGGTATGTTTGAAAGTATTGTTTATACCAAACTCATATTTAGACTTTTATGGAAATTTGGGGAGTGACATCCAGGGTTTAAATAATTGTTTAATAGTTATTAATCAGATTTAAAATAAATTTTACCATGTAACCATCTATTATATATTCCTATGTGAGGGATTTAATTCACAACCTATAATTTTTATATTGGTAAACTAATTTAGTTTCAATGCTTTCCTATAATAATTGTATTATTAAAAGGTTTAAAAAAACAATATTTTTTCACCTTTTATTTGAAGTAATAAATCAATTAAATTCTAATGAACATTCTCTCCAGTTTCAATATTCGAGCTCTCCGCTATACATATAAAATTTGTGTTGTTAAAGTTTGGATTTTTTTTTGTATCGAGGTGCAAAACTGACGACAACGACAATTGTATTTACACGATGCTCGGCTTTCCATCTATCAAAATGGCGTCATTAACGGGGAATGATTTGTTAAAAAATTTGATTAATTTATTGCTTTATACATATAATTCAATATATTTTTTTCAACGTTGTACTGGTCATGCACAATTGAGCTTCAAACACTATTGGACGCATACAACTTTGTGGAGTTTTCATCTATGAATCACTTTAGGTAATCATGTCTTATTCTAGTATTCTCGGTGATTCTAATGGTGTTACGGGTACACTATTCGATCATAATAATAATTTTCAAATTCTCCCCAAACCTATGACTTTTAGCGAATATTTTCAAAACGAAACAAATGAAAATTATAAAATGACTTTAGATGAGTATTTGTATAAGCATGAAAATGGTTTGGGGACATACGAAAATTATTCTAATGGAAAAATTTCTCAAAATTATTATTATAATGATATTAAAGACTGTCATGATAATAATTCTCCTAACTATTATAATAATAGTTCTTACAATTGTTATTATGATAATTTTGAAATTGTTACGATAAAACTTATCAAAATTTTCCTTTTGGTGAAATTTCTTTATTGCGAAATTCATTTGATAAATATTTTAAAAATCAGAAAAAATGAAGAATTTAATAATTATTATCGTGAAGAAAATTATTATTGGAAAAGGGAATTATATGCTTTATTTGAATTCGATAATAGTTTTTATATTAATATCTTAGAAGATGAAGAATGCTTTAAATTTAAGAGGAATCCAAGGACTTTGATGAAATGTATACTTTAGAACAAACTATTATTCATCTCAACCAATTGCTAAAGGAGACTAAAAATGTAAAGGCTATGGAAATGGAGTCATTTTTCAATGAAAAGAGTTCTTTCATCATATAAAAAAGTGTGGAGTATGCTTGGGTTTCACCCTAAGTAACTTCTGAAGATCGAATTAATAGTGAATCCATTTCCTTTGAAATTCAACCCATGCTTAATAATAAAGAATCGGTTGAAGTTGAATTTCTTTTCTCGTCATTTTAAATCACTCTTATCAAACCATTACAAGCACCGTAAGGTGAAAATCTTAAGGATTTTGATCCTATTCTTATTAATGATTGCTTTGTCGAAATGATTTCCATGATGGAATTCTCACTTAAGCGTGCCCCACCTCCCATTCCAAATGACAAATATTTGGGAGAACAATTAAATTTTTTTAGAATCGAGTTGTACTTGTATCTTGCTATATTCAAACCACCCATCACTAAAAACATATTTTTTCAGAAATTTGTAATGGTTCAAAATTTCCACCCAAGGCATGTCCCTCGTTGTATAGATGGAACTCCTATTTACTAGGAGACATGAAACCTCATGGGAGTCCACCGTTAAATCTACAAATTCAACATGTTTTCTAGATAGATCCCCTAAAATTTTGTTTTCTAGTTTTTAATAAATTAAAAGAAGATAATTTTATTTTGTACATATTTTATAATAAAAAATAAAGATGTGCTTGTTTTTCTTTTCTTGATTCTATCGTACTTTATAGGAATATTGAACGTGGTATTCGGGGATCTCCCCATATTGAATAACATATGTCTATTACTTGAATTGAATATTGCTCTTATATAACATTGAGGACAATGTAAAGTTTTAGTTAGGGGGTGTCATAATATATTTTCATACATCATGTTCGTTTTCCTTATAAATAAATTAAAAAAATATATTTAAAATAAGAAATAAAATTTTCTTTTTGTGATTATTGACGGAAGTTTCTCAGTGAAACCAATAATAATCATTTAAATAAAATTAAAATTTGAAATTTGAAAAAATCAAAAATATTTTCTTTCTTCTTTTTTGGGTTTTTGTCCAAATTTTTTATTTCTTTTATAAATTTTACTCTTTAAGATACCTGATTATTTTAAATAAGAAAACATTGAACTTATTTAAGGATTGACCTACCTAGAAAGATATTTAGTTTATTTAGCATCTATTTTATTCTTTAATAATTCATATGATTCTTGTATTGATACATTATGTACAACATAAATTGTACTTGCATAATTGGTAAAAGCTAAATGACTCGATAAATTTAAAGATGCGTAAGTATACTTTCCATATGAATTTTGTGTTCTCTTTCATATTCTGAGTGATGTAAACACTTATTCATTATTCTTTTAAAAAACATTTTAAGTCATTGGTATTCTCAATATCCTTGTTTTGTCTGTCAATTAAAGAACGGTGATATGTTTTTTTACGAAACAAAATTCAAAAAAAGCCAATTCGTTCAATCATTTCATTCATTTCACCAGCATCTTAAAAATTAATTTGAAAAAAAATGCAAAGTGAAATAAAGACTGAACAAAAATAAAGGAAGTGAAGAAAAGAGTGGAAAAAAAAAGAAATAAAAGGAATTAAAAAAGTAAAGAATTTAAAAAAAAAAGTAATTCTTCAGAGTTCACCCATTCTTCAAAAATACAAAATCATTTTGAGGTGTTGACTGTTATTATCCATTTATACATTTTTCATCCTAAAAATTCCTTATATGATCATAGGAATAACATGATTTTATATATTAAAAAATATTTTATTTTGACATGCTTTAGAAAACAGTATCCTTTCATGGGATTATATTTTATTGTTTCATATAAACGTCTTTTATCACTAACATGTGAAAGGCTTCATTTCTAGTTATATTTACTCTTTATGTCTACATGTCTCGAGTGACTTACACTAATTCAAAGTGTCTTCATTTTTCGTGTGTAACTACAAACAAGAATTGAATTAGTATGCTTCATTATAAGCATCGAGTCATTAAAAGCTATAGACAATTTTACTTGTAAATTTGGTGTTACCCACCACATAATCAGTCAATACAAATAAATCTCATAAATTGATTTAACATAATAGTTATAGTAAATAAACTTTTGGAGAAATCTGCTAGTCATTATTATTTACTCTTTAAAAATTAAGATTATGTATGAACTTTTTTATTAGAAAATGGGTAAATATTTTGAGAAAAATCTTATGTTTGTGAGTATCATCACTTTAAACTCTCACGAGACAAAACTCGTCTACTATTGTAATGCATGCATTTAATGATTTGTTGAATAAGCTGAATGCAGTTGTGCATCCCGCGAAAGTGTATCTCTATATGTTTTACAATTCACTAATAAAATAATGAATTTTACACGAATATAATCTTTTATTATGTCACTAGGGACTAGCAACACATTAGTTAGGGGGTGTGATTAGTGTCAGATATTGCATTTTATTACCCCTTTTACTTTGCAATATTACAGTCACATGATTGTAAAACCCACATTTTATACTCATTTATTGTATAACCTTACATATTCATGGTTAATCTCTTGTGAAAGATTTATATTCGTATTTACAGAGTTTTTACGATGCTAATGATGAATCTGGAAGAATCAAAGTAAGAAACATTCACATATGAACTTTCAGGGGCAATAGAATAATCTTAAATGAAATTTTTTGAGCTCGGACTCTGTATGGAATTTGCCAGTCTAGAATCAAGGAACGCCTAGATTTAAACAGCGTGTCAACCCGATCTCAGCTAAAAAAATTATGACCGTATCCGAAAGAAAGTCAAAAATCAAAGCCCCGAGTTGATCTCAAAGTCAAACCTATGAATGGGACATTGTTCCAATATTATTAGCATTGAACTAATGGTAGCGTTAGTTCAAGCGGCGCACAAATCCGAGGTCGTATGAAGAAGATACATAGTCTTGGGATTTATTTGTAATAAAGGAAACTGGATCAAAATAATCTATATCTATTACGGGTGTATTATTATTATTGAAATAATTGTTGGTTTGATTTTTAGGGGGGGGGGGGGGGGTAGGCAATGAGGGTTCAATTTCTCTCCCTCCCTCCTCATTTTAATTTTTAATATTTCCTCTTAAGCGCGTTATGTGGACCGTCAAGATTGAACCACATGGCATCGCCACAACTATCCATTCCCTCGCCCCAAATCCTCTTATAATGCACGCCTGGATCCTTTCCACGTGCCATACATGTGCGTTCCCATTACGTTCCAACCTGCTTGTATAATATTATGGCTAAGGCTTCATTAGCCTTTTATAGTTTTAAGGTTGTAATATTATCAATCAATCATTTAATCTTATTTATTTGGTCCCGATAGGCCAAAGTTTAGTTCTCCCCACGCCTTATATGAAGACTACTCTTTTGATGTTTCAGCGATCAAAGCATCCACTTTAACTCGTCCCGCATTTTCCAAGAAAAGTTTTTCCTCTATAAGGTTGGAATTGATTTGGAATGACACTGGGTCAAACTCTATCTCTTTGATATTTTTATCTTTTTTCATGAACAATAATTTCTGTTGAAGGGAAGAAGGAATACATTTGTTAGAATGTATCGAGTATCTGCTAAGTAAGGAATTATAACATGGGTTTCCATTAATAATGAACAAATTCATGTTTGAGTTTTTTGTACCAATTTTGATATTAACTGCTAGTACACCTTGGTTGACTTTTTGTCTTAAGCAAAACTATAGATTATAACTTGATTCCGAACCAATTCAGCATTTGTTTTATTTATTTTAGAATGAATGGACTATGACATTATGTTAATGACAACATTGTTTTCAAAAAATATTTTATTGATTAAAACTCCATTCCCCAATCCTTTATATATAAAGTCTTCATGTGATTGGTCACATCTTTAATAGGATCTTACAACCCATAAATAAGATCTAAGTAAGACACAAATATGTTAAATATGTCTACCTTCACACTATCTTCTTCGTCTACTTTTAGTCCTGGGACCTCTTACCATTATCCGACTTGCAACCACTGTAACAGAATAACATCCATATTTATTGACACTTGATAAGGCAAGGATCTGAATTAGATGAATTTTTGCTAATTAGGACTTTGAATAGGTCTTGATACATCTAAAACCATCATTTTCTCTTTTTATTCTTCATTAAAGGAGATATCACCAGATGTGTTGTCCTCATTCACATTTATATTTTTTATTCTTCTCGACCAACATGTTCGAAGAAGATTCGCTCTTTTTTTTTTATTTCTATGAAATCTTGGGTTCATATTTTTAGATGATGATGAGGTATAGTTAGATCCATTTGGCTGCAAAATTTTTGAGGCCTCTTTTCAGGTACTATATTTCCTTCGATATTTTTATATTGGGTGCGAGAGATCACAATTCTTGGTTATCTTTTCTTTTATTTGGGTTGATGCACTAGATTCCATATACCAAGATGTGAATGTGTGGTGTGATATCGATTTAAATCAATTCGCAAGTTTCCAATATAGACTTATTTAGTCTGTGACAAATATCAAACCAAATTAATTCATCCCCTAAATATCCAACTACGTGTGTGTGTGTGTGTCAAATCATCACAAATAAAATTGCTAACTAACAGATTTTAGAAAAAAAAAACCTTTCAAGTAAAACCTTCTATTTCACTATGAATGATAAACCGCAACTTACATACACAATGGAATCTGTAATGATTACTCCTCCGAACAATCACATCGGTGCGTAACCTAGAGTTAGCAATGGAACAACTGCAGCAGTCCACAAGAACACGCAGTCCAATTCAACGAGGAACACCCTCGAGCACTCCCAATTGACACACAGTAGTCAGCCATAGATTTACCCTCCCTACAAGAGAAAAAACTTCAACAAAGTTGTATCTTGGGTTCCAAAAAAATTCATATAAAGATTGGGACGTTTTGTGAATTGAAACCAAAAAGGATTAAACCCTTAAACGAAGAAGACAAAGAATTTTGTTGGTTTGCAGTTTGTGCATAATGAAAAACGTGAGGTCTTCTTAACGAAACTGAGTGGTTTAACATGCTTTATATAAAAAACTTAAGGTGGCGCGTCACTCAAACGAAGACTCCATGTCGCTTGAACGATGCCATGTGTCGCTCGAACGAGCTTCGTGCAACATCATCCCGTCGCTCGAATGAGCTGCCTCTGTCACTTGAACGAGACAGAAAAAAATTATTTCGCTAAAAATACTCCGCCTAAACACTTAGAAAAAACTCTTTGACAAAAAACTCCGCTCCAACACTTAGAAAATATTTTAAAAAAATTATCCTAACACTCTAAGTGAACCATTAAGGTACTTAAACACAAACTTACCAAAATTAATCTCTCAGAGGGTTGAATGTTAAAGAACTTTGATATTCGGATCCGTCTTGATGCATGATTATACTTGAATAAGTCTTCGACGGTTGTAGCAGTATACGACATACTCAAATATAAACCAGACAATAAAAATTGTCCTTACACTGGATCTACCTATTAAGGTTTTACTTCATTTGGCCTCTCAGACATCTCATAAGGATCTTGATTTACGAACTTATCCGACACCCCCTTCACTATAAGAATCGATTTAGTAATCTTCATGAGAATTGGGCCTCCCATGTATTTGCGAGATAATGCATCCTTGAAACCTGATATGATATACTAGAAATTCCTTGGTGTCTTTATATCTCTACGAGAATGATAAGGGCCAGTAAATGGACACATTTCCCATGGGTAATTACCTTGGAAATTTTCCACACTTTACTATCCCTAAGTTTTAGTAGAATAATCACCATTTCATTTTTTGTCAAACTTCTATTATTGTGTTCCTTTTAAAGCAATGATTTAACACATCTCAGTGCATTGTTCCCCACACCTACTAAACAAGTGCTTTAATATCTTATAATATGGATAAGTAGTTACTTCAAGCTTCAAAGCCCTCCTGCCTTTGTTTTCATCTTGAATTAAAAATCGACCTTATTTCTTGATACTTATATCGACTTCATATTAGATCTCATTTCTTTTCACATCGGTAAATGGGTCTTCATCAACACCCATATTATTCCCTTTTTTTAAGAAAAATTTAATCTTCCCCTTTCTAACAAACTCTTGAAACCCGCCATGAAAATCATAAAAAGATTTAGTTGAGTGAGAAAAGACTTTATGCCATTTGCAATAATTTTTTTCTTTAATTTCATTTGCATTTGGCATTTTTACATTATCACTAAGTTTTATACTTTTAACCCTCAGAAGATAATCAAAGATCTATTCCGCCTTCGAGATGTCAAGGGAGTATTTATCATTTATTCCCTTTATCTTTTGTGTATACCTATTATATTCTTTCAAACCAAGGGTTCATAGACAATGGCTTCAGTTCCAATCATTTCAGCAGTGAATATTTCTAAATTTTGGTCCATATAATATGTTTTAAAAGATGAAGTATTTATCTCATTTTCCTCCTATAATAGACCTTCATATCTGGACAATTTAGTATTCCTTTCCATCAAATCTCTGAATTAAATTGCATAGATAATCTTTCGAAGCATATATTCTATCCCATTTTGGGCTAATTTGATGAACACAGATCCAGGTAAAACTATCTTTCACTTATTCCTATCTCTTTTAAATCTAATAAAGATAATGGATGTTTCATCTGGACTTTATCTTATTCTATCCAAGCCATCCATAAACATTTTTGGTTCAGTTTGAAAGAACTAGGCATGGAACGTGTCCTCCATTTACTGCCATTTAAACAAAATTAGGTGGCAGAATTATAAATCAAGAAAATGTTGCATCGATGAGGGAACTAGAAAATAAATGTAGTTTGAGGTATTCATTAGCTACGCGTCAGCGTCACGACTAGTAAACCTCTCTACAAGTTCCAATATGGATTAACTCCTATCTCATGAGAAAAAGGAGAAAGTATGGAACTTAAAACCTTAAGGAAGCTCAAACTTATCTACCCATTCAGGGTATGGCTACTTATATATTAGAGTCTTTACCCTACGAGTCATTTTTCTTCATATTTCGTCTTTGAGATCCATGATCCCATTCCTCCCAAGTCCCCCATGATCTTGCCTAGTTGGCTGAAAAACTTTTAGGTTTACTAGTGGTGATGTTTATACTAATGGAGGTGGATCTATGGAGGAGCATTTTGATATGTTAGGAAAGACATTGGTTGATATGTGTGAGGAATTTTGTTGTATACTAATGATTAAGTGGGAAAAGTAGCGCGTGTCAAAATACCGATCATTGTTTTATGTTCACCTCATTAATACAAAAACCTAAACTATATACTAAACTCTTTTAAGGGAGTATAGTCGCCAAGTCCGGGTATCGAAAAATCCACAGAGACTAGTGCTAGAATATAATCAATTTAATATTTCTAAAATAAAAGTGTAAAACATAATTTGCTAATTAAAAAGAAAGAAAAGATAAACTAGGCATGAGTGTATTTAAACTAAAATTAACGAAGGAATAAAAACTATAGGTTGCATCAAATATCCCTTATCTATAGTTAATTAGTATAAAATGGTTACATGGGTTCACAGATTATTAAGATTGAGTCTCGTTACATCAATTAATTAAATCAGGAGTTGTCACACGCCTAAATTCTCATAAAAGACTAATATGATTTTGGCGTCAACAAATATCTCGAAAATTCGCACACAAGGTCGTAAATGCAGAGTATACATGATATATCCCGTTAAATTTCCTAGGCGTAATAACTAGGACAACCCACTCTAAATAAACCCCTGCGGAACCATCACCAAAGCAAAGAAACCAAACAACCCGAAGTGAGTTCAATCCGACACAACCTAATTTAAATTAGCCGCTACACATAATTAAAGCATTAATTAAAGCAACTAATTAATTAAACAACACTAATTAAATTAACTACAACAAATTAATTGTAATACCCCGTATTTTTATGCCATATTAATTTGGGGATTTATTGAATTTAATGTGAGTTAATTATTTAATAAAAATCCGGAAATTAATTATGTTATAATTATTAACGTGACGAGAGTTAGTAATTATGGGAAATTTGTTGAATATTACTAATGAGCAAAGTAATATATTATATTGGTTATATTGAATGTCATGAGTGAGTTAAATGATAATTTCGGAAATTTAAGTCGGAACGTGCTCGTGTCGCGTCGGGATTAAATTTTGATAAATAAAAAGTGAATATCTCATAAGTTGCCCGTATAGTCGTTTTGAGTGCGCCAATGCGTTCGGAAGGGTCGAGATAGTCAGAAAAGTGTACCCGGGGTGTAGTTTGGGTCTCAGGGCGTTTTTAGGCCTAATTGGTACCCCGGGAGGGCGTTTTGGACATTTGACCTTTTTGGGTAATTAAACCCACGAAAATACCAAGGGTCATATCAGATATCTGGATTGTCATCTAGGGTTAGAAACTCTAAACACAAGTGACGGCCATAGGAGAGGGAAGAAGAAAGCTTCCAAGGCAATTCAAGGCCAAAAAGCCACCCGTTTGCACCGCCATCACCGCCAACGCGTAGATCGCGAGACGAGGAACGCAACCATACCAAAATCTGTCGTAAATTAGAATACCAAAAATCCCAGGCAAGTGTTTATCTTGCTATTTTCATTGGTGCAATTTCCATATTAGTTTAGGAATGATTAGGGATGAAATATGTGGAAGAAAACCCAATTTGTGATAGGAAAATCCATGTAGTATTGGTTAATATGATGATTCTGGAAACCCTTGCCATGTAGAGGAAATTAACCACGAAATTTTGATGATTATAAGAAAGAAATTCTGTAGAAAAATTTGTTAGAAATCTGTTTAAGAAAATTCTAGGGTTCTTGATAATTAGATATAATTTTGGGTTGAAAATCCATGTTTAAATGATGAATATGTACATACCTTACATTAGAAACATCTGGTATATTGTTATAATGTTAGTAGTAGAATTCTTGGGACGTTTGGGGTTGGAAAACATGGATTTGGATGAATAAAATTGGTAGAACCCGTAACTGCAATTCTTCAGAAATCAAAACATCTGCTTGATCGATCGATCAAGCATAGAGCTTCGATCGATCGAGTCCCAGACCTCGATCGATCGACCCCTCCTGGCAGACTCCTATTTCCCTTGTTTAATTAGTTAAACTAAATTTATTGTGAAATAATTCTTTGGTATTCTAATTAAAATGTTTTGGGAGATAGGAAAGACCAGTAGGACATATGAATAAGTGTTGGGAACTTTATTATAAGACGAGAATTTTGCTTTTGGGATAATTATATAATGAACGATGAAACTACGTATTTCAAGTGAGAGATTTCGGCGAATAGCTACGATATTGAATAGAGGTATACCTACTGAATTTTCTAGTTGGAGGGATAGAGTCCACGAGTGTCACATAATAAGTGAGAAAACTCTTCGAGTTAAGGTTAGAGATGAAACCTTATACGTAATACTAATAATGTGAAATTAAGGATAAATGTTGTAATTATGGGTGATGAGAGGAACCTATATTAATATGATGAAAGTGGTATATTTATATGATTGTGTGTACATATATTATATACATGTGAAAAACATACCGCGCTACTTGCTATCCTTGAGGTTACCGCGCTGGGACAGTCTTATCTCGATGGGACCTTTATGGGGGATATTGACTTGTACCCTAGAAGATAGATATCCTTGGTACAGTCTATCGAATTGATAGTTCAGACGGTCCTAAGAGACGCGAGTATGTGCCATCCTCTTAGAGACTTGGAATCTATGCTTCGCCTCGATATTGTTTGTGTATGTGTTAATACAGTTCGAGAGTGTTTCCGAATTTGTATTCCCCTTGATATGAGTGGTATGGGGTTTGGATAGTAGAAGTATGCACGCACCATAGTTTTATTTGGGGTGCTGTTATTTTATATATATTATACGAGTAGTTAATATATATATATGAGATTTGGAAATTTGTAACTGCCTACTGTGATTTGATAAGTAGGACATGGTTGATGACTCGAATGGTAAATACTTGTTTTGAGAAAGTATAATATGACACTGGAAAACTTTATTGATTTTATAAAGTTAAAATGGAGAACTTTGGTTACTAATTGAAATACCCTTTTCAAAATGGAATCGTTAAATGTTGAATCTTACGAGTAATCTAAGATAAGTTAAATTATTGGGAAGGTTAGTAGGATAAAATGATAAGATAAACCGTTAGGAAGGTTAGTACGATAGGCGTGCACATTATAAGAGAGGTGAGAATTTCCCAAGAGAGTGTCGCTCTAATATGTTGTTGTATTGGCCTGTTTCAATTTAAATACTTGCTAAACGTATTTTAAATCAAACACACTTTCGAGCTCTGACCCGTTTTCTCTCTCTGTCTCTCTCTCTCTCTTGTATATATATGTATATATTTCAGGTGCCCAGCCACAGGGGCGTCTTGCTTAGGATCGCTTGAAAGGAACGTGCTGCAGCTTAGGTGGGAGTTGCAGGTCACTTGCGTAGACGGCTTCCTTTATTGACTCCACTTCTAGCATTCTCATTTATTGGGCATGTGTCGCCCTTTCCATTATTTCATTGTTATTGGGACATTTGTATTTTCAGTTATTTCGAGTATTGTCACTATGGGATTTATTCAGTTTGAATTGTGTTACTTTATATTTCGCATGTTGACATTCGATTGACGAATGTTTTAAATTAATTGGATTGTGTTCCAGGTTTATTGTGGTGTGATTCTTAATTGTTGAAATGTTGTTAATAAATAAATAAATCATTTTCTTTAAATAAAAAAATTTGGAAAGTAATGTTTAAATATGGTTTTGACACTTAGCTTAATTATTTAGGGTGTTAAATTGGAAAGTTTATTTTTACGACAGTGATGCTAAGAATGAACCAAACTGTTCACCTTGATTTAATTTAATAAAGGAGTGATCGCCCGGTATTTAATTAGGCGGGGTGTCACAGGTGGTATCAGAGCATCAGGTTCTAGTGTCCATAGGATCTGTACGGCTTATTTTCGCTTTCAGCTTAACGTTATTGGTATAGAGCCCTATTTTTAGGATTGTTGTACTCTTGTTTTACGTTTAAGTCTTCAACTATTTGAGATTTGAAAATAATTGTAGACGAATAAACTTCTTCACGTTTCAGATGCCTCCGAGACGTGCTCCGAAGGATAGGCGTGCCCTGGACGAACAGCCAGCAATTCCGGCTCAAGGCACAATGAATGCAAATGAAGTAGTCGCCATTGTTTCTCAGGCGGTGAATACCGCACTAGCGGTGGTTCAGCAGGCTCCACCCCAGGTTCAGGCAGTGGCGCCAGTACCAGCACAGCTTCCATCTGCATGGGAGAGGGTTCGGGATGCTTTTCAGAAAGCACATCCCCCTGAGTTCTCTAGTAGCTCCGATATTGTTACAGTTAGCCAATGGAAGTGTCACACCCCAAAACCCAATATCCATACTAATCATTTGTTATTGGAATAATTAGATCATAATCTTGAGCCCATTGGAAATATGATTCATTCATCAATATTTTCCTACATAATGAACATAATATTATTCTTACATCATAAAATTCAATATCAGAGCCATAGTTAAGCAAACATGCAATACCGTGATTAACTATGATCAACCCAATCCATACTAAATCAATATATACAATGTGTGAGTATATTAAAATATTCAGTGTGACAACGATAAAATCCCATTTTTAAATCCCAGCTCTCTCCAACGGTGCAACTCTCAAAGCTACCGGTCATATGGTGTCCTAGCTGGCAGCGTGTGAACCTGAAATTGTTAAAATATAAACCGTAAGCATTAAGCTTAGTGAGGTACTCCTTCCCTGTAATAGAATAACAATTCTATATCGAATATATAGATATAAAATCCGAACAATCCTACCCATTGGCAATAACAAATCATGGATCATAAGATCCAAATAATTCTGCCCGTTGGCAATAACAAATCCTGGATATTTGAATATCCAAACAAATCCTGAATACCGAAGTATTCAAACCAATTATGGATCATGAGACCCAAACAAATACTGGATATTTTAATATCCAAGCAAATCCTGAATACCGAAGTATTCAAACAAATCCGCTCTTAGAGCTATATTCATATTTATATATGAAACAAATCATAAGTACACTCACCTTGGCAGTTTAACTGGCTTTGCCCTTGCCTTTATCCAGTACTTGTTCAATCAGCTCTTCTTCCCTTCCTATCATTCTTAAAATATTAGTATCATCATAATAATATCAATAATCCAAAGAACGATTTAAACATAATTCAATCCATAAGCATCACATGATTCTATTCAAATCATTTTATCACAAGTGAAGTTCCATCCAAATCCATGCTAGTATATTCAACATATCCAAATCATAGACCAAATATAAATTCATTTATTCTTGGAAATTCAATCCTTGTCATATTAGTATTCTAATACAAAAGACGGTACATCATTTTAGGTCTCGTAGAGCAAGATATGCTCATTTCTTTACCACATGGCAAATCTTCCCTATAGGCCCTCTTATCGTTCATTCAACTTCCACGAATTTCCATAATTTTTATACATCATAAATTTATGTGATATTTCACCCAAAATCAGTAAACATACTGAAAAATACAAAATTAAAGTTTCATAATTTTTAAGGTTCGTTTGCTATGTCAAGCAAAACACCGAACACATGGCGGGCATATTTTCACCCTTAGGGCAGATTTCATACCCGAAATCCAAACTCTCACCAAAGACTCATTTCTTGGTATTTTCACATGATTTTCGGATATGTCATACCTACATGAGTCCAGGTTAATCTCCAATTGGAATCAATCAATTCCAGTAAGTATACAAAAATATATGGAAGTTTGAATAAACAGAGTTTCTAAACAAAGCAATTTTAGGGTTTTGTACATTCAACTTAACTTAAACTTGCATATATCCATACATATGCACCCAAGCATGAAAGTTCAATAAAAAATCAAGGATTTATATCATATAAATCGTAAATGAAAGAAAAATAGCAAGATTCATGGTTGGAATTACCTTAGGGGCTTTTTCGTAATTTTCTATGAATTATTTTGAATGTTTCTCCTCACTTTCTTCTTCCTAACCCTCACAATTGTTTTTCCTCAACTTAAAACTCTCCCCAAACTGAGTTTGATGAAGAAAGGAGGATATCTCAATGGTTTAAGTCGGCCAAAACAACCTCCACCTCCAACCAATCAATTTATAACATGTGGCATCATATAAAACAAAATATCATTTAAGGCTAAATGACTACTTTAGCCCCTGTTCGTAAAAAGATAATATCTTCCCACTCGGATGTCCGTTCTATGGACCGTTTGTTGTGTTACAACCCTAACTCATATATCTACAAATATCTAATTTACACCTCAAGTCAATTGTTACGTCATAAAGGTCAAAACTAGTCTTAAACTTGAACATTCCTACCGAAAACTTCAAAATTTCACATTTGTAACTAGTTCGATTCTTCATGTTTTATGAAGGTAGGATTAGACTAAACATAATGAATTAACATTATATATACCAATAACATATTATAAATATCACACAAGCTAATCATGATTTAAATATAATTTATCATAATTATATTCGGGTTGTCACAATTCTCCCCCAGTTAAGAAATTTCGTCCCCGAAATTGACATACCTTGGTTCTCTGAATCAAACAAATACGGATAATGCATCTTCATGCTATCCTCACTCTCCCATGTAGCTTATTCCATGGAATGCCTTCTCCACACAACTTTCACAAGTGGGATCACTTTTGATCTCAATATTTGTTCTTTCCTATCAACGATTGCAAGTGGTTCTTCCACATAGCTCAAATATTCTTTCAACTCAATAGGTTGTTCCACCAATACATGTGAAGGATCTTCTACATACTTTCTTAACATAGAAACATGGAAAACATCATGTAACCGAGATAATTCTGGTGGTAACACTAACTTGTAGGCAACCATCCCGACTTTCTCAAGGATTTCATAAGGTCCAATGTAGCGTGGACTTAATTTCCCTTTCTTTCTAAACCTCATAACTCCTTTCCATGGAGATATCCGAAGAAACACATAATCCCCTTCCTGGAATTCCAAATCTTTTCATCGTTTATCTGCATAACTTTTCTGTCTGCTTTGAGCTATTCTCATTCTATCTTGAATAATCTTCACTTTTTCAGTGGTGACTTCAATTAATTCTGGACCCTCTATCTTCCTTTCACCAACTTCACCCCAACATATCGGTGTACGACATCGTCTACCATACAAGGCTTCATATGGAGCCATACCAATAGTAGACTGAAAACTGTTGTTATATGCAAATTCTATCAAAGGCAAATATTCATCCCAATTACCTTTGAAATCAAGCACACAAGCTCTAAGCATATCTTCCAAAATCTGTATTGTCCTTTCAGACTGCCCATGTGTCTGGGGATGAAAAGCCGTACTAAACTTCAAGTTAGTACCCATAGCATACTGCAAGCTATCCCAAAATCTCGATGTAAAAGTAGGGTCCCTATCTGAAACAATAGATACCGGTGCTCCATGCAATCGAATAATTTCATTAACATACAATCTAGCATACCTATCAACTGTATACGTAGTCTTGACTGCTATAAAGTGAGCGGACTTCGTCAATCTATCCACCACTACCCAAATCGAATCTGACCCCTTCTGAGATCGAGGAAGCCCAACAACAAAATCCATCATTACATGATCCCATTTCCATTCCGGTATCGGCAATGGCTGAAGCAGACCAGTAGGTTTCTGATGCTCCACTTTCACTTGCTGACATATAAGGCATCTAGCAACAAAATCAGCTATTTCCTTCTTCATATTATTCCACCAATAATGCTCCTTTAAATCCCTATACATTTTAGTGCTACCAGGATGCATAGTATAAATGGAATTATGAGCCTCATCTAAAATTTCCTCTTTCAATCCACACACATTAGGCACACACAACCGCTGCTTATAAAATAAAGTGCCATCATTCACAATACAAAAATTTTTAGACTTACCATCTCGGAGATCTTGTCGTTTCTTCTCAAGAAAAGGATCTTGACTTTGCAAATCACGAATACGGGTAGCTAATAAAGGCCTCACGCTTACATGAGCAAAGAACTTATCCCCATCGGCTAGCTTCAATTCTACTCCCATCAATCTCAACTCCATGATTTGGGAAACTCTAGCACACCGAATACAAGATAACCTGCCCGAAGCCTTTCTACTCAGAGCATCTGCAACTACATTTGCCTTTCCTGGGTGGTAGTGAATTGTACAATCATAATCTTTAATTAACTCCATCCACCGCCTCTGCCTCAAATTCAACTCCTTTTGAGTAAATAAATACTTAAGGCTTTGATGGTCAGTAAAAATTTCACATACCTCACCATATAGATAATGACGCCATAATTTCAAAGCAAAGATAATAGCAGCAAGTTCCAAATCGTGTGTAGGATAATTACGTTCATGTGTACGCAACTGCCTAGAAGCATAAGCAATAACTTTACCATGCTGCATAAAAACACAACCCAGCCCCTGGTGTGAAGCATCTGTATAAATAACAAAACCATCTCCACCATGTGGAATAGTAAGAACAGGTGCAGTTACCAACCTCTTTTTTAATTCATCAAAACTATTTTCACAATCAGAATTCCATTCAAACTTAACATCTTTCCGGGTTAGTTTAGTCATCGGCAAGGCAATTGAAGAAAATCCCTTTATAAACCTCCTATAATACCCAGCTAAACCCAGAAAACTCCTCACCTCAGTCACATTATTGGGCCTCGCCCATTTTACAATAGCTTCTACCTTCTTGGGATCAACACATATACCATCTCCAGAAATAACATGGCCTAAAAATACAACCTTTGAAAGCCAAAATTCACATTTGCTAAACTTAGCATACAATTGCTTATCTTTCAACACATTCAAAATAGTTCTGAGGTGCTTTTCATGTTCAACCATATCACGTGAATAAATCAGAATATCATCAATAAAAACTATCACAAATGAATCAACAAAAGGATGCAGTACCCGATTCATAAGATCCATAAATACAGCTGGAGCATTAGTCACCCCAAAAGGCATCACCAGAAATTCAAAATGACCATATCGAGTACGAAAAGCAGTTTTAGAAATATCTCTCTCCTTGACCCTCAACTGATGATAACCCGATCGCAAGTCTATTTTTGAAAACACTTTACCACCCTGTAACTGATCAAACAAATCATCTATACGAGGTAAAGGGTACTTGTTCTTAATAGTAGCTTTATCCAGTTGCCTATAATCAATACACAAACGCATAGTGCCATCTTTCTTTTTCACAAATAAAACCGGCGCCCCCTATGGAGATACACTAGGTTGTATGAACCCCCTATCAAGAAAATCCTGCAACTGAATTTTGAGTTCTTTCAACTCAGCAGGTGCCATTCTATATGGTGCCATAGAAATAGGGGTTGCCCCCGGTGCTAATTCAATACTAATTTCAATTTCTCTTTCTGGAGGTAACCCTGGCAACTCACTAGGAAACACTTCAGGAAAATCCCTTACAATAGGAACATCAACTAATTGTAAAGCTCCCTTCCCAGTGTCAAGAACATATGCAATAAAACCCTCACAACCCTTACTCAATAATTTCCTCATCTGAATAGCTGAAATGATGCAACTGGGAACAATTTTCCTTTCCCCCACAAATTTAAATTCAGGCTCAACAGGCATATTAAAAACAACTTCCTTACAGAAACAATCCATAGATGCATGATATTTAGATAACCAATCCATTCCCAAAATTATATCAAAATCAAAAATATCCAATGGAAGTAGATCTATAACTGTATCTCTAGCCCCCACAGTCAAAACACATTCACGAAAAGCATATTCAGCTACAACCATTTCCCCCATAGGCATATAAATACCCAACCCCGCATCTAAACGAGTACATGGTCTATTCAGGTATACAGCAAAAGCATAGGACACAAAAGAATGTGTGGAACCAGGATCAATCAAAACATAAGCACTTCTATCAGTAACAGAAAGTGTACCTGTCACCACATCTGGAGTAATCTGAGCTTCTTTCATTGTAAAAACTCGTCCACCTGGCCTGGAATTACTAGCTTGTCCTCTGCCCATACTTTTCACTGCACTGCCCGGAGATAACATTCTGCTTGCTACTTCACTATGTGCTGCTGGAGTCTCTGCCAATTGCGGACAATTCTTCTTAATATGCCCCACTTGATGACAATGGTAGCATTCCAATCCCTTAAGCTTAGGACACTCAGATTTATAATGCCCTTCCTCTTTACAAAAGAAACATGTAACCACTCTTGTCGGTGCCTCACCCTTTCCTGACCTCCTAACTAGACTAGAAGATTCTCCACCCCTAGTATCTCTGCCAAATCTCCCCAGACCTCTACCACTATCTCCACCACCTCTCTGAAATTTATGAGGTTCCATCTTAACACTTCCACCCTCACCTCCCTTAAAGTGAGATGCATCGAATCTACTCTTCTTAAAACTCTCTCTACTTGCCACCCCTTGGTTCATTTGCCTTTCTGCTATCGTGGCTTTGTTTACCAGAGAAGCATAATCTTCTAACTCATAAGTGGCCACTCTATTTTGAATAGGCCAACTCAGTCCATCTTGAAATTTACTACATTTATCTTCTTCCTCTTGCACATACTTAGTAGCAAATCTAGACAAAGCAGTAAATTTAGCATCATACTCCCTCACAGACATGCTCCCTTGGGTTAAATTTATAAACTCCCTCAGCTTCTCCCTCCTATAGACCTTAGGGAAATACTTAACATACAAATCTTTAATAAATTCAGCCCAAGTAATAACATCAGTACCTTCCATCCTGGGCACTAAATGGTTGCTGGCTTCCCACCAATATTTCGCCTCTCCTTTGAGCTTAAACACAGCTAGATTCACTTTCTGGTTATCTGGAACCTTCATAACTGCAAATATTGTTTCTAGATCCCTGACCCACATCTCAGCTTCTGTAGTTTCAACTGACCCTGTATATTCTGGGGGATTCAACTTCAAAAACTTCTCATGCATGGAATCTTTCATTTTCTTCCTTGCCTCTTTCTCAATCCTGGCCATGGTCTTTGATTCTAGATATCTAGCCTGTTGTTCTGCCATTTGCGCCATATTTCTTTCTTGTTGCTCTGCCATCCTCATCATTGTCTGTGCCATTATTTGCATCTCTGTAGGCTGCTCTTGATCTCTATCCCTTCCAGCAACACTTTGCTCTACTTCAGTATTCTCTGCACGAGAAGCCACTCCCTCTTCTCTATGTTGTCCATTCCCAGATTCCATATGGAATTATCTGTAATACAACAAAGTTCTAACAACCAATATAAACAGTTTATAATACTAAACTATTGGTTACTACATAAACAATTCATAAATATCAAATTAACTCAATACTGCCATCTAATCGCCACACACGTCCAGAATTAATAACCATGCTCTGATACTACTAATTGTCACACCCCAAAACCCAATATCCATACTAATCATTTGTTATTGGAATAATTAGATCATAATCTTGAGCCCATTGGAAATATGATTCATTCATCAATATTTTCCTACATAATGAACATAATATTATTCTTACATCATAAAATTCAATATCAGAGTCATAGTTAAGCAAACATGCAATACCGTGATTAACTATGATCAACCCAATCCATACTAAATCAATATATACAATGTGTGAGTATATTAAAATATTCAGTGTGACAACGATAAAATCCCATTTTTAAATCCCAGCTCTCTCCAACGGTGCAACTCTCAAAGCTACCGGTCATATGGTGTCCTAGCTGGCAGCGTGTGAACCTGAAATTGTTAAAATATAAACCGTAAGCATTAAGCTTAGTGAGGTACTCCTTCCCTATAATAGAATAACAATTCTATATCGAATATATAGATATAAAATCCTAACAATCCTGCCCATTGGCAATAACAAATCATGGATCATAAGATCCAAATAATTCTGCCCGTTGGCAATAACAAATCCTGGATATTTGAATATCCAAACAAATCCTGAATACTGAAGTATTCAAACCAATCCTGGATCATGAGACCCAAACAAATCCTGGATATTTTAATATCCAAACAAATCCTGAATACCGAAGTATTCAAACAAATCTGCTCTTAGAGCTATATTCATATTTATATATGAAACAAATCATAAGTACACTCACCTTGGCAGTTTAACTGGCTTTGCCCTTGCCTTTATCCAGTACTTGTTCAATCAGCTCTTCTTCCCTTCCTATCATTCTTAAAATATTAGTATCATCATAATAATATCAATAATCCAAAGAACGATTTAAACATAATTCAATCCATAAGCATCACATGATTCTATTCAAATCATTTTATCACAAGTGAAGTTCCATCCAAATCCATGCTAGTATATTCAACATATCCAAATCATAGACCAAATATAAATTCATTTATTCTTGGAAATTCAATCCTTGTCATATTAGTATTCCAATACAAAATACGGTACATCATTTTAGGTCTCGTAGAGCAAGATATGCTCATTTCTTTACCACATGGCAAATCTGCCCTATAGGCCCTCTTATCGTTCATTCAACTTCCACGAATTTTCATAATTTTTCTACATCATAAATTTATGTGATATTTCACCCAACATCAGTAAAAATACTGAAAAATACAAAATTAAAGTTTCATAATTTTTAAGGTTCGTTTGCTATGTCAAGCAAAACACCGAACACATGGCGGGCATATTTTCACCCTTAGGGCAGATTTCATACCCGAAATTCAAACTCTCACCAAAGACTCATTTCTTGGTATTTTCACATGATTTTCGGATATGTCATACCTACATGAGTCCAGGTTAATCTCCAATTGGAATCAATCAATTCCAGTAAGTATACGAAAATATATGGAAGTTTGAAGAAACAGAGTTTCTAAACAAAGTAATTTTAGGGTTTTGTACATTCAACTTAACTTAAACTTGCATATATCCATACATATGCACCCAAGCATGAAAGTTCAATAAAAAATCAAGGATTTATATCATATAAATCGTAAATGAAAGAAAAATAGAAAGATTCATGGTTGGAATTACCTTAGGGGCTTTTTCGTAATTTTCTATGAATTGTTTTGAATGTTTCTCCTCACTTTCTTCTTCCTAACCCTCACAATTGTTTTTCCTCAACTTAAAACTCTCCCCAAACTGAGTTTGCTGAAGAAAGGAGGATATCTCAAGGTTTTAAGTCGGCCAAAACAACCTCCACCTCCAACCAATCAATTTATAACATGTGGCATCATATAAAACAAAATATCATTTAAGGCTAAATGACTACTTTAGCCCCTGTTCGTAAAAAGATAATATCTTCCCACTCGGATGTCCGTTCGATGGACCGTTTGTTGTGTTACAACCCTAACTCATATATCTACAAATATCTAGTTTACACCTCAAGTCAATTGTTACGTCATAAAGGTCAAAACTAGTCTTAAACTTGAACATTCCTACCGAAAACTTCAAAATTTCACATTTGTAACTAGTTCGATTCTTCATGTTTTATGAAGGTAGGATTAGACTAAACATAATGAATTAACATTATATATACCAATAACATATTATAAATATCACACAAGCTAATCATGATTTAAATATAATTTATCATAATTATATTCGGGTTGTCACAGGAAGAAAGACATCCAACGGCACCTCCGTATGTATGAGTGCACTGATTTGCAAAAGCAGTTATTGGCTTCCTTTAAGCTGGTGGGAGCCGCATTGCAGTGGTGGGAGTCCACTACCACTTTGGAGGAGAGGGATACGATCCCTATTTAGTCATTTTGGGAGCGGTTTGATCGCAAATATTTTCCACCCGCCGTGCAGACTGAGATGAGGCGGAGATTACTGAATCTGAAGCAGGAGAGTCTTACCGTAGCAGAGTATGAGGAGGAGTTCACGAGACTTCTCACCATTGTGCCACATGAGGCACCTACAGAGAGCAAAAAGATTTTGCTGTTTGTCAACGGGTTAGCTTGGAGGATCCGTTAGCACCTTATTGGGAATTTATCCCTGAGTACTTTCACTGATGTACTCAATGCCGCATCGCTACATTGCCAGGATCACCGCTTCCATCTGCAGGGAAGCAAGAGAGCAGGAGAGTCCAGCCAGCAGGGCAGGACTGGGGGTAATAGTGCCAGTGGGGCACCATCTCATGGACAGACTCGTCAGCACGAGCAGAGTTCCCATCAGGGGGACCCTGCTAAGCGATTCCGTTCAGGTGATTCTAGGCAGGGATTTGGGGGTTATAGGCAGGGTCAGTAGGGCCAGCCTAATCATCAGGGCCAGCAAGGCCAACATCGACAGCAGGGTCAGCAGCAGGGCCATCAGGGCCAACAGCGTGTCCATCAGGGCCAACAGGGCCAGTGGCGTGGAGGTAACGGCCAACAGGGCCGTGGACAGCAGGGTCAGAGGGGAGGAAACTTCAAAGGCCGATGTTTTGGGTGCGGTAAACATGGCCATAGGCGTCAGGATTGCCCAGAGGGCGATAGGCCCCCACAGCAGCAGGGAGCCCGTAATGAGCCACAGAGACCACTTTTTCCACCTGCCCTCCCAGCTCCAGCCCAGGTGCCAGCCCTACCAGCCATTCCAGCAGCTTCAGTGCAGCAGGGGCAATTACAGTATGGACGTGTTTATAACGTCCACCAGGCAGCAGCTCCACAGGCACCACCCGCGATTGAGGGTATGTTTCTTATCCATGGTACTATGGGTCGGGTTTTGTTTGATACGGGGGCAACACATTGTTTTATAGCTACACATTTTGCGAAGGCCTTAGGGTTGCTAGCCACAGCAGAAAGCACCGTGACGTGTGTAGACTCACCACTGGGGAGTGGGTCCCTTATTTTCTTTATATGCCGGGGAGTGGGGGTAGAGATTAGTAGTTTGGTATTACCTGTAGACATGTTAGTTTTAGACATGCACGAGCATGATGTGATTATTGGTATGGATTGGCTCGCAGCTTATAGAGCCATGATTGATTGCTTCGGTGGGAGCATTGTTTTTGCCATTCCGGGGCAAGAGATGTTTGTAGTGGAGATGCCTCGCCCAGAGGGAGGCTCGACCGCTCATTTGTATTACATAGAGGAGGATACCTCTAAGGAGGTTATGATTCCCTTAGATTCAATCCCAGTTGTCAGGGAGTATTCTGATGTGTTTCAGGAGATACCAGGCCTACCCCCCAGTCGAGAGATAGACTTTGTCATAGATTTATTGCCAGATAAGAGACCTATAGCACGCGCACCGTACCGTATGGCTCCGACAGAGATGCGAGAGCTACGAGATCAGATAGAGCAGCTATTAGGTCAGGGCTTCATTCGCAGGAGTACCTCACCTTGGGGCGCTCCAGTTTTGTTTGTGAAGAATAGAGATGGTTCACTGAGATTGTGTGTGGACTACCGAGAGCTGAACAAGGTCACGATATGGAATAAGTATCTGTTTCCTCGAATCGATGACCTGTTCGACCAGTTGAGGGGCGCAACATTCTTTTCGAAGATAGATCTGAGGTCGGGGTACCATCAGCTACGTATTAGGGAGTAGGATGTTTCGAAGACTGCTTTCTTGACGAGATATGGGTCTTATGAGTTCCGGGTGATGCCGTTCGTACTCACAAATGCTCCAGCCGTTTTCATGGACTTGATGAACCGAGTATTCAGAGAGTTCTTGGATCAGTTTGTCATCGTTTTCATAGATGACATTTTGATATATTCACACTCCGAGGAGGAGCATGCAGAGCACTTGAGGCAGGTTCTTCAGACTCTACGAGAGCATCAGTTGTATGCTAAGTACGAGAAGTGCGGATTCTGGTTGCGAGAGGTACAGTTCTTGGGGCATGTTGTTTCTGAGCAGGGGATAGCAGTTGACCCGAGTAAAGTGTCAGCGGTGAGGGAGTGGGGACAGCCCACGACAACGACGAAAGTGCATAGTTTCTTGGGGTTAGCTGGTTACTACAGGAGATTCATTCGCGGATTCTCCAAAATAGCGGGTCCGCTGACGAACCTAACTCGCAAGGGAGTACCATATGTTTGGGATGACGCTTGTCAGTTGGCTTTCGACGAGCTGAAAGACAAGCTTACTTCAGCGCCAGTCCTTGCGTTACCGAAGCTGGGTGTGGAGTACCTGGTTTACACCGATGCGTCCTTACGGGGACTTGGGGGAGTACTTCAGCAAGAAGAGAAGGCTATAGCTTTTTCCTCCCGCAAGCTTAAGCCGCATGAGAAGAATTACCCCACCCACGACCTGGAGTTAGCAGCGGTTGTCTTTGCATTGAGGATATGGAGGCACTATTTGTTGGGAGAGAAATTTCGTTTGTTCACAGACCACAAGTCGTTGCAGTACCTGTTCACTCAGCGAGAGTTGAATATGCGTCAACGCAGATGGATAGAGTTTGTGAAGGACTACCAGTTCGATATACAGTATCATCCAGGAAAGGCCAACGTAGTTGCTGATGCGTTGAGTCGTAGACCGGTAGACGAGGTAGCAGACGTCTGGAAAGCAAAGTGGAAGGAATTGGGTCACTAGGGTGCAGTAGCACGTTCTTTCATATCCATGATGTTAGTCACACCCGAGATTGTTATGAGGGTGATACAGGCACAGACCACAGACCCGTTTTGCCAGGAGCAGATTGTGCGACTTCTAGCCGAGGGTGCTGAGTCCTATTCTTTTGGTTCTGATGGAGGTTTGCGGTTTAATGGGAGATTGGTGGTTCCAGAAGGAACAGAATTATGTCATGCAGTGATGACTCATTCTCATGGGTCCCGATTTGCAGTACATCCGGGAGGCGATAAGATGTACCAGGATATGAGGCGACAATACTGGTGGAGTGGGATGAAGAAGGACATCGCCGAGTTCGTGTCCAAGTGTTCTACCTTCTAGCTGGTGAAGGTGGACCATCAGAAACCGTCAGGATTGCTTCAGCCATTGGAAGTAACCGCATGGAAGTGGGAGAGTATTTTCATGGATTTTATTACAGGGTTGCCTACATCACAGCGGGGCCACGATTCTATCTGGGTGATTGTAGACCGTTTGACCAAGGTGGCTCATTTTCTGCCGGTGCGGACAGATTACACCATGGGTCAGTATGCTCAGTTGTTCATTGCTGAGATTGTCAGATTACACGGGGTGCCCCTGAATATTGTGTCAGATAGAGACAAGATTTTCGTGTCACGCTTTTGGGAAATCTTTCAGGAGGCTATGGGTACTGAGTTGAGGTTGAGTTCAGCTTACCACCCACAGACAGATGGACAGACAGAGCGTATTAATCAGATGTTAGAGGATATGCTACACATGTGTGTTCTCAATTTTGGAGGAGGTTGGGAGCCACATCTTCCACTGGTAGAGTTTGCCTATAATAACTCTTATCAGTTCACGATTGGCATGGCTCCATTTGAGGCTTTGTATGGCAGGCCTTGTCGTTCCCCAGCTTGTTGGCTCGAAGTGGGGGATAACAAGTTGCTAGGACCAGAGGTGATTCAGGAGACCTCCGCGAGGATTGAGATGATCAGGAGTCGCAATCGGGTAGCCCAGGACAGGCAAAAGAGCTACGCCGATGCGAAACGGTTCTTCCGGGAGTTTAGTGTGGGGGACCAAGTGTTATTGCGTGTATCTCCTATGAAGGGAGTGATGAGGTTCGGGAAGAAGGGGAAGTTGGCTCCGAGGTACGTGGGACCATTTCCCATCATCGAGAGGATTGGGCCGGTTGCATACAGGTTGGGACTGCCAGAACATTTACATCGCATCCACGATGTATTCCACATCTCGTCGTTGAGACGATATCTTCGGGATGATATGTCCCATACCCACATTGTGATAGATGAGATCGACTTACAGCCTGATAGCTCTTACGAGGAGAGACCGGTGGCTATCCTAGACTATAGTGAGAGGAGATTGAGGTCGAAGATAGTTCCACTTGTGCGGGTCCAGTGGGAGCATCATAATGTGGAGGAATCCACTTGGGAGCGCGAGGCAGAT
Source organism: Sambucus nigra (assembly GCA_949130495.1). Classification (NCBI taxonomy): domain Eukaryota; kingdom Viridiplantae; phylum Streptophyta; class Magnoliopsida; order Dipsacales; family Adoxaceae; genus Sambucus; species Sambucus nigra. Next base: position 229,912,139 of record OX422219.1, read on the forward strand.
ATGCGCGAAAGATATCCAGAGTTGTTTTTACCAGGTATGACTTATTTTCCGAATTTCGGGACGAAATTCCGTTAATAGGGGGAAGTATGTAATACCCCGTATTTTTATGCTATATTAATTTGGGGATTTATTGAATTTAATGTGAGTTAATTATTTAATAAAAATCGGAAAATTAATTATGTTATAATTATTAACGTGACGAGAGTTAGTAATTATGGGAAATTTATTTAATATTACTAATGAGCAAAGTAATATATTATATTGGTTATATTGAATGTCATGAGTGAGTTAAATGACAATTTCGGAAATTTAAGTCGGAACGTGCTCGTGTCGCGTCGGGACTAAATTTTGATAAATAAAAAGTGAATATTTTATAAGTTGCCCGTATAGTCGTTTTGAGTGCACCAACGCGTCCGGAAGGGTCGAGATAGTCAGAAAAGTGTACCCGGGGGTGTAGTTTGGGTCTCGGGGCATTTTTAGGCCTAATTGGTACCCCGAGAGGGCGTTTTGGACATTTTACCTTTTTGGGTAATTAAACCCACGAAAATACCAAGGGTTATATCAGATATCTGGATTGTCATCTAGGGTTAGAAACTCTAAACACAAGTGATGGCCATAGGAGAGGGAAGAAGAAAGCTTCCAAGGCAATTCAAGGACAAAAAGCCACCCGTTTGCACCGCCGTCACCGCCAACGCGTAGATCACGAGATGAGGAACGCAACCATACCAAAATCAGTCGTAAATCAAAATACCAAAAATCCCAGGCAAGTGTTTATCTTGCTATTTTCGTTGGTACAATTTCCATATTAGTTTAGGAATGATTAGGGATGAAATATGTGGAAGAAAACCCAATTTGTGATAGGAAAATCCATGTAGTATTGGTTGATATGATGATTCTGGAAACCCTTGCCATGTAGAGGAAATTGACCACGAAATTTTGATGATTATAAGAAAGAAATTCTGTAGAAAATTTTTTTAGAAATCTGTTTAAGAAAATTTTAGGGTTCTTGATAATTAGATATAATTTTGGGTTGAAAATCCATGTTTAAATGATGAATATGTACATGCCTTACGTTAGAAACATCTGGTATATTGTTATAATGTTAGTAGTAGAATTCTTGGGACGTTTGGGGTTGGAAAACATGGATTTGGATGAATAAAATTGGTAGAACCCGTAACTGCAATTCTTCAGAAATCAAAACACTTGCTTGATCGATCGATCGAGCATAGAGATTCGATCGATCGAGTCCCAGACCTCGATCGATCGACCCCTCCTGGCAGACTCCTATTTCCCTTGTTTAATTAGTTAAACTAAATTTATTGTGAAATAATTCTTTGGTATTCTAATTAAAATGTTTTGGGAGATAGGAAAGACCAGTAGGACATATGAATAAGTGTTGGGAACTTTATTATAAGACGAGAATTTTGCTTTTGGGATAATTATATAATGAACGATGAAACTACGTATTTCAAGTGAGAGATTTCGGCGAATAGCTACGATATTGAATAGAGGTATACCTACTGAATTTTCTAGTTGGAGGGATAGAGTCCACGAGTGTCACATAATAAGTGAGAAAACTCTTCGAGTTAAGGTTAGAGATGAAACCTTATACGTAATACTAATAATGTGAAATTAAGGATAAATGTTGTAATTATGGGTGACGAGAGGAACCTATATTAATATGATGAAAGTGGTATATTTATATGATTGTGTGTACATATATTATATACATGTGAAAAACATACCGCGCTACTTGCTATCCTTGAGGTTACCGCGCTGGGACAGTCTTATCTCGATGGGACCTTTATGGGGGATATTGACTTGTACCCTAGAAGATAGATATCATTGGTACAGGCTATCGAATTGATAGTTCAGACGGTCCTAAGAGACGCGAGTATGTGCCATCCTCTTAGAGACTTGGAATCTATGCTTCGCCTCGATATTGTTTGTGTATGTATTAATACAGTTCGAGAGTGATTCCGAATTTGTATTCCCCTTGATATGAGTGGTATGGGGTTTGGATAGTAGAAGTATGCACGCACCATAGTTTTATTTGGGGTGCTGTTATTTTATATATATTATACGAGTAGTTAATATATATATATGAGATTTGAAAATTTGTAACTGCCTACTGTGATTTGATAAGTAGGACATGGTTGATGACTCGAATGGTAAATACTTGTTTTGAGAAAGTATAATATGACACTGGAAAACTTTATTGATTTTGTAAAGTTAAAATGGAGAACTTTGGTTACTAATTGAAATACCCTTTTCAAAATGGAATCGTTAAATGTTGAATCTTACGAGTAATCTAAGATAAGTTAAATTATTGGGAAGGTTAGTAGGATAAAATGATAAGATAAACCGTTGGGAAGGTTAGTACGATAGGCGTGCACATTAGAAGAGAGGTGAGAATTTCCCAAGAGAGTGTCGCTCTAATATGTTGTTGCATTGGCCTGTATCAATTTAAATACTTGCTAAACGTATTTTAAATCAAACACACTTTCGGGCTCTGACCCGTTTTCTCTCTCTCTCTCTCTCTCTCTCTCTCTCTCTTGTATATATATGTATATATTTCAGGTGCCCAGCCACAGGGGCGTCTTGCTTAGGATCCCTTGAAAGGAACGTGCTGCAGCTTAGGTGGGAGTTGCAGGTCATTTGCGTAGACGACTTCCTTTATTGACTCCACTTCTAGCATTCTCATTTATTGGGCATGTGTCACCCTTTCCATTATTTCATTGTTATTGGGACATTTGTATTTTCAGTTATTTTTAGTATTGTCACTATGGGATTTATTCAGTTTGAATTGTGTTACTTTATATTTCGCATGTTAACATTCGATTGACGAATGTTTTAAATTAATTGGATTGTGTTCCAGGTTTATTGTGGTGTGATTCTTAATTGTTGAAATGTTGTTAATAAATAAATAAATCATTTTCTTTAAATAAAAAAATTTGGAAAGTAATGTTTAAATATGGTTTTGACACTTAGCTTAATTATTTAGGGTGTTAAATTGGAAAGTTTATTTTTACGACAGTGATGCTAAGAATGAACCAAACTGTTCACCTTGATTTAATTTAATAAAGGAGTGATCGCCCGGTATTTAATTAGGCGGGGTGTCACATTAATCTAGGGAAAAAATTAATAATAAAGCATGGAAATAAATGGACAAATCATAAATAAGAGGAAGATGACAATGAACAGTGTCCACTTACATTAATGGGTGTCAAACCACCAAGAAAATGGAGGAGAGGGGTGTTCTCCACAAAATCCCCAAAAATACTTCTCGAACCCTTACCTAAAAACTAAGTAAAATCAAGAGAGGGGGTAAAAATAATAAGAACTAAGTAAAATCAAGAGAGTGGATAAAAATAACTAAGTCTTGTATTTATGCTAAGTGGGAAAAATGAAAGAAAACAAAAAGAAATAATAAAAGAAAAAGGGTTAAGTTGTATTTAAACAATAAAAGAAATAAGAAAAAGAAATAAAAAAGGAGTGGGTAACAGCAAGCCAAAATATCTCGGACAAAAATAAAGAACCGGTCGACCGGGGTCCCAAGGCCGGTCGACCGCGTGAACAGTGAAGGGCACACTGGAATGGACGCAAGCATAATTTCCAAAACTCGGGCGACTGCGTGATGGCAGCCAATCGACCGGTCCGCTCAGTTCAGCCCCCAAATTTCCCATCTCGCACAACAACAAACCAACAATTGGAGAGAACCCATTACCATAAATCGTTCCAAATCGCAGCATAAAACGAAGCCACAAATGGAAGGTCAACTCCATACCAAACTGGGTAAAACCCAACACCCATTCCAAGTTCAAACCGAGACCCACCAATGGCACGCAATTCCAACGCATCCAATAACAAAAAATAAGACCCACTTCCAAGTCCAAAAACCTCCATTAATGGCCAAAACCATGAAAATGTTAAAATTGGTACTCCAAAAACTCGAGCCAACTGACCCACAACTAGTTCCACAAGCGACCCAAGCTCTAATTTCGGATAAAACCAAATCATGAGCGAAAGAAAAATCGCCCATGGAACCTGGCTGTAAAATGAAAGAGATGGAATTAAATAGATTGTTTCTAAATATATAAAATAATAATTAAATAAAATCTTATATTTCTTCCCCGATTAAAGGTCCGTGTTTCCTTCGTTCGGACTCCGATTCGAGCGTCGTTCGCGGCTACACAAAACTTGGCCTAAGAGTCACAACTTCTGTGAATTCTTTGGGAAAAATTTTCAAAGTGTGAAATTACGAAATAGCCCCTGAACGTGCGAACCATGATGAAACTTTATCGAAACACGCTCAAACTTCATACTAAGCACCGTAACACCTATAAAAGCTCAATAATACCTCAAATAACATATTAGCGCATAAAACGGATATTTTCTAGTTAACGAGCATAAATATAATAATTACGGTACCCGAGGGGGCTAAAATACATAAGTTTGAGGGCATAAATGTGCAAGATTCAATAAGAATCACACCCCCCAACTTACACATTGCTAGCCCCTAGTAATGAAATTCAATGCAAGAAGAACTATATGAAAACCACAAAACAGGAGATATATACAAAAGTGATAAAAGAGATAAAAGCCACTTTCGCGGGATAGTGATTGCATTTACTGTACGAAATAAGTCGTTAAACCCCTATGTTACCCTAGTGGACAAGTGTCGTCTCATGAGGGTTTTCAGGGATGAAACCCACAAACATCGAATAGTTTCCTCAAAATATGCCCAACCCAACATGCGATAAGCCAAACAATATCGAAAAGGATTTCATACACATTATTAACATAATGAATGAATTCAAATGAAAGTCCAATTCATTAAACATTATAGAATGCAACTCATTGAATTGAAACCTTAAAATGTGGGAGGGGAGTGAGCACATGAAAAGGTATGATTTCAAAAATACTTATATAAATCGGATAAACGTTAAAGCAAGCATATATTCAATCCTCACGGGCATTACACTCATGAAGTGAATCACTCGAAACAGGGAGTTAACACATGGAACATCCAGGCATAAAGAGTAAATGGAAATGGAAATTAGGCCGCGCATATGTCATAGATGAATAATGCTATATATAATATGAAAAATTGTAATCTCAATGAAAGATACTGCTCATTAAAGAAGCAAAATGCATTTTCACAGATTATCAAAACTATTTAAACTTTTAAATTAAACGCACCCTAAGATCACATAGGACTTGAATCGGGTTAAAATGTAGACTAGGCTAGGGTACGAAACAAAGGATATGTATGTACGTATTTAAAGTGTTTGGAATGAAAACTTAGAACAATGGTAAGAATGCGGGCATTATCAAAAATTAGAAAATAAATTCCATAAAAGGCATTAGATATAACAATGGGGAGAGTAATAAAAGCTTATTGAACTATATACACAACATATACAAATTTCTCTTTCTTTTTCTTCTCTTCTTTTTCTCATATTTTCTTTTGTTTTTATTTTGTTTTCTACTTTCTCTTTTCACTATTTTTCACTTCTTTCTTTTCTCTACTATTCACACTCTCACATGCCTAAATTGCAAACATATAATAAGAACATCATTCAATCCCAAGTAACATTCCAAATAAAGGTATGTAAGGTATATATATGGCTTAAAACTCCAATACGGAGTTGGTTTTGGGATTGGGGTTATGAAACGAAAGGCTATATTTAGGCTCAAAGGGGTTGACTAGGAAAAATATATAAGGCGAGGTCAAGGTCAATATGGGTGATATAACAAATATGGCCTATGATTATTTCCTAAAGTTTACGCAATTCTCGAGTAAAAACAAACTTTAAAAATCATGCGCAAGTAACACATTTCAAGAATGAACTCAAATAATGAACGATCAAATGAAAGAATAGTGATATTACCAACGACTGTAATGTTTTCAATGAGGAAAGAATAGTCTATAAGCACTCAAAAACGAAAAAAAGCCCAAATCTCACTCGGTGTAAGTATATATAATGCAACAAAAGATTACCAAATTATAAAAATCTTAAACCAAATCAATAAAGCAAGAAAATTGCACGTGCTCATGGGCTTAAAGTTTAATTCATGAAGTTATTCACAATATCAATGATTGAGGAGTAAAGCCTAATAACTTCTAAAATCGAGACCATGCATCATTGAGTTGTCTATTAGATCGGGCAATTATTAAAATTTATCATTAGAAACAAAGGCAAAATGCCCAACAAAGGAGAAAAAAGAAAGAAAATATTTTGGAAATTTTTATTTTTTTACAAGAAAAGCATGCTTGGAAATAACATATAATCAAAATCATGGACACTACCAATGAATGGATAGAATATCCGACACCCCCTAACTCAAAACTTGACATTTTACTCAATGTAAATTAAGAACCAAGTTAAAGAGAGGAAAAGAGAGATATAACCCAAAATGGAGCGATCTCGTGAAAGTACAAGTCCAATTATTCTACAAAACATGTTAGTACCAAATATAACAAAACATATAAATAAAACTTTAACTAATCACACTAGATTATAAGTAAGAATTAAGAAGAAAAATAAAAATAAAGCAAAACTAACTATTTACAACCTACAATTTTAACTTCTAATAACTATACACTAGAAGTTGAAAATTTTGAGGGTCCACCCAAACTACAATTTGACTTTGGAGGATAGCCGGTGTACCCTCACTTGAAAGCATTCCCTTAGAAAAATAAGAATTTCGTTTGAACGGAAGGCATGTGTAAGGTAGAAGAAATGAACCATCGCCAATTAAAAGTTTTTAGGGGATGATGGGGGATTTGGATAAAATGGGTGACAAAAACATGAGAGGGACAAGAAAAATTGAATCAACTCCCAAAGATTTAGCAAGTGGAATGGGAGGTGGCGCACAAGGAGGCAAAAATGTCTTCATGGAAAGTAACTCGAGAAAGTACTCCTCGCCGGTGAAAGGGTTAAACATTTTAAAGTTCGGCACCGATTCATCGGGTACTTGTGACAGTGTGATAACGGAGAATGAAAAGGGGGAGGAAAGAAATTCAAACTTAAGAGATGAGTTATCATTGCTGAAAGTTGGAATTTTAAAGGAGATAGGATCATTTTCAATGAAACTTTCTTATTTGGGATCCAAAGATGAAATCATTTCATTGCAAATGGATACTACATCCTTTTCATCCTCACTTTTATTCTCTATTAAACTATGGGCCAAGTCAAGAATAGTTTGTTCCAAAGTAGGCATAAACTCCTCATTTGGTTTAAAACATTCCTCGACTTTAAAAGTTTTGAAAGAAAAATCGTCGTCGGATTCAAATAATAAATCTAATTCATGTTCCCACAAACGATTTTCTTCCCGATAACGGTCATCGTACTCTCATTCTCAAGCATGAGCAAACCCTTACCGAAAGTCATAGGTCGGGGTGAGGATTCTTGGAAATGAGAAGTTTGAAAATTATTATCCGAACTATACTAAAACTCATTATTATAAGAATTTTGAAAACTATTGCAATTTGTTTCAAAATTCCTATTATAAGGAATTAGAGGCCCAAAATCTTTATAATCATCCTCAAAATACATGCACTCCAAAGCGCGACATTTGTTATACTCACCCCAAGACATTTTTGAATTTGCAATTTTTTGGGGCTCTAAGTATTGACCAAAAGTCATAGGTTTACGGGGATTTTGAGGATTATCGTAATGATTACCGAAAGGATTGGAATAAGACATGCTTACCCTAAAGATGGCTCGAAGTGGCGAATTCAAGCGGTTCTTGGCGCTGAAATATAGAAGTGCCACAAAAATGATAGGCAAAAAATACAAATAGAAAGAAAATATTATGAAATACTAAATTCAATAAATTCTAAAACATCAAGTCCCCGGCAACGGAGCCATTTTTATTAAGGGTGAAAAGTAGCGCGTGTCAAAACGTCGATCATCATTTTCAGTTCACCTCCTCAATACAAAAACCTAAACTATAGACTACACTCTTTTAAGGGAGTATAGTGGCCAAGTCCGGGTATCGAAAAATCTATAGAGACTAGTGCTAGAATTTAATCTATTTAATATATCTAAAATAAAAGTGTAAAAGATAATTTTCTAATTAAAAAGAAAGAAAAGATAAACTAGGCACGAGTGTATTTAAACTAAAATTAACAAAGGAATAAAAGCTATAGGTTACGTCAACTATACCTCACCTAGAGGTAATTAGTGTAAAATGGTTACATGGGTTCACGGATTATTAAGATTAAGTCTCGTTTCGTCAATTAATTAAATCAAGAGTTGTCACACCCCTAAAATCGCATAAAATACTAATATGATTTTGGCATCAATAAATATCCCAAAAATTACTCACGCAAGGTTTTAAATGCGGAGAATACATGATATACCTCGTTAAATTTCCTAGGCGTAATAACTAGGGCAGCCCAATCAAAATAAACTCGTGCGAAACCATCACCAAAGCAAAGAAACCAAATAACCTGAAGTGAGTTCAATCCGACACAACCTAATTTAAATTAGCCGCTACACATAATTAAAGCACCTAATTAATTAAACAACACTAATTAAATTAACTACAACAAATTAATCTAGGCAAGAAATGTGACAACCCACTCAAAATAATAATGGGTGGCCAGCCCTATACTACAATAAAACAAGTATCTCACATGGCTCAGTCTCAACATCAACTGACACTGCTAAATAATATAAGTCTAACTACCTGAAACTATTAAAAGTGGATTGTCAAAAATTTAAAACTTTTATTTAACACCAATAAAAACCAACCATGCAACCAATAACCAACAATACTACATCTAACTATCATGAGTGATTCATGCAAGCTCCAATATTATAAAAGAGTACAAGAAAATGTACACAGTAAAATACCCGAATATGCTGTCGGGTCACAGACAATACACAAATCTGAAAGAAGATATGAAAGTGTTAATCTACAACACTTGGGTATAAACCCGATATACAAACTGAGTCCTAATCTAGATATATAAAAGATAGGAATCGACTAAAATAAATTGCCGCAACAGTTCGTTAATGCCACAGCTCCCCGAATACCCTGGATGGATAACATCAATGGCGTCCTTGCGGAGGAACACCTAAAGTAATACAATATATATACATAGCAGGAGAGAATAGAAATGGGTCACAGCCTGAGGTGAAAACATTTTATAGCAAGTGCATTAAAATGCATAATAATTATAAATGCATTATGACATGATTTAATGGAGTCGCACTCTCCATGATAATCCCTCTCACCCCTCAACTAAAGCGCACAACTAAGCGTATGCACGTGATATCCAAATAAATGCCCAAATCTATTTAGGCAATTAAATCTAACTAAATCCCAATATAAAGGTTAAATTTAAAATCATCTAACTTATCTCCCAATTTACACTTATCTGAATTTCATCTAAATCATATACTACGATTTCTAATATTATTGTTCTCAATTATTCGTTCATTTACTTAACATAAAAAGGGTTTGTATAACCTTACTCTTACTAACATCTTCACAATACATAAACATTCTCTTTACTAGAATTTCTCATATTCTAGTTATACCATCAATATAAGTAATTATATATGAGTTATTAGCATCTAGGTGCTAAGGACTAAACTTCTCTCAAGTCTCAATACTGCACTGCGTTTCGTGCATGGGACGTCTCGCAAAGTGAAATCCAAACAAGGAACCCCCCGTTACACTACTCCTGACGGTATTGATTTTCGAGATTCATTATGCCCTCAATGCATGATGCATGTAACCCAAATTCTTATTGTTCAATTGATTAATTTATTATTCCCAATTCTCAACAGTGCACTACGGTTCGTGCGTGGGACGTCTCGCAAAGCGAAATCCAAATAAGGAACCCCCCCGATACACTACTTCTGGCACTGTCGATCGTCGAGAAGTATACACTATATATAATTATCAGCATTAAGGATTAACGTCTCCTCACTCCCAACATTACACTGCGTTTCATGCGTGGGACATCTCGCAAAGCGAAATCCAAACAAGGAACCGCCCCGTTACACTACTCCTTGGCAATGTTGGTCGTTGAGGTCCATTATGCCCTCGATACCCAAGTAACCAATCACATCAAATATATAATAACCATCCAAACGAGCTATAACTCGAGGACGCAGGCTCACAATGCTATCATCTTCTAGTTTCCCACACCACGTAGCAAACTGGGTACCACCTGGTGGGGCTAAACGACACCCACCTCGTGATCAACTCACACACACAACGTCCGGGAAGCGGTCATAGTTCCTAATCGGCAAGTGAGAACGACAAATACCCATGACTTCTCACCCCCAAAATATAATGCAAATAACATATCAACATAATGGACGACTATGACCTGGGGAATATCTACACACTGCTCATCGAGCCAGAGTGCTCACCCTCATCGCATGCAACTTCCCACTGATAGCAAGGAGGGGGTATGCTTCACTATATATATATATATACCATCACATAAGGTATACATACATCATCACATCATATAAAGATATACCATCATATAAGGTATACCTGCCACATCATTTACATATTCATAGTACGCTCTTAGGCGTAGATGAAATAATATTATTGTTTAGTAAATTTCCCTCTCCATATACTCATCGTAAATTCTCACACCTCTTTCCCACTTAGTATACCCTATACTATTTCTCGCTTGAAGCTCACATGTCGCTTCTGATTATGAATTGTCTCTCAATTAGATTTATGTTAAGGATATTCTTTATCCTAATGCACCTCAATTAGCATTTCTCATTGTGTGAGACATCTCCCAAATTATTCATCATTAAGGATATTACTTTATCCGTATGCACATTTATTAGCATTTATTTTCTCAATCCGAAATATGGTTCAATTAATCATGTGAACCTTTACAGTTATCCCATTTGGGGATTTGATTCTAAAATCCAATATCTCTAAGTTCATTCTCATTCTTACATATATTTTCATAATTATCTCCAAATAGAATCTTCAATAAGAGCGGGCTTCCCCAGTTGGAATATGCTAAGATCTCTAATCGGTATTCCTCAATTTAATTCAATATGACTCCAATAATTTATTATATGGGAAAATCCCTAAAAGCTCCAAAACGTACTCCATACGATTCCTATAGAGGTTCCCAATTGATAACCTCGAACAAAACGGAATGAAATTCTCCCTAGAAAAACATCCCTCAAAAAGCCCTGTTTTCGAATCGATTCGGGCCAAATCCGAATCGATTCGGCGTTGCGAATCGATTTGTCCTCTAAGGAGAATCGATTCGGGTCCTAAGACCCGGGACTCTGTCTCACGCCGAATCGATTCAGCTGGGGTCCGAATCGATTCGGTCACTCAGACCTGGGCACCTGCAAATTTCTGAATCGATTCGGTAAGGGGATGAATCGATTCGGCCCTTCAGAAGGCTCGAAAATGGCTACTTTTTAGTAAGCCAAAAATCCCAAAATTCATTTGAATCATTTTCTCTTCATTTCACTTCAACCCAATCACATATATAACATTAATATTCATCCAAAAACACATTTAAACTAATTTCTATCCTCAAATCCATTTACACACTACAAATCTAAGATTTTCCCAAAAAGTTAGGTTTTGATAAACTAAACCTAAAACCCAAATATTTAATCCACAAATCATGAAATAAATGGTACACAATAATTATTTAGCAAGTTTAATCACTTGCCTGAAGTTCGTAGGGTCTGATTCTTCCTCGAGATCGCGTATTGACCGGAAAATCCACTTTCTCTCTCTCTTTCTCTTCTTCTTTCTTCTTCTCTCTTTCTTTCTTTCTATTTCTCTTTCTCTCTAAGGAGATTTGATCTCCCGCAGGCTTAATAAGCCTTATCTCCCAAGATACACAACTTTAAATGATAATACACACTTTAAATGACTCGGTAACTTTAATTCGAGTCAAACGAGCTTAAAATATTTTGGAACCTAAATAGACCCCAAGTACAGTCATTTTGACTTTCTCGACCCTTCTAGAAACAACTACACCCTCAGAATTTCCATTCGAAACACTTTCTAACAACTTCAAATTTTGACCTCAATTGCCAATTTAATAATTCTCCAAATAAAATAATATTTATTTCTCCCAAAATAAATAAATTATCGTCTCTAAAGTCTCGGGTTGTTACAAGAAATTAATAATAAAGCATGGAAATAAATGGACAAAGCATAAATAAGAGGAAGATGATAATGAATATTGTCCACCTACTTTAATGGGTGTTAAACCACCAAGAAAATAGAGGAGAGGGGTGTTCTCCACAAAATCCCCAAAAATACTTCTCAAACCCTAACCTAAAAACTAAGTAAAATCAAGAGAGAGGATCAAAATAACTAATTCTTGTATTTATACTAAGTGGGAGAAAGGAAAGAAAATAAAAAGAAATAATAAAAGAAAAAGGGTTAAGTTGTAATTAAACAATAAAAGAAATAAGAAAAAGAAATTAAAAAAAAAGGAGTGGGCAACATCAAGGCAAAATATGTCGGACAAAAATAAAGGACCAGTCGACCAGGGTCCCAAGGCCGGTCGACCGCCTGAACAGTGAAGGTCACACTGGAATGGATGGAGGCATAATTTCCAAAACCCGATCGACCGTGTAATGGCAGCCGGTTGATCGGTCCGCTCAGTTCAGCCTCAAAATTTCCCATGTCGCACATCAGCAAACCAAAAATTGGAGAGAACCAATTCCCATAAATCATTCCAAATCGCAGCATAAAACGAAGCCACAACTGGAAGGTCAAATCTATCCCAAACCGGGTAAAATCCAACACCCATTCCGAGTTCAAGCCGAGACCCACCAATGACACGCAATTCCAACGAATCCAACAACAAAAAATAAGACCCACTGCCAAGTCCAAAAACCTCCATTAATGGTCAAAATCATGAAAATGTTAAAATGGGTACTCCAAAAACTCGAACCAACTGACCCACAACTAGTTCCACACGCAACCCAAGCTCCAATTTTAGACGAAAGGCTCCAATTTCGGATGAAACCAAAACTCGAGCACAAACCCGATCCAAAGAACAATCGCCCGTGGAAGCTTCCTGTAAAATGAAAGAGAAAAGGACATAGATGGAATTAAATAGATTGTTAGTAAATAAATAAAATAATAATTAAATAAAATCTTACATTTCTTTCCCGATTAAATGTCCGTGTTTCCTTCGCTCGGACTCCGATTCGAGCACCGTTCACGGCTACACGAAGCTTGGCCTGAGAGCTAAAACTTCCGTGAATACTCCGGGCAAAAATTCCTAAGTGTGAAATTACGAAAATGCCCCTGAACGTGCGAACCGCGATGAAACTTTATCGGAACACGCTCAAACTGCATACTAAGCACCGTAACACCTATAAAAGCTAAGTAATACCTCGAATAATATATTACCGCATGAAACGGAGGTTGTTTGATTAACGAGCATAAATATAGCAATTACGGTATCCGATGGGGCTAAAACGCATATGTTCGAGGGCATAAATGTGCAAGATTCGATTCGAATCAACCATTTGCACGGGTTCATTACCAAACCTTCTGTTGTTTTCCAGCCCTTAAGGTTCATATTCAAACATATGATTGCTAATTGTTCCATAATTCGAAGCCCCTTGAAAACCTAATTATGATCAATGAAGTATGATATAGATCTTACCACTTCTAGCCCACTGAGATATTATATCCCATCTTTTGGCAAGTGAAAGATAATCGTTATAACCTCTATTGGGTTCTTCATACCTAAACCAATAGTTTGTATGTAATTTCCCATTCTTAGATTTTCTTCAAGTTAGTTTCACCATTATTGGGCCTATAATACACATGGTGAAAACTAATGGGTCGTGTGATCATGTTTGCACTCAACTGTGTGTGAAGTCTTGACTACTGGATGTTGTAACAGTAGGAGGAGACAACCTACTAGTTACTTCTATAATCACCATACTAACATTTTCATGATGTTACCAAGATGACCAAACAACGGGTTTAACTGATGCATCAATTGATATTGGGTGTTCTAGAGAACATCTACAATACGTGTTATACTTGTCTTTCTGGCACATGAAGCTGTTGTTACATTGGACTCTTGGTTTTGGAAATTTGTTCTCTGTTCTTTACAAGTTTCAACAACTCTTTGATTTGTGGTGGTGGTGGTGGTAGGTTGGCTCGTTCAACCAATTTCATTAATGTTTTCAGTTCAATCATTACTCTTTATTTTCCTAGCCATGGTAAAAACCTATATAGAACTATAATCCCACATGAAGTGCCAAAAATATATTTTGTTGGCTTGGTTAGTTTGTGTATTTTAGTTATGTGCAAGCTTGCTAGACAATATTTTAGTCTTGCCAACTAGTTGATTATATTAGCCTGCGATAATTGAGCCATAGTGTACCGTTCGATACTTCAATTAAGAAGACTTTTTAGTGAGTGCCAAATAAGTTTTGAAAGAAAATAAACTAGGACTTAAAGTTACAAAGCAAAGAATTAAAGGTGGAGAGAAGATTCGAAGTCATTAAAAGAGTGAAGTAAAATAGTCTACTACTAAACTAAACTAGAATTAAAATAAGTAAAGCAGTTTACACTAAGGAATGTAAAGAAAGTTACAGTAAGAAATATAAAGAGAGTTTAAAGCTAAGGCAAATGAACTTTTATATTAAACCGAAAGAGAATTATAGTGAATCTACCTTACAAAAGAAATGCAATTTTTTCTAGAAAACTCTAAAGAAAACAATAAAAGAAAGAAAAAGAAAGAGGTTTGATTGAGTAAAAGCATTTTTTTGGCTGTAGAACCCTCCTCCTTTCGTCTTTAACTTGCTTATTTATAGAATCATTTGTCATGGAAATGCTGCTATAAATGTTGCTTGGTTACTCATTTGAATGTTCCCGCCTAGGTACACTTATGCCTTAAATGGTTATATAAGTGCTTACCCCATGCACAAGGTCTTGACAAGTGTCAATCCGCTTGTGTAGGCAGTTGTATTAATATGACTTTTTATATTTCTCAGTTATAATAACCGATTTACATTTACACGTATCGATGTCACATTGGCTGATAATAATTTGGTGTTTACAATGGGTTAATATATATTGGATCCACACCTAGTTGAATCACTCACAAATTTATTTACTAACGAATGACTTATTCAGTGAATTTAGATTATTATGTTCATTTCATAGCATTACTCATGTAACTTAAATTAATTTTTTTTATCACACTTAAGTGAGGGTTAGCATGACCATCACCTATGATTGGTCTGAGCTGTTGAGACAAAAAGCTTCACATAGAAAAATTAAAGTCTTGCATCACAATATATAATATCCTCGAGTTTCTTCACCCATTGTGAATTGATTTTGAGGTGGATGCTCTAATATTGAACATAGTGTGAAAGCGGGCTATATGACCCAGCAACCTAATAAAAAATATGTTAATGTGTGAGACTTAAAACAACAATGCACTCGAGTCAGAGGGCGTATTGAGACATAAAAACATTAGAGTCTTATATCACGATATATAAGATCCTCGAGCCCCTCCGAAGTTTGCCAATTAATACCTCATTCTAAGTCATTTAGTTTTTAACGTTAAGCCTCTATAATGAGGGTCAAACATTTAAATCCACATTAGAAACTATTCTTTGAAGTAAATGCTCTTACGTACAATCTAATTGAACTGTACTAGCATAAAACATGAGAAAACTACTTACATGCGGAAGAAAACTTTGTGATAGTCCATGTGGTGTGTTTCATTTCATAGATATGCATTTCCTATACCACATGATACAAGGGTTTTTACACTATGGTAGAAATGATATAACACATGCATCCCACATTAATTACATACAACTCATGTGAATACACAAACACAAAAAAGCTAATAAAGTCCTGCAGCCAATATTCCTCGTACAATTGGATGATCTTCACGTGAAGACAATAAATGGTATAGAACCTCAAATGTCAAAATAAAACCCACGCCCAAAATTTCCATGCTTATCATCCACCAAAAATTCCGGGTCAAACTAACAAAACTTATCACAACAGGGTCCCACCCAGAAATCCCTTCACCGTTCGTAACCAAGCACACCAACCACTTTGTATAAAGCTAGAACCCTAGTCCATGGAGATGCTACTAGCTGCACCATTCTTTTCTGTTAAAAATCTTATAGAGAATATTTGGAAACCATATTAAACAGCAGTACCGGAAAAGAAGCATGGAAAAATCAACAATGCGACGATTCTTATGTTTAGCACTAATGGTAATTACCATGATGCTTGTTTTTACACTGGTTTCCAAGATAACTAATGAGATGGGAGGCTCCAAAACTGTCGAAGGGTTCGAGCCAATGCCACTAGCCTCATCTTCAGATTCATTCGAAAGAAAAAGAGGCCATTTTTCAAGGAAAGATTTTTTATATAAGCTAGCTTCTGGCCCAAGCAAAAAGGGCGCTGGGCACAGGTAGAAATAATGTATTTTATAATTTTGTCTCTTTGATATCATACATGTAGCAGTTGAAGGTTAGTGTTGTTTGCGATGTAAAGAAGTTTTCTCATTCTCTTATGTATGGTAAGACATAATTATGTGCGGATGTCATGTATGTTTCCAGCTCCAGATGAACAGTTGCATGCCCTTTGGAGATACAATTATCAAAGTCGATCTCCAAAGTCGATAATATAAATATGCTCAATGCGTTAACAGTGGCTTTTCACAGCTTTAGGAGGTTATTATTTTTTAAAAAAATATCTTAAGAATCTTTGTTAATTCCTTTTTAAACGCTTGTGTATGTTTTTTTTATAATTTAAATAAGAGAGATTGCCGAGCGCACCCTTTATATTTTTTTTTTATAATTTAACTCTTTGTTTATCAATAATAAGAACATTCGGAAATCTTCTTACCATATTTTTAATTTATTGACGATAAAGTACATTAAAGAAAATTTATCATAGCAAAACATAAGCAACTCATGTATAGTTACTCGAACACATTTAATTAATATAAATTTACATTTTCTTCTTAATTTTTCGCGTTGATAAACTATGCATATACATATTCATGAAAGAAATAAATACACTTGGAAAAAAAAATCGGATGTAATATATTACATTTAGTCATTGAAAAGTAACATTAAAATATCTTAATTCTTATTTAGTGATGGTGTTGTAATATTGTATACATTTTTATTTTATAGACGATTTTTTTACAAGAAATTATGTTAATACAATTTCCTGTGGAGTTATTCACAAAATTATTTCTAGTTTGTCTTTGTCGTAAATTTTTAAAGAATCTACAAACTTATCACTATGTTTCCCTTTAAAAAATAACTACTAATTAAGTATCTTAATTAGAAAATTAGATATAACAACAAGCTAACATTTATAGTAGCTTATTTGGGCGTTTGGCCATAATTTCCATATGTAATGGTATTTGTTGGAACAAGTCAGAGCAAGGAATCTTCTCATTCAAGTGCCTGTTACGTTCAAAGATTTATTTTCAAATCTAAAATTTTAATAACTTCAAATATATATATCCAATTTCTAGATATTCGTATTTTTGAATGATATTTATCAAGATCTACCAAACAAGATCCATATGGGATAGGGCATGTTGGAGAAAATCACAAAACAAAATTGTTAAATGAGAGTTTAAATTAAATCATTGCATGCTTATGTTCAATAATATTAGTTATTTAATATTAAATAATGGTTAATGTTATTTGAAATAGTAAAATTTGCATATCATATTTTTAATAAACATTCAATTTTTTTGTTAACTAATATGAGATACCATAAATTCAATACTAACTAATTTAATTTGGTGTTGAAAAAAAATAATAGGAAGATGAAGATGAAAGAATATTATTGGAATCACCCGCAGGATTTTGAACTAAATCAACACTCTATTCCTCCAAATTAAAGAACTTTTGCTTTATGGAATCTCGATTAATCCTCCACTCCTTCAGGATCGATAATCAAGTGTGCATAACCACGTGTAGTTACTTGTAAAAGTAATAATGATGATGAATTTATGTAAAATATTTTATTATACCTATAAATTTATTGGATTTTTTATATTGGTTCAATTTATTAAGTATGTAATAAAATATATCTTATGAATTTCTTTTTGTTCCAAAAAGTTCCATGAAAATATATTTTTACTTCAAAGAAAACATTTATTCAATAATTACTGCATATATGAATATGATCTATTGAGAAAAAAAATGTTATTATAGGATCAAATAACAAATTGTTTGATATAAACAAAATTTATTTGTTAACTCTGTGAATTTATATGTTTTAGTTTATGCAATGCGTAGAGTTACGTCATTTATATTGAAGGTCATCGCGCAAACATGAGGGAGTGGGAGTTGATTAATTCACTTGATAGGTGGGAAAGTAACGATCCCAACGATGTGGTAGTAACATGAGAGGGAGAGGGAGACGGAGACGGAGATGGAGATGGAAATGACATGGAAATGAGAGAGAGAGAGAGAGAGAGAGAGAGAGAGATCACAACTTGGAATATTTATATGGACCTCATGATTCTGTCAATGTATTTTAGCACACTTAATATTTCTTGATTGGTTATTTAGTTATAACTCACATATTTTTATCATTTAAATCTATAAACCCCAAAAAATTATACCTTAATTCAAGAAAATCAAATAAAAAACTACGATCATTAATCCACAAATAGAGTAAAATATGTTATGTCTATTATTTAATTTTACAAATAGTATAGAAATAATAATAATAATAATAATAATAATAATAATAATAATAATAATAATAATAATAATAATAATAATAATAATAATAATAATAATAATATAAGAGTTGGTAAGCGCATGCCCACATCATGGTGTTTTGACAAGTTTTGGGAACGTTTCTAAGAGTTGGTAAGCGCATGCCCACATCATGGTTTTGAAAAACACCACTTGATCTCTTTCTTCCATAATGGGCTGCAAGTGACTTCCAAACAACTTGTACAAACTATGTGTGAACGACCATTCTGGGAATTAGACACTAGTGATGTTGAGGCCCATCTTAAGTATGTTGCAGAGACTACTCAAGCACGGGACACATCTGATCTTAATACCCAAGTCCGGCCTAGATAAGCATCGACCACGCATAATGCATCCGGTCTATTACAATTGGATATTAATACCATAACAGACCGCCGATTTTATCAGTTTCTGAGAGATATGAAAGATTTTCTTGACATCCGATTGAGAGATATCTTCGGATCCATCCGTGTCGCGAAAGAAAAGGTGTGTGCTATCTGTGAGGCGGGTCATTCCACAAAGGCATGCCTGACGATTTCCACCTACAAAGCCATGCACACCGAGTAGGTGGATGCTATAGGAGGGTTCAAGGGAAAATTTAACGCCCCGCATGAGAACTCGTACAACACTTCATGGAGAAACCATCCTGGTTTTAACTACGAGCAACCACAAGATGCAATGAATCCACATTCACAGGTTGTCCCACCTCCACCCCTCCTCAATTCCAGCAAGCACCGCCTCATCCAGCTCCATATATTACTCCACTACGAAGGAACCTCGAGGATACAATAAACCAGTTTATCAACTCCCAGAGTGCAACCAATGCTAGATATGATCGTATGCCCGCTGACATGAATGCAAACATCTCTAAGTTGCAATCGGCGTTAAGTATCCAAGAGAAAGGTAGTTCCCGTCCCTAGGGCAAACACCACCCCAAGATCAATCAAGTGTTAGATCTACATTCCAGGAACATCTTGAACAATGTAGTGCAATTACCACTCTGCGTAATGGGAGAGTAGTTGACCTTTCACCTCTTTCACACCATGATGTCTCCAAGAAAAAGAGTATTAATGATGACACAAGAGAGCCTGAAATGGTAGTGAAACCTCTGAGTGCAGCTCCATATCCTCAAAGGTTGATCCCTCAATCCAAAGAGACCTCCCGGGATGATGTTTTAGACGTTCTTAAGCAAGTTAAGTTAAATTTAACTTTCCTCGATGCCATCAGGCAGATTCCAGCTTATGCAAAAGTCATTAAGGACTTATTCACAGTGAAGAGGGGGCTAAAGGCAAAGAAGAACGTGTGTTTAACACAAAACGTCAGCTCTGTATTGTTGAGTGATATTCCATTAAAATATAAAGATTCGAGTGCGCCCACAATCTCGTGTATAATGGGGAAGAATCGAATAAAAAGAGCGCTAATAGATTTAGGGTCAAGTGTTAACATTATTCCCTATTAAATTTATAAGCAACTTGATTTGGGGGCCCTCAAGCCCAAAACCATGACCCTCCAACTTGCGGATTGCTCCGTGAAGATGCCTCGCGAAATTGTTGAGGATGTAATTGTTCAAATTGACACATTCTACTTTCCGGTAGATTTTATCATTTGGGACGAGGAGACATCCATTATCCCAAGCAATCATGTCCCCATCATCCTTGGTCGCCCATTCTTAGCTATGGCTAACGCATCATTAATACTAGGAGTGGGCGAATGCAATTAACATTTAGGAACATGACCCTCAAAACTAACATCTTTAATAACGTTAAGAACGAGGGTGATGAGGGCAAATCGCAAGAGACGAATCTTGAGGAAGAGAGGGTACACGAGCATGAGAGGCCCCACAAGCGAGAGACATTAGGGGTGTGCCTTATTTCATCAAGTGAGAGCGGTAGTTTTGACGATGAGAGAAAAGTGGGGGAGGTGTGTGTAGTGACCACGATTGAGAGCAAGAGAGAGTGGTTAGAGGAGAGAAAAATAGTGTAATTAGAGATCGAGCAAGCAAGCAAGGACGTAGGCATTACTCGAGAGAGAGAGTTAGGGGACGTGAGCATGGAAGATTTTGAGAAAGAATTCGGGCATGTGGATGAAAGCCTTTCTGTTGAAGTCCAATACCTATTGGACTCTTGTAGTCACTTAGGCGAAAGTTAATGGAAAGAAAAAATTGATGAATTCCTTCTTTGTGACCATCCACCCATACCACTTGAGGTCCCGGAATTGATTGATGAGAAAACTTGTGTTTCATCCGACTTAGAGCCCAACCCATGCGTCCTAAAAATTGAAAGAAACCTAGGTGTTCCCTTCGAGTCAGTGCATGTAGACCACACTTTGAGTCAGCATCACGAGGATCCCATTCTGATAAGTCACGACGAGTCTCCTGGTCTTTCCTTTATCTATGGGCGAGGTCCCAACTTGTTCCGATTGTTGGTTTATAATATTAGGATGGGAGAAACAAGGAGAGCATCGGATTCCGTGAGTGGAATCGGTTGAGTTGGTAGGAGCGAGAGATAGGTCGTCGACGCGTATGGGGTGATTTTTGTATTTTTGAGTCTTGTGTTGGTGTCATTTAGTGTCTTTCTGCATTTTCAGTATTTGTTCGTTTTATTTCTTCATACTTTTAATTCGCGTTGAGTTAGATTTTAGTCATTTTTGCTTGAGGACAATGCAAAAGTCTAAGTTGGGGGGGGGGGGGGGGGGGGTCACAAGTGCGTCTTTCTAAAAAATTCACAAATTTTTAAAAATGTCCAGAAATTTCAAAAAAATCAAAATTTTTTGAAAAATCCAAAAATATTTTTCTTTAAAATAAATAAAAATTGGAATTCAAATTTTTCAAAAATATCATCAAAAATCGATTTGAAGTCTCAAATTGTAAAAAGATAGTACACAAAGTCGAAATTGGCTAAAGATGGAAATTGAGCGAACATAGACAACTTAACGAATAAATGTAGAGATTAACCAACCCGGTGAGATTCGAGCCTTTCATTTTTGTGAGTTTATAAATCAATCCGAGTTAATGGTTAACTCAAAGTTCTAATTCAGCGTCTAAAAAGTCGTCTCGATCTCAATACCCTTGTTTTGATCGGTTATGGGAAATGTGGGTAATGTTTCCTTGAAAAATGTGCTAAAAATCCCTAAATTAAACTAATCTCGCAATTAGTAATTTGGACAATGAAGTAGGCCCTCATTTGTCACCAAAAAATGTTGTCGATAAAAAGTCGTGAAAAAATACTGAAAAGCACCCAAAAGTGTTCATTTTATACCCCTAATAGATGCATTTTAGTCTCTCGTTTATAATACAAATGGTCTTATGTGCTTTATTGTATATTGAGCAGGCTTGAATGCACGTTGCAGTGTTCAAACGCGTAATTTTGAGTCAACTGTGCCATTTCAGGAGCTAATTACCCATTCCCGTAACCCTAACCTACCCCAAACTGAGCCTTAGCCTGTCCCAAACCCGTGTGTGTTTGATTTGTCTCCTTTAGTTTCTTTTATTTCTTTTACTTAAATTTTTAATTATGTCATTTTATTTTTAGAGTTTATTTCACTATTTTATCGAGTCATGTATGTATTTTTAGGATTTTTTTTATATTTTTAGCGCGCCGTGTATTAATTTTTTCTTAGTTTTTAGTTAGTTTAGTATTATTTTAATTCGTTTTCATTTTTTAGTTTTTATTTCTATGGTTTTTATTTCTATAGTTTTTATTTTTAGAGTTTGTCCTGTCGTGTCAATTGTTTTCTTCATTTTCTTTTTTTAGTTAGTCAAGTATTATTTTTAAATGTCCAAATTAAACACACACACATAATCTATACACCCTACTACACCTAAACTAACCCACTCACACCTCACTTATCCTACACCTAACATACAGACAAACCAAATCCCTAAGCCAGACCCAAACACCCTACACCCTAACACACCCTAACACACCCTATCACCCCTTACTTCATCTTCTCCAACATACCAACACACACCCACCTTCTCTCTCCACTCCAATAACAACATGCCCATAACCAAAACATTAAACCTCACACCATTAACTCAAAATCCAACTCCAGGCCACCATAACCCATTGCCATTTCGACCTGGATACCCTTCAAGCCCCCCCCCCCCCCCCCCCAAAAAAAAAAAATACCTTACCCTCCCCAACCAGCAACCCCGTTTGCCGAGAACCTACCGGGATCGCCAATCGACTTACCTGACAGCAAACTATCGGCGCCCACACCCAACCCCAGCCAGCCTTATCACCCGATCCAACTCAAAAACCCGTCACATATTCAACCCAACACCCACACACTGTCTCTCTTCCATTAAACAAATCACCACCACCTGCTAACCGCAACCACCCCCACGCCAAACCGCCATCTCCAGCGAGTTCACCTCTGACCCGACGGCCTACTCACCAAACTAAAACCCCCACGACCCACCGGAACCCGCGATCGCATGCCACCTCCGACGATAGAATCCACCTAAACCGATCGCGCAACTTGCCGCCCGTCCACCTGCCTAAGCATTAGCAAACCGACGTCACACAGAACCTGACCCCTTCGCACCTACGACCTCAACCCGCCAGGATCGCCAATCCTCTTGTTCGAAACCGCCTCGGCCCATCCCCACTTCGGAGCCTCCGACCCAAAAAATCGTCACCCATCAACCACCTGCCCACTTTCTACTACTCATGTCCGACCTTCCTTTGACCCGAAACCCAGTTTGAAAAGAACTCGCGAATCTGCCATATCCATAACCCTTTTCCAATACCTTACCCATTTTCAAAATGAAAACTCATTTCACTTAACATTGAGGACGATGTTCCTTTTTGTTTTTTTTTGGGGGGGGGGGGGGCAATTTTATCAAAATCGTCCCTCTTTTGAAATTTTTTGAGTTTTAAACCTTCTTTTTAAAATTTCATGCAGTTCTTTCATCCCAGTACATTGATGTGAATTTTCTATCATCCATCTTTCAAAGTCTAGGAATCAAGCTAGAGAATTTCTAAATATCTTATTTAATACGTAATAAGGCATGTTGCACCATGAATTTCTAGACTCAACAAAATTTGCGCACTTATCACGTCCCTACGGTTAGAGTTGAAGAGTACTACAATTTCCAAGAAAACCTTAAGGATCACTAGTAGAGACTTTAGCTTGTGAGATTTGTGCCTTTCACCCTTTCAGGGTGTCTTATGCAATCTCCGAGTCAAATGTTGATTCAACTTCGTTTGGGTCCGCACTTTAAATTGTTGTATGATCACATTATTTTTCATAAAATTTTGGCTTGATCACTGAGAAAGACATCTTTTTCGAGTTGTAAGAAACACGTGTTTTGAAATTTATCCCGATCACTAGATTTTCACCCATTCACTTCACCCATTATATTACCATATTCTACCCTATTCACACATATTCCCCACACCCTCAGCTATCATCTCCATTTATATTTCATCCATCATTTTTTGAGAAAAGAGTGTTTATTCTAAATGTTAAATGTCTTCAGTGTTGGTTTGAAAAGAGAGAGAAAAACAAAAAAAAAAGAAAAAGAGAAAAATAGTAAAAATAGAAAGAAAGAAAAAAGAGAAAAAGAAAAAGAATACAGAGAAAAAGAAAAAAAAAAGAGAAAAGAGAGAAAAGAAAAGAAAATTAGAGTTTGTAATTAGTTCTTGTGTGATAAAGACATTTGAGCCTAAAAGTGCTATACACTCTCTCACATCGCATATCCATCCATTTCGCATCCATCTTTCATCATCATCCATCATCATCACATCGTATCCTACCTCACCTCATCCCACATATCCTATTTCATTTCCCCTCACCCATATGAATACATATTTTCCCCTAGGTGTTCGGGCAAATGAAAGTCAAACTAGTGAATAACTCGATGTTCTCACTATAGTGATTAAATTTCTTTGATGAGATCAGTTTCTTTCTTAATGTTCGTTCTTTATTATGTGTGTGTGAGAAATTTGAACTTGTTTACATTTACTCACCTCCTCACACACAAGAGCGATACACTGACCCTAATCTCGAGAGTTCATTTGAGAGAGTTATATCCAGTGAGACTTGAAGTTGAAGCGTTGATTACGAAAAGGCAATCTACGAATTACTCTTGTGATACTCGACCCATTTTAACTGATTCACACCACACACGTTGAGTTCTAGTAAGGATATGCCTTGTGTATTTACTTAGCTAACATGTTCTATATTCTAGCTTGTATTTGTCAAAACATTTACCTCATGATGGATTGTGCGATTATTTTACATCTAATAAGAGATAGACTGTCGATTGCAAATGGTGTGATAAGCACCCAAAAGTGTACATTTTATACCCCGAATATACGATTTTTAGTTGCTAATTCTCGACAATTTAGGTCTTATGCGCTTAATTGTTCAACGTGCTGGTTTGATTGCAGTTGCGGTGTCAAAAGTGTTATTTCAAGGCAAATTGCATCAAGAATGGAGCTAATACCTTGTCTCGTAACCCTAGCCTAAACCGTCACCTGAACCCCCGTGTGTGGGTTGTGCTTGTACTTCTGATTTTAATTTGATTCGTTTTTATTTTTAGATTTATTTAAAATTTTCTAGGATTTATTTTCTATTTTTTATATTTCTTTATCTCGATTTTGTTTTTTTATTAGTTTTTAATTTTAATTTTATTTTATTAGGATTAGTTTTTTAGAAATATATTTTTTAGTTTTATTAGATTTGATCTTTCTTTTAGTTTTATTATATTAGGATTTATTTTTAGTTTTAATAGTTTTTTTTTTTGTCTTTTATATTTTTTATTTAGTATTTTAGTTTTTTTTTCCAGTTTTATTAGATTTTTAATGTTTATATTTATTTCCTTTTATTTTTAGGATTAGTCCTTAGTAGTTTACTAGATTTTATTTTTAGTTTAGTTTAGTTTAGCTTAATTTTTATTTTTTATTTTATTTGTCGTCTTTTTATTTTTAGATTAGAATTTTATTAGATTTTATTAGTTTTATGTTTTTTTAGTTAGGTTGTGTTATTTTTATTAGGTGTACAAACAACACACACACTAACTAACCTACACACATTAACACACCCACCCTAAAACCCTACACTCACCTACACTCAACCACACCCAAATACTCACTCACACCTTAATTTCCTACACCACAAACACACCTAACTAACCTCCCTCACCCTAACATTCTACACCCTACCACACACAACCCCACACTCCATCATCTTCTCCAACACACCCACCTCTTTCTCTCTCATCCATCCATTAAACCCTCACACAATATCCAAACCCACATCCCCACTGCCCCGGACCAAACCTTCGCTACCGCCGGTGTTTGATCCCCACCTGCTAACCCACATTCCACTAGGTCCGATCCTACACCTCCAGCTCCGGCCATTTGTCCAATCTTTAACCCGCCGACACAACTAGCACCAACCCGGTTCTGACCCCGGCTACCCAAATCCGCCGTTGACCACCTGTTTCGAAACTCACAACCCGAAGCCAACCCTCAAATTCGAAACCCGACCCCAAATGACCACCATACCCGCCGATGACAAACCATCGACCCAAAATAAAACACATTTAACCCAAAAGAATTTAAACCTCTTCTCCAAGCCACCATTTAATTACCTGCCGATTTCCAAGAACAAAGACAAATAAAAACCAAATGTCCCCACATGTTTTAAACCTTTTTATCCTTATTCCCCAAAATACCCCCAATCCCTTTTAACAAATCATATTTTTATTCCCTCACCCAAAATACCCTCACAACACACATGCACTTGTGTGTGTCACCTAAAATATCCTCCTACACCAAAACCACGTGCACACCCCTATCCTATTTACCCAATTTACTCCCATGCTCCATGTCTATTAATTAAGGAAGAAGAAGACCATTTTGAAAAAAAGATCTCAAATTTAGTTTTTAAACCTTGTGTGATAAATTTTTCTACACTCCTCTATAGGTTATATTTGCATTTTTAGCAAATATCTAAATATAGAGGTGTGTCGTGAAATTTATCTCTAGGATGAATTCCACCCCATCCATCTATAATGAATTTTTGCATTTTAAGAAATTATTTTATAATAGATTGATGTAGTTGAATTCATCCATTATTATCTAGGGCCATATAAATAAAGAGAGAAAATTCTAGAGAAAAGTAGAGAGATAGTTTAGATTAGAAAATAAATTAGAAAATTATTTTTGTAAATAGTTTTTATTTCTTTTAGAAATTTGGTGAGATTTAATTGTGAGTAATTGAATTGTATGGAAGATGATAGAGTTCAAATCGCCAATCCTCTTGCCCGAAATCGCCTCAGCCCAGCCCCACTTCGGAGCCTCCGACCAAAAAACCGTCACCCATCACCCACCTGCCCAATTACTTCTACCCATGTCCGACCTTCCTTTGACCCGAAACCCAGTTTGAAAAGAACTCGCGAATCTTCCATAGCCATAACCCTTTTCCAATCCCTTACCAATTTTCAAAATGGAGACCCATTTCACCCACTAAGCCAAAATCGATTTCTTCTCATGCATAAAATGAACACCAAACAAAGTCAAAATTCCCCACATATCTTATTAAGCCATTTAACCTTTTTTCCCAATATACCCCCAACTACATCTTTTAACCCTTATACCCAAAATACCCCATAACCAAATCTGATTTTAAATGCCATCATCCACGTAACCTCACACCTCTCAAACCTCATGTGCATACAACCCATTTCCATGCACACTAAAACATAAAATCCCCAATTTATCCCTAGCCTCCATGTGCACCATATAAAAGAAGACTTGGGCCATTTTGAAGAGGATCTCCAACTTAGTTTTTAAGTCTTATGTGATAAATTTCTCTACATCGCTCTATGTTGAGTATTTGCATTTTTAGCAAATATCTCAATATAGAGGTGTGTAGTGAAATTTATCTCTAGGATGAATTCCACCCCACCCATCTAAAATGAATTTTTACACTTTTAGCAAATATTTCATAATAGATTCATGTAGTTGAATTCATCCATTATTATCTAGGGCCATATAAATAAAGAGAGAAAATTCTAGAGAAAAGTAGAGAGATAGTTTAGATTAGAAAATATATTAGAAAATTATCTTTGTAAATAGTTTTTATTTCTTTTAGAGATTTGGTGAGATTTAATTGTCAGTAATGGAATTGTATGAAAGATGATATAGTTCAAATCGCTAATCCTCTTGCTCGAAACCAACTCATCCCTGCCCCACTTCGGAGCCTCCGACCCAACAACCCGTCACCCATCAACCACCTGACCACTTTCTGCTACCCATGTCGGACCTTCCTTTGACTCGAAAACCAGTTTGAAAAGAACTCGCGAATCTATCGTAGCCATAACCATTTTCCAATCCCTTACCCATTTTCAAAATGAAGACCCATTTCTCCCACTTAGCCAAAATCGATTTCTTCTCTTGCATAAAACAAACACCAAACAAAGTCATAATTCCCCACATGTATTATTAACCCATTTAACCTTTTTTCCCATTATACCCCCAACTATATCTTTTAACCCTTATACCCAAAATACCCCATAACCAAATCTGATTTTAAATTCCCTCATCCACATGACCTCACACCTCTCAAACCTCATGTGCACACAACCCATTTCCATGCACACTAAAACATAAACTCCTCAATTTACCCCTAGCTTCCATGCGCACCATATAAAAGAAGACTTGGGCCATTTTGAAGAGGATCTCCAACTTAGTTTTTAAGTCTTATGTGATAAATTTCTCTACATCCCTCTATGTTGAGTATTTGCATTTTTAGCAAATATCTCAATATAGAGGTGTGTAGTGAAATTTATCTCTAGGATGAATTCCACCCTACCCATCTATAATGAATTTTTGCATTTTTAACAATTATTTCATAATAGATTGATGTAGTTGAATTCATCCATTATTATCTACACCCATGTAAACAGAGAGAGACACTTTTAGAGAAAAGTAGAGAGAGAGGTTAGACTAGAAAATAAATTAGGAAATTATTTTTGTAAATAGTTTTTATATTTTTTAGAGATTTGGTGCGATTTAATTGTGAGTAATTGAATTGTATGGAAGAAGATAGAGTTCAAATTACGAATTTCAAGGAGACTTGCTGAAGATTTGTTCTCTTTCTCTACTTTTTTATTATATACGCCTTTGATTATTTCTTCATTATGTTTAATATCATGTTAGGCTAGATACCCTTTCAAGGGGCGGGGTGAACCCTTATCTGATGTTATTTTAATTTAATTAGTTTGATTACTTGAAAATTTCCTTTGAATATTAATTTTGCTCCCTCACCCTTAAATTTACGCCTCGAGAGAGGGTAAATGATTTTCGAGAGAAAATCAAAATTCCAGTTATAATACCCATTTTAGATTCGAATTAGAGATAGGGGTTTCTTAAGTGTGGTATTATTCCTTAAATTTCAACTTTAATTTCATTTTCTATGATTTATAAAAATTTAATCAATCGATCCTAGCGGGTGATTAATTAAAAAAGAGTGTAGATCTATTTTCTAGAGTTGTGGGGGGTTAAACTTAATTTTCTAAAAGATTAATATTAAAATTACACTTGCAACTAGAGTTGATTTGTAATTTTGATATTAATTTGGGAGAATTCAAATAATTAAATTAATTAATTAGAATAGCTAGAATTTGTGGTGTAGTCCCACTCCTTGATTGCTCTCACATTTATTTACCTCACTTTATCTCTTATTTTTGTGTTAGACTTTATTTTTCATTTTAGTCACTTTTTAGTTTGTAATTTGATCTTTCATTTTAGTTTAGTGTTATTTCACATCCTCACCCTAATTGTTTTAATGTTTAAAAAAGCTAAAAAAAATAGAAAAGAACAACTCCAAAAAGAAAATAAAAATTGAATTAGAATTGAGTTTGTCTCTAGCTTACCCCCTTGATGTGGATTGATACCCTTACTTACCGCTCTACACTATTTTTATTATCAATTTTTGTAGGTAATTGAGGTTTTGACTGGAGGAGCTTTTCAAGAAACGATGAAAAAAAATACAGCGAAAAGTTCTCTTTATCAAATGGCGCCGTTTCCATTCTTGGGACCGTGAAGCACTTGGAGCGGATTTCATATTGTAGTTCATTTATTTTTCGCACTTTATTATTTTTTGTACCATTTTTATATTTTTAGAAGGCTTGTATTGTGACAACCCGAATATAATTATGATTAATTATGCTTAAATCATGTCTAACTTATGTGATATGATTAGTATGTTATTAATATATGTGATGTTAATTTATTATGTTTAGTCTAATCCTACCTTCAAAAGCATGAAATGTCGAATTAGTTACAAATAAAAAATTTTGAAGGTTTCGGTAGGAATGTTCGTGTTTAAGGCTAGTTTTGACCTTTATGACATAACAATTGACTTGAGGTGAAAACTATATAGTTGTATACAAGTGAGTTATGGTTGTAACACAACAAACGGTGTGTGAAACGGAGGTACGAGTGAGAAGTTATACCAAAATTACAAAACAAGGGCAAAATAGTCCATCCGTTAAGTAGTATTTTGTCTTATTATGGCAACAAATGTTTTATTCTCATTGGTTGGGAAGGGTGGTGGCTTTGGCCGACCTTAAACCCTTATAATTACCTCTTTATTCATCCAAAATTCATCCATGGTAGATTTTAAGCTTAAGGAAAGAGAAGTAGGAAGTTAGGAAGAAAAAGTGAGGAGAAAATTGAAGAAAATTCATAGAAAATTACATAAAAGACCCGAAGGTAATTCTAACTGCAAATCTTATTGTTTTTCTTATATTTATGTTTTAGATGACAGAAACCATAATTTTTTTACTAAACTTTCAGCCCTTGATATATATGTTTGGTTAGATGAAAGTTTAAGTTAAGTTTAATGTATAAAACCCTAAAATTGCTTTGTTTAGAAACTCTGTTTATTCAAACTTCCATATATTTTTGTGTACTTACTCGAATTGATTGATTACAATTGGAGATTAACCTGGACTAATATATGTATTACATATCCTAAAATCATGTTAAAATACCAAGAAATGAGTCTTTGGTGAGAGTTTGAATTCCGAGTATGAAATCTGCCCTAAGGGTGAAAGTATGCCCGCCATGTGTTCGATATTTTTCTTGACATAGCAAATGAACTCTGAAAATTATGAAACTTTAATTTTATATTTTTCAATGTGTTTAATGATGTTGGGTGAAATATCATGGAAATTTATGATGTAGAAAAATTATGAAAATTCCTGGAAGTTGAATGAACGATAAAAGAGCCTATAGGGCAGATTTGCTAGGTGGTGAAGAAATAGGCTTATTTTGCTCTAGGAAACTTGAAACGATGTGTCGGCTATTGTATTGGAATCCTAACGTGATAAGGATTTAATTACTAAGAATAAATGAATATATGTTGGTCTATGATTTGGATATGACAAATGTACTAACATGAAATTTTGTGGAACTTCATTTATAATGAATGATTTGAATAGAATTATATGATGCTTATGGATGGAGTTATGTTTAAGTTATTCTTTAAATTGTTAATATTCTTATGATGATACTAATATTGTAAGAATGATAGGAAGGGAAGAAGAGCTGATTGAACAAGTACCAGATAAAGGCAAGGGAAAAGCCAGTTAAACTGTCAAGGTGAGTGTACTTATGATTTGTTTCATATACAAATATGAATATAGCTCTAAGAGAGGATTTGTTTGAATACTTCGGTATTCAGGATTTGTTTGGATATTAAAATATCCAGGATTGGTTGGGTCTTATGATCCAGGATTGGAATTGGACAAAGATCCAATCATTTGTTGGAACTTATGTTCCAGGATTTGTTATTGCCAATAGGCAGAATTATTTGGAACTTATGTTCCAGGATTTGTTATTGCCAATGGGCAGAATTATTTTGATCTTATGATCCAGGATTTGTTTTTGCCAATGGGCAGGATTGTTCGGGTTTTATATCCACATGTTCTATATATAATTGTTATTACATTGTAGGGAAGGAGTACCTCACTAAGCTTAATGCTTACAGTTTATATTTTAACAATTTCAGGTTTTTATGCTGCCAACTAGAATACCATATGACCGGTAACTTCGAGAGTTGCACCGTTGGAAAGAGCCGGGGTTTAAATATGGGGATTTTATCATTGTCACACTGAAGATTTTAATCTACTCACACATTGTACATTTTGCGTTAGTATGGATTGAGTTGATGATTGTGAAATTTTATCATAGTTAATCATAGTATTGTATGTCCGCTTAATTATGACTCTGATATTGATTTCGTTATAGCACAAGAATAATATTATATTGATTATGCACATTATGTAGTAAAATATGGATAGATGAATTATATTTCCAATGGGATCAAGATTATGATTTAATTATTCTAATAATGAATGATTAGTATGGATATTGGGTTTGGGGTGTGACAATTAGTGGTATCAGAGCGTGGTTATTAATTCTGGACGTGTGTGACGATTAAATGTCAGTATTTAGTTGATTTTATATTTATGAATTGTTTATATACTAACCAATAGTTTAGTATCATAAACTGTTTATATTGGATGTTAGAATTTTGTTGTATTACAGATAATTCCAGATGGAACTTGGGAATGGACAACCTAGAGAAGAGGGAGTCGCTTCTCGTACAGAGAATACTGAAGAAGAGCAGAGTGTTGCTGGAAGGGCCAGAGAGAATGAACAACCTACAGAGATTCAGATGATGGTGCAGGCAATGATGAGGATGGCAGAGCAACAAGAAAGAAATATGGCGCAAATGGCAGAACAACAGGCTAGATATCTAGAATCAAAGACCGTGGCCAGGATTGAGAGAGAGGCAAGGAAGGAAATGAAAGATTCCATGCATGAGAAGTTTTTGAAGTTGAATCCTCCAGAATATTCAGGGTCAGTTGAACCTACAGAAGCTGAGATGTGGGTCAGAGATCTAGAAACTATCTTTGCAGTTATGAACGTTCCAGATAATCCGAAAGTGAATCTTGCCGTGTTTAAGCTCAAAGGGGAGGCGAAATATTGGTGGGAAGACAGCAACCATTTGGTGCCCAGGATGGAAGGTACTGATGTTATTACTTGGGCTGAATTTATTAAAGCTTTGTATGTTAAGTATTTCCCTAAGGTTTATAGGAGGGAGAAGCTAAGGGAGTTTATAAATTTGACCCAAGGGAAAATGTCTGTAAGGGAGTATGATGCTAAATTTACTGCTTTGTCTAGATTTGCTACTAAGTATGTGCAGGATGAAGGAGATAAATGTAGTAAGTTTCAAGATGGACTGATTTGGCCTATTCAAAATAGAGTGGCCACTTATGAGTTAGAAGACTATGCTTCTCTGGTAAACAAAGCCACGATAGCAGAAAGGCAAATGAACCAAGGGGTGGCGAGTAGAGAGAGTTTTAAGAAGAGTAGATTCGACACATCTCACTTTAAGGGAGGTGAGGGTGGAAGTGTTAAGATGGAACCTCATAAATTTCAGAGAGGTGGTGGAGATAGTGGTAGAGGTCTGGGGAGATTTAGCAGAGATACTAGGGGTGGAGAATCTTCTAGTCTGGTTAGGAGGTCAGGAAAGGGTGAGGCACCGACAAGAGTTGTCACATGTTTCTTTTGTAAAGAGGAAGGGCATTATAAATCTGAGTGTCCTAAGCTTAAGGGATTGGAATGCTACCATTGTCATCAAGTGGGGCATATTAAGAAGAATTGTCCGCAATTGGCAGAGACTCCAGCAACACATAGTGAAGTAGCAAGGAGAATGTTATCTCAGGGCAGTGCAGTGAAAAGTATGGGCAGAGGACAAGCTAGTAATTCCAGGCCAGGTGGACGAGTTTTTACAATGAAAGAAGCTCAGATTACTCCAGATGTGGTGACAGGTACACTTTCTGTTACTGATAGAAGTGCTTATGTTTTGATTGATCCTGGTTCCACACATTCTTTTGTGTCCTATGCTTTTGCTGTATACCTGAATAGACCATGTACTCGTTTAGATGTGGGGTTGGGTATTTATATGCCTATGGGGGAAATGGTTGTAGCTGAATATGCTTTTCGTGAATGTGTTTTGACTGTGGGGGCTAGAGATACAGTTATAGATCTACTTCCATTGGATATTTTTGATTTTGATATAATTCTGGGAATGGATTGGTTATCTAAATATCATGCATCTATGGATTGTTTCTATAAGGAAGTTGTTTTTAATATGCCTGTTGAGCCTGAATTTAAATTTGTGGGGGAAAGGAAAATTGTTCCCAGTTGCATCATTTCAGCTATTCAGATGAGGAAATTATTGAGTAATGGTTGTGAGGGTTTTATTGCATATGTTCTTGACACTGGGAAGGGAGCTTTACAATTAGTTGATGTTCCTATTGTTAGGGATTTTCCTGAAGTGTTTCCTAGTGAGTTGCCAGGGTTACCTCCAGAAAGAGAAATTGAATTTAGTATTGAATTAGCACCGGGGGCAACCCCTATTTCTATGGCACCATATAGAATGGCACCTGCTGAGTTGAAAGAACTCAAAATTCAGTTGCAGGATTTGCTTGATAGGGGGTTCATACAACCTAGTGTATCTCCATGGAGGGCGCCGGTTTTATTTGTGAAAAAGAAAGATGGCACTATGCGTTTGTGTATTGATTATAGGCAACTGAATAAAGCTACTATTAAGAACAAGTACCCTTTACCTCGTATAGATGATTTGTTTGATCAGTTACAGGGTGCGAAAGTGTTTTCAAAAATAGACTTGCGATCGATTTATCATCAGTTGAGGGTCAAGGAGAGTGATATTTCTAAAACTGCTTTTCGTACTCGGTATGGTCATTTTGAATTCCTGGTGATGCCTTTTGGGGTGACTAATGCTCTAGCTGTATTTATGGATCTTATGAATCGGGTACTGCATCCTTTTGTTGATTCGTTTGTGATAGTTTTTATTGATGATATTCTGATTTATTCACGTGATATGGTTGAACATGAAAAGAATCTCAAAACTATTTTGAATGTGTTGAAAGATAAGCAATTGTATGCTAAGTTTAGCAAATGTGAATTTTGGATTTCAAAAGTTGTATTTTTAGGCCATGTTATTTCTGGAGATGGTATATGTGTTGATCCCAAGAAGGTAGAAGCTATTGTAAAATGGGATAGGCCCAATAATGTCACTGAGGTGAGAAGTTTTCTGGGTTTAGCTGGGTATTATAGAAGGTTTATTAAGGGATTTTCTTCGATTGCCTTGCCGATGACTAAACTAACCCGAAAAGATGTTAAGTTTGAATGGAATTCTGATTGCAAAAATAGTTTTGATGAATTGAAAAAGAGGTTGGTAATTGCACCTGTTCTTACTATTCCGCATGGTCGAGATGGTTTTGTTATTTATACAGATGCTTCACACCAGGGGTTGGGTTGTGTTTTTATGCAGCATGGTAAAGTTATTGCTTATGCTTCTAGGCAGTTGCGTACACATGAACGTAATTATCCTACACACGATTTGGAACTTGCTGCTATTGTCTTTGCTTTGAAATTATGGCGTCATTATCTATATGGTGAGGTATGTGAAATTTTTACTGACCATCAAAGCCTTAAGTATTTATTTACTCAGAAGGAGTTGAATTTGAGGCAGAGGCGGTGGATGGAGTTAATTAAAGATTATGATTGTACAATTCACTACCACCCAGGAAAGGCAAATGTAGTTGCAGATGCTTTGAGTAGAAAGGCTTCAGGAAGGTTATCTTGTATTCGATGTGCTAGAGTTGCTCATATTATGGAGTTGAGATTGATGGGAGTAGAATTGCATCTAGTAGACGGGGATAGATTCTTTGATCATGTAAGTGAGAGGCCTTTGTTAGCTACCCTTATTCATGATTTGCAAAGTGAAGATCCTTTCCTTGAGAAGAAACGACAAGATGTCCAAGATGGTAAGTCTGAAGATTTTTGTATTGTGAATGATGGCACTTTATTGTATAAACAACGGTTATGTGTGCCTAATGTGGGTGGATTGAAAGAGGAAATTTTAGATGAGGCTCATAATTCCATTTATACTATGCATCCTGGTAGTACTAAAATGTATAGGGATTTAAAGGAGCATTATTGGTGGAATAATATGAAGAAGGAAATAGCTGATTTTATTGCTAGATGCCTTATATGTCAGCAAGTAAAAGTGGAGCATCAGAAACCTACTGGTTTACTCCAACCATTGCCAATATCATGTAATGATAAATTTTGTAGTTGGGCTTCCTCGATCTCAGAAGGGGTCAGATTCGATTTGGGTAGTGGTAGACAGGTTAACCAAGTCAGCTCACTTTCTAGCAGTCAAGACTACGTATACAGTTGATAGGTATGCTAGATTGTATGTTAATGAAATTATTTGATTGCATGGAGCACCTGTTTCTATTGTTTCAGATAGGGACCCTACTTTTACCTCCAGATTCTGGAATAGTTTGCAGTATGCTATGGGTACCAACTTAAAGTTTAGTACGACTTTTCATCCCCAGACAGATGGGAAGTCTAAAAGAAAAATACAGATTTTGGAAGATATGCTTAGATCTTGTGTGCTTGATTTCAAAGGTAATTGGGATGAATATTTGCCTTTGATAGAATTTTCATATAACAATAGTTTTCAGTCTACTATTGGTATGGCTCCATATGAAGCGTTGTATGGTAGACGGTGTCGTACACCCGTATGTTGGGGTGAAGTTGGTGAGAGGAAGATAGAGGGTCCAGAGTTGATTGAAGTCACTACTGAAAAAGTGAAGATTATTCAAGATAGAATGAGAATAGCTCAAAGCAGACAGAAAAGTTATGCGGATAAACGACGAAAAGATTGGGAATTCCAGAAAGGGGATTATGTGTTTCTTCGAATATCGCCATGGAAAGGAGTTATGAGGTTTGGAAAGAAAGGAAAATTAAGTCCACGCTACATTGGACCTTATGAAATCCTTGAAAAAGTCGGGATGGTTGCCTACAAGTTAGCATTACCACCAGAGTTAGCCCGATTACATGATGTTTTCCATGTTTCTATGTTGAGAAAGTATGTATCGGACCCTTCACATGTATTGGTAGAACAACCTATTGAGTTGAAGGAAGATTTGAGCTACGTGGAAGAACCGCTTGCTATCGTCGATAGGAAAGAACAAATATTGAGATCAAAGGTGATCCCACTTGTGAAAGTTGTGTGGAGAGGCATTCCATGGAAGAAGCTACATGGGAGAGTGAGGATAGCATGAAAATGCGTTATCCGTATTTGTTTGATTCGGACAACCAAGGTATGTCAATTTCGAGACAAAATTTCCTAACATGGGGAGAATTGTGACAACCCGAATATAATTATGATTAATTATGCTTAAATCATGCCTAGCTTATGTGATATGATTAGTGTGTTATTAATATATGTGATGTTAATTTATTATGTTTAGTCTAATCCTACCTTCAAAAGCATGAAATGTCGAATTAGTTACAAATAAAAAATTTTGAAGGTTTCGGTAGGAATGTTCGTGTTTAAGGCTAGTTTTGACCTTTATGACATAACAATTGACTTGAGGTGAAAACTATATAGTTGTATACAAGTGAGTTATGGTTGTAACACAATAAACGGTGTGTGAAACGGAGGTTCGAGTGAGAAGTTATACCAAAATTACGAAACAAGGGCAAAATAGTCCATCCGTTAAGTAGTATTTTGTCTTATTATGGCAACAAATGTTTTATTCTCATTGGTTGGGAAGGGTGGTGGCTTTGGCCGACCTTAAACCCTTAGAATTACCTATTTATTCATCCAAAATTCATCCATGGTATATTTTAAGCTTAAGGAAAGAGAAGTAGGAAGTTAGGAAAAAAAAGTGAGGAGAAAATTGTAGAACATTCATAGAAAATTACGTAAAAGCCCCGAAGGTAATTCTAACTGCAAATCTTATTGTTTTTCTTATATTTATGTTTTAGATGATAGAAACCATAGTTTTTTTACTAAACTTTCAGCCCTTGATATATATGTTTGGTTAGATGAAAGTTTAAGTTAAGTTTAATCTATAAAACCCTAAAATTGCTTTGTTTACAAACTCTGTTTATTCAAACTTCCATATATTTTTGTTTACTTACTAGAATTGATTGATTACAATTGGAGATTAACCTGGACT
Source organism: Sambucus nigra (assembly GCA_949130495.1). NCBI lineage: Eukaryota > Viridiplantae > Streptophyta > Magnoliopsida > Dipsacales > Adoxaceae > Sambucus > Sambucus nigra. The sequence continues at coordinate 229,950,008 of OX422219.1, forward strand.
CATATATGTATAACATATACGAAAATCATGTTAAAATACCAAGAAATGAGTCTTTGGTGAGAGTTTGAATTTCGGGTATGAAATCTGCCCTAAGGGTGAAAGTATGCCCGCCATGTGTTCGATGTTTTTCTTGACATAGCAAATGAACTCTGAAAATTATGAAACTTTAATTTTATATTATTCAATGTGTTTACTGATGTTGGGTGAAATATCATGGAAAGTTATGCTGTGGTAAAATTATGAAAATTCCTGGAAGTTGAATGAACGATAAAAGAGCATATAGGGCAGATTTGCTAGGTAGTGAAGAAATAGGCTTATTTTGCTCTAGGAAACTTGAAACGATGTGTCGGCTGTTGTATTGGAATCCTAACGTGATAAGGATTTAATTACTAAGAATAAATGAATATATGTTGGTCTATGATTTGGATATGACAAATGTACTAACATGAAATTTTGTGGAACTTCATTTATAATGAATGATTTGAATAGAATTATATGATGCTTATGGATTGAGTTATGTTTAAGTGATTCTTTAAATTGTTAATATTCTTATGATGATACTAATATTGTAAGAATGATAGGAAGGGAAGAAGAGCTGATTGAACAAGTACCAGATAAAGGCAAGGGAAAAGCCAGTTAAACTGTCAAGGTGAGTGTACTTATGATTTTTTTCATATATAAATATGAATATAGCTCTAAGAGCGGATTTGTTTGAATACTTCGGTATTCAGGATTTGTTTGGATATTAAAATATCTAGGATTGGTTGGGTCTTATGATCCAGGATTGGAATTGGACAAAGATCCAATGATTTGTTGGAACTTATGTTTCAGGATTTGTTATTGCCAATGGGCAGAATTAATTGGATCTTATGATCCAGGATTTGTTATTGCCAATGGGCAGGATTGTTCGGATTTTATATCCACATGTTCTATATAGAAATGTTATTACATTGTAGGGAAGGAGTACCTCACTAAGCTTAATGCTTACAGTTTATATTTTAACAATTTCAGGTTTGTATGCTGCCAACTAGAATACCATATGACCGGTAACTTCGAGAGTTGCACCGTTGGAAAGAGCCGGGGTTTAAATATGGGGATTTTATCATCGTCACACTGAAGATTTTAATCTACTCACACATTGTACATTTTGCGTTAGTATGGATTGAGTTGATGATTGTGAAATTTTATCATAGTTAATCATAGTATTGTATGTCCGCTTAATTATGACTCTGATATTGATTTCGTTATGGCACAAGAATAATATTATGTTGATTATGCACATTATGTGGTAAAATATGGATAGATGAATTATATTTCCAATGGGCTCAAGATTATGATTTAATTATTCTAATAATGAATGATTAGTATGGATATTGGGTTTGGGGTGTGACATGTATTATGATTATTTTATTCTTGGCTTGTATTGCGGTGCATAGAGACACCTTTATTTTATTTTTCATTTTAAAAATTGTAATAATCGAAGAAAGCGTGATACGAAAACTGGACAAGGTAGAGAGAGGGCGTCCAAAGGCGAGGATTTAGAAGCCTCTATACCTTGGGTCGGTAGGACTCCCGGGGCCGACTGAGATAGGCGTGATATCCCCCGGTCGACTTAAATTTTTCAGCACCCCACGGCTTAAAAACCATGGGAGGTACATTTATAAACCCTCGTGCCTCTCCTGTTAGCGAGTCAATTCTTTAATGTGCTTTGTGCGCTCTTACTTGATTTTATTCTCACATTTATTTTCGAATGGTGTGATGAATTAATTGACTAAGACCTACACCCAGTCACTCACGAGAAGGGATTTCATCACCCGACTCACTCGCTTACCATTGTGTGCTACCCTAGCCATCATTAAATTTAAAATCAATCAACTAGGTAGCCAACTAGGAGACTATTTTTTTCAAAGGCGATCACAAAGATATTTTCATGATTTTTTATCGCTTGCGGACTTAATTAAAATTTGACTACCCCTTTCACTAAATTTTGAAGATAAAAATTGGCTATGTGCTAGTTAGGAATTCTTCTTGACGTGTGTGTGTCCAATTTAATTTTTCGGTAGTCGAATTTTAGTTAGTTCGTCCATTCAAAGAGTCCACCTATTTTTTCGCTATTTTCTTCCAAAAAAAATCCAAAAATATTTTCTTCATTCTTTTTTAGAAAAATCCAAAAATATTTTCCTTCCTTTTGAAAAAATTTAAAAAACTCCAAAAAAATATTTCTCTCGACGTGGCCGAAGAACATCCCTTACGGGACTACTTTGGTCATTTCCCACCCATTGACACGCAACACGTGTGAGTGATCTCGAGTCGTCTCTTTATGATATTATTAGTGGTTTCACCTCTCTCACAAGTACCGTATATACTCTTGACCCGTTCATGCACGCACCCCCATTTTCCATCACCCTTGGTGTCAAGTGTCGACGTGTCGCGTACCTTGTTGTGCACCCATTGTTCCTATGCCGATCGCATTTTCCATAAGTGCCCTTACATTCCATATCCATCCGAACTGACCGTGGAACATGTGTATCCATATGACACTATTTCGGAACCCACCTCGTCCAGTTGTCATGATATACCCATTCCCGAGTTATGTGAGTACTCGAGCTATTCGCGGAGGCCCGATCACCCTCCCACGCAATACGAATCCCAACCCGATGTTGTGGATCCTCACACATTCCAATAGTCATCATGGTAACCTTGTGCACCCGTTCACGATCAGTTCCCTCACTACACACCATATGAGTATCAACCAATTGTCTCTCACGAGGGCGATCCTTTCGTGTATGATTAACTTGGCCCCACTCCACACACTTCATTTGAGTATTCTCCCTATAGTCATGATAATAGCGCGTTGTGTCCACCTCCACCACGGCCACCACCTCCTCTCTCGAGGCACTCTTGCAACAATTTATCATCGAGCAAGAGCAAGCCACTCAAATTCAAACTCAAGCTCTCCAAAGGCTTGAACAATGCTTTAATGAATTTGAGTGTGAGAGAGAGTCAGACATTCCCATGCATCCACTCATTGTTGCACCCGAGTGTGATGATGACGTGTCCTCTTGTGACACGGATTTTGAGTGTGACCAACCCTACAACCTCGTGAATCTCAAAGTTGAGACCATTCCATGGTTCGGGTCCCAAGTCGACAATTGTGTTGACTTACCTTTAATTAGTGAGAATGATTTGCTCCCGTCATATCCACATGAACCCCACTTTGAGGTTCCTATTCCCTTTCCCACCAAATCCAAAAAAATTCCCGAGTCTACACCTATTGAGCCTACCGTGTGTGTTCTCGAGGAACCACTTTTTCCTAGGTTAGCTCTGGCTACGAGTGTTCACCATTTTCTCGAGATTGAATCCGAGATGGTTTCTACCTCTCCGGATATGGGTTATGTTCCACCATGCATGGCTCCCTTTGACCCTGATATTTTTAGTGATTCCTCTATCTCTAATCTTGGTGACTCGTCTTACCCACCCACCACATTCACCGATGATACTTTTTTCGAGAAGTTGACCACTCTATCTTTAGAAACCACACTCCCTTGTGAGTATTCCTTTACTCCTCCCAATGAGTGTGTGTCTCCCATGGTTGAGTTGGAGAATCTTCCTCCACCATTTATCCCACCCGACCCACCCATCGTCCATTCCCTCCCATCACCTGGTTTGGATCTTGATTTTATACATTTCAAGTTTTCATCTACATTTTTATATCCTCACCTAACACCATCCTCCACCTTCCACGAGAGTATTTATGGTGCTACTCTTCACTTTCGTGACACCGTGCTTGTTACACTATGCCCACCACTCTCTTGTGGTGTTGATTTTTCTTTCCATTAGCTCCCTGGCGTGTCACGGCGTGACCATTACTATCATCCATTTATATAACGGTCGTGTGATTTCTATGAGCCCCACCCCATTCCATTTAGCAAACCGTTTTGCCTCCCTCACCAATTAGAGAACCATGCATATAGGGCCCTAGTTTCCCTCACCTTTAAGCTCAACAAGGCTCGTGGCCGTAACCTCTTAACCCTCACCCTTAACCTAATCCCCACCCGCCCATGGTCCACCGATGCTTTGCATCGTGTGATGCACTTTGCTATACAGGTGCATTAACCCTTTTTAGCCTATATCCAACAAGACTAACGCTTCAGTCTTGTTTGGGGGTGATTATCATCACCCAATTTTTTTGCCGCCCCGTGCTTTCATAGATCTTATCTTTAGGGTGAGATTCCATCGGTCTGGCTGAAGACGTTAAACTTAGCACTACCGGGAGGCAGCCCATTGTTTCTTGTATGAGTCTCATCCTATTTGGGGGTGATGTTTCACACCAACCAATGAGTTACTATGTTATAGACTTGTCCACATATTTTTCTCTTATCACTTATTCAGGTTTATTCTTGGCTACATCTACCTATTTCATTAGCGGATGATTCTGGTAATATCTTTCCTACCTTATGCTCTCAATTTAAAAAATTATTTTACCTTACATCATGGATGATGTTCCTTTTTGTTTGGGGGTGGGGCATTTTATCAAAATCGTACCTCTTTTGAAAAATTTTGAATTCAAAACCTGATTTTTAAAATTTCGTGCAGTTTCTTTCATCTCATTCAGTGACGTAAATTTTCTATTATCCATCTTTCAATTGTCTAGGAATCAAGCTAGAAAATATTTTTTTCTAAATAGCTTATGTAATACATAAAAAAGGCATGTTGCACTATGAATTTCTAGACTCAACAATATTTGCGCACTTATCAAGTCACTACGGTTTAGAGTTGAGGAGTACTATAATTCCCAAGAAAACCTTAAGGATCGCTAGTAGAGACTTTAGCTTGTGAGATTTGTGTCTTTCACCCTTTCAGAGTGTCTTACGCAATCTCCGAGTCACAAGTTGATTCAACTTCCTTTGGGTCCACACTTAATTGTTGTATGATCTCATTATTCTTCAATTTTTGGCTTTATCACTGAGAACGACATTTTTTCCAGTTTAAAGAAATGGGTGTCTTGAAGTTTTTCCCGATCACCAAACTTTCATCCATACACTCACCCCTTTTTCATACCATTTACCATTCATGTAACCCATTACGTTACCATATTCACATATTCCCTACATCATCCATATACATACTCCGTTCCATTCATATATCATCCATTATTTTGAGAAAAAGAGTGTTTTCCCCAATGTTAAATGTCTTTAGTGTTGAGATTATTAAAAAAACACGAGAGAAAAAAAAATAGCAAAAAAAATTAAAAAGAAAAAAATAAAAGAAAAAAAGAGAGAAAAGAAAAGAAAGAGAGTTTGTAGTTAGTAGTTAGTTTTGCAATAAAGACATTTGTGCCTAAATGTATACAGTCCTCTTGTCCATCCATCTCGCAACCATGCATCCATCATACCATCTATCCTTACCTCATCTCATCCCATCCTACTTCATTTCATTTCCCCCTCGCCCATATACATCCACATTTTCCCCTCGGTGTTCGGGAAAATGGAAGTCAACATGGTAAATAACTCGACGTTCTCACTATAGTGATTAGCATTTCTTTCATGAGATCATTTTTCTTTCAAATTATATGTTTTTTCTTAAATGTGTGTGAGAGTTTTGAACTTTCTTACATTTACTCACCTCCTCACACACAAGAGCGTTACTAATCTCGAGAGTTCGTTTGAGAGAGATATATCCAGTGAGATTTGAAGTTGAAGCGTTGATTTTGAAGAGGCAATCTAGAAATTACTCTTGTGATACTCGACCCGTTTTGGCTGATTCACACTACACACGTGATTCACACCCGTTTTGAAAAAAATATACCATATGTTCCGAAAGAATTGTCGGCACCCAACCGCGTAATGGAACCCCAGCGAGTGGAAGTGGTACATGATTCACCAACACATCGTCCATTGACCAACTTAATTGATGATTCTTACGGACTCCACAACCGTAAAAACCACCAACCTATGGATACGGATAATACGCATTATGGCCAACTAAATGAAAAATTTGATGTTGAACTTCTAGGAGATCGGGAATACATACGATTGAAAGTCGATGCGGATAGGCTGTTGTATAAAGATTGTGATGAAGATCACTTCATATTATATGAAATTTTTGGTTTGCATAATTTGAAGAGTCAATTTGTTTTTTTTGAAAACATCATAACTGGAATTGTTAAGTGCGTTAATTAATTCTCCCAAAAGAGAACACGTTACCATACAATTATCCTACCATGAAGAAGATCTTGAAGGGTTTGGGTTTTAAATACAAATCTATTCATACATGCAAGTATGATTGCATATTATTTCGCAACGAGCATGAAGAGAAGGATGAATGTCATGCATGCAAGGAGACTAGATATGTGGTTTGTGGAATGGAAAGGACAAATATGCAAAAAATCGCAAGTGCTCGCAAGTCCCACGAAAGGTTTTGAAGTATTTTCCATTTGGTCCACGACTAAAAGGTTTTTTTACTGTACCGTGGATAGCGGAGGCCATGAAATGGCACGTCCGATGCGAGGTGGGTGGGAATATGATGCGTCATCCAGTTGATTCACCCATCTAAAAAAATTCAAATGCACAACAACATGAATTTGCAAAGGAACCGCGCAACATCCACCTTGCAATCCCACCCGATGGCTTTAATCCTTTTGGTAATTTAAGTACTAGTCAGAGTTATTGTCCAGTTTTCTTCGTGCCTTTAAGTCTCCCTCTGACACTATGCAAGAGAAAAGAGTTTACATTGTTGTCTTTGTTGATACCCAAGATGAAGGCTCCCAGTGATGATATTGAAATATTTTTTACACCATTAATCGAAGAACTTATAGAGTTATGGGATAAAGGCGTGATGGCGTTAAACTCTCATAAGGGTGAAGAGTTCAGACTTAAAGCAATGGTGATGTGGGCGATCCATGACCTTCCATCTTATGGGACCTTGTCCGGTTGTAATGTTCATGGTTATTATGGATGTCCCATATGTGGGGAGGAAACTGAAGCTTGTTGGATAAAACATAGTAGTACGATGAGTTACACTGGTCATCGTAGATTTCTGTCGACCAGTCACCCTTTTTTGAATGACAAGTGTAACCTTTTGCCTGTCAATCATGAGCGCAGAATGCCGCCACCCTGATTTTCTATTCAGCTAATCGAGGAGAAGGAGATGGCTTCAAGTGCGGGGAATATGTACATAGGAAAACACCCCCATTTTGTAAACCAGATACATAAATCTAGGAGGGATGAGAACGACCATAGTAAAGTGAAGCCGTGGTCCAGGCGATCAATATTTTTTGAATTTTCGTATTGGAAAGATAATCGTGTAAGTCATGTAGTTGATATGATGCACACAGAGAAAAATATTGCCGAACATCTGATAGGAACATGTCTGGGTGGATCTCATTCCAAAGATGGAGAGCAGGCCCACCTAGATCTATAGGAGATGAAAATAAAGAAGAAATCGTGGTTAAAAAATGATCCTATAACAAGAAAAATTTCTACCCCCAAGTTGCTTTCACTTTGACTTCTAGTGAAAAGAAGATCCTTTTAGACACCATGTTTAACTTAAAGGCTCTAACTAGTTATTATGACAATTTACGTAGGGTAGTAAGCTACTAAGCAAATGACTTAAAATAGTGCAAGCCTCACGACTGGCACTTAATCATCCAATTAATCCCTCTATTATCGCGTCATTACTTTTCTGAACACAAAGATCTCCACCGGGAAATTATGCAACTCAATTTGTGTTTTACCCTACTTTGTGCAAAAGTGGTAAATAGAAGGCACATTAAATCTATCAAATCAACTTTAGCTAAGGCAGTTTGTGTATTAGAGAAATATTCTCCTCCGTCGTTCTTCGACTTCAGCATCCACTTGCTTGTGCATATATGAGATGAATCTTTATTATGTGGTCCTCTTAGGTATAGTTAGATGTATCCTTTTGAGCGCTTGATGAAAACCTTCAAAAACTACTTAAAGAATACATGGTATATTAGAGGGTCAATTGCTGAAGAATACATAACGGTGGAATCATCAATATAAGCTAGAAAACATATGCCAACACAAGAGGTGATGAGGTTCAATCCTCATGGATAATAAATGATCGAGGAACCTATAAAGTTTAAGGATGAATTGTCGTTTGGGAACCCTAAAGAGATGAATTCACAAATCTACAATACGAGCAAGCAACTCGTTATGTCTTCGAATCGCGAGATGAAGTCAAAGACTAGAGAGAGTAAGTATCTACTGAATTCTTATTCTTTAATTATATGTTTTTTTTAAAGTTTATGATCTAAACTCTATAATTTACCGGTAGGAAATATGAGAGAAAAATTTCCCTAAATGAAAGGAGAAATTACACAACACCTGATTTTAGGGCATGGGTATCAAAAGAGGTAAATTTCCCATCTTATGTGTGCGTTTATTTATTCTCATGTGATAAAAAGATACCCTAATACAAACTTATTAATAAATGCAACTTCTAAAAAGAAGTGATGTCTCTAATAGGCTTTCACACCTAGAAAATGTCCATAGTTTTCGTGCGAAAGAGTTTAAGAAATTCGGCACCAACGGTTTTGATTTCATTTCATATCGATGTGAGGAAAGCATTTTGGCTCAAAATAGTGGAATATCAAATTATGCCTTTACCACCTATATCGCTAGCAAAAGTGATAAAATTCAAAAGAATACGGTTCTAACCTATTATGGTATATTCCAACAAATCCTAGAACTTGATTACTTAGATTTCATGGAAACAGTTTCCTTTTTAATTGGGTAAAGGTGGAGGATACAACAAATGCTTTCAAAGTTGATCCCGACTCCAAAGTTATTATGGTAGATTTATTAAAGTTTAAGAGTAAAGATCCCATAGTCGATGAGCCTTTTATATGTTCCTTTCAGAACGTAAAGAAGGTATTCTACTCGAAGTGCATAAACGATGGCAATTGGTCTATTGTTGTGCATGAAACAAAGGGTATGACTACTGAAGTGGATGCATTAAAGGCTCTAAAAGAGTTCTAGTCAGTTCTTGATGACAACCCTAATTTGAAGGATCTTTTATTTGATTTAGAGGAAGATTGAGTATCAAAATATTATGTTATACTTGTCAATCTTATTTGTATCCTATTATGATATTAACAGTGTATTAGCACTTTACTTTGATGTATGAATGTTTAGTTCCTTTTACGAATGTAATTTAGGCCTAAATCTCTCTCTTAATCTCAAAGGTAAACCCTATGTGTGTATACTTGTATATATGTGTGTATGTATGTCTATATGTGTGTATGTGTGTGAATGTATGTGTATTTCCGTGTATGTGTGTATATGAATGTTTAGTTACTTTTATGAACATTTAATATGATTTATGTAAGTTAACTTTCGATAATACGTTTTGTTCAGTCAAATGTTTAGTTACTTTCACAAGACGCTCGGTTTCAGAATAGAGTCATTTGAGTTTGAGATTGGATCAAATTGACCCAAATCAATTTGCACATGTTCCTGTACATATAATTTTGGTGATTAGTTTCATTGATGCAAAAAATGAAGTTAAATTAGCTTGATTTTATAAAGATTGTATTAAAGAAATTAATCACAAATGCACATGGAAAAGAATATGTTGGGGGATCCAAGATCAATTTGGTCTAATCACACATTCAGGAGACTCTATTTAATGGCCTTCTGGGATCATAGGAATTAGGTACTCTTTACTTTAACTGAACTAGTTATATAACAGATATGTGTTATCTTTTAAATCTTTTAGATCATAGAAGGACTACGGGATAATTATTGGTTTCATATGGCTTCGCTGTTGGATAATAATTTATTGTTGGCTTGTTGTTGGATAATATGTTAGAAGGAGTACGGGATAGTAATTGGTTTTATCTTGCTTGGCTATTGTATAATTATTGGTTGTTGACTTATTGTTGGATAGCATGTTGGAAGGAGTATGGGATAATTATTGGTTATTGGCTTGTTGTTGGTTTTTAGCTGTTGGATAACCACCGGACCCCCGATTTGAGAACACGATGTTAATTTCTAAATATGTAGACTTGGTCTTAAAAATATGCCATTAGGGGGAGAAACCCTGAAACACCCTCCAAAGATGCCGTTAGGAGTCACTTCGGGTCGAATACTCGCAAAAAGGACCTCACCTTATTAGGCCTTATAGGGACAATAATATAATTCCGCAACTGACATAACTTATAATTGAAGCAGAGAATGGTACGACCTAGGTTGCAAAAATCTTTGTGATCCGACCTTTGATTTCTTTCACACAACGGTCACTTTCTCGCTCATATTAAGTCTTCACTTTACAATGGAAATTCCCATGAATAATATGGCATTTGAGAATGAGAGCGTGGAATCAAACTATAGTTTCATAACAAGCCTTACTTCCCCTCACTCTCCTCAACAAAATTGAACTCCACCATTTAAAATCAATAATGGGAACACTTGGTATAGTTGAAAAAGCTAGGTGACTCCCCAGACAAAACTCCAAAGAAACCAGCGGAGCCACGTAGGAACCAACCGCATGGTCACCAGACCCCCGGTTCGAGAGCACGACCATATTTTCAGAATATCTACACATAGGCATGAAAACATGTCATTAGAGGGAAAAACACTAAAACACACAAATGACTCCATGAGAGGTGCCAACACCTCGAGCGGGACCAATGTAACTTGTAGGAATCAACCACGTAGTTACGGGACCTCTGGTTCGAGAGCACGATCAAACTTTAAGAATATCTACACTTAGTCTTGAAAACATGCCGTTAGAGGACGAAACCTCGAAACGCCCCCCCAAACAATCTTGCGAGCGGATCTAACACCTCGTACGGGACCAACGTAACTTATAGGAATCGAGGGCATGGTCACGGGACCCACGATTTCAGAGCACGACCCAATTTTCAAAATATCTACACTTAGGCTTGAAAACATGTCGTTAGAGGGTAAATCCATGAAACACCCCCCAATGGCCCCGTGAGCGATGCCAACACCTCGAACGAGACCAATGTAACTTGTAGGAACCGACCGTGTGGTCATGGGACCCCCAGTTTGAGAGCATGGCTCAATTTTAAGAATATCTACACATAGGCTTGAAAACATGCCCTTAAAGGGGGAAATCTTGAAACACCCCCCAAACGGCCCCGTGAGCGGTGCCAACACCTTGCACGGGACCAATGTAACTCGTAGGAACTGACCGTATGGTCACGAAACCCACGAGAGCATGACCCAATTTTTAGAATATCTACACGTAAGCTAAAAAACATGCCGTTGGAGGGAAAAATCCTAGAACACCCCCCAAACGACCCCTTGAGCGGTGTCAACACCTCACATGGGACCAATGTAACTCGTAGGAACCGACCACGTGGTCACGGGACCCACAGTTCAAGAGCATGACCCAATTTTTAGAATATCTACTCTCAGGCTTGAAAACATGCCGTTGGAGGGCGAAACCTTGAAACAGCCCGATGAGCAGGACCAACACCTCGCACGGGACTATTATACTCGTAGGAACCGATCGCATGTTCACAAAAATCCCGGTTCCAGAGCACGACCCAATTTTCCGAATATCTACACTTAAGCTTGAAAACAAGCCATTAGAGGGAGTAACCTCAAACAACCACCCAAAGGGCCCCATGAACGGCGCTAACACATTGCACTGGACCAATGTAACTCGTAGGAACCGACCGCGTGGTCATGGTCCCCCGAAAGAACGATCCAATTTTCAGAATATCTACACTTAGACTTGAAAACATGTCGTTTGAGGGAAAAACCTCAACCCGCCCCCAAACCACCCCATGAGCAACGCCAACAACTCCTACGGGAGCAATGTAACTAGTAGGAACCGATCGCGTGGTCAAGGGACCACCGGTTCATGAGCACGGCAACATTTTTAATATATCCACACTTAGGATTAAAAATATGTCGTTAGAGGGCGAAACCCCTAAACATCCCCCAAACGGCCCATTGAGCGTTGTCAACACCTCGTACGGGACTAATACAACTCGTAGGAATCGACCGTGTAGTCACGGGACCCCCGTATAAGTGAACGGATCAATTTTCAAAATATCTACACTTAGGCTTGAAAACATGCCGTTAGAGGGCGAAACCCTGACCCCCCCCCCCCCCCAAACGGCCCTATAAGTGGAGCCAACACCTCACAGAGGACCAATGGAACTTGTAAGAACCGATCGCGTGGTCATGGGACCCCCGCTCCGAGAGCAGAACCGAATTTTCAGAATATCTACACTTAGGCATGAAAACATTGCATTAGATGGCAACCCCCTCCACGGCCTCGTGACCGATGCCAACAGCTCGCACGGGACCAATGTAACTCGTAGGAATGTATAGTGTGGTCAAGGGGACCCCGTTCAAGAGCACAACCCAATTTTTAGAATAGCAACACTTTGGATTGAAAACACGCCGTTAGAGGGTGAAACCCCGAAACACCGTCAAACAATTCCGTGAGTGGCTCTAACGCCTCGCACGGGAGCAATATAACTCGTAGTAATCGACCACATGGTCATGGAACCCCAAGTTCGAGAGCACGACCCAATTTTTAGAATAACTACCATTAGGCTTAAAGACATACTGTTAGAGAGTGAAACCCCCAAACACCCACCAAGCATACCCGTGAACGGATGCAACTCGTAGGAATCGATCACGGGGTCACAGGACCCCCAATTTGAGAAAACGACCCAATTTTTAGAAAATCTACACTTAGGCTTGAAAACATGTCGTTAGAGGGTGAAACCCCAAAACACTCCTCAAACGGCCCCGTGAGAAGTGCCAATACCTCCAACGGGATCAATGGTACTCGTAAGAATCGACCAGGTGGTCACGGGACCCCTGGTTCGAGAGAACAACCCAATTTTTAGAAAATCTAAACTTAGGCTTGAAATCATTCCGTTAGATGGAAAAACCTTGAAATACACCCAAAGGACCCCGTGACTAGTGCCCACACCGTGCACAGGACCAATGTTACTTGTAGGAATCGATCGCTAGGTCACGGGACCCCGATTCGAGAGCGTGACTCAATTTTTAGAATATCTACACTTAGGCATGAAAACATGCCGTTAGAGGGCGAAACCTCGAAACACCCACAGACGGCCCCGTGAGCTGTGCCAACACCTCGCATGGGACTAATATAACTCATACGAACTGAATGCGTGGTCATGCCACCCCCTAGAGCATGGCCCAATTTTTAGAATATCTACACTTAGGTTTGAAAATAAGTCGTTAGAGGGAGACACCTTGAAATACCACCCAAACGGCCTTGGGAGAGGCGCCAACACCTCGCATGAGACCAATGTAACTCGTAGGAACCGATCGTGAGGTCACAGGATCCTCGATCCGAGAGAATGACACATTTTTTACAAAATATACACTTAGGCTTGGAAACATGTCGTTAGGGGGAGAAACCCTGAAACACTCCCCAAACGGCCCCGTGAGCAATGGCAACACATCCCACGGGATAAATGTAACCCGTAAGAATTGATCGCATGGTCACGGGACCCTCAATTCGAGAGAACCGTCCAATTTTTAGAAAAAGTACACTTGGGCTTTAAATCATGCCGTTAGATGGAAAAAGCCCGAAATACCCCCCAAACGACCCCGTGATCGGTGCCAAAACCATGCACAGGACAATGTCACTCGTAGGAACCGATCGCGTGTTTATGGTACGTCTGATTCGAGAGCACAACTCAATTTTATGAATATCTACAATTAGGCTTGAAAACATGCGATTAGAGGACAAAACCTCGAAACACCCCAAGACGGCCCCGTGAGCTATGCAAACTCATAGCACGGGACAAATGCAACTAGTACGAACCGACCTTGTGGTCACGAGACCCCTGAGAGCAAGGCCCAATTTTCAAAATATCTCGTTAGAGGGAGAAATCCTGAAACACCACCCAAATAGCCCTGTGAGCGATGTCAACACTCGCACGGGACAAATGTAACTCGTAGGAACTGGCCGTATGGTCATGGGACCCTCGATTCACCAGCACGACCTAATTTTTAGAATATCTATACTTTGGCTTAAAAACATGCTGTTAGAGGGTGAAACCCAGAAACACCTTCCAAACGGCCCCGTGAGAGATACCAACACCTCACACGGGACTATTGTAAGTCATTGGAACCGTCCACGTAGTCACGGGACCATCGGTTCGAGAGCATGACCTATTTTTCAAAATATCTACAGTTAGGCTTGAAAACATGCCGTTAGAGGGAGAAACGTAGAAACACCCCCCAAACAACAACGTGAGCGACACTAACTCCTCGCTCGGGACCAATGTAACTCATAAAAATTGATCGCGTGGTTACATGCCCCTCAGTTCGAGAGCACGACCTAAATTTTAAAATATCTACACTTAGGCCTGAAAATATGTCGTTAGAGGGCCAAACCTCAAAAACACCACCCAAATGGCCTTGTGATCGGCGCCAACACCTTGAACACACGAATGTAACTCATTGGAACTGACCACGTGGTCGTGTGACCCACAGTTTGAGAGCATGACCTAATTTTTAGAATATTTGCACTTAGTCTTGAAAACATGCCGTTAGAAGGCGAAACCTCAAAACACCCCCAAAACGGACCCGTGAGTAGCGCCAACACCTCACATGGGGCCAATGAAACTCATTGGAACCGACCGCATGGTCATGTGACCCCCTGTCCCAGAGCACGACCCAATTTTAAAAATATCCATACTTAGTCTTGAAAACATGTGGTTAAAAGGTAAAATCCTAAAAAAAAACCCAAACGGCCCCGTGAGTGGCGCCAACACCTCACACGGGACTAATGTAACTCGTAGGAACTGACCGCATGGTCACTGGACCCCCAGTCCGAGAGCACGAGACAATTTTTAGAATATCTAAATTTAGGCCTGAAACATGTCGTTAGATGGAGAAGCCCCAAAACACTCCCCAAACGGCTCCGTGATCGGTGCCAACACATCACATGGGACTAATGTAACTCGTACGAACTAATCGCATGCTCACAAGGGACACCGATTCGAGAGCAAGACCCTATTTTCATAATATATACACTTAGGCTTCAAAGCATGCCGTTAGAGGATGAAACCCCGAAACACCCCCCAAACGATACTGTAAGCGGCGCCAACACATCGCACGGGATCAATGTAACTCGTAGGAACCAAACGCATGGTCACGAAACCCCCAATTCGAGAGCACGACCAAATTTTTAGAATATCTACACCGAGGCTTCCGAATATGTCGTTAGATGGCAAAACACCAAAATGCCCTCCAAACGGCCCCTCGATCGGTGCATCCAACTCGCATGGGACCAATGTAACTCGTAGGAACCGACCGCGTGGTCACGGGACCCCTTATCCAAGAGCACAACCTAATTTTTAGAATATCTACACTTAGTCTTGAAAATATGTTGTTAAACGACGAAACACCCCTCATACTGCCCCATGAGTGGTGCCAAAACGTCGCACGGGATAATGTAACTCATAGGAACCACTACAAAAAAAGTAGCTTTTGAGACAGTGGCCTAATAGTCCCAAAAGATGGTTTATCCGTCTCAAATAATTTTTGGGACGGTATTTGGGACGGCAAGGAGGGGCCTTTTTGATAGGGGGTTATAAATACTTTTTATGACCCCATAGACGTCTCAAAAGAGTTTTTTGAGACGGGAATAGATCCATCTCAAAAGCTCATCATTTTATATGACCCTTTTAAGACGGCAAGAAAGTTGTCCCAAAAGAGTGCTTTTGAGATGAGAATTAATTTGTCTCAAAAGGTTACTATTTTACAAGATCTTTTTGAGATGGCAAGATAGTCGTCTTTAATACATTTTTGGGATAATTTTAACCATCCCCAAAGAGGTGAAGGGATCTTAAAATTTTTGCGCCAAAATATTAGGGACAATAAAATCTATCACTAAAGTTTAAAATAGAATTGAATTACATTGAGATAATTTATTAAAGCGTCACCGAATATTAAAAAAATATAATACATAAGATGATTTTCAACGAACACAATGAATCATTTTCATTCAACAATAGCTCTTACAAACATCTCTAAATATTCATCAAAACAAAAAATATAACACTAAGTTGAAATGTTGGACTTGACAACAAAAATACATTAATTTTTTATACTCCCAAACACGAAATGCTTTTGTCAAAGAATCGTGCAATCTTAAAGCGTACGACCTCGAAAATCACTGATCAGCATTGCATGTTCTATAAAAATTGCCACCTACAAAAAAAAATTAGTATCAATTGCATCAAAATTAATATCCCACTCATCAACAATAAATGTGCAATGAATCAATATAGTTTATATTCATCACAAACTATAAATATCTAACTACTATTTTTTTTTAAAATCGGCAGAGCCTCCTTTGTTTATTCATGAAAGCCACAGGTAGCCAACCCATTTTAAACATTAAAATTGATTCTAAGAATACTATACACTAACTAATAGAAAATTATCACATCAAACATTTGATTTGTGACACTCTCAACCACAAAGTAAACAACGAACAAGCCCTCTATAGACCCCACTGACGATGCCATCGATTACCTGCTTGACCCTAATGGCCGCACTATTTCTGACCTCCTGGAAGGCACTGACTGCCCTGCCACTTCTCCTATTTTGGACCAATGGCGTATTAAAATCCGAATAGGACCACCAGATGTCACCTTTTCCTCCTGTTCAGCTCGATGGATCCTCCTCCTTAACATAACCTTCAAGAAATATCAAGAGGAAACATATTAAAATCCGAACGTAAACGAGGAACAATTTCAAGAACACAAGAATCATAAGAAAAAACGAGACGAGCAAGACAAAAGCTTAAATTGAAATATGAATAAATTTGAGCTTTAACTGACAAAACTTATATTTGTAATTGATAAAACTAAAACGAATAAAGATATGGCTCGATTTTGGTCCTTGATTTCTGAAAATTTTCACCATAATTCTATTAGGGTTCAAATAGGATATGTATATGGTAAGATATTAGTGTTCTAACTAGTTTTGTTCTTCTTGTAATGAGGAATTAAGGCCTTAATGGAGGCTTTGGAGTTTTGATTCTCGTGTATAATTTTTCTGGTGGCTCTGGTTGAGATGTTCTATAATGGGTTTGGTCCAAGTGGACTACTCTCATGGTTGGTGGAAATACCCAATGTAACTCAAGTCAGTGAAAAGTGTGTGTTGCAGTGTCCAAATAATATGGTGCATATCAATATACCGGTTCTTTAGAGAATTATATTCGAAACCAACATGATAGGGGCAGGGATTTGACTTTAAAGGAATGAGATGCTCAAGTTCTGCTTGAACTTTTTGTGCATATGCAGGAAGAGAATCCTAAATTTTTCTACGCTGTAGATTTAAATAAAGATCATCGACTGAGAAATGTGTTCTGGGTTGATACGAAGGGCGTGGATGATTATGCTAACTTTGGTGATGTTGTTTCTTTTGAAACTACATATTTCATGAGCATGTATAAAGTGTCATTAGTTATTTTTATTGGAGTTAATCATCTAATACAACCCACGTTGCTTGGATGTGAATTGATTGTAGATGAGACGGTGTGTACTATAGTTTGGTTAATGCAAACGTGTTGTTTGTCAATGGGGGATCGAGCCCCAAAAATGATAAATGATACTTACTGACCAACACAACACTATAAAAGAAGTTATTGCGGCAGTCTTTCCAGACACACAGTCATGTATTGGAAAAGATCCCTAGGAAGCTTGATTATTTGTCCACATGGCAGTAAACTCATGTGGCAGTAAAACTTTAAATCACAACAAAATTTTAAAACCCAAAAAAATTAAAACAAAGTATAAGACGACTCTCTCTCCATCTTGCACCTTCTGCCGTCTCTTCCTCTCCAACCTTATACTTTCTGTCCACATTCATTCTAAGCATTAGGCCATATACTATTTTGACACCATTTCTATGATGCCATAATATTCTGCGATGGCAGGTTCAATGGTATCTGGCTTTTTGTTTGCGATGATAGGTCAATGATGTAGTATAAAAATAGGAGGGGTGAGGCCTCCATTAGTTGCGACACCCTAAACCTCAACCTGAAGATGGAAGTAGATTCTCAGATAACTAACAACACGCATATCATATTCAGGTGCTACAGCACTTGATATAATCCATTATTATTTTGATTAATTATTAAGCGACTGACAGGGGTAGTCTGCAAAAGCCTACCTTATGTTGTTTCTGCTACATGTTAAGGTATACAACACACCTGCTGCATATGACGTGTGTGTGGAAGTATGTTATATGTATTTCATTATGTTACACAGCTGAATGTTTTTTAAAAAGTTTACTATTTTTTTCCCTAACTTGGAGCCCAACAGAAGTTGGTGGCAACCCATGGGTGTAAACCAATAAGGAACCTAACGATTTTACTGATCATATTATTTTGTGTAATAAATTATGAGGGCCGTGTGCTCCTTCATCGATGCTCAAAACAGAAAAGTTTTCCAAATTCAATAATTCCTAAATAAAAAAGTTTTAAAAATTGATTTGAATCATTACCTCACTATTGTAGCCACTGCTGCAAACTTGGTCATTAAGAATCTAATTGTTTATTTAGAATCGAAGAGTCAAAGAGAAAAGGAAAAGAGGTTGTCTAATAATCTTAAATTCAAGCCAAAATCCCAAGAAAGAATCAAGAACCAATCAAGATCTTCAGAATCAAAGACCAAGAGAAAGTCATTTACAAGAAGAAGGAGAATCAAGAAGCATCAATAAGTTAGAATAATCAAGAAGTCCAGAAGGAAGATTTTCAGAAAAGTAGTCAAGAAGTGCAGCCTAAAAGAACTCCTCAACTTGTTAAAATACATGAAGCAGACCAATCACAGTCCCAGAATCTTATGCTAATTGAAGGTACTGAACAGGTATCTAATAAGGTTTGTGATCAATGGGAAGAAGGATAATCACAAAAAGATATTGATGAAGAATTTAACATTAAAGAGCTTCTTCATTCCAATAATAGGAATGTATAAGAGATGGAATTAAACAACAGTGCGGATGCTAATTTGGGCAAGTCACGTACAAGGAGCAGAAGAATTGACAGGGGATTATATTCAGATAATAAATAAGTAGAACAATATCAAGACTCAAATTTAGATGACCTTATTCAACTCTCAGATATGGTATCTGAGAAATTAAATGTGTATAAAAAATCAGTGGAACAGAAGAAAAAGAAAACTCCAGCTATAAAAGTTATCCCCAAACAGATAGAGAATATAAGGTTATTTCCTTTGGAACAATTCTCTGGTTCTATCATCATTAAAGACCATTGGAAGTATCCAAGTAGTGGGAGTATAAAGCTTAATGTTGTAGGAGCTAATGGTGATAACTAGATTTTGAAAGGACCAGGGGTTATTTTAAGGGATGCTCAAGGAAGGCTTATATGGGCATATTCTAACTTCATTATCAGCTCTATTCCTATTCACGCTCATCCCATTGCTATTAAAGCTGGAATTAGGCACTGTATTGAAAAAACTTCCAAAATGTTATTCTGGAAACGGATTCAAAACTTCTTTTTTATTCTTTTCTGTCAGTTTCTAGTTACAAACCATGGAGATTAAAGTCTGAATTTAATGAAATTCAATATCTTGTATGCCAAAGAAACTACCTCCTAAGCTGCTGTTCTAGAGAAGCTAATAAAGTCCTAATTCTTCTTGCTAATCATGGGAAATCTCAACAATGTCTGTCCATTTTCAATCGAATAGATGCTCTTCCTATATCTATTAAGGTTTCTTTTTTGTTAGATTCATAAAAAATTCCTATTTCTAGGAATATTTGATTCTTTTATGGTTCGTTTCTTCATTTGTATTGCCACTTAGAGAGGGCTTTTCTCTCTTATATTAAATAAATGTCTTATCTTTCTTTTTAAAAAATGTGATGTTTTATTTCAGTAAAGCGGTGTAAAAATTGTAATATTTTATGATGCTAAGAGTTATTCTTTCTTATTATTCTTTACTAAATATGCAAAAATATCAAAGACAAAAAGAATACACATCAGGTACGTATTGACTATCAAAATCGTTTAGCCCGCGCATCGTACGAGCTTACAACTAGTTTAAATATATATTGCAACGATGGACAAATGTTGCTACAAGCAGGCATTCTTTTAATGAAAGATTGGACGAGGTACAATCTAAAGCCCTTCATTAAAATGATTTGTCTGGACGAGCTATCATATTGGGTGAAGAAAGGTCATTGTCACAAGAAAGTTATAGTGTTGCACTAGGTGCCATCAAAGAAGCTTTGAAGCAGTGATCAAATGTTAGTGACTCTATTGAGAACAAGTTGAGACCAAATTTCTCGCCGCCTTCTGCTAGTGGTACATAGGAAGAAAATCAAGGTGGCACAACATTACCTAATGAGCAGGTGCCTAGTCTCAATTTAAAGAAGACTAGTCATGCGCGGGGATTCTAATTGTATGCACGTAATCAATATACATCATACCTAACCTCTTTTGTGCATAATATAGGTACTTTGGAAATTGTATATGTACCAAAAAAAATATTTATTATTTATAAGTGGAACTTTAAGACATTCACTAAATTAAATGTTCCTCATTTACCATGCAAAAAATTAAATGATGATACCAAATGTGATCTCAAACCTCAAGCTCTTAAAAGGAACCATGCGTAGTAGGTCGAGGTCCAAAAAGGATAAAGAACTCGGAGGCGCTCTGCCCTGCACCTCACCAATCCGGTAGGTTCCCAAACAATGGTCCATTGACATTGAAAGGCCCACAATGTGTTTTAACCAAAGTATAGTCGTATGAAAGGGTCATCCAACTGTGTTGATGTCTAAAAGGGACCTTAGGGACCTCTTTCCATTTGCAAGGGAGGGTGGACACGCTGTAAAAGAATAAGAGACAATCAGCAAACAAAGAAAAGTATAAACATATATCACAATTCACATATACCAATCCAATTATATACAATTTCTCTACAAGAATGTCCAACACAGGAAGAACAAAGAACATACCAAGCTTGCTAAAACTCTTTGAAACAATAATCCACATTACATATTTAACATATGAACTTTCAAAAATAGATAAATGCACCTACATGATCCTACTGACTCACTTCAACTAGTCCTACTTTTGTTAACTAACTCGATATTATATTTGTTCCAGACTAAGAGTCCTAATTTGAAAGTAAACTTTTCTGGCATTCCAAAAAGTAACGGTCTCTAAACTAGGGATAAATGGAGTCTTAATTCATGAGTACGGGTACCATAAACAAATATTGCAATTTTTTTTTTTTTTGGGGGGGGGGGGGGGGGGGGGAGGGGTAGTAGAGATACAACAATCATATCTTCCCATAATACTGGTTGTATCTTATCCACTTCAGGCTTCGCTTTCTCTATAATTTCTCATGAGAATTGAGAAAATACAATAACTTGTTCCTTAAAATTACACTTAATTTACTAGACATTCACCACATCAAAATTTTAACTAAGCTAATTATATATAACTACAAATAAACAGGATACAAATAAAAAGGAGGAAGCTCAAGAGATTTCAATTATGCAATATAGGCCAGGACATGAATCCACCCTATCCCACACACAAGTAGAATATGTTTATTAATGATAGAACAAATCAAAACTAACACAGATATGGTTTGCATAATCCAAATGAACGCAGATATGATGATGAGTTTCAATTTGATATAAACACTAAGCATACTTATTGCATAGACTCTTCATCACCCTATACAAAGAAACACCAAACAAAACCATCAGTAGTGTTAACTACAACATATTTACAAAATGCAACTAACTTCAACGAATTAGTAATCATAGTTAGCTCGGATTGTTTTTCAACTCCCCAATAACAATGTAAGCAATCCCCGGCACAAACCAAAGCTTGAACAAAGGAAGAACGCGTCAATTCAATATGCATATCAGAATATAAAATTGAATATATTTTAGGGAAGGAAAATTCAATCAACTTCATTTTGTATCGAGGATCCAATACTGCTGCTATAACCATCAATAAATAACAGTCCCCCCAGTACTTATCAAAATTTTCACTCATTTTAAAGATCGTGTTTCTCAAGTAATCTATTTCATCCATGGACTTCTCATGTATTTTTTTTTTCCACTCATTTTCCAGATCATGTGTGTAAATGCATTTGTTTTATCTATCCATGTTAATAGTAGCAAAGCTGTTATTGAATAAGAAAAAAATGATGGCCAAACAAATACTTTTACTCTATAATTAACAGATACCATTCAGTATTTAATCCCTAATATATATTCATGCATATAATTAATTAACAAAGAAACCCTAAATCTCATAGACAAAGGAATATTTACTTTGTGTGGGGTGGATAAGATGAAAAGTTACCTTGAGAAAGCAAAAACGATCGGTGAGAGAAAATGACTGGAGATTGGGGGAATGCGGAGGAGAAAAATGACGGAGGGAGAACAACTGAGGAAAAGAAGGTCGGGGGTGGAGGAGAAGAAGGGCCGGGGGGAGACCGCCGACTATGCAGGTAATAGGGTTTGGTTTTGGCTATT
Source organism: Sambucus nigra (assembly GCA_949130495.1). Lineage (NCBI taxonomy): Eukaryota > Viridiplantae > Streptophyta > Magnoliopsida > Dipsacales > Adoxaceae > Sambucus > Sambucus nigra. The sequence continues at coordinate 229,972,537 of OX422219.1, forward strand.
TGGGGATGGGGGTGGGGGGGAATGTTGAGTGACTTTTTTTTTGTTGGAGGTTGTGTTCTAGAGTGGGAGATGAAAAGTGTTAGTGGTGGGAAGTTAACTTTTTTAGCCGTCTTCTTTGGTATATCTTTTGAGACGGTAAATATTTTACGGTCTCATTTGGTTTACTTTATAAGACGAAAATAAGTAATCATGTTAAAAAGTGATCTTTTTGAGACGGCTATAATTAGCAGTCTAAAAAAATAATAGTTTTTGAGACGGCTAATTATATCTGTCTATAAAAGTATGTTTTAAAGACTATATTTGTTCTGTCTCAAAAAATAGGGTCTTAAAAATAACTTTTTTTTTGTAGTGAACTAACCGCTTGGTCCCGAGTCCCCCGATCCGAGAGCACAACCATTTTCAAAATATATACATTTAGGCTTGAAAACATTCCATTAGATGGTGAAAGCTTGAAACATGCCATAAATAGCCCCGTGATCGATGCCAACACCTCACAGGGGACCAATGTAACTGATACGAACTGACCGCATTATCACAAGGACCTCGATTCGAGTGCAGGGCCTAATTTTTAGAATATCTACACTTAGGCTTGAAAACATGTCGTTAGAAGGAAAAAACCCTGGAACACCCCCAAAAAACCCCGTGATCGATGCCAATACCTCGAATGGGACAAATGTAACTCATAGGAACCGATCGCGTGATCACAGGACCCCCGATCAAGGAGCATGGTCCAATTTTCAGAATATCTACACTTGGGCTTGAAAACATGCCCTTAGAGGGTGAAATAATGAAACACCCTCGAAATGGCATCGTGAGCCGCGCCAACACCTCGCATGGGACCAATGTAACTCGTAAGAACTGGCTGCGTGGTCCCGGGACCCTCGATCAGAGAGCACAACCTAACTTTCAGAATGTGTGCACTTAGGCATGATAACATGTCGTTAGAGGGCGTAATCCCAAATCTCCCCTAAAAGGGCCTCGTGAGTGGTGCTAAGACATCGCATGGGACCAATGTGACTCATAGGAAACGACCACGTGGCCACAGGACCCCCGATTCGAGAGCATGACCCAATTTTTAGAATATCTACACTTCTTGAAAACATGTCGTTAGAGGGCGAAACCCCAAAACACCCCCAAACGGCCCCATAAGCGCGTCAACACCTGGTACGAGACCTACGTAACTCGTAGGAACCTAGCCCATGATCACGGGGCCCCCGATTTGAGAGCATGACCAAAATTTTAAATTATCTACAGTTAGGCTTGAAAACATGCCGTTAGAGTGGGAAATCCTGAAACACCCACCCAAATGGCCCCGTGAGTGGTGCCAATAACTCGCACGAGACCGATGTAATTCGTAGGGACTGATCGCATGGTCACGGGACCCCAGGTTCGAGTGCACGAGTTGTTTAGAATATATACACATAGGCTTGAAAACATGTCGTTAGAGGGAGAAACCCCGAAACCCACCTGAAATGGCCCCCTGAGCGTCACCAACACCTCACACGACCTAATTTTTAGAATATTTAAACTTCGTCTTGAAAACATGTCGTTGGGTGGAGAAACCCCAAAACACCCGACAAACGGCACCGTGAGCGGTGCCAACAACTCACACGGAACCAATGTAACTCGTAGGAACCGATTTCATGGTCACGGGACCCCTGGTTCGAGAGTATTGCCCATTTTTTAGAATATTTACACTTAGGTTTGAAATCATGCCGTTAAAGGGTGAAACCCGAAAACACCCCCCAAATGTCCCCGTGTGTGGATCCAACACTTCGCATGGGAGAAATGTAACTCATAGGAACCGACCGCATGGTAACGGAACCCCCTATCCAAGAGCATGACCTAATTTTCTGAATATCTATACTATGGCTTGAAAATATGTCATTAGAGGACGAAATCCTAAAACACCCCCAAATGACCCCATGATTAGCGCCAATACCTCTCACGGGACCAATCTAACTCGTAGGAATTGATTGCGTGGTCAGGGGACCCCAGATTCGAGAGCGCGACCCAATTTTCAAAACATCCTCACTTAGGCTTGAAAATATGCTGTTAGAGGACGAAGCCACAAAACACCCCCCAAATGTCCCCCTGCGCGCTGCTAACACCTCACACAGGACAAACGTACCTCTAGAAACCCATCGATTTGAGAGCTCAAACCAATTTTCAGAATATCTACACTTAGGCATGAAAACATGCCGTTAGAGGGCGAAACGTCGAAACACCCCCCAAAGGGCCCCGTGAGTGGCTCCAACAACTCGCGCGAGACCAACTTGACTCATAGGAACCGACCACGTGGCCATGGGACCCCTGATTTGAGATCAGGAATGAATTTTTAGAATATCTACAGCTCACCTTGAAAACATGCCGTTAGAGGGAGAAACCCCGAAACACCTCAAACGACCTCGTGAGCAGTGCCAACACCTCGCACGAGACCTATGTAACTCGTAGGAACCCACCGTGTGGTCATGAGACCCCCGATTTGATAGCAGGATCCAATTTTCATAATATCTACACTTGGACTTGAGAACATGTCGTTAGAGTGTGAAACCCTAAAACACCCCAAATAGCCTCGTGAGCAGTGCCAACACCTTGCATGGGACCAATCAAACTCGTAGGAATCGACCGTGTGGTCACGGGACCCCAGTTTGTGAGCGCGGTACAATTTTCAAAACATCTTCACTTCGGCTTGAAAATATGCCGTTAGAGGATGAAGCCCCAAAACAGCCCCTAAATGGCCCCATGAGTGCTGCTAACACCTCGCACACGACCAATGTAACTCGTAGGAACCGATCGATCTGAGAGCTCGGCACAATTTCCAAAATATAAACACTTAGGCTTGAAATCATGTCGTTAGAGGGCAAAATGTCAAAACACCCCCAAAAGGGCCCCGTGAGTGGCGCCAACAACTCGCACGGAACCAATGTGACTCATAGGTTCCGATTGCATGGCCACAGGACCTCCGGTTCGAGAGCATGGCCCAATTTTCAGAATATCTACACTTAGGCTTGAAAACATGCTATTAGAGAGATAAACCCCCAAACACCCCCCAAACGTCCCCGTGAACGGTGCCAACACCTCGCACGGGAAACATGTAACTTATAGGTACCAACGGCCTGGTCTAAATAAGTTTTCGAGGTTTAATTTATAAATAAACTTAAACTTTTATTTCACTAGGCTCCTTAACTTGTTTAGACATGTGCCAGAAGACTTTTTCATTACAAATGAGGTCTAAAAGCTGTAAAAAAAAGTTTGGGGGAAAATTATAAAGGTCAGAAACTTCAAGGCTTTATGTGCAAACATTTAATTTTAAAATTTAAAGGTTAAATTAGGGTCTATGTCATTTTAGAGTTTTGGACCTCTAAACATGGTGTTACAATATACCATTTTGACCAGAAAATTAAAATAGAATTTTTGGAACTTTTTTTTAGAATTTTGTAACTGGTCACATGCTCACATGCGCCAGGGCAAAGGTCCCAGGTGCTTAAATTGACCTCAGTCACTCGTGCGGCCTTCACGCGTCTTCAACCTTGCGACATTTGACCTAGCATTTTAGAATTTTTGGCTTCGAATTAAACCTTCTATATGGAACCATTTCAGTTCATTCAAAATCCATTTTCTTTTATTTTTCACGAGGATTTCAAATAGATAACATTTAGGTATTGAGATAAACTATAGAGCTTACTTCCATGGACTGAGAAATGTCGAAAATTGTCGTAAGAAAAGAATGGAATTTGGGTATAATTCGAACCACGACACTAATAAGGTTTGGTTTCTGGGTTGTTTTTGAACAAATTAGTTTTGGTTTGAAGGATTAATTTATCCCGAGTAATGAGAATTTTGTTTCTGAAATTGTTGTGGCTGAAACAGAAAATCTTTTCTTTTGATGTAATAAGGATACTATACTGAAATGAACTTCATGATGAAGATACTATGAGTATAAAGAAAATGTTTCTCACTTTAAAATAGATTTTGAATCAAAAATTCCAAATCCACCATTGGAACTCAAGCTTCAATGGTGATTTTCGGATTTTTGCTCAAAACTTGAGAGTTCTATGTTACAAAAACATGTAAGAGTTGTTTTAAACTCTATTCTACTGCAGAAATACAACCAAAGTAAAAGAATTGAAAACCAAACATAGAATTACAAGGTACCCATAATGGCTGAATTTTGGAGCTTTGATTTCTATCACTATTTGTGCTAAACTCTTCTCCCTAACACGGGCTTTTTGTTGGGGGGTTATTGGTGAGTTCATTGGTCAAAATAGGAGGTGGTATATTGTGGTCCAATGAGAGAAAACTTAGGAGAACCTATGGTATAAAAGAGTGTCAAAGGTGTAAAGCATGGCATTGGTTTATTCTGATGGTTTTTTATCAATTCTTATCAGATTTGCTGATAATGAAGATGGGATAAACTTTGAATTTAGTCCTTGGAAAGTTTTTGTTAAGTTATAAGGTGTTTATGCATTATTTTCCAACTTTGAGGGGCTTTTGTGAAAATTTCAAAAGTTAGAGGATGTGGGGTTGGGCTGGTTTGTAATTTCATAAAGTAAGGAAGGTATTTGTAAAGAAATGTGGGGTCAAATTGGATATTTCAATAGATAAAAAGTCATTTTAAATCTTTAGGGGTTGTTTTGTAAGTATGGAAACTTTAAGGATAACTTTGCAACTTCTCATTTCCTAGTATTTATGTTAATGATAGTTAATAATTAGTTCTCATGCCATATCATTACTCTTCTTTCATTCACGTGGTTTAACGAACTGAATTAAAACACGCTGTATTACTCGGGTCTTACAATTCTCCGTACCAAAAAAATTTCATCCCCGAAATTACCTATAAAATAATTCGGGGTATTGTTAGCGTATGGTGTCTATAAGTTCCCACGTCTCTATGTTAATGATACTTGACCGTGGTGTTGCAAAAGAACCTTTACTAACAAAATGGTCTTTGTGCTAAGTACTTGGTCCTGAGTATCTAAGATTTGAATGGGTCGCTCTTCAAAGTCATGGTTAGTCTGGATTGATAGTCCATCCCATGAAATAAAATGATTTGGATCTGCAATATACTTCCTTAACCGAGATACTTGGAATACATCGTGTAGTTGAGTGTGGTAGGGTGTAATATTAGTTGATATGTGATTGGTCCGATATGGTTGGAAATAACAAAAATTTCAATTTACTGTGGTGCCAGTTTCCCCTTTCGTTTAAATCTAATAATTCCCTTTCGAGGTGATAGCTTCAAAAAAACTTGATCTCCTTTTTGAAATTCAAGGGGGGTCGCCTGCAATTATCAGCATAACTTTTTTGTCACCTTTGTGCTTCTTTCAATCTTTCTATGATTAAGCGTACTTTCTTAGTAGTCTTGGCTATAATCTCTGGCACAAAAATATTATTTTCCCTGGACTCATTCCAGCAATGGGGAGAACGACAAGGTCTTCCATAAAGTGCTTCATATGGAGCGGTCTGAATGCTAACTTGATAACTGTTATTATAGGAAAATTCTACTAGCGCCAAATGATCACTCTAGTTCCTTGCTAAATATAAAGTACATGCTCTTAACATATCTTCTATAGTTTGTATCAATCGTTCTTATTGTCCATCAGTCTGAGGATGATATGCGGTACTTAGAAAGAGTTTGGTTCCCACAACTATTTGTAAATCTTTCCAAAAATGTCTCGCAAATCTAGGATCGCGATCAGATACAATAGACAAAGGAATTCCATGTAATCTAACAATGTTTTGAAGATATAAGTTGTTGAGTCGTTATAAGGAATCATTAGTACGTACTTTAACAAAATGACCTAACTTGGTTAATCGATCTATAATTACCCAAATTGAATTATAGCCATGAGTTGTACGGGTAATCCACTAACAAAGTCCATAGTAATATGATCCCATTTCCAGGTTGGTATAGGAAGAGGTTACAAGAGTCCTTCGGGTTGTTGGTGTTCAATCTTGACTTGTTGGCACGTTGGATGTTTAGCAATAAAAGTTCAAATTTTTTGTTTCATTCCTACCCACTAAACGCGCTTTTTGAGTGTTTGGTATATTTTGGTGTTACCTGGATGAATTATAAATTTAGAATGATGACCTTCTCACAAAAGTTCCTACTTTAGTTTGGGGTCTGCTGGTACGTATATACGATTTTGAAATTATGTTCCTTTAGAAGGATGCTATGTCCATTCTGGCCTAGCTGTCCCACGTTCAATATTCTGTCGTTGGCTAGTAAGAAATTTATCAGTAACTTGTTGCCCAATGATCCTGGCTTGAAGATATGGGTAAGCTATGATGTTTTTAAAAGTAACGAAATATTTGTATTAAAAAGTCATAGTCAGTCAATATGAGCATGAGCTGATATGCAAGTAGTCCTATTGATTTTTCCCTAGTTATACGACTTAAAGCATCAGTTACATTGTTTCCTTTCCCTGGATGATAGTGTAGTTGGAAATCATAATATTCTAAGTACTCCATCCATCTACGTTTACGTAGGAGTAAAGATGTATTTAATCTTTTATGGTCGAAAAATAGTTGAAATTCCACTCCATACAAGTAGCATCGCCAAATCTTTAAAGCAAAGACAATAGCAGCTAGCTCAAGATCATGTGTTGGATAATTTCGTTCGTGAATCATCAATTGTCGCGATCCATACTTTATGACCTTTCAATCTTGTATAATTATACATCCTAATCCTTGTAAAGAGGCATCCGTGTACACGTCATAACCTACATTACTGGAAGGTATGGTAAGTATAGGTGTAGTAGTTAAACATTTTTTTCAATGTATGGAATGCTTAGGTACATTATGGAGTCCATTCGAAGCGTGTGTCCTTTCGAGTTAATTTCATAAGAGGTAGAGCGATAGTAGAAAACCCTTCTATAAATCTTCGGTAATATCAAGCTAATCCCAAAAAACTATTAACTTTAGTTATTGTTGTAGGTTGTGACCATTCTACGACTGCGAGAGTTTTCACGAGGTCTACTTGAATTCCTAATTAGGTAATTGCATGTCCCAAAAACTTAAAATCTTTCATAACAAAATGACATTTGCTTTTCTTAGCATACAAGTGATGACATAGTAACGTATCTACAATGATTCGTAAATGATGTTCACGTTCTTCTATATTTTGTGAGTATATTAGGATATCATTGATGAATACTATCACAATTTGATCCAAGAATAGTCGAAACACTCGATGCATTAAGTCCATAAAAATAGCTGGAGGATTAGTAAGTCCAAATGACATTACTAATTATTCAAAATGTCCATATCGAGTTCTAAAAGCTGTCTTTGGAATATCTTCCTCTCTGATCTTTAACTGGTGGTATCCTGAACATAATCGATTTTTGAAAATACTTTATCTCCTCGTAATTGGTCAAATAAATCGCTGATTCTAGGTAATGGAAATTTCTTTTTAATTGTGACTTGATTCAACCTACGATAATCTATACATAATCGAAATGACCCTTCTTTCTTATTTACAAACAAAACTGGAGCACCCCATGGAGATCAACTGGGTCTAATAAATCCTTTGGACAATATAGCATCCAACTGAATTCGAAGTTCTCGTAATTCCAAAGATGCCAGACGATAAGGTGGTATCGAAATAGGGGTAGTCTTGGGGAATAATTAATTACAAATTCAATTTCTCAAAATGAGGGAATTCCAGGTAGATCTTCAGGAAATACATCATGGTAATTATCGAAATTTTTTAACGCATAAGAAGATACGTCAAAAGAAGTCCTAAAATATTGACCTTGAAATTGATTGTCTTCAGTAACAGTATTTCGAAATATAACTTTCCATGACGCACAATCAATAAAGGCATTGTTGGTAGTTGAAGAGTCTATTCCGATAATTAGGTCTAACCCCACTACATATAAAACTACTAGGTCAATGATGATGTTTCCAACATCAAGTGTGATTTCAAAATTTTTACAAATATGCCATGTTCTAACAATATTACTGTTAGGCAGACCTATGGAAATTGGGTGATCTAAAGTAACAGGAGATTTACCTACTAAAGTCATAAATCTTGTACTAACAAAAGAATGAGATAACCGTGAATCAATTAATACATTTGCCTTAAGGTACCAAGGAGAATAGTACCTTCGATCTCGTCGTGGCTGTCCATTTGAGTCAACAGTGCAAAAGATAGGCCCTGAGTAGGTGGGTTGGACGTAGATCCTTGTTTAAAATTCCCCGAAGGAGTTCTTGGATAAACCGTAGTGGATACCATTTAAGGTTTGCCTATGTTTCATTATGGGTCCTAATTTTTTTTGGTATTGGTAGGGGGTCGAGGATCGCGTTTATGAATTTTTGGAAATTGAGGCCTAATATGACTAGGAGCATCACATTCGTGGCATAAAATAGTAGAACGGTGTTGAATTTGATTACAATATCGTCCCTCATTCTTAAAATTAGGGCGATTCTGGACATAAAGATTTGGTGTATGCCGATTTGAATTATTTCAAAAAGAGGTGCTACCGCGAGTCATCCCAATAGGAGTTGGATTCTTTTCAATAAGGCTGGATATATCAATCATCTTCCCAAAATCACAAATCTGTAAGGGGATGAGAAAAGACTTGATACTGGCTTTAAGCACTCGTTCAAAATACTTGCATTTCTTAACATCATTGTCAACACATTACTGAGCGTGACGAGAAAGTTCTATAAATCGAGCCTCATATTGTGCTATGGTCATGCTATTATGTTGAAGCCCTAAAAACTCCACTACCAATTGGTCACGTAATGCTTCTAAAAAAAATACTTTTTGAAGAATTTTCCTCAAATTGTAACCATGTACAGTTTTCCACATTATGGGTACGCTTTACCGCTTGCCACGAATGATATGCCTCGACTTCAAATAAATAAGTTGCCAAATCTTCTCGAAGTTTAGGTATAATACCTACTCCCATCAAAACCTTCAAAATTTACCGAAACTAGAGTTTTGCTTTTATAGCCCCGGGTTTCCCGTAAAAAACCTAGGGGTCATTGTCATAAAAATTCCTTCATTGCATTCATTAGTCGAACTTCTATTGATATCTTGTCTCCGGATGTAGGAATTTTTTGGGTTTATATGAGTCGTATGAGTTCTTGTAGACATCTAGCTATGCTATCCATAGTCGTGGATGGAATAGTTGATGTTGTTTTGGATCGGGGTGTAGTGTTAATGTTGCGTGTATTCACCATCCTCTATAAATAGACAAATATTAAAGCATAACGCAATAAGGAAAAAAAATAGAATATATTAGCACATAAGGTCTTTCAACTTTATTTTCTTAGGATAATTGGAACAACATACTTAACCAAGTCTCATAAGGAAAGCAGTTCCTAGTTGATATATTGTATTAACGTAACACTCTACTTAAAACCTCTAGCGCACACAAATTTATTTATTTTACAATAGTGATAAGTCTTTCATGTAGAAACGCGACATCCTTCCTCTTCTTCTCCTTCTTTGTTGGAATCTCCTGAACTTGAACTTTATGATGTAGTAACGTTCAGAACTGGTAAATCTGGACCATAGTCTTCGGGTGATACTAGTGGAGTATTGTGAAGTTCATCCATTGTATCGACATCCCATACAAAACGAATCATAGTCTGAAGAAGTTCATCGTCCTATGCAAATATTCGAGCTTGCTTTGTGGCTTGTTCATCACCGAGTAAGCGACATGTCAGTCAATGATGTTTAATATTTGGGGTAGCAATAACCCATTCCCGATCAATGTCTTGAATAACCTTACATAACTTATTAAATCCCTCTTCCCTAACAGTGTTACTGAATTGGTCCTGATTAATACCCTCAGTGTTTAGATAGATGTTATCCCGCACATTCATTGTTGTAAGACATGCAATCAGTATAGAATGTAATATTAAGAAGTTACGAAAATGGTAAAATAGTTATATATATACGTCCCGCATAAGAGTAAGAGCCAGGTTTAAATATAACTTCTCTAATACCATGTTGTCACGTCCTGAATAGTCAAGAGTGAGCTGGGGGTGGGGTTTAGAATTTTAACTAGAAAATTAATATATGTTGCGAAAATAAAAACATATTTCAAAATAGTGGCATGCCTTAATATCATTTGGTATGGAATTACAAAGTTTCTTACATCATAAAATAAAAACATAATTTTATTACATATTCTCCTAAGAGAGCAAAAGTAAAATTGGGAAAGAAAAGTGCGAGATAAGTTTAGGACTACACATAATACGACCATTTATATGTAGTAACACAAGATATTAAAACAGGAGATTCATTTCTTCGGTTGTTTTTCTTGGTGTATATAATTCTTAAGGTAATGCGAGAAGAAGCATTATTATTGTGCGATGTAGTATAATCTACTCTGTTCCCCAGATTCATCTGGAATTTGAAAAACATTAGCAAATTTGCCAAGTAGATAATTCTTATTCTATACAGTTCAAATATGTTTTAAAAGAGTTAGTATAAGAGTTTCAATAAGAAGAAGATTCAAATAATATGATATGAAAACATGTTTCCTGGAAATTTGTAACAATATAAGGATAGAGTGGGTAATAGCTGGGGATGGTTTCCAAATAAATAACCCACAATTATCCGCCTAGAGGATTAAGGGCTATAGAAAATGCATACAACTAAATCAATCCAATTAAATTGGAGATAATAAATCCATATAACTGAAGATAAAAGTGAGCGTGCTAAGTCATTAAATGACATTCCATATTGTAGCAATAATGCAGGCACTCAGTCATCTGAGTCCTTCAGGCCAAACAATACAGTCATGGGTATAACGAAAGATTATTCCTTGATTGTATGGCATGTTATAAATAAGTAAACGGGTCAAAAGTGTCATATGAAATAAATGATGACATAGTCATTTCAATATATGAATCAATTGTACGTAAACAGTTTGAACTACTCAAATGAGTTCCACAATGGGAATAAGATATATTGGGTCTTTCACCAAGCGATATCAATGATAGGCATAATTTCAATAGCATTGAGAGAAATAATATTGAATAAGAAATCACCTACTTAGTATTTTGAAATAGGCCGTAGAGTTCTTATTAGTCAGTAAGGTATTTAGTGCAAGTCTGTTTAGAATGAAAATATATATATATGTTGTAAGCATGAAGTGTATGACTTGTGTCGAAATGCGAAATAACTTATATTTGCGATAAAATAAGTTTTCGGGGTTTAATTTCTAAATAAACTTAAACTTTTATTTCACTAGGTTCCTTAACTTGTTTATACATGTGCCAGAATACTTTTTCATTGCAAATGAGGTCTAAAAGTTGTCAAAAAAAGTTTGGGGTAAAATTATAGAGGTCAGAAACTTGAGAGGTTTATGTGCAAACATTTAATTTTAAAATTTAGAGGTTCAACTAGGGTCTATGTCGTTTTTGAGTTTTGGACCTCGAAACACGGTGTTACAATATATCGTTTTGACCAGAAAAATAAAATAGAATTTTTGGATTTTTTTTAGAAATTTTTAACTGGTCACGCACTCACACTCGCCAGGTCAAAGGTCCTATGAGTAGAAATTGACTTCAGTCGCGCGCGTGGCCTTCACACGTCTTCAACCTTGCGATGTTTGACCTAGGGTTTCTGAAATGTTGACTTCATATTAAACCTTCTATTTCATTCAAAATCCATTTTCTTTTATTTTTTATGGGGATTTCAAATATATAACTTTTAGGTATTAAGAGAAACTCTAGAGCTTACTTCCATGAACGGAGAAATATAAAAAAATTCAATAAGAAAAGAACAGAATTTGGGTGTAATTCGAACCACGACAAAAAGAAAGTTTGGTTTCTGGGTTGTTTTTGAGCAAATTAGTTTTGGTTGGAAGGATTAAGTCATCCTGAGTAAAGAGAATTTTGTTTATGAAAATTTTGTGGCCGAAACTGAAAATCTTTTATTTTGAACTGATAAGGATAGTATACTGAAATTAACTTCATGGTGAAGATGCTATGAGTATAAAGAAAATATTTCTCACTTTAAAACATGTTTAGAATAAAAATTCAAAATCCACCATTGGAGCTCAAGCTTCAGTCGTGATTTTTGGATTTTTGCTCAAAACTTGAGAGTTCTATGTTACTGAAAATATGTAAGAGTTGTTTTGAACTCTATTCTACTGCAGAATTACAACAAAAGTAAAAGAATTAAAAACCAAATATAAAATTACAAGATACCCAAAGTTGCTGATTTTTTTAGCTTTGACTTCTATCACTATTTGTACTAAACTCTTCTCCCTAACGTATGATTTTTATTGGGGGGTTAGTGGTGAGTTCATTCGTCTAAATATGAGGTGGTATATTGCGGTTTAATGAGAGAAAACATAGGAGAACCTATGGTATGAAAGAGTCTCAAAGGTGTAAAGCATGACATTGGTTTATTCTGACGGTTGTTTATCAATTCTTATAAGATTTGCTAATAAGGAAGATAGGATAAACTTTGAATTTAGTCCTTGGAAAGTTTTTGTTAAGTTTTAGAGTGTTTATGAATTTTTTTCAACTTTGAGGGGCTTTTGTGAAAATTTCAAAAGTTAGAGGATGTGGGGTTGGACTGGTTTGTAATTTTAGAAAGTAAGGAAGGTATTAGTAAAGAAATGTGGGGGGAAATTGGATATTTGAATAGATAAAAAGTCATTTTAAATCTTTAGGGGTGGTTTTGTTATTATGGAAACTTTAAGGATAACTTTGGAACTTCTCATTTCCTAGTATTTATGTTAATGATATTTAATAGTTAGTTCTCATGTCGTATCATAACTCGTCTTTCATTCACGTGGTTTAACAAACTGAATTAAAACACGTTGTATTACTTAGTTCTTACATGTCGTTAGAGGGAGAAACCTTGAAACACCCCCCAAGGGGCCCCATGAGTGGCGCCAACCCCTCAAACGCGACCAGTGTAACTCGTTCGAACTGGCCTTGTGGTCATGGGACCCCCCGTCTAAGAGTATGACCCAATTTTTAGAATATGTACACTTAGGCTTGAAAACATGTCGTTAGAGGATGAAACCTCGAAACACCCCCTGAATGGCCTCATGTGCGGTACCAACACCTAGTGCGGTACCAATGTAACTTTTAAGAACCGACTGCATGATTAGGGGACTCACAGTTCGAGAGCATGACCCAATATTCAAAATATCTAAACTTAGGCTTAAAAACATGTCGTGACCAGTGCCAACACCTCGCATGGGACCAATGTATCTCATACGAACTCACCGCTTTGTCACGGGGACCCCGGTTCGAGAACATGACTCAATTTTCAGAATATATGCACTTAGTCTTGAAAAATGCCGTAGAGGGCGAAAGCCCAAAATACCCCTAAACAATCCCGTCAGTGGCGCTAACAACTCGCACGGGATCAATGAAACTTGTAAGAACTGACCGCATGGTCACTAGACACCCAATCCGAGATCATGGCACAATTTTCAGAATATCTACACTTAGGCTTGAAAACATGCCACTAGATGAAAAAATCCCCAAACATCCAACAAACGGACCCGTAATCCGTGCCAACACCTCACACGCGACCAATGTAACTCGTAGGAACTGTCACTTGGTCACGGGACCCCCGGTCCAAGTGCACAACCCAATTTTTAGAATATGTACGCCCCCAAACGGCTCCATAAGTGGCGCCAACTCCTCGTACGAGACCAATGTAACTTGCAGGAACTTAGTGCGGGGTCCGGGGACCCCCGGTCCAAGAGCACAACCTAATTTCTAGAATATCAATTTTCATAATATCTACCCTTAGACTCGAAAACATGTCGTTAGAGGGCGTAACCCCGAAACACCCCCCAAAGGGATCCATGAGTGGCGCTAACACCTCACACCAGATAATGTGACTCATAAATACCGACCACATGGCTAGGGGACCCCCAGTTTGAGAGCACGACCCAATTTCCAGAATATCGACACTTAAAGTTGAAGACATGTCGTTAGAGGGAGAAAACCTGAAACATCGCCCAAACGGCCCCTTGAGCAGCTATAACACCTCGTACAGAACCTATGTAACTCGTAGGAACCCACCGCGTGGTCATGGGAGCCCAGGTTTGAGAGCATGACCCAATTTTAGAATATCTACACTAAGGCATGAAAACATGCCGTTATAGGGAGAAACCATGACCCCCCCACTCACCCAAACAGCCCCGTGCGCGGCGTCAACATCTCGCACGGGACCAATGTGACTCGTAGGAACCGACCGCATGGCCACAGGACACCCGGGTTGAAACTATTACCCAATTGTTTGAATATCTACACCTTGGCTTGAAAACATGTCGTTTGAGGGAGAAACACAAAAACCCACCCCAAACAGCCCTGTGAGCAGCGCCAACACTTCGCACGGGACAAATGTAACTCATAGGAACCGATCTCATGGTCACCGAATCCATGATCCAAGAGCACGACCCAATTTTCAGAATATCTACACTTTGGTTTGAAAACATGTCGTTAGATGGAAAAATCCGGAAACACCCCCCGGTCCAAGAGCATAACCCAACTTTCAGAATATCTACACATAGTCTTGAAATTATGCCATTAGAGGGAAAAAGACAAAAGACCCCCGAAACGGACTCATAAACGACACCAACACCTCGCACGAGACCAATGTAACTCGTAGGAATTGACCACGTGGTCTCGGAACCCCCGGTCTGAGAGCACGACCCAATTTTAAGAAAATATACACTTAGGCTTGGAAACATGTCGTTAGAGGGTGAAACCCCGAAACATACCAACAAACGGCCCCGTAAGCTGTGCCAAAATCTCCCATGGGACAAATGTAACTCGTAGTAACCAACCATATTATCACGGGATACCCAGTCCGAGAGCACGACCTAATTTCTAAAATATCTACACTTAGGATTCAAAACATGCCGTTAGATGGGGAAACACCAAAACACCCCACAAACAACCCCGTGAGTGGTGCCAACATCTCGCACGGGACCAATGTAACTCCTAGGAACCGATTGCATGGTCATGGGAGCCCCGGTTCGAGAGCGTTGCCCAATTTTTAGAATATCTACACTTAGGTATGAAATTATGTCATTAGAGGGCAAAACCATAAAACAGCCCCCAAAGGATCCCATGAGCTGCGCCAACACCTCGTACAAGACCAATCTAACTCTTAGGAATCGACCACATGTTCCCGGGACCCTCGGTTCGAGAGAAGGACCCAATTTAAAAACATTTTCACTTACTCTTAAAAGAATGCAATTAGAGGGCGAAACCCTAAATCAGACCCAAAACGGTCCGTGAGCGGTGCCAACATCTCGAACGGGACCAGTGTAACTCGTCGAAATCGACGACGTGGTCACGAGACCCCAGAGCTGAGAGCTCTGTCCAATTTTTAGAATATCTACACTTAGGCTTGAAAACATGTCGTTAGAGGGAGAAATCGCAAAACACCCCATGAGTGGCGCCAACCCCTCGCACGAGCCAATGTGACTCATAGTAATTGACCGCATGGTCATGGGATCCCCGGTCTGAGAGCATTACAAAATTCTCAGAATATTAGGCTTGAAGACATGCCATTATAGAGATAAAGCTCAAAACACCAAATAAAATTCCCCGTGAGCAGCGCCAACACCTCTTACGGAACCAGTGTAACTCGTAGGAACCGTCCTTGTGGTCATGGGACCCCCTGCCTGATAGCACGATCTATTTTTTAGAATATCTACACTTAGGATTAAAAACATTCCATTAGATGGCAAAACCCTGAAACATCCCTCAAACGGTCCCGTGACCGGTGCCAAGACCTTGCAGGGGACCAATGTAGCTCATACGAACTGACCGCATTGTCACGGGGACCCTGGTTCGAGAACACGAACCAATTTTCAAAATATCTACACTAAGGCTTAAAAAATTCGCTAGACGGAGAAACCCCGAAACACCCCCGAAACAATCCCGTGAGCGGCGCCAACACCTCGCACAGGACCAATGTAACTCATAGGAACCGACCACATGGTCACGGGATCCCTGATCCGAGAGCACGACCCAATTTTCAGAATATTTACCCTTAGGACTGAAAACATGATGTTAGATGGAAAAATCCTGAAACATCACCCAAATGGCCCCGTGACAGGTACGAATACCTTGCACGGGACCAAAGTAGCTCGTAAGAACCGATAGCATGGTCACGGGACTCCCAGTCTAGGAGCATGACCCAATTTTTAGAATATCTACACTTAGGCTTCAAATCATGCCGTTAGAGGGTGAAACCACAAAACACCCCCGTTAGAGGTGCCAAATCCTTGCGCGGGACCAATGTAACTCGTAGGAACCGACCGCGTGGTCTCGGGACCCCCTGTTCGATAGCACATCCCAATTTTCAGAATATCTACACTAAGGCTTAAAAACATGCCTCTAAAGGGCGTAACCCCGAAGAACGCCACAAAGGGGCCCATGAGTAGTTCCAACACCTCGCACTGGACCAATGTGACTCATAGGAACCGTCCACATGGCTAGGGGACCGCCGGTTCGAGAGCAAGACCCAATTTTTAGAATATCAACACTTAAACTTGAAAACACTATGTTAGAGGGTGAAACCTCGAAACACCCCCCAAACGGCCCTTTGAGAGGCATTAGCACCTCGCACGAGACTTGTGTAACTCGTAGGAACCCATCGCGTGGTCACGGTTCCCTCGGTTTGAGAGCACGACCTTTTTAGAATATCTAAACTTAGAGTTGAAAACATGCCGTTAGAGGGGGAAACCCTGAAACAACCCCCCCCCCCCCCCAAATAGCCCCATGAGCGATGCCAACACCTCGCATGGGACCAATGTAACTCATAGGAACCGACTGCATGGTAAAGGGACCCCCAGTTTGAAATCACGACCCAATTTTTAGAATATCTACACCTAGGCTTGAAAATATGCCGTTTATGGGAGAAATATGGAAACCCACCCCAAACGGACCTATGAGCGGCGTCCACACCTCGTACGGGAGAAATGTAACTCGTAGGAACCGATCGCATGGTGACGAAATCCCTGGTTTGAGAGCACTACCTAATTTTATGAATATCTAAACTTAGGCTTGAAAACATGTCGTTAGATGGTAAAACCCCGAAACACCCCCCCAAACAACCCCGTGACCCTTGCCAACACCTCGCATGAGACCAATGTTACCCGTTGGAATGGACATCGTGGTCATGGGACCCCCAGTCCAAGAGCACATCACCCCCAAACGGCACTGTGAGCATGCCACCACCTCACACGGGACTTATGTAACTCATAGGAACTGACCACGTGGCCAGGGTACCCTCGGTTCGATGGCATGACCCAATTTTTATAATATCGACACTTAAACTTAAAAACATGCCGTTAGAGGGTGAAACCACAAAACGCCTCCCAAACGGCCCATGAGCAGCGTCAACACCTCGCACGGGACCTATGTAACTCACAGGAACCCACCAAGTGGTCACGGGACCCCCTATTTGAGAGGACGCCCCAGTTTTTAGAATATCTACACTTAGGCAAGAAAACATGCCATTAGAGTGCGAAACCTTGAAACACCCCCCCAAACGGCCCTGTGAGCGGCGCGAACACCTCGCACGAGACCCTTGTAACTCATAGGGACCGACCGCATGGTCACAGGTCCCCTGGTTCGAGAGCACGACTCAATTTTTTTAGAATATCTACAACTAGGCTTGAAATGATTCCATTAGAGGGAGAAAACCACCAAAGTCACCCCAAACGACTCCTTGAGCGGCGGCAACGCCTCGCACAGGACCAATGCAACTTGTAGGAACCAACCTTGTGGTCACGGGAACCCCAGTCCGAGGACACAATCCAATTTTTAGAATATCTACACTTAGGCTTGAAAACATGTCGTTAGATGATGAAACCCGAAAACGTCCAGGCAAATGGCCCCGTGAGAGGCGCCGACACCTCGCACAGGACAATGTAACTCGAAGAAACCGATCAGGTGGTCACAGGACCCCTGGTTCGAGAGCATAAACCAATTTTTAGAATATCTACACTTAGGCTTGAAAATATTCCATTAGAGGGAAACTTCGAAACACCCCCAAACATCCCCGTGAGCGGAGCCAACATCATGCGCGGGACCAATGTAACTCGTAGTAACCGACCACATGGTCACGGAACCCCCGATCCAAAAGTAGGGCCAAAATTTCAAAATATCTACACTTAGGCTTGAAAACATGCTGTTAGATGGAAAAACCCTGAAACACTCCCCAAACAACCCCATGACCATGCAAAAACCTTGCACGGGACCAATGTAACTCGTAGGAAACAATCACATGGTCTCAGGACCCTCGGTCCGAGAGAATGACCCAATTTTTATAATATTTACAGTTAGGCCTGAAAACATGTCATTAGAGGGTGAAACCTCGAAACACCCCCCAAAGGGCCCACGAGTGGCGCCAACACCTCGCATAATACCAATGTGACTCATAGGAACCGACCACGTGGCATGGGACAACCGATTTGAGAGCACGTCCCAATTTTTAGAGTATCTGCACTTGGTCTTGAAAACATGTCGTTAGATGGAGAAATCCTGAAACACCCTCCCCCAACGGCTCCATGAGCGGTGCAAACACCATGCACATGGCCAACGTAACTCATAAGAATCGCCCCCATGGTCAAGGGACCCTCAGTTTGACAGCACGTCCCAATTTTTAGAATATTTACACTTGGGCTTGAAAACATGCTATCAAAGGGCGAAACCCTGAAACACCACCCAAACGGCATCCTGAGCGGTGCCAAAACCTTTCACATGACCAATGTAACTCATAATAATCGAACACATGGTCAAGGGACCCATGGACTCAGAGCACGACCCAATTTTTTGAATATGTAGACCTAGGTTTGAAAACATGTCGTTAGAGGGAGAAACGTTAAAACATCCACCCCAAACGGCCCCGTGAGTAGGGCCAACACCTCGCACTGGACTAGTGCAACTCGTCGGAACCGACCTTGTGGTCACGGGACCCCCAGTCTAAGAGCACAACCTAATTTTTAGAATATCTACACTTAGGCTTGAAAATATGGCGTTAGATAGTGAAACCCCAAAACACCCCGCAAACGGCCCCGTGAGCGGTGCCAACACCTCGCACAGGACCAATGTATAACTTGTAGGAAATGAAGGCGTGGCCACGGGATCCACAGCTTAAGAGAACGATCCAATTTTTTTATTATCAACACTTAGGCTTGAAAAAATGTTGTTAGAGGGTGAAACCTCAAAACACCCCCCAAACAGCCCCTCGAACGATGCTAACACCCTGCACGGGACTAATGTAACTCGTAGGAGCTAACCGCGTGGTCATGGGACCCATGATTCGAGAGCACGACTCAATTTTTAGAATATTTACACTTAGTCTTGAAAACATGCTGTTAGAAGGAAAAATCCTTAACCTCCCACATAACGGCCCCGTGAGCAGCGCTAACACCTTACCTGGGACCAATTTAACTCATAAGAACCGACCGTTTGGACACGGGACCCACAGTTTGAGAGCAGGACCCAATTTTCTAAATATCTACACTAAGGCTTGAAGACATGTCGTTAGAGGGGGAAATCTTGAAACATCCCCCAAATGGTCCCGTGAGCGATGCCAACTCGTTGAACGAGACCAATGTAACTCCTAGGAATCGATCACATGGTCACGAGACCCCCTATTTGAGAGCATGGCCCAATTTTCAGAATATCTACACCTAAGCTTGAAAACATGTCATTAGAGGGGGAAACGTCAAAACACCCACCCCAAATGACCTCATTAGCGATGCCAACACCATGCACGGGACCAATGTAATTCCTAGGAACCGACCGCATGGTCACAGAACCCCAGATCTGAGAGCACGACAAAATTTTCAGAATATCTACAACTAGGCTTGAAAACATGCCACTAGAGGGAGAAACTCCAAAACACCCTCCAAACATCCCCGTGAACAATACCAACACCTCCCACCGGACCAATGTAACTCGTCGGAACTGATCCCGTGGTCACAGGACCAACGGTTTGAGAGCACTTTCCAATTTTCAGAATGTTTACACTAAGGCTTAAAAACATGTCGTTAGAGGGACAAATCCCAAAACACCCCCCAAATGGCCTTGTGAGCGATGCCAACACCTCACACGAGACCAATGTAACTCATAGGAACTGATTGTGTGTCACGAGACCCCCAGATTGAGAGCACGACCCAATTTTAAGAATATTTACACTTAGTATTGAAAACATGCCATTAGAGGGGAAACATGCAGCACCCCCCGACCCGTGAGTAGCACAAACACCTCACACGGGACCAATCTAACTCATCGGAATCGATCGCATGGTGATGGGACCCCCAGTTTGAGAGTACGAGCCAATTTTCAAAACATCTTCACTTAGGCTTGAAAACACGCCATTAGAGGGTGAAACAACGAAACACCCCCCAAAGGGCCCCGTGAGCAGTGCCAACCCCTCGCATGGGACTAATGTGACTCATTGGAATCGACAACTTAGTCATGAGACCCCTGTTCTGAAAGGATAGCACATTTTAAAAAAAATCTACACTTAGGCTTAAAAACATGCCCTTAGAGGGAGAAAGCCCAAAACACCCCCCAAACGTCCCCCGAAGCGATGCCAACACGTCGCACAGGACCAATCTAACTCGTAGGAATCGACCGTATGGTCACTGGACCCCCGATTTGGGAGCAAAACCCAATTACTAAAACACCTTCACTTAGGCTTGCAAGCACGCCGTTTGAGGACGAAACCCCAAAACACTGCCCAAATGACCCCGTGAGTGGTTCCAACACCTCGAAAGGGACCAATGTAAATCGTAAGAATCGATCATGTGGTCACGAGACCCTCGATCCGAGAGCATAGCCTAATTTTTAAAATATCTACACTTAGGCTTGAAAACATGCCGTTAGAGGGCGAAAGCCCGAAACACCACCCAAACTCCTCGTGAGCGGTGCTAATCCCTCGCACGGGACCCGTGTAACTCGTAGGAACTGACCTTGTGGTCATGGGAACCCCAGTACGAGAAAATGACCCAATTATTAGAATATCTACACTTAGGCTTGAAAACATGTTGTTAGAGGGCGAAACTTTAAAACACCTCCCGAATGACCACGTGAGCGGTGCCAACACCTCGAACGGGCCTAATATAACTCGTAAGAACCGAACACGTGCCCATGGGACCCCTAGTTCGAGAGCACAACCCAATTTTTTGAAAATCTACACCTAGGTTTCAAAACATGCCCTTAGAGGGCGAAAAGTCGACACACCGACCCCAAACGGCCCCGTGAGCGGGGCCAACACCTCGCACGGGACTAGTGTAACTCGTAGGAATCGACCTTATGGTCATGGGCCCCCAGTCTAAGAGCACGACCCAATTTTCATAATATCTACACTTAGTCTTGAAAACATTCCGCTAGATAGTGAAACCCTGAAACACCCCACAAACAACCACGTGAGCGATGCCAACACGTCGCACATGACCGATGTATAGCTTGTAGGAAACTACCTCGTGGCCACGGGACCCCCAGCTCAAGATAACGGTCCATTTTTTAGATTATCAATGCTTAAGCTTGAAAACATGTCGTTAGAGGGATAAACCCCAAAACACCACCCAAACAGCCCCATGAGCAATGCTAACACCTTGCACGAGACTAATGTAACTCGTAGGAACTGACCGCGTGGTCACGGGACCCACGATTCGAGAGCATGACTCAATTTTTAGAATATTTACACTTAGTCTTGAAAACTTGACATTAGAAGGAAAAACCTTTAACCTCCCACATACCGGCCCCGTGAGTAGTGCTAACACCTTTCATGGGACCAATTTAACTCGTAAGAACCAACCGCGTGGACACGGGACCCACGGTTCGAGAGCAGGATCCAATTTTATAAATATCTACACTAAGACTTGAAAACATGTCGTTAGAGGGTGAAATCGCAAAACATCCCCCAAATGGTCCCGTGAGCGATGCCAACACATTGAACGAGACCATGTAACTCGCAGGAATCGATCGCATGGTAACGAGACCCCCTGTTTGAGAGCATGACCCAATTTTTAGAATATCTACACCTAGGCTTGTAAACATGTCATTAGAGGGAGAAACGTCAAAACACCCACCCCAAACGGCCTCATTAGCGATGCCAACACCATGCACGAGACCAATGTAATTCCTAGGAACCGACCGCAAGGTCACGGAACCCCCAATCTGAGAGCACAATTTTTTTTCCGAATATCTACACCTAGGCTTGAAAACATGCCGCTAGAGGGCGAAACTCCTAAACACCATCCAAACATCCCCGTGAGCGATGCTAACACCTCGCACCGGACCAATGTAACTCGTAGGAATTGATCGTGTGGTCACGGGACCAGCAGTTTAAGAGCACTTTCCAATTTTTAGAATGTCTACACTAAGGATTAAATACATGTCGTTAGAGGGACAAATCCCAAAACACCCCCCAAATGTCCTTATGAGTGACGCCAACACGTCACACGAGACCAATGTAACTTGTAGGAACCGATTACGTGCTCACGAGACCCCAAGTTTGAGAGCACGACCCAATTTTTAGAATATATACACTTAGGATTAAAAACTTATCGTTAGAGGGGGAAACATGCAACACCACCCGAACGACCCCGTGAGCAGCACAAACACCTCACACGGGACCAATCTAACTCAAACGAATCTAAAACATCATGACGGGACCCCCAGTTTGAGAGTACGAGCCAATTTTCAAAACATCTTCACTTAGGCTTAAAAACACGCCATTAGAGGGTGAAACAATGAAACACCCCCCAAAGGGCCCCGTGAGCGGTGCCAACCCCTCGCACGGGACTAATGTGACTCATTGGAATCGACAACTTAGTCACGAGACCCCTGGTCTGAGAGGATAGCACATTTTTCAAAATATCTACACTTAGGCTTACAAACATGCCCTTTGAGGGCGAAGGCCCAAACCACCCTCCCCCCCCCCCCCCAAACGTCCCCCGAAGTGACACCAACACCTTGCACATGACCAATCTAACTCGTAGGAATCGACTGTATGGTCACGGGACCCCCGATTCGGGAGAAAAACCCAATTGCCAAAACACCTTCACTTAGGCTTGAAAGCACGCCGTTTGAGGACGAAACCCCAAAACACTACCCAAATGACCTCGTGAGTGGTTCCAACACCTCGCAAGGGACAAATGTAACTCATAAGAATCGATCACATAGTCACGCGACCCTCGATCTGAGAGCATAGCCCAATTCTTAGAATATCTACACTTAGGCTTGAAAACATGCCGTTAAAGGGCAAAAGCCCGAAACACCACCCAAACATCCGTGTGAGCGGTGCCAACCCCTCGTATGGGACCAGTGTAACTCGTAGGAACTGACCTTGTGGTCACGGGAACCTCAGTATGAGAAAACAACCCAATTCTTAGAATATCTACACTTAGGCTTGAAAACATGCTATTAGAGGGCGAAACTTCGAAACACCCCCCGAATGACCACATGAGCGGTGATAACACCTTGAACGGGACCAATGTAGCTCTTAAGAACCGAACGCGTGGTCACGGGACCCCCAGTTCGAGATCACAACCCAATTTTTTTAATATCTACACCTAGGTTTCAAAACATGCCCTCAGAGGGAGAAATGCCGAAACATCCACCCCAAATGGCCCCGTGAGCGGTGCCAACACCTCGCACGGGACCAGTGTAACTCGTAGGAATTGACCTTATGGCCACGGGACCCCCAGTCTGAGAGCACGACCCAATTTTCATAATATATGAACTTAGGATTGAAAACATTCCATTAGATAGTTAAATCCCAAAACACCCCATATACGTCCCCGTGAGCGATGTTAACACATCGCACAAGACCAATGTATAACTTGTAGGAAACGACCTCGTGGCCACGGGACCGCCAACTTAAGAGAACGGTCCATTTTTCAGGTTATCAACACTTAAGCTTGAAAACATGTCGTTAGATGGATAAATCCCAAAACACCCCCCAAACAGCCCCATGAGCGATGTTAACACCTTGCACGAGACTAATGTAACCCGTAGGAACTGACCGCGTGGTCACAGGACTCACGATTGGAGAGCATGACTCAATTTTTAGAATATTTACACCTAGTCTTGAAACCATGCCGTTAGATGGAAAACCCCTTAACCTCCCACATAACGGCCCCGTGAGCAGCGCTAACACCTTGCATGGGATAAATTTAACTCATAAGAACCGACCGCGTGGACACGGGACCCACGGTTCGGGAGCAGCACCCAATTTTCTAAATATCTACACTAAGGGTTGAAAACATGTCGTTAGAGGGGGAAATCCTGAAACATCCCCCAAATGGTCCCGTGAGCGATGCTAACACGTCGAACGAGACCAATGTAACTCATAGGAATCGATCGCATGGTCACGAGACCCCCTGTTGGAGAGAATGACTCAATTTTTAGAATATCTACACCTAGGCTTGAAAACATGTCGTTAGAGGGTGAAACGTCAAAACACCCACCCTAAATGGCCTCATGAGTGATGCCAACACCATGCACGGGACCAATGTAATTCCTAGGACCAACCGCATGGTCATGGAACCCTCGATCTGAGAGCACGACAAAATTTTTAGAATATTTACACCTAGGCTTGAAAACATGCCGCTAGAGGGCGAAACTCCAAAACACCCTCCAAACATCCCTGTGAGCAATGCCAACACCTCGCACCGGACCAATGTAACTCATAGGAACCAATCGCATGGTCACAAGACCAATGGTTTGAGAGAACTTTCCAATATTCAGAATGTCTACCCTAAGGCTTAAAAACATGTCTTCGGAAGGAAAAATCCCAAAACACCCCCAAATGGCATTGTGAGCGATGTCAACACCTCGCACGAGACTAATGTAACTCGTAGGAACCGACCGCGTGCTCACGAGACCCCCAATTTCATAGCACGACCCAATTTTTAGAATATTTACACTTAGGATTGAAAACATGCTGTGAGAGGGGGAAACCATGCAGCACCCCTCGAACGGCCCCGTGAGCAGCACTAACACATCATATGGGACCAATCTAACTTGAAGTAATCGATCGCATGATGACAGGACTCCCGGTCTGAGAGCACGACCCAATTTTCAAAACATCTTCACTTAGGCTTGAAAACAGGCCGTTAGAGTGTGAAAAGATGAAGCCCCCCCCCCAAACATCCCCATGAGCGGCGCTAACTCCTCACACAGGACCAATGGAACTCATAAGAACCAACCACGTGTCTAGGGTACCTCAAGTTGGAGAGAATGACCCAATTTTCTGAATCTCGACACTTAACTTGAAAACATTCCGTTAGAGGGCAATAGCCCAAAACACCCCCCAAACGGCCCCGTGGGTGGTGCCAACACCTCATACGAGACCAATGTAACTCGTAGGAGCCTACCGCATGGTCATGGCACACCCGGTTTGATATTATGACCCTATTTTTAGATTATCTACACATAGGCTTGAAAACATGTAGTATGAGGGTAAAACACCGAAGCCCACTCCAAATAGCCCCGTGAGTAGTGCAACACCTCGCACGAGATAAAAGTGACTCGTAGGAACCAATCGCATGGTCACAGAATCCATGATCCGAGAGCATGACACAATGTCACTCCTAAGAACTGATTGTGGGGTCCCGGGACCCCCTGTCTGAGAGCACAACACAATTTTCAGAATATCTACACTTAGGCTTGAAAACATGCCGTTAGAGAGCGTAACCCCAAGGCACCCCCAAAGGTCCCCGTGAGAGGAGCCAACAACTCACACCAGACCAATATGACTCATAGGAGCCGACCATGTGGCCAGGGGACCTCCAGTTCGAGAGAACGACCCAATTTTCTGAATATCGACATTTAAACTTGAAAACATTCCGTTAGAGGGTGAAACCACAAAACACCCCCCCAAACGGACCCGTGAGAGGTGGCAACACCTCCCATGGGACCTATGTAACTCATAGGAACCCACCGCGTGGTCACGGGCCCCCCTATTTGAGAGCATGACCCAATTTTTAGAATATCTACACTTAGACTTGAAAACATGCCATTAGAGGACGAAACCCTGACCCCACCCCCAAACGGCCCCGTGAGCGACACCAATACCACGCACGGGACCAATGTAACTCGTAGGAACCAACCGTATAGTCACGGCACACCCGGTTTCAGAACATGACCCAATTTTTAGAATATTTACACCTAGGATTGAAAACATGTCATTTGAGGGAGAAACACTGAAACCCACCCCAAATAGCCAAGTGAGCGGCGCCAACACCTCGCACAAGAAAAATGTGACTCGTAGGAACTGATCTCATGGTCATGGAATCCTTGATCCGAAATCACGACCTAATTTTCAGAATATCTACATTTAGGGTTAAAAACATGCCGTTAGATGGAAAAATCCCAAAACAGCTCCGTGACCGGTGTCAACACCTCGCACAGGACCAATGTAACTCGTAGGAACCAACCGCATGGTCACGGGACCCCCGATCTAAGAGCACAACCTAATTTTCAGAATATATACACTTAGGCTTGAAAACATGCTGTTAGAGGGAAAAAACAACTAAACACCCTCGAAACGGACTCATGAGCAGCGCTAACACCTCGCACGAGACCAATGTGACTCGTAGGAATCGACTGCATGGTCCCAGGACCGCCGGTCCGAGAGCACGACCTAATTTTTAGAATATCTATACTTAGGCCTAAAAACATACCGTTAGAGAGCGAAACCCCAAAACACCCCTCAAAGGGCCACACGAGTGGGACCAAAACCTCGCACGGGACCAATGTGACTCATAGAAACTGACAACGTGGCCACGGGATCACCAGTTTGAGAGCACCACCCAGTTTTCAGAATATCTACACTTAGGATTGAAAAAATGACGTTAGAGGGAAAAACTCAGAAACACCACCAAACGGACCAGTGAGCGGGGCTAACAGCTCGCACGGGACCTATGTAAATCATAGGAACCCACCACGTGGTCACGAGACCCCCGATTCGGGATCAAGACCCAATTTTTTGAATATCTACACTTAGGCTTGAAAAGATGTCGTTAAAGGGTGAAACCCCAAAACACCCTCCAAGCAGTCCTATGAGGGACACCAACAGATCGCATGAGCCTAGTGTAACTCGTAGGAACTGACATCATTGTCACAGAACCCACAGTTCGAGAGAAAAACCAAAATTTTAGAATATCTACACTTAGTCTTGAAAATATGCCGTTAGAGGGAGAAACCCCGAAACTCCCCCTAAATGACCCCGTGAGCTGCGCAAACACAAAGCACGGGACTAATGTAACTCGTAGGAACTGACGACGTTGTCAAGGTACCAATGGTTTTAGAGAATGAGCCATTTTTGAGAATATCTACACTAAGGCTTGAAAATATATCATTAGAGGGAGAAATCCTGAAAGACCTCAAACCGACCGCATGGTAACGGGACCCCTGGTTCGAGAGCATAGCCCAATTTTCAGAATATCTACACTTAGTCTTGAAAACATGACGTTAGATGGAAAAACCCCTAAACACTTCGCAACGACCCTGTGAGCAATGCCAACACCTTAGAGGGGACGAATGTAACTCGTAGGAACCGATCGCATGGTCACGGGAGCCCTAGTTCGAGAGCATTGCCTAATTTTTAGAAAATCTACACTTTGTCTTGAAAACATGCCATTATAGTGTGAAACCACGAAACACCAGCCAGACGGCCCCGTGAGCGGCGCTAACACCTCGAATGGGACCAATGTAACTCGTAGAAACTGATCGCGTGGTCACGGGACCCCACTTTCGGATCACGACCCAATTTTTGGAATATCTACACTTAGGCTTGAAATTATGTCATTTGAGGGCGGAACCCCGAAACAACCCCCAAACGGCCCCATGAGCAGTGCCAACACCTCGTACGGGACCAATCTGTCACACCCCATAAAATCCGACAGACGGGGTGACCAGCCACCGTCGTCGAACTATGCCGGGCGTGAACTAATAAATACCTTTCTTAGCATGAGACAGATATGAGGCATAAATAATCAGTCCATAAGATAAATAATTGAATCAATCTCAAATGATCATAAACCACTAACCGATAAAAGATCCATCACATGCTAACTTCGAATAAATCCAATCTCCAAAAATGATTAAATAAAACCTGAATAATAAAGATCTTAATAATCCAACAGAAATCCTCTAAACAACTTTGCAACCGAGTGGCCCAATAAAACTCCAATGAAGCCTCATAATTAAATAAGAAAGGAAAGGAAAATCTAACTAAACTATGCCATAAAATAAATAACTCCAGCTGCACCTCCAAATGATAACTCCGATAAACTTATGTAGCTTATCCAATTCTAATCCTGAAAAAGATTAGTCAACGCATGGGTCAGAGCCAAAGTCCCGAGCAATAATACACACTACTATCCTCAAATAGGATCCTTGAATCCAGACAGTAGCATTATACGCAATAAATATCACAATAGAATATTTTTAAATTAAACGGGATAATTAAACACGATAAATATAAATCACTAACTACCCGCAGAAATTCCCATTTATAAAGGCCCACCAATATGATTTTAAATTCCCAAGTCCCACGATGTTAATTTAATTAAATTAACCAACTTTATTGTTCTCACTTTTTTTTATTAAAGTGTCACACTTCCCCATTGTCAATCATCCTCTGACCCGTTTAAACTGTCGGCCCCAACACATGACAAGATTCCACACATGGCACGACATAAATCTTCCTCTGACCCATTTAAACTGTCGGCCCCGCCACATTATGTCGCCACAAATTTTAATAGCCTTTATCTTAGGCATTAATTCTCAATTTCTCAATTTATAATCACACCACCCTTTTAATTGATGTGAGATCCTCAAAATACCCCTTAGTCCCATAACTAAGGGTCCCCAAGTTATTATTGCGCCCTACCCTATGTATAGGAAGAATTTCTATCCTAAAATTCGACCTAGTCTCATGCCTAGGCTAACGTAATTATGAAAAAGTACCAAAAATCAGTCCACCCCCAAGATGATAAAAATGCGATAATCTACCCTCACTAGTCCCATACCTAGAAGGCGTAAATCATTAAAAGGCCTACCCACTAGTCCCATACCTAGAAGGCATCCTAAGGTATAGGGAGAGAAAAATTACCCAACAACCCATCGTCACAAAGGTAATATAATAATACCAAAAGGTCACACAAACAATCATAATTGATCAACGTATAGAACTATGCATGATAGTCCAATTCAATTTAATCATAATTTAATTATCAACTCGTCATAAACCTCCAATTAATCTCATTTCATTATTTAAATTAAATATACCGCTATTTCATCTTTTTAAACATCAAGCTTCTAATTTCATTGTTTCAACACAAATGACACGAGCTATACACCCCCAAATCCATTTATTTCAAAACCCGGGTTTTCCTACATGCAACCTACACCAATAAAACCCAAAATCACTCACGAATCCTACGCACCCAAAGGGTTATGAATATTATTTAGATTAAAAGATTTTATAAAAACAGACCCATAGTTAGTGTCCACTTTTTCTAATTAAGTTACTAATTATTTTTAAGAAAATATGTAATTAACTGTTTAGGCGACAGTTAAAACGCATAATACTAAAGGAAAAGAATAGAGTATTCATGTCTGTGAATATTGTGCGAAAAATCCGATTAGAAATCTTGATTCCTCTCGAAAAATTAGCAAATAAGTGTTCGTGAATCAATCTTGATTAAGCCCTAATTAAGCCTCCCAAAACTTGTGACAAAAACTTGATTATGAAGAAGGTTGATGATTATGAGTGAGAGGAAAAATATTTGGAAGTGTTCTCTGGTGAAAAACTTGAGAAAAATTGATTATGAGAAGTCCCCATATGGATTATTAAGGTTATATAGTGATTAGGAATCCTAATCCCACTCTAACACTACAAATGAAATCACCGAACCATCTCAAATCTGGCATCGTCGATCAATCGACTCCCTAGGTCGATCGATCGATCGAACAGGTATGCGGCCACTACCATTCTCCTTCGTTTAATACTATTTAAGTAAATAAAAAATTTATTAGTCACGAACTAAATCCATGACAAATGCTTTTCCTTTTTTTTTAAAAGTCTAAGCTTAAAACTCTCATAAAAACTTCATTTTAAATCCGATTTCGATTCCGCTTGAAGTTTTATTCTTCTAAAATCATAACCAACATATTTAACCAATAAAAATAATTAAATACAAAACTTTATTTTTCTCGAATATTCCAATTAATTAATTAAATAATTAATTAAAACACTGGGTGTTACATACTTCCCCACTAGCAAAGAATTTCGTCCTCAAAATTAGACGAAGCATACTCATCAACGCATAAATATCGCAAAAGAAAATATGGCTCACATATGTGTACCCGTAGGATGCCATAATTGGGCGCCCATACCCCAATTCTACCCGCACCTACCCCACGAGCAACAAAATAATATATATTGCCTATATAGATACGCATAGCTGTGAAAATAGCGACGTACCACACGTTCCCACAAATCCCCCACTCGATCCTATATCCGAAAGTCATCAAAATTCTAACGTCCTCAAATTAAATCTCAACACAAAAAATCGATACATACGATACCTAATATGTACTAAAATCTCCAAAATAATTATCGTCGCCATAATCCATTCTAAGGATCCTCACATCAAGCTTACTAATTCTAAACTCAACCCCTACAATGTCCTTAACTCAAAACTTCACATCTCCAAGAAACACATCTAACATGTATGTTAGGCCATCTACCTTAAGGAGTATGAATCAACAAAAGGGAATAAAAGATCGGCAACGCGGAAGCTAAATGGACTCATAACCTACGAGACCTAAGACCATGCTCTGATACCATCTGTCACACCCCGCAAAATCCGACAGACGAGGTGGCCAGCCATCGCCGCCGAACTATGCCAGCGTGAACTAAATAAATACCATTCTTATCTTGAGACAGATATGAGACATAAATAATCATTCCATAAGATAAATAATTAAATAAATCTCAAATGATCAAAAACCACTAAGGGATAAAAGATCCATCACATGCTAACTTTGAATAAATTCAATGACCAAAAACGATTAAATAAAACCTAAATAATAAAGATCTGAATAATCCAACAGAAATCCTCTAAACAACTTTGGAATCGAGTGGCCCAATAAAACTCCAATGAAGCCTCATAATTAAATAAGACTGGAAAGGAAAGTGTAACTAAACTACGCCATAAAATAAATAACTCCAGCTGCACCTCCAAATGATAACTCCGATAAACTTATGTAGCTTCTCCAATTCTAATCCTGAAAAATATAAGTCAACGCACGGGTCATAGCCAAAGTCCCGAGCAAGAATACACACTACTACCCTCAAATAGGATCCTTGAATCCAGACAGTAGCATTATACGCAATAAATATCACAATAGAATATTTTAAATTAAACGCGATAAAAATAAATCACTAACTACCCGCAGAAATTCCCATTTATAAAGGCGCACGAATATGATTTTAAATTCTCAAGTCCCACGATGTTAATTTAATTAAATTAACCAACTTTATTGTTCTCACTTTTTTTTATTAAAGTGTCACACTTCCCCTTGTCAATCGTCCTCTGACCCGTTTAAACTTTCGGCCCCAACACATGACAAGATTCCACACACGACACGACATAAATCGTCATTTGGCCCGTTTGAACTGTCGGCCCCGACACATTATGACGCCACAAATTTTAATACCCATTTTTATCTTAGGCATTAATTCTCAATTTCTCAATTTATAATCGCCCCACCCTTTTAATCGACGTGAGATCCTCAAAATACCCCTTAGTCCCATAACTAAGGGTCCCCAAGTTATTATTACATCCTACCCTATGTATAGGAAGAATTTCTATCCTAAACTTTAACCTAGTCTCATACCTAGGCTAACGTAACGATGAAAAAGTATCAAAAATCAGCCCACCCCCAAGATGATAAAAACGCGATAATCTACCCTCACTAGTCCCATACCTAGAAGGCGTATATCATCAAAAGGCCTACCCACTATTCCCATACCTAGAAGGCATCCTAAAGTATAGGGAGAGCAAAATTACCCAACAACCCGTCGTCACAAAGGTAATATAATAATACCAAAAAGTCACACAAACAAGCATAACTAATCAACGTATAGAACTACGCATGATAGTCCAATTCAATTTAATCATAATTTAATTATCACCTCATCATAAACCTCCAAATAATCTCATTTAATTATTTAAATTAAATATACCGCAATTTCATCTTTTAAAACATCAAACTTCTAATTTCATTGCTTCAACACAAATTACATGAGATATACGCCCCCAAATTCATCTATTTTAAAACCAGGGTTTTTTACATGCAACCTACACCAATAAAACCCAAAATCACTCACGAATCCTACGCACCCAAAGGGTTATGAATATTATTCAGATTAAAAGATTTTATAAAAACAACCCCATAGTTAGTGTCCATTTTTTCTAATTAAGTTAATAATTATTTTTAAGAAAACATGTAATTAACTATTTAGGCGACAGTTAAAATGCATAATACTAAAGGAAAAGAATAGAGTATTCATACGTGTGAAGATTGTGTTGAAAATCTGATTAGAAATCCGGATTCCTCTCGAAAAATTAGCAAACAAGTGTTCTTGAATCAATCTTGATTAATCCCCAATTAAGCCTCCCAAAACTTGTGATAAAAACTTGATTATGAAGAAGGTTGATGATTATGAGTGAGAGGAAAAATATTTGGAAGTGTTCTATGGTGAAAAACATGAGAAAAAATGATTATGAGAAGTCCCCATACGGATTATTAAGGTTATATAGTGATTAGGAATCCTAATCCCACTCTAACACTATAAATGAAATCACCAAACCGCCTCAAATCTGGCATCGATCAGGTACGTGGCCACTACCATTCTCATTCGTTTAATACTATTTAACTAAAAATAAATTTTTGTATTAGTCACGGACTAAACCCATGACAAATGCTTTTCCTATTTTTAAGGCTAAACTTAAAACTCTCATAAAAACTTCATTTTAAATCTGATTTCGATTCCGCTTGAAGTTTTATTCTTGTAAAATCATAACCAACATATTTAACCAATAAAAATGATTAAATACAAAAAATTATTTTTCTCGAATATTCCAATTAATTAATTAAATAATTAATAAAAACACGGGGTGTTACACAATCTAACTCATAGGAATCAACCGCATGGTCACGAGACTACCGTTTTGAGAGCACAACCCAACTTTCAAAACATCTTCACTTCAGCTTGGAAGCATGCCGTTAGAGGGCGAAACCCTAAATGGCCCCTTGAGCGGTGCCAACACCTCGCACGGGACCAATGTAACTCTTAGGAACTGACTGCGTGGTCACGAGACTCCCGATTCGAGAGATCGGACCAATTTTTAGAATATCTACACTTAGGCTTGAAAATATGTCGTTAAAGGGCGAAACCTCAATGCCCCCCAAAGGGCCCCGTGAGTGGCGCCAACACCTCGTACATGGAAAATGTGACTCGTAGGAACCAATCTCATGATCATGGAATCCCTGATCCGAGAGCAAGACCTAATTTTTAGAATATCTACACTTAGGCTTAAAAATGTTCCATTAGATGGCAAAACCTCGAAACAGCCCCGTGATCGGTGCCAACACCTCCCACGGGACCAATGTAACTCGTAGGAACCAACCGCATGGTCACGGGACCCCCGATCCAAAAGCACAACCCAAATTTTAGAATATATACACTTAGGCTTGAAAACATGTTGTTAAAGGGAAAAAACCACGAAACACCCCCAAAACGAACTCCTAAGCGACTCTAACACCTCGCACGAGACCAATGTAACTCGTAGGAACCGAACGCATGGTTCGAGGACCCCTGGTCTGAGAGCACGACCTAATTATTAGAATACCTACACTTATGCCTAAACATTTCCCTTTAGAGGGCGAAACCCCAAAACACCCCTCAGAGGGCCCCACGAGTGGGACAAACACCTCACATGGGACCAATGTGACTCATAGGAACTGACAGCGTGGCCACAGGACCCCCGGTTTCAGATCACGGCCCAATTTTCAGAACATCTACACCTAGTATTAAAAAAATAGCATTAGAGGGAAAACCCCCGAAACACCACCAAACAACCCCGTGAGAGGGTCCAATGGCTCGCAAGGGGCCTATGTAACTCGTAGTAACCCACCGCGTGGCCACGAGTCCCCCGATTCGAGAGCAAGACCCAATTTTCATAATATCTACACTTAGGCTTGAAAAGATGTCGTTAAAGGGAGAAACCCCAAAACACCCTTCAAACAGTCTTGTGAGGGACACCAATAGCTCGCATGGGCCCAATTTAACTCATCGGAACTAACCGCATTATCATGGAACCCACGGTTTGAGAGCACAACCAAAATTTTAGAATATCTACACTTAGTCCTGAAAATATGCCGTTAGAGGGAGAAACCTCGAAACTCCCCCAAAACGACCTCGTGAGCTACGCAAACACCTCGCACGGGACCAATGTAACTCGTAGGAACTGACCGCATTGTCACGGGACCAACGGTTTTAGAGCACAACCCAATTTTTAGAATATCTACACTAAGGATTGAAAACATGTCGTTAGAGGGAAAAATCCCAAAACACCTCAAACCGACAGCATGGTGACGGGACCCCCGGTTCGAGAGCATAGCCCAATTTTCAGAACATCTACATTTAGTCTTGAAAACATGCCGTTATATGTAAAAACTTCGAAACACTTCACAAACGGCCCTGTGAGCAATGCCAACACCTCAGACGGGACGAATGTAACTCGTAGGAACCGACGCATGGTCACGGGAGCCCTTATTCGAGACCATTGCCCAATTTTTAGAATATCTACACTTAGTCTTAAAAATATGCCATTAGAGTGTGAAACCACGAAACACCCACCAAACGGCCCCGTGAGCGGTGCCAACACCTCAAACGGGACTAATGTAACTCGTAGAAACCGATCGCGTGGTCACGGGACCCCCGATTTGGGATTAAAATCCAATTTTTGGAATATCTACACATAGGCTTGAAATTATGTCGTTAAAGCATGAAACCCCGAAACACCCCCCAAACGACCCCATGAGAAGCACCAACACCTCGTACGGGACCAATATAACTCATGGAATCAACCACATGGTCACGAGACTACCGGTTCGAGACACGACCCAAATTTTAAAACATCTTCACTTCGGCTTGAAACCATGATGTTAGAGGGAGAAACCCTGAAATAACCCCCAAATGGCTCCTTGAGTAATGTCAACACCTCGCACGGGACCAATGTAACTCGTAGGAACTGACCGCGTGTTCACGAGACTCCCAATTCGGGAGCTTGGACCAATTTTTAGAATATTTACACATAGGCTTGAAAAGATGTCGTTAGCGAGCGAAACCTCGAAACACATACTAAAGGCCCCGTGAGTGGCGCCAACTCCTCACACGGGCTAATATGACTCATAGGAATCGACCGTGTGGTCACAGGACCCCCGATTAGAGAGCATAGCCCAATTTTCTAAATATCTACTTTTAGGCTTGAAAACATGCCGTTAGTGGGCGAAACATCGAAACACCCCCCAAAAGTCCCTGTGAGAAGCGCTAACACCTCGCACGGGATGAGTGTAACTCGTAGGAACCGATCTCGTGGTCACGGGACCCCCAGTCGAAGAGCACGACTAAATTTTTAGAATATCTACACTTACACTTGAAAACATACCATTAGAGGGGGAAACCTCAAAACAACCTCCAAACGGCCTCCTGAGTGGTGCCAACACCTCGCACGGGACCATTGTAACTCGTAGGAACTGATCGCATAGTCACAAGACGCCAGTTCGAGAGCACGATCCAATTTTTAGAATATCTGCATGTAGGCTTGAAAACATGCCATTAGAGGGAGAAATCATGAAACACCCACCAAACGGCCCCGTGAACGATGCTAAAACCTCGCACGGGACCAATGTAACTCGTACAAACTGACTACTTGGGCTCGGGTCCCTCGGTCTGAGAGCACAACCAAAATTTTAGAATATCTACACTTAGGCTTGAAAATATTTTGTTAGATGGAGAAACCCTGAAACCCTGGCCTCATGAGCGGTGCCAACACCTTGCACCAGACCAAAGTAACTCATACGAACTGATCGTGTTATCACGGGGACCCCGATTCGAGAAAATAACCATATTTTCAGAATATCTACACTTAGGCTTTAAAAAATGTCGCTAGATGGAAAAACCCCAAAACACCCCCAAACGGCCCCATGAGCGGTGCCAACAACTCGCATGGGACCTAAGTAACTCGTTAGAACCCACCGTGTGGTCACGAGACCCCCAGTTAGAGAGCATGACCCAATTTTTATAGAATATCTACACCTAGGCTTGATAACATGAATTAAGAGGGAGAAACCCTGAAACCCACCCCAAACGGCCCAGTGAGTGGCGTCAACACCTCACATGGGACAAACATAAATTGTTAGAACCCACCATGTGGTCATGGGAGCCCCGGTCCGAGTGCATGGCCCAATTTTTAGAATATCTACACTTAGGCTTAAAAACATGTCGTTAAAGGGTAAAACCACAAAACACCCCCAAACGGAACCGTGAGCAGTGGCAACACCTTGCACAGGACCAATGTAACTCGTAGGAACCGATCGCGTGGTCACCACACCCCCAGTTTAGGATCATGACCCAATTTTTAGACTATCAACACTGAGGCTTGAAATTATGTTGTTAGAGGGTGAAACCCCGAAACACTCCCCAAACGGCCCCATGAGCAGCATGAACACCTCGTACGGGACCAATCTAACTCATAGGAATCGATCGCACGGTCAGGGGACCCACGGTTCAAAATCACATATTAATTTTTTCAAATCATCTTCACTTCGACTTGAAAGCATTTCGTTAGAGGGAGAAACCCTGAAACACCCACCAAACGGCCCAGTGAAGAGTGCCAACACCTCGTATGGGACTAATGTAATTGGCACGAATTGATTGTGTGGTCACGAGACCCCTGATTACAGAGCTCGGACCAATTTTTAGAATATCTACATTCAGGCTTGAAAAGATGTCGTTAGAGGTAGAAACCTCAATCCCCCCAAAGGTCCCCGTGAGCAATGCCAACCCCTCGCAAGGGACAAACGTAACTTGTAGGAACCGATCGCGTGGTCCCGAGACCTTCGGTCCGAGAGTAAGGCTCAATTTTCATAATATTTACACTTAGGCCCGAAAACATTCCCTTAGAGGGAAAAAACCCGACCCTCCCAAAGGGCCCTGTGAGTGATGCCAAAATCTTGTACGGGACCCATGTAACTCGTAGGAACTGACCGCTTGGGCTAGGGTCCCCCGGTCCAAGAGCACGACCCAATTTTCAGAATATTTACACTTAGGCTTGAAAACATTAAGTTAGATGGCGAAACCCTGAAACACCTCACAAACGGCCCCGGGACCGATGCCAACACCTCGCAAGAGACCAATGTAACTCATAAGAACTGACCGCGTTGACAAGGGGACCCCAGTTCGAGAACATGACACAATTTTCAAAATATCTACACTTAGGGGTTAAAAATTGCCGTTAGAAGGAAGAACCGCAAAACACCCCCAAAACGGACTCGTGAGCGAACAGCTCGCACGGGCCCTATGTAACTCGTAGGAACCCACCGCATGGTCACGATACCCTCGGTTAGAGAGCACGACCCAATTTTTTAGAATATCTACACCTAGGCTTGAAAGCACGCCGTTAGAGGGAAAAACCCTAAAACCTACCCAAAATGACCCCGTGAGTGGTGTCAACACCTCGCACGTGAGTGGTGTTAACACCTCGTAGGAAACAACCATGTGGTCGTGGGAGCCCCAGTCCAAGATTAAGGGCCAATTTTCAGAATATCTACACTTAGGCTTGAAAACATGCCGTTAGAGGGTGAAACCACAAAACACCCCCAAAATGGCCCCGTGAGCCGTGCCAACACCTCGTACGGGACCATTGTAACTCGTAGGAACTGATCGTGTGATCACGAGACCCCTAGTTTGGGATCAAAACCCAATAATCAGAATATCTACACTTAGGCTTGAAATTATGTTGTTAGAGGACGAAACCCTAAACCACCCCCCAAATGGCCCCATGAGCGGCGTGTACACCTCGTACGGGACCAATCTAACTAGCAGGAATCGATCGCATGGTAATGGGACCCCCTATTCGAGAGAAAAAACCAATTTTTAGAATATTTACACTTAGTATTGAAAACATGTCGTTATATGGTGAAACCTCGAAACACCCTACAACCGGCCCCGTGAGCGGTGCCAACACCTCAGACGGGACCAATTTAACTCGTAGGAACCGATCGTGTGGCCATGGGACCCCCGATTTGGTATCATGATCCAATTTTTAGAATATCTACACTTAGGCTTGAAAATCCAATTTTTAGAAATTAGAAACCGATCACGTGGTCACGGGACCCCGATTTGGGATCAAAATCCAATTTTTGGAATATCTACACATAGGCTTAAAATTATGTCGTTAGAGGGAAAAACCCTGAAACACCCCTCAAACGGCCCCATGAGCGGCGCCAACACCTCGTACGGGACCAATCTAACTCGTAGGAATCGACCGCATGGTCAAGGGAACCCCGGTTCGAGAGCATAGCCCAATTTTTAGAATATCTACACTTAGTCTTGAAAACATGTTGTTAGATGGTGAAACCCCGAAACACCCCACAAATGGCCCTGTAAGTGGTGCCAACACCTTGCACGGGACCAATGTAACTCGTAGGAAGCGATCGCATGGTCACGGGGACCTCGGTTTGGCATCATGATCCAATTTTTAGAATATCTAAACTTAGGCTTGAAATTATGTCGTTAGAGGGGGAAACCCCAAAACACCCCCAAAACGGCCCCATGAACGATGCAAACACCTCGAACGAGACCAATCGAACTCATCGGAATCGACTGCGTGGTCATGGGATCCCCGATTCAAGAGCCCAACCCAATTTTCAAAACATCTTTACTTTGGCTTGAAAGCATGCCATTAGAGGGCGAAACCTTAAAACACTCCCAAACGACCCTGTGAGCAGTGCCAACACCTCGTACGGGGCCAATATTTAGAATATCTACACATAGTCTTTTAAAGATGACGTTAGAGGGAGAAACCTCGAAACACCCCCTAAAGGTTCCCATGAGAAGCGTCAACCCCTCGCACGGGCCAATGTGAATCATAGGAATCGACCACATGGTCACGAGACCCACGATCGAAGAGCATAGCCGAATTTTTAGAATATCTACACTTAGGCTCGAAAACTTGCCGTTAGAGGGAAAATGCCCGAAAACCCCACAAAAGTCCCTGTGAGTAGCGCCAACACCTTGCACGGGGACTAGTGTAACTCGTAGGAACCGACCTTGTGGTCATGGGACCCCCAGTTTCAAGAGAACGACCCATTTTTTAGAATATATACACTTACTCTTGAAAACATGACATTAGAGGGAGAAACCATGAAATAGCCCCCAAACGGCCTCGTGAGCGGTGCCAACACCTCGCACAGGACCAATGTAACTCGTAGGAACCAACCGTATGGTTATGGGACCCTTAGTTGGAGAGCACGGTTCAATTTTCATAATATATACACTTAGGCTTGAAACCACGCCGTTAGAGGGCGAAACCACAAAACACCCCCCAAACGGCCCAGTGAGCGATGCCAAAACCTTGCACAAGACCAATGTAACTCGTAGGAACCCACCGCTTCGGCTCGGGTCCCCCAGTTCAAAAGCATGACCTAATTTTCAGAATATCTACACCTACTCTTAAATACCATTTTGTTAGATGACGAAACCCTGAAACACCCAACAAATGGCCCCATGACCGGTGATAACACCTCGCATGGGAACAATGTAACATATATGAACTGATCGCATTAACACGGGGACTCCGGTTCGAGAACACAACCCAATCTTCAGAATATCTACACTTAGACTGGAAAAAATGCGGTTAGATGGAGAAACCTAAAAACACCCCCCAACCGATCCCGTGAGCGGCGCCAACACCTCGCATGAGACCAATGTAACTCGTAGGAACTGACTGCATGGTCACGGGACCCTCGATCCGATAGCACAACCCAATTTTCAGAATATCTACACTTAGGCTTGAAAACATGCTGTTAGATGGCAAAACCCCAAAACACCCCCCAAACGGCCCCGTGACCGGTGCCAACACCTCGCATAGGATCAATGTAACTCGTAGGAACCCATTGTGTGGTAGTGGGAATCCCCAATCCAAGAGCATGGCCTAATTTTCTAAATATCTACACTTAGGCTTGAAAAAGATGCCGTTAGAGGGTGAAACCACGAAACACCCACCACACGGACCCGTGAGCAGCGCTAACTCCTCACATGGGACTAATGTAACTTGCACGAACAAACTGCGTGATCTTGGGACCACCGGTCCGGGAGCATAACCCAATTTTCAGAATAGCTACACTTAGGCTTGAAAATATGCTGTTAGAAGGCGTAAGCCCAAATCACCACCCAAAAGGCCCCGTGAGTGGCGCCAACACTTCGCACTGGACCAATGTGACTCGTAGGAACTGACCACTTGTCTAGGGGACCCCTGGTTCGAGAGCATGACCCAATTTTAGAATATTGACACTTAAACTTGAAAACATGCCATTAGAGTGCGAAACCACAAAACACCCCCCAAACGGCCTCATGAGAGGTGCCAACACCTCACACGGGACCAATGTAACTCATAAGAGCCGATTGCTTGGGCTCAGGTCCCCC
Organism: Sambucus nigra; assembly: GCA_949130495.1. Classification (NCBI taxonomy): domain Eukaryota; kingdom Viridiplantae; phylum Streptophyta; class Magnoliopsida; order Dipsacales; family Adoxaceae; genus Sambucus; species Sambucus nigra. The sequence continues at coordinate 230,013,308 of OX422219.1, forward strand.
AATCCGAGAGCATTGCCCAATTTTTAGAATATCTACACTGAGGCTTGAAAACATTCTGTTAGATGGCGAAATCCCGAAACACCCCACAAACGGCCCCGTGATCGATGCCAACACCTCGCACGAGACCAATGTAACTCATCAAACTGACCGCATTCTCGTGAGGACCTCGGTTCGATAACATAACCCAATTTTAAGAATATATACACTTAGGCTTGAGAAAATGCAGTTAGAAGGAAAAAAAACCCCAAATGGCCCCGTGAGCGTTGCCAAGAGCTCGCATGGGACCTATGTAACTCGTAGGAACTCACAGCGTGGTCAAGAGACCCCAGGTTAGAGAGCATATCCAAATATTTTAGAACAACTACACCTAGGCTTGAAAACATGTCGTTTGAGGGCGAAACCCTGAAACCCACCCAAATTGGCCCCATGAGCGGTGCCAACACGTCGCATGGGACCAGCGTAACTCGTAGGAACCGACCATTTAGTTGTGGGAGCCCCAATCCAAGAGAAAGGCCCGATTTTTAGAATATCTACACTTTGGATTGATAATAAGACGTTATAGGGTGAAACGACAAAACACAACCCAAACGACCCCGTGAGCCGTGCCAGCACCTCGCACGAGACCAATGTAACTCGCAGGAACCGATCGCGTGGTCACGGGACCCCCGGTTTGGGATCACGACCAAAATTTCAGAATATCTACACTTAGGCTTGAAATTATGTCGTTAGAGGGAGAAACCCCGAAATACCCCCCAAATGGCCCCATGAGCGATGCCAACACCTCATACGGGACCAATCGAACCCGTAGGAATCGACCACATGTTCACGAGAGCCCCGGTTCAAGAGCATAGCCCAATTTTTAGAATATCTACACTTAGTCTTGAAAACATGTCGTTAGATGGTGAAACCCCGAAACACCCCGTAAATGGTCCCCTGAGCGGTGCCAATACCTAACACAAGACCAATGTAACTCGTAGGAACCGATCGTGTGGTCACGGGACCCCCGAATTGGAATCATGACCCAATTTTCATAATATCTACACTTAGGCTTGAAATTATGTTGTTAGAGGGAAAAACCCCGAAACACCCCTCAAGCGTGCCGATGAGATGCGCTGACACCTCGTACGGGACCAATCTAACTCGTAGGAATCGAACGCATGGTCACGGGACCCCCGGTTCGAGAGCATAGCCTAATTTTTAAAATATCTACACTTAGTCTTGAAAACATGTTCTTAGATGATGAAACCCTGAAACACCCCACAAACGGCCTCGTGAGCGGTGCCAACACCTTGCACGGGACCAATGTAACTCGTAGGAACTAATCGCATGGTCACGGGACCCCTAGTTTGGGATCACCACCCAAAGTTCAGAATATCTACAGTTATGCTTAAAATTATATCATTATAGGGAGAGACGTCGAATCACCCCTAAACGGCCCCATGAGCAATGCCAACACCTCGTACGAGACCAATCTAACTCATAGGAATCGATCACGTGATTATGGTACCCCTATTTCAATAGAACAATCCAATTTTCAAAACATCATCACTTCGGCTGGAAAGCATACCATTAAAGGGAGAAACCTTGAAACACCCTCAAGTGGACCCGTGAGCAGTACTAACACCTCGTACGGACCAATGCAACTCATTTTAACTGACCGCGTGGTCATGAGACCCCCGATGTGAGAGCACAACCCAATATTTAGAATATCTACACATAGGCTTGAAAAGACGCTGTTAGAGGGTGAAACCTCGAAACACCCCCCAAAGGGCCCCATGAGCGGCGCCAACCCATCGCACGGGAAAATGTGTCTCATAGGAATCAACCGCGTGGTCACAAGATCCACGATCGGAGAGCATAGCCCAATTTTTAGAGTATCTACACTTAGGCTTAAAAACTTACCGTTAGAGGGAGAAAGCCCAAAAAACCACCCAAAAGACCCTGTGAGTAGTGTCAACACCTCGAACGGGACCAGTATAACTCATAGGAACCGACCTTATGGTCACGGGACCCCCAGTCCGATAGCACGACCCAATTTTTATAATATATACACTTATTCTTGAAAACATGCCATTAGAGGGAAAAACCTTAAAACAACCCCCAAACGGCCTCATGAGCGGTGCCAACACCTTGAATGGGACCAATGTAACTCATAGGAACCGAACGCATGTTCTCGGGACCCTCCGTTGGAGAGCACGGTCCGATTTTCACAATATCTACACTTAGGCTTGAAAACATGCCGTTAGAGGGAGAAACCACTAAACACCCACCAATTGGCCCCGTGAGAGATGCCAACCACTCGGGCTCGGGTCCTCTAGTTTGAGAGCACGACATAATTTTCAGAATATCAACACATAGGCTTGAAAACAATATGTTAGATGGAAAAACCCTAAAACACCCCACAAACGGCCCCATGAATGGTGCCAACACCTCACACAGGACCAATGTAACTCATACGAATTGACGGTGTTATCACGGGGTCCTCGGTTAGAGAACACAACCCAATTTTCAGAATATCTACACTTAGGCTTGAAAAAATATCATTATAGGGCGAAACCCCGAAACACCCCCCAACCGATCCCGTGAGCCACGCCAACACCTCGCACGAGACCAATGTTACTCGTAGGAACCGATTACAAGGTCAGGGGACCCTCGATTTAAGAGCACAACCTAATTTTCAGAATATCTACCCTTAGGCTTGAAAGGATGCCGTTAGATGGAAAAACCACAAACACCCCCCAAACGGCCCCGTGACCAGTGACAACACCTCTCACATGATTAATGTAACTCGTATGAACCGATTGCGTGGTCATGAGAACCCCCAATTCAAGAGCATGACCCAATTTTTTAAATATCTACACTTAGGCTTGAAAACATGCCATTAGAGGGGGAAACCAAGAAACACCCCTCAAACGGCCCCGTGAGCGGTGCCAACTCCTCACATGGGACAAATGTAACTTGTAGGAACCGAATGCATGGTCTCGGGACCCCCGGTTCGGGAGAACAACACAAATTTTAGAATATCTACCCTTAGGCTTGAAAACATGTCGTTAAAGGGCATAACCTCGAAGAACCACCCAAATGGCCCCATGAGTGGCAACAACACCTCGCACTGGACCAATGTGACTCATAGGAACCGACCACATGGTAAGGGAAGCCCCGATTCGAGAGCACGATCCAATTTTTAGAATATTGACACTTACACTTGAAAACATTCCATTAGAGTGTGAAATCATGAAACACCCCCAAACGGCCTGGTGAGCGGTGCCAACACCTCGCACGGGACCAATATAACTCGTTGGAACCGATCGCGTGGTCATGGGACCCCCAGTTTGGGATCACGACCCAATTTTCAGAATATCTATGCTTCGGCTTCAAATTATGCTGTTAGAGGGCAAAACCCCAAAACACCCCCAATTGGACCCATGAGCGGAGCCAACACCTCGTATTGGACCAATGTAACTCGTAGGAACTGACTACATGGTCATGGGACCCCCAATTTGAAAGCTCGGCCCAATTTTTAAAATATATAAACTTAGGCTTCAAAATATGTTGTTAGAGGGTGAAACCTCGAAACACCCTCCAAAGGGCCTGGTGAGCGAGACTAACCCCTCCCTCGTACGGGACTAGTCTAACTCATAGGAATTGATCGCAAGGTCATGGGACCCCCGACTCAAGAGCACAACCCAATTTTCAAAACATCTTCACTTCATCTTGAAAACATGCCGTTAGAGGGAGAAACCCTGAAACACCCACCAAAGGGCCACGTGGGCGGTGTCAACCCCTCGCATGCACCAATGTGACTCACAGGAATCCGTCGTGTGGTCACAGGACCCTCTATAGGAGAGCATAGCGTCAATTTTTAGAATATTTACACTTAGGCTTAAAAACATGCCGTTAAAGGGCTAAAACCCGAGAAACCCCCCAAAAGTCCCCATGAGCAGCGCCAACACCTCGCACGGGACCAGTGTAACTCGTAGGAACTGACCGCTTAGGCTCGGGTCCACTTATCCCAGAGCAAAACCAAATTTTTTATAATATGTAAACTTAGGCTTGAAAACAGTCTATTAGATGGAGAAACGTTGAAACACCCCACAAACGGCCCCGTAACTGGTGTCATCACCTCACACGAGACCAATGTAACTCATACGAACTGACTGCATTATCACGGGGACCCTGGTAAGAGAACACAACCCAATTTTTAGAATATCTACCCTTAGGCTTGAAAAAAATCATTTAGAGGGAGAAACCCTTAAACACCCATCAAACGATCCCGTCAGCGGCGTCAACACATCGCACAGGACCAATGTCACATGTAGGAGCAGAATGCATGGACAATGGGCCCTCGATCCAAGAGCACAACCCAATTTTTAGAATATCTATACTTAGGCTTGAAAACGTTGTCGTTAGATGGAAAAAATACAAAACATCCCCCAAATGGCCCCATGATCGGTGCCAAAAGCTCGCACAGGCCCAATGTAACTCTTAGGAATCGATTAAGTCGTGATAGGACCCCCGACCCAAGAGCATGGCCTAATTTTTTTAATATCAACACTTATGCTTGAAAACATGTCGTTAGAGGGTAAAACAAAGAAACAACCACCAAAAGGCCCCATCAACTCCTCGCATGGAACCAATGTTACTCGTAGGAATCAACTGCGTGGTCTTGGGACCCCTAGGTTTGAGAGCACGACCCAATTTTTAGAATATCTACACTTGGGCTTGAAAACATGTCGTTAGAGGGCGTAACCCCTAAGAACCACCCAAAGGGCCCTCAGAGTGGTGACAACACCTCGCATAGGACCAATGTGACTCATAGGAACCGACTATGTGTCTAGGGGACCCACGGTTCGATATCATGACCCAATTTTTAGAATATCAACACTCAAACTTGAAAACATGTTGTTAAAGGATGAAACCCCGAAACACCCCCCAAACGGCCTCTTGAGCGGTGCCAACACCTTGCACGGGACAAATATAACTCGTATGAACCCACCGCGTGGTCATGAGAATCTCGGTTTGAAAGCACGACCCAATTTTTAGAATATCTACACTTAGACTTGAAAACATGTCATTAGAGGGCAAAACCCTGAAAAAACCCCTCCCCAAATGGCCCCGTGAGCGACGCCAACACCTCGTACGGGACCAATGTAACTCATAGGAACCGACTGCATGGTCAGGACACACCCCAATTTTTAGAATACCTTCACCTAGGCTTAAAAACATGTCATTTGAGGGAGAAACACCGAAATCCACCCCAAACGGCCCCGTGAGCAATGCCAACACCTCGCACAGGACATATGCAACTCGTAGGAACAGATCGCATGGTCACGGATTCCCAGATCTGAGAGGACGACCCAATTTTCAGAATATCTACACTTAGGCTTGAAAACTTACCATTAGATGGAAAAACCCCGAAACACTGGCCAAAAATCCCCATGATCGGTTCCAACACCTCACACGGGACCAATGTAACTCGTAGGAACTGACCGCATGGTTACGGGACCCTCGGTCCAAGGGCTCAACCCAATTTTTAGAATATCTACACTTAGGTTTGAAAACATGCCGTTAGAGGGAAAAAACCACGAAACACCCCCCAAACAGCCTTGTGAGTGGTGCCAACACCTCGCACGAGACCAATGTAACTCGGAGGAACTGTTCGCTTGGTCCTGGGACCCCCGATTAGAGAGAACGACCCAATTTTTAGAATAACTACACTTATGCTTGAAAACATGCCGTTAGAGGGAGAATCCCCTAAACACCCCCCAAAGGGCCCCGTGAGTCGCACCAAGATCTCGGACGGGACCAATGCGACTCATAAGAACCAATTATGTGGCCGCAGGACCCCTAGTTTGAGAGCACGACCCAATTTTTAGAATATCTACACTTAGGCTTGAAAACATGCCATCAGAGGGCAAAATCCCAATACAACCCAAAATAGCCCCGTGACGGCACCAACACCTCGCATAGGACCTATGTAACTCATAGGAACCCACCGCGTTGTCACGACCCCGTCCCAAAATTGGTAGTAGGGAACGAGTGTCTTGACATGCCACTAAGGCAACAAATATTCGGTATTAAGTTATTTGTTTAAATAAATGCAACGAAAATACAATCACGTGGTTATCAATCATAAAATACTGAAAGTAAAGGAATTACGTCATCAGATCTTTCTAAAAGGAAACTTCATATATATTAAAAGTCACAACGAGCTACAACTTAAAACGAAATTTAAAACTTATTACAAGAGAGCCAAACATGCTCTATATTATATAAAAACTTTTTACTTAAAATAACCAAAAAGAGCTCTAAAAGCTGAATCTTCCATATAGTCCTTTTTCGTTCCCTCCAAGCCTACTTATTTCATGAAAAATGGTTAGTTATACAACATCAGTGAAAAGCCGATTGAGGTTTAATCTCTAGACATTCCAGGGTTTTTCAGAAAATTGATACCTATTCAATTTCCAACATAACGCATATACATATATGGACAAGAATTTACAGTATAATATATAAAGTAAACTGGCAGTATATATTTTTAGAACATAACAGATAAAACAAGTTGAGCAATATGTCAATTATTCAATTTATTTTGATGTCCATGTACGCTATAATACCGAGATAAACAGATAATGTTACCAAATGTTTCCACCCGGCAACAACACAGACAAAAAATCATGATATCTAAAATAATGCCTTACTTAGGGCACACCAGTGATAAACCAGTTGCGAAGGTACCACGCAAATATTTCCACCCGGTAGTCAAGGCCAACATAGTAAGAGAGTTTCCATAGGCCGAATCAATAATTTCAGAATTCAAATCAGATGTATATATCGAGAGATAAACACATATAACAAATGACGGAATCATCGGTATCAAATGTATTTTGAGAATAAAATCATTCCACAAAATATATATAGTTTTCATAATATCATATGATCAAAATACACCAGGAATGTCATAGAGTACTCACATAGAACATAAATCTGAAGTTACAGATACAAAGTCTTGGATCGCTCGTTTAAGACGAAACTTCTTAAACTTATAGAACTCCCTCTTGAGATATCACTCTTTCTTACTATAGTTATTGAGGAAATGGTATGAGTTTAAATGATCCTAAAGGTTTTATTTATAGTTTTCCAAGGTTTTCACGACGCTGACACGTGTCTAGCTAACCAAGCCTTTCCAACGGCGAGTCAGCATTGAGGTGTCGTGCAACAGAGGGGTCTTGTAGCCTTGCTTCACCAAACGAATACACGAGTTTTAAATTTTTCTGAAGGATTGACATGTGTTTTATCCTTTCCTATAAAGGTGACACGTGTGTGGTGGAGGTGTCCAAAAGAAAGCACGAGGTGGAAAGCTATTAAGGGTGTAAGGGTCATTTTACACATTAAGGGCAATTTGGTAATTTCACACTCTATATTTTAAATATTTCTTAGAGGTCCCTGAAAATATTTTATTTAAAAAATGGTGACTTTCATATTTTCATTTTAGTCCCTGAAACTTTCTTTTTAAAAATCAAGTCCCTAAAGTTTCATAAAATTACATTTGCTACGCCAAAACTTATCATTTAGCTTAGGATATGGTATAAAACTTGGATTTAATAAATTTTGCTGAAGAAAAAGAAGTCATTTCAAGGTGTTTAAGTCGGCCTAACTAGCCTCCCCTTCCAACCAATCAAAATATAACACATGGTGTGCTAAAGAGACAAAATACGATTTAAATGATTGACATATTTGCCCTTATTTTGAAATTTCGGTATAACTTCTTGCTCAGCCCTCCGTTTAACACACCGTTTATTGTGTTACAAAACTAATTCATATATATATAACCTTTTAGTTTTTACCTCAAGTCAATTATTATATTATAATGGTCAAAACTAGTCTCTCATATGAACATTCCTACCGAAAACTTTAAAATATTATGTTTGTAACTAATTTGACATTTCATTATTTATGAGAGGAGGATTAGACTAAAAATAATAAATTAACATTATCCATGTCATAGATGAAACAATACAACATTTATAACTATATATGAAAATATAAAACTGGGGTCATTACATCCTACCTCCTTATAAAAAGTTTGGTCCCCAAACTTTACTTACATTAATTTTCAAACACGTATGGATATTTAATCTTATCTCCTATGTATGGAAAGTTAGGATGTATAACGTCTGAAACTTATGTTCCGTAGTCTACATGTTCATAACCTATGCTCTGATACCACCTCTGTCACGACCTCGTCCCAAAATTGGTTGTAGGGAACGAGTGTCTGGACATGCCACCAAGGCAACAAATATTAGGTATTAAGTTATTTGTTTAAATAAATGCAACGAAAATACAATCACATGGTTATGAGTCGTAAAATACTGAAAGTAAAGGAATTACGTCATCAGAAGTTTCTAAAAGGAAACTTCATTTATATTAAAATTCACAACGAGTTACAACTTAAAACGAAATTTAAAACTTATTACAAGAGATCCAAGCATGCTCTATATGATATAACAACTTTTTACTTAAAATAATCAAAAAGAGCTATAAAAGTTGAATCTTCCATATAGTCCTTTTTCGTTCCCTCCAAGCCTACTTTTTTCCTGAAAAATGGTTAGTTATACAACATCAGCTAAAAGTAGAGTGAGGTTTAATCTCTAGACATTCAAGGGTTTTTCAAAAAATTGATACGTAGTCAATTTCCAACAGAATGCATATACATATACGGATAGGAATTTACAGTATAATATATAAAGTAAACTGGCAGTATATATTTTCAGAATAATCAGTTCAGAACAGAATAGATAAAACAAGTTGATCAATATGCCAATTATTCAATTTATTTTGATGGTCATGTACGCTCTAATACCCAGATAAACAGATAGTGTTACCAAATGTTTCCACCTGGCAACAACACAGACAGAAAATCATGATATCTTAAACAACGCCTTATTTAGGGCACACCAGCGATAAACCAGCTGGTAAGGTACCACCCAAATATTTCCACCCGGTAGTCAAGGCCAACATAGTAAGAGAGTTTCCATAGGTCGAATCAATAATTTTAGAATTCAAATCAGATGTATATATCGAGAGATATACACATATAACAAACGACGAAATCATCGGTATCATATGTATTTTGAGAATAAAATCATTTCGCAAAATATATATAGTTTTCATAATATCATATGATCAAAATACACCAGGAATGTCATAGAGTACTCACCTAAAACATAAATCCGAAGTTACAGATACAGAGTCTTGGATCCCCCGTTAATCTTAAGACAAAACTTTATCTTGAACTTACAGAACTCCCTCTTGAGATATCACTCTTTCTTATTATATTTATCGAGGAAATGGTATGAGTTTGAATGATCCTAAAGGTTTTATTTATAGTTTTCCAAGGATTTCACGGCGCTGACACGTGTCTAAATGACCAAGCCTTTCCAACGGCGAGTCAGCATTGAGGTATCGTTCAACCGAGGGGTCTTCCAGCCTTGGTTCACCAAACGGCGACACGTGTTTTAACTTTTTCTAAAGGATTGACATGTGTTTTATCCTTTCCTATAAAGGCGAGACGTCTGCGGTGGAGGTGTCCAAAAGAAAGCATGAGGTGGAAAGTTATTAAGGGTGTAAGGGTCATTTTACACATTAAGGGCAGTTTGTTAATTTCACACTATATAATTTCAATATTTCTTAGAGGTCCCTAAAAATATTTTATTTACAAAATGGTCGCTTTTATACTTTTATTTTAGTCCCTAAAACTTTCTTTATTCAAAATCAATCCCTAAAGTTTCATAAAATTACATTTTATACCCCAAAACTTATCATTTAGCTTAGGATATGCTATAAGACTTTGATTTAATCCATTTTGATGAAGAAAAAAAATTCATTTCAAGGTGTTTAAGTCAGCCTAACTAGCCTACCCTTCCAACCAATCAAAATATAACACATGCTGTGCTAAAAATACAAAATACGGCTTAAAGGATTGACATATTTGCCCCTATTTTGAAATTTTGGTATAACTGCTTGCTCAGCCCTCCGTTAAACACACCGTTTGTTGTGTTACAAAACTAATTCATATATATACAACCTTTTAGTTTTTACCTGAAGTCAATTATTATATTATAATGGTCAAAACTAGTCTCTCATATGAACATTCCTACCGAAAACTTTAAAATATTATGTTTGTAAATAATTTGACATTTCTTGATTTATGAGAGGAGGATTAGACTAAAAATAATAAATTAACATTATCCATGTCATAGATGAAACAATACAACATTTATAACTATATATGAACATATAAAAGTGGGGTCATTACATCCTACCCTCCTTATAAAAAGTTTGGTCCCCAAACTTTACTTACATTAATTTCAAACGCGTATGGATATTTAATCTTATCTCATATGTATGGAAAGTTAGGATGTATAACGTCTGAAACTTATGTTCAGTAGTCTACATGTTCATAACCTATGCTCTGATACCACCTCTGTCACGACCCCGTCCCAAAATTGGTTGTAGGGAACGAGTGTCTTGACATGCCACCAAGGCAACAAATATTAGGTATTAAGTTATTTGTTTAAATAAATGCAAGGAAAATACAATCACATGGTTATGAGTCGCAAAATACTCAAAGTAAAGGAATTACATCATCAGAACTTTCTAAAAGGAAACTTCATTTATATTAAAAGTCACAACGAGTTACAACTTAAAACGAAATTTAAAACTTATTACAAGAGATCCAAGCATGCTCCATATGATATAAAAACTTTTTACTTAAAATAACCAAAAAGAGCTCTAAAAGTTGAATCTTCCATATAGTCCTTTTTCGTTCCCTCCAAGCCTACTTTTTTCCTAAAAAATGGTTAGTTATACAACATCAGCTAAAAGTAGAGTGAGGTTTAATCTCTAGACATTCAAGGGTTTTTCAAAAAATTGATACGTAGTCAATTTCCAACAGAAGGCATATACATATACGGACAGGAATTTACAATATAATATATAAAGTAAACTGGCAGTATATATTTTAAGAATAATCAGTTCACAAAAGAACAGATAAAACAAGTTGAGCAATATGTCAATTATTCAATTTATTTTGATGGCCATGTATGCTCTAATACCCAGATAAACAGATAGTGTTACCAAATGTTTCCACCCGACAATAACAAAGATAGAAAATCATGATATCTAAAACAACGCCTTATTTAGGGCACATCAGCTATAAACCAGCTGGGAAGGTACCACCCAAATATTTCCACCCGGTAGTCAAGGTCAACATAGTAAGAGAGTTTCCATAGGCCGAATCAATAATTTCATAATTCAAATCAGATGTATATATTGAGAGATATACACATATAACAAATGACGGAATCATCGGTATCATATGTATTTTGAGAATAAAATAATTTCACAAAATATATATAGTTTTAATAATATCATATGATCAAAATACACCAGGAATGTCATAGACTACTCACCTAGAACAAAAATCCAAAGTTATAGAGACAGAGTCTTGGATCGCTCATTAATCTTAAGACAAAACTTCTTCTTGAACTTACAAAACTCCCTCTTGAGATATCACTCTTTCTTACTATAGTTATCGAGGAAATGGTATGAATTTAAATGATCCTAAAGGTTTTTTTTATAGTTTTCCAAGGATTTCACGACGCTAACACGTGTCTAGCTGACCAAGCCTTTCCAACGGTGAGTCAGCGTTAAGGTATTGTGCAACGGAGGGGTCTTACAGCATTGGTTCACCAAACGACGACACGTGTTTTAAATTTTTCTAAAGGATTTACATGTGTTTTCTCCTTTCCTATAAATGTGACATGTGTGCAGTGGAGGTGTCCAAAAGAAAGCACGAGGTGGAAAGTTATTAAGGGTGTAAGGGTCATTTTACACATTAAGGCAATTGAGTAATATCACACTATATATTTTCAATATTTCTTATAGGTCCCTGAAAAAATTTTATTTACAAAATGGTCCCTTTTATATTTTCATTTTAGTCCCTAAAACTTTCTTTTTAAAAATCAAGTCCCTAAAATTTCATAAAATTACATTTTCTACCCCAAAACTTATCATTTAGCTTAGGATATGCTATAAGACTTTGATTTAATCCATTTTGCTGAAGAAAAAAAAGTCATTTTAAGGTGTTTAAGTCGGCCTAACTAGCCTCCCCTTCCAACGAATCAAAATATAACACATGGTGTGCTAAAAAGAGAAAATACGACTTAAAGGATTGACATATTTGCCCTTATTTTGAAATTTCGGTATAACTTCTTGCTCGGACCTCCATTTAACACACCATTTGTTGTGTTACAAAACTAATTCATATATATACAACTTTTTAGTTTTTACCTCAAGTAAATTTTTATATTATAATGGTCAAAACTAGTCTCTCATATGAACATTCCTACCGAAAACTTTAAAATATTATGTTTTTAACTAATGTGACATTTCATGATTTATGAGGGGAGGATTAGATTAAAAATAATAAATTAACATTATCCATGTCACATTTGAAATAATAAAACATTTAAAGTTATATATGAACATATAAAAGTGGGATCATTACATGCGTGGTGACGGGACTCCTGATTTGAGAGCACAACCCAATTTTTCGAATATCTACACTTAGGGTTGAAAACATGCCATCAGCGTGCGAAACCTTGAAACACACCCACCCCAAATGGCCTCATGAGCGGCGTAAAGACTTTGCATGAGACTAAATTAACTCGCAGGGACCGATCGGATGGTCACGGGACCCCCAATTCGACATCACGGTCCAATTTTCATAATATCTACACTTAGGCTTGAAAACATTCTGTTAGATAACGAAACACTGAAACACCCCACAAACGGCCCCGTGACTGGTGCCAACACCTCGTACGGGACCAATGTAACTCATACGAACTGACTGCCTTATCATGGGGACCCCGGTTCGAGAACACGACCTAATTTTTAGAGTATCTACACTTACGCTTGAAAAAATACCATTCGAGGGAGAAACACCAAAACACCCCCCAGACGATTTGAGAGCAAGACCCAAGTTTCAAAATATCTACATTTATGCTTGAGAACATGTCATTAGAGGGTGACAAAGCAAAACACCCCCCCCCCCAAATGGCCCTGTGAGAGATGCCAACACCTCGCACGGGACCAATCTAACTCGTAGGAATTGATCGCGTGGTCACGGGACCCCTAGTTCATGAGCGTGACCCAATTTTCAAAGCATCTTCACCTAGGTTTGGAAGCATGTCGTTAGAGGTGGAAACCCCGAAACACCCCCCAAATGACCCCGTGAGCGCAGCCAACACCTCGCACAGGACCAATGTAACTCGTAGGAGCCGACTGATCGGAGAGCTCAACCCAATTTTAAGAATATCTACACTTAGGATTTAAAACATGTCGTGAGAGGGTGAAACGTCAAAACACCCACCAAAGGGCCCCGTGAGTGGCGCTCAGACCTTGTACAAGACCAGTGTGACTCAAAAGAAATGATTGCGTGGCCACCGGAGCCTCGGTTCGAGAGCATGACCCAATTTTCATAATATCTACACTTATCCTTAAAAATATGCCGTTAGAGGGCAAAACCCATAAACATCTCCAAACGGCCACATGAGCGGTGCCAACACAATGCACGGGACCTATGTAACCTGTAGGAAATTACTACGTGGTCACGGGACCCCCGGTTTGAGAGCACGACCCCATTTTAAGAATATATACACTTAGGCTTGAAAATATGCCGTTAGAGGGAAAAATCTCGAAACACCCATCAAACGGCCCCTTGACCAACACCACGCATGAGACCAATGTGACTTCTACGAACCGATAGTCTAGTCATCAGACCCCAGGCTCGAGAGCATGACCTAATTTTCATAATATCTACACTTAGGCTTGAAAACATGTCATTAGAGGGTGTAACCCCGTAGCACCACCCAAATACCCCTGAGAGTGGTGCCAACACCTTGCACAGGACCAATGTGACTCATAGGAACCAACCATGTGTCCAGCGGACCCACGGATCGAGATCACAACCCAATTTTTAGAATATCGACACTTAAACTTGAAAACATGTTGTTAGAGGGTGAAATGCTGAAACACTCCCCAAACGGCCCTGTGAGAGGCGTCAACACCTCGCACTGGAGCAATGTAACTCATATGAACCCACTGCATGGTCACGAGACTCTCGATTTGAGAGCACGACCCAATTTTTAGAATATCTACACTTAGCCTTGAAAACATGTCGTTAGAGGGAAAAAACCTGAAACACCCCCTAACCAAATGGCCCCTTGAGCCATGCCGACACCTCGTATGGGACCAATGTAACTCATAGCAATCGACCGCATTGTCATGGCATGACCCAATTTTTAGAATATCTTCACCTAGGCTTCAAAACATGTCGTTTGATGGAGAAACACCAAAACCCACCCCAAATGGCCCCGTGAGCGATGCCAACACCTCGCACGGGACCTATGCGACTCGTAGGAATCGATTGCATGGTCACGGAATACCAGACCCGAGAGGATGACCCAATTTTTAGAGTATCTACACTTAGGCTTGAAAACCTACCATTATATGGAAAAACCCCGAAACACTCGCCAAAAATCCCCGTGACCGATTCCAATACTTCACACGGGACCAATGTAACTCGTAGGAATCGATCGCATGGTCACGGGACCCCCGATCCAAGAGTTGAGCCCAATTTTTAAAATATATACACTTAGTTTTGAAAACATGCCGTTAGAGGGCAAAAACCATGAAACACCCCCCAAACAGCCTTGTGAGTGGTGCCAACACCTCGTACAAGACCAATGTAACTCGGAAGAACTATCGCTTGGTCCCGGAACCCTCGGTTTGAGAACATGATCCAATTTTTAGAATAACTACACATATGCTTAAAAACATGTTGTTAGAGGGTGAACCCCCGAAACACCCCCCAAAGGGCCCCTTGAGTTGCACCAAGAGCTCGCACGGGACCAATGTGACTCATAAGAACCAACTGCGTGGTTGCAGGACCCCCAATTCGAGAGCACGACCCAATTTTTAGAATTTCTGCACTTCAACTTAAAAATATGCCGTCATAGGGAAAATGCCCGAAACACCACAAAATAGCCCCGTGAGAGGCACCAACACCTCGCACGGGACCTATGTAACTCGTAGGAATCCATCGCATGGTGAAGAGACCCCTGATTTGAGAGAACGACCCAATTTTTAGAATATCTACACTTAGGCTTGAAAACATACCATCAGCGTGCGAAACCTTGAAACACCCCCACCCTAAACGGCCCCGTAAGCGGCGCGAACACATCGCACGAGACTAATGTAACTCATAGGGACCGACCAGGTGGTCACGGGACCCCTAGTTCGACATCATGGTCCAATTTTCAGAATATCTACACTTAGGCTTGAAAACATTTTGTTAGATGGCGAAACCCTGAAACACCCCACAAACGGCCCTGTGACAGGTGCCAACACCTCGCACGGGACCAATGTAACTCATACGAACTGATCGCATTATCATTGGGACCCCGATTCGAGAACAAGACCCAATTTTCAAAATACCTACACTTATGCTTGAAAAAATGCCATTAGAGGGCGAAACCTCGAAACACCCCCTAAACGATACAAGAGCACGACCCAATTTTCAGAAGATCTACACTTATGCTTGAGAACATGCCATTGGAGGGTGAAACCACAAAACACCCCCCAAATGGCCCTGTGAGGGATGCCAACACCTCACACGGGACCAATCTAACTTATAGGAATTGATTGTGTGGTCACATGACCCCTAGTTCATGAGCGCGACCCAATTTTCAAAACATCTTCACTTAGGTTTGAAAGCATGTTGTTAGAGGGGAAACCCAGAAACACCCCCCAAATGACCCCCGTGAGCGCAACCAACATCTCGCACGGGACTAATGTATCTCGTAGGAACCGACTGATCTGAGAGCTCGACCCAATTTTCATAATATCAACACTTTGGCTTGAAAACATTCCGTTAGTGGGCGAAACGTCGAAACACCCACCAAAGGTCCCCATGAGCGGCTCCCACACCTTTCACGGCACCAATGTGACTCAAATAAATTGATCGCGTGGCCACGGGAACCTCGATTCGAGAGCATGACCCAGTTTTCAAAATAACTACACTTATCCATAAAATATGTTGTGAGAGGGAGAAACCCCGAAACATCACCAAACGGCCCCATAAGCGGTGCCAACACAACGCACGGGACCTATGTAACCTGTAGGAAATCACTGTGTGGTCACAGGACCCCCTATTTGAGAGCACGACCCCATTTTGAAAATATATACACTTAGTCTTGAAAACATGCCGTTAGAGGGAAAAATCTCAAAACACCCACCAAACGGGCCCTTGACCAACACCTCGCATGGGACTAATGTAACTCATAGGAACCAACAGTGTAGTCATCGGCCCCTCAGTTCGAGAGCATGCCCCAATTTTTAGATTATCTACACTTGGGCTTGTAAACATGTCGTTGGTGGGTGAAGACCCACAACTCCCAACAAACGGCCCTGTGCGCGGTGCCAACACCTCGTATGGAATCAATGTAACTCGTAGGAACTGACCGTGTGGTCCCAGGATCCCTGGTCTGAGAGCACGAATCAATGTTTAGAGTATCTACACTTGGGATTGAAAACATGCCGTTAGAGGGTGAAACCTTGACCCCCCCCCCCCCCCAAACGGCCCCGTGTGCAGCGCCAACACCTTGAATATGATCAATGTAACTAGAAAGGACCGAATGCATGGCCGCGTCACACTTAGTTCGATATCACGGTCCAATTTTTAGAATATCTACACTTAGGCCTTCAAAACAAGTCGTTAGAGGGAGAAATCAGAAAACATCCCCCAAAGGGCCCCATGATTGGTGGCAACACCTCACAAGGGACCAATGTAACTCATAGGAATGGACGGCGTGGCCACGGGACCCCTAGTTCGAGAGCATGACCCAATTTTTAGAATATCTACACCTGGGTTTGAAAACATGCCATTAGAGGGTTAAACCCCAAAACAACCCCAAACGGCCCTGTGAACCATGCCAACACCTCGTACAAGACCTATGTAAGTTGTAGGAACCCAGCGCGTGGTCACGAGTTTGAGAGAACCACCCAATTTTTAGAATATATACACTTAGGCTTGAAAACATGCAGTTAGATGGAGAAACCTCAAAACACCTCTCAAACGGTCTCGTGAGCGGTGCCAACACCTCGGACGGGACCAATGTAACTCTTAGGAACCAACTGTATGGTCACGAGACCCTCGGTTCGAGAGCTCAACTCAATTTTTAGAATATTTACACTTACCCTTGAAAACATGTCGTTAGAGGGTGAAACCTCGAAACACCCCCCAAAGGACTCCGTGAGCTGTGCCAACCCCTCGCACGGGAATAATGTGACTCATAGGAATCGATCGCGTGGTAGCATGACCCCCGGTCTGATAGCATGACCCAATTTTTAGAATATCTACACTTTGGTTCAAAAACATGCCGTTAAAGGGAGAAAGCCTAAAACACCCCCCAAACGGCCCCGTGAGGGGTGCCAACACCTCGTACGGGACCAATGTAACTCGTAGGAACCGACTGTGTACTCACGGGACCCGTGGTTTTAGAGCATAACCCATTTTTTAGAATATTTACACTTAGGCTTAAAAACATGGCGTTAGAGGGCGAAACCTAGAAACACACCCAAACGACCTCGTGAACGGAGCTAATACCTTGTACGGGACCAATGTAACTCATAGGAATCAACCGCATGGTCACGGGTCCTTCAGTTTGAGAGCATGGCCCAATTTTCAAAACATCTTCACTTAGGCTTGAAAGCGTGTCATTAGAGGGAGAAACCCCGAAACACCCCCCAAACGGCTCCGTTAGAAGTGCCCACAACTCACACGGGACCAATGTAAAGCTCAGCCTAATTTTTAGAATATCTACACAGGCTTGAAAACATGTCGTTAGGGGCCAAAACCTCGAAACACCCCCCAAAGGTACCCTTGAGAGGCGCCCACCCCTGGCACGGGACCAATGTGACTCATAGGAACCGACCGCGTGGTCACGGGACCCCCAGTTTAAGAACATACCCCAATTTTTAGAATATCTAAACTTAGGCTTAAAAATTTGTCATTTGGGGGTGAAAGCCTGAAACACCCCCCAAATGTCCCCGTGAGCGGTGCCAACACCTCACATGGGACCACTGTAACTCATAGGAACCAACCGAGTGGTCACAGGACCCCTGGTTCGAGATCATAGCCCAATTTTCAGAATATTTACACTTAGGCTTGAAAACATTCAGTTAGAGGGAAAAACATCGAAATACGGGACAACCTCGTGAGCGGTGCCAACACATCGGGCGGGACCAATGTAACTCTTAGGAATTGACTGCATGGTTACGAGACCCTCGGTTCGAGAGCTCGACACAATTTTTAGAATATTTACACTTACCCTTGAAATCATGCCGTTAGATGGTGAAACCTTGAAACACCCCCCAAAGGGCCCCATGAGTGGCGCCAAGCCCTTGCACGAGACTAATGTGACTCATAGGAACCGACCGTGTGGTAACACGACCCCCCGTCTGAGAGCACAACCTAATTTTCAAAATATCTACACTTAGGTTTGAAAACATGCCGTTAGAGGGCAAAATCCCGATACACTCCCTAAATGGCCCCATGAGTGACGCCAACACCTCACACAGGACCAATGTAACTGGTAGGAACCAACCGAGGGGTCACGAGATCCCTGGTTCGAGAGCATAGCCCAATTTTCAAAATATTTACACTTAGGCTTGAAAACATGCTGTTAGAGGGCAAAATCTCGAAACACCCCAAAACGACCTCATGATCGGAGCCAACACCTCGTGCGGGACCAATGTAACTCATAGAAATCAACCGCATGGTCACGGGTCCTTCAGTTCGAGAGCATAACTGAGTTTTCAAACCATCTTCTCTTTGGCTTGAAAACATGTCGTTAGAGGGTGAACCCTAAAACACCCCCCAAATGGCCCCGTGATCAGTGCCCACAGCTCACATAGGACCAATGGAACTCGTAGGAACCGATCGTGTGGTCACGAGACCCCCAATCTGAGAGGTCAGCCTAATTTTTAGAATATCTACGCCTAGGATTGAAAACATGCCATTAGGGGGTGAAACCTCGAAACATCCTCAAAGAGCCCCATGATCGGTGCAAACCCCTCGCATGGGACCAATGTGACTCATAGGAACAGACCGCGTGGTCACGGGACCCCCAGTTCAAGATCATAGAAAAAATTTCATAATATCTACACTTAGGCTTGAAAACTTGTTGTTAGAGGACGAAAGCCTGAACCCCGCCTTAAATGTCCCCGTGAGCGGTGCCAACACCTTGCATAGGACCAGTGTAACTCATAGGAACCGACTTTGTGGTCACGGGACCCCCAGTCTGAGAGCACAACTTAATTTTCAGAATATCTACACTTAGGCTTGAAAACATGCAGTTAGACAGAGAAACCTTAAAACACCCCCCAAACGGCCTCGTGAGCGATGCGAACACCTCAGACGGGTCCAATGTAACTCATTGGAACAGACTGCATGGTCACAGGACCCTCAGTTCGACAACTCTACCCAATTTTTCAAATATTTACACTTGCCTTTGAAAACTTACTGTTTGAGGTTGAAACCTCGAAACACCCCCAAAGGACCCCGTAAGCGGTTCCAACCCCTCGCATGGAGCTAATGTGACTCATAGGAACCGACCGCATGGTAATTGGACCCTCAATTTGAGAACACTTCCCAATTTTTAGAATATCTACACTTAGGTTTTAAAACATGTCGTTAGATGGCGAAAGCCTGAAACCCCTCCCAAATGGCCTCTTAAGAGGTGCCAACACCTCGTACGGGACCAATGTAACTCGTAGGAACCGGTCGTGTGGTCACGGGACCCCTGGTGCGAGAGCATAAACCATTTTGAAGAATATTTACACTTAGACTTAAAACATGTCATTAGAGGGAGAAAACTCAAAATACCCCCAAACGGCCTTGTGAGCAGAGCCAACACCTCGTACGGGACCAATGTAACTCATAGGGACCGACCGCGTGGTCACTGGACCCCCAATTCGAGAGAACCATCCAATTTTTAGAATATCTACACTTAGGCTTGAAAACATGTCGTTAGTGGGCGAAACCTCAAAACACCACCCAAATGACCCCGTGATCAGTCCAAACACCTCGAATGGGACCAATGTAAATCATTGGAATCGACTGCGTTGTCAAGCGACCCCCGGTTTGATAGCATAGTGATAATTTAAGAATATCACTGGGCTCTCAAATATGGGGTCCAGTGACCAGCGGGCTTTTTTAATTTATTGTTTTGCATTATGGCCGTGTAGGGTTTACATTACGCTAATTTTAGAATGTCTAGAAAATAGAGGAAATTACGCGCAATTTTTTTTAATATAGTAAAAAATGGTCATGGATCTAATCCTTGACCATAGTCATGACTATTTTCATATTATGAAGGTTGGGTCACGGACTTGAGCCATGAACATTCTCATATATTAATGGATGGGTCACGGACATGAGCTGTGACCAGAGCCGTGCCCGTTCTTAGATATTAAAGGATGGGTCATGAACATGGGTCGTGACCATATCCATGACCATTCTCATATATTAAAGGGTCATGACTAAATGTATGTATGGGTCACGGATAAAGTCTGCGACCATCTTTCATGACCACCCAGGTCTGTGACCATTTGTTTGGTTAGGGATTTGGGTCGTGACCCATGAAAATGGTCTTGCCTGAAATTGTCATGTCCTATGGCCACGACCCATAATAGTGGGTAGGGAATTTGGCCATGACCATTCGCCTAATATGGTGTAGTGTATGGCTTCCCCCCCGCAAGTTCTATGGATCACCTCAACTTATTAACATAGAGTTCATCATCTCCTTTAATGTAACATTTTTGCATTCAGCAATGCCATTCGATTGAGGAGAATAAGGAGCGATGGTTTGATGGATAATTCCATGTTCAGAACAAAATTACTCAAAAGGAGATTCACATTAGCCACCTCTATCATTCCTAATAGCCTTTATGTTTTTTGCTTAATTGATTCTCAACTTGTATCGTTTAAATGCATCAATAGCCTCTTACTTACTATGTAGTAAATATATATAAAACTTTTTGTGCAATCATTAATAAAAATAATAAAATACTTATTCCCACCTCTAGTTTGCAAAAATTTTAGATCACAAATATCCGTGTGAATTAAATATAATGGTTCAATGATCCTTTTAATGGAATGAAAAGGTAATCTTGCTAACTTAGAATTCTGATTTTTATAAATATCAATTTTTTTTTAAAAAATGTAAGTTAATTAATCAATGCAAGGTGTCAAAATTGACATGTCTTAAAGTAGCATGCCAAATATCAGATGTCTCAATCAAGTAAGTAGAATTAACAATTTCATTCATTGTGGATGCCTTTGGCATCAATGTCATTACCTTCATTTTAAAGAGCCCCTTAGACAGGTAGCCCTTTCCAACATACACATCATTTTTAGATAACACAAACTTATCAGGAATAAACACGCATTTAAACCCATTATTGCTTAAGAGTGATCCAAAAATCAGGTTTCTACGGATGCACTACAAGAATTATGGCTTTTAACAAGGATAAAAAATCGTTGCAAAAGTAAATGTAATTATTTTTCTTGACAATGAAGATCTGTACAATGAAGCTGTCAAGGTTAGTAAATGTAATTATTTTTCTTGACAAGGTCTCGATCGAATACGGGGATGACTTTGACAGCTCAGATAACAAACCTAGTTAGGAAGAAACCAATCTAGTAGCCAGTTTATGCGGAATGATATCCTTCAAAGATCTATTGGGGGAAATCAATAAGGTGGCCATTCAACCAGAAATAGATGAAGGCATGTGACTCCTTTTCTTCCCCACCTCAATAAATCATATAAACAGGTCAGGGAGACACTACCAAGATTCGATTCTTCATGTCACCAAGACATATAGGGGAAAGGAAGTTATCAAAGAACTTCCCATGCCAAAGATGACCATCGAAAAAAGTAAAGACCTTGACCAGCTCAAGAAAACCCAAGCCGACATCACCTTATAAGAAATTTTCATGTCATCCCAGCTGCACTAGAATGCTCTAGTAAAACTCTTCACCGGGACTACAGTCCCTCCTTCTATTACTCCTGAAGAAGCTATAAACATGGTTGGGTCCTTGACCACTTCTAGACTCCACTACTTTTCTTGAAATAGAGATACCAAAGAGTGTCATAAACCATAATTATGCTCTCAACATCTTCATTGAATTATTGGAAAAGACATTCCCACTCTCGCTTATTGATAACGGATTTTCCCTCAATGTTTGTCCTCTCAGAACCTTCAATTGCTTGGTCTTTAAAGTTAATGATATCACTCCGACTTCCGCCATTGTGCATGCTTACGAAAATACCCATCGAGAGGTAATGGGTCCGTAAAACACATAGTAGGTCCTGGCCCTATCAATCATGTCACTGATATCCAAGTCATTGACATACCTTCATGTTTAACCTTCTCCTTGGCCATCCTTGGCTCCACATTTCTCGAGGGTATCTTCATCTCTTTATTAGAAACAAAATTCTTCACTAAAGGCCAGGTTATCACCATCTTGGGGGATGAAAATAGTTCAGACCCGCTAGTACTAGTAACTCAATATTAGAGATCCAACATGGGATGAATGACATGCTCCTCTTTAACTTCAGAGTTGACCCACTTCCCCTTCCAACGGGAAATAATTTCAAAGACTAGGTTAGTCTGGAACACAACCCACATGGAAATGTCAACGTGATTCAAATGTTTAACAACATACACATTATGCTCAGAATGAGGATAGGGTGATGGCTGTAAGGGATCCTTGAGCCCATAGTCCTAAAGGAGGCCTTTTCCCCATATGGTCTGGGTTACCAGCCCTCATGAGAAGAACACAAAGAACTCCGATGGACACGACTAAATTGAAGCTTAGAAAGAAGAAAGAATTTTTACGAGAGACTCTTTAAATGGAAGGTTTATCATGGAGGGTGAAAACTTCACCTTATACGGTTTCCCTGAGCCATGGTAAGACTATGTCGACAAGAAGATAAAATTGAGGCTAAAAATCTTCTTTCAAGACAACAAACCTTAGGCCAAAGACTGTTAACATGAATTTCAACCTCTCACTGAGAAAGTTGTGTTAGTTAATTGGGATTATGAGGAAAGTGATTTCAAGCACTCATTCAACCTGTAGACACTTGGGCTGAGTCTCTACATGATCGACTAATATTCCATGCCGTTAGACCCATCTACTTAAATCACAGTTGTTGACATGCCTCTCCTCCATTGGAATGCCATGCTTGTCTAACCATCCCAAATTCAACATGACCCCGATGTCTACCCTATCCAAATCTCTTCATATGATGTTGTTATCCCTTTTTCTAATATCAATGTAACCGATACCTCTTTTGACAAGGTTCTCAATGCCGTTTTTCCTAAAAATGAAATAAACAAAGATTTTGAGTATCTTGTTGTGCCTTACATTAATTGTCTTAATTCTAACCATACTCCTAATGATTATGATTTTGTAGATGAATAATTCTTAATTCATCTTAACAAGGAGAATATAAAATAATATAATCGTGTTCAAATTAATGATAATGATACTGTTGTTATTAATCTTGTTGTGCAATTCGAAGAGTTAGTGAAGGAATTCGTGGACATCTTCACATGGTCCTATGATGACATACCCGACATTGAACTAGAATAACTCAACACGAGATCCTAACATTCCCAGAATGCAATATAGTTAAATAAAAGCTACGAAAGCGTTGCACCAATCGATCGCTCAAAGTCAGGGAGGAAGTGGTCAAGAAATTAAACACAAGTTTCATTCGCGTAGCCTAATATCCTACATGGTTCTCGAATATCGTCCCTATGTCGAAGTCAGGAGGGAAAGTTCATGTGTCGACTATCGGGATTTGAATAAAAGCATCCCTAAAGGATTATTACCCCTTAGCTAACATCGACATGATCGTGGACAACATGTCTAGCCATGCCCTCAAGTAATTTCTTGATGGGTTAGATAGATATACCCAAATCAAGAAGCACCCTGACCATCCGGAGAAAACTGCCTTCATCGCCCCATGGGGAACCTTCTGCTACACTATCATGCCATTCAAACTCATGAATGTCGGGGCTATCAACTTAGGGGCTGCCATAATCATCTTATAGAACCTTATACATAAAGAGGTTGAAGTCTACATAGACTATATGATCATCAAGTTTAAAACTCAAGAAGGTCATATTCTCGCCCTTAGAAAGTTTTTCGAGCGACTACGACAATACCTGATGTGGTTAAACCTATAAAAATGCATTTTCGACATCAAGAAAGGAAAACTCTTGGGATTCATGGTCAATAAGAAGGGAATCGAAGCATACCTTGCTAAGATGAAAGCCATACTTGAGATGCCACCACCACGAACAGAGAAGGAAGTCGGAGGATTCCTAGGAAAACTATAATACATCAGTGAGTTGACTTCTAACTACGAACCCATTTTCAATCTTCTCCGTCAGGATTCAACTAAAGTCTGGAATGAGGCTTGCCAAGAATCCTTTAATTGAATAAATAAATACTTACCCGACCTCAGGTGCTTATGCCTCCGCAACCAGGTCTCCCCTTCTCTTATACTTAATCCTGACAAATACCACAACGGGGGCTTTAATAGCCTAATGCATGGAAGAATCTCGTAAGGAAAGAGCCATTTATTATGCGAACTGGAAATTAACTGGATACTAAGTTAACTACACTACTTTGGAGAAAGCATATGTCACCCTGGTCTAGGTCCCACAAAAGTTACAGCACTATATGCTTGCCTTCCTCATCAGACTTGTTTTATCAAGCCGAATGGCCTAATTGTTGATGTTTCTAACTGAGTTAGATATTATGTACATCACACAGAAAGCTATAAAAAGGAGAGCCATCTCTGACTACCTTACAGAGTACCCTATGAAAGGAGACGATGTTTGGGTCTGAAAATTCCTAGATGAAGATATTTTCTAAACCTCTCGAGAGGACCTCCGGTGGAAAATATTTTCTTGATGGAGCTGTCAACAAGAAAGGATACTGCTTTGGGATACTCATGATCGCCCCTGGTGACTCTCAGAGTCCTATTACCATTAAAATAGACTTCCCTTGCACCAATAATGTGACCGAGTATGAGTCATGCACTGTAGGCCTCGATATAGCCCTCTATAAAAGAATTCAACACCTAAATGTCTACGAACACTCTACCCTTATCGTCGACCAAATTCTTAGAAAATGTAAAGTCAAAGATGAAAAGATCCTACCCTTCCATGCCCACTTAGAAGAACTAGCCTCCTGATTTAAAGATGTCACCTTCCAGTACTTGCCCCATTAAAAGAAAAACCTAACTGATGCCCTTTCTACCCTGGCCTCCATGGTCAACATGCCCGAGGAAATAACAATGGCCCTTTTCTTGATTTAGAAACATGCTATGTCTTCCCACTACTACCACATTAAACTCATTCCTGAGGAATATGATGATATGGATAGGTTATGGTACTATGACATTTGCACCTCCTCAAACATGGTAGGTATACTCAAGACGCAGATAAGAAAGACCGTGTGACCCTTTGCAAACTAGTTGCCTAGTATATCATCTAAAATAAAGCATTGTTCAAGAGAAACTTTGATGGAACCCATTTTCACTACATAGCAAGGGCTGATGTTGAAGAAATAATGCAGAATATCCACAACGAGTAATGCGACCCCCACATTAACGGTCACATGCTTGCTAAAAAGATCATCCTTCAAGGATACTATTAAACCACTATGGTTCAAAATTATATTGCTTGTGTTATAAGATGCCATAAATGCCAATAGTTTTTTTTATCTCCAACACTTTCCTTCTCAAGAACTATATAACATGACCTCTCCTTGGCCCTTCTCCACCTGGGGCATTCACATCATAGGAAAAGTTACTCCCAAAGATTCAAACGGTCATGAATTCATCTTGGTTGCCATTGATTACTTCACCAAATGGGTCAAAGCCGAGTCATTCTCAGTGATGAGTGATAAAAAGTGGACAAGTTTATTAGAAAGAACATCATCTACTGATATGGAGTTCCCCACGAGTTAGTGTCAAATAATGGGCTCCATTTTGGAGCTGAGGTCACAAAACTAGGCGATGAGTACGAGATTTAGAGATAAAAATCTTCTTCCTATTAACCCCAAACTAATGGTGTTGTTGAAGTCACCAATAATAGCTTCAAAATCATAATCAACAAGATGATTGAGAGTTACGAATATTGGACCGATCGGATTCCTTACGCCCTTTGGGGCAATCATACTTCAATTAGAAAACTGATTGGGGCAACCCCTTATTCTCTAGTGTACGACATGAAAGCAGTCTTACTCGTTGAGGTGGAAATACCTTCACGTCGCTTCTTGCTTGAAAAAGAAGTTGATGAAGAAGAATGACATCATAGTCACTTTGATGAACTGTCACTCTTGGATAAAAAGAGACTGAAGGCTCTATATCATAAATAGGGGTACCATTGTAGGATATCTTGATCATTAAATAGGAAAGTCAAGAACCGTGGTGTCCAGGAAGGAGACCTTGCCCTCAAAGAGATTATAAAATCCATTTGGCACCCCAAAGGGAAATTAAAACCAAATTATAGAGGCCATATATGGTGAAGAAGATTCTCTCAGGAGGCACCTCTATGCTCACAGACCTCGATGATAATGAGATGGCACGTCCAGTCAACTAAGACCGTATCAAGAAAATTTACCCATAGATCGAAATCTCAGCACATTATGACTCTTCTCATCCCCCTTTTATTCTAAAAAAAATCTCTTTATTTCCCCCAACCCAGAACTACATTGGACCTGATCCTCTCAAAAAACTTTTCAAATTTAAACTCATGATAATTTTCAAAAACCCCAGAGGTACGTAAGCAACCCATATGCAATACAATGATCCGCTACCCTTCTTTTTTCACAAAATGCTATTCCTTTCTAACATCCGAGAATGACGGTTCATTTTATCATTTACATGAACAAAAGGATTATGTATGCCTTAGTGATTAGTATAGATAATTAAAATGTCGAACTTGTCAAGAGGCACAAAAAAATATGTTCAAAATCAACTTTTATTTCGGATTATGAAATACAATGATGTTACATAAATTATCAGCGAAGGGAGTTAAACCAACCACCCATTTTTGCTGACCAAACTATTCCTAAATAAACCTAACCCCAAACCAATCTACACAAAATTATCCCCCCCCCCCCCAAATACAAAACACAGAGATCACTAAAGCTTCACAAAACACTACCTTCAACTGCCCTGCTTCATCATAATTACAATCCCCTTGAGGTCCCCATATTTCCCACTCCTAGTTGACATTCCATATGTGCTCCATGAAGCTATACACCTCAACAAGCCTTGACATAACCATAACACTATCTTCTACGGTGTCAACAGACACAACCCACCTTTGATAGATCTCTTCTGCCATGATTTTCTCCACTACTGGCTTCCATAATTACTTTAGGTAGCCCCAGTTACATGTAGGTCCCCTCCTACAGATTGGGATGGATGGATAGATGGACGATAGTGCTGCTACCAAGAGCCCAACAACATCCTCAGTGATTCAATTATATCATCCACCTAGAATAGGTTTGTTATATGAGGGGGCACAATCTATTCCCACCCGACTTGACATGGAAGCCACCAGGGGAAATAAACGGAAGTCTGTTGAATGCCCATCAACCGCACATACCGATAATCTCCAAGATATAAGACATGTAGTAAGTCCCTCCATTATGGAACTGACAATCGAAGACACCGGGCTACATGCTGAACAAGCCAGTTCACCTAACTCTTCACAGATGGGCCAAAGCTAAAGAAAGTCCCGACAAAGAAAATGGGCAGAATCATCAAGGGCCACTCAGGAGGTACCTTTAGGATAAACCTCTCCGCAAATCACATAAACAGGATTACTGGTCTTCCCCTCAGAAAGTCAGAACAACCCTCCTTCCAAGCATCCAGTTCATTCAGGGTCTAAGCCATTATCGCAATAACCTGGGGATTCGCTGTCAAGTCCTCCATCACCAATAATAGCCTCACAGTAAGGCCTAAGGAGACAGCCCCATCAAAGCCAACATCCTCAAAACCCCTCAGGTGCATTGACTATATAACCGCTTGAAGAGAAATGGTCCCTCCGGTAACCAATGGTCTAGCCACCGAGAAAGAAATGTAGATAAACTCCGATAAGAATACCTGGGAGAATTGGAGAAATCAAGCATAGCCTTTTGCAGCACACTATACAGTTGACTCACTTAAGTTTGTACTTTATAGGAGCCTTAACTAGTTTGGAAAAAGAGACAAAATATAGTCCCTCCTTCAATACATCAATTCTTCTTCAAGTGCATCATCATCAACAACAAATATCAAAGTCAAACAAGTATAGAACCAACACACTCAACACTTAAAATTGCATATTTCATGTCATATTTGATTAGTGTGTGTTGAATTGAATTAAAATGAATTTTCTATAATTTTTAGGTATTTTAATACAATTAAAACCTATTTTTAAAATAATTAAATTAAGGGTTTTAAATTGTTTGGGGATAAAATTCATATTTTGTAAGTTCCTAAACTTTTCTTGGGTAGAATAAAAAATCGGCATAGACTTTTGTTGTAAAAATGAGATTTGAATAAGATTAAAAACATGCATTTTAGGTCCGGCCTGAGCCTAGCACGTAGTGGGATCAGATTGGCTAGAAGTGTGTTTCCTCATACTCACAATATTTGCATTACATCACAACCGTTTTATCTAGATTAATATATTGCTTGCATGTGTTCTTTAACAATCCTTGTGACGATTGAAATGACCAATAAAAGAGTAAATTCGTGCAGTTCTTTCTCAATCCTTAGTTTAAGAATTTGAATTGTCTATTTGATCTCAGTCCTTCATTTGGGATAGACTTTATGATCCTTCCATACCTCCTATATAAGGATCCTTCATCTCAACCACTTGAAGTTTTTTGAGAGTCTGAGAATCGAGAGAAAAAAGAAACGAGAGAAAGAGAGAAGAGAAAAAAATAAAAATAGAGAGAAAAATTATTTTCTTAACAAAACTCTTCCAACTTTTTTTTCCAGAAAATAGATTTGAGAATTGGGGTTTCTTAATTCCTCTTAGTCTAAACCTCTCTTTCAAAAACCTCACAGCTTTAGATCTACTTTATTATTAGAAACTTGTAGATCTAAATCAGTGACACATTCACACTTAGATTTATAGGTTGTTTTGGCTTATTGTGTTGAGAAATCACTTTCTCGTGTTGGATTCTATTTATGTAAAAGTTGCAATAATATTTTTGATCCAACATCTCTCATATTTTTTACTTAGCTGAAATCATGACTTGCATGTCTCAGATCCGATAATTTTTCATTTTGAAAAATCGTGTATATAAATAAATTCTAAGGATCAATATTTTAAAGATCCGTCAAGAAATCAGATCTTGAAATATTTGTATAAAAATAAGAAGTCTAAATTTTAGAGGTATGAAAATAACTTTCATTCTCAGATCTGTTGTAAATTCATAGGAATCATCTGTACTTAAGTTTGTATGAGTACATGCATGGAATTTATCCACATAACTCACTACACATTCACCACCTAACACAAAAATGTGTTGTTAGTTGAGAGATTCAGCCTATTGAGTCGACGCGGTGCAAAATGGACAAAGGAAGCAGAGCATGGAACAAAGAAAGGAGAAATTCAGAGCCTTAAAGAAGTCAGAAATAATACCATGGAGAGTAGGTATATTTCTATACTTAGAATAGGTATGATTTTTTGTATGCTTGTAACCTTAACAATTTTGAATGGATTTTGATTTTGTGCTGTAGAGACCACCTTGGACGTTTCCCCAATTGGGTGGGGTTGTAGTATGTAAAAAATTACAATATCTTGTGTGTACTTTTTAATTCTCAATTACTACAATCTTCTACATAGACTTGGGTTTATTCTTAAAACCTATTTCCAAGAAACTTAACTAATTTGTTCAAACAAACTGTTTTAACACATCTTGTGTTGTTGTTAAGATTTTTGTAAGAATTTCTTTAAAAAGTATTTTCAGAACTCATTAAACATTTTTAACTTTTGCTAAAATAACATAGTGAGGTTTCTTAATTGGTATCAGAGCTGAGTACTTTTCTAAACGTTTGATCATGTACTTTGAAATTGTTCCAAAAATCTTTTATGGACAAAAAGTTTGAGCGTCTTGAAAATCTCTCAAAACCTCCCCTCTTTGATTGAACCAATTTTCCTTAATGGAAAGTAAGCATGATTTCTTTCATCCAAGGGACATTGGGAGGTGATGCCTGGGAAGGAATTAAAAACGGATATTCTCACCTAACTAAGCCTGTTGAATAAGGTAGTACTAAAAGGGTTAAAAAGGTCTGTAATGAGTTTACTAAGGAAGAAAAACATTCCTCATTAAGTAATAATAAAGGGGAAAATGCCATATTCATGTATGTGAGCACGAATTCAAACACATATATATTTTCTCTACATCGAAGGAAGACTGGGACACATTAGTCACAGGCCATGAAGATGATGAACATGCTAAGGTAGCCAAAACACAGATGTTAATACAACAATACAACACATTGCTTATGCACGAGACTGGGAGCTTTGATGAATTCTATATTAGATTGACTAACATGATTACAAAACTCTATTAAAATGGTATCATGTATAATAGGAAAGAAATAGTGTCAAAAATTCTAAGTTCCCTTCTCCTTAAGTTTGATAACAAAAGGTATGCAATCGAGGAGATAAATGGTCCATTTTTTATACCTGAACTCCTGAGTATCAAACTTAGGACTATAGAAATGGAAATGGAAATTGAATTTAAGAAGCATATTTCTAATAATATTAAAATAGTCTAGTTCTAATGTAGTTTTTAGTCTAAAATGACCTTACCTTAGTTAGTCCTGCCAAATATAGACTTGGACTTTGATGAAGATTATGATTTAGAGAGTCTAGATATCCAGATAGCCCTTATGTCTAAAGAATTTAAGAAAATCTTAAAGTTTAGAAACACTATTTCTTGTAAATAAGGGAAGGCTAAATATCAAAACAACTCTAATAACATACCTCATGAGAGAAACCCTGATGAACATAACACTGAGAATAATAGTAGATCTAAAAAAGACTTTAAGAACACTTAATGCTTTATATGTGGTAAAAAAAGGTCATATAACTTCTAATTATAGGGTTAAACTGAATAAATTTGCTAAAGCCAACTTCAGTAAGACTTGGGATGATTCAAGTGACTCTAAAGAAGATGAGACAGAATCTTCCAACTCTTTTGACCCTTGCATGTCCTTCTTTGCAAAAATCAAGGTTCTAAAAAACGCGGGGCGTGATTGAGGCGTGGAGGCCAAGCCTTAAGCCTTAGAAGCCTAGGCGGACCTAGGCGTAAAAAGGCGTGAAAAGGCGCTTAGGCCTTCTTAATATATTTTAATATTTTTTAACCATGACAAGGCTATTAAAATACAAAAATTGCACATATCATAAAAATAAGTTTGAATATATGCAAATTAAAAGACTATTTGATTATTTTGGATGAGATAATAGTCCGATTTGTAAAGAAATTCTTTAAAAGGCGACATCGTTTCACTAAAGCATTGTTGTTTTTAGAAAGAAGTACGCCTTAAGGGTTTTACCAAGAATAAGGCGTGAAAAGCGTAAGGAGAGGCGTTTCCCCCAAGCCTTAAGCCTAGGCGGGTTTTTTAGAACAGTGGCAAAAATTATCTATTCCGATGATATGTCTGTAAACAATGTTGAACTTGATACTATTATGCCTAGTACTTGTATGCGTGATGATATTTTTCCTACTTCTGGTTTATCTTCTCTTTTCTTAGACAATACAAACAGTGTTGATATTACTAGTATTAGTTGTTCGATGATGTGTGTGAGTCGAAGTGTACATACCAATGACGAATTGAATGGGTGTGTGAGTTCAACAAATAAAGCGCTATGAGACAACTCATACATTTCACATATTGTGCTCGATAATGATGATCTCCCTGACATTCACACACTTTACACTAAGACTCTTAGGAAGAGCACTAAACTAGAAAAAATACTCAAGGAGTTAACTGAAGAGATAGATTCCTTAAGCCTATTGGTGAAACAAAATGTAGAGGACTATAAAAATTAATGTCTGGCCTATGAACTGAAAACTAAAAATTTGTTAAAAAAATCAAAGAGCTTTCTGAATCAAATGAGGTATTAGAAAATATATATACGGCTACTTGAATAGAATTGGAAGAATAAAAACAAAAAGTTTCAACTATCCTCAAGAAATTTTCTAAATTTGAAAATAATTCCAACTGTTTTGAAAAATGTGTTGCATGAAGCAAAACCAACTCTAAAGACAAAACTGGTTTAGGATTTGATCAAAAAATTAAGTCTCAAATCGAAATTCTTCAACATGCACAATTTGTGTCTTCTGGAAAAAGACCAAATGACATATGTCCTGATTTTCAAGTTTTAAAGAAAGGTTTTGAAAATAAGAAAAAAAGGCTGGATAATCTGATGGAAAATTATCCTGAGCCAACTATTGAACCTAAGGCTAAGTATGTGTACCCTCCTATTAGGCAAGGAGATTCCTCATTCAAACCTGTTGCATTTAGACATAAGACCAAAGTCCAACAAATGGATAAACCTCTTTTCAAAGGTTTTTAAAATATCAACAAACTGTCACATTCTCAAAAACTTATTACAAAATTTGAAACGAGAATGGTGATTGTATCCTTACAGGTCACAGGAGCCCAAATAACTGTTACATTGTAAATTCGAGAAATTAGACTCGTAGGTTATCTAGACTAGATGATAATGAAATCTAGCATAATCTTTTGGGCCACATTACTTACGATAATCTGGGAAAATTGAGCTCTTAATATATAGTTAGAGGTATACCAAAAATAAAACCAATTTCAAATGATGTTTATGGGCCACGCCAATAAGGAAAAATGATTAAGTCTTCTCACAAGAAAGTTAAAGAAATTTTAGCAACTAAACCTCTAGAGCTAATCCACATGGATCTTATGGCTCCTTCACGAACTATGAGCCTCTATGGTAATAGTTACATTTTAGTCATTGTGGATGATTTTACTCGATTCACTTAGGTAGCATTTTAAAACGAAAATCTAATACATTTTGAAAATTTTTGAAAATCCTTTTAAGGATTGAGAACGAAAAAGGTACCCAAGTTAATAAAAAACGTAGCGATAGAGGCAGTGAATTTAAGTACTCATGAGTAACATAGTATTGTAATTGTAATGCTTATCAGCATGAGTTCAGCGCTCCTAAAACACCCCAATAGAATGGTGTTACCGAGCGTAAAAATCACATAATTGAGGAAATGGCCAGGGTAATGATACATGCTAAAAAATTGCCAAAATACTTTTGGGTCGTGGCAGTTAAAAAAGAATGTCATATAATCAACTAGTTATAATTTCTAAAAAATACCAAACAAACCTCCTATGAACTTTGGTATGGCACAAAGCCCAATCTGAAATATTTTTGAACTTTTTGGAGTACTTGGTATGTTTTCTAAGACAGAGACCAATTGTCTAGGTTTGAAACTCATGGAAACAAAGAAATATTTTTTGGTTACTCCCCTAATAGTAGGTCTTATCACATTTATAATTTGCGTACCAAAGTAATCATGGAATTGATAAATATGATGGTGAGTGACAATAATGTCGAGAGTAAAGAACAAGGACCAATTATCGTGGAAGAGTCTGAAAATATAGTTATGCCTCTCTAGAGATAATTGAGTGTTTACCAACTGAGACCCTGAAGTACCTAAATAGGTTTCTAAAGATCGTCCCATTGATAATGTTATTGGTAACCTTGATGAGCCATTGCATACAAGATCCCAATTACGTAATGTTGCCAATTTTGCGTGCTTTATTTCTCTAGTAGAACCAAAGAATATGAATGAGGTACTTAATGACTCATTTTGGATGGGTGTTATGCAGGAAGAGCTGATATAATTTCAAAATCATGACGTGGGGAATCTTATGCCTAGGCCATAAAATAAAAGGGTTATTGACTCTCGTTGGATTTTAAAAAAAAATAATAGATGAATCTGGAATGATAGTTAGAAATAATGCTAGATTAGTTGAACAAAGCTACTCTTAAGTTGAAGGAATATATTTTTAGGTGACCTTTTCCCCAGTCACTCGCCTTAAGTCTGTTTTCTTACCCTTGACTATGTCACTTATAATTCAACCTTTATCAAATGGATGTAAAATCTGCTTTTTTAAATGATACTTTGACAGAGGAAATCTATGTTGAATAGTCAATAGGATTTATTAATCCTCATTACACAAACCATGTGTATAGATTGAAAAAGGTAGTATACTGGTTAAAGAAATCCCCTCGGGCCTGGTACGAATGCATGTTGACCTTTTTAATCAATAAAGGTTTTAACTTGGCGGTAATGACCAGACATTATTTGTTAAAATTTTTAAAAAATAAGTCTTAATAGATTAGGTTTATGTTGATGACATTATATTTGGATCTACTTCCCTGTCTGAGGTTAAAGAGTTTTAAAAAATTATGCACGAGGAATTCCAAATGTCACTTATGGGGGAGCTTCAATATTTTTTAGGTCTTCAAGTTAAGCAAAAAGATGATGGGTTATTCATATCACAGTCTAAATACGCAATAGAGTTAGTGAAAAAATTCGGTTGAGATAATGATAAAATTTCTAAGACACCCATGAGCACCTCTACGAAATTATCCAAAGTTGAGATTGGGAAATATCCCACACTTTATAGAATATGGTAGGCAGCTCATTATAACCAACTTCTTCTCGTCCTGATACCATGTACGATGTGTGTGTTTGCGCTCATTACCAAAGTACCCCCAAGGAAAGTCACCGTATCTATGTGAAATGAATAATCAAATATGTTAAGGGAATAATAAACCTAGGGATATGGTACACAAAAGACGCCACAAAGAACAATTGTAGCATACACTGATGTTGACTGATCCGGCTTCTCAGATGACAGCGAAAGCACGTCTGGTGCTTGTTATTACATAGGCAACTACTTAGTAGGGTGGAGAAGTAAAAAATAAAACTATATATCACTTTCCACAACCTAATCATAATATATAGCTGCAGGAAGTTGTTACGCTCAATTGTTATGGATTAAGCAAATTCTTAGTGATTATGGCATTAATGAAGAAAAGATAAATTTATATTGCAATAATAAAAGTGCGATTAATATCTCCAAAAAGCCTGTTCAAAATAAGATATCATTTTATGCGTGAACTTTTTGAGTCTAAGGAATTATAGATTAACTATTTACCCACTAAAAATTAACTAGCCGACTTGTTCACTAAACCTTTGGATAATTTACATTTTGAATCTTTAAAAAAATCAGTCGGTATGATTATACTTGAATAAGTATCTATCACCTATAATGTCCTTTAGTTACTTTGATGATTATAATTGGTCTTTGAGGATATAGGGCACGGTCGTTTAATAAATGACAAAAGACGCCTCATTTCTCTATTTTATGTAGGAGAGACCCTTGAGGTGACCTGTTGATTAATTTAGGTTGATAAAATGTTTACTATGTTCACTTTATATTTTTATCCTATGTCCATTTGAGACAAAATAGGGGGGGGGGGGGATTTGAGTCTATCTGGACGTTTATTGTAAAAAATTGACTAATTCTTGATCTTTGCCATATATTTCTATTTTTTTTTTCAGGAATCAGTACCATAAGATATATTTAGGATATTGGTCTGTTCATAGTTGAGTTATGTACTTTTTTATATCTAGGAAACGGGGTAGTTATTATTTTTGTACATGAATAAGGTTTTCTTATTTTTTTGAATCCCTACTAGTCCTAGATGACTTGAAGGAGATTTTGTCTCTCATTTCCAAAGGGGAAGATTGAAGCACACTATATAGTTGACTCACTTGAGACTGTACTATATAGGAGCCTTAACGAGTTTGAAAATATAGACAAAATTGAGTCCCTCCCTCAATACATCATCGCATCTTCAAGTACATCATCAGCAGCAGCAACAAAGATCAAAGTCAAACAGGTATAAAACTAACACACTCAACACTTAGGATTGCATGTTTCATGTCATATTTGATTGGTGTGTGTTGAAATGAATTTTCTATAATTTTTAGGAATTTTAAAAAAATTAAAACCTATTTTTAAAATAAGTAAATTAAGAGTTTTAAATTGTTTGGGGATAAAATTCATATTTTGTATGTTTCTAAAAGTTAGCTTGGGTAGAATCCAAAACTGGCATAAACCTTTGTGGTATAAAATGGGGTATTAATGAGATTAAAAACATGCATTTTAGGTTCGTTCTAAGGTTAGCATGTGATGGGATCAGATTGGTTAGAAGTATGTTTCTTCATAATCACAACATTTATATTACATCACAACCCATTTGATCTAGATTAATCTGTGGCTTGCATGTGTTCTTTAAAAATCCTTGTCACGATAGAAAGGACAAATAAAAGAGTAAATTTCAGCGGTTCCTTCTCATTCCTTAGATTAAGAATTCGAAAAGTCTATTCAATCTCAACCCTTCATTTAGGATAGGCTTCTATATCCTTTCATACCTCCTATATATGGAGCTTTCGTCTCAGCCATTTGAAGTTTGTTGAGAGCCTTAGAATTGAGAGAAAAGGGAGAGAAGAGAGAGAAGATAGAAAAATAATTAAAAATAGAGAGAGAATTTATTTTCTTACAAAAACTCGTGCAAATTGTTTTTCAGAAAATAGATTTGAGAGTTTGGGTTTCTTAATTCCTCTTAGTCTAAACCTCTCTTTCAATAACCTCATAGCTTTAGATCTCGTTTCTTATTAGGAACTTATAGATCTAAATCAGTGACACGTTCACACTTAGATTTATAGGTTGTTTTGGTTTCTTGTGTTGAGAGATCACTTTCTTTTGTTGGATTATGTTTATGTAAAAGTTTTAATAATATTTTTTATACAACATCTCTCATATTTTTTACATAGCTTAAATCATGACTTGCTTGTCTCAGATTCGATAATTTTCATTTTGAAAAATCTTGTATATAAATAAGTTCTAAGGATCAATATTTTAAATATCCGTCAAGAAATCGGATCTTGAAATATTTTTATAAAAAGAACAAGTCTAAATTTCAAAGGTGTGAAAACTAACTTTCATTCTTAGATCTACTGTAAATTCGTAAGAATTGACTGTACTTATGTGTGTGTGAGTACATACATGGATTTTAGGCACATCACTCACTACACATTCACCCACTAACACAAAAGTGTGTTTTTGGTTGAGAGATTCTGACTATTGAGTCGAAGTGGTGCAAAATGGAGAAAGGAAGCAGAGAAAGGAATAGTGAAAGGACAAATTCAGAGCCTTAAAGAAGTCAGAAAGAATACCGTGGAGAGTAAGTATATTTCTAGACTTAGAATAGGAACTATTTGTATGATTTGTTCTATTCTTATAACATTAAATGTTTTTACTGGATTTTGATTTTGTGGTGTAGAAACCATCATGGGTGTTTCCCCAATTGGGTGGGGTTCTACCACATAAAAAACTACAGTCTCTTGTGTGTGCATTTTATTTCTCCATTACTACAATCTGCTACATAGACTTAGGTTTATTATAAAAACCTATTTCCAAGAAGCTTAACTAATTTGTTCAAACAAACTATTTTAACACATATTGTGTTCTTGTTAAGATTTTTATAAGAATTTCTTCAAAAAGTATTTTTGAAACTCGTTAAACATATTTAACTTTTGTTCAAATAACATAGTGAGGTTTTTTACCATCGCCACCCTATGGATGACCCCGAACATGGACAAGAACTCCTCATAAGTGGGACAAACCTTGTCCATGTCGAAACGAAAGACATGGTCTTCAGGATAAAAGAACCATATTGCTGTTGCCAATAGGTTCTAGTTATTGGTCGGTTGTGCCACAGAGAAACCCAGTGCAGGTTGAAAGCATCACAATCCACATTATATAAGAACATGTTCTCGAGACCGTCAAGGTAAAAAGAAAACACTATACCAAATCCAGCCCAAAGCCATGACCTCACGCGTGTGGGTCATATGGTTTCCTACACACTAATATTGAAAAAAATTAAGGGTCATGGTATTGGGTCATGGCTTTAGTCCTGGACCAGGGTCCTTATAATAAAACCCCCTGCCTTCATTTCATTTCTTCTCTCTCTCTCTCTCTCTCTCTCTCTCTCTCTCTCTCTCTCAACGATTTGCATTCTCACTTAATATCAAACCCAAATTTCGACCTAATATCTCTCTCAGTCTTAAAGGTAAACCCTTATTTTTTTTTTATTTCTATGTTAAACCATAATGTCTATGTGTGTAATTGTGTGTGAATGTATGTATATTTCTATGTGTGTACGTGTGTAAATGCGTGTGTGTATGTGTGTGTATTATGTGAATCTGTGTGTATATCTATGTATTTATGTGTACGACTGTATATGTGTGCATATAATATGCGTGTATATGTGTGTATACATTTTTTTCAAGAAAAGGGATGTTTTATAATTTCATATTTTGAATGGGTATATTATTGTGGCCATCCCTGATCCTCGCGGCGAGCAGGAGAGTGAGGATCCTAGGTCCCGCGCATCCCTCTCGGGAGCGCTTCGGCCGGCGTCATTGATGAGGTGAAAAATTTAGAGAGATGGAGTAGCCAATCTATTTTAATCAAAATAGACAAAAGAAAGGGATCCATCCCGTAGGACAGCATCCAAGGACATACTGATACATACGAAACCAAATTGATTCGAAAAGGGTCCGGAGGCTAAGTTACGAAATGGGAAGGAGTTAGGCACCCATTCCGCCCTTACGGTCTCTCATGGGTTCTTGCTATTTTCCTTTATTTCCCCCGTGATATGTGTTCATGTGTATATATAATGGAGATATTAATCCTCGACTTGTATCATGGAAGAGATAAAGCGAGTCATTCGTAGGAAGGTTCATAAAAATAATGTTAGAAAATAAGATTTACCCGATTATCCCTGCGTTGATCGTTATAATGGAACGATAACACATGTGGAATAATAAGCCACTAAGAACACACACACACACACACACACACACACACATATATATATATATATATATATATATATATGTAATCTAAGAGAGTTAAGTCTAAAGAATATAGGAAAATGGGAAAAGAGTAGAAAAAGGACTCGAGTCTCGAGTTTTACCCCGAGACGCCTACGTAGCATATAGAGGCATCAAAGTCCACGTAGTTCGTATGCAAAGTG
The DNA here is from genome assembly GCA_949130495.1 of Sambucus nigra. Classification (NCBI taxonomy): domain Eukaryota; kingdom Viridiplantae; phylum Streptophyta; class Magnoliopsida; order Dipsacales; family Adoxaceae; genus Sambucus; species Sambucus nigra. Next base: position 230,052,701 of record OX422219.1, read on the forward strand.
AGGGGTGGGATTTATCCCATAAATCCAATCGGGGACTTCTCTTGTATGTGTGTGTGTGTGTGTGTGTAAAAAAGTGTTTTAGTTGTGAGAAAAGTGTGACAATTCCCGTTTGGAATTTATGAGCAAATCCTCCTTTTCTTGTTTTTTTGAGTTGTATTTATATGAAAATAAGAGATGTGCAATAATACTAAATAAAAAGTGTATTAGGATATGTGACATGAGAGAATAAAAGTGCTAAGTAATAAAACAAGTTAATGCGAATTTATGAGAATTTAAGGAGAGAATTGAGAATTTTGGACCTTCTTGAAGATATTGAGCTTGATCTTGAGTGTTGGAGAGCAGCCCTTGCACTTGGATGATGATGGAGGGTATTTAATTCACCAAGTTTGATGAAAAGGATGATGAAAAGTGAAGTTTGGAGAGGGATTTGGATGTGGAAATCACGCTAACTTCGAAAGAGGTTTTTTGGATTTGCTGGGAGTGATGTCTATCAGATCTGGGCTCCCTTTGCAATGAGGTCAAGGACTCCTTTTTATGGGCCCAGGGAATTTCTGATCGGCATAGCCCTGGTCCTGCCAATCAGCAGGTGCGTTTAGGCACACTGTCGATAGGCAGGGTCTGGGACCTGTGGTTTGGTAGTGTCTTTCAGGCCTTTTTGGAAAATCGATCGCTGAGCGCAAATGATTGATTCAAATCATGCACGGGGTGGACCTTTTAAAGGTAATTTAGAGACCTTAGAAAGTCCTTTGGACTGCTCTCGGGTTAGGTAGTTGACTTTGGGTCAAATGTGGCTCGGAAGCGCTCATCGATCCTTTGGATGGGAAAACTTCGGACGCAAACGGATCGTTCGTCCGCATGGTAAGTAAGAATCATGCATGGGGAAAACCGTTGGAAAGGTTAGGATATGTAATTAGACATTCCAAAGAGTTTTATCCAGCTCAGGAAGTTGAGTTTGGTCAATCGGGCCCTGGAAGCATTCGGTGACCTCTCGGAGTAAAACGGGTCGTTCGTCCGTACCATAAGTCGGAATCGCGCACGAAGTGGACCACTGGAAATGGGTTTCAGTTCCCTTTAAAGATTCATTCAGTATCGGTTGAGATAAAGAGTTGACTTAGGTCAAACGGAACCCGAAAGAACTTGGTAGCCACTTAATCGAGTTTTGGTGGAAAACGGGTTGTTCGTCCGCATGGTAAGTCGGAATCGCTCAAGGGATGGACCGTTGGAATGGGCATTTAGTGCCCTTTAAAGATTCATTCAATCTCGGTTGAGCTGATGAGTTTGAATTTTGGTCAAATGGAGCTTGGGAGTGTCCGATGGCCTCTAGGTTAGTACTCGGGGTATGACCTAGATTTGCAGTGATGAAGGGAGGTGCTAGGGACCTAAGGATAGTTTAGGGTGTAATAGAATGGGGTTTCTAAAGAGACCCTCGACGGGTGAGTTTGGAATAAATGATAGCCATCAAATAGACACTGCATGATGTGTTTTGAAAGAAGATGTCCAATTCAGAGGGTCGAGGCCGATTCTGAGGACCTAAGGTACAAGGATGACCAATTCAGAGGGTCGAGGTCGATTCTGAGGACCTAAGGAGCATGCTGGGGATGAGCAATTCTACGGGTCGAGGACGATTCTGAGGACCTAAGGAAATAATTATGCGGGTTGAAGCCAATTCTGAGGGCTTAAATTTATGATGACCAATTATGCGGGTCGAAACCAATTCTTTAAGCTTAAAGATGTGATGACCAATTCTATGGGACAAACCCAATTCTGCATTCTTGAAGATGTGATGACCAATTATGCGAGTCGAAGCCAATTCTGTGGGCTTGAGGTTGAGATGACCAATTCTGCGGGTCGAAGCCAATTCTGCAAGCTTAAGTTGGGGTGACCAATTCTTTGGGTCGAAGCTAATTCTGTGGGCTTGGAGATGTAATGACCAATTCTGCAGGTTAAAGCCAATTATGCGGGCTTGAGGTTAAGATGACCAATTCTGTGGGTCGAAGCCAACTCTGCAAACTTGAAGATGAGATGACCAATTCTGCAGGTCGAAGCCAATTCTGCGGGCTTAAGGTTGAGATGACCAATTCTGTGGGTCGAAACCAATTCTGCGGGCTTGAGTTTAAGATGACCAATTTTGCAGGTCGAAGCCAATTCTGCGGGCTTAAGATAACGTTCCACGGCCAATGTCAATTCTGACCTAACTAAGGTGAAGATCAAGAATGAGGTCAATTCTAACCTAACTAAGGTGATGATCTAAAATCGAGGTCAATTCTGACCTAAGAGAGGTGACGATCAAGGACCGAGGTCAATTCTGACCTAACTAAGGTGACGATCTAAGACCGATGTCAATTATGACCTAAAAGAGATGACGACCAAGGATCGAGGTCAATTCAGACCTAACTAAGGTGATGATCTAAGACCGAGGTCAATTTTTACCTAAAGAGAGGTGATGATCAAGACTGAGGTCAATTCTGACCTAACTAAGGTGACGATCTAAGACCGAGGTCAATTCTGACCTAAGAGAGGTGACGACAGAGGACCGAGGTCAATTCTGACCTAACTAAGGTGACGATCCAAGATCGAGGTCAATTCAGACCTAAAAGAGGTGACGACTGAGGACCAAGGTCAATTTTGAGCTAACTAAGGTAACGATCCAAGATCGAGGTCAATTCTGACCTAATTAAGGTGAAGATCAAGACCGAGGTCAATTCTAACCTTACTAAGGTGACGATATAAGACCGAGGTCAATTTTGACCTAACTAAGGTGACAATCAAGATCGAGGTCAGTTCTGACCTAACTAAAGTGGAAATCTAAGACTGAGGTAAATTCTAACCTGAGAGAGGTGACCATCGAGGACCGAGGTCAATTCTGACCTAATTAAGGTGAAAATCTAAGAGCGAGGTCAATTCTTACCTAAAAGAGGCAACGACCGAGGACCGAGGTCAATTCTAACCTAACTAAGGTGACGATCTAAGACCGAGGTTAATTCTGACCTAACTAAGGTGAGGATCAAGACCGAGGTCAATTCTAACCTAACTAAGGTGACGATCTAAGGCTGAGGTAAATTCTGAACTAAGAGAGGTGACGACCGAGGACCGAGGTCAATTATGACCTAACTAAGGTGACGATCCAAGACCGAGGTCAATTCTGACTTAAAAGAGGTGACGACTGAGGAATGAGGTCAATTCTGACCTAACTAAGGTGACGATCCAAGACCGAGGTCAATTCTGACCTAAGAGAGGTGATGATCGAGGATCGAGGTCAATTATGGCCTAACTAAGGTGATGATCCAAGACCGAGGTCAATTTTGACCTAAGAGAGGTGACGAACGAGGACCGAGGTCAATTTTGACCTAAGTAAGGTGATGATCCAAGACCGGGGTCAATTTTGACCTAAAAGAGATGACGACCGAGGATCGAGGTCAATTCTGACCTAACTAAGGTGACGATCCAAGACCGAGGTCAATTCTGACCTAACTAAGGTGACGATCAAGACTGAGGTCAATTCTGACCTAACTAAGATGACGATCTAAGACCGAGGTTAATTCTGACCTAAGAGATGTGACGATTGAGGACCAAGGTCAATTCTGACCTAATTAAGGTGATGATCCAAGATCGAGGTCAATTCTGACCTAAAAAGAGGTGATGACTGAGGACCGAGATCAATTCTGACCTAACTAAGGTGATGATCCAAGACCGATGTCAATTCTGACCTAAGAGAGGTGACAATCGAGGATCGAGGTTAATTTTGACTTAACTAAGGTGACGATCCTAGACCGAGGTCAATTCTGTCCTAAAGAGGTGTACATTTCCTTCAAAAAAAATAGGGATTTTGATGGGGATAAAGATTGGATTTTGGGTTCCGTAGGGGAAAATTTAGAGCGTCCTTTGGATACATTGATGGGGAGAATGAATCTCTAGAATTCCGTTGGGGAAATTACCTCGTGATGTTGTTTTAGCTGGGGAGCCGATTGCTAGGGAAATCCTTGTGTCTTTTGGAGACTTTGCGGAGGAAAGGCAAACTTGATGCTATAAACTCCACTAGGGAAGTGACTAGGTGGTCCAGGTATTGGACGTATTTCTCTGGGAGGTTTGAGACCTTTGGGGTATAGGACGTGATCCTTAGAGATTCTTCGGGGATGTTGCTGGGAGGAGGTTCACTTGGCTGTTGAGAGTTTCGCTGGGGAAATAGGGGTTCCGCTTAAGGGAGTGAAATTTTCTTGGTGAAAATGTTCTAAATCTTTCCGGGTATTTTTATGAATTTTTTTGAGATTTTTTTAGGATTTTCTGGGAATTTTTGTACGAAATTTTAAGGGGTTGCCGGTCGGCATGGTATGGGGGGTGCCATTCGGCAGTGGCACCGACTTTTGGACTGCCTTGGGAAGGTAAAATGGTAGTGCCGATCGGTAGTTGGGGCAAATTCCCTTTATTTTTCACATCTTCTTGCCTTCTCTCTTTCTGCGATTTTCCTCTACGAATCGTTCTTGCATTCCGTTATCTAAAAAATGGCCGCTTTTGTAGGGACTGTTGTACACAAGGAGTGGTTGACCATTGATGACTGGGAGAATGTGGAGTTGAGGGCCAGGGCGTCTCTTGCTTTAGGGAGCGAGAAATCCTTTGAAACATTCGAGTCGGTTGTGGATGAGTAGACCTTACTGCGGGAGCCGTCATGTTATCGCTCTTCGAGGGTGGTGAACCCTGGCGGTTATGTAGATAACGTGACTTTCGGCATTCATCTCTTTTTGGTGATTTTTTCCTTTTCTTCTTGAATTTTGATAAGGTTTTTTCTTCTGATAGTCCGATATATCTTTGAAGAACATGCGTTCCCACGGGATGACGAGGCTTATGGATGTTTGGGAGCATCATCCACCTGTGGTGCGTTGGGTGGTATCCTCAGTGGGTTTTGGGAGGTTGGCGTATGCGCTAGATGAGACCCCTCGTTTGGCAGCGGTCTTGTGCGCTATGGGGGAGAGATGGTGGGATACTACCCACACCTCCCATTTTAGTTTCGGGGAGATGACCATGACTCCCATAGATGTGTAGAAGCTACTAGGGCTAGTTTGTGATGGGGATCAGATAGAGGCGGATCGTTCTCTGCGGGTGAGGCCGGAGGCGGTGCGTGCGGTGCTTGGTGACGTAGGGAGGATAGTGTCAGGGGATTCTATGCGGTTGTCCCTGTTGAAGGATGTTTTGCTGAGTAGGCTGGTTGATGTGGAGGATGGGCTACAAGTGAGGCAAATGGCCCGATTATTTATTTTATTGGTGTTAGGAGGCTTCATGGTAGCGTCGAGAGGCGACGTCATTCATTTATGGTTTTTGTCGTACCTGAGGGTGTTTTCGAACATCCCTTTCTATGATTGGGGGACCCTAACTTTGTCTACCCTCTATTTTTCTCTGGATGCATTCAGCCGGTGCTGCCGATAAACTTTTATTGGGGCCACGTATCTCCTTGTGGTATTCTTTAATTTGCGCACTTTCCTTTCATGCATTCACATTTTCCTCATGCGTCTTTTTTTTATTGAGAATTCTTATCTTTGGCAGACATGGTTCTATGAGGTGATTGGGTGCAATACCCAGCTGATCGCTCTGAAGGATGAGACTGTTGGGGACTTCTGTCGGTTGTACTGGTGGCGAAAGTTCGATCGGCAGTTGAAGGGATATCTTTCTCTGGAGGCAGTGCGTCAGGTCTTGAATGGCCTGACTAGTGGTAGGGTAAGGCTTTTTCCTTTTCAGTCTTCGTCTGTTACATGTTCTGATTCCGTATTGACTTATGCATGGTGGGTATTTTCAGGTGACCTTTTACCCTTGGGGGATGGCCATTCAGGACACGGGGGTGACTGGGGTGAACGTACAGCTGCGGCGCTTACTGGCACATGAGTTTGGCCACTCTTGGTATCTCGGGGAGAGGGTGGTCTGACAGATTGTTGAGGAAGTGGTGGTGCCACCTGCGAGGTCTCCTATGTCTATGAGGCGAGAGTGGTTACTGCCGGAGGATGTGAGGATTGCGACGATGATCGGTGAGTCCTACTTATTGTATACTGATACAGCTTCACCGTATGATTACATAGACTTTGTGACGAGTTGGCTGATGGCGCCCAACATATATGATGCCTTGCCTTTACCTACTGCAGGCGGTGGTCCGTCGACGTCTGCGGCGACGGCGACTTCGGAGGTTCCTTTTGTGGGGTGGCATACCCCTTCAATCAACATTCGGCGAGCTGATGGGGGATGGTGCCTATGTTGCACCGTCCTCATGCGATGGATTCAGAGGAGCTGGGTTTCACAGAGGAGGTCCTTCATCCTGCGGTATACCTTTTTGTGCTTTTCCTCTTTTTGGTTTCTTTTCTGTTTTGATCTTTTCTACTTGATACTAATTTTGCATTTTCCTCGCAGCAATTTCGGGTGTCGACCACTTGGATGAGGGACATCAAAGACTGGATATCTTTGGCGACTACCCATATCCAGGATGCGGTTCTTATTTCTTCTTACTTGGTGTCATCTTCTTTGTCCGGGGAGGACTCTAGCTCGGGTAGTGGTGCTACGTCGTCTCGCCGTAGGGCAAAAAGAGCGCGTCGTAGGGGTGGAAGCTCTTAGAGAGAGGGGCGAAGGGTATGTGAGAGAGAGAAAGAGAGAGAATGTGGGTTCGGGCTGAGTCTCGTTGTTTTTTTTGCTTTTCTTTTATTTCCTACAATATTGATGTAACACAGAAAAATATATATGCAATGCAATGGAGTTTTTTATTATCTTCTGTTAATGGTGTATGAATGCATGCACATGCTCTTTTTTACTTTGCTGCTGAGACCGTAAAAAGATATTTTTTGGGATTTTGGAGGAAAATTTTAAAAAAGAGAGATTATACAAGGGTGGAAGGGGATTTTTGAAATTCTGTTGAGAATATCAATTTATTTTTAATGAGTTTCTGATTTTGACAAAGGAGAAAAAGGGGGAAATTTCCAAAAACAGCGGGTTACCGATCGGCAAGCCCCTTGCCCTACCTATCGGAAGTCAAGTCTAGTCCCATCAATTCAAAGTTTTGATTTGGTACCCTCTTCAGCCTTTTGTACTTTCTGGGGTAGGATTCCCTCCGATCTCTGCAGGGGTTGTGTCTTTTGTGAGGGTTTTCAAGTATAAAAAGGGGTAAGGGTGGAGTGTTTTCATCACACCTTCACATTCTTACTTACTTTCTTACTATCTTTTAGTCTTGCAAGATGGCTCTCCCTGGTAGAATTGAGTTTTCTAACTACCTCGAAGCCCGGGAAGCAATGTGTTCTTATAATGTTGACTGCGATTCTTTCATCATGCGTCGAGTCTCTTTGTGGCACAACCGTCCCATTGAGTGGAACATGTTAATGGCGGCGATACAATTTTGGTAACCCGAAGACCATGTATTCCGCTTTGGGTTGGATGAGGTTTATCCTACCTATGAGGAATTTTCTTCCATGCTGGGGATAAATCCCAGTGTTGCCACGGCTCTGCCTGAGTTTTCCTATTCTCCTAGGGATTTGTTGGTTGGGCTTCTTCGTATTTTGCCTTCATTGGCTTCTGCGTCAATTTGGCTGGGAGCAAGTTGTGCCACCTCGGACACTAGATTTCTTTTCGGTAGAAGATTTGACTGAGTGTCTGTGCATACGCCTTGGCTCTTTATGGGAGAGTCGGCATCGGTCGACCCATCCCTCTGAGTCTGTTGGGAGAGTTTGGCATATTCATGGGGATTATGTTAAGTGGTTATGGAGGAGAGTAGTTAGCAAGATGTTGGTAGTGGAGACTGGACAAAGGTGGCTTGTCTTATTTAATACCATGGAAGGAGGTGTTGTGGTTTTTTCAAAGCTGGTTCGAGCCTATCGGTCTATGGAGCGTCTGCGACATTCTGTTCAGGCAGGGGAAGCTTAGGGAACCCAGGATGTAGATGATGATGATAGAGCAGGCTCCTCTGGTAGCTGTGGGTAGGACTCTTAGAGGGTTTGTTGTGTAATGGGGAATACATGTGGAGATTTTATTCAGCTTTTTAGGAAGGTAGGGGGAAGGGAGTTATTGGTTCCTTTTCTCATGTAATCTGTATCGTAATTTCTTATTAGTGAAACAAATAAGTTTTTGATCATCCAGCTGTGCCTTTTGATGAGTTTCATATTTTTGAATTATCTATACCGATCGCCAAGGAATACATAATCCTTTTATTTAAGTATATGTTAAAGTGAACCGTCGTTCTTGGAGATAAGAAAGAATAGTTTTTTTATGAAAAAGATAGGGTCGTGATGATGTAAAATGTGTATGAGCTGCCTACATACCTCTGGGGTTTTGAAAGTTTTAATTTGTTTGAAAATGTTTTTTTAATAGAAGGGAGATCAGAAGAGTCATAGCACGCTGATATTTCGGATTAGGGGTAGAACTTCTTGAGATGGTCCAGGTTGACTAGACGAGCCATCTCCTCCCCATTTAAGTCGGTGAGCATGGCGGCACCGCCGGATAAGATCTTCTTCACAATGTACGGGGTGCTCAAATTGGGCTTAAATTTCCCTCTAGGGTCCCAGATGGGCTAAATCCCCCTCTTGTTGAATTAATGTTCTATTCGGTGATGGTACCCTTGTATGTTGTATAGAGATTTCAATCTCTTTTCATCTAGGAGGGTCAGCTCGTCAAGACGGCTGTGGCGCTAGTCTTCTTTGCTAATTTTGCTTTCAAGCATGACGCGCAGCGAGGGTATTTCTAGCTCCACGAGTAGGACTTCTTCCATGCCATAGACTAGAGAGTAAGGGGTAGCCCCAGAGGGCGTATGGGATCCGATCGGCCCAATCTCAATAGCTTTCGGTTATCTTACTGATGATGGCTTTGAGGTTCTTATTGGCGACTTCGACTGCACCATTTGTCTGAGGTCGGTAGTGAGAAGATTTGTGTCTCTGAATCCCATATTCGTTGACCACTTCTATGACTTCTTCCTCAAAATGCAACCAGTTATCTGACAGTAACTCGTGCGGGACCTCATATCGGCAGATGATGCTTTTCTTGATAAATTTGGCCACTTTCTTATCATTCAGGATTGCGTATGACTCAGCTTCGACCCACTTGGTGAAGTAATCAATGGCAACTTGGATGAACTCATTCCCATTGGAAACCTTTGGTGTAACCTTCCCTATGATGTCGATGCCCCAGGTGGAGAACGGCCAGGGAGAGGTCATGTTGTGTAATTCTCGCGGAGGCAGATGCTGAAGGTTGGACACTTGTTAGCATTTGAGGCATTTTTGGACATAGGCGGTGTAATCCTGGGTCTTGGTGGTACAGTAGTAGCCTTGTTGGGTGATCTTCTTGGCAAGCATGTGACCGTTCATATGGGGGTGTGCATTCCTGACTATGGATCTTCTGCATTATCTTTTTAATATCAGCCCCTGAGATGCAGTGTAGGTGAGTTCCATCGAAGTTCCTTTTGAGCAGTGCTTTGTGATAGATGATGTACTCGGCAACCAGTCTTCAGAGGGTCGCTCGGTCTTTCTTGTTGGAACCCTCGAGATACCTACCATGCTTGAGGAGGCACCAGATATCATAATACCAACAATTGGCTAGCTCGGGATCTTTTGTGGAGACAAGCTCAATGTGGTGGCAATGGGTTGGTTCATCTTGCCTTTGAACTAGGAATGGGGTCATTATTTTTCCTTTGGACATGTTGAACTTGGAGGCCAAGGTAGCAAGGCCATCGTCTAGGTTATTCTTTGCTCTAGTTAGGTAATGGAAGGTGATATCTTGGAATTGGGAGGCTAACTCTTCTAAGTTGGAATGGAAGGGTTGGAGCTTCTCGTCCTTGACTCTCCACTTTCTGAGCACTTGATCGATAATGAGGGCAAAATCCCCGTAGACATATAGGCATTGAATACATTTCTTAAGAGCAACCTTGAGGCCTACCGTTCATGCCTCGTATTCAGTCATGTTGTTGGTACAAGGGAAATCCATCTTGATGGCGATGGGAGTGTGGGAGTCATCTCGAGCAATCAGAAGTATCCCAATGACATATCCCTTTTTATTGGCAGCGCCATCAAAGAACATTTGCCATCGAAGATTTTCCTGGGCAGTGCAGAGGATGTTTTCATCTAGGAATTCATAGATCCAGACATCGTCTTTATCCATAGGGTGATCAACGAGGTAGTAAAAAATGTCTCTTCCTTTCATGGATTTCTGCATGACGTACACGATATCGAACTCGGATAAGAGCATCAACTATCGAGCCATTCGGTTGGATAAGTTGGGTTTCTCAAGCAGGTATTTTATGGGGTCCATTCAGGATAAAAGTTTTATGGGGAAGGCAAGCATGTAGTGCCGCAAATTTTGGGTGACCCAGACAAGCGCGACACATGCCTTTTGCGACTGGCATAATAGATAGCTCTTTCTTTGTGGGAATATTTAAGGTATTGGGATAGCAAATCCCCAGCTACAGTGTCGGTTATGGTTAGGTATAGGAGCAAAGGGAGACCAGGCTGTGGTGGCATGAGTACCGAAGGTTGAGTCGGGTATTATTTGATTCGGTCAAAAGCTTCATGGAAGTCCTCGTTCCAAACCTTAGTTGAATCCTTTGGGAGGAGTTTGAAAATATGTTCGCAGATGGAAGTTAATTGGCTGATGTACTGCAATTTCCTAAGGAAACCTCGGACTTCTTTCTCTATTCGGGGAGGTGGCATCTCAAGTATGGCTTTCAGCTTGGCAGGATCTGCTTCTATCGCTTTCTCACTGACCATGAATCCCAAGATTTTTCCTTTTGTAACACTGAAGACACATTTATACAGATCAAGTATCATCTGATACTGTCGTAGTTTTTCGAAGAACTTTTGAAGAGCGGGAACATGACCTTCCCTAGTTTTGAATTTGATAATCATATCATCCACATAGACCTCAACCTCTTTGTGAATCAGATCGTGAAGGATGGTTATTGCAGCCCTCTGGTAGGTAGCCCCAGCATTCTTGAGACCAAATGGCATAACAGTGTAGCAAAAGGTTCCCCATGGAGTGATGAATGCAGTCTTTTCTTGGTGATCTGGGTGCATTTTAATTTTGTTGTATTCGGTAAATTCGTCGATGAATGACTTGAGTTCATGACTGGCTATGTTGTCCACGATCATATCGATATTGGAGGATCTGGAAGAGTGGGGATCTCATGCTGAGCAATTTCGGGATCAATACCGGGCATATCGTCATAGGACCATGCGAAGACATCCACAAATTCCTTTATCAATTCTTCGAGTTGTGCACGCTCATGCTTGTCAAGGGTAACCCCTATCCTAATCTCGCACAGTTGGCTACTAGAACCAAGGTTAACAATAACAATCTCTTCTTTATTAACTTGAACACGGTTATGTTGTTTATTATTAACCTTATTTAGATCAGTTAAGAATTATTCATTTGTAAAATCATTGTTGATGTAAAAAATTAGATTGCTTCTAATTATTTAATCACAGATGAATGTAAATGAGACAAAGAATTTTAAAGTGGTTCAGCCTTATAAGAATGGCCTACGTCCACTGTTTCTGTTATTGCCAAGTGTTTTGGAGTTCTCGATACGTAATTCTATCAAGAAATTCCGGTCCCTTAGAATGAGGGTGATACAATGTATTTATAGCCCTTAGGCTGTACATGTGAAAGGGTAAACAATTAATGCCCTTTAAGAATATACGTCTGTATGATAAGCATTCAATGAATAGTTGAAGTGTTGATTATCTGGCAATCAATGCTGTGGCCGAGATGCAGCTCGGACCGCCTTAGTTGCTCATCGTTCAGGAGTTCCTCGGAGTGTTGGAGTTCCTCGGAGCGCTGGAGTTGGTCGGGGAAATAAACTTCCTCGTTGCTATTGTGCCACGTAGATTGACACGTGTCTTCTTATGATTCGTCTATATCAGCATATTAATTTTGGTATCAACAGAAGCCCCCAATGTGTCATATTTCGAACTTTGAGGAATATGGAACATTCTTTCTCGCTATATGGCAATATTAAATGACCTTCCTGTTTTTTAGGAGCATTTTCTCCGTGTTCGAATGTCTTCCAAATTCGTAGAATCCGCCTTTTTGAATTTTTATAAGCGCTTCGATCTTCGCGCACTTTTTGTCCTTTTAGCCGCCGGTAGCGTAATAGTTTCTTTTTGTAATCATTTCTTTCGCCGTTTCCCAAGGCAAAGTATTTAAGCTTCATAGGCAACCCCATCATCTTCTACCTTTTCCAATTTCTGCTTTCGAGTTTTCCATAGTCTTTCTCTCTCTTGTGCCTTCATCCTTTTCTTCGTTCGTTGTCAACAGATCTCCCTTTTTCCTGTAAGATCTTCTTCCTTCTTCTTCATTTCCTTTATTCTCCATGGTTTATGTTATTGAATCTCTTGAGAAATTCCGTTCTGATTTTTCTATTCCATCTTGGGTAACTCTGGAGGATCTTTCTGAGTCTTTAGATTATTTTCGTTTGGATGAGGGACACTGGTTCCCCAGCCTCTTTATTGCTGAATGTGGATTTTCTTTTCCACCAAACCCTTTGTGCTTAGAGTTCTGCCATTATTTCGATGTTGTCCCTGCAAAAATAGCCCCCAACACATGGAGAATAGTATATGGGGTGTATAGGTTAAATCAAACTCACGGAACCCGTATAGGAATTCCTGAGATTATGTATTGTTATAGATGGGCTGTTATAGACAATGTTTTTTATTTAAAAACTAGATTTTTGAATAGGGCTTTATTAGTCAACCTCCCTGATGCCAATAGGGATTATTTTGAACATGGGGTAGTTATCAAAAACTGGCAACATGCCCCTTTGATTGGAGATGAAGTATATCAAGGTCCCAGATGCCCTCCATATGGCAATGGGATAGGTTATTTCCATCTTATTTTATTTCTGAAATTATGATCTCATTATGTTTGAATAAATGTGTGATTGACATTTCAATATGTATTTGTTTGCAGTTGATAGCAAAAGAAAGACTCCAAAAGAATCAGAAGTAAATATTAAGCATTTGAAACTTATCTGGAGTTTGCATCAGAAAGTTGCAGACGAGCACATCAGGTCTGCTTCATACTTGTTGCAGTACAGGAGCTATACATCATCCTTTACTACTCGTCCTGTGGTCAGCACTAGTGATCCAGTGTCAATTCCCGAGGACTCTTCTCCAGAATCTCACATTCCTCTGAGTCAGAAAATGGGCAAAAGAAGAGTTCCTGCTCTCTTTGAGGAGACTATCTCTGCTGGAGATGGGAAAAGAAAAAAAACTGATGTCCCAAAGGGGACAAAGAAAGTAGATGCCGCCCCTTCTATTGCTCCTCAGAAGGCTACCGAGAAGCCCCCATTGGCTCCTAGGAAGGATGCACCTATGGAAGTGATAACCATCTCCCCAACCAAAAGCTCTTCTTTGGTTGAAACTGTTGAAATTCCACTGAGGAGACTGAAGAAATCCTCCTCGGTCAATTTGGCTGAAACTATTCCCCAGCTGCAAGTTAGTGGAGCTGGTGTCCCAACTATTATTCCCCCGAGCTCTGCGATGAGCTCGGTAAAGACTTGGATTATTCCTGAGGTCCAAGGAATTGAGGAGAATATGTCTAGGGATATGCTTACATCCCTGGCTACTCGTCACATTGCTTCAGTAAGTTTCTCTTATTCTGAATTTTTTTTCTTTCCATCAATACATGTATCTCTGTGATGACTTATCATTATCTTCTTTTTTCAGCTGGTGAGTTGTTTTAACACCATTGTGAAGAAGGATGAAGCAATCAAGGCTTCTAGTTCCTCGTCTGGAGTGGAGGATGCTTTGTTGAGGTTAACCAAATCTTTGAAGGATTCCCGTCAAAAGTATGAGGAGAATAGGGCTGAATGGGAGAAGAAGTTGGCTGCAGTTGAGGCAGAAAAGGTGCAGTTGGAAAATAAAGTGAAAGATTTGGAGGGAGAGAAAAAGAAGTATGACGAGAAGCTCAAGAGCTTTGGGGAGCTTGAAGACAAGATGAAAAATACAGAAGAAGAATTGTCCCTTTTGCGAGAAGTGAACCGCCAGAAGGAAGAGGTGGAAGCTAAGTTGAAGGCCACCAAGGATCTTCTATCCGAGAAGCTCTCCTCAGAGAAAATGAAAAGAAAAGTGGTGGTGAAAAAATCTTTTTGCACTGGTTGGGACAAAGGATGGGACAGGGGGTAGCAGCAATGATGACTCAGGTGCAGTATGGGAGTTTGAAATACTTTCGAGATGGTTAGGTGGCTGCCCTGCAAGAATTGAAGGTTAACGGGGACTCAGAGCTGTTTCAACAGCATCTCCCTGGTCCTCCCCCAAATATTGAAGATGAAGAGGAGGACGAAGCTGCCTCCGAAGAATCTTCAATGGCAGTGGGTGATCCAATACTTACTCAGCCTGCCGACGAGGAGCTTTCATCTCTGCCTGCTCCTCCTGAACAAGTTCCAGCTTTAGCCGACCAACTCATTGTTCCAACCGAGCAACCGAGCTCCTCGTCCAAGCCTCCCGAGAAAGTCTTGGGAGACAAGGAAAAGGTGTGAAGTTGTTCGATATTCTCTTTTTATTTTTCTTCTTTTTCAAGTGTAACCAAGATCTTTGTAACTCTGCACTGTGATATAATAAAATTTGAGTTCTTTTCTTCCATATGAGTGTCTCTTTTCTATCTGTACTCTGTCTTGATCTTCTTTTTGATGATTACTTTTTCTTTCTCTGCTAGTTTCTGGCCAGGATGGATCTGCTGTCTGCTAATGATACAAAGCTAATGAAGCAATGTCATGAATATTATAAGGCTGGTCACACAAACTTGAATGCATCAGAAGTTGCCGACATCCTTAGTCAGGATGCTTCAGAGCAGGCAATCGAAGCTTATCAGTACTTGAAATGCTTACTTGACCGAGCTGTGGCCAATAATGTGGCTTACTATGAAATAATTGAAGACTTGCAAGGTACTCTCGATGAACTTCAGCAGCAGTATAAAGAATCAACTGCCCTGTTGCATGAGGGGTATGAGAAGAGGTATCAGCAGCTTTCTGTCGATAAGGGACACGAAAAGCTCCTTGCTGGGTACGATGTCAGGGAGATAACCCTAAAGGGTGAGGTTGAAGCATGTAGACAGATTGCAGAGCTGCTGGAGCAAGAGAATAACAATTTGCAGAAAGAGCTAGCACAGTATAAGTCTGCAGCTTCATCTTCCACTGCCTTGGTACCGGTCACCGATGAAGGATTCTCATTTTTAGAAGTGGAAAATGCTAAGTTGCGAGAAGAGTTAGAGGCTTTGAGAAGAGGTGGGCCTTCTACTGCTATTCGGGGATGAGGAATAGGTTCTCGTGGACGAGGAAGAGTTGCTCAGAATGTTGACGAGGAACAAAGTACTCAACCTGCTCGGGGACGACCAAGAGGTCTTCGACGTACTGTTGAAGAAGCTCGTACTCAATCAGCGTTGGAAAACCAAGCATTCCAATTAATGGCTAAGAACCAAGATTTGTCTGACATGTCAAAGAAAATTAGAGAACTGGAACAACAACTCTCTTCAAAGAAATCAGTGTTGGAGACTAATGAAATTTTCATCCAGAGTCTTCACGAGAAGCTTGAAAGGTTGACATTTCAATTTCACAAACAACCCAGGGAGTTCTGGATGGCTGGATACAACGAAGCACTATTTCATTTAGATGATCGTATCCAGAATGCCAATAATGAGGGCTACAAGTAAGGTTGGCTGAATTCCTTGGGCGTGCTGAAGCTCGAACAAGGACACTACTTGTGGGACTATTATGATCCTGGGGTACTTGACTTGCCTGTGCCACCGTATAATTTGGACATGGAATGGATCCCAGCTCTTGCCATTCCTCGGAGCTTACTTGCAAAATACCTTGGCGATTACCATCTTCATTCTCAGATCGAGGTATCTCGTCCCGAGCATCTACTGGACACACCTTCAATAATGAACGTCAGAATGCTTCGAGATATTAACTTCATTAATTCTCCCCTTTGCCTGGAAGATCCTCCTGCTAGCGAGGAGCCTATTTCAAAAGCAGAAGGGAAAAGACCAGTAGAATAGGAAATTCTGATGTAATAATTAGTACACAATTTAATATCAATCTAATAAATTTGTGTAATTTATTTTGAATTTAATGAAAGAGTTTCATTTTTGTTCGCAAATTTGTATTGCTATTGTCTTGTATTTGTCAAACACTTTATATTTGTTATTGCATAACAACATTGTGTGGTTCATCGACCAACTTAGTAATAAAAAATTACAAGTATTAGTGATATTGCTCGATCACTTAATAATAAAGTAATGAGTATAAAAATGTTTAAAAATTTTCCAACCAGCCAAGGTTGTTAAATTGTGCTCGTCGACCAATTATAGTTAGTGGGTTTTTATCCCCGACCAGTTATACTTGGTACAATTTGGAATATTTTCTCCTCGTCGACCAACTACAGTTAGTGGGTTTTGATCCCCGACCAACCATACTTGGTTCAGTTTGGAATATTTTGTTCTTCGAGGAACTTTTGTATTTTCTGTAATAATCTTACCTCCCGACCAACATAAGTTGGCATTTGAGAGCATATCTTGTTTCCTAACCAACCGAGATTGACACTTTTAGGAGTATTTTGCTTCCTAGCCAAACACGTTGGCATTTTTAGGAATGTTGTTCTCGCCCTTTTACCAACCGGAGTTAGTCTGAGTTCAAACTATCATGTCCACTTGCCCTTTTACCAAAATTGGTCTGAGCCAGTGTCAGCCTCCTAACCAAAGGAGTATGGTTTCCTAACCAACCGGAGCTGGTATTTTTAGGAATGTCGTGTTCTCGCCCTTTTACCAATCGGAATTGGTCTGAGTTTGAACTATCATGTCCACTCACCCTTTTACCAACCGGAGTTGGTCTGAGCTAGTGTACTCCTCCTAACCAAAGGAGTATGGTTTGTTCTCGCCCTTTTACCAACCGGAGTTGGTCTGAGCTTGAACTACCGTGTTGTTTTTACTGCCGAGCAGCGTAGTGTTACACACACTAGTATTCCCCGAAAAACTTTCAATAAAAGGAGAGAAGATGGCGAAATATCATCGTTTTATTCATATTGATGGAACTGCTTTACATTTTACATCACTGATAATACTTGCGTAGGTGTTCAGCATTCCATGCATTCTTAAATTCCTCTCCTTCTAGAGTCTCTATTCGGTAAGTTCCTGGTCGAACAACTTCTGTAACTCGGTAAGGTCCATGCTAGTTTGCTTCCAACTTATTGTGCTTCTGAATGACCTTCTTTAGCACGTAATCTCCTTCTTTTAAGTTGCATTTCTTCACCCTCTTGTTGTAGAACAGAGCTGTTCGTTGTTGGTAAGCAGCATTCCTAATGGCTGCCTCTTCTCTAACCTCCTCGAGCATGTCCAAATCTAATCTTCTCATTAAGTCGCTGACTGGGGAATTGAAATTCAGCACTCTGTGTGTTGGAAGACCCAACTCGGCAGGTACTACTGCCTCACTTCCAAATGCTAACATATATGGTGATTCGCCAGTTGCTGCTCGGGGGGTTGTTCGGTAAGCCCACAATACTGACTGTAGCTCATTAATCCAATTAGCTTTAGCCTAACTTAGCCTCTTCTTCAAACCATTTAGTAATGTTATGTTCATCACTTCAGTCTGTCCATTGCTTTGAGGATGTCCTGGTGCTGAATGAACCTTCAAAATGTTTGACTAATGACAATAGGCGGCAAACTCCTCGTTATCAAATTGTGTTCCATGGTCTGTGATGAAGGCATGAGGGAGACCATATCGGCAGATGGTGTTCTTCCAAACGAAATGGTACACCTTCTCGTATGTCATATCAATAAGTGGCTCAACTTCTACCCACTTAGTAAAATAATCCACTGCTACGATGAGGTACTTGAATCTTCCTCGGGTCGTTGGCAGCCGTCCAACCAAATCAATTCCCCACATGGCAAATGGAGAAGGGGAAGTTATGGGTGTCAACAATGCTTGTGGAGTTCGTCGGATGGAGGAAAAACGTTGGCATTTATCACATCTCTTAGCATAGGCTATACAATCAGCCCTCATCATTGGCCAGTAGTATCCCTGCATCATCACCCTTTATAAAAGTGTCCGGCCTGCTACATGGGCTCCACAGGACCCTTCATGGATCTCTTCAATCAATTCTTTCACCTCGAAGGGATGTACACATCTTTTCAAACCTACCATAATTCCTCGTCTATACAAAACACCATTAGTTAGTACATACCGAGCAACTTTAAACTTCAATCTCTTGGCAGCGAGCTTATCCTCCGATAATTCTCCCTCCTCAATATATGCCCTGATGGGATCCATCCAAGATGGTCCTAAATCAAGGGTAATAATATTCATCGTCAGGTCTTCATCTATGCTCCGACTTTCTAATACTTCAATTGGTATCGTTCTTCGCAGCTCGGTACGAGTAGCTGATGCTAGTCGGGCCAGTGCGTCTGCTCGTGCATTCTCCATTCTTGGTATTCTGATCAACTGAATGGCATCAAACTCTGCCAACAACTTTGTCGCCTTTGCATGATATTTGACCATTAATTCTCCTTTAACTGCATATGTTCCCATCATCTGATTCACAATTAATTGAGAATCACTGAATACTATCACTTGTTGTGCTTCTATAATCTTTGCTAAATTAAGACCTACTATCATGGCCTCATGCTCAGCCTCATTATTGGAGGCTTTGAATTGGAATCGCAGGGCATATTCCATGTCAATCTCGTCTGGGGTGTTCAAAACAACTCCTGCTCCACAACCTGTTGTGCAAGATGACCCATCTACATATAATCTCCATGTAGGTAACTCGTCTTCAAATTTCTTATCTGACAGGTTTCCTCGGTGAAATATTTGTTGTTTCCTTTCATCCTCCCCTGGTATTTCTCGCTCTTCGTCGACCATCTCTTCTCGCCCTTTTACCAACCGGAGTTGGTCTGAGCTCGAATTTGATGATCCTTTTACATCCACAAGCCCTTTTACCAACCGGAGTTGGTCTGAGCTTATGTCTGTTGATCCTGTAACATCCATAGGTTGATCAGCGAGCAACTTTTGTTCCTCGGGGGTATCAGGATATGTAAACTCTGCTATAAAGTCTGCTACAGCCTGCCCTTTTAGTGATGACCTGGGTTCATACACAATATCAGATTCACCGAGCTCTATTGCCCAGTACATCAGTCTCCCTGATTTTTCTGGCTTACGAAGGGCTTGTCTCAATGGCATGTCGGTATACACGACGATGGTATGGGCCTAAAAATATGGCCTCATTCTTCTACTTGCCTCAATTAATGCCAATGCCAATTTTTCCAGCTTTGGGTACCTGATCTCTGCACCTCGGAAAGCCTTACTTGTGTAATAAATTGGTTTCTGGACTCCATTCTCCATTCTGATCAATGCCGAGCTGACTGCATTCTCTGATACTGCCAGGTACAAGTACAACTTTTCTCCCATTACTGGTCTGGACAACAGTGGAGGTGCTCCCAAATATTTCTTCAAGTCTTGAAAGGCTTTTTCACATTCATCATTCCACTCGAATGTTTTTCGAACTGTTTTGAAGAATGGGAGGCATCGATCAGTTGCTCGGGATACAAATCTGTTGAGCGCTGCAACTCATCCTGTAAGACTCTGCACCTCTTTCTTCGTCGTTGGAGATCGCAACCCTAAAAGAGCTTTGATCTTTTCTGGATTCGCCTCAATGCCTCGCTGGTTGACAATGTACTCGAGGAACATTCCTTCTCGTACTCCAAATGTGCACTTCGTCGGGTTGAGCTTCATTTGGCATTTATCCAGTTGATCAAAGGTCTGACCTAAGTCAACTAGATGATCAGCAGCTTTCTTGCTCTTTGTCAGCATATCATCGACATAGACTTCCATATTGCAACTGATTTGTTCGGCAAAAACCTTATTCATCAGTCGCTGGTATGTCGCTCCTGCATTTTTCAAACCAAAAGGCATAACATTATAACAATAAGTTCCCCTAGGGGTAATAAAAGAAGTATTTTCCCTGTCTTCAGGTTTCATTTTGATCTGATTATAGCCAGAGTAAGCATCCATGAAGCTGAGAAACTCGTGTCCCGAGGTAGCATCCACTAGTTGATCAATTCTAGGCAATGGAAAGTGATCCTTTGGGCATGCCTTGTTGAGATCGGTGAAATCAACACACATTCTCCATTTATTTTTTTTCTTCTTTACCATCACCACATTTTCTAACCAGTCTGGATATTTCACATCTTCAATGAATTGGGCTTTCTGGAGCTTCTCGACCTCCTCTTGTATAGCTTGATTCTACTCGAGATTAAATACTCTTGTTCTCTGCTTTACGGGCTTGATCTCCTTATTCGCATTGAGCTCATGACATAAGAAGTTTGGATCTATTCCTGGCATATCTTCATGACTCCATGCAAAAGTTTTCTTTCTGTTTCTCAAGAAAGTTATCAACTCCTGTTTTATTGAAGCATCCAACGACGAACCTATCTGAGTTGTTCGTTCAGGGTGTTCATCGTCCAGAATAACATTTTCTGTAGATTCCACCACCCGTCCTTTTACACGTTGGGATTCATCTCTAGGATCCAGTGTTTCAATTTATGTACCTTCATCAACCTGGTAGGTAGTAGTCTTTTTCCTTGACTCTTCAAGCTCCTCTTGCTCGGCAGTTGAATAATAGCATTCCCGAGCTACTTTTTGATCACCTTTCACAACTCCTACTCTAAAATTTGTTGGGAATTTTAAGCACTGATGTACTGTAGATGGAACTTCTTCGAACTTCTTCAAACCAACTCTTTACATGATGATGTTGTAAGCTGATTGCATATTCTTATCCATCATAAAGAAGCGTATTCTTTATGTTCGACAAGCAGGCCAAGTTCCAATGAATATATCCAACTTGATCGTCCCAAGTGGAAAAACCTTTTCTCCAGCAAAACCCAGGAGAGGTCTGTGATAAGGCTCCAATTGAGATAATTTTAAATTTAAACTGTCAAAGTATGAGTAGAACATGATGTCTGCCGAACTACCATTATCTACCAGAACCCTTGAAATCACTACTTCTTTCATCCTCATTTTGATCACCAAAGGGTCGTCGTGAGGGTAAAGAACACCTGCAAGGTCGTTTTTTGAAAAATCAATGACCAGCTTCTCTTTGTTTACCTTCCTCGGGCGATCCTCTTCAGCCAAATTTATCCGTTGAATGTATGAGAAAGCCTGAGCCTCACCGAGGTAAGCTTTTCTTTCTGCAGTAAGGTCTCCTCCTCCTGCATCTCCTTCTGTAATGACATTACAATCAAATGTCCCAAAGCGTATTGAAAATACCTCTCGTTCTGGCTGCCTTGGTTTCTTGGGAAGATCGGGGTCATCATCTGGATCATCTTCATGGTTTCTCTTCTTTTTCTCCTCTGCTCGACGAGGAGATCTAGACCTTTCTCTAGTTCGGTCATTATTTCTTCTTTCGCCTCCCCGATCAAAATACTTTGCTAGCTTCCCTCTTCGGATGAGTGTTTCAATCTCGTTCTGAAGAGCTATGCAATTTTTGGTCATATGGCCGTGATCCTTATGGAACTCGCAATATTTCTCCCTGTTCCTCGTGTCAGGGTCTGACCTCAGTTTCTTTGGCCACTTTACTTCCTCGTTATTCTTGATTTCTTCTAAGACATGATTAATACCCATTTTCAAAGGAGTATAATTATCGAATTTCTTTAGGACTTCCCATGACGACTTATTATTCTTGGAATGCTTGTCACCGCCATTGCCCTTATGCTCTTTCTTCTTAGATTTGTCGTCTTCCACCTTGGTTTCTTTATCCATATTCTTCTTCGCAGCCATAGCCTCCTCGACATTCATGAATTTGAACGCTTTTGCTATCAACTCTGACATAGTTGTAGGTGGATCTTTGGCCAAAGTGTAATACAAATTGTTAGGCAACAACCCACTCATCAAGGCGGTGATTGTTGTCTTTTCCTCATAATCTATGACTTCCAGCTTCTCGTTATTGAAACGAGTTATGTAATCTCTAGTACTCTCACCAGATTTTTGTCTAACATTTAACAAGTGTGCTACTCGTTTTACTGGCTTTGCTCCAAAACAGAAATTGCCAATGAACAACTCGGCCAACTGAAAGAAAGTTGAAATCTTACCCCGAGGAAGATTGTTGTACCAAATCTGGGCAGATCCAGTAAGAGTTCCTGAGAATGCTCTGCATCTCATCTCGTCGAGGACAACATAGATGTCGGAAGCAGCTTGATATTACTCTATGTGAAGAACAGGATCTGTCTTTCCATCGTATTTGGGGGTCACCACAGGGGCTTTAAACTTTGACGGTGTAGGAAAATCCACAATGACCTGGACAAAAGGTGTCCCTTGAACAAAAGTTCGTTGTAGGGGATTCTTCGCTTTAGCCATTTCTCCAAATCTATCCTCCAACCGCTGAATGGACCCTTTCCACGCATCCTTTCCTTCCTCGGGCCTATTAGTTCGAGCAATTGATTGTTCTGAAGTGGCCTCCTGAGATCTATCTTGACGAGCAACTGGTCGTGATTGTGCTGATCCTTCTCTTAGATCTGATGGTTGTCGAAAACTCCTCGACATGGTCTTAGGTGGACTCCTATTCCTCCTAGGGCCTAATCGACTGAAAGGAGACACCCTGCTCAGTCTTTCCAAGGCACTGGGTCTCTCTGGAGAGAGAGTGATACGTTGCTCAGTATCTGTGGCCCGTATTGATGAAGTTCGCCCAGGTTGATAAGAGAAATCATCAGATTCCTCATTACGATACACATCTGTACGCCTGGATCATGAAGAAAGTAAATAGGTTTGCCTCTGACCACTTCGCTGTCCCGAATGTGTAGGTGCACCGCCATGAAGGGTTTGTATGAGTTTCCGCATTGTTTCTTGCATGGCGGTTTGTCCTTAAGCTAGATTCATCATAATTCCTGCTAGATCTGGAGGTGCAGAGGGATTTGGAAGATTTCCAGCATTTCCAGCGTTTCGATTGCTGGATTCGGGATTATCTACCATTGATGATGAATGATTTTTGGTGAAAAACGATAACAACAGCCGTTTCCCACAGACGGCGCCAATCTGTTGATGTAAAAAATTAGATTGCTTCTAATTATTTAATCACAGATGAATATAAATGAGACAAAGAATTTTAAAGTGGTTCAGCCTTATAAGAATGGCCTACGTCCACTGTTTCTGTTATTGCCAAGTGTTTTGGAGTTCTCGATACGTAATTCTATCAAGAAATTCCGGTCCCTTAGAATGAGGGTGATACAATGTATTTATAGCCCTTAGGCTGTACATGTGAAAGGGTAAACAATTAATGCCCTTTAAGAATATACGTCTGTATGATAAGCATTCAATGAATAGTTGAAGTGTTGATTATCTGGCAATCAATGCTGTGGCCGAGATGCAGCTCGGACCGCCTTAGTTGCTCATCGTTCAGGAGTTCCTCGGAGTGTTGGAGTTCCTCGGAGCGCTGGAGTTGGTCGGGGAAATAAACTTCCTCGTTGCTATTGTGCCACGTAGATTGACACGTGTCTTCTTATGATTCGTCTATATCAGCATATTAATTTTGGTATCAACAATCATCGTCATCAAAAGTTTTATTAGAATCCAAACAGTTAATGTAAGGCATATCAAGATACTCAAAATCTTCGTTTATTTCATTAATAGGAAAAACAGAATTGATAACCTCATCAAAGGAGGACTCGATTACATTTGAGCAAGGATAGACAGCAGAAGAAGAAATGGTGTAAACATTGGGATTATGGGGGATTTAAATAGGTAGAACCAGCACAGCATGCCAATTAAGGAGAGGTGTATCAGCATCTTTAATCATGTGGGATGGATCTAGTGATGTAGTGCCTGAGTGAACCATGCAGAGTGTCAGCCTCAGTGTTTGTAAATTGAATGAGTCCTCGAATTCACCTTCCTCAAAATATTTGGTATCTTTGATGAGCGGTTGTACACGGTGTTGGGAACTTTCATCCCATGAGTAGCTGTCTTGGAAGAAGATCTCCATTCCAGGGTTCATCTTCTTGTCTATATGGTCATACCACGGTACTGAAAAGCTGCAAAAGGGGTAGTCTTCACCCTCTTTGATGAATCTTCCATTCAAGGAGTCACCTGGGATAGTCTGGATGCAGTCTAGTCTCCTCTTTGGTCAAGACTGGCGAATCATTCTGAGCTCTTGTTCTGATAGTTGATACCCCAAACCACAAGGAGGGAAAGCTTTCTTCAGTTCAATAGGCTCAAGTATCCCTTGCTGTGTTTGTCCTAGCCCCAGTCTGGGCATGAAGTGCATGTTTCTGAACATCTGAATCACATTGACGTTTCCATAAGGGTCGTATTCTGGACAAACCCTTTCTTTCAAATCGTCCCCTGCTGGGAGTATGAGTGGATCAACTCGGAATCTTGATAGGATCATATCATTTGACCCGTGCTGTATCTCAAGGATCGGACTGATGGTAATTGCACCCTAGGCATTATCGTCATCGCCCAAAATGGTGATGAATCGTCCGTTGGCGAATAACTTCAATTTCTGATGGAGTGAGGAAGACACACCCTTGATACTGTGGATCCAAGGTCGTCCTAGCAACAAGTTGAAACAAGTTGGGATGTCAATAACTTGGAATTCAACGATAGGGTTTATATGGTCAGCCCCTATTATAAGCTTTATGGATCCCATCACCTCCCGATGGGTATTATTGTAGGCACGTACAATAGCAAAGGTTGGATCGAGGTCACTTTCCTTCAGTCCTAAGAATCTGAAGGTTCTTAGTGGGCAAGCATTCAAGGCGGATCCATTATCAACAAGAGAGAGTGGTACGACCTTACCCATAACTTTGACAGAGATGTTGAGTGCATGATTGTGGTTTGGCCCAATTCTGGGGATTTCTTCTTCGAAAAAGGATAGCATTCGGGTAGAGGTCAAAGATCCAACCAAATTTACCGCTTTTTCTGGTGTGGTAGAGGGAGGAACTGTGGGTCTAGTGAGCAACTTGTTTAGAGCATTTATGTACAGCTGAGAAGACATGAAAAGCCCTCATAGAGTGATATTAGCTTGAGTTTTCTTCAGTTGATCGAGGATCTTGCTCTCCTTGAGGGTCATTTCTGGCATAAAAAGGTTTTCAACGCCCTTCCCTTTGTCATTAGCTGGTAGTGAGCTTAGGATTCGGTAATGCCTCCATGATCTGGTCATGTGATTTATTGAAGAAGGGAAGAACATGAATTCGTTTCCTCATCAATCTTGGGTTGTTCTGCCACCTTGTTTATTTCTCCGAGGAGCTCCTCAAATGATATCATCCCATACATGTCAGCTACCGGTCGAGTTTTCACGAAAGCTTGTTCTTCATTCGAATCTCCAAATTCTTCCCCCCATCCCGTGGCAACAATTATGTCTTTCCATGTAAAGTCGATGCATTCCACAACTCCAATGGCTTCTTCATACAGGTCTTCCCATTCTGTGGGGATATGTGAGGGTGTAGGGACCAGGCACCCTTATAGCTTCAGAGTATCAAGTAACTTGGTCATACTACAAATATCATTGGTTTGCCTGAATAATTCTGCCATAATCTCGACGACATCATCTAGGCTGACTTCATCGGTCGGTACTACCCATCTGTCTCACTCTCGGGTCCATTTTCTTACTTCCAAGAACAGCGTGCTGATCCTCTAGCAATCAATGATCATCTGTGAGGGCAATTTCATCCCGAACTCTAGGAGTTGGTTTAAGACTTCTGATAATTCCATACTTCCATTTTCAGAATGGTTACGGACAGCGATGCATGCTCTGGTAAGGAGTGACAGTGCTTGATCAACGAGGCTAGCATGGTGTAGGAGGAAATGTGGGCAAATTTGGAGAGGTCTAGGAGAGTATATGGGTGTGATTTGGGTTGAAGGATCAAATTATGGGTTCTCTTCTAAGAAGAATGCATTGGCATGATTTTGGAGTGGGTTGTGAGTAGTTTTTGGCTTAGGATTGGCTAGTGGGGCGATGGTACCCTGGGCAATTAGACCTTGGATTATATTTTAGAGGTGAAAGCATTGGTCAGTGGTATGGCCAGCAGTTTGGTGAAATGCGCAATGGGCATTTGCCTTGAAGTTTCTTGGGAGAGAATTTGGTAATGGGCGGGGATCCAAGGGTTTGATAAGGTTTCAGCTCAATAAGGCTTGATAAACTTTGGATAGGGGAGCATGGAGCTCGGTGTATTCCTTTTGGACTAGGATAGGGCGGATTTCTGGTGCACATGATGTGGTCAGTTGAGAGATGTTGTTGATGGTTGAGACGGTAGCACTGGCAGGCTTATCATATTTTTTGGGGGTGAACTGTCCGGACACCTTCTTTGGTTCAACATTTATTTTAGCCATACTCTCCTCGATTTCTACTCCCACTTCTCTGAGAAATCGGAAGTGAG
Source organism: Sambucus nigra (assembly GCA_949130495.1). Lineage (NCBI taxonomy): Eukaryota > Viridiplantae > Streptophyta > Magnoliopsida > Dipsacales > Adoxaceae > Sambucus > Sambucus nigra. The sequence goes on from OX422219.1 coordinate 230,079,059, forward strand.
GATATTATTTTCCTCCCATGGTTGCTCGGACATGGGGTGAGATATTCTTCTTCACTGTGCTGACTTGTTCTTCCTCGGATGGTCGATTGGTCATGGTTGATGCTTTTTCCCTCCATCGGGCTATGAAGTTACTAACTGATTCCCTAGAGTTCTGTTTGAGAAGATCTAAATCATGATGGATGACCTCAAGCTCTTCGATGTATTTATACTATGACATGAATTCTCGAGCCACATCCTCCCAGCTACGTATTCTGGAATCTTCGAGAGACAAAAACCATCGGAGGGCGCTATCTTTCAAGTCTTGCTAAAATATTTGGGCCATCACTTCTTTAAAAGCCTCTAGTAGAGTCACGGAACAGTGATAACTATGGAGATGAACAATTGGGGGTCCACTTCCTCCAAATTTCTCGATATTTGGCATCTTGAACTTCTCGAGTAACCTCACCTTTGGATAAGGAGACATGTGGGTGTAGTCCATGTAATTCCCAGAGATTCTTACTTGGTCAAACTTCTTAGTGATCATCTTAAGATCTTTTTTGAATTTGTTCAACTCTTCCCCTTTTGGACCAATGATCATAGGAATGTTGGCCCCAGGTTGGGCAAGGTTCGGTATGGGAAGCTAGGCAAGTGGCGGCCCATTAGCAGGATGGGCACGTGGAGCGTGTTGATATTCTTCAAGAACCCAGATAGGCTCGGGTGGACCCATAGCATTAGGGAATAGGGCCTCAAGTTCTTGAGGAATGGGAACCTCATTTCGTTGCATCTCTCGGACCTCAGTTTGGTGGTTGTCAATATTGGACATGAGCTGAGCTAGGACTGTCGTCAAATCCGACTGCACAATGAGTACTTGATCTGTGTTCTCCATGGAAAGTGGATGGATACCGAACCCGAAAGAAGTAGCAGGGGAGCGGATGTAACTCCGGGGTAATTTGATTGAAAACCAAAGCCAATAAGGAGCCAAGCTAAGGGCGAGCGATCGACCTGAGAAGGCGCAAAATGGGATTTACTTTTGAGAAAAATAACGAAAATTTTTTTGGAAATTTTTTTTTCTTTTGAGATTGGAAGACAAAATATTTTTGGCTTTTTGATAAAGAAAGGAGAAATGTTTTTAGATTTTTGATAAGGAAGGAGTAATGTTTTTGGATTTTTGATAAAGAAATGAGAAATGTTTATGGAGACAGAACTCAGCATGATTATTATAATTATGTTCTCACTTGTATTAAATTCCCCTAAATGTAAAATGAAATGCCGGATGGTACCCGAACCTGGAAAAATTGGGTTTGTAACATATGCAAATCTATGATTGGACTTGTAACCAGGCTCACGGGCAGGGTCCCGTTTTAAAAAATGCGCAAAAATTCGGGTGGCAGGCCAACCCGAAATTTTGATAGAGTTTTGGGTTGAAATCGGCAATCTAATATGTGTGTCCTATGCTTGACACATATATGCGGGCATGCAGTTGGTTGGGTGAATCAAAAAAGGTTTCTCTGACTTCTAAGATATACGTCTTGCTCTTGCGGGCAATGTGTATGTGTGGACAAGCCATTTTATATAGCTGAGTGTACGTGAATTGCCTCACTATATACCTCGTGGGGACGGTACGTGTGAGAGTGAATTTGATATACTCGACGTACATGAATGAGTTCCCTGCGATATACCTCCTGTAATGACTTCAGTCAAGCAGTACGATGCAGGGGAACCGTTCGATATACATCGAAGGTACTTGGCCAATGGAAGGTGAGAGTCATATCGCTTAGGCTAACTGCACCCTGCCAGACCAGCGCCCATCACGAAGTGACCCTCTAGTTACTGGACAAAATTTGGTCAATCACAATGCTCTTTGGTGATGTCGTTTGAATCATTCATGATTCTTTTATTAGTATCTTATGAGAATGTCTTTCTTGACCATGACCAACGGGGAGCAGAGTATGAGTACCAACGGTATACCAAGTATGGCTGATGCGTGCAACATGGGGATATATGTGATCCTAGGTGCACGTGGTGTGAAGTGTATATGGAGAATTTTCTACAAGTGTGTGAATAGAAGCATAAGTATGGGAAACACATGGAAAAGGGGAACATGCAAAAATGGGGGAAAATATAAACAAACATAACACCCATGTAAATAGAGTCTAGCCCTCAAAATCGAAATCCCCAATGGATTCACCACTGTGGCCATCCCCGATCCTCGCGGCGGGCGGGAGAGTGAGGATCCTAGGTCCCACACATCCCTCTCGGGAGTTCTTCGACCGGCATCATTGGTGAGGTGAAAAATGTAGAGAGAAGGAGTCGCCGGTCTATTTTACTCAAAACAGACAAAGAATGGGCTCCATCTCGAAGGACAACATCCAAGGTCATACTGATACATACGAAACAAAAAAGATTCGAAAAGGGTTCGGAGGCTAAGTTATGAAATGGGAAGGTGTTAGGCACCCATTTCGCCCTTAGAGTCTCTCATGGGTTCTTGCTATTTTTCTTTATTTTCCCCGTGATATGTGTGCATGTGTATATATAATGGAGATAGGAATCCTCGACTTGTATCATGCAAGAGATAAAGCGAGTCATCCGTAGGAAGGTTCATAAAAATAATATTAGAAAATAGGATTTACGCGATTATCCTTGCGTTGATCGTTATAATGGAACGATAACGTATGTGGAATCATGCGCCACTAAGAAATAATATATATATATATATATATATATATATATATATATGTAATCTAAGAGAGTTGAGTCTAAAGAATATAGGAAAATGGAAAAAGAGTAGAAAAAGGAGTCGAGTCTCGAGTTTTACCACGAGACGCCTGCGTAGCCTATAGAGGCATCAAAGTCCACGTAATTCGTATGAAAAATGAGGGGTGGGATTTAACCCATAAGTCCAATCGGGGACTTCTCTTGTATGTGTATGTGTATGTGTGTGTAAAAAAGTGTTTTAGTTGTGAGAAAAGTGTGAGAATTACCATTTGGAATTTAGGAGCAAATCCTCTTTTTCTTAATTTTTGAGTTTTTATTTATATGAAAATAAGAGATGTGCAATAATACTAAATAAAAAGTATATTAGGATATGTGAGATGAGAGAATAAAAGTGTTAAGTAATAAAACAAGTTAATGCGAATTTATGAGAATTTAAGGAGAGAATTGAGAAAATTGGACCTTCTTGAAGAGCTTAAGCTTTATCTTGAGTGTTGGAGAGCAGCCCTTGCACTTGGATGATGATGGAGGGTAGTGAACTCCGCATGTTTGATGAAAAGTGAAGGTTGGAGAGGGATTTGGATGTGGAAATCACGCTGACTTCGAGAGAGGTTTTCTGGATTTGCTGGGAGTGATGTCTATCAGATCTGGGATCCCTTTGCAATGAGGTCAAGGCCTCTTTTTTATAGGCCCAGGGCATTTTCGATCATCATAGCCCTGGTCTTGCCAATCGACAGGTGCCTTTAGGCACAATGCCGATAGGCCGGGTCTGGGACATGCGGCTTGGCAGTGTCTTTCAGGCCTTTTTGGAAAATTAGTCGCTGAGCGCAAACCGTTGATACAGATCACGCACGGGATGGACCATTGGAAAGGTAATTCAAATACCTTGAAAAGTACTTGGACTGCTCCCCGGTTTGGGAGTTGACTTTGGGTCAAATGTGGCTCGGAAGCGCTCGTCGGTCCTTTGTACGGGAATACTTCGGACGCAAACGGATCATTTTTCGCATGGTAAGTCATAATCGCGCATGGGGTGGACCGTTGGAAAGATTAAGAGATTTGATTCAACATTCCAAAGAGTTTGATCCGGTTCGGGGAGTTGACTTTGGTCAACTGAGCCCTGGAAGCATTTCGGTGACCTCTCGGAGTAAAATGGGTCGCTCGTTCGTATCGTAAGTCGGAATCATGCACAGAGTGGACCCATGGAAAGGGTTTTTAGTGAATTTTGAAGATTCATTCAGTCTCCATTGAGCTGAAGAGTTGACTTAGGTCAAACAGAGCTCGGGAGCGCCCGGTGGCCTCTTGATCAAGTTTCAGGGGTAAACGGGTCATTCGTCTGCATGGTAAGTCGGAATTGCTCATGGCACAGACAGTTGGAAAGGGGATTCATTGCCCTTCGAAGATTCATTTAGTCTCGATCGAGTTGAAGAGTTTGACTTTTGGTCAAACGGAGCCTGGGAGAGTCCGATGGCCTCTAGGTCGGTACTCGGGCTATGACCTGGGTTTGCAGTGATGAAGGGAGGTGCTAGGTACCTAAGGAGAGTTTAGGGGGTAATAGAATGGGGTGTCTACAATTATATTTAGGGATTGAAATTTATTGGGTATTGTTAACATTGATTGGGAATTATTATTTAGAGTTTGAAATTAATTGAGTATTATTTGTATTGATTAATTGAGTATTATTTAAGGGTGTAGGAGGGTAGTGATACTTTGTTCTATGAATAACTGGAAAGGGTGAGGCATAACCCACTCCAATGCACGTTGTCTGCAAGGTTCTCAAGAACTTCTGGAGCAGCTTCTGATGAAAGCTTCTCCTTTTGGTAAAAATGGAGCTCAAGCTGGAACTCCCTCCCTACAAGAAGATGAAATTCACAACAATAGTAGTAACGTATCTCAAGATAGGTCCTGAGAATTATGGTTGTCAGTGGGGAGTGAAAAAATAAGGCACTCAGCACTTAGAGAGAAAAGGGAGAGAATACTAGGAAGTTTCTAGTGTGATTTTGACAGAGTAACAGTTCTATTGAGTTTTTCTCTCTTGCTTGACCTTGCCCAAGGGTCTTATTTATACTTGGGCACTAGGGCTGATTTGGCACTTTTGGCACCAAAAACTTAGAGGGTTGGTGAGGGACAAGGTCTGCAGTTTACCATTTGTCCCTACATGTGTGCATCAGCCTATCCCCTCAAACAGGTGCCACCTGTTGCAAACCAAATTCGAAAAGCAAATATGTCTCCTAATGGAGACAAAATATCTAATTTTGTAAATATCTTTTGAAACGGTAACTTTTGGTACCAACTTTGTAAACTTGAGGGTGGTCTCAAGGGCCACCTCCTCTAAAATATTTGTAAGCTTGAGGGGGTCTCAAGGACCCCCTTTTAAAATATTTTTTTTTGAGAGGGGCCTAGAGGACCCTCTCCTTTAAAATCATTTTATAAACAATTCTTTTCTTGTGAGTAACCCTTTGGCTTCTCACCCTGTTTGTGTCTGACTGTGAGGTGTGTGAGGATTGGGCGACCCTAGGGTCTTTCTATTATTATTCTCTCAATACTAAAGTGCTAAGTGGTTGAGCTTTCTCAACAAACCTTGTTTCTCAGCCGCCAAGCCAAAACTCCCAAGAGATCCCAACTATCCTACTTGAGCCCTGCCTGCTCAACTAGGCAACCTGTAAAAGAAAATAAGTATTAGCACTTATGTTCTTTTAAAGAATGAATTTTCATGATGAGGGGTTACTTTTGGTAGCCACACCCTCATCCTAACTTGTTTTTCTGGGAGCTGAGGGGGGGGGGGGGGGGGGACTTGAGGGTCCCTCCTCCAATATGAAAAACTCCTTTTTAGGAATTCTAGGGGGGTTCCTTCTCAAAAGTTATTTTTTTGCTGTTAAGGAACCCTTGAGGGGTTCCTTCTCAATGTCAACTTCTGCTATTGAGGAACCATAGTGGGGTTCCTTCTCAATGTCACTTTTTTGCGAGGGGCCCTAGGGGGTTTTTCCTTCTCAATGTCAACTTCTGCAGGGACCTTGGGGGAGTCCCTCTCAACATGGGCTTCTACCGCCACCTAGGTGAGGTTCCTTCTCAACTTGAGTTTTTACAGGGACCCTGGGGGCTCCCTTTCAACATGGGCTTCTTTCGTGACCCTGGGTGGGGTTCCTTCTCAATATGAGTTTCTGTCGGGACCCTGGGGGTTCCTTCTCAATATGAGTTTCTGCCGTAACTCTGTGGGATTCTTTCTCAATATGAGTTTCTACCGGGACCCTAGGGGGTTCCTTATCAATATGAGTTTCTTTCGGGACCCTGGGTGGGGTTCCTTATCTATATTAGTTTCGGGAGTTTCTGTCGGGAGCCTGGGTGGGGTTCCTTCTCAATATGAGTTTTTGCCATTAAGGGACCCTGGGGGTTCCTTAACCAATGTGGCTTTTTTGCAATTGAGGGATCCTGGGGGTTGCTCAACCTCATATTTCCTGAAGACTAAGGAGGGGGTATTTAGGAGACCCTCACCCCAAAATAGAGTGGTCAATCTTGAAACACCCTTCTACATTATCCCCTCGTGCAAAGTTTTTTATGTTGGGCAGACCAAAAGGCTTTATACACTATAAATTCAATTTTCAATTTTGAGGGAACCTAGGGTCATTAAATTCTCTATCGCTTCATCCCAAGTTTTGTAGATGAGGCCACTTATGGTGGACTTCTTTATCTGGGTATAAACTTGGGCACAGGGGTTGCTCGCGATGAGCCCCTCATCCTTGGCCTTTGTCTTGGGGTGATCCCTTCGTCCTTGGCCTCTCTATGTTCCCTTCTATCTTAGGTAGAGGGGTTTCTCACAGTGAGCCCCCTCATCCTCGGCTTTAGTTTCGTGGACTTCTATCTTGAGTAAACGAGTTTCTTGTGGTGATCCCCTCATCCTTCGCCTTCTTCCATGAACTTTTTAGCTATTTTGAGGGGTTGCTCCTGGTGAGCCTCTCGTCCTTAGCCTTCTTATGTGTCCTTCTATCTTGGGTAGAAGGGTTTCTGGCGGTGAGCCCCTCACCTTTGGCCTTCTTCTATGGCCTTCTATCTTGGGTAGAGGGGTTGTTGGCGATGAGCCCCTCACCCTTGGCCTTCTTCTATGGCCTTATATCTTGGGTAGAGGAGTTTCTCACGGTGAGCTCCTCTCCCTTGGCCTTATTCTGTGGCCTTCTATCTTTGGTAGAGGGGTTGATCGCGATGATCCCCTCGCCCTTGGTCTTCTTATGTGTCCTTCTATCTTGGGTAGAGGGGCTGCTCGCGGTGAGCCCCTCGTCCAGGTATTACACCTCATCTTAGGTCCATTCAAGGTTGACCCCCTTGCTCTAAATATTTTTCTTGCTATCTTGGGCAGTAGGAGCCCCTCTAGGTGGGCTCCCTCGCCCTTGGCTATTCTAGAATAGCAGTTGGACAGCCCTCTATAAAGGGTATTGTCATTTAGGTCTTAGAATTTATTTAGATTTTGAAATTAACTGAGTATTTTAGCTTCCGCACCCACTGACTCAAAATCCTTTCCATTCTCAAAACCTTAATCAAACTAATATACCCTTAAATGTTTGAATATATCAAAACCTTACTCAAACTAATTAAACTAATATATCCTAATACCTCACATATTTGGATTATTAGTTATTAATTAATTAGAGCCCTCATATACCCGTATACCTTAATTGTAGGACTCATATTCATACCCTCATATATTTTTCTAAGGAAAAATGAGGCACGGTGATAATCACTGGCAACAAGAGTGTGAGAGGTTGCAATTTGACAACACACATAACTCTTTTATTAATGAGCTCCATATAGAGGGTACTCCTATTTATAGGTATGGAAATAAAAAATTGAACAATTTAACTACCTTGTAAATCTTGGAGTTAATCTCTAGCAAGATTACCTGTCAATCATTTTCTATGTGCCCTACTAGAAAACTGGGATGATGTTATAGAAAATATATTTCACACACATAATCTCGACGTCGCCCTACCTTTGGTTTCGTTGTTGGAGAAGGTGGAAAAAAATCCACCCGTTATGGATACAACTACGTACAGAGAACATTGACATAGAATTTGATGTCTCGCTCCATATGCACATTAAATTGAATCTTTCCAACAAGTTGAAAAACTTGGGATTCGGAGTTCATGTCACAGATATCTACAACTCAATAATTGATACCCTTCCTCCTGGTTGGCCACGTGCAAAACTTAATAGGTTCTTAAAAACTAATACCGAATGGATGGAGATCAGACACATTGAACATTTTCTAAAGTCTTACTCTGAAAAGGTAAATATCTATAGTCATAAGCTTGATTAATTAGTTATAATTTCATACTATTATAATTATTTAGTCGCATATGGTTTTTCATTTTTGTAGATATGGTCGGGAGGAAACAACCCAAGGGTACCAATTGTCGAGGTGACACAGCAATGAGGTTCATCATCTCATGCACAACTCGAATTCTTAACACTAATTGATGAGTAATACACAACTCCACCAATGGTTCCCTCATTACCAAGTCCAACTTCAGGAGCTCTGGTGCCCTCATCCAGCACTCATGTTGCTCCACCACCCCCATCCAATGTTGTCGACGCCTCCCTCTCAATCCAAGAGAAGCCCATTAGATTCTCCCTTCTCAAGACTAACTCAACCGGTGATATGAATGATGTGCTGAACTTTAAAGCCCGGTGTTTATCCCTAGGAAAAATGAACGAGGGAGTTGGTGGACCAAACAACTAGAACTTGGTCGTTCAATCCGTCAAAGATGATATATATGATCAATTCTGTAAGTATTTCTCATTTCTCGATCACTCCAAGAATAGGGTTCTATCTCGGGTTACTGAATCATTGAGGACATACAAGAGAAACCTTCGGAAGAAACATTTCTCGAAGGAGGTAGTGAGATCTGATATTTTTTCTTGGAAAGAAGAGTTCCTCCCAATGTTAAAATGATGGTGGAGTGGTGAAATAAGTTTTTGGAGAATGAGGCGAAGGAGAAAAAGTTGGTCCAAACGTAACAAAACAAAAAAAAAAGGGACAAAAAAATGATATCCACTGGATAGGATCCAAATCATATGAGGATTTGAGGAATGAATGGGTGAGAAGGACAAAGTATGGTCCAGATTTGGGTAAAAAACTAAATCAGTCCAACTTATTCATTCATGCTCTACGGGACAAAGATAATAAATTCCCGTGGCACTTGGTCGAGACACCAGAATCAATAGAGGCTATCAACAGTCTCCCAGGTTCTAACCCTAATGATGACTTTAATCTTGAAAATTAGGCCCTAACCTTGACCTTTGAAAAGGAAAAAGGGGGAGGATGAGAGAAAAACAAAATTTCAACACACTGCACCTATCGTGAATGAGTTATCTTTGGTCAAGGATAAATGCTTGTCCATTGAGGAGTGATAGTTCAAGACCTATGGGGATGTCCAAGATATCAAAACAAACTTGGGAATGTTGATGAATCAAATTGGGCAACTTGTGTCCCTTTTTCAAAATTATGGGGTCCCAATGTCGCCTCCTCAAGGTTACCCTTACCCTCATCCTCAAGGTTTCCTCTATCGCCCCCCTTCAAGTATCCCTTCCCAAATGTTCCCTCATCCAACATTCCTCTCCCAAACAACGCCTCATCAAACATTCCCCTTCAAAATGCTGACTCCTTCAACTTTCCCATTCCCCGTGCCTCTGCCTGGCATGGGACTTGGATCATCATCAACAACTCACGACAACTATGGCAAAAAGTACTATTTCAAATAGGTGAGCAATAAGAGGGTTATTGGGGTGTGCACACTCATTTCCATGGTTTTCAGAACTCCAGTACACAACCAACCTTTGGATATGAATGAGGCTCAAATACCGGTCGATGAAATATACAATGTCTGAGGAGATGTACCTGTGCACATTGACAGCGGGGAAGGGATGGAATCAAGGAATTACGCAAATTCTTTTATTGCTTGGGCAATTTATCTGTTGGCCAAGATCTAGTAATATTTTCTTTCATTTCAGTTGTAATAACATTTTTTTTATTTCAGTTGTAAGAATATTGGTTTTGTTTCAGTTTAAGAATGTTGGTTTTGTTTTAGTTTTAATAATGTTTTTTTATTTCTTAAGTTGTAGGAATATTGTTTTTGTTCAGATGTAAGAATATTATTTTATTGCTTGGCCAATTTAAGAATATTGGATTTGTTTCAGTCGTAAGAATATTATTTTTGTTTCAGTTATAATACTATTTTTTTAACCTATTACCACAAGACTGAAATTTGAAGATTATTACATGGATTTCCCACAATACAAAGAGTGGATGGGGGAGACTAACCAAATTTCAAATAATCATGTAAATGGCGTTTAAGAATTCGTTAAATACTCTTCAAAAAATCTTCAAAGTGAGAAGATTTTGCGTCCGTACACTCCTTGTATGAATGGAAAATATAATTCATTGGAAGACGTTGAGTTGCATTTAATAAAGTGGGAAATTTGTAAAGACTATAAAATATGGACATACCATGGATAAAAAACACCTTATGTTCTGGAAGAATTATCGGTACCCGACCGCGTAACGAAACCCCAACGAGTGGAAGTGGTACATAATTCACCAACACATCATCCATTGACCAACTTAAGTGATGATGCTTATGGACTCCACAACAGTCAAAAAGACCAACATATGGATACAGATAATGCGCATTATAGCTAACTAAATGAAAAATTTGATGTTGAACTTCAAGGAGATCGAGAATACATACGGTTGAAAGCCAATACGGCTAGACCATTGTATAAATATTGCGATGAAGATCACTCGATATTATATGCAATGATTAAAGAGTCAATTTGGTCTGTCTAGGAATAGTATAATTGAAATTATTAAATGGGTTAAATATATTCTCCTAAAAAAGAACATGTTACTAGACAATTATCCTACCATGAAGAAGAGCTTGAAGGATTTGGGTATGGAATATAAATCTATTCATGCATGCAGGTATGATTTCATATTGTACCGTAGAGATCACAAAGAGAATGATGAATGTCCTGTATGTAGTGAGACTAGGTATGTGGTTTGTGAGAATGGAAAGGAGTTCACATTGTTTTAGGAACGACAAGTCTAACATTTTTCATGTTGGTCACGAGCGCAGGAAGCCACCTACTCGACTTTCTGGTCAGCAGATCAAGGAGACGGTGACGGCTTTGACTGAGGGGAATAGGTACGTAGGAAAACACCCCTAGTTTGTAAACCTAAAGCATAAAGCTTGGGTTGATCCGAATGGCCCTATTAAAGTGAAGCCGTGGTCTAGGCAATCAATATTTTTTTTTATTTTTCGTATTGGAAAGATCATCGTGTAAGGCGTGTAGTTGATGTGAAGCATACAGAGAAGAATATTGCAAAACATATGATGAGAACATGTCTGGGTGGATCTCATTCCAACTATGGAGAGCAAGCCCACTTAGATCTACAGGATATGAAAATAAAGAAGAAATCCTGGTAAAAAATTATCCTACAACAGAAAGAATTTCTACCCCTCGAGCTTCTTTCAATTTGACTACTAATGAGAGGAAAATACTCTTAGATGCGTTGTTTAACTTGAAGAATCCAAATGATTATTCTAGTAGTTTACATAAGGTAGTAAGTTACCAATCAAATGACTTGAAATAGTGCAAGTCTCATGACTGGCATGTAATCATCCAATTAATCCCTCTGTTGTTGTGACAGTGCTTTTCTGAACACAAAGATATTCGTCAGTCAATTATGCAAACCAGTTTGTGTTTTACCCTACAATATGAAAAAGGGGTAAACATCAAGCACATTAAAGCTACAAAATAAACTTTAGCTGAGGCTGTTTGTATATTAGAGAAATATTTCCCCCCGTCATTTTTTAATCTCAGCATCCACCTACTTGTGCATTTATACGATGAAGCTTTATTATGTGGTCTCGTTAGGTATCGTTGGATGTATCTTTTTTAGCGCTCAATGAAAAAATTTAAAGATTACGTAAAGAATTCACGTTATATTAGAGGGTCAATTGTTAAAGAATACATAATGGTGGAATCATCACTATACGCTAAGGAACATATGCTAGAACAAGAGTGGAGGAGGTTCAATCCTCGTAGAGAACGAGTGATCTAGGAACCTGGCAAGTTTGATGATGAATTTCAATTTGGGAACCCTAAAGAGGTGAAACTCATAAATCTATAATACGAGAAAGAAACTCGTTATGCCGTTGAATCGCAAGATGAAGCCAAAGACTGAAGAGAGTGAGTATCTACAGAATTCTATTTCTTTGATTATATGTTTTTATATTTTATGATATAAACACTAAAAATTAACGGTAGGAAATACATGAATGAAATTTTCCAAATTAAAGGATAAATTGCACGACAGGGAATAGGTATCATAAGAGGTAATTTTCACATCTTATGTGTGCAGTTATTTATTCATATCTAGTAAAAGCATGCCCTAATTCAAATTCATTAATAAATGCAGCTTCTAAAATGAGGTGGTGTCTCTTCAAGACTTGCACGCCTAGCAAAAGGTCTTTGTTTTTGTGCAAAAGAGTTTAAGAAATTTCGCACCATCCATATGAGGAAAAGTTTTTTATGCAAAATAGTAGAATATCAATCTCATCCTTGACCGCCTACATCTCTAATAAAAGGGATAAAAATCCCAAGAATACGGTGCTAACCTATTATGGGATAATCGAACAAATCATAGAACTTGATTACTTATATTTCATAAAAATCGTATTCTATTGTGATTGGGTAAAGGTAAAGGATACAACGAATGCTTGCAAAGTTAATATCGACACCAAACTTATTAGGGAAGATTTATCAAAGCTGAAGAGTAAAGATTGCATAGTCGAGAAGCCTTTTATTTGTGCCTTTCAGAATGTAAAGAAGGTATTCTAGTTAAAGTGCATATATGATGGAATTTGGTCTATTGTTGTGCATGCAGTAAAGGGTATGACTTCTCGAGTGGATTCATTAAAGGATCCAAAAGATTTTTAGTCAGCTCTTGATGACAACCCTAATTTAAAGAATCTTTTAGGTTATTTAGAGGAAGATTGAATATCAAAATATTATGTTATCCTTGTCAATTTAATTTGTATCCTATTATGATATTGACATTGTATTAGCGTTTTACTTTGATGTATGAATGTTTAGGTACTTTTACAAATATGTAATATGATTTATGTAAGTCAACTTTTGATAATATGTTATGTTCAGTCGAATGTTTAGTTACTTTCACAAGACTCTCAGTTTGAGAATAGAGTCATTTGAGTTTGTGATTGGATCAAATTGACCCAACTCAATTTCCATGTGTTCATATACATATACATTTATTTATTAGTTTCATTGATGCAGTCTTGATAAAATGAAGTTAAATTAGCTTGATTTTATGAAGATTGTATTAAAGAAACTAATCAACAAATGTACATGCAAAAAAATACGTTGGGAGCTCCAACATCAAGTTAGTCTAATCACACATTTAGAAGGCTCTATTTAATGGCCTTCTTGGAATGCAGGAATCAGGTACTCATTATTTTAACTGAAGTAGTTATATAATTTATATGAATTGTCTTTTAAATCCTTTAGATTATATAAGGAGTACAGGATAATTATTTATTTGGTTTGGTTTGGTTGTTGGCTTGTTGTTAGTTTTTGGCTGTTGGATTATCACGGGACTCTTGGTTTGAGAAAAAGACATTAATTGATCTATACTTAGGCTTAAAAACATGTCATTAGGGGGAGAAACCCCGAAACACCCCCCCTAACGGCCCCGTAAGTGGCACCAACACATCGCAAGGGAATTTTCCCACCTGTACTATAAACTAAATCCCCATTTTCTTGGGCTTTTCCCTTTCTGATGTATTTTCTCTTTGACTTAGAAAATATGTCCTGTTTGGAAAGAAAATCTTCCTTTTTTGGCCTTACCAAATGAAGCTTGTTGTAAAGATCATTGAAATTGTTATGGAAAGGAGTCCCGAATAATATGATGCATTTTCTCATTTGGAGTTTGATAGAATATTCCAAATACAACCCCTCTCATTACGAGCAATGTGGCTTTCATCAAGATCCACCAATCCATGACACTCCAATAGTATTTTCCATCATTTTTTATGCTTCTCATTTACAACACTCCTTTTCCTTTTGTTTGAGTGTTCCTTCGCCGTGATTTTCTCACCGGCAAGCTTCTCATACAAATTATAGCTTACTCCAGGACGCTTTGGTCTTTATGACATGAATACACATTCGTAACGCGTACAACTTTTTTACTTGTACGCCTTCTCTTGAAGAAGCTTAAGATCTATATTTTCTTTTATAGTTTTGTTAGGATTTTTGTAGTTATGAAATGGGAATTTGACTTTGCATTTTTTTCCAAAAACTAGAAATTTGGAAATAACCTATTCATAACCTCAATAATAGTGAGAAATCTAAAAATGAAAATATATATTTTAAACTACTCCTAGAAAAGGTGTGCGAGTAAATAAGTTATACTCGTGATGAAGGTGTATTCATCGCAGAATGACCAAAGTGTCCTCGGAGTAAGCTATAATTTGTATCAGAATCTTGCCAGAGAGAAAATAACGACGAAGGAATACTCAAAGAAAGGGAAAAGGAGTGTTGTAAATGAGAAACATGAAGAATAGGGGAATGTACTATTAGAGTGTCTTGGATTGGTGGTTCTTGATAAAGTCCACACTCCGTGTAATGAGAGGAGTCGTATTTGGAATACTCTATCAAACTCCAAACAGAAAAGTGCATCATATTATCCGGGACTACTTTCCAGAATAATTTCAATGAGCTCTAAAACACTCTAATAGTTTGATAGAGTATTTTCTTACCAAGCATGAAAACCCAAAACACCCCCAAACGGCCCCGTGACAGGCACAACCACCTCGCACGGGACCAATATAACTCGCAAGAACAGACTGCGTGATCACGGGACCCCCGATTTTAGAATATGATGATAATTTGAAAATATATAGACTTAGACTTAAAAACATGCTGTTAGAGGGCGAAAAAATAAAACACCCTTCAAACGGCCTTGTGAGAGGTGCAAACACATCACACGGGACTAATGTAACTCACAGGAACTGACCGCGTGGCCATGAGACTCCCGGTTTGAGAATATGATGATAATTTGAAAATATCTAGAATTACGCTTAAAAACATGCCGTTATAGGGAGAAAACCCAAAGCACCCCCCAAATGGCCCCGTGAGAGGCGCGATCACCTCGCACGGGACCAATGAAGCTCGCAGGAACTGACTGCATGGTCACGAAACCCCGGTTTGAGAATATGACAATAATTTGAAAATATCTAGACTTAAGCTTAAAAACATGGCATTAGAGGGCAAAAAACTAAAATACCACCCAAATGGCCCTGTGAGAGGTGCGAACACCTCACACGGGACCAATGTAACTCGCAGAAACTGATCGCATGGTCATGGGACTCTCGGTTTGAGAATATGACGACGAATTGAAAAAATATAGAATTAGGCTTAATATCATGTCATTAGAGGGCGAAAACACCAAACACCACCCAAATGGCCTTGTGAGAGGCACGACCACCTCGCACGATACCAATGTAGGTCACAGGAACTGACCGCGTGGTCACGGGACCCCTGGTTTGAGAATATAACAATAATTTGAAAATATCTAGACTTAAGCTTAAAAACATGTCGTTAGAGGGAGAAAACCCAAAACACCCCCCAAACGACCCCATGAGGGGCATGAAAACCTCACACGGGAGCAATGTAACTGGTAGGAACTGACTGCATGGTAACAGGACTCCCGGTTTTAGAATATAATTATAATTTTAAAATATTTAGAATTAGGCTTACAAACATGCCGTTAGAGGGCGAATACCTAAAAGACCCCCCAAACGGCTCTGTAAGAGGTGAGTCACCTCGCACGAAACAATTTTAGGTCGTAGGAACGGACCTCAACATCACAAGACCCCCCTAATTTGAGAATATGACAATAGTTTTAAAATATCTAGAATTAGGCCTAAAAACATGATGTTAGAGGGCGAAAAACCAAAACACCCTCCAAATGGCCCTGTAAGAGGTGTACACCTCACACGGGACCAATGTAACCCGCAGGAAATAACTATGTGGTCACGGGACTCTTAGTTTGAGAATATGATGATAATTTAAAAATATACAGAATTAGGCTTAAAAACATGCCGTTATAGGGAGAAAACATAAAGCTCCGCCCAAACGGCCCGTGAGAAGCGCGATCACCTCGTACGGGACCAACGCAACTTGCAGGAACTAACTGCGTGGTCATGAAACTCCCGATTTGATATCTAGAATTAGGCTTAATAACATGCCATTAGAGGGTGAAAACCTAAAATACCCACCAAACGGCCCCGTAAGAGGCGCGATCACCTCGCACGGGATGAAATACGTCGCAGGAACTGACCGCATGGTCTTGGGAACCCCGGTTCAAGAATATGACAACAATTTGAAAATATCTAGACTTAGGCTTAAAAACATGACGTTAGTGGGTGAAAAACCAAAACACCCACCAAATGGTCCCCCGAGAGGTGCGAACACCTCACACTAGACCAATGAAACTCTCTGAAACTGATCGTGTGGTCACGGGACTCGCGATTTGAGAATATGATGATAATTTAAAAATATCTACAATTAGGCTTATAACATGCCGTTATAGGGTGAAAACTTAAAGCACCCCCCAAACAACCCCATGAGAAGCGTGATCACCTCACACGGGACCAATCTAGCTCGCACGAACTGACTGCGTGGTTATAGGACCCCAGTTTGAGAATATTACATTAATTTCAAAATATCTAGACTTAAGCTTAAAACCATGCCATTAGAGGGAGAAAAAAACACGCCCCTAAACGACCCCGTGAGAGGTACAAACACCTCCCACGGGACCAATGTAACTCGTAGGAACTAAACGCATTATTACGGGTCTCCCGGTTTGAGAATATGATGATAATTTGAAATTATCTAGAATTAGGCTTAATAACATGTCGTTAGAGGGAGAAAACCTAATCCCCCCAAACGGCCCCGTAAGAGGCATGATCACCTCGCACGGGACCAGTGTAGGTCCCAGGAACAGACCGCATGGTCTCAGGACCCTCGGTTGGAGAATATGACAGTAATTTGAAAATATCTAGACTTTGGCTTAAAGCATGCCGTTAGGGGGCGAAAAACCAAAACACCCTCCAAATGTGCCCTTGAGAGGCACGAACACCTCGCACGGGACTAATGTAACTCGCAGGAGCTGACCGCGTGGTCACGGGACTAGAGGTTTGAGAATATGACGGTAATTTGAAAATATCTAAAATTAGGCTTAAAAACAGTTCGTTATAGCGCGAAAACTTAAAGCACCCCCAAACGGCCACGTGAGAGGTGCGATCACCTCACATGGGAATAATGTAGCTCGCATAAACTAATCGCGTGGTCACGGGACCCCCGGTTTGATAATATGACTATAATTTGAAAATATTTATACTTAACCTTAAAAACGTGTCGTTAGAGGGAAAAAAACCAAAACGGCTCCATGAGAGGCACGAACACCTCGCATGGGACCAATGTCACTCACAGAAACTGATCATGTTGTCACAGGACTCAAAATTTGAAAATATGATGATAATTTGAAAATATTTATAATTAGGCTTAATAACATGCCGTTAGAGGGAGAAAACCTAAAACACCCCCCAAACGGCCCTATGAGTGATGTGATCTCCTTGCACAGGACCAATGTAGCTCGTAGGAATTCACGGCATAGTCACGGGACCCCCGGTTTGAGAATATGACAATAATTTAAACATATCTAGACTTAATCTTAAAACATGCCGTTAGAGGGAGAAAACCCAAAACACCCCTCAAATGATCCCATGAAAGGCAAGAACATCTTATACGGGACCAATGTCCTATTGTTGGATAGTTATTGGTTGTCGTATGACATAGGATTCCCAATTTCTCCAGACGTCTCTCTCAAATTATTGTCCAATTCATAAGACACATGAGCTCTAAAAAGTTGCAAAATTCTTGAGCTGTAAACAGTTGCGCACGACGTGTTCGTTCCACTCGCGGTGCCGTTTGGGTGTCGCTGGGGGTGCCCACCCCCCGCGGTATGTTTTAAAGTCTAAATGTGCTTGTTTTTTTAATTTTTTTGTATTTCACAGACATACCATTCTACTCTAGACAAACACTACACTCGCTTTGAAACTTTCCCAAGTTTCTAATGCCATACCTATGATGGCGAATCCCGAATATGAGGTGGAGTAAAAATCCACCATCGACGATGCTTGGTGCACCTCTCGACTGATTTTCCATGATCAATATCTGATCATGAAGCTCTTAAACTTCCCCAACTATTGCGATGAGAAATTCAGTGCCCACTATTTCAAAACCTCGCAAGTCGTGGGTGAATTTTGTCAGAGTTTCGAGCCTATATCCGGACAAGTACAGGACAACCACTGCTCCAACATAATCTAAGGCACTGTCGATAGGAAATTGTTCATCCATATGGGTATTGTTGTATGTTGGAATTTTTTATTGATACTTGCATGGACGTATGGACGAATTATTTCCTATTAGTGATGGTGGGCACAATATGGACCAATTATTTCCTAGACAAACATGGTGGGCACTGTATTGCTGAATTGTTTCCTAGATATACATGGTGAGCAATATATGGAAATTATTCTCCCATACGTCTATACAAGTATTAGTAAAAATTTCAAACATACATCAATACTATTATGGACGAACTATTTCTTATCGACGATACCATTGATTATTTTGGAATAATGGTTGTCCTGTACTTTTTCGGATACAGGCTTGAACCTTTGACAAAAGTCAATCGCGACTTGCAAGATTTTGAAATGGTGGGCACTAAATTTCTTGTCGCAGGAGTTAGGGAATTTTAAGTGATTCACGATCAGTTATGGATCATAGACAATTAGTCGAGAGGTGTACAAGGCATCGTCGACGGTGAATTTGTAGTCCATCACATATTCTGGATTTGCCACCATAGGTATGTCATTAGAAACTTAGGAAAGTGTCAAAGATAGTGTAGTGTTTGTCTAGAGTAGCATAGGGGGTGTGTGAAATACAAAAAAAATCAAAAAGGCACATTTAGGCTGGCAAAGGTACTGCGGGTGGTGGCCACTCCTAGCGGAACCAAAACGGCACCGCGAGTGGAACAAACACCTTGTGCGCAACTGTTTAGAGCTCAGGAGTCTTGTGAGCAAGAAATTAATTTGATAGAGATGGCTAGGAAAATTGGGAATCCTACATTCTACCTAAGATGGTACGGAACTCCCGATTTGAGAGCATGATGATAATTTGAGAATATCTACACTTAGGCTTGAAAATATGGTGTTAGAGGGAGAAACCCCGAAACACCCCACAAATGGCCACGTGAATGGTGCCCACACCTCGCACGGGATAATGTAACTCATAGGAACTAGCAACGTGGTCTCGGGACCTCCTGTTTGAGAGCACAATGATAATTTGAGAATATCCACACTTAGGCTTGAAACATGGCGTTACAAGGTAAAACCCCAAAATACCCCCTAAACGGACCCGTGAGTTGTGCCCGTACCTTGTACGGGACCAATGTAACTTGTAAGAACTGATCATGTGGTCACGGGACCCCTGAATTGAGAGCATGGTGATAATTTCATAATAACTACACATAGGTTTTAAAACATGTCATTAGAGGGTGAAAAATCGAAACACCTCTTCAACGGCCCCGTGAGCGCTGCCCACACCTCACACGGGACCAATGTACTCATAGGAACTAACCGCATAGTCACGGGACCCTCGGTTTGATAGCACGATCATAATTTGAGAATATCTACACTTAGGATGGGAAACATGGTGTTAGAAGGCGAAACCCCAAAACACCCCTGTGAGCAGCGCCCACACCTCGCATGGGACCAATGTAACTCGTGGGAACTGACCGCCAGGTCACGTGAACCTGCTTTAAGAGAACGGTGATAATTTGAAAATATCTACAATTAAGATTGAAAACATGGCGTTAGAGGGTAAAACCCCGAAACACCCCCTAAACGGCCATGTGAGCGGCGCACACATCTCGCACGGGACCAACATAACTTGTATGAGCTAATCGCGTGATCACGCGACCCTCGATTTGAGAGAAAAATTATAATGCAAAAATATCTACACTTAGGCTTGGAAACATGGCGTTGGAGGGAAAAACCCTGAAACACCCCCCAAATGACCCCCTGAGCGGCACATACACCTCGCATGCGACTAATATAACTCGTAGGAACTAACTGCAAGGTCCTAGGACCATGTGGTCTCGGGAACCCCGGTTTGAGACCATGGAGATAATTTGAGAATATTTACACTTAGGATTGGAAACATGGTGTTAAAGGGAGAAACACCGAAACAACCCCCAAACGTCCCTGTGAGCTGCGCTAACACCTCGCACGGGATTAATGTAACTCGTAAGAACTGACAGACTAATCCTGGGACCCCCAGTTTGAGAGAATGATGACAATTTGATAATACATACACTTAGGCTTAAAACATGGTGTTAGAGGGAGATACCCCAAATCACCCCCCAAACGGCAATGTGAGCGGTGCCCAAACCTCGCAGGGGACCAATGTAACTTGTTGGCGATGATCACGGGGCCCCAGTACCATCGGTTTGAGAGCATGATGATAATTTTAGAATATCTATGCTGAGGATTAAATACATGGCGTTAGAGGGAAAAACCCCAAAACACCCCCCAAATGGCCCCGAGAGTGGTGCCCACACCTCGCACGGGACCAATGTAACTCGTAAGAACTGATCATGTGGTTCCGGGCCCCCTAGTTTGAGAGAATGGTAATATTTTGAGAATATGTACACTTTGGCTTGAAAACATGGCGTTAAAGGTTGAAATCTCGAAAGACCCCAAAAACGGCTTCGTGAGTGGCGCCCACACCTCGCACGGGACAAATGTAACCCGTAGGAACTGATCGCGAGGTCCAAGGAACCCAGTGTGACATGATGAAAAAAAATTGATAATATCTACACTTAGGATTGCAAATATGGCGTTATAGGGTAAAACCACAAAATACAACCCAAATGGCCTCATGAGTGGCACCCAAACCTTGCACGGGACATTTGTAACTCGTAGGAACTGACTGTGTGGTCCCGGGACCCCCGGTTTGAGAGAATGATGATAATTTGAGTATATCAACAATTAAGCTTGAAAAAATGGCATTGCAGGGCAAAACCCTTAAACACCCCCCAAACAGCCCCGTGAGTAGCGTCCACACCTCGCACGTGACCAATGTAACTCGTAGGAACAAACCGCGTGGTCCTGGGACCCTTAGTTTGAGAGGATGACAATAATTTAAGAATATCGACACTTAGTCTAGAAAACTTGGAGTTAGAGGGCAAAACCTCGAAACACCGCCCAAATGGGCTTGTGAGCGGCACCCACACATCGCACGGTACCAATGTAACTAGTATTAACTGGTCGCGTGGTTTTGGGACCCCCAGTTTGAGAGCACAATGATAATATGGGAATATCTACACTTAGGCTTGAAAACATGGCGTTAAAGAGCGAAACCACAAAACACCAGCCAAACGGCCCGGTGAGGGGCTCCCACAAATCGCACGGGACCATTGTATCTCGTTGGAGCTTACCATGTGGTCTCGGACCCCAGATTTGAGAGCACAAAGATAATTTGAGAATATTTACACTTAGGATTGGAAACATGGAGTTAGAGGGTGAAACACCGAAACAACCCCCAAACCCGTGAGTGGCGCTAACACCTCGCACGAGACTAATGTAACTCGTAAGAACTGACAGCATGGTCCCGGGACTCCCAGTTTGAGAGCATGATGATAATTTGATAATATATACTCTTAGGCATAAAAACATGGTGTTAGAGGGAGATACCCTAAATCACCCCCCAAACGGCAACGAGAGCGGTGCCCAAACCTCGCACGAGACCAATGTAACTTGTTGGCAACGATCACGGGGCCCGGTACCACCAGTTTGAGAGCACGATGATAATTTGAGAATATATATGCTGAGGCTTAAAAACATGGCGTTAGAGGGAAAAACCCAGAAACACCCCCCAAATGGCCCCGTGAGCAGTGCCCACACCTCGCACGGGACCAATGTAACTCGTAAGAACTGACCGTGTGGTTCTGGGCTCCCGAGTTTTAGAGAACGGTGGTAATTTTATAATATCTACACTTAGGCTTAAAAACATGGAATTAGAGGGCAAAACCTCAAAACACCCTCCAAACCGCCCCAGGAGTGGCTCCCACACCTCGCACGAGACCAATGTAACTAGTAGGAACTGACCACATGGTCCCAGGACAACCAGTTTGAGAGCATGATGATAATTTGAGTAGATTTACACTTAGGCTTGAAAACATGGCGTTAGAGTGTGATACATCGAAACACCCCACAAACTACCCTATGAGTAGTGCCCACACCTCGCACGAGACCAATGTAACTCGTAGTAACTGATCACGTGGTCCCGAGAATGCCGATTTTAGATCACGGTGATAATTTTTTTATAACTACACTTAGGCCTGAAAACATGGGATTAGAGGGCAAAACCCCACAACATCCACCAAACGGCCCCATGAGGGGCGCCCACAACTCGCACGGGACCAATATAACAAGTAAGAACTGATACCTTGGTCCCAAGACCACCGATTTGAGAGCACGGCGATAATTTGAGAATTTCTACACTTAGCCTTGAAAACATGGCGTTAGAGCATGAAACCGCAGAACACCCCCAAAAGGCCCTGTAAGCGGCGACCACACCTTGCGCGGGACCAATGTAACTCGTTATAACTGACCGCGTGGTCACGGGAACTTCGATTTGAGAGCACAAAAGAAATTTGAGAAAATCTACACATGGGCATGAAAAGATGGGATTAGAGGGCGAAACCACAAAATACAGCCTAAATGGCCCCGTGAGCGCAGCTCACAACTCACACGGGGTCAATGTAACTCATAGGAACAGACCGCATGGTCCCAAGACCCATAATTTGAGAGGACGATGATGATTTGAGTATATGAATGCATAGGCTTGAAAACGTGGCGTCCGAGGGAGAAACCCCAAAACACCCCCCGAATGGCCCCGTGAGCTGCAGCCACACCTCGTACGGGACCAATGTAACTAGTAGGAACTGACTGCGTGGTCTTGGGATACCCAATTTGAGAGCACAAAAATAATTTGAGAATATCTACACTAAGGCTTAAAAGCATGTCGTTCGAGGGAGAAACCCCGAAACACCCCCAAACGTTCCCGGGAGCGATGTCCGCCCTCTCACGGGACCATTGTAACCAGTAGGAACTGACCGCATGATCCAGGGACCCCCAGTTTGAGAGAATGACGATAATTTGAGAATATCTACACTTAGGCTTTAAAACATGGCAATAGAGGGAGAAACCCCGAAACACACCCTAAACGTCCCCCATGAGCTGCACCCACACCTCGCACGGGACCAATGTAACTCGTAGGTACTGATCGCGTAGTCCCGGGACTCCCAATTTGATAGAAAATAATTATTTGATAATATCTACACTTAGGAATGGAAACATGGCGTTAGAGGGTGAAACCCCAAAACACCCCCTAAATGGTCCCGTAAGCGGTGCCCACACCTCACATGGGACCAATGCAACTTGCACGAACTAATCGCGTGGTCCTGGTACCCCCAGTTTGAGAGAAGAATGATAATTTGAGAATATCTTCACTTAGGCTTGAAACATGGGGTTAGAGGGGGAAACCCCGAAACACCCTCCTAACGACCACCTAAGCGGTGCCCACACCTCACACGAGACCAATGTAAGTCGTAGGAACCGATCGCGTGGTAACTGGATCCCCAATTTGAGAGGACGATGATAATTTGAAAATATATACACTTAGGATTGAAACCATGGTGTTTGTTGGAGAAACTGCAAAACACCCCCCAACTAACCTAGTGAGTGGCGCCCACACCTTGTATGGGACCACGAACTGACCATGTGGTCTCGGGAACCTAGGTTTGAGAACACGGTGAGAATTTTAGAATATCTACACTTAGGCTTAAAAAGATGGGGTTAGAGGGGGAAACCTCAAAACACCCCCTAAACGTCCCCGTGAGTGGCGCCCACACCCCTCGCACGGGACCAATGTAACTCATAGGAACTGACCGCATGGTCACGAGATCCCCGATTTGAGAGCACGAAAATAATTTGAGACTATCTACACTTAGGATTTGTAACATGGCGTTAGAGGGTGACACCCCCCAAATGGCCCCGTGAGCGGCACCCACACCTCGCACGGGATCAATGTAACTTGTAGGAATTGATCGCGTGGTCCTGGGACGCTCAATTTGTGAGCACAACGATAATTTGAGAATATCTTCACTTAGGCTTGAAAACATGGTGTTAAAGGGGGAAACCCCAAAAGACTCTCCAAACGACCCCATGAGCAGCGCCCACACCACGTACGGGACCAATGTAACTTGAAAGAATTGACCGCATGGTCCTGGTACACTCTGTTTGAGAGAAATATTATAAATTGAGAATATCTACACTTAGGCTTGAAAACAATGCATTAGAGGATGAAACCCTAAAACATCCCCCCAAACGGCCTCGTAATCTATGTCCACACCTCACACGGGACCAATCTAACTCGTAGGAACTGACCGCATGGTCCCAAGACCCCCAAATTGAGAGCATGACGATAGTTTAAGAATATCTAAACTTAGGCTTGAAAATATGGCATTAGAGGATGAAAACCCATAAGACTCCCCAAATGGCCATGTGAGCGATGCCACACCTCGCACGGGACCAATGTAACTCCTTGTAACTGACCGTGTGGTCCTGGGACCCCGTTTTGAGAGGAAAATTATAATGTGAGAATATCAACACTTAGGCTTGAAAATATGGCGTTAGAGGTTGAAACCCCAAACACTCCCCAATGGCCCCGTGAGTGGCGCCCACACCTGGTACGGGACCAAGATAACTCGTAGGAACTGGCCGCGTGGTAATGGGAACCTAGATTGGAGAGAATGGTGGAAATTTCAAAATATCTACCTTTAGGCTTGGAAACATGGATTTTGAGGGTGAAACCCCGAAACACCCCCAAACGACCCATGAGCGGCCCTCACACCTCGCACAGGACCAATTTAACTCGTAGGAACTAATCGCGTGGTCACAGGAACCCGAGTTTTAGAGCACAACGATATTTGAGAATATATACACTTAGCTTGAACACGTGGGGTTAGAGGGAAAAACCCAAAACACCCTCCAAATGACCCCGTAAGAGATGCCCACACCTCGCACAAGACCAATGTAACTCGTAGGAACTGATCACATGGTCTTGGGACCACCGATTTGAGAGCACAATGATCATTTGAGTATATCTATGCTTAATCTTGAAAACATGGTGTTAGAGGGAGAAACCCCGAAACACCCCTCAAACGGTCCCGTGAGTGGCGCCCACACCTCACACGGGACCAATGTAACTCGTAGGAACTAACCGCGTGGTCCCAAGACCGCCGGTTTGAGAGAACGATTATAATATTAGAATATATGTACTTAGGCTTGAAAACATGGCTTTAGAGGGCAAAACCCCGAAACAACCACCAAACCGCCACATGAGCAACGCCCACAACTCGCACGGTACCAATATAACTCATAAGAACTGACCCCATGGTCCCAGAACCACCGATTCGAGAGCATGATGACAATTTGAGAATATCTACCCTTAGCCTAGAAAATATGGCATTATAGGGTTAAACCCCAAAACACCTCCCAAAAGGCCCCGTGAGCGGTGACCACACCTCGCACGTGACCAATGTAACTCGTAGGAACTGAATGCGTGGCCATGGAACCCTCGGTTTGAGAGCACGACGATAATTTGAGAATATCGACATATAGGCTTAGAAATATTGCGTTAGAGCGAGAAACCCCGAAACACTCCCTAAATGATCCCCGTGAGCGACACCCACACCTCGCACGGGACTAATGTAACTCATAGGAATTGACTGCATGGTCCAGGGCCTCCCGATTTGTGAGCACGATGATAATTTGAGAATAGCTACAGTTAGGCTTGAAAACATGGCGTTAGAGGGCAAAAACCAGAAACAACCACCAAATGGATCCGTAAGCGTCACCCACACCTCAAACGAGACCAATGTAACTTGTAGGAACTGACTGCGTGGTCCCAAGACTCCTGGTCTGAGAT
Source organism: Sambucus nigra (assembly GCA_949130495.1). Lineage (NCBI taxonomy): Eukaryota > Viridiplantae > Streptophyta > Magnoliopsida > Dipsacales > Adoxaceae > Sambucus > Sambucus nigra. The sequence goes on from OX422219.1 coordinate 230,104,943, forward strand.
AAAGACAATAAATTGATAATATCTACACGTATGCTTAAAAACATGGCATTAGAGGACGAAACCCCATAACACCTCCCAAACGGCGCCCATGAGCAATGCCCACACCTCGTATGGGACCAGTCTAACTCGTTGGAACTGACTGCATGGTCCTGGGACTCCCAATTTTAAATTGCTTACATAATTTGAGAATATCCACACTTAGTCTTGAAATCATAGCATTAGAGAGTGAAACCCCAAAACACCCACAAAATAGTTGTGTGAACGACCCCCACATCTCGCATAGGACTAATGTAACTCGTTGGAACTGACCGCATTACCCCCATACAGCCTAATTGAGATCACGGTGATAATTTGAGAATATATGCATCGAGGTTTGAAAACATGGCGTTTGAGGGTGAAACCCCGAAACACCCCCCAAATGGCCCCATGAGCGGCGCTCACACTGCGCACGAGAACAATGTAACTCGTAGCAACCAATCGCGTGGTCTTGGGACCCCTAATTTGAGAGTAAGGAGATAATTTGAGAATATCTACACTTAGTCTTGAAAACATGGTGTTAGAGGGCATAACCCCAAAATAACCCCCAAATTTCCCCGTGAGCAGTGCCCACAACTTGCACAGGACCAATGTAATAGGTAGGAACTGACAACGTGGTATCGGGACCCCAGTTTTGAGATAATGAAGATAATTTGAGAATATTTACACCTAGGATTGGGAACCTGGAATTAGATGGAGAAACACCTAACCCCCCCCTCCCCCCGCCCATACCTCGCACAAGACTAATGTAACCCGTAGGAACTGACTGTGTGGTCTTGGGAGCCCCAATTTGAGAGCACGATAATAATTTGAGAATATCTACACTTAGTCTTGAAAACATGATGTTAGAGGGCAATACCCCAAAATAAACTCTACATGGCCCCGTGAGCAGTGCCCACGCCTCGCATGAGACCAATGCAACTCGTAGGAACATACCACGTCGTCCCGAGACCCCCGATTTGAGACCATAATGATAATTTGAGAATATCTACACTTAGTCTTCAAACACATGGCGTTAGAGGGTGAAACCCCCCCAAAAAAACAAATGGACCCGTGAGCGGCGCCCACACCTCACACGGGACCAATGTAACTAGTAGTAAGTGAGCTCATTTTCATGGCACCCTCGATTTGAGAGAACGATGATAATTAGAGAATATCTTCACTTAGACTTGAAAACGTGGCATTACTGGGGAATCCCCGAAACTCCCCCATAACGACCACATGAGAGGCGACCACACCTCGCACAGGACCAATGTAACTTATAGGACTCCCCGCGTGATGCCGGGACACCGGGTTTGAGGTCACGATAATAATTTGAGACTAGCAAAACTTGGGCTTGAAAACATGGTGTTAGAGGGCGACAACCTTAAACACCCACTAAACGGCCATGTGAGCGGAGTCCATACGACGCACGGGTCCAATGTAACTCGTAGGAATGGATCGCGTGGTCCCGGGACAATCGATTTTAGATCACGATGATAATTTCATAATATCTACACTTAGCCTTGAAAACATGGCATTAGAGGGTAAAACCCTAAAACACCGCCTCAATTTCCCCATGAGCAGTGCCCACACCTCTCACAGGACTAATGTAACTCGTAAGAACTGACCGCGTGGTCCCGGGACACCCGGTTTGAGATCACGGTGATAACTTGAGCATATTTACACTTAGGCTTTAAACACATGGCTTTAGAGAGAAAACCCCAAAACACCCCCCAATTGGCCCCGTGAGCGATGCCCACACCTCACACGGGACCAATGCCACTCGTAGGAACTGACAGTGTGGTCCTGGGACCCCTGGTTTGAGAGCACGATGATAATTTTATTATATCTACACTTAGGCTTGAAAATATGGCGTTTGAGGGAGAAACCACAAAACACCCACCAAACGAACCATTGAGCGGCACCCACACCTCGTACAAAACCAAATGTAACTCATAGAAACTGACAACGTGGTCCCGTGACCCCCGATTTGAGAGGGAGGTGATAATTTGAAAATAGCTTCACTTAGCCTTAAAAACATGTCGTTAGCGGGCAAAATCCAAAAACACCACCAAACGGCCCCGTGAGCGGCGTCCACACCTCGCACAAAACTAATGTAACTCGAAGGAACCAATCGCTTGGCCTCGGGACCCCCAATTTGAGAGAAACATGATAATTTGAGATTATCCACACCTAGGCTTGAAAACATGGCGTTAGAGGGAGAAACCCCAAAACACCCACCAAACGGCCTCGTGAACGGTGCCCACACCTCAGCCGGGACCAATGTCACTCATAGGAATTGACCACGTGGTCCCGGGATACCTGGTTTGAGAGCTTGATGATAATTTGAGTATATCTACGCTTACGCTTGAAAACATGGTGTTAGAGGGGAAACCCTGAAACACCCCCAAACGGCCCCGTGAGAGGTGCCCATACTTCCCACGGGACTAATGTAACTCATAGGAAATGATCGCGTGGCCTCGAGACTCACAGTTCGAGATCACGGTTATAACTTGAGAATATTTACACTTAGTCTTGAAACACATGGTGTTAGAGGGCAAACCCCCAAAACACCACCCAATCGGCCCCGTGAGTCGTGCCCACACCTCGCACGAGACCAATGTCTCTTATAGGAACTAACCTCGAAGTCCCGGGACCCCTGGTTTTATAGCATGGCGATAATTTTAGTATATCTACACTTAGGCTTGAAAACATGGCGTTAGAGTGAGAAACCACAAAACACCCACCAAACGGACCAGTGAGTGGCACCCACACCTCGCACAAAACCAAATGTAATTCATAGGAACTGACCACGTGGTCCCGTGACCCCTGATTTGATAGAAAGGTGATAATTTGAAAATATCTACACTTAACCTTAAAAATATGTCATTAGCGAGCGAAACCCAAAAACACCACCAAATAGCCCCGTGAGCAGCATCCACACCTCGCACAAAACCAATGTAACTAGTAGGAACTGATCGCGTGGCCTCGGGAACCCCAATTTGAGAGCACGATGATAATTTGAGAATATCCACACTTCGGCTTGAAAACATAGCGTTTGAGGGCGAAACCCCAAAACACCCCCCAAACGGCCCCTTGAGCGGTGCCCACACCTCGCACAGGACCAATGTAACTTGTAAGAACTGACCGCCAGATCTTGGGATCCCCGGTTTGAGAGCACAATGATAATTTAAGATTATCTACACTTAGGCTTCAAAACATGGCGTTTGAGTAGGAAACTCTGAAACACCCCCCAAATGGCCCTCTGAGCGGCTCATACAGGACCAATGTAACTCGTAAGAACTTACCGCGTGGTCACGGGATACCTAATTTTAGAGCACGACAATAATTTGAGAATATTTGCACTCAGGCTTGAAAATAAGGCGTTACAGGGAAAAAATCTAAATACCCACGAAATGTCCTCGTGAGTGGCACCCAAACCTCGCACGGGACTAATGTATCCCCTGGGAACAGACTGCGAGGTCTCGAGTTTGAGAGGATGGTGATAATTTGACAATATCTACACTTAGTCTTGGACATATGGCATTAGAAGGAGAAACCCCGAAATACACCTTAGACGGCCCCGTGAGTGATGCCGTCACCTCACATGGGACCAATGTAACTCATAGGAACTGACCATGTGGTCCCGGGACCCTTGGTTTGAGAGAACGATGATAATTTGAGAATATCTACACTTAACCTTTAAAACATAGCATTCTAGGTCAAAACCTGAAACACCCCTCAAACGGCCCTGTGAGCGGCGGCCACACCTCGTACGAAACTAATGTAACTCTTTGGAACTGATCGCGTTGGCCCAGGACCCCCAATTTGAGAGCACGATGATAATTTGAGAATACCTACACTTAGGCTTGAAAACATAGCGTTCGAGGGCAAAACCCTGAAACACCCCACAAATGGCCCAGTGACTGATGCCTACACCACGAAATGGACTAATGTAACTCGTAGGAACTGATCACGTCATCTTAGAACCCTCGGTTTGAGAGAATGTAGGTAATTTGAGAATATCTACACTCAGGCTTGTTAACATGGCATTATAGGAGGAAACCCCGAAACCAATGTCACTCATGGGAAAGGATCGCATGTCACGGGATCCCCGATTTGAGAGCATGATAATAATTTGAGTATATCTACACTTATGCTTGAAAACATGGCATTACAGGGTGAAACCTTGAAACACCGCCAAACGGCCCCGTGAGCGGTGCCCACACCACGCACGGGATGAATTTTACTCGTATGAACTGACCGCGTGGTCCTGGGACTCCCGGTTTGATAGAACGGTGACAACTTGAGAATATCTACATTTAGGTTAGAAAACACGGCGTTAGAGGGCGAAACCCCGAAACACCCCCCAAATGGCCCTATGAGTGGTGCCCACACCTCGCACAGGACAAATGTAACTCGTAGAAAATGATCGTGTGATTCCGGAACCTCTAGTTCAAGATCACGGAGATAATTTGAGAAGATCGACACTTAGGCTTAAAAACATGGAGTTAGAGTAGGAAATCCCGAAACACCCCCCAAACGTCCCGTGAGTGGTGCCCGCACCACGAATAGGATTAATGTGACTCATAGTAACTTACCGCTTGGCCCTAGGACCCCTAGTTTGATAGCACGACGATAATTTGAGAATATATGCATTTAGGCTTAACAAGATGTCGTTAGAGTGTCAAACCCCAAAACACTCACAAATGGCCCCGTGAGTGGTGCTCACACCTCGCACGGGACCACTGTAACTCGTAGGAACTGACCGCATGATCATAGGATCCACGATTTCAGAGCACGGGGATAATTTGTGAATATCTACACTTAGGCTTGAAAACATGGCGTTATGGGGGGATCCCCGAAACACTTTCTAAACGGCGCCGTGAGCGTTGCCCACACCTCTCACGGGACCAATGTTACTTATAACAACTGACCGCCAGATCCTAGGATCCCCATTTTGAGAGCACGATGATAATTTAAGAAAATCTACACTTAGGCTTGACAACATGGCGTTAGGGTGGAAAACTATGAAACACCCCCAAATGGCCCCGTGAACGCTTACCACACCTCGAACGAGACCAATGTTACTCGTAAGAGCTGACCGGGTTGTCACGGGATCCCTAATTTGAGATAACATCTATAATTTGAGAATATCTGCACTCAGGCTTCAAAATATGGCATTAGAGGGTGAAACTCGAAATACCCACGAAATGTCCTCATGAGTGGTACCCAAACCTCGCACGGGACTAATGTAACCCATAGGAACAGAGCGTGAGGTCCCAAGTTTGAGAGGATGGCAATAATTTGACAATATCTACACTTAGGCTTGCAAAGATGGCGTTATAAGGCGAAACCCCTAAATACACCCTAGACGGTCCCGTGAGCGGCACCCTTACGTCACATGGGACCAATGTAACTTGTAGGAACTAGCCGCGTGGTCTCGGGACCCTCGGTTTGAGAAAACGATGATAATTTGAGAATATCTACACTTAGGCCTTAAAACATGGCGACCGAGGTTTAAACCCTGAAATGCCCCGTAAACATCCCTATGAGCGGCGTCCACACCTCGCACAAAACTAATGTAACTCGTAGGAACTCATCGCGTCGGCCCAGGACCCCTGGTTTGAGAGCACGATGATAATTTGAGAATACCTATACTTAGGTTTGAAAATATAGCGTTAAAGGGAAAAACCCTGAAACACACCCCAAATGGCCCTGTGACCGACGCCTACATCTCGCAATGGACTATTGTAACTCGTAAGAACTGGTCGCGTTGTCTTGGTACCCTCGGTTTGAAAGCGTGGAGGTAATTTGATAATATCTACACTTAGTCTTGTTGACATGGCATTAGAGGGCAAAACCCCAAAACACCCCCAAAATGGCCACGTAAGCGACGCCTCTGCCTCGCACGATACCAATGTTACTCGTTGGAAGGGATCGCGTGGTCATGAGATCCATAATTTGAGAGAATGAAAATAATTTAAGTATATCTACACTTAGGCTTGAAAACATGACGTTAGAGGGAGAAACCCCGAAATACCCCTAAACAGCCCTGTGAGCGACGCCCACACCTCGCACGGGATTAATGTAACTCGTAGGAACTGATCGCATGGTCCCGGGACTCTCGATTTAAGAGCATGATGATAATTTGATAATATCCACACTTAGGCTTGAAAACATGGCATTAGAGGGCAAAACCTCGAAACACCCCCAAATGGCCCCTTGAGCGGTGCCCACACCTCGCACGGGACCAATGTAACTCGTAGAAACTAACTGTGTGATCCTGAGACCCCTAGTTCAAGAGAATGGATATAATTTGTTAAGATCTACATTTAGGCTTGAAAACATGGCGTTAAAGGGCGAAACCCTGAAACACCCCCCAAACGGCCCCGTGAGTGGTACCCACACCTCGCATGGGACAATGTAACTCGTAAAAAATGATCGTGTGATTATGAAACCCCTAGTTCAATATCACGGTGATAATTTGAGAATATCTACACTTAGGATTGAAAACATGGAGTTAGAGTGAGAAACCCCAAAACACCCGCCCAAACGGCCCCTGAGCAGCGCCCACACCACGCACAGGACCAATGTGGCTCGTAGGAACTTACCGTGTGGTCCTGGGACCCCAAATTTTAGATCACTACGATAATTTGAGAATATCTACATTTAGGCTTGAAAAGATGGCGTTAGAGTGGGAAACCCCAGAACACCCACAAAAGGCCCCGTGAGTAGCGTTCACACCTTGAACGAGACCAATGTAACTTGTAGGAACTCACCGCGTGGTCACGGGATCCACGATTGGAGAGCCCGGGGATAATTTGAGAATATCTACACTTAGAATTGAAAACATGTAATTTTAGGGGGAAACCCTGAAGCACCTCCAAAATGGCCCTGCGAGCAGCGCCCACACCTCGTATGAGATCAATGTAACTCATAGGAACTGTTCGCGTGATGCTAGGACCCTCGATTTGAGAGCACGACGAAAATTTAAGAATATCTACATTTAGGCTTGAAAATAAGGCGTTAGAGTGGTAAACCTCAAAACACCTCCCAAATGGCCCCATGAGTGGCACACACACATTTCATGGGACCAATGTAACTCGTAAGAACTGATCGCATGTTCACGGTATCCCGGGTTTGATAGCACGATGATAATTTGAGAATATCTGCATTCAGGCTTGAAAACATGGTGTTAGAGGGGAGAACTCGAAACACCCATGAAATGTCCTGGTGAGTGCCACCCAAACCTCGCACGAGGCCAGTGTAACTCGTAGGAACTGATCGCATGGTCAAGGAATCCCTAGTTTTAGAGCAAGGCGATAATTTGACAATATCTATACTTAGGCTTCAAAATATGGCATTAGAGGGTGAAACCCCAAAACACCCCCTAAACGGTCCTATGAGTGGCGCCCGCACCTCACACGGGACCAATGTAACTTGTAGGAACTTAGTACGTGGTCCCAGAACCCCCAGTTTAAGAGAACGATGATAATTTTCAAATAGCTACACTTAGCCTTGAAAACATGGCATTAGAGGCTAAAACAAACACCAAAAGGTCCGGTGAGCAGAGCCCACACCTCGCACGGGACCAATGAAACTTCTAGGAATTGACTGCGTGGTCTCGAGACCCCCGATTTGATTGCAAGATGATAAATTGAGAATACGTGCACTTGGCTTGAAAACATGGCATTAGAGGGTAAAACCTCGAAACACTCCCCAAACGTCCTTGTGAGCCTCGCACAGGACTAATCTAAGTCGTGGGAAGAGACCTCATGGTCTCAGGACCCCCGATTTGAGAGCAGGGCGATAATTTGAGAATATTCATACTTAGGCTTGAAAACATGGCGTTCGAGAACGAAATGTTGAAACACCCCTAAAATGACCCCGTCAATGGCCTCCACACCTCGCACAGGACCAATATAACTCGTAGAAACTGATCGTGTGGTCCTAAGACCCCCGGTTTGAGAGCACAATGTTAATTTGAGAATATCTACGCTTAGGCTTTAAAACCTAGAATTAAAGGGCGAAACCCCGAAACACCCACCAAGCGACCCTGTGAGTGGCGTCCACACCTTGCACAGGATTGTAACCTATAAGAACTGACCGCGTGGTCCTGGTACCCCCAATTTGAGAGCAAGATGATGAATTGGGAATATCTACACTTAGTCTTAAACACGTGGCGTTAGAGGAAGAAGCCTCAAAACACTCCCCAAACGGCACCGTGAGCGATGAGCACACCTCACAATGGACCAATGTAACTAGTAGGAACTGACCAAACACATGTCATTTGAGAGAAAGATGATAAATTCTCTTATTTTTGCATTAGTTAATTCCTTTTAATCTTTAGTATTGTACTTAATTACATCAAATATCTTAATTTCAAACTTTTTATTATTAGTACTCGCACATACTTTATTTTCATTGAAATGCCCAAAACAAGAAAAAGAGGGTTCACTTGTAAGTTCCAAACGGGAATTTCTCATCATTTTTTCTCACACTAGAACATATTTTCTATACACACACCCCGATTGGATTTATGTGTTACCCACCTCACATTGTCTTTGAACTACATGGACTCTGATGCCCTCGGCCTACGTAGGCATCTTGGATGAATCTCTCGACTCGAGTCCTCCCACATATATTTGTTACTTTATTCTCATCATATATTCATGATATATACATTTCATATACTTATTTTCTTGTGTCTTGTTCGATATATGAAATCATTTTTCCATAATGACTTGTGAATCAACAAACACCTACATTATATTTTTAATCGCCATTTTCATAACACTCCTAAGGATGACCTCGCTCCGCCTTTATCCATGACGCGAGTCGAGTGATTCCATCCTTCATTTACATTATGAACATAAGCAGACACATCATGGATTTCTACAGGAGAAAATTAACAAATTCCCATGAGATCCCGAAAGGGCGGGATGGGTGTCCAACACCATCCCATTCCATAACTTAGTCCCCGAACCCTTGAACTATTTGGTCTCTCAAGCATCAGTATTGCCCTTGATGTCGCTCTCTCGAAGCGACAACATTTTTTGCCTATTTTGTGTAAAATAGGTTGAAGACTTTATCTCTGCATATCACCCCACATTAACGATGGATAAGCACCCCGATGAAGGTAATCCCATGTGCACGTCGGATGGGGAAGGACGGATGGATCCACCTCAAGAGCGCCCCCCGTGCCATCGAAAATCCCTCGATATGGCCACAGAGGGGTTAGCTAGGTTAGCTATTATTCTCCTAGTTAGGTTGGGAAGCATGAAAAGGATAATAAAGTAAATGCATTAGGTGACTGTAGATTATTGGTAAGGAAAAATATCATGTGAGTGAGATTGGAATTTAATTATGAAGGCAATACACCGCACCTTTACACTTCACGCATTTAAATACATGTAAATATTTTTCAAATGTTTTTTTTAGAATTTGACGTGTTGCCAAATATTTTTAAAGACCCTAGGTATTCAGTGCTAAGGATCACGGGGTTAGTCTCTTCATCATGCCATTGCATGCAGTATTTGTGGATGCTGTGTGATTTGATTATAGCCACCTCAATTCATTATCTCTTGATAGAATTCAGTATTTTAGTATTTTCCTTTTTGGGTGTGTTGTCCATAGATAGTTAGGACATTTTTTTGAGATAGATATTTCCTATTATTTCTTAGCAGTATGTTTATGTTAGTATTATTATGCTAATTGATGGTTTATTTTCTTTACATTATTAACGTTTATTCTCTTATCAATTGTATTGTCACTTTTAGTTGGTTCGTACTTAGGATGGTTGTATTTAAATATTTTCTTATGAAAGTGATGCTAAGAATGAAATCATAATTGATTCCAGTTAAATTTTAATAAATGGTTGATCAACCGGTATAAGAATAGGCAAGATGTCACAGTTGGTATCAGAGCATCAGGTTATAGTGTCGTTTAGTGTTTTAGCAAACTTACTACATTTTTAGTGTTGCGTTCCTTTGATATAGAGACCTATGTTTTAGGACTGTTGTTTTCATATTACGCATTTTTGTTCTTCTACTACTCTAATATATTTGAGTGGAATGTCATATAATTTTGGTTTGGTTTGAAATGCCAAACACCAGGAGAGGGAGGACAGTAAAGCGATCAAGAAGGGCCGTAGAGAGGGAGGCTCAGCTGGATCCACATGACTCCTAAGGGACTGTGACCACAGTGGAGGTTGCAGCCATCATAGCGTAGGCTGTTAACGCTACCATGACATCCATGGCACAACACTTATCTCAGCCTCATCCACAACCAAAAATGGCAGTACCACACACTATTGTTCACGTGGGATCGAGTTAAAAAGGCCTTCCAGAAGGCCCATCCACCAAATTTTCAAAGGAGTATAGATGTGGTTTCACCAAGCTAATAAAAGAAAGATATCTAGAGGCACATTCACATAGTTAAGTGCAGCGACACTCAGAAGAAGGTATTATATATTTTTGATTTATTTAGGGAAGGTTTACAGTGGTGGAACTAACCATGTCAGAGGAGAGGGATACAATGCCCATTCAGGAGTTTTAGGTGTGATTTGACCGTAAGTTTTTCACCGTCAGCTATACAAACTTATAAGAGGACAATATTTCTGGACCTCACATAGGAGGGCCAAATAGTGGCCAATTACGAGGAGTAGTTCACTCTTTTGGCAAAATTTGTGCTAGATGAGGTGAATAGAGATGAGAAGAGGTCAGTAGAGTCAATCCATCAGGGCAAGACTAGGGATAGCAATACTAGTGGGGTATCACAATAGTAGGGGAGGCAGAAGGAGTGGGGTTCCCAGCAAGGGGACTCGACTTAAAGGTTCAAACTGGGTGATAGTGGGTACATGTAGGGCCATAAGAGCCAATAATGTGCTCCACGGGAACAGTGTGGGTAAGGGAACTAGAGTGGAGCTCACCAGGGCCAAGGATATCATGGCCATCAAGGCCAGTAACTGGGGTAACCAGTTAGGTCCAATATGTCTAGAGGCCAGAAAAATCATCGAGAGGTGTTTCGTATGTGGGGAATAGGGACACATGCGGAATTCTTGCCTTAATAAGGTCAGGGTTAGCATCAAGATGCCCAATAAGGGCAATAACTACCATAGCCCCACTAACAATTCTAGCAGCGCCATCGCAGTAGAGGCGGTTGCACAATGGGCGTGTCTATAACATTTATGAGGAAGTATCCTTCATCGTGTATCGATGACTTGTTCGATCATTTGATAGGAGAAACCTACTTCACGAAGATTAATTTGAGGTTAGGGTACCATTAATTACAAATTAGGGAGCAGGATTTCCATAAGACTGCATTTTTTATGAGATAGGAGTCTTACAAGTTCATGTTTAGGCCGTTTGGGCTAACCAATGTACCGACAGTTTTCATGTATCTCATGAACCGAGTGTTCAGGGATTTCTTAGATCAATTTTTCATCATTTTCATAGATAACATCCTTATTTATTCTTGGACAATGGGCAAGCATGCATAACATTTCTGAATGGTTCTTCAGACCTTGCGAGACCGTAAGTTGTATGCCAAGTTAGAGAAGTGTGGAGTCTAGTTACGAGAAGTATAGTTCTTAGGTCATATAGTCTATGGTAGGGGAATTTTCATGGATCCGGGTTAAGTTTTAGAGGTGAGGGAGTGGGTCTATACCATGAAGCCGATAGAGGATCGTAGTTTTCTAAGGTTAGTGGGTTACTACCATCAGCTTATCACACAATTTTTTAAGATTATAGGTCCCTTGATGCATTTGAATCGTAACATCTTACCTTTTGTTTGGGATGATCACTATCAGTTAGCTTCTGATGAGCTAAAGGACAAGGTAACTTCAACACCAATACTCGCATTGCCTAGGGGAGGAGTGGGGTAGTTTATTTTTACCGATGCATCCCTATAGAGACTTGGGGGATCTCTACAGTAGGTGGAGCGTGATATTTATTTTCCATCTCGCAAGATTAAGCCCCATGAGAAGAACTATCCTATGAACGACTTGGATTTAGAAGAAGTTATTTTTTCCTTGAGGATTTTGAGGCATTATTTATTGGGGGAGAAATTTCGTTTGTTCACAAACTATAAATGACTAGAGTATCTTTTCACGCAAAAGGACATGAATATGAGGAAGCATAGGTGGCTTGCATTCATGAAAAACTACCAGTTTGACATTCAGTACCATCCAAGAAAGGATCAAATGGTTCAAGCTGCATTGAACCGTAAGCCTACGGGGAAGTTTGCGGTAGTTTGGAAAGATAAGTGGGATGAGCTTCGTCAAGAGGAGGAGGTCATCAGGTTTTTTATGGTAGTGATGACCATCACACTCGAGATCATCTTGAGGTTTATGAAGGCACAAGCAAGATATCTTCTTGTTAGGAGAAGGTGTAATATTTCTCGGCAGATAGAGCAGAGTCCTACTAAGTCAGTTCCAAGGGTGGCTTACATTTTAATGGGAGGTTTATTATATCGAATGACAAGTACCTATAGTGCATAATTATAGAGGAGTCGCACAAGTTTTGATTCCTGGTTCATCCAAGATGGGACAAGATGTACCAAGATATGAGGACATAATATTGATGGACCGATATAAAGCAATACATTGCAAAAATTATCTGTAGGTGCACCACTAGCCAGATGGTGAAGGTTGATCATCAGAGACCTATCGGGGGTTTTACATCCAATAGAGTTTCTAATGTGGAAATGGGAGATTATAGCGATGGATTTATCACGGGGTTATGGATATCACAGAGGGGTTATGATTCCATCGGGGTTATTCTTATGTATTTAGGCCGACTACACGATAGGGCGGTATGCCCAACTCTTTATTGAAAATATATTAAGACTGCATCAAGTACCGCTCAACATTGTATTTGATCGAAGCACAATCTTTTTATCCCACATTTGGCAAAGTTTTCAGGAGGCATTGGGGACGAATTACGTTTGAGCACAAAATATCACCCACGGACTGATGGGTAGATGGACAGGGATAATTATATGCTAGAGGATATACTGAGGATGTGTATTCTGGATTTCAAGGTTAGCTGGGAGTAGTACCTACGATTGGTGTATTTTGCGTATAAAAACTCGTACTGGTTCACTATTAGCATGGAACCTTTTGAGGCCTTATACGGGAGAACTTGTCATTCAACCTCAATATGGTTAGGGGTAGGGGACAACAAGCTTCTCGGTCTATACGTAATTCAGGATATCTTGATAAAGATTAAGATGATCAAAACTTGTATCTGTGTAGCTCAGGACGGTCAGAAGAGTTACATCAATGTGAATCGGAGTCTCTTAGAGTTTGACGTGGGTGATCAGGTTTTGTTTCAGGTATCTCCCATTGAGGGAGTGATGAGGTTTGGAAAGAAAGGTTAGCTTGAAGCAAGTTATGTGAGGCATTTTCCCATCAATAAGAGGGTAAGGCCTATTACATATAGACTTGCCTTATCGGAGCACTTACAGTAGATTCACGATGTGTTCCATGTGTTGTCAATGAGGAGGTATCTCGGGGATGAGTTGGCACACCAGCATATTGCATTAGAGGAGATAAACCTACAAATGTACATTACTTGCGAGAAGAAACTTGTTACCATTTTGAGCTGTAGCGAGCTGAAGCTTCTGTCAAAGGTGGTACCATTAGTACGTTTGTAGTATGGGCATCACATTATCGATGTATCGACTTGGGAGCGTGAAGACGACATGAGAGAAAAGTATTTAAAGCTCTTCATGGCAGGTACGTTTGAATTTCAAGGATGAAATTCCATTATTAGGGGGAGAGCGTGATACCCAATACTTTTGGGAGTATTTTATTCCACCTGTGCATTAAATTATAAATTTAATTAGGAAATTAAATTGAGTAAGAAAATCAATAATTAGCGAGTTGGGACTAATATTTATGATTAAAATTATTTTCTTGCTTATCATAAGTAAATAGTGGTGTGGAAATTATTATGTTATTGTTTAAAGAGTGAAAGTGATAGAGTATTATATTATGTTGTTTAGAGAGTGAAAACGATGAATTTAAAAGGTTTACGATCGACGCATACTGTATTCATGTGTTTGCCCAGACTATTGACATGGTTCAGCATTTTTGGTTCACTAATTCAAACGGCCTTTTTTAGTGCGGTGATGATCCGAAATGGGTCAAAATAGTCCAGAAAAGGTACTCGGGGGTTATAGTTGGGTTGTGGGGGCTTCTTAGACTTAAAATTGACCGTATAGGCATAGTAATCTTTTTACCTTTAGGGCTTAACCCAAATACGAAATTAGTGTTTTATAATGCGGTATTAGTATGTTAATGGGGTGGATATCATCTTCCATTAACCTCTGTTTATTGAGGATTAAGGAAGAGAACAAAAGATTAGAGAAAAGGAGAGGTAAATGGCCGAGAGAAGAGAGGAGGAGCCATTTCCAGAATTGAATCATCAAGAACGTGTCATGCTTCAGATATTCATCCATCAAGGAAAGTGTTTATTTGCTTTATCTTTGAATTTTTAGAGTTATTTATGTTCATAGTTAACAACAGTAAATTAGAAAATTGAGAATGTTAATTATGGGGCTAATTAAGAAGATTGATTTGTGATTTAATTTATTAATGTGATTGAGGATTAATATGAACAAATTTTAGTGATTAAATCTAGGAGTATTAACTGAAAGGGATGAACTTTGATGGCATTTTGTCATCATGGGTTAAAGACTTGATTGGTCTTTAAATGTGAGAATCAAATCAATAATTAAGAATCTGTGGGAATAAATGTTTGATTCGAGTTTAAAGCGGGTATAAATTAGATCTAGGATGATTACATGAGTGTTTGGGATCTTAATTAGTCATTTTGGTAGGCTTGAAACCTCCATTCATGGGTGTGGAAAGTGAAAACTCGAAGTTAAAGATGCAGGGCAACCTAGAATACTGAACTGGTCAGTTGGGGTGTGAATCTGTTCGCTTGACCAAATTGGTTCGATCTGCCAAGCAAACCAATTCGATTTTCTGGCCTGTCCTGACTTTTATTTTGCACTGTTTTGAACCATTAGTGTTGGATAAATTGTTGTATAACCTCCAAACATTATTAGGGGGTTGGTGTGTGTTTCAGGCCAACTATTAGTTGGATTGGAGTGAGCCGAATCGGTTGACAAGTGAGTGAACAATTAAATTAGAAATCGGGAAGTTGATTTGGACTTTGGGATTGGTAGACTAATATGATGTGGGATTTTCGTACGTAGTCAGTAGTACACACACACACACACACACACACATATATATATATATATATATATATATATATATAATTGTTGTTTATGTGTTTAAAAATACATACTCAGTAGTTTTATTATTAGTAGGTTGAATCCAACCTCCTTAATTTGAGGATTGTGATGTTGGAGCTTGTATCCTTTAATAAAATGATTAAGGAAGAGTCCCCCAAAGGACAAAACATAAGTGGCAGAGTTGATAGAAATAAAGATTAAGAGGAAGCACGAGGCTCATTCTGAACTGCAGTTTGAAGAGTACACACCACTAAATTATAATCTAAAGACTATCCTAATCAACATCAAAGAAAATTAATATCTCAAGTGGCCCCTAAAATGAAGTCCAATCCCACCAAAAGAAAGACAGAAAGATGGTGTGAGTTTTATTTGGACCATGGCCACACTATAAATAATTGATCAAACTGAAGAATGAAACTGAAAGGTTAATCGAGGATGATGACGGGATTCACCAAGTCCGTGGACTAGAATTAGACCTCTGAAAAGATTGAAACCCTAGAGAGATTTGAAGGAGAACTTTATCGTAGAACATTTTATAATTACTTAATAGTCCAGAAGATCCATCTTTGTACTCCTATAAAGTTTTGAATATATAAAAAGTTACGATTTCTTACTTTACACCATATTTTATTTCCAAGTCTTCATATAACATTAAGGGTTTAGGAACAGGTCATAGAAGCTGGACAATCAGACTGTCACAGCCCAAAATGGTCAAATTACATGGTCACTGATATATTATATGTCATAACTCAAGAGATCATTGTGGGTTCATCTACCTCAAAGGGAAACCTCTTTCCAAGAGGAGAGCCAAAATAGTCTAAAAATTGGAACGAACTTCACCTAAAATAACAAATACTAAGTCATAATAAGAGGAATCTGGTCCAAAGATAAGTCTTATAATTTCATGGAGATCCTTACGACAAGAGCCTTATGATAAGGAATCTTGATCTAAAACCTCCAAATATGCAGTCACCCTAACAAGAGGTAATCTCTTATAAGAGAGACCCGGGTTACCTCCAAATATCTTTGAGAATACCTAAGAAACCAATTGAGGTTGTGAGAAAAAGGTCCAGACGCTAAGGGTGGGAATATTCATTTATCCTTGGTTGTGAACCTTTTATAAACCACTGTTTTATGGACATGAGAACAATGAGCATAAAGGATGAATTGGACCAAAAAAACATTGTCCTAGAATCCTTAAAAAATGATGGAATATATTATAATTTTATTTTGATCATATAGTCGTGGCCTTATATGGTACACAGCAAAAAAACAAGTGCATTACATAAATGTCATGGATATATATATATGGTGACACGTGCCAGACCCATAGGCTTGAGGGGAATAAATGGCTAATGGGTCGTGGAGTTTTGATTCAAAACCTTTCAAAATGGCAAAATAGTAGTGCCTCGGCACATATCAAATGCATAAACAAGCTATTAGACAAGATTCAATTTTATGGCATATAAGGAAAATATTTAAACACATAATTCAAATAGAGAATCCATGAAATATATAAGAAATAACAATAAATAGGTTTTTCCAATTACCAAAATTTTTGTTACACGTGAAAATTTGAATATTCCAAAAATAAAGTGTAGGCTGAAAATATGGATCGCTACATTTGTTTAGGTAGATGTGTCCTCCTCTTAATCCTCTTCGTCTCCTTCAAGGTCAGTCTCCACCTTTTCATCCTTAAGTTGAAAAGCAGCAACCAAATCTATTTAACATATCTCCCCATCCCCCCATAGCCCATTCTCACACTCATCATGATCAAGGTCATTGAATCGACAATTAAAAATGACCTCCTTGGCATCAGGAAAGTTTTTAGTGACCCTCGACCACATTTCCTTATAGTTATAGATATAGGCCTTATTTTGTCCCAACCAACAATCCGTGGAAGTTTTGAATTTGTCCACTGAGGATGTGTGTTAGAAAAATAAGTATTCAAATATAAACAAACCTATGTGGGGATTAATAGGTTTGATTCTAATATATGACCAATTTTTTTACAATTTCAATTTTTCTTACAATTTTAATTGATCTAGCACATGCTATAACTAGGTGATGTGATGCAAAACATATATCAATAAATCAATTATCAAATTTAAGTAAAACTAGGACATTTCACAAGTATCAAAGACCTAAAGTCAATTTCGATGAAGTACTTAAGATCTATATGAGAACTAAGTGTAGTGTGTGATGTAAGTGTGCAAATTAAAAATCAACAGAAACAAGCACTTAAAAAGATACATATATGAGGAACAACCCCCACCTATGGGTAAAAAACAACAACACGCTTCAATTTCTTATTCAACCTGAAAAGTGTTTATACAAAACAAGAAGTAACCTCTTACTCATGCATTCACGAGTAATTACCTATGTACTTCGGATTTTCCCAATTCACATGACCATATATCTTATGATATATAAAGTGAACAAGCAAGTACATTATCCTCCTTAGAATCACGCCATTCTCCAATCTCTCCGATAGAACTGTGAATTTCCAATTTTAGATACAGTTGTGAAACTAAATGTATTTTAACTAAAAAAGATTATGTATGATGACAACACAATTAATATAAGATCATAACTTTAGTATCTTCTCTCTAATATAAATGAGATTAAAACAAGCACTCAATACATCATGAGATATGTTATTAGAAAACACATCAACCATGCAACCATACTAACATGCCTGAACAACACAATCAAGATCTCAATCAATCAATGTGAAACAGTGGCTCAAAGATTGCATAAAACATTAGCAAATATCAACACTCAAACCTCTAGCTCAGTTCAAGATTACCTGTAATATAAGCAAGACCATAACCAAATCCATAAACTATGATGATAATGTAACACCCCGTATTTTTGTGCATTTAATATTTAATTAATTCAGGATTTTAAATTACTAGTGTGTTGTAATTTTAATTGAATTAATTATGACAATATAATTATTTAAATATTAATCGGGAAGTGAATGGTTAATGTTTAGGAAAATTTATTTACTAAGTGAATAGTAGTAATTTAATTACGTCATTTTGGGTATTAATGATGGGGTATACACTTATCTCAACCGGGAGTCGGTATAGACTAAATGGGGTGTGAAATAAGGATTTTTATAAATTAATTCGGATGTCAATTCTGAGGGTGCGGTTGAGTCCGGATGGGTCGAGATAGTCAGAAAAGAGTAACCGGGGGTAGTAATTGGGTCTCGGGATATTTTTGGGCATGGCCGGGCCCACACGGGGTGAGTTGGGCCACTTTAATTAAGTCCATTAGACTAAAAATGGGATTAAGGGTTTTTAACCTAATTGGGAGATTAAGGTATGGCAACCAACATAACTCTAAACCTAGGGTTTGAGAGGATATTTGGGGGAAAGCAAATCAAGAACAAATTGGAGGTTATTGGAGCAAAATTAAGGGACATCAACAACGGATCAGACACTACGAACACTTACAGGCAAGTGGTTAACTGTTTTTACTCCTAAATTGTGATATCCAATTCATATTTTAGTGATGTGTAACTAAAATTCATTTTGGGGATAAATGGGTACAAAATGGGGTTTTGTTAATGGAATCTTTATGAGTTCTTGGATGAAGAACATGAATCTTGAATGACTTAGGGTTTATTTGATGAACACAAGAGGTCAATCTGCCAGAATTTTTGATACAACTTTAAACGTATGCCATTTGAGTTGTACTTCGAATTAGAGTGTGAACCATACATTCCTGGAAAGGTATTTCTCTTAGCTATCCAATGAACTTGGAATCAGATCAATAGCAGTTCTGTAGAGGGAGTAATAGACCTTTTACTAGAGGGTGTTTGATCTGTCAACATAGTAATCTGCCAGACTTTTAACGTGACTTTAAACGTGTGCGAGTTGAATTTTACTTCGAATTAGAGTGTGAGCCATACATTACTGGAAAGTTATTTCTCTTAGCTATCCAATGAACTTGGAATCAGGTCAATCGGAGTTATGTAGAGGGAGAAATCCAAATTTTACTAGAGGGTGTTTAATCTGTCAGAAAATTTGAGATTTTTCTTTTTAAGCCTCAAATGTCTAAAATTTTATCGGGGAAGTGTTTGGGACCTTGATGAAAAATATTGATGGAATAATGATATGGAAGTAGGTCTATGATTGAGTGTTGGACTTTAATTTTGTGAGAGATTTAAAGTGGAGATTCATAGGCTTGATTGTGACGTACTCTAATTCGAGATGATAAGAATATAATTACGAAAAAAGCATGAGCGAGCTTAAATTCGTTAGGTCAGTGGGTTAACAAGGGTAACTACTGAATTGATATAACAAGGGGGTAACTAGGACCCTTAGAGTTGTGTGAATACTTGAATTAATACGAAAGTGAGATAAATTCGTAAAGCAAACAAGTACGGTGAATATTAGAGAGAAATATATTACATACAAGTATGAAGAATTCGGTTGTGTAAATACCTACTATTTTATAGGATTACTTGGGTTGTGAATGCATATTGTGTGTTCCCTTATGATAGGAACAAAGACTCGGCAAATATTAAGTTCTGGGCTAAGTAAGTGAGTCCGGAAATAATGGTTGGGTGACACCAAGTTATTAAATTAATATGGGTATTAATTAATTTAATTAGAGTCGGTTGGTAGACTCGGGTAGGATTAAATTAATATGTGGGTTAATTAATTTAATTAGAGTCGGTTTGTAGACTCGGGTAGGATTAAATTAATATGGGTGTTAATTAATTTAATTAGAGTCGGTTTGTAGACTCGGGTAGGATTAAATTAATATGGGTGTTAATTATTTTAATTAGAGTCGGTTTGTAGACTCGGGTAGAATTAAATTAATATGTGTGTTAATTAATTTAAGGAGAGTCGGACCATAGACTCGGGGAAAGTATTATATTAATTAAGGTGTGAATTAATTATATTAGAGTCGGACCATAGACTCGGGAAGAGGAAAAGTTATTAAGTGAGAAAATTAATTACATTGAGTCGGGCCATAGACTCAGGAAATTACAGGCAGTGTACGGGATTTTGAGTACACGATAAAGCCGGGTTTATATTATATATATATACGGTGTCGTGATAGTATATATATATATATATGTGTATTTATTTTGCGTGATACTAAATATCAGTGATTAGATATTTATTAAATTTATATACTCTAATGCTATCAAGGGAGGTTGCGCGATGTGGGTGAATCCCCTAGCTTGAGGAGTAGGGAGAGTATATCCCCAGGTCATAGCGTCCGGTATATATGGGTGAGGGATTTATCTCACTTTCAGGGAAGGAATATGACCGCCTCCATTTCGTTTATATTTTGGTCCAAGTTGGTGAGCGATTCTAACTTGGGGAAAACTAGGTTTTGTGAGCACACCTAGTGAGATAGCATTCTAGAGGGAATCATCCGGTGAGGTTATACTCGGAAGGATGGATACGCGTATGATATATGTGTGGATGTTAGTAAAGGTACGTATAATATGGTAGTAAATATTATATGTAGGTGATAATACAGTGCGTGATGTATTTACCTTATATAACTCGGATTACAGTTATATGTTGTTAATTAATGAGAAATTAATTAAGTTAATTATTTGTGTGAATAATACAGTGTTTGACGTATGTACTTTATATAACTTGTGTCACGGTTATATATTACTATTTAAGAGGAATTAATTAAGTTTATTGTGAAATAACTTATAATTCAGAAAATCATTATACTCGGGTTAGAGTAGTATGGCAAGGGAAGGTTATACCAAGACTAGTTGGACGGGGTAGTACAACTAGGTGGGGTTAAGATAACCGGTAGGTGTGAACAATAGTGGAGGGGTGAGAATGTCCACAAGGGAGTGCGACACTAACTTAAATATGAAGCGCATTCATGCATTTTAAATTACTGCAGTTAATTCACTTGCTAAATATTTTCAAAAATGTTTTGGGTTCTAACCCTTGCTATAAAACTATTTTCAAAACCTTTTAGGTGTCCAGCCACAGGGACGCCAGGATTGATATTCTATTCCAGGGACACGGAGCTGCGTCATATGTGGATGCTAGCAGGAGTTTGGATTAGACGCATCATTCATTCATTCCTAGAGTAGGAATCTTGTATCAGTTTCAGTTTTATTTGGGGCTTGTAGCCCAGACTTCTCGGTACAGTTTTCAGGTGTAATTTATTCACGTGTTGAATAATTGTATTTGGATTATTTATTTGGTGGCCGGTGATTTATTCGGCAAGTTGTGTTATTGTTATTGTATTTACTTTCATTCAGTTGTGTGAATGGTTTATACTTTAAATTCCGCATGTACTGTTTTGTTAAATCAAAAAGTTAAAATTGGCACCAGTTTTTGGAATACTAGGTGGTTAGTAAGTTTTAAAAAGTTTTCGACAGTGATGCTAAGGATGATCCAACTGAGATTCCCGTTTTAATTTGGTATAGGACTGATCACCCGATATTTTATTAGGCGGGGTGTCACAGATGGTATCAGAGCATCAGGTTCTAGTGTCCTTAGGATCTGTGCGGCTTTTCACGTTTCTGCTTGACAATCTTTGATATAGAGCCCTATTATAGGATTGTTGTATTCTCATACGTATGCGCATATACGTTCTTCCGCGAAATTTATATTTGAGAGTGAACTCATACCAATTCGGTTCTCATTCCAGATGACGCCCAGGAGAGAGCAGCTAGGGCAACAGGGGGAGATGAGGCGAGGGAGGCTCATCAGGAGCAAGAGTTATCGCAGCAACGGTCAGGGATGATTTTGGCAGCTTAGGTAACTGAAGTAGTGGCACAGGAAGTTGGAGCAACGGTGGTCACAACGGCAGGGTACTTTCCACGGGATCAGCCACAAGTGTTAGTGGCGTCGGACGTTCAGACTCACGCGGAGTCGTCAGGGCGGAAGCAAGAAAGAGAGGATATTTTAGTGGGAACCCATCAGAATTGTGGGGGGGGGGGGTTCAGATGTAGTTCTAGCGTGTCAAGGAAGAGAGATATCCAGCGTTACCTACGCATAGGAGATTGCGATGAGGTACGGAAGCAAATGCTAACCACTTTTAGTTTAGTGGGAGAAGCACTACAGTGGTGGGAGTCGATCACCACAGGTGAGGAAAGGGACACAGTAATTACTGCAGAGTTTTGGGTGCGGTTCGACCGCAAGTATTTTCCTCAGCGGTCGAGACCGAAATGAGGAGAAAATTTTGGGAGGAAACTCAAAGGGAGACCGTTAAGTGGCCGATTGCGAGGAAGAATTCACTCGTTGGCAAAATTTTGTACCGGATGAGGTAGGCAAGGATAAGAGAAAGAAGGCAAAGTTTATGGATGGGTTAGTCTGGAGAATCAGACAACATTTAATTGATAATTCCGCATTAGTAGATTATACTGATGTCATTAACGCAACACTCCGGCACTGTCGGGAATATCGCTTCCACGTGAAAGGAAGCGGGAGGGGAGTGGGGATTAGCGAGTCGAATGAGGCAGAAAGGAACAATACCAGTGGGGTATCCTAGCAGCAGACTGGGGGAGATCAAGGGCAGGATTTCCGATAAGGAAATCATGCCAAACGATCTAGAACTGGAGGCTATCGGCGGGATGGCCAGGAATTCCAACAAGGTTGGCATGGAAGGGATCAGTGGCAGGGTGAATGTATTAGAAGGTGTTTCGTTTGTGGGGAAAGCGAGACACATGAAGAGAATTTATCTTAAGCGAGGTAGGGGTCAACTACAGGATGAGGTCCTGGATGTACAGTCACTAAAACAAGTCACGGGTGCATTCGTGCAGGGAGAAGCTCCTCCAGAACCCGAGAACCAGTCGCTGCAGCTGGGGTATAGAGGTAATTATTTTTGCCCTAGGGGCATGGGTATATTTTTGAGTGACAAAGAGTATGTCACAGTATAAGACTTATTTTTTTCACTAGAGTTCGCAGGTGAGTCGAACTTAGTGGGTGCGTTGGCGGTAGCAGCCATAGCATGTGGGTAAACTTTCTGTAGGGTAGCGGAGTTCCTTAGTGTTCTTCACGGGAGAGTGGAGGCGTACACTGAGTGATTGGTTGAATTATGCGAGGAATTACTACTTTCGAGAATTATGGGAGTAGGGTTAATAATATTTTCAAAATATCGGCTGCATTGCGATGGAATTTAACTATTGTGGATAGTGGAGTTAAATTATGGTTGGTACTAGGTATCACCTGAGAGGGCGTATAGTCTATATATATATATGCGGGTATATATGTTGTATTACGTGGTGCAGTAGCACATAGTGAGGTTTTGTGTTCTCACATTTTATCCCGGTAAGTGGGAATGTTTAATGAAGTGAATCAGGGTGGTTGAATTGATTTTCGAGCAAAGAAAGATAGCTCGGAGTCTATTTTGCGCAAGGACTGGTGGTAGTAAGGGCGCGGTATTATGTTGTCTTTGGTAGCATAAGGGTAAGCGTATATACAATTGTGTTGAGAGATAAGTATTTATGGGGAGATGGTTGGACGTAGCATGGGTTGAGTACCCCGGCAGTAACTATATATGTATATATATATATAGGTAATATGATTACGGGTTCGAAGTTATATTACGGGTTACGACTAGCACAATCGGGTAACTTTCGTGCGGTAGAGCGCGGGGATAGGGTGTAAGGGCACCCGGGTTAATTAAGGCAAAATTTTGTGCGGTTAAGCACGGGTATAGGGTGTATGGGCACCCTAGTAAAGTTAAATGCATACTTGTGTAACGTATGGTTAGAATCGGATGGGATAGATATAGCGGGCTTGGAGGCACTTGTCTAGTGAGTAATATGTGAATACTGGAACACTAGGTTTATCTTAATTTCGAGGACGAAATTCCATTGTAAGGGGGGTAGTATGTAACACCCCGTATTTTTGTGCATTTAATATTTAATTAATTCAGGATTTTAAATTACTAGTGTGTTGTAATTTTAATTGAATTAATTATGACAATATAATTATTTAAGTATTAATCGGGAAGTGAATGGTTAATGTTTAGGAAAATTTATTTACTAAGTGAATAGTAGTAATTTAATTACGTCATTTTGGGTATTAATGATGGGGTATACACTTATCTCAACCGGGAGTCAGTATAGACTAAATGGGGTGTGAAATAAGGATTTTTATAAATTAATTCGGATGTCAATTCTGAGGGCGCGGTTGAGTCCGGATGGGTCGAGATAGTCAGAAAAGAGTAACCGGGGGTAGTAATTGGGTCTCGGGATATTTTTGGGCATGGCCGGGCCCACACGGGGTGAGTTGGGCCACTTTAATTAAGTCCATTAGACTAAAAATGGGATTAAGGGTTTTTAACCTAATTGGGAGATTAAGGGATGGCAACCAACATAACTCTAAACCTAGGGTTTGAGAGGATATTTGGGGGAAAGCAAATCAAGAACAAATTGGAGGTTATTGGAGCCAAATTAAGGGACATCAACAACGGATCAGACACTACGAACACTTACAGGCAAGTGGTTAACTGTTTTTACTCCTAAATTGTGATATCCAATTCATATTTTAGTGATGTGTAACTAAAATTCATTTTGGGGATAAATGGGTACAAAATGGGGTTTTCTTAATGGAATCTTTATGAGTTCTTGGATGAAGAACATGAATCTTGAATGACTTAGGGTTTATTTGATGAACACAAGAGGTCAATCTGCCAGAATTTTTGATACAACTTTAAACGTATGCCATTTGAGTTGTACTTCGAATTAGAGTGTGAACCATACATTCCTGGAAAGGTATTTCTCTTATCTATCCAATGAACTTGGAATCAGATCAATAGCAGTTCTGTAGAGGGAGTAATAGACCTTTTACTAGAGGGTGTTTGATCTGTCAACATAGTAATCTGCCAGACTTTTAACGTGACTTTAAACGTGTGCGATTTGAATTTTACTTCGAATTAGAGTGTGAGCCATACATTAATGGAAAGGTATTTCTCTTAGCTATCCAATGAACTTGGAATCAGGTCAATCGGAGTTATGTAGAGGGAGAAATCGAAATTTTACTAGAGGGTGTTTAATCTGTCAGAAAATTTGAGATTTTTCTTTTTAAGCCTCAAATGTCTAAAATTTTATCGGGGAAGTGTTTGGGACCTTGATGAAAAATATTGATGGAATAATGATATGGAAGTAGGTCTATGATTGAGTGTTGGACTTTAATTTTTTGAGAGAGTTAAAGTGGAGATTCATAGGCTTGATTGTGACGTACTCTAATTCGAGATGATAAGAATATAATTACGAAAAAAGCATGAGCGAGCTTAAATTCGTTAGGTCAGTGGGTTAACAAGGGTAACTACTGAATTGATATAACAAGGGGGTAACTAGGACCCTTAGAGTTGTGTGAATACTTGAATTAATACGAAAGTGAGATAAATTCGTAAAGCAAACAAGTACGGTGAATATTAGAGAGAAATATATTACATACAAGTATGAAGAATTGGGTTGTGTAAATACCTACTATTTTATAGGATTACTTGGGTTGTGAATGCATATTGTGTGTTCCCTTATGATAGGAACAAAGACTCGGCAAATATTAAGTTCCGGGCTAAGTAAGTGAGTCCGGAAATAATGGTTGGGTGACACCAAGTTATTAAATTAATATGGGTATTAATTAATTTAATTAGAGTCGGTTGGTAGACTCGGGTAGGATTAAATTAATATGTGGGTTAATTAATTTAATTAGAGTCGGTTTGTAGACTCGGGTAGGATTAAATTAATATGGGTGTTAATTAATTTAATTAGAGTCGGTTTGTAGACTCGGGTAGGATTAAATTAATATGGGTGTTAATTAATTTAATTAGAGTCGGTTTGTAGACTCGGGTAGAATTAAATTAATATGTGTGTTAATTAATTTAAGGAGAGTCGGACCATAGACTCGGGGAAAGTATTATATTAATTAAGGTGTGAATTAATTATATTAGAGTCGGACCATAGACTCGGGAAGAGGAAAAGTTATTAAGTGAGAAAATTAATTACATTGAGTCGGGCCACAGACTCAGGAAATTACAGGCAGTGTACGGGATTTTGAGTACACGGTAAAGCCGGGTTTATATTATATATATATACGGTGTCGTGATAGTATATATATATATATATGTGTATTTATTTTGCGTGATACTAAATATCAGTGATTAGATATTTATTTAATTTATATACTCTAATGCTATCAAGGGAGGTTGCGCGATGTGGGTGAATCCCCTAGCTTGAGGAGTAGGGAGAGTATATCCCCAGGTCATAGCGTCCGGTATATATGGGTGAGGGATTTATCTCACTTTCAGGGAAGGAATATGACCGCCTCCATTTCGTTTATATTTTGGTCCAAGTTGGTGAGCGATTCTAACTTGGGGAAAACTAGGTTTTGTGAGCACACCTAGTGAGATAGCATTCTAGAGGGAATCATCCGGTGAGGGTATACTCGGAAGGATGGATACGCGTATGATATATGTGTGGATGTTAGTAAAGGTACGTATAATATGGTAGTAAATATTATATGTAGGTGATAATACAGTGCGTGATGTATTTACCTTATATAACTCGGATTACAGTTATATGTTGTTAATTAATGAGAAATTAATTAAGTTAATTATTTGTGTGAATAATACAGTGTTTGACGTATGTACTTTATATAACTTGTGTCACGGTTATATATTACTATTTAAGAGGAATTAATTAAGTTTATTGTGAAATAACTTATAATTCAGAAAATCATTATACTCGGGTTAGAGTAGTATGGCAAGGGAAGGTTATACCAAGACTAGTTGGACGGGGTAGTACAACTAGGTGGGGTTAAGATAACCGGTAGGTGTGAACAATAGTGGAGGGGTGAGAATGTCCACAAGGGAGTGCGACACTAACTTAAATATGAAGCGCATTCATGCATTTTAAATTACTGCAGTTAATTCACTTGCTAAATATTTTCAAAAATGTTTTGGGTTCTAACCCTTGCTATAAAACTATTTTCAAAACCTTTTAGGTGTCCAGCCACAGGGACGCCAGGATTGATATTCTATTCCAGGGACACGGAGCTGCGTCATATGTGGATGCTAGCAGGAGTTTGGATTAGACGCATCATTCATTCATTCCTAGAGTAGGAATCTTGTATCAGTTTCAGTTTTATTTGGGGCTTGTAGCCCAGACTTCTCGGTACAGTTTTCAGGTGTAAATTCACGTGTTGAATAATTGTATTTGGATTATTTATTTGGTGGCCGGTGATTTATTCGGCAAGTTGTGTTATTGTTATTGTATTTACTTTCATTCAGTTGTGTGAATGGTTTATACTTTAAATTCCGCATGTACTGTTTTGTTAAATCAAAAAGTTAAAATTGGCACCAGTTTTTGGAATACTAGGTGGTTAGTAAGTTTTAAAAAGTTTTCGACAGTGATGCTAAGGATGATCCAACTGAGATTCCCGTTTTAATTTGGTATAGGACTGATCACCCGGTATTTTATTAGGCGAGGTGTCACAGATAACGCTCAAAGCAATACATATCACAACCCTTCATTTGATGATTCAAAAAAGTCAAGAATTCCAAAAAGCCATGTTGTTTCCTACTTTATTTTTATTATACTTTGGGAGACATTATACAAAGGTAAAGTGACATGTTTCAACATGAATATGCTAAAAATCAACTCAACCAAACCTACCCTAAATCTCCCTAAGTTACCTAATTCTTGGACCTTAACCAAATATAATTTTGACTTAAACCCATGAGTTTTAGTCAACTAAACTTGAGGTTTAGTCGAATAAAATTCCTATGATATAATTTATCAAGATAAACTGTTTTTTTGCCAACTGAAAGCTCGCTAAAGGAGTTTTAGTCAACTAAAAGTCCACTTTTAGTCGACTAAAAGTGACATCTTTTGAAGTTTCATCTTTAGTAACTTTCTCTAAACTTCCATCCTAAAATCCTAACCCTTTCCAATTGTTTACCAACCTTTCTATCTATTTTTATCTATCGTATACCTCTTACAAACCTAAAAATAAGTTCCTCCCACTATCGTTTCAAATCACCAAGCTTTAATCCAAAGATTGAGTCATTCAACGTTTCCTAAATCTCCTTTGCATCTATCTGATATAAAATTCCAAATCCCCATTGAAGTAAAGCTCCGAACCCCAAACCCATTTATCCATGTTCCATCGGTGAGAAGAATTAAAATCCATTCCAGCCAAGTTAGATACCCTAAAAGCATTAACCCAATGCTATTGATAGTCCTAGAAATGTTTAATTTCGAGAGAGTAAGAGTTCCACCCATGTTAAAAGTTTTTTTTAGAAACAAACCCATTTGAAAAAACTCCCAAGATCCAAACTTACTGTAAGCCAATTTCCATACCCACTTGTGTTTAGAAATGATTTAAACACAAAATCACTCTTGAAGCAAGATACCCATTTGTGCTTAGGGACTAAAAACAAATATCTTAATACAAATATTTATACCAAAAACCCAATTGTGTTACAATGGGATTTGAACATATTATATATCTTGAACTAAGATACCCTAAAACAATATATGTGCTTAGAGATCAAACCCAAATCTCCCAAGTCATTGATCCAAAGTCATACACCCATTAAAGAAAAATACATGGGAAACATGATTGTTTACTTTTTTAGGAAAAGAAAGTATACCCACATTACCCTTATTTTAGTGAATCACTTGATTTACAATTTGGTTACTAAGATTGAATTCTTGATTTCGGGGAAAACCTCATTATATCTTCAAGGCTGGTAATGCGGTTTTTGCGGGTAGTTAATGCATTTAAAGTTCTTGGAATATTGTGTGGGTACCTCTTGGGCAATGATGAGGTTATAATATTTTTTTGTGCGGTGTTGCAAGGTGGATTTCCAATTGATATTTTAGTTCCTCCATAAGTGAACCAGAGATAATGAAGATCTCGAAAACTGTATCAAAAGTGGATGTTAACAAGGCCAAACTCAGTTAAAAACCTTGGTTTGTAAAGTTCCTTTAAACCCTCTCACCTCCCATACTTTATTTACACTCATGCTTTACATTATATCTTGAATGTGAATGAGAATAGATACAAGACAATAAATAAACAAGTCATTTTTTCAACAAACTAAGAAATGTTTTTCTATTAAGTTACAATGTTTATAAAATGACTATGAAATGTAAGAAAGAGTTGTCAGTTCATAAAACGCCAACAAATTTTAATAATCCCAATTTACCAACGTCTTGAGATAATTTTGGCGTCAGCAATTAGTACCAGAGCCTATCTCATAGATACTTATTTTTAAAAAGGATATTTTGAGTTTAAAAGGTTACATCCAAAAAAGGGGATTTTTGAGAAGTGATAGTTTCTAGATATTTGGAAAAAAAATGTATATATTGTTGTGGAAAAGAAGAATTATAAGGTTATTGTCCTTAGAAAAAAGTTTTCTTTAAGAATTAAAGTATTCTTAATATGAAGAATTTTTTTTAGAATTTTAACGGGTCTTTAAAATGATTTTGGTAAAGATGAGTTTACAACATTATTGTTAAAAATGGGGCCATACACATTGAAATTCATAGTAAAAAAATGATTTCTTTATACTAGAATGATTATTAACCATTGCTTATATCTCACACATGCTATTTATACACTTAAGAGGATTAGTTATCACAATATGATGCACATATTGTCAAACACCTTCTGAACACATATTTTCCCATATCATAATCCCCACTTGATAGTTGAAATTAATTGTTAAAATTCACACTTATACTTTTGCACATTATGAAAACCTACACATTATAACAAATAACAATCACTAAATATAAGCCAAAATAAGGATTTGAAAAAGAAAAATCAATTTGTTAAAGAGATTGATAGTTGAAAAACCCAGTGGAACAAATTATGTGATATTAGGAGAGAAAGATATTTTTTAAAAATAATTCGCATTGGAATTTCATGAAAATCTTTAATACCCATTCACTCGTGTACACATTGAAAAATTAGTTCAAAAATTAAAAAGATAAACTCTTGGAATAAAGCCCTTGTTAATTTTTGAAAAGTTACATTTAAATGTTTGAGAAAGTTATAAAAGATATTTTTGAAAGGTTATCCAACGATATTTGAAAATCAATCTTTGGTTCATGATATTTAAAAATGATGATTTACACACCTAACCCTCTATGATCCCTTGATTTATCCCTAGATATTATCACGCATGCCTATGATGTTAATACTATGTTATTATGACATATGCCATAACTAAGTGTTTTCACACATGCTTTAAATATATATATTCATTGTTGTGACACATGCCAATTTGGTTGCACTTACCATTGATATATCTATGACACAAGCTCCACGGGTAGTTCATTTTCCTCGCTAGTACATTTGGACAAAATACTTCCATTATTACTATATGGCTTGTGAACTAATATGCTTACACTCTACGATGCTAATTCCTAGAAATTGTTTAATGTCATTATTAGTATAAACTTGATAATAAATGATTTACCTCCCTAGAAATAAATGTTACAGTTATATGATCATACTCATACCTATTTTCTAAATATCCTCACGCTCCAACATGTTCACATGATTATCTGAGTAAAATGGACCATGTTTAAGAAAGTTCCACCAAAAACTCAAAATCACATGCTAGAGAAAATATATAATTGAATATTTTCTCATGAAAAGACAAAAGTTGTTAAACGTCGGTTCTACAATCAAGTCACACTTTACTTGCGCTCACATTACTTGAAACTTGATGGAATTTCTATCATTATAAAAAATAAATGGTAATCCCACTCATGAGCCAAAGGTGGCAATCTCGCCTTAGTAATTATCAGATGTCGTTCCCATTCATATTATATTTTTATAGTAATCCTACCCACTAGAAGGTAATCCCTTCTCATATGAGAGAATTTTTAGATTGACAATACATTCTCAACTATGACATGATGCCAGTCCCATCATTATTCAACAATATTGAGCCTAAACAATATACATGCCTAATTTAATATTGATGGCAATCCCATCACCATAGGTCATTGCTTATGAATTAAAGTGAAAAAATATGTCATTCCCGTATATACATGGTATATTACAATACATGCAAGGAAATGTATTTAATGGCAATCCCACTAAAATTTGAGAAAATATTTATACATAGTCAGATATGTGTGAGAAGCCTTTTAATTGATATATAGCTTATGAGTAGCATTGTGAAACTAAAACAGCACACATGATATTGACATTACATACACCTATGCTCCTAACGAAAATCTTTCAAGTATATATTTGTAAATAAGGATATTAAGGATCAACGAGGAGAGAAAAATGGTGTACATATAAACCAAGGGAGACAACCACAAAGACAAGTGAAGTTATCATCACATTAGGTAAACCTTTTGCAAAATGGGGATGAAAAAGAAAATCCTATTAAGGTTAGGTATCAAATATGAATTTTTATTTTTGCACACATATTAATTGAAAAACACACATTTTAATGAAATTGTCTCAAGAGAAGATAAGACCACATTCCACATAACTATTTTTGTGAATGACTCACATGATAACCTACACATATAACACAAAAAAAATATCATTGAAAGAAATAAACCCACCAAGATCAACCAAAATGTTTAAAATCCACATACCTAGATACTAACCAAATGGATTTTCAAGTATTCCCTTACAAAAATTATAATTTTGTGTGATAATATAAGTATGATTTCTATGAACCAATAATGCACTTCTTAAACTATAGGAGAAAATTAATATCCGATCACTCGCACCCACTTAGTTAAAACGGACCTTCACACATCTTGGAAAATGGATATAATTTCTATACTTAGTAACATTACACTCATATTTTCAGTACCAATCCCTTAAACATGATCCATATACTTCGACCCATGCGTCAGTCACCCATTACATTAGAAAAAGAAATCATTGCCTCTAACAAAATATAGTATTTCAACAAAAACTTTTCCCAACGATAAACTTTGCACCATCCAAAATATGCTAGGTATGTGCATCACTGATTTTTATGCATTATCTATTCCCGTATATATTTTACCAACCATCATTGTAGCAAGTACACTTTTGCACCCGAAGAATACCTATTAATTAAAACATATACTTTCGACCCACCCCCCTTCGATAATGACAAAAGGGGAGAAAATGATATGATAAAAATGATGATTTAACTAAGAGGGAGAACAAAATTTCTTAAATAACAAGTCTTAAATAAGGGCTGACTTTTAACCTTTTTCTCAAACTATATCTAATGTATTGTCATCATAAAAAAAGGGAAGATTTTGAAATCAAATTTACTTCAATTAAAATGGATTTTTATGATGACAACACAATTGATATACGATCATAACTTCACCATATTCTCTCTAATATACTTAAGATTAAAACAGGCACTCCATACATTCAGAGATATGTCACTAGTAACACATCAACCATCCAACCATACCAACATGACTAAGCAACACAATATAGATTCCATTAAATAGAAGATCAACATCAAATGGTGACTCCAAGTATGCATCAAACCCTAGAAAATATTAACTATCAAATTTCAAGCTCAGTTAAAATCAAATGTCACATAAGAAAGTACAAAATCAAATCCAATAACCTATGGTGATAAAGCTCAAAGCAAGCAACAAATCACAATGCCTTATTTGATGATTAAATAAATTCAAGAATGCTAAAAATAAATGACTTTTACTATTTTATCTTTACTGTACTTTAGGAACCACTGTACAAAAGTAATATGACTTGTTTCAACATGTGCACGCTCTTACACACCAAAACCTACCCTAATTATCCCTAAACATTCCCTAAACCTTGAACCTTAACTAAACATCAATTTGACTAAACCCCTGAGTTTTTTCCAACTAAACTTGAAGTTTACTCGATTGAAAGTCCCAAGAAATAATTTACCATGCTCAATATTTTTAGCCAACTACAATCCATCTAAAGGAGTTTTAATAGACTAAAAGACCACTTTTAGTCGAAGAAAAGTGGCATATTTTCAAGCTTCAACCTTGGTAACTTCCCCCAAATGTCCATGATAAAACCTTAACTCTTCCCACTTCTTTACCAAACTATCTACCTATTTTTATCTTCCTCACACCTCTTCCAAACAATATAAATAAGTTCCCCCATTACCATTTCAAATGTCCAAGATCCAACCCAAAGCTTGAGTCATCCTACCGTCCCTAAATCCCCTTAACATCTATGTGAGACTAAAACCCAAATACCCCTTATTACAAATTTCCATTGATGTAAATATTCAAACCCCAAAGACATTATATCCAAGTTCCATGAGTTTCGAGAATCAAAACCCATTTCATCAGAGTTAAACACCTCAAACCCATTAACCGAATGTTTTAGATAATCCTAGAAATGTTTCATTTATATATAGAGAGAGTTATACCCTAGTTAAAAAATTGCTTTTGAGAAAAAAAACCATGTCAACCAAATTCTAAAGTTCTAAACTCACCCGAGGTAAGTTCCATACCCAAAGCCCACTTGTGTTTTAAAGTGATTTAAACACCCCATCATTGTTGAACCAAGTCACCCATTTGTGATTAGAGATTAAAAAACAAATATCTTAAGACAAATATTCATACTAAAACCCCACTTGTGTTACAAAATAATTTAAACACAAAATCTCTCTTCAATTAAGTTACCCTAAAACAATATATGTTCTTAAATATTATACCAAAATCTCCCAAGACATTAATCGAAACCCATACACCCTCATTTAAAAAAAAAAGAAACTAAACCCACCTAACCTTTGTTTTAGTAAAGAACTTTAGTTACAATTTGGTTACCAAACTTATACTGTCAAATACAGGGAAAACATCATTGTATCTTCATCGCCGGTTATTCCGTGCTTATGGGTAGTCGATGTGTTTAAAGACTTTGGGCTATTGCATGGGTACTGCTTGGGAGAGAAAAAGGGTATCGTCTTGTTGGTTGTGGTGTTAAAAGGTGGAGTTCCTTTTGAGATTTTTATTCCTCCATAAGCGAATCGGATATAGTGAAGTTCTCGAGTACCGTCTCGAGTGTGGATGTAGGCAGGTTCGAACCAAGGGGCTATGAACATTCAAATTCATAGTGAAATATGACTTCCTTATAATACCACTATTATTAACCATTGCCTATATCACATACTATTTACACACTTGGGATGAGTATAGATCACAATATAAATCATTCATTGTTAAAAACCTATAGAAAACATATTTCCCCATATCATAACCCCCACTTAGCAGTCAAAATTAATTGTTAAAATTCACACTTATACTTTTTCACATAGTGTGAGCCTACACACTAGGACACATCACAATCAATGAAGTTAAACAAAAACAATGATTTGAAAAGTAAATATCAATTTGTAAAACAAATTGATAGTTGTAAAATGAGGTTACAAAAATTATGTGAGATTAGGAGAGAAAAATATTTTTGAAGAAGTAATAACATTGGAATCACATGAAAATACTAAATACCCATTTACCTGTGTAAAAATTGAAAAATTACTTCAAAAATTAAAATGATAAACTCTTGAAAGAAAGCCCTTGGATTCTTTTAAAAAGTTACATTTAAATGTTTGAGAAAGTTATAAACTATATTTTTAAAAGGTTATATAAAGATGTTTGAAAATCAAACTTTGGTTCATGATATTTGAAAATGATGCTTTACACACCTAATCCTCTATGCTCCCTTGATTTATCCCTAGATATTATCACACACGCCTATGGTGTTAATACTATGTTATTGTGATATATGTTATCACTAAGTGTTTTCACACATACTTTGAACATAAAAATTCATTGTTGTGAAATAAGGCCATTTGGTTGCACTTATCACTGAAATATATGTGACACGTGCTATAAGGGTGGTTCATGTTCCTCACTAGTACATTTGAACAAATACTTTCATTATTACTATATGACTCGTGAATTAATATTATAGTAATCCAAGGCGTCGGTGCCTAGAAATTATCGGAAATCATTAATAGTGTACATTTGTTAAGAAATGATCCACCTCCCTAGAACAAAATGTTACATCAATCTGATCATAGTCAAGCTTATTGTCTCAACATGATCATGCTCCAATACGTTCAAATCACTATCTTGGTAAAACGGACCATGTTTAATAAAGTCTCACTGGAGACACAGAATTAGACGCTAGAGAAAATACATAATTTAATATCCTCTCATGAAAAGACAAAAGTTATTAAACGTCAGTTCTATAATCAAGCCATACTTCAAACGTGTTGACATAACTTGAAACTTGATCGCATTCCCGTCACTGTGAAAAATGAGTGACAATACCACTTATGAGATAAAGGTGGCAATCCCGCCTTTTGTGAATATCAGATGGCATTCCCATCCATATGATATTTTAGTAGAAATCCTACTCATTAAAAGGTAATCCCTTCTCATACGAGAACATGCTTAAATTGAAAATACATTCTTACCTAAGACATGATGGCAATCCCATCATTGTTGTACAATATTGATCCTAAATGATATATATGCTTAGTTTATTATTAATGGCAATCCCATCACCCTAAGTCATTTCTTTTGAATTGAAACAATAAAATGTGGCTGTGACAACCCGCCTAATAAAATACTGGGCGATCACTCCTGTACCAAATTAAACCAGGAGTCGCATATGGTTCATTCTTCGCATCATTGTCGAAAATCAATTTAATTACTAATAACCTATTAGGCTGGCGTCAAAATTTTACTTAACTACTCTTTTTTTAACAACTACACAATTTAAAACATCCACACAATTTATATAAATGAAACTGGAACAAGATAAAATAACCGAACACTCGGATCAAATATGATACAACCAAATCGAATACCAAACTAAAAAGCGGTAAAAGAATAAATAAATGCAATTGGGTTATTATCCCAAATGTTTATACAATACCACCTATCTAGATTACAAGGATAGAAGCGTCTATCGAAAACCTGCATGCATCCGCAGCTGCCGCAGCACACGTCTGACTCGAAGGAAGCGTCATCCAGGCGTCCCTGTGTCTGGACACCTATATATATATATATATATATATATAATATATATCAAGAGAGGAAAAATATATAAATGGGTCAGAGCCCGAGTTGTGAAAATATTTATCAAGTGCATAAATGCTTTATTTTAAAAATATGTTTTATCTCATATTTAAATTGGTATCGCACTCCCATGAGATACCCCTCACCCCTCTTCTAATAGTGCACGCCTAACGCACTCGTCGAAAACATTCTAGTTAAGCTACCCCGCCTAACTAATCTAATTCACCCGTCTGCTAGAAACCTCGACAACTCGAGTACTAAGGGCTAAACTTCTCTCCATTCTCAACACTGCGTTATGTTCGTGCGTGGGGTGTCTCGCGAAGCGAAATCAAAACAAGGAACCCCCCCCCCCCCCCGATACACTACTACTTGGCAGTGTCAATGGTCGAGATCCATTATGCCTTTAGTACAAAACGAATATATAAACATACTTGTATAATATTATACATATCATACTCACTTCCATATACATCTTACAATATACATCCGGATAATATCTCTCGGACTAAGGTTTACTCTATATTAATTTTTTATAATGCACATCCGGATATAATCTCCTGGACTGAGAATTTATCTTTATATTCATCTTTATATCTTTACTCTCATAGAGATATATATTACCTTATTTTCATACACAAGTAATATATTATACACACCAGTATAATAACCATCCCACCGATCTATAACTCGAGGATGCTGTCTCTCAATGCTATCATTATCTAGTGCCCGACTCACGTAGCATACTGGGGACCACCGGTAGGACTAAATGACACCTACTTTGTGGTCAAAATATCACAACGTCTGGGAAGCGGTCATAGCTCCTCATCGGAAATGAGACGAAACAAACCCACCACATCTCATTCCAAAAAAAATGTATATCACATATAACACAATGGATGACTATGACCTGGGGAATATCCACACTCCGCTCCTCGAGCCAAGGTGCTCACCCTCATCGCGCAACTTCCCAATGATAGCATTAGAGGGGGTATGCTTCACATATATATATACCATCACATATAAATAAATATATATACATATTCGAATCATAGTTTATATATAATTTACTCACATAGTATATACACTATATATTGCTCCTTGAATGTATATATAAACGGCCATAATTGCCAATCACACATAGTGATGACCAATAATCCCCAAAGATTCTCTCACTTTGATAAATAACAAATACCTTATTCTCATTTAAGGATTTAGTGGATATCTCCAAATATACCAATTTACATTAACTAAATAAGTATATTCTCCAATTCATCCTAATAATCTCATAGGATTCACTCAACCATAATCAAAATAATTATGTTTTCCCACACGTATAATCATATAGGCCAAAATGGCCACTAAAACTATCCCAATTGATATTCGTCCCCGAATACCCTTAAATTAAATAGGTTGTGGATTTCATTCCCACAAACCCAAGGACTACGTCTTGTCCAAATAATCATTTAGAGGTCCCCACCCTATTTTAGGCCCAACCTTCTAATTTCTCAATTATTCTATTTTCCTCGAAAATATAGTTTTAGTGTCACACACATAAAACACTCACTTAGTTCCCATAAATTCCCTCCATTATATGACTATTTACTCTTAAAAGATTACTTATTTTCTTTCTTAAATAATCTAGAATCAATTTAAAATTGGAATTCATCTCATCCAATTAACCCTAGGAAAAATTGCCAAAATTCCTGAAGGGTCGATCGATCGACCCATGGCCCTCGATCGATCGATGGTCGATCGATCGATCCCCTATCCTCGATCGATCGTCTCAGACAGTTTCTTCTCCGAGAAGCTATTTCGGCCATTAACGAACCTCCAAGATTTTTATTCGTTATTCCACCCACATACAACAGCACCCAACTATAGATACACCATGGAAATAAGTTCTAATCATCCTAGAACCCAAAATCAACCATTAATTTCTATGAATTTATAGGTTTCTCGAATTAGATATTATTCGGGGTTTACTCGTTTTAATTCGCGAAAACTCGTTTAATCCACGAAAACCCAACCCAAAATCTTTAGGGTTTGTTAATACCAAAATATGATATGAGGTTTATGCTCAAAAAGAAATAAAGCAAGTAAACACTTGCCTCGTGGATAAAATCCGACGATCCCGAGTCGAATCCCGCGGAGGTTGGCCAGAGTCTCCCTTTTTCTTCTCCCTTTCTTCCTCTCTCTCTTTTCCTCTTTCTTTTCTCTCTTTTCTTTCTCTTCTCTCCCCCTCTCCCTCCTTATATAGGGAGAAAAAGGGTTTATACCTTTTAAACCCAAAAATGACTCATTTACTCAATTGCGAGTCCCTATTCGTTTAAAAATTCCTGGAGCCTAAATACTACCCCCGGATACTTTGTTCTGACTATCTCAGCCATTCCGAGACTCACTGTGTAGTCGAAATTTCCATCCGAGGTACTTGACCGCAACCCACTAATTTAACCCATTGAATGTCACTGCAGGCTTTCCAATTAAAATCTTACCTTTTGTCGCTTAACTTAACGGCGACATACAATTAAAATATTCCAACTTATTTACTTAATCCCAAAAGAAATATAACATCCATCGAAAATCATTTAATCCTTGAAAATCCCAAAAATTACTATTTTGAGAAATTCCTCAATTTTCCCATTTTCACCCCTTTATGGAATTTAATTATCCCCAAAATACGGGTTGTTACATACTTCCCCCCCTTACAACATAATTTTGCCCTTGAAATTTGGATATGACCTACACCATCATCCTAGGATCGCTAATTTCCACTACGTCCTAGTACCCCAAATTCACAAGGTGCTAACACGATGGTCCCTTACTATATTCCACCTATATCAAGGTGTACTTAATAATAATAACGTCACCACAAGCTCATCTAAATTTAATCCTGCTAACGCGCAATAATGACACGTTACTCCGATTGCTTCTCTAGCTGCCAATAAGAGAAACGAGTCTGTAACTATCACTCTAACATCTCGCAAAGCTGATACTCTTACTAACAAGTGTCCGCTCATCCACAGTAGGACAACTGATTTCCTTTGAAAATGAAACTCTACTAAGACTTGACTACTTCCGATAGTCTCATCTCTTATCTTGGGCACGTTACCTCTTATTACCCCGTATACAATTGAAATATCGCGTACCTCTCACAACATTCGAGCCAACCTGCTTTAATCTTATTTACAACTACCTTACGGCATAATATTCAACTTTATATACTCCACCCCTTCTATTTTAGGTGGTATATAAAACAACCTTACTAGGGTGCCCATACACCTCTTAACTCGTGCTTATCAGCCCAACCATTACAAACGTTCGACACGTAACACTCTCTCTAAAATAAGGGGCCTTACTTCCTCGGCGTAATACTCATACATGGGTCTTCCCAACCCGCAAAATCCCATTCTTCTCAAGGTTAACCAACCAATCCTCTCGTGGTTATCTCACGACGATCTCCTTATATCTGCGCCACTAATCCTTCTGACTTAAAATTCTAATAATCCTACGATCGATGTGTTTCCAACACACGTAAAACTAGCACTATCCTAAGTATATCCCTAGTGCCTAAGGCCTCTCTCAACTTTCGACACTTGCTCGGTTTCATGCGTGGGACATCTCGCAAAGCGAAATCCAGATAAGGAACCCTCCCATTACACTACTCCCTCACGTCGTCGGTCACCGAGATATAACGGCCTAAGGCATACCAGCGGGACATCCTAAATCCTACCTCACTAACCTAATAATGTACCTCTACTATTCTATCCTTCCACCTAGATGAAAAGGAACCTCTAACTAATCAAGGCGCCAACTCTCTGCAAAATCGTTACAAACATCATACCCAAAACATACTTCCTCCAAAATTTTGCCTTTTCATTAAGGCCAGGCCATAAGCCTTAAATCAATTTCTCGTACCTTCCCTCACCCACATACTTTTGGTGAGGAAAACTTTTCAGTGCCTTTTCGTAGCACTTCCATGTCTCTAAATATACAATCGTCACACGGCTTTCAGTCCATAGTGTTTTCTCTACACTAGGTAACTGATCATCACAACCAACATCCTTACATCCCATAACATTCCTCCACTCCCAACATCGTAAAGGTTCATTCTT
This sequence comes from Sambucus nigra, assembly GCA_949130495.1. NCBI lineage: Eukaryota > Viridiplantae > Streptophyta > Magnoliopsida > Dipsacales > Adoxaceae > Sambucus > Sambucus nigra. The sequence continues at coordinate 230,145,389 of OX422219.1, forward strand.
GGAGCGCCTCGCAAATCGAAATCCAAACAAGGAACCCCTCCAAAACACTACTACTTAACTCTGTCGGTCGTGGAGGTCCGCTATCTTTAAATATGCAACCAGGATAATCTTATCCCCCCCCCTTTCAACAAAAATGTGGTCTGAACTCCTGTCTCTAACCAGGAGCCACACCACCAAGCACTCGTACTAACACTAAGTCTTTACACAAATAATCATAAGCTTAAACTCGTAGCTCAACAAATAAATCCTCTGTGCCTTAAATCACATCTATAAGGTCGCCACACACTCGAATCATAATAATGAAACATCTGCTCACTGAAGTTCCATCTACCCATAATAATAAAGTCGAACTCAACCTGTATCCAGGTGAGATAGCGCAACAATAACATGTTCCACCTTGGAACCGCGGACACAATAGTCTTTCCATCATTAGCCTGCTATCGCTTCGAACAACAAATAACATAATATAATCACAATATTACCATACTCGTATAACACATATAAAATGAGTAGTACAAGCGAGATACATATTTAACATATCAACACCTGCTTTTATAGCGAATGAAGGAAAATAGAATTCCGCTACTGCGGAAAAACACATAGACATACATAATATAATGTTATTGATACCGCCACAAAACTCAAATTACACACGAGTCTAGGGCTAACAAAACACCGCGATTTATCTAGCCACGCCAATTATACCTCTTCCTTCTAAGGTGAAACTCATAACAACTTCTTCACCTTTATCTACTCCAAATGGTTCTTGGACCTGGTACACTTTCCCTAACTGAACCAAAAAGTACTTAACTCTATGCCCCACCTAGGCACCCTAATCTTGTCCTTTACTCCTATCGGGGAAGGACTAACCGTGTGGCTCTGCACTCCACATCACCCTATTTCCATCTCTGGCCTTCCTGACCATGTAAAAGTTATCAGTATTATCAGGATCTCTAGCCTCGATCCTGACAATCACCTTATTGGTCCTCTTAACTTCTCTCTCGGGGTGGATGTCCACCAACGGGGTCCACGGACACACACATTCTCCATAAGTGTTAGCAACACTTCTCTAGTGATCCTATCATTACTCTAAAGTACTCATTATTCATTGTACCTACCTCTCCTCGGTACAAGGTTCACTTATCCATATTACTCTGTATTCATTGTCGGCCTATGGCCGATCCTTATATGAATAATTCATAAACTGCATTCTTCTCATTCCTGCTAAATCATGGGGACTCACGGTTAAAACTATCCGTAAGATCCCTTTCGAACCCTTAACTTCTCCGATTCATTCAACTTTAATACCACTCTCTACTATAGAAGTACCTGGATTCTCATAACTACTATACTTTAGTAGTCGTTGCAACCATCCTTAACAATTGCCACAAGGGGAGTGACCTCTACTGCGTTCCTAGTCCCCAACTTCTACCAGCTGCTCCAGTTAGGCCCCGTCTCCAGCTACCCTCATCACGGCCTTCCTTGGTTGCCCTTCCTTGCGCAGCACACGAACCTCAAATGAGCACGTAAGAGATTTTCTATAATCTTGCATAATGGCAGGAGAACGAAAACTCATAAAAGGAATCAACAATCCTAATCATAAGGCTCTATATCAAATCGAGAGCAACGCTGAAAGTGTAGTACGTCCAATTAGATTCCTAAGGACACTAGAACCCGATGCTCTGATACCATCTGTGACAACCCACCTAAGAAAAGACTGGGCGATCACTCCTGTACCAAATTAAAACAGGAGTCGCATATGGTTCATTCTCAGCATCACTGTCGAAACCCAATTTAATTACTAATAACCTATTAGGCTGGCGTCAAAATTTTACTTAACTACTCTTTTTTTAACAACTACACAATTTAAAACATCCACACAGTTTATATAAATGAAACTGGAACAAGATAAAATAACCGAACACTCGGTTCAAATATGAAACAACCAAATCGAATGCCGCACTAAAAAGCGGTAAAAGAATAAATAAATGCAATTGGGTTATTAGCCCGAATGTTTATACAATACCACCTATCTAGATTACAAGGATAGAAGCGTCTATCGAAAACCTGCAAGCCTCCACAGCTGCCGCAGCACACGTCTGACTCGAAGGGAGCGTCATCCAGGCGTCCCTGTATCTGGACACCTATATATATATATATAATATAGCAAGAGAGGAAAAATATAGAAATGGGTCAGAGCCCGAGTTGTGAACATATTTATCAAGTGCATAAATGCTTTATTTTAAAATAAGTTTTATCTCATATTTAAACTGGTATCGCACTCCCACGAGATACCCCTCACCCCTCTTCTAATAGTGCACGCCTAACGCACTCGTCTAAAACATTCTAGTTAATCTACCCCGCCTAACTAATATAATTCACCCGTCTGCTAGAAACCTCGACAACCCGAGTACTAAGGGCTAAACTTCTCTCCATTCTCAACACTGCACTAAGTTCATGTGTGGGGTGTCTCGCGAAGCAAAATCCAAACAAGGAACCCCCCCGATACACTACTACTTGGCACTGTCAATGGTCGAGATCCATTAGGCCTTTAGTACAAAACGAATATATAAACAAACTTATGTAATATTATACATGTCATACTCACTTCCATATACATCTTACAATATACATCCGGGTAATATCTCCCGGACTGAGGTTTACTCTATATTCATTTTTTATAATGCACATCTGGATATAATCTCCTGGACTAAAAATTTATCTTTATATTCATTTTTATCTCTTTACTCTCATAGAGATATATATTACCTTGTTTTCATACACAAGTAATATACTATCCACACCAGTATAATAACCATCCCACTGAGCTATAACTCGAGGATGTTGTCTCTCAATGCTATCATCTTCCAGTACCCGACTCACGTAGCACACTGGGGACCACCGGTAGGACTAAATGACACCTACTTTGTGGTCAAAATATCACAACGTCTGGGAAGCGATCATAGCTCCTCACCGGCAATGAGACGAAACATACCCACCACATCTCATTCCAAAAAAAATGTATATCACATAATAACACAATGGATGACTATGACCTGGGGAATATCCACACTTTGCTCCTCGAGCCAGGGTGCTCACCCTCATCGCGCAACTTCTCAATGATAGCATTAGAGGGGGTATGCTTCACATATATATATACCATCACATATAGATAGATATATATACATATTCGAATCATAGTTTATATATAATTTACTCACATGGTATATACACTATATATTGCTCCTTGAATGTATATATAAACGGACATAATTGCCAATCACACATAGTGATGACCAATAATCCCCAAAGATTCTCTCACTTTGATAAATAATAAATACCTTATTCTCATTTAAGGATTTAATGGATATCTCCAAATATACCAATTTACATTAACTAATTAAGTATATTCCCCAATTCATCCTAATAATCTCATAGGATTCACTCAACCATAATCAAAATAATTATGTTTTCCCACACGTATAATCATATAGGCCAAAATGGCCACTAAAATTATCCCAATTGATATTCGTCCCCGAATACCCTTAAATTAAATAGGTTGTGGATTTCATTCCCACAAACCCAAGGACTACGTCTCGTTCAAATAATCATTTAGAGGTCCCCACCCTATTTTAGGCCCAACCTTCTAATTTCTCAATTATTCTATTTTCCTCGAAAATATAGTTTTAGTGTCACACACATAAAACACTCACTTAGTTGCCATAAATTCCCTCCATTGTATGACTATTTACTCTTAAAAGATTACTTATTTCCTTTCTTAAATAATCTAGAATCAATTTAAAATTGGAATTCATCTCATCCAATTAACCCTAGGAAAAATTGCCAAAATTCCTGAAGGGTCGATCGATCGACCCATGGCCCTCGATCGATCGATGGTCGATCGATCGATCCCCTATCCTCGATCGATCGATCGTCTCGGACAGCTTCTTCTCCGAGAAGCTATTTCGGCCATTAACGAACCTCCAAGCTTTTTATTCGTTATTCCACCCACATGCAACAACACCCAACTATAGATACACCATGGAAATAAGTTCTAATCATCCTAGAACCCAAAATCAACCATTAATTTCTATGAATTTCTAGGTTTCTCGAATTAGATATTATTCGGGGTTTACTCGTTTTAATTCTCGAAAACTCGTTTAATCCACGAAAACCCAACCCAAAATCTTTAGGGTTTGTTAATACCAAAATATGATATGAAGTTTATGCTCAAAAAGAAATAAAGCAAGTAAACACTTGCCTCGTGGATAAAATCCGACGATCCCGAATCGAATCCCGCGGAGGTTGTCCAGAGTCTCCCTTTTTCTTCTCCCTTTCTTCCTCTCTCTCTTCTCCTCTTTATTTTCTCTCTTTTCTTTCTCTTCTCTCTCCCTCTCCCTCCTTATATAGGGAGAAAAAGGGTTTATACCTTTTAAACCCAAAAATGACTCGTTTACTCAATTGCGAGTCCCTATTCGTTTAAAAATTCCCGGAGCCTTAATACTACACCCGGATACTTTGTTCTGACTATATCGGCCATTCCGAGACTCACTGCGCAGTCAAAATTTCCATCCGAGGTACTTGACCGCAACCCACTAATTTAACCCATTGCATGTCACTGCGCGCTTTTCAATTAAAATCTTACCTTTTGTCGCTTAACTCAACGGCGACATAGAATTAAAATACTCCGACTTATTTACTTAATCCTAAAAGTAAATATAACATCCATCGAAAATCATTTAATCCTTGAAAATCCTAAAAATTACTATTCTGAGAAATTCCTCAATTTTCCCATTTTCACCCCTTTATGGAATTTAATTAATCCCAAAAGTACGGGTTGTTACATTTACCATATATACATGATATATTGAGAAACTTGCAAGGAAGTGCTTGTAATGGCAATCCTATTACATTTTGAGAATACATTTATACACAATCGAATATGTTTGAGAAGCTTGTTACTAGATATATGACTTATGACTAGCATTGTAAAACTAAAAGAGCATACATGATATTATTGAAATTACATATAATAATGCTACTGATGAAAATATTTCAAGTATATATGTAAAAATAGGGATATTGACTGATGATGTTGGAATCAGCACCATCAGGTAAGGTGTTTTTAAGCTCAATCCAAGAACAGCAATGGCAAAATAGTTATGTAAATGGCAAGAGAATGAGATGAGGAGAAGGGGAGAGTACACCAGGATATAAGTGGTTCAGCCTAGATTGGCCTACGTCCACTGTGTGTGTGTGAATAATCTCACTGTAATAAGGCTCTAATGGCCATGAATACAATCTCTCAAACTTTCTCTCTCTACTGTGTATCTAGACAGAGTTTCAGCTAGGGTTGAATATATGGGATCCTTTTGCAAGGTAGAGGATGACCTCTATATATAGTACCTAAGGGGGTGTAATGTACCCCCCATGCATGCAATGAGCATGTGTGTGGTTACCTCACTAATATGGGAGTGCCATCTGTCACTGTCACATGTAAAGAATGATGATGCAATATTTTCCCCACGTGTGGGGAATAATCTTGTTATAACTGACTTGTGTCCACGTGTCCTTATCTAAATGTCAGCAGGTGCTCGGCTATCGCGTCTGGGGTATGACCTCGGCCTTGGTGAGGCCGAGGTTGGTGAGTCTTGATACTTGTTCAGTCCAAGTATTCCATGAGGTCTCGGCCTAACCCTGGCCGAGACAATGGCCCAGGTCGGCCTGAGACGAGGTTGAACTGGTGGCTTGATGAGGTAGCTGGTGGATTGATGAGGTAGCTAGTGGCCTCCTGCGAGCTCGGCCTTCATCTGGTCGAGGTTGCCATTCCAAGGTATACGAGAATGCTGCCGTTCCTTGTGACGTCCCTTAGAGAGGCTCATGGTAGTGTTGGCCCTGGCCGACCTTGCTATGGCCGAGGTCTAATATTGTGTGCCCAAGACTCGTCCAACGTCGGCCATGATCTCTGCCGAGGTTGGTGTCTCTAGGACGAGGTTACACTTGGGGAATATTAATCACCCCCCAGCCCTTAGTCATATGTGAGAGAAAGTGATTAGGGGATTACTACACCTCTGAGGCCTGTCTGTTACAAGCCAATACCTGCCTGACACTTGTCCAATGCTGGAACATGCTTGCTTGGTAAGCGTGTTCTGTTAGCCGCCCTTTGGGGCTCCCAAGGCAATGATGGCCCTTGGGAGTTGTGCCTGAGTATTTAAGGGTTTTTAACCCTTCTTTCCTTCTTTCTTCTTCATTTCTCCCATTTCAGTCGCTCCTGTTTCTGCAGCTTTCTCTCTCTAGAAAGATCTTGGTTCAAGGCTTTTGGGTGGTGATTTCTTGCGTCTTCTCCTCTCTTCCTTACCATTTCATCCTCAGGTAAGGTCTACCATACTTTTTCCTTCATTTTTCCTGAAAGCACCCTTATTTTCTAGTTTTCCGGTGAGTTTCCTTGTTTTCCGACGAGACCACCATAATTTCAGGCGAGCTTTTCTTGCCAAATTTAAGTAGTTTGATCTTTAGATTCCTTTGCTTTATCAGCCAGTCTTGTTTGTAATTTTTGGAGTTTAGGAAAACCCCTAAGTGTAGTGTCGTCCTCTGATGCTCAGACCCTTATATCAGTTTCTTGAGGAGTTCCCCTCTCTTAGAGAGAAGACCTTAGAAAATATTAGGCAAATAGAAAGAGCACAGGAGGAGACTCGTAGATCACAAGAGTTTCCCATTAGACCCATATTTCCACCACCTCTGAAGGTGATATATCCTGACCCCCGGAAGAACTTCAATCAGGAAGGGGTTCCTGTTGATCCTATACCTATGTCTGAGTCTGAATCTTCTACCTCAGACCCCATGTCTGTGGATTCCTTTCAAGAGGCCATGGACTTCACACCTAGTCCTGATCAGGCCGAGGTCTCTAGTCGAGCCTCGTCCCATAATCACTCAAGCACCTCAGGGTCTTCCTCAGAGGTTGAGATTCTTGAGCCGAGTGTGGCCATACCACCACCAATTGATGCCATCCCTATGTCGGCTATCACCGGGGCAGAGTTTGCTCAGAGGTTTTCGAGTTACCCATCAACATCTGCTCCGGTCGACGTTGAGTTGGTTGATGAAGATGAGGTTGAGAGCGATGTCGACGTCTCTGAGGCGGCCGAGATCGAGAGTACTATTACAGAGGTAGACCTTCTCTGCTTCATATATCTGTATTCTATTAGCCCCTCAATAAAACTTAGGAGGCCTCTGAGAGAAGAGAGGGCTTATCATGGCCGAGATGGGGAGATCTTCTTGTACGAGCAGATGTTCAAGTTGGGGTTTCGTCTGCCCATTCACCCCATAATCAAATCCATACTCTCTTACATTAATTTGTCCCCCTCCCAACTCTCTCCTAATGCCTGGAGAATCCTAATAGGGGTCATAGTGTTATGGAAGGTTGTCCACCACTCAGACCTTCCAGTTCAAGTCTTTGTAGGTTGTTACGTCCCTTCCTCGTCCAAAAATCATCCGAGCTACTACCATTTTGTAGCTCGGAGGCCTGAGAAGAAATTGCTTCAGGTGACCCAGACTTCCAACCATAACTATAAACCTCGGTACTTCTTTGCCTCAGGGCCATGGGAGTTTGGCCCATGTGTTCCCTCGTCCAATATAGAGCAGAGGATGCCCTTGAGGTGGGGTAAGGTCACCATGTCTGCCAGGGATGACCCTGGCCTAAGTCTACAAAACCTCCAGAAGGTGAAAGCCCTTCAAGATCAGGGGTAAATGGTCTATTTGTTAGGTTTGAACATCTAATAACTCCCCACTTCCTCTCTGGGACAGGTCTGGGTGGAAGTCCCCTTGCTGAGCTTGGTAAGCATTTTTATTTTGCAAGTTTAACCTCTGAGTTTATTCATATCTGATTATCTAACTTAGGTCTACTAATTTTTTTCAGAGCGACCAAGGGATATTCCAGACGAGCTTTGGGAGATGGCTTCACCGAGCTTGATAAGACTTGCCAAAAAAGCAGGTCATAACGCTCCTCCCCCAGCTCCCTCGGCCTTTAAGCCCCCAGCCAAAAAGAAGAGGGCTCCCTAAGATCATGTCCCTGAGGATCAGAGTCCGAGGAATAAGACTACTGAAGCTGCCATCCTATCGGCTCGTCTGGATTAATTTGAAGTTAACTGATAGTGTAGTCGGCCACAGCATGCAGGCCTTGGATGCCATCGGCTCTGTAATGACCGAGGCTGACAAACGCTTCTACAGGGCTATGGACACCCCATTGCTGGTTGAGTTCGGCCTTCACAGAGTCGTTCAGGTATGATTTGATCCTTCATTACAAATTCTTCTAAGTGTAACATCTGATTTTTCCTCAGCTTTCTTATGATCACTAAACATGCAGGATTTGACCGCTATGCATCATTTATCGAACTGGACTCTGAGGAAGCTGCCTCTCATCCAAAAGGGGCAAGAGGCCGAGAAAGTTCAGAATACTCTGAACGCAGAGATAGAGCGCCTCAAGTCTGAGCTGAAGGGCTATGAGGAGAAGGTGAAGGGGTTGGAGAAGGACATCTCCCAGCTCGGCAAGGATCATGCTGCTACATTAAAGGCTAAGGAAAACGTTCTGCAGCAAAAGGTCAACTCAGGTGTCAGGGCCGCCCTTGAGGACGCCTCTGAGAAGATAATTCCTGACTATAAATCCTCTGATGAGTTCATGGGGTTTGGCTTTGAATACCTTGAAAGAGGTATCAAAGCCACTACTAAATGGGCTGACATCAGAGAGAGAGAAGCCGGCACTCTGAAGGCCTCTGATTTCGTGGGTCTTGGCTTTGCTGATCCACAATTTGCCCAAGCTCTTCAAGAGGTTGAGGAAGAGGCTGTCGCTCCTTCAGAGACTGCTACATTAGATGTCACCGAGGTTGGAGGGGCAAACCCTTGTGATGATGCGGCCGAGGTCTCTAACCAAGCCGAGGGTGTCAACGTTCCCCCCTCAGACTCTTAGGATATTTTGATCACTCTTTGTAACTTAAATGTTTTGTGGAACTTTTGTCTGTAATCATTGAACATATAATTTATGAATATATATATCAACTTCTGATGAGGACCATCTTCACTTTCTTTTCATTGAATGTCATGTGATGCTTTTCATTCTTCGCTCCATTGTTATGGTGTCTGCTAAAAATTAATTTGTAATCTGAGCTTTAACCTCTGAAGTCCTCTTTCTTAGCTTGTCTTTTTGCAATGGCCTTGTTTAAACTCAACCAATGGTCCTGAGCTCAGACCTTGTCACCAACGAATGGTGTTATGAAGGTCTGAGGTTATTACCTAAGAGGTTATCCTCATAATGAATTTCACCAAATTAATGATGTTTAAGGGTCTGTGGTCATCTCATTATGGTGTCTGACCTCAGACCTTGTCACCAAATTATGATGTTATAAGGGTCTGAGGTCATCACCTAAGATGTTATCCTCATAATGAATTTCACCAAATTAATGATGTTAAGGGTCTGAGGTCATCTCATTATGGTGTCTAACCTCAGACCTCATCACCACTGTGGTGTTATGAGGGTCTGAGGTCATCACCTAAGATGTTACCCCCATAATAAGTATTCACCAAACTAATGATGTTAAGGGTCTGAGGTCATCTTATTATGGTGTCTGACCTCAGACCTCGTCACCACTGTGGTGTTATGAGGGTCTGAGGTCATCACCTAAGATGTTACCCCCATAATAAGTCTTCACAAAATTAATGATGTTAAGGGTCTTCACCAAATTAATGATGTTAAGGGTCTGAGGTCATCTCATTATGGCGTCTGAGCTCAGACCTCGTCACCACTGAAATGGTGTTATGAGGGTCTGAGGTCATCACCTAAGATGTTACCCCCATAATAAGTCTTCACCAAACTAATGATGTTAAGGGTCTGAGGTAATCTCATTATGGTGTCTGACCACAGACCTCGTCACCACTGTGGTGTTATGAGGGTCTGAGTTCATCACCTAAGATGTTACCCCCATAATAAGTCTTCACCAAATTAATGATGTTAAGGGTCTTCACCAAACTAATGATGTTAAGGGTATGAGGTCATCTCATTATGGTGTCTGACCTCAGACCTCGTCACCACTGTGGTGTCATGAGGGTCTGAGGTCATCACCTAAGATGTTACCCCCATAATTAGTCTCACCAAATTAATGATGTTAAGGGTCTGAGGTCATCTTATTATTGTGTCTGAGCTCAGACCTCGTCACCACTGTGGTGTTATGAGGGTCTGAGGTCATCACCTAAGATGTTATCCTCATAATTAATCTCTGATATAAGAATGTAGCAAGAACTGTCATGGGAACTGATCTTCATTAATAACCTCTTCATAATAAGATGGTACATTTACATAAAACTCTATGTAACATCATATGTAATATCTCTTTAGGTGATCAGCATTCCACGGGTTAGTGAAAGGTTCTCCTTATAGGTTTTCTAGCCTGTAAGTGCCAGGCACAACCTCTTCTGTCACTTTGTAGAGGCCATGCCAGTTTGGGTGAAGCTTATTTTCTTTCTATAGGGTCTTCTTCAGCACTAGGTCTCCTACTGCAATGGGTCTTGACTTCACCCTCTGGTTGTAGAATTTTGCTGCCCTCTGCTGGTAGGCTGCTTGTCTGACCTCTGCGTCCTCCCTTCTCTCTTCGATAAGATCTAGGACTAACCTCCTCTCTTCTCCATTATTGTCAGGGTCGTAGGTCTGAATTCGATGAGTTGGGAGTCCTACTTCCGTTGGTATGACGGCCTCTGAGCCATATGCCAGCATGAACGGGGTTTCTCTTGTTGGTGTCCTTGCCGTGGTTCTGTAGGCCCATAACACAGCGTAGACCTCTTCAGTCCATCTTCCCTTCGCATCTTCTAACCTCTTCTTGATTCCGTCCAAGATAGTTTTGTTTGTGACCTCGGTCTGACCATTTGCCTGAGGTCGACCAGGAGATGAGAAGAACTGCTTAATCCCTACTCTTAGGAAGTACTTTTCTAAGGAGGAGTTCTTGAACTGGTCCCATTATCCGAGATGAGAGTGTTTGGGAGGCCATATCTGCATATGATATTCCTCCAAATGAACTGGAAGGTCTTCTGCTCTGTGATTATTATCATCGGCTCTGCCTCCACCCACTTTGAGAAGTAGTCAATGGCAACTATTAAGAATCTATAGTTGTTGACAGCTCTTGGCAAGTGTCCTACTAAGTCAATTCCCCATATCGCAAATGGCCATGGAGAAGAGATTGACGTCATAGGCTGGTAGGGTTGATGAGGGATAGTGGCGAAACTTTGGCATTTGTCGCACCTCTTCACGTAGTTTGTAGCGTCATTGGACAAGGTAGGCCACCAGTATCCCTGAGTGATTGTCCTCTTGGCCAGGGGCCTTCCCCCTATGTGGCTAGAGCAAGAACCCTCATGAACCTCTTATAAGACCTGGGGAACTTCCCTGGGATGCACACATCTGAGGAGAGGCAATAGAAACCCCTTTTTGAACAAGACGTCTCCAACCATTGAGAACTTGGCAGCCCTATATCTCAACTTTCTCCTTTCTAGTTTGGACTCAGGCAGCTCTTCCTCTCTTAGGTATCTGACGAGCGGGTCGATCCATGAGTCTCCTAGGTTCAAATTGTGACAAAGGTTACATACCTCTTCCTCCTCGATGGCTGCCTTTCTCAATACCTAGATCGGAATGGTCCTTCCCATATATGTCTTCATTGCCGAGGCCAGCCCTGCCAATGCATCAGCATGATTGTTACTTAGTCGAGGCACTCTCTTCAGTTTTGCTTCTTCAAAATATTCTAACAACCTTCTTACCCTCTTTAAGTACTTGGCCATCCTTTCGTCTTTGGCCTCGTATATCCCCAGTACTTGATTGACAACCAACCTCGAGTCGCTATGGAGTAGGAGTCGCTTTACGCTAAGAGTTGTTGCCAATAAGAGACCTGCTATCATGGCCTCATACTCAGACTCGTTATTCGATGCCTGGAAGTTGAATCTCAAGGCGTATTCAATGTTGGCGCCATCTGGAGCCGAGAGTATTAACCCCGCACCACTTCCACTATCACAGGAAGAGCCATCAACAAAGAGGCTCCAGACGTCTGTATCTCATGAGAAGACCCCTTATGTCATAACTCCTTGCTTGAAGAGGTATCTATCCTCTTCGTTATCTTCTATTATGCTCCGAGTTTTGCCTGAGATGACCTCTTCCCGATCTCGAAAGATGTTTGGTCCCGTCTCTTCCGAATTTTGGAAGACACTACGGTTTGTCTCTTCAGCATCCTCTAGGCCTTTCTCTATCTCGGCCTCTTCCCAGGTGAATTCTGCAACAAAGTCTGCGAGGGCATGCCCTTTGATGGTTGTCCTAGGCCGGTAGGTAAGATCATATTCTCCTAATTCGATGGCCCAGGTCATCAATCTCCCGGACTTCTCAGGTTTATGTAGGACCTGCCTTAGTGGGGAGTCAGTGAGGACTACCATGGAGTGAGCTTGGAAGTAAGGCTTCATTTTTCTTGAGGCATGTATTAGGGCATAAGCTAACTTTTCGATCCGGGGATAATTTTGTTCAGACCCTTGAAGGGCCTTACTGTTGAAGTATACAGGCCTTTGGATCCCATCCTCTTCCCGTATGATGGCCGTGCTGATAGCTGATTCAGAGACTGCCAGATATAGAGACAACCTTTCTCCTGCGATGGGCCGAGACAGCAATAAGGGAGACCCTAAGTAGGACTTGAGTTGGTTGAAGTCTTTTTCACACTCTTCATCCCATTGGAAGGCCTTTCTTAGAACTTTAAAGAATGGAAGACACTTGTTCTTTGCCCTATAAACAAACCTGTTAAGGGCAGCCACTCTTCCCGTGAGTCTTTGAACATCCTTGATACTCCTAGGAGTCTTCATGTCGAGTAATGCCTTGATTTTCTCAGGGTTCGCTTCAATTCCTCTCTGGTTAACGATGAATCCCAGGAACTTCTCAGCTCCTACTCCGAAGACACACTTTGCTGGGTTGAGTTTCATTCTGTATGAGTCCATAACATCAAAGGTCTTCTCAAGGTCCGCTACGTGAGTACAAGCTTTCAAGCTCTTTGTTAGCATATCGTCTACATACACCTCCATGGTCTTACCTATTTGCTCTTCGAACATTTTATTGACAAGACGTTGGTATGTTTCCCCTGTATTTTTCAGACCGAAGGGCATCACTTTATAGCAGTACGTCCCTTTGTCTGTAATGAAAGCTGTCTTCTCTGAGTCTTCGGCATCAATGAAGATTTGGTTATAGCCTGAATACGCATCCATGAAGCTCATGAGCTCATGTCTTGCTGTAGCATCCACCATCTGTACTATCCGGGGTAAGGGGTAATTGTCTTTTGGGCAAGATCTGTTCAGGTCAGTGAAATCCACACACATTCGCCACTTCCCATTGGCCTTAGGCACGATGACTGCATTTGAGAGCCACTCCGGGTAGGTAACCTCTCTTATGAACTCGGCCTCTTCCAACTTTTTGACATCTTCTCGGATGATGTCGTATTTCTCCCTGGAGTAGACTCTTTGTCTCTGCTTGATCGGCTTGGCATCTCTGGTCACGTTGAGCTTGTGGCTCATCACCTCAGGGTCGATGTCAGGCATGCCTGCGTGACTCCATGCGAAGAGACTCTGTCTCCTCCTGAGGAAGTTTATCAGCTCTTCCTTGGTTCCTGGATCTAGGGCCTTACCGACCTGGATGGTTTTTTCCGGCTCGTCCTCATTGAGGACGATGGATTCTACCTCTTCCGCGGCCTCTCCCTTCTTCAACTTTGTTTCATCTCTTGGGTCAAGAGTGTCAATGCTATAAGTGGTGGTTGCCCTCTTATGGGCTTCTCTCTTCAGCCGAGTTGAAGTAACATTCTCGCGCTGTGGTCTGGTCACCTTGCACTTCCCCTACTCCATAAGGAGTCAGGAATTTTAGCATCTGATGGACCGTTGACGGTACAGCCTCGAACTCCCTAAGGGCCACCCTTCCTATGATGAGGTTATAGGCCGAGAAGACACTCTCGTCCATCACGAAGAAATTAATCCTCCTGGTAAACCTCTTAGGCCATTCGTCACCCATCTGTACGTCCGTCTCATACATGCCCAAGGGGTGAATTTTTTCACCACTGAAGCCTATCAGGGGGTAGTGATAGGGGACCAGTCTTGCTCTACTAAGGCCTAAGCTCTTGAAGGAAGGCCAAAACATCACATCTGCCGAACTCCCCCCATGCACGAGGATCCTCTGCACCTCATATCCATGCACCCTTGTCGTTATGACCAAAGGGTCATCATGGGGGGCTAAGATACCTTTGAAGTCGAGTCTGGAGAACCCAACTACGAGGGTGTTCATGTCTACTTTCTTCCTCTTCTGTACTGTATTGGAAGACATTAGATTCATAACTTCAAGCTTGGCCACTGATTTTGCCTCGGCTACATGAGCCTTCCTATCAGCTACTTCAGATCCACCACCTGCAAATCCTCCGCATATTGTGCCAACACCGAAAGAGATCATACCAACCCTCTTCACTGGGGTGTTGTCATCCTTTGGTGGGAGATCCGGATCATCTTCATCATCACCTTCTGAATCATCATCTCTTCGGGCCGGGGCATTGTCACGGCATCTGTCATTCCTCCTTTTCTTATGGTCATCTCTTCCGCTCTTAGGAGCCTTACCGTCTACATATTTTCACAATTTCCCAGATTTTAACATCTTCTCAATCTCATCCTTCAAAGCGAAGCATCTATTTGTGACGTGACCATGATCTTGGTGGAACTCAAACCATAGGTATTTGTTCCCCTTATGTGGTGGAGCTTTCAGCTTCTCTGGCCATATCAAAGCCCTGTCATTCTTGATCTCATTGAGGATGTGCTCACAGCTCACAATAAGAGGAGTATAGTGAGCGAACTTGTCATCACCCGATCTCTTCTTCCCATCTTTCTTGCTTTGGGACTTTCCACTGCCACCGCGGTTCTCATCCTCATACTTGGCGGCCATTGCCTCTTCTGCATTCATTACTTTTCCTGCGGTTGCCAGCAGCTCCGCCACAGACTTAGGGGGCTCTTCCCCCAGTTTCCACAATAGCTTCCCCTTATGGAGACCTCCTATCAGGGCGGTCATGGCTATGTTCTCCTCATAATCTTTGACTTCTAACTTTTCTTTATTGAATCTTGCTATGTAGTCTCTTAGGCTCTCACCCTTAGCCTGCTTGACATACAGTAGGTGGGTAGTCTTCTTTTGAGGCCTCACCCCAAAGCAAAAGTTGTGGATGAATCGCTCAGCCAAGCCTTTGAAGTTCTCAATTGAGTTCTTCGGAAGGGAGGTGAACCAACTGTGTGCAGCCCCTGTTAATGTCCCAGAGAAGGCTCTACACTTCATCTCATCGGGTATTGAGTAGATGTCCACTGTCGACTGGTACATCTCGATATGATATACAGGGTTAGTGCTGCCATCATACATGGGAGACACTGTAGGAGGCTTGAACTTAGCTGGGGTTGGGAACCCTACTATCCTAGCCACAAATGGGGAGCCCTCTGAGTAACCCCTTTGCAATGGGTCCCTTCTTTTAATGAGGTCTCCTATCTTCTCCTCAAGGCGTTGGATAGAATCATTCCATGGTCTTCGGCCATCGACTTGGCCGAGGTTATCCCCTTCCATCTCCCTAGGATGGACCGAGGGTGCCCCTGCCAAGACGCGTTGGCTGTTGACCTCTTCCTGTTCCCTGCCTCTTCTTTCACAGGGTCGGCCTTGGTCTGGCCGACCCTGCTTGTTCCTTCTCTGAGATCCTGCTGCGCTCCTTGATCTCGACATTCTCTGTCTTAGGTCATTCATCGGTCCCAGTCTCTCAAAGGCCGACCCTCTGCTTAACCTATCAAAGGCTGACCCTCTTTGCTGGGCCTCTTCACCTCTCCAGTCGACAAAACCTTGACTTTGCCTAAGAGGTCGTACGGTGTTATTTGACACCTAATAGGGCTCCCAGAAGTCTTCTGGGGCTTCTCCCGCCTCTAGATCGTCATACCTGTCCTCTGGGCAAGGGTTTCCTTTCCTCCCCAGGCGCAAGCGCCTAGGGTCAGCAACGTCCCTTCTCCGCTGGGGTGCAGGCTGGTCCTTCATTAGTGCCTGGGGTGGTCCCCTGGCGTCAGGATGAGGCTGAACAGCCGCCGGAGTGATCATATCCGGTGAGACTCCAGGTGGCCTCATCATAGTTTGGTTGAGTTGTGCAAATTGCTCCTGCATAGCTTGTTGCGTTGCATCTAAAGACCTCAAGACTGCAGCTACCTTCGCCATTTCGGACTGGGGGGCGCCTGACTGGAACTAGGCCCTCCACCCCTGGGCGGCAGAAGAGGCGGTGGTAAGTCTGGTGCCATATGTTAACACTATAGAGCTTAAGTAGCAGATGATCTTAGTACCTCACAGGACCTTTTTCAATGGTGAAACAGCTCCGCGCTAGGGGGAGGCTTGGTTCACCACCAGAGTCTCCGATGAGGTTAATCAGAAAAAGAGGAAGAGATAGCTTCTCGTTCCCACAGACGGTGCTAAAATGATGATGCTGGAATCAGCACCACCAGGTAAGGTGTTTTTAAGCTCAATCCAAGAACAGCAATGGCATCATAGTTATGTAAATGGCAAGAGAATGAGATGAGGAGAAGGGGAGAGTACACCAGGATATAAGTGGTTCAGCCTAGATTGGCCTACGTCCACTGTGTGTGTGTGAATAATCTCACTGTAATAAGGCTCTAATGGCCATGAATACAATCTCTCAAACTTTCTCTCTCTACTGTGTATCTAGACAGAGTTTCAGCTAGGGTTGAATATATGGGATCCTTTTGCAAGGTAGAGGATGACCTCTATATATAGTACCTAGGGGGTGTAATGTATCCCCCATGCATGCAATGAGCATGTGTGTGGTTACCTCACCAATATGGGAGTGCCATCTGTCACTGTCACATGTAGAGAATGATGATGCAATATTCTCCCCACGTGTGGGGAATAATCTTGTTATAACTGACTTGTGTCCACGTGTCCTTATCTAAATGTCAGCAGGTGCTCGGCTATCGCGTATGGGGTATGACCTCGGCCTTGGTGAGGCCGAGGTTGGTGAGTCTTGATACTTGTTCAGTCCGAGTATTCCACGAGGTCTCGGCCTAACCCTGGCTGAGACAATGGCACAGGTCGGCCTGAGACGAGGTTGAACTGGTGGCTTGATGAGGTAGCTGGTGGCTTGATGAGGTAGATAGTGGCCTCCTACGAGCTCGGCCTTCATCTGGCCGAGGTTTCCATTCCAAGGTATACGAGAATACTGTCGTTCCTTGTGACGTCCCTTGGAGAGTCTCATGGTAGTGTCGGCCCTGGCCGAGGTCTGATATTGTGTGCCCAAGACTCGTCCAACGTCGACCATGATCTAGGCCGAGGTTGGTGTCTCTAGGTCGAGGTTACAGTTGGGGCATATCATTGAGGATGAATAACGAGAGGAATATGTTGTATATACAAACCAAGTGAGGCAACCACAAAGCCAAGTGAAGTTATCATAACATTAGCTTAACCTTTTGCAAAAGGAAGATGAAAAAGGAAATGATATTAAGGTTGGGTACCAAACATAAATTATTATGTTCACACATATATTAATTGCAAAACACACATCAAATGAAATATTCTCAAGAGTGGATAAGACTACATTGTAAAGAACTATTTGTGTAAATGACTCACACGATAACTTATACCCATAATAGGAAGAAATATTGTTGAAAGAAATAAAACCACCAAGATCTACTAAAACATTAAAAATTCACATACCTCAATACTCACCAAATGGATTCCCAATTATTTCCTTACTCGAAAATCCAATTTTATGTGATAATACAACTATGATTTCTCTAAACCAATAATGCACTTCTTAAACTATGGGAGAAAATTAATACATGATCACTCACAACCATTTAGTTGAATTTCACCTTCACACACATTAGGACATGGATATACTTTCTACACTGAGTGCACACAATACTCATATTCTAAATACCAATACCTTAAACATGATCCATATACTTTGACCCATGCCCCAATCACCCATTACAAAAGATAGGGGAAGAAAATATTTCTTCAAAAGAAACATGGCCACTACCAAAATATAACATTTCAATAAAAAACAACTCCCAACGATAAACTTTTCACCATAACAAATAAGATAGGAACGTTCACCATTATTTTTCATGTAATATCTACTCTCCTATATGTTGTACTAACCATAATTGCACATAGTACACTTCCTCACCCAAAGGATACCTATTTTTTAAACAAAAAACATATACTTTTGATCCCCCCCCCCCCCGAGCGCGATTTTCAATAATTACAAAGAGGGAGATAAATGATATGAGAAAAAGTGATGCTTCAACAAATAAAGAGAAAAATATTTTTCTAAATACCAAGTGTCAAAGTAAGCGGATGACTTTAAACTTTTTCTCAAACTATATCAAATGTATTGTCATCATAAAAAGGGGAGGATATTATGAAACCAAATGTATTTCAACTAAAAGTGATTTTTTGATATAAGACTATAACTTCACTATTGACTATCTAATGTAGGTTATATTAAAACTAGCACTCGATACATTATGAGATATGTTACCAGGTACACATCAAACATGCAACCATACCAACCTGCCTAAGTAACACAATGAAAATCCCATTCAATGCAAGATCAACATAAAATGGTGATTCAAATCTTTCATCAAACTCTATAAAATATCAACGACTAAACCTCAATCTCATTTCAACATTACCTATCACACATGTAAGTTAAGAACCACATCCCCAACTTATAATGATATAACTCAAGTTACGAAACATATCACAATCCCTCGTTTGACAATTCAAGCAAGTCAAGAATGCTCAAAATCCATGATGTTTATACTTTATTTTTACTATACTTTAGGAACCATTGTATAAACATAAAGTGGCCTATTTAACATCTACATGCTTCAAACCTACTCACCAAAACCTAACTTAAATCTCCCTAAACCTTCTGTAAATCTTTTACCATAACCAAACATCATTTTTTATTAAAACCCACGAGTTCTAATCGACTAAACTTGAGTGTTAGTCAACTAAAAATCTCAGCAAATAGTTTAGCAAACTAAACTATCTTTTAGCCAACTGGAATCCATCTAAAGGAGTTTTAGTCGACTAAAATCCACTTTTAGTCAATTATAAGTGATAAAATTTTAAGCTTTAACCTTGATGACTTTCTCCAAACTTCCATCCTAAAACCCTATCCTTTCATAATTTTTACCAACCTTTCTACTTATTTTGGGTGCCTCGTACCTTTTCAAGACACTATAAATAAGTGCCTCCCATTACCATTTCAAATCACCAAGATCCAGCCCAAAACTTGAGTCATACTATCTTATTGAAACCCAAATCTTCATTTTTCCAAATTTCCATTTCAGTAAAGCTTCAAACCTTGAACCCACTATATCGAAGTTCCATGAGTTTCAAGAATGAGAACTCATTTCATCCAAGTTACACACCCAAACCAAGTAACCCAAGAAATATTGTATTTCTATGGATAAAGAGTTGCACCCATGTTAAAAGATTGCTTTTTAGCACAAAATTCATGTGAACAAAATTTCCAAGATTCACACTTACCCTACCCTAGTTCCATACCCAAAGATCACTTGTGATTTAAATTGATTTAAGCACAAAATCACACCTAAAGAAAGTACCCATTTGTGTTTAGATATTAAAAATAAATGTCTTAAGACAAATATTCATACCAAAAACCCACTTGGGTTACGAAGGGGTTTAAACACAAAATCTATCTTCCACCAAGTTAAGCCAAAACCACATAGGTGTTAAACATTGAACACAAATCTCCTAAGACATTGATCCAAACTTATACACCCCCTTGAGAAAAATACATGGGAAACTTGCTTGTTTACTTTTCTAGAAAAATGCCTCACCCTTATTTTAGTAAAGCACTTGCTTTACACTTTGGTTGTAATACTTTGTCCCAATAATCCAATTAAATTATGTATAAACTATTTTGAAGAAGGTTTGATGGTGATTATAAGAAGAATTGAGGGTTAAAAATTGAATAAGAAAGAGAATGGGAAATTTTAGAGGTCATTCGAATGATATTGTAGGGTCACACGAAGTTGGGATTCTAACGACATGCCACTGCTTTACAATGGCATGTCTTGCGAAGGGTCACGCGAAGAAAGCATCAAATGAGGTGGAGAAGTCATTCGAACAACACGGTATTATCGTTCGAACAACGTAGAACGAATTTTTTTAATCAAATTGCCCTTATGCACTATCACATTCCTGGCCATTAATTTGGTGTGCTGTCAAGCTCAGAATAGCTCAGATTGGGAAAATGTTCATTTAAGATTTTGGACTGTTTTATTAAGGTTTGGTTGGCCATTTTATAGGGGAAAATGCAGGAAGAGAGAGGGGGAAGATGGTGGTCTTCTACCACGGGAGGGCTTCTCCCACCACTCCTCCACCATTCTTCCACCATCTTACCACCATGAAACACCATTTTCATTATGTGTCCCACCATGTTTGATGTGTTTACATCCATTTACACCATTGTTGATGAAGAGCTATGAATTTTGGAGAAGTATTGGGTGATTTTTGGAAACTATGATGAGGGCTTCCATGGAGTTTAAAAATAGGTCTTTCTTGGAAGCTTGGAAGGAGCACCTTTTGGAGCATTTTTTGAGAATACATTTGGTAACCCCTTGAGGCCACCTTTGGAGGTGGGAGTTTCTCCTCATACACCAACACTTCTACCACCATTGAAGCTATTAGAGGTGGTAAAACCTTACTCATAGTGTTAAGACTCTATTTTGCATATTTGTAGTCTTGTAGTTAGATTACATGATTAAGGTGCATTTGAATGAATGATGAAATTGATGTGTAAAATTAATAAACATTTTATTTTCAAAAAATGTTATTTTGTTTAAAATAGAGAATGAATATATATTTTAAAGTTTTGAAGTATAAAAGTTGGTATTTTATGAAAATGGTGTCTTTTCTAGAAATATTGGTGTCAAACATTTTATGAAATAAAATGTTTGGAAATGATGATTTTCCTTGTTAAATATTGGAAAAAATATTTTAAAGTTTCTTAAAAAATGAAGATTTTATGAAAAATGGACATTTTATGAGTTTGAAGAAATTAAATGTCTTTTACGTACTATAAAAAGGGTATTTTTGCACCTATGATAAAATTCTAGAATGAAAATATGTTTAAAACATTTAGTTGGATTTTAAGGTTTAAAATCCATCTCCTCATGCATATAAACTTGTAGTATTTTGGAACTAAGTGTACAAACAAGTTTAAAGAAGATTTAGTTGAGTTTACACATAAGTGAAAAAAGTGAAAATTCTAGTCTTAAAGTGTATGAAATGGGATTAAAGGTATAATGACGATAAGGTGGTCAAACTACATGTGTTGAATAAAAGAAATGGTATTTTCTCCTAAAATTATTCTTTAAGTGTAATTAGATTCCTTGAATAAAGTACGTAAAGAAATATGTGGTTTGGAAAATGGTTAATAAAGTAAGTGTTAATGGGTAAACATTGGAAAGTTGGTGTTTATAACTTAGTAATGTTTTAAAGGAAATTGGAAACAAAATAATGAAATAAAGATATTTACAAGAATGTTATTCCAAGGTTAAAAATGTGTTAAAGTATTAAAACACTTAAGGATTTAGTATTTTTAACTTAATAGTGTTTTGGGGAAAATCAACACTTGTGGAAATGAAGTAAAAGGGTGAGTTTTGTAACAAATGGGTAAAATGGTAATTCTACTTGAAGTGGAACATTTTTATGAAATAAAAATGTTGGTAAGTGTGTTACACAAATTGGTTCTAAATGAATATGATTTTTTGAATAAAATAAAGGTTAAAGTGTAAAGGATATGAAAATGTAAAATTTTAAAGTGTAACACAAGATGGGGCGTAACCCCGAGTTTTGGCTTCGACTGGGTAAAAAGAAAAAGTGGAATAAAGTGGACATTTGTAAAATGTTAAAACGTATAAAAAGGTACTCGGATGACACCGGAATAATTAAGGAGGGCCCGGAGCCCTAGGGTGAAAGGCCCAAAACAACTTGCCAGAGCATATGGTGCGCATAACCGGTGGTGTGGAGACCGTTGAAGTATACGATAATTGAAAAATTCTGAGAAAAGATAAAGGAATAAGGAACCTGTCAGGAAATGGGTTGTGTGGTGAAATGTGTTAATACAACCTAACTTGAATGAATTAATAAATGTTCCGACAAAGGTTAAAATGGACAAGTAAATTTGTAATCGATTAATGTCCATAAGGTAAGGAAATTGGTAAAGTAAGTGGGTAAAATGGGTAATTAAGAAACCTAAGCAGTTAAATCCATAATTAACACAAGAATGTGTTGTAAAAGGTTCTCAAGGAATAAATGAGTATTTTCTAACATGGTGCTCACGTGTGTTGAAATAGTGGGTTTCAACGAATATACTAATATGTGTTGGATAAAATAAAAAAGGGTGATTTCGGTAAAGAAATGGTTCCAGCTAAATCAAAAGTAGTGAGTTCATGTATTGAACCGCGTGGGTTAAATAAAGCGAAAAATGCAAAGATGAGAAAAAAGAAGTCTTTTATAAGATTAAGGTAAATTAATCTTGATAAAGAAGGTTTTTGAAAGTAAAATTGTTTCATACATTAGGTGTGGGTATATATATATAAGGTAGTTGCATATTCACGTAGACATAATGTGTTATAGTCGCCTTTATGTCATTCTATTTTATACTAAATCTGTATATTTCCTACTGAGCATTGGCTCAAGCCCTCTCTACATTACGGCAGGTTGGGAGCGATTTTGTATTTTGAGAGTGTTATAAAGGTAAGTACTTTCTTCATTTACGTTAATAGCTCGTATTCTTGGACTTCGGAGTGCTCCCTATAGGTCCCTCACTTAGTTTATTTTGAAACTGGAATCGTATGTTGAACAAGTAAAATATTAATTAAAATTAAACTGAACTAGAAACATTATATAGGTTGTTTTATTGCACTTCACACCTAACGCTCAGGTCGGATCGGGTTGACAACGGGTAACCCTTAAATCCATGTCGGGGCATTACAAATAGTATTAGAGCTCTAGGTTCAAGGTTCCTTTCGAGAGTGACGTGATGAGGTCAGTATCGAATCTTCAACACCAGTGTTGGTTTCGGCCGATCATGCTAGTTTGGTGACAGTTTAGTTCATGTCCTCAATGGTAAAGTCAAAGAGGTAAACTCGATAAGTAACTTAATGCCAAGTGGCATGCGATCCAGTTGATAGTTATTAATTGCTTACGCGCTTCTAATTAGATTTTTTAGTAATTTATGGGTGCCCATGCAAGCCAATAGTGATGGCACAATGGTTGTAGTATTAGGTGCTTGTGTTAAATTATTGGTGACATAGAATCATTTGAGGTGTCGATAGAGTGAAATGACGCCCATTGGGCAAGTGGAACGAGTTGCATATAGTCAATGGTATAGGTTGATGGTTAGGGTGTCTTGATTAGGAACTAATGATTGGTGACTGAAAGATATATATCCCTTAGGTACGATGCCTATGGGTAGTTAACGTCGGTAACGTAACTAGACAAACTTGATCCTTGGGGTGATATCGAAATTAATGGTAGTTCGTTGAACACATGAAGTTGTGTAGGCTAATAGTGGTAATATTGTGATCCTTTGTGTGAGATGTGTTGTATGATGACTTTGGTGATGAGATCAACAGCGAGTAGTGTTTGTTATGACCTAACTATAAGGGTTAAATATTTCATGTATGGAGGTTAGATGACGGAGTGACATTCGCAAATATTGATTCACTCCTGAGAACATATTGGGTCCCTTGGTTGAGGGCTTAGGTTTATCGTATCTTGATTATGAGGTGGTATTGAGGAATAGGATCTCGTGTGGTGTGTGTGGTGTGGGCCTAGGTATTGATAGGCAATACCCGAAATCCCATATCCTACCAAGATATATATGGTCGGGTTAAATTTTATATTAGCACATGGTGTGATGTTTACAAAGTGATGCAATTTAGTTATCGTGGTTGAATATTTATTGAGGATTAAGTGAGGCAGGCATTGAGGTTATAGGTTGAAGGTAATGTCCTATACCCTACCATGATCCATGGTAGAGATGGTTGTGGTTTGTACTTTTCTTATAGTCATGACCACTTGGAAGAAAGATAAGATTATTATCTAGGCTTATAGACTCATTTTAGCCGCCGAGGTGCCTATAGGAAAAATTGTATGTGGCGTCATTAAGGATAAAGATCGAATGTTTTGGCGCTTTGAGGTGTTTAACAGTTAAGGTGCACCATAGGTAGAAGATCGTAGACTAGTGTATTTGTGAGCACCGAGTAAATCGTGATGCGGGTATTGAAAAGTTTGTAGAGCACACTTACAATGGTAGAGGTATGGATGATGAAATCTTATCGGGTCTTGAAGACTGTTACATGAAATGTGTTTAGTGTCCTTAGGAGACCAGTTAGTTTAGTATGAAGGAGTTTTAGCATTCTAGTACCGATTGTGTTCAGGGTTAGGTGATGATCCAAGATTATTGGTCGTATAGTCTACGTGCTGGGTGTGGCATCCCAAATCGGCACAGATGGGTGGTATGATCCCTAAGGTAGGGTGATAGTTGTGTTGTTATAAGAGTGATACTCCTATGTCATGGGATTACTAGTATGGGTGTGGTGATACTCGGTTTTGTGATGTAATAGGAAATTTATTTGAGACTTAGAGTTATGAAGCCATGTGGAGACTTGAAAATGGCGATCAAGGTTGGGTAACATCAAAACATGATTATTATGTCGACGGTATATGCTAGGTTATCCTTAGGAGTGTAAGGATTAGTTCTTAACACGTCTTGAAAATTTTATACGGGTTAGAAGATGAAGCCCAATGTAGTATTTACTACCATTAAATGCCAATGGCTGTGAGTGTGGACATCACGAAAATTTTGTATGGGTAGAAATCGAAGGTAAGTTTGGTGGAAATCTTGTGTGGTCAAAATACACAGCAAGGTGAATGTCTCTCTTGAACTAAGTAATGACTATGGAAGTTTGGTATTTCGATCACGATGTGATAAGGTAGGTAATAACGTAGGTATAGTAGGATGGTGACATCGTAACTAGCGATTGGATAAGGTCAATGTGGACTAGAGCGTGAGATGTTTGCCAATTGGGATGGTTTATTTACGCCAAGGATGAGAAAGGTAGGGACTTTCTCCTAAGGAGGGAAGTCGGGAGTTGACATCCTAAAGGACCACCGATTCGTCAATTGCTTTCGTGTTGCGAGAAGGAATGGTTGTTATTCAATTCGCCACTTCTAGTGACCCAAGTCGGGGTATATGACTAGGATTCGTGCTCAGTGAGAACCATAGGAATGAGTCGCATGAATTTAAGTATACGACGTGGGTTCTCTCATAAGTCAGAGTTGAACGCTTATGGGAGGGATTTCTCGAGATGATTGCTTATTCCTTAGGACTCTTGAGTGGATTAGAGTGAGACTCTAGGATGTATTAAAGGATGAGACACCTAGGGTAGTACTAGGTTCGTCAGAATGATGAAATAAAAGGTGTAATATGGGCATATGGTGATGACTTGATGAGAATATTCATCCTTGGAGTGAGAGAATAGCACAATATGTCTATTGACAATATCATGTGAGTTGTGCAGTTAGGATAGCTTGAAAATTTGTGGAACACAAGATGTACGGTCCTAAGCTAGAATTGATTTTGATGATGAATGTGACGGTTGGTTGTATTATGATTCATATTGGGTGAGTGTTGATCGCTAGAAAAGGGTTTGCCCGCATAGGCACTGGTACACCTTAGGTACTAGCATAGGTGGTACTATCAATGGTTTGGACTTGATCATAAGTCGAGGGTAGACTCGAAATCGACTATGTAATGTCATGGTTAACGGGATAGTGAGCATCGAGAATGCTCATTATTTGGTGGCCTTAGTGTTGTGGACTTCGATAATTGTTCCTTGGAGGATTTTGTGTCTTGGAATAGAAGTTAGTGAACCCAATAAGCTTAAGGATTATAGGATTGATAATTTTAAGGAAAAAATTCCCTAAGGAAGGAAATTTGTAATACTCTATCCCAATAATCCAATTAAATTATGTACAAATTATTTTGAAGAAGGGTTGATGATGACTATAAGAAGTATTGGGGGTTAAAAATTAAATAAGAAAAATAATGGAAAATTTTAGAGGTCGTTCGAACCACATTGTAGGGTCACGCAAAGAAAGGATTCAAATGACATGCCAATGCTTTATAGTGGCATGTCGCATGAAGGATCGCACGGATCAAGCATCAAAGGAGGTGGAGAAATTGTTCGAACAACATTCTCTTATGATTCGAACAACGTAGATCAAAATTTTTTAATCAGATTGCCCTTGTGTGCTCTCACATTCCTGGCCATAGATTTGGTGTGCTGTCAAGACTAAAACAACTCGGATTGGGGAAAATGAGGATTTTAGGTTTTGGGGTGTTTTGTTAAGGCTTGTTTGTCCATTTTATAGGGGGTAGCAAGAAGAGATAGAGAGAGAGGGAATATGGTGGTCTTCCACCATGGGAGGGATTCTCCCACCACTCCTCCACCATCCTACCACCATGAAAAAACATTTTCATTATGTGTCCCACCATGTTTGACGTGTGTGACAACCTGCCTACTAAAATAATAGGTGGCCAAACCAATACTCTAATAATCATAGGAATCATAGATGGTCCATTCTCAGCATCACTGTCGATTAAAATAATATTACGAGATAACCACCAATCATTTTTAGAAAACGGACTGTCAAATTTAAAATTTTGTAAATAAAAGAAAACACTTCGACAATCCCACTTGTAAAAACAGTGGATATCAAAAATCAACGGATAAAG
This sequence comes from Sambucus nigra, assembly GCA_949130495.1. Taxonomy (NCBI): domain Eukaryota; kingdom Viridiplantae; phylum Streptophyta; class Magnoliopsida; order Dipsacales; family Adoxaceae; genus Sambucus; species Sambucus nigra. The sequence goes on from OX422219.1 coordinate 230,172,295, forward strand.
AATGGTACTAAAATAAATAATCACCGAATAAGTTGTCGGTGAACAGACAAGTACAAATAGTTACACCGAGAATTACACATTTAATATTACATTACAAGAAATCGGTGCAATGCCTTGGGCAACACGCCCGAATAAATAAACTGAACACAACTAGAGTACAATGGGAAGAGGCGTCTAAAACCACTAACCTAAAACATCCGCAATATGTTGTAGCTCCATGACAACCGGAATGGAAATGTAAATACGGGTGTCCATGCGGTAGAGCACCTGTACGACAAGGAGTATATACAAAACAAAGAAATATAGATACGGGTCAGGGGCCGGTTTGATATGATTCCCATGTGACTAAAATGCATGACAGTTAAGTGCGTATTTCTCTCGCAATTAACAGTGATAATTCTCACCTCTCCATCTAGAAGCAACCTAGCGCAATACCATGATGATGCTCTAGTTAACCCAAGTACTAAGGGCTAACTTCTCCCCATTCTCAACATTATGCCCTATTCGTGCGTGGGGTGCCTCGCAAAGCGAAATCCAAATAAGGAACCCCCTAATACACTACTACTTACGCAAGGTTGATCGTAGAGATCCAGTAGAACTTAAGTACAATATTGATGTATATAATCATCAAATTTAATTTCTTTTAACATAGCGCTAAGGGCTAAGATTCTCCCCAGTCTCAACACTATGCCCTATTCGTGCGTGGGGTGTCTCGCAAAGCGAAATCCAAATAAGGAACCCCCCGATACACTACTACTTAGGCAAGGTTGATCGTCGAGATCCAAATAGACCCTCAACACGTAACCAATATATATACATATATGGGAAATCATCTACAGCTACTCAAGGAAACATAAATAAACCCATTCACCATCTAAGAGCATAATTCCTATTTCTTCTTAAGGAATATATACAAATGGTGCAACATTTTATCAAATGTTTACCAATTAATCATATCTCAATAATTTCTTTACCAATTTTATTTCCTTTCTTCCATCCAGGAAAAATACATTTCTAAAGCAAGTTTTATTAACATAAAAATGCCTTATCCTTTTTCATAAAACCCCACTTCCCTTCTTCCATCCAGGAAGTGTAATCGAAAGTCATTTTTATTATCATAAAAATACATTTGTATACCATATGCTTCCATCTCCCTTCTTCCATCCGGGAAATGTAACCGAAGCCAAACCATATATCCCATTTCCCTTCTTCTATCCAGGAAATGTATTTAAAGCCAATTCATTATCATGAATTGCTTTAACAAATCTAAGACCGTCCCTCCGAGTTTCCCCACTGGACGCGCCCCTAAATGGCTATCATCTTCCAGGGCCTATCAATCAAGACAACCTGGGAACCTACCAAACGTCGGGAAGCGGCCATATGCCTGCTGGATAGTCATGACCACACCCAGAATCACCTAACTAGCACAGTACAATAAACGCCCATATGTCCTAGGGACTATATCCACCCTGCATTCATTAGCCAGGGGGCTTCACCACACGCGCGCAACTTACCTTATGATAGCGATTTAGAGAGGTGTGTATCCATAAATTAGAATTTATGAAAAACATTACTTTTTCTCTTTTGAAAACATTCACTTTTACATTTTCAAAATCCTTTGTACTTATTCATTTAGTACTACATATTAGCAGATGTCGTTCTTATTCTTAGTGTCATATTTTATTAATGACCTAAGACCCGAAGTGCCATTATTCTCAAACTAGTCTCCAAAGGTTCATACAATTTCGTGAACCATAAAAGTGAGTCTTCATCAATAATAGACTCCTAAAAATCCCAACATTGACACTTAATCTCCAATAAACTTTTAGGTTAACTTCCTATATCAATCGGACATTAACCTATACAAACTAGCCCTCGGGTAATCCCAATCATCCCATTCTATTCTAGGACTTTAGTATACCCAACACAACCCTATAGGAACTCTTACTACTTACCAAAGGAAGTGTCCTAAACCTCGGACCTAAAAGAAAAAGGGATAAAAAAACAAACTAGGAAAAATCTCACAAAAACAGGGGTACTGAATCGATTCGCCTCTGCGAATCGATTCGCCAAAAAGCCGAATCGATTCGGTGAGCCAAATCTTGACATTCTGTAATAGCTGAATCGATTCGGTCCTAACCCGAATCGATTAAGTCTCCCGGACCTGTAACCTACCCCCTAACCGAATCGATTCGCCTGGGAGTCGAATTGATTCGGCCCTGGGAATTTGCCCAGTTTGGGCTACGGGCTTAAGAACCCTAAAATCCCCAAATACTCAAATCTTTGATTTTACCCAACATCAACAATAACTAATTTTCCCAAATTGTTTCTACACAACTTATAACACATAATTTATCCTCAAATCAAATAAAAACTAAGATTTAAGGGTTAAATCCTCAAAATCAACAAAGAACCCATTTAGGGTTTAAATCTCCAAAATCTAACTATACATGCAATTTATCACATTAAATCACATCTAGCAAGTAAGAAACTTGCCTCGAGGTTCGAAGTCTCAGATCCACCTCCGGTAGCAACGAAATTCGGCCTCAAATCTCAATTTTTCTCTCTTTCTCTCCATTTCTCCCAACTCTCTCTTCTCTCTCTCTCTCTCCTTTGGCTTCTAACACAAATGAAGAAAGAAAAGGGGTGGGGGAACTTAAACGGGTCTTAAAACATAAATGCCCTCCTTTAATTGCTAATACACCATTAAAATGACTCGTAACCACATAATTGAGTCATAACACCCCAAAAGTGCCCAAAACTCAAAAATACAACTTGGCACTTACTTCAACTATCTCGACTATTCTAAAAATAACCGCACCCCCTATTTTGGCATTCGGGAAACTGTGAACAAATTTATGTTCTAAATTCATTTTACTTCATTAATTATACCCAACTATAAATATAGGTCATAACCGTCGTTTTACATATAACGACGCAATAAAACACAATATAATGCTATTTACCTTCTCATAATGGTAAATAGACAAATCATAGTAAATATTATCCCTAAGTCTAACGGGAAATAATATTTACTCGCACTTCCCCTTTTTTGTAAAATTAGCCCATCGGCCAAAATAGTATAAAATAGTCACTTAAAAACCTGGGTTGTTACATACTCCCCCCATTAGAAGGGAATTTCGCCCTCAAAATTCAGGCGTAACCCATATTCATGCAAAGGGTATTCTATACTAAACTACTGTTCTACTACGGAAGGAGATACCTACACATCTAGGTATAACTTGCCTTTCTTCCCGAAATACGTCACACCCTTACTAGGGGATAACTATGCCAACTTATAATTGCTCACCCCAACACTACTAACTCCTATTCTCATTGGTGTAGCCCTTAAAATTATACAGCTCAATGAGCCCAATCACTAAGGAAATGTTCCCGAACCATTCCAAGTCCAAGAAATATATTGTCCGCTGGTTCCATTCCAATGAATATGCGAATTACTCCGCCGACTACACTAGGCCACACACACGGCACCCTACTTATAGGAAATGATCCGAACTATTGTACGGAAATTCGATCCATAAAAGCTACTACTCCTATCCTTCCTCAATCCACCACTAGTCTCTTCTCACTAATAGGTGAATTGGTCAACCATGGAGATGAACGCGCTTACTATAGCATCCCCTCGGTTTAGCTCATTCCACTTGGCATTCCATGCCTCGACTAATCTCTCCGACGGTTTCTACTCGGCGCATCTACTACCACATCCTCACTTTCTTAGCGAAAGGGAATATCCAATTGATAGTCCTTTACGAACTCCAACTTGTTGCTCGTAAAAAGACAAATTTCCTATCCAGGAAGTAGTGCCGCAATTTCTTCAGGGTGAATACTACCACAATGAACTCTACATCATGCGTAGGATAATACTCCTCACGAGATTTAAGTCTGTGAGGCGCATAAACAATGGGTCCATGCTCCCGTATTAATACTTCCCATTCCTGGCAAAGACTCGTTCGTTAAATCTACCCTCGATCATAACAACACGAGTGCAGGAGTAAAAGTCTACTCATCCTTTTAACTCCCCGAAAGATAGGTTACCAACGTAACGCTCTATCTTAGAGAGGCCTCACCTTCTATGGCATAACATTCCGAATCACTCGAGATCCCGTACTTCTCCGTTCTAGGGAACCAAGACCACCTAGATTTAACCCACAAACCTATTGTGGTCAACTCCCTACCGCCTTCCTAAACAATGTCACATGCCCTAAGGGCCTTACGTCCTAAAAAAAATCCAAAAATCAATCTACAAATCCTAATCGAGTCGTATAAATATAATACTAAGTATATACCTAGTGTCCAAGACCTTTCCCGACTTCCGACATTAGTTCGGTTTCATGCGTGGGACGTCTCGCCGAGGCAAAATCTAAACGAGGAACCCTCCTGTTGCACTACTACCTCGCATCGCCGGTCGTCGAGAAGTAACGGTCGAAGACACATGATCGGGACCGCTAAAATCCTAAATCGTAACCCTATTAATGCATTTCTACTTATAAGTTTTACCATATCCATCAACTGAGGCATTTACTTTCAGTTAAATGCCACAAATGCGTTATCCCACTATACACACAAATCCTTTTAAATGGCCTTCTCATTAAGGCATAACCATAAGTCTCTATTCGACTTTCATATCATAGTCTTCCCCACACCGATCAGAGGAAAAACTATTACAGTGCTCATATTTTGCACATCAACTTAGCCCTTAATCACTCAATTACGTGATTCTCGGCTAAACCCTCCAACCCATCATCTCAACCATAAAAAGAAAGAAAAGAAAGGAAAATAAATGTAGCATCTCTCCACTCCCAACGTCGTTAAGGTTCATGCGCGGAGTGTCTCGTCGAAGCGAAATCCAAACAAGGAACCCCTCCGACACAATCCCCTTAACTTGTTGGTCGTGGAGATAAGGCCACACCATACACAAGCAAAGTAAGCAAACAATCGAATAAAACAAACAAAACAAAGCAAAAAAAATAATAAATAAAATAAAAAATGAAAACTACCTACATACCGTAAGCCACCTCTATAAAGTCTCAACCTGTATCCATGAGAGATATTATAGAACAACTAGTCCTTCTCTAGAACTAGAAATAGGATATCCTCGCGATTTATTCGCTCGCTATCACCCCAACCAAACCAAGAATATCTTTACTCGTATAATACATATAATACAAGTAGCACATACCACACATATTACCACTCGCCCCATAACGAGTGAAAGGAAAACACAGAACTTCCCTATCATGGAAGCCATGGAAGTATAATAACTATAATAATACTGACATCACCGCAAGCTCAATTTACACACCCGAATCTAGGGTAAGTACCACACTACTCCATCTTATCCTAAGGAATGCTCCGGCCTTACCTAAGGTGGAAATTCCCTCCAACATACTTGCCAATCTCATTGGCCACTACTAATGGCTCCAAGACACAATATTTTAATCTTATCTCAACAAAACTACTTCCCTCAACGCCCCAACTAGGCATCCTAATATTGTCGGTTATCTTCAATCGACAAGATCAAAACGAGTAGTTCCCTTAACTTCCTTAGTAAAGATAACACTCTACCAGCCTCCACTGCCTTAGTTCAATGAGTCTTCCCCGGGTGGAGGTCCACTGATGGGGTCTCGTGAACACTACCTCTCCAGAATTATTAGCAACACTTACTTGTGAGCCTATCATTTCACTGAAGGGCTCTCTTTATGGGAAACTTCCCACTCCACCGAAATATGGCGACTACTATTCCCGCCACTTCAACCTTACTCCTATGGGTGAAAGATTTTCCTCTAATCTTCACACCTAGGCACTTATATACCCCTCTCTAGGCCAAAACTCTCGGGCCTTATGTTCTCACTGAATGAGATTACACTTCCTCCATCTGACCGAACTCCAACATGCGGTCCTCATCAAGGACCCCTCAACTTCAAACTAATATAGCTCGGAATCCCAAGCTTAGTACCACTTTCTACTTGCAGCGATACTTGAAAAACTAGGTCTAATGTACTTAGTAGTCACGGTAGCAATATTAAAATAGTGCTACAAAGGAAGCGACCTCTAAAGCGGTCCTCATCCCCAACTACCACTTACAACTCATAGTAATCCCATCTCATGACGCCTTCACAACGGCCTTCCTTGACACCCTTCATCTGACGACCTATGAGTCTCACACGAATGCGCAAAGGATCTTCGGGGTTCTCATACCATAGTAGGAGAACGAAATCTCACAAGAGAAATCAACGATCTTAATCTTAGGGATCTACATCAAATCAGAAGTAACGCTGAAAGCGACATACGTCCGCACAGATTCCTAAGGACTCTAGAACCTAATGCTCTGATACCATCTGTGACAACCCGCCTACTAAAATAATAGGTGGCCATCCCAATACTCTAATAATAACAGGAATCATAGATGGTCCATTCTCAGCATCACTGTCGATTAAAATAATAGGACGAGATAACCACCAATCATTTTAGGAAACGGACTATCAAATTTAAAATTTTGTAAATAAAAGAAAACACTTCGACAATCCCATTTGTAAAAATGGTGGATATAAAAAATCAATGGATAAAGAATGACACTAAAATAAATAATCACCGAATAAGTTGTCGGTGAACAGACCAGTACAAATAGTTACACCGAATATTACAGATTTAATATTACATTATAATAAATGGGTGCAATGCCTTGGGAAACACGCCCGAATAAGTAAACTGAACACAACTAGAGTACAATGGGAAGAGTCGTCTAAAACAAATAACCTACAACATCCGCAATATGTTGTAGCTTCATTAAAATCGAAATGGAAATGTAAATACTGGTGTCCATGAGGTAAAGCACCTATACGGCAAGGAGTATATGCAAAACAAAGAAATATAGATACGGTTTAGGGCCCGATTTGATATGATTCCCATGTGACTAAAATGCATGACAGTTATGTGCATATTTCTCTCGCAATTAACAGTAATAATTCTCACCTCTCCATCTAGAAGCAACCTAGCGCTATGCCATGATGATGCTCTAGTTAACCCAAGTACTAAGGGCTAACTTCTCCCCATTCTCAACATTATGCCCTATTCGTGCATGGGGTGTCTCGCAAAGCGAAATCCAAACAAGGAACCCCCCCGATACACTACTACTTATGCAAGGTTGATCGTCGAGATCCATTAGACCCTAAGTACAATATTGATGTATATAATCATCAAATTTAATTTCTTTTAACATAGAGCTAAGGGCTAAGCTTATCCCCAGTCTCAACACTATGCCCTATTCGTGCGTGGGGTGTCTCACAAAGTAAAATCCAAACAAGGACCCCCCCGATACACTACTACTTAGGCAAGGTTGATCGTCGAGATCCAAATAGACCCTCAGCATGTAACCAATATATATACATGTATGGGAAATCATCTACATCTACTCAAGGAAACATAAATAAACCCATTCACCATCTAAGAGCATAATTCCTATTTCTTCCTAAGGAATATATACAAATGGTGCATAATTTTATCAAATGTTTACCAATTAATCTTATTTCAATAATTTCTTTACCAATTTTATTTCCTTTCTTCCATCCAGGAAAAATACATTTCTAAAGCAAGTTTTATTAACATAAAAATTCCTTATCCTTTTTCATAAAACCCCACTTCCCTTCTTCCATCCAGGAAGTGTAATCGAAAGTCATTTTTATTATCATAAAAATACATTTGTATACCATATGCTTCCATCTCCTTTCTTCCATCCGGGAAATGTAACCGAAGCCAAACCATATATCCCATTTCCCTTCTTCTATCCAGGAAATGTATTTAAAGCCAATTCATTATCATGAATTGCTTTAACAAATCTAAGACCGTCCCTCCGAGTTTCCCCACTGGACGCGCCCCTAAATGGCTATCATCTTCCAGGGCCTATCAAATAAGACAACCTGGGAACCTACCAAACGTCGGGAGCGGCCATATGCCTGCGAGATAGTCATGACCACACCCAGAATCACCTAACCAGTGCAGTACAATAAATTCCCATATGGCCTAGGGACTATATCCACCCTGCATTGATTAGCCATGGGACTTCACCACAAGCGCGCAACTTCCTTTATGATAGAGATTTAGAGAGGTGTGTATCCATAAATTAGCACTTGTGAAAAACATTACTTTTTCTCTTTTGAAAACATTCACTTTTACATTTTCAAAATCCTTTGTACTTATTCATTTAGTACTACGTATTAGCATATGTCTTTCTTATTCTTAGTGTCATATTTTATTAATGACCTAAGACCCGAAGTGCCATTATTCTCAAACTAGTCTCCAAAGGTTCATACAATTTCGTGAACCATAAAAGTGAGTCTTCATCAATAATAGACTCCTAAAAATCCCAACATTGACACTTAATCTCCAATAAACTTTTAGGTTAACTTCCTATATCAATCGGACATTAACCCATACAAACTTGCCCTCGGGTAATCCCAATCATCCCATTCTATTCTAGGACTTTAGTCTACCCAACACAACCCTCTAGTAACTCTTATTACTTCCCAAAGGAAGGGTCCTAAACCTCCGACCTAAAAGAAAAAGGGATAAAAAAACAAACTAGGCAAAATCTCACAAAAACAGGGGTACTGAATCGATTCGCCCCTGCGAATCGATTCGCTAAAAAGCCGAATCGATTCGGTGAGACAAATCTTGACATTCTATAATAGCCGAATCGATTCGGTCTTAACTCGAATCGATTCAGTCTCCCTAACCTGTAACCTACCCCCTAACCGAATCGATTCGCCTGGGAGCCGAATTGATTCGGCCCTAGGAATTTGCCCAGTTTGGGCTACGGGCTTAAGAACCCTAAAATCCCCAAATCCTCAAATCTTTGATTTTACCCAACATCAACAACAACTAATTTTCCCAAATTGTTTCTACACAACTTATAACACATAATTTATCCTCAAATCGAATAAAAACTAAGATTTAAGGGTTAAATCCTCAAAATCAACAAAGAACCCATTTAGGGTTTAAATCTACAAAATTTAACTATACATGCAATTTATCACATTAAATCACATCTAGCAAGTAAGAAACTTGCCTCGAGGTTCGTAGTCTCAAATCCACCTCCGGTAGCAACGAAATTCGGCGTCAAATCTCCATTTTTCTCTCTTTCTCTCCATTTCTCCCAACTCTCTCTTCTCTCTCTCTCCCCCCTTTGGCTTCTAACACAAATGAAGAAAGAAAAGGGGTGGGGGAACTTAAACGGGTCTTAAAACATAAATGCCCTCCTTTAATTGCTAATACACCATTAAAATGACTCGTAACCACATAATTGAGTCATAACACACCAAAAGTGCCCAAAACTCAAAAATACAACTTGGCACTTATTTCAACTATCTCTACTATTCTAAATACAACCGCACCCCCTATTTTGGCATTCGGGAAACTGTGAACAAATTTATGTTCTAAATTCATTTTACTTCATTAATTATACCCAACTATAAATATAGGTCATAACCGTCGTTTTACATATAAGTACGCAATAAAACACAATATAATTCTATTTACCTTCTCATAATGGTAACTAGACAAATCATAGTAAATATTATCCCTAAGTCTCACGGGAAATAATATTTGCTCCCACTTCCCCTATTTTGTAAAATTAGCCCATCGGCGAAAATAGTATAAAATAGTTGCTCAAAAACCTGGGTTGTTACAACGTGTTTACATCCATATCCACCATTGTTGATGAAGATCTGCGAATTTTGGAGAAGTGTTGGGGGATTTTTGGAGAAGATGATGAGGGCTTCCATGGAGTTTAAAATGGGTCTTGCTTGGAAGGAGGACATTTTGAGCATTTTTTTAGGATGCATTTGGTAACCCCTTGAGGCCACCTTTGGAGGTGGGAGTTTCTCCTCGTACTCCAACATTTCTACCACCATTGGAGCTATTAGAAGTGGTAAAACCTTACTCATAGTGTTAAGACTCTATTTTTGCATATTTGTAGTCTTGTAGTTAGATTACATGATTAAGGTGCATTTGGATGCATGATGAAATTGATGTGTAAAATTAATAAACATTTTATTAAATAAAAATATTGGAAAAATGTTATTTTGTTCAAAATAGAGAATGAATAAATATTTTAAAGTTATGAAGTATACAAGTTGGTATTTTATGAAAATGGTGTCTTTTCTAGAAATATTGGTGTTAAACATTTTATGAAATAAAATGTTTGGAAATGATGATTTGCCTTGTTAAATATTGGAAACAATATTTTAAAGTTTCTTAAAAAATTAAGATTTTATGAAAAATGGACATTTTATAAGTTTGAAGAAATTAAATGTCTTTTATGCACTATTAAAAGGGTATTTTTGCACGTATGATAAAATTCTAGAATGAAAAATATGTTTAAACCATTTAGTTGGATTTTAAGGTTTAAAATCCATCTTCTCATGCATATAAACTTGTAGTAGTTTGGCACTAATTGTACAAACAAGTTTAAAGAAGATTTAGTTGTGTTTATGCATGAAATTAGAAAAGTAAAAATTCTGGTCTTCATGTGTGTGAAATGGTATTAAAGATATAATGAGCATAAGGTTGTAAGACTACATGTGTTGAATAAAAAAAATATACTTTCTCCTAAAAGTAGTCTTTAATAGTAATTAGATTCCTTGAATAAAGAAAGTAAAGAAATATGTGGTTTGAAAAATGGGTAATAAAGTATTTAATAAGTGTTAATGGGTAAACATTGGAAAGTTAGTGTTAACAACTTAGTGATGTTGTCAAGGAATTAACACTACTAATATTAGAAAGGAAATAATGAAATAAAGATGTTCACAAGAATGTTACTAGAAGGTTAAAAATATGTCAAAGTATTAAAACACGTAAGGAGTTAGTATGGTAATCTTATATGTGTTTTAGGAAAAATTCGCACTTGTGGAAAGGGAGTAAAAGGGTGAGTTTGGAAACAAATGGGTAAAATGGTAATTTTACTTAAAGTGCAACATTTTTTGGAAATAAAAATGTTGCGAAGGGTTTTACACAAATTAGTTCTAAACGAATATGATTTTCGGAATAAAATTGAGGTTAAAGTGTAAAGGACATGAAATCGTAAAATTTTAAAGTGTAACACAAGTTGTGGGGTAACCACGAGTTTTGGCTTCGACCGAGTAAAAAGGAAAAATGGAATAATGTGGAGATTTGTAAAATGTTCAAACACGTTAAAAGGAACTCGAATGACACCGGGATAATTAAGGAGGTCCCGGAGCCCTAGGGCGAAAGGTCCAAAATAACTGGGCAAAGCATATGGTGCGCATAACCGGCAGTGTGGAGCCCGTTGAAGTATGCGGTAATTGAAAGATTCTGAGAAAAGATAAAAGAAAAAGGAACTTGTTAGAAAATGGGTTCTGTGGTGAAATGTGTTAATACAACCTAACTTGAATGAATTAATAAATGTTTCGATAAAGGTTAAAATGGACAAGTAAATGTGTAATCGATTAATGTTCATAAGGTAAGGAAAAAGGTAAAGTAAGTGGGTAAGTGGGTAGATGGGTGATTAAGCAACCTAAGCGGTTAAACCCATAATTAACATAAGAATGTGTTGTAAAAGGTTCTCAAAGATTAAATGAGTATTTTCTAACACGGTGCTCGCGTGTGTTGAAAGGGTGGGTTTCAACGAAAATACTAATGTGTTGGATAAAATAAAAAGGGTGATTTCGATAAAGTAATAGTTATGGAAAAATCAAATGTAGTGGTTTCAAGTATTGAACTGTGTGTGATAAATAAAGAGAGAATTGCAAATATGAGAAAAATGAAGTCTTTTATAAGATTAAGGTAAATTAATCTGGATAAATAAGGTTTTCAGAAGTAAAATTGTTTCATGCACTAGGTATGAGTGTGTGTGTATATATATAAGGTAGTTTCATATTCATGTAGGCAATATGTGTTAGAGTCTCCTTTCGGTCGTTCGATTATATACTGCATTCTTATATTTCCCACTGAGCATTGGCTCACACCTTCACTTTGTTGCGGTAGGTTGGGGGCAGTTTTGTATCTTGAGAGAGTTACACAGGTATATTTTCCTTATTTTACGTTAATAGATATGTATGCTTAGACTTCGGGGTACTCCCCATGGGTCTCTCACGTAGTTTATTTTGAAACGGGAATCATGTGTTAAACAAGTTAAATGTTAATTAAAATAAAACTGAACTAGAAACATTACATAAGGTGTTTCATTGTACTTCACACCTAACTCTCAGGTCGAACCGATTGACTAAGGTAACCCTTAAATCTGGGCGGGGGAGTTACAATTGTTATCAAACTTCTACTACTCATTGAAAAAAAAAACGTATTGTATCTTAGGGCCGGTAGTACCTTTGTTGAGGGTAGTCGAGATATTTTAAGTCATTGGGATATTGCGTGGGTAACACTTAGGAAATGATAAGGGTATCATTTTGTTAGTTGTTGTGCTACAAGGTGAAGTTACTTATGAGGTTTTTTCTCCTCCATAAGTGAACCTAAGATATTGTGGTTCTCGAGTGCCATCTCGAGCATGGACGTAGGCGGGGTCGAACCATGTTAAAATCATCATTTTGTAAAGTTCCTTTACACCCTCTCACCTCCCATACTTTATTTACACTCATGCTTTACATTAAATTATTAATACTTTTATCTTAAATGTGAATGAGAATTGATGCAAGACAACAAATAAATAATTCAATTTATCAATAAGCATACAAATGGTTTTTACTAAGTTACAAAGTTTATAGAATGACTATGAAAAGTAAGAAAGAATAATCAACGAAATTTTATTGTCCCAATTTACCCCATTCTTTGGATAATTATTGGGCCAATAATTGGTATCGGAGTGTATAACTCATAGATACTTGTTTTGAAAAAGTATATTTTGAGTTTAAAGATCACCACCAAAAGAGGGGATTTTTGAAAAGTCACACTCTCTAGATTTTTGAAAAAGATTTATATCGTTATGTGAAAAAAAAAGAATTATAAGGTTCTTATCTTTGGAAAAAGTTTTTTAAGAATCAAAGTAATCTTATGAAAAGAAAAGATTTTTAGAATTTAAATAGGTCTTGAAAATTATTTGGGTTAAAATGATTTTATTAAATTGTTGTTGAAAAAAGGGTCGTACACATTCAAAATCATAGTGAAATATTCCTCCACTAGAATTATTATTAATCATTACTTATATATCGCACATACTATTTACACACTTGAGAGGACTAGTGGTCACAATATAACTTATACATCATTAAGCACCTTTTGAACACATATCCCATATCATAACCCACAATCGATAGTCAAAATTAATTATTAAAATTCACCCTTATACCTTTGTACGTAGTGAAAGCCTACACATTAGGACACATCACAATAAATGAAGATAAACTAAAATAGGGATTTGAAAAGAAAAAAATTAATTTGTTAAAGGAATTGATAGTTCTAAAACCCGGTTGCACTAATTATGTAAAATTAGGAGAGAAAAATATGTTTTTTAAAGAAATAACATTAGAATCTCATTAAAATCTTAAATACCCAATTACCCGTGTAACATTGAAAAGTAATTCATAAATTATAAGGGTAAACTCTTGGAAGAAAGATCTTGATAGTTTTTGAATAGTTACATTTAAATGTTTGAGAAAGTTATAAAACAGATTTTTGAAAGGTTATCTAAAGATGTTTGAAAATCATACGTTGGTTCCTAATATTTGAGCATGATGCTTTACACACCTAACCCTTTATGCTCCCTTCATTTATGCCTCGATATTATCACACATGCCTATGATGTGAATACCATGTTACCATGGTATGGGCCATCTCTAAGTGTTTTCACACATGATTTAAATATAAATATTCATTGTTGTCACACAAGCCCATTTGGTTCCACTTACCACTGAAATATATGTGACACATGCTACTGTAACAACCCGAGGTTTTAGGACGGCTATTTATTTATTTTGGGAGAAATAAATATTATTTTATTTGGAGAATTATTAAATTGGCAATTGAGGTCAAAATTTGAAGTTGTTAGAAAGTGTTTCGAATGGTAATTCTGAGGGTGTAGTTGTTTCTGAAAGGGTCGAGAAAGTCAAAATGACTGTACTTGGGGTCTATTTAGGTTTCGAAATAATTTAATCTCGTTTGGCTCGAATTAAAGTTACCGAGTCATTTAAAGTGTGTATTATCATTTAAAGTTGTGTATCTTGGGAGACAAGGCTTATTAAGCCTACGGGAGAAATAATTCTCCTAAGAGAGAAAGAGAAATAGAAAGAAAGAAAGAGAGAAGAAGAAAGAAGAATAGAAAGAGAGAGAAAGTGGAGATTTTCGGCATTTACACGATCTTGAGGACGGATCAGACCCTACGAACTTGAGGCAAGTGACTAAACTTGCTAAATAATTATTGTGTACCATTTATTGCATGATTTGTGGATTAAATTTATGGGTTTTAGGTTTAATTTGTCAAAAACTAACTTTTTGGGAAAATCTTAGATTTGTTTTGTAGAAAATGGATTTGAGGTTAGAAATTAGTTTAAATGTGTTTTTGGATGAATATTAATGTTATATATGTGATTGGGTTGAAGAGATATGAGTAGGAGATGATTAAAATAAGTTTTGGGATTTTTGGCTTAATAAAAAGTAGCCATTTTCGAGCCTTCTAAAGGGCCGAATCGATTCGGAAATTTGCAGGTGCCCAAGTCTGAGTGACCGAATTGATTCGGACCCTAGCCGAATTGATTCGTCCTGAGACAGAATGTCTGATGACCCGAATCGATTCGCCTTGGAGGACGAATCGATTCGCATGGATGAATCGATTCGGAATTGGCCCGAATCGATTCCGAAACATGGCTTTTCGAGGGATGTTTTTCTAGGGAGAATTTCATTCCGTTTTGTTTGAGGTTATCTATTGGGAACCTCTATAGGAGTTAAGTGGAGTATGTTTTGGAGATTTTTAGAGGGTTTCCCTTATGAGAAATTATTGGAGTCATATTGACTTAAATTGAGGAATACCGATTAGAGATTTTAGTATATTCTAAGTGGGGAAGCCCACTATTATTGAAGATTCTATTTGGAGATAATTATTAAATTTATATGAAAGAATGAGAATGAACGTAGTGATATTGGATTTTAGAATCAAATCCCAAATGGGATAAATTGAAAGGTTCTTATGATAAATCGAACCATATTTTGAATTGAGAATATAAATGCTAATAAATGTGCATACGGATATAGAAATATCCTTAACGAAGATTTATTTGGGAGATGTCTCACACAATGAGAAATGCTAATTGAGGTGAATTAGGATAGAGAGTATCCTTAACATAAATAGAATTGAGAGACAATTCATAGTCAGAAGTGATGCGAAAACTTCAAGTGAGAAATATTATAGTGTATACTAATTGGGGAAGATGTGTGAGAATTGGCAATTAGTATATCAAGAGAGAGAGATATACTAAATAATGATATTAATTCAACTACGCCTAAGTGCGTACTACGAATATATAAACAATGTGATAGGTATACCTTATATGATGGTATATCTTTATATGATATAATGATGTATGTATACCTTATGTGTTGGTATATATATATATTGAAGCATACCCCCTCCTTGCTATCAGTGGGAAGTTGCGCACGATGAGGGTGAGCACCCTGGCTCGATGAGCAGTGTGTGGATATTCCCCAGGTTATAGTCGTCCATGGTGATTATTATGTGATATACATTTATTATTTTGGGGGTGAAAAGTTGTGGGTATGTGTCGTTCTCACTTGTCGGTTAGGAACTATGACCGCTTCCCGGACGTTGTGTGTGTGAGTTGATCACGAGGTGGGTGTCGTTTACATTAAAATTTACCTAACATGATGCGCCTGAAGATTGAGCCGTGATTACTCTTTAATGCACAATGAAAAGTAACAATGTGTGAAAAAAACTAAAAATTGAGCCAAAATGATCAAATCTATTTTTAAAAAATATGGAAGTAATAAACAATTAAAAGCCCTACAACTATTATAAATCAAACCATTAGCAGTGAGCTACATAGTGATTAAAATCATAAAAGCCCTACAATTGTTAAAAACCAAACCATTAACAGTGAGTTGCAAGATGTCAAAGCATAAGAGTTAATTCTAGTGCAAGACAAAATGGCATAAACCATTAACAGTTTTAAAGGCAAAGAGTAAACCATTAACAGTTTACTCTTATGCTTTGTCATAAAAATCGAACCCTAAAAATATGGAAGCCCCAAGATTAAAAATAAGAAAAGCACCAAGCCCCAATCAAACCATACAACTGTTGATGAAAAGCCCAAGCTTAAAAATCGAACCATAAAAATCGAATAGGCTAGGGTTTGAATTTGAACCTCATTTTTCAATCATTAATCCAATCAAACCAAAACGATTGAAAAAAATTTCACTCTCTCAAAGTTTTGTGTTCGTGTTTGTGTATATATGTCATATATATAAAGATGGAGAAAAAAATTACCGTCGGAGGTGATTAACAGCAGAAGCGGTGGAAATCAGATCAGCAGAAGCGTAACGTGAAGGGGGGAGGAGATCAGCTCAGCCGTAATGTGAGGATGGGAAAGAGAGGAAATCGTGTAGTAGGGGTGGCAATTTTTTACACGACACGATAACCCGACACGAACTCGACACGAAGTTAGCGGGTTAGGGTTGACTATTTCTTGACACGAACCCGAATATGACACGACCCGCCAACACGAATAATAAACGGGTTGGGTTAGTGTCAAACACGTATAACTCGAAAATGACACGAATAGACCCGTTTAACTCGTATTTTATGGAGATTATATTAGATAATTTATATATCTTGATAGACATTCTATAAAATTCATGGAGAATTGGATGATAAATTATTTATGTGTTGCAAGAAGTTGAAATTAATTAAATTTAAGTTATTGTAGGCCTATGAGTGGTATGAGTGGTTAATAGATAAGAAAAAAATTATTTTATATTTTACTTAATGGGTTATGCGGGTCAACCCGAACACGACACGATAATAAATAGATCGGGTTAGTGTTTTCTCATCTGACACGATTACTTAAATGGGTCGGGTTAGGGATGACTAATACTTAACACGAACCCGACATGACACGACCCGAACACGACACGACGTACACGACACGACGTACACGAATTGCCAGCCCTATCGTGTAGTAGGTTAAGATATGTGAATGAAAGGTTATCGGGTAGGTTTTTTTAATAAGAGTATATATATTGGGGTAATGGGTGGGTATTAAATCGAGCAGGGTATTGGGTATTTTTTTAACTATATTAATTATAATTCGATCGGTTCATTTTTTAATTGGTTTTCTTGGGTAAGAATCAAAATCGATCAAATCAAATAGGTTTTTAAAAATTGAAATCCAATACAATCCAATTAAGGTCGGTTTTGTAATTGGATTGGATCGGTCAGTTTAATTGGTTTGGTTTGGATTTTGCACACCCTTACTCGATATGATTAATACACATCAAATATCACAATATCAATAGTGAACTCATTAACATGGATTATTCCTACGTTAGGATTTATAACCTACATTTCCTCAAACAATCTTGGATCATGCCTAGCCTAGGCTGATATAATGTTAACATTCCTTGATACATCTACTAAAGATAATCGCCTTATCACATAATTTTACCTGTCTGATATGTCCTACAATATCCCTATGTTGACCTAGGGCACCCTGGGTACCACAACATGCGCATATACAAGCGATCTCCAAAATACCAAACCAAGTGAAACACTATCATCCAATGTTTTAATAGGTTCCAATTTTCATAAATACTATCAAGTCACAACCTTGGAACACAAGACCAAGTCGTAACTAGTTGTACTGAATAATTAATGAACATGTTAACCTAAGTAATCAAGTAAAATGTGCAACTAAATGCAAGAATGCGAGACCACGCGCACAAGAAAATTGGTGTAGAATAAAGGTTCATCTGAAGAAAGCACACTCACATACCATGACACATCAGCCACAACTAGTCTAACCTGCATCACTACTTAGCTAACGTAGTGCTAAACCTGAATCAAAATGATCAACAACGTCTCATTACTGGGATCAAATAAGACACGAGAATACCACAAATTGGGCGACTACCATGCCAAAAGGAAATAATTAATTTCCGACAATGATCTTATCCACACGAAGTACAGAGCCACCATGCCCACTTGAAGTCTCTGGTCCCTTACCATTATCTATTACACGCCTTAGCCTTTCCACGTAACCTAGCTTGGCCTTTTAGCCTTGGAAAGTTCTATTCATGAATCATCCGCCTATGTCGGACGGACGGAACACGAAACAAGTTTCCCTCGAGAAGCTGAAACGCTAAGCTTCCCTCATTATGATAATGCTACCTATCCATCACTGGTAAGCATAATTATCCTAAATCAAGACAAAGTTACTTCTCTTAGCACTTATAATTAGTTACCGACCTATCACAGCTAGGCCTCCAAAATTTTAACACGCGGTAGCCAACCTTAATTTTCGAGATTAGTCTCATCAAGTGAAACACAATGCTCACGCAGTTTCAAACATTCGTCTCATGGATCATTTCCACCACCCTCAGCGTATAATACGTGATCCCATTTCCTAATCATTCTAATGGTATCTCAACTTTCAAACATCACTCATGCCTAATGATTTCCCTCAATAAATTCACTACTTACCATACAGGCAGCACACTTAGGTGTTATAATCAAGTCTAACACTTCATCCCAAGGCCATATTAAAAGCCATAATGAACCACATCGTGTTTTAAGTCTCCTGGGTGCACCACCTAGCATTGGTCAATCGATTTTTGAAATTATCCTCAGAGGCCATATTATAACACATGCCTAAACTTAAAAGCCGTAGAACTAACTCCAAAGCACTTGCCACAAATCGACATAATCTAATCGTACTAAAATCATCAATGATCTTCCATCGCCTATGTAAACATTAATACAACAATGGTTCCCAATGCCTCATGGGCGACGACATCAAACTCAAATGTTTCTCTAAACGGCTTACATATTTATCACAAGGAACTACTGGTCATACCATGACATATGCTACACAACCTTGAGTTTACCACCATGAAGTGGGCATCACTACATAAACCTAAATGCAACAATAAATCCCAAGGTTTTGAAGAGAGATACTATCATTGGCGTAATGCACGGTACACAACCTCCGATTCATTATTACTAGTGAGTGACTACCATTTGCATTAATATCTCGCTAGCTAAACCTTAGTAGACACCGCCAATGAATCATAAATACTTACTTTCACGTCTATCAAAATTACTAACCCAAGGTTAATTTCGTCAAACCACCTTAGTACTTATCTCCAAAGTCATTTAACATAACTCACGTGCGCACCCAGAATGCCAACCCGTAGTTAAATTCACTAAACCACATCATTTGATTCCCAATGGGTGTTTAACCATTATAACTTAATTTCTTTATTATGTAGACCTCATACCACATGTTAATCTACTAATTGACACAACTATATATTTTGGTAGGATATGGGACATCGAGCAATGCCTATGAACACTAAGGCCCATGCCTATGAACGCCATAAGAGATCCTATTTTTCAATGCCAAACTACAATCACCAAACTCTAACTCAATGCCACCCATGTTTTGGTAGGACACATGACATAGGGTATTGCAAAGAGGAGGCACACCCCAATAACGCTACAAGTGGTCATATTCTAACGCATCATAACTCATTTACTCAATACCAAGTCACCACGATTTTCTAGGTTCACTCCTAGTTTACATCAACCCATCATGATTATCTAAATCCACATTATAGTCAAGGCACATGAATCAGGATATACTAAACCCAAGCCTGCAACTAAGGGATCTAATATTTTCTCGCCACGTATCTAACACTTGTAAATACACTCATTGACCAACAACCACTAAGTTGTTCGCCCATAAGGATAGCATCCTGTCAACTAAGGTTGACTTATCCTCTAGCATTAGCCCATATCAACTTATAAGTTTATTGACCTTATCATCAATCATGGTATTACCCCAAGGATCGAAATTGCCTAACCATCACATCGGTATTGAACTCTCATCTATGTCATACCTGAGGTGACATATAATTTAAAATCATGATTTTCCTTTACATAATTATAACACTCTAACAATCAATCCCTACCATTGGTTATTCACAATTTGGTACCATTACTCAATGGGCGATATTTCATTATATACACATCTCCAAAGGGTCTACGTCTATAAAGGTTGCAACACAAAACACCTCACACTACGAACCATGGGGTCATCACTTATTGGCATTCGTGGACACTCATAAAATATTAACACACTTAATCATAAATGCGGAAGCAATTTATACAACCAACTTGAACGTATACCACTTGGCACTAATTTACTTTTCGTGCTAACCTCTTTGAATTCACCGTCAAGGATACGAACCACAATCGTCACCAAACTAGTGTACTGGCCCAAACCAACATCAATGTTGAAAGATCCACTACCGACCTCACCATGTCACTCCCTAAAGGAACCTTGAACCTAAAGCTCTGATGCCATTTGTAACGCCCCGACCCAAATTTATGGGTTACCCATGGTCAACCCACTCTGAATCGATTTGTTAGGTGTGAAGTGCAATGAAACAACCTATATAATATTGCTAGTCAAGTTTCATTTTAGTTAACGTTTCACTTATTTAGCATGCAATTCCTATTTTAAGATAAAATATGTGTGGGACCCATGGGAGCCCCCGAGTCTAAGTAAGAAGATCTAGTAACATAAATTAAATAAAGTGCAGTTACCTAAATAACGCCGTCAAAATATGAACTCGCACCCAACCTATTGCAACAAAACGAGGGTGTAAGCCTATGCCCAGTAGGAATATACAAGCAGTATAGAGACGAATGACAGAAAAGAATGCTCACAAGCATGCGAAAATATATATGTATCTACATACATATAAATACACCTTTGAAAAATACATATCCAATGCATTAACCGTTTTACATCCAAAACTTTACTCATCTAGATTAATTTACCCTAATCATGAAAAGACTTCATTTATTCATACTTAACATTTCTCACTTTGTTTAACACACCCGTTTCCACACTTAATACAACTACACTTGATTTATTCCAACCCATTCCATTACTAGAATCACCCCTTTTTATTCATTTAGAATATACTTTAGTATATTTTCATTGAAAATCACCATTTCAACACATGCATTCACCGTGTTAGAAAATTCTTGTTTATCATTTGGAAACCTTTTCATTTCATACTTATAAAAATTATGGGGTTAACAACTTATGTTACATAACCACCTATTTACTCACTTTACTTTACCCTTTTCACCTCAACTTATGAACATTTATAGATTTACGCATTTACTTGCCCATTTAGTCCTTTATCGGAACAGTTATTTCATTGATTCAACTTAACACGTTTTACCGCACAACCTATTTCTTGACATGTTCCTTAATCCTTTTCCCCTTTATTGAAATTTTACATTTATTGCATACTTACACGGTCTCCACACCGACGGTTATGCGCACCTTATGGTCTGGTCAGTGATTCAGGGCTTTTCACCCAAGGGCTCTGAGCCCTTTTTGCTTTATCCCGGTGTTATCTGAGTTCCCTTTTATGTGTTTTAATATTTTATAAATTTCCACATTATTACATTCCTTTCTCTTACCCAGCCGAAGCCAAAATCTGGACTTAACCGTCTATTTTTCTTTTAACACTTGAAAAATTATTTCTTTTCTTCTTTGAGTCCGTTATCCACACATACGCAATTTATACTAGATTCATTCATGCTTTAGGAATTAATTCAATTTCACACATATTAGTGTAAAGACATTCTTTAATATTTTTATTCCATAAAAATGTTTCACTTTAAGTAAATTACCAATTTACCCTATATTCGACAAACTTGCAAATTTTTCCTTTAACAAGTGTTATTTCTAAAAAAAAAAAGGTGCATTAAGTTTTCAACTTAACATTTGAACGCTTTAGCCATTTTAACACTTGTTTAATACCAGACTTTTGCCAATTTTCAAACTTGTCACTTTAACATTTTTAACACATTAAACAACACCCTTCACATTTTAAGCTCCCAAATTTCCATTTGTCTTATTTCATGCTTAAACCCAACAAAACTTTCTTTGAATTTGATCACATATTTATTATCAAAATACTACAAGTTAATATGCATAGAAAGTGGACTATGAATTCTAAAATTCTACAAAGTGGATTAAACATGCATTTCATGTAATAAAGACATTTTATCAATTTCTTTATATTCAATAAAAGTCCATTTATTCATAAAGTCTCCATTTCGCAAGAAACTTAAAAATATTTATTTCATAAATATTTTGACAACATTAACATCATTTCACATTTTTATTTCATAAAAATGCCCATTATTTCTTTTTACTAGAACTACATTAAAATAATATCCCTTACATTTATATTCAATAGAAATTATTATTATTTCTTTTTCACTAAAAATGCACCAAAATTGCATTCCTCATATTTTTATTCCATAAAAATGTTTATTATTTCTTTTTCACTAAAATTAATTGGGATAAGAACATTTTTTGACTTTATGCAGATTAAAAATTCCTTCTTACTCTTCACAGTCATTTTATAAACATTCCAACAAAGTAAAACCGTTTATTAGTTTATTAAGAAAATAGCTTGTTTATTTATTGTCTTCCATACATTCTCATTAACATTCATATTCACATTCAAGATATAAATATTATTCATTTAAAGTAAAGCATGGATATAAATAATGTAAAGGATGTGAGAGGGTTTAAAGGAACTTTTCCAACCATCATTTTTAATGTGGCCTTGCCAACATTCATGCTCGAGACAATACTCAAGAATAATATTATCCCCGATTTACTTATGGTGGAACCAAAACCTCACAGGGAACTCCACCTTTCAAGACCATAACCAAAACGACAAGGCCCTCATCCTTCCCCATGTTTTACCCACACAATTGCTAAAGGGCTTTAAATGCATCAACTACCAACAACAATGGCAGTACCAACTGTGAAAATATAATGAAGTTTTCCCATAATTAACAGTACAAGTTTGATAGCCAAATTGTAAAGAAGGTGCATTACTAAAAAAAGTTTGAGGTTGTTTTACATTCCTTTTCTAAAAAGTAAACAATAATACTTCTCTTGTATTTTTCTCAATGGGGTGTATGAGTTTGGATCGATGTCTTAGGAGATTTGGGTTTAATCTCTAAGCACGTATGTGGTTTTGGGGTAACTTGGTTCAAGAGAGATTTTATGTTTAAATACCTCTATAACACAAGTGGGTTTTTGGTATGAATATTTGTCTTAAGAGATTTTTGTTTTAATCTCTAAGCACAAATGGGTAGCTTGCTTCAAGATTGATTTTGTGTTTAAATCACTTTGAAAAATAAGTGGGTTTTGGCTGTGGAACTTGGATATGATGAGTTTGGATCTTTTAAATTTGGTACACATGGATTTGTTTCTCAAAATAAATCTTTTAACATGGGTTTAACTCTCTCACTCTCTAGAAATGAAATATTTCTTAGATTATCAAGAACACTGAGTTAATGGGTTTGGGGTGTGTAACTTTAATGAAATGGGTTTTTATTCTTGGAACTCATGAAATTGGATATAATGGTTTTTAGGTTTGAATCTTTATTTCAATGGAGCTTTGGAACAATGGAGATATGGGTTTGAATCTCACATACGTGGAAAGGGAGTTTAAGGAAGGCATCATGGATCAAGATTTGGGTTAGATCTTGATGATTTCAAATGATAATGGGAGGCACTTATTTATGATGTTTGAAAGAGGTATGAGGCAACCGAAAATAGGTAGAAATGTTGGTAAATAATTAACAAGGGTTAGGGTTTTAGGATGAAAGTTTGGAGGAAGTTGCAAAGGTTAAAGTTTGAAAAGTCACCACTTTTAGTCGACTACAAGTGGACTTTTAGTCGAGTAAAACTCCTTTTTCTAGCTTCCTGATGACTAAATATTTTAGCTTGCTAAACTATTTTTTAGGACTTTTAGTCGAATAAACCTCAAGTTTAGTTGACTAAAACTCATGTGGTTTGGTGAAAATGACGTTTTGTTAAGCTAAAAAATTTAGGAAAGGTTTAGGGAGCTTTAGGATATACTTGGGTGAGTAGGTTTTGAGTATATACATCTTGAAACATATCACTTTACTTTTATAAAATGGTTCCTAAGTAAAATAAAAATAAAGTACTAAATATCATGTCTTTTGAGCGTTCTTAACTTGCTTGAATCATCAAATTAGGGATTGTGATATGTTCCTTCCTTTGTGATTTATCATCATAGGTTTTAGGATGTGGTTATGAACTTGATTGTGTAATAGATGATGTTCAACTGAGTTTGAGGTTGAGATTTGATATATGTTAGGGTTTGATGCAAGATTTAAGTCATCATTTTATTTTGATCTTTTATTTATTGGGATCTTCATTGTGTTGTTTGGGCATGTTGGTATGATTCCATGATTGATGTATTCTCGGGAACATATCTCATAATGTATTCAATGCTTATTTTAATACCAAGAACAATGAAGAGAAGATAGTGAAATTTTGATCTTATATCAATTGTTTTGTGATCATAATTTATTTTTTTAGTTGAAAAACATTTTCTTTCACAATCTACACCTTTTTTATGATGATGATAATACATTTGATATAGTTTGAGAAAAAATTTGTTTACTTTGAGACTTAATATTTAAAAAAAATATGTGTTTCTCCCTCTTTGTTGAAGCATCTGTTTTTCACATACCATTTTCTCTCCTTTTATCATTATCAATTAGGATGGGGGGTTTTCGAAAGTATATGTTCTTATATTTTAAGTAATGGGTATCCTTCGGTGGGAAACACTGCTAGATACAATGATAGTTAGTAAAACATATACGAGAGTAGGTAATGCATTAAAATTGGTAACACACATGCCTAGATTATGTGGGATGGTGCGGAATTTATCATTGGGAAAAGGTATTATTTAAATATTATATTTTGGTTGAGTAAATGTTTTCATTGAAATAATATTTTCTCACTATTTCTTATATAATGGGTGATTGATGCACTATTCAAAGTATATGGCTCATGTGTAAGGGATTGGTATTCAAAATATGAGTATTATGTGCCTTAAGTGTAGCACGTATATGTAATATCCCGCCCCGATAAATTTATTTTATTATTCATGGAATTTTTAAGAAGAGGAACAAATTATAATTTTACGAGATTGTGGATAACAAAGTTGGAATACGAATTTACATGGAAGTACTGTTTATAAGTGTGGTGACAATTATTTTGCAACACAAATAAATATCAAAGAGGCAATGACCAAGAGAAGATAAATAAAATGCAGATCACACAACAACAGGTGTACGTGGTTCAACAAAGATGTGCCTACGTCCACGATGGTGCAGTCAGTGTTATTTCTCTATATTATGAAGAATAAGTACAGAGAATACAGCTTGTCATTTGCCCCGGACTTAGGGTTTAATTTATACATGTATATGTTGGAGTAGTGGGGGTTATGGGTTCCTCCTTATTAGCCATCTTCCCCACATGGGATCGCGTTCCCCCACAACTTCTCTTCATGGAATCGTGGGGTAATCGGATCAATACAAAAGGTGATGGGCCTGGGCTTTGGGCCGCTATGGAGAGGCTACTCGTCCAGGCCTATGATGCTAAATTCAGGGTACCCACAATTGCCCCTAAATTTGTTGGGCCATTTTTACAGGTCCAATGAATTTAAATAATCAGCTATTATGGTTGATGTCTTTGAAAACTGTGAAGTTGCTTTGGCGGCACCCGCTTCGCTATCCGTGCGCTATGATTAGACTTGAAGGCTCGTTGGAATAAGACACATTTTCTCTTCGTCGCTTCAGCTTTTCCAGCAATCTTCTATCTTCTGAGAACTCTTACGCTTTGTACCTTCTGTTTTCGATCTCTACTCTCGTTGCTTCTTCGCCATTTGACCTGATCTTCTGTCTTGTAAGTCTCTCGTGCCCTTTTCATTTTCTCTTGAGTTTATAGTTTTTCTTGTGTTTTTCCAATGGGGAAGATTGGGAATAGGTCAGTCATCGAGTTTAGAAAATTCTACAACGTTCCTGAGTGGGTAGAGATAGAGTGTTGCGCCTCGCCTCCTAGGAACGTTAGGGATATAGAGGATGCGCATTGGATTCACGTTTTGTTGCTCTCCCAGGGGGGACTTACCTTTCCCCCTAACGATCTGTTTCTTCATTTTTTTAGCTATTTTAGTATTGTGCCTGCACAATGTTCGCCCAACGTATGGAAAATAGTGAACGGCGTGCATAGGATAAATCAATTATATGGCACAAGGTTAGGGCTTGCCGAGGTCTTCTTTTGTTACTCCTTTTCTCGTACGAGTTCAGGTGTTTTGTACCTTAAGGCTAGGAGTCCTGATAGGGTATTGGTAGTAAATCTACCTGATTCCCATAAGGACTACTGGCAAGAAGGTTTTCTTGTTAGGAATTGGCAATTCTCCCCCCATTCTGAAGGGTCGAGGTCTGAGAGGTCCGCTGTTCCCTTTTATGGGGAAGAATATATAGGTAGATGTTATATTATCGCTTCAATCTTTGCTGACTTGTGATTTTTCTAACCTCTCTTTGCTTTTTCTTTCACAGCGAGGACAAAGAATTTGGAGCCTGCTCTCAGCGAGGTCCGTATCTCAGAGCTGGTGAAAGCTTGGAATATTAAGGAGCCTTTGGTTGACGGCGAGCATCCTAGGGCTGCTGCTTTTTTGCTTGAATACAAGAACACAGGCTCCAGCTTCATAGCTCGACCTGTGGATAGTGTTCCAGACTTTGATTCTTCCGTAGAGACTTCGGCTGAGCCCATCCAGTTGGACGAAGAAGAGAGCAGCTCAGAGAGTGAACCTGCAGGCGTTGTGAGTAATTTGGGTGTAGGAAGTGCTGGCAGTAGCAGTTCTTCTGAAGGAGATTCTGAGGCTCAAGACTCGTCGAGCACTACCAGCAGTTCTTCTGAAGAGATGCCTCCCAGGAAGAATTTGATCAGAGATGACGATGATGATGATGTGCTCCTTGCACAGAGGTCCAAGAAAATGAAGACTACCTCTGGGGCCATAGCTACTGGTTCCCGGCCTTCTTCTCAGGAGCAAGAGAAGAAGAGGAGAGAGGAGGAGCAGGTGAGAGAGAGAGAGAGGAAAAAGGAGGAGGAGAGGAAGAAAGTGGAGGAGAAAAAGAAATTGGAGGAGAGAGAGAGAAGAGAGAGAGAAAAAGAGGAGGAGAGGAGGAGGGTGGAATCGAGGACCAAGATGGGTCAAGCCCTGGTCCCAGTGTCTACTTTGCCCGAGGGGGCTTCGGTGGCCGCCTCTCCTCAGCTTGCCCCTGCGCTACTCGAGAGAGCAATTCTCCCTGCAGATCGCGAGAGGGCGTTGGGGTCCGATCAGTTGGCTCTGCAGGCTAGCCAGAGGCTCACCTTGGTAAAGTTCTCTTCTAATTCTCCATTTCTTTTAACCAGTTTTGATGGTCTCTTCTTTCTGATCCTTTCCTTATTTTTTGCAGTTTGTGACCGACTTCGTTGTGCTCTATCGCTCTCGCGACGAGCTGGTGAGAAGGAACGGTGAGCTAGAGCAGCAGAAGTCTACTCTGGTAGCCAGGGGTTCTCAGCTGGAGGCCGATCTGAAGGCTACTGATGCAACTCGAGCTTCATCTGCCTCGGCCCTTGCTAATTCTGCTCGCGAGAGAGATGACGCTGTCAGGGAGCTTGGCGAGCTGAGGAAGGCGTACGACCTGGTGTGCTCGAGCAAGCTAGACCTTGCAGAGAAGAATAGGGTTCTGGCCGAGCAGCTGGAGGCGGAGAAAGCCCAGGCGGCCACTCTTAAGGAAGATTCGTACAACTCTGGCTGGGCTGCTGCGTATGAGGATGCTGAGGTTCAGATAGGCTATATCAGCCGTCTGAACTTCAAGAAAGGGTGGAATAAGGCTCTCATGGCTGCTGGGGTGGACGTTGCATCCCCCCTCTTTGATGAGCACGACCCAGGGCCAAAGCCAGTCGTAGATGAGGACCCAGCCCCAACTGTTGAAGGCACCAACCCTGTCTCTCGGGTGACCTCTACTGACGCTCTGTTGGTCGAGAGGACAGAGGACGTCCCTGCAGAGGGTAATGCCCCCGCTGATGCTGACAAGGACAAGGGACCATCCGAGGTTGCTAATTGATAGGGCTTCTTTGTAATTTTTTTCTTTTTTGATCTGATGTAACCTCGCTCATTATCAATGAAAAGACTTCATTTTTGTTTATGCTGATCTCTTTCTTTTCTCTTTCTTTTACTTGTAGTTGGTTGATGTGGATGACTATATTCCTGTTACCTCCCAACTAGGTAGGACTCTTGGTCCTAATGCAAGCCCTGCAGTTCGACAGGCCTTCGCTAGGCTTTGCAGGTTTGCTAAGTCACGGAACCAGAAATATAAGGATCAGTCCGAGCTAGTGGCCAAGTTGAAGGACAGGCTCCAGGAAATGGAAGAGATCGGTGCTTCAGTGCAAGAAGAAGTTAGCGAGCTGAGAGAGAAGTTACTGGAGGCCACCGAGGTCAACCAAGTTGGGGAGTTTCTGCAGCGGGAGAATGAAGACCTGAGGCGGGAGGTCTCGAAGCTTAAGGAGCATTCGTCGAGCACCGTTTCGGCAGTCCTACAAGGCTCTTCTTCGTTACGAGCTTCTCGGCCTCCCCTCCCGCGTGCTGGTATGAGTGCCAGGGGTAGGAATAGGGAAGTCGAGGAACAGCGTGAGAGGGAAATGGAGGAGCTGCACGGCGATGTTCGGCGAGCATACGTGATTGCTGCTGGGCTCCAGAGGGACGTCACCCGTCTCCGGCATTTGTTCAAGAACGGTCCTCGACAAGTGTGGTCCGATGGCTATGATCAAGGCTGGCTGGATGCTCCGACGAGACTGTCAGAGTTTGAAGAGTTATCCTTCATCAGGGGGTGGTTGAGCGCCCTCAAAGAGCTGCAGGTCCCGAGGAACTCGACGTTGTGGTATCGACACGAGATGTCCTCCTCTACTTTGATGCCCAATCCATTCCGGCGGGATGATCGATGGATACCCATTGATGCTATTCCCCAGCGATTATTGGAATTGGACGCAAATGAGGTCATGGAGGAGCTCGCCCCTGCTCCTGATGATGGAAGGAGAGCTAAAGTTGCTGACTATCTTGCTCGGAGGCTTCCACCTTCTTAAGATTTTTTAATTATTGTAAATGCTTTGGGCGAGTTTCGCTGACTAAACATGTACTGTTACTGTTTGTAAATGTAAAAGATTAATGAGAAGTTCGAGTTTTGGGCAATTTTGCCGACTAAACGTGTTCATTAATCCTTTTGTATTCTTGTATTGTAAATGCTTTGGGCGAGCTTCGCCGACTAAACATGTACTATTACTGTTTGTAAATATAAAAGATTAATGAGAAGTTCGAGTTTTGGGCAATTTTGCCGACTAAATGTGTTCATCAATCCTTTTATATTCTTGTAGCTTTTGTCATGTGAGTGTCCGCCCAGTCCTGTATAAGAATACCATTGTGCCCTCCCTTTACCTTTTAGGTCGTGTCGTCACACTCCCTTAGGCCTAAGTAGGGCAATTAGCGAGGACACACCTGGTATTGGATGTCTTTATCCAGTCAGGATTTTGTTTAACCAAAGTAGGTTTGTTGCCTAAGAATACTCTGTAGGGCTTCATATATTGCCATGGGCAATGCTAAGAGGTATGTCGTGCTTTATGACGATGACCTGAGGAGGGGTGCTCCCCTTCTATGTCAACCATTATGCCTGTGATTTGAAAAGGATGTGTGATAAGATAAGATTGTTACTTTTTAAAGAGTGATCAACTGAGAGATTTTCATTGGCGAATGAGGAATGAACTTTCCTTTCACAAGATGAGTACAATAAAAAGATCTAACAATATAACTCCTAAAAATAGAATTTTTTGAGATTAGCCTCGTTCCATGCTCGTGGTATCTCTCTGCCCTCCATTGTTTTCAAATGATAGGCACCTCGCAGGTCATCTCTAATTATCTCATAAGGTCCTTCCCAGTTCGGGCCCAGTTTACCGTCTGATGGCTTCGCTGTGTTGCCCAGGACCTTTCTTAGGACGTAGTCCCCAACTTTGAATTTCCTCGGATTGACCCTTTTACTGTAGTGCTTCGTGAGCTGTTGTTGATAGCTTGCTAGTTTCACTAAGGCAAGTTCCCTGCGCTCGTCGGCCAGGTCGAGTTCAGCGAGCAAGGCCTGATCGTTCTGGCCTTGCTCGACTAGGTCGGATCTCATTGTAGGTAATCCTGCTTCGAGTGGGATGACCGCCTCCATTCCATATGCTAGTGAGAATGGCGTTTCTCCTGTGGCTCGCCTAGGAGTCGTTATATACGCCCATAGGATATGTGGTAACTCAGTTGTCCACGCGCCTTTGGCTCGCTCTAATCGTTTCTTCAATCCAGCGATCACCGTCTTGTTGGAAGCTTCAGCTTGTCCGTTGCTTTGAGGGTAGGCCACCGAGCTGAAGTGATGCCTGATCCCGTGTTTGTTGCAGAAGTCCTGAAAAGGGCCACGCTCGAACTGTGTTCCATTGTCAGTGATGATGGTTCTGGGGATTCCGAATCGAGTGATTATATTTCTCCATATGAACCTCATCATGTTAGCATCTCGGATGTTTGCCAGTGGTTCTGCCTCGATCCACTTGGTAAAGTAATCAGTTGCAACCAACAGGTATTTGCGATTGCCGGCAGCAGTGGGCAGTGGTCCCACAATGTCCATTCCCCACTGGGCGAAGGGCCAGGGACTGGTCAGAGATTTTAATTCGCTGGAGGGCTGGTGGACCATGGTAGTGTGAAGTTGGCATTTTAGGCATTTGCGGACATATACCGCGGAGTCCTTTTGCATGTATGGCCACCAATAACCTTCCTTCATTGCTCGGAAGGCTAGAGACCTTCCTCCGACGTGGCTTCCGCAGATTCCTTCGTGAAGCTCGTGAAGCACTGCCTTGACATCGCCTGGGTGGACGCACCTAAGGTAGGGGCCGGAGAAAGATCTTTTATACAAGTCGCCTCCTGTGGATAAGTGAAAGCGAGCAGCTTTGACTCTTATCTGGTGGGCAGTTCTCTTATCCTCTGGGAGCGTTCCGTTCTTAAAATAGTCTCTCAAGGGATCCATCCAGCTGGGGGCTGGTTCCAATTGAAGTATTGGTTTCGCTTTGGTCAGCTCGCAGTTGGGGTAGATGCTCGGGCAGCTGAGGAAATTGATAGGGATGATCCTTTTAAGGCTGGAATCAACTGCCGAGCTCAGGGCTGCTAAGGCGTCAGCGTGGCTATTTTGCCCCCTGGGAAACTGTTGGATGTTGATGTCTTCAAAGTTTGTCATTAAGTTTTTTACCAAGGAGAGGTAGGATGCCATCCTCTCATCCATCGTGTTATAGTCTCCACTTATCTGATTGGAAACTAGTTGCGAATCTCCGAATACCTGTAAATGCTTTGCTCCCAGAGTTTACGCCCTTTGTAGACCTGCTATTAAGGCTTCGTATTCTGCTTCGTTGTTGGAGGCTGCAAATCCTAGCCTGATTCCTTGCTCGAGGACTGTATTTTCTGGAGTGATGAGAAAAATTCCTATTCCTGCCCCCTTTGAGTTGGAGGCTCCATCAACGAATAGTTTCCAGCTTCCCCCTGTAGCCTGGTTGTTTTGTTCTGTTGGCTTAGGCTGGTCGATGTGTTCTTCGCCCGTGAATTCAGCTATGAAGTCAGCAAGGATTTGACCCTTGATAGCTGTCCTTGGTTGAAATTGGATGTCAAATCGGCCGAGCTAGACTGACCATTTAGACAGTCTGCCCGACAAATCCGCCTTCCTTAGGATAGCCTTGAGGGGGTGTGATGTAAGGACGATGATCGTATGAGCTTCGAAGTAATGTTTCAGTTTCCTCGAGGCCATTACTAGGGCGAATGCGAGATTTTCCAATGGTAGGTAGCGTTGCTCGGCATCTAATAGGGTTTTGCTCGCGTAATAGACTGGATGTTGAATCCCTGTAACTTCACACATTAGCGCTGAGCTGACAGTATGGCTGGATACAGAGAGGTAGAGGTATAAAGAGTCCATTTGCTGTGGTATGACAACCAATGGTGGGGAGCTCAGGTAGGACTTGAGCTCGTCTAATGCTCGTGAGCAACTTCGGGTCCATTCTACTGTTTTGCTGCCTTTTAGGAGTTGGAAGAAAGGCTTGCATCTCTCGGAGGATTTAGAGATGAAACGATTTAGAGCAGCGAGCATTCCAGTGAGTTTCTGTACATCGCGGATTGTTCGAGGAGGTTGCACTCGTTTGATTGCATCAATCTGGTCCGGATTAACCTCTATGCCTCGCTTGCTGACCAAATACCCAAGAAACTTTCCTGACTGGACATCGAAGGAACACTTGCTCGCGTTGAGTTTCATTCGGTACTTCCTGAGGATTTTGAAGGTACTTGATAAGTCCGAGAGGTGTTTTTCCTTCTCCTTGCTCTTGAAGAGCATGTCGTCGATGTAGACCTCCATCGTGTCTCCCATTTGATTCTTGAACATTTTAGTAACTAGCCGCTGATAGGTTGCCCCTGCATTTTTTAGCCCAAAAGGCATGACCTTGTAACAGTATAAACCAATCGTTGTGATAAACGCCGTTTTGTCCTGATCTGGGGTATACAGGGGAATCTGGTGATATCCTGAATATGCGTCCAGGAAACTCATTCGTTCGTGAGCTGCAGTGGCGTCTACTAGTTGGTCTATTTTCGGAAGAGGGAAGCTATCCTTGGGGCAGGCTTTGTTGAGGTCAGTGAAGTCTATGCAAACTCTCCACTTCCCGTTGCTTTTTGGAACTACCACTGGGTTGGATAACCATTTGGGAAATTGCACTTCCCATATGGACCCTGCATCCAGTAGTTTTTCGACTTCTTTCTCTATTACTCTGGCCTTCTCAGGGGCAGTTCGTCGTGCCTTCTGCGCTATCGGCTTGAATGTGGGATCGACGTGTAACTGATGGCAGACCATATTGGGGTCGATTCCTGGCAGCTCATAGGGTTCCCAAGCGAAAACGTCTATGTTGCTTCTGAGTAAGGTTGATAAGTCCTTTTGCTCTTGGTCAGTGAGTGAGGTTCCGATCAGGAAGACTCTGCTATTGTCGCCCTCTTTAGCCGACACTTCTACCAGGTCCTCGACGACGCACTCGGAGGGGAGGAGCCTGGTCTCTTCCACCCCGGGCCTTCCATATTTT
The DNA here is from genome assembly GCA_949130495.1 of Sambucus nigra. Taxonomy (NCBI): domain Eukaryota; kingdom Viridiplantae; phylum Streptophyta; class Magnoliopsida; order Dipsacales; family Adoxaceae; genus Sambucus; species Sambucus nigra. Next base: position 230,205,597 of record OX422219.1, read on the forward strand.
AATTGCTATTTGGAAGGAATTTCACCTTCCTCCACCTTCTCGCTGGTTTGAACAGCTCTTTTCTCTGGCTTTGGTCGGATGGCCGCTATGAAGCACTTTCTCGCCATCGCCTGGTCTCCATGTATCTCCATTACTCCCCGCTCGGTGACATATTTGAGTTTCTGGTGGTAGGTCGAGGAGACTGCCTTCATTGCATGAAGCCATCCCCTGCCGAGGATGGCTTGATACGGTGAATCGATGTCGACCACCAAGAATTCGATCATTTTTGAAACATTTCCAGCGAGCACTGGCAGTACTATCTTGCCCAGAGGCATGGTCATCTTCCCAGCGAAGCCGACCAGAGGAACAGTGGTTCCCTTTAGGTCGGCGATGTTCAACTTCAATTTTCTGAACAGGTCTATGTACATTACTTCGGATGAGCTCCCTTGATCGACGAGCAGCCTGTCGATATCAAAGTTGGATATCCTGAGTGTAATGACTAAGGCATCGTGATGTGGGGTCCTTACTCCCACAAGATCTTCATCCGTGAAAACAATATGCTTGTTGTAGTTGATGTCCTCTGCTCGCCGACGTTTTCCTGCCTATGATTTTGATTGATCAATCTGAAAAGCTTGCATCACCGCTGTCAGCTTCTTTACCTCCATTCGAGCTGAGTTACCCTGGATTTGCTTAACATCGGATACTCCTTGGATTACTGCGAATTCGTGTCCGGCGTCGTCTTCCAATACGTTGTCGGGTTTTGCCTCCTTGTGGACGGTCACTCTCTCTACCTTCTTTTCCACAAAGTCCTTCAAATGTCCGGATTGGGCCAACTCCTCGAGGTGGGACTTAAGAGCCTTGCAGTGCTCGGTCTTATGCCCTCCCTCTTTGTGGAAGGTGCATCTCAGTGCATTGTTTCTTTTCGAGGGGTCTCCTCCCATTTTCCGGGGCCATTTGATGAACGGCTCATCCTTGATCTTCGTGAGAATTTTGTAAATTGGTTCTTTGAAGACGGTGTTGACCGCCTGGAACGACTTTGCAACGTCAGGGTTCCCTCCGTTTTTGGAGCCATTCTTGCTCCCATTCTTTCCTCCTTTTTTCTGGTTATCAACTTTCTCACTTCCCCTAGTAGCGAGCTTGGCTCGACCGTTTTCTCCTACGTTAAGGCGGGTGACATCTTCCACCTTTGCGTATTTCTCAATCCGGGCCATCAGGTCATGAATGGTCGTAGCTTCCTTCTTTGTCAAGGACTGGTAAAGGAGGGAAGATCTAGGTAGCCCAATTTTGAATGAAGCCACTGCCACTTCTTCCGCGCAGTCCTCGACTTCGTTGAATAACTCCCAGTACCTCTTCGCGTAGTCTCGGAGTGTCTCCTGAGGCATTTTCTTCATTGTTAATAGAGCATCCATCCTTTTGGGATGGGAGCTGCTGGTGATGAACCGGGTCGTAAAGAGCTCGGCCAGGGATTTGAAATTTCTGATGGATCGGTGAGGGAGTTTCTCGAACCATTTCTGGTCCACATCATGAAGGCTCGAGGGAAAAATACGGCACATCAGTGCATCTCGGTGATTCCAGAGGGTCATAGCCTGCCGGTACTGCCTGACATGATCAATGGGATCAGTCTTCCCGTCGTAAATCTTGAACCTTGGAATAGCAAACTTTTTGGGAGCTTCTTCTTCTTCAATTTCCCTCGTGAAGGGCAATTTTATCTGGGTCTTGAGGGCTCTCCTGGCGAGTTCTCTGGTCGACCTGGTGCCGCGGTGAGCTGGATGTTGGTCCATCTCTCTGCGGACCAGGTTCCGTATGTTGTCGTCGCTGCGAGCAGGGCTCTGGTAGCAGCGAGCTTTTCTTAGTTATTCGCGGAGGTCGTCGTCTGAGTCGCCACCTTCGTCCCGTTGATATTGCCGCCTAGGGCTCCTTCCTCGGCTGCGAGATTTGCTCGCTTGAGGGCTAGGAGTGCGATAGGGGCGTCTCCTGGTATCAGGACGTAATTCTTTTTCTAGTTTTTCCAGTCTTCTTTTCAGGCGAGCATTCTCAGCCTCATATCTGCGAGAAGACTCCCTCTGCTCGTGGAGCCTTGCTTCGTATGCATCGATCAATCTGGATATCTGCGTGGACCTTGCTGGTCCTTGACTTTCTTCTGAGGCGGGCCTCTCTAAGCGAGCCCCTTGATCTGAACGTCGGACTTCAGACCTAATCCTGCGGGGAGCAGGTGGCTCCTGAATATCTCCTGCTTGAGGAGCATTGCTGTTGTGACCAGACATCTTAGATTTTTACTTGGTGTGGGCTCTTCTCAGGGAAAGATGAACGCTTCCCACAGACGGCGCCAATTGTGGTGACAATTATTTTGCAACACAAATAAATATCAAAGAGGCAATGACCAAGAGAAGATAAATAAAATGCAGATCACACAACAACAGGTGTACGTGGTTCGGCAAAGATGTGCCTACGTCCACGATGGTGCAGTCAGTGCTATTTCTCTATATTATGAAGAATAAGTACAGAGAATACAGCTTGTCATTTTCCCCGGACTTAGGGTTTAATTTATACATGTATATGTTGGAGTAGTGGGGGTAATGGGTTCCTCCTTATTAGCCATCTTCCCCCCATGGGATTGCGTTCCCCCACAACTTCTCTTCATGGAATCGTGGGGTAATCGGATCAATACAAAAGGTGATGGGCCTGGGCTTTGGGCCGCTACGGAGAGGCTACTCGTCCAGGCCTATGATGCTAAATTCAGGGTACCCACAATAAGTAATTAAATTATCAAAGCCCCTTCTCAGAAATTAAAAGCCATTTGGGGAAAATATGCAAAAGGATAGATTTGGTCGTTCGAGCGACCATGGATGTGGTTTGAGAGAGGGTAAGATCTCGCTTGAACGGCCATAAGAATCGTTCAAACGATGCAGAAATTGTCAGTCCACCTGTTTGTTATCGAACCTTCATTCGAGGATTGAAATTCGTGTGCCAGCTCCACACCGGTAGACTTGGACTGATATTAAATCAGAAGGATGTGTAGTATATCTTACACGCCTTAGTGTTGTCAATATGGCAACCCTTGGAATAAAAGTGATATCAACTTTCTGACCGGGGATTTAAGTGGATTAAGAGAGTGTTGAGTATATTTGTGAATAAATGAGTTGGGTTTGTGTTGTAAGAGGGAGGGAGGCAAGAGGGAAAACCCACCATTAGTTCCCTCTCCCATTTTCTTAAACATTTTTACCATTTCCCTCATATGCATCCGATTTCTATGGTATGATAGTTACACAACACCAAAAATACCAACTATTCCCCATAAATAAGAGAGCTACGAAATATATATATATATATATATATATATATATATATATATATATATATATATATATATAGGGAAGTTGCTCTTTGGGATTTTGATGAGTGTTTGAAGAGTTATTTTAGAAGAAGAAGAAGAAGAAGAAGAAGAAGAAGAAGAAGAAGAAGAAGAAGAAGAAGAAGAAGAAGAATGTATTATTCGATGTATTGAAGGGGTTTTTAATGGGATTTCTTGGAGGCAAACTTGGTGGTGATAGATAACTCCTTTAAGGACACCTTAGAAGGTGAGGGTTTATCATCTATCTTGGTCTTTCGTGCCTTCCACTGATTTTGGATTCATTTAAGGTGGGAATACTAACTTTGATCAAGGTTTAATGTGTAGTATATTTTCAGCATATTATTTACATATATTTGGTTAAGTATATGTGTGTAGTTTATTGGCTTTCACCCTAGTGTTGATTATTATCCATACTCGAATTTTTATGGAATGGTATTACAAAGATTATTTAAAATAGGTCTTGAAAACAAAATAAATTTCAGAATATAGTAATGAACATTTTTATGGAATAAAAATGTAAGAAAATGTAATTTTGGTTTATTTCTTAATAAAAAGAAATAATAAATATTTTTATGGAATAAAAATGTAAAAGATGTTACTTTGGCGCATTTTTAGTGAAAAGGAAATAATAAACATTTTTATGGGAAAAAAATGTATGAAATGTTACTTTGGTGCATTTTAAGTGAAAAAGAAATAATAAACATATTTAGCATTCCTCTGTAGATGTGATATGATGGTTATGAAGCGAGTTGTGAAGGTCTTGGTGAGGAACTTAAAGATTTTAACTGACCGTGGGGAAGCCTCTCAAACCACTTCTGAGCGACACCTTTTAAGCTAGATAAGAATATGCGGCACATAAGAGTATCATTGTGATTCCATAGGGTTATCGATTTCCTATATTGGCAAAAATGATTTATGGGGTCAATCTTCCCATCATATATCTTGAACCTTAGGTCTATGAATTTATTAGGGGATTACTCCTCCTTAATATCCCTTGAGAAATGAGACTTCATATGCATGATAAGAGCCATTCTCGCTAGCTCTTTTAAAGATCTGTCTCCTCGATGTGTTGGGTGTTGGTCCATCTCTCTTCGAACCAATCTCCTAATATCATTCCTATGGTGCACTTAATCTCGATTTCGTCTCACCAGGTGACTTCTGCACTCCGAAAAGTCCTGGTAGCGTCCACTACTTCTTCCTCCGCTGCGAGTTTTGTTCGCCTGAAGGCTAAGAGTCCGACCATAAAATTTTTGGTTCTCCTGACAGAGTCCTTTCTCCATTTTCTCCAATCACCGTTGGAGGCATGCATTATCCTCCATTTAGAGGCAAGTTGACTCCTTTTATTGTTGGTGTCATACTTCATATGCATCGACTAACCAAGAGATATGTGTTGATCTAGGCTGCTCATTGCTTTATCCGAGAGATACTCCTCGGGGCAAAATCTTGGATTCCCTTCTTGGAGAACCTCAGATCTGATTTTGAAGGGAGATAGGTCAGATCACACATCACCAGCTTGGGTTGCACTATTTGGGTGGTAAGACATTTGTGTTTATTCTTTTGTTTGGGTTGCTTCCGTACAAAAGAAGATCGATTCCCACAGACGGCACCAACTATGAGTGCAAGAATTCACAATTAAGTATGTCTAGAAAGGAGGGAATAAAATAATGTAATAAAGTTTAGAACATAAGGATTTACGTGGTTCATCAATTTCCTACGTCCATGGAGAGAGTTCTTAGTTCTTAATAATTTCTCAAAAGGTTTGAAATAACATTCTCCTTTGTTCCGGGGTGAGGGTTGTGTTTATAATAGTGGAATGTAGTTGAGTTGTACAAACAACTCTCCTAGCTCTTTATTGGCTCATGTGATGATTCCTGTTTATCTTGTTCGCGAATGTAGGTAAGCAATTAAGCTGTGAATATCCACATGATAAGCATTTGTAATTATCCATGTGATAAGTATTTGTAATTATCCATGTGGCACTAAACTTGACTGTGGCAGCATATTTGGCCTTCTCGAATTTTCAAAAGTTGAGCCTTTATAGTTTGGGCCCCACAAATTGTAGCGTAAAATTAATATTAATCGCAACCGATGCAACTACTATAAATGAAAGAGATCATTTTATGCTATTCACATGGTAAAAACTAGTGAATAAATATTCGTTGCTATAAATACTAAAATAAAATGTGTGATAGCATTGGTGACGAATCGATATGTTTAGTGTTTTGAGCTTTTGAAAACCCGTAAAGGGTAATTGTAAATGTTTATTAATGTAGCCAAAGAATAAATTTTGACATTCGGTTGCTTTTTGTATATCAAAATGGATGATTAATCCTTTCTTTGTAATGAAATTTCACTTGTTATTGATTAATCTTTAATTGTTTCTATTACAAGTTTTAGTTGTTAACCTTGGGTCAAAATAATGGAATAAAAGAAGAAAAAGACCATACATTTTCTTCAAAGTGTTTCATCCAATGAAAAATATTAACTTTATCCCTTGATATTGATTTATTATATTATTTAAATAATAATTCATAATCCAAATGACATTTAAATGAGAGTCATGTCTCAGCCATAGAAGAAAATGATTGGTAGAATTTTTGAGAAATTGTAAGTGAATAACATCATTTATCTACTTTTAGTCAATAGGTATGAGAACATGCTTTGAAAACATTAACATTTCATTAATACAATGTGATTATTACTATTTGCTTCCATAAACATAACTGAACTTCTATTCTAGAAGAATTTATCCAATGGAAGAAAATCTACACACATTACCTTAAAAAATAGGCAGAAGAAACTCATACTTATTGTAAAATAAAGGGGACACGGAGAGAATTTAGAGGGAGTGAGTCTTTCATTTTATTGATATGTTAATACTAAAGATGTTCCGCCCCTATTTATAGTACAAAATAAAGTAATCCAATAGTCCCCTTAATAATTGCGGAATACCAGTGGTCTGGAATACAAGTGGACATCCACTTAAATACGCGTGTTATAACACTCCCCCTCGAATGTACACTATGTCCACCATTTAATGATTGGTGTCTCGTTAAAACCATACTAAGTATAAACCTAATGGAAAAAAATCAAAGTGAAGGGAAAATAGTACAACTTTTGTGATCATTGAATTAGTATTGGACGTGCTTAGTGTTGCCTCGTCAAAATCTTTAACTGAAAAACCAAATGGGATAAAGCACAGTTAAAGGAAAAAGAGTACAACACGTATATGTCAAAAATATAATGTTCTTAAATTCTTCCCCAATCAAATGCTCCCCTTGATTGGATATTACCCCTGATTATGTTATTTCTCCAATAATTGAGTCGATGCATATCAGTCTCATAAATAACCTTCTGAAATGTTGCTTTGATACAGTAAATAGATTTGATCGACTGTTACTTCAATTTTATTTTTCTTCACAAGATCAACTTCCAAAAGACTTGGGTGAATATGGAGGAACATGTAACTTTATCGGATCTATTTGACTTTAATCGCATAACTCTTCTGAATTTTATGTGTTGCATGACTCTACTAGAGTTCATGGGTGTAGAAAAATTTAAATCTAGTAATCATATCTCGCTTAATGTAGACTTCTTTATTGTGGGATATACAATAATCATTGCCTTCATAAGTAGTAGCAGCAGTAGTAGGAACATATGTTATTTTAGGCAAGTCATAAGTACTTTAACTATTTCTGTGAGGATACCAGAGATAACCTACATCTATATAACTGAATAGACGAATATGAATAGATATACAAATATCACATAATATGATTAACATTAGCTTCATACTTTGCATATTAAATGGTAATTATTTCTTGCAAATATATTGACTACAATTATTATGTCCAGTGTTTTGTATAACAATATACTAATAAAATAAAATTAATGCAATAACAACATGATAATATGGTATTTCTGGACCAAGTATATATTTGTCATCCTTTAGGATGATATGGATATTATAATATACAAAGACCGAACATCATGGTCATACTAAAATGATGTGCTTAATATATGATAAAGCATTGCAGGACATTTCAATCCATTTAACTAATGGATAAGTGCTTAACATAAATTGTGCCAGATCTGCAGGCTGAGACAATAACTAGTTGCCCTAAGGTCATTCATTTTTTAAATCCTTATTTGGATATTTTTCATTTCAATTGAGCTTTTCAGGAGCACATACATTTAAGGATATTTTCTAATGGCACATTTGCACATATTATTGTCTTCATACCCTTCATAAGGAAAATATTTACTAAAACGCTTATACCTGTATCCAATTAGATTTTCTTTTATAGAATGAATGCCTTAGTGCATTTGAATACGTACTCATTATCTTTGCTTTAGGAAAAGACAATCCTTTTAGGATTTTTGTATAAATTCTTTATCTAAGTCCCATATATATAAGTAGTTTTAATATTCACGAGTCTCATATAATATGTTTAAAAAAATGCTAAGCTAGTCAGTTATCTGAAAATTATTTATGGCCGTAACGGGATGGTATGTTCATATAATCAATCCTTAGTTTCTTCAAGAAACCTTATGCCATAGGTCGTGCATATTTTAGCGATTTTATCACTTCTCTTTATTATTAACACTCATCCATAACCTTTAGGGTTAACATCTTATGGGGTTTCTACTACAGGCCAAATACACCACATATATTGATAGATTCGAATTATGCCATCAAAATATTTTCACATTTTGGCCAATATATTCTTTGTCGACATTCATTCATAATACGTGAATTTTTAGCATCATTGCCCTTTGATTTTTGCGAAGCTATAACATATATAATTATGTCATCGATGATCATCTTTGTTGATCCCACTTTTCTCTTGTATATATATAAAACATTGAGATCTCATTTAATAATATGTACCTTTGCTAACTCAAGGGGTTTTATAGTCACTTCGGGGACTTATGTCTTTTCATAGATAATAACCTCTTTTGGGGTTTTAGAAAAAGTGAATCTTTTGTTCATAACCTCTTCTGGAGCGTTATGTATAAACTCTTCTGGAGTGTTATTTGGGCATGATATTATTAAACCTCCACTACTAGGGAGTCAAGTAGTTAGGACCTATAGATTTTTCACGCTACTGGCATGCAATCAATTTAATTGCTGTCGAATTTATTTTGTCCTTCTGGGATAATGATTTTGGCAATTACATTTACAACTAATCCATGTGACATTTGATATTGCAATATCATTTTTCACTTCATTTTTACATTAAGTGATACAGGAGATTATAGAGACAAAGCGAAAGTATTCCACAGTAATTCTAGTCGAGAACAAACCGCTCTTTAAGAATAATTTGTACTTCTGGGACGTTTTATCTTCCCCCTAACGGTGAGAATAGTGTCTTATCAAAATAAAATTGCACATATACTATAAACATTTTATTATCCTTATGATAAATATCATTTGCATTCACGTCTTATGAAAAATAATTAAGGTGGGCAAAATGGTCATTGTATAATAATTAATAATTGAACCATGGAGTTGTAGGCTCATGACAAAGTGCAATTTTACAATGTTAAATATTGTATTATATAACTCCTTGAATAATGTAATGATTGTTTGTCAGTGTAAGCTTCTGACTTCTAACACTAGAAGTAATGAAAAATTATTACTTTTCTTGGTGTATTTCAATATGGTACTTATGTATACTGATGCCCATATAACAAAGCAAATTACTTCAGGAAATGTTTTCATGTAACTCATCGCATTTGTATGGAAGGGTACCATATAATAATATCACATAGGCTCTTCTAGAGTCTTAGGTTCAACTATGATTGAAACATTTACTATATTAAAAATCAAGTCATAAAAACTTCTGGTTTTTCATAGTAGCATGAGTTGTTCATTATCTGCTAGACAAATGTCACTAGGGGCGGATCTACATGGAAGGAAGTTGGGGAAAGTGTCCCACCCTAAATCTAAAATTCAAAATGTTATCACTAGAAAAATTGTAAATTTAGAGTTGTGCCCCACCCAAAAAAAAATTCAAAATTTTACCCCTAAAAAACATTTCGGGGCCTCCCGCCCCCAAACCCCCAGCAATGGTTTGTGCCCCACCCCAAATAAATTCCTGAATCTGCCTATGAATGTCATGATATGATGATTGTTCATAATTGCCACTTTTAAGAGTCAAGACTGAAATAGAGAGATGATTAAGAATACAATAATATATTTTATGATCAAACTTTTTTTGACCAAACTTTAGAAGTAAAAGTATTAAAAAAATCATATCATATAATTATCAGATATTCAAAGAATGGGATATGTTACAAAAACTTTTCCAGATAAAGTTTAAAATTTTGTATTGATTACTAATGAATTAAAAGTTCAGAATTTTATGATATGTGAAAGACTTCAGGCTCGAAATTAAGAAACTTTAGGTTTCTGATATATAACTAGGTCCACTAAAATGATTATGACAAATATTTCGTTTTGAAAAGTAATAACACCTCAAGGTTCTCTATTTAATTTCATAGGTATATGAATATTCAGGTTCATATAAATTATAAAATTAAAATTTATGACTTCAGGTCCTATATTAAAATAACCTATAGAGTTCCTGGTGCAAATTATGTATAAAAATTCAAGTTTGTATCATTTATATGTGAGAACTTCTGGCTCTATACAAATAGTTAAACTTCAAATTTAATATTACTAAGGTCGGAGGACATTAAATTTTCCACCATTTTTTTATCAAAACTTCAGGTTTAATTAGGGATAAAAATGTTAGAGAATCTTTCAAATAAGTACCAAATAATTTTTATTAACTCCGATCAATCATAATCCAACCTCTTTATTTAAAAAATAAGGAGCTAAATGTGTCCCATTCTCTACACATTTACAAGGATCTAATGTATATTAAATAATTGGAAAGCAAAAATGAGTTAAAATTAAATACCATTAAAAGTAATTTAATATTCAAATGAAGCGAAAAACTAAGAAATAAAGGTTTAATGGTGAAATCATTAGTATGATAGTTAAAGGGACACTTAACCATTAATAGAGTATTTAAAAAGAAATAAAATGAAAAGCCAAAAACTTGAAAATATATGTTTAAATACTCAGTTTATTTTTAATCTAATCCCCCAAAAAATTGTTTTTTAAAGCTTCAAGTTTTTTTGAACTTTGAAAATTCATACCCCGTGAATAATCAAAACTTCAAGTTTTGATTTAGGGTATATTTTAATGGAACTTCAGGTCCACATATTTTTCATCCCAATGACAAATAATATTTTGTGAACTTCTGGTTGCAATAATAAATATTGATCTTCATATCACACATTAATGATAATTGGGGACTCTTGGTCTATACTCTATCAATTAGATAATCAAAACTTTGGGTTTTATTGTGATATATTTTCTTTTGACACTTTAGATTCAAATAATTTAGGAAATTCAAGTTCTAAAATATGAATGGAAAAAGGTTCAATTTTAATATTTGAATAATGATCGGCGAACTTCATGTCCCAAATGTAAATAATTATGGCAACTTTCTATCACAACATTAAATATTTAGGGGGTTCAAACGTCCGCCCAATTATATTCTAACTTCAAATTTGATAAAGGGTACAATTTTTTGGAACTTTAAGTCCAAACTATAAATAATCATTTGGGAACATTGAATATCCTTATCCTTATTATATAAATAATCAAACATCATGTTTGATTAGAAAATTATTGGATATTCAGATCCAAATTATAAATAATTATTATAGGACTTCTAGTATCCCTTGCCCGACAATAGAAATAATCAAAACTTCAAGTTTAATATTTAGGGCATATTTCATTGTCAAGTCCTAAAATTGAACAACAATTGAGAACTTCATGTCCCAATTTTAAAATAATTTGAGAACTTCTGGTCCCAAATGAGAAAATTTACAGGATTGTTCTGGCTCCAAATGAAAAATATTACATGAAAACTTCATTTTCCAAGCTAAAATAACTATTTGGGAACTTCATGTTCCAAAATGTAGATAGTTATTGGAAACTTCAGGTCCCTAGAAATAAGAATTGAGAATTTGAGACCCTAAATTTCAAATAGTATTAGGAACTTCAGGTCTAGGTCCTAATAAAAAAATAGAGAATTTTACGTCCCAAATTTTATGGTAACACTAAAACTTCAAGTTTCAATTATTATGAAAAACGTCTGTTCCAATCTTTAAATTTTTTTCACGTATAAAAAATTACGCATGACATAGTAATTTTTTACAATTAAATATTCAAAATGTGAGTATGTAAAAACTTTATGAATAACTAAAATTATTGAATCAATATAAAAATAATTAAAAGTATAAACATGTGTAACTACCTTTTGAGTTATGAAACTTACTCATTGGTGTTCACATAGAACCATATCTCGCTCATTCATATTAGTGATGGGTTATCACCGAATCAACCACATGAATGTTCAAATTATATTGTTAAAATTAGATATCAAGTGTTTCATGTCCCTTGTATTTTCATCACACTGCCTATTTGGGAGCAATCGTGCTAATAACGTGTTGTAAAATAAAGGAGAGACAAAGAGAATTTAGAGCAAGTGAGTCTTTCATTTCATTGATACATCAATACTAAAGGGGTATAACCCATATTTTTAGTACAAAATAAAATAATTCAATAATTTTCTTAATAATTAAGAAATACCAGTGAATTTAAATACAAGTGGACATTCGCTTAAAATAGACATTTTATAACACTACTGTAACCATTTGTTTATCTGGCAGCATCAATCTTCAATTGCAAGAACACTTCCCTTATATTGGTATAACTCACATCACTTGTTCCTTGGTCCAATTCATCCCCTCCCTCAACTACAGTGCTATGAGAAGGAAACTTCTCGATAACTGGTAAAGGCAATTACCCCCACGAAGCATCATTTGTGCTATCCTCATGAGGCTATCTTGGCACACCATTTGTCTGAAGTTGTAATATATATTCCAGATCCCACATTACATCAGTTATGCTAGGCCTTTCAGCCCCACTCTCCATCAAACACTTTTCCATCGTCTCCCCGAATTTCCTCAATGAGCTTGGATTAATTTTACCCTTTAAAAATAGGTCAACCATTTTCTCTAACTCCCCTTTACTCTAGCACAAGACCCCTCAATATGCCAAATTCACTTGATCCCTTGGGAGAGACTTGTCAATAGCCGGCCTCCCACAAAGCACTTCAAGAAGAACCACTCTGAAAGAGTAGACATTGGATTTTCAGGTTAACTGCATTCATTTATGCATTTCATTACAAAATCAAAAAAATAATTCATTTTTGTGAAATGTTGGGAAAATGTGGAAAAAGAGACTACTACCTTCATGGCGTTAATTTCATATGAATCCAATTTTTTGAAGATGGGTAAAAAGTTTTTTTATAGATGATGAGGAATATATGAAACACGTGTTATGTTAAAGTATACCATTATAATTAACTATATTGGCAAAACTAAAATTTTGATTAAAATTATGTATCCTTAAAGAAATAATTCTAATGCTAATCAAACTGCACCTGATTGGGTGGGCCAGATCTCGAAAGAACAAAATCATCCACTTTGTCCACATAATGTTCATCAAGCGAAATATTGGTTGACTTCACATCGCGGTGTATTATTCCCACATCAGAGATAGTGTGAAGATAGTGAATACCTCTAGTCGCGCCTATGAAAATTTCAAGTCGATGATTCCAAATCAATGGGTTGGGGCTCGATTCCCATCCCGTGGAATCTTGATTCCAATTGTATAAATGTTCTCCTAATATCCCTTTATCCATGAACCCATAAACCAGTATCATCTCATTCCTCTTATCACAATACCCAATCAATGACACAAGATGGAGAAAACAAATTTTGGATAAGACCATTATCTCCGTTTGGAATTCAAGCAGGCCTTGCCCATTCCCAGGCTTGCTCTTTTTAATCGCCACTCTCATTCCATTACAAAGAGTCCCTTTATAGACTTTCCCAAGCCCACCCTCCCCGATCATCAATTTGGGGTCAAAATTATTCGTCGCATCAATCATTTCAGCAAAAGACACCTTTAGTCCAAGATTTAAATTAGGCAAACGAGAGCCATTTCTTTCAGTAGTGGTACCAAATGAACTCCCCCCATACATATTTCCTAATGTCCTATCAAAATTCTCCACTAGCTTTGCTTTCCTTAATTTCAACCGAAAAAGAAACCCACAGCCAAAATGAACATAAAAGCCACAACTCTCAAAACAGCACCAAGAATTATAACCAACTTCTTATTATTCTTTGGCTCAATTTCATTTTCATTTAAAGTCGCATTCTTCATTACCTCCATAATCTATATACCATTCAAGAAGGTTATCAGATCAGGCCAATTGCAATTTGGGCTTATGCTGATCCTCATAACCCCCGAATTATCAGAATCAACTATGAAATCATAATGAAAAGGTATCCCCTTATAATATTTAGGATTAATCGCCTGGATAACGTTGGGATAGATATAGAAATATAAATTCCCATCTTCACTAACCTGATTAACAATGTCATTGAAGTGTGCACGTACAAAGTGAGTCGCTTTTTTACTAACATTGAAACGCCATGTAATGTTATAAAAATATTTGTCCCCCTCACTCACACTGTTCATATGTTTGGCTGACATGTAGACAAGATCAGGGGAAATATAGACATTTGAATCTCAATCCTGGTAAGTGGGCGGAGTTGAAGAAACTGGAGTTATTATCGCAGCAGTTGGGAGGAGTATATAATCATTATAATCGGATACCCAATTTCTCAAAAAGTTATCAGAATCCAGAGAGATATCATTACCTCCAACGTTAATCCTATGAATTGTATGTAACACGTGAGAGATAAAATTTATGTTTTCTCAGGGACAAATAGCACCCCTAGTAAAACTCTCAGTCAAATTTTGTGGTAGAAGAAATGCTTCTATAGCATTTATAAAAGCAAAAGATGAGGCTAAGGGTGCAAACTGAATATTTAAGTTTCCAACATTAATGTGGAACATGAATTCCTTGAAGTCCGGGGAAGTTGAATTTGGAGCATTGAAATTGGATAGTAAGGAAAACCCATTAGCAGAAACATCGAAAGAGGCACCAGAGAGGTTGTCTGGGGAGGGAAAAGGGTACAAGTGGAAACGTATCATGTGAGTGTCGCTATTGGTTATTTTGCGCTTGTATGATGATTAGGTGTTGAAAATCCTGGCACTTTGATAGAGAGGTGGTGACGTGGAAGATGAGGAAGTGACATGGCTGTTGGAAAATGAAACATCGTCAGAGTTCTCATTATCGATGAAGGTTCGGCCGTTGAATGGGGTGTCGGTGTTAAAGCCATAATTGATGAATTAATGTGAAGGTAGAGTGTCATATGATGATGATACAAGTTAAAGAGTGGGAAAAAGGAGGAAAAATAAATGAATTTTGGTAGAGTGCAAATTTGTCATTGAAATTTATTTTTTAATTTTTGGTGAGAGTAAGGATTGTGATAAGACAAGTAGGCAGGGGGAAAAGTGGAAGAATCTAAAGAAAGTGTGCTTGACTTTATGTTCGAGTCGTCGGATAACTTTTTAATTCAATGATTGAATGAGAATAAGGCGGAGTGGTGGAGTGGTATAGGTTGTCACCGGATAGTATTCGTAGTGGATTGAGTTTGGTCCTCAGTTTGATTTTCGGTACTATCAAAATAATGCTTGATTGGCGAAAGCCACGAATCGTAAATGAGAATTAGTCAAGGTGCGTAAAAATTGTTCTGAACATCTCTTAGAATGCTATAAAAAAAGAATGAATAATAGAGACGAAGTTGTGATATTAGTAAGGGTGCATTTCTCCATCCAAGAAGGAGAAAATATGAAAGCTGTTGAACTTCGATTGGATCATTGAAATTGAGATCCTTATTTATTTTTAACAAATATTTGAAACACGTTGCTTTGATATAAAAATGGATAAATGATTGGGTATCAAAAAACATTCATTAATAATTTGTAATGACAAATCTTATAATTTTTTAATAGAAATACTAATATCATAAATTATTCAAGTGGCAATTCTTTTCTTGAAAATGCCTTTAAGGATTATGATAAATAATAAAACAAAAAGTGTTTTACATGATGTGATGAAATGTCATGACATAAACAAATCAAATGTAAGAAAAAATTTATATAAAAAATTGATATACAAAAAAGTAGTTTTTAACAAAAAAAAATAATTGTTAACATAAAAATTAGTTTAAACCAAATAAAACAATTTGAAAAGAAACTAATATGCAAAAAAAAAAGCTTATAAAGAAAAAACACTTTTCTAAGAAAAATAATAACAAAAAAAGTCTTAACAAAAAAAATATTTATTCTGGAAAAAAAGAGTTCTTAACAAATTAAAAACAGTCTTAACAAAAAAAAGCTTGTATGGAAAAAAATAGTTTACTAAGAAAAATAGCTTCAACAAAAAAAAAATTAAATGAAGTACAAAAAAAAAGGTTTTTAACAAAAAAGAAATAGTTTTAAGAAAAATTGTTTTTAACAAAAAAAAGAAATAGTTTTTCACAAAATAAAAATATTAATTTTTTAACAAAAGTGGAAAAAGAATGACAAATTTGAATATATGCATGGTAACTATGAAAAAAATTTCATGCCAAATAAGAATAATCAAACACAAAAAATAGTGGACAAATCCTTCATTTGTCACTTTTGTAATGATAAATAATGTGTCAAACGAATCATACAGTTAAAATATCCTTAATAAGAGAGATGAATAAACCCACTATTAGTTCATCTTCATTAGCGAGAGGGAAAGCGGAAGAATCTCAAAAAAGTATAAGAGAAAATAAAGAAAGAGTGACGCACTTAAGGAGCTGTGACACCCCACCAAATAAAATACCGGGCGGTCAATCTTGAACAAAATTAAAACAGGAGTCTCATATGGTTCATCCTTAGCATCACTGTCGAAAACCAATTTAATTACTAATAACCTATTAGGCTAGCGTCAAAATTTTATTTAACTAATATTTTTAATCAAACTATTCAAATAAAACATTCACATAGTTTATATAGATGAAATTGAAATGAAATAAAATAACCGAACACTCTGTTTAACATATTACAACCAAATCGAAAGTCACACTAAAAGGCGGTAAAAGAGTAAATAAATGCAATTGGGCTTTCGACTCGAATGTAACTACAATGCTTCCTATCTAGATCACAAGAATAGATCGTCTAAAAATAAACATGCATGCATTCAGAGCTGCTGCAGCAATGTCTGACTCGAAATGATCATCATCTGGGCATCCCTGTGTCTGGACACCTATATATATATATATATATATAGAAAAAGATAGAGAAAACAGGTCAGAGCCCGAGTTGTGAAAATATTTGCAAGTGCATAAATGCTATATTTTCAAAATATGGTTTATCTCATATTTAAATTGGTATCGCACTCTCATGAGATACCCCTCACCCCTCCTCTAACAGTGCACACCGAACGCATCCGTTTTTAAACAACCTAGTTAAGCTACCCTGCCTAACTAATTCATTAACAACCATACCCTAAACCCGAGTACTAAGTGTTAAACTTCTCCCCATTCCCAACATTGCGCTACGTTCATGTGTGGGGTGTCTCACGAAGCGAAATCCAAACAAGGAACCCCCCGATACACTATTACCTGGCAATGTTGATCGTCGGGTTTCATTAGGCCATCAGCACAAAGTGTATATAAGAACTCATATATATATATATATATATATATATATATATATAATCATATAATTCTCACTTTAATATACAAATCACAATTTAAGTCCGGATAAAATCTCCCGAAATGAGAATAAATCCTTATTCGTTACTCTGTACTCTTGTTAGAGATATATGCTATCTTATCTTCATATACAGACAATATACTATACAGAGAAAGTATAATAACCATTCCACTGAGCTATAACTCGAGGATGCGGTCGCATAGTGCCTATCTGAATCCGGGTTTCGTCGCTATACCACGATACCAAGCCAGACTCTCTCATGGTCTCGATAAAATACACAACGGTGGAGGCGGTCATTTTCCCTCTACAAGTGGAGTACACACATTGCACTCGAACGCGGGATGAGATGACCTGGGGATATACACTCCCTGCTCCTCAAGCCAGGGGATTCACCCACATCGCGTAACCTCCCCGAATTGTACTAGAGAAAATATATAATATGGTTATTCCAACCCTACGCCAAAGCAAAGCCCGTGGAATCAACCTCTAAGATACAAATATATCCATCACACACAAATATATTTATACGTATCATAGTATATATATACTGTAATCTCATGGTATATCTATAATCTACATCACTCCTCGTTATATATATGGCTATAATTGCCAACTAATATAGCGATAGCCAAACCCAAATGATTCCATTCGTAATAATTAAATAAGTATACCCTAAACTTATTTAAGTCCCATAGGTGTCGCATCACCTATTATAGTAGTCGTCAATAGACGTATCGGATAACCACTCAATGATCCTTAGCCGATATCCTAACTTTCCATCCTTGTCGCTTCGTATGATTTACTCAACCCTAATTTGCACATATTTATTCTATCTGCATAAATATATCTATACGTGCTTGTCGAATTATTCTCCCGAATGCCACTCGTCCCAAACATTCATTAAATCCATACCCCGTATCATACCCTAAATCAATCCAAGGTTCACTCTTTCCTCCTGAGGTTTACTCACCCTCAAAATCATCATTTAGGAGTCCTAATATCATATCTAGAATCCCCTATAATAATCTCCAAAACCATAGTTTAAATTTCCCTAAACTTAAAGGAGAAAACCTCAAAAATCTACTAGGACCGAATCGATTCGGCCTGTCCAAATCGATTCGAAAAGGTTCAACTTTCTAACTGTCTCATACCGAATCGATTCGTCTTGTCCAAATCGATTCGACTGGTCCGAAATCCCCAAATCTGCTTAGGTTTTATATATACCCAAAAACCCAAAACTCAATCCAATCTCCATTTTTGTTGTTTCTAATCTCAACCAACAAATCTATAAACATCTAATCTATGTTTTTCAAATAACACATAAATTAATTTGTGGAATTAAAACATTTATCTTTGAATTAAACCCTAAAACCCTAGTTTATAATTTCTCCCACTTCTACCCATTTCTACACACCATTAACATGGGTTTAACTCTAGAAATCATTAAGAGTTTACACTACATCAATATGTAAACACATACTCAAATTCCCCAAAATTATTTTAAGGGTTCTAACCCAAAATTATATGTTTTACCAATTATAGTACGAGATATACGCACTAAATTAAATAAAGCAAGTAAACACTTGCCTGAAGAATAAAATCTGACGACCTCGAGTCGAATCCTGTGGAGTTTGGCCGGAATCCCCTTTCTCCGTCCTCTTTCTCTCCTTTTCCTTTTCTCCTCTTTCTTTATCTCTTTTTCTTTCTTCTCTCCCTCTCTCGTGCCTTTATAAGAGAGAATAAGGGTTTATCCCTTATAAACCCAAAAATGACTCGTTTACTCAATTACAAGTCCCTACTAGTCCAAAACCCCCCGGAGGCTCTATTCTGACTATCTTGGCCTTTTCAAAACCAACCGCGCACTCAAAATCTCCATCCGAGTCACTTAACTACAATTCACTAATTTAAACCCAACACATCTCAATATGGGTTTTCCAATTAAAACATTATCCTTTGTCGCTTTACCCGACTGCGACATGTATATAAAATAATTCAACTCATTTACTTATTCTTAAAAGTAAATGAAACACACACCGGTAATAATTAAATGTTCATAAATCCCAAAATTACTATTTACAGAATTTCCCTTAATCTCCAAATTACGCCCACTTAAGAAATTTAATTATCCTTAAAAGTGCGAGGTATTACATACTTCCCCCCTCACAATGGAATTTCGTCCTCAAAATTCGGATATAACCTACACCACCAAGTTAGGATCACTAATTACAGTACGTCCTAGTACACTAAAGTCGAAAGGTGCTATCACAATGGTCCCCTACCATATTCCACCTATCTCAAGGCGTATGTTCTAATGTACTAGCTTCACCATAAGCTTATCTAAATGTATATATGCTACAACGCTACCTCATCGTAAGATTGACTCTAACATCACGTCGCACCTAGTGCTTCTATGATCGCATCTAAAGATAACGGACCAATAACTGTCGCTCTAACGTCTCGATCCCTCGAAAAGCCGACACTCTCACTAACACTCTAAGCGTCCGTTCGTCTACAACAGTACATCTGATTTCCCTCAAAAAGGAAATTTCAATAAAGCTAGACTACTCCCGTCAGTCTTCTTGCTTATCTTAGGTGTGCAGACTCTTATTGCACCTATACAATTGGATTATCGCATGCCTTCTGCGACATTCGCTCTAACAAACTCCAATTTCACTTATAACTGCCCCACAACATGTCCTTCAGCTTATATAATATGCCTCTTCTACCTCAGGCGATATATACAATCAACTTGCCTAGGTGCCCATACACCTTTTACTTGTGCACATCGGCACAGTTATTGCAAACGTCACAAACGTAACGCTCTCTCTAAAGATGGGCCTCATTTTCCTGGCCTGGTGCAAATACCATGGTATTCTCAACCATCTTCTCGAGGTCTAATTCTTTCTGTATCTGGAAATCCAATCTTCCTCAAGGGTAACCCACCAATCTTCTCGTGGTTAACTCACAACCATCTCCCTATATCGGCGCCACCAGTCCTTCTGGTCTTACTTCCTAATAACCCTATGCTCGATGTTTTTCCTATACACGTAAAATGAGTACTATACTAACTATGTCCCTAGTGCCCAAGACCTCTCTCAATTTTCAACATTTGCTCGGTTTCATGCGTGGGACGTCTCACAAAGAAAAATTCAAACAAGGAACCCTTCCGTTACACTACTTCCTTGAATATTTGGTCATCGAGATATAACGGCCTAAGGCACACTAGCAGGACATTCTAAATCCTACCTTGCTAACCTACTATTTCTCTTCTACCACTATGTCTTTCCAATCTAGTGAAAAGGAAAGTCTAACTAATCGGGGCGCCTACTCTTTGTAAAAGTATTACGAACGTCATACTCAAAATATACTACCTCCAAAATTTTCCTTTTCATTAAGGCCTGGCTACTAAACTTAAATCAATTTCCTTTACCTTACCTCACCCACATACTTGCGGTGAGAGAAACATTTTAGCGCCTTTCCTTAGTACTTCTATCTCCATAGGCATGCAATCATCACACGGCTCTCAGTTTATAGTGATTTCTCCACACTAGGTAACTTATCATCAAAACCAACATCCCTGCATCCCATAACATCTCTCCATTCTCGACGTTGTTAAGGTTCATGCGTGGAGTGTCTCACAAGCGAAATCCAAATAAGGAACCCCTCCGATATACTACTACTTAACTTTGTCAGTCGTGGAGGTCCATTAGTTTTAAATATGCCACTGGGATAATCCCATCCCACCTTTCTACAAAATGTGGTCAGAACTCCTACTTATTTCCAGGAGCCACCCCACAAGGTTCTTGTACTAACACTAAGTCCTTTACGCAAACAACAATGAGCTTAAACTCACATCTTAACAATAAATCTTGCATACCTTAAATCATACCTATAAGGTCTCCACACACTAAAATCAAGAAAATGAAACATTTACTCATCGAGGTTCCATCTAAATGCATATTAAAGGCGAGATCAACTTGTATCTAGGTAAGATATCCCAACAATAACTTGTTCCATCCTCGAATCGCGGATACGATAGTCCTTCAATCAATAGCCTACTATTGTTCCCATAATACAATAACATTCCTTTTTTAAATGTACCATACTCATATAAAACATACAAAACGAGTAGTACAAACAAGATACAAATTTAAGATAAGACCCCGCTATTGTGGAAAAACATATAGACATACACTATAACATATTACTGATAGTGCCAAAAAGCTCAAATTACACACACGAATCTATGGCTAGTGAAATACTGCAACTCTATCTAGTCACACCAAATATAATTCCTCCATCTGAGGCGAAACTTATAACAATAACTTCGCCAATCTACCTAGCTACTCTAAATGGTTCTTGGACATGGTACACTTGCCCCAATAGAACCCCTAAATCTACTTTAATTAGTGCCCCATCTCGGCACTCCATTCTTGTCCTTCAGCTCCTACCGGGCAAGTACTAACCGCGTGGTTCTACACTCCACATTACAACATCCCCCATCTCTGGATACCCCGATCATCTTAAGGTTATCAGTATCTTGGACTTTATATCCTCGATACTGACAATTGCCTTCCTAGTCCCCTCAACTTCTTCATCAAAAGGAAATTTCACCATCAGCCTCAACAGCCCTGTTTCAAAAAATTCCCCGGGTAGATGTCTACCAACGGGGTTCCACGAACACAAATTCTCCATAAGTGTTAAGAACACTTTCTAGTGAGCCTATCATTCTTCTTAAGGACTTTCTCTTCAATGTACCTACCTTACTTCGGTACAAGGTTCACTTCTCCATATCACTCTTTATTCACTGTCGGCATCTGACCGATCCTTATGTGAATAATTCAAAACTGCATTATTTTTATTTATGATAAGCCAAAGGAACTCACGGTTAAAGCCATTCATAAGATCCTTCTATGACCAAAACATATTGCCCCCTTAAATATGGTGACTACAATTCCCACCATTTTAATATTTCTCCCACGAGTGAAAAAAATTTCCTCAAATTTTCAAAACTGGGCATTTCCATACCCCGCCCTAAGCCAAAGCTTCTGAGCCTTCTACTTCCACTGAGTAAAGCTACACTGACTTCGTATAACTTAAACCTCAACGTATGGTCCTTATCAAAGACTTGTCCAATATTTTCCCAATTTAACTTCACTAGGTAACTCAAGTTTAGTACCACTCTCTACTATAGAGGTACTTGAATAATTATAACTACTATACTTTAGTAATTGTTGTAGCAATCCCTAACAATGTCACAAAGGGAGTGACCTCTACTGTGTCCCTCGTCCCCAATTTTAACCTCTATCTCCAGCTAAGCCCCACCTCTTGTTGTCCTTGAAATGGCCTTTTGTGGTTGTCCTTCGTCGATCAGCACACGAATCTCAAACGAGCGTGCAAAATATTTTCTATAATCTTATATAATGGCAGGAGAACGAAATCTCACAAAAGGAATCAAAAATCCTAATCGTAAGGGTCTATATCAAATCGAGAGCAACGTTGAAAGTGTAGTACGTCTGCACATATTCCTAAGGACACTAGAACCTGATGCTCTGATACCATCTGTGACACCCCGCCTAATAAAATACCGGGCGATCAATCCTGTACCAAATTAAAATAGGAGTCTTATATGGTTCGTCCTTAGCATCACTGTCAAAAACAAATTTAATTACTAATAACCTATTAGGTTGGCGTCAAAATTTTATTTAACTAATATTTTTAATCAAACCATTCAAATAAAACATTCACACAGTTTGTATATATGAAATTGAAATGAAATAAAATAACCGAACACTCGGTTTAACATATTACAACCAAATCGAAAGCCGCACCAAAAGGCGGTAAAAGAGTAAATAAATGCAATTGGGCTTTCGTCTCGAATGTAACTACAATGCTTCCTATCTAGATCACAAGAATAGAAACGTCTAAAAATAAACCTGCATGCATCCACAGTTGTTGCAGCAACGTCTGACTCGAAAGGATCATCATCCGGGCGTCCTTGTGTCGGGACACCTATATATATATATATATATATATATATATATATATATATATATATATATATATATATATATATATATAGCAAAAAGCAAAAACAGAGAAAACGGGTCAGAACCCGAGTTATGAAAATATTTGCAAGTGCATAAATGCTATATTTTTAAATAATGGTTTATCTCATATTTAAATTGGTATCGCACTCTCATGAGATACCCCTCCTCTAACAGTGTACACTTAACGCATCCGTTTTTAAGCAACCTAGTTAAGCTACCCTGCCTAACTAATCTGTTAACACCCATCCCTTAAACCCGAGTACTAAGGGTTAAACTTCTCCCCATTCCCAACATTGCACTACGTTCGTGCGTGGGGTGTCTCACGAAGCGAAATCCAAACAAGGAACCCCCCCCCCCCCCCGATACACTACTACCTGGCAATGTTGATCGTCGGGTTTCATTAGGCCCTCAGCACAAAACGTATATAAGAACTCATATATATATATATATATATATATATATATATATAAGCATATAATTCTCACTTTAATATACAAATTATAATTTTAGTCCGGATAAAATCTCTCGGAATGAGAATAAATCCTTATTCGTTATTCTTTGCTCTAGTTAGAGATATATGCTATCTTGTCTTCATATACAGACAATATACTATATACAGCAAGTATAATAACCATCCCACCAAGATAAAACTCGAGGATGCGATCTCATAATGCCTATATGAATTCGAGTTTACTCGCTATACCACGGTACCAAGCCAGACTCTCTCAAGGTCTCGGTAAAATACACAACGGTGGAGGCGATCATTTTCCCTCTGCAAGTGGAGTACACACATCGCACTCGAAAGAGGGACAAAATAACCCGGGGATATACTCTCCCTACCTTCAAGCCAAGGGATTCACCCACATTACGCAACCTCCCGGATATATAACCTGGTTGTTCCAACCCTACGCCAAAGCAAAGCCCATGGAATCAGCCTCTAAGATACAAATATATCAATCACACACAGATATATTTATACGTATCATAGTATGTATATATATATATATATATATATATATATATATATATATATATATATATATATATATATATATATATATATATATATTGTAATCACATCGTATATATAAAGTCTACATCACTCCTCGATATGTATATGGCTATAATTGCCAACTAATATAGCGATAGACAAACCCAAATGATCCCATTCGTAATAATTAAGTAAGTATACCCTAAACTTATTTAAGTCCCATAGGTGTCGTATCACCTATTATAGTAGTCGTCAATAGACGTATCGGATAACCACTCAATCATCCTTAGCCGATATCCTAACTTTCCATCTTTGTTGCTTCGTAGATTTACTCAACCCTGATCGCCACATATTTATTCTATCTGCATAAATATATCTATACACGCTTGCTAAATTAATCATTTGAATGCCTCTCGTCCCAAACATTCATTAAATCCATACCCCGGATCGTACCCTAAATCAATATGAGGTTCCCTCTTTCCTCCCGAGGTTTACTCACCCTCAAAATCATCGTCTAGGAGTCCTAATATCATATCTATAATCCCCGATAAAAATCTCCAAAACCATAGTTTAAATTTCCCTAAACTTAAAGGAGAAAACCTCAAAAATATACCAGGACCGAATCGATTCAGCCTGTTCGAATCGATTCGCTGACCACCGAATCGATTCCGCCTGTTCGAATCGATTCGAAAAGGTTCAACTTTTTAACTGCCTCATACGGAATCGATCCGGCTTGTCCGAATCGATTCGGCTTCTCCAAAATCCCCAAATCTTCTTAGGGTTTATATATACCCCAAAACCCAAAACTCAATCCAATCTCCATTTTTGTTGTTTCTAATCTCAACCAACAAATCTATGTTTTTCAACTAACACATTAATTAATTTGTGGAATTAAGCCATTTCTCTTTGAATTAAACCATAAAATCCTAGTTTATATTTTCTCCCATTTCTACACACCATTAACATGGGTTTAACACTAGAAATCATTAAGAGTATGTAAACTCATTCTCAAATTCCCCAAAATTATTTTAAGGGTTCTAACCTAAAATTATATGTTTTACCAATTATAGTACGAGATATACGCACTAAATTAAATAAAGCAAGTAAACACTTGACTGGAGGATAAAATTCGACGACCTCGAGTCGAATCCTGCGGAGTTTGGCCGGAATCCCCTTTCTCCTTCCTCTTTCTCTCCTTTTCCTTCTTCTCCTCTTTCTTTATGTCTTTTTCTTTCTTCTCTCCCTCTCTCGTGCCTTTTGAAGAGTGCGCGTGCATTCAAATAAGGAAATTATTTAATTAAATCTCAGTTTTCCAATTAAATCCTAAAACATGCATCTAGGTGTGATTGAAATTAATATGATCATGCAAGAACAGTCAATCACAAACGAAAAAAATAAATGAGGAAAAATCCCCCAAAGGGGCAAAACATTTTTATTTTCACTATAATTTTGTAAGATACGGTTACACGGATTACAATGAAAATAATTGTGACACAAAAATACCCGCATGTGTCGGTTCTGATGTCGTCGACTGGAATCTCCCGCGGGAACTCCAGGTGAGCAGCAATGAAGAAGACAGTGGCTTCTCCACAAGTATGAACAAAAGCAAAGCAGTGTTCTTGGGTTTCAAAAGGACTCACAAAAGTATGGGAATGATGTGTGAATCGAAACATGAATTTTGGGACTCAAAAATATGAAGACTTGAGCTAACAGAACTCTCAAAATCGTCTCTCCAAGTCTTGAAAAATAACTCCCCTTAAGTTTGCTTTTATAAGGAAACCAAAAAGAATTTTAAGTCATTGGGACTCTTACCAGCGTTAGGAACCCCGAACCAGTTCGGCTTGTACCTCAAATCAGTTCGCCCCCCGAACCGGTTCACTGCTTGGTTCATGGTACTTCGCTGGATTTGGGGCTTAAAATACACATCATTCTCCATAAGGATTTTTCTCCATTTTCAAAGGGCCATAACTCCTTCATCGTAGCTCGGATTGAGGTGTCGTTTCTTCCAGTATCTTCATGGCGTCGAGCTTTTAAACTTTTTAGTTGACCATACCTCTGGACTATGAATGTAAAATTACCAAAATTCTCTTGAACTTTCCTATCTTTCCTTTCTTTCATTTTTTTGACTTCTCTTGCGTACCACTTGCATAAAATCCCTAAAATCGTGGAACATGGAGTCATTGAGGCAGATGTGGGACACTTGATGGAGCTGTTGAATGCTTGATCCCTAGAATTCGGATAGAGGCCGTCATGTGAGATCGTGAAGTGACGTGCCTTTTGTAGCGGCGTACGACATACACAATGGAAAGATATCGGACTTGAGAAAAATGTCCTTACAAATCTCCCCCTATGTCTATGCCGGTACATAATAAAAAAATCCGAATTATTATCATTCAATTGACCTATACAAATCTACCCTCCCATGAACCCAAAACTAGAAAGATACAAATGAATAAGTCTTCATCGTTTGTTCTTCAAATCTTCAAAAATCTCAAAGCTTTTCTCATAAGGGTATACAATTCAGTGATCATCAATGTAGTACCTACGCACATGAGAAAAAGCATATGCCAAGTGACGTATCGAGTTTGAAATGAGATAAACATAGATACCAGCATAAAACAAATCTCAAAATCTTAAAACTCCCCCATAATATGATAATTCTTTCTCCCCCTTTTTATTATGTCCCCAAATAGACATAAATGAGAAGCAAAAATAAATGCAAATGGAGAATGTCACAAGGTAAAAAAAACTTTCTATTTATGAATTTTTCAAAATTTTTCACACAAAGAAAAAATACAACAAAGAATCACACCATGAAAGAACACAAAAACAACCAAGTCGATGATAGCGTAAATGTATGGGTGTGATCAAATTCAATAGGAAAATCAATGCATACAAACATGACATATGTGCATGATGAATATCAGATACTCCTAACGAATGAACTCAACATCTTCCTTAGGTGTAAAAATATGTAAATATGAGACATTGACTCAATCAAATCAACAAATCAAAGCTCAAAATGATTTCCACACCAAGAACGCCCTAAACAATTTAATGCTTTTCAGGACTTTCAAGGAAGTGCAAACCCGTTTAAATTCTCCAACCAAACTCCCTCAGATATATATTTTGAATAGAGGTGATCTAAATTCTCAAACTTTGGAGAATTGATGGTGAAACCTAAATGGCCCATATTTGGCATGAATTTCTTTTTATTGCCTTTAAATTTTTTGAGCTCTTTTAACCTCCTGAACCCCGGATAACAAGATTTTTCAATTTTTTAGGTCTGATTTAACGGTGGCTTAATCGCAAAGGATAGATAATTACCTTTCGTAGCCCTTCACCATTTAAAAAAAAACACAATCTCACCAAACGATTTTTACATGCATTACAATCTTGTCAAGTTTTATCGCATATGGTTCTTTGTATAGACAGAATTGATATGGAAACACTCAAGCCAATATGTGATAGGCAAGTAAAATAATCAAATAAAGCTGTGCATGTGTGAAATAAAGGAGATAAGGAGCCAAACATATAGAAAGATATCACTAATCACATCTCAAAGACTCCAAATAATGTAAAGCACATGGATGCAATGATGTAGTATCTCAAATCACTATCAAACAGTCACATGGATAAATGGAATGAAATTTGTGACTTGGCTATCTTAAATGCTCATCCATAAAAGGTGCAAATAAAATACAAAAATCTTTTTGTGCTTTTCTAAAAATTTTATAAAAAAATCTTTTTGGATTTTTCAAAAAATAGAAAAAGCAGAAAAAATAATAATACAAATAATACAACCAAGGAATAGGAATCATATGCTATGACCATGACAATGCATCCTATCCTAGACAAGAACCAACCCCTCAATCAACTGTGCAAATCCCCAAAGACTTCCTAAGACTCTCAAATATAAGGGCATCTAAAGGCTTCATGAATATATCATCTAACTGAAGGTCGGTGGGTACGAAGCTTGGGGATATGACTTTCTCCTCAACTAATTGTCGTATAAAGTGCTCACATATCCTGATGTGCTTTGTGCGCGAATGCTGGACTGGATTGAGGGATATGTGTATCGTGCTAGTGTTATCACAGGAAATGGTCATAGTGTCCTGTGAAATCCTATAATCCTCCAGCATTTGCTTCATCCATAAGAGTTTCGTGCAACAACTCGCAGAGGTGATGTACTCAGCCTCCGTAGTGGATAAAGAGATGGAGTTTTACTTCTTGATCAACCAGGAGACAAGAGAAGAACCAAAATAGAAACACCCACCAGAAGTGCTCCTACAACCATCTACATCCCCGGCCCAATCGGCATCTGAATAGGTGGATAGACGATCATTGGTATCAAAGGAATACCAAATACCGTATGAGAGAGTCCCACTCACGTATTTGATAATACATTTTAGAGCGAGTAAGTGTTACTCTTCCAGGGACGCCTGATATCGAGCACAGACTCCAACACTAAAGGCTATATCGGGATGACGTGCAGTCAAGTAGAGAAGACTACCTATCACACTTTGATACAAGGTTCGCTCTACGTCCTTGCCTGAAGTGTCCTTACTAAGCTTGATAGAAGTACTCATAGGTGTACGTGCATTCTTATCGGAGTCTAAACCGAATTTCTTCACTAAGTCTCTAGCATACTTGGATTGGGAGATGAACATCCTATCCTCTAGCTGACAAACTTGAAGACCAAGGAAGAAATTAAGCTCACCTACCATGCTCATCTCAAACTCACTTTGCATCTCCTCCTCAAAGTGGTGAGCATACTGGGAGCACGTGAATCCAAAGACTATGCCATCCACACAGACCTGGGCAACTAAAAAGCACCTTCATCTTTCCTGATGAACAACGTCATATTAACTCCCCCTCTCTTGAAGCCACGGGCTAAAAGATAGGAAGTAAGCCTCTAGTACCAAGCATGGGGTGTTTGTTTCAAACCATACAAGGATTTCCTCAAAAAGTAGACGTGCTCCGGGTGCTTAGGGTCTTTAAACCCTTTTGGTTGTTCCACGTAAATCTCCTCCTATAGAATGCCATTTAGAAAGGCACTCTTGACATCCATTTGAGATACCTTAAAGCGCAGATGACATGCGATGGCGAGTAATAAGAGGACGGACTCAAGCCTCGCAACAGGAGCAAATGTATCCCCAAAGTCTACACCCTCTATCTGTGTGTATCCTTGAGCAACCAACCTAGCCTTATTTCTAATTATGGTTCCATTTTAATCCATTTTATTCTTGAAAATCCACCTGGTACCTATCACATTAGTCTCATTAGGTCGGGGGACAAGTTCCCAGACATTGTTCTTTTTAAACTGAAGCAACTCATCCTGCATGGCAGATATCCAGTGTTCATCTTTGAGTGCTTCTTTGTGATTATTGGGCTCGACTTTGGATGTGTAGCAAAGATGGCTAACAACGTTCTCTAGCTGAGCACGAGTCTTGACCCCTAAAGTGGGATCGCCAACAATAGCAGAGGGATCATGACTCTTGCGAACCCAAGAAGGTGTGGTGGAGCAGTAGTACGTTGTGTCCGACCCAAACTATAGCAAAACTTCCTGAGGTGGCCTTTTCTTTTGCAGTACATACAAAAGAACATAGTATTAGGTGGACCTGGGTTTCCTTCTCTTGGTCGAACTCTTCTTTGTGGTTTTTGACGATGGCCATATGTAGTCGTAGTAAACTCAGGAACTGATACATGTGCAATTTAGGACGTAGAGGCACCATCATAACCTATCCCCTACCTATTACCAAAACCTAAAGCGGGGTCGAGGAGCATCTTTCTAGATTTGTCCTCAATTTGAACTTTGACTTCCCATGCTCTCTCAAGATCATGAGTAAGCTGGGTAACAAGGGCTTCAAGTTTCTTTCGAGTCTCTAGGGAGGAACGGAGCTCACTCGTAAGACTAGACACTTGTTTAGTCAAGTCCCCTTTATCTTTCTCAAAACCACTATCTCTCTCTCCAAATAGTCTCTCTCTCTCTCTAAACAAACTTTCTTTCTCAACACAGGCAGACTCTCTCTCTCTCAAGGAAGTGCAGGTGGAGGACTATCTCTTTTTCTAGATGACTCTCCCATCTTTCTTGCTGACCCCTCACTCTTTCTATCCTGGGCATTAAGTGCAATTCCCTTATCTTTAGGCATGACAGATTTAGAAAACATATCAATTTTATACGTTTGTAAGTCTCCTACAAGTTCATCCAATTTAAGCGTGTTTAAATTACCCATGGAATTTAGCACAGTGACTTTAGGGATAAAACGCTTAGGCAGTGATCTTAAAATCTGTTTAACAACTCTACCATTAGGAATGTGTTCACCAAGATTAAATCTAGTGTTTACAATATCAGATAACCTAGCATAAAATTCATCAAAACACTCACTCTCTAGCATGGTGTTTATTTCAAATTGAGTTGTTAAATTTTGCAATTTAGACTCTTTCACAGCATTAGTTCCTTCATGGGTAAGTTGTAAAACATCCCATGCCTATTTTGACGTGGTGCACGTCATTATGCGTCGGAACTCGTCAGGAGTGACGGATCCGGAAATAGCACTTAAACCCTTTGAATTCTTCTTCAGTCCAAGCAGTGACAGATATTAAACTGTTTACGTTCTCAACAGTGATAGAGGGAGGTGTCCACCTTCTTTCAACCAAAATCCACACACGTTCATCAATGGATTTTAAATAAGATTTCACGCGGGCTTTCCAGTAAGCATAATTAGTCCCGTCAAAAACTGGCATTTTATTATATAATTTCTCCATTGAACACGATCTTTTTCATAAATTAATTTTTCAAAAAATTGATATCTTAGAAAAATTTTGCGGAAAATTACACGGTATAATTGTGTAATTGGCTCTGATACAAATTTGAAGAGTGCGCATGCGTTCAAATAAGGAATTTTTTTAATTAAATCTCAGTTTTTCAATTAAATCATAAAACATGCATCTAGGTGTGATTGAAATTAATATGATCATGCAAGAACAATCAATCACAAACGAAAACACATAAATGAGGAAAAATCCCCCAAAGGGGAAAAACCTTTTTATTTTCACTATAATTTTGTAAGATACGGTTACACGGATTAGAATGAAAATAAGTGTGATAAAAAAATACCCGCAGGTGTCAATTCTGATGTCGTCGACTGGAATCTCCCGCAGGAACTCCAGGTGAGCAACAATGAAGAAGAGAGCAGCTTCTCCACAAGTATGAACAAAGACAAAACAGTGTTCTTGGGTTTCAAAAGGATTCACAAAAGTATGGGAATGATGTGTGAATCAAAACATGAGTTTTGGGACTCAAAAATATGAAGACTTGATCTAACAGAACTCTCAAAATCGTCTCTCCAAGTCTTGAAAATAACTCCCCCGAAGTTTGCTTTTATAAGGAAACCAAAAAGAATTTTAAGTCATTGGGACTCTGGCCAGCGTCAGGAACCACCTCGAATCGGTTTGCCCCCCGAATTAGTTCATTGCTTAGTTCGCGGTACTTCGCTGGATTTGGGGCTTAAAATACAAAGCATTTTCCATAAGGATTTTTCTCCATTTTCAAAGGGCCATAACTCCTTCATCGTAGCTCGGATTGAGGTGCCGTTTCTTCCAGTATCTTCGTGGCATCGAGATCTTCGACTTTACAGTTGACCATACCTCTAGTATATGACTATAAATTACCAAAATTCCCTTGAACTTTCCTATCTTGCCTTTCTTTCATTATTTTGACTTCTCTTGTGTACCCCTTGCATAAAATCCCGAAAATCGTGAAACGTGGAGTCGTTGAGGCAGATGTGGGAGACTTAATGGAGATGTTGAATGCTTGATACCTAGAATTTAGATAGAGGTCGTCATGTGAGATCGTGGAGTGATGTGCCTTTTGTAGTGACGTATGACATACACAAATGTAAGATATCGGACTTGAGAAAAATTCCTTACACCTTTATAAGAGAGAATAAGGGTTTATCCCTTATAAGCCCAAAAAATACTCGTTTACTCAATTGCGATTCCATACTAGTCCAAAAACCCCCGGAGCCTAAACAACACCCCCGGATGCTCTATTCTGACTATCTCGGCCATTTCGAAACCAACCGTACACTCGAAATCTCCATCTGAGTCACTTAACTACAATTCACTAATTTAAACCCAAAACATCTCAATATGAGTTTTCCAATTAAAACATTATCCTTTGTCACTTTACTCGACTGCGACATGTATATAAAATAATCCAACTCATTTACTTAGTCTCAAAAGTAAATGAAACACACACCGGTAATAATCAAATATTCATAAATCCCAGAATTACTATTCATAGAATTTTCCTTAATCTCCAAATTACGCCCACTTAAGAAATTCAATTATCACTAAAAGTACGGGGTGTTACAGGAGCTTAACTTCATGTTTGAGTCGTGGGATAACTTTTTATGCATACATGCTTGAATGCATACACATGCATGCATGCATACATACATTATTAATTTTTTTATTAAAATATATATATATATTGAAACAAATATGTATGTTTCAAGCATGGAAGGAACTAAACGTCGTGATTCATCAATTCGTTTACAACATCTTAAGAAATTTGTGAAGCCTTGGCTACTAGAGACTACCTTGCAGGGTTTTGCCAATCTCTTCTCAATCCAATCCATGAAAGTGCTGTTATGGAATGTTAGGGAACATTTAGGCCACAATTCAGGGTTGATTTTATGAATTTCTTTAATCAACATCACCTTGAACTTATGATTGTTAGAGACACGCGTGTTGACCTAACAAAATCTCAACAGATAGTCGGGAGGCTTCCTTTTAAAGGAAATGACCTTATCCCTACTGTTGGTATGTCTGTAGGTATGTGGATTGTTTGGGACACTAATGCATTGACCATCACTGTGGTCTATGAGTCTAATAGATTTGTTCATCTCCTTGTGGAGATGACCCCGCCCCTGCCGCCACTAATGCGAACCCCCGTTTATATTTATGCTCAGCCTAATCGCCGCACTCAGGTGTGGGATTTACTTAGATCTTTGGATGCTAATATCAATCCTCCTTGTCTTGTCATAGGTGATTTTAATTATATTTTATTGCCCTCTGAAAAAATTGGAGGATTGCCTTTTCACTTTTATAATACAAACGTGTTTAGATCTTGTATTGAAGACTGTGGTTTAGGGGACTTAGGATTTAGTGGTCCCACGCATATTTGGACTAATAAACAAGGCCTCGTTGACAATATTCGGGGAAGACTTTATAGGTGTCTATCCAATGATCTTTGGCATTTAATTTATCCATTAACCAAGGTTTTTCATTTAACCAACTCTTCATCGAACCATTGTTCTCTTCTTTTAGATTCCAACCCTGTAACTACTTTTAGCAAGTATAGGTCTATTTCTAACCATGCCTGGGTGTCCGAGTAATCATATAAAAATCTTATTAAAAAATGTTGGCTTCCTAGAATCCAAGGCTCTAATGCATGTCGATTTGTTCAAAAATCCAAATACCTTATGCTCCAATCTAAAATATGGAAGAAGTCTATGTTTGGTAATCCTAAAATCTTGTTAACCCAGCTTCAAGAACAACTCGCTTCTGTTAGGACTCAATTGGATACTTCCTTAACCTCTGACTTACTTCATAAGGAGAAATGTCTGGAACAAAAAATGGGGGCTTTACTTTGGCAGAAAAATCTTTTTTGGCAGCAAAAGGCTAAGCAACACTAGTTAAAAGATGGGGACTCAAAACTATATATTTTCATTATATTGTGAATCATAGAAAAAATAGGAATCGCATTCTAGTTATTTTTAAGGGCACTGATGATTGGGTCATTACCCAAGCTGACATTGAACTGGAATTTCAATCCTACTTTATTAATCTTTTTACTTCTTTGGAACCTAATTTAGAGGATCTTTCCTTGGACCATTCCCCTCCTCAATTGGATAGTGATGATTTAGACCGATCACCGCCCAAGAAATTCAACATGTTATTTGACAAATGCCTCAACACAAATCTCCTGGTCCAGATGGGCTTATTACAGAGTTTTTTAAAGATCACTGGGAGGTCGTAGGCACATCTATTATAAAAGTTATACAATCTTTATCTCAAAGTGTTTATTTTCTTAAAGAGCTTAACAAAACTTTTTTAATTTTTATCCCGAAAACTGAAGATCCTGCAAAAACCTCTCAATATAGGCCTATTAGTCTTTGCAATGTGGTCTATAAAACTATCTCCACTTTAATAATTAATACACTGCATCTATTTTTAGCTAAAATTATCTCTCCGGTTCAAAATGATTTTGTTCCTGGACGGCATATACAGGATAATATTTTAATCACTCATGAGATTTTGCATACTATGAGGGGCTCTAAATCTAAATTGGTAGTTTGGCTCTTAAACTAGACCTTTCCAGAGCGTATGATAAATTAGAATGTCCATTTATTAGGTGGATGCTTCTTCAACGTGGTTTCCCTAATTGTTGGATTACTCGAATTATGTCATGTGTTACTACCCCTTCCTTTGCTACTATTATTAATGGCTAGATGGGTAGGTTCTTCAGGGGTCTTTCTCCCTATCTGTTTATTCTTTCCCTTGGATGTTTTTATTTGCAGTTTAAACAAAGGTAATATGGATCATAGTATTAATGTTGTCAAGGCTTCAAAATTTGGTCCTCCTATTCCTATCTTAGCTTTTGCGGATGATTGTATTATTATTTTTAAATGGTATTGATAAAAATGTGGAGAATATGAGTATATTACTTAATAAATTTTGTTCCATATCTAGTCAAAGTCTTAATAATGATAAATTGGACATTTTGTTCCCTCCTAAATTTGACAAGCATAATAAATGTTGATGTAAAAAATTAGATCATATCTAATTATTCAATCACATATAAATAAATGAGACAAAGAATTTTTAAAGTGGTTCAGCCTTATAAGAATGGCCTACGTCCACTGTTATGGTATTGATGATTGTATTGGAATTCTTGATTACAAATTATCTCAAGAAATTTTGGTCCCCTTACAATGGGGATTGTACAATGTATTTATAGCCCTGAGGATGTAATGTGAAAGGGTAATACATTAAATGATGTACATATGAAAGGGTAATACATTTAATGCCCCTTAAGCGTCTGCGTCTGAATGATAAGTATTTAATGAACAGTCAAACTGTTGGTTATCTTGATATTAATGCTTTGTTCGAGGTGCAGCTCGGACCGCCTGAGTTGCTCAGACCGCCTAAGCTTCTCGGTGCTCAAGAGTTCCTCGGAGAGTTCTCGTTCCTCGGAGCTTATGAGTTCCTCGGGGAGTCAGTGTTCCTCATTGTAGTATGGTTCCTCGGAGCGTGTGAGTTCCTCGGAAGTGTTTGTTGTTGCCATGTAGACAGCCACGTGTCTTCATTTTATTGATCCATGTCAGCAGACTAAATTTGGTATCAACAGAAGCCCCCAATGTTTCATAGTTCGAAATTTGAGGAGTGTGGAACATTCTTTCCCGGAATATGGTAGCTTTAAATGGTCCTCATAATTTTTAGGAGTGTTTCCCTTGTATTTATTTCTCTTTCCAAATTCGTAGAATCAGGCTTTTTTAAATTTTTATAACTGCCTCGATCTCCGCATACTTTTTGTCCTTCTAGCCGCCGGTAGCGTAATTGTTTCCTTTTGTAATCATTACTTTGCCATTTCCCAAGGCAGAGTATTTAAACTTCACATACACTCCCATCGTCTTCTACCTTTTCAAATTTGTATTTTTGAGTTTTCCATTATCTTACTCTCTTGTGCGTTCATCCTTTTCATCGTTCGTTGTCAATAGATCCACTCTTTTTCTATAAGATCTTCTTCCTTCTTCTTCATTTATTTCTTTCATCATGGTTTATCCTGTAGAATCTCTTGATAAGTTTCGCTCTGATTTTTCTATTCCCTCCTGGGTTGTTCTGGAAGAGCTTTCTGAGCCTTCTGACTATTTCCGTTTGGCTGAGGGACATTGGTTCCCCAGTCTCTTTGTTGCTGAGTGTGGATTTTCTTTTCCACCCAATCCTCTATGTCTGGAATTTTGTCAATATTTTGACGTTGTTCCTGCAATAATAGCCCCCAATACATGGAGAATAGTTAATGGGGTGCATAGGTTAAATCAAATTCATGAAACTCGCATAGGAATTCCAGAAATCATGTTTTGCTATAGATGGGAAGTTGGTGATAACACTTTTTATTTAAAAACTAGATTTTTAAATAGGGCTTTAGTGGTCAATCTCCCGGATGCCAATAGGGACTATTTTGAGCACGGAGTTGTAATAAAAAATTGGCAACATGCTCCTTTATCAGGAGATGAAGTGTATCAGGGTCCCAGATGCCCTCCCTATGGCAATGGGATAGGTTATTTTTATTTCATTTTATTTATTTTGAAACTATGCTTCTTTTATGTTTGATAAAATGTGCCACTGATATTTTAATGCTTATTTATTTGCAGTTGACAGCAAAAGAAAGTGTCCAAAAGAAGCAGACGTGAATATAAGACATTTGAAACTTATCTGGAGTTTGCATCAGAGTGTTGCCAACGAGCACATTAGGTCAGCCTCGTATCTGCTGCAGTACAAGAGCTACACCACTTCTTTCACTGCTCGTCCGGTGATAAGTGACGCAGAGCCAGTTGCAGCTTCCACCAGCTCCTCGCCTGAATCACACACTCCTTTAAGTGAAAGGATGAAGAAGAGAAGACCTCCCACCCTTTTTGAGAAACCTGCCTCTGGTGCTGGAGAGGCAAAAATACATAAGATTGACGTCCCAGTGGAGAGGACAAAGAAAACAGATGGACCTTCCTCGTCTGCCCCTGTTGTGAAGGTTGTCGAGAAGCCCCCAGTGGCTCCGAGCAAGTCTGCTGCTCCAGGAGAGGTGATTGTAATATCACCGACCAAGGGTTCCTCCTTGGTTGAATCTATTCCTGCTCCCCTGAGGAAGCTGAAGAAGAGCTCCTCGGTCAATTTGGCTGACACTATCTCTCAGCCCCCGACTAGTGGAGTTCCCACTTTCGTTCCCCCGAGCTCTTCCATGAGCTCGGTGAAGACTTGGATCATTCCTGAGATCCAAGGTATCGAAGAAAACCTTTCTCGGGATATGGTTACCTCTTTGGCAGCTCGCCACATTGCTTCTGTAAGTCCTTTTACTTTAAACTTTTCATCTTTCCTTTATTATATTTGTCTCTGACTTGCTTTCATTTTCTTTTCACAGTTGGTGAGCTGCTTCAATACAATTTTGAAGAAGGATGAAGCTATCAAAGCTTCCAGCTCCTCGTCTGGTGTAGAGGAAGCTTTGATGGGTTTGGGGTAGTCTCTGAAAGAGTCTCACCAAAAATATGCTGATGATAAAGTAACTTGGGAAAAGAAGCTTGCCTCCACCGAGCAGGAGAAGGCTCGAGTTGTTGAAGTCTCCCAGGAGTTGGAGAAGAGAATAAAGGACTTGGAAGGGAAAAATAAAGAGCTCGATGAGAAGCTCAAAAATGCTGGAGAACTTGAGAATAAGCTCAAGGTTGCTGAGGAAGAATTGGGTCAGCTTCGGGAGGTAAATCGGCAGAAGGAGGAGGTTGAAAATAAATTGAAGATTGCTGAAAATCTTCTGTCCGAGCAGCGTTCCTCAGAGAAGTTGAAGAGAAAAGTGGCTGTGAAGAAGTCTTTCAGCGCTGGATGGGACAAAGGTTGGAACAAGGGGTTGGCTGCTATGATGTCACAAGTAGAATATGGCAGCCTCAAGTACTTCAGGGATGGATGGGTCGCTGCTCTACAGGAGATGAAAGTGGATGAAAATTCCAAACTTTTTCAGCGACACATCCCTGGTCCCCCTCCAACTCCTGAAGAAGAAGAAGAGGACGAAGCTGCCTCCGAAGAGTCTTCTATGGTGATGGGAGATCATCCCCCAGCCATCCAGCCTGATACCGAGGAACTTCAGCAGCTCGCTACTTCCTCCGAGCAACCTCCAGCACTTCCCCAGCTACTATATGTTCCTTCCGAGCAACCTACTTCCTCATCCCAGCCTCCCGAGAAGGTTTTGGGAGACAAGGAAAAGGTGTAGAGTTGTTCGGGTTTCTCTTTATATTTTTCTTTTGTCAAATGTAACCATGAACATGTAACTCTGATCCTTGATATAATAAAATTTGAATTTTTATTCTTGCATACTGTTGTCTCTTCTTCATGTTTAGTTAGTACTTTTATTGATTACTGCTTCTTCTTTCTCTACTAGTTTCTGGCCAGGATGGAATTACTATCTGCTCATGATACCAAGTTGTTGAGGCAATGCAATGATTATTTAAAGGCTGGTCATACAGATCTGAGCGCATCATAAATTGTCGACATCCTCGGCTAAGATGCTTCGGAACAGGCGGTTGAGGCCCACCAATACTTGAAGACCTTGCTTGATCGTGCAGTGGCCAATAATATGGCTTATTATGACATGATCGAGGATCTTCAAGGCATTCTTGAAGACCTTCAGCAGCAATACAAAGAATCCACTGCCCTTTTGCACGAGGGGTATGAGAAGAAGTATCAGCAACTCAATGCTGACAAGGAGTACGAGAAGCATTTTGCTGGCTACGAGGTGAGGGAGAGAACTCTGAGGGGCGAAGTCAAGGAGTGCAGACAAATAGCTGAACTACTAGAGCAAGAAAATAACAACTTGTAAAAAGAGTTGTCTCAGTTGAAGTCTGCAGCTTCCACTTCAAATGCCTTGATCCCAGTGAATGATGAGGGATTCTCGTTCTTGGAGATCGAGAACGCCAACTTGAGGGATGAATTGGAGACCTTGAAGAGAGCTGGTCCCTCTATATCTTCTTATGGACGAGCAAGAGCTCCTCGGGGATGAGCAAGAGCAGCTCGAATTCCTATCGAGGAACAGAGGACTCAATCTACCTTAGAGAACCAAGCCTTCCAATTAATGGCAAAGCACCAGACGTTGGCTGAAATGTCAAAGAAGATCAGGGACCTGGAAGAGCAGCTTTCAGCGAAGAAATCATTCTTGGAGAATAAGGAGCTATTCATCAAAAATCTCCACGAGCAGCTGGAAAGACTGACATATCAATTCCACAAACAGCCCAGGGAGTTCTGGATGGCTGGATACAACGAAGCTCTATACCACTTAGACGATCGTATCCAGAATGCCAATAATGAGGGCTATAAGCAAGGATGGTTGAATGCCTTAGGTGTGCTGCAACTCGAACAGGGTCACTACGTGTGGTATTTCCATGATCCTGGGCTGCTCGACCTACCCGTGCCACCATTCAAACTTGATATGAGCTGGATTTCTCGGGCCATTCCTCGATGCTTAATTTCAAAGTATCTCGGCGACTACAATCTCCATTCAAGTGTTGAGATATCTCGTCCCGAGCATCTTCTAGATCGACCATCCGTGATGAATATCAGGATGTTAAAAGATTTGTACTTCATAAACTCTCCTCTTGCTTTAAATGATCCGCCTGCTGGCGAGGAACCTGTTTCAAAAGAAGAGGGGAAAAGACCAGTAGAATAGGAATATCGATG
This sequence comes from Sambucus nigra, assembly GCA_949130495.1. Classification (NCBI taxonomy): domain Eukaryota; kingdom Viridiplantae; phylum Streptophyta; class Magnoliopsida; order Dipsacales; family Adoxaceae; genus Sambucus; species Sambucus nigra. The sequence continues at coordinate 230,245,220 of OX422219.1, forward strand.
TAATAAATTTGTATATATTTCATTATCAATGTAATTTATTTTTTATTAAATGAAAGACTTTTATTTTGTTCGCAATCTTAATTTCTATTGTCTTGTAAAATACTTTACATTTGTGCATGTATGTCTGTTAAAAAGATAACAATATTGTGTTGTTTTGTTTGTCGATCAACTTATTGTCGACTAGCTTGAATTTTTGGTAGTCATAAAAATTACTAAGTTATTCCTCGACCAACTTACTAAGTTGTTTCTCGACCAACTCACTAAGTTGTTTCTCGACCAACTTACTAATAATTTTAAAAAGTCTCGAGTATCAATAATTTTGATTGATCATTTTCTAGTATTCATAAAATGTTTACAACCAACCAAGGTAGTAAATTTCCTTCTCGGCCAACTACAGTTAGTGTGTTTTTATCCCCGACCAGCCATAGTTAGTGGATTTTTCCTCTGCGAGCAACTTTTAGCACTTTTTGAAATAATTTTACCTCCCGACCAACTCAAGTTGGCGTTTTTGAGAATATATTTATTTCCTAACCGACATAAGTTGGCATTTTTAGGAATATTTTTATTTCCTGAGAAACATATAGTTTTATTTCCCGTAGGAATACAAGTTTTACTTCCCGGAGGAATACAAGTAGCTTTACTTCCCGGAGGAATATAGGTAGCTTTACTTCCCGTAGGAATATAGGTAGCTTTACTTCCCGGAGGAATACAGGTAGCTTTACTTCCCGGAGGAATACAGGTAGCTTTACTTCTCGGAGGACTATAGGTAGCTTTACTTCCCGAAGGAATATAGGTAGCTTTACTTTCCGGAGAAATATAAGTTTTACTTCCCGGAGGAATATATTTGTTTCTCGACCAACCTTAGCTGGTGTTTTTGAGAAAAATTTTGAGTTTTGCCGAGTTTCGCCGAGTAGTGTGTAGCACTAGTATTCCCCGAAAAAAATTTCAATAAAAGGAGAAAATTCACATCACTGATAATACTTGCGCAAGTTCTCTGCGTTCCATGCATTCTTAAACTCCTCCCCTTCTAAAGTTGCTATTCGGTAAGTTCCTGGTCGAACAACTTCTGTAACTCGGTATGGCCCATGCTAGTTTGCCTCTAGTTTATTGTGCTTTTGAATTAATTTCTTCAGCACATAGTCTCCTTCTTTCAGGTCGCACTTATTCACCCTCTTATTGTAGAATAGAGCTGTTCGTTGTTGGTATGCAGCATTTCTGATGGCTGCTTCTTCTCTAACTTCCTCGAGCATGTCTAAATCCAATCTTCTCATTAAGTCGCTGACAGGGGAATTGAAATTCAGTACCCTGTGTGTTGGTAGGCCCAACTCGGCAGGTATAAAAGCTTCACTTCCAAACACTAGCATATATGGAGATTCTCCAGTTGCTACTCGGGGAGTAGTTCGGTAAGCCCACAGTACTGACTGTAACTCGTTGATCCAATTTGCTTTCGCATCGTTCAGTCTTTTCTTCAAACCATTCAGCAGTGTTCTATTTGTTACTTCAGTTTGTCCATTTCTTTGAGGATGGCCTGGTGCTAAGTGGATCTTCAAAACATTTGATTGATGACAATAGGCAGCGAACTCCTAGTTATCAAATTGTGTTCCATGGTCTGTGATGAAAGCATGCGGAAGACCATATCGAAAAATGATGTTCTTCTAAATAAATTGATACACCTTCTCGTACGTCATATCAATGAGAGGATCAGCTTCTACCTACTTAGTAAAATAATCCACTGCGACGACGAGGTATTTGAACCTTCCTCTGGTCGTTGGCAGTGGCCCTACCATATCTATTCCCCACATGGCAAATGGCCAAGGGGAAGTGATGGGTGTCAACAATGCTTATAGAGTTCTTCGGATGGAGGAGAAGCGCTGGAACTTGTCACATTTCTTGGCATAGGCTATACAATCAGCCCTCATCGTCGGTCAGTAGTATCCCTGTGTCATCATCCTTTGTAAAAGCGTCCGACCTGCTACATGGGCTCCACAGGACCCTTCATGGATCTTTTCAATCAATTCTTTCACCTCGGAGGGATGTACACATCTTTACAAACCTGCCATAATTCCTCGTCTATACAAAATACCATTAGTTAATACATACCGAGCAGCTTTAAACTTCAATTTCTTGGCTGCAAGCTTGTCAATTGGTAATTGTCCCTCCTCAATATATGCCCTGATGGGATCCATCCAAGATGGTCCTAAATCAAGGGTGATAAAGTTCATCGCCAAATCTTTATCTATACTCCGACCAGCTAAAACTTCAATTGGGATTATTCTTCGTAGCTCGGTACGAGTAGCTGATGCTAATCGAGCTAGGGCATCTGATCTTGCATTCTCCATTCTTCGTATTCTGACCAGCTGAATAGCAGCAAATTCTGATACCAACTCCATCACCTTTGCATGGTATTTGATCATTAATTCTCCTTTGGCTGCATATATTCCCAACATTTGATTTACGATTAATTGAGAATCGCTGAAGACAATAATCTGCTGCGCCTCCATAATTTTTGCCAAATTAAGACCTGCAATCATAGCCTCATACTCAGCCTCATTATTGGAATCTTTGAATTGGAAACGTAGGGCGTATTCCATGTCGACCTCGTCCGGAGTGCTCAAAACTATCCCTACCCCACTGCCCGTTGTGCAAGATGAGCCATCTACATATAGCCTCCATATAGGTAACTCGTCTTCAAACTTCTGATCTGACAGAGTTCCTCGGTGAAATATTTGTTGCTTCCTTTCATATTCCCCTGATATTTCTCGCTCTTCGTCGATCATCTTTTCTTGCCCTTTTACCAACCAGAGTTGGTCTGAGCTCAAATTTGATAATCCCGTAACATCCACTTGCTCTTTTACCAACCGAAGTTGGTCTGAGCTTATGTTTGTTGATCCTGTAACATCCACAGGTTGATCAGCGAGCAACTTTTGCTCCTCGGGGGTATCAGGATAGGTGAACTCTGCTATAAAATCCTCTACAGCTTGCCCTTTAAGCGATGAATTGGGTTCATAAACTATATCGTATTCACCGAGCTCTATTGCCCAGTACATCAATCTCCCTGATTTTTCTGGTTTATGAAGGGCTTGCCTCAACGGCATATCAGTATATACGATTATAGTATGAGCCTGGAAGTATGGCCTCATTCTCCTACTCGCCTCAATCAGTGCCAGTGCTAACTTTTCCAGCCTTGGATATCTGATCTCTGCTCCTCGGAAGGCCTTACTTGTGTAGTAGATTGGTTTTTGTACTCCATTCTCCACTCTTATCAACGCCGAGCTAACTGCATTCTCCGATACTGCTAGGTACAAGTACAATTTTTCTCCCATCACTGGCCTGGATAACAGTGGAGGTGCTCCCAAGTATTTCTTCAAGTCTTGAAAAGCCTTCTCACATTCATCATTCCACTCAAAAGCCTTTCGGAGTGTCTTGAAGAATGGGAGACATCGATCAGTTGCTCGTGATACAAATCTGTTGAGTGCTGCTACTCGTCCTGTAAGACTTTGCACCTCTTTCTTCGTCGTTGGAGATCGCAGCCCTAATAGAGCTTTGATCTTTTTAGGATTTGCCTCAATGCCTCGTTGGTTGACAATGTATCCGAGAAACATGCCTTCTCGTACTCCAAATATGCACTTTGTCGGGTTCAGCTTCATTTGGTATTTATCTAGTTGATCAAAAGTCTGACTTAAGTTAACTAGATGATCAGTAGCTTTTTTGCTCTTCGTCAGCATATCGTCAACATAGACTTCCATATTGCAACTGATTTGTTCAGCAAACACCTTGTTCATCAGTCGCTGATATGTCGCGCCTGCATTTTTTAAACCAAAAGGCATAACATTATAACAATAAGTTCCCCTAGGGGTAATGAAAGAAGTACTCTCCCTGTCTTCAGGTTTCATTTTAATCTGATTGTAGCCAGAATAAGCATCCATGAAGCTCAGCAGTTCATGTCCCGAGGTAGCATCGACTAGTTGATCAATTCGGGGTAGTGGAAAGTGATCTTTTGGGCATGCTTTGTTGAGGTCGGTGAAGTCTACACGCATCCTCCACTTGTTGTTTTTCTTCTTTACCATCACCACATTGGCTAACCAGTCTGGATATTTAACATCTTCAATGAAGCAAGCTTTCTGGAGCTTCTCGTCTTCCTCCTGTATAGCTTGATTCTTCTCGGGGCTGAACACTCTTCTTCTCTGCTTCACTGGCTTGATTTCCTTATTCACATTGAGTTCGTGACATAAGAAATTTGGATCTATTCCGGGCATATCCTCATGACTCCACGCAAAAGTTTGTTTTCTACTTCTAAGGAAAGTTATCAATTCATGTTTCAGTGAGGCTTCCAATGACGAACCTACTTGAGTAGTTCGTTCAGGGTGTTCGTCGTCCAGGATAATGTTTTCAGTAGCTTCCACCACTTGACCCTTCACGAGTAGTGACTCATCTCTAGGATCCAATGTTTAAATTTCTGCTCCTTCTTCCACTTGATAAGTAGTAGTCTTTTTCCTTGATTCCTCCAGTTCCTCTTGCTCGGCGGATGAATAATAGCATTCCCGAGCTACTTTCTGGTCACCTTTCACAATTCCTACTCCAAAATTTGTTGGAAACTTTTGGCATTGATGCACTGTAGATGGTACAGCCTCGAACTTCTTCAATCCCACTCTTCCCATGATGATATTGTATGATGATTGAATATTCTTATCCATCATGAAGAAACGTATTCTTTCTGTTCGACAAGTAGGCCACGTGCCAATGAATATATCCAACTTGATCATCCCAAGTGGAAATACTTTCTCGCCAGCAAAACCGAGGAGGGATCTATGATAAGGCTCCAATTGAGATAGCTTTAGATTTAAACTATCGAAGCACGAGTAGAACATGATGTCTGCCGAGCTACCATTATCTACCAGTACTCTTGAAATCATTACCTCCTTCATTCTCATCTTGATCACCAATGGGTCATCATGAGGATATAGAACGCCTGCAAGGTCATTCTTTGAGAACCCAATAACCAACTTCTTTTTGTTCACCTTTCTCGGGCGATCCTCCTCAGCTAGATTTATTCGTTGAATGTACGAGCAAGCTTGAGCCTCACAGAGGTAATCTTTTCTCTCGGCAGTAAGGTCTCCTCCTCCTGCATCTCCACCTGTTATAACATTACAGTCAAATGACCCAAAGCATATTGAAAATACCTCTCGTTTTGGCTGCTTTGGTCTCTTGGGAAGATCGGGGTCTTCTTCAGGATCAACTTCATGGTTTCTTTTCTTATTTTCCTCTACTCAACGAGGATATCTAGACCTCTCTCTAGTTCGGTCGTTATTTCTTATTTCGCTTCCACGATCAACGTACTTTGCCAGCTTTCCTCGTCTGATGAGTGTTTCAATCTCACTCTGAAGAGCTATGCAATTTTTGGTCATATGGCCATGATCTTTATGAAACTCGCAATACTTTGCCTTATTCCTCTTGTCAGGTCTACCTTCATTTTCTCTGGCCAATTAAATTCCTCGTTGCTCTTGATTTCTTCTAGAACATGGTTGATATCCTTCTTCAAAGGAGTATAATTATCGAATTTCTTCATTCCATCCCATACCGACCTTGTTCTTGAATGTTTGTCATTACCATTGTTCTTATGCTCTTTCTTCTTAGCTTTATCACCTTCCACCTTGGTTTCTTTGGCATCCATGTTCTTCTTCGCAGCCATAGCCTCCTCGGCATTCATAATCTTGGACGCTTTTCCCATCAAATTTGACATGGTTCTAGGTGGATCTTTGGCCAAAGTGTAGTACAACTTGTTGGGCAGTAGTCCACTCATCAAGGCGGTAATCGTTGTCTTTTCCTCATAATCAATGACTTCAAGTTTCTCGTTATTAAAACGAGTTATATAATCTCTGGTACTCTCACCAGCCTTTTGTCTAACACTTAACAAATACGCTACTCATTTAACTGGCTTTGCCCGAAAATAGAAATTCCCAATGAATAACTCGGCCAGTTGAAGAAAATTTGAAATCTTACCCCGAGGAAGATTATTCTACCATATTTGAGCAGATACGGTAAGAGTTCCCGAGAATGCCCTATATCTCATCTGGAACAGCATAGATGTCGGCTGCAGCTTGGTATTGTTCTATATGAAGGACGGGGTCAGTTTTTCCATCATATTTGGGGGTCACAACAGGTGCTTTGAATTTTGATGGTGTTGGAAAATCTACAATGGCCTCGACAAAAGGTGTTCCTCGAACAAAGGTTCGTTGTAGAGGGTTCTTAGCTTTAACCATTTCCACCAATCTATCCTCCAGCCTTTGAATAGAGCCTTTCCATGCATCATTTCCTTCCTCAGGCCTATTGGTTCGAGCAGCTGATCGCGTTGAAGTGGCTTCCTGGGATCTATCTTGACGAGCAGCTGGTCGCGACTGGGCAGATCCTTCCCTTAAGTCTGATGGTCGTCGAAAAATCCTCGATGGGGCTCTAGGAGGACTTTTGCTCCTCCGAGGACCTAATCGATCGAAAGGAGATACTCGGCTTAATCTTTCTAGCGCACTGGTCCTTTCTGGGGAGAGATTGATACGTTGTTCAATATCCACTGACGAAGTTCGTCCAGGTTGATAAGAAAAATCTTCAGACTCCTCATTGCAATATGAATTGGTGCGCCTAGTACGCGAAGAAGATGCACGGGTATTTCTTTTAATACTTCGTGGTCTTGAATGGGTTCGTGCACCGCCATGGAGGGTTTGTATGAGTTGACGCATAGTTTCTTGCATGATGGTCTGGCCCTGAGCCAGATTTGTCATTATTCCAGCCAGATCTAGAATATTGGGCGGAGCAGATGGATTTGGAGGGCGTCCAGTGTTTCGATTGCTAGATTCTGGAATGTCAGCCATTTGTGATGGATTATTTTTTATGGAAAACGATATTACCAGTCGTTCCCACAAACGGCGCCAATCTGTTGATGTAAAAAATTAGATCATATCTAATTATTCAATCACAGATAAATAAATGAGATAAGGAATTTTTAAAGTGGTTCAGCCTTATAAGAATGGCCTATGTCCACTATTATGGTATTGATGATTGTATTGGAATTCTCGATTACAAATTATCTCAAGAAATTCCGGTCCCCTTACAATGAGGATTGTACAATGTATTTATAGCCCTGAGGCTGTAATGTGAAAGGGTAATACATTAAATGATGTACATATGAAAGGGTAATACATTCAATTCCCCTTAAGCGTATGCGTATGAATGATAAGCATTTAATGAACAGTCAAACTGTTGGTTATTGTTAATACCAAAATTAATATGCTGATATGGACGAATGATATGAAGACACGTGTCAATCTACTAGGCATAATAGCAACGAGGAAGTTCATTTCCCCGACCAACTCATGTTCTCTCCGAGCAACAAGGATACACCGAGGAGCTTCAGCACTCCGAGGTACTCTAGCGCTCCGAGGTACTCTAGCGCTCCGAGGAACTAAGGCGGTCCGAGCTGCATCTCGTCCGTAGCATAAACTGCCAGATAATCAATAGTTCAATTATTCATTGAATGTTTATCATCTTGACGCACACGCTGCATTAAATGTATTACCATTTCATATGTATATCATTTAATGTATCAACCCTTTCATGTACAGCCTAAGGGCTATAAATACCTTGTATCACCCTCATTCAAAGGGACCGGAATTTCTTGGTATCATTTGTAATCGAGAATTCCCAGACACTCAGTAATAACATAACAGTGGACGTAGGCCATTCTTATAAGGCTGAACCACTTTAAAAATCTTTGTCTCATTTATTTATCTGTGATTGAATAATTAGAGCGATCTAATTTTTTACATCAACAGATTGGCGCCGTCTGTGGGAACGACTTGTTATTATCATTTTTTACCATAAATCATTCATCATCAATGGCGGATAACCCAGAATCTAGCAATCGAAACGCTGGAAATGCTGGAAATCCCCCTAATCCCTCTGCACCTCCAGATCTGGCCGTGATCATGATAAATCTGGCTCAAGGACAAACCGCCATGCAAGATACGATGCGGCAACTCATACAAACTCTTCAGGGTGGCGCTCCTGCGCAGTCAGGGCATCGAAGTGGTCAGAGGCAAACCTATTTACTTTCTTCACGATCCAGGCGTACTGAGTCACGTCGCAATGAGGAGTCTCACGATTTCTCTTATCAACCTGGGCGAACTTCATCAATAAGGGCTACAGATACTGATCAACATATCACCCTCTCCCCAGAAAGACCCAGTGCTTTAGAAAGACTGAGTAGGGTGTCTCCTTTCAGTCGATTAGGCCCTAGGAGGAATAGGAGTCCACCTAAGACCATGTCGAGGAGTTTTCGACAACCATCAGATCTAAGAGAAGGATCAGCACAATCACGACCAGCTGCTCGTCAAGATAGATCTCAAGAAGCTACCTAAGAACGATCAATTGCTCGAACCAATAGGCCCGAGGAAGGAAATGAAGCGTGGAAAGGATCTCTCCAACGGTTGGAGGATAAATTGGGAGAAATGGCCAAGGCAAAGAACCCCCTACAACGAACTTTTGTTCGAGGAACACCTTTTGTACAGGCCATTGTGAATTTTCCTACACCGTCAAAGTTCAAAGCACCTGTAGTAACCCCCAAATATGATGGAAAGACAGATCATGTTCTTCACATAGAGCAATATCAAGCTGCTGCCGACATCTATGTCGTCCCCGACGAGATGAGATGCAGAGCGTTCTCAGAAACTCTTACTGGAGCTGCCCAGATATGGTACAACAATCTTCCTAGGGGTAAAATTTCAACTTTCTTTCAGTTGGCCGAGTTGTTTATTGGAAATTTCTGTTTTGGAGCAAAGCCAGTAAAACGAGTAGCACACTTGTTAAGTGTTAGACAAAAATCTGGTGAGAGTACTAGAGATTACATAACTCGTTTCAATAATGAGAAGCTGAAGGTCATAGATTACGAAGAGAAGACAGCAATCACCGCTTTGATGAGTGGGTTGTTGCCTAATAAGTTGTATTATACTTTGGCGAAAGATCCACCTAAAACTATGTCAGAACTGATGGCAAAAGCTGCCAAAATCATGAATGTCGAGGAAGCTATGGCTGCAAAGAAGAATACAGATAAAGACACCAAGGTGGAAGTCGACAAGTCTAAGAATAAAGAGCATAAGGGCAATGGCGGTGATAAACGCTCCAGAAATAATAAATCATCATGGGAAGTCCTGAAGAAATACGACAATTATACTCCTTTGAAAATGGGTATTCATCATGTCTTGGAAGAAATCAAGAATAACGAGGAGGTAAAATGGCCAAAGAAACTGAAGTCAGACCCTGATTCGAGGAGTAAGGATAAATATTACGAGTTTCATAAAGATCATGGTCACATGACCAAAAATTGCATAGCTCTTCAGAACGAGATTGAAACACTCATCCGAAGAGGAAAGCTAACAAAATATGTTGATCGGGGAGGTGAAAGGAAAAATAACGACCGGACTAGAGAGAGGTCTAGATCTCCTCGTCGAGCAGAAGGGAAAAAGAAGAGAAACCATGAAGATGATCCAGATGATGACCCCGACCTTCCCAAGAAACCAAGAAAGCCAGAACGAGAGGTATTTTCTATACGTTTTGGGTCATTTGATTGTAATGTCATTACAGGAGGAGATGCAGGAGGAGGAGACCTTACTGCAGAAAGAAAGGCTTACCTTGGAGAGGCTCAAGCTTTTTCATATATTCAGCGAATAAATCTGGCCGAGGACGATCGTCCGAGGAAAGTAAACAAAGAGAAGCTGGTTATTGGCTTTTCAAAAAATGACCTGGCAGGTGTTCTTTACCCTCACGACGACCCTTTGGTGATCAAAATGAGGATGAAAGAAGTAGTGATATCAAGGGTGCTGGTAGACAATGGCAGTTCAGCAGACATCATGTACTATTCATGCTTTGACAGCTTGAATTTAAAATTATCTCAATTGGAACCTTATCACAGACCCCTCCTGGGTTTTGCTGGCGAGAAAGTTTTTCCACTTGGGACGATCAAGTTGGACATATTCATTGGAACTTGGCCTGCTTGTCGAACAGAGAGAATACACTTCTTTGTGATGGATAAGAATGTGCAGTCAGCCTACAACATCATCATGGGAAGAGTTGGTTTGAAGAAGTTCGAAGCAGTTCCATCTACAGTGCATCAGTGCTTAAAATTCCCAACAAATTTTGGAGTAGGAGTTGTGAAAGGTGATCAGAAACTAGCTCGGGAATGCTATTATTCATCTGCCGAGCAAGAGGAGCTTGAAGATTCAAGAAAAAAGACTACTACCTACCAGGTGGAGGAAGGTACAAAAATTAAAACACTGGATCCACGAGATGAATCCCAACTTGTAAAAGGACAGGTGATGGAATCTACAGAAAATATTATTTTGGACGACGAGCACCCTGAACGAGTAACCCAGATAGGTTCTACGTTGGATGCTTCAATAAAATAGGAGTTGATAACTTTCTTGAGAAACAGGAAGAAAACTTTTGCGTGGAGTCATGAAGACATGCCAGGAATAGATCCAAACTTCTTATGTCATGAGCTCAATGTGAATAAGGAGATCAAGCATGTAAAGCAGAGAAGAAGGGTATTTAACCCTGAGAAGAATCAGGCTATACAAGAGGAGGTAGAGAAGCTCCAGAAAGCCCAATTCATTGAAGATGTGAGGTATCCAGACTGGTTGGCAAACGTGGTGATGGTAAAAAAGAAAAACAATAAATGGAGAATGTGTGTTGATTTCACTGATCTTAACAAGGCATGCCCAAAGGATCATTTCCCATTGCCCAGAATTGATCAACTAGTGGATGCTACCTCGGGACATGAGCTGCTCAGCTTCATGGATGCTTACTCTGGCTACAACCAGATCAAAATGAAACCTGAAGACAGGGAAAGTACTTCTTTTATTACCCCTAGGGGAACTTATTGCTATAATGTTATGGCTTTTGGTTTGAAAAATGCAGGAGCGACATACCAGCGGCTGATGAACAAGGTTTTCACCGAACAAATCAGTTGCAACATGGAAGTCTATGTCGATGATATGTTGTCAAAAAGCAAGAAAGCTGCAAATCATCTAGTTGACTTAGCTCAGACATTTGATCAACTGGATAAATACCAGATGAAGCTCAACCCGACGAAGTGCACATTTGGAGTACGAGAAGGAATGTTTCTCGGGTACATTGTCAACCAGCGAGGCATTGAAGCAAATCCAGATAAGATCAAAGCTCTTTTAGGGTTGCGATCTCCAACAACAAAGAAAGAAGTCCAGAGTCTTACAGGACGAGTTGCAGCGCTCAACAGATTTGTGTCCCGAGCAACTGATAAATGCCTCCCATTCTTCAAAACACTTCGAAAAACTTTTGAGTGGACTGATGAATGTGAGAAGGCCTTTCAAGACTTGAAAAAGTATTTGGGAGCACCTCCATTGTTGTCCAGGCCAATAACAGGAGAGAAGTTGTACTTATATCTGGCAGTATCAGAGAATGCAGTCAGTTCAGCATTGATCAGATTGGAGAATGGAGTCCAGAAACCAATCTATTACACAAGTAAGGCTTTCCGAGGTGCGGAAATCAGGTACCCAAAGCTGGAGAAATTGGCATTGGCATTAATTGAAGCAAGTAGAAGAATGAGGCCATATTTCCAGGCCCATACCATCATTGTGTATACCGACATGCCATTGAGACAAGCCCTTCATAAGCCAGAAAAGTCAGGGAGACTGATGTAGTGGGCAATAGAGCTCGGTGAATATGATATTGTGTATGAGCCCAGATCATCATTGAAAGGGCAGGCTGTAGCAGATTTTATAGCAGAGTTTACATATCCTGATACCCCCGAGGAATAAAAATTGCTCGCTGACCAACCTGTGGATGTTACAGGATCAACAGACATAAGTCCAGACCAACTCCGGTTGGTAAAAGGGCTTGTGGATGTAGAAGGATCATCAACTTCGAGCTCAGACCAGCTCCGGTTGGTAAAAGAGCGAGAAGAGATGGTCGATGAGGAACGAAAAGTGTCAGGGGAGGATGAAAAGAAGCAACAAATCTTTCACCGAGGAGCTCTATCAGACAAGAAATTTGAAGACGGGTTGCCCATATGGAGATTATATGTAGATGTTTCATCTTGCACAGCAGGTTGTGGGGCAGGAATTGTTTTGAACACCCCAGATGAGATTGACATGGAATATGCTTTGCGATTCCAATTCAAAGCCTCCAATAATGAGGCTGAGTATGAGGCCATGATAGCAGGTCTTAATTTAGCAAAGATTATGGAAGCGCAACAAGTGATGGTATTCAGTGATTCTCAATTGATTGTGAATCAGATGATGGGAACGTATGCAGTTAAAGGAGAATTAATGGTCAAGTATCATGCCAAGGTGATGGAATTGTTGGCAGAATTTGATGCCATTCAGTTGATCAGAATACCCAGAATAGAAAATGCACAAGCAGACGCACTGGCCCGACTAGCATCAGCTACTCGTACCGAGCTGCGAAGAACGATACCAATTGAAGTACTGGAAAGTCAGAGCATAGGTGAAAACCTGACGATGAATGTTATTACCCTTGATTTAGGACCATCTTTGATGGATCCCATCAAGGCATATATTAAAGAAGGAGAATTGCCAGAGGACAAGCTCGCAGCAAAGAAATTGAAGTTTAAAGCTGCTCGGTATGTACTAACTAATGGTGTTTTGTATAGACGAGGAATTATGGCAGGTTTGCAGAGATGTGTACATCCCTCTGAGGTGAAAGAGTTGATTGAAGAAATCCATGAAGGGTCTTGTGGAGCTCATGTAGCAGGTCGAACACTTTTGCAAAGGGTGATGACTCAAGGATACTACTGGCCGACGATGAGGGCTGACTGTATAGCCTATGCTAAGAGATGTGACAAGTGCCAACGTTTTTCCTCCATCCGACGAACTCCACAGGCATTGTTGACACCCATAACGTCCCCTTGGCCATTTTCCATGTGGGGAAGTGATTTGGTTGGACCACTGCCAACCACCCGAGGAAGATTCAAGTACCTCGTCGTTGCAGTGGATTATTTTACTAAGTGGGTAGAAGCTGAGCCTCTTATTGATATGACATACGAGAAGGTATACCAGTTTGTTTGGAAGAGTATCATCTGTCGATATGGTCTCCCTCATGCCTTCATCACAGACCATGGAACACAATTTGACAACGAGGAGTTTGCTGGCTATTGTCAACAATCAAACATCTTGAAGACCCATTCAGCACCAGGTCATCCTCAAAGCAATGGGCAGACTGAGGTGACAAACAGAACACTACTAAATGGTTTGAAGAAGAGGCTAAGTGAAGCTAAAGATAATTGGATTAATGAGCTACAATCAGTATTGTGGGCTTACCGAACAACTCCCCGAGCAGCGACTGGAGAATCACCATACATGCTGGCATTTGGAAGTGAGGCTGTAATACCTGCTGAGTTGGGTCTCCCAACACACAGAGTGCTAAATTTCAATTCCCCAGTCAGTGACTTGATGAGAAGATTAGATTTGGACATGCTCGAGGAGGTTAGAGAAGAGGCAGCCATTAGGAATGCTGCTTATCAACAACGAACAGCTCTTTTCTACAACAAAAGGGTGAAGAAATGCGACTTAAAAGAAGGGGATTATGTGCTAAAGAAGGTCATTCAGAAGCACAACAAGCTTGAAGCCAACTGGCATGGACCTTACCGAGTTACAGAAGTTGTACGGCCAGGAACTTACCGAATAGCAACTCTAGAAGGAGAGGAATTCAAGAATGCTTGGAATGCTGAACACCTTCGCAAGTATTATCAATGATGTAAAATGTACAACAGTTCCATCAATATGAATAAAACGATGATGTTTTCACCATTTTCTCTCCTTTGTTTGAAAGTTTTTCGGGGAATACTAGTGTTGAACACTACGCTGCTCGACAGCAAAAAGAAGACGATAGTTCAGACCCACGACCAACTCCGGTTGGTAAAAGGGCGAGAACAAGATATACTCCTTTGGTTAGGAGGCGTACACTTGCGTGATCAAATTCGGTTGGTAAAAGAGCTTGTGGACAAGATAGTTCGAAAGAACCAGATATACTCCTTTGGTTAGGAGGCGTACACTTGCGTGATCAACTTCGGTTGGTAAAAGAGCTTGTGGACAAGATAGTTCGAAAGAACCAGATATACTCCTTTGGTTAGGAGGCGTACACTTGCGTGATCAACTTCGGTTGGTAAAAGAGCTTGTGGACAAGATAGTTCGAAATAACCAGATATACTCCTTTGGTTAGGAGGCGTACACTTGCGTGATCAACTTCGGTTGGTAAAAGAGCTTGTGGACAAGATAGTTCGAAAGAACCCGATAGTTCAAACCCATGACCTACTCCGGTTGGTAAGAGGGCAAGAACAATAGTCTTAAAAATGCCAATTTTGGCTGGTTAAGAAACAAAATATGCCAACAAGTTGGTCGGAAGGTAAAATCATTCCAGAAAATACAAAGAATTCCAAACTGAACCAAGTATAGTTGGTCGGTGATCAAAATTGTAATTCGTCGACGAGGATAAATTTAACAACCTTGGTTGGTTGGAAACATTTTATACTCATTACTTTATTATTAAGTGATTGAGCAACATTGATACTTATACTTTTTATTACTAAGTTGGTTGATGAACAACACAATATTGTTATCTTTTTAACAGATACATATGCACAAATGTAAAAGTGTTTGATAAACATACAGATTTGCAAACAGAAAATGAAAGTCTTTCATTAAAATCAAAATAAATTACAAGCTACATATATGTGCTAACTGTTACATTGAAAAACCTATTCTATTGATTTCTTTCCTTTAGCTTTTGAAACTTGCTCCTCGCCAGCGGGAGGATCCTCCAGGCAAAGAGGAGAATTAATGAAATTAATATCTCTGAGCATTCTGACGTTCATCAAAGAAGGTGTATCCAAGAGATGCTTGGGACGAGATAATTCAATCTGAGAATGAAGACTATAGTCGCCAAGGTATTTTGAAATTAGGCTCCGAGGAATGGCACGAGCTGGGATCCACTCCATGTCTAGTTTATAAGGCGGTACAGGCAAGTCTAGTAGCCCAGGAGCATGATAATCACATAAGAAATGGCCCTGCTCTAGCTTTAACACACCCAGGGCGTTCAACCATCCTTGTTTATAACCTTCGTTATTGGCACTTTCAAGACGAGCATCCAAGTGACAAAGGTCTTCATTGTAGCCTGCCATCCAAAACTCACGAGGTTGTTTGTGAAATTGGAAAGTTATTCTCTCTAGTTGCTCGTGAAGGTTCCTGGAAAAAACATCTTTATCATTCAAAGCAGACTTTGTTGCAGTAAGTTGATCTTCCAAAGATAGGTTTTTCTTGGACATTTCAGATAAAGCCCGATCTTTGGCGTTCAATTGGAATGCTTGAGTTTCCAAAGTAGACTGAGTGTGAGCTTCTTCAACATTACGGCTGAAAACTCTTGATCGACTTCGAGCAGGTGGTGAATTTTGCTCCTCAACAACATTTTGAATAGCTCTTCCTCGCCCCCGAGAACCTCTTCCTCGTCCCCGAGCAGTAGCAGAAGTACCAGATCTTCTTAAGGTATCCAGTTCTTGCCTTAATTTGGCATTCTCAACCTCTAAGAACGAGAAACCTTCATCGGTAACCGGTACTAAAGCAGTGGAAGATGAAGCTGCAGATTCATACTGTGCCAACTTTTTCTGCAAATTATTGTTCTCTTGTTCCAGCAACTCAGCAATTTGCCTGCGGGCCTCAACTTCACCTTTTAGAGTTCTCTCCCTAACATCGTATCCAGCAAGGATATTTTTATGGCCTGTTTCAGAAGAAAGCTGTTGATATCTATTTTCATACTCCTTGTGCAGCAAAGCAGTTGATTCATTGTGTTGATGTTGTAGATCTTCTAAGGTACAATGAAGTTCCTCGATCAATTCATAGTAGGCCACGTTGTTGGCCACAGCTCGGTCGAGTAAATCCTTCAAGTACCGATAAGCCTCAATTGCTTGTTCTGAGGCATCATGGCCAAGGATGTCAGCAATTTCTGATACACTCAAATTTGTATGACCAGCTTTATAATATTCATGACATTGCTGCATCAGCTTTGTATCATGTGCAGATATCAGTTCCATTCTAGCCACAAACTAATGATGAAAAGAAGACAACAGTCAACAAAAACAAATCATCAACAACAGGGATGAACAAAGATGTATTTTATTAGATCACAAAAAGATTACATTGTTTGATTACAAATAATGAAAGATAGAGATGATACCGAACAACTTCACACCTTTTCCTTGTCTCCCAAGACTTTCTTGGGAGGCTGGGACGAGGAGCTTGGTTGCTCGGTGGTAACAGCATCTTGATCAGCAGGAGTTGAAATTTTCTCAGGAGGAGGAGGCATGGAAGAAATTTCCTCGTTGGCAGAAGGAAGAGAGGCGGGGACTTGATCACCTATGGCCATGGAAGATTCATCAGAGATAGGCTCATCTTCTTCTTCTTCTTCTACAATTGGTGGGGGAGGACCAGGGAGGTGTAGCTGGAATAGCCCAGAGTCTTCTTTGATCTTCAACTCCTGCAGGGCAGCTACCCAGCCATCTCGGAAGTATTTCAACTTCCCGTATTGTACTTGGGACGTCATCGCAGCAATCCCTTTGTCCCATCCTTTATCCCAGCCAGCGCTGAAGGATTTTTTAACTGCGAGTTTTCTTTTTAGTTTCTCCGAGGAGAGATTCTCGGATAGAAGATCCTCGGCAGCCTTTAACTTCACATCCAATTCTTCTTTTTGGCGCTTTACATCTCGCAGGACAGACAACTCTTCCTCTGCCTTTTTCAGCTTATCTTCAAGCTCTCCAAAGTTCCTGAGCTTGTCGTCATATTTTTTATGCTCAATCTCTAAACTTTTCACCTTATTCTCCAAACTCTTGGAGATCTCAGCCAACTTCACCTTCTCAGCTTCAACTATAGACAACTTTTTCTCCCAGTCAGCTTTGTCCTCACTATACTGCTGACGAGAATCTTTCAAGGATTGGGTCAAACCCAGCAGAGCATCCTCTACCCCCGACGAGGAGCTGGAAGCTTTAATTGCTTCATCTTTCTTCACGATGTTGTTAAAACAATTCACCAGCTAAACAAAGGAAAAAGTGACAGGTCAGTACAAAAATACAAGTATTCAAAGAAAGAAAGGAAATTCAGAGTGTGAGAAATTTACTGAAGCAAGGTGACGGGTAGCTAGGGATGTTAGCATATCCCTAGAAATCTTTTCATCAATTCCTTGGACCTCGGGTATGATCCAAGTTTTTACCGAGCTTATGGCAGAGCTCGGAGGAATGATGGTTGGAACACCAACACCACCAGCTGGTAGAGAAGAGATGGTTTCAGTTAGATTGGCAGTTTTAGCCAAATTGACTGAGGAGGATTTCCTCAATCTCCTCAAAGGAACTTCAGCAATTTCAACCAAGGAAGAGCTCTTGGTCGGAGAGATAGCAGTCATCTCCACAGGAGCAACCTTCTTGCTCGGAGCCACTGGGGGCTTCTCGGCAACTTTGGAAGGTGCAACATCCACCTTCTTAGTCCCTTCTGGGACATCAACTTTGCTTTTCTTGGCTTCAGCAGCAGAAGTAGTGTCATCAAATAGAGCAGGGGGAGCTCTTTTCCTGCCCATTCTTTAACTTAAAGGGATGTGAGAATCTGAAGAAGAATCCTCTGGAGTTGAGGCTGGCTCAACAGAACGAGCAGTATAAGAAGTCGTATAGCTCATATACTGCAGCAAATATGATGCAGACCTGGTGTGCTCGTTTGCAACGTTCTTATGCAAACCCCAGATAAGTTTCAGATGCTTAATATTAACCTCTGATTCTTTTGGAGTTTTTCTTTTACTATCAACTGCAAATAAATACATAATGAGATATCAGTCATACATTTTGTCAAACATGATAAAAGCATAATTTCATAAGTAAAGGAAAATGAGAATAAACCTATCCCATTGCCATATGGGGGGAATTTAGGACCCTGGTATACTGCATCTCCAATCAAGGGGGAATATTGCCAATTTTTAATCACCACCCCATGTTCAAAATAATCTCTATTTGCATCAGGGAGGTTAACTACAAGAGCCCTATTTAAAAACCTAGTTTTTAAGTAATACACATTATCTAAAATAGCCCATCTATAGCAATACATAATCTCAGGAATCCCTATACGAGTTCCATGAGTTAGATTTAATTTATACACCTCATTAATTATTCTCCATGAATTGGGGGCTATTTTTGCAGGAACAACGTCAAAGTACTGACAGAACTCTAAGCATAAGGGGTTTGGCGGAAAAGAAAATCCACATTCAGCAATGAATAGACTGGGGAACCAATGTCCCTCAGCCAATCGAAAATAATCTAAAGGCTCAGAAAGAACCTCCAGAGTTACCCAGGAAGGAATGGAAAAATCGGAACGAAATTTCTCAACAGACTCCATAATATAAACCATACTGAATAAAAGAAATACAGAAGAAAAGAAGAGAATCTTACAGGAAAAAGGAAGAGCTGACAACTAGCGAAGGAAAAGATGAACGCACAAGAGAGAGAGAGAACAGAAAGCTTGAATGCAGATAATTGGAAAAGGTAGAAGACGGTATGGTTACTTAAGAAGTTTAAATACTTTACCTTGGGAAGCTGCGAAGGAAATGATTACACAAAAGAAACTAATACGCCACTGGCGGTTAAAAGGACAAAAATGCACGAAGATCGAAGCACTCATAAAAATTCAAAAAAGGCGGATTCTGTGAATTTGAAAGAAATTCAAATATGAAGAAAAGACTCCTAGAACCCAGGAAATTCATTTAATATCTCCTTATACCGAGAAAGAATGTTCCATACTCCTCAAAGTTCGAAATATGAAACATTAGGGGGCTTCTGTTAATACCAAAATTAATATGCTGATATGGACGAATGATATGAAGACACGTGTCAATCTACTAGGCATAATAGCAACGAGGAAGTTCATTTCCCCGACCAACTCATGTTCTCTCCGAGCAACGAGGATACACCGAGGAGCTTCAGTACTCCGAGGTACTCTAGCGCTCCGAGGTACTCTAGCGCTCCGAGGAACTAAGGCGGTCCGAGCTGCATCTCGGCCGTAGCATAAACTGCCAGATAATCAACAGTTCAATTATTCATTGAATGTTTATCATCTTGACGCACACGCTGCATTAAATGTATTACCATTTCATATGTATATCATTTAATGTATCAACCCTTTCATGTACAGCCTAAGGGCTATAAATACCTTGTATCACCCTCATTCAAAGGGACCAGAATTTCTTGGTATCATTTGTAATCGAGAATTCCCAGACACTCAGTAATAACATAACAGTGGACGTAGGCCATTCTTATAAGGCTGAACCACTTTAAAAATCTTTGTCTCATTTATTTATCTGTGATTGAATAATTAGAGCGATCTAATTTTTTACATCAACAGTTATCTTGCTATTAATGCTTTGTTCGAGGTGCAGCTCGGACCGCCTGAGTTGCTCGAACCGCCTAAGCTTCTCGGTGCTCAAGAGTTCTTCGGAGAGTTCTCGTTCCTCGGAGCATATGAGTTCCTCGAGGATTCAGTGTTCCTCGTTGTAGTATGGTTCCTCGGAGCGTGTGAGTTCCTCGGAAGTGTTTGTTGTTGCCACGTAGACTGCCACGTGTCTTCATTTTATTGATCCATGTCAGCAGACTAAATTTGGTATCAACAATAAGCGTATGATTAAAGATCTTCTGCATATCCCTAGATTTTCTGCCAAGGAAAAATACTAGGGGGTACCCCTTATTAATGGGAGAGTCACAAAAAATTTATTCCAGGATTTGATCCTCAACTTAGATTAAAAGGTTAATATTTGATATAATAAATTCTTATCGTACTTTAGTCGAGTTCTGCTAATTAATTATGTTTCTGCCTCTATGTCGGTTTATGTTATGGCATCGCTTCAACTTCCTAAAACCTTAATTGATGAATTCTCTAATAAAATTGAAATTTTTTTTTGGCGGCCGCATCCTTCTTCCTAGAAAAAAGCTACGACTCTTAGGCGCAGTATGGCGATCCCGAAATATATGGGAAATTTAGGCATTAAAACAATGCATACTTTGAATAAAGCTTTTATGCTCAAATTAGGTTGGAACCTTTTAACTCATCCGCACACACATTGGGCTAGGGTTATGGCTAACAAATACTTCTACAATGACATGTCCATCAACGCTAAACTTAAGACTAGAAACTCTTGGTCTTGGAGTAATATCTATAAAGGCTTGCCTTGTATTATAAAGGGAGTGCAATGGTCTTTACACGAGGGTAATGTGAGTTTTTGGAATGATAATTGGGTGTATGAATAAATCATTGAAATCTACTCTGAATCTTAACCTTCGGGTTTCCCAATTTAGATTGCCTAGGATTGATGACTGGAACATTCCTAAACTCCTAAAAATTATCCATGCGCATCTCATTCCCACTATTATTGGTATACATTGGCATAATTCGGACTCAAAGGACATTGCGTTATGGAGTCCAAATCAAACTGGTCTATTCACTATGAAATCAACGTATAATTGGCTTCTTGAGAAAACTTGCAATATTAGTAGACCTTCATTGCCTTGGTTTCGGCGTTGACAATTAAATTGTACCAATAAAGTTAAATTACTTTACTGGTTTTTGGCGCACCAATCCCTTCTCAGTACTGATGTCTTATTCGCTAAGCAAATTACGAATACTGATAAATGTACTTTATGCAATCAGATGGACTCGAATTTCCATTTTCTCACGGAGTGTCCCATTTTTACGAGTATTGTTAATGGGTTTGACCTCATGCCCCCTGATCAACATAGAAATTTCTTTCTTACTATTGTTCCTATGAATGATCACACCCTTACCACTTTCTTTAATTCCACAAAAAATCTTTTTGCTTGCTAGAGGCTTTGGAATATGTGTAATGCTGTTATTTTTAACAGTAGTCCAACTGGTTTATCTTTTTTAACTCACCAAGTTAGGGAGGATTGTTTTAATTATAATACTTTCCATCATAATAACATTTGTAACATTGGGCCGTGATGGATATTAGGTGGGATCCATCTAATAAAACCAATTTTAAACTTAACACAGACGGGTCGTCCAACATAGCCGCTAAATCAGTTGGAATTGGGGGTGTCCTTTGGGATAGCAAGGGGAACATTTCAGTGGGGCTATACAAAGAATATTGGGGTTAATAATAATGCTATAGGTTAAATTTGGGCTATTAAGGAGGTATAAAAATTCCTAGTAGTAAAGGTATTTGTAAAATTCACATTGAAACGGATTCTATGACGATTTTTCATTTGTTTTATGGGGAGCAATGTTCCAACCAACATAGGCAAGAGTTGTGGCAGATATATTGAACAAAGCTATGAATGTTAATAGCTATATGAATGTATTTTTTGGTACTCCTCCTTGGTTTATCCACAAACCACTTTGGGAGGATCAAGTAGGTAGTTTGGTGCATAGGTTTGTGGATAAACCTCTAGTTTGTACTCCTATACTGATGTAATATAAAGTTTTGATTTTTTTTAAAAAATGATTGAATGACAATAATAGAGAGGAAGTTGTGATATTAGCAAGCCTGCATCCAAGAGAGGAGAAAATATGAAAGTTGTTCAACTTCGATTGGATCATTGAAATTGAGATACTTATTTATTTTTAATAAATATTTGAAACATGTAACTTTGATATAAAGTGAACAAATGATTTGAGTATAAAAAAAAACTATAAAAAATTTGTCATGAAAAAAATTGTAAAAACAAATCTTACAATTTTTCGGATAGACAGTTTGATATGATAAACTATTCAAGTAGCAATTTTTTTTTGAAAATTTCTTTAAGGGCCATGATAAATAATAAAAAGTATTTTATAAGATGTGGGAGTTAATGAAACGACCTAATATAAAAAAAATAAATTGTAAGAAAAATAAAATATAAAAGAACTTATATACAAAAAAAATAGTTTTTAACTGAAAAAATTGTTTTAACTAAACAAAACAATTTTAAAAGAAACTCATATGAAAAAAAAACTGTTTTAAAGCAAAAAAAAGCTTATGAAGAAAAAAATTAACAAAAAATACCCAAAAAAAGAGTTTTTAACAAATTAAAAACAATTTTAATAAAAAAATGCTTGTAAAGAAAAAAATAGTTTTTTAAGAAAAACAACTTTATCAAAAAAAAAAAAATTAAAATGATACACATAAAAAACCTTTATAAGAAAAAATATTTTTAACAAAAAAGAAACAGTTTTTCACAACATAAAAATATTAATTTTCCAACAAAAGTGGAAAATGATGGCAAATTTGAATGTGGACGTGGTAACCATTAAAAAAATGATGTCAAATAAGGATAATTAAACAGATAAAATAGTGGGTTAATCCTTTATTTGCCACATTTGTCATGACAAATAAGGTGTCAAACGGACCATAAGATTAAAATATCCTTAATAAGAGAGATGAATTCTTTTACGTTAGACGAAAATACCATTTACATAATAAACTCACTATTAGTTCATTTTCACTTTCTAACTCAATTTCTTCCATGTGTCTCGCAGCTCCATATCAAAAAGGTTGTGCAGTTTTTAAATGTTAATAAAAAAGATTAAAAAAATAAATAATAAATGTTATATTTATGTAATGTTCCTTTTCAAAAAAATTATATGGACATGTATTTGCCTAGTTAATTCAATAACACCAAATCCATATCAAAGTGCACACACAAAAAAAAATCATTTTCCACTTAGGAAAAATTTAATTTGAGAATAACAAAATTGTAAGTCTAATAAGTCCATTCCCTAAACTAAGTGGCACTTCAACGAGTGTGATCATGATCGATGCCCGATTAAGTTTTGATTAAGCTTTCCAATGAATGTGAATATTCGTGATACTTTGCGTGAGCGACATCAAGTATAAGAGACTCAAAGTATATTTTATAATACAGAATAAAACATTCTAATTAGCGAGAGGTCACATGGGTATACATATACTCTTTTAGTCTCCCCCTTTGTCTATTCCATGACAAAATATATAAAAATATATTACAAGTAAAAATAAGAAAATCTAACACCTTATGACCTGAGAGAAAGCATGGCCAGAGGCAACGATCAGCCTAACAACCTTTATCCTTAGAACCAACAACCAGAGTGAGCAATAGATCCCATGACAAATTAAACAAAGAGACTCAAAATAGAAATGCATATAACGATAGTTAAACATATGTGATAAGATTAATGGTAAAGATACGTATATCAATATATAGAATCATGTATTCACATAAATTATATCAAGAAGTCTGAGAAGCATATATCCTAAAATATTAAAGTGATGCATTGTAATTCACTTTTAAGTGTATATAATCCCCTAACTCAATTTCATATAAAAAGTGGCATGGTTTCATTAGATTAAAACTCCCTTTAATCTAACATGTCCTCATTTTTTTGTTAAGGAATTGACATAGGAATGAACAATAAGCCAATAATAAGATTTAACTAATGATAACTGAGAAATTTTATTTAAAGTGGTTGAAATGGTATATACCATAAAGATGTAGTCCAATTAGTCAAGCATAATAGAACATGTAAAACAACTTAACTCAATGGATATACACGTTAACATTGTATAAGACAATAATATAATCATCAATAGTTATGCCAATAAATAAAATATAATATTAATTAAAATTATGGTCATAAAAAATATGCATAATGTATCAAGCCCAAAGATACATCCACGAAATAAGTTTAGGATTTCACACCATATATCAATGTAAAGAAAAAAGACTCATAACTCGTCCAATTAAAACAACAATATAGATAAACAAACAAAATATCCATTAAATATATAAGGCAACCACAAAAAGAAAACACCCAACAAACATCGTAAACAACCCACTAATCATCAAGGTACTCATCAGCATCAATCCCCTCCTCATATAAGATGTTTACTAACCTCACCAAGGCCAATCATGCTCCATCTAAGGCAAGAGAACTGATGAGCATTATATGTACTGGCCCTATGGCATAAGTGGTGAGTCATCTCAAACTAGGTAGTAATCTATGGTTAGATAAGGTATGTAACTATGGATAGTAAATAGTCAAAATTGTCTGAGGAAAGTCCAGACTGGCTAGTAGAAGGTCTTTGAGAAGTAGAGGTTGATCAAGAGGCATATGCATGTACATATGATCTTTTGGGTGGTGCAAGGACTGCAAACTTACTCATCTTATCTATGAGAGGTGGAATGATATCCTCTTCATCACCCCGAACATCTTTGTCCTGGACACTTTTCTTCTTTTCTTATTTAGACGATTAGGCAATGCCACTACTATTCTAGATACCATGCTCTTGTCTACATACCTTGCTCGTACATCTAAAATGGGAGCGTAGGATGTAATTTAATATAATTAAAAGAACACGTAAATAACTACATCTATAAATTTAACACATGAGTATTCAATTAGACATGTTATTTGTTTTTAATTATACAAAGCGTTATGTATACTATATTTAACGCTAGGATCTTAGATCAACATAATTATCACATATAATCATTATGTGGAACATAAAACAAATATCATAATTACATGCCTCAATTGATAACTATGAATTCATAATTTGTTCTTGTACCTCCATTATGTCATTGCTAGAAAGATTTCTGAAGTAGCTAACCTTAACGATGTCCGATCCAGCTGAATTTCATATCACGGCTTCCTTTTGTATACGGCACAAACATTTTCCTATTTTAGCACATTCCGACAGTTAGATTTTCTTTTATAGACAAAACAAGTATTCCAAAAATTAACACAAATTTGATTCTTTGGATTTCTCTCCCTCATCCTATGATTTTATTATGTTGTCTTTTCGTGTGTGTTGAATGATGAAAAACTAGTCACTTATTTATAGGTAGGGATAGGACCCAAATCTTCAAAAGTCACTTATTCTTAATAATCCATTAAGGTAGATATCCAAGAGTCCTTTTGTCTCTTGGTAGTTGAAGTACCCTTTCACTAACCAAAGTAACTCTTACTATTAATATAATTATGGAGCACATTATGTAGAATTATTCTTTAAAATAATTCTAATATTCTTCCACTTGGTCAATAATTGTCATAAGGGGCGTAATGATATTTGAGTCATCCTTAATTAATTTTTCATAAATACCTTAATCAAATGAACCATTAATGTGAGTCATGGCGCTCACATACTAATTCAAGAGCATGATCACTTCCATGTACCACAACATTAAAAACTCATCCAACAAGGTCTATCAAGTAGGTTATTCAATAATAGTCCATTAATGCCTTATATAAAAGATATTTTTATCACATTCATTAATTCACATGCATGTAAACTTATATGGCAAGACAAAAATTGAAATATTCAAAACTTATATGGCAAGACATAAATTGAAATATTCAAAATACAATTTAATTGATGTGAAGTATAGTGTCAAAAATTAAGCACCAAACAATCCATAACACTCATAATTAATTGGCTACACCCAAGACTCGTATCTTATGCATGTTTTATAACTGTCCTTTGGTGATAGATCATTTATTAGTGGATATGTAACGTTAACACTTATATTAATGTGTTCAACTGGTATTTGTTATTTCTGAACTTCTCTGTTCGCATATATGTATCATATCCTAATGTGCCTAGGTTCCTTAAAATACATATCAGTTCTTTATAACGAAGAATCCAACAACATTATCATAATATTCCAGTGATTTAGTAATGTGTCGACAACTCCAAGTCACGAAATAAATTTTTCGCAGCCATAATCCATGAATTATAGCCTCAAAGCATGCTACTTATATATTGAATTATTTATCACTTTTTCATAATATTATCCACTAGGCCAAAACAAACCTACTTAATCAAGAGTGAACAATTATCATAAGGGCGAACATATAACATTTTAGGCATCTCATTACTTCATACTCTTAAAAAAAATTATTTCTCTATTCTATCATTCATTGCTAAGAGAAATCCAAAAATATATAAATATACTCCCACTAACTTCAAGGTATATATATATATACTAATAAAAAATACAAAATGTATTCTTAAAATTACCACTGGTGGAAAACTTACATAAGTTTATATAATGATTTCTCAAAATATACATTTTTTCTTAACTCTTGTAAGTTTTCACACTAAATGTAACTCTTACTCAAAATGAGCTACTAAAGCCATAAGAATTTCACATTCAAAGATATAGGTGAAAATATTTATTTACACTCATTTTTTTATTCATAATAAAAACTTTGACCATTAGTCTAGCTTTATGTCGTTGATTGTCATCGTGTTTTAGTCTTAAGACACATTTACACTCAATTCTAGCGTGTCAATCAGATAACTCAAGTGATCCTAAACTTCATTTTGATCAATTAATGGCATTATAATATTTTTTTAAACCTGTGAAAATAAAATCGAATATTTTCTTACTCCTCTCACAAATTCGTATTCTTGTGATATATATCACAATCATTCAGAATAGCAAACTCATTTAAGAGCTTCTTAAAATTATTCATATCCACTAACCAAAAGAACAATTACTTTGGATTTTAAAAGAATGACACAAGTATCTTAACTTCTTTTATAACCACATTAGGTGATTTGATACTCCCACTAATTTCACCATTCTTTAAAGAATTTAAAATTTGACATTTTCGATTTCGAAAGTAATTAGACTCTTTCAAGTGTAGACATAACTATAAATTTTAATTATTTTAGTGGATTCTAAATCAATGCATATATTAGACATTACCAATCATATGGGCATGTCAAATTTGGTAAGTAAATAGAAATTATATAATACACTTCTAACCATATATATTCATTTCTATGTGAATAACTCTTGTGGCGATATCGACATTGTTCTGATTGACTTTTTTGTTTTATAACGACATAATCTATGTAGTTCCACTGTCCAATGACTATAATCTCCCACTTGGACTACGTAAATCGTTCTAAAATTATAGAACCTTAAGAGCTCAAACGCGAGAGTCAAGATTCATAAGTGATAATTCGAAGTCAATCTAGTTTATTAAATCATCAACGTATGTCTATATTTAAAAGATTTTGATATTCAATCATGCCATAAGATTGAAAAGCTACTTTGAAGTTGAACATTATTATATAGGTCAGAATCATTTTTCTTCAAAAAATTTTATCAAAAACATCATTGTGCAAACCACCAAATGAGAACACTATAATTAAGAAAATATATTCTTATTTAAATTTAAAGATTTTTTGTGTACTCAAAAAAAATATCTCACAATAAAGTTTGAAAGGTCATTAAAAGGTCTTTTGAAATTATTCCAATATAATATAAGAAAAGGAATCCATGAATTAATGTTTTGTCTTGTAAGCATCCTCGCATCAATTTAATACGATTTTTATAGCACTCTATTTTTTGAAAAATGAAATAAATTATTTCATTAATATCTAATAATACATTATAATTCACACAATGTAGCTTAAAATATGTATGTTCCATAATAGGTACTTAAATTTTAATATCTAATATTATGAGATTTTGCATAACCTTTATGCTTAATCCATTTAATAATTCTTCAAATTTTTAAAAGAGTTTCACACACTAATCCATTAATAGTGAGTCCCTCAAGTAAAACAGAATTATAATGATTTAACATTATTAAGTAAAACTTAGCTTCTTCATTTTATTCTAAGAAGCTAGTTATTGTAACAGAAAAATGTGCAAATTTAGAGAAATAAAGTAATATATAATTAATTAGATAAATAACTCACTACATTAATGTTATGAGTTGACAACAGGTAAATTTATAATATTTTATATATATGGGCATTTTTTTGTAATAGCTTTGAATATTTATATATGATATGATTGGATATCGTGTTATGTAATTTAGATGGACATGCTATCTAGGATAACCTTTCACCACATTCTTGCATAATTGATTAATATTTATTTCAGTTACTTAAAATAAATTTCCTCTGGGAAATTATCTTTCTTGACGAAATAAATCAAATATACCCCATTAATGTCTTTATATATATATATATATAAATATGATGAATTATTACTATCGCTTTTATTTTTAAATTTAATATTCACAAGCATTCTAATTGGGTCACTTTGATGACTACCAAACTATCCATTATATGAATATTATATTATTTTATGGATTGTATAATAATTCCAACAAGCGTTAATATTTTCAAAGCAGTGTACTTATAAATTAATGAAGGTTGTGGACTCTTTGGAGCAACCGATATCAACCTCAATAAACACACATATCATCCCTTAATATTAACCTTGCCATTATCACCGGACTCTTTGGGGTAACCAAATCACAATGGATCAATCATAGTGAAATCACTAATAATCCGAACACTGAAAATCATATCCGAACTCATTGGAGCTACCAAAACATAGTGTTTGAATGTTATCATGAAATTCAGCATTTACAGTTTATTAGATTATACCACTTTAATGGAACTGTAACCTAATCATGATATAAATACTGAGATGAAAACCTTAAGGCATGTCAAAATATAGTATTGAATGTTATCATAAAATTCAACATTTACACTTTATTAGATTAGACCACTTTGCTGGAATTATTATCTAATCGTGATATAAATACTAGAGAGAAAACATTAAGACATGCCTTTAATATTCCATTGCTCATATTGTACATTACAAGCATATACACATTAATCTAGTATTTACATTTTTTAGCACGGAATTAAACTTCACGTAAATATTATTCTCAAGAAAAAATTTAAATCCTTCGACGTTAAGTTTATGCAAAAAAAATCACTCATTAATGTTCATTTAATAATCTAAATTGTCTCTTTGGGAAATTTTACAATGAACGAGTCACGTCATCATTGCATCAATAATCTAACATTCATAATTATATTTAGACTTATTGATAGCCAAATTTATACACAGTAATTTAATATTTAGAATTATAGACTAGGACACTTTAATGGACAGTTAATCTAACATAATATAAATATTAAATTCAAAATCTTAATCATAATTATAATAGTCATAACAATATTTGGTGTAAAATATTATGACAACCAAATAAGGTAAGACAACTTATGTAATTATTAAAACACATAAAATGGAGAAATTTTAAAATTTTAATGGTGGAAAAATTTGAGTAATCGCTATAAAAGAGTTAAGCAAACTCTTAAAATAATTTCCAGTAAGAGGAATTTAAAAAAATAGAGAAAGAAGTAGTTGTCGACTTCATTACCAAATATAATAAATTTAAGGTTTTGAGGGCTTAAACGTGCTCAAATATCCAAAACAACATTCATCACAAAAATGGTGAGTTTTAATCTTTAGATCGTTTCGGATTGACATACAAATTTCATTAAATTCAGAGTAAATCGGTAATCTTAATCTCAATTATAACCTATTAGAGGCATAAAAAATTATGTAACTAAAAATATCTCAAAATTATCAGATTTACAGTTTTATAAAATAAGCGGCTTTAAAGACACAATCAAACGAAATTCCCAGTTAGGAACCAAATTCAATTTTAATTTGATCATAAAATTTTTGGAACCAAAATCTCATCTTATGAAATTTTCTTTTATATGATTATACAGATATACCAATTAATTCATTTTGTTGCAATCACAAAGATCCTAAATTATTTTATCCTTAATTGTACTTAAATATTTAACTCATATAGCGTCAATTTTTTTTATTTTATGGAACATACATACACATGCATATTATGTAATGTATGTAAAAACTAATGCTCCTAAAAAATATTATATAAAAAACTTAATGAATAATCAAGGGTCCAAATATAGATGCATATACAATAATCTAATATTTATAAATTTAAATACGATACTTTCTTCCTAATCTATCATATAAGAATTAGTGTCGAAATAATAATTTATAGTTATATTAGGACATTTCGGCAACCAAATATTGATTACACAATAATCTAATTTATCAAAAATATTATTGTCAAACTCCTAATCATACATCTAGTATTCAAAACTTTATATTGAACATTTGGTCAATAATAAATAATATACAACGTGAATATTAGAACAACCATTTAATGATAAAAATATATATATATGTAGTGATTTATACCATAAAATATGAAAAAATAATTTATTTTTCAAAAAATAAAAAATTTTGAGTTATCACTACAATAACATAAACAATCTCTTTAGGATCACTCTTCAATTCACGAAATTATAAAATTAATTTTTAAACGAGAGTTAATATTATCAAAATTCGCGTTTTTAGGAGCCTAAAGAATGTCAAATCACCAAGATAGGGTAGTGCTCATTGTAAATAATGGGTTTTATTTATCGATATTTCCATTTGGCCATCAAAATTTCTTAAAATGCCGACCAAAAAAATTGTCGCTAAAAAATTAAGTAATTCATCATTTTTTTACCCGAATTCTTTTGTACGGAGAAAAAGCTGTAAGAGTGCACACGATATTAATGAGATAACTTATTTAATTATATGCCTCCAAACACAAATCCATTTTTTACCAAATTTTAATTGTTGATTAAATAAGGTTTGCATGTGATGATCGTCTCGAACACATAAAATAACTATGCATGCAAAAAAAAGATATGAGGAAAAATTCTTTTTTAGGGAAAAACCTTTATTTCTGCACTTTAGATAGTTTTACAAGACAACTTGCTTACAAAACTCTCTAAATAAAACCCCTCAGATCCAGAGCAGTCCACAGGATATGGTCCACCCTCGGTATCCAACAATCTGCCTTTCTTCAGTCTGCTCTTCAGTAGTGATCCCTTGGGTCACAAGATCGGCAATAGAGATCTCTCTCCACTAGTATATATTAGGTATGGAACTATTTTAAATTTGAAAAGGATTCACAAATATATTAGGGAGGCTATTTTGTGAACCAAATGGGTGTTTTGACATAAAAGGTATGAGGACTTTTGCAATAGATATGAAGTTTGTATTTTTTCAAAAATCTCTTTTAAAATCCTTTCAAAACAGGTATTTATAGGTCATACACAAATTTCTAGACGATAAAATTTGTTTCAACGAAAATAGAGGTCGTTCGAATGAGATGTCATCTCGATAGAAGAAAAACTGAGTTCATTCAAACAAAACTCCAATCTAGTTAGAACAAGCTTCTAACGAGATTCAAACGAATTCAAATAGGACACCCTCGTTGGATGTTCGTTCGAAGATATGATAAAATGAGCATTCCTTTCGTTCGAATGAGATACGCTTCTCGTTTGAATGTGGTAAAATCGAAAATAATTTTTAACTTAGAAACATTTTGCCTTGATTTTCATAAAAACTTTTATAAAAATCTCCCAAATATAAATGTAAATAAATTTAAAACCTTAAAAGAGTTTTACCTTCATAATGTGAAAAAGTCTTGAACTTTGGAAATGTTGGAGATTCGATTCATTGTGTGGGCACGTCTCAATTTGTAACGGGATACGCTAAATATGTCATAGTGGAAAATAAAATAAATACTAAGCCTAAGCTAAACTATTTGCCTTTACAAATCTCCCCCTTTAGTTATTCTGGTACAAAACTTAACCGAAACTCAAATTACAAATCATCCCCAAAAATTCTAATATCCTTCATAAACCCTAGAAACGGAATGGCATAGAAAAATAAACTTTGGCTTTGATCTCCATTTGTTATTCTTGATCTTCTCATAAACGCCTAATGGAACCTATGCACATGAAGCAAAGACAAATATCTGTGATGAATAGAGTTTGAAATGTAATAATAAAGCCACATAAATCTCATAATGTTCTCCCCCATAAATCAAACTCGTCAAATCTCCCCCTTAATTTGTTCTCCCCCTTTTTGTCCGAAATAGAAAAAGGTATAGAAACTAAACATGACATATAGAGAACATAACAGATAAGAATAAGATACCACCAAAAAAATATAGAAATAACGAACATGTAATGATAATATCAAAGGCACCACAAAATATTTTTGAAATTCTTCTCAAGTATTAAATTTGACAAAAACAACACACCATGAATTAATATAAAAATATATGAATCATGGAAACATAACGTAGGGGTATGAACATATTCTACAGGTTAATCAACGTAGAAAATTATAACACATGCGCAAGAAGGATTAAGATACCACTAACGAATGATCTAAAAATTTACCTTAAGTGTAAAAGTGGTGAACTCATGTGAAATTGACTTAACCTAATCAATAAATCAAAGACCAGAAGTTATTTTCACACCAATGACGCCCAAAACTATGTAATGTTTTTCAAAAATTTATATAGTTTGTGCAAACCCAATGATCTTAGACTTAATTCCCTAAAAATATCACATATAGCAATAATACTCTCAATTATTTTGAAGAAACTAAAGCTCATTTGTAACGAAGCATCAATGTTCTAAACTTTGGCCTGACACTTCTATTTTTATGTGTCTTTAATATTTTTGGCTCTTTTCATTGCAAATGGCGACTTTTAATGCAAAGACTTTGTCTTTCGTAGCCCTTTCCATTCCCTAATATATAACAATTTTATCGGAAGAATGATTTAAATCCGGACAATGGTTCTTACATGCACAACTTTTTATCTTGTTTTTACAGTTGGTTTGCTTTAAAGAAAAATTGATATGAGAACGCTATACTCAAATAAGCTCATGCCTGTGTGCATTAAAAGAGATAAGTTGTCAAACATGTAGTAAGTTATCATCAAATCACAACTCAGTGACTCCACGCATTATTAAGCACAAATATGAAATGATGTCATGTCTCAAAACATTACAAAACAATCACGTGGATATGGAATGAATGGGTGATTCAGACATCTTAAATGTTCATCCATATACGGTATAAAAAATACATAACTCCTTTTGTCTTTTTCCAAAAATTTTATCAAAATAAAATCTTTTTGCCTTTTTCTCCTTTTTCATAAAAACCGAAAATCTTTTTGTATTTTTTAAAAATATTTCAAGAAAAACAAAACTCTTTTTGTATTTTTCAAAATATATATCAAATTAAAAAATATAAATACAATGATAGTACATACTAGCAATAGGGATGTACGATATGAACATGTTAAGCACCCTATGCTAGAAACAAGTCTCAACCCCAATAATTAGGCCTGGAGGAGCACTCAAACGGAGATGATATCCTAAGAAATTCCTCCATTAAATTTTGTGAAGACATGACTAAATACTCCCTTTGCTCTCGAAAACTCTCAAAATCTCTTAAGTGATGTGTGGGAGAATTCGGAGTTACATGCGAAAGTGCGTGTGGAAACTCGTGTGGTAGCAAACCTGGAAACATACTTATGAGACACTCTCCCTAGATTAAAACAAAACTCTCTATAGGACCTATTTGTTTGAAATGGGAACAAACATATTCAGGCTTAGGTCCACCTTTATCAAAACATCTAGGGCGAGCTCTCTTAGGTGGGTTAGGTTGAGGGCCATAAGGATCCAACACAAACTCAAGAAATGACTTGGGTGAAGCATGGTAAGTGGATGCACCATCATAACCTATTCCTTGCCTCTCGACATTACCTAATGCGGGACCGAGGATCCTTTTTCCAACCTTCTTAGATGTGTCCTCTTAAGTAATATTTACCTCCCGGGTACGTTCGGGATTGCTCTCAAGTTAGGACATAAGAGTTTAGAGTTTCTCACGAGTCTCCAATGAAGATTGAAGATCTATTGTAAGACTAGTCACAGTGTTTGTCAAATCAGTATATTCTCGGTATAAAATGATCAACTACTCACATAAAGAAATCTTTATCTTCTCGAGTTGATTCACCAATGCCTCACACCCTCTCATACTTTCACCTCTTTCTCCAAATCTAATACCTTAAGAGAAAAATCCTTATTTACCTTTTTCATTTTCAAAATCTCAGTGTAAAGATTACTAAACACCTTTTGGAGTCCTCCTTCTCCCTCACTCAAATTATCATCCTCACTCTTACTATCTCCCGAATGACTTGAAACATTATTGAGGCTTTCACATTTAGATATGTCCTCATCTGCGTGGGACAAATTAAAAGTTCTAACATGACTAGCCACGAAAGCAACGCATGGTTCATGTAGTGATTTTCCCCCTGAATCAACCAACTTGACATCACAATCTCTAAGATTGTCTTTATTTGTAACTTTCTTTCCCTTTCTCTTAATTCTAGTGGGACACTCATGTGCCTTGTGCCCTTTTCGCTCGTATTCATAACACCTTATCTCTTCCTCCATCTCTGCCCCGCACGCGCCCTCATTCTTCTTTTTCTTTTTCTCAAAAATCTTCTCTTTGGAATAATTTTCTTTTGAAAATTTGAGAAATTTTTTGAAATTTTTCGTAAAAAGGTCTAAGTAATCAAAATCAAAATCAACCTCAGATTCAGACTCACAAACTTTTTCTTTTTTCTTTTTCTTAGTTTGAGTCTTTAAAGAAATCCCCTACTCCCTTTGGTTTAATAGTTTTAGGGAATATATCAATCTCATATGTTTGAATATCTCCTACAAGTTCTTCTAACCTAAGAGTGTCTAGGATCTCTAATGAATTTAGAATGGTGACCTTAGCAATCAAGCTGGCTGGGAGAGACCTCAAAATTTTCTTAACAACTCTTGTCTCAAGAATCTTCTCACCCAAATTAAAACTATAATTAACTATTTTAAACAAACGTGCATAAAAATCGTCAAAAAACTCGGACTTTAGCACGATAATGATCTTAAATTGGGTGGTCAAATTTTGAAGCTTTGACATTTTTATAGCGTTGGTATCCTCGTGAGTGAGCTTGAGGGTATCCCATGCTTCCTTTTACATGGTGCATGTCATGATGAGGCGAAACTCATCTGGGGTGACGGCTCCAAAGATGGCACTCAGTTCGCGAGAGTTAAAATTACTACACTTAAACTCATCATCAGTTCATGCAGAAACGGGTTTGGGACTGATGATATTATCAACAGTGATAGTGGGTGATATCCACCCTATTTCACAAACTAACCAAACACGCTCATCAATGGCTTTTAGGGCTAACCTCATCCTAGCTTTCCAATATGCATAGTTGGAACCATAAAAAATGGTCATTTGATTACATAAATTATCCATTAAATCCAACCTTTTTAAGATCAACAATTTTTAAAAAAAAAAGATTAAAACAAAATTGCGAAAAAGGATCACACACTAATTTGGGGTAACCTGCTCTGATACAAATTTGAGAGTGTGCACAATCTTAATGAGATAACTTATTTAATTAAATGGCTCCAAACACGAATCTAATTTTTAACAAATTTTAGTATTTGATTAAATTAGGTTTTCATGTGATGATCGTCCCAAACATAAAAAATAACTACGCATGCCATCGCAAATAGATATGAGGAAAAATCCCTTTTCAGGGTAAAACCTTTATTTATGCACTTTGGATAGTTTTATAAGAGATCTTACTTACAAAACTCTCTAAATAAAACCACTCATATCCAGGGCAGTCTACAAGTGGTGGTCCACCCTCGGTATCCACCGATCATCCTTTCTTCAGCGTTCTCTTCAACAGTGATCACTCGAGTCACAAGGTAAGCAGTAGAGATATCTCTCCACAAGTACATTTCAAGTACGAAACTATGTAGGGTTTCAAAAGGATTTCGCAAATATATTAGGGAGGTTGTTTTATGAATCAAAAAGGGTGTTTTGACCTACAAGGTATGAGGACTTTTGCAAGATATATGAAATTTTAATTTTTTCAAAAGTCTCTTTTAAAATCTTTACGAAACAGGTATTTATAGGTCGTACATAAATTTTGAGGAAATAAAATTCGTTTGAACAAAAATAGAGGTCGTTCAGAGTTCGTTCAAACGAAACTCTAGTCCCATTAGAACAAGCTTCTAACGAGTTTCAAACGAATTCATCTTTCGAAGAAAGGATCAAACGAGCATTCAAACCAAATCACTATTTTGTTCGAACGAGATCTACTTCTCATTTGAACGAGGTAAAATCAAAATTAGTTTTTAACTTAGAAAATTTTTGCCTCAATTTTTATAAAAAAATTTATACAAAAAATCTCCCAAATTTAAATTTAAATAAATTTAAAATTCTAAATGAATTATACCTTCATAATGTGAAGAAGTCTTCAACTTTGGAGATGTTGGAGATTCAGTTCATCGTGTCGGTACATCTCGATTTGTAACGGGATATGTCAAATGTGCCATAGTGACAAATAAATCAACTACTAAGCCTAAGCCGATTTTCCCTTACAAACTCTTAATAGACAATCATGAGATAAGAAGCCTAAGATCTGATACCACATGTAAACATAATTAAAAGAACACGTAATTAACTATTTTATACGGAACTATAAATTTAACACATGAGTATTCTATTATACATGTTATTTGTTCTTTAAACATACAAAACATTACGTATTATATGTTTAACATTAGGATCTTAGATCACTATAATTATCACATATAATCATTAAGTGGAACATAAAACAATATTGTAATCACATACCTCAATTCATAACTATGAATTTATAATTTGTTTGTGTACCTTCATTATGTCACTGCTGAAAAGATTGGCGAAGCAGTCAACCTTAACGATGTCCAATCAAGCTGAATTTCAGACCACGGCAACCTCTTGTATACAAAAAGAACATATTATAATTTCAGTACATTCCAACGATTAGATCTTCTTTTATAGATAAAATAATATTGCAAAAATTAATACAAATTTGAGTCTTTGTATTTCTCTCCCTCTTCATATGATTTTATTATGTTGTCTTTTCATGTGTCTGAATGATGAAAAATTAGTCACTTATTTATAGGCAAGGACAGGACCCAAATCTCCAACATTCAATTAATCTTAACCATCAATCAAGGTAGATTTCCAAGAGTCCTTTTGACTCTTGGTATTTGGACTAAACTTTCATTAACCAAAGTGACTCTTTGTATTAATATAATTATGGAGAACATTATGTAAAATTATTCTTTAAAATAATTCTAACATGCAATTCCATCTCTTGGAACAAAAGGGACAACTCTACTCATTAGGGTCCTACAAAACAATCTCCCACGTGGAAAATATGTTATTTTCTTACATATGCTCATTATTCCCTCTTGTATATTTTCATGTAGCTCCGTCAAATTTGAAAACTAGGAACTAACAATCCTGAAATGTTCATGTAGGATCAATGGAGGCTCAATGGGGATTATAACTTGTATTCGAAGATATGGACATTGATATAAAGATAGCCCAATCTGAAGACTACAAATAAGTATATGAACTTTTTAAATCGGATATTGATGCGAGGGAAATCGAGTGTTCATGTACGGACATTGTCGTTGATTTCGGCTCCCGCTCTACATGCAAAAACCTAAGGTACTACTAAACTTGCGAGGCAAGCACAACGGTAAGTCGGATATCATAATAAATCCACAGGGAATGATTGAATTTTAGATTTTAATTGCTTTAATTACTTCATGAATAAAAGTGTAAAATAAATAAAAGAAAAGGTAATGGGTGGTTATGGTGGAAAAAGAAAAGAATAAGTTACGCTACATAAAAGTAAAGCGAGGATCGGGATCGCATTCTACCACATAGATCGAAACAACTACAAATTAGAGTTAAGACTCGAAAGCGATTTAATCGAGCATTTTCAATTAAGCATAAACATCACACAATAAGGAATTCAATCCAAAGTTGCGAGATTAAACATTTAACGAAAAATGGTCACACGCGGATTAAATTGGGAATATCGCTATAAACACTAACATTGCGTGACAAAGAAAGTTAAACACATAATAATCCGACTTTAATACGCGAGGTTTCAATTAAATGCAATTTTACATGAAACCCTAACTTTTGAGGTCCAAACAAGTAAATGGCGGAACGAAATCCCGACCCTATTTATCTAAGGGCTAAGCATGAATAAACTAATTAGACTACAACTAAACTAATTACAACAAGAAATAAATTAATCTAGGCAAGAAAGTAGAGAAAGAATGAAAATTAATGGAAGCAAGTAAAGAAAGCAAGAGAATAAGGAAAGACAACTTAAATTAATAAGCTTACAAAGTGGGCAAAACACCCAAAGTGGTGGAGTAGGGCCCTCCATACAAACCCTAAACTAATGTGAAATGTAAGATATCTTCTCCAAAATGAGAGAAATGAATTATATACAAAATTTCCCATGGCAAACTTGTAAATAAAAAGAAGAAAAATAAAAATCTGCATGGCCGAATCGATTCGGATGAAAATATATCGAGGCTACCAAAGGGTCGAATCAATTCGGGATAAATCTGAATCCATTCGTAAAGGGGGCGAATCGATTCAACTAAAATCCGAATCGATTCGGAATGGAAGAACTAGCACTCTGTCTCAACCCGAATCGATTTGGATTTGGGTCGAATCGATTCGGACCTACAGATCTTAAATCTTCCCCTGTTTTTGGTGTATTGAAATTCCCTTCCGCTAAAAAGGCCATAACTTCTTCATTCGGAATCGGACGCGAAGCTTGTTCAGAGGGCTACAACTTCCGTGAAGACATTGGGCAAGTTGCCCAAATTGTGAAATGACTAAATTGCCCTTGCGCATGCGATTGTGTACGAAACTTCGTCAAAATGCATCCAAACTTCTTACTAAGCATCCAAATACCTACAAAAGCTCAATTAACCCCTGCAAAACATGTTAACATAAAAATACGAGGTTTTCTGGTTAACGTGAATAAATATAGGGATTAAGATACCCGAGGGGGCTAATAACGCGTAGGTTAACGGGTGAAATACGCAATCACACCCCCTAACTTACACATTGCTAGTCGCTAGCAATGAAATAGGAAACAACAAGAACTATAAGCAAACCAAAAGCAGGATACAAGTACAAAATGGGAAGAAAAACAATAAAGAGATAAGGCCATTTTCGTGGGCGAACGATTGCATTTAGCGTATGCAATAAGCCGTTAAACCCCTAGGTTACCCTAGTGGACGAGTGTCGTCTCGTGAGGGTTTTCAGGGATGAAATCCGCAATCATCGCAGTTTTCTCAAAATATTCCCAACCAAGCACGCGACAATTCAACAATAACAAAAGGATTTCATACGCATTATTAGCACAATGAACGAATTCAAATGAAAGTCCGTAGTTATTAACGTTATAGAATGCACCTCATAGAATTGAAACTTTAAAAGCGGGAGGGGGGAGAGCACATGCATAGTAAGATTTGGCAAAAACATATATAAACCGAATAAAAGTTAAAGCATGCATATATTCAATCCTCACGGGCATTACACTGATCAAATGAATTCACTTGAAACAGGGAGGTAACACACAGAATGTACGGGCATAAAGAGTAAATGTAAATGGAAACAAGGTCGCGCGCATGTCATAAATGAAAAACGCTATATAGGAAATAAAAACATTGTAATCTCAATGAAAGATACCGCTCATTAAAGGAGGCGAAATGCATTTTCACAGATTATCAAAACTATTATGACTTTTAAATTAAATTCACCCTAAGATCACATAGGACTTGATAGGGTTATGATGTAGTCTAGGCTAGGTTAGGAAAGGAAGGAGATGTATATATGGATTCAAAGTGTTCCGGGATGAAAACTCGGGATAATGGGAAGAATGCGGGCAATTCCAAAATTGAAAAATAAGTTCCAAAACAAGCATTAAATATGAAATGGGAGAGTAACAAGGATTATTGAACTATACACAACATATAAAGACTTTCTCTTTCTTTTCTTCTTTTTCTCATGTTTTCTTTTCTTTTCTTTTTTTTTTCTTTTTTTTTTCACTACTCTCTTTTCTCACACTTTTCTCACTCTCACATGCTTAAATTGCAACCACAATACAATAACATCATTCAATCCCAAGCAACATTCCAAACAAAGGTATATAAGGTAATATGTATGGTTTATAACTCCAATGTGGAGTTGGTTATGGGATTTTGGGTTATGAAAAGAAAGGCTATATTTAGGCTCAAAGGGGTTGACTAGGGAAAACAAAAGGTGAGGTCAAGGGTAATATGGGTAATATAACAAAGATGTCCTATGATCATTTCATAAAGTTTACGCAATTCTCGAGTCAAAAAAATATCTGAAAATCATGCTCAAGTAATACATTTCATATATGAACTCAATTAATGAATGATCAATGAAAGAATAGAGAGACTACCGACGTATTCAACATTTTCAATGAGGAAAGAATAGTGTATACACTCACAAACGACGAAAGGTACAAAGCTTACTCAGTGTAACTATATACAATGCAAAAAAAATTACCAAGTTATAAAAATCTTAAACCAAATCAATAAAGCAAGAAAAGAGCATGTTCTCGAGGGATAAAGTTTAATTCATGAAGTTATTCACAATATCAATGATTTGAGGACTAAATTCTAATAACTTCTAAAATCGAGAACAGACATCGTTGAGTTGTCAATCGGATCGAGAAATTGTTGAAATTTATCATTGGAAACAAAGGCAAAATGCCCAACAAAGGAGAAAAAGGAATGAAAATAGTTTTGAAAATTTTCATTTTTTAACAAAAAGCATGCTTTGTAACTAAATTGCGGTCAAATTCAAGGAATAAACATGAAATGGATAAATATCCGACACCCCCTAACTTAAATGTTGCATTGTCCTCAATGCGCATTAAGAACATAATATAAAGAGATGAAAATAACAATATTACCCAAAATTGGAGCGATTTCCATAAGCACGAGTCCAAAGAAATCTACAAAACAATGTAGTACCAAGCATAGAAGAAAAAACAGATAACAAAAAGTTAACTAATTACACTAGACTAAATAAAAAGGAAAGAAAAATAGGAAAGAAAGAAAATTGAAAACCTAACTATTTACAACCTACTATTTAAGCTTCACACTAACTATACACTAGAAGTCTAAATAGTTGAGGGTCCACCCAAAAAGGGATTTGACTTTGAAAGATCAATGGTGGACCCTCCAAAGCGAACATGCCTCCCGAAAAATAATAATTTCGTTTGAAAAACGGAAGGCATGTGTGAGGCATAAGAAATGAACCATCGTCAATTAAAAATTTGAGAGGTACGATGGGGGATTTGGA
The DNA here is from genome assembly GCA_949130495.1 of Sambucus nigra. NCBI lineage: Eukaryota > Viridiplantae > Streptophyta > Magnoliopsida > Dipsacales > Adoxaceae > Sambucus > Sambucus nigra. The sequence goes on from OX422219.1 coordinate 230,286,312, forward strand.
TAAAACGGGGGACAAGACCATATTGATCTCGAGAAAATGGAAATCACATCCCCAAGGTTCTTCAATTGGAAGGGGGGGTGGGGCTAGTTCAAGTGAATAGCCCATGAGATGAACCATCTCAAAATAACATTCCCGTTCAAGAATCGGGTCAAAGTCCTCAAGACTTTCAACCTATTCTTTTGATAAATTTAATGGTTCGCTATTAGTAGGGAGTAAAGGAAAGGAAGGACCAATAACCTCAATACAATCAGAAGAATTAATAAGAGGTTGAAATTCGAAAGTGTTAAAGCTTGTCTCACTCTCAATGATTTCTTCAACAAAAAGGGGTGGAGGTGAAACGCAAGTTTCAACCTCGACCCGATTTTGTAAAGAAATAATTTCATCGAGCATGGCATCATTTTCTAAAAACCAAGCTTGAGAACTTTCAGATCGGTCATTAATTTCCTTTATCATTAACTCATAATCAAACGAACAAGAAGACATATCATATTCTTGTATGGTGTGCTCATAGCTAATGGAATCCCCGCTACTATTCAGAGAAGAATTAAAGTTATCTAAAGAGTTATAGCGAGACATTTCAAAAGAGGCAATTCAATAAAGCGATAAGCACCGAGATTCTAATTTCTCGAAACAATCTAGCACAAGTCAAAAGGAAAGGAGAAAATAAAGAATACAAATATGAATGAAAGAAACACTACGAAATAATAAAATAGTTACAATCTAAAACACACTCCCCGGCAACGGCGTCATTTTGATGCGAGGGAAACCGAGTGTTCATGTAGGGACACTGTCGTTGATTTTGGCTCCTAATCTACATGCAAAAACCTAAGGCTACTACTACACTTGCGAGGCAAGCACAACGGTAAGTCGGGTATCGTAAAAAATCCACAGGGAGTGATTGAATTTTATATTCTAATTGCTTTAATTACTTCAGGAATAAAAGTGTAAAATAAATAAAAGAAAAGGTAATGGGTGGTTATGGTGGAAAAAGAAAAGAATAAGCTACGCTACACAAAATTAAAGCGAGGATCGGGATCGCATTCTACCACACGGATCGAAACAACTACTAATTATAGTTAAGGCTCAAAAGAAATTTAATCGATCATTTTCAATTAAGCATAAACATCACACAATAAGGAATTCAATCCAAAGTTGCGAGATTAAACATTTATCGGAAAATAGTCACACGCGGATTAAATTGGGAATATCGCTATAAACACTAACGTTGCGTGACAAAGAAAGTTAAACGCATAATAATCCGACTTTAATACGCGAGGTTTCAATTAAATGCAATTTTAAATGAAACCCTAACTTTTGAGGTCCAAACAAGTAAATGGAGGAACGAAATCCCGACCCTATTTATCTAAGGGCTAAGCATGAATAAACTAATTAGACTACAACTAAACTAATTACAACAAGAAATAAATTAATCTAGGCACGAAAGTAGAGAAAGCATGAAAATTAATGGAAGCAAGTAAAGAAAGCAAGAGAATAAGGAAAGACAACTTAAATTAATAAGCTTACATACATCAAAGTGGGCAAAACACCCAAAGTGGTGGAGTAGGGACCTCCATACAAACCCTAAACTAATGTGAAATGTAAGATATCTTCTCCAAAATGAGAGAAATGAGTTATATACAAAATTTCCCATGGCAAACTTGTAAATAAAAAGAAGAAAAATAAAAATCTGCATGGCCGAATCGATTCGGAATTAGGCTGAATCGATTCGGATGAAAATATATCGAGGCTACCAAAGGGTCGAATCAATTCGGGATAAATCTGAATCCATTCGTAAAGTGGGGTGAACCGATTCAACTAAAATCCGAATCAATTCGGAATGGAAGAACTGGCACTCTGTCTCAACCCGAATCGATTCGGATTTGGGTCGAATCGATTCGGACCTACAGGTCTTAAATCTTCCCCTGGTTTTGGTGTATTGAAATTCCCTTCCGCTAAAGAGGCCAAAACTTCTTCGTTCGGAATCAGACACGAAGCTTGTTCAGAGGGCTACAACTTCCGTGAAGACATTGGGCAAGTTGCCCAAATTGTAAAATGACTAAATTGCCCTTGCGTATGCGATTGTGTACGAAACTTCGTCGGAATGCATCCAAACTTCTTACTAAGCATCCAAATACCTACAAAAGCTCAATTAACCCCTGCAAAACATGTTAACATAAAAATTTGAGGTGTTCTGGTTAACGTGAATAAATATAGGGATTAAGATACCCGAGGGGGCTAATAACGCGTAGGTTAACGGGTGAAATACGCAATCACACCCCCTAACTTACACATTGCTAGTCCCTAGCAATGAAATAGGAAACAACAAGAACTACAACCAAAACCAAAAGCAGGATACAAGTATAAAATGGGAAGAAAAACAATAAAGAGATAAGGCCATTTTCGTAGGCGAACGATTGCATTTAGCGTATGCAATAAGCCGTTAAACCCCTAGGTTACCCTAGTGGACGAGTGTCGTCTCGTGAGGGTTTTCAGGGATGAAATCCGCAAACATCGCAGTTTCCTCAAAATATTCCCAACCAAGCACGCGACAATTCAACAATAACAAAAGGATTTCATACGCATTATTAGCACAATGAACGAATTCAAATGAAAGTCCGTAGTTATTAACGTTATAGAATGCACCTCATAGAATTGAAACTTTAAAAGAGGGAGGGGGGAGAGCACATGCATAGTAAGATTTAGCAAAAACTTATATAAACCGAATAAAAGTTAAAGCATGCATATATTCAATCCTCACGGGCATTACACTGATCAAATGAATTCACTTGAAACAGGGAGGTAACACACAGAATGTACGGGCATAAAGAGTAAATGTAAATGGAAACAAGGTCGCGCGCATGTCACAAATGAAAAACGCTATATAGGAAATAAAAACATTGTAATCTCAATGAAAGATACCGCTCATTAAAGGAGGCGAAATGCATTTTCACAGATTATCAAAACTATTATGACTTTTAAATTAAATTCACCCTAAGATCACATAGGACTTGATAGGGTTATGATGTAGTCTAGGCTAGGTTAGGAAAGGAAGGAGATGTATATATGGATTCAAAGTGTTCCGGGATGAAAACTCGGGATAATGGGAAGAATGCGGGAAATTCCAAAATTGAAAAATAAGTTCCAAGACAAGCATTAAATATGAAATGGGAAAGTAAGAAGGATTATTGAACTATACACAACATATAAAGACTTTCTCTTTCTTTTCTTCTTTTTCTCATGTTTTCTTTTCTTTTCTTTTTTTTTTCTTTTTTTTTCACTACTCTCTTTTCTCACACTTTTCTCACTCTCACATGCTTAAATTGCAACCACAATACAATAACATCATTCAATCCCAAGCAACATTCCAAACAAAGGTATATAAGGTAATATGTATGGTTTATAACTCCAATGTGGAGTTTGTTATGGGATTTTGGGTTATGAAAAGAAAGGCTATATTTAGGCTCAAAGGGGTTGACTAGGGAAAACAAAAAGTGAGGTCAAGGGTAATATGGGTAATATAACAAAGATGTCCTATGATCATTTCATAAAGTTTACGCAATTCTCGAGTCAAAAAAAAATCTGAAAATCATGCTCAAGTAATACATTTCATATATGAACTCAACTAATGAATGATCAATGAAAGAATAGAGAGACTACCGACGTATTCAACATTTTCAATGAGGAAAGAATAGTGTATACACTCACAAACGACGAAAGGTACAAAGCTTACTCAGTGTAACTATATACAATGCAAAAAAAATTACCAAGTTATAAAAATCTTAAACCAAATCAATAAAGCAAGAAAAGAGCATGTGCTCGAGGGATAAAGTTTAATTCATGAAGTTATTCACAATATCAATGATTTGAGGACTAAATTCTAATAACTTCTAAAATCAAGAACAGGCATCGTTGAGTTGTCAATCGGATCGAGAAATTGTTGAAATTTATCATTGGAAACAAAGGCAAAATGCCCAACAAAGGAGAAAAAGGAATGAAAATAGTTTTGAAAATTTTCAATTTTTAACAAAAAGCATGCTTTGTAACTAAATTGCGGTCAAATTCAAGGAATAAACATGAAATGGATAAATATCCGACACCCCTAACTTAAATGTTGAATTCTCCTCAATGCGCATTAAGAACATAATACAAAGAGAGGAAAATAACAATATTACCCAAAATTGGAGCGATTTCCATAAGCACGAGTCCAAAGAAATCTACAAAACAATGTAGTACCAAGCATAGAAGAAAAAACAAATAACAAAAAGTTAACTAATTACACTAGACTAAATAAAAAGGGAAGAAAAATAGGAAAGAAAGAAAATTAAAAACCTAACTATTTACAACCTACTATTTAGGCTTCACACTAACTATACACTAGAAGTCTAAATAGTTGAGGGTCCACCCAAAAAGGGATCGAATTTGAAAGATCAATGGTGGACCCTCCAAACCGAACATGCCTCCCGAAAAATAATAATTTCGTTTGAAAAACGGAAGGCATGTGTAAGGCATAAGAAATGAACCATCGTCAATTAAAAATTTGAGAGGTACGATGGGGGATTTGGATAAAATGGGGGACAACACCACATTGATCTCGAGAAAATGGAAATCACATCCCCAAGGTTCTTCAATTGGAAGGTGAGGTGGGGCTAGTGCAAGTGAATAGCCCATGAGATGAACCATCTCAAAATAACATTCCCGTTCAAGAATCAGGTCAAAGTCCTCAAGACTTTCAACCGATTCTTTTGATAAATTTAATGGTTCGCTAATAGTAGGGAGTAAAGGAAAGGAAGGACCAATAACCTCAATACAATCAGAAGAATTAATAAGAGGTTGAAATTCGAAAGTGTTAAAGCTTGTCTCACTCTCAATGATTTCTTCAACAAAAAGGGGTGGAGGTGAAACGCAAGTTTCAACCTCGACCCGATTTTGTAAAGAAATAATTTCATCGAGCATGGCATCATTTTCTAGAAACCAAGCTTGAGAACTTTCAGATCGGTCATTAATTTCCTTTATCATTAACTTATAATCAAACGAACAAGAAGACATATCATATTCTTGTATGGTGTGCTCATAGCTAATAGAATCCCCGCTACTATTCAGAGAAGAATTAAAGTTATCTAAAGAGTTATAGCGAGACATTTCAAAAGAGGCAATTCAATAAAGCGACAAGCACCGAGATTCCAATTTCTCGAAACAATCTAGCACAAGTCAAAAGGAAAGGAGAAAATAAAGAATACAAATATGAATGAAAGAAACACTACGAAATAATAAAACAGTTACAATCTAAAACACACTCCCCGGAAACGGCGGCATTTTGATGTGAGGGAAACCGAGTGTTCGTGTAGGGACACTGTCGTTGATTTTGGCTCCCACTCTACTTGCAAAAACCTAAGCTACTACTACACTTGCGAGGCAAGCACAGCGGTAAGTCGGGTATCGTAAAAAATCCACAGGGAGTGATTGAATTTTATATTCTAATTGCTTTAATTACTTCAGGAATAAAAGTGTAAAATAAATAAAAGAAAAGGTAATGGGTGGTTATGGTGGAAAAAGAAAAGAATAAGTTACGCTACACAAAAGTAAAGCGAGGATCGGGATCGCATTCTACCACACGGATCGAAACAACTACTAATTATAGTTAAGGCTCGAAAGAAATTTAATCGATCATTTTCAATTAAGCATAAACATCACACAATAAGGAATTCAATCCAAAGTTGCGAGATTAAACATTTAACGGAAAATGGTCACACGCGGATTAAATTGGGAATATCGCTATAAACACTAACGTTGCGTGACAAAGAAAGTTAAACGCATAATAATCCGACTTTAATACGCGAGGTTTCAATTAAATGCAATTTTACATGAAACCCTAACTTTTGAGGTCCAAACAAGTAAATGGCGAAACGAAATCCCGACCCTATTTATCTAAGAGCTAAGCATGAATAAACTAATTAGACTATAACTAAACTAATTACAACAAGAAATAAATTAATCTAGACAAGAAAGTATAGAAATCATGAAAATTAATGGAAGCAAGTAAAGAAAGCAAGAGAATAAGTAAAGACAACTTAAATTAATAAGCTTACATACATCAAAGTGGGCAAAACACCCAAAGTGGTGGAGTAGGGCAAAGCTCCATACAAACCCTAAACTAATGTGAAATGTAAAATATCTTCTCCCAAATGAGAGAAATGAGTTATTACAATATATCCCATGGCAAACTTGTAAATAAAAAGGAGAAAAATAAATATATGTAAGGCCGAATCGATTCGAAATTGGGCCGAATCGATTCAAATGAAAATATCTCGAGGTTGCCAAAGGGCCAAATCGATTCTGGATAAATCCAAATCGATTCGCAAAGCGCGAATCGATTCGCCTGAAATCCGAATCGATTTAGAATGGAATAACTGGCACTCTGTCTCAACCCAAATTGATTCGGATTTGGGCCGAATCAATTCGGACCTACAGGTCTTGAATCTTCCCCTGTTTTGGTTTATTAAAATTCTCTTTCGCTAAAAAGGCGATAACTTCTTCGTTCAGACTCGAAATTACACACCGTTTGCGGCCACGCGAAGCTTGTTCAGAGTGATACAACTTCCGTGAAGACATTGGGCCAGTTGCCCAAATTGTGAAATGTCTAAATTGCCCTTGCGCGTGCGATTGTGTACGAAACTTTGCCGGAATGCATCCAAACTTCATACTAGGCATCCAAATACCTACAAAAGCTCAATTAACCCCTGCAAAACATGTTAACATAGAAATCCGAGGTTTTCTAGTTAACGAGCATAAATATAGGGATTAAGATACCCGAGGGGGCTAATAACGCGTAGGTTAACGGGTGAAATACGTAATATTTGCGTCGTATCAGATATCTATGAGGAGTAGGTCAATTGCAATGGAGCATTCTCGAGAAGAGTTATAATATTGAAATGACCTTTGGGCATAATACCTTTTGTATTTTTATTGGATTTATTCAAATAAATGGATTTTATATTTATGTTTTGATTATTTTAATTATTGGAATTTAGAGGTTGGTTGTGGTTATTGGTCACTTGAGATTTAAATGAGAGAAGTCGATTAACCAATCAAGTTATGACATGTTTCTTTATTCACCTTTTTTACCCCGTAGTTAGGTTGGCCACTAACTAATTAATATGAACGCCATGACCAATAGGCTGACCATAACCAGATCAAGTAATTCCCCTTGATTATTAGTTAATATCTAGGTATAATCATCCATCATAGGTCCCTAAACATGGAGGACCCGTTATAACAACGTAGAGGATCTTCAACGCGGAGGATCACTAGAAAAAGAAAAAAATAATGGTAATAGGATTTTCGATTCTAATGGTCTCTTTTTTATATATAAGGCCCCCATTATGAGGAGATCATATCGAACAAACTCTTTTACACCAAATATCCCTAAGTTTTATTATTAATAAGACATATTCCCTGTGATGCCCTGCTTATTCTAATATCGGGCGATCAATCACTTATTGAAATAAAAACAAAAATCCAGTATGATTTGATTCTCAGCATCACTATCGCAAAGAGTAATAAAATATAAAACATAATAAAATCATATATAAAACTAAACAAATACAATAACTGAATGCATAAATATATAATCGTGAACCGAATAAACCAATAGCCACTACAATTAACCATCCAATGTAACTGAATATTGATAAATAGATCAAATTGGACATAAATAAAAACATATCCAACTACAGGCAACACGATAAAAAGGAAAAACTGAAATGAAACTGCATCCTATCGAGATATAATCGAATGGCGGTGGCTATAACAAACTCGTAGAATCCACAACTACTGCTCGCAATGGCACAAAAGATCTATCCATGTTGTCCCTACAACTGCTGTACACCTGGGGTTTTGAAAAACAAGAAAGAAGATTTGCCCATGGGTTAAAGCCCAAAACATTTTGAAAATGTTTTGCAAGTATTTAAATGCTTTCAATAATAAAACACGTAATATTACTTTCACAATTAATTAATCGATGGCACTCACATGAGTCAAAACCTCACCTCTCATGTACAATGCGCACCTAATGCATTCATTTTATTATCCTAATTATGCTACCCAATCTAACTAGGATGACAACCGCTATCAAAGCCCATTCCACTAGTAATCACCATTAACTAACCATATGCTAGACAGTTACTATAAATAGAGGTACACGTGATATAATAATATAGGTACACTCATGCTATAAATAAATATTCATACAATAATAATAATAATAATAATATAGCTTCACTCGTGTTAAAAATAGATATATGTATCACATCTCGTGCACACACACACACACATGCATATATATATATATGTGTGTGTGTGTGTGTGTGTGTGTGTGTGTGTGTGTGTGTGTGTGTGTATCACTTGATATTCATATATAACTGCATCCCCAAAGATGGAAGCTCGCGGGTGCATCCCTAGTGTGCTATCAGGCTCTAGACATATCACGTATCACATTGAACCACTAGTTCGGAATCTCAACACCAAACCCAAAATGTATACACAAACAATGGAGGCAGTCATAAACATATGTTCGGGGGTCATAACCATACCACATCGCACCCAACTGGTCTCCAAATCAACATATATCCTAACATATGGATTGTGGCCATGCAATAGTACTATGACCTGGGGAATCAATCCAACACATGTTGGTCAATGCCAGGGTAGACTGCCTACTACATGCAACCTCTTAACGATGGCACTACCGAGTAGATATGTTCAATATAAACAAGTAACAATCACACACACACACACACACGCGAACACACACACACACACACACACACACACACACACACACACACACACACACACACATATATATATATATATATATATATATATATATATATATATATATATATATATATATATATAACTCACCCTAATATGTATATATATAAAGTACTGACCTCGTACGTAAATCCCGTAGCGTACTAGTCTATCAATCCCGAAGTTCGAACCAACTTCTTGATTATTCATATAATTGTTCACTCAGTTGAATTCCTGATTCATCTCACCCAAACCCATCTATCCATTTTCCCAACACACTTTCCAAACCCCAAAAATATTCCTCAGTGACCCCACTCTCCCCCAAAGCCCCCACCCTCATTCCCCAAACTCTAATGGGTGAAAACAACACGTAAACAAAATATGGGTAGGACAGCAAACCAAGCCAATTATCTTGGTATACCAAACCAGTTCACTCAATCGAACTGATTCACTTTCCCAGTGAACCGGTTCGATTTGCAAGACTTCCAATCGTCTTCTTCCTTGGGTTTTCTTCTTTAAAATCCTCCAATTAAGGTCCCAATCCTCTCAAAACATCAAATTGATTACCCAAATCAATATACTATCAACCCAAAAGCATTCTAACCTCAAATTAAACCTAAATCAATTATCAAAATCCTATGATTCCTAATCATTAATCAATTCAATCCAACTTGAATTTTCATTAATTCTATCTCCCTATCAATGTTCTGCGGGTTCATACTCATAAACCCAGGATTAAATCACAAAATCCCTTCATATTCATCTCCATTCAATTATCAAATACAATCAGATATTAATCATAACTAAAATCTCTTTACTTTAGTTCTCAAAGTTTTAAAATTTTAGTCTAAGATTTGGTCGTATCAATTATGAATGTAATTAATTAAAAAAATTTGCAATATAAAGAAAGTAAATACTTACCTTATGAATATAAATACGAAGTCTCATGCATATGAATGATTTCAATCCAGATATGACCTATTTTCCTCTCTTCTCCACGGTTCTTTTCTCCCTTTCTTCTCTTTTCGTCTGCTCTTAAACTCTCTCTTAAGAACAATTATGCAAAGATTAAATAGTGGGTTGTCTTCCACCTTCCTAACCCTTAAATACCACTTAATCATATCCTAACCTCATTTTTAAGTTTAGACCTAAGGGTAACAAAACACCCATGCACCTATAAGGCCCTACTACGTCTAGAAAGCCCTCGGGACCCAACTATAACACTCGAGTACTTATTCTGGACTATATCGACCCATTTCAGATCAGTGATTCAATCAAAAAGGTCATGTGAGTCACCCAAATACAAATATGATATCATCTCATTAACTGGACTCAAGACATGCATACAGTACGTGCCGCCCATAACATATATAAATCCGGCGATGCAACTCCTTATCGAGATAACATAATAAACTGTCGTTTTTCACTCATAAATGACCTATAATAAATCACATCTCTATTTACTTATCACGCACAAGTAAATTATAATAATAAATATTAATCTTCATCTCGCTTGTTAATATTTTCCGAAACCAATTTAATCTTCCCATAAAAGTACAAGATATTACATTCTTCCCCTTAATAACGGAATTTCATCCTAGAAATTCGAATGTTCCTATCACAAAGAGCTTCGAATACTTTTCCCCCATGATATCCTCGTGCTCCCACATCGACCCAGTAATATTGTGGTGTCCCCACCATACACATACTAGCGGTACCACCTTCGACCAAAGCTTTCACTCACTACGGTCCAAAATGGCAATAGTTTTCTCTTCGTAAGAAATGTTCGGCTATAAGTCAATCTCCTCCAATGCTATATGCCAATAATCCACGTCATCCCTGAGATTCGTCCTCAACAATGACACACAAAACACATCATGAGTTCGCTGTAAATACTCCATTAAGGCTATCTTATACGCAACTGGCCCTACCCTCTTGATGATGGGAAAAGGATGCATATACCTAGTCACCAACTTTCTCTTCTTCCTAAACCGCATCATTCCTTTTATGGGAGATACCCGCAGCAACATCTGATCATCTACGTCAAACTCTACTTGTCTTTGATTCACATCGATGTAATTCTTCTATCGGTCCTGAGCTACCTGAATACGACTCCTAATCAACTCAATCATTATCGATGTATCTTGAATCATGTCCAACTCCAAGAGCTTATTGTCCCCCTAACTCTAACCAACTAGAGGTCAAATGATAAGGTCTCTCGCACAAATCCTCAAGTGGTGAAATGCCAATAATTAACTAGTTAGAGTTATAATACGTAAACTCTACCAATGTAAATAATGTTCCCGACTACCCTTAAAGTCCAGAATACACATCCTCATCATATTCTCTAATAATTGATCCACCCTCTCTATGTGCCCATCAGTGTGCAGGTGAAAGATGGTGCTCAAACGAAAATCCATCCCCATCACCTCCTAAAAACTCTACCAGAGGTTGGAAACAAATATCTTATTCTGATCTGAAACAATGTTGGTTGACACCTCATGCAGTCTCACTATCTCTATAATAAAAAGTTAGGCATATTGTCCTGCATATAATCCATCGCTTAGGTAAGAAATACATCACCTCGGTCAACCAAAACCTAATAACTCAGATGGAATAATGACCCCTCTGTAACATCGGAAACCCTGTCACAAATTTTGTCGATATACTCTCCCATTTCCACATAGGAATCTTCAATGGTTGCAAAACCTCGGATGATCACCTATTGTAGAAACCACATTATAGGACCCCTAAGTATCTCTTCAGGTACCTAGCACCTCCTCCTCTCACTACAAACCCTAGGTCATACTTCGAGTATCGATCTAGAGGCCATCGGGGTCTCTCAGGCCCCGTTTAACTCTGGTCAACTCTATCATCAGAGTAAAAGTGCAATGAATCCTCAAAGGGCTCTAAATCCCAATTCCAATGGTATAACTCTTTCACGAATTGGCATAATGGTTCGAACGAATGGTCCATTTTACTACCAAAAATTGATTTAAAGGCCAACGAGAGTTCCCGAGCCCCGATTTGACCCTAATCAACTCCACGTCAGAGCAAAATCTCAATGAATCTTCGAAGGCACTAAAAACCCTTTCTAACGGTTCGCTATAACACCCCATCTAATTAAATACCGGGTAGCTACTCCTTTATTAAATTAATACAAAATATCAAGTTGGTTCAGTCTTAGCATCACTGTCGAAAACATTTAATCAATTACTAGCCACCTAATATTTAAAAAAGAGAGATGTCAAATTTTATTAATTATGTTAATAAATAAGCAGGAATTTATTTATAAACCATCAATCGCATAAACAAGCTCATATAAATGCTTAACGAGATGAAATCAAATAAGTGTGGAGTAAACACTCTAATAATAAAGATGCCAGAGTAAATAATGTCCCAATACAAGATTCTGAATTAATAATAAACCAAAAACTGAAATAATGAAAGTCTGCAACTACAACCTCTAAATAAGAATGGGCGACATGCCCTAACTGATACAAATGACTCTGAAGGAATCAAGGATAAAATGAGAGCATCTACTACCAAGATCCTGTAACTCCCACAGCAGCTACAACACGTCATCAGAATGGAACTCCTATGCTTGGCATCCCTGTGGCTGGGCATCTAAAATGTTTTTGCAAAACAAAAATAGATTTGGAGGAAAACGAGTCAGAGCCCGATGTAAAAACAGTTTAAAAGTTTAGCAAGTGTTTAAATTACAATTAAACAACACATATTATAAACACGTTAGTTGCGTTCTCTCACATGAGTTTCTTACCTCTCAACTACTGTGCACGCCTAACGTATACCTTTAACCCATCCTAGTTATGCCATTATCTAACTAGTTTGTACCACTCATGCCTTCGTATTCTAACATAGAGTATCTACATGTAACCCCCAAATAAGCCATATTTATAACCCATGTTCACATTCATTAAATTACTTATCTCAAGTGTTAATTAAATTTTCATTCTTAACCCATTCAAATATCTTAATTATTCACATCTACTAAACAACAATAAACCAGTCACAAGTACATAAGCATATCACTCTCAGTACATAAATACATATATGGAACCCCTAGGCTAAGCTGCAGTGGACGCATACTCTGCTACCAAATTCATGTACATCACGTACGTAAGGATCACGTGTTCCGAATCACTCAGGAACCGTCTAAATACAAATCACACATATTGGAGGCGAACATAATTCACATACCCATGGGTCACGCACATACCTACACTCCCATGGTCAGCTGACTTATCAACTCATAAATAAGTCATTCATAGCCCTATGTCCTTAAGGTACCAGTCTAAATCCCCCCGAAGGCACACAAGGATAAAAGGGTCCTTTTCCAAAATAAAAGTAACCTCCCGTGATAGCAAGTATGGTAGGTATGTCATACACATAAGAAATTCATACACTAGGAATTCACACAACCTAAGTAATCATATTACAATATAAGTATTCACACTTTCCATCTAGTAATGACTCGTACGTAGCAAGTTTACCCCGAACATAATACGTAATATATTTTCAGCTTGATAACTCTCTCGTTGTATCAATTTGAGTACTTAAACCTATCTCAAAAGGTTACTAGGTTTCTTATTAATTTTCGGTGTTATCTTAGCACTTAAAGTCACTTCGTTCCTGCCCTTAACCTTACATCATCATAAATTCCCATTATAGTTTCAATTCGAACGCTTTCCAATCGTACCTCACTCGGTAGACCCTCGTAAGCAATAGCAATCAATTCCATAAGTTATAACATTCTCCGATAATAACTAAGACCCTACTGACTTTATCTAAGTCCCACAATATTATATTAATCACCCTAATAACCAACATCGACTTTGGAATAATCATTAAACTTTAAAGAGAAACAATTGTCAAAAATTAGAAGGGGTCGATCGATCGAAGAAAACGGGTCGATCGATCGATCAAGCAGGTATCAGCCCAGAATTTCTTAACAGTTACGAGTTCTCCTCTTTTACACCTCAAATTCTTCATCCTAATGTCCAAAACTCACAACTAAGTATACTAATCATCATACTAACATGTTTACATCATTCCTCACGTTTTAGAATCATCAAATCAATATAGAACATAAATTTCTTATATCATAATACCCAATTTTCATATAAAAACCCTAGTTTTCCTATTTCTTCAAGAACATCATATAATTCAATGAAATTTCATAATTCTCTACCCATAAATCATAAATTCGTGGCTGTTATCATCTCCAACATTAAGCTACATGCAAGACCTACCCAGATTATGATTTAAACATTCAAATCAACTCAATTTTCATTATTCATGATAAATCTTCAATTTTATAATAACATGTAAAATATATGCTTTGAATCTTTGCAAGATAAATCACTTGCCTGAAAATACCGATTTTGATCCGTTGATGACGTTATTGGTTGTTTCCCTCTCTCTTTTCGGTCACAAATCCGGCGGTGGTGGTGGTGTGTGGTGGTTATGGCCATGGAAACCCTTGGAACTTCTCCTCTCTTCTTCTCTAACTGATACTATGATTTTTGGTTGTGAAAACCCTAAGGTACTCAAGTGTTGGCTGATAAAAACTAACTTAAATTCGTGGGTCACTATTCACCCAAAAATAGGAATGACTAAAATACCCTCCCGGGTTGCCGGTCATGCCTAAAAATGCCCCGGGACCCAAACTAAACCCCCGGCTAGTGTTTTATGACTATCTCAAACCTTTTGGACACATTGGCGCACTCAAAAAGCTCATACGGATGACATAAAAATAAAATGATTTTAAATCCATTAAATTGGGTCCTGACACGACTGACACGCGCGTCCCTACTAAATTACCGAAACTGTCGTATTTTCAACTCACGACAATTTTAATAAATTCAATGATCACATATTACCATAATCACTCAATAATATTCAACAACATGATCATATATTACCATAATCACTCAGTAATATTCAACAACATAATAGTAACCAAATACTAACTCTCGTCTCGCTAGCATTTAAATCTGAATTAATTTCCAATTAGTTATCCCAAATTAATTTAATAAATCCCAAATTCATTTAATAAGTATCATAATTAAAAACATTTCCATTTAATTATCCTCATAATTAAAAGCCATAAAAATACGGGGTATTACATACTTCCCCCCTAATAACAGAATTTCGTCCCGAAATTCGAAAAAGTAAGGCATACCTGGAAAAATTAGGTATCCTCCAGTATTCAAAACAAAATATAAATAAAGTCCCAATCATTAAATCCCTCGCTTCACAACAAGCTTGTTTAACAGTCTTGATACTTTATTAGATTATACTTCAATAAATGCACCTCACGTCATGCTCTTACTAAACAACATTCGAATAAAAATAGCCTATACATCATTGGCCGCATTATCTCAATATTATGGTGAGTCCACACCTCACTACGCATTAACCCCCACGTTTATCAAAACACCAAACTCCCATCCTGAAAGAAATCAATAACACAACTGACTACTCTTGCCCATCTTTGAATCTCTGTTCCCGACGTTGTGACTTTTACACAAGGGAAAGCCACTTCAGCTGGTTGGTGTTACACAAAACATTTGTAAGCACATTGTCCACTATAAATAGATACGGGTGCTTTCCCCAAACTCTACCATTAGGTAATATCTTCTCCCCATTACTACAATATACCTCACTTACTAGTTATACCCGATTTGGAAATGAAAAGATCGCAATTAATCCAAAATTTCTTTCATACAATCCACCAGTCATCAATCGCCTTGCGCTTACACCTCGGGCTATAGGTGATACAACCCTCAAAACGAAGCGTTATTTCCACTACTTCTTGCTTCCCCACGTTGAAGGTGGATTTCGAGGATCTCCTATTAGTTCTGAATAATACTGCGTAGGACCACGTACCGGCGTGTTCACTATCTAATAGTGTAATTCACCCAAGTATATAACTGTTTCTCTCCTTCTGGACAACCTGTCCCACATATTCGAAGGAACTCGTTACTTATCTATAAGTTGGAAACCCCTCAAGGAAATTTACCAACTTGACTCTTCCATCCCTGGAATCGTCGGCTTGATACAAAATTATCTGGTTGATCATCTAACCCCAACCGTTCTACTACTTACTAAACCCCTTTCAATGATGACTTTCATGTATAATTCTTCCCATTAAGTGATACTTAATGATCTTCTTCTTCTCTCGGTGTATACCAAAAGTTTCGACCCTTGCACTTTTCACCACGTTGTGCACATCAAGACCCTTTATACCTTATTGACATCCTCATTCTATTTTCTCTTAAGTCACCCTCAACATTCGATTGGTCGAAACTCTACTTAAATATATGCCTTCTCAAGAGATTTCGCCTTATTAAATGGCTTTCCACTGCCTTTTCATCAAATTCGGATGTGCTACACTGATTACACATGATATTCATTAACACCTTTTCTTACGACGTTTAATCCCATAAGTAATAATCTCACCCATCTATGTCCCTTCTTTCAGAGATTACTACATTAGCAAACCAAGATGTCTACACCCCTTATAACCCAATCAAACGGTTTTTAAACATTATATAAGCTTCATACGTATTCCAAACTCTTTATTGCCGCTGCATTTACAACGTGGTTATACCACTTGGGCGTTCTCAATCACCTCTAGATTTGAAATCCTAAATCCTTCTTGACCTCAATGTGTCCTTCAACCCGAATAAAAACCAAAGTTATTAGTACTTCTTCACTAACAACTGGCTCTTCTGGCCTTATATCATAAATTTACCCCTTGTTAACTTCCAGTTATAACTACTTACTTCCATAATGATCGAGGTATCCAATTCATGGACTAATGGTCAAACATCTCCCTACTACCAACCTTACGCTAAGTTTCATGTGTGGGATGTATCGCAAAGCGAAATCCAAACAAGTAACCCCCCCGATAGCCTACTACCTAACATTGTCGATCATCGGGATCCGTTAAGCCCTCAATCCATAACATGTACCCCTATATTCCCGTCTCTTAACAACAAAGTTACATCTCCTTCCGTAATTTCACTTAAACGAGGAACTCTTTCCGAAAGACACTTTCTCTTGACATTGATGGTAATCACATTCCATATACACCATGCAAATAAAATCGGGGGTCTCAAAATCCGTCCCCAGACACACAACTATGAGCATAAACTCCCAAATCTCTAATGGGTGATAAAATAATGCACTCTTCTTATTACTACATCCTGAGCGTTAATTATAATAACCAGCTAAATCTTTTCGTTGACTAGTAAACCAATTACGTACGAATTATACCAATTAAATCCCTACGCATACTGGGATTAAATATCCGAGACCATTATACCTTTTTGAAAATTCGACAATACATATATATATATACATATATACAAAAGTACAATTACGAGCTCGGCCCTCTCACAGATGGGGCCTCGCAAGAACGAAACATTCTACCCCAAGGTAGTAACCCCGATAAGCTTACAATACCAGCACACTATCGGTACAATTATATATAAAACCATAATTAGGATAATATCATACTCGTATAAAACAGCACTAAAATGAGTAATTTCAATAAAGTATATACCGCTATCAATATACCCATTCATCCTCCGCGGATGACAATAAAGGTAACCCCACACTATCAGGGAAGATATTCACATAAATAATAAAATTTTCGACACTCACTAAACTCGACTCTCAAGAAAATATAACAATAATAACAATTGTAGCAACTCGTTCATGCCACAAACAACATGCAACATCATCCGAGGATATAACCCATACTTCTATCCTGATAATCGTCATGGCTGCTCAAATGGTTCCTGGACTTAACACACCTTTCCATACCAAACCGAATATTTCGACAACTGTCTCCCTTGCCACGAACAATACCTTTTATCCCTACACTTGCATCGGGAAACATTTACAATGCACGGGTTTCACTCCCCACAAAATACCTCTACTCATACTCCACTTATCTTCGGTCACACTGACCATGTTAAGGTGGTCCTTCTCCCGGACATTGGTAGTCTCGACTCTAATGACTACCTCCATTGTTCCCTTAGAGTTGATGGTCGTAAGGAACACGCTACTAGTTTCCACATCTCTTACTGAAATCACCATCGCTCGGTAATAATTCATCTATCCGAATTATTTTAACGGGTTCCCCGTCGGGTCTTCCCCTTGTGGTGCTTTTCCAATACTATTTTCCCCAGTCTTACTCTTTATAAATTCCTCGATTCTTGCATCTCCCCACCCAAGGAAACATTTACCTCCAAATTAACACTACGCGATATTACTACCATCTGCATTGACCGTCCAAGAAGAATTCCCCAGAAGAGCTAATAATTCTTCTTGTATGTAAATTTTCCCTTTAATATCCTCTTCTCCATTTCACCTACTTCACCCGGTGTAAGATTCGCTACATAATTAAATTTATCCTCACAAAGTGACCTCTGTCCGGCCCTCTTGTGTGAGTTAAGAGCAACATTCACCTTTCACCCTGAACATCTGGTGAAGGAACTTATGGTCAAACCATACGTGTACGTCTTCTCTAGACGTCACATTCCACTTCTTAGTGTGGGGATTGCCTCTCACCATTGAAACTCCGCTCTTACGAGCCAAGAAAAATTTTCCCCAAATTTTTAATCCTAATTGGCCATACCCAGACATATGACCAAGCCTTTGGATGTATTACGTTCATTTGTCTAGCACACGCCATCTCCGCATTTCGAGTATTTCCACTGCTGGTTCTCTTCAATGTTTCACCTAACTCTTTCTCTCCCTTTCCAACCTTGTTGGGTGAGTCTAATTTGACCCCACTTTCTACTATAGTTGTGCCTGGAAGTCACAAGTGGCGCCTTGGCCATCTGTACTGTCTTGGACTTCCGTGCCATAATATGTGTGACTTCAACTACGGTCATCCTTCTTTAATAAATAAAATAACCTCAACTGATCTTTTGCCTCCTGTTGTCCAGCCAACAGTCTTCGCCTGACATACTGCATTGTTCGGCACCCGAACACACCCGAATGCAAATAAGATTTACCATCGTATATATCATAGCAGGAGAACGAAATTTCACCAAAGAAATCAACAATCCTAAACACAGGGCTCTATATCAAAGAAGGCTACGCTTGGAAGCATAATAAGCCGCACAGATCCTAAAGGACACAAGAACCTGATGCTCTGATACCACCTGTAACACCCCGTCTAATTAAATACCGGGTAGCTACTCCTTTATTAAATTAATACAGAATATCAAGTTGGTTCAGTCTTAGCATCACTCTCGAAAACATTTAATCAATTACTAGCCACTTAATATTTAAAACAGAGAGATGTCAAATTTTATTAATTATGTTAATAAATAAGCAGGAATTTATTTATAAACCATTAATCGCACAAACAATCTCATATAAATGCTCAACGAGATGAAATCAAATAAGTCTGGAGTAAACACTCCAATAATAAAGATGCCAGAGTAAATAATGTCCCAATACAAGAGTCTGAATAAATAATAGACCAAAAACTGAAATAATGAAATTCTGCAACTACAACCTCTAAATAAGAATGGGCGACATGCCCTAACTGATACAAATGACTCTGAAGGGAATCAAGGATAAAATGAGAGCGTCTACTACCAAGATCTTGTAACTCCCACAGCAGCTACAGCACGTCATCAGAATGGAACTCCTATGCTTGGCGTCCCTGTGGATAGGCACCTAAAATGTTTTTACAAAACAAAAATAGATTTGGAGGAAAACGGGTCAAGGCCCGATGTAAAAACAGTTTAAAAGTTTAGCAAGTGTATAAATTACAATTAAACAACACATATTATAAACACGTTAGTTGCGTACTCTCACATGAGTTTCTTACCTCTCAACTACTGTGCACGCCTAACGTATGCCTTTAACCCATCCTAGTTATGACACTATCTAACTAGTTTGTACCACTCCTGCCTTCGCATTCTAACATAGAGTATCTACATGTAACCCCCAAATAATCCATATTTATAACCCGTGTTCACATTCATTAAATTACTTCTCTCAAGTGTTAATTAAATTCTCATTCTTAACCCATTCAAATATCTTAGTTATTCACATCTACTAAACAACAATAAACCAGTCACAAGTACATAAGTATATCACTCTCAGTACATAAATACATATATGGCACCCCTAGGCTAAGTTGCGGTGCACACATACTCTGTTATCAAATCCATGTACATCACGTACGTAAGGATCACGTGTTTCGAATCACTCAGGAACCGTTTAAATATAAATCACACATATTAGAGGCGAACATAGTTCACATACCCATGGGTTACGCACATACCTACGCTCCCATCGTTAGCTGACTTATCAACTCACAAATAAGTCATTCACAGCCCTATGTCCTTAAGGTACCAGTATAAATCCCCCCGAAGGCACACAAGGATAAGAGGGTCCTTTTCCAAAATAAAACTAACCTCCCGTGATAGCAAGTATGGTAGGTATGTCATACACATAAGAAATCCATACACTAGGCATTCACACAACCTAAGTAATCGTATTACAATATAAGTATTCACACATTTCATCTAGTAATGACTCGTATGTAGAAAGTTTACCCCGAACATAATACGTAATATATATTAAGATTGATAACTCTCTCGTTGTATCAATTTGAGTACTTAAGCATATCTCAAAAGGTTACTAGGTTTCTTATTAATTTTTGGTGTTATCTCAGCACTTAAAGTCACTCCGTTCCTGCCCTTAACCTTACATCATCATAAATTCCCATTATAGTTTCAATTCGAACGCTTTCTAATCATACCTCACTCGGTAGACCCTCGTAAGCAATAGCAATCAATTCCATAAGTTATAACATTATCCTATAATAACTAAGACCCTACTGACTTTATCTAAGTCCCACGGTATTATATTAATCACCCTAATAACCAACATCGGCTTTGGAATAATCATTAAACTTTAAAGAGAAACAATTGTCAAAAATCAGAAGGGGTCGATCGATCGAAGAAAATCAGAAGGGGTCCATCTTCGAAGTTACCACCGAGCCATGACTCTCCAAGGTGCCTCCAAAGAAATAATGGCACGAATGTCCCAATAAACTTTGAATGACAGTGCTCTTCATTGGTTCCTATCCCTCGAGGAATCCAGAATTTGTAGTTGGAAGGATGTTGCCCATGAATGCATGACGCAGTACAAGTACAACAAGGAGTTAGAGGTTACAATTCGTGATTAAGAACTTTTCTAGCAAAACCCTGGGAAAACTGTTACTAATTTCATAGCAAAGAGGAGAGAGAAAGCGACCACATGTCCAACCGGTCTTCCGAAGTGGAGCAAGTCAGTATTGTGAATAAAAATTCTTACCCCATGTTCGAGTAATGATGGGAGGACAGTATTACACCCATTTTCGAGCCCTCCGAGCAGTAGGAGTAGAAATCAAAGAAAGTCCTGCCATGACAGAAGCTGAGCCAAATAACGTATCTGGACAGTTCACTCCCAGAAAGTATGAGAAATCGGCCAATACGACAGTTTCAACCATCAATAACATCTTTCAGCCTACCATTTTATGGTCACCATAAAACCATCCTAGCGTAGTCAGAAAGGAATAAACCGAGCTTTATGCTCCTCACTCCAAAGTCTACCAAGCCTTTTTGAGCTAAAATCTTATCAAGACATTGGACCCTCGTCCATTACCAAACCCACTTCCCAAAAATTTCAAACCCGACACCCATTGTGATTTCCATCAAAATGTCGTCCATACCACTGATTAGTGCTTCCACCTTCGAAATGTAATCTAAGGTCTGATTGATCGGGGTATCATCGCCCCACCAGTCAATCCTAAACCCAACACTACTCACAATCCACTTCCCAATAATACAAATGCTATCTTTCTAGAAAAAGACTTAGAATTTGAATTGTCTACCCAGATTGTACCTAGTAAATCTCCCACCATACCCTTACATTCTCCTAAACCTCTTAAAGTTTGCCCATATTTTCTCTTACATCTTATCTGCTTTTTCGATTAGGCCCTGTCACTTCTTATAAGAGCATGTAGTACCATTTGTACCCGATCTAGAAGGAAGGATATGGAATTGTTAGTTGTACTAAACTAGCTCCTAGAGTTTGGGCTTAAATTGTTCTTGAAAATGACCATTGAGTGCCAAAAACTCAGCGTATTATTCATGGAAGCCCGAAAGTGGGATCATGATTCAGATAATTAGGTAGTACCCACCGACGAAGTGAACTTAGATGATGTCGTCCATATTATGGCAGACTTATTCTAACAAATTAGTGAAATTTATAGTATGTCTGAGCTAC
Organism: Sambucus nigra; assembly: GCA_949130495.1. NCBI lineage: Eukaryota > Viridiplantae > Streptophyta > Magnoliopsida > Dipsacales > Adoxaceae > Sambucus > Sambucus nigra. The sequence goes on from OX422219.1 coordinate 230,308,455, forward strand.
TCGATGCTTTAAAACTACAAGGGCTCTTGGCCCCTTCACTTTTATATATCCCCATTGAATGGTAGGATCTATATGAAGAGGCCATTGAGGTTGTAGAATGCATTGACTTCTCGTGGAAGGATGACATCATTGCCACCGGATGGGGGGATAAATTCGATATTTTAAATGAAGAGCAAAGCCCAAAAAACACTAGCCCAGTAGTCAGTATATGTGGAATGATATCATTTGAGGATCTTCTAGGAGAGATCAACAAAGTGTCTGAACTTCCCAAGATAGACGAAGAAATAGGGTTTCAATTTTCCCATCTTCTATGAACCATGTGACTAGATTTGGGAAGCATTACCAGGTTTTGAACCCTCAATCAGCAACGACAGATAAGGGAAAAGGTGTTGAGAAATTCCCTATGTCAAAAATGGCCCTCGAGGAGAGCAAGATCCTTGGTCAGTTGAAGAAAACTCAAGCTAACATTACTTTGTGTGGACTCTTTATGTCTTGGCAACTTCATCGAAATGCCTTGATTTAACTGTTTATCGGGCCCACGCTCCCTCCTTTTACCACTCCGAAAGAAGCCCTGAACTTGGTTGGGTCTTTAACCTCTACTAGAATTCTCTCCTTCTTCGCAGAAGAAATACCTAAGTTTGGTCCAAATCATAACTATATTCTCAATATCTCTGTCGAGGTCATGGAAAAGACAATCCTACTTTCGCTCATCGATAATGAATCAGCACTTAATGTTTGTCCTCTAAGAACCCTCAACTGCTTGGGACTAAAAGTAAGCGACCTTGCTTTAACTTCCACTGCGGTGCATGCTTATGAAAATACTCGTTGGGAAGTGATGGGATCCATAAATCTTATAATATGGGCTATCCCTATAAGTCCCGCCAGTGAATTCCAAGGCAATTGACATATCGACTTATTTTAACCTGTTGCTCAAACGACCATGGCTCCATGGTATCAAGGGAGTGTCTTCCTCCATCCATCAAAAATTAAATTTCTTCGCCAAAAGGCAAGTCATCACCTTCTTGGGCGACGATGATAATACTGAGAATGCAGGCACTAGTAATTCGATATAAGAGATACAACATGGGGCCAATGATATGCTTCTGTCAGGTTTCCAAGTCAAACCACTTTCGCTCCTAGCAAGCGATGATTTTAGAGATAGAGTCTATCCAGAACACAACTCTTAAGGAAATGTCAACGTGATACAAATGTTTAAAAATATACACTTCATGCTCGGACTGGAGCTGGGATGATTACAACAAGGAATACTAGAACCCATAGTATTAAAGAAGGCCTTTCCTCCATGTGGCGTGGGTTATCAACCATCATTAGAGGACCCAGAATGCTCCACCAATCTTAGTTAAAAAAATGGCTAGAAAGTACTAAGATTGATTCAGGAGATTCCTTGAATGGAAGATTCATTAAAGAGGGTAAAGATTTTCCCTTTTATGGCTTTCTCAAACCGTGATATGATCATGTGGACAAGAAGATGAAGCCAGGAATTGAGATCTTCTTACAAGATAGCTATATTCATGGGTCAAAAGTTCCTAACATTATGTGCAATCTCTCATTGAGAAAACTACAGTTATTACCTAAGATTTCGAAGGAAGTAACTCCAAGGATTTGTTCAACTTATAGACACTGAGATGACACTTTGTATGATCCACTCGGGCGCTACATCATTGGATCCATCCATCATGATCAAAGTTACTAATACACCCCTCCTCAACTGGAATGTTATACCAGTTCCACATGCTGAAATGCAACCCAACCCAGATGTTTATCCCATTTCTTCTTTTTTATTGTTCCTCCTTATTCTGATCATAATATAATCGAGAACCTCCTTCGATGAGGTTCTCAACACTATTTTTCCCAAGGATGAAATAAACAAATATTTTAAATATCTTATTATGCCTTACATCAATTGTCTCAATTCTAATCAAACTCTTGATGATGATGATTTTACAAATGAATAATTCTTAACGGATCAAAATAAGGTTAACAACAAATAATATAATCCCGTTCAAATTAATGAAGATGAAACTGTTGTTATTAATCTCGATTCCAGTTGCCAACTGCACGAGATTTGGATAGGGTCCACCCTTGACCAGTATGAGCATGCACAGCTCGAAGAACTACTGAAGGAATATGCGGACGTCTTCGTATTGTCTCATGACGACATGATCGGCATTGATCCCAAAATAGCTCAGCACGAGATTCCAACGCTCCCAGAATGTAAATCGATCAAACAAAAATTACAAAAGCTCTACATCGAATGGTCGCTCAAGGTTAATGAAGAGGTGGTTAAATAGTTGAATGTAAGCTTCATCTGAGATCAAATATCCCACATGGTTAGCTAACATCGTGCCCGGGCCAAAATCAGGAGGAAAAGTTTGTATGTGCGTTGATAATCGAAATTGAACAAGGCATCTCCTAAAGATGATTACCCACTACCCAATATCGATTTGATTGTGGATACCACAGCTAGTCACTCTCTCAAGTCATTCGTTGATGGGTCTGTCGGATATAATCAGATCATGATGCACCCTGATCATCAAGAAAAAATCTCATTCATCCCCCTTGGGTAACCTTTTGTTACACGATTATGACATTCGGTCTAAAAAATGCAGGGGCTACCAACCAAAGGGCTGACATAACCATCTTGCACGATATGATTCACAAAAAAGTCAAGGTCTATGTGGATGATATGATTATTAAATTTAAGACTCATGAAGGTCACGTTCCTGCTCTTCGAAAGTTCTTTGAACGACTGCGATAATACCAGATGTGACTTAACCTATACAAATGTGTTTTTTAGGCAATAGCAAAGGAAAACTTTTAGGATTCATGGTTAGAGAGAAAGGGATTGAAGTAGATCCTAACAAACTGAAAGCTATGCTCAAGATGCCTACACCTCGAATGGAGAAGGAAGTCCAAGGATTCTTGGGAAAATTATAATACACCAGCCAATTCATCAGCCAGATGACTTCTATTTGTGAACCCATCTTCAAACTCCTCCAAAAATATACTACCAAAGTCTAGAACGAAGCTTGTTAGGAATCCTTTGATCGAATCAAATAATATCTAACTCAGCCTTCGGTACTCATGCCATCGTAACCTGGTCTACCCTACTCCTATAATTGATCGTGACAGACATCGCAGTTGGGTCTTTGCTATCCCAATACATTGGATAATCCCACAAAGAGAGGGCCATCTACTATGCCAGTCCTAAATTCGACGGATACAAAGTCAACTACACTGCCTTAGAGAAAGCAAGAGTCGCCCTTGTCGCGGTCACTCAAAAATTATGACATTAAATGATCAATTTTCCCGTTAGACTTATGTCCCTAATGTATTATATCAGATACCTACTCGATAAACCTACCCCGCCTAATCGAATAGCATGATGGTTGATGTTGCTAGCCGAGTTCGATATTGTGTATGTCACACAAAAAGCCACGAAAGGGAGAGCCATCTCTAACTACTTTGTTGACTACCCCATAGAAGAAGATAACATTTTAATCTCCGAATTCCCAAACGAGTGTCTTTTATACCTCCCAAGAAGACCTCTGATGGAAAATGTTCTTTAACGGTGCTGCCAATAAGAAGGGATATGGCATTGGGATACTCTTGATCGCCCTTGATGATTCTCACCCTCCCATTGCCATCAAGATAGATTTTCCCTGCACTAATAACATGACCGAATATGAGGCATGCATAGTAAGCCTCAAAGTATCTCTCAAGAAAGGAATACAATGCCTAGATGTCTACAAGGATTCATCCCTTAGGATCGTTCAGGTCCTTAGAAGATGGAAAGTCAAAGATAAAAAGCTCTTACCCTTCCATGCCAACCTAGAAGAGCTGGCCTCCAAGTTTTGAGATATCACCTTCCACTACTTGCCCTGAGCAAGAAAGAGCTTAATCGATGCCCTTGCCACCTTATCCTCTACGGTCAACATACCCGAAGGAATAACGATGGCCCCTTTCCTAATCCAGAACAAGCTAAATCAACCCGCTGTTACCACATTGAGCTCATCACATGAGAAGATTTTAATATGGCTGAGTGCTGGCACTATGACATTTGGAGCCTCCTCAAGCATGGAAGGTACCCCCAAGATTCCAACAAGAAAGATCGAGCAACCCTCTACAATTTGGCTGCTAATTAAATTGTCTGCAATAAAGCACTATTTAAGAGAAACTTTGATGGAACCCACTTAGACTACATCACAGGGGCTGAAATTTTAAGAGATGATGTAGAAAATCTACAGTGCGGAATACGAACCCCACATGAATGGCCAAATGCTTGCCAAGAAGATTATCCGACAGGGTTACTATTGGACTATCATGGTTCAAGTTTGCACCACCTGTGTTTAGAGACGTCTTAAATGCCAACAGTTTTCCAATCTCCAGCACTTGCCTCCATGGGAATTATACAACATGACCTCTCCCTGGCCGTTCTTCACATGGAGGATTCATATCATTGGGAAGTTACACCTAAAGCCTCCAATAGGCACGAGCTCATCCTGGTTACCATTGATTACTTCACCAAATGGGTCGAAGCTGAGTCCTATGCAATGATGAATGCTAAAAAAGCGGTCGAGTTTATCCAAAAGAACATCATCTGCCTATATGAGGAGCGGTATAAGACAACGTGTTATATTTTAAGGCAAAAGTCACAGAATTAGTTGACGAGTACAGGATTCAGAGACACAAATGTTCTCCCTATCGACTATAAACCAACGGCGCAGTTGAAGCTGCTAATAAGAACCTTAAAACAAGTCGAGATTGGGCAGATCGGATCCCTTACACCCTCTGGGGCTACCGTACTTCAAGTTGGGCATCCATTGAGGCTACCCCTTACTCTCTGGTATACGGCATGGAATCAGTCCTACCCGTTGAACTAGAAATTCCTTCATTAAACGTCATGCTTGAAAGTGAGGTCAACGAAAAAGACTGGCATCAGAGCCATCTTGACGAGTTATCACTCTTGGATGAAAGAAGGATAAAAGCTTTATATCATATACAGGGGTACTATCTCCAGATAACGGGATCATTCAAAAAGAGAGTCAATGATTGCGGTATTTGAGAAAAGGAATTATCCCTCAAAGAAATTATAGAACCCGTCTGGGACCCCAAAGGGAAATTCAAGCCAAACTGTAGTGGCCCCTACATCGTGAAAAAGATCATGTCTAGTGGCGTCACTATGCACATTGACTTTGATCGAGAATAGATGGACCGTCTAGTCAACCTGGACTGCCTTAAGAAATTCTACCCATAGTCTGAAATCTTGGCGCGCTATGACTCCTCTCATCTCCTTTCTGTTCTAAAAAAAAAATTCATTTCTCTCTACTCAGAACTATATGGGTCCTGATCCTCTAAAAACCTTTTTGCTTTCAAAAAAATGAAATTCATAAAAAATATAAAACCCTAGAGGTACGTAGGCATCTCATACGTTTTATATGGGCACGGACCCTTCTTTTTCATAAAATGTTATTATTTTCTTACCTCCGAGAATGATAGTTCATTTTATCATTTACATTAACAAAAGGATTATGTATGTCTTAGCGATTGGTATAGATAATTCAAATTTAAAACTCATCAAGAGGCACAACAATATAATTAAAATCCTTTTTTATTCCATTATTAGGAACATCCGGCATGATTACAGGAAATATCAGTGTAGGGAGTCAAATAACTACCCCCTCGCCAACCTAACTGTCCTAAAAACCAAACCAAACCAAATTACTCCTAAACAAACTACGCCTAAGCTTCCCAAATTTATTCCCACACATAGCCATCTTCACAAATAAACACCAGTCTCACAAAAGACCCTACCCGTAGCTACCAGAAGATCAAGCCCCATCATCATCTACTCCTTGAGGCCCCCAAACTTCCCCTTCTTGGATGGTATTCTGAAGGCGCTCCATGGAACGATAAGCCTGGACCATCCTGGATAAAACCACTACACCCTACTCCATAGTGTCAAACATGGAAACCATCTCAGACCCGTCTCCGCTGCCAAAATCTTGGCCACTACCCTCTTCCATAGCCACTTCATATAGTCTCCAAAAACATGTCAAACTATGTTAATAGATTGGGAAAGACGGGTCGATGGACGATGACTCTCCCACAAAGAGACCAACCGCACGTTCATGTCTTCCATTAAATCCTCCATGGGAAAGAAGTCCAGAATACGGGAAGGCACGATCTGCTCCCATCCAACTTGACGAAGGAGCCACTAGGGATAATAAAAGGAGGTCGGCCGGAGGCTAACTAACCGAACAAACAGTTATTCTCCCAGTTCTAGAATGGGTTCCAACTCCCCCCCCCCCACCCCCACCAGGGCACTGACTAGTGCCGACATCAAGCTCCATGCTCCACAAACCAGTTTACCCAGTTCTCGATGTTCGGGCCAAAGCTGATGAAATAGCGAGAAAAGATATTTGGCATAGTTGCTATGGGTTATTCAAGAGGGACCACCAAAAAAAATCTCCCAGACAACCTCATGAACACCATGATCAGGCTACCTCTAAAAAAATCAGGACGGCCTTCCCGCTAAGCATCTAGACCATTCAGGGTCTTTGCCAGTACCACCGCTACAGTATTGCGACGATATGACATCCACGAAGTAATGGAAATAAGTTGAGGGTCCACCAGCAGGACCCCTATCACCAACAGTAGCTTCAAAGTTAAGTCAAGGGTGACGGCTCCGGCATAGCTGATAGCAGAAGAAAATCGCGGCGCGGGTGTACAAAGATATACGCCGGTCGTTATGCTTGGCTCCCACCGCTATGCAAAATCCTAGACTATTGAGTACACTCTTTTAAGGAAGTATAGTAACCAAGGTATCTAAATCCACAAAAACTAGTTGGTAGAATTATATTGATTTAATACTTAAGTAATAAAAGTGTAAAAGATAATTATTAACAAAAGAAAAGATAATACCAGGCATGTATTTAAACTACGATTAACAAAGGGAATAAAAACTATAGATTGAGACTAATATCCCTCACCTCGGATTAATTTGTATAAATGATTGCATGGTAAGATAAGTTTAACAAAATTGAATCTCATTTTAATAATTAGTTAAATCTAGAGTTGTCACCCCCTAAATTGTCATAAAAGCCTACTATGATTTTGGCGTCAACAAATACCCTGAAAATTACACATGCAAGTTCATAACTACGGAGCATACATAATATACTGCATTAAATCTCCTCGTCATAAAATCAAGAACAACCCAATTGAATTAAACTCATAAACTCCATCACCAAAGCATAGCAACCAAATCAACCCAAGGTGAGTTCAATCAATCTCAACTTTAACTAAATTAGCTACACAACATAATGGGAGACATTATTTTAAATGAAAGAAAGTAAATGAAAGGTTACAAAGCAAGTAAATAAATGACAAAGAAAGAAACAAAATAATGGAAGCTTGAATTTAATGAGAGAGATAATGAATAGTGTTCTTACACAACCTATATGGGTAAATCCTAAGAGGGAGAAAAGGCACACCCAAAATCTTCTCCAAACCCTAATCTCCCCAACCTAAGTAACAAAGTAAGATAAAATGATTTATATTTACAAAATAAAACAAAGGTTCCTATTTATATTAAGTCTGAAAAACAAAATGGAAAAAGAAATTAAAAGGGATAACTATCGAATATCGGCTACAACAAGTCGACCGCGGCTAGGGGGCCAGTCGACTGGGTGTCAGCGAGAAAAGGCTATGCCTCACTTCGAAGGCTTATTCTGAATCACCGATCGACCGGGGGATCGGGGCCAATCTACCGGTCCCCTATTTTCTGGTGTCCTTTGGTACATCCTGAGGAGAAAAGGATCTTTGCGAAACCGGCCATAACTTCTTTGTTCGAACTCGAACGACGTGTCGCTACTGCCACACATAGCTAAATCAACGAACTACACCTACGTGGAATTATATTTTGCCGAAGATGACGTATGAAATGTTTAAAATGTCCTTGAATTTTAGTTTGATAATGAAACTTCTCTGAAATGCAGCCAATACTCACTTTAAGCATTCCAATACCTACAAAGCTCAGTTAATCCCTACAAAGCATATAAACATACATAATAGAGGTTGTCTGGTTAAAGAGCACAAATATAGGCATAAAGAATGAAAAAAGTGCTAGAATGCATAAAGATAACGGGAGCGAGTATGCAATATTCGTGACGTATCACTCCCCCTAACTTACACATTACTAGCCCCTAGTGATGAAACAAACATACCCAGGCCACAGAAGGCAGTGCAAAATGTATATAAGCATAAAAATATATAAATGCCACTTTCATAGAGAACACGATTGCATTTAGCGTATACAATAAGATGTTAAACCCCTAGGTTACCCTAGTCGACGAGTGTTGTCTCATGAGGATTTTCAGGGAGGAAACCCACAAACATCAAAGTTTCCTCAAAAAGCATGCCCAACCAACATACGACGAGCCCAACAATAATGAAAAATATTTCAAATGCGTTATTAGTAAAGTGAATGAATTCACACAAAAGTTAGTATTATTAACATTATAGAATGAACCTCATATAATTGAAACCTTAAAAGTGGGAGGAAAAGCGAGCACATGCAAATTATGGTGTGGCAAATATGTAAATAAATCGGATAAGCGTTAAAGTGTGCATATATGTCAATCCTCATAGGATATTACACTCAACAAATGAAAACACTATGAAATGGGAGGTAATACACGGGACATGCGGGTATAAAGAGTAAATGTAAATGGAAACTAGGTCGCGTACACGTCACCAAATTAGAACGCTAAATTTAAAATGAAAAGTTGTAATCTCAATGATAGATGTCGTCATTAAATGAGGCGAAACATATTTTCACGGATTATCAAAACTATTTAAACTTTTGAATTGAATTCTAGGATCACATAGGACTTTTATAGGGTTGTAATATAGGTTTGGGGTTAAGGTTATGAAAGGAAGGGAATATGTATGGATTCAAAGGTGTTTAGGGATGAAAAACTTGGGATATTCAAAGGTGTTTAGGGATGAAAAACTTGGGATAATAAAAAATTGGGGGCAATTTTAAAATTGGAAAAAGATTCCATAACAAGCATTAGACAGGAAATAGGAGAATGACAAAGATTATTGAACAATATTTACATAAATGAAAGTTTCCCTTTCTTTTCTTTTCTTCTTTTTCTTCAATTTTTTCTTCATTTTGTCTCAATATCACATGCTTAATTACATCCACGTAATACGAACATCATTCAATCCCAAGTATCATTCCAAAAAAAGGTATGAAAGGTGAAATATATTGTTTATAACTCCATTGTGGAGTCGGTTATGGGATTTGGGGTTATGAAATGAAAGGTTGTATTAAGGCTCAAAGGGGTTGATGTGGGAAAACATTTAAGTTGAGGCCAAGGCCAACATGGGTGATATAACAAAGAGGGACTATGATCTTTTCCTAAAGTTTGTGCAATTATCGAGTCAAAACAAACTTTGGAAATCATGCTCAAGTAACACATTTCATAGATGAACTCAATTAATGAACAATCAATGAAAGAATAGTGATATTACCAATGACTGTAACGTTTTCAAGGAGGAAAGAGTAGTGTATAACACTCACAAACAAAGAAAAGCACAAAGCTCACTAGATGTAAGTGAATATAATGCAATAAAAGATTTCTGAGTTATAAAAATCTTAAACCAAATTAATTAAACAAGAAAAGCGCATGTGCTCATGGGATTAAATTTTAATTCATGAAGTTATTCATAATATCAATAATTGAGGATTAAAGTCTAATAACTTCTAAAACTGAGAACATGCATCATTGAATTGACTATTGGATCGGGCAATTATTCAATTTATCATTGAAAACAAAGGCAAAATGCCCAACAAAGGAGAAAATAGAAAGAAAAACTTTTTGAGTTTTAATTTTTTGACAAGAAAAGCATGATTGGGAAAAATATATAATCAAATCATGGACTAAGAAAAATAATGGATAGAATATCCCACACCCCCTAACTAAAACCTGGCATTGTCCTGAATGTGAATTAAGAACGAAGCTAAAGAAAGAAAAAGAGCGATATTACCCAAAATGGAGCGATCTCGGGAAAGTACAAGTCCAATGATTCTACAAAATACGTTAGCACCAAGCATAAAAAATGAATAACAAAAACTTAACTAATTACGCTAGACAATAAGTAAGAATAAAGAAAAATAAGGAAAATAATAAAAAAGAAAGCTAACTATTTACAACCTACAATTTGAACTTCTAACCAATAATACACTAGAAGTTTAAATTTTTGAGGGTCCACCCAAAAAACGATTTGACTTTGAGGGAAAATCGGTGCACCCTCATTTTCATGCATACCTTCCGAAAAATAGGAATTCCGTTCAAACAATGGAAGGCATGTGTAAGGAGGAAGAAATGAACCATCATCAATTAAAAAAAATTGGGGGAATAATGGGGGGTTTCCATTAACTGGGTGATGAATACACGTTGGATCCAAAAAAATAGAATTTCCTCCCAAATGATTTGCAATTGGAATGGTAGGTAGCGCACATGGAGGCAAAATTGCCTTCATGGAAAGCAACTCGAGCAAGTAATCCTCATCGGTGAAAGGGTTAAATGTTTTAAAGTTTGGAACCGATTCATTGGATACTTGTATCGGTTCAATAATATAGAATAAAGATGGGAAGGAAATAAATTCAAACACAAGAGATGAGTCATCATCTCTTGAAGATTGAGTTTCGAATTAAATAAGATAATTTTCAATGAAATATTCTTCTTTGGGGACCAAAGAAGAAATCATTTCATTGCAAATGGATACTACGTCCACTTCTTCCTCATTTTCATTCTCTATTATACTATGGGCCAAGTCAATAATGGTTTGTTCCAAAATAGGCACACAATCCTTATTTGGTTCAAAACATTCCTCGACTTTAAAAGTCTCGGAAGAGAAATCGTCGTTGGATTCGAATAATGCATCCAACTCTTGCTCCCAACAATGATTTTCTTCCCGATAACGGTTTTTAAACTTTTCATTTTCAAGAATGTGCAACCCATCATGCAAAGTCATAGATGGAGGAGGGGATTCTTGATAATGAGAACTTTGGAAACTATCCTCGAAACTACTATCAAAATCATTAACATAAGAATTTTGAAAGCTATTACAATTCGTTTCAACATTCTTGTCATAAGGATTTTGAGGCCCAAAATCGGAATAATCATTCTCAAAATTCCCATAATCCATAACTTGACTTTGTTAATACTCACCCAAAGACATTTTAGATGTTTTAAGTTTTTGACTTTGCGAGTATTCACCAAAAGTCATCGGTTTAGGGGGATTTTGAGAATTATCACTACGACCACAAAAAAAAAATAGAATAAGACATGCTTACCCCAAAACTAGCTCAAGATAGAAAAATCCAAAAAGAATGTGCGTTCATCAAATTCAAGTGTTTCTTGGCACTCAAATGTAGAAGTCCTACAAAAATAGTTAACAAAGAATACAAATAGAAAGAAAAAATACTGCAAAATACTAAATCAGTTAAATTCTAAAACAAACAAGTCCCCAGCAACTGCGCCATTTTCATAGCAGGAGAAAATTATGGCGCAAGTGTATAGAGATATATGCTGGTTGTTATGCTCGACTCCCACCGCTATACAAAAACCTAGACTATTGACTACACTTATCCAAATCCAAAGAGACTAATTGGTAGAATTATATTGATTTAAAACTTCAGGAATAAAAGTGTAAAAGATAATTGTTAAGAAAAGAAAAGATAATACTAGGCATGTATTTAAACTACGATTAACAAAGGGAATAAAAACTATAGATTGAGACTAATATCCCTCACCTCGGATTAATTAGTATAAATGGTTACATGGGAAGACAAGTTTAACAGGATTGAATCTCATTTCAACAATTAATTAAATCTAGAGTTATCATCCCCTAAATTGTCATAAAAGCCTACTATGATTTTGGCGTCGACAAATACCCTGGAAATTACACATACAAGGTCGTAAATACAGAGCATACATGATATATCCCGTTAAAACTCCTTGGCGTAAAATTAAGAACAACCTAATCGAATTAAAATCATAAACTCCATCACCAAAGCAAATAAACCAAATCAACCCAAGGTGAGTTCAATCAATTTCAACCTAAACTAAATTAGCTACACAAAATAATGGAAGACGTTAATTTAAATACAAGAAATTAAATGAAAGCAATAAATCTATGTTGCAAAGCAAGTAAATAAATGACAAAGCAAGAAATAAGACAATGGAAGCTTGAGTTTAAGGAAAGAGATAATGAATAGTGTTCTTAAACAACCTATATGGGTAAACCCTAGGAGGGAGAAAAGGCACACCCAAAATATTCTCCAAACCCTAACCTCCCTAACCTAACTAAGAAAGAAAGATAATATTATCTATATTTACAAAATAAAATAATGGTTTCTATTTATAGTAAGTGGGAAAAATAAAATGGAAAAAGAAATTAAAAGGGAAAACTGTCGGATATCTGCTACGACCGGTTGACCGCGCCCAGGGGGCGGTCGACCGAGTGTCGGGGAAAAAAGATCTTCCTCACGTAGTAAATAAAGATATACGTCGCAAAGCAAGTGTATAAATATATATGTCGGTCGTTATGCTCGTCTCCCACCACTATGCAAAAACCTAAACTGTTGACTACACTCTTTTAAGGGAGTATAGCGGTCAGTCTGGGTATCGAAGTCCACAGAGACTCGTTGGTAGAATTATATTGATTTAACACTTCAGGATTAAACGTGTATAGATAATTGTTAACAAAAGAAAAGATAATACTAGACATGTTTCCAAATTACAATTAACTAATGGAGTAAAAACTATAAATTGATACTAATATCCCTCACCTCGAATTAATTAGAATAGATTGTTACATTGGAACAATTAATTAAATCTAGAGTTGTCACCCCCTAAATCGTCATAAAAGCCTACTATGATTTTGGCGTCAACAAATACCCCAAAAATAACACACGCAAGTTCGTAACTAAGGAGCATACATGATATACCCCGTTAAATCTCCTTGGCGTAAAATCAAGAACAACCCGGTTGAATTAAACTCATAAACTCTATCACCAAAACAAAGCAACAAAATCAACCCAAGGTGAGTTAAATCAATCTCAACCTAAACTAAATTAGCTACACTACATAATGGAAGACATTAATTTAAATGAAAGAAAGTAAATGAAAGAATAAATCTAAGTTACAAAGTAAGTAAATAAATGAAAAAGAAAGAAATAAAACAAAACAAAACATTGGAAGCTTGAATTTAAGAAGATAGATAATGAATAGTGTTCTTACATAACCCTATATGGGTAAACCCCAGAAGGGAGAAAAGGCACACCAAAAATCTTCTCCAAACTCGAACCTCTATAATCTAACTAAGAAAGCAAGATAAAATGATTTATATTTACAAAATAAAACAAAGGTTCCTATTTATAGTAAGTGGGAAATACATAATGGAAAAAGAAATTAAAAGGGAAACCTGTCAGATATCTGCTACGACAGGTCGACCATGGCCAGGATGTCGGTCGACTGGGTGTCAAGGAAAAAAAGATCTACCTCACTTCGAAGGCTTATTCCGAATCACCGGTCGACCGGGGGCTCAGGGTCGGTCGACCGGTCCCCTATTTTATATGTCGTTTGGTCCATCCTGAGGAGAAAATGAGCTTTACGGAATTGGCCATAACTTCTTTGTCTGAACGCAAAGATACGTGTCATTTACGGCCACGCAAAGCTGACTCAACGAACTACACTTCTGTGGAATTCCACTGAGAAAGATATGAAGTATGAAGTGTCTAAAATGCCTTTGAAGTTGAGTTCAATGATGGAACTTCTTTAAAATGCAACCAATACTCACTTTAAGCATTTCAATACCTAAAAAATCTCAATTAAACCAAAGCATATAAACATACATAATAGAGGTTGTCTAGTTAACGAGCATAAATATAGGCATAAAGAACACAAAACGTTCTAGAATGCATAAAGATAACAGGCGTGAGTATGCAATATTCGTGATGTATCAATAACCCGCATCATTAACATCTCACATACGCATGGAATACAGCACATCTAGGATGGAGATCATTCCTCCAGTGACCAATGACCTAGCCGCCGAGGGCGAGATATGGAGACATTTTGCCAATAATGCTCGAGGAGACCGAGAGAATTCAGGCATGGTCACTGCCACACTGGAATTTACTCCCAGCATAGTAGAATACTCCTCATATGTCGAGTAGACCTCGTCCAAGCCAAAATGGAAAACATGGTCCTCGGGGTACCAGAATTGTACCGGGATATATTCTAGTCGATGGGCCGATTACGCGACAGAGAAACCCAGCGCGGGTTAAAGGCGTCGTAGTCTACATTGTACGAACACATAGCCTCTAAATTCTCGAGATAATAGGCAAACTCAGCACTTATGGGAAGGGCCACTTTTTAAAATAACAAGATACAAAGAAAGAAATAAGAAAGCGAAGGAAAATGTGGATAGGTGAAGAAAAACTCTCCACCTTACCCCGCCTTTATAATTGAAAAACTTGGCTAAAGACAAGGATCCTGCGAAATCTGGAGGCAACCCTACCCCATCAAGGACAAAGTAGCTAAAGAAAGTGCAATCGATGCCTTAGGGTGATTTGGTTGGAGTGACCTCACGATAGGCAGGATAAGGGGTATGCCGATTGGCATCCCCACTTTTTTAGAAAATTCCATTTTTCCTCATTTGTCAAAAACAAAAAACTCAATATAATATTTTTTATTCAAAAATAATTCATAATTTTTCTCTCCTTATATTTTTAACTCATCCTATTTCAAAATAAATTCTTTTTTAAGTAATTTTGATCCTTTTTACGGTCTCAGCAAACAAAGTAAAAAGTGCATGTAGATTAAGTCATTTAAAGTGAAGATAAATAAAACCCCATTAAATTCATATATATGTGTCATCATTACATCTCTTTTGTAGAAAAAAGTAGAAGAAAAATAATGGGGCTCATCTCGATACCCCCCAAACTTTCTATCTCACTTTCTCTCTCTCTATCCCTAGGATCCCTATCCCCGCGATGCGCACGCTTCCCACGAAGATGAGCTGAGGAGACTCCATTACCCAATCCAGATCCTCCCTCAGACGAGGTAGATGGCACAAAATAGGAAGGAATCGGAATCGAATCCCGGATATGATCTATCGTGAAAGCCACCCAATCCCAGATGTCCCTCAGCCAGGTAGTCGACACTCGAACATGCTGCAAGAAAAATAACAAGAGCAAATTAGTCAGTCTGAAAGAAAGAAGAAATAAAAAACAAAAGACAAAGCACAAAGGACAAGGTTACCCCACTTGTTAGAGAATATCCTCAATCAACCCCAACACCTTCGGTTCCATCGTGTTGGGGTGATTCATAATACTCATCGATCCTCCCCCAGAAAGTCTAATGTTGTAAGAGGGAGGAGCAAGATGAAGACATGAAACCTCTAACGTCGCCACTACTACTGATGTCGACACACCACCAGCACTGTGGGCGTACCCCACTGGTCGACTCGTACCCCTGCTTGAAGCCGTAGGAGGCAGAGGCATATTCATCATGTCGTAGATGCATAACGGCATCAGTCAGTTCGTCATGAAATCAAGGTAGTCGTAGGTCACCACCATATTCGTGTATAAAGAATAGGGATCGCCAATCATCGCCACCACCAAGGCCTCCTCCGATATCTCTCGGACCCGCCTCATATATATCGGGGGCATCACGGGTAGGACCGCCACCCCGTCCTCCATAATCTTCCTGACTACTCTCTCTCCTAAATACCAAGAGTAGCCAAACTCATGCGGCAGCAGTCGGCGCATCTGCACATTCCCTCCGATCACCCTCATGTGCTAAATGGTCATCCCCTGGGGATAGAAGGTCACTTGCAATTTTCCAGGATAAAGTCAATACTTGCACAAAGGAAATGCTAAAGAAAAGGATTCAAAAGAGAGAAGAAGAAACAACCTGGGCACTCATCAGGGTATTTAGAACCTAACGCACCACATCCAAGGAAAGAGACCGCTTCGACTGTCGATTGGACTTTCACCATCGATACATCAGGCAAAATCCCCCATCGAATCATCACGTACACCAATCAAGTGGGCATTTAGCCCAATCACCTCGTAGAACCACGTCTGCAAAAGGACAAGAGTCTACAATCAAGAATCAAAAAGGAAATAAAAGGAAATGCGTAAAGGAAAATACAAAAAGAAAAATACCTTCAGAAGATACGTGGCTCTAGTAAAAGTCTACCGGAAACACCGATTGAAAGCATTTAAATATTAATAAAGGGTCGCCACGGTCAGGATCCCCTAGTCAAAAAGAGGGAAATTCAAAAATACCCTCAAGTATGGGAAAAATCATAAATGAACGGCGTCGCCGCTCGATGCCACAAAAAATCCTAACAATAGTAAAAGAATAAAAAAATGGGCCATCTGACAAACCTACAGCCCGTTGGTCTCATCGATATGCTGACTCAGTAAAACCTCTAGAAGAAGAGAAATTTGGATCGAGTCCGTCGAGACTATCCATACAACATCGTCCAGCGCTGCCTCCATCGTCGTCGGTGTCACCCTAAGGGATCGGTCCACCTCTATCTGTGTCCCCTCACAGTCTATCCCTAGAAGTTTCTGAACATCAATAGGAGTCACTGTCATCTCCCCAAAACCCAAATGAATGGTGTGGGTAGTATCCCACGACCTCTACCCCAAAGAACGTAGAACAGCCATCGAGCGAGACGTCTCATCCAATGCAGATGCTAGACTACCAAAAACACCACTATAGGAAGGTACTCCCACACATATCTAAACCTCGTCGTCCCTCGAGAGCAAAGACTCATCGCAGCAATATCAGTATGTCAAAACAAAAGAGAGACCTTTGGCCAAAACTTGAAGAAACAACAAAATGCAAAAGAAAAGTGCAAAAAGGAATACCAAAAGTCACCCTAGACGGTTGATGGTACAAAAGCTCATGCAGAAGAATATGCTCATCAGCAATAGGCTCAAACAGATTAAAGGCATCCTCGTTTCCCAACGCTAATGGCAACCTGGCCAGACACTCCAAGTGAGCCCAATCATCAACACCTAGCCACTCCATGTGGGTCTAGCTACTTGAAAAATCCACTATTTTTTAAACTGAAATGAAGAAGGAACGCAGGAACGGATCGCAAAATAAAGAAACAGAAGATAAGAAAGCGGAAAGCATAAAGTTGTGTAAAATGAAGAGAACTTGCCCCTTTTTATAGGAGGCTAATTGGTATGTAGATCCCTGATTGGCATTGTCCCTTCCCCTTCCCAAGGCAGTCCAAAAGACCATGCCACTATCATTTGGCAACTCTTACAACCTGTCGGTCGGCAACCCCCTGAAATTTCGTACAAAAAAGCCAGAAAATTCCAAAAATTTCTCGAAAAATTACTAAAATTACCTTAAAAATAATTGGACATTTCTTCACCAAGAAAAATATTTTTCAAGTTTCCAAAATCCCCAACCGAATTAATACCACATTTTTATCCCTAGCATAAACCCTACAAATCAGTGCACCCATTACCACTCCCCAACGAAATCCCGAGAACTTCATCTTCAGCAGAAATCAAGTGCCACCTTAGTAGAGCTACTCATTTTCTAGTAGGAATTCCCAAATAAAGACTTTTTCAGAAAAATTCCTATTTTTCCCAAGCAAAGCTAAAAAACCTTAATCTCTCCCCAGCCAACTCATTTCACAACGGAACCTCAAAACCTCAAATTAGCAGTTGTCTCCCCAAGTGGAATTACCAGACTAAGATTTTTGAATGACATAATTACCATACAGATGTCTCCTCCCCAGTAATGTCTCGAACAAAAATTCCCCAGGAGAACTATTCCCCACACCTCCCACTTAAGGTCCTCATAATTGATCTCGACCCTTAGAATTGGGCGCTCCTGCCTTAAGGTCCTCAGAATTGAACTTGACCCTCAGAATTGGTCGCTCCTACTTAAGGTCCTTAGAATTGACCTCGACCCTCCGAATTGGTTGCTCCAACCTAAGGTCCTCAGAATTGACCTCGACCCTCAAAATTGGTCGCTCCTACTTAAGGTCCTCAGAATTTACCTCGACCCTCAAAATTGATCGCTCCTACTTAAGGTCCTCAGAATTGACCTCGACCCTCATAATTAGTCTCTCCTACTTTAAGGTTCTCAGAATTAACCTCGATCCTCAGAATTAGTTGCTTCTACTTAAGGTCCTCAAAATTGACCTCGACCCTCAGAATTGGTCGCTTCCCACTTAAGGTCCCTAGAATTGACCTTGACCCTATGAATTGGTCGCTCCTACTTAGGGTCTTCAAAATTGACCTAGACCCTCAGAATTAGTCACTTGCCACTTAAGGTTATTAGAATTAACCTCGACCCTCAAAATTCATCACTCCAACTTTAAGGTCCTCAGAATTGACCTCGACCCTCAAAATTGGTCGTTTCTACTTAAGGTCCTCAAAATCGACCTCAACTCTCAGAATTTGTCTCTTTCCACTTAAGGTCGTCAGAATTGATCGCGACTCTCAAAATTCGTCGCTCCCACTTAAGGTCCTCAGAATTGACCTTGATCCTCAAAATTGGTCGCTCCTACCTTAAGGTCATCAAATTTGACCTCGACCCTCATAATTGGTTGCTTTCTACTTAAGGTCCTCAGAATTAACCTCGACCCTCAAAATTGGTCGTTCCCACTTAAGGTTCGCAGAATTGACCTCGACTTTCAGAATTGATCATTTCTACTTAAGGTCCTCCGAATTGACCTCGACTCTCAGAATTGGTCGCTCATACTTAAGGTGTTCATAATTGACCTCAACCCTTAGAATTTGGTCACTCCAACCTTAAGGTCTTCATAACTTACCTCGAACATCAGAACGGGTCGTTCCCACCTTAGGTCCTCAAAATTGACCTCGACCCTTAGAATTGGCTATCCCCAGCATCATGTTAGGTCCTCACAACTGACCTCAACCCTTTAAATTGGTCATCCTTGTCCCTTCTTGGTCCTCAAAATCAACCTCTTTCCAAAACTTCATGCGGTGTTTATTAGACGACATTCACTTGTTCCAAGCTCACCATTCGAGGGGATATATAAACATCACAATCTTGGAACCCCTAAGTCTCTCCTTAGGCCCCTAGTACCTTCCCATTTCACAAAAAACCCTTGGTTATACTCTGAGAACCAATCTAGAGGCCATCGAGCGCTCTCGAGCCCCGTTTGACTCCGGTTAACTCTATCGTCGGAGCAAAAGCTCAATGAATCCTTGAAGTGCTTTGAATCCCCTTTCCAATGATCTGTCCCATATATGAATCTACATAATGGTTCGAACGAATGGTCCATTTTACTACCAAAAATCAATTTAAAGGCCAATGGGCACTCCCGGGACCCGATTTGACCCTAATCAACTCTATCATCAGAGCAAAACTCAATGAATCTTCTAAGGGCACTGAAACTCCTTTCCAACGGTCCACTCCATGCACAAAATGGCATAACCATTCAGATGAACAATCCATTTCTCCCCGAAAACTGAGATGAAGGCCACCAGGCGCTCTTGGGCTTCATTTGACCAAAGTTAACTCTTCAACTCGAACGACACTAAATGAATCTTCAAAGGGAAAATACCCTTCCAACAATTTTCCCCATGCGCAAATCAACCTTACATTACAAACGAACGATCTGTTGTACTCTGAAAGGTCATCGAGTGTTTCCGGGCCCTAGTTGACCAAAGTCAGCTCTCCGAGCTGAGCGAAGCTCTTTGGAATTCTAAGTAACTCACATAAACTTTCCAACAGTCCACCCCTTATGCGATTCTGACTTACAGTTTGGACTAACGATCCATTACCATCCAACGATCTTCCGTCTAAAGGATCGATGGGCATTACCGAGCCCCATTTGACCTAAAGTCAACTCCCGAACCTGGGATCATCCCAAAGGACTCTTAAGGGTATCTGAATTACTTTTTAGTGGTATGATCTATGCACGATTTGGATTTATCGATTGCGTACTACGGTCGTTTTTCCAAAAAAATGTACGAGACTATCTATTGGCATGTCCATTTCCCTGCTAATCGGCAGTGTGTCTAGGGTCACCTGTCGATTGGGATGGCTAGGGATATGCCGATTAGTAGTCCCCCTGCCCTATATAAGGAGTGTATGAGCTCACACACCTCAGATCCATTAATATCAATGATCTCAGCAACATTCTCCTGCAATCGGCGAAGTTTCCTTGTGTGAAATTCCTTTCCATTTATCATTCCTATAACTTTCATTATTAATTTAGGAAATATCTCTTCCTCTCTCATCCAATATTCATATAAACTTGCAAGGAAGCTCATCAAGGATCAATATCAAGCCTCAAGTCTCCAAAGAAGGTCCAAATACCACTTTTCTCTCTCTAAATTTCTTTATTTTCACATTAATTATATGAATTCTCAATTTAACTCTTACTTTAGATCATACACATTAACATCTCATCCTTAATTAGTTATATTGCACATACATTATTTTTTATAAAAAAAAGGGTTACACTTATAAATTCCAACGGGATCATTCACCACTTTTTCTCAAAACTAAAAATATATTTTCTACACACACACATATAATAAACTCCCGTTTGAATCTATGGGATAAAACCCACCCTTGTGCCCCATGTTAACTACATGAAATTTGATGCCTTTATAGGCTACATAGGTGTTTCGGGATAAAATCCGAGACTCGAGTCCAATTTTCTAATTTTTGTGTTTTCTTATTTTCATCTTTTTCCTATTTTATCTATACATTACTCATATATTCCATCACTTGTGATTCATATTTGTGTTTTATCTAAGAAATATTATTGTTTCATCATAACGATCAATATCTCTATAAGCGCGCACATCATATTTTCTAATTATTATTTTGGAAACATTCCTTTGGATGACCTCACTCTATTATTTCCATGATATGAGTCGAACGATTCTGATCTCCATATATATACATACACGCGCACACGCTTCGCGGAGAAATTAAGAAAAATAGTAATATAAGCCCATGAGAGAGCGAAATGGCGGTATGGGTGCCTGACACCTTCCCATTCCGTAACTTAGACCCCGAACCTCTGAATTACTGGTTTCGTAAGCATCAGATTGTCTTTGATGCCGTTCTCTTGAGGTGGAGACATGTTTTTTTTCCTATTTTGTGGAAAGTAGGTTGGCGACTCCATCTCTTTACATCACCCAACATCGACAACGGTCAAATCACTCCTAGAAAAGGGCGCGAGTTCTTCTCTCCCTCTCCTAGTGCACACGTACGAGCACCGAAAACCCCCGAGACGGGAGGAAAGAGCTAAAGGAGGGATGGCCACACCCATGATCAAACTTCACCATCTGACAATTAGTGAACCTGGAGACAAACTCTACTATGTCTCACTTCACATCAACCCACTAATATTGGTTCAAACTAACTTGGTACATCTTATCCCCTCTGGAATTCACTAAAAATCGTGACCCGTGGGCTTCCTTAATAACTTCCTGTTATATGTCCTTATCGTCTGGGATAATCAACCTCCCATTAAAGCATTAGTCACCCTCAGAACTAACTGAGTAAGACTCTGCTCCACTTGCCAACAATTGTTGTGTCCTTTCCTGACAATATATATCCCCTTCTTGTGCCTTCACAACCCTTAAAATGATCTCGATTGTGATGATGATCATTGTTATGTAGGTCTGGACTACATCATCCTCATGATGAAGCTCAGCCCACTTCTCTTTCCACACTACCAATTGCCCTACAAGTATACGACTCAATGCATCTGCCACCATGTTAATGTTTTCGATATGATATTGAATATTGTACTAACTAGGGCCCCCATATAACCTGTACCACCCCAATGTAATACGCACAACTCCAAAAATCAATCATACATACCATATATGACCATACAGAAAAGGTATATTGAACTACCCTACTAATAGCAACTCAACTGTTTTTGAGATTGTCCCATTTATTCATCTAGTGCTGCAAACATCCCTAAGTGTTGTCGACATTCCACTCCTTAGCTCCACTAGCCTTAAATCATATAATAGCTCATTGCTCGATGTGTTACATTTCACACATTTAATGCCTAATGTATTAAACTAACATCCTATAGCCCAAATGTCTCTCAACTCCCGCTACTTACTAGGCCTCATGTGTGGGACGACTCGTTAGCGAAGTCCAAACCTTCTGATACACTATTGCCTAGTTCAGTCGGTTATTGAGATACGTTGGCCCAAAACACAACACTAGGACACCCAACGGTGATGTACATCTACAAATAAAACCATGCCAAAAAAGATACTAAATTTTATCTCAAATCTCCCGCTTCTCTAAAGGAGTCATACAATACGATGCTCACACTATCAGCCTAGTCCCCGGTGATAAATTAATCATAATGAGACGAATATACCCTTTGAAGTATCATCCTCAATTTAATATAATTGCGTGTTGGACACTCCCTCGGGACGAGGCATTGCCACAAAAAGCATAACATGCCCTCAAATATCAAACACGATAGTCCTACTATAACAATCTATCATCTCTCTCTACGTCACTAACAACTCCATTCCCACAATAACATCATATTCATACATTTCTAAAATGAGCAGATCCGATACTAAGCCTAATCTCCCAGTGTCTATATCCACTCCCCTGCATATGGAAGGAATAAGAGACCAACTACCAATGTTGAATCTATGGTCATAATAAGATCTTATGCTATATCCACTAAACTCGTCTCACATGAAAATTTAGTGCTAAAAAAGACTGTGACGAACCTATATCAAGTAACACCACCCATGTGCCCATGGATAGAAAACATACCATCAATCGCTAGCGTCACTAGCGAAAAAAATAGTCTACAAGTGTTATACACGCGCCCAAACTGGAACTGCCCCTACGGAGGCGGCAATGCTAGAACTGCTGGTGGGGCTAAAAGTTACGGTAACTATTACTTCGGATGGCATCCTTCTACTGACCTCTAGATGTATTCGGGCATCCATGTCACATATGTCCCTACTCCCCACATATGAAACATCTCCTTATAAAATCTTTATGCCTCTGGACCTATTGGTCCTGACGAGGTTATCACTGATACTGGCCTTGATGGCCTCCAGTCTGGTCCACCTGGCCTTGTTGGCCCTAAGGAGCATGCTGCTATCCCTAATTCCCCTTCATGTTACCAATACTCAACCTAAATATCTTAATCGAGTCCCGCTACTAGGAACCCCGCTCCTACTGCCTAACTTGATGTTGTGGAACCCCATTGGCACCATTACCCCCAGTCTTAACTTGCTAGCTCAACTCTCGTGTCCTCTTTACTCCCCTTATATAAAAGCGACGGTCATGAAAGTGAAGCAATGCAGCGTTAACGACATCAGTATAAGTCCTCAACGTCAAGTTTCCTAATAAATGCTTGCGAATACTCCTAGTAAGCCCATATATAAACTTGAGAATCCTCTTCTCATCATTCTTCATCTCATCTGGCTCAAAGTTTACTAGGCCAGTGAACTCTTCCTCATACTCGGCCACTATTCGGTCATCCTGTGTGAAATCCATATATATCCTCCTCATCTCTGTCTACACAACTGACTGAAATAAATTACAGTCAAACCGCACCCAAAACTTCTGAATCATCATCGTGTCTTTGTCCTCTGGCATGGTAACTCGCTCCCACCAACTAAGAGCTACCCCGTCTAGCTTAAACTTAGCTAGTACTAGATTTTGAGTTTCATTTCACTCAACTATACAAAGATGCCTCTGGATGTCCCTCTTCTATTCGTTAGTTGCCACCACATTCATAAAGTACTGACCTCATATGCAAATCCCAAAGCGTACTAGTTTACCAATCCTGAAGGCCGAACCAACTTCCCAATTATACATATAAATGTTCACTCACTTGAATTCTCAGTTCATCTCACCTGAGCCCATCTATCCATTGGCCGAACA
This sequence comes from Sambucus nigra, assembly GCA_949130495.1. Classification (NCBI taxonomy): domain Eukaryota; kingdom Viridiplantae; phylum Streptophyta; class Magnoliopsida; order Dipsacales; family Adoxaceae; genus Sambucus; species Sambucus nigra. Next base: position 230,332,472 of record OX422219.1, read on the forward strand.
CACTTTTTAAACCCCAAAAATATTCTCAAATAGTCCCAATCTGCCCCGAAATCCCCTACGCTCGTTCCCTAAACTCTAACATGTCAAAACAGTGCATAAAAACATTTAGCAGGCCAATCAGTTCTCTTAGTCTACCGAACAGATTCGCTCCCCCAATGAATTGGTTTGGTTTGAACCCTCCAATGAAGGTCCTAAGCCTCCCAAAATATCAAATTAATTAACCATATCCATAAATTATCAATCCAGAAGCATTCTAATGTCAAATTAAACTCAAACCCATTATCAAAACCCTAGGATTCCTTATCATTAATTAATTCAATCCAACCCATAATTAATCAAACTTGAATGTTCATTGATTCTAACACCCTATAAATGTTCTACATGTTCATACATGTAAAACCATAATTAAATAACAAACTCCTACATATTCATCATCACTTAATTCTTAAATAAATTTATATATCAGTCACAACTTAAATCTCTTTACTCCAATTCTCAAAGTTTGAATCTTTTAATCTCAGTTTTGGTCCTATCAATTATGAATATAATTAACTTCAAAAGTTTGCAATCTAAAGCAAGTAAATACTTTCCTTATGGATCTAAATATGAAGTCTCATGCATATGAACGATTTAGTCTAGATATTGCCTCTTGTCCTCTCTTCTCCAAGGTTCTTCTCCCCTTTTCTTATCTTTTCCTCCTCTCTTAAACTCTCTCCGAAGCATAATTATGCGGAAATTAAAAAGTGGGTTGTCATCCACCTCGCTAACCCTTAAATACCTTCTAATCACACCCTTATCCCGTTTTAAGTCTCTCCCTAAGGGTAAAAAGACATGCATACCCTTATACGAGCCCTATTATGTCTAAAAATCCCTTGGGACCTAACTATAATATTCAGGTACCTATTCTGGACTATTTCGACCCATTTTGGATTACCAGTGCACCCAAAAAGGTTATCTGGGTCACCCAACTACATCTATGTCATCATCTCATTAATTGAGCCCAACACACACTTACAGTATACGTCATCCATAAAATATATAAATCCGTCGATGCAACTCTCTATCGACATAACATAATAAACTGTTGCATTTCACTCCTAAACGATATATAATAAATCACATCTCTACTCACTTATCTCACACAAATAATAATAATAATAATAATAATAATAATAATAATAATAATAATAATAATAATAATAATAATAATAATAATAATAATAATAATAATAATAATAATAATAATAATATATTAATCTTAATCTCCTTAATTAATATTTATCGAAACCAATTTTATTTTCCCAATTAAATTCATAAATCCATGCACACACGTTGAAATTAAATACTCATAAAATTATAGGGTATTACATCCCCATGTTCTCTAATAGACATGGTAGTGATGATTTATTGAACCATGTAAATATTTTTTTATGTTTATATTTATAATTATGTATTCAATGGAGAGATCTAGAGGTACTTCAATAAGAAGCACATTTAAAGAGAGAACCAAGAAGTACAACTGAGGGTCATGTGTCTTGCACTTATAGGTCCAATCCCAATGATATCGTAGTATAATTGGACTCAAAGTAATGTTGTTGGGTAGACACATCCTTGTTATAGGCAACGAACTAAAATTAGTTCAATTGGGCGGCCACATCCTTTACGCTATTATCGTACCCTTAGGTGAAGGGTTTGTCAGCCTCGTCTTATCTTCTATTCTTATCTTGTTATAACTAGGTCCCAAAGGTGCCTCTCTCTCCACTTTAAGGATGATATCTACATCTCTTCCTTGCAGTTGTACAAGTTTTCTGTTTATCAACCAAGTTGATGATCATATCATCCTCAACAACCACTTGATTTTTCATTTGGTTAACTTGATTGTAAAGCTTGTCATTTATTTTCTCTAATAGATTAGATGATTCAGAGGACTCCTAGAAGTCTTATAAAACCTAAAAAACACAAGCCAGAGAGATCGGTCACTATCAGTAAAAATTATTTATTTTTAACTTTAAGTTAAAACAAATGACGAATGGGACTTGTCAGCACCATTAATTTCAAACCTTCCATAAGAAGTCGGTCACCTCTAAATCTTTTAAGGTCCAACATGCCATTGGGTTTCATTCCATCCCTACTGATAGAATAATTTACCTCAACATCTTAGTAGTCAAGTGATAAGTAGCGTGACAACCTAAAAAATCTAGTCTGGATTGAGCATGTCTAAAATATATAAGATGGGAGTCTAAACATTTGGGTATCATTATAAGCATGACATAGAATTAAAATAAAATGTATAATATAGATAACTGAACATAAGAGTGATGAACCACATTAACTTTGATACTAGATCAAATAACAATAATAGAATCATCGCATATTATAAGTATCTCATAATAACATCTCATACTAAAAGTACTAATAAAATTGACTCCATACTAATAAATATAAATCCGATAAACTAAATATATAAATAAAAGTAAATGAATGAGAACGCGGGTTCGACACCTTTAGCTTATCTAAGCAACGACTGGAAGTAAAATAAGAGCTGGTCAGTAGTGAGGATGCACTGGCGACCTATGTCTTAAAAAGATAATAATTCAACATTGTTAACAACAAGTTTATGGAGTATAAGAATATAACGGAGTTTGAGGCTATAATATAATTTCTTATCTTTGTCTCGTATTTTAATTGCTTTTAAGTTATCCCAAACCCAACAGTCCTAGATATCACAAGCGTATAATCACACACCCAAGTGAATCCCATGATTATTCATCATTCATCTTAATTGAATACCATTATATATATCTCAAGTATATACATCCAATTAGGAAATGTGGTTTATATCCACATAAGTACGGTTCATGCCAAATATTTTATAACTAGTCATCCGGGTACCGAACAGGGATTCTCGTTACACAATCCATGGTGAATCTCATATCTATCTATCTAAATACTGAAGATGAATTCTTGTCACACGATCCAGGGTACAATTCATATATATCTAACATAATACTGAAAGGATAATTGTCGTGTGGCCTAGGGCAGACCCGCATCTATCTATCGGGATACCGAAGATAGACTCCCATCACACAATCCATATGAATTTCCCTTCTGGGACGTATCCCATATGTACACAAAATTGACATATCACATATAATGCACAAGATAAGTTATTCCCATTTCAAGAAGAATATGAGCCTTATTCTCTTTCCAAGTAATTTTGCATATATGATTAAAAGTCTTAGAATAGTAGTTTAAAATGTCTAAGTCTCATTGTTCCATTTGAAATTATCTTTTCACTAATTATGAAATAATCTTAAATTCTTCCATGATCATGCGCATGGACCATAATTGTTACCGTCCTCACGGCTAAACCAAGGAACTCTCCAGAATTCTGACTTTCTTCAACCTTTAGACCTTATCACGACCCTTATTTCAAGAATTATCACTAAAGATTTATTTTTAAGGTTTTAGCATGTCCTATATACCCTAAATTGTTCTACAATATCCCTAAACAAACTGTATTTTATCCTTAGGTTAGGTTTGAATTTCATTCTAAAGTTTCAAATTTCTAATTCATCTATGCAATAGTCAAAGGGTTTTATGCAATTTTTCAAGTGTACATAATTCTAACATCGATTTTTAAATATAACACAAAATTCCTGAAAAATTGAATTAAATTCCATTTATGGAAAAAATCCAATTTTATTAATTAACTTAACTTCAAAATTTTTTATTTAATTATCTAATGCAAGTGTTTTTAAGTTTAGATTTATAATCCAAGGAATAACTATACACTAACACCAAGAACAATCATATTAATATACTAAGTAAACTTGCCTTGATTTGGGAGATGAATTCTTAATCCAATTGCCACAATTTTCTGCTTCTCTAAGTCTAATTGTCACACTTTTGTTCCTCTAGAAGTTGTATCTTATCTCTAGCCTCAATATAGTCTTAGGTTTTCTCTCCAAATAGTTAAAAAAAATGAACTACACTATCCTTAATCCCCTTTTTATCTTGTTAACCATGAAACTAGGGTTGGAACCTTATTGACCTTAACCCATTAAGCCCAAAACAATAACTAATTGATATAAAACCTAGACTAAACTATATACTAACCCATAGGGTTTAAAACCTATCATTTTAAAGTAAAATCAAAGACTCTACTTGCCCTATAAGTCATCTGAACTATCCCAATATCATTTTAATTTCTATAATTATTCAAGTTTAAAATAATTTACTAAATTTATTTATTAAACAATTATTAATTCGTTTATGCGTATTACACTCAATTTAAATAATAATCAATGTGCACACCAATTCATGCAATATAAAATAAATCTAGTGATGTCACCAGTCACTAGTTCACAATATAAAAAATGCATTAAAATTCCAAGAGTGGGCTCGTCGCCCTTCATAAAGAACTAATCCATGAACGATGATGGAAAAACATTGAGGTCACTTGCCTCTGAGAAATAGTTAGGGGATAAATGCCTTACCTTGTGGGTCTGGCTAGAGGAGGAGAAGTTTTTTCTTTGCACCAGTCACTAGTTTTTTCTTTGCACCTTGCCCTTCAGAGACTTGTCGACTTGGACGATTTTTTCCGGGTCATCCTCATCGAGGATGATGGATTCTACCTCTTCCGCGGCCTCTCCTTTTTTGAGCTTCGTCTCGTCCCTGGGGTCTAGGGTATTAATATTGTAAGTGGCCGTAGCCCTCTTGTATGCCTCCCTTTCTTCAGCGGAGTTGTAGTAACATTCTCGCGCTGTCGTCTGGTCTCCCTGAACTTCCCCCACCCCGTAAGGGGTAAGAAATTTAATCATCTAATGGACCGTAGACGGCACAGCTTCAAACCCCTTGAGGGCCACACGCCCGAGTATGATGTTGTAAGCCGAAAACACATGTTCATCCATCACAAAGAAACTGACCTTCTTGGTAAGCCATCTCGGCCACTCGTCCCCCATCCTAACATCGGCCTCATACACTCCCAGGGGATGAACCTTTTTCCCACTGAATCCAATCAATGGATGATGGTATGGTACGAGTCTAGCACGGCTGAGACCTAAGGCCTTGAAGCACGGCCAAAACATTACATCTGCAGAACTGCCCCCGTCGACCAATATCCTCGGCACCTCACACCCGTGCACCCTAGTTGTGATGACGAGTGGGTCGTCGTGTGGGGCTAGGAGGCCTTTAAAGTCCATTCTCGAGAACCCCACTATCAGGGTGCCCATATCAACCTTCTTCCTCTTTTCTGACTTGGCCTCCAGGGAGGTTGAGTGTACCGTCTTCGTCACTGCCTTGGCCTCAGCCACATGGGCCTTCCTGTCAGCGACCTCAGACCCTCCTCCTGCTAGACCCCCAGAGATCATTCCCACTCCGAGCGAGATCATATTAAGCCTCTTGACAGGGCCTTGGTCGTCTCTCGACGGGAGGTCAGGGTCGTCCTCATCTTCAGAAGGGTCGTCCCCTCTTTTTTGAGGACCTTCTCTGCATGCATCGCCTCGCTTTTTCCTGGGGTCGTCCCCTCGGCCCCTCTTGAAGGCACCTTTGTCGACGTACTTTCTCAGCTTACCTTCTTTCAGCATCTTCTCAATCTCATCTTTCAGAGCAAAGCATTTGTCGGTTACGTGGTCGTGGTCTTGGTGAAATTCGTACCACAGGTTCTTGTTCCTCTTGTTGGGGGCTGCCCTCAGCTTCTCAGGCCACTTCAGGGACCGGTCACTCTTTATCTCATTGAGTATCTGCTCACAGCTGACCGTCAGAGGGGTGTAACCAGCGAATTTGTCGTCCGTATACCTCTTCTTCCCCTCTTTGTTCTTCTTAGTGTATTTACCCCCAATAGCGCCTCCTTTTTCATCTTCATATTTTGCGGCCATCGCCTCTTCGGCGTTCATCACCTTTCCTGCTGTTGACAGCAATTCATCCATCGTCCTAGGGGGTCTTCAGCAAGCTTCCATAATAGCTTCCCCTTTTGGAGTCCTCCAATCAGGGCTGTCATAGCTATGCTCTCCTCATAGTCTTCCGCCTCCAGCTTCTCTTTATTGAATCTGGCTATGTAGTCCCTCAGGCTCTCACTCTTCCCCTGCTTAACATAGAGCAGGTGGGTGGTCTTCTTCTATGGCCTCACCCCAAAGCAAAAGTTGTGGATGAACAGGTCTGCCAACTGCTTAAAGTTTTCAATGGAATTTTTTGGAAGAGACGTGTACCAGACATGTGCAACCCCAGTCAGGGTACCAGAAAAGGCACGACACCTCATCTCATCTGAGATAGAGTATATGTCTGCTGCTGATTGATACATCTCAACATGGTGGACAGGGTTGGTGCTCCCGTCGTATCTTGGGGTGACCACAGGTGGCTTGAACCTTGATGGCGTAGGGAAGTTGACTATCTTTGCCACAAAGGGTGAGCCTATGGTGTATCCCTTCTGAAGAGGGTCCCGGCTCTTCAGTATATCACCGATCTTATCCTCTAGTCGCTGGATCGAGTCATTCCAGGTCCTCGCAGGGTTGGCTTGGCCGATGTTATCCCCTGCCGCCTCTTTAAGGTGGACGGAGGGTTCTGCTGCGGCAGGTCTGTGTTGGCTGTTCACTTCCCTTTGACCGTCATCCCGTCCTTGGGGTCGGCCATCTGCTGCCTCCCTCCTGGACCTCACAGCACTCCTTGACTGGACAATTTTTCCCGTAGGTCATTTACTGGGCCCAGCCTCTCAAAGGCCGACCCCCTGCTCAAGCGATCAAAAGCAGAGCCTCTCGGGCGATCATCAGGATTTGGTCTCCCGCACTTTTCTCTACTATCCTGGAGAGGTCGTACAGTATTGTTGGAGACCTCATATGGTTCCCAGCATTCTATAGGGGCCTCCTCTCCCTCCAGGTCATCATACCTGTCCTCGGGACAAGGGTTTCCTTGCCTCCCCAGGCGTAGACGCCGGGGGTCAGCAACATCCCTACGCCGCTGAGGGGATGGCAAGTCTTTACGTGGTGCCTGGGGTGGTCCCCTGGCTTCATGCTGTCCTGGAGCTGCTGCCGGAGAAACCATCTCAGGTGAAACCCCTGGTGGCCTTAGTATGTTCTGGCTTAGAGCTGTGAACTGCTCCTGCATCATCCGCTGCCAGTGACTTTAAGGCTGCCGCCACATCAGCCATCTCAGACTGGGGCGGTGGCTGACTGGAACTGGGTCCTCCCCCATCATCCGGCGGGGGAAGTGGTGGTGGTGGCATCTCAGGTGCCATGTGTTTGAGCTATGAAAAGCTGAACTGGAGAAAAGACTGGTGAGCTTGAGAACCTTAGTGGGTCTCTTTCAATGGTGAAACATCTCCTCTCAGGGGGAGAGCTGGTTCACCACCAGAGTGCCCAGTAAGGTCAAGTTGTACAAAGGAAGAGATGTCTTCTCTTTCCCAAAGACGGCGCCAAACTGATGATGCTAAGATTTAGCACCACCGGATAAGTGATAATGAGCTCAAACAATAGTAACCATGGTAGCCATAGAGATGTATAAGTGTATAAGTATGTAGAAGGGGATGAGTATAAGAGGAAATAAGACAATGATGTATAGTGGTTCAGCCAATTTGGCCTACATCCACTGTGAGTGTGTGATCCACTAAGTATGGGCACTAATGGCCTTGGATACAATGCACATAAGCTCACTTTCTCTCTCTACTGTGTGTACAAGCAGATTTTTATCTAGGGTTACAATAAAATTTATCGATCCCCTTGTAGGGTTGTAGGTGACAAGTATATATAGGTCTTGGGGGGTGTAGTGTACCCCCCAAGTATGCATGGTGCATGTGAATGGTGATCTAGCCAATACCCTGTTGAAACCTGTAGATGCCAAATGATGACATAGTATTCCCTCACGTGAGGGTGTAATTTTGTTATAACGGTCTCCCATGTGCCATGTGAGCCTCACGCGCACTGTTCCACGCGTCTCCCAAACCACGTGTTGTGATGATGTCACCCTTGGCCTTTGATATGAGGCCGAGGGCAAAGTTCCTTTCGGTAATGAGTCTGGCCTAATTTGGGCCTCGTACTGTCATACACTCGGGGGTTATCCGGATCCTGATAAAGGGTCGGCCCCCTGAGGGGTCATCCGGAGCCTGATGAAGGGTCGGCCCCTGGGGGGTCGTCTGGAACCTGATGAAGGGTCGGCCCCCTGAGGGGTCGTCCGGAGCCTGATGAAGGGTCGGCCCCCTGAGGGGTCGTCCGGAGCCTGATGAAGGGTCGGCCCCTTGAGGGGTCGTCTGGAGCCTGATGAAGGGTTGGCCCCCTGAGGGGTCGTCCGGAGCCTGATGAAGGGTCGGCCCCCTGAGGGGTCGTCTGGTTGGAGGGTATATATGGGTATATCAATAGGATAGAGTTCAATTATATTCTTTGAAGCCTACGACGTATTTGTTGAAGAGGTAGAGGCCAAGAGTATAAAGCTTCATCAAATTCTCGAGTTTAATGTGCCTAATTTCTACGTCATCAACATGGTTCCATTGCTCCTAAGGTATGAAAGGATTTTGAATATATATATAGGAGTTTGGAACATTTTATATTGGGTGTAGTTTATTTAAAACTGTTGTTTAATTAAAGAAAGATTTTATTAAAACTTTAATATAAAGTATATAAAGTTTATGGGCTAAAAAATAGAATTTTTCAACTTTTTTGAAGTTCGTTCGAAGTGTCATTCGAACGAGTTTGTCGTTCGAACAACAATGTCGTTCGAATGAGTTTTCCAACGAGTTCCTAGATAGGACACTGGAATGTCGTTCGAAGTGTCGTTAGAATGAAAGATGATGTTCTAACGAGATTTCTAACAAGTTCACACCAAAACTTCGTTAGAAGGCTCGTTCAAACGAGACTTCATTCTAACGAAAATCTCGTTCGAACGAGATTTGGCGGGAACAGTCAATTGGCAGTTTTGAGCAGTTTTTGCCCACTTTCCCACTTCTTTTCCCACTATCGTTTGATAGAACTTCTTAAGTGCGGGAAACAAGTTTTTTAACTTAACTTTTTCATATCCTACAACCTCTAAGAGAGTGTTTGAGAGATAAATTCAAAGTAGAAAAAGTTCCTTGTTTAAGTGTATGTTTTTCAAAGAAAAATTTATTAAACACTTGTGTTACACCCATTAGTTTGTTTAATCCAGTTCCTTTATATATATACATTGCTTGGAGTTTTGGCACCGGTTTACTCATCCGTTTGAAGAGTTCGTTTGGGTTTTCTTCTAAATCCCACAAAGAAGAAGAGCTTGTTTTGCTGCGGCATTCTCACATGGTGAAAGGTACCATGTGTGGTTGACGGTGTACCTATGTCTCATTGGTGAAGGCCAAGATTCCGGGGGAGCTCCGGGGTTATCTACTAGGCGGAGGTGTATACAAGAAGAAGCGTCGGGGCCTGAGAGGGATCTAGTCGAGTGTTGTAAGTGTGCCATCACCGATCCTGGCCGTTCGGGCGGGCGCGTAGAGGGAAGGATCCTTCGGGTCCCGCGCGTCCCTCTCGGGGGCGCTTCGGCCAGCGTCGTTTGAGATGTGGTGTAAAAATGTAGAGAGATTCAGAGTTTCCGGTCTATTTTACTCAAAACAGACAAAAGAAAAAAAAGGGGAATCCACCCCGAAGGATGGCATCCAAAGACATACTAGTGCGTGCGAAACCAAGATGATTCGAGAAGGGTTCGGAGGCTTAGTTACGAAATGGGAAGGTGTTAGGCACCCATTCTGCCCTTTCGGTCTCTCATGAATATTTGATATTTTCCTTTTGTTTCCCCCCGTGATATGTGTGCATGTGTATATATAGAATGGAGGTAGGAATCCTCGACTTGTATCATGGGAAAGATAAAGCGAGTCATCCGTAGGAAGATATAAGAATAATATTAGAAAAAATAAGATTTACGCGATTAGTTGATCATTATAATGGAACGATAACGCATATGGAGTAATGCGTCAATAAGGGCAAGTATATAGAATATAAGCAAAATAGATTTAGAGAAGATAGAAAATGAGAGAAAAAGTGAGAAAAAGGACTCGAGTCTCGGGTTTTACCCCGAGACGCTTACGTAGCCTTTAAAGGCATCAAAGTCCACGTAGCTCACACACAAAACGAGGTGGGGGGTTTATCCCATAAATCCAAATGGGGAATCTCTTATTCGTGAGTGTGTGTGTGTGTGTATAGAAAAAGTGTTTTAGTTGTGAGAAAAGTGTGGAAAAAGTGTGAGAATCCCTACTCGGAATTTATGAGCAAACCCTCTTTTTCTTGTTTTTTGGGTTTTATGAAAATAAAAGATGTACAATAATACTAAATGAAAAGTATATTAGGATGTGTGAGATGAGATAAAAAGTGCTAAATAAGAATACAAGTTATTGGGAGTTTAAGAGAATTTAAGAGAGAGTTTGAGAAAGTTGGACCTTATTGAAGATATTGAGCTTGATCTTGAATGTTGGAGAGCAGCCCTTGCACTTGGATGATGATGGAGAGTGGCTAATTCACCAAGTTTGACGAAAAGGATGATAAAAAGTGGGAGTAAAAAAGGGATTTGGAAGTTGAAATCACGCAGCCTTCGAGAGAGGTTTCTGGGATCCGTTCAGAGAGATTTTTATCAGATCTGGGCTCCCCTTGCAAATGAGGTACAGGCCTCATTTTATAGGCCTAGGTAACTGCCGATTGGCATAGACATGTTCCTGCCTATCGGCAGGTGCCGATAGGCAGGGTCTGGAACTTGCCATTTGGCAGTGTGCTTCAGGCTTTTTTGGGAAAATGGACCGCCGAGGGTAAACCATTGGTCAAAATCGCGCACGGGGCATACCGTTGGAAAGTTAATTTAGAGACCTTCGAAATTCCTTTGGATCGCTCTCAGGTTCAAAAGTCCTTTGGTCAAATATGGCTCGGAAGCTTTTGTTGGTCCATTGGACGGGGGATCGTTCGGACGCAAAACGATCATTCGTCTGCATGGTAAGTCTGAATCGTGCACAGGGTGGACCGTTGGAAAGTTTAGGAGATGTACCTTGACATTCCAAAGAGTTTGACTCGGTTTGGGGAGTTAACTTTGGTCAATCGATCCCGGGAAGCATTCGATGACCTCCCGGAGCAAACGGATCGTTTGTCCGCATGAAAAGTCGGAATTGTGCACAGGACGGACCGTTGGAGAGGGTATTCAGTGCCCTTTGAATATTCATTCAGCCACGATCGAGCTGAAGAGTTGACATAGGTCAAACAGAGCCCGGGAGCGCCCGGTGGCCTCTAGGTCAAGTTTTGGACACAAACGGACCGTTCGTCTGCATGGTAAGTCGAAATTGCGCACGGGACGGACCGTTGGAAAGGTTATTTGATGCCTTTCGAAGATTCATTCAGCCTCGGTCGAGCTGAAGAGTTTGAATTTTGGGTCAAGCTGAGCCGGAGAGTGCCCGATGGCCTCCAGGTCAGTACTCGGGACATGACTTGGGTTTGTAGTGATGGAGGGAGGTACTAGGGATCTAAGGAAAGTTAGGGGGGGTAACAGAATGGGGTGTCTACAGTAAGTCTTACTGTCTTTTATTTGTAAAACCATACTTAGTGGACTTAGGGCTAGGACCGTTCGAGATTTTCTCTCATTGTGGGTTTTTCCTCGTACATCGTGGCGTAGTGATTCATTGTTTAATTTTATCTTGCTATATCACCTAAAACGCATGCTTAGGTAAAAAGATAAAATTTGGTTTAATCACTACTTATGATTAATTTGGTGCTAAATAAATATTGGGTAATGTGTAGTTAATTCAAGTCATCAATTTAATTTGTTAAAATTGGTTTGGCCTAATTGTTAAAATTGAGAAATATGACTTAGGCAAATTTCTAGTACTTGGGTTAATTAATTGTGTTTAAGTGAAATCAAATTGTGTGTGTATTTTATCCTATTTCACTTTGTTTAATTTTAACTTGGAAAGAAATTAAAATTTTGTTAATTTGTTTTAATTGAACCATCATCTTCGCTTCCGCATATCTAAAAGGGAAATTATTATTTTTAAAGTATAAAGATTTTAAAATAGGGGGCCTACGACTTTTCAAATTGGTATCAGAGCATTGATTCAGAAAAGCCTCACTTTTTCAAATCGGTATCAAAGCCAAAGCGATAATTTACTTCGTTATGATCCTTTAGATATTTTTGGCTAAAATGGAATTTTCCCCATCTTCAAAATTTTCTATTTTCGATGGTTTTAACTACGCGTACTGGAAAGTGCGTATGAAATCGGCACTTAAATCTATCGACGAGAGGGTTTGGTTATCTGTAGTTAACGAGTGGTCTCCACCAACTCATTTAGTAGATAATGAACGTGTTACCAAACCGGCCGATAGATGGAGTGAGAATAAGTTTAAATTTTCAAATTTTAATTCCCGAGGTTTAAATGCCTTGTTTAGCGTTGTCACACCGGATGAATTCCGATGCATAATGACGTGTGAGACCGCTAAAGAAGCGTGAGATATTTTACAACTCACTCATGAAGGTACAAGTGTCGTAAAAGCTTCAAAACTCCAAAACCTCACTACTCAATTTGAAACCATCAAAATGAACGATAAAGAAACTTTTGATGAATTTTATGCTAGACTTTCCGATATTGTTAATTCATCTTTTAACTTGGGAGAAAAAATACCCGACAACCGAGTAGTAAAGAAAACTTTAAGGTCCCTACCTGATAGATTTATTCCAAAAGTGACTGTTTTAAATTCGTTACCAACTTTAGCCTCTACGAAATTAGAAGAGCTCGTAGGTGATTTACAAACCTATGAACTCGACATGTTTCCCTCTAAAAATGAAAAGAAAATAGAAAAGGGCGTTGCTTTAAAAGCCCGAAAAGAGTAAAAACAAGTAGTAGAGAGTGAAAGTGATAGTGACTCAGAAAATATGGTTATGTTTGCTAGGAAGTTTCAAAAATTTCTTAAATTTAACAAAGATAAATCTAAAAATGATTTTAAGAAATTTGAAAAATCTAGGCATGACAAAGCCGAGAAGATCCCTAAAACTTCTAATGAAAATGTAAATAGCGACGAGTCAGAAAAATGTTTTGGTTATGAAGGGTATGGCCATATGGCATTTGACTACCCTACTAAACTAAGGAGAGAGGGTAAGAAACCAATTTCTTTTAATGCAACCCTTAGTGATAGTGATAATGAAGAGGGACCCAATTCCCCTACTAAGCCCAACTTTGTGGCTTTTATGGCTAGTCATGTGAGTGATAGTGAGCATTCCTCTATTGATGAGATTTCAACACATGACACTTCCAAGGTCAAAGTTTATGATTCCCTTGTGTTTGATGGTAGTGATAGTGAAGAAGAAAGAGAGAGTAAAAATGAAGAAGAGGTTGATGTGAGTGAACTTCAAAGTGCTTTTCAAGAACTTTATGAAGAATCTATTAAATTAAAAAGAGCTAATTTGAAGTTAGAAGCGAGTTTAAGAGAGCGTCTCAAGGTCGTTGATGAGAGTGCATTAGTGGAAGACCTTAGGACACGAGAGAGATCTCTTCGAGAGAAGCTAGAATATATAGAAGGCGAGAGAGATGGCCTTAGGGGTTTAATGGAATCCTTGAAAAAGGAGTTTCTCGAGTTTGAAGAGAAAAATGTGTTGTTAGAGTCTAAAAATTTAGAAATAGAAAACAAACTAAAAGACTCTAAGAAAATCAAATTTGATTTGGAGTGTCGTTCGGAGAAATTAGATAAAATTTTAGGAACGGTCCAAATTAAAAATGACACTTGTGGTTTAGGCTTCAATCCATGTAATGTATCAGGTCATAAAGCCAAAACCAACATTTTAGGAGAATCGCCTAGGAAAGCCTTTAGAGATCACTTCTTAGGTAAATATTTTTGCCGTGAGTTTAAGTGTTCACATTGTGGTCGAAAAGGTCATCTTAGGAATTTTTTTTTATCTTAAATGAGTTACTAGAAAATCCAAAGGTAAGGCACCCGAGGTAGCTAAAATTCCTACACCCCGAGATCGTTATTCGTCATTAGTTTGGGTTAGGAGATCCAACTTTGTAGCTTTACAAGATAGGGTTTTTTATTCTCATTTACTTTCACATGCTTCCTCCCTTGCAAAATCTAAAAGTTGAATGTGTTAGTTTTGTTTGCATACTTTAGCTTTTGTACTTCATGATATATTCTCATGCTAAATATATGCTTGTTTAGTCATTTTCTAGTCCATGCTCCATGTTTAATCACATGCTAAAATAATGATTTTTGTTTATCGTTTGTATTATATTTCCCTTATTTTGTTTGCATTAAATGAAAAATACAAAAAGATTTTTGTTTATCATTTGGGTTTTTATCTCTCGGTAATTAAGCTTAATGAAATATTCAAATGATTTTTGTTTGTCTTTTGAGTATATATTTTTATTTTTGGTTAAAAAATTGTCAAAAAACTCAAAAATATTTGCTTTTTTGTGTATTTTAGTTTGACACACTTTATGTAGCATACAATTGTGTTTGAATCCCTGCTTTTTTGCTCCTATGTGGCTAGAACTTTTGGTTTAGATTGCCAATCCTTATTATGTTCTTTACCATGCTTACATGGAGTAGTTGGATTTTGTGTTACTTAAATGGATTCTATTTTTATGTGCCTCTATTCACACATGCACGAGCTCTGTTGAAATTTAATCGTCACATGTTATGTTTGAGCTTTGTGAGGTGTTCTCCTACCAATCTAGTCATCTACATATTTGTGACCTAGGAGGACTAGTGCATGTCAAAATTCGTTGCACGTGAAATTTGTGTGAGATATAAAAAAATGATAAATATAAATGTGCACGGGGAAGGGCTCCGAAAGGATTTATTATCCTTTGCGAATAGTAAGCCACCGTTTGTTTGGACCTAAAAGAAATACGTGGTCCAAAGGCCTAAAAGAAAATATGGCATTAAAAAGAAAAATAATTTGCCAAGGCCTGTTTTATTGATATATTCATTCAAATAATATATGCTTATTGAGGGAGATTGGATGGTATATCAACGGTTTGCACAATGCCAGTTTATCCTAGTTGTACTTTTAATGTCATGACTCTATTGGTTTGTAGAATCATCAACATGCTAGGCTTGTAAGCATTGTGTATGTTTGTTCATTGAGCTCAATTTATATTGTCACATGAGGTTATATTCAAATGTGATGAAGTTTGCAATCAATTGAGAACTCCGTGAACATATTTTAAGGGATTGGGTCTGAATTTAATTGTTACTAGTTCACACCCCAACACTTTCATTTCCATATGACACATTTTTGCCATACGAGTGTGAAAAGCTTATCTTATTTTGTGTTATTTGTGTGTTTATATCTATATATGTGTACTTGAGTCTATTTGGTATATATTATGTATACATATATTGGATATGTTTTATTTGGTCTTTGCCTTGCTTGCTAGTCCATCTATGCTTTAATTCATAATTGGTATCTATCTTGTTTCATTCTTTGTTGATATCACATGTTTAATACTTTATGTATCCTATTGGTATCATTTTCTTGCATCTTAGTTGGTATCTGTTATTATTTGTTGGATTAGTTGTGATTTTATTGCCCATGTGCTTTAATATTCTCATCACTTTATGCACAATTTCATGTTTAGCTTGTTATCCCATTCTATTTATACCTTGTTTAGTTTAAGGGTGTATATGCTTTAATTGGGGGAGATAAGTTAGTGTTTTGATTCTTAAGCCTTTGCCTATTCCTGAATAAAAAGGGGGAGAATGATAGGGTAGAAATGGTATCTAATCATATTGTCATCGTATCTTAGTTTGGGAGATTTTACTTAGGGGGAGAGCGTTATCTTCTTAGGTTGATCATAGTTGGTAAAAGGGGAGAATTAATTTAGGGGGTGTAATTCTTTACTTGCATTTAATATTTTGATATTCCCTATGCGTTTAATGTGTTTGGTTAAGTGTGCAGGAATTCTTCTATATATGGAAACTTTCATATTTGGCAAAGATATTGATACTTGGGTTGTTTGAGTCAGGCATTGTATTTTTATTTTGGGTGGGACTTTTTATTAGTCTAGTAGATCTTGACGGCCCTTTAGGATTTTTGTTGGTTTTTGTCCCGGAATAGCCAAAGGGGGAGATTTGTAAGGACACAAATTTCCAATTGAGTCCTTTGTAGTTTTTGCTCAATTCCGGACAAAAACATTTGAGTCATAAGATAGAGTTCAATTGTATCCTTTCAAGCCTATGACGTGTTTGTTGAAGACGTAGCGGTCAAGAGTATAAAGCTTCATCAAATTGTCGAGTTTAATGTGCCTCGTTTCTATGTCATCAACATGGTTTCATTACTCCTAAGGTATGAATGCATTTTGAATATATATATATATATAGGAGCTTGGAACATTTTATATTGGGTGTAGTTTATTTAAAACTGTTGTTTAATTCCAGAAAGATTTTATTAAAACTTTAATATAAAGTATATAAAGTTTCTGGGCTAAAAAATAGAATTTTTCAACTTTCTAGAAGTTCGTTTGAACGAGTTTGTCGTTCGAACAACAATGTCGTTCGAACGAGTTTGCCAACGAGTTCCCAGACAGGCCACTGGAATGTCATTCGAACGAAAGATGATGTTCTAACGAGATTTCTAACGAGTTCACACTGAAACTTCATTAGAAGGCTCATTCGAACGAGACTTCGTTTGAAAGAAAATCTCGTTCGAACGAGATTTGACGGGAACAGTCAATTGGCAGTTTTGAGCAGTTTTTGCCCACTTTCCCACTTCTTTTCCCACTATCGTTTGATAGAACTTCTTAAGTGCAGGAAACAAGTTTTTTAACTTAACTTTTTCATATCCTACAACCTCTAAGAGAGTGTTTGAGAGAGAAATTCAAAGTAGAAAAAGTTCCTTGTTTAAGTGTATGTTTTTCAAAGAAAAATTTATTAAACACTTGTGTTACACCCATTAGTTTGTTTAATCCAAGTTCCTTTATATATATACATTACTTGGAGTTTTGGCACCGGTTTACTCATCCGTTTGAAGAGTTCGTTTGGGTTTTCTTCTAAATCCCACAAAGAAGAAGAGCTTGTTTTTCTGCGGCATTCTCACATGGTGAAAAGCACCATGTGTGGTTGACGGTGTACCTATGTCTCATTGGTGAAGACCAAGATTCCGGGGAAGCTCTGGGGTTATCTACTAGGTGGAGGTGTATACAAGAAGAAGCGTCGGGGCTTGAGACGGATCGGGTCGAGTGTTGTAAGTCTTACTGTCTTGTATTTGTAAAATCATACTTAGTGGACTTAAGGCTAGGGTCGTCCGAGGTTTTTTTCCCATTGTGGGTTTTTCCTCGTACATCGCGACGTAGTGATTCATTGTTTAATTTTATCTTGCTATATCACCTAGAACGCATGCTTAGATAAAAAGATAAAATTTGGTTTAATCACTACTTATGATTAATTTGGTGCTAAATAAATATTGGGTAATGTGTAGTTAATTCAAGTCATCAATTTAATTTGTTAAAATTGGTTTGGCCTACTTTGTTAAAATTGAGAAATATGACTTAGACAAATTTCTAAGACTTGGGTTAATTAATTGTGTTTAAGTGAAATCAAATTGTGTGTGTGTTTTATCCTATTTCACTTTGTTTAATTTTAATTTGGAAAGAAATTAAAATTTTGTTAATTTGTTTTAGTTTAACCATCATATTCGCTTCCGCATATCTAAAAGGGAAATTATTATTTTTAAAGTATAAGAATTTTAAAATAGGGGGCCTATGACTTTTCAAATTGGTATCAGAGCATTGATTCAGAAAAGCCTCATTTTCTCACAAGCATCAACGGGGTAAGCTTTGCAAGGGCCTTAATGGATGGAGGTGCATCAATAAACATCATCCTATTAGTTCCTTCCGAATAGCTAACATTCCAGAGGAAAGACTAATACCAATGCCCTTGATGATTTCTGGCAATGATAATCAATCATCCAAGTCTATCGGGTACGTGAATGTGGGGATTATGATGGGAAACCTTACCTTACACATAAAGTTCCATGTGATTGAAAGTACAAATTCCTAACACCTAGTGATTGGGAGAGTATGGATGCACAACCAGGGTTCGGTCCCTTTGACGTATCACCAATGCACAAAGACAAACGTTAAAGGGACTGAGATCATTATACGTTCCACGAATAAGCCTTTTGCCACCTAAAAAGCTCATTTGGTAGATGCAGCCTTTTACACAGAGTTGGAAGAACATTCCAGGGTGTTGATAATAAGGATGGAAGGAGCAAGAGTTCCCCTCTATCAGGGAAATGATGGGGCATGTGAATGGCCAAGGCAGCGAAGGAATAAAGGGAAAGGGTAATAACGAAAGAAGTTTACTTGGCTAGTCCCAGGAAGTAAAATATGTCAAAGAAACTTAGAGACATGATGAGGCCCAGAACGGATCCGATAGATCACAAGTCCCAACAATAAAGTGTGCTGAGCTGATTTTCAGGGAAGAGGTTGATTGAAGCTTCAAGGGAAAGGAAAAGAAAGGCAGTCGCAATGACGAGCAGACAGTGCAAGAAAAATATTACTGAGGATGGAAGAGTGATCTACCTTTTATAAAGGTGTGAGCGGGCAGCCTAAGAAGATAATTTAGAGGCTGACCCGATATATGAGTGATTTTTTATAGACCAACAAGGGCAGTGCATGATCATTGATAACTTAAATATACAGGAGTTTGTACAGGACGTTGTCAAAGAACCAGACTACATGATGGATCGTCCAAAACCCTAGGTGCAAGAGTTGGAGCAACTGAACTTGGTCGAAGATGGAGAAGATGCAAGGCCCATATTTATTTCGAAGGATCTAAGCGCAGTGAAGAGAGAAGCCTTGATTGAGTTGATTCAAGAATTCGAGAATTCAGGTATGCCTTTGCGTGAAAGTTCACATAGATGGAAGGGTTGGACGAAGAGGTTAGTTTCCATAAACTGAACGTTATGCCTTCATCCATACCGGTGAAGCAAGCCACGAGAACACAAAAGCTAGAGATGGATTTAAAGATCAAGGAGGAGGTCCAACGGTTGCTGGCAGCAGGGTTTATTGAGCCGATCTTACATCCACTATGTCTTTCAAGCACCATTCCAGTAGGAAAGAAGGATAAAAATCAAATAAGGATATGTGTGGACTTCAGGGATCTGAACAAAGCTTGCCTGAAAGATGAGTTCCCTCTACACTCCATCGATAGCCTCATTGATGCAACGACTTGTCATGAAATGTACAGTTTCATGGATGGGTATGTAGGATACAACCAGATCAAGATGGATCAGACTGACACAGAGAAAACGACATTCAAAACCCCGCTGGGCAACTTCATATACAAGGTGATGCCATTTGAATTAAAGAATGTCGGGTCTACATATCAAAGGACAATGATGGGCATTTTTCATGATTTCTTCCACAAATTCCTAGAGTTCTATGTGGATGATTTGTTCATCAAATCGAAGAAGGAAGAGTCACATTTGGATGACCTAAGGAGGGTGTTCGTTCGCTGTAGAAAATACAAGATGAAGATGAACCCATTAAAGTGTGCTTTCGAGGTCACAAGTAGGAGGTTCCTAGGGTTTGTGGTGGATCGGCAGGGAGTACAGATGGACCAGGACAAGCAACGAGCTATCCTAGAAACGTCGTGTCCAAAAATTACGAAAGAGCTCAAAAGTTTCCTTGGTAAAATCAACTACCTCATGAGATTTATGCCGGGACTAGCCGAGATATCTCACCCATTGATGGAGCTACTGTGAAAGAGCACAAAGTTCAAGTGGGAGGAAGCTCATCAGGAATCTTTGACCAGGTTGAAGAAGCTGTTGACCTCTCCACAGGCAATGATCCATTAAAAGCCTAGAATACCGTTGCAGCTCTACCTTACATCTACCACCAGGTCCATCAGAGCACTCTTGGTGCAGGAAGTCAATGGGCGAGAAAGGCCAGTTTACTACTTGAGCAGAATCATACATGGACCAGAGGCGAGATACATTAGTGTAGAAAGGCACTGTTTAGCCTTAGTTTTCGTAGCACAAAAACTTAGACATTATATGCTATCTTTCACGATTCACATTGTGACAAGATGTGATCCAATTAATTTTTTATTAGCAAGAACTATTTTGATTGGAAGAGCAGCTAGGTCGTTCCTCATCCTCTCAGAATATGACTTAAAGTGCGTGATTCCTCGTGCAATCAAAATCCAAGCATATGCAGACTTGTTGGCAATCTTCCCATCTGGAGTATCTGAGGCACCCCGAGAGAACATCCTGTGGGATGACTTGCAGGCAAACATTCTGGAGGCTAACCTTGAAGAATGGAGGATGCAATTCGATGGTTCTTCGATAGAAAAGAAAGGAGGGGCAATGGTTATTTTCTCTACAGGAAAGGAGGAATTTTGCCTTTCCTATAAATTGGATTTCCCTTGCTCCAATAACGAAGCGGAGTATGAGGCGTTGGTACTTAGGCTACTAGATGCCCTTCGAAGGGGCATCCGTTCACTGTGTATCAAAAGTGATTCAAACTTGGTAGTTCAACAAGTGAACGGGGAGTATGCATTAAAGCACCTCAGCCTAGCGCCCAATAGAACGATCACCCAACTACTGATTAACCAGTTCTATCAGGTCAAGATAAGAAGACATCCTAGAACGATGAATCGGTATGCTGACGCCTATGCCACCATTGTGCAAAAGTTGATTATGAAGATCAAAACAACTACTATTGTGATCCAACAAAGAATAGCCCCATTAGTGGTACAGTCAATCCTACCTATGGATGGAGATTCAGATTGGAGAGGCAAGATCAGAAAATAGTTAGAGTTTGGGGAAGGCGAGATGGAACTGAGAGAGCTAGTGATGTACTTCGTCAATCATAGCAACCTATACTTCAGGAATGTGGGAGGATGGTTGTCAAGATGTGTTGGCCTAGAAGAGGCAGAACAAAGATTGAGGAAGATGCATGAGAGCCACTGCGAAACAACAGAGATCTCTTTGTAAAGGAAAATCCAAAGGGAAGGATACTTTTGGTCAATGATGAAACAAGACGCAATTGAGTTACAACGGAGGTGTGATAAGTTCCAACTCTTCTTTCAAGCAACTGAATGTCACTTGGTTGAGACTCAAATAGACTGAAGGCAGCCTTACATTGACTTCATCAAAGATGGAGTTATTCCTATGGAGAAAATAGATGCGATGGGACTCAAACGGAGGGCCCTGCGATTATATGTCCAAGATAAACAGCTCTATCGAAGAGGATACTTCAACAAGCCGTTGAGATGCATCACGAAAGAGGAGGCAGTCGAAGTGTTGAACTAAGCTCATGATACAGCTCACATCGGAGGGGAAAATCTATATGATCAACTAATGACCTCGGGGTATTATTGGCCAACTATGGAGAAGGACTCTGCTGAGTTTGTGCAAAAGTGCAAGGTGTGCCAGCTACATGGGAATATGATCCATGCTCCTTCTGTGGATCTATATTCTTTCACCACTCCTTATCCATTCCACACTTGGGCGTTTGACCTGGTAGGAGCGATACATCCTTCGTCAAGAGGAAAGATCTGGATATTGACGGCAACGGAGTGCTTTATAAAGTGGGCTGAAGCGATACCTCTCAGAAGAGCAATAACAGGCGTGGTGGCTAACTTTATCAGAGAAAATATGATTTGTCATTTTGGGATACCGAAAGTCATCCTCTCCGATATTGGAACCCCCTTCGTTAATAAAAAGGTAACGATGCTCACTGACAGATACTTTATTGTCCATCATACTTCAACGGTGGCATATCCTAAGGGAAACGGGCAAGCTGAAGAGACTAATAAGCCCCTGGTCAATATTTTGGCCAAAATAATGGAAGATTTCCTAGGATCGTGGGATGACAAGATCCCAGCAGTGTTGTGGGCCTACCGAAACGACTAAGAGAAAACCCACAGGATACACGTCGTTCTCCCTTGTGTACGACGCTAAAGCAATCCTGCCAGTAGAGTTGGAAGTTCCTTCCGCTCGTTATGCCCTGCGAAGCAGCATGCTCCCTCAGAGTAGATAGTATAGTTGGATGTGTTGGATGAGCACAGAGATAATGCGATGCAACACTTCCAAATGTACGCACGATAGCTCTCAAAGGCATATGATAACTTGGTGAGACCAAGGAAGTTCGTTGAAGGAGACCTCATTTTGAAAGCAGCGGTGAAGCACATCAGAGGGATTCCTCTACCTAAGTTTGCAGCGAATTAGTAGGGACCTTTAATTGTGAAGGAGGCTCACGATTCAGGCTACTGTTTAATCTCAAAGATAAAAGAAGATAAACCATTCAAGATTAATAACAAATGGTTGAAGGTCTATCATGTATAAGAGATTAACCTTGAAATAATGATTTATCTAGTTTTCATAAATATACAAGTCATTTTTTAAGTTATGTCGTTTGTTGGAATTAAAGTGCGATGGAAAATTGTAAAACTTTATTTTATGTAAGTAGTTATAACACAAAGAGGTGACGAGAAAAACAAGATAAACTTCTCTTTCATTCATATACTGGGAAGTGTATTACAAAATCGAGAACTACTGACCAAGAATTACATGGGAAGAAAATGAAAATTTGCACAAGTGTTGGGGAGGTCATTAGCCTAGGAGGAACCATAAGTCTGGGGCAGAGAAAAAGTCCTCGGGTAAGCTCGAAGAAGCTGCCAAGCACGCCTGCTACCCTCCATCCTCGTTTGAACTTGAGCACGCTCGATAAGTAGTTTACCTCATTTCAACTTCGCTGGACAGAGAGTTTCTTCGATATCCTCCACTTCTCGATTCATAGCTTCCAGTAGAGGTACTAACTCAGTCAGTCTAGCCTCTTCAATCCATTGAGTCTACAAGTGCTTTTGCAACAGCTCCCTCTGACTTCCAATGGGTGACACTTCAAAGTTTTCAAGTGTCCAATCAGCCAGTTGACTTGGAAGCCATCTCTGCTCAATTCCTTCAAATAGCCCAAGAATTGATTAAGGAAGGGCCTAGTGACATTTTGTGACACCCCGCCTAATTAAACACCGGGTGATCAGTACTTTATTAAATTATAATCAAGGTGAACGGTTGATTCATTCTTAGCATCACTGCCGTAAAAATAACTTTTCCAATTACACACCCTAAATAATTAAGCTAAGTATAAAAACCATTTTAGACATTACTTTCTAAATTTTATTTTAAAAACCAACATTTAAAACTTTACGTAATTCATCGTTAAAGAATCACACAACAACTATTCTGGAACATATAATCCAAACAATTAAACATCCAACTGATTGATTCCAACATTTAAAACTTAAAGGAAAAACATCCCGGCAATAATAAATCCCAAAGTGTAAATACTGGAAATAAACGAATCACAATATCCAATAAAACAACTGAATAATGAAAAAGGGTGACACATGCCCAACTGGATAAAATAATGCTAGGAGTGGAATCAAAAAATGAGATCGTCTATGCAAGAGGCCTGCAACTCCCACCTAAGTTGCATCGCGTTCCTTCCAAAGGATCCTATGCAAGACGCCCCTGTGGCTGGGCACCTGTAATATATATATATATATATAAGAGAGGAGAGATAACAGTAAACGGGTTAGAGCCCGATGGTAAAACAGTTTAAAAAATTTAGTTTAGCAAGTATCTAAAATGTTTACTGGCTAATGCAACAACATATTAGTAACGACACTCTCTTGAGAACGTCTCAGCTCTCTTCTAGTGTGCACACCTATCGCACTAATCTTCCCAACAGTTTAACTTATTTTATCTTAAGTTACTCGTAAGATTTCAAGCTGACAATTTCAAATGTTAAGGAGGTTAATCATATTTAACAGTACAATTCTTACATAAGCCTTATTTGATAATAAAGTTCCTCAGTAATATATCATACTTTCCAAACACTTATTCCCAAGTTGAAATAATTATTCTTTTCTTACATACCATAATCACAGCAGGTAGTTCTCAAATTACAGATTTAAATATATATATATTAAATACTCATATAATATATATATTCTAACAGTACCCCACATAAAATCTATGGTGCGGGCATACTCTGCTATCCAGTCCCCGTATCACTCGTACTAAGGGAAATACTAGTTCGAAATCACTCTCGAACTGTATTAACACAAAACACATACAAAATGAGGCGAAGCATAGTTCCAAGTCACTAAGAGGATAGCACATACCCTCACGTCTCTTAGGACCGTCTGACTATCGATCCGATAGCCTGTACCAAGGATTCCTATCTTCTAGGGTACGAGTCAATATCCCCCATAAAGGTCCCATCGAGATAACACTGTCCCAGCGCGGTAACCTCGGGGATAGCAAGTAGCGCGGGCATGATTTTTA
Organism: Sambucus nigra; assembly: GCA_949130495.1. Classification (NCBI taxonomy): domain Eukaryota; kingdom Viridiplantae; phylum Streptophyta; class Magnoliopsida; order Dipsacales; family Adoxaceae; genus Sambucus; species Sambucus nigra. The sequence continues at coordinate 230,356,742 of OX422219.1, forward strand.
CACATATATAAAATATATGATCAATCACAGAGACATATAGATATATAACTATTCACATTCATAAGTTAGGTACGCCCACGGCCCAACATTATATTAATCCATTCTTAGTACATTTTTATTCGATTATTTCTTATAACGAACTTATTCGTTTTAATTTTTGAAATTTAATTTATTCCAACTCACTTCTCATCTCTCGAAGTATTTTCTTTAACTGAGTACAAATTCAGTAGGCGCTCGCTTACCTTCTAATCCAACTCCTAGACATTTCGATTATTAAGTCTACACACGTTAAATTTCTTAGGTATGAATCTTTCCCGTTTACCCTTCATTTTCCCATTTCATTGAAGTTCCACTAAACGGGGTTTACCTTGACCCTACTGGTCCTTTTTATGTTTCATTATGTCTGTTGATACCAAATTTAGTCTGCTGACATGGCTCAATTGGGTGAAGACACGTGGCAATCTACGTAGCAACGACAAACACTTACGAACAACACCTCGACTCCGAGGAACCATACTACAACGAGGAACTCTGCTTCCCCGATCAACTCAGACACTCCGACCTACAAGAACTCTCCGAGGAACTTTTGCGTACCGAGGAAATTTTGAGCACCGAGGAACTTAGGCGGTCCGAGCAGCTTAGGCGGTCCGAGCTGCACCTCGAACAAAGCATTAATAGCAGGATAACCCAACAGTTTGACTGCGCATTAAATGCTTATTATCATACAAATGTATACGCTTAAGGAGCATTTAATATATTACCCTTTCACATTACAGCCTTAGGGCTATAAACACATTGTATTATCCTCATTGTAAGGGGACCGGAATTTCTTGAGAAAACTTATAATCGAGAATTCCCAAACAGTCAACAATAACAGAAACAGTGGACGTAGGCCATTCTTATAAGGCTGAACCATTTTAAAAGTTCTTTGTCTCATTTTATTTATCTGTGATTAAATAATTAGATATAATCTAATTTTTTTACATCAACAGATTGGCGTCGTCTGTGGGAAACGACTGGTAATATCGTTTTTCATCAAAAACAATTCATCACAAATGGCTGATATTCCAGAACCCAGCAATCGAAACGCTGGAAGCCCTCCAAATCCATCTGCTCCGCCCAATATTCCAGATCTTGCGAGAATAATGACAAATCTGGCCCAGGGCCAGACATTCATGCAAGAAACGATGCGACAACTCATACGAACCCTCCATGGCGGTGCATCAACCCACTCAGAATCGTGAAGTATTCAAAGAAATACCCGTTTACCTTCTTCGCGTACTAGGCGTACCGATTCATATCGTACTGAGGAGTCTGAAGATTTTTTTTATCAACCTGGACAAACTTCGTCGGTACGAGCCACAGATACTGAACAACGTATCACTCTCTCTCCAAAAAGGACCAGTGCACTAGAAAGATTAAGCAGAGTATCTCCTTTTGATCAATTAGGTCCTAGGAGGAGCAAAAGTCCTCCTAGAGCCGCATCGAGGAGTTTTCGACGACCATCAGACTTAAGGGAAGGATATGCCCAGTCGCGACCAGCTTCTCATCAAGATAGATCCCAGGAAGCCACATCAACGCGATCATTTGCTCGAACCAACAGGTCCGAGGAAGGAAACGATGCAAGGTAAGGTTTTATTCAGAGGCTGGAGAATAGATTAGGGGAAATGGCTAAAGCCAAGAACCCTCTACAACGAACCTTTATTCAAGGAACACCTTTTGTCCCAACCATTGTAGATTTTCCAACACCATCAAAGTTCAAAGCACCTGTTGTGACCCCCAAATATGATGGAATGACCGATCCTGTCCTTCATATAGAACAATACCAAGCTGCAGCCGACATCTATATTGTTCCAGATGCGATGAGATGCAGAGCATTCTTGGGAACTCTTACCGGATCTGCTCAAATATGGTATAATAATCTTCCTCGGGGTAAGATCTCAACTTTCTTTCAACTGGCCGAGTTATTCATTGGGAATTTCTGTTTTGGGGCAAAGCCAGTTAAACGAGTAGCGCATTTGTTAAGTGTTAGACAAAAAGCTGGTGAAAGTACCAGAGATTATATAACTCGTTTTAATAACGAGAAGCTCGAAGTCATTGACTATGAGGAAAAGACAGCGATTACCGCCTTGATGAGTGGACTACTGCCCAACAAGTTGTACTACACTTTGGCCAAAGATCCACCTAGAACTATGTCAGATCTGATGGGAAAAGCGGCTAAGATTATGAATGCCGAGGAGGCTATGGCTGCGAAGAAGAATATGGATGCCAAAGAAACCAAGGTGGAAGGTGATAAAGCTAAGAAGAAAGAGCATAAGAACAATGGTAGTGACAAACACTCAAGAACAAGGTCGTCATGGGAAGTATTGAAGAAATTTGATAATTATACTCCTTTGAAGAAAGATATCAACCATGTTCTAGAAGAAATCAAGAACAATGAGGAGTTAAATTGTCCAGAGAAAATGAAGGCAGACCCAGACAGGAGAAATAAAGCAAAATATTACGAGTTTCACAAAGATCATGGCCATATGACCAAAAATTGCATAGCTCTTCAGAATGAGATTGAAACACTCATCAGACGAGGAAAACTGGCAAAGTATGTTGATCGGAGGAATGATAGAAGAAACAACGACCGAGCAAGAGAGAGATCTAGATCTCCTCGTCGAGTAGAGGAGAACAAGAAGAGAGACCATGAAGTTGATCTAGAAGACGACCCCGATCTTCCCAAGAAACCAAGGCAGCCAGAACGTGAGGTATTTTCAATACGCTTTGGGTCATTTGATTGTAATGTTATTACAGGTGGAGATGCAGGAGGAGGAGACCTTACTGCCGAGAGAAAATCTTACCTCTGTGAGGCTCAAGCTTGCTCATACATTCAACGAATAAATCTAGTCGAGGAGGATCGCCCGAGAAAGGTGAACAAAGAGAAATTGGTCATTGGTTTCTCAAAGAACGACCTCGCAGGTGTTCCATATCCTCATGATGACCCATTGGTGATCAAAATGAGGATGAAGGAGGTAATGATTTCAAGAGTACTGGTAGACAATGGTAGCTCGGTAGAGATCATGTTCTACTCATGCTTTGAGAGTTTAAATTTAAAGCTATCTCAATTGGAGCCTTATCACAGACCCCTCCTGGGTTTTTCTGGTGAGAAAGTTTTTCCACTTGGGACGATCAAGTTGGATATATTCATTGGTACGTGACCTACTTGTCAGACAGAAAGAATACGCTTCTTCGTGATGGATAATAATGTTCAATCATCATACAATATCATCATGGAAAGAGTAGGATTGAAGAAGTTCGAGGTTGTACCATCTACGGTACATCAATGCCTAAAATTTCTAATAAATTTTGGAGTAGGAGTTGTGAAAGGTGATCAGAAAGTAGCTCGGGAATGCTATTATTCATCCACCGAGCAAGAGGAAATGGAGGAATCAAGGAAAAAGACCATCACCTATCAAGTGGATGAAGGTGCAGAAATTGAAACATTGGATCCTAGAGATGAGTCGCAACTCGTGAAGCGTCAAGTGATGGAAACTACTGAAAACATCATTCTGGACGACGAGAACCCTGAACGAACTACTCAAGTAGGTTCATCGTTGGAAGCCTCACTAAAGCAGAAATTGATAACTTTCCTAAGAAGCAGATAGCAAACTTTTACGTGGAGTTATGAGGATATGCCTGGGATAGACCCAAATTTCTTATGTCACGAACTCAATGTGAATAAGGAGATCAAGCCTGTGAAGCAGAGAAGAAGAGTATTCAGTCCCGAGAAGAATCAAGCTATACATGAGGAAGTCGAGAAGCTCCAGAAATCTTGTTTTATTGAAGATGTTAAATATCCAGACTGGTTAACAAATGTGGTGATGGTGAAAAAGAAGAACAACAAATAGAGGATATGTGTAGACTTCACCGACCTCAACAAAGCATGCCCAAAGGATCACTTTTTGCTACCCCGAATTGATCAACTAGTGGATGCTACCTCGGGACATGAGTTGCTGAGATTCATGGATGCTTATTCTGGTTACAATCAGATTAAAATGAAACCTGAAGACAGGGAGAGTACTTCTTTCATTACCCCTAGGGGAACTTATTGTTATAATGGTATGCCTTTTGGTTTGAAAAATGCAGGTGCAACATATCAGCGGCTGATGAACAAAGTGTTTGCAGAACAAATCAGTTACAATATGGAAGTCTAAGTTGACGATATGCTGACAAAGAGCAAGAAAGTTGCTGATCATCTAGTTGACTTAAGCCAGACCTTTGATCAACTAGATAAATATCAAATGAAGTTGAACCCGACGAAGTGCATATTTGGAGTACGAGAAGGCATATTTCTCGGGTACATTGTCAATCAGCGAGGCATTGAAGCTAACCCTGAAAAGATCAAAGCTCTGTTAGGTCTGCGATCCCCAACGACGAAGAAAGAAGTATAAAGTCTTACAGGACGAGTAGCAGCACTCAACAGATTTGTATCACGAGCAACTGATCGATGTCTCCCATTCTTCAAGACGCTCCGAAAAACTTTTGAGTGGAATGATGAATGTGAGAAGGCTTTTCAAGACTTGAAGAAATATTTGGGAACACCTCCACTGTTATCCAGGCCAGTGATGGGAGAAAAATTATACTTTTATCTGGCAGTGTCTGAGAATGCAGTTAGTTCGGCATTGATAAGAATGGAGAATGGAGTACAAAAGCCAATCTACTACACAAGTAAGGCCTTCCGAGGAGCAGAGATCAGATATCCAAGGCTGGAAAAATTGGCACTAGCATTGATCGAGGCAAGTAGAAGAATGAAGCCATACTTCCAGGCTCATACCATAGTAGTATATACTGATATGCCATTGAGGCAAGCCCTTCATAAACCAGAAAAATAAGGAAGATTGATGTGATGGGCAATAGAACTTGGTGAATATGATACAGTTTATGAACCCAGATCATCACTAAAAGGGCAAGCGGTAGCATATTTTATAACAGAGTTCACCTATCCTGATACCCCCGAGGAGCAAAAGTTGCTCGCTGATCAACCTGTGGATGTTACAGGATCATCAAATTCAAGCCCAGACCAGCTTAGGTTGGTAAAAGGGCAAGAAAAGATGATCGACGAACAGCAAGATATATCAGGAGATGGTGAAAGAAAGCAGCAAATTTTCCACCGAGGAACTCTGTCAGATCAGTAATTTGAAGACGAGTTGCCTATATGGAGTCTGTATGTGGATGGTTCATCCTGCACTACAGGATGTGGCGTAGGGATAGTTTTGAACAGTCCGGATGAGGTCGATATAGAATACACCCTACGTTTACAATTCAAAGCTTCGAATAATGAGGTTAAATATGAAGCCATGATTGCAGGTCTTATTTTGGCGAAAACTATGGGGGCAGAACAAGTTATTATTTTTAGTGACTCGCAATTGGTCATAAATCAAATGATGGGAGTATATGCAGCCAAATGCGAATTAATGATTAGATATCATGCAAAGGCAAAGGAATTGGTGTCGGAATTCACCGTTATTCAGCTGTTCAGAATACCATGAATGGAGAATGCAAGAGCAGACGCCTTAGCTCGATTAGCATCAGCTACTCGTACCGAGCTACGAAAAACAATCCCAATTGAAGTTTTAGCTGGTCGGAGTATAGATGAACATCTGACGATAAACTTTAATACCCTCGATTTAGGGTCATCATGGATGGATCCCATCAGGGCATATATTGAGAAAGGGGAGTTACCAACTAACACACTTGCAGCCAAGAAACTGAAGTTTAAGGTTGCTCGTTATGTACTGACTAATGGTATTCTATACAGACGAGGAATTATAGCAGGTTTACAAAGACGTGTGCATCCAACCGAGGTGAAAGATTTGATTGAAGAGATCCATGAAGGGTCCTGTGGAGAGTATGTAGCAGGTCAGACTCTTTTGCAAAGAATGATGACTCAAGGATACTATTGGCCGACGATGAGGGCTGATTGCATAGCCTATGCTAAGAAATGTGACAAGTGTCAGCGCTTCTCCTCCATCCGAAGAACTCCCCAAGCGTTATTGACACCCATTACTTCCCCTTGGCCATTTGCCATATGGGGAATAGATTTGGTTGGGCCACTGCCGACGACCAAGGGAAGATTTAAGTATCTCGTGGTCGCTGTGGATTATTTTACTAAATGGGTTGAGGCTGAGCCTCTCATTGATATGACATACGACAAGGTATACCAATTTATTTGGAAGAACATCATTTGTCGATATGGTCTTCCCCGTGCCTTCATCACAGATCATGGAACACAATTTGATAATGAGGAGTTCGCTGCCTATTGTTATCAGTCAAATATCTTAAAGATCCACTCGGCACCAGGCCATCCTCAAAGCAATGGACAAACTGAAGTGACAAATAGAACGCTGCTGAATGGTTTGAAAAAGAGACTGAATGAAGCGAAAGCAAACTGGATCAACGAGTTACAATTAGTGTTATGGGCTTACCGAACTACTCCCCGAGCAGCAACAGGGGAATCTCCATATATGCTAGCATTTGGAAGTGAAGCTGTTATACCCGCCGAATTGGGTCTCCCAACACACAGAATACTGAATTTCAATTCCCCTATCAGCGATTTAATGAGAAGGTTAGACTTGGACATGCTCGAGGAGGTTAGGGAAGAAGCAGCCATTAGAAATGTTGCTTACCAGCAACGAACAGCTTTGTTCTACAACAAGAGAGTGAAGAAGTGCGACTTGAAAGAAGGAAACTATGTGCTAAAAAAGGTGATTCAAAAGCACAACAAACTGGAAGCCAACTGGCATAGACCCTACCGAGTTAAGGAAGTTGTTCGACCAGGGACATACAAAATAGAAACTTTAGAGGGGGAGGAGTTTAAGAACGCATGGAATGCAGAACACCTGCGCAAATATTATCAGTAATGTAAACTCTCATGTAATACAGTTTCATCAGTATGAATAAAGTGACAATGTTCTGTCCAGTTTCTTTCCTTTTATTGGAATTTTTTTGCGGAATACTAGTGCTACACACTACTCAGCAGATCTCGGACTACTCAAATATATTCCTAAAAATGCCAACTTGGTTGGTTAGGAAGTAAATCTATTCCTAAAAATGCCAACTTTGTTGGTTAGGAAGTAAATATATCCCTAAAAATGCCAACTTGGTTGGTTAGGAAGTAAATATATTCCTAAAAATAAGTAAATCTATTCCTAAAAATGCCAACTTGGTTGGTTAGGAAGTAAATATATTCTCGAAAACGCCAGTTAAGGTTGGTCGGGAAGTAAAACTATTCCTAAAAATACCAACTTGGTTGGTTAGGAAGTAAATATATTCTCGAAAACGCCAACTAAGGTTGGTCGGGAAGTAAACTATTCCTAAAAATGCCAACTTGGTTGGTTAGGAAGTAAATATATTCTCGAAAACGCCAACTAAGGTTGGTCGGGAAGTAAAACTATTCCTAAAAATGCCAACTTGGTTGGTTAGGAAGTAAATATATTCTCGAAAACGCCAGCTAAGGTTGGTCGGGAAGTAAAACTATTCCAAAAAGTGACAAAGAATGGTTGGTAAGAAAAACCCACTAACTGTAGTTGGTCGAGAAGAAAAATTTACCGACCTTGGTTAGTCGGAAACATTTTATGAAGAAAAATTTACCGACCTTGGTTGGTCGGAAACATTTTATGAGTACGAGAAAGTGATCGAGCAAAATTTTTTATACTCGTGACTTTTTAAATTACTACCAAGTTGGTCGAGAAACAAAATATCATCAATTTTGGTTAGTCATCAAATGATTACCACAAATTCAAGATAGTCGACAATAAGTTTTAGCAAACTCCAGTTGATCGACAAATAACACAATATTGTTATCTTTTTAACAGATATACATGCACATATGTAAAGTGTTTTATAATTACAGACAATGGCAATCAAGATTTATAAATAAAGTTATTTCATTAAATGTAGAACAAAATACATCAAGAATGAAATACAAATTTATTACATTAAGATTCCTATTCTATTGGTTTCTTCCCCTCTGCTTTTGAAACAGGTTCCTCGCCAGCAGGTGGATCATTTAAAGCATGAGGGGAATTTATGAAGTTAAGATCTTCAAGCATCCTGATATTCATCGCAGATGGTCGATCTAGTAGGTGTTCGGGACGAGATATCTCGACATTGGAATGGAGATTGTAATCGCCGAGGTATTTGGAAATCAGACACCGAGGGATGGCCCGAGCAGGGATCCAACTCATATCAAGCTTGAATGGTGGCACTAGTAGGTCGAGCAGCCCAGGATTATGGTAATCCCACAGGTAATGACCCTGTTCGAGTTGCAGCACACCTAAAGCATTCAACCATCCCTGTTTATAACCCTCATTATTGGCATTTTGGATACGATCATCCAAATGGTAGAGAGCCTCGTTGTAGCCAGCCATCCAGAATTCTCTGGGTTGCTTGTGGAATTGATATGTCAATCTTTCCAGCTGCTCGTGGAGATTTTTGATAAAAAGTTCTTTATTCTCCAAGACAGACTTCTACGCAGAAATCTGCTCTTCCAGGTCCCTGATTTTCTTATACATCTCAGCCAATGCCTGGTTCTTCGCCATCAGTTGGAAGGCCTGGTTCTCTAGAGCAGATTGAGTCCTCTGTTCCTCGACAAGAATCCGAGCAGCTCTTGCTCGTCCTCGAGGAGCTCTTGCTCGTCCACGAGTAGAAGTAGAGGGGCCAGACCTCTGCAAATTTTACAACTCATCCCTCAGGTTGGCATTTTCGACCTCCAAGAAAGAGAATCCCTCGTAGGTCACTGGGATCAGAGCATTTGAGGTGGAAGCTGTAGACTTCAACTGAGACACCTCTCTTTGCAGGTTATTATTTTCTTGCTCTAATAATTCAGGTATTTTTCTATGCTCTTCGACCTCAGCCTTCAACGTTCTCTCCCGCACGTCGTAAGCAGCAAACTGTTTATCATATCCCTTATCGGCACAAATTTGTTGATACTTCTTCTCGTACCCCTCGTGAAAAAGGGCAGTGGATTCTTTATATTGTTGCTGAAGTTATTCAAGAGTGCCTTGGAGATCCTCAATCATATCATAGTATGCTACGTTATTAGCCACTGCATGGTCGAGTAGGCACTTCAAATACTAATATGCTTCAATTGCTTGCTCTGAAGCACCATGACCGAGGATGTCAGTCATTTGAGCTGCACTCATGTCTGTATTATCGGCTTTAAAATATTCATTGCATTACCGTAACAGCTTTGTATCATGAGCAGGCAATAATTCCATCCTGGCCATAAACTAGTAGAGGAAGAAAAAGAAATAATCAATAAGAGTACAAACAGAGCATGAAGAAGAGAATCAACAGTATGCATAAACAAAAGTTCAAATTTTATTGCATCACAAAGTTCAGAAGTACAAGGTTCAGAGTTACATGTTCAGAAGTTACATTTGATAAAGAAAAATAAAATACAGAGAGAAATCCGAACAACTATACACCTTTTCCTTATCTCCCAAAACTTTCTCGGGAGGCCGGGACGAGGAGGCAGGTTGCTCGGATGGAGCAGAGGGTTGCTCGAGAATTGCTGGAAGTTGATCAGAGGAAGTAGCAAGTTGCTGAAATTCCTCGTTAGTGGGCTGGATGGCTGGGGGATGAGAAACTTGATCTCCCATCACCATGGAAGATTCCTCAGAGGCAGCTTCGTCCTCTTCTTCGTCTTCAGGAGTTGGAGGGGGACCAGGGATGTGTCGCTGAAAGAGTTCAGAATTTTCATCAACCTTCATCTCCTGCAGAGCAGCGACCCACCCATCTCTAAAGTATTTGAGGCTGTCATATTCTACTTACGACATCATGGCAGCCAAACCTTTGTTCCACCCTTTATCCCAGCCAGCGCTGAAAGATTTCTTCACAGCCAATTTCCTCTTTGTCTTCTCCGAGGAAAGCTTCTCGGAAAGAAGATTGTCAGCAGCCTTCAGTTTATTCTCAACTTCTTCTTTCTGGCGACTTACTTCCCAAAGTTTACCCAACTCCTCTTCAGCAGCCTTGAGCTTATTTTCAAGCTCCCCAGTATTTTTGAGCTTCTCTTCGAGCTCTTTATTCTTCTCCTCCAAATCGTTCATTTTTTTCTTCCACCCCTTGGAGACCTCAATAACCTGAGCCTTCTCCTGCTCAATCGAAGTAAGCTTTTTCTCCCAGACTGCCTTATCATCATCATATTTCTGACGAGAATCTTTCAGAGACTGCGCCAGGCCTACCAAAGCTTCCTCTACACCAGACGAGGAGCTTGAAGTTTTAATAGCTTCATCTTTCTTCAAAATTGTATTAAAACAGCTCACCAACTGTGAAAAGAAAATGAAATCAAGTTAATGCAGAGATACAAAAAGGAAAGAATGAAAATTTAAGACTATAAGACTTACAGAAGCAATGTGACAAGCAGCTAATGTGGTAACAGTTTCCCGAGAAAGGTTTTCTTCAATACCTTGGATCTCGGGAATGATCCAAGTCTTCACCGAGCTCATAGCAGAGCTCGGAGGAACAAAAGTGGGAACACCACTAGTCTGGGGCTGAGAGATGGATTCAGCCAAATTGACAGAGGATCTTTTCTTCAGCCTCCTCAGAGGAGCATCAACTTTTTCGACTAACGTTGTAGTCTTAGTTGGAGAAATGACAATCACCTCGCCTGGAGCAGCAGCCTTGCTCGGGGCCACTGGGGGCTTCTCGACCACCTTCACAGGAGCAGCCAAGGAAGATGCATCAATTTTCCTTGTCCCTTATCCTGGTACATCAAGCTTACTTCTTTTTGCCTCTCCAGCACCAGAGGCAGGTTTCTCAAAAAGGGTAGGAGGCCTTCTTTTCTTCATCCTTTCACTCAAAGGTATATGTGATTCAAGTGAAGAACTTGTAGAGGCTGGTATGGGTTCTGCGTCACTTATCACCGGACGAGCAGTAAAAGAGGATGTGTAACTCTTGTACTGAAGCAGATATGAAGCTGACCTAATATGCTCATCGGCAACAGTCTGATGCAAACTCCAGATAAGTTTTAAGTGCCTTATATTAACGTCTGCCTCTTTTGGACACTTTCTTTTGTTGTCAACTGCAAATAAATCAAAATTAAAATATCAGTGGCACATTTTATCAAACACAAATGAAGCATAATTTTGAAAATAAAATAAAATAAAAACAACCTATCCCATTGCCATAGGGAGGACATCTGGGACCCTGGTAAACATCATCTCCAGTTAATGGAGGGTATTGCCAATTTTTCATAACAACCCCATGCTCAAAGTAGTCCCTATTGGCAACTGAGAGATTGACCATTAAAGCTCTATTTAAAAACCTAGTTTTTAAATAAAAAGTATTATCACCCACAGCCCATCTATAACAAAACATAATTTCAGGAATTCCTATACGGGTTCCATGAATTTGATTTAGTCTATAAACACCGTTAACTATTCTCCATGTGTTGGGGGCTATTCGTGCAGGAACCACGTCAAAGTATAGACAGAATTCCAGACATAGAGGGTTTGGGGGAAAAGAAAAGCCACACTCAGCAACAAAGAGACTGGGGAACCAATGTCCCTCAGCCAAACGAAAATAGTCTGAAGGCTCAGAAAGCTCTTCCAAAATAACCCATGAGGGAATGGAGAAATCAGAGCGAAACTTATCAATTGATTCTACAGGATAAACCATGATGAAAGAAGGAAATCAAAGAGAAAGAAGAAAATCTTACAGGAAAGGGATGAGTCTGTTGACAACAAACGATGGAAGAGATGAACGCACAGGAGAGAGAGAGATGATAGAAAACTCAAAGAGACAAATTTGAAAAAGTAGAAGACGATGGGATTTTCTGCAACGTTTAAATACTTTGCCTTGGTAAAGGGTAAAAGTAATGATTACAAAAAGTGACGGTTACGTTACCGGCGGCTAAACAGACAAAAGAGGCGCGGGAATCGAAGCGATTAAGAAAAATTCAAAAAAGGCCGATTCTACGAATTTGGAAGGAGAAATAAATTCAAAAGAAAATACTCCTAAATTTCAGGATGACCATTTAAAACCACCATATATCGAGAAAGAATGTTCTACACTCCTCAAATTTCGAACTATGAAACATTGGGGGCTTCTGTTGATACCAAATTTAGTCTGCTGACATGGCTCAATTGGGTGAAGACACGTGGCAATCTACATGGCAACGACAAACACTTACGAACAACACCTTGACTCCGAGGAATCATACTGCAACGAGGAACTCTGCTTCCCCGATCAACTCAGATGCTCCGACCTACAAGAACTCTCCGAGGAACTTTTGAGTACCGAGGAACTTTTGAGCACCGAGGAGCTTAGGCGGTCCGAGATGCACCTCGAACAAAGCATTAATAGCAGGATAACCCAACAGTTTGACTGCGCATTAAATGCTTATTATCATACAGATGTATACGCTTAAGGGGCATTTAATATATTACCCTTTCACATTACAGCCTTAGGGCTATAAATACATTGTATTATCCTCATTGTAAGGGGACCGGAATTTCTTGAGAAAACTTGTAATTGAGAATTCCCAAACAGTCAGCAATAACAGAAACAGTGGACGTAGGCCATTCTTATAAGGCTGAACCATTTTAAAAGTTCTTTGTCTCATTTTATTTATCTCTGATTAAATAATTAGATATAATCTAATTTTTTACATCAACAATGTCCTAATAACATTAGTCAAGATTTATTACGCATTTAATCGGATTAAGTCAACGTAAGGAAAAATCTAGTTTTTCCCAGGAGGGGTCGATCGATCGAACCGTCGATCGATCGATCAAGCAGGTATGGCGAAAACTGCAGAATACCAGTTACGGGAATTATCATCCAAAATCATCCAAATCCAAGTTTTTAACTCCCAAACTCCCAGAAATTTATACCACAATCATTATAAACCCAAATGAACAATATTCTACGTAAGGCATGCGAGTTTTCATCAAGTATCATGGATTAAAAGGGCCAAAATTTAAATAATTCTCATGAACCCTACAAATTTTTTAACTTAATTCTTCTCATTGTTTGTCAGAATTTCTACTTCTAACCCAATGTAAATTCGTGGTTACACCTCTACATGTGAAGGGAATTTCCAGAATGATGTTTATATCTCTACAACATGCGATTTCTAACCTCCAACATAGGTTTTCTTTCATAAAAACTCATCCTAATCAACCCTAAACTAATATGAATGAAGCATTAACTAAATTAAGACAGATAAATACTTGCCTGGGAATTTTCATTTCTGATTTGTGGATGAAATCAGTGTGGTGGTGATCCTTGTTGCGCGATCTAACGTTTGGCGGTGACAGCGGTGCAAACGGAGGGGTTCTTGGCCTAGAACTCCTTGGTAAGCTCTTCCTTTCCTTCTCCAATGGCCGTCTTTTGTTTTTTGTTGTGTTAACCCTAGAAGACAACCCTAAGCATCTGATATAACCTAGAAAATTCGTAGATTTCCAAGCCCAAAAATACAAATTGCCTAAAACGCCCTCCCGGGGTGTTAATTAAGCCTAAAAATGCCCCGAGGCCCAAACTAAACCCCCTTTCATACCTACCTCGTTCGTTTGAATTTTGATTTTTACAGTATCTGTAATATTGGGGTCATCAATAGATATGAAGAAATTTGGTTTTATGTTAAACCAAATAATTTCATTTACCAAATTGGATTGGATTCCTCCAATTATGGCAATAACAGGATTATTAAATCTTTTATCTAGTACAAGTATGGCAATTGGTGTATCCATACCTTGTCTAAATAAAGCTGTTATGCAGATTTGGATTAAACCTACATGAATATATTTAATATGTGGATGTCTCTTTTTCCATCTCTTGATTTTGTTTAAATCAAAGATTGTTATTTCAGTAGTATCACTATCAGTAGATCCTGCTGTAGCGTTACCTGCAAATTGTTCAAATATTCTTGTAGACAAGAAATTAAATTTGGACAATTTATAGACATCTTCTTTTTTAACCAATTGTTGTTGGTTTTCTATTTCTCTTAATTGTTCGTTGGTAAAAGTGATTTCTTCTCCAACTATATCTTTTAGAGCGATGGACTGTGTTTCAGTCTGATCACTAGATTTAATTTCCATTGTATTAAACATGAAAATCATTTCCATATCAGAATCATCTGACTCTGATTCAGATTCAGATTCTATTTCATATAATATTTCATCATCTGAGACGTCTGATAATTCATCTCCAAATGATATTTCAAGATCTTGTTCTTCAAGAACCTTGATCATTTTTCTTGCGTTTTTCCCTTTGTTGGGGCATTCAGGCGCATAGTGACCTTCTTCATTGCAATATAACATTTGCATTTCTTAGCTGCGAGATCTCCCTTTTTAGGAGATTTTTTCTTCTTCTTTACATATTTCTTATGTTTAGAAGTATTAAATTTCTTTTTTCGCCAAGGTTTCCATTTAAATTTCTTTTTCTTTTTCTTTGACGATTTATGGGGTTTTGGAAGTGGGTTACATCCAATTTTCCATTCTTCTTTTAATATTTTATTACAACAAAGATATCCTGCACGGTTAGCAGATATATCATTTTTAATTTGTTTTTTGGCTTTAATATCATGACATTTTTGAGTTATGCAACGCAAAACCCAAGCTATCCTGTGACCAATGTTATCTGATTTATTTATACTACTAAGATATTCATGATAAGTTTTCATACACTCTTCATCCCATGGTGAGGGGAGTTTATGAAAAAATTGGTCTAGCCAATATTTATCTTCTAGAGGGTTTACCAGAAAATAATACTTCTGATAAACATTTGCAAATTCTTCAAAATGACAGATATCACACAATTCTAGTTTAGAAAGTATGTATCTAGTGTCTTCCTGTAGGCGTGGTTCACCTGTGAATCCTATGAGATTTTCTTTTATTATAGTAGCAAATTCTTTTAATATGTTATCAAAAGAATTTCCTATAGCTAGAAGTGCATCTTTTTGTGCTTTTCCAGCTGTAGATTTTTCCCATTGCTGTAACCACATAAGGCAGTCACCTTGTAGTGTTGCAGCAAGATAGTCTAAGAATTTTTCTTTAGACCAAGTATTTTTATAATTTGTTATCAAGATGGACATGGATTGTGCCCAATCATCGATAGTTTGTTCCTGATCTTTAAAAGGAACATTTTGGAGATTTAAATAAATTCCACCTCTAGCAACATTGCATTTATTTAAATCATCTCTTCTGGAGAAGTGCACAGTTGTCTCTTCTTACTTGACACCACTTGTAGAAGCTTGACTTGTAGATGTATTGATATAATCTTTATATGATTCTTTTTTCAAATACTCCTCTGCTTCTTCAGGATGTTTTTGGGAATATTCTTCCCAATTAAAATATTCCTCAAGGGGTTCTTGAGTTTTTCTTTTACCTTCACTACTGATTATAGTGTAAGGAGTTTCTTCTTCATAATCTGAGTCGTAGTTCAACTCAAAATTGAAGTGAGTTAATAATCCTTCATATTCAGTATATGTTGACTGAATTTGTTTGATTAATTGGTTTCTTTCAGTTATATTAAGATTTTGGTCTTTATATAACTGTCTCCAATATTCAATAACTTCTTTGATATTAACATATTCTTCATAGTTATAAGATTGTTTTATTTCTGTATGAAGAACTTTAATATCTTCAGATCCATAGTATAAGCGAGGATTTTCGCTAGTACCTGGAGCATTCATTCCCATATTTCCAGTAATGACTATAGTGTCTAATTTTTTTATTAGATCACTTATTTTTTCCTTGGTTTCTTGTTTTAGATCCAAGTTTACCATATTATCATATTCTTCTAATTTTCTTTCGTTTTTGTTTAAGTCTACTTGAATTTGAATGAGTCTTTCTTCATTAATTTTTTGTTGATCTTCAACTGTTTTAGACCATCCAAATATCATATCTATAATAGTATTTAAGGTAGCACTTATGTAAGCAATCTGGTTTTCAGATTTCTTATCTATATGCATATTATGATTAAACATAGATTCTTGTTTTTCTATCCATAGAGATATACATTTTAAAATTCCTCTTAAATTTTGTTCTTCTTCCATTATAATTTCCAATGGTACCTAAGACCTCCTATTACTGGTTGATGGTGCTTAAAACCGATGTCTAACAATAGCCTTAGAAAGCCTCTTCTGGGCAAAATGGCCAAAAAGACATATGAGCTTTACCACCTAAACAGGCGTATGGGTTTTATGGAGATTATGCCGGAATTTAAACAGTAATTTTGTCAGAATTTTAATAGTATTTCTTTCTGGAAAAGATTAACAAGAATATATCTAATCTTTTTTATAGAAGATAATAAAATGGACAATTTTTACACAACACATATTTTGACATTTTTTATACATAGTTTTATGTTTAATATCAAAGTTTTCTCCTTTCTTATATGTAGGATGATATATAAATCTAGTTACTTCTCTAATATTCATAATGATAAACAAGCATAAACAAGATAGAATAACTTACAGATAGTTCAAAGATAAACAAGCTTAGAGCTCTGATACCATTTATCGGAGTGCGCAGATTTGAACGGAAATAGGATACTTATATTTCACAAGATAGGAAAACCTATCAAATTATAAGAGAATAAAAGAGAATATATTACAAGAGAGAGAGAGAGAGAGAGTGATCTATTTGGCTCGATGCCCTGATAATACAACTTGAGAGCCTTTTTATAGGCCTCGGATTTCAAACTCTCTAAATTACATTGGAATAAAAGATAAGACCCAATAAAGTAATAATAAAGTAAACAGTAACTCCTTCGTCCGTTTTAAACAAAGAAGTCAAAAAGGGAATAGTATCTGATGAAGATGTTTTGTCTTCATTCAGAACACGTCATTGCTTACGTTTTGCATAGAATCTTCCACATCGTGTGCTGGATAATATTTGCAGTCGTCCGGGTGGAAAGGTTCAATTATTATTCTCCCATTGCATTTGCTAGGTTAGCAAGTGCAACTTCATCAAAAGCATAGTCATTATCTGAATCTCCAAGATGAGGGTTTAAACTGTTCTCCTTATACATTTCAGCACTGGTTAATAATTCATGGGGAACGTCCAAATTATTTTTCCTCCTTAGATTATCCAAAAATGTTTCTGCTTCAGCTTTCTGGTTGTCAGTTAGCTAATAATTAATGGGTAAAGAAGTAGCGAACAGTCGTTTACCATCCGTTACCATAAATTTAAATTCTTTTTTCGCATATAAACTCTGGGCTTTATTAGTAACAGAAAGGAATGACTTAATACAATATGACTCCATATCCATATAAGGAATATAAGCCATATTATATTGGTCTTGCTTTTCCATTTCATCCCAATCCCATGGCTCAGTACTTCTGAGATAATAAATTTGGTAAGGAGAATAAAAATTTTCTCTTAATCTCCATCCAATTCCGCCAGTAATTTCCAGAGTAAAAGTGCGGCTCCATCTCATTACTAATTCCATTATATGATTGATCATTGTTTTGATCATCATTGGCATAGCTGTGAATTTTGTATTGAAATGAACTTGATAAATGAGTTTATTGCACAATCCCCAATCTAGGATTTCTTTGTCCCAATCATCATCAATGTGCATATGGAGTTTGGGAATGCCATCAAGAATATTGAGAAATTCACCATGGGTGATCAATAGGTGTTTTACCTTCTGATCATGATCTTCTATTTTTGGTAGAATTTCCTCCTTGAAGATAGTATCTGGTAGGATTTGTTTTGCCTTTTCAAAGAGACAAATTCTTCTAATTTTGTTAAAAATTTTATCAGAAAAATCATTCTGCAGGAGTTCTGCAGTAGATAAAAAGATATTGAATTTTTGTAAAGAAAAATCTTCATCTTCAAAATTGATGTTTTTCAATATTTGAAGAGCTAAAGATTTTAATTGATCTAGCTCTGCTGTTTATTCAGCAATGCTAGTAGCAAGAAGGCTTAGGTTTTTTGGAAAATCTTTTTTCTTGCCTTCTAGATGTGATTTCCAGGAATCATTTAAAGGTTTGTAAATATGAAAAGGTATCCCTAGATTTATGAAATCAGTTAATTCAGAGACAATAGTGGTTTCTTTGCTCTGTAATTTTGCAAATTGATATATCAGATTAGGTGGGTTGAATTTTTTCAAGAACTCTTCCCAATCTGATATTGCTTCCACCTCATTATTATATTTTTTGTAACATGCTCCGGGGAAGCCATTTGTTTGTTCTTGGCACTGGTACCAGGAATAATAAAAACCTGGTTTTCTTCCACAAAATACAACATACACATAACCCTTTTTAGGTTGTATATTAGATGATGAAGCAACAGCTGGTTTAACCGAAGCTTCTGGAATTCTTCTTGAACTACTAGCCTTTTTAGCTATTATAATCCATGGTCGTTGCTCCTCTCTAGGGATGTTTTGTCCCTTTTGTTCTTCCTCCATTCCTGTAAATGGTTAATATCCTCTTGGTTAGAGTGTATTAACTTCCTAGTTCTACTCATATGCTTTTTACACTGAGTAGTCTAATATTTATCCACTGGTTTAGTGGGGTTTTCACAAATTCTCCACTTGTTTAGTGGGTTTTAACAATTTTCCCAACTTAAAAAGTCTGCAAGGAAATTGTTTGTGCCTTTAAGGTGTTCTACCTCAAAGGTGTAAAGAGAAATTTGATTAAACCATTTTAATCTGTGTCCTTCTAAAATATTTCTTTTGTTGGTTAAAAAATCACGGACAGCCTGATTATCGGCTCTTATAATAAAATCTTCTGGTGCTAAAAAGATATGAAACTTTTTAACAGCTAATTTGATGGCTAATAATCTTTTTCAAAAATTATATAATTGAGCTCATTAGGCTTAAATTTGCCAGAATTGTAACCACAAATCAATTCTTGTTTAGCAACAAATTTTGGAATAGTAGTTTTTCTACTTCTTATACCTACTACATTATTGGACTGTGGTTCAAACCAATATTGCTGTGGTATTGCTTTGAGTACACACCCCCAACATAAGTCAGAAGCATCTGTCTCAAGTATGAGTTTATCTCCTGGGTTAGGAAAATAAACTTTGGAACAATGTTCATGGATATAATTTTTTATATTTCGGACAATTTCAGAGTCCTTTTTAGACCATGAAAAATTGTTCTTCATGAGTTTCTCAAGAAGAGGTAATTCTTTTTGGGATAAATGTGGAATGAAATTCCTTCCATAGTTTAAAATTCCCAGAAAGCTTTGTAATTGTTTTTTATCCAAGATATTTTCATCAAAATCTTTTATTTTGGAAATAATATGATTTTGGAGTTGTAATCCTTCTTTAGTAAGGATTAGTCCTAGAAAATTGATTTCTGTTTTTTCAGTTTCAATTTTCTTTGGAGAGAGAATAATACCATGTTTAAGTATTTTCTCACTAAAAAATTTCAAATGTTTTCTGTGTTCCTCAATGGTTTTTGAGAATACTAAAATATCATCAATATAGACAATACAAAAATCTTTGAGATCTCTGAAAATATTATCCATCCATCTCTGAAAGACTTGTGGTGCTATATTGAGTCCAAAGGGCATCACATTCCATTGGTAGTGACCTTTTGGTGTACTGAATGCAGTCAATGGTTTTGATTCTTCTGTCAGTTTTAATTGCCAAAAACCTTACTTGCAATCAAATTTACTAAAGATGGTTTTACCTTTAGTATGGTTTAGCAAAACATCTTTTCGAGGAATAAAATATCCATCGAAATAAATTTGTTCATTAAGCCTTTTATAGTTGATTACCATTCGGGATTTTCCTCTTATTATTTCACTGTGTTTGTTCACAATGAAAGCTGGACTAGAATGTGGACTAAAAGTTTCTGAGATTAACTTTAACTCCAACAATTCTTTTATTTGCTTATCAAATTCTTCAATATCCTTTCTAGTGTAAACCATAGGTTTTACTCTAATTATCACTCGAAATGACCATACGGGTGACTTATAATTTATTCACTTTTATTAATCAAAATTTAGTCCTGACACTACACGGGCGCGTCCCGACTTAAATTTCCAAAATTATCATTTTATTCACTCGTGACATTTAATAGAACCAATTTTATATATTACTTTGCTCATTAATAATATTCAACAAGTTTCCAATAATTACTAACTCTCGTCACGTTAGTAATTAAAAATAATTAATTTTCGAATTTATATTAAATTAATAACTCACATTAAATTTAATAAATCCCCAAATTTAGAAAGCATAAAAATACGGGGTATTACACATTTGCAGTGGGGGTATTGACAAGCTCAGGAATAACTGTTGCCATATCCTGAAGCCTATGGCTCATCACTGAAATGTTTGAACGAAGGCCATCAATGGTAAAAGTGTCAGGATGGTGAGTAGCAATTTGTTCAACCATCAAACGATGGTGAGCAGGTATTTAAGGAGAGTGGCGAAGAACCATGAGGCAAAACTCGTGAGGAGCCAGTGCTGGCAAAGGAAGCTCATAGCCAGATTCGCTATCAGTTGGAGCACCCGTCGTGGAACCTTGGTCATTAGGACTTGATTCCTCAGATGCAACTGGTTTTATATGAGGTGAGGCGACAGGCGAAGGAGCTGGTCGAGATTTCTCTTCAGCACGAAGGGACTCCCTAGCAACCTGAGGGCAGATAAGTGAAATAATGAGTTCGATGAAAAAAAAATCTTAACAAGTGGTCTTTATTATTAAGTCGTCGCTACCGGTGGAGTTTGACGAAAAATTCTTAACAAGTGGCTTTCATTGTTAAGTCGTTGTTACCGGTGGAGTTTGACGAAAAATCTTAACAAGTGGTCTTCATTGTTAAGTCACCTTTACCGGTGGAGTTTGACGAAAAATCTTAACAAGTGGTCTTCATTGTTAAGTCACCTTTACCGGTGGAGTTTGACGAAAAATCTTAACAAGTGGTTTTCATTGTTAAGTCACCGTTACAGGGGGAGTTTGACGAAAAAATTTTAACAAGTGGTTTTCATTGTTAAGTCACCGTTACTGGTGGAGTTTGACGAAAATCTTAGCAAGTGGTTTTCATTGTTAAGTCACCATTACATGTGGAGTTTGACAAAATATCTTAAAAAGTGGTTTTTCAGTGTTAAGTCACCGTCACTGGTGGAGTTTACGAAAAATCTTAACAAGTGGTTTTCATTGTTAAGTCACCATCATTGGTGAAGTTTAAACATTTGAAAATGAGATTCTTCTAACAAGGAGATTGCACATTGTCAAGATAAAGGACAAACACCAAGAAATGAAGAGAAAATGGCGAAGGACCTCAGCAACTTCTGGAGCAAGAACGGGAGACATAAAATAAGTTGCAGCGGTAGGCACCGTAATGGGCAAGTTCATCTCCTCAGGAGCCTCCGCAGATACCTCAGCTAGAAGAACCTCAGCCAGAGGAACCTTAATGACTAGGCATAAATTCTTCACATTTATCTCCCTAATTTAGTATCTTTTAACATCCTGAATAATGCAATTGCTCTTGAATTTTCTCGTTTCCATGATACTGACCCCTCTATATAGTATTGCGAGTTTTATGCTTTTTCCATGTCTTTTACAGGTATTTATTGCTAAGGAAAGAAAGGAGAAAGTCAAATCAAAAGAATAAGTCATAGAAGAAAAGTCAGAAGGGCAAAAGCGTAATTTCCATCCGAAATCCGAAAGAAAACCCAACATGAAAGTTGAAGATCTCAATTCAACGAGTGCATAGGAAGAAACGGCGCCAATTCCTAGTTCGAGGGAAGAAGTTCCGGTATTCTAAAGATAAGATAAATTAAAGAGAAGTTAAAGATCAACAGCGGACCGATCCCTTTTCCAAAATAATAGGACCAGTCCGGCCCCTCTAAACCTACTGGCAAAAATACAAAGCGGACCGATCCCATTTCTTAAATAAAAGGATCGATTCAGATTTTAAGAAGGATCGATCCTCCACTAAAGGCACGGACCGGTCCGCTGAGGATAAACTTCATTTTTCTGTTCCGATTTTAGAGTTTGATTCAGCTACAACTCTGGATTTGTTCGTGATGTATTTAATCTCTAGTCATTGTTAGACAGAGGAGTTTTATTTTTAGGTTAGATAAGTATAAGTAAAGGGGTTTTGTAGTAAAAAACCCTAGTTTTCAATAAGAAGCATTGCTGTAAGGAATCAAGTTTAATTTCTGCAATTCAAGTAACACTTTTCCTTTAATTTTTGATTGCTCATTAGTTTTAATTATTGGTTTTGAATTTAAAATTCTCTTTTCAATTAGTTTATTTAGATCTCATGTTTTCTTTCTTAGAAAACACGTCTTTCTCTAAGTTAACTATGTCTAGCTAATTTTCTAAGGGTTGGGGTGCATGAACCCCACCCGATGTAATTCACGACAATGGAAATAGACTTTTGAATTAAAATATTAGATGACTTGTGTTGCATGACTGGTGTGTTGCCCAAACCCTAGTGTGTTGCCCAGTACAAATCCTAGTGTGTTGACCAGTACAAAACTAGTGTGTTGCCCAATACAAAACTAGTCGTAAATTAGGTTAGGAATTCAATACCCCAAACCCTAGTGTGTTGCCCAGTACAAAACTAGTCGTAAATTAATTAATTGATCAAGCCCGGTCTTTAGTACTCCCAAGCATTACATATATGAGGTTCAAGCCTGTATCATACATAATCAAGAGATGGGTAAAGCAGTGTCATATTAGCTACACGCATGTGGCACTCTTAAGCATCCCGGTTACCTAGGGCAAATGAGATCAAAAGTCATACAACGGTTGTGATCACCATACTACACGATCTAATCAATTATTAAATTTAGAGAACTAATTTTACACCCATGCAAACCACATCGGGTTGGGTTTATGCATCCCAACCCTTAAAAATCTAAACTAACATGGTGAAATTAGTGAAAACTACGTTATCTACGTTGCATGAACTCATAATTGTGTGGAAAGAGATATTAAACATGAGATATAATAATAAAAGTGCTGGAAATAAAGGTTACCAAGATTGAAGAACACAACCATGCAAGAAGAAATCAAAGGTTGAAGAAAAACTGGAAAAGCTCTTGAATTAAATGTGCAAAATATGTTAATTATTCTCCTAGATGTTCCTACTTATTATGGAGATTTTACATGAATGAAATCTGAATAAAAAGAGTCCTAATGACTAAATATATAAGGTAGAGGTCATTTAGAAGAGTCCCCAAAACATAAAACTATTTTGGCTAAAAGATAAGGACAAAATAACAATCCCGTATCTGGCAATTTGTCACACTTAGAAAGCGTGACTAATTTTGTAACGGACTTTAAGCGTGGCTAAATGAGGACCGGTCCGTTTTCCATTTAATTCGGATCAGTCCGGTTCTCTAATTCAAGCAGAGTTTTTCTTCTTGACTTTTCTCATCTTCAAAACTTCATAACTTCTTCATCGTAGCTCGGATTGAGGTGCCATTTTTTCCTGTGTTCTTGTAATTGAAAGCATTTCAACTTTCCAGTTGGCTCCACCTCCGGAATATGGCTGTAAAATTATGAAAATGCCCTTAAACTCCCCATTTCTTGCTTTCTTTCATTGTTTTACATTCTCTCTCGCACTAATTTGTATTAAATACCTGTATAACATATACGAGACACAAAAAATATGAAATACTTGCCAAAAAGGGTTAGTATCATAAATATGAGATAAAGTCAAGCTATTTACAACGCACGGGATCATAAAAATATTGAAATTAAGAGGATAAATGTGAAGAATTTATGCCTAATCAAACCCCCCTAACTTTGAACTTTGCGCATCCCGAGCAATGTAAAATCAAAAGAGTATGAGTTAAGGACCCTACAAAAACTTTATTAGGATATAATACCTTTTTCACAGGCAAGCGATTGCATTTAGCGTATGCAACAAGCCTTTAAACCCCTAGGTTACCCTAGTAGGACGAGTGGTGTCTCGTGAGGGTTTGCAGTGAATATACCCACAAAATTCGTTATTGAATCAAAGAAAAATCAAAATACTTAAAAATTGTACGATTTAAACTCCCCAAAAATAGTCACCGCAAATTCATATTCAAGAGTTTCAAATCATAATGTGTGTCTGCGAAGCCAAAAATTAAACCTCCAATTTCCACTGATTGATCATTACGTTACTTTTTCAAAAATTCGTTTTGATTCAATTTCTCACGGATTCACTCACAAACGAATCACTCAAATTGTGGCTATTTCTCTCGGTATGCGTAGTATAAAGAGTAAATATAATGGACGCAAATTCACACATACAAAATCTAAAAGACGAAAACATATGGTGAATAGATCTCATCATCAGAATACGGTTATTGGAAAACGGGAAACATCGCCTCTTATACACACCAGTCAATCTCTCATATTATCTTTTGATATTTTATCTCTCCACGCGGTAATTGATTTCGTAATTCGGACTCGGTTAGGACTTTTTTGGATTATATGGTGTACTGGGTAAAATTGGGAAAGGCTAAGAATTTCGGAATTGGAAAATTTTGCTTATGATGTCCGTTAGTGCTTTTTCGGACTCTTGCTCATTTTTCTCTCCTTTTTCTATTTTTTTTTTCTTTTCTTAATTTTCTTTTTCTTGCTGTTTTTGTTGAGCATTCTTCTTTTTTTTTTTCTTTCCCCTTCTTATGCACTTTTCGGACTTTATTTGATGAATATTCGATTTTCACAATTCCGAGCTAATTGGGTATTTCAGGTTATCTAACGAAAACGAAAAAATTTATTAGGATCAAATTGGGTTGCAAAGGGATGAATTTTTCATAACTTTTTATGGCTAATATTTTTGGGTAACAAATGATGGCCTACTTCATTGCCCAAATGCGAGTTGTTTTACCATATGCGTCTCGAGATTAATTTTGTTTAGAGATATTTTAGTGTGTGTTATTCAAGACAATAACTCACACGTTTCCCATAACCGATCAAAACAATAAATTAGAGATCATCAACGACTTTTGTAAAATAGAAATTTGAGTTAACAATTCACTCGGATTGATTTATAAACTCACAAAAATGATAGGCTCGAAATCTCACCGGGTTTGTTAATCGCCATACTTATTCGTTAAGTCGTCAATATTCGCTCAATTTCCATATTTGGTCAATTTTGACTTTGTGCATTTTGAATTTTACAATTTAAGACAGAAAAAATGTGGCATTTTTGAAGTTTTTAAATTCCAATTTTTATTTATTTTGAAGAAAAATATTTTTGGCAATTTTTTTGGAAAGTTCTGAAATTTTCTAAAAAAAACACTTGGAAAGTACATATGATCAAATAAATGAATCTAAACAATAAACGGGAAGAATATCCCACACCCCCTAACTTAAATGTTGCATTGTCCTCAATGCGAATCAAGAACATAACATAAAGAGAGGAAAAGAAAGATATTACCCAAAATGGAGTGATCCCCAATAAGTACGAGTCCATTGAATTTACAAAATATGTTAGAACCAAGCATAGCAAAAAGAATAACAAAAACTCTAAACTAAAGAAAAAAAAAGAAATAAGCTAACTATTGTACAACCTACGATTTGAAATTCTAATAGCTCATACACTAGAAGTCAAAAAAATTTAGGGTCCACCCAAAACACGATTTGACTTTGAGGGATAATCGGTGTACCCTCGTTTTTATGTACACCTACCGAAAAATAATAATTTCGTTTAAACAACGGAAGACGTGTTTAAGGCAAAAAAAATGGACCATCACCAATTAAAATTTTTAAAGGGATAATGGGTGAAAAATACAATTGGGATCCAAGAAAAATAGAATCCCCTCCCAAAGATTTTTCAAGTAGTATAGGAAGAGGGGCACACAAAAAGGAAGAATCTATCTTAGAAACAAATTCAAGCAAAGATTCCTCACCGGTAAAAGTTTGAAGTGTTTCAAAAGTTACAACCAACTCCTGGGAATCAAAATTCAATTCATCTCCCAATTTTTTTTCAATTGGAACGGGAGGTAGTGCACATGTAAGTGAATAACCCATAAGATGAAGCATCTCAAACAAACATTCTCGCTCAAGAATCGGGTCAAAGTACTCAAGACTTCCATCCGATTCTTATGATGGAGTTAACGGTTCGATAATAGTGGGGACACAAGGAAACAAAGGGTCTCCAACCTCAAATGATTTTGAAATATTTATAAGAGGTTGAGATTCAAAAGTACTTGGATCAATCTCAATGATTTCGTCCTCTAAATTTTTAGGTGAAACGTCCAAATAAGAATTCATTTTCTTGCAAGTTGCTTCGAGTTCCAAATTAATAGCTTCACGGTTGGCCGCGGCTTGGGTGAACAGAAGAAAGGTCTCTTCCAAAGTAGGCTTCCTTGGTTCTAGCACCTCGGATTTCTCATTTGGTTGAAAACATTCCTCAACTTCAAAAATATCAGAAGAAAAATCCTCATTGGGTTCAAATAATGCATCAAACTCTTGCTCCCAATAACGATTTTTTTCCCGATACTCTTTTTCAAGGCTTTCGTCTTCACGCCTTTCATTTTGATAAATTTGGATGGCCATAACACTGGGTTTGTATTTATGAGACTCGTTTTCAGTCATATTGATTCAATGTTGATAAATCTTGAGCGCCTCCTCCTCACTATTATCATAACAATTAAAGTCACCAAAAGAGTTAAAGTGAGACATTTCAAATTGGGCAATTCAAAAACGTGACACCCATATTTTTGGATTTTTTTTGTTAATTTTACTAAATTTTTTTGGGATTTTTTTTTATTCAAGGTCAAATTCGGGATTAACCAACCTAACTTAAAATCTACCTAAATCACCGGCAACGGTGCCATTTTGATCAAGTGAAAAAATTGAACGTCCGTGTAAATACGCTAGTCGTTGTTATCGGCTTCCAACCCCAATACAAAAACCTAAACTTTAACTACACTCTTATGGAGTATAGCGGCGAGTCTGGGTATCGAATCCACGGTAAAAAAGGACGATCTCGTTTTGACGACAAAAGGTAGGTTAATTAATCCTACAGCAGACTTTAAAAAGGTAAGAAAAGATGATTATGGGATTAAATCTACTAACTAAATGCAAACAAGATTAAACTACTAAATTAACTACGTGAGCAAAATTAACTAACTAAGAATGAATTAATATGACTAAGGAAAAATAGGTTAGGAATTCAATCCCCCAAACCCTAGTGTGTTGTCGAGTACAAAACTAGTCATAAATTAATTAATTGATCAAGCCTGGTCTTTAGTAATCCCAAACATTATATATATGAGGTTCAAGCCCGCATCATACATAATCAAGAGATGGGTAAAGCAGCGTCGTATTAGCTACACGGGTGTTGCACTCTTAAGCATCCCGGTTACCTAGGGCAAACGAGATCAAGTCATTCAATGGTTGTGATCACCATACTACACGATCTAATCAATTATTATATTTGGAGAACTAATTTTATACCCACGCAAACCACATCGGGTTTGGTTCATGCATCCCAACCCTTATAAATCTAGCCTAACATGGTGAAATTAGTGAAAACTACGTTATCTACGTTGCATGAACTCATAATTGTGTGGAAAGAGATTTTAAACATGAGAAAAAATAATAAAAGTGCAGGAAATAAAGGTTACCAAGATTGAAGAACACAACCATGCAAGAAGAAATCAAAGGTTCAAGAAAAACTGGAAAAGCTCTTGAATTAAAGGTGCAAAATATGTAAATTCTTCTTCTAGATGTTCCTACTTATTATGGAGCTTTTACATGAATGAAATCGGAATAAAAAGAGTCCTAATGACTAAATATATAAGGTAGAGGTCATTTAGAAGAGTCCCCAAAACATAAAACTCTTTTGGCTAAAAGATAATGACAAAATAAAAATTCCGCATCTGGAAATTTGTCACACTTAGAAAGCGTTACTAATTTTGTAACGGACTTTAAGCGCGGCTAAATGAGGACCGGTCCGTTTTCCATTTAATTCGAATCAGTCCGGTTCGCTAATTTAGGCAGAGTTTTTCTTCTTGACTTTTCTCATCTTCAAAACTTCATAACTTCTTCACCGTAGCTCGGATTGAGGTGCCATTTTTTCCTGTGTTCTTGTAATTGAAAGCTCTTCAACTTTTCAGTTGGCCCCACCTCCGAAATATGGCTGTAAAATTATGAAAATTCCCTTGAACTCCCCATTTCTTGCTTTCATTCACTGTTTTGCATTCTCTCTCGCACTAATTTGAATTAAATACCTGTATAACATATACGAGATACAAAAAATACGAAATACTTGTCAAAAAGGGTTAGTAGCATAAATATGAGATAAATCCAAGCTATTTACAATGCACGGGATTATAAAAATATCGAAATTAAGGGGATAAATGTGAAGAATTTATGCCTAATCACGTAGCAGCCTCCACTGTACGCCGGGAGACCAAGCGATCGGAATAAGTGAGCCCGATCATGGTAGAACGGGGGAGAGTTGCATCGACGGAACCACTCCCAAAGCATTCTCCCTCGAAAGGACTCACAGGAGGGCTGGGTCTTTCTTCTCCAGCTTCCTGTGCCAAGTTGCTAAGAGTTAGACAAATACAGTTTGTTATAGAAAAATGAGTAAGTATGAAGAAAAAAATCAAACGCATGCATACCTCTAATCCAGGGGGATAATGGGACGGTATCACTATTGGCGAGGAAGGAGGGGAAGCGGCTGGTGAGGCACTCTCAGTGGGATGGTGCTCAACATCAAGACTATCATCCAACGCTATAGCCCCAACAGTAGAAGGAGTTGGGATGAGATGTACATTAGAGCTCGTTTCTGATGGGACTTAGTACTCAGAGTATTTTTTCTTGCACCAGGAGCACCAAGACTTAGAGGAACCCTTGAGCTCTTCTTCACTTCGACCCCCCTTCAGATGGATATACTAAGATGGAAGGGAGAGCAGCAGCAGGAGGACCGGTCGGAGTGTGTCGTTGAAACTCAGAATTTATTCGATTCACCTTAGCTTGAATTTTTTTTTCTTAACTCCTCACTCACTTCAGTAGACATTGGAGGAGGAACGGAGGCGATTGGAAAGACTTCCAAAGGACCTTGAAAGGAGGACTAGGACTTCGCTTTGGTAGAAGTTCCACTCTTGGAAACCCTTGCCCTTTTGGTTGAAGGCTTAGAAGCCCCTTCAGCAGAAGCTGCACCAGTTGGGGCACCCTCGCCAGAAACACCTTCAGAAGGGGTAGGCTGTTTGGGTGCTGGGGTTTTCTTGGGTTTGGGAGTGACAATGCAGATCATTGAGGAAAAAGGAGGAATCTTAGAGAGAGGATCTTTGGGAGTTCGGCTTAAAGGGAAATCGACCCAAAGAACGGAATTACCCTTTAGCCCCAGCTCCAGCGTAGAAAATGAAAGAACTGGGGGATACACGGGAGACCCCTGGATGAATTTAGAAAATTGGTCCAGCTGTTTCGGCCAGTACTTCATTGCAAATAGGGGGACACATCCCCTTGCCTTATGATAATTGGGATGGTGACTCGCTCAGACATCGTAGAACTCACCCCCCCCCCCCCCCCGCAACAGTAGACGTGAACAAGGAGCATGCCTCGCTAAATGAGACTTTGGGGTAGGATAGCTAAAAAATTGGGTGAGGAGCCCCTTGATCAAAACTAAATTGGCGATTGCATCGATTGGGATTGTAGTGCTCACAGGTGTATCCCCACTCACTGTAGGAAGGCAGGTACCCCAGTGAGAACAGAAGGACCACAAAAAGTTAAGGGTCTTCAACGATGAGGTCCAAAGTAGTTGGTTGGACCACCCTTGCTTCACGATTGAAAAAAAACCAAGTATGGAGGAAGTCTTCTTCTCCGTAAAGCCTTATCACAAAACACTTTGATTGATCAATTACGGGAAATAACTTTTTGCGACTCTGTTTTTTGTGGAAAACATATAAATGAGGGGGAAGGACAATTTCTCCAGGGGGGAGGACGGATAGTTTTGGCTACTACCGTAGGGAAGCGAACGTAGAGGAAGCTTGTTAAAATTATGGCGTTGGTAAAATTGGCTAAGTTATAACGGTCAAGCTGTCAATCCAAGTATAGAGGGATACCAAGGTCATTGCCGCTAGAGGAACCCTAACACCCCGGGACAAACGGATCAATAGGTTGATAAGGTCCCTCCGGGCTGATCATTTGGTTTCCCAGGAAAAAACGAAATGAGAAAGAATTATAAGAATGTAAGGTGGAAATTTCAGGGATGTACCTTGGTCTGGGGAACCTTCAGAAGAACCACCCTTAGAAGGAACTTTAAAGAAGTAGTTGATGATGGGAGTGAAAGTGGCTTTATTATAAGTGCTTATGCACCTTTGGCATATACGATCCAACTCTGAACGACTAGTAGTCTCTTCGACATCTAGTGCTTCATCGGAGTAAGGCACATCACCCGTGGGCTCAAGACCTACAAGTTCACAAATATCTTCTAGTGTAACTATAAACTCGCCCCACGCAGCTATGAAGATGCGGGTCGTAACGTTCCAGCGAGAAACCAGAACTGAGAGGACAGCATTATTCTTTGACAAAAAGAACTCGCCATACCATTTAGCCTGATGAAACCCGACCTTAGTGAGAGTCATGGCATGGGAGGTCTACATGTGTGCATTCTAAGCAGAAAAATTAGTGGGGGAACCTACAGGCCCCTCGAAATCAATATGGGACAAAAGGGAAGTCACCTCGTTCGATACGGAAGCGTAGAGTTCCCTCTGGGGGAGGAAGCCCCATTAAGTTGAATCCTCATCATCGTCACCAAGAATCAAAGAACCATATTTGGCGCTGAAAGTGCAAGTCTTACAGAAGCTTGAGAGTCATCGCCTTTGCCAAAAATGGGCGACCGGCAGTAAAAACTTAGTTTCTCTTGGCGAGCAACATCCAAAGAGGTAGCACCCCTAGTGGTAGTAGTAACAGAGGCGGAAGTGGTGGAGGTTGGCTAAGCACTGGTGCTGGGAGCCTTGGGAACGCTTGAAGAAGCCATAGCAGGTGGCGATGAAAGGAAAAGCTTAGCGAAGAAGAGATATGGACGAAAATAGAGGAGTATGACCACAAGTGGCGGTAAAAGAGACGATAAGAGAAAAGAAACCAGAGAAAACCTTGATAACAATGGCGGTTTGAGTTTTTTTCTCTCTCTAAATGCTCTAGGAGTTGAAGCAGACGAAGGCTAAGTAAGGGAAAAATGGATAAGTGTTTTGAATGATAGACATTGGAAATCCTTTAGTTCGCCTTTTTGAGTTTCCCACCACTGCACGTGCAAAGCCATCGGTAATCATTTCAAGTGACACGTGGCACTTTGGGAAGCGTTCCGATAGTTGAAAAGACGGCACCACGTCATTAATGAAGTGACGCATGGGGAATAGAGATGGTTTTATTCCAACATAAGTTTGAGTTTGGCATTAATTTTTTTTTTCCAGACATATCGGATATCCCACAACATAGAAGTTATCCCAATGGTTCAAAAAGCTTCGATGTCCCCTTACCACAAGTCCAAATGGTGTTTAACTGTGACTCAGCTACATCAGGGAGAATTTTTCAGCTTTTTCGAATATGAAGAAACGATGAATCAGCATAATCCAAACGAAGTAGCACCTTCACATTGGGAGAATTTCCTTGGGAGGGTTTACAAGGGAGAATTCGAACTTCAGAGAAAAAGGCATCATGCAGTTCAGTTCAAAAAGTTCATGATATCCCCTCGTCGTAAACCCATTTGGAGGTGCCTCTGGTTTTGGTTCAGGTACATCGGGGAGAATTTTACTTTTTTGAACAAGACAAAACGAAGATGAATAACTAAAGCACGAAATTAGGGAGAATTTTATAGTTCAACAGTAACGAAGATAAAGGTTCATCGGATTAAGAAGTCTTCGTGCAGACATCTCTTGTTCCCACAACAAATCTCTACACGAAGGGGCAAATGTAGGGGACTTGAAGATAATCACAAGATTAGAGATAATCCCCTCCAACTAATAAAACAGACTCAAGGGATTAAGGCAGCGAGGTAGCTCAAGAGAGGCAACTCAAGTGAGGCAGCTCAAGCGAGGCAGCTCACCATGGCAGCTCAAGCAAAGCAGCTCAGCGTGCTGGACGAGAGTGCTCATCCTTTAGCTTTGTTGTCTTACTTAGTCATGATGTATCTTTTATTTATATTGACTATGAGCTGTAACGATTATAATGATTATTCAGTGTGAGTTCAAACGGTACTCATGAGAGACCAGGCCTGGCAGGGCCTGGGAGAGCTTTCATGCTCTATCGAATGACCTCGCCGTGGGAACTTCAAAGGGACTTGGTTTGGAGGATTGAGAAGTGAGGCATTGGGGCTTGTCCTGACCCAAGGCTGCATTGGGGCTTGCCCTAACTATCTTAGATACACTTGGTAAAACACCGAAAGACCTTTGATCGTGGAATCTGGGGCGTAGCAGCCTTGAGTTCTATCCTGCGTTGAGTTGTGAACCAAACATCCCTCTACATAATGTCACATATATTTTAGGTGATGTCACTAGCCAGTTAAGCAATGATAAATCTGCACTTGAGTAAACCACCGTGGTATTTGGGGCTGTTAGATAATTGGTGAGATACCTCTGTGATGACAGACCCCTGATGCACAGTGGTTAGGCAAAAGGCATGTCTTGGCATTTAATGTTTATGACGTGGAGTTGACGAGTCCATCAGGCATTTAATGTTTATGACATAAAGTATGAGGCATGTCGTTCACATCTGTGAAAGACTGAGGCACCTCGGGGGTGGGGGGCTATTTATGGGCCTCAACCACTTCTGAGGGGGGCATGTTATTTTGGAGTCCTTCTCTAGAGAGATTATCATTAGAGAGAAAGACGTTATTGCAAACTAGAGCTCTTACTCACCCACAATTGTCATTTATTGTGAAGCTTTTAATAGCTAACCAGAGATCTTTCAGAGGTGGTTGGTGTGTTTGGCTGCCTGCCAAGGTGTATCTAGGGTGCTTACTCCTCTCTCCCTCTATATGAGTTACTTCTGAGTTCATTGTTATCTTATGAGTCATACACGAAATATTTGTGAGTTCAAACTGAGTTTATCTCCACTAGGTTGTGATTGTGTGTCTTGTAATTAATCAGGAGTGTTCGCGATTAACTTGTCATTTCTATACTCAAAAGGGGTTACGCCTCCATCTAATTAAAACTACCCTCTTACACTCAGCATCACTGTCGAAAACCAATTTAATTACTAATAACCTATTAGGCCCGGCGTCAAATTTTAAACTTTTTAATATTTTAACTAAAATGCACAATTAATCCATCCACACAATTATATAAACATTAATTGAATAAAACAATAACCGATAACTCTCGGTAAAATATTAATACAACCATATCGAAAATGCGTAAACAAAAATGCGAATAAAATAAAATAAATGGCAACAGTTGGGCAATATTCCCGAATATAAATCACAATACCTCCTATTTAGATCACAAGGATAGAAACGTCTAAAAAAATTCCTGCTAGCATCCACAGCTGATTTAGCATCGTCTAACTCGAAGGAATAATATCATCCCGACATCCCTGTGTCTGGACACCTAAAAGTTTTTTAAAATATTCCCAAGCGGGTCAGAGCCCAAAACGTTTTGAAAATATTTAGCAAGTGTTTAAATTACTTTAACATTTAAAATGTGATATTATCCATATTTAAACTGGTGTCGCACTCATATGAGATACCCCTCACCTCTCATATAATAGTGCACACCTAACGCATGTATTTTAAACACCATAGTTACGCTACACCGCCTAACTAGAATCTCACAAAACTTCAAAACACCCATACGCTATCTTATACCCCGCGTATTTAATAATCCAAGCTTTTCCCCGAGCTTATGCATATAAAGTCTCACTTATAATTTATCCGTTCATTATGAATAACTTTCACTAGTTATAATACACTATTTGCATTTTAGTGTTATCAGTCTCGTATATAATATTCTCATCTTTATATACGTATATTACATTTTATTCCGAATTTTATTCTCCCGGATGTAACAAGAAATCTTTACATATCTATCTTTATTCTTTATTTTATCCGTGTATATATATATATATATATACTATACACGTCAAGTATATCCATACTTATATATCACACACTATATAAGTACAATAACCATCCCTCGGAGCTAAAATACAACCAAACAACTCAATTCAAATCCAAATCAAAGATCAAACTTGGATTTTGAAACCCTTTTTAACAAAGAACACTCAAGAACAGGCTCACCGAAAAATGCAAAGTATCACCGAAAAACCCTAAAACCCTCGCCGAAAAGCCTAACTCCTAACCGAAAAAAGCAGAAATGGAAATATAAGGCTAAAAATGGAAATGCAAGGTAAAAACGATACCTGACGGAGTACGAAACGAAGAATAAGAGGATTGAGAACAAAGAAATCCTCAAACAACAGCAGCAGTTGAGCTCTTGAAGAGAGAAAAATTACAGAGAGCACAGGCAGGAAAAATGGGAAAGAATAAAGAAGAAGGAGAAGAAAAAGGGCTTAAACCCTCAAATCATTTTGCACGCTCCCAAGGCCCATCATATCCTTGGGAGCCTAAAAGACAATCAGCATCATTACACATTGTCAGGCACGCTACCCACTTCAGAAGTTGACACATGTCAAGGAAATATTGGCACATAAGGAAATACAGCCTCGGACATGCATACCCCTTAGTCACCTATTTACATAGGTAACTAAGGGCTAGGGGTGATTGATATGCCCAAAGTGCACCTGCCAGATCAGAGACATTAACCTCAGCCTGTATGACGGTCGAGGTAACAAGAGCTCAGGATTAACCATTTATGATATCGTCCTTCATCAGGTTGGCCACATCCGACGTTACAAGCATCACCTCGACTGGGCATCAGCCATGGTCTGCATAACTCATGGGATTAGCTATCCATCAGGTACCGACGTTACAAGTATCACCAGAGCCCAGTAAAATCCTCATAGGCTTAATCAACAAGCATCATGTCATCGTCATCCTTGGCCGACGTTATACCTCATACCCAACCTCGATTGGACATCCTGGCTGAGGTCTTCATGGAACATTGACCGCAGATAAGGCAAGGGTCGTACTCCGCCAACCTCGTACTCAACCAGGCCGAGGTAGGTACCAAACGAAGATAGCCGAGCATTTACACACATATGAACGGCTTGGAACATATGGACTAATCTGTTATAACTGAATCGTTCCCTCCACGTGAGGGAATATTGAGGTCACCATTACTTAGTTAAGATCAGCCAAGTGTTATCCTTACACCGGTTGGATCTTTATGCACATGCTCATTGCATGCTTGGGGGTACATTACACCCCCTAAACCTCATATATATAGGTCATCCTCTACCTTGTAAAAGGAACGATAATTCACAATCCTAGCTGAAACTCTGTCATTTTGCACAGTAGAGAGAGAAAGCTTGAGAGATTGTATCCATGGCCGTTAGTGCCTTATTTCAGTGAAATTACGCTCACTTACACGGTGGACATAGGCTTAATTAGCTGAACCACTTATATTCAAGTGTTCATCCTCTTCTCCTCACCTCCTTCTACATATATACTTATATTCTTCTGTGCTACCATTGTTATCACTTGCTTGAGCTTGTCAACACCTTATCTGGTGGTGGTGTTTCTAGCAACATCATTTTGGCACTATCTGTGGGAATGAGAAGCTATCTCTTCCTTTTTTGCTGCTTAACCTCACCGAAGACTCTGGTGGTGAACCAGGCCTCACCCCTTGCGTGGAGTTGTTTCACCATTGAAAGAGGTCCTTTAAGGTATTAAGTTCATCTTATTCGCAAGCTCTTTAGTTTTATCACATGGCAACGGAGTTACCACCACCTCCTCCTATATCTGGTGCTGGAGGGCCTAGTTCCAGCCAGGCACCACCCCAGTCTAAAATGGTTGAGGTAGCAGTAGCCTTGAGATCCTTGGCTACAACGCAGCAAGTAATGAAGGAGCAATTTGCACAGCTTAGTCAAATTATGATGAGGCCACCTTGGGTCTCACCGAAGATGATTACTCCGACGGCTGCTCAACCCCATCCTGAAGCTAGGGGATCCCCCTAGGCATCACGAAAAGACCATCCTACTCCTCAACGAAGGAGGGACGTTGCTAACCCCAGACACGTCTGGAGAGGCAAGGAAACCCTTGCCCTGAGGATAGGTATGACGATATGGAGGCTGAGGATGCTCCAGAAGATTACTGGGGCCATACAAGGTTTTGAGTAACACGGTACGTCCTGTCCAGCAGAGCAGAGGTTATGGGGGAAGAAGAGATGGGGGTTCCCAACAAAGTGGATCAACTTTTGATCGCTTGAGCAGAGGCTCGGCCCAGTTAATGACCTAAGGCAGAGGTTATCCAGGTCTAGAAGTGTAGCAGGCTCACAGAGGCAAGATGAGGGACTTCTTCCTCATCAAGTTTGACCCCGTCATGGTCGAGACAGGGAGCAAAAGGAAGTAAATAGCCGACGTTGTGCAGCGGATGGGGAACCCTCAGTTCACCCCTTGGAGGTGGCTGGGGACAACCTCGGCCAGGCCGACATTGTAAAGCCAAGGAATGACTCCATTCAACGTCTTAAAGAGAAGATAGGGGACCTCATCAAAAGTCGTCCCCCCAGTACAAAGAGGGTTCTCAGAGGGCTCCCCATTTGTGGTAAAGATAGTGAACTGCCCAACCCCTGCCAAGTTCAAATCGCCTACGGTGTCTCCCAAGTATGATGGTAGTACCAACCATGTACACCATATTGAGATGTACCAGTCTACAGCAGATATTTACTCAATCCCATATAAGATGAGGTGTCGGGCCTTCTCTGGGACTTTAACATGAGTTGCTTATATTTGGCTTAATTCTCTTCCGAAGAACTCCGTTGAGAACTTTAAGGGCTTAGCTGAACGATTTATTCACAATTTCTATTTTGGGGTAAGGCCTCAAAAAAAGACCACTCATCTGTTGTACGTCAAGCAAGGCAAGAACGAGAGCCTAAAAGACTAAATTATAAGATTCAACAAAGAAAAATTGGAGGTTGAGGATTATGAAGAGAATATAGCTATGACCGCCCTAATTGGAGGACTTCAGAAGGGGAAGTTACTATGGAAACTTGTTGAAGACCCTCCCAAGTCCATGGCAGAGCTGTTAGCAACTGCAGGAAGGGTCATGAACACTGAAGAAGCCATGGTTACAAAATATGAAGATGAAAATGGAAGCAGCAGTGGGAAATTACAAAAGAAGGACGGAAAGAAGAGGGTTGCGGACGATAAGTTTGTGCATTATACTCCTCTTACTGTGAGTTGCGCACAAATCCTCAATGAGATAAAGAATGACAGGTCCCTAAGATTGCCGTAGAAGCTAAAAGATCCTCCACATAAGAGGAACAAGAACTTATGGTGCGAGTTCCACTAGGATCATAGCCATGTGACCGACAAGTGCTTTGCCTTGAAGGATGAGATCGAGAAAATGTTAAAGTTTGGGAAGCTCATAAGATACTTAGATGGAAGAGCTTCCAATGGGGGAAGAGATGACCCTAAGAAGAAGCGAAATTATAGATTCCGAGAAGATGCCCTTGCCAAAAGAGCAGAGGATTCTGATGATGATGATGACGATCCAGACCTCCCACCAAAAGATGACAATGCCCCGGTGAAGAGGGTCGATATGATCTCTTTTGGTCTGAATACTATCTGTGGGGGCTTAGGAGGAGGAGGTTCAGAGGTCGCAGATCGAAAGTCTCACATGGCAGAGGCCAAGTCAGTAACCAAAGTCGAGGTCGTAAACTTGGCATCTACTGAGGTAAAATATGAGAAGAGAAAAGAAGGTGGATATGGATACCCTCATAGTTGGCTTCTCAAGACTGGATTTCAAAGGTATCCTAGCTCCACATGATGACCCTCTGGTAATTACAACAAGAATGCATGGATATGAGGTACAGAGAATCCTTGTTGACGGCGGAAGCTCTACGAATGTTATGTTATGGCCCTACTTCAAGAACCTAGGCCTCAGCAGAGCAAGGCTTGTACCCTATCATTATCCGTTGATTGGCTTCAGCGGAGAGAAGGTCCATCCATTGGGCATGTATGAGATGGATGTACGAACGGGAGACGAGTGGCCTAAGAGGTTTACCCAAAAGATTAATTTTTTCATCATGGATAAAAACGTCTTCTCGGCCTACAACCTCATCATAGGACGAGTAGCCCTCAGGGAATTTGAGGTTGTGCCTTCAACGGTCCACCAAAGCTAAAATTTTCGACTCCCTATGGGGTAGGGGAAGTGCAAGGTGACCAGACCTTAGCACGAGAATGCTGCTTCAACTCGCCGGAAGAGAGAGAGGCGCATAAAAGGGCAACAACAACATATAACATTGATATACTTGATCCTAGGGATGAAACAAAACTAAAGAAGGGAGAAGCCGCGAAAGAGGTAGAATCCATCGTCTTCAATGAGGATGAGCCAAAAAAAACCATCCAAATCGGCAAAGCCCTAAGACCCAAAATCAAAGAAGAGCTGGTAAAGCTTTTAAAGAAGAGACAGAGTGTCTTCGCCTAAAGCCATACAGATATGCCAGGCATTGACCCGGAGATTATGTGTCATAAACTAAATATGGTAGAAGATGCTAAGCCAATTAAGCAAAGAAGAAGGGTTTACTTCAGGGAAAAGTATGATGTCATCAGGGAAGAAGTCAGAAAGCTGGAAGATGTAAAATTTATCAGGGAGGTCATATACCCAGGGTGGTTATCGAAAGCTAATGGGAAATAGAGGATGTGCGTAGATTTCACTGATTTGAACAAGTCTTATCCAAAATACAGCTTCCCCCTACCGCGAATTGATCAGATGGTGGATGCCACAGTAGGGCATGAGCTCATGAGCTTTATGGATGCCTACTTCAGGTACAATAAGATTTTTATGATCCCAATAGACTAAGAGAAGACAACGTTCATAACCGACAAGGGGACCTATTGCTACAAGGTCATGCCCTTCGATTTGAAGAATGAAGGGGCCACTTATCAACGTCTTATAAATAAGATACTCGAGAGACATGTTGGTAAAATCATTGAGGTATATATGGATGACATGTTGATAAAGAACTTGATGGCCGACACTCACGTGGCCGACTTAGAGAGGACTTTGACACCGTGGACTTATACAGGATGAAGCTCAACCCTGCTAAATGTGTCTTTGGAGTAGGAGCCGGAAAGTTTCTTGGATATCCTGAGAAAATCAGGGCTCTACTTGAAATGAAGACATCTAAAACTATCAAATATGTTCAGTGATTCGTCACTTTTATTGTATTTTATACCCCGTTAATTCGTACATTCTAGCATTCCCGTGCATGTATTTCCCGGTTCTTATACTCATTTATTGACTAACCCCTAAATTCATCATATATACTTTGTCTGTGTCTTTATTGAGCTTTTATAGGTCTCGGGAATGCATTTTGGGAAGTTTGGTTTTGATCCGGAAAGTTCCGTTGACACTTGCACAGTCGGGGGCATTTTAGTAATTTCAGCACGCGGGCTTTGTTCCCGATTTCTTCACGGAAGTTGTAGACCTTCTTCTCCTCTTCGCGTGGCCTCCGACGGTGCGTGAATCCGATCTCGAACGCAAAAGTTACGGAAGTTTCGGTGAAGCATGGAACAATTAATGCCTATATAGGCAGCTCTTCTTTCTGCAGAAGGCCCGAATCGATTCGCCATTACCACCGAATCGATTCGGTCACTTGCAGGGGCTTTTCTCTCCACTTCCGAATCGATTCGGATTCACCACCGAATCGATTCGGCCCTGCATTTTCAGCTTTCTTCTTATTACTAGTTTGCCATTTTGGTGGATTTTTGGGGTTTTATCCC
This sequence comes from Sambucus nigra, assembly GCA_949130495.1. NCBI lineage: Eukaryota > Viridiplantae > Streptophyta > Magnoliopsida > Dipsacales > Adoxaceae > Sambucus > Sambucus nigra. Next base: position 230,396,498 of record OX422219.1, read on the forward strand.
TTGTTTTTCCTCTTTTGTAGGGAGATTACTTTTGTTGGATTTTTAGTAAGATAGAAAAACACTCTCTTCTCTCTCCTAGGTCAATCTCATTTATGGCTTTCCCCAACTTGTAAGGCTTTGATTGCTTGTTGAATAGTTGTGATTAATGCAAGATAAGTTCAATTACTCCATCTCTTCTTGTTCCATTAGCTTTAAATTGCATTGAATTCCATCATTTGAATTGATTTGAGTTTTAACTAGATAACTAATTCAAGTATGTTGTTAACTAGCATGTGTAGTTTAGTTTTAATTATGAGTAGCTAGACTTGTGATTGGGGATCAATATCCCACCTTGGATGCTTGAACTTAATATCTAGGGTTTGGTTTTAATGGTTCTAATGGAACTTCATGTGTTGGTTTTGGAGTATCATAGTTTCTTAACTTCCCTTGTCATGCAAGGGCTAGTGTTTGAAGCTTTACTACAAACTCAACCCATCTAGCAATAATTAATTAAACCCTAATCCTCCATTGTTGAGTTCATTCTCTACATGGGTGATGTTCGGACTTAATTAGTTATGCTCGATTAGAATTAATTTAATCAAGCCCTATAATCCCCTTCCTTGTGAATCCGAGGTGGGAGAATGATCCTCAATCCCCTTAATTTCTTGAACTCAAGCTTACCTTAGTTCTTTTCATCAGTTCCGTAATTAGTTGTTAATCATCTGTTCATTAATAGCATGTTAGTTTAGAGGTTGCATCTCAATCACCTTTCCAAATCACAAATCATCTTTTACACTTTAACATTTTGTGACGTTTAGAGAATCTCGTTGCCCCAATTTAGTTCTCTTAGGAGCGTTCAATCCCTGTGGATCACGATTCCGTACTTACCGGATTCTACTTGTTGCGATTAGATTTGCACTTGAATCACAAGCCATATTTAGGGCGCACCAAGTTTTTGGCGCCGTTGCCGGGGATTGGCAACTAACTTAGGGTTTGGAAATTCTCTTTACACTAATCGTTCCCTGTGGTCACCGTGACAACACGGTTTCCAAAATAATCAATCCAAAAGCATTTGTAAATGCAAGACGAGCGTAGTAGCAATTTAAATCCTGTTTGCGAACCCTCGTCTAGTGAGCCCTCGGACTATTGGAGACCTTTACCATCGGTTTCTCGTGCTAGTTCGATCTCATCTTCTTCGTACACTTGGGCTCACTCTGAACCCACAACAATGGCCGATAATGTAAGTGAACATGGTAGTCAGGGGATTGCACCCGAACCCCCTTATAGGACTATGCGTGATTACTTACAACCGGAAAGGACCACCTCTCCGTCTTGCATCATCTTTCCATACAATGCCGCGCAATTCCATTTCCGAAATGGAATGATCCAATTACTTCCAACTTTCCACGGCATGGAAAGTGAACAACCGTATCTTCACGTGAGAGAGTTTGAGGAGGTGTGCGCTACTTTTAGCGACCAAAATTGCCCTCTAGATGTCACCCGACTCAAACTCTTCCCATTTTCCTTAAAGGACAAAGCCAAAACTTGGCTTTGGTCCTTGGCTCCTAATTCCATTGGGAGTTGGCGCGAAATGCAAGCGCAATTTTTGAAGAAATTCTTTCCTACTCATCGCACCAACTCCCTAAAGGGTCAAATCCAAACCTTTGCTCAAGCCGAAGGCGAATCATTTGAGAGATGTTGGGAGAGGTTTAACGAGGTGCTTCATAAGTGCCCACATCATGGGTTCGAAAGGTGGAGATTAATCTCCTTTTTCCACAATGGCCTCACCCTCAATGCAAAACAAATGGTGGAGACTATGTGCTCCGGCGAGTTTTTCGGTTTGGATCCGGATGATGCATGGGCACATTTTAAATATTGTGCCGAGACCACCCAAGCTTGGGACACTTCGGACCCTAGCAAAACCAATGCCCGGTCATCCAATCCACCTTCATCTAGCCATGGCATATATCACCTTGCCGAAGGAGAAGATATGTCATTAAGAGTAGCCCAACTTTCTAAGCGTATCGAGGCAATGGATGCCAAATCTCGGGAACCATCCCATCCTTCTCCCTCACATGAAGAGGAGTCTTGTGCCATTTGCGACGTTGACGATCACTCAACGAGGGATTGCCCAACAATCCCAGCATATAAAGTGATGCTTCACGATCAAGCCAACGCGATGGCCACTTACAAGAAACAATACATGACTCCTTTAGGTGAGGGCTATAATCCTTCGTGGAGAAACCATCCGGGTTTCTCTTATGGGCAGCCCCAACATTCTCAAAATCCACCTCCCCCGAATTATCAAAATCATCCCCCACCTCATAATTTTCAGCAACCATATAATCAAGCTCCTCCACCCCAAGCTCAAATGCAAGGTCCCCCACAGGGACCACCTCCTCCGGTTATACCATTATATGCTCACCCGAACAAGAGGAGCCTCGAAGAGACTCTTCAATCTTTCATAACCTCTCAACAAGCCACGAATTCTAGGCTTGAAAAGGAAATCTCCAAGTTGACCTCGGCTTTAAGTATCCAAGAGAAGGGAAAATTCCCTTCTCAACCTCAAAAGGCATTGGGGCAAAATAGTGTCAATGACACTTCGAATCCCCCTCCCGATAGTGCTAAGGCCGTGACCGTTCTTAGGAGCGGGAAAGTGGTTGATAAGCCCACCCCTCCTAGTGTCCCAACCGTCGTTAAGGAGGTTTCGCCCGACCCATTAGAGGTCGAAGATGCCTCCTTGAGACAGAGAGAAGGGAAAGCCCCGGTAGAGTCGGATGTGGTTTCGAAACTTCCTAGTCCCGTGCCTTACCCTCAAAGGCTCTTGTCGAAAAAGGGGAATGTTAGTAATTCTGACATACTAGAGATGTTCAAACAGGTAAAAATTAACATCCCTCTTTTAGATGCTATCAAGCAAGTCCCCGCTTATGCTAAGTTCTTAAAGGACTTACTAACTGTTAAGCGGAAATTGTATGTAAGGAAGAAAGCTTTCTTGGCCGAAAATATTAGCTCAATAATTCAATCTGAATTACCACCTAAATATAAAGATCCCGGATGTCCCACCATTTCATGTGTGATAGGGGACTTTAAAATTGAGCAGGCTTTGCTAGACCTAGGAGCGAGTGTAAATCTGTTACCTTATCATGTCTATGAACAGCTCGGGCTAGGGGACCTCAAGCCCACAAAGATTACCCTCCAATTAGCGGATCGCTCCGTTAAGGTTCCGAGGGGTGTAGTGGAAGATGTCATCATACAGGTTGACAAATTCTACTTTCCTGTGGACTTTGTGGTGCTTGATACCCATCCTACTTCTACTAGCGGTAGAACTACCCCCATTATCCTCGGTCGTCCATTCCTTGCCACTTCCAATGCATTGATTAATACTAGGAATGGCCAAATGAACCTGACATTTGGGAATATGACCTTGGAAATGAACATCTTTAATGTTTCGAACCAAGTGGGGGATTGTGATGATGAAGTCCATGAGGTGGACTTTCTAGAAGAGGTGGTGCAAGAGCATTTTGATGCTACCTATTTATCGGACCCCTTGGAGGGATGTCTTGTGAACCCGATTTACTCGGAGAATAGCTATTCTCCCTATGATAAAGAGGTCAAGTTCATGAGTTTGTTGTTAGATGAGGACGAGAGTGTAGATGATATTAATTGGTGTAGTGTTTTTGAGGACTTACCTCCTCGTGATTCGTATGAGGTTCCCTCGGATGTGCGATTCCCCAAACTTGAATTAAAGCAATTGCCTTCCGAGTTGAAATACGCTTATTTAGGCGAAAATGAGACATATCCCGTTGTTGTCTCATCAAGCCTCGAGGCGGGGGATGAACAAAGGTTAATAGCATTGCTAAGAAAATACAAGGGTGCGTTCGGGTGGACAATTGCAGATTTGAAGGGAATTAGTCCCTTGATTTGCACTCACAAAATTAACCTTGAAGAAGATGCAAAACCCTCTCGTGAAATGCAACGGAGATTGAATCCGTTGATGAAAGAAGTTGTGAGAGCAGAAGTAATTAAGCTTTTAGATGCAGATATCATATATCCGATCTCCGATAGCAAATGGGTCAGTCCAATCCATGTTGTTCCCAAGAAATCAGGAGTTACCGTTGTGGAAAACATAAAAGGGGAATTGATCACTAAACGCACCACCACTGGGTGGCGTGTATGCATAGACTATAGAAAACTTAATGCAATGACATTAAAGGATCATTTTCCCCTTCCATTCATTGACCAAATGTTGGAACGCGTATCCGGTCATCCGTACTATTTTTTTCTCGACGGGTACTCGGGGTACAACCAAATCGAACTTGATCTCAAGGATCAAGACAAAACCACTTCCACATGCCCTTTTGGGACATTTGCTTACAAAAGAATGTCTTTCGGGTTGTGTAATGCGCCTGCTACGTTCCAAAGGTGCATGTTGAGCATGTTTAGTGATATGGTAGAGCGTGGTCTAGAGGTGTTCATGGACGACTTCAGCGTCTTTGGCAACTCCTATGACCATTGTCTTTCTATGTTAGAAAAGGTTTTGTCTAGGTGTGTAGAGAAAAAGCTCGTGTTAAACTGGGAGAAGTGCCATTTTATGGTCACTAAGGGTATTGTTTTAGGCCACATCGTCTCCTCTGATGGTATTGAGGTAGATAAGGCAAAGGTTGAAGTCATTGCCAACTTACCCGCTCCTAGGTCTCTGAAAGATGTAAGGTCTTTCCTTGGGCATGCAGGATTCTATCGCCGTTTCATCAAGGATTTTAGCTCGATTGCTAGACCCTTGTGTAATCTCCTCTCCAAGGAAACTCCTTTCGAATGGAGCGATGAGTGTCAAGCAGCTTTTGAGACTTTGAAAAGTATGCTTACCACCGCTCCCATCATCCAAGCTCCTGATTGGACCCTACCCTTTGAATTAATGTGTGACGCTAGCGACTTCGCGGTTGGGGCGGTTTTAGGTCAGAGAAGTGACAAGAAGCCCCATGTCATATACTATGCGAGTAGAACTCTTAACGGTGCTCAATTGAACTATTCTACCACCGAGAAAGAGTTATTTGCGATCGTCTATGCGTTAGATAAGTTCCGGGCATACCTCGTGGGATCGCCCATAGTTTGTTTTACGGATCATGCGGCGCTCAAATACCTTCTATCTAAGAAGGACGCCAAGCCGCGTTTGATTAGGTGGGTGCTCTTACTCCAAGAGTTTAATTTGACTATTAAAGATAAAAAGGGAGTAGAGAATGTTGTCGCGGATCACTTGTCGCGCTTAACATTGGAGGCACCCAAAGACCAACTCCCCATCGCTGAATTCTTCCCGGATGAACAGCTGTTCTCCACTTCCTCTCTGCCGTGGTTCGCTGATATAGTTAACTACCTCGTGACGGGTTCGATTCCATCTGATTGGACCCCTCAAGAGAAGAGGAAGTTCTTTATTTGGGTGAGGAGATTCTTTTTCGATGATCCGTATCTATTCAAATATTGTCCCGACCAGATCGTCCGGAGATGTGTCCCGGATGATGAGTATGAGAGCGTGATTCGTTTCTCCCACACGGAGGCGTGCGGTGGCCACTTTTCTTCCAGGAAAACCGCCGCAAAAATCTTACAATGCGGGCTTTACTGGCCCACACTTTTTAAGGATGCACACGAATTCTGCGTTTCGTGTGATCGTTGCCAAAGATTGGGTGCTATAACACGTCGCAACATGATGCCAATGTCCCCCATTCTAGAACTTGAAGTCTTTGACTGTTGGGGAATTGACTTCATGGGCCCATTTCCACCGTCTTATGGTAACCTTTACATCCTAGTGGCCGTAGATTATGTTTCAAAGTGGATCGAGGCCATTGCGTGCAAAACCAATGACCATCGGGTGGTGTTGAAGTTCCTAAAGGAACACATGCTTTCGCGTTTCGGAACTCCGAAGGCGATTATAAGCGATAACGGGACACATTTCTGTAATTCCCCGTTTGCTACTCTTATGCGAAAGTATGGTGTAACACACAAAGTTGCAACTACCTACCACCCACAAACCAATGGCCAAGCTGAATTGGCCAATCGAGAGATCAAGCATATCCTAGAGAAGACGGTCAATCCCGACCGCAAGGATTGGTCTCTTCGACTTCCTGACGCTTTGTGGGCATATCGTACGGCCTACAAGACCTCTTTGGGAATGTCGCCCTTTAGACTTGTGTACGGCAAGCCATGCCACTTACCGGTAGAAATCGAGCACAAGGCCTATTGGGCGATCAAGAAATTTAATTTCGATCTCGACAAGGCCGGAAAGAAGCGAATGCTCCAACTCAACGAGTTGGATGAACTCCGGAGTGATTCGTACGAGAGTGCGAGAATCTATAAGCAAAGGGTGAAAGAGAGGCACGATAAGCGCATATCCCGTAAAACATTTCACCCTAGCCAAAAGGTTCTCTTATACGACTCTAGGTTGCATTTATTCCCGGGTAAGCTAAGATCTCGATGGACGGGTCCGTTTGTCGTTAAGACCGTCCATCATCACGGTGCTATTGAGATTGAGAACCCGTCGGATGGAAAGTTATTCAAGGTCAATGGTCAGCGTCTAAAGCCCTTCCTAGAACCATTTGACCCGAGTTCGGACACGATTCCATTGTCCGACCCCGTTTACGGGGCTCCATAGGACGTCGGAATTGTGTATTTTTGTGCCGAGCATCCCCCGGCAAGTGCGGGGTGCAAACTTTTTGTCCCGGACCCTTTGCACGTATGTAATATTGACATTGGGGTCCAAAAATACCTCCTTATGCAGCCCAATCAAACCACCAACCAAAAAATCAGGATTCAGCAAAGCAGAAACTGATCTCCAGAAGCCGAATCGATTCTGATTTCCAACCGAATCGATTCGCCCCATTCCAGTAGCCAAGTTTGATTTTGCGAATCGATTCGCAATCCCACCGAATCGATTCGGGTCACCTGACACTTAAAAATCCCATATTCTGTTTTATCCCACATTCTATTTCTTTCTCCTCTCTTTCCTGCGAACCTACCCTCTCCCAAATCGAATCCTCTCCTCCATTCCCAATCTTCCCAATGGCTTCATCATCAAAGGCAACTTCATCCAAGGTATTAATTCAACCTTATTCATTCATTTCATTCCTGATTTAGTGTATATAGTATGGAAAATAGGGTAAACTGCATTTTCACCATTTTTACATGTTTAATGCATAAAACTCATTCTTTTTCCTCTGATTATGATGAGAAACCAACACATACTACTTGATTATGTTGCAGTGATGTTTAAGTAGTATGTGTTGGGGGTTTTCCACATGTCAATGTAAATTTCACCCTATTTTCCATACACTGCACACTAGGTGCTCGATGAAATGCCTCTGTGGAGAAAATGTGCCATAATGCTTCATTTTCGCACATTTTCTCGCGCATTGGTGTTGAATTACCCTTGTATGAGTGCGGTGTGCATCGGTAACGTTAATTCGACCAATTTTTCCCGATGCACACCCACCGATTCCTTTACGACCCTATTTCACGCCAAATTGATTTTGTGCATTACACTAATTGTGTAAGTATCGAATTGATTTTTCTTGTAGGGTCCTTCGGTCACCAAGCCCTCCTCCAACTTAATTGCGGGTCGGGGAGGCTTCGAGTCCTTCCGGTCTAAACAAGAAAAGGATTGGTTCGTTGCGAAATTCCCTTCGGGTCGCCCTATAGCTATTGAGCGCCCTGTCCATCTTGAGGATTTTCCTGCCTCGGTACGTCGCTACTTTCAGAAATTCAACTGGGAGGCACACCTTGCCAGGGCGGGGGAGGTGAATGAGGAGCACGTTCGTCGATTTTATGCATCGCTCGTCCCAACTGGGGACCGCACGTTCGAGGCTTACGTACGGGGTAAGCGAATTCCTCTCTCTAAGCCTCTCTTAGCATTGCACCTCACCGGGGCCGAAAACCCCGAGGATTTCGATTACCCGTGCGCTGACGAGGGGAGACTGACCAACGAAACCCTGATTGCGCGTCTGGCGCCAGGGCATATTTGGGCTGGGGAAACTTTCCCCCACATCTGCTATGCCCGATAACCACCGCCTCATCCACTTGGTAGCCGTTAATTCTATCACGCCTACCCAAACAAAGGCGGTCCTTCGCTCTTCGCAAGCCCACTTCCTCTACCATCTACTGGATGCGAATTCAATTATAAACCTTCCCGCTTTGGTGCTACAGCGGATGCTCAAGGCCGCATACTGTGAAAAGGGGACCACTACCCTTCCATACGCGCGGTTGGTTTCCCGCATATGTAGGGATGCTCACTGTGAGGTTGCGGGTACGGACTATTTTCCTCGCCTTCCCAAGATGCTTAACGAAAAGGCAATCGAAAAGAGTCTAGGGAAGGATCATTTGGAGAGGAGAAAGAAGAGGATGTTAGATGCTCCTGCTGTTCCTGTTGCCCCGGATGCTCCTATGCCGGACATGCCTCAGCCTGTGCCTCATCCAGTCCCACCGCCTGCCCCATCTACTGTAGACCCCATTGCATATCTAGGGGTGCGGATGGATGAGCTTCAGGCTGACTTCTCCGAGTTTCGGGGCGCCTACATGTCGGACTTTGCATCATTCCGGGCCGACTTTTCTGCCTATCGGGGAGCGTACGAGCGCGATATATCGATGATCGCTCGGGCGCAGATGGATTTGTTCTCACACTTGCGAGGGGGCGAGGCTTCTGTGCCTCAGTACCTCTTTGACCCATACGCCCCTCGCGATCCTCCCGCGCCCGAGTCCCCGCGCCGCCACCCGGACGACATGTAGGTTATTGTGATCCTTTTTTTTTTTTTGTTGATTATTTTTGGGTGGTTCTTTATCTTGATTGTTGGGTTATACTTAGGTAGTTGTGTTAGTATGGGGAGAAGAGAGTGCAATTTCTTGTATTTTCTAATTTTGGTTTCATTGTTCCCCATGTACACAACTCGTATATATTAATGAAATGACTCAGTTTTGGTTTCATTTTTCTTCTTGTATATATCTATGTTGTATATATTATTGTTTATGGTACTAACTTGTAACAGGCATGCCGTTGCGCGGTTCTCGAGTTACTCCTTACGGGGTGACTATTTTCATACCCTTTTTTTTCCCTTTTTATCCCTACTGACATTGGGGACAATGTTTCATTCAAGTTAGGGGGTATGGAATACCATTGTGATGCCGGTTATCATATTAGTATTTATTTATTTATTTATTTTAAAAAAAAAATTTAAAAATAAAAAAATTTAAAAATAAAAAAAAAATATAAAAAAAATTCTTTTTCTTTCTCATATCTACTATGATTACTTATATGATCGGCATATCCTGTTGTATAGCTATTAAGCATGCTTTGAGTCATTGATTTATTATCCTTTAGCCCGTTATTGTTTGCATTGTGAATAGCATCATAAAATTAAACTGTGAAGCTTTGAGCATATACACAAATAATTATTTATGATTTGGTTTAAAAGCGTTTCAAATTCGTTATTCTAAGGCGCATGCTATACCCTTACAAAAGTGAAAATTGAGACTTATCATCATTTGTGAGCGTATACACCTACTCTATCTCTTTCTTGTCAATGAACTCGTTGACGATCTCATTTTCTTTTCATTTGATTGCATACTAACTGATTTATCACTTGAGCATGATTTTCAATGGTGTTGAGTCCCGCGAATCACATGAAACCATAGGAAATGATTATAGGCCCTTGTTGTTAAACCCACATGACCTTGACCTTTCCCTTAAATGTTTCCCCTAGTCAACCCCCTTGAGCCTTATTATTCCTTTCGTTTGAACCCCAAATCCCTTGTCCAACTCCACATTGGAGTCCTAAACTCTTATTTACTCCCCCCCCCCCCCCCCCCCCGTACCTTGATTAGGGATTGTTCCCGGGATTGAATGTTGTTGCTTATATGGTTTGCAATCAATCAAAGAAAAGAGATCAATCAAAGAAAAGAGAAAATCAAAGAAAAAGAAAAAGAAAGGATAAATATCGAATAAAATGGGACCTTGTTGTTTCCCATTTCCCCTTGTGCATGAATATCAAAGTCTCATTCTCATGAATACATTGCTTGTGGAGTTTGATTTCGATTCCTAAGTTGCCCATTAAATCCATTATCCCGCGCGATATTCCTGAATCTCCTTTGATCCTACACACATCCCGTTCTTTTCCAAACCCTAACCTAGCCTAAATTCTATACCCCTAAAAAGTCCTATTTGATCTTAGGGTGATGTGATTCAAAGGTCGAACATTAGCGATAATCTGTTTAAATGCTCTTCTCTTGGTTAATATGCGATATCCTTTCATGAGATTGTATTTTTCACTTTTATATTGCGTTCTTCATTGATGACATGTGTGTGGCCTAGTTTCCCCTTACAATTACTCTTAATGCCCGCATGTCCCGTGTGTGTTACATCCCATTTCTAAGTGTTTCAATTGTTGAGTGTAACGACCGGAGAGAACTTGAGTATGCATGCCTTAGCTTATATATGGATTTTGAAAGTTTTGCCAAATCTAAATTACCACATGTGTCCGCTTATTTCGCATTCCCATGGTTTCGATTTTTAGTTGAAGTTATTTGTTTAATGCCGATAATTGCCGTCTTTTGTGTGAGCTTCGTTCACTTTGTTGATAAATTGTGTTTCTTTGATATTTGTTGAGCTACGCATTGGATTTTGCAGTATCATAGTATGAGTTGATTTGATGTTTGTGGGTGTCATCCCTGGAAACCCTCACGAGACCTCACTCGTCCCCTAGGGCCACCTAGGGGTTTAACGGCTTATTGCATACGCTAAATGCAATCGTTCGCCTACGAAAGTGGCATTTTTCCTTCGTTGTACATATTTATTATATTTTGGTTGCGTTGTTGGACCTTGTTTCTTCATACTTCATTGCTCGGGACTAGCAATGTATAAGTTAGGGGGTGTGATTCGTCACTTTTATTGTATTTTATACCCCGTTAATTCGTACATTCTAGCATTCCCGTGCATGTATTTCCCGGTTCTTATACTCATTTATTGACTAACCCCTAAATTCATCATATATACTTTGTCTGTGTCTTTATTGAGCTTTTATAGGTCTCGGGAATGCATTTTGGGAAGTTTGGTTTTGATCCGGAAAGTTCCGTTGACACTTGCACAGTCGGGGGCATTTTAGTAATTTCAGCACGCGGGATTTGTTCCCGATTTCTTCACGGAAGTTGTAGACCTTCTTCTCCTCTTCGCGTGGCCTCCGACGGTGCGTGAATCCGATCTCGAACGCAAAAGTTACGGAAGTTTCGGTGAAGCATGGAACAATTAATGCCTATATAGGCAGCTCTTCTTTCTGCAGAAGGCCCGAATCGATTCGCCATTACCACCGAATCGATTCGGTCACTTGCAGGGGCTTTTCTCTCCACTTCCGAATCGATTCGGATTCACCACCGAATCGATTCGGCCCTGCATTTTCAGCTTTCTTCTTATTACTAGTTTGCCATTTTGGTGGATTTTTGGGGTTTTATCCCTTGTTTTTCCTCTTTTGTAGGGAGATTACTTTTGTTGGATTTTTAGTAAGATAGAAAAACACTCTCTTCTCTCTCCTAGGTCAATCTCATTTATGGCTTTCCCCAACTTGTAAGGCTTTGATTGCTTGTTGAATAGTTGTGATTAATGCAAGATAAGTTCAATTACTCCATCTCTTCTTGTTCCATTAGCTTTAAATTGCATTGAATTCCATCATTTGAATTGATTTGAGTTTTAACTAGATAACTAATTCAAGTATGTTGTTAACTAGCATGTGTAGTTTAGTTTTAATTATGAGTAGCTAGACTTGTGATTGGGGATCAATATCCCACCTTGGATGCTTGAACTTAATATCTAGGGTTTGGTTTTAATGGTTCTAATGGAACTTCATGTGTTGGTTTTGGAGTATCATAGTTTCTTAACTTCCCTTGTCATGCAAGGGCTAGTGTTTGAAGCTTTACTACAAACTCAACCCATCTAGCAATAATTAATTAAACCCTAATCCTCCATTGTTGAGTTCATTCTCTACATGGGTGATGTTCGGACTTAATTAGTTATGCTCGATTAGAATTAATTTAATCAAGCCCTATAATCCCCTTCCTTGTGAATCCGAGGTGGGAGAATGATCCTCAATCCCCTTAATTTCTTGAACTCAAGCTTACCTTAGTTCTTTTCATCAGTTCCGTAATTAGTTGTTAATCATCTGTTCATTAATAGCATGTTAGTTTAGAGGTTGCATCTCAATCACCTTTCCAAATCACAAATCATCTTTTACACTTTAACATTTTGTGACGTTTAGAGAATCTCGTTGCCCCAATTTAGTTCTCTTAGGAGCGTTCAATCCCTGTGGATCACGATTCCGTACTTACCGGATTCTACTTGTTGCGATTAGATTTGCACTTGAATCACAAGCCATATTTAGGGCGCACCATTCAGAGGCAAACCAAAAGAGTTGTAGCACTTAATAGGTTTGTCTCAAGAGCTACGGACAAGTGTCTTCCTTTTTTCTAAGTGCTTAGAAAGATCTTCGAATGGGATGATGAATGCGACAAAGCTTTTAGAGATCTAAAGTCCTACCTCGGGTCTCCTCTGCTCTTATCTTGGCCCATCCTAGGGGAGAGGTCATATGTGTATCTAACCGTTTCAGAATCAGCCATTAATATGACCATAGTAAGAGAAGACGATGGAGTGCAGAGGCCGGTATACTTTAATAGTAAGGCCCTTCAAGGGTCTAAACAGAATTATCCTCGAATGGAAAAGTTAGCCTATGCCCTGATACACGCTTCTAGGAAGATGAAGCCATACTTTCAAGCCCACTCTATGGTTGTCCTCATTGATTCCCCACTAAGACATGTCCTCCAAAAGCCTGAGAAGTCGGGCAGGTTGATGACTTGGGCTATCGAGTTTGGGAAATATGACATTATTTATTAACCAATGGTTGCCATCAAAGGGCAGGCTCTTACAGACTTTGTAGAATAGTTCACCTAGGACGAGGTTGAGATTGAGAATAATCAAGAGATTGCAGGAGAACCAGACAGTAACGTCTTCCGTGATACGGGCGAGGTTGGGTCAAGAAAAAGAGTAGCTGAGAATGAGGAAGATAGGTACCTCTTCAAGCAAGGGAACCCGTCAGAGGGGAACTTCTCTTCAAATGAAGATGTTTGGAACCTCTTCGTTGATCGGTCTTCTTGTGAAAGTGGTAGCGGAGTAGGGATGATACTGTCAGCTCCGGATGGTATCGACATTAAATATGCACTTAGGTTCAACTTCAAAGCATCAAATAATGAGTCAGAGTATGAGGTCTTGATAGCAGGCCTCTCCTTAGCAAAAGCTCTTAGTATTGGCCAACTCCTAGTCCATGGCGACTCAAGGTTAGTTATCAACCAAATCCTGGGAGTGTATGAGGCCAAGGATGAAAGGATGGCCAAATATCTGAAGAGGGTAAGAACGATGCTAAGAAGCTTTATAGAAGTGAAGATAAAGAGGATACCCCGATTAGACAATAGTCGTGCAGATGCACTAGCAAGGTTGGCTTCAGCAACACGGACAGGCATCGAAAGGACAGTACCAATCGATATCCTGCTCAAACTGATCATTGAGGAAGAAGAGGTTGCCAGTCTTTGCCTCAACTTGAACTTGGGGGACTCATGAATGGACCCCTTATCAGATATATCAGACAGGGAGAGCTGCCAGAATCAAAGTTGGAAAGGAGAAAGTTGAGGTATAGAGCTGCCAAGTTCTTAATAATAGGAGATATCCTATATAAAAAAGAATTCCTACTACCTCTCCTCAGATGTGTCCATCCCACAGAGATCCCTCACATCCTGCAGGATGTATACGAGGGTTCTTACTCCTGTCACATAGGAGGAAGACCTATAGCCAAGAGGATAATTATGCAGGGATACGGGTGGCCGACCTTGGCCAAAGATGTTGATGCCTACGTGAAAAGGTGCGACAAGTGCCAGATATTCTCCACTATCCCTCATCAACCTATGACGTCAATCAGTTCTCCTTGGCCATTTACAGTATGGAGGATTGACTTGGTGGGACCATTGCCAAGAGCTGCGAATAACTATCAATTTCTGATAGTATCAATTAATTACTTCTCCAAGTGGGTAGAGTCTGAGCCCATGATCACTATCACCGAGCATAAGACCTTCCAGTTCATCTGGAAGAACATCATATGCAGATACGGTCTCATAAACACCCTCATCTCACATAACGGAATGCAGTTCAAGAATACTTCCTTGGAGAAATACTGCGAGAGAGTCAGAATCAAGCAGTTCTTCTCTTCTCCTGGACGACCTCAAGTATATTGTCAGACTAAAGTCACGAACCGAACAATCCTTGATGGGATTAAGAAGAGGTTGGAAGAAGACAAGGGGAGATGGACAGAAGAGGTTTATGCAGTATTATGGACCTACAGAACAACGGTAAGGACACCAACGGGGGAGACCCCATTTATGTTGGCCCATGGCTCATAAGTCGTCATACCTATAGAAGTAGGGCTCCTCACTTACAGAGTTCATACCTATAACCCCGAGAAGAATGTGGAAGAGAGAAGACTCGATCTAGATTTGGTTGAGGGACGAAGAGAAGATGCTGAGATCAGACAGGCAACCTACTGGCAGAGAACAACAAAGTTCTACAATCAAAGGGTGAAATCAAGACCTATAGCTGTGGGAGACCTAGTGCTGAAGAAGACGTTGCAAAAGGCAAACAACCTCCACCCAAACTGGCATGGACCTTACAGAGTGGTCGATGAGGTTATACCCGGTGCCTACCGGCTAGAAAATCTCGAAGGGGAACCTTTCTCCAATCCATGGAACGTTGATTACCTGAAGAAGTATTATATATGATGTTGCAGTTGTTTCTTTGTAATACATGTATCATTTTATGAAGAGGATATTAATGAGAAGAGCAGTTCCTGTGTCAATACTGTTTCATTAGGCTTCAACATCATTAATTTGGTGAAAATTATGAGGGTAAACATCATATTATGGTGACCTCAGACCTTAAATATCATAATTTGGTGACAATTTATGAGGTGAAACATCATGATTTGGTGACCTCAGACCTTAAACATCATTAATTTGGTGACAATTATGAGGGTGAACATCATATTATGGTGACCTCAGACCTTAAGCATCATTAATTTGGTGACAATTTATGAGGTGAAACATCATATTATGGTGACCTCGGACCTTAAACATCATTAATTTGGTGACAATTTATGAGGTGAAACATCATAATTTGATGACCTCAAGCCTTAAACATCATTAATTTGGTGAGAAATTATGAGGTGGAACATCATAATTTGGTGACCTCAGACCTTAAACATCATAATTTGGTGGCAATTTATGAGGGTAAACATCATGCTTTGGTGACCTCAGACCTTAAACATCATTAATTTGGTGAAAATTATGAGGGTAAACATTATATTATGGTGACCTCAGACCTTAAACATCATTAATTTGGTGACAATTTATGAGGTGAAACATCATAATTTGATGACCTCGGACCTTAAACATCATAATTTGGTGACAATTTGTGAGGGTAAACATCATATTATGGTGATCTCAGACCTTAAACATCATTAATTTGGTGAAAATTATGAAATAAACATCGTATTATGGTGACCTCAGACCTTAAACATCATAATTTGGTGGCAATTTACGAGGGTAAACATCATAATTTGATGACCTCAAACCTTAAACATCATAATTTGGTGACACAGTATGAGGTTAACATCATAATTTGGTGACCTCAGACCTTAAACATCATAATTTGGTGACAATTTATGAGGGTAAACATCATGATTTGGTGACCTCGGACCTTAGACATCATAATTTGGTGTCAATTTATGAAGACTTTAAAACAACATCCAAGAGACATTCATTGAAAGAAGCAAAATCCTCTGAAAAGATGGTATTACATTAAGCAGTCAGATTTACAAATCTATAGTTTCTAAAGGGCCATCAGAATTCACCAAATTACAGACAAAAGCAAAAGTTATAAATTAAAAGCTTCACATAATCAGGTCTCAGTATCTACAGCCGTAGTAGTGTCCTCTGGGCCGACGTTAGTCACCTCGACTCCATCTTCCAGAGTATTAACATCTTCAGTCTCAGCGGCTTCTAGGGGAGCCATCTCGACTGGAGCAGCAGCTTCCTCCTCAACCTCTTGCAAGGCCTAAGAAAACCGGGGGTCACCAAAGCCTAGACCAAGGAAGTCTGAGGCATTCAGACTCCCTGACTCCTTCTCTTTGGAGGCAGACCATTTACCAGTTGCCTTAATACCTCTTTCAAGGTAGTGGACTCCCACCACTGCAAAGCGGCTCCCACCAGCTTAAAGGAAGCTAATAACTACTTCTGCACGTCGGTGCACTCATACATACGGACATGCCGCTGGATGTCTTTCTTCCATTGGCTAACTGTGACAATATCGGAGCTACCAGAGAACTCAGGGGGATGCGCTTTCTGAAAAGCATCCCGAACCCTCTCCCATGCAGATGGAAGCTGTGCTGGTACTGGCGCCACTTCCTGAACCTGGGGTGGAGCCTGCTGAACCACCGCTAGTGCGGCATTCACCGCCTGAGCAACAATGGCGGCTATTTCATTTGCATTTATTGTGCCTTGTGCCGGAACTGCTGGTTGCTCGTCCTGGGCACGCCTATCCTTCAGAGCACGTCTCGGAGGCATCTGAAACGTGAAAAAGTTTATTAGTCTACAGTCGTTAACAAATCTCAAATAGCTGAAGACATAAACTTGAAAGCAAGAATACAACCATCCTATAATAGGGATCTATAGCAAAAACGTTAAGCTGGAAGCGAAATAAGCCGTACAGATCCTATGGACACTAGAACCCGATGCTCTAATACCACCTGTGACACCCCGCCTAATTAAATACCGGGCGATCACTCCTTTATTAAATTAAATCAAGGTGAATAGTTGGTTCATTCTCAGCATCACTGTCGATAAAAATATTTTTTTCCAATTTAACACCCTAATTAATTAAGCTAAGTGTCAAAACCATTTTCATACATAACTTTCCAAATTTTATTTAAAGAAAAATAATTTATTTATTTTATTAACAACAATCAAAAAGTAATAATCACACCACATCAATTCTGCAACATAATCCAAATAATTTAAAAACATTCGTCAATCGAATGTCAACATACGAAATCTAAAGTCACACATCCAAACTGAATAAATCCCATAGTAACAGTACTGGAAATAACTGAAATACAAATGTTCAATAACAACGGAATAATGGAAAGTTCTACACATGCTCAACTAAATGAAAGTACAAAGAGTGGATCCGAATGAACGAACTCGTCTAATCAAGAGACCTGCAACTCCCACCTAAGCTGCAGCGCGTTCCTTCCAAGGGATCCTAAGCAAGACGCCCCTGTGGCTGGGCACCTGTGATACATACATATATATACAAGAGAGAGAGAGAAAAAGAAACGGTTCAGAACCCGATAGTGTGTATGATTTAAAAATTCGTTTAGCAAGTATTTAAATTGATACAGGCCAATGCAACAACATATTAGTGCGACACTCTCTTTAGAAATTCTCACCTCTCTTCTAATGTGCACTCCTATCGCACTACCCTTCCCAACGGTTTATCCTATCATTTTCGCACTAACCTTCCCAAAAATTTAGCTTATCTTAAATTACTCTTAAGATTTCAAAACTCAACAATATCATTTTTTTTGAAAAGATACTTCCCATTTAGTAGCACAACTCTCGTTTTAGCTTCAATAATTTATAAAGTTTCCCAGTGTCATATTATACTTTTCAACCAAGTATTTACAATTTTAGTCATCAACTATGTCCTACTTACCAAATCACAGTAGGCGGTTCCAAATATCATAATTTCGTATATATATTAACTACTCGCGTGATATATATATATAACGGCACCCCAAATAAAACTATGGTGCAGGCATACTCTGCTATCCAATCCCCGTATCGCTCACACTAAGGGATATACAAGTTCGGAATCACTCTCGAACGGTATCAACATATATACACAAACAAGATTGAGGCGAAGCATAGATTCCAAGTCTCTAAGAGGTCAGTACATACCCTCACGTCTCTTAGGACCGTCTGAACTATCATTCCGATAGCCTGTACCAAGGATATCTATCTCCTAGGGTACGACTCAATATCCCCCATAAGGCGACACAGGATAAGATCATCCCAGCACGGTAACCTCAGGGATAGCAAGTAGTGCGGGCATGATTTTCACACGTATATAGTATATGCATACACAATCATATAACTATACTAATATTACCATATCAATAATGGGTATATTCTCAAATCCCATAGTTACGACTTTTATTTATCATTATTTAGTTATCACGTATAACCGTTCATATCTAAATTTAATTTGAGGAACCTTTCCACTTACAACATAACGCTCATGGATTCTATCCTCCCAAGTATAACATTCAGTAGGTATGAACATTTGTCCCAAAGTAACTCTCTTACGTGTCTCTCTCTTTAAATCATAAATTCACCGACCCTTAAGTAATTATCCCAAAATACAATCTTTGCCCGACATCAAGGGTCCCAAAATCTATTCACACGTCCTACTGGTCTTCCCTATCTCCCAAAACATTTTATTAAGGATGCCCAAGAATTTTCTCACAATAAATTGAATTTAACTCATTTAAAAGGAAATAGGAGTCTGCTAGGAGGGGTCGATCGATCGAGGTCTGGGGCTCGATCGATCGAACCTTCGATCGATCGAAGCTCTGGGCTCGATCGATCGATCAAGCAGGTCTGCGAAAACTGAAATTCTGCAGTTACGGGTTTCATCTCCTAACTTCAACAATTTCCATATTTTCTAATCCCAATCCTCCCAGAATTGATACTACTAACCATATATCATCAGATTAGGTATTTTCAACGTAAAGCATGTGGATTTCAGTCATTTAATCATAGATTAACAGCCCAAGATCGATACAATTATCAAGAACCCTAGAAATTTCTTAATCATGGTTCTAATCTGTTTTCCCCAAAATCTCCTTCTAATACAACATTAAAATTTCGTGGATTATTCTTCTACATCACCAATAATTTCCAGAACAAGGTTTAAGTCATCACTACATGCAAATTCCTATCACAATTTAGGTTTTCTTCAATGAAATTCATCCCTAATCATTCCTAAACTAATATGAAGGATGGACCAACGAAATAAGCAAGATAAACACTTGCCTGGGATTTTTTGGTGTTCTGATTTGCAGATGATTTTGGTGTGGTTGCGTAGTCCGTTGCGCGATCTACGCGTTGGTGGTGGTGGCGGTGCAAACGGATGACTTTGGGCCTTGAATTTGGCCTTGAGAGCTCTCTCCTTCCTCTCCTATGGCCGTTCTTGTGTTTGTGATTTCTAACCCTAGCTGACTAACCTAAATGGCTGATATAGATTATTGATTTTCGTGGGTTTAATTACCCATAAATGTGAAATGTCCAAAATGCCCTCCCGGGGTACCACTTAGGCCTTAAAACTCCCCGAGACCCAAACTTAACCCCCGGGTACACTTTTCTGACTATCTCGACCCTTCCGGACGCTTTGGCGCACTCAAAATGACCATACGAACGACTTATAAAATATTCACTTTTATTTATCAAAGTTTAGTCCCGACGCGACACGGGCGCGTCCCGACTCAAATTTCCAAAATTGTCATTTTATTCACTCGTGACATTCAATATAACCAATATTACATATTACTTTGCTCATTAGTAATATTCAACAAATTTCCCATAATTACTAACTCTCGTCATGTTAATAATTATAACATAATTAATTTTCGATAATTACTAACTCTCGTCACGTTAATAATTATAACATAATTAATTTCCGGGTTTTTATTAAATAATGAACTCACATTAAATTTGATAAATCCCCAAATTAATATAGCATAAAAATACGGGGTATTACATACTTTCCCCCTAATAACGGAATTTCGTCCCGAAATTCAAAAAACAAGGCATACGTGGTAAGAACAAATCTGGATATATCTCGCGCATATCGGCCTCGCGCTCCCAAGTAGATTTCTCCATATTATGATGCTCCCACTGGACTCGCACAAGTGGAACTATCTTCGACCTCAATCTCCTCTCACTATAGTCTAGGATAGCCACCGGTCTCTCCTCGTAAGAGCTGTCAGGCTGTAAGTCTATCTCATCTATCGCGATGTGAGTATGGGCCATATCATCCCGAAGATACCGTCTCAATGACGAGATGTGGAATACATCGTGAATACGATGCAAATGTTCTGGCAGTCCCAATCTGTATGCTACCGGCCCAATCCTCTCGATGATGGGAAATGGTCCCACGTACCTCGGGGCCAATTTCCCTTTCTTCCCGAACCTCATCACTCCTTTCATAGGAGATACACGCAGTAACACTTAGTCCCCCACATTAAACTCTCGGAAGAACCGTTTCGCATCTGCGTAGCTCTTCTGCCTGTCCTGGGCTACTCGAATGCGACTCCTAATCATCTCAATCCTCGCGGAGGTTTCCTGAATCACCTCTGGTCCTAGCAACTTGTTATCCCCCACCTCGAGCCAACAAGTTGGAGAACGGCAAGGCCTGCCATACAAAGCCTCAAATGGAGCCATACCAATCGTAAACTGATAAGAGTTATTATAAGCAAACTCTACCAGTGGAAGATGTGGCTCCCAACCTCCTCCAAAATCAAGAACACACATGCGTAGCATATCCTCTAGCATCTGATTAGTACGCTCTGTCTGTCCATCTGTATGTGGGTGATAAGCTGAACTCAACCTCAACTCAGTACCCATAGCCTCCTGAAAGCTTTCCCAGAAACGTGAGACGAAAATCTTGTCTCTATCTGACACAATATTCAGGGGCACCCCATGTAATCTGACAACCTCAGCAATGAACAACTGAGCATACTGACCCGTGGTATAGTCTGCTCGTACCGGCAGAAAATGAGCCACCTTGGTCAAACGGTCTACAATCACCCAGATAAAATCGTGGCCCCGCTGTAATGTAGGCAACCCTGTAATAAAATCCATGGAAATACTCTCCCACTTCCACGCGGGTACTTCCAATGGCTGAAGCAATCCTGGCGGTTTCTGATGGTCCACCTTTACCAGCTGGCAGGTAGAACACTTGGACACAAACTCAGCAATGTCCTTCTTCATCCCACTCCACCAGTATTGCCTCCTCATATCCTGGTACATCTTATCTCCTCCAGGATGTACTGTAAATCGGGACCCGTGAGACTGGGTCATCACTGCATGACGTAATTCTGCTCCTTCTGGAACCACCAATCTCCCATTAAACCTCAAACCCCCATCAGAACTAACAGAGTAGGACTCAGCACCCTCAGCTAAAAGTCGTACAATCTGCTCCTGGCAAAACGGGTCTGTGGTTTGGTCCTGTATTACCCTCATAACAATCTCGGGCGTGACTGTCATAACAGATATGAAAGAACGGGCTACTGCGTCCTGGTGGCCTAACTCCTTCCACTTTGCTTTCCAGACGTCCGCTACCTCATTTATCGGTCTATGGCGCAACGCATCAGCAACTACGTTGGCCTTTCCCGGATGATATTGTATGTCAAACTGATAGTCATTCACAAACTCTAACCATCTGCGCTGTCGCATATTCAGCTCTCGCTGAGTGAATAGATACTGCAGTGTCTTGTGGTCTGTGAACAAGCGGAATTTCCCCCCCAATAAGTAGTGCCTCCATATCCTCAATGCAAAAAAGACCGCTGCTAACTCCAGGTCGTGGGTGGGGTAATTCTTCTCATGCGGCTTAAGCTTGCGGGAGGCAAAAGCTATAGCCTTCTCCTCCTGCTGAAGTACTCCCCCAAGTCCCCGTAACGAGGCATCGGTGTAAACCAGGTACTCCGCACCCGGCTTCGGTAATGCAAGGACTGGCGCTGAAGTAAGCTTGTCTTTCAGCTCGTCGAAAGCCAACTGACAAGCGTCATCCCAAACATATGGTACTCCCTTGCGAGTCAGATTCGTCAATGGACCCGCTATTTTGGAGAATCCCCGAATGAATCTCCTGTAGTATCCGGCTAACCCCAAGAAACTACGCACTTCCGTCAGTGTCGTGGGCTGTCCCCATTCCCTCACCGCTGACACTTTACTCGGGTCAACTGCAATCCCCTGCTCAGAAACAACATGGCCCAAGAACTGTACTTCTCGCAACCAGAATCCACACTTCTCGTACTTAGCATACAACTGATGCTCTCATAAAGTCTGAAGAACCTGCCTCAAGTGCTCGGCATGCTCCTCCTCGGAGTGTGAATATATCAAAATGTCATCTATGAAGATGATGACAAACTGATCCAAGAACTCTCTGAATACTCGGTTCATTAAGTCCATGAATACGGCTGGAGCATTTGTGAGACCAAATGGCATCACTCTGAACTCGTAAGACCCATATCTCGTCAAGAAGGCAGTCTTTGAAACATCCTGCTCTCTAATCCGTAGCTGATGGTACCCCGACCTCAAATCTATCTTCAAAAAGAAAGTCGCTCCCCTCAGTTGGTCGAACAGATCATCGATTCGAGGCAACGGATACTTATTCCGTATCGTGACCTTGTTCAACTCCCGGTAGTCCACACACAACCTCAGTGAACCATATCTCTTCTTCACAAACAGAACTGGAGCGCCCCAAGGTGAGGTGCTCCTGCGAATGAAGCCCTGACCTAACAGCTGCTCTATCTGATCTTGTAGCTCTCGCATCTCTGTCGGAGCCATACGGTACGGTGCGCGTGCTATAGGTCTCATATCTGGCAATAAATCTATGACAAAGTCTATCTCACGACTGGGGGGTAGGCCTGGTATCTCCTGAAACACATCGGAATACTCCCTGACAACTGGGATCGAATCCAAGGGAATCACCACCTCCTTAGAGGTATCCTCTTCTATGTAATACAAATGAGCGGTCGAACCTCCCTCTGGGCGAGGCATCGCCACTACAAACATCTCTTGCCCCGGAATGGCAACAACAATGCTCCCACCGAAGCAATCAATCATGGCTCTATAAGCTGCGAGCCAATCCATACCAATAATCACATCATGCTCGTGCATGTCTAAGACTAACATGTCTGCAGGTAACACCAAACTACCAATCTCTACCCCCACTCCCCGGCATATAAAGAAAATAAGTGACCCGCTCCTCAGTGGTGAGTCCACACACGTCACTGTGCTCTCTGCTGTGGCTAACAACCCTAAGGCCTTCGCAAAATGCGTAGCTATAAAATAATGTGTTGCCCCCGTATCAAACAAAATTCGACCCATAGTACCATGGATAGGAAACATACCCTCAATCGCGGGTAGTGCCTGTGGAGCTACTTCCTGGTGGACGTTATAGACACGTCCATACTGTAATTGCCCCTGCTGCACTAGAGCTGCTGGAACGGCTAGTAGGGCTGGAACCTGGGCTGGAGCTGGGAGGGTAGGTGGAAAAAGTGGTATCTGTGGCTCATTACGGGCACCCTGCTGCTGTGGGGCCCTCTCTCCCTCTGGACAATCCTGGCTCCTATGGCCGTGCTTACCACACCCAAAACATCGGCCTCTGAAATTACCTCCCCTCTGTCCCTGCTGACCATGGCCCTGCTGGCCGTTACCTCCCCGCCACGGGCCCTGTTGGCCCTGATTAGCACGCTGCTGGCCCTGCTGTCGGTGTTGGCCCTACTGGCCCTGCTGATTAGGTTGGCCCTGCTGGCCCTGCCTATAGCCCCTATATCCCTGCCTAGAATCACCTGAACGGAATCGCTTAGCAGGGTCCCCCTGATGGGAACTCTGCTCGTGCTGACGAGTCTGTCCATGATATGGTGCCCTACTGGCACTATTACCCCCGGCCCTGCCCTGCTGGCTGGACTCTCCTACTCTCTTGCTTCCCTGAAGATGGAAGCGGTGATCCTGGTAATGTAGCAACGCAGCATTGAGTACATCATTGAAAGTACTCAGGGATAAATTCCCAATAAGGTGATGACGGATCCTCCAAGCTAACCCGTCGACAAACAGCATAATCTTCTTGCTCTCAGTAGGTGCCTCATCTGGCACAATGGTGAGAAGTCTCGTGAACTCCTCCTCATACTCCGCTACGGTAAGACTCTCCTGCTTCAGATTCAGTAATCTCCGCCTCATCTCAGTCTGCACGGCGGGTGGAAAATACTTGCAGTCAAACCGCTCCCAAAATGACTGGATAGGGATCGTGTCCCTCTCCTCCAAAGTGGTAGTGGACTCCCACCACTGCAAAGCGGCACCCACCAGCTTAAAGGAAGCTAATAACTACTTCTGCACGTCGGTGCACTCATACATACGAAGATGCCGCTGGATGTCTTTCTTCCATTGGCAAACTGTGACAATATCGGAGCTACCAGAGAACTCAAGGGGATGCGCTTTTTGAAAAGCATCCCGAACCCTCTCCCATGCAGATGGAAGCTGTGCTGGTACTGGCGCCACTTCCTGAACCTGGGGTGGAGCCTGCTGAACCACCGCTAGTGCGGCATTCACCGCCTGAGCAACAATGGCGGCTACTTCATTTGCATTCATTGTACCTTGTGCTGGAACTGCTGGTTGCTCGGCCTGGGCACGCCTATCCTTCGGAGCACGTCTCGGAGGCATCTGAAACGTGAAAAAGTTTATTAGTCTACAGTCGTTAACAAATCTCAAATAGCTGAAGACATAAACTTGAAAGCAAGAATACAACCATCCTATAATAGGGCTCTATAGCAAAAACGTTAAGCTGAAAGCGAAATAAGCCGTACAGATCATATGGACACTAGAACCCGATGCTCTGATACCACCTATGACACCCCGCCTAATTAAATACCGGGCGATCACTCCTTTATTAAATTAAATCAAGGTGAATAGTTGGTTCATTCTCAGCATCACTGTCGATAAAAATAAATTTTTCCAATTTAACACCCTAATTAATTAAGCTAAGTGTCAAAACCATTTTCATACATAACTTTCCAAATTTTATTTAAAGAAAAATTATTTATTTATTTTATTAACAACTATCAAAAAGTAATAATCACACCACATCAATTCTGCAACATAATCCAAATAATTTAAAAACATTCGTCAATCGAATGTCAACATACGAAATCTAAAGTCACACATCCAAACTGAATAAATCCCATGGTAACAGTACTGGAAATAACTGAAATACAAATGTTCAATAACAACGGAATAATGGAAAGAGCTACACATGCCCAACTAAATGAAAGTACTAAGAGTGGATCCGAATGAACGAACTCGTCTAATCAAGAGACCTACAACTCCCACCTAAGCTGCAGCGCGTTCCTTCCAAGGGATCCTAAGCAAGACGCCCCTGTGGCTGGGCACCTGTGATACATACATATATATACAAGAGAGAGAGAGAAAAAGAAACGGGTCAGAGCCCGATAGTGTGTATGATTTAAAAATTCGTTTAGCAAGTATTTAAATTGATACAGGCCAATGCAACAACAGATTAGTGCGACACACTCTTTAGAAATTCTCACCTCTCTTCTAATGTGCACTCCTATCGCACTACCCTTCCCAACGGTTTATCCTATCATTTTCGCACTAACCTTCCCAAAAATTTAGCTTATCTTAAATTACTCTTAAGATTTCAAAACTGAACAATATCATTTTTTTTAAAAAGATACTTCCCATTTAGTAGCACAACTCTCGTTTTAGCTTCAATAATTTATAAAGTTTCCCAGTGTCATATTATACTTTTCAACCAAGTATTTACAATTTTAGTCATCAACTATGTCCTACTTACCAAATCACAGTAGGCGGTTCCAAATCTCATAATTTCGTATATATATTAACTACTCGCGTGATATATATATATAACGGCACCCCAAATAAAACTATGGTGCAGGCATACTCTGCTTTCCAATCTCCGTATCGCTCACACTAAGGGATATACAAGTTCGGAATCACTCTCGAACGGTATCAACATATATACACAAACAAGATTGAGGCGAAGCATAGATTCCAAGTCTCTAAGAGGTCAGTACATACCCTCACGTCTCTTAGGACCGTCTGAACTATCATTCCGATAGCCTGTACCAAGGATATCTATCTCCTAGGATACGACTCAATATCCCCCATAAGGCGACACAGGATAAGATCGTCCCAGCGCGGTAACCTCAGGGATAGCAAGTAGTGCGGGCATGGTTTTCACACGTATATAGTATATGCATACACAATCATATAACTATACTAATATTACCATATCAATAATGGGTATATTCTCAAATCCCATAGTTACGACTTTTATTTATCATTATTTAGTTATCACGTATAACCGTTCATATCTAAATTTAATTTGAGGAACCTTTCCACTTACAACATAACGCTCATGGATTCTATCCTCCCAAGTATAACATTCAGTAGGTATGCACATTTGTCCCAAAGTAACTCTCTTACGTGTCTCTCTCTTTAAATCATAAATTCACCGACCCTTAAGTAATTATCCCAAAATACAATCTTTGCCCGACATCAAGGGTCCCAAAATCTATTCACACGTCCTACTGGTCTTCCCTATCTCCCAAAACATTTTATTAAGGATGCCCAAGAATTTTCTCACAATAAATTGAATTTAACTCATTTAAAAGGAAATAGGAGTCTGCTAGGAGGGGTCGATCGATCGAGGTCTGGGGCTCGATCGATCGAACCTTCGATCGATCGAAGCTCTGGGCTCGATCGATCGATCAAGCAGGTCTGCGAAAACTGAAATTCTGCAGTTACGGGTTTCATCTCCTAACTTCAACAATTTCCATATTTTCTAATCCCAATCCTCCCAGAATTGATACTACTAACCATATATCATCAGATTAGGTATTTTCAACGTAAAGCATGTGGATTTCAGTCATTTAATCATAGATTAACAGCCCAAGATCTATACAATTATCAAGAACCCTAGAAATTTCTTAATCATGGTTCTAATCTGTTTTCCCCAAAATCTCCTTCTAATACAACATTAAAATTTCGTGGATTATTCTTCTACATCACCAATAATTTCCAGAACAAGGTTTAAGTCATCACTACATGCAAATTCCTATCACAATTTAGGTTTTCTTCAATGAAATTCATCCCTAATCATTCCTAAACTAATATGAATGATGGACCAACGAAATAAGCAAGATAAACACTTGCCTGGGATTTTTTGGTGTTCTGATTTGCAGATGATTTTGGTGTGGTTGCGTAGTCCGTTGCGCGATCTACGCGTTGGTGGTGGTGGCGGTGCAAACGGATGACTTTGGGCCTTGAATTTGGCCTTGAGAGCTCTCTCCTTCCTCTCCTATGGCCGTTCTTGTGTTTGTGATTTCTAACCCTAGCTGAATAACCTAAATGGCTGATATAGATTATTGATTTTCGTGGGTTCAATTACCCATAAATGTGAAATGTCCAAAATGCCCTCCCGGGGTACCACTTAGGCCTTAAAACTCCCCGAGACCCAAACTAAACCCCCGGGTACACTTCTCTGACTATCTCGACCCTTCCGGACGCGTTGGCGCACTCAAAATGACCATACGAACGACTTATAAAATATTCACTTTTATTTATCAAAGTTTAGTCCCGACGCGACACGGGCGCGTCCCGACTCAAATTTCCAAAATTGTCATTTTATTCACTCGTGACATTCAATATAACCAATATTACATATTACTTTGCTCATTAGTAATATTCAACAAATTTCCCATAATTACTAACTCTCGTCACGTTAATAATTATAACATAATTAATTTCCGATAATTACTAACTCTCGTCACGTTAATAATTATAACATAATTAATTTCCGGGTTTTTATTAAATAATGAACTCACATTAAATTTGATAAATCCCCAAATTAATATAGCATAAAAATACGGGGTATTACATACTTCCCCCCTAATAACGGAATTTCGTCCCGAAATTCGGAAAACAAGGCATACCTGGTAAGAACAAATCTGGATATCTCTCGCGCATATCGGCCTCGCGCTCCCAAGTAGATTTCTCCATATTATGATGCTCCCACTGGACTCGCACAAGTGGAACTATCTTCGACCTCAATCTCCTCTCACTATAGTCTAAGATAGCCACCGGTCTCTCCTCGTAAGAGCTGTCAGGCTGTAAGTCTATCTCATCTATTGCGATGTGAGTATGGGCCATATCATCCCGAAGATACCGTCTCAATGACGAGATGTGGAATACATCATGAATGCGATGCAAATGTTCTGGCAGTCCCAATCTGTATGCTACCGGCCCAATCCTCTCGATGATGGGAAATGGTCCCACGTACCTCGGGGCCAATTTCCCTTTCTTCCCGAACCTCATCACTCCTTTCATAGGAGATACACGCAGTAACACTTAGTCCCCCACATTAAACTCTCGGAAGAACCGTTTCGCATCTGCGTAGCTCTTCTGCCTGTCCTGGGCTACTCGAATGCGACTCCTAATCATCTCAATCCTCGCGGAGGTTTCCTGAATCACCTCTGGTCCTAGCAACTTGTTATCCCCCACCTCGAGCCAACAAGTTGGAGAACGGCAAGGCCTGCCATACAAAGCCTCAAATGGAGCCATACCAATCGTAAACTGATAAGAGTTATTATAAGCAAACTCTACCAGTGGAAGATGTGGCTCCCAACCTCCTCCAAAATCAAGAACACACATGCGTAGCATATCCTCTAGCATCTGATCAGTACGCTCTGTCTGTCCATCTGTATGTGGGTGATAAGCTGAACTCAACCTCAACTCAGTACCCATAGCCTCCTGAAAGCTTTCCCAGAAACGTGAGACGAAAATCTTGTCTCTATCTGACACAATATTCAGGGGCACCCCATGTAATCTGACAACCTCAGCAATGAACAACTGAGCATACTGACCCGTGGTATAGTCTGCTCGTACCGGCAGAAAATGAGCCACCTTGGTCAAACGGTCTACAATCACCCAGATAGAATCGTGGCCCCGCTGTGATGTAGGCAACCCTGTAATAAAATCCATGGAAATACTCTCCCACTTCCACGCGGGTACTTCCAATGGCTGAAGCAATCCTGACGGTTTCTGATGGTCCACCTTTACCAGCTGGCAGGTAGAACACTTGGACACGAACTCAGCAATGTCCTTCTTCATCCCACTCCACCAGTATTGCCTCCTCATATCTTGGTACATCTTATCTCCTCCAGGATGTACTGTAAATCGGGACCCGTGAGACTGGGTCATCACTGCATGACGTAATTCTGCTCCTTCTGGAACCACCAATCTCCCATTAAACCTCAAACCCCCATCAGAACTAACAGAGTAGGACTCAGCACCCTCAGCTAAAAGTCGTACAATCTGCTCCTGGCAAAACGGGTCTGTGGTTTGGTCCTGTATTACCCTCATAACAATCTCGGGCGTGACTATCATAACAGATATGAAGGAACGGGCTACTGCGTCCTGGTGGCCTAACTCCTTCCACTTTGCTTTCCAGACGTCCGCTACCTCATTTATCGGTCTATGGCGCAACGCATCAGCAACTATGTTTTACTTTCCCGGATGATATTGTATGTCAAACTAATAGTCCTTCACAAACTCTAACCATCTGCGCTGTCGCATATTCAGCTCTCGCTGAGTGAATAGATACTGCAGTGTCTTGTGGTCTGTGAACAAGCGGAATTTCTCCCCCAATAAGTAGTGCCTCCATATCCTCAATGCAAAAAAGATCGCTGCCAACTCCAGGTCGTGGGTGGGGTAATTCTTCTCATGTGGCTTAAGCTTGCGGGAGGCAAAAGCTATAGCCTTCTCCTCCTGCTGAAGTACTCCCCCAATTCCCCGTAACGTGGCATCGGTGTAAACCAGGTACTCCGCACCCGGCTTCGGTAATGCAAGGACTGGCGCTGAAGTAAGCTTGTCTTTCAGCTCGTCGAACGCCAACTGACAAGCGTCATCCCAAACATATGGTACTCCCTTGCGAGTCAGATTCGTCAATGGACCCTCTATTTTGGAGAATCCCCGAATGCATCTCCTGTAGTATCCGGCTAACCCCAAGAAACTACGCACTTCCGTCGGTGTCGTGGGCTGTCCCTATTCCCTCACCGCTGACACTTTACTCGGGTCAACTGCAATCCCCTGCTCAGAAACAACATGGCCCAAGAACTGTACTTCTTGCAACCAGAATCCACACTTCTCATACTTATCATACAACTGATCGATCGAACCTTCGATCGATCGAAGCTCTGGGCTCGATCGATCGATCAAGCAGGTCTGCGAAAACTGAAATTGTGCAGTTACGGGTTTCATCTCCTAACTTCAACAATTTCCATATTTTCTAATCCCAATCGTCCCAGAATTGATATTACTAACCATATATCATCATATTAGGTATTTTCAACGTAAAGCATGTGGATTTCAGTCATTTAATCATGGATTAACAGCCCAAGATCTATACAATTATCAAGAACCCTAGAAATTTCTTAATCATGGTTCTAATCTGTTTTTCCAAAAATTTCCTTCTAATACAACATTAAAATTTCGTGGATTATTCTTCTACATCACCAATAATTTCCAGAACAAGGTTTAAGTCATCACTACATGCAAATTCCTATCACAATTTAGGTTTTCGTCAATGAAATTCATCCCTAATCATTCCTAAACTAATATGAAGGATGGACCAACGAAATAAGCAAGATAAACACTTGTCTGGGATTTTTTGGTGTTCTGATTTACAGATGATTTTGGTGTGGTTGCGTAGTCCATTGCGCGATCTACGCGTTGGTGGTAGTGGCGGTGCAAACGGATGACTTTGGGCCTTGAATTTGGCCTTGAGAGCTCTCTCCTTCCTCTCCTATGGCCGTTCTTGTGTTTGTGATTTCTAACCCTAGCTGACTAACCTAAATGGTTGATATAGATTATTGATTTTCGTGGGTTTAATTACCCATAAATGTGAAATGTCCAAAATGCCCTCCCGGGGTACCACTTAGGCCTTAAAACTCCTCGAGACCCAAACTAAACCCCCGGGTACACTTTTCTGACTATCTCGACCCTTCCGGACGCGTTGGCACACTCAAAATGACCATACGAACGACTTATAAAATATTCACTTTTATTTATCAAAGTTTAGTCCCGACGCGACACGGGCGCGTCCCGACTCAAATTTCCAAAATTGTCATTTTATTCACTCGTGACATTCAATATAACCAATATTACATATTATTTTGCTCATTAGTAATATTTAACAAATTTCCCATAATTACTAACTCTCGTCACGTTAATAATTATAACATAATTAATTTCCGATAATTACTAACTCTCGTCACGTTAATAATTATAACATAATTAATTTCTGGGTTTTTATTAAATAATTAACTCACATTAAATTTGATAAATCCCCAAATTAATATAGCATAAAAATACGGGGTATTACAGCAGACATCTCCCACAAGTCGTCAAAAATACCTTCTGGGTGTTCTGCAAAAAGAAACATCCGAGTTAATAATTCATAGGTATGAAAACTCAGAGGTACAACTTATTAAAAATAATACTTATGAAGCTCGGTCAAAGGACTTCCCCCAAGACAGTCTCAGAGAGGTATTAGGGGGTCATTAGATGTTCGTATTTTACCAGCCAACCATGTTCCCCTTGTTCTTGAAGATCCTTAACCTTTTTAAGGTTATCCTAACTAAGCCCTTAGCAACAAGGGACACCTTCCCCCACCTCAGAGGTGTCCTCGGCTCCAACGACGAAGAGGTGGCACATGGACCGAATTCCCATGCCCCTGAGGCAAAGAAATACCGAGGTTTCCAGTTGTGATTGGAGGTCTGGTAACCAACATCATCTTTTTGTCTGACTTCCTAGCTAGGATGTGATAGTAGCTGGGGTAGTTTTTAGCAGAGGACGGGACATAACAGCCTGTGAAGACCCTAACGGGAAGGTCTGAGTTGTGAATAACCCTCCAAAGGATGATAGCTCCAATCATCACCCTCCAGGCATTGGGGGATAATTGTGAAGGGGCTGGGTTGATATGGGACAGTATTGCTCTAATTGAAGGATGGATGGGGAGACGCAAGCCCAACTTGAACATCTGCTCATAGACACATATCTCCCCATCTCGGCCATCAAAGGCCCTCTCACCCCTCAGAGGTCTCCTAATCATAATGGAAGGACCTATAGAATAGAGGTGCCTAAAGACTAAGAGGTCATACTCAATGACAGAGCTCTCTCTCTCGGCTGCTCCGAGGTGTCAATATCACTTTCATAACCATCATCTTCATCCCTGGCAACGTCGGCCTGGGCAAAAACTGGGGGACCATCAGGGAACCTCTGAGCGAATTCAGCCCCGATGGCGATCAACAGGGGGATAGCATCAATGGGTGGGGAAATAGTCACACTCGGCCCCACAATCTCGACATCAGAAGAAGTCTGTGAGGTACTAGAACCATTGTGGGATGAGGCACGACTTTAAATCTCGTCCTGATCAGGGACCTGATCTTGCTTAATGGAATAATCCATAGCCTTTTG
The DNA here is from genome assembly GCA_949130495.1 of Sambucus nigra. NCBI lineage: Eukaryota > Viridiplantae > Streptophyta > Magnoliopsida > Dipsacales > Adoxaceae > Sambucus > Sambucus nigra. The sequence continues at coordinate 230,428,949 of OX422219.1, forward strand.
GAAAGAGTCTATAGATATAGGGTCTGAGGTAGATGACTCAGACTCAGACATGGGAGTGGGGTCTATTGGATCCTCTGCAGGCTCAGCTGGCTCAGGGTATATCACCTTCAGAGGTGGAGGGAAGATAGGTCTGAGGGGGAAGGCCACAGCCCTCGATCTTCCTCTTGGGGTAGCTCTATCTGCCTAATTTTTTCAAAGGTCTTTTCTATAAGAGAAGGGAACTCTTCTATAAGCTTATCAAAGGCCTGAGCATAAGATAGATGACCCTACACTTGAGACTCTAAAATAAAACCAAACAACGCGATTCAAATCCAAATTAAAGATCAAACTTGGATTTTGAAACCCTTTTTAACCAAGAACACTCAATAATAGGCTCGCCGAAAAATGCAAAGTATCACCGAAAAACCCTAAAACCCTCGTCGAAAAGCCTAACTCCTAACCGAAAAAAGCATAAATGGAAATATAAGGCTAAAAATGGAAATGCAGGGTAAAAATGATACCTGATGGAGTACGAAATGAAGAATAAGAGGATTGAGAATAAATAAATCCTCAAACAACAACAACAGTTGAGCTCTTGAAGAGAGAGAAATCGCAGAGAGCACATGCAGGAAAAATGGGAAGAATGAAGAAGAAGGAGAAGAAAAAGGGTTTAAACCCTCAAATCATTTTGCACGCATCCCAAGGCCTATCATTACCTTGGGAGCCCAAAAGATAATCAGCATCATTACACATTGTCAGGCACGCTACCCACTTCAGAAGTTGACACATGTCAAAGAAATATTGGCACATAAGGAAATAAAACCTTGGCCATGCATACCCCTTAGTCACCTATTTACATAGGTAACTAAGGGCTAGGGGTGATTGATATGCCCAAAGTGCACCTGCCAGATCAGAGACATTAACCTCAGCCTGTATGATGGTCGAGGTAACAAGAGCTCAGGATTAACCATTTATGATATCGTCCTTCATCAGGTTGGCCACATCCGACGTTACAAGCATCACCTCGACTGGGCATCAGCCGAGGTATGTATGACTGATGGGATCAGCTATCCATCAGGTCGACCACAACTGATGTTACAACTATCACCAAAGACCAACAAAAGCCTCATAGGCTCAATCAATAAGCATCATGTCATTATCGGCCTTGGCCGACGTTATACCTCATACCCAACCTCGGCCGAACATCCTGGCCAAGGTCTTTATGTAATATTGACCTCAAATAAGGCAAGGGTCGTACTCCACTAACCTCGTACTCAACCAGGCCGAGGTAGGTACCAAGCGAAGACAGCCGAGCATTTACACATATATGAACGGCTTGGAACACGTGGACTAATCTGTTATAACTGAATCGTTGCCTCCACGTGAGGGAATATTGAGGTCATCATTACTTAGTTAAGATCAGCCAAGTGTCATCCTTACACCGATTGGATCTTCATGCACATGCTCATTGCATGGTTGGGGGGTACATTACACCCCCTAAGCCTCATATATAGAGGTCATCCTCTACCTTGTAAAAGGATCAATAATTCACAATCCTAGCTGAAACTCTGTCATTTTGCACAGCAAAGAGAGAAAGCTTGAGAGATTGTATCCAATGCCGTTAGTGCCTTATTTCAGTGACATTACACTTAGTTGCACAATGAACGTAAGCTTAATTGGTTGAACCACTTATATTCAAGTGCTCATCCTCTTCTCCTAACCTCCTTCTACATATATACTTATATTCTTATGTGCTCCCAATGTTATTACTTGCATGAGCTTGTCAACACCTTATCTGGTGGTGCTGTTTCTAGCATCATCAATCACCTCAATTTATATGAAATCATTTTCGAAATACCCATTTTTATTCAAGAATCCCAACCCATAAATCATATAGTGTACACCAACTATAATATGAATTATAAACACATATAAATATTTAAAGCATGTTAAAAACTTGCCTCGTTGGATAAATCTGGCGACCTCGTGCCGAAATCCGCCAGAGCTTGGCCGGAGTTCTCCATTTCTTCTCCCTTTCTTCATTTTTCTTCTTTATTTCTTTTCTTTCTCCTTTCTCTTGACCTTATAAGAGAAAAATAAGGATTCTCCCCTTATTAAACCCAAAATTGACTCGTATACACAAATGTGAGTCCCTTCTGATCCAAAAGGTCCCCAAAACCCAAACACTACCTCCGGGTACTCTATTTTGACTATCTCGGCCCATCCGAGATCAACCATGCACTCGAAATTCCCATTCGAGTCACTTAACCAAAATTCATCTTTAAATCTAATACAAATCCGCACGTATTTTTTGAGTAAAATATTATTACTTGTTTTAAATCTAATACAAATCTGCACGTATTAGTTTTAATATCCGCACGAGTCTTGTTCTACAGAATAGGATTGGTAACTGTGTGTTAGATTCGTTTGAGCTTTGCCTCCACTATGTGACTGAAAGAGCTATAAAAGGCAAAGCATTGGCTAACCTTTTGAAAGATCGTCAATGTGAAGATGAGCCAGGATGTGTGTGTATATATATATATATATATATATATATATATATATATATATATATATATATATATATAATGGTTCAAAGACTGAATAAGGTCAGGAATAAGGGTTATTATTTAATCCCCTGAGAATATTAAAACTAATTATGGATATATATTAGAAAAAATTTCATGTTCCAATAATTAAGTGGAATATAAAGTTGTCAAAATGGGCCTAGAGAAACTTTGAAGCTATAATGCTTCTGTAATTGAAATTTATGGGGATTCTCAATTGGTCATAAGATAATTAACTAGTGAATACAGACGTCTCATTGATGGTTTAACCTTTTACAACCAATTGACTTTTAATTTCTATCCAAATTTGATGAATTCACACTGAATTAAGTTCCTAAATTTTTAAATAAAGAGGTCGATAAAATAGCTCAAGAAGATTCAGATTTCAAGCTTGATGATAACTTCGAAGCTCAATTAAAATTGAGTTTTATTACTACACAATACATGGACTCTAGTTATAATTAGAAACATATAGGTTCATGAGGATTGGAGAAAACCATTTATTGAATATATAATTTCTCTAAGTATCTAAAATTGATAGGGTTGTCAGGTTGAGAACATCTAATTATGTCACGTATGATAGAAAGTTATTTAAAAGAGTCATTGATGGAATGATCATATAGCGCCTAAGAAAAGAAGAAGATTTAATAGTAACTGCTAAAGTTCATGAGGGCATATGTGGGGCTCATCAACTTGGCCCTATATATGGTTTTTAATGAGGCATGAACTTTATTGGCCCTCTATATTAAGGGGTTGTATGGACTCAAAAGTGCCAACAATATAGCCCTTTGAAGTTGTGTATGCTATTAACTTGTAATATATAGTGAAACCTTGGTCATTTAGAGGATAAAAAAATGATGTCATTAGTAAAATATACCCTTTATCTTTGAAGTTGCACATTTTTCTACTAGTAGATACATGTTACTTTACTAGATGGGTAAAAGCTAAGGATTTAAAGTCGGTCACCCAACTGAATTGGTAAACTTCTTGTAAGACATATTACATAGGTTTGGGTTTTAGAAACTATAACCTCAGATGATGTAAGCATTTTTTTAGTTATAAGTGGTATTGGAGTTCATTTCAAGGTTGGGGATACCTTTGACTAAAGCAACCACCTATTATGATTAATCGAATGATCATGCAGAGGCTACAAATAAATTGATTAAAACACTTTGAGTAAAGTGATTAAAAAGAATCCAAGAGACTTGGAAAACTTACCGCCAAAAGTGTTGTGGGCTTTTAAGACTTCTAAAAGGTCAAGCACTGAAGAGACTCCATTATTGGGGGTTTATTCTTAAAATCATGTAAAGACATTTTATTTATTAATAAAGGAATGACCTATAAATATTAATATGAGAATCGTGTTTGTAGGAATGCTTTATATTTATAATTTTTAATATATGATTCTATATATGTCAATCAACAATACTTAGTAGGAATATTGGTGAGTTGGGGTTCGACTTGATCACATGAGATCGAAATTTTGGTTCTGACACTAATCAATAGTTTATAACCTATATAGGGAGTTGTTTGAATTATATCGAAATGTTTGGGATACAATCCTTATAGTTTATCTCAAACTATAAGAATATATCTGATGGTTCAAGAACTTATTAGATAGTTCAAAAGAAGATTGCGATCAATATGTTCATGAATATATTAAACATGGCCACCCATGAGATTCAATTTTAAGGGGGTTGTCTTGTTAGACTTGTGTAATCTCGCACCAATTGTAAAGGGTGCATATATTCTTAATCTCGATAATTATAAAGATTGGAATGGTTGCATAACTATCGCTTAGTCTCTCACGAGAAAGATTCAATTTAATTGAATTTCAATCTTTGCAGATTGGGCGATCACTGTGTAGATAAATCTGAGATCATAATTTAGAGGAATCCACGTTTGAGGATATCATGGATTACAATAATCCCTAAATAGACTCATAAGATTTAGGTGGATCATATACTAAGAGATCCAATATTTTGAGAGGGTTTTAGTAAGATTTTGGAGGACCAAAAGAAGGCAGGCCTTAATTATCACCAAATATCTTTCTCCATATTGGATTGTAATCGGATGTACAAAGGTAATATATTCTTAACCCTTGGTTTATTTTTCACAACCAGATTTTCATTTTTGTATTCATATTGCAAAATAATTCGAAAATTCAAGGGCCGAAATTTTTCTTCCACGTATATTGATCCCAAACTATTAATATCAAATTCCATGTTGTAGAATGATCATGTTTTTGAAACCATGTTTTCCACTAACTTGAATCATAGGTTTTCATGTATGAAATATGTGCATGGTTTTCTATGTGTGTGTACTAACATAGTTTTATAGGATTTGAATGTTTATATCCTTTCCATGATGGCCATATGAATGTTTGTCTATGTGAATGGATCATGCATTGGTTTATCTGTAGTTAAATTTCTCTTAGATTTAATTTGGTTGTAATAGTTATGGTTTTTAATTATTTCATGTAATTGATGTATTTGGAGGAGTTTATGAGGGGATGTAATCATTAGATGTTAGGATTTTATATTTTGTATCAAGTTTTGATTTCGATGGAAGATCTATGGTCTTCGGTTGATTTTAATCAAGAATGAAAGTATTTATAATGGAGTTTTTGAAGGATTCTAGAGGTCTAAAATGGCGTATATTTGAAAAATATTGAAAAACCCCAAATAATCAAGAACCAATGAAGACGACACATGCATGGGTGAAGTCGGAAGAAGACTTTTTGGCTTATGAGTCTTTTGCTTCAATTGTTTTTCAACAACATGGACTCTCATCAAAAGAGCTATCATTCTTCAAGGAATCAACTCAAAGAAGAATTTTAGGCTATGGTGGAAAGAGGAAATTGCGTCATTTATTTCATTTTACGATTATTTATATATTTGCATATCTCTTTATTTCGTTGCATGATTTTGTGTACTAATTAATTAGATAATCACTAACATTCGATTTTGTAGAAAACATGGTTTATTATTTTGAGAGCGACCTTGGTCACCAATTTTCTTGAATTTTTTTTCTAATTTTTTATTTTCTAAATTAAATTTAATCGGGTAATTAATTTTAAGGTGTAAATTGATTTGAGATCTTTAGGTTTTATTTTAATTTAAAAATAATTTATTTTCAAAAAAATAAATTTTGAGATCGGGAAATTTTATTTATGCAAGTAAATGTAAAATTACCAACGATTTAATTAGGGATTTATAATTGAATAAATTATTTTTTAATAACTAAGTGGGAGAGGGATTTCAACATAAATCTCACAGTCTCCATTGGTATTTTATGAATGTGATGTGATTAATTCCTCACGTCAACTAGTTTGGTCCCCACACGGATAAAATTAATATAGGCATCCAATATTCTTTCCTACAATTATAATGTAAGTGAGTTCGATCACAACAGCAGGAAAGTACTTCACTTGTAGGTTCTAATTCGAGGAATGAACCAATGATATACACTTAGACATAAAATAATGATATCCTCCCGATTAGGAAAAAACTGAGCGTCGTGTAAGTACACTTGTCGTTGTCATCGATTTTGCACCACGATATAAAAACATAGGTTTTAACTACACGTGTTATATGTATAGCGACGAATTCATGGGTCGAATCTACAAAAAATGTAATTTAAAACTTTATTGATTTATTACTTCGAAAACAAAGGGATAAGGATGATTTTTGTATACTTTAATGTTTTATACTGCAATCAATTTAGGCGAGTATTGAAACTAAATTAATTTGCAATATAAAAACTATAAGTTGAGAATTACATCTGTCACCTCAGAATACAAAGTATAAATGGTTATACAGGATTAAAATGTGATTACTACTCATTCAAACAATTATTTAAATCCATAATGTCACTCCCAAATTTCCATAAAAGCCTAAATATGAGTTTTGCATCAATAATATTCGCAAAACTATACACACATACGTGATCTACTCCATTAAGGTTCTTAGGAGTAAAATCGTGTACAATGAGTCCATTCCATCATAACATATCGAAGTAACTATATACCCAATGCAAGTTCATTAATGTCAACCTAATTTAATTAATTAGAAATCATGTTTAAATAATTAAATAAAATAGTGTATGAGAGAAAGAGATAAAATACGTGAACAAAAATGCGAATAATTTAGATTGAATATTTGAATGTGTCACTCAATCTTCATATTACAACCTCATAAATCTCTCGAAAAAATACTAAACTAATAAAGCTTTAAAAAACTATTAAAACTAAGAGAGAATTTCCTACTATCAAAATTGGATGTAAAAAAACTATTAAAACTAAGAGAGAATTTCCTACTCTAAAAATTGGATGTATAACACTAAGAAAATGGATGCCTAAAGATGTCTCCAAATGGCACTATTCATATGTTGGAAAAATTAGTCTGGGGGTTAAAAATGGAATTGCACTATAATGAGAAATTTAATTAAATAATATAAAGGTGATGACGGACAAAGGAATTGTTATATGAGGGCATATATTGGATGGTGGGAATATTATGGGAGAAGAATAAAAATAAGGGAAAAGAAAACATAAAGGAAGAAGAAGGTGGGAGAGAGAATGGGTGGAAAAAAATGGGGAAAGAAACTTGGCTAAATTATGGGGTTATATATTATTGGATCAATACTATCGAATGTCTATTTGGTCTCATGGTTAAAGGAAGAGAAAGGGGTGGGGGAGGACATGGGTTCAATTAAACCTAGCGTTATTTAATTTTAAGAAGTAACAGCAATACCGTGTGTCATTAACCCAGGGTGCCACGTGTCATGAACTGGTATTGTCGCATGTCACGATCCTATGGTGCCATGTTGTATGATCTCGCACTACCATGTGTTACAATCTGCTCAAGAAAATTTTCATAATTATATTTTTAACCCCAAAGCTTAAAACTTCTTCATATGACCTCGGATTCATGCACCGTTTGAACCAATACATTCATCGTTTCGAGGGTTACAAATTTCCAGCAAAGTACGGGTTATAAGGTTTGACTTTTGTATTTAACCGGAGTTTGGAATATTGACTTTTTTTTAGTTTTAAACTTTGACTCTTCATAACTTCATCATTGAGATCCGACTCACGTGTCGTTTGAACCCAAACGTTTCTTAATTCGAGGTCGACAAATTTTATTAGGAGTCCGAGTTTAAAGTTATTCATATGAATTTATCATTTTGCCCCTGAATGTGTGTATATGAATTTTTTTCTCTGATTGTTTATCGACTTCACTATTAACATCGTAAAACCTGTCAATGCTCATAAACCTTACAAAAGCGACGAACCATGAATATTTAAATAAGTATAAAACGTGATATTAACGAGCATGGGACTGCAATAATTCATAGTAAAAGGGGCGATAAAATGTAATCTTTAACACTAATCACCTCCCTAACGGAGTCACTGTCATTAATTGTTGGACTAAAATACACGAATTATCTAATTGTTTGATAGAGGATCTTGAACTGTCTGTAGTACATAATTAAAGGATTAAAGTTTGTTTAGTTCAAGGTGAGGTGATTTAATCTTCTAGTAAGAAATCTCACTCCATAAGGGAACTAGGTAATTCGACGAGATTTTTCTTTTAAATGGCAATAAGGGATTTTAAAATTAAATCGAAGTTAATTCTCACTCGTTTATTTTGAAATTATTTTCATTTTAAAAATTATAATTCTTAGATTTCGAAATGGTGCCTTCATTCAACCCACTTGCTTTAATCTTAAGGTCTAACATACCTATTGGCATAAACCATATAGACTCTAAAAGAAACCTATACACTATCCTTAATGTTCAGGACTATAAGTTTGTTTTGACTAAAACCTGCCCTATCAATCCCAAGAAAGGGGCATCCAAAATGGATGTCCAAGCTTATCAGAGCTGGAAAAATGATGATATAACTCATCGCAACATATTAACCACTCAGACCAATGTGTTTTAACACTGACATCTGAATATGTGAATTTCTTACGACGTGATTCTGAACCTTGTGGATATGTTTTAGGATCAGAACTGCCCCGCAAGGCTGGAGAACACCAAACGCTAGAGGGTACTCCCGTTCACGAGCATGTTCTTAAGATGATGTCCATCTTGGAAGAAATTGAGGTTCTTGGATCCAAAATTGATATGGAAACCCAACTTGATTTCGTGCCCCAATCACTAAAGGAGTCATTTAAAAAGTTTTGTGTGAACTATTTTATGAATAAGTTTGATTACTCTTCGGAGAAACTGCTTAAAAAACTCCAAGCAAAGGAGAATATCACCAATCATAAGGGCGTGATTCAGACTGCTGAGAAAGTACCAGCTTCTTCTATTCCGCAAGGTAAACTCATACACACAACTTGTGGTGGTCAAGACTAACTTTAAGCCACAGAAAGTAGGTAAGAAGCCGAAAAGCAAGTGTTATATATAAAAACATTCACAACATTTGAAAAAGAATTGCCCGATCTTCTTATCACGGAAGAATGTAAATAATAATTTCTCCTCAATCATTGAGACATATTATGTGGTGCAATCGATCGATTATTGGTGTGTAGATTCGAGAACCACTAATAATGTTTGTAATTCTTTACAGGGGTTCTTGGGTAACTAGGGAGCTTAGTGATGGAGAAATATTTCTATTCGTGGACGATCATCACATAAGGCAATAGTAATAACATTAGGAAAATTAGTTTCAAATTTTGGTGAAAACAATAAGCTAGTATTTGTAAATTATTTTATATTCCTAGTATTAGAAGAAATTTAATTTATATTTCTAAGCTTTTGATGAATGAATATATGGTTTATTTTAATATTTTTTGTATCAAAATTGAAAATTTTCTTATCTGTTCCAGTGCATTAAAAATGATCTTTATATTGTAAGGCCTATCTCACCACTACTTCTTAATACTGAATTGAATAACTTAAATGGAAATAATATAAAGAGAAAAGGACATTCTAAGTTAAACAAAACATATATTTTGCACTCATACTTAGGTTATAAATATAAAAAGAATTAAAAGACTAGTCTTAAATGGATAATTAAGTTCATTGGAAGTGGAGTCACTTCTACTCTGCAAAATCCTACTTGAAGGGTAAGATGACCAAGATGCAATTTACGACTATGGACTATAAAACTTATATTGTATTGTAACTGGTTCATTTTGATCTTGTGACCTATAACTCTTTGGATAAGAGGCGGTTACACGTATTTTATCAATTTCATTGATGATTACTCGAGATTTGTGTATGTTTTCCTTATGCATCGCAAGCCTGAAGCCTTTGAAAAGTTTAAAGTGTGTAACGATGAAGTGGATCATAGGCATGTTAAACTAGTAAAGACTCTATGATATGATCGTGGAGGAGAGTACCTCTTAGGAGAGTTTAGGAATCACATATCAGAGATCATGCCAATTATCTACACCGAGTATTCCATAGAAAAATAGTGTAGCGAAAAGGATAAATATGATTCTTTTGGGCATGGTTAGATTCATGATAAGTTATTCGAATCTACCAGATTCCTTTGGATTTTGCACTAAAAACGACTATATATTTATTGAACTTAGTTCCTTAAAAATCGTCACCAAGAACTCCTATAGAACTATGGACTGGGCACAAGCTAAGTCTATGACATGCTTGGATTTGAGGTTGCCCAGTGCATGTGCAGAGGAGGAGCCTAGGAAGTTAGAACTAAGGATGAATTAATGCCTCTTTGTGGGTTATTTAAAAGGAACTAAGGGTAGTCAAATTGATGATCCTAAGGACCAGTGGGTATTTATTATCCCAAATGTTTAGTACTCGGAGGAAGATTATATGATTGATCACAAACTCAAGAGCAAGATTTTCTTACAAGCTAAGAGGGCAAGACCAAGTAATGGCTTCATGGGATGAAGCTTTTGTGTGATTATAAAAATATTATGTCGGGCTCATCGCAATATACTTATATCGATAATGTGCTCATAAGGTTTAGGATGCAAGATTCTAAGAAAATGGTTTCTCCCTTTAAGGCGTGGAATTTAGTTATCTAGGGATCAATGTTCGAAGAAATCTGATCAAATAAAGAAGATAAGGAATATGCATTATGATTCGGTGGTGGGCAACCTTATGTATGCTATGATGTGTACTAGCTTGAATATTTTCTATGTCGTTAGCATGGTCAGCTGATTCAAGTCTAACTCGGGTGAGGAGCACTGATCGCTATTAAGCGCATTCTCAAGTACCTGAAGATAACTAGAGATCATGTGTTGGTTTGATCAGTTGATAGTCTAGTACCCATTGGGTATGAAAACTCATATTTTTAATCGAATGGAAATTTTAGGAGATCGACCTAAGGATATGTGTTTACCATGGAAGGTGGATCGATAACTTGGAGGAGTATCAAGCAATCATATATTACTGATTTGATCATTGAAGCCGAACATGTTGCCACTTCAGAGGTAACAAAATAGGTTATGTGGCTCTGATACTTTCTAAATGACTTGGGTATGGTTCCTTCAGTGTAGTCAACTATTACACTATATTGTGATAATAATGGTGCAATTATAAATTTGAAATAACCAAGAAATCATAAGAGCAAGAAGCACATTGAGCATAAGAATCACCTGATTAGAGAGATCGTGTTGAGGGGCGACATCATGATCCAAATTGAATCTCATGACAACCAAACAGATCCTTTTACAAAGATCTTACCAACTTAGAATTTTGATAGTCATGTATAAAGAATGGGATTTAAGTGCATGGCCACGTGGCTTTAAGACTAATTGGGAGATTATTTGGATTTTATTTTTAAATCCATGCAAATACATTTTATTTATTAAAAAAGGATTATCTTATTCATTTGGATATTAGAATCATGTTTGTGAGAAATATTTATATGTATGCTTTTAAATATGTTATTTTATATATGTCTGTCAATAATTCTTAGTAGAAATTTCGATGAGTTGGGTTTATCTTTATCACAGGAGATCATAATTTTTGTATTAGTATCATTGAATATTTCACAGTCTAGATAATGAGTTGGCGTCTCATCATAACGGTTGCGATACAATCCTAGTAGTTCATCTCAAATTATGGGAACATTTCTGATGTTTCGAGAACTTGTATGATAGTTTAAATGAGGATGTGATTAGTACGTACAAGAATGTATTAAATAAGGCCACTGGTGAGCTTTAAGTTTAAGGATTATCTTGATTTGACATAACCCCCACTTTATAATGTTATATTTGACATAATCCCTAGTTTATTAATGTCTAGGCATAACCCAAAAAATCTAACACACTTTTAACTCCTTTAGCTTACCTCTATTTCATACTTAGAGTTAACCCTCGACCACATTTCACGACCATATACCCTAAGCCAAGAACAATAATCAAGGGGCAGGTGTTAGCTGATTTCATAATTGAATTTGTCGGAGAAGAGGCCCCTATCGATCAATCGGTCACCGACCAGTTGAAAGATCACGAGCTTGATCAATCCAGGAAGTGGATATTGTATATGGATGGTGTCTCCAACTCTAAAGGGGCAGGAATAGGAATTATTCTCGTAACACTAGAGAATGCTATAATCGAGCAAGGAATTAGGTTGGGATTTAAAGCCTCCAACAATGAAGTCAAATGCGAAACTCTTATAGCTAGATTGTGTAAAGCTCACTTGCTGGGGGCAAACCACCTTAAAGTGTATTGCAACTCAATGCTGATGTCCAACCAGGTCAGTGGAGACTTCAATGCCAAAGATAGAATAATGGTCGCATACCTACAGATGGTTCGTGATTTGATATAAAGTTTGAAGAAGTACATGTTTAAAAGTTTCCTTGGGGGCATAATAGTCATGTCAATGCTTTAGCATCCCTAAATTCAGCAATAGATTCCAATCTTAGGAGAACAATTGAAGTGGAGTTCCTAGACAAGCCTAGCATTACGAAGATGATGACATCCGAGAACGTTCTCTTTATAAAAAAAGTTCTTAGGTGTATGGATCCGATCATTACTTATTTATCGAACGACATCTTTCCGATCGATAAAAAACAAGTGCATCTATTCAGGGTTAAAGTTGCACGATTTTACCTTCGACTTGGAGGAAAACTCTACCGAAGATATTTCACAAACCCCTACCTTCAATGCTTGCATCCAAAAGACATCGATCAAGTTCTCTACGAACTATACGATAAGAGGAAGATCTACATCTTTTTGAGCAATCAAATAGGGTTAACGGTGTCCATATATGCAAAAAGATTCAAATACATATGCCTAAAAGTGTGAAAGATGCCAAAAATTCTCCCATATGCTTCACTAACCAGCCAACTACCTAAAATCTCTAGCTAGTCTATGGTCATTCACTTAATGGGGGATAGACATTGTAGGGTCACTCCCAACTGCACTAGAAAATCACAAGTACTTATTGGTCAGTACATACTATTTCATGAAATGGATTAAGGCTGAACCACTAGCGAACATCAGAGATACTTATATAATTAGATACATCTGGAGTAACATAATAACTCGTTTTGGGGTACCCAAGACAATCAAAACGGATAATAACACATAGTTTGAAAGTGTTTTTAAGGTTTCTGCGTGATTATGGAATCAACCACCATATTAGTTCCGTGGCTTACCCCCAAAACAAATGGCCAAATGGAGGCTTCCAACAAAACGATGCTCGATAGCTTGAAAAAATGTTAGAAAGAGTAAAAAGAGATTGAATGGATGAGCTTTCTCATGTTCTCCGGGCATATCACACTATTCCGAAGAGACCCACTAAAGAAACACCCTTCGCTCTAACTTATGAAATGTAAGTTATAATTCCCCTAGAAGTTGGTTTGCCAAGCACGAGGATTTTCGTTATCGAGCAAGGTTTCACGACAAAGCTGTGAGTACTGAACTTGACCTAGTTAAAGAACGGAAGGAACATGCCATGATAAAACTGGTCTCCTACCAATAGAAGTTAGCGAAGCAATACACCAAGGGGGTGTAACACCCCATATTTTTAATGATTTTTATATTGTGATTAATTAAATTAAAATGGAAATTAATAGGAAATTAATTCAGATTAAAATAAATATTAATTAGCGAGACAAGGGCTAATATTTAATTATATGAATTTTATTGAGTATTACTTAGTGAACGGGTAATAAATTAGTAAGAATACAATATGATTGTCGTGAGCGAGAAATATGGCAATTATGGTAATTTAGTCGGGACGCACGTGTCAGTCGTGTCGGGACTTTAATTTATGAAATAAAATGTGATATATTTATATGACATCCAAAGGGTCATTTCGAGTATGCCAGTGTGTCCAAAAAGGATAAAAGTGTACTTGGGGTTTGGATTGGATCCTGGGGCGGTTTTAGGCCAAACCGACACCCCATAAGGGTATTTTGGTCTTTCGGCCTTTTAGAGTAAAGGGACCAACAAATTTAATATAGTTATATCAGCATGTGTGTTGAGAGTTTTAGGGTTAACAGTTAGAAAAACAGAGAGAGGCCATTAGAGGAAGAAGGTGAAGGTTTCCAAAGCTCTCCACACCATTTTTGCACCACCACCACCACCATCGGAGTTTAGATCAAAAGGAGAGGAAGACAACTCCACCATTTTTCTGCACAAATCAGGCCCACAAACTCTAGGCAAGTGTTTATCTTGCAAAATTTTGAGTATATATATACTATCCATGTTAGTGTATGATGGAATATATTCATGAATAAATGATTATTGGTGTAAGATTGGAAATTAAATTCATGTTCTTGAGTAGAAATCAGGATAAACAATTTACTCATGCATGTAACACGAATCTGATAATTTAATAACATGATAATGTGGAAAAATCTCGGTTTGTTGATGTTCTTGAACAAAGAAAGAACAATTTAGGGTTTTGGGATTAAAGTGTAAGATTAATCTAGTTTAAATGACTCCCCTCGATGATTTAATGATTTGGTTGTGTTATAAATCATTATATATGTTTTTATAGGGTTTGGTATACTTGGTTGGGAGTTTGGGATTGTATTATAAAGGTTTAGATGGTTGAAAATGGTGAAAAATTGTAACAGTGGAGAAGATGGGTTGTCAGGTACCTAGAACCGGTTCGGCTGTACACTCAAATCAGTTCACGTGTACACTAGAACCGGTTTGGGTGACCTGCTAGACCCGACCTTTGTTTGTTTAAATTTTAAAGAGGTTAGGGTCGAGGTTTCCCTAATTGAGGAGAATTAAGGCTAAGAAGTATTTTGCATATTGTGATATTAAATGAATTCACGATAATTAGAACAGGTCATGGAGAGCATAAGTGGACCTAAGACCAAACCAGAAGCAGAGAGATATTATAACTACTGAAATAATCTAAGGGGTAGTTAGGACCCTTCGAGTACTGGGAAATAATCGAGAGTTATATACTGTGTACGGGATATATTATAGGTTGCGTTATACCTATATTGATGATATATATATGGGTTGTATGAATACCTATTATGTGGTTTCTTATGCGTGTAAACATATCTACGCTACCTGCTATAATGGGAAGTTTCGTATCGTGGACAGTCTTATCCCGATGAGCCCATTTAGGGGGAGTTTTAGACTTGTGCCTCAAAACATATAACTCAGGGTTGAGCACTAATTGTGTGTATGATAATGTGATCGGTCAGTTGGGTGCGTTAGGTGTGCGCGTAGCCCAAAGGCTTAAAATTATGTTCGTCTCCAAATTGTGTGAATGGCAAATTTATGGTTTGAGAGTGATTCTGAATCGAAAGTCCTTTACATAGTACGTGATGTACAATGACTCCATATCAGGGTATGCACGATATCAGGGTTTAAACGGGTAGATTTCCCTTAAACCAGATGCAATTTTACCATAATCTATTCTTGGCCTAATGTGGTGTAACAACACAAGCTAAAAGGTAAGATAAAATAATCAATCACATGATCGACATAATGGAATGTAAAAATGCCCAAGATTGATATTAAATAAAAAAACTTATTGATATACGAGTTACAAGTTACAAAAATATCATCTAGAATAGTAAAAACACAAAAAGATGAACATGTTATGGTCGACTGAAAAGAAAATTAGCAATTGTTCTTCGTCAGCAAGCATTAGGGTTTGGTCAGAATTCGTCGTCACTATCGTGAAAGGTCAAATAGCTTTTGACTAGGTGAAGAGTGAAAAAGTACCACTTAAGTCGTTTAATTCAAAATTAAACTATCTAAATGGCTCCGAACAGTTTATTGAAGAAACAGTTTGTTGAAAAAGTACCACTTTAGTGTTTGAAAATATCATATCAGTTTGAAAACAACCAACAAAATAAGATTTCTCGAAATAAGAAATCAAAACTAAGCAATATCTAAGTGATATGTATCACATAGATAAAATCTCAAAGTTCTATAAAAGAAAATGAGATTGAATCAACGTGATTAAGTTGGGAAAGAGATAAAGGGCAAAAGAGGATAGATCTTCTCGAATCTCAAACTAACTCACTCTCATAAAGGGTTTTCTGGTAAGATTTGGCCGGAGTTTAGTTTAGGGTTTCTTCTCTCTCTCTCTCTCTCTCTCTCTCTCTCTCTCTCTCTCTCTCTCTCTCTCTATCTTTATTCTCTCTCAGAAGTGAGGGTGGTAAAAGATTATAATCGTATAACACATGGTATGTACTTATAGTAAGTGATGGAAGGCTTTGGAACCACGAAAAAAATCAATGATCAAGATTGATTTTAAATGATCGAAGCAAATCTAAGGGATAAGAATGCACCATTTATAAGCTAACCCTCATTGGTTTATCCAGACATTACAAGGATCATCTCAGATAATATGCAGGTCGTTGATTAAAAAGATCAAAGGGTTCACATGTAAGCAAAGGTATGTGAGAGGATAAAAACACAAATCTAGCCGTTGTGGAATCAACACGTGTAAGGCTAAGATTGAACTACAAACGCGTGTTTTTTATGTTACAAAAATACTTCTCACCATAATATTTTCAAGCGCTTTCAGTTTCTACCCAAGCATAGATTTAGCAGCTTATGGAATTTACACAACAACCCACAAAGTTTTAAAAACCAATTTTAATTTTCAAAAAATTGTTTTAAAAAAATCATAGAAATTATTTAAAATATCCCAAAAATTATGGAAAAATTATTATAAGGTATTTAATTCACACACCCTCGTATTATGAAGAATGCAAACTTATATGCAATACATAATTGATCCTAGGTGTAGTGTTGGTGTTTATACATTTGGACTATTAGACGTAATCAAAATGAAGAGTCTAAAGGCTTGTTGGTTTGAAAGGGTATGACTCAATTTTATCACTACTTCCAAACTAGATGAGAAGATATATAATATAGACTCAAGTGAGTCAAAGATATAGGGTGCTTCAAAGAGGAACAATGTCCAGGGGAACCCACTTCTCTTTACTATCAAAAGGAGAATGCATGTGAGCATGGAGATAAATGTAACACCCCACGTGAAGTTAATATTTATACAATATTAGCTCTTACTGCATTTTAAATACTTGCAAGTATTTTTCTAATGTTCTTGGGCTATGACCCATTTCAAATCCATTTTCGTAAAAAAAAATAGGTTCCCAGTCACAGGGACACCAAGCTTAAGAGTCCATTCTTATTTGGTGTGCTGCAGCTGCTGTGGACATTGCAGGACCTTGGTAGTAGAAGCTTCCATTTTTATCAGTTCCTTTTTATTATTCAGTTATCTCAGTCAGGCATGTCTCCCATCTTTAGTTAGTAGTTATTTTATAACTACAATATTTCCATTTTAATTCGAGTTGTTGGATTTGGTTTTAATTTTAGACTATTGTATGTGGCCTTCAGTCTGGAGTATTTATTCTAGTCACATTTATTTATTCAGTTGTTTTATCATTTATTACGTGGCTTACTGGAATGGTGAATGTGGATTAGTAGTTTAAATATTACATGTTAATAAAAAGATTAAAATTTTGACATTGGGCCATTAGCGAACTAGTAATAAAATTATGTTTCAACAGTGATGCTAAGAATGAAACCATTAATGATTCCTGTTTAATTTTAAAATTGACTGATCACCCAGGATTAGAATAGGTCGGGTGTCACAGGGAGTTAATTCGAGGAATTCCATATCGGGGTTTATGGCCTCAGAAAAGTCCTCGTTAATGCTAAAAAACCTTCGAACGTTACATTAGGACCTAAATGGGAAAGACCATTAAAGATAATCAGACACGATGTGCAAGGAGCCTATCACTTGGAAACAATGGAGGGCACACAGATACCCATATATTGGAATGCGACTAATCTCATGAAATTTTACTTTTAATTTTTTCTAACATACTTAGTTTTTATAAATTTTTAATTTAAAGTCTTATGATGCTCGCAATTTGATTTTAAGTCATTAATAAATATCTAAGTGGTTTAATCAATTACTTAGCTCTTTAATTATTTAGCATTGTTCCAAAATGACAAGCTCACACTTAGCACTAATGATCGAACACTGATCAACGTCACCTCAGCTTAATTATAGTTACAAATTTGTTAATTATAATTAAACCAAAGGTCACGAGGTTTTTGTCAGAAAAAATACAAAGACCTCAGGAATTGCTCAGACAAAAAAAAGACCTAAAGGGGATTCCTAGGTACTTAATGAACCCGACTTGGTCAAACAAAATTTAAACGGGTAGATTTCCCTTAAACCAGATGCAATTTTACCATAATCTATTCTTGGCCTAATGTGGTGTGACAACACAAGCTAAAAGGTAAGATAAAATAATCAATCACATGATCTACATAATGGAATGTAAAAATGCCCAAGATTGATATTAAATAAAAAAACTTATTGATATACGAGTTACAAGTTACAAAAATATCATCTAGAATAGTAAAAACACAAAAAGATGAACATGTTATGGTCGACTGAAAAGAAAATTAGCAATTGTTCTTCGTCAGCAAGCATTAGGGTTTGGTCAGAACTCGTCGTCACTATCGTGAAAGGTCAAATAGCTTTTGACTAGGTGAAGAGTGAAAAAGTACCACTTAAGTCGTTTAATTCAAAATTAAACTATCTAAATGGCTCCGAACAGTTTATTGAAGAAACAGTTTGTTGAAAAAGTACCACTTTAGTGTTTGAAAATATCATATCAGTTTGAAAACAACCAACAAAATAATATTTCTCGAATTAAGAAATCAAAACTAAGCAATATCTAAGTGATATGTATCACATAGATAAAATCTCAAAGTTCTATAAAAGAAAATGAGATTGAATCAACGTGATTAAGTTGGGAAAGAAATAAAGGGCAAAAGAGGATAGATCTTCTCGAATCTCAAACTAACTCACTCTCATAAAGGGTTTTCTGGTAAGATTTGGCCGAAGTTTAGTTTAGGGTTTCTTCTCTTTCTCTCTCTCTCTCTCTCTCTCTCTCTCTCTTCTATCTTTATTCTCTCTCAGAAGTGAGGGTGGTAAAAGATTATAATCGTATAACACATGGTATGTACTTATAGTAAGTGATGGAAGGCTCTAGAACCACGAAAAAAATCAATGATCAAGATTGATTTTAAATGATCGAAGCAAATCTAAGGGATAAGAATGCACCATTTATAAGCTAACCCTCATTGGTTTATCCAGACATTACAAGGATCATCTCAGATAATATGCAGGTCGTTGATTAAAAAGATCAAAGGGTTCACATGTAAGCAAAGGTATGTGAGAGGATAAAAACACAAATCTAGCCGTTGTGGAATCAACACGTGTAAGGCTAAGATTGAACTACAAACGCGTGTTTTTTATGTTACAAAAATACTTCTCACCATAATATTTTCAAGCGCTTTCAGTTTCTACCCAAGCATAGATTTAGCAGCTTATGGAATTTACACAACAACCCACAAAGTTTTAAAAACCAATTTTAATTTTCAAAAAATTGTTTTAAAAAAATCATAGAAATTATTTAAAATATCCCAAAAATTATGGAAAAATTATTATAAGGTATTTAATTCACACACCCTCGTATTATGAAGAATGCAAACTTATATGCAATACATAAATGATCCTAGGTGTAGTGTTGG
Organism: Sambucus nigra; assembly: GCA_949130495.1. Lineage (NCBI taxonomy): Eukaryota > Viridiplantae > Streptophyta > Magnoliopsida > Dipsacales > Adoxaceae > Sambucus > Sambucus nigra. The sequence goes on from OX422219.1 coordinate 230,448,499, forward strand.
TGTTTATACATTTGGACTATTAGACGAAATCAAAATGAAGAGTCTAAAGGCTTGTTGGTTTGAAAGGGTATGACTCAATTTTATCACTACTTCCAAACTAGATGAGAAGATATATAATATAGACTCAAGTGAGTCAAAGATATAGGGTGCTTCAAAGAGGAACAATGTCCAGGGGAACCCACTTCTCTTTACTATCAAAAGGAGAATGCCTGTGAGCGTGGAGATAAATGTAACACCCCACGTGAAGTTAACATATATACAATATTAGATCTTACTGCATTTTAAATACTTGCAAGTATTTTTCTAATGTTCTTGGGCTCTGACCCATTTCAAATCCATTTTCGTAAAAAAAAATAGGTTCCCAGTCACAGGGACACCAAGCTTAAGAGTCCATTCTTATTTGGTGTGCTGCCGCTGCTGTGGACATTGCAGGACCTTGGTAGTGAAAGCTTCCATTTTTATCAGTTCCTTTTTATTATTCAGTTATCTCAGTCGGGCATGTCTCCCATCTTTAGTTAGTAGTTATTTTATAACTACAATATTTCCATTTTTATTCCAGTTGTTGGATTTGGTTTTAATTTTGGACTACTGTATGTGGCCTTCAGTCTGGAGTATTTATTCCAGTCACATTTATTTATTCAGTTGTTTTATCATTTATTACGTGGCTTACTGGAATGGTGAATGTGGATTAATAGTTTAAATATTGCATGTTAATAAAAAGATTAAAATTTTGACACTGGGCCATTAGCGAACTAGTAATAAAATTATGTTTCAACAGTGATGCTAAGAATGAAACCATTAATGATTCCTGTTTAATTTTAAAATGGACTGATCACCCAGGATTAGAATAGGCCGGGTGTCACAGGGAGTTAATTCGAGGAATTCCATATCGGGGTTTATGGCCTCAGAAAAGTCTTCGTTAATGCTAAAAAACCTTCGAACGTTACATTAGGACCTAAATGGGAAGGACCATTAAAGATAATCAGACACGATGTGCAAGGAGCCTATCACTTGGAAACAATGGAGGGCACACAGATACCCATATATTGGAATGCGACTAATCTCATGAAATTTTACTTTTAATTTTTTCTAACATACTTAGTTTTTATAAATTTTTAATTTAAAGTCTTATGATGCTCGCAATTTGATTTTAAGTCATTAATAAATATCTAAGTGGTTTAATCAATTACTTAGCTCTTTAATTATTTAGCATTATTCCAAAATGACAAGCTCACACTTAGCACTAATGATCGAACACTGATCAACGTTACATCAGCTTAATTATAGTTACAAATTTGTTAATTATAATTAAACCTAAGGTCACCAGGTTTTTGTCAGAAAAAATACAAAGACCTCCGGAATTGCTCAGACAAAAAAAAGACCTAAAGGGGATTCCTAGGTACTTAATGAACCCGACTTGGTCAAACAAAATTTAAACGGGTAGATTTCCCTTAAACCAGATGCAATTTTACCATAATCTATTCTTGGCCTAATGTGGTGTGACAACACAAGCTAAAAGGTAAGATAAAATAATCAATCACATGATCGACATAATGGAATGTAAAAATGCCCAAGATTGATATTAAATAAAAAAAACTTATTGATATACGAGTTACAAGTTACAAAAATATCATCTACAATAGTAAAAACACAAAAAGATGAACATGTTATGGTCGACTGAAAAGAAAATTAGCAATTGTTCTTCGTCAGCAAGCATTAAGGTTTGGTCAGAACTCGTCGTCACTATCGTGAAAGGTCAAATAGCTTTTGACTAGGTGAAGAGTGAAAAAGTACCACTTAAGTCGTTTAATTCAAAATTAAACTATCTAAATGGCTCCGAACAGTTTATTGAAGAAACAGTTTGTTGAAAAAGTACCACTTTAGTGTTTGAAAATATCATATCAGTTTGAAAACAACCAACAAACTAATATTTCTCGAAATAAGAAATCAAAACTAAGCAATATCTAAGTGATATGTATCACATAGATAAAATCTCAAAGTTCTATAAAAGAAAATGAGATTGAATCAACGTGATTAAGTTGGGAAAGAGATAAAGGGCAAAAGAGGATAGATCTTCTCGAATCTCAAACTAACTCACTCTCATAAAGGGTTTTCTGGTAAGATTTGGCCGGAGTTTAGTTTAGGGTTTCTTCTCTCTCTCTCTCTCTCTCTCTCTCTTCTATCTTTATTCTCTCTCAGAAGTGAGGGTGGTAAAAGATTATAATCGTATAACACATGGTATGTACTTATAGTAAGTGATGGAAGGCTCTGGAACCACGAAACAAATCAATGATCAAGATTGATTTTAAATGATCGAAGCAAATCTAAGGGTTAAGAATGCACCGTTTATAAGCTAACCCTCATTGGTTGATCCAGACATTACAAGGATCATCTCAGATAATATGCAGGTCGTTGATTAAAAAGATCAAAGGGTTCACATGTAAGCAAAGGTATGTGAGAGGATAAAAACACAAATCTAGCCGTTGTGGAATCAACACGTGTAAGGCTAAGATTGAACTACAAACGCGTGTTTTTTATGTTACAAAAATACTTCTCACCATAATATTTTCAAGCGCTTTCAGTTTCTACCCAAGCATAGATTTAGCAGCTTATGGAATTTACACAACAACCCACAAAGTTTTAAAAACCAATATTAATTTTCAAAAAATTGTTTTAAAAAAATCATAGAAATTATTTAAAATATCCCAAAAATTATGGAAAAATTATTATAAGGTATTTAATTCACACACCCTCGTATTATGAAGAATGCAAACTTATATGCAATACATAAATGATCCTAGGTGTAGTGTTGGTGTTTATACATTTGGACTATTAGAGGAAATCAAAATGAAGAGTCTAAAGGCTTGTTGGTTTGAAAGGGTATGACTCAATTTTGTTACTACTTCCAAACTAGATGAGAAGCTATATAATATAGACTCAAGTGAGTCAAAGATATAGGGTGCTTCAAAGAGGAACAATGTCCAGGGGAACCCACTTCTCTTTACTATCAAAAGGAGAATGCCTGTGAGCATGGAGATAAATGTAACACCCCACGTGAAGTTAACATTTATACAATATTAGCTCTTACTGCATTTTAAATACTTGCAAGTGTTTTTCTAATGTTCTTGGGCTCTGACCCATTTCAAATCCATTTTCGTAAAAAAAAATAGGTTCCCAGTCACAGGGACACCAAGCTTAAGAGTCCATTCTTATTTGGTGTGCTGCCGCTGCTGTGGACATTGCAGGACCTTGGTAGTGAAAGCTTCCATTTTTATCAGTTCCTTTTTATTATTCAGTTATCTCAGTCGGGCATGTCTCCCATCTTTAGTTAGTAGTTATTTTATAACTACAATATTTCCATTTTTATTCCAGTTGTTGGATTTGGTTTTAATTTTGGACTACTGTATGTGGCCTTCAGCCTGGAGTATTTATTCCAGTCACATTTATTTATTCAGTTGTTTTATCATTTATTACGTGGCTTACTGGAATGGTGAATGTGGATTAGTAGTTTAAATATTGCATGTTAATAAAAAGATTAAAATTTTGACACTGGGCCATTAGCGAACTAGTAATAAAATTATGTTTCAACAGTGATGCTAAGAATGAAACCATTAATGATTACTGTTTAATTTTAAAATGGACTGATCACCCAGGATTAGAATAGGCCGGGTGTCACAGGGAGTTAATTCGAGGAAATTCCATATCGGGGTTTATGGCCTCAGAAAAGTCCTCGTTAATGCTAAAAAACCTTCGAACGTTACATTAGGACCTAAATGGGAAGGACCATTAAAGATAATCAGACACGATGTGCAAGGAGCCTATCACTTGGAAACAATGGAGGGCACACAGATACCCATATATTGGAATGCGACTAATCTCATGAAATTTTACTTTTAATTTTTTCTAACATACTTAGTTTTTATAAATTTTTAATTTAAAGTCTTATGATGCTCGCAATTTGATTTTAAGTCATTAATAAATATCTAAGTGGTTTAATCAATTACTTAGCTCTTTAATTATTTAGCATTGTTCCAAAATGACAAGCTCACACTTAGCACTAATGATCGAACACTGATCAACGTCACCTCAGCTTAATTATAGTTACAAATTTGTTAATTATAATTAAACCTAAGGTCACCAGGTTTTTGTCAGAAAAAATACAAAGACCTCAGGAATTGCTCAGACAAAAAAAAGACCTAAAGGGGATTCCTAGGTACTTAATGAACCCAACTTGGTCAAACAAAATTTAAACGGGTAGATTTCCCTTAAACCAGATGCAATTTTACCATAATCTATTCTTGGCCTAATGTGGTGTGACAACACAAGCTAAAAGGTAAGATAAAATAATCAATCACATGATCGACATAATGGAATGTAAAAATGCCCAAGATTGATATTAAATAAAAAAAACTTATTGATATACGAGTTACAAGTTACAAAAATATCATCTACAATAGTAAAAACACAAAAAGATGAACATGTTATGGTCGACTGAAAAGAAAATTAGCAATTGTTCTTCGTCAGCAAGCATTAGGGTTTGGTCAGAACTCGTCGTCACTATCGTGAAAGGTCAAATAGCTTTTGACTAGGTGAAGAGTGAAAAAGTACCACTTAAGTCGTTTAATTCAAAATTAAACTATCTAAATGGCTCCGAACAGTTTATTGAAGAAACAGTTTGTTGAAAAAGTACCACTTTAGTGTTTGAAAATATCATATCAGTTTGAAAACAACCAACAAAATAATATTTCTCGAAATAAGAAATCAAAACTAAGCAATATCTAAGTGATATGTATCACATAGATAAAATCTCAAAGTTCTATAAAAGAAAATGAGATTGAATCAACGTGATTAAGTTGGGAAAGAGATAAAGGGCAAAAGAGGATAGATCTTCTCGAATCTCAAACTAACTCACTCTCATAAAGGGTTTTCTGGAAAGATTTGGCCGGAGTTTAGTTTAGGGTTTCTTCTCTCTCTCTCTCTCTCTCTCTCTTCTATCTTTATTCTCTCTCAGAAGTGAGGGTGGTAAAAGATTATAATCGTATAACACATGGTATGTACTTATAGTAAGTGATGGAAGGCTCTGGAACCACGAAACAAATCAATGATCAAGATTGATTTTAAATGATCGAAGCAAATCTAAGGGTTAAGAATGCACCGTTTATAAGCTAACCCTCATTGGTTGATCCAGACATTACAAGGATCATCTCAGATAATATGCAGGTCGTTGATTAAAAAGATCAAAGGGTTCACATGTAAGCAAAGGTATGTGAGAGGATAAAAACACAAATCTAGCCGTTGTGGAATCAACACGTGTAAGGCTAAGATTGAACTACAAACGCGTGTTTTTTATGTTACAAAAATACTTCTGACCATAATATTTTCAAGCGCTTTCAGTTTCTACCCAAGCATAGATTTAGCAGCTTATGGAATTTACACAACAACCCACAAAGTTTTAAAAACCAATTTTAATTTTCAAAAAATTGTTTTAAAAAAATCATAGAAATTATTTAAAATATCCCAAAAATTATGGAAAAATTATTATAAGGTATTTAATTCACACACCCTCGTATTATGAAGAATGCAAACTTATATGCAATACATAAATGATCCTAGGTGTAGTGTTGGTGTTTATACATTTGGACTATTAGAGGAAATCAAAATGAAGAGTCTAAAGGCTTGTTGGTTTGAAAGGGTATGACTCAATTTTGTCACTACTTCCAAACTAGATGAGAAGCTATATAATATAGACTCAAGTGAGTCAAAGATATAGGGTGCTTCAAAGAGGAACAATGTCCAGGGGAACCCACTTCTCTTTACTATCAAAAGGAGAATGCCTGTGAGCGTGGAGATAAATGTAACACCCCACGTGAAGTTAACATATATACAATATTAGCTCTTACTGCATTTTAAATACTTGCAAGTATTTTTCTAATGTTCTTGGGCTCTGACCCATTTCAAATCCATTTTCGTAAAAAAAAATAGGTTCCCAGTCACAGGGACACCAAGCTTAAGAGTCCATTCTTATTTGGTGTGCTGCCGCTGCTGTGGACATTGCAGGACCTTGGTAGTGAAAGCTTCCATTTTTATCAGTTCCTTTTTATTATTCAGTTATCTCAGTCGGGCATGTCTCCCATCTTTAGTTAGTAGTTATTTTATAACTACAATATTTCCATTTTTATTCCAGTTGTTGGATTTGGTTTTAATTTTGGACTACTGTATGTGGCCTTCAGTCTGGAGTATTTATTCCAGTCACATTTATTTATTCAGTTGTTTTATCATTTATTACGTGGCTTACTGGAATGGTGAATGTGGATTAATAGTTTAAATATTGCATGTTAATAAAAAGATTAAAATTTTGACACTGGGCCATTAGCGAACTAGTAATAAAATTATGTTTCAACGGTGATGCTAAGAATGAAACCATTAATGATTCCTGTTTAATTTTAAAATGGACTGATCACCCAGGATTAGAATAGGCCGGGTGTCACAGGGAGTTAATTCGAGGAATTCCATATCGGGGTTTATGGCCTCAGAAAAGTCTTCGTTAATGCTAAAAAACCTTCGAACGTTACATTAGGACCTAAATGGGAAGGACCATTAAAGATAATCAGACACGATGTGCAAGGAGCCTATCACTTGGAAACAATGGAGGGCACACAGATACCCATATATTGGAATGCGACTAATCTCATGAAATTTTACTTTTAATTTTTTCTAACATACTTTGTTTTTATAAATTTTTAATTTAAAGTCTTATGATGCTCGCAATTTGATTTTAAGTCATTAATAAATATCTAAGTGGTTTAATCAATTACTTAGCTCTTTAATTATTTAGCATTATTCCAAAATGACAAGCTCACACTTAGCACTAATGATCGAACACTGATCAACGTCACCTCAGCTTAATTATAGTTACAAATTTGTTAATTATAATTAAACCTAAGGTCACGAGGTTTTTGTCAGAAAAAATACAAAGACCTCAGGAATTGCTCAGACAAAAAAAAGACCTAAAGGGGATTCCTAGGTACTTAATGAACCCGACTTGGTCAAACAAAATTTAAACGGGTAGATTTCCCTTAAACCAGATGCAATTTTACCATAATCTATTCTTGGCCTAATGTGGTGTGACAACACAAGCTAAAAGGTAAGATAAAATAATCAATCACATGATCGACATAATGGAATGTAAAAATGCCCAAGATTGATATTAAATAAAAAAAACTTATTGATATACGAGTTACAAGTTACAAAAATATCATCTACAATAGTAAAAACACAAAAAGATGAACATGTTATGGTCGACTGAAAAGAAAATTAGCAATTGTTCTTCGTCAGCAAGCATTAGGGTTTGGTCAGAACTCGTCGTCACTATCGTGAAAGGTCAAATAGCTTTTGACTAGGTGAAGAGTGAAAAAGTACCACTTAAGTCGTTTAATTCAAAATTAAACTATCTAAATGGCTCCGAACAGTTTATTGAAGAAACAGTTTGTTGAAAAAGTACCACTTTAGTGTTTGAAAATATCATATCAGTTTGAAAACAACCAACAAAATAATATTTCTCTAATTAAGAAATCAAAACTAAGCAATATCTAAGTGATATGTATCACATAGATAAAATCTCAAAGTTCTATAAAAGAAAATGAGATTGAATCAACGTGATTAAGTTGGGAAAGAGATAAAGGGCAAAAGAGGATAGATCTTCTCGAATCTCAAACTAACTCACTCTCATAAAGGGTTTTCTGGTAAGATTTGGCCGGAGTTTAGTTTAGGGTTTCTTCTCTCTCTCTCTCTCTCTCTCTCTCTCTCTTCTATCTTTATTCTCTCTCAGAAGTGAGGGTGGTAAAAGATTATAATCGTATAACACATGGTATGTACTTATAGTAAGTGATGGAAGGCTCTGGAACCACGAAACAAATCAATGATCAAGATTGATTTTAAATGATCGAAGCAAATCTAAGGGTTAAGAATGCACCGTTTATAAGCTAACCCTCATTGGTTGATCCAGACATTACAAGGATCATCTCAGATAATATGCAGGTCGTTGATTAAAAAGATCAAAGGGTTCACATGTAAGCAAAGGTATGTGAGAGGATAAAAACACAAATCTAGCCGTTGTGGAATCAACACGTGTAAGGCTAAGATTGAACTACAAACGCGTGTTTTTTATGTTACAAAAATACTTCTGACCATAATATTTTCAAGCGCTTTCAGTTTCTACCCAAGCATAGATTTAGCAGCTTATGGAATTTACACAACAACCCACAAAGTTTTAAAAACCAATTTTAATTTTCAAAAAATTGTTTTAAAAAAATCATAGAAATTATTTAAAATATCCCAAAAATTATGGAAAAATTATTATAAGGTATTTAATTCACACACCCTCGTATTATGAAGAATGCAAACTTATATGCAATACATAAATGATCCTAGGTGTAGTGTTGGTGTTTATACATTTGGACTATTAGAGGAAATCAAAATGAAGAGTCTAAAGGCTTGTTGGTTTGAAAGGGTATGACTCAATTTTGTCACTACTTCCAAACTAGATGAGAAGCTATATAATATAGACTCAAGTGAGTCAAAGATATAGGGTGCTTCAAAGAGGAACAATGTCCAGGGGAACCCACTTCTCTTTACTATCAAAAGGAGAATGCCTGTGAGCATGGAGATAAATGTAACACCCCACGTGAAGTTAACATTTATACAATATTAGCTCTTACTGAATTTTAAATAATTGCAAGTATTTTTCTAATGTTCTTGGGCTCTGACCCATTTCAAATCCATTTTCGTAAAAAAAAAGAGGTTCCCAGTCACAGGGACACATAGCTTAAGAGTCCATTCTTATTTGGCGTGCTGCCGCTGCTGTGGACATTGCAGGACCTTGGTAGTAGAAGCTTCCATTTTTATCAGTTCCTTTTTATTATTCAGTTATCTCAGTCGGGCATGTCTCCCATCTTTAGTTAGTAGTTATTTTATAACTACAATTTTTCCATTTTTATTCCAGTTGTTGGATTTGGTTTTAATTTTGGACTACTGTATGTGGCCTTCAGCCTGGAGTATTTATTCCAGTCACATTTATTTATTCAGTAGTTTTATCATTTATTACGTGGCTTACTGGAATGGTGAATGTGGATTAGTAGTTTAAATATTGCATGTTAATAAAAAGATTAAAATTTTGACACTGGGCCATTAGCGAACTAGTAATAAAATTATGTTTCAACAGTGATGCTAAGAATGAAACCATTAATGATTCCTGTTTAATTTTAAAATGGACTGATCATCCAGGATTAGAATAGGTCGGGTGTCACAGGGAGTTAATTCGAGGAAATTCCATATCGGGGTTTATGGCCTCAGAAAAGTCCTCGTTAATGCTAAAAAACCTTCGAACGTTACATTAGGACCTAAATGGGAAGGGCCATTAAAGATAATCAGACACGATGTGCAAGGAGCCTATCACTTGGAAACAATGGAGGGCACACAGATACCCATATATTGGAATGCGACTAATCTCATGAAATTTTACTTTTAATTTTTTCTAACATACTTAGTTTTTATAAATTTTTAATTTAAAGTCTTATGATGCTCGCAATTTGATTTTAAGTCATTAATAAATATCTAAGTGGTTTAATCAATTACTTAGCTCTTTAATTATTTAGCATTGTTCCAGAATGACAAGCTCACACTTAGCACTAATGATCGAACACTGATCAACGTCACCTCAGCTTAATTATAGTTACAAATTTGTTAATTATAATTAAACCTAAGGTCTCCAGGTTTTTGTCAGAAAAAATACAAAGACCTCAGGAATTGCTCAGACAAAAAAAAGACCTAAAGGGGATTCCTAGGTAATTAATGAACCCGACTTGGTCAAACAAAATTTAAACGGGTAGATTTCCCTTAAACCAGATGCAATTTTACCATAATCTATTCTTGGCCTAATGTGGTGTGACAACACAAGCTAAAAGGTAAGATAAAATAATCAATCACATGATCGACATAATGGAATGTAAAAATGCCCAAGATTGATATTAAATAAAAAAACTTATTGATATACGAGTTACAAGTTACAAAAATATCATCTACAATAGTAAAAACACAAAAAGATGAACATGTTATGGTCGACTGAAAAGAAAATTAGCAATTGTTCTTCGTCAGCAAGCATTAGGGTTTGGTCAGAACTCGTCGCCACTATCGTGAAAGGTCAACTAGCTTTTTACTAGGTGAAGAGTGAAAAAGTACCACTTAAGTCGTTTAATTCAACATTAAACTATCTAAATGGCTCCGAATAGTTTATTGAAGAAACAGTTTGTTGAAAAAGTACCACTTTAGTGTTTGAAAATATCATATCAGTTTGAAAACAACCAACAAAATAAGATTTCTCGAAATAAGAAATCAAAACTAAGCAATATCTAAGTGATATGTATCACATAGATAAAATCTCAAAGTTCTATAAAAGAAAATGAGATTGAATCAACGTGATTAAGTTAGGAAAGAGATAAAGGGCAAAAGAGGATAGATCTTCTCGAATCTCAAACTAACTCACTCTCATAAAGGGTTTTCTGGTAAGATTTGGCCGGAGTTTAGTTTAGGGTTTCTTCTCTCTCTCCCTCGCTTTCTCTCTCTCTTCTATCTTTATTCTCTCTTAGAAGTGAGGGTGGTAAAAGATTGTAATCGTATAACACATGGTATGTACTTATAATAAGTGATGGAAGGCTCTGGAACCACGAAACAAATCAATGATCAATATTGATTTTAAATGATCGAAGCAAATCTAAGGGTTAAGAATGCACCGTTTATAAGCCAACCCTCATTGGTTGATCCAGACATTACAAGGATGATTTCAGATAATATGGAGGTCGTTGATTAAAAAGATCAAAGGGTTCACATGTAAGCAAAGGTATGTGAGAGGATAAAAACACAAATCTAGCCGTTGTGGAATCAACACGTGTAAGGCTAAGATTGAACTACAAACGCGTGTTTTTTATGTTACAAAAATACTTCTGACCATAATATTTTCAAGCGCTTTCAGTTTCTACCCAAGCATAGATTTAGCAGCTTATGGAATTTACACAACAACCCACAAAGTTTTAAAAACCAATTTTAATTTTCAAAAAATTGTTTTAAAAAAATCATAGAAATTATTTAAAATATCCCAAAAATTATGGAAAAATTATTATAAGGTATTTAATTCACACACCCTCGTATTATGAAGAATGCAAACTTATATGCAATACATAAATGATCCTAGGTGTAGTGTTGGTGTTTATACATTTGGACTATTAGAGGAAATCAAAATGAAGAGTCTAAAGGCTTGTTGGTTTGAAAGGGTATGACTCAATTTTGTCACTACTTCCAAACTAGATGAGAAGCTATATAATATAGACTCAAGTGAGTCAAAGATATAGGGTGCTTCAAAGAGGAACAATGTCCAGGGGAACCCACTTCTCTTTACTACCAAAAGGAGAATGCCTGTGAGCATGGAGATAAATGTAACACTCCACTTAATTAAATACCGAGTGATCATGCATTTATTAAATTAAAATAGAATATCCAAATTGGTTCATTCTCAACATCACTGATGATTTTTTTTTTATTATTTACTAACCACCTAGTATTTGAAAAGCTCGTTCAAATTTTACTTATTTATTTATTATTTTTTTATACAAGCAAAGATTTAAAATAAATAAATAATTAAGTATCACATCCACCATACTAAATAAATCAACACCATAATTAATGAAATACTGAATCAAATAAGATACGATAGGAGTAAACACCCCAGTTTGAATCTCTAATACAATAATCCATGTAACAAATATATCCATGTCTAAATAGTAAAGGAGGTACAATATCTCTAGAAATAACTGCTAATAGAAGAAGGGCGACATACCCGACTGAGATAAAAATAAAGGATGCATCGGAGCTGAAAGGAATGGAGGCGTCTACCAAGCAAGTCCTGTAATCGACCACAGCAACTCCAGCAATGACAAATGATAGTGAACTCCTAAGCCGACCTTTACTATGAATGGGAACCTAAAAATGGTTTTTACAAAAGAAAAGATATTTGGAGAAAACGGGTCACAACCCGCATAAAACAATTTAAAATTTAGCAAGTGTTTAAATGCAAAATTTTGTAAATAAAATATTCATGTTAGGTTTATGTGCTCCCACATGAATTGCTCACCTCTCATCTAGTGTGCATGTCTAACATATCTAACTAACCCGTCCTAGTTATGCTACCCCGCTTAGTTAGTCAAAACAAAATTTATTAAAACACACGGCAACTTGTAACGTTCACCCGTATCGCCCAGCTAATACATTATAGAATTTTCTATCCATGCATCATTTATAATTTTCTCATTTTATAGTTAAATATTCATATACTAGAGTTATCTTAAATATTATTATTTTTCTCTTCTTCTAGGCACACACGGTAGAATAAGTCATCAACATATATATATAAAATAATATTGTACCCTTAGGCTGAGACCTCTTAGCGCATGCATACTCTGCTATCATGTCCCACTACCTTATGGACTAAATAAATGACTATTGGTTCGGTATCTCACTTGAACCTTAAATTCAATTCACACATAATGGAGGCGAACATAGTCCCCAACCAAATGGGTTATGCACATACCTACGCTCCCATTCAACCATTGAAACCAGCATACTCTCAAATAGCACGTATCCAAGGTTCTATGTTCTGGGTACTAGTCTAAAATCCCCCCAATGGGCTCATCGGGATAAGACCATCCACGTCGCGAAACCTCCACCCGATATCAAGCAGCGTAGGTATATCATATATATATAATATATCATTTAATAGGTATACACACAACTCAAATACGTAGTATATTTCTCTCAAATACTCACGGTACTTTATAACATACGACCATTCTCTCAAACGCGATTCATCCCTTTAAAGACTTTCATTCCCCTTTTTATCTTTCTATTAATTAACCCAAGTTTCTCATTACTAGATCATGTAATAAAATCATTCAAAAGATTATCTTAGGTCATTTTCCTCCTCTCGAATATACTACGTCAAATTTAAATTTATCAGAATAAAATTCTCATTTTTTTGAAATGTCATTCGAACGACCCTGGCATCTCATTCGAATGAAATGTCCAGGTCGTTCGAACGAGATGTAATCTCGTTTGATCATAGTCGTTCGAAAGGCGTCTTCATCGTTCAAACGAGATTCTCCCAGTTCGTCTTCTACCTCCAGAATCTACATTTTTCCACCATTTTTTATAAACCAACCCTTCATTCTACAACTCCAAACTCCCATACAAATACTCCAGCAATATACCAACCTATATACATGATTTCTAACCTTTTTTATTCATAAAATCACCAAATAACCTCAAATAAATTGGATTAATTCATAGTTGTTCTTTAAAACAGTAGTTTACCATTTATCATCAAGGAAACATATAAAACTCAGATTTTTTCAAATTTTAATTGTTAAACATTCATCCATTGTATCTTCTAACATAAACGTCAATTACTACTATCAATTCTCACCAAAATGTAATTTCAATTCCTCAAATTTATCATAAACGTTCATGAAATCCAAAGTAGTAAATATCCAATTCTAACATGGATATGATAATAAAAAAAAATTCAACAAGATAAACACTTGCCTATTATGGTAGGTCTGATCCATTGAAGAAGAATTATATGATTGTGATCTCCTCATTTTGATCTACACTTTGGCAATAGTTTTGATGTAAGATGATTAGTTTGGCCTTAGAACTCTTGGGAACTCTCTTCTTTTCCCTCCTGTTGCCTCCCTTTGTTTTAGGAAGTGTAAACTCTCATGTCTCGTACGTTCCAATACATATAACCTTTCAATTTTCATGTCCCTTTTCCCAAAATTTCAAAAGACCAAAATACCCCTCTGGGGTGCCGATTTGGCATAAAAATGTCCTGGGAAACTAAACCCCCGAGTTGATCTTTTTGACTATTTCGACCCTTGCGGATGCAAAGTGCGCACTCAAAATGACCATATGGAATACCGAAAATGAAATTATATTTTATTTCCCAATTTAAGTCCTGACATGACTGACACTTGTGTCCCGACTAAATTTATCATAATTGCCGTATTTTTCACTTACGACAATTTTAACCGTCTCATACCATTATTATTACTCATTCACTAAGTAATATTCAATATAAATAAATATTAACCTTTATCTCGCTAATTAATATTGATTTAAATTCGGATTAATTTCCAATTAAAATTTTCCATTATGTAAATTAATCACAATAATTAAATTAATCCCACATTTAAAATCATTAAAAATTACGGGGTATTACATACTTCCCCTCTAATAACGGAATTTTGTCCTGAAATTCGTAAATAAAGTATATCTGGTAAGAATAATTTTGGATATTTGTCATGCATCTCATCTTCGCGTTCCCATGTATGCTCTTCTGCATTATGATGCCCCTACTGAACACATACAAGCAGTACAACCTTCGATCGCAATCTTCTCTCACTGCGGTCTAATATAGCAACTGGTCTCTCCTCATACGAAATATTAGGCTGTAAGTCTATCTCCTCCAGTGCAATATGAGTATAAGCCAACTCATCCCGTAGGTGATGCCATAATGAAGAAATGTGGAACATATCATAAATACGATGCGAGTGTTCCGATAACCCAAGTCTATACATCACTTGTCCAATTCGCTCGATGATAGGAAATTGACCAATGTACCATGGCGCCAATTTCCCCTTTTTCCCAAATTTCCTTATCCCATTCATAGGAGATACACGCAGTAACACCTGGTCCCCTACATTAAACTCCAGAAAAGATCGCTTAGCATCGGCATAACTCTTATATCTATCCTGAGCTATCCGTATACGACTTCGAATCATCTTTATCCTATCTGAAGTCTCCTGGATCAACTCTAGCCCGAGTATCTTGTTGTCTCCCGCTTCCAACCAATAAGCGAACGAACGACGCAGTCTACCGTACAATGCCTCAAATGGAGCCATGCCAATAATGAACTGATAGGAATTAATATAAGCAAACTCCATCAGTGGAAGGTACGACTCCCAACTTCCCCCGAAATCCAGGATGCACAATTTTACATGTCCTCCAACATTTGATTAGTTCGCTCAGTCTGCCCATCCATCTGTGGGTGATAGGTCGTACTTAATCGTAGCTTTTTGCCCATGGTCTCTTGAAAACTCTCCCAAAAGGGAGACACAAATATCTTGTCCCTATCGGACACAATATTGAGGGGCACCCCGTGAAGTCTCACTATTTTTGCAATAAATATCTGAGTGTACTGTGCCGTAGAATAATCCGTCCGGACTGGTAGAAAATGGGCTACCTTGGTCAACCGATCAACTATCACCCATATCAAATCGTGACCCCTCTAAAAAGTAAGCAACCCGGTAATAAAATTCGTGGACATACTCTCCCATTTCCACATAGGAATCTCCAGCGGCTGAAGAACCCCTACTAGTCTCTAGTGGTCCACCTTTACTAGCTGACATGTGGTACACTTAGAGACAAACTCCGCGATGTCTCTCTTCATTTCACTCCACCAGTACTGTCGTCTCATGTCTTGGTACATCTTATCCCCTCTAGGGTGTACCGCAAATCGAGATCCGTGTGCCTCTGCTATCATAGCATGTCGTAAGTCCTCCCCCTCAGGAACGATCAACCTCACTGTTGATGTAAAAAATTAGATCACTCTAATAATTCAATCACAGATAAATAAATGAGACAAAAGATTTTTAAAGTGGTTCAGCCTTATATGAATGGCCTACGTCCACTGTTGTTTTATTGCTGAGTGTTTGGGAATTCTCGATTACAAGAAATTGCGTTCTGGATCCCCAAGTTTGGATTCAGAATCTCTCCCTTACAATGAGGATTGTACAATGTATTTATAGCCCTGAGGCTGTAATGTGAAAGGTTAATACATTTAATGATATACATATGAAAGGGTAATACATTTAATGCCCTATTTGCGTGTGCGTCTGAATGATAAGCATTTAATGAACCAGTTGCTCTGTTGGTTATCCAGCTATTAATGCTTTGTTCGAGATGCAGCTCGGACCGCCTGAGTAGCTCGGACCGTCTGAGCTTCTCGGTGCTAATGATTTCCTCGGAGAGGTCCTGTTCCTCGGAGTATAAGAGTTCCTCGAAGAGGTCTTGTTCCTCGGAGCATAAGAGTTCCTCGGAGCGTATGATCATCTCGGAAGTGCTTGTTGTTGCCATATAGATAGCCACGTGTCTTCATACGGTTGGTCCAAGTCAGCAGATTAAATTTGGTATCAACAGAAGCCCCCAATGTTTCGTAGTTCGAAATTTGAGGAGTATGGAACATTCTTTCTCGGAATACGGTAGCTTTAAATAGTTCTTCCTGATTTTTAGGATCATCTCCCTTGTATTTATTTCTCCATCTCAATTCGTAGAATCATGCTTTTTGGACTTTTCTGCTCGCTTCGTTTCCCGCGTCACTTTTCGCCTTTTTAGCCGCTGTTGTTCGCTTTGATTCCCGCGCCAATATTTAATGCCTTTTTAGCCGCCGGTAATGTAATTGTCCTTTTTATAATCATTACTTCGCCAGTTCCCAAGGCAAGGTATTTAAACTTCACAGAGACTTCCATCGTCTTCTATCTTTTCAAATTTTCATCTTAGAGTTTTTCATCGTCTTCTACTCTCTTGTGTATTTATCTCTTCCATCGTCTGTCGTCATCAGCTCTACTCTTTTCCTGTAAGATCTTCTTCCTTCATCTTTATTTCTTTATTCACCATGGTTTATCCTGTTGAGTCTCTTGAGAAATTTCGTTCTGATTTTTCCATTCCCTCTTGGGTCGTCTTGGAAGAGCTTTCTGAGCCTTCCAACTATTTTAATTTGGCTGAGGGACATTGGTTCCCCAGTCTCTTTTTTGCTGAGTGTGGATTTTCTTTTCCACCAAATCCTCTGTGTCTGGAATTTTGTCAGTACTTTGATGTTGTTCCTGCACGAATAGCCCCCAACACATGGAGAATAGTTAATGGGGTGTATAAATTAAATCAAGTGCATAGAACTCGTATAGGCAGTTACTGCTATAAATGGGCAGTTAATGATAATATTTATTATTTGAAAACTAGGTTTATAAATAGGGCCTTAGTAGTCAATCTCCCTGATGCCAACAGGGATTATTTTGAACATGGGGTTGTTGTAAAAAATTGGCAACACCCTCCTTTAACCGGAGATGAGGTTTACCAGGGTCCCAGATGTCCTCCTTATGGCAATGGGATAGGTTATTTTTATTTATTTTATTTATCTTGAAATCATGTTTGTTTTGTGTTTGATAAAATGTGTTACTGATAATAATGTCTGTTTATTTGCAGTTGATAGCAAGAGAAAGTGCCCAAAAGAAACAGATGTCAATATAAGGCATTTGGGACTTATCTGGGGTCTACATCAAAGGGTTGCTGACGAGCACATTCGATCAGCCTCCAATCTTCTCCAATACAAGAGCTATACAACTTCTTTCACTGCTCGTCCAGTGATCAGTGAAGCAGAGCCAGTACCACCCTCTGCAAGTTCTTCGCCAGAATCTCACGTTCCGTTGAGCGAAAGGATGAAGAAGAGAAGGACTCCTGCTCTGTTTGAGAAAACTGCCTCCGGCTCTGGGGAGGTAAAAAGTATTAAGATTGATGTCCCAAAGGAGGGGACAAAGAAGACTGGTGCAGATCCTCCAGCTGCTCCTGCTAAAGTCTCCGAGAAGGTTGCTGATAAGCCCGCAGTGGCTCCGAGCAGCTCTGCTGCTCCCGGAAAGGTGATCGTGATATCACCGACCAAGGATTCTTCCTTGGTTGTACCTGTTCCCCCGAGGAGGCTGAAGAAGAGCTCCTCGGTCAGTTTGGATGACACCACCATTCAGCCCCCTACTGCTGGGACTAGGGTTCCCACATCTGTTCCCCCGAGCTCTGACATGAGCTCGATAAAGTCCTTGACCATTCCCGAGGTGCAAGGTAATGAAGATAACCTTACTCGGGATATGGTTACTTCTTTGGCTGCTCGTCATCTTGCTTCAGTAAGTACCTTTACTTTGAACTTTTCATATTTTCCTTTGTTATTTCTCATTTTTGTTTCTGACTTTGCTTTCTCTTTTTGTTTACAGTTGACGAGCTGCCTCAACATAATCCTTAAGAAGTATGAAGTAATCAAAGCTTCTTGCTCCTCGTCCAGTGTGGAGGGAGCTCTGGAAGAAGCTACCAAGTCTTTGGAGGAATCTCGCCAGAGGTACGATACTGATAAAGCAGTCTGGGAGAAAAAACTTGCTTCCTCCGAGCAGGAGAAAACTCGGGTTGCTGAGGCCTCCAGGGATTTGGAGAGGAAAGTAAATGCCTTGGAGAAGGCTAACAAAGAGTTCGATGTGAAGCTCAAGACTGCTGAGGAGTTTGAAAATAAACTCAAGGCTGCTGAGGAGAGGTTGGTCCAACTCCAGGAAGTAACCCGGCAGAAGGAGGAAGCTGAACAAAAACTGAAGGCTGCTGATGTTTTGCTGTCCGAGAAGCTCGCCTTGGAGAAGGCCAAAAGGAAAGCTGCCGTGAAGAAGTCCTTCAGCTCTGGCTGGGACAAAGGTTGGGATAAGGGATGTGCTGCCATGGTCTCTCAAGTGGATTATGGCAGTGTAAAGTATTTCAGGGACGGATGGGTTGCTTCCCTTCAGGAATTGAAGGTCGACGAGTCATCCGAGCTCTTCCAGAGACACATCCCTGGTCCCCCTCCTACTCCAGAAAAATTAGAAGAGGACGAAGCTACCTCTGAGGAGTCTTCAATGGTAGTGGGAGAACATGCCCTAACCAGTCAGCATGCTGTCGAGCAAGGAGTTTCTTCTTCCGAGCAACAGCTGGTGCTCTCCGAATAAGTCACAGTTCCCTCCGAGCAACCTGCCTCCTCTTCCCAACCTCCCGAGAAGGTTTTGGGAGATAAGGAAAAGGTGTAGTGTTGTTCGGTTTTCTCTTTCTATTTTTCTTTTTTGTTTGTCAAATGTAACTCAAAACTTATAACTTCAAATTTTATGATCTAATAAAACATGAGTTCTTTCTTCCATACGATTATCTTTTTTCTATTTGTACTCTGTCTTGATCTTCTTTTTGATGATTGTCTTTTCTTTCTCTGCAACTTTCTGGCCAGGATGGATCTGCTATCTGCCAATGATACAAAGTTGATGCAGCAATGTAATGAATATTATAAGGCTGGTCACACAGACCTGAGTGCATCAGAAGTTGCCGACATCCTTGGTCATGATGCTTCAGAACAAGCAGTCGAAGCTTATCAGTACCTGAAGTGCTTACTTGACCGAGCTGTGGCCAATAATGTGGCTTACTATGAAATGATCGAGGATCTTCAATGTACCCTAGAAGACCTTCAGAATCAGTACAAGGAATCAACTGCCATGTTGCATGAAGGGTATGAGAAGAGGTATCAGCAGCTTTCTGCCGAGAAGGGCTACGAGAAGCTCATCGCTGGGTACGATGTCAGGGAGAGAACCCTAAAGGGTGAAGTTGAAGCATGTAGACAGATTGCCGAGCTGTTGGAGCAAGAGAATAACAATTTGCAGAAAGAACTAGCACAGTTGAAGTCTGCAACCTCTTCTTCAACAGCTATAATCCCAGTGACTGACGAGGGATTTTCCTTTTTAGAGGTTGAGAATGCCAAATTGAGGCAAGAGTTGGACACCTTGAGGAGGTCGGGCACTTCCACGTCTCCTCGGGGACGAGAAAGAGCTTCTCGGGGTCGAGGAAAAGCAATTCGGGTGCTGGTCGAGGAACAGAGGACAGCATCTGCCTTAGAGAACCAGGCCTTCCAACTAAAGGCTAAGAACCAGGCTTTGTCTGACATGTCAAAGAAAATCAGAGACCTGGAAAAACAACTCTCTGCAAAGAAATCAGTGTTGGAGACTAATGATCTTTTCATCAAGTGTCTCACGAGAAGCTAGAAAGGTTAACATATCAATTCCACAAACAGCCCAGGGAGTTTTGGATGGCTGGATACAACGAAGCATTATTTCACTTGGACGACCGTATCCAGAATGCCAACAATGAGGGCTACAAGCAAGGCTGGCTGAACGCCTTAGGTGTGCTGAAGCTCGAACAAGGACACTATCTGTGGGACTACCATGATCCCGGGTTGCTCGACTTGCCTTTTCCACCGTATAATTTGGACATGGAATGGATCCTAGCTCGTGCCATTCCTCGGAGCTTAATTGCAAAATACCTCGGTGACTATAATTTACTTTCTCAATTTGAGGTATCTCATCCCGAGCATCTTCTAGATCGACCTTCTGTGATGAACGTCAAGATGCTGAAGGATTTGAACTTCATCAATTCTCCTCAGTCTTTAAATGATCCCCCTGCTGGCGAGGAACCTGTATCGAAAGCTGAGGGGAAAAGACTAATAGAATAGGAATTTTTTATGTAACAGTTAGTATACATATCAATGTAATTTTCATTTTATTATCAATGTAACTTGTAATTTATTTTGAATTTAATGAAAAACTTTCATTCTTGCTTGCAAATCTCAATTGCTATTATCTTGTAGTTATCAAATACTTTACATCTGTGCATATGTATAAGTTAAAAAGATAACAATATTGTGTTATTTGTTGACCAATCTTAGTAATAAAAAAGTTACAAGTATCAATAATGTTGCTCGATCACTTAATAATAAAGTAATGAGTATAAAAATGTTTAAAATTTTTCCAACCAACCAAGGTTGTTAAATTGTGCTCGTCGACCAATTATAGTTAGTGAGAGTTTATCCCCGACTAACCATACTTGGTAAATTTTTATCTTTTTCATAAAATGTGTCCGACTAACCAAAGTCAATAAATTCTCCTCGTCGACCAACTATGTTGGTACAGTTTGGAATATTTCGTTTCCTAGCCAAACAGGTTGGCATTTTTAGGAATATTTCTCCTCGTCGACCAACTAAGTTGGTACAGTTTGGAATATTCGTTTCCTAGCCAAACAGGTTGGCATTTTTAGGAATATTTCTCCTCATCGACCAACTAAGTTGGTACAGTTTGGAATTTTTTCTCCTCGTCGACCAACTAAGTTGGTACAGTTTGGAATTTTTTCTCCTCGTCGACCAACTAAGTTGGTACAGTTTGGAATTTTTTCTCCTCGTCGACCAACTAAGTTGGTACAGTTTAGAATATTTTCTCCTCGTCGACCAACTAAGTTGGTACAGTTTGGAATATTTTCTCCTCGTCGACCAACTAAGTTGGTACAGTTTGGAATTTTTCGTTGAGTAGTCTGCCGAGCTTTGCCAAGTAGTGCATAGCACTAGTATTCCCCGAAAATTTTTCAATAAACAGAGAGACTTGCAGAATATTTTCATTTTATTCATACTGATGGAACTGTGTTACATATACATCTTTGATAATACTTGCGCAGGTGCTCTGCATTCCATGCATTCTTAAACTCCTCGCCTTCTAGAGTTGCTATTCGCTAAGTTCCTGGTCGAACAACTTTTGTAACTCGGTATGGTCCATGCCAGTTTGCCTCCAGTTTGTTATGCTTTTGAATTACTTTCTTCAGCACATAGTCTCCTTATTTCAGGTCGCACTTCTTCACCCTCTTGTTGTAGAACAAAGCTGTTCGCTGCTGGTAAGCAGCATTTCTAATGGCTGCTTCTTCTCTAACTTCCTCGAGCATGTTTAAATCCAGTCTTCTCATTAAGTCGCTGACAGGGGAATTGAAATTCAGTACCCTGTGTGTTGGGAGGCCCAACTCGGCAGGTATGACAGCTTCACTTCCGAACGCCAGCATGTATGGTGATTCTCCAGTTGCTACTCGGGGAGTAGTTCGGTAAGCCCAAAGTACTGATTGTAGCTCGTTGATCCAGTTTGCTTTTGCATCGTCCAATCGTTTCTTCAAACCGTTTAGCAGCGTTCTGTTTGTCACTTCAATTTGTCCATTGCTTTGAGGATGGCCTGGTGCTGAATGAACCTTCAAAATGTTTGACTGCTGACAATAGGCGGCAAACTCCTCATTATCAAATTATGTTCCATGGTCTGTGATGAAGGCATGAGGGAGACCATATCGGCAAATGATGTTCTTCCAAACAAATTGGTAAACCTTCTCGTACGTCATATCAATGAGTGGCTCAGCTTCTACCCACTTAGTAAAATAATCCACTGCAACGACGAGGTACTTGAACCTTCCTCGGGTCGTTGGCAGTGGTCCAACCAAATCAATCCCCCACATGGCAAATGGCCAAGGGGAAGTTATGGGTGTCAACAATGCTTGTGGAGTTCTTCGGATGGAGGAAAAGTGCTGGCACTTGTCACATTTCTTGGCATAGGCTATACAATTTGCCCTCATCGTCGACCAGTAGTATCCCTGCGTCATCACCCTTTGTAAAAGTGTCCGACCTGCTACATGTGCTCCACAAGACCCTTCATGGATCTCTTCAATCAAATCTTTCACCTCGGTGGGATGTACACATCTTTGCAAACCTGCCATAATTCCTCGTCTATATAAAACACCATTAGTTAGTACATACCGAGCAGCTTTAAACTTCAATTTCTTGGCTGCAAGCTTGTCAGTTGGCAACTCTCCTTCCTCGATATATACCCTGATGGGATCCATCCAAGATGGTCCTAAATCAAGGGTGATAAAATTCATCCTCAGATCTTCATCTATACTCCGACCAGTCAACACTTCAATTGGGATTGTTCATCGTAGCTCGGTGCGAGTAGCCGATGTTAGTCGAGCCAGGGCGTCTGCTCTTGCATTCTCCATTCTTGGTATTCTGACCAGCTGAATAGCGGTAAATTATGATACCAGCTCCTTTGCCTTTGCATGATATCTGATCATTAATTCTCCTCTAACTGCATATACCCCCATAATTTGGTTTACAATCAGTTGAGAGTCACTGAAGATCATAACTTGCTGCGCCTCCATAACTTTTGCCAAATTAAGTCCTGCAATCATGGCCTCATATTCAGCCTCATTGTTGGAAGCTTTGAATTGGAAACGCAAAGCGTATTCCATGTCAACCTCGTCTGGAGTGCTCAAAACTATCCCCGCGCCACATCCTGCAGTGCAAGATGAGCCATCTACATATAGCCTCCATATAGGTAACTCGTCTTCAAATTTCTGATCAGTCAGAGTTCCTCGGTGAAATATTTTCTGCTTCTTTTCATCCTCCCCAGACTTTTCTCGCTCCTCGTCGATCATTTCTTCTTGCCCTTTTACCAACCGGAGTTGGTCTGAGCCATTGTTTGCTGATCCTGTAACATCCACAGGTTGATCAGCGAGCAATTCTTGTTCCTCGTCCGGAGTCCTCCCAACTATCTCTGGATCATATCCTGTAACATCCACACGCCTTTTTACCAATCGGAATTGGTCTGGGATTGTGTTGTTGATCCTGTAACATCCACAGGTTGACCAGCGAGCAACTTCTGCTCCTCGGGGGTATCAGGATAGGTGAACTCCGCTATGAAATCTGCTACAGCTTGCCCTTTTAGTGATGACCTGGGTTCATAAATTATATCATATTCTCCGAGCTCTATTGCCCAGTACATCAATCTCCCTGATTTTTCTGGCTTGTGAAGGGCTTGTCTCAATGGCATATCGGTATATACTACTATGGTATGAGCCTGGAAATATGGCCTCATTCTCCTACTCGCCTCAATCAGTGCCAGTGCCAATTTCTCCAGCCTTGGATATCTGATCTCTGCTCCTCGGAAGGCCTTACTTGTGTAGTAAATTGGCTTTTTTATTCTATTCTCCACTCTGATCAATGCCGAGCTAACTGCATTCTCGGATACAGCAAGGTACAAATACAATTTCTCTCCCATCACCGGCCTGGACAATAGTGGGGGTGCTCCCAAGTATTTCTTCAAGTCTTGAAAAACCTTCTCACATTCGTCATTCCACTCAAAAGTCTTTCTGAGTGTCTTGAAGAATGGGAGACATCTGTCAGTTGCTCGTGACACAAATCTATTGAGTGCTGCTACTCGTCTAGTGAGACTCTGTACTTCCTTCTTCGTTGTTGGAGATCGCAACCCTAATAGAGCTTTGATCTTTTCAGGATTTGCTTCAATGCCTCGCTGATTGACAATGTACCCGAGAAACATGCCCTCTCGTACTCCAAAGACGCACTTCATCGGGTTCAGCTTCATTTGATATTTATCTAGTTGATCAAAAGTCTGGCTTAAGTCAACTAGATGATCGGCAGCTTTCTTGCTTTTTTTCAGCATATCGTCAACATAGACTTCCATGTTGTCATTGATTTGTTCATCAAAGACTTTGTTCATCAACCTCTGATATGTCGCACCTGCATTTTTTAAACCAAAAGGCATAACATTATAACAATAAGTTCCCCTAGGGGTAATAAAAGAAGTACTTTCCCTGTCCTCAGGTTTCATTTTAATTTGATTGTAGCCAGAATAAGCATCCATGAAGCTCAGCAACTCGTGTCCCGAGGTAGCATCCACCAATTGATCAATTCGGGGCAATGATAAGTGATCCTTTGGGCATGCTTTGTTGAGGTTGGTGAAGTCCACACACATCCTCCACTTGTTGTTTTTCTTCTTTACCATCACCACATTGGCTAACCAATCTGGATATTTAACATCTTCAATGAAACAAGCTTTCTGGAGCTTCTCGACTACCTCCTGTATAGCTTGATTCTTCTCGGGACTGAATACTCTTCTTCTCTGCTTCACGGGCTTGATCTCCTTATTCACATTGAGCTCGTGACATAAGAAGTTTGGGTCAATCCCAGGCATATCTTCATGACTCCAGGTAAAAGTTTGTTTTATGCTTCTAAGGAAAGTTATCAATTCTTGTTTTAGTGAGGCTTCCAATGATGAACCTATTTGAGTAGTTCGTTCAGGGTGTTCGTCGTCCAGAATGATATTTTCAGTAGCTTCCACCACTTGACCTTTCACGAGTTGCGACTCATCTCGAGGATCCAAAGTTTTGATTTCTGCACCTTCATCCACTTGATAAGTAGTAGTCTTTTTCTTTGATTCTTCCAATTCATCTTGCTCGGTGGATGAATAATAGCACTCCCGAGCTACTTTCTGATCACCTTTCATAACTCCTACTCCAAAGTTTGTTGGAAATTTTAGGCATTGATGCACTGTAGATGGTACAGCCTCGAACTTCTTCAACCCTACTCTTCCCATGATGATATTGTACGATGACTAGACATTTTTATCCATCACGAAAAAGCGTATTCTTTCTGTCCGACAAGCAGGCCACGTACCAATGAATATATCCAACTTGATCGTCCCAAGTGGAAACACTTTCTCGCCAGCAAATCCGATGAGAGGTCTGTGGTAAGGCTCCAGTTGAGATAGCTTTAAATTTAAACTATCGAAACACGAGTAGAATATGAAGTCTGCCGAGCTACCATTATCGACCAGTACTCTTGAAATCATTACCTCCTTCATTCTCATTTTGATCACTAGTGGGTCGTCATGAGGATACAGAACTCCTGCAAGATCATTCTTTGAAAACCTAATGACCAATTTTTCTTTTTTCACCTTTCTCGGGCGGTCTTCCTCAGCTAAATTTATTCGCTGAATGTACGAGCAAGCTTGAGCCTCTCCGAGGTAAGCTTTTCTTTCTGCAGTAAGGTCTCCTCCTCCTGCATCTCCTCCTGTAATAACATTACAATCAAATGACCCAAAGCGTATTGAAAATACCTCTCGTTCTGGCTGTCTTGGTTTCTTGGGAAGATCGGGGTCATCATCTAGATCATCTTCATGGTTTCTCTTCTTTTTCTCCTCTGCCCGACGAGGAGATCTAGACCTCTCTCTAGTTCGGTCATTGTTTCTTCTTTCGCCTCCCCGATCAGCATACTTTGTTAGCTTTCCTCGTCGGATGAGTGTTTCAATTTCGTTCTGAAGAGCTATGCAATTTTTTGTCATATGGCCATGATCCTTATGGAACTCGCAATATTTCTCCCTATTCCTCGTGTCAGGGTCTGACTTCATTTTCTTTGGCCAGTTTAACTCCTCGCTGTTCTTAATTTCTTCCAGGACGTGGTTGATATTTGCCTTTAAAGGCGTGTAATAATCAAATTTCTTCAAGACCTCCCATGACGACCTACTTTTGGAATGTTTGTCACCACCATTGTTCTTATGCTCTTTCTTCTTAGCTTTATCACCTTCCCCCTTGGTTTCTTTGGAGTCCATATTCTTCTTCGCAGACATAGCCTCCTCGGTATTCATAATCTTGGACGCTTTTCCCATCAGGTCCGACATGGTTCGAGGTGGGTCTTTGGCCAAAGTGTAGTACAACTTGTTTGGCAGCAGTCCACTCATCAAAGCAGTAATCGCTGTCTTCTCCTCATAATCAATGACTTCGAGCTTCTCATTATTAAAACGAGTTATATAGTCTCTAATACTCTCGCCAGCTTTTTGTCTAACACTTAACAAATGTGCTACTCGCTTAACTGGCTTTGCGCCAAAGCAGAAATTCCCAATGAATAACTCGGCCAGTTGAAGAAAAGTTGAAATCTTACCTCGAGGAAGATTATTATACCATATCTGAGTAGATCCGATAAGAGTTCCCGAGAATGCCCTGCATCTCATCTCGTCTGGGACAGCATAGATGTCGGCAGCAGCTTGATATTGTTCTATAGGAAGGACAGGGTCAGTCTTCCCATCATACTTGGGAGTCACCACAGGTGCTTTGAACTTTGATGGTGTTGGAAAATCAACAATGTCCTGGACAAAAGGTGTTCCTCGAATAAAGGTTCGTTGTAGAGGGTTCTTAGCCTTAGCCATTTCCCCTAATCTATCCTCCAGCCTTTGAATAGATCCTTTCCATGCATCATTCCCTTCCTCGGGCCTATTGGTTCGAGCAACTGATCGCGTTGAAGTGGCTTCCTGGGATTTATCTTGACGAGCAGTTGGTCGGTCAGCGGATCCATCTTGACGAGCAACTGGTCGCGACTGGGCAGATCCTTTCCTTAAATATGATGGTCGTCGAAAGGTCCTCGACGCTGCATTAGGAGGACTTTTGTTCCTCCTAGGGCCTAATCGATCGAAAGGAGAAGCCCTACTTAATCTTTCCAATGCACTGGCCCTTTTTGGGGAGAGGGTGACACGTTGTTCAGTATCTGTGACTCGAATTGACGAAGTTCGTCCAGGTTGATAAGAAAAATCTTCAGATTCCTCATTGCGATATGAACTAGTATGCCTAGTACGCACATAAGGCGCACGGATATTTCTTTGAATGGTTCGTGATCCGGAATGGGCTGGCGCACCACCATGGAGGGTTTGGATGAGTTGTCGCATCGTTTCTTGCATGACGGTCTGGCCCTGAGCCAGATTCGCCATCATTCCAGTCAGATCTGGAACAATTGGTGGAGCAGATGGATTTGGAGGGGTTCCGGTGTTTCGATTATTGGATTCAGGTATATCAGCCATTGGTAATGGATTGTTTTTTATGAGAAAACGATTTTACCAGTCGTTTCCCACAGACGGCGCTAATCTGTTGATGTAAAAAATTAGATCACTCTAATAATTCAATCACAGATAAATAAATGAGACAAAAGATTTTTAAAGTGGTTCAGGCTTATATGAATGGCCTACGTCCACTGTTGTTTTATTGCTGAGTGTTTGGGAATTCTCGATTACAAGAAATTGCGTTCTGGATCCCCAAGTTTGGATTCAGAATCTCTCCCTTACAATGAGGATTGTACAATGTATTTATAGCCCTGAGGCTGTAATGTGAAAGGGTAATACATTTAATGATATACATATGAAAGGGTAATACATTTAATGCCCTCTTTGCGTGTGCGTCTGAATGATAAACATTTAATGAACCAGTTGAACTGTTGGTTATCCAGCTATTAATGCTTTGTTCGAGATGCAGCTCGGACCGCCTGAGTAGCTCGGACCGCCTGAGCTTCTAGGTGCTAATGAGTTACTCGGAGAGGTCCTGTTCCTCGGAGTATAAGAGTTCCTCAGAGAGGTCTTGTTCCTCGGAGCATAAGAGTTCCTCGGAGCGTATGATCATCTCGAAACACTACACCAAAATGGGCAAATTGTCACCTTTCAGCCGGCCAGCCTTGTCAAGGTCATTGACCGTGACAAAAAAACACGCGTTTTATGTCACGGTCATTGACCTTGACACGACCGTGACAACGAATTGTCACGGTCATTGACCGTGACAATTCGTGTCACGGTCAATGGCCTTGACACGACCGTGACAACTTTTCCAGCAAAAACCCTTTCCCCCTTCTTTTTTCCCTCCCACCGTTCCCTCCCTCTCTCTCTCTCTCTCTCTCTCTCTCAGGTCCAATTTCTCTCTCTCTCTCTCAGGTCCAATTTCTCTCTCTCTCTCTCTTCCATTTATATATATATTTGTCTGTATAGTTATGTGTGTGTGTGTGTGTATATATCTGTGTGTATGTGTGTGCGTGTGTGGGGGGTGGGGCAGGGTGGGGTGGGGGGTGGTGGAGGGGGGCAGGGGGTGGGGCGGGGTGGGGCAGGGTGGGGGAGGGGTGGTGGAGGGGGCAGGGGGTGGGGTGGGGCAGGGTGGGGGAGGGGGTGGTGAAGGGGTGGCAGGGGGTGGGGCGGGGTGGGGCAGGGTGGGGGAGGGGGTGGTGGAGGGGGCAGGGGGTGGGGTGGGGTGGGGTGCGGTGTGTGTGTGTGTGTGGTGGTGTGTTTTGGGGGAGGGGGGGAGGGGGGCAGGGGGTGGTGGAGGGGGGCAGGGGGTGGGGCGGGGTGGGGCAGGGTGGGGGAGGGGGTGGTGTCATTTTTCATAATTTTAGCATTAGTAAACATAGGATAAAAATATCTGATTAATTCCTAGGTTAAATTAAATTAAATTAATTTTAGTGCTTAAATATTATTAAATGGTTTTGAATTTTTTAAATATTATTAAATGGTTTTGTAGTGTAGTGGATTCCACCATATTCTGTTATGTCTTCTTTACTAACTAGAATCTTGTTGCAGATAGGATTCCCTTTAGGGTCTTATGTCTTGAATTAATCTGAGGGGGTGGGGGTGGGGGTGGGGGTGGGGGTGGGCGAGGTTTTGAATATTATTTACATTCAAAATAAATAATTGATAATAGTTGGATAATAATTGGATAATAATTGTTTTTATACCTATAGAACAGCTTAGATAGTGTGTGTGTGTGTGTGTGTATGTGGTCAATACATGAATTTATTTTTGTATTTGAATTATCCCATGAATTTATTTTTGTATTTGAATTATCCCATGAATTTATTTTTGTATTTGAATTAACCCATTATATGAAACATACTTGAAATTAAATATAGTGCGCATAGATACTAGCATTCTAGTTCTTATGCGTACGCATTCAATAACCCTTAGACCCGTTCAAGAGTCATTACCCCTGTAATGAGATCTCTCGAATTGTCCCGTTTGGACAGTTTGAGACTGTATAATTTTTGTATAATATTCTTATTGGCTTAAAGTTGTTACTTTTGGAGGAAGTTCTGCAGTCGTATCTTAATGTTCTCTGGGTACATACTAGATTGACAAGTGTGACTGTTATTTTAATTGACCAATTGAAATAACACTCACACCTGCCAATCTACGTCGTGTACTTGGAGAACTAAGGGGATATGCTGTCGAATTTTTTTCAAATCGTAACAATGTGCATGAGATGTTAAGTATATTACAGAAAAATGCATTCTTGAATGGGATAGGACCACATACCCTTTAATAGGATAATTAAATGATGGGATAATTAAAAAAAACATACTATAAATCTAAGTTTTGTTTACCTTTAATAGGTGTTTAGTTGTGGTAGCTGTGATGGGATATCCGAAATACAAAGAGTGGATGGGTGAGACTAATAGAATGGGGGATGTGTTTCGCAGAGGTGCTAACGAAATTGTGAAATATGCAAAGAGATGTCGTAATGATGAAGAGTTTCCGTGTCCGTGTGCTAGGTGTAAGAATGGTAAGGTGTTTGAGTGGAAAACAGTTGAACTACATTTGTTAAGATCGGGTATGCAAGATAGTTATCGATTTTGGAGTTTTCACGGTGAATTGAAAGTTCCTTTTGTCCCTGACCAACCTTCACAACATCCTTCAACAAGTAGAATAGATGAAGAAGGGGACGACGTAGATCATAATATGTTAGAGTATTTAGTTGATGATGCGTACGGAGTTTATGAAGCCGAGGAGAATGAGGTTACTGATGATGTAGAAGATTCAAGTGCTCGTGAAGATAACACGATAAAACTTGACGATGACTACCAAAGTTTAAAATTTAAGGCGACCCAACCGTTATACTCTGGCTGTGAGAAAGATCAAACAACTTTACATGCCATGGTTGGTTTGCACAGTTTGAAGACGCAGTACGGTTTGTCTGGCAATAGCGTGACGGGAATTCTGAAATGGGTGAAGGGCTTATTACCCAAGGTGAATACACTTCCAAATAGCTATCCTGTTATGAAGAACAGTTTGAAAGGTTTGGGAATGAAGTATAAATCGATTCATGCTTGTGTGTATGACTGCATACTATACCGAAAGGAGTATGAAAATCTCGATCGTTGTCCGGTATGCGATGAACCTAGATATGTCCAATCTACTAGTAAGGAAGGCACAAGCTCAAAAGTGCCTCAAAAAGTATTGAAATATTTTCCCGTTGGGCCTAGATTAAAGCGATTTTTCACAGTACCATGGATTGCAGAGGCAATGACTTGGCATGCTAGGGCAGAAGTAGGGGGTAATATCATGCGTCATCCTATTGATTCTACTGCCTGGCGGAGGATGAATTATGAGTATCCCGATTTTGCTCGAGAACAACGCAACATTCGTTTGGCTATATCAACAGATGGTTTCAATCCATTTGGAAATCTAAGCACCAATCAGAGTGTATGGCCAGTGATCCTAGCCCCACTCAACCTCCCTCCTTCACAGTGTATGAGACCTGAATTTTCGATGATGGCTTTATTGATACCTGGGCCAAAGGCACCAAGTGAAGACATTGATATCTACCTGGCTCCTTTGGTAGAAGAATTAAATGAGTTGTGGTAAGAGGGTGTGCAATCATTTGACTCTTTTAGAAAAGAAGAGTTTACGCTGAAAGCTATGTTGATGTGGGCAATTCATGATTTTCTAGCTTATGGGACATTATCCGGATGTGTAGTACATGGTTATTTGGGGTGTCCTATTTGTGGAGAGGAGACTGAATCTCTTCGTCTATCCTCCAGCTTAAAAAATGTATACCATTGCCACAGGAGGTTTTTACCCCCAGCTCATAGTTTCAGATTTGAGAAAGCTTCCAATTTTTTATTGGGCGGAGTTGAACATAGGCTACCGCCGAGACAACTTTCGGGTTCAGAAATTGAAAATAAATCTTCTGAATGTGGCCCAAATATGCCAGGTAAGAATCCCAAATTTAAGAATGTCAAGCATAAGAAGACCCCGACTGGGAATGAAACTGAGATAAGAAAGGCATGGTCTCGGAGGTCAATTTTATTTGACTTGCCTTATTGGAAGAAAAACCCGGTGCGCCATGTATTGGATGTGATGCATGCAGAGAAGAACTTCGCTGAACATATTGTGGGTACTTGCCTTGGGGGGAGTCATTCGAAGGATGGAGAAAATGCACGAAAAGACCTTAAAACGTTAAAACTTAAACCACAACTATGGTTGAAAGAAGATAGTAGGGGAAGGACAATAATTCCCCCTGGTGCGTTTACTTTGACGAGTGAGGAAAGGAAGGTGCTTCTAGACACAATATATAATTTGAAGGGCCCATCTACTTTTTCGTCCAACTTGCAAAGGATTGTGAATTATGCTACTCATGATTTACATAAGTGTAAGTCCCACGATTGGCATGTGATCATGCAATTGGTTCCTCTATTGTTTAAGCACTGTTTCTCCAAGCACAAGGATTTGCGTAGGGCTATTATGCAAATTAGTATTACCTTCTCCCTCTTGTGTGAGAAGGTATTGAATCGAGAACACATAGTGGCCGCAAAATTGGCTGTGAACGAAGCGATTTGTGTATTGGAGAAGTACTTTCCCCCAGCATTCTTTGACATAAGTGTTCACTTGTTGGTACACCTATGCGACGAGGCACTTCTTTGTGGTCCAGTTAGATATCGGTGGATGTATCCGTTTGAAAGATTGATGAAAGTTTTTAAAGATTACGTCAAGAATACGCGATATATTGCAGGATCAATTGCAGAGGAATACATCACCGTGGAGTCATCAATATATACTCGGGAATATATGACTGACTCTACCAGCGTTGATGACACTGATGAATTCCTCGATGATGGTGGTAATGTGATGGGAAAACGAGTGAAATTAACGAGTTTGCAACATGAACAAGTAGCTCGTTATCTATTTGACACACATGAAGATGTCGAAGAATGGAAAAAGTAAGTTTCGAATATTATAATGTTTAACATTATTTTAGATTATTTTATACATGATTAATTTTGTAATATGCAGTAAATATGAAACCTGTGAGAACAATAAAAGACGAAAAACAGTGGTACAATCAGACAGCGAATTTAGGCTATGGTTGACACAAGAGGTAATTACAATGAAAACAGTCGTTATATAACGTTACATTACACTCAAATTTTACCACTAATATAATTAATTTATCTATATTCTCAGCTCCTAAAGATGGGTGATGCGACATCAAGGCTTGCTCGTCTAGCCACTGGACCCTTGTTCGTGGCACAAGAGTACAAAAAATATTGATTGAATGGTTACATTTTCGGCGCTAAAGTGTACGAGGAAAGTACAAATGTACAGAACTCGGGAATTTCATACAAGGCTCTTACTTTCTTTCAAGCGAGCGCAAAAGATAAAAACCTCGTTGAAGCTGAAATGACTTACTATGGTGTAATCCAAAATATATTTGAATTGGATTATATAAGCTTCAAAGAGGTTGTATTTTACTGTGAATGGGTAAGAGTTGAGGATAAAAATGCTTCTAAAGTTGATCCTGTCACCAATTTGATCATGGTTGACTTGTCCAAGTTGAAGAGCAACGATCACGTGAGCGATGAGCCGTTTGTTTGTGCATTTCAAAAGGTTAAGCAAGTGTTTTACTCGGAGTATATCAACAACGAGCCGTGGTCAATTGTCCAACACGCGCCAAGGCGTCTAAATAGTAGTGTGGATGACTTGGCTGCTCCTACCGAATATCAATCCATTTTTTATGATAACCCGAATTTAAAACCATTTTTCAATTTGTAATAATTATTTCAATTTGTACCGAAACATCCATTTTTAATTCTTTTACTTGATCTGCACTTTATCATTTTCACTCTTGTGTAGTGTGCGTGTGTGGAGAGGAGATTAATACATAAATATTCCAACTACATCTAAGTTTTGTTTATACTAATCCATGAATATACGCTTCTTACCTTTAATAGGTGATTAGTACATAGTTATTTGGGGTGTCCTATTTGTGGAGAGGAGACTGAATCTCTTCGTCTATCCGAACACTAAGAAATGCCATAATCCTATGGAGCGATGCTCTGCAAATTCCTCCCAACCGTTATGTAGCCAAACATCACCGGTTGAAGTTGTCAATTCCACTTTCCATACCCCACCACTTTCCATACCCCATTCAAAGGTGGAGTTGACAACTTCAACTGCTGATTTTTGGCTACACAACGGTTGGAAGGAATTTGCAACGCATACCTCCATAGGATTATGGTATTTCTTAGTGTTTAGATATGAAGAGAATTATAATTGACACGATTGCCCGGGGTACATTAGTTGGAAGGAGGTGCCATATGAGCTCAAGTTAGCTGTTTGAGTGACACTACAGGTAATGTATTTATATTTATATGTCAATTTCGATTTCGATTTCAATTACGATTTATATTTATCTATATTTGAGGGGCGGATACTAATTTTACTTTATTTCAATTCAGGGGACAGGGAGTGGCCCTAAGGGTAGGCCACATATGCTCTATACTTATGTCGCTATTCGGACGAGAATGGAAGGATAAGGAGGTGTTCCCGAGCGTCGCGGTACAAAATCTCTTTTCCATGCAAATCGTTTGTAGATTTGAGATAAAATGATGGTGATGTTGTTTCTTTTTAAATAGTTTCTTATTTGAATATATATTTGCATTATCTTTAGTTTGTTCGGATATATGATGTTTGGAACAGGTACAACGTTGCTATAACAGGTACAAATATACTGCTGGGCAGTGGCAGTGGCCATACTGCCCAACAGTTTTTTTTTAATTCTGCCCAGAATTGTCACGGTCATTGACCGTGACAATTTTTTTAAAAGGGTCACGACTTTGTCACGGTTATAAACCGTGACAAACGTGTCAAGGTCAATGACCGTGACACGACCGTGACACAAAACGCGAGTTTTTTGTCAAGGTCAATGACCGTGACACGACCGTGACAAAAAAAGTTGTCTCGCCTCGAAATGTCACGGTCATTGACCTTGACAAGGTGAATTTGTCAAGGTCAATGACCTTGACAAATGGGCAGATTTGGTGTAGTGAAAGTGCTTGTTGTTGCCATGTAGATAGCCACGTGTCTTCATATGGTTGGTCCAAGTCAGCAGATTAAATTTGGTATCAACACTCACGTTGGATAGCAAACCTCCCACTGAACTATTGCAGTACGACTTGGCCTCCCTAACTAATAGTTGCCTAATTCGCTCCTGATAAAACGGATCCGTCGCATGTGTCTGTAGTGACTTGTGATCTGTGAACAAATGAAATTTCTCTCCCAACAGGTAATGTCTCCAAATTCGAAGAGCAAACACGACTGGTGCTAGCTCCAAATCGTGGGTGGGGTAATTCCTCTTGTGAGGCTTAATCTTGCAGGACACAAAAGCTATAGACTGATCCTCCCGCTGAATTACTCCCCCAAGTCTCTGTAGAGATGCATCGGTGTAAACTAGGTACTCCATTCCTAGCCTGGGTAGGACGAGAACTGGTGCTGAAGTCAACTTGTCCTTCAGTTCATCAAAAGACAACTGACAAGCGCCATCTCAAATGAATGGTACCCCTTTGTGAGTCAAGTTCGTCAAAGGATCCACAATCTTCGAAAACCCTCGAATAAATCGCTTGTAATATCCCATCAAGCCCAAGAAACTACGTACCTCCGTCGGTGTTGTGGGCTATCCCCATGGACGTAGGAAGTTATTGAACCACGTAAAATCTTGTGTTGTGACCATTTTTCTTACTTTTTTAATATCTCTACTTTCTGAAAATATTTAATTGTGAATTCTTTTACTCAAAGTTAGTGGTAGAAATCACTCATAACTTATGAGTTCCGCATAATCGAAAAATGGAGTGTGGGAGAGAAATATTAATATTAATTTAACAAAATTCCGATATGAGTATTGCATTATCCGGTGTTAATACAAAATTCATGTTGCAAAGTCAATTTTTATATTTTCTATTTGATTTTTGATGTTTTAGATGTAATACCATGACACCATTATTTATCGCCTTATTATCGTCACTTCCTCGCTAGATTACAAAATTATATTTGTATTTATTCCACTACAAAATTAAATTGGTAGTGTTAATGCAACAAACGTATTTCATAGTGTAGTATTAAAAAAAAATGATTATTCAATGTAATTATATTTCTTTATTAAAAAGGAAAATGAAAGATACAAACATTAAAAACGACTAAAAAAAATAATAGTACAAATTTAATTTTCCATTTTGATGAAGGAGCACTGCCGTTTATTCTTTAATGACTAGATGTACGATGACATTTATTGCATATATATATATATATATATAACATTTCTTTTATGCAAAAAAATAGTAACTAGATTTGTAAAGAAAAATAACTTATAATACACTATTTTATATTTTTTTAAGGACAAAATAAATAAAGATTTTTTTTATAAAATATAATATATTAAATAAAAGGCAAATATAACCCATATAGAATATAAAGGAAACCCAAACAATACAACCTTAAAAAGAGGAATTAACCTCATATAACATTATAACCCACAATAGGACTCAAAGTAAACCAAAATAACAAAACAAATCCAGCCTATAACACCATCCAACCCAATTACATGGATCAACAACCCTACCTAATCCACAATAGAGACAAACAATTAACATACACGTGTAAAAATTTAGACATACCACATAGCCTTGCATGCATAAAGCCACGTATGCCCACCTCCTTACTGACCAATCAACATTAAGAGTTCAAAACCTTATCTGCCATTAACCATATCAAGACCTCTAAATGAGGAAAATATTTGCAAACTTATTATCTGAAGCATACCTCCATGCTCACAAGGCATACCAAACATTTCAAACCATTTGAGCCAAACCACAAAACAATATTATGAAAATCCACCCCTTAGACAATAAACCTTCTAAAAAATCATCACAAACCTATCCCTACACAAAAAAAAACATAGATTTAAGATGAGCAAAGCCCCTAGATAGACAAACCTTCAAAAAAATCATCATAACCCTGTTCATCCTCAAATAAATAAGAGATTTCAGATGAGCCAAGCCCCTAGATAGACATACATTATTATAAATCCTCATAGCTAACCATTATTTAGACTAGTGACTTTCCAAAGCAGTAAGATCTCAAAATAAGAGTTCCAAGGCAGATCAACACGTAACTGAAAACTAGAGAGCAAAGAAGAATCACCTATGACTACATTTAACACCTAAGAAAAACACAACACAAATGATCAAACCAAGAGAACCACATCAGAGCGCAAGAAAGAGTTTACACGAGGGGAAGCTGATTTTTGGGTAAAATCTATCTTCGATCAACCCAAGTTCACGGAGGACGTCGGATGCAAGCTGAAGAACACCACTGTATTTCTATTCATTTTAGAGATAAGTGAAAATTGATTTCTCAGCTAGATCCAGCATCGATCAACCCAAGGTACATATAGATCTTCACATGCAAGCTTAAGGACACCAGAACAGAGCAACATATGCTACAAACCTCTAACAACTAAGGATTCTATCGTTTATACGCCACTATTTACAAACCTCTAACAACATATGCTACAAACCTCTAACAACATATGCTACAAACCATGGAATTACATATTTTCTTTATCTGAGTTTCTCATAGGTATACCTGCAGATATAAAGACCATTCTTAGCAATTACTCAAGTTACTCAATCATCACAATTAGCTTGAGGAGAGACTGGCTATCTTGATCAAATCATTAGAAATAAGTATAGGGAAATTCCAACCTCCCCTATCAATAATCTCAGAGGCCTTAGCCTTATTATGACTCACAACATCATATATAATCCTGCTTCCATAAACTTAAACAAGAGGGCCTTTTTCATGCCAATTGTTTATCCCAAAGAATGTGTTTTCCCTATTACCAAATATGATATTTGATAAATTCCATGGCTTCGCTTCAAATTTTCCATGATTTCAATATAAAAGAAAAGTTGACTGTCCTAAAATCATAATAAAAGCTTAAACTTAATTATTATTTTTTTATTAATAACAAAATAAAAACAAATCGTTTTTATAATTGGAAAAGTTGGTTGTCCTAAAATCATAATATGGACCATTTTTATAAAAGAAATATTGATTGCCTTAAAATCATAATATGAACTATTTTTACTAAAGAATAAAATAAAAAATTTTGAAAAAATTAAATTAATTTTGTAAAAAGTAGGGACTAAATCTACAAGTATAAAGTTGAGGGTACTGTATCCATAGAGGAAGGATATCACACATTACACTATTTACATCACACCTATTTCTAGGGGTT
Organism: Sambucus nigra; assembly: GCA_949130495.1. Lineage (NCBI taxonomy): Eukaryota > Viridiplantae > Streptophyta > Magnoliopsida > Dipsacales > Adoxaceae > Sambucus > Sambucus nigra. The sequence continues at coordinate 230,486,221 of OX422219.1, forward strand.
AAGAAACTTTTTTTTCAAATTTTTTATTTTTCTCTTGAAATTAACCTTTCAATCAACACATGTTCAAAAAATTAGGTCAAAATATATTTTCTAGCTATTTTTAAAAAATTCACAAAATTCTGTTAGCGCAGACCCTTATAAATAAGGTATTTTCAGCAGTTTTTTGTTGAATTTTAAAAAAATAGTTAGAAATTGTATTTTGACCTCATTTTTTGAACATGATTTGATTGGAAGGTTAACTTTGGGGCATATACCAAATAGTCCCTCGAATATTTTTTAATACACATTTAGTCAAAACCCTTTTATTTTACTCCAAAAAGTCATTCATAATACCGCTGGCGCGGAGCTTTAAAGGTAAGAGAATAAGAAACTTTTTAGTACAAAATAAGAGATTAGGATTAAATGTATATTAAAAAAATATTTGAAGGACTTTTTTTATATTTGATCCTATGTAAAATATATATATATATATATATATATTTAGAACTTAAATTTAGATGTGATGTATTAGTGAGCCTCGGTCTATATCCATATATCAAAATTAATGAATACTAGGTGTAAACCCGCGCGATGCGCGAGTTAGAATACCCGAGACCGTGTTAAACATAGAGGCAACAACATGGTTTACGAAATGACTCTTTTGGTAATCGTTGATCTTAATGACTTGTTTCCAGTATCCTTCCACCTCTGGAAGGCCATTGCACTTGCAGATGTAAACCAGGTTCAGAATGTCCTTCTGGAAGTAAGACCCACCCAAACCAACGGTTGCGTTAAAAAACTTGGGACAATTTGTTGTGTCCTCACCAACTGCATAAGCCACCTTTGAGACATTTGCACCAACGACCTCACATAGTGCTGACATAGCATTAACATAGGAGACTATATGTGCCAAGAAGGCATTGGCAGCAAGCTTTGAGAGTTCTGTATTCCATAAATTGGTGGTGATGATTTGATCTCCAGGGATCTAGTGAGCATAAACATCTTTAAATGATTGATATGCCTTATGTCCTTCTGGGGTCTCCCACCATCCAATGACGACACGGTCAGGTTTGAAAAGATATTCAATTGCGGTCCCTTCAGCAAGGAACTCAGGTTTTATGAGAATCTGGAAGCTAATTCCTTTGCTGTTACGGGTCAAATTTTTTTCAATTGCCACAGCTATTTTGACAAGGATGGTTGATTTTTCAACTATGATTTGTTGGATTTTGACACGTCAGCTAACATACGTGCGACGCTCTCTCAGTATGTCAGATCTGCAGGTTTTCTTACACTAAGTTCTCGAGCCTCGGTTGGGGTCTTCACAAAAATAAAGACTATCAGCTTTGAATACATGTTTCTCCATCAGTGCTGAAAAAGAGGTTCTTGCCTTAACACCACATCATCGAGGCCTGGGTCGTATGTAAGATATGTTAATAATGTTGGATCATAAATATGGGAGGAAAATATTTAAAATAATTAAGATATACACATTCTAGAGTAGAACCCAAAATTAGATTCAACATCACGAATAAGTAGAGAAAGCATCCCATATATAGATATATAAAAAGCCAAGATATGTAAAAATACAACATATTCAATTTCAAGTGTAAACATTTACTACATACATAAACACAAAACAAATATAACTATATTAACAGGAGAAATAATGAATTTGGAGATGTAAGTAAAAATCATCAATGAATGGTATGAGACGTGTTACAGTAACAGTGATTTAACCATAGATATAAGATGCATTTATTGTTATAAACAGTTGAACAACTGAGTAGGCGGAGAAGATTTTAACAAAGATCTGGAAAATTATACTTCTTTATTTGGTTCATCTATGGTAAGAGGTAAATAAAGTAATGTTACTTTTGAAAGTTTCGAAATTCATCACAGTAAAAGAATTACATCGTATCAATATTAAAAAAAAAAGAATTTGTCAGAAGATCAACGCAACATCCATTATAAATGAAGTTAAAAGAAGCAGCCTATGATTTATTACAGTAACGTATGTTGTCATTGTAAGAGCAATTATCTTACTAAGTTCCATCCAGGTTATAATGCAAAAGTATAAGATTTGAATCCATTTATTTTTTGTGTCTAGTTAATTCCAAATGCCAATATCAAAACTTTCAAATACATGAGAACTCTTCTCAACCCATGAACTTCAGAGTTGTAATTATAGGCTTTTTTATATATTTAGAAAGAAACCCAAAATCAGAGTGAAAAAGAACATATAAAGATTAACATGCCATCTCATTAGAAGTTCATGGCCCTCACGTCATTATTGTTGATTATTGAAGATCGCGGTGCGTGGGTTCTTAAAATTTCCAAGAAATCATAAAATGAAGTCTTTATCAATATAACACTAATCCAACATGATGGTAAACATTTATTCTACAAATTAAATTTATAAGGAAGTACGGATTAATATAATGCTATGCACGACTTTATCGAATAATGTAGTTAATTTAGGATTTGCCTTGCAATGGGTCTACAAAGTAAGAGTAGAATATAATTCCCTGAAAGTGTGTTATAGAATTGTATCCGGTACCATACTTGCCTACAGTAATGAAGTGCTTTGAAAGCAGATGAACTTCAAATAATGGTAGTTTCACATTGCACAATGAAGTCCAAACCACACCGAAAAACTAATCATAACAAAAAAAAATTGTATTGGCTTAGGAGGATTAGAAGTTTTGTTGTACCATTCCAACAACCCATGGCCATGTAATAAAGGACTTCAGAGTTTTCCCTCATCAAATACCATTGCAAAGTATATCCAAGCCACAAAACAGGGGAAAACTTCAAAATATGAGCATGTAGTAAATAAAGATATTCATTGACAGTTTAAACATACTTGAAAAGAGAAAGAAAAGAAGAAAAACTCATCATTTGAAATCCTTGTTCGGCACATGGTTACCATATTTTTTTCTCGAAAGAAACATTCAAAAACTCAACTGAAATTTCTCAATTGTCATAATAATTATTGGTTCAGTTTCATACCTGGGATATCAGACACTATCAAGTTTAGGAGTCGTTTTCAGCGGATCTCCTGAGCGTGATGAACTTCACGAAGAAAAAATGCATGCTCTTTCACACCCTTAATTTCGAAAGTATTATCTTCTGCTCCAGCTGCTATAACTAACTTGTCATATGATATCTTGAAATCCCATGGTTCCAATGCAGCTACGCCCTCAGAGACAGTTCAAAAATGAACCTATTATAGCATTTACAGATTGTTTATAATCATAGCAACAACATTATTTTCAAATCAAGTAAAACTTTCATGTTTATATTCACTTTTGATGTATAATACATTTGTGCGTAACAGAGTAGTACATCCGTGTTGTTACAATAACAGAGTAGTACAACGGTGCATAATTGTTACAAAGAAGAGATTGTTAATTCATTTTCCAAGTTCTAACAGTGTAATACATCGTTGCCTAATAAGAGTACGTCTTTTGTGTTTATTTGACTGAAGGCGCGATGCTAATGTATTACACTGTTCTATAATTGAAGGCATATTTGTCAGGTATATTTAACTGAAGGCACGATACACAGGTATAGCACAGTGTATTACATAGGTATATCACATGTATAGTGCAGTGTAGCACATGTGTAGCACATTGTGTATTACACAGTGTATAGCACTGGTATAACACAATGTAATACATTTGTGAGGTATATTTGACGGAAAGCATAATGCTAATGTATAAAGTCGAGGTTATTTTGTGCCTAATAAGAGTACAAAATAAACTAAGTGCCTTCAGTTATAGCACAGTGTAATACATTAACATCGTGCCTAATAAGAAATTATTAAAATACTCATTTCGTCCCCAATTTAGAGTATTATGACCACTCATGTTGTCTTCTTCAAGGCTCACTTCATCCCAAGTTATAGAACGTTATAATACTCCTTTTGTATAGCACATATAAGAATCTAAATAAATGAAAAAAATATGAAGAGATGGAGGTATAAGACTATGAAAGAAAAAAGGAAAAAATAATTTAAACATCCTTTCAACCTAAGCCATAGATCAAATTCCTAAAAATCGAGTCCATGATTTTGATCCGAATTAAATTTGAAATCAAATCCGAACAAATAGATATAGAAACAGAGGATAAACAATCAACCGTGAGAGATAAGCATCATATAAACAATCAAACGTAAGAGAGAAATGTTTTTCATAACTCTCTAAAGTAGAAAGTAAATTTTAAGAGGAATTTTCCTATGTCATATAAACTTCGAAGAGCAGGATGAAATTTTGATTTGTCTAATATAGTTCCCAGCTGAGTTTAGAGAAAAAATACCATAGTGATTTCCTTTCCAAATTATCTGATCGGAAGCCTGATTACTCAATTTTTGGATTCTTACATACTTCACTTTGTTCTCTAAAGGAAAATAAGCACATAATTTGTTGACATCTCACTCCCCATCGACATTGAATAAGACTGTCAGGTACTCTACTAATAATGCAGTCTTGGTTTGCCAAAATACCATCACCAGACCTATTTTCCCATCCCAAACTGATATCAATAAGTTAAGAAAAAATATACACCCGTTGTGATAAAAAAGTAAAATGGGATATTAAAAATGAGCTCTGCACAAAACACAAAATAGAGTTGAACTCAATAACTAACCATTTATAACCATTTATAATCCAAGCTCAGCAGGTCGTACTAAAACCAAATTTATTATCATAGAGGAATCAATTTTTTGAATCAAGTACTAAAAGGGAACTCTTAAAACCTAATATGTAAAAATGGGAACTTTATGTTTAGAAAATCATAAGATCAATATCAAAACTCATAATGAAAGTCCCACTTAAGATAATTAGAAACATACACCAATCTAGCTAAATATACACCAGCCCAGCATATAATTGTGCATGAGATAGTTAGAAACATACACCATACTATTTATGACTAATATAAGTCTAAACCATATGCACCGAACACGACTCAGAATGTGTCTCTAAAGTGTATACTCTTTAGGCTCAAGTGCAAGCCTGTCGCTCAAGTAATAATCCGACAAGTCGGGTATCGATCCTCAGGGAAAAAGGACAACGGAGTTGTGACGACGGGATAAGACGGAGGAATCCTAACGATGACTCTAAAAAGAAAGGAAAAGATTTGGTTTTGGTTTTTGGGATTGATTAAGCTAAATGCAATTATGAAATTGTGATGAAATATGCAACTGACTAAATTATCTAGATGAGGAATGAAAAATTGAATTGAAACTTTTTGAACCTAAATGATAAGAAAACAGGATGGGAATACAATCCCCCAACCCTAGTGTAGTGCAGTGACAACGTCAATCATAAATTTATCCGATTAATCTGATCCGGAATTTAGGACTCCCAAGCATTATGTATATGAGGTTCAAGCCCGCGTCATACCTAATCTGAGGATGAGTAAATCGGTATCGCGGTAATTGCATTCAAATTGTACTCTAAATCATCACGAGTACCCAAAGGTAAACGATATATAAAGATCCACAATTTTTATGTAATTACGCGATGCGATCCAGATTAATCGTTAAATTCATTGGATTAACGTCATGCACACATACTAACACATCAGGTTGGGTTCATGCATCCCAACCATTAAAACCTAGCCGGACATGTTAATTGGATTAATGCATGAAATAATAACGTTGCATGTGTATGAATTCATGGTGAAACTAGATTGAAACATGTAAATATATATTATGAACGCAATAATAAACTGAATCGAATATGGAAACTAAGCATGCAAGAACAATGACAAGAATCTTGGATTAAACTTGAAAAACAAACCCGTAACAATTGAGTCTTGAAGCAAATAATTCCTTTGATATTCCTAGATGTTCCTCTCCGTTTCTCCCTATCAAAAACTCACTAAAACTAGCCCTAATGGCTCTCCCCAGCTGCTGCCTCTGTTCCCTACAATTTTGGAGTGTTAAAAACCTAATAGGAGTCTTGGGAACCAATCAGCATAAAAGATAAAATTCGCGCATCAGGTACCCCGAACCGGTTCGGGTGTACCTGCGAACCGGTTCGCCCCCCCCCCCCCAAACCGGTTCGTCCTGAGGTTCGCGAATGTATGCTGGCCTGGAGTTCAACACTTAGGATTTTTTTTGGCTTTTGTCTTATTTTCTTGGATTTTTCTTCAACTTCAACTGAGCATAACTTTTCAACCGTAGCTCGGATTTGGGTGCCGTTTCTTCCAGTGTTCTCGTTGTTCCGAGATCTTAAACTTTCCAGTTGACTTCTCTTTTCGGATCTGGCTAAAAAATTACCAATTTGCCCTTGAACTTGCCTTCTTAGCTTTTCTAGCATTGTCTTGCTTCCTCTTTTGCACTGCTTGCATAATTGACCTTTAAAACCAATAAGAGAAGCACGAAACACAAAATACTCGCCAACGAAGGTTAGTAGCATAAATGTGCATCAAATCCATATATGTTACATCACTCGGGTTCACAAATGTACTGAAATTAGGAGGATAAATATACACTATTTATGCCCAATCAAACCCCCCTAACTTAGAACTTTGCGCGTCCCGAGCAATGTAAAAGAATGAGAGTATGAGTTAAGGATCCATCAAAGACTTTACTGGGATAGAGTACCACTTTCGCGGGCAAGCGATTGCATTTAGTACATGCAACAAGCCTTTAAACCTCTAGGTTACCCTAGTAGGACGAGTTGTGTCTCGTGAGGGTTTGCAGTGAATATACCCACAAAATTCGACTCAAAGAAAATTCAAAATATGCAAAAATTGTGCAATTCAAACTTTTCCAGAAAATAGTCATTATCAAGTCATATTTACGAGTCTCAAACTGTAGTGTGTGTGTGCGAAGCCGGAAATGTAACCGCCAATTTTCACTGATTGATCATTACGTTACTTATTCGAAAATTCGTTTTGATTTCAATTTCTCACGGAACGCTCTCACAACGAATCTCTCGGATTATGGCTATTCTCTTCGCATGCGTGATATAAAGAGTAAATGTAATGGAAGCAAATTCACACATACAAGTAGAAATACGGAAACTTTATGGCGAAAGGATCTCATCAACGGATTACGGTTTTAAAAACGGGAATATTGCCTCTATTTCGCGCACTTAACCTCTTATATTATCTTCTGGTGTCTTAACTTTCCACGCGGTACTCAATTTTCGCAATTTGGACTCGGTTAGGACTTTTTCGGGTTAAAGGGTGCCTTGGGTGAAATGAAGGAGGAATGGAATGTTGGAATTGGAAAAGTCATTAATGATGTCCATTTGTGCTTTTTCCGGGTTATTGCTCATTTTTTTCTTCTTTTTTTCACTTCTTTCCTTTTCTTGCTATTTTTGTTGAGCATTCTTCAATTTTTTCTTGCCCCTTTTTGTTGCACTTTTCGGACTTAAATTCTGAATTTTTTTTTTTCACAATTCCGGCTATTTTGGATTTTTCGGGTTGTCAAACGAAAGGGAAAATTATTCGGCTCAATTTGGGTTGCAAAGGGTGATTTTTCGCTACTTTTTCTGGCCAAAATTTTGGGAGACAAACGAGGGCCTACTTCATTGTCCAAAATGCCAAATGCGTTACCATATGCGTTTCGAGGTGAATTTAAGTTTAGAGACTAATTTGGCACGTTTTTTTTTCAAGGCAATATTGCACACATTTTTCAAAACCGATCAAAATGAAAGGAATGAGATCCTTGACAACTTATTAAGCGCTAAAAAGAACCTTGAGTTAACAATTAACTCGGAATGATTTAAAAAGCTCGCAAAACGGGATAGGCTCAAATCTCACCGGGTTTGTTAATCTCCACATTTATTCGTTAAGTCGTCAATTTTCGCACAATTTCCACCTTTGGTCAATTTCGGCTTTGTGTATGTTGGATGTTTACAATTTGAGACTCCAATTCGACTTTTAATGATATTTTTGAAAAATTTGAATTCCAATTTTTATTTATTTTGAACAAAAATATTTTTGGATTTTTCAAAATTTTATGACTTTTTTGGAAATTTTTGGGCATTTTGAAAATTTGTGAAGTTTTAGAAATACGCACTTGTGACCCCCCCTAACTTAGACTTTTGCATTGTCCTCAAGCAAAAAGGACGAAAATCTAACTCAAGGCGAATGAAAAGTGCGGAAAAATAAAACAAACAAATATTGAAATGCAACAAGACACTATATGACACTCATGCATGACTCAAAAATACAACAATAATCACCCCATACGCGTCGGGGGTGCGACGACCTCTCATCTCTCCACAAACTCACCCGACCCCAATCACGGGGTTTGATGTTCTCCTTGTCTCTCCCGTCCTAGGATTATAAGCTAACAATCGGAATAAGTTGGGACCTCGCCCATAGATAAAGGATAGACCGGGAGACTCATCGTGACTAACTGGAAAGGGATCCTCGTGATGCTGGCTCAATGTGTGATCTGCGTGCACTGACTCGGAGGGAACACCTAGGTTTCGTTCAATTTTTAAGATGCATGGGTCGGGCTCTAAGTCAGATGAACCACAACTTTTCTCCTCACTTGCCTTCGGGGCCTCTAGTGTTGTGGGTGGATTGTCACAACGAAGGAATTCATCAATTTTTGCTTTCAATTCACTTTCGTCTAAGTGACTAAATGAATCCAATAGGGATTGGCCTTTAATAGTAATACTTTCATCCACCTGCCCGAATTCTCTTTCAAAATCTTCCATGCTCATGTCTCCTAGTTCTCTCTCTCGAGTAGTGCCTACGTCCTCTCTTACTTGCTTGATCTCCAACTCCACCAGTTTTCTCTCTTCTAACCCCTCTCTCTCTCTTTCAATTGCGGTCACTACACACCTCTCCCCCACTTTTCTCTCATTGTCACAACTACCACTATTACTTGATGAAATACGGCACACCCCTAACGGCTCTCTCTTGTGGGACCCCTCATTCTCATGGCTCGACACTAAGCAGGACCCTAGGGCATATCTACAATCATTTTCCTCAAAGTACTCCCCTACGATCTCGTCTATGAAGCTCACCGCGTGAAGGTCATCTTCTTCCCCCGTATGTTGGGCGACATGGAAGATGTTGGTCTCTAAGGTCATGTTCCCAAAGGTGAGTTGCATTCGTCCATTCCGCGTATTGATGATTGCGTTAGTCGTAGCTAAGAAAGGGAGTCCAAGGATGATGGGAACATGGTTGCTCGAGTTAAAGGAGGGCTCCGTGTCCCAAATGACAAAGTCTACCGGGAAGTAGAAAGTGTCAATTTGGACGATCACATCCTCGACTATGCCTCTTGGGATCTTCACGGTTCGATCCGCTAATTGGAGAGTGACCTTTGTGGGCTTGAGGTCGCCCAAGTCAAGTTGCCTATAGATGGAGTAAGGGAGGATATTGACACTTGCTCCCAAATCAAGTAAGGCCTTTTCGATCTTATTTTCTCCAATGATGCAGGAAATGGTGGGTGCACCGGGATCTTTGAATTTAGGTGGGAGATCATTGAGTAGAATAGAGCTCACATTCTGTGCTAGAAAGACATTTTTCTTTACCTTCATCTTTCTCTTTACCGTCAATAAGTCTTTAATGACTTTTCCATAAGCTGGAATTTGCTTAATGGCATCTAGGAAAGGTAAATTCAGCTTAACTTGTTTTAGCACGTCTAGCACGTCATCACGTGGGTTTCCTTTATGGGAAGGAATTAGCCTTTGAGGAAACGGTGCCGCGGAGGGTGGTTTCACAACTACCTCGGGCTCACTAGCGTCTTCTTTGTCACTCTCATTCAAGGGGACATCTTCGGCCTCTTTCGTGCCGGGTGAAATCTCCTTGTCTTTCGGTACGTCTCGGGGGGGAGGTGGCAAGTCAACTATTCTCCCACTACGTAGAGTGGTAATTGCGCTACATTGCTCAGGATGGTCATGGGGTGTCGAGCTAACACTAGTTTGACCTTGGAGAGGTCTTTGGCCCTGGGCAGGAAACTTGCCCTTCTCTTGGACATTCAACGAGGATTGTATTTTTGACAGATTCGCATTTATGTCGCCAATAAGACGATCATATTTGGCATTAGTTGCGGTCTGGTTTGCAATGAATTGATTCAGGGTATCCTCGAGAGTTCTCCGTTGTGGTGGAATATAATTTCCTGGAGGTGGCGTTGCTTGCGCATGTCCTTGCATGTGTGGAGCTTGTTGAAAGTGTTGTGGTGGAGGATGGGCAACATGCGAAGGAGGGTTCATTGCGGCATGTTGTTGCCCATAGCTAAAACCGGGATGATTTTTCCAAGAAGGGTTATATGAATTCCCGTGCGGGGCACTGAAATTGCCCTTAAAACCTCCTACACCACTAACTTGCTCTTGCAGCATTACTTTGTAGGCGGGTATCGTCGGACATTCCTCAGTTGAATGTCCCGCCTCATAAATCGCACACACCTTCACGACAGGGTTCGAAATGGGTCCAGCTGGTCCTTTTCCATATAACTCGCATAGGTCTCGCAATCCTTTCTCAATGGTGTCCAATCGACAATCCGTCATAGAATTCTTATCTATGTGGAATAGGCCGGACGCCGATGGAGCAGTGGTGGGTTGTCGATTTCGATTTTGAGCGTTCGGATCGGATGTATCCCAGGACTGGGTAGTCTCGGCGACATACCTCATATGAAGATCAGCATCGTGGGCATCTAGATCGACAAACGGACCGCTTCCCATAGTTTCAACAAGTTGTTTATAAATAAAGGAGATGATTTGCGATGGATCAAATCCATGATGGGGGCATGAAGCCACTAACTCGTTGAAATGTTCATAACATCGATGGAATGGCTCATTTTCATGTTGCCTAAACGCTTGAATTTGAGCCTTGATAGAAATGGTTCGATGTGGTGGGAAGAATTTCTTGAGAAATTTAGACTGTAGCTCATTCCAGGATGGAATCGAGCTTGGAGGTAAAGACCATAGCCAAGCTTTAGCTTTATCTTTAAGCGAGAAAGGGAAGAGTTTGAGGCAGATCACCTCTTGTGTGCAGGTTTGATCATTGAGAGTATCACACACATCCTCAAATTCCCTTATATGGAGGTATGGCTTTTCAGAATCCATACCGTGGTAGTGTGGTAGCGTCTGGATCATTCCATTTTTGAAACGGAACTGCCCGGCATTATACGGGAGTATAATGCATCCCGGAGTGACAGTGCGCTCAGGATATAAGAATTCTCTCAATGGGCGGTACGGAAGCTCGTCCTCACCGGTGGGTGCATTACTATGTTGCGACATCTCTCTCTCACTTGAAGACTCGGCGCTCTCACTAGGTGTGCTCGAAGTGTGTCCTACGAATGAGAATGGAGTGTTACTGGAGACTGAGTGCGACGGTGTGGGCGGTGGGATCCAAAACTGTGGGGCGTTTGGAGTGTGGGGACTATCAGGGTTATACTCAACAAGTGGGTTTTCGTGAATGCTGGTTGGAGTATTATGGGGTGTGGGAGTGGTTTCAGAATTTTGCATTAAAGCTTAGGAGAGGTGATGATTATGAATCTTTTTGTGCTTTTTTTTTATTTTTTTTATTTTTTTTTAGTCAAAGCTTTGGATTAACTCAATCTAATCCTAAGTCTACCTAATTCCCCGACAACGGCGCCAAAAACTTGACACGACTCAGAATGTGTCTCTAAAGTGTGTACTCTCTAGGCTCAAGGCAAGCCTGTCGCTCAAGTAATAATCCGACAAGTCGGGTATCGATCCTCAGGGAAAAAGGACAACGGAGTTGTGACGACGGGATAAGACGGAGGAATCCTAACGATGACTCTAAAAAGAAAGGAAAAGATTTGGTTTTGGTTTTTGGGATTGATTAAGCTAAATGCAATTATGAAATTGTGATGAAATATGCAACTAACTAAATTATCTAGATGAGGAATGAAAAATTGAATTGAAACTTTTTGAACCTAAATGATAAGAAAACAGGATGGGAATACAATCCCCCAACCCTAGTGTAGTGCAGTGACAACGTCAATCATAAATTTATCCGATTAATCCGACCCGGAATTTAGGACTCCCAAGCATTATGTATACGAGGTTCAAGCCCGCGTCATACCTAATCTGAGGATGAGTAAATCGGTATCGCGGTAATTGCATTCAAATTGTACTCTAAATCATCACGAGTACCCAAAGGTAAACGAGATATAAAGATCCACAATTTTTATGTAATTACGCGATACGATCCAGATTAATCGTTAAATTCATTGGATTAACGTCATGCACACATACTAACACATCAGGTTGGGTTCATGCATCCCAACCATTAAAACCTAGCCGGACATGTTAATTGGATTAATGCATGAAATAATAACGTTGCATGTGTATGAATTCATGGTGAAACTAGATTGAAACATGTAAATATATATTATGAATGCAATAATAAACTGAATCGAATATGGAAACTAAGCATGCAATAACAATGACAAGAATCTTGGATTAAACTTGAAAAACAAACCCGTAACAATTGAATCTTGAAGCAAATAATTCCTTTGATATTCCTAGATGTTCCTCTCCGTTTTTCCCTATCAAAAACTCACTAAAACTAGCCCTAATGGCTCTCCCCAGCTGCCGCCTTCGTTCCCTACAATTTTGGAGTGTTAAAAACCTAATAGGAGTCTTGGGAACCAATCAGCATAAAAGACAAAATTCGCGCATCAGGTACCCCGAACCGGTTCGGGTGTACCTGCGAACCGGTTCTCCCCTCCCCCAAAAAAACGGTTCGGCCTGGGGTTTGCGAATGTATGCTGGCCTGGAGTTCAACACTTGGGATTTTTTTTGGCTTTTCTCTTATTTTCTTGGATTTTTCTTCAACTTCAACTGAGCATAACTTTTCAACCGTAGCTCGGATTTGGGTGTCGTTTCTTCCAGTGTTCTCGTTGTTCCGAGGTCTTCAACTTTCCAGTTGACTTCTCTTTCCGGATCTGGCTACAAAATTACCAATTTGCCCTTGAACTTGCCTTCTTAGCTTTTCTAGCATTGTCTTGCTTCCTCTTTTGCACTGCTTGCATAATTGACCTGTAAAACCAATAAGAGAAGCACGAAACACAAAATACTCACCAACGAAGGTTAGTAGCATAAATGTGCATCAAATCCATATATGTTACATCACTCGGGTTCACAAATGTACTGAAATTAGGGGGATAAATATACACTATTTATGCCCAATCACACCGAATTGAATATACTGACATATGCTCTGCTATATGAAGTCTAAACCACAGCCATAGAATCAATCAACTGGAATGAACACATACAACCTGGTGAACAGTAACTACATTTTTAACATGTACTATATGAAGCATAGAGAGAAAGTACTATGAAAGATAGTTGAAGGAGATTGAATGCATCTTCATAAACATTCTAGCCTTTTCCATTCCCTAGTCAAATTCAAGGAAAAAAAAAATCTTGAACTCAATTACTTTTGAATTGCGAGGCACAACTGGCATCTTGTGGAGTAGTTGGTCTATCATCAGCATTAGCAGTAGCAATAGGACAGTTCTCTACCATAGCTTTCCCTTCTTGTTTCTTTTGGTTTAAGATCAATAGATAAAATTTCATCTTCTTTGTGCCTATTATACACATCGGCTTGAAAGGTTTTTTCATCATTAGCATCCCTGGCACGAAATGTAATGAAATATCGCCTCCCTTTAGAGGTCATTCGATTTTCCCTCTTAACCCTCATAAAATTATGGTTTGTATTATGTTGCTTGTCATAATCTTGAATTGCAAGTTTTTCAATTCACATATGCGCTTGTCAGAATGAGCTCGAATAAATGGAATGATTATGTTACACGCCAACGCCATAGATAAGAAACGTTATCAACCTTGAAACTCTTGCTAGTCGATTTCCCCCCCACTGGACTGATTGATTACTGTCCACTAATTGTACATATTGAGTTTATGCTGTGTGAATAAACTGACATATGTTCTGCTGTGTAAATAATTCAGTTGGTTCTTTAATAACCTCGAAAGCCTCGTGTGTGTGAAAGTGTGTGTTCAAACTCTATGTTTGCCGTGAAGAATTATGTTGGTTCTTTAATAATTCTTGTCGTATAGTTAGTTCTTTGCAAAACACAAATAACGCATGAAATTGTATATTGGTCGAAAAATTCCTTCACATAGAAAAATGATATATACATGTTTACTATTAATCGAAAACGAATGGCTCACAAAGAAGATGCTCACTTGAGTCATCCGTCAAGCATTTGTAGTGCGCAAGTAAAACCAAGCATCTTTTTTTTATTGCATACAGTTCAAATAGAAAATTAAACATGAGGTCTATGAAAAATTACAAAAGTAAATATTTATAGAACCTTTAGCACCTGAATTATTGTCTTCAATTCGCATGTAAAGTGTTTACTTAGTGTCATCTATATTCTTCCCTTTGTATTAATAAATAGTAAGAAATAACAATTTGTAGCGTTATATAATATTGTAATTCTCATAAAAGTTGTGTTATAACATTTGTTGCTCTCAATGTGACTGAACAAAGACAATCAAATACTTGATTCGAAGTGTCCAATGCCATTTGGTCTCATGAGAGAACATTTGCAAAGCTTCTTGTAACGTATTTACGGTTGCTCAAGATGTCATGCTAAGAGTTACAGGGCTTCAATTTTGTGTGGTTGGTGTAGTAAATGAAACAATTAGAGATAGGTGTTTAGGAAGGAGGCTTAAGAAAAGCAGCAATATACAATCTCAATTGCCTCCAAACCTTTACATCTTAGCTTCAGAAGTACAATTACTATGAACAAATAGAGTTGAACCATATATACAATGATAGAGTGAAGTGAGACGATGGTAGTAAGGGGAGTTAAGATTAAATTTCTGTACCAACTAAAAATTAAGAGAAATAGAATCATTAACAAATATATAGCAATTGTTGTTGTAAAACAATTATACACGTATCGTAATTTTTTCAATATCATCACCTTCCTTTTTTCATTTAACACCTAATATAGCAGAACTAAGTAAAATCCATAAGGAAAAACAAAACATAAATTTGTAGACCTTTTTTCATTGATTTATGAACTTTGTTAATTTTCTTACAAATTTTTGAAATAATTAACTTGAAGATTGTACACTCCAAAATGTGTTTTTTTACAGACTACCATCAAAATCACATATACACGAACACAATGAGGACTGATAGAAAATCGACATGACATGACTGGGTATCACCCTTACATGAGCACAAATATAATTATTTCTATTTTCAAGAAATAAAAAAATATATAAAAAGTTTAACTTATATCTATTCAAATAAAGCATTGTAATACCATGGTACACATATTACCTTTAAAGGGAACTTCAACAATGAACTCTGACTTAATATTCTCTTTTCCTAGTGTAAATCTTGATGATTCGAAAACTTTGACAGAATGTCTCTCACCATTGCCGCATTATAGTTCTAGCACAATATACCTGTAGCATACACATCCTTACAAATTTGACTTCTAAACTATGGTCTAAGAAAAAGGTAAGTGGAAAAAGATAAGGCTAATTACATCATCCGCATGATTATTTAATCATTTATGAATGGAACAAAACTTGAACACAACTTCTTTAAAAAATAGTATATCCCCAAGAAAATATTAATGATAAAAAGACAAATGTGTATCTAAAGTAAAGATATAAACCTATTCATTTATTACCTTAAGACATGTTGTGTGTTAGCATTCCAATCCTCCAAATGCAATGCTACAACAATTACTAAAGGTTAATCAACAAAAAGAAAATCAAGATATGCGTAGATGACTGAAAATCCCGTAGGAGTACAGCAAGAAGGAGACTTTAAAAAGATTGTACCTTGTTGGGAATTTCTTAATTGGGTCGCCACCAAATGCATTTTTTGCCGGTAGGACAATTATTTGCAGAGTTGTCCGGTGTCTTCTCAACTTTGCATAAAATTATAGAAACCAACGTCCCTTTGTCGGCAGGCGTATAGATTCCCGATATCCTTCAATCTTGACAGTGTCTCGATTTCTCTCACTGCCCAACCAACTTTCTTCCTTTCACCGTGATTAACCCAACATGTATCTATTTCTGGCCTTAACTTACCGAACAACAACTCGGAACAACCTGAAATTTCCATTTTTAGCAATAGGTAATGTGAACCTTATAAAAAACTAAAACGTAAAATACGTACACAATAAAAAAAAATATATACCTCTAAGCTACATCCTATCAACACGTACATAACCCCGTAACAAAATAATGAGGGTATAGGGATCAAACCAAGAAATAAGATGAAAAGCTTTCAAACACTTACAGTATATTACTTTCGTTTTATATTTTCAAGCCATGTATAAGCTTCATATGGGTTTTCTAAAAATCAGAATCACCATGAAAATTGGAACCCGACACGCCATGATTTCAGAAATAAGAGTTACATCTGAGAAATCGAATCGACTTATCACGGTTTCAAATTTGTGTACAAATTGACACGGGTGGGTTTCATGTTAGATGAACCTCCTACGTTTGACCGTTTCAAATTCTGTATAGAAACCAAATTCTGAACCCAACTTAACATTTCATGACCCACCATAGATGGGTACAAACTCGATTCAGCTAAGGCATCAAACCGATTGAGTTGAGGCCTCAAACCGACCTACCCCAAATGAAAATAAAGAATGTTTACAAATGATTACGCTGTAATCATTTGTAGATATATTAAAAGTTCCAAACGAAAAATACATACACAATGAAAACAAATCAATTTGTATGTCTCCTCCTGTGCCCCTCTTCTGCATCCACGATATGACAAACCTTGCTTCTAGCGTTTGGTCTTAGAGACATGCTTCCAGATTTATTTTGAACCCTAGACAAAAAATGCTACAGGGCTTTGGAAATAAATTGAGGGGAGAGGAATGGTTGTCTTTAATTTAGACTTTTGGTATTCTCTGGGTGTGTAAATCCTGATAGTTGTTCGTCGATTGGATATATGGATAACTGAGATTTTTATTTTTTATTTTTTTTATAAGGTATTTTTCATATCACAAGGATTGAGATTATCAATTTATACATCAAGTCACATGAAGACCTTGTTTTATTAGAAACAATAAATGCTTGTCTATAGCATTATAGAGATAGAGATAGATAGAGATGTGCCACGTGGATAGGCTAATTGCAAAACATAGCATTATAGAGATAGAGATAGATAGAGATGTGCCACGTGGATAGGCTAATTGCAAAACATAATAAATGCCTTGTTTTGCTTTTATAGTATTAAGAGATTAAGAGATTTAATAATTTAAGAAAACGCTGGCATGTTATCGTGTGGTGTAGAATCTCGTGGTATGTGCTGCAAACTAAACGCCCACCTTTCCCGGCCGCTTGATATAAAGAGGATGCCCAGAGGCTGAGACGCACACACACAATTGTTAATATTTTGATTGAACCTGCGAAGATGACATCTATCACTTCCGTCGAATTAAATTATCTCATCTTTCGTTACCTTCAAGAATCAGGTCCACCCCATTTCTACCTATATGTCTGCATTTGTATGTTCATACATTTATATCTCAATATTTCTCTAGGCTTTAGTTGGCATATTCAGTGGCGGAGCCGGGATTTGAGCCTGGGTGGGGCTAAAATCATTGACGGGGCTGGGGGGGGGGGGGGTAGGGTAGGTGGGGGTGGGGGGTGGGGGTGTATATGTGCGTGTGCGTATTTTTTTAATTAAATTTGTATTGATTTATTAGATATTCCTGAAAGAAAATTTAGGGTTATTTTTCCGGTTTTACTAAAATTTGTTTGATAATTTGTATAGGTCACACGTAATGAGCTCTCGTATCACATCATCGGAATCTTTTTCATTCTTTTAAAATATTTTTTCACATCTGAAAATAATCATAAATTAAAAATAATAGCATGAAAATACAAAACAACATATAACCCATTTGGGCAATAGCATACAAAACAGCATATACAAAACACCAACAGCATATAATAGAAAAGAGGCATTAAATTTGGGTCATCTTTATTAAAACACAACAACAACAATAACATATACAAAACATATGCAGCAACAACATGTTTTTATTAAAAGATGTTGTCTACTCATTTGGGTCATCTTTAATTTCTTGAAATTGATGCAAAAATTGAGTCTTGAATCTTCATGATTACCTTGGAGGAGCAGTCACAACACAACACTGTTGTCAACACAAGGCTTGAATGGAAAAGAGGGACGGCGGCACCACCAACCTTTCTCTGGAGCTTTCGGTTAGACGTAGACAGAGAACAGAAATGGGGGGATGGTGGGGAGAAATGAACCCATTTGGGAGTTTTGTTTAGGTTTTAACTTGCACACGTTTGAATTTTTTATTTTATACCCTAAATTTGTATTTTTTACCCAAATTTTTTTGAGTTTTACAAATTTACCCAATTTTTTTTTCAATATTTCTGATCGGGGCAGTTGCCCCACCCAGCCAAAGGCTGGCTCCGTCCCTGGGTATATTGATTTTCATTGTTGTAAGATATATTTCTCAGCTAATGTTTGTGTTTTTGCTTAATTTTATTGCTATGATTAGCACACAGACAATTCACTACTCAAAGCTTTTAGATCTCTGCACGCTGGCTATTATTTATTTACCCTAAGGGGGTTTACAAATTTGTATTTGGAAATTTTTTAATTTAAATTTCGAACTGAAAATATGAGAATTCCAATTCCATGCCACGGAACTGGGGTTCCCAAATGAACCCCTAGGGTAAAATCCAGGGCTAATGTCAAAAGCAATTCATTCATAACATGCTTTTATAATGAAAAACAAAAACAAAAAACTCCACCCCAAATCGATCCTTTTTTGATTTTGAAAAATGTTGTTGTTGGGGTGCATTGTTTTCTTATTTTTTTTATAAAATTAGGGACCATTTGGCTAGGGTTGGCTTGATTTAGTTGTATGTGTCTGGTACTTCGATATTCTTCTATGTTTTGGGCTTTCAGCTTGGTTAGTTAATCTGGATTAGAAGTGGATTAGAAGTGTATGAGGGTAGTCTTCGTTGGTTAGAGATGGGAACTTGCTTCTCAAGAACCGATATGTAATCCATCTTGGAGGACGTACGCCGAAACACTATATGAGATCCGAGAGTAGATACAACATAGGGCAAGAGCACATAAACTTTAGTTATAAGTTTTACGAGGCAGCCTAGCAATATGAGGAGATTGTCTTTGGTGTAAGATGATTGGTCAGAGAGTTAAATGGGCCTTGATAATGGTTTAAAAAATGTTCCTTTAAGGTATCTTAATGGCAGTTTTCCGAGGTATATATTCGGTCCCCAATAAATGAGGTTGAGGGTCGTATTTATAGGACTGAGGGTTTTGATCTTTGCCGTTAATTTTGTTGAGAGAAAAAGGTGAACAGTGCCATGCATTAATGCAAGCCAATGCATTTATTGGGATGTGATAAGGTATCAGATGGTGTATGGGCTGATGTGACAGAAATCTATTAGATAAGCACATGTTGTCGATCGCATTAAATGGGGGTAATGATGGTTTTCAAAAGAGGAATATCGGTATATTGATTAAATGCCGAGATGATATTTCAAGATCGTGGATCGCTTATAGTAAATTAGTCGAGATGGTGTTTCAGGATGGGAGGATCGGTTATAGTGAATCAATTGGTTTCGATTGTGCTTTATATCACGTGAACTTCGTGGTTGGCTAATGGAAACCCAATGATCACTAGTGCTCTTTCTTCCAAACCACATACCCTTGAGATTCCGGAATAGGTATCTACCGAGTTGGCCCTTAGTCCGTTGAGTTTTTCCCAACTCAAGCCCTTTGGTGTTTGGGGAACCGATATGTTAGAAGGGAGAGAAAGACATACATGTGGTTCATTGTTTGCAATTTGTGTGGATCATTGAGGTTAGGCTTGCTTTTTTGGTGGGTTTGGGTAGATTGGTGGATCGGTAAACCTTTGGATCGGTAAATATAACATATTGATTTACCCTACCTTACAAGATGAATGAAGAGAAAAGGGTTTGAGGGTATGACGTGAAGGTAGTGAGGGATTACTTGTTGAATTTGTTTATCAGGAGTCTTAAATGGACTGATGTGATATGAATGAATTTGCATAGCTCTGAAAATCGTTATGGTTATTTCCAAATCTCATTAAAAATCAGTGATCGGGTAATAACTTTAATGAATATAGGTATAATTTTATATTCCCTTGGAGTTCATTACTCAGGAGTAGTTCAACTTTATGCAGCATGCAAGTTTTTTTTTAGTGTTGCATTGATAATCCAGTTTGAGGATCTTAGTAAAGGATATTAATTTCAAAATGAAAATCATTCCTTGTTATTCCCATCACAGTTTAAATGGCAAGACCTTACAGTGTGGGGTTATTAATTGATGTCAAATATTCAATTCTTGATTTAATTGGTACGCGAGGGTTGTGAGTTGTTGCATACATGTGGAAGTTACATCGCGACAGTGTGTCCAAAGGTGTAGGTTGTGATTGTGGCGTTTTTTCCAACACAAAAGCAAGACCTTTTCTTGTTTTACCTCTCAAAGATCATAAATACTTCGTTGGATTACATATTTTAACATTATGTAGTGTTTATATCAAGGTTCTAAAAAACGCGGGGAGCGGATGCCAAGCCTTAAGCCTTAGAAGCTTAGGTGGGCCTTAGGCGTAAAAAGGCGTTTAGGCCTTTTTAATATTTTTTAACCATAACAAGGCTATTAAAATACTAAAATTGTACTTATCATAAAAATATGTCCGAATATTTGCAAATTAAAATACTATTTGATTATTTTGGACGAGATACAGGTCCGGTTAGTAAAAAAAACTCTTTACAAGGCGACATTGTTTCACTAAAGCATTGTTGTTTTTTGAAAAAAGTGTGCCTTAAGGGTTTTACCAAGAATAAGGCGTAAAAAGATTAAGGCGGGGCGTTTCTCCCAAGCCTCAAGCCTAGGCGGTTTTTTTAAAACACTGGTTTATATATAAATACTCTCCAAAAACATGATTGAAAGAGAAATTAATACGTTTTATGCATCCTAATGGTAATGCATTCTCTTGAATTTAAATACGGATGCATTTATTATTTGTATATTCAAATGCATTATTATGTGCAACTATTGATGAGGCCTAAACTTAAATCCTTGATAGGACACAATTTTTAAAAAGGAAGGCATTGATTTGATAATCCGGTCATGTAATGGTTAATAGAATCCTATGGCCTTGAATTAAAAGGCTTAAGAAGCCTAAAGAATGGAATGCAAAGAATGATGGTGCGAATATAGGTTTTATAAATGGGGATATTTTGGGTGGTTTTTGCCAATGTTTTCCACATATAAAATGTTATTTTTGAGGGTTTCAAACCCTAAGTTTTGTTGCTCATTTGGAGCTAGAAGTGAGTGATGTAAACATGAGCAATGATACTTAAAAGAGAGTGACAAATAAGCTAAACTTGAAAAGAAAAATATATTGAATGTCTTACATCGTAAGAAAATGGGGATATTTTTTGGGGGAATGGGAAAAATCTATAATTAGGATATCATTATCTAATAGAAAGAGTTCGGTTCACCTGCGGTAGTTCCGTGATGTATTTCATATAGTAAAGAGAAGTTTCAAGGACAATGTCATCTCTAGATATTATAGTTAGGGACAATGTTGACTGTACAATGATAATCAATCATTGTTCTCTCTACTGCACCAAATACTGCAGAGGAGCTGGTCTCAATAGGGAAATGGGCCTAGGCCCATATAGTATCATAAGAGGCGTTACATGTGACTTAGAAGAACTCCCTTTGCAATTTCCTAAAATGTCCCTTTCTAGAAATAACTATCAACCATATAATAAAAAAAAAAGAAAATACAATAAAGCTAAAGATGAAAATAAAATAAAATAAATGCTAATTGACTAATATGTCCTATACTTGATTTCCATCACCCTCTCCTCCATTGAAAGAGTTCGATCTCAAACTCAACGAGGCTCTCCATCCCTGTCCGGGTCAGTGACGTGAGTGATGAGTGCTTGGTAGGTGGGTCGCTCATGCTTCACACCCCATAACTTCCTCGGTTGCCACCAAGGCCTTTTTCTTCTTGGAACACATGAAGCTCTATAACCTAATGGGCCACACTCGAAACATCTGACGATATATGTTGGGGGAGGAGGCTGGTTGAGGAGTGGGAGGGGTCTTGCGAGTGCAAAGAAAGCTAAATAGCTTAATGTAATCACGAGCGAAAGAGGAGGCTTGGCGTAGGCCTTTGATTCGTGCATATAAATTTCGCTCGTAAGAGGTAGGCAAGAAGGCGGTGCACATGTGTTTGCGCATTTTGAACTTTGAATGGATGACGACTTCACCATTATCGGAGCCACACCTCAGCTAGCCCTTACAACTTGGTAGCCACTAGCTTCACACATTTGTATCCCGTAATGTTCGTGTAGTCGAAGACCTCAATTGTGTCTAGCTAATCAATAATCAATAAACGCATCGAGGCCCATATGGCCATCAAAAGTGGGGGCATTAACATGAATATCTCCATTAAGATTCTTTTCGAGGAGCCTAAGCACTTTATCCAAATGATCGGGTCCATTAGCCACTTTTCGAACCCCATCCTCCATGTCACTTTCATTATCATCCTCCGATGACTCATCCAACGCTCCCAACGCGCAAGGTCTACACCCTCCCAAATGCTCTCGCACGGATCGACCTTTGTCTGCCTTCCTCCCAAGTGCGGGACCCTTCCGGGGGCAATCATTCATGAAATGGCCCTTCTCGAAGCAAATGAAGCAAAAAAGCTGATCTAGAGGGACAAAAGGGTTCATCTTCGGGCTAGCATAACCTGTCGGTGAAGTGTTCTAATGTCCATCGTCCCATTTGGGGCATTTGGGGTGGGTGGGGGTGGGGGATTTTGTTCGACGCTCATCGGCATGTCCAGAGTACAACTCCACCCTCTCATCACACGGTGTACCAGTAAAATCTCCAACACGACAGGACCGACGAGAGGAGGCTTTTTGATTCATTGTTGGACCTTGGTCTCTGTTCCATTTGAGTGGGTCAGAGGGGGCAGAATGTGTGGAGCACGTGCCAAATGGTAATCAGGGTAATTTGAGAGGGGTTCGGCCTTCAACGAGTACTATTTTAGGCCCAGGGGGTGCGGGATGGTCCGGTGGGGCCTGTTGTGTGGTGGATAGGTGTGACGGGGAGGGGGACCCTTGCGGGTGGGGTGTGAACCATTGCGGGGGGATGCTAGGGCTTTGCCCTTGTCGGTGGAGAGGAATGGGGACTGGATTAAGCTGGTTTAGGTAGCAACGGTGGGTAGCGGAGCTTGCTGGACGAAACGGCCATAAAAAATGTGTAGGGACAATTGGGGCTGCTGGATAGTTCTGGGCACTTTCGGATCACCTTATTGGAGGTGCCTGGAGCCGGTAGGTCAGGGGGTTGCCTGGTTTGCTATCACCTGTTGCAGAATGTGGTGGAGTCTTTTGGGGGTGGTGGTGGTGGTGGTTACCCATGGCTAATGTTTTCAAGAGAGAACACCCTTCTTTCCATTTTAGCTGCTTGGGGATTCTTTTTTGGGGCTATTGCAAAGTGTGCGATTTTGTGATTGTTTTATAAGAACAACACACAACAACAACAACAACAACAACAACAACAACAGGAGGAGCAAGCTAGCTCTAATACCAATTGACGTAAACTCGGCTAATGGTACCCAAAAGAGAATGACAAACGAGCTAAACTTGGAAAGAAGATTATAGTGAATGCCTTATATTATAGGGAAATGGGGATATTATATGGGGAATGGGAAGCATCTAAAATTCGGTCACCACTATCTAATAGGGAAATTGATCTAAGCCCTTGTGATATCACAAGAGGAGGCATTGCATGTGACCTAGAAGCACTCTCTTTACAACTTTCCAAAAATGTCCCTTTCTAGAAACAACAATTAAATCTGTAATAAATAGAAGGAAAATACAATGAAGCTAAAGACGAAAATAAAATTAAACAAATGCTAAATGACAACATGTTTAACACTTGATTTCCATCGGTGATGGTTTGGGGTAAGAGGTGAGAAATTTTCCTTCTCACCCATGTGTATTGCTCAAAGGTGGAAGAAAGGTGAGTGCCTGCGTATTTCGTGTATTGAGTGTGCTAAATTTGTGTAGTGCGAGTAGGTTTTCTCACCTCATTACATGGAGAGTGGTATACACTTGTGGGTACATGGAAAACACTTGACAAACACTTAAAAGCATGAGATTAAGAGGGATCTTGGCTTAGATATTGGATTCACTTGGGTGGAGAGTAGGTGTACAATGGTTATTCGGGATTTGAGTAGGAGAGTAAAGGATATGTGATTTACCTTGGTATTATTTTCTATTTTCTTCAAATATAATGGAATAGTTCTCTCTGACTCCGATCCTTACTTGCCTTGGATGGCACACGGTCGTCGACTCTGATCCTTAGTTGCCTTGAATGGCACACGGTCGTCGACTCTGATCCTTAGTTGCCTTGACGAACAACCCAGTCGTTCTGAAGACGGATTAATAATCCTTCCTTGCCGAATGAACGAAGGATAGGTGCGATTGGTTGGCTTAGAGAATAAGTCACCCACGTGCCTTATTAGACCTTAAAAAAAGGAAGGCTGTTTTACTGGTAAGAAACGTTCACCACCGTGGGAATTTAAGATACGAAGTGTGGGAAATGCCATCCGCTTGAGGATCGGTCGCGCATGCAACTGGGACATCTGCCTTCGGTATACACGGGATCAGGATGATAGGGTTCTTGTTGTATGATTGTTATATAAAGCAATAGGGGAGAAAGGAAAAAGACACATTGAACCAGTGTAACACTATTTTTCGAGTAATATACATCTCCTCCCTTTACCTCGTGGACGTAGGTCATTCCTGACCACATATCTCTAAGTGTTCATTTTGTTTAATTATCTACATTGTGTGCATATCACATTCATATTTATACCCCATTAGTTTCTTTATAACATTTATGTAGAAGTCAAGGCAAAAGTTAATAGATGTGTATTTATATGTGTGCCTTTGAAATAGATCACGTCTAAAGTTGGAGATATGGGAGGGAGACATTAGCGGTGTCAATTTAACTCTCCAATCCCAAAAGTAAGTATTCAAATGGTGGTATACATGCCATGAGTTTACGTATTACTGGAGTTAATTTTTCTCGATGGGTCGAGTCACCTTTAAACTCTTCCCAAACACAACACATAATATATATGTTTATAGTTTGTTAATCATATATAATTTCCATTTTACCATTATCTTAACTATAAATCAATTATCTGCAGCTTAAATCTATATTTATTATCTATTTTTTCACAATTCAGATCATCTCATGTCTTAAAAAACACATGGTTCAACATCTAACAATATCGCTAGATATATAATAATCAAGACGAGAGTGCGATAGTCATTGATGATACAAGATATGATCTTCAACCTCAAAACCTAGGGAAAAGGTCTCAAGTCTTAAGTCGAGGTCAAAACACCTCAAAACCTTAGCCCTTGTCTTTCAGCAGAGCGTACGTCACAAAGTGAGGGGAATGAGTTTATTTTATTTTAGGATTTATTTGTCATTTGTTTTTATTTTATTTTAGTTCTTTTATTTCCTTTTTAGTCTTTTAATTGGTCTCCAAGCATGTTTGAGACTAATTGGGTATATTTTTGTTAATAGTGGTCCGTTTTAGTCTTTTAGCAAATTACTTGATTAGCAAGTAATTCTCTCCCTATAAATACTCTTGTACTCCTCATTTGGAGATAGCTTTGATCTTGAATATAAGAAATTCTTAGTTTCTCTCTCTAGAAATTGGTGTTTGTTTTAGTTTTTGGCCATTGGCGTGTAGTTTACGTCAGAGGACCTTAGTAGTTATAAGCGTGGGAACGTCATGAAGGAACTCTTAGCCCATTAGGTAAGGCCCTCACCTCACGAAAGTGTGATTGCAACGTTTAGCATAGCCTCCTCCTAGGCATAATCTACCTTAACCGCTTTCTTCGGGCCACAACAAGGGGTTGGGCCCTCATGTGTACGCTTGATGCATCCTTAAGACTTCATACCCTCGACCTCAGCAATTTAAATCCTCGACTTCAAGCTTAAAAATGCATGCAAACAACCAGGCACCAAACTGACGGAGCGTTAAAAAGAACACTATTTTACTAAATCCCACTCACCATGTGCAGTTTGTCTCGAGTATTAAATACCATTCAGTGCTCCCAATAACCATCACCACTAGCGTGCAACTCCTCTGTTGCATCCGCGATTCTATGCTTTAATGGTAACCAAGGAATAATAGTAATTACAATGGATAAATTGTGGGAAAACGGAATTTAAATTGTTTTTATTATGGTGGGATGTTCAGCATCTTATTACATACATGGGTCTACACAAAGCAGAAATACATTTATTCATATACGACACTCATAACGGGAAACTTGTAGAGAACACTAGGGAATTACAGGACCTGCTAAGTTGCAGTATAGATATTCCAGTGGGGATTACCGTCCTTGCTTGCTATCGGCCACATGTATGTTACTGGAAATATTTTTTGGGATAAAACTGAGTAAAAGTTCATAGGTGCGGGTGGTATTTCACCTTCTTCGAGCGCATCGTCCATCTGGAAGGAAAACAATAAAGTATACATGCCAAGTAGATAATTGTATTTCTATACAAGGTGTGAGAAAATCCGTCATCAGTGTAACCGGGATTAATAATGCAGATATCATATTTGAAAACGGAATGAAATATCATGGAACTGATAGGGGTATACTGGAGTCTAATGATATGTAAAAGAATAATATGGTGAAGCGTAACTGGATATGTTGTGTATCGAGTTCTCAGGCTAAGGGATTAGACTATAACAAGATAATCCATAAATTATCTGTTCTAAGGCTTCAATTGTGTAACAATACCGTTTACAATATCGTCCAAAACTTTTGGACTGGCAATCCCAATTAATTGGGAAATAATAACATGAACTCATACGTATGTAGCAAATAAAACTAGACGCTTACCATTTGAGTCCTATAGGTCAATTAGAACTGCCGTGGTATCATGGTTCAAAGAATCGATCGAGTCAACTCGGTATCGGCCGAGTTGACTTAGAATCGCAGCTAACCAATCCGATTATTATCCACAATTAAAAAAAAAAAACAGAAAACGGCAAGTATCGTATAGTAGCGGTGAAATATTGCCGATTTCGAGTTATCTCGGGGTAATCTCGGCCGAGACAAACATATCTCCCCGAGATAATGAAATTTTACCCCCCAAAAAGAGAAAAAAGCAGAAATAATTGTAGGGAGACATAAATAATTGAAGGGAATCTCACCTGTAGTAGCTGTTTGAACGTGTGTGTCACGGACTTGATTTGGGGTTGAAAAAATCTATAAAACTTATTGAATCCCATTGCTTTCCATAACACAAACTCCCCCTCTGAAGCCTTTATAAATTTCTGTTGGAAAACCCTTCTCTTTCTCCTCCGATTTCCATTCCCCGTTGTCTATCGGTGCTGATTTAGGTGAGAAAGAATGGAGAAACCCATCTCAAGCCCTCATATTTGTTTTGAAAACCCTCGTTTTTTTTGGCTGGTCGTTTTTAAAAGTTGGTTTTGGGTACTTTTATTTTTAAGCTTTCAAGACTTTTTTTTGAAGACTTTTTTTTTAAGGCTGGTGGTAACCCTCATTTCTAAGGTTTGAAGACCTTGTTTTGGTTACTTTGGCTACTTTTTTTTGGTTACTTTTGGTTGCTTATGTTTTGTTAAAAAAATGTACATTTTTGTAAAAATGTACATTTATGTTTGTAAAAAATTTATATTTTTGTAAAAATGTAAAAAAAATGTCCATTTTTGTAACAATGTTCTTTTGTACATTTTTGGAAAAATGTAGAAAAATATACATTTTTCTAAAAATATAAAAAATATATATTTTTCTAAAAATGTAAAAAAATGTACATTTCGTTAAAAAAATGTACATTTTTGTAACAATGTTCTTTTGTACGTTTTTGTAAAAATGTAACTATATTCTCATTTTTGTAAAAAAAAAATGTACATTTTTGTAACAATGTTCTTTTGTACGTTTTTGTAAAAATATAAAAAATGTTCTTTTGTACATTTTTATGGATCATCTAGCCTGTCATCCCAACCATCTGAGCAACAATATAGTTCATATTTCTTTCCTTACCCAACTGAAAGAAATTACATCTATCCAAATCCGTATGATCGATACTGCAACTAGATAGGGAGATGAAAATGACGAAACATCGTAATCATTTTATTTATCTTCCATGTAAATTTTTTATCAAGTTTTATGTGGCATTAGATTGTTTTTCAATATTATTACTGGTTTACTATGCAATATTGAATCTGACAACTCTGCCACGCTTCAGTATAACCAATTCTACAATGCAATGCATATTGAATTATGGGTTTGAAACTTTGAATGTATCTCATCGGTCCACATTGTTAATCTTATTTTTTTAAAATTTTCTATATTTTTTCCGGAATTTTTTGCGCTCTCTAAATAGCTTATCTTTGCGTATCGCCCGATTCCGCGACCGATACCGCGACCGAGTTGAAAATCGGGTGTCCGATACCGAGACTTTGAACCATGCGTGGTATGTCTAATCCCTGATTCTTAAGGTATGCTACTGGATTTTCACTGATAATGGGTATAAATTACAGGGCTTAATGCTTAATGCAATTGAGTTTAGTTAGATGCAGGGTTATACCACAATTAAGGGTTTAGTGGAATTCAATGGCTCTTACTGAATTCATAGGTTGTAGCATTTTATCGGGTTTCAGGAACAACTGGGATATTGAGAGAATCAATATTCGCGGTATATATGAACTACACAAAAGAGTTCGTAATTGGAAACATGATCAAAGTGGTCAACAATACAGTAATTTGCAAAGGCATAAGCTTAATTGTTTAATACCAAAAATAGAATCACTTACTTCGTAAATACGAGTTGCTGTTTTGTGCTTCTAATTCATGGTAGTCAACTGGATAGTCCGAAACCATGGAGAATATAAGTAGGTATTATAGGTCGTTTTTATGATGCTTATGGGATGCAGTGGAGTGACAATTTAAATAAGTTTTCAGTGTAAAAATGCTAGTAGGGTTATATAGTATAATTTCAAAAAGTGCAAAGTCTAATTTTTTCCCTTATTTCCATTTGGATTTAGATTTAGTGGAAAGATACAAAAAGGTTATATTTAACCCGAGGAATTTATGAAAAAAAATTGAGGTTGTTTTGAAATATTTGAAAACTGGCCAGGGGGTTATGTGTAAAGTAAAAGTTTAAATTTTAAACATTAAACCTGTTTTCTCGGAAATATGCTTTCTAGGAATCCAAACAGGGTGATGTAATATACCATTTTGTTCAGAATTTAAAAATAGAATTTTTGAAAAAAAAATCAAAATTTTCTGATTGGGGATGTGCCCATACGCGCTAGGTCAAACCTTAGTTTGACCCCCACTCGCGCGCGTGTGACCCACTTCATTTTTAACCCTTGACATGTTGACTTTAGGGTTTTGAAACTTTGACCCTATGTTTGAAACGTTTTAGAATACCATTTGAGTTGGTTCTTGAAGGAAAGTTGTGTAATTTTTGAAGAGGAATCCAATCATATGGGTTTCAAAGATTTTGGTGGGCTAGTTCGAGCTATTGAATTTATGTATGAATGCCGAAAGTTTGACCTACATATAAGTGATTGAAAGCTATGATTTGGATTCCGACATAGTGATGGTTGTATTTTATGTTGAAAATGCAACCAAATAGGTTTGGTTTGAAGGATTTTGGTTGAGTATAGCCTCTGATTTCATGTTTTGAAAATCTCAGGGCCGAATTTTTCAAACTTCAATTTGGGGCCTTAAAACTTGGTTTTCGTTCAATCAAACATTATACCTAGGTTCTTTAGGTTCTTGAGGATCAGAGCTTAAGTTCCCTGATTTTTAAATTGGTTCAAAATTAGGGTACATAATCCACCATTGAAGCTCAAGCTTCAATGGAGTTTTGTGGTTTTTGAACTTGTTCAGTGCCATTCACACGTTAGAACTTACATGTAATTACATATATTTACTCTAGGAAAGTGCAGAAACATAACTAAATGAAAGAAAACAACATTCATTCATAAAATGTTAAGGATGCACAAAAACTAAAAAATTTACTTTGAAAGTGCTTTGAGCTGGGTGGGTATTTCACTGGGGTAAGTTGTGCTTTATATAAGGTTCGTGAGAGAGGTCTGATTAGTGAAGAAGTTGGTGAGTTTTAACTTGGTTGGGCTTAGGTTTCAAGATGGGTTCATGTGGGTACAAGTTTGTAACCATGTGGTACACTGCCATGTAGGCAGCCAGCTGGCCCCCATCAGCAAGGTAATAAGTGAAAATTGGTTTTTGGTTTTGGCCCTTGGGCGGTTTTAAATTAGATTTTAGGGCTTATAGGTTACTTTTTGAAAGTTTTAGGGGCTTATGTGTAATTTCTCAAACTTAGGGGATTGGTTCATGATATTATTACAAAATATATGTCATTTGGTCAAACTTTGGGTTCAAGTTTGGATTTAATTGGTATGGTAAGGTACATGTTAGAATGATTATTTATTCAGGGGTATATTGGTAATTTGGAAAAATCCGGAGTTTCATTAGGGTTTCAGGGCGTTAAATGGGCTAAATTCCTATTTTTGGGTGAGTTGTTACATTCTACCTTCCTAGAAAAATTTCGTCCTCGAAATTACTTGAGAAAAGCGCGGGATAATGTTGCCTCATAACGCCTTCATTCTCCCATGTTGCTTCTTCAGTTCCTTGGTGGTGTTGCCAAAGAACTTTGACTAGTGGAATGACTTTATGTCCGGGGACCTTCTCTTGCCGGTCGAGGATTTGGATATGGATTTTGACGTAAACTACACGTTAATGGCCAAAAATATAAATCAAAACAATTTCTAGAGAGAGAATCAAGGGATTTTTTATATTAAAAAAATGGAGAGTATGCTCTAATGAGTAATACAAGAAGTATTTAAAGGGGGGAAGTAGCTTGGGCTCTAAGCTACTCTTCTAATTACAAAAATACCCTTAAGAGCCTTTTGCTATTTTTTTCCCTAAATACCAAGCAAAAAGAAATACAACTAGAAGAAAATAACAAAAAGAAAATAAATCCTAAAATGTGGCCAATTTCCATCACCCTCCCCCTCTTAAAACCAAGCTCGTCCTCGAGCTTTCAAAAATAGGGACTCGAATGGAAATTCCAAAAATATGTGTCCAGGCGGACTCACTGGGGAAGATCCACTGAGTCACCCTCCAAAACTGTGATCAACGCATTCAAGAGGATTAATAGAAGTCCATTAT
Source organism: Sambucus nigra (assembly GCA_949130495.1). Taxonomy (NCBI): domain Eukaryota; kingdom Viridiplantae; phylum Streptophyta; class Magnoliopsida; order Dipsacales; family Adoxaceae; genus Sambucus; species Sambucus nigra. Next base: position 230,517,480 of record OX422219.1, read on the forward strand.
GAGTTATGAGATATTGTGATTATTTTTTCTATGCAAATATGTCAATATATATATATATATATATAGTTAATCTGTTTTTTGTCGTACTCTCTTACAGGTTTTACGCATTCAGCTTTTTCTTTAGGATATGAAGCTGGTATCAATAAGTGTCCTATTGACGGAAATTCAGTTCCACCTGGAGCTCTTATAACTTTTGTACAAAAAGGACTCCAATACCTAGAGATGGAGGCAAACTTGAGTAATGTTAGGCCGCTTATTTCTTCTATATATCTATCCAATTCGAATCATCTTTTGACTTATTTATAACTGCATTCATTTATGTTGATCAATGTTTCCTTTCAAGCATGTCAGAGTGAAACAGTCATGGATGAAGATTTCTCATTTCTGCAACCTTTGGATCTTATAACAAAGAATGTCTATGAACTCAGGCAAATGATAAATGAGAGAAGGAAAACCAAACAAAAGGGTACCAGTAAGGAAATTAACAGGGAAATTGAAGGAGAACGTGGACGAGCTATGGAGAGGGAAAAACAAGGTAGGAAGAAAGGACGCGAGAAGGAAATAGAGAGAATAGGAAAGAATAAGCAAAGGGAAAAGCAGCATCAGGATCACACTGATAGAGAAACGGTCACAAAGCAGCATCACGATCAAACTTCTAGAGATATGGTCACAAAGCAGCATCAGGATAACACTTCTAGAGAAATGGTCACGAAGCAGCATCAGGATCACACTTATAGAGAAATGGTCACAAAGCAGCACCAGGATCACACTGATGGAGAAATGGTCACAAAGCAGCATCAGGATCAGAAAATGGTCACAAAGCAGCATCAGGATCACACTGATAGAGATATGGTCACAAAGCAGCATGAGGATCAGAAAATGGTCACAAAGCAGCATCAGGATCACACTTCTAGAGAGATGGTCACAAAGAAGCACCAGGATCACACTTTTAGAGAAATAGTCACAAAGCAGCATCAGGATCACACTGATGGAGAAATGGTCACAAAGCAGCATCAGGATCCGAAAATGATCACAAAGCAGCATCAGGATCACACTTTTAGAGAGATGGTCACGAGGCAGCATCAGGTTCCCACTTTTAGAGAGATGGTCACAAAGCAGCATCATGATCAAACTTTTAGAGAAGTGGTCACAAAGCAGCATCAGGATCACGCTGATAGAGAAATGGTCACAAAGCAGCATCAGGATCACACTGCTAGAGAAATGGTCAAGGATCACACTGACAGCGAAACGGTCACAAAGCAGCATCAGGATCACACTGATAGAGAAACGGTTACAAAGCAGCATCAGGATCACATTTATAGAGAAACGGTCACAAAGCAGCATCAGGATCACACTGATAGTGAAATGGTCACAAAGCAGCATCAGGATCAAACTGTTAGAGAAACGGTCACAAATCAGCATCAGGATCACACTGATAGAAAAATGGTTACAGATCAAGAAGATCAAGCTAATTTCAAACACACTGAAAATGGGATATCTGGAGGTAAATCTTCTTCAATTTTTTTCTCAGTTGGTTTTGAACTCAATTGGTTAGTAGTCTAGATGATATAATTTATGCATGCTCTACATATAAGAAGACAATAACATATTGATGCGGTTGTTTTAGAGGAGTTAGATCTTTTCTCTTTATTTTTTATTGCCCCCTTGTTTTGGATTTATTATTTCTAGTCATTTTAGTCTCATTTGGTTGTTTATATATTGTTCCACTGTATTATTGGCTTGCAATATATGTGACAACCTTTCTTTCAAGTTCAAATTAGTGGGAAAACTGATATAACAGGGCCTTTTTTCTATCAAATTGAGAATGCGAAGGCTGTGTACTACTATTACATAAAGATTTGTTACAGCTCTATCCTCACTTTAGAATAACCTTTTTTTTTTGCATGGGAGAGGAGTAAAATCCTGTTGACCCTCTACTAAAGCTAATCATGTTCTGGAGACATATTCAGACTAGATATCTTTGTTCACTGCTGTACTGTATACAGTTTGTAAAATTGTATAACACAATTATTTTCTGTTTTATTTTCCCTCTGTCTTATGGCGCATATGTATATCTTCTAACTGCTGTCTTCTGAAACTGAGTCAACTTGGCTGATGCTGAGTTAATTCAGTCAAAATTTGGAACCATGGGGTGTGTTGATAGTGCATGCATGGCTGAAGAGTTGATGTTTCCTTGTTTACATAAGAATTGAGGTTTGGCAGTGAAAAATGTTACTTGATTTCATCCCTGAAATTGTGATTCCGCGAGGATGAGAGATGTAGCTTTGGTCAATGAAGCTCTAAACTTTGCCTCTTTAATATTATACCTCATCGAATGTTTTTCTATATCTCCATTCGTAATACATGTTCTCAAAAGTGAGAAACTTAAATCTTCATTTTTCTTGCTCAGAGTAGTTCAAATTGACTTCATCCATTATATTATAGAAATTATCATTGCGTATGCATGGATACAAAGATTGATGCATGCTTGCGTTATACAAGGTCAAAAGTGAGAAACTTAATTTTTCCTCTTCTGTCTTGCTCGGAGTGATGCATGCTTGAGCGTGTATATATATATATTTTTTTTCTTTTTTCTTTATTTCTTTTCTTTTCGGAATTAATTTTATGAAGCCAAATAATTAAGTCATGTTTCTTAATCGAAATGATTTTTTACAGTGAAGGACAACATGGAACATTTGCCACCACTGAAATTGCGCTAGTGGGTGAATGTGAATTGCTGTCCTTCACATTTACCACCGCTGATATTTTTATTTTAATGATTTGCTTATGGACTGTCCAATTTGTTGAGAAGAGAGATAAGAAATTCTTAGTTATCAGTTATCACATAAAAATATATGACTGGTGCTCTTAAACAAATGACTCTGTGTTCAACATTCTTGATTTTATCTTGAACTTGGTGATCTTTCCTCTGGGATGAACATTCGTAGTAGCAGGCCATGCGTTTTGATCCCTCTCTTTTATGATCGAAAGACACAATTGGAATGCATGAATTTGCTAAGATCTGAGAATCCAGAATGGTTCACACTAAAGAACACTGCACAGATTTGCGACGGGTGCTGTTTATAAATTTGTGACAGAAGGTCACAGTTTAGTTATTTAATTTATTGTGGACCAGTAATAAAGGCGAGGGCTAAATTAGAATTTTATCTATAACTTCAGGTTCTTTCATAGAGTAATAGTAGTAGTAATAATCATAATAATTATTAATAATCTGTATTATGTAACCTTTAGCTACATGGAAAAATAGGTTATGAGAGCTTTCCATAGCGGGCCACTAATGCATGAATTGTATAGAAAATGTTGATGAATGACAAACTCTCTCTCTCTCTCTCTCTCACTCACACACACACACACACCCCACACACATGACATTGAATTGCGATTGGAGACTATTGTCCCCAAATATAACTTGTGATGTTTTTTTAATAGGACCTGAACCGATGGATATCTCCACCACCTCAACGTCTCAGCCTTGTCAAATTCCTAATTCCGATGTGCTGATTTTGGAAGGACATGCATCTGAGGTCTGAACACGACCTTTATTTTTTTTCTTCTTTTTTTAAATGTTCTTTCTAGTAATGCCCCCAATTTTCATTATTCCTTGTAGGTTTGTGCTTGTGCGTGGAATCCAGCAGGTTCACTTCTAGCATCTGGGTGAGTTATGTTATGAGTCAAATGCGATTTCTCTGATATATAAGTTTTCAGTGATTCTACAAAAACATTACGTGCTCCGTCACTCTTTTGGGGCCACTTGCTTGAAACTGTTTTATCATATCACAACTACATAAAAGGATTATGTCAGCCATGTGAACCTATAGATTTTGATTTTGGGAATGAGTATACTGGATTCTGACAGATCAAAGAGCACGAAGACATTATTCATTTCTATTATTTAGTAGTTACAGAAAATACACTATATGATAGCACCATGTCCTTAGCTCCATATTAAAGCTTTTGGAGATTTCTTTCTAATAGTTTGCCTTACTTTTCATTTCCATGAATCCATATCTAGATCTGGAGATTCAACAGCTCGGATTTGGTCAATAGCCGATAGGAGTGATAGATCTAGTTTACAAAATGGTCCTTCTAATGTTCTCGTACTGAAGCACGCTATGGGTCAAACAAATGAGAAACCCAAAGATGTCACAACGCTTGATTGGAATGTGAGTATTGTTTTTGGCTTATCTCTTGATGTATTTATTGCTAAATGATTAAGACTGGAGTATCAAGTTTGATGTGAAAATATTAGTCATTAGGCAAATCCAAACATACTAATATAAATTTGGTTGGGTAGTTGTGAAGCCCAATTTATAGTGAACAATTGTAAAATGTTTGTCAGGTTGGACCACATACTATTTGTACGGGGAGGGAAGTTTATATGTAAAAGAGAGTACAGCTGATTTGGTGCCCACTTTTTGTTTGGGCTTCTAGTTCGGCCGTATTTTTGGAGTTTGGCAACTTTTGCTTTTTTTTTTCTTCGTTCTTTTCTATTTCTCTTCCTTTCCTCGTGTTCTTCTGGTGGATTTCTTTTATCCCACTATCTCTGTATTTGTACTTTCTCTATTAATATATTTTTTTCTTAAAAAATAAGAAGAAGATGGTTCAAGAAAGCTCTTTTAAAGCGCGGAGCATTATTTCTTCTGCTTAAATTGTTTTGCGTTCTATTTCCCTCATGAAGACGTTTTCATTTTTGCACGCTTCTTATACAGTGGGATGGGACACTACTTGCAACAGGTTCCTATGATGGACAAGCTAGGATTTGGAGTTCAAACGGTGAGTTATCATAGCGCTATTTAGTATCTAGAAAATCTTGACAATATTGTGAGAGTATTAAATGTAGATAAGAATCGAAACGTGTATATAAATTGCTGTTCATTTTTCTTGTGTAATATAAATACAAGACTAATATGCTTGACAATTCTTAGAATTGGTGCCTTTTTTCTGTTTCGATTTGAGCATGTAATAGGGTTTGTAGGGTGACAAAAGGACTTGAGCCTTGGTCGGGACCTTTCTGCAAAAGTCGGGCTCTATAGAATCCAAGCCTGAAGGTATATCTAGGCCTTATGCGGACGAAAGATCTGCAACTGTGTAATGAGGAACTATAGATTTACCTCTTATCCTTCATTATGCTGGAAGTATACCACACACTTAAATTTTTATATTGTGCCAATATCTCCTGCTTTCTTTTATAGTCAGAACAGCAGAATATCTCCCTTGAGTATTGGAGAATACATGGCCTGTGATTTCACACACACTCGCTAATAGAGTTTTCCAGCCAAACTAACCAACACATTCTGGATTTTATACTGGTCTTTGTTTTAATGTAGAGTTGTTTAGTCGGTCATTAAGATTGCTTTACTAATTGTTATAAATATGTAAAGCTCCCGCCCAAGGTGCTCTTTAATTTTAATTTTGTGTACATAATTAAGCTCTTTGACTGCTTGTGGCTACACCTAGCAACATGTTATATCAAGATGTTTTCATATTGTGTCATATCGGGTTCATGTCAACAGTTGCTCAACCCTCATGCAATTCTTTAAGAGTTGTTCATAACTCCTCGTGTTCTATATTAGGTTTATATTGCGTATTATATGTATATAGCTGATTTGTATTGTGTATAACCAGGTTCGTGTCACCATTTGTGTATGCAAGCGTGTCTTGTGGGTCAACTTGTTACGGACTTAAGTTGTTAATTTTGTGTCATGTTAAGAATTTCCTGGTCTACTTAGCTTACATTATATGAAAAGTACTTGGGAGAAACAATAGTAGATGACAATATACAATATCAATCTAGCAATTTTTTATTTCATTTGTTCGTTGTGCTTGCTTGATTATTATGAATATGCTTTGCAAAGATTCTTCTATATATAAACGCTTGACAAGAGTAATTAATTGAATTCAAGAGGTGCGGATACTGGAAAAATTAATACATGTGAGTAACAACGCAACCATCTGCTAAGAAGAGGAAACACTTGCTGGGTTCGGGATCGGGGAACGGAATAGTTGGATTGGTTGATTAAAATATATTTTGTGTGTTTATAATTGCGACTGTGTTATTTTTTTGACTTCATGGATTTTCTTTGTCCTATGATTCTTTTTGTTAGTAATTATAATTGTATTCGATACAATATGTTTGTAATCGAACACAGCCTTTGGCCAAGTTTCCACTGGCTTTTAGAACTTTTTCAGCTTGTTTTATGGGTTTAAGCTTTTGTCCAGGTGAACAAAGGATTGCTTTAAGCAAACACAAGGGACCCATATTCTCTATAAAGTGGAACAAGAAGGGTGATTATCTTCTTACTGGAAGCTGTGATACAACTGCCATTGTATGGGATGTGAAGGCAGTCGAATGCAAACAGCAATTTAACTTTCATTCAGGTGCTACATTGTTAACTTGGTATTAGGTGGCAGTGATGTTTCTCTGCTAACGATTTTCCTTTTTGTTTGTCAAATTACATTGTTTGGCTCTTATTTACAGGTCCAACGCTAGATCTTGATTGGAGAAACAACGATTCATTTGCGACAAGCTCCACGGACCATATGATATATGTTTGCCAGATTGGAGAGAATCGTCCCATTAAAGCCTTTTCTGGGCATCAGGTTTATTCTTGTTACCATATTGGTCCCGGCTTGCATTGTGCTACCTCACTTAAATTTATTTCTTAATAAAAATTTTGATGGATAAATTTCTATTATCCATTTTATTATATCTTTTTGTTAATATATAATTTCTTGATCTGCACCCAAGTCGGTTAAGTCGAGGCATTTCAGTTTGGGAAGCCTTCAATCCCATCAAGACTGTTTTAATATAATCTTTTGACGCAAAACATTTTTTACTAACAAGGTATTAAGATTAAAATTTTGAGGAATCAAATTAATGTGTCACACTTTGAAATTATGGGAAAAATTATAGAACACAGATTAAGAAAATGAATCAACAATTTCGACAAACTGTTAGCTCCAACACAAAGGCTATTTACTTACTAAAAATTAATGGAAAATCGCAGAAGTAAGAATACAAATCACAATAGTTTTTAAAGAAGGCTTAGGATAGAGTACCTAGAGATATGATATGGTGGGCCCAATGGAGAAAAAGAATTCCTATTAACTATATTAAAATTATTCAAGATATGTATGACAACACAAATATTGGAGTAATTACTTGTGGAGAAACTAATGATTTTTCAATTAAAGTCTACACCAAGGATTGACTTTCTTACTTATTTGCTATAGTATTATTGGATGAGATTACTAAGGACATACAAGTAAACATTCCATGGTGTATATTGTTTGCGGAGGATAGAGTTTTAGTACACACTTCAAAGACGCTTTAGCTATGAGAGTAGAAACTTGGAGACATGCCCTAGAATCCAAGGGTGTGTTTGGTTATGTTTTCAAAGCATTTGGAAAACTTGATTTAAACAGTTTTAAAAATGTAAACACACACGCACATAATATATAATATATGAGTTATACATACATGTGTATGTATGCATTATACGTTTAAAACGTATGTATTACATGTATTTACTGATACATAAACCTTTAATATATGTATATTTTACTTATAAAATCTGCGTAATTTTTATAATGCATATATGCATGTATATACAAGCATATAAACATATGCAAAATATGTATTTAGACATATATACATATATAATATGAATATATTCTATTTTATACATACACACAATATAGATAAATGTACACATGTATATAATATATACACACACATATATATATATATATATATATATATATATATATAGATAGATAGATACACACAATATAGATAAATGTACACATGTATACTATATATATAGTGAGGAGTACATAGCAAACGGTACATACCAGTGGCGCGGACCCATTTTATAAATGATTTTGAATTTGAGTTTTTTATGTGGTATTTAAACATTTCGGGGAGCCATATAAAAAAAGCATTTTTGCTATTTTAAAAAAATGGTCAAACTTTTGCAGCTTTTAAAGTGCTTTAAAAGATGCAAAAGTTTGACCGATTTTTTAAGATAGCAAAAAACGTTATTTTGAGTTGATTTTTTTTTATATAGATCTATTGAAATGTTTAAACATCATATAAAAAAATTCAGCCAAAAAATAATTTTTTTACTAATTAAAAAAAATTGGTATGTACCGTTTGGTATGTACAGGAGACTCTCTCATATATAAATATATAAACATACATACATAAAAGTATAACATATATATATATATATATATAAATGCCATTTATATATTGATAAAGTTATTTAATATATACGTAGCTTTATGTATTTGTAAATATTGGACATCTATTGTACATTTATTAATATATTTATGTTTTAAACATATTCAAAGTTATATATGTAAATTATATATTATAGTATAAATGAATGAAAATAGGGAGAATTATCGTATCTGATTTAAAAAACAAGTTTCTAAAAACAACATTATTAAACTCAATTTTTAATAACAAGTCTGGCGAACTCAAACTTTAACCAGAGTTGCATTTAAAAACCGATAACAGTTTCTAAACACATAACCAAACAGGTCCTAAGGGACAAAATCATATTGAATATAAATTTATAATGATTTAGTTGATAACGTAATGATAAAAATTATAGAAAAAGTGATAACTCAAAATAATAAATTTCGTTATCTAAGCCTAGTAATGCAAAGTGACGGCAATATAATTGAGGATATAACAAGTAGAATAGCATTATGATAGGTGAAATAGAGACATGCGATTGGTATTGACGTGCGACACGAAATCCCCCTCATGGGGGCTCTTCTTCTATCTATTCAATTAGTAGTAATTATCTTTTAATTAGTCATTTAAGTCGGAAAAGACCCTTAGCTTGACTAGAAAATTTGCTCTTAAAGTCTTAGGTATTTTATAAATAAAGGCTCAGGGCTCCCCCTTGTAATCACTTTTGCCATAAATGATATATTGTGTTGTTAGAGATGGGAGTGATTTGTTTATTTGTGATATTTCTGCTGCGTTTCAAATTAAGTTGGTATCAGAGCCAGGTTTGCTCTTGATTATCAAACCTTACAGTGTGCATTACCCCTGTGTGTAAACCAAAACGCAAGGATACCTCCGAAAGCAACGATACATCCCGATCCCGAGGCCCAAGAGTCTGCCATAGAAAACATCCAACAGATATCTAACATTGCGGATGGAGTCGAAAGTATCTAACAACAATAAAGTCACATCAACGAAAAATTTGAGAGAATGGAAGCCGGTGGGCTCGTGGCCAACACCAGCAGCACGTTGACTCACCGCACCCATCACGGCGAAGTCGCAATTACCTCCACTGGCCATGTGGGTCCCCCCACGAGGGTGATCGCGGGTAGGAGGGGAAGCCGCAGCCCCTTGGCTGCAACTTCGAGGGCTGTCCGGTAGGCTGGTGGTGCAATACAGCTCCATGGGCCTTCTGAGGGGATTTTGACGAAATTTTTGAAGAGGCCCGGGCAGATTTGGCATAAGAATTGGTCCAAACAGCCCATAGAGACTTTCGAAACGATGTTAAGGAGTTCGCTGATGTGTTTGATGCCAAAATGGAGACTTGGGACGAGCCTGGTGGAAAAGGCTTTGGGTAAAAATCATCGCATTTGGAGAAGGAGGTGATCCTTATTGAGGGCTTACCCCTCAGAAATTAGACAAGCGCTGGGGAAAAACGACTTTTATTCATTTAGCCCCACAATTAGTGCAGTGGGATTACAAAGGGTCCAAAAAGGACGTGTCACAGTGGGTCTAAGCGATTCAGCGCGACCCATTAAAAATGAGGGTGAATGGAGAGTAGAATGGCGAAGAAGGTATTGCACTCACCCGAAGCTCGTTATATGCCGATGAAAGGCCAATCAAATGAAAGGAGACTTACTGTGACGGTTTGCACTACGGTGTGAGGTACTGAGGTCAATCCCTCTACATTCGGCCTCACGAACGTGTGTCATGGGTGCGGGAATATAGGGAACATGAATAATAACTGTCCTTTTAAAATGGCAAAGGGGAGACTGCATAACACGGCCCCGAAAAATCTGCCCCTTAAACAATTATGTTGGGCATCCCCGCGACAACCCCGAGGAACCTAAATGGGCTATATAAATGACTCGTAAGATGTGTTATGGGGCGGGGGATAACAGAGGACAACCTTAATACATTAATTAGGTTGTCCCGCAAAGCTATGCACGGTGATGTCTGAATCGATGCGAGTATGTTTGATGGAAAGATGGATCCCGGTGCATTTATGGATTAGTTTAAATGTGTGGAGTATTTATTTGACTTAAAGGAATGCCGGTGCTATAGGTGTGTTAAATTTGTGACTACGAAATTAGAGGGTTAGTGTGGTGGGATCAGTTGGTACATGATAGGTTTGCAAATGATTTAGATCTGATTACTTCCTAGGAATACAAGAAATCTGAGATGATGGCTGCCTTCATCCCCGAGAATTATGAAAGAGACCTATTTGCACGCATTCAAAGTCTAAAGCAGGGTTATATGTTTGTAAAAGAGTATTGAGAACAATTTCAGTTGCTTTGCACCCGGAATAGATTGAAGGAGAGCACGGAACAACAAGTCGGCCATTACATTCAAGGACTCCAGCTTAAAACAGCTTAAATATCAGACACAGATAGGGCTGCGTCAAATTAATCGAGTATACGAAAGGTGGAGAACTACTTCAAGGCAGGAACAACTTTGGCAAGGGGTGGGACAACCACAAAACATGTTATAGAGACTACAACACTTACTACCACTGCGGTTACCACTACTCTGGGGATCCACTTTAAGTGCTATAATTATGGGGTGTTCGGGCATCAAGCTTCAGATTGTCCCAACAAGAAGAGAAAGCCGAGTTTAGTTTCAGAATGTGAGGAAGAGATAGAGTAACCACCAGAGCATGCGGAGGTACTCATCGCACATATTCATGTGCCGCCGTAGACGAATGATATACCACTTTAGCGCTTGGGCCGAGCTTTTCAAAGAAGGGGGTGACGTGCGGCACAGAGTCCCCCTTGTGGGGGATTTTTCTTCTTTTTTTTCCCTTTTAATTCAGCATGCTTATTTATTTAATTATTAGTAATTATCTATTAGTTAGTCATTTAAGTCGGAAAAGACTCCTAGCTTAACTAGGAGACTTGCTCCCAAAGCCTTAAATGGTCTATAAATAAAGCCTCAGGGCTCCCCCTTAAAGTCACTTTTGCCATTTAATGATATTTTGAGTTCTTAGAGATTGGAGCGATTTGTTTACTTTTGATATTTCCTCTACGTTTAACATCAGGTATCTTATACGATAAGATGGTAACTCATTATTTAAATAGAACAATTTTAAGACAAGCTACCGACATTATAGAAAAAAATGTGCAAAGTTTTCATGTTAGTGAGATGAGGTTGCTTTAGGTATCTTTTTGTTTTAAATGTTTTTTTATTTGATTTATTTTTTTGAACTTCAAAACTTTTCATTATTAGATTTGACCAAAAAATTTATGTTTTAAAATATTACAAAGACCCATTCATATCCTAAAATGAGTCCATCTGGCCGAATCCCTACGTATTTCGACATATCCGATGTATTTAAAAAAAATAGGATCTAGCGAATTTGAGCGTATCCGGGTGAATCCGAATCCAAATCCGATGCGAGTTTAAAAAAACACGTGACCTCCCGAGAGTATCCGTGCTTCATTGATAATTATGCTCCTTCTTCAATGAATTTTTGATGTCATCCTTTGCCTTTAGTAGCTCTTCATAAACAATTCCCATTGAAGGCTTATCTTTACCATCCACAAGTCTAAACACTTTCACTAACGGAGTGAACGCCCTCAAACACAACTCTATTATGTTCCAAAAACTATTGGGAACAATAATAACAAATGCCTCCTTACCCTTTTTGCACTTAGACCATTTAGTTATATCCCATTCATTGTTAGTCATCATATTTCTCAATTCTTGTTTCTTATTAAGCAAACTTTACAATGTTAAGAAAGAGGTTGCAAATCTAGTGACTCCCGACCTAACTATCTCCCTTTTTGTAAACTTTCTCATCAATGCCAAGTCTTGTAATGGCATAGATAAAAATAGTGAAGGATTTTCCCTTGTTAATCGCTCCTTTGAAGATATGAAGGTAGGAAGTTCAGAAATTCTTTTAAGCATGAGGTTGGAGGTGTGAGTGGCACATGATGTCCATAAGATGTTAGGTTTTTCTAAAGCTAACATATTTGCCGCAACCATATTATTAGAAGCGTTGTTGATCGCCACTAACCACCTTTTCGGTACCAACCTCTTTAATACATTCATTGACATAGTCAATATGTATTGACGAGTGTGACCATCATCTCACGTTTCCTTTGAAGCAAGAAAGTTGATCCCTAGTTTGCAATTCACACTCGCTCCAAGCATAGTCATGATAGAAGCATCATCGACCCTAATTGACTTTGCAAATTGATCCATAGGACCGAGAGTAATAAGCCTTTCCCTACTCCTAATTTCAATACTTTCAATTTCATCATCTTCCTCCTCGAGTGTTAGTTACATCATCCCTCGACTTCGCATTCATCAGTAGCTACTCTATCTTCTTTGACATATTCCCTTTAAGCGCCTCACGACACTTTTTTTTTTGCTCCACTCGCTTTAATGCATGGTGCAACACCCATCCCCTTCATCCCAACTATGTGGATTTTGTGCCTATCAATCCCGACCTTTGTAACTTTGCCACGCAACATACATTGAACACCATTGTTATTATTGGCATGTGCACAAATTCTGGTTTCCCATCCAACACCGGAATCTTTTTTTTATCTAATTGGATGCCCTGGAAGACTCGTTTGGTTCCATTGAGTCCTAGAAACAAAAGCAGCAGTATTCAAATATAAGCGGTAGTATATAAAAAAAATTGAAACAAGAATGAGAAGAAAAAAATATTGAAACAACAGTAGTATAACGAAAACATTTATACCAGAAGTATTGAAACAAACAAAAATTATAAGCAGCATTATTGAAGCAAATTCGAAAAAAAAACACATTTTTGAGTCGCATAGGAAATCTAACAAAACTGTGAAGGTTGGAGTCGGAATCAGTTTGTGATTAGCCAAAATAAATTATAAAAGTGATTAGAAATAAAACTACAAAAGAAAAAATGATAAAATAGATAGATATAACAGAAAAACGAAAGAAGGATTCGGTCAGAGAGGGAGAGGGTCGAGTGGAGCTTGGTTGGTCGGAGAGGGAAAGGTCTGAGCGGTTTGGAGTTTTAGTTAGTTTGTGGATGCATGTAGGGTCTCAGCGGGGAGTTGTGAGTTTTTTTTTATATTCTGGACGAAAGAAGAGGGAGATATATTGGTCCGATTTTGAAAAAAAAAACTCTTCGAAAACGAGTCATTTCACTAAACTTAAAAAAGGTGCGCCTTTTTCACGCCTTAATGCACCTAGGCGTGCATCGAGCGTTGACTACACCGTACACGCTCGTTGACCGCCTTTTACCAAGCATAAGGCATAGGCAAGGAGTTTCACCCACACCTAGGCGCGCCGTTAGAACACTGCGATATGTATCTATCTATATCTATATCCGTTCTCTATAAAAGCACAAATATAGTTAAGTGTATTACAATAAAGTATTTTCCCAATGTTACCTGGAACGTGGGTCGCTGTGGTTCATGGTACATAGATATATCCGGTACACCTTACAGTAGGGGTAGGCTTAGTTGGTTTGCTACTTCGGTTTACAAAATATTTTAATACTCTTGTTCAGGCTGTTTTGGAACTATAAGTATATTATAACGAATCTATGTATTCCATTAATTTAGAAAGTTTCACTAAAACTGTGTGTCGTGTATAACTTATGTAATATATTAAGAAAATATATTAACTAGTCTTCTAAATTTTGCTAGGAAGCCTATTTTTTCTCCATTTATCTCATCCACTAAATCAAAAGTTGCATTATTACTTAAAATAGCTAAAAGAGATTTATTGTTAGTATTGGGTACAACCGTACAATATTTTTGAAGATCTGGAACCCACCACTTTTCTAGTTGGTGATCCCGGATCGCTGTATGTAGGGATATGTAGAGAACTAGTAACTATTTTTTCCCTTTTTTCCTAAATGGACCTAGAGACCCTTAAAATCACGGATGTGGTCAAGTATTTTACTCTTAAATGCTTTCCCTTTCTTTCTCAATTGACCAACACACCCTTATTATTAATTATAAATAAATTCCATGCATGACATATTGACAACTACGATGTAGCTAAGCATTACTCATGCATGACAACTATTATTTATGCACAAATATATGAGAAGCCTTCATTTACTAAGGCATAATTTAAATGTTGATTTGTTGAAGGACTCTTTTTTCCTTTTCTTTCTTCGAAGGACTCAATAACTGATAGAAGAAGCATGTTTTTGTTTATTTTTTTATTATATATTTTTTTTGGCTAGGAATTATAGTACTCATTTTTTTCTTCTTCTGCCAAGGACAACAACTTAAGGACTCTGCACTCACAAATGCGATGCACAACTTCTTTAGGGGTGATGAAATATTTGGATTATGATATTGAGGTAAGGAAATTGATTAAAACAAAATATAGCCATTGAAGATGGTAATGTTGGTGACAAATTATCGGATTAAGATAATGGTTGAAGTAGATTGTTTTTAATAGTAATGGCTTTAAGCTATTGTTTTTACTTAAATTTAGAGGTTGTTGAAGAGGGTTTGTTGTGGGGGGGGGGGGGGGGGTTCGTAGAGTCGATAGAACAATTCTTTCTTGTATATCTATTAGGAGAAATATTTTGCACCAAATGTCTGATCTTATTATTTCTGATATTACGGAAAACTGATAAAACTCAGTTTTAGTGGGAGCACATCAATCACTTACTCTTTTCTTTCACCCCTGCACAACTTTGTTATTATCTTATAGCAAAGTTCCATTCTTAATCTAATAAAGAACAATCATGCTATACTTTATATTTAGTTTGTAGTTTAGGCTTATCGAAAGAAGATTAAAATGATGAAAAAATAACCATGGTAGTTCTATATGAACGACAATTTCTTTGGTGAGTTTGAGCATATGTTTCGGTCTTTTACTAAGGAAATTAATTTCTTTTGCATATGTATTTTTATATAATCAATGTAATACTTGTAACACCCCATGATTTTGGACTAATAAATTAAATTTTGGGAGAAATAAAATATATTTAAATTGGAGAATTTTAGAATTTGGAAATTGAGGTCCAAAAATTGAGGATGTTATAAAGTCTTCTGGATGACGATTGTGAGTGTGTGGTTGATTCCGGATGGGTCGAGATACAAAAATTGAGAATGTTATAAAGTCTTCTGGATGACGATTCTGAGAGTGTGGTTGATTCCGGATGGGTCGAGATAGTCAAAATGACTGTCCTTGGGTTTTATTTCGGTTCCGGAATATTTTTAAGTAAGTTTGACTCGAATTGGAGTAAACGAGTCATTTAAAGTGTGTATTATCATTTAAAACTGGGATTTATGATTTAAAGGTTTAAGAGGCTTACGAAATCAGCCTATCTCATTTGTGAGAAAGAGAGAACGAGAAAGAAAGAGAGAAAGAAGAAGGAAGGAAGAGGAGAGAGGGGAAAGCTTGGAGATTTTCGGCCCGTACGCGATCTCGGGGATGATTCAACCTCTACAATTCTGAGGCAAGTGTTTAATCTTGCTAAATAATTCACTTGTGTATTTTATTTCATAATTTGTGGGCAAAAGAATTGGATTTTGGGTATATATGTCAAAACCTAGATTTTGTAGAATAAATCTTGCACTTGAGTTTTATAAATGGATTTGAGGTTATATTATGTGTAGGATGATTTTTATGTTAGAAAATATGTTGGGGTTGAAGATTGAGGCTTGGAAGAGGATTGAAATTGATTTTGGTAAATTTAGGTTTTGGTGAGAAAAGAACCATTTCGTAGCCTGCTGAACAGGCCGAATCGATTCGGTCCCCTTCCGAATCGATTCGGAATGTTGCAGTCTCCCAGGTCTGTGTGACCGAATCGATTCGGACCCAAGGCGAATCGATTCGGCCTTGGACAGTCTCTCAGGTTCTTTGGACCGAATCGATTCGCATTTGGGGCAAATCGATTCACCCTTGAGACCGAATCGATTCGGACCAGGCCGAATCGATTCGAAAACAGGGCTGTTTTGGTGAGGTTTTTATAGAGCGAGTTTTGATCCACTTCGATTGGGTTTATTGATTTGGGACATCATTATATGATGTGAGAGATACGTTTTGGAGATTTATTGGGTGTTTCTCTTGAGATATGATTGTGGGGACGAATGGAGCTATTTTAGGAACTTACGTTCATATGCATTGGAGTTGTTGTATCGAGGAAGTAGGGAAACCTCATTAGGGATGGGAGTTCCATTTAGAGGTCAAAAGTGAGCTTAGATATGACTTAAGGTTGAGGACTCTTTGAAAGAGTTGTGAGGGGATGGAGTGGAAATTGTAAGTCGACTTTTATGTCGAATCCTTATAGCGATAGGATTCTATTTAAGATATGATTGGGGACCAATGAGAAGTAGAGGTCGCGTATCCTTAGTGATGATAAACTCAAGGAAGAAATTTGTAATTACGTTAATGTTAAGGGTTCATAGGAGCAATTGAACCGTAGGCAAAATTGTGAACGATTGGATTGTACTATCAATTAGAATAGGTTGTGTTGTAAATGTAGTCGGGATAGTTACTATATATTTGTGTGTGAGTAACAATGGGGATTCCAATATTTGATGGGAATAATGGAATGAATTTAGGATTAAGCTTGAGGGTTGCAGACTATTAGTCATGTGTATACCGATAGTCGGGATTATTATTGAATATATCGATGTGCATTCGGATATAGATGGGATGTATAGTGATTGTTACATATGTTAAACTGTGGGTTAGTACCTTAATGTTGGATATATTGGAAGACTATTCATATCATAGGGGAAATGGATGAATATGCTTCAAGTGAGTGATCGTATTTATATAACGAATTAGGTTAGTACGCTTGGGAACGACGGCTAGTATAATGAGGATCATGTACACTTATAACCGAGTTTATAAATTTCGTACATACGGACGAGAGATAGTATGTATAGATGTGTATGTATAGATATGTATATATGTGTGTACATATGGCGTGAATATCTATACCGTGTGTGATGGTTTGTATATACGATGTGATTATATGCAGGTATATATATATATAGTGTGAATTATATATATACTGATTGTGTGAGCATACCCGACACATGCTATCATGGGACGTTGCGCGATGTGGGTGAGGCCCTGGCTTGAGGAGCAGGGTGCGGATAGTCCCCAGGTCATAGTCGTCCATTATTATTTGTGTGATTTTATTTTGGGGGTGAGAAGTCTTGGGTATGAGTCGTTCTCACTTTCCGGTTAGGAACTATGATCGCTTCCCATACGTTAGGATTGATTTTGTCGCCATGGCGGTGATAATAGTCCGATAGGTGCTGATCCCGAGAGAAAGTGAGTAATTCCTGGAAGATGATAGCATGGCGCAGTATTTTGGTATCCTATAACCGTTTATGTTATGTGTATTGCAAAGTGTACATTATAGGAATGAATGATTGCTTATATATATTTAGAGTAAGGTAAATATATATATCCCATAGGTGAAGGTGATATGCCTTTTCTAGTATGTACATCTTGGATGATTTCGGTGTACTAATTTATCAGGGTCGAAGGATTGTACTTAGAGACAATTGCGGTTATATCGACCCCAAGGATTTAAATAGAGATTCAATTCTGTATTTAGAGATGGTATTCAATAATTTGGTAGTTGCAGTAATAGGATTTGTGTGGATGACATAATGGATCCCTACGATCAACATTGTCAAGGAGTAGTGTATCGGGGGGGGGGGGGGGGGTTCCTTGTTTGGATTTCGCTTTGCGAGACGCCCCACGCACGAAACGTAGTGGAGAGAAGTTATGTCCTAAATACTCGGATGTATGCTGTTTAGAGAATGAATTCTTCTTATGTAAACTAATGTAAATGTGTGTCTTGCTAAGACTAATAACTAGTTTAAGCTAATAACTAGAACCAATAAAGCCTAGTAGGGCATATTCACATAGGTGCGTATATATATTTTTGTCTGATGAGAATGAAAAGGGTTTTTGGGTTATGTTAAGATGGCGGGTCATGTGGGTATAGGCCATACATACAGTTTAGTAAATTGTCCTTAAATTGTGTCGGGTAGCTTACTTAAGGTTCTAGGACGCGATTAGATGCGCACTGTAGATGAGAGGTGAGTTTGGGGTTTCACGAGAGTGCGTCTCCACTTTAATTATGAAATATTGCATTTATATTTATTATGCACGGTTAACACACTTGCTACAAATATTTTTACACCTTGGGCTCTGACCCGTTTATATTTCTCTTTTGCTATATATATATACTGTTTACTACAGGTGTCCCACCGCATGGATACCGGATGCTTTTCTATCCAGAGTCTTGGGAGCCTTAGCAGTTGCGGACTGTTGCGGGATTTAGATTGTAGTCGCTTTCTATTCCTTTGAAAATCTAGATAGGATTCATGTTGCATATCGGGTCTATACCCAAGAGTTATATGTAGATGTTTATATTTCTTCCTTATGGTTGTATTGGCTGTGACACGACAGCTTATTCGGGTATATTTCCTTTTGTGTAATCATTTTATTTTAATTCTAGCACTTTCTTTTATCATGGTACTTGTGTGCATTCTACCTTTTTAGTAGTTCGATATTGTTGGGTGGATACCCATTGAATGTTTTATTTGAATTTTGGCATCCGCTTTTATAGTTTTGGGTAGTTAGCCTTATCTATTTTAGTATTGTCCGTTGATGCTGAGAATGAGCCATCCGAGATTCCTGATTAAATGTAGTATAGGGCTGGCCACCCGTTATTATTTTAAGCGGGGTGTCACAATACCCCACTCCGCGTTGCCGATATTGTCTCCGCTTTAACCACCCCACATATAGTGGCGTGGGGTTCCATTTCAACTCGAATTCACAAACTGGTCCCATTGGGTTTGAACCCCTGGAATGTGTAAAAACACCAATCTCACGCCTTACCACTTGAGCTGAAAAAGGCCTCGAAGAGTGCAAATCATTACATGTATGGACCGGTGTAACTCTCTGGCTATCAAATGACCATGACACCGCCAAATGTCCTCGTTAGGATGAAATCAATCATCACCCAACACGTTGGCACACTTATTTCGGTTGAGAAATATCTTTAATACCGTTTGTAATACCCTAGTCTACCACCACCAATATCGTCCCCACTTTAACCACCTCACTGTGACACCCCGCCTAATTAGATACCGGGTGATATGTCCTTTATTAAATCATAATCAAGGTGAACGGTTGGTTCATTCTTAGCATCACTGTCGAGAAATAAACTTTCCAATTTAACCCCCTAAATAATTAAGTTAAGTGTCAAAATCATTTAAAACATTATTCCTATTTCATTAAACCCAATTATAAAACCTTTAATAATAAGCAGTTTAAGAGTCACACACTTATGAAGACTGGAAATGAACATCCAAGAATTTAAGCATTCAAACAACAAATACCAACTTTAAAACCATAAAGGAAAACCATCCTGACAGTAATAAATCCCAATGAGTAAAATACTAAAGATAAATGAACATAATCTTTGACAAATCCAACTAAATAAGGAAACGGGCGACACCTGCCCAACTAATTAAAACTGAACTAAGAATGGAATCAACAAGGAGATCGTCTAAGCAAATGGCCTGCAACTCCCACCTAAGCTGCAGCACGTCCAGTCCAAAGTATCTAAGCATGACGCCCCTGTGGCTGGGCACCTGTAATATACAAGAGGGAAGAGATAACAGGAAACGAGTTAGAGCCCGATTGTAAAAACAGTTTAAAATTTAGTTTAGCAAGTATTTAAAATGCTTACCGGCTAATGCAACAATCATATTAGTATGTGACACTCTCTTGAGAAATTCTCACCTCTCATCTAGTGTGCACACCAATCGCACTATTAATCCCAAACGTTTAGCTTAACTTAAATTCCTCATAAGGTTTCATGCCGACAGTTACTAGTGCTAAGATAATTGTTTTCTGAAAGTAAAGTCTTCACATGAATCACATTTCATTATAAAATATTCCAGTATTGTCTCAAACTCTTCAAACACTTATAATAAAGTCGAAATATTTATTCATTACTTAACTACTTTTTATTCACAGTAGAAAGTTCCCAGTTTTATGTCTACATATATATTAATCACTCGTATAATATATATATGCTGTTGGCACCCCACATAAATTTTATGGTGCGGGCATACTCTGCTATCAAGTCCCCGTATCACTCGTACTAAGGGAAATACTAGTTCGGAATCACTCTCGAACTGTATTAACAATAAACACATACAAATTGAGGCGAAGCATAGTTCCAAGTCACTAAGAGGTCATCACATACCCTCACGTCTCTTAGGACCGTCTGACTATCAATCAGATAGTCTGTACCAAGGAGTCCTATGTTCTAGGGTACAAGTCAATATCCCCCATAAAGGTCCCATCGAGATAAGACTGCCCCGGCGCGGTAACCTCAGTGGTAGCAAGTAGCGCGCGCATGATTTTTACACATATATAGTATATGCACAAACACAGTTATATATATATACTACTATTCCCATTTCTAAATTCGGTACACCCACGACCCATACTTATGATATTCGTTCTTACTACACATTACTAAATTATCCTGTATAACGGCTCGTCTCTTTTATTCTTATTTATGGGATTATTCCATACTTACTTCCTTATCACTCGTAGTATCCTATCTCCTTAAGTATAATTTCAGTAGGTACTCTCTTATTTTATAACGTAACTTCCTTACGAGTCTCACTCCTTTAGTCACACGTTCCCATTATTTCTTAAGTGTAAATCACTCCCCGTTAACCCAAAATTCGTCTTACATTAATTGCTCCATTTTTACAAAGTCCTACTGGTCCTCTTTATGTCCCAAAATGTTCTAACAATAATGTTCAAAGGTTACTACTCATTTTAATCGAAATACACTATTTAAAAGAGGAATATGAGTTTTCCAGGAGGGGTCGATCGATCGATGTAAGGGGGTCGATCGATCGATCAAGCAGTTATGGCGAAACTGCAAAAAACCCAGCTACGGAAATCCTTTTCCAAACTCAACCAAATCATCATATTTAACTCTCAAACTCCCAACAAATGATACTACAAGTGTGATATACCCAAATAAATAATTTTCTACGTAAAACATGTGAGTTTTCATCAATTATCACAAATTAAAAGGGCAAAATCTATATAAACCTCAAGAACCCTAATATTTTCTTTAACTTAATTCTTCTAATTCTTTTTCCAGATTTTCTACTCCTAACTCAAAGAAAATTCGTGGTATATCCTCTACATGTGAATTAGATTTCCAGAATGTGATTATTACCTCTCTAACATGCGAATTGTAGTCTCCAATATATTCTTTCTTACATGAAACTAGATCTAATCAACCCTAGACTAACATAATTGAAGCATCAACTAAAATAAAGCACGATAGATACTTGCCTGGAAATCTTTGTTTCTGATTTGTGGAAGAAATTTGTGTGGTTGTGTTCCTCGTCGCGTGATCTACAATTTGGAGGTGACGGCGGTGCGAATGACGGAGTTTTTTTTGGCCTAGAACTCCTTGGAAAGCTTCTACCCTTCCTCTCCAATGGCCGTTCTTTGTTTTTGATTATGTTAACCCTAGAAGACAACCCCTAACATCTGATATAACCTTAGAAAATTCGTGGGTTTCCATGCCCAAAAATACAAAATGTCTAAAACGCCCCCCCGGGATGTTAATTAGGCCTAAAAACGCCCCGAGACCCAAACTAAACCGCCGGGTACATTATTTTGACTATCTCGACCCTTCCGGACACATTGACGCACTCAAAATGACCATACGGGTGACTTATAATTTATTCACTTTTAATAATGTGAATTTAATCCCGACACGACACAGGCACGTCCCGATAAAATTTTCAAAATTATCAAATTAGATTCTCGTGATAATTTTACTAAATTTAATTACACATCTTACTTTACCCATAAGGTAATTTACAACAAAATTTCAATAATTACTAACTCTCATCACGCTAGTAAATATTTAAATGATTTCCGGATTAATATTAAATTAATATCTCTAATTAATTATAATAAATCCCCAAATTTAACAGTCATAAAAATATGGGGTATTACATTCACACAACGATAAGGACTTTTATTTCAACTCATATTCACAAGTTGGTGCCAACGGTTACATGTGTTACCGGTTAAGTTAGGCTAAAAAGGCCTCGATGAGTGCGAATTGTTTCATATATGAAACGTTACATCAGTTCGGCAATGTGGGACACAACACTTTGCCTATCAAATCATCCATGGTACTATCCTGGCATAAAGAATCAAACGAATTCTCTACAAATAAATTTTAAGTAGATAATAGAAAATATGCACATACGATTGAAGGGAGATTTGAATTTCCTAAATTTTATATATGTAAACCTTACTCGTAATAAAGTCGTTTCCGGTCCTTAATATAATGACACAGATTTTGAAGTTTGTGTAAGTGCAAACCTTCAATCCCATCGTTTGTCTACTAATTAGTCCTATGAATACTTTAGATTCATAGTTTAAACTTTCCTTCATGACTCCCAATACTCTTAGACCGTCTCTAAGGCACTGTTGCTTGATGATTTTACATGTTTTGGCTCTCTAGAGCATCGAGCAAAATGATATTTCCTCCTCAAACGTGCAAATGCAGGAGCAAATTGGTCCTGAATTTGCTAGTTCCATTGAAGCATCTCTCACATACGCACGGTAAACCAACTGCCAGGGAAGGTATAGTGTGACAATTGGAATGCCGCGGTAGTGCATGTTTATTTATTTTTGTACAAGCCTAAAAGTCAACTATAAAGTTAATTATTAGTAATATAACCCATAAAAACAATATATTCATGAAAACATACAATTAAACACCATATGTTCGACACACGTACGGAAAAAAACACTACATGCTACCACACAAATTATGCAAATGCTATTGTAAATCATATTGTAAAGCCATAGTCAACTCTGACGACAATCTTGCGACTAGGTATAGAGTCCAATGATGCGACAGTTTTTGTTCTGTCGGCCTCTTTAAGTGGGGGAACCGCAGATGCCTTTACCCGGAGCATTTTTTTCATAGTAAAGAACAATACAGGCTACACTTCATATTTACTATTTAGTCTGTAGTTTAGGCTTGAGTTATCGAAAGAAAACTAAATTGATGAAACAGTAAGCATGGTAGTTGGATATGAACAACAATTTCTTTGGTGCGTTTGAACATATGTTTGGTTTTCTTATCAAGATTTTTTTAATTTTTGCATATGGATTCTTATATCATCAATGTAATACCCAACTTTACCACAACAGATTTTGTTCCCAATCACCACATAGACCGATATTTTTTTTTTCAACTCATCTACAAATTGGTCCCAATGGGGTTTGAAGTGGTATCACCAATCACATGCCTTACCACTTGAGTTGAAAAGGCATTGGTGTTAGAATAAAGAAAATCATTACATCTACTAACCGTTATTCACTTAGACAATGCGGGATGTAACTCTCTGGCTATCAATAAGTATGATACCGCCCAACATACTTGTTGGGATGAAGTCAATCATCACCTAACACTTTGGTACACTTATTTCGGCTGTGATTTTAGATCATTTATATTACCTTACTCTACTACCACCAATATTTTACCCGCTTTGACCACCACACACAATAATATGGAGTTTTATTTCACCTCATACACACAAGTTGGGGTTGTTCAACAATCTTATGCATTACAAGTTGAGATAAAAGGCCTCGAAAGAGTGCAAATTATTACATATATGAACCGTTAATCATCGAGGCGATGTAGGACTCTGGCTATCAAATCAACCATGATACCAATCAGGCTTAAAGAATCAAACTAATTCTTTACAAGGAAACTTCTAGCAGATATTTAAAAAGTTGCACTTATGATTGAAGGGAAATTTGAAGTTCCGAAATTTTATATATGTAAACCTTACTCATAATAAAGTTGTTTTCGGTCCTTAATATAATGACGAAAGATTTTGAAGTTTGTAAATGCAAACCTTTAATCCCTGTCTTCAAATTAGTCTTATGAATTCTTTAAATTTAGTAGTTCAAAATTTACTTCTGTGACACCCCGTCTAATTAAATACCGGGTGATCAGTCCTTTATTAAATTAAAACAGAATATCCCGTTGGTCCATTCTTAGCATCACTGTCGAAAACTTTTTAATATTTACTAACCACCTTATATTTGAAAAACTGGTGTCAAATTTTATCCTTATCAACATGCAATGATTTAAAACAATTAAACGATTTAAATATCACATTCACCATACTAAATTAATCATTGCCACAAATAGTAAAATACTGAATCAAATAAGAGATGACGGGAGTTAATACCCCAGTTTGAAACTCCAATACAATAATCCATATAAAAACTAAATCCGCAATTGAATAATAAAAGAAGTACAATGTCTCTGGAAGTAACTACTAATAGAAGATGTGCGACATGCCCAACTGAGATAAAATAAAGGATGCATCGGATCTGAAAGGAATGGAGGCGTCTACCAAATAGGTCCTGCAATCGTCGACAAAACTGGAACAACGTCAAATGAAAATGAACTCCTAAGCTGGGCCTCCCTGTGGCTGGGCACCTAAAAATGGTTTTTACAAAATAGATTTAGAAAACGAGTCAGAGCCCGAGTAAAAACATTTAAAAATTCAACAAGTATTTAAAATGCATAATCAACAGATATTATATACATATTAGGTTCACGGCTCTCACTTGAGGTCCTCACCCCTCAACTAGTGTGCACGCCTAACGTATACTCCTAACCCGTCCTAGTTATGCTATCCCGTCTAACTAGTTCGAGCTAAATATTTTACCACACCTTCTAACTCCGTGTGCTCACCCGTATTACTCGTACAACAACAATTGAAGTTCTATATCTATTAGACAATTATAAATTTCTCATTTAGGGTTAAGTTTCCACATTTTAGATTAATTTAGATATCACCATCTTTCTCATCTACTATGCACAGAAAGTTGAATTAAATCACAAGTATATATATACATGTCACTCTAATTATATATATATACTAATATAGCACCCCTAGGTTGAGCTGCGGTGCATGCATACTCAGCTATCAAGTCCCGGTACGTCACGTACAAATAGAGGACTAATGGTACATGATCGCTCTCGAACCAGAAATGCAAATCACACATATTAGAGGCGAACATAGTCCTAGGCCTTTGAGCTACGCACATACCTACGCACCCAAATGATCGGGCACACCCTCATTCACATAAGTGGTGCTCATCCCTAAGATCTATGTTCTGAGGCACAAGTCAAAATCCCCTAAGATGGCTCATCAAGATAAGACTGTCCCCTTTCCAAACCTCCCATGATAGCAAGCAGCGTAGGTACGTCATACACAAAATATCAACACATTAGGTATTCACACAACCAATGTATATACATTCAATTAAGGTAATACCGTACCCTATAATATAGTCCGTACATAGTCTACATACTCTCGCATAGCCTACGTATTATCAGCATGCTGTTAAACTTCTTATTCGCATAAGCCCGAGTGTTTCCCCTCACTTGAAAGGTTACCAATTGTCCCTTAAGTCTCTTCAGTAGCTATCTCACTCATTACCTATTGGTCTAGGTCATCGTTCCCACCGAATTCTTGTGACACGATATCATTCTCCGAATTGGGTTTTTAGTCCTCAATTATGCCTAATTAATCTTAGCACTTAATTTTCTCCCATGTGACTAAGTCTTAAACCCAATATTGACCTACTGATTATCTTAAAATCTCTCTCTTTATATTTAAAAATTATATCCAATATTGATCTTTTCCTGCGAGTTCTAAAATAAAAAGGGAGAAAATTGTCAAAATCTGGGCAGCCGAATCAATTCGGCCTTAACCCGAATCGATTCGCAGTAGCAGGTCTTCGTCTCCTTAATCTGCTACGGGTTTCACCATTTTCACACATCCAAACCTACATTACATGATCCCATACTCTCAACCAAACCCCCTAAACATCATTCCAACCAATATACATGATTCCTAATGTTTAATAATCACCAAATCATGAAGAAACATCCTATAATTGGAATTAAATCAAGAATTATTTCCAAAAGCCCTAGTTTATCATTTATCATCAAGAACCTCTATAAAACCCAAATTTCTTCATGTTTAATTTTCCGAACTCCATCCAGTTCGTCATATCACATAAGGGATTTAATTCCAATATTGATTCAACCCAAAACATAATTTAATTTCCCAATTGAGGCATCAAAACACATGAAATTAAGATATTAAACATCCTATTCTAACATGGATGATATATCCTTTATGAATTAAATTAAGCAAGATAAATACTTGCCTTTGTGTGTAGGTCTGAATTCCACGAAATTGTTGATATGGTTGTGTTCCTCTCCCTCCGATCTATGCAACGGTGGTGTTTTTGGTTCAAGAATGGTGTTGGACAATCTTGGGGTTCTCTCATGACTCTCCTTCTTCCTCCATTGATAACCTCTCTAAATTTGGTTCACGTAACCCTAACTTCTACAACTCCCATTCTGATTTGCACTTAATAAATTCGTGGGCCTTCCTTCCTTAAAAATACAAATGACCGAAATACCCTTCCGGGACGTCGGTTTGGCCTAAAATTGTCCCGGGACCCAAACTATCCCCCGGGTACACTTTTCCGACTATCTCGACCCTTCCGGACACATTGGTGTACTCGAAATGACCATTTGAAATATGAAAAGTAAAGTTATATTTTATTTTTCAAATTATGTCCCGACACGACTGACACGCGCGTCCCGACTAATTTACTGTAATAGTCGTATTTCTCACTCACGACAATTATAATATTTTCATATCATTATTATTACTCATCCACTAAGTAATATTCAATATAAATAAATATTAACTTTTATCTCGCTGATTAGTATTTATTATCCCGGATCAAATATTCCAATTTAATTTAATTAATCCCAATTTAATTCACAATTAATCCAAATATAAAATCATTAAAAGTATGGGGTGTTACATCTTCATGACTCCCAATACTTTTAGACCATCCTTAAGGCATCATTGCTAGATGCTTTTATTTGTTTTGTCTCTCTAGAGCATGGAACAAAATGCTATTTCCTCCTAAAATTTGCTAATTCATGATTAAATTGGTCTTGAATTTGCAAGTCCTGGCGGAACATCTCTCACATATGTGTGGTAAATCATTGATGATTCAATTCGAAAAGAAATAGAGAATTAGCTTTCTTATGATGATCAAATGTAATCTTTAAAGATGGGGTCTTGCTAAGATTTTTTTGAAAAAAATCTTTAGCATCTCTGTATAGAACAAAAAAAAGTAGACATTATGATGTAAATAAAGGGCCTTTTCGTCATTTATTTGTCTTTAATTTATTTTTAGTATTCATTGTATTTTTCCTTTTGTTTAGTATTTAGTGGAGGGAAGGTTATTTTGCACTTAAGGGCATAATTGTAATTAGATTCTTAGCTTAGAGGCCAAGCAACCTCCTTCTTAAAAATACTCTTTCGTAGCCTCATTTGAGTCATTCTTCCATTTCGAGATATTGATATTTGAGAGAGTTTAGAGAGAGAATTATCTTTTCTTGCTCCCATTGATGTCATTTACGTCAATTGGCATCCGAGCCTAGTCGCTCCACCGGTTATTATTGTTGTAAAACAAAAATTCGTAAACGTCACGTGTGTCCAAGAAAGATGAACATCTCCGCGGCAAATTCTCTTGATCAAATCATGGAAGCCCTCAACCAATTGAAGGTTCGAATGGATGAGATCGACACATGAAATCCCCCACCGGCAACTCCCATCGACTGCCCCTACACCGCTCCGGTAATATCTCAAAACCCTAACTCTAATTCCCCCAATTCAACCCATTTTATGGCCCTACGCAACAAAACCCTAATTTGGCAAACCTTAACCCCAATTTCAATCAAGAAAGCACCACCACCGAGGATGGCGCTCCACCACCACAACCCCACCGGCTGGACCACAAAAAACGATCCAAGAACACCACTGCAGATCCGAAACTGCCCATAATAAATCACCACCGAGCCCTCCAGAACCTACCCCCAACCACCGCTGCTCCAGAACCACCGGAACTCGCCGGACATCCACTACCCACCTCCGATTATCACCTTTGCAGACGAACAACCCCAATCCAAGGCCAAACAGGCCCGATCCAGCCACCCGCTGCCCTGGGCACACTCAACGCCTTCGGACGAGGCCACCGGGGGTCTTCCACTAGCCCCACTTCAGTCCTATGCCTTCCCGATCACTTCCTCTCCAATTTGTGTTCAAATGGTACCTCCCATGCTCGGAACGTACTCTCCGACTATCGCTGAGATGATCAGTGGCATCCGGCATGCCAAGGATTCAAATCCAACTCATCCTCAACCAAAGGTAACAATCCCGGTAACAAATGAGACCTACATGCATCTTAACCCAAATCTTGAACCCCAAACCCTAGAATTTCAATCCTCCCACATTCCCAATACCCCCACCCTCCAAAATTCGCCCACTCCCCATACATACCCTCCTCCACCACCCCAAATGTCAACACACCATCATGTACCCTCACCACACCTTCCTCCACCCCGAATTCTTGTTTCTTCCCACTCACCACCACAAAACCCCCACAACTATCCCACACCTCTTCCTCAAGACCACCCCTTACCTCCTATCTCTATTTACCCTTGCCATCATCCACAAAAACACATCTTCCCTCCATACCCCCCCGCTCTGCCCGTTACCACACACCCTCACCCACCCCATTTCACCTTTCCCCCGCTTCCGCCCCCACCAATTATCCAGACCTCACCCCCACTCGGTCACCCCACACATGTACCCCACCATCATTCTGCATGGGATGCCCGTTCTATTCATTCCGCGCCTGTTAACTCTTATGAGCGGGTACAAGAGTGAGTTTACCCCCACATGATGGCCACCCTTCACCCCGACCCCACTCCGCTCCGGAGTTTGATCCTACCCATCCTACAGAGTGGCGCACTGATGTCTCCCCTTTTAACTTTCTGGGTCCGAAGGTTACCCCATATGTACCTCTCTCCGAGCGCAATTGCTTTTTGTGTTGTCAAAAGGGACACCAGATGAAGCACTGCCCCTACTGCCAGCCGTTGGTCCCAGCTCCGCCCTCTTCTCCACCACGAGAGACCATTCCACCTCATACTCCCCCTCTACCCGTCCCTTTACCACCACCAGCTCCTGACCCTCCTGACCTTCCCCGCCATCGTGCTCTCTTAGCTTTGGGCGATCCTGAGTATCTTGAGGAGACACCGGAGATTCCACGCAAGCTTGCTCTCATTACTGTCCTCGATGGTGACACTGAAGGCCTTTCCCTCTGAGTTCGAGGACGAACTCTTTCAGGGGGGAGAGTGATGTGAATAAAGGGCCTTTTCGTCATTTTGTCATTTTTTTGTCTTTTTTTATTTTATTTTTAGTTTTCTTTATATTTTTCCTTTTATTTAGTATTTAGCGGAGGGAAGGTTATTTGGCACTTAAGGGCATAATTGTAATTAGATTCTTAGCTTAGAGGGTAAGCAACTTCATTCCTATAAATACTCGTTTGTAGTGTCATTTACGGCATTCTTTCATTTTGAGATATTGAGATTTGAGAGAGTTTAGAGAGAGAATTATCTTTTCTTGTTCCCATTGACATCATTTACGTCACATTACTATGTCTATATACCGACTGAACCAAACCTATGTGCCTATGACTTCGTTTCTCAGGAAATTCGCGTGGCGGAAGATTCTGAATTTGAGACTTTCTGCACCAAAAATATTCGACAAACACTGAGAGACAAAAGCTAGGGGATTGAATGGGATTAGATACCCGAGTAGTCTTAGCCGTAAACGATGAATACTAAGCGCTGTGCGTATCGACTCGTGCAGTGCTGTAGCTAACGCGATAAGTATCCCACTTGGGGAGTACGTTCGCAAGAATGAAACTCAAAGGAATTGAGGGGGGCCCGCACAAGCGGTGGAGCATGTGGTTGAATATGATGCAAAGCGAAGAACCTTACTAGGGTTTGACATGCCGCGAATTCTCTTGAAAGCGAGGGGTGCCTTCGGGAATGTGGACACAGGTGGTGCATTGCTGTCATCAGCTCGTGCTGTAAGGTGTTGGATTAAGTCCCGCAACGAGCGCAACCCGAAATGAATGAATTTTTATCATAAAAGAATTTCGTCCTCTTAAATTATTGATATAAATTTTATAGATCAGTAATAATAATAGCAGTAATTTTAGTGCAGTATACACAATACTCTGAATTTATTTATGGACTCCGCATTTTATCAATTAAAATGAATCAATCTAGTTTTGAATTTGATTCCGATAGGGATACAAAATGGCGGTCCATTTTTACACTCACTTTATCTGTTAGAAAAGAAAGAATTTCGTCTTTAAAAAAAGACTCAATACAATATGAAAAAAATAAATAATAAAAAAAGGGAGAATGGAAATGAAAGTTTTTTTCTCGCATCCATTCTTTATCACACTGTCGGAACACAAAGCTCGGATGCAGCAATAGGAAAATATTTGGTACATAAAGCCACGATCCGATGGATATACATCTAAATATAGAAATCTTGTCTAGATAGAACTGAATATCGATCTGTAATCACAGAAAGATAGTGAAAATGGCTCTTTTGTTGTGAGTTGGAATAAACGTTTCATGGGATTCATGTGAGGGGGCAGGGATGGCTATATTTCTGGGAGCGAAGTCCGGGCGAACATGAAGCTCATGGATACAAGTTAGGCCTTGGAATGAAAGACAATTCCGAATCCGCTTTGTCTACGAACAAGGAAGCTATAAGTAATGCAACTATGAATCTCATGGAGAGTTCGATCCTGACTCAGGATGAACGCTGGCGGCATGCTTAACACATGCAAGTTGGATGGGAAATGGTGTTTCCAGAATAGACAGTTCTTTTCTATTTTTCTATTATATTAGTATTTTATTTATATTAGTATATTAGATTAGTCTTAGTTAGTGATCCCGGCTTAGTGAGTCCTTTCTTCTGTGATGAACTGTTGGTGCCAGTCCTACATTTTGTCTCTGTGGACTGAGGAGAAAGAGGGTGCGGCAGGAAGAGGATTGTACTGTCACTATCAATAAATATCTTAAGAGAAGAAAGCGTAGAAAAGAAAGGTTTTGATTGTAAGTGAAGTGAACAAAGAAAAAAAAGCTTTCTCCTACACGATTAAGGGCACTTGCATTGGGACCAACTGCTATGGGAAGGTATTGTGAGACAAGTGGAATGTCGTGGTATGGTATTTTTTTATATTATTTTTTATTTTTTACAATTCTAAAGGTCAATTACTAGTAACATAACCCATAAAAACAATATCTAAATGAAAGTATACAATTAAACACTATATGCTTGATACACTTGTGAAAAAAAAAACAATACATGCTGTCACGTAAATTGATGACCAACAATGATGTGTTTGGTGATCCGTAGCGATACGTGGCGCGTGGTTGTGCTCCCGGGAGAAGACTATCTTTTATTTTCTATTTTTAGTTTAGGGTTTAGTGTCATTTTCTTTTATTTTTAGTGTTTAATTGGTCTCTAAGCATGTTTGGGGCTAATGAGTAATTTTTAGTTATTAGTTGCCATTTTTAGTCGTTTTAGGTCTTAGCTTGGCTAACAAGCTAACCTCTCCTATAAATAGGCCCTTGGCCCTCATTTGTAATCGCACTTGAATGTTGGAAAAAGGAATATAGAGAGAGAAAGAAACCCTTTTTCTTAGTTTAGTTTTATTTTTTGTTGGTGGTGGTGCTGTGTAGTTAGTAGTTGGTGTGCAGTGTAGTAATAACATTTCTGCATTCTTTGATTCACATCAAATTGGTATCAGAGCTGCGTTTGTTCTTGGTGTTTGTCGTGGTGCGTGAAATGGGTATCGAGTTGTGATTCCAACTCCGGCAACCCTTCAATCTTTAGATTGATAAATGTCCAAATGAGAATCGGGTGGATGAAAATCCTAAATTCCATCATCGCTAAAAGGGGGGATACCAACCCTTTTAGCCTCCTCCATCCTCCACCATCACCTCCCTCCACCACCACCACCACCACCTCCACCTCCACCTCCTACCACCACACAATCATCATCTCGTCAAATGAAACACCGTCTCCTACCTTCCCCCAAACCCTAACCCTAAAAAAATAAATCCAAGAACCATCCAAAACACCCTAGCCCCCCCCTCCCCCCGCGCTTCCTATTCCGGCCAAGAAGCCCATTTCTACCCTTCCCCTTTTTAGCCCCAATCTGCCACACCCCCATTTTTACCTTAATTTCCCCCTTTTTCTACTCATTTATCCTCAACCACAATCAAATCCATAAAAAATGGGCTTCCCTACTTCGATCCAATCCCCCACTCATTATTTAACCTCAAATCTGGTCCTAGGGCCCCTTTGTGACACAACATATGACTTTCATGAAAAATGCGTCCCACTTGGGGCCCATTTTCGACTATTGCCATTTTTGGGTTTGGCTTTCCGGAATGTCGTCGTCTTTAGTCCGTTGGTTTTGCCATCGTACTCGCAAAGGTGCCGTCACAGGAGTTCCCGTCCAGCTATATTCAAGGGTCCACCACACCAAGTAGAAACCATGTACTTCTGGTGTCGAGAAGGCGTGTATGGTCGTCAGTTTTTGGTTGCTCGGATTTTGTAGAGGGACATCGCCGGGATTTGAGTTTATTAAACCAATTATTGATGAGGTTCATACACATGGGACTAATTCCAGTTGGGCTGCCCACTTTTGATTGAGTTTGATTGCGGTCTGAAGCTTTTCTTGGTTCATATCATGTGACATTGATGAGGCACCCTCCAAGCTCGAGTACGAGCTTTTTCGAAGTTGGGGAGAATGATGTGTTTGGTGACCCGGCGCGTGATTGTGCCTTGGGAGAAGACTATCTTTTATTTTCAATTTTTAGTTTAGGGTTTAGTGTAATTTTTTATTTTTATTTTTAGTGTTTAATTGGTCTCCATGCATGTTTGGGGCTAATGAATCATTTTTAGTTTTTAGTTGCCCTTTTTAGTCTTTTAGGTCTTAGCTTGGCTAACAAGTTAACCTCTCCTATAAATAGGCCCTTGGCCCTCATTTGTAATCACATGGAAAAAAATAATATAAAGAGAGAAAGAAACCCTTTTTCTTAGTTTTTTTTTTTTTTTTTTTTTTTTTTTTTTTGTGTTGTTGGTGTTGTGTAGTTAGTAGTTAGTGTGTAGTGTAGTGTAGTAATAATGCTTCTGCATTCTTTGATTCACATCAAATAATATCTAGTAAATTCATAAAACAGTAATCTATTGAGCACAACAATATCTTATTAATTAGCTTTTATAAAAGAGTTGTTGTATCCAGTTCCCAAGGCTCCCATTTTAGCGGGGTTGGGCTGGCAAGTGTTTGCCATCTCACCATGGTCTCTGAATGACATAGCTTTTATACCGTGTTCTAAGTATATATATTGAATTAAACAATTATAGTATTTGTACTGCTTTGATTATTTCAAACAATTACATGCAAATAAAGGAAGATTGTATATTTTAATTTGTGAATGTTTAAAAGAAAAATGCAAAGTATTATGGAAAAATGAAATTAGTAACATAGTAAATAAGGAACAACTTTTCTTTAGAATCATATCTAAAGAGTAAAATCTTCAATGTGTATCTATATATATTTTAAATCATAGGACTGTTTCTGTAAGCCTTTAAAATAGTTGAATGTAATAAAATTGCAGTCTCACTGCTATTTTAAAATAAGCCAACTGTTTTGCTAATTGACGCATGACGATATTCATACAAGTGTAAATATCACACTAAAAAAATGTTATGATTTTGTCATACAAATACGTTAATGATAACTACGTCTCATGCATAATAAATTGAAATGCCAGTTGAAAGATTATGACGAGATAATGCAAACAAAATGCCAAAAAAAAGAATCACGAACCCTTTTCCGAGTCCACGTATATAAAATTTAAAGCACGAACACGAGTCTCACAAATATCAAAACCTCTAATTGTATCAATGTGGGGTGATGAATATTAATATTTCCCTCTTTTATGAGTGTTCGAAACACTAACTATATGAAATAGGCCTCCAGAAATACTGATGACACCCACACAAGTCTTATGTAATACCCCTTTCTTTAATAGTTTCCTCGAACCCACGGATTCTATGTACAACCCAATGTTGCAAAAATTATTAATTGAAAATATAATTTTCTTACTTGTTCCTTTGGTTATGTGTAGTTACTATTATATTTATTTATTACATTAAAATTAATTTTTTGTAAAATTTTAACTTTCATCTGAAGACAGTAATTTTGAGAGAGAGTATTTAGTGATGGCCATAATCACGCGCATCATGATTAGTATATCAGTATTTGTATGTATATATGCAGATAAAGTTGGACCAAATCGTCCTGGGAAGCTTAAATGCTTAAGAGTTTGCGATAATCTAGTTGACATCACGGTTAGTCTTTGGATTTGAGGACAAAATTGCAGTGAGGATATGAGAAACATAAAAGTGTATGTATATGTGTATGTGTGTCCAAGTATACATTCTGGGTGTGTATACTGATTTATAATTTGGAGAAGATGATGCGTAGCATTAAAAACAGGGGTATTTTTGGCTTTATAAATTGGTATGAGCTAGCTAATAGTTTGATCAATTCCCCAAATGAAACAGCCTAAAATGGGAGCCCAGAATATATATATATATATATATATATATATATATATATTTATATATATTCTGGGTATATATACTGATTTGTAATTTGGAGAAGATGCTGGGTTGCATTAAAATAGGGATATATTTGGGCTTTTTAGAAATTATTATGAGCTGTCTAAAAATTTGTGACACCCCGCTTAATTAAATACCGGGCGATCACTCCTTTATTAAATTAAATCAAGGTAAACAGTTGGTTCATTCTCAGCATCACTGTCGATAAAAATAAATTTTCCAATTTAACACCCTAATTAATTAAGCTAAGTGTCAAAACCATTTTCATACATACTTTCCAAATTTTATTTAAAGAAAATCATTCATTTATTTAATAACAACATTTCAACAATTAAGAATCACACCACAATAAACCTGGAACACAATCCAATTAATTTAGAACATTCGTCAATCGAATGTCAACATACGAAATCTAAAGTCATACATCCAAACTGAATAAATCCCATAGTAACAATACTGGAAATAACTGAAATACAAATGTCCGATAACAATGAAATAATGGAAAGGGCTACACATGCCCATCTAAATGAAAATACTAAGAGTGGATCTGAATGAACGAAGTCGTCTAATCAAGAGACCTGCAACTCCCACTTAAGCTGCAGCGCGTTCCTTCCAAGAGATCCTAGGCAAGACGCCCCTGTGGTTGGGCACCTGTAATACATACATATATATACAAGAGAGAGAGAGAGAGAGAGAAACGGGTCAGAGCCCGAAAGTGTGTTTGATTTAAAATACGTTTAGCAAGTATTTAAATTGATACAGGCCAATGCAACAACATATTAGTGCGACACTCTCTTGAGAAATTCTCACCTCTCTTCTAATGTGCACACCTATCGCACTAACCTTCCCAACAGTTTAACTTATCGTTTTATTATGCTAACCTTCCCAATAATTTAGTTTATCTTAACTTACTCATAAGATTCCAAAACCGAACAATTATCATTGTTTAAAAAGAATACTTCCAATTAGCAGCACAACTCTCGTTTTAGCTTTATTAATTTATAAAGTTTCCCAGTGTCATATTATACTTTCACAAAACAAGTATTTACTATATGAGTCATCAACCATGTCCTACTTATCAAATCACAGTAGGCAGTTCCATATTTCAGAATTTCATATATATATTAACTACTCGTAATATATATAATAACAGCACCCCAAATAAACTATGGTGCGGCATACTCTACTATCCAAAACCCCATATCACTCATATTAAGGGGAATACATTCGGAATCACTCTCGAAATGTATTAACATACATACACAAACAATATTGAGGCGAAGAA
The DNA here is from genome assembly GCA_949130495.1 of Sambucus nigra. Taxonomy (NCBI): domain Eukaryota; kingdom Viridiplantae; phylum Streptophyta; class Magnoliopsida; order Dipsacales; family Adoxaceae; genus Sambucus; species Sambucus nigra. The sequence goes on from OX422219.1 coordinate 230,553,721, forward strand.
TAGATTCCAAGTCTCTAAGAGGATGGCACATGCCTGCGTCTCTTAGGACCGTCTGAACTATCACGTCGATAGCCTGTACCAAGGATATCTATCTTCTAGGGTACAAGTCAATATCCCCCATAAAGGTCCCATCGAGATAAGACTTGTCCCAGCGCGGTAACCTCAGGGATAGCAAGTAGCGTGGGCATGATTTTCACACATAGATAGTATATGCACACACAATCATATAACTATACTAATATTACCATATCAATATTAGGTAAATTCTCAATTCCCATAATTACGACATTTCCATATTATCATATTTTGAGTATCGCGTATAAGGGTTCGTCTCTAACCTTAATTCGAAGTATTTTTCCATCTTATTACGTAGCTCACGTGGACTCTCTCTTCCCAAGTATAAAATTCAGTAGGTGTCCTTTTTATGTTCCAACGTAACCCTCTTATGTATCTTTCTCTTTAAAACAATAATTTATCCACCCTAAAGTAAATACCCCATAAATACCATCCTCGTCGAATATTAAAGATCCCAACATTTATTCATATGCCCTACTGGTCCTCAATGTCTCCCAAATTATTTTATTTAGAATGCTCAAGAATTATTTCACGATAAATTTAATTTAACTAATTAAACAAGGGAAATAGGAGTCTGCCAGGAGGGGTCGATCGATCGAGGTCTGGGGCTCGATGGATCGAACCTTCGATCGATCGAAGCTATATGCTCGATCGATCGATCAAACAGGTCTGCGAAAAATCTGCAGACATGCAGTTACGGGTTCTACCAATTTTCTTCATCCAAAACCATGTTTTTCCATTCTAAACGTCCCAAAAATCCTACTACTATCATTATAACAATATACCAGATGTTTTCAACGTAAAGCATGTGTATATCCAACATTAAACATGGATGATTAACCCAAAATTCCATCTAATCATCAAGAACCCTAAAGTTTTTCTTAATCATGGTTCTAATCTGTTTTTACCAGAATTTCCTTCTAATATATCATCAAAATTTCGTGGGTTATATTCCTCTACATGGCAAGGATTCCAGAATTTTCATATAATCAATACTACATGCATTATCCTAACACAAATTGGGTTTTCTTCCATAGTTTTCATCTCTAATCAATCCTAAACTAATATGAAGATTGCACTAACGAAAATACGCAAGATAAATACTTGCCTGGGATTTTTGGTATTCCGATTTGCAGATGAATTCGGTGTGGTAGCGTTCCCCTTCTCGCGATCTACGCGTTGGTGGAGGCGGCGGTGCAAACCGGTGACTTTTTGGCCTTGAATTGCCTTGGAGCTCTCTCCTCTCTTCTCCAATGGCCGTCACTTGTGTTCTGAATATTCTAACCCTAAAAGGCTAACCTAAATGGCTGATATAGGTTGCTGAATTTCGTGGGTTTAATTACCCAAAAAGGTGAAATGACTAAATTGCCCTCCCGGGGTACCAATTAGGCCTAAAAACGTCCCGAGACCCAAACTAAACCCCCGGGTACACTTTTCTGACTATCTCGACCCTTCCGGACGCGTTGGCGCACTCAAAACGACCATACGAACAACTTATAAAATATTCACTTTTTATTTAACAAAATTTAGTCCCGACGCGACACGGGCGCGTCCCGATTCAAATTTTCAAAATTGTCATTTAATTCACTCATGACATTCAATATAACCAATATAATATATTACTTTGCTCATTAGTAATATTCAACAAATTTCCCATAATTACTAACTCTCGTCACGTTAATAATTATAACATAATTAATTTCCGGATTTTTATTAAATAATTCACTCACATTAAATTTAATAAATCCCCAAATTAATATAGCGTAAAAATACGGGGTATTACACAATTCAACCAGTTCCCCAAACGAAAAGGCCTAAAACGGGAGTCAAGTAGCATGAGTTAAAGTGAAGGGTGCCTTGTAAGTAACAATAACTAGAGTGGAAGATGATGTTTTTTGTATTCATCTCTTAAAGGAGGCAATATATATACATGTGAAAGAATAAAAAACTGACCTGCTAATTAGGCCCACTAAGTAGGATATCAAATCTCCTATCACTAGTAATAACAAATATACCACTAATATTGTTACTTCGCAAACTATCATACCTACAGGCTGCCTCAGTTGAGCCTTGGCCGTTTGCGCCCATTATTGTTCGTACAGATTCCGTGTTGGAGAACGGTTTCTCTGTTGAAGAAGGCTCTTGCAAGTCTAGAGTTGTGTTCTTCAGGAGGGCATTGGTGGGGCGTATAGGAACCAATGGAAGCGAACCTCTGGCGATCGGGAGACTGAAGTCGTGGATAGATGAGCATTGGAGACCGATGGGAGGGGTGGTGGTTCGTTACTTGAACTCGTCTTCGGTGTGTTTCATTTTTGCGTCTGAAAATGAAGCGTGTGGGATTTGGAAGAAGAAGAACTGTTTTTTTTTCCGGACTGCCTATTTTCTTGGATTTGTGGCACCCTCTGGGTGGCTTTACTAAGTATATCCGGCGCCCGGATAATCAGTGGATTAGGGTTGCGGGCCTTCCCCTCCATCTGTTGGGTGTGGAAGTATTCCAAGCTATAGGGAACATATGTGGGGGCTTTTTGCTAGTTGGTGAGGCCACGTATGCTGGGGAAGAACTGAGGTGGTCACGCATATCACTCAAATGGCAAGAACAGGTACCAGAAAAGGTGTCCATTGAGCATGGCGGTTGGGTTGTTGAACTGCCCATTTGGACGGAGAAGGTTGGGATATGCTTTTTCAGCAGCGGAGGCTCGAGGACGGTGGGGGAGACTCCAACCACAGTGCACCGAATACCACTGCAAGAACTTCTTGCTCATTGCAGGCGAGTTCCAAGGTGGCGGGGCTGTTGTCAGTGCTGGGCATGGGTCCTGCCATTCCGGTAGCAGCAGCTCGAGGACGGAGGGGGAGTGTTCCACCCATGCGTTGCTGAAACACACAGACCTTATCTCACGGACAGACAGGTCTGTTCCGACAGGGGCGATAAGAGCAGTGGGCTGGTTAGCTTTCAAGGGGACAGCGGGCTTCTCTGCCAGCGGCGTACCTTTTCCAGTTTCCGGTGATTGCATTCAAGCAGGTGGGCTATCCTCTGTGGTTGCGGGTAGCCGTTGGCAGTCTACCCATAGTTGGGGAAGGGGGTCATTTAATGTGTCGGACAAGACTACTATTAAAAAAGCTGTTTGGGTACCAAAAGAGAGGTTAGGTGGCGTGTGTTTACATAAAGAGGTCGTCTCTTTCAATGCTTGTTTGTCAGATGGCATTATGGCAGCCCAAGTGGAGGCTTATGTGGCCAAAGTGACAAAGCTTTTGTGGCACAATTTTCTAACGGCAAAGAGGTACATGCTCATTCTCAGAAGGGTCAGTGCTATTTTAATGTTCGGAACACAAAGTTGAATTTTAATAATAAAAACGTTGCCTCATGTTTAAATTCGATTAAAATATTGAATAGAGAGGAGGTGTTGGGGGAGAAAAGTGCCTGTGTTAAATTTAAAGGGGTTTGCATAGAGTCAAATTCTGACGTTGGGGTGGAGTACTGTGACGAGATTAATAGGTTGGGTCCTCTTGAGGTTGAAGCTCCTTGTCAGCAAGTGAATGTTACTTCGCAAGTGGATCCTCTATGTAAAAATAATTTTTCTCTTTGAACACGATGGGCGTGAAGGGAAGGGTGTGGAAGGGAGCTTGGTTGAGGGGGGTCATTTTGGTGAGTATCCTGAAGGGGAACGGTCAACTTTGGTTAGTGCTAAGCAGGTTGAGGGGTGTCTCGGTTAGGACAAACTTACTACTTCTCTTGGTGTTAGAGGGGGTAAACAGTGGAATAATCTGTTTATCTTGGGCCTTTTTTAAACTCGGGAAAGTGTTAAAAAATTTTACGCGCAGAAAAAGGACGAGAAATAGAGGGGGTGCATTGTTGTCGTGTCGTAAAGGGCATGATTTGTGTCTTAAGGCCAACAATGGTACGGCGGGAGGGGAGGGACGGAACATTGGGTTGAATTTGGCAATTGTGTTGCCTAGTGCCATTACTTGTGTTAGCTCGTCCTGCGCGCTTTCACAAGGATGTAGCTCTCTTTGTACGATTGTGGAGGAGGGAGTAGGTTAGGTGGAGGGATGTAACGCTCTTTGTACGGTTATGGAGGAGGGAGAAGGAGAGCTGGTGGGAGGGGAACGCGTGAGTCATGGGATCGCCTTTCTCTGAGGCTGTGGGTAGAGTTGGAGATTTCGGGGGCGAGGGGGAGGTGACTTGGTGTAGGAATTTTGAGGAGGCTATTGAGGTAGAGACAAATGAGTGGTTTACTAGCGTGATAGGAGGGTTTAGCAAATTTTTAGGTATTACTTACTTGGGTCATGAAGAGGAGGCACTGAGGTTGTTCCATCACGTAAAAGAGATGCGAAGGGGAAGAGGAGGGGTGAGAGACGAGAGGGTCGGTGAGGTTCAACGAGGTTTCTAATGAAGTTACGACTGATTTCTTGGAACGTTAGGGGGCTTAATGACCCCGCTAAGAGAGGAGTGCTCAGTGGGGCCATTTCTAGGTGGAAGCCGGATATTGTGTGCCTCCAGGAGTTTGAGTTGGGGTTTATGGATAGGGAGTTGGCGCAGTCTATTTGGGGAGGGCATAGGGTGGAGTGGTGTTGTTTGGATGCGGAGGGGATGTCAGGAGGGATAATCATGTTGCGGGATAATAGAGTGGTGGAAAAAATTGACGTGCTAGTGGGTAGGTGGTCTCTCTCTTGCTTATTCAGGAGCATAGAGGATGGGTTCATTTGGAGCTTTTCGGGGGTTTATGGGCCAGTGGAGGACTCAGCTCGTTGGGAGCTGTGGGAGGAGTTATCATGAGCCAAGACTGTCTGGGACGTCCCGTGGTGCACCGGGGGTGGCTACAACATCGCTCGTTTCCCATGGAGAGGAGCGGTGGGGGGAGATTGAATTCTTTTATGCGGGATTTCTCGGACTTCATCGATGAGTTGGAACTGGTGGACCTTTCTTTAGAGGGAGGGGCCTTCACTTGGTCTAGTCATAGTGATGAGCCCTCGCGTTATCGACTATATCGATTTTTACTCTCTAATGCGTGAGAGGACCTTTTTTCGGGGACGACTCAATCCTGTTTGCCTTAAGTGACTTTGGACCACTCCCCTATTCTCCTGGACTGTGTGGAGGGGGGCGGGGGGAGGACGACGTTTAAATTTGAGAATTTGTGGTTAAAGAAGGAAGACTTTGTTAGGAGGGTTCAAGAGTGGTGGCAGGGGTATGAGGTGGTGGGGAATGCAAGCTTCAGACTGGCGGATAAATTGTTTCGTCTCAAAGGGGACCTCATTCGGTGGAACAGAGATGTGTTCGGGAATGTGCGGAGTGTGATTGAGCAGGTTATGGAGTATATCCGGATTCTCGTTGAGAAAGAAGGGTCGGGCGGTCTGTCGGGGGCTGGGAGGTTGATTAGGGAAGAGAAAAAAGGGAGGTGGGGACGAGATTGATTCAGGAGGAGATTAGTTGGAGACGAAAGTCTAGGGCTCTTTGGCTTAGGACGGGACAAAAATGCTAAATTATTTCATAAAGCGGCTAATTCCCATCGCCGTTTTAACCATATCGGGATGGTGCTAATTAAGGGGTGGAGTTCATCGAGGAGAGAGAGGTTCGTAGGGAGATCAGTTAGTTTTACGAGAGATTATATACGGAGGAAGAGCCCTGGCGACCTAAGATGGATGGGTGTCCAGTGGCGAGCATTTCGGGCGTCGAGGTGGATCAGTTGGAGAGTGTTCACAGAGTAGGAGGTGGTTCAGGTTTTGAGGTCATTGTGCGGTGACAAGGCGCCTGGTCCGGACGAGTTCACTATTGCCTTCTACCAGCATTGTTGGTCGGTTATCAAGGGGGATGTGATGGATATTTTCTGCGAGTTCTATAGGGGGTACTTTATGAGGAGTTTGAACGTGACTTTCATTACTTTGGTCCCCAAGAAAGGTGGAGCAACTGATATGAGAGATTTCAGGCCCATTAGTCTGGTTGACAGCGTGTATAAACTCATCTCTAAGGTCTTGTTGGTTAGACTTAGAAAGGTGATTGACCCTCATGTTTCGGATGCTCAGAGTGCCTTTGTGGGGGTTCGTCAGATCTTGGGTGCCGCTTTGGTGGCGAATGAGTGCATCGACTTTAGATTGAGAGGTGGGGTTCGGGTATTATCTGCAAGATGGATATTGAAAAAGCCTACGATCATGTGAGCTTGGAGTTCCTTTTATATCTGCTTAGGAGGATGGGGTTCGGGGAACGGTGGTGCAGGTGGATGAAGAGGTGTAACTGATCTCTCAAATTCTCTGTCCTTGTGAATGGGGTTCCAGAGGGCTTCTTCTCGAGCTCTTGTGGTCTTTGGCAGGGCGACTCGTTATCCCCTTTCCTTATTATCTTAGTTATGGAGGCGTTCTCTCGGATGATGAGTCGTACGTTGGAGGGTGGTCTGGTCTCTGTTTTTTTGATCGGGAGCTCTGTTCCCCATCCAGTCGAGATCTCTCATCTTTTGTTCGCAGATGATACTATTATTTTCTGTGGGGCTTCAGTGGATGAAGTGAGGAGGTTCAGGTTGATGCTGGTGTGTTTTGAGGCTTTGTCGGGTTTACGTATCAATGTCAGGAAGAGTGAGTTGATTGCCGTGGGAGAGGTGGGTAACGTGGGCTATTTGGCTAGTGTACTTGGATGTGGGGTCGCTCGCTACCATCTTCTTATCTTGGCCTCCCCTTATGGGCTAAGTTTAAGTATGTGTCGATGTGGGTTCCGGTCCTTGAGAGGGTAGAAAGGAGGTTAACAGGATGGAAGCATAGTTACCTTTCCAAAGGAGGTCGGTTGACGTTTATTAAAAGAGTTTTATCGAGTTTACCGACTTATTTTATGTCTGTTCTCCCTTTACGTAGTTCAGTCGGCAAGAGACTCGACAAGGTGATGCGGGATTTTCTTTAGAGAGGAGTCGAGGACTCGTTCAAATACTGTTTGGTGAGTTGGGATGAGTTGTGCAAGCTGTTGAAAGAGGGTGGGGCTGAGGTGAGGAGATTAGCACATTTCAATAAGGCTCTGCTGGGGAAGTGGCTGTGTTGCTTTCATAGGGAAGGAGACAGACTGTGGAGAAAAGTGGTGGTCGCTAGGCATGGGGTTGGTCCATATGGCTGGGGTCCTATTTTAGGGCGCACTGCTCATGGGGTGGGGTGGTGGAGGTATATTGCGTTTGGGTGGGGGGAGTTCTCTTTGCTTACTTCCTTCCAGCTCGGGAGTGGGAGTCGTATCAGTTTTGGAAGGATAAATGGGGTACGGGGGGTTCTTTGGAGGTTCTCTTCCTGGGGATGTTTCGGGTTGGGTGAGACAAAGAGGGGTTAGTTGAGGATCATTGGCGGAGGGTAGGGCTCGTGCGGTGTGGGACCCGAAGTTTAGGAGGGGCCTCCGGGATTGGGAATTGGAGGAGGCGGAGGAGTTCTTTGATTGGCTGAGGCTGGCGCTGAGTCCGTCCTTGGGGGCAGATGGGTTGAGGTGATCGAGCTCTCATGATGCCCTTTTTTCAGTTAAGAGATATTATAATGTGTTGAGGGGTCGTGGGGGTGCTTCTTTTCCGTGGAAGACCATTTGGAAGAGTCATGCGCCTCCTAAGGTTTGCTTATTTGTATGGACCGCAGTCAGGCAGGCCATCTTGACTATTGAGGAGGAGGAGGAGACGTCCAATCACATTCTTCTACACTGTCAGGTGACTAGGGGCCTTAGGCATATGATTCTCTTTATGCCAAATTGTTTGGGTTATGCCTCGTACGGCGTGTGAGATGTTAGCGGCTTGGAGGAAGCTTAGGGGTTGGACTGACCTGTGGTCTGGATGATGGTCCCTCATTGTATTTTTTGGACCATCTGACAGGAGAGGAATAGGAGATGCTTCGAGGGGGTCGATCTTGATCCTTCTCGAATTCGGTACAGTTTTCTGAGTCTACTTCTTACTTGATATAGAAAAATGCATGATTCGTCGTTGTCTCTGTTTCTTGAGTTTTTGGATGAGTTTCAGGTGCTTGTCTTGTCTATGTTGGGTTACGGCCCTTTGCTTTTTTGCTATGTATACTTCCTGTATACGGGATTCCGCCCCGTTAGGCGTTTTTCTTTTATTGAATAATTTACTTATAAAAAAAATATATATATTACAATACTCCCCCTCAAGCTGGAGAGTAGATGCCAATTATTCCCAGCTTGCCACAAATAGAGTTAATTTTATCCTTGTAAAATCAATATGAAATGGAGCTCGCTTTGCTATATGATATGTCGAATAAGAATTCTTCTGTTTAATAGTACTTTGGAAAAAAGAATAAAGGCAAGATACAAAGTTTACTTTCTTTTTAGTATATTTTATTATTTTGGGGATGGTGAGTCTTATTTTCCCCATCAACCTATTTCTGACAATTATAATAATAAAAATAAGAAAAAATAATTTTTCTCTATAGAGCTTTGGTAAAAATATCTGCCACAACGAGATGGAACAAAAGGAGTAACAATTTTCTTTGATGCCACCCTTGATCGTATGAAATGACCATCAACCTCAATATGCTTGGTCCTTTCATAAAAGACAGGATTGCTAGCAATGTGAATGGAGGCTTCATTGTCACAGTAAAGAGGAGTTGGAGATCGATTTGAAATGCCAAACTCCAATAAGAGAGTTCTTGAGCACGTAAGTTCACAAACTGTATGAGCAATTGCTCGATACTTAGCTTCAGCACTAGAACGAGCAACAACCGATTGTTTTTTGCTCCACCAAGTCACAAGATTACCTCCAACAAAAGTACAAAAGCTTGTGGTGGATTTTCTATTAGAAGGAGATTCTGCCCAATCTGCATTTGTGTATCCCTTGAGACTAAGATGACCAGAAGACTGATAAAGAAGTCCACATCTTGGAGCATTCTTAAGATACTTAAGGATGCGAATGACTATATCTAAGTGACGGATTCGGGGACTAGTCATAAACTGACTCACAATACTGACTACATATGAGATGTCAGTCTGATAATGGTGAGATAAATAAGTTTATCTAAAAGTCTCCGATACATTTCTGGATTTGCAATTGGGTCACCTAAAATCGGAAATAACTTCTGATTTGTATCCATGGAAAAGAGACTGGTTTAAAACCAAGATAACTAGTTTATTTTAGAATATCCATACTGTATTTTGCTTTGAGAAAGACTAATGCCAGCTTTAGACCTAGCCACCTCAATACCCAAGAAAAAACGAAGCTCTCCAAATCTTTGGTATAAAAAGAGGAACCAACGTGATTAATAAGAATCCGAATACTATTAGTGTCACACCCAGTATTAACTATATCATCCACATAAACAACTAGAATAACAATGCCCGCATTAGTCTTCTTGAAGAAGACAAAATGATCAGCTTGGCTGTGAGTCATGCCATGAGCAACAACTCAACCATGCTCATGGAGACTGTTTGAGGCCATAGATAAATTTTCTGAGAAGACACACTCTTTCCCTTGGACTAACCCATGTGATTCAGCCATATAAACCTGTTCAGAAAGATCAACATGCATGCAGGAAGGCTTTCTTAACATCAAGCTGATAGAGAGGCCAATCTAGAGAAGCAGCCAGAGAAATAACAATGCGAACAAAGTTAAGTTAGCCACAAGAGAGAATGTCTCTGTATAGTCAATGCCATAGGTCTGAGTGAAACCTTTAGCAACCAGGCGAGCTTTAATGCGATCAACAGTACACCGTTGGGGTTTTGTTTGACAATAAACACCCAACGACATTCAAGTATAATTCAAATCTAAAGTATGCATCTCTTCCTCCATGGCAGTGCGCCATTCAGGATGTGAGAGACTGAGGAATAGTACGACAAGATATTGCTAGAGAAATTTTATGAAAAGAAAGAAATAAGTGAATATAAGAAACATAATTAGAATTAGGATGAGAACTACAAGTACGAGTACCCTTTAATACTGCAACAGGCAAATCAACGTTTGGGATAGATGGAGCAGGAGGATTTGTAGACACCGAGGTAGGTGGTGGAGATGAAGAGGATCCATCAAAAAGAGTACCTGGAGCAATATTTTGGCTACGCCGGACTTATACCTGTGTAATGGGAGGAGGCTAGAGATATTAGGGGAAATGGTAGAGTAAGGAGCAATAATGGGAAACATAATACTAGAAGGTATCGGATTGAAGAGAATTTATCCTTCTGAGGAGTAGTAGGGAACATCCTCAGAGAATGTCATATCTGTGCCGATGAAGCATCGGCGTAAGGTAGAACTGTGACCAATATTACTTGGATCATGGGTCGCTCCGGTACATGGTATGGGTATGAGTACGGAAACGGGGTACATTAGTTTAGCCGATACATAGTACGGTAGGGGTATCCTTAGTTTCTTCGCTACTTCAAATCATAAGGGCTTTTTAGAATTCTTGTCAGTTTTTTTTTAGAATTATACGTGTATTTTGTCAATCTTCTTGTAGCCCACCAATATAAGAAGTTTCCTTACAATGTATATATGGATAATCTCGATATTTATAGTATATTAAAAAGATATATAAAGCATTATTTATAAATATTGTTTGAGAAGCCTCTTTTCTTCCCATATACTATGTTATTAAAGTCTAAAAGTTGTCTTGAAACTAATAATAACTAAAGTATTTAATGTCCTAAATTTAAGAACCCACAATATTTCGGATCGTACGATCATGGATCGCGGTATGTGGAAGGGGATGTAATGATCCCAGTAACTATGACTGTAACATCGATAGCCTTTCTGTGTGCGAGAGTAACAAAGGAATACACATTTATGAGTGCGGGGATCAAGTTTTTCACGAGCAGGTAGTAAGTTATGAACAAATGAGACACACATGACTTGGAAAGGAGATTGATTGTTACGAATACGAAATGGTGTTCTATTAAGAATATAGGTAGCGGTTAAGACTACGTCACTCCGAAAGGTTTTGGGAACATTCATTTGAAGCATAAGCCCTTGGCAATGGCAAGAATAGGACCTTTTTTGCATTCAATAATTCCATTTTGTTGTGGTGTAGTGACGCAAGAAGTTTGATGAATAATGGATGGGAGACAAAAAATTGATTAAAACATTTATCAATATATTCTTGAGCATCATCACTACAAAAAGTGAGTGAGCTTTAAGTGATAACAAATTTCAGCATAGGTTTTAAAAATATCAAACAGTTGGGATCGATTTTTAAGAACAGACACCAAGTTAAATGAGAATAATCATAAATAAATGTAGCAAAATATCTAGCACCACATAAACCAGTGGTCCGGGATGGACCCCAAACATCCTAATAAACAAGTTTGAAATGTTTAAAACATGGAGAAGAATTACTAGGAGGAAAAGACACTCTACGGTAGGGGTGACAAAGCGGGTCAACGGGTCGTGTTTTCACACGACCCGACACGACACGACACCATAAGAATCAGCGGACCCGAACACGACACGATAACATGATACGTAAATACAGTTCGATTGGACAAGTTTAGACCCCACCGGACACGACACGATTGGACATGATCAAACTGGTTAGTGAGGAATTAAAAAAATATTGGGTCTAAATAATGGGGTGATAATGGGTCTAAATGGGGTCAATAGTGGGTCTACATAGGGTCACTATCGTGTTCTTAATTGGGTCACTATCGTATCCTTATCGTGTCAATTTCGTGGCAGAAATTGGACACGAACGCGACACGATCCAATGGCGGGTCAAAAAATCAAGACCCGAACACGATTCGAACACGAAAGATCATGTCAATTTATTTTTATTTCGTGTCGTGTTATCGTTTCGTTCCCAAAATTGCCACCCCCTACTCGACGGTGTTTACTCCGTTCACATGTTTTACAATTAAAAGGAGAAAAATCAGGTAAAGAGGGAACTAGATGCCTAAGGTTTGTTGAGGAGAGATGTCCAAGTCGACAATGCCACTGATATGGAGAAGAAGTGGTATGAAAAGAAAATGGAGCCATGGTTTAAAATCTCGGCCGAGTCAACTCGGTATTGCAAGGCACTGTTCGGATCCCAAGAGGCGAAAGAGAAAATAACTTGAATCGTGGCATATCTCTGAAATATCGTCCATTTCGAGATGTGATGCCGAGATCTGGGCCGAGAGTAACGAGATGAGAAGAAATCGGCTGAGATTTTGCATATTTGAAGTAAGAAAAAAAAGGAGACAAATGAAATCGTAAGTAATCTTACCTTTAATATTGAAAGAAATAGAAACCTTAAGGAAGTTAACGTTATTCTGCACAGCAAAGATAGAGATTCCATCTGTTCGTATTTTAGTTAAGGTTTCGATTCTTTTTTTGAAGTCCTTTCCTTTGCAACCTAGGTTTGGTGCCATGTTTTTTGGTTTTTATGTTAAGGTTTGGTGGTTTGCAGCTAAACTAACTGTCTTTCTTTTTTAGGATGAAAACTTTACAACTCACCTCACTTTATCTTTAGAGTTCAATTCACTTATGTTTAAAAGTTTATTATTTTGTACAAAATCAAATTATTTGTTTTGTACAGGATATATAAAAAATTAATTATTTTTACATTTGAAGTACATTTTCCATAAGAATAGGAAATGATATCTTAAATTTTAGTAATACAAATTTCTGTAAAATTTGTTTACATATTTATTAAAATAATACTATTTCTTAACAATGTTTTTGGTCATTCAATGATAATTCCCTTAACGTTTTTTATTTGATGTTTAGACCAAGCTTTTTTATTTTATTCCAAAAAGTCTCTTATCCTAACCCTAAGACATTATCTAATTGGTCCTATCAAAATAAATTTTACTCTCCAGGTCCTATTTATACTTGTAGTGAATATTCACTATTGGAGCAAAAATGTTTTTCAAGGCCTGTTTGAACAAAAAAAGATTGTATGATCGGTTTGATTACATACTTATTAAATAATACTAATTAGTAACCCCCCCCAAAAAAAAAAAAAATATTGTCAAAAAATAAATAGACAATAGACTTTTTGGAACGTACAAAATAAGGTGGACTAAGTGCAAAACATACTTGGTACTGATGGACTAAACATTAATTGTCTCATTTTTATAAAGTGCTGTACATTTTTAGTTTATTTTACCTTTTAAATAAATTCCTATTAATTCTTATAATTTCTTTAAAAATGTGTTGTACATTTTTAATAAATTAGTTCTATTTTCATAAAATTTAGAAATATTCCTTAAAAATGTATTAATATTTGTAATCATATGTGAATAAATAATTTTTTTAACATTTATATTCACTTTATTTCTAGAATGGCTCCTATGGAGGAAAATTACCCTTGCTCGCATCCTTACCATGAGCAATGTTGCAGCTAGATAGGGAGATGAAAATGATATAAACAATGTAATCATTTATAATTAAAAATCTATGCAATTTTTTTTTATCAAGCTTTATGTTTCATTAGATTGTTTTTCTAACTTATTATTGACTTATTATGGAATATTAAATTTGACAAGTCCGACGCGCGTCAGTATAATCAGTTTGACAATGATATGAACACTTCACAATGGTTTTGAACTTATCAAATGTATTCGCTCTATTAATTTTATTTTTATTTTTAAAATTTCTATATGTTTTTCTAGAATTTTTTTGGGTCTCTAAATAGCGCATCGCCCGATATCGTGACAAATACCATGATCGAGTTGAAAATCAGGCGCTCGATACGGGGACTGATTTTATATTTTTTTTTTCAAAATTTTTATGGGTCTGTAAATAACATATCTTTACGTGTCGCCCGGTACCACGACTGATACCGCGATCGAGTTGAAAATCAGGTGCCCGATATGGGGACCAAGACCTTAAACCATGAATGGAGCGGAAGCTTGGAAGAAGTAGGGTTCATCTTTCTCATATCCCCGACCAATAGTCCTCGTTTATACGTAGATCCTGAAAAACACAAGAAAAAAAGGTCACTGAGAAATTGAAATCCCGAGTATTCTTGCGGATCATGGTTCAAAGTCTCGATATCAGTCTCGGTATTGGACACCAAATTTTGAACTTGGTCATGGTACTGGGCGATACGGATTCACTATTTAGAGAGCGCAAAAAATTTCAGAAAATATAGAATTTAAAAAAAAGTAAGATTAATAATGTGTGCCAATCACATACATTGAAAACCATCCTTTCATATGCATTGCATTGTACAATTGGTTATACTGAAGTGTGGCGAACTTGTCAGATTCAATATTCCATAATATACCAATATTAATATTAAAAAACAATCTAATGGCACATAGAACTTGATAAAAAAATGACATTATTTTAAACATTTTATGAACAATATTTGTGCATAAGTTTTGGGAGCAAACAATCTTCTTATTTCCACCAAGGGTGCTTCCATGTTCCTAACCAATAACTATTTTAAGAGTACAAAATAACAACCTTCTTTTTATGATTTTTTAATAATTTTTTAGCAATTTTTTATAATTTTTTAAAATTTAGTAAGTTTTTAATAATTTTGACAAGTTTTAAATAATGTATAACAAGTTTTCAAGACTTTTTTTAATTAACTTCTAACAATTTTTAATAGGTTTTCAATATTTTTAACAATTAGTAATAATTCTTAACATGTTTAAAATAATTTTTTACAAGTTTTTAATAATTTATAACAAGTTTTCAAGACTTTTTTTTATAATTAATTTGAACAATTTTTAACACTTTTACGACTTTTTAATAATTTTTGACAAGTTTTCAAGGCTTTTTTTCTAACTTAATTTTTAATATTTTTTAAAACAATTTTAACAAGTTTTCAAGACTGTTTGAATAATTTGAGCAAAAACAATTTACCCTTTTTTTTAATCTTATTAAACCAGTTTACTATTTTGTTGTTAAAAAACAGTCAACTATTTTTTCTTCTTTTAAACGACGTTTTTCCAATTGCTTGTACAAAACATATTAAAATATGCCCCAATTAACTTGACAATCACAAGAAGCATAACAACCCGCAACACCATATACATGCCGACGATCAACTTAAAAACCCTTAAAACTCAAGGCATTCTTGGTGTAATTTATGTGTGCGAAGAAGAGAGAATAGGAGAAACCAATGGCGAAAAAGAGGGAATAGGAAATTAGGGTTTTGTTGAAGGAACCTGAGCCCTAAATCTAACCTAAAGGTAAGATTTTTGAATAAGTGTTGACTTGTTAATTTTTTCACTTTTGTTTTTTTCTCAAAGAATAAATCATGGCCGATATTTCTAAAATATTGTCTGAATCGGTGATATCTTGCCGAATTGACTTGATCTAGCCGAAATCTCGGCGATATTTAACGATTCCGTAATATTTTCGAATAGTCTCTCGGATTCAAATTGCCAGCCTACGATTCTGAGTCAACTTGGCCGATACCGAGTTGACTCGACCGAGACTTTGAACCATGTTGCGGATAGAAAGCAACTTGAATGGAAACTGTGATAAATAGAGAACATAGGAAAAACGAAGGTCAGAGGTGTGAAGTATGAACAGTGGAAATATCCTTAACACATGTTTTAGTCTAGAGCCATTAGCAACAGTAACAAATGAGGGAGAAGATGGATAAACAACATTAAAAAGTAGAGATAGATCACTTGTCATGTGCTGGAATCAAGAATCCAAGGTGTACTTGAAGAAGAAAGAAGGTCGATATTACGTGAGGTGCTAACGCTAGCATTAGAAGCAATGGAAGCAAAAGAACGCTGAAGAAGTGAATCATACGCAGACTGGTTAAAGTAACCTGATCATCTGATGTTACAATAGGAGCAGGAGTAAATGACTCCCTCGTGAGTAGCCCAAGCAAGCTTGCCTTGAAGATGCCAACAAATGTCAATATTATGGTTGGCCTGTCCACAATGAGTACATAGCGACCCCACGACACAGCTAGGTGTAGAAGAACTATGTCTAGGACCCTCGCGATGAGGTGGAATATAAGATCCAACTGGATTGCTGAACATTAGTCGATAGTAGGAGTAGAGGCAAAAACAACAGCACGCCACCCATGAGCAAAGGCCTCACTAATAATAGGGATGCCCTTCCCATATAAAATCTAAGTACTAATAGGAGCAGGATCTGGTTTTAAACTAGACAAGAACTTAGCAACCCTGAACACGTACTGATGTTGCTGTTGCGTCTTAAGATCAGTAATGAGTGTCTGATAAACATTTACTTCATCCTACATACCCTTAAGAACCGAGAAATACTCATCTGCATATCGATCGCTGTGCGTAAGCAAAAATATATCCTGGTACAACTGATAAATACGAGAGATATCCTGATTAAACGAATACATCTCCTGTAGATTGTCCCAAATTTATTTGAACGATTCAGAACAAGATTCATTCTGGAATACATCTGGAACCAGGCTATGTATAACAACAAGGTCATGATTTGTGCATTTTCCTGTTTCCACAGAGGGATTTTAGTAGCATCGAAAGGTTTAACATCTGAGATATACAAGGATTTACCTCGAGCTTTTAATGAAACCAAAATAGTCCGAGACCACTGAAGATAATTACGGCCCCTTATCTTGATACTAGTTAAAGAACCGAAAAAGTGAGATTCCTTGGTAATCGAATCTTTGTTATCACCCACGTCAAAAATAATAATAAATCACAAAACCGAGAGAAGAAAGCCGAGAAAGATCTGAAAGGAAGAGATCAAATCTGAAATAAGTTAGGGCAACAATTTTTTATTTATTTATAAAGAGTGTTGATGAACAGTGTCGACGGGCAGTAACGACGAACAGTGCCGATAAACGAAACTGTGAATAGTGCCGATGAACAGTGTTGAGATGCCGAGATGAGAGAAATTCTACCGAGATGAGAGAGGCTACCGAGAGAAGGAAAACCCTAAAAGGGTTGCTTTGATACTATGTAGAAAACCCTAAAAGGGTTGCTTTGATACTATGTAGAAATATTTGGGGAATAATGATTGTTTTTTGTATTTATCTTTTAAAGGAGGAGGCCATATATATACATGTCAAATAATAAAAAATTGACCACTAATTAGGCCATCAAATCTCCTATCACTAATTACAAATATACTAGTAATACACATCATAAATACACCACTAATAATATATTACAACAACTGTTAAAGTCACTTTCATAAAATAAATGGGAATACAACCAAATAATTTTTAATTTATTGTTTTTTTTGGTAATTCGGTATTTAATGATACCACTTACATGTTCATCCATCAGAGTTACCTCAAGTGTAACAGATAATGCATAAGGTACAAGTGAGGTGGTGCATGTTCGGGGAGTAGCTCTAATTAATGAACATGTAGGGGTATCTCTAAATACTGAATCATCTCAAGAAGAAATGTCAAACATAACCTTTTATAATTAAAAAAGCACATGTACAATCTAATTCTCAATGAAGTTCTTGAAGTCCGTTCTAAATTGATAGTTTTCTTAGTTTGAAATTTTTTAGTCAGTTATTGATCATGGATTGGAGTATTTTTAAAAATATTTAATTATTAAATGGAAGTGAAAAATTTACTTAAAGTATGACTTTCAAGCGCAACTCTTAAATTTGAGACGGAGGGAACTTAGGATGTTAACTATACTTATATTAGTCAATGTCCTCTATTAAAAAGGAACCGTTGTCACTTATTTGGTTTTCCTTTCACTTAATATGCTTCTAATTTGTCCGGAGTTCTATCAAGCACAGTGAAATGTGGAGTAACTTAACGAAGTGAATCCTATATTTCATACTGTGCCTTAGAATTTGAAAAAAAATGTGTCTCAATAATGATAGCTGAGCTTTTAGCTTTTGATTTCAGGGTGAAGTTAATTGCGTCAAATGGGACCCAACAGGTTCGTTGTTGGCCTCTGGTTCTGATGACATCACTGCAAAGGTTATTTTCTGTTACCTTTTCTGATGGAAATGGGTCTCATATAAGGACATATTAGTCATTTTAATATTTGTTATTAGTTGTTCCTTTATTTTAGTTCTTTTATATCCTTTTATGTCTTTTAATTGGTCTCCAAGCGTGGTTGACCTAATTAGATATATTTTTGTTAATGATTGTCCTTTTTAGTCATTTAGGTAATTACTTGATTAGCGAGTAATTCTCCTTATATAAATACTCCATGTACTCCTTATTTGGAGATAACTTCATTTTGGAATATAAGAAATTCTTAGTTTCTCTCTAGAATTGATGTTTGTTTTGTTTTTTGCTTTTGACGTGTAGTTTACGTTAAATTGGTATCCGAGCGGGTGTCGCTACAACATTAGTGTATCGGTGTGTAGATTATCAAATTCGTACACTATTTTCTCAATGGCTCCAAAAAAATTCAAACAACAACAAAGAGAGATTCAAGAATTGGGAGGAAAAAAGGAAAAAAATGAAAGAAACCACCCGCCTTCCGTGAGGATTCCGAACTACTTGGAAACTTTAAAGATGTCGGTCCCTTTAGAAATCTTGGCCAATCAAGCCCTGGTGACACCCGATTACTCGAACCCTTCGAGAATCCCCACGTTTTCGACCAACCCGGTCCCTTCAAACTTCTTGATCAACCCAAGATGTCCGGCATGTTCAAGAAACCCGGAATTCCCAACCTAATAAGAAATTCTAGCCGCCCACCTGACTATTCTGATCTTTCCGGAAAATTAAGATCTCCCGGCCTACTCGCCCGAACCAAAAATTCTGACAGACCCGCCGGAAAGCCCGACCCGAATTTCCTAGAAACCCCAAATCAAGAAAGCCTAAACCTTCGCAATTATTGCCTAATTTTTTTGAGTTTCTTGCAAGTAAGTACGCAAGTCGTGTACGAGGGAGCCTCCCGTTTCAAGTTGAATAATTCTTGGGAGGAGGCCTAACCGCGTTGCTGTTTACGCTTCAAGTTCGAGGACGAACTTTTTTGAAGCTGGGGAGAATGATGGAAATGGGTCTCATAAAAGGACATATTAGTCATTTTAATATTTGTTATTAGTTCTTTTATTTCCTTTTATGTCTTTTAATTGGTCTCCAATCATGTTTGGAACTAATTTGATGTAATTAACGATGAGGAAGCGTAAAAAAAGAAGTTAATCTACACAACAACAGTAACAACAACAACAACAAAGTAGAAGTTTCAAGGGTTTCTTATTTCTCTCTCTAGTCTCTCAATATCAAATAGGCAAAAGTGATACAAATGAGAGCCTTCTGGCTATTTATACTAAAGGTACAAAAAGGGGAAAAATAATAAAAATTGTTAAAATGACGACTATATCACTATGCTCCTACATCATTCTCCCCCCCTTAAGAGGAAGCCATATATGCCGAATATTACCGGAAGAAATGGGGATCAAAATGCTGCAATGTGGCTCAGTGATCCAAGAATCTTCCGCCTTGGGGCGTCTAACCCAACAAACCAAGTAACGAGTGTAGTCTCCTGAAGAGGACGAGACAAATGCCGAATCAAAGATGCCCTCAATACGGTCCACATGAGAACGTTCCGGGTGGGTCGAGGATGAGGGAAGTGGAATGTGTGGTGGGTGGGTACCTCGAAATGGAGAAAGATCCGTCACGTTGAACGTGCGATGCATACGAAGATCAGGCGGAAGGTCGACCTCATAGGTATTCGGCTCACAAGCTCGAATAATAGGAAAAAGGGCCAAAGCGATGCATAAGAAGCTTGTTGCTTTTGCTTAACCGTCGCGCCTTCTGAAGATACACCATAACTAAATCGCCGCGCTGGAAGGAAACAAAACGGCGATGCTCATCAACCGCCGCTTTATAAGAGGCATATGTAGTTTGAAGGCGGACACGGACGTCAGCCTGGATGGAAGTCAAATGTGCCGCAAACTCCTCCGCGGAGGAACATGTAGGTACTGTCGGTGGAAGCTCGGCGAGATCAATGGGCATAGTGGGAGACTGACCTAACACAATCTGAAAGGGAGAGAAGCCTGTGAAACGGTTGACGACATTGTTGAAGGCAAACTCGGTCTGGACAATCACTATCTCCCACCTACGGGGATGCTCCGAAGTCAGGCATCGTAAAAGGTCACCCACACTCCTATTGACCACCTCGGTCTGTCCGTCTGTCTGGGAGTTAAAGGCAGTCGAAAACTGAAGCACGGTTTGTGAAAGACGATATTGTGTTCGTAAAAAATGGCCCGTAAAGCGTACATCCCTGTTAGACATAATGCTGAGGGTCACTCCATGCAAACGGACAAGCTCACGGAAATACAAGGATGCGACATGAAAAGCATCTGTCGTACGAGTACATGGGATGAAGTGTGACATCTTGGAGAACCGATCCACAACGACGAAGATGGAGTCGTGTCCGCTAGAAGTACGTGGGAGACCAACAATAAAACCCATTAAGAGATCCTGCCACGGGTGCTGGTAGTGGAGTGTATACGTTAGCATTGGTATGTTGTCCCTTGGCCGTTTGACACGTGTAGCAACGCCTAATGAAGGTGTTAGTGTCCCGCCTCATAGCCAACCAATAAAAACGGTCCCGCAACATCGCATGAGTACGTGCCTGTCCCAGGTGCCCTGCTAGACCGTAACTGTGAACCTCGGGTATGATCTTCTCTCGTAGAGAGGAAGAAGGAATACACAGAGCAGTCCGCCGATGTAAAAACCCATCCAGTAATAGGTAACTCACTCGACGCACCATTGCCCTGATGGCATGCGGCGAAAATAGGGCCCAACTCCATGTCAGTGGGGTAAAGGTCTCGAATCTCATCAAACCCCAAAACCTGACCCCGCAAAGTCACCAAGGCATGAACTCACCGGCTAAGTGCATCCGCTATCATATTCTCTTTACCGGGCTTGTACTGGAGGTGGAAAGTGTAACGCTGGAGATAGGCAGTCCACTTGGCATGTCTGTCACTAACACGCCGCTGATTATGGAGAAATCGCAAGGCCTCATGGTCAGATTTGATCACAAACTCCTTATGAAGGAGGTAAGATGACCAAAACTTCACTGTCGTCATAACCGCATAGAACTCTAAGTCATAGTGCAATGCCGCTCTTATCAGCTTTTGACTGAAAAATGCAATGGACTTTCCGTTTTGACTCAACACGCCCCCCAGCAAGATAACTCAAATAGCTGGCCAAAGTCAGGTAAGGAGAGGATAGGAGCCGTCGTCATCAACTCCTTTATACGCGTGAAGGCTCGCTTGGCCTCACAGTCCACTTGAACTCGGCGCTCGAAGAAGTGCTCGTCAAATTTGTGAGCCATAACGGTGCTGAACCCCGCTATAAATCGTCGATAAAACCCGGCGAGCCCATGAAAGCTGTGGACCTGCGATACAGAAGTTGGTGTAGGCCAATCCACTATCGCCTGAATCTTGGCGTCGTCCACCCTAATGCTGTCTCCTGATACCACATACCCCAGGAAAGTCACCGATGGAACCATGAAAGCACACTTCTTCAATGTCAGGAAAAAGCGCTCGACTCGTAAAACCTCCAAAACCTGCGTCACATGCTAAGATGCTCCTCCTTAGACCGGTTATAAATCAAAATGTCGTTAGAGTAGGCCACGACGAACTTGCCCAAGAAAGGGCGCAAAATCTGAGTCATCACCCTCATAAATGTGGAAGGAGCGTTAGAGAGACCGAAAGGCATTACCATCCACTCTTAAAGTCCGTCCTTGGTCTTAAACGCCATCTTCTACTCATCCTCGGGCCTTATGCGAATCTTGATTGCCACTTTTCAAATCAAGCTTGGAGAAGATTATCGCACCACGGAGTTGGTCCAACATATCCTCGAGTCTGGAAATACGGAACCTATACTTCACCATGATTTTGTTGATGGCGCGACTATCCACACACATACGCCAACTCCCGTCCTTCTTGGGTGCTAGTAACGCCGGCACTACACAAGGAGACATGCTCTCTCTAGTATAACCCTTGTCACACAAATTGGTGACCTGCCTCTGTAGCTCAGCGTGCTCCATAGGGGACATGCGATAGTGAGGTAAGTTGGGGAGCTGCGCCCCGGGTACAAGATCTATAGCATGCTGTATGTCATGAAGGGGTGGAAGATCATCAGGAGGCGTACATACATCCACGTACGAGTCTAACAAAGCCTGGACAAGTTGGGGAATAGGTGCCTCTGGTGTAGACATGGGCTGATAGGAGCGTAACATAAGCTCGTCTCTGCGGTCTCCGTGGCTAACTCCGCATGTGAAACCAACAATACAGAAGGACGTGCCATCGGAATGGGTCTCATAGGGGGGAGGAGGAAATCCCTCTCCTCGTGTTTGAATGAGTAGGTATTAGCTAGCCGATCATGCACACTACAATGATTATACTGCCAAGACCTCCCCAAAAGTAAGTGGCACGCCCTCATATCCACAGCGGTACATACCACCACGTCATGGTAGTCTCTTATGGAGAAGGCTACTCGACACTATCGACTTGGAGTAATAGCGGTATTATTGCTCAACCACCCAATTCGACACGGGGAGACTAGTGACTCCGTAGGAAGTTTCAACTTTTCTACCATTTCTTGCGCCACCAAGTTGTCGCTTGCTCCGTCGTCAACGATCACCGTACAAAGTCTCTCTCTCGCGGTACAATGATGAGTTTTGGACAAATTTGGATGAATCTTGGTTTGATCAGGGTTAGAAGACAAGTTATTTCCAATTTGTGATATGTGGCTTGCTTGAGATAACCTTAGAGAGGCTGGACTGAGTCGGTTTTGCAAGCCCCTATTGCGGGCGTGCTGACTAGGTTGGATCGGGGTTGTTTTAGACAGATTCGGCGGCTGGCCCACCTGGGGCAGGTTGGTGGCTGCTTCGGCAGTTATTTTAGTTAATTTCTGGCCTGTAATCCACCTCCATTTGAATGTGGTGGGTCCGACAACCCCTTATAGAAGTCTCTCGGCAGCTTCGATGGAGGAACCTCCCTCTTTTCGGCCTGTTGGTGATGTTATTGGCTGTATGTGGCGGTTCTCATCTGAGATGACGGGTCTGCTCTGTTGATAATGGGCCGACGTCTCCTTGTCATCTTGAATTGAAGTTAGGGTTTCTAGGGTTTGAGAAAATTATTTGGGGATAATCCGGGTATCATTTGGGTGAACCCAATTCGAGTCCCAATCTTCTATGAGCATGATTAATCCAAGAACAAGCCGGGCTTTGATACTAATTTGATGTAATTAACGACGCGGAAGCGTAAAAAAAGAAGTTAATCTACACAACAATAAGAAGAATAACAAAGTAGAAGTCACAAGGGTTTCTTATTTCTCTCTCTAGTCTCTCAATATTTAATAGGCAAAAGTGATACAAATGAGAGCCTTTCAGCTATTTATACTAAAGGTTCAAAAGGGGTAAAAATAATAAAAATTGTTAAAATGACGACTATATCCCTATGCTCCTGCATCATAATTAGGAATCATCGACCCCAATAATCCTACCATTTACATTGGTCCGGATATCCCTCGACCCCAATGTAAAGGTCATACATATGTATATTGGTCCGGCATTATCATCGACCACAATATTATTCATCTTCGATTTGGTCCGGATAATCATCGACCCCAAATCGAGCTTCCATGTATTGGTCCGGATAATTATCGACCCCAATACAGAATTAAGCACACTTTATGTATATTTATATTTCGCACACAATATATACTATAAATACATACTATATAATCACCTCCCTGTATCAAATTTTAGGGGTTATTGGCTCGGAATCCTCCCTCGATCACCAATAGTGATTTATATCTCTTGGCTCGGAATCATACCTCGAGCACCAATATTTATTTAGTATACTATAGGTATTCACACAACCTATGTATTAATGATTGTCCTTTTTAGTCATTTAGGTAATTACTTGGTTAGCAAGTAATTCTCCCCATTTGGAGATAGCTTCATTTTGGAATATAAGAAATATCGCTCTCTAGAATTGGTGTTTGTTTTGTTTTTGGTCATTGACGTGTAGTTTACATCTCTATACTATAGTAAGTAGTTTGTCGTGAAATTTCTGAGAATTTTTACTCCATGGTCTTTTCAACGTTTATTTCGTATTGGATTGCAACTGATTGAATTCATGATGCAGATATGGAGTATGAAGCATGACAATTATATTCATGATTTAAGGGATCATATCAAGGTGCTGCCTTTAATTTTCATTTACTATTACATGTTTGTTAACTATTAAATGTGGATGTTTAGTGTTCTCATTTACTGTTTACAGGAGATATATACAATAAGATGGAGTCCCACTGGATCGGGCACAAATAATCCTAACAAGAAGTTAGTCATGGCTAGGTCAGTTCTTGAAGTTAAGAATTCAGTGGGAAACTCACTCTTGTGCTATCCTCATATGGATTTTCCTTTATTATTGTTTTATCACTTGAGAAAATAGTTATTGGCCCAATTGGGAAAAAACTTAAGTAGGTTTTGTTAGTTTGAGAAAATGAGCGTGGTTGTTGCTTAGCGCCTTTTAGAACATTGGTTTTTGGATGAGATTTATATTGGGTTGCAATCTCAAAATGGACTTGAGTCCTGCTCTAATTCAAAACTTAAATTTCCAGTTTAAAAGACAGATCAATTCCAAGTTACGGGGGTGTAATACTGCAGCTTGAACTGCCACCACCACCCTTCTTTTCCATCCACCACTACCATATTTTATTATGGAAGTTCCTCCATCACCACCACAGCTATCACCACTACTGCCGACACTACCTCCATCATGACATATGACTTTAGACTGCTAGCCCTTATGATTAATGGTACAACCACAATCAAATTTTCATCATTGTTCCTTTACTGCCGCAACCACCCTACTGTCATAACTATTACCATGCACTATCGTCACCAACACCACCAGCATTGCACCGTCATGACATCAGCACTGCACCATCACATTTTTTTTTCCGACGCCTTTTTTAAATCTGGGGAGTTATTATGCTAACATGGTACCGTTACACCATATTTCTCGAGATTGCACTTATGTTGATACCACCATCATCTCCTCCACCATTGTCATTTAAGGCACAAGACTCACGCAAGCGTAAAGGTGTCTCTGGCAATGATAAACTTAATGGCATAATTAAGATTCCAAAATATAATATATTAACATGTAAAGCTAAATTTTAACCAACAAATGCAATCTTAAAATATATAAAAGACAACAATTTTCAGTTTGAAAATAAAAACCAAACTAACAAGAGTTAAAGACACAAAATGAAATGAAAGATCTTCTTCCAATCATCATCTAAATCTCATCAAAGTCGTAATCCAAATTATCAAAATCAGTTTCATCAAAGTTATTCTCCTCCTCTTCTAATCCTTCTTCTTCTTCATCCATCTCATCTTCTTCATCTTTGAGTTCAAGTGGAACACGTGAACTTGAAGTACCACCAACTGATCTTCTCGCTAACTGGCACCCTTGAAGAAACTCCTGAATTCGATCCTGATGCAACTGATCTAGAATGGTAGGCACGCTTTCCAACCCCGCAGCACGACTAGCCACTCCCCATGTGAGTGTGGCATCATCATAAAAACAAACTCATTATTTTCATCTAAATCTCCGTCAATCCTTCCCAACAATCACTCGTTGCTTTCATCAATTTCATTCAAGAAGATGGGGTTAATGATATCATGTAATTTATATCGACGCTTCAATGCTCGATTATACTTATCGAACACCAAATCATTCAGACGAGGTTGACTCAACCGATTCTTTTTTTTTTGGTATGAAGCTGCCAAAAATCAAATATAACTAATTAGTATTATAGCATAGAATAGAAGTTAACCAAATAATTATAATATTAATTATCAAATAATACTAATGACATACATGTTCAAAAACACTCAAATTCCTCTCGCAATCAGAAGCACTACATGTAAGGCGGAGAATCTTAATTGCAAATTTTTGCAAATTTGGGGGTGAAGTTCCATATGAAGCCCACCACTCGCTGTTAATTATAAAAATTCCAATTAATATGTCACGTTAATTGCAATATATGTGAAAAGAAAAATCACTTGTAATTCATGAAGATTATCTGGCGCCTTTTTGGCTCTTTGCCTCACAGCCATATGTATCCCAAAGAGACCATCAACTCTCTTATACTTGACTAACTCGTCAGAAATTATATCTTGTGTTTCAATGCTTGACACCAATCTTGAAATGCATATATACAAACCTGACATCACCTCTTCATCTTGTTCGATGCTCGCATTAGTATAGAAGAACTTCGGGTTAAAAAAATAGCCAGCTGCATGTAAGGGGCGATGAAGTTGAACATTCCACCTCCTATCAATAATCTTAAAAATTTCCTTATATCTAGCTTCATTCCCCTCAAAAGACTTCTCAATGCTTCTTTTGCCTTATCCATTGCCTCATAGATATATCCCATTAGAGGCTTCCTTTCACCATTAACTAATCGAAGAACACGAACAATAGGACCCGTGGCCTTAAGACCGAACACAATATGATTCCAAAAGGACACATCAGTATAATTCCCTCCACTCTTTACCCTTGTGCCTTCTTTGCCCACTTACTAGTGTTCCATTCTTTAGAAGTAAACATTTTTCGCAAATTATTCTTTTGTTCTCGAATTCTCGACAATGTGATAAAGGCTGTCGCAAACCTTGTTTTCGTGGGCCTAAGCAACTCCTTGCGGTTTGTGAATTTCCTTAATATTATAACCACCCTTGTCTGGGTATAAATAAAGCTATTTAAGTAAATAGCTTTTGCAAAAGTCCTCTTCATATTTGTTAACTTGAAAATGTCCTCCAACATCAAGTCCAAACAATGAGCCGCACATGGTGACCAATACAAGTGTGGATACATTGCCTCCAAATAAGAACCTATTTAGAGAAAATAAATAAAATTTTATAATATGAAATTGAATTATATTTTACATAAATAATAAAAAATGTGTACTTAAAATACAAAGATATATACCTTACCGGCTAAGACATTAGCGGACGCGTGATCCATGACAACTTGTATCACCTTCGACTCTCCAACCTTTTTCACAAAATTACCAAGCAACTCAAACATTTTTGTCGCATTTTTTGAATACGTTAAACATACTAACTTTTGGAGAGTTGACTAAAAAGTTAATTAAAGTCCTCTCTCTCTTGTCTTGCCAACCATCCACCATAAGAGAACATCCATTCTTCTCCCTTACTGTTTTGTGATCATTCATCGATTTTTCCGTGCTTGTGACCTCCGTTTTAAGTAAGGGAACTTTCACCTCATGGTAGCTAGGTGGTTTCATGCCCGGTCCGTATCGTCCAACCGATTCGACAAATAAGTGAAAGCTTTCATGTTTAACGGAATTGAATGAAAGTCCCGCATCATACATCCATCCAGCAAATTGGGTGCATGCCCGATCTGTCAACTCTATGTTCGTCGGATTATTCTCATCCAACTTCATTTGTTTCCCCTTTTGGTTTTGCACCACAACCTCGGGATCAAGAGTGTAATATAAATCGATTGGACCTTTTTGTTTTGGGGGCTTTCTTCCAACGACTTTTGAGGGGTTATTACTTGCCCGTTGAGAACTATCAACGAAAGATTGCTTCTTACGTGTAACCTCGACAATATCATCCTCATCTTCATCATCTCCAATGCCCACAAATTCATCCAATTCAGGTATCAAATTATTTGATCTTTTAACTGTTATTTTCCTTCCATAAACGCCTTAATTTCTTCTCTTACATGCACGGGACATGTCGAACAATGCACTACATTCCTATACCCACCCACGAGATGTTGTTTAGCCCGATATATTCCCCCTTTGCTTACTTTCTGACAATTGTCATTCGGATTGGCCAAATAAACATGCTCCCAAGCCGGATCTCTCACTCGTTCGCTTGCCATTTATAAATCTAAAAAGCAAAAATGCAAAAACTAATTTAAATTCAGCAAACAGTATGAAATATACTATAAAAACAGTAAAAATATGCAAAACAATAATTAAATTGAAATCGTGTTGTATTGTATTTGATTTTTTCATTAGATTGATTTTTAACTGGTATTTTTTCCTATGTAAAGCACTAAAACAGTAAAATATTAAAAACATAAAACAGTAAAATAAAAATTTACAATATGCATTTAATTTTTTTTTATTACATTTGAACTGATATTTTTTTCTGTTTTACAGCAAACAATAAAAAAAGGCAGAAAAGGCAGAAAAAAGTGGCCAGAAAGAAAAAAAAAGAAAATAAATAAAAAAGGCAGAAAATACATTTGGAGAAGAAAGAAAGAAAGGAAAAAAGAAAGAAAAAAGAAAAAAAGGAAAAAAAAACAGAAAAAGATAAATACCTGAGGTCGCTGGAGTTTGGAGAGAATAAGGAAGTGGCTGGAGTCTGGTGAGAAGAAGAGAGCAGCCGGAATGGAGAGAAAGAAGAGCCGGAGCAGGGTTTTTCTCTTTTTTGAGATTTTGGTTTTGGGTTTTGT
Source organism: Sambucus nigra (assembly GCA_949130495.1). Classification (NCBI taxonomy): domain Eukaryota; kingdom Viridiplantae; phylum Streptophyta; class Magnoliopsida; order Dipsacales; family Adoxaceae; genus Sambucus; species Sambucus nigra. The sequence continues at coordinate 230,582,079 of OX422219.1, forward strand.
AAAATAAAGGGTCTGGTTATGTTAAAAAAAAGGGACCTGCTTTTGTAAAATAAAGTTTACGAACTAAAATACATACCTGCTTATGTTTTTAAGGGCATAAAAAAAAAGGGAAAGCGCGCCTGGGTGAGCGCCTGGCGCCTGTGGCCCACAAGCGCGCGCCTTAGTGAAACCGCCTCGCCTACCACCCTTCCAGGCACCATACCTGCCTAGCTTTTAACAGCTATGTCCTCTACCAACTTGTTATCATTGACTACTTAGATACACATTAATTAAATTTGAAGAAGAATTCAGTCGTAATTACCTACCCAAATATTGGATTATAAACTCATGATCACAGTTTTAAAAGCTAGTTGGATGGGTGCTTACCCTTTAAAAACTCAAGGCCAGGAAAAAATTGTGGACAACGAAGTCTAGTTATAGAATTAAGCTTGTATTCCATTCAAGTCCTCCTATTCCTCTCCTTCTGCACCAACACGGAGAAGCTGGGGCTAGAAACCTCATGCTTGCGTCTCGACGAGACGGAAATTCTCAGCTAGAAGAGAAGTAGAATCGTTTCTTAGACATTGCTCAAAGATATGCTAGGGAGCCCAAGAAAATACATTCCATAATCTATGTGAGATTTAGGGGTGGTAAACGGACGGATACGGATCGGATACCATGTTTTCTATATTCGTATCCGCTATCTGGATGCACTATCCGTATCCGCCCGGATAGTTAAAACAACTATCCATATCCGTATCCGCTAGGATACCTCGGATTCGGATAATACCCGTATCCGTTTACATTGTTTAGCCATCGCAAAAAATAACTATTAAAATATCAATTCCAATGAAATCCAATCCAATCTAAATAAATATATAACAAAATTACTACCTACTAACATCAACAATTATTGCTTACATAATAATAGTAGCATTCCATAATGATAATATGGCTTAAAGCCATCCATACTTTACAACCATATAAGCTTAAAGCCATTCAAAAAAAAAAATAACAATAGCATTCCGTGACAGTAAAAATAAATATGCACCTTTTAGATTAAATCAAATTTATTGAGAATGATAACCTCATGGACCTTTTAGTCTTCAAAACATACTGTTATTTTTATTTTAATAAGTATACATTTTTATTTTGTATATAATATACATGTTATCTTCAGTTCTTATCACAGTCAAAACCATCTCTTTAATTTATTGTTTCTCTCCTACATTTATTTATAATGAAGGAAACTAATGAACAACCACATGAACAGTATATAAACACAGTTATATATTTTTATTTTATATGTACCTGTTGTTGCTAACGTTCTGTTGCAAGAGGAGGGGATGCGCATCGGTGGAGCGATGGAGTTGATGCGCGGCAGAGGGGTTGATGAGAAGCGGTGGCGGGGTTGATGAGCAGCAACAGGCTGATGCGGCGGAGGGGGAGGTGGCGGAATGAGGGTTTTTTGTGGAGTGAAATGAGGGTTTCTTTCTCTTGTTTTGTACGAAAGAGAAAATGAAGTGAAATTAGTTTTTTTTTGTTTTTGTTTTGAGTGGAGTAGATGTTCTTTAGTGGTTGTATGTTGTGTGTGATAGGGTGTATTGTAACATTAGTGTAACTCCATTATAATATACCCAATAAAAATAATAATACATGGCATTTTATAATATACCCAATAAAATAATAACTTTGTAGTGTTTTTGTTTTGAGTGGAGTATGTGTTTGTTTTGTTTTAGGGAATAAACGATTACGGTTTTTTTAATATTATTTTATTAGTAATACTAATACTAATATTATTAGTAATATTTTAAACATATGTTTGATGGATACGGATATCCGATAAAACAGATATATGGTAGAATGGATACTCCGCATCGGATGCGGATTATCCGTGTCGGATACTAGTACTATCCGTATCCGTATCCTTTTTCTCGGATATTTTTATAGAGTATCCATATTCGTATCCGTTTCCATTTTTTCGGATAAATATTCTCAGATTCGGATATCGGACGGATGCGGATTTTCGAATATCCATTTACAGCCCTATTGAGATTTTATAGTGCAGGAACAATCGATCTATGTTTCATCCAGTGGCGGAGCCAGGAATTTTTGGGGAGTGGGGCACAAAAAAAATTCTTCAGGAGCTTTTTGGAAATTTGTGATTCAAAGGTTGACAAGGACCTTTTTGCAAATAAGCCCTTCGAATCATGTCTTGATCATTGGGATCATTAACAGAAATCCGAGGTCGTAAAATAGGATCCGAAGGCAGATTTGATAAGTCAACCTCAATGCGACTTAGATTTACATTTTTGCGTATAGGTTCCACTTCAACATTAGTGTTTTGACTAGGAGCCACCGGATCCGAAACTTCTTTTAGAGTTCATTTATAAAATCTTTCCATAGCTGAAAAAGTAGAAGAAAATAAGAAAACTTTTGTGAATGTTTTTATATTTTTTTAAAGATTTGAAATTAAAAATTAATTAGAAGCAAAAACAACAAAAACAAACATATATATTCAACAAATAAATATAACATTAAAAAAAATAGTTCTAATTTAATGAAACCCTAAATTAATCTGACAACAATAAATATGAAACATGGTGAAATCTGAAGAAGAAATAAAATAGGTTCATAAATAGTTACCTTAAAAACGAGAATATGCTTTTGCTTGGTTGGAACTTGGGCGGAAACTTCTGATTTGGTCTATTTTTTTTTTCGGGAGCTTCTGATTTGTTTTGTTCTTCAAAATGGTTGGAACTTGGGCGGAAACTTCTGATTTGGTCTGTTTTTTTTTCGGGAGCTTCTGATTTGTTTTGTTCTTCAATGCCAAAGTCGTTTGTTGGATTAGTAAACGAGAATATCTTTTGAAAGGTGCTTTGGTTTATGAGTCGTTTGACAGCTATAGCCTAAATGTGTGCATATGTGAGATATTAGTGGTGGGGCCCTTTTTTTTGGTTTATGAGTCGTTTTGACAGCTATAGCTTTGTAAAAGTGTGCATATGTGAGATATTACTTTGTAAAGTGGTGGGGCCTTCTTAAAAAAAGAAGGAAAAATACACATCAGATTTTTTTTTTGGCATTATAGGGGTGGGGCACTTGCCCTCACTCACGTCTATATACCTGCACCCCTGGTATTATCTATTTTCTTGCATATAAAACACCAGTTGACATTACTATTTTTCCACCATACAGATTATCTCAAAACATGCTCATTTATCCAAAAAGGGGGCAAATTACATCATATTTAAAGGAATCCCTTGACCAGCAAGGAAGTTACCCTAAACAGCAAAAGGACTAGAATATCTAAATGTTCTTTATGGAGGAGAGTTGGATGTGAAGGAGAGTCCCTTTCAACCAGGTTTGGGGAGGATGCTCATGGGTGGAGGTTAGGGACTCAGGGCAGTGCAGATTACCTCATGGGGCCATTGGGTTGGGGAAATATAATGCAGGCAGTTAGTTTATCTTATTTAGGGTGGGAGACGACGTAAGGGTAAAGATGCTGGCTGGATTTATGGTGCGGGGCGAGTTTACTTATGGATAAGTTTCCCCGAATTTTCCAGATTGCTGGAGACAATTGCAAACAATGTAGGGGTTTGGGAGGGAGGCTGGTTGGAACTCGTTGTTTAGACGTCAGTTTCATGATTGAAGTTGGAGGAAATGAAGGAGTTTTTTTGGGATCCTTGACTAGGTGGATTTGCTTGGTGTCGGGATGGACTCCTTGCTGAGGTCATGGGTGCTTTTCGGATTGGTCATTTTATTCTCTTTGGATAGGATAGTATTGACTCTTCTTTTACGTGGAGGGCGGTGTGGCGCATGAGAGCTCCTACGAAGGTAGCGATTTTTGTTTGGATGACTTTTGGAGGGATGGCCCTTATTATTGATAACCTAATCCTTACAAGGAGAGCGGTCATCAGTCGTGATATGGTCTAGAAAGAGCTTCCCTGAGATTTTGTGGAAGGTTTGAATGCGTGAGTGACTTTTTCCTTTTCAATGATACAGTACTATGCCATTTTTTTTATCCCTTCTAGAAACTAGCAAATTATAGCGAGTATAGTACCAAGGGTAAGGAGACCACTAGTATACCCACTAGTAGAGACAATATACAATGATTACAGATATACCCTAAGCTCTTTATCTATATCATATATACTTCCGTTTAAAATGAGTTTGTCCGTGAACTCAAGGCAAGTTAGAGCTGCCCGAATCATCCGAACATTAATTTCGAAACTCCCTCACTGCTTTCAATTTCAATTCCATCACCAGCCTATCGTCTAGCGCTTGTTAGAACATTACATACGCGTTTTGGAGAGCAAGACACCTTTAGTAAGGTAAATACTCAAAATGATATTTTATACTGTCTTCCGAGGAATAAGCAATTACTGATAATCGTAATAATATAAGATATCCCTTCAATCCGTTTGATAGTCGGCGATCAGTCTCTCCCAAATCTCCCTCTCCCTATAAATAGTTTTCACTTCCTCCATCCAAACTTTAGGATCTTCCTCCAGAAATTTCAATTTCTTAGCTAACCTTAAACTAGGATCTCCGTCAACCCTGTAAGTGGACCATTTAATCCGTTTGATAGCTACATATTCTCTAATCGAAATGAATTTTCGCCTTACGTGATTCGAAACCACTGTTTTTATTTTTTTTATCACTATTGGAAACCACTATAAGTAAGCATTTCTGAGTGCTATTTGGAATTTCTCTTCCTTTTTGGGGATACCAAAATTTTTCGAGCCTAGAGCGAGCAGAACTGTTACTAGTCTTTGCAAAGTATATTTTCCCTCCCAACAGTGATTATGGTGAAATAAATTCTTCGGATAAGTTTCGTATGTTCAATGATTCTGAATGCCATGTTCTCCCATGAATGAAACTGACTTCATTGAAACCACCACTAATCACCCAATGCCATTTTAAACCGAGTGCAGTAAGTTCCTCTCAAAGAATTGTTCTATTGAAGGCCGGATATGGCCTGTAAACCCCTGTGAATACGCATCAATAGCCATCCTCAACGTTTCCCAACAAATATGATAAAGAGTACCGTACACCCTCTTATTCTCCTCTCTCTTACTTTCCAAATTTATACTCCTGAAAAAGATGAATACCTTTGAATGCAAGATATGCACTTGGATCATTGTCTATGTTTGGGTGAGTAACTTTATAATCTCACATAGTTTTATTAACTATTTTTAGAAACAAGACTATTAAATTGGGACGGACTGAAAAGAAAAACATGGCTTATAATATGGGATGGAGGTTGTAATTAATGCCTATCCTACATTGCCATGATATCGTGCATCACCTATTGCATCAAGAGTATCCCCTTCAACCAGCCCATCTCCTCCAATAGCCACAACTGTAAACTTGTCATGGATTCCATCTCAGTTTCTTGTGAACATACCAATAAAGCTTTTCAATTTTTCTGCTACTGACTTTATTTTAATTCTATTTGTGGGATTATCACATACACCAACATTCCACAATAATTTCTTCATAATTGTGGAAACAGGGTCAGATAAACTCCAGCCTTCCCAACTCCCCTACCTCGTTTAATTAAGTAAAGTAAGTAATCTAAATCCTTCAATTTTCTCTCCCATTGAATATCAGGTCTCTTGTTTGCTACCAATTTTCCACACTTCTATCAATTCCTTCAATGGACATGCCCAAAAATCTGTCAAACTGGTTGATTAATTCTGATCCTAACCCAAATGGAACATTTCTTCCTCTGAACAAATAATTACCAATTCCTGTCTTACCCTTCCCAAGGTATAAATAGAGCCGCAAAAGCTAATGGGGAACACGTAAAATTTCATGGTCTCACAACTAAGGGCTAGGCTAAATGAAATATTAGCTTTTTTGTTTTTTCAATCTTGATTTTTCATAGACGAGTTCCAAAATGCAGATTTATTGGGGTCAGGCTCTCCCTGATGATCCTCACAGGAAAGACGTTCTGATGTGGGAGCATGGGGGATAGAGATATTTTTGTACTTTGCTTCATAGATAATGATAGAGGATTCTCAAATATATTCTAAGTAATCAAGGTTGATGACCATCACACGTGACATCACCCACACCATTACCATAATCTAGAACCTTGGCTTGATCAGTGAACGACTTTGGCGTGATGTCCACATGGGTTTCATCCTTGGCCTTCCACAATCGCAGGGTGGGTTCAACTCCATCCTCATTGTTGTTGATCATGTTTTGATGATGGCTCATTTTATGCGCCTGCACCTTCGATACCTTCTCGATGTTCACTCTATAATTTCAAGAAATTTTCCACCTCCACAGCATGCCACGCATCATTACCTTGGACCGCGACGTTGTCATCATGGGGCATTTTAGGCCCTACAGTTTTCCACGTCTTCATACCCGGCCCACCCCTAGAACGATCGCTGATGGAGGTCGTTAACCGGTGTGTTCTTTCCAATCTCTACGCATTTCACCGCTCTACCGAAAATTCCCTCTGCCCTTACTGTACTTCAGCTTGGTAGTTTCCACTGCTTGTCCAAGGTTGAGCCCCGGGATTTGACGGCGGACTTAATAAGCCACCTACAGATGCTTTACGCCCAAGCATTCCGGATAACGCTTGCATCCTCTGTATTACCGCGGCTACTGGCACAGAGTTAACCGATGCTTATTCCCCAGATACCAGTGATCTTCGTTGCTTTGCACAATCCTTGAAGTGAGGATGCCATTATTTCGACACCTGAGTTGGCTTTCAACAATGCTGATATGTTAACCATTCCACTTGGCTCTCAATTGTCCTGGGCTCCTTATCGGAGATGCATGTTGATCCTATTGAGCTCCCATCCACTACTTCAGTTTCCCATTGGCCTCGAGTTTGCCGCCCGCTTTCTATCTATTACGCCAACTTTCATGGCCGCATCTGGCGTCTGTACTCCTAAGAGGGTGTTGTTTTTCATCGCAATCGACTTATTTTTCAACTGGGTGAGTGATATAGTGATGGTATACTTTTGTAGGAATTTTATCATGGGAAGGGCCACAAATTTTAGACGCGCCGCATGTTCAACGATGCGAACCTTCCGTCGTTTCAGGGGACAACTCCACCCTTTTCCTTACTCTCGACCACTTCCGACCCCCTCCGTAATCATACCGATTGTCTGGAAGGGGGCTTTAGAAGTTGTCAGGCTTCTCCTTTGTACCCGTTTCCTTATTCTTTAGGTTGGTCGCCGCCCCAAGTCGAAGGATACTTGGATCTTCAAGGCCACACTTCAATACATTGACACAAATTTTTACCATCAGTATTAAAGACACGTGCAGGGGTGTGTGTGTGTGTGATTGATGTGGTTGCACGAAGAATAGAGTATATTTTTGTACTTCGCTTCGTAAATATTTTTCGAGTATCATAGATTATTTTCTAATACTGTCATGGTTAATGCCAATCATATGACATCAGCGAGGAGATTATCAATTCTAAAACCTTCACCTATATTGATGTGAAAACGCAACAAAAATATCACAAATAAACAAATCTCTCCAATTTCTAAGAACTCCAAATAAATTTAATGGCAAAAGTGACTAATGGGGGAGCCCTGAGGCTTTATTTATACTAAACCTATGACTTGGGGAGCAAGTCTCCTAGTAAAGTTACTAGGAGTCCTTTTCTAATTCAAAAAGACTAACAAAGATAATTACAAGTAATTAGAATAACTTGTTGAAATAAAAAATAAAGTAGTATGGTGTAAAAAAGTTTGTCCTAAGCATTAAAGTAGTATGGTGTAACCCGAGGCTTTATAATTGCACTTCACTCCCCCTGCTTTAAAAAGTTTGTCCTAAGCATTAAAGTAGTATGGTGTCCGTCTCCGGTGGCACATGAATACGTGTGGTGAGAATCTCTACATGCTCTGGTGGTTTCCCCATTTCTTCTTCACAATCAGAAATTAAAATTGGATTTTTCTTCTTCTTGGGACAATTTGAATCTCGATGCCCAAACACCCCACAATCATAACATTTGAAGTGGACCCATAGAGTAGTAGGAATTGGAGTAGTAGTAGATGTTGCAGTCTCTAAAATGGGTGGTTTATTAGTTGCCCACCCCTTGCCCATAGTTGTCCCAGCCTTGAAATAATTCTCCACCTTCTTTCCATACTCAATTGCTTCACTTAAGGAACTAATTTGACATAACCCTAGCTCTCTTTGGTACTTAAGCTGGAGGCCCTAGATGTAACGCCAGATTTGCTATTCCGTGCAAATAGGTTCCTCTCGTAATTCTCGAGGATGAAGGCAACCACCATTTCCGATGTGGTTGTTTAGGGGGATGATTTTTCGGGCCCAAATTATGCCACTTTCCCTTAATTGTTTTGAAGGGACAATTGTTGTTCATGTGCTCTTTCTTCCTGCACCCATGACACGGTGGTGAGGTGGAATGTAGAGGGGTGGACCGCCATACCTCACACCGTGGTGTAAACCATTACGATAAAGTCTCCCTTCATTTGACCGGTCTTTTATTGGCGTACAACGAGCGGTGTGTGAGAGAAATACCATCCTCCTCGTCAATTTCTATCCGTCCACCCTTAATTTTAACGGGTCGGGCTGAATCGCTTGGATCCATTGTGACACATCTTTTTTGACCCCTTTGTAACCCCATGACACCGTTGAGGGGTTGAATGAATAGAACTCACTCGCTTTTCCCCGACGCTTGTCAAATATTTGATGGGACATGCCCTCAATAAGGATTACCTCCTTCTTCGGGTGCAACAATTGTTTATCCAAGGCCTTTTACACCCGGGCTTGCTCCCAAGTCTCCATCTTCGCATAAACACATCAATGGACTCTTTTACGTCGTTTCAAAGTCCCCGTGGGCTGTTAGGACCTTTTTTTTGCAAAATCAGCCTGTGCCTCCTTAAAAAATCATAAAAAATATCTTATGTGGACCCACGGGGCTGGGTCGTGTGGTGCCTGAGGGGCTGCGACTCCTCTTTGCCCTCTCGGCCTGCTATTACCCTCGCGGGGGCCCCACGCGACCTGTGGAGGCCACCGCTGTTGTGTTCGGCCTCGTTCGACAGCACTTTGCTGGTGGCAGCATTGCCATGATGGTGGGGGTGTGCGATAATACTGCTGGTGTGGGCCATGGTCAGTTTCCAATTTTACGAATTTCTTGTTGATGTGACTTTGCTTTGCTGTTGTTGGATACTTTCGACTCAAACCGCCGTGTTAGATAACATCAATTGAATGTTTTCGAGGGCAGATTTTTGGCCCTTGAATTGTTTCGTTGCTTCGGGCGGCATCGTTGCCATTTGATTTACACACACGAGTAGTACACACTAGGGTTTTGATTATCAAGAGCGAACCTAGCTCTGATACCAATTTGATGAAAAAACGCAGTGGAAATATCACAAATAAACAAAAATCTCCAATTTCTAAGAACTCAAAATATCATTAATGGCAAAAGTGACTACAAGGGGGCCCTGGGGCTTTATTTATACTAAACCTAAGACTTGGGGAGAAAGTCTCCTAGTAAGCTGGGAGTCTTTTTCTAATTAAAAAAACTGACTAAAGATAATTACTAATAATTAAAATAATTTGATGAAACAAAAAAATAAAAAGATAAAAAGATAAAAAAAGAAGAGCCCCCTCAAGGGGGAACTGTGCCGCATGTCATATATTCTACTCCCTCATTGCGAAGGACAACATTTTTAGAGAGATGATATGATAGAGATTATTGATACGAATTCTTTTTGTTGTGAGTATTAATTTCCTGTGTATACATCATGTTCTCCCATTAGATGTGTCCTGGCTGACTCCCTTCAAAAGTCTGAACCATGTTCCTCCTGTTATCGGCATAACTGCAATTTTCATATGCATTTTATCCTGTCTAAATGGATAATTATGCCAGTTTATTTTGGTTCTTGGTAGTTGTTGTGAAATTGAATGAGCTACTTCAATATAAAAGCTAAGAGAGTTTTTTTTTTCCCTTCCCCTTTCCCTGTTGTACTCATTTTAATGCCAAGTACCCTAAGTATGTTCTGCATGTTTTTCAGTGCATCATTTGACTCAACAGTGAAGCTATGGGATGTTGAGTTGGGGAGGCTACTCGTTAGCTTGAATGGCCACAGGTAGCAAGATCTCCCCTCTCTCTCTCTCTCTCTCTCTCTCTCTCTCTCTCTCTCTCTCTCTCTCTATCTATCTATCTATCTATATATCTATATATCTATCTATCTTGAATGGAAACACACGCTATGTAAATAAGGTTCTCCAATCAAGGTCTATGATCAATTAGTATCTATTGTCACTGATCTACCTTGATCTTGGTAATGCAACGAACCACTGACATGGTTTCCTAGTAATTTTGAACTAAATATAGACCAGTAATGAATACTTACCGTCATATATCAGATGGCTTAGGGTTCATCTCAGACTATCTTTTCTCCCTTGTATTTTTATTTTAAAATTGGAAAAATTAGGAAATTTCGGATGGTTCTGAGTGTTCATCTTGTCTGTCTACTTTTGGGACCCAAGTTCCTTTTATATATATGTATATATGTTTAAGTTATGAAAAATAAGAAAAATAAGATTGGTTTTGGGGATGTGATTTTTTGAAGGTAAAAGTGAAATAGTTAAAACGTTGGTATAATAAGTTAAAAGGTGTTTCACAGGTTATCCAGTGGTAAGTAAAATAGGGGTTGTATTTAAGATCCAATATGATAAAGCGTATGACCATATTGATAGTCATTATTTGAATTGTAGGTTGTGAGTGAAGCAATTTGGAGGAAGATGAGTTAAAATGTGTTTTCTAACGGCATTCCTAGGGGTTAATTTAGAGGGGTTGTATTTTAATCCTATTTTTAAATGTCTATACTACTCATTAAAACACTAATTCCCACATCTCATGCATTTCAAGCAACTCCACATTGTCACTTTCCATCTCTCTCTCTCTCTCTCTCTCTCTCTATCTATTTTGCTGTATACATGTTTGCGGTCGTGTGTATACGTATATAAATGTGAGTGTATCTAAACATGTATATTTGGCGTGAGTGTGTGTATATGTGCGAGTGTATATGTTTATATACGAGTACGAGTGTGTATATTTGTGTTTGTGTATGTATATGTGCAGGTGTGTGTATGTGATGTGAATTGTATTTTGGGTATTTTTAGCTTTTTCTAATTTTTAATATTGTAATTTTTCTTTTTTTATTATTTTCAATTTTTTAGTTGTAGTTATTAGGTTTAGTGAGGGCTAGAATAGGTAAATTGTAATGGGATGTCATTAGTGATGTCCATGGTTCAAAGTCGCGGTATCGGTCAATGACTCGGACGCTCAATTTTTGACTTGGTATCGGTCTCGGGCGATACGCAACTATATACTATATAGAAAACTCAAAAAAATTTGAAAAAAATACGGAAAAGTTAAGAAAAATAAGAATAATAATATGGCTCAATTAGACAAGTACAAAATCATCAATTATTATGCATAACATTGTCTATTTGTTTATACTGAATCATCGTTTAGTATGCATAACATTGTCCAAGTCAATATGTATTTAGTAATATATTCTTCGTGAATGTTATAATAGTACCTATTACCAATTAAAGATATATATAATGTAAATAATCATAAACTTTAAGGATAAATGAATTATGATACATTTTAATACAAATTAAATAAATACAAAAAGAAAGTTAAATGGGAGATAACCCCTTTAGTAACACTACAAGAAAAGAAATGATAGATTTAACCAAACAAATCCGATTTGCGACCACGAAACATCATATACCCCGATATCAAATTGAAAGCGATTGCTCCGATCGTGACATGGATGCAAAATCGAGGCGTAATTGAATGAGTTAGAAGTTGAGATGGATAGATGGATGCTTAGTAACTTATACCATCTCGGTCGATATATCATCGATATGGGTCGATACTACCGTGATATTGTCGATATAAGTCAATTCTACCACAAATTCACCGATATGAGCCGATACTACTGAGAAATATCCGATAGAGGGCCGATTCACACCAATAATCGAAAACTCAACTTGGAATCGGATCGGTGGATACCGACACCTAGTCAACTCGGCCGTATCGTCGCGGTATCGACCTTGATTTTGAAGCATGGTGATGTCACCCCATAACATCACGTGTGATCTAAGCATTCCATAGTGGACAAGTGGTAGCCCCTTTTTAATTACTGCTTCCTATAAATAGTGTAATACCCCATCGGGACAAATCATGCGGGTATTAGTTAATTTGAGTATTATTACTCTCTAGTTGAGTATAATTTATGTGTGTGCCATTGACACCATTTACGTAGATTGGTATTGGAGCCTAGTCACTCCACCTGTTGTTATTGTGTAGAATTATCGTAAACAAAGCAATAGTCATGCCAAAGAAGGCCCAAACTTAGTGTCGTAACACCCGAATTGGCGAAATCCCCACCAACATCATGAATAGAAAGGAAATTGAGGAAAATGACATTCCCAGGGTTCAGAGTTATCGATTCGATGCCCAAGCCGGGCTATTAGCTACTATCCATATTCAATGACTCGCCTAAACCTGCCACTACCACTTCTGCCCTACCAAAACCTCCGCCCACCCAATCCCTCTGCCATTTCCTTTGCTTGAAAATCACCACCACCCTATACTCAGTCGCCCCCACTTCAGCTACTCCAACCCCTCCAGTCCCCACAATCCCTCCTACTGCGTCTGAACAACCCTGTGAATCTATCACCAACAGACCCAACCCCCTTTCCCCCGGTTCGCAGCCACAGTTGTCTTACCGCCCACTGCCACACAAAAACCAACACCCCCTTTCACCCTTACACCACTCTCTGCTGTCCCGCCAACTCGAAGCCCTAACCCCACCCAAAACTACTTCGTCTAACCTCAACCCCCTTAAAACCATAGTTCTAAACCTCCTGCGAACCCTCACCCCAAATAAAAGAGTAGGAGAGGCTAAAACCCAACCCTAGTTTTCCGATAAGAAGTGAGGAGGAAGCCGCGAATAAATCAGGAGGTTGAAAAACCCAAACCCCTTTTCAGTGGCACCTCAAAATCTTTGCACGAGTTGCAGTTTCTTCCGAACGGTGATCAAAAGGCTCAACGATGGACACGGAGACCTAGGGTTTTGTATCCCTAGACTGCTGACTCGAGGGAAGTCCTCAATGGCCGTGGATGATCGAGAACAACATAGGTCGAGCAAATTATATAGTATATAGAGGAAGAGATCGACAAAGAGAGGAGAGAACCAGAGAAGAGCTTGTCGGAAGCAAGTGGTTGACGATGTTGTTAGCAGGTCTCGCCAAAGGAACATGTGCAGTAGCAAGGTTTAGTTGCGAACCATAAAAATTGTGGTAAGGATGTAAGGAGAGCGTTTGGATTAAGGGGTCTGAAGCCTTATATGGGTTTAATGAAACCACAAATTTTTCTATACCCTTGGCCATTCTTAAATGAAGAGAACAGAATGTTGGGTTCAAGTTGGGTTTGTTTACTTGACAAATTTGGGCTGGCTACTTATACTTTATCTGAGGGGCCTAATTTTTGGGTCTGATTTTGACAAGAGACAAAATGGGCTGTTTGAGCCTTTTCAATGCTGATAAGGGGCTGGTATTTTGGATATTAAGAAATTTTGTTTTGGCCCATCTTTTGGAGGAAATTTTGGATGAGAATTTTTTTAATGCTTGACCCCCAAAATTTTCTCCTCTTCGGCCACATATTTTGGTACTCTTGACTCGACTCCAATTTTAAAAGCTTGAGGACGAGCTTCATTTTAAGTGAGTGTGATGTGAATTGTATTAATATTGTAATTTTTCTTTTTTATTATTTTTCATTTTTTAGGGTCTAGTGAGGGGTAGAATGGGTTATTGTAATGGGAATGTTCTAGTACATGCGATGTCGTTAGTGATGTCACCCAGTGATATCATATGTGACTTAAAAATTCCTTAGTGGGTACGTAATAGCCACTTTCTCGATCCTATGTTATTTCTATAAATAGTGTAATACCTCATTAGGGCATATAATTCAGGTATTAGTTAATTTGATTATTACTACTATTTGTTGAAGTGTAATCTCTTTGTGCACCATTGACACTGTTTACGTAATATGTGTGTGCGATTGTGTAAAGTGTATTTTGTGGCTACTGATTTGGTGTTTAGAGAGTGATATATATTCTAAGTAAAGATTTACTTAGATTTTGGATATTTACCTTTGAACTCAGAAGAGTGAATACTTACACTAGTATATGTTTACTAAGAAGAGAAGAATATGAATACTAAGGAGAAAATGAACTTTTCCAGGTATGTATTATGTTAGTTATTGAAGATAGTAAATATTTACACTGAGTAAATATTTAGTTTCAATCAATTTTCTCATGTTAGTAAATAGTTACTATTATAGTAAGTATTTACTGAGAGTTAATTAATTGTTCTCCAACATATACTTCTTCTTTTGAAAAGTTTTATTGTAAATGTAAATATTAATATTTACCGAAAATTTTATTTCACTTTTTTTTTAATTATTATTTATTTATATCTTATATAGTTATGATAGTATATTTACACTTACAGTAAATATCAATTGTGATGGCGGCGGCATTATGGTGGATGCTGCAGGCATAGTTGTTAGTATATCGTCCGATTCACGAGTCATCGTATCGTACGATACGATATGATTCTGAACGAAAACGATACAAATCGAATAATGAATCGATTTGGACTAATTATCTTTTGAATCGGGCTTGTATCGCGATACGATACATGTATCGTTTGAATCGCGATACAAAAACGATTCACATCGGCCGACTTGGGTCGTTTTTTGGCGGACCCGAGAGCCAAAACCCCCCCTCAAAACCCCCTTTTTTAATATTTTCTCTCGGACAAAAGCCATTTATTAACTTCATAAAGACTTTCTGATCTAGAAATACACAAAACCCTAGGTTCGTTTGGTCTCTTTCCTCTATTTCTTGTGCGCCCCACCATTATTGTTTTGTTTCCTTATTTGAAACGGCTGTCTTGACTTTTTCCTCTGTTTTTTGCAAAGAGAAGCTTCCAAAGGTTAAAAGAAAAAGAATTTAGGACTTACGGTTAAAATAAGAGAGAAAAACAAGTTTTTTTTCCCCTTCTGTTTTGGTGCTTTGATAAGTAACTTTAGCTTATTTATTTACTCTTTCTCACTTTCTCAACCTATTTAATATCTTTTGGGCCTATTCGGTAGCTCTGATCTTTGACAATTTCATCTTATTTATTTAGGAAATGACTTAAAAAAGGGAAATATTTATTGTATTAAATCAAATTGAAAAATCCATTATGTTTATTGTATTCTTTCTTACATATCTTGTCTCTTTCATGTTGCGTCGTTACCACAAAGGTAAATTTCTTATCACCAAACAACTTAATCATATCATAAAATCGGCCTAAAACCATATTATGTTGTATAATTGATTGTAAAGTGGTCTCTATATGTTTATTTAATTTTTACAATTTTTTTTATTTTATTTAATGTACTGTGTCTTACGATATGTATCGCAATAGGATTTATGATTCACGATACATAGGGTTTTCAATACGCGATACGTAACACGATTCAACAACTATGGCAGTAAGAGGTGATGGTGGTAGTGATGGCAGTAATGGCAACAGGTAGTAGCGGCGATGATGACGACGACAGGTGGTGGTGAAGGCGATGGCGGCAAGTGCTATGGCAACTTTGATATATAATTTAAGGTTTAGTGTTTTTTAAATTGTTAGGGGTATTTTGTCATATATATATATATTTGAATTGGGTCGTATTAGAGGCACCCTTATTTTTTGTCTCCAGCATCACGAGCTAAAAACACCACATAAGTGACTAAAACTTATACCTTCCACAAAACACAGGTCAAAGTGTGTATAAGTTACATTTGACTAATATTTTCATATTCCCCACTTATTTGTTCTCTCGGATGAAATGCTCTAAAGAAAATAAACTCTAACTAAGGAATAAAAAAACTAAAACCAAGAAAGAACATTCAAAACAAACTATTAAATCAACCAGAATTTCCAATATTTACAATGATTGGTACATTACACTCCGAGTTAGCATAAATCCATCCATATATTAAGTATTCAAATTCCAAATCTAAATCAAAATTAGAAGAACACATTTGCTGAAATAAAAAACCTAAAGGTTATTATGTTAATGTTAGTAAGTGAAAAACCATCATGAAACAAGAAGTGTATTTATGTATCAACTGTAAAAAATCATGTAGGTTGTTTTTTAACAAAAAAATAGCGTAATTGAAACTTCGGCATCTCATTGCCGAGAATGACGATGTAATTCAGCACTTTGATGCCGATAAAACTCGCCATTTTCGGCACTAAGGTGCTGGTGACAAGACTTTGGGGGTATATAATTTATTCAGCACTCTATTACCGAAATCTCTATTTTTTTTCGGTATTAAACAACCGAGTCAGTAGTCTAATGCCGAAAATATGAGTTTGTTTTGACAGCAAGGTGCTGAATCCATTTTTTTCTTTATTATTATATAAAAAACTAATGTAATTTATGTTTAGGGAGACAAAATCACAGGAAAAAACCTGCTAAATCAAAGGCAATATAACCGGTCAAATCACAAGCTAAAGTTTAGGAAGCCGCCGATGGCTTCCTAAACTGATAGTGGGTGTTACTAAGAAGAAGACAACTGAAGAATAATTGTTGGTGCCGAAAAGGATAAATAAGAAACAATTTATGTGGCAAGTGAGCAAAAATGATAGCGATGAATATAAGGAGGCTGATAGTGGGAGTCAAAGTGAGAATGTGGAAGAGAAGGGTGTAGAAGAAGGTGAGAGTGAGACTCAGACTGAGAGTGAAAGTGAGAGTGATGGTGAGAGTGAAGATGATAATATGGATCATGTAGAGGATGTTGAGGCCGCCCCGTTAACGGAAAAAGCAAGGATGCTGAGGAGTGTGAAGACAGTGAGCATGTAGAGGAGGCATCTCTCGTTAGCAAGCCAAAATCACATGTCGGGGAGAAGATGGAAGAGCCTAAGGGTAAGGGAAAGTCAGTAGTTGAAGATGATGGTGGGCCTAAGAATAAGTGTTAAATTCCATAAATAAAATTTCCATTGATATTTATCCATCCACTTTATATGTGTAGCCATTTACATTGGTTAAGAACCCCCCAAAAAAACAAAAAAATATCAACATTCAATTGTTCAATCGTAATTACACATGTAACAAAGAAAGATCATCTTCCAATTACCACTATATTGGTGTATCCCTTGTAGCAACATCCAGTGGATACTTCGAGTTCCAATATTTTATCTGATCATTTAAAGTTGCTTGCGGCTCATGATGTTCATTCCGTATACATGTTATTGGTGGGAGTGGGCAATCCTCCTTCAGCTTCACATGCACATAGTGCATGTTAACCACATTTAACATGGTTATGATCTTAATTGTGTCTTGAGGTAGTTGTGAAACGACACAAATATGAGGCTTAATGATTTCGACAGTGACATGATGACACAATTGTACGCTTGCACGACCAACTATACCATCTCAGGAACTTGAAACCAATTACCCATATCGCACGGCGATTTGTCACAGTTCCATGCCCCCCAAATCTCGAAGTATGTCTTAATGCCTCTCAGACACGCATTAGACCAAAACTTTTCATTAGTAGTTAGATTGTGCATAAGATCTCTACGGATAATCAATTGTGGGACCATTCCAACAGCTATAACCCTATAATAGCAAATTCCATCACCCCAAACATCCGTCATATTCGCAACATACCGTTGGAAAAACAAAGGCACATATTTCAAGTTACATTTCGACAACATATGCCATATTCAATTTCTTTTTCTTTGAGGGGGGTAGCCTCCTCAACCAACTCATTAAGTGACTTGGATGTTTTCCGAGCACATGGATCACGCTTTGTTGATATGACGTGTTTTTCTCCTTTGCCCTCATTCTTTTACACGGTCTTCCCTCTGCATAATTGGCACCGGATCCAACAAAGAGCTACAGTTGGGAATTGTAAGATCACTCAACGAAATTTAAACCCTCCTTTCGTCCTCAGTCGACTCTGACCATTGTTTTCTTGTGCTTGTAATCAACCTCGTTATATTTCGGCAAATTTGGGACAACGTTGAGTTTATGCCATTGTTCATATAAAGCTCCAAGAGGGAGCGGTCGACACCCTTGAGTACCATAAAACCTCGCAAATCTTTGAACTGAAGGTTGTGAGTATGCTGGGTGCGACCTTACGATCTCTCAAAGTCCACCTCTTATCTTAGTGGCTTGGGGAGTCAACAGAACATGCCCTTTTCCCCACAAACTCTACAAAGGTGAGATTTGATGACCCAAGTTGCTTTTTCAATTTAGCATGTGCTCCCTCAGTCCTATTTGTCGTACGATTACCACGATGTGTAATCATGTTTGTCCACGGTAGTGCAAACTCTTCACGCACCGGCAACCACGTCTTCTCAATATATTGAACCACTTGAGGGATAGCCATATGGTTCAATTTGAATCGGGGCCAAGCCTCTATAAATTAAATTTGGGTCTCCTGCTCTACTACCCCCGACCATTCTTGCATCAGGGCTTTCCAATCGTCGTTCGATGTACCGAAATCATTTCCACATTTTTGTTGATGTGGAATAGGCAAAGCATAGTGCGAGCATGGGGGAACGCGCTACAGATAACATTTATGCATGGTTGTTATCGATTGGTAATCATCACTTGCGGAAAATTCGAAGGATCGTAAAGCATGTCATCGCCCCAAGCGAACCGATCTTTCCTTCTCCGACGACAAGAAAGAAAAGGTAATACAAAATGTACGACCAGTCGATGGAACGCCAACCATCTCAAATAATGGCATGTAAAAGCGGTTGATTTTGTATTTGCGGTCCATCAACACAAGGGTCAAAAAACATCTGGCAAGCAAAACTGAAGTGGGGTGCGCAAAAAAAAATCTTCCAACCCATCGGTATGTTTGTCGCTATTTGTTCAATACACACAACGTTTCTCCGATGAGTTTGAGTAGTTGTTGCATCATCGTCCTCCTTTGCAAATCTTTGTAATTTAACTTGCCTTTTGCATTATATATGGTTGCACATAGCTAGACATGTTACCTGATCTCTGCCTTAAGAGTATGGATTACTTGTTTCGGTTTAACCTCATTAGTAATTTAATCCTTCGTGATTTCATATTCCTCACGAGTTAATCGCCCGGCATACGGATGACCAACTAGTGACTTCTCAATTTCATGGTTATGGAGACCACTAGCCACTTCCATTATCTGTGTTGTCTTCTCTGTCCCTTTCTTGCTATGGGATCGGGATACTCCACCCCGTTCGCAATCCATTACCATCCTTCCCTTCTTTCCTTGCGATGGATTACAATGACCACCCTCAACTTTCATTCCCGCTCTTGGCCCAATGCATCAAGGATTATCCTCGCTCTTACACATTGTATAATTATTAACAGTTCCCTACATAGAGGTCTGTATAGCAAACTGCAATTCTACCAGCGTTGTCTTCATTGTGAAGCTTAGGTCCCACATCGGTTGGGACCCAAAAGATCTCAAGCAAGTGGCTTTATAATAGGTGCCTCATTGGGTCTTTGTTCTTTATGTTGGCTTTGACTCTCAAATTGGGCCCTACTAAGCGTTTGGTAGTAGAAGATTATGAATTACTTAAATCGTGGTCGGGAAGGCTATAGTAGCCAATGCCATTGGAATTTTTAGTTTATACATTGGAAAAATCTATTTTGTTATTAATAGACTAGGAAAGGGAAAAGAATAACTGAAAGAAAGGAAATCAATTAGAATTTAAAATATGATTTTTTTTTTGTTATTAATTTATCTGGTCAGAACAATCTTTCAGTCCCAAGAGAAAGTCTTTCTGGATAATCCACATTCGGGCTGCTCTTTCTGTTATGTATCTTTAAAAAAACAGAAAAGAACTCGAGAGTAAAATTGAGCTTTTAGCCAGGAGTGTAGACAGCCTTTACTTGGGTCTTCTTTTTATGGGGAAATCCTTGTTCTTTAGAATTTGAGAATCACGTTGAATTTTTTTTTAGAAAAGGTGTAGTTTTTAGTTTGGAAAATGTTCCGTAGCTTTCATAACAGGGTCTTCCTATCTTGTTCAAAGAGAGGATGTGTGTGTTGTTTACATCACTAGGTCCATGAAATAGTCAACTATCGTCTTAGTGTTGCAAATAGGCCCCTAGACTGTGAAAAACTTGCATATATTATTTAGTTTGCAATACATAGGGATAGGGGTGTACGCGGTACGGTTTGGTCGGTAAATAGTAGATACCAAAACCAAAACCAAACTCTAGATGGTAAAACCAAACCGTACCAGTTTACCACCCGGTACACCAAAATCAATACCAAAACCAAACCGGCTGGTATTTCGTTTTTTTCGGTTTTTTTCTGGTTTCGGTAAATTCTGGTTTTTTCTGATTTCTTCTGGTTTTTTCTGGTTTCGGTAAATTCTGGTTTTTTCTGGTTTCTGGTTTCGATTTTTTATGTTTCGGTAAACAACACTAAAAGTCCCCAAAAACCAAAAACAAAACCAATCAACTTTTTTAAATATTAAAACCAAAACCAAAACCAACTTTTTTCTGGTTTTGGTAAATTCGGTACGGTAATTTTGGTACGGTTTTTTCTGGTTTCGGTAAATTCGGTACGGTATGGTAATTTCGGTACGGTTTTTTCTGGTTTCATAAAATTCGGTACGGTAATTTCGGTAAATCGGTTTTTTAAATATTAAAACCAAAACCAACCAACTTTTTTGCGATAATTTCGGTTTCGGTAAGACTGGTTTCTGGTATTTTAATATATGAAACCAAAACCATTTTTTTTCGGACCAAAACGGTACGGTACGGTAAAAACCCGTACCGCTTCCACCCCTACATAGGGATAATCTCAAACAAAAGTAATAGTTTCAGGAGTGCACAATAAACTACTATGCTTCTTGAGGTCGTTTATGAGAAATCATGTTATCTTTCTTCACTTTTGAAAATGAACCAGTACTGTTATTTTAAAAGCGCTGACTTTTGATTGGATTGGTAGGGATGCTGTATACGCACTTGGTTTTAGCCCAGACGGTGAGTGTTTAGCGAGTGGATCTCTGGATAGGTCGGTGCATGTTTGGTCATTGAAAGAAGGGAAGATTGTGAAAACATATACAACTAACGGCAGCGTATTCGACCTTTGCTGGAACAAGGAAGGTAACATGATTGCTGCCGCTTCTAACAGGAGCACTGTTAGTGTTTTGGATTTCAGAATGTAAATTTCTGTTCCGTCACCCTCATTTTATTTATGCCTTTATTTCTTGATTGAACAAAATGTAAAGGGTAGCGCTTTTGTGTACAGATCTAGTCTAGTTATATAGGAATATACTCAGTGTTTTCTTAGGTGAAAATCTCATACCTTCATGAATATCTTTTTTATTCATCATTTATTTTTAGATAGATCTCAATTAAACCCATGAACTATTACGTTGACTGCAATTAAGTTCTCAGAGTTACAAATATGTCCTGTCACCAAATAGATAACAGAAAACTGTTTTGAGTGGACTTGCAACTTTTTCAGTTAGTTCTGGCTTCTGCAAAGTTTAAGCTATCTAATAATTTAGGTGCTTGTTCGTAATTCAACCTATAATGTTCTCTTTACCTTTCCGTGTCAAAAAAATTATAAGGGCATACCCCAAATTGTCCATCGAATATTTTTTTAATACATGTGTAAGAGGGTAGTTTAGATAAGATGAAGGCGTAACCCCATTTGAGTACGGTAATGATAAGTTAATTAGCTAAAACCTTGGATTAGTGAAAGAACATGCAAACACAAACTCAATGAAGATGAAATTTAGTTTAAACTCACAAATCTCTCGTGTATAACTCAGAAAGATAGTAATGAGCTTAGAAGTAACTTAGCTAGAGGGAGAGAGAAGTAAGCACCCTAGATACGCCTTGTCAGACAGCCAAACACATCAACCACTCTCAAGAATCTCTATCAAGTATTAAAAGCTTCCTAATAAATGACAATGGTGGGTGAGCCCACTCTCTGGTTTGCAATAACTCTATAGTAATAACTTTTGAACCCTCAAAAAGATCTCTTCTCCACTCTCAAAAAGATCATCCTTTCCTCAAAGGTGGTTGGGGTTCTTAAATAGCCCTCCACACCACTCCCGAGGCAACTCAGTCATCCATGCCTGTGAAAGATTTCCCTCATACTTTATGTCACAAACATTAAATACCTGATACACTAGTTGTCTCCACGTCATAAACATTAAATGCCAAGACATGCATTTTGCCTAACCACTGTGTGTCAGGGAGTTGTTGTCGCAGAGGTGGCTCACCAACTGCCTGCCAGTTACAAATACCACGGTGGTTTACTCAAGTGCAGGTATGACATTGTTTAGCTGGCTAGTGATTTCACCTACAGTAGATGTGACATTAAGTAGAGGGCTGTTTGGTTCACAGCTCAACGCCCGATGGAACTTCAAGCTGCTCCGCCCGAGGTTCCACGGTCGGGTTCTTCGGTGTTTTACCAGGTGTATCTAAGATGGTTGGGACGAGCCCCAACGATGCCTCACTTCTCAATCCTCCAAACCAAGTCCTCTAAAGTTCCCGCGGTGAGGTCATTCGATAGAGTATGAAAGCTCTCTCAGGCTCTGCCAAGTCTGGTCTCTCGCGAGTACTGTTTGACCTCACACTAAAACTCTTTATTATTCTCGTTACATAATTACAATCGTTATAACTTACAGTCAATATAAATAAAGATACAATATGACTAATACAACACGCTAAAATACAAGTTGTCACGCTGAGCTGCCTCGCTTGAGCTGCCACGGTGCTTTAATCCCCAAAACACTGTTGCTAATGTGAAATTACTTCTAACCTCAAAATTATCTTCAAGCCCCCTCTACATGTTTAGTCCGAGCATTTTATTTTGTTCCAAAAAGTCCCTCCCCACATAAAAACACTAAAAAAAAGGAGGTTCGGTGAGGGTTGTCGGAGCTCCAATAGTTGGGGGGTGGGGATGTAACACCCCGCGCATTCTGGCGCCGGTCGCCACCAAAATATGCTGGACCTTACTAAATTTGTAGGCCCTTTCTTATTTTTTTCAAATGTTCTTTAAGGATGTCAAAGCAAATCTTCTTTCAGTTTTTTTTTTCAAATTTTAACACGCACCAAGTTTGTGAACTAATTTCAATAAGTCCAATTTTATCTTGTTTAATCCTAAACATGCATCTAGGTGATTAAAGCAGGTAAAATAAAGTAAAGTTCACAACGCCGGATGTACGAGGAAATCACAAAGGAAAAAAACTTCAGACGATCGAAGTCAGATAATCACTATGATACGGGTTTACAAAGATAGACAGACTTTCACAACGACTCGATCTCCACAAGCCTTGATGCTCTTCTTCACTTTAACCGCTCCTCCACAGTGTCGACGCATAAATTCTTTGAAAAGTGCGACTGTGTGATAATTGATTAAATTAAATTCGCAAGTTTCCAATTAAACCTTATTTAATTAGTGTTTATTTTTAAACCAAAATAAATCAGTCCCAAATCATTCAACTGCGTGTGTGCGTGTGTCAAACCATAAAATAAATAAAGCATGCGACACAAGCTTAAGGAAAAATCCCGGAAGGGCAAAACCTTTTATTTCTAGAACTTTGAAGAATTTACAAGACCATTGACTTACATACAACCTGATAATCGCCCACAAGTGTAACGCACGGTGTCTTCGTCAAACATCCAAAGCAACGGCTAGAAATATTGACACAGAAATACCCGCAGGTGTCGGTTTTGATGTCGTCGGCTGGAACTTTCCCTTTCCAGGAGGGCAGCAATGAAGAAGACAACATCTTCTCCATAAGATGTGAACTTTATAAGGACATCCTCCACAATAGCACGCAACTATTGGTTGTAGAGCTCTCCCCACAAAGTATGAACAAAAGCAAAATATGATCTTGGGTTCCACAAAACAATTCACATAAAAGTAATTGGGATTTTGTGAATTAAAAATAAAACATTTGAACCCTTAAAATTGTTGGAGAAAAACTTTCTACCAAAAGGTATTGAATTAAATCTGGGCAGATACACAAAAGTTTCAAAAGAATAAGACTCTTAAAAGTTGAAACTGTTCTCCACGTTTTTCTAGGCTGTCAGGACCCCTTTTTATACAAAATCTGAGTCGGTCAAAGGATAAGCATTATAGCAGCGTGTCAGCCTAAAAGTCATCTCGCTTGAACGAGAATGACATTTGGCGCGAACGAGATCGCGTGTCGTTCGAACAACCACACGCGACTTCTCATTGTCGTTCGAACGAGATTGATACCTCGCTTGAACGACCTTGACGTCGAAACCGAGGTACGTTTACTGCTGAAGCAGTTTTTCACAAACAGTTATAAAACCTCTTTAAAAACATTTTTATATAAAAGCTTTTTAAAACCTTTTTAAAAATATCCCAACACTCTTAATATGAAATGTAAATGAAACTTTAAAACAATATCTTACCAAAGTTCATATTGTTGGGCTGGAATGTTGAAGGCAATAGATAATTCGGATTCGTCTTTTGTAGATGAAAACTTCTTCAATTCTTCGACGACTTGTAGCGGTATACGACATAATTAATTGTGACGGACTTATACAAAATATGTCCTTACAAATCTCCCCCTATGTCTATGCCGGTACATACATAAAAACATCCGAATTATCAAAAACCAAAATGCCTATACAAATCTACCCTCCCATGAATCCCAAAACTAAAAAGGTAAATTTTGCAAGTTCTCAAATTTTTCTTCAACATCAAAACTTTCAAAGCTTTTCTCATCAGGGTGTGCAACATCATGATCTTCAATCTTTGTACCTACACACATGAGAAAAAGCAAAAACCTTCGTGATGCATCGAGTTTGAAATGATATAAGAATAAAGCATTCATAATCAAATCTCTCCCATAATGCAAAAACTCCCCCATAACATGATAATTCTTTCTCTCCCTTTTTATGATGTCCCCAAAAAGACAGATAAGAAGAAACAATCAAAACATGGAGTGTCACGATAATAGAAAACCAGAATCAAACTAAGTGTATGCAAAAGAGTATCTCACAAATTTCACAAACTATTTTTGAATTTTTAATTTTTCATACAAAAATGAGATACAAAAAAAATCACACCATGGATTTAAACTAAAACAACCAAGTCATGGAAATGGAATGAATGGTTGTGAACACATTCGATAGGTAAATAAACTCAATCAATCATATGTGCATGATGCATACGTGTACCCCTAACGAATGAACATCAAAAGAATCCTTAGGTGTAAAAATTTGTTGAATTTAAATGACATCGTCTTATACAAATCAACAAATCAAAGTCAAATGATTTCCACACCAATAACGCCCAAAACTATTTAGCGCTTTTTCAAGATTTTCAAGGATGTGCAAACCCGTTATAAAATCTCCAACCAAACTCCCTCATATATATTTTCTTTTTAGAGGTAATCTAAATTCTCAAACTTTGGAGAATTGGTGTAAAAATCTAAATGGCCCATAATTGGCATTAATTTCTTTTTATTGCCTTTAAATTTTTCGGGCTCTTTTAAACCTCTTTGGACCCCGGATAATAAAATTCCTCCATTTTTTAGGTACAATTTAACGGTGACTTAGTATTCGCAAAGGCAAAATGAACCTTTCGCAGCCCTTCCCCGTTTTTTAAATAAAGCACACAAACTCACAAAACGGTTTTTATATGCACAATTTCCTTATCAAAATTTATCGCGCTTGGTTCGTTTTAAGGACAGGATTGAAGTGAAAACACCCAACCAACATGTGATAAGACAAACACAATAATCAAACAAATCCGTGCATGTGTGCAATAAAAGGAAACATGAGTCAAACATGTAGGAAGTAACACCTAATTACATCTTAATGACTCCAAACATTATAAAGTACAAGGATGAATTGACCTATTATCTCAAAACACTATCAAATAGTCACATGAAAATAATGGAATGATGTTGTGACTCGGTCATCCTAAGTGTCTATCCATAAAAGGTGTAAACAAAATACAAAAATCTTTTTGGATTTTCAAATTTGACCAAAAAAATATATGAATGGACACTCAAAACATAGAAAATCTTTTTGTATATTTCAAAAAATTTTCAAAACAAAAAAATATATACAAAATGTACATGCCATTACACTAGCAAATATATATCATGAAACCATAACTAGTGTATGACAAACATGCAAACACAATCATCTATATGATATGGCAAGAGAAGAATCATGTGCAAGCAAACGGGAGTCAACTTGTCTAAAATCTAGTGCCTCTAAAAGTGATTTCCTAACCCAAATAGATGTGAAACGTCGTGTGGGGGATTTGGGAACCATGGGAATACTAGACATAAACTTCCTAGGACATTTTTCAAGATCAAAATAAAAACGCCTAAGGTGACCTTTCCTACCACAATATGAACATGTGTAAACGGGAGGACCGACACCTATGGATTGACCTTTTCTAACATCCTTGGAATTAGTTGACCCTCTATAACAAATAATGGTTTTGGCTTTAGCATTAGAAGCATGAGAACACGATGAGCCATTAACATCACTATCAAATCTACTTGAGTCTGTCAAATCATTTTTTAATTTCAAAATTTTTGACTCAAGTGAAGAATTAGACTCTTCCAAATTAAGGGACGCATTTTTCAAGTTTTTAATAATTCCAAAAAGCGTATCTCTCTCTCCCTCAATTAAAGCAAACTTTTTCCTAAGAGTCTTTTCACGTGCCACAAACTCATTGATTAAAATATTTTTATCCTCTTTGGCACAAACACAAACCATCGAATTTTTAAGGTCCTCCAATTTTTTCTCTAAAAATAGGACCCTATCATCACTCTCCTTCTTGGAAAATTTTAAAGCAATAAAGTCATGGTCCAAGGAAACAAATTTTTCACGATAAAAATCTAGTTGATTTTGAACCGTTTGCAAAAGATCCATCGCGGATTTAAAACGAGAATTTTCTTTTTCCAAAACTTTAATTCTTTTTGCAAACGTCAAATTCAAACGATTTATATCATCAAAACTTTGACTCGGGTCATCAAAGGAGGGCATCCGATTAGATAAGTGCTCCATCAGAAAAATTGCGATTTTCAAAAAGCTGATTTAAAAAAAAATCAATATCACACAAATTTTGCGAAAAATAGGAATACGCAATAAATTAGCGCAACCTGCTCTGATACCAATTTGACGACGTGAGAAGTCAAATTGTATAAAAAAAAATAAATCCTTAAAAAATTAGGATCACGCGATAAATTAGCGTAACCCGCTCTGATACCAATTTGTAAAATGGTGATCGCTTAAATAAGCTTATTTGTAAAGTGGTGATCACTTAAATAAGCTCTGATACCAATTTGAAAAGTGCGACTGTGTGATAATTGATTAAATTAAATTCGCAAGTTTCCAATTAAACCTTATTTAATTAGTGTCTATTTTTAAACCAAAATAAATCAGTCCCAAATCATTCAACTGCGTGTGTGCGTGTGCCAAACCATAAAATAAATAAAGCATGCGACACAAGCTTAAGGAAAAATCCCAGAAGGGCAAAACCTTTTATTTCTAGAACTTTGAAGAATTTACAAGACCATTGACTTACATACAACCTGATAATCGCCCACAAGTGTAACGCACGGTGTCTTCGTCAAACCTCCAAAGCAACGGCTAGAAATATTGACACAGAAATACCCGCAGGTGTCGGTTCTGATGTCGTCGGCTGGAACTTTCCCTTTCCAGGAGGGCAACAATGAAGAAGAAAACGGCTTCTCCACAAGATGTGAACTTTATAAGGACTCCCTCCACAATAGCACTCACCTGTCGGTTGTAGAGCTCTCCCCACAAAGTATGAACAAAAGCAAAATATGTTCTTGGGTTCCACAAAACAATTCACATAAAAGTAATTGCGATTTTGTGAATTAAAAACAAAACATTTGAACCCTTAAAATTGTTGGAGAAAAACTTTCTGCCAAAAGGTATTGAATTAAATCTGGGCAGATACACAAAAGTTTCAAAAGAATAAGACTCTTAAAAGTTAAAACTGTTCTCCATGTTTTTCTAGGCTGCCAGGACCCCTTTTCATACAAAATTTGAGTCGGTCAAAGGATAAGCATTACAGCAGCGTGTCAGCCTAAAAGTCATCTCGCTTGAACGAGAATGACATCTCGCGCGAACGAGATCGCGTATCGTTCGAACAACTATGTGAGACTTCCCATTGTCGTTCGAATGAGATTGATATCTCGCTTGAACGACCTTGACGTCGAAACCGAGGTACGTTTACTGTTGAAGCAGTTTTTCACAAACAATTATAAAACCTCTTTAAAAACATTTTTATATAAAAGCTTTTTAAAACCTTTTTAAAAATATCCCAACACTCTTAATATGAAATGTAAATGAAACTTTAAAATAATATCTTACCAAAGTTCATATTGTTGGGCTTGAATGTTGAAGGAAACTAGTAATTCAGATTCGTCTTTTGTAGATGAAAACTTCTTCAATTCTTCGACGACTTGTAGCGGTATACGATATAATTAATTGTGACGGACTTATACAAAATATGTCCTTACATTCTTCCACGATACTCGTTCACAGCACACACATCCACGAATACCTCGGTGTTCACTGATGCAACTTGGTAACCGTCTACGATTCGGAACACGGACTCCTCCATTTCTTCACTACCCAACGAAACAATTTGTTCAAAGTGATGAACAAACTCCAGATGGTGCAAACAAGATTTCTATAGCAATTGTATATGAATGTCCGGATCTTTTAAACTCTAAGGATGGTTTTAGTCTTTGAAAACCTTAGGAAACTTTGTGCAGAAAATGTATGAGTGCTTTTCTGGTATATGGTTCTGCGCACACACGAAATTTTGAAAGAAAAATTCTTTAAATAAAAAAACTTAAGTCGGCATGTCGTTCTAATGAGATCCACAAGTCGTTTGAACCACTAAAACTAAAGATGTGGTATCATACGACTCTAAACTGTAATCTCAGAATAAACGAAGATAAAACATTTAAAATTATTTATATACAAAATATCCATCCTTTAGAATTCTTTCCGAACTCCATAAACATAATGCGTTCATACCTGAGAGTATCTGGGAATGCAATCTGAATGAAGACATGAAACGTGCACCAATTAAACTCGGCATGATTAATCTTTGAAGCTTTGCCACTACCTCTTCTAAACAAATACGTCATAGACTATGTGGAGATCGTGACAATATAAAAATCTATTTATGACTCAAAAAAGTTTTGTTTCGGGAATAAATCAATTACATATAAAATGACTTAATTGAAAATCCCGCCCTTACAAAATTAAATACCATTCTTAGCATGTGACAAATATACGAGACATTTAAAAAAAATTCACAAGATATCCTCAAATTTCCAATAAATATAACCATTCATGAAATATTAAAATCCATCACCATGCTATCTCCAAAATAAATCCAACTCAAATTTTATAAAATAATATCCAATAAATAATCCCACTGCAAATCTCTAACTGAAATCCATAAACATCTGTGGAACCGAATCGCCCACCAAAAATCCATAGATAAATGTCTCAAAATAAAACGACGGATGGAAAGTAAATCTAAACTACTAAAGCAGATAAAATAAATCTCTAGTTGCGCTCCAAAGATCTCCAATACATCAAATGCAACTACTCCCGCAACTATACTTGAAATGTTAGTCAACGCAATGGGTCAGAGTCCACCGCATGAATACTAGCTACTCCTCCCAATTAGGGTCCGTAAACCCAAACAATAGCATTATACATGATAAACATCATAATAGAGTATTTAAATTTAAACGAGATATAAATTAACATGGGAGTAAAATAACCACCACTATTTATCCATATCACTAAGCCACCCTGATGTTTAAATCCAATTATTCTATTTCAACTATAATTTAAACATTAGCTCTTATTCTTATTTAATTTAATTATCCAATTATGCTAATTCATGCGACACCTCGATGGCCAGTCGACCCCTTATCGGTCCTGCACACACTCGTAGCACGCTTAAAGTTCTACACATCATACCCATTTCCCTCACTATAGCCAGCCAGTCCGATTTCTTTTAGCTCTGCACATACTCGCGAGGTTCCACGCACGATACGTCACTATAGCCAATCAACCCATATTCTGTCAACCATGCACATACTCGTGACGCCAACATACACCCACGCCGCTATAGCCAGTCGACTCGTACTCTGTTTGTCCTGCACATACTTGCGACGCAAAGTTCATTTTTTTTAAATACCCATTCTTTGTCTTAGGCATTAATTATCAATTTTCTCCAGTTCTCATTATTCTTTATTAGCCGCACCCTTTTATCGAGCATAAATTCCTCAACTTACCCCTAATGTCTCCAAAATGCAAGCGTATCCCAACCTAACATTTAGGAAGAATACCTACCACTAGCTACCACCTAGCCTCACACATAGTCTCATGATTCAATGGAATTGGCGTATAAATTAGCCCCATCCTGGAATCATCCATCTATAAAAATCCACACTATTTAGTCCCATACCTAGAAAACGTTATCAACGTTTAAGGCCTACCTACTAGTCCCATACATAGCAAGCGTCCCAAAAATAAGGTGAGAGCACTAACTGCCCCAACAATCCCGACGCCCCCGCGGTGTCAAGTTTTAACATAACGAATCACAAATGACCCATTTTCAACTTACCACAACAATTCTTTAAATTCATCGCAAGATCACTATTTATCCAATTTATGTCCGTTTAATTACCATTAATTCGACAATTCGTTTTCTCGTCAATTAATCGGAATCTATTCACATGCATATTTTTGGGAGCATACAACAATAAATCTCTATTCTACAAGATGCACAAAATTAACGGATTTTTTATATCGAAATCAATTTATAACATCCCTACACTTCATTCTACATGCGAACGTCATAATTTCTAACGGAATCCCAATATCTAACATAAGCATGCAAGGGTTTTGAGTCTTAAATTGTAAGATAGATTTGAATAAAAACATTCCGAAATTTAGTTTCACTTTCCGTAATTAGTCTTTCTAATTTATTTTAAGAAAACAATAATTATTAGTGTTTAAGCTACATTTAAAAATCATAATACCCAAGGGGAACAATTAAAGTATTCATTCATGTAAAGAAGTCGTCTTACAAATCTTATTACACAGCTGCGTTCCTCTCGCAAAAATAGTAAAGAAACCTTCTTAGTTGTTCTTGAGAAAACTTATTTAGATTTTCAAAACTTAGGTTGAAAGTTGTGTTTAATGGGGTTTAGGTTTTGTAGATGAGAGGGGATAATAATTTGGGAGGCTACTGCTTTTTGAGAAGGGTTAAAAGTGTTTTAAAAAGTTTAAACTCGCCCATTATATAAAGGATTTAAAGAAAGAGTCTTAATCAAACACAAACACTAAAAAATATATTGGGGACGATCGAACCGTTGAAATTTTGATATATTGTCACTGATGGTGAGATGAAGCTGTTGTAAAAATTTCATCTCGAACGGACGGTTAATTTTTTTTTATCCTCCTTTGGCCAGATTCTCTCCCGATTTTTCTTATATAAAAAGTTATAATTTTCAAATTTTAATCCCGATTTAAATTCCACTTAAAATCTTATTTTTATATACCAAAATGAAATAGATTCCAAAAAAAATTATTTTTTTCAAAATTTTTAATTTAACAAAGATTTATTCGGCTAAAAAATCACGGGGTGTTACACGGGGTGGAGGTGGGGTAGGAGTGCTATTAGCCCGGACCTTTAAAAATAAGAGAATATTGGTTAAATGAGTGTTTGAGGGACTTTTTGGAACAAAATAAAAGGTTTGGACTAAATGTGTGTTAAAAAATATTTAAGGAATTTCTTGAAAATTGATACAAAATTAAAATGGCAATAGTAATAATAAATGAATAAAAAATTTAAATAATAAATGGATGGAAAACCATATGGTCCAATTGACCTGGAAATATCTGAAAAGTGGTGTGGGGTACTGAATTGGAATTTTATGGAATTGATGGCAAATTGTAATTTTCTTTTGCTTGATTGGGAGACGTAGGGATCATATATGCAAGAACGATTAAATTAACAACAATGATGATAAATAGAGTTAGAGAAATTTCGAAAACTAAGACTTCTGTGTGGTTTGGTCTTGCCGGGTCAAGCCTAAGTGGGGTCCTAGGAAAATATTAAAGTTAGGAGCCATTTAGAGTATATTAAGTAAAAGTGCAAATTCTGAATATTTTTAATTGAATTGAATTTTTCTTGCATTCTGAGATGCAAAATCATTAATAATTTGTTTGAATTAAACACTTTATAAGATATCCTTTTCAATTGATAATGTGGCTACCACACTTAATCTTTCTTGCGACATTGTCGATCTCAAATCATTTATTATTTTTAATTTTGAAAAGCTTCTTTCGCGGAAGCAACTGTGATGGGTATTGTAAATAATTTTCTATAAGCTATATAGGCATTCGAAAACAAGTCATTTTTCTTTAAGTAATCTAATATTTTCATTGTAGATTTTACTTCTGGTTTCAAATATTCTTTTAAGATTTTAAGCTCACAAATTAGATTATTACTATCAATGTCTCCAATCTCCCCATATTGTAGGAGACGTTCAAGGTTTAGACAATATATTTTTAAGTTATCATTGTCTAATGATTTTAGTTTTTTTAAATCAAACAAGAAACCAAATATTTCTTCATATATTTTTTAATTGTTCAAATCTACTATTAATAAAGGAGAGTGCTTGATCTACTAATAAAAAGTAACTCATTCTAAAGGACTCTTTTGGTGTTTGAACTACATCACTAGAATTTTTATCAAATTATAATAATTTTTTTTACAAACCACTTTTTTCACTTCATATCACTTGCAACTTTTTTGACGTTATTATAATCTACTCATATCCTTCATTTCTATAATTTTCAAAGAATGTGGGAAGACCTTTTAATTGTTCAATGGCAATATCTAGATTCATATATTTAGATTGTAATTTTTTACTAACAACATTAACAACAAATAATATATCATGCCAAATAATCATCGATAATAAAAACTCATAAAAATAATTTCTTCCTAGACTCTGAGCTTGAGCTTTTTTTTAGGATCAACATCTTTACAATTTGGTAGTTCATATAGAACGCCTATTATTTATGGAGCTTAAAATCTTATTGCTCTAATTAATTCGATGTGACTCTCTCAATATTTTCGTGACACCGACTTAAGGGTTAAAAACGATATATGCTTTACTAAAATAGTCCATCATTTTGGTGAAGAATAAAACACACAATATATACATTGTAATCTTCCAAAAAATGACTTGGCTTTTGTAGTTGAAGTTACCATATGAAAAACTACTGGGTTAAGACTATGATATTCACATGGTGTATAAAATACTCTTGGGTTTATATTTAATGATCTTTTTTGTACATCTTGTTTGTTACATTTCATATTTGATCCATTGTCGTGACCTTGTCCCCTAATATCATCCATATTTGAAGTTTTTCAAGTATATTTAATAACTCATCAAAAAGTTCATTTTCGATTGTGTTTTCTACTTTAATAAATTCTAAAAAAATACTTGTCTATCTTTAAGGGTGTGGTTGAAACATTAACGCATCGTATTATAAGAGTAATTCATTTTTCGTGACTTATATTTGGAGTGCAACCAAGAATTATTGAAAAATATTTTTCTTCTTTAATTTTTTTAATAATTGTATTTTTCACTTCAGAGGATAACAATTGTATTAACTCATTTTGTATATTATGTCCGAGATAATGATGAATTAATTCACCACTTTTAATATTACTAACATGTTCTTTTATTAATGGATCATATACGACAAGCATTTCAATTAAGTTTAAAAAATTACCTTTATAACAATTCGCAAAAGTACATTTCTCCAATGTTCTTTTTTTTGTTAATTTGTTCTTGAATTTTACTATCAATTGTCTTATTTTTAGATAATCATATTTCTAACTCATTCCGTAGTTCTTTGTTAGTTATATGTTCATCAAATATTTCGTGTGTTCTAAGTTTAGAGCTGATATTTTTTCAATCACTAGTTCACGCATTACTTAATTGGTTTGTTTTATATTTGGAACTAAATAGCTTACAACAAAAACAATATAATTTATTAAAATTCTTAGAATATACTGACTATCTTCTATTTGATTTTTCCCATATCGAGATATACAAGTTTAATGTTTTTTTAAAATTTTTATTTTAGATTCGTCACTAGGATACTTAAATTTTTCTCTTGAATGGAACCCTTTTTTACCATAAATCTCTGAATTTAAGATCAATATTATCCCGTCTCCCCAGGTCGTAAATATTTAATATCATTTCATTAGTTTGTTCATTGTTGTTAATATCATTTGAAACATTTTTAGTAGTTATTTCTTTTGCCAAATCATCATTATCTTTTTATGTTTTATTTTCTTCTATATTTCCACATACATCCACATTAAAAAGACTATCATTAAATAATTGATGATCATTGTTATCGTCTAAAATTGGTATGTGGATTTATGAGTCTTAGCTGGATAAATACTAGTGATAAATAATAACAGATAAAGAGATCAATGGACTAGATTAAAGAGAGAGATGAGATATTGAGATTAAGACGGGGGGTTAACGTGGTTTGGTCAAAATGGTGCCTACGTCCACAGGTGTTGTGCATGAGTATTCATTCATCATCAGAAGTGGATACAAACTCTGAAAGTTCTCTCTGTAAGCATGTAAATCTCCTATTTCTCCCTTAGGTGGGAGTATGTGCTATTTATAGAAGAGAGAGAGTAGGTGGATGAGCGGAGTGTCTTTGTAAGTGAGACAGTTACACCTTTTTACATTCTATGAACAATTAATGAAATTTAATTATAATCATTTGTAGGGACAAACTCATTTGTGTCTAATTGAAACTGCACATATTCCCACGTGTTACCCACTCGTGCATTTGGTGATTTAAACTAATAACATCTATTCACTGTGGTCGGCTAACCAGCCGATCAGGAGTAGCACTGAGCCGACCAAGCTGTTGCGTCGACTATATCAGTAGGAAAGGTTGAGCATCTTCTAATGATAGGTGTCACATTGCAATTGGTCCACGTCTGATACACCAAAATTCCTTAAGATTTCATTCATGACTGCAACAAGTAGTAGCTTCTGTGAAGTATTAGATCTCTAGAGTGGCTTGGGGTGTGGAATGAGCGGATGAAGTGTTAAATAATTCTGAGTGGATATGTTATGTAGAGTTTTGGTCATCGGTCTTCGCTCATGGCCAAGTCGACAAAGATAATTGGACGGATGATGACCTCAAGGAGTTGGCTTACTAAGATATTTAGTTCCCCTAGTTTAGTGGTGATTTTGTAAATACTAGTAAATTTTGGGAGATAAAGCGCGTTTGGGGTACGCTGGTAATAAACCATATTTGGCGGCAATTCACCCTCAGAATAGAAATGTTAGGTACATTTAACCATCATCAAAAGAGGCACCAATGCTTTAGTTATCACCAGATCGAGATGATTACTTTATGATAGCGACTTAGCTGATACAAAGCTATATGATAGCACCCATTTTTCCTAATTCGACGGTTCGATCTATGATTTATCATTCATGGATGTTAATAAGATCCATCCATTTAGCAGCCACTTGCTTGACCATTCATTTACTGAGCTATTTTTATAAATTGGAATAGTTTCTCACTATACGAGCATGAAAGTTCAGCGATCCACTATTTAAAATTTTTCGATGGATTATTTCTAATATAATAATTTTATGATCTCATTGGAAATCATATAAAAATAATTCCTATTTAATATAGCTATATGTGCAAGTATTTTATGATTAAGATGGGAGTTCGATTCATGCTACCCACTCTATTATATTTTTATGTACTCTATTAGACCAGACTCTAATTATTAATTAGAATTCATTCAGAACTTGGGAACTGTGAAGACGCTGTTCAGGCTTATAAAATTTCAGTTCCCACCTTTTTGCTCATTTCACTTTTCTTTCAAAAACCTTCCTTCGTCTCCAAGTACTTCAGCCATTCGTGAGAGCTGTCCATCTTTCACTTTATCCATTTGCGAGAGCTTTCTATATTTCACTATAAGGATCTTTTTATCCCTCTTTAATTTCCTTTGTACTACTTTCTTGTTCTTCTAGAAGCATGGTTGATACTGTCAATGAGAGTTCGTTAGAAGCTTACAAGGCTGCTCACAGGATCGTCTAGTGGGTAGCCACTAAAATAGTGAGTGGGGCCTGTGATCCTTATTCCCTACCTGAGGTTACTCTCTATTTTCATTGATGAATATGGGGTCACTTCCCCCCCCCAACCATCTATTTTTGGGTTTCTACCAATATTTTGATGTGGTCCCTGCCCAAGTTGCCCCAAATACTTGGAGAATCATTAATGTGGTCCACCAAATTAATGAGCAGTATAGGACCAATATTGGGATTTCAGAGTTAATTTATAGTTACCATTGGGCACCACTAATGAAAACATTTATTATATGAAGCAAAATTAGTCAAATATGGCCTTGGTTGTGAATTTACTTGATTCCAATAAGGATTTTTGGGATCATAGTTTAATTGTGAAGAGTCAACAGTTTACCATTCTTCATGAGGGTACAACATACGAGGGGCCGAAATGCCCTCAGGAAAATAGGGGAACAGGTAAGGACACACATGTAAAATGTTTTTATTATGATTTCTGCTTTAATTCTATTGCTAATTTTGTACTCCTGGTTTCTATTTTGCAGCAAAGAGGAAGAAGAGACTTTTTCGCGACTCCAAGGTTAATTTTAATGATTTGGAAACTGTTTGGTCCATCCATCAAAGTATTGGAACCGAGGATCACCCTAGGTCGGATTTTGTTATGCTATACTATAGGAGTACAATCACCTATTTTGTAGCCCAACCTACAAAAGAAATACCTCTTGAACCATGGACTTTTGGATGACCCGACATCTTTTAGTTCTGATTCCTCAGAGTTCGATTCCAAGTCCTTTCATAGAGCAGGGGAAAACTTTTCAACAGGAAGCACCTCATCCTCCTTTGAGTCTCTTGACGTTATGCTAATTACGACTAGCGTCTCTTTAAGCGACATGGTGACATGAAAAATTACTAATATGATTTCCACTCATACTAGGGCCAGGTAATGAGCGGGAAACTTGACACTGGAGTCTCAAGTCACATTCGGATTTTGAACACTTTCCCTAGGGATAATGAATCTTTATCTAAGAGTATCAGGAAGGATTCCCCTCCCCCAGCTGAGATAGTGGGGAGGAAGAACACGGACAAAGGCAAGAGTACTACCCAATTGGTAGTTGCTAGTCTTAAACTTGCTCGCAGCTTGATCAACTCTGGGCTCCTTCTGTCTGACCGAGCGACTGCTTCTTCGATTCATCACACTACGCTATTGGAACGAGCCAATCATAACTTAGCCCTTGTAAGTTAGTTGTTTATATGTTTATTCTTTAAATCTATTCCATCTTCTTTTTAATGTCTCCCTTTTCTCGTTAACTTTGTAGTTCATGGTGGATTACGAGTAGTTATTAGCGAGAAATGATAAGATAAGGGATTCATCTTCTGATGCAGAGATCTCTTTTGCTGAACTATGAAAATCATTGAGGCTACTCACCGGGATAACGAGGCTCAGATAAAGGAGAAGGAGAAGCTAGAGAAGAAGGTCCATAACCTAGAAGGGGAGAAATTAGTGTTGTACAACGCCATTACTGTTGTCGAGAAGTCCAATAAAGGGGACGAGTAAGCTTTGGCCTTTGTTGTCAAGGCTAAGGAAGATGATTTTACTAAGGGATAGGACAAGGCCTTTGCCAATGCTTCCCTGATTACATGAAGAAAGTGTTCATCAAAGATGGTTAGGATGCAGCCTTTGTTGAGGTTGGCACTTTCAAAGAGTCCGACCTCTTCCAATTACACCTTCTTGGTACTACTCCTCAGGTTGATGAAGAAATTGACGATGACAAAGAGGAAGCTGTTGCTGCTGCTAACAAGGAGAAAATGGTGGTCATTGAGCAGGGTGAAGGTCATGCTGCCGCAGGATAGGATAAGTTAGGGAAGTAAATCCCCGTAGTTAGGCTCAGAAAGTTAAGTTTTATTTTTTTATTTTTATACCATATCTATGTGTGTGGTTTGCCTTGATGTAACTCCTTTTTATAATGAAATGAAACTTCTCTTCCATACATTGTTGCTTACATTAGATTCTTGTAAGTTCTTCATCTAAAAAAATACTTACACTCAACCAGAGTGACTTACAGTTTAATGCGAAACTGACATCTTTGCTAGCTATCCAGAGTGACTTTCAGGAAAGACGTAGTCGGTTGTTTAGATCTGGTCATAGTGAGATTGACGAAGATGATCTTGAGGAGTTACTTGGGCATGATGCATCTTTTTGGGCCAAACAATCATACTTAAATCAGCATCGTCTTTTTCATTAGGCGGTTGTGAATAACGCTGGCTACCATGACATGATTTTCGTTATACAAAAGAGCCATAAGGAATCAATGGCAAGCCTTCAACCCGATCATGAGAAGAAGTTGGCCGACCTACAATAGAGTAGTGAATTTAAGCGGAAGGTACTTTCTTTGACATCAACTTACTCCAAGAAAGAGTTCATTCTCACTGTTGAACTGACCGATGCCAGAGAAGTTGCCATAATGCTTGAGTAAGAGAATAATTCTTTACGGGTTGAGATGGAAGGTCTTAAGAAGTCCAGACCTATCGACCAGAATAAAGGTGCCTCCTTTTCGAAGGAAGAAAATGCTCGTTTGAGAGAAGAGTTAGATCAGATGAGGAAAATA
Organism: Sambucus nigra; assembly: GCA_949130495.1. NCBI lineage: Eukaryota > Viridiplantae > Streptophyta > Magnoliopsida > Dipsacales > Adoxaceae > Sambucus > Sambucus nigra. The sequence continues at coordinate 230,620,922 of OX422219.1, forward strand.
AAAGGTCAACCTTTTGTAACACCCCGTATTTTTAATGACTTTTAAAATGGGATTAATTAGACTTAATTATGGGATAATTAAAAATTAATCCGGATTTAAATATTACTTGAGAATAAAGTAATATATATGATTATGACTTTACATTTGATTATGAATTTATAAATTGTCACGAGTTGTGAATACGATAATTGTGGTAATAAGTCGGGACACGCGAGTCGTGTCGTGACTATATTTAAATGGAAAAAAAAGTAAATTATTTTTATGTCAGCCGACTGATCATTTTGAGTGCACTGTTGAGTTCGGAAGGGTAGGCAGAAAAATGTATTCGGGATTTTGATTTAGGTCTCGGGTCAATTGAGAACCAAAAGGACACCCCAGAGGGGTATTTTTGTCATTTTATTTGGGAGGTGAATAGTAACTACAAAAATTGGGTTTTATTATATATGTGAAGAGATTAGAGTACTTAGGTTCATTCAACCAAAAACAAATGAAAGGTCTTTGAGGAGAAGAGGTTTTGAGAGCAAACCAAGGGACAACCACCTTGCACCACCACAGAAAAAGTAAATGAAAAAGAGGAGGGGACATCCTACACATATCCTCTCCAAAGGATAAGACCTACACATTAAGGCAAGTGTAATTCTTGTTCCAATTAGTGAGTATAATATCCATGTTAAATTAGAAGAGATAAACATCCATTAAAACTATGAATCAAAGATGAAAATTTGATGATTTTGATGTAATTCTTGAAATGGAAATCATTTAGGATTATTCCTTTGATGAAATTAGAATTAACACCACAAAAGTTTGGGTTATATTGATGAGAAAATTTGGTTTTTAGATGTGTTCTCGAGAAAGAATTATATAATAAAGATTTTTTGAATTTAAAATAAGATTTGCATGCTTCATCGAAAGTCCACGATGATTTTGATATGTTTTGATGTTATAAATCATGTATATAATTGGGTATGTCAATTGGGATTGATTTTTAGGAGGTTGGGATAATTTGAAGTTGGGATTTGCGTACTATTTCTGGATTTTATGAAGAACATAAATGGTGAATATATAATTTGAGGATGTTAAAGATTATATTAATTTAGATAAAAACCCTTCTTGAAAGTAAGGAATTGGATGCTTTCTATGTGTTATAATCTCCCATAAACGTGTTAAATGATGTTGGGATATTTGGGATTCGTTAGAATATATTCCATGTGGGTTTGGGTGTAAGAAAATGGCAAAAAACGTAGAAAACTAAGGTTGGGGACGGACTGCTGAAACGTCGAACGAACTGGGATGTCGTTTGAAATCATTTGAACAAGACATGATGTCGTTTGAACGAGATGCCATCTCATTTGAATGAGAATTCAGGTATTTCTAACGAGATTTTAGAAATCATGCTTTAGCCCAGAAAAGTTTGGAAATTTGTATTTTGGCCCACAGTAGGTTCTGAGTAATTTTTGGTACATTAACAAAGAATGAGAGACTTGGGTTAATGTTGAGAAATTAAATATTGAATTAAGAAAGAAATTATGTGAGTGATAACTACATAATAACATACGATAATGAGATTGAATCGTAATTGACAAGTACGGGTAGTATTCGAGAAATACAACGGGTACTTGGGGTAGGATGAATTCCTGATATGAGACATAGGTCGAGTGTGTACCTATTATTATATAGGTTGAGTATATACCTATTGCTTGATGATTTATGTGTATGACATACCTAACCTACTTGCTATCGGGGGAGGTTTGCGCGTTGAGGGCAGTCATCTCCTGATGAGCCTTATGGGGGATTTTTGACTTGTTGCCTCAGAACATAGGACTTAGGTTGGATTGCCATTGGTGAGAGCAATGGTATTGAACGGTCAGTTTGGTGCGTAGGTATGTGTGTAGACCAAAGGCTTAAGACTATGTTCACCTCCAATACTTGTGTTTAATATTTGTGGTTTGAGCGATATACCGAACCAACAGTCCTTTATACAGGGACGAGATGTACTGGGACTAGATAGCAGAGTATGCATGCACCGCGACTGTGTCTCAGGGTGGAGTATTGTATATATATATATATATAAAATAGAGTGAATGTATATATATACTTGTGATATTATATACTGTGTGAATTAAGTAGACATGGAAGATAGTGGAATCTGAAATTAATTAAGTTTGAGAACACTTAATTATACTGAGAATTGAACTAATATATATATATATATATATATATATATATATATATATATATATATATATATATATATATATTTATATTATATGTGTTGCGAAGAAAATACGCGGGGAAGATAAGGGCTATAGATCGATGACACAGTGAATTAATTTAGTGAAAGTGGGAATAATAACTAGCATAACTTGGAGATACGTTAGGCGTGCACACTAGATGATGGGTGGGAATCTCAAGAGAGAGTTCAAGAATCTAACATGTCTATAATAATTACTAATTGTAGCATTTATTCACTTGCTATTTTTAAAATATTTCAAAATCGGGCTCTGATCCATTTCCTTGCATATTCTCTTCTCTATTGTATCTTGTATATCAGGTGTCTAGTATCAGGGATGAAGGCATAGAATATGGATGTTTCGAAGTGTTATAGCTGCTTATGGAGATGCAGACTTTGTTTAGATGCTTACAATCTATTGATTCATACTTCTGTAGTATTTACTTTCATTTAGGGCATGTTGCCCATTATTCCAGAGGTATTAATTAGTTATGTCAGTACTGTGGATATCAATTTTATTTGGTGGTAATGATATATTTAGACTGGAGAGTTTATTCCAGACACATTTATTCCTATTACATTTAGTTCAGTTGTGATGTGATTTGATGTTACTAAATTATTATTCCGTATTATGGAATGGTTTTAATTAAATTAAAAATGGAAAAGTTTTGACACTAGCTTAATTATTTATTATGTGAATTAATAAAGAAATTATTTTTCAACAGTGATGCTGAGAATGAACCAACTGGATATTCTGATTTAATTTAATAAATGAGTGATCGCCCAATATTTAATCAGGCGAGGTGTCATAGGTGGTATCAGAGCATCATGTTCTAGGGTACTTAGGATCTGTACGGCTTTCTACATTTCAGCATAACGTTCTTTAATATAGAGCCCTATTATTAGGATGTTGTATTCCTCTGCGTTTTATGACTTACGTGCTCCTACCAGGAAATATAAGTGATGTAATTCTTATACGATCTCGATCGGGCATCGATGACTAGCGAGGGTCACTAGAAGAACAACAGAAGGAGGACCCAACCAAAGATATAGAGTGTTTAGGAAATGGTGTTTGAGATAGAACCCACCAAAATTGTTGTTCAGGCCGAGGACAATAAAAAAGACGTTCGGGAGCTGTAGTTTTCCCAAGCACCATAATGGATGACATTTGTGCCATTCCAAACCTACCCAGCGTTGTCAGTGAAGGGTGAAGGAGTCGAAAAGACTCTTGTGAAGGAAGAAATTCAAAGGAAATTATATAGGGTGAAGTGTAGTAAACACCCAGCACTTAAAAATCTAAAGTGACGAGATCTAGACATCACATATAAAGAAGTATGTGTGAAGCTAAAATGAGAAATTCAGGTGAGAAATTTAGGTACGAATTCACCGTGAAATCGTCCATCTGAGATTCTAATAGGGATGTGATAGAATCTCAAAACTTATCTCATATGGGAAATAAAGAAAACCCAGCGCGAGATAGAAGTAAACTAGCTTAATGAAATCTTTACCCAACGAAGAAGGGGTATATCGAAGATAAGAAGAGTTCATTTTGGTGAATGGACTCATGAGTTAAATACTCAAATACGGATGGAAATTTTATGAAGATGACTAGGGTCAATATCGCCAAGAAATTTGTAACCGCTTTCATAAGAAGGGGAGCCCGGAGGGTTGGGAAAACCTAACCGAGGGGCAATATTGAATTCAATGGTGATAGTGAAACATTACCGAAAAGTATACCCAGTAGGGAACCTATTTAAATCCTTACTAAGTGGTGGTGAATTCAGCCAAGACCAGCGTGGTCGACCATGTGTTTCATGGGACTAGTAGAGCCAAAGGAACAACGAAAATAGAAATTGGGAGTTAAGACTGCCTGGTCCGAGAGAAGGACATTCCAAAATATTCAGTGGGACCAGTGACGGGGGAATGATAGGGGAAATTGTCCTCTGTGTAGAGAGAGACTACTAGCGTTGAATGTGTCCACGTTGAGAAGTGAGACCGATAAGTTTGGGAATGGTAAACCATACCAGTTAGGCATAACAACTGGAGGAGTGAGATTTCCAGTAGAGAAATTGGGTCAAGAGAATTGGGCCCAGGAATTTACAACCCGAGAGTCGACGAGGCCCAGGAAGTAAAAGGGAGGTTAGTAAAGCCTTAAGTGAGGCCTAGATATTTTGGGCCAACATTTCAGTGCTGGATGTGTAAGTCACAGAACAGAATAATTTTTCCACTACGAGGAGGGGGCAACTATTGGATGAAATCCTAGACGTATGACGATTGCAAATACTCATGGGTCGTGTTGGTAGCTAAGTGTTGGGACCCTACGATTGAGAGAGATTGGTGAAGTTTTGTTTCATCCTTATGAGTAAAGGATTAATTCAAGTGGCATGGATGTGTCACAATTTATATGAATTGTTAACGTTAAAATTCGCGTGCGAATTCAGTTTATTGGGTACTTGGTTTTAACAGTCGGGTTGCAAACGTATCTATAGTTGATAACGGGACTTGTTGATGTCGCTCGTGAGTGAGCCGGGTAGGCACTAAGAACATATTTTATCGTTATAATTTACTACTACATTGATTTAGCAAAGTAGAGCTTATTATGGTAATGTGTAGTGATTAATTACCGAGTATTTGAACGATAGTAGATTGAGTGATAAGACGATCGTGCTGGATATTCTGAGTGAGTAATATTATTTTGGTGAGGTGCTACCTGAAATAGGGTTGGACATATATATATATATATATATAAATTTCATGGTATCGTAGACTTCAGTGAGTATGTTATCTAGTTATATGTGATCCCGGTGCGTAGGGATTTATTTACTGACGTGACTAAGGTTACATTGTGTTCTTTATTGAACAAAGAGATATAACTTACCAAGATCTTGAGATAGTGAGAGCTCCATGTTTCATGTTATTTTTAAGGGACATAAGTAGATTTTTTTGACTTATGGATATTGTGGGAAGGTACATATTATGGACTGAGGGCCTTACGGATCTCGACAACCGACTATGTTAGGTAGTAGTATATCGGGGGGAGGGGTTCCTTGTTTGGATTTCTCTTTGCGAGACATCCTACGTATGAAACTAGCGAACATCGAGAGTTGGAGATAAGTTTGGTCGATAGTAGATAGGTTTCGTACTTTGGTCATTATACATATACAAGAATATAATTGAGAGCTGATAATTCTATTACGACTTAAGGCCGGAAGAGTCGCCTAGTCCTCGTATCATTATGAATAGAACAATAATTCCACTGAAAGAGTGATTAAGTTATGACTAGTGGGGTGGTTGAGTGTACTCCTACCCTATCAGCATGCCAAGTGAGCGAGATATGATTTAAGAGTGGTACATATCATTGGTGCAATAATGCGCGAGACATAGGGTGTATGGGCGCTGATAAGCACCCAAAAGTGTTAATTTAAGCCCCGAATATGTGCATTTTAGTCGTTCATTTTTAATAAAAATGGCCTTATGTTCGTATTTATTTATTTCTCAGGTCAATACATAGTTGCGGTACAAATAATGCTAAATCAGTATAATTGCGACACAATAGCGGTCAAAAGCATGCATCGAAGAAATCAAAGAGACCGCGAAGTCAGAAGTCCCATTGAGTTTGCCCAGAAGAGTATGATGTTTTGAACCCAGTCCCGTAACCCTAACCTAGCCCAGTCCATACTCCGAGCCTGGTATGTGTTGAGTTTGTACCTTTGTTATTTTTCTAGATTTTTATTTTGAGTCGTTTTATTTTTAGGATTTATTTTAGATTTATTGAGAATTTTAGGATTTATTTTCTATTTTTATTTAGTGTAGTTTTATTTTGTGTTTTGTGTTTTGATTTTTGATTTTTTAGTTTTTATTTCACTTTATTTTATTTTATTTTATTTTATTTTATTTTAGGTGTTTATTTTTATTTTTATTAGATTTTACATTTTTTAGGAATTTAGTTTTTATTATGAGATTTTTAGTTTTAGTTTTATTTCTTTTCTTTTATTATTTGAATTTTTTTAGGTTAGGATTTTATTTTTTTAGTTGATTTTAATTTTTTAGTTTGTTAGTTTTATTTTTAGTTAGTTAGTTAGGTTATTTTATTTTTTAGGGGTACAAATTAAACACACACACACACCACCATTCCCTATACTCACATACACCGAAACTAAATCCAAATCCTCACTCATCCACCTCCTAATATCCTACGCCTTACCACACACTACTACACCACATCATCTTCCCTATCAACACACTCACACTCTCTCCACACTCACCACCATTACCAATTCAACCACCTGACTTTACCCCCAAAACCCATGTCTAGCCAGCAACCCAACAACCCGTGGCAACCCCGAGTCGCGACCCCTGCCAAATCAAAAACCCCCAAACTCGGACCTGACCATAACCCATGTCCTCACGACCCATCTCTGACCCTTTAAACCTCAACCCCGGACCCCAGAATCGAAACCCATTTTCGCCCACGGTTTCAACCCGAAAATCAGCAGCCGTGACCCAACTCGACCCATAAACCATCGCACCCACCCTTGTTCAACTCTTCATCCAAACTTATCCACCAACACCTCTTAAACCCAAACCGTTTTCTCCACCTGTTAAAAACCAAAACCAAAAATAAAATAAATAAAAGCAAAACAACCAAAAATCCCTTTAACTTAGCCTAAACCTATCCCCAAAAAATCTCACAAACAGATCAACTTCATGAGACTCTACAAGTTATAAAAACAATGGATTGGTTAATGAAAAAGGGACTCTCTGATAGACTTTCACGCAGAGAACAAGAGATAGAAAAGAAAGAAAAGAGTGACTGCAGAGGGTAGAAAAAAGTCAGAAAAAAATAAAAAAAAAATTAGTTTAGGATTTGAAAAAATTTGTAGGTTCAGTTTTTAATTTTAGTTTTGTATTCCAGCTGAGTTTTTGTGACAAGTTTGGACGCGTGATTATGCAGACAGTTGACACAAGTAATTAATTCGTATTGTGTTTCTTTCTCTCCTCTTTAGTTTCTTGTTTATCAATTGTGCTTGTGCTGAATTGTTAATCATGTCTGGCTAAACACCCCATTCAAGGGGTGGGATGAAACGCATGTGTTGAGTTTTTTAATAAATTAATTATTCATTGATGTGTTCTAGGCTAATTAAATTGGGAAAAATCACACATTAATTTATGTAACGAGAGTTAATAAATTAATGTTGAAAATTGATATTTGATTTTTGGATTTGACTTAGAGATAGGGTCCTATTCTTAAATTCAAGTATTAATTCTTTGAGTGAAATTCAAAGATCCGTACAAATTTTTATGAATTGATATTAACAGATAATATGTAAGAACAAGTATGAATCTTAATTTTTTTATGTAGTGACAATTCCTGATTTAATTACCGAAAAAGATAAAATTGAATTTATGATTGTAACGAGAGTTAAGTTTTAAATTCAATATTATTTCGAACTATTCAATTGAATAATTAGGACATTAAATTAAATTGACTACGCGGTGTAATCCCACCTCTTGTGTCTTCTCATAAATTCTAAACTAGATTACTTTTTAATTTATTGTAGTCATTTTAATTGCATAAATTTTCGTTCCCTCCCTTGAAATTATTTTTAATTATAAAACTAATTTTTTAAAATAAAAAAATTAAAAACACAAAAATATTATTTTTATAAAAATTGAAATTGCAAATTTTCACGATAACGGTTTCGACGCTTGAAATTGGATTGATACCTGAATTTACCACGATACTGAATTTACCACGATACTGAATTTTTAACAAGTTTTGTAGGTGATTTCAAGGGAACTTTGATACTCGAAGTTTGACTGCAACGACCATTCGCATAAAAAGCAAGTCACACAAAAGACGAAGTATTAGGCGCCCAAGGTGATTGAATCAGGTAGTGGATTACGATTGTCGTCTGAATTCGATAACATTTAGCCAGGGAAATCGAAGCTTATTCTGGAAGATTTGTCAGAAGCTTATGTTTCACAAGAAACTGATTCTTAGAGCGGGGAAAGGACTTGTGACACGCAGTGAGGCAAAGTCACATGGATCGCGGTGAGAGGTACATTTGAGAGAAGAGAAGATGTATCATGTTTTAAATGACAGTGGTGATGGGATGCAATGAAGAGAAATATTGCTAAATTCATTTTGCAATGGGTCACCTGTCTCTTGGTAAAGAGTAGACCATCCGAAACCAGTAGGGATTTCTCAACCAGCAGAATGGGAAAGCATTCCAAGAGTTTTATCACGAAGGTAACTACTTTCTAGAGGGGTTACGATCCTATATGGGTGATAGTGGATCGGTTGACTAGAGTAGCTCATGTTATGGCAGTTAGGACTGATCATACTACGGGATAGTATGCGCAGATCTTTATAACCGAGATAGTGAAGTTACATGGGGTAACGCTTGATATCATGTCCGATCGGGACACGATCTTTGTCTTTCGATTTTGGAATAGTGTTCGCGAGGCCATAGGTACCAAGTGGTGATTGAGTACGACGTATCATCTACAGACGTATGGGCAAAAAAAGTGGACTAATCAACTGTTGGATAATAAATTATATGTGTACCCTTCGATTTTAGGGGAGGACGAGAGCAGTCCCTTCCACTAGTGGAGTTTGTCTACAATAACTCATATAAGTTCACCTTTGGGCGTGATGCCAGTTGAGGTATGGCACGGTAAGCCTTGTTGTTCTCCTGCTTGTTAGTTAAAGGTGGGGGACCAGGTACTATTGCGAAGATTAGAGATGAGTTGATACTTAGTATATAATGTGTGTACAATATATACAACACAAATAACCTACTTGTGTGCGATCATCGCGAGACGAGATCGTATGTATCTAACGAACGATTAATCTAATAAAGTGCAATTAGTAGGAGGCTAGATAGTGAGTATCTAAAATAAAGTTTAATTCGTGAAACTTAAACAATAAGTCTTGGGCAAGAATCTACGTGACAGGGTAACCCGGAGTTTAAAAACGAACATATGTGAAGTGTTCATTATTAAGAGTATTTGATAGCATACTGTATGGGCGATACAGAGTAGTTTACTTGTAAGTGCGAGGATGCGATGCACAACTTATAGCCAGAGTTGTTCTTATCTGGTATACTTTTTTTGAATTTTGGGACGAAATTCCATTGTAAGGGGGGAAGTATGTAACACCCCATATTTTTAAAGACTTTTAAAATGGTATTAATTAGACTTAATTGTGGGATAATTGAAAATTAATCCGAATTTAAATATTACTTGAGAATAAAGTAGTATATATATATATAATAATGATTTTACATATGATTATGATTTTATAAATTGTCTTAAGTTGTGAATTCAACAACTACGGTAATTAAGTCGGGACGTGCGTGTGAGTCGTGTCGGGACTATATTTAAATGAAATGAAAATTAAATTATTTATGTCATCCTAACGGTAATTTCGAGTGCACCGTTGAGTCCGAAAGGGTCAAAATAGGCAGAAAACTATACCCGGAGGTTTGATTTAGGTCTCGGGTCAAGTGGGAACCAAAGGACACCCCAGAAGGGTATTTTTGTCATTTTATTTGGGAGGTGAATAGTAACTACGAAAATTGGGGTTTATTATATATGTGAAGAGATTATATTACTTAGGTTCATTCAACAAAAAACAAAGGAAAGGTATTTGGGGAGAGTGAGAGGTTTTTCCAAGGAGAGGAAGAGGTTTTGAGAGCAAACCAAGGGACAACCACCTTGCACCACCATCGGAAAAGTGACCGAAAAAGAGGAAGGGACATCCTACACATATCTACTCCAAAGGATCAGACCTACACATTAAGGCAAGTGTAATTCTAGTTCCAATTAGTGAGTATAATATCCATATTAAATTAGAAGACATAAACATCCATGAAAACTATGAATCAAATATGAAAATTTGATGATTTTGATATAATCCTTGAAATGGAAATCATTTCGGATTATTCCTTTGATGAAATTAGAATTAACACCACAAAATTTTGGGTTTAATTGATGATAAAATTTGGGTTTTATATGTGTTCTTGAGAAAGAATTATATAATACAGATTTTCTGAATTTAAAATAAGAGTAGCATGATTCATCAAAAGTCCATCATGATTTTGATATGTTTTGATGTTATAAATCATGTATATACTTGGGTATGTCAATTGGGATTGATTTTTGGGACGTTGAGATCATTTGAAGTTGGGATTTGGGTACTGTTTCGGGATTTTATGAAGAACATAAATAGTGGATATATAATTTGAGGATTTTAAAGATTATATTGATTTAGATAAAAACCCTTCTTGAAAGTTAGGAATTAGATATTTTCTATGTGTTGTAATCTCCCATAAACGTGTTAAATGATGTTGGGATATTTGGGGTTCGTTAGAATATATTCCATGTGGGTTGTGTAAGAAAATGGCAAAAAACGCAGAAAATTAAGGTTGGGGACGAACTGCTGAAACGTCGAATGAACGGGGATGTCGCTTGAAGTCGTTCGAACGAGACATGATTTTGTTCAAATGAGATTCCATCTCGTTTGAATGAGAATTCAGGGACTTCTAACAAGATTTTAGAAATCTTGCTTTAGCCCAGAAAAGTTTGGAAATTTGTATTTTGGTCCACAGTAGGTTCTGAATAATTTTTGGTACATTAACAAAGAATGAGAGACTTGGGTTAATGTTGAGAAATTAAATATTGAGTTAAGAAAGGAATTATATGAGTGATAACTACTTAATAACATATGATAATGATATTGAATCGTAATTAACAAGTACAGGTAGTATTCGAGAAATACAATGGGTACTTGGGGTAGGATGAATTCCTAATATGAGACATAGGTCGAGTGTGTACCTATTATTATATAGGTTGAGTATATACCTATTGCTTGATGATTTATGTGTATGACATACCTAGCCTACTTGCTATCAAGGGGAGGTTCGCGCGTTGAGGGAAGTCATATCGTGATGAGCCTTATGGGGGATTTCTGACTTGTTGCCTTAGATCATATGACTTAGGTTGGATTGCCATTAGTGAGAACAATGGTAATGAGCGGGCATGTAGATGCGTAGGTTTGTGCGTAGCGCAAAGTCTTATGACTATGTTTGCCTCCAATACTTGTGTTTGATATTTGTGGTTTGAGGGATACATCGAACCAACAGTCTTTTATATAGTGACGATATGTACTGGGACTAGATAGCAGAGTATGCATGCACCACGACTGTGTATCGAGGTACAATATTGTATATATATAATAGAGTGAATGTATATATATATATACTTGCGATATTATCTACTGTGTGAATTAAGTAGACATGAAAGATAGTGAAATATAAAATTAATTAAGTTTGAGAACACTTAATTGTACCGAGAATTGAACTTATATATATATATATATATTACATGTGTTGCGAAGAAAATACGCGGGGAAGATAAGAACTTTGGATAGATGACACAGTGAATTAATCTAGTAAAAGTGGGAATAATAACTAGCATAACTTGGAGATACGTTAGGCGTGCACACTAGATGAGAGGTGAGAATCTCAAGAGAGAGTCCAAGAATCTAACATGTATATAGTAATTGCAAATTGTAGCATTTATTCACTTGTTATTTTTAAAATATTTTACAATCGGGCTCTGACCCGTTTCCTTGCATATTCTCTTCTCTATTGTATCTTTTACATTAGGTGTCCAGTATCAGGGATGAAGGCATAGAATATGGATGTTTCGAAGGGTTATAGCTGCTAATGGAGATGCAGACTTTGTTTAGACGCTTTCAATCTATTGATTCATACATCTGTAGTATTTACTTTCATTTAGGGCATGTCGCCCAGGATTCTAGAGGTTGTAATTAGTTATGTCAGAACTGTGGATATCAGTTTTATTTGGTGGTAATGATATATTTAAATTGGAGAGTTTATTCCTGCTACATTTATTCCTATTACATTTAGTTCAGTTGTGATGTGATGTTACTAAATTATTATTCTGTATTATGGAATGGTTTTAATTAAATTAAAAATGGAAAAGTTTTGACACTAGCTTAATTATTTATTAGGTGAATTGATGAAGAAATTATTTTTCGACAGTGATTTTAAGAATAAACCAACTGGATATTCTAATTTACTTTAATAAAAGACTGATCACTCGGTATTTAATTAGGAGTGGTGCCACACCTTCTCAAAGCAAGGGAGGCTTTCATGACCAATTGAGGAGGAAAGAACTGAAAAGGCTCTATCAGACCAAGCAGTGACTATTAAAAACCATTTTTCACCATCAAGAGGTTGAGCGTTAAGGTTGATCGCCTGATATATCAATTCCATACGCTACTTCACATTGTTTGTATGGAAGGCTATGATGACTACCCGATACATATGGAGGCTTAGCTTGATCTAGCTAAGAAGGTAGGCTACAATCATAGTTGTCTCAATAATTTAGCAGTAATGAAGATTCTAAAAGAGAATGAGTTATGGTATTGGCATGACCCAGGATATTTGGATCTCCCCAATCATCCTTTTAAGCTTGACGCCTCATAAATTCCTTCGAATGCCATTCTAGTGAGTTTAATAAGAAAATACGTGGAGGACTATGGCCTTGGTAGAGACGAATATCTAAGACGACCTTTTTATCTGATAGATAGGTCAATTCTGGTGGTCAGCCTTGAATTAGATATCTACAGGAGACTATTACTCCTTATGCCTTAGACATTCCTCCTGGTGGTTTTAAAGGTTCAACAAGTGAGCAATCCTCTTCTTGTGACTAAAGATTCTGTTGAAGTCTATGTTCATGATGTCTTCTAATAATCTTCAAGTTATAATGGAATTTTATATTCATGCCTCCTTACTTGTTTGTATTTTGCATAAGCAAATGTAATCATATTATTCTAATTTTAAGTCATGTCATCTTGCTAAATTCTGTATGTTGATAAATGGTTCTACTAGTAGTTTAGTCCTACGATCTTGTGGTCGGTTATTTCTTAAATGATCTTCCTTACTAGTTACCAAGGTTGAACGAACCTGGGTTGTCCAGTCTTAGTCTTTACTTACGTCCTTTTTGTTGGTCGCATGGATGGATCTTATTTCCCTAACCAAATATCGATGTTAGATGCTTGATATGACCAAATGTGTTAAGAACTATCCTTGCGTTTATCCAGTTATGATCGGATCTTGTCGTCCATATAATTACAATGGATTTCCTAAATTTAGCGAACTTCTTGTTCTTGATCTGCCCTAAAGGCGAGATCATACATGAAGTAATGTGGTGAACTTATTGTTCGTGACCTCTTGACGAACTCAAACATGAAGTTATGTGGCCATGTTATGGGTTCTCCATATACTAAAAAAATTAAAAGAAATAATGATGTTGATTTAACAGAGTTTTATTCATCACTAAGAAATTAGTTAAAAAAAGGGTATTACATGTTCTTCATTACTGCTAATACTTTCTTCAGTGTTTGACATTCTAAGGATTCTTGAATTGTTCCCCTTCCAGTGTTTCAATTCTATAGGTCCCTGGTCGGACAACTGCAGCTACTCTGTATAGGCCATGCTAGTTTGGCTCCAATTTGTTCCCTTTCTAGATGACCTTTTTTCGGCACGTAGTCTCCCTTATTCTGGGTTCTCGGCTTTACTCTTTGGTTGTAAAGACGAGAAATTAGTTTTTGGTGCATTTCCACCCAAAGTGCTACATGTTCTCTTACTTCCTCTACGAGATCAAGGTATAATCTTCTCATTAGGTCATTTTTTGGCGAGTTAAAATTGAGAACACGGTGACTAGGTATAATAATTTCTGTTGGAACTACCTCTTCCATTCCAAAGGCCAACATATAAGGGGTCTTGCCTATTTCCATCCTCAGCGTTGTTCTACATGCCCACATGACACTTTATAATTCATTAATCTAATTTCCTTTAGCATCATCTAGCCGCTTCCTTATTCCGTCAAGCAAAGTCTTTTTCATTACTTTGGTTTGCTCATTACATTGGGGATGGTTGGGTGTAGAATTAATTTTTTTGGATCTTAGATCGTACCCAATAGTCTTCGAACTATTGATTGTAAAATTAGGTGCCACGAGTAGTGATGAAATCATGCGACATTCCATAATGGAAAATGATATTCTTCCAGATGAAGTGGAAGAGCTTTTCATATGACATCTCCACCAGGAGTAAATTTTCACCATTTGGTGAAGTAGTCCACTGTGAAAACCAAGTATTTGAACCTTCCTCTGGTCTTGGGTAAAGGTCCGACCTGATCTATTCCCCATATCACGAACGACCAAGGAGATGTGATTGACATAAGGTAGGCCCCCGGACTCTTGTGTATGTTAGCGTACTTTTGGCACTTATAACACTTCTTCACATAGTTATTGCAATCTGCCTTTATGGTGGGCTAATAGTAGCCCTATGTGGCAACTCGCTTGACCAATGATCTGCCCGCTGAGTGTGCTCCACAAGATCCCTCATGCACCTCTTTTATTAAATCATTGACTTTATTCAAATGGACACACCTGAGAAATGCTATGATGAAGACTCTCCAGTACATAATTACCCTTTGTATGACGTACCTTACTGCCTTATATTGGATTCTTCTTACGTCCTTAGGATCTGCTGGTATGTCATGTTAAAGATTTGCTCTTATGGTATCCATCTAAGGCGGTCCCATTTTTAGCTATATTAAGCTAGTACAATCTTTGTCGGTGCTTTTGTCTGTGAGGATCTTTACTGGAATTATTCTCCTTAGTTTTTTCCTTATGGCCAATGCCATCTGAGCAAGTGAATATGCTTGGGCATTCTCTTCCCTTGGTATTCTCACTACCCAAATAGTTAGGAATTTTGCTAACAAACTCTTGGCTTTGCCCCGGTATTTCCCCATAGATTCTTCCCTTTATAAAATAGACTCCTAATAACTGATTAACTATTAACTGAGAATCACTGTGTGCCTGTATTTTATTGGTTCTAAAGGATGATGCCATGCCAAAACTCGCTATAGCAGCTTCATATTTGACTTCATTATTTGATGCTTTAAATTAGAATTTGAGGGCGTATTCCATATATATGTTATCTGAAGTAGTGATAATTAATCTTGCTCCATTGCCAGTGGCATATGATGATTCATCTATAAACATCTTCCAGACAGGAATATCGTCTGTAAAATTTTCATTGACCAACTAACCATGTCTGAATAGCTTCTTCATTTGTTCTAAATCGAGAACAAATTCTTCTTGCATGTCCGATGACTCTGGTATATTAGTATTCTGGTCGACGGAGTAATTTGAGAGATATCTCCCATAAAAGTCTACTCGTTTGGTTGGACTGGTGAGATCTCTTATGAAGAATTATTCTCGATTTGCTTTAGGATCGAGCTCTCTTCCATAAAAGCCTGCTTCCCCACTTTTGCTGCTGAGCTCTTTTTCGTAGAAGTCTGCTTGGCTATTTTTTTATGTAAGTGAATTCAACTATAAAATATGCTATAGCTTGGCTCTTTATGGATGTCCTAGGTTCATACTGGATGTCATACTCTTCTTGTTCTATGGCCTATGCCATTATCTAGATCAATTTCTTAGGCTTATGAACAACTTGGCATTCCGGGATTCTTCAATTAAGACCAGTGCCAATTATTCTTGCCTTGGATATCGGATCTTCGCTCCCTGGTATGCTTTGCTAGTATAGTAAACTGGTTTTTATACTATGTTTTCTTATTGGACCAATGCCAAGCTAACCATTAATTCGAATACGACCAAGTAAAGGTAAAGATTCTCCCCTACGACAGGACTTGAGAGAAGAGGAGGAAATCCCATTTATTTCTTCAAATCCAAGAATTAAGCCTCACATTCACCATTCCATTCAAATGTATTTTGGAATAATTTAAAGAAGGATAGTCACTTATCGGTCGCTCACAAAGTAAATCAATTTAATGAAGCCACATGCCCTGTTAACCTTTGCACTTTCTTTTTGTTCTTCAGAGACTGCATGTTGATAAGTACCTAAATTTTATATGGGTTGGCCTCAATGCCTCTTTGATTGAATAGGAAGCCCAGGAACATCCCTTCTCATGCTCCAAAAACACATTTTATGGGGTTGAGCTTCACTATGTGTTTTTCATGCTGGTCGAACGCCTACTCCAAATCTCTGATGTGGTCGCCGGTTGTTTTTCTCTCGGTGAGCATGTCATTAATGTACAAATCTATGTTTTTATTGATCTGATCTTCAAATACTTTGTTTACTAGCCTTTGGTTCACTGCTCCAACATTTTTGATCCTAAAGGGCATAACATTGTATTAGTAGGTACCCCGACTTGTCATGAATGAAGTCTTCTCTCGATCCATCCCAACTAAACATACAACTTGAAAAATAATTGTTCTCCATATATTATAGGCTCTCAGTGCACATCCTGTTAACCCATTTTCTCTAGTGGGCATCAAACCAAACCCTAAACTTGAATGAATGGGGACCTCAATAGTGTATTATAAAGGGGATTTGATCACCAAAACTAGTATAATACATATAATATTTCAAAAGAATATCCCCATAAATTATAGTACCAATGGAAACATAAATGCCCTCCGTCAATGAATGGGCGGGTACTAGCACGTCACCAGGGATGGATGAGTGCGTCTCGATAAGATAAACACCTACTTTTTCAGCTACCATCTCTCCAAACTGTTCAAAAAGTGAAGCATAATGTTTAAAGCTAGAATCCATGGAAAAAAAGGTATGGAAAGAGGAAGAAATAAAAGAAAATTAAGAAGAATTAATGAACTTTAGATGGAGACAAATGCAAAAATTACTTTCTTTTTTAATCAAAACGCTACTTATATCGTGGTGGTCAAGTTAATATGGCCACATTATAAGTGATAAGTTATTGGAACAAAATCACAAGAATTTTAAGTGGTAAAAATGTGATTAAATCACAATAAGTTAATTTTTCTGCGGAAGTAAAAAGGAAGATTAAATTTTAGCTAGTGAGAACCCAATTTTACCCATTTTTTATTAACAATTCTTCTTTGAAGTTCAAACAAACCTTATTTAGTTTGAAACTTAAAAGGATGACATGACCATTATTTGAAATTAGCTAACCCAGTTAGCGAGAATATCAATAAGCATATTCAAAGACGCTAAATTATTGGTATGATTGAGAAACAAATTTGAGTAAAGAAATTGGTTTCCAACAAAACAAAAGATTTAAATAAGTAACCATAAAAACTCCAAAAAATAGGCTCAAAACGTGTCACAAAAAGATTGATGATTTACATTGAGATAAAAAAGACAAAATAGTTACAACCATTGATGTTGAAGCGCTTAAGTATGAACAAGAGTTAAGTCATAATAAGAGGAACCTACATGTCATAAATTTATGATAAGTATCCCAAACATATTGATATAGAGCCCTCTCTTGATCTATATGCTCTTGTTCTTTGGGAAGACACACAACTAAAGCCTCCTAGTTCAAAAGCCTTTAAAGATCTTGGTGAAATTATTCCTCCTATTTAGCATCCAAGCAATCTCAGAAGTGGCCTGGAGGGGATTGGGATTATTATCATTGATGGGTGCATTAACAGGGTCAAGATATATCTTCTCAAAATCTTCCCTATCAGATAGAAGAGCATAAATATCCATCCGAAGATATTAATAAAAATATTTAAGCACTTCGAAAGTTACCTTTTAGGAATGAAATCACTCCACTAGCTTCAAGAATGTAAGGAGGATAGTAAGAAACATTATATTCGATCCATAACTATAGTCAGGATGCCTACATAGTGCCTAATGACCTCATTGTCCTATTTGAAGTTAGGTAGAGTAGTGTCCCAAATAAGAATAATAAAATAAAGATAAGAAGAGTCATGAAAGAACTCCATATCCTAGGCGATAAGAGGGATATGCGAAGCATGTGGAGTTTATTCGAGGTAACATTAGATTTTTTCCTTGCTTTAATTGTCTTGTAACTTTCTTTCAATCTACAATTTAATTTCAAAATCTCAATATTTTGATTTGAGTATTTTACTATTCAATTTCTTTAATGTTTGTTTACTTTAAATTATATTTTTATTTTATTCTTTGATCACATTTAAGGTTTCTTTATCGCTAATTCATGTGTTAAGAGTAAGTTTTGCAATTTCTCAATGTATTTCTTATTTAGCTTATCTCGTTACACATACACTGCATCTTTATGACTGCTTCTACATATTTGAAAATAAAGTTTAAGACTTTTAGAAGATTGAAGATTTGTTCATCTCAACAACATTTAGAAAAGTTAAGGTGGTTTTGATAAAGCTTTCATTTTTTCAGGGGATTTTATATTTTTAAGAGTTTGCATTTCAAAATGATTTAAAATATTTTTAAAAGAAAATTTTGGAAATCTCGTTGGGTTGTTAGAACAAGTTTATATTGTCATTTGAACATGTAACAATGGGTCATTAGAATGAGGTTCCCACGATCGAATGAGACGATTTTTCATCATTTACTGGAATATCGTTCAATAGGTTGTTAGAAGTTGGATCGAACGAAAACAGGTATGATGTTCAAACAAGGTACCAAGTTATTCGAATGAGCATGCAAAAAAATGTTTTTCAGTTAAATATGATCCAAATCACTTATGTTTATCCTTAGAAAACAAACTTCCTTATAAAAAGAGTTGCGGGATTAGAGTCTTCAAGAACTCTTTTACAAAATTTTCTACACCTTTTTAGAGTTCTATTTCTGATCAAACTCTTCAAATTGTAATACCTCGTAATTTTAATGACTTTTAAAATGAGTTAAATTAAAAGTTAATGGAGTTAATTAGAATTAATTTTAAATTAATTAATTGGGATTAATTCGGATTTTATATTACTTGTGGATATTGAAATATATGATTCTGAATATCACTTAGTGATATTTAAGTTTTTTTTTTCCAGAAACAAATTATATTATTCAGAAGGAGAAAAAAAAGCCTTTCTCCAGTGGCAGAACAAGATTAACAACATCGAATTTTAAACTCCCTAACAAGCTCAAGATCCATGCTAGATTTACAATCAGTGAAAGGGAAAGCTAAAAAGGAATCTCTAATGCCATTTCGAATATTGGAAATTAAATTTTCAGTCTTCATTGCCTGATCCTCAAAAACCGCTCTATTACGACCTTTCCAGATTTCCCAAGAAATAAGAATAAGAATAATGATGAGGATAATAGAGAGAATATAATTTCCTTTGACTTTTATCCACCATGACATAAGTTCTCCTCTGATAGAATTGGAAATAGTTCTGATACCTATGATGCCTTTGAAATGAGCCCAAATTGCTGAAGCCATATCACCAGTGAGGAAAAGATGGTCAATGGATTCTTAGTCAGGTTTAGTGCAGCAGTGGCATTTGGAAACGGTAGGAATTTTTATATTGGAAATTATATCATCAGTAGGATCAATTTGAAGTAGTAATTTCCACATAAAAATAGAAACCTTACTAGGAAGTCTCTTATTCCATATAGTTTTGAAAGAGAATTGAGGACAGCTTTTATGTCTGACAACATTCCAAGCTGATTTGAGAGAGAAGGAGCCATTGGTGTTGGCCATTCATTTGAGATCCCCATCATCATTGATCCACTCTTTGACCACTGGAAGAACCTTATGCATCCTCTTCCATATATGGGAAGAATTTATTTTGTAATAAGAGTCAAGAGGAGCACATCTTTTACAGTATTTATTATTCAGAAATCTGCTCCAGGTAGAATCTACTGTTAGAAATTTCCACCAAAGTTTGCACGATGAAGCTTTAATATAATCAGGAATGAGCTTAATGCCTAGCCTCCCTTCATCAATAGGGAGACAAAGAGAATTCCAACTTTTCCAATGTCTTTTCATGGTGACTTCTGAAGAACCCCAAAAAAAATTTGAGAAGAGCTTTTCCAGAGTCTTGATAATGGAAATTGGAGGCTCCAAGGCTGCAAATATGTGATAAAACATTGATTGAGTGACATGTTTTAAAAGAATGAGTTTCCCTCCTTGACTTAGTAATTTACAGGACCAGCCTTCGAGTCGCACCCTGATTTTATCAATAATCCCATTGAAAAAAGAGCTTTTCTTTCTCCCTGCATAAAGAGGCATCCCCAAATAAAGAAGAGGGGGAGATTTGAATGTGAAATTTGTTATTCTTTCAATAATCCTTCTTCTAGATAAAGAGCATGACTGGGGAATCTTGAAAGAGCACTTTGATGTATTCAGAACTTGACCAGAGATAATTTCATACTCTTTAAGAAAAGACATGAGATGCTTGAGAGACTTTTGATTGCCAGAGGTGAAAATTAGATTATCATCTGCAAAAGAGAGGTTAGAAATAATGGGACTACCAGGGGGCATAGAAAAGGAATCAATTTTACCATCCTCAACCAACTTTTGCAACCCTCTATCAAGAACTTCTGCTGATAAGATAAATAGAGCAGGTGAAAGAGGATCTCCTTGTCTAATTCCACAAGAGGACTTAAAAAAGTCATGAGAAGTTCCATTGATAAGAATGGAGAACCAACATTCTGAAATCAACCTCCACACCATGTCAATAAAAGATTCATTGAAGCCAAATTTCCTGAGCACTTGAGTGAGATATAGCCATGAAACTCGGTCATATGCCTTAGACATATCAAGTTTGCAAACTAAATTTGTTCCTCTCAATTTTTTATTGAAGTTAGCCATTATTTCCTGGGCCAGAAGGATTTTTTCAGAAATAGATCTGCCTTTAATGAAGCCAGCTTGGTTGGGACTAATAATACCATTAAGCAGCAATCCCAATCTATTGGCAAGAATTTTGGAAATTATTTTATTAGAAGTATTGCAAAGGCTGATAGGTCTATAATCATTGCAAGAGGAAGGATTTTCTGATTTGGGAATGAGAGTAATTAGGGTGGAAGTCCAGCTTTTGGGTAAACTATTCCCCATGAAGAAGGAAGTGATGGCTTTAATCAGGTCTGCTTTAATAATATCCCAACATATTTTATAGAAAAAAGAGTTGAATCCATCAGGCCCTGCAGTGCTAGATGAATCCATTTGAAGAATAACATCTCTAATTTCTTTCAGAGATGGAGGAGAGGACAGAAGGATATTATCACTCTCAGTGTTAAGATTTGGGATGTAGTTTAGTAAGGATAAGTCATCAGGAATGGGAGAAGAGGAAGATAGAATACCTTTGAAGTGATCCGAGAATAGACTTTTGATAGTGATTGGATCTGAGTTCCAAATACCATTAGAGTCTTTGATTCGAGAAATATTTAATTTGTTCCTTTTCTGATTTACCATAGCATGAAAAAATTTGGAATTTTCATCCCCTTCTTGCAGCCATTTAACCCTTGCCTTTTGCTTCCAGAAATCATCTTCTATGGCTAATTGATGCTACAGATTAGCTCTAGCAAGCTTGTACTCAATATTGGCAGCTTCTGTGAAATTGGACTCTAACTCAATTTCTTTTCTAAGCACATCATCTTCTGCTTCGATTATGGCTTGGAAAATATTTTTGAAAGTTTCCTTATTCCAGATGGCTAATGCCTGTTTCGTGGCCTTTAGCTTCTGAGAAAAAACTCTAAGAGGGTCCCCATTAAACTCAGTACTCCAGGCCTGCTCCACCACTGATAGAAATTTTTTATGTTTAGTCCAAAAATTTTGGAATCTAAAGCTCTTCTTTGGACGCTCATCATTCAGACTTAGACTAAGTAACAGGGGGCTGTGATCAGAATTAGTTCTATTAAGATGAGCTACTGTAGAAGATAAATTTTTTTGGCTCCATTGGAAATTACAGACCACCCTGTGAAGCCTGGCCCAAATTCGATTACCTCCCTCCCTGTGGTTACACCAAGTGAATTTGGAACTAGTCTGAGAAATGTCAGACAAACCAGCTAATCCCATGGCATTATTAAACTGAATGCAGGCCTCAAAGTCAATCTCATTTCCCCATATTTTCTCCAAAGGGGAAGATACCACATTAAAGTCACAACCTACAATTGTAGGGATGGGATTATTGCACTGATTCAAAATATCCTCCCAAAGTTCTTGTCTTTCCAGTTTGTTGCACTTGCCATAAACAAAAATTAATTTAATGGGACCAGGTAGAGAGTTATCCTGAAGCTCCAGAGACAATGCCTGGATTGAATTTAGAGTAACATTGACATCCCACTTATATTTCCACATCACCCAAATGGTGTTATTGAGGTTAGCCATGCCATCTACAAAATTCAATCTGAGAACCAAATTTTGAAGAAGAATCTCATCAATTTTTGGTTCCATGATTGCAACTAGGGAAATGTTATGGACTTTAATGAGTTTTTTGAGTCTTCTAATTGTAGGCTTGTTTCCAATACCTCTCACATTCCAAAAAAGGACCCTGATCATTGAAAACCAGCACAGCTAGAAGTTTGAGAAGAGTTTTTTTTTCCTCTGGATCTGGTGGTGATTGAAGGAGCCTCTGCAATATGATTTTTTTTGTTCTTCTTTTTGGTGCTATTTTCCTCATCTATCTTACGCAGACAGGAAAATTTATTAGATAAGGTAAGCGAATAGCTTCTGAACTCTTCAGTAAGGTTGGGTAAAAGAGGTGAATCACATTCTATCTCACAGTCAGATAGACTGTTAGAACTCCAGTAAAAGGCCTTTTTATGAGGAAGGCAAGGTCTGGGGGAAAGATTATTGGATTGCAGCCAGGATTTTGTGGGGATCATTAGTTTATTATAGTGGAGTTTGAGAAGCGAAGGTTTATTGATGGCTGGGACACAAGGAGGGATTTCTCCCTCTTCAATTGAAGGAAGGGAAAGGTGTTTTGAAGGTAATTTAGTCTGTATGGTATAAGAAATTTCAGAAGTATGGTGTTTTGGATCAGATCTTAAGCAGACAGGCTCAGGGCTTGAACATTTGTTGGGAGAAGGAACAGTTTGGGATTGAGTGGTTTGATTAAAAGCAACATGTTTACTTGATTCCCCAGGCAAAAGGTCCTTTTTGGCAGTCCACACCTTAGCTGGGATTGGAATTTTAGATAAGGCACCAGTAGAGATGGGGAGAAAAGAACTGGTATGCTTGCCAGTATCCGAATCAATGAGAGAAGAAGGCTCAAACTTTTTGCAATCCCTATCAAGATGGCCCTGACGTCTACAGTTCTTGCAATAAGGAGGTATTTTCTCATATTCAATGGGCTGCCAGAACCCAATGTCACCATTACCAATCCAGACTCGATGAATAATAGGTTTAAGCAGATCCAATTCAACACATACCCGGGCACAACTAGGTCTAGAAAGGCCTGCAGTAGAGTCATAAATTTTAAAGGGAGAGCCAACTAATTGTGCAATAGAGAAAACAGTTGACTTAGAGAATAAATGTATGGGTAGGAAAAGGAGTGAGATCCAAATAGGAGTTAAGGAGCAATCAGTGTTGGCTTGGAATGAAGGAGTCCATTTAGATATTTGGAAAGGATATTTAAGAATATACCATTGGTTACGAAGCCATAGTCTAAGAAAGTCTTCTTCACTATTGAGCTTAATAAGAATATGTTTATCATCGAGTAAACCAATAGAGAAAGCAGATTTCAGAGAGAAAGAATGAAATTTTTTCCTGATAATCTCCAAAGAAGGACGACCAAGAATGAATTTCCCAACAAGAAAGAATTTGAAAGGATCAGAAAGAGTTCTAATATCATCGTTTGAAAAAAACACAGCTGGCTCACCTTTATGCATGCATGGAGTTTTTAACGATAGTGAAGAAGAAGGTTTGTTATCCAGAAGAGAAGCAAACGATTTGTTAGCAAAAGAAAGTATAGTTTTATGAGGATTGCCTGGTAATGAAGTAGGATCCGGTGGATGAATGGAGGTGGAAGGGGCTTCCTCAGCCGCCATTCCTAGCTGGGAATAGGGTAAGCAACGACCAGGAGAGAGAAGATCCAAGAAAATAGGAAGTGACTAGAAAGTGAAAAATAGAGTTCTTATCCACACTCATGATATTTAAGTGATATATGAATATGATGTTATTTATATTGCCGTGAGTTACTTATACGGTAATAATAAAACTTTAGTCGAGATGCGGTATGGAACGTGTCGGGACTAATTTAAATAAATAAAAAGGAAATATTACTTTATATCAACCTTATGGTCATTCGACTGTGCCGTTGAGTCCAGAAGGGCCGAAATAGTAAGAAAAGTCTATTCGGGTGTTGAATTTGGGTATCGGGTCGATTAGGAGATGAAAGGACACTCAAAAGGGGAGTTTTAGTCATTTGGCATGGAAGGTGAATAGTAACTTCATCGTTGTCCTTTAGCTCACCTTTAAGACTTTTTATTTAAATAAGATTAGACCTTACGTGAGATTCATTTCACCCAAACATCAAGTGAGAACTTTTGAGAGAAAACAGTCGAGTTTTAGAGAGAAAGTGAAAGGGGGACTTGAGGAAAGGAAAAGTTTGGAAAGGAGGAGGCTCCTAGGGCAAACCAAGGGTACAACCACCATCTCTCCACCTTGAACCACCACCATAGTTGCCGAAAAAGTTTTCAAAAAAGCTAAGAGGAAGTTCTAACGATATCATCACCAAAGGTTCAACCTTACATAAAGGCAAATGATTCTTGCTTTACTTTAGTGATTAGTATATCCATGTTAGAATAGGCTTTCCTTTTTAAATTTATGAGATTGCAAATTGGATTGGAAAAATGATTGATAAATCAATGTAAATATTAGATAAATTCATGTGATTGAGTATACAACATGTAGAGATTTTAATCTTGATGGAAATGATAGGTTTTCATTTAAAAAAAAATATGTGTTCTTGAGGATATGCAAAATTGGTGTTAGGAATTGCATATAGAATAAATCCTACACATGTGAATACGAAATTAATGATTAAGTTATGTGATAATAATCCTAAATTCTGAGTTTTCATGTTGGACATAAATGGAGGAAATTAGATTACTAAAATCTAAAGATTTTAATGGATATAATGATAGACCCTTATGAATATGTAGATTATATGTTTCTATGAAGAAATTATCCATGATTATGTTGTAGAAATGTCAGAATTATAATTCAAAATTCTGAATTCTGATTAAGATGGAAATGAGTACAGTTTGGGTTTTAGAAGTTGATGAAAAATGCAGAAAATCGGAACTGTAGACGAACAGGAAAAATGTTGACATCGTACAAACGTGACTTTACTTCATTCGAACGAGAGTCAATCTCATTAGAACGAGATACTATCTCATTATAACGAGCTCAGATCTTCAAACGAGATTTCCAAGAACCCAAAAATGTCCAGTTTAGCCCAGAACAGTTTGTAGAAATGTAATTTGGCAAAGAATGAATTTTTGAATAATTTTTGTACAGTAATATAGTGAGGAATTTGGGATTCGTGTTGGAAAATTATAAAATATTGAGGATTAAAATTATATTATAGAACTACAAAATTAGTATACGATTTAGGGAAGAATAATCGTTATACCAAGTATGGGTAATATTGAGAATATATATACGAGTACTTGGGTTAAATAAAAGATTTTGGGAGAAATCACCACATGCAAAAAATACGATGATAATCATGATTACAAGTACGGGTAATATTCAAGTAATACGACGGGTACTTAGGATAGGATAAATTTCCTAATGTGATATAGGTAAAATAAATACCTAATTTTAAATAAGTGGATGATAATGCTTATTTGGTTGTTAATTTATGTGTAAGACATACCTAGTGTGACAACCCGCTCACCAAAATAGGGAGTGGCCAGCCCGATACACCAATATAACAGGAATCATGGATGGAATCATTCTCAGTATCACAACAAAATAAAAAGTATACAGGATAACCACCCATATTTCAGAAAACGGGTTGCCAAAAATTTTGGTTTTTAAAGTTAAGGAAAGAATTTAAACAACCCAATTTAAAAAGAAAGGGGAAACCCCAAGAATATATATTACAATAACGACAAGTAAATAATAAGAGGACCGAATATGTTGTCGGTCAACAGGTGCATACCACGTGATACAACATTTTAATGTAAATTACATAATACATTACATAAATAAATACAACCGTTCGGGCCACGCGCCCGAGTAAAAGACCCGATCTTGACTAGAGAACAAGGATGTTGACGTCTATTGCAATATGTCCCGTAATACCCGCAAAGAATCACGGCTCGCCAAAATTCACCGGGTTTGGAAAGTCAGAACAGGCGTCCTTGCGGCGGAGCACCTGAGCGGAAACAAGATGCATGCACAACAAGAAATATGAACGGGTCAGGGCCCGGTTTTATATGATCACCAGATGAATAAAAAGTATGGCAGTTATGAACAGTAAATCATGATTAATAGAGATATGAATCTACCTACACAATTTAAAACATAAGCTAAGACATCCTAAATAATCATGATCTAATTTAATTAAACAGGAGAATAAGAATGATTAACATTAATTGAAAACTTCCATCATGAACACTGTTTCATTTCATAGTTCCATTCCTTAATAGGAAAATATAATTACAATTATAAGCTCTTTGTGGCTTTTATTTCAATTACATGCCCCTTTGTGGCATTCCATTCCTTAACAGGAATATCATCATCATATGCTCTTTATGTCATTTATCATACATCAAGTCCCACTTGATACAGAATGGTTATATTCATATACATATAACGATTCTAAGACCGCCCCTCCGACTTTCCCCACTGGGCGCGCTCCTAAATGACTATCATCTTCCAGGGCCTATCAATCGAGACAACCTGGTCACCAATAACGCAAGACGTCGGGAAGCGGCCATATGCCTGTGGGATAGTCAAGGCCACACCCGGAATCTCCTAACCAGCGCAGTAAACATAACATAATCGCTCATATGGCCTAGGACTATATCCACCCTGCATTCATTAGCCAGGGGGCATCACCATGCGCGCGAACTTCCCTTATGATAGCATGTATAGAGGTGTGTTTAAGTAAATTATCATTTACCATATTCATGATTAAGTAAATTATCATTTACCATCATCATTACCATTTACAATTCATTTCCATTTACCATTTTTCATATGTATATTTCATTTTATCCGAAACCATAATCATTTACATTTTGTAAATAATTCACCTTTTATCCGGAGCCATACGTAATTCATATCATCATTACAACCTCAAAGAATGAGTGAACTCCCAATTTAATTCTCCCAACACCCTTTTTACGGTATTATACTATTAACCATCACGACTAAGATAGATCAATGGAGATCCTAAAGTCTCCCAAACATAACACTATAACTCCTAGTTTCATAATAATTCACTAGAAGAAAATAATGCCCTAACATCCATTTGCATATCCCCGGAAAAGCCCCCACATACGCATTTCTAACGTAGGGTAGTTAACTAAGTCGTCTAAAACTCTAGGACTCTAAGTTTACTTCATACAAGAAGGTTCCTAGGTCCTAAACCTAAAGAAAAGGAATTAGAATTGAGTTACAAAACTAACTCAAAAACAGCAGGAAAACGAATCGATTCGCCCTAGAGAATCGATTCGCCCAAAAAGAGAATCGGTTCGGACTAAGAAACCTGGGATTCTGTAAACTCAATTCGGCTTGACCAAATCGATTCGGTCCAAGCAGACCTGGAAGCTGACCCTAAGCGAATCGATTCGCCTAGGGGGCCGAATCGATTCGCCCCTGCGAATTTGCCAAGGATGGGTTACGGGTTATAAACCCTAGTTTTTCCCCAAAACTCAAATCTCTACCATTTTTACACACATCCAACATCATTAAACTACCCCAAATCATCCTACATGATTATTAACTACTAAAACCCACAATTTCATCATCATAAACTAAGATTAGGGTTAAAACACCATAAATTCCATTTTTGATCCATAAATGTTAGTAAACAACTATCACACAATTTACTCAACTTAAATCATATATTAGCAAGTAGAAAACTTGCCTTGAAATATAAAGCTCAGATTTCTTTGTGGTAGAAGCAATCCCCATCTCCAATCTCCAATTTCTCTCTTTTTTCTCCTCTTTTCTCTTCCTCTCTCTCCCTCTCTTTGCTTAAGACATATAATAGGGAAATTAGGGGGTTTAGAAGACTAAAAATCGGGGATTAAGTCTAAAGTCACCAACTTAAATGGTTAATACCACATTAAAATGATTTCCAAATACGCGTTTAAGTCAAAATCAGTCAAAAGTGCCCGGAACCTAAAAATACAATATGGCACTTATTTTGACTGTCTCGCACATTCCGGGATTGACTACTCCCTCTAAAATGGCATCCGATAATTTTATAAATTATTTCAAGTTTCGGTTTCATTTAAACCATAAGGTCATTTAAAACACATGACACTATGCAACATGATAATATTTACTTACACACACAGTAATTATACAACAATCTAGTAAATATTAATTTTTAACTCATTCAATTAATATTTACTCCAGTTCCAAAATTTTATATAATTACCTTATACGGTAAATTAATATAATACGAGTCTCCTAAAAGCGAGGGTTGTTACATACTCCCCCCTTATGAGGGAATTTTTCCCTCAAAATTCAGGCGTACCCTAATCATATAAAGGGTATACTATCCTAAACTATTATTCTATCACCCTTAATAACCCCTCGTTATTATGGTGTCCCAATGGGCTCGGACTAAGGTCATCCCTATAGATCTCAATCTAGATTCTTTGTGCTCTGGCATAGCACCAGATCGCTCATCACGAACTATCGATCCTAACTTCCTACGGCGGAAGACGATGTCCACATGACTAGGTGCAATTTCCCTTGCCTTCTGAATCACGTTACATCCCACCTCGGGGATACCTACACCAGCACTAAATGGCTTAATCCCAACACTACTCAACTTCTCTTCGTATAGGCGTATCCCTTCCAATCATATGTCTCAAAAGCCCAATCCTTGAAGAAATGTCCGGAACTACCTCAAGTCCAAGGAACATACGGCCCGCTGGTTCCATCCAAAGAGTATGCGAATTTCTCAACCGGCTACGCACGGCCACTCACGGTGCCATACCTTAGGATTTGGTCTATAAGGCCACTCAAAAAGCCCAATTATTGTACAGGAATTTCCATTCCATCCATTTAGCCTAAGGCGCACATTGGAAGTATGCCTCTCGGCATTAAGTCAACTTCCTCCATTCGTTCATCCATTTTAGGGTGGTAAAATATACTCCATTTCCATACGGTTCCCATTTCTTCATGGAAAGTTTACCAAACCTTCGACATGAATATCTAGTCTCGGTCCCCCACCAGATGGGCACTTCATACGGTTCTACCATTCTCCATAAAGAGCGGGGAGTACTCTTCTACATATAGTCCGCCCATAATGGCCGAAAAAGTAACGAATTGGTCGAACGATCAACAATTTTCTCAAATAGGATCATGACCAGTTCGGTGATGGAAATTTGATAAAGATGTCTATGAATATACCCTTCTTCGTTCCACCACTACTCTACTTCACACGAGCAGGTGAAATAATCAGTCACAGACATGAATGCTCTTGCTACAAAGTTTTTCGAGTTATGACCGTTCTACTTAGCTTTCCATGCCTTCACAAATATCTCCGATGGGTTTCCTACTCAACGCATCTACTACCCCAATCGCATTCCCTTAACGAGAGGAAATGTCCAATCGATAGTCCTTTATGAACTTCGTACACCAAATTGATTCCTCCCACAACATATTGCAACAACTTGTTGCTCGCGACAAATACTAAATTTCCTGCCCAGGAAGTAGTGCCTCATCTTTTTAAGGTGATCACTACCACAATGAATTTTAATTCAAGCATGGGATAATACTTCCCACAAGTTTAAGCTTGTGAGATGCATAAACAATGGGTCCATTCTCTAGTATTATTACTTCCAGTTCTTGGCAGAAACTTGTTCGCTAAATCCACCCTCGAGCTTAACAACATGACTCAGGAGTGAAAGTCAACTCATCCTTTTAACTCCCCAAAAGTTAAGTTACCAACGTAACACTCTATCTAAGAAAGGCCTCATCTCCTTCGGCCTAACCTACCAAACCTCTCGAGATCCCATACTTCTCATTCCTAGGGATTTAATCCCTCTTAGAGTTAACCCACAACCTATTCGTGGTCAACTCCTTACAGCGTTCCTAAGTCAACATCACATGCCCTAAAGGCCTTACGTCCTAATAATCCTAAGGTCTATATATATATATCCTATCTAAGTCATATACGTATAATACTAAGTATATACCTAGTGCCCAAGACCTTTCTCAATTTCCGACATTCGCTCGATTTCATGCGTGGGACGTCTCGCCGAAGCAAAATCTAAACAAGGAACCCTCCCGTTACACTACTACCTCGCATCGTCGGTCATCAAGATATAACGGTCTAAGACACATGTTCGGGACCGGTAATATTTTAACTCGTAATCCTACTAATAAGATTCTACTTCTATGTATTACCATTCTAATAATTGAGGATTTCAACGAATCGAACATTTACTTTCTGTAAAGTCTTACAAATATTTATCCCACCATATACACAACTTTTTAAATAGCCTTCTTATCAAGTCATAACCCAAAGTCTCAATTAGACTTCATATCTCAGCCTCCCTCGCATTGATCAGAGGAGAGAACTATATACAGTGCTTCTATCTCGCACTTTAGTAACCCTTAATCACTCAACTACGTGATTCTCGGCTAAACCTTTCAACCCAACTCTTAATCAACAAAATAAAATAAAATAAAATAAAAAAAGAAAAAGAACAGCATCTCTCCACTCCCAACGTCGTTGAGGTTCACGCGTGGAGCGTCCCGTAAAAGCGGAATCCAAACAAGGAACCCCTCCTATGCATTACTACTCAACCTTGTTGGTCATGGAGATAAGGCGTAACAATCACATACAAAGCAAACAAACAATCAAACACTCAAGCAAGATAATACAACAAGTAATGAAAATCTCCTACTTACCTCAAACCACCCCTATAAGGTCTCAACCTGTATCCAGGAGAGATATTATAGGACGACTAGTTCCATCCTGAAACTAGAAGTAGGATAGCCTCGCAATTTAATCGCTTATTATCATCCCGAACAAACCAGAATATCTTTATTAGCATAATACAAATAGCATATAACACACATAATACTAAAATATCATCACTCGCTTTATAACGAGTGAAGGAAAATATAAAACTTCCCTACTACGAAAGTCATATAATTACCCTATTTATAGCAGTGTCGATACTACCACAAGCTCAATATACACACCCGATTCTAGAGTAAACACAATACTACCCTATCATATTCTAAGGAATGTACCACCCATTAATAAGGTGGAATTACCGCCAACACTCTTGCCAAACACCCCGGGTCAATCCTAATGGTTCTCAGACACCGTACTCGAGTCTGATCCGAACCAATGTTACCTCCATCAACTCCCCAACTAGGCACCTTATCCTTGTTCTCCAAACAACATAATCAAAAGGAGTGGTTTTACACTCCACGTCATAGCCATTGTTCCGTCCCTAGTTGCCAGATAATTGCCCATGCAGTCCCTTTTGCTTTCTCAACAAAAGAGAACACGCTGCCGGCCTCCCCTTCCTTAGTTCAATGAAACTTCCCCGGGCGGATGTCCACTAATGGGGTTTCATGAACACTATTCCTTCAGAAGTGTTAACGACACTTATTCTGGAGCCTCTCATTCCACTGAAGGGCTCTTCCTTCCTTATACCAACCTTATTTTGGTGCACGACCTCCCTAACCGTACAACTCTTTATTCCCTGTCGGTCTCCGACCGAACCCCGTGTGAACATTTGAGGATCCATCTTCTCCTCAGTCCAGTTACCCCATAGAAACTCGCTGTTGCAAGTATCCACCGGGTTTCTCCATGGGTAAAACTTCCTGCACCCACAAATATGGTGACTACGTTCCCACCATTTCAACACTACTCCTACGAGTGAAGGATTTTCCTCCATCCTTTTCATTTGGGCACTTCTATACCCTTCTCTAGGCCAAAACTCCTGGACCTTAAACTTCTACCGAATGAGGATGCATCTCCTCTATCTTACTTCAACGGGTGTCCCTTATCATGGGCTCTTCTCACTTTCGTTTAACGTCGTTTGGAATCCCAAGCTTAGTACCACTATCTACTTCTAGCGGTACTTGGAAAACTTAATCACTGTAATTAGTAGTCGCAGTAGCAGGATAATAAAATGCTACAAAAAGGAAGCGATCTTCAAAGCGATCCTCATCCCCGACTACAACTTACAGTTCCTAATAATTCCATCCCGCGACGCCTTCACAAGCAGCCTTCCCTGGCTCCCTTCTTCAAACGACCTACTAATCTCACACGAATGCGCAACAGATTATATAGGTTCTATCTCATGGCAGGAGAACGAAGTCTCACAAAAAGAAATCAACGATCTTAATCCTAAGGCTCTATGTCCAATCAAAAGCAACGCTGAAAGTGTAAAGCGTCCACACAGATTCCTAAGGACTCTAGAACCTGATGCTCTGATACCATCTGTGA
Organism: Sambucus nigra; assembly: GCA_949130495.1. Lineage (NCBI taxonomy): Eukaryota > Viridiplantae > Streptophyta > Magnoliopsida > Dipsacales > Adoxaceae > Sambucus > Sambucus nigra. The sequence continues at coordinate 230,653,591 of OX422219.1, forward strand.
CAACTCGCTCACCAAAATAGGGGGTGGCCAACCCGATACTCCAATATAACAGGAATCATGGATGGAATCATTCTCAGCATCACAACAAAATAAAAAGTATACAGGATAACCACCCATATTTCAGAAAATGGGTTGCCAAAAATTTTAGTTTTTAAAGTTAAGGAAAGAATTTAAACAACCCAATTTAAAAAGAAAGTGGAAACCCTAAGAATATATATTACAATAACGACAAGTAAACAATAAGAGGATCGAATATGTTGTCGATCAACAGGTGCATACCACGTGATACAACATTTTAATGTAAATTACATAATACATTACATTAAACAAATACAATCGTTTGGGCCACGCGCCCGAGTAAAAGACCCGATCTTGACTAGAGAACAAGGATGACGGCGTCTATTGCAATATGTCCCGTAATACCCGAAAAGCATCACGGCTCGCCAAAATTCACCGGGTTTGGAAAGTCAGAACAGGCATCCTTGCGGCGGAGCACCTGAGCGGAAACAAGATGCATGCACAACAAGAAATATGAATGGGTCAGGGCCCGGTTTTATATGATCACCAGATGAATAAAAAGTATGACAGTTATGAACAGTAAATAATGATTAATAGATATATGAATCTACCTACACAATTTAAAACATAAGCTAAGACATCCTAAATAATCATGGTCTAATTTAATTAAACAGGAGAATAAGAATGATTAACATTAATTAAAAACTTCCATCATGAACACTGTTTCATTTCATAGTTCCATTCCTTAACAGGAAAATATAATTACGATTATAAGCTCTTTGTGGCTTTTATTTCAATTACATGCCCCTTTGTGGCATTCCATTCCTTAATAGGAATATAATCATCATCATATGCTCTTTATGACATTTATCATACATCAACTCCAATTGATACAGAATGGTTATATTCATATACATATAACGATTCTAAGACCTCCCCTCCGAGTTTCCCCCTTGGGCGCGCCCCTAAATGACTATCATCTTCCAGGGCCTATCAATCGAGACAACTTGGGCACCAATAACGCAAGATGCCGGGAAGCGCCCATATGCCTGCGAGATAGTCAAGACCACACCCAGAATCTCCTAACCAGCGCATTAAACATAACAAAATCACTCATATGGCCTAGGACTATATCCACCCTGCATTCATTAGCCAGGGGGCATCACCATGCGCGCGAACTTCCCTTATGATAACATTTAGAGAGGTGTGTTTAAGTAAATTATCATTTACTATATTCATGATTAAGTAAATTATCATTTACCATCATCATTACCATTTACATTTCATTTCCATTTACTATTTTTCATATGTATGTTTCATTTTATCCGAAACCATAATCATTTACATTTTGTGAATAATTCACCTTTTATCCAGAGCCATACGTAATTCATATCATCATTAAAACCTTAAAGAATGAGTGAACTCCCAATTTAATTCTCCCAACACCCTTTTTGCGGTGTTATACTATTAACCATCAAGACTAAGATAGCTCAATGGAGCTCCTAAAGTCTCCCAAACATAACACTATAACTTCTAGTTTCATAATAATTCACTAGAAGAAAAGAATGCCCTAACATCCATTTGCATATCCCCGGAAAAGCCCCCACATACGCATTTATAACGTAGGGTAGTTAACTAAGTCGTCTAAAACTCTAGGACTCTAAGTTTACTTCATACAAGAAGGTTCCTAGGTCCTAAACCTAAAGAAAAGGAATTAGAATTGAGTTACAAAACTAACTCAAAAACAGCAGGAAAACGAATCGATTCGCCCAAAAAGAGAATCGGTTCGGACTAAGAAACCTGGGATTCTGTAAACTCAATTCGGCTTGGCCAAATCGATTCGGTCCAAGCAGACCTGGAAGCTGACCCTAAGCGAATCAATTCGCCCAGGGGGCCGAATCGATTCGCCCCTGCGAATTTGCCAAGGATGGGTTACGGGTTATAAACCCTAGTTTTTCCCCAAAACTCAAATCTCTACCATTTTTACACACATCCAACATCATTAAACTACCCCAAATCATCCTACATGATTATTAACTACTAAACCCCACAATTTCATCATCATAAAGTAAGATTAGGGTTAAAACACCATAAATTCCATTTTTGATCCATAAATGTTAATACACAACTATCACACAATTTACTCAACTTAAATCATATATTAGCAAGTAGAAAACTTGCCTTGAAATATAAAGATCAGATTTCTTTGTTGTAGAAGCAATCCCCATCTCCAATCTCCAATTTCTCTCATCTTTCTCCTCTTTTCTCTTCCTCCCTCTCTCTCTTTGCTTAAGACATATAATAGGGAAATTAGGGGGTTTAGAAGACTAAAAATCGGGTCTTAAGTCTAAAATCCCCAACTTAAATGGTTAATACCACATTAAAATGATGTCTAAATACGCGTTTAAGTCAAAACCAGTCAAAAGTGCCCGGAACCTAAAAATATAATATGACACTTATTTTGACTGTCTCGCACATTCCGGGACTGACTACGCCCTCTAAAATGGCATCCGGTAATTTTATAAATTATTTCAACTTCCGATTTCATTTAAACCATAAGGTCATTTAAAACACATGGCAATATGAAACACGCAACATGATAATATTTACTTACACACACAGTAATTATACAACAATCTAGTAAATATTATTTTTCAACTCATTCGATTAATATATTTACTCCAGTTCCAACATTTTATATAATTACCTTATACGGTAAATTAATATAAAATGAGTCTCTTAAAAGCGAGGGTTATTACATACTCACCCCTTATGAGGGAATTTTGCCCTCAAAATTCAGGCGTACCCTAATCATATAAAGGGTATACTATCCTAAACTATTATTCTATCACCCTTAATAACCCCTCGTTATTGTGGCGTCCCAATGGGCTCGGACTAAGGTCGTCCCTATAGATCTCAATATACATTCTTTGTGCTCTGGAATAGCACCAGATCGCTCATCATGAACTATCGATCCTAACTTCTTACGACGGAAGACGATACCCACATGACTCGGTGCAATTTGCCTTGCCTTCTGAATCACGTTACATCCCAGCTCGGGGATACCTACACCAACGCTAAATGGCTTAATCCCAACACTACTCAACGTCTCTTCGTATAGGCGTATCCCTTCCAAGCATATGGCTCAAAAGCCCAATCCTTAAAGAAATGTCCGGAACTACCTCAAGTCCAAGGAACATATGTCCCGCTGGTTCCATCCAAAGAGTATGTGAATTTCTCAACCGGCTACACACAGCCACTCACGGTGCCATACCTTAGGAAATGGTCTATAAGGCCACTCAAAAAGCCCAATTATTGTACGGGAATTTCCATTCTATCCATTTAGCCTAAGGCTCACATTCGAAGTATGCCTCTCGGCATTAAGTCAACTTCCTCCATTCGTTCATCCATTTTAGGGTGGTAAAATGTACTCCATTTCCATACGGTTCCCATTTCTTCATGGAAACTTTACCAAACCTTTGACATGAATATCTAGTCTCGTTCCCCCACCAGATGGGAACTTCATACGGTTCTACCATTCTCCATAAAGAGCGGGGAGTACTCTTCTACATATAGTCCGCCTATAATGGCTGAAAAAGTAACGATTTGGTCGAACGATCAATAATTTTCCAAATAGGATCATGACCAGTTCGGTGCCGGCAATTTGATAAAGATGTCTATGAATATACCCTTCTTCGTTCCACCACTACTCTACTTCATACGAACATGTGAAATAAGTGAGAATTAATCAGGCTTTAATAGTGGATTCAAAGGGATGGACTAGTTAGCATGGGAATTGTAACTAAGATGGTTTAAAGGTACGTTAGGCATGCACTCTAGACGAGAGATGAGGATTTCAAGAGAGAGTCTGATAAGTCTAAAATGTATAAAATAATTGATGAATTTAGCACTTATTCACTTGCTGTTTTCAAAACTATTTTCACTATCGGGCTTTGACCCGTTTTCTTGCATATTCTTTTTTTTTCTCTCTTATATCTTCTATATCAGGTGTCCAGCCATAAGGACGCCAACCATATAGGATTAATATGGTTGACGAGATATGGAGATATGGAGGATTGTTTAGACGCCCTCATTTATTTGATTCATACTCTGTAGTGATCTTTCATTTAGGGCTTTTTGCCCCAGAGGATTTTAGCTGTTTCCCTTCTATTTGTATCAGGATTTTATACTTGTGTAGTTTTGTTACATTTACTATTGTTGGGATTTATATATTGAGATATATTTACTCGAAAAGTTTTATTCTAGTTGCATTTAAATTCTATTGTTATATATTCAGTTGTGTTGTTGTGGAATGGAATGTGTGGAATTGTTCGAAATGGTAAAATGAAATTTTATTAAATTAAAATTGGAAAGTTTTTAACACCAGCTTAATTGAGTATTAGGTGACGGGAAAATGCTTTCGACAGTGATGCTAAGAATTAACCAACTGTATATTCTGATTTAATTGGGTATGGGACTGATCACCCGATATTTAATTAGGCGGGGTGTTACAAGTGGTATCAGAGCATCAGGTTCTAGTGTACTTTAGGGTCTGTACAACTTACTATGCTTTCAGCTTAGCGTTCTTAGATGTAGAGCCCTATCATTATGATTGTTGCATTTTTATGAGACTATAGACAAAAACCTTTTGGGGATTTATTTGTTTTAGACATGTCCTAGTATAAGGTGATTATCGACATGGATTGACTTGTTGTATATGAGGCCAAGATTGACTGTTATAGCCAGCGTATTGTCTTTTACAAGCGTATTGTCTTTGACAAGAGAGTGAATAAGTAGACTTTTATATAAATAGATAAAACTTGCTGGGAAGTTATATACTATAGACTAAGGACCTGCAGAGTTTTGATGACTGACTATTTTAGGTAGTAGTGTATCGGGGGGTTCCTTGTTTGAATTTCTCTTTGCGAGACACCCCACGCATGAAACTAACGAACGTTGGGAGTCGAAGTAAGCTGGGTCTTTAGGATATGAGTTTATAACTTTTACTATTATATGTATATATATTAATCAAAGAGTTATGAGTTGTGGCATGATTTGAAGCTAATGGAGTCGACAAATGTGAATGTGGAAATCATGGTGACACGAATTATATTATAAGTAGTCAGTTAATTAAGGGTAACCTTATAGAGGAATCACATTCATTTAGATCTTATGATGGAATGTACACACATAGGGTGTATGGATGCCCTGGATGGTTAGATTGTAGTATTTTCCATAATTATGACACAGTAAGTATTCTTGAGGTTAATGAAAGTAGAAGTTGCGACTTTAGGATTTAGTTATTTCATGATTTAGGACCGCTAATCGCCGAAACATTGCCACAAGGATGGTATAGGAAGGATTGGTTAAATTTTAACTCGAGATAGTTGAAACTAAATGGTAAGGCATGGTGTATAACATCAGTGGGGGTATTCGGTATTGTACTGTATGGGCGGTACGACTGATATTGCATGAGATGTGAGATTAATACCCGGAGTTGTCCTTACCAGTTATGCTTTATTTTCTGAATTTCGAGACGAAATTCTGTTATAAGGGGGAAGTATGTAATACCCTATAATTTTAATGACTTTTAAAATGAGTTAAATTAAAAGTTAATGGGATTAATTGGAATTAATTTTAAATTAATTAATTGGGATTAATTCGGATTTTATATTACTCGTGGTTATTGAAATATATGATTATGAATATCACTTAGTCATATTTAAGTAATATATGAATATGATGTTATTTATATTTTCGTGAGTTACTTATACGGTAATAATGAAACTTTAGTCGGGACGTGATATGGGACGTGTCGGGACTAATTTAAATGAATAAAAAGGAAATATTATTTTATATCAACATTGTGGTCATTTTAACTGCACCGTTGCGTCCAGGAGGGTCGAAATAGTCAGAAAAGTCTATTCGGATGTTGAATTTGGGTCTCAGTTCGATTAGGAGATGAAAGGACACTCAAAAGGGGCGTTTTAGTCATTTGGCATGGAAGGTGAATAGTAACTTCATCTTTGTCCTTTATCTCACCTTTAAGACTTTTTATCTAAATAAGATTAGACCTTACGTGAGATTCATTTCACCCAAACATCAAGTGAGAACTTTGGAGAGAAAACAATAGAGTTTTAGAGAGAAAGTGAAAGGGGGACTTGAGGAGCAGAAAAGTTTGGAAAGGAGGAGGATCCTAGGGCAAACCAAGGGGACCAACACCATCTCTCCACCTTGCACCACCACCATAGTTGTCATAAAAGTCACCGAAAAATCTAAGAGGAAGTTCTAACCATATCATCACCAAAGGTTCAACCTTACATAAAAGCAAGTGATTCTTGCTTTACTTTAGTGTATATTCATGTTAGAATAGGCTTTCCTTTTTAAATTTATGAGATTACAAATTGAATTGGAAAAATGATTGATAAATCAATGTAAAGATTAGACAAATTCATGTCATTGAGTATACAACATTTAAAGATTTTAATCTTGATGGAAATGATAGGTTTTCATGAAAAGGAAAATATGTGTTCTTGAGGATGTGAAAAATTGGTGTTAGGAATTGCATGTAGAATAAATCCTACCCATGTGAATATGAAATTAATGATTAAGTTATGTGATAATAATCCTAAATTCTGAGTTTTCATATTGGACACAAATAGAGGAAATTAGATTTTTGAAATCTTGAGATTTTAATGGATATGATGATATACCCTTATGAATATGTAGATTAGATGTTTGTATGAAGAAATTATCCATGATTATGTTGTAGAAATGTTAGAATTATAATTCAAAATTCTGAATTCTGATTAAGATGGAAATCAGTGCAGTTTGGGTTTTAGAAGTTGATGAAAAATGCAAAAAATTGGAACTGTAGATGAATAGGAAAAACGTTGACGCCGTTCGAACAAGACTTAACTTCGTTTGAACGAGATTGACTCTCGTTTGAATGATATGCCATCTCGTTCTAACGAGCTCTGGTCTTCAAACGAGATTTCCAGAAATCGAGTAATGTCCAGTTTAGCCCATAACAGTTTGTAGAAATGTAATTTGGCCTAAAATGAATTTCTGAATAATTTTGGTACATTAATATAATAAGGAAATTGGGATTAGTGTTGGAAAATTATAAAATATTTAGGATTAAAATTATGTTAGAGAACTACATAATTAGTATACGGTTTAGGGAAGAATAATCATTATACCAAGTATGGGTAATATTGAGAATATATATACGAGTACTTGGGTTAAATAAAAGATTTTGGGAGAAATTACCTCATGAGAAAAATACGATGATAATAATGATTACAACTATGGTTAGTATTCGAGTAATACGATGGGTAATTGGGATAAGATATATTTCATAATGTGATATAGGTAAAATAAATACCTAATTTTAAATAAGTGGATTATAATGCTTATTTGGTTATTAATTTATTTGTATGACATACCTAGCTTACTTGCTATCGATGGGATCTTTACGCGTGAGGGCTGTCATATCCTGATAAATCTATGGGATTTTGATTTGTCACTCGAGAACATAGAACTTAGGGACTAAGCACCATAGTATATATACGGGTGTTGCCATTCATTTGGGTGCGTAGGTATATGCGTAGCCCAAAGGATTAGGACTATGTTCGCCTCCAATGTTTGTGTTTGATATTTGTGGTTCGAGGAATCTTTACCGAACCTATAGTCCCCTATACAGTGACGTGATGTACTGGAACATGATAGCAGAGTAACGCATGTACCGCAGCTGTGCCTCGGGGTGGCGTATTATATATATATTTATAGTAGGAAATTAAATATATATACTTTTCATAATATCTTCTGTGTGAATAAAGTACAAGTGCAATATAATGAAATCTGGAAATTTAATTAAGTATGATAATACTTAATTACGTTAAATAATTAAGGAGATTATCAATGTTCAATCTAAATAGATATACATATTACGAGAAAAATAAGTGAGAATTAATCAGGATATTAATAGTGGATTCAAAGAGATGGACTATGCCATTAACCAATTAAATCAGAATATACAGTTGGTTCATTCTTAGCATCACTGTCGAAAACTATAATTTTATGATTAAACGGAATCCCCAACACCATTTTAATAATAAACATCCCAAATTAAAACTCAAGTCGTGTAACCATAAACCCATTTCCTTCCTCACCCAAGAATCATAAATTTGACATTATATTAAAACAATCTCTCTCTCTCTCTCTCTCTCCCCCCCCCCCCCTCCCCCAATCTTCATTATTTAACTAAAAAATTCATCCTATGAACCTTTGAATTGCATATGTGATGAATTTAAAGATACATGGTTGTTCGGTAACAAATCTTATTTGGAAGAATCAATAAATTTGTCATTATGAACATATTTGTGTGATACATTCAAGCATCCAATTCGATTTTGTTCATGGGGGAACCTTTTAGTTTGAGGACATTGTTCACGAGAAAGGCTTTCACGTTTTGGATTCTATAAAGAACGACTTAATTATTATTGTTTAGTTCCCACAAATTTGTGATTATTTGAGATTAAACCATTCAATTATTGTAAACCTACATTTTGATTTTGTTCAAGGCAAACAAAGAACCATCAAATTAAGGTAACCAGGTTGATTTCCTCAACATCATTAAAAGGGGTTGGTTTCCTTTTGATTCCAAACCATGCTTCATCATTTTTAATTTAATCTTTTAAATCTTACACTAAGTGCCCTATGTCTCAACATGTAAGAAAATCAATTATGGGTTCTTGTCTGGTTAATTATTTTGAGTTTATGACTTGAGTTAGTGGTGCTATTAGGCTTAAGATAGTTTTTTGAAGAAAGGGAATCACATTATTTTGGGTTGGTATATTGTATGTTTTGAAAAATAGGGTTTTAATTTAGGGGTTGTTATTTGGAGAAGATAATGGGTGTTTGGTAACATGGATGAACTTTAAATATAAGGATATTTTGGTTCACAAATGTTTTGATGAGTTATGTCTAATTAGATATTATGGATACTCGAACTATTTTAGATTTTATTTAAAATATTAGAATAATGTCGAAGAGATTAACAAAGTACGAGTTAGCTCTAGTAAGGCGTTAAAAAGTTGGGGTTAAGTAAAAAAATCTATTTTTCTTGGCGTTAAAAATTTGGTTTTGTCGAAGGTAGCTCATGGTGGAGATGGTTGATTATTGGTGGGTAAGGATATGGTGGTGGTGGAGGTGTAGTGGGGTTTTAGATTAATTTAGAATGAAGGAATGTGATTGTAGAGATGGGTAACCAAAATTAAAAATTATTTCTAAAATGAAGGTAATGTTTGCATTAATCCAAATTCAGGCAAAAGTAAATTCAAGCGTCTAAGTTAAAAATAGTTATTTACAACTGGATTTAACTTACAATATATTTTCATGAATCATATAAGATAAATAGAAATGCAAATAGTAAATCATGCCCTTGAGACGAGGTTTCATACGAGGGAACAACCCTTGCAGGAAAAACCTCGGGCCATAACGACACCTTCCACTATATAGGTAAAGTTTTACGAAAGGGAGAAATGACTTACAAACATGAACCTACCCTAGAATCAATAATACATAACCTCCATAAGATACTTTTCCACCTTCTATCTATAAGAGCGTGCACGGATCGCTCTCCGACCACTCGCTAAGTTGCAGGTGTCAACTTTCGTTTATAATATCGCATTTGTACACAAAAAAATCTTCTTTTAATGTTGCAAGAGAAAAGGTTTGTATTGTAAAAGGAACAAGTGGAAATCAACTATTTGTCGATCTAACCTACTAAGATGTGAGGGTCCTAAAAGTTGAGGGATATTTCAAAAAGTGTTTGCCGAATGAAAATAAAGTCACAAAATATTTTTGAGATATAAAAAATATTTAAAGTTCCTCAAGAACAAGTTTTACAAAATGTTTGTTCAAGACTTGAGAGAAGTAATCAAATGTAAAAACTTTAAACATAGGAATATCTCAAAAATTCAAAGAAGGTTTCTTCTTTTAAGAAAATATGTTTTCTTTTATCTTGATGAAATCGTGGAAACCTTGCTCAAAATCTTAACCTTATTTTGTGAAGTATAAAAGAGTGAATTAAATAGGTCTTTTCAACCATATGGACACAAGATCTCAAACCCTCTAACTCATTGTCAACTATAAAAATAGTTTTTTCCCCAAGGTAACAAAAGATATGGAAGTAAAAGAGAATCTCTATGTTTTATAATGCAGTCTTTTGGGAAAAATTTTCCTTTTTCACCCTACATGACGTTGTCGCAACAATGTTGTTTGAACAAGACATTACACCATTGCGGTTTGCCTAAGGTGATGCCGCCCGTGCCAAATATTAGGGAATTTTGGACTTGGATACGAGTATTGATGATAAACTATCACTGCAATGAGAAAAAAACATCGCAACGGTGAAAGTACGGAGAGGCAAGTCACACCATTGTGCAGAAAATTTGAACGCTTATTCGCCTTACAAAGTTTGAAAATATTTTGGCAAATCAGCCTACGTATGTTTCTTCTCAACTAGGAACACTCATACTTATGAACATAGTTTTTTCGTAACAAAATTATATTACATAGTATATTTTTTCAATTTTGTCCAAGACAAATTTACCCATAAGTTTTAACAGATTTTCCAATTTTAAGAAAATCTTAAGTTAAGCTATGTAAAAAAAGGGTTGTAAACTAAGTCATTCTATGTATATTAGCTTTGTCCTAAAGTGACAATCTCACTGGTCATGGCATGAGGTGGCTGTTTGGATGAAGACAAAGAAGGTGAGTCTTGAAATTTTGAACATGAGGCTTTCCGGGATAACTTAGACTATGACTCAAATATGTTTTGGAATGGGATCATACACTCTAATCCTATGGATCTTTTGAGCATACATTTGCTCTTATTTTCTCCCCTTTGTCTATTCCATGAAGAAATATATACAAAAGTGATTACAAATAAATGGATCAAATCTATCACCTATGACACGTCTCGCCTAATCAAAAGCACTACAAGGTAAACACAACTCAACCATTTGTAACTCTTGGAAATTGTTTTCTTGTCAAGATACTAGCAAGGACATCAAGATACCAAAGCATAGATTTTGACAATATAATAAGAGTAATAAGATGAATATAAGATATTTAATCAATGTAAGCATGGTTAATCTAATTACTAAGGATCATATACCAAGTTTAGCTAATATTTCAAGAAGATGAAACATATACATTTTATTCCATAAGTTATCTATTATCAATTCAATTTAATATAGACTAAGTCATAATATTATAACGATGATAATATTAATCATCCTATCTCTCCCTTAGGAAATCTTCTCCCCCTTAATTAAATATCTCTCCTAAGAAAACGTTTCTAAGGAAATATTCTCCATGAGAAGGTGTCTTATATTCAACATTCCTTTGATGGGAAGGATAATCATTGTGCCCCTTTTATCATGGTATGGACAAAGGTAAAGATAATATAACCAATAACTAATATACTTAAGGACAAGATGAATAAATCTTTATAGATGCGAATTTAATAGATATAATCTTAGTATTAAAAGTAGTATATTTCAATATCTAATCGATATGGAAGTTAATATAGGATGTGATTAAGTATATATGTGATAACAATTTATATAAGGCAAAAAGATAATGCAATCAAAGGCATGACCAAATGTATATGTGACCACAATCCCAGTTATTACTTATCGAAAAAAACTCTTTCTATGTATCGCTCTAGCATTTGTCTAATATGACAAAAATGTTCGATCTTCCTTCCTTATAGCTAGTTTTATTTTTTCCTTAATATTTTCTCCCTTAGCCGAGACTTCTATCCTTTTATGCAATTATATTGCAAGAAAAGATGAAGTGATCAAGAAATATAAGAGAACAAACATAAGAAACGTAGATATATGGAGTGACTAGAAAACATAGGTTCTAAGACATGAAGGACATGCTAAGTGAGCATAATATGCATATTTAGTAATATGCGATATGAATCATATAATATAAGATATAAAGGAACATAAGATCACAATGACATTTCAAGTCAAATATATACATATGATCATCGAGATATCATGTCGGATTACCAAACATATGAGTATAGGAAGCACACAAAGTTTGTAGTGACATATTCACAAGATAAGTATGTAAACATAATTTCTAGACGCCTAAAAATATTACAAGATAAGTATTTAAGAAATATTTTTCACAAGATCTAATGGGAAAGGATGGTAATAAAATGGACAACCACCACCAAGGGTATATGATATTCTAAGAGATATGGCAATCAAATCTAGCATCCTATCAAAAAAGATTAACACTAGTGATGATAAGAAAAAAACATTTGGATAATGTAGCATATTTATCCTAATGCAAGAACTAAGATCAACACATATGTAAATTTTTATTCAAATATCAAAGTTTATGTTAACATAATCTACACTAGACAATTGAGTAATCAAACTTAAGTCTAAATCCAACCCATGACTATGTATGTGCAAACATGTATCAACAAAATTTTTATCACTCAATAAAGATGATATCCACAATCATGCATTTTCAAATAAATATTTTTGAGAAACTTTCATGATATATTAAACGGGGAAGAGAATAATATGCTAGGAAAATAGTGCAAATCAAGTTTCTAGCATCTTATCTCAAATAAAGGGTTTTACATGGCATAATTAACATTTATGCAATAAGAGAACAACACAAAGACCCATTGTAAGTAAGGAAAAAAATATATTCATGATTATCGCACTTAACAAATTTTGAGCACTATGTCCAATGTTCATAATCAAGAAACGATTATTCATAAAATGCTAATGACCTAATAGGAGTTTTAACCAAGAACATAATATATGTAAGGACAAAATTTTGAATCGAGTCAATTTGTATGTTTTGTCTTATTCCGTGTTTGAACAAAACTTTTGAGTTGTAGCTTAGGATTTAAGTGTGTTTACCTTTCAAGAATATGTCGTGTTTGATTGAAGGCCGTAGTGTCCAGGTTAGAGCGTTTACATCATCGTGTTGTATTTCATGCATCGTTTCATCTTCAACATTCAAGGATCTTATAACGTATGAATGTATATGTAGTTTGATCATTGTATTTTAGTATTGGGTGAAGTTTTAACTGTTTTTGAAAAATATTATTTTAAGGGAATTTTTGAAAAGGTTTTAAAATAAAAAATAATTTTGGGTTAGAGTCATTCGAAATACTTAATAAAATTCGTTCGAATGAGGTGTTGACGTTGTTCAAACAACCTTGAAATAAGAATTTCATGTCTAACATAGTAAATAACGTTCATTTCGCTATCGAAGTATGATCGAACGAGATTGACATCTTCGTTCGAATGAGGTTACTTTTTGGTTCGAATGAGAATAGTAGTTTTATTCGAATGACCCTCGGTTTTCATTCAAACGAACCCTAAAAAAATGTGCAACCTCAAAATTTCTGTTTTATATATAAGGAAGTGTTGACATCATTTTTTAATGATAGTTTTTGGCAAATATGTTTTCCTACACATATCAAAAGGGCTCCAAACCGAGTTTACACCCAACTAGTTTAAGATCTTAGTTTCATCTTCATGTATGTTTTGAGATCTTATTTTGTTCACCAAAGTTTATCTCTTCTTCATCTTGTTAAGAACTTTTTTCGTGCACTTGATTCAGTGCCTGGTTTTTATATACGGATGGGCTCCATATTGTGTGTCAGTTGCTGAGCCTGGATCAGTGGATACCAAGGCATGTGTGGGCTCACATGTTGTGGTAGATTCATGGGTGGACTCCTACATGTCACTGTGGTGAAGGTTGAAGTAATGAAGATCGTCAAGGCTTGGGATGGCGTCAAGTTATTTGTGTTAGTCTCCTGCCGTCTCCTTGTGCAATTTTATACGTAGTGAATTTATGTGGTTGGACCGTCCGAGTTTTTTCCCATTTGGGTTTTCCTCGTACATCAGGCATTATGTGCAATTCATTTATTTTATCTTTCTATACTCACCTAGATTCAAGCTTTAGGTTAAGAGAAAACTGGTTAATCCTTTTAACATAACAATCGGTAAATTGGTGCTAAGTTTATTGGGGTTAATTTGTTTAAATTTGAATTTTTTTAAAAATTTTCTTTTCTTTGCACTACAGCAAAATTGTCGAATTGTCACAGTCATTGACCATGACAAGTCAAACTTGTCAAGGTCAATGACCGTGATAAATCTGGGGGTGACAACTTTGTTGTCACAGACTTGTCACGGTCCTGTCAGGATCTTTGAATGTGGCAAGTTTTTATCGCGGACAAAGATCATGACAAACTCGTAACAAAATCGAAAAAATTGTCACGGTCAAAGATCGCGACAAGTTTCTTTATCAAGGACTTGTCACGGTCTTTGATCATGGCAATTCTGGGTAGAATTTAAAAAAAATTGTGGGGCAGCCACTGCCACTGCCACTGCCACTACCACTGCCACTGCCACTGCCACTGCCACTGCCACTACCACTGCCACTGCCACTGCCACTGCCCAAAAGTTGTAACACATCGTATTTTTTAGGATAAATAATTTATTTAATTTGAAGATAAATAACTTATTTAAATTGGTGAATTAGAATTTAAACTAAATTGATGATTTGGAGAAATTATTTTATTTGGAGAATTTATTTAATTTGGAAGATTTAATTTATTTGGAGAAATAAGATTTCAATTAATTCAGGTTATTTCTTTTAAAATACTCATGTCATAAATTGAGGGTGAAATGGGAGATTTTAGTTAAGTAATTCGGATGACGATTCTGAGTGCACGGTTGATTTTGAATAGGTCGAAATAGTCAAAATTGAGTACCCGGGGGTTGTGTTCGGGTCTCGGGGGATTTTTAGACTAATTAGAACTTATGTTGGTGACTTTTGGGCTTCTTAATGGTATATGAAAAGTCAAAATTGGGATTAAACTTATAAAATGAAAGGTTTGCTCTTAGAGAAGAGTTATTTTCACAAAACCAAAGATTAGGAGAGTTTTATAAAGAGGTAGAGAGAAAGTAAAGAAAACTGAGAAGGAATTTCAAGAGTCTAAAGGATGATTTGAGGAATTTTTACAAGAACAATCTGGGAGGTGTATTAGTATCTTCACCAAAATCAGACGCAACGAAAGTATCCCCTCAAGTAGTCAAACTCGCTTTCATTTAATTTGCGGTATTTCGATTCATATCATGGTGGGTGCAAACCATAGCCTTTTTTTTGGCTGAATTATTTCATTAAAATGGTGTAATACCCCGTAATTTTAAATAATTTTAAAAAGGAAATTATAGGGCTTAATTAGGATTAATTATTAGATAAATTTAAATTAATCTTAATTTAAATATTATTCGCGAATAAAGTAATATGTGAATAATGTGAATATTACTTAGTGAATTAGAAGTAATGTATGATTATGACTTTACATATGATAATAATTTAATACAATTTTTGCGAGAGATAAATACGATCATTTTGGGACGCGCATGTGAGTCGTGTCGGGATTAAAATTAAGGAAATTAAAAGTAAAATATTTATATGTCATCCAAATGGTCGTTTTGACTGCGCCAAAGTGTCCGAAAGGGTTTATATAGTCGAAAAAGTCTACTTGGGTGTTTGATTTGGGTCTCGGGACACTTTGGAACCGAATAGACACCCCGGAGGGGTGTTTTAGTCATTTTATATGGGAGGTAAATAGTAACCACGAAAATACATGATTATTTATAAGTCTAAGGTTGTTTAGGATGAATGTTCATTCCACCAAAAACATTAGAGTGAGAGACTTTGAGGAGAGTAAGAGTTTCTCTGGAAAAGGAAGACACACCTCTAAGAAACCAAGGGAGACAAGGCCATCCACCACCACCCCCAACACCGTCGAAAGTTGGCTGGAAAAGAGGAGAACCACCAGTAAGTATCATCATTAAAGGTTCAGACCTACATATTAGAGGCAAATGGATTAATCTTTACAATTCTAGCATGTATTATGTTCATATTAGGATAGTTGTAGAATCCTGCATTTTTACTTGATTTAAAGATAAACAATGGTGTTTTAAAATATATGTTTTGGAATAAGAAATATGTAGAATTAATCTGGGATGATCATATAGTAATAACCCCGAAATAGGAATCATTTGATGAACATAATCTGGTCTTTATTGTTTGTTTTGGATGAATATGATAATATTGTAGTTTTCTGGAAATTTTGGGAAATGATATTTTAATCCAATCTTCTTGAGGATTTAAGATTGTTTAATTATTGGAAATCATTTATATATGTTGTCATATCATGTAGAATGAATTATAAGGAGTTTGGGGCTTTAAAACATATGATTTGAGGATTGAAAATGATTAAACTCGTAGGCAAGTTTATGCAGAATCCCCCATACCTGATGGATCAATCGATCGAAGGGACGTCAGTAGGGTGATAGGTAGAATCCGAAAAAATATTAATATGTGGGACATATCCTAGGGAATGGTAATAATGGTTAAAATCGAATTAGTGAGTACCGAAGAATGAACCCAATTGAAATAATTAAATTTGTAAATTGTGATGACATGGACCAGTAGGGTGAAGACTTGTACCTACCGAAATTATAAGAGAAATAAATAATACCTTTGAGTGTGGAGAAAATCTCATATTAAAAGTAAAGTTATAATCTGGAAATACGTAGGATATTCGAGATATAAATATACTACATAGAGAATTGTTATGGGTTGTGTGTATACTCTATTGATATACATATAGGTGGGACAAATGGATATATTATGTTTTTGATTATGCGTATAACATACCTACACTACTTGCTATCACGGTGGAGTTTTCACGTTGTGCACGGTATTATCTCGATTGGACCCATTTGGGGGGATTTAGATTCGTACACTGAGCATTGAAACTTGGTACTTTATATTGTGATGAATGATAGTTTCGACAGTTGAATGGGAGCATAGGTATGTGCGTGACCCATTTAACTAGGGAATATGCTCACCTTTAATATTTGTGTTATGCGATTTATGGTTCGGGGGACACGTCGAACCAACTATACATAATGCAGTGATTGATGCACCAGGACATGATAGCAGAGTATGCATGCACCACAGTTGTGTCTGTGAGGTGACGTATTAGCATATGTAATAATGTGATATATATATATATATACACACACACACACACACACACACACACACACACACACACACACACACACACACACACACTATTATGTGATCTATTATGTGAATTAGTATATAAAATGGAATATTAAAATATAAATTAAATTAAGCAAGCAAATACTTAATTTTAGAGGTCTAGTTCATCTTGAAGAGAAATGAATATATTTATTTTATATATATATAGGGGGAAATACGGGAAAAGAAGAAGAGATAGGGTAATAATTCACTAACCTTTAATTAGGAAGTTAATAAGTTACGTTAGGCGTGCACACTAGATGAGAGGTGAGATTCTCAAGTGAGTGACAAAAAACTAATAGGAATATAATACTAGCTTAATTTGTAATTTTTAAGCACTTGCTGTTTTTGAAATTTTTAGACTCGGGCTCTGACCCGTTTACTTGCATATTTCCTTCTCTACTATATCTATATTACCAGGTGCCCAACATCAGGGATGCCCGGCTTAGAAGATGGATACTTGACGTGTTCTAGATATTTTGGATTAGACGTACTCAGTCCATTGATTCTTATATTCTTAGTTTTTGGTTCATTTAGGGCATGTCGCCTAAGATTATGTTATCCTATTTTAGTTCTGAATATTGTATTGGTTTTATATCAATACTCTTAGTATTATTTTGGATGGTATGGTGGTATTACATTAAAGTAGAATGTTTATTTCAGTCAGATTATATTTGTGGTTTTAATTCAGTGATGGTGTGATATTTGATTCTTGTACTGTGTTGTGAAAGGATTTAATAAATTAAATAAAAATGAAAAGTTTTGACACTTAGCTTAATTAAGTATTAGGTGAGTTAATAAGAGAAATTATTTTTCGACAGTAATGCTAAGAATGAACCAACTGAATATTTTGATTTAATTTAATAAAGGACCGATCACCCGTTATTTGATTAGGCGGGGTGTCACAGGTGGTATCAGAGCATCAGGTTCTAGTGTCCTTAGGATCTGTACGGCTTATTATGCTTTCTACTTAGAGTCCTTTGATATAGAGCCCTATCATTAGGATTGTTGTATTCATATTTGTGCATTTATGACTTCAGCTATTCTGGTGATAATTGAAATACTGATAAATATCTCTCCCTCGTTTCAGATGCCTCCTTGACATGCACGAGGAGCCCCCGAAGAGGCACAGCTAGCCCCATAGCCCGCTCTAGCCTAGGGTACTATGAATGCAACAGAGGTTGCTGCTATTGTTGCTCAAGTCATTAACGTTGCCTTAGCGATTGTCCAACAAACACCACCACCGGCACAAGTAGTTCCACCAGTACCCGCGCTAGCTTTTCCCACTGCATGGGAGTGTGTTAGGGATGCCTTCCAAAAGGCTCATCCACAAGAATTTAAATGGAGTTTCGTTGTTGTGATTGCTAGCCAATGGAAGAAGGATATCCAGTGGCACCTGCGTATGTTCGAATGCACGGAGCTTCAGAAGTAGATTTTTGCAACATTTAAGTTGGTTGGAGAAACTCTTCAATGGTAGGAGCCCACTAATACAGTTGAGGAGAGGGATACGATGATGATTCAGGATTTCTGGGTGCGGTTTGATCATAAATATTTTTTGTCTACTGTTCTGACCGAAATGAGGAGGAAACTTTTAGATCTCACCCAGGGGAAAATCCGTTGCAGAATATGAAGAGGAATTTACTATGCTGACTAATTTGGTGACAGCTGAGGTACCTACTGAAGAGAAGAAGATTAAAATATTTAGAGACGACCTTACATTGAGGATACGCCAGCATATATTGGGCAATCGTTCTCTACAGATATACACTGATGTATTGAATGCAGCTTTACTTCATTGCCAGGGCAGTCGTCTTCATAAGGGAAGTAAGTGGGGGTCTGAGTTCAGTCAGCAAAGCCGAACTGGGGGAACTAATGGTAATGGATCATCTTCAGTCCATGGGTAATAAAAACAGACTGATCAGATATCGTAGCAGGGGGATTATGCTAAAAGACTTAGATCAGGAGGTTTTCATTTTGGACAGGGAGGTAATAGGCAGGGCCACCAGGGCCATCAAGGGAAGCAGGGCCACCAGGGCCAACAACGCTTTTACCAAGGCCAACAAGGCTAAGGGAGAAGCAAAAATGGTCAGTAGGGCCAAGGTCAACAAGATCGTAATGGGGGACGATTTGTCGGTAGATGCTTCACTTGTGGCAAGATGGGTCACCGGAGTCAGGATTGTCCAGATAAGGACAAGGCACCCCAGCAGCAGGGTGCATATTAGGAGCCGTAGAGGCCTATGTTTCTAGCTTCCCTTCTAGTACCAACACAGGTACCAGCCTTACGGGTCCCGTTATCCCACCATAGTAAGGGCAGTTACAATATGAGAGTGTGTACAACATCCAGCAGGCAGTAGTTCAGCAGCCACCACCCTCCATTGAGGGCATGTTCTTTATTTTTGGGGCTATGGGACGTATTTTGTTTGATACCGGGGCTTCACATTTGTTCATAGCCACTAGATTTTCACGGGCCATAGGATTGTTAGACACGACCAGCAGTACAATTACATATGTAGACTCACCAATGGGTAGTGGGAAGCTTATTTTCTTTACTAGGGTGTAAGTATAGAGATTGGGAGACTATTTTTACCAGTTGATATGCTTGTGTTAGACATGTTCACATATGATGCTATCATTGGGATGGATTGGCTTGTTGCTTATAAATCTAGGATTGACTGCTTTGGTAGGAGTATTATATTTTCTATCCCAGGTCAGAGATGTTTGTAGTGGTGATGCCTCGCCCCGAGGAATAATCGTCCACCCATTTGTATTATATAGAGGAGGATAGCTCTACGGGAGTTCTAATTCCCCTTGATTTGATTCCTGTTGTTAGGGAATTTGTAGATGTGTTTTAAGACATACCAGGGTTACCGCCGAGTTGGGAGATTGAGTTTGTAATTGACTTGACACCGGGAACTCGATTGATAGCCTATGCCCATTACCGTATGTCTCCGACAGAGATGAGGGAGTTGAGAGATCATATTGAGTAACTGTTGGGATAGGTCTTCATCCGTAGGAGTACCTCACCTTGGGGTGCCCCAGTCCTGTTTGTAAAGAAGAAGTATGGATCCCTACATTTGTGCGCGAATTATCGGGAACTTAATAAAGTCATGATCCAGAATAAGTATCCATTACCCCGCACATCATGAATCTGTTGTAAGTGCTCCGGTAAAGCAAGTTGGTGAGCTACTGGGCCTACCTTAGCAATAATGGGAAAAGGACCTACGTAACGTGGCGCAAGTTTTCCTTTCTTCCCAAATCGCTTTAGACCCTTCATTGGCGATACTCGTACCAAAACTTGATCTCCAACCTCCAAATCCACATGTCTTCTATTCACATCAGCATAACTCTTCTGACGATCTTGAGCAATTCGGATGCGATTGCGAATAAGTTCAATCTTTTAAGAAGTATCTTGGATCATCTCAGGTCCGAGAAACTTATTATCCCCTACCTCCAACCAACAAGTAGGTTATCTACACGGTCGACCATATAATGCTTCGTAGGGTGCCATTCCGATAGTGAATTGGTACAAATTATTATAAGCAAATTCTACCAGGGGAAGGTATTGTTCCCAACCTCCTTTGAAATTAAGCACACACATTCAGAGCATATCCTCCAACATTTGGTTGACTCTTTTCGTCTGCCCATCTGTTTGAGGGTGATGGGAGGTACTCAATTTCAATTCGGTTCCCATAGATTCTTGGAAACTTCGCCAAAAATGGGAAATAAAATTTTTATCTCGATCGAAGACTATATTAATGGTCACCCCGTGGAGTCTAACAATCTTCGCAATAAATAGTCGGGCATAACGAACAATATTGTAATCTGTACGTACCGATAAGAAATGTGCCGACTTAGTTAAGTGATCGATAATCACCCAAATGGAATCATGACCACTTTGCGACGTTGGTAATCCCGTGATGAAATCCATCGAAATGCTTTCCCACTTCCATACCGGTATTTCCAAGGGTTGTAACAATCCCGTTAGTCGTTGATGATCTACCTTCACCAGTTGACAACTAGTACATTGTAAACAAATTCAGAAATGTCCTGTTTCATACCCGCCCACCAATATTGACGGCGCATGTCTTGGTATATTTTATCCCCACCAGGGTGTACTGCAAATTTAGACCCATGAGATTCTGTCATTACGGCCGTCTTAAATCCCCTTCATTCGGGACAACAAGTCTCCCGTGGAAACGTAACCCACCCTCAGAACTTATTGAGTAGGATTCCGCTCCCTCGGTTAACAATTGGTGTTTATGGTCCTGACAACTTTTGTCCCTTCTTTGAGCTTTAACAACCCTTGCCACTATCGTAGGTGTAACAGTTACCACCGATATAAACGCCCTTGCCATTGCGTCCTCTTGGCTAAGTTCTTTCCATTTAGCCTTCCATACCAGTGCTAATTCCCCCTCAGGTCTTCGACTCAATGCATTCGCCACTACATTAGCCTTACCCGGGTGATAGTGAATATCAAATTGGTAGTCTTTCACAAACTCTAACCACCGATGCTGTCGCATATTCAAATCTTTCTGCGAAAATAAATATTGCAAAGATTTGTGGTCTATGAAAAGACTAAATTTCTCTCCCAGGAGATAATGTCTCCAAATCTTCAAAGCAAAAACCACTACAGCCAGTTCCAAATTATGCACTAGATAATTCTTCTCATGGGGATTTATCTTGTGAGAAGCATAAGTAATAGCCCGAAGCTCTTGTTGTAACACACCTCCCAACCCTTGCAGAGATGCATCGGTAAAGACCAAATATTTTAACCCCGACCTCGGTAATGCAAGGACTGGAGCAGAAGTCAACTTATCTTTCAGCTCATCAAAAGCTAGATGACAAGAATCATCCTAAACAAACCTCACTCCTTTCCGAGTTAAATTGATCAAAGGGCTAGCAATCTTAGAAAAACTCTTGATAAATTTATGGTAATAGCCAGCCAAACCCAGAAAACTACGAATCTCAGTAGGTGTCGTGGGTTGACCCCATTCCCTCACCGCAACAAATTTACTTGGGTCTATCGAAATACCCTCAATGGTAACAATGTGGCCCCAAAACTGTACTTCTTGTAGCCAAAAGCCACACTTCTCAAATTTGGCATATAACTGATGATCCCTCAACGTCTGTAGGACCAACCGTAAATGCGTAGCATGATCATCTTCTGACTGAGAGTAAACAAGGATGTCATAAAAAAACACAATAATAAGCTGGTCCAGGAAGTCTCTAAACACTCTATTCATAAGGTCCATAAACACTCCAGGAGCATTGGTTAGTCCAAAAGGCATAACCAAGAATTCATAGGACCCATATCTAGTTAGGAACGCAGTTTTGGACACATCTTGCTCTCGTATCTGTAACTGGTGATGCCCCATCCACAAATTTATTTTAGAGAAGTACGACACTCCCCTAAGTTGATCGAACAAATCATCGATCCGACGTAGTGGGTATTTATTCCTGATGGTGACTTTATTCAACTTTCGGTAATCAACACACAATCGAAGAGAACCATCTCTTTTCTTCACAAATAATACAGGAGCTCCCCACGGTGACGTACTATGCCTAATGAATACCTATTCTAGCAAATTCTGAATCTGATATCTCAACTCCCTCATCTCAACAGGAGCCATACGGTACGGATCTTTGGCTATTGGTCGTGTTCCCGGAGCTAAATCAATTATGAACTTAATCTCCCTATTTGGAGGTAAACCCGGTATTTCTCGAAAAACATCTTCGAAGTCTCTAACAACCGGAATTGAATCTAAGAAAACGACTACATCCCGAGAAGTCTCCTCCGCAATGTAATACAAATAAGTGCTAGAACCTCACTCTAAGCGAGGCATAACCACTAAAAATATCTCTTACCCCGAAAAGGCAAAAACTATACTCTTCCCATAATAATTTACTATCGCACGATACTTCACTAGCCAATCCATACCCAGGATTACATCATACCCGACCATATGAAGGACGAGAAAATTGGCCTCAAAACACAAATTACCAAGATTTATTTCTACTCGTTTACAAACAAAGAAAATGAGTGAACCGTCACCCATAGAAGATTCAACACTAGTTAAAGTATTTTTCTGCAGATTTAATTAGCTCCGTAGACTGAGCAAAACTTTTAAAAATAAACGAGTGTGTTGCACCCGTATCAAACAATACACAACCCATATGCCCATAAATGGCAAACTTACCCTCAATAGCTGGCGGCGCTGGAGGAAGCATAACATCCTCTATGTGGTAAACACGCCCATACTCTAGTTGCCCCTGTTGTGGAGGGACGACTGGATTAGGCACAAGTGGCGGTAGTTGTTCCTGTTGATGCTGTGGAATTCTAGGATACTGTCCCCCAATCAATTGTGGACACGACTTCCTATAATGACTCGGCTCCCCACATTGAAAGTAACGACCCATCATATTTTCCTGATTACGACCCCTATTACTTCTGAACTGCCCAAAGCCTTGGCCCAGCTGGCCTTGACCCCCATTATTACCCCGACCTGCCTGGCCCGCCTGATGCTGTTGCTGGGCACCCTGACCGTGCCTGAAACCACCACTACCGAAATTAAATCCCCCAAAACGTTGTCGTTTGGACAAATCCCCTTGTTGGTCCTCCCTTTCCTTTTTCTTACCTCTCGATGATTGGAATGAGGGTAGTGCTCCTCCTCCTGCACCATTGCCTCTTGGCTTACTTGATTGCCCCACAGTTGAAGCTTTCTTACTACCTTGAACATGCAACTGATGATCTTGACAATGGAGTAATGCGACATTCATCACATCCCCGAAAGTTTGTAAAGCTGGATTGCCCAACAAATGTTGCCGTATCCTCCAATATAAGCCTCCAATGAACTTTGATATTCTCCTCTCCTACGGAGTGACCTCATCTGGCACAAAACTAGTCAAATGGGTGAGTTCCTCCTCATACTCTGCCACCGAATGTTCGCCTTGAACTACATCTTGAAGCTTTCTCTTCATTTCCCTTTGGATTACCGGAGGGAAATATTTTCGGTCAAACAAGACCCAAAAGTCAGTGATAGTCATGGTATCTCTTTGCTCGAGCATGGTCATCGACTCCTACCAATGTAATGCTGCTCCAACTAGTTTAAAAGTAGCAAGGGTTTGCTTCCATTCCTCACTACAGTCTACCATGCGAAGATGGCGCTGCATATCCTTTTTCCATTGATTAGCTACGATCACGACGGAACCACCCTGAAATTCTGGGGGATGAACCTTTAAGAAAGATTCTATGACTCTTTCCCATGGAGAAGGTCTCACGGGGGCTTGCACCGCTTGAACCCTCGTCTGTGGGCTTGGGGAAATTGCTGAACCACGGTAGTCATCGCAGCATTGACAGCCTGGGCCATAATATTGGCTACCTCAGCGCCATTTATAGTCCCTTGCTATGGCAGTGGAGGACCTACATCACCTTCTGCAACTCTATTTCTTCTCACAGGGCGACCTCTCTTAGGTGGCATATGAGACGAAGAAATAACTGAATTAAAATACTATGTAAAACAATTTATCTTTGAAAAAGATCGCAATTATAGACAAACAAAACAGTCCTAATAGTAAAGCTCTATATCAAAGAACGCTACGGTAGAACGAAATAATCCGCATAGATCCTAAGGACTCTAGAACCTGATGCTCTGATACCATCTGTGACACCCCACTTATTAAAATAAGAGGTGGCCAGCCCGATACTCCGATAATAACAGGAATCATAGATGGACCATTCTTAGCATCTCAACAATATAATAAGTTTATGAGATAACCACCCATTATTTTAAAAAACGGATGTCAAAAAATGGATTCGTAAGTTAAAGAAAAAAAACATTTAAACAATCCAATTGAAAAGAAGGTGGATACCATAAAAGAAAGATAATACATCGGCAACTATATACAACAAAATAATCGAATCGTGGACACAACTTCCTATAAAGACCCGGCTCCCCACATTGAAAGCAACGAACCATCATATTTGCCTGATTACGACCCCTATTATTTTTGAACTGCCCAAAGCCTTGGCCCAGCTAGCCTTGACCCCCATTATTACCCTGACCTGCCTGGCCCGCCTGATGCTGTTGCTGGGCACCCTAACCGTGCCTGAAACCACCACTACCGAAATTAAATCCCCCAAAATGTTGTCGTTTGGACAAATCCCCTTGTTGGGCGTCCCTTTCCTTTTGCTTACCTCTCGATGATTGGAATGAGGGTAGTGCTCCTCCTCCTGCACCATTGCCTCCTGGCTTACTTGCTTGCCCCACAGTTGAAGCTTTCATATTACCTTGAACATGCAACCGATGATCTTGAGAATAAAGTAACACGGCATTCATCACATCCTCGAAAGTTTGTAAAGCTGGATTTCCCAACAAATGTTGCTGTATCCTCCAATGTAAGCCTCCAATGAACTTTGACATTCTCCTCTCCTCCGGAGTTACCTCATCTGGCATAAAACTAGTCAAACGGGTGAATTCCTCCTCATACTCTGCCACCGAACGTTCGCCTTGAACTACATCTTAAAGCTTTCTCTTCATTTCCCTTTGGACTGCCAGAGGGAAATATTTTCGATCAAACAAGACCCAAAAGTCAGTGATAGTCATGGTATCTCTTTGCTCGAGCGTGGTCATCGACTCCTACCGATGTAATGATGCTCCAACTAGTTTAAAAGTAGCAAGGGTTTGCTTCCGTTCCTCACTACAGTCTACCATGCGAAGATGGCGTTGCATATCCTTTTTCCACTGATTAGCTACGATCACGACGGAACCACCCTGAAATTCCGGGGGATGAACCTTTAAGAAAGATTCTATGACTCTTTCCCATGGAGAAGGTCTCGCGAGGGCTTGCACCTCCTGAACCCTCGGCTGTTGGGCTTGGGGAAATTGCTGAACCACGGCAGTCATCGCATCATTGACCACCTGGGCCATAATATTGGCTACCTCAGCGGCATTTATAGTCCCTTGCTATGGTGGTGGAGGATCTACATCACCTTCTGCAACTTTATTTCTTCTCACAGGACGACCCCTCTTAGGCGGCATATGAGACGAAGAAATAACTGAATTAAAATACTATGTAAAATAATTTATCTTTGCAGAAGATCGCAATTATAGACAAACAAAACAGTCCTAACAGTAAAGCTCTATATCAAAGAACTCTACGGTAGAACGAAATAATCCACATATATCCTAAGGACTCTAGAACCTGATGCTCTGATACCATCTGTGACACCCCGCTTATTAAAATAAGAGGTGGCCAGCCCGATACTCCAATAATAACAGGAATCATAGATGGACCATTCTTAGCATCTCAACAATATAATAAGTTTATGAGATAACCATCCATTATTTTAAAAACAGATGTCAAAAAATGGATTCGTAAGTTAAAGAAAAAAAACATTTAAACAATCCAATTGAAAAGAAGGTAGATACCATAAAAGACAGATAATACATCGGTAACTATATACAATAAAATAATCGAATTATGGACACGACTTCCTATAAAGACCCGACTCCCCACATTGAAAGCAACGACCCATCATATTTTCCGGATTACGACCCCTATTATTTCTGAATTGCCCAAATCCTTGACCCAGCTAGCCTTGGCCCCCTTTATTACCCCGACCTTCCTGGCCTGCCTGATGCTATTGCTAGGCACCCTGACCGTTCCTGAAACCACCACTATCAAAATTAAATCCCCCAAAACGTTATCATTTGGACAAATCCCCTTGTTGGGCGTCCCTTTCCTTTTGCTTACCTCCCGATGATTGGAATGAGGGTAGTGCTCCTACTCCTGCACCATTGCCTCCTGGATTACTTGCTTGCCCCACAGTTGAAGCTTTCTTACTACCTTGAACATGCAACCGATGATCTTGACAATGGAGTAACGCGACATTCATCACATCCCCAAAAGTTTGTAAAGATGGATTGCCCAACAAATATTGCCGTATCCTCCAATGTAAGCCTCCAATGAACTTTGATATTCTCCTCTCCTTCGGAGTTACCTTATCTGGCACAAAACTAGTCAAACGGGTGAAATCCTCCTCATACTCTGCCACCGAACGTTCGCCTTGAACTACATCTTGAAGCTTTCTCTTCATTTCCCTTTGGACTGCCGGAGGGAAATATTTTTTCTCAAACAAGACCCAAAAGTCAGTGATAGTCAGGGTATATCTTTGCTCGAGCGTGGTCATCGACTCCTACCAATGTAATGCTGCTCCAACTAGTTTAAAAGTAGCAAGGGTTTGCTTCCATTCCTCACTACAGTCTACTATGCGAAGATGGCGCCGCATATCTTTTTTCCATTGATTAGCTACGATCACGTCAGAACCACCCTGAAATTCCGGGGGATGAACCTTTAAGAAAGATTCTCTGACTCTTTCCCATGGAGAAGGTCCCGCGGGGGCTTGCACCTCCTGAACCCTCGGCTGTTGGGCTTGGGGAAATTATTGAACCACGACAGTCATCGCAGCATTGACCGCCTGGGCCATAATATTGGCTACCTTAAAGGCATTTATAGTTCCTTGCTATGTCGGTGGAGGACCTACATCACCTTCTGCAACTCTATTTCTTCTCACAGGGCGACCCCTCTTTGGCGGCATATGAGACGAAGAAATAACTGAATTAACTATGTAAAAAATTTTATCTTTGCAGAAGATCGCAATTATAGACAAACAAAACAGTCCTAACAGTAAAGCTCTATATCAAAGAACTCTACGGTAGAACGAAATAATCCTCATAGATCCTAAGGACTCTAGAACCTGATGCTCTGATATCATCTGTGACACCCCACTTATTAAAATAAGAGGTGGCCAGCCCGATACTCCAATAATAACAGGAATCATAGACGGACCATTCTTAGCATCTCAACAATATAATAAGTTTATGAGATAACCACCCATTATTTTAAAAAACGAATGTCAAAAAATGGATTCGTAAGTTAAAGAAAAAAAATATTTAAACAATCCAATTGAAAAGAAGGTGGATACCATAAAAGACAGATAAAACATCGGCAACTATATACAACAAAATAATCGAATAAGCGGTCGGTTAACAAACATATATAATTTGGGTTACACCGAGTATTACAGTACAACATCACATAATATAATACAAGTACAAAAACTTGGGCAACACACTCGAATGGGTAACCAATCATAACTAGAATACAAAAGATGGAAGCGTCTACAACAAGATGTCCTGTAACATCCGCAAGGTATTATAGCTCCAAGACACTGGGAAAGAAAAGTCAATACGGGCATCCTTGCGGCGGAGCACCTGAGCGAATATAAGATTCATGCAAAATAAAGAGATATAAACGGGTTAGGGCCCGGTTTGATATAATCACCATGTGAATAAAATGCATGATAGTATGGGCAATTTAATTATCGTGAATGAGCAAATTACGACCATCAAGAGTAATGATAAAGAATCTAACTTCTCAATTTAAAAGCATAACCTAATGCAAATATAATGACAATGATCACAATTCAATTTTACTAGGGAATATGAATAATATCGTACTTATTAAGATTCCATTTCAATTTTTCACAATTTCATTTCACCTTTCCTTATCTCATTAGGAAACGTATTCAAGGCAATTTATTTCATAAAGTGCCGTATAATCAACAAGATTCCACTTTAATAAGAATAGTTATATTACACAACATATAACGATTCTAAGACCGTCCTTCCGAGTTTCCCCACTGGACGCGCCCCTAAATTGCTATCATCTTCCAGGGCCTATCACCAAGACAACCTGGGCATCCTAACTCGCGTGACGTCGGGAAGTGGCCATATACCTTCGACAGTGAGTCATAACCACACTCGGAATTACCTCACTTCGAAAAATAATCACACAATATATAATAACCAGTCCTATGGCCGAGGACTATATTCACCCTGCATTCACTAGCCAAAGGACTTCACCTCATACGTGTAACTTCCCCTATGATAGCATTTAGAGAGGTGTGTATATAGGAGTTTTCATTCACAATTTATTTACTTTATCAAGTATGCATTTCATTATATTCGGAGCCATAAGCGTTTAATGTCATCATTATAAACTTTAATGTTTTGTTAACTCCAAAACAAATCTCCATGAATTAACATACCTTATATAACCCATTATGAAATGATATTCTTCCCTCCAATTCTAGAAGTCCACAATAACTCATTCTAATTCTCTCTAGGTCTAAACTATTTCATTCTATAAGAGAATCCTTTTTCTTCCTCTAAATTAACTAACCAAATTATCCCCAACTTAAACCCTAACTCTCATTCTAACTTAGGTTTATAAATACATCCTTGCTAGACTCTATTACTCTAGTTTTACTTCAATTAAGAAGGTTCCTAAGTCCCTATCTCAAAAGAAAGAAGCTAGAAAGAAATAGGATTTTAAGAGTGGAAAACAGGGGACCGGTTGACCGGTCATAGGACCGCGGTCGACCGCGTCTCATGGGTTTTGCCTAGGAAGAAATGCAGAAACCTCATTTCGGAAGGCCCGATCGAACGGTGCTGGGACCGCGGTCGACCGCGCTAAGAATTTATACTTATTGAGGAAAGCAGTAAGCCTCCCCCTTAAGGGCCGATCGACCGGTCTGGGGACCGCAGTCGATCGCACCTATCAGACCTGCGATTTTCTCTTCTCCTTACATTTTTTTCATTCTCATCAACTAACAACTCAACCATAACATCTCTACACCATAACAAACTCTCATAACCAACTTAAATCATATAAACAATAAGATCCAAGGGATAGACATCAATATTTAACAAAACATAACATTTTCTCAATTCTTCCAAATACACACTATCATTACAATTTATCCACAGGAAATCATATATATTTGCAAGTAAAAACTTGCCTTAGGGTTATAGTCTCGGATTTCCTTCTGGTAGCAACAAATCTAAAGCCCCAATCTTCAATTCTCTTCCTTTTTCTTTATTTTCTCCACACTTCTCTTTCTCTCTAGGTTTAGGAACATATAATGGTGAGATAAAAGGGGTGTAAGACTTAAATCATGCCCTTAGCATTAATTCCCATCTTTTAAATGTTAATACACCCTTAAAATGACTCGCAACTACAGACTTAAGCTATAACCCGTCAAAAGTGATCGGAACCTAAAAATACAATGTAGCACTTATTTTGACTATCTTGACCTTTTCGGGACTAACCACGCCCTCAAAATTGGCATCCGGAATAATATAAATCATTTCGAGTTCCAACTTCATTTAAACCATAAATGCCGTTTAAAGCACAACAACACCATGAATCGTACCATAATATTATTTACATTCACATAACAATAAATATGCAAAAATTTGGTAAATATTATATTTTAATTCACTTAGAACCATATTTACCCCATCATTAATTATTTTATATAATTACCTCTCATGGCAAATTAATATCAATTACTCAAAAGTAAGGGTTATTACATATAGCAGCAAGTCCGGGTATCGAAAATCCATAGAGACGAGTTGCTAGAATTTATAAGGTTTAATATTCCTAAAATAATAGTGTAAAAGATATTTGGTAAAAAAAATAAAAGATAACAAAAGGAAAAGATTATACCAGGCGAGTGTATTTAAACTAAATTAAAAAACCAAATAAAAACTATAGAATTCGACTAATATCCCTCAAATTGAGTTAACGTATATAAATGGTTACGTGGGACTGCGAATTATAAGGATTGCATCTCGTTTCGTCAATTAATTAAATTAGGAGTTGTCACACCCCTAAATTTGCATAAAAGACTAATAATATTTTGGCGTCAATAAATAACCCAAAAATTACGCACAGAAGGTCGTAAATACGGTGCATACATGATATAGACCGTTAAATTTCCTAGGCCTAAAAACTAATACAACACACTCAAAATAAATACATAAATCTCCATCACCAAAGGGAAGCAACAAATCAACTATACGTGAGTTCCATTAATCGCACCCTAATTTAAATTAGCCACTACGCATGATTAAAAGCATTAAATAAATTAAGTAATTAATTAAAGCAACACTAAATTATACTAGGGAACACAATAAATCTAGGCAAGAAATTAAATGCAAAGCATGGAAATAAATGAACAAGGCAAGAAAAATATCCACTTACATTAATGGGTGTCAACCACCAAGAAAATGGAGGAGATGGGTTTATCTCCACAAAATTCCCAAAGAAACTGACCCTAGGTTCTAAGAGAGAAAAGAACTAAACATCTAATTTATTACATGATCCATACAAAAATAAACCAAGTCTCCTATTTATACTAAGTTACTAAAAAGAAAGAAAGAAAAAGGAAAAAGAAAAGGAATAAGGAAAAGTCTCCAACTTAAGGAAGAAGAAAAAAAGAAAAAAGAAAAAAAAGAAGGAAATATCAGGTGGCAATTTCGGCCAAAAATAACAGAGCACCGGCCGACCGCATAACAGGGGAGATCAACACTGATTGTGTCGCAAGGCAGAAAAATGATTTAGCGGTCGACCGCGACGGCTGGCCGATCGACCGCGGCTGCTATAACACAGCTGCTACACTTCACACAACAACACTAACAAAATACCCATTTCGTGTAAGACCAACAACAAGTTGAGTTGACAATGGCCAAGATCCACATGCCAAGATCCGACCCAAACCTAGAGCTGCACAACAAAACCCCCATATGGGTATATACACAAGACCCACAAAATGTGCCAAAAACCTCCGTGGCCCAAAAAATGGTGAAAAACCAAGAACTCCACACCTCCATTAATGGCCAACAAAAACCTCCAAAAAGTAGCTGTCCAAGACCCATATGCGCGTGTGGACAATAACCAAGCTCCAATTTCTGACCAAAGGCTCGAATTTCGGACGAAACCAAAACCCGAGCAAAACCCGAGCCTAGGGACAAAACGCCATTTCTTTTGCTGCAAAAAAACGTGTTAGGGACATAGGTGGAATTATATGAATTGTTATTAAAGAAGAAAAGGGACATAAGGGTAATTATTTGAATTGTTATTTATTTCTTATATTTCTTCCCCGATTAAAGATCCGTGTTTCCTTCGTTCGGACTCCGATTTGCGCACCGTTCGCGGCCACGCGAAGTTGGCCCGAGGGCTACAACTTTCGTGAATACTTCGGGCAAAAATCCCGAATTGTGAAATTACGAAAATTTCCCTGAACGTGCGAATTGTGATGAAACTTTATCGAAACGCGCCCAAACTTCATACTAAGCACTTTATTACCTATAAAAGCTCAATTATACCTCAAATAACATATTATAAAACGGAGATTTTCTGATTAATGAGCATAATTATAAGTATTAAAGTACCCGAGGGGGCTAAAATGCATAGGTTCGAGGGTAATAAAGTGCATTATTCGATACGAATCAATGTCGAAAAACCTTTTTTTCTCGTATTAAAAATTTATTATATTTTCACCATCTTGTTTTAAAGCAATGTTCTTATCTTTTAACTCATTCAAAAATTCTTAAAGAAAAACATCAGTACTTCTAAATTTCTCAAAGGGGATAGGAATTTGATATTCCAAAATACACACAAATTCATTTTCATCTTTTAAAAGTGCAAGTCCATTACAAGTTCTTTAAAAATATTTGTTTAATTACAGTAAATAATTATAGGCTTTTCCTTGAACAAAATAATCTTCTCACCCATGTGATTAAGGGTCAACTTGAAGTTGATCGACCCTTGGTTCTTTAATTATAGATTATTATTCTCCTTTTTATTTTCTTTGAGTTTGGAGGACAATAAAGTATTAGTTATAAAAAGTTTCAAAGACTATTTATACAGTTTATCACATTTACTATCTAAAGTTAAGAAACCAAATTCCTCACTATTATCATCACAAGATTCATATTCATTTATGCATGAAGGATGATAAATAAACTCAGGCTCAGAATAAGGTCTAGAATAAGACATATCAGACATGCTACAAGGCGAATACTTAGAAATCTTAAGCACACAATCCATTTCTACACACATAAGATCTACATCTAGGTGATTAAATCTAATGAGAATGACTTCTATCTCCAATACCAATTGAAGGAATGTGCGTGTAAAAAGGGACTACTAAAATTAAAAATTATTGACAAAATTAAAGTAATGTTTGCTTTAATCTAAATTTGGGAAAAATTTAATCCTCGCGTCTAAGTGACAAAATAGTGTTTCACAAGTTGATTTAATTTAACAATATATGTTCAGAGCATATAAGCAAAATAAAAAGGTGGAATAGTAAATTGAGCACTTGAGGCACGAATTTATACAAGGAAAAAAATTTGTGGGAAAAACCTCAGGCCAAACCGACACCTTTCACTATATATGTAAAGTTATACAAAATGGAGAAAAGACTTACAAACTTGAACCTACAACAGATTCAATAATACATAACCTTTACAAGATATTTTCCCCCCTTCTAGCTGGAAGAGCAAGCACATATCGCTCGCCAACCACTAGCCATATCGCAACTGTCAACTTTCATTGATAATGCTTCAATTTTACCAAACTTTAAAAGTTTTGTGTTCTAAAAGGAACAAGTGAAGAGACACTATTTTTAGATATAAATTACATGATGCCAGGTTCCTAATGGTTGAGGGAGATTTTAAAAAGTGATTGGCTAATCAAAATAAACTCACAAAGTATTTTTGAGCTATAAAAAATATTTAAGGTTTATCAAAATAAGTTTTAAAAAATATTACATAAAATATATTTTTCATTAAAAAGTTTAAAAATAAATAATATACATTTGGCAACATATTTGCTTGTAAATTATACTTTCGGCAACAAAATATATTTTATCGCCAAAGACTTTTCTAGACAAACTTTGGGCAATAATGTGACAACATAATGGATTCTGTTACCAATACTTATTAGTGACACATTTTGAACTATTAGCGATATACATCGTATGATGCCTATATTGCATTTTCTTGTAGTGAGTGGTAGTCTTTCTGCACTTCACGCAGCCAAGTGGGGCTCAGTAAAGATGATTGCCGAGTTGACTAGAGCATTTATGAGTATGCTCAAAGTGACTCCAGAATTTGTGGTACGAGTCATTCGGGGACATTTATGAATGAGATGTGTAAAGGGAATGCGACAGAGCTTCTTGGTGCCGTTGTACATTTCATTTTAATGGGATTCGATGGCGTGTTACGTTCTAAGGGAAAGTTGGTGGTACCCTTGGATGAGGAATTGAAATGGACTTTTATGGAGTAGACGCATGGTTCGTACTTTGCAGTACACCCAGTAGGGGATGAAAATATACCAAGATATAAAGCAGGAGTATTGGTGGGACGATATGAAGAAGGATGTGGTAAAAGTCGTATCAAAATGCACTACATGTTAGATGGTGAAGGTGGTCCATCATAAGCCTTTTGGTATGCTTCAACCCTTACACATTCCTGAGTGGACGTGATATACTATCCCGATGGACTTCATCACGGGGCTACCCTTGATGCCTCTAACATGATTTTGCATGAATGATTGTTGTTAAGAGGTTGCACATTTTTTTTTCCACCCATTCCGATTATTCGACCGTTCATCTTCCACAATTATATGTGGTAGAGGTTGTTTGTTTATATGGGCTTCCATTATCGATAATTTTAGATCGGGGTCTTACATCTGTGGCATAGTTTGGGAGCATTTCCAGCAGTCCATGGGCTCCATATTAGCACGGTATACTATCCACAAAATGGATGGCCAGATTGAGAGGGTCAATCAAGTGTTAGAAGATATACTGCAGTAGTGTGTAATGGACTTCAAGGGTGGTTGGGAATCCCATTTGCCATTATTGGATTTTGCATATAATAGTATTTATTAAAACTCCATTCTATGGCCTTTACGAGAAATCATGGCGATCACTAGTATGTTTGTTGGACCCAGGCGAAGGTAGAAAGTTGGGATCGAAATATGTTCAAGAGACGACTGAGAAGATTTAGTTGATTAGAGAGCGAATCAAAATTGCTCAGGATAGATAAAAGAGCTATGTCGATAATAATCGAAAGTTGATGGAGTTTCCGGTGGGAAGCTGGTTTTACTATGGTTTCCCCCTGTGAGAGGGGTGATGAGCTTCGGAAAGAAAGTTAAATTAGCCCCTCGTTATGTAACGCCTTAAGCCCAGGTTCATAGGTTACCCGTGATCAACCCGGTCCTACCCTAACATTAGGTGTGAAGTGCGATGAGACAACCTAATTAATGTTTCAGTTTTATTTAGTTAACATTTCACTTGTTTACACATGCAATTTCAAATCTAATCAAGGTATATGAGGGACTCGTGGGAAGCGTCCCCGGTATCTAAGTATACAGAGATACTAATCAAAAATAAAAAGAATACTTACCTGAGTAACGCTCACAAAATACGGATGCGCGCACAACCTACCATAACAAAGTTGAGGTAAGAAGCCGAGTGCCCAATGGAAAAATACAACAATGCAATATAGAATCAAATGGCAAAAAAGGGACACGTTTACCTATGTGCACATGAAATTACATCGTATATTTTTATATAATAAGTTACAATGGTGTTTTTACTTTTCAATAAGAGGATAAGATACTTCACGACTGGGATTGAATGTGGGGTGTTTATATCTAGTGGTTGGGAATTATTCAAAGATAGATGGTTCAGATTACTCATTTTTAACTATTTACTTGGACTTCCCATTGGAACTCATAATCACTAGACGACTCAAGTACAACCTAAGAGACTCACAATCACTTGGATAGACTTTCTCCATATCTTCACTTCAAACCATGTACTTTACACCATCTACTCCACAACCCAAAAGACAGAGGTGAGGAAGAAAAAATCTTCGCAATTAGTGAAGCTGAAGCGGCCCGAGTTTCTGCTCTTCATTGTTTATTAAAAATCTTCATTATTTTTGTTAACCACATTTTTTTTTGTGTGTGATATCATACCACGTGTTGTCCGAGCCAGCTTTAAGCGCACCTCGACTAATTCACGTTCGCAATTCGTGACTTCCGCTGATCAAATATTATTTTGACAGTGCCGAGTATCGAACTGGAGACCAAACTCAATCCACCCCAAAACTGTCTTGTGGCAACCTTCTCCCCACTTGAACGCACTTAAAAAAGGGGTTTATGGCTGGGTTTACGCAGAGACATGACTGGGTTTATGGCTGAACTGGGTTTACACGGATATATATCTGATCGGATTAGATAAGTTAAGTATCATACAATATATATATAATATGAGTGTTGTGTTCATCTCTACTCAGATTTGTTAAGTACAAAAAATGATGTGTATATCTGATATCGTATCAGATGTGTTAAGATGTATATAATATATATAATATCAACGTTAAGTATCATATAATATATATATCTGATATCATATCAGATGTGTTTACACAGATATATTTAGAGTTGTCCTCACCTGAAACCCTGCATCTTATGTGTTGTTATACCCTACATGTATACACGGATAGACGGAGATATTTAGATATATACATCTTATGTGTTGCACCTTAACACATGCGATATCAGATATATACAACTCTAAATATCTCTGAACGCACAGTAGAGTTGTTATACCCTGCATCTATACACGGAGATATTTAGATATATACATTTTAACAATGTACATGGAGATATTTCATCTATTTTCTTACTGTGTTTTTTTTCCTCAAACAAAGTCGCATCCAGCCGAAAAAAAGAACCTAGCTCCTGCATTTACTGACTTGCGAACCCAGCTAAGGAAAATAGCCTTTTTCAGATGATTTTTTTATCAGTAAGGACTATTCTGTTAATGCAATAGACCACTGCTCAATGTAACTCAACGACACTCAGTGAACAATTGTTGGGTTTACACGGATATATTTTTTTTGGTAGAAAGGGAAATATATTAATTAATCAACCAAGATCAGTGAAAGTACAAAACGTTAACACGGCATATAGCCAACTCGTAAATCCTTGCAAAAGCTCCACAAAGAGGAAAGAAGTACATATTAATTGGATCCGGAGTTTTCGAACTGGGTCTTGTTCTTCTCTTCATCAATAATCTCTCTAAGCTGATCTGGAGGATCCATCAGGGTGTAGAAGTCTTCCGCACGAGACTTCGCATATTTGGCAAGCCAGTCAGCACACTTATTTGCCTCTCTCGGGATGAATTTCACCTCAATGTCCAGTTCAGTCTTCATATCTTTGCAGTCGAGGATAATGGCCGAAAGTGGGTGATTGGTCCAGTCCCCCTCATTAATCATGTCCACCGCCGTCTTGCAATCTCATTCGAGGCTGATGTCTTTCCACCCCCTATCCCTTGCCGTGAGTAAACCGTAGAAATTCCTTCGAATTCCGCGCGAAGAGGGTGAGCCCCAATGATTTTGCCAAAAAAGCCAGAGATCCACTCACCCCTCCAGTCTCGCACGATGCCTCCAAATGAACCCACTCTGATGCTATCATCCCACCCTCCATCCGTGTTTATCTTCAGTCTACCTGCACAAGGACGAGACCACAAAATTAGTATAGTAGAAGTACTAGGCCCTCTATGTCTACCAGGTTTAGTGTATGCATTAATAACCTCATGTGCATAGTTTACACTAAACTTGGCAATCACAGACGGCGAAGAAAGAAC
Organism: Sambucus nigra; assembly: GCA_949130495.1. Lineage (NCBI taxonomy): Eukaryota > Viridiplantae > Streptophyta > Magnoliopsida > Dipsacales > Adoxaceae > Sambucus > Sambucus nigra. The sequence goes on from OX422219.1 coordinate 230,691,368, forward strand.
ACCCTCAAAGATTCGACGATTCCTAGCTTTCCACAGATGCCAGATTATGGAGATAAAGATTGTGCCATGTTTATCATTCAACGCATTAATAATGACCCATTCTCCAAAGCTCTCCGTGCCCTCACAAATAGGGTTGATCCTATAATCCAGGAGCTCCCAGGTATTCTTGGCCATTGAACAATCCCAAAAAACATGCTCTATGTCCTCAATCCTGCCACAGGTGAGACAATCAGGGTCGTCAGTCATGTTCCTAATCATTCGGTGCTGGTTAGTGAGTAGTTTCCCATGCAGAATGGTCCACAAGAAAGTTTTTAATTTTTGAGGGATTTGTTTTTTCCAGATAAGATTCCACTCTTTGTGCCCTGGGATGTTTAGGTCTCTTCCCAGCAACTGCTCATAACATGATCTTATGGAAAACTTTCCCTTTGTGCTGGGGGTCCATATAGGTTTGTCCTTTCGGGTGTTGATCCTAGGAAGGTCCGTATTAAGGATGGCACTCGTATCCGAGGGATGTACCCAGTGATGTATAGCATTTTGATCCCAGCGTCCCTGCTGGTCAATCAGGGTCTTAAATTTCATTTCTTCACTATTAGTGACCCCAATGGTTTGGTTTTACGGGGTTATCCCCGCACCACCAATCATCAAAAAGGTTGACAGTGTTCCCGTTTCCGATGTTCCACTTGATATTATTATTGAGAATAGCCTTGTTTTTGAAGATTCCCCGCCAGATATGGGAAGCCTTGTCCTTCTTTGGCCAAGTTCTAGGGTTAGGGTTATTGGCATATTTCTTTCTTATGACCTTGACCCACAAAGTATTCATATTAGCCATGAAGTATATATGGGTTTACACGGAGATATATATGTGTTTATGTTGGGTTTACACGGAGACATGAACTGGGTTTATGGTTGGGTTTACACGGAGATATATATACATAATATCAACGTTGATCTTAACACACTTAACACGGATAGGTACCCCAAAACCAAAAAAAAAACTGAGTAGATTGTTTTAATTGGCACGGACAGTTGATCGTCAGTTCAAATGTAAGTAGAGTTGTTTTAACACAACTGAGTAGATATATACATAATAAACACAACTTAGCTAGATATAACTCAGTTAGATAAAACTGAGCAGATATATACATAATAAACACAAATGTTAGTAGAGTTGTTTTCATGTACTGACTTAGTTGGTTCGTGACATTTATTCTCTTGCAGGTGCAGGTGTACTTAATTTTAACAACAAATCTGATCTCACACTCACATGTTCGATTTTTATTTACAGTTTTTTGGTACTTTCTACTCTATCCATCATACATGCCTTCTGTTTGTAGGATCCAATATGTTTTAATTTTCATGGGTTTTAATGTTTTGCAAATTGCTTTGTTAGAGAAGTTAATGCAGTTTTTTTCGGTTTCGAAATTAGTGGTTATGATTTTCAAAACTATGGGTCGAATTAAAACCTCAGTTGTGTTTAAAATTTTAAATATACTTTGATCTGGTTTATTTTTTCTATTTCATTACATTTGATTTTAGGTGTTATGTAAAGAATGTAAGTTGATTCATAAGTTGTTTTTGTTGTAAATAATGTTTGCCGATTCATTTGATTATGGTTTAGTAGTTTTTTTTTTCTTGTTGGATTATTTGTTATTGGTTAATCAGGGTGGATAGTCCTATAAACAAATGATATTATGACCAATTTTTTTAAAACTACATTTTGTTTTGTTGGGGGACGAAATTTTTTCCTTTTTGCAATTACGTAGTTTGAAATTTTTTATCGTTTTGCGATTATCACCATGCTGTCAGGCATGGGCATATCCAATTGTGTGTGTGTGTATGTGTGTGTGTGTGTGTGTGTGTGTGTTGGTATCAATACATGAAACGGTTTATTCCAAAACGTAACTTATTTCGATCAATTTTCCATAATTTTATGAAAAAACCCTTTCTACATGACTTAACATTTATTTCTTTATTTAACACACCCTGTTAAATACTTTAAACAGATACCCTTTGTTTGGGGAAAAGAACTTCTTTTATCGAAATTTCCCATTCACCTACACCCAATCTACGTAAGTATTTTTCTTGAAAATCACCTTTCAACACACGCAATCATGTTAGAAAATACTAATTTTTCATTGAAATCTTTCATAAACACACTCTTGTATTGGTTATGGGTTAATCCTCCTTAGGTTGCTTAATTACCCATTTGATAACTTCACTTTACCATTCCTCTTATTTCATGGACATAACTCAATTTTCACTTTACTTGTCCACGTTATCTTGTAACCGGAACATTTATCAATTTCATTCAACTTAGGTTGTCTTTTATTAAGTTCACCACACAACCCATTTCTTGAGATATTCCAGGCTTTCTCATATATTTTCTCGAAATTCTTCAAATAACTGCGTACTTTAATGGGCTCCACATCGTAGGCTACACTACCGTATGCTCTGACTAGTTTTTGGGTCTTTCACCCTAGGGTTCCGAACCCTTCTTAATTCTTTTTCGGTTTGAGTCTTATATTAATGTGTTTTAACATTTATCAAATCTCCACATTATTCCACTTTTACCGGCTGAAGCCAAATCCGGAGATTTGACCCCACCTCGCGTTATACTTTGAAAATTACCATTTCTTGTTCTTTACACGCTAACATTGGTTTATCTCAAAAATCACTTTCTTTTAGGACCATTTTGTCTAACACCTTTTCAAAAATTTTATTCCACTTGAAGTAAAATTACCATTTAAACCATTTGTTTCCAAAACTTGTCTTTTTCCTCTAGTTTGACAAGTGTTATTTCCCAATAAATATCATTAAGTCACACATACTAACTTCTCAAATATTTTTAACTCATTAACACTTATTTAACACTTTGGAGTTACTGACGTCTCATGTAATGACCCCACTTTTATATGCTCATATATATATTTTGTTTTATAATTGCGTCTCACTTATTATCTAATAAATGTTGTATTATTACATATGTGATGTTCTAGGTTCTTAATATGATAAAATCCGTTTTTAAATATGTAGAATCAACTATGAATTGGATCAAATCGAAGTTTTATGACACATCCTAAGCTAAATGATAAGTTTCAGGGTAGAAAATATAATTTTATGAAAATTTAGGGGCTTGGTTTTAATTAGAAAGTCGTAGGGACCAAAAGAAAAAAGGACCTTTTTGTAAATAAAATATTTCCAAGGACCTCTAAGAAATATCATAAATATATAGTGTGAAATTAACAAAAGGCCTCTCATGTATAAAATGACCCTTATACCCTTAATACCTTTCCACCTCGTGCTTACACATGTCATCCATAGAGATTAAGCTTAAACACGTGTCGTCTTTAGAGAGAAAGCTAAAACACATGTCGTAATGCAAGACCCCTTCATTACGCGACACTTCAATGCTGACTCGCCATTGTAAAGGCTTGGTCAGCTAGACACACATCAATGCCGTGATATCTTTGGAAAACTAAAAATACGGCCTTTAGGATCATTTAAATCCACACGAATTCCTTTGGAAATACGGAGAGAAAGCGTGGGAAAGTTTAAGAAGAAGTTCTTTTCATATTAAGATTAATGTGTGACCAAAGACTCAATATCTGTAATTTCGAACCTCCATTTTAGGTGAGTACTCTATGACATTCCTTGAGTATTTTGATTATATGATATTATGCAAACTATAAATTTTGTGAACTGCTTTTATTCTCAAAATTCATCTGCTACTGATGACTAATTCATTGTGATATGTTTATAATTGTACATATAGACATACTGATTAAAATGAGTATTGAAAATGATATTGAATATTGGAAATAAGATTCGACCTAAGGGACCTCTTTTACTAACTGACCTTCCTAGTTGAGTTATCGCTGGTGTGACCTAAATAAGGCATTGTGATGAGTAAGTTCGATTGACCCGTAACTACCGGGAAATAATACGGTATATAGTGTACTTGGCCATTAAAATGATAAGATTGAAAGAAAAAGATATTCCATTTAATTTGTCGCATCCATTCTATCATGAGCTATTCATTTCTACATATTGTCATTTACATATAAATATATTACTGCAAGTTCCTGTCCATATATGTACATGCCTTCTATTCTTGCTTGGATAGGTATTTATTTTATGAAAAACCTTGGAATGTCTGGAGATTAAATAACTAGGCTCACCGATGGAACATAAAAGGACTACATTGAAGATTTGGCTTTTAGAGCTCTTTTTATTACTTTATGTAAAATGTTTTGTTTATGAGATATAGCATGTAATAGGTTTTTAATTTTGTCTTAAGTTGTACCTCGTTGTTACTTATATAAATTTTCCTTTTAGAAAGCTCTAATGACGTAATTCCTTCATTTTCAATAGTTTACGATTCATGACCATGTGAATGTAGTTCCGTTGCATTTATTTTAAGAAATATTTTTAAATCCAGAATATTGAATGCCTTGGTGGCATGTCAAGACACTCATTCCCTACTACTATTTTGGGTCGGGGTCGTGATAGAGGTGGTATTAGAGCATAGTTTATGGACCTACAGAATATTGAACATAAGTTTTGAATGTTATAGATTTTAAGTTTCCATACGTAGGATATGGGACTGAATATCCGACTTATGTGATAACCCTCCATGTATCTGACATTCTATATAACTGTTTATATGTAATTGTTCTTTTAATTTACAATCTTGACATAGTATAATACATCTTACGTTTGTCCATGACTATAGAAAATGACCAAGACAAGATCAATTGCGAGAACTAGTGGTTCAAGTATGAAAGGATTGGAAGTTGCATACAAGGTGATTGAAAGTCTAGAAAAGGTTGTGGATCATCAGGTGAATAATGAATCACCAAGGAATCTTGAACTAAGTAGTTATACTATTGAACAGTTTAAGAAGTTGAATTCGACATCTTTTAAAGGTACTCCTAACCCCACTGAAGCAAAAAGTTAGGTGATGCAAATGGAAAAGATACTCGATGTTCTTAAGTGTACTTATGAACAAAGCGTTTCATTTGGAACATTCATGTTAGAATGTGGAGGCGAACATTGATGGAGAATGACTAAGAGTATTTTTTAGGAAAGGAATAACCCATAGGTTGGAATGACTTCTTAGTGATCTTTTATGAGAAATACTTTACTAAAACGGTGCAAGACCAAAAAGCTACTGACTTCGTGAGCCTGGTTCAAGGAAATATCACGGTTAGTCGATACGAGGCAAAGTTTACTGAGTTATCCCGCTCCACACCTCATGTTGTGATAATTGATGTTTTAAAAGACAAGAAGTTTGAACGTGGGTTGAGGTTTAATATTCATAGTCGAATTTCCATCCTGAAGTTGACATCATACATTGACGGGGTGACTAGGGCAACAATAGCTAAGAAGGATAGTGAAGAATATAATCAGGTTAGAGAGGAGAAGAGAATGTTTGGGGAACAAAGAGGAAGGAACGCAAATAACAAACCCTTTATGACTATACCCAATACAAGGCAACCTTTTGTAAACAAAGCCTTTAATGTTAATAGATGCCAATAATGTGGAAATATTCATAGAGGGCAACCATGTTATTCGGAGACAAGACGTTGCTTTGGGTTTGACCAAAAGGGATATATAATGAGAGATTGCCTAAACAAAGGGAAGGCGCCAACAAAGACTTTTAATGATAATAAATACCATGGAAGACAAGGTAGAATTTTTAATCTTTTCATTGCTAAGGCTTCTAATGCAGTAGTGTCAGTTACACTTTCTATATATACACAACCTTTTTAAGTTTTAATAGATCCTGATTCTACCCATTCATTTGTGTCGGTACATTTTGTTAATCATTTTCCTAATATTCCTGAACCCTTGAATCATAGCATACACATTTCTACTCCTTCGGGTGAGTTATTGACGGGAACAATAATATATTAGTCTTGCCCAATAGATGTCAGTAGTTATAAACTATTTTCCAATTTGATAGTGTTAGACATAAGAGATTTTAAAGTTATTTTGGGGATGGATTGGCTAGTATCATATCATGCTAAGGTAGATGGTTTTCATAAGAGAGTTAATTTTCAAATTCCTAACCATCCTGATTTTAGTTTTGAAGGAACTGGTATTATATCTCCGATTTGTATTATCTCTGCAATGAAATCCCATACTTTTCTTAAGAAGGAATGTCAAGGGTTTCTAGAAACTGTTACCAGTTTACATAGGAGAGAGCCTAGATTAGAATATATTCCTATAGTTACACATATTTCAGATGTTTTTCCAGATGAGTTACCCGGTCTACCTCTCAATAGAGAAACATAATTTACCATTGACCTTATTCCTAGAACTATATCAATCTTAAAACCACCTTATCGCATGGCACCTTTAGAATTAAGGGAATTAAAATTTCAATTAAAAGATCTGTTAGACAATGGTTTTACTAAACCAAGTATATCCCCTTGGGGTGTTCCAATGTTACTTATTAAAAGGAAGGATGGGACGATGAGGTTATGTATATATTATTGTGAACTAAATAAGGTGAACCTTAAAAATAAATACCCCCTACCTCATAAAGATGATTTATTTGACCAACTACAAGGAGTGCAAGTATTTTCTAAGATTGACCTTAGGTTAGGCTATCAGGAATTGAAGATTAAGGAAGATGATATTTCAAAATCAGCTTTTCGTACTAGATATGGTCACTATGAATTTCTTATGATGCCATTTGGACTAACTAATGCACCAACTTCTTTTATGGATATAATGAATATAGTGTGTAGGAAATATTTGGATCAATGTGTGATTGTTTTCATTGATGACATCCTTATTTATTCTAAAATTATTAAAGAACACGAAAAGAATTTAGAGATCGTTTTACAAATCCTTAGGAAGGAGAAATTATATGCGAAATTAAAGAAGTGCGAGTTTTGGTTGCCTAGTGTCTCTTTTCTAGGACATGCCATTTCTAAGAAGGGTGTGTAGGTTGACCCTTAAAAGATCAAGGCTATACTAGATTGGCCTAAACCAACTAATGTGAGAGAGATTCGTAGTTTTCTTAGATTAGCAGGTTATTATCGAAGATTTATTAAAGGATTTTATAGTATAGCCAAACCTCTATCTAGGTTAACACAAAAGAAGGTGAAATATGAATGGTTTGAGTAAGTTGAGAAACGTTTTCAAGAACTTAAGAATAGATTAGTAACTGCCCCAATTTGACTATTCCTTAAAGGATAGGGGGATTTGTGATTTATAGTCATACTTCTAAAAATGGTTTGGGGTGTGTACTTATGCAAAATGGAAAAGTAATAAGTTATGCCACTAGACAATTAAAACCACATGAGCAGAATTATCCAACCCATGACCTAGAATTAGTTGCTGTAATTTTTTCTCTTAAGATTTGGAGACATTATTTGTATGGTGAGACTTGTGAGATTTATACTGATCATAAGAGTTTGAAATATATATTTACTCAGAAAGAATTGAATAATATACAAAGGAAGTGGTTAGAACTGATGAAGGATTATGATTTAAATATTCATTATCACCTAGGGAAATCTAATGTAGTAGCTGACGCTTTAAGTAGGTAGTCTAGAACAAATTTGTCATGTCTTATTACAAATCAGGAACCTTTGTTAAGGGATTTAAGAAGTATGAAAATAGAAGTACATATTTATAGCAATGGGGGAATTGTCGCAAATTTATGAGTATAACCCATGTTGATGGAAATGATCAAAATTGCATAAGGAAATGACCCATAACTAAAGAAGATTCGAGAAGAAGTTATTGAAGGGAAGAGAATCGAATTTTCTACACGAGATGATATATTAAGGTTTTAAAAATAGAGTGTGTGTTCCACATGATGCCCAATTGAAGAGGAAAATTTTGGAGGAAATTCATTACTCGAGATTCATGTTTCAGCCTGGAAATACCAAGATGTATAGAGATCTCCGAGAAGTGTTTTGGTGGAATAACATGAAAAGGGAGATAGCATAACTTATATCTCAGTGTTTAGTTTGTCAACAAGTAAAAGTAGAACATCAGAAACCATTATGATTATTACAACCTCTACCTATCCCAGAGTGGAAATGGGAACATATTACCATGGATTTTGTAACAAGTTTACCAAGGATTTCAACTTGTAATGATTCTAATTTGGGTAATTATTGATAGGTTAACTAATTCTACTCATTTTCTTGCCATTAATATAAACCATTCTTTAGAAAAGTTAGCTAAATTGTATGTGCAGGAAATCATTAGGGTTCATGGAACACCAGTTTTAATTATTTCTGATCATGATCCTAGATTCGTGTCTCGCTTCTGGAAAATCCTACAAGTAGCCTTGAGAACAAAATTGAATTTCAGCACTGCTTTCCTCCCTTAAACGGATGGACAATCTAAGGGAACTATTCAAATCTTGAAGGATATGCTTTGGGAATGTGTACTTGATCTGTAAGGGAATTGGGATGGTCATTTACCGTTAGTGGAATTTGTATATTATAATAGTTATCATGCAAGTATTCAAATGGCTCCGTATGAAGCACTCTATGGTAGAAGGTGTCGTTATCCTGCTGTAATACCCCATATTTTTGATGATTTAAATAATTATGGGATTAATTATTACTGAGGGATTAATTGAATTTAAATGTGAGAATTAAATTATTAATTAATTCGGTGCTAATAAAAATAAATATTAATTATCGTGCCAAGGGTTAATACTTATTAATTTAATATTACTGTGCGATATGTAATATGGAACTATACACTTTGATAAATTGCCGAGAGAGAGAATAATACGACAGTTTAGTGAATTAAGTCAGACGCACGTGTGAGTCGTATTGGGACTAATTTGGTGGAATACATATATCAATTATTTTTAGTAACTCGTATGGTCATTTCAAGTGTACCCTTGGGTCCGAAAGGGTCGAGATAGTCGAAATAGTATACCTAGTTGTTTAGTTTGGGTCCCGGGGCAATTTTAGGCCTAACCGGCACCCCGAGAGGGGCATTATGGTAAATTGTATTTTTAGGCTTAATTAATGGACGAAAATTAAGAGTTTAATTATCAGCCAAAGAAAGTACATTAGGTTTAGAAAGGTACAAGAAGTAAGAAAGGCTATAGGAAGTGTGAGGGAGAGCTATTGCCAAGAGAAAATGGCCAAATTAACACCACTTTGCACAACCAGCACCACCACCGTGTAGATCGGGACAAGGGGAACACACCCATACCAACAACGTCAAAAAATCAGACGACTAATTCGAGGCAAGTGTTTATAACTTGCTGTATTTCGATATTTATCATACTCATGTTAGTATAGGATTGTTAGGAATATGTTTTGGTTCATAAAAATGATGAAATTGAGGATTTTGGATATGTAAATTGATTCTGAAATTTGTTATATCGAAACCCTTCATGTATGTAGACTAGAAATCAGGTTTTAAGGAATTTATGTGTAGAACAAATCTAGAAATTATGGGTTCTTGAATATGAATTGGAAGAACTAGGGTTTCGATAAATTAAATTGGGGATTCCACGTTTTATGGACCAATCGTAATGAATTGATGATTCTAGGATGTTAGAATTCATATATTATTGATGGAATTTGAATTGGAACTGTTTGTTTGGAGGTTGGGATGTTGAATTAGAGGTGTTAGGTTTAAAAATGGTGGAAAAACACTGAAAAATCTGGGTAGGAGACGAACAGCGAAATTTCGTGCGAAGTCGCTCGAAGTCGTTCGAGCGAGATTGCATCTCACGCGAAGTGGTTTGAGCGACATGTGGAAGTCGTTCAAATGACATGCCATCTGGTTCGAGCGACAGAGGGAAATTTTGGGAATTTCTTAGAATTCAGTTTTGAGTATATTGGTTCATGGAAGAGAAATAAATTTCCAAGTAATAAATTTAAGTAAGACAGAAATTCGGATAAAGTATGAGCGACTAAATACTTTAACGAATTCGGCACAGAGAGAATGTACCTTAGAGATTGCGAGAAGGATAATAATCTCAATAACTGTACTACAAAATGTTGAAATCAAAATGCGTAAGGAAAGCTTATATGTAGGTGAGGGAAATACCTATAAATTATAATGGGATGTGTGTATGCCTATTATGTACTATTATTATATAAGGCACTAATGGGTGATAACCCGGGGGTGTAAGAATCTCATTATTAAGTGTACTAATGGGTGATAACCCGGGGGTACAAGAATGAATTATAAGTGTACTAATGGGTGATAACCCGGGGGTACAAGATTATTTAAATAAGAGTACTAATGGGTGATAACCCGGGGGTACAATATTTTTGTTAGGTGCGCTAATGGGTCATAGCCCGGGGGTGCAATATTATAATATATATATAGGGCAGATGTGACTATATGTATATATGTACGTGAGTTTGTGAATCAACCTACTGTGTATAGCTTGTAGAGATGGGAATGTAAATTTGTTCAGACAATCTTAAGAGTATAATCGATTTATTATGAAAACGGGAAGATATATTAATTAGCTATTCGACATAGGCTAATTTAATAACGTATTGTATGGGCGATACATGTTTACTAATAGTGAGGTTAAATACTATTAGGATGGATTCAGACTAGTTATATTGGGTGGTATAGCTAAGGAGGAAATTAGATACATGTTAGTCGTGCACAATAGAAGAGAGGTGAGAATCTCATGTGAGAGTTCGAACTAACATGCACTTGATACTTGCTTAACTGCAATTTTTAAATACTTGTTGTGGGTACCCGAAATTAGAATAATGGGCCTTGATGAGTAAACCAATTGTGGCGGCCCAAAGTCCAGACCCTCCATATCTTAACCGATTATGATTCAGTCTCCTCCCATGTTCCCATTGAGAGAGGTTCTAGGAAGAGATGGAAAACGTGGGGGAGTCCAACACCCCCACTCACTGAAATGAACATGTATATAATAAACCCTATGTCCGGGGCAAAGGACACATCACATTCTCTGTAATCACTCCCCGGAGTATATAGAAATAATACTGCACCATCGTGGACGTAGGCACCTTTTTGCTGAACCACGTACATCCTTTGTTGTGTGATTGGCATTTTGCATTCCTTATTCTTGCTTGGTGATTGCGCTTCTCTTATCTATTTGTGTTGCATAATAATTGTCACCACAATTGGCGCCGTCTGTGGGAACGTTTATCTTCCCTGAGAAAGCCCACACCAGGAAAAGAGTTTAAAATGTTTGGTCACAGTAGTAATGCTCCCTAGGCAGGAGATATCCAAGAACCTCCTGCTCCTCGCAGGATTAGGTCTGAAGTTCGGCGTTCAGATCAGAGGGTTCGCCCAGAAAGGCCAGCCTCAGAAGAAAGCCAAGGACCAGCGAGATCCACGCAGATATCCAGACTAATTGATGCATACGAGGCGAAGCTCCACGAGAAGAGGGAGTCTTCTCGCAGGCACGAAGTTGAGAATGCTCGCCTCAAAAGAAGATTAGAAAGAATGGAGAGAGAACTCCATCATGGTACCAAGAGACGTCCATACCGAACTCCTAGCCCTCAGGCGATCAAGTCTCGAAGCCAAGGAAGGAGTCCCAGGCGCAGATCCCAAAAAACTGAGGAAAACGAGTCAGAGGACGACCTGCTCGAACAACTGCAACTAGCTTGCCATCACAGGAGCCCGGATCGCAGCAACGAAAACATATGAAGTCTGGTCCGAAGGGAGATGGACCAACACCCTGCACATCACGACACCAGATCGAGCCGAGAACTCTCTAGGCGAGCTCTCAAAACTCAGATGAAATCACCTTTATCGAGGGAGATTGAAGAAGAGGAAGCCCCCAAGAAGTTTGCTATTCCAAGGTCCAAAATATATGACGGTAAGACTGATCCCATTGATCACGTCAGACAGTACTGGCAGGCCATGACCCTCTGGAACCATCGAGCCGCACTAATGTGCCGAATTTTCCCCTCGAGCTTGCATGACGTGGCACAGAAATGGTTCGAAAAGCTCCCCCACCAGTCCATCAGGAGTTTCAAATCCCTGGCCGAGCTCTTTATGGCTCGATTCATTACTAGTAGCTCCCATCCCAAAAGGATGGATGCTCTGATGATAATGAAAAAGACGCCCCAAGAGACCCTCCGAGACTACGCGAAGAGGTACAGGGAGTTATTCAACGAGGTCGAGGACTACTCGGAACAAGTGGCAGTGGCCTCTTTCAAAATTGGGTTGCCCAGCTCTTCCCTCCTGTACCAGTCCTTGACGAAGAAGGAAGCCATGACCATCGACGACCTAATGGACCGCATCGAGAAGTATGCCAAGGTGGAAGATGTCACCCACCTCATTACAGGGGAAAACGGTCGAGCTAAGCTTGCCGCCAAGGGCAGTGACAAAACCGATAACCAGAAGAAAGGAGGAAAGAACGGGGGCAAAAATAGCTCCAAGAACGGAGGCAACAATAATGTGTCAAAAGCATTTCAGGTGGTCAACACCGTCTTCAGAGAACCAATTTACAAAATTCTTGTAAAAATCAAAGACGAGCCATTTATTAAGTGGCCCAGGAAGATGGGAGGAGATCCCTAAAAAAGAAACAACGTGCTGAGATGCACTTTTCATAAAGAAGGAGGATATAAGATTGAGCATTGCAAGGCTCTTAAGTCCCACCTCGAAGAGCTGGCCCAATCGGGGCATCTGAACGAATTCGTGGACAAAAGGGGAGAGAAGGTTGTTGCCCATAAAGAAGCCAGGCCTGACAACGTGCTCGAAGATGATGCCGGCCATGAATGCACCGTAATCCATGGGGCATCTGACACAAAACAGATCCAGGGGAATTCAGCTCGAATGGAGGTGAAAAAGCTTACGGCAGTGATGCAGTCTTTTCAGATCGATCCAGCAAAAACACAGTCAGGAAAGCGTCGGCGAGCAGATGACGTGGACTATAATAAGCATATCGTATTTACGGATGAAGATATGATAGGAGTGAGAACCCCACATCATGATGTTTTAATCATTACTCTCAAGATAGCGAACTACGAAATCGACAAATTGCTCGTCGACCAAGGGAGCTCATCCGGGGTGATGTACCTTGACCTGTTCAGAAAATTGAAATTAAGCATTGCTGACCTGAAGGAAGCTACTGTCCCTTTGGTTGGCTTCGCTAGAAAAATAACTATGCCCTTGGGAAAGATCGTGCTGCCAGTAAGGACATGAAATATTTCTAAAATGTTCGAATTTATGGTCGTCGACATTGACTCGCCATACCAGGCTATCCTCGGCCGGGGATGGCTACATGCAATGAAGGCAGTTTCTTCGACCTACCACCAGAAGCTCAAGTATGTGACCGAGCGAGGAGTAATGGAGATCCGTGGCGATCAAGCGATGGCAAGAAGATGCTTCATAGCGGGCATCTGCCCAAAACCAGAAAAGAAGGCCGACAAGTCCAGCAAAAGAATTTAAGAGCAAGAAGGTCTGATACCTTCGAAATAGAAATTAAAATACGGAAGACCCGAAGTAGAGGAGACCAGGCTCCTCCCCTCCTAACGGGTGGTCGAGGACCTGGAGGAAATCGCAGATTGAGGTAGCGATGATAACAGGATTTTCTTAATTGGAGCTTCTCTCACAGATCAAGAGAAGAAGGAACTGACGGCCTTGCTAAGGAGAAATATAGACGTCTTCGCATGGGAACCATACGAGATGCCTGGAATTGATCCTAGTATGGTTTGTCATCAGCTCCACGTTGATCCTACCTACAAACCAATCGCGCAGAAGGTGCGGCGGGCTGCACCCGAGAAGGCAAAAGTCGTGGAAAAAGAAGTTGAGAAACTACTGGATGCAGGATCCATATGGGAAGTACAATTCCCCAAGTGGTTATCCAACCCAGTAGTAGTTCCAAAAAACAACGGGAAGTGGAGAGTTTGCATCGACTTCACTGACCTCAATAGAGCGTGCCCTAAAGACAGTTTCCCCCTCCCAAAAATTGATCAACTGGTAGACGCCACTGCATCTCACGAGAGAATTAGCTTTTTGGACGCATACTTAGGGTATCATCAGATCCCTATGTATACCCCATACCAAGACAAAACATCATTCATCACCACAGTTGGGTTATACTGCTATAAGGTCATGCCCTTCGGGCTCAAAAACACAGGGGCAACCTACCAGCGGCTGGTCACCAAGATGTTCAAGGACCAGATAGGAGACACCATGGAGGTCTACATCGATGACATGCTCGTTAAAAGCAAGAAGAAAGAAGACCACCTCTCAGACCTATCAAGCACCTTTGAAATCCTCAGGAATTACCGAATGAAGCTTAACGCGAGCAAATGTTCTTTCGGTGTCCAGTCAGGAAAATTTCTTGAGTATTTAGTCAGTAAGAGAGGCATCGAGGCTAACCCAGACCAGATCGATGCAATAAATAGGGTACAACCTCCTGGAACAATTCGGGACGTACAGAAGCTCACCGGTATGCTCGCTGACTTAAATTGCTTTATCTCTAAGTCCTCCGAGAAGTGCAAGCCTTTCTTCCAGCTTCTAAAGGGAAACAAAATGGTAGAATGGAACCAAGATTGCTCGTAGGCATTGGACGAGCTCAAGGCTTACCTCAGTTCCCCACCACTGCTCGTCATACCACAAGAAACAAATTCCCTGTACTTGTACCTCTCCGTTTCCAACCACACTGTCAGTTCTGCATTAATGTGCAAAGTTGCAGGAATCCAGCACCCCGTTTATTACGCAAGCAAGACCTTACTAGACGTCGAGAAGAGGTACCTACCACTGGAGAATCTCTCCTTTGCACTAGTAGTGGCTTCGAGGAAGCTGAAGCACTATTTCGAAGCCCACATCATAATCGTCCTTACATCGCACCCCCTTAAAGCAATCCTGAGGAAGGCGGATTTGTCGGGCAGACTGTCTAAATAGTCAGTCGAGCTCGGACGATTTGACATCCAATTTCAACCAAGGAACGCAATCAAGGGACAGGTCCTTGCTGATTTTATAGCCGAATTCACAGGCGAACAACCTTCCAACCAACCTCAACCAGCGAGACAAAGGGGGAGCAACGCGACGAAGGAAACTTTGAAATTGTTCGTGGATGGAGCCTCCAACTCAAAGGGGGAAGGAGTAGGCATTGTCCTCATTACTCCAGAGGATACAATCCTTGAGCAAGGAATCAGGCTTGGATTTACATCCTCCAACAACGAAGCCGAATACGAAGCCTTAATAGCCGGCCTCCAGAGGGCGCACACTTTGGGAGCAAAGCATTTACAGGTGTTCGGTGACTCTCAATTAGTCTCCAATCAGATAAGTGGAGATTACAATGCAAAAGATGAAAGAATGGCAACTTACCTCGCCTTAGTGAAAAGACTAATGGCGAGCTTCGAAGAGATCAATGTCCAACAGTTTCCTAGAGGGCAGAACAGCCATGTTGACGCCCTAGCAGCCCTTAGTTCAGCAGTTGATTTCAATTTAAAAAGAATAGTCCCTATCTATTTCCTCGCTCATCCGAGCATTAACCGTAACAGCAAGCCGTCAGGTGTGGAACAGGTGCTCCTGGTAGGATCAGCTCCCAGCTGGATGGACCCTTTAAAGAACTATTTAAAGGATGGCACGCTCCCAGGTGACAAGAAGACCGTCCACCAGATAAGAGTCAAAGCTGCTCGGTTTTACTTGTCTCCAGAGGTCAACCTATATAAGAGATCCTTTTCCGGTCTCTACCTTCAATGCGTTCACCCAAGAAGTGTCGAGAAAGTTCTACATGAGCTTCACGAAGGAATCTGTGGAAGCCATATCGAAGGAAGGTCTCTAGCTTTTCGAGCAATGAAGGAAGGCTATTGGTGGCCATATATGCAAAGGGACTCTGCAATGTATGTCCGCAAGTGCCTGAAATGCCAACTTCACGCTCCCATGGTCCACCAACCAGCTAGCGACCTAAAATCACTGTCCAGTCCATGGCCATTCACCCAATAGGGAATGGACATCGTAGGACCACTTCCTACTGCCACCGGCAATTGCAAATATCTGTTGGTCGCAACTGACTACTTCATCAAATGGATCAAGGCAGAACCCCTAGCGAACATCCGAGATACATATATGATAATGTTCATATGGAGAAATATAATCACCCGTTTTGGCATCCCCAGAACCATCATCACTGATAATGTAACGCAGTTCGAGAGCGGATCCTTTCAGAGTTTCTGCGACGAGCATGGAATCAGACACCATTTTAGCTCCGTGGCCTATCCTTAGAGAAATGGCCAAGCCGAGGCTTCCAACAAGACAGTAATCGACGGATTAAAGAAACGATTAGAGCGAGCCAAAGGCGCATGGGTAAATGAATTACCATATAGTCTATGGGCCTACCGAACCACTCCACGACGAGCAATGGGGGAAACGCCATTTTCGCTGACATATGGAATGGAAGCAGTCATCCCATTAGAAGTAGGCTTACTAACAATGAGGTCCAGCCTTGTCGACCAGGGCCATAATGATGCAGCATTGCTCGCTGAGCTCGACCTAGCCGATGAGCGCAGAGAGCTAGCCCTAGTAAAACTAGCGAGCTATCAGCAATAGCTCGTGAGGCATTATAACAAAAGGGTCAACCCAAAGGCATTCCAAGTTAGGGACTATGTCCTAAGGAAAGTCTTGGGCAGCGCAGTAAAACCATCAGACGGCAAGCTAGGGAAAAACTGGGAAGGACCATTCAAGATAATTAGAAACGACCTGTAAGGAGCCTATCACTTGGAAACAATGGAAGGTAGAGAGATACCCCGAGCGTGGAATGCAGCTAACCTTAAGAAATTCTATTTCTAGATTCTTCTTTTGGTCTTCGATTGTGAAATTGGAAGTTCATTTCCTTATCAATTAATGAAAAATTATTTGGTAGTTGCATTTTACGAAGTATCAGTTAACTAATTTGCATTTTTCGAGGTGTCAATATACAAACTTTATAACCCACACACACTTTCCAAGTAACAAGCACACTGATCATTACACTATAGCAGGGAAATAACCCTCCTCAGGTTTTTCATCACGAAAATATGAAAGACCTCATAAGCATTGCCCTTGGCAATATATAAATCCCTACAGGAGATCCTTAGGCACTATGACCAAGTCAGAATTGGTCACCAAACAATGTTTGGTTGAATAAAATCCTGATCGGATAAAACATCCAACACCAGGTGTGTCCTCGTCAATTGCCACACTTAGGCCTAAGGAAGTGTGACGACACAACCTAAAAGGTAAAGTGAGGCAGAATGGTATCTCGTTAGCATACTAGAGTGGAAGGACACTTACCTGTTAATGCGAACATATAAATCTAGTCAGTCAAGATAGGCTCAAGATTTTTAAAACTAAGATGTGGAAAATATAAGACACTTGTTTTGTCAGCAAATTTGCCCAAAGCATAAATCTTATATTAATTCATCACATTTACAAAAAATACAATACATGTTTAGTCGGCGAGCATGCCCAAAACATCGAGATGACATCACTTTAATACAAAATATACGGGTTACTACTGGCAAAATCTTAGGGAGGGTGAGGCCTCTGAGTAAGATAATCAGCCACTTGAGCTCTTCGACCATCATCGGGAAGGGGAACTAACTCTTCTTCGACTTCGTTAACATCCGACTCCAATAGCCGCCGAGGGATGGCATCAATGGGTATCCACTGATCATCTCTCCGGAAGGGGTTAGGCATCCGAGTAGAAAGAGATATTTCATGGCGATACCAGAGCATCGAGTTCCTTGGAACCTGCATCTCCCTCAAGGCGCTCAACCACCCCCTGATGAAGGCGAGCTTCTCAAACTCTGTCAGCCTCGTTGGAGCGTCTAACCAACCCTGGTCGTAACCGTCAGCCCATACTCGCTGGGGTCCTTTTATAAATAAGTGTCGCAGCCGAGTAACGTCCCATTGAAGATCGGTAGCAATCACGTATGCTCATTGGACATCATCACGGAGCTCTTCCATTTCCCTAGCTGAACCCCTGGTGTTCCTGCCAGATCGCGGAATAGTCGGAGGTATAGAGCCTTGGAACACAGGAGGAACATCGCCCGGACTAGTTCTAGCTCACGATGAGGAGGAACTTCGTAATACTATAGGAACAGTGCTCGGCGCATGCTCCCTAAGTCGCGAAACCTCTCTCCTCAAAGCCTCATTCTTTTGCTGAAGAACTTCCCCAACCTGGTTGATCTCAGAGGCATCTAGAAGCTTTTCTCGCAGAGTATTCACCTCTTCTTGCACTAAAGCACCAACTTCTTCCATCTCCTGGAACCTGTCCTTCAGCTTAACGACGAGATCAGTCTGCTCGATAAAACACTTGTTCCTCAATCGCAGAGATTTGCAAATCCTCATAAAGGTATGACGAACTTCAGAGCTTACATCAGGACCAAGCATTCTTCCCAATTGAGAATTGGCAGGTATGTAATCATCAACATCAATCGACTATAGGAAATAAAAGAGCAATGAAGAGCAAAATCATTCAGTACACTAAGAGAATGAAAAACCTTCTCATCTCATTAAAACAAAGAGGGTCAAAGTACATCGAGCAGCAAAAACAAAAATTACAAGCAAAAATACAAAAGTATTCTTAGAAGTAAAATTAACTGGCAACCTCAGGCTGCTCAGAGGTAGTTGGCTTCTTCCCCTTGTCAACAGCAGTGGAGGTATCCCCGTCTGTAGGGATAACCTCGGTCTCCTGGGTAGAGCGAGCATCAGCAGGAATCGTCTTAGAAGCAGAATCAATACCTTCGATGGTTGGGGTAGGAGCTTCTTCATCTACAGTTGGCTTCGGGCCCGGGTCGTGCTCATCGAAGAGAGGAGAGTCAGCATCAACATCAGCAGCTAAGAGGGCCTCGTTCCAGCCCTTCTTGAAGTTCAGACGGCTGATGTAGTCTATCTGAACCTCGACATCTTCATATGCAGCAGCCCACCCGGAGTTATATGAATCCTCCTTGATAGTGGCTGCCTGGGACTCTTTCTCCTTCAGCTGCTCGGTCAGCACCCTACTCTCCTCCATGACAGCCAGCTTGCTCGAGCAAACCAGGTCGTAGGCTTGTCACAGCTCATTCAATTCCTTAGATGTTGTATCCCTCTCCCGATTGGCATTGGAAAGAGCCAGATCGGATGATATCCGAGCAGCATCAATGGCCTTAAAACTAGCTTCGAGCTCAGTACCCCTCAACCTCAAGGCAGCATTTTGCTACTCCAGCTCGCCATTTCTGCTCACCAGCTCGTCGTAAGAGTGATAGAGCACGGCGAAGTCAGTCACAAACTGCAAAGACGAAGAAGACATCAGAAAAAGGAAATAGCCAAAACTTATTGAAGCATAAGAGAAAGGAAAAGATCATACCAAGGCTATCCTTTGGCTAGCTTGTAGAGCCAGTTGATCAGACCCCTGCACCCTCTGGCAATCTGCAGGAAGAACTGCCCTCTCGAGCAGCGCAGGGGCCAATTGAGGAGAAATGGCCACTGAAGCCCCTTCGGGCAATGCCGACACCGGGACTAAGGCCTGCCCAGCCTTCGTCCTAGACTCCTTCTTTCTCCTCTCTTCCTCTCTCTCTTTCTCCCTCCTCCTTGTCTCCTCCATCCTTTTCTTCTCCTCCATTTTCTTTATTTCCTCTTCCCTTTTTCTCTCTCTCTCTCTCTCATCTGTTCCTCTTCTTTCCTCTTCTTCTCCTACTCTTGAGCAGAAGACCGAGAGCCAGTGGAAACAGCCCCAGTACTAGATTTCTGCTTCTTTGACCTCTGGGCAAGGAGCATGCGATCATCGTCGTCATCATCCCGAATCAAGTTTTTCCTGGGAGGAACCATCTCCTCACTTGAACTGCTGGAAACGCTCGAAGATCCTCGGACTTCAGGAGCCTTTTCTGAGTCAGAAGAACTATCACCACTGGAGCTCTCCTCACCCAAATTGCATTCAGCACCGCCAATAATGTCGCTCTCAGAACTGCTCTCCTCCTCGTCCAACTGGATAGGATCAACAGCAGTCTCTTCAGAGGTGTCAAATTCAGGGATACTGTCTACCGACCTCGCTATAAAGCTAGAACCAATGTTTTTGTACTCGAAAAGGAAAGCAGCAGACCGGGGATGCTCGCCGTCGGCTAAAGGCTCCCTAATATTCCAGGCCTTGATCAACTTAGAATTGCGAACCTCACTGAGAGCAGGTTCCAAGTTCTTCGACCTCGCTGAAGAAAAAACAGGAAAAGTCAGAGAGATCACAAATCAGTAAAGAAATTGAATGGACAAAGCAAAGTCTACCTATGTATTCTTCCCCATAAATTGGAATTGAGAACCTATCAGATCTCGACCCCTCAAACTGGAGAGAAAACTGCCAATTTCTAGCAAGAAAGCCCTCTTGCCAATAGTCCTTATGGGAATCAGGTAGGTTTACTACCAATACCCTCTCAGGACTCCTGGCCTTGAGATAGAGAACACCAGAACTAGTTCGAGAAAAAGAATAGGAGAAGCAGACCTCGGCGAGCCCTAACTTGGTACCATATAACTGATTTATTCTATGAACACCATTAATTATCTTCCACACATTGGGCAAACACTGTGCAGGAACAATATTAAAATAACCAAAGAAGTGCAATAATAGATTGTTGGGAGGAAAAGTGAGCCCCCCTTGGGAAAGCAACAAGACATGGATCCAATGGGCATCTTCTATCTCTCTAACATTTCTAGGGGGAGGCACACTCAATCTCTACCCACTCCGGGATATTATAGAACTTCCTAAACTCAGACACTGACCTATTATCGATCTTTGCCATTGGGAAACCCTAGAAAACTACAAATTCAAAGAGAAAATACAAAGAGAAAGCACAGGAGACTTACAAGATGAAAGTTCGACTTGAACGATGAAGAATCACGAGCCCAAACGACAAGGAAGCAATAAGAATGGAGACTGAGAGAAGAAAATGCGGATCGCTAGAGCTCACAGAAAATAGAAGAGTACTGGGAAGCTTGAAACAACGACTGCTCTGAATAAAACCTTTAAGTGTTACTAATCATAGTGCACAGACCACGAAGCGGGTGCCGCCAGAATCAGTCCTCAAACTTTGAGAAGAGTTGCACGATGTACGAAGGAGCCATTATGACAAATCATTTAAATTTATTGAGCCCAAAGCATGGCCCAACAAACTTAGGGGCAATTGTGGGTACCCAAAATTAGAATGATGGGCCTGGACCAGTATCCCAATTGTGGCGGCCTAAAGTCCAGACCCTCCATATCTTAACCGATTATGATTCAGTCTCCTCCCATGTTCCCATTAAGAGAGGTTCTAGGAAGAGATGGAAAACGTGGGGGAGTCCAACACCCCCACTCACTGAAATGAACATGTATATAATAAACCCTAGGTCCGGGGCAAAGGACACATCGCATTCTCTGTAATCACTTCCCGGATTATATAGAAATAATACTGCACCACCATGGACGTATGCACCTTTTTGCTGAACCACGTACATCCTTTGTTATGTGATTGGCATTTTTCATTCCTTATTCTTGCTTGGTGATTGTGCCTCTCTTATCTATTTGTGTTGCATAATAATTATCACCATACTTGCTTAAACAAATATTTTTACACATCGGGATCTGACCCGTTTCTTGTATCTCTTCTCTCTCTTGCTATATGTATGTCTTATATCAGGTGCTCAGCCACAGGGACATCAGGCTTAGAGACTCGGATTGCTTGGCGTGCTGCCGCTGTTGTGGAAGCTGTTGGTCTTTGTATTAGACGCCTCGATTATTTCATTTCCATTCTTTATAGAGATTTTATTTAGGGCATGTGTCGCCCATTTCCTTGGACAACTTTCAGAGATTATCTTCACTTTATTTCTCGTTCATTTTCATTTGGATTAATGGTTACTATTTTTTTGGTTTAGAGTTTTGAACTGGAATGTTTTATCCAATTATATTTATTTCAGCATGTGATTCTGATTCAGTATTTATAGTAAATAATTATGCGTGGATGGTTTATATTAAATTTCTTGGATTGGTAATTAAATGGTTTTAATTAATGAAAAAAAATATTTTGACACTTAGCTTAATTTTATTGGGTAATTAAATAAGTTATTATGTTTTCGACAGTGATGCTAAGAATGAACCAACCGAACATTCTGTTTTAAATTTCATAAAGGACTGATCACCCGATATTTAATTAGGCGGGGTGTTACAGGTGGTATCAGAGCATCAGGTTCTAGTGTCCTTTAGGATCTGTACGGCTTACTATATTTTCAGCTTTGCGTCCTTTGATATAGAACCCTATTTTTAGGACTGTTGTAATCTTAAATTTTTACGTTATGTCTTCAGCTATTCAAGATTTAGTAATAACTGTGAAGTAATAATATTCTTTCTCATCTCAGATGCCTCCTCGACGTGCACCAAGAGATCGACAGGCCCAGTCAGAGCAGCCGGCCGTACAAGCTCAGGGGATAATGAACGCAATAGAGGTTACCGCGATTGTTGCACAAGCGATGAATGCAGCCTTAGCGGTGGTGCAGCAGGCCCCACCCCAGGTTCAGGCAGTGGCACCAATTCCAGTGCATCCATTTCCCACTGCATGGGAAAGAGTTAGAGAGTCCTTTCAGAGAGCTTGTCCCCTAGAGTTCATGGGCAGTTCAGATGTGGTTATCGCTAGCCAGTGGAAGAAGGACATATAGCGACACCTTCGTATGTATGAGTGCACGGAGGTTCAGAGGCAAGTGTTGGCTACCTTCAAGCTGAGAGGGGTAGCCTTACAGTGGTGGGAGTCCACTACTACTATCGAGGAGAAAGATTTGATGACTATCACTAAATTCTGGGTGCGGTTCGACCGCAAGTACTTTCCTTCCGTCGTCAAGACTGAGATGAGGCGAAAACTTTTAGACCTCACCCAGGAAGGGAGGAAAGTTGCGAAATACGAGGAGGAATTCACACGATTGACAAACATGGTACCGGAGGAGGTTCCTTAGGAGAAGCGCATTCAGATGTTCATGGATGGCTTGACTTGGAGGATACGACAACATCTATTGGGTAACCTTTCCCTACACTCATATACCGACATTCTGAATGCAACCTTATTTCACTGTCAGGACAATCGCTTCCATGCTAAGGGAAGCAAGCAAGGGGGAGAGCCTAGCCAGTTGGGAAAGACAGTGGGTAATGCCAGTGGGGTACCAGTTGAGCAGAGTCTGAGGCACGATTCCCAGCAGGGGGAGTCTACTAAGAGGTTTCATTCCGGTGGTTTCAAGCATGGTCATGGGGGTTGGAGAAAGGGCCACCAGGGCCAGCCACAGGGCCAGCCACAAAATCAGCAACACGGTCAACAGCAGGGAGGATAGGAGGGCCAACAGGGCCAAGGTAGAGGTGGTAACGGCCAATCGGGCCGAGGCTATCAGGGACAGAGAGGAGGAAACTTCATTGGGAAATGTTATACTTGTGGCAAGACTGGCCATAAGAAACAAGAGTGCCACGATAAGGACAGAGTTCCTAGGCAGCAGGGTGCTCACGAGGAGCCCCAGAGACCCATTTTTCCCACTGCCCTACCAGTGCCAGCTCCATTTCCAGCTTTGCCCACAGTTCCGATGCAGCAGGGGCAGTTGCAGTATGGACGTGTCTATAACGTCCACCAGGCCGCAGTTCTGCAGGCACCACCCGCAGTGGAGGGTAAGTTTTCTATCCATGGTACTTTGGGTTGTATCGTATTTGACACAGGGGCATCACACTCTTTTATAGCCACTAGCTTTGCACGTGCCACTGGGTTATTAAGCACAGCAGAGAGTACAGTGACTTGTGTAGACTCGCCGCTAGGTAATGGGTCGTTGATTTTCTTCATATGTCGGGGAGTAGGCATAGAGATTGGTAGCTTGATTTTACCGGCTGATATGCTAGTGTTACATATGTCCGAGTACGACGCCATTATGGGCATGGATTGGCTAGTCGAGTATAGGGACATGATTGATTGCTTCAGTAGGAGTATTGTGTTCGCCATTCCGGGTCAGGAGATGTTCTTAGTGGCAATGCCCCGTTCTAAGGGAGGGTCGTCCACCCACTTGTTTTATATAGAGGATGAGACCTCTGCAGTAGTGGTTCCACTCGATTCAATTTTGGTCGTCTGCTAGTTTGCTGATGTATTTCAGGATACACCGAGGTTGCCTCCGAGTAGGGAGACCGAGCTTATGATAGACTTAGCACCGGGCACTCGTACGATAGCACGTGCGCCTTACCGTATGGCTCCGATAGAGATGAGGGAGTTACGAGATCAGATAGAACAGTTATTGGGATAGGGTTTCATCCGTAGGAGTACCTCACTTTGGGGTGCCCCAGTTCTGTTTGTAAAGAAGAGGGATGGCCCTCTACGACTTTGTATTGATTATCGGGAGCTTAATAAAGTCATGATACAGAATAAGTATCCGTTGCCTCACATCGATGACTTGTTTGATCAGCTGAGAGGAGTGGACCACTTCTCGAAGATAGAATTGAGATCTGGGTACCATCAGCTACGCATCAGGGAGCAGGACGTGGCAAAGACTGCCTTTCTGACGAGGTATGGGTGGTATGAATTTAGGGTTATGCCATTTGGGCTAACCAACGCCCCAGTAGTATTTATGGACTTGATGAACAAAGTATTCAGAGAGTTCCTAGATCAGTTTGTCATTGTCTTCATAGATGACATCCTGATTTATTCCCGCACTGAGGAAGAGCATGCCGAGCACTTACTTATGGTTCTGCAGACCCTACGAGAGCATGAGTTGCACGCCAAGTATGAAAAGTGTGAATTTTGGTAGTGGGAGGTACAGTTTTGGGGACACATTGTATCAGAGAAAGAGATATCTGTGAACCCTAGTAAGGTGTCAGCGGTGAGGGAGTGGGGATAGCCCACGACGCCGACGGAGGTGAAAAATTTTCTGGGATTAACCGGATACTACAGATGGTTTATTTGGGGATTCTCGAAGATTATGGGTCCTAAGACAAATTTGACTCGTAAGGGCGTGCCATTTGTTTGGGATGATGCATGTCAGTTGGCATTTGACGAACTGAAGGACAAGTTGACTTCAGCACCTGTACTATCACTTCCCATGGAGAGAGTGGAGTACCTGGTTTATACTGATGCATCCTTACAAGGGCTGGGGGGAGTACTCCAGCAAGAGGAGCAGGCCATAGCTTTTGCTTCCCGGAAGCTTAATCCATATGAGAAGAATTACCCCACCCACGACTTAGAGCTAGCAACAGTCGTGTTTGCGCTTCGAATTTGGAGGCATTACGTATTGGGAGAACAATTTCGCTTATTTACAGACCACAAGTCACTGCAGTACTTGTTCATGCAGAAAGAGTTGAATATGCGCCAACGGAGGTGGCTGGAGTTTGTAAAAGATTATCAGTTCGAAATACACTATCACCCGGGGAAGGCTAATGTAGTTGCTGATGCATTGAGCCGTAGGCCGGTAGATGACACGACCGAGGTGTGGAAAGCACAATGGCAGGAATTGGGACATCAGGATGTCGTGGCCCGATCATTTATGTTTGTGATGATAATCACGCCTCAGATTATTACACGAGTAGTACAGGCACATGCAGCGAATTCGTTCTGCCAAGATCGGATTAGGTAGCTTTTAGCCGGGGGAGCCGAGTCTTATTCAGTAAGTTTCGAGGGTGGTTTGCGCTTCAATGGGAGACTCATTGTTCCAGAGGGGGAGGACCTTCGATATGCAGTAATGACGGAGTCACATGGGTCTCGATTTGCGGTACATCCCAGTGTGGACAAAATGTACCAGGATATGAGGCGACAGTATTGGTGGAGAGGGATGAAAAAGGATATCACAGAGTTCGTATCCAAGTTTACCACTTGCCAGTTAGTGAAAGTGGACCATCAGAGACCACCAGGTTTGCTTAAGCCATTGGATATTCCTACGTGGAAATGGGAAGGCATTTCCATGGATTTTAATACTGGGTTTCCCACTTCACAGAGGGGGCACGATTCTAAATGGGTTATTGTGGATCGGTTGATGAAAGTAGCCCACTTTTTTCCCGTCAGGACAGACTACACAGCGGGACAATATGCTCAGTTATTTATTGCAGAGATAGTGAGATTGCATCGTGTTCCTCTTAACATCGTGTCGGATAGAGACAAGACATTTGTATCTCATTTTTAGGATAGCTTCTAGGAGGCTATGGGTACCGAGTTGCGGTTGAGTACAGCGTATCACCCGCAGACTGAACGCACTAATCAGATGCTCGAGGACATGTTGAGCATGTGTATCCTTTATTTTGAGGGAGGTTTGGAGCAGTATCTTCCACTGGTGGAGTTTGCTTATAACAACTCCTATCAGTTTACTATTGGCATGGCGCCGTTCGAGGCATTGTATGGTCGTCCTTGTCGTTCCCCAGCTTGTTGGCTAGAGGTGGGAGACAACAAGCTACTCGAGCCAGAGGTAATTTAGGATACGTCAAGTAGGATCGAGATGATTTGGGATCGCATACGGGTAGCCCAGGACAGGCAGAAAAGCTACACCGATGCTAAAAGGTTCTTCCGAGAGTTCGCAGTGGGGGATCAGGTTTTGTTGAGAGTATCTCCGATGAAGGGAGTAGTGAGATTCTATAAGAAAGGGAAGTTGGCTCCAAGATATGTAGGACCATTCCATATTATAGAGAGGGTCGGACCAGTGGCTTATAGACTTGGATTACCGGAGCACTTGCATCGTATCCATGATGTGTTCCACATTTCGTCACTGAGGAGATACCTCCGGGATGAGTTGGCACACACTCATATTACGATTGAGGAGACTGAGTTACATCCAGATAGTTCATACGAGGAGAGACCGGTGGCTATCCTAGATTATAGTGAAAGGAGGCTGAGGTCAAAGGTAGTTCCACTGGTTCGGGTGCAGTGGCAACATCACAATGTGGAGGTGTCTACTTGGGAGTGTGAGGCGGATATACGTGAGAAATATCTAGATTTATTCATACCAGGTATGCCTTATTTTTTGAATTTCGGGACGAAATTCCTTTATTAGGGGGAAGTATGTAATACCCCATATTTTTAATGATTTAAATAATTATGGGATTAATTATTACTAAGGGATTAATTGAATTTAATTGTGAGGATTAAATTATTAATTAATCCGGTGCTAATAAAAATAAATATTAACTAGCGTGCCAAGGGTTAATACTTATTAATTTAATATTACTATGCGATATGTAATATGGAACTATACACTTTGATAAATTGCTGAGAGAGAGAATAATACGACAGTTTAGTGAATTAAGTCAGACGTGCGTGTGAGTCGTGTCGGGACTAATTTGGTGGAATAAATATATCAATTATTTTTAGTACCTCGTATGGTCATTTCGAGTGTACCGTTGAGTCTGGAAGGGTCGATATAGTCGAAATAGTATACCCAGGTGTTTAGTTTGGGTCCCGGGGCAATTTTAGGCCTAACCGGCACCCCGAGAGGGGCATTATGGTAAATTGCATTTTTAGGCTTAATTAATGGATGAAAATTAAGAGTTTAATTATCATCCAAAGAAAGTAAATTAGGTTTAGAAAGCTACAGGAAGTAATAACGGCCATAGGAAGTGTGAGGGAGAGCTATTGCCAAGAGAAGAGGGCCAAATTAACACCACTTTGCACAACCAACACCACCACCGTGTAGATCGGGACAAGGGGAACACACCCATACCAACAACGTCAAGAAATCAGACGACTAGTTCGAGGCAAGTGTTTATAACTTGCTGTATTTCGGTATTTATCATACTCATGTTAGTATAGGATTGTTAGGAATATGTTTTGGTTCATAAAAATGATGAAATTGAGGATTTTGGATATGTAAATTGATTCTGAAATTTGTTATATCGAAACCCTTCATGTATGTAGACTAGAAATTACGTTTTAAGGAATTTATGTGTAGAACAAATCTGGAAATTATGGGTTCTTGAATATGAATTGGAAGAACTAGGGTTTCGATAAATTAAATTGGGGATTCCACGTTTTATGGACAAATCATAATGAATTAATGATTCTAGGATGTTAGAATTCATATATTATTGATGGAATTTGAATTGGAACTGTTTATTTGGAGTTTGGGATGTTGAATTAGAGGTGTTAGGTTTAAAAATGGTGGAAAAACACTGAAAAATCTGGGTAGGAGACGAACAGCAAAATTTCGCGCGAAGTCGTTCGAGTGAGATTGCATCTCCCGCGAAGTCGTTCAAGCGACATGTGGAAGTCGTTCAAACGACAGGCCATCTGGTTCGAGCGATAGAGGGAAATTTTTGGAATTTCTTAGAATTCAGTTTTGAGTATATTGGTTCATGGAAGAGAAATAAATTTCCAAGTAATAAATTTAAGTAAGATAGAAATTCGGATAAAGTATGAGCGGCTAAATACTTTAATGAATTTGGCACAGAGAGAATGTACCTTAGAGATTGCGAGAAGGATAATAATCTCGATAACTTTACTACAAAATGTTGAAATCAAAATACGTAAGGAAAGCTTATATGTAGGTGAGGGAAATACCTATAAATTATAATGGGATGTGTGTATGCCTATTATGTACTATTATTATATAAGGCACTAATGGGTGATAACCCGGGGGTGTAAGATTCTCATTATTAAGTGTACTAATGGGTGATAACCCGGGGGTACAAGAATAAATTATAAGTGTACTAATGGGTGATAACCCGGGGGTACAAGGTTATTTAAATAAGAGTACTAATGGGTGATAACCCGAGGGTACAACATTTTTGTTAGGTGCGTTAACGGGTCACAGCCCGGGGGTGCTGTATTATAATATATATATATATATATATATATATATATATATATATATATGGGGCAGATGTGACTATATGTATATATGTACGTGAGTTTGTGAATCAACCTACTGTGTATAGCTTGTAGAGATGGGAATGTAAATTTGTTCAGACAATCTTAAGAGTATAATCGATTTATTATGAAAACGGGAAGATATATTAATTAGTTATTCGACATAGGCTAATTTAATAACGTATTGTATGGGAGATACGGGTTTACTAATAGTGAGGTTAAATACTATTAGGATGGATTCAGACTAGTTATATTGGGTGGTATAGCTACGGAGGAAATTAGATACACGTTAGTCATGCACAATAGAAGAGAGGTGAGAATCTCATGTGAGAGTTCGAACTAACATGCACTTGATCCTTGCTTAACTGCAATTTTTAAATACTTGCTTAAACAAATATTTTTACACATCAGGCTCTGACCCCTTTCTTGTATCTCTTCTCTCTCTTGCTATATGTATGTATTATATCAGGTGCTCAGCCACAGGGACATCAGGCTTAGAGACTCGGATTGCTTAGCGTGTTGCCGCTGTTGTGGAAGTTGTTGGTCTTTGTATTCGACGCCTCGATTATTTCATTTCCATTCTTTATAGAGATTTTATTTCGGGCATGTGTCGCCTATTTCCTTAGACAGATGTCAGAGATTATGTTCACTTTATTTCTCGTTCATTTTCATTTGGATTGATGGTTACTATTGTTTTGGTTTAGAGTTTTGAACTGGAATGTTTTATCCAGTCATATTTATTTCAGAATGTGATTCTGATTCAGTATTTATAGTAAATAATTATGCGTGGATGGTTTATATTAAATTTCTTGGATTGGTAATTAAATGTTTTTAATTAATGAAAAAAATGTTTTGACACTTAGCTTAATTATATTGGGTAATTAAATAAGTTATTATGTTTTCGACAGTGATGCTAAGAATGAACCAACCGAACATTCTGTTTTAAATTTCATAAAGGACTGATCACCCGATATTTAATTGGGCGGGGTGTTACACCTGCATGTTGGGTAGAAGGCGGGGAAAGAAAATTGTTGGGACCAGAATTAATCCCGATCACAACAAAGAAAGTGAAATTGATATAAGACTGACTTCAAATCGTTCAAAGTTGTCAAAAGAGTTATGTTGACAATCGCCACCGACAGTCAGAATTCCAAAAAGGATATTATGTGTTCTTGCGAGTATCACCAACAAAGGGAGTAATCCGATTTGGAAAGAAAGGGAATTTGAGTCCAAGATACATAGGACCTTTTGAAATCCTCGAAAGGATATGAGATGTTGCATATAGAATAGACTTACCTCCTGAACTCTCTAGTGTACATCATGTGTTTCACTTGTCATTGTTGAAGAAATGCGTCCTAGATCTAGCAGATATCTTAAGTCAGGAACCTCTTCAAATTAGAAAAGATCTGACCTACATTGAGCATCCAATAGAAATTTTGGACCATAAAGATCAAATATTAGAGACTAAGGTACTTCTAATGGTCAAAGTATTATGGCGTAATCATTCCATTTAAGAAAAAACATGGGAGCGGGAAGATTAAATAAATGAGCGATATCCATATATGTTTGAAAATCAATGTAAGTCAAGTTTGGGGATCAAACTTTTTTTAAGGAGGATAGGATGTAATGACACCACTTTTATATGCTCATATATATATATATATATATATATATATATATATATATATATATAATTTGTTTTAGAATTGCGTCTCACCTATTATCTAATAAATGTTGTATCATTATATATGTGATGTTCTAGTTTCTTAATATGACAAAATCCATTTTTAAATATCAAGAATCAACTATGAATTGGATCAAATTGAAGTTTCATGACACATACTAAGCTAAATGATAAGTTTTGGGGTAGAAAATGTAATTTTATGAAAATTTAAGGACTTGGTTTTAATGAAGAAAGTTTCAGGAACCAAAATGAAAAAAATGACCATTTTGGAAATAAAGTATTTTCAGGGACTGTAAAAGTGGTGATCGCTTAAATAAGCTCTGATACCAATTTGTAAGATATGACGGTGTGTGATAATTGATTAAAATCGCAAATTTTTAATTTGGCACACTTATTTAATTAGCGTCTATTTTTAAACCAAATTAATTCAGCCCCTAAACATGCAGCTGCGCATCAAACCAAATAAGATATAACATGCGACACAAAATTTTAGGGAAAATCATCGAAGGGCAAAACCTTTTTATTTCTAGAACTCTGATAAGTTTACAAGACCATTGACTTACATACCATCTTGATTTCGCCCACAAGAGTAACGCATCGTGCCTTCGTCAAACCTTCAAAGTATCGGCTAGAAATCTTCAATGGTTCGTACACAGCTGTACCACAAGGATGCGCAGTCCAGACACGCAGTCTTAAATCTTCACAGAGACTCCCTCCACAATAGCACGCAACTTTTCGATTGTAGATCTTTCCACATAAAGAATGAACAAAAGAAAAGTGTGTTCTTGAACACCAAAACAATTCACCAAAGCATATGGGATTTTTGTGAATTGAAAACAAAATGGATGAAAACCCTAAAAGAAGAAGCCAAAAGGATTCAGCAGTTTCGCAGTTTTCTGTCTTTCAAAAACTGTGGACTTCTTAATGAAAATGAAACCATTTAATGAGTATTTATTGAAAATCGCACCGCCTCATTCGTTAGAACGAAAAGGGATCTCGCTCGAACGAAGTACACGTGTCATTTGAACGACATCGCGCGACATCAAATGTTGCTTGAATGAGATGGTGATCTTGCTTGAACGACCTGAGCATCAAAATCGAGGAACGCTACAGGACTTAAAAAAATTTGTCATTCTCAAATTTTGACGAAAAAGTCCGCTCCAATACTCAGAAAATATTTTGTAAAAATATCCCAAAGCTCTAAGTGCAAAGTAAAGTTAAGGTATTTAAAACATAACCTTACCAAAGTAAACTTTGGGGAGGCTGTTTGATGAAGAACCTTGATAAATTTGGATCTGTCTTGATGTAGATTGCTCTTGAACTTCTTTAACGGTTGTGACGGTATATGACATAAATAATTGTGACGGACATTTATAAAAATATGTCCTTACAAGGACCTATAATAAATATTAAAAATACATAGTGTGAAATTACCAAAATGCCGCTCATGTGTAAAATGACCCTTATACCTTAATATATTTCCACCTCGTGCTTACACATGTAATCCATATAGATAAAGCTTAAACACATGTCGTCTATAGAGAGAAAGCTAAAACAAGTGTCACAGCTTGGTGAAATAATACTGCAAGGCCCCTTCGTTACGCGACACATCAATGCTGACTCGCCATTGTAAAAGCTTGGTCAGCTAGGCACATGTCAACACCGTGATATCTTTGGAAAATTATAAATACGGCCTTTAGGATCATTTAAATTCACACGAATTGCTTTGGAAATATGGAGAGAAAGCATGGGAAAGTTTGAGAAGAAGTTATTTTCATCTTAAGATTAACGTAGGATCAAATACTCAATATCTATAATTTCGAACCTCCATTTCAGGCTAGTACTCTATGACATTCCTTGAGTATTTTGATTCTACGATATTATGCAAACTATATATTTTGTGGACTGCTTTTATCCTAAAAATTCATCTGATACTGATGAATGATTCATTATTATATGTTTATATTTGTCCATAGAGACATACCAATTAAAATAATTATTGAAAATTATATTGAATATTGGAAATAAGATTCGGCCTAAGGGACCTCTTTTACTGACTGACCTTCCTAGATGGATTATCCCTGGCGTGCCCTAAATAAGGCGTTGTGACGAACAAGTTCTATTGACCCTCACTACTGGGGAAGAATACAATATAGAGTGTACTTGGCCATTAAAATGATAAGGTTGATAGAAAAAGATATGGCCTTTGATTTGCCGCATCCATGCTATTCTAAGCTATTCATTTCTACATACTATCGTTCACATATAAATATATTACTGCAAGTTCCTCTCTATATATGTATATGCCTTATGTTCTTTCTTGAATAGGTATATATTTTATGAAAAACCTTGGAATGTCTGGAGATTAAATCTCATTCAACTTTTAGCTAATGTTGTAACAATTTTTTAGGAAATAACTAGGCTCGCAGATGGAACGTAAAAGGACTATGTTGAAGATCTGGCTTTTAGAGCTCTTTTTGTGACTTTATGTAAAATGTTTTGTTTATTAGGTAGATAATGTAATAGGTTTTAAATTTTGTCTTAATTTGTAACTCGTTGTTACTTATACACAGTTTCCTTTTTGAAAGATCCGATGACGTAATTCCTTCATTTTCATAAGTTTATGATTCATGACCATGTGAATTTATTTCCGTTACATTTATTTTAAGAAATATTTTAAAATCCAAAATATTGAACGCCTTGGTGGCATGTCAAGACACTCATTCCCTACTATTATTTTGGGTCGTGGTCATATCATCTCAATTTTTAAATCTCTTTACTTTATCACTTTCGTTATTAAGAAAACCCTTTTGGTATTTTGGGGACCACTTTACAAGAAACACTATTTATTTATTTATTTATTTATTTTCACATGTAGTCTTGAAACATCCACTTACCACATTTTTTACACTTTTTTACACACTTTAAGAACTGAAATTTCAATTTTCTTTATTTCATGTTTAAACCCGATACAACCTTTATTAAACTTGTTTGTATGCTCGTCATTAAAATACTACAAGTTTATATACATGAGAAGGTGGATTTTAAGTCTAGAAATCTATTGGAATGAGTTTTACATATGATTTATTCGATATATTTCATAACATTTGCATAAACATGATTTTTAAGACCAAAGACGTTTTTGTTCCTCCAAAACTTGAATAAATGTCTAATTTTCTAAAATTTCCATTTTTACAAAAATCCTTTAGTCATTTGCTCCATAAATATTATTTCCACACATTATTTCTTAAAATGTTTAAATACCAAGATTTCTTGAAATATATCGTTTTCCCAAAATTCTTGAAATCATTTATAAACCATTTACACAAAACCATAAGAAATAACCTTCTTAAATCATATATTCATTCCACTCTTACATACTCTAACTACAAGACCAATACTATGGAAAAATAGAGTTCTTACACTAGGAGTAGAGTTTCCCACATCAAAGGAGGCTTCAACAAATGCGGATGAAGTATAGAAGAATATGGCAACCTCCCACCTCCTAAGGTGGCCTTAAAGAGGTTGCCTAGCTCCACCAACTTGTCTCCTTGAATGTTCTATGAAAACCCCCTTCAAACTCCATAGTTTTTTCTTCTCCAAAAATCCCCAACAACATCTCCATAAAAAACCATTTTGATTGAACGTGTGGTGTATTTGGGTTTTATGAGCTTAAATATGGAATAAGATGGTTAATCTTTGGTAGTTTTGGGTGAAGGAGTGTTGGTGTTAGGGTGGTGTGTGTTGGTTGGTGGGAAAAGAAATTCGAGAGCTAGAGATAGAGAGGCCAAATCATTTTGGAATGGGTTAAGTGACCCAAACATCACTTAAATACCCCCAAAACTATAAGGGTTAAATACCACATATTCCCCTAAACTTAATCCTTTATCCAATGGTCCATCAAGCCTTTATCGGACTCTTTGATCTGAGCCACTAAGAGCTCAGCACATCATGAAATCCGATGATCCACGTCATAACAGCACATTAAAATGTACAAAATTGAAATTTTTTTGTCCGTCCGTTTGAACAACATTCGACCTCATTCGAATAAAATCCCCTCTCATTCGAACGAGCGATCTCACAAGGAATTAATGATCTAAAATCGTAGGGTTTAAAGGGACGTGAGATGTACCTCATTCGAATGACTGTGTACCTCGTTCGAATGTGGGCTTTCCAACGAGATTTTAGAGAGTGAGGGAAATCGATTATTTCTTAATCGTTAGAAGGCCGTTTGAACCTCGTTTGAACGCACCTTCACCTCATTTGAACGATTGCAAAAATCCATAATATTAACATTATTACATAAAACTCCAATTCAGTTGCGTCGGGGCCACTAAGTTACCCACATTTGGCTTGTGATCCACCTAAACAAGTCCAAAGCCCAATTGGTCATACCAAGTCACTAAATAATTCAAGTACGATCAAAGTCATGGGGGGAGGGTGTTACATTCTTCCCTCCTTAGGGAATTTCGTCCTTGAAATTATTCATCCTTTAATTCCTCAAATTCTTGGGCTTATCGATCCTTACTATAAGTCATAAGGATCTTTGAAGGCTGGATTATCGAAATCCCAACCACTAAGAAATCATCAAATCTACTTTCACCAGAGAAGTCACCAAAGAACTCAAGATGCAACATATAATAATTCTCCCAATCAGACTAGCCATCTGTAAGGACATAATTTTGTAAATGTCCATTTAATATCTAGTATATTTTTTAAGTGTCCTAGATCACAACATATATGTCCTATACTGCTATTCGGTACGTCAACACGATCATCCATGATGACCTCGATCCGAATACGAAGCTTCACGGTCCCATCATCTTCATACGTCGTAGTGTAACCTCACCAAGCAACGTACAACATGCATCTTCAACATTCCCACTACTCCACTCGCAATTATGGTAAAATATTTAATTTGGAGTTTTTAATGTTTACATATTTATTTGGGATTTTTTTATAAACTATTTTCAGTACCTGAAATGTTTTCCAACATGATAAGAATTTTTTGTAAGTGTTGAGGAGTAATGGATTTGTTGCGCTATCATTCAAACGTCATACCCATTTCGCGCGAAGTGGTTCAAACGACATCAAATGTCGTTCGAGCAAAGTCCTTATTTCGTTCGAGAGACAACGCCACCTTAATTTTCTTATAAATACCATTTTTTTGCACTCATGTTTTTCAAGTCTTTACAACTCCGTTTTCTGCAGAAACATCTGCAATTTAAGACTTCGTTTTTTAGCGTTTTAAACCTCTTTTGATTCACCAAACTGTCCTAAATTCATATGTGAATTATTTAAACCCTATATTACTTGTTTTACTCATCTGGAGTACACTTGTGGAGAAGAAGGCTGATTCTCCATTGCTGACGATTGGAGCTCTTGCAAGACCTCTTGCAGATGATAACGAACTAACGCCTGCGGGTATTCGTGTGTCAAGATGCATTTCTTTTTATTTGTAATTTGTTACAAGATATAGTGAAATAAAAAGGTTTTCCCATTTGGGGGATTTTTTCTCATATTTGTGATTCTTTGCATCCTTGCTTTTATTTATTTAGTCAATCACAATTAATTGCATGAGTTAGGATTTTTGGGTAAAAAATGGAATTTAATTAAACAAGTTTGTCCTTTGATTACTGGCGCACTGTCAAATTGGTATCAGAGCCAATTACACAATTATACCATGTAAGTTTCCCGCAAATTTTTTCTGGATACCAATTTTGGTCTTAAGATTGATTTTCAAAAAAGCGCAATTTCAATGGAAAACTTGTATAATCGAGTGCCAATTTTTTACGGGACAAATAATGCATATTAGAAAGCCCGTATGAAATCCCACATAAATTCCATTGACGAATGTGTTTGGGTTATGTGTGAAAAAGGGTGGACTCCTCCTACTGTCACTGTAGAAAAAACGTAACAAATATAAAAGCCGTGACTGAATGGACTGATGAAGAATTTTAATGGAGCACATATAACTCACGTGGGCTTAGTGCAATTTCTGGTGCTATCACCCCTGAGGAGTTTCAACGTATTATGACGTGCACCACGTCTAAAGAAGCATGGGATGTTTTACAACTTACCCATGAATGCACTAATGCATTCAAAGAATCAAACTTCCAAAATTTAACTACACAATTTGAAACAATCACCATGCTTGAATCTGAGTGTTTTGATGAATTCTATGCACGTTTATTTGATATTGTAAACACTAGTTTCAATCTAGGTGAACAATTTCTCGATGATAGAGTAGTTAAAAATAGTCTTAGATCACTGCCTAGGCGTTTTATCCCTAAAGTCACTGTGCTGAATTCGATAGGAAATTGAGTAGTCTAGAATTAGAAGAGTTGGTAGGAGACCTACAGACTTATGAAATTGACATGTTTCCTAACATGATAAAATCAAAAGATAAAGGGGTAGCACTTAAAGCCTAGGCCAAAAAGAGTGAGGGGTCAGCAAGAAAGATAGGTGAGTCATCTATAAGAAAAAAAGGAAGAAATGTCAGATTTAGAGTTTGATTTTGTTTGCAAAAAATTTTAAAAAATTTCTCAAATTAAAGAAAAATAGCAATTCAAAGATGAAAAGAATTTTGAGAAAAATAAGTTTGAAAAGAAAAATGATAAAGATAAAAAGGACAAGCCTAAGAAAGAAAAGAAGAGATGTTATGAGTGTGACGGTAGAGGTCATAAGGCATTTGTGTGTCCTACAAGGTTGAAATGTCAGGCAAAGGAAAATCGGCTCTAAATGCCTCCCTTAGTGATGACAGTGATGTCGAGTCGACGGATTCTAGAGATGAGTCACCACATAAATGTAACTTCACCGCATTTATGGATAGTTATGTGAGTATTGACAGTGCACCTCACGACGATGAGGATGTTACTTCACAGGGACACCTCGATAGTGAAATAGATGTGAGTGAGGGGGAGGATGTTGTAAGTGAGCGAGAGTGACCTAGGATGCATGTACGTTGATTTATATGCTGATTCTTTTAAAACTAAAATGTATAACAAAGCGTTAGCACTTAGGATCATTGCCTTAGAGAAAGATTTGGGAGAGACGAGAGAGAGGGAGAGTCCTCCATTACCACTTCCGTGAGAGAGAGATACTATTTGCGTATAGAGAGAGAGAGAATTTGTGTAGAGAGAGAGAGTTGTTTAGAGAAAGAGAAAGGGGACTTAACCAAACAAAGGGATAGTCTTACGAGTGATATCCATTCCTCCATGGACACTCGAAAGAAACTTAAAGCCCTTGTAGCCCAACTCACTCATGATCTTGAGAGAGCCCGGGAGGTCAAGATAAAGATTGAGGATAGATCTGAAAATATGGGAAAGATGCTCCTTGCCCCTGGTTTAGGGTTTGGTGAAAGGCAGGGACTAGGTTTTGATGGTGCTTCCACATCTCATATGACATCAGAACTAATTACTGAGGTTACTAAGAATTTATATAACCATCACCCAAAATCCTAGAGAAGAGTTCAGTCAATAAAAGCAAACCATGGTTGGCCTAAGATGTTGTATTTTTGCACTTATTGCAAAAGAAAAGGCTACCTTATGGTGTTTTTCTATAGTTTGGGTCGGATACGACATACTTTTGCTCTGCCACATACCACTAGCGATTTTTAGAGTCTTAGAGAGCAGGTTGAGTTTCTAGTCGCCACATCTCAGAGTTTAATGGAAGAGTTCTAAAGGATTTCTTTGCCATCTGTGGGTACTTCCCTAATCCCTACTAGAACCAACAATGATAAAGGCAAACATAAAGTACCACCACTTGGGTACCTAAGCACGATGCAAAAGCCCATATTATTAATGTTTCTCTTAAAGCACATCACACCTCTCAGTGGTACTTTGATAGTGGATGATCCAGACACATGAGGGAGAAAATATTTTTTTTACCTACCTAGAAGATCGTAGGGAAGGTAAAATCACGTTTCGAGATGGGAGCAAGTATATAATAGTAGGACGAGGTACGTTAGAGACACTAGGATTTCCTAATCTAAAGGATGTTTTGTATGTCAAAGGTTTAAAAGAGAACCTTCTCAGCATTAGGCAGATGTGCAATACTGACTTTGTAGTAAAGTTTTATCGAAATGAGTATAATGTTTATGATTAAGACGATAAACTTTTATTACATGGGGTGATGTCAGTTGGGAAAACAAGCCCTTATCCCCAATAGGAAGTTGAATTCCATTACCACTTAATGAGTGCTTAAGTTGCTACAATTTGATCTTATGGGTCCTACTCATACTGAGAGTTTGGGTAGTAAGAGGTATATCCTCGTGATTATAGATGATTTCTCTCATTACTCGATTGTAGGTTTTATGAGAGAGAAATCTGATGTTGTGGAATTTCGTACGACATGATGTCACCCTTAATAGAATGCAGAGTGACAACGACAGTGAGTTTAAGGAAGCTAAAGTAGATCTTTACTATAATAGCCTCGGGATCAAACATGAATTTCCAACCATGAAGACTCCTCAGCAAAAAGGGATCATTGAGAGGAAAAATCGGATGATTAAGGAGATAGCAAGATCCATGTTTCTACGTCATAGAGTTACAAGGAGATTTTAGGCAGAGGTGGTGTCTACCGCGTGCCATATAGTGCATAAGGTTTACCTTCATCCATAAACACTTAAGATGCCCTATGACTTTTGGACTGGAAAGAAACCCAACCTTTCATAGTTTTAGGTCTTTGGAGCAAATTCTACATCCTTCAGGATACAGAGCAATTAGGAAAGTTCAACTCTCGAAGCGACGAGGGAATATTATTAGGGTATTCAATGACTAGTAGAGCATAACGGATTTTTAACCTGAGTAGCTCTAAGGTTATGGAGTCAATAAATGTCACCGTGCAATATGACAAACCGCCGAGGTTTGTTGATTCTAACCATTTGTGTGAGGATAGTGAACTTCCTATTGATGATCCCATTATGCCTCCCACACCCATAGTGGACCCTACTCCCATCTTACGGGACACACCTTCTTGGGTTGGCAAGAGTCATGATCCTACTGCCATTATAGGAGATCCCACTCTAGGGGTCAATACTCTTGCTCAGTTGGAGAACATGGTTAGTTTTATTTCCTACATGTCTAAAGTCGAGCCTAAGAACTTCAAGGAAGCACTCAAGGATGAACATCGGATATCTACTATGTAGGATGAGTTTCTTTAGTTTAGAAAGAATGATGTATAGGATCTAGTCCTCGACCTAGTGAGAATAATGTGATAAGTACCATGTTGATAAAAAAGAACAAGATGGATGAGAATGGCACCAATATCTAAAACAAGGCTAGGTTTGTTGCTCAAGGCTACATAGGGATAGAGGGTGTAGACTTTGACGAGGCATTTGCTCCTATTATGAGGCTTGAGTCCATCTGCTTACTAATCACACTCACATGTCATATGCGCTTCAAGTTATACCAGATGGATGTCCAGAGTGACTTTTTGAATGGAATTATACAGGAGGAAGTTTACGTGGAACAAGCAAAAGGGTTTAAAGACCCTATGCACCTTGATCACGTCTATTTTCTGAGAAAAGCCCTGTATGGTTTGAAGAAAGAACCTCGTGCTTGGTACGAGAGGCTTACTTCCTATCTCTTATCCCGTGGCTTCTTAAGAGGGGGAGTTGATAATATATTATTTGTTAGGAAAGGAGACGGTGCTATTTTGGTTGCCCAGGTCTATGTGGATGACATAGTCTTTGGATCCACGTGCTTCTGACATGCTCACGAATTTGAGGAGGAGATGAAGAATGAGTTTGAGATGAGCACGGTTAGTGAGCTTACATTCTTCTTTGGTCTCTAGGTTTATCAACTAGAGGATGAAATGTTTATCTCCCAACCCAAGTATACTGGAGACCTAGCGAAGAAATTTAGTTTAGGCTCCACTCAGCATGCACGTATCCTGATGAGTACCTCAACAAACCTTAGCAAGGACACTTCAAGTAAGGACGTAAAGAATACCTTGTATCGGAGTATGATAGGTAGTCTTCTCCACTTGATTGCCAGTCGTCCCGACATCGCCTTTTGTTTTGGAATTTGTGCGCAATATCAAATATCCCCAAAAGTGTCGCACTTACTCGCTCTTAAACAACTTCTCGTGGGTGTTTCTTCTCTTGTTATGTTCTTGTATCTTGGTTCAGCAAGAAGTAAAACTCCATCTCTTTGAGTAGATAGCCACCGGGAGTTATTGCATGCAACTTCTGTGGATGAAGCAGTTGTTGGAGGATTATGGGATATCATAGGACACCATGACTATTTCATGTGATAACACGAGCGCGATACACATATCCCATAATCTAGTCTAGCACTTGCGCACAAAGCACATTAGGATACGGGAGGACTTTATCCGTGAGCTAGTAGAAGAAAAGGTCATATCCTTGAGTTTTGTGTCTACCAACCTTTAGTTAAACGATATTTTAACGAATCCTTTAGACGCCCTTAGATTCGAGAGTCTTAGGAAGCCTTTGAGAATTTTCACAGCTGACTGAGGGGTGGTTACCATGTCTAGAGTAGGATGCATTTTTCATGTTCATATCATATGATTCCTATTTTTAGACTGTATCATTTGTATCATTATTTTTTTTGGCTTTCTTCTTTTTTATTTTTAGAAAAATACAAAAAAGATTATGTATTTTTGAAATAATTGAAAAATCAAAAAGGTTTGGATTTTGATAAATTCTGAAAAAGTCAAAAAAGATTTTCTTTTTATAATTTTTTTTGAAACACATAAAAATAGTTTTGTATTTTGTTTACACCGTTTATGGATGGACATTTCAGATAGCCATAGTCACAACTTCATTCCATATTCCACGTGACTGTTTGATAGTGTTATGAGATGCTACATAGTTTCATCCATGTGCTTTATAATGTATGGAGTCATTAAGATATGATTAGTGATATCTTCTATATGTTTGGATCCTTATCTCCTTTAATGCACACATGCACGGTTCTATTTGAATATTGTGATTGTCTATCACATTTTGGTTTGAGTGTTTCCATCTCAATTTTGTCAATACATCAAACCAAATGTGATAAAATGAGAATAGTAATAGTTGTGCATATAAGTACCGTTTACCGTGAGGATTACAATGCATAAATAAAAAATAATGAGTGTTCATGGGAAAGGGTTGTGAGAGTACAAAATTAACTCGTCGTGAAATCCTCCGTTTAAAAGAGACCAAGAAAAAATTAAGACAATAAGAATAATCATATGCCAAAAATGGGGCCAATAGATTTTTTATAAGTTGAGAACAATAGAAAGAAAAAGAAAAATAAATAGAAAATTGAGGAAGTTTGGTTGGATTTAACGGCTTTGCATGTTCTTAAAAATATCCAAAAAGCATTAAATAGTTTTGGACGTTATTGGTGTGGCAATAACTTTGAGCTTTGTTTTGTTGATTATATTGAGTCGACTTCTTATAATTCCACCATTTTTACACCTAAGGAAGATTTCGAGTTCATTCGTTATGAATATCCGAAATTCATCTTGCACATATGTTATGTTTGTATGCATTGATTTTCCTATGGAATTTTTTCACACCCATACATTTCCACTAGAACCGACTTGGTTATTTTTGTGTTCTTTCATGGTGTGATTTGTGGTAACTTTTTTTTTGTTTTGAAAAATTCAAAAAAAAGAAAGTTTTGTTACCTTGTGGCATTCTCCATTTGCATTACTTTGTGTTATTCATATTTGTCTATTTGGGGACATCATAAAAAGGGGGAGAACGAATTATGGGGGAGATTTTGTTTTTTGCTTGCATGTTTGAATTGATAATGATTTGTTTAAGCTTAATTGATATTGATTTTTTCTTATCATTATTTTTCAAACTGTTGTGCATCACGCGTATTGTTTCTTGTCTCATGTATGTACGTACAAAATTGAGGATTATTTTGTACACCCTGATGATAATAAAGAAAGATTGAAGAAATTGAAGAATTGTAGATGTTGAAGCCTTTTTGAAGACGTGTCATTTAGTATTTCCAGTTTTTGGGATTATGGGGATATTATATTGTATGTCATTTTCTTTGAGTTTGGGTCCCATAATTCAGATAGTTTTATATATGTACCGGCATAGACATAGAGGGAGATTTTTAAGGACATAATTTTATAAATGTATGTTTAGTATCTAGGAAATGTTTTAAGTGTCATAGATCACATCATATATGTCTTATACCTCTATATTCGACACGTCAACAAGATCATCCATGACGACCTCGATCTAAATTCGAAGCTTCGCGCTCCCATCATCTTCATACGTGCATAGTTCAACCTCACCAATCAACGTGCAACGTGCATCTTCAACATTCCCACTGCTCCACTCACAATTATGGTAAAATATTTAATTTGGAATTTTTAATGTTTACATATTTATTTGAGAATTTTTTATAAATATTTTTTCAGTACCTGAAATGTTTTCAAACGTGATAAGAGTTTTTTCAAAGTGTTGAGGCAGAATGGATTTGACGTTCACGCCATCCGAATGGCGTTGCACTATCGTCAAACGACATACCCATCTCGCACGAAAGTGGTTCAAATGACATCACATGTCGTTCGAACGAAGTCCTTATCTCGTTCGAGCGACACCTCTGCCTTAATTTTCTTATAAATACCAGTTTTCTACACTCACGTTATTCAAGTCTTGACAACTCCATTTTCTGCAGAAACAACTACAATTTAAGACTTGATTTTTGAGAGTTTTAAACCTCTTTTGATTCACCAAACTGTTCCAAATTCATATGTGAATAATTTAAAGCCTAGATTACTTATTCTACTCATTTGGAGTACACTTGTGGAGAAGAAGGCTGATTCTCCATTGTTGACACTTGGAGCTTTTACGGGATCTCTTGCCGAAGACAACGAATTGACGCTTGCGGGTATTCGTGTGTCAAGCTGTATTTCTCTATATTTTTAAGTTGTTACAAGATATAGTGAAATAAAAAGTTTTTTCTCTTTTGGGGCATTTTTCGTCATATTTGTCACTATTTACATGCCTGTTTTTTTTTATTTAGTCAATCACAATTAATTGCAAGAGTTAGGATTTTTGGGTAAAAATTAGAATTTAATTAAACAAGTTTGTTATTTAATTGTTGGCGCACTCTCACTATCAAAGCCGTGTAACAGTCCTCGAGTCTCCACTTACCCAGTGGTTACACTTAATTAAGTCCTAAGGTTTTGTCACTAACACCCAAGGCATATTGACACATATATTGGAGAAATACTCACTAGTGATCGACACTCGTTCAACTGCAAACCCTGAGTCTCCTCAAATTATTGGGTCACCTTGGCCACACAAGTTACCTTAAACTCGATACTAACCTTACATCTCTAGTCGCTCACCTAAAGGTGATACATGCCAACTAAGTCCTAAATTACGCATCCGACTAATACTTTTCCAAAGTACCCTTTTATGAACCTAGGGTAACTCCAGGCATACCACTATGGAACACTCACCTGTATATTACACCAATCCACTCACTGTGGCGAAACAACACTTCGTGCTATATTTCTTCAAGTTTTAACACTATACATTGTCCTCAAATTACTATCTTTCTCTTCATAACTAGATATACTATTTACCATATCGTCCGATCCACTAATCTTAAGGAAAACGGATTCTATGAGCAAACAGTGCAGTCGAAAGCATAACCACATGTACTCAAAACTTTCTGCAATACAAAAGGATACTTTATATAAGGGCGCACTCAATTACCTAGTCTCATTGACCATGCTAGATCCAATCGCACTCTACTTAGTCAAAACTCATCGTACCACCACATGATACAATAC
This sequence comes from Sambucus nigra, assembly GCA_949130495.1. NCBI lineage: Eukaryota > Viridiplantae > Streptophyta > Magnoliopsida > Dipsacales > Adoxaceae > Sambucus > Sambucus nigra. Next base: position 230,735,570 of record OX422219.1, read on the forward strand.
CCAGCTGCCACAATCGAGGGAACATAGTCCTTGACTATCGAAACTGAACGAACATAACGAATTAGAAAAGAATGAACAATCGTTCTGAGAGAATCCCATCCGTACACAATAGACTATGGTTTACAAAAGGCGAACCTACACCAAACTCTTTGAAGTATACGACTCCTCCCAAATGCCCTCATTGGATCCTAACCTAGACATATACCCTGTCTCGAGTCACCAACCATGATGAATTGGATGACGAACCATTCATCTCCATGAGAAAAAAAATCAATATACTAACTTATATTCCCTTGAAAAGTCAATGCTAGGCTACCCTCCTTAGGAGTAATGCCTCCCTTTTCATCTCCGACCAATAAGAACCATCCCAACCAATGGGTGGCAAACCCCTTTGTCAGCGCTGACTTTGATGAAACACTTACCTTATTATAACCACCAACATCACAAGGTCATCATTACGACTGTCTCAAAATTCTACCCAAATTGAGTGTACGTGATGTCCATAACGGTTGTCATTAGGACTCTAAGGATAGCAAGTACTATACATGGCTATGCCTCCTATTACACACCGGTTTGGACAGACGTGCCAAGAACAAGTCATTTCCACGCTAGGGCTATTCTAACTTATATTGTCGATAACTATCGATACTCTAATCATACTTGACATCCCATATGTGGTGATATTCTCAAGTACCGAACATGATATCATCAATATAAGTCTCCAGTTGGCTTCCTACTATTCATCAAAATCGAATATGACACTTTCCACGCTAGTCATCCATGACAACCGAGCATCACGCCTAATTATGACACAAGTCTCTAATTTACATTAGATGGTTATACACCTATCTGTGCTAATTCTAACAACAGTACTAAGTATTTATACTATTCGACTCTTCAGAGCTTATAACCTTTGATCGCTACATGACCTTCAATACAACTATTACCAAAACACAAGCGCTCCATAACACCAAACGCAATTGTTTCCTTATGGACACCGAGCATACCCCAACTAATAGTCACCAAATACCTAACACAATTTCATTACCCCTAATTTCGTCACAGTAGGTACTCTTTACCAATTTTCCAATATCCATTATGCGACTAGTAGATATTCCCAAAGATATTAGCCTATAAGTCTCTATACATGGCGAATTGTAATCATTTGAACACCTCAAGGTGTCACAACAAGTCAATTTCTATTCTTTAATGATGCCAAACGCAATCAGTCCCAAGGATACTCTAAGGACTTCCTTAAATCATACACACACTGAAATTTCCTCGCATTTCGTCATCACTTACGCCTCTAGAACAGGCCATGAAATTTAGATAGGAATCTTATTTCCTTTTTGTTTGAAACTCTGGCATAGGCTTAACATATGAATCTTTCGTCGAGGTCAAATACGGTCCGAAAACCATCTTTTAAATGGATGATGTCGTAAACCACATACTGACACTACTAAGGATTTTGGTAGGATATAGGACATCACACATAACCTATAATTCTTTAAGTCCACACTACTGACGTAACTGGGATCCTATTTCTCAAAAGTTGCATCATATTCTCTAAAACCACGTCATGGAAGACTATATAAGGTTCACTCCTATGTCATTTCAACCCATTATTGTTACACACGTAACATACTTACCACTAATGGCAGTAACTCTCACATAGCTTGCGAGGTACAACTCTCAACCGATGATTACTAAGGAACTTACATATAATGATAGAATCCTATCAAGATATGACTGAGTACACATCCTCAAGTAATAACCTACATGGGTCTACATGCCCACCGAAATTTCAATTGACTCCGACATAACATTACCCCAAGGATCAAGTTTGCCTAATCTCATCATCATTATTAACTTCCCGTAAGTACCTAACTAAGGAACTTAATGCGTCTTTATCAAAAAATAAATTTCACTTAGACATGACACTCTAGTCACATATGCTCCGCATTTGACTTTAAACGACTCATGTCTCTAATTCCATGGACATTATTCACCTTTGTTAACATCTTACTAGGCCTCTCATATCATCAAGAGTTGACATCAAGGCACATTACACTAGAGAATGCGGTGTCTCCACTAATGGCCTACATGGACACTTATAATTTATACTAACATGTCTAACTTAGAAGTGCATAAGCTATTGATGGTAACTAACTTGGCCACACATTGCCCGTCGCGCTAGTATAAATAACATAGTCTCGAAAGATACCCAAACGGCCTCATCACATCACTCCTGAAATTAACCTTGAACCTAGATCTCTAATATCATTTGTAATTCCCCAGGAACGGATTCATGGGTTACTTACGGTCAAACCGGTCTGACCCGAACGTTTGGTGTGAAGTGTGATAAGACAACCTAAATAATGTTGCTTGTCCAGTTTTATTTAATTAAAATTTAACTTCTTTAAAATGCGATTCCAATTCAAATCAAGCTACGTGAGGGACCCATTGGAAGTGTCCCCGAAATCAAAGCATACAGAGCTACTAACGTAAAATAAAAAATACTTACCTGAGTAACGCACTCAAAATATAAAATTGCACACAACCTGCGATAACAAAGGGGATGGAATGAGCCTAATGCCTAGTGGAAAAATACAACATTGCAATATTGTATTAAAAGGTAGAAAAAAGACTCTAACACGTTCACCTACATGAACATGCAATTACTTCGTATACACACATCCACATACACACACACACATATATATACATATATATATATACATATATATATATACATATATATATATATATATATATATATACATATATATATATATATATATATACATATATATATGATAACGTTTTACTACAAAATATTACTAACATTTATTTCTTTATTTAACACACCCTGGTAAATACTTTAAACAGATACCATTTGTTTGGGCAAAAGCACTTCTTTTATAAAAACAATTTCATTTTCCTACACCAAATGTACCTTAGTATTTTCCCTGAAAATCACCTTTCAACACGCGCAAGCACCTTCTTAGTGCGAGGTGGTTGCATTCTCAAGGTGCCCTTAACTTTGGATGGGTCTAATTCTATTCTTTTTCACTGATGAGGAATCCCAGTAACATCCCTTTAGTGACTCTAAAGATGCACTTTAGGGGGTTTAGGATAACTTGCTACATCCTCAGTCTTTCAAAGTACTTCCTTAGTGCCAAAACGTGTCCTTCACATGTCTTTGCCTTAGCGATCATGTTATCTACATATACTTTGACCTCCTTAAGGATCATGAAATGTGTCAAGGTTGTATCCTTTTATTGAGAAGTGGACCTTGTGTTCTTAAGTTTAAACGACATTACTGTGTAACAAAAATTCCTTTAGGGTGTAGTTAAAATTGTTTTCTCTTGATATTTTAAGTTCATTTTGTAAGGACACAAATTTCCAATCAATTTCGTCGTAGTTTTGGATCAATTCCGGACAAAAACGTTTGAGTCATAGGATAGAGTAAATTGATCATCCTCTAAGCCTATGACGAGTTTGTTTGAATACATAGCGACCAAGTGCATAAAGCTTCCTTTTAGTTTTGGCTCAATTCCGAAAACAAAAATGTTTTGAGTCATAGGATAGAGTAAATTGATCATCCTCCAAGCCTATGACGAGTTTGTTTGAAGACGTAGCGGCCAAGTGCATAAAGCTTCATCAAAATGCCGAGTTTAAGTGCCTCATTTCTACGTCATCAATAGTGGTTCCATGATCCCAAGGTATGAATGCATTACATATATATATATAGGAGCTTGGAACGGTTTATATTGGGTGTAGGTTTAATTAAAAAACTGTTGTTTATTTGTCAGAAAGATTTTAATAAACTTCTATATAAAGTATATAAAGTTTCTGGGCTAAATTCGTAAGTTTTAACTTTGTGGTTTTGTGACACCCCGCCTAATTAAATACCGGGTGATCACTCCTTTATTAAATTAAATCAAGGTAAACAGTTGGTTCATTCTCAGCATCACTGTCGATAAAAACATTTTTTCCAATTTAACACCCTAAATAATTAAGCTAAGTGTCAAAACCATTTTCATATATACTTCCAAATTTATATTAAAGAAAAAGATTTATTTATTTAAAAACAACATTTCTACAATCAAGAATCACACCACAATAAACCTGGAACACAAAGTCCAATTAATATAATACATTCGTCAATCGAATGTCCACATATGAAGACTAAAGTCACCAATACAAACTGAATAAACCCATAGTAACAATACTGAAAACAACTGAAATATAAATGTCCCAATACAGATGAAATAATGGAAAGGGTGACACGTGCCCAATAAATGAGAATGCTAGAAGTTGAGTCAATAAAGAAGCCGTCTACGCAAGTGACCTGCAACTCCCACCTAAGCTGCAGCACGTTCCTCTCAAGGGATCCTAAGCAAGACGCCCCTGTGACTGGGCACCTGAAATATATACATGTATATACAAGAGAGAGAGAGAGAGAGAGAGAGAGAGAGAGAGAGAGAGAGAAAGAAACGGGTCAGAGCCCGAAAGTGTGTTTGATTTTAAAATACGTTTAGCAAGTATTTAAATTGATACAGGCCAATGCAACAACATATAAGTGCGTCACTCTCTTGAGAAATACTCACCTCTCTTCTAATGTGCACACCTATCGCACTAACCTTCCCAATGGTTTATCTTATCATTTTATTATACTAACCTTCCCAATAATTTAGCGTATCTTCTTACTCGTAAGATTTCAAAACCGAACAATATTTTTGTTTACAAAGAATACTTCCAATTAGAAGCACAACTCTCGTTTTAGCTTTTATCAATTTATAAAGTTTCTCAGTAACACGTTATACTTTCACGAAACAAGTATTCACTATCTGAGTCATCAACCAAGTCCTACTTATCAAATCACAGTAGGCAGTTTCTAATTTCAAAATCTCATATATATATTAACTACTCGTATAATATATATAAAATAACAGCACCCCTCATAAAACTATGGTGCGTGCATACTTCTACTATCCAAACCCCATACCACTCATATAAAGGGGAATACAAGTTCGGAATCACTCTCGAACTGTATTAACACATACACAACAATATCGAGGCGAAGTATAGATTCCAAGTCTCTAAGAGGATGGCACATACTCGCGTCTCTTAGGACCGTCTGAACTATCAACTCGATAGCCTGTACCAAGGATATCTATCTTCTAGGGTACAAGTCAATATCCCCCATAAAGGTCCCATCGAGATAAGACTGTCCCAGCGCGGTAACCTCAAGGATAGCAAGTAGCGCGGTATGTTTTTCACATGTATATAATATATGTACACACAATCATATAAATATACCACTTTATCATATTAACATAGGTTCTTCTCGTTACCCATAATTATACCATTTATCCTTAATTTCACATTTATAGAATTACGTATAAGGTTTCGTTCCTAACCTTAACTCGAAGGGTTTTCTCACTCATTACCTGACACTCGTGGACTATATCCTCACAAATCTGAAATTCAGTAAGTGTCTTTATTAGGTTCCAACGTAACTCTCTTACGCACCTCACTCTTTAAATTTATAAATTCACCAACCCTAAAGTAAATTTTCCATAAATACCATTCTCGTTGAAGATTAAAAGTCTCAACATTTATTCCTATGCCCTACTGGTCCTCAATGTCTCCCAAATCATTTTATCAAGAATGCCCAAGAATTATATTACGACAATTTGAATTTAACTCATTTAAAGAGGGAATAAGGAGTCTTCCAGGAGGGGTCGATCGATCGAAGCTTGGGGCTCGATCGATCGAACCTTCGATCGATCGAAGCTCTGGGCTCGATCGATCGATCAAGCAGGTCTGGGAAAAATTCTGCAGAATGCAGTTACGAGTTTCATCACCAAAATTACACAAAATCGATATTTCCAAGTTCCAATCGTCCCAGAATTCTACTACTAACATCATAAAAATATACTAGATGATTCTAAAGTAAGGCATGTACATATTCATCATTTAAACATGGATTTTCAACCTAGAATTATCTCCAATTATCAAGAACCCTAGAATTTTCTTAAACAGTTTTCTAACAAATCTTTCTCCGGAATTTCTTTCTTAAGATCACCAAAATTTCGTGGTTTATTTCCTCTACATGGCAAGGGTTTCCAGAATCAACATATAAATCATTCCTACATGCATTTTCCTAACCCAAATTGGGCGTTCTTCCATATTTATCATCTCTAATCAATCCTAAACCAATATGAAGATTGCATTAACGAAAATACGCAAGTTAAACACTTGCCTGGGGTTTTTGGTATTCTGATACACTGCTGATTTTGGTATGGCTGCGTTCCTCGTCTCGCGATCTACGCGGTGGTAGTGGCGGCGGTGCAAACCGGTGGCTTCTTGGCCTTGAATTGCCTTGGAGCTCTCTCCTCTCTTCTCCAATGGCCGTCACTTGATTTTTGGATATTCTAACCCTAAAAGCTAACCTAAATGGCTGATATAGGTTGCTGAAATTCGTCGGTTTAATTACCCAATTATGTAAAATGACTAAAATGCCCTCCCGGGGTACTAATTAGGCCTAAAAATGCCCCGAGACCCAAACTACACCCCCGGGTACACTTTTCTGACTATCTCGACTCTACCGGACGCGTTGGCGCACTCAAAACCTCCATACGGACAACTTATAAAATATTCACTTTTTATTTAACCAAATTAGTCCCGACGTGACACGAGCACGTTCCGACTTAAATTTTCGAAATCGTCATTTAGTTCACTCATGACATTCAATATAACCAATATAATATATTACTTTGCTCATTAGTAATATTCAACCAATTTCCCATAATTACTAACTCTCGACACGTTAATAATTATAACATAATTAATTTCCGAATTTTTATTAAACAAATCATTCACATTAAATTTAATAAATACCCAAATTAATATAGCATAAAAATACGGGGTATTACATACTTCCCCCCTAATAACGGAATTTCGTCCCGAAATTCGGAAAATAAGGCATACCTGGTAAAAACAACTCTGGATATCTCTCGCTCATATCTGCCTCACGCTCCCAAGTGGATTCCTCCACATTATGATACTCCCACTGGACACGCACAAGTGGCACTATCTTCGACCTCAATCTCCTCTCACTATAGTCTAGAATAGCCACTGGTCTCTCCTCGTAAGAGCTATCAGACTGTAAGTCTATCTCATCTATCGCAATGTGAGTATGGGCCATATCATCCCGAAGATATCGTCTTAACGACGAGATGTGGAATACATCATGGATGCGATGTAAATGTTCTGGAAGTCCCAACCTGTATGCAACCGGCCCAATCCTCTCGATGATGGGAAATGGTCCCACGTACCTCGGAGCCAATTTCCCCTTCTTCCCGAACCTCATCACTCCCTTCATAGGAGATACACGCAACAACACTTGATCTCCCACATTAAACTCCCGAAAGAACCGTTTCGCATCGGCGTAGCTCTTCTGCCTGTCCTGGGCTACCCGAATACGACTCCTGATTATCTCAATCCTCGCGGAGGTCTCCTGAATCACTTCTGGTCCTAGCAACTTGTTGTCCCCCACCTCGAGCCAACAAGTTGGAGAACGACAAGGCCTGCCATACAAAGCCTCAAATGGATCCATACCAATCGTAAACTGATAAGAGTTATTATAAGCAAACTCTACTAGTGGAAGATGTGGCTCCCAACCTCCTCCAAAATCGAGAACACACATGCGTAGCATATCCTCTTACATCTGATTAGTACGCTCTGTCTGTCCATTTGTCTGTGGGTGGTAAGCTGAACTCAACCTCAACTCAGTACCCATAGCCTCCTGAAAGCTTTCCCAAAAATGAGACACGAAAATCTTGTCTCTATCTGACACAATATTCAGGGGCACCCCGTGTAATCTGATAATCTCAGCAATGAACAACTGAGCATACTGACCCGTAATATAATCTGTCCGCACTGGCAGAAAATGAGCCACTTTGGTCAAATGGTCTACAATCACCCAGATAGAATCGTGGCCCCGCTGTGATGTAGGTAACCCTGTAATGAAATCCATGGAAATACTCTCCCACTTCCACGCGGGTACTTCCAATGGCTGAAGCAATCCTGACGGTTTCTGATGGTCCACCTTCACCAGCTGGCAGGTAGAACACTTGGACACAAACTCGACGATGTCCTTCTTCATCCCACTCCACCAGTATTATCGCCTCATATCCTGGTACATCTTATCGCCTCCCGGATGTACTGCAAATCGGGACCCATGAGAATGAGTCATCACTGCATGACGTAATTCTGCTCCTTCTGGAACCACCAATCTCCCATTAAATAGCAAACCTCCATCAGAACTAACAGAATAGGACTCAGCACCCTCGGCTAGAAGTCACACAATCTGCTCCTGGCAAAATGGGTCTGTGGTCTGTGCCTGTATCACCCTCGTAACAATCTCGGGTGTGACTGACATCACGGATATGAAAGAACGTGCCACTGCGTCCTGGTGACCCAACTCCTTCCACTTTGCTTTCTAGACGTCCGCTACATCGTCTACCGGTCTAGGCTCAACGCATCAGCAACTACGTTGGCCTTCCCCGGATGATACTGTATATCGAACTGGTAGTCCTTCACAAACTCTAGCCATCTGCGCTGACGCATATTCAGCTCTCGCTGAGTGAACAGGTACTGCAGTGACTTATGGTCTGTGAACAAACGTAATTTCTCCCCCAATAAATAGTGCCTCCATATCCTCAATGCAAAGACGACCGCTGCTAACTCCAGGTCGTGGGTGGGGTAATTCTTCTCATGCGGCTTAAGCTTGCGGGAAGCAAAAGCTATAGCCTTCTCCTCCTGCTGGAGTACACCTCCAAGTCCCCGTAAAGACGCATCGGTGTAAACCAGGTACTCCACACCCGGCTTCGGTAACACAAGGACTGGTGCTGAAGTAAGCTTGTCTTTCAGCTCATCGAAAGCCAATTGACAAGCGTCATCCCAAACATATGGTACTCCCTTGCGAGTCAGATTCGTCAATGGACCCGCTATTTTGGAGAATCCCCGAATGAATCTCCAGTAGTATCCGGATAATCCCAAGAAACTACGCACTTCCGTCGGTGTCGTGGGCTGTCCCCTCTCCCTCACCGCTGACACTTTGCTCGGGTCAACTGCAATCCTCTGCTCAGAAACTACATGGCCCAAGAACTGTACTTCTCGCAACCAGAATCCACACTTCTCGTACTTAGCATACAACTGATGCTCTCGTAGAGTCTGAAGAACCTGCCTCAAGTGCTCGGCATGCTCCTCCTCGGAGTGTGAATATATCAAGATGTCATCTTATGAAGACGATGACAAACTGATCTAAGAACTCTCTGAATACTCGGTTCATCAAGTCCATGAAAATGGCTGGGGCATTTGTGAGTCCGAACGGCATCACCCTGAACTCATAGGACCCATATCTCGATAAGAAGGCAGTCTTTGAAACATCCTGCTCTCTAATACGTAACTGATGGTACCCCGACCTCAGATCTATCTTCGAAAAGAAAGTTGCGTCCCTCAGCTGGTCGAACAGATCATCGATTCGAGGTAACGGATATTTATTCCGTATCGTGACCTTGTTCAGCTCCCGGTAGTCCACACACAATCTCAGTGAACCATCTCTCTTCTTCACAAACAAGACTGGAGCGCCCCAAGGTGAGGTACTCCTACGAATAAAGACCTGACCTAGCAGCTTCTCTATCTGATCTCGTAGCTCTCGCATCTCTGCCGAAGACATACAGTACGGTGCGCATGCTATAGGTTTCATATCTGGCAATAAATCTATAACAAAGTCTATCTCACGACTGGGCGGTAGGCCTGGTATCTCCTGAAACACATCGGAATACTCCCTGACAACAGGGATCGAATCTAAGGGAATCACAACCTCCTTAGAGGTATCCTCCTCTATGTAATAAAAATGAGCGGTCGAACCTCCCTCTGGGCGAGGCATCGCCACTACAAACATTTCTTGCCCCGGAATGGCAAAAATAATGCTCCCACCGAAGCAATCAATCATGGCTCTATAAGCTGTGAGCCAATCCATACCAATAATCACATCATGCTCGTGCATGTCTAAGACTAGCATATCTACAGGTAATACCAAGCTACCAATCTCTACCCCCACTCCCCGGCATATAAAGAAAAGTAAGGGACCTACTCCCCAAATGGTGAGTCTAAACACGTCACTGTACTCTCTGCTGTGGCTAACAACCCTAAGGCTTTCGCAAAATAGGTAGCTTATAAAATAGCGCGTTGCACCAGTATCAAACAAATATCGACTCAAAGTAATATGGATAGAGAAACATACCCTCAATCGCAGGTGGTGCCTGCGGGGCTGCTGCCTGTGGGAAATTATAGACACGTCCGCCCTGTAGCTTTCTCTGCTGAACTGAGGCTATTGGAAAGGGTGGCGAAGTTGGCTTCTGGGGTTCATTGTCAGTACATTCCTGCCGTGGGGCCCTATTCTTCTCTGGACAATTCTGACGCCTATGGCCATTCCTGCCACATTGGAAGCACCTCCCTCGAAACTGCTTCCCTTCCTTATGGTATTGACTAGTCTCTCTTTTTCCCTGGTCACGCTGGCCTTGAGGGGAAATCTGCGGAAAAGCTATGTCAGGGAGAGGACAATCCATCCACTTGTGACCCGGTTGTACACATTTATAGCAGAGTTTCAAAATTCTTTGCCGGTCAGGTTGTAGTTTATCCCCAGTCTGATTCGGACAAGATTTACGTTTGTGGTCCTCCATTCCACAACCGAAACACCTCTTGGTGATTTCATTCTGAACCTGGTTTCGTTATCCCTGACACTTTTGTCTTTGTACATAAATCTCGTTACTACTGGAACTGACTCGATCTTGATTGTTTTGTTGTCGTAGATTCGGTGCCTTCGCACAATTCTCAACGTCAGTCTCATGCATTTGGTTAACCTCTCTAGGTCTTTTGCCTCCTTTAAGTTGTAGGCTGCGTTCTTGGTATTGTAGAACTGCAGTGGTAACTACTTGTGCCACGATACCTGCTAACTCAGCGGTTGATACTCTACCTGGGGATACCTGAGGTGTGAGTCGATCTTGCTCGATGACTCCCTTAACCGTCTTATCTAGTTCATCTTGACGATCCATCTGAAAATTTGAGTAAATTTGGATGAGTTCATCATTCAAATAAACAAATAGCAGAAGTACGAATTTCTAATGTATAGAGATAAACACAACGTTCCTAGTATTAGGGCTCTATATCAAAGAAAGCAACGCTGAAAGCATAATAAGCCGCAAAGATCCTAAAGGACACTAGAACCTGATGCTCTGATACCACCTGTGACACCCCGCCTAATTAAATACCGGGCGATCACTCCTTTATTAAATTAAATCAAGGTAAACAGTTGGTTCATTCTCAGCATCACTGTCGATAAAAACATTTTTTCCAATTTAACACCCTAAATAATTAAGCTAAGTGTAAAAACCATGTTCATATATACTTCCAAATTTATATTAAAGAAAAAGATTTATTTATTTAAAAACAACATTTCTACAATCAAGAATCACACCACAATAAACCTGGAACACAAAGTCCAATTAATATAATACATTCGTCAATCGAATGTCCACATATGAAGACTAAAGTCACCAATACAAACTGAATAAACCCATAGTAACAATACTGAAAACAACTGAAATATAAATGTCCCAATACAGACGAAATAATGGAAAGGGCGACACGTGCCCAATAAATGAGAATGCTAGAAGTGGAGTCAATAAAGAAGCCGTCTACGCAAGTGACCCGCAACTCCCACCTAAGCTGCAGCACGTTCCTCTCAAGGGATCCTAAGCAAGACGCCCCTGTGGCTGGGCACCTGAAATATATACATATATAAACAAGAGAGAAAGAGAGAGAAAGAAACGGGTCAGAGCCCGAAATTGTGTTTGATTTTAAAATACGTTTAGCAAGTATTTAAATTGATACAGGCCAATGCAACAACATATAAGTCCGTCACTCTCTTGAGAAATACTCACCTCTCTTCTAATGTGCACACCTATCGCACTAACCTTCCCAATGGTTTATCTTATCATTTTATTATACTAACCTTCCCAATAATTTAGCGTATCTTCTTACTCGTAAGATTTCAAAACCGAACAATATTTTTGTTTATAAAGAATATTTCCAATTAGAAGCACAACTCTCGTTTTAGCTTTTATCAATTTATAAAGTTTCTCAGTAACACGTTATACTTTCACGAAACAATTATTCACTATCTGAGTCATCAACCAAGTCCTACTTATCAAATCACAGTAGGCAGTTTCAAATTTCAAAATCTCATATATATATTAACTACTCGTATAATATATATAAAATAACAGCACCCCTCATAAAACTATGGTGCGTGCATACTTCTACTATCCAAACCCCATACCACTCATATCAAGGGGAATACAAGTTCAGAATCACTCTCGAACTATATTAACACATACACAACAATATCGAGGCGAAGTATAGATTCCAAGTCTCTAAGAGGATGGCACATACTCGCGTCTCTTAGGACCGTCTGAACTATCAATTCGATAGCCTGTACCAAGGATATCTATCTTCTAAGGTACAAGTCAATATCACCCATAAAGGTCCCATCGAGATAAGACTGTCCCAGCGCGGTAACCTCAAGGATAGCAAGTAGCGCGGTATGTTTTTCACATGTATATAATATATGTACACACAATCATATAAATATACCACTTTATCATATTAACGTAGGTTCTTCTCGTTACCCATAATTATACCATTTATCCTTAATTTCACATTTATAGAATTACGTATAAGGTTTCGTTCCTAACCTTAACTCGAAGGGTTTTCTCACTCATTACCTGACACTCGTGGACTATATCCTCACAAATCTGAAATTCAGTAAGTGTCTTTATTAGGTTCCAACGTAACTCTCTTACGCACCTCACTCTTTAAATTTATAAATTCACCAACCCTAAAGTAAATGTTCCATAAATACCATTCTCGTTGAAGATTAAAAGTCTCAACATTTATTCCTATGCCCTACTGGTCCTCAATGTCTCCCAAATCATTTTATCAAGAATGCCCAAGAATTATATTACGACAATTTGAATTTAACTCATTTAAAGAGGGAATAAGGAGTCTGCCAGGAGGGGTCGATCGATCGAAGTTTGGGGCTCGATCGATCGAACCTTCGATCGATCGAAGATCTGGGCTCGATCGATCGATCAAGCAGGTTTGGGAAAAATTCTGCAGAATGCAGTTACGGGTTTCATCACCAAAATTACACAAAATCGATATTTCCAAGTTCCAATCGTTCCAGAATTCTACTACTAACATCATAACAATATACTAGATGATTCTAACGTAAGGCATGTATATATTCATCATTTAAACATGGATTTTCAACCTAGAATTATCTCCAATTATCAAGAACCCTAGAATTTTCTTAAACAGTTTTCTAACAAATCTTTCTCCAGAATTTCTTTCTTAAGATCATCAAAATTTTGTGGTTTATTTCCTCTATATGGCAAGGGTTTCCAGAATCAACATATAAATCATTCCTACATGCATTTTCCTAACCCAAATTGGGTGTTCTTCCATATTTATCATCTCTAATCAATCCTAAACCAATATGAAGATTGCATTAACGAAAATATGCAAGTTAAACACTTGCCTGGGGTTTTTGGTATTCTGATACACGGCTGATTTTGGTATGGCTGCGTTCCTCGTCTCGCGATCTACGCGGTGGTAGTGGCGGCGGTGCAAACCGGTGGCTTCTTGGCCTTGAATTGCCTTGGAGCTCTCTCCTCTCTTCTCCAATGGCCGTCACTTGATTTCTGGATATTCTAACCCTAAAAGCTAACCTAAATGGCTGATATAGGTTGCTGAAATTCGTGGGTTTAATTACCCAATTATATAAAATGACTAAAATGCCCTCCCGGGGTACTAATTAGGCCTAAAAATGCCCCGAGACCCAAACTACACCCCCGGGTACACTTTTCTGACTATCTCGACTCTACCGGATGCGTTGGCGCACTCAAAACGACCATACGGACACCTCATAAAATATTCACTTTTTATTTAACCAAATTAGTCCCGACGTGACACGAGCACGTTCCGACTTAAATTTTCGAAATCGTCATTCAATTCACTCATGACATTCAATATAACCAATATAATATATTACTTTTCTCATTAGTAATATTCAACCAATTTCCCATAATTACTAACTCTCGACACGTTAATAATTATAACATAATTAATTTCCGGATTTTTATTAAATAAATCATTCACATTAAATTTAATAAATCCCCAAATTAATATAGCATAAAAATACGGGGTATTACAGGTTTCTCGTTCGATATTGTCGTTCGAACGAGATTATCGTTCGAACGAGAATGTCGTTCGAATGAAGCTGCCAACGAGCTTCCCCAAAAGGCCACTAGAATGTCGTTCGAAGTGTCTTTCGAACGAACATGTTGTTCGAACGAGCTTCCAACGAGATTTCTAACGAGTTCACACTGGAACTTCGTTAGAAGTCTCGTTCAAACGAGATTTCGTTCGAATGAAAATGTCATTCGAACGATATTTCAGGCGGGAAATTTTTTTGGCAGTTTTTAGCAGTTTTTACCCATGTTTCCCACTTCCTTACCCCACTAACTTTTGACAGATTATTATAGTGCGGGAACCAATGTTTGTAACTTAACTTTTTCATACACATCTATCTCCAAGAGAGAGTTTGAGAGCAAAAATTGATTAAGGAAAAAGTTCATGTTTTAAAGTGTCTAAGTTTTCAAGAAAAATTGATTATACACTTTAGTTTTACACCCATATCGTTTATCCAAGTTCATATATACATATACGTTGCTTGGAGCATTTGGCACCGTTTTATCTCTACATTAGTTTGAAGAGTAGTTTGGGTTTTCTTCTACATCCCATAAAGAAGAAGAGTTTGTTTTGCTGCGGCATTCTCACGTGGTGAAAGACACCATGTGTGGTTGACGGTGTACCTATGTCTCATTGGTGAAGGCCGAGATTCTGGTGGAGCTCCGGGATTTTCTACTAAGCGGAGGTGCTTACAAGAAGAAGCGTCGGGGCTTGAGAGGGATCGAGTCGAGTTTTGTAAGTCTTACTGTCTTGTAATTGTAATTCCATACTTAGTGGACTTAAGGCTAGGGCCGTCCAATGTTTTTTCTCGTTGTGGGTTTTTCCTCGTACATCGCGGCATAGTGGATTAATTATTTTTTTTATCTTTTGAAAAATCACCTAGAACACATGCTTAGGTAAAAAGATAAAATTGGTTTAATTTAATCACTACGGGTTTAATTTGGTGAAAATTAATATTGGGTAATGTTTATGTTAATTTAATTCAAGTCATTTAATTTAATTGATAAAATTGGTTTGGCCTAACTTGATAAAATTGCAAAATATGAATTAGGCAAATTTTCTAGGACTTGGCTTAATTAATTGTGTTTAAGTGAAATTAACATAAGTGTGTGTTTTATCTTATTTCACTTGGTTTAATTTTAATTTGAAGTAAATTAAAATTTGGTGTTTTTGTGAACCATCTTACGCTTTCGCATATATTTAACAAGGAAATTGATTTTAAAGTGTAATTACTTTTGAATTTTAAAATCGGGGGCCCTCGGGGCGTCTTCACATTTTAATCTAATTATAGCCAACGAAGCCATCAATGAAGGAATTTAGGGCATGGTCAACAGTGTGGTCGATGACCATGTCGATGTTAGGTAGTGGTTAATCATCTTTAGGTTTAGCTTTATTCAAACATCTATAATCGGCACACATCCTTTTTTCCTAATTTTTTACGGGTACGGTGTTGTCCATCCAAATGGGTATTTGTTTACCCTTAGAAATACTACACTAAGCTATTTCATGACTTCTTCTTCTATCTTGAGGGACCATTATGGCCTGAGCTTCTTTATATTTTGGTAACTAGCTTGGAGTCTGGATACATGGGTATCCAGTGGACAATAATCTCGAGGTCATTTTCTGGCATATTTGCGTAAGACCAGGCGAAGACATGGACGTATTCTATGAAGAATTGGACATAGACGTATTCTATGAAGAATTGGATGATTTTGTACTTTTCTAAATCATGTAAAGAGGATCTAAATTTAATTAATTTTATCTCACCTAAAGTTCCTAAGTTAACAATTATCGTTTCATCAATAGGTTATGCGCGATTGTTCTATTTATTATTAAGATATTTTAGGTGGTATTATAATTCCCCATTATGTATATTAAGTTGAATATGTTGATTTTCACATTTATTATCATTAATGTTTTTCATAGATGATACTCAAAGTTAAAGTTTATTTCATCGATAACAAGATTGACATGATCGAGTACATCAAAATAGTTTTCCATAATGGCCTTCTCCTCAAAAGGGAGGCTATAAAGAGTAGTTGGAGGCATTTCCAAAATCTTATAAGAAATTTAGTCCTCAAAAGGTTTATCAGTTATGTGTAAGTGGCATAAGGTCCAATAAATATCCTCCCATTATTTCTCGGAACATTTGGGAACTTTTTAAATTCACAAGAGGGTCCTATTTTAGAGATTGGTTGTATAATTTCCTGATCAGATCTGATATATTTTTCACTTCTTCCTCTATCCATGTGGGGTTGTCCTCAAACAATATCTCCCATCCATAAATTTATCTTCCTGAGTGAGATTCCACCCATGGTTCTAGGAATATACAAAAGGGGAAAATTCTCCCCTCCTTGATAAAGTATTTGTTAAGGATGGAATGACTGGTTGCATGGCCATTCACTGGTTTCTTCAACTTAGTCTTCTTTACCTTTAGTCTTAAGAGACAAGATCATTGATCTCCCGATTCTATCAGAGTCCCTAGGTGTTAGAATGTTGAGGTATTGCAGTGGGCTCACTAGTTCCTTATTGATTTCACTCGATTCTCATTTAGGAACTTCATTTTCTTCATCATATGGGTGATATTACAATACCCATATTCAGATTATAGTGGAGGGATCTAATCCTTTGCGTCGGTTGTGATGGCATGTACCTGGTGATTTAACTAAAAATTGGTGACAAATATATCTTTGCTTTCATACTAAATCTCAAGGATTGGGGTGTTGGGTCCCTCCCATTTGAGCACGCTAGAATCTTCAGATATTTTTATCAGATTCTTACTATAGAAGAACTTCATTTTTTGATGCAATGGTGAAGTAACACCCCCGATCTCAAGGATACATGGTCTTCATAAAAGAAGATTAAAAGAATTAAGTATATCAATTACTTAAAACTTAGTGGTGCTATCGAACGGGCTGGTTTTAAGAATGGGGTTAATAAATACCATCACTTCCCTACTGGTGTTATCTTAGGCTCTCACAGCATGAGTGGTAGGTGTGAGACCCTCATGTTTAATCCCTAAACATTTGGATACTATTAACGGGAAGATATTCAGAGCGAATATATTATCTACAAGAACCATGGGAATCCTTATCACCTGGACATTTATAGTGATGTTTAGGGTCATGTTATGACATGTTCTTATCTTGGGTAACTTGGTGTTGGAAGATGAAATACTCTTCACTAAGTTTAGGCTTCTGACTGGTAGAGAGACAACTTTCAGAGAAAATTTCTTGAGAATGAAATCTCTACGGGGTTGAGAATACATGAAAAGTACCGAGATGAAAATGTTTACCTTTATTTTTTTATTGATTTAATACTTGGTTCTCTTCGATTTTCCTCTATTTGTTTTCCTTGGGAACATCCTTTCCTTTGTTCTTTCCTCTCTCCCCCAAAGGTAAAGGTTTAGAATGGGAGTTTTACAAAATCCTTCGGATCGATTCATGTAGTTAAATTCGACAAGTGACTAATATGGAGTGAAGAAGTCGATCGATGTTTCATTAATGTTCAGAGTGTAGATGTAATCCTTATCCTCCTAAGGAAGGGAGACAAGAAGGCCACAAAAGTGAAAGATTAAATATTCTTTGGCTGATAACTCGGCTATTGAATTTTCTTGAGATGACCACACCCATGAGTTTCAATTGTCTTTAATTTCATATTCTTTATCGTAATTGATTGGAATGATTTATCTACTCCCCGGTCCTCTGATATTCCATGCCACTTGTGGTTTCTCATCATACATCACTTCATAATGCTTGTAGAGGTTTTTGTATTTGTGCACTATATATGATAGAAGGATATCTGAATACTCCTAAAACACTGGCTACATCAGTTAATACAGGCTTATATCTAGATGATCCTTTATCATAACTTTCAAAGATGCAACTCTAAACTATAAGATCCATGTGGGTTTGTGTTGGCACCACATGATATGGGTTTTTGTTGATAAGGCTTGTAGGACTTGATTTCTCTACTTTTGTGTCTGAGCTATAGGCTCTATTAAAAGGGATGGTTCTCCAAATTCATCTTCTATAGTGAGGGATTTTACCCCTGTGCTATGGTTTGGTACATGATTATTGTTAATGCTGGGCTTTGGCTTAGTTGTGAAGTAATATTTCCTTGGTCAATCAAATCGTAAAGAGTGAACCTCACAACTCGACATCCCTCTAGTTTGTATCTTATCATCTAATGATGTTCACAATAGAGGTCAATGATGAAGCCTTATGTCAAGGGGCTAAGTAATGGTATCATGTATGGAGGCTTTAGAAGCCCCTTTTTCTTGAGGGCTTGATAAATTATAATATGGGAGTGTACATGGGATTGAATGTGTGTTGGACTCTCTCAGCATTCCAAGGTTCAGGTAGAGGTGTTGGAGTTTGAAAAGTATTGATGGCAATTGTGCCTGGTTTATTTATCCTCCTATTTATGTATGGAGGGACATTCCTTCGATTGCCAGTCTCTCTCTTGGGCGGTCAATTCATGAAATCATCCTCCAATTATGATCCCACATTCATCAAGTATTTGAAGTGGGGTAATTATTGTGTTTGTAGGTGGTTTAGGTATGGTTGAATTAGATTTTTATCCACAATAGCCGTATGTTCCTCTTTCAAGGGTCGATTCACCATCTAGACGTCTTTAATTCTCCAATGGGCGATGAAAGTGCCAACGTAATAGTTGATTTATTTCTTCATCGTGTCTAAATCTCAGGGAGTAATTTCCAACTCGTTATTATACTTGTATTACTTTATGGACTCTTTATATATTTCACTCCGGTTGGTGATCCTTCCATTAGCAATCGATAAGAACCATTTGAATGCCCCTAGATAAATTGTGCCAAAAAAATTATGACACGACCTCTTTAGAATCCACAAGGGATTTTATGGCTCAGATGAATAATTTGAGGTGGACTTTCATCAGACCCACTCCTGTGAACTTCTCGATATCCATCATCTTGAACTTATCGCTTATCCTAGGATTAGATAAAGGGACCAACGTTGGAAGTCTAGAAGATCATAGGCATGTTAGATCTATTGGAAGTCCTACTTGAGTTTTTGGAAATTCATACTGAGGAAGCCAAGATCCATTAGAAACTTTTATTCATTCAATAGTTATTGAAGGAGGGTTGTTAGTATCTCGTACAGTGGCTAGTGGGGGTATGATGTTAGCAGGGGTGAGAATTTTCTCCCTGTAACTCAATACTCTCCATTCGGTTTTGGAGGGAGGCCTACTCATGAACCAAGGTTGATAGTTCTCCTTGCAAGACAGTTAGGCTAGCCAGGATGTTGGCTAGTGACATTTTTTCTTCGTTCTGCAATGTTGTCGGGATTATGAGATGTCCAAGTTTGAGAGATGCATTTTTTTCCTTTGTCCAAGACGGTGACTACAAAGTTACATGAAATTGTGGAAATGGGAATTTTTTTTCCTTAGGGTTATTCTAAGAGGAACAGGCATGCGTTTAAGCAAGTAAATATTCTTCTTTCATTTTTGGTAAGATCGGGTGATGACCCATTTGTTAAAGTATTCCTCACTTGGCCCGCGGCTCCTATTTTGGAGTTGTGAAAAGTGAGTGGATTTTTGAATCCTCTAGTCCCATCCAATGTTCGAAAACTTTCTTAGGGGATACAAAACCCTTTTGGGAGATGTAATCGTTTGATAAATATCTTGGCTTATTTATTTGGTTGTGTCCTAGAATTATCTTATATGAGGTTATGTAAGGCTTTCTAGAAGCAAAAGGCTCCCTTCCTTGGATATGAACCCTTATTATATACCTCATGGGTATATGTGAGAGGTTTATGTTGATATAACCAAATCAACGTGAGTCAAGGCTCTTGATATACCTAGTGGGGATTGTATGTGGGAGAACTGACTAAATTTTATCGAGGTATAAGAATGATGTTAACTAAGAACATACCACTATATATATATATGTCACACCCCGCTTTTTGGTATGAATGCACAAGTGAATGTATATTAAGAGGTGAATTAAACTTAAGGAAGAATAATAGAATTCTATTCATTGTTAAAGTAGTTTACCTAGAGTAGTACCACCGCAAGGGTGAATTACATTTTTTAAACAGGGGCTATAAAGTAGTAAATAAAAAAGAGCCACTCCCCACTCCAATATGACTTATTCTCTGCTCACACATTCATGTATGCAAACAGTTGAGCGCTATCTGCCTATAAAAGGGAAGAGATATTATCCTCTTTCTCCTGTTCATTTAGAGGAAAAAGGAATTATCACAAATATGATAAGAAGGTTTACCAATTCTATAACGAGTATATATATATATATATATATATATATATATATGAGAGTTGTAGTGTGTATAGAATTTAGTGTATATCAATGCTAAGGAATTAAAGCTGATAAAACCATACTCATCAGTATATTAAGGGTTAAATAAAGAAAATTAAGGAGCTTAATAATCCCATACTTACGACTTCATTAAGGATCATATAAATAAAGTCAAGGATCTTTGAACTAATGATCCCATACTTACCAGTTCACTAAGGGGTATAGAAACAGTCAATCTATTAGTAAAACCAAATAATAATCAACCCAAAACCTCTGGGGAAAAGTAACCGGCTAGGCACACAATTAAAGTGGCACTCATACGTATGTAGTAATAATCAAGGCTTTAAACATTTGAGACCATTAAGAGAAGCATAAAGTTTCGTAGGATAAAACGTCAATCTACTCCCTAGTTAATACTGCTGCAAATAGTATAGTTAATAAAACAAAAGTGCAGGGGTGAACTGAATCAATAGGGAACATGATATCAGTTATAGGGCGAGAGGGGTGAAATTGATCCATATTCAAATTCAAATATCCATGATATTTAACAAAATATGTAGTGTGGAAGTATTATAACATGCACATACTAATAGTAAATGGGATCTATCACATAATGATATCAATAGCAATTATCAAACATGAAAAGTTTACTATTGAAGAGGTAAAATAACCAACTTGCTCGATATTTCATATGACTTTATGGATCAAAAGAGGATATCGGGAGGAGTTGGTACTTGATTCTCTGTATACAACGTTTGGGTATATAATTATTTGTTGGAATTTAGGTTGGTAAGTTTATATAAAAACTGTATTGGGATCTTAAAATCTTAGAATTAAGCTCATATTTGAACTTTGGTGTAAGACTTTTTGTCTTAAAATATTTTGAAGTATTCATAGACAAAGTTTGGGGTTCAAATTCATAAGTTGAAAAAGTCGGAAGGGGTCAAATTGAATTATAGGGAAAAAAATCAAAGTTAAAACCTCATTTCCCCCATAACTTAGGCTTGGATAATTAAACATGGCCTTACCTTATACCATTTTAACAATACAAATAAAATAAAAATATTGAAAAAAAATTCATAAAATTTGAATGGCCATGCGCCCTCACGCGCGAGGTCAAAGCTTCTGATAAAAAAGTTCATCTCCTTCCCTTTGATAGTTGACTTTAGGGTTTCTGATTTTAACCTGAGATTTTTCTTTCATTTATAAACCATTTGAGATTATTTCTTAACAAACTCAACCTATTTTTTCATAAGGAATCAAAATATATAGGTTTTGTGGATTGAGATGCAGTATATCTCAAATTTTATAACTAAGTGTTCGACTAAAATACTGACTGAACATTCATGGCTCTCAAGGATATGTCACGGATTCTGATGAACATAGTTTGGTTTCTACTATGTGTAGGAGTAGTTTGGTTTTGATTTCAAGGTTTGAGATGGATTACACAAGGAGAATTTAAGATTTTCAGTTTTCTAATTCAAAATGTACTTTTAATCGATTAGAGCTTCTTATGTTCATTCATTGGTTTTGATCATAACACTCGAGTTCCTGAGGTTCCAATGAAGACATTCAAAGCTTTAAACCCTAGTTTCGATCGTTATGTGGAAGTTCTTGAGCTTTAATTGTGGAAACTTCATAATTTTCACCTGGGGCCTATTTTGTACGTAAGAATTCTATTCTTTTGATAGATTCTATCATTATAATAATGCAAAAATCAATTGAAACTAAAAGAAACTAAATATAGTACATAAAATCATAGCGTACCAGTTTGGAGTGAAAAATTCGAGTTTTGAAACTTCTGTTGGGGTTAATTTGAACTGAGTAATTCATGGGGTATTTAAATTGTTTGATTAGGAGAGTTCATTGGTGGAGAAAGGGAGGTGGATTTTAACTGAAATTATGAAGTTTTCTAGCTTGGATAATGTTACTCACATGTTTGCATCGTGTACACATGTGATTTATAGCTTCTAGTGTTGATGTGTAGTCTTATTTGGTCAGGGTTAGTGTGAAATTATTAAAACTATGGTTTTTTCCCTTATTGGTTAAGTATATGCATTTATAGCCTTAAAAGTGTATTTTTACTGAAGTTGAGCGGTATTTTTGTAAATTGAGAAAGTTTCAAGGGCTAAAATTATAAGTTGGTGTTAGTTGAAGTCTAAATGATTAATTTGATATAAAGTTATGGATTAAGGGTTAAGTATAAGTTAAGTTATATTCATTTGAAGTTTTTAGGGGCTAGTTTATAATTATTAAAACTTATAGGGTGTCCAGGTTAGTTTAATAAAGTTGTAGGAAATCAAAGATAGTTCAATTCTTCTCGAGAGACTTTTAAATTTGAATACATCATGAGGGTTGAAATAATGAATGTAGGTGATTAAGGTCGGTTGACAGATTTTCATTGAAAGTCCCGGTTATTACAATCTGCCTACCTAAAAAAATTAGTCCTCGAATTTACCTTGAAATAAGTTAGGATATTGATATTTCATAGCTTTTTCTGGTTCCCATGTGGCTTGTTGCTGATTTTAATTTTCCCAAAGTACTTTAACTGAGGAGATCCCCCCTTTTCTAAGATGCTTCACTTGGAGATCCATAATTTGAATGGGCGTACTTCAAATTCATGGTTTGGTTCGATAGAGATTTCTTTCCATATAATAGTATGAGATGGATCAGAAATATACTGGCATAACTGAGACACATGAAATACATTATGAATACTGGATAATTCCACAAGTAATTCTAACTTATAGGCTACAAAGCCAACTCGTTTAGAAGTTGCGAAAGGTCTAATATATCTATGGGCTCATTTTCCTTTATTTCCAAAGCGTAAGGTTCCTTTCTAAGGAGAAACTTTTAAAAATACTTGGATATTAACTTAAAATTCTAAGGGTTTTGGGCGCTGGTCAGCATAAATTTTTTGACAATCTTGGGTTGCCTTCAATCTTTCTCGAATTTGTTGTATTCTCTCACTGGTTTCGTGAATTATTTCGAGACCAAATTGTTTACTACCTCCACATTCTATCTAATATACAGGTGATCTACACAGTCTTCTATATAAAGATTCAAATGGGGTAGCTTTAATATTGGTCTGATAACTATTGTTAAATGAAAATTTAACAAGAGGTAAATGTACATTCTAGTTGTCGGGCGTATCTAAAGTACAAATGCGTAGCATATCTTTTAATATTTGGATTGTACTTTCTTATTTCCCATCCGTTTGTGGGTGGAATGCGGTACTAAAATGAAGTTTAATACCCATTGCGATTTGCAATCATTGCCAAAACTTTCCTATAAAATGGGAATCAGTGTCTGATATGATAGATAAAGGAATTCCATGTAATTGAATAATTTCTCAAATTTAGCGCTTCTTGAGCTTTTGAAATTATTTGGTTGTCTTCATTGGTAGAAAATGAGCAGATTTGGTGAGTCGATCTACTATTACCCAAATGCAATTATATCCTTGGGACGTATGAGGCAGTCCGCTGACAAAATCCATGGTAATATAACCCCATTTCTACTCAGGAATTGGTAAGGGTAGGAGGAGTCCACTATGGTGTTGGTGTTCTATATTTACTTTTTGACAAGTAAGACATTTCGTTACAAAATTCTTAATATCATTTCTCATATTTGTCCACCAATATTGATTCTTTATGGCGTGATACATTTTTGAACTACCAGGGTGAATCATAAATTTTGAACGATGGGCTTCTTGAAATACTTCTTCTGGAAGAGATGAATCATCAAGCACATACAATATATTTCTAAATCGTAAACTTGTTCCCTTAGCGTATGTGAAATCATGATTTTTATCTCGAAAGGTTTTTACAAAAGAAATTTGGATTTGTTGAACTAAGATTTTCTCTCTCAATTCAGGATAATCAATTATGTTGGAAAATTTTGCAAACGGGGATAACAATCGAAGGTCATATTGCTCTATGGTAGCAATAATATCGTAAGAAATTATAGAGTGGAGTCTTCATACTGGATTTTGCCTTAACGCATCGGCTACTACATTACCTTTTCCTGGATGGTAATTTCTTTTAAATTGGTAATCTTCCAAAAATTCCATCTAGCGTCGTTGTCTTAAATTCAAGTCCTTTGGAGTAAAATTATGTTTCAAACTCTTGTGATTCGAAAAGATTTGAAAATTTTCACTATAAATTTAATAACACCAAATTTTCAGCGCAAAAACTACAATTGCTAACTCAAGATCATGGACATGGTAATTACATTCATGAATTTTGAGTTATCGTGACCCATACTCTATAACTTTCTCATTCTGAATTAACACACATCCTAACCCTTACAATGAGGCGTCGGTATATACATTGTATCTTACATCACTAGAAGGAATCGTGAGGATAGGATAAGTGGTTAATTTTTCCTTAACAATTTGGAATGATTATTACATTCATAAATCCATACAAATGGAACTTCCTTCCTAGTTAGCTTTAAAAGGGGTAGATCAATAAGAGAAATTCCTTCTATAAAATAACGGTAATATCAATCTAATCCTATAAAACTCTTTATCTCAATAATATTGGTAGGATTTTTCCATTCTAAAATGGCTGAAATTTTTGCTAGATCAACTTGGATTCTATTTTCCGAAATCATGTCCTAAAAATTTTATTCCTTCATTGAAAAATCATATTTTCTCTTCTTAGCATATAACTTATGGTTTCTGAGAGTACCTAAAACAACTTCTAAATGTTGGGCATGCTCTACTGGATTTTAAGAATAAATAAGAATATCGTCAATGAAAACGATAACGAATTTGTCAAGAAAAGGCCTAAAGATTCTATGAATTAGATCCATAAAAGTTGCGAGTGCATTTGTTAATCCAAATGACATTATAGTGAATTCCAAATGTCCATAACGAGTTTGAAATGCAGTTTTCAGAATATCTTCTTCGCTAACTCCCAATTGATGACACTGGATCGTAAGTCTATTTTAGAAAAGACCCTTACTCCTCAGATTTGATCGAATATATCTCCTATTCTGGGTAAAGAATACTTATTACTAATAGTTACTGAGATCATTATACGATAGTTTATGCATAATCAAAAGCTTCCATCATGTTTCTTGACAAATAATATCGGATATCCCCAAGGAGATGAACTTAGTAGAATAAAACCTTTTTCAAAAGGGTCATATAATTTGGTACGGAGTTCTAGAAGTTATAAAGGAGACATTCGATATGGAGGTATCAAAATAGGAAATGTATTAGGATAAAGAATATAATTAACTCAATTTCTCGGGAAGGGGGTAATTATGGTAATTCTTCGAGAAAAACATCTTTGAATTGTTCCAAAAGGTTTGGAATAAAAGAAGAGATTTAAAATTGGAAACTTGATGGTTCAGACGGACCTGATCCTTGAAGGGGCATGAATTAAAAAACAAAAGCATTATGATCCAATCACTCAAAATATGTCCAAGGAGTTCAATTTGACTACAAAACTAATCAACTTTTGTTTATCCTCAATTGATAAATAAAGGACTCAAAATGGACAAACATACACAATGCACACTAGCCTAGAAATCTTGATGATTCTAAAATGAATAGCGTCAAAACAATTAAGATTAACTACAAATCATTGTCAAAACTAGTATATCTTCAACTTTAACACGCTAAGATAAACACGTATCATTTTTAACTCTCCTGCTCTTTTAAAGATATTTTGCGAGAGAACTTCTCTTTAGGTAATAAGAGGAAGTGCTAATTTCTCTTATCATATAGGTGTTAGTAATGAAACTGAGGTGTACCCTTTGTAGTTGGTGATGTGAATATAGTGTTTTACAAGATCAATACTCAGAAATCTCAATAATGAAATGAAACTATACTTTTGGGAGACGAAACCAGATGTAAAGAACACAAGAAATAATGTGGTTCACCCAACTTGGGAAACGTCCATAGCAACTAGATTAGTAATTGACTCTAGAATGATAAACCATGCCTTAAAAATTCTTAAGTCTCAATCAAACTCTCAATCTCTTTAAGTGTTTATAGTATTTTAGAACTCTCTCTTGGAATCTCTTCTTTGTGTCTCTTTTTTCTCTTTTCTACCTGAATTCTCTCATCCTTTCTTTTAATGGAAGAAAATAACATATATTGCCTTTTTTTCGTGGAACCTCCGGCCCCTATTCCCTATCTTGGAAACTCTATTACTGGAAAATCGTACCCATATATCTAATGGGGGACAGTTTGGTCCATCATGGAATAAATCAATATCCAAGTATGGAATGAAATATTATTCCATTAAAAACATGTCGATCACACTGTCCAATGCAATATAAATATTCTACCGTCGTGGGACCATGTGCAAAGAGGAACATTCTTTCATGTTGGACATTTTTTTATTCGTTAGTGGGTCTTAGGTCACGAGTATGCTTCTTAGTGAAAGATTGTGGTTTGATGGAGCGTGTTCCTTTGAGTGAGGTTGCTACTCAGTGTGCTTGATCATGTGTACCTCGATCGGTATCTGTGTTGTTTCATATAATTTCCTCGATGAAGGTGACTTATGAGGTTCTTCAATTTTTCTCACTTTCTGATCAACCTTCTTTATGAAATATCGATCGAACTCCTTTTTTGCTCTCTTGAAGTATCTTATCTTTGAGTAAGGGTTTCTACCAACAAGCCCTTCTTATATTTGCTCCCCTAGTTAAGGAAAGTTTTTGTGGAAAACAAGAAGTTTCTCTACAAAAACACAATTAATATCAATGTTCCCTCCTTTTAATCTCTCCATTTTTTAGTTGAAACTGAGGAACCTTCGTGCAATGAGGTTAAAATGAGGAACCTTGCATCAAAGGATCTTAGGCCAAAGAAACTTCTATGTGTACGTGTCCCTTTATGCCTATTTGTACTTCAAACATGAGATGTTGATCATTTGCATATCTTGGAATTAAATGCCAAGATAATTAATTCTCGTGTTGCTGTCATCCATTACCATGTGTATCTTTGTTATAATCTCTGAGTTATTGGTTCCCCCAAAATTCAAACGGTTGATTTATTTTTATGAACCGTCAAAGAGGCAACTAGAACGTCTAGAGCTTTTAAAACCCTATAAAGGCTTTTCTCTCTCTTCTCTTTCCTATTATCCTAAAATCTTTCTGAGGCCACTTTTGCTCTGTTGAGCAAAAACTTCTACATGGTCCCTCTAAAGTTAACAAAAGAGAAAAAGAAGAAATGTAAGGAGGCAAATGACGTGGTGACTAATGACTCATTTGGACCTGGTAAGGATCAACCTTCATAGTTAGTTGCTTACATTTTAGTTTGTCCCATCAAATAATGGATGTCGAGTAATGGAACTCCCCTCTCACTTAAAATCCATCTAACCCATAAATGTGGAAAAAATAGGGATCAAACACTGCAAACTACCGTAACTCTCTCTAATACCAGTTTTAAAATGCACAAGTGCCTTAGGGTTGTAAGGATTTATCAAACACAAACCAATTTTGTAATTTTCAATTTATATCTTGCACCAATTAAACCACGGTGTTGTATAAATAGTTTACCAATTTTAATCTTGACCTAAGCATGCATTTTGGTGAGTATAAGCAAGAATAAAATAGCAAACCACATCACAACGATGAACGAGGAAAACCCACAATATGAAAAATCATGGATGTCCCAGTCGCACAAGTCCACTACGGTGTATATACATTTTCAAGAACACCATAGAGTTACTCACAAACTTAATGCCTTCAAGCCTTGACGAACTTCTTGATTCTTTGTAACCTTCTTCGCAGCTACTATTGGACGCCTTGGAATAGCCACACAATGCAAGCAATTCCTACATCTCAGTATTCCACCGATCTTACTTGTCTTAGTGGTTGGTAGAGCTACCACCCAACATAAAAATAGTCTGAATCGCTTTGAAACACTCTCAATAGATAGATCAAATAACTACGGTGCAGTCCAAAAGAGATCTCAAATAGACATATGTATGTAGGATTCTTGGATCTCAAACTTGGGTGTAAACAAGGGTATAAGAGGCTTCAGATTTGACTCTAAAATTTATTTTCACAAAAACCCTTAATGAAAAAACATCTCAACACTCCTATTTATAATAAAACATGAATTTTGAGGCAGCACATTTTTCGAGGCAGGTCATTCGAATGGGAAACATAGGTTCATTCGAACAACATTACAAATCTCATTCGAACCAAAAATCAAATCAATGGAATGACCTAGCTATTCTCATCAAAACATAGTTTAAATGACCATCGAATAAATTCTTTCTATCAAGTAGAACGAAATTGCTTGAAGTCTATTTGAACCTCGTTTGAAAGAGAAGCCTAAACTCATTTGAACCAAAAGTAATCCTCATTCGAACAAACAATATTGTCTCATTTGAAGAATTGTTCGAACGAATTTACATAGAAAATATTTTTTCTTTAAACAACATTTTAAGAAAAATTTCTCAATTAATTTATAGCATTAAAAACCTAAAATAATCAACGGATCAAACCTAAATATGAATTCGTACCTCAATGAGATCCCTCAGATGATGAAGACTAAACAAGGGTTGAAACTTGATGTGTACTCGATGTCGCTTAAATCTTCTCCATAACGGTCCTCGGTCACAAATCATAGGCTTGAAGAACAAACAACTCGAATCCTAATCCATGACTCAAACAAGAGTCGTCCAAACTAAATTAAACCAATTACATATAAGTTGACTCGATTGGAATTTTTTTCCTTACAAAGAGAGATTTTACCTCATATAGAGGCTCGATGCGAGAGATCTTGTCTCTCTTCGATCTTTAAAGGTGTTTAAGAGCGAAACATAATCAGATTTGAAAATGTGTATGACTTATGTTCATGAAAGAGTTTGAACAAAGTTGATTCAACCATAGGATAACTCAATGATGAGAGAAATATTAAACTTTCTACATTAAGAACAAAATAGTAGATAAAATCCATGGATTTAGTAATCCTCTAACCTATATGAGAGTATTCCATGGTTTTAAAGCTTTGTGTTAATTTTCTTTGGAGTATAAAGTGAAAATGGAGGAATATGTACAAGATTTGACTTGAATTTTA
The DNA here is from genome assembly GCA_949130495.1 of Sambucus nigra. Lineage (NCBI taxonomy): Eukaryota > Viridiplantae > Streptophyta > Magnoliopsida > Dipsacales > Adoxaceae > Sambucus > Sambucus nigra. The sequence goes on from OX422219.1 coordinate 230,765,299, forward strand.
GAGATCGAGAATCTCTAATACGCATACGTATCCATTGTAGGGTAAACCAAAGTCAACATAATTCAAACATGACCATTGGAAGAAAATCATGTCTCGTAAACAAAAAAACACTGAAAAATCAACTTAGGGTGGTGTTGTAGCACAACACCACACTTCCCATACCAAGGATTCAAATAAAAGAGTGAGAGACAATGTACTTGTAAAGTTACATACGTTCCTTTTTGATAACTAGAACTTTTCGGTGTATTGCGTTTGTCGTTGAAAGCCAAGTTAGTCAAAATCCTCACATACCTACAAAATATAATAAACTCAAGTGTAGAGGTAAGTAAGGGTATCAATCCACTTCCTAGGGAGTAAGCTAGAGACAAATTCAATTGTAATTCATTTTTTTTATTTTCTTTTTATGCTTTTTCACTTTTCTAATTTTTTTAGCTTTTTCAATATTAAAACAATAGGGTGAGGTGAGGTGAAATAAGACTAAACTAAACTATGAGATGAAAATAACTAACTAGAAAGTGACTAAAATGAAAATATATAGTCTAATACTAAAAATAAGAGATAAAGTGAGGTAAATAATTGTGAGAACAATCAAGGAATGTGATTACACCACAAATTTTAGTTATTCTAGTTAATTAATTTAATTATTTGAATTCTCCCAAATTAATATCAAAATTACAAATCAACTCTCGTTGCAAATGTAATTTTAGTAGTAACTAGGGGTGTTCGCGGTCCGGTCCGGTTCGATTTTAAGGTTTTTTTTGGACCGGACCGACTTATTCGGTCCTCTAAAAAAATGGGCCGAGACCGGACCGATAATGTCGGTTAACCGACCCTAGTCGGTTCGGTTTTTTATAGGGTCGGTCCGGTCTAACCCGTCGGTCCTCACATTAATGAATTACATCATTTATAATAGTACAAATATACCCGTGTCTATTTTTTTCAAACATTAAAAACTAAAAAATATCAAAATTTGCGATTAAAACAAACCTACTATTGGATTAAACTATAATTTAAACTAATCAAATATTGAAACATATATTTTTAGTATTTATTTATCTTATATATATACATATATATGTAAAAATATATTATTTTATATACAGTCGGTTCGGGTCGGTCCTAACAGGGTTTTTGAAACTGTAAACCGTGGACCGGACCGACTAGGTCGGTCCACTAAAAAAATAAACCGAGACCGGACAGATTAAGAAAAAAGATCGAAAAATAAGGGTCGGTTCGGCTCGGTTCGGTTCGGTCCGTCGGTCCAGTCGATTTTTTGAACACCCCTAGTAGTAACCTTTTAGAAAATTTAAGTTTAACACCCCACAACTCTAAAAAATTAGTTTTACACTCCTTTTAATTAATCACCCGCTAGGATCGATCAATTAAAATTTATGTCAATCTTAGATAATAAATTTAGAGTTGAAATTCAAATTATAATACCCCACTTAAGAAACCTCTATCTCTAGTTCGAATCTAAAATGGGTATTATTACTAGAATTTTGATTTTCTCTCGAAATTCATTTACCCTCTCTCGAGGCGTGAATTTAAGGGTGAGGGATCAAAAATTAACATTCAAAGGGACTTTTCAAGTAATTAAACTAATTAAAATAAAATAACATCAAATAAGGATTTTACCCCACCCCTTGAAAGGGGATTTAGCCTAACATGATGTCAAACATGACAAATTAATAATCAAGGCTACTAAAATAAAATAGAAGGGAATAGAACAAGCAAACCAAATCTCTTTGAGAAAGTTGAACTCTACTCTTCCAAATTGAAGCATACAATCCCTCCAATTGAGCATCCAAATGCTTTGAAATTAATTATTCACTCAATTAACTCTCTTACAATATTTAATCTCACAAATATCTAACAAAAATAAAAAGAATAAAATAAAACTATATACAAATGGTGTTTTTCCCTACAATTCTCTCTCTAGAATTTTTCTATCTAAAAGCCTATCTTTTTTTGAATTGGGGTCTTCATCTTCTTTTTATACAAGGCGTGAAGCTAGGGGTAAAAATGGGAATTGGCTATGGCGAACATGTGGGAGAAGTGAGGGCACATGTGCATGGGGGGTTAATTTGGGTAATTGGTTTAAGTGTGCATGTGATTTGGGTGAGGTCATGTGGGTAGTGAGGTGAGGGAATAAAATCAGATTTGGGGATGAGAGGTTTGGGGTCATTTTTGGGAAATTGGTTTTGAGTGGTTAGTTGGGGAGACATGAGAGAAAGGTGAGTTAAAAGGGTATTTTAGGAAAAGGGATTTTAGTTTGGAATAAGTGGGTTTAAGTCACATGGGGGATTATTTGGTCTTGCTTTGGCTTATGCAGGAGAAATCGTGGAAAGGCTTGGGAGTGGAAATGGGTAAATGGGTTTTGGGTTGGAAAGGGTTGATGGGTCGGTTGGTTGTGACGAGAGTGAGAGAGAGAGAGAGAGGGGCGCTGTGGGTGTCCGGGTGAATGGTAGCCGGCGAAGAGAGAGAGAGGACGGAGTAAGGGTAGCAGACCGTCGGCGCTCAGGCGGGTTAGGTGGTTGCCGGCAATAAGGGTTCCGCACAGGAGGTCGGTGGTGGGGCTAAGGGGTAATAGGTCAGCGTTTGGATCCGAGTTGGGCTGGATCGCGACCTAGGGTGGTGACGAGGGGCTGCGACGGGGTTGGTCGGCGATGGCTCTCCGGCATGTTAAACCGCCGGAATGGGGGTCGGGATTGGTAGTTGGGAGAGAGGAGAAGTGAGGGTGATGGGGGATTGAGGGGTGGGTTTGTGGGTAATGGTGGTGGAGTAGGAGATGGGTATTTGGGAAATGGGTTTGGAGGTGTGTGTTAATGGAGTTTGGTAGGAGTGAGAGAAGGTGAGAGGTTGAAGATGGGTGTGGTGTCGGAAAGATGATGATGAATAGTAGTGGTGGGGGTTGATTTGGTGTGGTAGGGTGTAGGTTTAGGTGTAAATGGGTGTATGGGATAAGGGGGTTGTGTGTGTGTGTGTTTAATTAGGACACCTAAAAAAATAACACTAATAAAATAAAATAAAAATTTAATAAAATCTAATTCTAAAATAAAATAAAGACTCAAATAAAATTGAAACTAAAAAGAAATGAAAATAAAAAATAGAAATCTATTAAATTAAAACTAAGATCCTAAAAAGAAAATGTAAAATCAAAATAAACTAAAAATAAATAAATCCTAAAAAATCTAATCCTAATAAAATAAGATAAAATAAAACTAAAAGCTAAAAGCTAATCAAAATCAAAATAAAATAAAATTATACTAATAAAAAATAAAATAGAAAAATAGAAAATAAAATCTAAAAATTCTAAAATAAACCTAAAATTAAAATGACACAAACTAAAAATCTAAAAATTGATAAAAGGGCACAAACTCAACACACACACGGTTTAAGGTAGGTTTACGCTAGGCTTAGGCTCGGGGAATTTGGTAACGGGAGAGGGAATTAACTCCATTTTAACTGCAAATTGCTCCGAATATAGCTTTTGACACCGTAACTGCAATTAAGCCTGCATATTGAACAATTAAGCGCATAAGACCCAAATTGTTGAGAATTAGCAACTAAAGTGCGTCTATTTGGGGTATAAAATATACAGTTTTGGGTGCTTATCACTTTTCATTTTTGCAGCGTTCTGGATTAGAATCAACCTTTTCAAAATGGATCTAAGGATGATTTAAAGAAAACATACCTTTGAAAGAGAAAAAAAGTAAGATAAATGAGAAAATGGGTGTTTTTCCTTCTTTTCGGTTTGGATGAGAAAAGAGAAGAGAAGTTAAGTTTTAGAGGTAGAACTCTAGATTTTTATGACAAATGACGAGAGTTTTGGAGCTCTTTGGAGAGAAAATAACTTCTGGGCCGAATGCTTTGTATTTAAGAAGTCGTTTTTTAATTCCCTGAGATGGTAGGTGATGGCCTCCTTTTATAGGTAAATTTTTGCGACGAGGGACTGATCGATCAAGGCTAATATACATCTTGTACCGATTAGTCAAATGCATTTTTATTTGAGGTTTTGGGCCCATTTTGGGATGGTTTGGCTCATTTGGTTAGTTTATTTGTGGGTTACTCAGTTTTTTTTTGCTTTTAATGAGGCATTTTTGAGTTCTGAATTTTATTAAGGCCTTTGGGAGACCATGGTAGGTATTGCTATATTTATAAAGCAGAATGTGGTAGGTGGATAAGTGCTCCCTTACCATCAATCACATCATCATGAAGTATACGTAGTCATGCATAGCCACCATGTCCATGTAGTTGGATTAGTGATACCCTATCAGGGTCGTCACCTTTGACTCCTCTACCATCCTTTTAAGATCCCACATGTTAAAAGGGAGATTCGTTGAAGGAACCACCACATCTACCACCATTATCTACCTCACCATGCACTCCCACGGGTACAAGCCATACCCGAACTCATGAAAAGGTAGCCGACGTATCTGAGAATGAAGGTCGGTAATCCCCATATCATCCATCGACTGTATCCAAGGAAAGAACATAACATGTCCAAAGTAAGTTAATCCACAAAATACAATTCAAAAAAATAAATAAGATTCAAAAAGAAAAATCCAAAATGGGCAATAAAAACTAGCTTAGTTGCTCATGAGGGCATTTAGTACCTCCCACATCCTTGAAGGTAGGTAAGGCCTTAAAGACCCTGTTCTCCTTCCTCCACCTCCTCATCCAAAGCTAAGCATCAACCTCCGTCTCTTTCAAATGCATTAATAGTGTCTTATACTTGATCACCTCTTAGAAATATACTAAAAAAAAACAAAATAAAAAACTATAAAAAGATCAGAAATATTTCAATAATCAATTCAAGAAGCATTAAAACAAAGCTACATTTAGCTTGTACGGGGCCCTAGTAAAAGTAGGACGATAGTGTTGTTAATGTTAGGCTTCCCAAATCATAGTAGCGATTTTGCGTGACATCCCCCAAAAATGGAAGTAACCACAAATGGACGTCATCGCTACTCCACCAATAGTTCACTCCCCAACAAGAACAAAATAAATTAGCACATCGTGTGATGCACTTGTTGCACATCTTCCATGTTCACCACCCATCTAATCATGGTATCCTTTAGGAATGCCACGATCATTTACTCCTCTAATCCAACACTATATGTCGACTCCAATATCGCCTCAATCACTACAATCATCAATTTGACGGACCGATCTTCCATAATTTATATCCCCTCTCATGAAGATACGAGAACCTGATTGATGCCGACCGACATCACTATCATCTCCCCCAGCCAAAATGAAAAGTTTGGGCTGTAACCCACTATCTCTCCCCTAATAAACACAAAACTGTTGAATATCGTTGCGTGTCATACAAAACTCCCACCAAATCCCTGAAGCTTTCACCCACAACCAAGCTCCCACACATCATTTGGAAGATGGTCCTAAACACCCTTCACTCTAGTTGACCCCCGAGCTGAGATGGGCACAGAAGGTAACCCTACTTGCGAAGCGCACTTTCGAAATATGTTTAAGAGTATTTGCAAAAGGAAAAATAATTTAAAAGTAATAAACCTAATCTATAATATAACATAAAAACCAAAATCAAAATAACACAAGAGAAGACTAACATAGCCATTCGGGTTCAGCAAAAAAGAAGAGCGGTACACTTGAGGATCCCTCGAAAGTACCCGATCTTCCATAACTAGCATGGCTTTATGATGCTCATTGTTCACACCAATAATCCTCACCCCGTGATTCACCAACTCAATGTTGGACTAGTAATAAACATGCTATACACTATCGAAAGCCATTTATTTGAAAATATATCTCACAACGACCTTTTTACTAATTAGGGGGAGAGAGAGAAGGGTTTGTTATCCAACACCCACTGGTTCTGCCTACATGATGGTACCTCTTGAAAACATGCATGCTCCCAAGAATCCTTGCCCCTACTGGCAGGCATAGGATAGGCCTTATCAATAGGCACCCCTTTTAGTTTTGTTATCAAAATAGCCAAAATTTCAAAAAAATGATAAAAAAAGTATCAAACATTCCCTCAAATAAATCATAAAAAGACAAAATCATAACAATCATCAAAATTCAAGGTTACACGAACATTTAAAAATCGTCAAAAATAATAATATATCTAAAAAAATCAGAAACTTTGAAAAAGATTTCATATCATCACAAATATTCTTCAAAGTCACCATACCTTCCTTAGTCCATCATAATTTGACATTTTCCCTCACAAATTAGGCCGCAATCCTTGTATTAGTCTCATACACTCCTTAGGTCCACGAAATTAGACATTGACCCTCATAATTAGGTCAAGAACCCTGTATTGGTCTCATATAACTTTTAGGTCCTCAGAATTAAACCTTGGCCTTCAGAATTAGGTCGCGAGCCCTATATTAGTTGCAAATGCTCCTTAGGTCCTTAGAATAGATATTGTCCCTCAAAATTAGTCCATATCCTTCGTATTGGTCACATAAAGTCCTTAGGTCCTCGTAATATACCTTAAAGCCCAAACCCATGTATTGGTCACATACACTCTTTGGGTCCTAAAAATTAGGTCGTGGTTGCCATATTGGTTGTATACACTCCTTAGGTTCATAGAATTGAACCTTAGACTTTAGAATTAGGCCGCGATCAGCATATTGGTTACATACACTCTTTAGCCCCACATAATTAGAACTTGGCCTTCAGAATTAGGACGAGATCCTAGTATTAGTCGCATAGAATCTTTAGGTTCTCATATTTAGGCATTGGCCCTCAAAATACCTCCGTAATCATCACACCTCTTCAAAACATCATAACCGGGCTACATTCCTCATACGACACACTAGCTCTCAGAATTAGGCTAAAACCCTCGCATATACTAGCTAGGTCCTAACCATCAAACCTCGCCCTAAGAATCAGGCCTTTACATGCACTAGAGCCTCAATCCCCGCTATAGTTCCAACACACAAGAACTTCAAACTCTGGAAAAAAATGTGCACGTAAGGTATTATATGGATAGTTAAACAATCAAACCAATTTTAATTTTTTTCAATTTTATTTAACCCAATAAAATATAACACTAATTAAACAAAACGTTGTGAAAATAGTTAGCAACATTTTATCTTACCTAAGCATGCATCTAGGTGAGAATATCAAGATAAAATTATTGAAATGACATAATGCCTGATGTACGGGTAAAACCCAAATGGAAAAAACCTCGAATGGCTAAGCCACGCAAATTCACTTTGATAAGGAATTATCGAAGACAAAACATGACTCACACAACTGACTCGAGTCTATAAAGCTTTGACGCATCTTCATTCATTTGACTTTCTCTTCATAGTAACACATAGGAGTCCACTTATGCACTACCATAATGTGTGCTCCTCACACATCTTAATGTCTTATAAACCATCGATGGATCGAACATGGAGTCCACCTCTTCAAACTTCCACACACACGGTGTCCACCTTGTGCAAATAGTAAGCAAGTATAGAGTCCACCGCATGAAACGATACTCAACGATATGAAGATTATATAAATCTCGGTGCTTAAAATGGATACATCAAACTATCATATATAGATGGAACTTTAATCTCAAAACTAGCTGGGTGAGGGAAAATAATTTTAAAAGCCTCGAACAAAGAAGACTGATGACAACACTCTTATTTATAAAACAAAACATGCTTTTTGAGGCAGAATTTCGTTCGAACGAAATCTGTAGGGCCTTTCGAACGAAGTTACTAATTTTGTTCTAACCAAAACCAATATCATTCAAACGAAACAACTGATTTCGTTCGAATCGACTTCGAACGAGCTTAAAATAAAATTCCCCTTTTCTTCATAAGAATTCGTTTGAACTTCGTTAGAAAGTCATTTGAATGACATTCAGTATCTTTATTGAACCAAAAAAACATCTCATTTGAACAAACATAAAAATATCAATTGAGCAGGTCATTCGAACTACTTTTCATAAAAAATATTTTTTTCTTTAAAAACCCTTTTTATGATAATGGACTCAAACATTTTTAAAACAAAACCTAATTGATATTCCAAGGATCAAATATAATATTCATTCATACCTTTGGAAATCTATGGACTTTGAAGACAAAACATGGAAGAAATATAATAATGATGATGTAAACATTCTAAATTGGCCCCCACAGTATAGGCTTTGAAGGATAAACCAATACAAGACCTAGTCTATAACTCAAACGGTTTTGTCCAAACGAAATTAAGCCAATTCATAAAAATTGATTCCATTGGACATTTTTCCTTCCAAATCTCCCTCTTGGTCTATTCCAGGAGAAAACACAAAACTAAACTATGTGCTGTCAATCTCTATAAAGACTTGATCCCAACCTCAAATGAAAAACCTATAGACACTTGACATACTCAAACTTAAGTAACTTTGCTCTAGTGAAACTCTTTCGCATCTTTACAACTTGCACACTAAAACACACCTTTCAAATGCAAAGAGAATATATAAATAATATAAATCCATATATGAAAAACCCTCCCCCTTTGTCTAATCAATTTCCACCTAAGATAGGATGTCTCCCCCTTAGATAAAAATTTCTCCCCACGAGATAAAGAGGTAGATTCCATTTCTCCAACATTTTTTTCAGGAATAGAAAAAGAATAATGTGCATAATATAACATACTTGTCCCCCTAAATGTCATGCATGTAAACATAAATAAAAAGAAGTAATATCATGCAATGATGTGAAGTGAAACATGAAAATGACAAACAAACATGGAAACACGTGCAAAAACAATCCAAACTATGAACAGATGATACTAATTTTGATGCATAAATTGAAGAATAAATACCAAGGTCAACATGAAACAAAAGATACCTATATGATCATAAAACATGCTAATTTGAATTGAAGATTAAGCATATGGAAAACATGGATTAAATGAAAATACAAAGACTTAAAGAGAAAACATACCACACACACACACACACACACACACACACACACACACATATATATATATATATATATATATAGAGAGAGAGAGAGAGAGAGAGAGAGAGAGAGCAAGGCTCCTGTACATCATGCTTCCTACATCACCCATACATCACAACTAGTTCTAAGTCCTTATTTATTTTGAATTTTTTTATTTTACCTCCGGAGTTAACCTTCCAATCAACACATTTTTAAAAATTTAGGTCAAAATACAATTTCTAGCTATTTTTAAAAATCCAACAAAAAACTGCTAAAAATACCTTATTTATAAGGGTCCGTGCCAAGAAAATTTTATGATTTTTTTAAAAATAGCTACAAAATGTATTTTTACCTAATTTTTTGAATATGTGTTGATTGAAAGTTTAATCTTAATAAAAAAATAAAAACTTTGAAAAAAGGTTTCTTAGGGCCTATAAGTAGGCATTATGTATGGCGGGATGTATTAAGTGTGATGTATATGAGCCTCTCTCTCTCTCTCTATATATATATATATATATATATATATATATATATATATATATATATATATATATATATATATATATATATATATATATATATACACACACACACATACACACACACACACACACTAGGGTATGCCCGTACCTGAAGGCATGCTGATAATCGCAAAACAACAAAAATTCCAAAGTACGTAATTGCAAAAAGGAAAAAAAAATCATTTCCCAACGAAACAAAATGTAATTTTAAAGAAAATGGCCTTAATCTTCTTATTTATAGGATTATTCACTCTACTTAACAAATAAAAAATAGTTAAACAACATTTAAATAGTCTAAACTTATCAAATAAACTCAAATGTAGCATGAAATATGCAATATTTATCAATCGAATTGACATTGTGAATCAAATTAACAAAGTATAAATTTAAAAAAAATGCATAGTCTCCTTTGTTTATTGGACTATCCACCATGTTTAAAGGGTAACAACCAAATGTGGAGGCCGCCACCAAAGATCCCATTCTTGTCATTACTGAAGTTTTTCTTGTGAATCTTAGTTCACATAAAGTCAGTATTGTAGTTGGTGCTTATCGCAACGATACTGGTAAGCTGATTGTTCTCTAGTGCATCAGAGAAGTAAAGCATAGGATCACTGGCAATTTGAACATGGATCATCTCCCAATGAGAGGAAGTGTGAACATGGTTGAGGAAACACTAAAGATGGTCTATGGGTAGAGTTTCGACTTGATTAAAGATAAGCATATTACATCAATGCAAGTTCATTCTAGGACTGCTGCATGCCGACTATTTGCAGACTTTCAAAAGCAGTTTTGCCCTATTCATGGTGCTCTGGTTGTTTTAACTATACATGATGAAAAATTTGGTTTATTACCCCTACATTAAATATTATAAATATTAATACCATAACTTTAAAATGAGTAAAGAGAAAAATAAACAAAAATCAACATAGTTTAAACAGGATAGGACAATGTCACTTAAGTACATGGATTGTAATGATTATAATTATAATTGGGCAAATATTTCATGTTTCCAAAGAACTAAAATAATGACTACTCACACAGAACAATAGAAATGAAAAACAACTAACTTGTTAAATAGCAATATATACATAAATAATAAAAGTACCTTAGATGTAAGTGGCAGTGGTAGGTAAAACACAAGCTCCAATTCTTGAAACCTAACAAAGTATTTAATCTCGTATAAATTAAAAATATTTTTACCCCATAGATTAAACGTGAAAAGTGGGGAGAATATACCCCAAATTCACTCGTGTGTAGAAAAATTGATACAAAACCAATATATTAAAATCAGAGTTCACAAAGTCTCTAAAAATTTGAAGAAACCACTCTTGTATACACTCAGACTAACATGAGTGTTGATTACTGCATTGGCTAATGTATTGGTTATGTTTCTTGCTGAGGATGATGCGAAGAAGTCGGTACGATGTTTGGAATCATTTTAATAGGATACACGATCCCAAGCATAGTTTGATCAAACATCACCTCTGCATTATGGATGCAAGAACTACTTGATTATGATATTCAATCTACAATATAATACAAATCGCATTAGCCTAAATTGAGAAGTGAAAATATAATCAAAAAACATATCAAATAAATAGTTTAGTTTTGCCCATGCTTCGTTTAAGAGAATCTTAGATGAACCTAAAGTTTTGTTGCTCCAATATGAAAATAAAAACATAGGTTATTCAAAAGAAAAAGAATATATCTTGAGGAGTCTTAGTTTGGCTCACTCTTGTTGCATTAATACATACACCATTTCCCTGTCACATGAGTATGTAAATTAATCACAATAAATAACAACGTTGAATCACCTAATAAAACTACAAATAACTAATAATAATGGCCACCCATTTAAAAATAAAAACTTAAACAGTGAATACTAAACTAAATAACAAAACAGTAAGAACCAACTCATAAAAATGATTTTGAAACAGAAAAAATAATACTATAATTCAAACTAAACGAGATGGTAATATACAAAATAAAAACCACCTCAGTGTGAATATCAATTTTACCCCTAGGAATCCATGCAACCAATGTATGACTGGCAACACCCAATTTTCTATAAACTCAAAATTTATTCATGTTTTGTCATTAACATCCAATGTATGACCAAGATCATTAAGAGATATTACAACTATATTATTTAATAAAGAAATACATAAAATAAAAACTAATCGAATGAAAACAAACTGAAAATAAAGCTCGGGTGTTGAACCCCAAAGCCCCCATTTTGAAAATCCAAAAATAAAAAAAGATGTAAAAAGTTGAGATATCTAAAATAAAGTATTAAAACCCCTGATTACTATGAATTAATGCTCTAGGCAAGACTTGACATACTAAAAAAAGATTAGAATTAAATTAAAAATAACTAAACAATACAAAGGCTAGAGTTATGCGACTTGGGTTCTGGGGGACATAATTATCAGGATAAAGGTATATTGCTTGAAACATATCAAGACCAAACACAACAATCAAAAGTAAAAAATCAATACCATAGAGATAAAGAGAGATGGGTGGGGGTCGGGTGTGTGATACCCCGTACTTTATGGATAATTAAATTACATGAGTGGGTGTAATTTAATAATTTGAGAATTTAAAGTAAATGATGGACTAATTATATTTCATGTCACATGTGAATAAAAGCGATAGGTGATGTTATTCTGTTCGAAAAACACATGTGGAAATGTGTTGGGTTTAAGACGTGAATTTTTTATAAGCGACTCGTATGGAGATTTTGAGTGCACGATTGGTATTAGATGGGCCGAGATAGTTAGAATAGAGTACCTAACGGTAGTGTTTGGGTTCCGTGGGATTTTTGGATCAGTAAGGACTCACATTTGTGCATACAAGTCAATTTTTGGTTTATTAAGGGATAAACCGTCATTTATCTCTTGTAAGTCACGAGAGAAGGAAAAATAAAGAAGAAAGATGAGAAGGAAGGAAGAAAAGGGAGAAAAAGAGGATATTTTCGGCCAAGCTCCGACGAATTCCGGCACGAGATCGTTGAATTTATCCAACCAGGAAAGTGTTTATCTTGCTTTAATAATTTTAGTGCGTTTATGATCCATATTATAGTTGGTGTAAAAACTATAAGATTTTGGGTTTGGGATTCTTGAATGAAGATGGATTTGTGGAAATGGTTTTCATATAAAATTGGTTTGATGATAATTTCTTATGAAAATATTATCTTGAAGCATTTTAATCGTGGAAATTTGGTGAGATAATGAAATGGGTTGATTTTTAGGTTAGGGTTTAATCCATGATATTTATGATGAATCACATGAAATTAAATGGTTGTGTTAGTTGTAGATAAGTGTGTAGATATTTACATTGTTGGTTTGGGAGATTAGAAACCTTAAATATTGGATTGGATTAGAGTTTTCGTGAATTTTATAGAAAGCAAAAATATGGATAGACCGGACCGGTCTAGACTAAGGTTATCAGTTCGGTCCGATTATGACCGGATCGGTTCATTTTTATTGAAAATCGGTACGGTCTAGTTTTGACATAAAGACTGGAGAGGTTTTTTGGGACTAAAAGGATTGAAGAAGAATTACCTTTTGTGAGATAGATATTAGGAGATCCTAAATAGAGTGCGAGGACCTCTAAAATAGTAAATGGGTGATATATAAGTCTCGGCTTTGTGGGAAAGATCCTGGGTGTAAATTTAGGAATGATTGGGACAAACGACATTCGAGGAATTATTCAACGGGTTCGTACATATATATTTATGCGTGTAGAATATATATATATATATATATATATATGCCAAATATGAATAAGTAAATCCTAAGGTGCAAGTAAGATAATATAAGAATACTAGCTAGATGTGATACGCTACTATTCGGAAATAAGAGATGTGAGAATTGTAGCATAAGTGACTGAATACTTATGGGATTAAAATAAGTTTTGTGTATACTTATAAATTATTACGAATTTGTATATTCGGGATTATAGGCTAATGCCAAGTGATATATCCATTAATAGCCAAATTCGATGATATATATACGGGTATATAGACTGTATATATATAATGTAATTATAAATATATATGTGTGTGATTGATATATTTATGTGAAATATTCCCCTCTAGTTCTATCATGGGAAGTTACGGGATGTGGATGAATCCCCTGACTTAAGGAGCAAGGTGAGTATAGCCCCAAGTCATAGTCGTCCAGATATTATACAACGTGATTCTTTATTCTGGGTGAGATGTCTTGGGTATGATTCGGTCTCACTTTCAGGTGAGGAACTATGACCGCTTCTCCTACGTTTGTGATAGATTTAGGGTTCGGTGTGAGATTCTGACCTAGCTGCCCGGGAGAATGTATGAGAAATTCCCTAGAGGATGATAGCATTCTAGAGACTGCATCCATTGAGTTATAGCTATGAGGGATGGCTATTATACTTATATAGTGTGTGATATATAAGTATAGATATGCTTAATGTGTGTGTATATATGTGTATATATATATATATATATATATATATATATATATATATATATATATAAATGAGGAGAGTCTTTTTGCCACATCATATAACTTTAATACAAAACCTATATAAACAAATTTTGTATCTATCTATCTATCTATGTAAATTGATGGATGAGATTGAATCTTTTAGGGATTTAAATCTAACGGTAAAAATGTATGCCACATGGATGAGACTGTCCCATGTCTCGAGACTTATATTCCAGCTCTTTTAAGTCGTCTGTCCCATGTCTTGAGACTGGCAAAATACAATCTGTTGAGAATCCTTTTACCATCACACTTCCCAAAAGGGTACCAAGGAGATCATCACTTTCTCTTTCATTCAATCTCTCTACGTCCTCTATCTATGCAATCTTCATCCCCACTCAAAGAAACATAATCCGACCCCAAAAGCATCTTCTTTGACACACTAGATGGCGCCGACCAAATCACACCCTTCTCCTCACCAGAAATCGCCTCCCTCCTTCGATGACGACCCGCCCGACGAAGGCGCCATCGTCGCCCCATACGAAGAGCTCTACGGCCCGATGTATAGAGGTTTGAGCATACTAGGCAACGACAGCGGCGTGAGGTCTGGGGACAGTGGAGTGAGGTCTGTGGCCATGTGGAATTGGGGTTGGGTAACGCTATTTTGTAGGTATCGTGTACATCTGTTTTTCAGATGAAAAAAATAGAAAGAGCATGATTAATGAAGCTAGGGCATTGAATGAGTGTTGAGGGAGTAACTCTCTCTCTCGAATCTCTTCGAACAGGTCAAATTGCAGTATTATATTTTCAGGGTGTACCTGTTGGGCTTTTTTGTTGTAGTTGTTTGAGTGTGTTTGCAAGTTTGCCCAGTTCTTTGTGCATAAAATCATGCCGAGGACAAACTTTTTAATTCAAAATTTTTTTTGCGTTCCATCTGTTAAAAGATGTAGAGGCATATCAAAATTTTCACGCTAGTGTTTTTATTCACAAAGGTCTCCTAACTGTTTTACAGATCGGTGTTGGGTTCGTCAACTCTTCTCTCATCTTTTCTCACCACTGTTACACCGTCTCCAAGACCGACGAATCATAACCGAAGTCTGAATCTGATGAAGATGAACAACCAGAATAAGAAGCAAGGCCCACTTATCAAAATCGAAGTCTGCATCTGATGAAGATGAGGGAAAAACAACGACCCAGATAATACATGATACTGGAATTTTTTTATTTTCTGCTAGATTTAGTTTTTTTCGGGCACTTTGTTGGAACTTTTTAATTTTTATTATCTTTATTTTTTTTGCAGATCTCACAAAATTATCCTTGAATCTTCAAAACATAAGTCCGCATCTGATGAAGATGTGGAAAAAATGACGACCTAGATAATACATGATACTGGAATTTATTTATTTTCTGCTAGATTTAGTTTTTTTTGGGGTACTTTGTTGGAACCTTTTAATTTTTATTATCTTTATTTTTTTTTGCAGATCTCACAAAATAAGACTTGAATCTTTATTTTTCTTTATACATAATACATGATACTGGAATCTTTAAGAAGATGACTATGCATGACCATTGTACCTGAACTGCGGTGGTTTGACTTTTGAGTTTTACAACCAAGTTTCAAAATAGTTTAGATCGCGGTTTGAATTTTGTTGTTCCTCTCCATTGGGTTACAGTTCTCCTTTTCTTCATATATCTACTTATTTTTTTGAAATGTATGGAACTCTGGAATGTTCCTCTCTCTCCCTCTTGCACTTATTTTGTCTCTATTTTTATTTTGGTTTCAAGCCATAAAAATCTAATAATTTTGGGGTTTCAATTTTTGGGGTTCCCTACTTCAAATTGTTGGATAGGTTTAACAAAAGATTTATGTTATATGGATTTGCTTAGATTTATCAAATTGTGTATTCTATGTTGTGTGATCGAGGTGCTTAATTTTGTAATTTATGGTTTTGAGATCTTAATTTCTTGATTTTTGTATTCTTTTTTAGTGTTATTTTGTGAGTATGTTGTTATTTATTTATTTACTTTCGTCAGATAATTTTTTTTTTTAACAACATCAATTAAACCAAATAATATAATTATATTGTAACTAAATGAGTAAGTATAAAGGATGTAACAGGTTGCGTTGTTCAAGAAAAGTGGTCTGACTAACATGATGTATTGTACCCATAAAGTGATGAGGCACTTGGCTTAATAACTGAAATTTTCAGAGCACATGGGAGGAAACAATGACCACCACTCCACTCAAATAAGATTACTTCAATCATGTAAACAAATGGAATAGGCGAATATGTCATGACCTCGAGACCAATTAAAATTATGAGTCCCATGTAGTTTGTTTTTGTGTGTATATTTTCTCACTAATTTATCATATACACGGGTAGTATTTTTGGACTAAGTTAATTTTTGATTAATTTATTATATATACATATGTAGTATGTGCAAATAATTAATTTGATAATAGTAGTCATTATTTTCTATGTGAATTGACAACTTTACACTTATTTGTTTTACAAATTTTAGGTCTATATAAAAAATTTAATTTATTCATTTTTTTAATGAGAGTTTTGGAATATGCATGGTGTATTTTTTGTAGTTTTATTGTATTACAATTCTATAACCCGTGTCATCATAATTTACTCCGGGGATAGGAAGAAAATACAAATATGGAGGGAGTTGTTGAACATTTAATGTTCCTTGAAAGACAAAACCGACTTTATAAAGCGGATGTTTAAATGAATTGTTCTAAAAATTTACTTTCAACGTGTAAATTGTTTGTGAAAATTCCAAAGTGGAACACTTTTTACACGAAGTATTTATCTACACGTTCTACTTTAAAATTGAAGGAAAATCATATATTTATGTTTTTATTTTTTTTTGTAGCTAATTAGGTTCTTAGTTCAGTTTCATTTCTTCCCATTATTGTATTCGAATACAGGATGGTATTGAGGATTTGCTCCATATTTTAATTTAACGAGTGTTGCAAATTTGGTATTGACAAGTGATGCACCCGTTTAAAATAAAATTAAAAGATATTAAATATACGCACGACACATTGGTGTGTTTGATGAATACACATGCATAAATTTATAATTGTGCCATCGACACGAGTAATATATAGTTTTACATGCTGTATATATGGTTTAAACTAACTTTTAGCTAGAATATGTAGTGTTACAAAACGTGTAGCTAGAATACTGAGTGTTACAAAAGTTGTGTAATATCGTTTTTAAACAAGTTCATATATAATGTTACAAAGGTGTCAAATGAATAACATCATGCATGGCAATGCAAAGTTTTAAGTATTTTAATATCTTACACGGTCAGGATTTGTAATATCTTTCACGGTTTGTTTCTCTTGATCGGCATGATATAGGTGCGACTAGCTAGTCCATTGTTAGCACGGTGCCTATTTTTCACTAACACCATGTGTACTGTTTTTACATGCTTAAAATTTTGTAGACATATTATCGAGATTTCATAAGCGATAAGAATTTTTTTAAAGCCGTGCCATCGGCACGGGTACACCGTAGTATATATATATATATATAGAGAGAGAGATGTGAAAACATTTATATAAATGGACTAAGATAAAGAATGTAGTATAGATATACTTGATGTGTGTAGTATATCATATATATGTATATGGCCTAAAATAAGGAAAGAAATGTGAGAAAAATTATGGACTATTCTTGAGTATAAAATAGGGAATAAGAATGTGAGATACATGTATAATGATGATAATATTATATATGAGATAAAGAACATTAAATGTGAGTAAGTGTATTATAACTAGTGAAAGTTATCCATAACGTAATATTAGCTCGGGCGATAGCTTAGAATATTCTATATAATGCGGGGTACGAGCTAGAGTATGATGACTTGGGAGTGTTGCGAGGTGCTAGTTAGGCTGGGTAGCTAACTAGGGTGTTTTAAAATACATGTGTCGGGTGTGCACTGTTAGATGAGAGGTGAGGGGTATCTCATGTGAGTGCGACACCAGTTTAAATATGGAGAGTATCATATTTTAAATATTAAAGTATGTTAAGCACTTGCTAAAATATTTTAAAACTCGGTCTCTGACCCGTATCTATTTTTATTTTCTTCCCCTTTGTTATACTTTTTAGGTGTCCAGACATGGTGACATCTGGATGATTATCCCTTCGAGTCAAACGTTGCTTCCACAACTGTGAATGTTGGCTAGAAATTGTATAGACGCTTCTCTCCTTGTGATCTAGATAAGAGGTAATGCGAGTTATATTCGGGCATGTTACCCAATTATTATCTTTTCTTTTATTTACGTCATTTTTATTTTACACCCATTCGATCTGGTTGTATATATTTTTTTTACCGAAAAGTTATTGGTTATTCTTTATTCTTTCATTTCAGTTGTTTATATCTTTGTACAATTGGTTTTACTTGTGCGTTTAGGTTAAAAAGATTAGAATGTTTAAAATTTGATGTCAGGCCTAATAGGTTATTAGTAATTAAAAGGTAGGGGTGTAAGCGGTACGGTTTGGTCGGTAAATAGTAGATACCAAAACCAAAACCAAACTCTAGATGGTAAAACCAAACCGTACCAGTTTACCACCCGGTACACCAAAATCAATACCAAAATCAAACCGGCTGGTATTTCGGTTTTTTCAGTAATTTTGGTTTTTTTCTGGTTTCGGTAAATTCTGGTTTCTTCTGGTTTTTTCTGGTTTCGGTAAATTCTGGTTTTTTCTGGTTTCTGGTTTCGATTTTTTATGTTTCGGTAAACAACACTAAAAGTCCTCAAAAACCAAAAACAAAACCAATCAACTTTTTTAAATATTAAAACCAAAACCAAAACCAACTTTTTTCTGGTTTTGGTAAATTCGGTACAGTAATTTTGGTAAATTCGGTACGGCACGGTAATTTTGGTACGATTTTTTCTGGTTTCGGTAAATTCGGTACGGTATGGTAATTTCGGTACGATTTTTTCTGCTTTAATAAAATTCGGTACGGTAATTTCGGTAAATCGGTTTTTTAAATATTAAAACCAAAACCAACCAACTTTTTTGCGGTAATTTCGGTTTCGGTAAGACTGGTTTCTGGTATTTTAATATATGAAATCAAAACCATTTTTTTTCGGACCAAAACGGTACGGTACGGTAAAAACCCGTACCGCTTCCACCCCTATTAAAAGGTTTTCGACAGTGATGCTGCGAATGAAACCATTTGAGATTCTTATTTAATTTGGTATAGGACTGATCACCCGGTATTTTTTTAGTCGGGATGTCACGAGGTGGGGAGAGAAATCAATTCCAATGCAAATTGTAAATTCAGAAACACAAAATCTCAAAATTATTACCATCAATACCACTGGATGGTGTTGAACTTGAATCACTTGGGGTATATAACAATTACAAAGAGCAAGACCACAAACATAGTTCCTAATATGCACCGGGACCAAGGCTGGAATCCTACTATCCTCAACAAAATTTCAAAAAAAGGTTCCCACTTGTAAAAGTTACATACAGTGAATAAGAATTCAAAAAATTAGTTGTATAATTTAAAGCCATCATTATTAGGGCTATTAATTTATACTCTTAAATCCCATTAATTTAAAACCAATCAAGTTATAAGATCATTCTACTTTATTTTTTTATCAGATTGAAGAGACTCAAAACTGTTCTTGAGAACATCCTTCATTAAATCGATCTCCTGGTACGGAGGGAAAAATATATTGCCAAAGGAGCTGATGGAGAAATACGGAGCCCCACATCCGTCGATCTTGTAAAGAGAGGAGGAGAGGGAGGATGGCTAATGTGAAACGTCGATGTTTGTGTTTGATGGTCGAGGAACGCCGAAAAATGGGTCAATCGCGGGAAGAGATAAATCCCAAGAAAAGGCATAGCCTGGAGGAGTAACAACAACGTCTATGCAACATGTGAGGGCCGACATCTCTTCTCCTGTATGTTTGTAAACTTGAATAGAATTAAAAAATTATATGATTTTTTGTCGATTGTGCAGCCTGGGGTCTTTAGTAACTGCCAAGCCAGAGTGAAAAGAGAATGAAACCCTAACGCATCATCACACACCAAAGACATTGAGTAGTTAAAGTTCAACGATTTTCATTAACCTCTTTGAACTTTGATCGTACTCCACACCAACAACTCAGAAACTCATCGGTGTTGTTTTGAGGCAGAGAGAAGTAGTTGTGATAGAGGGGGAAATGTTATATTGGTGTTTTCAAATTAAAGTACATAAGGGATTATTACCTCCACAACATTGATGAGGGAGGTAGGAGCGACCGCAATCCATAGTATGGGACATAGATCTTGACAGGTCGGGTTTTGGTATCGCTGGGAAGAGATCAGTGTTTGCTTTATCCAATTTTTTTATTGTAGCTTAAGTTATGAGAGAGAGAGAGAGAGAGAGAGAGAGAGAGTGCTTTTATGGGCAAAGTGATTATAGGTAGGAACATATGATAGTTGGTATTAGGGGTGGCCATAGGCCCGAGGCCCGCCAAGCCCGCCCAACCCGCCCAATAAAAAAATAGGGCTTGGGTAAGGTAAATAGGCCCGCAAAGCGGGCTTGGCAAAATTTTATAGGCCCGATTTTTTTTCGGGCGGGCTTGGGCATGAGTTCTTAAGCCCGATGAGGCCCGGTCCGGCCCGAGGCCCGAAATATATATATATATATATATATATATATATATATATATATATATATATATATATATATATATATATATATGTGTGTGTGTGTGTGTGTGTGTGTGTGTGTGTGTGTGTGTGTGTGTGGGGAGGGGGGGACTTCTATAAATATAAAAACGTATACCAAGTCTTTTCATGTAAAGTGAGAAACTTTATATATGGACTTTATAATATATGGAGTTTAAAACAGATTTATAATTAAAAAAATTGGTCTTTAAATAAAAAAATAGGTATTTTAATTTAAAAAAAAATCTTTTAATTAACATAATAGGGCCTGATCGGGCGGGCCTGGGTAAAGAGCTTTCAAATCTGGACGGGCTTGGGATTACATAATAAGGCCCGATCTAGGCCCGAGCGGGCTTGGGATAACACTTAATTTTTCAAGCCCGACCCGAGCCCGACCGGGCCTGCCCAGGCCCAGCCCACGACCACCCCTAGTTGGTATAGTACAACACCAATGTACTTTTCTGCTTGTGTTAAAACACCCTCTTCGTTTGAATCTAAAGTGCAAATCTAAGAATTAAATGAGTGGGAAAGAAAGCCTTAGTGGGTTAAAATTATAAATGTCATATAAATTAACAAATTAGGTGTGGTGAGTTTTAGATCTTATGGTGTGAATTCTGGTTTCACCCTTGTAACTTATATATATATGTGTGTGTGTGTGTGTGTGTGTGTCACTCTATTTTTGGTATGAGTGTAGAAGATAGTAACAAAGCAATGAACCTAAAGTTAAGGCGAAAAAGCATAACTTTATTCATTAATAATATATTACATATATTGTACTACCACCAAAGAGGTGAATTATTCTTGTTACATTTTATTCTAAAAATTGAAAAATGACGTAGGTCATCAACAATGGCCATTATTTGCTCCCATCTTCCTTGATCTCCTTCCATATAGTTATATATGCGTACATATGATCCATGCGAATCATAAAAAGGGAGGGGGTACGACTTCCTTATCCTAGAACATCTGGAGGAAAAAGGAATTAGCATAAGTATGCTAAGTACAATTTAACCAATTCTGTAATAATTATATATAAATATAAGTTTGAGAGCGTATGGAATTAATTATTTGCTAAATGAAACCTAGAAAATAATTTTCATAAGGAATTTCAAGGATTTTTAAATTGATAATCCTATACTTACCAGTTTAATAATGGGTATAGTAATAATTAAGCATGGTCAGTATAACCAAATACTAATATCAAGCCAAAACTTTGGGGGGGGGGGGGGAATAAACAGCTAGGACATAAACTAGAGTGGCAGTCATACGTATGTAGTGATAAATCCAGGATCTCAAACATGTAGAAAAATTCCATAGGATAACATGGCCGTCTACTCCCTAGTTAATACTGATGCTTATAACAAAGATAATTGGCACATAAGTGCATAAATGAACTGATTCAATCATTGAAATAATCTCATAAAATCAGTTATTAGATAAAAAAAGGGCTTAAATTGATCTAACTGATCCATATTATAGTATCAATGATATTCATCAATATATTTAGCATGGCAGTATCATAACATGCACACATTAAGGGTAATTTAGGGCTATCATAGTGTGATATCAATAATAATTATATCAAATATGATGGAAGTACTATTAAAAAGGGAAAACCTACTTGTTAGCTGTGAATAACGTGATTAGAATTGATTGAAGTCGGGATCGGGAAGGTCAAGTTCTTGATTATATGTCAATCAACTTAGTTGTATGTATATAATGTGGGTAATAGGACTAAATTGGAAAAATAAATGAAAAAAGTGTATTTTTCAAAGTTTTTGCAATTATTTTCTAGAGTTTAAAATGTAAGGCTTAAGGTCATATTTGAAAAGTGGTGTAGAGACTCTTTTGCGTAAAATTTATCAAAGAGAATGTAGAAAAATATTCGGGTCAAAATTTATAACTTAAAAAATAGGAGGGGTCAATTTGTAATTTTTGAAAAATAATTTTAACCTAAAACCTTGATTTTCTTTAATTTGATCTAGATTTGACCAAACACTGCCTTACCTTATACGATTTTTATTAGAAAAATTTAATAAAAATATTGGGAAAAAATAATAAAAAAATCATTGGTCACGCACCATCTGGTAAATGTTTTTGGTTGAAAAGTTCATCTTCAACCTTTGGACAATTAACCCGAGTCTTGATAAAACTTTGCCCTTGAATAACTTATGATTTCCTAAACCATTTAAGATGATTCTTAAACCAATCGAACCTAATTTTTCATAAGGAATAAAATACACGACTTTCATGGATTGAGGTTCAATATTATCGAGTTCCAACTAATGTATGTTTTTCAAAAAATTTGGCCAAACATTTATGGATTTAGAGAATATGGCAATGGGTTTTGAGCTTATGTCTAGGTTTCTACTATCCTAAGGAAGATTTTTGTTTTGGTTTGATGGATTGAGGCGTCCTGATTGAAGGGAATTTTGGTGTATCATTTTTTTGCAATTCGAAACACTTTTGAAAAATTAGGTTTCAAAACATATGAGTTTTGAAAATGGCCATTGCACTTGAGCTCCTTGGTTCATAAGAAACTAATTCCTCGTACGGAAATAGGTTCAAAGTGAAAGAATAAAGTCTCACCATTAAAGCTCACCTTTAATGGAGTTTTTGAAGGTTTATGCCAATACAGGCTATTCCACATGTAAGAGTTTGGTTTTTCAAATCAGATTGGGTATTATGATGGTGCAAAAAAAAAATTGGATAACAAAAATAAGAATTGATGCATAAAATTATAGGTTACCAGTTTGGTAGGGGAAAAAAATACAAGTTTGGCACTATTGAACTAGTGGGGTTTAAGGCTAGATTTGAGGGGGTATTTATCTATATTCTAAGGGCAGTTGATTGGTGCTTCAGGGAGGTGGATTATCCCTAGTTTTCAGAAGATAAATATTGGGAAAAGAAGATCACATGGAGAAATGGTTTTAGGTGTCTGATTTGTGTAATTTTCTGTTGATGGGGATGCTTTGTTTACAGGGGAGGAAAGTCTAAACAGTTAAGTTTTGGTTTTGGTTCTTAAAGAGAATGTTTTATACTTATTTGGTATTTAATATAACAAATTTTCATTTTTAGGGGTTTCTATGAAATTTTATGAAAGTTTAAGAGTTAGGATTTAAAATTAAATTAATTGAGGTCTAAAGGTACAATTTGGTATAAATATTAGGTCTTGGGGTGAAATATACTTCTTTTAAAGTTTATAGGGGTAATTATGTTATTTTGTAACCTTAGAGGGTATATAGGTAATGAAGCAAAGCTGTAGGGTTTTATGTGTAGTTTCAACTTTATTTAGTGTTTTTTAATTTTACTAAGTTATAAGGGGGATATGAGGCAATATATATAATTATCAGATCGTAGTTAATTATTCTAGGGTTTAGTAGTATGCGGGTATTACAATCTACCTACCTAAAAAAAACTGTCCTCGAATTTACGTACAAAAAGCTTGGGATTTTGTTTTTTCATGGTCTGCCCACATGGCTTCTTGTTGATTTTTGTGTTCCTAGAGTTCTTTTACAAGGGAAATTCCTTCTTTCTAAGAACTTTTACCTAACGGTCTAGAATTTGAACAGGGCATTCTCCAAACTCATGAATGGGTTAAACAGAGATTTCGTGCCACATAATCACGTGTCGGGTCTGGAATGTATCGACATAGTTGAGACACATGGAATAAATTATGAATTACTGGATAACTCTGGGGGTATATTTAATTCATATGAAATAGGGCCAACACATTTAGTGATGCTAAAGGGTCTGATATATCTTGGTGCTAGTTTCCCTTTATTTTCGAATCACAAAATTACTTTTTGGGGTGATACTTTTAGGAATACATGATTAGAAACTTAAAATCTAAGAGATTATTACGGCGCTTAGGGTAACTCTTCTATCGATCTCGGACCTTCTTTAGTCTTTCTCTGATTTGTTGTATCCTCTAGGTAGTTTCTTGGATTATGTTAGGACCAAATTTCTTGTTGTTTTCTGATTCGATGCAACATAGTAATGATCGGCATGGTCTTCCATACAAGGCTTGAAATGGGGAAGCTTTGATACTTGACTGGTAACTGTTGTTATATTAAAGCTCAATTAATGACAAGTGCTCACTCTAATTGTCGGTCATATCTAAATCACATGCTCTTAATATGTCCTCCAATATTTAGACAATGCATTCTCATAGTCCATCGGTCTAGAGGTGAAGTGAGGTATGGAGATGAAGTTTAGTACCCATTGCAGTTTGGAGTGATTGCCAAAATCTAGCCATGAAATGAGAATCTTGGTAGGATATAGTTTTTACTCAAAGGAAATGGGCAGATTTAATGAGTCGGCCTACTATCACCCAAACAAAATTATATCCTTCGTACGTACGAGGCAGTCCAATAACAAAGTCTATTGTGATATAATTCCTTTTCCACTCATGGATCATATGAGGTTGGAGAAGCCTAATAAGACACTGGTGTTCTATCTTTACTTATTTACAAGTCAGACAACTTTTCAAAAAGTTCATAATATTATCTCTGATATTTTGCCACTAATACTGTTTCTTCAATACATGATACATTTTTTTTATCTTCTGGGATGTATAACGAATTTGGAACTATGAGATTCTTGTAATACCTCTTCTCGTAATGACGACTCATTAGGTACATATAATCTATCTTTAAATCATGGACATGTATCATTATTTTATGTTAATTCTTTGGTCTTACTTACGGTTTGTTGTTTTATCACAATGGGATCTTGGAGTTTTTGTTCTAAAATTTTCTTCCTCAGGTTTGGGTACGCAATGATATTGGAGAATTTTGAAAAAAAGGCAGGTTTGGCTGAAGATCATATTTCTCTATGGTAGCAGTAATATCATAAGAAATAAGGTTGTTAAGTCTTCCAACAGGGTTACAACTTAAGTAATCTTCTACAAAGTTTCCCTTTCCTAGATGGTGGCCTAACTTGAATCTGTAATCTTTCAAAAATTTCATCCAACGTCTCTATCTCAAATTCAAGTCCTTTTGGGTGAAGATGTATTTCAAGCTTTTGTGATCTAAAAACACTTGGAATTCTCACCATATAGATAACAAAGACATATTTTTAAAGAAAAATCTACGGTTGCTAGCTCAAGATCATGGACATGATAACTACATTCATGAATCTTATGTTGTCGAGATCCATACTCATCTACCTGTCCCTTTTGCATTAGGACACAACCTAAATATTAAAACAAGGCACCGATGTAGATGTAATATCTTATGTTACTAGAAGGAATGATTAGGACAGGGGCAGTGGTCAACTTATCCTTTTGACTTTGGAATTCTTACTCACACTCAACAGTCCACACAAATGACATTTCCCTCCTAGTTAAATTCATTATTGGAATAAAAATTTTGAAAAATCCTTCTACAAAACGACGATAATAAGATGATAATCCAAGAAAACTCTTTATATCAATGATATTGGTGGGATTTTTCCATTCTAAAATGGCTATGATTTTAGATGGTTCAACTAGAATTCCACTTTCAGAAATCACATGTCCTAATAATTTCACTTCTTTCATCGAGCATTCACTTGCTATTCTTATCATATAATCGGTGGGTTATCAAGGTACCTGATACTGTCTCTAAATGTTGGGCATGTTCTTAAGGATCCTGGGAATAAATAACGATGTCATAAATGAATATGATAACAAATTAATCAATAAAAGGTCACAATATTCGATTCATTAGATCCATTAAAACTGTAGGGGCATTGGTTAATCCAAATGACATCATGGTAAATTAAAATAGTCGATAAAGAGTTCGAAATGCTATTTTTGGAATGTCCTCTACTCTTACTTGTAATTGATGGTAACCAAATCGCATGTCTATTTTTGAAAAGATCCTTTAACCCCTAAGTTGATTGAATAAATCTCCAATTCTAGGTAAAGGATATATATTCTTAATTGTTGTTGATTTTAACTTACGGTGGTCTATGCATAATCTAAAACATCCATCACTCTTTTTCACGAACAAAATAGGTGCTCACCAAGGATATGAACTAAGGCAAATAAAACATTTTTCAAGTAGATCATCTAGTTGTGTAAGAAGTCCAAGAAGTTCAAGAGGATCCATTAGATACGGGGGTAACGAAATCGGGGAAGTATTCGGGAAAAAAATGATGGTAAACTCAAATTCTCAGGAGGGTGGTATTCCTTGAATTTCTTCTGGGAAAACATCACCAAATTGTTCTAAGATTGTTGAAAATATAGGGGAGGTAGTATTTTGGATTTAAGAAGTTGAAGGTTCGAAATCATCCGTTTCTTGAAACACAAAAGGGTGGTTTTCTTGCTCTCGAAAGTATACTCTCTTTAAATAACAATCTATATAAGTGTGATGTTTTGATAACACATCTATTCTGATAACAATATCGAATCCACGTACATCTAGGATTATTAATTTTGCAAAGAGTATATGAAACTTAATTGAATTTTACAATTATCATACCATTAAGTAGGTGTGCTAACCACACCGGTAGGTGATTTTATTTTTAAGGGAGTGTCTAATGATTTTGGTTTTGTTTGCAAAACTTTAGCTAGTTAAGGACCAATGAACGGATGAGTCAAACCAGAATGAAATAAAACTTGAGCGGGATAAATATAAAAGAATATTGTAACTTCTACCACGGCATGAAAATTTCATAGGGGAAATATGCCATAATTTTTCCCACGATTAGGGACTAGCTCATGTTTTTTACCATCGTTATAGGTCATGCGTTGATTATAGGAATGAGCTATTCCTTTCTGTCTTGGGGAATTACCTAATCAATTTCGTATCACCGAGGGGTACAATTTTGGACATCGCAACAGATACGTCCTACCTCTTAACACTCATGGCATTGAAGTACGAGATAGTTAGTGTTGTGGTGAATTTAGGACTAAACTTATACACTAGATCTGGGATAGGGTTGGGTTCGGGACCTAGGTAAGTATATAGCAACGTAGTTGTTAGTATTGATAGGATTGGGTGGGTGTACATATCCACCCGATTGGGGGATTTCGTTCAATAATCGATTCAACTTCAATGAGTTTGGAAAAGTCTTTGATTAGTAAAAGGGTAACAGTGGTTTTAATGATTGCGTGCAATACTCTTTCAAAATGCTTACATTTCATGACTTCAGTGCTCATATACTCGGTTTCATAAAAGAATAATTCTGTAAGCTTGAATTCGTACTGGGCTACGGAGAGATTAGATTGATGTAATTTCAGAAAATCTACTGTCAACTAGTCTCTTTCAGTTTTAGGAAAGTACTTTTTAAAGAAGATTTATTCAAATTATTCCCAAGTTAGGGCGGCTACACTATGACTTAGGGCTATATATTGCCACTAGAAATCTAATTCAACTTCAAACATATAAGATGATAAAACTACTCAGAGATTAGCAATAATTCCTATCACGTTGAATATCTTCGTAATTTGATGTACCCATTTCTCAGCTTCACTTGATCCCGACTTCCAAAGATATGGAGGGAATTTTTATTTAAAAAATTATTTAAGAGCATTTATTCGACGTGCTTCAACTATAATTTCTTCTTAAAATGAGTGTGGAACCGATGCTTGCAGTTGTCTATCTAGATATGTTAATTCTTGAAGGCATTTCATAATTCCTTCAGTGTGAGTCTGCTCGGTTCGAGTTCCGGTGGAAGGAGTGAGAGTGTTAACCATCTTAGAGCATAATATAGAATTTATGTAAGAGATCATATAAAAGTGACTTTAAGGAAGTTATATCATACAAAAGGGTTGTTATAACTAGCAGTTCTGTGATAGCATACTATTATATAACCTAAGCATTTCATAAGCACTCGATTTTTTATACAACAAATGGTATCTTACTCCACCTATATTTGTAGTATTTCCACAATATTTAAAAACTACTTATTAAATACATTACGAATAAGAAGAGGTAGGTTATTTTGTTCTTCATTGAGGAACCATGACGTCGGTCCCAGAAGGATCAAAGTCGAGAAAGAAATCAAAGTCATTCGTCTCGGATAGGTCATCATTGTTAGAGCTACTACAAGATCCTGTGGAAATATCAATAAAAAGATCTCCATTGGAGGTGGCTTTAGGTTGGAGCAGGGGTGTAGAGTGAATATCGTTTCATGAGAGATTAATAGACTCTTGGAGAATAATTGGGTCATCCATGTATTCTAACATTTTCCTCATCACATGGCCGACTTTACTAGAGTTTTGATTAATCATCACCAATTTCTTTATGGAAGTACTAGAAATTGTTCAATTGTCGTCCACTTCCCTAACCATAGTACTGAGTCTTAAAAAATATTATTCCCCCACCATGTTTTCCCATTTATTGATGGGAGCTATATCAAAATAGAAAAGTTGTGATTCCCAGATATTAATGTTGTAAATTGATTTAATAAATAACGAAAGTTAAGAAATTATGAAAAATATAAAATAAGTAGTATTTTATATTATTCCCTTATAGGAGTCTAACTCGGCGCATTTTAGAATCGCGCTTTGAAACCAACTTGCCACACCCGGTCTTTAGTGTGAATGTACAAGATAGTAACAAAGCAATTAAACTAAAGTTTCGAAAATAAAACTTTATTCATTAATACCTCACTACATATGTTGTACTATAACCATATAGTCCAAAAATTAAAAAATGACGTAGGTCATCGAGAAATGCCATTATTTTCTCCTATCTTCCTTAATCTCCTTCCATATAATTATATATGCATATATGATCCGTGCGTAACACAATAAGGGATGGGGGTACGACATCTTCATCTTGGAACCTCTGGAGGAAAAAGGAATTAGCATGAGTATCTTAAGTAGATTTTAACCAGTTCTATCACAACTTTATGTATATAGAAGTTCGAGTGTGTGTAGAATTAATTATTTGCCAAACGAAGTATAGACAATAATTTTCATAAAGAAGGTCAATGATTTTTAAAATGATAATACCATATGTACCAGTTTACTAATGGATGTAGGCATAGTTAAGCATGATCAATATAATCAAATAATTATATCAACACAAAACCTTTGCGAAAAAAGTAAATATCTAGGCACACTATCTAGAGTGGTACTCATACTTATGTAGCGATAAATCCAGGATCTCAAACATCTGAGACCTTAGGCCAAGTAAATAAATTTCTTGGTATAACATAACAGTCTATTCCTTAGTTAATATTGATTGTAGACACCCCATTCTGTTACCCCCTAAAACTCTCCTTAGGTTCCTATCACCTCCCTCCATCACTATAAACCAAGGTCATACCCCGGGTACTGACCTTGAAGCCATCGGGCACTCCCAAGCTCCGTTTTACCAAAAGTCAAATATTCATCTCGAATGAGACTGAATGTATCTCAAAAGGGAACTGAAACCCCTTTCCAACGGCCCATCCCGTGCGCAATTCTGACTTACCATGCGGATGAACGACCCATTTTCCCCGAGACTCAATCAGGAGGCCACCGGGCTCTCCCGAGCTCTGTTTGACCTAGGTCAACTCTTTAGCTCGATTGAGACTGAATGAATCTTCAAAGGGCACCGAATCCCCTCTCCAACGGACCATCCCGTGCGTGATTCTGACTTACGGTACGGACGAACGATCCGTTTTACTCTGAAAGGTCACCGAATGTTTCCAGGGATCGGTTGACCAAATTCAACTCCCTGAACCAAATAAAACTCTTTGGAATATTGAAGTACATCTCCTAACCTTTCCAACGGTCTGCCCCGTTCACAATTCGGACTTACCATGGGGAAAAACGATCCGTTGGCGTCCAAAGTTTCCCCATCCAATGGACTGGCGAAGGCTTCCAAGCCATATTTGACCCAAAGTTAACTCCCGGACCCGGGAGGAGTCCAAAGGACTTTCAAAGATCTCTGAATTACCTTTCTAATGGTCCACCCCGTGCATGATTCTGATCAACTATTTACGTTCTGCGGCCGATTTTTTGAAAAGGCCTGAAAGACACTGCCAAACGGCAGGTCCCAGACTTGCCTATCGGCAGTGTGCCTAAATGCACCTGCCAAATGGCAGGAACAGGGCTATGCCGATCGGAAATCCCCTGGGTCTATAAAAAGGAGGCCCTGACCTCACTTGCAAAAGGAGAGCCCAAATCTGATAGAAATCACTCTCAGCAAATCCAGAAACCTCTCTCGAAGTCAGCATTATTTCTACACCCAAATCCCTTTCCAACCTTCACTTTTCATCATCTTTTTCATCAAACTTAGTGAATTCACTACCCTCCATCCTCATCCAAGTCTAAGGTCTTCTCTCCAACATTCAATATCAAGCTCAAGATCTTCAAGAAGGTCCAATTTCCTCAACTCTCTCCTTAAATTATCATAAATTCGCAATATCTTGTTTTCTTACTTAGCACTTTCATTATCTCGTCTCACACATCCTAATATACTTTTTATTTAGTATTATTGCACATCCCTTATTTTCATATAAATAAAAACCCAAAAAATAAGAAAAAGAGGGTTTACTCATAAATTCCAAACTGGAATTCTCACACTTTTCTCACAACTAAAATACTTTTTCTACAAACACACACACAAATAAGAGAATCCCCGGTTGGATTTATGGGATAAACCCCACCACTCGTTTTGTATGCGAACTACGTGGACTGTGATGCCTCTATAGGCTACATAGGCATTTTGGGGTAAAACCCGAGACTCGAGTCCTATTTTTTTACTTTTTCTCTCATTTTCTATTTTCTCTAAACTCCATTCTCTTACACTATATATATATATATATATATATATATATATATACACTTGTTCTTAGGGGCGTATCATTCCATGTGCGTTATCGTTCCCTCATAACGATTAACGTAAGGATGATCGCCTAAATCCTATTTTCTAATACTTTTATACCTTCCTACGGATGACTCGCTTTACCTCTTCCATGGTACAAGTCGACGATTCCTATCTCCACTATATATACACATGCACACACATCACGGGGAAAATAACAAAAATTCATGAGAGACCGAAAGGGCGGAATGGGTGCCTAACACCTTCCCATTTCGTAACTTAGCTTCCGGACCCTTCTCGAATCATTTTGGTTTCGTATGCACCAGTATGTATTTGGATGCTGTCCTTCGGGATGGCTTCCTCTTTTCTTTTGTCTGTTTTGAGGAAAATAGGCTGGCGACTCTAATCTCTCTACAGTCTTTCACCTCACCTCAAAATGACGCCGACCGAAGCGCTCCCGAGATGGTATGCGCGGGACCTGAGGATCCTCCGTCGTGCGGCGAGGATCGGGGATGGCCACAGTGGCGACTCCGTTGGGGACTATTATATGTTTATTTTGAGGGCTAAACATTATTTATATGGATGTTATGTTCGCTTATATTGTCCCCCTATTTTGCATGTACCCCCTTTATTACTCATGTGTATCCCATGCTTATGGTTCTCACTACACCAAAACAGGTCAATTGTAATGGGCAAAAACCGTTAGGAAACATATTTGCAATGGATTAAATCCCTTAGAAAATTGGCGTTATTTATTTTACTAACAAAATTTGTAACGGATAAAATCCGTTACAAAATTAATATTCGTAATGGATTAAAACCGTTGTAGAAATTTCTCCTTTGGTGTAGTGTTTATTCACACACTTGTAGAAATTTCTCCATATACACTTCGCACCACCTGCACCTAGGGTCACATATATCCACATGTTGCATGCCCCATCCATACTTGGTGTACCATTGGTACTTGCACTTTGCTCCCTATTTGGAATAATCAAGAAAGACATTCTCATAAGATACTAATAAGAGAATCATGCATAATTCACACGACATCACCAAAGAGCATTGCTATTGACCAAATTTTACACAGTAACTGGAGGGTCACTTCGTGATGGGCGCTGGTCTGGCAGGTCGTAGTTAGCCTAAGCGATATGACTCTCACCTTCCATTGGCCAAGTACCTTCGATATATGTCGAACGGTTCCCTCGCAACCGCTTGACCGAAGTCATGACGAGAGGTATATCGCAGGGAATTTGTTCACGTACGCCGAGTATATCAAATTCTCTCTCACACGTACCGTACCCACGAGGTATATAGTGAGGCAATTCATGTACACTCAGGTATATCAAATCGCTTATCCACACATGCCGATTGCCCGCAAGAGCAATATGTATATCGTGGAAGTCACGCCAAAGGGGGGAACCCATTCCAATTCACCCAACCAACTGCATACCCGCATATAGATGTCAACCCTAGGACACACATGTCAGATTGTCGGTTTCAACCCGAAACTCTGCCGAAATTTTGGGTCGGCCTGCCGCCCGAATTTTCACGCATTTTTAAAATGGGACCCTGTCCGTGAGCCTGGTCATAAGTCCAGCCAAAGCTTTGCATATATTACAAACCCATTTTTTCCAGGCTCAGGTCCCGTCTGGCATTTCATTTTTGCATTTAGGAGAATTAATACAAGTGAAAACATATTAATAATAATAAGCATGCTGAGACCGTCTCCAAAGGGGGAAATTCCTTTTTTCTTTATCCAAAATCCAAAAACATTTATTTCCTTATCAAAAATCCAAAAACATGTTGTATTTCCATCTCAAAAAAATGTCAAAAATATCTTCCCTTTTTTCTCAAAAAAAATCCCATTTTGCGCCTTCTCAGGTCGATCGCAAACCCTTGGCCTGGCTCCTTATTAGCTTAGGTCTTCAGTCAAGTCACCCCGGAGTTCCGTCCGTTCCTCTATTACTCCTTTCGAGTCCGAAATCCATCCGCTTTCCATGGAGAACACATATTAAGTACCCGTTGCGCAGCCAGATTTGGTAGCAGTTCTAGCTCAGCTTGTGTCGAAGATTGACAACCTCTAAACTGAGGTCCGAGAGATGCAACGAAACCAGGTTCCCGTTCCTCAAGAGCCCGAGGCCTTATTTCCTCGTGCTATGGATCCACCTGTGCCTATCTGGGTTCTCGAAGAGTATCATCATGCTCCATGTGCCCCTCCTGCTAATGGGACGTCGCCTGCCCAGCTTTCAATGCCGAATCTTGCCCAGTACGGGGCTAACTTGCCTATAGTCATTAACCCAAAAGAAAAATAATTGAACAAAGTCAAAGAAGACCTCAAGATGCTCACTAAGAAGCTTGACCAGGTCAAAATCTTAGGAAATTACATGGACTACACCCACATGTCTCCTTATCCTAAAGCGAGGTTACCCGAGAAGTTCAAGATGCCAAATATCGAGAAATTCGGAGGAAGTGGACCCCCGATTGTTCATCTCCAAAGTTATCACCGTTCCATGACTCTACTAGGGGCTTCAGAAGAAGTGATGGCCCAATTATTTTAACAAAATCTGAAGGATAGCACCCTCCGATGGTTTTTGTCTCTCGAAGAGTCCATAATTCGTAGCTGGGAGGATGTAGCTCGGGAATTCATGTCACAGTACAAATACAATGAAGAGCTTGAGGTCACCCATCATGATTTAGAGATTCTCAAACATAACCCTGGAGAATCAGTCAGTAACTTTATCGCCTGATGGAGGGAAAATGCAGTAACCATGACCAATCGACCATCCGATGAAGAACAAGTTAGCATAGTGAAGAAGAACTTCTTACCCCATGTCCGAGCAACGATGGGAGGACAATACTATCCCCATTTTTGAGCTCTCAGAGAAGCAGGAGTAAAAATCGAGGAAGGTCTTGCCAAAACAAAAGTTGACCCAAAGAAGGTGTCCGGACAGTTCACCCCTAGAAAATATGACAAGCCTTCCAGTGTCGCAGTCTCAACCATTAACAACATCATGGGCACCAGAAAGCCTCAATGTCCCAGTCCAAAAATAATACACTGAGCTCCATGCTCCCCTCTCCAAAGTTTATCAAGCCTTGTTAATTCGAAACCTTATCAAACCTTTGGATCCCCGTCCATTGCCAAATCCACTCCTAAGAAACTTCAAGGCAGATGCCCATTGCGCCTTTCACCAAGCTGTTGGTCATACCACCGACCAATGCTTTCATCTCAGAAATGTAATCCAAGGTCTAATTGACCGGGGTACCATCACCCCACCAGCAAATCCTAAGCCAAACACTACTCACAACCCACTTCCAAATCATACCAATGCTATCTTCTTAGAAAAGGACCCAGAATTTGATCCCTCAACCCAAATCACACCAATATACTCTCTTAAACCTCTCCAAATTTGCCCATATTTCCTCCTACACCCTACTAGGCTCGCTGATCAGGCACTGTCAATCCTTACCAGAGCGTGCATCACTGTCCATACCCGTTCTGAAAGTGGAAGTATGGAATTGTCAGAAGTCTTAAACCAAGTCCTAGAGCTCGGGCTGAAATTTCCCTCACAGATGATCATTGATTGCTAGAGGTTTAGTACGCTGTTCTTGGAAGCACGAAAATGGGCTCGAGAGTCAGATAGTTGGGTAGTACCAACTGATGAAGTCATCTTGGATGATGTCATCAGCATCATGGTAGAATTATTCAGGAAAACTAACAACATTTGTAGTATGACTGAGTTACTTGATACTCTGAAGCTACAAGGTCGCCTGGTCCCTTCACCCTTACACATCCCCATAAAATGGGATGACTTGTATGAAGAAGCCGTTGAAGTTATGGAATGCATCGACTTTATATGGAAGGATAAAATTATTGCCACCGGATGGGGGAAGAATTCGAAGATTCGAAAGAAGAGCAAGCTTCAGAGAAAACTGTCCCGGTATCCGACATGTGTGGAATGATATCATTTGAAGAACTCCACGGAGAAATAAACATGGTAGCAGAACAACCCAAGATCGACAAGGAAACATGGTTCATGTTCTTCCCTTCTTCAGTAAATCACATAACCAGATTAGGGAGGCATTACCAGATCCCAAACTCACTACCAGCCAATAATAAATGGGAAGGGCATGGAAAACATTCTTATACCAGAGATGACCCTCGAGGAGAGCAAGATCCTCGATCAACTAAAGAAAATTCAAGCTAACATCACTTTATGGGGGTTTTTCATGTCTTCTCAGCTACACAGAAATGCTTTGATCAAGTTTCTCACTCGACCCACAGTTCATCCTTCTACCACACCAGAAGAAGCGATAAATTTGGTCAGATCCTTGACCTCTACACGAATGCTATCCTTTTTCGATGAAGAAATCCCCAAGATTGGGCTAAACCACAATCATGCACTCAACATCTCCGTCGAAGTTAATGGGAAGGTTGTACCACTCTCTCTTATCGACAATGGATTCGCCTTGAATGTCTTCCCACTGAGAACCTTCAAATGTTTAGTACTAAAAGAAAGCGACCTCGCTCCAACTTCCGCCGCTGTACGTGCCTACAATAATACCCATCGGGAGGTGATGGGATCCATAAAGCTTGTAATAGGGGCTGGACCTATAAACCCTATCGTTGAATTCCAAGTTGTTGACATCCCAGCCTGTTTCAACCTATTGCTAGGATGACCTTAGCTCCATAGTATCAAGGGCGTATCTTCCTCACTCTATCAGAAATTAAAGTTCTTCGTCGACGGATGGATCATCACCATCTTGGGGCGAAGACGATAATGCCGAGGGTGTAAGTACCAGCAGTCCAATCCTTGAGATACAACATGGGTCAAATGATATGCTCCTATCAGGATTACGAGTTGAACCACTTCTACTCCTGGAAGGGGACGACTTCAAAGAAAGGGTTTGTCCAAAATACGACCCTCATGGAAACGTAAATGTGATTCAGATGTTCAGAAACATGCACTTCATTCCCAGACTGGGGCTAGGACAAAGACATCAAGGTATACTCGAGCCGATTGAATTGAAGAAGTCCTTACCTCCTTGTGGTTTGGGGTATCAATCGTCAGAACAAGAGCTCATAATGATCCGCCTATCTCAACTAAAGAGAAGACTAGACTGCGTCCAGATTATCCCAAGTGACTCCTTGAATGGATGATTCATCGAAGAGGGTGAGGACTTCCCCTTTTGTGGCTTTCTTGAACCATGGTATGACCATACAGACAAGAAGATGAAGCCTGGAGTGGAGATCTTTTTCCAAGACAGCTACCCTTGGGTCGAGATTTCCCAACACCATGAACAACCACTCATCAAAGATACCGAAGAGACTGAGGAAAGTGACTCTGAAGATTCCTTTAACTTACAGACACTAGGGATAACACTCTAAATGGTTCATTCAGGCATTACATTACTCGATCCATCCCACCTGATTAAAGTTGCTGAGACACCTCTCCTCAACTGGCATGCTGCGCCAGTTCTACCTGATAAAATCTCCCCTAATCCTAATGTATACCCTAATTCTTCTTCTGTTGTCTATCCTTGTTCAAATGTAATCGAGTCCTCTTTTGATGAGGTTCTCAATGCTGTTTTTCCTATCAATGAAATAAACGAAGATTTTGATTATCTTGCTGTGCCTTACATTAACTGTTTGGATTCTAATAAAATTTTAATGATGATGATTTACAAACGAACAATTCTTAACTGATCTAAATAAGGTTAATAGCGTTCAAGTTGATGAAGAAGATACTGTTGTTATAAACCTCGATTCTAGTAGCCAACTGGGTGAGATTAGGATATGGACTACCCTCGACGAGCATGAGCGTGCACAACTTGAACAATTGACAAATGAATTTGTGGATGTCTTCGCTTGGTCCTACGATGATATGCCAAGCATTGATCCTGAAATTGCTCAGCACGAGATCCCCACTCTCCCAGATTACAAGTCGGTCAAGCAAAAATTAAGAAAACTCCGCACGGAATGGTCGCTCAAGGTCAAAGAAGAGGTGGCCAAACAGTTGAATGTAGGCTACATTCATGTGATCGAATATCCCACATGGCTAGCCAACATTGTGCCCGTGCCGAAATCAGGAGGAAAAGTTCGGATGTGTGTAGACTATCGAGATTTGAACAAAGCCTCTCTGAAGGATGATTATCCGCTACCCAATATCAACATGATCGTGGACAACACAGCTAGTCATGCTCTCAAGTCATTCGTTGACGGGTTTTTCGGATACAACAAAATCAAAATGCACCCAGACCACCAAGAAAAAATTGCATTCATCACCCCATGGGGAACCTTTTGCTACACCGTTATGCCATTTGGTCTCAAGAACGCTGGGGCTACCTACCAGAGGGCTGCCACAACCATCCTCCATGATCTGATTCACAAAGAAGTTGAGGTCTATGTGGATGATATGATTATCAAGTCCAAAACTAGAGAGGGTCATGTTCCTACTCTCCAAAAGTTCATCGAGCGACTACGACAGTACCAGATGAGACTTAATCCGTAGAAATGCATCTTCGGCGTTACAAAGGGAAAACTCTTGGGATTCAGGGCCAGTGAGAAGGGGATAGAAGCAGATCCTGCCAAGCTGAAACCATACTTGAGATGTCACCTCCCCGAACAGAGAAAGAAGTCCGAGGTTTCCTTGGAAAATTGCAATACATCAACCGGTTCATCAGCCAGTTAACCTCCATCTGCGAACCTATCTTCAAGCTCCTCCGAAAGGATTCAACTAAGGTTTGTAACGAGGCCTGGCAAGAAACTTTTGACAAAATCAAACAATATCTGACCCAACCCCTGGTACTCATACCACCATAGCCTGGTCTCCCCTTGCTCCTGTACCTAACCATAACCGACACTACAGCTGGGGCTTTGCTAGCCCAGTACCTTGAAGATTCCCGTAAAGAAAGAGCTATCTATTATGTCAGTCGCAAATTGGTCGGATACGAGGTTAACTACACTTCTTTAGAAAAGGCATGTGTTGCACTTGTCTGAGTCACCCAAAAGTTGCGGCACTACATGCTCGCCTTCCCCATCAAACTTGTATCCCGAATGGACCCTATCAAATACTTGCTTGAGAAACTTGCTTTATCTAGCCGAATGGCCCGATGGTTGATGCTCCTAGCCGAATTTGATATCGTGTACGTCACGCAGAAAGCCATGAAAGGAAGATATATCTCTAACTACCTTGATGATCAGCCCGTAGAAGAAGCCGATGTCTAGATATCTGAATTCCGAGATGAAAACATCTTTTGCACTGCTCAAGACAACCTCTGATGGAAAATGTTCTTTAACGGCGCTGCCAACAAAAAAGGATATGGCATTGGGATATCTTTGATCGCCCCTGATGACTTCGACACTCCCATCGCCATCAAATTGGATTTCCCCTGCACTAATAACATGGATGAATACGAGGCATGCACGGTAGGCCTCAACGTTGCTCCCGAGAAAGGTATTCAATGCCTAGATGTCTACAGGGATTCCACCCTCATCATCGGTCAAGTACTCAGAAAGTGGAGAGCCAAGGATGAGAAACTCCAACCCTTCCATACCTATATAGAAGAACTAGCCTCCTAATTCCAAGATATCACCTTCCATCACCTACCTCAAAAAAGGAATAACCTAGTCGATGCTCTTGCTACCCTGGCCTCCATGGTCGACATGCCCGAAGGAATAACTATGTCCCCCTTCCTAGTTTAAAAGAAAGACAAACCAACCCACTATTACCACATTGAGCTCGTCACTACAGAAGATCTCGAGCTAGCCAATTGTTGGTACTATGATATCTGGCACCTCCTCAAGCATAGTAGGTCTCCCGAGGGTTCCAATAAGAAAGATCGAATAACCCTTCGAAGACTGGCTGCCCAGTACATCATCTATCACAAAGCACTGCTCAAACAAAACTTCAATGGAACTCATCTGCACTGCATCGCAGGGGCTGACATTGAAAAGATAATGCAAAAAATCCACAGCGGGGAATGTGGACCCCACATGAATGGTCACATTCTTGCCCAAAAGATCATCCGACAGGGCTACTATTGGACCACTATGACCCAGGATTGCACCACCTATGTCTGGAGATGCCTCAAATGCCAATAATTCTCCAACCTTCAGTATCTGCCTCCGCGTGAATTATACAACTTGACCTCTCCCTGGCCATTCTCCACCTGGGGCATCGACATTATAGGGAAGGTTACACCAAAGGTTTCCAACGGGCATGAGTTCATCCTAGTTGCCATCAATTACTTCACCAAATTGGTTAAAGCTGAGTCATACACAGCACTGAACGCTAAGAAAGTGGCCAAATTCATCAAGAAAAACATCATCTACCGATATGGGGTCCCGCACGAGTTAGTATCAGATAACGGGTTGCATTTCGAGGCAGAAGTCACAGAAGTGGTCAATGAGTATGGGATTCAGATAGACAAATCTTCCCCTTACCGACCTCAGACCAATGATGCAGTTGAAGCCGCCAACAAAAACCTCAAAGCCATCATCAGTAAGATGACCAAAAGCTGCCGAGATTGGGCCGACCGGATCCTATGCGCCCTCTAGGTCTACCGAACCTCAATTCGAACCTCAACTGGGGCTACCCCTTACTCTCTAGTCTACGACATGGAAGCAGTCCTACCCGTGGAGTTGGAAATACCCTATCTATGGATCATGCTTGAAAGCAAGGTCAGCGAAGAAGACTGTTGCTAAATCCGTCTTGACGAGCTCACCCTCCTAGACTAAAAGAGATTAAAATCACTATACCACATACAAGGGTAACATCGCCGAATAGCGCGTTCATTCAACAAGAGAGTCAAGGACCACGATGTCCGAGAAGGGGACCTAGCCCTCAAAGAAATCATAGAACCCATCTGGGACCCTAGAGGGAAATTCAAGCTCAATTGGAGTGGACCCTACATTGTAAAGAAGATCTTGTCTGGTGGTACTGCCATGCTCACTGACTTAGATGGGGAAGAGATGGCCTGTCCAGTCAACCTGGACCGTCTCAATAAGTTCTACCTCTAGTCCAAAATCTCGGCACACTACGACTCTTCTCATCTCCCTTCTATTTAAAAAAAAAATCTTCATTTCCCCTTACCCAGAACTACGTGGGCCTGATCCTCTGCAAAAATCATTTTCAAACAAATTAAAACCTTTCAAAAACCCCAGAGGTACGTATGCCTTAGCGATCGGTATAGATATTTCAAACAACACAAACTCATCAACGACACATCTCGATGATCAGAAACTTGTTTATTTCCTTAATAAGAAATTACAGTAGAAATTACATAAGAAAAGGAACGGATAACTCCCTTCCCCACACCTTCCTAGAAACCATAATAAAATCCCCACATTACTCAATAAACTCTCCAGGAGTCCTATCCACAGCTACCAGAGGATCTTGATCCATCATCATCATCTGCATCTTGGGGTCCCCAAGTTTACCTGCCTGAACAGAGTGTCGCAGACACTCCGTGGAGCGATAGGCTCGAACCATCTTCGAAAAGACCACGACACCTCCTTCCATGGTGTCAAAAGAAATAAACCACTTATGCTCAGTCTCCATTGCCAACATCTTGCCAACTAATTTCCTCCACAACCACTTCATATAATCCCCAAGGATATGCCAAACTCTCCCAACAGACTGAGAGGGACGGGTCAACGGACGCCGATTCTCCCACAGAGAGCCAAGGGAAATTTAGTGTCCGAGGTGGCACGACCTATGCCCAGCCAAGTTGGCATAGAAGCCAACAAGGGAAATAGAAATAGGTCTGTCTTAGACAAACCAGTCGCACATACGGGTATTCTCCTAGCTCCAGAACAGGCAGAAACTGTCCCAACCAAGGCACTGACCAGTATAAATTTTGAGCCCCATGCTCCACAAACCAATTCTCCCAGCTCGCAATATCCAGAACAACATAGAAAAAGTGACTCAAAAAGAAGTTGGGTATAACCGACAAAGGATATTCTGGAAGAGTTACCAGGCGGAGTCTTTCAGACAGCCACATGAATAGCATCACGGGGCTAACCTGCAGGAAGTCAGAACGACCTTCTCGCCAGGCATTCAGACCATTCAGGGTCTCCTCCAGTATCACCGCCGTAGGATTGCGATGGTATGACATCCATAAAGTAATGGCTACAAGTTGCGGATCCACCAGCAGTTCCCCAGTCATCAGCAGCCATTTTGAAACCAAGCCCAGAGCAATGGCTCCAGCGTATCTAGCATCGCTAGCTTCCTGCAAATGCATGGACTGCAACACCACCGGGAGGGAAATCATTCCTCCAGCAACCAGTGATCTAGCCGCCAAAGGCGAAATGTGAAGGAGCCCAGCCAGCAAATCCCTGGGAGAACGGGAAAATTCTGGTAAAGCCGCAGCAACACTGGGATTTATCCCCAGCATGGCAGAAAATTCCTCATAGGTAGGACAAACTTCATCCAACCCAAAGAGGAATACATGGTCTTCAGGGTACCAAAATTGTACCTCCGCCATCAGCATGTTCCATTCAATGGGCCAATTGCTCCATAAAGAAACTCGACGCATGTTGAAATCATCATAGTCGACGTTATAAGAGCACATCGCTTCCAAGGCTTCGAGGTAATTTGAAAACTCAATGCTACCAGGGAGAGCCATCTTATAAGACTAAGAAACAGTAGACACGTGAAGGTGTGATGGAAACACTCCACCCTTCCCCCTTTTTATACTTGAGAACCCTCACAAGTGACGCAATCACTGCAGAAATCGGAAGGAATCCTACCCCACAAAGTAGAAAAGGTTGAAGAGGGCACATATCAAAAGCTTTGAATTGATGGGACTGGACTTGACTACCGATAGGCAGGATAAGGTGCTTGTCGATCGGCAACCCCCTACTCTTGGAAATTTTCCTTTTTCCTTTTTTATCAAAATCAGAAGCTCAATAAAAATAAATTGATATTCTCAATAGAATTTTAAAAATCCTTTTCCACCCTTATATAATTTCTCATTTCTTAAAACTTTCCTCAAAATCCCAAAAACATCTTTTTTACGGTCTCAGCAGCAAAGTAAAAAGCGCATGTGTATGCATTCACTCATTCATCGTTAACAAAAGATAATAAAGAAATCCCATTGCATTGCATATATATTTATTCTTCTGTGTTACATCAAAATTTTGCAGGAAATAAAAGAAAAGCAAAAAATAATGGGACTCAGCCCGAACCCACATCCTCTCTCTCTCTCACCTACCCTTCACCCCTCTCTCTAAGAGCTTCCACCCCTGCGCACACACTTTTTCCCCTATGACGAGACAGCGCACCACTGCTACCCGAGCCAAAGTCCTCCCCAGACGATGCAGACGGCACTAAGCAAGAAGGAACCGGGATCGCATCCCGAATATGGGAAGTCGTCGAAGATATCCAGTCTCTCATGTCCCTCACCAAGTGGTCAACACCCGAACTTGCAGCAGAGAAAAAGGTAAAAAAAGCAGTATTAAAGAGGAATCAAAACAGAAAAAGAACAAAAAAAAGAGCAAGAAGGTATACCACAGGACGAAGAACCTCCTCGGTCAAACCCAAGTCCTCCGGATCCATCGCACGAGGATGGTGAAATATAGGCACCATCCCTCCATCAGCCCGTCGAATGTTGTACGAAGGAGTGTGCAATCGCACGAAAGGAACCTTTGAAGCCATCACCGTCGCCGTCGCCGGACCACCTCCACTGTGGGAGGACCCCACCGCCCGACTCAAACACGCAGGAGGGAAAGAAAAGGAATTATATATGTTGGGCGCCATCAACCAGCTCATAACAAAGTCCATATAGTCATACGACGCTGTCGTATCAGTATATAACAGGCAGGACTCGCTGATCATCGCTGCGATCCTCGTATCCTCCGGCATCAACCCTCCCGCCTCATGGACATAAGAGGCTATGCAGATGCCACCACCTCCTCCTCCTCAGTAATCTGCCGAACCACCCACTCCCCGAGATACCAAAAATGGTCGAACTCATGTGCTAGAAAATTCCTCATCTGCGCATTCATCCCGGTCGCCCTCGTATCCTGAATGGTTGTCCCCCAAGGGTAAAAGTTCACCTGAAAATCCCCAAGCAATCATAAGTCAATACAAAATCAGAATGTGCCAAAACCAAGACTGAAAAGGAAAGAGTCTTACCCTACCACTGGTCAGGCCATTCAAGACCTGACGCACTGCCTCCAGAGAGAGAGATCCATTCGACTGTCGATTGGCCTTGCGCCATCGATACAATCGGCAAAAGTCCCCAACAGTCTCGTCCTT
The DNA here is from genome assembly GCA_949130495.1 of Sambucus nigra. NCBI lineage: Eukaryota > Viridiplantae > Streptophyta > Magnoliopsida > Dipsacales > Adoxaceae > Sambucus > Sambucus nigra. Next base: position 230,808,898 of record OX422219.1, read on the forward strand.
CAGAGCGATCAACTGGGTATTGCACCCAATCACCTATAGAACCATGTCTGCTAAAGATAGGAATTCACAATAAAAAAGAGACGCATAATGAAAATGCGAATGTATGAAAGGAAAACGCACAAAATTAAAGAAATACCTTGAGGAGATACGTGGCTCTAGTAAAAGTTTACTGGAAGCACCGACTGAATGCATCCAAAGAAAAATAGAGGGTTGCCAAAGTCAGGCTCCCCCAATCATAGAGATGGATGTTCGAAAACATCCTCAAGTACGGCAAGAACCACAAATTGACGACGTCGCCACTCGACGCCGCCATGAAGCGTCCCAACACCAGCAAAATGAACAACCGGGCCATTTTCCTCACCTGCGTCCCATCCTCCACATCGATCACCCTACTCAGCAAGACATCCTTCAACAAACACAACCGGATGGAATCCCCAGAGACTATCTTCCCTGCGTCACCAAGTTCCGCACGCACTGCCTTCGGACTCACCCCCAGAGAACGATCCACCTCTATCTGCTCTCCGTTACATTCCATCCCCAACAGCTGCTGCACGTCTATGGGAGTCGCCATCATCTCCCCAAAGCCGAAATGGAAGGTGTGGGTAATGTCCCACCATCTCTCCCCCGAAGAGCACAAGACAGGTGTCGATCGAGGCGTCTCATCCAATGCAGACGCCAACCTCCCAAAACTTCCTGATGATACCACCTAACGCACCACAGGTGGAAGATGCTTCCATACATCCTTAAGCCCCGTCGTCCCACGGGCACGTATGTTCTTCAAAGAGATATTAGAATGTCAAAAGGAGAAACCTTGTCAAAATTCAAGGAAGAAAGAAAAAAATCCCCAAAAAGAGAAGAATGCCAAAAGTCAGGTTACTTACATAACCGCCAGGACTCACCACCTAAGAAGACCGATGATGCGACGACTCCCGTAGCAAAGTTCGCTCATCCGCAACCCGCTCGAATGCATCAAAGGAGTTCTCACTCCCCAAAGCAAGAGGCGCCCTACCCCTCCACTCCACATTCGCCCAGTCATCGACAGCCAATCATTCCCTATGCGTTGCAGTACTCACAAAGGCGGCCATTTCTTAGATATCAGAATGCTAGAACGATTTGCAGAGGAAAATCGCAGAGAGAAAGAAAGCAAAGAGCTGTGAAAAATGAAGGGAATTCGCCCCCTTTATATCGGATGCCAAGCGTTATGCCGATCAGCATCGACCCCCCACCCACCGATCGACACTGTCTCCTTACCTTCCCGAGGAAGTCTAAAAGTCCATGCCACTGCCGAATGGCATCCCTGCACCATGCCGACTGGCACCCTCTTGAAATTTCGTACAAAAATTCCCAAAAAATACCAAAAAATCCTAAAAAATCCTCAGAGAATTCCTAAAAATCCCAGGAGGGATTTAGAACATTTTCACCAAGAAAATTTCGCACTCCCTCAAGAGAAACCCCCATTTACCCAGCGGAACTCCAGAAAGTCATTTTCAAGGCCTCCAAAGGACACACTACGTTTTCCCCAGCGGAACCCAAAATCCAATCTTCATCCTCTCTTAGGTCAGAATTGACCTCGGTCTTGGATCATCACCATAGTTAGGTCATAATTGACCTCGGTCCTCGGTCGTCACCTCTCTTAGGTCAGAATTGACCTCGGTCTTGGATCGTAACCATAGTTAGGTCAGAATTGACCTCGATCCTCGGTCGTCACCTCTTTTAGGTCAGAATTAACCTCGGTCTTGGATCATCAGCATAGTTAGGTTAGAATTGACCTCGGTCCTCGATCGTCACCATAGTTAGGTTAGAATTGACCTCGGTCCTGGATCGTCACCTCCACTCAAGCCCTCAGAATTAGCTTCGACCCGCAGAATTGGTCATCTCACCTTTAAGCCCTCAGAATCATCTTTGACCCGCAGAATTGGTCATCTCAACTTAAGCCCTCAAAATTGGCTTCGACCCGCAGAATTGGTCACCTCTACATAAGCCCGCAAAATTGGCTTCGACCCGCAGAATTGGTCATCTCACCTTCAAGCCCTCAGAACTGGCTTCAACCTACAGAATTGGTCATCTCTACATAAGCCCTCAGAATTGTCTTCGACCCGCAGAATTGGTCACCTCTACTTAAGCCCTCAGAATTGGCTTCGACCCGCAGAATTGGTCACCTCTACTTAAGCCCTCAGAATTGGCTTCGACCCGCAGAATTGGTCATCTCTACATAAGCCCTCAAAATTGTCTTCGACCCGCAGAATTGGTCACCTCTACATAAGCCCTCGGAATTGGCTTCGACCCACAGAATTGGTCACCTCTACTTAAGCCCTCAGAATTGGCTTTGACCGTAGAATTGGTTACCTCAACTTAAGTCCGCAGAATTGGCTTCGACCCGCAGAATTGGTCACCTCTACTTAGGCCCTCAGAATTGGCTTTGACCCGCAAAATTGGTCACCTCTACATAAGCTCACAGAATTGGCTTCGACCCACAGAATTGGTCATCTCTCCTTCAAGCCCTCAGAATAGGCTTAGACCCGCAGAATTAGTCATCTCAACTTAAGCCCTCAAAATTGGCTTCGACCCATGGAATTGGTCATCTCACCTTCAAGCCCTTAAAATCAGCTTCGACCCGCAGAATTGGTCATCTCAACTTAAGCCCACAGAATTGGCTTCGACCCACAGAATTGGTCATCTCACCTTTAAGCCCTCAAAATTGGCTCCGAATCGCAGAATCGGTCACCCTCATCTTCAAGCCCGCAGAATCAGCTTCTACCCACAGAATTGGTTATCCCTAGCACACTCCTTAGGTCCTTAGAATCGGCCCCGACCCTCTGAATTGGTCGTCCTCGATCCCTTAGGTCCTCAGAATTGGCCTCAACCCTCTGAATTAGTCATCCTAGCTCCCTTAAATCCTCAGAATCGACCCCGACCCTCTTAATTGGTCATCCTCCTTCAAAGCATCATGCGGTGTCTATTCGACGGATATCATTTGTTCCAAACTCACCCATTGAGGGGTTCTATAGACACCTCATTCTGTTACCCTTTAAAACTCTCCTTAGGTCCCTAGCACCTCCCTTCATCACTATAAACCCAAGCCATACCCCAAGTATTGACCTAGAAGCCATCGAGCACTCTCAGGCTCCGTTTGACCAAAAGCTAAAGTCTTCAGCACGATCGACACTGAATGAATCTCTGAAGGGAACTGAAACCCCTTTCCAATGGTCCACTCCGTGCGCGATTTAGACTTACGGTACAGACAAATAATTCGCTTTCCCCGATACTCCATCAGGAGGCCACCGGGCGCTCCCGGGCTCTGTTTGACCTAGGGCAACTCTTCATCTCGATCGAGACTGAATGAATCTCTAAAGGGCACTGAATCCCCTTTCCAACGGTCTGTCCCGTGCACAATTCAGATTTACGATACGGACGAACGATCCATTTTACTCCGAAAGGTCACCGAATGCTTCCAAGGCTTGGTTGACCAAAGTCAACTCCCCGAACCAGATCAAGCTCTTTGGAATACATCTCCTAACCTTTCCAACGGTCTGCCCCGTGGGCGATTTTGACTTACCATGCGGACAAATGATCTGTTTGCGTCTGAAGTTTCCCCGTCCAATGGACTGACAAATGCTTCCAAGCCATATTTGACCCAAAGTCAACTCCCGGACCCGGGAGCAGTCCAAAGGAATTTCGAAGGTCTCTGAATTATCTTAACAACAGTCCACCACATGCGTGATTCTGATCAACGGTTTGCATTCTGTGGCCAATTTTTATGAAAAGGCTTGAAAGACACTGCCAAACGACAGGTCCCAGACCCTGCCGAACGACAGGAATAGGGCTATGCCGATCGGCAATGCCCTAGGTGTCGCGCCCCGACTTAATTAAGTTAAACTCATCATTTTATTTAGAGATAAATTTCCTTTAACAATTCTTTAATTTAAATCTCTCATTAAAAATAACATAAGATTTTTTTTCCAAAGGCATGTTTCGATAAAAACATAACAACCTTTACTTGTAACTTATAAGTTCCATACAACTTTACATAACCAATATCCTTAGTTTAACATTTACACAAAAATCTTCTTGACATTCAAACCATATTAGATATTCATCACTCCCCCATTTTAAGATCCTAACTTGGCAGTGAACTCCAACTGATAGGCGTACCTCAAACATAACATTATAGGAGTGTAAGCAACACAAGCTTAGTGAAAGACCATATTCCACACATATAACCAATTCAAATAACCATTTTTATTTTCTAATGCTATAACCCAATAGGAATTGTGTGACTCTCGCAAGTCTGGACCCGCCAGTCCAATTAACTCCCAGTTAATGGGGAACACCAAATCCCCTAATTAGGCCCGGGTACAACAAATCTTTAAATTGGATTAACGGGGCCACTATATCCCGTAGGACCCACCAGTCCTTAACATTAGATAAATGACTCACTAGTCCATATCATTATATAACATCGCTTAACATTTTTAATCATATGCATATGTTTCCTAAATACGACATCACTCCCATAAGCATTTTAACACATGTGTTTAACTACAAATTTCCATATGAACATATAAGTATTTATATTTCATAGGACAGGTCACTCACCTTGGATTTGGTGCTAAGCTTAATACCAAACTACTTTCTTGGTATGGTAGTATTAGCTGCTTCCCCACCTAACAAGTCAATGTCATTAGTATTTGAATACACCGATTGACATGAAACCCAGTAATACATCACATCATTTGGTCAATCAGAAATAACTAAAGGGAAATTAAATATGATACTTCACATTTCTATAACACCCAATTAATTAGGGTTCTAACACAATTTACGGAATTAATTTACGAATTCGCTAGACAAAGTTATGCCCATTTTATTACAACCTTTTCCAAATCGTTTTTCAAGAAAAACGACAACACAACTTCAACTTCCTAGAATTTTCATAATTTTTATACAATTTAACTTTTCATGATATTCCACACAATATCAGTAAACATATTTAGTAATAAAAATTAATGTTTCATAATTTTTAGGGCTCATTTTCTATGTCGAGCAAAACGTCAAACACCTGGTATGAATTCTTGCTCCTTTAGGACAGATTTTAAACCAAAACTTAAAACTATCACCAAGGGTTCATTCCTTGGTATTTTTATAAAATTTTTGGATATGTTATAAATGTATGAGTATATTTTACTATCCAACATGAATCACTCAATTCCAATAAGTATTCCATGATTTATGCCATTTTTAGCATAACTAGGTCAAAATAGAACATTAAGGCATAACTTAACATTTTTAGGCATACATAGGCCCGACAATATGGGCTCTTGAGGATGAAACCGTCCATAACTCGCCCAAAATAATGTGTTTGGGACCCATTAATTGTGTTTGTGGGTCAAAATGGTTTGAGCGATCTAATAAGACGGTTTGTTGGCGGGTCATTAGCGGGTCAAAATGGTTTTAGAACCTCTCAAAAATAAAACTCAAATTACTAAAGAGTTTAAAGATTTTTTTTATTTAAGTACCTACTTGTATATTTTTTTTCAAAATTATTATACCATATTTATCCGTATATGGTATAATATTTGTTTTTTCAAAAATAAAAAACGGGCCAACCTGACCCGATCCGGTTTTGATCCAACCCGGCCCGGATTTGACCCGACCAAACCCGCCAAAATTATTCTGTCCGACCCGCTTTTGACCCGCCCAAATTTATCCATATCCATTTTTGACCCGTCCATAACCGCCCATAACCGTCCATTTGCCACTACTAGGCATACATAACCTTGACCTGAATATAATTCATGGAAAAATATAATAAACATGTTTTAGCACAAATATACGTAAAAATCATGAATTTTCTAAATCAAAATGCTTTACGAAAAGATGATGTAAATTTAGGACTTTAAAGTATGCATTTACGATCCTAGCTCTAGTTCTAACTTATGTTCTTAACCTATCCTTGTTCCAACACAATTCAGAAATATGGGTATCATTAAAATATATATTGAAATCAAAAATAGAAACATGACAAGTATATAACTCATCCATGTGACCAACTTTAATAAGGATGTAATTACCTTATGAGGATTCCTCAATTTATAGAAAATTTCCAAAGATTTCTTCCTTAACATTCTTCTCTTTCTCTATCTTTAGGAAAAACTTGTTATTTCTTATGAGGAAGAAGACATACCTCTCATTTATAATCATAAATACGTTGTATAGTGGTCCAATAACAATAGGGGTAGTGGTAACACGTGATTGGTTGGATGAAAGGTCGAATTAGACAATTCCATTAATGACACATTTGTCCCACCTTGGTAAAATTACCATTACTCACTATCACGGCACCCGATTTACTCCCTCTTTGTGTCTATGAGTAGATAACTTAAACATCTACAACTTTCATATTTTGTGTTTTCCCAAAATCATAAAATTAATACGCCTAATTTGGTCTCGAACAGGAAAGTAACAATTTACCGAAAATCTCAAAACTTTCACATTTGGCGACCAAACATTGCCAATTTCGTGTCAACACCCTAATTTACTTTTATAAACATAATCATGCATTAAAAAAATAATTTATGATTGATTTAACCACATAACTAATCATATATTCTAAACATGGTATCCCCGATCATAAGCTCAATTAGCACCTAATGTAAACAACACATATATCACATGAGCCCATAACCAATTTATAACTTATAACTCCTAAGTTATAATTAATCAAGTAATTAAGCTTCCTAATCATGTTTTAGGGCCTTACAATTATACCCCTCTTATAAAAATTTCGTCCTCGAAATTTAGCGCATAAGAAACTTACCAAATAGGTGAGGATATTGCTTCTTCATGTTATCCTCCCCTTCCCAGGTGGCATACTCCACATTCTGACTTCTCCACATCACTTTAACCAGTGAAAGGGTTTTACTACGTAACACTTTCTCCTTTCGATCTACAATAACAATTGGTTCTTCCACATAGGTTAAATCATCTTGAAGCTCTATCGATTCTGAGATAAACCCATGTGAAGGATCGGGCACATACTTACGTAGATGGATATATGAAAAACATCGTGTATCCGGGATAATTCTGGTGGTAATGCCAATTTATAAGCTACATCTCCAACCCGTTTCACTATCTCATAAGGGCCAATGTACCTGGGACTTAACTTTCCATTCTTCCCGAATCTCATAACCCCTATCCAAGGAGAAACACGTAGGAATACTCGATCACCTTCCTCAAATTTCAATTATTTCCTTCGGTTGTCTGCATAACTTTTATGTCTATTTTTCGCCACCTTTAAGTGATTATGCATAAAATTGATTTTTTCAGTAGTCTGCTGTACAATTTCTGGCCCAAGTAGTTTTCGTTCTCCTACTTCAGTTCAACACACTGCAGTTCTGTATTTTCTCCCATACAAAGCTTCATAAGGAGCCATCTCAATACTCGAATGATAGCTATTATTATAAGCAAACTCTATTAGTGGCAAGTGTTCATCCCAGCTGCCCTTGAACTCCAATACACAAATTCGTAACATGTCTTAGAGTGTTTAGATCGTTCTTTCTGACTGCCCATCAATCTGAGGATGAAAAGATGTACTAAATTTCAATTTAGTCCCCAAAGCTTATTGTAAACTAGGACAAAAGTGAGAAGTAAACTTAGGATATCTATTAGAAATAATAGAAACAGGTGCACCATGCAATGTGAATATCTCATCCACATATATTTTTGCATATCTATCCATGGAGTAAGTAGCTTTAACAGGAAGAAAATGTGAAGACTTAGTCAACCTATCAACAACAACCCAAATAAAATCAAACCCTTGTGATGATTTTGGTAAACCTATAACAAAATCTGTGGAAACATGCTCCCATTTCCACTCAGGAATAGGTAAGGGCTGTAGTAAACCACTTGGCTTCTGATGCTCCACCATCACCTATTGGCAAACTAGACATCTAGCAACAAAATCTACAATGTCGTGTTTCATTCCCGTCCACCAATAACATTGTTTCAAATCTCTATACAGTTTCGTGCTCCCTGGATGCGTAGCATATAAAGAACAATGTGCTTCCTCTAAAATTGTTCTTCTTAAATCAGGCACATTAGGTACACACAAATGGTTATCATACATAACAATGTCATCATCACGAATAGAAAATTCATTTTCTTTACCCTTTTTCATATTATCTCTAACTTTCTCCAATTCTGTATCTCCTTCCTGTGCTTATTTTATCCAGTCTATCAACATGGGTCTAACATTTAAATGTGCTACTATTCCGTAAGACTCATTCAAAGTTAATTCCACCCCCATTAAAGCTAACTCTCTCAGCAGGTCAACTTGAATACAATAAATACAAGATACTATGCCTAGAGATTTTCTACTCAAAGCATCCGCAACAACATTAGCTTTACCCGAATGGTGATGTATCGTGCAATCATAATCTTTTATAAGTTCCATCCACCTTCTTTGCCTCAAGTTCAAGTCTTTTTGTGTAAACAAGTATTTTAAGCTTTGATGGTCAGTAAAAATTTCACAACTAACACCATATAAGTAGTGTCTCAAGATTTTTAATGCAAAAACTACTGTAGCGAACTCAAGATCGTGCGTAGGGTAGTTGCGTTCATGTATATTTAACTGTTGAGAAGCAAAAGCAATTACCTTTCCATGCTGCATTAACACACAATCGAGTCCTTGATACGAGACATCACTATAAATAACTAAACCTTCTGTACCCATTGGGATAGTCAATACTGGAGCTGATGTCAACTTACCCTTTGAATTTTCAAAGATTTTATCACAATCGCCACTCCACACAAACTTGTTGTCCTTTCTGGTAAGCTTAGTCAATGGCAATGCAATAGGAGAAAACCCCGGTATAAACCTCCTGTAATAGCCCGCCAATCCCAAAAAGATACGTACCTCTGTCACACTAGTTGGTCTTTCCCAATTCATTACTGCTTCTACCTTCTTGGGATCAACACAAATACCATCAGTAGAAATAACATGCCCCAAAAATACTACCCTGTCTAGCCAAAATTCACATTTAGAAAATTTAGCATACAACTGCTACTCTCGCAAGGTGTGTAAAATAATACGCAGGTGGTGTTCATGCTCATCCCTACTACGAGAATATATCAAAATATCATCAATGAAGACAATAACAAAAGAATCCACGTATGGGTGAAATATACGATTCATCAAATCCATGAATACAGTCGGTGCATTTGTTAACCCAAATGGCATAATAATAAATTCATAATATCTATACCTGGAACGAAAGGCAGTTTTAGAAATGTCATAATCTCTTACTTTTAATTGATGATATCCGGATCTGAGATCTATCTTGGAAAACACTTTGGCTCCTTGCAACTGATCGAACAAGTCATCAATTCGAGGTAGTGGGTATTTATTACGGATAGTCACCTTATTCAATTGACGATAATCAATGCACAGTCTCATGGTTCCATCTTTCTTCTTCACAAACAATATTTATGCTCCCCACAGTGATACACTAGGCCTTATAAAACCACGATCTAAAAAATCTTGCAACTGTATCTTTAGCTCTTTTAATTCTGCAGGTGCCATACGATATGGTGCAATAGATATCGGTGCGGTGCCTGGTACCAACTCAATCGCAAATTCTACCCCACGGTCTGGTGCTAACCCTGGGAGTTCTTCTGGGAAGACATCTGGAAACTCATTAACTACTGGTATATCTGATAATTTTCCAGCCTCTTATCTTATGTCCACCACATGGGCAAGCTAACCTTCACATCCTTTCCTTAGCAGTTCATAACATTTTGTAGTAGAAATCAAACATGTTGGAGTGACATTTCGTTCCCCAATAAATTTAAATTCAGGTTCACCCGGTAACTGAACACTACCTCCTTTTTAAATAAATCCAAACATACATGATATGAGGCTAACCAATCCATACCCAGTATTACATCAAAGTCGCGCATATCGAGAGGTAATAAGTCAACTAGTAATTCTTTTTCACCCACTCGCACCACATATTCCCTATATACCCTCTCAATAAAAACCAACCCCCCACTGGAGTAACAATAGCTAAACCAGAATCTAATGATGATAATGATTTATTAAGATGCAATAGATAAAGCAAAGACATAAAAGAATGTGTAGAACCAGGATCTATCAACACATAAGCATCTTTAGCACCAATAGGAAGTGTACCTATCACTACGTTAGGCATAGCTTGTGCATCTTGTTGCGTTAGTGCAAACACTCTGCCTTGGCCTTGGTTTTGAGACACGCCTCCTCTACCTCCCCTGTGTAGTTTCGGTGTAGAAATCCTATCTCCTACTGTCACACTCCCAACTAAAGTTGTAGCTCCCATCGCTGGACAATTCTTTCGTAAGTGCCCCGGTTGATGACAATGGAAACACAAAGGTGTCGTCTCAGCTATTGTACACTCTCGAGACATGTGCTCTTGACCACCACATCTAAAACAAAACATGGCCCTCGGTCCCATCACAGATGAATTTTCTGACCGATTCATCCCAGTCCATCCACCTCGAGCTTGAAATCTTCCAGGTGCATTTCTATTATTTTTAAACTCTTGGCCCTTAGGTACTCCTCGTGCTACACTCTGAATTGAGGTTCCCATCTCCCATCCATATGATCTTATACCATCATGTCTATCTTTCTTCGAGTGTTCAACTTGCATTTCTTTTATTGACTTTTCTAACACCATGGCCCTATCCACCAAGTCCACATAATCCGTGATCTTCATATTAGCAACCATGCTTTTTATATCTACACTCAGCTCGTTTTGAAATCGATCACATTTACTTTCTTCCGTCCTCACCAAGTCAGGTGCAAATATAGATAAGGATATAAATAAATCTTCATACTCTGCCACTATTCGGTTCCCCTGTTTCAACGTGATAAATTCTTCCTCTTTCTCTTTCCTATAAAGCCTTAGGAAATATTTTTCAAAGAACACCTTCACACACCTCTCCCATGTAATTGGTGGGGGATTTGTTAGCATTACTCCCCCAATCGTAGTAAGTAACCTCTCTGTAGCATCCCACCATAACTTTGCATCATCCTCCAATCTAAAGGTTGCTAACAAAACCTTTTGTTCATCTCGCACTTCCATCACCTTGAATATTGTTTCCATTTTTTGAATCCACCCCTCTGCCACTAAAGGATCCATAGTCCCCATAAATGCTGGAGGACTTAACTTCATGAACCTCTCATGCAATGTATCCCAATCACCGCCATGTACTCCACCTCTTGCTTCTTCCACCAGTTGTGCCATAGCAAGTAATATTCTTCCCACATCATCAATAGGTTGTTGTTGCACCTCCGGTTCATCCACTTCAATATGTCTATGTCCTTGCTGACTATTAGGTACATAGGATGCCTCACCTTTCTCTCTATCATGCGGCTCGTGTGGATCCATCGCTCACTGCAATATAATTAACATAAACAAAATACAATAGCCGCAATTTAATATTAACATTATTAGTCAAAATCCAGACGTATAGCAAACTCACTTTCTAGTGTCCACTGCCAATCTAGACCCTCACACCCAGTCCAGAACCTAATAACCACGCTCTGATACCAAGTTGTCGCACCCCGACTTAATTAAGTTAAACTCATCATTTTATTTAGAGATAAATTGCCTTTAACAATTCTTTAATTTAAATCTCTCAGGAAAAATAGCATAAGATTTTTTTTTCAAAGGCATGTTTCGATAAAAACATAACTACCTTTACATGTAACTTATAGGTGCCATACAACTTTACATAACCAAGTAGAACAACCCGCTTAAAATAATAACGGGTGGCCAACCCTATACTACATTAAATCAGGTATCTCAGATGGCTCAATCTCAACATCAACTGACAATACTAAATAATATAAGGCTAACTACCCGAAATTATTAAAAGCGGATGCCAAAAACTAAATAAAACATACAATGGAAATCCAACCAACTATGTACAGCTACTAACCAAGGTAGAATGCACAAGTATGATGATGAAAGAAAGTGTTAGTATAACATTAAATGCGTATATATAAATGAGTTATAGCCGAATAAGCTGTCGGGTCACAGACAGTACAACATCCATGGGAAGAAAATATAAACATTTATGAATAACTCTAAAGTATGATCTCGGTGTACACAATGAATCCTATCTAGATTTACAAAGAAATAGGAAGTGACTACAATCCAAATCCCGCGACAATCCTCACCTGTTACGGCTCCTAAGACTCTGGATAGAAAAGCATCTGGTATCCATGCTGTAGGATACGTGTAGTAATATGTACATACACACACACACATACACACACACACACATATATATATATATATATATATATATATATATATATATATATATATATATATATATATATATATATATATGAAAAGAGAGGGAAATATAAACGGATCAGAACCCGAGGTGTAAAAATGTTTACCAAGTGTGTTAACCGTGCATAATAAATATCAATACATTATTTCATAATTAAGTGGAGTCGCACTCTCGTGAAACCCAAACTCACCTCTCATCTAACAGCGCGCACCTATGCGCGTCCTGGAATCTTAATTAATTTACCCCTCCTATAAGGACAACCTACCTTACCATAGGCACGGCCTATGCCCCCATGACCTACCATCCTAACATAACCCAAGAATCCTTCCCATTCTAATCACACTTAATTATTTTTACACATATATGCCATACTAGGATTTATTGATTCCAATTTATAACTTAATCAGTTATCCATTTTTATTACTTCACATAATAACATTAAACTTCCAATTGAGAGTTTATTCTCTAAATAACATGCACAATTTAATAAGGACAAAACTTCTCTCTACTCTCAACATTGCACTGCATTTCGTGCGTGGGGCGTCTCGCAAAGCGAAATCCAAACAAGGAACCCCCCCGATACACTACTCCTTGATAATGTCGATCCTATAGATCCACTATGTCATACACACCATTCTACTACTACAACTATATACAAGTACAAAGGAAAGAACTTCTCACTACTCTCAACATTGCACTGCGTTTTGTGCGTGGGGCGTCTCGCAAAGCAAAATCCAAACAAGGAACCCCCCCCGATACACTACTCCTTGACAATGTCGATTGTAGGGATCCATCATGTCATCTATACAATCATACTACTGATACATACAAGTAGCAAGGACAAAAATTCTCTCTACTCTCAACATGACACTGCGTTTCATGCGTGGGGCGTCTCGCAAAGCGAAGTCCAAACAAGGAACCCCCCCGATACACTACTCCTTGACCGTGTTGATTTTAGGGATCCATTATGTCATCCACACAAATCTACTAGTACTATTTGGATTACTAACTAAGAGTAACCCCAAAATATCCACTCAATCCTTGGGTTCATATAACCGAATTTTTCCTTGAGTGCGATACACAAAACCCCAACAATCAAGTACACCATAATCTCCCAAGATGTACACCATAGAACTTTTATATCCTTTCACCTATAGGATATATATATATATATATATATTTACTCTAAACATATATATATATATATATACAACCATTCATTCCCATAGCCAAGTTCACATACTACATATAATGTACAATGGCCATACACATAGTATAACCGACTATATATCGCCAATATATTGCACCATGCTATCATCTTCCAGAGCATCACTCATATACCATCCTGGGGACCACGGTCAGACTCAATATCACCGATATCGGGGCCAACACACACACGATGTCCGGGAAGCGGTCATAGTTCCTAACCGGTCAATGAGACGAAACATACCCATCACGTCTCACCCTAAAAAAATGTAAATCACATAATAACACAATGGACGCTATGACCTGGGGAATATGCACACTCTGCTCATCGAGTTAGGGTGCTCACCCTCATCGCGCAACTTCCCAATGATAGCATGTGCGGGGTATTCTTAACCATACAAGTATATATATATCATTCACATGCACTATATATACATATATCCATATGATCACATCATATAATTAAACCATCACATACGGTTTAGATATTCACAACATAAGTATACTCATGTATTCATATCTATATAGATATATATCCACATATCCACATATATATATAAACACTACCTCTCGTCCATATGTATAATATTAATGAACTCGGCTATAAGCATACATAATCCACGATATACTAGCCGTCACTCCAAACACATCAACTCGATATATGAATACGATCCCTCACTTGAAGCATATTCATTCATTTCTCCTATGATATAAATAATATTCCAACATAGATATATTTCCAACATTAAGGTTATCACCCAAAGTTTGGTGTAGGAAACCATCACTACACATCTCATCTATATCTGAAGGTACATTAATATCCCTAGTACTAATTTCTACTATTGGTATACACATAACCAATAGTCTATGAACCTCAATCTCAATCTTAAATTTATCTCATGATCCCATCACTTAGGGAAAATACTACACAGATATATAACCACTATCCCGACTACGGTTCAATTAATCCTATGAACCCCTAAATATTATTGCGTTTACAATCTATTCCTTAGGTTAAACATTACTAAGGACACGCGACCACTCTCTCTCGTCGGTCCCCAATTTTAATCTCAAAATAATTCTAGTACTATGAAGATTCGACACAAACCTCGGCCTACCATTTCGAGCCATGCCCTCACCACTCTCTCTCAAAGAGTCCTAAACCTTACGTCGTATGTAAGTTCACTTATGACCTCTAAATTGATTACCGTTCGTTAATAAGTTCCCACACTACCCCAATAAAATAATCTCCAATACATATGTATATAAGTCCCCCAAAATGACTCGATACGTACCCGCGATCTCATCATGCGAGAAACTCCCAATAAATCTCCAAAACATATTTCTTACATCATAAAAGAGGGTCCCGTATCAATAAACCCAAACAAAAAGGGGTTGAAATTATTCTAGAAAAACTCCACAAAACAGCCCTGTTTCCGAATAGATTCGGTCTCAAGGGCGAATCGATTCGCTGCAACTGTGAATCGATTCGGTCCAAAGGACCTGGGACTCTGTCTCAAGCCGAATCGATTCGCCTTGGGTCCGAATCGATTCGATCATGCAGACTTGCTACTTTTGCCTAAACCGAATCGATTCGCTTGGGGGGCGAATCGATTCGGGTCTGCAGAATCAAAAAGGTCTCTTCTTCTTCACGAAACCCACGAATTTAAAACCCTAAAATTTCACTTCTAACCCCTAAACCTTCATCAAATCCCGATTCTAAGACAATAAATCATCCCAAATCTGATCCCATCCATTTCTACACCATCAAACCCATATATAACCATTAATCTCAAGATTTAAACCACAAAAATCTAGATTTTGATATTAATACCCAAATCCAATTATTTTACCCACAAATTATGAAATGAAATACACAAATGAAATATTTAGCAAGGTTAAACACTGGCCTCGAAATTGTATAGGTTGAATCATCCTCGAGATCGCGTTTGGGCCAGAATCTCCAAGCCTTTTCTCCTCTCTCTCTTCTTTTCTTCTTCTTTCTCTTTTCTTTCTATTTCTCTCTTCTCACAAATGACAAGGGCTGAAATAATAAGCCCTTAAATCCCTTAAAATAATAAACCCAATTCTAAATGCTAATACACAATTTAAATGACTCGTTTACTCCAATTCGAGTCAAACTGACTTAAAAATATTTCGTAACCGAAATAAAACCCAATGACAGTCATTTTGACTATCTCGACCCATCCGGAACCAATGGTACACTCAAAATCCTCATCCGACAAACTTTAAAACGTCCTCAATTTTTGGACTTCAATTTCCAAATTTTAAAATTCTCCAATTTAAATAAATTTTATTTCTCCCGAAAATTTAATATTCGGTCCTAAAAATCTTGGGGTGTTACACTCTTCCCCCCTTATAAGAATTTCGCCCCCGAAATTTAAGATATGCCTAGGACTTCGAACCTCATCTAGTCCTTACATTTACCTTCAAGATCACTATACCGATCCTTTGCAGTTCTCACATCGAACCATATAGATTTTAAAAATCAAACTAACTACCCAGGACGCCCATACACCCCGTTCCCGAGCTCAACTCGCAAAATTAGAAACCGACTCCACTAGCCTCAAATCGTAATATAACTCTCAACAAATAAATTTCTAGCAACATATTAAGTATATAAAAGTTCAGATTTTCCCAATGGTTGAAGTCTTCTCAATTCCTGACACTAGCTACCTTCATGCGGGGACCCTCCCAATACACTACTATGTAGATATGTCGAGGATTGAGATCAGTTGAACCAGGGTTAAGTTTTTATAAAAGATTTTCGAATTATAGATATTGCCCGAAGGCCTATATAGTAATATAATATAAAATAATTCCATGTCTTTCGACACGCCAAACAAACACCTTATGTTTATAACACAAGGCCTCAACAAATACAATACTCAAACCACTACCTAGTTCTCAAAACTAGCACAACCCTGAGCTAAATTCTTCGGTCAAAATAAATCTACTAAACTTTGAACCTCCTCAGTTACACAAATCCTTTACATCACCTTAAAGCATTACCGCAAGGTAAGCCTTTCCCTCACTAGAATACCACAATTACCTTCCCTAGGTTATCTATAAGACAATAACCTTATAACCACCCTCAACAAACTTCAATAGTCCTCACTTCCGGAACTCAATAGTATAACTCTCTACTAACTCATCGCAATGCAATCTATTATCCCAAAAGATGCCATACAAAGGCTACATTTGCTCACTCCTTCCCAAGGCCTAATTCTCCTCAAAGAGATATCCTCCCCATAAATCCTTCCTAACCATCCTGAAGGACAAGGCGCTATTGCGACCCCTAATGACTCTTTCGGTCCTACTCAACGAACCTAAGTCTTCGAATTTTTTTTCTCACTCCCTTCTTATCTCTGCCTGAGTCGAGGAAAGAAAATACCTCCAGTTAAAGCGTACCCAAAATCTGTAATGGGTATTACATCTCTCATCTTGGCCCTTCCTAACCGACTTATTCTCGTCGACGTCTGAGACGAAAGAAACTGTGTCAGAATGTCATTCCAATGAGTGCATCTCGTGGAAGAAGATAAACGTAATGAACACAACAATCCTACTAGTAGGGCTTTATGTCAAGAACGTCAACGGAAGAACGCAGTAAACCCGCACTAATCCTAAAGACACTAGAACCTTATGCTCTGATACCATCTATAACAACCCTCTTAAAATAATAACGGGTGGCCATCCCTATAATACATTAAATCAGGTATCTCAGATGGCTCAGTCTCAACATCAACTGACAATACTAAATAATATAAGTCTAGCTACCCGAAACTATTAAAAGCGGATGCCAAAAACTAAATACAACTTATAATGGAAATCCAACCAACTATGTACAGCTACTAACCAAGGTAGAATGCACAAGTATGATGATGAAAGAAAGTGCTAGTATAACATGAAATGCGTATATACAAACGAATATACCCAAATAAGTTGTCGGGTCACAGACATTACAACATTCATGGGAAGAAAATATAAACATTTATGAATAACTCTAAAGTATGATCCCAGTGTACACAATGAATCCTATCTAGATTTACAAAGAAATAGGAAGCGACTATAATCCAAATCCTGTCACAGTCCGCACCTGTTACGGCTCCCAAGACTCTTGATAGAAAATCATCCGGTATCCATGCTGTAGGACACCTGTAGTAATATGTACATACATATATATATGGCAGGAGAGAGAAATATAAACGGGTCAGAGCCCGAGGTGTAAAAATGTTTAGCAAGTGTGTTAACCGTGCATAATTAATATCAATGCATTATTTCATAATTAAGTGGAGTCGCACTCTCGTGAAACCCCAACTCACCTCTCATCTAACAACGCGCACCTATTCGCGTCCTAGAATCTTAATTAATTTACCCCTCCTATAATGACAACCTACCTTACCATAGGCACGACCTATGCCCCCAAGACCAGCCATCCTAACATAACCCAAGAATCCTTCCCTTTCTAATCACACTCAATTATTTTTACACATATATGTCATACTAGGCTTTATTGATTCCAATTTATAACTTAATTAGTTATTCATTTTTATTACTTCACATATTAACATTAAACTTCCAATTAAGAGTTTATTCTCTAAATAACATGCACAATTTAATAAGGATAAAACTTCTCCCTACTCTCAACATTGCACTGCGTTTCGTGCGTGGGGCGTCTCGCAAAGCGAAATCCAAACAAGGAACCCCCCCGATACACTACTCCTTGACAATGTCGATCCTAGAGATCCATTATGTCATACACACCATTCTACTACTACAACTATATACAAGTACAAAGGATAGAACATCTCACTACTCTCAACATTGCACTGCATTTTGTGCGTGGGGCGTCTCGCAAAGTAAAATCCAAACAAGGAACCCCCCGATACACTACTCCTTGACAATGTCGATTGTAGGGATCCATCATGTCATCTATATAATAATACTACTGATACATACAAGTACCAAGGACAAAACTTCTCTCTACTCTCAACATGGCACCGCGTTTCGTGCGTGGGGCGTCTCGCAAAGCGAAATCCAAACAAGGAACCCCCCCGATACAGTACTCCTTAACCGTGTTGATTGTAGGGATCCATTATGTCATCCACCCAAATATACTACTACTATTTGGATTAATAACTAAGAGTAACCCCAAAATCTCCACTAAATCCTTGGGTTGATATAACCGAATTTTTCCTTAAGTGCGATACACCAAACCCCAACAATCAAGTACACCATAATCTCCCAAGATGTACACCATAGAACTTTTATATCCTTTCACCTATAGGATATATATATATATATATATATATATATATATATATATATACAACCATTCATTCCCATAGCCAAGTGTACAAACTACATATAATGTACAATGTCCATACACATAATATAACTGGCTATATATCGCCAATATACTGAACCATGCTATCATCTTCTAAGGCATCACTCATATACCATCCTGGGGACCACGGTCGGACTCAATATCACCAACATCGGGGCCAACACACAAACGACATCCGGGAAGCGATCATAGTTCCTAAATGGTCAATGAGACGAAACATACCCACCACGTCTCACCCCGAAAGTAGTGTAAATCACATAATAACACAATGGACGCTATGACCTGGGGAATATCCACACTCTGCTCATCGAGCCAGGGTGCTCACCCTCATCGCGCAACTTCCCAATGATAGCATGTGTGGGGTATGCTTAACCATACAAGTATATATATATCATTCACATGCACAATATATACATACATCCATACGATCACATCATATAATTAAACTATCACATACGGTTTAGATATTCACAACATAAGTATACCCATGTATTCATATCTATATAGATATATATCCACATATCCACACACATATATATATACACACTACCTCTCGTCCGTATGTATAATATTTATGAACTCGGCTATAAGCATACATAATCCTCGATATACTAGCCTTCGCCCCAAACACATCAACTCGATATATGAATACGATCCCTCACTTGAAGCATATTCATTCATTTCTCCTATGGTATAAATAATCTTCCAACATAGATATATTTCCAACATTAAGGTTATCACCCAAAGTTTGGTGTAGTAAACCATCACTACACATCTCATCTATATCTGAAAGTACATTAATATCCCTAGTACTAATTTCTACTATTGGTATACACATAACTAATAGTCTATGAACCTCAATCTCAATCTTAAATTTATCTCATGATCCCATCACTTAGGGAAAATACTACACTGATATATAATCGCTATCCCGTCTACGGTTCAATTACTCCTATGAACCCCTAAATCTTATTGCGTTTACAATTTATTCCTTAGGTTAAAAATGACTAAGAATACACGACCACTCTCTCTCATCGGTCCCCAATTTTAATCTCAAAATAATTCTAGTACTATGAAGATTCGGCACAAACCTCAGCCTACGATTTCGAGCCATTCCCTCTCCACTCTCTCTCAAAGAGTCCTAAACCTTACATCGTATGTAAGTTCACTTATGACCTCTAAATAAAACTATCGTTCGTAAAGAATTTCCCACACTACCCCAACAAAATAATCTCCAATACATATGTATATAAGTTCCCCAAAATGACTCGATACGTACCGGTGATCTCATCATGAGAGAAACTCCCAATAAATCTCCAAAACATATTTCTTACATCATAAATAAGGGTCCCGTATCGATAAACCCAAAAAAAGTGGTAGAAATTATTCTAGAAAAACTCCACAAAACAGCCCTGTTTCCGAATCAATTCGGCCTGGCCCGAATCGATTCGGTCTCAAGGGAGAATCGATTCGCTCCAACTGCGAATCGATTCACTCCAAAGGACCTGGGACTCTGTCTCAAGATGAATCGATTCGCCTTGGGTCCGAATCGATTAGATCATGCAAACCTGCTACTTTTGCCTAAACTGAATCGATTTGCTTGGGGGGCCGGAGCGATTCGGGTCTGCAGAATCAAAAAGGTCTCTTCTTCTTCTTCTTCTTCATGAAACCCACGAATTTAAAACCCTAAAATTTCACTTTTTACCCCTAAACCTTCATCAAATCCTGATTCTAAGACAATAAATCATCCCAAATCTGATCCCATACATTTCTACACCATCAAACCCATATATAACCATTAATCTCAAGATTTAAACCACAAAAATCTAGGTTTTGATATTATTACACAAATCCAATTATTTTACTCACAAATTATGAAAAGAAATACACAAATGAAATATTTAGCAAGGTTAAACACTTGCCTCGAAATTGTAGAGGTTGAATCATCTCGAGATCGCATTTGGGCCGTAATCTCCAAGCCTTTTCTCCTCTCTCTCTCTTCTTTTCTTCTTATTTCTCTTTTCTTTCTATTTCTCTCTTCTCACAAATGAGAAGGGCTGAAATCATAAGCCCTTAAATCCTTTAAAACAATAAACCCAGTTTTAAATGTTAATACACACTTTAAATGACTCGTTTACTCCAATTCGAGTCAAACTGACTTAAAAATATTTTGGAACCGAAATAAAACCCAATGACAGTCATTTTGATTATCTCGACCCATTCGGAACCAATGGTACACTCAAAATCCTCATCCGACAAACTTTAAAACGTCCTCAATTTTTGGACTTCAATTTTCAAATTTTAAAATTCTCCAATTTAAATAAATTTTATTTCTCCCGAAAATTTTATTTCTCGGTCCCAAAAATCTTGGGGCGTTACACTCTTCCCCCTTACAAGAATTTCTCCCGCGAAATTTAAGATATGCCTAGGACTTCGAACCTCATATAGTCCTTACATTTACCCTCAAGATCACTCTACCGATCCTTTGCAGTTCTCACATCGAATCATATAGATTTTAAAAATCAAACTAACTACCCAGGACGCCCATAAACCCCGTACCCGAGCTCAACTCGCAAAATTATAACCCGGCTCCAATAGCCTCAAATCGTAATATAACTCTCAACAAATAAATTTCTAGCAACATATTAAGTATATAAAAGTTCAGAAATTCCCAATGGTTGAATTCTTCTCAATTCCTGACACTAGCTACCTTCATGCGGGGGAGGTCTCGCAAGTGAAATCCAAATAAGGAACCCTCCCAATACACTACTATGTAACTATGTCGGGGATTGAAATCAGTTGAACCAGGGTTAATTTTTTATAAAAGATTTTCGAATTATAGATATTGCCCGAAGGCCTATATAGCAATATAATATAAAATAATTCCATGTCTTTCGACACGCCAAACAAACACCTTATGTTTATAACACAAGGCCTCAACAAATACAATACTCTAACCACTACCTAGTTCTCAAAACTAGCACAACCCTGAGCTAAATTCCTCACTCAAAATAAATCTACTAAACTTTGAACCTCCTCAGTTACACAAATCCTTTACATCACCTTAAAGCATTACCGCAAGGTAAGCCTTTCCCTCACTAGAATACCACAATTACATTCCCTAGGTTATCTATAAGACAATAGCCTTATAACCACCCTCAACAAACTTCAATAGTCCTCACTTCCGAAACTCAATAGTATAACTCTCTACTAACTCATCGCAATGAAATCTATTTTCCCAAAAGATGCCATATAAAGGCTACATTTGCTCACTCCTTCACAAGGCCTAATTCTCCTCAAAGAAATATCCTCCCCATAAATCATTCCTAACCATCCTGAAGGACAAGGTGCTATTAGATATTCGTTAGTTTAACATTTACACAAAAATTTTCTTGGCATTTACACAAAAATCTTCTTGACATTCAAACCATATTAGATATTCGTTACTCCCCCATTTTAAGATCCTAACTTGGCAGTGAACTCCAACTGATAGGCGTACCTGAAACATAACATTATAGGAGTGTAAGCAACACAAGCTTAGTGAATGACCCTATTCCACACATATATCCAATTCAAATAACCATTTTTATTTTCTAATGTTATAACCCAATAGTAATTGTGTGACTCTCGCAAGTCTAGACCCGACAGTCCAATTAACTCCCAGTTAATGGGGAACACTAAATCCCCTAATTAGGCCCGAGTACAACAAACATTTAAATTGGATTAACGGGGCCGCTGCATCTAGTAGGACCCACCAGTCCTTAACATTAGATAAAGGACTCACTAGTCCATATCATTATATAACATCGCATAACATTTTTAATCATATGCATATGTTTCCTAAATACGACATCACTCCCATAAGCATTTTAACACATGTGTTTAACTACACATTTCCATATGAACATATAAGTATCTATATTTCATAGGACATGTCACTCACCCTGGATTTGGTGCTAAGATTAATACCAAACTACTTCCTTGGTATGATAGTATTAGTTACTTCCCCACCTAACAAGTCAATGTCATTAGTATTTGAATACACCGATTAACATCAAAACCAGTAATACATCACATCATTTGGTCAATCAGAAATAACTAAAGAGAAATTTAATATGATACTTCACATTTATATAACACCCAATTAATTAGGGTTCTAACACAATTTATGGAATTAATTTACGAATTCGCTAGACAAAGTTATGCCCATTTTATTACAACCTTTTCCAAATCGTTTCTCAAGAAAAACAACAACACAACTTCAACTTCCTGGAATTTTCATAATTTTTATACAATTTAACTTTGCATGATATTCCACCCAATATCAGTAAACATATTGGATAATACAAAATTAATGTTTCATAATTTTTAGGGCTCATTTTCTATGTCGAGCAAAACGTCAAACACCTGGTATGCATTCTTGCTCCTTTAGGGCATATTTTAAACCAAAACTTCAAACTATCACCAAGGGTTCATTCCTTGGTATTTTCACACAATTTTCGTATATTTTATACATGTATGAGTATATTTTACTCTCCAACTTGAATCACTAAATTCAAATAAGTATTCCATGATTTCTGCCATTTTTAGCATAACTAGGTCAAAATAGAACATTAAGGCATAACTTAACATTTTAAGCATACATAACCTTGACCTTGAATATAATTCATGGAAACATATAATAAACATGTTTTAGCAGAAATATACATCAAAATCATGAATTTTCTAAATCAAAATTCTTTACGAAAAGTTGATGTAAATTTAGGACTTTAAAGTATGCATTTACGATCCTAGCTCCAGTTCTAACTTATGTTCTTAACCCATCCTTGTTCCAACACAATTTAGAAATATGGGTATCATTAAAATATATATCCAAATCAAAAATAAAAATGTGCCAAGTATAGAACTCGTCCATGTGACCAACTTTAATAAAGATGTAATTACCTTACGAGGATTCCTCGGTTTATAGAAAATTTCCAAAGATTTCTTCCTTAACATTCTTCTCTTTCTCTCTCTTCAGGAAAAACTTGTTATTTATTACGAGGAAGAAGACATACCTATCATTTATAATCATAAATACGTTGTATAGTGGTCCAATAGCAATAGGGGTAGTGGTAACACGTGATTGGTTGGATGAAAGGTCGAATTAAACAATTCCATTAATGACACATTTTTCCCACCATGGTAAAATTACCATTACTCACTATCACGGCTCCCGATTTACTCCCTCTTTGTGTGTATGAGTAGATAACTTAAACATATACAACTTTCATATTTTTTAGTTTCCCAAAATCATAAAATTAATACGCCTAATTTGGTCTCGAACAGGAAAGTAGCAATTTACCGAAAATCTCAAAACTTTCACATTTGGCGACAAAACATTGCCAATTTTGTATCAACACCCTAATTTAATTTTATAAACATAATCATTCATTAAAAACATAATTTATGATGCATTTAACTGCATAACTAATCATATGTTCTAAACATGGTATCCCCGATCATAAGCTCAATTAGCACCTAATGTAAACAACACATATATCACATGAGCATGCATCCCCTAAACATGATAATTAACATGTTTAACACCCATAACCAATTTATTAATTATAACTCCAAAGTTATAATTAATCATGTAATTAACCTTCCTAATCATGTTTTAGGGCCTTACACTGGGCCTATAAAAAGGTGGCCTGGCCTCACTTACAAAAAGGAGCCCATATCTGATAGAAATCACTCTCAGTAAATCCCGAAAACCTCTCTCGGAGTCAACGTGATTTCTACACCCGAATCCCTTTCCAACCTTCACTTTTCATCATCCTTTTCATCAAACTTGGTGAATTCACTACCCTCCATCCTCATCCAAGTCTAAGGGCTTCTCTCCAACATTCAAGATCTTCAAGAAGGTCCAATTTCCTCAACTCTCTCCTTAAATTCTCATAAATTTGTAATATCTTGTTTTATTACTTAGCACTCTTATTATCTTATCTCATACATCCTAATATACTTTTTATTTATTATTATTGCACATCCCTTATTTTCATATAAATAAAAACCCCAAAAACAAGAAAAAGAGGGTTTACTCATAAATTCCAAATGGGAATTCTCACACTTTTCTCACAACTAAAACACTTTTTCTACACACACACACACAAATATGAGAATCCCCAGTTGGATTTATGGGATAAACCCCACCCGTCATTTTGTATGCGAACTACGTGGACTTTGATGCCTCTATAGGCTACGTAGGCGTTTCGGGGTAAAACCTGAGACTCGAGTCCTATTTTTTTTTACTTTTTCTCTCTTTTTTTATTTTTTATAAACTCCATTCTCTTACACTATATATATATATATATATATATATATTTGATCTTAGGGGCGTATCATTCCATGTGCGTTATCGTTCCCTCATAACGATTAACGTAAGGATGATCGCCTAAATCCTATTTTCTAATACTTTTATACCTTCCTACGGATGACTCGCTTTACCTCTTCCATGGTACAAGACGATGATTCCTATCTCCACTATATATACACATGCACACACATCACGGGGAAAATAAAAAAAATCCATTAGAGACCGAAAGGGTGGAACGGGGGTCTAACACCTTCCCATTTCGTAACTTAGCCTCCGGACCCTTCTCGAATCATTTTGGTTTCGTATGCACCAGTATGTCTTTGGATGCTATCCTTCGGGATGGATTCCTCTTTTCTTTTGTCTGTTTTGAGTAAAATAGACTGGCGACTCTAATCTCTCTTCATCTTTCACCTCACCTGAAAATGACGCCGGCCGAAGCGCTCCCGAGATGGGATGCTCGGGACCTGAGGATCCTTCGTCGTGCGGAGAGGATCGGGGATGGCCAAACTGATGCTTATAAAAAATATAATTGGCACATAAGTTCAATCATTGAAATAATCTTATGAAATCAATCATTAGATGAGAAGGGTTTAAATTGATGAAAATGATCCATGTTCCAATACCGATGATATTTCTCATTATAAGTATCATGGCAGTATCATAGCATGCACATAGTAAGAGTTATTTGGGACTATCATAGTTTTATATCAATAATAGTTATATTAAATATGTTGATAATACTATTGCAAAGGCATAACCTACTTATTAACAGTGAAAAACATGATTAGAATTGATTGAAATTAGGATCGAGAGGGCCAAGTGCTTGATTATCAGTCAATCAATATAGTTATAAGTATATATTGATGGTAATAGGACTAAATTAGAAAAATATATCAAAAAATTGCATTTTTAAAAGTGTATGGGCTAATTTGCAATTTTTTTGAGAGTTTAAAATGTAGTGCTTAAGTTCATATTTAGAAAGTGGTGTAGAAGACTTATTTTCTTAAAATTTAACAAAAAGTATGTACTAAAAAGTTTGGATCAAAATTCATAATATAAAAAACTAGGAGGGGTAAATTTGTAATTTTTAGAAAATACTTTAAACCTAAATCCATAGTTTTCTATAATTTTGGCTAAGGTTGACCCAACACTGCCTTACCTTATACCATTCTGATGAAAAAAATTAATAAAAATATTGGGGAAAAAGTCGAAAATTTATTATTAGTCACGCACTTGGTCAATGTTTCTAGTTGAAAAGTTCATGTTCAAACTCTCAACAGTTGACCTCGATTTTAAAACTTTGACATTAAATGACATCTTATTTTTAAAACCATTTGAAATGTTCCTAAACCAATACAAACTAATTTTTCATAAGGAATCCGAATATATAGGTTTCATGGATTGAGGTTCTGTATTCATCGATTTCCAACTATTATGTATTTTTCAAAAAATTTTGATCAAACATTCGTTGATTTATAGAATATGGCAATGGATTTAATCTTACGGCTAGGTTTCTGCTATTTTAAGAAATAGTTTGGTATTAGTTTGAAGGATTGAGGTATCCTGCTTAAAGAGAATTTTGGAATTTCAGTTTCTATAATTTGAAAACACTTTTGAGAAATTATTGATAGTACAAATATAGCACCCTCCCGCGGATGTATTCTCTCATACAGGCCGCGGACTAACCTCACTCAAGGCGTGACCATAACTCACTTAGGGTGTGGCCCTCTCCATCATAGGCCGCGACACCCCATCTTAGGGTATGCGGCACTTCTCCAGCTTACAACACTGCTTGCCTTGCAGGCCGCACCCCCCTTTATCCGCAACTGCTGCAAACTTGGTATACGCCACGTGCTCAGGGCATCTGACTCAACACATTTCCTCATAAATAGAGGACCACACCTAGAAGGAAGGGGGATCGGTTCCACACACACCTGAGGCACTACAACATAGATTCTCTCTACATCACCCCAACATAAGCTTTGGAGGCCTAGAATCTGCATCACAGCCACCTCACGGGCTCACCAAAATCTCCAATACTATCATGTACTCTCCTTTATTCTCATACTTGTACGCCTCTATAGGAATGATTATATTGTACAATGCAACGTACATAATGAGAACGGAGCAACACAGTGGACGTAGGCCTATTTTAGAGGCTGAACCACTCTATACCTTGTCTTCTCTCTGTTTACTTGCTTTACTTGTTTAACACACACATTACTCTTGACCCGCTGGTATGAGAATGTCTTATGGCCGATTTCTCGTATCATTAGTTTGGCACCGTCTGTGGGAATTGAGGTATTTCAATCTTGTTCCTCTACACATATGATTTTTTAAACACCTTATTCGACCCCTGAGGGTCCTATGGATCATCTTCTCACGGGTCGGTTACTGGTTATTGGGCTCCGCTTTACATTTGCCCCCTTTAACGGGTATTTCATATTTCTGGATCTGTCTTTGGATCTTCATTTGATGACTTTGGATCTATTTTACATACCCGTGTGATATCACTCCATCTAGATAATCCTAAAAGGCATGGTGGACTTTAGTCCCAAAAAGGTAGATGATTAGGGAAGGGCTATATTTACTCCCATTTTTTGTTGCCATCTACCTATGATCTAGGGGTTATCATTGAAGTTGTGCCGTATTGCGCATCGCAAGGGGATTCTCTCATCAATGAACCCTAGTAGGTTCTCTTCGCGTATTGGGGGAGAATATATCAGTTCCTGGGCTCCTATCTTGGGATCTCTCCACTGCCTAGACAGGGGTGCGGCCTGTAAGTTCAACAGTATCTCATGCCGCGACCCCTACTAATGCGGATCTATTACGATAGTTCAAAATCACCGTGGGGAAGGACTTAAGTGTCCTTCGGATCGACCTTGGTGAATAACATTAAAGGGCCGCGGCAGTACACTTGTGTGCCATACTTGCCGCGACCTCCTCAGCATATCATGGAGCAGTTCAAGTTCCCCTTCCTAATATTCCTGTGATCACTCACTTCTGTTAGTTTCGTCTCAGATTCTGTATACTTTATAAAGACTAACAAGAGCATAAATGGAAGGAGAATCCAGCTAGAGTGCAGAAGTCAAGGATGAGATTGTGCAACTGTACAATCACCTTAGTCACCTCTATGACAGCCATGCCTCACTTCAGACCCAGGTCAATTACCTAACAGAGGGTGCTAATGCTAGAGGCAGCGGCCTCTCAAAACATAGGCGCGGGTTCGGAGAAAAAAGCTTTGTCTGCCGCGGCAGTTAAAGAAGCCG
Source organism: Sambucus nigra (assembly GCA_949130495.1). Taxonomy (NCBI): domain Eukaryota; kingdom Viridiplantae; phylum Streptophyta; class Magnoliopsida; order Dipsacales; family Adoxaceae; genus Sambucus; species Sambucus nigra. The sequence goes on from OX422219.1 coordinate 230,837,438, forward strand.
TGGAATCAACCAGTAGAAGTCGAAAAAGGAGGGCAGAGAAATCAGAAAAGAAATCGGGTGTCTATACTCCATTAATTTTCCCGGTTGAAGAGATCTTTAAGTTCATCAAAGAGGACAAGCTTTTGAGGTGGCCAGAAAAGTTGAGAGCTCCACCCCACAAGAGGAACAAAGCTACCTAGTGCAAATTCCATCAGGACCATGGCCATGACACAGAGCAATGCTATGCTCTGAAGGATGAAGTTGAAAGTCTAATTGGGCAAGGGATGCTGCAGAGATTCCTAAAGAATGCATAGAGGACCCAACCGGACCTGACAGAGGCTGCATGCCGCACCTCATCTTTAGTCTTTCCAATTTCAACTATTTCTATTTATGTTTTATGAAGCTCATTGTAGCCTTAATACTTAAGACCTTATGTTTTATTAAAAAAAGTCATTAGCTGAAGCATACATATATAAATATATGAATTAGCAAATTTTTCCATATCTGATATTTCTCTTGGTTTCATAACCTGCTATCTCACAAAAAGACTTTGTGTCTTAAACAGATTCCAGAGGAAGGATAACAAATTATCTCGGAAGATTATTATTATTTCGAGATGCGCATGTGGAGGGATTACGACCTTTATATATGTGCAACTACATCTTATCATATGATGATAATATTCACGAAAGCGTCTGAAGATTAAAGGAGCTTTCATTAGCCACGGGGCCTTACAATGCCCGTTATCAGCTTTTGGGATGCGTCATCGGGCCGGGAGGCTTATACTATCTAGCCAAGGATGGATTTCTATATATCAGCAGCTGTGGGTGGCTTAATAACATAACCCAGCCTGGAGAGGCTTGATAGTGTCTCGCATATTAGCTAAGGGTGGCTTAATAACATAACCCAGCCTGGAGAGGCTTGATAGTGTCTCGCATATTAGCTGTGGGTGGCTTAATAACATAACTCAGCCTGGAGAGGCTCGATAGTGTCTCGCATATTAGCTGTGGGTGGCTTAATAACATAACCCATCCTGGAGAGGCTTGATAGTGTCTCGCATATTAGCTGTGGGTGGCTTAATAACATAACCCAGCCTGGAGAGGCTTGATAGTTTCTCGCATGTTAGGGCTTGGTGACATGACCCAGCCCAAGAAGACTTGGAAACTCCAACATATGTCTACAGAGGCGCATTGTTCAGATAAACCAAAAATGTGCCGCATTCCACCGGTGCGGTTGCATAACTCTAGGAGCCACTCATTCATGAAAATGATGAGGCACTAACATCTTGAAGCATGAGAAAGCTACAATGTCGATTGCGACGGTAGAAGAGAATAAGTTATACCAAGTCTAAGGAAAGAGTTCTCTACATATTCCATGTTGGTTATGGGATAACAAAAGATAAACGGTTCAGACAACCGGGTGCAATGAAAGCAGCTGGAGATCCATGCAATCAGCAAGTCCCAGCCTTGAAATCCTGTCCGCTGCAATCAGGCAAAGATGTTTACATGACGCGACATAATAACGAGCCGTGGCTTGTACGCATCTGACGTGATGCAGCAGTCGATGGCAGGGATTTAACACCATTTGTATGGACGCAGACATTGACAAAAAACCAAACTAAGAAGAAATCAACCTCTGTCCGCGGACTTGAAATGTTACGTCTGTCGGGACGCGGATGCATTTTTAGAAATGAGTCAGTAACGTACAACCATTCATTATAGTAAGCAATGTAAGACATGCAATATAAAAGAACAAGGAATACATTAAGCAGTCAATCGTAATGGTAAAAATATGGCCGCAACCTTGGTATTAATAGCCATAGATTACATAATGAAGGCCGCAGCCACAAAAGAAGTTTAAAGATTACAAAAGGGAGGGACGCAGCCCTATATTAATGATGCAACAGAAATTAAGAGTTCAAGAGGCTACGTCATCATCATCATCATCACCTTCTCCGCCCGCGGTAGTTTCGGTCTCTCCGTCCGTGGCTTCTTCCTCTGCCTCGGCCCTGAGCCTTGCTCTCTCTTCTACCGCGACCTTAAGTTCAGCGATGCACTCTTGATGTTTAGCATCGCTTAACTTCCAGGCAAGGACATCCTCCTTGGCCTTAGGTAACCTCCTGATAAATCTTTGCTGCAGCTCCTGGTAGCCGCGGAGGTATGCCCTGTTATTGATGAGGAAGAAATCCTTGGAGCCTTTGAATGACTCCACGGCATGATCTATGGCTAGCTAGAGGGCGTCACCATGATCTTCTTCCAACCTTTTCACTGCCGCGGCATGATCTTCATCTTTTTGGGCGGACTTGGCTTCTAGCTCTTCATACACTACACCAAAAACAGCAATTTGGCACACATTGATATTAAAAATCTGGCACAGTTTAAAACTGTGCCAAATTCTGGCACGGTTTAATGATAATCTGGCACACTTTAAAACAGTGCCAAAATTTGGCACTGCTTTAAAGTGTGCCAGAATTGATCACACTTAACTAAAGTATATAATACCCCCCCAAAAAAATACTAAAATCACTTTGATCTCCCGCTCGTTCCCCTCTCTCATTTTCACAAGTCCCCGCTCGTTCCTTCAGCCAAAAACTAAATTTTTTTTCCAATCCATTTCCTCTTTCTCTCGATGCCATCACCCTACCCACCTTTTGCTGCTATTTTTGACACCGTCACAGCCTCTCCTCTTCGCCTAATGCCGTCGGCCTCCTCTCCTCCTTCCCTGCCTGCTGCTACCGCCGATCCGGTAAGAAAACTTACTTTTATTTTTGTTATGTTTTGATTTTATGAGATATGGATATGTGAATCTGTTTGATTTTTGGTTTAGGATGAGTTGTGGTTTGATGGGTTGTGCTGAAATGGGTTTAGTTTAGATGATATATAATGATTGATGTCAATTTGTGTAGCAATTAAGTAGTAATTGGTGTCAATTTTCTTTGGTTTGATTTATTTGTATTTCAATATGAGTTGAAATTGTTAGATTATGTATATGAATTGACTTCTACTATGAATCGTTCAGAAACCCCTTGAATATATGCGTAAATATTTAGAGAATGGAATCAAATTGATTAAGATTGAATTTTTAGGGTTCTTGATAGAGAATTGGGTTTTATTAATAAATCTTGAATTAATTTTGTGTTTTTGATGTTTTAATCGTGTTTAAATCATAGTTACTTTATTTAGATGTTATATGAATGATTTATGGGAGGTTTAGGGTTAATTAATGGAGTTTTGTTGAGTTAGGTAAGATTAAGTTCGTAGTGGAAAATTTTGGGCATATCTATAGCAAGCATTTGACCGGTAAATGATCGATCAACCGGTAATAATTGTTAATTAACATTTTGTCTTTGGGGTTAATGATTTGGGTATTTGGGTTTGGGGGGTGGGGGTGGGCAATAATTTAGGTTTTCCTTTGAATTTAACTAACTTTAGTAAATCAATTTTTTAAGGTGATTCATAGGTTTATTGTATGTGATAAGTTCATTATTTACATAACTTTGTAATGATACTAGAGTGAATAATTCCTAAACTTCGTTTAGATTTCCATGTGTTGTGAGAATATTTTTGTCTGTGTTACATGTGTAAAATGCACACTACATGTGTACTCGTGGATATTGTACCAAGGGGGATTTAGTTATCGGGCACGTATGACGCAGGCCATGATGGCACCTTCGTGAGTAGATGTTTCTGATTTAGTATCCCCAATTTTAAGTGCAAAAAATGTTTCTGATTTTGGAAGACCAACATTTTTTGCCTTTTAGATCTTTTTCAACATTTTAAAAAAAAATTTCACTCTTTGAGCGGCGATTGGACTGCCACGCGAGCATTTTTGCCCTTTTTTTTATTGCCTTGGAGCAAATCACCTCTTTGGGGGAGCAAAAATGCATTTGATCAATTTGGAGATGATCTAATACGGTATGATGAGAAGGGGAGGAGATAATTTCTCCTCCATACTTTGGTTGGTTGATCTGTAGCTTTATGCCCTGAATGTTGAAAATTGGAGTACAAAACTCTAATATTCCCAAGAAGAGAAAAAATACTCTGATATTGAAAAATCCACAGTATACTAAAGAAGAAAGAACTACAAGTAAAGCTTTGAAACTTTCTTACTTATTAAAGCTTGTTTTTTGGGATATAGTATAAGGCTAGGTAAGGGGGTATATATAGTAAACAAAATACTGCAATCACCACATATTCTCTTAGCCTAAAGAAACAACACATTGTTGATTTAAATAACAACCACACAACTATTAAACTAATTAAACCTCAACCACATCTTTCTAGATAAGTGGTTAACATGTTGCACACATTAATATCACGAATGCAATATAGGTAAGCAATGACATAATATAATTCAATGGGTTATGAAGTTGAAACTCAATACTCCCCCTCAACATCGAGTGTGTGTGTGTGGGAAGAGAGAGAGAGAGAGAAGTATGGTGAGAGTACTCTATGGGAGTGGTGCATTTAAGATTCATGTTGAAATTATAAGTTGTGTAATTTCAAGCTTTTGGTGAAATGAACTAATTTAAGTTTTTGTGAATCAACATGAATTGGTTCATTTTTGAATTCGCTCATTCTTGCAACCAAACACTAATAGTTATGTATTTTCAAACACTACTTTTGAACTATAAGTATATGGATATACTTATAGTTTTAATTTACTATTTTCTACTTGACACTTACTGAAAGTGAAATCCCTTTATCAACAAGTTATGTATTATTATAAATGAAAAAGAAAATAGTTGGATGACTATGGTTGTGGGTTTGGTAGCTTTGGAGCTCATTTTCTCTAGCTATAGTTAATGGTTGTGTGGTCGAGCATTTTAAAGTAAATTTGTTTAGAAACTAAATGGATATAGGGATTAGCTTGAGTGCGCCCGTGCCAAAGTACATTTGTATATTTAGAGATTAGCTTGCGTGCGCACGTGTGCCAAAGTACATTTCTTTAGAAACTGCGTGGATTTAGGGATTAGCTTGTATGTGCACATGGGCCAAAGTGCATTTGTTTAGGAACTACATAGATTTAGGGACTAGCTTGTGTGTGTGTTTGTACATGTGTGCACGTGCCAAAGTACCTTTGTTTAGAAACTATGTGTGCATGTGCGCACGTGCCAAAGTACCTTTGGGATTAGCTCGTGTGTGCGTGCGTGCTAAAGTACATTTGTTTAGGAACTATGTGGATTTAGGGATTAGCTTGCACATGTCTGCGCGTGTGTGTGCGTGTGAATGCGTGCACTTTCCAAAGTACATTTCTCTAGTTTCATGCTTGTATATGATTGAAAAATAAACTATTGATGCTATTGTGGTAACTCTATCTAGGGTTGGCTCTAGAAAGGGTCACTCTGCCCTCCAAGTAGCAGACTTCATAACTCTCAAATTGTTTTAACAGTGAATCTTGTTTATTTCTTTTCAGACCACCAGATTCTATTTAAACAACATTTATGTCTCAGATTACCTTTTTTGCCTTTATGAACATTTGTCATTTACAATGTATGGGTTGATTTCTTTATGGCTCACTGCATTTATGTATTTTGTTTTCATTGACAATTTGTTGTACTATTTATTCAATTTTTTGCCATGCTCCTAATTGTTGGTCTTATTGCATATACAGAGTATATGTTTCTATGGTATATATGTTGGCATTAGTGCATATACCGTACTATATGAATTGTAATGTTAATCAAACTACAATATGCTTCTGTTCTAAAAGCCCCGCCTAGGCTCCGCCTAGGCCCGCCTAGGCTTGAGGCTTGAGAGAAACGCATCGCCTATGCCTTATTACGCCTTATTACCCCATATTCTTAGTAAAAGGCTTAAGGCACACTTTTTTTAAACAAAACAAAGGATTAGTTGACAAATATTGGTTATGGAGCATGAATGTGAGAAAGATGGCTACCAAACATATGGATATATTTTCAAAATTCAAGGTATGTACTATTTTATTATATTACTAGCATTGGAATAATTAAAATAATAAAAAAAAGGACAAACGCCTTTTTACGCCTAGGCTTCGCCTAGGCGCGCCTAGGCTCCTAAGGCTTGAGGCTTGACCTCTACGCCTCGACCACGCCTCGCGCCTTTTAGAACTTCTATACCGTAACTCTGTTTTTTTCTATTACCGTTATTGAATTAAGAATATTGAAGTTGTTATGTTAATGATTGGCAGGTGTACTCATATTTATGGAGGATCCAACCATCGATTGGTTGTAAGCACCAAAATGCTTACCATTTGGGTCGAGATGCTTGTACAACCTTAGGTACACTGATCTTTTTCTGACATTTTTGAATTGTTTCTGCATGATGGAGTGATTTGCATTAAGAGTGATGCATTAGTTCATTTGAGATAGGTTTGAGTAGTTGATTCCATGATAACTGAGGAAGTACCATACAAATTATAATAGATAAATTCCATGCATTAGTTCAAGTCTACTTATAGCCACCTTAGGCTCCATATAAATTAGAATAGATAGATTGTACATTTTATGAAATTACATTGGGTAATAGGTATTTTTCAATCAGATTCTACTTACAAAAACTTACTTGGGATCTTTGGAGTCCCATCCTTATGTAAATATATTATCTTGACTAACTTGTGTTTTTCATATTACCTAATGGTTTTTACTTCACCTGGTTAAGGTATTTCTATGCCTTTTAGAGGCTCCTGAATAAATTTAAGGTTATCACCTGGTCAAACTTAATGATCTTTACCGCAATGGTTGTATAGATTTTAGTGAATTATATAGGCATCATTGCTTCTAAATTGATGTTCTTATGTCAAGGATTTGGTTTGTTTTTTTGTTTTAGGTTAGCTGGTTCAAGCTCTTGTGAAGATCCCATCGAGGTGTGATTGAGGATTGTTTTGATTTAAGGTAAGTATTGTTGGTTTTGTATGGTTCTAAAAGAAAGAGCTAGTGGCATTAACCGATATATATGGCTTATACTAGCACTGCTTCTCTCTCTCTATATATATCCCTGCTACTGCTGCTATATATAGCAGCCCTGCTGCTGCTGCTATATATATATATATATATATATATATATATATATATATATATATATATATATATATATATATAGCAGCCTTGCTACTGTTGAGAGAGAGGTGTCAATGAGGGACTAATTCAATTGGTTCCTTTGATGTTGAGTTGTGGCCTCCATCTCTAGTATCTTCCAAATTTTGTCTTATTTTGGGTATCAGCAGCAACTTGTCCAGGTATGAGGCCTGCTGGGGGTCCCATGCCAAATTTCTTTATGCCAATGGTTCAGTAGGGGCAGCGTCCTAGCGGAAGGGGCTCAGGAGCTGTTCATGGGCAGTGTGTTTTAGATTTGTTTTCACATTTGTTATACTTTTGTGTAATGTTTGTTTGAATGACATAAGTTCGCGAATATGTTGCAATTTCTCACTAAACCACTGAGATTAGTTTGCCTTTGGGGCAAAAAATTATATGAAACCCATCGTAATCCCATTATTATGATAATATTAGTAAGCGAGACAGACGAAGTAAGATTATATTAAACAAAACGACTTTTCATTTGCATTAGGATAAAATTCAATTATACATTATCTTGATACGAGATGATACGACTACGATAAGGGCTGCTGAATTTTGAACTGAATGGGATAGCTGCTGAATTTTGAACTGAATGGGATAGCTGCTGAATTTTCATTTTCACATGACAAACGTCAGTTCTGGTAGCAAACAAATTCAAATGTATTGGAGTCTAGGATAGCTGCTGAATTTTCATTTTTATACCTGCTGAATTTTCATTTTGATTACTCTTTTATATATATCAAATTTTCAATTTGAACTGATGCTAGATTGTAAAACTGTTGAATTGCTATATGAATAGAGATTAGCATTTTGAACTAATGTTTGTTTGCTATATGGATTTGTTTGTTTGCTGAATTGATTACGTCATTTATTTTGCATAACATAGTGCAAATCAAGGTGGAATTGAATATGATGCTTCCGAAGAGCCTATTTCAAAACTACATGCAAACTAGTGCAACTAATGCAGCAAAAGATCATAGTTTTGGCCTATGTCCGCACTAGGTTCCATCAAAATTATCAATGTGAATTTTGATAATCTTATTAACACGTTATGAATTCATGTGTTTATCAGGATGGCGCTAAGGGTAGAATTCATGGATGGGTTGAAGTTAAAGAAGGCGTATGTGATGGGGCATATTGCCGACGCGTTTGGGGCGTTCATGGTGGAGTCGTAATTGGCTGCTCATGGCAATCCATCTAGGTAACAATTTGAATTTTTTTCCATTTTATATTAGCAAAATTTTAATTATTGTTTACTAAGTAGTCTAAAACCTGTAAAATTCATTCACTATAGATCTTCCTTTATGTTGTGACTTAGATTTATCTCTATTCTTTTATTTTGCAGTATTGGGATTGGTCTGAACCTTGTCCTCTATTTCAATTTTCTTATAACATTAAATTCACTCACCCAATGGCCTATAATTATGCAATGTGAACATCTAGGTGGAAGGTTCTCACATTCAAGATTTTTGACGTAAATTATACCTTTAACTAGATATCAATTCACAATTATGATATGGCTGAGGTAAATCCCGTTAAGAAATGCAACGATTCATGTTGCACGCAACAGTAAACACACAAGCATGTGAATGCCAAAATATTGAATTGAATAAGCACAAGGATATAAGTAGAAGAACAAGTACTCTAATGTTTCGAATTGAAGGCTTAGGTTTCAACTCAAACTTTTAGGTTTGATCTAGATAGATATTTTAGAATGCTATGAGTTTTAAGTACTAAAATGAAATTTAAGATTACACACGGACAACTAGGGGAGGACAACATTCACTTTCAATTATACATACTCAATCATCAACAAGGAAGCACGGACACTTCACTGGATGTGAAGTGTCCACACATGGATCACAAATGGATATGGACACACACAAGTCAGCCACTTTGCGGACATTTACAAAAATAACACTTAGAGTTAAAAATAGGCCCGGGTGAAAACCTAAACCAGCCACCAAACGTCCCCGTAAGAGGCACAAACACCTCGCACCGGACCAATGTAACTTGTAGGAACTGATCGCGTAGTCCCGGGTCTCCCGGTTTGAGAGTATGATGATAATTTGCAAAAATCACACTTAGACATAAAAATAAGCCGTTAAAGGGTGAAAACCCAAATCAGCCCCCATACGACCCCGTAGGAGGCACGAACACCTCGCACGGGACCAATGTAACTTGTAGGAACTGATCGCGTAGTCCCGAGTCTCCCGGTTTGAGAATATGACGATAATTTGCAAAAATCAACACTTAAATTTAAAAACAGGCCGTTAAAGGGTGAAATCCTAAACCAGCCCCCAAACGTCCCCGTAAGAGGAACAAACACCTTGCACGGGACCAATGTAACTTGTAGGAACTGACCGCGTAGTCACGAGTCTCTCGGTTTGAGAATATGACGATAATTTGCAAAAATAACACTTAGACTTAAAAACAGGCCGTTAAAGGGTGAAATCCTAAACTAGCCACCAAACGTCCCCGTAAGAGGCACGAACTCCTCGCATGGGACCAATGTAACTTGTAGGAACTGACCGAGTAGTCCCGGGTCTCCCGATTTGAGAATATGATGATAATTTGTAAAAATCAACACTTAAATTTAAAAACAGGCCGTTAAAGGGTGGAACCCCAAACCAGCCCCCAAACGTCCCCGTCAGAGGAATAAACACCTCGCACGGGATCAATGTAACTTGTAGGAACTGATCGTGTAGTCACGGGTTTCTCGATTTGTGAATATGACGATAATTTGTAAAAATCAACACTTAGACTTAAAAACATGCCGTTAAAGGGTGAAAACCCAAACCACTCCCCAAACGACCCCGTAAGAGGCACGAACACCTCGCACGGGACCAATGTAACTTGTAGGAACTGATCGCGTAGTCCCGGGTCTCCCGATCTGAGAGTATGACGATAATTTGAAAAAATCACACTTAGAGTTAAAAACATACCGTTAAATGGTGAAAACCCAAACAAACCCCTATATGACCCCGTAGGAGGCAAAACTCCTCGCATGGGACCAATGTAACTTGCAGGAACTGATCGCGTAGTTCTGGATCTCTCGGTTTGAGAGTATGATGATAATTTGCAAAAATCACTTAGAGTTAAAAACATGCCGTTAAAGGGTGAAAACACAAACCAACCCCCAAACGACCCCTTCGGAGGCACAGACACCTCGCACGGGACCAATGTAACGTGTAGGAACTGATCGCATAGTCCCGGGTCTCTCGGTTCGAGAGTGTGATGATAATTTGCAAAAATTAACACTTAAGACTTAAAAACATGCCGTTAAAGGGTGAAAACCCAAACCAGTCCCCAAACGATCCCGTAGGAGGCACGAATACCTCGCACGCGACTAATGTAACTTGTAGGAACAGACCTCGTTGTCCCGGGTCTCTCAGTTTGAGAGTCTGGCGATAATTTACAAAAATCAAACTTAAAGTTAAAAACATGCCGTTAAAGGGTGAAAACCCAAACCAGTCCCCAAACGACCCCGTAGGAGGCACGAACACCTCGCACGGGACCAATGTAACTTGTAGGAACTGACCGTGTGGTCCCGGGCCTCCCGGTTTGAGAGTCTGATGATAATTTGCAAAAATCACACTTAGACTTAGAAACATGCCGTTAAAGGGTGAACACCCCAACCCACCCCAAAACGACCCGTAGAAGGCACGAACACCTCGCACGGGATCAATGTAACTTGTAGGAACTGACCGTGTAGTCCCGGATCTCCCGGTTTGAGAGTATGATGATAATTTGCAAAAATCAACACTTAGAGTTAAAAACATGCCGTTAAAGGGTGAAAACCCAAACCAGCCCCCAAACGACCCCGTAGGAGGCACGAACACCTCGCACGGGACCCATGTAACTTATAGGAACTAACCGCCTAGTTCCGGGTCTCTCGGTTTATGAGTATGGTGATAATTTGCAAAATTCAACACTTGAACTTAAAAACATGCCTTTAAAGGGTGGAAACCCAAACCAACCCCCCAAACGACCCCGTAGGAGGCCCGAACACCTCGCACGGGACTAATGTATCTTGTAGGAACTGACTGCGTAGTCCCGGGTCTCCCGGTTTGAGAGTATGACGATAATTTGAAAAAATCACACTTAGAGTTAAAAACATGCCGTTGAAGGTTGAAAACCCAAACCAACCCCCAAACGACCCCGTAGGAGGCACGAACTCCCTGCACGGGACCAACGTAACTTGTAGGAACTGATCGCGTAGTTCCGGGTCTCTCGGTTTGAGAGTATGACATTAATTTGCAAAAATTAACACTTAGAGTTAAAAGTATTTCGTTAAAGGGTGAAAACCCAAACCATCCCCCAAACGACCCCGTAGGAGGCACGAACACTTCGCACGGGACCAATGTAACTTGTAGGAACTAGTCCCGTAGTCCCGGGTCTCCCGGCTTGAGAGTATGACGATAATTTGCGAAAAACAACACTTAGACTTAAAAACATGTCGTTAAAGGGTTAAAACCCAAACTAGTGAAAACCCAAACCATCCCCCAAACGACCCCGTAGGAGGCACGAACACTTCGCACGGGACCAATGTAACTTGTAGGAACTAGTCGCGTAGTCCCGGGTCTCCCGGTTTGAGAGTATGACGATAATTTGCGAAAAACAACACTTAGACTTAAAAACATGTCGTTAAAGGGTTAAAATCCAAACTAGTCCCCAAATGACCCCTTAGGAAGCACGAACACCTCGCACGGGACCAATGTAACTTGTAGGAACTGACCGTGTGGTCCCGGGCCTTCCGGTTTGAGAGTCTGATGATAATTTGCAAAAATCACACTTAGACTTAGAAACATGCCGTTAAAGGGTGAACACCCCAACCAACCCCAAAACGACCCCGTAGAAGGCACGAACACCTCGCACGGGATCAATGTAACTTGTAGGAACTGACCGTGTAGTCCCGGATCTCCCGGTTTGAGAGTATGATGATAATTTGCAAAAATCAAGTTAAAAACATGCCGTTAAAGGGTGAAAACCCAAACCATCCCCCAAACGACCCCGTAGGAGGCACGAACACCTCGCACGGGACCAATGTAACTTGTAGGAACTAGTCTCGTAGTCCCGGGTCTCCCGATTTAATAGTATGACGATAATGTACAAAAATCACACTTAGAGTTAAAAATATGCCGCTAAAGAGTGAAAACCCAAACCAACCCCCAAACGATCCCGTAGGAGGCACGAACACCTCGCACGGGACCCATGTAACTTGTAGGAACTGACTGCGTTGTCCTGGGTGTCTCGGTTTGAGAGTTAGACGATAATTTGCAAAAATCACACTTAGAGTTAAAAACATACCGTTAAAGGGTGAAAACACAAACCAACCCCCAAACGACCCATTCGGAGGCACGTACACCTCGCACGGGACCAATGTAACTTGTAGGAACTGATCGCATAGTTCCGGGTCTCTCGGTTCGAGAGTGTGACGATAATTTGCAAAAATCAACACTTAGACTTAAAAACATGCCGTTAAAGGGTGAAAACCAAAACCAGTCCCCAAACGACCCCGTAGGAGGCACGAACACCTCGCACGGGACCAATGTAACTTGTAGGAACTGACCTCGTTGTCTCGGGTCTCTCAGTTTGAGAGTCTGACGATAATTTGCAAAAATCAAACTTAAAGTTAAAAACATGCCGTTAAAGGGGGAAAACCTAAACCAGCCCCCAAACGACCTCGTAGGAGGCACGAACACCTCGCACGGGACCAATGTAACTTGTAGGAACTGACCGCATAGTCCCGGGTCTCTCAGTTTGAGAGTGTGACGATAATTTGTAAAAATCACACTTGATTAAAAATATGACGTTAAAGGGTGAAAACCCAAAGCAACCCCCAAACTATCCCCTAGGAGGCACAAACACCTCGCACGGGACCAATGTAACTTGTAGGAACTGACCGCGTTGTCCCGGGTCTCTCGGTTTGGGAGTATGATGATAATTTGCAAAAATCACACTTAGAGTTAAAAACTTGTCGTTAAAGGGTGAAAACCCAAACCCACCCCAAACGACCCCGTAGGAGGCACGAACACCTCGCACGGGACTAATATAACTTGTAGAAACTGACCGCGTAGTCTCGGGTCTCCCGGGTTGAGAGTGTAACGATAATTTGCAAAATAACACTTAGACTTGAAAACATTCCGTCAAAGGGTGAAAACCCAAACCAACCCCCAAACGACCCCGTAGGAGGCACGAATACCTTGCACGGGACCCATGTAACTTGTAGGAACTGACCGCGTAGTCCCGTGTCTCTCGGTTTGAGTGTATGACGATAATTTGCAAAAATCACACTGAGAACTAAAAACATGCCTTTAAAGGGTGAAAACCCAAACCAACCCCCAAACGACCCCGTAAGAGGCACGAACAACTCGCACGGAACCAATGTAACTTGTAGCACTTGACCGCGTAGTCTCGGATCTCTCGGTTTGAGAGTATGATGATAATTTCCACTCATATATGTAATTTTCTAGTTTTGCCAATTTTTTTTTTTTTGTAAATTATTGGGTTACTAATATCGTATCTTTTTTGTATCCTATTTTATTTTGCAGGATAACAGTTTATCGTTGGCTTTTATTCACGTGGAACACACAAAGAACTCAATGGTTTACAACAAGGATTTATTCGTGATTTCATTTATTTGTGTTATGGTCGTACGGTCTTTTGTTGTTTTATTGTTGACTTTTTATGGCCGTGCGGGATTTTGTATGTTAATTGTTATATTTGCTAGCCGTGCGGGCTTTATGTTAGGCAGGTTTTGTATTAACAGGTGTTGGAATGTCCAGAAAATAGAGGAAACTCTGCCCAATTTTTTTTGGGCTTGTGAGCTGTTAAAGACTTGTAATATTTTGAAGTTTGTATGTACATTATTTTATTAACAACGCGCAATATTACTAATTTGTGAATTTTGTGTTTTCAAATAATTTTTTTTTTAAAATAAAAAAATTTGGCACAGTTCAAAACCGTGGCAAAGGTGTATCATATTTTGGCACGGTTTTGAACTGTGCCAATTTTTTTTAAACTGTGCTGAATCTGGCACAGTTAAAAACTGTGCCAAAAGTGTGCCAGAAATATCAAATTCTGGCACGGTTTAAAAGTGTGCCAAAAGTGTTCTTGTTTGGATGAATCTGGCACAGTTAAAAACTGTGCCAAAAGTGTGCCAGAAATATCAAATTCTGGCACGGTTTAAAAGTGTGCCAGAAGTGTTCCTGTTTGGCCAAATCTGGCACACTTTTGAGCCGTGCCAGGAAAAAATTGCCATTTTGGAACACCTGATTCTGGCACAATTCAAAACCGTGCCAGATTTGATCTGGCACAGTTTTAAACCGTGCCAGATTCCTGTTTTTGGTGTAGTGATATTTTTGCTGGAGTAGGGCAAGCTTGGCATTTGAAATTTCCACAACACGGGCGGCCTCCGCAGTCTGGGCCTGCGAGGATTTTAGGGATTCCGCGACCTATTTAAAATTCTCCTCCGCTTCCTCCCTCACATTGACGGCTTTCTCAAGGTCTATATGGGCTGCTTGGAGGGCCGCGACAGCAGATTTTTTCCCTGCCTCAAAAGACGAAGTCCGTGCATCTTGCAAGTCCGCGGTATGGGCACTCTTCTCGGCCTCTTTCAACCTATACAAGGCCTCGTACTTCCTCTTCTGGACCACAATAACATTCGCAACCTGAAAGAAAAGATGTTAGAAAATATGGGAAAATATGAGATGCAAAGTCAAATGACAACTGGTATGTACCCTCAGAAAGCTATGGAGGCCACAGTTCTCCAGATCTTCATGATCTTCTCCAACTAGCCTTTCAAGGTCCGCCGCATCCAAGGCTCGCTTCATTCTCCGCGCAGCCTTTGCGGTAGTGTCCCAGGAAGAATTTGGGTCAGGCTGCCTTAATTGAGGCCTTGGTCTACCATCAGGCCCAGACTCTCCGCGGAATTTAGGAGGTGGCAAGTTCGCATTAACCACCACTACAGTTGGCGGTGGAGGAGAGGATGATTGAAGGGGCACTTCAGTTGACATCAGGCCAGCCGCGGCCAAGTTTTCCCCTATGTCGTCATCAAAATGTTCTTGCGCAGGGTTTTCATCATTGACCACCTGATCCGCGGCAGGATCAGTAGCCTCATCGGCAGCGACCACGACTGGGGCAGCATTATTTTCTCCGGAGGGGGCCGCGGCAGGTCCCTTGGCCTTGGATCTCTTCTTCTTCCTGCTACGCGCAGTATTATTTAGGACGACTGAGTCCTCATCCATCTCCGCTAGCTACGCCGCTAGCAACTCCCTGTTAACTTCTTCGCCTGAAAATGAATGGAATGAGTTCGAGTTCAAGAGAATAAATGACCGCGGAGTAAAAATTATGGTGCATTTAGTTACCTTCCCCACCCATTTGTTGAGGAATGGATTTTTTTGGGAAAAATCCTGCTTCAAAAATGGTTGTTGACGTTACAAGTGTGCTGAACTTCTTGTGTTCAGCAGGAACTTTCGCGGCCTCAGCAACCCTTTTTTCACGCCGCTTGTTCAAATACAGATCGTCAAGGGCTGCAGAAAGAAAAGACGATTCAAGTTAGTGGAAGTTACATGTGAAATAAAAAGGATGGGACTATAATCTTATACCTAATTTTGAGGGTGACCCCCACTGCCGTGGCATTTTATATGTTCTCTCTCTTTCATTCTTCTCGGGGTGCATCTCCCAGCCTTCACCGGAGATGTAGAAATATTTCCCCTTCCAATTCTTCACACTGGTCGGTCTCCCAGTGTAAAGGGTCTCGTCCCTTCCGCGGCTAGAGAGGTAATAATACCCCGCGAATTTCACTGTGTTCTCCTCTGGACGGTAGAAGTGAAAGAACTCCGTGGGAGTGATGTCCTTTTTGAACAAATTATCCCAAAGGACAATTGCAGCGAGAACGGCTCTCCAGCCATTAGGGTCCAGCTGTGCCGGGGCCAGGTTCATTGCCTGAAAAAGGCGACGGATAGGAACTGGGACTGGTAGCCGCAGCCCGTAAATGAAGGCGTGCAGCGGGAAGCAAATTCCATCATCGGATAGAACTGTGCACGGTCTTTGGTTCGCGGCAGGGGCCGAGCACGTCAAATTTTCTAGAAATTCGAAGGCCTCAGCAACCTGCTCAACCCAAGCTTGGGTCATCGAGCCACGGATATCAAGCGAGGCCAAGGGTCTCTCAGCCCTCCCAGATGTTCCTCCTGGGTTATTTCTAACAGCCGCAGCATTGTCTCTTACACCCATTGGATGTGTACTTGAGTTGGCTTCCTCTTCCATCGGCGGAGATTGGAAATCCTTCCCAGATGCAGAGTCCGCGGAGTCTGAGTCGATTATTACGCAGTTCGGGCAATCTTTTAGTTTGCAGGGCCCTACTGATCTTAGAGGGGGCACAGAAGTAAGCTCGGGGGGAGAAGTACCAAAATTCTTTGCCCAAAAGCCTCTCAGGAACTCATCTGGGTCAAAGCTCATATGGCTGCAGCAGTACCTGAAAAGCAGAGTTCGCAGTTAGGCGCCGCAGCCAGTATGATTTGTAAGACTTCAAGAAGCCGCAGAAGGGTATTTTTGAGTTAAAAATGTCTACTTATGGGATCGTACTGTCCCAACAAGCCGCAGCCACATCCATATCAGAGGAACATAGGATGCCACGGTAATAAGATATAATTGCTTTTAGGGCGTTCCTGGCCACGGCCATTCCTAAATTTTCAGTCCACTCTTTATGCTCTAGCAGCAGCTATAGTTATTTAACATGGATGTCTTGGGTTCATGAAAGTTTTAAGGCTATTCCGAGACTACCAAGGGTGGTGATTTGATGCCGTGGATGATAGTTTGAGGGACCGTGGCCATTTGGCACGGTATGACGCAGAAGTATTGTACCAGTTCACGGAAATGATTATTGAAATCCTACCATACCGCGGCCTCTATCCTAAATAAGTTGATTACCTAAATCTAATCATTTTTAGGATCAAACCCACAGAATACGGAGTGTTCGATCATGAACATCAAGAACAGTTATACGTATTTCATATGCAGCATATGTGGAAAAATCAAAACGAACAAATAAAACCCTAGAGTTCTAGCAAATGAACCAGGAAAAGTATCATAAGGGAAGAAAACTGTAAATGGTGGTTGAAAAATCACCTGGAAATGAAGAAATTCGCAAAGATCAGCTACAGACCACCTTGAACCGCCACACACCGCCTCGGAAAGTCGCCGGAATATGCAAGAAAGAAAGTTCAGAGTTTCACTCTCGATATGCTCTCAAAAGTATTGGAAACGTAATGAAGTCCACGGCCAGAAACAATTTATATAAGGGAGCGCGGAAGACGAATCGTCGCTTTGGTAATACCGCGGCACCTAGACTACTTAGCCGCAGTACCAATTGATCTCCCTTGGCACTACGGCTTGGGGGCTTATTGATAGTACAAATATAACACCCTCGCGCGGATGTATTCTCTCATACAGGCCGCGGCCTAACCTCACTCAGGGCGCGGCCATAACTCACTTAGGGTGCGGTCCTCTCCATCATAGGCTACGGAACCCCACCTTAGGGTATGCGGCACTCCTCCAGCTTACAACACTGCTTGCCTTGCAGGCCGCACCCCCCTTTATCCACAACTGCCGCAAACTTGGTATACGCCACGTGCTCAGGGCATCTGACTCAACACATTTCCTCATAAATAGAGGACCACACCTAGAAGGAAGGGGGATCGGTTCCACACACACCTGAGGCACTACAACATAGATTTTCTCTACATCACCCCAACATAAGCTTTGGAGGCCGAGAATCTGCATCACAGCCACCTCACGGGCTCACCGAAATCTCCAATACTGTCATGTACTCTCCTTTATTCTCATACTTGTACGCCTCTATAGGCATGATTATATAGTACGATGCAACGCACATAATGAGAACGGAGCAACACAGTGGACGTAGGCCTATTTTAGAGGCTGAACCACTCTATACCTTGTCTTCTCTCTGTTTACTTGCTTTACTTGTTTAACACACACATTACTCTTGACCCGCTGGTATGAGAACGTCTTATGGACGATTTGTCGTATCATCAATTATGTTTCAAAACTTATGAGTTTCTGAAAATGGTCATTGCACTTGAGCTCCTAGGTTCATGAGAAACTCGTTCGTCACTTTAAAATAGGTTCAAAGTCAAAAAATGAAGTTTCACCGTTAAAGCTCAAACTTTGATAGAGTTTTTGAAGGTTTCTATCTATATATGCTATTCCACACGTAAGACTTTCGTTTTTCTCATTGGGTTAGGTATTATGATGGTCCAGAGAACATTTTGTATAATAAAAACAATAATTGATGCATAAAATCATAGGTTATTAGTTTGTGGTTGTGAGGGGGGGGGGGGGGGGAGGGGGAAATTTCAAGTTTGGTTCTACTAAACTGGTGGGGTATAAGGCTGGATTTCATGGGGTATTTATATTATTAGCTAAGGGCGGTTGATTGGTGCTTCTAATATGTGGATTTTTCCTATTTTAAGATGATAAAAAATTGGAAAAAGAAAATTACAGGCAGGGAAGGAAAGTCTAAATAGTATTGTTTTGGTTTTGCTCCTTAATGAGAAAGTTTTATACTTATTTGGCATTTAATATACTAAATTTTCATGTTTTAGGGGCATTATGAAATTGTATGAAATTTTCGTGTTTTAAGTTAATTGAGGTCTAAAGATTCAATTTGATATAAAGTTTGAGTCTTGGGGTGAAATGGAAGTTAAGTTTTACTTCTTTCAAAGTTTAGAGGGGTAATTTGGTCATTTCGTAACCTTGGGGGTACCTAGGTAATTAAGCAAACTTTTAAAGTTTTATATGTAGTTTCAACTTTATTAGAGTGTTTTTGAATTTGACTGAGTTATAAGGGGATATGAGCCAATATATATAATTATCAGATCATAGTTGATTATTCTAGGGTTTAGCAACAATAATGCACATAAATATATATAGGTATAAAACACACAAACCACATAATTTTTTAACACTCATAACGTATCGATGTATCTAAACATACGTGCTAAGTAGTGAGAGGGCATGAACTATAAACAAAAGAAATATGTCCCAATTACACCAAATATGTCCAAGGAGTTCTATTTGATCTCATTAACTTATCAAACTTCGGTTTTGCCTCAAGTAACAAATAAATAACTTATAATGCACAAACATACACAATGCCCACTATCCTTGAATCTTGATAATTATTGTATCAATAGCGTCAAAATAATTAAGCTTAATTAGGACTCATTTGTAACACCCCATATTTTTTTGGAGAAAATAGAAATTAATTAAATTGATGGCCTAAGAATTTATTTAATTAGGAGAAATTATTTAATTCGATGATTCAGATTAAATTAATTCACTCTAAGTTTAATTTCACACGTGGCGTATTTGGAGGTAAAATAAGAGGATTTAACAAAGTGACTCGAATGGTGACGGTTGGTTTCGGAAGGGTCGAAATAGTTGAAAAAGTGTACTCGGGTGTATAGTTTGGGTCCCAGGACGATTTTAGACCATCCCGGCATCGTTTAAGGGCATTTCGATCATTCAGGAGTTTGGGATTTAGAAAACTCCAAAAATTGTAAGTGTATATCTTCCCATTAGAGAGAGGGGCCAGGGTTAACACAAATCAAAAGGGATATAAGCCATAGGAGAGGAAGAGGAGAGGAGAACTAAGCTTCTTACTCAGTTTTTCGCCCCGAACGCAATGAAATCGAGAACGGAGTAAAGGGCGAACTACCACACCATATTATCAACGAATTTCAGACCTTCTATTGACAAGCAAGTATTTAAATGGCAATTTATATCAATCATGTTATAATACCCATGTGGGATAGGGTTTGATTTCATGCTTTTGGAAGTTTTATATGAATTTGGGAGGGTTTAATTCATAAACTAAAGTGGGAATGCATGTAGAGATGTTCCTTAATGATGATAATATGAAATTAGTGGGTTTGGGTTGATTAATAAGAGATAAATCTGAGTTCTTGATTTATAAAGTTGATGAACATGAGAAAATTAGGGTTTTATGTTAATTAAAGGAGAATTTGATTCTTGGGTTGAATCTTTGATATTTTTGTGTAAATTTTCATTGGAAATTTATCTCTATATGAAGATAAACTTATATTATAATATATTTGATGATTAAGATTGAATCTATATGGGTTCTTGATTGAATAACATGAATCTTGAATGACTTAGGGTTTCATTGATGAACACAGGATGTCAAACTGCCATAATTTTTTATGTAAATTTAAACGTATGCCATTTCAATTATACTTAGAATTAGAGTGATATACATACATTTTTGGAAAGTTCTTTCTCTTGGCTTTATAATTATCTTTTAATCAGGTCAATCGGAGTTCCATACAAGGAGAAATCGATGTTTTAATATAGGGTGTTTGATCTGCCAGCATAGTAACTGCCAGAATTTTTGACGTAACTTTAAACGTGTGTCATTTAAATTGTACTTAGAATTAGAGTGATATACATACATTCTTGGAAATATCTATGTCTTATCTTTCAAATGAGATTTGAATCAGGTCAATCGGAGTTCTGTAGAGGGAGTAATCGATATTTTACTATAGGGTGTTTGATCTGCCAGAAAATTTTCTAATCGATTCGGTTGCCCAGTTTTGGCCAATAATTTCCTTTTTGTTTAGGACCTTTGTAAATAGTTTAGAATTAATTTATGGGATTTAATTTCTAATATAAGGTAATTATGTTGAAACACTAGTAGGCCTATTTTGGGTTTTAGGCGTGGCCTACGAGGGAAGTTTAAGGGCTAAATTAATTTGGATTAATAGAGAGGAAAAAACTAAATTGAAGGATAATTCGAGTTAAGAGAATTTGAGAGGAACGAGGACTTAGACTAGTAGGGGGTAGAGAGTTTACCTTCTAATATTATATGTGGAATAAAGGATACCCTTCGAGGGGTGAGAAATACTCGAGAATGTACGGTAATAAACGAAGTTATAAATTATGGAATACGTAGAATATTCGGGATATAAATATACTATGTATGAGGCTTGTGATATAGGATGTGTGTATGCCCTATTGTTATTATATATATATATAGAGGTGGAGTGAATACTTATCGTTATTATATGGTTGTATGAATACGTCGCTGATGTCATATTTATATAGGTGGAATGTGTACCTATATTATTGTTTATTATGTGTATGACATATCTACCATACTTGCTGTCACGGGAGGTTGGCGTTCGAAAGAGGACAATCTTATCCTGTGTTGCCTTTGGGAGGATTTTAGATTTGGTACCTCAAGAACATAGGACTGTGAAGGGCTTATTTGTGAGTCGATAAGTCTGCTGACTGTGGGAGCGTAGGTATGTGTGTGACCCATGGATCTGAACTATGTTCGCCTCCAATAAGTGTGATTTTATATATATGGTTCGTGAGAGAAGACGAACCAATAGTCCCTTGTACAACGAGAGATTTACCCGGACATGATAGCTGAGTATGCATGCACCGCATCTGTGCCTAGGGGTGGCGTACTAGTATAGGTATAATGGATGATAAATATATATATACCTTTGAGATGTTTTACAGTATGCACCGCAACTGGGTTTGGGAGGTGCCGTGCTATATATATATATATTAAAAAGTATGAATATATATGTGACACCCCGACTAATTAAATACCGGGTAGCTACTCCTTTATTAAGTTAATTCAAAATGCCAAGTTGGTCCAGTTAATAGCGTCACTGTCGAAAACATTTTAATGATTACTAACCACCTAGAATTTAAAAAGTAAGTTGTCAAATTTTAATTAGAGTCTGATTAACATGCAATAAGTGTAATGAAGAATAATAACACCATTCACCATAACGAAGTAAATAGAATAACCATCACATAATGTAAATAAAGTCTGGAGGATCTCCTCACTACAATACCACAAACTGAAATAACTAAACTGAATACTGAATCAATACATGCCAAAGTCTGAAAAACTGAAATGGAAAGATGTCTCTAATAGAAATGGGCAACATGCCCTACAACTGATAAATACTGAATCAGGAATCCAAACGGTAGAAGCGTCTAAAAGCAAATCCCTGTAGCTTCCACAAACAGATACAGCTCGTCACCTGAATGAGTATCCTATGCATGGTGTCCTTGTGGCTGGGCACCTAAAATGGTTTGACAAGAAAATATATTTGAAAGCAAACGGGTCAGAGCCCGAATGTGGAGATATTTTAAAAACCTGCAAGTGCTTTAAAAACATTTAAAACATTAAATGCAAAGTACATGTTAGGACGTGCACTCACAGGAAATTCTCACCTCTCGACTAAATGTGCACTCCTAACGTAAGTACCCATCTAAAATGACACTAATCCCTAGCTAAGTGACATCATATCTAGCTAGACTGTCATAGGTTCTACCCTTATTACTCGGTTCCCATTGACATTATAATGATCTCATTTAAATAGGGGCTTAACGTAAATTCAGATTTTCGATATGTAATATATTTCACAATTGGTTAGCCCGTTATGTTTTCTCAAAATAATACCATAATTTTATTCACAATATTAACATGAAATTCCCATCAATTAAGTGTATATTATTCACATCATAAATATACAATACAAGCACCCGAGACTAGGCTGCGGTGCATACATACTCTGCTATCCATCCCGGTACACAACGTACATAAGGATTACAAATTCCGAATCTCTCAGGAATTGATAGAATAAACATCACACACAAAAATGGAGGCGAACATAGTTCAACATATCCATGGTCACGTACATACCTACGCTCCATAGTCAGCTGGCTTAATAACTCACAATTAAGTCATTCTCTTGAACTATGTCCTCTAGGTACCACTCTAAATCCGGGCACACAAGGAGTAGATGGCCCTAAGCGAACATAAACCTCCAGTGATAGCAAGTATGGTAGGTATGTCATACACATAAAATCATATACATATACTAAGTATGCACACATCTTAGTAATCACCATAATATAATTGGTACATAACTCTTCTCGCACTGACATATAATACTACACCATTTATATATTCCCGGTTAATATAATTAATTAGGCCGTCAATAGCTCACATCGTAATAGACACTCACGTCCTACTTCACATTTTCCCTTAGGTTCAAACTACACTTCTAGGTTTGACTCCTCATTATATCCCAAACATCCCAAATATATCAATTACTCATCAAGGAAAGGCTATCTCTACCTACACACAAGGTTACTGGGCACTCGGGGTCAAAACAGGCTAAAAAGCCTAAACTGTCAAGTCGTTCGAAGTCTCGTTCGAACGAGACTGTTCGAACGAGACTTCGTTCGAACGAACTGAGTCTTCTAACGAGATCTCGTTCGAACGAAGTGGGCTTTCTAACGAGATCTCGTTCGAACGATCTTATCGAACGAACTCCACCCTCGTTAGAAGCGACTGGTCAACTCGTTAGAAGCTCGTTCGAACGAGCTCGTTCGAACGACTTGGAGAGGTCTTCTAACGAGGGATCAGTTTCGGCCCAGATTTCCCAGTTTCGTTTTTCACCAATTTTAACACCTCAAATCTCAACCAAAATTCATCCAATCAATGTTTTAAGGTCTCCAATCATCCTAAAACATAATAAGGTCATATACTAGCATCTTTTAAGGAAATTAACACATCCTAAACATCATTCATTCTTCAAATTTCTACCCTTTCCCCCAAATTTTCAAGAACATAAACCCTAGAATTTTAAATCCTCAATAAGTCCATTCTAGATCCGTTTTTGTTACATCCAACATATATTAACATAAGAATAATTATCTCCATACTATTCTACATGCAATTTGTCCTCAAAATTCAAGTTCTAAGTCCAATTAAAATGGGTTTTTATTTAACTTCCAAGAATAAATGTAAATCTTTCAATTTATCTAACATGGAAGATACATTCTCTGAATTAAATAGAATTAAATCACTTGCCTCGAGTGTCTCTGAATTTGGTGTTGATTTGATGAAGCTTTTTCTGCAGAATTCCTTCTCTCTCTCTCTCTATAAGCCTTCTTCTCCAATGGCTATGGTGGCTAGGGTTTATTTTGGGAACTTAGAAAACCTAATTCTAAAACTCCCCGTAGTCTTATGGGTCAATATGGTTGGTAGTGGGTTTAGTGGTTGGTTTCCTGAATCATATATAATTTACTAATTTTCGTCACTTTTAATTCCCAAAAATACAAAATTACCAAAATACCCTTTATGTTGCCGGTATGGCCTAAAAATACCTCGGGACCCAAACTAAACCCCCGGCTAGTGTTTTTTGACTATCTAGACCCTTCCGGATGCGTTGGTGCACTCAAAACGACCATACGGGTAATAGAATTTAAATTCACTTTTATAATTAAATAATTATATCCTGACGCGACTGTCTCACGCGTCCCAATAAAATGTCCAAATTATCGTATATCAATCTCACGACAAATTTCATAATTCAATATTCATATATCATCATATATACTCAATATAGTCAAATACCAACTCACATCTCGCTAGTATTTTATCCGGATTAGTTCCCAATTAATTCTCATTTAATTAATTAATCCTAAAAATAAATATCGTCAAAAATACGGGGTATTACATACTTCCCCCCTAATAACAGAATTTCGTCCCGAAATTCGAAACTAGAAAGTATCTGATAAAAACAACTCTGGATAACGTTCACGCATCTCATCCTCGCGTTCCCATGTGGACTCCTCGACATTGTGATGTCGCCACTGAACACGCACTAATGGAACTATCTTTGACCGCAACTTCCTCTCACTTCGGTCCAAAATAGCAATTGGCCCTTCCTCGTAGGAGCTATCAGGCTGTAGATCAATCTCCTCCAAAGCGATGTGAGAATGAGCCAAATCGTCCCTGAGATATTTCCTTAGCGAGGAATTATGAAACACATCGTGAATCCGGGGTAAATGCTCCGGTAACCCGAGTCTATACACAACTGGTCCAATCCGCTCAATAATAAGAAACAGCCCCACATACCTCGGTGCCAACTTCCCCTTCTTCCCGAAACGCATAATCCCCTTCATAGGAGATACTCTGAGCAAAACCTGGTCCCCCACTTGGAACTCCCTGAAAGACCTCTTCGCATCAGCATAACTCTTCTGCCGGTCTTGAGCTACCCGAATGCGACTCCGAATCAACTCAATCCTTGCCGAAGTATCCTGAGTCACTTCCGGCCCAAGTAGTTTGTTGTCCCCCACCTCCAACCAACATACTGGGGAACGACAAGGCCTACCGTACAATGCCTCAAACGGAGCCATGCCAATAGTGAACTGGTAGGAGTTATTATAAGCAAACTCTACCAGTGGAGGGTATTGCTCCCATCCACCTCCAAAGTCAATAATGCACATGCATAGCATGTCCTCCAACATCTGATTTGTGCGCTCTGTCTTCCCATCGGTCTGCGAATGATAGGCCTTACTCAACCGCAATTCCGTGCCCATGGCCTCCTGGAAACTCTCCCAAAACCACGAAACAAATATCTTGTCTCTGTCAGACACGATATTTAGGGGCATACCGTGAAGTCTCACAATCTCTGAAATGAAGAGCTGGGCATACTGTCCCGTAGTGTAGTCAGTCCTTACGGGTAAAAAGTGATCGACTTTGGACAACCTGTCCACAATTACCCAAACGGAGTCGTGACCCCTCTGCGACATAGGCAACCCCGTGATAAAATCCATGGATATGCTCTCCCACATCCACACCGGAACCTCCAACGGCTGTAGAAGTCCTGTCGGTCTCTGATGATCCACTTTTACTAGCTGGGAAGTGGCGCATTTCGAGACAAACTCAGCAATATCTCTCTTCATACCGCTCCACCAATACTGCCGTCTCATGTCTTGGTACATTTTGTCCCCTCCGGGATGTACCGCGAACCGTGAGCCGTGCGACTCTGCCATCACCTCGTGTCACAATTCTTCCCCTTCCGGAACCACCAATCTCCCATAGAAGCGTAATCCCCCGTCTGAGCTAATGGTATAGGACTCGGCTCCCTCTGCTAGTAATCGAACTATCTGCTCCTGACAGAACGAGTCATTTGCCTGTGCCTGTACTACCTTCGTGACAATCTGCGGTGTAACGGTCATCACAGACATGAAAGATCGGGCCACTGCATCCTGCTGTCCCAACTCCTTCCACTTTGCCTTCCACACCCCTGCCACCTCATCTGCTGGCCTACGGATCAACGCGTCTGCTACCACGTTAGCCTTACCCGGGTGATACTGGATGTCGAACTGGTAGTCTTTCACAAACTCAAGCCACCTACGCTGCCGCATATTCGACTCCTTCTGCGTGAACAGGTACTGTAGGGACTTGTGGTCTGTGAACAATTGGAACTTCTCCCCCAAAAGATAGTGCCTCCAAATCCGTAGGGCAAATACCACTGCCGCCAACTCCAAATCATGAGTGGGGTAATTCTTCTCGTGAGGCTTAAGCTTACGGGAAGCATAAGCTATGGCCTGTCTCTCCTGCTGCAATACACCTCCAAGTCCTTGCAAAGACGCATCGGTGTAAACCAAATACTCAACTCCCGGTCTCGGTAATGCTAACACAGGTGCTGAGGTCAATTTGTCCTTTAACTCATCAAATGCCAACTGACAGGCATCACTCCAAATGAACGGCATACCTTTACGAGTCAGATGTGTCAAAGGACCCGCTATCTTCGAAAATCCTCGAATGAACCTCCTGTAGTATCCTGCTAGACCCAAAAAACTACGAATCTCCGTTGGTGTCGTGGGCTGTCCCCACTCCCTTACCGCGGATACCTTCCCCGGATCAACAGATATCCTCTGGTCGGAAATAATATGTCCCAAAAACTGGACCTCCTTCAGCCAAAACCCGCATTTCTCATATTTTGCATGCAACTCGTTCTGACGTAGTGTCTATAAAACTTGCCTCAAATGCTCGGCGTGTTCCTCCTCTATCTGGGAGTAAACCAGAATATCATCGATGAAGACAATGACAAACTGATCTAGGAAATCCCTGAACACTCTGTTCATCAAGTCCATAAACACTGCTGGAGCGTGGGTCAAACCAAAAGGCATAACCCGAAACTCGTAAGAACCATATCTCGACAAGAACACAGTCTTCGAGACATCTTCCTCCCTGATACGTAACTGATGGTATCCCGACCTCAAATCAATCTTCGAGAAGAAAGAAGCTCCTCTCAACTGGTCAAATAGGTCATCGATTCGAGGCAACGGATACTTATTCCATATCGTAACCTTGTTCAACTCCCGGTAGTCCACACACAATCTCAGTGAACCGTCCCTCTTCTTCACAAACAAAACTGGAGCGCCCCAAGGTGAAGTACTCCTACGAATAAATTCCTGACCTAACAGCTGCTCTATCTGATCTCGTAGCTCTCGCATCTCTGTCGGAGCCATACGATACGGTGCGCGTGCTATAGGTCTCGTATCTGGCAATAGGTCTATAACAAAGTCTATCTCTCGACTGGGGGTAGGCCTGGTATCTCCTGAAACACATCTGAATACTCCCTGACAACTGGGATCGAATCTAAAGGAATCACAACCTCCTTAGAGGTATCCTCCTCTATGTAATACAGATGAGCGGTCGATCCTCCCTCTGGACGAGGCATCGCCACTACAAACATATCTTGCCCCGGAATGGCAAAAACAATACTCCTACTGAAATAGTCAATCATGGCTCGGTACGCAACTAGCCAATCCATGCCAATAATGGCATCATACTCGTCATCTCTAATACTAACATATCCTGTGGGTAATACTAAACTACCAATCTCTACCCCACTCCCCGGCATATAAAGAAAATGAACCATTCCCCAGTGGTGAGTCTACTTACATTACAGTGCTTAATGCTGCTGCTAATAACTCTAAGGTCATCGCATAATATGAAATTATAAAACAATTGAGTTGTCCCAAAAATAACCAAAATTCAACTCAAAAGTCTCATGAATAGAAAACATACCCCAAATCGCGGGTGGTGCCTATGGGGCGGCTGCCTGGTTGATATTATAGATATGTCTGTACTGTAACTGCCCCTGCTGCACTGGAGCTACAGGAAAAGTTGTTAGGGCTAGTACTTGAGCTGGTACTGGGAGGGCGGCGGAAAACATAGGCCTCTGCAACTCCTGTCGGGCACCCTGTTGCTGGGGGGTCCTGCCCCTATCAGGACAATCCTGGCGTTTATGGCCATGCTTGCCACACACGAAACATCGGCCTCTGAAGTTACTCCCCCTCTGACCCTGCTGCTGACGGTGTCGGCCTTGTTGACTTGGGACCTTATTCCCCGTTCGAAACTGCTTCCTTTTACCACGTTGTTGATTAGAACTGACTCGGTCTTGGTTAGTTTGTTGTTGCAATTTCGGGGTCTTCGCACATTCTTCAGCTCCATTCACAAGCAATTGGCTGACCTCTCTAGGTCTTTTTCCTCCTTTAAGTTGTACGTTGCGTTCCTGATATTGTAAAACTGCCGTGGTAAACGCTTGTGCCACGATACCTGCTAACTCGGCGGTTGATATTCTCTCTGGGGATCCCCGAGGTGTGAGTCGATCTTGTCCGTTGACTCCCTTAACCTTTTTAGCTAGTTCTTCTTGTCGGTCCATCTGAAAATTTAAGTAAATTTGGATGAGTCCATCATTCAAATAAACAAATCGCGGAAGTACGAATTCCCAAAATATAGAGATGAACACAACATTCCTAGTATTAGGGCTCTATATCAAAGAAAGCTCAGCGGAAACATAATAAGCCGTACAGATCCTAAGGACACTAGAACCTGATGCTCTGATACCACCTGTGACACCCCGACTAATTAAATACCGGGTAGCTACTCCTTTATTAAATTAATTCAAAATGCCAAGTTGGTCCAGTTAATAGCATCACTATCGAAAACATTTTAATGATTACTAACCACCTAGTATTTAAAAAGTAAGTTGTCAAATTTTAATTAAAGTCTGATTAACATGCAACAAGTGTAATGAAGAATAATAACACCATTCACCATAACGAAGTAAATAGAATAACCATCACATAATGTAAATAAAGTCTGGAGGAACTCCTCACTACAATACCACAAACTGAAATAACTAAACTGAATACTGAATCAATACATGCCAAAGTCTGAAAAACTGAAATGGAAAGATGTCTCTAATAGAAATGGGCAACATGCCCTACAACTGATAAATACTGAATCAGGAATCCAAACGGTAGAAGCGTCTAAAAGAAAATCCCTGTAGCTTCCACAAACAGCTACAGCTCGTCACCTGAATGAATGCATGGTGTCCTTGTGGCTGGGCACCTAAAATGGTTTTACAAGAAAATAGATTTGAAAGCAAACGGGTCAGAGCCCGAATGTGGAGATATTTTAAAAACCTGCAAGTGCTTTAAAAACATTTAAAACATTAAATGCAAAGTACATGTTAGGACGTGCACTCACAGGAAATTCTCACCTCTCGACTAAATGTGCACTCCTAACATAAGTACCCATCTAAAATGACACTAATCCCTAGCTAAGTGACATCATATCTAGCTAGGCTGTCATAGGTTCTACCCTTATTACTCGGTTCCCATTAACATTATAATGATCTCATTTAAATAGGGGCTTAACGTAAATTCAGATTTTCGATATGTAATATATTTCACAATTGGTTAGCCCGTTATGTTTTCTCAAAACAATACCATAATTTTATTCACAATATTAACATGAAATTCCCATCAATTAAGTGTATATTATTCACATCATAAATATACAATACAAGCACCCGAGACTAGGCTGCGGTGCATACATACTCTGCTATCCATCCCGGTACATCACGTACATAAGGATTACAAATTCCGAATCTCTCAGGAATTGATAGAATAAACACCACACACAAAAATGGAGGCGAACATAGTTCAACATATCCATGGTCACGTACATACCTACGCTCCATAGTCAGCTGGCTTAATAACTCACAATTAAGTCATTCTCTTGAACTATGTCCTCTAGGTACCACTCTAAATCCAGGCACACAAGGAGTAGATGGCCCTAAGCGAACGTAAACCTCCAGTGATAGCAAGTATGGTAGGTATGTCATACACATAAAATCATATACATATACTAAGTATGCACACATCTTAGTAATCACCATAATATAATTGGTACATAACTCTTCTCGCACTGACATATAATACTACACCATTTATATATTCCCGGTTAATATAATTAATTAGGCCGTCAATAGCTCACATCGTAATAGACACTCACGTCCTACTTCACATTTTCCCTTAGGTTCAAACTACACTTCTAGGTTTGACTCCTCATTATATCCCAAACATCCCAAATATATCAATTACTCATCAAGGAAAGGCTATCTCTACCTACACACAAGGTTACTGGGTACTCGGGATCAAAACAGGCTAAAAAGCCTAAACTGTCAAGTCGTTCGAAGTCTCGTTCGAACGAGGCTGTTCGAACGAGACTTCGTTCGAACGAACTGAGTCTTCTAACGAGATCTCGTTCGAACGAAGTGGGCTTTCTAACGAGATCTCGTTCGAACGATCTTATCGAACAAACTCCACCCTCGTTAGAAGCGACTGGTCAACTCGTTAGAAGCTCGTTCGAACGAGCTCGTTCGAACGACCTGGAGAGGTCTTCTAACGAGGGATCAGTTTCGGCCCAGATTTCCCAGTTTCGTTTTTCACCAATTTTAACACCTCAAATCTCAACCAAAATTCGTCCAATCAATGTTTTAAGGTCTCCAATCATCCTAAAACATAATAAGGTCATATACTAGCATCTTTTAAGGAAATTAACACATCCTAAACATCATTTATTCATCAAATTTCTACCCTTTCCCCCAAATTTTCAAGAACATAAACCCTAGAATTTTAAATCCTCAATAAGTCCATTCTAGATCCATTTTTGTTACATCCAACATATATTAACATCAGAATAATTATCTACATACTATTCTACATGCAATTTGTCCTCAAAATTCAAGTTCTAAGTCCAATTAAAATGGGTTTTTATTTAACTTCCAAGAACAAATGTAAATCTTTCAATTTATCTAACATGGAAGATACATTCTCTGAATTAAATAGAATTAAATCACTTGCCTCGAGTGTCTCTGAATTTGGTGTTGATTTGATGAAGCTTTTTCTGCAGAATTCCTTCTCTCTCTCTCTCTACAAGCCTTCTTCTCCAATGGCTATGGTGGCTAGGGTTTGTTTTGGGAACTTAGAAAACCTAATTCTAAAACTCCACGTAGTCTTATGGGTCAATATGGTTGGTAGTGGGTTTAGTGGTTGGTTTCCTGAATCAGATATAATTTACTAATTTTCGTCACTTTTAATTCCCAAAAATACAAAATTACCAAAATACCCTTTATGTTGCCGGTATGGCCTAAAAATACCCCGGGACCCAAACTAAACCCCCGGCTAGTGTTTTCTGACTATCTCGACCCTTCCGGACGCGTTGGCGCACTCAAAATGACCATACGGTTAATAGAATTTAAATTCACTTTTATAATTAAATAATTATATCCTGACACGAATGTCTCACGCGTCCCAATAAAATGTCCAAATTGCCGTATATCAATCTCACGACAAATTTCATAATTCAATATTCATATATCATCATATATACTCAATATAGTCAAATACCAACTCACATCTCGCTAGTATTTTATCCGGATTAATTCCCAATTAATTCTCATTTAATTAATTAATCCCAAAAATAAATATCGTCAAAAATATGGGGTATTACAATATATATGTACTTGTTATGTTATCTACTGCGTAAAATTAAGGGACGAGAAAGATAGGGAAATCTTATTTGACTTAAGTATGTGAACACTTAATCCTAAAATTCTAAAAGCCTTGCCCATATTAAAGATAAATGGATATATATTTAATAAATGTATTTGCATGGAAATACGGGTGGACGCTATTAGTTATGGGTAGAAGACTTATGATTTCAAACTAGTTAGTTGTGTGTATCTAAACTAAAAGTAATCTGAATATTGAGGTCGAGATAACATTCCGGACCAATACATATGGAATAACTATTGGGGTCGGGGTAACATTACGAACCAATAGCCCTTGATGTGTGATACATGGATATAATAGCAGAGTGTGTACTTATATTATATATGGTGTGTAAAATATATATACAACACGAAAGATCTACTTATGTGTGCTAGTAGAGACGAGATAGTATGTATCTAAAGAACGATTAATCTACTAAAGAGTTATTAATAAGGAGCTTAGATAGGCTATATCTATATAATGATGAAGCTACCAATGTGTGAATAGTAGGAAGATAGTTAGTGAATATCTAAAATAAAGTTTAAGTAGAGAAACTTAAATGGTAAAGTTTGAACAATAACCTACATAGAAAGGGTAATTGGGGTTTAATAATAACATAAGAGAGATGTTAATTATTAAGGGTATTCGATAGCGTACTGTATGGGCTGTATGGAGGAGCTATATTGATTTAGGTTTATTAAAGAATGGCTGCCTAGTTAGATTGTCTAGAATTGATTAGGCGGGGTTGAGTAGAAAACGTTAGGTGCGCGTTATAGATGAGAGATGAGGAACTCAAGGGAGTATTCGCAACCTAACATGTGTATCTAATAACTGTTCATTTAAACTGTTATTTAATTACTTGCTAAATGTTTTTAAATGATTTTTAGTTGAACTCTGACCCGTACTTGTAAAACCTTTTTCCAAAACCTTTTAGGTGTCCAGCCACAAGGACGCCAAGCAGGATGATCTATTCTAGGGATGCGTAGTTGCAGCACTTGTGGATGCCTGCAGGATTTGGACTTAGACGATTCAGTTACTTCACTCCTAGTGTTGGGTGCAGGGCAGTAGTTTATTCGGGCATGTTTCCCATAGTTATTTCATTTATGACAGTCAGACCTTGTATTCAGACTTTTATTTAGGTTGGACTTTATATTGGATTTTGAAACCGATGGTTTATTCGGTATTATTTCATTCCAGTCTTTTATATTGTGGATGGATTTATATTACTACTGCATGGGATGTGTTTATGTAATAATGTTTTGTTGTTGATTGTTAAATAAAAAGATTAAAATTTTGACATCAGCTTTTTGAATACTAGGTGGTTAATAATGTTTTAAAAAGTTTTCGATAGTGATGCTAACAATGAACCAGATGAGAAACCTATTTTAATTGGATATAAGACTGATCACCCGGTATTTAATGAGGCAGGGTGTCACAGATGGTATCAGAGCATCAGGTTCTAGTGTCCTTAGGATCTGTGCGGCTTTTCATGTTTCAACATAGCGTTCTTTGATATAGAGCCTTATGATAGGATTGTTGTATTCCTCGACGTATGAGATTACGTTCTCCTGCCATTATATATAGTTGATGTGATTCATATACAAGCTTGGTTGGGCTTCATACACCGAACATTATAAGACGACCAGTGAGGGCCGTTAGAAGGATTGCAGGAGGAGAGGCTCAACGAAAAGACCTATAGTATTCTGGGAATGGTGATTGAGATGGAAGTCATTATGATTATTGTTCACGATGGTGACAATAGGAAAATCACTCGGGAGGAGAAGTTTTCCCAAGCACTTTTATAGATAATGTTGTTGCAAATTTTAGACTCACCCAGTGTTGTTGATAAGAGGTGGGGGAAAAATAGAGGGACTCTTTGGGAGAGTCATCTATAAAAAAAGGAGAGTAATAGGCCAATGAAAGGATAAAATACAAAGGCAATTGTGTAGGGAGGAGTGTAGCGACACCCGAGATTAAAATTTCGAGCGGAAAATTTTGAGCTCTTAGGGGCCGCATAAAGTGACGAGAGTCAGTTACCATATATAAGGAGTATATGGGATTAAATGAGAAATTTGAGTGAAATTTGATTGATAGATATTCCATCTGTTGTTCGAACATAAATGCGAATTGTGTTTTGAAACTTATCATAAGTGAGCGAGTTATAGGCCGATTGTGAGAAATGAGCTGATTTGTTAAGGGAACTTCGTAACCAACGAAGGGGAATACGAAGAAAATAAAGGTTCTTTAAGTTGATAATGGACTTGTGAGTTGAATATACAAGCCTGGATGGGAGATTCAGTTATAATGATTAGTGTCGACGTAGTCAGGGTCATACGCTTACATGAATTTATCAACGCTTCCATGAGAGGGGAGCCAAGGGTGTTGGAGAATCTAATCGAAGAGCAAGAATGGATTAAACGGTGATAGTGAAGCACCACAAGAGGTCATACCCAGTCGGGAACCCATTCAAATGATTCAGAGTAATTGAACTCCTATCAAGTGATGGTGAATTCAATCAGGGCCATCGAGGCCAGCAACGAGTTCCATAGGGCCAGTCAAGCCAAAGGGACAACAAGGGTAGCAATCGGGAACAAGACTACTAAGCCTGAGAGAAGGACACCCCGACGTGGCTAGTGGGGCCAGAGATAAAGAGAAGATACAATAATGTGTCCTATGCATATATAGTTGGACCACCTATATTGAACTTGTCCACAGTGAGAAAGTGAGACTACTCAGACTAGAAAAGTATATAGGAATGGTGTCAGTAGGGCACAACAACCGTCTGAGGAGCGAGATTTTCGATAGAGGAATTGGGCTAAGAGAATGCACTAAGAGGACATTTATATTATGTATTAGTTTACTGCTCTTGAGAGTTATGAAAATAGGGTAGACTACTTACGAGAGTTGACCGGTTAGCAATGGGTTGAGCGATCACAGATTGTGAGAGTGAGATCTCATGTTCGCTGTCCCAGGGTATGATTTATTTTGTGAGGTATCACCTGAAAGAGGGTTGATCCTACATATATGCGTATATATTATATATATTGTGTAGTAGACTTTTGTGTGTATGATGTCTAGTCATAATTAATCCCGGTGCGCAGGGATGGTTACTGATGTGATTCAGGGTAGAAAGTCTTATTGTCGAGCGGAGAGATATAGCTCGTGACTTTTTAGCGCTAAGAAATTAGTGATAGTAAAGGCGTCGTGATATATGTTGTCTTATGTAGCATGCGAGTATACGATTATACTTTTATGTCAAAAGACGGGTATTTGAGGGTACGTAATATTGACTGAGGGCTTAACAGATCTCAATGACCGACAATGCTAGGTAGTAGTGTATCGGGAGGGTTCCTTGTTTGGATTTCGCTTTGCGACACGTCCCATGCATGAAGCTTAGCACAATGTTGGGAGTGGGGAGATGATTAGCCATTAAGATACGAGTTTAGTACCTTGAGTATTATTTATTTATAAAGTGATATCTAAAGGATAGTAACTATACGATAATGAGAGGCTAGTGGAGCCAGGTAGCATCGATGAAGTTATGCATATTTATAGGTTGTTTGGGTGCCCTAGTTGGTGGATATGTTTATATAACCCGCAATTGGGAGGGGTATAAATAATTGTGATGATCTCGAGAGTATGGGATTCAGGACATGTAGAGACCTTGCAGTACAAGCCTTATCCAAATTTCGAGGACGAAATTTCGTTGTAAGGGGAGAAGTATGTAACACTCCATATTTTTTGGAGAAAATAGAAATTAATTAAATCGATGACCTAAGAATTTATTTAATTAGGAGAAATTATTTAATTCGATGATTCAGATTAAATTAATTCACTCTAAGTTTAATTTCACACGTGGCGTATTTGGAGGTAAAATAAGAGGATTTTACAAAGTGACTCGAATGGTGATTTTGAGGTCACGGTTGGTTTCGAAAGGGTCAAAATAGTCGAAAAAGTATACTCTGGTGTATAGTTTGGGTCCCGGGACGATTTTAGACCATCCCGACATCGTTTAAGGGCATTTCGATCATTCGGGAGTTTAATATTTAGAAAACTCCGAAAATTGTAAGTGTATATTTTCCCATTAGAGATAGGGGCTAGGTTTAACACTAATCAAAAGGGATAGAAGCCATAGGACAGGAAGAGGAGAGGAGAACTAAGCTTCCTACACAGTTTTTCACCCCGAACGCAATGAAATCGAGAACGGAGCGAGGGGAGAACCACCACATCATCTTATCAACGAATTTCAGACCTTCTATTGAGATACAAGTATTTAAATGGCAATTTATATCAATCATGTTATAATACCGATGTGGGCTAGGGTTTGATTTCATGCTTTTGGAAGTTTTATATGAATTTGGGAGGGTTTAATTCATAAACTAAAGTGGGAATGCATGTAGAGATGTTCCTTAATGATGATAATATGAAATTAGTGGGTTTGGGTTGATTAATAAGAGAGAAATCTGAGTTCTTGATTTATAAAGTTGATGAACATGAGAAAATTAGGGTTTTATGTTAATTAAAGGAGAATTTGATTCTTAGGTTGAATCTTTGATGTTTTTGTGTAAATTTTCATTGGAAATTTATCTCTATACGAAGATAAACTGTTATTATAATATATTTGATTATTAAGATTGAATCTTGATGAGTTCTTGATTGAAGAACATGAATCTTGAATGACTTAGGGTTTAATTGATGAACACAAGATGTCAAACTGCCAGAATTTTTGACATAACTTTAAACGTATGCCATTTCAATTGTACTTATAATTAGAGTTATATCCATACATTTTTGGAAATATCTTTGCCTTGGATTTCTAATGAGTTTTGAATCAGGCCAATCGGAGTTCCATAGAGGGAGAAATCGAGGTTTTAATATAGGGTGTTTGATCTGCCAGCATAGTAACTACCAAAAATTTTGACATAATTTTAAACGTATTCCATTTAAATTGTACTTAGAATTAGAGTGATACACATACATGCCTGGAAATATCTATGTCTTATCTTTCAAATGAGATTTGAATCAGGTCAATCGGAGTTCTGTAGAGGGAGTAATCGATATTTTACTACAGGGTGTTTAATCTGCCAGAAAAATTCTAATCGATTCGGTTGCCCAGTTTTGGCCAATAATTTCCTTTTTGTTTAGGAGCTTTGGAAATAGTTTGGAATTAATTTGTGGGATTTAATTTCTAATATAACGTAATTATATTGAAACAATAGTAGGCCTATCTTGGGTTTTAGGCGTGGCCTACAAGGGAAGTTTAAGGGCTAAATTAATTTGGATTAATAGAGAGGAAAAATCTAAATTGAAGGATAATTCGAGTTAGGAGAATTCGAGAGGAACGAGGACTTAGACCAGTAGGGGGTAGAGAGTTTACCTTCTGATATTATATGTGGAATAAAGGATACCCTTCGAGTGGTGAGAAATACTCGGGAATGCACGATAATAAATGAAGTTATAAATTATGGAATACGTAGAATATTCGAGATATAAATATACTATGTATGAGGCTTATGATATGGGATGTGTGCATGCCCTATTATTATTGTATATATATATAGGTGGAGTGAATACCTATCGTTATTATATGGTTATGTGAATACCTCGCTGATGTCATATTTATATAGGTGGAATGTGTACCTACATTATTGTTTATTATGTGTATGACATACCTACCATACTTGCTATCACGGGAGGTTGGCGTTCGAAAGAGGACAATCTTATCATGTGTTTCCTTCGGGGGGATTTTAGATTTGGTACCTCAAGAACATAGGACTATGAAGGGCTTATTTGTGAGTCGATAAGTCTGCTGACTGTGGGAGCATAGGTATGTGTGTGACCCATGGATATGTGAACTATGTTCGCCTCCAATAAGTGTGATTTTATATATATGGTTCGTGAGAGAAGACGGACCAATAGTCCATTGTATAGGGAGAGATGTACCCATACATGATAGTAGAGTATGCATGCACCGCAGCTGTGCCTAGGGGTGCCGTACTAGTATAGGTATAATGGATGATAAATATATATACCTTTGAGATGTTTTACAGTATGCACCGCAGCTGGGTCTGGGAGGTGCCGTGTTATATATATATATATATATATATATATATATATGTACTTGTTATGTTATCTACTGTGTTAAATTAATGGACGAGAAAGATAGTGAAATCTTATTTTACTTAAGTATGTGAACACTTAATCCTAAAATTTAAAAAGCCTTGCCCATATTAAAGAGAAATGGATATATATTTAATAAATGTATTTGCATGGAAATACGGGTGGATGCTATGAGTTATGGGTAGCAGACTTATGATTTCAAACCAGTTAGTTGTGTGTATCCAAACTAAAAGTAATCTGAATATTGGGGTCGAGGTAACATTCCGGACCAATACATATGGAATAACTATTGAGGTCAGGGTAACATTACGAACCAATAGCCCTTGATGTGTGATACAGGGATATAATAGCAGAGTGTGTACTTATATTATATATGGTGTGTAAAATATATATACAACACGAATGATCTACTTATGTGTGCTAGTAGAGAGACGAGATAATATGTATCTAAAGAACTATTAATCTACTAAAGAGTAATTAGTAGGGAGCTTTGATAGGGTATATCTATATAATGATGAAGCTACTAATGTGTGAATAGTATGAAAATAGTTAGTGAATAGCTAAAATAAAGTTTAAGTAGAGAAACTTAAATGGTAAAGTTTGAACAATAACCTACGTAGAAAGGGTAAATGGGGTTTAATAATAACATAAGAGAGATGTTAATTATTAAAGGTATTTGATAGCATACTGTATGGGCTGTATGGAGGAGCTATATTGATTTGGGTTTATTAGATAATGGTTGCCTAGTTAGATTGGCTAGAATTGACTAGGTGGGGTTGAGTAGCAAACATTATGTGCGCATTATAAATGAGAGATGAGGAAATCAAGGGAGTATTTGCAACCTAACATGTGTATCTAATAACTGTTCATTTAAACTGTTATTTAATTACTTGCTAAATGTCTTTAAATGATTTTTACTTGAACTCTGACCCGTACTTGTAAAACCTTTTTCCAAAACCTTTTAGGTGTCCAGCCACAGTGACGCCAAGCAGGATTATCTATTCTAGGGATGCGTAGCTGCATCACTTGTGGATGCCTGCAGGATTTGGACTTAGACGATTCAGTTACTTCACTCCTAGTGTAGGGTGCAGGGCAGTACTTTATTCCGGCATGTTACCCACAGTTATTTCATTTATGACTGCCAGACCTTGTATTCAGACTTTTATTTAGGTTGGACTTTATATGGGATTTTGAAACCGATGGTTTATTCGGTATTATTTCATTCCAGTCTTTTATATTGTGGATGGATTTATATTACTACTGCATGGGATGTGTTTAGGTAATAATGTTTTGTTGTTGATTGTTAAATAAAAAGATTAAAATTTTGACATCGGCTTTTTGAATACTAGGTGGTTAGTAATGTTTTAAAAAGTTTTCGACAGCGATGCTAAGAATGTACTAGATGAGAAACATGTTTTAATTGGATATAGGAATGATCACCCGGTATTTAATTAGGCAGGGTGTCACATCATTTTGCAAATCGATTGATCTTTAACTTTAACACCCTCAAAATAAACATGTATAATTTTTCCTCTCTCATTATTTTGAAGATATGAAATTTTGATGCATTAATTCAAAAACGTTTCCTTGGAAATATTTCTTTTATTTTGCCTACCTTTACTTTTAGGATCCTGCCAGTGGCTTCCTTTCACTTAAAGAAGATTCCTCCCTTTATAGCCCTTTTCCATTGCACCCTCATATTATTCGATCAAAGAAAACTCTTGGGAAACGGTTCTTACATGCATAACTCCCCCTTAGTGAAATAGATATGTATATGACAATATTGATAGGAGAACACCTCACTTAGATCTTGCAACATCAGTAGTTATACTCTAGAAGATCTCGTGAATGTGTGTGCAGAGGCATATCGAAAATGAATCCATTAAGCAAATGAATTTTGCACAAATCCATGCAAGCGTGATTAAATAATTCTAGTCACTATAAACCATAATAAAATTTCCTATGCCCATGGAAAATTGGAATGGATGGGATTCTAATACACCAATACTCCACACAAAATGTGTAAAACTAAACTACATAAAACAAGAAAAATCTTTTGAGCTTTTAAACATTTTTTAACACTAGCATGAATTTAAAAAAAACAACTACAAAATAAAAAAAAAAATCATTTTTTTGCATTTTTCTCAGTAAGACACAATAAAAAGAAACATAAAAAGGCAAAAGACAAACATCATGTAATTAGCAATAACATAATACATGAAGCGCAAAAGATAGTACATGAAAACATGCAAACTCAATCAACCATTAGATTTTTCATGGTAAGAATCATATGCAAGCATGTGAGAGTAAAAAAATCTAATGTTCAAAAACTCTAAATAGGATTTATTAACCCACATATGTGTAACATGATGATCTGGGGTTTGGGTAATCTTGGTGACTTTGGACATAGACTTTCTAGGACCTTTTCAAAGATCAAAATGCAACTTCCTAAGTTGACCCTTCCTACCGCGATGTATGAACGTCTAGACATGATGAGTGGTGTTACCAAAGGTTTGACCTTTTCTAACGACCTTGGAAGTGGTTGACACTCTCAAAATGGTTGTATTATCTTAAGTAGAGGAAGCAACAGGTTCATCGAAGCCAGTTCCAAAAATTTCATTTTTGATATGGATGGCGCCTAACATCTTATCCAAATTTTTTGACCTAGATTCCAAATCAGGCCTCACAAAAATCGATTCTCTTATATTCCAAATCAAGTATGACAAAACTCGATTCTCTTAATCTCTCTTAAAAATCCTCAATCTTTGACTCAAGAAAATGACAAGATTTATAAAAAAATAAGTCCCCTTTTTCAAACTCTTTCTCAATTCTCTAAGGTTATCCTACCTTTCAACGAGTGTGATATTCTCCCTAAGAGTCTAATCGATTAAACTAGAATCCTAAATCAATTTCAAATCTTCTTTCTTTTAACTTAGCTTCAAACTTCGATTTGGCCTTTCAACTTAAATGACTCTACATATAACTCATGAAAGGCAACTTGAAGATCACTTTCCTCCTCCTATTATTTTGCTTCCTCATTCTCTTCACCATTCACTTGGGATTCACATGACTTGTTGTAAGGGAAAATTTTATGTCAATGCCCCTAGTATCTAGGGCCTGTCCATAGAATCTAGTTTACATCGAGTATGACATATCCTATTACTTTCGTCATGGGAGGGTGGACTCCTCCCATAATCACCGTTGCTAATGTCACGAATCCCAAACCAATTTCTTCACAGACTAATACGAAATTTAAGTGGATTACCTATAACTCCAGTGGCCTTAATGCATTCTCTAGAGCCATCACCCTTGACGATTTTCGCTGCATCATGACTTGCACTACGTTTAAGGAAACATGGGATGCCCTCTAGTTGACACATGAGGGTACTAACGTTATCAAGGCGTCTAAGGTTCAATATTTCACCACACAATTCAAGACCATCACTATGTTATAGTCTGAGTCATTTGATGAATTTTATGCTAGGTTATCGAACACTGTTAACACTAGTTTTAATTTGGGTGAGAAAATTGATTAGTCGAGTGTCATGAAAAATATTTTGAGGTCACTCCTATCCCGATTTATTCCTAACTTCACCGTGCTTAACGCTTTAGGGGTATTAGACTCTCTTAGGTTAGAAGAACTCGTAGGAGACCTTGAAACTTATGAGATCGACATGCTTCCAAAAACCATTAAGCCTAAGGATAGAGGGGTAACTTTAAAGACTCAAATTAAGAGAAAGAAAAAAGATAAAGTTTATGAATCTCAATCCGAGGGAGAGTTTCATGTTGATGAATTGGCCTTGTTTGTGATTTTTTTTAAAACTTTTTCTCAAATTTTCCAAAAATAATTATTCCAATAAAAAGGTTTTTAAGAAAAATAAAAGAAATATGAGGTTAAGAATAGCGGTGAGAAAGAGGAAAAGATAAGTGTGTTTTGAGTACAAGGTCTAAGGGTACAAGGCACATGAATATCCCACTAGGCTAAAGAGAAAGGGAAAAGAGATTGCTAATAAGGCCACTCTTAGCGATATTGACATCAATCGGTTGATTCAGGGGGAGAATCACCATATGAAAAATCCATTCCTTTCATGGAAAGTCATGCAAGTACTTCCAGTTTTTCCCACGACGATGATGACACATTAAAACCTGAGAGCCTCGATGATGTTTCATGCCATTCGAGTGAGTGTGAGGATGAGATTGGATGTGAGGGAGAAGGGGATCTCCAAAAATCATTTAGTGATTTATACACTGAGACATTGAAAACCAAAAACTTGAATAAAGATTTCAGTCTTAGGGTGTTAGATTTGGAGAAAGAAGTGAAAGTTTTAAGGGTGTGTGAGGTGTCGAGGAGTTAACTCGAGAAGGTGAAAGTTTCTTTGTGTGAGCAGTTGATTGTCTTAGGCCGGGAAAAGAGGAATTGACTAATAATGTGGCTAGTCTCACGAGAGATCTTCAATCTTCATTAGAGACTCGTGATAAAATTAAAGACGATGCATCCCATCTCGAGAGAGATATCTAATGTGCCCAAGAGGTCAAGGTTACTTTAGAGGACACATTTAAGAAGGTTAAAAAGATGCTCCCCCGTCCCGCTTTGGGTAATGTTGAGAAGCTAGACGTTTTGAGAGAAGCTTTACTAAGCCCGTGTATGTTTGTTCCCATTGCAAGCAAAGAGGACACCTTAGGGAATTTTTTTAAAGTTGGATAGTGTATCTCATAGGTATCTTCGATGATATGCTACTACACGTGTTGCCACATGCACTCCTACACATATTACTCTGCATGGTCCCACACATCACATGAGAGATTTTGAGAGCTTTCATGAGAAAGTTGAGTATTTAGTCAAAACTTCACATGATTTTATGGATGTTTTTTTTAGGATGCCATCTCCTTTGGAGAACTCCTCTGGACATAATGATTGAGGTTTAGACGTGTTTGCTAGCATAATATGCTTTTTATGTTTATATCTTCACGCGTATTGTTAGTGTGTACTACCATTGTATTATCTTTGTATTTATTTTTCCATTTAAATACTGTTTTCAAAAAATTCAAAAAGAGTTTTGTTCTTTCTTGAAAAATTTTGAAAAAATACAAAAAGATTTTTGGTTTCTTGTTAGAAAAGTGAAAAGGCCAAAAAGATTTTATTTTTGATAATTTTTTTAAAAAATCCAAAAAAGAGTTTCGTATTTCTTTTTACACCATATGTGGATGAACATTAAGGTTTTTCGATTCACTGATTCATTCCATATCCACGTGACCATTTTGTAGTGTTTTGAGACGTGACATCATTTCATTTTGTGCTTTATAATGCGTGGAGTCATTAAGATGTGATATGATGACTACTTTCTACATGTTTGACTCCTTGTCACCTTTAATGCACACGAGAACGAACTTATTTGAGCATTTCACTTACCTTTCACTTGTCGGTTGTAGTGTTTTCATCTTAATCCTTCTTTTAAAATGAAACAAATGCAATAAAACGACATAATGAAATTAGTGCTTGTAAGAACCATTGCACATATTGGAAAAATTGGAAAATTATATCTCCGATAAAATGTGTTATATATTGAGAAATGGAATCGGACTGTGAAAGACAAAGTATCTTTGCATGAATATCCACCATTTGCAAAAGAAAAGAGCCTAAATTCTTAAAGGCACATAAAAAGAAAAAATATAAAGTGCGAGGCAAATTTCAAAGAACATTGATGCTTCGCAACATGTGAACATTGATTTCTTCAAAACAAAAGAGTTGAGAGAAATATTCAATATGTGAGTTTTTAGGGAGTTTAGTAGAAGATTAATGGATTCCCACGTCCATAAAAGTCTCGTAAAAGCATTAAATAGTTTTGGGTGTTATTGGTGTGAAAATTACTCACCATCATGATTTCACTTGAGATAATCATTTTTTATGCCTAAGGTAGAGTTTGAGATCTTACGTTAGTGGTGTCT
The DNA here is from genome assembly GCA_949130495.1 of Sambucus nigra. Lineage (NCBI taxonomy): Eukaryota > Viridiplantae > Streptophyta > Magnoliopsida > Dipsacales > Adoxaceae > Sambucus > Sambucus nigra. The sequence continues at coordinate 230,881,320 of OX422219.1, forward strand.
CATTCCTTTGTTCACACATGTTATGTTTTCTATGTTGATTTTCCTAGAGAATGTGTTCACACCCCTATATTCCATTTTTATGATTCGATTATTTTTGTGTTTCTACATGGTGTGTTGTAGTTGTAAAAAAATATTTACTTAAAATATTGAAAAATAAAAAATAGTTGGTTTTGTTTAATCTATCATTACTTAATTCTTATTGCATTATATTTGTGATGGTATTCTATGATTTTCCTGACACACTACGATTATTATTTGTTTTCTGTGCCTTATATTTTTTGGATAGATCAAAAGGAGGAGAACGAAATATGGACGAGTGAGAGTTTGATTTATGCGGAGAAATTTTGTTCTGATTTTTATCTTATTTCAATCTCGATACTTCACAGGGTATATTTGTTTGTCTATTGTGTGCAGGTACACTTTGATGAGCATATGCAAAGTACACATAAGACAAAGATCCCAAAAAGAAGATCAAGAGAAAGAAAGATAGTTGAAGATTTTGAAGACTTGTACAATTTTAGTATCTTTCCATTTGTGGGTTTCTGGGAGAGAATTATATTTGTTTAGGATTTTCGGGATAGTTAGAATTTTTTATTTCATACTAGAATAGCCATGGGGGGGGGGGGGGGGGGGGGGGGAGAGATTTTTAAGAGCAAATTTTCTATCATTGCCCCTAGTATATAGGACTTGTCTATAGAATCTTAAATCGAGTATGTCATATCTCGTTACTTTCTCAATGGCACTTCACATTCATACATTCAAGAAGATGGATCCAATTATCAAGCAATTTCAACATGCTCCACAATGTCACGTAATATTGGTATAGTTGTTGCTTTGGATTTCGTAGATTTTTTACTTACAATTGGGAGATTTTTATAAAATGATTTTTTACAAAAGAGGCAATTTTTTGAACACTTTTTAGAACTTAAAAATATTTTTACTTTTCCCTAGCTTCGTTCAAACGAGAAGGTAATCTCGTTAGAATGATTTGGGATCTCGTTACAAGGTCATTTGAAGCATAAATCAAAAGAGGGATTACTATCTTGGTTTTTTTGATCTTGTTAGAAGCAAAGTCTATGTTGTTCAAATGACATCATCATGTCATTAGAAATAATCCATAGTCTCATTTGAACAAGGTTATGTCGCCTTGAATTTTGTGTTTTCCTATAAATAACTATTTTATGTAGGTTCTTTTTTAAGACTTTGCATTTACGAAAACTGCAGAACTGCTACTTTAATTCTTAAGTTTTAAAAAGGGGAAAACACTTTTTGATTCACATAATCTCTCCTACATACTTTTTTGAATCATCTTTGAAACCCAAAACACTTCTATATTGAAGTTACTCTTGTGAAGAAGGAGTCTTCACCACTGACCTTATAGGGAAGGAGTCTCTACTGCTGCTCTTATGATTCTTGCGAGAATCATTATTGAAGAAAGATTGAGGTATTTGTGAGTTCTTACGGGAATTCATTGCTAAAGAAGACAAGGGTCACCTTCGAGAGATTCGTAGGGCTATATTTATCTATTCTAAGTGTAACTTGCGATTTGCAAACTATTATGGAATAAAAGGTTTACCCTTTTGTGGATTTTTCCTGAAATTATGTTTTCCTTGCATGCTTTATCTACTTAATGCTTTGAATCACCTAGATTAAATGTTCTAGGATTTAAATAAATTAAACTTTTTTTGTGGGATTGACATCTAATTAAATAATTTTACTCCATTAGAGAATAGTGCACTCTCACTTGTCTTTGAAATCATCATTCATAGAATTATCTTTATTAGAATACTTTTAGTTTAGGCTCACATGACTGGTTATGAACGAGGTGTAATTATTCTCAACGGGGGAATTAGGTTCCTTTTCCCATTCACTATTTCTAAGGGTAGCAATGTATGACTTAGGCTTCTTGCCTTCCCTCCTTAGCTTAGTGGGTCACTCAATTTTCCCCATGGTTATAACCCTAACACCCAAAGCATCTATCCGACTCATCCCTTTTAAATTTTCATTATAATTCTTAAGGAATTTTACAACCTTGTTAATCTTGTTATTCTCAAATTTATTTTCATTGGATTTATATTTTTGTTTGTTAAAGTTGATAAACTTCCTTAACTTCTTAGCAAACATGGTCATGTCATCCGAATCGATGTCGGATTCATAAAAAATGGGTATTTCCTCCTTTCGGGCATTCAAAGAAATGCCCTTATCATTATTCTTCTTTCTTTGAGGAAACATGTTGAGTTCATAGGTTTGTAGGTTACCCATAAGTTCTTCTAGTTTTATTTATCCCACAATTACTAAAGAGTTCAAAATATTAACTTTGTGGTTAAATCTTTCAGTTAAGGACCTTAAGATTTTCTTCACAACCTTGGTGTCGATTATTTTTATCCCAAGTTAAAAGATGATTTATCTTTTTCAGGTTGTCTCGCATAAAACTCATAAAGGTTTCACTCTCATCCATACTAATGGTTTCAAACTTAGTGTAAAGGTTTTGAAGTTTGGAATTTGAAATTGCACTAGTTTCGTCAAGCGTAAGTTGGAGAACGTCCCAAGCCTATTGGGATGTCTCACATGTCATAATATGGAGGAATTCCTCAGGTGTCACCGGATAAAATAAAGCATTTAGACCTCAAGAATATTAATTACACAACTTATGCTGGTCCTCACTCCAAAATCTATGGGTTTAGGCACATGAACTTCACCTACTAGAGTTGTGGGTGGGTCGACCCCATAACAATTGGTAGTCACACCCTCTTTTTAATATGCGCTTTCCAGTACGTGTAATTAGACCCGTCAAAAAAATTTGGCCTAGAAAATGACTGGCCCCCATATAAAAACCTATTGGATTCATGCTTTAAATAAATTATAGACACATGCCCTAATAGCAATTTGAAAATAGAAGTTCGCGCAAGGGATTATATGGATAGTTAGACTCTCAAACCAATTTTATTGTTTTTCAATTTTAATTAACCCAATTAAACTTAGCATCAGTTGGATAAAGTGTTGTGAAAACAGTTAGCCAAAACTTATATTACCTAAGCATGCCTCTAGGTGAGTATAACAAGAGAAAATTAAATGAATCACACAATGTCAGATGTATGAGAAAAACCTAAATGGGAAAAATTTCAAACAACCCAGCCACACAAATTCACTATGATAAGGAATTTCAAAAGGATGACTGATGAGTTACAAAACTGACTCAAATCCTTTAAGCCTTAACACGTTTTCATTCCTTCGACCTTATCTTCACAATGACGTGTATGCACTTCCATAATGTGTGATCCTCAAACGCTTCGGTATCTACCAATCTAGGGTCAACAACAATCAATGGATCGAACATAAAGTCCACCGCTTCAAACATCCATACACACAAACCCACCGTATGTAAACAGAAAGCAATTAAGTGGTCCATATCACGAAATAATACTCACCTATACGAATTGTATATAAAACTTAGTGCTAAAAATAGATATCTCAAATAAGCATATATAGATGGAACTTAAATCTCAAAACTAGTTGGGTGAAACTAGGGTTTATAGGCTTTTTATCACTCTTAAGAAACTAATTTCCAAAGCCTTGAATAAAGGAAACTGATTAAAACGCTCCTATATATAGAAAACATGATTTTTTAGGTGGCATAATTTTCGAGGCATTTCATTCGAACCAAAACAATAGGATCATTGGAACAAAGTAACTAATCTCGTTCGAACATAATGTTGATTTCGTTCAAACTGACTTTGATTGAATTTCAAATGAAATTCCACTGTTAAGCCCAAGAATTCATTTGCACTTCATTGGAATGTCATTTGAACCACATTCAGTATCTCGTTGAAACTAGGAAAACATCTCGTTCGAACGAACACAAAAATATCATTTGAATAGGTCGTTCAAATAACTTTTTACGAAATCCATTCGAATGTGCTGGACATCCAAATATTTCAACATCACATACTCTTTATGAATGGATCAAATAAGTTTATACATTAGTATATGGATATGATTTATTGTATTTAATTTTATGCAATAGTGTAGTAGTGATGCATTCAATGAGCTAATTTGTTCACGGTTCCTATGTTTTTGTTTTCCAGGTATAATGATTTCACTGCCAAATCTAGGTGGTCGGGTTGGGTTTGCAAAGAACGAGTAAAACAATGAGTTTTGTTTAAATGTAAATGATGTAATCAAATCGAATTATCCTTCAAGAAAGTTGTAAAAGCATAAGTGTTTTAATATTGTGATTTTTTTTTAGTTTTATAGATTTTTCTTCATGACTCTGTAATTTAGACTTGTGTTTATTATTTGGTTAGTTGAATTCTTGTTTGAATCACTTTGACTTTCAAACTTAATTATAAGTCGTCGTAATACAAATTTTAGCCTAAAATTTACTTTTAACAATTTGTTTCCATACCATATTATAATCAAAGGTTATCATAACGTATAACTAGTCCATAAATAACTCAAAGACGATTTTAAGGGAACCTAAACATGTTTATAAGAACATAGATTAATTAACAAGGTTAAATATATCATTTTAAGGGCATAATCATTAATTTCAGCATGCTAAGCATGTGAATCATCATTCAGTGGCATTAAATATAAATAATTGTAGTTTTCCATGATTTATCATAAGATTCAATCCTAACATGTGATTAAGCTAACCTAGATCATTATTAGTAATTGAACTTGAACAAGTTACAATTAATATGTAAGGGAACATATTATGTCTTGCCTGAAATCAGTAGGTAGAATCTATTGTTAAGTCACTTGTTGAATCACTTACTTTCCAATTATCTCCTTTAAAACTAGTGTTTAGTCTTTTGTTAAGAGGGTTAAGTATTTATCCATTCTATAATTCCCACAGGTCTCCTATGGAGATAATTGAAGACCTCCAAATAAGCCCAAAACATTACCCATATGATCCTAAAACTTAGCCCAAAGGGTTACCTAACCATGGGGCCCAATCCATCTTACTAAAAACACCATTTTGGGCCTTTGTATCCCCCTAAAGCTCGTCTAACGGTACACTCTCAACACAAAAGTAAACGACACGCTATTATTAATTTATGAGGTGTTGACATACACTACAAAAAAACTCACTTTTAGGGACGGGTAAAATTCGTCCCTAAAGACTATAAATCCGCCCCAAAAGGTCTTTAGAGATGGATTTAGGGACGGCAAGGCATGGTCACATTTTATAGGCACCCCTAATAATAATATTTGGGATGGTAAGAACCGTCCCTTAAAAGTTGGTGCCAAAATTGCCGCCAAATGTTTTAGTGTGCAACTGCATTTTAGGGAGGGATATAGCCATACCTAAAGCCATAATATTATTTGGGACTGGGTCTTGGCTATCCCTAATAATATTATTGGGGGCGGGCGCTGGCCGTTCCTAATAATAATATCATTTGGGACAAGTTCTTGTCCGTCCCTAATAATATTATTTGGGACACTATTAATCGTCCCTTAAAAAGTTGTCGCCATAATTGCCACCAAAATTTCTATTGTGACACAACATTTTAGGAAAGGTTCTAGCCTCATTCAATAATAGTCAATATCAACAAATGTAAAAGCTATGATAAATAAATATCGAAAGCAAAAAATCAACGAAGCTCCAAAATTCATTCATTCATATTCAAGATTTCCAACATAACATCTCCAAAAAGTAAAACAACCAACTTAAAACATAAGCTATATGATTCAGACTACAATCATCCCTAAAAATATCAAATAACCAATTCGAAGACATAGGAAACCCAAAAAATAGAGATGGCCGACACTTATTCCAAATGATGTCCGAACCTGTGAAAGAGAAAATAAACATAAATTAGTACAATATTCAACTATGGTAATCCGTTTGTTATCATCTTAACTATTTTTAAATCACTTGTTATTTTTAAAAAAATTTGGCAGAGTTTCCTTTGTTTGTTCATGAAATCCAACTTATTTTAACATTAAAACGCAACTCAACAATAACAACAAAAGCCGAGATGAGCACATAAATTAATTTTATCGTCATAAATATTCACTGGCCCACACAGCCTAGCTTAATCTCAAATTATTAGTAAAATAATTCTAATTGTTAAGAAAATACCCATGCAAGTGCATAATTTGGTACGGTAAAGCTAGCTTGCTGCATCAAATTGAGAAAAAACTCTTTAGTCTTATTGATTTTGTCATCTGTCTCGGCATGAACCTCTTCCCGAACATGATTAAGCTCTTTCTGATGCCTAATTTCACGTTCCTCAACGTCTTTGCGTAAATCGGCTATCTCTTGCTCATAATGTTGAGATGATGATGTTATGTTTGACCTTGTATGTGCCGGTCGAAGATCTACTCCCATACAAAAGACACGATCATGCCCGTCGGACCCTATCAACTCATCAAATATCTTATTTCACGCTTAGACGTCATTTTGTTGATCCTTCGGCAACACTTCCAATAATCTCTTTATACTTTCCTACAAATAAAGAACAAAATTAAAATAAAGTATCAAATGCACATGATATATAAAATTGCTCGTATGCGAATGGAACTGTTTATTGCTATTCTATATTAGACATTGAGAAAAATAGTTGAAATGTATATACCTCTTTATCAGCCGATCCATCAGTATCACTATAAGACTCATTTTTCTTTCATTTATATCTCCAAATCCCAAATTTATCGATTTGCAAAACTTTTGTCTTCATTTAATGCATTGGTAAAAATAAGTATATTAAGAACTATTTTAATTCAAACTAAAGACATAAAAATGCAAAACAAATTCAAATGGCATGGCTAACCTATTTTATTACTCGTAGGAATGGTTTTTTTTCCTGTCTTAGGATGAAAACAAAGGTTTGTTTGATTTTGAAAGTTCTGATCTACCACTTGCTGAAAGAGAATGAAATTAAATTAAACTTATATGTTGAAAAGATGTATTGGAACAAATAAAACTTTGGGTGAAAGATACAATCGAATGACAATATTAGTTTAACACCTTGGATTTTTCTATGCCCCAGCGTTCCACCAACTTCTCCCACTGATCAGTGTCAACATGGGAGGGTCTATTTTCAATTCGCTCCTCATATGTCTCAAATTTGTTGTAGTAATCCTCCTTTAAGTGGTTCTTGAACCGCTTCCATTGTAACCTGATTTTCTTCAGACAAAGATACATGTAACCATCAGGAGCATTTGTATGTTTCTAATAAACATGTGTTACAATAAACTAATTATATTATGTGCAATTTTGTATAATCAATGTAGATAAAAAAAAATCAACAACTTTTACCTGGACGGTTTCCCAAATTAATATGAGACATTGTGAATCCATTTTATCCCAAGATGGCACATCCAATGAAAATAGGTTCCCTTGTCATGCAAAATAACCCAAATGATTTGCCAACTTTGAATCCTTATCACCAACTGGTTGACAGTTTTCATTCCAATCAATTATCTTTTTGTCTTTACCCCATCCCTTCCATGATTTTGTTCTTCCTCTACCTCATCGTCTAGAAGATGGGTTTCCCTCTGTACTACCTATAAAAAAGAGGTAATGGACATCAAATAATTAGTTTATGAAATTCTATATCAATTCTGAAATGAAGAACACATCAAGCATATGTGGATAACAATTGGAGAACCCTTATTAAATGAAGATATGGTTATGTACACTATTTAAGATTCAACAGAACTTGAGTACCTTTTTAGAGGAGGAAAATACATATAAATAAACATACAAATGCTACCCTCATTTTGCCCCTTACGGTGACATAATGAGAGTAACAGCTGGCCCCTCTCTATGCTTCCCTTTGTTTTGAAATTAACAGACATCTTTAGAGGGGAGGGATGTTTTTTATACAAATAGCTGCATTGGCTTTGGTATTCAGGAACACATCGATCTTGTTATTAAGTCAGTGACTAATTATTCTTTATCCATTCATATATTCTTAAAAGCCTACTTTAAGCCAAAAATTGGAATCCAGCATCGAGTTACCAAGGAGGATTCGATGAAGTGGTTCCAGGTGAAAAATGAAGTAGTGATCCTCAACAAATCTTAACAAATTGTAGCTTAGAAAAAAATTCCATCACTTCCGAGAAGTTTTAGATTCATCAAGTTTTGGCAGGTTGATTTAACCTATATTGTTTCTATGAGCTGCAAGTCTCCAATCACCATTTTTACGCATTACAAATTAGCGAACAACTTATTCTGGTGGTTTCTAAGTTTTAACCCTTGTTTTTTATATGGTTTATGTGTTTTTAAAGGTTAATTTTTATTGTTAGTGTTCGCAAAGCTAGTTGCTTTTCTTTCTGTAAGTCATAAATTTAGCCCGTGGGTGATCAATGCAGAAATGGCTAATAAGCGCAGCTGATACAAATGTTGTTTCATACAGAATTATAAAAGTGAGCACACAGGAGTACAAAACATGCCAACTGGGGAAAAAATAAAAGGAAAAAAAGACACAGGGCTAACTTGCGTGGATGCGTATCTATGCCTCAAGGGTTTTCCTTTCGGATAGTATCTGAAAAATCTATTCCGGGGATAATTTTGAGCAAAATCAAAGTCTAACAACTTTTGAACATATAACAAGGGACCAACTTAGCTAACGGTTCATGTGATAATGTAACAGTACCACAAAGAAGTAATATACTGGCACCATAGTCTAAATTAGATTTCAAAATATTTAAAAATACAACGGTCGTCTCTAAGTTAATGCAATTTGTACCCTCGATTCCAATAATGCTAGGCTCCCTTCATATTGTTTCAAATACAAATAAATAAATAAATAAACTAAGTTTTCATAAAATAAAATACATGCAGGCTATAAATTTCAAAAAATTACAAAGTTCATTCAATATATGATTTATTAAAAGTCAAGTTAGGACCAAAAAATAAGAATATAGTTTTTAACAACAATGTCGACTTGATTTTCCTCCGGTCAAATATATCACTAGTGTTAGGAAAGACTGTGTCGATCTTTATACATGACAAACATTAAATTAAGCACATCGCCGTATTCTTACAACAGAATGGTGGAAATGTATGTGTAATAAGAGGAGAAGGTGAAGGTGAAGGTGAAGGAGGTACAACAAGTTTTTGGCTCTTTCCAACGCCCTTCCCTCCGTGGTTTGCTACATAGATGGGCCAAGAGAAGGGGAAATTTTGCCTATCCTTAAACTCCTTTAGGTAGATATCAACTGTCTTACAAATAGTTTATAAAAAACTACAATAGTTATATAAAATATTAATGAAACACAATTAATTATTTAGAATAGTTATAGAAATAGTTTTAAAAAAATAGTTATATAGATTATATTCCTAAGTTTTGCATATCAAATTTAATATTATGTTATGGCTGAGAATGGACAGCGAGGTATGGAGTTCCACATATCAAATTTCAAATATTTGGATTGGTTTGTTGATCGCAGCCAAACCAACACACATCTCCTTAAACTCCTTTAGGTAGCTATCAAATTTCAATTGACTACATTGGTTATAGCATCTGTGTTCGCCAGACCAGATAGGTGTTGTTGTATAGGTGTTGTTGCTATAAGAAGAACTAGTTTAAGTTTTATAGGCGTTGTTGCTATAAAATAGAGTGAGATAGATACCAAATTATCGACATTTACTACCAAGGTGATACCGAATTATCGACATTTACTACCGAGGTGATAAAATAGCATGAGATATAATACTTTTTTAGAAATATTATAATTTCTCTTCATGTTGAAGACAATCGCAATTATAAATGAGTGGGAATTGAAATATAGAATGCTTTTATTTTCCTCTTGTGAACTTATAATCATTATAACGTATATATTTACCTGCATGCGACATTGGAAATGATTCATGTTCCTCATTTGTAGAGTTTGGTGTGCACGTTAATGAAACTCTTGCGCTAGAGGTGGAACCATTCTTCGTCCTTGACCCCCCCAGTTTTATAATTTCTCGAGGCTGTACTTCGAACTGTTATGCCCCTCCTCCCTAAGGTACTCATAATGGGTCTATTAAAAAAATAAGTGCAAAGAAGCCACATGAATCATGATAAATATAAAATGAAGTGACATGAATCTTCCCAAATATGAAAATTGTCAACACACATCGTAATATAATGGAAAATTGTCGAAAAAAACAATATTCAAGTATAAAAGGATCCAATACATATATCAATGAAGCACAATAGACAAAATGAACTAGAGTAAAACAAAAAATTGCCAATACACATTATAACCATCCCAATAGATAAAATGAATTAAATTTGCAATTCACATCCTCATTCGTCATCCATGTCATCTTCGTATTCATCGATATCAGGAACAATTGTGTCAATTATTGATCCATCCACACCTTGTCTCACCAAAGAAACACGTTGATCTTCATCTAACTCTTGCATGCTAAACGGCTCGACCCGAGGGACTTATAATTCTTCTTCAGTGGTTGAATACCCATCGAACTGGTCTCTTGGTGTCATTGGAACCACAACATGCTATCCTGGTTCTAAAGGATCTTACACATGTCATACTTGTTCATCTTGGGATGCTAGGATGAAAGGTTCATCGCCAACTCGATTATCTTTGTATAACAAGTGGTTGAAGTTCACTAGTGTAAAGTTAAACTCTCCATAAAATTCATATTGGGTGAGACAAAAATATCTCGATTGTCAGCCCAATTACATTTTAATAACACAAAATTCATAGCATTAAGGTATTTAACTTCAATAATGTGTATCAACTCTCCATACAATGTAATATCCCCTGAAATTGGGTTTGTGTCTCGTCGACTAGCATAACTCATTTGCATTGCTTTTAGAATAAAACCATTATTCTGAGTTTTCCTATGAATATCAACCTTCTTTATTCAAAATCGAAAACCTTGAACGACATAAGAACGAAAACATAAAGCATCTTTGATTGGACCTAAGACCAAATTCCAAATTTCACTTAATAGCTCGACATGTTTTTCCAGTTCATTCACCTAATATTTTTTTGAAACAAAAGGAAAATTAATTAACAATGAATAAAACTCATAATGTAATTAGAAGCTTAATAGAAATGTAAATACTTACATGATATTTAAACTATGTGTGGAAGTGTTCATTATGAAAGCGACGAGCATGATGTTGTTGTGAAACTTGAGGATATTTACTTGAAAGTTCAGCAAGGTGTTTTCTGTAAAAATGTGGACAATTATATATCAATTTCAATGTGATTTTCTATGTAATTTGATTTTTGTTAATAGGTTACTTACTCAATGTACGGTGCAACTGCATTAGTGTTGGCAAGAACATAGCGATGCGCTTGTATATACGTCTCGGGATCAAGTATAAATTGAGTTTTTTTTCCCATGGCACGGCCAGAGTCATTGCCTCTATCATCATTCCTTATCGGTCGGCTAGACTTAGTTTTCGCATTATCATCTATGTACCTCGAACAAAAAGTCATACATTCTTCCATAATAACTGATTTGGCAATTGAGGCCTCGGGATGAGAACGATTGTGCATAAAGAGTTTAGTGTATGAAGGTATCATTCAATAGGGTACATCCATCGGTAAAGCACTGAGCCAACAATCAGTAGTTCATCTGCCAAATGAATTGGCAAGTGCTCCATCACATCAAAGAAGCTTAGTGGAAATATCTTCTCAAGACTACAAAGAGTAAGAGCCATACGATCCTCAAATTTTTCTATATCAGTGAGAGTATTCACACTCGAGCAGAATATTGAGAAGCAATTGCTTAATTCAATTATGGTTTGGCAACATGTTTCGGCAAGACTTTTCGTATAGCTATAAGAAGGAGTTATTGCATTAAAATGTGGTTGTCATGGATCTTTAGTTCTTATATGATTCTCTCTTGAAGGTGCATACATTGTGAGATATTGAATGAATAACCATCAAGAACTCTGACATCTCGCAGAACTCTCAAAAAAATATCTTTCTCGTTGTTGCTTGTAAGGACATTTTTCACATGTCCGAAATGTTTCATTTATTTATGTCGAACGCCGCTACATTTGGCACGTCTCCTCACGATCTCACATGACGGCCTCTATCCGAATTCCGGGAATCAAGCATGCATTATCTCCACTAATATGTCCCATATCTGCCTCAATGACTTCACGTTCCAAGATTTTAGGGACTTAATGCAAGTGGTACGCAAGGGAAGTCAAAACAGTGAAAAAAAGTCACAATAGGAGAGTTCAAGGGCATTTTCGTAATTTCACATCCATAGTTCGGAGGTCTGGTCAACTAGAAAGTTGAATAGCTCGTCGCAACGAAGATACTGGAAAAAACAGCACCTCAATCCGAGCTACGGTGAAGGAGTTATGACCTTTTGAAGATAGAGAAAATTCCTTAAAGAATGTTGTTTTTTTTGTACGCTGCATAGAATTTTAGAGTTTTAAGAACGTGGGACTCTTCATATTTTTTCCTATAAATACCAACTTCGGGGGAGTTGTTTTTCAAGACTTTAGGAGACGAATTTGAGAGTCCAAATACATCTAGTCTTCATATTTTTGAGTCCCAAGACTCATGTTTTGATTCACACTTCATTGCCAAACCTTTGTGAATCCTTTTGCAACCCAAGAACACAACTTTGGTTTGTTCAACCCTTGTGGAGGAGACCGTTCTTCTTCTTCATTGCAGCCCTACTGGAAAGGGATAATTCCAGCCGCGACTACAGAATCCGATACCCGTGGGTAATTCTTAGTCAACTTGTATTTTCATTATAATCCGATTGTAAGCCGTTTTTCTTACAAATTATAGTGAAAATAAATGGTTTTGCCCCTGAGGGGGATTTTTCCTTAATTGCATGTGTTTGAATGTTCTTGCGTAGATTATCTATTTATTCAATCACATACTGCTGCATGTTTAGGGTTTGTTTGTGTTAAAAGGGTTGTATATATGGTTTGATCATTTGAACGCGAGCACACACGTTTCTCAAATTGGTATCAGAGCAGGTTACGCTAATCTATCGCGTATTCCTTTTTTTTTCCACAAAATTTTTCTAAGATATCAATTTTCTGAAAAAATTGATTTTTGAAAAAGTGCGTGTTCAAATGGAGAAGTCATATTATAAAATGCCTATTTTTGACAGGACAAATTATGCTTATTGGAAAGCCCGTATGAGGTCGGCTTTAAAAGCCATTGATGAACGTGTCTGGATTTTGGTTGAACGAGGGTGGACTCCTCCCACCGTGACTGTTGATAATGTGACCAACTTGAAACCTGACATTTCTTGGTCTGATGAAGAAATTAAATGGTCATCTTTTAATTCTAAGGGTCTAAGTGATATTTCTGGGTCTATCACACCTGATGAGTTCAAATGCAATGACGTGTACCACCTCAAAAGAGGCATGGGATGTTTTACAACTCACCCATGAAGGAACTAATGCTGTTAAAGAGTCTAAGTTGCAAAACTTGACAACTCAATTTGAAACAATCACCATGCATGATTCTGAATGCTTTGATGAATTTTATGCTAGACTTTCTGACATTGTGAATACTAGTTTTAATCTTGGTGAACATATTCCGAATGCTAGAGTTGTTAAAAAGATTCTTCGTTCTTTGCCTAAGCGTTTTATCCCTAAAGTCACTGTGCTAAATTCTATGGGTAATTTAAATACGCTAAAATTGGAAGAACTTGTAGGAGATTTGCAAACTTATGAAATTGATATGTTCCCTAAAAATTCTAAATCTAAAGATAAGGGAATTGCTCTTAAAGCCCAAGAGAGAAGGAGTGAGGGGTCAGCTAGAAAGAGGGTAGAGTCATCTAGAAAGAGAGAGACTGACACGTCAGATTCTGAGTGCGATTTTGACTTAGATGATTTGGCTCTTTTCGCAAAAAATTTCAAGAGGATTCTCAAATTTAAGAAAAATGGCAATTTTAAAGATAAAAAGAAATTTGAGAAAAATAAGTTTGAAAAGAAAAATGAAAAAGTTTCCAAAAATCCTCCTCTGAAAGAAACTGAGAGATGTTTTGAGTGTGATGGTAGGGGTCATAGAGCTTTTGAGTGTGCCAATCGTCTGAATAGAGAGAAAGGGAAAGCTGTTCTTAATGCTACCCTTAGTGACGACAGTGAGGTCGAGACGGTGGATTCTGGAGATGAGTCACCGCATGAGTGTAACTTCACCGCATTCATGGCCAGCCAAGTGAGCACTCCTAGTTCTCCTCACGACGTTGAGGATGATGCTTCACAGGGACACCTCGACAGTGAGAGCGATGTGAGTGAGGGGGAGGATGACACAAGTGAGAGCGAGAGTGATATACAACGCGCCTACGCTGAGTTATATTCTGAGTCTTTTAAAACTAAAAAGCGTAATAAAGCGTTAGTTATTAAGATCACTTGCCTAGAGGAAGATTTAAAGAAAGCGAGAGAAAGAGAGTTCTCCACCTGCACCGCCCTGAGAGAGAAAGAGTCTACATGTGTCGAGAATGAGAATTTGTTTAGAGAGAGAGAGAGTACTCTAGAGAAAGAGAGAGGGGACTTGATCAAGCAAGTGGCTAGTCTTACGAGTCAGCTCCATTCCTCCGTGGAGACTCGGAAGAAACTTGAAGCCCTTGTTGCCCAGCTGACTCATGATCTTGAGAAAGCACGGGAAGTCAAGGTACAAATCGAGGACAGATCTGGGAAGATGGGAAAGATGCTCCTCGGCCCCGCTTTAGGTTTTGGTGATCGTCAAGGAATTGGATATGATGGTGCCTCCACGTCGCAAATTGCACCTGGACCAGTTCCTGAGTTTACTACAACTCCTTATGGTCACCGTAAAAAACCTCGAAGGAGAGTTCGACCAAGAAAAGCAAACCAAGGTCCGCCTTTGACTGAGCTCTTTTGTACTTATTGCAAAAGAAAAGGCCACCTTAGGGAAACTTGCTATAGCATGGGTCGGACACGACGTACTACTGCTCCACCACGACATACTGATGAGTTTTCTAGTCTGAGAGAGCGAGTTGAGTTCTTAGCTGCCACGACTCAGAGTTTGATGAAAGAATTCCGACGGATGTCTTCGCCGTTAGTGAATGCTTCTTATATTCCAGCTAAAACCAACAAAGGCAAACAAAAGGTCATCTCTGCTTGGGTGCCTAAGAAAGATAAAAAGGCCTTTGTTGTTCATGTTGCTCTCAAAGCACATAATACCTCACAGTGGTATTTTGATAGTGGGTGCTCCAGACACATGACAGGTGATGCCTCATTTTTTACTACTCTTGAGGATTATCAAGATGGCAGAGTCACCTTTGGAGATGGGAGTAAGTCTAGTATTATAGGACGAGGTACAATCGAGTTACCTGGTTTTCCTAAGCTAGAAAATGTTTTGTACGTCAAAGGTTTGAAAGAAAACCTTCTCAGCATTAGCCAGCTGTGCGACACTAACTTTGCAGTAAAGTTTGACCGGGACGCGTGTAAAGTCTACAATCAAGCCGGTAAACTTTTGATGCAAGGGGTGAGGACCGAGGATAATTGCTATGGGACTGAGCCCACATCCTCACTTGTCTGCAACAGCGCCACGATCACTCCTATGGATCTGTGGAACCAACGTCTAGGTCACGTGAACGTTAGAGATCTCAATCGTTTATCTAAAAAGGACCTAGTACGTGGCTTACCATCTCTTGGAAAGTCAACTTCGACCGTTTGTGGACCCTGTCAGTTGGGAAAACAAATTCGTATTCCTCATAGGAAGTTACATTCCATTACCACCTCTCGTGTTCTGGAGTTGATTCACATGGATCTTATGGGTCCCACTCGTACTGAGAGTCTAGGTGGTAAGAGGTACATCCTCGTGATGGTAGATGATTTCTCCAGATACTCCATTGTAGGTTTTCTGAGAGAGAAATCTGATGCTGTAGATTTCTTAACGACCAAGTTCCGTGTCCTGCAAAATCAACACGGTGTCACTATTAACAGAATACGTAGTGACAACGGCACTGAATTCAAGGAAGCAAAGGTTGATTTGTACTGTGATAGCCTTGGGATCAAACATGAGTTTTCTGCTGTGAGAACTCCTCAGCAAAATGGGATTGTTGAGAGAAAGAATAGAACGATCCAAGAGATGGCTAGATCTATGCTTCTAGGTCGTAAAGCTTCTAGGAGATTTTGTGCAGAGGCAATGTCTACTGCATGTCACACGGTGAATAGGGTGTATCTTCGTCCACACACACTTCACACTCCTTATGAGTTGTGGACTGGCAAGAAGCCCAACCTGGCATATTTCCGTGTCTTTGGGAGTAAATGCTACATCCTACGGGATAAAGAGCAATTAGGAAAGTTTGACTCCCGAAGTGACGAGGGAATATTTCTAGGATATTCATCGAATAGCAGAGCGTACTGGGTTTTTAACCTGAAGAGCTCTAAGATTATGGAATCAATAAACGTCACCGTGCAAGATGACGAACCTCCGACGGTTATTGATCCTAACCTTCAGTGTGAGGATGAGGATTGTTCTGACAGTGATTTACATGTTCCTCTCTCACACTCTGTGGACCCTACTCCTGTGTTAGGGGACACACCTGCTTGGGTTCGCAAGAGTCATGACCCTTCTGCCATTGTTGGTGATCCCACTCTAGGGGTCAAGACTCGTGCTCAGCTAGAGAACGTTGTTAGCCATCTTTGCTACACGTCCAAAGTCGAGCCCAAGAACCATAAAGAAGCACTCAAGGATGAACACTGGATATCTGCTATGCAGGATGAGTTGCTTCAGTTTAAAAAGAATGATGTTTGGGAACTTGTCCCCCGACCTAGTGAGATTAATGTGATAGGTACCCGGTGGATTTTTAAGAACAAAATGGATGAAAATGGTACCATAATCCGAAATAAGGCTAGGTTGGTCGCTCAAGGCTACACATAGATAGAGGGTGTAGACTTTGGGGAGACATTTGCTCCTGTTGCGAGGCTTGAGTCCGTCCGTCTTCTGCTCGCCATCGCATGTCATCTGCGCTTCAAGGTGTATCAGATGGATGTCAAGAGTGCCTTTTTGAATGGCATTCTACAGGAGGAGGTTTATGTAGAACAACCAAAAGGGTTTGAAGACCCTCAGCACCCTGAGCACGTCTACTATCTGAGGAAAGCCTTGTATGGTTTGAAGCAAGCACCCCGTGCTTGGTACGAGAGGCTTACTTCTTATCTCTTAGCTCGTGGCTTCAAGAGAGGGGGAGTAGATATGACGTTGTTTGTCAGGAGAGATGACGGTGCTATTTTGGTTGCCCAGGTCTATGTGGACGACATAGTCTTTGGATCCACATGCTCCCAGCATGCTCACCACTTTGAGGAGGAGATGAAAAGTGAGTTTGAGATGAGCATGGTTGGTGAGCTTACATTCTTCCTTGGTCTCCAGGTTCGTCAGCTAGAGGATGGGATGTTCATCTCCCAATCCAAGTATGCTAGAGACCTAGTGAAGAAATTTTGTTTAGACTCCGCTAAGCATGCACGTACACCTATGAGTACCACTACCAAGCTTAGTAAGGACACTTCAGGAAAGGACGTAGAGCAAACCTTATATCGGAGTATGATAGGTAGTCTCCTCTACTTGACTGCCAGTCGTCCCAACATCGCCTTTAGTGTTGGAGTCTGTGCGCGTTATCAGGCATCCCCAAAAGAGTCACATTTACTTGCTCTAAAACGTATTATTAAATACGTAAGTGGGACTCTCTCAAACGGGATTTGGTATTCCTTTGATACCGATGACCGTCTGTCCGCCTACTCGGATGCCGATTGGGCTGGGGATGTAGATGGATGTAGGAGCACTTCTGGTGGGTGTTTCTATTTTGGTTCTGCTCTTGTCTCCTGGCTGAGCAAGAAGCAAAATTCCATCTCTTTGTCCACTGCGGAGGCTGAGTACATAGCCGCCGGGAGTTGTTGCACACAACTCTTGTGGATGAAGCAAATGCTGGAGGATTATGGGATATCACAGGACACCATGGCCATTTCATGTGATAACACGAGCGCGATACACATATCCCGCAATCTAGTTCAGCATTCGCGCACAAAACACATCAGGATACGTGAGCACTTTATTCGTCAGTTAGTTGAAGAGAAATTCGTATCCCTGAGTTTTGTTCCTACCGACCGTCAGTTAGCCGATATTTTCACGAAACCTTTAGATGCCCTTAGATTTGAGAGTCTTAGGAAATCTTTAGGGATTTGCACAGTTGACTGAGGGGTTGGTCTATGTCTAGAATAGGATGCTTCTTCATGTTCATATAATATGCTTCCTATTGCTAGTCTGTTTTATATGTACCATTACTTTGTTGTACAGCTTTGTTTTATTCCTTTTGCTTTTTATATTTCTTTTGAAAAAAATACAAAAAGATTTTCCTTTAAGAAAAATTTTGAGAAAAGCACAAAAAGATTTTATTTCTTTTTTTCCAAATTTTTGAAAAAATCCAAAAAGATTTTTGTATTTTGCTTCTTTTATGGATGAGCATGTAAGATAGCCAAGTCACAACTTCATTCCATTTATCCATGTGACTGTTTGATAGAGATTTGAGAGGCAACATCATTTCATCCATGTGCTTTACATTGATTGGAGTCTTTGAGATGTAATTAGTGATATCTTCCTACATGTTTGACTCCTATATCCTTTATTGCACACATGCACGGCTATATTTGATTATTGCACTTGTCTATCTCATGTTGGCTTGCGTGTTTTCATCTCAATCATGTCTATACAATGTACAATATGCGATAAAACTTGACAAGATTGGAATGCATGTAAAAACCGTTTTGGTGAGACTATGTGTTTTTGTATAACGGGGAGGGGCTGCGAAAGGTAATCATCTATCCTTTGCGCAAAAGCCACCGTTAAAAAGGACCTAAAAAATGGAGGAATTTTAATATCCGAGGTCCAAAGAGGTTAAAAGAGCCCGAAAAAATTTAAAGGCAATAAAAAGCAATTCATGCCAAATATGGGCCACTTAGGTTTCACCATCAATTCTCCAAAGTTTGAGAATTTAGAATGCCTCTATTCAATACAATATCTGAGGGAGTTTGGTTGGAGAATCTAAACGGGTTTGCACTTCCTTGAAAGTCCTGAAAAAGCATAAAATCATTTTGGACGTTATTGGTGTGAAAATCATTTTGAGCTTTAATTTGTTGATTTGATTGAGTCAATATCTTATATTGTCACTCTTTTACACCAAAGGAAGCATTTGAGTTCATTCGCTAGGAATATCCAATATTCATCGTGCACATATGTCATGTTTGTATGCATTTATTTTCCTATCGAATTTGATCACACCACTTCATTTACGCTATCATTGACTTGGTTGCTTTCTGTTTATTCATGGTGTGTTTTTATCCTAGTGACACCCCGCACTTGCTTATTTGATTTATTTCTCTAATTTGTCCATTTGGGGACATCATAAAAAGGGGGAGAAAGAATTATCATATTATGGGGGAGTTTGAATTCTGGGGGAGTTTTTGAGATGTTGCTTATATTTTTATCATATATTGATATCCATGTTATCTCATTTCAAACTCGATATGTCACGTGGTATTTGCTTTGTCTCATGTGTGTAGGTATGAAGATTGCAGATCTATATGTTGCACACCCTGATGAGAAAAGTTTTGAGATTCGTGAAGAATTAAAGAACAAACGATGAAGACTATTCATTTGTACCTTTTCCAGTTTTGGGTTCATGGGAGGGTAGATTTGTATAGGCAATTTCATATTTGATAATTCGGATTTTTTATGTATGTACCGGCATAGACATAGGGGGAGATTTGTAAGGACATTTTTCACATGTCCGAAATGTTTCATTTATTTATGTCGTACGCAGCTACATTTGGCACGTCTCCTCACGATCTCACATGACGGCCTCTATTTGAATTCCGGGAATCAAGCATGCATTATCTCAACTAATATGTCCCATATCTGCCTCAATGACTTCACGTTCCAAGATTTTAGGGACTTAATGCAAGTGGTACGGAAGGGAAGTCAAAACAGTGAAAAAAAGGCACAATAGGAGAGTTCAAGGGAATTTTCGTAATTTCACATCCATAGTTCGGAGGTCTGGTCAACTAGAAAGTTGAATAGCTCGCCGCAACGAAGATACTGGAAAAAACGGCACCTCAATCCGAGCTACGGTGAAGGAGTTATGACCTTTTGAAGATAGAGAAAATTCCTTAAAGAATGCTGTTTTTTTTGTACGCTGGATAGAATTTTAGAGTTTTAAGAACGTGGGACTCTTCATATTTTTTTATATAAATACCAACTTCGGGGGAGTTGTTTTGCAAGACTTTAGGAGACTAATTTGAGAGTCCAAATACATCTAGTCTTCATATTTTTGAGTCCCAAGACTCATGTTTTGATTCACACTTCATTGCCAAACCTTTGTGAATCCTTTTGCAACCCAAGAACACAACTTTGGTTTGTTCAACCCTTGTGGAGGAGACCGTTCTTCTTCTTCATTGCAGCCCTACTGGAAAGGGATAATTCCAGCCGCGACTACAGAATTCGATACCCGAGGGTAATTCTTAGTCAACTTGTATTTTCATTGTAATCCGATTGTAAGCCGTTTTTCTTACAAATTATAGTGAAAATAAATGGTTTTGCCCCTGAGGGGGATTTTTCCTTTAATTGCATGTGTTTGAATGTTCTTGCGTAGATTATCTATTTATTCAATCACATACTGCTGCATGTTTAGGGTTTGTTTGTGTTAAAAGGGTTGTATATATGGTTTGATCATTTGAACGCGAGCACACACGTTTCTCATTGCTCATCATAAACTCAGTCGTAGCCACATACTGTAGATTTTCCCCTCATGGTTGAGGATGTAGATCTTTCCTAATTTTCATCACTTGTAAGTCTTTCCTAGCCTTCAAGTTATCTTTTATTTTACCTTTTATGGCTAAGAGTGTAAACAATACGTTATCGCGTAGATTCTTTTCAATATGCATAAAATCAAGATTGTGGCGAATTAAATTATTCTCCCAATATGGAAATTCAAAGAATATACTCTTTTTCTTCCAATTGCCTCTTGTTTTTGGTAATTTACCATTTGTTGATTTAGTATCGTCCTTCTCCATTTGTTATCTTGACCTCTTTCTGAACGCATCTTCCTTTATATATTCAGTTTCAATGCCGAGGTCATTTAATTATTGCAAAACTTGTGATCTTGATAACTTATGAGGTGGAGGCCTGATATCAACCTTCCCATTAAATGCTGATTTTTCTTTTTAAAACCTGTGACGTTGAGGTACGGACCGAAGATGACCCCAATAACAAAACTTACCACCATTTTACAATCGCGCCGCTTGATGATCCTTGTTACAATACGGACATGTTAATTCCCCGTTTGTTCTCCATCCAGATAGCATGGCATATGCAGGGAAATAACTAATTGTCCACAACAATGATGCATGCAACTGAAAAAATTATTTACTCGATGCATCATAAGTGGATACCCGTTCAGACCATAACTGTTTGAACTCATCAATCAATGGTTGTAAAAACACATCAATTTTATCACCGGGCCCTTTTGGACCATCAATGAGAGTAGACAAAATTAGGTTAGGATTCTTAATGCACTACCACGGGGGGGGGGGGGGGGGGGGGGCTTCAATGGCGCTAGAATAACATGCCAATTAGTATGACTAATGCTCATGTTACTAAATGGATTGAATCCATCGTTTGTTAAGTCTAATGTTATGACTATCACTTGAAAAGGATGGGTTTCTCTCGTCAAATGTTTTCCAAGCAAGAGAGTCGCAGGATGCCTCGTCACTCCATCATCAACTCATTCCTCTGCATGCCATTTAATTAGCGGAGCGGTATGTAATGACCAAAACAATCTCTGCAGTCTCGACTTCAAAGGGAAATACCTTACCTTTCTTATGGCCACTTTTGCACTTGAATTACTCTATTCAACGAGATCAACATCATTGACACTATCCTCTTGAAGCCTCACAAATGTCACACTTATCGAGATTCTCCATCTGATTTCAAAATAACATAAAACCATTAGGACAAGCATCCTAAGTTTCATAATTGAATCCCAAATCCGCAGTTATCTTATTGTCTTGATATAAATATTTAGGAATCTTTGCATTAGGTAATGATTTCCCCAATAATGCTAATAACATTGTAAAAGAACGATTTGTCCGCCCATTAAGTTGCTCCAGGTACAAGAGCTCAACTACGAATGAGAGTTTTGTAATACCCTTGGGACAATTCCCATACAAATAATTTTGTGCCTTGTTAAAAATTTTAAAATATGTTGGAACATTTTCATTAAACCCAGACACATCTTCAGTTATGGGCTTCGTATTGCCCATATTATCCTCCATGCGTGGGATCCCCCTTACCTCATGAAGCATCGAAGTCATGTCAGCCCCTGAATTTGATTTAAATAATAAATCTTCAACCATACCATCTCTTAGATTTTCATTGTTATTATTTGAACCCCCAAAGAACTCCCGGTCGAAAATCCAATCTGTATAACTCCTTTCAAAATCATACATTTCTATATGATCTTTCACGGGTTTTAGTTTATTGCAGAATCGATTTATGCAATTTGTACACGAACATTTGATATGTGACATTTCCATGTCCCTATTTGTATAAACAAATGATATAAATGTTTCAACCCCATTAATATATGTCATCGAGTTTCTATCACGCAACTCAATTGAGCTCTTGTCCATAGTAACTTCAAACATTTGATCCAATGAGACCCTTTATCAAACGTAAGAAGGTTGATATTTTGTTAGTCTTAATTATAGTAAAGATATATGTGTGTGTGTGTGTCTAACTGAAATATAATAATATTCTCAGTAGTCACTATGGTTTATGTACTATAAATAAAATATTTAATAATTTATACAATAATCATAGCCACTAAGGCCAATTATACTTATTATATAATAATATAGTGACTTTGCACAAGACACTATCCCACATATAAATAAATAAATTTGTTGGGAATAAGAAACAAAGGAAGAAAATAGTAAATAAAAAAAAGAGAGGAGGTTGAGATCAATGGAAAATCACCCCTAACCTAAATCGAAGAAGAAGAAGAAGAAGAACAAATAGAGAGGAGTATGTGATTTAGTTCATAATTAGAAACCCTAACAAAGTTGTAATGGTTTGTAAGTTCTTCTCCTTGTTTTTTAAAACCCTCATAACTTTTCTAAACCAAATAGTAAATGAAAAAAAGAGAGGAGGTTACGAACTTACTCAACTTATTATATTTGTTTTTGGTTAAAAAAGGAAAGTGGCATTATTTAGCTGAAAAACAAAAAAGTCTGTATCGACGATACAATACGATACGTCCCATACATATGTATAAAGTAATACTTACTTATTTATCGCCGATACTACAAAAATGATACAGTCACCGTTACAACACGTTTTACTCCCGATACGATATGATACCTCTGATACTTATTGTGTATTAGTCGATATTAACAACATTGATTGTGGTTAGTATACCTACTCTTTTTAGGGCAGACAAAATTATTGACGAATCCCTACTTTCCAGAAAACTCGTGTGCACAAGACCCAACCAAGCAAAATGTTTAAAAATCAAAATAATGGAAGGAAAAAAAATCAATTTTTGGATAAATAAAAGTTTTTAGAAATAATTAGACCCTAATAATGACAATTTGACAAACAATGTCCACGAATAGGGATTCCATGTCTAATTTATAATCTTCTTAGCAGCCATGTGTAGTGTGCACGGGAACACTGTGTATTACCAATTAAGTAACCATGATGATAAGTTCCAACCCTAACCTTGCTACCTAACACCAAGCTTAATAGAAAACCAATTTATGTAATATCAAAACAAGCATAACAGACGCAATCTAGAGAAAACATTTCTTCACTATGTTCCAGTTCCATAAATAACAAATTTTGAATAGAAGGATATGTCTCCCCTAATATTATAAAACAAAAACAAAAACAAAACCAGATCATCTAAAATCAATAACTATGGCAAAAAATGGATTCATAAATTCACAATTTACAAATGAAAACCAATCATAAACAAATCATCACATATGAAAAAAAGGGTCTGCTATTTTGAGTCCATATTGCTATGTTCATTGATTTTACTGGTCGTGTAAGTTCTTCTAAAATTAAACTATGGCGACTCACACAAACTATACATAAAAGTGACAATACACAGACCAAAGACGAGAGAGCCCTTACCATGAGTTCCCTTCAGCGTAGCAAACCACAAGAGAAAAGCACAAATCGTCTGCGCAGCAAGCCCCAAGAAAAAAACAAAAATAAATATCCTTGTCTAAGAGATGGAAAACCTGTAAAAACAAGCTCCTAAGGTTTCGTGTTATTATTTGCTCCAATCCTTGTCTAAGCGATGGCAAATCTAGAGCAAACAAGCTCCGAAGGTTTAGGTTTGGCAATGGACAATGGAAAATTTGGAACAAATGATTTGGGGTAAAGTAGCCGCCTTGTCTAAGCGAGAGCCAAAAACGGGCGAGAACACTAATGAAAATTAGTACCATCCCATACAAGTATAAAGAAATAGATTTTTAAGAATGACTACTAAACTGCTCTATATAATACTATTAGTGTGTATTATTTGGGATGGGTGATGCTAGCCATCTCATATGGTGAATTATTTGGGACGGTTGGGACAAGCCTTCCTTAATAAATATCTATTAGGGACGAAAATTATAACCGTCTCTAATATGTCAGTCCCAATGTATCATTTTTTTGTAGTGATATCATTTACTTTCTCGAATTAAATTTAATTATAACATGCACTTAAATTTCACAATAAATTACACTACTATCATGCACATACAACTATCATACACACGAGCAATAATAATTAATATTATATATATATATATATATATAAAATGGGGTATTACAAAAGTGCATGAGAATTTTTATGTGCAATTGTTCAAGTACACACAAAAATGTGTGCAATTTTTTCTATACAAGTGCACAAGTATATCCGGTGTTGAATTGGGTGGGGAAATACAATCTAGACTATGAGATCATACTTAAGAACAAACAAGTACAATCCACCAACCATTAAATTACAATCATTGATACCAGTATGTAAATAACAAACATGGTTGTTCAGTAAGATAAATGAAAGACCATACATAAAGGTTTCCCCCTCACCCTTTTCAAACTTACTAAACATTATGAAATTTTCATAGTTCATGAAACAACTATGAATTATTAATATTGATGCACTATTATTGAAACTCATACACATTTGAACCGCACGAGAACTCTCCTATTAAAATCATTTTGTATTTAGGGTTGTTTGAAAGCTCAAACTAAAAGCAATTTCAAGCCTATTTGCATCTTGAAAAAAGTTTTTGGTATATCCTTTTGCACAAGTTGTATTAAATAATTATTGATGTGAAATATGTTTTTAAGAGAGTAAGTCTTCGTGTAGTGGATTCGAAATTCTACTGTCTTTCTTCTAATCATTTGTTGTATACACTAATATTTTCTAAGAAAACATAAAAAAATAGGGTGAAGGAATGAAAAGGTAAAGTAGGATGATAAATAAAGGAGATGAAGTCAGCAAGAAGAGTTTAGAAGTGTAATTGAACTGCTATAGGATTTTCATAGCGTCAAAGGAGTTATACATATAGAGGAGGCTTCAACTTACACCAGTGTAAACTAAGAATAGTATAACATAATTTAATATTTTTTTATCGGATATATAATTCTAAATAAACAATTATATTTGACATAGTTGTTGTTTATAATATGCACACAAAATATCACATTAATGAAATGTTAATAAAGAATCAATTGGTATGTTGACACTTCCCTAAATTTCACTCTTTATAATTTAGTTTGAACCATACAATATTAATGAGATACCTCTTAATCTCTGATTAACTTTATTTTGATATGCACAATTAATGTCAATTCCAATAGTTTTTTTTTCGGAAATTGTGTGTGTATATATATAACCAATACAAA
This sequence comes from Sambucus nigra, assembly GCA_949130495.1. Classification (NCBI taxonomy): domain Eukaryota; kingdom Viridiplantae; phylum Streptophyta; class Magnoliopsida; order Dipsacales; family Adoxaceae; genus Sambucus; species Sambucus nigra. The sequence continues at coordinate 230,907,204 of OX422219.1, forward strand.
ATATAGAGAAATAAAAGAAAATCACCCAAAGGAATACTCTAAAGGAAAGGCATCACCATGACATGGCAACAATCAAGCAAACAAAGAACTTGAAATAAAAGTCCTTGAGCCATACACAACTAAGTATCCTCAATGTAGCATTTAGGAAGTCCCCAGTTCATACATGTCATCCAGTTAGTATAGCTCCTCCTAGCTTTCCCCCATTAGCCTACTTTGACCCTTATCATATCTTCAATGTCTTTGATTATAGAGGAAAAATCTCTTGTCACTCTTTTCATGCTTCTCCCATTCCTCTCAATCTAGATGCATTAGGTGGTAATAAAGAAACAAAGGCATCTAATTCTCTTTATGAAATTCTTGCCAATATAGTTTTGTATGGCATACTCCATCTTATCCTCTCAGTTAAGAACTTCTCTATACCATAGGTACCTGAATAGAACTTCATTCCATATTTGTTTATCCCAAATTCATTCAGAAAGCATGTGATTTAAAATCTCTTCATCGAAGTTACACCTCCCACAAGCATTACTATCTGCAATACCCCAGTTGAACAATTTGTCTCTAGTATATAAGGCCTTCCTACATACCATCCATAAAATGAATGAGCATTTAGGAATGCAGCTTTAACTCCAGACCAATTTACTCCAATTTACATAAGGTAAAGAGGGTAGCAGTAAACTATAGGCAGAAGCAATAGTGAACCTCTTTGAATTATCAATAACCCATTCCACACTATCCTCAATACTAGGGAAATGGTAGGAAGAAAATCAGTCATGATGCCAAGCAACTCCCAAGTAATGGTAGCAGGCCATCTCCACCTCACACCTTGAATAAAGTGAGCCACATTTGCCTTGTGATTGCTAGCATCATCATAAATAACCCTATCCCCATAGAGATGTTGAAGAGGACCTTTCAGATTCCAGTTATCATACCATAAGAATGACTCCATCCCATTACCAATCTTAGCTTTGATGAAATCCCTTGCAAGTTGTCTTAACTTTAGAATTTTCCTCCAACTCCAATAGAAATCAGTTAAAATGTTGACTGCCCATATGATTCTGCCTTTGATTATGTACACATTGCACGATTTAATCTAGAGAAGTTTTGCAACCCTTAATATTTTTTTATCTGATAAATAATCAATAGTTCATATAATATATTATTTATCCGATAAAAAATATTGAAGGTTGTAAAAATTATCTTCGTTTACATTGATGTAAGTTGAACTATCCTCTAGGTTTACACCTCTAAATATATTTTTATTGAATCCACAATTTCATAAATGAATAGTTAGTTTTAACAACAATTTCATGGTGATTATGCTTCTTAAGACCAAATTAATCGGATCCCAAGAGGATCTTCATCCTGATTTTATGATTTTAAACTAATTGTTAATGAAATTCAAAAAAATATGAGGATCGAATCCTTATTAATATCTAATTAATGTAATATTTTGTGTGTATATTGTTGTTGTAGAATTAAAAAATGAGGAACGGGATTATCTAATTGACAAAAAATAATTGAATTTCATAATATAAAATAGAATTCTATTAAGTTGAGTCGCAGATTAGTTCGTTCTCTTTAAGCTGTTTTGTGGCTCTTTGCAAAGTGTGCAACAATTATGCAATTCGTTTCGTCACGTGACGTGATAAAATAACCCAAAATGAATATAGTTATACACATTAGTATCTGATATGCTATCACCTAATGGTGGCCACGGGCCGGGCCTCGTCAGGCTCGGACCAGGCGTGCACCATATAGTAAGGAGTAATGTGCTTGCCCAATCCCGCGTCGGACCTTAAAATGTCTGCCAAAGCCCACATGCCTCTAAAACTATAAAACACAAACCCAACCACATATTTATATTAAATACATTAAAAATATTAAACGTGAATATATATATAATGTATATTTAGAAATATATATTTTTATATTTGGACTTCTAGTCGGGAGGGACCTAGTCGGGTTTGAAAGTGTGTGCCCAAGTCCGTCCCAAATTTTTATCGGGATTGAAAAAATTTGTCAAGCCCGGTATACGGACCTACTTTACTTGACCAAGCTCTATAAAATATCTGGTTGACCTTTCGGGATGGGCGGGCCGCAAGCCTATGTCCACCCCTACTATCACCCATTCGAATATATATTGGTCGATACCATCATGTTAATCTCACTAATAAATGTTTTACAGAGAAGATTTTTTGGAGACAAATGTTTTTGGGAGAGAGAGACGTGTTTTTCCATGTGTAAAAAAGCAAGTGGCCAAAGCTATGTATATGGAGAAAATTCTGAATGTTAAAAAAATAATGAGGAGTTTAATTTGATATTAGTGGGAAAGTGGTTTAAGACTTCACCGTATTAAAAATTCAAAATTTAAAAGATAATTTTAGCTTCATATTTTTATTTAAAAAATTAATTCAAATATAGCGCTAGCCATTATTTCTATTTTTATTTAAAAAATTAATTGAAAAATTAATTCAAATATAGCTTCATATTTCTATTTCCATTATTTAAATATTCCATTGTTATTTTATTTCTCTGTTAACCTCGATTCTTGATTTGTTATTATTTAATTTCTTGTTTTCCTTTATTTTCATTTCATTTAATATACTTTGTAGCTAAATTAGACAAGGTTAATTAATTGGTTTCTTTGCTTTTGTTGTTCTTTATTTTACACCTAGGAGATTTAATGGTGTATATTAGCTATGTTCCATATTTATGACCTTGCATGTGTAATCTTCGTGATATTTACTGATGCCAAAATCATAATAGGCTTTTATGAGAATTTAGGGTGTGACAACTCTAGGTTTGATTAATTTACAAAAGGAGATTTAATCTTGTAAATATTTTCTTCCCATGAAACCATTTATTTTAATTAACATTAGGTGAGGGATATTATTCTCAATTTATAGCTTTAATACATTTTTTTAATCTTAGTTTCAATACATTCCTAGATTAATCTTTTATTAAAATAATTATCTTTCACACTTTTATTCAGAAGTAATAAATCCATTAACGTCTAGCAATCCTTTCTTATGGAATCGATACCCGGACTCGCCACTATACTCCCATAAGAGTGTCGTTAACATTTAGGTTTTTGTATTGCGGTGGGAGTCGATAACAATGACAAGCGTAAGTAACACAGATGCTTAGTTTCCCACTGCTAATCAATTGGTGCCATTATCGGGGATTGTTTTGTTTTAGAATATAATTAATTTAGTATTTTGTAATATTTTCTTTCAATTTGTATTCTTTGTTAACTAGTTTTGTAGAACTTCTACATTTAAGCACCAAGAAATGCTTCATTCTATCGATCGCACGTCACTTTGTGAAAATCTCCATCTTAAGCTTATTTTGAGGGAAGCATGTCTTACTCTCCTATTTTCGGTAATTGCAACGATAATTATCAAAATCCCCCTAAACCTATGATTTTTGATCAATTCTATCAAAGTTAAAAGCTTGATAAATCTAAAATGTCTTTGTGTGAGTATTACAAAAGTCAAATAATGGATTACGGGAAATTTGAATGTGATCGTTCTGATTGCTAGCCATAAAATGATTACAATAAGAATACTGAAACTTATTGTAATAGCTTTAAAAAAGTCTTATAATAATGATTTTGATAGTAGTTCCGAGGATAGTTTTCAAACTTCTCATTTTCAAGAATTCACCCCTCCACCTATGACGTTGCGTGAGGGCTTACGCATTCTTACGAATGAAAGGCTTGAAAACCAATATCGGGAAGAAAATCATTATTGGGATCAAGAGTTGGATGCATTATTCAAATCCAATGATGATTTTTCGTCCGTGACTTTTGAAGTTGAGGAATGTTTTGAACCAAATGAGCATACTTTGGAAAAACCCCAAGGCATAATAGAGAAGGAAAATGAGGAAGAAATGGATGTATTATCCATTTGCAATGAAATGGTTTCTTCTTTAGTAATCAAAGAAGGAAGGTTCATTAAAAATGATCATATATCATTCAAAATTCAATCTTTGAGCGATGATGAGTCATCTTCCGAGATTGAATTTATTTCCTCCCCATTTTCATTCCCTATTTTCGAACCATTACAAGTATTCCATGATTCGGTTAAAAAGTTTAAAAAGTTTAACCCGTTTAACAATGATGATTACTTGCTTGAGTTTCTTTCTATAAAGGCAATCTTGCCTCCATATGCACAACCTCCTATTGCAATTGTAAAATATTTGGGTGGAAATTCAATTTTTGTTGGATATCATGTGTACTCATCACCCGTTCAATCCAAACCCACCATTATCCCCCAAACGTTTTGATTGATGATGGCTCTTTTCTTTCGCCTTACACATACCTTCCGTTGGTCAAACGAAATTCCTATCTTTCAAAAGCTATGCATGCAAATAAGGGTACATCAATTATCCCTCTGTGACAACCTGCCTACTAAAATAATAGGTGGCCAGCCCAATACTCTAATAATCACAAGAATCATGGATGGTCCATTCTCAGCATCACTGTCGATTAAAATAATAGTATGAGATAACCACCAATCATTTTAGAAAACGGACTGTCAAATTTAAAATTTTGTAAATAAAAGAAAACACTTCGACAATCCCATTTTCAAAAACGGTGGATATCAAAAATCAACGGATAAAGAATGACACTAAAATTAATAATCACCGAATAAGCCGTCGGTGAACAAACCAGTACAAATAGTTACACCGAGTATTACACATTTAATATTACATTATAATAAATGAGTACAATGCCTTGGGCAATACGCCTGAATAAATAAACTGAACACAACTAGAGTACAATGGGAAGAGGCGTCTAAAACCAATAACCTACAACATCCGCAATGTGCTGTAGCTCCATGACAATCGGAATGGAAATGTAAATATGGGTGTCCATGCGGTAGATCACCTATACGATAAGGAGTATATGCAAAATAAAGAAATATAGATACGGGTCAGGGCCCGATTTGATATGATTCCCATGTGACTAAAATGCATGACAGTTAAGTGCGTATTTCTCTCGCAATTAACAATAATAATTCTCACCTCTCCATCTAAAATCAACCTAGCGCAATATCATGATGATGCTCTAGTTAACCCAAGTACTAAGGGCTAACTTCTACCCATTCTCAACACTATGACCTATTCGTGCGTGGGGTGTCTCGCAAAGCGAAATCCAAACAAGGAACCCCCCGATACACTACTACTTAGGCAAGGTTGATTGTCGAGATCCATTAGACCCTAAGTACAATATTGATGTATATAATCATCAAATTTAATTTCTTTTAACATAGCGCTAAGGGCTAAGCTTCTCCCCAGTCTCAACACTATGCCCTATTCGTGCGTGGGGTGTCTCGCAAAGCGAAATCCAAACAAGGAACCCCCCCGATACACTACTACTTAGGCAAGGTTGATCGTCGAGATCCAAATAGACCCTCAGCACGTAACCAATATATATACATATATGGTAAATCATCTACAGCTACTCAAGGAAACATAAATAAACCCATTCACCATCTAAGAGCATAATTCCAACATTTTATCAAATGTTTACCAATTAATATTATTTCAACAATTTCTTTACCAATTTTATTTCCTTTCTTCCATCCAGGAAAAATACATTTTTAAAGCAAGTTTTATTAACATAAAAATGCCTTATCCTTTTTCATAAAACCCCAGTTTCCTTCTACCATCCAGGAAGTGTAATCAAAAGTCATTTTTATTATCATAAAAATACTTTTGTATACCATATGCTTCCATCTCCCTTCTTCCATCCGGGAAATGTAATCGAAGCCAAACCATATATCCCATTTCCCTTCTTCCATCCAGGAAATGTTTTTAAAGCCAATTCATTATCATGAATTGCTTTAATAAATCTAAGACCGTCCCTCCGAGTTTCCCCACTGGACGCGCCCCTAAATGGCTATCATCTTCCAGGGCCTATCAATCAAGACAACCTGGGAACCTACAAAACGTCGGGAAGCGGCCATATGCCTGCGGGATAGTAATGACCACACCCAGAATCACCTAACCAGTGCAGTACAATAAATGCCCATATGGCCTAGGGACTATATCCACCCTGCATTCATTAGCTAGGGGGCTTCACCACACGCGCACAACTTCCCTTATGATAGCGATTTAGAGAGGTGTGTATCCATAAATTAGCATTTATGAAAAACATTACTTTTTCCCTTTTAAAAACATTCACTTTTACATTTTCAAAATCCTTTGTACTTATTCATTTAGTACTACATATTAGCATATGTCTTTCTTATTCTTAGTGTCATAATTTATTAATGACCTAAGACCCGAAGTGCCATTATCCTCAAACTAGTCTCCAAAGGTTCATACAATTTCGTGAACCATAAAAGTGAGTCTTCATCAATAATAAACTCCTAAAAATCCCAACATTGACACTTAATCTCGAGTAAACTTTTAGGTTAACTTCTTATATCAATCGGACATTAACCTATACAAGCTAGCCCTCGGGTAATCCCAATCATCCCATTCTATTCTAGGACTTTAGTCTACCCAGCACAACCCTCTAGGAACTCTTATTACTTCCCAAAGCAAGGGTGATAAACCTCGGACCTAAAAGAAAAAGGGCTAAAATCAAATTAGGAAAAATATCACAAAAACAGGGTAACCGAATCGATTCGCCCCTTGGGCCGAATCGATTCGCCCTTGTGAATCGATTCACCAGAAAGCCGAATCGATTCGGTGAGCCGAACTTGACATTCTGTGATAGCTGAATCAATTCGGTCCCAACCCGAATCGATTCGGTTTGCCCAGTCCTGTGTCCTTCCCCTTATCCGAATCGATTCGCCCCTTGGGCCAAATCAATTCGGCCCTGCGAATTGGCCCAGTTTGGGCTACCGGTTGTATGAACCCTAAAATCCCAAAACCTCAAATTTTTTATTTCTACCAGCATCAACAACAACTAATTGTTCCCAAATCATTTCTACAAAATTACTAACTAATATTTTCTCCTCAAATCAAATTAAAGCAAAGATTTAAGGGTTTGATCACCAAAAACAACAAAACCCATTTAGGGTTTAAATTTCCAAAACTTAACTAAACATGAAATTTATCACATTAAATCACATCTAGCAAGTAAGAAACTTGCCTCGAGGTTCGTAGTCTCAGATCCTCCTCCGGTAGCAACGAAATCCGGCCTCAAATCTCCATTTTTCTCTCTTTCTCTCCATTTCTCCCAACTCTCTCTTCTCTCTCTCTCTCTCCTTTGGCTTCTAACACAAATGAAGAAAGAAAAGGGGTTGGGAACTTAAATAGGTATTAAAACATAAATGCCCCCTTTTAATTGCTAATATACCATTAAAATGACTCGTAACCACATAATTGAGTCATAACACCTCAAAAGTGCCCAAAACTCAAAAATACAACTTGGCACTTATTTCGACTATCTCGACTATTCTAAAAATAACCGCACCCCCTATTTTGGCATTTGAGAAACTGTGAACAAATTTATGTTCTAAATTCATTTTACTTCATTAATTATACCCAACTATAAATATAGGTCATAACCGTTGTTTTACATATAACGACGCAATAAAACACAATATAATGCTATTTACCTTCTCATAATGGTAAATAGACAAATCATAGTAAATATTATCCCTAAGTCTAACGTGAAATAATATTTACTCCCACTTCCCCTATTTTGTAAAATTAGCCCATCGGGCAAAATAGTATAAAATAGTCGCTCAAAAACCTGGGTTGTTACACCCTCAAAGTCAAATTGTATTTTGGGTGGACCCTAAAAAATTTCAACTTTTAGTATATGGTTAGTTAGAAGTTAAAATTGTAGTTTGTACATGTTACGTTGATTTATTATTTTTAGATATTGTCTAGTATAATTAGTTAAAGTTTTCATTATTCTTTTTATTATGCTTAGTGCCAACATGTTTTGTAGAACATTTCAAGGTTTAATTTAGAGGGCGTGGGATATTCTTCCCATTCATTGATAGTTTGTTTGATTTGATCACATTTTATTACCAATTATGAATTCTAATTGAAAAATTAAAAAATTTCAAAAAGATTTTGTAGAAAAGACCTAATGGTTACACGCTACGGTGAATTAGGTAATTAAAACTCTTTTAAACTCTTTCATATAAAATCTATTGCAAATTACAAATTAAAATATACTCATGCACACTAGTACGTAAAAGTGGTGATGCTAGAAAATTAAAAAAAAAACTTTAATAATGAGATGAGGAAAAGTGGAAAGTGACACAATATTTGTTCTCGGGGAAACTACTGTGGTGGAAAACCTTGTGTCCCTAGTCCTAGGACAACTCACACATCCAAGTTCACTATTTCCAATTACCGATTTACAGATTACAGTCCACCAGTTTACAAAGATTTAAAGTAAGCAAATACAAGCCCATATACCTAGCCTAGTATAAATACAACCCAACTTGATTGACAATCAGGCAACCCAATAACACCCAGGTAATAGTGACTACAACACACGCACAATCACACACTCAAACCCAAGACTCCGTGAAGTTGTTCAACATGCAAAATTAATTTATAAAGTTTGTTTTCATCAAAACATAAAAATTATCACGTTTATAAAATGGGACTAAACACACACCAAGTTATGTTTAATTTTAGTTAACAAGGATAATGAAAGTTTGAGATTAAATAAAAGAGGAGCAGATAAAAAGTCCACACACTAATGAAACCCAACTAAATAAAGTGCACACAAACAAAGTGTTCAACTTAGAGGATATAAATACTTAGAGGTAAAAATCAGATTATCCTTAATCTCGAATTAATTAAATTAAATCGATTTTAAAATAAAATATATTTTAATAAAAATTGTGTAACACAAAAAAAAACTTCCAGTTTAACAACTGCACACACACTGAAATAGGTGGGAATAAAAATCTCAAAAACCAAACACCCAAAAATAGATCCAAGATCAAAAATGTAAAATTTAATTTTAGTCCACTAAGTCCAAAAATTAAATAAAAAACAGTCCCAAACGGATCAGATCTAAACACCACAAAAAATTATTTACGGATCTAAATAGTCTAGCAATATCTATAGTAGATCCAACAACATAAAAATTCAGATCCAAGAACTAGTGAGTCAAAAAAAATTATTCTAACAAAACCTTTTTCTTTGTTAACACAAATCAAACTCAACTTTAAATGGACACATCTACACAAACTCGAATCTAAACATGCAAAGGATATTCAAAGAGAACTACTTACATATATGATAAGAACAACAAACGATTTTAGTTTTTGTTTAAACAACAAAAGCTTAGATCTTGTTATATATAATATGTATGAGCAACAATATATATAACCGTATATATACAAATGAATATATATATATATATATATAAAGAGGGTAAAGAAATGATATTACCTCAAACAAACCTAAAAAATAAACGAAATGAAGACCACAAAAAAAAAATGCACCACCGGAACTGCCACTGGAAAAATGAAAAACAACCATAAAAAATCACCAACTCCGGGCCAACCCAAATCACCAAACACAGTACCTTCAAAAAGACAACACCATCGAAAAAAGTACCACCAGAAATATGTACTACCAAAAACTGCCTCAACTCCAAAAAGTTGCTCAAACAAGTTTTCAAACGAAACTTCAAAGCAAACACGTAAATTAGAAAACCGGAACCCTTGTAAAAATGAAATCTCAAACCTCAAATAAGAAATACTATGATCAGAGAACTATGAACTATAAAGGGTGTAGAGGATATTTAAAATAAACTCTCAAGAAATTAAATGAAATTGTAGAGAGAGAGTAAAAAATGTTGGCCGTGTAAAAATGGGGAGACCAAAAAAGGAAGTGCTAAACTAATCTCAACAACAACCAAATATAAAGCCCCAAAATAAAACATGGTCCAATCGTAAAAACAACAAACCAACGTGGGCAAAAGTTGAAACCCCAAACGGTTAAAAAAAGACCATAAACCAAAACGCCACCCAAGACACAATGGCACTGGCGTTTTTACTGTGTGTGCTAAATTGATAATTAAACAAATTTATTTGGTTAATCAAATGTAAATTTATCACCTATAAAAATCCAAAAAATAATTAAATAAACATAAAAAAAATAATTAAAATTTTTTGGAAATAAAATAAAACTCATAATTTATAGGATACAAATGATTTGAGGTAAAAAAATACACATTCAAAGTATTTTCACAAAAATAGTTTTTATATTAAAACATATGATATATAAAAAAAAAATAGATTTCACCAAAAAAATAAAGGAGCATAAAAATAACATTTGTCTCAAAATTGAGCCAACATAAGAAGCATGAGATTTCAATCTGCCCCTTTGGCCAATTTTGAGACAAACTAAACTAAGACTCAAAAATAAGAAACAACACAAATTACATAACTCAACTATACACATGAGTCATAAAAAAAATAGACGGGTACATAGCTCAACTAACAACATGCAATCTTAAAAGAAATAGAAGAGTAAATAACTCAACTAAATACAAGGATTCCTAAAAGACTCAAACAATTGTAAAATACAATGATAAAAGAGTCGCAAATTCTTCCCCTGTATATCTCAAAGGGACAAAGGGTAGGGAAGAATCCTACTAAATAAAGTTAGTACAACAAAGATCTGAAGACAAAGAGTACTAACCAACAAACTTAACAAAATTAGTTTGAAACAATAGAACAATCCTTTTTACAACCTAACTCATCTTTCTTAATCCACTTAGATTTAGATTTTAGAATCACAGTTTTCATATAGGCATGACTAGAAACAAAATGAGGATGATATGAAACAAAGTTTGATTTTAAAGGGATCCTGGGCATAATATCTTTACCACCTCTTTGTTGTCTATTCAAACTTAAACGCATATGACAAAATCATCCGAAATGACCCATTGTAAGACAAGAGTTACACTGATACACATACCTAACATTGGATTTTGCATTAAAATGCTCGTTACGATGTTCAACATTCTTATTTTTTTCTAGTTAATTTCAATTTTTAAAGAAAAATTTCTCTAAATGTCCTTTCTTAGAACAAAAACTACAATGAAAAGTAGATTTCACATTTTGAACATTCCCAACATTTTGAGGTTGCCTAAATTTGCCTAATTTAGTTTTATTTTGTCCTAATTTCTTAAAACTAAATTCTTTTAAATGACCATTTTTATGACAAAAGTTACAAACAAATACCGGCTTAACAAATGCGTTAACACAATCCTCAATTCTATCATGTTTAATATTAACTTTAGTTTCACTTGACTCGAAAAAATGTTCATTACAACTAACAAAATTAGTTTCATCAAAAGTTTCTCCTTTAAACACAATTTCCTTCAAAGGAACAAATTTGCCAACACTTAAACTCGAATTTAAAAGACCATCTATCTTTTTCAAAGCGACCTTAAGATCTTTTTGGCATTCCTCATATATATTCAAAACAGATTAAATTCAAATTGAGATTCATCAAATTTATTTAAGGTATCCTTGTGTTGACTTTCAAGTAAGATATTAGTTTTGGTCAACATACAAATATTTTTCTCAAGTGAAATAATGTTAGATTTAAAGTCATCAATATGCATGGAAGATTATTCATTTATAAATTTAATTTGATCATTTAAACCATCAATCTTAGATAATAGTCTAGAATTTACTTTACCTAAGTGTGTGCTCTCATCAAGTGTGCAAATATCAACAGAATTATAACAAATACACACTCCTCTAAATTGGTATAATCATCTAGATCATCACATTCATTAACATCATAAAAAATATTCCCAAAATTACACAAAAGTGTAAAAGATTTAGAAATGTTCCAAGCTTCTAAAGATGCGGTGAAAGCCGAAAAACCTTTAAAATCGGTTGCTCTCATCCCTTGGCCAATGACATTTTTTCTTTTAATGTTATATTGTGTGTAAAGCTTTGACTTAGAACATTCGTAAAAGGGCTTTTCTGAAAGAAAATTTTCATCACCAATTTGTTTTCCCATATTAAAAACTAGATTTTTAAAAATATAAAAAATAGATTTTAAAAAGAGTTCAGGATCTTTGCGGAATAAAAACTTTTATAAAGTGAATCCTGAAGCTCTGATACCACTTGAAAAGACCTAATGGTTACACGCTACGGTGAATTAGGTAATTAAAACTCTTTAAACTCTTTGATATAAAATTTATTACAAATTATAAATTAAAATATACTCACGCACACTAGTAAGTAAAAGTGGTGATGCTAGAAAATAAAAAACGCTTTTAAGAATGAGATGAGGAAAAGTGGAAAGTGACACAATATTTGTTCTAGAGGAAACTACCGTGGTGGAAAACCCTGTATCCCTAGTCCCAGGACAACTCACACATCCAAGTCCACTATTGCCAATTACCGATTTACAGATTACAGTCCACCAGTTTACAAAGATTTAAAGTAAGCAAATACAAGCCCATATACCTAGCCTAGTATAAATATAACCCAACTTGATTGACAATCAGGCAACCCAATAACACCCAGGTAATAATGACTACAATACACGCACAATCACACACTCAAACCCAAGACTCCGTGAAGTTGTTCAACATGAAAAATTAATTTATAAAGTTTATTTTCATCAAAACATAAAAATTATCACGTTTATAAAATGGGACTAAACACACACCAGGTTATGTTTAATTTTAGTTAACAAGGATAATGAAAGTTTGAGATTAAATAAAATAGGAGCAGATAAAAAGTCCACACACTAATGAAACCCAACTAAATAAAGTGAACACAAACAAAGTGTTCAACTTAGAGGATATAAATAATTAGAGGTAAAAATCAGATTATCCTTAATCTCGAATTAATTAAATTAAATCGGTTTTAAAATAAAATATATTTTAATAGAAATTGTGTGACACAAAAAAAAACTTTCAGTTTAACAAGTGCACACACACTGAAATAGGTAGGAATAAAAATCTCAAAAACCAAAATACCCAAAATAGATCCAAGATCAAAAAGGTCCAATTTAATTTCAGTACACTAAGTCCAAAAATTAAATAAAAATCAGTCCCAAAAGGATCAGATCTAAACACCACAAAAAAATTATTTACGGATCTAAACAATCTAGCAATATCTATAGTAGATCCAACAACATAAAAATTTTAGATCCAAGAACTAGTCAGTCAAATTTTTTTTTGTAACAAAAACTTTTTCTTTGTTAACACAAATCAAACTTATCTTTAAATGGACACATCTACACAAACTCAAATATAAACATGCAAATGATAGTGAAAGAGAACTACTTACAGATTTCATTAGAATAGCAAACGATTTTAGTTTTAGTTTAAACAACAAAAGCTTAGAGCTTGTTATATATAATAAATATGAGTAGCAATATATATATATATATATATATATATATATATATATATACACACACACACACAGACTAGGGTGTACCCGTACCGATGGCACGGCTTTAAATAAATTCTTGTTGCTTATGAAATCTCGATAATATGTCTACAAAATTTTAAGCATGTAAAAACAGTATACGTGGTGTTAGTGAAAATATGAACCGTGCTAACAATGCTCTAGCTAATCGTACCTATATCATGCCGATCAAGAGAAACAAATAGTGAAAGATATTACAAATCCTGACCGTGTAAGATATTAAAATACTTAAAACTTTGCATTTCCATGCATGATCTTATTCATTTGACACCTTTGTAACATTACATATGAAGTTGTTTAATAACGATGTTACACAACTTTTGTAACACTACGTATTCTAGCTACATGTTTTGTAACACTACATATTCTAGCTAAAAGTTAGTTTAAACCATATATACAACATGTAAAACTATATATTACTCGTGTCGATGGCACAGTTATAAATTTATGCATGTTTATTCATCAAACACACCAATGTGTCGCTCGTATATTTAATATCTTTTAATTTTATTTTAAACGGGTGTATCACATGTCAATACCAAATTTTCAACACTCGTTAAATTAAAATATGGAGCAAATCCTCAATACCAACCTGTATTCGAATACAATAATGGGAAGAAATGAAACTCAACTAAGAACCTAATTGTAACAACCTGCCTAATGGGATACCGGGCGATCACTCCTATATCGAATTAAAACAGGAATCACATATGGATCATTCTTAGCATCACTGTCGAAAATCCATTTAATTACTAATATCCTATTAGGCGAGCGTTAAATTTTTTTACTTAACTACTCTTTTTAAACAATTATAATAAAACATACACACAGTTTAAGCGTAAATGAAACTAAAAGGAAAATGAAATGAAATAAAATAACCGAACACTCGGTTCAAATATACAACCATATAGAATCATGTTCTAAAAGAATAAATAAATGCAATTGAGCCATTGGCTCGAATGTTTATACAATACCTCCTAGCTAGATTACAAGAATGGAAGCGACTATAAAAAACCTGCACGCATCCACAGCTGCTACAGCTGACGTCAGACTCGAAGGAAGTGTCATCCAGGCGTCCCTGTGTATATATATATATATATATATATATATATAGCAAGAAAGGAAAGTAGATAAACGGGTCAGAGCCCGAGTTTGAAAATATTTTGCAAGTGCATAAATGCTTTATTTTTAGAAAAATAGTTTTATCTCATATTTAAGTTTGGTATCGCACTCCCATGAGATACCCCTCACCTCTCTTCTTATAGTTCACTCCTAGCGCATCCCTCTAAACATCCTAGTCAAGTTACCCTGCTAAACTAGTTTATCACCCAACTATTATCTACCCTAGATAGTCCAAGTGCTAAGGTCTAAGCTTCCCTCCATTCTCAACACTGCACTAAGTTCGTGCGTGGGGTGTCTCGCAAAGCGAAATCCAAACAAGGAACCCCCCGATATACTACTACTTGGCAGGGTTAATGGTAGAGATACATTAGGCCCGTAGCATGCACAAATGTATAAATACATATTTATATACATCTACAATATACGTCCGAATAATATCTCCTGGACTGGGGTTTACATAATATCATCTTTATAATACTCATCAGGATCTACCTCCCGGACTGAGGTGTATTCTATACTCAAATCGAAACCTTCCATTTCCCTTCTCATATCCAGGAAATGTATTTAAAAGTCAATTCATTAGCATGAATTGCTTTACCATATAATATACTTTTAAAAAGCCAATTTTATTATCATAAAAATGCTTTTCCGTTTTAAAATATCCCATTTCCCTTTTTATACTCAGGAAATGTACCCAAAGACATTTTCATCATCATGAAAATGCTTTGATCATACCATATGCTTCCACCTCCCTTCTTCCATCCGGGAGTATTACCGAAGCCAAAACCTTTATCCCATTTCCCTTCCTATATCCAGAAAATGTAATTAAAGCCAATCTATTATCATGAATCACTTTAATAAATCTAAGACCGCCCCTCCGGGTTTCCCCACTGGACGCCCCCCTAAATGGCTATCATCTTCCAGGGCCTATCATATAAGACAACCTGGGAACCTACCAAACGTCGGGAAGAGGCCATATGCTTGCGGGATAGTCACGACCACACCCAGAATCACCTAACCAGTGCAGTACAAATAACGCCCATATGGCCTAGGGACTATATCCACCCTGCTCAATAGCCAGGGGGCTTCACCACAACGTGCGCAACTTCCCTTATGATAGCGATTTAGGGAGGTGTGTAACCATAATTTATCAATTATGAAAATCATTTATCATTCCATTTTGAAAATATTCATACTTATATTTTCAAAATCATTTATATCATATCATATATATATACTTTAATCACATAGTATATACATATACCATATATTCCTCCTAGAATATATATATAATGGCCATATTTTCCAATTACATATAGCGATGACCATTAATCCCAAGGATTCTCTCAAAGAATCATAATCATGCTTTCAGATAAGCATAATACTAAACCCAAAGTATTTTCTTACTTCCACAAATAATAATTACCTTAATCATCTCTTAAGGATTTATTGGATATCTCCAACTATACTAATTCACTCTAAGTGAATATACATATATATATTCCCAAATCCATAAGTCCCTTAGGACATAACCCTCTATAATAATTTAATTTAGAAGGCCCTTAAACTTTAATATCAAGGAGGAGAAGTAATAATAATCTCCAAAATCTTGGGCTGAAAATAGGGCATCGGTCGATCGATCCTAAACCCCCGGTCGACCGCGGATTGCAAATAAGCCTACGAAACAAAGCAGTAGGCCATTTTATCCTTGACGCGGTCGACCGACCTTAGGGGTGCGGTCGACCGGTCACACTAGGTCCTCAAAACTAAATTCTCCAAATCCTCCATCCAACAACCCAATTTCATTATCGGGATTTCTAAACTACAGCAAAAATAATAGCAAATATCTACACGATTAATTCTAGTCGTTATTTTTCCAATTTCCGATTTGATTTCCAAGTTGGAAACTTCAACCCGGACCTGCCATCTTGTAAAAATCATATAAAATCGTAGAAAAAAAAAAATACGCGGTTGGCACCCACGCAACTGTATCGAAAAGATATACAACTTTCGTGTTTTGTCCAAGAGCTAAATCATTTATCTTCCTGGCCAAAACAGCCCCACAAGCTACGGATTTACTATTCATTATCTTCCCAAAATCTCAAACTCCATTTTCTCCATTTTTGTTGTTTCTAACCTCATCCAACAACTCAATAAACATCTAATCTATGTTTTACAACTAACACATCAATTATTTTGGGGTATTAAACCATTTATCTTGGATTTGAACCCTAAAATCCATGAAACCTAGATTTGGGCATTTCTCCCAATTAAATTCAATCTTACATTCCATTAACATGGTTTTAATACTAGAGATCATTAAGAGTTTACATTACATCAATTTGTAAACTCACATACAACTTTTACCCAATTTATTTTAAGTGTTCTAACCCTAAAATCATATTTATACCAAATGTGATATGAGAGGATTGCACAAAATGAAATAAAGTAAGTAAACACTTGCCTGGAGGATGAAATCCGACGATCTCGAGTCGAATCCGGCGGAGTTTGGCCCGAATCTCCCTTTTTCTCTCCACTTTCTTCCTTCCTCTCTCTTTTCTCTCTTTTCTTTCTATTCTCTCCCTTTTTATAAAGAAATAAAAAGGGTTGAAACCCTTAAACCCCAAAAATGACTCGTTTACCCAATTACGAGTTACTTTTACCTCTAAAACTACCTGAAACTCAATTTCGAAAATCGGACACTCTTTTCCGACTATCTCGGAAATTCCGAGACTCACGGCGCAATCGAAATTTTCATCTGAGGTACTTGACCGCAAATCACTATTTCAACCCAAAATAACTTTATGCAGGTTTTCTAATTAAAATCTTACCTTTTGTCGCTTTACTCCACGGCGACATATAATTAAAATACTTCGACCTATTTAATCCCAAAAATAATTACAACACCCATCGGAAATCATTTAATCCTCGAAAGTCCCAAAAAATTCTATTTAGGGAAAATCCCCAAATTTTAATTTATACTTAATTATGGAATTTAATTGTCTCCAAAAAGGACGGGTTGTTACACTAATTAGCTAAAATAAAAAAATAAAAACATAAATATATGATTTTCCTTCAATTTTAAAGTAGAACGTGTAGATAAATACTTCGTGTAAAAAGTGTTCCACTTTGGAATTTTCACAAATAATTTACATGTTGAAAGTAAATTTTTAGAGCAATTCATTTAAACATCCACTTTATAAAGTCGGTTTTGTCTTTCATGGAACATTAAATGTTCAACAACTCCCTCCATATTTGTATTGTCTTCTGATCCCCGGAGTAAATTACGATTACCCGGGTTATAGAATTGTAATACAATAAAACTACAAAAAATACACCATGCATATTCCAAAACTCTCATTAAAAAAAATGAATAAATTAATTTTTTTATATAGACCTAAAATTTGTAAAACAAATAAGTGTAAAGTTGTCAATTCACATAGAAAATAATGACTACTATTATCAAATTAATTATTTGCACATACTACATATGTATATATAATAAATTAATCAAAAAATTAACTTAATCCAAAAAAATTACCCGCGTATATGATAAATTAGTGAGAAAATATACACACAAAAACAAACTACATGGGACTCGTAATTTTAATTGGTCTCCAGGTCATGACATATTCGCCTATTCCATTTGTTTACATGATTGAAGTAATCTTATTTGAGTGGAGTGGTGGTCATTGTTTTCTCCCATGTGCTCTGAAAATTTCAGTTATTGAGCCAAGTGCCTCATCACTTTATTGATACAATACATCATATTATTCATACCACTTTTCTTGAACAATGCAACCTGTTACATTCTTTATACTTACTCATTTAGTTACAATATAATTATATCATTTGGTTTAATTGATGTTGTTAACAAAAAAATTATCTGACGAAAGTAAATAAATAAATAGCAACATACTCACAAAATAACACTAAAAAAGAATAAAAAAATCAAGAAATTAAGATCACAAACCCATATACAAAATTAAGCACCTCGATCACACAACATAGAATACACAATTTGATAAATCTAAGCAAAGCCATATAACATAAATCTTGTGTTAAACCTATCCAACAATCTGAAGTAGGGAACCCTAAAAATTGAAACCCCCAAATTATTAGATTTTTATGGCTTGAAACCAAAATAAAAATAGAGAAAAAATAAGTGCAAGAGGGAAAGAGAGGAACCTTCCAGAGTTCCATACATTTCAACAAAATAAGTAGATATATGAAGAAAAGGACAACTGTAACCCAATGGAGAGAAAAAACAAAATTCAAACCGCGATCTAAACTATCCGCTGTCCCCAGACCTCACGCCACTATCGTTGCCTAGTATGCTCAAACCTCTGTACGCCGGGCCATAGAGCTCTTCGTATAGGGTGGCGATGGCGCCTTCGTCGGGCGGGTTGTCATCGAAGGAGGGAGGCGATTTCGGGTGGGGAGAAGGGTGTGATTTGGTCGGCGCCGTCTAGTGTGTCAAAGAAGATGCTTTCGGGGTCGGATTATGTTTCTTTGAGTAGGGATAAAGATGGCATAGATAGAGGACGTAGAGAGATTGAATGAAAGAGAAAGTGATGATCTCCTTGGTACCATTTTGGGAAGTGTGATGGTAAAAGGATTCTCAACAGATTGTATTTTGCCAATCTCGAGACATGGGACAGACGACTTAAAAGAGCTGGCATATAAGTCTCGAGACATGTGACAGTCTCATCCACGTGGCATATGTTTTTACCTTTAGATTTAAACCCCTAAAAGATTCAATCTCATCCATCAATTTACATAGATAGATAGATAGATACAAAATCTATTTATATAGGTTTTGTATCAAAGTTATATGATGTGGCCAAAAGACTGTCCTCCTTTATTTTATATATATATATATATATAGGCTAAATAATGTTATTACCCGAAACAAACCCCAAAAATAAGTGAAATGGAGACCACAAAATAAAATGCACCACCGAAAAAATGAAAATTAGCCATCGAAAATCACCAACTCCGGACCAACCCAAATCACTGAATACTGTACCTCCGAAAAGATAGCACCACCAAAAAAAGTACCACTGGAAATATGTACTACCGAAAAACTGCCTCAACTCCAAACAGTAGCTCAAACAAGTTTTCAAACGAAACTTCAAACAAACATGCAAATTCGAAAACCCGAACCCTTGTAAAAATAAAATCTCAAACCTCAAATAAGAAATGCCACGATCAGAGAACTATGAACTATAAAGGGTGTAGAGGAGATTTAAAAGAATCTCTCAAGAAATTAAATGAAATTGTAGTGAGAGAGTAAAAAATGTCGGCAGTGTAAAAATGGGGAAACCAAAAAAGGAAGTGCTAAAAAAATCTCACCAACAACCAAATATAAAGTCCCAAAACAAAACATGGTCCGATCGTAAAAACAGTAAACCAATACGTGAAAAAGTTGAAACTCCAAACGGTTTAAAAAAGACCATAAACCAAAACGCTAGCCAAGACACAATGGCACTGCCGTTTTTATTATGTGTGCTAAATTAATAATTAAACAAATTTATTTGTTTCATCAAATGTAAATTTAACACCTATAAAAATCCAAAAAATAAATAAATAAACATCATAAAAAATAATTAAAATTTTCTGGATATAAAATAAAACTCATAATTTATAAGATAAAAATTCTATGAGGTAAAAAAATACACATTTAAAGTATTTTCACAAAAATAGTTTTTATATTAAAACACATGATATATAAAAAAATAGATTTCACCAAGAAAATGCAGGAACATAAAAATAATATTTGTCTTAAAATTGAGCCAACGCAAGAAAAATGAGATTTTCATTTCTTTCTTTTTTATCCTTTGTTGGGCATTTTTCCTTTGTTTCCGACGATAAATTTTAATAAATGCCCGATCTAATTGATAATTCAATGATGCATATTTTTAATTTTAGAAATTATTAGACTTTAGTCCTCCAATTAAAGATATTATGAAAAACTTAATGTATTAAACATTGAACCCACGAGCACACGCGATTTTCTTGTCATAATGATTTGGTTTAAGATTTCTATAACTTGGTAATATTTTGTTGCATTTATATATACTTATACCTAGTGACCGTTGTGCTTTTCTTCATTTTTGGGTGTTTATACATTACTCTTTCCTTCTTTAAAACATTAAAATTGTTGGTAATCTCACTATTCTTTCATTAAAATTGAGTTCACATTTAAATGTGTTATTTGAACATGATTTTAAAAGTTATTTTGACCTAAGAATAACATAAAATTTAGGAAAGGATCGTAGTCCCTCGTTGTTATTACATCCATATTGACCTTAACCTCACCTTATGTGCCTCTCCACATCAACCCCTTTGAACCTAAATATAGCTTTTCATTTCATAACCCAAAATCCCATAACCAATTCCACATTGGAGTTTTTAAACCATATATACACAATCTGTACCTTTGTTTGGAATGACACTTAGGATTGAATGATGTTCTTGTTATGTGGTTACAATTGAGCATGTGAGAGTGAGAATAAAAGAAAAAATAAGAAAAAAAAGAGAAAAGTAAAGAAAAACAAAAGAAACAGATGAGAAAAAGAAGAAAAAAAAATAAAGATAAGGCATTTACTTTTATGTACATAGTGTTCAATAAACTTTGTCGCTCTCTAATATCATGCCCATTGCTTTTATGGAATTTATATTCTAATTTTGAAATTGTTCGTAATTTTCCATTATCCTGAGTATTCTACCCCGAACACTTTGAATCCTTACATATCCCCTTCATTTCATAATATTGACCCCAAGCCTACATTATAACACTATAAGTCCTATGTGATCCTAAGATAAATTTTATTCAAATTTCATAATAATTGCGATAATCTGTGAAAATGAAATTCAACATCCCTTAATAAGTGGTATCTTTCATTGAGATTGCATATTTTTCATTTTATATATAGAGTTTTTCATTGATGACATGTGCACGTCCTAATTCCATTTCCATTTACTCATACGCCAGCATGTCCCGTGTGTATTGTACCCCTTTCATTGTGATTTCATTTATTGACTGTCAACACTGGTGAGGATGGAATATCATGCACACTTTAATATTTATCTAGTTTATAAAAGTTTTGCCAAATCATAATTTACTTTTGCTCTCTCTTCTTCCCATATTCAAGGTTTCAATTATATGAAGTTATTATAATAATGTTAATGATTATGGAGTTTTGGGTGAATTTATTCACAATGCTATTAACTAGTTGAAGTCCTTTTCTTTGTTATTAAGCATTGTCTTATTGGTTATTTGGGCATATTTTTGAGAGGAACTTGATGTTTGTGGGTGTTATCCCTGAAAATCCTCACGAGACAACACTTGTCGCTGGGGTAACCGAGGGGTTTGACAACTTCCTGTTTACGCTAAATGCAATCGTTTTCTCGCAAAAGTGGCATTTATCATTTGTACATATTTCCTCTCTTTTTGTTATTTCTTTCTTATCTAGTTTATTTTCACTTCATTTCTAGGGACTAGCAATGTGTAAGTCAGGAGGTGTGATTCATCCCGAATATTATATTTCTATACCCCTTTATTCTTACGCATTTTAGCCCCCTCTATATATTAATTCCTATGTTTATGATTATTAACTAGACAACCTCTATTATATATGTTTACATATTTTTCTAGGCATATTTGAGCTTTTGTAAGTATTTTGGATGCATGGTGTGAAGTTGGTTGCATTTCGGGAATGTTTCTTCACAAGATGAAACTTCAAGGGGAAGTTGGTCTTTCCAAACTCCATATCTTGCATGGTATAAAAGTACCAACATTTAGATCATAAAATTATCTTCGTGTGGCTATTGACTGTGCATCATTGCAATCTCAAATGAGGAAGTTATGACCGTTTGTAGAAAATTGTGTCATGTACTTCATGGGTAATGTTTTGATTTCATACTTCACAATTTGGAGGGTTTTATAACACCATCATGTATATAATTGAATTATATTCGCATAACTTCTGACCGTACGTCATTCCGAGTCCGTATGAAGATTTTAAGTTTTTTTTCGCATGACGTGTCAGAATTGGATCGAAGTGAGAAAGAGGACGGTCAGGTACCAAATCGATTCGGGTACTGTATAATTTCATAAAACTCTATCTTTAAGGGTTTTGATTTGGTATTTTATATGTAAACATTATTTTAAGTGTAGGGCATATTTTATTTTAGTTTACAAAGTGTTGAGAGCTCATTTTAGGAGCTATGCCTTCTCTTCTAGGGTTGATCTCATTAGGATTGTAAGTTTACTATTCATTATCTTCCTCCATTAACTAATGCTTCCATTGTTATTTTCTTGCTTTGGTAACCAACATTCTTGCTTTTTATTGCTTAATTTCTTATTTTCCTTTATTCCATATCATTTAATATGCTTTGTAGCTAAATTAGATTAGGTTGAGATTGATTGAACTCACCTTGGATTAATTGGTTGCTTTTTTTTTTGTAAGTAAAATGTATATATGAACAAAAAGGAAACAAGAGAACCAGGGGCATACCCTTAGGGGACCATCCTAGAAACAATCAAAGAAAACATTTTTGATTAATTGATAAAAAGAGATTTAATCTTGGAAAGCTTTTCTTTCCATGTAACCATTTATTGTACTTAAAACTAAGTGAGGGATATTATTCTCAATTTATAGTTTTTATGCCTTTTTTGTTAATCTTTTGTTAAAATAATATTCTTGAACACTTTTATTCCGAAGTAATAAATCAATCAACGTCTAGAAATCATTCTTTGTGGACTCGATGCTTGGACTCGTCGCTATACTCCCGTAAGAGTGTAGTTAAAGTTTAAGTTTTTGTATTACCGAGGGAGACAATAACAACGCCAAGCGTAAGTAACATGGACGCTCGATTTCCCACTGTTTATCAATGAGATTCTATAATTAGAGAAATAGGATTTTAAGGATATTATTATTTGATCTTAGGAGACTTAAATTAGGGGTTTGCCTTTAATCTTTGGAGTTTCGGGTTGGGTGTAAATTAGGGTTTCAAAACACCATTTTTACTATAATGCCCTTCCAGTTACCACTCAAGAGTTCCAACTCTTTCCTTAAGACCACGACATGTTACTAGATGCCGTAGAGTTGGACGGTAGTATTATTTTGTGCCTAGGGAGTTGAGGGGATTTTGGTGTTAAGACCACGAGATTTATCAGCTAGGCCGAGGCATCATGTCTATTGTGGACCTCCCGCTCAGTGCTTGAGGTCAAATGGTTAGTCTATGGATATTGAGCCTAGGATAACTATGGGCCCCAACACCACGGAAGATCTCAACGAAGGTGGAGAGTTAAAAATATCCCGTGGATCACTCATCCTAAAATTAGGAAGGAGGGGAGGCCGCGACCTGTGGCATGACTAGGTCAAAACACCTAGAATATGGTCATGGAGTTTGGAAAGTATGAGGTTATAAAAATATATGTCGCAGACGATGAGGGTGAACCATAAGAGATTGAGCCATGGGGGAAGTCGGGGAGTTGAGATCTTTAGGAGATTGAGCCATAATTCATTGGGGAGATACGAGGGGTTGGGATATACTATTCTCTCCTTTCCTTATTGCTTATATTGTAAATTCATTATTTCCTACTTATCATTAATTGTATATGTATTTTATTTGTAAATACTCTACACTAGACACTCGATATTAGAGGAACATTCATCACCTTCTCTACCATGAGAATCATCAGTGATCACTTGACCCTGAAGAAATGGAACAAGTTGGTGTGGCATAAAGGTAACATACCTAAATGACCCTTTATTATTTGGCTGACCTGCAGGAAAGCTCTTAGTACAAAGGACAAACTCATGGTGTGGGGTGCTTCTGACGACAATAGATGTGAGTTTTGCACTGATGGGGTTAAAAATATGAACCACTTCTTGGCTGACTGCCCTTATGCTAAAGAGGTTTGGAATGAGATTCTTTATAGAAACCAGGTGTATAAAACAATGGTGACCTAACAGGATGAAGTCAATGAGGCTGCCATTAGCTCGCAGGGGAATTCTTTCATGACCAAGATTAGAGCCATGTCCTTTTCCACCACTGTGTATTGCATTTGGATTGGGAGAAATAATATAAAGCATAGTAGAGGAAAAAATAATCCCATTGAACAGGTCAAGGATATTGATTTCATGGTTATATGCAAAATTCTGAAATGGAAGAAAGCTAGGATATGCTATAACAATTGGATGGCCTACAACTATTGGGGTCCCCCAGAAGCCTCCCTCGAAGACTAAGCTAGCATTGTGTAATCCTTTTTAGTTTTATTGGTTTGCTTGGCTGTTTGGGTATGCCCATCATCTGTGTCTTTAGCTTGTATGGCTTCCTAGGGGTATGCCCCTAGTTTATTGTTCCTTGTTTGTTTATATATACATTTTACTTATCGGAAAAAACATTGGCAGGTGGTTGAGGACATTTGAGTTATCCCTTGCTAAGCTATTAGAGCTCACCCCTTCTATATTCTTTGTTTCCCTAAGGTAGGAGCTGACGAGATCTCATATCATTAAATATTAACTTCTCTTGAAGTCATATAATTAAATGTTTCTCTTCTTTCACTCTCTTTCTCTCTCTCTCTCTCTCTAGCCGACCTTAACCCTAATTAGGGTTTGTATGGAAAACTCAAATCATTCTTCAGATCCAATACCTGATCCTAAACCTCCAGACTTATCTAATCAGTGGCAGAGATCCTTTGCTAGTGTCCTTATGGAATAGTTACCTTCCCATGCAGTTGGTTTGAAACCTATTTCTAAATTCAAAGGTAAACTGTGAAGAAGATTTCATTCGTTTGTGGATGAAAGAACAATGGTATATAGGTAAAAGTCCAATGAGAAAATTCAAGTGGACCCCTTGATTTAGACCAGATCAAAAAAGCTCCATTGTACCAGTTTGGGTTTGTTTTCATGGATTACCAGTGCATCTCTTTGCTAAAAAAGCATTATTTTCAATTGCCCAAGCAGTTGGAACCCCTCTTAAAATTAATAACTCCACTCCTAACATTAATAGACCTAGTGTGGCAAGGGTATGCATTGAAATCGACCTTTTG
This sequence comes from Sambucus nigra, assembly GCA_949130495.1. Taxonomy (NCBI): domain Eukaryota; kingdom Viridiplantae; phylum Streptophyta; class Magnoliopsida; order Dipsacales; family Adoxaceae; genus Sambucus; species Sambucus nigra. Next base: position 230,932,800 of record OX422219.1, read on the forward strand.
AAAATAAATCCTCAAAGAGTATGGATAGGATGTGGTGAATATGGTTTTTGGCAGTCAATTGAATATGAAGAAATTACAAGTTATTGTGAATATTATTGCAAATTAGGTCACCAAGATACACAATGCATTCTCAAGAAAGAAGTCTATTATAACACAAGGGCTGTCAAGAAAAATTAGGAAGAAAGTATGCAAATAGAAGGGAATAACAAGATGGCCACCAAGTTTCAAGAACCTCAGAAAGTGTATAGAATTAAAGAAAAGGAAATTCAAGTCAACTCAGTAATTAAAGAAAAGGCTCTATTGGAATTGTCCAGAAAAAATGAAAGGATTACTTCTAGGAATGGCACAGAAAAGTGGATGAAGGAAAAAATTCAAGAAGTAGATCAAGGATTGAATCAAGAAATACTGATACCATTGGAAGATAATCAAGATGCTGATCACGAAGATAATGAGGCTTTAGAAGAAGGTGAATGCAATGACAGTGAAGAAGATCCTATTATTCATAAGAGGCAAGTTACAAAGATAACAAGATTTCAAGTAGATAAAGAATTGAACTATGACTCTGAAGCTAATATTGATAAGCCTGAAGAGAACTGTTTAATTGACAACAGATATTAATCAGATAATGAAAAGAAAAAAATAAGGTGTCAACCAAAATTGGAGGATCTCAAGAAGTTTTCTGACCTGCTGTCTAAGAAATTAGAGGTTTACTATAAGAAAAGAGAAGCGCAAAAGAAGAAACAACCTCTGTTAGAAGAAGGAATTTTGACTAATCAGATGTGTATGGATAACAAAAAGCCTGCACAAACAGTTAGTGTGGTGGGGAGAATGACTAGATCAGTCAAGAAAGGGTCCAAACAAGTTTCTCAACAAATCTTTAAATGATTAGTGCAATTGTGTGGAATGCTAGAGGTGTTGGAAACAAGTATATCAGAAGGAGATTAAAGAATCTATGTAAGTCCAATAAGGTTTCTTTTTATCCATTCTAGAGCCCATGACTGATAGTTCTAAAATGGAAGAATTAAGAAGACAACTTTAATTTGAAGATAGTTGTTTTAACAGTTCAAATTAAATCTAGTGTTTTTGGAATTTTGGTATTAATTGTTCTTTAATTCAAGATGCTGCTCAAAACTTATTTATGTCTTTGGATCATCCTTTAAGCCCTTGTACAATAGGTATAAATGTGATCTATGCTAAATGTTAAAGGTAGGAAAGGACTCAGCTTTGGGATTTCATTAGTCAAAGTGCTAATTTTTGTCATAACAGGCTTTTAATTGTTGTGGGTGATTTTAACATTGTGAGTGTTGCGCTAAAGCAAGACTATCTCTAGCGACCAAGACGATAAAACTCACTCGGGAATTTTATCAAACACTTGATGTGCGGAAAACACCCAAGACCTTGTTCCCAAAATGAACTAGTGTGCAAACTCCCAATCGAATCAACCAAATATCAATGAAGAGACAATAAGAACATACAAGCAATCATCAAAGCAAAACAACAACGATATACCGTGGTTCACCCAAATTTGGGCTACATCCACCAAGGAGGATTTCTTCTTTCTATAGATAAATGGAGGAACCCAAAAGTTATACACACACACAATTTATCTCTCTTAGAAAGTCACTCACAACCTCACAAGAACTCACCCCTCAAATGGGAGCTCTATCTCTCTTTAGCTTTGATAACTCACAAAATAGCTCTCAAACTTGTCCTCCCTCAAAACCTAGAAATGACACTTGTATTTATAGATTTGAGCCAAAATGGCAAATTTGTAAATAAACCAAAACTGAAAAAATAGGAGAGCCAAAATCAACAAACTCCACCTTGGCGATCCTGACGATCCAACCAATCTCTAGAATGCTGAAATTGAACCCGGTTGAAGACTGTCCCACCATCTACCAAGCTAATGCGATTCCCCCAGGCGATCCTCACGATCCAACCGAACTCGGAATGCAAACATCAAATCCGCTCTAAGATCATCCCGACATCTAACAAGCCAATACGCTCCACCCGACGCTAAGCCACCTCAAACTTCAACCATGAAGTGAGATACCGCAAGTCTTCACTCCAAGACTCCAAACGACTCCACCCGCCGAGGAACCAAGTTCTAAACTAAGAACTCCCCTGAATGCTTCCCATGTAACCATACGGTGAAACTCGCTCCTCATGTAACCCGGTGAGTACACCCCCACACAATACATATAGCATACACCTTCTTTACACGAAACATTCAAACACATCAACACCATCTTCCACCTTGAGAAATAATCACGGATGAGAGGGAAAATTCCTCACCTCTCATACCCTCCAAATCTCACCCTCGAAAGATATACCAAGTCTTTGTCACGAAAAACTCCCGTTTGCCAATGCTCGCAAACAATAACTCATCGACCTTCCTTGAACTAGCTACACACACCTCGAATCCATCACAGTCCTACACCTCCTCAATTCCAATCGGCCAATGCATGTGTGCAACTAAACCGGGTCAACATCACCCGTTGGCCCTGGAGGGGGACTTCGATCCATCCCCTCCACTAGTAGGTATTCTCCCATCACTACTGTCTACTCTCGGAAATCTAGCACCCAATGACTCCGTTTTGTTCACAAACGAGACATGCCTCGAACGTTCGATCACTTGTGCACACCGCTTCCCCGTCTTCCTCGAAGTCTGATTTAGACGATACAACCCCTCTCTCTCCTCTCCCCTCGCTAGGACCATACAACCGCGCGTGACTTTCAAGACTCCACCCGCCACCGACACCCGGCAACCCTTGGAATCCAAACGGCTAATGGATATCAAATTCTTTCGCAACTTTGGGACATAGGCCACACCACCCAATGTGCGTTCCACGCCATCGAACATCTTGAGTTTCACCATCCCGACACCCTCAACGGAAACCCTCTCTCCGTTAGCCAAAGACATGGAACCTTTTCCATTTTCTGTGAAAGTCTCAAAATATTCCCTCTTGGAGCAAACGTGATCCGACGATCCCGAATCTAATATCCAATCATCTTGGAAAAGAGAGTTAACCTTGGAGATTGTGAGAAGTTCTCCAAGTTCATCTTCATAATTCGCACTCGCTACCGTTGCCCTCTCGAAATCAACCTTGTCCTTAACCTTGTCGTTCCACAAAGGACATTCTCGGATCATATGACCCCATTCCAGACACTTGTAGCATTTCGGCCCTTTACCACCAACACCTCTCGATCTAGACCTACTACCGTCATTAAATCCCCGGTTGGAGTTCCTCCCGCCATTTTGCCCACCTCCGTCTCTCGCCATAAGGCCTTCATTATGGGAATACCCGTCACCTCGACCTTCCTTCTGTCTCATCGTGACATGAGATTGAATATCTTGCACAACCTCGTTGCACCGGAGCGTAGACTTCCCAAACATGAGCGTGGTCACAAATTGCTCGTATGAATCGGGTAATGATGCAAGCAACAACAATGCTCGATCCTCCTCAATGAATTGAACGTCTATTCGGTTCAAGTCATTTATCAAGGCATTGAAAACTTTGATATGCTTCATCATATCCTCACCCTCCTTCATCTCAAGCTTGAAGAGTTTCTTCTTGAGGAACAATTTATTTGACAACGACTTTCCCAAATAAATCTCTTCAAGCTTATCCCACATGCCTTTAGCCGTGGTCTCCGCTATCACGTTATTCAACACATCATCCGTGATAAGCATCTCAATACACGAAGCCGCTCTTTGATCAATGTCAATCCACTCGGCATCGGTCATGCCTACCGGTCGTCCCTCTACCCCCAACAATGCTAATTGCAACCTCTGTTGGACAAGAACCCCTCGCATTCGTCTTTGCCATAACCCGAAATTGATCTTCTCATCAAAAGCCTTCATGTCCGTCTTCATTGAGCCACTCGATCCATAACTCAGATCCCATCTCTTAGAGCCTCCGCTCGTAGAGGTTGATTCTCGAGTACTCTCCACATTTTCCGTCATTTGGAACAAAAGCAAAAGCTATGCCAAAATTGCCAAAATTGATTCAACCTCGAACCAAAAATACCGGGCAAACAATGCAACCAAAGCTCTGATACCACTTGTTGCGCTAAAGCAAGACTATCTCTAGCGACCAAGACGATAAAACTCACTCGGGAATTTTATCAAACACTTGGTGTGCGGAAAACACCCAAGACCTTGTTCCTAAAATGAACTAGTGTGCAAACTCCCAATCGAATCAACCAAATATCAATGAAGAGACAATAAGAACATACAAGCAATCATCAAAGCAAAACAACAACGATATACCGTGGTTCACCCAAATTTGGGCTACATCCACCAAGGAGGATTTCTTCTTTCTATAGATAAATGGAGGAACCCAAAAGTTATACACACACACAATTTATCTCTCTTAGAAAGTCACTCACAACCTCACAAGAACTCACCCCTCAAATGGGAGCTCTATCTCTCTTTAGCTTTGATAACTCACAAAATAGCTCTCAAACTTGTCCTCCCTCAAAACCTAGAAATGACACTTATATATATAGATTTGAGCCAAAATGGCAAATTTGTAAATAAACCAAAACTGAAAAAATAGGAGAGCCAAAATCAACAGTGAGATCTTCTAGGAAAAGAGCTAGAGGAAATGAGATTGATCTTAGGGGGGCCTCTGAGTTTAATGAATGTATAGTTAGCTCTTCTCTTCAAGAACTGGATTACATTGGCTCAAAGTTCACATGGGCAAAAAAAAATGAATGGTGTAGCTATGTTAGAGAGATTAGATAGGGCTCTGATCAATTCTAATTGGTTAAACAATTTCCCCTCTTCTAAACTTCAACATTTGAACAAAACCTGCTCTAATCACTCTCCGTTGCTTATTAAAATTCCTAATCCTCCAGATTCAATTGCCAAGCCTTTTAAGTTCCAGAATATATGGTCCAACCATGAAGATTTTAAGAGGATTGTAATCAACTCTTGGAAAGAAGATGCTACAGGGAGGTATATGGAATATTTTTCTTTCAAATTAAAAAGATTAAAAGGGGTTTTGAAAGTTTGGAATAAGGAGGTTTTCAAAAACATTTTTGAAGAGATCCAGCATTTGGAAGATGCTCTCGTCTAAGAGGAAATAGCTATGGAGAGCAGTAACAATGAGATTCAAAGAGCTAAATGTTCCAAAATAAGAGATGATCTAAATGCATCTCTTGCAAAAGAGGAGATTTATTGGCATCAGAAGTCTAAGGGAGATTGGATCAAGAATGGAGATAGAAATACAAATTTTTATCATGCCCAAGTCAATCAACAAAGGAGGAATCTGTGGATTCATTATATTAAAGATGAAAATGGATCTAGAAAAGAGAATATTGAAGACATTTCTAACACTTTTATTTCTTATTTTTCTCATTTATTTACTGCAGGTACTTCTGAAGGCCATTCTATGTTGGAATCTATACCAAAATTAGTGAATGACCAAATGAATAGCAGTGTGGAAGGCAGTTTAAATGCAGTTCCTGATTCAGAAGAAGTGTGGAAGGCAGTTTCAGATCTTAACTCTAATAGCTCAGCTGGTGTGGATGGATTTAATGTTTACTTTTATAAGGAGTGTTGGGATATTATTGGTGAAGATTTCACAAAAGCTATCCAATCCTTCTTCTTTGGAGCAGATATGCCTAAATCATGGAATTCTAATTTAATCTGCCTCATTCCAAAAGTGGACAGACCTTTGTATTACAAAGATTTTAGGCCAATCAGCCTATGTAATTTTTCTTACAAGGTAATATCTAAAATTCTCAATGCTAGACTGAGGTCAATATTCCCTTAAATTATTTCCCCTTTCAATCTGGATTTGTAAAAGGTAGAAGCATTCAAGATAATATATTATTGGGCCAAGAAATGATGAACTTGATTGATAGAAAAGCTGATGGAGGAAATGTGTTAATTAAGCTAGACATGGTTAAAGCATATGATAGGGTTTCATGGGTATTTTTGATCAAGTCTTTAAGAGCTTTTGGATTCTCTGAATTTTTTATAGACCTTATATGGAGATGCATATCTTCTACTTGCTTTTCAGTAATTATAAATGGGCAGCCTAAAGGTTTCTTTAAACCTTCTAGAGGAATTAGGCAAGGAGACCCAATTTCTCCAAGTTTATTTGTCATTATGGCTGATTCCCTTAGTAGAAGTTTGCATAATTTAATGGTTGAAGGTTCTATAACTCCTTTCTCTCACCCTAGGGGATGCCCTTTGGTTAGACACCTAAGCTTTGCAGATGACATTATTGTGTTTTTAAATGGTAAGAAGAGAAGTTTGAGAAGATTTATGGAATTCTTTAAAGAGTATGAGACCCAATCGGGTCAGCTCCTTAGTAAAGAGAAAAGTAGTTTTGTTTTAAGCTCTAAAATGTCCTTGTCTCTCAACAATAGAGTGTTATAGTTAACTGGTTTTAAATTTGAGAAACACCCAATCAGATATCTGGGATGCCCTCTTTTTAAAGGTAGGAAAAAGCCAAATATTTTGATTCTCTTATGCAAGCAGTGTCCTAAAAGATTAACAGCTGGAAATCAAAATTCTTATCCTTAGGGGGAAGGATTACTCTTATTCAATCTATTTTGTCTTCTATACCTATGTATACCTTACTTTCTTTAAACCCCCCAAAAAAGACTATTTAATTAATCAATAAATTGATTAGTTCTTTCTTTTGGGGTGTTGACAAGGAGTATGGTAAAAAATACCATTGGATTGAGTGGACTTCTTTGTGTTATCCAAAAGAAGAAGGTGGTCTTGGTATCAATAGTCTTGAAACTCAAATTTCAGCAGCTAATCTAAAACTTGCTTGGAAATTTAAATCAAAATAGGGGTTGTGGGATGAGTTTATGAATGTCAAATATGCAAATGCCAATAGTAGGTTTGGGTCTCTAGCTTATAGAAGAATTAGAGATGTTTGGGATACTTTAGAAGAGAATAGTATAATGACTGATGCGGATTTGATCTGGAAACCTTCAATCAGAGGGAATTTCACCTTTGCTTCGGCCTGTGATAAAATGAGAGACAATAACATTATCTCTTTATCCTTTAAGTATATTTGGGATTCTAATATTCCTCCTAATATCTCAGTTTTCTTTTGGAAATTATTGGCAAACCGTGTACCTATTGATGAAAATATCAAAAAAGTTGGCATAAAAATTGCTTCCAGATGTGTTTGTTGCCATTTATCAGAAGAATTCTCTTCTCATTTATTTTTTACAGGTCCAATTGCTGTTAAAGTATGGAATTACTTACGTATTCTTTTGGGAGTGGTAAGGACTTCTTCATCCTTTCATGGGACTTTTATTCATTGATTGTTGTATGCTCAGAAATCAGATTTGTCTAAGTGGCTATTTAAAGTAGTCCCTCTTACAATTTTGTGGGAAATATGGATTAGTAGGAATAAGGCTATCTTTGAAGCGAGGAAGATGCATCATGGTATTATCATTAAAAATATAATCAAGAGAATTTCAGATTTAGCTCACAACACTGAGTTCAGGAGGGGTATTCAAGATGTTAGTCAAGAGTGCATTCAAATTTTCAACCTTGGAGAAACTCAACATAAAAGATCTTTTCAAAAATCTTTTTGGAAGAATCCAATCTTGGACAGAATAAAAGTTAATTCAAGTGGTAAGTCAGATGCAAATGGTCATATGGGGACAGGTACAATCATCAGAAATAGTGAAGGTAAATTTATTTGGGCCTCCACTAGTTATGAGGCTAAAGGTTCAAAGTTATTGGCTGAGGCATTAGCTATTAAAAAGGGATTACATTTCTATTTTGATAGAGGTAAAAATAAGATAGATGTAGAAGCTAGTTCATCCATAATCATTAATTATCTATCAGGCCAAATGAAGGATATTCCCTGAAATATTAGATCTGTCATAAAGGAGATTAAAGTTTTGTGTATTGGTCATGATATCCAATTTATCCATTGACTCAAGAAAGTAAACTCAGTAGCAAATTTACTATCAAGTAGAGGATATAATCAAAGGAAGGAAGACATTTTCAATCATTTAGAAGAATTACCCCCAAATGTTAAAGGTTCAATTCTATTAGACCAATCTAAGTTTCCTTATATGTCTTTGTCTCATGTTTAAGTTTGTCTTGATGTATTTGTTTTTCAAGTTTTCTTATTGTGAGCCATTTAGAGAGGGCTATTCTCTCTTATCATTTAATAATATTTCCTTTTCTTGGAAAAAAAAGGAGTTGAGGACCTTAGTAAAGGCAGCATAATGCAGAATACATAAAGACAACGAAGATAACTTTACATATAGCTCCTTTAGGAATTTTTATATAAATTTCACTCTTAATTGTACTTATTCCACTTTACAGTTTTATATTGAAGATTTTATGTGGAAGGACTTGTTTTGTAGCAGTATTAGAGACTATTATGACATTAATGAAATTTGAAAGGTTTAGTTGATGATTCTTCTCATATGGTGTAATATTATACTATGATAAACTATTAAATCTGCTAACTCTGATGTATAATCCAAGGTCGTGACAGTATAAGAATTGCCCTATATTATTTATGTTTTAAATTCTTGCGACCAAAAGTGACATAATTTCCACGGCCGAATAGGTCAATCCGCGGGACGTTACAAATGATATCAAAGCGTTCCACCTTGGAAAACTTTAGGAGTTTCGGAGATAATATAGTTTAGTTAGATTTAACTAATAGACGTGGTTATAGGATTTTAAACTTATACCTGTGTGATTACTGTCAGGAATCAATGGCAAGAAGTAATGGTATAAGTGCTCAAGGTGATGTGCCCAACAATGAGGTCGCGAAACAATGCTCTCCCCAATATGGTGCCTTATATTGTAGTTGAATTTACGGAATCCCTAACTAGGGCTATGGCTACAAGGACAATTGAAGTAAGTCGAGTGATAAATATTGTGGAGCACTTTAAGAAGTTAGGGCCTGAGCCTTTTAAAGGAGATCTTGATCTCATAAAACCCAATGCCTGGATAAGGAAGATAAAAAGATTTTTAAGATCTTGAACTGCACTGAAGAGCAGAAAGTATCTTTTTACTCCTTTATGTTTGAGGGCGAGGAAGATAACTAGTGGTCTATGGTAAAAAAGACTCAACTGGGAGGAGATGCCGCAACCATTTGCTGGGATCGGTTCAAGGAGATTTTCTTAGAGATGTACTTCCTTACCTCGACAAGGGATAAGATGGAAATTGAGTTTATGGAGTCAACACAAGGAAACATGTCTATGGAAAAGTATAAAATAAAATTTGTGGAATTGTTAAACTTTCCCCCTTACCTTGTTGATACCGAAGATAACAAGGCTAAAAAATTTGAGAGGGGTCTGAAGAGTGGACTCCATAATAGGGTGGTGGGGCTGAGGCTACGGACTTACAGTGAACTGACTAAGGTAGCTCAGATCATGGAATACGATTTAGAAGGTGGTATAAAGGCCAAGGGAGAGAAGATAAAGGACATGGATGAGGTAAATAAGGAAGAAAAGCCACGATATTATATACAGAAGCCACATAAAAGCTACCGGGCTGCGAAAGAAAAGTAGCAAGAGAAGAATAATAATGCGAATGCTACTTACTTTAACTGTGGTATGAAGGGGAATTTTTCTAAGGCCTTGCCTTTGGTAATGAGCTAATATAATTGTGGCAAACCAGGCTACAAAGCCAAAGACTTTAGACTGCCAAAGAAGGATGCAGAGAAGCCGTGGGATCTAGCCGAAGTTTTCACCCTAATGCCAAAGAAGCTGAGAAGGTCGAGGACGTGATAGCATGTGCAATTATAATTGATAATAGAAATGCCTATGTCATTTTTTATTTTGGTGCCACATACTCATTTGTATCCACCACTTTTGCACTAAAAATGAAGGATAAGTCGTAGACCTTAAACCTTTGCCTAGCTATTAACAAATCGGTAGGAGTATCATGTCAGGCCACGACAATCTATAGGGGATGTGCCATGTAGACTGGGGATAAGTATTTTGGAGTTATCTTAATTCTCTTATAAATGGAAGACTTTGGTGTAATCTTAGGAATGGATTGGTTATCCACTCATTTTTCTAGGATAGATTTTGCTACAAAGGAGATTTCCATATATAAACCTAGTAAGTGTGAGGTTAGTTTCACGGGAGCTAAACCCAAGAGAAGGCCTTTGTTAATATCATCCTTTAGGGCTAGGAAGATAATTAAAGTAGGGTGTCGCAGATACTTATGTGACACCCCACCTATTAAAATACCAGGTGGCCAGCTCGTGATCAAAATAAAACGTTTGTCCCATATGGCTTATTCTCAGCATCACTATCAAAATATTTTTTTTTAAAGTTACTAACCACCTAGTAATTTTAATTAGACTGGTGCCAAATTTTATCTTTCATTAAATAAAAACATACGGAGGTAAATAAGTATTAAACCATCAATCACAAACCGAAAAATAAATCTAACATCGATGAATAATATAAATACAAGTAACCGAATTAACTATCGGTTCAACAATAAAATACAAAAGTAAATGGAACAATAACCGGAATAAACAATGATCAAATAAATAATTGAATACTAAAACTGAGGGTGACATGCCCAAATGACTAATGGAGTAAAGATCCTACACTAGAGATAAGTGAACGAAGCGTCTATAGAAAGTCCTGCAACTTCCATGTAAGCTGCAGCTTCGCATCCCTGGATAAAATATTCAACTAGCACCCCTGTGGCTGGACACCTAAAAGGTTTTGAAAAAGATTTTGACACGGGTCATAGCCCAAGTAAAACATTTTGAAAATATTTAGCAAGCAATTAAATTACAGTAATTAAATATGCATGTACCCTCTTCATATTTAAGTTAATGTCGCACTCCCTTGAGGTATAACTCACCCCTCTTCTAATGTGCACACCTAACGCTTGCCTGCTAACCTTCCTAGTTAAGATACCACACCTAGCTAGTGGTATCACACTTCTTGATACATACTATCTCGTTGTGTGAACCGGTATGGCCCATACAATACGTTACTTGATTCATTAAATCAATTAGCCAATTATGAATTTCTCATTTTATTTTTTTTATCCTCCACTTACTAAGGTTATTTTAGATGTCACTATCTTTCTAATCCACGAATTACATACCGTATGATAAGTTATAAGCATATATTTATCACTTCGTTACATATATACTAATACGACACCCCTAGCCTGAGCTACGGTGCATTTATATCATACTATCATATCCTGATATATCATCTACCAAGCACACATAGTAGAATAAAATGCCAGTATATATATTTATTATTCTAATTATATATATATACACACACACACACAAAACAACACCCCTAGGCTGAGACCTGCGGTGCATGCATACTCTGCTATCAAGTTTTGGTACATTACGAACTGTATAAAGAACTATTGGTTCAGTATCTCACTCGAACCATCATCACAAATCACACATATCGGAGGCAAATATAGTTCCAAGCCTATGGGATACTCACATACCTACGTATCCATATTACCGTCATCACTATCATTATCACAAATAGCCCGTACCGAGGTTCTATATTTCGAGGCACAAGTCAAAAATACCCTCAAGGGCTCATCAGGATATGAATGTCTCGATGCGGAAATGTCCCGTGATAGCAAGCAACATAGGTATGTCATACACATAAGAATTCATGCAATAGGTATACACACAACCTATATATTTATAATATCAGTATAGGTACACACACGACCTATAATATATATCCCATACGTAGTATATATACCTCCCGAATATTCTACGTATTATTAAATTTCAGTTATACTTCTCATCGTATCCTCCCGAGTATGCCCCACTACTCGAAGTGTACCAGTTATCCTTCAAAATATTTTAGTAAGTAATTCACGCTTTTCCTACTGATCTAAGTCATACATTTCAAATTACACCGATTGATCTAATCAATTTCAGATTAATTAATTTATTAAAGTAGTGTCACCCACTACAATACTCCGACTCACTCATTCGGTCAGTAACTTCACCCATTTGAATGATTTACACCAAGTCCCACTATTAGGTAAAACACCCTTTATTAAATTCAATATTCTATAATTTACTATATACATCTATAATAAATTAAACCAACTACTCTGTGCATAACTCCCGTCGCACTAGCCTAAAAATATGCGAGTCATGATCCGAACTCTTAATTTTATAAGTATTAACTTACATTCATGACTTATGACACTGTTTGCTGGAAATTTTTACTCCATATCTTACTTCACATGGGGTTCCGTCCTCCTTTCATTGGCTGGATCAAGGAATGCATTACAACGACCAGTTTCTCCATCATAATTAATGGAGCCTCTCATTGTTTCTTCCCATATCAAAGAGGCTTAAGACAAGGAGATACTCTCTCCCTCTTCTTATTCATCTTTGTTATGAAAGCCTTTGCTGGTATTCTGGACCTTCATACAAGTTCACCACATTTCACATTCCACCCCAAGTGCAAAGAACTCCGTATTAACCACCTGAGTTTTGCTGACGATTTTTTTTTATCTTAGCAGGTGTTTATATTAATTCGATCGCTATTATTGACACTGCAATTAAGGAGTTTAGTGCCATGTCTGGCCTTGAGTCTAACCCTTTCAAAAGCTCCTTCCTTGTTGTTGTTATATCTGAAATGGATAAAAGCACTATGTCAACTCTGCTTGGCATCCATACCCGTGGTTTTCCCATCAAGTACCTAGGGTTCCCCTCATTTTCACCAAGTTGAAGCATGAGTATTGTCTCCTTCTTATTGATAAGATAACACATAGAATCTTGAGCTGGACCGACAGGTTCTTGAGCTACGCTGGTAGATTAAACCTTGTTATTTCTGCGCTATCCCTCTTTCAGATTTACTGGTCCAGTATTGTTACAACCCGAATATAATTATGATTAATCATGCTTAAATCATGCCTAGCTTATGTGATATGATTAGTGTGTTATTAATACATGTGATGTTAGTTTATTATGTTTAGTCTAATCCTACCTTCAAAAAGCATAAATGTTGAATTAGTTACAAATACAAGATTTTGAAGGTTTCGGTAGGAATGTTCATGTTTAAGGCTAGTTTTGACCTTTATTACATAACAATTGACTTGAGGTGAGAACTACATAGTTGTATACAAGTGAGTTACGGTCGTAACAAAACAAACGGTGTGTGAAACGGAGGTTCGAGTGAGAAGTTATACCAAAATTTTGAAACAAGGGCAAAATAGTCCATCCGTTAAGTAGTATTTTGTCTTATTATGGCAACAAATGTTTTATTATCATTGGTTGGGAAGGGTGGTGGCTTTGTCCGACCTTAAACCCTTAGAATTACCCCTTTATTCAGCCAAAATGCATCCATGAGAGATTTTAAGCTTAAGGAAAGAGAAGTAGGAAGTTAGGAAGAAAGTGTGAGGAGAAATTGAAGAAAAATTCATAGAAAAATTACGTAAAAGCCCCTAAGGTATTTCCATCCATAAATCTTGTTTATTTTTTTGTATTACTTATTTAAATGATTGAAATAATCATTTTTTTACTGAAATTCCATGTCTTGATATGTACTTATGGATAGATGCAAGTTTAAGTAAACTTGAATGTGTAAACCCTTGAGATTGTTTTGTTTAAGAACCTTATTTATTCAAACTTCCATATATTTCTCTATACTTACTGGAATTGATTTATTCCAATTGGATATTAACCTTGACTTACATATGTATGACATATCCGAAAATCATGGGAAAATACCAAGAAGTTAGTCCTTGGTGAGAGTTTGAAGTTCGGGTATGAAATCTGCCCTAAGGGTGAAAGTATGCCTACCATGTGTTCGATGTTTTGCTTGACATAGAAAATAAACTCTGAAAATTATGAAATTTTAATATTGTTTTGATAAATATGTTTACTGATGTTGGGTTGAATATCATATAAATTTATGATGTAGAAAAATTATGGAAATTCCTGGAAGTTGAATGAACGATAAAAGAGCCTATAGAGCAGATTTGCTATGTAATGAAGAAATAGGCTTATTTTGCTCTAGGAAACTCGAAATGATGTGCCGTCTTTTGTTTTGTAAACATGATATAATAAGGATTGAATTACCAAGAATAATTAAAAAGGGTTTGGGCTGTAATTTGAATATGTTAGATAACAGAACCTGAGTCTAGATGGGACTTCATTTTAATGAATGATTTGAATTGAATAATATGATGCTTATGAATTGAGTTATGATTGAAGTTATTCTTTGGACTATTAATATTCTTATGATGACACTAATATTGTAAGAATGATAGGAAGGGAAGAAGAGCTGATTGAACAAGTACCGGATAAAGGCAAGGGAAAAGCCAGTTAAATTGTCAAGGTGAGTGTACTTATGATTTGTTTCATATATAAATATGAATATAGCTCTAAGAGCGGATTTGTTTGAATACTTCGGTATTCAGGATTTGTTTGGATATTAAAATATCCAGGATTTATTTGGGTCTCATGATCCAGGATTGGTTTGAATACTTCGGTATTCAGGATTTGTTTGGATATTCAAATATCCAGGATTTGTTATTGCCAATGGGAAGAATTATTTGGATCTTATGATCCAGGATTTGTTATTGCCAATGGGCAGAATTATTTGGATCTTATGATCCAGGATTTGTTATTGCCAATGGGCAGAATTATTTGGATCTTATGATCCAGGATTTGTTATTGCCAACGGGCAGAATTATTTGGATCTTACGATCCAGGATTTGTTATTGCCAACGGGCAGAATTATTTGGATTTTACGATCCAGGATTTATTATTGCCAACGGGCAGAATTATTTGGATCTTAGGATCCATGATTTGTTATTGCCAATGGGCAGGATTGTTCAGATTTTATATTCACATATTCGATATAGAATTGTTATTCTATTGCAGGGAAGGAGTACCTCACTAAGCTTAATGCTTATGGTTTATATTTTAACAATTTCAGGTTGGTACGCTGCCAGCTAGGATAATATATGACCGGTAACTTTGAGAGTTGCACCGTTAGAAGAGCTGGGGTTTAAGTATGGAGATTTTATCATTGTCACACTGAAGATTTTAATTTACTCACACATTGTATATATTGATTTAGTATGAATTGAGTTGATCATGATTAATCACACTATTGTATGTCCGCTTAATTATGACTCTAATGTTGACTTCGTTATAACACAAAAACAATATTATGTTCATTATGCAGAAAAACATTGATAAATGAGTTAAATTTTCAATGGACTTGAGATTATGGTCCAATTATTCTAATAACAAATGATTAGTATGGATATTGGGTTTGGGGTGTGACAAGTATTTTCATCATACCCAAATGAACTACCACTGAGATTGATACTAGGCTTCGTAGATTTTTATAGACTGGGCCTGACATGAAAATTACGGGGGCTAAGGTGAAATGGAGTGATGTCTGTTATCCTAAATGTGAGGGAGGACTGGGAATTAAAAGTGAAAGTAAGTGGAATAAAGATGTCATGCTAAAAAATCTCTTGAACCTGTGTAATAAGAAGGATACCCTGTGGGTTAAGTGGTGCCACACCTATAAATTAAAAAGGGAGAAGTTTATGGCACATCAAAACTCCTACTGATGCATCCTGGACTTGGAGAAAGCTTATGAGCCTCAGAAGGAAGATTAGGCCCCTAATCAAAATGATCATTGGCAATGAGAAAAACACCTTCATTTGGCATGACAATTGACATCCAAATGGTCCCTTATGTACGCTCTATAGAGAGAGAACCATATACGATGGTGCTAGTATTCACAATGCTAAAGTGGATGATTTTATCTCTAATGGGAACTGGGCTTGTCCTTCCACAATAACATGGGAGATGAATGAGATAAATAATGCTAACCTTACCATCATCAACCTCTCTTATGATGATATCACTATTTGGTTACCCACGAAAAATGGACTCTTCTCTACCAGGTCTTCTTAGAACGCAATTCGACACCACTCCCCTCATCCTAACTGGCCAGGTTTGGTTTGGAACAGTAGAAACATTCCAAAGTGTGCTTTCATCCTATGGCTTGTTTGTAATGATGACATTAACACCAAGGAGAAGATGTTCAGCTGGGGTAGCAGCCTTCATAACAACTGCGTGTTTTGTGGCAATGCTATTGAAGACCGTGACCATCTGTTCTTCAATTGCCAATTCTCTATGTAAATTTAGGAGGAAACAAAGCTTAATAACTCCTACGTTAACACTACCACTAATTGGAATGAGGTGTTGTCGGAAACTGCCAGAAACTTCAAAGGGAAGACTCTCATTGACAAGATAAGAAGGTCTTCATTTGCTGCTGCCATCTATTGCTTATGGTTGGAATGTAACAACAGAATTTTCAGGAACATAAAGGCTAATAACGATGATATCATGAAAGATATTTCCTTCTTTATGTGATGCAAGTCCCATAAATGGACCAAGTCTAGAAGAAGCTTCTCCAAGTGCATTATTTGTATGAACTGGGGTCTTGATGACTCCAAACTACTTTGTACCTAGTATTCTAGGAGTTTTTCTTCTTCTTGGGCTAATCTTCATATGCGAAGTTGTGTCCTAGGGGGGGTATTCCCCCCTTATACTTGTATATATGTGTTGTTTAATGTTATTTCTTTGGTACCAAAAAAAAACTTACATTCATATTTTTATTTCAAGATACTAAAACACATCTTAATCCAGACCGTATCCTAATTTCACCCGAATTTTCCATTCGAATCCGTTCATATATTTTCAAGTGTTGTTCATCTTAAACACTTTAAATCCATACCTCGAATTCATTCCCATCCAATTTCAAGGTATAAATAATGTTCCTTAATATTTTCCAGGGTCCTACACTCATCTACGGACATCCCTAAATAATACGGATTTGATTTCCAACTAAAGTTTTTGATTTCAGACACCCTTCCGTAATAAATTCACAACTAATTAAAAAAATAAAAAAAATACGAAATTGGCGACCACGCGTTCGTAACGATTTTTTTTATCCCCATGTACAAAACCTAGGGTAGTTTTAACGAGATATCAGTCTCATTTGAACGAGATACTAATCTTGCTCAAACGATGTGCAATGTCGCTCAAACGACTTCCGAAGTCGTTAGACGCAGCGCTGATCACTTCTTCTTCTTCTTCCTTAGTCCACTTTCTGCCATTAACGAGCCTTCAAGTTTTACACCTTAAAATCCCAACCTTATTTAATCATTCTCGTCATATATTCACATTTAAAACATGTTATAATCAAATTGTTAACCATCTCATCATTATCAATTTCCACGAAATGTCATCAATTCTAAAAATAGGTTCTTAGGGTTTCAATCAATCGTAAACCAAACATCGATTTCATAATCCAATTTAATTCATAGCTACTACAAGGTTTCTATTATAGTTTGAATTACAATAACACTAAATGATCTTATAACATCAATTGAACCATCAATTTACACAACATGTCCAATTCGCCCGAAACCCATTTTCTTATAATAACCTACTCTAAAAAAAACGTATTTCTTTATTACACCCACTATGATATTAATCGCAAAATCGTAATTAAATTGAAAGCAAGTTTAACTACTTGTCTGGATAATTCATAGTGTCTGATTCCTTTGTTGTAAGCAAAATTTGATGAAGAACACATCAATCTCTTCTTGGTTTGGCTCCCAAAAGCTCTCCCGTTTGATCCCTCTTTTCTCCTCTACAACTAGGGGTTTCTTAATTGAGTTGTGTCTGCCACCAACTCCCTAACTTAGGTTTTACTAGGCGAATCCCAAAATTAAGCCTATGGTCCAAATTAAAATGATCCTAACACCCTCGGTTATGCCTAAAAATGCCCTAAGACCCAATTACTACCCCCGGGTACTCTTTTTTTAATATTTTGACCCTTCTGGACTCAACCGTGCACTCAAAATCACCATCTAAGTTACTGAACTAAAATCTCCAATTTCAACCTCAAATTACGACACATGTATTCTTAAAATAAATAACCCGAATTAATTTAAATCTTAATTCTCCAATTAAATTGAATCGTCCAAATTAAATAAATTCTTCAAATTAAATAATTCTTCCAAATTAAATAAATTCTCCAAATTAAATAATTTCTCCAAATCATCAGTTTAGTTTAAATTCTAATTTGCCAAATTAAATAAATTATTTATCCTAAAAAATATGAGGTGTTACAACTTCGCGTATGTCAAGGTATTGAACAGACCTTGGCTACTTTAGCAGATGTCTTTTTCCGGTGGTCGCGCCCATTTCTAAGGCATCGTACATAATAGCCCCCCACGAATATGAAGGAATTAAAGGAGAAGTTATAGGATCTGTTAGGTCGTGACTTTATTAGGCCTAACATTTCTCATTGGGATGCGTTGATGTTATTTGTGAAGAAGAAGGATGGTTCTTTGAGCATGTGCATAGAATATAAAGAAATTAATAAGATAACACTGAAGAATAAATACCCTTTGCCTAGAATTGATTATTTGTAAAACCAATTTAAGGATGCTAGATATTTCTCTAAGATTGTTTCGAGATCGAGATATCACCAACTTAAGATTAGAATTAAGGACATTCATAAAATAACCTTTATAACTAGGTATGGTCATTATGAGTTTGTGGTGATACCTTTCGGGTTAACCAACGCCCCGACTCATTTTATGGATTTGATTAATAGGGTATTTAGACCATTCTTGGACAAATTTGTGATTGTTTTCATTGATGAATAACTGATTTATTCTAAATCACCAGAGTATCATCAGGAAAACCTCCGTAGAATGTTTGAAGTTCTTAGGAAGGAGACGTTATATGCAAAGTTTTCTAAGTGTGAATTTTGGCTAGAGGAGATTGCCTTCCTTGGCCACGTAGTAAATAAGTACAGTTTAGTTGTGGAATCGGGAAAGGTCACAGTCATTGTTGATTAGGAAATACTATCTATAGTTACTGAGGTTAGAAGATTCTTCAGCCTAGAAGGCTATTATAGAATGTTTATGGAAGGATTTTCCAAGATAGTCATGCCCTTCCCAATTGACACATAAGGACAATAAATTTTTATCCTTGAATGAAGTGTGAAGGTATTTTTAAGAAATTGAAGGAGAAAATAGTGTCCATGCCTATCTTGAACTTACCTAAGGAAGTGTGAGGCTATGTGATTTATAGTGAGACTTCAGGTTGCAGTCTTGGGTATGTGCTACTGCAGAATGGAAAGGTGATTTCTTATGCCTCTAGGAAGCCGAGGCCTTATGGGAAAAAATATTGCACCCATAATTTATGGCTTGCCACTATAGTATTTGCCTTGAAATTTGGAGACATTATTTATATGGGGAAAGTGGTGAGATATTATCGGACCATAAGAGTTTAACCTATATCTTCACCCAAAGAGATTTGAATATGAGGCAACATAGGTGATTGGAATTGATGAAATATTATGATTGCTTAATCAAGTATTATCCCGGAAATGCCAACGTGGTGGCCGATGCTCTTAGTATAAAAGGTTCCTTTAGCGCTTTTAGGATTACTAGCTAAGAACACAATCTGACTTGGAGGAAATGGGAATTGAGGTCATAGACTGTGGAGGCCACGGATGTCGTAGGGAACTGAAAGTTGAACCAAGTTTAATTAAGAGGATAAGGGCGATTTAGGGACACGAACCGTAAACTCCAAAAGATCTGTGGATTAATAGGGAAAGAAGAAACCCAACCTTTAGAATAGATGATCATGAAACCATATGATCTGGGACAATAATTTGTGTACCATAAAATGATAAGATTAAGGCTAAGGTTTTGGTGGAAGGGCATTCCTTAACCTTTATAATTCACCCTGGAAGCACCAAGATGTACCAAAACTTGAGGGAGGATTTATGGTGTCCTAACATGAAGAGAGAGATTGCAGAGTTTGTGGCTAAATGTTTAGTGTGACAAAAAGTTAAGGCTGAGCGCTAGAGACCAATAGGACTGTAACAAACTTTGCCTATCCTAGAATGAAGTGGGAAAACATTTCCATAGACTTTATTGTTAGATTGTCATGGACACAGTGAGGGATGAATTCCGTTTAAGTAATTTTGGATAGATTGACCAAGTCCGTGCACGTTTTGTTTGTTAAAACCAATACCATTGTTGATCAATGGGACGAACTTTTCATTAAAGAAATTATAAGACTCCATGGAGTCTCGATGACCATTGCATCTGACCGAGGCCCTACATTTACCTTAGGATTTTGGAATAGCTTCCAAATAGCCATGTGGTCATGGATAGATTTTAGTTCAACTTTCCATCTGCAGACAAATGGAGAAATAGAGAGAAAAAATAAACCCTTGAGGATATGTTGAGGGAATGTGTTTTATATTTCCACGACAATTGGTATAGTGAATTCGTGTACAATAATAGTTACCAAGAGAGTATTAAAATGACCCCTTATGCATCATTATATGGGGAAAATGCTATTAACCTTTGTGTTGGGACAAGGTGGGGGAAAGACAACTATTAGGGCCTGAATTAGTAAAAGAGGTCATGAACAATGTATGATTAATCCAAGAAAGAGTGCTCAAAGTAGACATAAGAATTTAGCAAATGTCAAAAGAAGAGATGTGGAGTTAGAGGTTAAAGGTCATGCCTTTTTTAAAATTTCCCCATAGAAGGGAGTTATGAGGTTTGGAAAGAAGGTCAAGTTAAGCCCACGATATATTGAGATATTTAAAGTCCTTGAGAATATTAGTAAGTCTTCGTATAGGCTGGCTCTGCCCCCAAACTTGTCCCATGTGTTCCATCTATTAATGCTACATAATTACATTAGATATTGTGACTATATGATCAATCTCGGACATATTCAGATTAGTAGAGACTTAAGCTATAATGAGGCACCATTTCAGATCTTAGAAAGGTTATAAAAATATTTGAGGTCAAAGACAACCTCCCTAATCAAAGTGCTTTGGACATAACAAGCCGCAAAAAGGGCCGATTGGGAGCTGGAGTCCGTCATCAGAGAGAAGTATCCATATTTGTTCTAAGGTATAAATTGATTTTTTTCTTCTTTTATGTTATTAAATTATGAGGACATTATTTCCTCAGTTGGGGAGGTTATAACGAGCTGAAAACCTTAAGAGGCCATGACCATAGGGAGGCCACTATTTGTAGTTAAGTCCTGTAAGACCCCTAGGTAAAGGGCAGTGTCCGCGAACTTAAGAAGTACAAAGGGTATGACCTATTATGAAAGGGTTATGGACATGTAATGAAAGGCCACGACCTAAGGTGATGGCTACATAGCCTTGTTCCAATAGAGTAACAAGTAGGGTGATGACGTGGCCTTATTATGTCTTGACTTGAGGAGAAACTTTAAAGTATTCTAGAAACCATTATAAAAGGGTAATTATGGAAAAAAATGTCTAAAAGAGGAAAAACTAGGTTCCCCACTAAAACCTATAAATACCCATTATTGGCACACTTTCCAAGACTATTAGAAACCCTAAAATCCATTCTAGAGAGATAAAGTAAGGCTTGTGTGTGAAGAAGGAAGTGCTTCCGGAGTAAGGCCATGGATAACTACTGTTCAATGGAGAAGAAGGTGGTGGTAGAGGCGGAAGATGACTATTGTTCATCGGATTAATTCACTAATGTAAGGGATTTATCCTCATCTTCTTCTTCTTTGATTAAAACCTTAGTTTCTATGTTTTATATTGAATGAGATGCGCCTTTAAGTGTAATCTGGGTATGTCCATGGAGTTCTATTGTTCATATGCGTTTCTAGGTTTGCTGGCCAGGGAAAGCTACTATTCACCAAGGTTTAAAGGTCATGGAGAGTCACTATTCATTATGATGTGGAGATTTAGGCATATTACTATTTGTTACTTAAATATATGATTTATATGTTTTCTACTAGAATTCTTGAGATGAGATTCTATAGTTAAAGAAAGGGGATTTTGAGGCTATTATTATTTGCGCTTAGGAGACTTAAATTAAAATTTCGCCTTTGATCTTTGGAGTTTCGAGTTGGGTGTAAATTAGGGTTCTAAAATTTATTTTTACTTTAATTCCCTTGTTGTTGGAGATCAAGAGTTCCAACTCTTTCCTTGTGGTCGAGGCTTGTTAGTAGAGGCAGTAGAATTGGGAGGCAATATTATATTGTGCCTAGGGAGTTGAGGGAATTTCGGTGCTAAGGCTGCAACATTCATTAGTCAGTTTAAGGCATCATGTATATTGAGGACCTATTGCTCATTTCTTGAGGTTAAAATGGTTAGTATAGGGAGATTAAGCCTAGGATAACTATGGGGATTAACACCGTGACATAACTCAGCTAAGGTGGAGAGTTAACAACAAACCGTTGATCACTCATCTTGGAATTGGGTGGGAGAAGAGGCCGTAGACTATGGCATGACTAGGTAAAAAATCTTAGAATACCTCCGCGATGTTTAGGAAGTCCAAGTTATAAAAATATATGCCACGAACTATGACGGCAAACCATGGGAGATTGAGCTATGGGGGAAGCCGGTAAGTTGATATCTTTGGGAAATTAATCCATAGGTCATTGGAGAGATTTAAGAGGTTCGAAAATACTATTCTTTCCTTTTCATATTGCTTATATTGGACATTCATGTTCATTAACTAAAAATCTGTTGCCTTTGTAAATACTAACATTAGCAGGTGGTTGAGGACCTTTAAGTTAACCTTTGCTGAGATATTAAAGCTTACCCTTTTCTATATTTTTTGTTTCCTCAGGGTAGGAGCTAAGGAACTTAGTAGAGGTTACGGAGTATATAGAGACTATGAAGATAAGTTTGCATGTATCTCCTTTAGGAGTTTTTAAATGTATATCACTCTTAGTTGTACTTATTCATCTTTAAAGTTTTATGTTGAAGATTGTATGAGGAATGACTTGTTATATGACATGTATTAGAGACTATTATGAAATTAATGAAATTTTAAAGGTTAAGTTGATGATTCTTCTTATATAGTATAATATTATACTATGATGAAATAAATATTAAATCTATCAATTCTGATGTAGAAGCTGAGGCCGCTTATAGGCCAAGGCAGAATAAGAATTTCCTTATATTGTTTAAGTTTAAATTCCTATGAGTAAAAGTGACCTAACATCTGCGGCCAAATAAGGCAGGTTGCGGGACGTTACATCTAAGGCTCTAATATTCCTTAGGCATCACATAAAAATTTATTTGAAAAGTAAGTACCTGACTATGAAAGATCCTTTAGATTTATGGAGCTCCCTGAAGGAGCATTATGGCCACCAAAAGTTGGCCATACTTTGATATGCACGCCATTAGTGGCTCAACCTAAGGTTTTAAAATTTTAAGACTGTATCTGAATACAATCTACTATGTTCAAAATCACCTTAAAGCTAAAGTTTTATGGGGAAAAGGTAGAGGATACAGATATCTAAGAGAAATCATTCTCCACTTTTCATGCCCCGAATATGCTCCTGCAGCATCAATATCGAAAGTGAGGGTTTAAAAGGCACTCAAAAATAATCTCATGTCTCCTAGCTGCTCATCATAACAATGATTTACTGATGAAGAATCATACATCTAGACAGACTCGATCAGTATTACTCCATAAAGTGAATTCTAACTCTGCTTAGAATAATGAAATAGGCCAAGGAAATATGCTACGGGGTCGTGACAACTAAAAAAGAGGTGGCTACCATAATTAGGGCCCTATAAAGAATAAAAATTTCAAGCACCACCAGAAGTGGAACGACAACAATAATAGATGGAACCAGAAGTCAAATCCATTAAATCCAAATGATATTTTTCATAGATGTGGCCATAGTGGACATTGGACACACACATGTCATTTATCCAAGAGATTATCTAAAAAATATTAGGCCTAAAAAAAGGGAGTGGATACAAACATTATGAAAGGTCCTGAAGACCGTTGCAGACTTGATGATACCGAGCTCGATTTCCATGATTTTTATGAAGATGACAACATAAATCCTATTGATGATGAGACATTTGATGACATGCTTGGAGACCCCCCTAAGACGATCTTGAATACCTAAATAATTATGTTTTTTATTTATCTACTTAGTATTTATTATTGAGACAATAGTATTTTAGCATTAGAATGTAAACAGTCTTATTATCTTTAATATCTTTATTAGAGGAGTTATTAGTTAATGGGTTGGTTTTACTTTTTTTTCTTGGAATTCTTATATGATTGGTGGATTAAATTTAAATTATTATTTACTTATCTTAAAGGTGTGGATCCGGAAGTAACATCAAGCAATGATACTTGTCTGGTAGACATTGGAACAACCCAGATTATTTTGAAAAATTAGACGTTTTTCTCGAACTTGGTATATAATAAAACTAATGTTTCCACTAAAGATGGTCCTGCTAAAATCATTGAAGGCTTCGAAATAGCCCACATGGTGTTACCCTAATGGTACACAATAATTCAAAAATAATGCAATATACTAAAGAAATTCCAGAAGAAATTTGTTGAGTTTTAAGGACATAAGAATAAATAGGTTTCATATGGAAACACTTAATGAAGGTGAAAATGAGTTCCTTTGCATTAGTTTTAGTGTTGGAATCCACAAGCTCACAATAGAGAAACTTATTGTATTATCCACAGGTTATACCATACAACAATTAATGTTGTGGAGTCACACACTATCATGAGTCAAAATCTCAATGATCCTAACACTTTGATATCGTGTCATGGTCGTTTGGGTCACCCTGGATCAAACATGTTACGTGGAATCATATATAATTTTTATGGGCACTCATTAATAAACAAACTACTTATCTGGTGATCATTTTTTCACCCCTTGTTCTCAAGGTAAATTAATCATTAAGCCACATTTTCTCAAAGTAGCTTGTGAATCACCATATTTTTTACAAAGGATTCAAGGGGATATTTGTGGTCCCATCGACCTTTTTAGTGTAACTTTTAAATATTTTATGGTTTTAAGTGATGCATCCATTCGTTGGTCACTTGTTTGTTTGTAATCTACTCGAATTTTGGCCTTTGAAAAATTATTTTCTCAATTTATTAAACTTATAGTACAATTTCCTAATCAACACATTAAATCCATCCATTTAGATAATACGAAAGAATCTACTTCTTAAGTATTTGATGATTATTGTTTACCACAAAGAATTGATGTTGAACACCCAATCCCTCATGTCCACACCCAAAATGGCTTAGTTGAGTCCTTAATTAAGAGTTTATTACTTATTGCATGACCTTTACTTACGTAATATAAATTCCCAATCTCTGCTTGAGGACATGTTATCCTATACTTTGCTAAGTTAATTAAGCTTGGGCCAACTGCTTATCACCTTTTTTCACCCTTTCATCTTGTGTTAGGATGTCAGTAGAATATATCACACCTTCGTAAATTTGGTTGTAGAGTGCACATGCCCGTCCCCCACCGCAACATACCAAAATGGGTCCCTAACGTCATTTGGGAATATATTTTGGTTATCATTCTCACTCAATAATTTATTAAATTGAGCCATTGATAGGTGATTTGTTTTCCACTAGTTCTATGGATTATCATTTTAATGAGACACTCTTCCCGTCATTAGGAAGAGGAAAGAACTTACCTGAAGTAGGTTCCGTTATTAAAAATGATAAGAATTATCATGTAATAATTCCAATTTGTCTTATCTAGACACCCGTACCTCTCAATGTGAGTATGAAGTGCGAAGGATATTGCATATTCAGGTAATTGCAAATCAAGTGCCCGATTCGTTCAACGATGCAACAAAAGTGACCAAGTCTCATGAGCCCTATGTAAATGTGCTAGATATACCAGCGGGGCAAACTTTGATTTAAAGAAGTAAATGAATCTGTTTCACGCTAAAAGAGTGTTTGACATATAAATTCAAAATATCCATATCTCCGAAAGCGGAGATCAAATGAAAAATCACGCATTTATAACAAATTAAAAGAGGTTAAGAATAAAATATCCACTTTCCCTGAAACCCTAAATAAGGTTATTGTCTCTGAAAAGACACAAGTCCCTGAAGTGACTATACAAGCCCCTGAAGAGGCAAATGAGCCTAATGATAATAATGAGATCTCTATGTTTCGTACATATTCAAGAGAAATGTGGGATTGTAAAGAAATAATCATCGATGATATATTTACATATGTCGTAGCTATGCAAAATTCAAAGAGCAGTGATAATGACGATTCATAATCATGTACTCTAAATGAATATAGACAAATAGTAAATTGGACAAAATGGAAAATTTTCGTCAAGGAAGAACTTGAGTCTCTAAAAAAACGTGGTAAATTTGGCCATATAGTGAAAACTCCAAAAGGTTTTACCCCTGTAGGTTACCGATGGGTGTTTATAAAAGAAAAATAAATGAGAAAAAATAAATTACTCGATATAAGGCATGACTTGTGGCACAAGGTTTCCTGCAGAAACCTGGGATTGATTTGGAGGAAATATATTCCCCCATTATGGATGGTATAACTTTCTGATATCAGATTAGCTTAGCGGTTTCTAAAAATCTTAATATGAGACACAAAGATGTTGTAACTTCTTATTTATACGGGGACTTTGAAACATAAATATATATATGAAAATCTCTTAAGAATTTGCTTTACCTAAAGCAAAGCAAAGGAGTACATACTTAATTCGACTAAGAAGTTCATTGTATGGTTTAAACTAATCCAAAAGAATGCGGTACACTCATCTTATTGAATACTTGTCTAAGGAAGGGTTAGGTCTGTGTTTTTTTTCGAACGTCCGATTTTTTCGATTTTCGATCCGATTTTTTCCAAATTTGAAATGAAATTTAGTTTGTCGATTTTTAATTTTTGATTTTTTCGAAAAAAATCGGATTGGAAATAATTCTAAATTTTTGATTTTTTAATTTTTTCGATCCGATTTTTCCGAAACTATGTCGATCTGATTTTTTTCGAATTTTTTCTGAATTATTTTTTATTTTTTCAGAATTATTTTCCGATTTACGATTTTTTCAAAATTTTTCATATCCCACATCGGTTGGGAGAGGGTGAGGGCTCCAAAGTGTGATCTATAAAAGGAAAGTATCCTTCTAACTTTTACACAAATAAAAAAAATGGGTCAAATCCTCATGTATTTACATGTTGGGTTAAACCTTTTTTTTTATTTATTTAAAATGAGAATTTCGAGTAATCGAAAATCAAAAAATTATTTTTTTGAAATTTTGGAATTTCCTAAATTTCTGAATTTTTAATATATTTTGAGAATTTTTTATTTTTCCGATTTTTGCCGATTTTTTGATTTTTTCGAATTCAGATCTTTTTTTTAATTTTTTGAAAAAATCGAATCGAAAATTGAAATATTTATTTTATTTTTGAAAAAATCAGAATTTTTTCCAAAGAGGCATTTTTCGATCCAATCTGACCAAATCACAGGCCTAGGAAGGGTATAAAAATAATATAATTTGCCCTCGTATATTTATAAAGAAATCCTCAAAAGGATATGCAATAGTAGAAGTTTTTGTGGATGACATAAATTTAAACGGGACTTTAGAAGATATCGAAACAACTGCTAACTATTTAAAGGAGTTTAAGATAAAAGACCTTCGAAAAACTAGATTTTATCTCATCGTACTGATCGAGAAAAAAATAAGTGGGATTTTAGTCAATAAGTCTAATTATACCAAAAGGATATTATAACTCTTTAACATGGATAACACGCACTCACTAAGTAATCCCATAATTGTTCGGTCTTTAGACGTAAAGAAAGATCCATATTGTCCTAAAGAGGATGATGAGAAAATGTTGGGTCCAAAAGTACCATATTTAAGTGCATTGTTGTTCTTGACACAATGCACTAGGAGAGATATCTCATTCTCTGTGAACCTACTTGCTAGATATAGTTCTGAACTAACCAAAAGGCATTGTGCTGGTGTCAAGCATATCCTCAGACTGTTTATCCATTTCTTAGTGATATAATACTGCAATTTCTTGGCATTCTACTAAACAAACTTTAGTAGATACTTCTCTAACCACTCTGAAATTTTATCTCTTCATTAAGCTAGTAGTGAATGTGCATGATTGAGATCTTTAATTCAGCATATTCATAGTTCTTGTCAAGTGTCTTCCATTGCAAATGTTCCAAGTATCATCTAAGAAGACAATGCATTATATATAACACATATTAATGAAGGATTCATCAAAGAAAACATAACCAAAAACATTTCACCAATGTTTTTCTTAACTCACGAGCTTTAGAAGAAAAATAGATTGAAGTCATACAAATTCATTCAATTGACAACCTAGCTGGTCTTTTCACAGCAAATGCAACATTTCGAAAGTTTGTGTACGAGATTGGAAATCATCGACTCCACCAATAAATAAATTGAACATATCAATCAGGGGGGAGGATACAAGAACATGTTATTTGGGATATATGTATGTTGTACTATTTTTTCTTTGACTAGGTTTTGTTCCAATGAGTTTTCCAAGTAATTGTTTTAAGGAGGGGACATTAAGCACATCTAACACCAATTCAATGATCACAAAGGTTGTACTATTTTTCTTCTACTTTGGTTTTTCACAATTTGGGTTTTTCTTAGTAATACTTTAATGAGACAACAATCATTGAATGCTAAAAATGGTGTACATCCAAGGGGGAGTGTAATAATTATATTTATTTATGTGAATGCCCATATTATTTAGGACTCTACTTTTGTAACCTTGTCCCTTAAAGGAGAATGAGTCCTTTTGGAGGCAATCCTTGTGCACTACAAATAAGTGGTGACCCTCCTTATTTATTGATACACCAATTAATGATTTTTTCCTCTCCAAATATTTTCTCTATATTCTCTCTCTAGAGAGAGAGAGAAGCCCCCTCCTGTAAGGACTTCTCATGGTACATACTTCGGTACATACCATTTTTTTAAATAGTAAAAAAATAATTTTTTTAATGAAACTTCATGGATTTGATCTCCACAGTGAGAAGATCATCTCCAATTTGTTTCATCAAAAAATTCAACAAAGCAGACGTTGAGATGATGTAATATGTACAAAAAAATGGTATAAATATGCATTTTTGACCGTTGAAATGTTGGTGATATCTCACCCACTTTTTGATTTAATTTTTTGATGAAACTTCCTGGATATGATCTCGACAGTGATTCATATCCATGAAGTTTCATCAAAAAATTCAATCAATAATGTGGCTAGCGGCAACCCAACATTTCAACGGTTGAAAATGAATATTTATACCATTTTTTACATATCAACTCATCTCAACTGTTTTTTTATTGAATTTTTTGATAAAAAAAATTGGAGATGATCTTCTAAGTGTGGACATTGTATCCATGAAGTTTCATTAAAAAATTTATTTTTTTATTATTTTAAAAAAATGATATGTACCGAGATCTGCACCATAAGGAGTCCTTACAGGAGACTTTCTGTATATATATATATAATAATGATCTTGTGCGGACCAGACTTCATTTTAAGAGTGCGGACCAGACATGTGTCACCTGGCAGCGAGCCTAGAAATTATTGCCTAAATTATAGGTACACACTCTCTCTTTTCTGGGCTCACCGCCAGGTGACACATGTCCGATCCACACTCCTAAAATGCAGACTGGTCCACACAAGAGCAGGACTGTATATATATACGAAAATGATTTTGTGCAGCTGACCCGCACAGGTATAATACATACCCACTAAATTATACCCATTTCTTCACCCCAAGAAATTATCGGTCTGCTCTCTCTCTTTTGGAGGCTCACCGCCATATGCCACATGTCCAGATCAAACTCTTAATGTGCGGGTCAGTCCTCACATGAGCAATATTGTATATATATACATGGAGAGAGAGAGAGATTTTTCACAAATTGGAGTGATGAGTGGTCAGTGGCGGAGGGAGAATAGCCCTAGGGGATGCACGTGCATCGCCCAAGACTTAAAAAAAAATAAAAGAAAAAGTAACCTCATTTAACCCTACTCAGCACACGTACATACCCAAACATTAGAAACCCCCTTTGCTCAGCAGCACAACAGGTAAACTTTTTCCCATAACCCCGCTTCAGCTTCGAACTTCGGTGACACCCTCTCCGACTTCGGTCACTGACTGTTGGTGATGAAGATATATATATTTCGGCCTCAAATTTTACCTTCATTATTTGATGGGTATTAAAGAAGTGTAAAAGGGTAGGTTCTCAGGGTTTTTTTTTCATGGGTTGATGGAGATAAAGTGGGCCCCCTAATTTTTTTTAACAGTTAATGAGATAAAGTGGGTGTTGTTCTATAATGCTTTCAATGCTTTAAAGTTTTGGATGCTCTCAATATTTAACAGTTAACAATTTATTGCTTTAATAGTCAACAATTTTTTTAATGCTTTGTTTTTGGGTAGAGCTTAATGGTTTAACAGATAACAATTTATTGTTTTCAGTGCTTTAAACCCACTCCCTAATAGTTAACAGTTAACAATTTTTTTAATGCTTTAACAGTTAACAGTTAATGTTTTTCCTGATTTCCTAAAAATATTTTTTCTATTTATTGCAGTCGCTTGACAACTATTTCTCCAAAAAAGCTCATGTAGACGTATCTCCAATCGACAATGTCACACCACTTACGACTAAAGTTGTCCAAGAGGAACCTTCAAGAGTGTATCGAACTCGCATTGAAGTTGACTTGACTAATCTTCCAGAGGATCCTAGCTTACGACCACACATTTTAGATTATGATGCGAACGATCAAGACCAAGTTAGAATAGCATATTTGCAAATGGGTCCTTGTTAACCCTTTATGCCTCTTTATCCTAAAAAATCCATGGGAGAAAAGGAACGACGTTTCATTTCGAATTAGTTTACCCAATTTGGTAGTTCATTGGAATATAGAGTTTTAAAGGATGCCTCGTCTTTTTGTGTGAAAAATCATATTGAGATTCCTAACATGGAAAGTAATTTGTCTTTTGGGAAGATCAAGGAGAGGATTGACAACCACAAATTTACATCACTATATAATCGACTTGTTCTACCTTTGCATGGATAAACAACTTGTAGAACTTAACAATCGTTTCGATGAGGTGAATTCCGAATTTCTTTTATGTATGGCATCATTTGATCCAGTTAATTCATTTGTTTCTTTTGATATAAACAAGTTGGTTCGTCTGTCTGAACTTTATGTTGATGATTTCACCGAGCAAGAGTGTATTATACTTCGGGATGAGCTTGAATTGTATGAACTTGATATCAAATCCGATAGTGACTTTGTTGATGTGAATGGGATTAGTGGGTTGGATAGGAAAATGGTAGAGAAAGGGAAACACGTTGTGTATGGATTAGTTTACAGGCTCATAAAGTTGTCATTAATTCTACCGGTTCCCACAACTACAGTTGAGAGGTCATTTTCTGCTATGAACATCATGAAAACCGATCTTCGAAATCGTATGGGGGATGGTTGGCTAAGTGACTCTTGCATGGCATATATCGAAAAAGATGTCTTTGATTACATTTCTAATGACGCAATTGTGGATCGATTCCAAAAGATGAAAAATATTAGAGGGAGATTGTAGTTTGCTCATTTTATATTTTAATTAGTACTTGTAATGACAAATTTGGATACTCATTTTAGTAATGAAGTATTATGGTTTGTTTTGTTCTATTTTATTACTATTAATGTGTGAATATTTATTTCTTTAGCCACGAAGTATAAATGTGTGAATAATCGTCAATTTTTTTTCGGGGGCGAACCGAAGTTTTTATTATAGTGCTCCACCAGTTGAAAATTTCTGGCTTCGCCACTGTGAGTGGTTACACCATGCTTATTGAAACGCAGTAGTAGATTGTAAACATAGCCAACTGTTTAGAAAGTATGTTGACGGGATTACAAACTCCTCAAAGAGTTTACAAATGATGTAATTAAGAAGCCACGGTTTTCTGCCAATTACCCATTCAATAATTACATTTACAAGAACAAACAATTGAGTACATATACACACATTATTTTAGTGAAATATAAATTAATTGATCTCCATTATCCCACCCCTACCCCCTTGTGGTTCAATGGGTGATGCAATTCAAGGAGCTGAATATGTTGAAGATGAATGCGGGCCTGATCATACACATGGGAGTGGAGATAAATTTGCGCAAGACCCTTTGTCACTTTTTAGTGGTGTAATTACAAGACTTAGAGCCAAACATTTTAAGGAAGAACTTATTGGCCTGACCCAAGGGAAGTGTGTTGATTCTGAAAAGATGGAGACCAAGATGGACCCAAATGATAATCAAAGCTTAGTCCATGTCATTAAAGCAATTTGGGGAGCTAATTATCAACGTGACCATCATGTTTACACCATAAATGGGCATGAATTTATCTATTTTGAAGGTTAATAAATAGGGGATGAATCTAGTCTTGGATGGTTACCTTTAAATACATTGAACTTAGTCATTTAGTCATATTTTAGTGTTTTCCAAGTCCAAGTGGCCTAAAAAATGTGGGAACTTGTTTACTTTGACAATTGTGTTGTTTTAATGTTGTATTTATTTCATTTCCTATTCTTAGAGGGTTGGTCCAAGTATAAATGAGGGGAGCTATGAATTTTGTAAGCACTTTTTGATATAAACTAATATTATTGTGAGGTATTTTTGTCCCTCTCGGTTCTTAAGAAGAGTTTTTGAACTTATCAAGTTAATCTTGTGGCGTTCAAACAACCAAAATTATCACCTTGATTCGTGAAAGATTCTTGGGTTTCTTCGTGTGACGTTTTAATCCTTTGTAGTCTTGGTTCTTATCTTACTAGGTAACGGGTCAAGGCTCAACAAACTTTGTTTATACGATCTTGGGTTCTTTAACCATCATTGTTATTGGGTTTCATCACAATTGTTGGTGGGGTTCATATCATTTGGTATTAGATCCTATTTCTAAGGCAAGTTTGACTATCCTTTTTTTCTTGTTTCCTCCTTTAGAAAAAAAAGAAAAAAAAAAGAAAAAAGGGGTTTTAGGAGGTGAGAAACAAGATTGAAACACAAAAAAATTGTATGCATTATTTTCTTTTCGTATTGCTGAAGCCTTAGAAACTGTGTGAGTCATTCATTTTTTTTTCCCGGAATCAAATTCCTTACATTGTGATGAGTTTTGGTTGCTCCTCAATTTGAATTGCTGGTGGTTAATTTAAATTTGTTTATTGAGTTCTATTAAGAACTAAAGAGGATACAAAAGAGTGGAAAAAAGCAAGAGAGTGAGATCATAAGAGGGTAAAAGCCATTTTGAGTGAAACACATGAGTGTGAGTGAAACACGCGAGGGAGTGCTTGTGAGGTTTCTGATATTTTTGCAGATTCTAAATATATCCAATATTCAAGAAGAAGACATGACCGAAGAAGTTCAACAACCATTTGTTCCGAACCTTCAAATGCAAGCATTGATAGGAGAGATGAGGCGTATGTTGAGGGATGAATTAGAACCTATTCAAGAGAGATTGGATAGGGTAGAAGCAGGAACACCTAGGGGGCAGCAACAAGACATTCCCAATAGGAAACAAGGCGGGCATGTTCCATTGGGAAATATTGAGGAAAAAGTAGAGTTGGAGTAGTTTGATGTGCCAAATGTGAATCAGGGCGGGTTTGGGCATGGTTATGAGAATAGAGATGTTAGGATGGTGTTTGATTGTCACAACTATTCAAGGTAATCATTATCCCTCATTGTCCCTATGAGGGATAATGATTTAGGAAACATAAAGATTAAAATCCCATCTTTCCAAGGTAAAAATGATCCTGAAGATTATTTCGAATGGGAAACTAAAATGGAGATGGTGTTTGATTGTCACAACTATTCAGAGATGAAGAAATTTAAGTTGGATGCAATTGAATTCACTGATTATGCCATTATTTAGTGGGATCAATTACTGATTAATAGGAGGAGAAATAGAGAGCCACCCGTTGACACTTGGGAGGAGATGAAAATGCTTATAAAGAGGCGATTTGTACCCAACCACTAATATAGGGGTTTGTTTAAAAAATTACAGAGATTAACTCAAGGTTCCAAGTGTGTGGATGAGTATTACAAGTAGATGGAGGTAGCTATGATCCGAACTAATATGGAATAGGCCTGAGAAGCCACTATGGCTAGGTTTTTACACGGTTTAAACTGTGAGATGGCTGATATAATCGAGTTGTAGCACTATGTTGAGTTATCGAATATGGTGCATGAAGCCATAAAGGTGGAGGAACAACTCAAGAGAAAGGGGTTAAGAAGGAGGGGACAATTTTTGTCTACCAACAACACATGGAAGACAACACCTAAAAGGGATGAGAATGTACAAAATAAGCCCAAATTTGAACCATTTAAAAATGCCAAGTCAGCAACAACCACAAGTTCAGGTAACACCAAAACTTTTACTTCTAAAACACGTGATATTAAGCGTTTTAAATGTCAGGGATGAGGTCATATAGCCAGCCAATGTGTAAACAAAAGGGCGATGGTGATCAATGCGCAAAGAGAGCTTTAGTCGGAGAATGAAGAAGAAGTAGATGATGACATGACACCTTTGGAAGACATTCATGATGAGCAAAATGTTGTTATTAGAGATTTATTAGTAGCAAGGCGAGTTCTCAATGTACAGTTTTAGGAAGAAGAATGTAACTAAAGGGATAACTTATTCCATACTAGGTGCTTTGTAAATAACAAAGTTTGCACCGTTATTATTGATGGGGGGGAGTTGCACAAATGTGGCCAGCACTAATTTGGTGGAGAAATTGGCATTAACAACCTTAAAACATCCCTGGCCTTACTACTTCAGTGGCTGAATGAATGTGGTGAAATTAAGGTGACGAGGCAAGTGATGGTGGTGTTATCCATTGGCAAATATGAGGATGAACTACTTTGTGATGTGGTTCCTATGCACGCATGCCATTTATTGCTAGGGAGGCCATGGCAGTTTGACTGAAAGGTAACTCATAATGGGTTCACAAATAAGTATTCTTTTACTTTTAAAAATCAACCTATCAATCTTGTGCCATTAACACAAAAAGAGGTTATCGAGGACCAACTGAAGTGGCAAAGGTCAAATGAAAATAAGAGAGAAAAATAAAGGAAGGCCAAAGTTGAAGAAAATAAAATGAGAAAAAAGAAGTTGAGAAAAAAGAAATTGAGCGAAAAAAAGTTGAGAAAAAAAAATCTGAAAAATAAAGAAAGAGGGAAGAAATTTAATTACATTGCAAAAAAAGTGAGATCAAGAGAGCATTATTTTCACATAAACCTCTTATCACATATACAAGGAGGCTCTTTTATGTACTAATGACTTGGACGGTTCATAACCGAGCAATAGTATTTCTCTTTTGCAGGATTTTGAAGATGTCTTTTTCCGAAGAGGTACCTAATGGCCTGCCTCCAATTAGAGGAATTGAACATCAAATTGATTTTATACCGGGTGCATCACTTCCAAGAAGACCAGCCTATAGGACCAATCCAGAAGAAATAAAGGAGCTTCAGAGGCAAGTAAGTTAATTAATGGAGAAAGGGTATGTGCAGGAAAGCATGAGTCCTTGTGCGGTTTCGGTGTTGTTAGTTCCTAAAAAGGATGGGACATGGAGGATGTATGTTGATTGTCGAGCTATCAACAACATAACGGTAAAGTATCGTCATCCCATTCCTATATTAGATGACATGCTGGATGAATTGCAAGGTTCTTGTGTTTTTACAAAAATTGATCTTCAGAGTGGATATCATCAGATTAGGATGAAAGAAGGTGATGAATGGAAAATTTTCTTTAAAACTAAATATGGTTTGTATGAGTGGTTAGTAATGCCCTTTAGTTTAACTAATGCTCCCAACACTTTTATGCGTTTGATGAACCATGTTTTACGTGCATTTATTGGTAGATTTCTAGTTCTATATTTTGATGATATCCTAATTTATATCAAAAGCTTGGAAGAACATGTAGTACATTTGAAATATGTTTTAGATGTGCTAAGGAAATAAACTTTGTTTGTTAACCTCAAAAAGTGCACCTTTTTCATGGATAAGCTTGTGTTTCTTGGCTTTGTTGTTAGTGCTAAAGGAATTGAAGTGGATGAGGAAAATGTGAAAGCAATCCAAGAGTGGCAAACGCCTACAACAATCAATTAAGTGAGGAGTTTCCACAGCCTAGCTAGCTTTTATAGACAGTTTGTGCATGATTTTAATATCTTGGCCGTCCCTTTCACTGAAGTTATTAAGAAAAATGTGTTGTTTAAGTGGACAAATGAACAAGAAAATGCATTTAATCTGATTAAAGAAAATTTAACTAATGCACCTTTGTTTGTTTTACCTAACTTTACTAAAACATTTGAAATTGAGAGTGATGCTTCAGGAATAGGTATTGGAGCTATTTTGATGCATGAAGGTCGCCCAGTCACCCATTTTAGTGAAAAGTTGAGTAGTGTAGCCCTAAACTATCCCACTTATGATAAGGAGATGTATGCTCTGGTGAGGGATTTGGAAAATTGACAGCACTATCTACGGCCAAAGGAATTTGTGATTCACACAAATCATGAAACTTTGAATCATTTGAAGGGACAATAAAAGTTGAACAAAATGTCATGCCAAGTGGGTGGAATTCATTGAAATATTTCCTTATGTGATCAAATACAAGCAAGGTAAGGAAAATGTGGTGCCTGATGCATTATCTAGAAGGTATGCTTTAATTACCATCTTAGACACAAAATTGCTTGATTTTGAATACATTAAGGATTTGTATGAGCAAGATTCTGAATTTAGTGATGTGTTAAATTCATGTGAAAAAGTGGCATTTAAAAAGTTTTATAGGCATGATGGATTTTTATTTCGAGAAAATAAATTATGTGTCCCTATGCGTGAATTGCTTGTGAGAGAAGCTCATGGTGGTGGTTTAATGGGTCATTTTGGTGTAGCTAAGACTTTAGGAATTTTACGTGATTTTTTTTTGCCTCATATGAAACGTTATTTGGAAATAATTTGTGAGAAATGTATCACTTGTAGACAGGACAAGTCAAAGTTGAAACCCCATGGTTTGTACACCCCTTTGCCTATACCTAATGAACCTTGGACTGATATTTCTATGGATTTTGTTTGGGGTTTACCTAGGACTAAGAGGGGGAGATATTCAGTTATTTTGGTGGTAGATAGGTTCTCTAAGATGGCACACTTCATTGCATGTCATAAAACTGATGATGCATCACATATAGCTGATTTGTTTTTTTATAGAAATTGTTAAGTTACATGGCTTGCCTAGGACCATTGTTTCTGATAGGGATGCAAAGTTTTTGAGTTACTTTTGGAAGACTTTATGGGGAAAGTTGGGAACCAAGTTGTTATTTTCTACTACTAGTTATCCACAAACTGATGGCCAAACTGAAGTAGTGAATAAAACTGTCTTCTTTGTTGCGTGCTATTCATTAAGAAAAAATTGAAAGCATGGGAGGATTATTTGCCACATGTTGAATTTGCTTATAATAGAAGTATACATTCTGCAACTAAGTTTTCACCATTTGAAATTGTGTATGGGTTTAATCCATTACCACCTTTGGATTTAATTCCTTTACCTTTGAGTGAACAGGTAAACTTAGATGGCAAAAAAAAGGCTGAATTTGTAAAGAAGATTCATGAAAAGGCTCGAATGAACATTGAAAGGAAGAATGAACAATATGTCCATCAATCCAACAAGGGACGCAAGAAGGTAGTGTTTAAACCAGGAGATTGGGTTTGGTTGCACTTGAGGAAGGAACGTTTTCCAAGGAAAAGAGGTTCAAAACTCCTACCTCGGGGTGATGGACCATTTCATGTTTTGGAACGCATCAATGACAATGCATATAGGCTTGACTTACTAGGTAAGTACGGTGTTAGTACAAGCTTTAATGTTTCTGATTTATCCCCTTTTAATGCATGTGATGATTTGAGGACAAATCCTTCTCAAGAGGGGGAGAATGATGCAATTCAAGGAGCTGAATATGTTGAATATGAACGTGGGCCTGATCATACACATGGGAGTGGAGATAAATTTGCACAAGACCCTTTGTCACTTTCTAGTGGTCCAATTACAAGACTTAGAGCCAAACATTTTAAGTAAGCACTTATTGGGTTGATCCAAGAGAAGTGGGCTGATTTTGAAAAGATGGAGACCAAGATGGGCCCAAATGATAATCAAAGCTTATTCCATGTCATTAAAGAGATTTGGGGAGCTAATTATCATGCAAAAACGTGACCATCATGTTCACACCATAAAGGGGCATGAATTTATCTATTTTCAAGGTTAATAAATGGGGGATGAATCTAGTCTTGGCTGGTTACCTTTAAATACATTGAACTTAGTCATTTAGTCATATCTTGTTATTTTCCAAGTCTAAGTGGCCTAAAAACATGGGATATTGTTTACTTTGACAATTGTGTTGTTTTAATGCTGTATTTATTTCATTTCCTATTCTTGGAGGGTTGTTCCAAGTATAAATGAGGGGAGCTACGAATTTTGTAATCACATTTTGATATAAACTAATATTATTGTGAGGTATTTTTGTTCCTCTTGGTTCTTAAGAAAACTTTCTGAAATTATCAAGTTAATCTTGTGGCATTCAGATAACCAAACTTATCACTTGATTCGTGAGAGATTCTTGGGTTTCTTGGTGTGGCGTTTTAATCCTTCGTAGTCTTAGTTCTTATCTTACTAGGTAACGGGTCAAGGCTCAACAAACTTTTTTTGATACGGTCTTGGGTTATTTAACCATCATTGTTATTGGGTTTCATCACAATTGTTGGCGGGGTTCATATCAATGGGGTTGTTTAAAACTTGAAAGAAAAATAATAGAGCACCTACTTTTTCACTAACTCTACGTTTGGAGCTACAATATGAAGAGTAAAAAGTGAGGGAAAAAAGAATATACTAAAACCATGAAATGTAGTGTATTTTTTCCCTTTACTTAATTGTTTTCCTTTATACTTTCTATAATCCAAGCATAGCTATCATAAAAGTCTCTGTACCATATTGTTGGTCATCTATAAATTAAGTAGGGCTGGGAATGATAGAGCACTTAGAGAAATATCTTCCCCTATCTTGATAAGCTTTTGCTACCCAAAGTAGAGTTAAAGTCACCATGAGAATGGCAAGAGATAACATACAAGCCCACAACATTTGAACCGAGGCTTTGAAGGGGCTGCATTGATGCGAAACATCAGAGATTGCTTGTTTCACAAAGGAACACTGAGTGAGATACTGCAGATCAGGAAATATGTTTATCAGATCCTGAATAGATTGACTGTACGCCCAAGCCATATCATACACAGCCTCTGGGACAAATCTCCCATTGCCTTTGCAATTTCCTGTCGAATTGTCATCGTAACATGTGAATCTTGAAAGGACCTGCAGATGAAACTTTTAAATCATGATATGAACCACCTTGACTCTTCAAAATTTGATATGCGCTATTATCTAAACAACCATTAAGTTCATTTTATCATGCCTTAAATCAAATTGGATGACAAAATTTGAAAACTATTCTAATTATCAATGGTAAATTGCAAGAAATTTAATTGCAAATACTCTAGCAAATAACCCCAAAAACTATGAAAAAGTTAAGACTTATGAATATCCGTCTAGATGTTACTAAGAAAAGTTGTTTTTTGCATATATTCAATTTACTAGATTATATTAATCCCTATTTTGGCAAATTCTTTTTTAGCTTATGAATTATATATTAACTTTAATGTTTAAGTCACTTTGTTATTCAAATACTCCATCCGCGAGTCACTATGTGAATGTCAACTTTCTTTACTAAAGAAAAATACTAATCCCAATGTGAACAAACCTTATTCAACAATCGTGAAATTTTTGTACACTGATCTTCAAGACATGCCTCTTAATTTAGTACATCTTCAAAGGCAAGTGTGACTCGATGATGGAGTATGTAATTCATATGGAATCCACTGAGAATAATATATCCCATACAGAAAAAGAGAAGCATAATTAAGTCCAATAGCCACTTACATTTGGTAAATCACTAATTGCAATAGAATCCTTGGGGCAATTTTCAGGTGTGTAGTTGTAACTGGGTGCGTCAGAGAAAGGGTTGCAAATTTCCCAAACTCCGAACAAATCGTCACTTTGTTTATCTAACCGAAATAAGTCATGAAGCGCCATTATTTGTATGTTTAACTGAAACATAAAAGCAAACAATCCATTTCATGCACAATAATTAGAATAAAATAAATAAAAGGCTAGAGTGCAAGAAACCTATAAGCTTTTCAGTTTTGCAATGAACCTTGCTGAAATTTTTTTAATATAAGAAAGCACCTAACCATGCATTTTTGTCGCAAAGAACCCCTATGTGTTACTAAAATACATAGTTAGGAAAGCCCTATAAGGGAGTATTTGCAACAAAATGCATAACTCCAGGGTTTCTTGTATTCAATATAGTTCTGGCAGGTTTCTTGCCATAATTGGAAAGCTCAATGGAGTTTTTTGAGCTCTAGACTCAATGAAATGATATTCCATGTTTCATGTATTAGCATAACTAACTAGTACCTCAGTAATGAAATTATGAACGGTGGATCCAATTTTCACCAGTATTTTGTCCAAATAGGAAGATTTTGAACATGACAACATTGATCGGAGAGTGCTCTTTGGGGGGTTATTTTCAAAATCCACAAAAGCTGAACAAGTATCATTTGCAAAACTGCATATTGAGAAAGTATTTCAAACACTGCAGAGAGAGCAAGGCCTAACAGCTTAAGTAGAGATGTCAACATTGAAACATCCAACTAAAATGATTTCTCATCATTTATTAATAAATTACTAACAGAGAAAGAAATACTTCATACTCACGTGTGAAAGAAGAAGTCTAAGCCGGTGAGTACCCAACATAGAGTTGTTAAGATCCAACATATAAAGATTATTCTGAAATGAGGAAATACATGAGGCAAGGAGAGAGGGAAACTTATTTCATAATATATGTTATCAATTATTAATTCAAATTAAGATAGTCAAATTTGAATTCTACTTACATGATAAATCTGGGGTGCCAGTGCAAGAAGAGCAGAACTGAGCCAAAGCAGCAATAACATTAAAGAAGACACTAATTAGGACTTTTTCCAAGCAGTGATCTTAATTGAAACTTATTCTAATCATACTAAGATACCGCAATCATAGAAAATTGTAGGTATGATATGCATATAGTTATCTTGGTTGAACCCTTGAATTAATCTAACAATAATCCTTGTTACCAGAAAAAAGTTCACCCCACCCCCCCCCCACCCACACACAAAAAAAATATAATCAAGACTCGAATGTTAAAAATTTGAGACACCCAAAAGCGTCGCTAAAATCAGAAAGTTTCATAAGAAGTGTTGAACTATAACTTTGTTTGATTTATCAATACTTTACGAGGCGTATCTCAATTTTTCTTTTTCTATTTTCTTGAATAATGGGGCCTTAAAACAAAAGTTAAAATAAAAATGAGGGTGGACTTCAAAATCATCTTTTTATGACTTCATCAGTAACTAGTGCCTATAACAAGTT
This sequence comes from Sambucus nigra, assembly GCA_949130495.1. Taxonomy (NCBI): domain Eukaryota; kingdom Viridiplantae; phylum Streptophyta; class Magnoliopsida; order Dipsacales; family Adoxaceae; genus Sambucus; species Sambucus nigra. The sequence continues at coordinate 230,974,210 of OX422219.1, forward strand.
CTAATGAGAATCCACGCATCTCATAATTGGATGAGGAGGCTCACCTAATCCAAAGACCAAGAATACCAAGTTGACAGTTACAACCCCAAGATTTGCTATGTACCTGAAATGAATAGCAAAAAAGTTGATCAAATGAAACCCCCAATAATGTACGTTCAAATAAGTGCATAAATAACCACAGTCCGTAGCAAGAAGCTTACAATGATTCAATTGCTTCATCCATAATATGTCTGCCTTTGTCAACAAAGTGTTGAACCCCTTGTGATTCTTTACCTAGCTGATGAATTGTCAAATTTAAGACATGACATGTTTTTGTATCATATGCGCTTAAAAGGGCTCGAATATCGCGCAAGGACATGGCCACTCTTTGGATGGTTTGGATTGCATCACCACCAGCTCCAAAAATGGTGTCTTTTAGCTTTCTGGTCTTGTTTATGGCATTCTTATTTGCGGCTATGATCAAGGCAGTAGCAACTCTGAAATCAAAAGACACACACATCAGTATTAGATTAGTAATCCTTCAATTTTCATTTTTTAGTTTTTTGAAATGTATATTGGTTAAATCAGTGGTGGATCATAAATTTTTATTTTTATTTTTTTGTAAACTGAAATTTAGTGGCAAAAGTTCAAATTTTGCAGTGCCTGCTACTTCCCTCACAACAAGTTTGTATTTTCAAGAGTTTTGCGTTAAACGACATGAATTATATTCATACCATAGTAGCAAGAATACTGGTTCCTCTATAGAATATCGAGATTTTCATATTAATACAAATAGTTTGTACATTGGCTAACATATAAAGTCTCATCGGTTCCTTACTCATGCACTTCTATCACATTCACCACTACGAAGAACTACACTCTCTTTAAGACCAATCCAGTGTTTGCTGGTGATCATATCACAAGGGAACTAGGAAAATGCTTCAGTACTTTTACAAATTGACTGGGATGATAGTTTTTTGATATGACACTTTCCTACAACTTGAACTCAGCGTGATGTTAGTATATTAGAGAGAACCAATGCTAATCATGATTTCTATGTGTGAATTTATTAAAATGACTAATAAGTAGTTCAAGTTAGTGTCTATTGATACACGTAGGTAACAAATCAATGGAATGACACACGTAGTGTTGGGTTATGTGAAGCCTGATTAATTTTCCCTTGACTAAATATTATAAGAGTAAATGCATCCAAGTATTCGTAGCTAAAGCATGTAATAAATGATCCACCCTTTGGAGGGTTTACAAGTATGCAATTTATAGGGGAAGAGTTCCAAGTAGTATATGAAGAAAATATATGGCTCTTTTTGTTAGGGCCCAAAGAACTACCTAACAACCAATATTGTCTCTACTTTAACCGCTTAGCTGTGGGATTTTAACCCAAATATTTTAGTGCTGGTTCGAGGGTTCATTCACCTAAGTACCATATAATGGACTTCACGTCTACCGATGTAGGACCACTGTTGAAATACACGAAGTCTAACACTTCACCTTGAATTGTAATAATCAAATTTTAAGCTTCATCATGGTGCATTGGTACCCGATAGCGACCTAGCAGTCATCTACTCGATAACCCACATTGAGCTCGGGTTACAAAGGTCCATGACAAAACAAAATCAATATTCTACATTCAGAGCTATTTATATCATTGAGAGGACAATATTTTTTTGTGCATTAGATGTTGGAAATTTATGAAGGAATAATAATAACATATAAATTATGAATTCAAATTACTGCAAGGCATGTTCTAGGAGCGCTGTCTTTTAGGCAATATTCCTCCCCTTTTGGATGAAAGCCGCGAGTACACAATGGAGCTTGTAGCATAAATTTGTCTTCAGGATACAATGCAGTGATGTTACTTGTTTAATGTAAACGATGAACGGTTTGATCAAACCAAGAACACTATGAAATGTTAACCTGATAATGCCAAAAGGTAGAGGACGAAAAGAGGAGAATAAGATAATTTTCGGCATGCAAAACAGAGGTCTTGAACTCTTTTTATAACCATTTTGGTGTTTGTTCATGAACCGTCAATTCCTTTAAGATGTGCAACTCATCGGTCGTTGAATCATGTCTGTTCGGAATTCTTTCGATCGCACGGTCCAGATTTGGCATCTCATCGTAAGCGAATGGGCGCACCTATACGAATCCCTACGAGTCAATCCAACGGTTCAGACAACCCACTTCGTTTAAAACATCATTTCATCATGTCGATTAACCACAGTCGTCGATCTAATTGACTTAGACAAAACTTTAGGCTCCCGCGCTTCGGGGGACGATGCGCACGTGCGAAGTGTCAATTGCGCCATCAAAGCACCCTAAGTTGTGTGAACGCACGCCGCTTGTCGTGGTAACCGCAAAGCACTATATCATAGCCTCTTTGAATATAAGACTAATAATAATATTTTGTGTTTTAGTTATTTACCCTTTCACTTTTTTGTAAAGTTACTTTGAAATCATACTCACCTCATTTTCATTAGTTCTCTCTATACAAGAAGACCCAATATAAAATCCCAAAAATAAACATAATATTAATACTCAATTATATTCCCAAATAAAAACTAACTTACACAATATTAATATGAATAATATATTGTGAAAAATTCCAAGATTAGACACTTACATGGCAAAAATAGTGAAGAGAGCAACAAGTGAGAACATTATGAGGTAGGAATAATCTGGACGGTCCATAACAGAGGAAGAAGTGCCAATGAAATTCTTGAGGATAATGTAACTCCCAAAGCACAACCCCAATAACAACCAAAGTCCCGCAATGGCATAACCATGAATGCCTGTATATGCCGCAGACTGTAATTTGAAAATAAATAAATTAAATCCGTCACACGTAAAAAATGCGATTAGTATAATACAGATTGTGCTTTGTAATACTAGTTTTTAGTTTTAGAACAAAGCCAAGTCTCATGGGCATGGAGATCAATAGAATAAATACTTACAGCCCAGTAATGTTTGTTGCTGACGTCATAACCTCCATTATATGCCTTGAAGTGGTGCAAAGGATCAGCAGTCTTAATTGCAGGGGACCCAAACACTAGAGAATTTTGAGAGGTAGAAACCAAAATGAAGATGATGACAAAGAGTAGAACAAACCCATTGTGTTTAGACATCAAAGAATCCGTTTTAAACAACTTTCACTTGTCTGCAACTGCATGCGCATTTTGATGTTAAAATGCCAAATGCATTGCCTTAACTTGATCACTAAGCTAGGAATATGAGACGTGTAAGGAGTAGTGACGAATCACTGCCATCTTTATTGTGCATTTATATCGCTTATACTTGTAAATTCAGGATGTAAAAGGGCTGACAGTTCAAAAGCCGGCTTTCTTTATCACGTAACATTTTTTATTTTTTATCTTTGAGTTCAAATCGACTTTTCAATCCCACAAGTATTTTTTTCGGGATTTATTCATAGATTTTTAATTGTTTACAACTTCTAGCATGTGACTCTTGCCATGCACGACGCATATAATATTTTTATTATATTTGATACGTAATAGGATAAATTATTTTCATGACTTAAACCTTTAATGGTAGACTTAAAAATAAATGATTATTTGATATACCACATTTTTTGAGTTTGAAATGAAATCTGAAATTGATAGATGCGGGGAAAATAACAAAGATATGCAACCAACCTCTCTATCGTTCATTGTCTAATTTATTTAAAATAAAATTTTAAAACCAAGTGTTTGTTTCCACTAATATATTGCAATCCATTATATAGTAAAAATAGAATCTATTACTAAATTACATCCCATATTTGCATCTTAAAATACTATTTGAAAATGGTAATTTTGTAAAGTGGTAAGGTGTTGATTCTAAACCCATATACAATCATAAAATTATTTCCTCCCATCTAGAATAATAAATAAATAAATGGACCCACATCTCTAAAAGTTAACAATTTAAGTAAAGGACCACACATTAATTTGAGTTGCCCTAAGAAAATTGTGTAACAACATATGAACTATATTCTTTGGTTTAATATTAATCTAAAAAAATACTAAAAATATCCATGAATTTTACTTCTCCCATTTCATTTTATTCTAAGCAGCAAAAAGAAATTTCAGTCAGGGATATGAAATGAACATTAAAGAGATAAAAGGTCCACATATTCAACAAAAAATATGGGCACAATAATTTTTTTCCTAAGTAATTAGTGGTTACTTTTATGGGCACCAACATCTACTAATTAAAAATTTGTACAAAGATCTACAACAATCAAACTATAAAACAAAATACGAATCAAATATGGTCCAAGAAAAAAAGAAAGCAAATACATGGTGAGGAAAACGTTGGTGAGGTCAAAAGCTTTCTTTTTGTGAAAATAAGAAAACTATGTTCAGTAACAATAATATTACATATCACCTCTATGATTCAAAGCATTCCTCATTCAAAGCAAAAAACCAATCACTTCCCACATAATCATTACCATGTAATCTTCAATTATTTCGTGGTATCACGAAACTATTGAGACCCCTATTGAGACCCAATTTAGTTATTGATCTGCTTACAAGAAAATAAAAAAGAAGAATGTTAAAATATGTAAGACGACGTGAGATGAATAGACAAAAGAAAAAAATCTTTAAGAAGACAGAGGGAATGGGAAAAGACGTAGAAGATAAAAAGGGCTATTTTTTTTAAGAAATGGAAAGGAATGAGTGAATTTGGGAGAAGAAAGATAATAATTGGGAAAATGGGATTGATATTAAACGATACTAAAATCTATAATACTATCGTATTAGATGTATAATATAGATGTAACAAGTGTCATTATCTGTGAAAAGAAAGAGAGATGGTTACAAAACAGTTGGTGACGATTTTGGTTGATTATGAAATTTAATATAATTTAAAAAATAAATGGGATCAGAGCCTAACAAAACTTTGGAAATGAAACTAAATCCAAAAAAACTATTCAACAATTTATATCAATTCTAAATTGAGAAATAAAGGACAAATAGTTAAAAATGCGGGTTTATTTATAACATAACAACATTTTTTATTAATATATGTAAAAAATGGGCATTTAACAAAAAGCATATGGTGGGGTTGTTTATTCCCTAATAATTAACAATAATATTAAATGGAACACATGTTAGGGATAACAAAATATGTTTGAAACTATATATTGGACTAAACAATATATATAATATTTTTTGGGGACTAAAATTTATTTTTGAAAATATATTGGACTAAACAATAAAAGGAAATATTTTTTAGGGACTAAACTTTAATTATCCCCATAAGTTTTTGTACAATTTTTTCAAATAATATAATACTTTTACTTCTTTTATTTGAGATTCTTTTGCATTTTTCATTGATCTTTAATTCTCCCCATATGTTGTTAACATTATTATTCACTCGTAGTATAAAATTCTTTGTATTTAAATTTATAGATAAATGACATATTGACATATACTTATAAGTGTTAAAGTAGAGAAATAACATACCTTGTTAAAAAAATACACGATTCGAATTTGTATTAATGTTCGTTTGGATAGTGTAACACCTATTTTTGTAAAATAATAAATAGTCATTTTAAAAAAAAATCGTATTGCGTAAAGTTTTCACGGTTGTAAACATGAGTAAAAATAAAATTAAAATAAAAATAAAAATCGTACCAGTTCGGTGCGAATCGATTTGGGTTAGGGGACAAATCGATTCGGCATCTGCAAAATGCTTATATTTGTAGGTTGTCAACTTTGTAACGTTGTGGGGTATTTTTGGACGGCTCCCTTTGGGTGTTGATCACTTTCTAGATATATTTGGACCTTTTAGCCAGTAAGGAAGCAACCCCCTAATGGGTAGGGGTCATGGGATATGGGTAAGGGGTATGGGTGGCTTGTAGGGGACTATCTATCCCATTTCCTCCCTAATATGTTGAATGAAAATTTGCACTCAGTCCAATTCAAACATACACATTCTCTCCACCATTTTAACTCAACAAGGGCTTATTTATTCTCTCTATAGTTCACTCATATTATCTCACACAATTACCCTTCTACAATTAAGGTTTTTTAAGAGTTATAGATGTGCTATTTTGGGTGTAAAAGAGGATTACTAGAAGAACTAAAATTCAGATAGTTTGGAGCTTACTGAATTTTCTTTTCAACATCTTCATCAAAGTTAATACCTTCAAGAGGTAGAGGTTCTATACTATTTTCGAGTTTGAAATCAAAGCATGCTCTCTCTCTCTCTCTCTCTCTATATATATATATATGCTTATTATCACTATATATGAATCGATGTTGAAGAATATGTGATACAAATAGACAAAAGTTAAAGTTTGAAAGAAGATAAAATTCAGAATATTCAAGCTAATTATTTCTTGTATAAATCATGGTAAACTTGTTGATTTCATGATAAAATATTATATGGAACTTATGAAGAAATACTTAAAGTAAACTCATGTAGTTGGGATAAATGAGTTAAGTATGTTAAAAGTGTATTAAAATGAGCTTTTAAAAATGAAATAATAAACTTAAAAATTTCAGAATATAAATTACATAAAATGATATAATTTATGTGAACAAAGTTGGTGAAACTTGAAGAAAATAAAGTAAATGGGTGCTAAGTGTAAAAGTAGATAAAGTATGTGTATGCAAATGTGTAATATTGAAAAGTTAAGATCCAAGGTGAAACAAAGAATAAGGATGACATTGAAAATATTATTAAATTATCAGACAAGTCTTGAAATGTCAAAAATATAGTTTTGGGGCCAAAAGTATGATTCCATGAAAAGTTTGGACTAAGTAGTAACTTTTGCAAACATGAGTATTATTTTGAAAAGTTGGTTTTAAATGAAATAACATGAACACATAAAATTATAGGAGTTAAAAAGTTGAAAATATAAGTCTTGAGATGACAAAAGTAATATTTTAGTACAAAAGTGCCATTTCATGTAAAAATTGGACTTTGGAGTAAAATTTATAAACTAACGGACTCTAGTAAAAAATAGTTGGATTTTTGTGGTGAAAACTGATATTTTGTAAAGTAAAGATGGAAAGAAGCATTTTTGGCAAATTGTATAAAATGCAAGTTTATAAGTGTGCGTGAATAATGAAAAACGCATTAATGTGTATAAATAGGTATTTCGAACTCAAATGTTAAGTTTCACAAGAATTGGTAAACAAAGTTATTTTCAAAGATGAAATACTGAGTTAAAGGAAAAATGAAACGAACTTTTGATAAAGTGTGAAAATTGAAAAATTATGTGTTGAGACTAGTCTTGTCTTGGGTATTTGGCCGCATCGGCCGATAAAAAGGAAAAAAGACTTAAAAGCGGATAAGAAAGAAAGAACGAAAAAAGGGTTACAAAGATGTAACAAGTATAATACACCCAGAGGTAACCGGGAAATTTAAAGAGGGCCTGGAGCCCTCGGGTGGGATTAATGCTTAGACCCCAAACCACTGATCAATAGCATATTCCGGCATGGTGGGAGTCGGTGAAAAGTAGTATAACACTCATGGATTGTTACTCCGATTAATCAAGTGAAAGAACGATTATGAGCACGATGCTCATTAAAGTAAAGGCAAGTTTATAAAAAAACTTAAAATATGTGAAATTACGTTAATGGTTAAATTAAGGAGATATGGGTAGTATTAAAATAAAGATTAAGTGAGAGTGGGCTCATCGTCCCGGTGGCATGGTCATAACGCACATTTCTTGGTTATGATACATCTTGCATGAGAACACTTAATCAAAAGAAGGATGATTTTACATAATATTTTACTACCACTCTATCACGCTCTGAACTTACCCTTATAGGTTGTAACGTGATACGCTGCCTAGATGCACATGAATAAGAATCAATGGTCCACTAATGAGATGTCGGTATTACTATGGCTTTCACACACCTCATAACCAACTCCACAATGTTCCCTAAGGCCTATTTGGGCTTTGGCAGGACATCTACTCAGCTCAACCTTATTCTAGTATCTTTACTTGGTCATTTAATAATCCACAACCCTCTCCTTTACCTAATTCCATGGTGAGTCTTTCAAGTTTGTCGTCAACTCACTAGTCCTGACCGAGTTTTACATAAAAAAAAAACCCAAAATTATCTTAGCCTCGCATTCAAAGCACAAAGAAAATGATGAGTCTATGCAACACATCAGATCTTTTCCTCGGCCAAAAACATAAACCAAAATGCCAGATGCAACCCAATGATGTCGTAATTGACAAACCACAAATATCGTGCTCTCATCACCATAAGGATAAAAAAACAAAATGAGGCACGAAATGAGGCCGAATTTATGTCGGCGACCAAAAGGAAGGAATTAGAACTCCTAATTGTTAATAAAGGTATTTAAATTAAATGGAAGAAGTTATATATATAGGTTTTAAATATCCAAAACCCCATCCCCGAGCATGAAATTACTATACTCGATCTCAAGAAATCCAAACAACCTCAATCTAAAGAAAAATGCGCAGGTCATAAAAAATTAGACTAAGCTAGTAATTTAAATGATGATGAATAGTAAAAGGCCTTAGCTTAAGTCTCAAAGTTAGAGAAAATTTTATCTCTATTAAATAGGGATCATCTTATGTGAAGAAAATTATGGAACTAAGTCTTTAAAAATTGATAAGGGAAAGAATATAATGAATCCCTTACCTTGGAGGGTCTAAGTCCAACTATACCCTTTAAGATTTTCCCTCATCCGCCTTACTCTGCCAATAAACAATCCATCTCTTTCACACTCTCTCTTTTTATAATCTCTCTCAAATTTCTAGCAACCTCGAAAAGTGTGTATACACATACACACACACACACACATATCATGTAAGGGCTTCTTATCTACAGGCTCTGGTACATACCCTTTTTTTAAATAGTAAAAAATAATTTTGTTGATGAAACTTCTTAGATATGATATCCATAGTGAGGAGATCATCTCCAAATTTTTTTTCATAAAAAAAAATCAATCCAAAAGTGAGTGAGATGATCATCAAAAGTTGCAACGGTTGAAATGCATATTGTTTCAACGGTCGAAAATGCATATTTACACCATTTTTTCATATCACCTCATCTCACCCACTTTTTGGTTAATTTTTTTAATGAAAATATGGAGATGATATCCTTATTATGGAGATAATATCCAAGAAGTTTCATCAAAAAATCAATTTTGTACTATTTTAAAAAATAATATGTACCGGAGTATGTAGATAAGAAGCCCTTATAGGAGACTCCCTTAAAGCGTGTAAGCTCAAAAGATAATAGATAAAGAAACGAAAATTAAAGAAATAATTGTTTAGAACTTGCTATAGAGTGAAATGAGAGAAAAGAAGATGAAACTGGATTTACATAGTTCAGCCCAAGGCGGTGCCTACGTCCACATGTGTGAGTGTAGGTACTATTAATTTTATAGAATGAGAGTGTGTATTCTTATTCACGTTGTCCTTTCTAAATTACTCCATGCCTCCTTTAATACGGGCGTGGGAGTATTTATTTATGGACTATTACAGATGATCCACTAGAATATGTGAGGAAATTTATCTTTATATAATAAACAAATACCACTTTACAAGGTAGTAGAGGAATAATTATAAAGTTAGCATAGGCAAACATGGGTGGAAGAACGTTCATTTATTTCTAATGCTTGAGTGCGTGGACATATAATTTACACGTGCGGTACCTGGGATAACAACTGTAATACCCCGTATTTTTGTGATATTTATTTATGGGATTAATTGAATTAAATGTGTATTAATTGGGAATTAATCCGGATAAAATACTAACGAGACGTGAGTTGGTATTTGATTATAATGTGTACATACGACGTTATATGAATATTGAAATTATTAAATTTGTCGTGAGATTGATATACGACAATTTGAAAAATTTTGTTGAGACGCGTGTGACAGTCGCGTCAGGAAAGTAATTATTTAATTAAAAAGTGAATTTTATGTCTATTAACCGTATGGTCATTTTGAGTGCGCCAACGCGTCCGAAAGGGTCGAAATAGTCAGAAAACACTAGCCGGGGGTTTAGTTTGGGTCCCGGGGCATTTTTAGGCCATACCGGCAACTTAAAAGGGTATTTTGGTAATTTTGGAATTTTGGGAATTAAAACCCACGAAAATTAGAGTTTAATTTTGATTAATAAATAAACCCACCAACCCATTATCAGCACTAAACTAAGTAGTGGGCTACGGGAGAAGTTTAGAATAGAAGTTAAGGGTCCAAAAATAAACCCCCACCTCTATTGTCATCATCTTTAGAGAAGAACTTGTAGAGAGAGAGAGAAAAGAGAATTCTGCAGAGAGAGAGAGAGAACAATTCAACCTTCAAGATTCAACATCAAATTCAAAGAAATATTAGAGGCAAGTGATTTAATTACAATTGATTCAATGTTATGCTTTTCCATGTTTAGGGAAATTATCGAATTTATCTTGGAAGATTGATATAGACCCATGAATTTGAAGATTAAAACTATGAACTATGTTAGGAATTGCATGTAGACATATTCTGGACGAATTACGAATTCAAAATATGACCCTTGATGATCTAAAAACGGATTTAAGAAGAGATTTATTAATGTTCTTGAAAGAAATAGAAAACTAGGGTTCTTGATGAAGTTTTGATCCAAACAAAGCTCTTGGTTGATGAATTATTGATTTTGTTTACAATGTTGTAGGATGGTTGTATGATGATATTATAGCGTTATATTAGAGTTTCATGCTTTAAAATGGAGTTTTGGGACAATTTGAGGACTGCAAAACGAAGCAGTCCGTAGCCTACCTGGTGCGATCGATCGATCGACATTCATCAGTCAATCGATCGACCACCATCGATCGATCGAGGTTCAAGGTCGATCGATCGACCTTCCCAGAATGAGTAAAATTTCCCTAGTTAAATTTTAATGATGGTAACCCTTAGAAAATATTATTGGAGACTTTATGAATATCCTTAGACTTAAGGAAGACCAGTAGATATGGTTATAAAGTTTGGACCTTAATTAGAATTCAATTTGAGGAATTATTCTAAAAGCTAATGAAACTCGATGAGTGAGATGATATTAGGGTTAAAAGAGTAAATTTGAATAAATTGATGAAATGAGGTTTGGGGAAGAAGTAAGGACCTTAAGAATAATGATGTTATATGTGGGAATAATAGGAAACTTAATAATCCCTTTGAGATAGGTTTTAAGTACAAGAAACTATGACATGAGATGTGTCGACAATCTACATTTTATATTATCGGAAGACGTAAAATGTATAAAATTGTAATAATGGTATAGGGATGTAGAATATACCTTTATTAATATTAAGATATCTAAGACGTGTGAATGCTTAGTATATTACTTATGTGTATGACATACCTACCATACTTGCTATCACGGGAGGTTTATGTTCGCTTAGGGCCATCTAATCTTTGTGTGCCTGGATTTAGATTGGTACCTTAAGAACATAATACTAGAATGACTTATTTGTGAGTTAATAAGTCAGCTGACTATGGAGCGTAGGTATGTACGTGACCCATGGATATGTTGAATTATGTTCGCCTCCATTTTTGTGTGTTGTGCTTATTCTAACAATTCCTGAGAGATTCGGAATTTGTAATACTTATGTACGTGATGTACCGGGATGGATAGCAGAGTATGTGTGCACCGCAGCTTAGCCTCGGGGTGCTTATATTGTATATTTATGATGTGAATAATATACGGTTAAATGAAAAGGAATTGTTATGTTTATTTATGAGAATCATTTATAGTAACTCCTTAAGAAGATAAATAAGGGGATAACCTCCAGTAAACGGTAATGCTAATAATTGAGAATCCGAGTTCAAGTAAAGTTATCTATTTAAGTGATAACATTGGGAATTTATATTGTGAATCGAGTAGTTGGGTTAGAACTTATGATGGTTTAGTTAGATATAAATAACACATGAATGGGTACAGGAACGTTAGGAGTGCACAGTTAGACGAGAGGTGAGTATTTCATGTGAGAGCACGTCCTAACATGTATCTTGCATTCATTGTTTTAAATGTTATTAAAGCACTTGCTGTTTTTTAAAATACTCTCCACTTTCGGGCTCTGACCCGTTTGCTTTCAAATCTATTTTTTTTGTAAAAACCTTTTAGGTGCCCAGCCACAAGGACACCATGCATAGTATTTCCATTCAGGTGACGAGCTGTAGTTGTTGTGGAAGTTACAGGGCGTTGACAGTAGACGCCTCTTTTCTAGTCTTGACTCCATATTCAGTTTCATCATTGTAGGGCATGTCACCCATTTCTTTAGACATTTTATATTTCAGTTATTCAGACTTTGGTTTGTAATTAATTCAGGATGCAGACTTGTTTTATTTCTTTCCATATTGGGATTGTTATGAGGAGTATTTCCTCTAGACTCATTTTTACTTGTTGATTTACTATAGTTGGACTTTATTGTGAATGGTTATGTTATCCTTTACATTTCACTTATTGCATGTTAATCAGATTTAATTTAAAATTTGACAACTTACTTTTTAAATACTAGGTGGTTAGAAATCATTAAAATGTTTTCGACGGTGATGCTATTAACTGAACCAACTTGGCATTTTGTATTAATTTAATAAAGGAGTAGCTACCCGGTATTTAATTAGTCGGGGTGTCACAACAACCAGAATGCCTAAGATCGACCATGATCATATCTGAGCCGATCTCATTATTGCTTGAGCCGACCTCATTCTGTTTAATAATGAGTTTTCTTTTACCTTGTTTAACTGGTTTTCGGGTCGTACCATATTCATGGTATAAAAAAAACCAAGACTTTGCTTGCGATTGAGGTGCACAACAGATTCTCTCAAGTATTACGTCTATTGGGTATGCAGTGAGCAGATTGAGCGAGCGAAGTGTTAATCACTGGAAATTTGTCTGCCTTGACAATTATAGTTGTCTTCGAATCTCCTCAGGGCGCGCCGAGCATAATGACTTGTGACATTTTTCGGTTGAAAAAAACTTACCACGTGTCAAAAACTGAGGATGTCTTCTTGCGTAATCATGGCGCATGTACCTGGGGTAGCGTGTATCATTCAGTGACGCATCACTTCACTTTCCCATGCATGATGTCATGTGCCACATTTAATAGGGGTAATTGATAATACGCAAATATTGCGTATTTCATCTCTCAAACCTACGCAGTTTAGCCCCCTCGGGTTCCTTAATCTCTATATTTAAGCCCGTTAACTAGACAACCTCGGTTTATAGTGTTAACATGCTATATGAGGTATAATTGGGCTTTTGTAGGTATTTATGTACTAAGTATGGAGTTCGAACGCATTCCGCTCAAGTTCCGTATACAATCGCACGTTCAAGGGCAATTTGGTCAATTCACAGTTTGGGTACCTGCCCAACATCTACACGGAAGTTGTATCCCTCCTCACTAGCTTCGCGTGGCCGTGAATGGTGCATGATTATAATTCCTAACGAAGAAGTTACGACACTTTTGGTGGAAGAGAAAGGCATTGAAACCCAAAGAGGGGAGAAGAGAAGAAGAGGTCATGCAGTGAGCTGCCTTGAATCTGCCTTGCTTGATCAATCGATCGATCAAAAGGATCGATCGATTGATCCTTGTCGATTTGGGATATTTTATTCTTGATCGATCGATCGACCAAAGGGGTTGATCGATCGATGCCCTATTTTCTGCAAATATTTTCCTTTTCTTTTCTTTCTTCTTTTCTTTTATTCCAACTTACTATATAACCCAATTTTGTTGTAATATCAGACATATTCAGTTTTAATTAGTTTAGCCAAGGTTTTGTGGGTTTGGAGAGCTTGTCTTCATTTCTCTTTGGGTTGACAACCATATGGGTTATATATGTTGAACTTTCCACTTCCATCTCCATTTATATAAGTTGTCTTGTTGATTTCTTTCTTTGTAGATTAATTTTCATGCTTTATTAATTAGTTTAATTTCTTTATTTCTTGCTTTCCTAGTTTAATTAGTTTTAATCTAGTTTAATCATTATGTGCCCTTAGATAAATAGGGTCGGGATGTCGTTCCGCCATTAACGGGCCTCGAGCTCCGAAAATTAGGTTTCGTGCAAAATTGCGTTTAATTGAACCCGCGCGTATTAAAGTCGGATTATTATGTGTTTAAATTTCTTTGTCATGCAACGTTAGTGTTTAAAGAGATAATCCGAATTTAATCCGCGTGCGACCAATTTTCGGATTAATGTTTATTCTCGCAACTTTGGCTTAAATTCCTTATTGTGTGAAGTTTATGTTTAATTGATAATGCTCGATTAAATTGCTCTCGAGCCGAAATTCTGACTAATAGTTGTTTCGAGCCGTATGGTTGGATGATATCTCGATCCTCGCTTTTACTTTATTTTAGACTTAACTTCTCTCTTTTCTTTTAATTACTAGCATACATCACCATTTTTCACTTTTATTCCTGGATTAATAATCTGTTATGATCTATCAAACATTCTCTTTGGATTTGATACCCGACTTACCGCTATACTTATATCGCAAGTGTAGTCATAACTTAGGTTCTTTTGTATTGAGGCGGTAAAACTAAAACAACGATTAGCGTATTTACACGCGCTACTTTTCACCGTCGATTAAAATGGCACCGTTGCCGAGGAATCTTTTGTTATGGATTGTAATTGTCTTATTAGTTCGTAGTATTCTTTCTTTTGTATTTGTATTCTTTCTTTTAACCTTTTTTGCAGGACTTCTACATTTGAGCACCAACAAACGCTTGAATTTTTTCGTCGCACATTGCTTTGTGGAATTTTCCATCTCGAGGCTTTGTTGGGGTAAGCATGTATTCTTCCAATCCTTTCGGTAATCATTATGATAATTCTCAAAATCCCCGTACTCCTATGACTTTTGGTCTCCCAAAAAATTGCAAATTCAAAAATGACTTTGGACGAGTATTACAAAAGTCAAGCTTTGGAGTGCACATATTTTGAGGATGATGATAATGATTTTGGGCCTTTATCTCCTTATAATAGGAGTTTTGAAATGAATTGCAAAAGTTTTCAAAACTCCTATAATAATGAGTTTAACTTTTGTGCCAATAGTGATTTTCAAACTCCTCATTTTCAAGCATCCGCACCTCGGCCTATGACTTTCGGTGAGGGTTTGCTTATGCTTGAGAATGAGAGGTATGAAGAACGTTATCGGGAAGAACATCGTTGTTGGGAGCAAGACTTGGATTTATTATTCGAATCCGACGATGATTTCTCTTGCGAGACTTTTGAAGTCGAGGAATGTTTTGAACCAAATGAGGATTTTATGCCTACTTTGGAACAAACCATTCTTGACTTGGCCCATCTTGTAATTGAGAATGAAAGCGCGGATGAAATGGATGTAGTATCTATTTGCAATGAGATCATTTCTTCTTTGGATCCCAAAGAAGAAAGTTTCATTGAAAATGATCCTATCTCCTTGGAAATTCCAACTTTGAGTGATGATAACTCATCTCTTGAGTTTGAATTTCTTTCCTCCCCATTTTCATTCTCCGTTATCACATCGTCACAAGCACCTGATGAATTGGTACCGAACTTTAAAACGTTTAACCCTTTCACCGACGAGGAGTACTTGCTCGATTTGATTTCCATGAAGGCATCTTTGCCCTCTTGTGCGCCACTTCCCATTCCGCTTTCTAAATCTTTGGGAGGAAATTCAGTTTTTTTTTGTCCCCTTGTGTATTTGTCACCCGTCCTATCCAAATCCCCCATCCTCCCTCCCAATGTTTTAATTGGGGATGGTTCACCTTTTCCACCACCCACATGCCTTCCGTCGTTTGAACGGAATTCCTATTTTCGGGAGGCATGCATGAGAGGGAAGGTCCACCATTGATTTTCCAAACTCAAAATGTTGTTTGGGTGGACCCTAAAAAGTTTAGACTTCTAGTGTATAGTTAGTTAGGAGTCTAAATGGTAGGTTGTACATAGCTAGCTTTTTTTTTTCTTTTTCTTTCTTTCTTTTTATTTTAGTTTAGTGTAATTAGTTAACTTTTTGTTATTTGTTTTCGCTATGCTTGTTACTAACTTGTTTTGTAGAATCATCGGACTCGCACTTTTCGGAGATCGCTCCATTTTGGGTAATATCGCTCTTTTACTTATTTAACTTGGTTCATAATTAACATTGAGGACAATGTCATGTTTTAAGTTAGGGGGTGTGGGATATTCTATCCATTCATTGGTAGTGTCCATGTTTTTGCTCACAAGTTTGTTAACAAACATGCTTTTCTTAAAAAATTGAAAATTTCAAAAATATTTTCTTTCTTTTTTCTCCTTTATTGGGCGTTTTGCCTTTGTTTTCGATGATAAATTTCAATAATTGCCCGATCCAATAGACAACCCAATGACGCATGTTCTCGATTTTAGAAGTTATTAGACTTTAGTCTCACTTAATGATATTATGAATAACTTCATGAATTAAACTTTAATCCCATGAGCACATGCACCTTTCTTGCTATACTGATTTGGTTTAAGATTTTTATAACTCGATAATCTTTTGTTGAATTGTATATACTTACACCGAGTAATCTTTGTACGTTTTGTCATTTGTGAGTGTATACACTATTATTTTCTCATTGAAAATATTGAATTCATCGATAATCTCACTATTGTTTCATTTGATCGTTCATTAATTGAGTTCATTCTTGAAATGTGTTACTTGAACATGATTTTCATATATTGTTTTGACTCGAGAATTGTGTAAACTTTTGGAAATGATCATAGGCCATCTTTGTTATATCACCCATATTGACATTGACCTCACCTTATATGTTTACCCTCGTCAACCCCTTTGAGCCTAAATATAGCCTTTCATTTCATAACCCCATTCCCATAACTAACTCTAAATTGAAGTTTTAGCCCATATATAAACTTTTCACACCTTTGTTTGGAATGTTACTTGGGATTGAATGTTGTTATTATGATGTCGGTTGCAATTTAAGCATCTGAGAGTGTGAAAAGTAAAGAACGGTGAAAAAGTGAAAAAAGTGATGAAAAAGAGAAAGCAAAAAGAAAAAGAAAACATGAGAAAAAGAAGAAAAGAAAAGAAAGAGAAAGAGAAAGTTGTAAATGTTTTGTTTATAGTTCAATAAGCTTTGATTACTCTCCCCGATGATATATTTAATGCCTTTTTAGAACTGGTTTTCCAATTTTGATTTTGCCCTCATTTTTCCCATTATCCCGAGTTTCATCCCCAAACCTTTAAATCCGTATATACATCCCTTTCATTTCGTACCCTAGCCTAGCCTACATTAAAACCCTATTAAAGTCCTATGTGATCTTAAGTAGATGTAATTTTTTTGATAATCTGTGAAAATGCATTTCGCCTCTTTTAGTGTGCGGTAACCTCTCATTAAGATTAGAACTTTTATTTCCTATATAGCGTTCTTCATTTGTGACATGTGTGCGGCCTAGTTTTCATTTACATTTACTCTTTAGCCCGCATGTTCCGTGTGTTACCTACCTGTTTCAAGTGAATTCATTTGATGAGTGTAATGCCCATGAGGATTGAATTTTATGCATGTTTTGATATTTAGTATCCAAGTTATTTAAGTTTTTGTCCAATCATATTTTGCGTGTGCTCACTCCCCTCCCACATGTTAAAGTTTCAATTCATTGAGGTTCATTCGATAATGTTAATAACTACAGACTTTTCACGTGAATTCGTTTGCTTTGTTAATAACATGTTGAAATCTTGTTCGTATTGTTGGGTTTGTCGCATGTGATTGGTCATATTTTGAGAAAACTTTATGATGTTTGTGGGTTTCATCCCTGAAAACGCTCACGAGACTACACTCGTCCACTAGGGTAACCTGGGGGTTTAACGACTTATTGCATACGCTAAATGCAATCGAATCGCCCGCGAAAATGGCCTTATGCGTTTATACCATATTTTTGTACTATCTCCTATTTTGTTTTACTTGTTGTTCTTATTGCATCCTATTTCATTGCTAGGGACTAGCAATGTGTAAGTTAGGGGGTGTTATAATACGCAAATATTGCGTATTTCATCTTTCGAACCTACGCATTTTATCCCCCTCGGGTGCCTTAATCTCTATATTTAAGCCCGTTAACCAGCCAACCTCGGTTTATATTGTTAACATGCTATATGAGGTATAATTGGGATTTTTTAGGTATTTAGGTACTAAGTATGGAGTTCGAACGCATTCTGCTCAAGTTCCATATGCAATCGCACGTTCAAGGGCAATTCAGTCAATTTACAGTTTGGGAACCGAGCCCGACATCTACACGGAAGTTGTAGCCCTCCTCGCTAGCTTCGCGTGGCCGCAAACGGTACACGATTTGGATTCCTAACGAAGAAGTTACGGCACTTTTGGCGGAAGAGAAAAGCATTGAAACCAAAAGTGGGAAGAAGAGAAGAAGAGGCCATGCAGTGAGCTGCCTTGAATCTGCCCTGCTTGATCGATCGATCGATCAAAAGGATTGATCGATCGATCAAAAGGATCGATCGATCGATCCTTGTCGATTTGGGATATTTTTTTCTTGATCGATCGATCGACCAAAGGGGTCGATCGATCGATGCCCTATTTTGATATTTTTCTTTTCTTTTCTTTCTTCTTTTCTTTTATTCCAACTTAATATATAACCCAATTTTGTTGTAATATCAGACATATTCAGTTTTAATTAGTTTGGCCTAGGGTTTGTGGGTTTGGAGAGCTTGGCTTCATTTCTCTTTGGGTTGACAACCAAATGGGTTGTGTATGTTGAACTTTCCACTTCCATCTCCATTTATATAAGTTGTCTTGTTGATTTCTTGCTTTGTAGATTAATTTCCATACTTTGTTAATTAGTTTAATTACTTTATTTCTTTCTTTCCTAGTTTAATTAGTCGTAATATAGTTTAATCATTATGTTCCCTTAGATAAATAGGGTCGGGATGTCGTTCCACCATTAATGGGCCCCGAGCTCCGAAAATTATGTTTCGAGCAAAATTGCGTTTAATTGAACCCGCGGGTATTAAAGTCAGATTATTATGTGTTCAACTTTATTTGTAATGCAACGTTAGTATTTAAAGAGATAATCCAAATTTAATTCGCGTGCGACTAATTTTCGGTTAAATGTTTATTCTCGCAACTTTGGCTTAAATTCCTTATTGTGAGAAGTTTATGTTTCATTGATAAATGCTCGATTAAATTGCTCTCGAGCCGGAATTCTGACTAATAGTTTTTTCGAGCCGTATGGTTGGATGATATCCTGATCCTCACTTTTACTTTATTTTAGACTTAGCTTATCTCTTTTCTTTTAATTACTATCATATATCACCCTTTTTCACTTTTATTCCTGGATTAATAATCTGTTACAATCTATCAAACATTCTCTGTGGATTCGATACCCTACTTACCGCTATACTTGTATCGTAAGTGTAATCGTAACTTAGGTTTCTTTTATATTGAGGCGGTGAAACTAAAACAACGATTAGCGTATTTACACGCGCTACTTTTCACCCTCGATCAGTAATGATTACTGCCTAAAAAGTAAAAAACATTAATTTCATACTGTTTCAAACTTTCCAACTTCATTTTCCCACATGCAATTGCTTTAGAAAGAGAAAAACCTTATATGCCTTTAAATTCTTTCATCTCGGGCTAAACCTTCCTACTACCTGCCATCTCCGAGTGGATTTACACATGAAAAAACTATTATCTGGTGTGGTTTTTCTCACTTCCATTCATATACTGACAGATCTTAAGCACTATCTGGGCCAACTTCAACCTCTTAGGGTTACAGGTACATCGTCTCTTTATTTAGCATCTTTTTAGTTTTTTTTTATGAATTTACACCCGATTCCATTTTCTTTTACCCATTTTCTTCTGGATAGCCTATTATTGGTGTTTGATTGGATAATCGTGCGTCTTTAGGTGGCCATTGATTTAGTTGGCCTAGGGTTTCCTATTTTTAGGGCTTTATAGGTTTTCATCCCAAAATTTTCTTTGTCCCCCCCCCCTCCAAATTAGCTCCGTTTTGTCTCCCAAATCCATTCTTTGATGAGTTATGAGCCTCACATTCAGAGGTTGTTGGAGTATTTAGCTGAATTATAGCAAACTTTCCCCGTCATTTTTTTCTAGGAGGTTCCCTAAACTCTCCAGGTTATTCGACCTGAGGACAAACCTGGCCACCCTAAGTACACTCCTACAGTAGCCTCCATTGCAAGTTCTGCACCATACCCCAACTAGAGAGCCCAGTTCTCCTGAGTTCCCAATAACTGTAGGCAGTGCTGAAGTGGGTCACTCCACGTTTGGTGAAAAGATGGCAAATACAGTGTCCGATATATATATCATCGACTTAGATGCCTCTCCGAAGAGGGCTATTCCTGAAAGACCTATGGCTTCCACATCTCCTGTGGTTGTACCTCTCTTCGAGGAGAGTACTTCGAGAAGCTCTAATTCTTAGGATCCATGTTTGAAATCATAATTGTGATATCACTGAGGATGAGTTAGAAGCGTTGAGGGATAGGTACGACATCTCAGTAGCATTTCTTTGACACTGCCAGAGTGTGATGAGAGAGTCTATGTAATACCCCGTATTTTTATGGCTTTTAAATTTGGGGATTTATTAAATTTAAATTGAGATATTAATTAAATATTAATCCAGAAAATTATTTAAATACTTACTAGCGTGATGAGAGTTAGTAATTATTGGAGTTTTGTTGTAAGTTACTTATTTAAATACTTACTAGGGTGATGAGAGTTAATAATTATTGGAGTTTTGTTGTAAGTTACTTTATTGGTAAAGTAAGTGGTGTAATTGAATTTAGTAAAATTATCACGAGAATCTAATTTGATAATTTTGGAAATTTATCGGGACGCGCTTGTGTCGTGTCGGGATTAAATTCGAATTAGTAAAAGTGAATAAATTATAAGTCACCCGTATGGTCATTTTGAGTGCATCAATGTGTCCGAAAGGGTCGAGATAGTCAAAATAATATACCCGGGGGTTTAGTTTGGGTCTCAAGGCGTTTTTAGCCCTAACTAACATCCCGGGAGGGTGTTTTAGAAATTTCGTATTTTTGGGCATGGAAACCCACGAATTTCTAAGGCTTTATCAGATGTTAGGAATTGTCTTCTAGGGTTAGGATAACCAAGAACTAAAGACGGCCATTGGAGAGGAAGAGGAGAAGATTTCCGAGGAGTTCTAGGCCAAGAACTCCACCGTTTGCACTGCCGTCGCCGCCAAACTTTAGATCGCGCAACGAGGATCACAACCACACCAATATTTTCCACAAATCTGAACCAAATATTTCTAGGCAAGTATCTATCTTTCTCTAATTCAGTTAATGCTTCAATGATGTTAGTCTAGGGTTGATTAGGACTAGATTTTATAAAAGAAAGCATGTATGGGAGACTCTAATTTGCATGTTGTAGAGGTAAAAGACATATTCTAGAAATCAAATTCACATGTAGAGGTTGAACCATGAATTTTCATTAAGTTAGGAGTATAAAATCTGGGAAAGGAATGGGAAGAAACTAAACAAAGAAAATACTAGGGTTCTTGATATTTTTATGGATTGTGGTCTTTCAATTCGTTATACTTGATGAAAATTCGCATGTCTTACATAGAATATCAATTATTTGGGGATATAACACTTGTAGTATAAATTGTTGGGAGTTTGGAAGTCAAATATGTTGGTTTGAATGATTTTGGAAGAAGATTCCCGTAACTGGTATTTCTGCAGTTTCGCCATAACTGCTTGATCGATCGATCGACCTAAGAGCATCGATGGATCGATGGATGGATCGATTGAGCCCCTGCCATAGATCGATCGACCCCTCCTGGAAGACTCACACTCCCCTTTTTAAATGGTTGATTTCAATTTGAATGAGTAGTAATCTTTGTACATTCTTATTAAAACATTTTGGGAGATAAAGAGGACCAGTAGGACTTGATAAAAATGGAGCATTTCGAGTAATACTAAATGAGGGTTAACGGGGAGTAAATTACACTTAAGAAATAGTGGGAACATGTGTTTAAAGGGTAAGACTCGTAAGGAAGTTATTTCGTTAAAATAAAAGAGTACCTACTGAAATTACACTTATGAAGATAGGATTTCACGAGTGTTACGAAATAAGTCGAAATAATCCCATAAATAAGAATAAAAGAGACAAACCTTTATACGAAATAATCTAATAATGTGCAATAAGAATAGATACCATATGTATGGGTCATGGGTGTACCTAAATTAGAATTGGGAAGAGTGGTATACATATATGACTGTGATTGTGCATATACTATATACGTGTAAAAATCATGCCCGCGTTACTTGCTATTACTGAGGTTACCGCGCTGAAACAGTCTTATCTCGATGGGACCTTTATGGGGGATATTGACTTGTACCCTAGAACATAGGAATCCTTGGTATAGGCTATCGGATCAATAGTCCAACGGTCCTAAGAGACGTGAGGGTATGTGATGACCTCTTAGTGACTTGAAACTATGCTTCGCCTCAATTTGTATGTGTTTTGTGTTAATACAGTTCAAGAGTGATTCCGAACTAGTATTTCCCTTAGTACGAGTGATACGGGGACTTGATAGTAGAGTATGCCAGCACCATAAATTTTATGTGGGGTGCTGTTAGTATATATATATATATATATATATATATATAACTTGAAATTTGGGAACTATCTACTGTGACTAAAGGTAGGTAAGTAATGAATAATTATTTCAACTTGGATATAAGTGTTTGAAAAGTTTGAGGCAATACTGAGAAACTTTATAATCAAATCAGGCTTATGTGAGAACATTGCCTTTAAATAAAATTAATTTTCTTAACACTCGAAATTGTCAGCATGAAATCTTGTGAGTAACTTATGATAAGCTAATCTGTTGGGAGTAGTAGTGCGGTAGGTGTGCACATTAGAAGAGAGGTGAGAATTTCTCAAGAGAGTGTCGCACTAATATGATTGTTGCATTAGCCGGTAAGCATTTTAAATACTTGCTAAACTAATTTTAAACTGTTTTACAATCGGGCTCTGACCCGTTTCCTATTTTCTCTTCTCTCTTGTATATATATGTATATATTACAGGTTCCCGGCCACAGGGGCGTTTTGCATAGGATCCTTTGGAAGGAACGTGCTGCAGCTTAGGTGGGAGTTGCAGGCCTCTTGCTAAGATGACCTCATTATTGATTCCACTTCTAGTTTTATTTTATCCAGTTGGGCATGTTTCTCCCTTTTCCATTATTCAGTTGGTTTTATCAAATATTGTGATTCGTTTATTTCCAGTATTTATACTTTGGAATTATTACTGTCAGGATGTTTTTCCTTGAAGTTTTAAAGTTGGAGTTATTTAGTTGAATGCTTAAATTGCTTGAATTATCTTTTTCAGTCTAGTTGTTGTGTGACTTTTAGACCATGGATTATGAAAGGTGTTAAATATTGGTTTTAAGATAAATTTGGAAATTGATGTCTTAAAATGGTTTTGTCACTTAGCTTAATTATTTAAGGTGTTTAATTGGAAAAGTTATTTCTACGACAGTGATGCTAAGAATGAACCAACCGTTCACCTTGGTTATAATTTAATAAAGGACTGATCACCCGATATTTAATTAGGCGGGGTGTCACAGGTGGTATCAGAGCATCAGGTTCTAGTGTTCTTTATGATCTGTACGGATTATCTCGTTTCCATCTTGGCATCTTTGATTTAAAGCCCTAATATTAGGAATGTTGTATTCATCTTTATGCGTTTGAAATTCGTGCTTCTGCGATTTGTCGATGTGAATGTTGCACTTATCCATATTATTTTAACTTTCTGATGGACTGTCAAAACGAACAAGCTAATGCCGTTATGGAATTTAGTGAGCAAGAACATCTCGCACCTCAGGTGTCTCCAAAGAGGGTACCAATCACCGAATTTGCAGGCATTGTGGCACAGGCACTTACTAATGCAATCTTACAGTACCACGATCGCAATATGCAGCTTAGAGAAGGCAAAATACCTAGAGAGATCAGTCAATTTGATATAACTAGAGTTGAAAATTGTGCGAAGGCACCAAAATTTCGGCAACAATCTCCTCAAGACAAAAACAGCCCCAAGGGTAACAAAATTTCCGTGGAGAGCCAAAAGCGTCAGGGTCAACAAAGTCGAGGTCAGAATGAAGTCACAAAGAGGTGTTTCAAATGTGTAATGGACGGTCATAAATATCAATGTTGTCTGAATCGGACTGGAGAGAAACTGCAACCCGACCAGCGAAAAATTTCAGGACTCTACTATAAATGTGTACAACCGGGTCACAAGTGGAGGGATTGTCCTCAACCTGACATCATTTTTCCTCAAGTTGCACAGAAAGACCAAGGAAAAAGTGAAACTAGTCAACAACGTAGTGAAATGAGACAGTTTCGAGGGAGGTGTTTCCAATGTGGCAGGAATGGCCATAGATGTCAGGATTGCCCAGAGAGGAATAGGGCCCCACGGCAGCAGGGCGCCCGTAATGAACCACAGAAGCCAGCTCTACCCGCCACCCTAGCAACCTCAAATCAGCAGAGGCAATCACAGTATGGACTCCAGGTAGCAGCACTTCAGGACCCAACAGAGATAAAAGGTATGTTCCCTATACCTGGTGCTATGGGTCGAGTTTTAATGGTTACTGGGGCACCGCACCATTTTATAGTTATTCATTTTGCACGGGCCTTAGGGTTAATAGTCACGACGATGAGTACGGTGTCGTGCGTAGACTCACCATTTGGGGAAAAGAGTCTTTAATCTTCTTTATTTGAAGGGGTGTAGATATAGAGATTGGTAACTTCATTTTTACCTGCGGTCAACACTGATGTTAGATATTCATGAGTATAAGGTCGTTATTGGCATGCTAGAGTTTCAGTAGGAGTATTGTCCCCGCCATTTCGAGGTAGGAAAGGTGTTTAGTGGCAATGCCTCGCCCAGAGGAAGAATTTGCTAATGCGATTGGAAAGGTAGAAGTATGACTCTTATCCTCGGAGGATGAGGCATGTTTCATGTGACACGAGCAAGTCACCATATTTTGTTCATTGCTAGATTTACATATGAGACGAGTTAGTGCGTATAGCTATAAACGTTAATATTATGTTGGTATATTTTCCTTTTCCCGAGTGTAGTGGATTATCTTTAGTGCTATCCACGGAGGATGAATGTGTGCATTAATAGTGTTATATGCTTTATTGAGAGTACTCATTTTAGTAGTGTGATACACGAGTATGGTATTTCCTTGGTTAAAATTTTATAGATATGGCTAATACAATAGTAGGTAGTGATTTCAAGGCTATCAGAGTGGTTGCCTTAGTGAAATCTGATTGATTCTAGCAAGGCCTCACCTGTGAGAGACTCGGGACCCCAATTATATTATATATTTAGGGACTCCAAGGGCTATAGTGGCCCGAAGAGTTTAAATCTTGAAATGATTAGGAACCTTAATTTCATGATTCTGTACGTACTGGGTTTACCGTCGAGCAAGAAGGTTTGACACATTATCACATTTAGAGCTCAAGACTGTGTGATAGGTAGAGAACATCGATGTATCTACCCTTTAGAGATGTGATAGTTAACAATTAGACACATATGTTTGGGATCAAAATTTTGAGGGTCCTAATTGTATGTGTAGGAGGTTTGTGGATAGGAAATTACCACCAATACTGGACGATAAAGGATTGGCGAAGTGTTCTTTGTGTAGGTGTAATTACGGGAGGTGAAGTAACTTTCTATCAAGAGGCGGTGTAAAGGGGTACATGTTATGGACGGAGGGCCTAACATATTTCGATAACCAACAATGCTAGGTAGTAGTGTATCGGGGGGGGTTCCTTATTTGGATTTCACTTTGCGAGACATCCCACGCATGAAACTTGGCTTAAGGTTGGAAATAGGAAGATGCTTGGTCATTAGTCTATAAGTTTAGTACCTCTCTCGTCGTAGGAGCATGTAATTATATCTATAAGTCGGGAGTTGAATTATGATGTAAGGCTAGTGGAGCCAGTCGGATGGTAAGAAAACATCGAAGGTTTTATTCTATCCCCATGGGTTGAGGGATGGAACGATGATAAGGAGGATTTAAAAATTTTAATTTTTAGGGGGATTGAGGGTACCCAAGTGTTGTAATCACATTCTAAACACAAAGAAAATAAAGATTTGGGATGATTTTTAGTGTAGATTATCTGGCAAAGACTTTTAATACAAGAAAGAAGTCTTGTTTTTATTTTGATGTATAGAGCATTTGTGATTTATTGTAGTAGCTGTATTTATTCGAAAGAATTGTTGTACTTATCGGAGAAATTGGAGATTAGTAGTTTCTCTATTGTTGTTATGGGATTTAGATAATCTATACTTTGTTGCATTGAAAATTTAATTGGTTTTATCGATGATTATCACTCCGCTCGCTCATCCCGGGCAGTCGGTGTGTTTCAAAATGTGAGCATCTTGGTTAGTTGATGTTGAAATCGTTCGAGTTGAAGGAACGTGGGAATGGTCATGTGGAATATGTGTTTATGGTACTACTATAACGAGGTGTAAGTAGTAGAGTGTATTAAGCGTCACATCAAGGACGATAATCCATACATACATGTGCGATTAGAATGGCACACTCGAATTTGGTTAAAGGCTATAGAAAGCCATTTAAAGGGGGTATTCCTTGAGAAGAATAGAATTTAATTATTATGGACAACACTCGGAACATAGTTATAAGTAGTTAAATGGGAGTAAGAATTGCGATTACAAAGAGTGATGATGTTAGTAGGATGTACGAGGTCCAGAAGTGCACATCGTAGAGAAATGTGCGCGGGTCGGAACTTTCGGTGTACGCCAAGGAAAGAAGGGGAAGATTAAGTGTCACATAACATGATGTGTTATTTCTAGGAAAAGTCTATGTTTAGAGGGACATGGTGAGTAGTTTCTACTTACACAACTCATAGATAGAGATCGGTTGGAATAAGAGGATCAACTAGAGAATTTTGTGGTTATCGAAAATTCCTATAAAGGAAGAGGCCGATAAAGTCGGTAAAGTTTTCTCGGATGGGTTACCATCTTCAAGACAAGATAAAGGGTTCATCCGAACATGTGGGACAAGTCGTCCAAAAAGGAAGTGAGTGATATTAACTAGTTTTCTCGAAAGGATCGCGTCGGTACGTGGTCCTACACGGTATTGTTTTCTGAATCGGGATGAGATTTTTGAATCCCACCTTTAATATGGGATTTAAGGAAGCAACGGGGATAATGTTTTGTTTTGAGTAGGATGTATCACCCATCGTCGGGGAGTAGGCGCACGGTAATTAACGATTAGTAGAGCCGCATGAAGGTAATTTTGGAATCTTAATGATCATTTCGTTTCCACAACGGATATAGCTAGCAAGTGAAGGATAACATGGTAGAGTTCCATGGAAGCACTCATACCTGGTTGCCGTGAATGAGGTGCAATGACCACGACTGTTTTAAACGAACAGGAATGTTCAGATGTTCGTATGGCTTCTCTCAGAACGGGAGTTTTATTTTTGGATAAATATGAGTAGTTGTCATGTAGTGAGGTGCGGCCTCCCAATAATATTGAAGTATGTAAGCAATGATGTATAAGATCGTCTTATGCGAATATTGTCGGATAGGAGCGCAAGTGTAGTGTCATTAAGGAGAGTGTTGATCAGGCCTACTCTGAGACAGGTGTTATAGCGAGTGAACGTCTTACTATATAGATAGTTTGCGTATTGATAATATATCCATATTTATTCTTACCAGGTATGCCTTATTTTCCGAATTTCGGGACGAAATTCCGTTATTAGGGGGGAAGTATGTAATACCTCGTATTTTTATGGCTTTTAAATTTGGGGATTTATTAAATTTAAATTGAGATATTAATTTAATATTAATCTGGAAAATTATTTAAATACTTACTAGCGTGATGAGAGTTAGTAATTATTTGAGTTTTGTTGTAAGTTACTTTATGGGTAAAGTAAGTGGTGTAATTGAATTTAGTAAAATTATCACGAGAATCTAATTTGATAATTTTGGAAATTTATTGGGATGCGCTTGTGTCGTGTTGGGATTAAATTCGAATTAGTAAAAGTGAATAAATTATAAGTTACCCGTATGGTCATTTAGAGAATTAACATCCCGAGAGGGCGTTTTAGACATTTCGTATTTTTGGGCATGGAAACCCACGAATTTTTAAGGCTTTATCAGATGTTAGGAATTGTCTTCTAGGGTTAGGATAACCAAGAACTAAAGACGGCCATTGGAGAGGAAGAAGAGAAGATTTCCGAGGAGTTCTAGGCCAAGAACTCCACCGTTTGCACCGCCGTCGCCGCCAAACTTTAGATCGCGGAACGAGGATAACATCCACACCAATATTTTCCCCAAATCTGAACCAAATATTTCCAAGCAAGTATCTATCTTTCTCTAATTCAGTTAATGCTTCAATGATGTTAGTCTAGGGTTGATTAGGACTAGATTTTAGGAAAGAAAGCATGTATGGGAGACTCTAATTTGCATGTTGTAGAGGTAAAAGACATATTCTGGAAATCAAATTCACATGTAGAGGTTGAACCACGAATTTTCATTAAGTTAGGAGTATAAAATCTGGGAAAGGAATGGGAAGAAACTAAACAAAGAAAATATTAGGGTTCTTGATATTTTTATGGATTGTAGTCTTTTAATTCGTTATACTTAATGAAAATTCGCATATCTTACGTAGAATATCAATTATTTGGGGATATAACACTTGTAGTATAAATTTCTTGGAGTTTGGAAGTCGAATATGTTGGTTTGTATGATTTTGGAAGAAGATTCCCGTAACTGGTATTTCTGCAGTTTCGCCATAACTGTTTGATCGATCGATCGACCTAAGTGCATCAATCGATTGATGGATGGATCGATCGAGCCCCTGCCATAGATCGATCGACCCCTCCTGGCAGACTCACACTCCCTTTTTTAAATGGTTGGTTTCAATTTAAATGAGTAGTTATATTTGGACATTCTTATTAAAACATTTTGGGAGATAAAGAGGACCAGTAGGACTTGATAAAAATGGAGAATTTCAAGTAATACTAAATTAGGGTTAACGGGGAGTAAATTACACTAAAGAAATAGTGGGAACATGTGTTTAAAGGGTGAGACTCGTAAGGAAGTTACGTCGTTAAAATAAAAGAGTACCTACTGAAATTACACTTATGAAGATAGGATTTCACAAGTGTTACGAAATAAGTCAAAATAATCCCGTAAATAAGAATAAAAGAGACAAACCGTTATAAGGGATAATCTAATAATGTGCAATAAGAATAGATACCATATGTATGGGTTGTGGGTGTACCTAAATTAGAATTGGGAATAGTGGTATACATATATGACTGTGATTGTGCATATACTATATACATGTAAAAATCATGCCCGCGCTACTTGCTATCACTGAGGTTACCGCGCTAGGACAGCCTTATCTCGATGGGACCTTTATGGGGGATATTGACTTGTACCCTAGAACATAGGAATCCTTGATACAGGCTATCGGATCGATAGTCAGACGGTCCTAAGAGACGTGGTGTTGACCTCTTAGTGACTTGGAACTATGCTTCGCCTCAATTTGTATGTGTTTTGTGTTAATACTGTTCGAGAGTGATTCCGAACTAGTATTTCCCTTAGTACGAGTGATACAGGGACTTAATAGCAGAGTATGCCAGCACCATAAATTTTATGTGGGGTGTCGTTAGTATATATATATTATATGAGTGATTAATGTGTGTGTGTGTGTGTCTATATATATATATATATATATATATATATATATATTTAAACTTGAAATTTGGGAACTATCTACTGTGACTAAAGGTAGGTAAGTAATGAATAATTATTTCAACTTGGATATAAGTGTTTGAAAAGTTTGAGGCAATACTGAGAAACTTTATAATCAAATCAGGCTTATGTGAGAACCTTGCCTTTAAATAAAATTAATTTTCTTAACACTCGAAATTGTCGGCATGAAATCTTGTGAGTAACTTAAGATAAGCTAATCTGTTGGGAGTAGTAGTGCGGTAGGTGTGCACATTAGATGAGAGGTGATAATTTCTCAAGAGAGTGTCGCACTAATATGATTGTTGCATTAGCCGGTAAGCATTTTAAATACTTGCTAAACTAATTATAAACTGTTTTATAATCGGGCTCTGACCCGTTTCCTATTTTCTCTCCTCTCTTGTATATATATGTATATATTACAGGTGCCCGGCCACAGGGGCATTTTGCATAGAATCCTTTGGAAGGAACGTGCTGCAACTTAGGTGGGAGTTGCAGGCCTCTTGCTAAGATGACCTCATTATTGATTCCACTTCTAGTTTTATTTTATCCAGTTGGGCATGTGTCGTCCTTTTCCATTATTCAGTTGGTTTTATCAGAGATTGTGATTCATTTATTTCCAGTGTTTATACTTTGGAATTGTTACTGTCAGGATGTTTTTTCTTGAAGTTTTAAAGTTGGAGTTATTAAGTTGAATGCTTAAATTGCTTGAATTATCTTTTTCAATCTAGTTGTTGTGTGACTTTTAAACCATGGATTATGAAAGGTGTTAAATATTGGTTTTAAGATAAATTTGGAAATTGATGTCTTAAAATGGTTTTGTCACTTAGATTAATTATTTAGGGTGTTTAATTGAAAAAGTTATTTCTGCGAGAGTGATGCTAAGAATGAACCAACCGTTCACATTGGCTATAATTTAATAAAGGACTGATCACCCGGTATTTAATTAGGCGGGGTGTCACAGTCTATAACTGACCCGCTGCTGATAAAATATACTTCTCAATTTGGGCCTTGCAAGTAGGATTCCAGTTTCCTTTTCACCCAATCAGAAGGTCTATTATGAGGGGTTATGGTATTGCTCCCACCTATCTCCCTCCAGGTTGTGTTTGAGAAGCTTTTCTCCGTGAGAAATTTTATAGAGATTGGATATTATACTCCTCCTAGAGGTGCTCCCCTAGAGATGATCATATAACCTTGGTGGCTAAGGGAAATGTTTCAGCTGAATAAGGAGGATGGGCTGAAAAGGAAGGGCTCTCCGAGTAGGAAGTACCATCCGATTAGGAGGTTAAAGAAGTTATAATTCTGATCTTTATAAGCTCATATTTAGCTTACAACTTTGACTTTGCTAAATGACGTGTTTTTTATGTACCCTCCATTACCAGTTCATCAACCTTTCGTGTTGAGTCGTCGTGCGACATGGACCCTCATATACTTGATTGTGACTCTATGGAGATTACTTGAAAGAGAGAACTTGGTGATAAGGAAAAAAAAGAAGAGGGTCGATGCTGATGCTAGAGCCAAGAAAAAAGAGGATATTGAGAAGAGGGCCAATGTCGAGGCCCAAAAGAACGCTAGTGCTATAAGGCAGGACGATGTCGTTGCTATCAATGCCGCTGCTGCATAATCCAAGGGTAAGGGGAAGGCATTTGCTCCTGATAATAGGCCACCAACATGTAATAAGAGTCCTATGGATGGTCCCATGCCTCAACCTAGTCATAAACACCAAAAGACCAAAGTCCATGGGGAAAGGGCCCAAATTCTTGGGGCGCCCACTCAATTATTGGTTCGAGGTAGGGGATCATTTACTCCTTATGATGAAATGGACCCATTAACTTTTGACCTGGATCACCTGATTACCTTGGAGCAGCTAAAAAATGACAGGAACTCTATCTTTTGTCACACACACAATGCTTCTTAGAGTTTCATTTGACGGGATTTATTTTTCTATACATATCCAAATGATGTTCAAACTCTTATTTGTTTGAAACCCTTATTTCCAAATCAAAACCCTTGAATGTTTTTTTTCGCTTTATGAAACTCGATAAGAACTCATACATGTTCATACCCTTATATGGTTCGTTCTCTATTGCTGAAGAGGCCCGAGGCCGTAGTTAACTAGATCACCATCACTGATGCTCTCCTCGTTGCTTTTGTAGAAGTTCCTATAGTTGAAGCTGATGCCGGTAGTGTTCCTGAGGCTTAGGTTTTCTGTTCTTGTTTAACTTTGTAAATACTTTAAACAATTATTTATGATGTATGCATTAACTCTCCCCGGTTTCTTATTAGCGAGAGATCACGTTTTTCATGATATTTTTATATATGCATGTATATTTAATTTGACTTCCTTCCAGTTACATTTCTCTGCTATATTTTTAGCAACCACTTATAAAGTCCTCCAATGAAAATATTTTTAACGAGTAAATATGGTTAGATGTCTTCATCCTACCGTTAGTTATAGTCTTATGGACGCATGGTGGGATCTTGTCCACCCGTTATGTCAACTTACTAGCTACTTAATGTTGGTGTGGGACTTCTAGTAGTTTAGACATATGATCATGTGATCAAATTTCATCAACCTGATCTGCTTACTAGCTACTAGTTTTGGATGAATTTGAGTTCTCCTGACTTAGGATCTACCAATACTTGTGCCAGATTACTATTTGTATGGATGAATCTTGGCGTCTTAACCATGTGTCAGTGTTGGTTACCAGAATCGACCAAATGTACTAGGATTTATCCTTGCATTAGTTAGTTATGGTCGTATCTTGTCATCCATATGACTACACTAGATTTACCATATTTGGCTAACATTTCTTGATCATGACCCGTTCGTAGACGAGGTTATACATGAAGTGTTTTTTTTATCACATGTCATGATATGCTCGACTCGGGGATGTCTTTGGCCTAAGCTTCTTGGACATCTCTCATGCTGATGAAACATACATAGAATAATCCAGAAAAAACTTTAAGTGACAACATATGTAGAAAATGAAACTCTGATTCTTATTCATACTTGAAGAAGTATTTTAAGGAGATAAAAATCATTTGCCTAGTTGTTTAGTCTTTCGATCTGTAACCTGCTCCTTATCACTCGTAATACTTCCTTAAGTGATCGGCGTTCCACAGGTTTTTAAACTACTCTCCTTCCAAAGTTTCATTTTTATAAATTCCAAGTCGTACGACAGTAAACACTCTATATAGGCCATGACAATATGGTTCTAGCCTTGTAAGGACACAAATTTCCAATTGAGTCCATATATAGTTTTGGCTCAATTCCGGACAAAAACATTTATTCATAGGATAATATTTAATTGTAATATTCTCAAGCCTATGAAGTGTTTGTTGAAGACGTAGTGGCAAAGAGTATAAAGCTTCATCAAATATGCCGGTTTGCGTGCCTCGTTTCTACGTCATCAACCATAGTTCCATGCTCCCAAGGTATGAATGCAATATTATATATATAGGAGCTTGGAACAAGTTTATTGGGTGTTAGGTTTTATAAAAACTGCGTTTTGTTTTAAGAAAGAATTAATTAAAACTTTAAATAAATGTTTATAAAGTTTTCTGGGCTTAAACAAGAATATTCAAACTTTCTGGTTTTTCATTCGATAGAGTCGTTCGAACGAGATTGTCGTTCGAACGAAAATGTCGTTCGAAAGAACCTGCCAACGAGGTTCCAGTATAGGCCTATGAAATGTCGTTCGATATGTCGTTCGAACGAACCTTATGTTCGAACGAGATATCCAATGAGATTCTAACGAGTTCAATCTGGAACGTCGTTAGAAGTCTCATTCGAACTAGAATTTCGTTCGAACGAAATGTCGTTCGAACGAGATGCTAGGCGGGAACAGTTTTTGGCAGTTTTTTGGCAGTTTTTCACCCACTTCCCCACTTAGTTTTTAACCAACTTTTTAAGACTTTAATATGTGCGGGAAGAACATTTTCCACCTTAACTTTTCCTAACTTTTCCATTCCATTCCATCTCTTAGAGAGAGTTTGAGAGTTAAAATTGTTTAAGGAAAATGTTCAAGTTTTGAGTGCTATTTTTCAAGAGAAAATATTTTATCACTCTAGTTTTACACCAATATTGTTTATCCAAGTTCACATATATACATATCAATTGCTTGGAGTTTGGCACCGGTTTATCTCTTTCGTTCAAAGAGAAGTTTTGGTTTGCTTCTACATCCATCAAAGAAGAAGACATTTTTTTGCGATTCTACCCACTTGGAGAAAGGCTTCTTGCTCGGGTGACGGTGACCATATAAAGTCCTATCGGTGGATTCTGAGACCGCGGTGGTATTCTAAGGTTATCCGCTAGGAAGAGGTGTCTACAAGAAGAAGCGTCGAGGCTTGAGAGGGATCGAGTCGTGTGTTGTAAGTCTTTCTGTCTTGTACTTGTAATTTCGTATCTAGTGGATTTGTGGCTAGGGCCGTCCGAGGTTGTTTCCCATCTTGGGTTTTTCCTCGTACATCGCGGCGTAGTGTGATTGATTTATTTTATCTTGCAAAATAACGTAGAACGCATGTTTAGAATAATTCAAGATAAAATTTGGTTTAATTATCACACTCATTTAATTTGGTGCTAAATTAAATATTGGGTAAAGTTTATTTAATTCAAGTCATTTGCTAAAATTTGGTTTCGCCTAATTTGCCAATATTGATAAATATGACTTAGGCAAATTCTAGGACTTGGATTGATTTAAATTGGTTTAAGTGAAATTAATATTTGTGTGTGTTTTGTTTAATTTCACTTGATTTAATTTTAAGAAAATTAAAATTTAGCATTTGTTTGTTTGAGTTGAACCATCACCACCTTTACGCTTCCGCACTTTCAAATTGGTATGAGAGCCAAAAACGATAAATTATTTCGTTAAGATCCTTTAAATTTTTGGCTAAAATGGAATTTTCCCCATTTTCAAAATTTCCTATTTTTGATGGTTCAAACTACGCGTATTGGAAAGCGCAAATGAAATCGGTACTAAAATCTATCGACGAAAGAGTTTAGATGTCTGTTGTTAACGGGTGGTCCCCACCAACTTATTTAGTTGAAAATGAACATGTTATCAAACCCGCCGATAGATGGACTGAAAATGAGTTTAAACTTGCTAATTTCAATTCTCGTGGTTTAAATGCCTTGTTTAGCGCTGTCACACCAGATGAATTCCGACGTATTATGACGTGTGAGACCGCTAAAGAAGCTTGGGATATTTTACAATTAACTCATGAAGGAACTAGTGTCGTTAAAGCTTCAAAACTCCAAAACCTCACTACTCAATTTGAAACTATCAAAATGAATGAAAAAGAAACTTTTGATGAATTTTATGCTAGACTTTCAGATATTGTTAATTCATCATTTAACTTAGGAGAGAAAATACCTGACGATCGTGTTGTAAAGAAAATTTTAAGGTCCCTACCCGATAGATTTATTCCAAAAGTGACCGTTTTAAATTATTTACCAACTTTAGCCTCTACGAAATTAGAAGAGCTTGTAGGTGATTTACAAACCTATGAACTAGACATGTTTCCCTCTAAAACTGAAAAGAAAATCGAAAAGGGCGTTGCTTTAAAATCCCGAAAAGAGGTCAAACAAGTAGTAGAGAACGAGAGTGATAGTGACTCGGAAGACATGGCTTTGTTTGCTCGTAAATTTAGAAAATTTCTTAAAATTAACAAAGATAAATTTAAAAATGATTTTAAGAAATTTGAATCTTCTAAGCATGACAAAGGCGAAAAGATTTCTAAAGCCGAGAAGATTCCTAAAGCCGAGAAGATCCCTAAACCTAGTAATGAAAATTTAGATAGGGACGAGTCTAATAAGTGTTTTGGTTGTGAAGGTTATGGCCATAGGGCTTTTGAGTGCCCCACTAAACTAAGGAAAGAGGGTAAGCGACCCATTTCATATAATGCGACCCTTAGTGATAGTGATAAGGAAGAAAGGCCCGATTCCCCCACTAAGAAAGATTTTGTGGCTTTTATGGCTAGTCATGTGAGTGATAGTGAGAACTCATCGATTGATGAAACTTTAACACATGACACTTCCAAGGTCATTGTTTATGATTCTCTTGTTTCTGATGATAGTGAGAGTGGAAAAGAAAGAGAGAGTGAAAATGAAGAAGAGGTTAATGTGAGTGAACTTCAAAATTATTTTCAAGAGCTTTATAAAGAATCTATTAAATTAAAAAGAGCTAATTTGAAGTTAGAAGCTAGTTTAAGAGAGAGTGTCAAGGTCGTTGATGAAAATGCTTTAATGGAAGACCTTAGGACACGTGAGAGGACTTTTCAAGAAAAGCTTGAATATGTAGAAGGCGAAAGAGATAGCCTTAGGGGTTTAATGGAATCCTTGAAAAAGGAGCTTCTTGCTTTTGAAGAGCGAAACATTTTATTAGAGTCTAACATTTTAGAATTGCAAAATAAATTAAAAGACTCTAGTAATGTCAAATTTGATTTGGAGTGTCATTCGGAAAAATTAGAAAAAATATTAGGAACGGTCCAAATTAAAAATGACACGTGTGGTTTAGGCTTCAATACTTGTAATGAATCTACTCATAAAGCCAAGACCAACATTTTAGGAGAATATACTAGGAATGCATTTAAAGATCACTCCTTAGGTAAATCTTTTCGACATGCTTTTACTTGTACTCTTTGTGGTCGAAAAGGTCATCTTAGGAAATTTTGTTTTGATCTTAAACGAATTCCTAGAAAATTCCATAGTAAAGTAACCACGGTAGTTAAAGTTCCTACACCCCAAGATAGTCATTCTTCATTAATTTGGGTTAGGAAATACGACTTGGTTGCTTTGCAAAATAAGGTTTTTGATTCTCATTTACTTTTACATGCTTCCTCCCTTGCTAAATCTAAAGGATGAATGTGTTAGTATTTTGCATACTTTAGCGTTTGTACTTCATGCTATATTCACATTCTAAATGTATGCTTGTTTAATCATTTTCTAGTCTATACACCATGCTTATCACATGCTAGAATTATGATTTATATTTATCTTTTGTATTATATTTCTTTCATTTTGTTTGCATTAAATGAAAAATACAAAAAGATTTTTGTTTATCATTTGAATTTTACCTCTTGGTAACTTAAGTTTAATGAAAAATTCAAATGATTTTTGTTTATCCTTTTGAGTATATATATTTATTTTTGATGAAAAATGTTAAAAACTCAAAAAGATTTTTTATATGTGTATTTTAGTTTGACACACTTTATGTGGCATATATTTGTGTTTGAATCCCATCTTTTACGCTCCCACGTGGCTAGAACTTTTGGTTTAGGTTTTCAATCCTTAAAATGTTCTTTACCATGTTTTATATGGAGCAGTTGGATTTTGTATTGTTTAAATGGATTCTATTTTTATATGCCTCTTTTCACACATGCACGAGCTCTTTTGAAATCTTAATGTCACATGTTATATTTGAGCTTTTTGAGGTGTTCTCCTACCAATCTAGTCATCTACATATCTATGACCTAGGAGGACTAGTGCATGTCACAATCCGTTGCTCGTGAGCTTTGTGAGATAAAAAAATTATATATCTAAATGTGCACGGGGAAGGGCTCCGAAAGGATGAATTAAATCCTTTGCGATAGTAAGCCACCGTTTATTGGATCTAAAAGAAATACGTGATCCAAAGGCCTAAAAACAGAATATTTGGCATTAAAAAGAAAACAATTGCTAAGGCCTATGTTTGTTTGATATATTCATTCAAAAGCGAAAGAATATATATATGCTTATTGAGGGAGAATTGGATGGTATATCAACGGTTTGCACAATGTCCGTTTATCCTAGTTGTCTTTAATGTCATGACTCTATTTGGTTTGTAGAATCATCATCATGCTAGACTTGTATGCATTGTGTATGTTTGTTCATTGAGTTCAATCTTCATATTGTCACATGAGGTTATATTTAAATGTGATAAAGTTTGCAATCAAATGAGAACTCCGTGAATGTTTATTAAGTGTTTGGGTCTAAATTTAATTGTTGCTAGTTCACACCCCAACACTTACGTTTCCATATGACACATTTTTGCCATACGAGTGTGCAAACTTATTGTATTTTGTGTTATATGTGTGTTTATATCTATATATATATGCAAGTGCTTCATTGGTATATTTCTAGTTTATATATATATGATATTTTTTTGTCTTTGCCTTGCTTTCTAGTCCTTCTATGCTTATACTTCATTTTTAGTATCTATAATGGATTAGTTATTCTTTTATTGACCAAATGCTTTCATGTCTTATCACTTTAAGCTTCAACATGTTGTTTATTAGTTCTTTATCCTTTGCCTATTCCTGAACAAAAAGGGGGAGAAATGATAGGGGGAGAAATGGTATCTAATCCTATTATTATCGTATCTTAGTTTGGAGGAGATTTATCTTAGGGGAAGACGTCTTTCTAAGTAGGTCATGTGTTTGATAAAAGGGAAGAATTAATTTAGGGGGAGTAATTAATTAATTTCATTTAATACTTTGATATTCCCTATGCATTTGATGAGTTTGCTTAAGTGTGCAGGATTTCTTCTAAAGCGGCATTGTTTAAACAGCAAAGCGTTTGATCCTTGGGTTGAGTCAAGTTTGGGTGGGTTATGTTTTGAGTCTAGTGTGCTTGACAGCCCTTTAGGTTTGTTGTTTGGTTTTTATCCCGGAATAGACAAAGGGGGAGATTTGTAAGGACACAAATTTCCAATTGAGTCCATATATAGTTTTGGCTCAATTCCGAAAAAAAATATTTATTCATAGGATAGTATTTAATTGTAATATTCTCAAGCCTATGAAGTGTTTGTTGAAGACGTAGTGGCAAAGAGTATAAAGCTTCATCAAATATGCCGGTTTGCGTGCCTCGTTTCTACGTCATCAACCGTAGTTCCATGCTCCCAAGGTATGAGTGCAATATTATATATATAGGAGCTTGGAACAAGTTTATTGGGTGTTAGGTTTTATAAAAATTGCGTTTTGTTTTAAGAAAGAATTAATTAAAACTTTAAATAAATGTTTATAAAGTTTTCTGGGCTTAAACAAGAATATTCAAACTTTCTGGTTTTTCGTTCGATAGAGTCGTTCGAACGAGATTGTCGTTCGAACGAAAATGTCGTTCGAACGAACCTGCCAACGAGGTTCCAGTATAGGCCTATGAAATGTCGTTCGATATGTCGTTCGAACGAACCTTATGTTCGAATGAGATATCCAACGATATTCTAACGAGTTCAATCTGGAACGTCGTTAGAAGTCTCGTTCGAACTAGAATTTCGTTCGAACGAAATGTCGTTCGAACGAGATGCTAGGCGGGAACAGTTTTTGGCAGTTTTTTGGCAGTTTTTCACCCACTTCCCCACTTAGTTTTTAACCAACTTTTTCAGACTTAAATATGTGCGGGAAGAACATTTTCCACCTTAACTTTTCCTAACTTTTCCATTCCATTCCATCTCTTAGAGAGAGTTTGAGAGCTAAAATTGTTTAAGGAAAATGTTCAAGTTTTGAGTGCTATTTTTCAAGAGAAAATATTTTATCACTCTAGTTTTACACCCATATTGTTTATCCAAGTTCACATATATACATATCAATTGCTTGGAGTTTGGCACTGGTTTATCTCTTTCGTTTCAAAGAGAAATTTTGGTTTGCTTCTACATCCATCAAAGAAGAAGACGTTTTGTTGCGATTCTACCCACTTGGAGAAAGGCTCCTTGCTCGGGTGGCGGTGACCATATAAAGTCCTATCGGTGGATTCCAAGACCGCGGTGGTGTTCCAAGGTTATCCTCTAGGAAGATGTGTCTACAAGAAGAAGCGTCGAGGCTTGAGAGGGATCGAGTCGTGTGTTGTAAGTCTTTCTGTCTTGTACTTGTAATTCCGTATCTAGTGGATTTGTGGCTAGGGTCGTCCGAGGTTGTTTCCCGTCTTGGGTTTTTCCTCGTACATCGCGGCGTAGTGTGATTGATTTATTTATCTTTCAAAATAACGTAGAACGCATGTTTAGAATAATTCAAGATAAAATTTGGTTTAATTATCACACTCATTTAATTTGATGCTAAATTAAATATTGGGTAAAGCTTATTTAATTCAAGTCATTTGCTAAAATTTGGTTTCTCCTAATTTGCTAATATTGATAAATATGACTTAGGAAAATTCTAGGACTTGGATTGATTTAAATTGGTTTAAGTGAAATTAATATTTGTGTGTGTTTTGTTTAATTTCACTTGATTTAATTTTAAGAAAATTAAAATTTAGCATTTGTTTGTTTAAGTTGAACCATCACCACCTTTACGCTTCCGCACTTTCAGGCCTATTCCCTTTCTGGATAACCTTCTTGAGCTCACAGTCTCCTTCTTTAAAATGATTGATTTTACCATTTTATAGTAAAATGGGTCGTCCTTTACTCATAGGCTGCCACTTTTAGTGCTACGCTCTCCCTGACTTCTTCTACCAGATCTAGGTCGAGCCTTCTCATGAAATCTCTCTTTACTGAATTAAAGTTGAGTCACTAATGGATAGTAAAGTCAATCTCCGTGAGCACCATCGCTTCAGTGCTAAATGCCATCATGAATGTAGTCTCTACCATTCCCATATCAATGTTGTCCTATATGCCCAAAGTACGCTTTGTAGCTCATTGCACTGTCTTACTTAGCGTCGTCTATCCTTTTCTTTATTCCATCTACTATAATTCAATTCGTCACCTTTGTTTGCCCGTTGCAATGTAGGT
Source organism: Sambucus nigra (assembly GCA_949130495.1). NCBI lineage: Eukaryota > Viridiplantae > Streptophyta > Magnoliopsida > Dipsacales > Adoxaceae > Sambucus > Sambucus nigra. The sequence goes on from OX422219.1 coordinate 231,014,626, forward strand.
AACCAGACGTTGAGTGTAGTTTCTAAATCCTTGAACGTATATAATAATCTTCAAATTATTTATTGTCAAACTGAATACCATGATCTGTAATGAAGGAATATGACATTCCAATATAGTAAATAATGTTCTTTAATATAAAGTGGAAGACTTTCTCATACCACATCTCGACCAGGGGCTCGGCCTCCACCCACTAAGTGAAGTAATCATCTTCTATGACTAGATATTTGAACCTACCCCTTGTCTTTGGTAGAGGGCCGAACAGAATAATCCCGGATGCGGTGAAGGTCTAAGGGGATGTGATCATTACCAATGAGGCTCTTGGACTCTTGTGAATTACAACATACTTTTATCACTTGTCACACTTCCCCGCATAGCTTGTGTTGTCTTATTTTGTAGTCGGTTAGTAATATCCTTGGGTGGTGACCTATTTTACTAATAATTGGCCTTTCGAATGGGATCTAAACGGCCCTTCGTGTATTTTTTTTATTAGGTCACTGACCACAGTGGGATGGACGCATCTGAGTAGTGAGATAATGAATCCTCTCCTGAACAAGATCCCTCCTTTGTAAGGACAAATTTCTAATTATGTCAATTTTGTATGTATCGTCTTAATTTCAGACATAATATTTTAAGTCATAGGTTAGGGTTGGTGTTTCCCTTTCAAGCCTTTGACGTGTTTGGATGAAAACGTAGTGATAAAGATTCAAAGATGACATATTGTGTCATGTTTCGTGCCTTCACGATATGAGGATCTCTCAGGCCTGGATGCGTATATATTTTAATCTTTGGATATTTTATTTTTGGGTGTTAGGAATTTTTTAATTTTTTTAAAATGATTTTATCCTTTTCATATTTTTTTAGAAGAAAAAATAATTTTCTCGTGACTTCATTAGAACGAATTTGGGAAGTCATTCGAACGAGATATGGTACCTAGTTACATACTATTCGAACGAAACTTCAAACGAGGTATTTTTCACCCTACACTAAAATCTCATTGGAATTGTTTTCAAATGATATGCTATCCTTCATTCAAATGAGGCTCAATGTCGTTCAAACGAGGTTCAATATTGTTCGAACAGGTACGCAAAATTTTATTTTATTCTATATTTATCACATGGCTTTTTATCTTATCTCGATTTCAACAACCTGCTATAAATATGAGTATGGAGTAGCATTTTTCTTAAAGAATTTTTCAATGTTTTAGAGTTTTCAAAAAGCTCTCAAAAATAATATTTTTCACCCAAGTAGTTTTGGATCCAAGCTTCATCTTATATATTCTTTAAAGATCCTGTATAGGCACCAAGTTTATTCTCCACATGTTTTTGAGGATTTTTTCTTATGGTGGATTGTGTATTTGCTATTTACACACAATAAACTCTGTGTTTGTTGTGTTATGATGAAGAAACAGTGGATTCCTTATTCCAATCCGTAGACGGTAGTTGAGCCTTGATCGGTGGATAGCGAGGCATGTGTGGACTCACACATTATGACACTTACGTGGGTAGATTACGTCATTATCGATGTGGAGGAGTGATTGAAGATTGAAGATGCGTCAAGGATTTTCGGGAGTTGAGTTGTTGAGTAAGTCATCTATTAACTTGCGTAAATCCGTATCATAATGAATTGAGTGACTGGGTCATGCGAGGTTTTTCATGTTGTGGATTTTCTCGTACATCGGTGTGTTGTGTCTTGATTTTGTTTATTTTATCTGCTATCAACTAGATGTATGTTTTAGGTTAAGATAAAATTTAGTAAATCGTTTTATCACAACAACTTGTTTTAAAATTGCTGCAAATTTTTATTTGGGTAAATTGTTTAAGTTTTATATCTAATTTGAAAAAAATAAAAATTGCCTACTATTTTGACCATACCCTATTAGCATGCTTTTTCAAAATGGTTTCAAAGCGAGTACACTAAGTTATCGTGTAGATATATCTTTTCGTGCTATTTAGTGTGGTCTGTTTGTCTCTCTTTCACGTGTTTGTTTGTTATTTTTCTCTCGATGTATCCCCATAATGATAGGTTGTCCGATGCATTTAGCGATGATGATGATTTTAATATTCAAGATGAGTTAGTTCATCTTGATCTGGTTGTATCCTGAGTAAGTGTCTAAAACTGAGCAACTTATACCTTGATGTAACATCAACCAACTGATCAATCCTAGGCAAAGGATAGAGGTCCTTTGGGCCAACTTTATTCAGGTCGGTGAAGTCAACACATATACGACACTTTCTATTCTTCTTCTTGACCATCACCACATTAGAGAGACATTCTGGATACAGAACGTCTTCTATGAAGTTATTTTTTTGCAACTTCGCTTCCTCTTATTATACGACCATATTCTTCTCCTGGATGAAGATGCATCGTTTCGATTTGACCGGCTTAGCATCCTTGACTATACTTAGCTCACGCCAAATGAGTTCAAGATCAATTCCCGGCATGTCCTTGTGATTCCAAGAAAACACGCTCCTCCATTGCGTATGAAATTTAACTTAATCTTTTTAAGGGTAAGGTCCAGCTATAAGCCGATTTGAACCATTCCCTCGAGGTGTTTGCCATCCCAATTAATTGATTATATCTTATCTATGACCTGGGCTTTGACTAGATTTTTCTTATCCGAGGGATTGATCATTTTAATTTAGTAGGTCATGATCAGTTTCTTCTGTTAATACTAGTCGACTGAGGTATAGTTGAAAAACTTGTTTACAAGATTAATAACAAAAAGTTATGCTTTTAGTAAACTCCGAAATAAACTCGTTGAATGAAACTCTTTTCAAAATAAACACTAGATCTGTTAAAACAATTTTTCTGAATATGATCTTTAGACTTGTTAGATAGATTACCTTAGGTTTTTAAAATTCAAAACCTCAATTAAGTCTTGAGTTTGATATTGTAGGCCAAAGTAATTAAGAACACTTAAAGCAAATTAATACGTGATTTTTTAACGTGGTAAAACCCTAAAATTCGGGAAACATCCACGGCTCTCTCTACTGAGCAAAATGAAAAAGTCCACTAAAATCACAACCAAGTTACAACCCTAAAGCATGCAACTCAGAACCAAAATACAAGAACAGAAAACGTACCTACCCGAGTTTAATCACTCTCAAAGGCATTCTTTTTTTATTTGTTCTTCTCCACGCACCTTCCTTGTTGTTCTTGAATCCCGGATTTTAGCAGCCCCAACAAACAAAATACCTCACCAAGAACCACAAATCCTATGTGTTCGTGTGAGAGTGATAGTGTTTGTGAATAAACTAAATGTGTAAAATGCTTCTCACCCTCTCAATGAATAATACAAGAAATTACCTACAAATTACAAGCGATTTCTATATGCAATGCAAGTAATTTAAGATATTCTTTGAACAATATGACTTCAAGAAATTTTCAGATTTGTCACACAAAAAAATATTTCAAGTTTTTGTTTCAAAAATATTGTTTCACATTTTGTGAAATCAATTTGAATATAAATAAATTTTGTTTATTTATATTCAAATTGATTTCACAAAATGTGAAACAATATTTTTGAAACAAAAATTATTTCAGATCTGAGAATATACACAAAACAAATAATAGAAGCCAAATTTCTCAAAATAAATTTGAGATTCCTTATCTTGGATCAAACAGCAACAATAACCAAAAATTAAAATGATCCAAGAAAAATAAATTCAAAAACCCTAAAAAATCTTACAAGTGATCTAAATAGGTTCTTAGAGAGATATAATGTTGAAGAAGGTCTTCAATATAAGCACACCACCAATACCCCAAAATCAAACAAATCCCCAAAGAATTTAATTCTAAAGTGAATGGGTTTACTGTTTGGATTGTTTGGTCAATACAAGACTTGTGGTGTATTTGGGTTTAAAAAGGATAAAGAAGGTTTCTCTCTCTCGGGTTTTTCAATTTGAAAAACCGATATTCTCTCTCGCTTCTCGGTTTTCTCTCTTAGAGCTCTCTAATGGAGATGAGACTCTCTCTCTCGTTCTCTATTTTTTTTCTCATAGCCCTCTCTCTCTCTTCTTCTCTGTTTCTCGCTCTCTCTCTGAAATCTCTCTCTCGTTCTCTGTTTTTTTCTCACAGCCCTCTCTCTCTCTTCTTATCTGTTTCTCGCTCTCTCTCTGAAATCTCTGACCTCAAAACACAAACCCTAGAGACGCTTTTATATTCAGATCCAAGATCGGTTATAAGTGGACAGCTGGGATTGCTCTTGACGAACGATTATAATCCAAGGGTTAATGGTTTGAAAGATCGAAATGGGTTTCGTGTTTACCAAGAGTAAATCCAATGGTATAGGGATTGAGATGAAATGGGTATCTTACGGTTTTGGGGTAGCTGCCATTGATTGGCTAAAAGAGATACCACATGGATCAAGTAAGAGAGGATAAGGTCCGTTGATTAAACTGATCAAGGGACATGATTTTTCCTAGCTTCTCAGATTGAGAAGATGCGTAAAAACGCATATGGCACATCTCAGAATCAGTTACAAGATTTGAAAGGTTTTGAAAAATGTAGTTTTCAACCCCAAAGCTTTTTACCAAAAAAAATTATATAGATTCTTTCTTCAAACATTTTAAAAGCAAATTTTTATTAATAAAAAAATATTTAGATGATTAAAAAAATTGTTTTAAATGAATTTAAAAAATATGTTTGAATAGACAAACTCACACAAAAAAATATGCACACATAAAAAATATGTGGTGTGTGGTGTGTGCGTCCTAATGTGGTTCAAGAAAAAATTACTTCCCTTTGTCGTTTATCTCTTGGCGTTTGGATTGGGATACTTTAATGAAGCTTGATGCCTTTTTCGAGGTAGAGTAACTCGAAAAAATCTAAAACGATTTTGTCTCGATATCCAAACTAGTTGGAACTCCTATATGGCACAGACCCAAGTAGGTCAACCATATAGTGTGTTCTTAATCTCCCCCTTGGGATATTGGAGACAAAATTCTCTTGAGTATCTTGAACTCGTAGGTGAAAATGAAAAATCCTAGATTTCCTATACAAAAGTTTCTATCTACCCATTCCCATCCTAGAACCGAAAATAAGGTAAAAATTACATTACTCAACTACAATACATACCAATACCCTAATAAATAGGACAAGCTATACGATCGGGCCTGAAAAATGCCTGAAAAAGATAAACACTCAATGGCATATTAGTTGAGTTAGTACCAAAAGATATAAATCGCAACACAAGTACTCAAGTTCTTCTCCCTCAATTTTGCTCAAATATACAACGAGGTAAAAAGAGAAAATCAAGAGAATATGATATAAGATGTCAACACAAACAATAACATATGCAAGGGCAGATACACGGGTCTCCTACATAAAAAATATATTAGGAGGCGTCTTTTGTCATTTGATAAACGACCATGCCCTAAATCCTCAAAAACCAATTATAAGCATGCAACTACCGAGGATATGAATGAAGTGTTGAATTAAGTAAGAACTATCATACCAATGGCATTACGAAGATACTATATTTATGGCACTCTGGTTATCATAGTACATAGTCAATTTGTCTTCAAACATACCGTAATCACTAAGCATTTTCTTGATCCATAATAATTGAGAACAACAACTACCGGCTGCAATATACTCGGATTCAGCCGTAGACAGAGATATACAATTTTATTTCTTACTACTCCAACCAACTAAGTTATTTCCTACGTAACAGCAGGCGCCGAAAGTACTCTTACTATCGTCCGAACACCCTGCCCAATCGGCATCAGTGTATCCTATAATAGCACTTGTAGTGTCTTTAGCGTACCAAATACCGTAATTTTGTGTACCCCTAACATATTTAATGATACGTTTTACACATAACAAGTGGGATTCTTTGGGTGCACATTGGTATCTAGCACAAACACAAACGACAAAAGAAATATCTGGTCGAGAGGCAGTAAGGTATAACAAACTCCCAATCATGCTCCTATACAAAGTCAGGTCAACATCCTTACCATTGTCTTCTTTGGATAGTTTGGTTGACGAACTCATAGGTGTACGTGCAGGTTTAGACTGTTCTAATCCAAATTTTTTAATAACATCAGAGGCATATTTGGATTGAGTAATAAAAAGACCATCATTAATTGTTTGACTTGCAGACCTAAGAAACATTGTAATTCACCTATTAATGATATTTGAAGTTCTGAATGCATGATATCAAAAAAATTCTTCACTTGATTAGGCCAGGTTGATCCAAAAATAATATCGTCTACATAGACTTGGGCAATCAAAACATGTTTGTTGGACTTCTTAGGAAATAAGGTTTGATCATTACCACCTCGAGTGAATCCATGGGAGACTAAAAATGTGGATAAATGCTCATACCAAGCTCTAGGAGCTTGTTTCAAACCGTATAAGGCTTTCTTAAGTCTAAACACAGGGTGTGGATAAGAGGGATCGATAAAACCTTTTGGTTGTTCTACGTAAACCTCCTCAGTTAAAATTCCACTTAGAAATGCGGACTTAACATCCATTTTAAAAAGTTTAAAATGTAAATGGCATGATATGGCTAAGAGGAGATGAACTGACTCAAGACGAGTAATATGTGCAAAAGTCTCATCAAAATCAATTCCCTCTATCTGAGAGTATCCTTGAGCTACTAACCTAACTTTATTTCTAAAGACCTCCCCATTCTCATCACTTTTGTTTTTGAAAATCCATCGAGTGCCAATAACCTTCTTATCGTTTGGCCGAGGAAAAAGATACCAAACATCATGACTGTGAAACTGGACAAGCTCTTCTTGCATAGCATTGATCCAGAATGAGTCAGAAAGGGCATCATTTACAGTTTTAGGTTCCTCGAGGGAAATAAAACAAGCAAATTGTGCCAAATTTTGAAGTTGTTATCTTCTTCGAACGGGTTCAGAAGGATTACCAATAATATTTTCAATATGATGGTCTTTAGAAACCCAGGTTGGTACGGAAGGACTCTCAGGTGGCAGTGAATCAGTTACTCTTGGAGAGTTTAAAGTAAAATTTGTTTCTTCCTCATCCAAGACAACTGGTTGACTGTCACTACTCTCAACACTAGTATCACTGACAATTACATTAAAAGATTCCATAATAACTTTGGTTGGATAGTTGAAAACACGAAAAGCCCTACTATTTTAGGAATAGCCAAGGAAAATTCCTTTTTTCTCCCCGGGTGTCAAATGTAGAAAGAGGTTCTCTATCGTTGCAAACATAGCAAACACTTCTGAAGGTTTTAAAATATTTCAAGTTAGGCTTTTTGTGGAACCAAAGTTCATAAGAAGTTTGTTTGGAATTCTTCTTATGGTATACACGATTAATGATATGACAAACCGTTTGAACAGCTTCGGCCCAAAAGTACTTAGGTAGATTTTTCGCATGGAGCATAACCCTAGCCATCTCTTGTGAAGTTTTATTTTTTTGTTCAGCAATTCCGTTCTACTGAGTTGTCTTAGGCGCACTGAACTCATGTTTATAGCCATTTCTTAGACAATATTCTGTAACTCCAGAATCCTTGAATTCTCCACCTCTGTCACTTTTGATGCGACATACTTGGGTATCCTTCTCGTTCTCAATTTTTAAAATTATTTTTAAGAACTCATTGAAGGTATCGGATTTATTTTTCATAAAGGCTACCCATGTATATCGTGTGAAGTCATCCACAATAACAAGTATGTAACTGTTATCACAAAAGCTGACAGTTCTAGAAGGGCCTATAAGGTCCATGTGGATTAATTCCAAAGGTTTTGTTGTTAAAATATCTTTAACTTTCTTGTGAGGAGATTTACATATTTTTCGTTCTTTACAAGGACCGCAAATAGGATTAAAATAATTTTTGATTTTAGGCAATCTTATAACAATTTCTTGGGAGCTTAACCTACGAAGATTATCAAAATTTGTATGTCCCAATCTATTGTGCCAAAGACCAGCATCTTCCAATCTAGCACTATTATAAGATTCAGATTTAGGAAGGACTGTGTAAAAGTTATAATCATTTTTGTTTCCTGTTAAAATACAATTACCCTTTTCATCAATAATTTTACAATCGGTTTTGGAAAATGTAACGGTATGATTGGAATCACAAAATTGAGATATGCTAAGTAGGCTAGCCTTAAGACCTTTAACTAGGAGAACATCATTTAGACCGGGGAGACCTTCCTCACTCAATGTTCCCCTACCTATGATCTTAGATGAAACTCCATCACCAAACACAACACTACCTCCAAGGATGTTTGTTTTGTTCGTTAATTTAGTTTCATCTCCGGTCATATGTTTAGAACATCCGGAGTCAAGGTACCATCCAGACGAAGTGCGTTGTGCCTTAAAAGCGGATATGACAATATTGCACTTGAGTTGGGGTAACAAATCATCTTTTTTAATCCAAATAGGCCTAGTGTTAGAAGATATATTGGCCTTTGATTTAGAAAAGTTTTGTTGGGTCTTTCTAAATGGTTTCTTCTTAGTTTAGGTCCTCCCTTCTTTTTATAGTTAGAGTTATGAGTGGTCTGTCTAGGGAGACCATAAGTATTCCTACTCTTTCTAGAATAGTTAAAGTTTGAATAAGTAGGTGTATACACTCTCTTTTGAAAACATTCGGCAATGGTGTGGTCGTAGACATCACAGTATGAACAGTAGTGATGTGTGGAGGACTTGACTTTATTACTAAAGTCTTTAAAGATAGGTTTATCTCTATTAGGAATGGTTGTCATGGTGTCATTGTTTCGAGGTTTTTTACCTTGATTTCTAACAGGTGGACAAACGTATTTAGCTGGACCATTAGATTTGAGCTTTTGAGAATCATCACTTTGTTTTGCCTTAGAGACATTATTAAAACTATTTTCTTTCTGAGTGTCACGGAAATTCTGGCCTTGTTTTATAACAACAACATTTTCAGGAGAAACATTTTTGCTAGTATAAACTTTTTCTCCAAATCCAAAACCAGATTTGTCATCAGAATCAAACTTGCTTCCTACAATAATTTCCTCATAGGATTTAGCTTGAGTTTCAAAGTTTAAGCATTTTTTAAACAAGTTTGAAACTTTTTGTTTAGATTCTTCTAGTTCTACCATGGTAGACTTGTATTTTTGTTCCAAAATATTATTTTTCTCAGAAAGATCTTCCATTTTTGCAAAAAATTCTTCAATTTCAGTCTCATGGGCAACACATTGTGCTGTAAATTCTTCAGCATTCTTCCTAATAGTCTGGTTAAGTAAATCAATACGCACATTCAGTTGCTTAAATATTTTCTCAAGATGGGCACTTTTCTTAAGCGTTTTCGTGCATAGCTCTTGAAGATTTGGAAGATCATCGTCGGACTCACTAAGTATATGGTGTGAAGTGTCTCCTATATCGCTCATTTCATATGTGGAACTCACACACACTTCAGGTCTAACGATAATGCTTTCAGTCTGACACACCCTTAAGCTATCACTAGCAATGTCATTTTCATCATCAATAGTAACAACATTCTCAAGAACAGATGCAACAACAGGAACAATAGAATTATGAGTAGTCACACATTCATCATCATCATGGTATATAATCTTAGCATAGAATGACATATAGGACTCATAATTATGGGTTGACTCAGTTTCATCTTCATCAGAATCGCTAGAGTTGTCCCATGTCTTACACATGTTAGCCCAGGTATTGTTGTTAAATCTGTTTGGGCATTTATTAGCAAAATGCCCCATTTTTTCACATCTATGACATTTCACATTTTTTAGATCAGTCTTGGGTCGATTAGATTCATAGGTCCTTTTGTTGTCATATCTTTGATGAGGTCTGGAATTTTGAGGGCCTTGATAACCTTGTTTGACATGTTTTGCCGCCACTGCGTTTCTGAATTTGATTGTTTTCTTAAATTGTTTGCTCATCAAGGCAATTTGGTTATCAAGATCATCCAAATCACAGTCATCATTGAGATCAAAGTTAAAGTCTAAGGGACTGACTTTAGGTGAAGTCAATTGTGATGAAAACACAACATTAGATCCAGTGAGTCTCTTGTTTCGGGCAGTCAATTGTTTTTTGAACTCTAACTCCATCTCAACGGTTCTTAATTTGCTACTTAGCAATTCAGGAGTTAGATTTGGATCATTCATTTCTTCTATGGCATATCTCTTATTGTCAAACTTAGCAGGTAATGACATAAGAATCTTTCGAATAATTTCTTTTCTACTATAGGCTGTACCATTTGCATGTAATTTTGTAAAAATGTCGGTTAACCTAATGTAGAAATCATCAAATGATTCATTTTCATCCATAATCAAAGTATTGTATTGTTGGACAAGCATTTGTGTTTTTTCAGCCTTAACTCGCTCAACACCCTCATGTGCGGTGACTAGAGTGTCCCAGGACTCCTTAGAAGTAGAGCAAATAAATATTCTTTTAAACTCATGCTCGTTAATGGACATAAAAATAGCATTCTTGCCCTTATTATTATCGAGAGACTTCTATTTCTCTACAATAGTAAATTCACTAAGAGGTATCTTAACTCTTGTGGGATCAACATCAGACAGAGACTTAGTTGGATGTTCATAACCATTTTCAATCATATCCCAAACATCATCACCAAGGGTTCATTGAATGAAAGCAACCATTCGTACTTTCCAATAGGAAAAGTTGTTTCCATCAAAGAGTGGTGGTCGGGAAAGGTTACCTAACTTCTCAAATCGTTCATCCATATTTAGAAAAGGATTTTGAAAACAATTTCTGGAGTTTCAGGACGAAATATCTTTTGATAAACCCGTTATGATACCACTTGAAAAACTTGTTTACAAGATTAATAACAAAAAGTTATACTTTTAGTAAACTCTGAAATAAACTCATTGAATGAAACTCTTTTGAAAATAAACACTAGATGTTTTAAAACAATTTTTCTGAATATGATCTTTAGACTTGTTAGATAGATTACCTTAGGTTTTTAAAATTCAAAACCTCAATTAAGTCTTGAGTTCGATATTGTAGGCTTAAGTAATTAAGAACACTTATAGCAAATTAACACGTGATTTTTTAACATGGTAAAACCCTAAATTAGGGAAACATCCACGGCTCCCTCTACAGAGCAAAATGAAAAAGTCCATTAAAATCACAACCAAGTTACAACCCTAAAGCATGCAACTAAGAACCAATATACAAGAACAGAAAACGTACCTACCCGAGTTTACTCCACTCTCAAAGTCATTCTTTTTTTATTTATTCTTCTCCACGCAGCTTCCTTGTTGTTCTTAAATCTCAGATTTCAGCAGCCCCAACAAACAAAATGCCTCACCAATAACCACAAATCCTATGTGTTCGTGTGAGAGTGGTAGTGTTTGTGAATAAACTAAATGTGTAAAATGCTTCTCACCCTCTCAATGAATAATACAAGAAATTACCTACAAATTAAAAGCCATTTCTATATGCAATGCAGGTAATTTCAAATATTCTTTGAATAATATGACTTCAAGAAATTTTCAGATCTGTCACACAAAAAAATAGTTCAAGTTTTTGTTTCAAACAAAATTTATTTATATTCAAATTGATTTCACAAAATGTGAAACAATATTTTTGAAACAAAAATTATTTCAGATCTGAGAATATACACATAACAAATAATAGAAGTCAAATTTCTCAAAATAAATTTGAGATTACTTATCTTGGATCAAACAACAACAATAACCACAAATTAAAATGATCCAAGAAAAATAAATTCAAGAACCCTAAAAAATCTTACAAGTGATCTAAATAGGTTCTTAGAGAGATATAATCTTGAAGAAGGTCTTCAATATAAGCACACCGCCAATACCCAATATCAAACAAATCCTCAAAGAATTTAATTCTAAAATGAATGGGTTTACTGTTTGGATTGCTTGGTCAATACAAGACTTGTGGTGTATTTGGGTTTGAAAAGGATAAAGAAGGTTTCTCTCTCTCTCGGATTTTTCAATTTGAAAAACCGATCTGCTCTCTCTCTTCTCGGTTTTCTCTCTTGGAGCTCTCTAATGGAGATGAGACTCTCTCTCTCGTTCTCTGTTTTTTTCTCACAGCCATTTCTCTCTCTTCTTCTCTGTTTCTCGCTCTCTCTCTAAAATCTCTCTCTTGTTCTCTATTTTTTTCTCACAGCCCTGTCTTTCTCTTCTTGTCTTTTTCTCGCTCTCTCTCTGAAATTTCTAACCTCAAAACACAAACCCTAGAGACGTTTTTATATTCAGATCCAAGATCGGTTATAAGCGGACGACAAGGATTGCTCTTGACGAACGATTATAATCCAAGGGTGGGAGATTGGTTTGAAAGATCGAAATGGGTTTTGTGTTTACCAAGAGTAAATCCAATGGTATAGGGATTGAGGTGAAATGGGTATCTTATGGTTTTGGGGTAGCTGCCATTGATTGGCTGAAAGAGATACCACACGGATCAAGTAAGAGCGGATGAGGTTCGTTTATTAAACTGATTAAGGGGCACGATTTTTCCTAGCTTCTCAGATTGAGAAGATGCATAAAAACGTATATGGCACATCTCAGAATCAGTTACAAGATTTGAAAGGTTTTGAAAAATGTAATTTTCAACCCCAAAGCTTTTTACCAAAAATAATTATATAGATTCTTTCTTGAAACATTTTAAAAGCAAATTTTTATTATAAAAAAATAATTAGATGATTAAAAAAATTGTTTTAAATGAATTTAAAAAATATGTTTGAATAGACAAACTCACACAAAAAAATATGCACACATACAAAATATGCCGTGTGTGGTGTGTGTGTCCTAATGTGGTTCAAGAAAAAATTACTTCCCTTTGTCGTTTATCTCTTGCCGTTTGGACTGGGATACTTTAATGAAGCTTGATGCCTTTTTTGAGGTAAAGTAACTTGAAAAAATATAAAACGATTTTGTCTCGCTATCCAAACTAGTTGGAACTCCTATGGCACAGACCCAAGTAGGTCAACCATATAGTGTGTTCTCAATCTCCCCCTTTGGATATTGGAGACAAAATTCTCTTGAATATCCTGAACTCGTAGGTGAAAATGAAAAATCCTAGATTTCCTATACAAAAGTTTCTATCTACCCATTCCCATCCTAGAACCGAAAATAAGGTAAAAAATACATTACTCAACTACAATACAGACCAATACCCTAATAAATAGGACAAGCTATACGATTGGGTCTGAAAAATGACTGAAAAAGATAAACACTCAATGGCATATTAATTGAGTTAGTACCAAAAGATATAAATCGCAACACAAGTACTCAAGTTCTTCTCCCCCAATTTTGCTCAAATATACAACGGGGTAAAAAGAGAAAATCAAGAGAATATGATATAAGATGTCAACACAAACAATAACATATGCAAGGGCAGATACACGGGTCTCCTACATAAAAAAGATATTAGGAGGCGTCTTTTGTCATTTGATAAACGACCATGCCCTAAATCCTCAGAAACCAATTATAAGCATGCAACTACCGAGGATATGAATAAAGTGTTGAATTAAGTAAGAACTATCATACCAATGGCATTACGAAGATACTCAAATCTAATATTGCCAAGAGGTTTTGTAAATAAATCAGCTAATTGTTTATCAGCATTGAGATACTCAATATCAAGTTCTTTAGAGTCTGCAAGGTCACGAATGAAATGATGTTTATTTTTTATGTGCTTAGTTTTAGAGTGCTGGACAAGATTTTTAGATATATTTATGGCACTCTGGTTATCACAGTACATAGTCAATTTGTGTGCAAATATACCGTAATCACTAAGCATTTGCTTGATCCATAATAATTGAGAACAACAACTACCTGCTGCAATATACTCGGATTCATCTGTAGATAGAGATATACAATTTTGTTTCTTACTACTCCAACCAACTAAGTTATTTCCTACGTAATAGCAGGCGACGGAAGTACTCTTACTATCGTTCGAACACCCTGCCCAATCGGCATCAGTGTATCCTACAATAGCACTAGTAGTGTCTTCGGTGTACCAAATACCATAATTTTGTGTACCCCTAACTTATTTAATGATACGTTTTACACATAACAAGTAGGATTCTTTGGGTGCACATTGGTATCTAGCGCAAACACAAACGGCGAAAGAAATATCTGGTCGAGTGGTAGTAAGGTATAACAAACTCCCTATCATGCTCCTATACAAAGTCGGGTCAACATCTTTACCATTGTCTTCTTTGGATAGTTTGGTTGACGAACTCATAGGTGTACGTGCAGGTTTAGACTGTTCTAATCCAAATTTTTTAATAACATCAGAGGCATATTTGGATTGAGTAATAAAAAGACCATCATTAATTGTTTGACTTGCAGACCTAAGAAACATTGTAATTCACCTATTAATGATATTTGAAGTTCTGAATGCATGATATCAAAAAAATTCTTCACTTGATTAGGACAGGTTGATCCAAAAATAATATCGTCTACATAGACTTGGGCAATCAAAACATGTTTGTTGGACTTCTTAGGAAATAAGGTTTGATCATTACCACCTCGAGTGAATCCATGGGAGACTAAAAATGTGGATAAATGCTCATACCAAGCTCTAGGAGCTTGTTTCAAACCGTATAAGGCTTTCTTAAGTCTAAACACAGGGTGTGGATAAGAGGGATCGATAAAACCTTTTGGTTGTTCTACGTATACCTCCTCAGTTAAAATTCCACTTAGAAATGCAGACTTAACATCCATTTTAAAAAGTTTAAAATGTAAATGGCATGATATGGCTAAGAGGAGACGAACTGATTCAAGACGAGTAACAGGTGCAAAAGTCTCATCAAATTTAATTCCCTTTATCTGAGAGTATCCTTGAGCTACTAACCTTCCTTTATTTATAATGACCGCCCCATTCTCATCAGTTTTGTTTTTGAAAATCCATCGAGTGTCAATAACCTTCTTATCATTTGGCCGAGGAACAAGATACCAAACATCATGACTCTGAAACTGGAGAAGCTCTTCTTGCATAGCATTGATCCAGAATGAGTCAGAAAGGGCATCATTTACAGTTTTAGGTTCCTCGAGGGAAATAAAACAAGCAAATTGTGCCAAATTTTGAAGTTGTGATCTTGTTCGAACGGGTTCAGAAGGATTACCAACAATATTTTCAATAGGATGGTCTTTAGAAACCCAGGTTGGTACGGAAGGACTCTCAAGTGGCAGTGAATCAGTTACTCTTGGAGAGTTTAAAGTAAAATCTGTTTCTTCCTCATCCAAGACAACTGGTTGACTGTCACTACTCTCAACACTAGTATCACTGACAATTTCATTAAAAGATTACATAATAACTTTGGTTTGATAGTTGAAAACACGAAAAGCCCTACTATTTTGGGAATAGCCAAGAAAGATTCCTTTTTCTCCTCGGGTGTCGAATTTAGAAAGACGTTCTCTATCTTTACAAACATAACAAACACTTCCGAAGGTTTTAAAATATTTCAAGTTAGGCTTTTTGTGGAACCAAAGTTCATAAAAAGTTTATTTTGAATTCTTCATAAGGTATACACGATTAATGATATCACAAGCCGTTTGAACAGCTTCAGCCCAAAAGTACTTAGGTAGATTTTTCGCATGGAGCATAACCCTAGCCATCTCTTGTAAAGTTCTATTTTTCTGTTCAGCAATTCCGTTCTTCTGAGCTGTCTTAGGCGCACTGAACTCATGTTTATAGCCATTGCCTATACAATATTCTGTAACACTAGAATCCTTGAATTCTCCACCTCTGTCACTTCTGATGCGATATACTTGGGTATCCTTCTCGTTCTCAATTTTTAAAATTATTTTTAAGAACTCATCGAAGGTATCGGATTTATTTTTCATAAAGGCTACCCATGTATATCATGTTAAGTCATCCATAATAACAAGTATGTAACTGTTACCACAAAAGCTGACAATTCTAGAAGGGCCTATAAGGTCCATGTGGACTAATTCCAAAGGTTTTGTTGTTAAAATATCTGTAACTTTCTTATGAGGAGATTTAATTATTTTCCTTCTTTACAAGGACCACAAATTGGATTAAAATAATTTTTGATTTTAGGCAATCCCCTAACTATTTCTTGGGAGCTTAACCTACGAAGATTATCAAAATTTGTATGTCCCAATCTATTGTGCCAAAGATCAGCATCTTCCAATCTAGCACTATTACAAGATTCAAATTTAGGAAGGACTGTGTAAAAGTTATCCTCATTTCTGTTTCCTGTTAAAATACAATTACCCTTTTCATCAATAGTTTTACAATCGGTTTTGGAAAAGGTAACGGTATGATTGCAATCACAAAATTGAGATATGCTAAGTAGGTTAGCCTTAATACCTTTAACTAGGAGAACATCATTTAGACCGGGGAGACCTTCCTCACTCAATGTTCCCTTACCTATGATCTTAGACGAAACTCCATCACCAAACACAACACTAC
The DNA here is from genome assembly GCA_949130495.1 of Sambucus nigra. Classification (NCBI taxonomy): domain Eukaryota; kingdom Viridiplantae; phylum Streptophyta; class Magnoliopsida; order Dipsacales; family Adoxaceae; genus Sambucus; species Sambucus nigra. The sequence continues at coordinate 231,030,976 of OX422219.1, forward strand.
CTCCAAGGAAGTTTGTTTTGTTCGTTAATTTATTTTCATCTCCGGTCATATGTTTAGAACATCTGGAGTCAAGGTACCATCCAGACGAAGTGCGTTGTGCCTTAAAAGCGGATATGACAATATTGCACTTGAGTTGGTGTAACAAATCATCTTTTCTAATCCAAATAGGCCTCGTGTTAGAAGACTTATTGGCATTTATTTAGAAAAGTTTTGTTGCGTCATTCTAAATGGTTTCTTCTTAGTTTTAGGTCCTCCCTTCTTTTTATAGTTAGAGTTATGAGTGGTCTGTCTAGGGAGAACATAAGTATTCCTACTCTTTCTAGAATAGTTAAAGTTTGAATAAGTAGGTGTATACACTCTCTTTTGAAAACATTCGGCAATGGTGTGGTCATAGACATCACAGTTTGAACAGTAGTGATGTGTGGAGGACTTGACTTTATTACTAAAGTCTTTAAAGATAGGTTTATCTCTATTAGGAATGGTTGTCATGGTGTCATTATTTCTAGGTTTTTGACCTTGATTTCTAACAGGTGGACAAACGCACTTAGCTGGACCATTAGATTTGGGCTTTTGAGAATCATCACTTTGTTTTGCCTTAAAGACATCATTAAAACTATTTTCTTTCTGAGTGTCACGAAAATTCTGGCCTTGTTTTATAAAAACAACATTTTCAGGAGAAACATTTTTGCTAGTATAAACTTTTTCTCCAAATCCAAAACCAGATTTGTCATCAGAATCAAACTTGCTTCCTACAACAATTTCCTCATAGTATTTAGCTTGAGTTTCAAAGTTTAAGCATTTTTTAAACAGGTTTGAAACTTTTTGTTTAGATTCTTCAAGTTGTACTAAGGTAGACTTGTATTTTTGTTCCAAAATATTATTTTTCTCAGAAAGATCTTCTATTTTTGCGAAAAATTCTTCAATTTCAGTCTCATGGGCAACACATTGTGCTGTAAATTCTTCAGTATTCTTCCTAATAGTCTGGTTAAGTAAATCAATACGCTCATTCAGTTTCTTAACTATTTTCTCAAGATGGGCACTTTTCTTAAGCGTTTTCGTGCATAGCTCTTGAAGATCTGGAAGATCATCGTCGGACTCACTAAGTGTATGGTGTGAAGTGTCTCCTATATCGCTAATTTCATATGTGTAACTCACACACACTTCAGGTTTAACGATAATGCTTTCAGTCTGAAACACCCTTAAGTTATCACTAGCAATGTCATTTTCATCATCAATAGTAACAACATTCTCAAGAACAGATGCAACAACATGAACAATAGAATTATGAGTAGTCACACATTCATCATCATCATGGTATATAATCTTAGCATAGAATGACATATAGGACTCATAATTATGGGTTGACTCAGTTTCATCTTCATCAGAATCGCTAGAGTCGTCCCATGTCTTACAAATGTTAGCCCTGGTATTGTTGTTAAATCTGTTTGGGTATTTATTAGAAAAATGCCCCATTTTTCCACATCTATGACATTTCACATTTTTTATATCAGTCTTGGGTCGATTAGTGTCATAAGTCCTTTTGTTGTCATATTTTTCATGAGGTCTGGAATTTTGAGGGCCTTGATAACCTTGTTTGCCATGTTTCGCCGCCACTGCGTTTCTGAATATGATTATTTTCTTAAATTGTTTGCTCATCAAGGCAATTTGGTTATCAAGATCATCCAAATCACAGTCACCATTGAGATCAAAGTTAAAGTCTAAGGGACTGACTTTAGGTGAAGTCAATTGTGATGAAAACACAACATTAGATCTAGTGAGTCTCTTGTTTCGGGCAGTCAATTGTTTTTTGAACTCTAACTCCATCTCAACGGTTCTTAATTTGCTACTTAGCAATTCAGGAGTTAGATTTGGATCATTCATTTCTTCTATGACATATCTCTTATTGTCAAACTTAGCAGGTAATGACATAAGAATCTTTTGAACAATTTCTTTTCTACTATAAGTTATACCATTTGCATGTAATTTTGTGAAAATGTCGGTTAACCTAATGTAGAAATTATCAAATGATTCATTTTCATCCATAATCAAAGTATTGCATTGTTGGACAAGCATTTGAGTTTTTTCGGCCTTAACTCGCTCATCTCCCTCATGTGCGGTGACTAGAGTGTCCCAGGCCTCCTTATAAGTAGAGCAAATAGATATTATTTTAAACTCATGCTCGTTAATGGACATAAAAATAGCATTCTTGTGCTTATTATTATCGAGAGACTTCTTTTTATCTATAATAGTAAATTCACTAAGAGGTTTCTTAACTCTTGTGGGATCAACATCAGACAGAGACATAGTTGGATGTTCATAACCATTTTCAATCATATCCCAAACATTATCACCAAGGGTTCCTTGAATGAAAACAACCATTCATACTTTCCAGTAGGAAAAGTTATTTCCATCAAAGATTGTTGGTCGGGAAAGGTTACCTAACTTCTCAAATCTTTCATCCATATTCAGAAAAGGATTTTGAAAACAATTTCTGGAGTTTCAGGATCAAAATATCTTTTGATAAACCCGCTCTGATACCACTTGAAAAAATTGTTTACAAGATTAATAACAAAAAGTTATACTTTTAGTAAATTACGAATTAAACTCGTTAAATGAAACTCTTTTCAAAATAAACACTAGATGCGTTAAAACAATTTTTCTCAATATGATCTTTAAACTTATTAGATAGATTACCTTAGGTTTTTAAAATTCAAAACCTCAATTAAGTCTTGAGTTTGATATTGTAGGCCAAAGTAATTAAGAACACTTATAGCAAATTAACACGTGATTTTTTAACGTAGTAAAACCATAAAATTAGGGAAACATCCACGGCTCCCTCTACGGAGCAAAATGAAAAAGTCCACTAAAATCACAACCAAGTTACAACCCTAAAGCATGCAACTAAGAACCAAAATACAAGAACAGAAAACGTACCTACCCGAGTTTACTCCACTCTCAAAGGCATTCTTTCTTGATTTGTTCTTCTCCACGCAGCTTCCTTGTTGTTCATGAATCCCGGATTTCAACCGCCCCAACAAACAAAATACCTCACTAAGAGCCACAAATCCTATGTGTTCGTGTGAGAGTGATAGTGTTTGTGAATAAACTAAATGCGTAAAATGCTTCTCACCCTTTCAATGAATAATACAAGCAATTACCTACAAATTACAAGCCATTTCTATATGCAATGCAGGTAATTTCAAATATTCTTTGAACAATATGACTTCAAGAAATTTTCAGATCTGTCACGCAAAAAAATATTTGAAGTTTTTGTTTTAAACAAAATTTATTTATATTCAAATTGATTTCACAAAATGTGAAACAATATTTTTGAAACAAAAATTATTTCAGATCTGAGAATATACACAAGTCAAATTTCTCAAAATAAATTTGAGATTACTTATCTTGGATCAAACAACAACAATAACCACAAATTAAAATGATCCAAGAAAAATAAATTCAAGAACCCTAAAAAATCTTACAACTGATCTAAATAGGTTCTTAGAGAGATATAATCTTGAATAAGGTCTTCAATATAAGCACACCGCCAATACCCAATATCAAACAAATCCTCAAAGAATTTAATTCTAAAGTGAATGGGTTTACTGTTTGGATTGCTTGGTCAATACAAGACTTGTGGTGTATTTGGGTTTGAAAAGGATAAAGAAGGTTTCTCTCTCTCTCGGGTTTTTCAATTTGAAAAACCGATCTGCTCTCTCTCTTCTCGGTTTTCTCTCTTGAAGCTCTCTAATGGAGATGAGACTCTCTCTCTCGTTCTCTGTTTTTTTCTCACAGCCATTTCTCTCTCTTCTTCTCTGTTTCTCGCTCTCTCTCTAAAATCTCTCTCTTGTTCTCTATTTTTTTCTCACAGCCCTGTCTTTCTCTTCTTGTCTTTTTCTCGCTCTCTCTCTGAAATCTCTAACCTCAAAACACAAACCCTAGAGGCGTTTTTATATTCAGATCCAAGATCAGTTATAATTGGACGGCTGTGATTGCTCTTGACGAACGATTATAATCCAAGGGTCTGAGATTGGTTTGAAAGATCGAAATGGGTTTTGTGTTTACCAAGAGTAAATCCAATGGTATAGGGATTGAGGTGAAATGGGTATCTTACGGTTTTGGGGTAGCTGCCATTGATTGGCTGAAAGAGATACCACACGGATCAAGTAAGAGCGGATAAGGTCCGTTGATTAAACTGATCAAGGGACACGATTTTTCCTAGCTTCTCAGATTGAGAAGATGCGTAAAAACGCATATGGCACATCTCAAAATCAGTTACAAGAATTGAAAGGTTTTGAAATATGTAATTTTCAACCCCAAAGCTTTTTACCCAAAAAAATTATATAGATTCTTTCTTCAAACATTTTAAAAGCAAATTTTTATTAATCAAAACATATTTAGATGATTAAAAAAATTGTTTTAAATGAATTTAAAAAATATGTTTGAATAGACAAACTCACATAAAAAAATATGCACACATAAAAAATATGCCGTGTGTGGTGTGTGTTTCCTAATGTGGTTCAAGAAAAAATTACTTCCCTTTGTCGTTTGGACTGGGATACTTTAATGTAGCTTGATGCCTTTTTCGAGGTAGAGTAACTCGGAAAAATCTAAAACGATTTTGTTTCGATATCCAAACTAGTTGGAACTCCTATATGGCATAGACCCAAGTAGGTCAACCATATAGTGTGTTCTCAATAGTAACACTCTGTGGCTTCCATATGACTTCCTTTCACCACACCAACCCCATACTGAGTGGGAAACTTCATGCACTGGTATACGATGGATGGAACTGTTTTAAATTTCTTCACCCCTACCCTGCTGAAGATAAGGTTGTATGCTGAATGGACATTTTTGTCTAGGATGAAGAAATGAATCTTCTTTGTTCTAAAGGTGGGACATACGTCGATCATAACCTCTAACTCAATTATGCCCAAAGGGTATACCTTTTCTCTTGAGAAGACAATAATTGGTTAGTGATAGGCTTCAAGCTTATTCTCTCTTAATCTCAGACTTTTGAAGAAGTTGTATAACAAAACATCAGTGGAACTACCATTATTAACTAAAATTCTCAGCACCTTTCTTTCATGTACCATCATAGAAATGTCCAATAAATCTTTAAGTGGTTATAACACGTCGGGCATGTCATATTTGGAGAAGTCGACCATAAGGCAATCTTTTTTTACCTTCCTAAGATGGGTATCCACAGTACTAGTCAGGTTAATCTGCCTAATGTAAGCACATGCCTTTACCTCATTGAAGTGGGATTTCCTTTCAGCGAGATCATAAACTCCTCCATCATGTCCTCTTGTAATGAAGTTACATAAAAAAGATACCACTTTTACCTCATGTTCAAACTCTTTAGGTCTCTTGGGAAGGTCTGGATTATCCTCTAAGTAATCATCCATTGCTCTTTTATTTTCTTTAACTCTCATGCAGGGAGACTCTGATCACCTTCTGGGCTTCTGCTCATCACTATGATTGGTTTGACCTCCTCTATCTAGAAACATTGACAATTTTCCCCTTTATATTAGATTTTCTATCTCATTCTTTAGGGCTAACCAATTGTCAGTATTATGACTGTAATCAGTATAATACTTGTAGTAATTTCTCCTATCACTGTTGTTTGCTAAGGCTTTTATTTTCGTGGACATTTCAAGTCTTTGCTTCCATAAATCTCCTCTATGATGTGGTGGACACCCACTATCAACAAAGTATACTCATAACACCTCTTTGGTTTATCAACCTTCTTATCTTTTTGCGCCTTGTTTTCCAGCATCTGTTGATATTAAATTTAGATCTACTGACCACATTAGCATCCATAACTTTTCAACATTCACAATCTTCCTGACTTTGGCTTGTAACTTGGTCATAATCTTGGGTGTCTCCTTGGCCAATGCCTAATATAGCTTCCCTGGAAGTAGGCCACTCATTAGGGTTGCGATGGATGTCTTCTCATCATAATCAATAACATCCAGTTTCTCGCTGTTAAAGCGAGCGATGAACTCCCTAGTCGTTTCCTCGACCTTGTGCCATATAGTCAATAGATGGACTACTCTCTTTCCTATCATGGCACTAAAAAAAAGTTTTGATGAAGAGATCAACTAGCTGTTGGAAGTTCAAAATCTATCCTCGTAGTAGGATATTGTACTAGATCTGTGTAGATCCTATGATTGTGCTTGAGAATATTCAACAGCGCATCTTATTAGGGATGGAATGAATATCAGTCGCGACTTAGTATTGCTATACGTGCAACATCGAATCAGTGTTGCCATCATACTTCGGCATCATTACTAGCGGTCTAAATTTAGCTTATGTGGGATAATTCACAATTGACGGGGTGCAAAGAGATTATTTCACAAACCCTCTGTGCATATTATCCCTTGATTTAGAGATTTCCCCCAATCGATCCTCTAGATGATGGATTGATTCCTTCCAAGTTTGTTCATGTTGCCAAGTCATGGATTTACCAGGTTGACCATGACTTTCTACTGAACTCTTTTTCCTTGAAGTGTGTTCGGCTCATGTCGAGCAACGTGCAACAACCCAGGTCTAACTGAACACTCTGTTCATTTTGAAGAAGATCTTCTTGAGCCAATTTAGTGCTATATAGATCCATTGGGATCTTTGGATAGTGCATTCTCAGTGCTCATGGGCCTAAACAATCAAATGAAGATCCCATACTCAACCGTTCTAGTACGCTAGGACTTTCTTCAGAGAAGGTTTGATCATCATCAAAACCCGTTGTCTTAAGAAAAAAGGTAGCTCCCAGAGGGTATGACCTATCATTTTGTGGTACATAGTACCCGAACCTACTATTTTCTTCTTTTGATCCCTCACTCAGCATCCTTGGGTTCTCTAATGCTCGGGTCCGAGAGGTATATCGTCCTCCTCGACAAGGAGTTGGATGTGGCATTTCCACCCTTCTTCCTAGATGCTTGCCTCCTTTCGGGTTGACATGTTCTTCTATAGGTCTTCCTTATCTAGACTGGAGTGTCTCCATCATCTACTTAACACTTTATTTCATTGCCTCTTGCCCTCTGGCCAAGCTCATCATAATTCTTTGTATGTCTCCCATTCCTATAAGGGGTTGAAGGTGGAATTATTTCATTTGTACAATTGATTTTTGAATTATATCCCATCCCCAGTGATTGATGGGAAAGAAGTATTTGAATAGGCACAAATCCAAGGTTTATGGATAGAAAATGATAGAAAATAACAATTGGCTAATCGTATTCCCGTAGCCAGCGCCAATTGGATAAAAATTGGTATGTGGATTTATGAGTCTTGATTGGATAAAAACCAATGATAATCAATAACAAATAAATATATCAATGGACTAGATTAAAGAGAGAGATGAGATGTTGAGATTGAGAGGAGGGTTAATGTGGTTCGGCTAATGGTGCCTAAGTCCACAGGTGTTATATATGAGTTTATTATTCAGTCATTAGCAAAAGTGGGTATAAACTCTCAAAGTTATCTCTGTAAGCGTGTATATCTCCTCTTTCTCCCTTGGTGAGAGTGTGTGATATTTATAGGGAGAAAGAGTAGGTGGATGGGTGGAGTGCCTTTATAAGTCACGCAATTACACCCTTTTACATTCTAAGAACAACTAATGAAGATTTAATTGTAATCATCTGGAGGGAAAAACTCGCGTGTATATAATTGGAAGTGAACATATTCCCATGTGTGACCCACTCATGCATTTAATGATTCGAACCAATAACACTTATTCACTATGGTCGGCTAACCAGTTGACCAGGAGTAGCACTGAGCCAACCAAGGAGGTGTTGCACCAACGAAATCTGTAGGAAAGGTTGAGAATGAAAGTGTCAGAATATCGTTGATCCACATAATACTCCATATTTATGATATAACAATTATCATTTTATTTGTTATCAATGTTTTCACTTATTATATTACTTAAATCATCTAAATGTTCATCTGTAACATTGTGATCTGAAGTGCTCATTCCTTTCTTAATTATTACCCAAAATAAATTTATCCAAGACTCCTTTTTAAGATTAATTTAATTCCTGTTATTTTTTTATTATGTTTTTTAGCACCACTTACATATTTTCCAGTAGACATTTTACAATAAAAAATTAACAAAAAATATCAGCTATAATTTAAAATGCAATAAGATAAAAAAATATTTAAAAATGATGGAACTTGATAACACAAGTTGTTCAGCTAAACGAAGCTTCCCTTGAGTACGAATAATAAACATGAAAACTTGAAAAAAGAAAAAAAAATTATCCAACTACGAATATTAAATTCAGATGGGAATAAAAAAAATATTAGAAGATCCAAGAATGTGACCTGTTAAATATTTTTGATAAAGAGTTTGTCAAATCAACAAATGAATTTCTTCTGACTAAAAAAATATGATGTATTTTTTTTTAGGGGGGGGGGGAGAGAGAGAAGAAATTTATGGGCAAGAATAGTTTTTATTGGGAGATGAGAGGAAAACGATGTTGGAGAGAGGGAGAAAGTGGATGAAACTAGTGCCTTTTGAGTTTTGACATGTGACACACTCAGAAGTCAAAAAAATAGAGTTCCAAAGCAATCATTACCTAGAAAGTAGGAGCAAGTGGGCACTCTCCTATTTTAACTTAAATTCTATTATATAGCTGGCTAAACCAACCAATATATGTAATTTATTTAATTTTAATTTTATTTTAACTTCAACAATATTATACACACACACACACACGCACACACACACACACCCCTTGAGATAAAAAAGGGGTCCCACTAACCGTGGGATCCCTAGGGTAATGCCTTTGTTTTCCCATGGTTGGGTTGACTTTTTCTATATCCTTGCCCAAGACAATATTCAAGTAACTATCTTCGAACACTAAGGTGGACCAAAACTTTACAAGGTTTTCACGCTTCTTGTAACAACAACCAACAAATGAATTCTTCTTTCTTTGCCCAATACAAGGGCAAACTCAAGGTTGCACTCTCTTTTCTTAACTTTTTGTAAAACAACACTATTGAACGGAAATATACAATGAAGTTATGTCGTGAATGAAGTACAAAAATATTGCACTAAGATAATATTTTAGTTGAATGAAGCTTCTCTTTTCTATAAAATACCACTTCTTTGTTGAAAAACTTATGGCTCATTGTGTTAGCAGTGTTGTGAAATGACTTGGCTTGATCCAATCGACTATATTAAGCTTATTCTACTAGAACTAGTGCAGTGGATTAAACCTTGCTTTTACTCTACTAAAACTCTTAAAATGATTGTGTGTTTTAGGTAGTCAACATGACTTTTTTAGTCGACTTGATCAAGTGGATGGAGAAATCTCAGATCATGCCTCATTTTCAAATTTCCTGATTACAAGGCATGCAGAACTTGAATGTATTTAGACATTCTGAAATCCAAAATGTCCAAATCCAGTACCTTATCTTACAATACATATTACCAATGTAATAATCCAACGGTAGTTCAGACAACTAACTTTACCTTGATCCTTTGCAGGAAAACAAAAAAATATCAAAAGTCAAATACGTGGGGAATCAGGAGTATTTAGCACCATCAGTATACCTAACCTCTTTTATTGAATTGTTGATTCCATCATATTATTTTAAATTATCATAATTTGAAGATTCCTCACAAGTAATTAGTGGATGAATACATACAAACCCTATTATATGGATAAATAAAAAATTATATAATTCAAAAAATATTAACGATCTATCTTGATGTTAAGGTGCATTTAGACATGTAGTTTTAATGCAAAAGTATCTCCCACACTATAATGAGTCATGTCGCCGAGCTTCAGATTTGTGTCTAGGATTCAACGACACAATTTACCCAAGCCACGCCCAATATAGAGCTACAAAACCACATAAGTTTCCAAAAAAATTGGAATTGTAGATATGATAATTGAGGTTGAGAGTTAAACATTAATTTGTGATCGAATAAAATTTTCTATGTATAAAAATCCCTACGAGTGTGAATATACTCATTGTGCCCCACTTAGTTAGATTCTCTTAATTTTTTTTTCAAAATATACTCTGTGTCCTAGTCCTTGAGGCCATTCCAACAAAACTTCATAAAAATTATGCAATAGACACCTCTATCCGGCATTGTATCATTCTATGCCACTTTTGAAAAATTTAAAAGGGACTTAGATGGACTCGCTACACTTTTTCCACTATTTATCACACATAAGTATTTTTTCTTAATGGGAAATAAGCCTTTTTTATGTGTGTATATCTTTATGACCTATTTAGAGTAATGGTGTGTCTTTTAGAAATGAACTGATATTTATATTAAACAATTTGTTTTTCATAAATTGCATTAAGTATATCATATTGATTAAATTTGAATTTTATATTCAAAATTAATTTATAAGATTTCTATTAAACTCCTAGTGGCTTCACTAATCCAATTCTCTCTCTCTCTCTCTGCCCTATGACTCACCACCAATTCTTTCTCTTTCCTCGACCCCCCCCGACTCACCACCGATTCTCTCTCTACACGCACATGTCAATCACTCTCTATGTTTGGTTTGTATTTAGAGTAATAGTTTTTTATTTATGTTTGGTTTGAAGTTGGTTTTTTTATTTGTATTTGGTTTGAAGTTTGTTTGGTTATAATGTTTTAAATTATATGTAATCTTTCTTTCAATATCATGTTTGATTTGGTTTGGTATTAAGGTTTTGATTGGATTTGGTTTGAGAAACTAAAAATGACAAACATTTAACACACTAAAACTATTAAAACATTTTATTTAATTTTTTTAGTGTGGATGGGGAGACAGGGGCACTACCCCCGACACCCCATAAGGAGACGCAACATCATGACCAGATCTCAGGAGACTCAACCTGGGAAAATAACTGCAAGAAGGTCCACATGAGCTCGATTGTGATGAGGATGACTGATGGAAACCGTATGAAATCTCTGGAAACACGGTTCGTCTAGTTCTAACTTACAAGGGAAAAAGCTCTAGGCCAACCCAAGAAGGACGACCCAGGGCTTCAGCATTCAACATATTTAGAAAATGGTCAACTTTTGATCGTCTTGGCTTGGTAGGATACCAATGAGACCGTATCTACCATTATCATAGCATTGCGACCTCTAAAGGGAATGGAGGATGTGTCGATCATCGGCCCCAACAAGGCCGAGAAGATAGTAGAGGGAAGTGAACAAACGAGAGAGAATTATTGGCCCAAAACCTACGCCTAACCCAGCTGATAAAGTGGGAGGAGGAGATAATATCGTTGCAGCTGAGATACCATGGAACACTTCAACCCCAAAGATGGAAGATAAGATCAATAACCTTCTGAAAAGATGAGACCCTGTCCAAAGGGGGTATATAGAAGGGTTCCCCCTCGTGGCAAGGATTGTGAGATACCCCACTCCAGCCAAGTTCAAAACACATGTGGTATCCCCAAAGTATGACGGGAGTACAAATCCGATACATCACATAGAGATGTATTAGTTTGCGGCCAACATATACTCTGTCTCAGATGAGATGAGATGTCGAGCCTTCTCCAGTACTCTTATCGGCGCAACTCATATATAGTACACTTTTCTTCCTAAGAACTCCATAAATAACTTTAAATAACTGGTCGAGAATTTCATTCACATCTTTTGCTTCGGCATAAAGCCCAAAAAGAAGGTCACCCATCTCTTATTTGTAAAATAAGGGAAGAATGAATATCTGAGAGACTTCATCGCACGGTTTAGTAAGGAAAAGATTAAGGTGGAAGATTACGAGGAGAATATTTACATTACAGCCCTCATGGGTGGACTACATAAAGGTAAATTACTTTGGAAACTAGTCGAAGATATTCCAAAGTCCATGGTAGAACTTCTGAGGCCATGGAGGCCAAAGGAGAGGATGAAAAGGAAGCCGACGGGAGTAAATCTCAAAAGGCAAATGGAAAAGATGGTAAGAAGAGATCGACAGATGACAAGGTTGCCAACTACACTCCTATGACAGTTAGCCCAGACTTGATCTTGAATGTGATTAAAGACGGTAGAGCTCTCAGGTGACTTGAAAAGCTTAGGTCCCCTCCCCACAAAAGGGATAAAAGCAAGTGGTGCGACTTCCACCAAAACCATGACCACACTACCAATAAGTGTTTTACTCTAAAAGACGAGATCGAGAAGATTTTGAAATAAGGAAAGTTATGGAAGTACGCTGATCGTAGTGGCTCCAAAGACGATGCTAGAAAGAACCATGTAAGGGCAAAAGATGACAAGTCGAGATGACAGGCCGATAAGAAAGACGAAGTGTCAGATGGTGACAATGATGACCCAAAAAACCCACTGAAGATCCATGAGCCTAAGGGATGTATGTCTATGATCTCGTTTGATGTGAAAATGATCATTTGGGGAATGGCCAGCGGTGGGACAGAGCCAACCGACCGTAAGTGGCACGCTGTATAATCTAATTCAACACCCAAACAGATGGAAGTAAACATGACTATTTCAGAGCCAAAAACAGGGAAGATAAAGAAGGTAGATATGGAAAATTTGATTGTAGGAATCTCATAGTTGGATTTCAAGGGCATCTTGGCCCCCCGTGATGACCCTTTTGTCATCAGTACCAGGGTTCATGGGTAAGGTGTGTCTATAATTCTAGTGAACGACAACAACTTAGACGACGTCATGTTCTGGGAATGTTTCAAAGGGTTGAATCTCAGTAAGAAGGGGCTGATTCCTTAGGGTTCAATGAATAAAAAGTGCACCCACTTGGGGTGTTCGAAATGGATGTTTGCATGGGTCCCTGACCGAGGTGCTTAACAAAGAATGTTAGCTTTTTCCTGATGGGTGAGAATGTATTTTTGGCCTACAACATCATCCTTGTCCATGTGGCTCTTAAAGAGTTTAAAGTAGTGCCCTCCATAATTCACAAAATGGGAAAAGTTCTGAAGTCTTAGGTAACGAAGTAGAGTCCAGGGAGTGTTACTTCAGCTCGACTGAACAGAAATACGCTTACAAAAAACTCACAACCTCCTACAATATTGATACTCTTGACCCCAGGGACGAGAGGAAACTAAAGAAGGGTGAGGCCGCCAAGGAGGTAGAATCCATTGTCCTTAATGAAAATGAACCAAAAAAAATTGCCAAAATCGGCTCATCAGTGAAAAAGGATGTGAAGGCAAAGTTGATAGAGTTGTTAAGGAAGAGTAAAATGTCTTTGCATGGAGCCATAAAGACATGCCAGGAATAGATCCAAAGGTCATCTTCCACAAGCTGGATATTGATGAGAAGGCGAAGCCTGTGAAATAGAGAAAAAAGACCTATGCAAGAGAGAAGTATAGGATCATCTAAGAAAAAGTCATTATGGAGGTACACTACCCTGAGTGGTTGTTCAACGTCGTAATAGTTCGAAAGGCCAATGAAAAGTTGAGAATGTGCAATAATTTCACTAACCTAAATAAAGCTTTCCCTAAACATAGCTTTCCCTAAACATAGCTTTCCTTTGCCTAGTATTGATAAAATGGTTACTGCCATTACTAGGAATGAGTTAATGAGTTTTATGGACACATACTTAGGATACAACCAGTTTTTCCTGGACGAGCCAACGTAGAAAAGACTTCCTTTACCACTAATAAAGGAACCTACTGCTACAAGGTCATGCCTTTTGGCCTTAAGAATGGAGGGGAAACCTACCAGAGGTTGGTCAGTTAAATGTTCAAAGATCAGATCGTCAAGACTATGAAGGTCTATATAGATGACATGCTGACAAAGAGTCTAAAGGACGAGGATCATGTGGCTGATCTTGAGAGGATATTTAACAAGATGGACCTTTACCAGATGAAGTTGAATCCAACCAAGTGCATGTTTGGCATTAGTACAGGAAAATTCCTCGACTTCATAGTCAATCAAATAGGGATTGAAGTGAACTCGGAGAAAATAAAAGCATTGATAGAAATGAAGATGCCAAAAATGATGAAAGATGTGTAGAGGCTGACAAAAAAAGTCACTGCTTTTAACAGATTTGGTTCCAGGGCCATAGATAAGTGTTTGCCCTTATTTAAAATCTTGAGAAAAGCATTTGAGTGGGATGAAGAGTGTGAGAAATATTTTCAAGAACTTTAAGATTATCTGGGTTCTTCAGTGCTCCTATCTCGGCCATTCCAAGGGGAGAAATTGTTCCTATATTTAGCAATGTTAGAATCGGCAATAAGAGTAGCGATCATCAGCGACGATGAAAGGGTTTAGAAACCTGTGTACTTCATCAGCGACTATGGTGGTGCTCACCAACACTCCTTTGAGGTAAGTTATTCATAAACCTGAGAAATTAGGTAGGCTTATGGCTTGTTTAATCGAGTTAGGGGAGTTTAACATCATTTATTAGCTAAGAACTGCAATTAAAGGGCAATCATTAGATGACTTTATAGCTGAGTTCACCTGAACCAAGGCCTATGTTAAAGAAGATGAAGTTGCAATGTTGCCTGAGATGACAACCGTGGGTCCGACCATAGACGATGGTGCCAGGGCTGACCCTATTAAAAAAGGTATTTTATTGAGAAATGGGACGGTTAATGAAGGTCCCTTCACAGACGAAAGTCCAGTCTAGAGTTTATTTGTGGATGGATCCTCTTGTGAAAGAGGTAGTGGAGCAGGGCTCATATTATCAGCTCCGGATGGGACTGATAATGAATACGCACTAAAATTTAGTTTCAAGGACTCCAATAATGAAACTAAGTATGAAGCTTTATTGGATGGCTTATCCTTGGCTCAGGTGTTGAATGTCGGCCATATGATAGTATATATTAACTCTCAGCTGGTGGTGAATCATATTCTAGGGATCTATGAAGCCAAAGATGAGATAATGGGCAAGTACCTAGCACGGGTAAAGAAGGGTTTGAGCATCTTCAAAGAAGTGAAAGCGAAGAGGATCCCTCTACTAGAGAACGATCGAGACGATGCGTTAGCATGGTTGCCTTCCTCTACTAGAACATAAATCAGGAGGAATGTTCTTCTTGAGATCCTCTACAAGCTAAGCGTTGACGAGGACGATAGTAGGCTCGAAGCATCATGGATGGACCCTCTCATTAAGTACATTAGAGATGGGGAGGTCCCGAAGATAAAAGTTGAAATGAAGAAATTGTGGTACAGTGCAGCGAAATTCACTATTATAGGAGATGTATTATACAATAAGGGCTTCTTGCTCCCCTATTATGATGTGTCCACCCGATCGAGGTGGAATATTTCTTTAGATATGTAAATGATATTCCATTCATATTCGGGGATGATCTTTAGAAAGGAGGATAGTGATGCAGTGCTATTGGTGGACGACCCTTGCCAAGGATGCATTCGAACATATAAAAAAGTATAACAAGTGCCAAAGGTACTCCTGCATCATCCATTAGCCTCATCAACCCCTGTCATCCATTATAACACACTGGCCGTTCATAGTATGGGTAATTGACTTGGTGGGGCCTCTACTTAAGGCTACGGGTAACTATAAATCCTGATAGTGGCAATCGATTACTTTTCAAAATGGGTGGAGGCCGAAGCTATGATTTTTATAAGGAAGACGAAGACCTTCAAATTTATTTGGAGGAACAACATCTGTAGATATGGTCTACCCTACACTCTAATATCAGGAAATGGAAAAGTTTAAGAACAAATCCTTGGAGGCTTACTGCGAAATGGTAGATATCACGCAGTTCTACTCAATCGACCTCAAAAAAATGGTCAAACATAAGGCACTAATAGGACAATTTTAGATGGGATCAAGAAAAAGTTAGAAAATGCTACAGGCCTTTAGATAGATGAGGTGCATGTCATCCTGTGGGCTTACAGGACAACAAAAAGGATGTCGACAGGGGAGACCCCCTTTATTCTAGCCTATGGATCAGAAGCTGTAATTACAACTGAACTCGGCCTGCCCAGTCACAGAATCTAGACTTTTAATTCGAAGACCAACGACGAAGAAAGAAGGCTGGACTTAGACTTGATGAAGGAGAGAAGTTAAGATGCCAAGGTTAGATAAACAGCATGTCAACAAAGAATGGCTAGGTTCTACAACAAAAGAGTCAAGGTAAGGCCAACAACTGTGGGGGATCTTATTTTAAAGAAGGTTTGGAAAAAGCTAAACAAGATGCACCCAAATTGGCATGGCTCATATAGGGTCACTGAGGAGGTCGTCCCTGGGACCTATCGACTAGAGAACTTAAAGGGAGAACCTTTTCTCCAAGCTGTGGAATATAAACCACTTGAAGAAGTATGATCAGTATACTTGTATACAATTTATGTCTCATCCTCTTTATATTTGAAAGATCTCAAAAAAATGAATGAAAAAAACTAAAAGTTTTTCCTCATATCTTTCTGCCTTGTATTGTAATGCACGGTTTAAATTGTCTTAAGATAAATAACAAAATTCATTTGATGAATTAGTTTTAACTCACTCTCGGTGATACGAGAGACCATGCAAGACTTGTCTCGTCCCCAAACTGTCAATAACACCGAGAGGGGGGAATGGTGTGACAAAATCACTAAGGTGGTGAAAAACACAAAAAATTTATTAAAAATCATTTCATTGTGTTTACTTCAAACATTATTAATCTGGTGATCTCCGATTAAAAAAATTGATTTAGTTATCACCCTCGATTGAGACGAGGATGGACTTCGGATTAACATCATTAGTTTGATGGTCTCACACTAAAAATCATTTTATTATGGTTGTTTTAAACATCATTAACTTGGTGACCCTAAATTTAGTCTCCCTTGGTGAAGACGAGTGTGAATAAAGAGATGAAACTCGTGCATTCACTCCCAAAAATGACGAGTGGGGTCTCCAATTAAAAATTTGGTGATCTCCAATTAAAAATCTTTAGTTTGGTTATCTCCCTCGGCTGAGAAGAGGATGGACTTTGGATTAACATCATTAGTTTGGTGATCTCACATCAAAAGTCATTCAATTATGGTTGTTATTTCAAACAAGCTATGAGAGAGAACTTAGCAAACAGACAAAGTTTGGTACATATATCAACAACAATACAATACAATACAATACAATACTTGGCAAATGTACAATTTTCATTAAAAGAGAATGATGATTGTTTAAGTATAAGAATGTCATTATTAAAAATGAGTTATCAAAAGAAAAAAAATTATAGAGGAAGAGAGTCTGGGGTCACATGCGACCACCCAAACACTTGGCTCATTAAGGCTTCTCGTCTTTTTAGCTCCCATACTAGTAGCCTCGTCCCTAGTGCCAGCAGTAGCAGCATCGACTGATTCAACTGGTCCCTCGACTATGGTCGTTTCTTCAACATTGACCAAATTTGTTTGGTAAGAGAGGGTCGGCCAAGTCAGGGGCCTCCATATCTAGATGAACGAAGGAGACAACCTCAAGGAATTTTAGAATAGCCCATCTACAGGCAGACTTAATACCTCTATCAAGGTATTGGAAATCGAAGTCACCAAACTCCTATGAGGCCTTATAAGCCTCCAAAACCTCATCTTGAATCTTCTTGATGGCATCTACAAACATAGCTTAGTCCTTGGCCTTTTTGACTGCCTCATCTATAGCGGCTGTATGCTTGGTTGATAGGACATCAAGGAATTCATCCATCTCTTTCCTCCGAGCTTTTAAAGCATCATTATACTCCTTCTTCAAAGCGTCGAGGGCACTTTTATTATTCAACCTCATGTTTTTCACTTTCTCCTTCAGGTCCCTCTTAGCCTCATGTACCTAAGGATATTTCTCAGTCACCCACTTGGTGGCTTAGGCGAATGCACACATGGACTGTAAAAGTATAGGAAAACAAATATTTGTATGAGCGATGCAAAGATTCAAGACTAAATTCGACTGAAATTTGTAATTACCTGGGCTAGGTGATGAAGTCCAAAGTTATAGACTTTGGGTGCATCCATATTCTCGAGGAACCTATGGTCTGTCTTGGAGGGGAAAGAAAGTGAGGTTGCCTTTGACCTCGATAAAGAAGGAATACGCGAGTTAGGCGAGATTAACCACCTAGACAACCTCAAACGAGTTTGCGGTAGAGGGCATAACCACCAACTCAGAAGGATTGGCCCTCTTCCTCTTCTCCCATTGACGAGGAAGGTCTCCCCCATCGATCGACTCTTTTCAGTTTTGTGAAGTCTTATCTCAGACAGCCCTGCCAACAGTCATCTTCTTTGGGGGCTGTTTGTTTCCCTTCCTCCTAAAAGCTGCCTGGAGACTCAGACCTCTCATATTCCAAGAATCGTCTAAGATATTAGGAGGACAATCTGTAAACAAGAAAGGACAATGGTCAATAAAAATAGTCAAAGACGAGTAAAGACTTGTAAATTAAACATGAAAATATGGAAAACTCATACACCACATCTAGGGGGCAACCCCTAGATCTAATTTTTGAAGTAAGTCAGGGGTCATAAAGTCTTTAAACTTGGGCAAATTGCCTTACTTCCTTCCTCCCTAATGGAAAGGATCCCATAATGTCAAACCCTAGCCAAACTTTGTCTAATTTACAAGAGAGAGAGAGAGAGAGAGAGAGAGAGAGAGAGAGAGATAGAGAGAGAGAGAGAGAGAGAGAGAGAGAGAGAGAAAGAGAGAGAGAGAGAGCTTGAGAGTTGTACAACCAAGGCCATTAGAGCCCCATTTTCATAGTGAAAACCTCTCACCCCCTGCACAGTGGAGTAGGATGAAAAGATGAACTACTTATATACTGGTGTTCTTCCTCTTCTCCTCACTTCATTCTCTCATTTTCATATTTGTTTTGTTACATATCTCCAATGTTGTGCTGTGTTTGAACTTAAGCTGCATATTCAAATTTAAATGGTGATTTCTTAGCATCATCAATATTCACCTTTTATCTTAAGTGATTATTGTTTGGGTCAACATAAATTGATAGAAGGACTACACTATGTTGGACACATAGTAATTTTAGGGTAAATTTAATTAAAATGAACTAAAATTGGACTTATTGTGTATGATTCATTAATTGAAAAATATCAATTAGTTGATGTTGCTATTGTACGGATGAATATTATTGCATATATCTTTTTGTTTAGCCGTTACGGTCGTGTTCACCCCTTCCTTAAGTGGTTATGGTTTGGGTGAATACAAATTGGTAGAGGGACTTGGATATTAGTGGACACATAATAGTTTTATGATTAATTTATTTAAAATGAACTAAAATTGGACTCATTGTGTTTGAATGATTAGTTAGAAAATATTGATTAGTTGACGGATTCTAGTATTTGTATACTGTCACACATGCAAATATATTTTATACATTTTTCGACTTCTCATTCCCGTTAGAAAACACTCGTCATATTCACTACTACACAAAAACTGAATTTTAGTAACAATATTTTACCATTATATAAATAATTAGTAACGGTAGTTTTCCATTAGATAAAAAGGTGCGGGGAAAAAATTGCAATACATATTTACCATTACTAGTAATGAATTTATCATTGATATTTTACCATTACTAATAATGGATTTGCAAATGTTATTTTACCGTTACTAATTCTGATTTAGTAATAGACTTATTTCTGTTACTATTTTTACCTCATTACACTGGTTTTGTAACGATTTTGTTTGATTTTGTAACGGTAACGGTACGTTAGTGATATTAGTACATATTTAAAAAAATATTTATTTTTCAAGATCTGATATCTTGTCGTGAATTTACACAAATTTAGTTATGCTTTCAACATTATTTCAATCCCAAGAACATATACAAAATGCTCCACATAAATAAAGGCACTATATTCAACATTTACATTTTATATAAGCTTTCACTCTTTATTTACAAAAGAAATTTAAATACCAAGAGTGATATACATAGTAACACTTTGGAACAAAATCTCAACCATTGAACTTTCCATTAATTCAAATTGAGAATAATGATTTTCAGATTGAGAGGACAAAAAAAGAGCCCATTGAAGAACAATCATTTTGAATCTCTAATCACTTTTCTAATGAAAAATCTCATTTACTTATGCAAAAATTCTACCATATTTTTCTTAATGGAATTACGAACCACAAATAAGTTTACATTACTTGACATAAATACAAAAAAGACCCCTCCCCCTTAAAAAAGATGTTATGACACAACTTTACTTAAAAACTTTTACATAGTGTCCTAAACACCATCAAAAGGGGTAAAAAAAGTATACATATACCAAATTTTCTATTAAGTATGTAACCCAAATTTGTTAAAATATTACAACTTGTGTAAATATACATATAACATTACTCAAGAAAAATAATGAGTAACCAAAGGCAAACATTTGTATTCATCAATTAATTCAAACCAACAAACATCATTCAAAGACTAAGCTAATAAATGGAATAGATATTAACTATTAATTTTGTGTCTCAATTTGGAAAAAAAGGTTAAGTAAACTTATACCTATAATAATGAGATAATATCTTCATCGACAACAGAGTTGCTATGAGGTTTCAGATGACATATGGGTTTTAATACGTGGTCCAAAATAATTGGGCTTGTCAATAATAACATTTTTGGGTTGGAAGAATGGAGTTTTGTTATGTTGGTAATGGTGAGGTATAAAACAGTTGACAAATATCAGGAAGTTCATCGGATATGAAAATCCTTAGACAACGACACATTTTCAATAGTAAATGACAAAAATTAGTAAAAGTAAGAGGAAAAATTATGATGTTAAAAGAAAAATAAAAAAAAAAACTTTAGACTTCAATAAACAAGGACAAACCCCAACTAGATTTTTTCTTAGGTCTAATGACTCCTATAAATATAAGACAATGGTTGAACTATTACCTTCATAACTTACTAAAACAAATATCTAGGTAAATGATAGATAAATTCATACATAATACACCACAATGTGAGTCATTTGAATATCAAATGGTAGGATCCTCATTGAAATCTAACCCTTAAATAAGGGAAAACCCACTCTCATCCGAAATAGCAGTACCAAAAATCCCAAATTCCATATAGTCACAACAACACAGTCTTCACTCAAAACCCCAAATTTATGATCACAAAATCCAAAATGTATTACTCAAAATAAACATTAAATTTAATCAAATGAAACAAATTTACCTTAATATTTAACTCGTTGCGAAGAAGCGGAGCCAAAATAAACAAATTCTTGTATGTGGGAGACTCTAAATGAGATACATGAAATTAAAGTTACATATTTAGAAACACACACACACAATACATACCTACATACATACATACATATATATATATATATATATATATATATATTATGTGTGTGTATGTGTAAAATCTATTTATGAAATTAATTTAGGACTCATGATATTTTTTATTGTATACGTATTTTCAAAAATCGATTTAGAGATCGTGATACACTTTTCTAGAAATCAATTTAGGGATCGTTACATGAATTTCAAGAAATCGATTAACAATTACAATAATAGATAATTTCTTGAACGTAATTTCATTTAGGAGAGAAATTGAGAGAATGAGAGAAAGTTTTGGGTAGTTGTTGCAAGTGATTTCATTTAGGAGGGAGAATGTGCACTTCCCTTTTTGTGTTAAAAAATTACTCATTTTCTTATTTTTTTACTTCTTAAATTGTAAAGAAAAGTTAGTAATAGATATATAATATTAGTAACTAAATTATCATAAAAAATTAGTAACAGTAGAATAGTGTTAGTAATGAAAAAAATGGCATGTTACTAAATGAGAGTTTTGGTGTATTGAACACCCTCCTTTTATATATTATCTCATAAAAAATGAGTCACGATAATAATTAGTTTTAAGGTATGACCGAGAGGTTACAATTGGACTGCACTAAAACATCTTTTATTAGTGCATGCCATATAGAGGGAACTCTTATTTACTAGTATGGGAATAGGAAAATTGAACATTTTAATTATCTTACAAATGGTGAAGTTGATCTCTCGCAACCGTATCTATTCGATCATATTCTATTTTCCTTACCAGAAGCACAATGGGTTCTTCAATGACGAGAATCCTACCAGTAAGAAAAATGATCTCTATATTTCAAAGCTCGTTGTTTGTCCCTCAAAAAGATGATCATAGGTATCAGGGGCGTGGATAACTAGAAGAATGTTGATCGTTCATTAGAGGATGACGTACAAGATTAACTTCGTAAAACTTTTACATTCCCACCCGGTTCGAAGTCATATGCTCTTTCCCGAGTAGCTAAATAATTGAAAAACTATCGAAAAAACCTCCGAAAGGTTCATTTTTTGGTGGGAAAATCAATTTCTGACATTTTGGCATTCAAAGACAAAGTTTCATAAAATTTATAATGCCCGTCGACTAATGGAACGACTTCTTGGAGAAAGAATCCAGGGAGGAAAAACATACCCATAGGGAGAAAAATAGGCACAATAGGACAAATATAGTTGATGTCCACAAACTTGGGTCCAAATCATATGATGATTTGAAAGAGGAATGGGTGGAAAGGACCAAGGGGACTCTGAAAGAAGGGAAATACGCCAATCAGGTCAACTTGTACTTACATGCCTGAGGGGATAAACAGACCAAAAAATTCTTAGATAATTTGGCTCTGACTTTAGTGAGTTTGAATTTAATGATCACACACACACACACACACACACACACACACACACATATATATATATATTAAAGGAGGAGGGCTTTTTCTGTCTCCCCAACTAGCGGTTGAGATTAAATCTAATAAATTTGGTCTTCATCAACTGACGGTTCATATTTATCCAACAAATAGTTCAGGTTAAGTATTTAAGGATTTTTATCTAATAGTGAAATAAGTAGCCACGTGGACTCTGATTATTCAGACCTCGAGCCTCTCACACCCACTCCATTAGTTGTACCTCGAGCCTTTCAACATCTCTTCTTATTCAGACCTCGAGCCTCTCAATATTTCACCCATGCAATACATGAGGCAAAGGAGTTTTGATTTTACAACATCTCTCTTTCTCTCTCCCATCCTTGACGTCCCTCTTTTCCGCCTCCATCAACCTCTTTGTCCCTCCGCCTTTGAGGAGCTTGGAAGAAATGCCATCATAGGTACTCTCCCCCTTTCTTATAAACCCTCACACTTAATCCCTCTCTCTTATTCAAATTCGATGAATAAAATCGTTGGATCAATATATTTCAAATCTCACTTTTCCTCGATCTGATTGAAAATTTGCGAGGGTTTTTTCCAAATCTTACTTTTCCCCGATCTAATTTGGTTGTTTTTGTCCATGGTGCTTTGACTGTGTTGGCTCAAGTAATTACCAGTGAACTTGGTTTATCTATTTTGGGACCACACCTCTCTCTTCATTTTTTTTCCTTCTGATGTCGGCGACCACGCTGGGTTTATGAATGGGAGGAAATTGTTTGGTTTTACAGGGCGCCGACAGTGGGTTTTCACCATGGTGGTGGTGGTTTGTTAAGGAGCGTAGGTGAAGGAGGTGACAGGATCCGCCGAATCCATCTCCGTCGGAGCATAGATGATTTTGTGATTTTGAAATATTTTTTGGTGGGTAAAATAGAGACCCAAAACTAAGAAACCGTTGCCTTCTTTTGAGGTGGGTATACATCTTAGGTTTGGTGCAACTGGTGTTTTGTTTTTGGTTTAGTCATGTCTGATCAGTCACGGATCATATTGATGTTTGTTGAATCCCACTGTGTCTTGCTATTATTTTTCTATTTTCCCCCATCTATATATCCGTTATAGAGCTGTGATGCTTGAATCTTAAGTAGTTATGACTATTTAACCTTAAAAGTTATAGAAAAAAAGTATTTTTGGCTTTATTTGTGATTCAATTTGTTTTGCAGTAATCGTTAGTTGTTTTGATGGGGGTTGATTGTTATATTGGGTTTGAGAGACCAAAATGTTGATGTTGATCTTCTTATTCTTCATATATATTAGTGGCCTTGAAATCTTATCAGTTTCTTTTTTATAGTGATCATGTACTAATATTTATTATGTTTTAATATGAGTGTCTAATGTTCCGTATATTCATTGTTACATGCTTATTTCATGGGCATTCTGATTTTACCAAAATTTGAAGGTTCCCATTTGTTTTTAGGGGATTTGTAAATTTAGGACCTATTGTAATATGCATTTTGGAAATGGGATAACAAATATTTTATTTATAGTTTTAGTCCCTAGTTTTTAATAAAGCCGCTGGTACGGACCCATATCCATAAAACGTCAACCAATCACAGCATGCCATGTGTCCCTTTAATTTGAAAATAGGGACTAGAAATGGAAACGAAATGTTTGTTGTCCTATATTCATAATCACTATTATTTTAAGTCCTAAAAGTGCATAATCTATTATTTTTTTAGTATTAAATATCTATTTTATTAATTTATATAAATCTTATAACTTTACTTTCTGATTTTTGTCTTTACTTTGATTATATATGATGATGGTGGTCCTTCAAAAAGAGAAAGAAGGTATAGGTCTATTATGAATTTGCATATTTTTTTCTATTGGCACTTAGTTTTATTTTCAAGAGGCAAACTTGAGACATGTGGGTTAAGGATTTACGGTTATTAACTCTATGCTTTTTTTCATTACAATGCTTTTTTTGTAGGTTACTATGTGTGAGAGAGCCGGTTTACCCATTTGGGTTAATAATTTTCTTCCTATTTTGTAGATCTATTGTTCTCCCTACAAAGGTAATCTGACACTCTCCATTTTTTCCCAATATTTTTTTTAGTTTCATAATCTCATTTGATCCCCATTTACTTATGAACAAACCCTTGATATTCTCATTCAGTTCCAATTTTCATTATACTATGATTGAGGAAAGGTTCATTATGCTTTGGGTATTTGAAAGTGAAATTTATTTACGTATAAGTATTATGAAAGGTTCTCTATTTATATTCACTAAATTTATTATATGAACATCATGTGAGTTTTATTTTACAGGGAGATTGAATATAATATGATTTGAGGAAGAGAGAGCTGTAACAGTTCTCAAGTTAAAGGGAGACAAATTTTCTTGAGTTGTTAATAGTTCTTCATTTAGGTTCCTATTATACTTTCAAAGTTCGTAAATTGTGTTGGTTACTAAACAGTTGGCATTAAAGCTAACTGATTGGAGTCCATTTGTCATTATAATGATATTTATTATTGTAAATCATCTTATTACGAAGGAGACCAGATTGTACCTGCACATAATTTCAGTTAATAATAACTTATGACGAATGGAGCATTGCATCTAAACTGTTCAATAACTAATATTACCTTTTTTGTGTACAAGTTAATATGAACATTACAAACATAATCATTATGGATCACGACTTTACAAAAATAATCATTGTGTAATAGTTGGACGATGTATTTGAGTTTCTTATGATTCATTAGAAAAATGTGGGTATTGATAACTAATTGTAAAATAAGTTCTACCTAATGAGTAATACAACAAGTGATGATGATTTAGATTTGATAAAATAGTAATTGGAGTTGATTATGATATAGGTGATATTGACTAATCTCTCTACAGGTTGACGGATGGTACTTAAAAATACATGTTTATCTATGCCAACATGTGTTTGTAAGAGCATCCACAATGGGGATGCTAACTGCCAACAAAATTTGTATGTTTACGAATTCGGATGCCCGCACTGGTGGGAATAAGTTAACAGATTATGTTCATCGATTTGTAGTGGTTCTCCAAATGCACAAATTAGTTGCTGAATTTGCAAAGGGTTCCTACGAAATTCTGAAGTTCGTAGGAATTCCTACGAACTTCTTTTCTTCGTAGGAATTCCTACGAACTTTAAAAGTTCGTAAGAAGTATTATTACCGCAATAAAAATTAACAACAAAGTTTATTTGGGTTCCTACGAACTATATTAATTCGTAAGAATTTCCTACGAACTAAAATAGTTCGTATGAACTTTTGACCCAAACCCTTTTATCATTCTTTATCATTCACCACTATATGTGCACAGCCTTCACAAAAGGCGTCTCACCTATTTTATTTGCAAATATACCTGATCTTGCCATCCTCCACTACATATGCTATAATATAACTAAGTTTGGCACTAAATTTTGATCTCTAAACAAATAATTTTTTTGGTATGTAATTGAGGAAATGTAATTTTTTTGCGCGACATGTGTTGTAGCCGACAGTCATTAAATGCGCGAAAAGAATTATATATGGGTGTGTCGCAAACATGTTGGCCGAAATTTCAAATTCACCTCTGCAAGATCAAAATTTCATATTGTTTTATACATTTTAAATTTATTGGTTATGTAACTCATGTTGCAAACGATACATATCGATGTGCCTTAGACGGAATACTCAACCGTGCCATCGGCACGGGTACACCCTAGTATATATATATATATATATATACACACACACACACTCTATGATAAAATAATGTTGAAATTATAGTCCTAAATATAATATTATACTATAGGAAATGATAGAAGGCATGATGAGTAGTCAGTACGAGTGAAACCCCCGTGGCATTGACTCAGATGCCCTATCAAAGGTATTTGAGAAAGAAAAAGGGGGAGGACAAGAGGGGTGGCCTCGAGGATGACAAGGGCACAAACTCTATTCGATGAGGAGTCACATGTCAACCCAGGTAAAAGAACATGCCAATATAAAAGAGGATGCGTTAGGTCCTTAGAAGGAAATGCTCAATGTTAGCAATACCTTAGGACAACAGACGATTGAGATCAAGGAATTGTGCCAATATCTTAATCAAAGACAAGTTGAATATGAGTTTGCAAATCAGGGTTTCCCATATTTTGTGCCTCAAGGTTTCCCCTTCCCTACTCCTCAAACTTCCCCCTTCCCTACTCCTCAAGCTTTCCCCTTCCCTACTCCTCAATGTTTTATTTTGGAATAATATTGTAATTAATTTTATTTCGTGGGACATGTGATGCCATTTTAATTTATTTTAATTTTAATTTATGGGTTTTAGTGACATCTTAACTTATTCGATTTTATTTTATAATGATTGAATGCGTGGGTTGACTGAATTTGATTGAATTATCAACTAAGAGTTCTTGTATGCAACATGACCTTCATTTCAACCTATTTATATGAGTGAATTGAATTTTGAACTCTTTAGGTTTTCAACAATACAAAGAGTGGTTTGGAGGTAGTAATAGAGTCTCTAATAATCATGTGAAGTCTGTTCGTGAATTGTTATATATGCATATATAAATGTTGACTTTGACAACATCTTGTATCTGCGTGCTCGTTGTATGAATGATAAATTTAAGTCTTGGGAAGATGCTTGCTTCTAAGGTGGGGTATTTCTCTAGAGTATAAGATATGGACATTCCATGAGGAAACAAATGTACCATATGCTATGGAAGAGTTTTTGGTACCCGACCGGGGTAACGAAACCCAATTGGGTGGAAGTGGGGAATGATTACCCAGCACATCGTCCTTTGACCGACCTAATTGATGATCCTTATAGAGTCTACCACCATCAAAACCAGCAACTATGGATTTGAATAATGTTCTTATGACTAAGTTAATGAACAAGTTGATGCTAAATTACTTGAAGATCGGGAATACATATGGTTGAAAGTTGATGCAACTAGACCTTTGTATAAAAATTGCGATGAAGGTCACTCGGTATCTTATGCGATGATCGATTTATATAATATGAAGAGTCAAATCGATTTATCGGGTAACAGTATGAACGAAATTCTTAAGTAGGAAAAAGACATTCTCCTGAAAGGGAACACTTTACCAAATAGTTGTCCAACCATGAAGAAGAGCTTGAAGGATTTAGGTTTGAAGTACAAGTTTATCCATGCATATAAGTATGATTTCATATTGTACCGAAATGAACACTAACTAAAGGATGTGTGTTTTGTATGAAATGAGATAAGATATATGATATGTGAGAGCGCAAAAAATAAACCCAAAAAATTTTACAAGTGCCCAAGTTCGATGGAAGTTATCAATGTATTTTTCCCTCCATCCATGGTTGAAAATATTTTTCACTATACCGTGGATAGTTGAGGCCATGACATGGCACACTCGAGCCAATATGCGTGGGAATCTCATGCATCATCCCGTTGATTCACTCATATAGTAACTTTCAAATGCACGATACCCCGAATTTGTAAGGAACCACTCAATGCCGTTTTGGATTATGAACAGATGGGTTTAACCTTTTCGGTAATTTAAGAACTAATCAGAGTTATTGTCCAGTTCTCATGGTGCCTTTAGGTCTCCCTCTGACACCGTATATGGTAAAAGAGTTCACATTATTATCTTTGTTGATACCCGAGCCAAAGGCTCCCAATGACAATATTGATATTTTCTTAGTCTCGTTAATTGAATAACTTAAAGAGTTATGGGATGAAGGTGTGAGGGAGTTTAATGATCATTACGATGAAGAGTTCACACTTAAAGAAACAATGTTTTAGGCAATCCACAAATTTCCTACCTATGGGACCTTGTCAGGTTATAATGTTCATGGTTATTATGGATGCCCCATATGTGAAGAGGAAACTAATTCCACTTGGCTATATCATAGTGGTAAGATAAGTTATGTTGACCAACTCATATTTTTTCCAAACATTAACTCATTTAGGAATGATAAGTGTAGCTTTTTACCTGTTGATCACGAGTATAGGATGCAACCTTCTCAGATTTATGGTTAACAAATCGAGGATTTGGTGAAGACTGAGACTTTGAGGAGTAAGATTGTTAGGAAACACCCTCAGTTTGTAGGCCATAATTGAAAATCTAGGGAGGATTCGAAAGATACTAGTAAAATTAAGGCATACTCTAGATGATCAATCTTATTTATCTTTTCGTATTGGAAAGAGCATCGTGTCAGACATGTAGTTTATGTGATCCACATAGAGAAGAAATTTACGAAATGTCTGATAGGAATATATCTGGGTGGATCTCATTTGAAAAAATGGAGAGATGACACGTCGTGATCTAAAAGAGATGAAAAAAATTGTGGTTAAAAACTAATCCTTCAACATAAAGAAATTTGATTCTCGCGGGTGCTTTAAATTTGACTATTAGCGAGAAAATGATCCTTCTAGACACGTTATTCAACTTAAAGACTTCTATTGGTTATTTCGATAATTTGTGCATGGTTGTAAACTTCCAAACAAATGACCTGAAACAATACAAGTCTCACGATTCCCATATCATCATTCAATTAACCCCTCTATTGTTTAGGCGTTTCTTTTCTGAGCACAAAGAACTCCGCAAGGCGATAATGCAGATTAGTTTGTGCTTCACCTTATTGTGTGAAAAAGTGGTAAATAGGAAGTATATTAAGGGTGTGAAAGAAACTTTAGACAAGCCAACTTGTGTCTTAGAGAAATATTTTCCTCCATCGTTCTTTCACAACATCGTCCACTTACTTGTGCATCTATATGATGAGGTTTTGTTGTGTGTACGCACCAAGTATTGCCTCATATATCCTATCGATTGCTTAATGAAAACTTTCAAAGATTACATTAATAATTCACAGTATATTAAAAGGTCAATTATGGAAGCATAAATAATAAAAAAATTATCATTATACGCTCGAGAACATATGATAGAACAAGGCCTTAGTAGGTTCAATCCTCATGGTGAATGAGTTCTTGAGGAACCTGATGAGTTTGAGTATGAAGTTACTTTTAAGAATCCTAAAAAGGTGGTCTCTGATGCGTGGCTATTTCTTCCTTCTCGGTGTGGGGGAAGGGGGATTTGAGGCAACGGAGACTCACTAATATGCAATATGAGAAAGCAACTTGTTATATCTTTGAATCACAAAATGTAGTTATGGTTGAAGAGAGTAAGTACCTACATATATAATTTATTTTTATTTGGTTATCATTATTCCCTATATTACCATCTAAACTCTATAATTTCATGAACACGCATAGGAAGTGTGAGAGAGAAATTTCCCAAAATCAGAAGTGAAATTGGATGATAAATGATTTTAGGGTATGGGTATCTTAAGAGGTAATTGTCACCCTTTTGTTACGGTTACTAATGTATGTGTCGTAAAACATATCCTAATACAAATCCATTAATAAATACAACTTTTAAAAAGAGTTGATGTTTCTTTAAGGCTCGCACCCCTTGCTAAAGGTCCCAATTGTTATGTGAAGGATTACAAAAAATTTCATGTGAATGGTTTTGATTTTATCTCATACCCATGTGAGGAAAACCTATTGATGAAAAATAGCAGAATTTCAATTAATATGTTGATTTCTTATGTGGCCATCAAAAGAGATAAAAATTCAAAAGATACGGTGCTTACCTATTATGGAATTGTCCAATAAATCCTGGAACTAAATTACTTAGATTTAAAAAAAGCTATTTTATATTGTGATAAGGTGACGGTGGATAGGGGTGTTCACGGTTCGGTCGGTTCGGTTTTGACCGGGTTTTTTGGGCCGAACCGACCATGTCAGTTTTTGGAGGAGGAGAACCGAACTGAACCGAAAATGCTGAAAAACCGAACCGAACCGAACCGAATCGGGTCAGTTTTTGACAGGGCCGGTTCGGTTTGCCCGTCGGTTTTTGACAGGGCCGGTTTTATACAGGGCCGGTTCGGTTTTTTCCTTTATTTTAATAAAAAATATATATTTTTAATACCTAATATAAATATAAAATTAAAAAATATAATATAATATGTCAAGACTAATATAAATATAATATAAAATATAAAATTAAAAAGTATAAAAATTAAATCGGTTCGGTTCGGTTCAAAATCGGTTTTTTTATGCCAAAACCGAAAACCGAACCGACCCCGTCGGTTTTATACCTGATTAAATCGAACCGAACCAACCCTAAAAAAACCCGGCCCGAAAATTTTCGGTTCGGCTCGGTTTTGTCGGTTTGTCGGTTTGGTCGGTTTTTTTGCACACCCCTAACGGTGGAGGACACTACTAATGGTTTTACAGTTGATCCTACATTAAAACTTTTCATGGTAGATTTATCTAAGATAAAGAGTAAATATCGCATGGTCGACGAACCTTTTATTTGTGCATTTCAAAATATCGCATGGACGACGAACCTTTTATTTGTCCATTTCAAAACTTAAAGAAGGTATTCTACTCAATGTGCATATACAATGATTGATGATGTTGAATATCATCCTAAGGACTCAAACTGGTTTTGATCTTACACACAATGGGGGAAGTAGTTGATAAGAACAATATATCAGAAGAGATGAGAGAGAGAGAAAAGATGACACAAAATATAAGTTATTTGGCTGTTGGCCTACATCCACTTTGCAAAACAAAGGTTATTTACACTATAATAGGACATTAATGACCATTGATGATACACACGCAATATTTCTCTCTTTAAATGTGATTCCATTGAATAACAGTAGGGTTTTGATGAGTCGATGCTTGATAAAAAGGAATATGGTCCTTATATAGGATTGGGGTGTGTAGTACCACCCCCAAGCATATACTCCATATTGGCTGACAGTAGAGCTAATAGGAGAGTGGCTGTATAAATAACATGATGGTGAATATTCCTTCACCCGGGGTACTA
Organism: Sambucus nigra; assembly: GCA_949130495.1. Taxonomy (NCBI): domain Eukaryota; kingdom Viridiplantae; phylum Streptophyta; class Magnoliopsida; order Dipsacales; family Adoxaceae; genus Sambucus; species Sambucus nigra. Next base: position 231,062,390 of record OX422219.1, read on the forward strand.
ATATTTGATAACGATTTTATGTGATATGCTTATGATTCCCTATCATGCTTCCTATGCATTCATGAAATGTTTGAGGTAGATGATCTTGAACAATTGAGATTGTTGTGGCCTTACATTATTTTGGTGAGCCGAGACAAGACTGGATAATCATATGAGACTGGCTCCCCAGTCTAATGGTGTTTGTAGAGAAGACATTATGGTGTCATCTAATGCTGAATCGGTAGTAGATGAGACTGTTATTCCTTGCCTACTGAGGAAACTATACTAATTAGTCATTCAGAATGATCTTTTGGGTCGAGTCCACTTTGGACGAGGATGATGGCGAGGGCTTTTGGCAGATAGTATTCCTCTTTAAAGATTTGTTTGTGAGGTGCACTCTTCTTTTGTGGGTCTACTGGACGAGCCAAGACTTATGTTATTCTATCACCCTCTAGACCTTAGTCTTCAATGTGGGAGATTGATATTTAAACATGCTATTTTGTCTCATTTTGTCATGGTGTTGTGATTCATAGTGTATCATTTGTTGAAGGGATTGGTCAGAGTGGGCACAACTCATTAGGTGTCTTAGGGGCACACATAGCCAAATGTCATGTTTGGGATTCTGGGAAGCATGTCCTAATAATGAGAAATGTTTGAAGGCTATTCCAATACCTTTAGGAGGCAAAACCTACCCCAAATTTTCATTTATGAGAAAAAACAATTCAGAGTAAACTACACCCCATCTCTCTCTCTTGTAAGGACATGATTTTATAAATGTCTGTTATCAATTGAGTATGTCGTATAACGCTACATCCGTCGAAGAATGTTCAAGATCTCATATGAAAAAAGACGGATATGAATATCATGTTCTTCAATAATCAAGACTCAACGAGATAAATTTGGTAAAGGTTGTGTTTTTATTCCTTAATTATTCACTTAGGATATTGAGATATTTTACACAAAATATTTTCTAAGTGTTGGAGCGGAGTTTTAAATGTTTTTCGTCAAAAACTATATGCTTTAGAGTTTTTGAGGCAGTGCATTTATCAAGTAAAAGATAATTAAAAAATATCATTTTATCATCTCGTTCGAACAACTTATGACGTTGTTCAAACGACAGACTGTATCGCGCGATACTTCAAACGATAGTCTGTCTCGTTCGAACGATATCCTGCCTAGTTTGAGCGACTTTTTGCCTTAAAGTTTTTATAAATAGGAATCTTCAACTCCGTTTTTATTCAGAAGACCTACGTTTTTTAACAGATACGAAACTGCTTTGGCATAATACTTTGGGTTTTAATCCCTTTTGTTTTCAATTCACGAAATCCTAATAGTTTTTGTGAATTGTTTTGGAAGCCAAGAACATACATATTTTTCAAGTTTTCTCTTATAGGGAGGGTAACCTGCTGCTGATCTAGGTGCCATTGGAGGTACTGGGTTGATTGACTGAGTGTCATAGGGAGTGCTGCGGTGTTCCTGGGCTGAGTCGAATTGAGATTCTTGTGGATTGATGTGTGTGATTCATTGCCACCGATGCCGAGTGATGCTTGTGGGTATTCGTGTGTAAAAACGTATTTCAGTGTAATCCGTGTAAGTTGCGCTTTACAAATTATAGTGAGATAAAAGGTTTTGCCCTTCGGGGATTTTTCCTGAATTTTGTGTCGCATATTTTATTTATGTTGGTTTGACACACATACACACACGTAGTTATTTGTTTTGGGGCTGAATGAACTTGGTTTAAATATTGACTCTAAATAAATAAGTTTGTGATTGGAACTTGCATATTTATTTGAATCGATATCGAACATGTTTTTACAAATTGATATCAGAGCAGGTTACGCTAATTTATCGCGTATTCCTATTTTCCACAAAATTGTGTGATATTGTTTTTTTTTTGAAGAATTTATTCTGTGAAAAATTTGTTGAATGTTTCCAAGAAAAAACTTCTATAATCAGTTGTTAATTTTTTACGGGTCTAATTATGCTTACTGGAAAGCCCAAATGAAATTCCATTTAAAAGCAATCGATGAAAGGGCTTGGTTAGTTTGTGAAAGAGGCTGGAATCCTCCCACTATCACCTCAAATAATGTCGTTAATTTAATCGAGGTTGTGTGGAACCCATTGGTTGAAACGCGAACTATTAGTCAGTCTTATAGGCTTGTCAAATTATATATATGCACAACCTTCTTTTGGCCATGTTTATTTTCTAGTCTTATAGCAAAAGTTTCACCCAACGGGTTTCATAAATTGGAAATATAATTGGTTTGTTCAGAAAATTGATATCGATGAAGGATACTCAAAAATTTAATTTCAATTTTATATGCATACCCTTGAACTTTATTTTCCAAGTGTAAACTGTCAAACTCATAAGATAATTTAATTTGCGATGCCATTATCTTATTATGATGCTAGGGAGCACCTACTGAATTGTGACAACCCGCGATCTGAGATAAGGGGTGGCCAGCCCCATACTCAAACGTAACAGGAATCATGGATGGAAATCATTCTCATCATCACAACAATAAACTGAGTATACGGGAAAACCACTCAATAAATTAGAAAATGGGTTGCCAAAAAGTTGAGAAATTTAAAACCAGTTAAGAAATTTAAATTAAGCAACCCAATCTGATAAGCAAGTGGAATTCCAAAAGAATATATATATATATATATATATATATATATATATATATATATATATATATATATATATATATAATATATGACACATCCTAAACGAAAATGCAAGATGACCGAATAAGCTGTCGGTCCACAGCAACATACAACGGATTACAATGAATTTAAGTATCTTACATAATACATTCATTAATCAAGTACAAAAGTTTGGGCCACATGCCCGAGTTTAAGACCCGATCATATCTAGAATGCAAAGGTGAAGGCGTCTAAAACAAAGTCCTGTAATAATCCGCAACATTCTTACATCTCGTCAAAAGCAAAGGAATTTGGAATGTCAAAATGGGCGTCCTTGCAGTGGAGCACCTGAGCGGATACAATCATATGCACAACAAGGAAAAAATGAACCGATCAGGACCGAGTTTTATATGATCACCAGCAGAATAAAAAGCATGATATATATGAACAGTTATGCATCAAGGATAAGGATGAAAATCTAGCATGATGCACTTACATGACAAGTTAAGACATTTTAACTAGTTAGGAAATGTAAATTATTAACACTAGAGAAATATAGGTAAACATATTTAATTAAAAAACTTTTCTCATAAATCAGTTTACCATATCATTCTTACATTCCTTATCAGGAATACACTATTTCACTCGGTTTAATCAAGAAGATATAATTTTACTTCATTAACTAAAACCTTCATCATTAATCTGTGACACCCCGACTAATTCAATACCGGGTAACTACTCCTTTATTAAATTAATTCAAAATGCCAAGTTGGCTCAGTTAATAGCATCACTGTCGAAAACATTTTAATATTACTAACCACCTAGTATTTAAAAAGCAAGTTGCCAAATTTTAATTTAAGTCTGATTAACATGCAACAAATGTAATGAAGAAATAAATAACACCATTCACCATACTGAAGTAAAATGAATAACCATCACAATAGCGTAAATAAAGTCTGGAGGAAAACTCCTCACTACAATCCCATAACTGAAATATATAAACTGAAACAATACATGCTAAAGTCTGAAAACTGAAATGTAAAAGATGTCTCTAAAGAAATGGGCAACATGCCCTACAACTGATAGATGGTGATTCTGGAATCCAAAAGATAGAAGCGTCTACATGAAAATCCCTGTAGCTTACCCAAGCAGCTATAGCTCGTCACCTGAATGAGTATCCTATGCTTGGTGTCCTTGTGGCTGGGCACCTAAAAATGGTTTTACAAGAAAAAGATTTGAAAAGCAAACGGGTCAGAGCCCGAATGTGGAGTTATATTTTAAAAACCTGCAAGTGCTTTAAAAACATTTAAAACATTAAATGCAAAGTACATGTTAGGACGTGCACTCACATGATATTCTCACCTCTCGTCTAACTGTGCACTCCTAACGCAAGTACCCAGCTACAATGATATAACCACTAGCTAAGTGACATCATAACTAGCTAGACTGTAATAGTTCCTACCCTTATTACCCGGTTCTATTAACATATAATGCTCGTAATTAAATAGGGATTTAATGTAAACTCAGTTACTAAATATGCCATTGATATAACTATCAGTTAACTCATTATATATCTCGAAACAATACCGTAATATTTTTACAACATAAACATGAGGATTCCCATTAATTTAATGTATATTATTCATATCATAAATATACAATACAAGCACCCCGCGAACTAAGCTGTGGTGCACACATACTCTGCTATCCATCCCGGTACATCACGTACATAAGGATTACATATTCCGAATCTCTCAGGAATAGTTTACCGATAACAACATCACAAATAATGGAGGCGAACACAGTCACCATCACATGGGTCACGCACATACCTACGCTCCCATAATCAGCGGACTTATTAATATCACAATAAGTCTTTCTATGACCTATGTTCATCGAGGTACCAGTCTATATCCCCCCCGTAGGTACACAAGGATTAGAGGGTCCTAAGCGAACGCAAACCTCCCGTGATAGCAAGTATGGTAGGTATGTCATACACACAATCCATATACCAATACTAAGTAAACACACATCTTAGTAATACCATATTTTAATCGTAGTACTATTCTCATTCTCGTACTAACTCATAATTATCACTATATATGCTATACCGGTTTATAATCATACGTGCCATAATTAATTCTCACGTCGTAGTGGACACTCACGTCTCGACCCAAACCGTCCATGTAATACAACTCTCGTATGTAAATTTCTCCTCATATATACCCAAATGTCCCAATCCTATCATTACTACATCTACGGAATGATATCTATATCCTCAAATCAGTTTACGAAACTCCAAAAGTCAAAACAGTCCAAAATGGCCCAAACTGCCAGCTCGTTAGAAGTCTCGTTCGAACGAGTTTAGACTGTCATCTCGTTAGAAGTCTCGTTCGAACGAGATCCCAGTTCGTTCGAACGAACTGTCCCTTCTAACGATATCTCGTTCGAACGAGATATCGAACGAAATCCCTACTCGTTAGTAACGACTGGTCAACTCGTTAGAAGCTCGTTCGAACGAGTTCGTTCGAACGACCTAGGGCTGCTTCTAACGACTGACCAGTTTCGGCCCAGAATTTTCCCAATTCGTTTTCCATCCATTTTTACTCCTCAAACCTCTTCTAAAATTCGTTCCTACAATATATTGAGTTCTCTAATCATCCTCAAACATGCCAAGGTGCTATACTAACATCATTAAAGGGGTTTAATACCTTCTAAACATCATTAAATCCCAAATTTCTACATAAATTCCCAATTTTCTTCAAGAACATAAACCCTAGGTTCTTCTCATCAAAATTTCCCAGATTTTAATCCGTTTATACATCACATAGATATGAAATCTCTGAATTAAATCTTCAAACAATGTTTCTACATGCAAACCTATCCCAAAATTAAACAACAATCTTCCAATTTCATGGGTTTTCTTTTAACTCTTATATAAGATTGATTAACAATGTTTCTAACATGGAAGAAGCATTCACTGCATAAGGAATGTAATTTAAATCACTTGCCTTGGTTTGATTCCGGATTTGGTGTTGATTTGATGAAGAATTTCTGCAGAATTTCTTCTCTCCGAGCTTCCTCTCTAATGGTGGCTTAAGGTGGCTAGGGTTTGATTTGGGGAAACTTAGAAAACCTAAATGACAACCTACGTAGCCTTCTAGGTTAATATGGGTTGGTTAATGGGCTTAATGGGTTTAATCCACATCATATTTACATCTCTAATTTTCGTCACTTTTAATTCCTAAAAATGTAAAATTACCAAAATACCCTTTAAGTTACCGGTATGGCCTAAAAATACCCCGGGACCCAAACTATACCCCCGTCTAGTGTTTTCTGACTATCTCGACCCTTCCGGACGCGTTGGCGCACTCAAAATGACCATACGAATTATAGATTTTAAATTCACTTTTATTATCAAAATATTACCCCGTGACGCGGCGGTCCCACGCGTCTCAACAAAATTTCTAAAATGCCGTATATAAATCTCACGACAAATTTTATAATACCAAATACATATATAATCATATATGCACCTAATCAAATACCAATCCGCATCTCATTAGTATTTATAACCCGGATTAATTTCCAATTAATACGCATTTAATTAATTAATCCCAAAAATAAATATAGACAAAAGTACGGGGTATTACATACTTCCCCCCTAATAACTGAATTTCGTCCTAAAATTCGAAACTAGAAAGTACCTGCTAAAAATAGCTCTGGATAACGTTCGCGCATCTCATCCTCGCGCTCCCATGTGGACTCCTCGACATTGTGATGTCGCTACTGAACACGCACTAACGGGACTATCTTTGACCGCAGTTTCCTCTCGCTTCGGTCCAAAATTGCAATTGGCCCCTCCTCGTAGGAGCTATCCGGCTGGAGATCGATGTCCTCCACAGCAATGTGAGAATGAGCCAAATTATCTCTAAGGTATTTCCTCAGCGAGGAAATATGGAACACGTCGTGACTCCGATGCAAGTGCTCCGGTAGTCCAAGTCTATACGCAACCGGTCCGATCCGCTCAATAATAGGAAACGGCCCCACATACCTCGGTGCCAATTTCCCCTTCTTCCCGAATCGCATAATCCCCTTCATCGGAGATACCCTGAGCAAAACCTGGTCCCCCACTTGGAACTCTCTAAAAAACCTCTTCGCATCAGCATAACTCTTCTACCTGTCTTGAGCTACCCGAATGCGACTCCGAATCAACTCAATCCTTGCCGAAGTATCCTGAATCACTTCCGACCCAAGTAGTTTGTTGTCCCCCACCTCCAACCAACATGCTGGGGAACGACAAGGCCTACCGTACAATGCCTCAAACGGAGTCATGCCAATCGTGAACTGATAGGAGTTGTTGTAAGCAAACTCTACCAGTGGAAGGTACTGCTCCCATCCACCCCCGAAGTCAATAATGCACATGCGTAGCATGTCCTCCAACATCTGATTGGTGCGCTCTGTCTGCCCATCAGTCTGCGGATGATAAGCCGTACTCAACCGCAATTCCGTGCCCATGGCCTCCTGGAAACTCTCCCAAAACCTTGAAACAAATATCTTGTCTCTGTCAGACACGATATTTAGGGGCACACCGTGAAGTCTCACAATCTCTGAAATGAAGAGCTGGGCATACTGTCCCGTAGTGTAGTCAGTCCTTACGGTTAAGAAGTGAGCGACCTTGGACAACCTGTCCACAATTACCCAAACGGAGTCGTGACCCCTCTGCGACGTAGGCAACCCCGTGACAAAATCCATGGATATGCTCTCCCACATCCACACCGGAACCTCCAACGGCTGTAGCAATCCTGCTGGTCTCTGATGATCCACTTTTACAAGCTGACAAGTGGCGCATTTCGAGACAAGCTCAGCGATATCTCTCTTCATACCGCTCCACCAATATTGCCGTCTCATGTCTTGGTACATTTTGTCCCCTCCGGGATGTACCGCGAACCGTGAGCCGTGCGACTCTGCCATCACATCGTGCCGCAACTTATCCCCTTCCGGAACTACCAATCTCCCATTGAAGCGCAATCCCCCGTCTGAGCTAACGGTGTAGGACTCGGCTCCCTCTGCAAGTAATCGAACTATCTGCTCCTGACAGAACGAGTCATTAGCCTGTGCCCGTACTACCTTTGTGACAATCTGCGGTGTAACGGTCATCACAGACATGAAAGATCGGGCCACTGCATCCTGGTGTCCCAATTCCTTCCACTTAGCCTTCCACACCTCTGCCACCTCATCTGCTGGCCTGCGGCTCAACGCGTCTGCTACCACGTTAGCCTTACCCGGGTGGAACTGGATGTCGAACTGGTAGTCCTTCACAAATTCAAGCCACCTACGCTGCCGCATATTCAATTCCTTCTGCGTGAACAGATACTGTAGTGACTTGTGGTCCGTGAACGGCTGAAACTTCTCCCCCAAAAGATAGTGCCTCCAAATCCGTAAGGCAAATACTACCGCTGCCAACTCCAAATCATGCGTGGGGTAATTCTTCTCATGAGGCTTAAGCTTACGGGAAGCATAAGCTATGGCCTGTCTCTCCTGCTGTAATACACCTCCCAGTCCTTGCAAAGACGCATCGGTGTAAACCAAATACTCAACTCCCGGTCTCGGCAATGCTAACACAGGTGCTGAGGTCAATTTGTCCTTCAATTCATCGAATGCCAACTGACAGGCATCACTCCAGATGTAGGGCACACCCTTACGAGTCAAATGTGTCAAAGGACCTGCTATCTCTGAGAAACCCCGAATAAACCTCCTGTAGTATCCTGCTAAACCCAAGAAACTACGAATCTCCGTTGGCGTCGTGGGCTTTCCCCACTCCCTCACCGCTGATACCTTCCCCGGATCGACAGATATTCCCTGGTCGGAAATAATGTGACCCAAGAACTGGACTTCCTTCAGCCAAAACCCGCACTTCTCATATTTTGCATACAGCTCGTTCTGACGAAGTGTCTGCAAAACCTGCCTCAAATGCTCGGCGTGCTCCTCCTTCGTCTGAGAGTAAACCAGAATGTCATCAATGAAGACAATGACAAACTGATCTAGGAAATCCCTGAACACTCTGTTCATCAAATCCATAAACACTGCTGGAGCGTTGGTCAAGCCGAAAGGCATAACCCGAAACTCATAAGAACCATATCTCGACAAGAACGCGGTCTTCGAGACATCCTCCTCCCTGATACGCAACTGATGGTATCCCGACCTCAAGTCAATCTTCGAGAAGAAAGAAGCTCCTCTCAACTGGTCGAACAAGTCATCGATTTGAGGCAACGGATACTTATTCTGTATCGTGACCTTATTCAACTCTCGGTAGTCCACACACAATCTCAGTGAACCGTCCCTCTTCTTCACAAATAAAACTGGAGCGCCCCAAGGTGAGGTACTCCTGCGAATAAAGCCTTGTCCCAACAGCTGCTCTATCTGATCCCGTAGCTCTCTCATCTCAGCTGGAGCCATACGGTACGGTGCACGTGCTATAGGTCTCGTACCCGGTAGCAAATCTATAACGAAGTCTATCTCCCGACTGGGTGGTAAGCCTGGTATCTCCTGAAACACATCTGAATACTCCCTGACAACCGGGATCGAATCCAAAGGAATCACAACCTCCTTAGAGGTATCCTCCTCTATGTAATACAGATGATCGGTCGATCCTCCCTCTGGGCGAGGCATCGCCACTATAAACATCTCTTGCCCCAGAATGGCAAAAATAATGCTCCCGCTGAAGCAATCAATCATGGCCCTATATGCTATGAGCCAATCCATACCGATGATCACATCGTGAACATGCATATCTAACACTAACATGTCTGCAGGCAATACCAAACCACCAATCTCTACCCCCACTCCCCGGCATATAAATAAAATAAGTGACCCACTCCCTAATGGTGAGTCGACACACGTCACTGTGCTCTCTGCCGTAGCTAACAATCCTAAAGCTTTCGCGAAGTGTATAGCTATAAAACAGTGTGTAGCACCCATATCAAATAACACCCAACCCATAGTGCCATGGATAGGAAACGTACCCTCGATCGCGGGCGGTGCCTGTGGAACTGCAGCCTGGTGAACGTTGTAGACACGTCCATACTGTAGCTGCCCCTGCTGAGCTGGGACTGCTGGAATGGGTGGCAATGCTGCCATCTGTGGCGGTGCGGGAAAAGCGGCGGGAAACATAGGTCTCTGTGGCTCCTGGAGAGCACCCTGCTGCTGCTGCTGTGGGGCCCTTCCCCTATCAGGACAATCCTGCTTCTTATGGCCAGTCTTGCCACAAACAAAGCACTTCCCCGGGAAGTTCCCTCCCCTCTGCCCCTGCTGTCCCCGGCCCTGGTGGCCATTACCATTCCTCCCTTGGCCCTGCTGGCCCTGATGAAACTGCTGCCCATTCTGCCCCTGCTGGCCTTGATGGCCGTTTGGGCCCTGATGGCCCTGACGGAAACCTCCCTGACCCTGCCTGTAGTTCCCTGACCGGAACCTCTTATTATCCCCCTGCTGGGTACCCTGCTCATTCTGTCTCTGCCCCTGACCGGTTTGTGCCCCGCTGGCACCATGTCCTCCAGTCCTGCCCTGATGGCTAGACTCCCCCGACCGCTTGCCCTCGTCCATATGAAAACGGTGGTCCTGGAAGTGCAATAATGCAGCGTTAACCACATCAGAATACGTAGCCAACGATAGGTTCCCTAGCAGATGCTGACGGATCCTCCAATTCAGCCCGTCGGTGAACTTCTCTATCTTCTTCTTCTCTGTTGGAATCTCGTCTGGAACGATATTCAATAGGTTAGTGAACTCAGCCTCATACTCGGCCACTGTCTTGCCCTCCTGCTTCAAACTCATCAGCTTCCTCCTCATCTCTGTATGAACTGCGGACGGAAAGTACTTGCAGTCGAACCGCACCCAGAACTCCTGAATCGTGAGGGTACCCCTCTCCTCCGCGGTGGTAATAGACTCCCACCACTGTAGTGCAGATCCCACTAGCTTGAAAGTAGCTAGCACCTGTTTCTGAACATCAGTGCACTCATGCATCCTCAAATGCCTCTGTATGTCCTTCCTCCATTGGCTCGAGACTACCACGTCTGAGCTACCTGCAAACTCTGGCGGATGCGCTTTCTGAAAAGCGTCCCGTACACGCTCCCAAGCAGACGGGAATGCATTAACCTGTGCTGGCGCGGCAACCGGCGCCTGAGGCGGTGCCTGCTGAATCACGGCAATCGCGGCATTTACCGCTTGGGCTACTATAGCAGCAACCTCAGCGGCGTTCATCATGCCCTGAGCTGGAGCGGGCTGGGGTTCGGGCATTGCATCCCTGGTAACTCGTCGTGCACGTCGTGGAGGCATCTGAAATAAGAACAAAGTTTATAAGTCCGCAGTTTATAAACTTAAAATAGCTGAAGAACGAAGCATACACAAAAAGAGTACAACAGTCCTAAAATATAGGGCTCTATATCAAAGAAACGTAGCGGAAACATAATAGCCGTACAGATCCTAAAGGACACTAGAACCTGATGCTCTGATACCACCTGTGACACCCCGAATAATTCAATACCGGGTAGCTACTCCTTTATTAAATTAATTCAAAATGCCAAGTTGGCTCAGTTAATAGCATCACTGTCGAAAACATTTTAATATTACTAACCACCTAGTATTTAAAAAGCAAGTTGCCAAATTTTAATTTAAGTCTGATTAACATGCAACAAATGTAATGAAGAAATAAATAACACCATTCACCATACTGAAGTAAAATGAATAACCATCACAATAGCGTAAATAAAGTCTGGAGGAAAACTCCTCACTACAATCCCATAACTGAAATATATAAACTGAAACAATACATGCTAAAGTCTGAAAAATGAAATGTAAAAGATGTCTCTAAAGAAATGGGCAACATGCCCTACAACTGATAGATGGTGATTCTGGAATTCAAAAGATAGAAGCGTCTACATGAAAATCCCTGTAGCTTCCCCAAGCAGCTATAGCTCGTCACCTGAATGAGTATCCTATGCTTGGTGTCCTTGTGGCTGGGCACCTAAAAATGGTTTTACAAGAAAAAGATTTGAAAAGCAAACGGGTCAGAGCCCGAATGTGGAGTTATATTTTAAAAACCTGCAAGTGCTTTAAAAACATTTAAAACATTAAATGCAAAGTACATGTTAGGACGTGCACTCACATGATATTCTCACCTCTCGTCTAACTGTGCACTCCTAACGCAAGTACCCATCTACAATGATATAACCACTAGCTAAGTGACATCATAACTAGCTAGACTGTAATAGTTCCTACCCTTATTACCCGGTTCTATTAACATATAATGCTCGTAATTAAATAGGGATTTAATGTAAACTCAGTTACTAAATATGCCATTGATATAACTATCAGTTAACTCATTATATATCTCGAAACAATACCGTAATATTTTTACAACATAAACATGAGGATTCCCATTAATTTAATGTATATTATTCATATCATAAATATACAATACAAGCACCCCGCGAACTAAGCTGTGGTGCACACATACTCTGCTATCCATCCCGGTACATCACGTACATAAGGATTACATATTCCGAATCTCTCAGGAATAGTTTACCGATAACAACATCACAAATAATGGAGGCGAACACAGTCACCATCACATGGGTCACGCACATACCTACGCTCCCATGATCAGCGGACTTATTAATATCACAATAAGTCTTTCTATGACCTATGTTCATCGAGGTACCAGTCTATATCCCCCCCGTAGGCACACAAGGATTAGAGGGTCCTAAGCGAACGCAAACCTCCCGTGATAGCAAGTATGGTAGGTATGTCATACACACAATCCATATACCAATACTAAGTAAACACACATCTTAGTGATACCATATTTTAATCGTAGTACTATTCTCATTCTCGTACTAACTCGTAATTATCACTATGTATACTATACCGGTTTATAATCATACGTGCCATAATTAATTCTCACGTCGTAGTGGACACTCACGTCTCGACCCAAACCGTCCATGTAATACAACTCTCGTATGTAAATTTCTCCTCATAAATACCCAAATGTCCCAATCCTATCATTACTACATCTACAGAATGATATCTATATCCTCAAATCAGTTTACGGAACTCCAAAAGTCAAAACAGTCCAAAATGGCCCAAACTGCCAGCTCGTTAGAAGTCTCGTTCGAACGAGTGTTCGAACGAGTTTGGACTGTCATCTCGTTAGAAGTCTCGTTCGAACGAGGCTGTTCGAACGAGATCCCAGTTCGTTCGAACGAACTGTCCCTTCTAACGATATCTCGTTCGAACGAGATATCGAACGAAATCCCTACTCGTTAGTAACGACTGGTCAACTCGTTAGAAGCTCGTTCGAACGACCTGGGGCTGCTTCTAACGACTGACCAGTTTCGGCCCAGAATTTTCCCAATTCGTTTTCTATCCATTTTTACTCCTCAAACCTCTTCTAAAATTTGTTCCTACAATATATTGAGTTCTCTAATCATCCTAAACCATGCCAAGGTGCTATACTAACATCATTAAAGGGGTTTAATACCTTCTAAACATCATTAAATCCCAAATTTCTACATAAATTCCCAATTTTCTTCAAGAACATAAACCCTAGGTTCTTCTCATCAAAATTTCCAAGATTTTAATCCGTTTATACATCACATAGATATGAAATCTCTAAATTAAATCTTCAAACAATGTTTCTACATGCAAACCTATCCCAAAATTAAACAACAATCTTCCAATTTCATGGGTTTTCTTTTAACTCTTATATAAGATTGATTAACAATGTTTCTAACATGGAAAAAGCATTCACTGCATAAGGAATGTAATTTAAATCACTTGCCTTGGTTTGATTCCGGATTTGGTGTTGATTTGATGAAGAATTTATGCAGAATTTCTTCTCTCTGAGCTTCCTCTCTAATGGTGGCTAGGGTTTGATTTGGGGAAACTTAGAAAACCTAAATGACAACCTACGTAGCCTTCTAGGTTAATATGGGTTGGTTAATGGGCTTAATGGGTTTAATCCACATCATATTTACATCTCTAATTTTCGTCACTTTTAATTCCTAAAAATGTAAAATTACCAAAATACCCTTTAAGTTACCGGTATGGCCTAAAAATACCCCGGGACCCAAACTATACCCCCGTCTAGTGTTTTCTGACTATCTCGACCCTTCTGGACGCGTTGGCGCACTCAAAACGACCATACAAATTATAGATTTTAAATTCACTTTTATTATCAAAATATTACCCCGTGACGCGGCGGTCCCACGCGTCTCAACAAAATTTCTAAAATGCCGTATATAAATCTCACGACAAATTTTATAATACCAAATACATATATAATCATATATGCACCTAATCAAATACCAATCCGCATCTCATTAGTATTTATAACCCGGATTAATTTCCAATTAATACGCATTTAATTAATTAATCCCAAAAATAAATATAGACAAAAGTACGGGGTATTACATAATCATCATATCCATTTTTATCTTTCCATTCCTTAATAGGAATACCATTTATATCAAGTGCTCTTTATGGCACATATATCAATCACATGCTCTTTATGGCACGTATCCATGCTCTTTATGGCATTTATCATACACTCTTTGTGGCGTTTATCAACCATCAAGTCCCACTTAATGAAAAATAGTTATATTCATATACATATAACGATTCTAAAACCATCCCTCCGAGTTTCCCTACTGGGCGCGCCCCTAAATGACCATCATCTTCCAGGGCCTATCATATAAGATAACCTGGGAACCTATCACAACACGTCAGGAAGCGGCCATGTGCCTGCGGGGTAGTCATAACCACACCCGGAATTACCTTCCCATCGCAGAAAAATATATATACATAACATCGCTCACATGGCCTAGGACTATATCCACCCTGCATTCATTGGCTAGGGGGCTTCACCTCATGCACGAACTTCCCTTATGATGTCATTTAGAGAGGTGTGTTCAACCATTTTATTAATTACCATATTATGATTTAGTAAATTATCATTTACTTTATTCATTTTCCAAATTTCATTACCAATTTCCATTTCCAATATCCATGTGTTTGGTTCATTTTATTCAAACCAAATACCTTTGACTAATTTGGTTCATTTTATGCGAACCTATCAACATCGAATATTATCATTTATATTCCTCAAATTACAAGTCCTGACTTAATCTCTCAAAGGATCATTATGATTCTAAAAATCCCCAAAGCTCATATAATTTTCAATAAGCCCCTAAAGTCTCCAAGCATGGGCTTTCAAACTCCTAACTTCTAAAAATTCAATAAAAGAAGTAATGCCTTAACATTACTTTAAACCTCCCCAGAATAAACCCTAGATGACCCAATTCCAATCTAGGGTGGCGACCAAACTCAACTAATACTCTAGGACTCTAAGTTTACTTCATTAAAGAAGGTTCCTAGGTCCTAATCCTAAAGAAAAAGGATAAAAGTTAAAAAGAAAAAATAACATAAAACTGCAGGAACCAAATCGATTCGCCCTAGGGGCTGAATCGATTCGCCCCACCAAATCGATTCGCTCTGAAAGCGAATCGGTTCGGAAAACAAACTCAAGTTTCTACAAATGCCGAATCGACTCGGCATTAACCCGAATCGATTTGGGTACTCAGACCTGGGAAACTGCTTCTATGCGAATCGATTCGCCCTAGGGGCCGAATCGATTCGCCCCTGCAAAAATGCCAAGAATGGCTATAGAGTCTTGAACTCTAAATTTCTCCTCAAACACAAAACCAACTAAACCCAAATCATTTGTTTCAATTACTACACCATAAATACATCTAACTACCAACATTATCATTATTTATCATCCAAATCTATTTCCAAGGGTTAATACCCATAAATCCACAAAAAGCCCTAACTAAACTAAATCATAACAATCCACAACTATCAATGCTAATTAATCAACTTAAATCATGTAGTAGAAAGTAGATAACTTGCCTCAAGCCTGCCAAGATCAGTTTTGATGAAGATGAGAGCAACAATCCAAGCTTGAATCTCCAATTCTCTATCTTTTTCTCCAAAGCTTTCTTCCTCTCTCTCTTTCTCTCTAGGGCTCAGATGTGTTAATAGAAGAACAGAAATAGGGTTGGGGGAAAATGAAATGGGGCTTAAGTGTAATAAGCCCACTTAAATGACTAATACGCGATATAATAATACGCAACTACCCATTTTAGCTATAACCAGTCAAAAATGCCCGAAATGCCAAAATGCAATATGGCACTTATTTTGACTGTCTTGCACCTACCGGGACTGACTACACCCTCCAAATTCTCATTTGGAAATCTTATACTCATTTTAAGTTCCGGTTTCATATTAAACCAAAATGTCATTTTATATCTTATGACATAATAAATCACAACATGGATATTTTTACCTACTCATCGGGAATCATTCAACATTTTAGTAAATATTAACCTTTTCCACATTAAATTAATATTTACTCCACAATCCATCCTTTCATATAATTACTACACCTA
Organism: Sambucus nigra; assembly: GCA_949130495.1. Lineage (NCBI taxonomy): Eukaryota > Viridiplantae > Streptophyta > Magnoliopsida > Dipsacales > Adoxaceae > Sambucus > Sambucus nigra. The sequence goes on from OX422219.1 coordinate 231,078,520, forward strand.
GTAAATAAATATAAAATAGGCTCTCGAAAGTGGGGGTTGTTACATACTCCCCCCCTTATGAGGGAATTTTTCCCCCAAAATTCAAGCGTACCTCGCAAGAAGAGATGCGGATACTTTTCCTTCATGTCATCCTCGCGATCCCATGTCGATTCCTCGACACCATGGTGACTACATTGCACCCTAACGAAAGGTACTACCCACGATCACAATCGCCGCTCTCCACGCTCTAAAATAGCAAACGGTTGTTCCTCATAAGGAAAGTCGGATTGCAACTCAATATCTTTAAACGGGACATGCCAAAGGGCACCATCACATCTCTTGTACTTCTTTACAGAGGAGATATGGAACACGTCATGAACTTGCTGCAAGTGTTCCGATAAAGAAAGTTGATAAGCTACCGGACCCACCTTAACACTGTTAGGAAAAAGGTCCACCTAACGCGTTGCAAGTTTCCTTTTCTTCCCAAAACGCTTAATGCCCTTCATAGGCAACACTCGCACCAACACTTGGTCCCCGACCTCCATCTCCACATACCTTCTCCCCATATCGACATAACTCTTTGGTCGATCTTGGGCTATACGAATGTGATTCCGAATGAGTTCGATCTCCGAAGAAGTATCCCAGATCATCTCAGGTCCGAGAAACTTATTATCTCCCACCTCTAACCCACATGCGGGAGATCCACAAAGCCCACCATACAAGGCTTCATAAGGCGCCACCCCAACAGTGAATTAATACGAATCCTTATAAGTAAATTCATCTAATGGGAGAAACTGTTTCCAACCACCCTTGAAGTCGAGCACACACATAAGGAGCATATCTTCCAACATATGGTTTACCCTTTTTTGTCTGGCCATCTGTTTTAGGATGATAAGAAGTGCTCAACCTCAATTCGATTCCTATAATTTCTTGGAAATTATGCCAAAAGTGGGACACAAAAATTTTGTTTCGGTCACAAACAATAATCAAAGGTACCCCATGCAGTCCAACAACCTCCTACAACATCTTGCAACAACTTAATGCTCGCATGAAAGACTAAATTTCTTGCCCAGGAAGTAGTACCTCCCTTATTATACGGAGATCAACCCCACGATGAATTTTAACTCAAACAGGGGATAATACTTCCCACAAGTTTCAGCTTATGAGGCGCATAAATAATAGGCCTATGCTCCAGCATTATTACTCCCCATCCTGGCAGAGACTTGATCATTAAATCCACTCTCAAGCTTTGCAACATGGGCTTAGGAGTGCGAGTCAATTATCCCTTCGTTACCTCCGTAACACATTAATTACGAGAGGCCTCATCTCATTCGGCCCAACTACCAGACTTCTCGAAATCCCCCACTTCTCGTTACCAGGGAAGTAATCCCTCTTAGAGTTAACACACAACTTATTCGTGGTCAACTCCCGATAGCCCTCTTAACTAATGTCATTAAAACTAAAGGCCTTACGTCCAAATAATCCTAAATTATACCTACCTATATCCTATCTAAGTCGTATACACATAATACTAAGTATATCCCTAGTGCCCAAGACCTTTCTCTACTCCCAACATTTGCTCGGTTTCATGCGTGGGACGTCTCGCCGAAGCGAAATACAAACAAGGAACCCTCCCGTTACACTACTACCTCGTGTTATCGGTAATCAAGATATAAAGGTCTAAGACACATGCTCGGGACCGAAAAGATTCTACTTATATACATTACCACTTAAATAATTGAAGGTTCAACTAATCAAACATTTACTTTCCATAAAGAATTATAATTATTTACCACACAACATATATATACATCTTATTAAATAGCCTTATTATCAAGGAATAACCCGAAGTCTCAATTCGACTTCATATCTCAGTCTCCCTCACATCGATTAAAGGAGAGAACTATATGCAGTGCTTCTATTTCGCACTTTAATAGCCCTTAATCACTCTTCTAAGTGATTCTCGGCTAAACCTTTCAGCCCATCTCTTAACCAACAAAATGAAATAAAATAAAATAAAATGGAATTAACTAAAAGAAGAAAGAACAGCATCTCTCCACTTCCAACATCGTTGAGGTTCACGCGTGGAGCGTCCCGCAAAAGCGGAACCCAAACAAGGAACCCCTCCTATGCATTACTACTCAACTTTGTCGGTCGTGGAGATACGGCATACCAATCACATCATACCCGACCATGTCAAGGACGAGTAAATTGGCCTCAAAGAACAAATTACCAAGAGAAATTTCTTTACGTTTTACAAACAAAGAAAATGAGTGAACCACCACCCATCAAAGCTCAACGCTAATAAAATTACTCTCAGTAGATTTTATCAAATCTGTAGTCTGAGAAAAGCTCATAAAATGAATGAGTGCGTAAAACCCACATCGAATAACACACAACTCAAGTATCTCTGAATAAAAACTTACCCTCAATAACGGGTGGTGCCGACAGAGCTGGAGGAAGCATAGCCTCCTGAATATGACAAACACGTCCATACTGTAGTTGTCCCTGTTGTGGAAGAACAACCATAATAGGTACCGGAGATGGAAACTGAACATATGGCTGCATTCATAACCTCACCAAAAGTTTGTAAAGCTGGATTACCCAGCAAGTGTTGCCTGATTCTCCAGTTCAGGCCTCCCATAAACTTCAAGATCTTCCTCTCTTCCAGAGTCACCTCATCCGGTACAAAACTTGCCAACCGAGTAAACTCCGCTTCATACTCCGCCACTGATCCCTCCCCTTGCACTACATCTTGCAACTTCCTCTTCATCTCCCTCTGAACTGCGGGAGGAAAATACTTACGATCGAATAAAGTCCAGAACTCAGTGATCGTCATTGTGTCTCTTTGCTCTGGTGCGGTCATCATCTCCCACCAGTGTAACGCAGATCCGATAAGCTTAAAAGTGGTAAGGACTTGTTTCTTCTCCTCGCTACATTCTATCATTCGAAGGTGGCGTTGCATGTCTTTTTTCCATTGATTGGCTTTAATAACATCAGCACCTCCCTCGAATTCTGGGGGATTGCCCTTTAGAAAGGACTCCCTAACCCTTTCCCACGGAGTAAGTCCCGTAGGAGCTTGAACATTTTCATCCCGTGGCAATTGTTGGACCACTTCGATCAAGGCGGCATTAACTACTTGAGCCACGATGTTCGATACATCCCCAGCATTAATGATCCCTTGTGGGGGCGGTGGAGGACCTACCTCCTCTTCTACAACCCTATTACGTCTCGCAGGGCGAGCTCTCCTAGGTGGTATCTGAGATGAAGAAACAATAGAGTTAGAATACTATTCAAAACAATCTATCTTGCAGAAGATCGCAAATATAACCAAAAAGGAAGTCCTAACATTATGCTCTACATCAAAGAACACTACGGTAGAACGTGACGAGTCCACATAGATCCTAGTACTCTAGAACCCGATGCTCTGATACCATCTGTGACAACCCGCGATCCGAGATAAGGGGTGGCCATCCCGATACTCAAACGTAATAGGAATCATGGATGGAAATCATTCTCAGCATCACAATAATAAACTGAGTATACGGGAAAACCACCCAATAAATCAGAAAACGGGTTGCCAAAAAGTTGAGAAATTTAAAACCAGTTAAGAAATTTAAATTAAGCAACCCAATCTGATAAGCAAGTGGAATTCTAAAAGAATATATATATGACACATCCCAAACGAAAATGCAAGAGGACCGAATAAGTTGTCGGTCCACAGCAACATACAACGGATTACAATGAATTTAAGTATCTTACATAATACATTAAGTACAAAGGTTTGGGCCACACGCCTGAGTTTAAGACCCGATCATATCTAGAATACAAAGGTGAAGGCGTCTAAAACAAAGTCCTGTAATAATCCGAAAAATTCTTACAGCTCGTCAAAAGCAAAGGAATTTGGAATGTCAAAATGGGCATCCTTGCAGTGGAGCACCTGAGCGGATACAATCATATGCACAACAAGGAAAACATGAACCGGTCAGGGCTGGGTTTTATATAATCACCAGAAAAATAAAGAGCATGATAGATATGAACAGTTATGCATGAAGGATAAGGATGAAAATCTAGCATGATGCACATACATGACAAGTTAAGACATTTTAACTAGTTAGGAAATGTAAATTATTAACACTAGAGAAATATAGGTAAACATATTTAATTAAAAACATTTTCTCATAAATCAACTTACCATATCATTCTTACATTCCTTATCAGGAATACACTATTTCACTCGGTTTAATCAAGAAGATATAATTTTACTTCATTAATTAAAACCTTCATCATTAATCATCATATCCATTTTTATCTTTCCATTGCTTAATAGGAATACCATTTATATCAAGTGCTCTTTATGGAACATATATCAATCACATGCTCTTTGTGCCACGTATCCATGCTCTTTATGGCATTTATCATACGCTCTTTGTGGCATTTATCAACCATCAAGTCCCACTTGATGAAAAATAGTTATATTCATATACATATAACGATTCTAAAACCGCCCCTCCGAGTTTCCCCACTGGGCGTGCCCCTAAATGACCATCATCTTCCAGGGCCTATCATATAAGACAACCTGGGAACCTATCACAACACGTCGGGAAGCGGCCATGTGCCTGCGGGGTAGTCATAACCACACCCGGAATTACCTACCCATGGCAGAAAAATATATATACATAACAGAACTCACATGGCCTAGGACTATATCCACCCTTCATTCATTAGCCAGGGGGCTTCACCTCACGCACGAACTTCCCTTATGATGTCATTTAGAGAGGTGTGTTCAACCATTTTATTAATTACCATGTCATGATTTCGTAAATTATCTTTTACTTTATTCATTTTCCAAATTTCATTACCAATTTCCATTTACAATATCCATGTATTTGGTTCATTTTATTCGAACCTGATACCTTTGACTAATTTGGTTCATTTTATGCGAACCTATCACCATCGAATATTATCATTAATATTCCTCAAATTACAAGTCCCGACTTAATCTCCAATGGAACATTATGATTCTACAAATCCCCAAAGCTCATATAATTTTCAATAAGCCCCTAAAGTCTCCAAGCATGGGCTTTAAAACTCCTACCTTCTAAAAATTCAATAAAAGAAGTAATGCCTTAACATTACTTGAAACCTCCTTGGAATAAACCCTAGATGAACCAATTCCAATCTAGGGTGGCGACCAAACTCAACTAATACTCTAGGAATCTAAGTTTACTTCATTAAAGAAGGTTCCTAGGTCCTAATCCTAAAGAAAACGGATAAAAGTTAAAAAGAAAAAATAACACAAAAATGCAGGAACCGAATCAATTCGCCCTAGGGGCCGAATCGATTCCCCCCAGCGAATCGATTCGCTCTGAAAGCGAATCGGTTCGGAAAACAAACTCAAGTTTCTACAAATGCCGAATCGATTTGTCCTTAACCCGAATCGATTCGGGTACTCAGACCTGGGAAACTGCTTCTATGAGAATCGATTCACCCTAGGGGCCGAATCGATTCGCCCCTGCAAACATGCCAAGAATGGCTATGGAGTCTTGAACTCCAAATTTCTCCTCAAACCCAAAACCAACTAAACCCAAATCATTTGCTGCAATTACTACACCATAAATACATCTAACTACCAACATTAACATTATTTATCATCCAAATCCATTTCCAAGGGTTAATACCCATAAATCCATAAAAAGCCCTAACTAAACTAAATCATAACAATCCATAACTATCAATGCTAATTAATCAACTTAAATCATATAGTAGCAGGTAGATAACTTGCCTCAAGCCTGCCAAGATCAGATTTGATGAAGATGAGAGGAACAATCCAGTCTTGAATCTCTAATTCTCTCTCTTTTTCTCCAAAGCTTTCTTCCTCTCTCTCTTTCTCTCTAAGGCTCAAATGTGTAAATGGAAGAGTAGAAATAGGGTTGGGGGAAAATGAAACGGTGCTTAAGTTTAAGAATCCCACTTAAATGACTAATACGCGATATTATAATACGCAACTACCCATTTAAGCTATAACCAGTCAAAAATGCCCGAAATGATAAAATGCAATATGACACTTATTTTGACTGTCTCGCACCTACCAGGACTGACTACACCCTCCGAATTCTCATTTGGAAATCTTATACTCATTTTAAGTTCCGATTTCATATTAAACCAAAATGTCATTTTATATCTTATGACATAATAAATCACAACATGGATATTTATACCTACTCATCAGGTAATCATACAACATTTCAGTAAATATTAACCTTTTCCACATTAAATTAATATTTACTCCACAATCCATCCTTTCATATAATTACTACACCTAGTAAATAAATATAAAATAGGCTCTCGAAAGTGAGGGTTGTTACATGAATTTGACTAGTTATACCTAAATGACAAAGTTCAAGTGTACTCAGATAACACTAAGATTATATTTGTGAGTGGCCTTGATTAATACTAATACTCATGAAAAAATAATCACATTCTCAATTTTTGGAACCCATCGTGTGAAAGACATGCTACTAGCCGGGCTTATTGCCTCAAGCAAAATAAGGCTGTGTATAAATACAATTTGGACAAGCCTATAAGACTGACTAATAACCTACATTTCCAACTGAGGGTTTCCTCACAACGTCGATTAAAACCACTCTCGATGCTCCAACAAGGTTAATTCCCTCAGAATATCACTTTGTTGTTGCTGACAATATTTTCGCTTCACTTTTTAGATCATTTAACAAACTAATCAATTGACCAATGGGACATTAAAATTATAATTTTATGTCGTGGTAGAACTATGTGGACTTTGATACCAGTTCATTTCTCTATGTAGAGGTCCTAAAGTCAAATTAGGATTCGAATCCTTTCAATACATTTTGTAGTATTTGTAACTTCATTTCATGTGAGTACCCTTGTATTTGTTCTTGAGGGTCTAACCAGTCAAATTCATCCCGGATTTCAAGCCTAATAAGGTTATGTCATAGTCTTATTATGAACCTTGGAACCCCAAACGTGTGGGACCGATTAGACCTCTAAGAAAAAAAATATAAGGATACTCACACAAACTATTCACAAAAATCTCACCCTGCAATTAGCATCTTGTACTCATGTACCTAGTTCTCTTATTGCACTTACTTTATCATCGCTCACATTTTGTAATTTCCTTTTATGTTTTACTAGTACCATAATGTTATTTTTCATGTTTAGTGTTCTTATTCCATTTGTAGCGTATTTATTATACTTCAATCACTATTCTCTCTCTTTTTATTATCATATTTACATTCGCATCTATTTTCATAAATAAAAAATCCAAAAAAGGGGGCTTATGCCACAATTCGTAATGTAAAGTGATCTCACAATTTTCACACTTTCAACACATTTCACATCTGTTTTCATAAATTAAAAAAAGGGGGCTTCTGCACCTTACTAACTACATGAACATTGATGCCATTTTGGGCTACATAGGTGTCTTGTAGTCATTTTGGGATTTAAGTTATTTCTTACCATTTGGAACATTTTGAAATATTTGCAGGTCTAGTTGGGGAATGGACACTTTGAACATTTTGCATATCCTTCATGGAAGGAACACTTTGAAGTTCGGGAAGTAACACTTTGAACTTTTTGCATATGCTTCGAGAAGGAACACTTTGAAGATTTTAATATTTATTTATGTTGGATTAACGTAACTAATTTATGTCTTAATAATTTTGTATTATTGCTCTTTGATTGATGTATTAGTTAGTTTTATAATATAATTATATACAAGTTTGACAACATATACATGAATTTTTTTGAAGCAAACAAAGAAAAAATGTTATTTTTAAATAAACTCATTATTGGTCACAGTCTAGGACCGTCACCTTATCCGTGACAAAATTACAATATTTCTAGACCGTGACTAAGCAATAAAAGTTCACTGTAGGTTATCATGGTTGAAAATCGTGACCAATAAAAGTTCATAGTAGGTTATCATGGCATATATTCACGGTCTTAAATCGTGGCTTGGGAAAAACAATCACAGTTCAGGACTATGACCAGTTGTCATAGTCCATAATCATGACCATGTCCCTAACATTAGGGTTACGAATGAGACCGTGGCCCTATAATTTGTCCATAACTTTGGACCATGACCCCCCAAATGGTCACCCTTAAAATTTCCACGATCCAGAACTGTGACTCGATTTGTTAATCATGATCCAAAATCATGTCCATTTAAGGAAAATCCTATGAATTTTCTGACTAAAGGTTTAACAATAGATCAGATATATTTCTCATCGAGAGGAAATGGATTAAGGCATTTAAAATAAAGAGTTGTATTGATGACAACCCTACCTAGTTGACTAGAGATCCCATGATCTAGGTTTAAAGGAACAATCGAATCTTTCCCGACTCTATAATTGAACACTAATTAGTTTAACTCAAACATGTTCATAAATGATGAAGCAATTAAGCTTCTAGTGTTATTAGGTAAGATTTTTTTAAATGGCTCTTACACATTGGAAATACAACTAGGGTATAACATGATTTTTTTATGGAAGGTGACTATGTGAGTTCAAATCAGTCACGAATGCAAGTTATTATTGAGGGCCAAAATGAAAGCAACCGAGAGTACAAAAAATGTTCGAAGAATGACCCTGTAAAATCTATTGTCTTGATTTAAAACAAAAGAACAATTCAAGGTAACACATTCAATAATTAACCAAGAAATCCGATAGAGTTTCAGTAGGGTACATTAGAGGCGCAAAACTATCTATCTTGATGCATAAATATTCCAAAAGAACCCATTTACATGTTTATCCAATCAATTACACTTCACGCGGGGGATTGTTCAAATAAATTGTTTTAAAATTATTAATTGAGTCAACGTCGAGTCTTACCCACTTGTCTTTCGAGACGATTCTAGGTGTAATGTATTCTACTTCATGAGTAAAGTAATATAGTATATTCACATGTGCAAAATCATAAAGTATTGCACGAGTAGTAGTAGTATTAGTAGTAGTAATTTTCTCTGATATCTTCTTACTTACTACCAAATAAATATAAAAAGTTTATTTTTGTGGTACATAAAAAACTATCTTTCCTTATTTTCCTTAATTTCTAACAAATGGATTCTTTTATATTCAATATTCACATATAACATTTATGTCTTCCACTATCTAAATTTAACATCTCCCACATTATCACGAGTACAAATTTATTAACTCAACCCAAATAAAGATTAACTTAACCCTTCTATATGATTAAATGAAAAATGAACGACTCAACAGTGGGTCCATAATTTTTAATGACTTCTTCATGTTTAACTAATTAAGTTAAAGAGTCATGTTTATTAAATATTGAAGCATCCAACTCACAACCAGTTGACAATGGTTGGAGGGGCCCATAATCTATATAATGTGGTACATTGTTTTAAGTTTTCCATGTGAAACTCTATATTCTGAATACACCCAAGATGGTGTTCTACTTGGGCCGAACACACAGACATGATTATATTGTGTGACTCGATGTCGACACATGCCAAATTTGATAGTATGTCAAAACATTAGACCATCCAATACAAGACCAATGCGTGGAGTGGAGGGCCACAACATTTTATTTTTTTTGCGTGAAACTTTACATTGTGGACCATGTTAATCCTCACCGGGAAAAATCTTAAGAAGTTTAAACTATAAAGGTTAATTAGTTTACTCAGGATGGGTCTAAGTCTGTTAACAACGACTTTAGCCAAAATTTTGTAAGACACATTACACAGGGTGATATGGCGGAAGTGGTTGATCGACTCATGATTATCAATCTTCGGTATAAGAGTGATGGGGCTCTTATTCATGCATTATGGGATAGCCCCAGTGATAAAGTAAATGTTAATGAACTTTGAAAGGCTCGGGTTTATATGATCCTAGAAATGATGATAAAATAACGGTTGCACCTTCCGGTCCCAGGGCCTTGATGCAAAATGTAGATTTTCTTTTTATCTCATTCAGCGCTATGGGGAAATTAAGGGTGTTGTTTTTGCAGGTGTTATTGACCACAACATTTGATTCATTCAAATGGGTACAATGGATGACAATCGAGTCAACTTTGAAAAGATTGATAAAGTAGCTATTATTGTAGTCCGTTATGGTATATTGATCCTCAACCCACTCCCCGTTGATTTTAAAATGATCGATTTTATTCTTTATTCTCCAGATAATGGTAGACGTGTGATAAAATGTAGTGTTATGGTCACCTTTGACTAACCATTGTATTCTAGATTTTCGTAGCCAATAAATTTCCTCATGTCTTAGTGTGTTGTTTGTTATATTCATTTAGCCTCCACTCCAAGGTATTCAAACTATGAGAAAAGGAGTTCTGTTGGGCAATTTGGATACCTTTGAGTCTATTCAAAAGTCTAGTTTTATTTATGAAAATATTTCCAAACACATTTCTGTTCTGAAGACTCGAGTTTTTAGTGAACTCATTGATATTATTATTATTATTATTATTATTATTATTATTATTATTATTATTATTATTATTATTATTATTATTATTATTATTATTATTATTATTATTATTATTATTATTATTATTATTATTATTATTATTATTATTCCTATTATTAGTGATAATACCTTTAAAGTCCACTCTATCGAACTAACTAGTTAATAACCTAAATGGCCTATGAGAGGGAATATGAAATGTTTTACCTTCCAAGTTAATAACCATTGAGCAGTGATCTGAGGCAGTCCCGGGGAGGTTGTCCATGATGGCCTCGGGAAATATCTCTCGTACCACTAGCCTACAAATCTCGAGTCTACCCTCTGACTCCTGATTTTTATCAAGTATTCACTTACCTATTATCAAGTCTTTAACGTTATGTTTTTGGCCAACATGCTATCCTACCTAAGCACTTAGTCTAATTCTTCTAGAAATCTTACCCGATTTCATAATTATGATCCGAGTACTTTTCACCCTAGTACACCTTTAATCTCTTACTCGAAATTTATCCCTGTTTAACCCAAGGTACTTTCTAATCTCCCTTGTATGTTTCTAGAAGTTATAATCCATCTCTCAGACTCCATAAACCATGCCGAATGCAAAATGGTCCACGAAAATCCACAAAGGCAAGGGGGACAACACAACAAATTGAACCAATTCGCTGGCTGACCGAATCGGTTCGATGCACAAACCAATTCGGTCCCCCTAGCGAACCGGTTCAGTTCTGCTGGGCTGCCAACTCAAATTTTTGATAGGATTTACCTCTTTCCCTTCAACCTTATGAGTTATAATCTTCACCCAAACCCCTAATATGGGTACTACATCAATCCCAAATATAAATTTACAAATCTTTACATATGAATCAACCGAAAGACATCTAACTTATGGGATTATTAATTTATATCAAGAATTGTGCATAGATTCAAATACTAAATCAAGATTTCATATTTTATTCATTAGACCATTCAAGATTGCATCTTTATCATTCCATTCACATTAGATCTAACATATAATCATAATAAAAGTTCTCTTCGATGATCTCATTAGTCAAAACCTTATTTTTACATGTTTCTCCCACCCATAATTTGTGTTTTCATACATCAAATTTCTACATGAATGATAGAAAATACACTAGGATTATAATAAGTTAAATACTTGCCTTGTGATTGAAGAAATTATGAGACTTTCTCCTTGAGTTCTTCTCTTGGCAACATGCTTGAGCCTAGAATAATTCGATCTCCTACCCGGATCACTTTCTATTCAATTTTCTTCAATTTCTCCATATCTTTTCTCTCCTCTCTCAAAGCTCTAGCCTTTAGAATGGTTGGGTGGTCGCCCACTACATCCACTTTTCATAATTAAAACCCTAAAATTCCAAATCCTAAAATTAAGTCAGCCCCTATGTGTAAAATGACCCGAAGGCCTCCTTGGAACCCAATTATAATCCCCGTGTATTTATTTCTGACAATCTCCACCCATTTCGGACCATTGGTGCACTCGAAATTACCATATCAGTTATCTAACATTAATTTCCATCTCATTACCAACACGTCCCTATCCGCGTGTCTCGAATGAGATACCGTTAAACTCGAACTCGTCGATTTTACTCATTTACAACGTAATACAATTTAACACATTTCAATTTACTTATCACCCAAGTAAATGTAATTACACATAAATATTAATTCTTTTATTCGCCAATTAATATTTATTTAAGTCCTTTTATCTCTCAATGTAATTAAATTACATGCACATATATAATTTAAAATGCTAAAAAATACAGGGTGTTACATAGTCCCCCCCAACAACGGAATTTCATCCTCGAAATTCGGACATAACTGGCATAAAGAGCTCCATATATTTTTTACGCATGTCATCATCATGATCCCACATAGACTCATCAGTCTTATGATGCCCACATTAAACCCGAACTAGTGGTACCACCTTCGACAGAAGCTTATGCTCACTACGATCCAGGATGGCAATCAGTCTCTCGTCATATGTAATGTCTGGATGTAACTCAATCTCCTCCAATGCAATATGACATTAAGCCATGTCACTCCTTTAGTACTTTTTTAGTGAAGACACATGAAACATGTCATGAATCCTCTATAAGTGCTCTGGCAGGGCGAGTCTATATGTAGCTGGCCCTATCCTCTCAATAATTAAGAAAGGCCCCACATATCTCCGCGCCTACTTTCCTTTCTTCCCAAACCTTATAACTCCCTTCATGGGGACACCCAAAATAACATGGGGTCACCCACCTCAAGATCCATGTGGCTCCTATCTACATCTGCATAACTCTTCTTCCTGTGCTGACCTATTCATATATGACTTCTAATTAGCTCGATATTTACAAAAGTGCCCTAGATGATCTTTGGTCCAAGAATCTTGTTGTCTCCTACCTCTTACCAATAAGAGAGAGAACGAAAATGTTGATCATGCAATACCTCAAAAGGTTCCATGCCTATCGTGAGCTGGTATGAGTTATTATAGGAAAACTCTACCAGTGGAAGGTAATTCTCCCAACCTCCTCTGAATTCAAGTATTCACATCCTCAGCATATCATCCAACAGCTGATTAACACTCTCAGTCTTCCAATCAATCTATGTGTGGTAATCCGTACTCAACTATAACTTAATCCTAATAGATTCCTGGAAACTCGTCCAAAAATAGCACACGAAGATCTTGTCCCTATCGAACACAATATTCATCAGCACCCCATGCAACCTCACTGTCTCAACTATGAAAACCTAGGCATATTACCCCATTATATAATTCGTCCGAACTAGAAAAAAGTGGGATACCTTGGTCAGGTAATCCATAATGACCCATATGGAATCGTAACCCCTCTACAAAGTGGGTAGCCCTATGGTGAAGTCCATCGAAATGCTCTTCCATTTCCAAACTGGAATCTCCAATGGCTGCAAAACCCCAGTTGATATTTGATGGTCTTCTTTCACCAACTTACAAGTGGTGTACTTTAAGACAAACTTAGAAATATTCGAATTCTTCCCCGCCTACCAAAACTATCTCCTCATGTCTTAGTACATCTTATCCCCTCCGGCATGTACCAAAAACTGAGATCCATGAGACTCTGACATCACTACATGCCATAGGTCCCCATCATTTAGTACTATCAGTCTTCTATTTAAGCGTAAGCCTCCTCTCTGAACTGATTGTGCAAGAATCTTATTCCCTTGCTAGTAACTGGCTTACCATATCCTAAAAAAATATATCCACACTCCATGACTTCATAACCCTCATGATGATCTTGGGTGTGATAGTCAAGGTTGCCGTACAAGCCTTGGCCACTGCATCATCCAGCTAAATCTTACTCCACTTTGATTTCCAGACCACTTCTAACTCCCCCATAAGCCTCCGGCTCAATGCGTCTGCCACCTTGTTAGCCTTCCCCAGGTGGTACTAGGTATCGAACTAATAGTCTTTCACGAACTCGAGCTACCTACAATGCCTCATGTTAAAATCTTTATATGTGAATAGATACTGCAACGACTTATGATCAGTGAATAAATTGAATTTCTCCCCCAACCAAACTGAAATCCATATTAGAAATGCCACCACCCTAAACAGAGAAGGAAGTGCATGGATTCTTGGGAAAATTACAGTATATCAGCCAGTTCATCATCCAGTTTCTCCTATTTGTGAGCCCATCTTTATATTCCTCCGAAAGGATTCCACCAAAGTTTGGAATGAGGCTTGTTAGTAATCCTTTGACCAAATTAAGCTCTACTTTAGGTACTCATGCTAGTGCAGCCTAGTCTCCCTCGACTCCTATACTTGACCATAACAGACACCGCAGGTGGGGCTATGATAGCCCAATAGCTTAAAGAATCCCACGAAGAATGGGCCATCTACTACGCCAATTGCAAATTAGTCGGCTACAAAGTCAACAACACTTCCTTGGAGAAAACAAGTGTCGCCCTTGTTTGGGTCACTTAGAAATTAGGATACTACATGCTTTCCTTTCCCATCGGACTTATGTTCTACATGGATCCTATCAAATACTTTCTCGAGAAACCTGCCCTGTCTACCTAAATGGCCCGCTGGTTGATGCTGCTAGCTAAGTTTGTTATTGTGTATGTCACACAAAAATCCATGATAGGGAGAGACATCTCTGACTACCTCGCTGAATACCTATGGAGGAGGCCGACATTTGGATCTTTGAGTTCTCGAATGAGGATATGCTTTGAACCTCTCAGGAAGACCTTTGGTGGTAAATGTCCTTTGACGGTGCTACCAATAAGAAATTATAAGACATTGGGATATTCTTGATCTCTCCTAATGACTCTCACACTCCCATTGGCATCCAGATAGATTTTCCTTGCACCAGCAAGGAACAACTTACCCGATGCCCTTACTACATTAGCCTCCATGGTTGACATGCCTGAGGGAATAATAATGGCCCCTTTCTTAGTCCGAAAAAAGGCTAAACCAACCCACTGCTACCACATTGAGCTCGTCACAGAAGATGATTTTGATATAGTCGAGTGCTGGTATTATGATATTTAGCGCCTCCTTAAGCACGGTAGGTATCCCCTGTGATAAAGCACTATCCAAGAGAAACCTTGATGGAACCCATTTGCAATGCATCGCAGGGGCTGACATTGAAGAAATGATGCAAAAAATCCATAGTGGGGAATGCGAACCCCACATAAACGGTCATATGCTCGCTAAGAAGATTATCCGACAGGGTTACTATTGGATAACCATGGTTTAGGATTGCACTGCCTATGTCCAGAGATGCCTTAAATGCCAACAGTTTTCGAATCTCCATCCCTTACCTCCATAAGAGTTATGCAACATGACTTCTCCCTGACCGTTATCCACATGGGGCATTGATATCATAGGGAAAGTCACACCTAAAGCCTCCAATGGGCATGATTTCATCATGATTTCCATTGATTTATTTACCAAATGGGTTGAAGCCGAGTCATATGCAGTGCTGAATTGAAAAAGGTAGACAATTTCATTCGAAAGAACATCATCTATCGATACGGGGTTTTGAATCAGCTAGTGTTAGATAAAATATTACCTTTCGAGGAAGAAGTCACATAATTGGTCAACGAGTATGGGATTTAGAGACACAAATCTTCTCCCTATCGACCACAAACCAAGGGTGCAGTTAAAGATGCTAATAAGAACCTCAAAGAAATCATCAGCAAGAAGATTGAGAGTTACTAAGATTGGATCGATCGGATCCCTTATGCCCTCTGGGGCTACCGTACTTTAGTCCATGCATCTACTAGGGATACACCTTACTCTCTAGTATATGGCATGTACGAAGTCCTACTCATTGAAATAAAAATACCTTCACTAAAAGTCATACTTGAGAGAAAAGTCAACAAGGAATATTGGCATCACGATCGTTTGGACAAGTTATCACTCTTAGGTGAAAGGAGACTAAAGGCTCTATATCATATACATGGGTATGATCGTCGAATATCCCCATCATTCAAAAAGTAGAGTCAAAGACCATGGTATCTGAGAAGGGACTTAGCCCTCAAAAAAATCATAGAACCCTTTGGGGACCCTAGAGGGAAATTCAAGCTTAATTAGAGTGCCCCCTACATCGTAAAGAAGATTATGTCCTGTGGCGCCGCTATACTTACTGACCTTGCCAGTAAAGAGATGGCGCATCCATCCAACATGGACTGTCTCAAGAAATTCTATCCTTAATTTAAAATTTTAGCGCGCTACGATTCTTCTCATCTACCTTCTATTCTTAAAAAAGGATTCTTCATTTCCCTTTACTCAAAACTACATGCGGTCTAATCCTTTAAAAAAACATTTTACTGAAACTCAAAAAAATTTCAAAACCCCAAGAGGTATGTAGGAAACTCATATGCTTTACATGGGCACGGTCCCCTTCTTTTTCACAAAATGCTATTATTTCTTACCTCTGAGAACGACAATTCGTTTTATCATTTATATGAACAAAAGGATTATGTATGCCTTAGTGATTGGTATAGACAATTCAAATGTAAAAGTCATTAGAGGCATAGTAAAATAATTAAAATTCATTTTTATTCCATAAATGGAGAAATTCTGTACAACTACACAAAATATCAACATAAGGAGTCACATGACTACTCCCACTAACTAAACTGTCCTAAAAAAAATCAAAATAAATTGCCCCTATAAAACTAACCAAAACTTCCCAGATATATTCCCAAACAACCAAAAATAACTAGACACATAACCATCACAAAAGCTTAATAAATAAATACCAGTTTCATAAATGACTCTATCCACAGTTGCCGAAAGACCCAGCCCCATCATCAACTGCTCCTTGAGGCCTCCAAACTTCCCCTGCCTGATTAGTATGCCGAAGGCGCTCCATGGAATGATAAGCCCAGACTATCCTAGAGAAAACAACTACACCCACCTCCATAATGTCAAACATGACAAACCATATATGCCCGATCTCCTCTCCAAAGATATTAGCCACTACTCTCTTCCAGAAGAATTTCATATAATCTCCAGAAATATGCCAAACCCTACCAACATATTGCGAAATAGAGGCTGACAGTCGACGATTCTCCCACAGAGAGCCCAATCGCATGCGCAAGCCTTCAGTCAAATCCTCTATAGGAAAGAACTCCAGGGTACGGGAAGGCATAATTTTTTGCCATCTGACTTGACGTAGAGCCGATAGGGGAAATAAAATGAGGTCTGTGGAAGGCCAACTAATCGAATGTACCGATATCCCCCAGTTCCAGAATGGGCTGAAACTCCCCCCACCATGGCACCAACCAATGTAGATATCAAACTCCGTGCTCCACAAACAAGTTTACCCAGTTCTCTATGGACGAGCCAAAGCTGATAAAATAATAAGTAAAGAAATTCAGTGCAACTGCAAAGGGATATTCAAAGGGACCACGAAATGGAATCTCTCGGCTAGCCACATGAACAACATAACAGGCCTTCCTCTAAAAAAATTGGAACAACCTTTCTGCCAAGCATCTAGACCGTTCAGGGTATCTACCACTATCATCACTGCAGGATTGTGACGATATGACATCCATGCTATAATAGTAGTAAGTTAAGGATCCACCATCAGGTCTCCAGTCACCAGTAGTAGATTCGAAGTTAAGCCCATGACAATAACTCTGGCATGCCCTGCATCATTGAAATCCCACGGATGCATAGAATACACGACAATTGGGAGAGAAATCATTCCCCTAATGACCAATGGCCGAGTTACCAAAGGAGAGATGTGGAGAAATCCTACTAACATCTCCTAAGAAGACCGAGAGAATTCAGGCATAACCACCGCCACGTCAGGATCAACCCCCAATATAGCTGAAAACTCCTCATAGGTCGGACATGCCTCATCCAAGAAAAAGAGGAAAACATGGTCCCGGGATACTAAAATTGTGTTGCTGCTGCCAGCATGTTTCAGTCGCTGGACTGATTGTGACACAATGAAACTTAGCGCAAGTTAAAAGCATCGTAATCTACATTGTACAGACACATAGCTTCCAAATTCTCGAGATATAAAAAAAATTCTGCACTTATAGGAAGGGCCATTTTGGGAAATAATAAAACAAAAGGGAAGAAATAAGTAAGAAAGGAGAGAAAATGCGAGTGGGTGAAAAAACCTCACCACTTTACCCCTTTTTATACATGGAAACCTTAGGGAAAGACAAGAAATTTAAGGAATCCGAATAAATGACTACCCCACCGAGTACTTTCAAGTTGCGTATAGTGCAATCAAAGCGTTAGGGTGATTTAACTGGACTCACCTGCCAATGGGAAGGACAAGGGGTATGTCGATCGTCACCCCCTTATTTTAGAAAATTCAATCTTTACTTTTTTTTTCAAAATCAAAAAATAAATCCTTATTTAAAAAAAATACGGGTTGTTTCTTCCTCAAAATAAATTTTCCCTTGAGTTATTTAAAAATCCCATCCTTTCTACGGTCTCAGCAACAAAGTAAAAAGTGCATTAAGTCATTTAAAAGAAAAGACAAATAAATAAAAATATCATTCATTTTATATAGATATATATATTGGCACTTGCTTCAATACATTTTTTTATGAAAAAGAAGAAAAATAGAAAAAGAAAAAAAGACCGCGGGACTCAGATCGAAACCTCCCAAATCATAATCTCTCATCTCTATCTAAGATCCCCATCCTACGGTGAGCGCGCTTCCCCTGACGAAGAGTTGTGGAACCTTTGCTCCCCGATCCAGATCCCTCCTTCGAGGAAGCAAACGACACTAGATAAGAAGGAATCAAAACTGAGTCCTTGATGTAGGCAGTCTCTGAGGCCCAATCCTGGATGTCCTTGAGACAAGTAGTCAACACCCGAACATGTTGCAAGAAAAAAAAACAAAGATGAAGGGAAAATCAGTCAGTCTAAAGCAAAGAAAAAGATATAAAAGGACAAATAAAGAAAAAAGATATACCTCTGGCTGAAGGACATCCTCTATCAGTCCCAACACACCCAGATCCATCATATTAGGGCGATGTTGTATATGCAATGATCCCACTCCTGCCAATAAAAAATTATATGAAGGCCGAGAGAGCTGAATGAATGGAACCTCCACTGCCGCTGCTGATGACGATGCACCACTTATGCTATGGGCAGACCCCACTGGCCAACTTGTACCCCTATTCGAATTCGTAGGATCCAAAGACATGTTCACCATGTCGTAAATACAAAAAGGCATCATCCATCTCATCTCAAAGTCGATATAGTTATATGTAACCACCGTATCTGTGTATGACGAGTAGGGCTCACCAATAACTACTGCCTCCCTAGTCTCCTCCAATATCTACCGCACTCGCCTCATGTACGATGGGGGCACTGCCGATGGGAACACCACCTCATCCTCCACAATCTATCAGACCACTCTCTCCCCCAAATACTAGGAATAACTGAACTCATACGCCAACAACCTCATCATCTGCGCATGCACCCCAGTCACCCTCATGTACTAGAAAATCGTCCCCCGTGGATAAAAGGTCACCTATAATTTCCAATAAAGATCAATACTCGGGTAAACAAAGAAAATGACAAAAAAGGATTCAAAAAGAAAAGGGGAATAACCTGGTTGCTCATTAGGGTGTTCAAGGCTTGACACACCTCTGACAAAGAAAGAGACCGTTTCAACCGTCGGTTGGACTTCCTCCACCGGTACATCCAAGAGAAGTCCCCCACCTCCTCATTATGTAAACCTATCAAACGGGAATTGTGCCCGATCACCTCATAAAACCACTTTTGGAGAAGGACAAGAGTCAGTAATAAGAAAAAACCAAAAGGAAAAAATCAAGACAAATACATAAAGAGGAAATGCGAGAATTACCACCAGAAGATACATGTCCCCAATAAAAGTTTTCCGGCAGCATCGGCTGAAAGCATCCAAAGATGAATAAAGGGACTCCAAGGTCAGGCTTCCCCGGTCATCGAGCGGGATATTCGAAAAAACCCTAAAACTGGCAAAAATTATAAGTGGACGAAGTCTCCGCTTGACGCTACCAAGAACCTTCCCAACAGAAGAAAGTTGAATAAATGGGCCATCTTCCGTACCTGCAACCCATCTGTCTCATCGATCCTCAATCTCAATAGTATCTCCCGCAAAGCAAAAATGTGGATCGAATCACTATAGACTATCCTCCCCACGTCTCCCAATGCAGTCTCAACTGCCTCAGGTGTCACACTCAAAGACCGGTCCACCTCAATATGGAAATCTTCACAATCAATCCCCATAAGTTACTGGATGCCAATGGGAGTCATCATCATCTACCCAAATCCCAAATGAATGGTGTGGGTAGTGTCCCTCCACCTCTCCCTCAGCATGCACAGAACAAGCTTAGAGCGTGGTGTCTCATCCAAAGTACATTCTAGGCGACAAAAATCCGCAAAAGAAAATACCCAATGCACCACCGCCAAAAGGTGCTCCTAAACATCCTCAAACCCCATCGTTCCCCGATAATGAAAGCTCGTCGAAGCTATTTCAGTTTGCCAAAATAAAGAAGACTTTTGTCAACTCATGGAAACAAAAGAAAAAAAGAAGAAAAAGAATGCCAAAGGTCATTAATACTTACACAACCACAAGGGTTCCTCACCTTAGATGAGAGGTGATGTGAAGGCTCACTCAGTAGAAAATAATCATCAACAGCTGGCTCGAACAAATCAAAGGCATTTTCATTACCTAATGCCAGGGTCACCATAACCCTCTACTCTAAGTTCTCCTAATCATCAACACCCAATGACGACACATTGGTTCCACTACCATAAAAAATCAACCATTTTTAAGACTCGAAGAAAGGAAAAGTCTTGGGAACGGATCTTAGCAAGAAAGGGCAGCAAATCTAAATTCTAGAAGCTGTGAAAAATGAGGAGAACTTATCCCTTTTTATAAAAGGCCAAGGGGCATGTCGATCGACAGTTCATTAACATCCACCGATCACCACCTGCCACTTCCCCTTCCTAAGTTAGCCTAAAAGACCATGCCATTGCCAAACGACAACCCTTGCACTATGCTGGTCGGTAACCCCCTCAAAATTTTGTACAAAAATTCAAAGAAATTTTTCAAAATTTTCTGAAATTTTCCTAAAATTGCCAAATAAATATTGTAACATTTGTTCACCAAGAAAACCATTTTTCAAGCTCTTAAAATTCCACGCCAAATTAAAAATACATTCTTATCCCCAATTGAAATCCTAAAATGGCGCGCTCGTATCCCCGGAGTCCACTACAATTTCCCAGGGAAATCCCAAAACCTCAAGTCATCAACTATTTCCCAAATGGAAGTTCCATATTCAACTTCCCCAGTGGAACTATAAACCAGTCGAATATCTCTCCCCAAAAGTATCTTAGAGAAACACATTCCCCTATGGAATCCTATAACCTCTTGCTATCAACTGTTCCCCAGCGAAATTTCCAGACTAAACTTTCTTCCAATCCATCCACTATAAGAATTTATCCTCCTCCAGCAAAGCCATCTCCTTTCAAAAGGACATAATCCCCAGATGAATGCCTCTTCCCCAGAGAACCAACGCCTGTGGGTTACAACTTTAGGTTCGCATAATTGGCCTCGACTCGCAGAATTGGCCTCGATTCACAGAATTTGTCGCCTTTACTTTTAGGTCTGTAGAATTGGCCATGACTCGCAGAATCAGTCGCCACAACTTTAGGCCCGCAAAATTGACCTCGACCCATATAATTGGTCATCATAACTTTAGGTCCACAGAATTGACCTCGACCCGCAGAATTGGTCGCCTCTAGTTCGGGTTCGCAAAATTAACCTTGACCCGCAAAATTGGTCGCCTCTACCTCGGGTCCTCAAAATTGACCTCGACCAGCAGAATTGGTCGCCTCTTCTTTCAGTTCGTAGAATTGATCTCGACCCGTAGAATTGGTCGCCCCAACTTTAGGTCCGTAGAATTGACATCGATTGCAAAATTGGCCTTGACCCGTAGAATTGGTCGCCTCTACTTTTAGGTCTATAGAATTGGTTTCGACCCTCAAAATTGGTCGCCTCTACTTCAGATCCTCAGAATTAGCCTCGACCTACAGAATTGGTTGCCTCTACTTTAGGTCTGCAGAATTGACATCGACTCGTAGAATTGGTCGCCTCCACTTTAGGTCCTTAGACTTAACCTCGACCCGCATAATTGGTCGCCACAACTTTAGGTCTCACAATTGACCTCAACCCGCAGAATTGGTTATCCACAGAATTACCTTAGGTCCTCAAAATCGGCCTCGACCCTAAAAAATGGTCATCCTTGTTCCTTCGATCAGTAAGATTGACCTCTTTCCCAAAACGTCATGTGTTGTCTATTTAACGATTTTCACTTATTCCAAGCTCACCCACCGAGGGGCTCTTTAGATACCACATTCTAGGAACCTCTAAGTCCTTACTTATGTCCCTAACACCTCCCCATTCACCACAAACCCTAGTTCATACTCCGAGTACCAATCTAGAGGCCACTGGGTGCTCTTGGGCCCCATTTGACTCCGGTTAATTTCATCTTCAGAGCTAAATCTCAATGAATCTTCAAAGTGCTCTAAATCCCCTTTCCAACTATCCACCCCACGTGTGAATCAACATAACGGTTTAAATAAACGAACCATTTTACTATCGAAAATCGATCTAAAGGCCACCGGGTGCTCTTGGGCCCCGATTTGACCACAATCAACTTCATCATCAGAGAGAAAGCTCAATAACCTTTAAAGGATAATAAAACCCCTTTCTAATGGTCCATTTGGTGTATGAACTGGCATAACCATTCGAACGAACAATCCATTTTCCCTTAAAAATCGATTTAGAAGCCATCCAGAGTTCCCGGGCTCCATTTGACCGAAGTCAACTCTTCACCTCGAATGAGACTAAATGAATCTTCGAAATTCAGTGAATACCCTTTCTAACGGTTCGCTACTGTGCGAATTAGCCTTATGGTATGAACGAATAATACATTTTACTCTGAAAGGTCACCAGCCGCTTTCGGGCCCCATTTGACCAAAGTCAACTCTCCAAACCAAGGGAAGTTATTTTGAACATCGAAGTGCCTCCAATAACCTTTCCAACGGTCCACACCATGCGCGTTCGAACTCACGGTTTGGATGAACGATCCATCGTCGTCCGATAATCTCCTGTCAAAAGGACCAACGGGCACTTTCGAGCCCCATTTGATCCAAAGTCAACTCCTAGACCCTGAAGCGTCAAAGTATTCTCAAAGGTCTCTAAATAACCTTTCCAACGGTATGCCCCGTGCACAGTTTGGACTTACAGATTGCGTTTTATGACCATTTTTTCAGAAAATCTGTGAGAGATTGCCAATTGGCAAGTCTATTTGCCTACCTATCGACAGTATGTCTAGGGTTACCAACCGATAGGCAGGTAAAGGATAATGCCAATTGGCAGTCCCTTAACCCTATATAAGGAGATCATGAGCTCACCTTCCAAGGAACCTTAGAAAATATTAACTTCAGTGATCTCAGTAACATTCTTCTTAAGTCAGCGAGGTTTCCTTGTTTGAAACCTTTCTTAACCATTCATTCCCATCACTTTCATACCCAATTTAGCAAATCCCCCTATATTCTTCATTCACTTGCAAGGAATCTCATCATCAATCAAGATTAATCTCCAAGTCTCTAAAGAAGGTCCAAACAATCTTATCTGTCTTTAAATTTCTTTATTTTTGCATTAGTTATATAAATTCTTAATTTATCTTTTACTTTAGATCATACACATATTAATATCCTTTATTAGTAATATTACACATAATATATATTTTATAAAAAACCCAAAAAAGGAAAAAGTGGGTTGCCTATAAATTCCAACTGGATTTTCACCACATTCTCTCAAAACTGAAAACACCTTTTTCTGACACACATATAATAAAATCCCTATTTGAATTTATGGGATAAACCCCACCCTCGTGCCGCATGCGAACTACGTGAACTTTGACACCTTTATAAGTTACGTAAGCATCTTGGGCCAAAACCTGAGACTTGTGTCCTATTTTCCTATTTCCTCTTTTTCCTATTTTATCCATGTATTATTTGCATATATAACACTTGCATCTTATCTAACACATATTATCATTTAGTCATAACGATCAATAACCCAATAAGTGCACACGTAATATTTTTAATTATTATTTTCGAAACATTCCTATGGATGACCTCACTTCATCTTTTCCATGATGTGAGTCGAGCGATTCCGATTTCCATTTTTATATACAAGCACACACACTTTATAGAGAAAGTAAGGAAAATAGTAACATAAGACCATGAGAGATTGAAAGGGTGAGATGGGTGCTTGAAAATTTTTTATTTCATAACTTAACTCTCGAACCTCTTATCTAATTGGTTTTACAAGTATTAGTTTGTCTTTGATGCCATTCTCTCAAGGCGACAACATGTTCTTTTGCTTATTTTGTGAAAAATAAGATGGAGACTCTATCTTTTTACATCACCCCACATCGATGATGACCAAAGAGTTCCTAGAAAGGGCGTGAGACCTCTCTCTCTCTCTTCACCGCATCCATGAGCACCAATCCCCGAGATGGAGAAGGAGATAGGGAAACCCAATCGGGGAAGGATGGACATAAATATGTCATGGTATCTGCACTGGAAGACTCCCTCGAAACTAGTAGTAAAGAACAAGTGTCAGGATGATGTTCAAAATGAAGGTATATATCACTCAAGTCATTCGAAGAAGAACTACCATCATCATAGGAAGTACTGCTTCCATAATCAATTAGTTCCTCTTCAAATGAGTGAGAATGGGAACCTTCAAGTGAAACCTCATGAGAGCCAATTTCACTAAGTAATGAGAAGTTAGCTATAGTACCTTCAACAATAAGAATGGAAGAGATGGGAGGCAGGCTTCATAGCCTTGCTCGCTAATATTTCTATAGGTATCTCTCACCCCAAGGTCATCAATATCAGACTCTTGATCTGGTGCAGGAGAAGGAGCAGGAGCTTCACCGCCAACTTTTTTCTTCTTTTTTCTTGCCCTGGTCCTCATTAGTGAAGGAGGAGAAGCAGGAGTAGTAACAGGAGCGGGAATAAAATTCGACACATCAGTGTTAGGTTACTTCCTCTTGGAAGAATCTTAGGATTTATACTTTCCTTTCCCCTTAGCCTTTACTGGTTGTGGCTCAGGACGCTTGGAATAAATGTATTCATCAATAAGGGGCCTCACTAGCACTGGAGTGACCTGCTAGAGGGGGGCCTTGGCAACTGTGTTGCTGTGCCATAACTCTTTTTGTGTTCTCTTGCCCAAGAACTTGTCACCATCGATTTTGGTTGGGGTACTTTCATGTGGAACATTTAGCACAATATTTTGGATGAGAAGCACCTACCTCTGCCATAGAGTGAACAAAGAGCGGGTAAATAATGGCAGGTAATCATGATGAAGCACAAATAGACCTCCTAAGTGAAACATCTTGTGGAACATCCCCATGAAAGTAAAATTTTGTAAGCCTCAAAGTACAACTCTGAGGGATATGTGCTCGAGGGATATGAGGTGGAATGAACTCCTTGGTCATACCCAAATTTCCTTTTAACTCTCTCAGACTAATAAAATTCAACGCCTTGACCTAGCTGAGTCAAGGAAGGTAGAGTATCAGGGAGTAGCATAGCCATCACAGTGATATGTGGGTTGGAAGGAATATATTCCAAGTTCGAGGGATAGTATAAAGTCCCCCCATATCTTGAGAAGGATGCGCAGGTAAAAATGCCACATGCTCACTTGCAGCATGGACAGAAGCAAAACTCCTCAATGCCATCTACCAGAGGCCCCAAAGGATGCTTTGGAGATTTCTTATGCCACTTAGTGATGCGAGCATATTCACTATAACTTCCCTTGGGGAAAAGTTGGGGAATCACTCAAAAATGAAAGCCATTAATATGAAGACATTGGTAAAATTTGTGGAATCATGGCAGCCATAAGACCTCTCAACATCAACATGAGTACAGTCTAACCAAGTGTAAATAGACCCAAGAGCCATAGCTGTGAGGGGAATTGACCTCCTTCGAATAAGCCTCACTGTTAACCTGAATATTAATTCACGAGGGGAGTTATCTGGTCACCCTGAGAACAAGAACCTATTCATAAATGTAATAAAAAAACTGCTAAGTGTGAGGGGGAGTTGATATTTGGACCCTCTTGGCTCTTGGCTCTTGGCTACTCTACTCGAAGTTTCACCCTTAGGCCGTTACTCGAAATCCTTAAACTAGTATCTTTTCCACTTGGAAAAGGAATGCTTGGTTGTAATAGTTTGATTAATAGATATATACTTATATCATTCACTAAGGGATGAGTGAATATCTTCCACCGTCCCCTCCTCATAGGCATGCTCATAACCGTCATTAAAAATATGCTTTCCTAAGTATGGTTTACAAAAAACTCACCCCACCAGTGACAAAGGTGTGTGAGTCCCTACTCCAGCAAGAGGATAAGATATTGAAATAAGTGTCATACTTTGCTATTTTTCATGTTTTCAAAATGTCAATAGTTTTGACAAGGCCAATCCCCTCAACAACAACCTTATGCGAGGGGGGTGACAAGGATATGATCCACCCTGAGGGCCCACTCGTTAGGAGCACCTCCACAAACCTTAAGTTGAATATTAGAATGGGTGAAATCACCCCTTTTCACTCGTACCCTAAGAATAATGTCAGACAGAACAATGGGATGGTCAGCAGACTCACCTAAACCCACTTGGGGTCAGTCGATGATCTTGGTAACAAACTCCTCCTCAAAGTTCACGAGGGATGCTATGAAAGCGTCTTTGGTTCCAAAGTAAGGAGCAAGGTGTTATAAACCACAATCCCTCTTCAAATGATTTTCCAAATACACCTTTTATGATTTTGAGTAAGTGGCAGTGGTCGAGGGACCACTAGTCACAACTTTCCTAGAAGTTGAACTACCCACGACAATGGAAGCAGTGTTCAAAACGTAGTGGCTATGGTGGTGGCACCAGTGGCTACACCTATTGAAACAGTGATAAAAATGGGTAGAGAACCCATTAGCATAGTGCTAATGGTGGTGGAGATGGCGAAAGTAGGGTTTTGAGATGAAGATGCCATGAATATATGGGTTTGAGAAAGCTTGAAAAACCTAGAACGATGGGGGGTTTTTGTAATGAAAATTTTTGCTATCTCTAAAAGGCTTTTATGAAATTAAAAGGATGATAAGGTAAAAGTGAAATGAAGTTAAAAGGGACTTTTATACTAGAAAGTGCGCGCACGCTTGGGTGGCCAAACGACAGGCAAAACATTGCCCAAATGATGGGACGCCAGTTATAAAGGCGAAACATGTCTCCTCGAGACAACAAATCATGTATAAAAGTGGTAGAGGCATTTAATGACCCTATAAGGAATGACGAAAGGTCTGTGAGATCCTTTCAAATTCAAAGAAAAAAAAATGATTTCGTATAAAGACATTTGGTCTACCCAACATAAATGACTTTGCACGAGGAGACTACTGTAGAGGGGAATCACCAAAAGGAAGAACCAACACCTCAAGGGCAAGGGGGGCCACCACGAGTGCCCCCTTCTGCCAAAATTAGTACAAGAGGTAGTTTGTGGAAAGGGGGTCGAATTCGAGTGGCCCCTCGACCAATACCAGTGAAAATGAAATCGTGAAGGTGAGGGAATCCACCATTGATGGCCCCTCAGCCATGATATTCAAACTCAATAGTTTTGTGGAGAGAGAGTCCATCACGAGTGGCCTCTCAATTAAGAGTAATGTAAAAAACAATAGTTGGTGGCAAAAGGATGCAACGTGAGTGACCTCTCCACCACAATTAATTTTAAAGGGATTTATGGCGAGGGAGTCCAAGACAAGTGACTCATTTGCCAAATATAGACACAAAAATGAGAGGGTCTATGATTCGTATCAAATATTTCATAATTCCGCCTGTTAACTTTATGCATTCTAGCGCTTTTACGATCCTTAATGCCTATATTTATGCTCATTAACAGACAACCTTGTATTTGGATATATACATGCTTTGTAGGGGTTAATTGTGCTTTTGTAGGTATTAGAACACTAAAAGTGAGGATTTGTTGCATTTCGGAGAAGTTCCGTCGCTGGATGTTAATTCAAGGGCATTTTAGTCAATTTTCATTTCTTCTCCAGCTCATGAAAATTCCACGAATGAATATTTCATTGAGTTAGCATCGTGTAGCCGCAAATGGTGCATCGTTTAGAGTTCGGATGAAGAAGATATGGTCGTTTCCGTTAATGGACTTTTCCCCCTCTTCATGGACCAAGGGCTGCCAAAAATAGAGTGGCGGTCGACCGGGCTTAGGCCCCCGATCGACCGCGATTTCGAATTAAGCCTACGAATTGAGATAGTGGGCTGGGAATTGTTCGACCGATCGATCGATGGTCTTTGATCGATCGATTGATCATACCGGATATTTTGCGATTCGTTCCTTTTATTTTCTTTTTCCTCTATTTCTTTTGTAACTTACTATATAAAGCATTTTTTGTGTAAATATCAGATATAATTGGATATTATTAAGATATAAAATAGGTTTTAGGTTAGTTTTAGCTTAGGGTTTGGATTTTTGAAGAGTTATTCTTCATTTCTCTTTGGATTGACACCCAATTGGTGTTGTATATTTCACTATTCATTACCCTCTCCATTAATATAGCTTGTATTTCCTTTATTCTTGCTTTCTAAATTAATTTACATTCTTTGTTACTTAGATTCACATGTTTTCTTTCCTTGCTTTCTAGTGTACATTTATTGCATTTATTTACCGCATTTTCAATATGCTTTCTAGCTAAGTTAGTCTAGGTTGTGTTTGAATGGAACTCACTCGAGTTAACGTGTTGCTTTGCTTTGGTGATGGTGTTTATGGGTCTATTTCGGGTGCGTTGTCCTAGTTATTTCCCCTAGGAGATTTGACGGGGCATATCATGTATGTCCCGTGCTTACGACCTTGTGTGCGTTATTTTCGGGGAATTTATTGACGTCAAAATCGGATTAGGCTTTTATGCAGATTTAGGGGCGTGACAACCCTTGCTTCAATTAACTGTCGAAACGAGACGCATTTGTGATAACTCGTCCACCCATGTATGAATTTTATACAAATTAAATCGGGTGAGGGATATTCAACGCAACCTATAGTTTTTACTCGCTTTCTTAATCTAGCTTTATTTTCCCACACCTAGATTAATATTTTCCTTTTATGCATCTTTTTCCTCTTTAGTTTTTAATCACTTTTTTCCCTTTTATTGATAAGTATTAAATCATATAAATTCTAGCATCTCATCCCTGTGGATTTTCAATACCTGACTTACTGCTGTGCTTGCCTCGCAAGTGTAGTCGTAATTTAGGTTTTTTTATTATCGCGGTGAAATGAAAACAACGAATGTGTCCTTACACGAGCACAACTTTCACGGGATGATTAAAATGGCACCGTTGCCGAGGACGAGTTTGTTTTAGACTTTATTTGATTTAGTATTTCGTAGTATTTTCTTTCTATTTGTATTATTTACTAATCGGGACTTCCACATTTGAGCACTTAGAAATGCTTGAATTTCTCACGCGCGCATTTCTTTGTGGAATTCTCCATTTCGAGCAATTTTTAGGGTAAGCATTTCTTATTCCAATTCTTTCGGTAATCATTGTTATAATTCTCAAAATTCCCATAATCCGTTGACTTTCAGTCAATACTTGGAGTCCCAAAAAATTACAAATTCAAATATGACTTTGGGCGAGTATAACAAAAGTCAAAACTTAGGTTATTAGAATTTTGATGATGATGATAATGATTTTCGGCCTTTACCTCCTTATAATTGGAATTTTGAAACGAATTTCAATAGTTTTCAAAATTCCTATAATAATGAGTTTTCGTTTAAGTCCGATGGTAATTTTCAAAGTTCCCACTTTCATGTATTCGCACCACGACCTATGACATTCGGCGAGGGATTGCGTATGTATGAGAATGAGAAACTTAAAAATTGTTATTGGGAAGAAAATCGTTTGTGGGAACATGATTTGGATTTATTATTTGAGTCTGACGACGATTTTGATTCCGAGACTTTTGAAGTTGAAGAATGTTTTGAACCAAATGAGGACTTTGTGACTACTTTGTAACAAACCATTCTAGACTTTGCCCATTGCATAATAGATATTGAAAGTGAGGATGAAAATGACGTAATATCTATTTGCAAAGAAATGATTTCTTCTTCGGCCCCCAAAGAAGAACATTTCATTGAAAATGATATTATTTCCTTCAAAACTCAATCTTCATGCGATGTTGATTCTTCTCGTGAGTTTGAATTTCTTTCATCCCCATTTTCATTTTCTGTTATCACACCGTCACAAGTACCCGAGATTCGGTTTCAAACTTTAATGTTTTAAACCTTTTTGCCGATGAGTACTTGCTCAAGTCGCCCTCCACGATCGCATCTTTGCCTTTGTGTGCGCCACCTCCCAATCCAATTTCAAAATCCTTTGGATGATATTCTTCTTTTCTCGGTCCTCACATATTTTTGTCACACGTTCAATCCAAATCCCCCATCGTCCCTCCAAACCTTTTAATTGGCGATGGTTTATTTCTTCCGCCTTACACATGCCTTCCGTTGTTCAAATGGAATTCATATTTTTCAGAAGGCATTCTTGAGAGTGAGGGTACATCGGTTAGCCTCCAAAGTCAAATCGTTTTCATGGTGAACCCCCAACTATTTAGGCTTCTAGTGTATAGTTAGTGTGAAGCCTAAATAGTAGGTTGTATACAGTTAGCTTTTTATTCTTTCTTTCTTTTAATTTTTTCTTTCCTTTTTGATTTAGTCTAGTGTAATTAGTTAACTTTTCGTTATTTGTTTTTGCTATGATCGGTACTAACTTATTTTGTAGATTCTTTGGAATTTTTCATAGGGGGATCGCTCCAGTTTTGGGTAATATCACTCTTTTCCTCTCTTTAGCTTGGTTCTTAATTCACATTGAGGACAATATCAGGTTTTAGGTTAGAGGGTGTGGGATATTCTATCCATTTCTTTATTTAGTCCATGTTTTTTCTCACATGTTAGTTACTTAGTATGCTTTTCTTAGAAAAATTGAAAATTTCAAAAAGATTTTCTTTCTTTTTTCTCTTTTTTTGGGCATTTTGCCTTTGCTTCCAATGATAAATTTCAATAATTGCCCAATCTAATAGACAACCCAATGATGCATGTTCTCGATTTTAGAAGTTATTAGACTTTAGTCTCACTCATTGATATTATGAATAACTTCATGAAGTAAACTTTAATCCCATGAGCACATGCACTTTCATTGTTCTAGTGATTTGGTTTAAGATTTTTATAACTCGGTAATCTTTTATTGCATTATATATAATTACACCGATTAAGCTTTGTACCTTTCGTAATTTGTGAGTGTTATACACTATTCTTTCCTCTTTGAAAACGTTGAATTCATCAGTAATCTCTCTATTCTTTCATTGATCGTTCATTAATTGAGTTCATACTTGAAATGTGTTACTTGATCATGATTTTCAATGTTTGTTTTGACTCGAGAATTGCGTTAACTTTGTGAAATGATCATAGACCATCTGTTATATCACCCATATTGACCTTGACCTCACCTTATATGGTTACCCTCGTTAACCCCTTTGAGCCTAAATATTAGCCTTTCGTTTCATAACCCAAAATGCCATAATCGACTCCAAATTGGAGTTTTAAACCATACATACACCTTCCATACCTTTGTTTGGAATGTTACATGGGATTCAATGATGTTGTTGTGATGTCGGTTGCAATTTAGGCATGTGAGAGTATGAAAAGTAAAGAAAATAAAAAGTGTAGTGAAAAAGAAAAAGAGAAAGCAAAAAGCAAAAGAAAATAAAAGAAAACATGAGAAAAAGAAGAAAAGAAAAGAAAGAGAAAGTTGTAAATGTTGTTTATAGTGTTCAATAAGCTTTGATTACTCTCCAATTGTTATATTCAATGCCTTTTTGGAACTTGTTTTCCAATTTTGATATGGCCCGCATTTTCCCATCATCTCGAGTTTTCATTCCAAACACTTTGAATTCGTACATACATTCCTTTCATTTCATACCCTAGCTAAACCTACATTACAACCCTATTAAAGTCCTATGTGATCTTAAGTAGATGTAATTCAAAGGTTTAAACAGTTTTGATAATCTGTGAAAATTCATTTCGCCTCTTTTATATGTGCGGTATCTTTCACTGAGATTACAGTTTTTATTTTCTATATAGCGTTCTTTAATTGTGACATGTGCGCGGCCTAGTTTCCCTTTACATTTACTCAATATGCCCTCATGTTCCATGTGTTAGCTCCCTGTTTCGAGTGAATTCACTTAATGAGTTTAATGCCCGTGAGGATTGAATATATGTCTGCTTTAATGTTTATTCGATTTATAAAAGTTTTTGCCAAATCACACTTTGCATGTGCTCGCTCCCCTCCCACAATTTAAGGTTTCAATTTTATGAGGTGTAATCTATAATGTTATGATTT
Source organism: Sambucus nigra (assembly GCA_949130495.1). Taxonomy (NCBI): domain Eukaryota; kingdom Viridiplantae; phylum Streptophyta; class Magnoliopsida; order Dipsacales; family Adoxaceae; genus Sambucus; species Sambucus nigra. The sequence goes on from OX422219.1 coordinate 231,110,952, forward strand.
GTACTTTTGTTTGAATCCGTTCAATGTGCTAATAATGGTTATGAAATCTTTTTTTCCATTGTTGGGCTTGTCGCATGTTGGTTTGGACTTATTTTGAGGAAACTATGTGATGTTTGTGGGTATCATCCCTGAAAACCCTCACGAGACGACACTCATCCATTAGGGTAACCTAGGGGTTTAACGGCTTATTGCATATGCTAAATGCAATCGTGCTCCCTACGAAAGTGGCATTTATATTTTGATACATATATATGTCTTGTACTGCCTTCTGTGGAATGTTTTTGTTTGTTTCATTACTAGGGACTAGCAATGTTTAAGTTAGGGGGTGTGATTCATATCAAATATTGCTTATTTCAGCCCATTAACTTTATGCATTCTAGCGCTTTTACTGTCCTTAATGCCTATATTTATGCTCATTAACCAGACAACCTTGGATTTGGATATATACATTCTTTGCAGGGGTTAATTATGCTTTTATAGGTATTGGAACACTAAAAGTGAGGATCAGTTGCATTTCGAAGAATTTCCATCGGTGGATGCTATTTCAAGGGCATTTGAGTCAATTTTCATTTCTTCTCCAGCTCCTATACATTCCACAGATGCGTAGTTCATTGAGTTAGCGTCGCGTGGCAGCAAACGGTGTGTCGTTTTGAGTTCGGACGAAGAAGATATGGTTGTTTCCGTTAATGGACTTTTCCCCTCTTCATGGACCAAGGGTTGCCAAAAACAGAGTGCCGATCAACCGGGCTTGGGCTCCCGATCGACCGTGGTTTCAGATTAAGCCTACGAATTGAGACAATGGGTTGGGACCTATTCGATCGATCGATCGATGGTTTTGATCGATCGATCGATGCCCATCGATCAATCGATGGTCTTTGATCGATCGATCGATCATACCATATATTTTGCAATTTGTTCCTTTTCTTTTCTTTTTCCTTTATTTCTTTTGTAACTTACTATATAAAGCCTTTTTTGTGTAAATATCAGATATATTTGGATATTATTAAGAGATAGAATAGGTTTTAGGTTAGTTTTAGCTTAGGATTTGGGTTTTTGAAGAGTTCTTCTTCATTTCTCTTTGGATTGACACCCAATAGGGCTTGTATGTTGCATTATTCATTACCCTCTCCATTAATATAGATTGTATTTCCTTTATTCTTGCTTTCCAGATTAATTTAAATGCTTTGTTAATTAGATTCACATGCTTTCTTTCCTTGCTTTCTAGTGTAGATTTATCGCATTTATTTACCGTGTTTATTTACCGCATTTTTAATATGCTTTCTAGCTAAGTTAGTCTAGGTTGTGTTTGAATGGAACTCACTCGAGTTGACGTGTTTCTTTGCTTTGGTGATGGTTTTTACGGGTCTATTTTGGGTGCGTTGTCCTAGTTATTGCACCTAGGAGATTTGATGGGGCATATCATGTATGTCCCATGCTTACGACCTTGTGTGCGTAATTTTCAGGGCATTTGTTGACGCCAAAATCGGATTAGGATTTTAAACGAATTTAGGGGTTTGACAACCCATGGTTCAATTAACTGTCAAAACGAGATGCATTTGTTGTAACTCGTCGACCCATGTATACATTTTACAGAAATTAACTCGGGTGAGGGATATTCGACGTAACCTAGAGTTTTTACTCGCTTTCTTAATCTAGCTTTATTTTCCCACGCCTAGATTAATATTACCCTTTTATTCATCTTTTTCCTTTTTAGTCTGTAATCACCTTTTTCCCTTTTACTGAGAAGTATTAAATCATATAAACTCTAGCATCTCGTCCCTCTGGATTTTCGATACCCGACATACCACTGTGCTTGCCTCGTAAGTGTAGTCGTAATTTAGGTTTTTGTATTATCGCGGTGAAACAAAAACAACGACTGGGTCCTTACACGAGCACATCTTTCACACGACGATCAGTCCACCTCCAGTGGCTCTCCCTCACTGGACAAACTATGAAGCTTGGAAAAAGAGGAGTTAGGGCGAGGGGACTCACCTTGAGTGACCCCTCTGCCCAAAAGCAATAATTACCAAGGGAAATGACTGAGGATGAGGGGGTCCACCACGAGTGTTCCCTCATCCCAAGAATTGTTTACTTTTTAAGAAATAAATAGTAATGCCTATTTTCTTGCTCATGTAGCCTATTTGAGCAAGTAGGTCTCAAGAAGGCCAGTTGGGAGCTCCTAGGAGTTTTGGTTTTGTGGTTGAGAGACAAGGTTTGTTGAGCAAGCTCAACCACTTGGAACTTTAAGATAGATAGAATACTAGTATAGATACCCCTAGGAGTCACTCAATCCCTTACACAACCCACACTTAGTTATAACTAAAATTAGTAGCCAAGAGGCACCTCATGAGAAAATCACTCAAGGTCACTCTCAAGTTTTACAAAGTTTGTACACTAAGTTACCGTTTGAAATGATATATACAAAATCACATATTTTGTCACCATTAGGATACATATTTGATTTTTGACTTTGGTTTGCACCAGGTGTCGCCTGTCAGAGGGGATATGCAGCTACAGACATATAAGGACAAAAGGTACATTGCAGACCTTGTCCCTTAGATTCCCTATCATTTTTAGCTCCCTAAAAGGCCCAAATCAACCCTAGTATTCACCTATAGATAGGACCCTTTGGTAAGGTCAAGTCAGAATAGAAACTCAAGTTAAGATGTTAGTCTTACAAATTACACCAAACCTAGTATTCTTTCCCGTTTCACTCTCTCCCTCTCTTTAAGTGATAAGTGCTTGTCTCTTCACTCCCATCATTACAACCATCATTCTCAAGATTATTATCTCCAAGTTAACATTATTATTTATGAAGCTCATCTTCTTGCAGGAAGAGGTCATAACATTTACTCCATTTTTATAAGAAACAGAAGGTTTACTCATACAACTGCTCTTGAGACTTTGGAGATCTTGAAGACAGAGTCCATTAGAGTGGGTCAGGACTCACCCGTTACAGTTATTTATAGACCCCAGTTACATCACCCTCCTACAGTAACAATCACAAAATCTATCACACAAAATAAAATCTAAATGAAGAGAAAACGTCTTGGTGACAAACAAACGAGATCTCAAATAGACATATATGTATGATTCTTAGATCTTGAACAATTGTGTATAAACTATGATTTAGGAGACACAAGATATGTTTTTTGAAACCATTTTCGCAAATACATCTTAATAAAAACTCTTTATGTAACTCCTTTTTATAGAAAACCCCAAAATGGATGCAATATAAAAATCAAGAAATCTGATTCAAACGAAACAATATAAGATCGTTCGAACGAAGTGGGTATTATCATTTGAACAAAATAAATCTGTTAGAACAACCAATACAAACTCGTTTGAATGAGATTTTAATGATTATAATCAACTTAACATAACAAACTCATTTGAAACTCGTTTGATGGTCTTTTGAATAAAAAGCCACACCTTATTTGAAGCAGTATTTAACTCATTCGAAAAACTAGTTTAAACTCGATTGAACAAATATAAGAACTCGTTTGAACTACTTTAAACAAAAAATATTTTTCCTTCAGAATTGTTGTTTTAAAAAAATGCCCCAGTTTATAAACTAACACCCAAAAAATATATCCAAGGATCAAACATAAATAGGCAACCATACCGCTTGAGATACTATAGACGATGAAGACGAAACTCAGAACAATGTATACAATGCTTTTCTTGGCCACTCCGGTCTTTAATCAAACATCACAGACTTTTATGATAAATAAACTCAAATCCTACCCTATAACTGAAAGGTTTTATCCAAATAAAATAAAGCCAAAATACATATAAATTGACTCGACTCGAAATTTTTCCTTACAAAATTAGAAGAATATTAAGCCAAAATTTGGGTACCAAAATGGTGGAGACCCATTTATTATGGTCCACAAAAGTAGCCGACAATCCCAGATTGCCTAAACCGCTGCCCAACCCAAATCAGATGTTTAATTTACTCACGTGTATTTGAAACACACAAGAACACTCATAGACACATTCAAACTAGTTATTAACAATATCGGATGAGATATTCAGGGACACCACGAATTATCCATGTGTTAATTGAGTTCCTTGTACAACTCAATCTCTTACTTTTGTACATCTATAAATTGTAAACCCTGACTCGGGGAAAAAGGATGTATTCTTGAGAATTGAGAGACACTATAATAAAGTGTAACCTCTTCGTGGAATAGGCAAGTTGCCAAACCACGTATATCATTGTTGTGTGTGATTTTTCATTGTGTTATTTGTGATTATTTCGTACATATTTATTGTGTTAATTCTTATACTCAAAATTGGCATTGTCTGTGGGAATCGATTTATATTCAAGTGAAAACATTCACTAATAGAAAGCCTGTGATGTCTCACTATAGAAACAATATTCCTCAGGTTGGTTATGGGCAAGAAGACCTAGTCCCACCTAGGGCCAGGTTAGAGATTCGCCCGCATGCCTCGATTTTGTTTAGAAAGGCAACCTTCTGAATAGAGACAGGGACCACCCAGGTCTACGTAGATCTCAAGGTTGGTCGATGCTTCCGAAGACAGGCTTCGAGAATAAGAAGATTTTCCATTCTAGCCTACATGATATAAAACATAAGTGGTTCGAAAAGATGCCTCAGGTCGGTCACAATGACGTGCTGAGAGCCTTCGCGATTATGCCAAGAGGTATTGGGAAGTCTTTAATGAATTAAAGGATTGCTTGGAGCAGGTTACCATTGCATCCTTCAAAATTGGTCTGCCGATCATGTCTTTGCTGCACTAATCCCTGACCAAGAAGGAAGCCAACATTATTGACAATCTCATGGATTGTATTGAGAAATATGCCAAAGTGGAAGATGTGGTTCACTTTAATGTAGGGGATAAAGGTAGAGCAAAGGTAACCAAAGGAGGAGAAAAGAGTGATACTTCAAATAAGGGGAACAAGAATGGGGGCAAGAACGGATCCAAGAATGGAAACAAGGTTGATCATTTCAAGGCATTTTAGGCTGCTAACACAATGTTCAAGGAACCTATTTACAATATCTCGAGCAACATTAAAGACCAATCGTTCAACAAGTGGTCCAAGAAGATTGGTGGAAACCCAGTGAAAAGAAACAATGCACTGAGATGCATAATTTTTGAGAAGGGCGGACATAGGACTAAAAATTACAAGGCTCTGAAGTCATACTTGGAGGAGCTGGCCCAAGATAGGTACCTCAATGAGTACATAAAGAAAAAAGTAGATAAGGTTGCATCCAGTGGAGACCAGAAGCTAAACAATGTCCTTGATGATGATGTGGTACATGATTTTGCGGTGATCCATGGGGCATCAGACCTTAAGCAGATCAAAGGAATGCCATTCAGATGAAGCTAAAAAAGATTACCGCTATCATGGAGGCATTTTAGATTGACCCTGCTAAAACCCAAGCTAATAAGCTTTGATGATCAGATGACGTCGACTATACCAATAATATTATTTTCACCGGAGATGATTTAGTCGGAGTAAGGATCCCACATCACGTCCCATTGGTAATTACCATCGGAATTGTGAATTAGGACGTCAACAAGTTGATCATGGACTAAGGAAGTTTGTCAGAGGTGATGTGCCTAGAGTTATTCGATAAGTTGAAGTTGAACCTAGCCGACCTCAAGGAGGCCACAGTTCCGTTAGTCTGCTTCATAGTGAAAATCACAATGTTAGTCGTGCCAGTCAGAGCAGGCAATATCTCGAAGCTGATAGAGTTCTTAGTGGTGGACATAAAGTCCAGATATCACTCCATTTTGGGTAGAGGTTGGATGCTTTCCATGAGGCACGTTCAATCCACCTACCATCAAAAGATGAATAACATTACCGATCGAGGCATGATCAAAATTTATGGTGACTAGGGAACTCTCAGGAAGTGCTTCATCATGGCCATCTTCCCCAGGAAAGAGAATAAGGAATTAAAGGATGATTAAAAGGAAACCTAGTAAAGGGACACTCCCTCTAAATAGAAACTACGGTACAACCAACTAGGGGTGGAGGAGACCAGGGTACACCCCATTGACCGGGTCATTAAAAGCTTGTAAGAAGTTAGAGCCAATGATAACTTGGCATAGAGTAAATTTTTTATAAGAGCCACACTTTTCGATCAAGAAAAGAAAAAACCGATTGCCTTTCTGAAAAGTAATCTAGATATTTTCACTTGGGAACTATACGATTTGTGAGGTTTTGATCCCAACGTAGCCTGCCATTGTCTACACATTGATCTGACCTCCAAGTCGATCACTCAGAAGGCGAGCCAAAAACCCCTGAGAAGGCTAAAGTAGTGGAGAACAAAATGGGGAAGCTACTGTATTCAGGATCCATTAGGGAATTTAAGTTACCCAAATGGCTATCCAACCAAGTAGTGGTATGAAAGAGCAACGGTAGTTGGATGGTCTGTATTGATTTCATGTCCAAAATACAACTTCCCACTGCCTAAAATTGATCAGCTGATTGACGCTATGATAACACATAAAATGATGAGTTTTTTAGACGCCTATTCAGGGTACTATCAGATTCTGTTATTCAGCCTTGACCTAGATAAAACGTTCTTCATAAACCCAATTAGGTTATACTGCTATAAGATTATGCCGTTTGGGCTAAAAAATATAGGGGAAACTTATTAGAGTTTTGTCACGAAGACGTTCAAGAGACCGAGGGGAGATACGATGGAGGTCTACATCAACGATATGCTATTCAAAAGTAAGGATAAGGGCGACCACCTTATGAACTTAGCTAGGACCTTTAAGATCCTCAAAAAATACCGGATAAAACATAATGTAAGTAAGTGCATTCGGTGTATAGTTAGGAAAGTTCTTGGGCTATCTAGTCACTAAAAGATGAATTGAGGCCAATCCAAATCAGATCGATACTATCACCAGTGTCTAACCTTTATAGATGTTGTGAGATGTTCATAAGCACACTAGTATGCTCGCGGTGCTCAATCTCTTCATCTCCAAGTCTTCAAAATGCTGTCCACCATTCTTCCAGCTCTTGAAAAAGGATAAAGGCCTTATGTGGAACAATGACTGTTCGAGAACTTTGGAGGAAATCAAATTCTACCTTAGCAAACTTCCCCTACTAGCGATTCCAGGGGATGGAGGCCCATTGTATCCTCACCTTGCAGTATCAGACCATGTTGTAAGCTCCACTATGGCGTGTGAGAAAGAGGGATGACAACACCCTGTTTAATATACTAGGAAGAAAGTTTTGGATGCAGAACAACTCTACTTGCCCATAGAAAAGCTTATCTATGCGCTGGTGGTCATCTCAAGAAAACTAAAACACTAATTTGAAGCTCAATCAATAATAGGGATCACTTCTTACCCCCTCAAAACTATTCTTCGGAAATCCAACATCTCTGAATGACTCTCAAAGTGGTCGATGGAGCTCAAAAGATCAATATCCACTTTTAACCAAGAACATCAATTAAGGGATGAGTCTGGACAAACTTCATCGCTGAATTCACGGGGGACCATCTAATCGACCAATAGGGAGAAGAGAAATTAATAAATGAAGAAGAATAGTATAAGGAATAGACCCTATACGTTGATGGAACCTCTAATTCTAAGGAGGCAAGAGTAGGAATCATACTTATCACTCGAGAAGACGCTGCCATTGAGCAAGGAATCAGATTGACATTTGAGGCCTCCAATAACGAAGATGAATACGAAGAACTAATAGCTAGCTTAAGCAAGGCCTAACTACCAGGGGCAAAGCGCCTTCACGTGTTCAGCGATTCCAAACCGGATTTCAAACAGGTGAGTGGGGACTTCAATGCAAAAGATAATAGAATGGAAACCTACCTCATCATGGTATGAGGACATATGGAAGGATTTGAGACTATGGACATTCAACAGTTCCCTTGAGGACAAAATAGTCACGCAGATGCCTTAGCATCCTTAAGCTAAGTAGTGGACTCTAATATAAGAAGAACCATTCCGATAGAGTTCCTCACCCAACCAAGCATCGACAAGACAGTCATAGCTAAGCAAGTCCTCGTAATAAAAAAGGCCCCCAGTTGGATGGATTCCATCATCACCTATCAACAGAGAGAAATACTTCCCAACGACAAGAGGTTGGCCCATCAGGTAAGGGTCAAGGCTGCCGTTTTTACCTCGCCCCAAGAGGCAAGATTTATAAGAAGTTATTCTCCATATCCTCAAGGCAAAAACTACCACTGCAAGCTCCAATTCGTGTGTGGGGTAGTTGCTCTCGTGGGGCTTAATCTTGCGAGAAGCATAGGTTATAGCCCAGTCCTCCTTCTATAATACACCCCCAAGTCCTTATAAGGAAACATCTATAAAAACAAAGTACCCCACTCATCCCCTAGGAAATGTGAGCACTGGTGCCGAAGTCAGTTTGTCCTTTAGCTCATCAAAGGAAAACTGACACTGATCATCCTAAACAAATGGCACCCTCTTTTGAGTCAGATTTTTCAGGGGGAACACAATCTTTAAAAAAAAAATTATGATGCGGTGATAGTAACAGGCCAATCCTAAAAAGCTACGAATCTCCATCGGTGTCGTGGGCTGACCCCACTCCCTCACCGCTACTAACTTATTTGGGTCCACTAAAATGCTCCTTTTTTATACAATGTGATCTAAAATCTGCACCTCCCATAACCAAAACCCATATTTCTCAAATTTGGCATACAACTAATGGTCCCGTAAAGTTTAGAGAACCATATGCAAGTGCTGCTCATGCTTGCCCTTAGTCAGAGAATATAAAAAAATGTCATCTATGAAAATGATAATGAACTGGTCTAAGAATCTCTGAACACCCTATTCGTAAGATCCATGAATACAACTGGTGTGTTGGTTAGCCCAAACTACATAAACCTGAACTCATATGACCCATACCTCGTCTGGAATGAAGTCTTAGGTACATCAACCTCCTTGATACGCAGTTGATGGTACCCCGATCTTAAGTCAATCTTCGAGAAGTAAACTGCCCCTCTTAATTGGTCGAACAGTTCATCGATACGAGGCAACGGGTATTTATTCCTGATTGTGAACATTTTCAACTCTCTGTAATCAACACATAGTCACAGTGGTCCATCATTCTTCTTCACAAATAATACGAAAGAACCCCATGGAGATGTACTCTGATGTATAAACCCCTGCCTCAACAGCTACTGAATCTGATCTCTTAACTCTCGAATCTCCAATAGGACCATACGATAAGGCACACGTGCTATCAGTCTAGTCCATGACCATTAATTAATGATAAACTCTATCTCTCTGCTCGACGATAAACCTGATATCTCCTAGAAAATGTTTGCAAACTCCCTCACCATTGGGATCGAGTCTAACGATATAACAACACCTTATGAGGTCTCCTCCTTAATATAATAAAGGTGTGTGCTCGAGCCTCCGTTGGGAAGAGGCATTGCAACTAAAAATATCTCCGGCCCTGGAATGGCGAACTCAACGATCCTTCTAAAATAGTCCACCATCTCTCTATAACCTGCCAACCAGTCCATGCCTAAAATGACATCATACCCAACTATATCCAACACGAGTAAATCAACAGCCAAGCATAGTCTCCTTATATCTATAGCCAATCCTCTACAAACATAATGGATAAAGGCCTCGCTATCTAATAGCCAATCCACACACATAATAATACTATCGGCTATTTATAAGAAAGAGACCATTCGTAAAAATTTAGAAGCAATAAATGAACATGACGCCCCCGTGTCAAACAAAACCCTACCCGTATGCTCATGGATAGGAAACATAACCTCTACAGCTAGCGGCACCTGTGGAATCATAGCATTCTAGACGTTGTAGACATGTCCATACTGTAACTATTCGCACTAAAGTGGGACCGCTGGAACTGGTGGTGCTGCAAGCAGTACTGTCACATGTGGCCCTTACTAGGCACCCTGCTTCTGTCCTCTGACTCGCTGCGGGATAGCTCGCCACATGTGTCCCTCCTCTTCACATATAAAACACCTACCTATGAAATCCCCCTTTCTCTGGCCCTACTGGACATATCAGGGCAACCCTATTCTCTGGACCTGATGGCCACCCTCAGTATTCCTTTAGACCTACTGGCCCTGAGGGACACAATTATGTCTCTATCTGAAACCTTTGTCTCATATTTGAAGTCCCCCTGATCTGAATCTCTTAGCTGGATTCGCCTATTGGGTATCCCTCTCATGTTGTCTGCATTGTTGCTGCTGCAGTACCCCACGAGTATCGTTACCTCTAGTCTTATCATGCTGGATAGACTCCCCAACTCCTTTTGCTCCCTTCAGATGGAAGCAGTGATCCTAGCATTGCAGAAGTACGGTATTGACGACATCAATATAAGCCTTCAATGTTGGATTACTAGAAGATGTTACCAGATCCTTTAGGTGAGTCCATTAGTAAACTTCATCATCTTTTTCTCCTCCGTATTCACCTCATCTAGCATGAAATTAACCAAATGATTAATTCTTCCTCATATTCGACCATTATCTGACCCTCCTGTGATAAGTTTAGATATTTCCTTTGCATCTCTGTCCGAATAGAAGATGGAAAGATCTTATGGTCAAACTGCATCCAAAATTCCCCGATAGTCATGGTGTCTCTCTCCTCAGATGTGGTTACTGACTCCCACCACTGTAATTTTACTCCCAAAAGATTAAAAATCGCCAAAATATACTTTTGAGTGTCAATTCACTAAACCATACGTAGATGATGTTAGATGTATTTCTTCCATTGGCTGGCAGCAACACCAATCGCAATTCCTTGAAACTCTGGTGAAAATACTTTCTGAAAGGCCTCTCTTAATCTTTCCCACACAGACAACGCTGGATGGCCCAAGATGACTGGTGCCACCGACTGTTGTTGATGGGCCTGGGGAAACTGTTGTTCCATGGAAGTCATAACGACATTAACTACCTATGTAACTATGGTGGAAACCTCAATAGCTATCACCGTCCCCCGTGCCACCTGTATCTCCAGATGAGCCTCTCCTCCTGTGACCCTCCTAACAACCCTAGTTAGTCTTCGTCTCTTGTTTGGCATCTGAAACCAAGACGAATATGTATGAGATCACAAGTAAAATATAACAAAACTGCAGAAGAACGCAAATGCATAAATATGAATGAAACAGTACTAATTATAGGGATCTATATCAAAGGATGCGACGCTAGAAACATTATAAAGTTGCACAATTACTAAAGACACTAGAACCTGATGCTCTGATACCATCTGTGACACCGTGCCTATTCTAATAATGGGTGGCCAATCATCTGCTAAAATAAAATAGGAATCTTATTTTGGTTCATTCTTAGCATCACTTTTGAAAACCATTTAATTACTAATAACCTATTTAACTCGGTGTCAAATTTTAAAAATTATTAACATGATTTAATAAAACATTCAAACATCATTGTAAACATTCACCACAATGAAGTAATAATGAGTACTGACGTCATAAATAAATAAAGTAACTGAGTTACTCTCGATAAATCTCTAAGTACAATCATCCAATTGATAAATGAAATAAAATAACTAAGTCTGAAAATTAAAGTAGTCCAACTATGAGAGACATGCCTGAAATAAAAACTAAAATAAACATCCTAACTAGATAGAATAGATAGAGTCATCTGGCATTCACAGCTGCTGCAACATTGTTTGTCTAGGAGGAATTGCTAACCCTGACATCCCTGTGGCTGAGCACCTAAAAGGTTTCAAAAAATATTTTGATACGAGTCGGTGCCCAAAACCGTTTTCAAAATATTTTCAAGTATTTAAAATGCAAAAAGGAATATGTAGCAAAATTATTCATGTTCAACTGGTGTCGCCTTCACATGAGATTACCCTTGATCCTCATCAATAGTGCGCACCTAACGCATGTTATTTAATTTTCTAGTTATGCTACCCCACCTAACTAGTCTAGTCAATCTTAATATAATCCAATATGCTAAACCTCTAGACCAATAATGCTACACTTATTATATGCTGATTTATACCTATATCATCGTAATTCTCAATTATGCTCGTACCGTTATATAATCAACGTAATTGTACACTAGTTATAATTTAATGTCCACACATTCGTTCGAGCAAACACATACATATAACACTCTTTTATATGTATATATACATAGCATCCCCGAGCTGTCATCAGGCTCCAGGTGCGTAAAGTACCACTCCAGGGCCACCGGGTCAGAATCTCACCACCTATCCCAAATTGATTACACATATCCGTAGATCGTAACCATACCACATAATCCCATCGGACCCTAATTCACATACAATGGTCATGCAATAGTCCTATAACCTGGGGAATGTGACACCCCGACTAATTAAATACCGGGTAGCGCCTCCTTTATTAAATTAAACCAAAATGCCAAGTTGGCTCAGTTAATAGCATCACTGTCGAAAACATTTTATTATTACTAACCACCTAGTATTTAAAAAGTAAGTTGCCAAATTTTAATTAAAGTCCGATTAACAGGCAATGAAAGAATAATGAAAGAGTAACAACCATTCACCATAATGAAGTAATGAATAACCAACAAAGTAAATAGAAGTCCGGAGGAAAAACTCCTCACAACAAATCCCACAACTGAAAATAAGTAATGAAATACTGAATACTGAATTAATACATGCCAAAGTCTGAAAAACTAAAATGGAAATGTATCTCTAATGGAACTGGACAACATGCCCTAAAACTGAGGAATACTGAACATGGAATCCAAATGATAGAAGCGTCTACAAGCAAATCCCTGTAACTTCCACAAACAGCTACAGCTCGTCATCTGAATGAGTATCCTATGCATGGTGTCCTTGTGGCTGGGCACCTAAAATGGTTTTATAAGAAAAATAGATTTGAAAGCAAATAGGTCAGAGCCCGAATGTGGAGATATTTTAAAAACCTACAAGTGCTTTAAAAACATTTAAAACATTAAATGCAAAGTACATGTTAGGACGTGCACTCACATGAAATTCTCACCTCGAGACTAAATGTGCACTCCTAACGTAAGTACCCATCTAAAATGACACAAACCACTAGCTAAGTGACTTCATAACTAGCTAGACTGTCATAGGTTCTACCCTTATTACTCGGTTCCCATTAACATTATAACGATCTCAATTAAATAGGGGCTTAACGTAAATTCAGGTTCTCATGTAAAAGTAATAAAACTCGTTATAGATTAACCCTTTTATGTTATTCCATAGTTATACACACAATACCATATGAAAGTTCTCATTTTACTAAGTGTATATTTTCCACAACATAAATATTCAATATAAGCACCCCGAGACTAAGCTGCAGTGCACACATACTCTGCTATCCATCCCGGTACATCACGTACATAAGGATCACATATTCCGAATCTCTCAGGAATAGTTCACAGATAACAACATCACAAATAATGGAGGCGAAACAGTCACATCACATGGGTCGTGCACATACCTACGCTCCCACGATAAGGGGACTTATTAACATCCCAATAAGTCTTTCTCTGACCTATGTTCATCGAGGTAACCAGTCTAAATCCGGGAAACACAAGGATTAGAGGGCCCTAAGCGAATGCAAACCTCCCGTGATAGCAAGTATGGTAGGTATGTCATACACACAAATCATATACCAATACTAAGTAAACACGCATCTTAGTAATCACCGTAATTTAATTATAGTACGTATCACATTCTCGTACCAACTTAATATAAATACAACTTATATAATCCCGGTCCCTATTTATACGCGCCATAATTATTCTCACGTCGTAGTAGGCACTCACGTCTCAATCCATAATGTTCATTTGATTCGTTCCACGATTATATAATTTACTCCTCATTATATCCCAAATGTCCCAAGTATACCAATACATCATCAAAGGAATGTTATCTTTATTCTCGAACAAGTTCACGGGACTCCCAAAATCAAAATAGGCCAAAAAGCCTAAACTGCCAGCTCGTTAGAAGTCTCGTTCGAACGAGGCTGTTCGAACGAGAGTTCGTTCGAACGAACTGGCTATCTAACGAGATCTCGTTCGAACGAGATTATCGAACGAACATCCGTCTCGTTAGAACCCCAAACTGTCAACTCGTTAGAAGCTCGTTCGAACGAGCTCGTTCGAACGACCTGGGTAGGTCTTCTGACGAGTGACCAGATTTAAGCCCATAAATCCTATCTCGTTTTTCCAAAATCTCTACACCTCAAATCTCATCCAAACCTCAATTTAACAATTGTTTAACGTCTCTAATCGTCCCTAAACATGTTAAAGTCACATACTAACGTATTATAAAGGATTAATTCTTCCTAAACATCATCAAATCACAAGTCTCCATCAATTCCCAGAATTAAATCCGTTTTTATAACACATAAATTTGTAATTCTCTTAATTCAATCTTCCAATAACGTTTCTACATGCAAACCTACATCCACCATTAAACTAACAACTCCAATTTCATGGGTTTTCCTTTATCTCTCAAACAAGAATGATTATCAAGATTTCTAACATGGAATAAACATTTACTGTATAAGATGTAAATTAAACCACCTGCCTCGAGTGTCTCTAAATTTGGTGTTGGTTTGATGAAGCTTTTTCTGCAGGATTCCTTCTCTCTCTCTCTCTCTCTCTCTCCACAAGCCTTCTTCTCCAATGGCTATGGTGGCTAGGGTTTTCTTTGGGAATGTTTTGGAAACCTAATCTAATAACCCCCATAGCTTATTGGGTCATTAAGGGTTGGTTAGTGGGTTTAGTGGGTAACTTCCCAATCAGATAAAACTCTTAATTTTCGTCACTTTTAATTCCCAAAAATACAAAATTACCAAACTACCCTTTATGTTACCGGTATGGCCTAAAAATACCCCGGGACCCAAACTAAACCCCCGGCTAGTGTTTTCTGACTATCTCGACCCTTTCGGACGCGTTGGCGCACTCAAAACGACCATACGGTTCATAGAATTTAAATTCACTTTTAGATAAAATAATTATATCCTGACGCGACTGTCACCCGCGTCCCAATAAATGTCCAAATTGTCGTATATCAATCTTCCAACAAATTTCATAATTCAATATTCATATATAATCATATATGCACATATAATCAAATACCAACTCGCATCTCGCTAGTATTTTAACCCGGATTAATTTCCAATTAATACACATTTAATTTAATTAATCCCAAAAGTAAATATCGCCAAAAATACGGGGTATTACATACTTCCCCCCTAATAACAGAATTTCATCCCGAAATTCGGAACTAGAAAGTAACTGATAAAAACAACTCTGGATAACGTTCGCGCATCTCATCCTCGCGTTCCCATGTGGACTCCTCGACATTGTGATGTCGCCACTGAACACGCACTAACGGGACTATCTTTGACCGCAGTTTCCGCTCACTTCGATCCAAAATAGCAATCGGCCCCTCCTCGTAGGAGCTATCAGGTTGGAGATCGATGTCCTCCAAAAAAATATGAGAATGAACCAAATTGTCTCTAAGATATTTCCTTAGTGAGGAAATATGAAACACATCGTGAATCCGATGCAAATGCTCCGGTAATCCAAGCCTATACGCAACCAGTCCAATCCGCTCAATAATAGGAAATGGTCCCACATATCTCGGTGCCAACTTCCCTTTCTTCCCAAAATGCATAATCCCCTTCATAGGAGATACTCTGAGCAAAACCTGGTCCCCTACTTGGAACTCTCTGAAAAATCTCTTCGCATCAGCATAACTCTTCTGCCGGTCTTGAGCTACCCGAATGCGACTCCGAATCAACTCAATCCTTGCCGAAGTATCTTGAATCACTTCCGGCCCAAGTACTTTGTTGTCCCCCACCTCCAACCAACATGCTGGGGAACGAAAAGGTCTACCGTACAACGCCTCAAATGGAGTCATGCCAATGGTGAACTGATAGGAGTTGTTGTAAGCAAACTCCACCAGTGGAAGGTACTGCTCCCATCCACCCCCAAAGTCAATGATACTCATACGTAGCATGTCCTCCAATATCTGGTTTGTACGCTCCGTTTGACCATCAGTCTGCGGATGATAAGCCGTACTCAACCGCAATTCTGTGCCCATGGCCTCCTGACAACTCTCCCAAAACCGCGAAACAAATATCTTGTCTCGGTCAGACACGATATTTAAGGGCACACCGTGAAGTCTCACTATCTCTGAAATGAAGAGCTGGGCATACTGTCCCGCAGTGAAATCTGTCCTTATGGGTAGAAAATGAGCGACTTTGGTCAACCTGTCCATAATTACCCAAATGGAGTCGTGACCTCTCTGCGACGTAGGCAACCCCGTGATAAAGTCCATGGATATGCTCTCCCACATCCACATCGGGACCTCCAATGGCTGTAGCAGTCCTGCCGGTCTCTGATGATCCACTTTTACAAGCTGACAAGTGGCGCATTTCGAAACAAACTCAGCAATATCTCTCTTCATACCGCTCCACCAATACTGTCGTCTCATGTCTTGGTACATTTTGTCCCCTCCGGGATGTACTGCGAACCGTGAGCCGTGCGACTCTTCCATCACCTCGTGTCGCAATTCCTCCCCTTCCAGAACCACCAATCTCCCATTGAAGCGTAATCCCCCGTCTGAGCTAATGGTACAGGACTCGGCTCCCTCTGCTAGTAATCGAACTATCTGCTCCTGATAGAATGAGTCATTAGCCTGTGCCCGTACTACCTTCGTGACATCTGTGGTGTAACGGTCATCACATACATGAAAGATCGAGCCACTGCATCCTGGTGTCACAATTCCTTCCACTTGGCTTTCCACACCTCTGCCACTTCATCTGCTGGACTACGGCTCAACGCGTCTGCCACCACGTTAGCCTTACCCGGGTGATATTGGATATCGAACTGGTAGTCCTTCACAAACTCAAGCCACCTACGCTGCCGCATATTCAACTCCTTCTGCGTGAACAGGTACTGTAGGGACTTGTGGTCCGTGAACAGTTGGAACTTCTCCCCCAAAAGATAGTGCCTCCAAATCCGTAGGGCAAATACCACTGCCGCCAACTCCAAATCATGCGTGGGGTAATTCTTCTCATGAGGCTTAAGCTTACGGGAAGCATAAGCTATGGCCTGTCTCTCCTGCTGCAATACACCTCCAAGTCCTTACAAAGATGCATCGGTGTAAACCAAATACTCAACTCCCGGTCTCGGCAATGCTAACACAGGTGCTGAGGTTAACTTGTCCTTTAACTCATCAAATGCCAACTGACAGGCATCACTTCAAATGAACGGCACACCTTGACGAGTCAGATGTGTCAAAGGACCTGCAATCTTCGAGAATCCCCGAATGAACCTCCTGTAGTATCCTGTTAGGCCCAAGAAACTATGAATCTCAGTCGGTGTCGTGGTCTGTCCCCACTCCCTCACAGCGGATACCTTCCCCGGATCAACAGATATCCCCCGGTCGGAAATAATGTGTCCCAAAAACTGGACCTCCTTCAGCCAAAACCCGCATTTCTCATATTTTACATACAACTCGTTCTGACGTAGTGTCTGCAAAACTTGCCTCAAATGCTCGGCGTGCTCCTCCTCTGTCTGGGAGTAAACCAGAATATCATCGATGAAGACAATGACAAACTGATCTAGGAAATCCCTGAACACTCTGTTCATCAAGTCCATAAACACTGCTGGAGCGTTGGTCAAACCAAAAGGCATAACTCGAAACTCGTAAGAACCATATCTCGATAAGAACGCAGTCTTCGAGACATCCTCCTCCCTGATACGCAACTGATGGTATCCCGATCTCAAATCAATCTTCGAGAAGAAAGAAGCTCCTCTCAACTGGTCAAATAGGTCATCGATCGAGGCAACGGATACTTATTCTGTATCGTGACCTTGTTCAACTCTCGGTAGTCCACACACAGTCTTAGTAAATCGTCCCTCTTCTTCACAAACAAAACTGGAGAGCCCCAAGGTGAGGTACTCCTGCGAATAAAGCCCTGACCTAACAGCTGCTCTATCTGATCTCGTAGCTCTCACATCTCTGCCGGAGCCATACGGTACGGTGCGCGTGCTATAGGTCTCGTACCCGGTAATAAGTCTATAACAAAGTCTATCTCTCGACTGGGGGGTAGGCCTGGTATCTCTTGAAACACATCCGAATACTCCCTGACTACTGGGATCGAATCTAAAGGAATCACAACCTCCTTAGAGGTATCCTCCTCTAGGTAATACAAATGAGCGGTCGAGCCTCCCTTTGGGCGAGGCATCGCCACTACAAACATCTCTTGCCCCGGAATGGCAAAAACAATGCTCCCACCGAAGCAATCAATCATGGCTCTATAATCAGCGAGCCAATCCATACCGATAATCACATCGTGAACATGCATATTTAATACCAACATATCTGCAGGTAATACCAGACTACCAATCTCTACCCCCACTCCTCGGCATATAAAGAATATAAGTGACCCACTCCCTAATGGTGAGTCGACACACGTCACTGTGCTTTCTGCCGTAGCTAACAACCCTAAGGCTTTCGCGAAATATGTAGCTATAAAACAATGTGTAGCCCCCGTATCAAATAATACCCGACCCATAGTGCCATGGATAGGAAACGTACCTTGAATTGCGGGCGGTGCCTGTGGAATTGCTGCCTGGTGGACGTTATAGACACGTCCATACTGTAGCTGCACCTGCTGAGCTGGGACTGCTGGAATGGGTGGCAATGCTGCCATCTGTGGCGGTGCGGGGAGAGCGGTGGGAAACATAGGCCTCTACGGCTCCTGGCGAGCACCCTGCTGCAGCTGCTGTGGGGCCCTGCCCCTATCAGGATAATCCTGTCGTTTATGGCCAGTCTTTCCACAAACAAAACACTTCCCTGGGAAGTTCCCTCCTCTCTGCCCCTGCGGTCCCCGACCCTGGTGGCCGTTACCGTTCATCCCTTGGCCCTGCTGGCCCTGCTGAAACTGCTGCCCATACTGCCCCTATTGGCCCTGATGGCCGTTTGGACCCTGATGGCCCTGACGGAAACCTCCCTGTCCGTGCCTGTAATTTCCTGATCTGAACCTCTTCTGATCCCTCTGCTGGGAACCCTGCTCACCCTGTCTCTGCCCCTGAACAGATCGTGCCCCACCGACACCATGTCCTCCAGTCCTGCCCTGATGGCTAGACTCTCCCGATCTCTTGCCCTCAGTCGTATGAAAGCGGTGATCCTGGCAGTGTAACAAAGCAGCGTTAACCACATCAGAATAAGTGGCCAACGACAGGTTCCCTAACAGATGCTGACGGATTCTCCATGTCAACCCGTCGGTGAATTTCTAAATCTTCTTATTTTCTGTCGGTATCTCATCCGGAACGATATTCAACAGATTCGTGAACTCGGCCTCATACTCGGCCACGGTCTTACCCTCCTACTTCAGATTCATCAGTTTTCTCCTCATTTCTGTGTGAACAGCTGACGAAAAGTACTTGCGGTCGAACCGCACCCAAAAGTCCTGAATAGTGAGAGTATCCCTCTCCTCCACGGTGGTGATAGACTCCCACCACTGCAGTGCAGATCCAACTAGCTTAAAAGTAGCTAGCACCTTCTTCTGAACGTCCGTGCACTCATACATCCTCAAGTGCCTCTGCATATCCTTCCTCCACTGGCTCGAGACTACCACATCTGAGCTACCTGCAAACTATGGCGGATGCACTTTCTGAAAAGTGTCACGTACACGTTCCCAAGCAAACGGGAATGCATTTACCTGTACTGGCGCGGCAACCAGCGCCTGAGGTGGTGCCTGCTGAACTACGGCAATTGCGGCATTTACCACTTGGGCTACTATAGCTGTAACCTCAGCGGCGTTCATCATGCCCTGAACTGGAGCGGGTTGGGGTTCGGGCGTTGTATCCCTGGGAACTCGTCGTACACGTCGTGGAGGCATCTGAAATAAGAATGAAGTTTATAAGTTCACAGTTATAAACTTAAAATAGCTGAAGAACGAAGCATACACAAAAGAATACAACCGTCCTAAAATATAGGGCTCTATATCAAAGAAAGCTTAGCGAAAACATAATAGCCGTACAGATCCTAAAGGACACTAGAACCTGATGCTCTGATACCACCTGTGACACCCCGACTAATTAAATACCGGGTAGCTACTCCTTTATTAAATTAAACCAAAATGCCAAGTTGGCTCAGTTAATAGCATCACTGTCGAAAACATTTTATTATTACTAACCACCTAGTATTTAAAAAGTAAGTTGCCAAATTTTAATTAAAGTCCGATTAACATGCAATGAAAGAATAATGAAAGAGTAACAACCATTCACCATAATGAAGTAATGAATAACCAACAAAGTAAATAGAAGTCCGGAGGAAAAACTCCTCACAACAAATCCCACAACTGAAAATAAGTAACGAAATACTGAATACTAAATTAATACATGCCAAAGTCTGAAAAACTGAAATGGAAATGTATCTCTAATGGAACTGGGCAACATGCCCTAAAACTGAGGAATATTGAACATGGAATCCAAATGATAGAAGCGTCTACAAGCAAATCCCTGTAACTTCCACAAACAGCTACAGCTCGTCATCTGAATGAGTATCCTATGCATGGTGTCCTTGTGGCTGGGCACCTAAAATGGTTTTACAAGAAAAATACATTTGAAAGCAAACGGGTCAGAGCCCGAATGTGGAGATATTTTAAAAACCTGCAAGTGCTTTAAAAACATTTAAAACATTGAATGCAAAGTACATGTTAGGACGTGCACTCACATGAAATTCTCACCTCTCGACTAAATGTGCACTCCTAACGTAAGTACCCATCTAAAATGACACAAACCACTAGCTAAGTGACTTCATAACTATCTAGACTGTCTTAGGTTCTACCCTTATTACTCGGTTCCCATTAACATTATAACGATCTCAATTAAATAGGGGCTTAATGTAAATTCAGGTTCTCATGTAAAAGTAATACAACTCGTTATAGATTAACCCTTTTATGTTATTCCATAGTTATACACACAATACCATATGAAAGTTCTCATTTTACTAAGTGTATATTTTCCACAACATAAATATACAATATAAGCACCCCGAGACTAAGCTGCAGTGCACACATACTCTGCTATCCATCCCGGTACATCACGTACATAAGGATCACATATTCCGAATCTCTCAGGAATAGTTCACAGATAACAACATCACAAATAATGGAGGCGAACACAGTCACATCACATGGGTCACACACATACCTACGCTCCCACGATCAGGGGACTTATTAACATCCCAATAAGTCTTTCTCTGACCTATGTTCATCGAGGTAACTAGTCTAAATCCGGGAAACACAAGGATTAGAGGGCCCTAAGCGAACGCAAACCTCCCGTGATAGAAAGTATGGTAGGTATGTCATACACACAAATCATATACCAATACTAAGTAAACACACATCTTAGTAATCACCGTAATTTAATTATAGTACGTATCACATTCTCGTACCAGCTTAATATAAATACAACTTATATAATCCCGGTCCCTATTTATACGCGCCATAATTATTCTCACGTCGTAGTAGGCACTCACGTCTCAATCCATAATGTTCATTTGATTCGTTCCACGATTATATAATTTACTCCTAATTATATCCCAAATGTCCCAAGTATACCAATACATCATCAAAGGAATGTTATCTTTATTCTCGAACAAGTTCACGGGACTCCCAAAATAAAAACAGGCCAAAAAGCCTAAACTGCCAGCTCGTTAGAAGTCTCGTTCGAACGAGGTTGTTCGAACGAGAGTTCATTCGAACGAACTGTCTATCTAACGAGATCTCATTCGAACGAGATTATCGAACGAACATCCGTCTCGTTAGAACCCCAAACTGTCGACTCGTTAGAAGCTCGTTCGAACGAGCTCGTTCGAACGACCTGGGTAGGTCTTCAAACGAGTGACCAGATTTAAGCCCATAAATCCTATCTCGTTTTTCCAATTTCTCTACACCTCAAATCTCATCCAAACCTCAATTTAACAATTGTTTAACGTCTCTAATCCTCCCTAAACATGTTAAAGTCACATACTAACGTATTATAAAGGATTAATTCTTCCTAAACATCATCAAATCACAAGTCTCTACTCTTTTACCAATTTTTTAAGAACATAAACCCTAGAATTTATCATCATCAATTCCCAGAATTAAATCCGTTTTTATAACACATAAATTTGTAAGTCTCTTAATTCAATCTTCCAATAACGTTTCTACATGCAAACCTACATCCACCATTAAACTAACAACTCCAATTTCATGGGTTTTCCTTTATCTCTTAAACAAGAATGATTATCAAGATTTCTAACATGGAAGAAACATTTACTGTATAAGATGTAAATTAAACCACTTGCCTCGAGTGTCTCTAAATTTGGTGTTGGTTTGATGAAGCTTTTTCTGCAGGATTCCTTCTCTCTCTCTCTCTCCACAAGCCTTCTTCTCCAATGGCTATGGTGGCTAGGGTTTTCTTTGGGAATGTTTTGGAAACCTAATCTAATAACCCCCGTAGCTTATTGGGTCATTAAGGGTTGGTTAGTGGGTTTAGTGGGTAACTTCCCAATCAGATAAAACTCTTAATTTTCGTCACTTTTAATTCCCAAAAATACAAAATTACCAAACTACCCTTTATGTTGCCGGTATGGCCTAAAAATACCCCGGGACCCAAACTAAACTCCCGGCTAGTGTTTTCTGACTATCTCGACCCTTTCGGACGCGTTGGCGCACTCAAAATGACCATACGGTTCATAGAATTTAAATTCATTTTTAGATAAAATAATTATATCCTGACGCGACTGTCACCCGCGTCCCAATAAATGTCCAAATTGTCGTATATCAATCTTAGGACAAATTTCATAATTCAATATTCATATATAATCATATATGCACATATAATCAAATACCAACTCGCATCTCGCTAGTATTTTAACCCGGATTAATTTCCAATTAATACACATTTAATTTAATTAATCCCAAAAGTAAATATCGCCAAAAATACGGGGTATTACATACTTCCCCCCTAATAACAGAATTTCGTCCCGAAATTCGAAACTAGAAAGTAACTGATAAAAACAACTCTGGATAACGTTCGCGCATCTCATCCTCGCGTTCCCATGTGGACTCCTCGACATTGTGATGTCGCCACTGAACACGCACTAACGGGACTATCTTTGACCGCAGTTTCCGCTCACTTCGATCCAAAATAGCAATCGGCCCCTCCTCGTAGGAGCTATCAGGTTGGAGATCGATGTCCTCCAAAAAAATATGAGAATGAACCAAATTGTCTCTAAGATATTTCCTTAGTGAGGAAATATGAACCACATCGTGAATCCGATGCAAATGCTCCGGTAATCCAAGCCTATACGCAACCGGTCCAATCCGCTCAATAATAGGAAATGGTCCCACATATCTCGGTGCCAACTTCCCTTTCTTCCCAAAATGCATAATCCCCTTCATAGGAGATACTCTGAGCAAAACCTGGTCCCCTACTTGGAACTCTCTGAAAAATCTCTTCGCATCAGCATAACTCTTCTGCCGGTCTTGAGCTACCCGAATGCGACTCCGAATCAACTCAATCCTTGCCGAAGTATCTTGAATCACTTCCGGCCCAAGTAGTTTGTTGTCCCCCACCTCCAACCAACATGCTGGGGAACGAAAAGGTCTACCGTACAACGCCTCAAATGGAGTCATGCCAATGGTGAACTGATAGGAGTTGTTGTAAGCAAACTCCACCAGTGGAAGGTACTGCTCCCATCCACCCCCAAAGTCAATGATACTCATACGTAGCATGTCCTCCAATATCTGGTTTGTACGCTCCGTTTGACCATCAGTCTGCGGATGATAAGCCGTACTCAACCGCAATTCTGTGCCCATGGCCTCCTGACAACTCTCCCAAAACCGCGAAACAAATATCTTGTCTCGGTCAGACACGATATTTAAGGGCACACCGTGAAGTCTCACTATCTCTGAAATGAAGAGCTGGGCATACTGTCCCGCAGTGAAATCTGTCCTTATGGGTAGAAAATGAGCGACTTTGGTCAACCTGTCCATAATTACCCAAATGGAGTCGTGACCTCTCTGCGACGTAGGCAACCCCGTGATAAAGTCCATGGATATGCTCTCCCACATCCACATCGGGACCTCCAATGGCTGTAGCAGTCCTGCCGGTCTCTGATGATCCACTTTTACAAGCTGACAAGTGGCGCATTTCGAAACAAACTCAGCAATATCTCTCTTCATACCGCTCCACCAATACTGTCGTCTCATGTCTTGGTACATTTTGTCCCCTCCGGGATGTACTGCGAACCGTGAGCCGTGCGACTCTTCCATCACCTCGTGTCGCAATTCCTCCCCTTCCAGAACCACCAATCTCCCATTGAAGCGTAATCCCCCGTCTGAGCTAATGGTACAGGACTCGGCTCCCTCTGCTAGTAATCGAACTATCTGCTCCTGATAGAATGAGTCATTAGCCTGTGCCCGTACTACCTTCGTGACATCTGTGGTGTAACGGTCATCACATACATGAAAGATCGAGCCACTGCATCCTGGTGTCACAATTCCTTCCACTTGGCTTTCCACACCTCTGCCACTTCATCTGCTGGACTACGGCTCAACGCGTCTGCCACCACGTTAGCCTTACCCGGGTGATATTGGATATCGAACTGGTAGTCCTTCACAAACTCAAGCCACCTACGCTGCCGCATATTCAACTCCTTCTGCGTGAACAGGTACTGTAGGGACTTGTGGTCCGTGAACAGTTGGAACTTCTCCCCCAAAAGATAGTGCCTCCAAATCCGTAGGGCAAATACCACTGCCGCCAACTCCAAATCATGCGTGGGGTAATTCTTCTCATGAGGCTTAAGCTTACGGGAAGCATAAGCTATGGCCTGTCTCTCCTGCTGCAATACACCTCCAAGTCCTTACAAAGATGCATCGGTGTAAACCAAATACTCAACTCCCGGTCTTGGCAATGCTAACATAGGTGCTGAGGTTAACTTGTCCTTTAACTCATCAAATGCCAACTGACAGGCATCACTCCAAATGAACGGCACACCTTTACGAGTCAGATGTGTCAAAGGACCTGCAATCTTCAAGAATCCCCGAATGAACCTCCTGTAGTATCCTGTTAGGCCCAAGAAACTACGAATCTCAGTCGGTGTCGTGGTCTGTCCCCACTCCCTCACCGCGGATACCTTCCCCGGATCAACAGATATCCCCCGGTCGGAAATAATGTGTCCCAAAAACTGGACCTCCTTCAGCCAAAACTCGCATTTCTCATATTTTGCATACAACTCATTCTGACGTAGTGTCTGCAAAACTTGCCTCAAATGCTCGGCGTGCTCCTCCTCTGTCTGGGAATAAACCAGAATATCATCGATGAAGACAATGACAAACTGATCTAGGAAATCCCTGAACATTCTGTTCATCAAGTCCATAAACACAAGGATTAAAGGGCCCTAAGCGAACGCAAACCTCCCGTGATAGCAAATATGGTAGGTATGTCATACACACAAATCATATACCAATACTAAGTAAACACGCATCTTAGTAATCACCATAATTTAATTATAGTACGTATCACATTCTCGTACCAGCTTAATATAAATACAACTTATATAATCCCGATCCCTATTTATACGCGCCATAATTATTCTCACGTCGTAGTAGGCACTCACGTCTCAATCCATAATGTTCATTTGATTCGTTCCACGATTATATAATTTACTCCTAATTATATCCCAAATGTCCCAAGTATACCAATACATCATCAAAGGAATGTTATCTTTATTCTCGAACAAGTTCACGGGACTCCCAAAATCAAAACAGGCCAAAAAGCCTAAACTGCCAGCTCGTTAGAAGTCTCGTTCAAACGAGGCTGTTCGAACGAGAGTTCGTTTGAACGAACTGGCTATCTAACGAGATCTCGTTCGAACCAGATTATCGAATGAACATCCCTCTCGTTATAACCCCAAACTGTCAACTCGTTAGAAGCTCGTTCGAACGAGCTCGTTCGAACGACCTGGGTAGGTCTTCTAACGAGTGACCAGATTCAAGCCCAGAAATGCTATCTCGTTTTTCCAATTTCTCTACACCTCAAATCTCATCCAAACCTCAATTTAACAATTGTTTAACGTCTCTAATCGTCCCTAAACATGTTAAAGTCACATACTAACGTATTATAGAGGATTAATTCTTCCTAAACATCATCAAATCACAAGTCTCTACTCTTTTCCCAATTTCTCAAGAACATAAACCCTAGAATTTATCATCATCAATTCCCAGAATTTAATCCGTTTTTATAACACATAAATTTGTAATTCTCTTAATTCAATCTTCCAATAACGTTTCTACATGCAAACCTACATCCACCATTAAACTAACAACTCCAATTTCATGGGTTTTCCTTTATCTCTCAAACAAGAATGATTATCAAGATTTCTAACATGGAAGAAACATTTACTGTATAAGATGTAAATTAAACCACTTGCCTCGAGTGTCTCTGAATTTGGTGTTGGTTTGATGAAGCTTTTTCTGCAGGATTCCTTCTCTCTCTCTCTCTCTCCACAAGCCTTCTTCTCCAATGGCTATGGTGGCTAGGGTTTTCTTTGGGAAAGTTTTGGAAACCTAATCTAATAACCCCCGTAGCTTATTGGGTCATTAAGAGTTGGTTAGTGGGTTTAGTGGGTAACTTCCCAATCAGATCAAACTCTTAATTTTCGTCACTTTTAATTCCCAAAAATACAAAATTGCCAAACTACCCTTTATGTTGCCGGTATGGCCTAAAAATACCCCGGGACCCAAACTAAACCCCCGGCTAGTGTTTTCTGACTATCTCGACCCTTCCGGACGCGTTGGCACACTCAAAACGACCATACGGTTCATAGAATTTAAATTCACTTTTAGATAAAATAATTATATCCTGACGCGACTGTCACCCGCGTCCCAATAAATGTCCAAATTGCCGTATATCAATCTTACGACAAATTTCATAATTCAATATTCATATATAATCATATATGCACATATAATCAAATACCAACTCGCATCTCGCTAGTATTTTAACCCGGACTAATTTCCAATTAATACGCATTTAATTTAATTAATCCCAAAAGTAAATATCGCCAAAAATACGGGGTATTACAGGGAAATGACCCAACACTTACTGATCACGCCAGGGTGGACTGCCCTCTACGCGCAACCTCCAACGATGGCATAACTAGAGTAGGTATGTTCATATATATATCAATCACACATAAATATATTTATATTTATATACTATTTCATTCGATACACACACACACACACACACACACACATATATATATATATATATATATATATATAATCGACTAATGTGCATAATGTTCCCTGTAGCACAAGCACACAAATCCTGAGTCTACCTCGATTCTTGATTTTTGTCAAGTATTCACTTACTTATGATCAATTCTCTAATGTCACATTTTGGGCAACATGTTATCCTACCTAAGCACTTAGACTAATTCTTCTTGAAAACTTAACCCAATTTCATATTATTAACCGGGTGCTTTTCACCGTAGTACACTTGTAACCTCTTACCCAAAATTTATCCCTGTTTAACCCAAAGTACTATCTAATCTCCCTTGTATATTTTTAGAAGTTATAATCCATCTCTCGGACTCCATAAACCATTCCAAACACCAAATAGTCCATGAAAAACCACAAAAGGCAAGGGAGGATAGCACAAAAAAAAGAACCGGTAAGAATGGTGAGAAGTCTCATGAACTCCTCCTCATACTCTGCTACGGTAAGATTATCCTGCTTCAGGTTTAGTAATCTCCGCCTCATCTCAGTCTGAACGGCGGGTGGAAAATACTTGCGGTCAAACCGCTCCCAGAACAACTGAATAGGGATCGTGTCCCTCTCCTCCAATGTGGTAGTGGACTCCCACGACTGCAATGCGGCTCCCACCAGCTTAAAGGAAGCCAATAACTTCTTTTGCACGTCAGTGCACTCATAGATACGGAGATTCCGCTGGATGTCTTTCTTCCATTGGCTAACTATGACAATATCGGAGCTACCAGAGAACTCAGGGGGATGCGCTTTCGGAAAAGCATCCCGAACCCTCTCCCATGCAGATGGAAGTTGTGTTGGTACTGGCGCCACTGCCTGAACCTGGGGTGGAGCCTGCTGAATCACCGTTATCGCGGCATTCACCGCCTGAGCGACAATGGTGGCTACTTCATTTGCATTCATTGTGCCTAGTGCCGGAGCTGCTGGCTGCTCGGCCTGGGCACGCCTATCTTTCGGAGCACGTCTCGGAGGCATCTGAAATATGAACAAGTCTATTAGTCTACAGTTATTTTCAAATCTCAAATAGCTGAAGACTTAAACGTAAAAGTAAGAGTACAACAATCCTAAAAATAGGGCTCTATAGCAACAACGTTAAGCTGAAAGCGAAATAAGCCGTACAGATCCTATGGACACTAGAATCTGATGTTCTGATACCACCTGTGACACCCCGTCTAATTAAATACCGGGCGATCACTCCTTTATTAAATTAAATCAAGGTAAACAGTTGGTTCATTCTCAGCATCACTGTCGATAAAAATAAATTTTTTCAATTTAACACCCTAAATAATTAAGCTAAGTGTCAAAACCATTTTCATACATAACTTTCTAAAAATTTTATTTTAAGAAAAAGATTTATTTAATTATTAACAACATTAACTAAGTAAGAATCACACCACATTAAATTCTGCAACATAAACCAATTAATAGAATACATCCGTCAATCGAATGTCAGCATACGAAATCTAAAATCACATAACTAAACTGAATAAATCCATAGTAACAATACTGGAAGTAACTGAAATAAAAATGTCCCAATAACAATGGAATAATGGAAAGGGCGACACATGCCCAATAAATGAGAATGCTAGAAGTGGAGTCAATAAAGGAAGCCGTTTACGCAAGTGACCTGCAAC
Organism: Sambucus nigra; assembly: GCA_949130495.1. Classification (NCBI taxonomy): domain Eukaryota; kingdom Viridiplantae; phylum Streptophyta; class Magnoliopsida; order Dipsacales; family Adoxaceae; genus Sambucus; species Sambucus nigra. The sequence goes on from OX422219.1 coordinate 231,139,869, forward strand.
TCCCACGTAAGCTGCAGCACGTTCCTTTCAAGGGATCCTAAGCAAGACGCCCCTGTGGCTGGGCACCTGAAATATATACATATATATACAAGAGAGAGAGAGAAAAAAGAAACGGGTCAGAGCCCTAAAGTGTGTTTGATTTAAAATACGTTTAGCAAGTATTTAAATTGATACAGGCCAATGCAACAACATATTAGAGCGACACTCTCTTGAGAAATTCTCACCTCTCTTCTAATGTGCACGCCTATCGTACTAACCTTCCCAACGGGTTATCTTATCATTTTATCAACTAACCTTCCCGATAATTTAGCTTATCTTAACTTACTCATAAGATTTCAAAACCGAACAATATCATTGTTTAAAAGGATACTTCCAATTAACAGCACAACTCTCGTTTTAGTTTTATTAATTCATAAAGTTTCCCAGTGACACATTATACTTTTCAAACAAGTATTTCCGATTTATAATCCAGAATTATTTCTCACTTACTATATCACAACAACATTTTAAATTTCCCAAATTCAGATATATATATTAAGCACTTGTATAAAATATATATTCTAACAACACCAACATGCAAACTATGGTGTAGGCATACTCTGCTATCCAATCCCCGTATCGCTCACACTAAGGGATATACAAGTTCGGAATCACTCTCGAACTGTATCAACATATATACACAAAACAAGATTGAGGCGAAGTATAGATTCCAAGTCTCTAAGAGGTCAGTACATACCCCACGCCTCTTAGGACCGTCTGTACTATCGATTCGATAGCATGTACCAAGGATATCTATCTTCTAGGGTACAAGTAAATATCCCCCATAAAGGTCCCATCGAGATAAGACTGTCCCAGCGCGGTAACCTCAGGGATAGCAAGTAGTGCGAGTACGTTTTTCACACGTATAAAATATATGCATACACAACCATATAAATATACCACTTATCATTATATCAATATAGGTTTCTCTCATCACCCATAATTACGATATTTATCCTTAATTTCACATTATTAGTATTACGTATAAGGTTTCATCTCTAACCTTAACTCGAAGGGTTTTCGCACTTATTTCGTGACACTCGTGGACTCTATTCTTCCAAGTAAAAAATTCAGTAGGTGTCACATTTATGTTTCATCGTAACTCTCTTATGCGCCTCACACTTTAACATATCAATTTACTAACCCAAAAGTAAACATCCCATAAATACCATTCTCGTCGAATATTAATGATCCCAACATTTATTTATACGCCCTAATGGTCCTCTATGTCTCCCAAATCATTATACTAAGAATGCCCAAGAATTATATCACGACAATTCAATTTTTTAAATCATTTACAAAGGGAAATAGTAGTCTGCCAGGAGGGGTCGATCGATCGAGGTTTGGGGCTCGATCGATCGAACCTTCGATCGATCGAAGCTCTAGGCTCGATCGATCGATCAAGCAGGTCTACGAAAATCTGCAGAAATGCAGTTACGGGTTTCATCTCCGAATTTACACCAAATCCATATTTTCAAGTTCCAATCGTCCCAGAATTTTACTACTAACATTATAACAATATACCAGATGATTCTAACGTAAGGCATGTACATATTCATCATTTAAACATGGATTTTCAACCCAAAATTATATCTAATTATCAAGAACCCTAGAATTTTCTTAAACATTTTTCTAAAAAATCTTTCTCCAGAATTTCTTTCTTTTGATCATCAAAATTTCGTGGTTAATTTCCTCTACATGGCAAGGGTTTCCAAAATCATCATATAAATCAATACTACATGGATTCTCCTATCATAAATTGGGTTTTCTTCCATAGTTTTCATCACAAATCATTCCTAAACTAATATGAAGATTGCACCAACGAAAATACGCAAGAAATACTTGCCTGGGATTTTTGGTATTCTGATTCACGGCTGATTTTGGTATGGCTGCGTTCCTCGTCTCGCGATCTACGCGGTGGTGGTGGTTGTGGTGCAAACGGATGACTTTTGGAGCCTTGGATTGCCTTGGAGCTTTCCCTCTCTTCTCCAATGGTCGTACTAGGGTTTTCTGAATATTCTAACCCTAAATGACTAACTTAGATGGCTGATATAGGTTGCTGAAATTCGTGGGTTAATTTACCTAAGAATGTAAAATGACTAAAATGCCCTCCCGAGGTACCAACCCCGAGACCCAAACTACACCCCTGGGTACACTTTTCTAACTATCTCGACCGTTCCGGACGCGTTGGCGCACTCAAAACGACCATACGAACAACTTATAAAATATTCACTTTTTATTTAACAAAAATTAGTCCCGACGTGACACGGGCGCGTCCCGATTCAAATTTCCAAAATTGTCATTTTATTCACTCGTGACATTCAATATAATCAATATCATATATTACTTTGCTCATTAGTAATATTCAAAATATTTCCCATAATTACTAACTCTCGTCACGTTAATAATTATAACATAATAAATTTCCAGATTTTTATTAAATAATTCACTCACATTAAATTTAATAAATCCCCAAATTAATATAGCATAAAAATACGGGGTATTACACATATAATCTGAATCGGCATCCTTATCGTACTCCTCACCATCACCCATCACAATGTTTGCCTCCGCTTCCTCCTCTTCCTTGTCGCTCTCACCATCATCACCCTTTTTATCATCACCCTCATCATCATCCGAATTATCGTGAGCTACCCTTCGTGCCCAGAGAATCTCCCATTGCCTCTCACTTTTTGTACGTGTGCCCTATCAAAGAGGGTTAGGAAGGTGAGGAAAATTGGTTGGAGGATCAATGACGGCATCCACTAGGATGGAAGTGATGAGTCGGGCATACGGGAGAGGGGTTTTACCCTTTTGGTCCACGACCACATAAAATATGTCTTTATAAATGATTTGGCCCAGGTGGATCGGGGTGTTGGGTCAAAGAGGTGATAAACAAGGGTTGCTTGACACGGGCACATGGCCGAATCATTAGAAGTTTGGAGTATATTTGCACATAAAATTTGAAGGTGAGGCGTGCCTTGTCCCTTAGCCGGCCCACCAAGAATGTCTCGGTAGCCCACAATGTGTCGGGTGCAATGCGGAACATGCATATGTCATTCTCAAGGGGGGAGGTGGTTGGGATATGTGTATGGGAAGAGCTTGGAACGTCTTTTGTCTCTAATTTTTGGATGAGAATGTCCAAGGAGAATGGGACGCGAATTCCGCCCACATAAGTGATCGAGCGCGACAAGTAGCGTCACGTCAGAACGCTAATCGTTGTTTTCATTTCGCCTACTCGATACAAAAACCTAAACTATGACTGAAGTTGCGAGGCAAGTACAGCGGTAAGTCGGGTATCGTAAGAAATCCACGGGGAGTGATTGAATTTTAGATGTTAATTGTTTTAAAACTTCAAGAATAAAAGTGTAAAAGTTGATAGTTAGGAATGATGGAAAAAGAAAAAGGAAGAAGTTAACACTATACTACAATTAATAAAACGAGAGTCGGGATCGCATCCCCACCATGGGCTAAACAACTAATAATTAGAATTTCGGTTTGAAAACATTTAATCGAGCATTTTCAATTAAGCATAAACATCACACAATAAGGAATTCAATCCAAAGTTGCGAGATTAAACATTTAATGAAAAATGGTCACACGCGGATTAAATTTGGATTATCGCTATAAACACTAACGTTGCGTGACAAAGAAAGTTAAAGGCATAATAATCCGACTTTAATACGCGAGGTTTCATTTAAATGCAATTTTATTCGAGGTCCAAACCCATTAATGGAGGAACACAACCCCGACCCTATTTATCTAAGGGCAAGACACAAATGAAACTAATTAACAATGCAATAAACTAATTAAGCAAGAAATAAATAACTACAACTAATTAACAAAGCATGAAACTAATCTACAAAGCAAGAATAAAGGAAATAAACACTATATTAATGTAGAGGGAATATGAAAATACCAATTACAAACCCAAATGAGTGTCAAACCAAGAGAGGAAGAAGAAGAGCTCTCAAATCCCCCCAAACCCTAAGCTAAACTAAACTAAAATGAATGAATCCTCTCCCAAATGAGAGAAATTAGTTATATACAAAATATCATATGGCAAACTTGTAATAAAAGGGAAGAAAAACAAAAATCTGGAGGGACGAATCGATTCGGAAATGGGACGAATCGATTCGAAAACAGGGGAAATTCGAATTGTCATTCTGGTGCATTCCGAATCGATTCGGTTTTTGGCCGAATCGATTCGCACTACAGGTCTGAATTCTGCAGCTTTGTCCTGTTTTATGGAAAATGCCGTCATTTCTTCGTTATAGCTCAGAATGATGCATGGTCAGAGGATACACGAAGATAACACAGAGGAATACAACGTCCGAGAAGACATTAGGCGAAAAAACCAAAATATGAAATGACTAAAATACCCTTGAATGTGACCTGGTGTGTAGTTTTTAAGTAAAAACCATCCTAAAAATGCCATAACTCCATGGATACAACTCGGAATCATGCACCGTCAGAGGCCACGCGAAGAGAAATAAGAGGGCTTCAACTTCCGTGAAGAGATCGAGATTCAAACCCAATTGATGAAATTACTAAAATGCCTCCGAAGCTGCAAAAGTCGACGAAACATTTTCGGAAAGCGTCCGAACTTTATACTAAGCATCGAAATACCTACAAAAGCTCAATTAACCCCTGCAAAACATGTTAACATAGAAATCCGAGGTTGTCTGGTTAACAAGCATAAGTATAGGGATTAAGATACCCAAGGGGGATAATAAGGCGTAGGTTAACGGGTGAAATACGCAATATTTGCGTCGTATCACAACCCCTAACTTACTCATTTCTAGTCCCTAGCAATGAAATAGGAAACAACAAGAACTACAAGCAAACCAAAAGCAAGATACAAGTAAAAAATAGGACGAAAAAGTAATAAAAAGATAAGGCCACTTTCGCGGGCGCACGATTGCATTTAGCATATGCAATAAGACGTTAAAGCCCTAGGTTACCCTAATGGACGAGTGTCGTCTCGTGAGGGTTTTCAAGGATGAAACCCACAAACATCATATAGTTTCCTCAAAATATTCCCAACCCAACATGCGACAAAATCAACAACAACGAAAAAGATTTCAAATGCGTTATTAGCATACTGAATGAATTCAAGCTAAAGTATGTTGTTATTAACAGGTTGAATGCACCCCATAGAATTTAAACTTTAAAAGTGGGAGGGGGGAGAGAAATGAAAAATATGATTTGGATAAAAACTTAAATAACTCAGATACTAAATATCAAAGCATGTATATAAGTCAATCCTCATGGGCATTACACTCATCAAATGAATTCACTTGAAACAGGGAGATAACACACGGGATATGCGGGCATAAGGAGTAAATGTAAATGGAAACTAGGCCGCACACATGTCACAAATGAAGAACGCTATATAGGAAATGAAAAAGTTGTAATCTCAATGAAAGATATCGCACATATAAAATAAGCGAAATGCATTTTCACAGATTATCAAAATTATTTAAACTTTTAAATTGAAATCACCCTAAGATCACATAGGACTTGATAGGGTTGTAATGTAGGCTAGGCTAGGGTACGAACCGAAAAGAATGCATGTACGGATTCAAAGTGTTCGGAATGAAAACTCGGGATAATGGAAAAATACGGGCAATAGCAAAATTGGAAAACATGTTCCAAAACGGCATTAGATATATCATTGGGGAGAGTAATCAAAGCTTATTGAACTATATACACAACATATACAACTTTCTCTTTCTTTTCTTTTCTTATTTTTCTCATGTTTCTTTTGTTTTCTTTTGCTTTTTGCTTTCTCTTTTTCTTCAATTTTTTCACATCACTTTTCTTTACTTTTCAAACTCTCATATGCCTAAATTGCAACCGACATCATAACAACAACATTCAATCCCAAGTAACATTCCAAACAAAGGTATGGAAGGTGTATGTATGGCTTATAACTCCAATTTAGAGTTGGTTATGGGAATTTGGGTTATGAAATGAAAGGCTATATTTAGGCTCAAAGGGGTTAACGAGGGTAAACATATAAGGTGAGGTCAAGGATAATATTGGTGATATAACAAAGATGGCCTATGATCATTTCATAAAGTTTACAGAATTCTCGAGTCAAAACAATATACGAAAATTATGCTCAAGTAATACATTTCATATATGAACTCAATTAATGAACGATCAAATGAAAGAATAGTGAGACTACTGACGAATTCAACGTTTTCAAAGAGGAAAGAATAGTGTATAACACTCACAAACAAAGAAAGGTACAAATCTTACTCGGTGTAAGTATATACGATGCAACAAAAGATTACCGAGTTATACAAATCTTAAACCAAATCAATATAAAAAGGAAAGTGCATATGCTCATGGGATAAAATTTAATTCATGAAGTTATTCACAATATCAATGATTTGAGGACTAAAGTCTAATAACTTCTAAAATCGAGAACATGCATCGTTGAGTTATCTATTGGATCGGGCACTTATTGAAATTTATTATCGGAAACAAGGCAAAATACCCAACAAAGGAGAAAAAAGAAAGAAAATATTTTTGAAATTTTTTAAGTTTTCACAAAAAGGCATACTAAGTAACTAAATGTGAACAAATCCATGGACAAAACAAAGAAATGGATAAAATATCCTACACCCCCTAACTTAAATGTTGCATTGTCCTCAATGTGCATTAAGAACACAACACAAAGAGAGATAAATAACGATATTACCCAAAATTGGAGCGATCTCCATAAGCATGAGTCCAAAGGAATCTACAAAACCAGTTAGTACCGAGCATAGCAAAAACAAATGACAAAAAGTTAACTAATTACACTAGACTAAATCAAAAGGAAATAAAAATAGGAAAGAAAGAAAATTAAAAAGCTAACTATTTACAACCTACTATTTAGACTACACACTAACTATACACTAGAAGTTTAAATAGTTGAGGGTCCACCCAAAAAGGGATTTGACTTTGAAAGATCAACGGTGGACCCTCCAAAGTGAACATGCCTCCCGAAAGATATGAATTCAGTTTGAACAACGGAAGGCATGTGGGTGGTGAAAAAAGTGAACCATCGTCAATTTGAAATTTTGGGTGGACGATGGGGGATTTGGATACTACGGGGGATAATACTACATTAGTCTCAGAAAAATCAAAATCACACCCCCAAGATTCTTCAATTGGAAGGGGAGGTGGGGCAAGTGCAAGTGAAAAGCCCATGAGATGAAGCATCTCAAAATAACATACTCGTTCAAGAATCGGGTCAAAGTCCTCAAGACTTTCAACCGATTCTTGTGATAAATTTAATTGTTCGGGAATAGTGGGGAGTAAAGGAAAAGAAGGACCATCAACCTCAATACAATTGAAAGAATTAATAAGAGGTTGAAAATCGAAAGTGCTAAAGCTTGGCTCACTCTCAATGATTTCTTCAACAAAAAGGGGTGGAGATGAAACGCAAGTTTCAACCTCGAGTCGATTTTGTAAAGAAATAATATCATTGAGCATGGCATCATTTTTTAGAAACCAAGCTTGAGAACTTTCGGATTGGGCATTCATTTCCTTAATCATTAACTCATAATCAAACGAACAAGAATACATTTCGTCTTCTTATGCGAGTTGCTCATAGCTAACGGATTCCCCACATTCCAAATTATCCTCACAAGGCGATGATGGATTACTTACATACTCTTGAATTTCACGCTCAATGCGCTCATCTTAAAGAATTTGTAGTCATTCTCTCATTGTTTTGGGAGTATAACTTGGAAAAAAATTCTCATAACAATTAAGGTTATCTAAAGCGTAATAACGAGACATATCAAAATAAGCTATTCAACAAAAGCAACAAGCGCCAAAATTTCAATTTCTCGAAACAATCTAGCACAAGTCGAAAAGAAAAGGGAAAATAAAGAATACAATTATGAATGAAAAAAATACTACGAAACAATAAAACAATTACAATCTAAAGCACACTCCCCGGCAACGGTGCCATTTTGATCGAGCGCGAAAAGTAGCGTCGCGTCAGAACACTAATTGTTGTTTTCGTTTCGCCTACTCGATACAAAAACCTAAACTATGACTGAAGTTACGAGGCAAGTACAGCCGTAAGTCGGGTATCGTAAGAAATCCACAGGGAGTGATTGAATTTTAGATAATTGTTTTAAAACTTCAAGAATAAAAGTGTAAAAGGTGATAGTTAGGAATGGTGGAAAAAGAAAAAGGAAGAAGTTAACACTATACTACAATTAATAAAACGAGAGTCGGGATCGCATCCCCACCATGGGCTAAACAACTAATAATTAGAATTTCGGTTCAAAAACATTTAATCGAGAATTTTCAATTAAGCATAAACATCACACAATAAGGAATTCAATCCAAAGTTGGGAGATTAAACATTTAACGAAAAATGGTCACACGCGGATTAAATTCGGATTATCGTTATAAACACTAACTTTGCGTGACAAAGAAAGTTAAACGCATAATAATCCGACTTTAATACGCGAGGTCTCAATTAAATGCAATTTTACACGAAACCCTAAATTTCGAGGTTCAAACCCATTAATGGCGGAACACAACCCCGACCCAATTTATCTAAGGGCAAGACATAAATTAAACTAATTAACAAAGCAATAAACTAATTAAGCAAGAAATAAATAACTACAACTAATTATCAAAGCATGAAACTAATCTACAAAGCAAGAATAAAGGAAATACACACTATATTAATGGAGAGGGAATATGAAAATACCAATTACAAACCCAAATGGGTGTGAAACCAAGAGAGGAAGAAGAAGAGCTCTCAAATCCCCCCAAACCCTAAGCTAAACTAACCTAAAATGAATGAATCCTCTCCCAAATGAGAGAAATTAGTTATATACAAAATATCATATGGCAAACTTGTAATAAAAGCGAAGAAAAATAAAAATATGTAGGGACGAATCGATTCAGAAACAGGGGAAATTCGAACTGTCATTCTGGTGCATTCCGAATCGATTCGGCTTTTGGCCGAATCGATTCGCACTACAGGTCTGAATTCTACAGCTTTGTCCTGTTTTACGGAAAATGCCGTCATTTTTTTGTTATAGCTTGGAATGAGGCATGGTCAGAGGCTACGCGAAGATAACTCAGAGGAATACAACATCCGATAAGACATTAGGCTAAAAAACCAAAAGATGCCCTTGAATGTGACCTTGAGTGTAGTTTTTAAGTAAAAACCATCCTAAAAATGCCATAACTCCATCGATACAACTCGGAATCATGCACCGTCGGAGGCCACGTGAAGAGAAATCAGAGGGCTTCAACTTCCGTGAAGAGCTCGGGATTCAAACCCAAATGCTGAAATTACTAAAATTCCCCCGAAGCTGCAAAAGTCGACGAAACATTTCCGAAAAGCATCTGAACTTCATACTAAGCATCGAAATGCCTACAAAAGCTCAATTAACCCCTGCAAAACATGTTAACATAGAAATCCGAGGTTGTCTGGTTAACAAGCATAAGTGTAGAGATTAAGATACCCGAGGGGGTTAATAAGGCGTAGGTTAATGGGTGAATTACGTAATATTTGCGTCGTATCAATAAGCCTCGGATACGTTATGACCGGTGGGACTAGGGAGCCATAAAAAGAGCGTACGTGGTCTTCCCACACCGCTCGATGTCGAACATTGAGGAAATGACACCAACCCTTCGTCATGAAGAGATTAGTGATGGAATTGGGCGTCTCGGGCTAGTGCATTGTGCGCTCCATGTGTAGTTTGTGAGACGGGCTGAAGAAGCTCTCACACCATATTCATTCTTAAAGGGAGCGGTGTATGACCCCATCATCGTTGAAAATATCCGTTGAGTCATATTTTTGGGGAAGGGATTGGTTGGCCATGTTGACTGAAGGAAAATGGGCTTATGGGGTAGTGAGAGAGAGTAAGAGAGTGGTGATGAAATGGGAGGGGGGGAGGGAAATATTTATAGTTGGTGAGGGGTTGGTTTAGGAGGGAATTTTATTTTTAGGGAAGGGGGTGTATTTGGGAGGGAAAAAATGGACGGGGGAATGTGAGGGACAAAATGGGAGGGAAATGAGTGGATTGGGGGGGGGGGGGGGGGGTTGAACCTGGGAGAAGAAAAGTTGTAGAAACTGGACCAATATGGGTTCCCAGGACCGGACCGGTCCGAGTCTTTTTTTTTCTTTTCGAATTTTCCAAAAATGATTCGATTCGGGTCTCCAAGGTCGGACCTGTCCGGTTCCCATAAAGGTTACTTTTTTCCTTAACTTTGCATGATCTTATCTCTTAAACCTCGAATATTCCTACTATTATTCCTATGCATGATCGACCTAAAGCCTCCTAACGCTTACTCTGAACCCTATACACTTTCTCAGAATGTGTGCTAGTGTTCCTATCCCTAACCTCTTCTGACTTAACCTACGGAATCTAACTACCCTAACCGACTCATATATATACTATACACAAGAATTCACCCCATATGCGTCGGGGGTACGACAACCTCTCTGTTACAGCTCACTCAACCCCGTAAATGGGGTTTGACAACCAAATGGTGTCAATTTCATTCACACACATCTTTAAATATGGCTTTAGGCATTGCCCGTTAACTTTGAATGTATCTCCCCGCTTTGGATCTTCCAGTTCCACAGCTCCGTGGTGGAATCATTCATAGGAAAACAACCACACACCAAAAGGCATTCCATCAAACGACTTCGTTGCCAATCTTTGGAGCTCTACCTGCTCGAGAGGATTTTCGAGTTTTTTGATTCACTTGTATTGCATTTTTCATTTTTAGTACCATTTTTTTAGAAGGCTTTTATTTAGGATTTTTTTTCTTGGCTTGTATTGCGGTAGATAGGGACATAATTTCCTTTTCATTTTAAATATTTAATAATTGAAGAAAGCGTGATAGGGAAACCGAACACGGTAGAGAGAGGGCGTCCACGGGGAGAAAAATAAGCCTCTCTGCCTTGGATCGGTCGGACTCCCGTAATCTCCCCCGGTCGACTCAACAATTTCGGTACCCCACGACCTAAAAATCGTGAGAGGTACATCTCTTAAACCCTTGCACCCTCCTGTTAGCGAGTTCATACCTTGTGTGCTCCTAAGCGCTCTTGTGTGATTTAATTCTTGCATTTAATTTTGAATGGAATGATGAATTAAATTGACTAAGACATACGCCCGGTCACTCACGAGAAGGGATTTCATCACCCGACTCAATCACTTATCCTTTGAGTGCTACCCTTGCCATCACTATTTTAAAATCAATCAACTAGATAGCCCCATAGATACAGTGTTCATAGGCCCCTTTTTGATCATTTTGACATGTAGGATAGCCCGTAGAGTCCTCTCCACCGAGAAAACCCTCGAACGGCTCACTTTGTGGCACGAAAGTGTCCAAAGAAACTAGGTTTTAAGTGCGGCAGCCTAGTAAAACGGGTTTGTGCTGTCCCCAACGTTGTACCGACCGATCGTTTTGTCGTAGTAGCTTTGTGGCGAATCTCTGTGGCAAGCCTCTTGTCATCGTGTGATTAAAGTAGGAACACACATTTTGTAAAAGTCTATCACTCATATAAATTTCGTGATTTTTATCGACCACGGATTTCATTAAAATTTGACTACCCTTTCATTAATTTTCAAGATAAAAAATTGGCTATGTGCTAGTTAGGATTTTTTTCCTTAACTTGTGTGTGTCCAATTCCTTTTTCGGTAGTCCGTTTTAGTGAATTTGTTCAAATTCTTAGAGTCCAAATTTTTCCCCAACCCTTTTCTTCCAAAAAATCCAAAAATATTTTTTCCTATTATTTTTATAAAAAATTCAAAAATATTTTCTTTCTTAATTTTTTTACAAAAATCCAAAAACATTTTTATTTTTCTCGTTTTTTTTCAAAACAAAAGAAAAACTCCAAAAATATTCAAAAAACCAAAAAATTCCCTCTTTGCATGCCCACGTGGCAACGAGTTCATCATCGATTAATTCATTCTCGTAGTCTTTCTCCCGTCTCTTCCACATTAGGAGAACCAAGTGTTCCACTTGCTTCTTCCATTCCACCTATCACTTTGAGTTGTCCCCGAGTTGATATCTCTACTCCAACCATTCATCCACCCACCATGGCTGAAGAGTGTGCCTTAAGGGAGTATTTTTCCCCGATAACGACTACCCCAGCATCTTGCATAGTTCTTCCACCTACCCCGGCGGTTCAATTTGAAATTTGCTCTGTGACCATTTCCATGTTTCCAAATTTCCATGTCCTTGAACGCGAGTCTCCATAAACTCACTTGCGAAAATTTCTCATGATTTGCGCTACTTTCAAAAATCAAAATCTAGATGAAGAAAATATTCGTCTTCGCTTGTTTCCATTTTCTCTCCATGATAAAGCATCCACGTGGCAACATTCCTTGTCACTGAATTCTATCCATACATGGGAACAACTTGTGAAGAAGTTAATGTCAAAGTTTTATCCCATAAGTAAAATGAATGAGATGCGTCAAGCCATTCAGGATTTTTGCCAAAAGCCAACCGAGCAATTTTCTGAAGCATGGGAAGTTTTCAAGACTATATCAATAGTTGCCCACATCATGGTCTTGAGAAGAGTCACCTCATCCATAGTTTTTACAATGGCCTCATTCCTTCCTCTCGCACCATGATTGATTCCATGCACAAAGGCAAATTCATGCACTTAACTCCCACTGCCGCCTACAATTTTCTCCTTGAATTAGGCGATGACTCCTAAGATTGGGTAGGCACAAATGAATTTTCGAGATCCGAGCTACCATGAGTAGGTAGCACTTATGAGGTAAAAAATGATCTCGATTTTAAAACCTTTCTTCATGGCTTAAACACTTTGACTAAGACTGTTGATCTCTCAGTTGTTCTATGAAATAAAATGTTTCTCTTTCTAAACAAGTGATGCACGTCAATGAGTCTAGTCCTTCTTGTTATATATGTTTAAGTCAGGATCATTTATCTCATTCGTGCCCCCTCATTCAAGATGATCCCGAACCCACTCTAGCCCAAGCATGTGACTTTGATACCACTACGAAACCTGCACCACCGTCGTTTACTTAAAATCCGAATAATAGGAACCATCCCTATTTTTCTTATAAGTACGACAATCACTGTGCTCCATGACAACCACATCAACATGTTGGTGGTCCACCAGTATTTCACCAAAACCCACAAAGGCAACATCACCCTCCTATCCAACACCACCATGCTCCAAACCACCAACAACACCATACATAATCCTTTGTCCCCCAAGGAAGACCATCCCATCCCACTCATCAAATTGTCCCTCTCCCACCTCCATCCTACGAGTATTCCCAGCCTCTTAGTTCTAACCGAGAGTTGGTTCCCCAACCCCCTTATGCCCCTCCACCCTAATCATCCACCTCCTCTATCTATAATCTTCTCACTCAATTTATCACGACTCAATAACAAACCACGCAAGCACAAACTCAAGCCATCCAAATGCTTGAGCAACATCTTAACCAGTTTGAGTCCGAGCGAAAAAAAAGGTCACTTTTCGAGTCAACCCATTCCTAACCTTAAGGGGCATGGAAAGGAGTCTGCTTATGAGGTTGGATCCACTTCCACTCCACCCACATACCAAGAGAACATGAAAATGGTGAGTACTCTACGATCATGTAAACAGGTTGGCAATGGTGTTGTTGCTCCCCATGATGTTCCAATCCCACCCACCAAGAATTTCCCATTAGAACCACTCCCTGTGGTCCCACCACCCCATAAATCCACCGACAAGAATGCCTTTAAACCTACCAAGGCCACCATTTCTTTTGTCCCTAAATCCCCCTTCCCTCATAGGTTGGCCCCAATAAAGAAAGCTCAACAATTTGATGAGATCAAGCAAGTTTTTCAGAATGTTCACATAAACATTCCATTCCTCACCACTATTTAACAAGTTCCCTCCTATGCAAAATTCTTAAAGGACTTGTGCACTGTCAAGCGAAGAACGAATGTGCCTCGTGATGACTTTGTCACTGAGCAAACCACGTCCCTCATCCATGAGAATGGTATTGTGAAATATAAAGATCCTGGTCGTCCCATTGTCTCTTGCATGTTAGGAGATAAGTTCACTACTCGAGCTTTGCTTGATCTTAGAGCTAGTGTTAATTTTCTACCTTACTCTCTCTACCTTGAGTTAGGTTTACCAAACATGAAACCTACACGGGTTACTCTTCAACTTGAAGACCATTCTGTGAAAGTGCCTAAAGGAATCGTTGAAGGTGTTTTGGTGAAAGTGTCTGACTTTTACTACCCTATGGATTTCATCATCTTAGACACTCCTGCTCCTGACCCAACCAATATTCCTATCATTTTGGGTCGCCCCTCTTTGGCAACTTCCATTGCCATCATCAATTGTCGAGATGGGTCAATGAATCTTTTTTTTGGCAATATAATCGTCGAAGTCAATATTTTCCACCTCATGTAACAACAGGCCGATGTTGATTCTATTGATGAGGTTTGAATGATTGACTCCTTAGTCCAAGAGATATTGGATACCACCTACCAAGATGATCCTATCCACCAATGTTTGGCTCACTTTGGGTCCGACTTTGATATTGATCCCTCCATCTCCAAGGTAAATGCATTGTTAGATTCAATACCTCTGCTAGATACTTCCACTTGGTTTCCTCCATTTGATCCTCTCCTTATCGATACTCTTCTTTCTGTGGATGACCCAATCAACCCCTGTCCCGATATTCTCACGGACTCTGTTTCTGCGTCTGAGTCCGATGCCTCTCTTGAGCCACTGCCTAGTTTGGAGCTTTAGCCATTACCTGCTGAGTTAAAATATACTTTCTTAACCCAAACCAACATCACCCCATCATTATTGCTTCTGACTTGACGCCGGATCAAGAAGAGCAATTGTTCCACACTCTCACTCAACATAGTACTGCTTTAGGGTGGACCATTTCTAACATTCAAGGTGTCAGCCCCAATGTCTGTAGCCATCGCATTCATTTAAAGAAGAATGCCAAGACTTCTCATGAGCCACAATGCTGACTCAATTCGATAATGAAAGAGGTCATTCGTGCTGAAATTTTAAAATTTCTTGATGCTGGTATTATCTACCCCATTTCAGATAGCCAATGGGTCAGTCCTATTCATGTGGTACTTCAAAGTCTGGAGTCACCGTTGTAAAAAATAGTGATGATGAGCTTGTGCCTACCCTCATACACACCGGCTGGCGTGTTTGTATTGATTATAGAAAGCTCAATGTTGTCACTCGCAAAGACCACTTCCCTCTCCCATACATTGATAAGATGCTTGAATGCTTGGGAGGCCATGCTTACTAATGCTTCCTTATTGGATATTCAGGGTACAACCAAATACCCATTGCCCCTGGAGACCAAGAAAAAACTACCTTTAACTGTCCATTTGGCAAATTTCCATACTCTCGTATGCCCTTTGAACTTTGTAATGCACCTGCGACTTTTCAAAGGTGTATGACTAGTATTTTCAGTGATATGGTGGAGCGTTTTCTCAAAGTCTTTATGGACGATTTTTTTGTGTTTGGTTCATCCTTTGAACAATGCCTATCTCACCTCACTACGGTCCTTCAGCGTTGTCAAGAAACGAAGTTGGTCCTCAATTGGTAAAAATGCCATTTCGTGGTAAAAAAGGGTATTGTTCTAGGTTATGTTGTCTCCACCTCCAGTATTGAGGTCGATAAAGAAAAAGCCGACTTGATTTCCTAAGTCCCCATTCCTAAGTCTGTTAAGGAAATTTTCTCCTTCTTAGGACATGTGGGCTTCTACCAGTGTTTCATTAAGGGCTTTTCTAAAATCGCTCGACCTTTAACAACCCTTTTATCCAAAGATGTCCCTTTTATCTTTGATGAAGCATGTGTTGCAGCCTTTGAGAGCCTAAAAGTTGAACTCACTTCTGCTCCTATCATGCAACCTCTAAATTAGTCTCTCCTCATGTGTTATGCTTCTGATTTTTCACTTGGTGTCATGCTTGGCCAGAGAGTTGACAAGCGCCCACATGTCATCTATTATTCTTGCAAAACCCTGCATGATGCTGAACTTCATTACACGACCACCAAAAAGGAGTTGTTAGCGGTTGTGTTTGCTCTTGATAAATTTTGCTCATATTTCATAGGTTACCCTATCATCGTGTATACTAATCATGCTGCCCTTAAGCACCTTCTTCATAAGAAGGATTCCAAACCACGATTGATATGGTGGATTCTCTTACTCCAAGAGTTTGACCTTGAAATTCGCGATAAGAAAGGTTGTGAAAATGTTGTTGCTGACCATCTCTCTAGCATTACTGTCACGTTTGACTGTGATCATGTTCCCATTTATGAGTCATTTCCCGATGAATAAATTTTTTCCATATCCACCTCGCCTTGGTATGATGATATTGTCAACTTTCTTATTACCGATCAACTTCCCAATCATTGGTTGATACAGGATCATTCCAAATTCATGGAGAATGTGAAATATTACTCTTAGGATGACCCGTTTCTCTACAAGTATTGCCCCGATCAACTCATTCGCCGTTGTGTTCCCGAATGTGAACAACTCAGTATTCTATCCTTTTGCCACGAGAGTGCTTGTGGAGGCCACTTTAGCTCAAAGAAAACTTCCCCCAAAATTTTGCAAAGCGGTTTTTGTTGGCCTACCCTTTTCTGTGATGCCCATAAATATTGCGAGGCTTGTTCCAATTTCCAACACTCTGCGCATCTCTCTCGTCATCATATGATGCCTATCACATCCATCCTCACTATGGAAAGTTTTTATGTGTGGGGTATCGATTTCATGGGACCATTTCCCTCATCTCATGATTTTTAGTATATTCTAGTTGTAGTTGACTATGTTTCTAAATGGATCGAAGAAATTGCTTGCCACACCAATGGCCATTGAGTTGTGGTCCAATTTCTCAAAGAGCATGTCTCACGCGTTTTGAAGCCCCCAAAGCTATCATTAGTGATGGGGGTAAACATTTTTGTAATCGAGTCTTTCAACATCTTGTCAAAAAGTATGGTGTTACCCACAAGGTTGGCCTCTCTTACCAGCCACATACTAGTGGTCAAGTTGAGGTCTCCAACCACGAGATCAAGAAAATTCTTAAAAAAATCGTCAATCCTAATAGGAAAGATTGGTCCTCACCCTTGAATGACGCATTGTGGGCATACTGTACTGCTTACAAGACTCCAATTGGCATGTCTCCTTATCGCTTGGTCTTCGGCAAGCCTTACCACCTTCATGTCGAGCTTGAACATCATGCTTATTGGGTCGTCAAAGCCCTTAATTTCGATATTGATAAGGCGAGTGTCCATAGGAATCTGCAACTTAATGAATTGGAGGAAATCAGAAATGATGCTTATGATTTGTCCAAGAAGTATAAGGACAAGATGAAGTGTATCCAAGACCAAAGCATCATGCATAAGGAATTCCACCCTGGTAAAAAAGTTTTGTTGTATAATTCTCGGTTGCATCTCTTTACTGGGAAATTGAAAACCAGGTGTTCTGGATCCTTCATTATTGAGTCAGTTACCCCTTACGACGCCATCACCGTGCAAAATCCCAAGGATGGTATCCTCTTTCAGGTCAATGGTCAACGCTTGAAGCCCTTCTTGGAGCTAAGCTCCACTCACATAGAACATATTGACCTTGTTGACCCCATTTATGAAGATTGATCATTCAGTCTTATTTGGGGGTGATTATCATCCCCCAATTCTTCTGCCACCCCGCTCTTTCAGAGATCTTATCTTTAGGGTGAGATCCCATCGGTTTGGCTGAAGACATTAAACTTAGCGCTACCGGGAGGTAACCCTCTTTTTCTTAGTATGGGTCTTATCCTATTTGGGGGTGGTGTTTCACACCACCCAATGTTCTATCATGATTATAGAGTTGTATATATTTTTCTATCTCACTCATTTATTCAGGTTTCACCTTAGCTTCACATGTCCCCTTCATTAGTGGTTGATTCTGGCAATCTCCTTCCTACCTTATGCTCTCAATTTTAAAAATCATTTTACTTAACATCGAGGACGATGTTACTTTTTGTTTGGGGTGAGGAATTTTATCAAAATCGTGCCTCTTTTGAAAAATTTGATTTTTTAAAAACTCAATTTTTAAAATTTCATGCAGTTCCTTTCATCTCATTCAGTGACGTGAAATCATCCATCTTTCAAAGTCTAGGAATCAAGATAAAGAATATTTTTTCTAAATAGCTTATGTAATACATAACATGACATTTTTCACCATGAATTTCTACACTCAACAAAAGTTGCACACTTATCATATCACTACGATTTAGAGTTGAAGAGTACTACAATTCTCAAGAAAACCTTAAGGATCACTAGTAGAGACTTTAGCTTGTGAGATTTGTTCCTTTCACCCTTTCAGAGTGTTTTATGCAACCTCTGAGTCACAAGTTGATTCAACTTATTTTGGGTCCTCACTTTATTTGTTGTATGATCTCATTATTCTAAATTTTTGGCTTGATCACTAAGAATGACATCTTTTTCGAGTTGTAAGAAACGCGTGTCTTGAAGTTTGTCCCAATCACCAAACTTTCATCCATACACTCACCCCTTTTTCATATTTACCATTCATGTAACCCGTTACGTTACCATATTTGCATATTCCCTACATCATCCATATACATAACCCATTCCATTCATATATCATCCATTATTTTGAAAAAAAAAGAGTGTGATTTCAAATGTAAATGTCTTCATTGTTGGTTTGAAAAGAGAAAAAAAAGAATAAAAAAAGAAAGAAAAATAAAAAAATTAGAAAAAATAGAAGCAAAAAGAAAAAAAAAGAAGGAGAAAAGAAAAGAAAAGAAAAAGAGAGCTTGTAGTTAGTAGATTAGTTATTGTTAAATAAAGACATTGGTTCTTCATGTATAGAACACTCTTCTCACATATCCATCCATCTTCTATCCATCATCCATTCCATCATACCTACCTATCATATCCTTTTCACCCCATTTCATTTTCCCTCACCCATTTACATCCATATCTCCCTTAGTTGTTCGGGAAAATGAAAGTCAACGTGGTGAATAACTTGACGTTCCCACTATAGTGATTATCATTCTTTCATGCGATCATTTTCTTTCTAGATGTACGTTATTTCTTATGTGTGTGTGAGACGTTTAAACTTACTTACATTTACTCACCTCCTCACACACAAGAGCGATACACTAACCCCAATCTCGAGAGTTCGATTGAGAGAGTTAAATCTAGTGAGATTTGATGTTGAAGCATTGATTCCGAAAAGGAAATCTAGGAATTACTCTTGTGATACTCGACTTATTTTGACTGATTCACACTACGCACTTTGAGTTCTAGGAAAGATGTGTCTTGTGTATTTACTTAACTAAATTTTTACACATCCTAGCTTGTACTTCTGAAATCATTTCTCTCATGATGGATTGTGCGATCATTCAATGTCTAATATGAGATAGACTGCCTTTTGCAAATAAGAATTTGAAGGGTGTATTCCCTGCAAAACCTCATGAGACACAACTTGTCCTGTAGGAAAACCTATAGGTTTAAAGGCTTGTTGCACATGCTAAGTGCAATCGCAAATGCCCGCGAAAGTGGTACACTTTTGGTTCCTTATCTTTATCTTTCTCTCTATCTTTTTGCTCGTGGACTAGCAATCTTCTATTTGGGGGTGGTGTGATAAGCACCCAAAAGTGTTTATTTTATACCCCGAATAGATGAATTCTAATCGTTCGTTTGTAATAAAAATGGTCGTATGGGCTTTATTTTATATTGTGCAGGCTTGAATGCACGTTGTGGTGTTCAAACGCGTAATTTCGAGGCAACTGTGCCATTTCAGGAACTAATTACCCTTTTCCCTACCTAAACCCACCCCGCACCCCAAGCCTGTGTGTGTTTACTTTGTGCCTTTTTGTATTTTTTTAGTTAGAGTCGTTTTATTTTTAGGGTTTATTTTAAATTTATTTAGAAATTTTTAGGTTTTATTTTCTATTTTATTTTCATTAGTGTATTTTTATTTTTTATTAGTTTTTAGTTTTATTTTATTAGGATTAGTTTTTTTTATGATTTCATTTATTTTTAGTTTTTTACATTTTTTTAGGTTTTTAGTTTTTTTAGTTTTAATATATTTTTATTTCTTTTTAGTTTTATTTTTAATTCGAGTTTTATTTAGAGATTAGAATTTTATTTTATTTTTAGTTTATTAGTTTTATTTTTTAGTTAGTTAGTTTGTTTTATTTTTAGTTAAGGTTCCAAATTAAACACACACTAACACCTACCAAACCTACACACTATCTTACGCCACTCACACCCCACTCCCATACACTTTACACACACACACACACAACCAACCCCTCACCCACATCATAAACCCTACACCTCACCACACTCTATCTTACCCTATATCCTCATCCTCACCTACACCTTAACTTCCTACACCTTACCACACACAACACAAACCACCCCATCTTCTTCCTCTCACCCAACCTCATTTTTCTCTCTCCTCACACCCACCTCCATTGTAACCTAACCCATCTTTCTAATCCCATATTCTCTCTCTCCACCATTAATTCAAACCCCATAGCTACCATACCCAAAACCATAAAACCCTCTACCTCAACCCCAAATCCACCACGGAACAGCCCGGACCGGCCCCATCTCCGGCCAGCCAACCTTATCCCGCAACTAACCCGGCGAACCATAACCCGCCGGTGTTCCCGCCAAACTCGAAAACCTCCTAACCTCAATCCAACTTAACCCGTGACCCGTGTCCGGGCGGTTCCAGTAAACCTGGAGCTACCCACCTGAAAATCAAGACTTCCAACCCCTGCCTCCGGTCGGTTCGACCCTTACTCCGTCGGCACCCACACCCATTTCCAGACAAACCACCTTCGACCAAACATGCCATAGTCCGACCCCATCTCCAGCCTCATACGCGACCTACCCCAGACCCCAAGCCAAAAACCCACTTCCCCTTAACCAAAGCCACAATTTCTACCTGCTATTCCAAGCCAATCTCAAAACCAACAAAACAAAATAAAAACCCATATGTCTTATTAAAACCACTTAAAACCTTTTTCCCATTATACCCCCAACTATATCTTTTAACCCTTATACCCAATATACCCCATAACAAATTTGATTTTAATTCCCTCATCCACATGACCTCAATACACTCACACCCCATGCTCACCTCACCATTTCCATGCACACTCAAACTCATTCCCAAAAATACCCCTTTAACTCCACGAGTCACTATAAAATGAAGACCCCACTCCATTAAAAAAAAGAGGAGATTGGAAGACTAGAGATTAGAGAATTAGAGACTTGGAGAAGAAGAAGAAAATAGTTAGAGAGAGAAAATTTTAGTTTTAGTTTATTTTTTACCAAAAAAAAAATATTGAGAGATTGTAATTTAAGATACCATTTCAAGTTGAAGGCAAAATTGGGTTTGATTAATTCTTCTCTTACTAATCATTCTATGCTATTACTTGTTTACAATTATTCTTGAATGATGATCATGCTAGGCTAATCACTCCATTCAAGGAGTGAAATGAATCCCCATGAATGCAATTGGATAATTAATTATTCTTGTTTACTTTGTTTCATTCAGTTAATAATTCGATATTCCTACATGTGTTTATGCATCGAAAGATGGTAAACCATCCTTGAGAAAGGATTGAAATATAATATGCTTTTAATTTTTGGATTCAAACTAGAGATAGGATGATCCATTAATTAGAAGTATCTTATATTTTGTTATGCTCATACATTAATTTTTTGGGATTTAAAGTTAATTATATGAATTTTCTCTAGCGAGTGATTTATATAGTTTCTCTAAATCATCTCCTCACTTGAGTAGTAAGAATGAAAAAGGAATTAACTAAATCTATGTCAGTTTATTTTGTCAATTGATGAGAATCAATTGATGAAATAAATTAATATTTGGGAACTTAGTAAACTAGAATAATCTAATACATTTAATTCATAAATTGGAGGTGAATTTTCATTCCTTGAATTTTTCTATCTCAATATTCTCTCAAATTAAATATATCTCATTTTAGTTACTTAGTCTTGTTTTAGCACACTTTTTTTAGTATTGTTTTATTTCTCTCACTTAGTGTAGCTACTTAATTTTCACCATCATAAATATTGTTTTAATATTTGAAAAACATACAAAAAATAGAAAAAACAAAAAGTCTAAAAAAAATAATCAAGTGAATTATATTCATTATCTTCTCATTTTAGCATGTTCACACCTTAGATTAGGATTGATATACTTACTTACCATTCTACACTTGAGTTTGTTATATATTTGAAGATAATTGAGGTTTTGATTGAAGAGCTTTTACAACAACGACAAACAACACAAAAAGCATTTCATCAACCTTCTTCACGACGAATGGGCTAGTCCATCTAGATCGCAATTTACTCGAAAAAAATGAAGCCTAGGGTTGTAGAGAAGCACTTTTTATCCGGAATGAAACTCCTTGCGTCAATTAATCTTATCATGTGCAAGTTTCATCCGTTCTTTGGTTATCTTAGCATTCTCGTACGCATCATTGTATATCTCTTCCAACTCATTTAATTGAATCTTGCGAGCTTCACCGGCTTTATCCAAGTTGTAGTTCAACCTCTTAATGGCCCGATAATCCTTGTGTTCAATCTCCACGGGGAGATGACAAGGCTTGCCATACACAAAGATAAACGGAGGCATCCCGAAGGGGTTCTTGTATGCAGTACAATAAGCCCATAACAAATCGTTCAATCGAAGGCACCAATCTTTTCGGTTAGGATCGACGGTCTTCTCAAGGATGTTCTTGATCTCATGATTCGCCAACTCGGCTTTCCCATTCGTTTCTGGGTGATAAGTTATTCCAACCTTGTGGAAAACCCTATACTTTCTCATAAGCTTCTCAAACGGTTTGTTGCAAAAATGCATGCCATTATCACTAATTATTTCTTTCAGAGCACCGAAGCGATAAAGTATGTGTTCTTGAAAGAACTTTATCACCACTTTATTGTCATTCGTTTTGGTGGCTACATCTTCCACCGATTTATAAATGCAATCTACCGCAATGAGGATGTATAGGAACCCAAAGGATGGGCGAAAAGGGCCCATGAAGTCAACACCCTAGCAATAATTTTTTTTAATAATGAGTACAGGGGTTATTGGCATCATGTCTCGTCGGGTAATAGCTCCCATCAATTGACACCTATCACAAGATTTGTAACAATTACTAACATCTCGGAACATTGTGGGCCAATAGAGGCCGCTTTGAAGGATCTTAGCGGCCGTATTTTTCATCAAAAAATGACCTCCACAAGCATCCGAATGACAAAATTGGATTACTTTTGTTATCTCATCATCCGGTACACATCGTCGGATGATTTGGTTAGCACAATATTTGAAGAGGAATGGATCGTCATAGAAAATCTTGCGTGACCAAGTAATAAACCTCTTCTTCTCTTGCGGTGTCCAATCATGAGGGAGGACTCCCGTGACAAGATTGAAAGAGTGGCCCTATACAAGTGTGTTTCAAATCAAACCAATTTTCACAAAAAATTATCCAACGTTTAATGTGCACTAAACCAAGTTGTGAAAAACCAATTTTTCCTTTAAACCAATTTTATCTTGATTAATCCTAAACATGCATCTAGTGATTAAAGAAAGTAAAATAAAGTAAATAATACTCACAATGCAGGATGTACAAGGAAAAACCCGAGAACCTCGAACGGCCCAAGCCAGACAATCACTATGAATATGAAGTTACAATGAACAGACAAAAGACTCACTCAACGAATCAATCCCCACGGGTCTTGACGCTCTTCTAATCTTTAACCACTCCTCTCACAGTGCCCACACAGAAAGTCCTTCTTCCAAGATATTTGTCCACAACACACACGTCCACATATGTCTCGGTGTCCACCGAATGGCTTTGATACGTCTACGATGTCGAACAAGAATTCCTTCTCTTTTCTTAACAGCAAAACCAAGATGTTCAAGTATAGAACAAAACTTCTTCGTGCAGCAAGATCACATAAAAATATAGTAATGATAACTCGGATCTTTACAAACTCTAAGGATGTGTTTTAGCTTTGAAACCTTAGAAAAACATGTGCAAAACTCGTATTGGATTGAAAACTATTTTCCAGATTGCACACCCTTTTTAATTCTGACAAAACCACAGTTTAAATAGGAAAAATTAATCGCCTAAAAAAATGTGTCACTCGAACGAGATTCACTAGTTGTTCGCGTAACATAGCCATCTCGCTCGAACGATATACAACTGTCATTCGAACGACGCGCATGTCAGTTTGACTTTTTCTTAAAAACTTTTCTTCCAAAAGAGATCTAATTAAGTCAAACTCTTTTTTGAGCTTATCAGAATAAAACATAGTGTAAAATATTTAAAACACTTTTAAAACATTTTAAAATATTTTTCCTTATAAAATTACATCCTTATCTTTTATAAAAATAATTCTGAATCCCATTAATAATATGAATTCATACCTGTGTGATCTCGGAATGCAATTAACTTGAAGATGAATAAACTTGCACCAATTAAACTTCGGCATGGTTAATTATTTGAATCTTTTCCGCAACGTCTTCAATTTCTTCAATACGTCATAGACCGAGTGGGATCGTGACAAAATAAAATCTCCTTATGACATATTACAAACACAGTTTTGTTAACGGAATTAAGTCAAAACAATATAGGGACTCAATTGGAAATTTATCTCCTTTCAAAGATAGTTAACTATGTCTGCAAACCAGGGGAGAGAAGATGTAAGAAAGAGTTGCTCATCCAAAAAATACTAGTCTATGGGCATGGGATCACTAGGCACGTCGAACGAAAGTTGGGATAAATGATCGACAACGACGTTTCTACTCCTTTCATGTCTTTAATAGATAGATTAAACTCTTGTAGGAGTAGGATCCACCTTATGAGGCGTGGTTTTACATCCTTCTTAACAAGGAGGTATTTCAGTGCCGCGTGGTCGGTGAAGAATGTGATGGGCGAACACATTAGGTAAGAGCAAAATTTATCTAGGGCAAACATTATCGCTAACAATTCTTTCTCCGTGGTGGAGTAATTGAGTTGTCGTATGGTTAAAGTTTGGCTAAAGTAGTACATGACATGAGATTTCTTGTCTTTCCTTTGGCCCCTATCGCGAAATCACTCGCATCACACATAAGCTCGAATGGTAAAGACCAATCCAGAGATTGCACGACGGGAGAGGAAACAAGCATGCTTTTCAATTTATCAAAAGCACATTAACATGCTTCATTCCACTCAAATGGGGTGTCCTTCATAAGAAGGTTACTCAAGGGTCTAGCGATGGCGCTAAAGTCCTTGACAAAACCTTCTATAAAAACCTGCATTGCCCAAGAAAGAACGCACATATTTTAGTGATTTCGGTGCGGGTAACTCAGCTATGACATCGATTTTGGCACTATCAACCTCAATTCCCTTGGACGATACAATGTGGCCAAGAACTATTCCTTTGGTGACCATAAAATGTCATTTCTCCTAATTCCGCCCCAAGTTCTTTTCCACACACCGGGTAAGTACTTTCTCAAGATTTGTGAGACAAAGGTCAAAAGAGGTGCCAAAAACGCTGAAGTCATCCATGAAAACTTTAAGTCCTCTTTCAACCATGTCGCTAAAGAGACTTAACATGCACCTTTGAAAGGTCGCGGGTGTGTTGCACAATCCAAATGACATACATTTATAGGCAAGCGTGACAAAAGGACATGTGAAAGTCATTTTCTGACAAAAGGACATGTGAAAGTCATTTTCTCTTGGTCAAGCACATCTACCTCTATTTAGTTATATCTAGAATAACCGTTTAAGAAGCAATATTATGGGTGTACCACCAATTTCTCCAGCATTTGATCGATGAATGGTAAGGGAAATGGTCTTTCCTAGTGTCCGCATAGAGTTTTTGGTAATCAATGCAAACGCGCCACCCGATGGTGGTAGCTCACCCTTGGAATTCTCAATCACAATCATACCCAACTTCTTCGGGACAACTTGTATAGGACTCACCCATTTGCTATACAGGATTGAATAGATGATCCCGACATCCAATAGCTTAATAATTTTAGCTCGCACTACTTCTTTCATTGTAGGGTTCAATCTTCTTTGCATGTCCCTCGAGGGCTTCACATCCTCCTCGAGGTGGATTTTAAGGGTACAAACCAAGGGACTTATAACTTTCAAATCTACTATGAACCAATCAAAAGCACTTTGGTGATTCCTTAAAATTTTCAGCAATTTACCCTTTTTCTCTTTATCTAGACTAGAGGAGACAACAACATGAAATGTCTCATATTCTCCTAAATAAGCATATGTGACATTGGAGGGTAGTTTCTTTAATTCGAGGGAAAGAAATTTTTCATCAGAGGGAATCGTGTGCGACTCCATCGGTGGTAGTTCCTTGAATTTAGAAACCCAATTTACATCTCTCACGTCCTTATTTGATGCTCTCTCATCAAGAATCACTTTCAACTCCTCTATCTCCCTCTCGAAGTCGGTGTACGTCCCCTCACTCTCACTGCTCGATATAAGGCATGCTCCTAAGGCATCTCCACTAAAAGTTTCCTCTATGTGCTCTTGTACGATCTCCTCAATAAGATCCACTGCATGAAAATTATCGTCATCGCCCACATATTGGGCGATGTTTGTCTCTAAGGTCATATTCCCGAAAGTGAGTTGCATTTTAATCATTTTGAGTGCTAATCAAAGCATTAGCCGTAGCTAATAATGGGAGCCCAAGGATAATGGGAGCATGTTACTTGAGGTGAAGGAGGGATACGTGTCTCAAATGAAAAAATCTATCAGGAAGTGGAAGGTGTCAACTTGGACTATCATGTCCTCGATAATACCTATTGGTTTCTTCACGATACGATCCACAAGTTGTAGAGTGATCTTTGTGGGCTTGAAGTCAGCCAAATCAAGTTGCCTATAAATGGAGTAGGGAAGGATATTTACACTCGCCCCTAAATCGAGTAAGGCGTTTTTAATTCGGTTATATCCCATGATGTAGTAAATGGAAGGCGCACCCGAATATTTGAACTTTGGTGGGAGATCATTGAGTAAAATGGATCTCATGTTTTGTGCTGGGAACACGTTCTTCTTTACCTTTAGCCTTCTTTTTACCATCAATAAGTCCTTGATAACATTAGCATAGGCGAGAATTTTCTTTATGCCATCGAGGAAAGGTAAATTCATCTTGACTTCCTTAAGGACCTCTAGCACATCATCACGGGGGTTAAATTTTTGGGGAGGAACCAACCATTAAGGAAATGGCACGGCGATGGGTGGTTTTACTACTACTTTGGGCGTACTAGTGTATTAATTTTCACTCTACTTCAAGGGGGCATCTTTGGCCTCTTTCGTGTCGGGCGAAACCTCCTTGTCCTTAGGTGTGTCGTGTGGGGGAGGTGATAAATCAACAACTCTCCCACTACGTAGAGTGGTGATGGCTTGGCATTACTCTTGATTCTCTATGGATGTAGAGATAACACTAGTTTGACTCTGGGGAGGTCTTTGTCCTTGAGCCGGAAACTTACCCTTCTCTTGGATAATCAATGACAATTGAAACTTAGAAATTCTTGCATTTATGTCGGTGAATATGCACTCATACTTAGCATTGGTTGCATTCTGGGAATTGATGAATTGGTTTATCGTATCCTCGAGATTTCTCTGTAGTGGAGTGATATACGGTCCCGAAGGTGGTGCTTGAATATGTTCTTATATATGTGGTGATGTTTGAAAGCATGGTGGTATAGGAGAGTCACCGTGTGAATTAGGATTCAACGCAGCATGTTATTGCCCATAGCTAAAACCAGGATGATTTTTTCGTGAAGGGTTGTAAGAATTCTCGTGAGGGGCAACAAAATTACCCTTAAATCCTAATACTCCACTCACTTACTCCTCAAGCATAACTTTGTAGGCAGGTATCATTGGGCATTCCTCTGTTGAATGTCCCACCTCACAAATAACACACACCTTTTCTATGGGGGTGTGGATTGGGTAGATTGTTCTCTTACCCGCACTTCGAGTATTTCTCTCATGCTCCTCTAAAATTAGTCAAGTCGATAGTCTAACAAATTATCTTTGTCTACATGGTATCGAATGCAGAAGGAGTGGTGGACGCTTATCGAGGCCGATTTGGTCATTAGGATCAGATGTGTCCCACGCTTGAGTAGTCTCGGTGACATACTTAAGGTGGATCTAATCATCATTAGATTTTAGATCGATAAAGGGTCCATCACACATCATTTCAATGAGTTGTTTGGAGTTTATACTTAGCCCATTATAGAAGAAAGAAATAAGCTGTTGTTTATCAAGACCATGGTGAGGGAATGAAGTGACTAACTTGTTAAAACGCTTATGACATCGATCAAATGGCTCATTTTCTAGTTATCGAAAAGTTTGAATTTGAGCCTTAATGGAGTACGTTCGATGAGGAGGGAAGAACTTTTTGAGAAACTTGGATTGCAACACATTCCACGACGTAATCGAGTTTGGTGACAAAGACCATAGCCATGTCTCAGGTTTATCCTTTAAAGAGAAAGGAAAAAACTTGAGGCGGATCACATCTTTTGTGCATGTTTGATCGCTGAAAGTCTCACACGCCTCCTCAAACTCACGAACGTGGAGATATGGTTTCTCCGACTCCATTCCAGGATAAGTGGGAAGTATTCGGATCATCCCATTCCTAAAGTGAAATTGGCCTGCATCGTATGGGAGTAGAATGCATCCTGGAGTGACTGATCGCTCGATATATAAGAATTCTCTCAAAGGGTGATACGATGCCTCTCCCTCACCCATACGATGACTATCTTCATCATATATTTCTCTTTCTTCAAGTGATTCAGTATCCTCACTCGATGTTCTCAGAGTGTAACCTGAAGTGTAACCTAATGGGTAATTCAAAGGATCACTAAAAGTGTAACTTGCTATGGAGTTTGGCAGTGTAGGATGTGGAACCCAAAATTGAGAAACGTTAGGAGTGTGTGGGCTATAAGGATCGTACACAACTAATAGATTCTCGTAAATGCGATTTGGAGTTGATTGAGGAATTTGTTGTGGATTTTGCATGAATGGGGGCTTCTAAGAGATATTGTATCTTTTTGGATTTTTTTATATTTTCTGAATTTTTTTTGTATTATTATCAATCTTTGGTCAATGTTTTAGATTAACTCGATCTAACTTATAGTTTACCTAAATCCCCGACAACGGCGCCAAAAACTTGACGCGACCACAAATGTGTATCTAGTGTGCGTGCTTATATAGGCTCAAGTGCAAGCCTGTTAGGTAAGTAATAAACCTAGTAAGACGGGATCAAATCCACAGGAAAATAGGACGAATACTCGTGACAACGAACGATAAGACGGTCAACCCTAACCTGACTCTAAAAAGAAGCGAAAAAGATGATCGAAGTGGGAAAATTTCTATCAACTAAATGCTTGTTAATTAAACTAATTATGAAACTAAACATGCAAAAGAAAGCTAATTATGATTTACTAAGTATGGATGGGAAAAATAGGTTAGAATGCATGCCCCGACCGTAGTACGTTCATCGACTATAAAACTAGTTATGAATTAAATAATTGATTAAA
This sequence comes from Sambucus nigra, assembly GCA_949130495.1. Lineage (NCBI taxonomy): Eukaryota > Viridiplantae > Streptophyta > Magnoliopsida > Dipsacales > Adoxaceae > Sambucus > Sambucus nigra. Next base: position 231,169,508 of record OX422219.1, read on the forward strand.
TCCAGTCTTTATTAATCTCAAGCATTACGTATATGAGGGTACTAGCCCGTAGTATACATAATCAAAAGTAAGAATAAAGCGGTGTCATAGTAGCTACATGCACGTCGCATTCTTAAGCATCCCAATTACCGAGTTCAAACGATATCAAAAATCCTACAACAATTGTGATCACCACACAACACGATTCGATCATTTACTTAATTTAGGGAACTAATTTTACACATATGAAAACCACATCAGATTGGGTTCATGCATCCCAACCCCTAAAAGTCTAGCCTAGCATGGTGAAATTAACAAAAACTAGGGTTTCTACGGTGCATGCAATTGAACTCATGATGAAATTACTTCTAAATAAGAATAAACATGTAATATCTACTGGGAATAAACTAATCATGCAAGAATTATTGAAATCAAACAATAAAGAAGAGAAAGAAATCAACTTTAATGCAAAATTTGTAATTGAGAATTAACAACTCTAAATTGTGAGCTTCTAGGGTTCTTCTCTACTTCCTCTCTCTAAAACTATGTAAAAAGAATCTATCCCATATTTTGGGAATCATTTTTAATAAATAACCTATGAAATTTCTAGAGTTTTAGCCAAGCAAGATTCTAGCTAGAAAACTGGATAATTTCAAAATTCAACCTCCAGACCGATTCGGCCTGATATTTCGGTTCGTTTTGGTGTATACCGGATCGGTTTGTTTTCTTTTTATATCAGATCAGCCCGCTTCACAAGGGTTAGACAATAAGTTTAAAGGGTCTGGACCGGTTCATTTTTGATGGAATCTGGATCGATCCGCTTCACCCATCTTATACAATGTACTTCAAGGGGGCCGAATCGGTTCGTGTCTGATGTAATCTAGATCGGTCCGAGTCCTTGGATCAAATTATGTTCATTTGTCATCAGTTTCTCATGATTATCTCTCCTCTTTCAAAGCTCTTGGAAACATCGACCACCAATTTTAAATTTTTAAATAATAATTTCCTTTAAGTACCGAATAGGATGGTTCAACATAATACATACAAACAACAAATTTTAATTTATTTCAAATTAAAATTAAACTAAACTCAAAATGAAATTAAATTCAACAACTAAGAAATTTTTCACTTAAACCAAATTAACTCAACCCAAGTCCTAAATATTTGCCTAACAAAATTAATTTATTTTTCGTAAATTAGGCCAAACCAAATTTTACCAAATTATATTAATGACTAGAATTAAATTAATCCAAATTTCACCCAAACATAAAATAAACACCAAATTAAACTATAGTGTGAATTAAACCATATTTTATCTTTTAATCCTAAGCATGCGTTCTAGGTGATTTACAAGATAAAATAAATTCATAACCACTACGCCGCGATATACGAGGAAAACCCAAATGGGAAAAACCTCAGACGACCCTAGACTTAAGTCCACTGAGTACATAATTTTTACAAGTACAAGATAAATGACTTACTCAACTCGATTCGACTCCTTCAAGCCCCTGACGCATCTTCTTATACAAACCTCTGCTTAGTCGACAATCTCGGACTCCACCGAAACCTTGGACTCCACCAATGACCTTTTGGAACCTGTTAACCACACACAGTTCCTTTCACCGTATGAGAAAGATGCAACAAACTTATCTCCCTTTTTGGTAGAGAATGAATCCAAACAACTCTTTGATGGGTAGAGTAGAACCCGGTGCCAAACTGCTCCAAGCACAATATATGTATGTAGAGATACTTGGACTAAACAAACTAAATTATGGGTGTATAAACATATGTTTGGAGAAAAATTTCCATTGAAATATAACACATGAAAACATGGAATTTTGGTTGGAATAATTTCTCTTAAAAACTCTTTAACGACGCTCAAAAGTATTTTTGTAAAATCAGGTCCCGAAGTTGATAAAAATTATCAAAAAGTAGTAGGACAAAATAGTGGGAAAATGCTAAAAACTGCCAAAAATTATTCCCACCTAAAATATCGTTCGAACAAAATTTTCATTCGAACGAATTTTTCGTTCGAACGACCTTTCTAATGAAAAGTCCATGTTCAAAAGGGAACCTCGTTGGCAAAACTCGTTTGAATGACATTTTCGTTCGAACGACAATTTCGAATGAAAGGACGGAAACAACTTTTTTTATTTTAAGCTCATAAAAAATTTTCTCTACAAATATATATATATATATATAGCATTCATACCTTATTGGAGACTTAAAGTATGATGAATTGTTGAGGACGCAAAACGAGGTACTTGAAACTCGACAAGGATGATGTCTTCACGATGAAATAGGTCGATACGTCTTCAACTCAAACTTGTCATAGGCTTGAAGAATATCACATGAACACTATCCTATGACTCAAATATTTTTGTCTGCAATTGAGCCAAAACTACAAAGGACTCAATTGGAAATTTGTGTCCTTACAAATCTCCCCCTTTGGCTATTCCAGGACAAAAACCAACGAAATATCCTAAAGGGCCGCCAAGCTCAAATAGACTCAAAAACATCCCACCTAAAATAAAAAAATACAATGCTTGACTCAAAACCCAAGGATAAATAGCTTTTTCGACTAAAGTGCCGCTAAAAAAATCCTACACACTTAAGCAACACATTAAACGCATAGGGAATATCAAAACATTAAATGCAATTAAAATAAATACTCCCCCTAAATTAATTCTCTCCTTTTATCAAATATGATTTGCCTACGAAGATATCACTCTCCCCCTAAGTTAGATCTCATAAACTAAAGGTTTAGAAACCACTAAGTTAGATCTCCTAAACAAAAGGATTAAGAACTACTCCATGCATCCATGACAAAGAACATTTTGAGGATTGACAATCTTAACCAAAAGTTCTAGACACATGAAAGCGAAAAAAAGGATTCAAACACAAGTATGCCACATAATGTGTGTGAAACTAAAATACACACAAAAAATAAAAGATCTTCTTGAGTTTTTCAAAAATTTTAAACAAACATAAGTAATACAACACAAAAGAAAACAAAGAAAATCTTTTTGTATTTTTCATTGAATGCAAACTAAAATGAAAGAACTATAATACAAAAGATAAACAAAAATCATAATTCTAGCATGAGATATGAGATAAAGAAATGACTAGAAAATGATAAACATGCATACAACTAGCAAGGATATATGATATAAAGCACAAAAAGCAAGAGTATGCAAACAACTAACACATTCAACCTTTAGATTTAGCAAGGGAGGTATTGTGTGAATGTAAATGAGAATAAAAAATCTTATTTTGTAAAGCAACCAAGTCGGATCTCCTAACCCAAACAAATGAAGATTGACACACTAGGGATTTCGGGATCTTAGCTACCTCAGTTACCTTAACTTTGGATTTCCTAGAAATTCTTTTAAGATCAAAACAAAATTTCCTAAAATGCCCTTTTCAAACACAATGTGAACAAGAAAGGACACGTCAAAAAGTAGTAACTAAGGATTGACCTCTAGAAATGTTCCTTGGGGATTCTCTCAAAACATTGGTTTTGGATTTATTAGTGGAATCGTTACAAGAATCGAAGCCTAAATGACAAGTGTCATTTTTGACTTGGACGATTCCTAAATTTTTATCTAATTTAGCTGACCTACACTCCAAATCAAATTTGACTTTACCAGAGTCTATTAATTTTTCTTCTAATTCTAAAATCTTAGACTCTAACCAACCATTTCTCTCTTCAAACTCGAGAAGATCATTTTTCATTCACTCCATTAACCCCTTAAGGCTATCTCTCTTGCCTTCTATATATTCAAGCTTCTCACAAAGAGCTATCTCACGTTTCCTAAGGTCATCAACCAAAACACTCTCATCAACCACCTTGGCACTCTCCCTTAAACTAGCTTCTAACTTCAAATTTGCTCTTTTTTATTTAATAGATTCTTCATATAATTATCTAAATGCAAATTAAAGTTCACTCTCGTTAACCTACTCACCACTTTCACTCTATCTATCTTCTCCACTCTCACTACCATCATCTTTTTGAGCTTCACAAAACAAAGTCCTTGGAAGTGTCATGCTTTAAGTTGTCATTGTCGGATAATATTTCACACTCACTAGCATGACTAGCCATGAACGCGATAAAGTTGTTCTCAATGGGGGAATCGGGCCCCTCTTCCTTATCACTATCACTAAGGGTGGCATTGTATGAAATAGGTTGCTTACCCTCTCTCCTTAGTTTAGTGGGGCATTCAAAGGCCCTATGGCCATACCCTTTACAACCATAGCACCTATTTGACTCGTCCCTATTAAGGTTTTCATTAAAAGTTTTAGGGATATTTTCGGATTTGTCTTGCTTAGAATTTTCAAATTTCTTAAAATCATTTTCAAACTTATCTTTATTAAATTTAAGAAATTTACTAGAAAACATAGGCATGTCCTCCAATTCACTATCACTCTAATCAACCACAACTTTTTTTTCTTCCTTTTGGGCTTTCAAAGCAATGCCCTTATCTATTTTCTTTTTATTTTTGGAGGGAAACATATCTAGCTCGTAGGTTTGCAAATCACCTACTAATTCCTCAAGTTTGGAAGAGTGCAAGGTGGGTAAAGAATTTAAAATGGTCACTTTTGGGATAAATGTCTCAGGTAAAGACCTTAAAATTTTCTTTACTACTTGGTTGTCGGGTATTTTCTCTCCCAAATTAAATGATGAATTAACTATATCGAAAAGTCTACCATAAAACTCATCAAATGTTTCTTTTTCATTCATTTTGATGGTTTCAAATTGAGTGGTGAGGTTTTATAGTTTAGAAGCCTTAACGACACTAGTTCACTCATGAGTGAGTTGTAAAACATCCCAAGCTTCCTTAGCGGTTTCACGCGTCATGATACATCAGAATTCATCCGGTGTGACCGCACTAAACAAAGCATTTAAACCTCGGGAATTAAAATTGGCATGTTTAAATTCATTCTCACTCCATCTATCTACGAGTTTGGGGACACGCTCATTTTCTATCAAACATGTGGGTGGGGACCACCCTTTAACAACTGACAACCAAACCCTCTCATCGATAGACTTTAGTGTCGATTTCATACGCGCTTTCCAATATGCGTAGTTAGAACCATCAAAAATAGGAAATTTTGAAAATGGGAAAAATTTCATTTGTAACCAAAAATATTTAAAAGGACCTTAACACAATAAATTAGCACTCCGACTCTGATACCACTTGTTGGAAACGTAGGCACCCAATTTTAAATTTTTAAATAATAATTTCCTTTAAGTACCGAATAAGATGGTTCAACATAATACATACAAACAACAAATTTTAATTTCTTTCAAATTAAAATTAAACTAAACTCAAAATGAAATTAAATTCAACAACTAATAAATTTTTCACTTAAACCAAATTAATTCAACTTAAGTCCAAAATATTTGCCTAACAAAATTAATTTATTTTTCGTAAATTAGGCCAAACCAAATTTTACCAAATTATATTAATGACTGGAATTAAATTAATCCAAATTTCACCCACACTTAAAATAAACACCATATTAAACTATAGTGTGAATTAAACCATATTTTATCTTTTAATCCTAAGCATGCGTTCTAGGTGATTTACAAGATAAAATAAATTCACAACCAGTACGCCGCGATATACGAGGAAAACCCAAATGGGAAAAACCTCAGACGACCCTAGCCTTAAGTCCACTGAGTACATAATTTTTACAAGTACAAGATAATAGACTAACTCAACTTGATTCGACTCCTTCACGCCCCTGACGCATCTTCTTATACTAACCTCTGCTTAGTCGACAATCTCAGACTCCACCGAAACCTTGGACTCCACCAATGAACCTTTTGGAACCTGTTAACCACACACAGTTCCTTTCACCGTATGAGAAAGATGCAACAAACTTATCTCCCTTTTTGGTAGAGAATGAACCCAAACAACTCTTTGATGGGTAGAGTAGAACCCGGTGCCAAACTGCTCCAAGCACAATATATGTATGTAGAGATACTTGGACAAAACAAACTAAATTATGGGTGTATAAACATATGTTTGGAGAAAAATTTCTATGGAAATTTAACACATGAAAGCATGGAATTTTGTCTGGAATAATTTCTCTTAAAAACTCTCTAACGATGCTCAAAAGTATTTTTGTAAAATCAGGTCCCGAAGTTGATAAAAATTGTCAAAAAGTAGTAGGACAAAATAGTGGGAAAAGGCTAAAAACTGCCAAAAATTATTCCCACCTGAAATATCGTTCGAACAAAATTTTCATTCGAACGAATTTTTCGTTCGAACGACCTTTCTAATGAAAAGTCCGTGTTCAAAAGGGAACCTCGTTGGCAAAACTCGTTTGAATAACATTTTCGTTCGAACGACAATTTCGAATGAAAGGACGGAAACAACTTTTTTTATTTTAAGCTCATAAAAATTTTTCTCTACAAATATATATATATAGCATTCATACCATATTGGAGACTTAAAGTATGATGAATTGTTGAGGACGCAAAACGAGGCACTTGAAACTCGACAAGGATGATGTCTTCACGATGAAATAGGTCGATACGTCTTCAACTCAAACTTGTCATAGGCTTGAAGAATATCACATGAACACTATCCTATGACTCAAAAATTTGTGTCTGCAATTGAGCCAAAACTACAAAGGACTCAATTGGAAATTTGTGTTCGTACAAATCTCCCCCTTTGGCTACTCCGGGACAAAAACCAACGAAATATCCTAAAGGGCCGCCAAGCTCAAATAGACTCAAAAACATCCCACCTAAAATAAAAAATACAATGCTTGACTCAAAACCCAAGGATAAATAGCTTTTTCGACTAAAGTGCCGCTAAAAAAATCCTACACACTTAAGCAACACATTAACGCATAGGGAATATCAAAACATTAAATGCAATTAAAATAAATACTCCCCCTAAATTAATTCACTCCTTTTATCAAATATGATTTGCCTATGAAGATATCACTCTCCCCCTAAGTTAGATCTCATAAACTAAAGGTTTAGAAACCACTAAGTTAGATCTCCTAAACAAAAGGATTAAGAACTACTTCCCCTCCTTTTTGTTCAGGAATAGACAAATGATATAGAATTAAGTAAATACACATTTCTCCCCCAATATAACTAAGTACCATGTCTCCCCCTAAAAACTACATAAGGGATATAAATATGGGAAAGTAAGTAAACAAGATGGAGCACAAGGTGATAAGAACATGAAAGCATATGGGCAAAAATAACAAGAACTAATCCACAACAAGGATAAATAGATACCAACTTATGATGCGAAACAAATGATACCAATTTGTCAAATAAGATACTAAGCATGTGATATCAAACAAAATACATAACAAAATAGAGAACAATTATGAATTAGAAGCATAGATGGACTAGCAAGCAAGGCAAAGACTAAAAAAAACCATATATATGTATACAAAATGAATATCACTAATGCACACGCATATATACATAGGTATAAACACCACACATGACACAAAATACATTAAGCTTTTCACACTCATATGGAAAAAAATGTGTCCAAATACATGTGATAAACATAAGTGTAGGGGTGTGAACTAGTAACAATAAAATTTTGACCCAATCACTTAAAATTTGTTCACGGAGTTCTCATTTGATCGCAAAATTTAATCATATTTAGATATAGCCTCATGTGACAATATAAATTGAACTCAATGAACAAACATACACAATGCACATAAGCCTCGAATTTTGATGATTCTACAAACCAATAGATTCATGACAATAAAAGCTTAACTAGGATATAAAGTCATTGTACAAACCCGTTAATATATCCAACCAAACTCCTCATAAATTTTCTTTTCTTTTCTTTTGAACATATTAACTAAACTGTTTTTGGCCTTCGCAAATATTCGTTTTAATGCCACATTTTTAAGGCCTAAAATTCAATGGTGGCTTTTCACTCAAAGTAATTTTGACTTTCGCAGCCCGATTTCATTGATAACCAACTACACTGGATAAACATATTTTTCTAGTTTTTAAATCCGGGATACGATTATTATGTGCACAAATCCTCCATAGTCATAGCAAAATGTCGATGACTAAATTGATCGGAGAACATCTCACTTAGCTCAAATATACATGTGAGGATTAAATTTCAAGTGAGCTCGTGCATGTGTGAATAGAGGCATATAAAATTAGAATCCATTAAGCAACAAAAAATCCAACTACTCCATGCATCCATGACAAAGAACATTTTGAGGATTGACAATCTTAACCAAAAGTTATAGACACATGAAAGCGAAAAAAAGGATTCAAACACAAGTATATGCCACATAAAATGTGTGAAACTAAAATACACATAAAAAAATAAAAGATCTTTTTGAGTTTTTCAAAAATTATAAACAAACATAAATAATACAACACAAAAGAAAACAAATAAAATCTTTTTGTATTTTTCATTGAATGCAAACTAAAATGAAAGAACTATAACACAAAAGATAAACAAAAATCATAATTCTAGCATGAGATATGAGATAAAGAAATGACTAGAAAATGATAAACATGCATACAACTAGCAAGGATATATGATATAAAGCACAAAAAGCAAGAGTATGCAAACAACTAACACATTCAACCTTTAGATTTAGCAAGGGAGGTATTGTGTGAATGTAAATGAGAATCAAAAATCTTATTTTGTAAAACAACCAAGTCGGATCTCCTAACCCAAACAAATGAAGATTGACACACCAGGGATTTCGGGTTCTTAGCTACCTCAGTTACCTTAACTTTGGATTTCATAGAAATTCTTTTAAGGTCAAAACAAAATTTCCTAAAATGCCCTTTTCAAACACAATGTGAACAAGAAAGGACATGTCAAAAAGTTGTACCTAAGGATTGACCTCTAGAAATGTTCCTAGGGGATTCTCTCAAAACATTGGTTTTCGATTTATTATTGGAATAGTTACAAGAATCGAAGCCTAAATGACAAGTGTCATTTTTGACTTGGACGATTCCTAAATTTTTATCTAGTTTAGCGGACTTACACTCCAAATCAAATTTGACTTTACCAAAGTCTATTAATTTTTCTTCTAATTCTAAAATCTTAGACTCTAACCAACCATTTCTCTCTTCAAACTCGAGAAGCTCATTTTTCATTCACTCCATTAACCCCTTAAGGCTATCTCTCTTGCCTTCTATATATTCAAGCTTCTCACGAAGAGCTCTCTCACGTGTCCTAAAGTCATCAACCAAAACACTCTCATCAACGACCTTGGCACGCTCCCTTAAACTAGCTTCTAACTTCAAATTTGCTCTTTTTAATTTAATAGATTCTTCATATAATTATCTAAATGCAAATTAAAGTTCACTCTCGTTAACCTACTCACCACTTTCACTCTATCTATCTTCTCCACTCTCACTACCATCATCTTTTTGAGCTTCACAAACAAAGGCCTTGGAAGTGTCATGCTTTAAGGTGTCATTGTCGGACAATATTTCACACTCACTAGCATGACTAGCCATGATCGCGATAAAGTTGTTCTCAATGGGGGAATCAGACCCCTCTTCCTTATCACTATCACTAAGGGTGGCATTGTATGAAATAGGTTGCTTACCCTCTCTCCTTAGTTTAGTGGGGCATTCAAAGGCCCTATGGCCATACCCTTTACAACGTTAGCACCTATTTTACTCGTCCCTATTAAGGTTTTCATTAAAAGTTTTAGGGATATTTTCAGCTTTGTCTTGCTTAGAATTTTCAAATTTCTTAAAATCATTTTCAAACTTATCTTTATTAAAATTAAGAAATTTAAGAAATTTCCTAGCAAACATAGGAATGTCCTCCAATTCACTATCACTCTAATCAACCACAACTTTTTTTTCTTCCTTTCGGGCTTTCAAAGCAATGCCCTTATCTATTTTCTTTTTATTTTTGGAGGGAAACATATCTAGCTCATAGGTTTGCAAATCACCTACTAATTCCTCAAGTTTGGTAGAGTGCAAGGTGGGTAAAGAATTTAAAATGGTCACTTTTGGGATAAATGTCTCAGGAAAAGACCTTAAAATTTTCTTTACTACTTGGTCGTCGGGTATTTTCTCTCCCAAATTAAATGATGAATTAACTATATCGAAAAGTCTACCATAAAACTCATCAAATGTTTCTTTTTCATTCATTTTGATGGTTTCAAATTGAATGGTGAGGTTTTATAGTTTAGAAGCCTTAACGACACTAGTTCACTCATGAGTGAGTTGTAAAACAGCCCAAGCTTCCTTAGCGGTTTCACGCGTCATGATACATCAGAATTCATCCGGTGTGACCTCACTAAACAAAGCATTTAAACCTAGAGAATTAAAATTGGCAAGTTTAAATTCATTCTCACTCCATCTATCTACGAGTTTGGGGACACGCTCATTTTCTATCAAACATGTGGGTGGGGACCACCCGTTAACAACTGACAACCAAACCCTCTCATCGATAGACTTTAGTGCCGATTTCATACGCGCTTTCCAATATGCGTAGTTAGAACCATCAAAAATAGGAAATTTTGAAAATTGGAAAATTTTCATTTGTAACCAAAAATATTTAAAAGGACCTTAACACAATAAATTAGCACTCCGACTCTGATACTACTTGTTGGAAACGTAGGCTCCCAATTTTAAATTTTTAAATAATAATTTCCTTTAAGTACCGAATAGGATGGTTCAACATAATACATACAAACAACAAATTTTAATTTCTTTCAAATTAAAATTAAACTAAACTCAAAATGAAATTAAATTCAACAACTAATAAATTTTTCACTTAAACCAAATTAATTCAACCCAAGTCCTAAATATTTGCCTAACAAAATTAATTTATTTTTCGTAAATTAGGCCAAACCAAATTTTACCAAATTATATTAATGACTTGAATTAAATTAATCCAAATTTCACCCAAACTTAAAATAAACACCAAATTAAACTATAGTGTGAATTAAACCATATTTTATCTTTTAATCCTAAGCATGCGTTCTAGGTGATTTACTAGATAAAATAAATTCACAACCACTACGCCGCGATATACGAGGAAAACCCAAATGGGAAAAACCTCAGACGACCCTAGCCTTAAGTCCACTGAGTACATAATTTTTACAAGTACAAGATAAATGACTTACTCAACTCGATTCGACTCCTTCAAGCCCCTGACGCATCTTCTTATACTAACCTCTGCTTAGTCTACAATCTCGGACCCCATCGAAACCTTGGACTCCACCAATGAACCTTTTGGAACCTGTTAACCACACACAGTTCTTTTCACCGTATGAGAAAGATGCAACAAACTTATCTCCCTTTTTGGTAGAGAATGAACCCAAACAAATCTTTGATGGGTAGAGTAGAACCCGGTGCCAAACTGCTCCAAGCACAATATATGTATGTAGAGATACTTGGACTAAACAAACTAAATTATGGGTGTATAAACATATGTTTGGAGAAAAATTTCTATGGAAATTTAACACATGAAAACATGGAATTTTGGCAGGAATAATTTCTCTTAAAAACTCTCTAAGGATGCTCAAAAGTATTTTTGTAAAATCAGGTCCCGAAGTTGATAAAAATTGTCAAAAAGTAGTAGGAAAAAATAGTGGGAAAATGCTAAAAACTGCCAAAAATTATTCCCACCTGAAATATCGTTCGAACAAAATTTTCAATCGAACGAATTTTTCGTTCGAACGACCTTTCTAATGAAAAGTCCGTGTTCAAAAGGGAACCTCGTTGGTAAAGCTCGTTTGAATGAACTTTTCGTTTGAACGACAATTTCGAATCAAAGGACGGAAACAACTTTTTTTATTTTAAGCTCATAAAATTTTTTCTCTACAAATATATATATATATATATATATATATAGCATTCATACCTTATTGGAGACTTAAAGTATGATGAATTGTTGAGGACGCAAAAAGAGGCACTTGAAACTCGACAAGGATGATGTCTTCACGATGAAATAGGTCGATACGTCTTCAACTCAAACTTGTCATAGGCTTGAAGAATATCACATGAACACTATCCTATGACTCAAATATTTTTGTCTGCAATTGAGCGAAAACTACAAAGGACTCAATTGGAAATTTGTGTCCTTACAAATCTCCGCCTTTGGCTATTCCGGGACAAAAACCAACGAAATATCCTAAAGGGCCGCCAAGCTCAAATAGACTCAAAAACATCCCACCTAAAATAAAAAAATACAATGCTTGACTCAAAACCCAAGGATAAATAGCTTTTTCGACTAAAGTGCCGCAAAAAAAATCCGACACACTTAAGCAACACATTAAACGCATAGGGAATATCAAAACATTAAATGCAACTAAAATAAATACTGCCCCTAAATTAATTCCCTCCTTTTATCAAATATGATTTGCCTATGAAGATATCACTCTCCCCCTAAGTTAGATCTCATAAACTAAAGGTTTAGAAACCACTAAGTTAAATCTCCTAAACAAAAGGATTAAGAACTACTTCCCCTCCATTTTGTTCAGGAATGGACAAAGGATATAAAATTAAGTAAATACAAATTTCTCCCCCAATATAACTAAGTACCATGTCTCCCCCTAAAAACTACATAAGGGATATAAATATGGGAAAGTAAGTAAACAAGATGGAGCACAAGGTGATAAGAACATGAAAGCATATGGGCAAAAATAACAAGAACTAATCCACAACAAGGATAAATAGATACCAACTTATGATGCGAAACAAATGATACCAATTTGTCAAATAAGATACTAAGCATGTGATATCAAACAAAATACATAACAAAATAGAGTCCAATTATGAATTAGAAGCATAGATGGACTAGCAAGCAAGGCAAAGACTAAAAAAAACCATATATATATATACGAAATGAATATCACTAATGCACACGCATATATACATAGGTATAAACACCACACATGACACAAAATACATTAAGCTTTTCACACTCATATGGAAAAAAATGTGTCCAAATACATGTGATAAACATAAGTGTAGGGGTGTGAACTAGTAACAATAAAATTTTGACCCAATCACTTAAAATTTGTTCACGGAGTTCTCATTTGATTGCAAAATTTTATCATATTTAGATATAGCCTCATGTGACAATATAAATTGAACTCAATGAACAAACATACACAATGCACATAAGCCTCGAATTTTGATGATTCTACAAACCAATAGATTCAAGACAATAAAAGCTTAACTAGGATATAAAGTCATTGTACAAACCCGTTAATATATCCAACCAAACTCCTCATAAATTTTCTTTTCTTTTCTTTTGAACATATTAACTAAACTGTTTTTGGCTTTCGCAAATATTCTTTTTAATGCCACATTTTTAAGGCCTAAAATTCAATTGTGGCTTTTCACTCAAAGTAATTTTGACTTTCGCAGCCCGATTTCATTGATAACCAACTACACTGGATAAACATATTTTTCTAGTTTTTAAATCCGGGATACGATTATTACATGCACAAATCCTCCATAGTCATAGCAAAATGTCGATGACTAAATTGATAGGAGAACATCTCACTTAGCTCAAATATACATGTGAGGATTAAATTTCAAGTGAGCTCGTTCATGTGTGAATAGAGGCATATAAAAATAGAATCCATTAAGCAACAAAAAATCCAACTACTCCATGCATCCATGACAAAGAACATTTTGGGGATTGACAATCTTAACCAAAAGTTCTAGACACATGAAAGCGAAAAAAAGGATTCAAACACAAGTATATGCCACATAAAGTGTGTCAAACTAAAATACACACAAAAAATTAAAAGATCTTTTTGAGTTTTTCAAAAATTTTAAACAAACATAAATAATACAACTCAAAAGGAAACAAAGAAAATATTTTTGTATTTTTCATTAAATGCAAACTAAAATGAAAGAACTATAACACAAAAGATAAAAAAAATCATAATTCTAGCATGAGATATGAGATAAAGAAATGACTAGAAAATGATAAACATGCATACAACTAGCAAGGATATATGATATAAAGCACAAAAAGCAAGAGTATGCAAACAACTAACACATTCAACCTTTAGATTTAGCAAGGGAGGTATTGTGTGAATGTAAATGAGAATCAAAAATCTTATTTTGTAAAGCAACCAAGTCGGATCTCCTAATCCATACAAATGAAGATTGACACACTAGGGATTTCGGGATCTTAGCTACCTCAGTTACCTTAACTTTGGATTTCCTAGAAATTCTTTTAAGGTCAAAACAAAATTTCCTAAAATGCCCTTTTCAAACACAATGTGAACAAGAAAGGACACGTCAAAAACTAGTACCTAAGGATTGACCTCTAGAAATGTTCCTAGGTGATTCTCTCAAAACATTGGTTTTGGATTTATTAGTGGAATCATTACAAGAATCGAAGCCTAAACGACAAGTGTCATTTTTGACTTGGACGATTCCTAAATTTTTATCTAATTTAGCGGACCTACACTCCAAATCAAATTTGACTTTACCAGAGTCTATTAATTTTTCTTCTAATTCTAAAATCTTAGACTCTAACCAACCATTTCTCTCTTCAAACTCGAGAAGATCATTTTTCATTCACTCCATTAACCCCTTAAGGCTATCTCTCTTGCCTTCTATATATTCAAGCTTCTCACGAAGAGCTCTTTCACGTGTCCTAAGGTCATCAACCAAAACACTCTCATCAACGACCTTGGCATGCTCCCTTAAACTAGCTTCTAACTTCAAATTTGCTCTTTTTAATTTAATAGATTCTTCATATAATTATCTAAATTCAAATTAAAGTTCACTCTCGTTAACCTACTCACCACTTTCACTCTATCTATCTTCTCCACTCACACTACCATCATATTTTTGAGCTTCACAAACAAAGGCCTTGGAAGTGTCATGCTTTAATGTGTCATTGTCGGACAATATTTCACACTCACTAGCATGACTAGCCATGAACGCGATAAAGTTGTTCTCAATGGGGGAATCGGGCCCCTCTTCCTTATCACTATCACTAAGGGTGGCATTGTATGAAATAGGTTGCTTACCCTCTCTCCTTAGTTTTGTGGGGCATTCAAAGGCCCTATGGCCATACCCTTTACAACCATAGCACCTATTTGACTCATCCCTATTAAGGTTTTCATTACAAGTTTTAGGGATATTTTCAGCTTTGTCTTGCTTAGAATTTTCAAATTTCTTAAAATCATTTTCAAACTTATCTTTATTAAATTTAAGAAATTTCCTAGCAAACATAGGCATGTCCTCCAATTCACTATCACTCTAATCAACCACAACTTTTTTTTCTTCCTTTCGGGCTTTCAAAGCAATGCCCTTATCTATTTTCTTTTTATTTTTTGAGGGAAACATATCTAGCTCATAGGTTTGCAAATCACCTACTAATTCCTCAAGTTTGGTAGAGTGCAAGGTGGGTAAAGAATTTAAAATGGTCACTTTTGGGATAAATGTCTCAGGTAAAGACCTTAAAATTTTCTTTACTACTTGGTCGTCGGGTATTTTCTCTCCCAAATTAAATGATGAATTAACTATATCGAAAAGTCTACCATAAAACTCATCAAATGTTTCTTTTTCATTCATTTTGATGGTTTCAAATTGAGTGGTGAGGTTTTATAGTTTAGAAGCCTTAACGACACTAGTTCACTCATGAGTGAGTTGTAAAACATCCCAAGCTTCCTTAGCGGTTTCACGCGTCATGATACATCAGAATACATCCGGTGTGACCGCACTAAACAAAGCATTTAAACCTCGGGAATTAAAATTGGCAAGTTTAAATTCATTCTCACTCCATCTATCTACGAGTTTGGGGACACGCTCATTTTCTATCAAACATGTGGGTGGGGACCACCCTTTAACAACTGACAACCAAACCCTCTCATCGATAGACTTTAGTGCCGATTTCATACGCGCTTTCCAATATGCGTAGTTAGAACCATCAAAAATAGGAAATTTTGAAAATGGGAAAAATTTCATTTGTAACCAAAAATATTTAAAAGGACCTTAACACAATAAATTAGCACTCCGACTCTGATACCACTTGTTGGAAACGTAGGCTCCCAATTTTAAATTTTTAAATAATAATTTCCTTTAAGTACCGAATAGGATGGTTCAACATAATACATACAAACAACAAATTTTAATTTCTTTCAAATTAAAATTAAACTAAACTCAAAATGAAATTAAATTCAACAACTAATAAATTTTTCACTTAAACCAAATTAATTCAACCCAAGTCCTAAATATTTGCCTAACAAAATTAATTTATTTTTCGTAAATTAGGCCAAACCAAATTTTACCAAATTATATTAATGACTAGAATTAAATTAATCCAAATTTCACCCAAACTTAAAATAAACACCAAATTAAACTATAGTGTGAATTAAACCATATTTTATCTTTTAATCCTAAGCATGCGTTCTAGGTGATTTACAAGATAAAATAAATTCACAACCAATACGCCGCGATATACGAGGAAAACCCAAATGGGAAAAACCTCAGACGACCCTATCCTTAAGTCCACTGAGTACATAATTTTTACTAGTACAAGATAAATGACTTACTCAACTCGATTCGACTCCTTCAAGCCCCTGACGCATCTTCTTATACTAACCTCTGCTTAGTCGACAATCTCGAACCCCACCGAAACCTTGGACTCCACCAATGAACCTTTTGGAACCTGTTAACCACACACAATTCCTTTCATCATATGAGAAAGATGCAACAAACTTATCTCCCTTTTTGGTAGAGAATGAACCCAAACAACTCTTTGATGGGTAGAGTAGAACCCGGTGCCAAACTGCTCCAAGCACAATATATGTATGTAGAGATACTTGGACTAAACAAACTAAATTATGGGTGTATAAACATATGTTTGGAGAAAAATTTCTATTGAAATTTAACACATGAAAACATGGAATTTTGGATGGAATAATTTCTCTTAAAAACTCTCTAAGGATGCTCAAAAGTATTTTTGTAAAATCAGGTCCCGAAGTTGATAAAAATTGCCAAAAAGTAATAGGAAAAAATAGTGGGAAAATGCTAAAAACTGCCAAAAATTATTCCCACCTGAAATATCGTTCGAACAAAATTTTCAATCGAACGAATTTTTCGTTCGAACGACCTTTCTAATGAAAAGTCCGTGTTCAAAAGGGAACCTCGTTGGCAAAACTCGTTTGAATGACATTTTCGTTCGAACGACAATTTTGAATGAAAGGACGGAAACAACTTTTTTTATTTTAAGCTCATAAAAATTTTTCTCTAAATATATATATATATATATATATATATATAGCATTCATACCTTATTGGAGACTTAAAGTATGATGAATTGTTGAGGACGCAAAACGAGGCACTTGAAACTCGACAAGGATGATGTCTTCACGATGAAATAGGTCGATACGTCTTCAACTCAAACTTGTCATAGCCTTGAAGAATATCACATGAACACTATCCTAGGACTCAAATATTTTTGTCTGCAATTGAGACAAAACTACGAAGGACTCAATTGGAAATTTGTGTCCTTACAAATCTCCACCTTTGGCTATTCCGGGACAAAAACCAACGAAATATCCTAAAGGGCCGCCAAGCTCAAATAGACTCAAAAACATCCCACCTAAAATAAAAAAAATACAATGCTTGACTCAAAACCCAAGGATAAATAGCTTTTTTGACTAAAGTGCCGCTAAAAAAGTCCTACACACTTAAGCAACACAATAAACGCATAGGGAATATCAAAACATTAAATGCAATTAAAATAAATACTCCCCCTAAATTAATTCTCTCCTTTTATCAAATATGATTTGCCTACGAAGATATCACTCTCCCCCTAAGTTAGATCTCATAAACTAAAGGTTTAGAAACCACTAAGTTAGATCTCCTAAACAAAAGGATTAAGAACTACTTCCCCTCCTTTTTGTTCAGGAATAGACAAAGGATATAGAATTAAGTAAATACACATTTCTCCCCCAATATAACTAAGTACCATGTCTCCCCCTAAAAACTATATAAGGGATATAAATATGGGAAAGTAAGTAAACAAGATGGAGCACAAGGTGATAAGAACATGAAAGCATATGGGCAAAAATAACAAAAACTAATCCACAACAAGGATAAATAGATACCAACTTATGATGCGAAACAAATGATACCAATTTGTCAAATAAGATACTAAGCATGTGATATCAAACAAAATACATAACAAAATAGAGACCAAATGATGAATTAGAAGCATAGATGGACTAGCAAGCAAGGCAAAGACTAAAAAAAAACCATATATATGTATACAAAATGAATATCACTAATGCACACGCATATATACATAGGTATAAACACCACACATGACACAAAATACATTAAGCTTTTCACACTCATATGGAAAAAAATGTGTCCAAATACATGTGATAAACATAAGTGTAGGGGTGTGAACTAGTAACAATAAAATTTTGACCCAATCACTTAAAATTTGTTCACGGAGTTCTCATTTGATTGCAAAATTTTATCATATTTAGATATAGCCTCATGTGACAATATAAATTGAACTCAATGAACAAACATACACAATGCATATAAGCCTCGAATTTTGATGATTCTACAAACCAATAGATTCATGACAATAAAAGCTTAACTTGGATATAAAGTCATTGTACAAACCCGTTAATATATCCAACCAAACTCCTCATAAATTTTCTTTTCTTTTCTTTTGAACATATTAACTAAACTGTTTTTGGCCTTCGCAAATATTTTTTTTAATGCCACATTTTTAAGGCCTAAAATTCAATGGTGGCTTTTCACTCAAAGTAATTTTGACTTTCGCAGCCCGATTTCATTGATAACCAACTACACTGGATAAACATATTTTTCTAGTTTTTAAATCCGGGATACGATTATTACATGCACAAATCCTCCATAGTCATAGCAAAATGTCGATGACTAAATTGATAGGAGAACATCTCACTTAGCTGAGGATTAAATTTCAAGTGAGCTCGTGCATGTGTGAATAGAGGCATATAAAAATAGAATCCATTAAGCAACAAAAAATCCAACTACTCCATGCATCCATGACAAAGAACATTTTGAGGATTGACAATCTTAACCAAAAGTTCTAGACACATGAAAGCGAAAAAAAGGATTCAAACACAAGTATATGCCACATAAAGTGTGTCAAACTAAAATACACACAAAAAATTAAAAGATCTTTTTGAGTTTTTCAAAAATTTTAAACAAACATAAATAATACAACTCAAAAGAAAATAAAGAAAATCTTTTTGTATTTTTCATTGAATGCAAACTAAAATTAAAGAACTATAACACAAAAGATAAAAAAAAAATCATAATTCTAGCATGAGATATGAGATAAAGAAATGACTGGAAAATGATAAACATGCATACAACTAGCAAGGATATATGATATAAAGCACAAAAAGCAAGAGTATGCAAACAACTAACACATTCAACCTTTAGATTTAGCAAGGGAGGTATTGTGTGAATGTAAATGAGAATCAAAAATCTTATTTTGTAAAGCAACCAAGTCGGATCTCCTAACCCAAACAAATGAAGATTGACACACTAGGGATTTCGGGATCTTAGCTACCTCGGTTACCTTAACTTTGGATTTCCTAGAAATTCTTTTAAGGTCAAAACAAAATTTCCTGAAATGCCCTTTTCAAACACAATGTGAACAAGAAAGGACACGTGAAAAAGTAGTACCTAAGGATTGACCTCTAGAAATGTTCCTAGGGGATTCTCTCAAAACATTAGTTTTGGATTTATTAGTGGAATCGTTACAAGAATCGAAGCCTAAACGACAAGTGTCATTTTTGACTTGGACGATTCCTAAATTTTTATCTAATTTAGCGGACCTACACTCCAAATCAAATTTGACTTTACCAGAGTTTATTAATTTTTCTTCTAATTCTAAAATCTTAGACTCTAACCAACCATTTCTCTCTTCAAACTCGAGAAGCTCATTTTTCATTCACTCCATTAACCCCTTAAGGCTATCTCTCTTGCCTTCTATATATTCAAGCTTCTCACGAAGAGCTCTCTCACGTGTCCTAAGGTCATCAACCAAAACACTCTCATCAACGACCTTGGCACGCTCCCTTAAACTAGCTTCTAACTTCAAATTTGCTCTTTTTAATTTAATAGATTCTTAATATAATTATCTAAATGCAAATTAAAGTTCACTCTCGTTAACCTACTCACCACTTTCACTCTATCTATCTTCTCCACTCTCACTACCATCATCTTTTTGAGCTTCACAAACAAAGGCCTTGGAAGTGTCATGCTTTAATGTGTCATTGTCGGACAATATTTCACACTCACTAGCATGACTAGCCATGAACGCGATAAAGTTGTTCTCAATGGGGGAATCGGGCCCCTCTTCCTTCTCACTATCACTAAGGGCGGCATTGTATGAAATAGGTTGCTTACCCTCTCTCCTTAGTTTAGTGGGGCATTCAAAGGCCCTATGGCCATACCCTTTACAACCATAGCACCTATTTGACTCGTCCCTATTAAGGTTTTCATTAAAAGTTTTAGGGATATTTTCGGCTTTGTCTTGCTTAGAATTTTCAAATTTCTTAAAATCATTTTCAAACTTATCTTTATTAAATTTAAGAAATTTAAGAAATTTCCTAGCAAACATAGGCATGTCCTCCAATTCACTATCACTCTAATCAACCACAACTTATTTTTCTTCCTTTCGGGCTTTCAAAGCAATGCCCTTATCTATTTTCTTTTTATTTTTTGAGGGAAACATATCTAGCTCATAGGTTTGCAAATCACCTACTAATTCCTCAAGTTTTGTAGAGTGCAAGGTGGGTAAAGAATTTAAAATGGTCACTTTTGGGATAAATGTCTCAGGTAAAGACCTTAAAATTTTCTTTACTACTTGGTCGTCGGGTATTTTCTCTCCCAAATTAAATGATGAATTAACCATATCGAAAAGTCTACCATAAAACTCATCAAATGTTTCTTTTTCATTCAATTTGATGGTTTCAAATTGAGTTGTGAGGTTTTATAGTTTAGATACCTTAACGACACTAGTTCACTCATGAGTGAGTTGTAAAACATCCCAAGCTTCCTTAGCAGTTTCACGCGTCATGATACATCAGAATTCATCCGGTGTGACCGCACTAAACAAAGCATTTAAACCTCGGGAATTAAAATTGGCAAGTTTAAATTCATTCTCACTCCATCTATCTACGGGTTTGGGGACACGCTCATTTTCTATCAAACATGTGGGTGGGGACCACCCTTTAACAACTGACAACCAAACCCTCTCATCGATAGACTTTAGTGCCGATTTCATACGCGCTTTCCAATATGCGTAGTTAGAACCATCAAAAATAGGAAATTTTGAAAATGGGAAAAATTTCATTTGTAACCAAAAATATTTAAAAGGACCTTAACATAATAAATTAGCACTCCGACTCTGATACCACTTGTTGGAAACGTAGGCTCCCAATTTTAAATTTTTAAATAATAATTTCCTTTAAGTACCGAATAGGATGGTTCAACATAATACATACGAACAACAAATTTTGATTTCTTTCAAATTAAAATTAAACTAAACTCAAAATGAAATTAAATTCAACAACTAATAAATTTTTCACTTAAACCAAATTAATTCAACCCAAGTCCTAAATATTTGCCTAACAAAATTAATTTATTTTTCGTAAATTAGGCCAAACCAAATTTTACCAAATTATATTAATGACTAGAATTAAATTAATCCAAATTTCACCCAAACTTAAAATAAACACCAAATTAAACTATAGTGTGAATTAAACCATATTTTATCTTTTAATCCTAAGCATGCGTTCTAGGTGATTTACAAGATAAAATAAATTCACAAGGAGTACGCCGCGATATACGAGGAAACCCCAAATGGGAGAAACCTCAGACGACCCTAGCCTTAAGTCCACTGAGTACATAATTTTTACAAGTACAAGATAAATGACTTACTCAACTCGATTCGACTCCTTCAAGCCCCTGACGCATCTTCTTATACTAACCTCTGCTTAGTCGACAATCTCGGACCCCACCGAAACCTTGGACTCCACCAATGAACCTTTTGGAACCAGTTAACCACACACAGTTCCTTTCACCGTATGAGAAAGATGCAACAAACTTATCTCCCTTTTTGGTAGAGAATGAACCCAAACAACTCTTTGATGGGTAGAGTTGAACCCGGTGCCAAACTGCTCCAAGCACAATATATGTATGTAGAGATACTTGGACTAAACAAACTAAATTATGGGTGTATAAACATATGTTTGGAGAAAATTTTCTATTGAAATTTAACACATGAAAACATGGAATTTTGGCTGGAATAATTTCTCTTAAAAACTCTCTAAGGATGCTCAAAAGTATTTTTGTAAAATCAGGTCCCGAAGTTGATAAAAATTATCAAAAAGTAGTAGGAAAAAATAGTGGGAAAATGCTAAAAACTGCCAAAAATTATTCCCACCTGAAATATCTTTCGAACAAAATTTTCAATCGAACGAACTTTTCGTTCGAACGACCTTTCTAATGAAAAGTCCGTGTTCAAAAGGGAACCTCGTTGGCAAAACTTGTTTGAATGACATTTTCGTTCGAACGACAATTTCGAATGAAAGGACGGAAACAACTTTTCTTATTTTAAGTTCATAAAAATTTTTCTCTAAAAATATATATATATAGCATTCATACCTTATTGGAGATTTGAAGTATGATGAATTGTTGAGGACGCAAAATGAGGCACTTGAAACTCCACAAGGATGATGTCTTCACGATGAAATAGGTCGATACGTCTTCAACTCAAACTTGTCATAGGCTTGAAGAATATCACATGAACACTATCCTATGACTCAAATATTTTTGTCTGCAATTGAGCCAAAACTACAAAGGACTCAATTGGAAATTTGTGTCCTTACAAATCTCTCCCTTTGGCTATTCCGGGACAAAAACCAACGAAATATCCTAAAGGGCTGCCAAGCTCAAATAGACTCAAAAACATCCCACCTAAAATAAAAAAATACAATGCTTGACTCAAAACCCAAGGATAAATAGATTTTTCGACTAAAGTGCCGCTAAAAAAATCCTACACACTTAAGCAACACATTAAACGCATAGGGAATATCAAAACATTAAATGCAATTAAAATAAATACTCCCCCTAAATTAATTCTCTTTTTTTATCAAATATGATTTGCCTACGAAGATATCACTCTCCCCCTAAGTTAGATCTCATAAACTAAAGGTTTAGAAACCACTAAGTTAGATCTCCTCAACAAAAGGATTAAGAACTACTTCCCCTCCTTTTTGTTCAGGAATAGACAAAGGATATAGAATTAAGTAAATACACATTTCTTCCCCAATATAACTAAGTACCATGTCTCCCCCTAAAAACTACATAAGGTATATAAATATGGGAAAGTAAGTAAACAAGATGGAGCACAAGGTGATAAGAACATGAAAGCATATGGGCAAAAATAACAAGAACTAATCCACAACAAGGATAAATAGATACCAACTTATGATGCGAAACAAATGATACCAATTTGTCAAATAAGATACTAAGCATGTGATATCAAACAAAATACATAACAAAATAGAGACCAATTATGAATTAGAAGCATAGATGGACTAGCAATCAAGGCAAAGACTAAAAAAAAACCATATATATGTATACAAAATGAATATCACTAATGCACACGCATATATACATAGGCATAAACACCACACATGACACAAAATACATTAAGCTTTTCACACTCATATGGAAAAAAATGGGTCCAAATACATGTGATAAACATAAGTGTAGGGGTGTGAACTAGTAACAATAAAATTTTAACCCAATCACTTAAAATTTGTTCACGGAGTTCTCATTTGATTGCAAAATTTTATCATATTTAGATATAGCCTCATGTGACAATATAAATTGAACTCAATGAACAAACATACACAATGCACATAAGCCTCGAATTTTGATGATTCTACAAACCAATGGATTCATGACAATAAAAGCTTAACTAGGATATACAGTCATTGTACAAACCCGTTAATATATCCAACCAAACTCCTCATAAATTTTCTTTTCTTTTCTTTTGAACATATTAACTAAACTGTTTTTGGCCTTCGCAAATATTCTTTTTAATGCCACATTTTTAAGGCCTAAAATTCAATGGTGGCTTTTCACTCAAAGTAATTTTGACTTTCGCAGCCCGATTTCATTGATAACCAACTACACTGGATAAACATATTTTTCTAGTTTTTAAATCCGGGATACGATTATTACATGCACAAATCCTCCATCGTCATAGCAAAATGCCGATGACTAAATTGATAGGAGAACATCTCACTTAGCTCAAATATACATGTGAGGATTAAATTTCAAGTGAGCTCGTGCATGTGTGAATAGAGGCATATAAAAATAGAATCCATTAAGCAACAAAAAATCCAACTACTCCATGCATCCATGACAAAGAACATTTTGAGGATTGACAATCTTAACCAAAAGTTCTAGACACATGAAAGCGAAAAAAAGGATTCAAACACAAGTATATGCCACATAAAGTGTGTCAAACTAAAATACACACAAAAAAATAAAAGACCTTTTTGAGTTTTTCAAAAATTTTAAACAAACATAAATAATACAACTCAAAAGAAAACAAAGAAAATCTTTTTGTATTTTTCATTGAATCCAAACTAAAATGAAAGAACTATAATACAAAAGATAAACAAAAATCATAATTCTAGCATGAGATATGAGATAAAGAAATGACTAGAAAATGATAAACATGCATACAACTAGCAAGGATATATGATATAAAGTACAAAAAGCAAGAGTATGCAAACAACTAACACATTCAACCTTTAGATTTAGCAAGGGAGGTATTGTGTGAATGTAAATGAGAATCAAAAATCTTATTTTGTAAAGCAACCAAGTCGGATCTCCTAACCCAAACAAATGAAGATTGACACACTAGGGATTTCGGGATCTAAGCTACCTCAGTTACCTTAACTTTGGATTTCCTAGAAATTCTTTTAAGGTCAAAACAAAATTTCCTAAAATGCCCTTTTCAAACACAATGTGAACAAGAAAGGTCACGTCAAAAAGTAGTACCTAAGGATTGACCTATAGAAATGTTCCTAGGGGATTCTCAAAACATTGGTTTTGGATTTATTAGTGGAATCGTTACAAGAATCGAAACCTAAATGACAAGTGTCATTTTTGACTTGGACGATTCCTAAATTTTTATCTAATTTAGCGGACCTACACTCCAAATCAAATTTGACTTTACCAGAGTCTATTAATTTTTCTTCTAATTCTAAAATCTTAGACTCTAACCAACCATTTCTCTCTTCAAACTCGAGAAGCTCATTTTTCATTCACTCAATTAACCCCTTAAGGCTATCTCTCTTGCCTTCTATATATTCAAGCTTCTCATGAAGAGCTCTCTCACGTGTCCTAAGGTCATCAACCAAAACACTCTCATCAACGACCTTGGCACGATCCCTTAAACTAGCTTCTAACTTCAAATTTGCTCTTTTTAATTTAATAGATTCTTCATATAATTATCTAAATGCAAATTAAAGTTCACTCTCGTTAACCTACTCACCACTTTCACTCTATCTATCTTCTCCACTCTCACTACCATCATCTTTTTGAGCTTCACAAAGAAAGGCCTTGGAAGTGTCATGCTTTAAGGTGTCATTGTCGGACAATATTTCACACTCACTAGCATGACTAGCCATGAACGCGATAAAGTTGTTCTAAATGGGGGAATCGGGCCCCTCTTCCTTATCACTATCACTAAGGGTGGCATTGTATGAAATATGTTGCTTACCCTCTCTCCTTAGTTTAGTGGGGCATTCAAAGGCCCTATGGCCATACCCTTTACAACCATAGCACCTATTTGACTCGTCCCTATTAAGGTTTTCATTAAAAGTTTTAGGAATATTTTCGGCTTTGTCTTGCTTAGAATTTTCAAATTTCTTAAAATCATTTTCAAACTTATCTTTATTAAATTTAAGAAATTTAAGAAATTTCCTAGCAAACATAGGCATGTCCTCCAATTCACTATCACTCTAATCAACCACAACTTATTTTTCTTCCTTTCGGGCTTTCAAAGCAATGCCCTTATCTATTTTCATTTTATTTTTGGACGAAAACATATCTAGCTCATAGGTTTGCAAATCACCTACTAATTCCTAAAGTTTGCTAGAGTTCAAGGTGGGTAAAGAATTTAAAATGGTCACTTTTGAGATAAATGTCTCAAGTAAAGACCTTAAAATTTTCTTTACTACTTGGTCGTCGGGTATTTTCTCTCCCAAATTAAATGATGAATTAACTATATCGAAAAGTCTACCATAAAACTCATCAAATGTTTCTTTTTCATTCATTTTGATGGTTTCAAATTGAGTGGTGAGGTTTTATAGTTTAAAAGCCTTAACGACACTAGTTCACTCATGAGTGAGTTGTAAAAAATCCCAAGCTTCCTTAGCGGTTTCACGCGTCATGATACATCAGAATTCATCCGGTGTGACCGCACTAAACAAAGCATTTAAACCTCAGGAATTAAAATTGGCAAGTTTAAATTCATTCTCACTCCATCTATCTACGAGTTTGGGGACACGCTCATTTTCTGTCAAACATGTGGGTGGGGACCACCCTTTAACAACTGACAACCAAACCCTCTCATCGATAGACTTTAGTGCCGATTTCATACGCGCTTTCCAATATGCGTAGTTAGAACCATCAAAAATAGGAAATTTTGAAAATGGAAAAAATTTCATTTGTAACCAAAAATATTTAAAAGGACCTTAACACAATAAATTAGCACTCCGACTCTGATACCACTTGTTGGAAACGTAAGCTCCCAATTTTAAATTTTTAAATAATAATTTCCTTTAAGTACCGAATAGGATGGTTCAACATAATACATACAAACAACAAATTTTAATTTCTTTCAAATTAAAATTAAACTAAACTCAAAATGAAATTAAATTCAACAACTAATAAATTTTTCACTTAAACCAAATTAATTCAACCCAAGTCCTAAATATTTGCCTAACAAAATTAATTTATTTTTCGTTAATTAGGCCAAACCAAATTTTA
Organism: Sambucus nigra; assembly: GCA_949130495.1. Taxonomy (NCBI): domain Eukaryota; kingdom Viridiplantae; phylum Streptophyta; class Magnoliopsida; order Dipsacales; family Adoxaceae; genus Sambucus; species Sambucus nigra. The sequence continues at coordinate 231,196,557 of OX422219.1, forward strand.
CCAAATTATATTAATGACTAGAATTAAATTAATCCAAATTTCACCCAAACTTAAAATAAACACCAAATTAAACTATAGTGTGAATTAAACCATATTTTATCTTTTAATCCTAAGCATGCGTTCTAGGTGAATTACAAGATAAAATAAATTCACGACCAGTACGCCGCGATATACGAGGAAAACCCAAATGGGAAAAACCTCAGACGACCCTAGCCTTAAGTCCACTGAGTACATAATTTTTACAAGTACAAGATAAATGACTTACTCAACTCGATTCGACTCCTTCAAGCCCCTGACGCATCATCTTATACTAACCTCTGCTTAGTCGACAATCTCGGACCCCACCGAAACCTTGGACTCCACCAATGAACCTTTTGGAACCTGTTAACCACACACAGTTCCTTTCACCGTATGAGAAAGATGAAACAAACTTATCTCCCTTTTTTGTAGAGATTGAACCCAAACAACTCTTTGATGGGTAGAGTTGAACCCGGTGCCAAACTGCTCCAAGCACAATATATGTATGTAGAGATACTTGGACTAAACAAACTAAATTATGGGTGTATAAACATATGTTTGGAGAAAAATTTCTATTGAAATTTAACACATGAAAACATGCAATTTTGGCTGGAATAATTTCTCTTAAAAACTCTCTAACGTTGCTCAAAAGTATTTTTGTAAAATTTGGTCCTGAAGTTGATAAGAACTGTCAAAAAGTAGTGGGATAAAATAGTGGGAAAATGTCAAAAACTGACAAAAACTGTTCCCACCTGAAATATCGTTCGAACAAAATTTTCGTTCGAATCACATTTCATTCGAACGACCTTTCTAACGAAAAGTAAGTGGTCCAAAGGGAAGCTCGTTGGAAAAACTCGTTCGAACGACAATTTCAAATGAAAAGACAGAAATAAAAATTTTCATTTTAAGCTCATAAACATTTATTTTAAAAAATATTACACCCATTAAAAATTATTCCAAGTTTCTTCAAATGTATATATATATATATATATATAGCATTCATACCTTATTGGAGACTTGAAATATGATGAATTGTTGAGGACGCAAAATGAGGCACTTGAAACTCGGCAAGGTTGATGTCTTCACGATGTACTAGGCTTAAAGAATACACATGAACACTATCCTATGACTCAAATGTTTTTTTCCTAAATTGAGCCAAAACTACAAAGGACTCAATTAGAAATTTGTGGCCTTACAAAGGTTCATAAATTTTGTTCCGGGACTCGAATTTTGACACTATTTCTTCCTACGTTCTTGTAGACTCGAGGTCTTCAACTTTCATTTTGGGTCCTCGTTCGGATTCCATCTGCAAATTACTCTTTTGCCCTTTTGACTTTCCTCATTTTCTTCTTTTTCAGTTTCTTTCTTTCTCCCGTGCATTAAATACCTACAAAATTTATGAATTATACACAAAACTCGGGGTATTTATTAGAAGATGTTAGTATCAAAGATATGAGATAAATCAATGCATTTTGCATCGCCCAATGTGATAAAATCCTATAAATTAAAGGGATAAATTGAAAGAATTTATGCCTAATTAATCACCGAGTCATGACCCTCCTTGGTGCCTCCGAAGAGAGAATGATCCAGATGTTTTAGAAAACCTTGAAAGAAAGCTCCCTCCATTGGTTTCTGTCACTTGAAGAATCCAAAATTCATAATTGAGAGGATGTCGCCCGAGAATTCATGTCTCAGTACAAGTATAATGAGGATCTAGTGGTTACACACCGAGATCTATAGCTTTTTAAAGAAAATCCCGAGGAAACAGTTAGTAGCTTCATAGGAAGGTGGAAAGAGAAAGGTTCTACCATGACCAACAGAGCCTCGAAGGAGGAACAAGTCAGTATTCTAAAGAAGAACTTCTTGACTCATATCCATGGTCCCTTGTCTAAAGTCTACTAGGCCCTGTTAAGTCAAAATCTCATCAAACCCTTGGACCCCCATCCATTACCAAATCCACACTCTAAAAACATCAAACTCGATGCCCATTGTGATTTCCACCAAACCACAGGTCATACCACCGACTAATGCTTCCACCTTGGAAATGTGATCCAAGGCCTAATTGACCCAGGTATCATAGTCCCACCAACCAATCCTAAACCCAACACAGATAATATCTCACTTCCAACACATAAAAATGCCACCTTCCTAGAAAGTGACCCATAATTTGACCCATCTACTCAAATCATGTCCATCAAATCACACATTATCCCTATAATCTCATCGAAACTGCTAAAGGTTTGACCATATTTTCTCCTACACCCTACCATCTTCATCGATTATGCTTTGTCACTCCTTACAAGAGCCTACATCATCGTCCAGACCCAATTTGAGGGGGGAGACTTGGAGTTAGTTGTTGTGTTGAACCAACTCTTAGAGTTTGGACTGAAATTGCCCGTCGAGATGACTATTAATTGTTACAAATTCAGTGGCTTATCCGTGGAAGCCCAAAAGTGGGCGGGAATTAAATAAATGGGTGGTACTTATTAAAGAAGTCAGTCTAAATGATGTGGTACAAACCATGGCTGACATTTTTCGATAAAAAAATGAAATATGTAGCATTTCTGAGTTACTGACCACTTTAAAGCTTCAAGGACGGTTGGTCCCTTCACTTTTACACCTCATTACTGAGTTGGAAGATTTGTACGATGAAGCCATTGAGGTTATCGAATGTATTAATTACTCTTGGAAAGACAACATAGTCTCCACTGAATTGGGGGATGATTTTGACAGTTCAGATGACGAACCCAATCAGTGTGAAGTCAGTCCAGTAGATAGCCTGTGTGGAATGATATCCTTCAAAGATATGTTAAGGGAAATTAATAAGGTGTCCATTTAGCCCCCAAGGTAGATGAAGTCACGAGATTCCTGTTCTTTCCCGCCTCAGTGAATCACATGACCAGGTCTGACCAGGTCTAGGAGACACTACAAAGACTCAATTCCTCATGCGGTCAAAATAGATAAAAGAATGGGTGCTATCGAAGAACTTCCCATGCCAGAGATGATCATTAAAGAGAGCAAAGTCCTTGAATAGATCAAGAAGACCCAAGCCAATATCACCCTATGGGGGATTTTTATGTCCTCTTAGTTACACCAAAATGCTCTTCTCAAACTCCTCATCGGACCCACAGTCCATACTTGCATTTCTCTCGAAGAAGCCGTAATATGGTTGGGCTCTTGACCTCTTCCAAACTCCTTTCCTTTTCCAAATAATAGACACCAAAGTTCGGCCCTGATCACAATTATGGCCTTAATATCTTCATTTAAGTCTTGGGAAAGATAGTCCCACTTTCATTTATTAACAACGAATCTGCCCTCAATGTTTATCCTCTCGGAACCTTCAACTGTTTAGGACAAAAATACAGTGATATCACTCCCACTTTCGTCGTCGTGCGTGCTTATGACAATACATGCCGAGAAGTAATGGGGTCTAAAAAAACTCACACTAGGGTCTGGCCCATTCAATATTATCACCGAGTTCCAAGTCATCGATATAGCTATATGCTTTAATCTACTCCTCGATCGTCCATGGTTCCACAACATCCGAGGGGTATCTTCTTTTCTTCATCAGAAACTGAAGTTCTTAACCAAAGGTTAGGTTATCACCATTTTAGGAGACGACGACATATACAATGCTACCATTAGCAATCCAGTATTAGAAACCGTGCATGGGACCAATGCCATGCTCCTCTCTGGTTTTCGAGTTGATCCACTTCCCCTCCCAAGAGGATATAATTCCAAAGGCTAAGTCTGCCTATAACACAACCTCATGGAAATGTTAATGTGATTTAAATGTTTAAGAACATCCACTTCATGAATGGAATAGGGCTAGGGAGACACTAACAAGGGATCTTTGAGCCCATAGTCCTGAAGGAGGCCTTCCCCCCATGTGGCCTGGGTAACTAACCCTCATCGGATGAACTCAAATCACTCTATCGACCGAGATCGAAAAGAACCTTGGAAGATAAAAAGGTCATTTCAGGGGATTCTTTGAATGGGAGACTTATTAAGGAGGGTGAAGGCTTCCCTTCTATAGCTTCCCTGAACAGTGGGATGACCATATTGATAAAAAGATAAAATCGGGGTTAGAAATCTTCTTTTATGACATTAACTTTTAGGCCAAAGACTATAAATATAAAGTGCAACCTCTGATCTAAAAATCCATGACAATTATCAAGGATTCTGAGGGAATCAATTTCGAGGACTCATTCGACCTGCAAACACTGGGACTGAGTCTCTGCATGATCCGATCAGATACTACACCATCGGATCCATCCGCTCAAATTAAAGCTATTGACATGCCTCTCCTTAACTAGAATTCCATACCAGTGCAACTTGCTCAGATTAGACCTAACCCTATTGTTTACCCTATACATGTCTCTTCACCTGATGTTATTTTTCCTTTTCCTGATATCGATGTAATTGAGACCTCTTTTGATGAGGTTCTTAATGATATTTTTCCCAAAAAGGAAATAAATGAGGATTTTCAGTATCGTGTTATGACTTACATTAATTGTCTTAATTATAATCAAAATTTTTATGATGATTTTTCAAATGAGCAATTCTTAACTGATCTTAATAAGGAGAATAATAAATAACTTAACCTCATTCAAATTAATGATGATGAGATTATTTTTATTAATCTCAGTTCTAGTAGCCATCAACATGATATTAGGATAGGATCCACCCTTAATGAGCATGTGCATGCATAATTTGAAGAGCTACTAAAAGAATTCATGGATGTCTTTTCATGGTCCTACGATGACATGCTCGGCATTGACCAAGAAATAGCTCAGCATGAGATCCCAACATTCCTAGAATCCAAAAAGGTCAAACAAAAGCTAAGGAAACTCGGCACTAAATGGTCACTCAAAATCAAAGAAGAAATGGTCAAATAATTGAACGCGGGTTTCATTCACATGATCGAATACCCAACATGGCTCGCCAATATCATCCTCGTGTTGAAGTCAGGATGAAAAGTCTACATGTGCGTTGATTAGCAGGATTTGAATAAAGAATCCTCAAAGGAAGATTACCCATTATCCAACATCGACATAATCGTGGACAATACGGCTAGCCACGCCGTCAAGTCTTTTATTGATGGATTCACATAATATAACCAAATCAAGATTCACACTGACCATCAGGAGAAAACCATTTTCATCACCCCATGGGGAAACTTTTCATATACTATTATTCCATTCAGAATTAAGAACATTGGGCTGCCTACTAAAGGGCTGACAAAACAATCCTATATGACCTTATTCATAAGGAGGTCAAAGTGTACATAAATGACATGATCATTAAGTTTAAGACTCGGTAAGGTCATATTCCCACCATTCGAAAGATCTTCAAGCGACTATGGTAATACCAGATGCGGCTAAATCCACATAAATACATTTTTGGCATCATGAAAGGAAAACTCTTTTGATTATGTTCAATGAGAATGGAATCGAAGTAGACCCTACCAAGTTGAAAGCCATACTTAAGATGACACCACGGATGGATAAGGAAGTCTGGGGATTCCTGGGTAAACATAAGTACATCAGTCGATTCATCATCCAACTGACTTCTATCTATGAACCCATTTTCAAACTTCTCCGAAATGATTCAACTAAATTCTGGAATGTGGTATGCTAAGAAGCCTTTATTCAGATCAAATAATACCTCACCGGACCTCCAGTGCTAATGTCTCCGTATCCAGGTCTCCCTTTCCTCCTATACTTGACCGTAATAGATACCATAGAAGGGGTTTTTCTAGCCTAATACATTAAATAATCTCATAAGGAAAAATCCATTTAGTACACCAGTCAGAAACTGGTTGGGTAAGAAATCAATTACACTTCTTTAGAGAAAGCGTGTGTCGCCCTGGTCTGGATCACATGGAAGTTATGGCACTATATGATTGCCTTACCCATTAGACAAGTTTACCAAATAGATCCCATCAAGTAATTGCTAGAAAAATCCACTTAATCCAGTCAAGTGGTCCGTTGGTTGATATTGCTAGCTGAGTTCGATAGTGTGTACATCACACATAAATATATTAAAGGGAGAGCTATCTCCGACTACCTTGCTGATTACCCCATGGAAGGATCTGATGTTTAGGTCTTTGAATTCCCGAATGAAGATATTCTCTACATCTTTTAAGAGGACCTTAGATAATAGATGTTCTTTTATGGATCTTCTAATAAGAAAGGATACGACATTGGGATACTCATGATAGCCCCTGACGACTCTCACACGCACATCTCCATCAAACCAGATTTCCGTTGCATCAACAACATGATTGAGTACGAGGTAGGCACTGTAAGCCTCAAGATCTCCCTTAAGAAAGTAATCCAACACCTAGATGCCTATGAAAACGCTACCCTCATCGTCAGGCAAATCCTCAGAAAATGGAAAGTCAAAGATGAGAAGTTCCTACCTTTTCATGCCTACCTAGAAGAGACGACCTCCTAGTTCTAAGATGTCACTTTCCATTACCTATCTCGTGCAAAGAACAACCTAACTTATGCCCTTGATACGCTGTCCTCCATGGTTGACATTCCTGTGGGGATAATAGTGGCCCCTTTCATGGTTTAGATATAAGTTATGCGCACGAATTGCTACCACATTGAGCTCGTCATTGAGGAAGATTTTGATATGATCGGGTCATGGTACTATGCCATTTGGCACCTCCTCAAACGTGGTCGGTATCCCCAATATGTAGATAAGAAAGACTGTGCGACCCTTCGTAAATTGGATGCACAGTATATCATCTCCGATAACATTTTTCAAGAGAAACTTCGATGGAACCCATTTGCATTACATAGGAAGGGCTAGTGTTGAATAAATGATGAAGAAGATCAATAGTAGGGAATGGGGGCCCCATATTAATAGTCATATGCTTGATAAAAAGATCATCCATCAAGGGTACTATTAAACCACCTTGGTTCAAAATTGCATTACCTATGTCCGAAGATGCCTCAAATGCCAACAGTTTGCCACTCTCCAACACTTTCCTCCTCAGGAACTATACAACATGACCTTTCCCTGGCCCTTCTCCACTTGGGGAACTAACATCATAGGGAAGGTTACTCCCAAAGATTTAAATGGCCATGAATTCATCCTGATCGCCATTGATTACTTCACCAAATGGGTCAAAACTGAGCATATGTAGTATTAAATGTTAAGAAATTGGCCAAGTTCATCAGAAAGAACATCATCTCCTAATATAAAGTTCCCCATGAGTTATTATCAGATAATGGACTCCACTTTGAAGCCTAGGTCATAGAACTAGTCGAAGAGTATGGGATTCAGAGATACAAATCTTCTCCCTACTGACACCAAACCAATGGTACTTTTGAAGCCACCAATAAAATCCTCAAAAACATAATTAGTAAGATGATTGAGAGTTGCAAAGATTGGGACAATCAAATTACTTATGCCCTTTAGGGCTACCTCACTTCAATCAGAACGCCTATTGGGGCTACCCCTTATTCTCTAGTGTACGACATGGAAGCAGTCCTACGCGTTGAGCTAAAAATACCTTTCTTGTGCATCATGGTCGAAAGCAACGTTAGTGAAGAAGAATTTTGGCATCGAAATTGATTTGATGAACTATATCTCTAGGATGAAAATATACTTAAAGTTCTATACCATATACTGGGGTACCATCGCCGAATAGTGCGATCATTCAACAGAAAAAGTTAAGGACCGCGGTGTCCAGGAGGGAGACCCTGACCTTAAGGAAATCATAGAACCTATCTGGGACCTCAGAGGGAAATTCAAACCAAATTGGAGCGGCCCCTACAATATGAAGAAAATTATCTTAGGAGATGCCGATGTTCTCACATACCTAAATATAGAAGAGATGGTGCGTCCATTCAACCTTGACCATCTCAAGAAATTTAACCCTTAGTCCGAAATATCGACGCTCTGCATCTTCTCATCCCCTTATATTTAAAAAATTAAATAAAAAAAATTATTCATTTCCCCTACCCAAAAGTAAATAGGACTTGATCCTCTAAAAAACATTCTCTTTTTAAAATGAAACTTATGAAAATATTCAAAACCCCCCAAAAGTATGTAGGAAGCCCATACGCCATACATGGGCCACTTCTTTTTCATAAAATGCTATTCTTTTTTAACCTCCGAGAACGGCGGTTCATCTTATAATTTACATGAACAAATGGATTATGTATGCCTTAGCAATTGGTATAGATAATTCAAATGAAAAACTTATCAAGAGGCACAACAAAATATGATCAAAATCAAATTTTATTTCTAATTAAGGAATACAACATTATTACATGAAGTATCAGTGAAGGGAGTTAAACAAACCACCCATTTTCACTGACTAAACCATCCTTAAACAAACCTAATCCTTACCAAGATACACAAAAATTATTTCAAACCCCACAAAAAACTCCCAAAATTATCGAAAGCACAAAAAATTACCCTAGCTTCGAAAAAATACCCAAACTTCACAAGGCATTGCCTTCAACTACCCGATGACCCTGCTTCGTCATTATTTTTGGCCCTCGGAGGTCCCCAAGTCTTACACTCCTGGTTAACACTCCGTATACTCTCTATGGAGTGGTAGACCCTGACAAGCCTAGAAAAAATCACAACACATTCCTCCATGGTGTCGAAGAAACCACCTTTGATCGGTCTCTTCCTCTATGAACTTCCTCATTACCTGCTTCCATAAAAATTTCAAGTAGTCCCCAAATACATGCCATGCCCCTCTTATGGACTATGATGGATGGTTAAAGGTTCGACACTACTGCCACAAGGAGCCTAACATTATTAGTAATGATTCAGTCAGGTCCTCCACTGGGAAGCAGTTTGTTATGTGAAGGGCCACAATTTGTTACCACCCTACTTGGCGCAGAAACTGCCAGGGGGAATAATAGGATGTATGATGAAGGTCGACCAACCATACATACCGGTACTCTCCAAGCTATAAAATAGGCTGCACGTATCCCTACCATGGCACGAACCAACAAAGACACTAGGATTCATGATTCACAAACTAGTTGACCCAGTTCTCTATAAATAGGCTGAAATAAAAGAAAGTCCAGACAATTAAATTAGGCACACCCACCAAGGGATACTCAGGAGGGGTCTCCAGACGAAACCTCTATATAAGCCACATGAACAAGATAATTGGGCCTCCCCTCAGAAAGTTAGAGTTGTAACAACCCGTAATTTTTGAGAAATTGAAATTTAATTAATTGGATCAAAATTACATGTGTGACGTAATTAATGGAAATTAAATATTATGGTTTGATTAAATTATTAATCGAAAAGAAAGGATAAATGTTTATCGAATAAAATTACTAAGTGAATAGTAACTACATCATAACGAGTGATAGTGATGTAGCAATATTTTTTCTCAATGGGCGTCGTGTGTGGACTAAATAAGGTCGAGATAGGAAATTATTTGTGAATAACTTGGATGATGATTTAAAGCCTACGATTGAGTTCAAAAGGGTCGAAATAGTCAAAATAGTATACTTGGGTATCGAAACAGTTTCAGACTAAATCAACACCCCGAGAGGGCATTTTAGTCATTTTGTAGCCTAGGGTTAAGGGAGCTACGAGTTTGCAAAGGTTATATAAACTTGTAGTTATGTGCGGCTAGGGTAAATGAAATAGAAAATACTTAGAGGGCATTTGAGAGGAGAGGAATAGCTTTCTTGGAGCTTAGGAGAGGATTCTTGGAGAATTTACCATTGTTTGCAAAGGTTATATAAACTTATATGTGTGGAGTCACTGATGGTTAGTGATGATGCTAAGATTTATCTCCACCAGATAAGAGATGATGAGCTCAAACAGTGATAACAATGGAAGCAACAGAGTTATATATGTGTATAAGTGTATAGAAGGGGATGAGTATAAGAGGAATAAGACAACGATGTATAGTGGTTTAGCCAATTAGTCCTACATCTACTATGAGTGTGTGATCCACTAAATATGGGCACTAATGGCCTTGGATACAATGCACATAAGCTCATTCTCTCTCTCCTGTGTGTACCAGCAAAGTTTTAGTTAGGGTTACAATTATTGATCCCCTTACAAGGTTGAAGATGACAAGTATATATAGGGCTTGGGTGGTGCATTGTACCCCCCAAGAATGCATGGAGCATGTGAATGATGATCTAGCCAATTCCATGTTAACACCTGGTTGTGCCATTAGTGATTAATGATGACATAATATTCCCTCACGTGAGGGGATGATATTGTTATAACGGTCTAGCCCACGTGCTATTGAGCCCCACGCGCACTGTTCCACGCATCTCCCAAGTCACGCACTGTGATGACATCACCCTTGGCCTAAGATGCCGGACCGAGGCTAAAGTTGATGTTGGCATTGGATCCGACTAGACGTGGGTCTCGTACTGTCGTCCCCTCATAGGGTCGTCTGGGCCATGATGAGGGGTCGAACCCTTATAGGGTCATCTGGTCCATGATGAGGGGTCAGCCCCTTGTAGGGTCATCTGGTCCATGATGAGGGGTCGGCCCCTTGTTGGGTCATCTGGTTCATGATGAGGGGTCCACCCCTTGAAGGGTCATCTGGTTCATGATGAGGGGTTATCCCCTTGAAGGGTCATTTGGTATTGGCTGAAGGATCATCCAGGCCGACCCTTTCTATAATGGAACTATGGTAATTGGACTTGTCCTGGGCCTGAGCCCTCGTCTGGGTGGAGGACACGCTCGGCCTGGCCGAGGGTATATATGGGTATATCAATCACCCCCCAGCCTTTAGTCATCGATGTTTATTGAGATGGCTGAGGGGTAAGGTTGCCTTGGAAATGTTAACGATTAGGTGGATGAGTGGCATCTGTCATATTATGAGGTGTCCATCATCGTTTGTGTTCCCCAGGTGTGGCGTCTACACACTGTGTATATTGCTTGGTGCCCTAATCATGCATTTCCTCATGGGTTGTGCACCGCCTTGATTTAAGGGCCCACAAATAACAAAGTACTTAAATTATTTTTAAATAATCACTATTTTCTTCTTTTTCTTCGTGCCCAGGCTCTCTCTCTCTAGCTTTTTAACTGCTCAATCGTTATTTTCTGTAATTTCATCATTTGCTTCTGCGTTTCAAGCTTCATGTAGTCGTCTTCTTCGTCCTCAGGTAACTCTTCTGCCATTAATTCCCCTTTTGTCTTCTATTTTCGTTTTGTTTCTCGCATTTGGGTTTCTTTCCCCGCTTTTCTTGGTTGATTTTCTTTTCCGGCATGTAGATCCACCTTGATGTGGTGGTTGTAGGGCAACATTTAGACTTTAGGTTCCTCGAGGTTCATTCCACATCTTTCAGTGGTGGTTTAGTGCCCCTTTGTGGCATCTCTAGGGCTTTCTTGCATTTTCTTACGAACTATTTTTCTCTGTTCTTGGGTTTCATTCAACAAAAACCCTTTATTTCTTTAGTTTGATCCAAAAGTCAACTTAATCAACTGTGAACTTATTTGTGGTTGTCTTAAACAAATTCCTTAAAGTGTAGGTTCGTCCCCTTAATGCTTAGAAGACTTTATGATTTTGTTAAGGAATTTCTAACCTTGAGAGAGAAATTCTTCATTGAGATCAGACGCTTAGAAGAGGAGTACGAGAGAAGATGAGGGGCCTACCCTAATTGGGTACGACCCATCTTACCCATTCCTTTAGCCATAATAATACCATCTGAGTCATGTGGGTCTTCTTGTCGTCCAGTCGAGAGTCAGACATACGAGGGAGAGATAAATGAGAGAACATCGTCACCAATAGGTGTTGGGACTTTCAGGAGGAGAGAGATTTCTCCTCTTAACCCAAGCTGACAGGCCGAGGGCACAGTATATTTTGAGGTTGTCCCTGTAACAGCCCTTTCCCCTCTTGCCTTCCAGGTGGCCTTTCTAGATAGACCACCGATAGACATTGAGGCCGAGAGATCTAGGGACGAGGGGAATGAGGACGATAGTGAGGATCTGGATGCTGATTAAGTTGACATTTCTAGTGCCTCGTCTTATGTCTCATCCGTTTGGGATCGTGACCTCTTGATGTGGAGGCACATGTTTGGTATAAAGACAAATGTGATAATGAGGGTCCCAAACGCAGATGAGAGAGTCTTCTAGGGGAATAAGGGGGAAGTTGCTATTTATGAGCAGATGCTTAGGGTAGGTGTTAGGTTCCCTATACCCTTGGGGTTTCTCCCTCTCAACTTCCTCCCAACTCTTGGAGAATCATCCTCGGTTATATCTCCCTTTAAAAGAATACTTTCATTGACGATCCCTCGACTAATCTTTTTTTAGCTTGCTACAATATCACTTCCTCATTCAAGCAACCTGGTTATTTTCATCTAGGGGCGAGGAAGTCTAATAAAAGACTCCTTCACGTGGCCCAAACTTTAAACCATGATTAGAAGAAGAGATTTTTCTTCATCTCTGGGGATTGGGAATTCACCGCCTAGGTAGAGCCTTTAAAAGACAGCCCAAGGGTTCCAATGTCATGGTCCAACCCTTTAATGAGAGCACGTTCAAACCTTGAACTCAGCTTGGATGAGAGGGACATTGTAGACTACCTGAGGGAACAAGGGAAAGGGGGTGAACTTCACAAATTTGAAGATTTGATGACCCCTTGTTTTCTCAAAGAAGTTGGTCTGAGGGTCACCCCCCTGACAGAATCATGTGAGTTGATTTGTGATCCACTTTTATTTTTCAAGTGTTTTCTTTTTGCCATTCTATATTTCTTATGTATCATCTCCTTTTTAGGTCATCTTGCAAATATATCTGACCAACTCTGGGAGATGACTGCTCCAATTTTACTGTCTGGCTTAGGAAAGAAAAAAGGTAAAGAGCCTCAGCAGCCTCCAAGAAAGACAAAGGCCGTGGGGATGACAGAAGTGGAACCGTCCACCAACAGTCACAAAAGGAAGGAGCTTGAAGCTTTAGGGGACTCTCAGCCTTATTCAAGGACAAGGGCGAGGGTAGATGTGTCTCAGGGACACACTGAGGGGACTGGCTCCTCCTCTAGTATGGGCGTCTATTAGTCTCAGAATCTGACTTTCTCAAAGCTGAACCCTCGTCCCTCATAGCCAACTTGAGGGCGGCCAAAGCCTCCATGTTTTTTGCACCCTCGATCGCAGATTATGAATTCTTATCAAAGATGCCCCTGGACAAGGTCTATGATTACGGTCTTCACACTTTGGCTCAGGTACCTCTTTCGACTTCATTCTTTTTTATTCATCAACATTTCATGAATTGTTCCCTCTGCCCCTATTAACCTGTGTTTGTCTATACAGTCTGTCTGCGCCTTCACCTTGGCCACCAAGTTGATGGCTGAGAATCAACAAAAGTTTCATGAGGCTGAGAGGGCTATTCAGCATGAGGCTAATTTGAAGACTGAATTGGATACTGCCCGGGCTGAGCTGGAGAGTGCAAGGACTGAGCATGTAAGGGTCCTGGATGAACTGGTGAAGCAGCATGATGCCGACCTGAATGTGAAGGCCACCCTCATCAAAGAAAAGGAAGAAGCCTTGACCAACCAGGGGGCCCAACTCAAGGCTGAACTTAATAAGGCAGTGAATAAATTTGAGGCCGATACAGTGGAGGCTTATAAGCTCTCCGATGAGTTCCAGGGCTTTGGCCTTGAGTACCTAGAGAGGGGAATTAAGACGGACTGTCAGTGGGTAGTCTTAAAATTTACCGACGCCGTGTCGTCTATTCGTCTCTCTCTTGAAGCAGTGGAGGTGGAAGACCCCCTCATAGCCAAGGCTCTAGCCCATGTAGAGTCTCAAGTGCACGTCGAAGGCATCGGCACCTCTGAGGATCGACCTGTTTTGGTCACTAAAGAGAATCCTATTGATGTTGAAGCCCTTCCCTCTGATGTTTCTCAATAGGGTGGTTGTATGTAGCCCATACCCTCTGTTTGTAATAAAACATTTTTGTACTTTACTTCTTTGGACAAACATTTGTGAATTTATAATAGAATCTCTCTTCCTGTCTTCTATGCTTGTCTCTTTTATGATTTGTCTTGGTTGTTATATTTGTGTTATCCATCATCCAAGTCCCCCCTCGTCTTTCTTGGGAGTGAATGGAGGGTCATCCCTACCATTCACCCTCATCTTAGCCGAGGGTGGTGATCCACCAAATTAATGATGTTTTCAATTTCAGCCCCCCCCATCTTTCTTGAGAGTGAATGGGGGGTCGTCCCTACCATTCACCCTCATTATAGACGAGGGTGGTTATCCACCAAATTAATGATGTTTTAAAATTCAAGTCCCCCCTCATCTTTCTTGAGAGTGAATGGAGGGTCTTCCTACCATTCACCCTCATTATATCCGAGGGTAGTTATCCACCAAATTAATGATGTTTTCAATTTCAAGTCCCCCCTCATATTTCTTGAGAGTGAAGGGAGGGTCGTCCCTACCTTTCACCCTCATCTTAGCCGACGGTGGTTATCCTGGTATATGTCTCTTCCTAAGAACTCCATTGAAAGCTTTAAGTAGTTAGCAGACCGATTCATCCATAACTTTTGCTTTCGAGTGAGGCCACAGAATAAGACCACACACATGCTCTTTGTCAAGCAGGGGAAGAAAGAGAGCCTAAGAAACTACATAGGCAGATTTAACAAAGAAAAGTTAGAGGTCAAAGATTACGAGGAGAGTATAGCCATGACATCTCTCATTGGAGGACTCCAGAAGGGGAAGCTATTATGGAAGCTTGCGAAAGACCCTCCGAAGATAATGGTTGAATTTCTATTGTAATAACCCCGTGATTTTAATGACTTTTAAAATGGGTTATATTTAAAATTAATGGACTAATAGGATTTTATTATTAATTAATTCATTTGGGTTGTATCCGAATTATGGATATTAAAATAGATGATTCTGAAAATTACTTAAAGATATTTAGGTAATATATGAATGTGATGTCATTGATATGGCAGTGTGATATAAATTCGGTAATTTGAATTTTTAATCAGACGCGGTATGGGACGCGTCGGGACTAATTTATTAAATTAAAAGGAAATTTATTTTCTATCGACCTTATAGTCATTTCGACTCCGTCGTTGGGTTCGGAAGGTTCGAAATAGTCAGAAAAGTCTATTTGGATGTTAATTTTGAGTCTCGGGTAATTTGGAAATGAATAGACAACCCAAAAGGGCATTTTGGTCATTTTTCTAGGGAGGTGAATAGTGAATTCGGATTTTGTCCTATTACAAGTATTGGTAGATTAAGTGTACGTGGGTTATTCATCTCCTATACACAAAGTTGAGAAGTCATCTTCCTAGAGAGAGTGAAAGGTTACTTGGGAAGGGAAAAGCCTACTTGGGAAGGAGAAGAACAAAGAACCAAGAGTCACCACTAACCACCACCGGAAGCTCACCGGAAAGGGGAGAACCAACTGAGATATACTACACCAAAGGATCATACCTTTAGTAAAGGCAAGTGTTTGATAATGGCAATCGAAGTTTGTATATTGTCCATGTTAGAATAGTTATGAAAATAGATGATTATTCATGTTTAGAAGACATAATGGAGTTGTTAAATGGATTTTTTGGAAACTGAAATGATATAGGAATCAAACTCATGTTGTAGGTTGATAATAATCCACAAAATAATCATATATCTATTGAGGAAATTCTGAAAACCATTGTTGTGTTCTTGAGGATTTTAGTTTTATAATTTTCTGGAAAAGAGGAGATAAACATGCTTTTTAATCCAATCTCTTGATGATTCGAGGATGTTTAATGTATTATAAATTGTTCATATATGTTGGTATATCCTGTAGTAAGGATTATAAGTCATTTGGGATGTTAATATGAAGGTTGGAATGAATAAAAATGGTGAAACCCGTAGTTACAGAAATGTAGGAAAAACCAAGCTGTGACCTGAGTGATCGATCGATCGATCGACCTCCCTAGAATTCCTATAGTTGTTCCTTTTTAATATGGGTTCTTATCCAAAACTTTTGGTAGATCTTTGGTGTTTATTAATTGGATATTATGGGACTTATATAAGATCAGTAATCCCTAGTTAAGACTTGGATTAATTTGATTGGGATTTAATTGATTAAGAAAAATGATAATTAATTTAAAGGAATTTCGATTGCTAGATTCAATTGTTGGATTCTAATTGGTATGCATGAGAATTAAATATAGGACCAGTAGGGGTGATTGAATATAACACCTGGGTATCCTTATGTTTACAAGAGGGTTTAATCCTAAGTGAAGGAAGATATGTTTATAAGAGATTTGAAACTATCGGTTTTAACCCTAATTAAAAGGGAGAGTTTAATTCGTAGTAATTCGGGAGATATGACGATGTGGACCAGTAGGGTATTAGTGACTTCTTACTGAATATATGTTGAGGAAAAACCTATTTGAACCTTGAAGATTGAGTGAGGCTCGGGGATAATTAAATTAAGAAGTAAAGTTATGATATTTTAATACGTGGGATTTAAAGAGATATAATGCTACGTGTGGGAATAATCTAAGGGTAATATGAGTACCTTGTTGATAGTATATTATAGGTATGAAAATGCCTATTTGATTTATTGATAATTATGTGTATGAAATACCTAGCTTACTTACTATCGACGTGAGGTTTGCGCGTGAGGGCAGTCCTATCCTGATGAATCCATGGGATCTTTGATTTGTCGCTCGAGAACATAGGTCTATGAAAGACTTATCGGGGAGTTGATAAGTCCGCTGACTGTGGGTACGTAGGTATGTGTGTGACCCATGGATACGAGAACTATGTTCACCTCCAATTTGTTTGTTGATGTTTGTGGTTCAAGAAATCCTTACCGAACCTTTTGTCCCCTATTCGGAGACCAGCGATATTGGGACATGATAGCAGAGTAATGCATTCCACCGCAGCTGTGTCTCGGGGTGCCGTATTATATATATATATATATATATATATATATATATATATATATATATATATATATATATAATGAATTAAATGAATGATTGGATATATTGTGGTTAAATCATCTACTGCGTGATAATTGTAGATAACGGTGAATTGAGAAAAAGAAATGAAATAAATTAATGAATATTTATTGAAAAGCTTACTTCATATTAATGATAATCGAATCATGTTAATGGGAAACGTATGAGAATAATTATCTGACGTATGGTATGGGACATACGGGGTTATGATATAGGATGGAATCATTGAATGGAAACTAGGAATGAGGAACCATTAACTAGGAGGTTAATAGGAAACATTAAGTGTTCACTCTAGTTGAGAGGTGAGAATAGAAAGTGAGAGTTGGATCTAACATGTACAAATAAATGCTTTATTGCACTTGTTAAATACTTGCTATTTTAAAAATCATTTTTTCAATCGGGCTCTGACCCGTTTCCTTGCATATTTTCTTTTCTATTGTATCTTCTATATCAGGTGTCCAGCAACAGGGACACCAGCCTTAGTGGATTTCGTTGAGCTATGGAGCTATGGAGTTTTTTCTTAGACGCCTATCATCTTTTGATTCACAGTATTCTTAGTTAGGGCATGTCGCCCAAAGGATTTCAGTCATCATTTTCTATTGGAGTCAAATACTATTGTATTCGTGTCATTTGTTACTGTTGGGATTACTGTAATGGATTTATATTATTTGGGAATGTTTATTCCAATTGCATTTAAATTCTTTTGTGTTATCTATTTGGTTATCAGTGTTGCAGAATAAAATGTGTTGTGTGATTCTTAAACTGGAAATGGATTTCGTTAAATTAACATTTGGAATTTTTTTAACACTAGCTTAATTGGGTATTGGGTGAGTTGTAAATGTTTTCGACAATGATGCTAAAAATGAGCCAACTGTATATTCTATTTTAATTTGGTATGGGGCTGGCCACCCGGTATTTAATTAGGCGGGGTGTTACAGCTATCAACAACAGTAAAGGTGATGAATGCTGAAGAGGTGATGGCCGTAAAATACGAAGATGAAAAAGGAGGCACTAGTGGGGGTAAGTACCAGAAAAAGAATAAGGAGGGGAAGAAGAGGCTGGCAGATGAAAAATTTACTGACTATGCCCCTCTGATGGTCAGCTGTGAGCACATTCTAAATGAGATAAAGAGCGATCGGTCCTTGAAGTGGCTTGAGAAGTTGAGGGCAGCCCCTCACAAGAGGAACAAGAACCTTTAGTGTGAATTTAACCAAGACCATGGTCATGTGACCGACAAGTGTTTTTCTCTGAAAGAAGAAATATAAAAAATGTTAAAAGAAGTGAGATTAAGAAAATACGTTGATAAGAGTGCCCTCAAGAGGGGCTGAGGGGACGACCCCAGGAAAAAGAGAGGTGATAAGTGCAGAGAAGATCCTCCAAACCGAAGGGACGACCCTTTAAATGATGAGGACGACCCTGACCTCCCACCGAGAGACGACCACGACCCTGTAAAGAGACTTAATATGATCTCACTCAGTGTTAGGATGATCTCCGGGGGACTAGCGGGAGGAGGATCAAAGGTTATCGAGGGGAAGGCCCATGTAGCCGAAGCCAAGGTCGGGACAAAAGTTGTGCACTCAACCTCTATTGAGGCCAAGTCAGAAAAGAGGAAGAAAGTTGATATGGATACTCTGATAGTGGGATTCTCAAGAATGGACTTCAAAGCCCTCTTAGCCCCACATGATGACCCTCTCGTCATCACTACCAGGGTACACGGGTGCGAGGTGCCAAGGATCCTGGTAGATGGGGGTAGTTCTGCAGATGTGATGTTCTGGACATTCTTTAAAGCCTTGGGTCTCAGCCGTGCTAGGCTCGTCCCATACCATCACCCCTTTATTGTTTTCAGTGGAGAAAAAGTTCATCCTCTAGGAGTGTATGAGGTCGATGTTAGGATGGGGGACGAGTGGTCGAGATGGCTCACCAAGAAGGTAAATTTTTTTATGATGGATGAACACGTCTTCTTAGCCTGCAACATTATATTAGGGCGAGTGTCCCTCAAGGAATTTGAGGCCGTGTCGTCCACGGTTCACCAAATGATAAAATTTCTGACCCCTTATGGGGTAGGGTAAGTTCAGGGAGACGAAACGACGGTACGTGAATGCTAATTCAATTCCACCAAAAAAAGAGAGGAGCACAAGAAAGCAACAACCACTTACAATATTGAAACCCTCGACCCCAGGGACGAGACAAAGCTGAAGAAAGGAGAGGCCGCGAAAGAGGTAGAATCCATCATCCCCACTGAGGATGAGCCGAAAAAACTCATCCAAATTTGAAAAGATTTAAAGACAGAGATAAAAGAAGATCTCATCAAGCTGTTAAGGAGGAGACAGAGCGTCTTTGCATGGAGTCATGCATACATGCCGGGGATCAACCCCGAAATCATGTGTCACAAGCTCAACGTGGTAGTGGACACAAAGCCAGTGAAGCAGAAGAGGATAATTTATTCTCAAGAAAAATATGAGGTCATAAGGGACGAGGTCAGGAAGCTAAAAGATACTGAGTTTATCATAGAGATCATCTATCCCGAATGGCTGTCCAATGCAGTCATAGTCCTAAAAGCCAACGGGAAGTGGATAATGTGTGTAGACTTAATTGACCTCAACAAACATTATCCCAAAGACAACCTCCCTCTCCTATGCATTGATCAGATGGTAGACGCTACTGCAGGCCATGAGCTAATGAGCTTCATGGATGCCTATTCAGTCTACAATCAGATCTTCATGAGCCCTGAAGACTAAAAAAAACGGCTTTCATTCTCGATAAGGGGACATACTATTATAGGGTCATGCCCTTTGGCCTAAAAAATGCGGGGGCAACGTATCAATGCATTGTGAATAAAATGTTCGAAGACCAAATCGGGAAGTCTATGGAGGTTTATGTAGATTACATGTTGACCAAGAGTTTGAAGGATAAGGATCATGTGGACGACCTCGAGAGGACCTTTAACACAATGGAAAAGTACGGAATGAGGCTCAATTGAGCAAATGTGCCTTTGGGGTTTGAGCGGGGAAATTCTTGGGGTTCATCGTCAACTAAAGAGGCATTGAGGCCAATCCTGATAAGATAAAGGCCCTCCTAGAAATGAAGACCCACAGGATCATTAAAGACATTCAGAGGCTCACAGGGCGAGTGGCTGCTTTGAATATGTTCATATCCAGAGCCACAGATAAGTGTTTACTGTTCTTTAAAATTCTCAGAAAGGCCTTTTAATGGAACGAAGTGTGTGACCAAGCTTTTAAAGAACTAAAGTCGTACCTAGGGTCTCCCTTGCTGTTGTCACATCCAGTGTAGCGGTAATGACTACATGTGTACCTAGCCATCTCATAATCAACCATCAGGGCAACCATTATAAGATAAGAGTACGGGGTACAGAATCCAGTGTATTTTAATAGTAAGGCACTCCAGGGGGCAGAGAAAAGATACCCTAGGATGGTGAAGTTAGCCTATGACCTGATCCATGCATCAAGAAAGATGAAGCAATATTTACAGTCCTATACACTGGTCATCCTCACTGACTCTCCTCTTAGGTAGGTCTTACATAAGCCAGAAAAATTAAGGAGGCTAATGGCCTGGGCTATAGAGCTGGGAGAGTTTGACATTGTATATCAACCTAGGGTGGCCAATAGGGGCAAGCATTACCTGATTTCGTGGCTGAATTTACATGGGAAGATAATGAGGCTGAAGAGGAGAGCCTCTAGAATACAGACACTCGGTAAGGCATAATTGTTGACCCATCCGCAGATAAGGTTGAGACAAGCACCGCTAGAGAAAAAGTTGCTTAAAATAAAGAGGGAAGATATCTCTTTAGACAGGGGTCCCTCATCGAGGGAAATTTCTCAGAGGAACAGGCTGTATGGAACCTCTTCATTGATGGGTCCTCCTGCGAGAGAGGAAGCGGGGCTAGATTAATAGTATTAGCTCCCGACAGCATAGACATTGATTATGCCCTAAGCTTCAACTTTAAAGCCTCCAAAAATGAGTCTCAATATAAAGCCCCGATAGTAGGCCTCTCTTTAGTCAGTTTTCTTAGTGTTGGCCAGATCTCGGTCCATAGTGATTTAAGACTTGTAGTGAATCAAATTCTAGGAGCGTACGAGGCTAAGGATGAGAGAATGGCCAAATATCTTGAAAGAGTGAAGTAACTATTGAAAAGCTTAAGAGAAGTGAAGTTGAAGAGGATACCTAGGCTGGATAATGGCCGAGCTGATGCGCTTGCTAGGCTAGCCTCAATAACTAGGATAGATATCAGGAGGACAATCCTAGTGGAAATCTTACTTCGACTAACAATTGAAGATGCAGAGGGAACACTTGGCTCTTGCTTAAATATCAATAGGGAAGCTTCATGGATGGACCCTCTAATTAGATACATTAAAGAGGGGGAGATTCCAGAAGCAAAACAAGAAAGTAAGAAGTTGAGATACAGAGCTGCGAAATTCACTGTCATCGGTGACACCTTGTAAAAAAGGGGATTCTTACTCCCCTTGCTCAGATGTGTGCACCCATTTGGTGTCCCATGTATTTTGTAAGATGTGCACGAGGGGTCATGTTAAATCCTCATTAGGAGCAAGTCGTTAGTAAAGAGGATAGTAACCCATGGATACTGGTGGCCGACCTTGGGAAAAGATGCCACGACATACATAAAAAAGTGCAATAAATGTCAAAGGTTCGCCACAATCCCTCACCATCCCCATCAGCCTCTTACCTCCATCATATCCCCATGGCCATTCGTAGTATGGGGAATCGATCTAGTAGGGCCATTTCCTAGGGTCGTCAATAACTATCGATACTTTATCGTAGCAATTGACTATTTCTCAAATGGGTGGAGGCGGAGCCGATGGTAACGATCACCGAGCAGAAGACCTTCCAATTTATCTATAAATACATTATATGGAGATATGGTCTCCCTAAAACCCTCATCTCAGATAACGAGACTCAATTTAAGAATGCATCTCTGGAGAAATACTACGAAAGGGTCGGTGTCAAACAATTCTTCTCAACTCCAGTCTGACCTCAGGCTAATGGGCAAACTGAAGTTACAAATAGAACAATCCTAGATGGGGTAAAGAAAATTCTAGGAAGCAAAAGGAAGATGTTTTGAGGAATTATACGCTATACTATGGGCCTACAGGACGACGACCAAGACTCCTACCGAGGAAACCCCATTCATGTTAGTGTATGGCTCACGTCATCCCCGCCTAAATTGGGTTTCCTACTCACAGAGTCCAAATATATGACCCCCAGAGGAATATGGAAGAAAGGAGACTTGATCTAGACTTGATCGAGGAGAGAAGAGAAGACGCTGATATAAGGCAAGCAGCCTATCAGCTAAGGACTGCCAGGTTTTACAAACAAAGGGTGAGGCAAAGGCTAATCGCCGTGGGGGACCTAGTCCTTAAGAAGACATGGAAGATACCTAACAAGCTCCACCCAAATTGGAATGGCCCTTATAGGGTCATTGATGAAGTTGTCCCTAGAACCTATAGACTAGAAAACCTTGAAGGGGAACCCTTTTCCAACCCTTGGAATGCAGATCATTTGAAGAAATACTATCAATAATGTTGTAATGTCCTATCGAACCACAGTTGTAATGAATGTGTTGCTCCAACAGAACACTTGATGTTAATGAGAATATTATATTGACCCCTCATCTATTTTGTTAATTTTGGTATGATTGGGGTAATTCTTGCTAAACCACCCTCGACTATAATGAGGGTGAATGGTAGGGACGACCCTCCATTCACTCTCAAGAAAGAAGAGGGGGGACTTGAAGATTAAAACACCATTAATTTAGTGATATCCACCCTCTCCTACAATGAGGGTGAATGGTAGGGACGACCCTCCATTCACTCTCAAGAAAGACGAGGGGGGACTTGAATTTTAAAAATTTCATTAATTTGGTGGATAACCACCCTTGTCTAAGATGAGGATGAAAGGTAGGGACGACCCTCCATTCACTCTCAATAAAGACGAGGGGGGACTTGAATTTTAAAAACATCATTAATTTGGAATGTGCAGCCCCAGTCAGAGTGCCAGAAAAGCCATGACACCTCATCTTATCTGAGATAGAGTATATGTCTGTCGCTGATTGGTACATCTCAATTTGATGGACAGGGTTGGTACTCTCGTCATACCTTAGGGTGACCATAGGTTGCTTAAACTTAGATAGCATTGGGAAGTTAACTATCTTCACCAAAAAGGGTGAGCCTATGGAGTATCCTCTTTGAAGGGGGTCCCTGCTCCTCAGGATACCACCAATCTTATCCTCCAGCCTTTGGATTGAGTCATTCCAGGGACTCGTAGGGTCGGCTTGGACGATGTTATCCCCTATCGCCTCTTTGAGGTGGATGGAGGGTTCTACTACGGTAGGCCTGTGTCGGATGTTTACTTCTCCCTAATGTCGCCCCGTCCATGGGGTCGGCCCCCATTGGGTCGGCCATCTGTAGCCTCCCTTCTGGACCTCACAATACTTCTCGACCGGGACAATTTTCTAGTAGGTCATTTACTGGGCCCGGCCTCTCAAAGGCCGACCCCTTACTCAGACTATCGAAATTAGAGCCCTTCGGGCGATCGTCGGGATTTTGCCTTCCACACTTCCCTCTGCTTTCCTAGATAGGTCGCACGGTATTGTTGGATACCTCATACGGCTCTCAGCACTCCATTGGGGCATCTTCCACCTCTAGATCATCGTATCTGTCTTCTGGGAAAGGGTTTCCTTGCCACCCCAGGCATAGACGTTGGGGGTTAGCAACATCCCTCCGCCGTTGTAGAGGTTTCAGGTCTTTGCGCGGTGCCTGGGGTGGTCCCCTGGCCTCATGCTGTCCTGGAGCTGCGTCAAGAGTAATCATTTTTGGTGAGACTCCTGGAGGTCTTAGTATATTTTGGCTAAGAGATATAAATTTCTCCTGCATAATCCGCTGGCTTGATACTAAATACTTCAGGACGTCTGCCACATCATCTATCTCGGACTAAGGCGGTGCCTCAATGGAACTAGCTCCTACTCCACTATCCGGTGGAGGTGGTGATGGTGGAATTTCTAGTGCCATGTGTTTGAGCTATGAAGAGCTGAATGATCAAAAGACTAATGAGCTTGAGAACCTTAATGGGTCTCTTTCAATGGTGAAACAGTTCCACATGAAGGGGGAGAACTGGTTCACCACCAGAGTTTTCGGTGAGGTTAATTTATATAAAGGAAGAGATATCTTCTTGTTCCCACAGACAGTGCCAAACTGATGATGCTAAGATTTAGCTCCACCAGATAAGAGATGATGATCTCAAACAGTGATAACAATGACAGCAACAGGGTTATATATGTGTATAAGTGTATAGAAAGGGATGAGTATAAGAGGAATACGACAATGATGTATAGTGGTTCAGCCAATTAGGCCTACATCCACTGTGAGTGTGTGATCCACTAAATATGGGCACTAATGGCCTTGGATACAATTCACATAAGCTCACTCTCTCTTTCCTTTGTGTACAAGAAAAGTTTTAGCTAGGGTTACAATTATCGATCCCTTTATAAGGTTGAAGATGGCACGTATATATAGGGCTTGGGTGGTGCGATGTACCCCCTAAGCATGAATGGAGCATGTGAATGATGATCTAGCCAATTCCTTGCTGACACCTAGCTGTGCCATTAGTGATTAATGATGACATGATATTCCCTCACATGGGGGGATGATATTATTATAACGGTCTAGTCCACATGCTATATGAGTCCCACGCGCACTGTTCCACGCGTCTCCCAAGTCATGCGCTGTGATGACATCACCCTCGACATAAGATGCCTGGTCGAGGCTAAAGCTGACACTGGCATCGGATCTGGCTGGATGTAGGCCTCGTACTGTCACCCCCTCATAGGGTCGTCCGGGCCATGATGAGGGGTCGGCCCCTTATAGAGTCATTTGGTCCATGATGAGGGGTCAGCCCCTTGTAGGGTCATCTGGTCCATAATGAGGGGTCGACCCCTTATTGGGTCATCTAGTTCATGATGAGGGGTCGTCCCCTTAAAGGGTCATCTGGTATTGGCTGAAGGATCATCCAAGTTAACCCTTTCTATAATTGAACTGTGGTAATTAGACTCGTCCTGGGCCTGAGCCCTCGTCTGGGTGGAAGACACCCTCGGCCTGGACGAGGGTATATATGGGTATATCAGGTAGTGGGTCATTTATACACTCTATCTGTCAGGGTGTAGATATCGATGTGTGTAGCCTATGTTTAGCCTCTGATCTTATTAAATTAGATATGAAGGGGTATGATGTTATCTTGGGGATGTATTGGTTAGCTGGATATTGTGCGATGGTTGATTATTTAGGGAGGACTATTGTATTGTTTATTCATGGACAGGAGATGATCTTAGTGGCGATGCCTTTGCCTGAGGGAGGGTCGAGCATGCATTTGTATTACATTAAGGAAGAGACCTCACATGAGGTAATTGTTTCGTTAGACTCTATTCAAATCATAAGAGAGTTTGAGAATGTATTTTGGTACATGCTCGGGTTGCCACCTAGCTGGGAAATTGATTTTTTTATTGACCTAGCACCGGGTACGAGTCCTATAACTTGAGCACCTTATCGCATGGCCCCATTTGAGATGCAAAAATCAAGGGAGAAAATTTAGCAACTCCCAGGGATGGGTTTTATTTGACAGAGTACTTCACCGTGGGTTGCACTGGTGTTGTTCATCAAGAAGAAGGATGGGTCACTTCGATTGTGTACTAACTAGAGAGAGTTGAATAAGATCATGATTTGAAATAAGTATCCACTGCCTCGTATCGATGATCTATTTGACCAGCTGAGGGGAGAATCTTATTTATCTAAGATATATTTGAGGTCAGGCTATCATGAGTTGAGTGTCAGGAAGGAGGACGTAACTACGAATGATTTTCTGACACGACATGGGTCCTACGAGTTTAGGGTGATGCCATTTGGGCTCACTAATGTGCCAGCAGTATTCATGGATCCGATGAACCGAGTATTTTGAGAGTTATTTGACCAGTTTATGATTGTTTTCATTGATGATATTCTGGTTTACTCTCTCTCTGAGGATCAGCATGCCAAGTACTTACGAAAGGTTTTACAGACACTTAGAGAGCATCAGTTGTATACGAAGTTTAGTAAACGTGGGTTCTGGCTTCGAGAGGTGAAGTTTCTAAGCCGTATTGTGTCTGAGAAGGGTATCGTTGTTGATTTGTGTAAGGTATCGATGGTGAGGGAGTGGGGCCAGCCCACGACACCGATTGAGGTTAGCAGTTTTCTAGATTGGTGGGATATTATTGGAGGCTCGTTAAGGGTTTCTGAAAGATTGCAGGTCCATTGACAAACTTGACTTGCAAAAGGGTATTGTTTATTTGCGATGACCATTATCAGCTGGCTTTTGATGAGTTAAAGGACAAACTTACTTCAAAACCTGTACTTGCACTGCCTAAGGGAGGAGTGGCGTACTACGTCTACACTGATGCATCCTTGCAGGGACTTGGGGTTATATTACATTAGGTGGAAAGGGATATAGCGTATGCATCTTACAAGCTTATGCCACATGAGAAGAATTACCCCATGCATGACTTGGAGTTTGATACAGTGGTATTTGCTTTGAGGATATGGAGAAATTATCTATTAGGAGAGAAATTGACCTTATTCACTAACTACAAATCGATTTAATATATGTTCACACACAAAGATCTGAACATGAGACAGAGCAGGTGGTTGGAGTTCATGAAATATTACCAATTTAATAATCAGTATCATCCTGGGAAGGCTAATATGGTGGCAAACACGTTAAGCCGAAGGCCTATAGGAGAGCTAGCAGTGGTCTGGAAAGTGAAATGGAGAGAGCTTCGCCACAATGATGAGATTGATATGGATTGTATGTCTGTATTTTCTATCACACCCGAGATTGTGATGAGGGTGGTGAAAGTACATGCAGAGGACCAATATTATGAGGACAGAGTTCATCGGTTATTAACTAATGGGGCAGAGGGTTACTCGATCAGTTCAGAGGGTGGTCTATATTTTAACGGGAGACCTATGGTTATTGAGGATGATGAATTTAGGCATTTAATGATGTCAGAGTCTCACGGGTCCTAATTTTTGGTACATCCCGATGGTGATAAGATGTACCAAGCTATGCACAGACAGTATTAGTGGTCGGGAATGAAACGGGACATATCGAATTTTATCTCGAAGTGTGCTACCTTCCAGCTAGTGAAGGGAGACCACCATAGATCGGTAAGGATATTACAACCATTAGAAATTCTCGTGTGGAAATGGGAAAGTATATCCATGGATTTTATTATTGGGTTACCGTTATCACAACGAGGTCACGACTCCATATGGGTGATAGGGGATCAGTTAACCAAGGTGGCTCATTTTCTTCCAGTTCGTATAGACTTTGAGATGAAGCAGTGTACATAGTTATTTATTATTGAGATAATACGATTAAATGGGATTCCGATTAATATCGTGTCTGATCGGATAAGATCTTTTTATCCCATTTTTGGTAGCGCTTTCAGGACGCGATGGGCACGAAGTTACAATTGAGTATAGTATATCACCCATAGACAGATGGGCAGGCAGAGAGGGTAAATCATGTGCTTGAGGATATGCTGTGGATGTGCATACGTGACTTTGTAGGAGGTTGGTAGAAGTACCTTCCATTGGTGGAATTTGCGTATAATATCTCCTAACAATTTACCATAGGCATGGCACTAATTGAGGCACTGTACGGTCGGCCTTATCATTCATTTTCTTGTTGTTTAGAGGTGGGGGACAATAAGTTATTGGGGCCAGAGATGATTCAGGACACCACTGATAAGATTGAGCTTATCCGAGGGAGCATCTGGATAGCTCAAGATAGGCAAAAGGGTTACGCCGATGCAGACAAGAGGCACATTGAACTTGAGATTGGCAACCAGGTGTTGGTGCGAGTGCCTCCTATGAAAGGAGTTATGAGGTTCAGGAAGAAAGGGAAATTGGAACCGAGATACGTGGGACTATTTTCGATCATTGAGAGAGTAGGACTAGTAGATTATAGACGGGGACTACTGGAGCACCTACAACAGATTCACGACGTGTTTTATGTGCCATCTCTAAAGAGATACTGAAGGAGTGAGAGAGCTTTTTGTCATATTGCATTAGAGGAGATTAAATTGCAGCTCAATATCTCATACGAGGAGAAACTTGTGGCATTTTAGTCATTTATAGCCTAGGGTTAAGGAAGCTACGAGTTTACAAAGGTTATATAAACTTTTAGTTATGTGAGGCTCGGGAAAATGAAATAAAAAACACCTAGAGGACATTAGAGAGGAGAGGAATATCTTTCTTAGATCTTGGAGAGGATTCTTGGAGAATTTACCATTGTTCTTGCATCACGACCATTTTTGGTGTGGATTAGAAGAAAAAAGTCATCAAGAGAACCAAAGTCGATCATTTCCACACAAGGAAAGTATTTATCTTGCAAATTTTTATAAGTTATAATACCCATGTAGAGTACGCCCATTTAATTAAGGATAATTGATGATATTCTGTGATTTGATGAATATAACTTATAATTTGGATTAGGATTGGATGTAGAGTGAATCCAATTGCATAAATAAAATGAAATCAGAAATTATGGGATTTAGATCATGGGATAAATCTGGGTTTTTGATGAACTTATGTAAAGAACACAAAAACACGCATATTTGATGTTTGAGTTTTAATCGGATATTGGATGAAACTTTATGGATTTTGTATGTGATTTACATTATAAATCATCCATACATGCATATTTGATGTTAAGTTATGTTAATTGGAAGTTTGGGATTGCTGTATCAAATTTTGAGGATTGAAATGGGGTAAAAATTTGTAACAGCAAACGAAAGAATAAGAGACCTGATACATTTCTAATCGATTCGACCCCAGGGCAAATAGATACAACGTGGAGAATCGATTTGGCCATTGGGCGAATCGATTCGATTTTGCCCAGAATTAAAAATCGTTCATTTTTAAGCACGAAACATTTGGATAATTCGTAAGGGAACTTTTGAGACATTTTTAAATTATAGAGGAGAATATGAAAGTGTCAGTATGCCTATGATGGGACTCAGATTTATATGAAATGAGACGAGTTAAGAATTGTAATGATTGAGAAAATGTCCATAAATGATACATAAATGAAATTCGAGACGAGTCACATAGTGATTAGTGAATCTATGTTTAGGACCAATAGTATACGATGGGAATAACTACATACTAAATAAGGGATAAATAGGACTCTTAAAGTAGTCAGTGATACTCGAAATTACATAAATTGGAATTATAATTGAAATTAACAAAAAATTGAATATGCGAGTGATATATACTACATATGAGTGGAAAAAAATGGGTTGGGTGCATACCTACTGAATAATATATGTATATAGGTTGTGTGAATACCTATAGATATGATTTGATTATATGTGTGAACATACCTACGCTGCCTGCTATCAGGAGGTTTCTGTGCAGAGGGGAGTCCCACCTTAATGATGGCAGTAAGGTCTAGATTTGTGCCTCAAAACACGAAACTTAGGACGGCCCACTATGTGCCGTGTATTAGTTGGATTGACAGGTCGTTTGGGTACGTTAGGTATGGGAGTATCCCAAAGGCTTAGAACCATGTTCACCGTCATTGTTGTGTTGATTTATTTTGGGCTCGAGGAGACGTGCCGAACCAATAGTCTTTGATTAAGTATGAAAGGTATATGGACTTGATATCAGAGTATGCCAACATCATGAAGGGCCATTCTAGGGATGCTATAGTTATGTATGTATTATATGCGTGATGAATATATACCAGTATGATATATCTACTTATGTGAGACAGTAGAATTGATAAATGATATGTATCTAAAATACTTTAAGTATTGAAACTTAAATAATTAACTCAATAATAAAATGGTAATAAATAATTTATTATTGAGACCATAGTAACGTGTCGTATGGGTATATATGAGAGAACTAGACTTATCGAGAGTAGTCAGATACCTTA
Source organism: Sambucus nigra (assembly GCA_949130495.1). NCBI lineage: Eukaryota > Viridiplantae > Streptophyta > Magnoliopsida > Dipsacales > Adoxaceae > Sambucus > Sambucus nigra. Next base: position 231,226,501 of record OX422219.1, read on the forward strand.
TCTAGTTGGGCAGGGAATACTAGTTAAGTATAATACGTTAGGCATGAACATTAGTTGAGAAGTGAGGATCTCAAGTAAGTATACGTGGATATTACATGTGTAATACATAACTAGTTTAAATAGTTGAAAAATATTTTCAAAATGTTTTACTTCTTCTCTGACCCATGTCAAAAATATTTTCAAAATCTTTTAGATGTCTATCCATAGGGACGCCAAGCTTAGAGATCCTATCAAGAGACGCTGAGCTGCAGTAGTGTGGAAGATTGCAAGGGAGTTCTATTAGACGCTTCAGCTCTTTCATTCTAGATAGGAGGTTCCTTAGCAGTTCATTTGGGCATGTTACCTATAGACTATTTATTTTATTCAATTATGCACTCGACTATTTTCATATTTAGTTTTAGCATTTTCAGATTATGGTTGGATTATGTACTTGGAGAACGAATGGTTTATTCGGTCTCGTTTATTTATATATCTATCGTATGATTATTCACACTATATTTATGTGTGAATGGTTTAGTTATTTAATTTATTTACGCATGTTTTCATAATAAAGATAAAATTTGACACCAGCTTAATTTGACATAGTTTATTTGTAATTAATTTTTTTTCGACAATGATGCTAAGAATGAAACCATTAATGAATTTTGTTTAATTTAATAATGGACTGATCACTCAGGATTAAAATAGGAGGGGTGTCACAGGAGCGACCCTCTTTCCAAGTACCCGGACCGTTCAGGGTCTCAGCCAGCACCACAACCGCAGGATTATGGCGGTAAGACATCCAAGCCGTTATTGAAACCACTTGGGGATCTGCCGTCAAGTCCCCTATCACCAGTAAAAACCTTGTAATAAGGCCCAAGGCAACATCTCTGGCAAATCCAGCATCCTTTAATCCCCTTAGGCTTACGAAATTCATAACTGCCTAAAAAGAAACAATCCATCCAATAATCAACAGTCGAGCTGTTGAAGGAGAAATACGGAGCAACTCCGCCAGAAATGTCCGTGGCGAATAGAGAATTTTGGTCATAGATTTCGCCACACTGAGACTGACCCCCAATATTATTGATAATTATTCATTGGTAGGATAGACCTCATCCGGTCCAAAATGGGAGACATGGTCCTCAGTGTACCAGAAATGTATTGCCGCTACTAGCAAGTTCTAGTATGAGCCTCGATTACTCCATAGAGAAACCCGACGTAAGTTGAAAGCATCATAGTCCATATTGTATAGACACATGGTCTCCAGACCATCAAGGTAAGAGGAGAATTCTTCATACATGGGAAGAGACATTTGGGAATAAGAAAGGAAAAGAAAGAAGATATTAGTGGATAAAGCACATTCCATAACGCTCTTTTTATACACAAAATCTTTGGCAAAAAAAGAACTCTGAAAACCCAATAAATTCTCATCCCTACAGGAGTACACTAATGTGTAGGACAGTGCAATAAAATCCCAGGGATGATTTGCCTTGACCCCCACGTTGATAGGCAGGTCAAGGGGTATGCCGATCGGCATCCCCCTTATTTAGGAAACTTCCATCTTTGCTCTTTTACAAAATAAAATTCTAGAAAATCCTTATTTTGAAAAATTATCCCCGGGTCATTCCTTTTCAATTACTCATTTTCTCTATTTCGTTCTCCTCGAAAAATCATTTTCATTCCCAAAATATTTTCCCTGAGTTAATTACTTTTACTAAACATTTTTGCTTTCATTATCAATTCCGTACGTATCTCTATCTTTGCATAAAATAAAAAATCTTAGTAGAAAATTAAAAGCGCATATAATAGGATAAGTCACTAAATCAAGAAAAACACCCCCAAAAATGCATACTTTTCAGATATATTTTGCTTGACTTAGTTACATCTTGCAAATAGAAATAAAAATAGAAAAATACAAAAGGGACTTCGCCCGAACCCTCAACCTTCCCTCTTAAGTCCTTAACCTCCGCAGTGGACGTGCTTTCCTTGATGACGAGTAGTGGATCCTCCCCTCCCAGAACTCAAAATCTCATATGAGGTGGCAGGCGGCACAAAGAAGGAAGTAGACAAATTCTTGATATAATTCGACATAGAGGCCATCCAATTCTTAATATCCCTCAGTCAGTTGGTCTACACTCGAACATATTGCAAGCAAAGAAGCAACATCAAGAGACAAATCGGTCAGTAAAAGAGTAAAGAACAATCAACAGAACAAGAGAAAGAGGAAGGATATACCTTATGCTGGATGGCCTCATCTGTAAGCCCCATCAACCCAGACACTGTTGCATTAGGACTTTACGACACGCTCAGTGACTCAGTACTACTTGGTCAGACATTATAGAAAGGGGGAGTAACCTGAATGATCGGAGCCTCCTCTGCCTCCGTGACATGCCACCGCCTGTGATGTGGGCCAAAGCTATGGTGGATGGAGGCATGTTCTCCACGTCATAGATACAGGAGGGAATCACCCAGCCGTCACAAAACCTAGAAAATTAAATCTCGCCACTATATCCGTGTAGAGCGTATAGGGATCGCCTATCATTGCTGCCACTCGGGCATCGTCTGACATCTCTCTCACCCACCTCATATACATAGGGGGTGCCGATAATGGGACTAACACCTCCTCCTCCATGATCTGCATCACCACCCTCTCTCCCAGGTACAAGATGTTACTAAACTCATGCGCAATCAACTTCCGCATTTGTTCATGTGGGCCCGTCACCTAAGTATCCCACAGAGTCACCCCAGGGGTAAAAGGTCATCAGCAATCCCCCAATAGATAATCAGTATCTACTCAAGAAATGAAGATGCCAAGAAAAACTCAGAAAGATGAAAAATAACCTGGTTGCTCGTCAGCTTATTTAGAAACCTTCACACGTCCACCAAAGATAAAGACTAATACGATCGCCGATTGGACTTTCACCACCAGAACATCCATCAGAAGTCTCCCAAGTCCTCATCCTTCAGTTCCATCAACCTTTCATTGTGCCTAATCACCTCATAGAACCACGTCTACAAAAGACAGTATTCAACAAAAAGAACAAAAGGAGAATGCAAGGAAATGCATAAAAAGATAAATAAATCCAAAGTTACCTCCAAAAGGTACGTAGCATGTAAAAATCTATCGGCAGCACCAACTAAAAGCATCCAAAGAAGAATAAAGGGAAGCCAAAGTCAGGCTCCCCCAATCATATAGATGGACATCCGAATGCATCCTCAAATACAATAAGAACTAAAGATGGATGACGTCACCGCTCATCGCCACCAAAAAGCCTCCCTATAAAAGAAAAATAAATAAATAAGTTATCTGTCTCACCTGTCTCCCATCAGTCACATCTACCCTCCTCTTTAGGATCATCACTCTCAAAGTAGAAATGTGTGTAGAATCCCCAGACATGAGCCTACCCACATCCCCCAACGTCGCCTGCACTACCTCCGGTGTCACCCTCAATGTGCGATCCATAATTATTTGGAAGCCCTCACAATCTCCCCCCCCCCCCCATCAGCTGTTGAACGTCTATAGGAGTAATAGTCATGTCCCCGAAGCCAAGATGAAAAGTGTGGGTAATGCCCTACCATCTCTCCTCAGAGCACACCATACTGCAGTAGAATGTGGTGTCTAATCCAAATCCTATGCCAAATGGCCAAAACTGATGTATGAAGCCATCCAGCGCACCATAGAAGGGAGCTTCTCCAAAACCTCCTTCAACCCTATCGTCCCTCGAGATCGAATGCTCAAAGGAGCTATGTCAGTCTACAAAAGAAGAAGAAGAAGAAGAAGAAGAAGAAGAAGAAGAAGAAGAAGAAGAAGAAGAAGAAGAAGAAGAAGAAGAAGAAGAAGAAGAAGAAGAAAAATCTATCATTAGCACAAAGAACAAAGAGAAAAATAAATTGGAATAACAAAAGTCGCTGTAATTATGTAGCCACTAGGGTTCTTCACCCTAGGCAAATGGTGGTATGCAGGCTCACATAACAAGATACTATCATCATCTACAAGATCAAACAAATCAAAGGCATTCTCATTTCCCAATGCAAGGGGCACCATAAATCGCCACTCTAGGCTGGCCCACTCATTAATAACCAACCACTCGTTCTTATACCCCTCACTTGAAGAACCATTCATTTGAAGTCTTGAAGTAAAAAGGACTTAAGAACGATTTTTAGAGAGAGAAAGAACAAGATTCAAACACTTGACGGTGTGAAAAATGGGGAGGGATCGCCCCTTTTTTATAGAAGGTTAAAGGGCCTTCCAATCGGCAGCTGCCTTTTCCTCTTCCCAAGAAAACCCAGGAGTCCGTGCCATTATCGATTGGCACCCCCAAGCCTACCTGCCTATTGGTAGCTCCCTTCAAATTTTGTAAAAAAAATGCTTAAAAATTCCAGAAATATCCAAAATTACCCAGAAAAATACTTGAAAAATATGGAACATCATTTTCATTTTTGGAACACTAAGCCCCTTACAAACTCTCAAAATCCCCATCAGGATTAATCTTACACTCTTATCCTTAACATACTACACAACAGAACCAATGATGATCCCGCATCCAAGTCTACCACAATTTCCCAATCGAAATCCCAAAACCAAACATCCCCCACTAGAGTTTCAAGACAACATAATCCATAGCGGAACCACAAGTGCGCCTGCACCCCTAATAATTTCCCCGACCCTCAGAATTGGTCTTCCCAACTATAGGTCATCAGAATTGACCTCAACCCTCAGAATTGGTCGCTATAACTTATGGTCCTCAGAATTGTCCCCGACCCTCAGAATTGGTCGTTGCAACTTACGGTCCTCTGAATTTACCTCGACCTTCAAAATTAGTCGTCACAACTTTAGGTCCTTAGAATTGACCTCAACTCGTAAAATTGGTCATCACAACTTAAAGTCCTCAGAATTAACTTCGGCCCATAGAATTGGTCATCACAACTTAAGGTCCTCAGAATTGACCTCGACCCTCAAAATTGGTCATCATAACTTAAGGTCCTTAGAATTGACCTCGACCCCCTGAATCGATCATCCCCAACATCACTTTAGGTTCACAGAATTGACCTATATTTGCTGAATTGGTCACCCTAGCCCCTTATAACTAATATTAACACATCCTCGACCCGTAGAATCGATCATCTTCATATTGGTAGGTTATCAAAATCGATCTCGACCAGTTGAATCAATCATCTTCATCTCCTTAGGTTCTCAGAACTGACCTCAACCCTCGGAATTGATCAACCTCATCCTCTAGGTCCATAAAATTGACCTAAAATTCTCTTTCCTAATGTTGATGTGGTGTCTATCATTCGACGGACTCCACTTATTCTAAGCTCGCCCGTCTAGGGGCTCTCTATAAACACCCCATCATAAGACCCCCTAAGCACCTCCTTATGTCCCTAGCACCTCCTTAGGTCCCTATCACCCACTCATTCACCATGAACCCAAGGTCATACTCTGAGTACCATTAGAGGCCGTCGACCACTACAGAGCCCCGTTTAACTCTGACTAACTTTCTCGTATGAGCACAAGCTCAATGAATCTTTAAAGGGCTCTGAATCCCCTTTCCAACACTCTACCCCATGTGCAAATTGGACTTATGATTCGGAAAAATGGTTCATTTTACTATCTAAAACTGATCTAGAGGCCATCGGGTGCTCTCGAGCCCCGTTTGACTCCGGTCAACTTTCTTGCCTAAGTGGAAGCTCAATGAATCTTCAAAGGTATTTTAATCCCCTTTCTAATGGTGTGCCCCATGCATGAATCAACTTTATGGTACGGACGAACAGTCCATTTTACTATAAAAAATTAATCTACAAGCCATCGGGTGCTCCCGAGCCCGTTTGACTCTAGTCAACTTTCTTGTCAGAGTAGAAGCTCAATGAATATTTGAAAGGATCTAAATACCATTTCCAACGGTCCTCCCCATGCACGAATTGGCCTTTCGATGCAGATAAATGATCCATTTGACCCAAAGAATTACTCTAGAGGCCACCAGGCACTCCCGAGCCTCATTTGACCTCGGTCAACTCTCCATATTAAATGAAGCTAAATGAATCTTCAAAGGGATCTGAATACCCTTTCCAATGATCCACCCCTTGCGCGAATCAGCCTTATAATATGAATGAATTACCTATTTTACTTTGAAGGATCACTAGCCACTTTTGGGACCAGTTTGACCTTGGTCAACTCCACAAACCGATTGAAACTGAATTAAATATTGAAGGGCACTCAGTACCCTTTTCAACGGTCCATCCCGTGCATGAATCGACCTTATAATTTGGATTAACGATCCATTTTCCTTCGTGAACTTCCTGTCCAATGACCATCAAATGCTTTCGATCCCCATTTGACATTGATTAACTCTCGAACCCAGGAGAGGCTCAATGGATTATTAAAGGGATCAAAATACCCTTTCCAACGGTCTTCCCCATCCATGATTCTGACTTACGGTTCACATTTTACGACCATTTTTTTGAAAAACCTATCCTAGACTATCGAATGGCACCCTCAGGACCTAGCCCATTGGCAGTGTGCCTGAGGGGCTATGTCGATAGGCAGGTCTAGGACCCTATCGATCGGCACCCCCTGACCCTATAAATAGAGGCCATTACCTCACTTTGAAAGGCACCCCTAAACATCCCTCTCAACAATTCAGAGAACATTCTCTCGAATTCTAAGTTGTTCCTCTCTTAATAAGCCTACTTCCCACATTCCTTCCATCCTTTTCATACCCCATTTAGTAAATTCTCACCCATCTCCTCATACCACCATCATCTCATTGTGAGATTAGAGCATCTACAATCAAGATCCACTTCAAGTCTCCATGATGAGGTCCAATTCTCCATCCTTTTATTTAAATTCTCTTATTTTAGCATTAGTTGCTTTATTTTTACTTTAGCGCTTTATTTCATTACATCACATACCTTAATCTCAAATATTTATTACTAGTATTTTCATATACTTTATTTTCATAAAAAAAAAATAAGAAAAATAGGGTTTACCTATAAATTTCAAAAGAGGAATTCTCAATACACATCATCACACTTGAATCACATTTATCTCAACACACACATATAAGAGAAATCCACAGTTTGAATTTATGGGTTAAACCCCACCCCACATTATTTTCTAACTACGTGAACTTTGAGGCCCCTTGGGCTACGTAGACGTCTTGGGTAAACCTAGACTCGAGTCCTCACTTATACACCTTTGTTACCATGTTTTATCATATATGTTCTTAATGGATTTTATATGCTTCTATGCTTGTGTCTTGTCCAATGTATACATTCGTTCTTCTGTAACGACTTGTGAATCGACAAACACTTACATTATATTTTAAATTATTATTTTAGAAACACTCTAAGGATGACCTCTCTCCGTCCTTTTCCATTATGCAAGTTGAACGATTCCATTCTGTGTTTATATTATGCACATAAGTACACACTTCACAGAGTTTAAAAAGATATGATTAACACATGCCCATGACAGACCGAAAGGGCGGGATGGGTGCCTAACACCTTCCCACTCTTTAACTTAGTCCCCGTACCTTTTAACTACTTGGTTTTGCAAGCATAATTATTTTCCTTAGTGTCATTCTCTCGAGATGACAATATTTATCTTGCCTGTTATGTATAAAATAGATTGGCCACTCTATCTCTACATATTATGCCACATCGACGACAACCGGGCACCCCGAGAAATCGCACAATCCGGTTCATGTCAAAAAAAGTGAGGTAAGCCCTCATCGGACTCCCCTAGGGATGGCCACACTCCTCCTTTTCATTCTCCATTATCGAACCATTACAAGTATCCAATGATTCGGTTCAAAACATTGAAACATTTAACCTTTTCACTAATACGGACTACTTGGTTGAGTTACTTTCCATAAAGGCAATTTTGCCTCCATGTGTGCTACCTCCCCTTCAATTTGAAAAATCCTTAGGAGGAAATTCATTTTTTCTCGAATCACGTGCGTATTCGTCACCCATTCAATCCAAAGACCACATTATCCCCCAATTTTTTCAATTGATGATGGATCCTTTGTTCCGTCTTTGACATACCTTTCGTTGTTCAAACAAAATTCCTTTTTTTTCAAAAGGTATGCACTCAATGAAGGAACACATATTATCCCTCAAAGTCAAATCGTATTTTGGGTGGACCCTTAAAAATTTCAACTTCTAGTGTATAGTTAGTTAGAAGTTAAAATTGTAGGTTGTGCATATTAGTTTGTTTTTTTCCTTTTTACTTATTGTCTAGTGTAATTAGTTATCGTTTTAGTTCCTCCTTTTTACTGTTCTTGTTTCTAACATATTTTGTAGAATTATTGGACTTGTATTTTTTTAAATATCGCTCCATTTTGGGTAATATCGCTCTTTTCCCTCTCTTTAACTTGGTTCTTAATTTACATTGAGGACAATGCAAGGTTTACATTAAGGGGTTTGGGATATTCTTCCCATTTATTTTTAAGTCCTTGATTTGATTATATGTACTCTTCCCAAGCATGATTTTGTTGAAAAAATTGAAAATTCAAATATATTTTCTTTCTTTTTTCTCCTTTGTTGCTCATTTTGCCTTTGTTTTCGATGATAAATTTTATTAAATGCCCGATCCAATAGATAATTCAATGATGCATGTTCTCGACTTTAGAAGTTATTAGACTTTAGTCCTCAAATCATTGATATTATGAAAAACTTCAGGAATTAAACTTTAAACCCATGAGCACATGTACTTTTCTTATTTTATTGATTTGGTTTAAGATTTTTATAACTTGGTGTGGGGGAAATTAAGTTCAGCACAAAATAACAAGAAAGGGCAATCACCAGAACAAATAAAGATTGTAAGGAATGACAATCACACGACACAAAATTTACTTGGTTCAGCAAGAATGCCTACGTCCATGGTGGTGCTCTCAATATTATTTATCTTTACTCCGGGGAGTGTTTTATAGGAATAATAATGCATGCCCTTTGCCCCGGGCGGAGGGTTTGTTATATACATATTCATTTGCGGGGAGTGGGGGTGTTGGACTCCCCCACGTCAGTCCATGATCCCTAGGATATCTCTTTACGAGATTTTAGAAATTGACTGGGTCATAACTGAACTATTTGAGGTGTGAGGCCTCTAAACTTTGGTCCGTGCTTTACTGGGCTACTCGTCTAGGCCCAAGTGACAAATCGAGGTACACACAATTGCCCCTAAAGCTGCTGGGCCATAATTTGGGCTCAAGAACTTTAAATGATTTGTCATAATGGCATTTTTGTAAATCGTGAAACACTCTTCAAGATCGAAGCACCCTTTCTGAACTGATTTATGCAGTAGACCACCTCGTTGCCTGTATGCTATGATTAGAAAGGTTTTAAACATCTCCGAAAAGGTCTTTTCATGTTGTCGTTTCAAATTTCTCCACTCTCTAGTTTTCTCCAATCTTTCGTGGTATATCTCTCATTTCTAGGTCTCATCTTCCAATTTCAAGTTTCTTTCCCATCTTCTCATCGTCCTTGCTTGTGATTTTGCATCTTCCCAAGCTAAGTCTTTACTTCGTAAGTTTTTCTTACTTCTTCTCTTTGCTTTTTCTGTTGGAATTTCTTCGCATTTGCTATTAGGTTTTTTTTTTAAAGATGAAAATAGGCAATAGATCGATATCTGAATTTAGGAAGTTTTATAACATTCCAAATTGGGTAGACATCGAGTGTGACCCTGTCCCTCGTAATGTTAGAGAAGTTGAGGATGGTCACTGGATTTATATTCTCTTATTGTCCCAAGGGGGTCTTACTTTTCCTCCAAGTAATTTGTTTTTGCACTTTTTTGGTTACTTCAATATAGTTATTGCACATTAGTCGTCCAATCTATGGAAAATTGTTAATGGTGTACATAGAATAAATCAGCTCTATGGCACCAATTTAGGGCTTGCTGAAATTTGCTTCTATTATTCTTTTTCGCGAACAAGCTCTGGTCTTCTGTCTCTTAAGGCCAGGAGTCATGATAGGGTATTGGTAGTAAATATACCTGATTCCCATAAGGACTACTGACATGAGGGTTTTATTGCTAGAAATTGACAGTTCCCTCCCCATATTAAAGGGTCGAGGTCTGGGAGATTTGTGATACCCTTTTATGGGGAGAAGTACATAGGTAGGCTTAGCCCTTTTCTTCTCGTTAACCCTTTATTTTCTGTATAGTTTTTCTCATATCTCTCCCTTTTTCTTTTTTAGCGAAGATAAAGAACTCGGAGCCTGCTCTCAGTGAGACCCAAGATGTTGAGTTGGTCAAAGCCTGGAAAGTCAAGGATCTCTTGGTTGACGGTGAACATCCTCGATCAGTGGCCTTTCTTTTGGAATACAAGAACGTTGGGTCCAGCTTTATTTCACAACCTGTGGATAGCATTCCTGAGCTATACATCACCGAAAAGGTTTCTGCCGATACCATCCAATTGGAGGAGGAGGAAAGCAGCTCTGGTGAGGAGAGAGAAAGTGCTAACAGGGGTGGTGATGAAGGTGGTTCTAAAGAGGAGAGCTCTAGTGGTGAAGAATCTTCCATCTCGGAAGAGGTTTCAGAGGCTCAAGAGTCTTCAAGTGAATTGAGTAGTTCCAATGAGGAAGATATGGCTACTCCGAGGAGGAATTTGATCCAAGATGATGACGATGATGATGTGCTTCTTTCTCTTTGGTTGAAGAAGAAAAAATTTGACAGTAGAGAGGTTACAACTGGTTCTCAGTTTGCTGCCCATGAGTAGGAGAAAAAGAAGAAGAAGGAGGGGGAGCTGGTGAGAGAGAGGGAGAGAAAGAAGGAATAGGAGAAGAAGAAGGTGGAGGAGAGGAAGAAAGTTAAAAAGGAGAGGAAAGAGAGAGAAGAAGAGAGGAGAAGAGAGTAGGTGAGGATAAAGGTGGGGCAATCTCTGGTGCCCATGTCCGCTTTACCTGAGGGGGCCTCTGTCGCCGTTTCCCCTCAGTTGGCTTCTGCGCTGCTCGAAAGAGAGATTTTGCTGACTGATAGTCAGAAGCCGATGGGGACTGACCAGTTATCTCTGAAGACGAGTAAGAGTCTAGCCTTGGTAAGTCTTCTCTTACTTCTCTATTTTTCATAACATTTCATTCAATATTTCTCTCGCTAATATTTCTTTCATTTGTAGTTTGTGACCGACTTTGTCATCCTCTACCACGGTTGCTACAAGATGGTAAGAGGAATGCCAAGCTGGAGGTCAACTTGAAGAATGCCAATGCTGCCCAGAGGTCTTCCGACCTCACCTTGAATGAAGACGATCGAGTGAAGGAAGCGGTGACCAAGGAGCTTGTAGAGTTGAGGCAGTCCTATGATCTGGTCTGCAAGAGAAAGTTAGCTGTGGTGGAGGAGAATAAGGTGCTTATAGAAAAGGTGAAGAAGGTGGAATCTGAGGCAGCCACCATTAAGGAAAGCTCATTTAATGTCCGGTGGGCTGCTGCGTACGAGGATGTTGATGTTCGGATAGGCTACATCAGCCAAATGAACTTCAAGAATGGTTGGAACAAGGCTTTTCTGGCTGTTGAGGTGGATATTGATTCACCACTATTTGATGAGCATGATCCAGGCCCTAAGCCTGGTATAGATGAGGCACCTTCTCCTGCCATTGACGAAGGTGTTCCTGCTACCCAAACCGTCCCCGCTGGTGCTCCTTCTGTCCAGGGGATAGTAATTGCTCCATCTGAGGAAGGTGTTCTTACTACTACTGACAATGAGAAAACAACTAATAACCTAGGAGGAAACTGAGGTTGCCATCTAGCCTATTTTAGGGAACTCTTTGTATTTTTGCTTTTGTTGTTCTTTTCTTTCTTTCGTTGATGTACCTGGAACCTTTCTTTTTTAATGAAATGAAATATTTTTCCTTTCTGTATACTGATTTCTTTTCTCTTTAATGCTTGTATGGCTTGTTGCTGATTGATATTAATGAATATATACCTATTACTTCTCAACTGGGTAAGATTCTTGGTCCTGATGCAAGCAATCAAGTTCGCAGGGCTTTCATAAAGATTTGTAAATCCCTTCCTTAAATGAATAAGGATTATAAGGACTAGTCAGATCTCATCACCAAGCTGAAGGACAAGCTCCAAGAGATGGAGGAAATAGGTGCTTCTGTATAAAAAAAAGGTGGATGCTTTGAAGGCAAGGCTCCTGGATGCCTCGGAAGTTAATCAGGTTGGAGAGTTGCTTCAGTAAGAGAATGAAGCTCTGATGCAAGAAGTATCACGACTATGGGAGAACACTCCTAGCATTGCTCCTCAAGTCCTATGTGGTTCCTCTTCATTGGCTGGAGGGTGAGCTGGTGCAGATGCCCGTGGTTCACCTAGAGAGATTGACGGGTTTCGAGGAGATGTTCGTCGGGCATATGTGATAACTATCGGACTCCAAATAGATGTTATGCTGCTGAGGCATCTATTTAAGAAAGGTCCTCAATGAGTGTGGGATGATGGTTATGATCAGGGTTGGACAGATACTCCGACGAGGCTGGCAGAGGTTGAAAAGATATCCTTTATTAGGGGATGGTTGAATGCTCTCAGGGAGCTGAAGGTCCCCAGGAACTTAGTACTCTGGTATCGTCATGAGATATCGCCTTCGACTCTCATGCCCAATCCTTTCAGGAAGGAAGACCAGTGGGCCCCTGTAGTTTCTATCCCCAGGCAGCTACTAGAGCTAGATGCAAATGAAGTTGAGGAAGAATTAACTCCTCACCCGAACGACGGTCGTAGAGCGTAAGTAGATGATTATCTTTCTCAGAGGCCTAATCCTCATTAGGACTTATTTAATTCAATATAACTCTTTGTAAATGTAATGAAGTAATAAAATATTTATGTTTTAGGTGATTTGCCGACTAAACATGTGTTGTATATTATCCACTTCATTGATTTCTTGTTTGATTATCTTGGGCTTTTCTTAGACAACTAGAGTTGTTTTATTGTGTGAGTATCCTCCCAGTCCAGTATGCTAATAAGATACCATTCTGCCCCACTTTACCTTTTAGGTCATGTCGTCACACTCCCTTAGGCCTAAGTGTAGCAATGGCGAGGACACACCTGGTGTTGGATGTTCTATCCGAGCAAGTTTTTGAGCCAAATATTATTTGGAGACCAATTTTGAGTTGGCCGAGCTACCGAAGGGTCCCCTGTAGGGATTCATATATTGTCAGGGGAAACGCTAAGAGGTTGTTCCTGTTAAAGGATAAGAACCTAAGGAGGGTAAAACCTTGCTAAAATGTGTTAAGAGGGGAGGCTGTCACTTGGAAAAGGTGCACAAGTTATAAAGTTTTTGAAAAAAAATCAACACTTCATAGAATGCCAATGCCAAACTCTCTTTTATTAATCAGGAAAGTCTTGCAAATTGTAATAAAAGATTAAAACAGAAAACTAGAAGTAGAATTTCTTTAATTTGGATACATTCCAAGCTCCAGGTATCTCCCTTCCTTCCAACGTGTCTAAGTGATAGGCTCCTTGCAGGGTGTCCCTTATCACTTTGAATGGTCCCTCCTAGTTTGGTCCTAGCTTGCCATCTGATGGTTTTACTATGCTGCCAAGAACTTTTCGTAGGACATAATCCCCAACTTGGAATGTTTTGGATTGACCTTCTTATTGTAGTGCTTCTCTAGCTGCTACTGGTAGCCTTCTAGTTTCACTGGAGCTAGCTCTCTGCGTTCCTCAGCCAGGTCAAGTTCAGCGAGTAATGTTGCATCATTTTGGCCTTAGTCGACTAGGGTGGATCTCATGGTGGGGAGGCCAGCTTCCAAGGCGATGATTGCCTCTATACCATATGTCAGTGAGAATGGGGTTTCCCCGGTTTCTCGTCGTGGGGTAGTGCAATAAGCCCAGAGGATATGTGGTAGCTCACTCACCCATTCCCCCTTGGCTCGCTCCACACGCTTCTTCAACTCATCGATCACTGTTTTATTGGAGGCTTCAGCTTGTCCGTTTCTTTGGGGGTATGTTGCCAAGCTGAAGTGGTGCCTGATTCCATGGTCGTTGCAAAAACCCTAGAAGAGGCCACTCTCGAACTGGGTTCCATTATCTGTGATAATAGTCTTAGGGATCCCTAAGAGGGTTATAATATTCTTCCATACGAACCTTATCATATCTGTGTCTCTGATGTTCGCCAGTGGCTCCACCTCAATCCATTTGGTGAAGTAGTCTGTCACGACCAACAAATACTTGCGATTACCGGCGGCGTTAGAAAGAGGGCCTACTATGTCCATTCCCCATTGGGTAAAAGGCCAAGGGATAGTAAGTGATTTTAGGTCACAGGAAGATTGGTGAACCATAGGAGTGTGTTGTTGACATTTGTCGCATCTGTGAGCATATACCCCAGAATATTTCTACATGTATGGCCACCATTAGCCTTCCTTCATTGCTCGAAAAGCTAGCAATATGCCCCCAATATGGCTCCCACATATTCCTTCATGAAGCTCGTGCAGTACTTGCTCGATGTCTTTTGGGTGAACACATTGGAGGTAAGATCCGATGAGAGATCTTTTATACAGGTTTCCCTCAGGAGATAAGTGAAAATGGGCAGCTTTGACTCTTATTTGATGAGCGGCCTTCTTATCGTCCGGTAGGGCACCATCTTTCAAATAGTCTCTCAGGGGGTCCATCCAACTGGGTGCTGGTTTAATCTGGAGAACACGGCCTATGTCTGGTAGCTCGTCGCTCTGGTTGGTGCTCGGCTGGGCGAGGAAGTCAACAGGAATTGTCCTCTTTAAGTCAGAGTTGATTGCTGAGCTCAATGCTGCTAGGGCATCAACATGACTGTTTTGTCCTCTGGGAAACTACTGGATACTGACTTGCTCAAAGTTAGACATTAATTTATTTACTAAGGCGAGGTAGGTTGCCATTCTCTCATCCCTATCGTTAAAGTCTCCACTTATCTGATTGGAGACTAGTTGTGAGTCGTCGAACACCTGAAGTTGCTTTTTCCCCAACGCTTGTGCCTTCTGCAGTCCTGCTATTAATGCTTCATATTCTACTTCATTATTGGAGGCTTCAAATCCAAGCTTGATTCCTTGCTCGAGGATTATATCTTCTGTGGTAACAAGCACAATGACTACTCTTCCCCCTTAGAGTTTGAGGCTCCATCAACAAACAGTCGCCAAACACCTTATGCCGAGTGGTCCTCCCTTTGACCCACAGATTGAAGTTGGTCGCAAGGATGATCTTCTATAAATTTTGCAATGAAGTCGACGAGGACCTGGCACTTGATTGCATTCCTTGGTTAAAACTGGATGTCAAATCACCCGAGCTCAATTGACCACTTTGACAGTCTACCAGATAGATCCACTTTCTATAAGATTTCTTTAAGGAGGTGTGATGTAAGGACGATGCTAGAGTGAGCTTCTAATTAGTGCTTCAATTTTCTCGAGGCTACCACTAGTCCAAAAGCGAGCTTTTCTAGTGGTAGGTATCACTACTCGGCGTCCAGGAGGGTCTTGCTCGCGTAGTAAATTGGGTGCTAGATTCCCGTTCTTTCGCATACTAGTGCAGAGTTGACAGCGTGGCTGGAAACTGCAAGGTCTAGGTATAAGGAATCGTTATCTTGAGGTATTACGAGCAAGGGTGGTATGCTGAGATAATATTTGAGCTCCTCTAGTGCTTTCGAGCAATCTTGGTTCCACTCCACTGTTTTTCTTTTCTTCAATAGTTGGAAGAATGGCCGGAACTTTTCGGATGACTTCGAGATGAACCGGTTCAAAACGGCAAGCATACCTGTGAGCTTCTGTATGTATCTTATCGTGTGGGGAGGCTACACCTTATTGATTGCATCAATCTGGTCCGAGTTGGCTTCAATGCTTCTCTCTCTAACCAAGTACCCGAGAAATTTTCCTGACGGGACACCGATGGAACATCTGCTCGTGTTGAGCTTCATTCGGTATTTCCAGAGGATTTCGAAGGTCCTTGATAGGTCAAAGAGGTTGTCTCCTTTCTTCCTGCTCTTGACGAGCATATCGTCAATGTAAACTTCGATGGTATCTCCCATTTGTTCTTTAAACATCTTGGTGACCAGCCGCTGGTAGGTTGCTCCTAATTTTTTAGCCCAAATAGCATAACTTTGTAACAATATATTCTGACAGTGGTGATGAACGTTGTCTTGTCTTGGTCAGGTATGTACATACGAATCTGGTGGTACACCGAGTACACGTCAAGGAAAATCATTCTTTTATGAGCGGTTGTGGCATCCACCAACTGGTCAATCTTCAGGAGAAGGAAACTGTCCTTAGGGTATGCCCTTTTAAGGTCAGTGGAGTCAATACAAACTCTCCATTTCCCATTGATCTTTAGAACCACTATTGGGTTAGACAACCATTTAGGGAATTAAACTTCCCGTATGGATCCTGCATCCAGCAGTATATCCACTTCTTTCTCTATAGCCTTGGCCTTCTCGGGCGCAGTTCATCGTACCTTCTGCGTGATTGGCCTAAAAGTCGGGTCGACGTGCAACCGATGACAAACCACATTGGGGTCAATTCTATAAATCTCGTAAGGTTCCCACATGAAAACATCCAGATTATTCCTCAATAGTATCGTCAATTCTTTCTTCTCTCGATCTGTGAGAGAGGCCCCAATTAAGAACATCCTGTCTTTTTCGCTACCACCGGCTGCGACCTCTTCCAGGTTTTCAAGGACCCGCTCATAGGGTAGGATCCTAGTCTCCTCCACTCCGGGTCTTCCATAGTTTAGCTACTATTTTGAAGGTATCAAACCTTCTTGTTCCTCGACCTTCTCTTTGGCCTTCTCGACCTTCTTCTCTAGTTTTGGGCGGATGGCTGTTATGAAGCACCTTCTTTCCATCGCTAGATCTCCGGGGATTTCCATCACTCCTCACTCAGTCACGTACTTGAGTTTCTGATGGTAGGTCGAGGGAACGACCTTCATTGGATGTAGACACCCTCTACCAAGGATAGCTTGGTAGGGCGAGTCAATGTCGACTACCAGAAACTCGATTATCTTAGAGACACTTCCTGCCCTCATTGGCAGTACGATCTTTCCCAAAGGGATGGTCACTTTTCCAGTGAAGCCAACTAGAGGGACAGTGGCTTCCTTCAAGTTAGTGATGCTTAACTTAATTTCCTAAACAAGTCGAGATACATTACTTCGGATGAACTTCCCTAGTCGACGAGCAACTTGTCGACATCAAAGTTTGTTATCCTGAGTGTAAGGATCAAGGCATCATGATGTGGGGTTCTCACTCCCACCAAGTCTTCATTCGTGAACACGATGTGTTTTCTGTAGTCGACATCACCTGCTCACCGATGCTTTTTTGCCTGTGTTTTTACTGGATCGATTTGAAAAGCTTACATTATTGTCGTAAGCTTTTTCACTTCCATCCGGGATGAATTTCCTTGAATCTGTTTCAGATCTGATGCCCCATGAATCACTATGAACTCATGGCCAGCATCTTCCTCGAGCACGTTATTGGACCTTGTCTCTCCGTTGGCATCAACCTTCTCTGCCTTTTGCTCCATAAACTAGTTTAGATGCCCAGTCCGGGCCAACTCTTCAAGGTGATACTTAAGAGCTTTGCAGTGCTCAGTTTTGTGCCCTCCTTCCTTATGAAAAGCACATCTCAACGCGTTATTTCTCTTTGAGGGCTCTCCTCCCATATTTCTGGTCCATTTGATGAATGGTTCATCCTTGATTTTTGCTAGGATCTTGTAGATTGATTCTCTAAAGATAGTGTTTACTACCTGAAATGCTTTCGAGGCATCGCTTTTGTTTTCGTTCTTAGAACCACCTTTGTCCCCATTCTTGCTTCCTTTCTTCTGGTTCTCGGCCTTGTCGTTGCCCTTGGTAGTGAGCTTAGCTCGACCATTCTCCCCTGCACTGAGGCGGGTATCATCCTTAACTTTGTCATACTTTTTTATGCGAGCTATTAGGACATCGATGGTTGTGGCCTCCTTCCTAGTAAGGGTAGGATAATCTTAAAAGATGCCACAGCTACCTACTCTGAGCAGTCCTTGGCCTCGTTGAATAACTCACAGTACCTTTTTACTTAGTCCCGGAGGCTCCCCTCGAGAATTTTCTTTATTATTAATAAGGCATCCATCCTCTTCGAATGGGAGCTACTAGTAATGAAATGAGCCGTGAAGAGCTCTGTTAGGGACTCAAAGCTCCTGATGGATCTGTGAGGGAGCCTCTCGAACCAAATTTTGGGTCACATTGTGCAAGATCGATGGAAAGATCTGGCACATTGGGGTGTCCCTATGGTTCCAGAGGGTCATGGCTTGACTGTACTGCCTAACATGATCGATAGGGTCAGTTTTTCCATCGTAGATCTTAAATCTAGGAATTGTGAACTTCTTGGGGGCTTCTTCTTCTTCTATATCCCTTGAGAAAGGGGATTTCATCTGGGTCCTGAGAGATCGCCTGGCTAGCTCTCTGGTCGATCTGGCACCCCGATATGCTGGGTGTTGGTCCATTTCTCTCCGGACAAAATTTCGTATGTCATCATTTCCTCGAGCCGGACTCCTGTAATGGCGAGCTGGTCACTATTGCTAGAGCAACTCATCATCCGACCTGTGTTCTTCGAATCTTTGAGATCCATGTCTAGGGCTCCTTCCTCGGCTACGAGACTTTCTCTCCTGAGGGTTAGGAGTGCGATATTGGCGTTGCCTGGTGCTATGATGGAGTTCTTTCTCCATCTTCTCCAATCTACGTTTGAGGTGAGCATTCTCAGCCTCTTACTTGCAAGTGGCCTACCCTTGCTCTTGGAGCCTGTCCACATAGGCATCGATCAGCCTGAATATTTGCGTGGACCTGGCTGGTCCTTGGCTTTCTTCTGAGGCTTACCATTCTGGGGGAGCCCTAGGATCTAAATTTTAAACTTCAGATCTGATCCTGCGAGAGGCTGGTTGCTCTTGAATGTCCCCTGCTTGAGGGGTATTGCTTCTGTGACCATACATTCCAAATTCTTTGTTGGTGAGGGCTTTATTAAAGGAAGATAAACGTTTCCCACAGAAGGCACCAATTGTGCTGACAATTAAGTTCAGTACAAAATAATAAGAAAGGGTAATCACCAGAAAAAATAAAGAATGTAAGGAATGACAATCACACAACACAGAATTTACGTGATTCAACAAGAATGCCTATGTCCACGGTGGTGCTCTCAATATTATTTCTCTTTACTCCGGGGAGTGTTTTACATGAATAATAATGCATGCCCTTTGCCCCGGGCGGAAAGTTTGTTATATAAATATTAATTTGTGGGGAGTGGAGGTGTTGGACTCCCCCACGTCAGTCCATGATCCCTAGGATATCTCCTTACGAAATTTTAATAATTGACTGGGTCAAAATTGAACTATTTGAGGCGTGAGGCCTCTAGACTTTGGGTCGTGCTTTACTGGGCTACTCGTCTGGGTCCAAGTGACAAATCGAGGTACCCACAATTGGTAATATTTTGTTGCATTGCATATAATTACACCTAGTGTGATTTTTGCTTTTCTTCATTCATGAGCGTTTATACATTACTCTTTCCTCCTTGAAAACGTTAAAGTCGTCGTCAATCTCACAATTCTTTCAATGAATGTTCATTAATTGAGTTCATATTTTGAAATAACTTACCCGAGCATGATTTTTCAAAGTTATTTTGATTCGAGAATTGTGTAACTTTAAAAAAGGATTATAGGCCTTCTTTTTTATATCACCCATATTGACATTAACCTCACCCTAAATGTTTCCCCTTGTCAACCCCTTTGAGTCTAAATATAGCCTTTCATTTCAAAACCCAAAATCTAATAACCAATTCCACGTTAAAGTTATAAACCATATATATCTTCCTTGCCCTTGTTTGGAATGATACTTGGTATTGAATAATCTTATTGTTATGTGGTTACAATTAACCATGGGAGAATGTGAAAAAGAAAAGAAAGATGTGAAAAACAAAAGAAAAAAAAATTAAGAAAAGAAAACAAAGGAAAAAAGAGGAAAACAAAAAAAAGAGAAAATATTTCCATTTTGTACATAGTGTTCAATAATCATTGTCACTTTCTAATGTTATATCCAATGCTTGCTACGGAAATCATATTCTAATTTTGAAATTGCCAAAAAAAATTCATTCACCCTAGTGTTTCATGCCCAAACACCTTTGAATCACTACATATCACCTTTTTTTAAAACCTCAATCTCAATCCAACATTACAAATCTATAAAAGTCCAATGTGATCCTAAGTTGAATGTAATTCAAATGTTTAAATAATTGTGATAACCTGTGAAAATGCATTTCACCTCATTCAATGATGATATCCTATAATTGAGATTGTAATATTTTTATTTTATATATAGCGTTCTTTATTAATGACATGTGCATGACCTAGTTTTTATTTACATTTACTCTTTATGCTTACACCCCATTTCATAGTGATTTCATTTGTCGAGTGTAGTCACTAGAGATGATTGACATCATGCACGCATTAATGCTTATCCGTATAATAATTTTTTTGTCAAATTAAATGTTTTTCATGTGCTCGCTCTTCCTCCCACATTTAAGGTTTCATTTCTATGAAGTTAATCTAATGTTAATAACTACGGACTTTTGTGTGAATTTATTCACTTTACTAATAACATGTTGAAATCCTTTTCGTTGTTATTGAACTTGTCTTGTATTATTGATTGGGCATATTTTGAGGAAACTTTGATGTTTGTGGGTTTCATCCCTGAAAATCCTCACGAGACAACACTCGTCCACTATGGTAACCTTAGAGTTTAATAGATTATTACATATGCTAAATGCAATCGTTCGCCCGTGAAGTTTGATTGCATTCCGAGAAAGTTTTGTCATAAAAATCATATTCAAGGGAATTTTAATAATTTTAAAATTTGGGTTTCTATACCAAAGTCTATATGGAAGTGATCTAAGATAGCTTCGTGTATCCTCTGACCGCGCCTTATTCCAATCTATAACGAAGAAGTTACAGCATTTTCTGTGGATGAATCATGTTTGAAGCAATATTGTCTCATTTTGGCCTTCATCGATCGATCGATGAAACATAGTTTGCCTTTACCTATACTCAGTATCGACTTTTAACACTCATCAATCGATTGACGAATTTCATCGATCGATCGACATCTCATTTTAGCCTTCATCGATCGATCGATGAAAATTCATGGATTGATCGATTCCTTCAAATTTTTGGCGATTTTTCCTTCATGTTTTCTTTTTCCTTTTCTTTTATTTCAACTTACTATATATATATATATAAGTTTGTTTTATTTCCAAAAAAAATTAGATTTTAGGTTAGAATAGGTTTGGTTTTTCAGGAGCTTTCCTTCTTTCCTTCTCTCCTAGGGTTTTGCTTTTTTTACTATGTAAAATCACTATTCATCTTCTTCTTCCTTAATAGAAGTTTCCATTATTATTTCAACCCTTGTTAATTGGTTTTCTTCATTTATTTATTGCTTTATTTACTTTATTTATTTAATTACATGTGATTTAATATGCTTTGTAGGTAGCTTAGTTTAGGTTGAGATAATTCAACTCACCTTAAATTAATGGGTTTCTTTGCTTTGGTAAAGGTTTAAATGAGTCTAAATGACTTAAGTTGTTCTTGATTTTATGCCTAGGATATTTAATGGTGTATATCATTTATGCGCCGTATTTACAACCTTACGTTTGTAATCTTGGAGATTTTGGTGCTTTTATGACAATTTAGGGGGTGACAATTCTAGATTTAATTAATCATGAAAATGATATTTAATCTTGATAAACTTGTCTTCCCGTGTAACCATTTATACTTATTAACCCGAGGTTAGGAATATTATTCTCAATCTATAGTTTTTACTCGTTTTGTTAATCTTAGTTTAAATACATGCCTAGATTTATCTTTTGTTATAACTTTCATCTTTTATGATTTTATTTGAGAAATAATAACTCAATTAAAGTCTAGCACTCATTCCCTATGGATTCGATACCCGAACTTGCCGCTAAACTTATTAAACAATTATAGTAAAATTTTAGGTTTTTTGTATAGAAGTGGGAGCCGAAAACAACAACTGTCATAGGTAACAGGAATGACCAGTTTTCCATCGACAACAAAATGGCACCGTTGTCGGGGAGTTGTTTGTTTTAGAATTTAATTGATTTAGTATTTCGTAATATTTTTTCTTTATATTTGTATTATTTGTTAACTAGTTTTGTGAGACCTCTACATTTGAGCGCCTATAAACGCTTGAATCTATCGGCCACACATCACATTGAGAAATTTCCCATCTTGAGCTTACTGGGGTAAGTATGTCTTATTTCAATATTTTTGGCAATCGTAACGATAATTCTCGAAATCCACTTAAACCTACGACTTTTAGCGAATACTCGTAAAGTCAAAAACTAGAAACATCTAAAACGTCTTTGGGTGAGTATTACAAAAGTAAAGTTATGGATTATGGGAATCTTGAGAATGATCTTTGCGATTATGGGCCACAAAGTCATTATAATAAGAATGGTAAAACTAATTGCAACAGCTTTTAAAGTTCTTATAAGAATGATTTTGATCGTAGTTCTAAGGATAGTTTCCAAACTTCTCATTTTCAAGAATCCGCGCATCCACCTATGACATTGCATGAGGATTTGCGCATTTTTGAAAATGAAAAATTTGAAAACCATTATCAGGAAGAAAATCATTGTTGGGAGCAAGAGTTGGATGCATTATTTGAATCCAATGATGATTTTTCTTCCAAGACTTTTGAAGTTGAGGAGTGTTTTGAACCAAATGAGGAATAGATGCCTACTTTGAAACAAACCATTTTTCAGATGGGCCTATAATAAAGATGGAAAGTGAGGAAGAAAGCGACGTAGTATCCATTTGCAATGAAATGATTCCTTCTTTGGTAACCAAAAAAGAAAGTTTCATTAAAAATTATCCTATCTCCTTCGAAATTCAATTTTTGAGCGATGATAAATCATCTATCGAGATTAAATATATTGCATCCCCTTTTTTCTTCTCCATTATCAAATCGTTATAAGTATCCCATGATTCGGTTCAAAAAATTAAAACGTTAAGGACTACTTGCTTGAGTTGTTTTCTATGAAGGCAATTTTGCCTCCATGTGCACCACCTACCATTCCATTTGAATAATATTTGGGAGAAATTCAATTTTCTTTTATCCCATATATATTTATCACCCGTTCAATCCAAACCTCCCATCATCCCCCAATTTTTTTTAATTACTGATGGATCCTTTTTTTCGTCTTACATACACCATATTTTGTTCAAGAGAAATTCTTATTTTCTGGAATGTATGCACTCAATTGAAGGAACACCAATTATCCCTCAAAGTCAAATCGTATATTGGGTGGACCCTAAAAAATTTGAACTTCTAGGGTATAGTTAGTTAGAAGTTAAAATTGTAGATTGTACACATTAGTTTTTTTTCCTTTTTACATGTTGTCTAGTGTGATTAGTTAAAGTTTTAGTTCTTTCTTTTTGTTGTGCTTGGTGATAACATGTTTTGTATAATCATTGGACTTGTAATTTTTCAAAAATCGCTCCATTTTGGGTAATATCGCTATTTTCCCTCTCTTTAACTTGGTTCTTAATTTACATTGAGGACAATGCAATGTTTCAGTTAGGGGGTGTTGGATATTCTTTCCATTGATTTTTGAGTACATGATTTGATTGTATGTTCTTTCCAGGCATGCTTTTGTTGTAAAAATTAAAAAATTAAAAAATATTTTCTTTCCTTTTTCTCCTTTGTTGGGGATTTTGCCTTTGTTTTCGATGATAAATTTCAATAAATAGACGATCTAATAGATAATTCAATGATGTATGTTCTCATTTTCAGAAGTTATTAGACCTTAGTCCTCAAATCATTGATATAATGAGAAACTTGGTGAATTAAACTTTAAGGCCACGAGCACATGCATTTTTATTGTTTCTATTGATTTAGTACAAGATTTTTATAACTCGGAAATCTTTTGTTGCATTGCATATACTTACACCTAGTTATCTTTGTGCTTTTCTTCGTTTGTGAGTGTTTATACATTACTCTTTCTTCCGTGAAAACGTTAAATTCATCGGTAATCCCACTGTTCTTTCATTGATCGTTCATTAATTGAGTTCATATTTTGAAATATGTTACTTGAGCATGATTTTCTTTGTTATATCACCCATATTGCCTTTGACATCACCTTACATGTTTCCCCTTATCAACACCTTTAGACTAAATATATACTTTTATTTCATAACCCAAAATCCCATAACCAATTCCCCATTGGAGTTATAAACCATATATATCTTCCTTGCCTTTATTTGGAATGATACTTAGGATTGAATGATCTCATTATTTTGTGGTTATAATTAAGCACGTGAGAGTGTGAAAAACAAAAGATATATGTGAAAAACAAAAGACAAAGAGAAATAACAGAAAACAAAAGGAAAATAAAATAAAAGGAAAAGATCTAAGAAGAAAACAAAAGAAAGAGAAAATATATCCATTTTATACATAATTTTCAATAATCTTTGTCACTTTACAGTAATATATCCAATGCTTGTTTTGAAAATCATATTCCAATTTTGAAATTTCCCACAATTTTCCATTATCCCTAGTGTTTCATTCCCAAACACCTTTGAATCCATACATATCCCCTTCCTTAATAACCTCAATCCTAAACCTGCATTACAACCCTATAAAAGATCTACGTGATCCTAAGGTGAATGTAATTCAAAAGTCTAAATAAATGTGATAATTTATGAAAATTTATTTCACCTCATTCAATGATGATATCCCATAATTGAGATTGTAATATTTTTCATTTTACATATAGCGTTCTTCATTAATGACATGTGTGCGACCTAGTTTGCATTTACATTTGCTCTTTATGCCCACATGTCCCGTGTGTGTTACACCCTATTTCATAGTCATTTTATTTATTGAGTGTAATCACCAAAGATGATTGATATCATGCACGCTTTAATCCTTATCCGGATTATAAAATTTTTATCAAATCATATGTTTTTCATGTGCTCATTCTTCCTCCCACACTTAAGGTTTCAATTATATGAAATTAATCTAATGTTAATAACTCTATGAACTTTTATGTCAATTTATTCACTTTGCTAATAACATGTTGAAATCCTTTTCATTTTTATTGATCTTGTCTTATATTATGGATTGGGCATATTTTGAGGAAATTTAAATATTTGTGGGTTTCGTCCCTGAAAATTTTCACGAGACAAAACTTGTCCACTAGTGTAACCTAGGGGTTTCCCGACTTATTGTATATATTAAATGCAATCGTTCGCCGGCGAAAGTGGAATTTATCTCCTTTGTACATATCCCCCTTATTATGGTGCTGCTTTCAGTTCTTATTTCTTTTCATTTCATTGCCATGGGCTCGCAATGTCTAAGTTGGGGGTGTGATTCCTATCGAATATTGTGTTTATTTTCCCTTTATACTTATGCATATTAGCCCCCTCGGGGGCCTTAATTTCAATATTTAAGATCGTTAACCAGACAACCTTTTATGTATGTTTATATACTTTGCGAGGTATAATTGAGTTTTTGTAGGTATTAAAGTGCCAAGCGTGAAGTTTGATTGCATTCCAGGAAGTTTCTTCATAAAGTATATATTTAAGGGCATTTTAATCATTTCAACATTTTCATTTCGGGCCCAAATTTTGTATGGAAGTGTAGCCCTCGAAGCTAGATTTGTGGGATGAATCATGTTTGAAGAAGTATTGTCTCATTTGGGCCTTCATCGATTTATCAATGAAATTCATTGATCGATTGATGAAATAGATTTTGTCTTAACTTGTAAACAGTATCGGAGTTTAACATTCATCAATCGATCGATGAAATTTATCGATCGATATCTTATTTTAGCCTTCATTGATCGATCGATCGATGCCTTCAGATTTTTGGCGATTTTTCCTTTTTGTTTCCTTTTTCCTTTTATTTTATCCCAACTAACTAACTAAGCAACTAGCTAACTAACTAAGTTTGGTTTATTTCCCCTAAAATATAAGATTTTAGGTTATAATAGGTTTGGTTTTTGGGGAGCTTTCCTTCTCTCCCTCTCTCCTAGGGTTTCACCCATTTGGGTATGTAAAATCACTATTCATCTTCTTCTTCCTCAATATAAATTTTCATTGTTAATTTCAAGCTTTGTTAATTAGTTGTCTTCATTTACATCTTGCTTTATTTACTTCCTTGCATTAATTAAGTGTCATTTAATATTCTTTATAGGTAACTTAGTTTAGGTTGAGATAATTGAACTCACCTTGGATTAATGGGTTGCTTTGGTTTGGTGATGTTTTAGATCAGTCTAATTGGGTTTGGTTGTTCTTGATTTTATGCCAAGGAGATTTAAAGGTGTATATCATGCATCCGACTTATTTACAACCTTAAGTGTGTAATCTTGGGGATATTTATTGACACCAAAATCATATCAAGATTTTATAACAATTTAGGGGGTGATAACACTAGATTTAATTAATTGTGAAAATGAGATTTAATCTTGAAACCATTTATATTTATTAATCCATGATGAGGGATATTACTATAAATCTATAATTTTTACTCGTTTTGTTGTCTTAGTTTAAATATATGCCTAGATTTATGTTTTGTTATAACTTTCATCTTTTATGCTTTTATTTGACAAATAATAAATCAACTAAAGTCTATCACTCATTCCCTGTAGATTCGATACCCAAACTCATCGCCATACTTATAAAACACGTGTAATAAAAGTTTAGGTTTTTTGTATTGAGGTGGGAGCCGAAAACAACGACTGACTTAGGTAACATGAACGCCCGATTTTCCCCCGGCTATCACTAAACTAGGATTATAGCAAGTTTAATAATTGCGTTGTGAGTGAAGAAATTATGAGATTCTCTCCTCGAGTTCTTCTTTTGGAAATGTTATTGAGCCCGGAATAATTTGATCTCTAACCAGGATCACTTTCTCTTCAATTTTCTTCACTTTCTCCTTCTCTTTTCTCTCCTCTCTCAAAGCTCTAGCCTTTAGAATGGTTGGGTGGCTGCCCACTACATCTACCTTCCCTAATTATAACCTAGACACTCCAAATCTCAAAATTAAGTCAGCCCATATGTGTAAAATGACTAAAATACCCTTTTACGGGTCCTATTTAGCCTAAAATGACCTCGAAACCCAATTACAGCCACCGGGTACCTATTCTGACTATCTCGACCCATTCCAAGCCATTAACGCACTCGAAATTACCATCTGAGTTATCTAACGTTAATTTTTATCTCATTCCCAACACAGCCCTATCCACGTGTCCCAAATGAGATACCGTTAAATCCGTCAATTTTACTCCCTTATGACATAATACAATTTAACATGTTTCAATTTACTTATCACCCAAGTAAATGTAATTACACATAAATATTAATTATTTTATTCGTCAATTAATATTTATTTAAGTCACTTTATCTCTCAATTTAATTAAATTACGTGCACACGTGTAATTTAAAATGCTAACAAATATGGGGTGTTACAGGTGCTACCCATGACAGTAAGGTTACAAAAATTAATATTGGAACTAAAGGTGGATCACCTACTAGACGACGCATTCCTAAAATAGTTTTTTTCGAGGAGTCCGCATGGTTATTGAAATCCCCACTTACCATCCAAGGTATAGAAGACTCTTAGGATATAGATCAATGAGAGTATGCCAAAGTCTTTGATTCAAACAAGGGATGCAGCAGGCACGAATGATCGAGAGGAGCCGATCTTTATAGTTTCTCTTGGAGACAAGTAAATGGATGTCCTATCTAGAAATGACAACGGTTTGAATACCAACCTTGCGGGGATTCCAAATAACCCATATTCCTCTTGACTTTCTCATTGGATTAGATATCTCATTTTTAGTTAATCTAAGTTCATAAAAGAAGCTTCCCATTTGGCTAAAAGGTATATGAGTTCCGAGAATGGTGATACCTCCGCCTTGCACAAATCATTAAGATCTTTAAGAGTAAGATTGAAGAGAGTTTTTTCGGTTCCCCGACAAGTCCATACGATTATGGACATGGATGGTATTTTTTGGAAAATGGGGATCAGATCCTCCTTAGTCTAAGGAAGTTTGATTTTCACCCTCTTTGATACTTCTTTTGTGGAGAGTAACTCCATGACCCTCATCGCGTGTCTTATATTCTCTTTTGGTATTAACTTACACGGTTGGATAAAGAGCCTTACTCGGGCTACTTCCCATTTTATTTGCATCATCGTTGTTTACTCCACATTTGTATTGGCCCAAAAGTTTCATATTGAGCTAGTTAGTTTGTGGTGTGTTATCTAGAGGTATACCAACATGGCAAGAGGCGTATTGAGGTCCATTAGTGATGTGGGTTTTAAAGGGTGGTTGTGCTTGTGGTTGCTGTTGGGTCTTTTTGGGCAAGTTGAGGAGGGTTAAAGTTTATAAGAGGTTAGTGACTTTGATTTTCATGTGTAAGGTATAAGTTGGTTGATTGGTCAAATCTGGGATTGTAGCTAGCTTGCTGATAGGTATAGTCTAATTGCTTCCATTGTCTTGAAGTAACTAATATAGGGGCAACATCGGTTAGTGGATCTTTAACTAACTATAGCACTACTAATAACACATCCTTTAGGGGCTATATTTAATGAACCTATAGAAGGGTCAACATTAGCGATAATGAGGTCATATGTAGGAGCGTTATTATTATCCATAGCCACTTACGTGGCTTTACATATGTGATTTGCACGATCTATGAAATCCCCTAGCTGGACAGTTGATTTAGGTTGATGGTTCCTAGAAGACCTAGTTTGTCCTTTAAAACCAGAAGGTCCCACATTATTAGCCATGACTTTTCCCCCAGTTAAGACATGCTGAACATAATTTGTATTGCTATTTCCATAGGGCTTATCCCTATTTTTAGGTGAGAATTTCCTTTTGCCTTTATTCGTATCAACTAATAGTTGACTATTGTCCCCATCAAGAAGAGCATACATGTTGGTAGCAACTAAAGTATTTAAATTCTGATGTTGTCTTTCAGTATTAGACTGCAGAGAGTTGCGTTTTTTCCTTCCCTTAACCAACATTTATGGTCCAAACATTTCTTTACATGGGATATTTCTAACCCCATCTGATTTTGTTTTTCCAATGGTATTTTTCATGATAGGTTTGTCTTACCCAACCTACCTATTGGTGTTAGCTTGCCTTTGTAGAGAGACAATGACTCCTCCAACAATCACATTTTCACTATAAGGGTTAGTCATTGCCATTATTGATCTTCTGGTGGGATAATAATCCCTCTGGTGACCTATTTTTCCACAACGTAAAAAAAGGGAGGAACTAATATTCGGATTTGTATTTCCTTCCCTCAAGCTTGTAAGTAAGGATTAACGGTTTGTCCAAATCAACTTTAACAAACATTTTTGCATATTTTTCTCTAGTGGCTAAGGCATAGTTGAAGTCTGACTTTATAGGCTTTTCCACTTTGCTTCCAATCTTGAAAAATGGTTTTCTCTTCAAATCACTCAATGGGTCTTATGTGCTTAAATGTTTATCATGCAGGCTTAACGTCAATTGCGGTGTCAAAAGCTATATTTCATGGCAATTGCGCGTTTTATGGAGCTAATACCTCTCCCTTATCCAAGAACCTCACCCGAACCCTAATCCTAGCCTAAACCGTCACCCAAGACCCGTGTGTGTTGGTTTGATCCCTTTTTATTTTATTTTAATTTTTTAGATTTTTATTTAGTGTCGTTTTATTTTTTAGATTTTATTTTAGAATTATTTAGAATTTGTAGGTTTTATTTCCTATTTTTATATTTTATTTTTATTTTATCTTTATTTTTTTATTATTTTTATTTTATTAGAATTAATTTTTTTTAGGATTTCATTTATTTTTAGATTTATTAGATTTTATTTTTTTAGGCTTTTAGTTTTTAGTCTTATAGATTTCTATTTTTAATTTTTTTTATTTTTTTTTTAGATTTATCTTTCTTATTTTTGTGTCTTTTATTTTATAGGATTTTATAATTTTAGTAGTTATTAATTAAATTTTTGAGTTATTAGTTTTTATTCATAGTTTTTATTTTAGTTGTGTTTAGTTTTTTTTTAGAGTTTGTTTAGTGTGTCGTGTCGTGTCTATTTTATTTTACTTTTTATTTTTAGTTTAGTTTAATTTTTAATTTAGATTAACTTTAATTTTAGTTTTTGTTTTAATTTTTAAGGGGTTCAAATTAATACACACACCCTCACCCTATACCCACTTATCCAAACACAAACAATTTCCCCTTTTACTGTTCATCTTCTTCATCCTAATCACCTCCCTCTCCTCTAACCACCATTAACAACCAAACCTCACCTCCATTACCTCAAAACCCATTAAACTTCTACCCAAACAAATCTCTTACCAAAACACAAAACCCCACCAGCCTCTACCGCCATCTCCGTCCGGCGATCCCAACGCCGGAATTTTCACCCCTTCTTCCGACCCTCGGCCTCTCTCTCTCTCTCCTCAACCCATTTCCAACAGCCCCTTCTCTCTCCACCTGCTCGTCCTACTCCCTCCGGCTAGCCACGCCGCCTGCCACGGTATCCTACTCCGGCGACTCACTCTCCCCGGCGGTGCCTTGCCTCAACCCATGTCCAACCCATAAACAAACCAAAAACTTGTTCTAATACCCACATCCAAACCCAACCTTCCCATACCCATTTCTCCACACGATTTCCACCTGCCAACCAAAGACATGCCACATGTGCCTAATAACCACCTTATAACCCCTTTTCCTATTATACCCCCCCAACTAACCTTCTTTACCTATTACCCAAAAATACCCCTCAAATCAAATCTGAATTTATCCTCACCTCACACCCCCATGCACATGTGCTCTCACCATTCCCACATGCACACCCTTGCCAATTTCCACTTTTACCCCTCATGTTCCATGCCTCCTATATATTGAGGATGAAGACCCATTTGAAAGGGATCTCAAATTAGTTTTAAGCTAGGTGTGATAAAATTCTCCCCACCCCTCTATGTTGAGTATTTGCATTTTTAGCAAATACCTCAATATAGAGGTGTGTGTTGAAAATTATCTCTTGGATGAATTTCACCCCACCCATCTATTATGAATTTTTGCATTTTTAGCAATTATTTCATAATAGATTGATGTAGTGAAATTTATCCCTTATGGGAGATAAATTCTAACCCATTCATTTATGTTGAGATTTTGCATTTTTAGCAATTATCTCAATATAAATTAATGATCTAGAATTTATTTCTTTGGGTGAATTCTAATGTACAATTTTATAATTTTAGGATTTGCATTTTTAGCAAATCTCTTTTATTATTTAATTGCCCATTATGAATTCATCCACTATTCTTTTAATTTTTAGTTTGTAATTTTTAGTTTAGATTCAATAAATACATGAGTGAGGGATTATGATTGAGAGATTTTGGATGTGTAATTGAGAGATTAATGATGAAATTGAAGATTCCATTCGAATTCAAGGCTTAAATGGGTTTGATATATTCCTCTCTTTTACTTTTAGTTTAATCATCTCATGCTTTCAATTATGTATCTCATATTTTTGGATGATGATTATTGAGGGCTAATCTCCCATTTATGGGATGAAATTTTGAAGCCCTCATGAGTCCAATTTTGTTAGTTTACTTATTAGAACAACTTTGTTTATCTCACCTTTCTTAAATTAGCTTTTACTTCTTAATTAGTAGTTATAAAAATTAGTATAGTTAGTTAGCTAAAAAATCCCTTCAAAAATCCATAAAAAAAATATAAAAAAAATAAAAATAAATAATAATAAAATTCAAATGAATCTATTTATGTCCTCTCCAATTTTGTGTTTCACCCTTAGATATGGATCGACTCCCTTACTTACCTCTACACTAGTTTTGTTATAATTTTGTAGGTTCAAGAGAAATTTTGATGGATAGAGAAGTTTCAACAACGACAACAAAATCTACATTAGAAGTAATTTTTCTTTAAATCAAATGGCGCCGTTGCCATTCTTGGGATTGTGAAGCTCGGAGCGGATTTCATATTGTAGTTCATTTATTTATTTATATTTTTTTTTGCACTTTATTATTTTTTGTACCATTTTTATATTTTTAGAAGGCTTGTATTAGGACTTTCTTATTATCTTGGCTTGTATTGCGGTGCTTAGAGACACCATTTATTTTTCATTTAAAATTGTAATAATTGAAGCCAAGCGTGATAGGGAAACCGGACAAGGTAGAGAGAGGGCATCCATTGGTGAGGATTTAGAAGCCTCTATACCTTAGGTCGGTAGGACTCCCGGGGACGACTGAGATAGGCGTGATCTCCCCCCGGTCGACTCAAATTTTTTGGCACCCCACGGCCTAAAAACCGTGGGAGGTACATTTCTTACACTCTCGCGCCTCTCCTGTTAGCGAGTCAATTATTTTGTGTGCTCTTGTGTGCTCTTATTTGATTTTATTCTCGCATTTATTTCTGAATGGTGTGATGAACTAATTAACTAAGACCTACACCCGGTCACTCACGAGAAGGGATTTCATCACCCGACTCACTCGCTTATCATTGTGTGCTACCCTAGCCATCACTAAATTTAAAATCAATCAACTAGGTAGCCCAATAGGAGAACATTTTGCAAAGGCGATCACAAAGAATTCCGTGATTTTTTATCGCCCGCGGACTTAATTAAAATTGGATTACCCTTTCGCTAAATCTAAAGATAAAAATTGGCTATGTGCTAGTTAAGAATTTTTCTTGACTTGTGTGTGTGTCCAATTTCATTTTTCGGTAGTCGATTTTAGTTAGTCCGTCCAATTCTAAGAGTCCATATTTTCCCCACCCTTTTCTTCTAAAAAAAAAAAATTCAAAAATATTTTCTTTCATTTTTATAAAAAAAAAAAATCAAAAATATTTTCTTCCTTTCATTCTCTAAAAAAACAAAAAACCAAAAAATAAAAAAAGGTCGTGTTCGGTGTTTCTTCACCCTCACCTTTGCCAAATTATCCAGCAAGACCGACGCTTCAGTCTTGTTTGGGGGTGATTCTCATCACTCCAATTTTTCTGCCACCCCGCACATTCATTGTTCTTATCCTTAGGGTGAGAATGGTTCGGTCTGGCTGAAGACATTAAACTTAGCACTACCGGGAGGCAGCCCGCGTTTCTTATACTAGTCTCATCCTGTTTAGGGGTGGTGTTTCACATCACCCAATGCTTTCCCTGTTATAGACTTGTACACCATTTTTTTTTCTTATCACTTACTCAGGTTTACTCTTGCATTCACATGTCCACTTCATTAGAGGTTCATTCTGGTAATCTCTTTCTTACCTTATGCTCTCAATTTTAAAAATCATTTTACCTAACATCGAGGACGATGTTCCTTTTTGTTTGGGGGTGGGGAATTTTATCAAAATCGTGCCTCTTTTGAAAAATTTTGAATTTTTGAACCTGATTTTTTAAAATTTCGTGCAGTTTCTTTCATCTCACTCATTGATGTGAATTTTCAATCATCCATGTTTTAAAGTTTAGGAATCAAGCTAGAGAATATTTTTTTCTAAATAGCTTATGTAATACGTAACAAGGCATTTTGCACCATGAATTTCTAGACTCAACAAAATTTGCGCACTTATCACGTCATTACGTTTAGAGTTGAGGAGTACCACAATTTCTAAGGAGAACCTTAAGGATCACTAGTAGAGACTTTAGCCCGTGAGATTTGTGCCTTTCACACTTTTAGAGTGTTTTACGCAATCTCCGAGTCACAAGTTGATTCAACTTCTTTTTGGGTCCGCACTTTAAATTGTTGTATGATCTCATTATTCTTTATTTTTTGGCTTGATCACTGAGAATGACATCTCTTTCGAGTTATAAGAAACACGTGTCTTGAAATTTGTCCCGAATACTAAATTTTCATCCATACACTTACCACTTTTCCCCCATATCACATTTCCATCCCCTCACCCATTATATTCCCATGTTCTTCCATATTCCCCTCACCATCATTCCCCACTCATTTCATATATCATCCATCATCATTTCAAATAAAAGAGTGTGATTTCAAATGTAAATGTCTTCATTGTTAGTTTGAAAAGTGAAAAAAAAGAGAAAAAACATAAAAATAGCAAAAATATAAGAAATAAAAAAAGAAAAAGAAAAGAAAAATCGAAAAAAAAAGAGAGAAAAGAAAAGAAAGAGAGTTTGTAATTGGTTGTAAAATAAAGACATTTTTTATCCTAAAGTGTATACACTATTCCTTCGCATTCATTTTTCATCCATTTCACATCGCAAATCCACCATCCTTCCATCATATCATCATCCCATCCTATCCTACCTCATCGCATCCCACATATCCCATTTCATTTACCCCCTCACCCATATACATACATATTCCCCTTAGTGTTCGGGCGAATGAAAGTTGACGTGGTGAATAACTCGACGTTCTCACTATAGTGATTAGCATTCCTTTCATGAGATCATTTTTCTTTCAAATTGTTCGTTCTTTCTTATACGTGTGTGAGACGTTTGAACTTGCTTACAATTACTCACCTCCTCACACACAAGAGCGATACACTTACCCTAATCTCAAGAGTTCGTTTGAGAGAGATATATCCGTGAGATTTGAAGTTGAAGCGTTGATTCCGAAGAGGCAATCTAGGAATTACTCTTTTGATACTCGACCCGTTTTGACTGATTCACACTACACACGTTGAGTTCTAGGAAGGATGTGCCTTGAGTATTTACTTAGCTAAACTTTTTACACATTCTAGCTTGTATTTCTGAAATCATTTTTCTTGTGATGGATTGTGCGATTCTTCTACGTCTAATAAGAGATTGACTGTCCTTCAATAAATTTTTGCAAATAAGAATTTTGTGGGTATATTCCCTGCAAACCCTCACGAGACACAACTCGTCCTGTAGGGCAACCTATAGGTTTAAAGGCTTGTTGCACATGCTGAGTGCAATCGCAAGTGCCCGCGAAAGTGATACACTTTTGGTTTCTTATCTTTCTCTTTCTCTTTATCTAATTGCTCGAGGACTAGCAACGCTCTG
The DNA here is from genome assembly GCA_949130495.1 of Sambucus nigra. Taxonomy (NCBI): domain Eukaryota; kingdom Viridiplantae; phylum Streptophyta; class Magnoliopsida; order Dipsacales; family Adoxaceae; genus Sambucus; species Sambucus nigra. Next base: position 231,261,454 of record OX422219.1, read on the forward strand.
TTTGGGGCTGGTGTGATAAGCACCCAAAACTGTACAATTTATACCCCGAATAGATGTATTTTAGTTGCTAATTCTCGACAATATGGGTCTTATGTGCTTAAACGTTTATCATGCAGGCTTAACGTCAATTGCGGTGTCAAAAGCTATATTTCATGGCAATTGCGCGTTTTATGGAGCTAATACCTCTCCCTTATCCAAGAACCTCACCCGAGCCCTAATCCTAGCCTAAACCGTCACCCACGACCCGTGTGTGTTGGTTTGATCCCTTTTTATTTTATTTTAATTTTTTAGATTTTTATTTAGTGTCGTTTTATTTTTTTAGATTTTATTTTAGAATTATTTAGAAATTGTAGGTTTTATTTCCTATTTTTATATTTTATTTTTATTTTATCTTTATTTTTTTATTTTTTTTATTTTATTAGAATTAATTTTTTTTAGGATTTCATTTATTTTTAGATTTATTAGATTTTATTTTTTTAGGCTTTTAGTTTTTAGTCTTATAGATTTCTATTTTTTATTTATTTTTATTTCTTTTTAGATTTATCTTTTTTATTTTTGTGTCTTTTATTTTATAGGATTTTATAATTTTAGTAGTTATTAATTAAATTTTTGAGTTATTAGTTTTTATTCATAGTTTTTATTTTAGTTGTGTTTAGTTTTTTTTTAGAGTTTGTTTAGTGTGTCGTGTCGTGTCTATTTATTTTACTTTTTATTTTTAGTTTAGTTTAATTTTTAATTTAGATTAACTTTAATTTTAGTTTTTGTTTTAATTTTTAAGGGGTTCAAATTAATACACACACCCTCACCCTATACCCACTTATCCAAACACAAACAATTTCCCCTTTTACTGTTCATCTTTTTCATCCTAATCACCTCCCTCTCCTCTAACCACCATTAACAACCAAACCTCTCCTCCATTACCTCAAAACCCATTAAACTTCTACCCAAACAAATCTCTTACCAAAACACAAAACCCCACCAGCCTCTACCGCCATCTCCGTCCGGCGATCCCAACGCCGGAATTTTCACCCCTTGTTCCGACCTTCGGCCTCTCTCTCTCTCCTCAACCTATTTCCAACAGCCCCTTCTCTCTGCACCTGCTCGTCCTACTCCACGCCGCCTGCCACGGTATCCTACTCCGGCGACTCACTCTCCCCGGCGGTGCCTTGCCTCAACCCATGTCCAACCCATAAACAAACCAAAAACTTGTTCTAATACCCACATCCAAACCCAACCTTCCCATACCCATTTCTCCACACGATTTCCACCTGCCAACCAAAGACATGCCACATGTGCCTAATAACCACCTTATAACCCCTTTTCCTATTATACCCCCCCAACTAACCTTCTTTACCTATTACCCAAAAATACCCCTCAAATCAAATCTGAATTTATCCTCACCTCACACCCCCATGCACATGTGCTCTCACCATTCCCAGATGCACACCCTTGCCAATTTCCACTTTTACCCCTCATGCTCCATGCCTCCTATATATTGAGGATGAAGACCCATTTGAAAGGGATCTCAAATTAGTTTTAAGCTAGGTGTGATAAAATTCTCCCCACCCCTCTATGTTGAGTATTTGCATTTTTAGCAAATACCTCAATATAGAGGTGTGTGTTGAAAATTATCTCTTGGATGAATTTCACCCCACCCATCTATTATGAATTTTTGCATTTTTAGCAATTATTTCATAATAGATTGATGTAGTGAAATTTATCCCTTATGGGAGATAAATTCTAACCCATTCATTTATGTTGAGATTTTGCATTTTTAGCAATTATCTCAATATAAATTAATGATCTAGAATTTATTTCTTTGGGTGAATTCTAATGTACAATTTTATAATTTTAGGATTTGCATTTTTAGCAAATCTCTTTTATTATTTAATTGTACATTATGAATTCATCCACTATCCTTTTAATTTTTAGTTTGTAATTTTTAGTTTAGATTCAATAAATACATGAGTGAGGGATTATGATTGAGAGATTTTGGATGTGTAATTGAGAGATTAATGATGAAATTGAAGATTCCATTCGAATTCAAGGCTTAAATGGGTTTGATCTATTCCTCTCTTTTACTTTTAGTTTAATCATCTCGTGCTTTCAATTATGTATCTCATATTTTTGGATGATGATTATTGAGGGCTAATCTCCCATTTATGGGATGAAATTTTGAAGCCCTCATGAGTCCAATTGTGTTAGTTTACTTATTAGGACAACTTTGTTTATCTCACCTTTCTTAAATTAGCTTTTACTTCTTAATTAGTAGTTATAAAAATTAGTATAGTTAGTTAGCTAAAAAATCCCTTGAAAAATCCATAAAAAAAAATATAAAAAGCAAAAATAAATAAATAATAATAAAATTCAAATGAATCTATTTATGTCCTCTCCAATTTTTTGTTTCACCCTTAGATATGGATTGACTCCCTTACTTACCTCTACACTAGTTTTGTTATAATTTTGTAGGTTCAAGGGAAATTTTGATGGATAGAGAAGTTGCAACAACGACAACAAAATCTACATTAGAAGTAATTTTTCTTTAAATCACTTCCAATCTTGAAAAATGGTTTTCTCTTCAAATCACTCAATGGGAAGCCTTGGTACTCTAATCCAGAGAGAGGTTGTAGATTTTGTGGACTCCTTTGGGTTAAAATTATGTTCTTGTTTCCTCATGGTTAAGTAGTGGTTTACGATGATTCATGTTCCACATTTGAGTACGTGATGATAGTCTTCTTTGTTGTCAAACTTGAAGAGGAAGTGGCCTTCCTCTAGGTCAACCAATTAAAAGTCCGCATTGATACCCCCATAAGGATGGAATCCTATTATAAAGGTCTAGGGATGGAAGCGGTATGGGTTTTTACCCTACCGTACCGTTTTTGTTCGAAAAAAATGATTTCGGTTTCATATATTAAAATACTAGAAACCGGTCTTACCAAAATCGAAATTACCGTAAAAAAGTCGGTTGGTTTTGGTTTTAATATTTAAAAAACTGATTTACCAAAATTATCGTACCGAATTTATCGAAACCAGAAAAAATCGTACCGAAATTACCGTACTGTACCGAATTTACCGAAACTAGAAAAAAGTTTGTTTTGGTTTTCGTTTTAATATTTAAAAAAGTTGGTTGGTTTTATTTTTATTTTTTGGGGGCTTTTAGTGATGTTTACCAAAACCAAAAACCAGAAAAAAACCAGAATTATCGTAACCAGAAAAAACTAGAAGAAACCAGAATTTTCCGAAACCGGAAAAAATCAAAATTACCAAAAAAACCAAAATATCGGCCGGTTTGGTTTTGGTATTAATTTTGGTGTACCGGGTGGTAAACTGGTACGATTTGGTTTTACCATCCAAAGTTTGATTTTGATATTGGTATCTACTATTTACCGACCAAACGATACCTCTTACACCCCTATAAAGGTCTTTAAAGTCTATGTTCTTGCCAAGGAGTCTAACTATGATACTATCCTTCCATCTTATATATATATTCCCCACATATTTTGGGGGGATTTTAACCATAGGGCATAATGGGTCCCCCTTTTTAGGATTTTCATTTTGATCAATGCATAAATACCTTATCTTCTCTTAGTTATTATTCTCCTCATCTTCTGACCAATTATTTACTGAGTCATTAAAATAAATGTTTACATTAGCTCTTCTTGTGACAGCATCTTTACAGGATAACATATGAGGCTCATTAATTGTGGTTGAGCCCTCCCTATTGACATCTGAGATGATATTCTTTTGTGGAGTTATTTCCACTTCTTTCATTATTTCCTCCACGTCCACTATGTTTAATGCAAGTATCTCCACGTGAGTTGAGGTGTTTTCAAGCTGCATAGGTTATTCAGAGTTAACATCATGAGAATTTTTCTTTTTCTTGAGGATTCTGAGGATATGGCCTTCCTATTCTTTAGATAAGCCTAAGTTTGGTTGCGAGGATTCATCTCTGTTGTTACAAGGATTCATTGTGTTCAAAGAGTCCAAAAAATAATTTTTAAGTAATATGTTGTTTTAAGTCTACAAGGATTCATTCCTACCTAGATTTCTCCCCAGGAGGCAAACTTCAAATAACATATCATAAATTGGGAAATTATCCATACTCTTATCAAAAGGAAAGGCAAGTGTGGTGGAGCCATTTCTAAAATTGACCTTGAAAAAGCTTATAATAAAGTGAGTTGGGAGTTTCTTAAAAAAGTTCTTAGGTTTGAGTTGTGTCCGTACTACGTCAACGGCTATCCTTTGGAATGGATCCCCCTCTCCATGTTTAATCCCACCAGAGGTCTGCGTTAAGGAGATCCCCTATCCCCGTATATGTTTATGATGTGTATGGAATATCTATCTTTGATAATATCTACTAAGGTTAGAAACAAGTATTGGAAAGGCCTTAAGGCACCCCCATAGTCCGAGTATCTCCCAGTTGTTTTTCAGATGACCTTATTCTCTTTATTAGGCCATCATGTCCTCTTGCACAACTGTGACGGAAAACCTCAATGATTTTCATAGCATCTCGGGGCAGAAAGTTAATTTCTATAAGTACAAAATCTTTGTCTCGCCTAATATCCCTCGTAGGAGAGCTCTTGCGATTATCCACTCGTGTGGTATGAATCTCACCCATAACCTGGGTTCATACCTAGGAACCTCTTTTATTAATGGGAGGATGGGAAAATAGAAATTTAGAGAAACCACTAATAAAGTTAACAAGCGGATAGCGGGGTGGAAATCTAAGCTTATCTTTTTAACCGATAAAGGCAACCTGATTCAATTGGTCACCTCCACAATCCAAAATTACACCATGAAAATGACTCTACTTCCTAAAAGCATTTGTACCCTTGATAAAATAAATAGGAATATCTTGTGGGGAGACAATGAAAGTCCTCAAAAAGTTCACCTTGTGAACTGGGGGAGCATGTGCAGACCTAAATTTTTTTTTTTTTGGGGGGGGGGGGGGGGGACTTGGATTTCGTAATAGTGAGCAATATAACATTGCAACTATCGCCAAACTAGGGTTGAGAATCATAACTGAGAAGGACCCCTTTTAGGTCTAGGTGCTGAAAAGTAATTAGACTAACGGCCCCATCCCTAGAATTTAGTCTAAGAAGAATAATGCATCTCACACATGGAGAAACATTTACAATCATCGCAATACCTTCCAAAAAACACTAGGTGGATCGTGGGTAATGGAAACTCTGTCCATACTTTTCATGACTGATGGTTTGGAAGTAGCCCTATCAAGTTGCCAAATGTTAATGGTTGTGAGGACCACGATTTAGTTAAAACCCTTATCACTGATGAAGGGAAGTGGGTTAAACCCAAGATTAAGAGTACATTCTTTTCGAGCACCACAAATGATATTATTAGTACCCCGTTCCACGTGTAATCAGTAGAGTTGATAGACCCAGTTGGGGGCCAAGTGCTAACGGGAAGTTTTCCATTAAATCTTGTTACCTATCCCTAATGATCATTGACCTTAACAATTCCCCTCATGATGCTTGGAGGAAAAATTGGAAACTTAAAATTCCTCAAAAGCTCCAAGTTTTCCTTTGGCTCGTTTTGCATGGGAAGTTATTAACTAACTTTCATAGAGTTCAAAGGGGCCTCACAAATAATGATAAATGTGATATGTGCCACAACGTTAGGGATATTAACCATGCTTTATGCGGGTGTCATGTGGCTCGCGATGTGTGGCGTCATTTGGCAAATAGTCCTGCTGCTTAATTTACATGAGTGGATTATGGATAACATTTGGAATCATGATTACAAAAGTTGGTACATCTTTTTTGTTTCTTGCATGTGGATTATTTGGAAAGACCGTAACATTTTTATTTCTAATTAAAAATATACACTACCGCATTTGATAGCTCGCTTTAGGCAAAAGCTTGGCCATGATATTCGAAAAGCCTTTGGTCAAAATGACTATCAAATAAGAGTACCACGAGCTTGGTTGAATTTGCGCCTTTTGAATGGCCGCGAATGTTTAAACCATTAGCAAGTGAACATCAATATAATATATAAAACTAGCTTTGTTGATTTCAGAAATTAATTCGTAATAAATGTTGATGCAAAAAACTAGACTAGGCCTAATTGATTTATCACAGATAAATAAGTAAAAATAAATAAGACAAATATATTTTTAAAGTGGTTCGGCCGAATGGAATAGCCTACGTCCACCACTATGTATTACTTGACTGCCTTGATTTGTTTTTCGGTCCCCTGCAATGAGGGTGTTATAATGTATTTATAGCCCAAGAGGGGTGTTGAGAGTTGTCATGTGAAAAGGATGGAATGTCTTCATTTGTTAGGCATTTACATCAACACATAATGAGAATTAAATATAAGACTGTTGTCGATTCATTGGTTCTACTGATTGGATTTTTGGTCGTTGGTCGATCTTCCTAGTGGGTTGGTATCCCATGTTGGTTGGGTTGCCTTGTTGGTCTGTCTTCTTTGTTGGTCGAGTTCCCCTGTTGGTTGGGGATTTGTACCATGCTAACTTGGATTTATGCCACATTGGATGACTCGTGTTAGCTTGTAATTGGTCCACATAAGCTGCTAAATTTTGGTATCAACAATAACTATCAAAATCCACTTTAACCCTTCTGCTTTTGATATCTAAAAATGATGACTTTTCATTTGATTTGACACACCAACTTTGCAAAAGCATGAGATATGTCTATAGAGGCTTTTTTTTTTTTTTTCCCAAGAAGAAAAAGGCACAAAAAGCCTACGATTGAAGCTCCAATACACAATATACTCAATGATTTTACTGAGAGGGTTTACTAATAGAGTGTTTAGTTTTCTCAAAAATATAATTGGTTATTTTTTTTTCAATTTCTCCATCCAGTATGGTTTATGTATTAAATTTAACTTGAATAACCTACATCCATGAAATTTTACTGTACTTATGGAGCTTTTATACTACATTTATTTAGAAATAATTTCAAAAATTTAATCATCACTACCCTAAAATTAAATTTTCACAATAAATTGTATATGGTTGATATACCCATATATACCCTCGGCCAGGCCCAGGGCATCCTCCACCCGGACGAGGCCAAGATGATCTCTAAGTTAATATCAAACGACCCTTCAAGGGGCCGACCCCTCATCAGGCCCAGATGAACCTTCATCAGGTCCAGACGACCCTTCAAGGGGCTGACCCCTCATAAGGCGCAGAAGACCCTTTAAGGGGCTGACCCCTCATCAGGCCCAGACGACCCTTCAGTGGGACGACCCCTCATCATGTCTCGGACGACCCTGCAAGGGGCCGACCCCCTCATCAGTCCCAGACGACCCTATAGTGGACCGACCCCTCATCATGGTTTGGACGACCCTATGAGGGTACGACAGTACGAGGCCCAGACTAGGCCTGGCTCGCTGCTAGCAGGAACTTTGCCCTCTGCCTATAATCATAGGCCGAGGGTGACATCATCACAGTGCGTGATTTGGGAGACGCGTTGAACAGTGTGCGTGAGACTCCTATGGCACGTGGACAAGACCGTTATAACAATATCACCCCCTCACGTGAGGGAATATTATGTCATCATTAATCACATGTGGCACCTTCAGGTGTCAGCAGGGGATTGCCTAGATCATATCTCACATGCACCATGCATGCTTGGGGGGTACAATACTCCCCAAGACCTATATATACTTGTCACCTACAACCGTGCAAAGGGATCAATAATTGGTAACCCTAGCTAAAACTTTTTTTGTACACAGTAGAGAGAGAGAGAGAGAGAGAGAGAGAGAGAGAGAGAGAGAGCTTATGTTCATTGTATCCAAGGCCATTAGTTCCCATACTTAGTGGATCACACACTCACAGTGGATGTAGTCCTAATTGGCTGAACCACTATACATTATTGTCTTATTCATCTTATACCCATCCCCTCTTATACACTTACACACATGCATCTCTATGGCTGCCATTGTTATTACTGTTTGAGATCATCGTCACTTATCTGGTGGTGCTGTATCTTAGCATCATTAGTTTGGCGCCGTTTGTGGGAACGGGAAGACATTCCTTTCTTTATACAGCTTAACCTCACCGGGCACTCTGGTGGTGAACCAGTTCTCCTCCCGTGTGGAGCTGTTTCACCATTGAAGGAGACCCATTAAGGTTCTCAATCTCATCAGTCTTTTGACCATCTAGCTCTTCATAGCTCAAATATATGGCACCAGAGATGCCACCGCCACCTCTTCCTCCACCAAAAACTGGAGTGGGACCCAGTTCCAGTCAGACATCACCTCAGTCTGAAATGGCTGATGTGGCGGCCGCCTTGAAGTCTCTGGCAGCAAGCCAGTGGATTATGCAGGAGCAGTTTACAGCTCTTAGCTAAAACATACTAAGACCACCAGGAGTCTCATCGGAGATGATTACTCTAGCAGCAACTCCAGGGCATCATGAGGCCAGGGGACCACCCCAGGCACCACATAAAGACTTGCCGCCTCCTCAGCGGCGGAGGGATGTTGCTGACACCCGGCGTCTATGCCTAGGGAGGAAAGGAAACCTTTGCCCAGAAGACAGATATAACGATCTGGAGGGGGAAGAGGCCCCCATAGAGTGCTGGGAGCCCTATAATGTATCCAACAATACTGTACGACCCATCCAAGAGAGCAGAGGGAAGTGTGGAAGAAAAAATCCCGATGATCGCCCGAGGGGCTCTGCTTTTGATCGTCTGAGCAGGGGGTCGGCCTTTGAGAGGCTAGGCCCAGTAAATGACTTGCGACAAAAATTGTCCCGGTCGAGAAGTGTTGCGAGGTCTAGAAGGGAGGTAGCAGATTGTCGACCCCATGGGGGATGACCCCATGGACGGGACGACGGTCAGGGAGAAGTAGACAGTCGATACAGACCTGCCGCAGTAGAACCTTCCATTCACCTCAAAGAGGCGGCAGGGGATAACATCGGTCAAGCCGACCCTATGAGGCCCTGGAACGACTTAATCCAAAGGCTGAAGGATAAAATTAGTGACATCCTGAAGAGTCGGGACCCTCTTCAGAGAGGATACTCCATATTCTCACACTTTGTGGCGAAGATAGTCAACTTCCCAACGCCATCCAAGTTCAAGCCACCTGTGGTCACCCCAAGGTATGACGGGAGTACCAACCCTGTCCATCATATTGAGATGTACCAATCAGCAACAGACATATACTCTATCTCTGATGAGATGAGGTGTCGTGCCTTTTCTGGCACTCTGACTGGGGCTGCACATGTCTGGAATATGTCTCTCCCTAAGAACTCCATTAAAAACTTTATGCAGTTAGCAGACCGATTTATCCATAACTTTTTCTTTGGAGTGAGTCCACAGAAGAAGACCACACACTTGCTCTATATTAAGCAGTGGAAGAACGAGAGCCTAAGAGACTACATAGCCAGATTCAATAAAGAAAAGTTAGAGGACGAATATTACGAGGAGAGTATTGCCATGACAACCCTCATGGGAGGACTCTAGAAGGGGAAGATGCTATGGAAGCTGGCTAAAGACCCTCCGAGGACAATGGCTGAATTGCTATCAACAGTAGGAATGGTGATGAACGCCGAAGAAGCGATGGCAACAAAATACGAAGACGAAAAATGAGGCACCAGTGGGGGCAAGTACCAGAAAAATAACAAAGAGGGGAAGAAGAGGTATATAAATGACATATTTGCTGATTACACTCCTCTGACGGTCAGCTGTGAGCATATCATGAATGAGATAAAAAGTGACTGGTCCTTGAAGTGGCCTGAGAAGCTGAGGGCAGCCCCCTATAAGAGGAACAACAATCTCTGGTGTGAATTTCACCAAGACCATGGCCATGTCACCGACAAGGGTTTTTCTCTAAAAGAAGGGAAGCTTAGGAAGTACGTTGACAAAGTTTCCCTCAAGAGGGGACGAGGGGATGACCCCTAAAAGAAGAGAGGTGATGCATGCCGAGAAGATCCTCTAAACTGAAAGGACGACCCTTCAGATGATGAGGACGACCCTGACCTCCCGCCGAGAGACGACCACGACCCTGTAAAGAGACTTAATATGATATCACTCAATATTGGGATGATCTCAGGGGGACTAGCAGGAGGAGAGTCAGAGGTCGTAGACAAGAAGGCCCATATAGCTGAAGCCAAGGCAGTTACAAAAGCTGTACACTCAACCTCTGTTGAAGCAAAGTCAGAAAAGAGGAAGCAGGTTGATATGGTTACTCTAATAGTGGGATTCTCAAGAATGGACTCCAAAGGCCTCTTAGCCCCACATGATGACCCTCTAGTCATCACTACCAGGGTGTACGAATGTGAGGTGCCGAGGATCTTGGTAGATGGGGGTAGCTTTGCAAATGTGATGTTTTGGCCGTGCTTCAAAGCCTTAGGCCTCAGCCATGCTAGAATCGTCCCATACCATTACCCGTTGATTGGGTTCAGTGGGGAAAAGGTTTATCCTCTAGGAGTGTATGAGGCCGATTTTAGGATGGGGGACGAGTGGCCGAGATGGCTTACCAAGAAGGTCAGCTTCTTTGTGATGGATGAACATGTATTCTCGGCTGTGACACCCCGACTAATTAAATATCGGGTAGCTACTCCTTTATTCAAATCAATACAAAAATGTTAAGTTGGTTCAGTTTATAGCATCACTGTCGAAAAAATTTATTTAAACAATTACTAGCCACCTAATATTTTAAAAAGTGAGATGTCAATTTTTCAATTATTTAGATTAACATGCAACCAATTAAATTTATGAACTAATAGTAACACAATCACATTACAGTCACACTAGAATAATAATGGAATAAAATGAGTCAGGAGGAAAACTCCTCAGAATAATCTACATACTGAATAAAACTAAATGCAAAGTCTGAATCATTAATTAATTAATCCCAATACTGAAATAAACTGAGTATGATAAAACTATCTCTAAAAGAAGTGGGGCGACATGCCCTAACAACCGAAGAAATATGAAATGGAGTCAAAGTAGAAAGTGGAGGCGTCTACGATCGATGTCCTGTAACTTCCACAGTAGCTACAGCACGTCACTGGAAAGGAACTCCTAAGCTTGGCGCCCCTGTGGCTGGGCACCTAAAAGGTTTTTACAAGAAAATAGGTTTGAAATCAAACGGGTCAGAGTCCGAGGTGAAAACAGTTTAAAATATAGCAAGTGTTTAATAACATTAAACAATGAATATAAAATACATGTTAGTTGTGTGCCCTCACATGAGTTCCTCACCCCTCAACTAATTATGCACATCTAACGTATCCATAACCTGTCCTAGTTATGCCGATAACTAACTGGACCTATCTTCACACTATAATATGAGGGTCAAAATAAGACATTCTAATATAACATGTGCGTGTCATCCTTTTTATTTCTCATATTCACTGACGATGATTATTATTAAATTACCATTTCTAATTCCACTGAAAATGTCACAAGTATTTCCACTGAAACTTAAATAAAAAGTCCGTTTAAATAACAAGTATATTAATATCATCATAAATATACAATTAGGGCACCCCTAGGCTAAGCTGCGGTGCACACATACTCTGCTATCGAGTCCCGATACATCACGTACATAAGGACACGTATTCCAAATCTCTCCGGAACCGTCTCAATAAGCAATAATCACACAATGGAGGCGAACATAGTTCACATACCCATGAGTCACGCACATACCTACGATCCCATGGTCAGATGACTTATTAACTCACAAATAAGTCATTCACATCTCTATGTCCTTATGGTACCAATTTAAATCCCCCCGTAGGCACACAAAGATTAGATGGCCCGATTCGAAAGCCGACCTCCGGTGATAGCAAGTATGGTAGGTATGTTATACACATAAGTCCATATACTAAGCAATCACACACTTAGACATCTTAAAATGTTAAATAAGGTACATTTTACATTCTTGTACTGTTATCCCGATTAGTACTACTTTAAGTCTTCGATTAATATATAATATAGTTCGCCGACACATCTCACGTCGTAGTTTCATGTGCTTAAATTCTTTCCCACAAAGGTTACCGAGTCTCCTATTATTTCCACATTTAAATCCACTATTCTCAGGGTCCTCATTTCTGCCACTACCCTTATATTATCCAACTATCTAAAACTTATTCCTCAACTTTTAGTCTCAAATAGTATCACACCCGTCGATCCTTATACGGTTTAATATAATTTTCGATTTGACTATTAAATTATGAATCGAGTCTCACCATTATACCTACTGGTCTTCCTTTAATCTAATAGTATTGACCAAATCCCCACCAATAATTCTCTAAGGTAGAAATTATTAAAATCGAACAAAGGCAAAATATAACCGATTCTGGGAAGGTCGATCGATCGACCTTGGAGTGTCGATCGATCGATGGTGGTCGATCGATCGAACAGGGAGTGTCGATCGATCGAACGCACCAGATAGGTTACGGACTGCTTCGTTTTTCAATCCAAAACTTGTCCCAAATCTTCATTACAGGGTATGAAAATTTAATCTAACGTTATAGGTTCATCATACAACCACGATACATCATTGTTAACGTTCCAAAACCTTTTAATCATCAATCTTTGGCATTATATGGATCAAAACTTCAATAAAAACCCTAGTTTTCTATTTTCTTCAAGAACATTGATAAATCTCCACTTTACTTCATTTTTAAATCATCAAAAGTTATATTTGGGGTACTGAATTCATCCATAACAGGTCTACACATAATTCCTAATCAAGATTTAGAGTTATACATCAATTTCATTAGGTTTTTCATCAAATCCTTCAAGAGAATTTTTAATTTCTACACTAAGCATGGAGGAAATATTCATTGAACTAATGTAACCAAATCACTTGCCTTAGATTTGTTCTTCTGATTTTGTTTCTAGTAAATGAAGGCTGAATCTCTTCTCTTTCCGGTCACAAATCCTTCTCAATTGGTGGTGGTGGGTGATGGTTTGTTTTTGGAACTCCTTGAAACCTCTCTCTAACTCCCGTAGCCCACTTCTATTATTTTTGGCTGATTATGGCCTTAGTGGCCTCTTTAATAATATATAATTAACCTCTAAAATTCGTCGGTTTTAATTCCCATATTTTTAAAATTACCAAAATACCCTTCTGGGTTGTCGGTTTGGCCTAAAAATGTCCCGGGACCCAAACTAAACCCCCGGCTAGTGTTTTCTGACTATCTCGACCCTTCCGGACACGTTGGCGCACTCAAAATGACCATACGATTGGTAAAAATATAATTTACTTTTTAAACCAAATTAAATTAATCTCTGACGCGACTGACACGTGCGTCCCAACTTAATTCCCAAATTGTCATATTTATATCTCTTGACAATTTTAGTACTTTCAATACTCATATATTACCATATATACTCAGTAATATTTAGCATTATCATCATAATTAAATACCACTCACGTCTCACAAGTATTTAAATTCGGATTAATTTCAAATTAATTCTCATTTAATTTAATTTATCCATTAAATAAAAATCAACAAAATTACGGGGTATTACATACTTCCCCCCTAATAACAGAATTTCATCCCAAAATTCGGAAATAAAGTATACCTGACAAAAATAACTCTGGATAACGCTCGCACATCTCATCCTCGCGCTCCCATGTGGACTCCTCGGCATTATAATTCCGCCACTGAACACGTACTAATGGTACAATCTTCGACCTCAGTTTCCTCTCATTGTGGTCTAGAATAGCAATCAGCCCCTCCTCGTAGGAACTATTAGGCTAGAGATCGATGTCCTCTAAAGCAATATGGGTGTGGGCCATATCGCCCTTAAGATATTTCCTTAGCGAGGAAATATGGAACACGTCATGAATCCTATGCAAGTGTTCCGGTAACCAAAGTATGTACGCTACTGGCCCAATCCGCTCGATGATAGGAAATGGGCTCACGTATCTAGGTGACAATTTCCCTTTCTTCCCAAAGCGCATAATCGCTTTCATCGGACATACTCTGAGTAGTACCTGGTCCCCCACCTTGAACTCTCTAAAGAATCTTTTTGCATCGGCATAACTTTTCTGTCGGTCTTGAGCCACCCGAATACGGCTCCGTATCATCTCTATCCTCGCCGAGGTATCCTGAATCACCTCCGGCCCAAGAAGCTTGTTATCCCCCACCTCTAACCAACATTCGGGTGAACGACAAGGTCGACCGTACAACGCCTCGAATGGAGCCATGCCAATAGTGAATTGGTGGGAGTTATTATAGGCAAACTCCACCAGTGGAAGGTACTGCTCCCAACCACCTCCAAAATCTAGGATGCACATACGCAAAATGTCCTCCAACATCTGATTCGTTCGCTCTGTTTTCCCATCTATCTGCGGGCGATATGTCGTACTCAGGCACAACTCCGTACCCATGGCTTCCTGGAAACTCTCCCAAAATTGCGAAACAAAAATCTTATCTCTGTCAGACACGATATTGAGAGGTACCCCGTGGAGTCTCACTATCTCCGCTATGAAAAAGTGGGCATACTGCCCCGTAGTGTAGTATGTCCGGGCTGGTAGAAAATGAGCAACTTTGGTCAATCTATCCACGATTACCCATATCGAGTCGTGACCCCTCTACGAAGTAGGTAACCCCGTAATAAAGTCCATGGAAATGCTCTCCCATTTCCACATAGGAACCTCTAACGGCTGTAGAAGTCCTTCCGGTCTCTGATGGTCCACCTTTACCATCTGACAAGTGGCACATTTAGAAACGAACTCGGTAATATCTCTCTTCATCCCGCTCCACCAGTACTGTCGCCTCATATCTTGGTACATTTTATCCCCACTAGGGTGTACCGCGAACCGTGAACCGTGCGACACTGTCATAACCTCGTGTCACAAGTCTTCCCCTTCAGGAACAACCAGTCTCCCATAGAGGCGTAAGCCCCCTTCTGAACTAACGATATAGGGCTCGGCTCCCTATGCTAGTAAACAAACTATCTGCGCTTGACAAAACGAGTCATTTGCCTAGGCCTGTATCACTCTCGTAACAATCTGGGGTGTAACAGTCATTAACGACATGAATGATCAGGCGACTTCATCCTGATGTCCTAACTCCTTCCATTTTTCTCTCCACACTTCGGCCACCTCACCTTTTGGCCTACGGCTCAACGCGTCTGCTACTACGTTAGCCTTCCCTGGGTGATATTGGATATCGAATTGATAATCCTTCACGAATTCAAGCCACCTACGTTGATGCATATTTAGTTCCTTCTGCGTGAAGAGGTATTGTAGGGACTTGTGGTCTGTGAATAAACGGAATTTCTCCCCCAGGAGATAGTGTCTCCAAATCCACAGAGCAAATACCACTACCTCTAACTCCAAGTCGTGGGTGGTGTAATTCTTCTCGTGAGGCTTAAGCTTACGGGAAGCATAAGCTATGGCCTGACTCTCCTGTTGTAGTACACCTCCAAGCCCTTATAAGGACGCATTGGTGCAGACTAGATAATCAACTCCCGGTCGGGGCAATGCTAACACTGGCGCTAAGGTCAACTTGTCCTTCAACTCATCGAATGCCAACTGACAGACATCTCTCCAAATGAATGGCACACCTTTGCGAGTCAGATGTGTCAAAGGGCCCGCTATCTTTGAGAAACCACGAATAAACCTCCTGTAGTATCCTGCTAGGCCCAAGAAACTACGTATCTCAGTCGGTGTCGTGGGATGTACCCACTCCCTCACCGCTCATACCTTCCTCGGATAAACAGATATTCCCCTGTCTGAAATGATGTGCCCCAAAAAATGAACCTCCTTCAGCCAAAATCCACACTTCTCATACTTTGCATATAGCTCGTTCTGACGCAGCGTCTGCAAAACTTGCCTCAAGTGCTCGGTGTGTTCCTCCTCTGTTTGGGAGTAAACCAGAATGTCATCAATGAAGACCATGACAAACTGGTCTAGGAACTCTCTGAATACCCTATTAATCAAGTCCATAAACACGGTTGGGTCATTGGTTAGGCCAAAAGGCATAACCAGGAACTCATAGGAACCATATCTCGTCAAGAAAGCAGTCTTCGAGACGTCATGTTCCCTGATAAGCAACTGATGGAAACCTGATCTCAAGTCAATCATTGAGAAGAAGGCCGCTCCTATCAATTGGTCGAATAAGTCATCAATTCAGGGCAACAGATATTTGTTCTGTATCGTGACTTTATTCAAGTCCCGGTAATCTACACAAAATCTCAACGATCCATCTTTCTTCTTCACGAATAGCGCAGGGGCACCCCACGGTGAAGTACTCCTACGAATAAACCCCTAGCCCAATAAGTTCTCTATCTGATCCTGTAACTCCCTCATCTCTGCTGGAGACATACGGTGAGGCGACGGGCTATTGGCCGAGTGCTTGGCGTCAAATCGATAACGAAGTCTATCTCCCTACTAGGCGATAATCCCGAAATATCCTGAAATACATCAGCGAACTCACAAACAATGGGAATCGATCGAGTGGTATCACCACTTCCTTAGAGGTCTCCTCCTCTATAAAATACAAGTGAGTGGACGATCCTCCCTCTGGACGAGGCATCGCCACTAAGAACATCTCCTGCCCGGGTATGGCAAAAATAATACTCCTGCTAAAATAATCGATCATGGCTCGGTATGCAACTAGCCAATCCATATCGACAATCGCATCTTACTCAGTCATCTCTAATACTAACTGATAGTACAAGTATAGCACCCTGCCATGGCAGTACTTCTACAATCGCACAGGCCACACAGGCCGCGGCATGTATCTCACTCAAGGCGCGGCCAGAACAACTGAAGGGTGCGGCCCTCTCCGTAAGAGGCCGCGGCACACCAGCTTAAGGTCCGCGATCCCCTCTAATTGCTCAGCGCTGCTGCTCTAGGCCGCACACCCTCATCCACATCTACTACAGACTTGGTGTACGCCACGTGCTCAGGGCACGTGATTCAACACACTACCTTATAAATAGAGGATCACACTTGAAAGAGGGGATCGGTTCCAGACACACCCGAGGCACTACAACACAGATTCTCTCTACCTCACCCCAACATAAACTTTGGAGGCTTAGAATCTACATCACAGCCACCTCACGGGCACACCGGAATCTCTAATACTATCATGTACTCTTCTTTATTCTCATACTTGTACGCCTCTATAGGCATGATAATATTGTACAATGCAATGCACATAATGAGAAGGAAGCAACACAGTGAACGTAGGCCCATTTTTTGGGCTAAACCACTCTATATCTTGTCTACTCTCCGTTTGCTTGCTTTATCTATTTACTCTACACTTCATACTTGATTTGTTGGCACGAGATCTACATGTGTACAATTTCTCATATCATCAATTTGGCGCCGTCTGTGGGAAACGAGACATTTCAATGTTGTTTAGCTACATATATGAGTTCTTCAAACACCTTATTCGATCCCGGGGGGTCCTTTGGGTCATCTCCTCGCGGGTCGGTTACTGGTTATTGGACTCCCCATCATATTCACACCCGTAGGTGGGTATTTCTTATATTCAGATATACTCCATCTTATGGCTTTAGATCCATCTTGCATACCCCTGTGATATCATTCTATCTAGCTAGTATCGAAAAGTATGACGGGTTTTTGCCTCAAAAAGATGAATGATTAGGGAGGAATTGTATCTACTCCTTTTTTGCTGTTCTTGGCCTATGATCTAGGGTTTATCATTGAAACTGTGTCATGTGTGCACCGAGAGGTTATTTACTCATGGACAAACCCTAGTAGGTGTGCTCCCCATAAGTTTCGGGAGAGAAACTCATTTCCCGAGCTTCAGGTTTGGGATTGCTCCTTGCTGCCTAGGAGGGGATGCGGCCAGACAGTAAATATGTCTTAGGGCCGTGGCCTCCACTAGGATAGTTACAAAAGCTTTAAACGTTGAGGAGCGTAATAAGTCGGGCTCTAGCTCTACCATGGTGTATCATATGAGGCCGCGGCAGTGCATCTTGCTACGTGCCTTATGGCTGCGGCCGCGGTGCCCCGTAGCAGTGTGCTGCATCCCCATTTCCTACTTGGTTACTTCAGTATCTCTGAGATTGCTCACTTCTGTTAGTTTGTTCTCAGATTATATATATATATTGTAAAGACTAACAAAAGCAGAGATGGAGGGAGAATCCAGTCGGAGTGCATAAGTCAAGGATGAGATCGTGCAACTATACAATCACCTTAATCACCTCTATGACAACCACGCCTCGTTTCAGACCGGGGTCAATTTTCTAACTCAGGGGGTGCTAATGCTGGAGGCTGTGGCATCTAAAAACATAGGCACGGAAAGTGGAGGAAACAACAAAGCCAACCTTGCCTGCTACGGTAGTAAACGAGACCACGAGATCAACTGTCGGAGGTCAAAAAAGGCAAAAAAAGTCGGGTGTATATACTCAGCTGAGCCTCCCGATTGAAGAGATCTTCGAGTTCATCAAAGAGGACAAGATGTTGAGGTGGCCAGAAAAATTGAGAGCTCCACCCCACAAGAGGAACAAAGCTACCTGGTGCAGATTCCATCTGGACCATGGCCACGACACAGAGCAATGCTATGCTCTGAAGGATGAAGTTGAAAGGCTAATCGGGCAAGGGATGCTGCAGCGATTCCTGAAGAATGCATAAGGGATTCAGCCAGACCTAGCAGAGGCTGCCTACCGCATATCATCCTTAGTCTTTCTAATTTCAACTATTTCTGTTTATGTTTTATGAAGCTCACTGTAGCCTTAATACTCGAGAGTTTATGTTTTGTTAACAAAGCCATTAGCTGCAGCATACATATATAAATATATAAACTAGCAAGTTTAGCTATATCTGATATTTCTCTTGGTTTCATAACCTGCCACCTCACAAAAAGACTTGTTGTCTCAAACAGATTTCAGAAGAAATATAACAAAATTATCTCGAAGGATTATTCTACTTCGGGATGAACTTATGGATGGGATACGACCTTCATTAGCTCAGAAGTTCCCCTCGTAATGTGCAACTACATCTTATCATATGATGACCATATTCGCAGAAGCATCAGAGGATTCAAGGAGCTTTTATCAACCACCAGGGCCTACAACGCCAATTCTCTGCTCTCGGAGTGCGACATTAGCCACGGCGGCTTATAATGCCAATTCTTAGCTTTTGGGACTCGTCATCGGGCCAGTAGGCTTACAATATCTAGCCAGGGATGGCTTTATATATATTATTAGCTGTGGGTGGCTTAATAACATAACCCAGCCTGGAGAGGCTTGATAGTGTCTCGCATATTAGCTGTGGGTGGCTTAACAACATAACCCAGCCTTGAGAGTCTTGATAGTGTCTCGCATATTAGCTGTGGGTGGATTAACAACATAACCCAGCCTGGAGAGGCTTGATAGTGTCTCGCATATTAGCTGTGGGTGGCTTAACAACATAACCCAGCCTGGAGAGGCTTGATAGTGTCTCGCATATTAGCTGTGGGTGGCTTAACAACATAACCCATCCTGGAGAGGCTTGATAGTGTCTCGCATATTAGCTGTGGGTGGCTTAATAACATAACCCAGCCTGGAGAGGCTTGATAGTGTCTGGCATATTAGCTGTGGGTGGCTTAATAACATAACCCATCCTGGGGAGGCTTCATAGTGTCCCAAGATCGACTAAAGGAAAGCCATGAAAGACAATCGAAGCGGTTATAGGAGGCTCTGTTACTATGATCATGAAGCATGTCAAACCTACAGAAGTATGGCCTCAATGTTCCAAGGGCAAGGTCCTACAACCTCATTATCTTGTCAGCTGTCAAGTAGATACCGCGGCATCCTCATCCACCGTTGTCCTAGCACTGGATGGCAACCTACCACAGCTGAATGGAAAAAGTGACTGAGAGTCGCTGAGATGGACTTGAATTCAGAACATTTGCCCATGTTCAAAATTACCGCGGCATCGATCTATTAATTATTTCTACATGGCAAACGAGTAGATAAACAAAGGGTCCGCGGCTTCTATGAAAAATTGAAGAAATTAAGCCGCAGCCCCAAAACCATACCTCATTGGCACCGCGGCTTGGGGGATCACAGCCCTACAGTGAGGTGCAGGGGCAAAACAAAAAAGGGCCAAAGTGACAAGGACACCGTGGATGATTAATAAGAGCAAGATTGCATCGAATCATACTATCCTGCCGCGGACCTAGCCACAAGTCCTACAAGTTCATTCAATACAGGAAGCAAGTTGCAAATATGAGGCAGTAACGCACAACCATTCATTATAGCAGGCAATGTAAAACATGTAATATTGAAAAGCAAGGAATATTAAGTAGGCAATCAGTGATAAAAATATGGCCGCATCCTTTGTATTAATAGTCAGATTACAAAATGGAGGCCGCAGCCACAACGGAAATCTAAGATTACAAAAAGTTGATGCAAGAAATTAAGAATTTAAGAGGTCGCGTCATCATCATCGTCAGCCTCTTCTCCGCCCGCGGTAGTCTCTGTCTCCCCCTCCTCAGCCGCTACCTCTGCCTCTGCTTGGGCTTTCAGCCTTGCTCTCTCTTCAGTCGCGGGCTTCAGCTCAGCAATGCACTCCTGATGTTCTGCATCACTTAATTTCCAAGCGAGGACCGTCTCCTTGGCATCAGGGAAGTTCCTAATAATTCTCTGTCGCAGCTCCTGGTAGCCACGGAGGTATGCCCTGTTGTTAATGAGGAAGAAATCCTTGGAGCCTTTGAATGACTCCACGGTATGATCTATGGCTAGCTGGAGGGCGTCGCCATGATCAACTTCCATCTTTTTTATGGTCGTGGCATGGGCTTCATCCTTCTGAGCAGACTTGGCTTCTAGCTCTTGATATTTTTGCTGGAGGAGAGCGAGTTTGGTATTTGCAATCTCTGCAACACGGGCGGCTTCGGCTGTTTGGGCCTGTGATGGTTTCAGAGATTCCGCAGCTTGATTGAAATTCTCCTCCGCTTCCTCTCTGGACTTGGTGGCCTTCTCCAAGTCCATATGGGCTGCTTGGAGGGCCGCGGAAGCGGAATCTTTCCCTGCCTCAAAAGAAGAGGCCCGTGCAGACTGCAGGTCCGCGGCATGAGAACTCTTCTCGACCTCTTTCAGCCTGTACAAAGCCTCATACTTCCTCTTCTGGACCATAATGACATCGGCGGCCTGTATGAAATAAAATACGTTAGCAAAAGTACAAAAGAATATAAGATGCAAAGATTAAATGACTAGTATGTACCCTCAGAAGGCTGTGGAGGCCACAGTCCTCCAGATCCTCATGATCCTCCCCAACCAGCCTGTCGAGGTCCGCGGCATCCAAGGCTCGCTTCATTCTCCGCGCAGCCTTTGCAGTAGTGTCCCAGGAGGAATTTGGGTCAGGCTGCCTTAATTGAGGCCTTGGCCTACCATCTGGCCCAGACTCTCCGCGGAATTGGGGAGGTGGCAAATTTGCATTAACCGCCATTACAGTTGGCGGGGGAGGAGAGGACGATGGAAGGGGGACTTCCGCTGACATCAGGCCAGCCGCGGCCAAATTTTCCCCTATGTCGTCATCAAAGTGTTCATGATGCGCAGCGTTTTCATCATTAACCACCTGATCCACGGCAGGATCAGTGGCCTTATCTCCAGTAGGGGCCGTGGCAGGTACCATATCTCTGGACCTCTTCCTTTTCCTGCTCCGCGCAGTGTTATTTAAGATGACTGCGTCCTCGTCCATCTCTGCTAGCTGCGCCGCTAGCAATTCCCTGTCAACTTCTTCACCTGAAAAGGAATAGCATGAGTTCAACAAGTTCAAGAAAGTAAAATGACCGCGGAATAAAAATAATGGCACAGTTAATTACCCTCTGCGCCCATCTGTTGAGGAATTGATTTGTTTGGGAAGAATCCCGCCTCAAATATAGTTGTCGACGTTACAAGTATGCTGAACTTCTTATGCTCAGCACGAACTTCCGCGGCCTCAGCAACTCTTTTTTCCTGCTACGTGTTCAAGTGCAGATTGTCAAGGGCTGCAGAAAGAAAATACAATTCAAGTTAGTGGAAGTTACGTGAAATTAAAGGACGCGGCTATAATCTTATACCTAGTTTTGAGGGTGAACCCCACTGCCGCGGCATTTTATATGATCTCTCTCTTTCATTCTCCTCGGGGTGCATCTCCCAGCCTTCACCGGAGATGTAAAAATATTTCCCCTTCCAGTTTTTCACACTGGTCGGTCTCCCAGTGTAAAGGGTCCCGTCCCTGCCGCGGCTAGAAAAGTAGTAGTAGCCCGCGAACTTTACTGAGTTCTCCTTTGGGTGGTAGAAATGAAAGAACTCCGCGGGAGTAATGTCCTTTTTGAACAACTTCTCCCAAAGGACAACTGCAGCAAGAACAGCTCTCCAACCGTTAGGATCTAACTAAGCTGGGGCCAGTTTCATTGACTGGAAAATGCGATGGATGGGAACAGGAACAGGCAGCCGCAACCCATAGATGAAGGCGTGCAAAGGGAAGCAAATTCCATCGTCGAACATAACCGTTCACGGTCTTTGGTTCGCGGCAGGGGCTGAGCATGTCAAATAGCGACCTGCTCAACCCAATCTTGGGTCATCGACCCGCGAATATCAAGCGCAGCCAATGGTCTCTCAGCCCTCCCAGATGTGCCTCCTGGGTTATTTCTAGCAGCCGCGGCATTGTCTCCTACACCCATTGGATGTGTACTTGAGTTGGCTTTCTCTTCCATCGGATGAGATTGGGAATCCTTCCCAGATGCAGAGTTCGCAGAGGTTAAGTCAATTATCACGCAGTTCGGGCAATCTTTCAGTTTGCAGGGCCCAACTGATCTTAGAGGGGGCACGGAAGTAAGCTCGGGGGGAGAGGTCCCAAAATGCTTTACCCAAAAGCCTCTCAGGAACTCGTCTGGGTCAAAGCTCATATGGCTGCAGCAGTATCTGAAAAGCAGAGTTCGCAGTTAGGCGCCACAGCCAGTATGACTTGTAAGACTTCAAGAAGCCTCAGAAGGGTATTTTTAAGTATTAAAAGTTTGGAATTACGTCCCTAACACAGTTATATTAATGGGCGAACTCTATTGCTTATGGGACCGTACGGTCCCAACTGGCCGCGGCCACATCCATATTTGTTGAACTTGCGCTGCCACGGAAATAAGATAGAATTGCTTTAAGGCATTCCCAACCGCGACCATTCCTAATTCTTCAGACAATTCGATATGCTCTAGTAGCAACTACAGTTATTTTACATGGATGTCTTGGGCTCATGAAAGTTTTAAGGCTGTTCCGAGATGATCAAGGGGGATGATGGCTTGAGGGACAGCGGCCATTTAACACAGTTTGATGCAGAATTGCAAGTTCAGACGATTATTATAATCCTATCAGGCCGCGGCATCTATCCTAAACAGTTGATTATCCAATTTTTAACCATTCTAAGATCAAATTCACAGAATGTAGAGGGTTCGACTATGAACATCAAGAACAATGATATGGATGTTATATGCAGCATATGTGGGAAAAAGCAAAACGAACAAATAAAACCCTAAGATTTCTAGCAAATGAACCAGGAAAGGCATAAACAGGGAAGAAAATTGTAAATAGTGGTTGAAAAATCACCTGGGAATGAAGAGAATCGCGAAGATTAGCTACAGACCACCTTGAACTGCCACACACCGCCTCGGAGGGTTGCCACAATATGCAAGAAGAAATGTGCAGAGTTTCGCTCTCGATTTGCTCTCAAAAGTTTTGGAAACGTAATGAAGTCCACGGCCAGAAACAATTTATATAAGGGAGCGCGGAAGATGAATCGTCGCTTTGGAGGCACCGCGGCACCTAGGCTACTTAGCCGCAGTCCCAATATATCTCCCTTGGCACTACGGCTTGGGGGCTTATTGATAGTACAAGTATAGCACCCTCCCGTGGCAGTACTTCTACAATCGCACAGGCCACACAGACCGCGGCAGGTATCTCACTCAAGGCGCGGCCAGAACAACTGAATGGTGCGGCCCTCTCCATAAGAGGCTGCGGCACATCAGCTTAAGGTCCGCGGTCCCTTCCAATTGCTCAGCATTGCTGCTCTAGGCCACACACCCTCATCCACATCTACTACAGACTTGGTGTACGCCACGTGCTCAGGGCACGTGATTCAACACACTACCTTATAAATAGAGGATCACACCTGAAAGAGGGGATCGGTTCAGACACACCCGAGGCACTACAACACAGATTCTCTCTACCTCACCCCAACATAAACTTTGGAGGCCTAGAATCTACATCACAGCCACCTCACGGGCACACCGGAATCTCTAATACTATCATGTACTCTTCTTTATTCTCATACTTGTACGCCTCTATAGGCATGATAATATTGTACAATGCAATGCACATAATGAGAAGGAAGCAACACAGTGGACGTAGGCCCATTTTTGGGGCTGAACCACTCTATATCTTGTCTACTCTCTGTTTTCTTGCTTTATCTATTTATTCTACACTTCATACTTGATTTGTTGGCACGAGATCTACATGTGTACGATTTCTCGTATCATCACTAACATATCAGTAGGTAAAGTAAATCTCCCGATCTCTATACCCACACCTCTACAAATAAGAGAAATTACAGAACCCCTACTCAATGGTGAATCTATGCAAGTAATCGTGCTCTCTGTAGTGTCTAACAACCCTATAATGCGTGCAAATCTCGTGGTAATGAAACAGTGTGTGGCTCCCGTATTAAATAAAATACGCTCCATAGTTCCCTGAATAGAGAACGTACCCTCAATAGCAGGTGGATCCTGTGGGACTGCGACCTGCTAGAGCTGATAGACTCGCCCGTACTAAAGTTGTCCCTACTGGACTAGGACTGCTTGGATGGGTGGTGAAGCCGGCATCTGTGGTGGTGCTGGGAGGGTGGCGGGAAACATAGGTCTCCGGGGCTCGTGTCGAGCACCCTGCTACTGCTGCTGTGGGGCCCTGCCCCTTTCAGGGCACTCCTGGTGTTTGTGGCCAATCTTTCCATAAATAAAACATTTTCTCGCAAAGTTTCCCCCTCTCTGACCCTACTACCCACGGCCATGATGACTGTTGCCATTCCTCCCTTGACCATGATGGCCCTGCTAAAACTGATGATGTTGGCCATGCTGGCCCTACTGACCCTGATTGTCGTGCTGGCCCTGCTGGCCGTGATGAAAACCTCGCTGGCCGTTTCTGAAACCTCTAGATGGAAATCTCTTAGAATCCCCCTGCTGGGAACTCTGATCACTCTGCCTGTGTAGACCTTGAGCTGACTGTGCCCCGCTAAAGAGATTCCCCCTGTCTTGCCCTGATGACTGGACTCTCCTGATCGCTTACCCTCTAATAAGTGAAAGTGATGATCCTGGAAGTGAAGTAGTTCTGCATTAACCACATCAGAATAAGTGGCCAATGAGAGATTCCCTAGCAAGTGCTGACGAATCCTCCAAGTCAACCCATCCATGAATTTCTGTATCTTCTTCTCTTCAGTCAGAATCTCATCGGGAACGATGTTCAGAAGATTGGTGAACTCGGCCTCATACTCTACCACTGTCTTCCCCTCCTGCTTGAGGTTCATCAACTTCCTCCTTATCTCGGTATGAACTGCTAAGGGAAAGTACTTGCGGTCAAACTGCACCCAAAACTCCTGAATGGTAAGAACATCTCTCTCCTTCGCGGTGGTAATGGACTCCCACCACTGCAACGCTGACCCTACCAGCTTAAAAGTATCCAGTATCTGTCTCTGCACATTCGTACACTCATATATCCTCAAGTGTCTTTGGATGTCCTTCTTCCAATGACTAGACATAACAACGTCGGAGCTAATTGCAAACTCCAGAAGGTGTGCCTTCTAAAAGGCATCACGAACACGTTCCCAAGCATACGGGAATGAATGAGCCTGGACCGGGGCTACCGCCGGCGCCTGAGGTGGTGCTTGCTGCACAACTGCTAAAGCGGCATTTACCGCTTGGGCTATAATGGCTGCAACCTCTGCGGCATTCATGGACCCCTGGACTGGTGCAGGTTGTGGCTCGGGCTGAGCATCCCTGGGAACCCTCTGTGCACATCATGGAGGCATATGAAATGAGAGATAAGTCTTATAAGTTCACAGTTATTATCTCAAAATAGCTGAAGAGCGAAAGATGCACAAAAAGAGTACAACAATCCTAAAATATAGGGATCTATATCAAGGACGCTACGCGGAAACATAACAAGCCGTACAGATCCTAAGGACACTAGAACATGATGCTCTGATACCACCTGTGACACACCGACTAATGAAACACCGGGTAGATACTCCTTTATTCAAATCAATACAAAAATGTCAAGTTGGTTCAGTTCATAGCATCACTGTCAAAAACATTTATTTAAACAATTACTAGCCACCTAATATTTTAAAAAGTGAGATGTCAATTTTTAAATTATTTAGATTAACATGAAACCAATTAAATTTATGAACTAATAGTAACACAATCACATTACAGTCATAGCAGAATAATAATGGAATAAAATGAGTCTGGAGGAACACTCCTTAGAATAATCTACATACTGAATAAAACTAAATACAAAGTCTGAATCATTAATTAATTAATCCCAATACTGAAATAAACTGAGTATGATAAAACTGTCTCTAAAATAAGTGGGGCGACATGCCCTAATAACCGAAGAAATTTGAAATGGAGTCAAAGTAGAAAGTGGAGGCGTCTACTATCGAGGTCTTGTAACTTCCACAGCAGCTACAACACGTCACTGGAATGGAACTCCTAAGCTTGGCGTCCCTATGGATGGGCACCTAAAAGTTTTTTTCAAGAAAATAGGTTTGAAATCAAACGGGTCAGAGCCCGAGGTGAAAACAGTTTAAAATATAGCAAGTGTTTAATAACATTAAACAGTGAATATAAAATACATGTTAGTTGTGTGCCCTCAAATGAGTTCCTCACCCCTCAACTAATTGTGCACATCTAATGTATCCATAACCCGTCCTAGTTATGTCGATAACTAACTGGTTTAATTCCCGACTTGTCTTTACACTATAATATGAGGGTCAAAATAAGACATTCTAATATAACCTGTGCGTGTCATCCTTTTTATTTCTCATATTCACTAACGATGATTATTATTAAATTACCATTTCTAATTCCACTGAAAATGTCACAAGTATTTCCACTGAAACTTAAATAAAAAGTCCGTTTAAATAACAAGTATATTAATCTCATCATAAATATAAAATTAGGGCACCCCTAGGCTAAGCTGCGGTGCACACATACTCTGCTATCGAGTCCCGGTACATCACGTACATAAGGACACGTATTCCAAATCTCTCCGGAACCGTCTCAATAAGCAATAATCACACAATGGAGGCGAACATAGTTCACATACCCATGAGTCACGCACATACCTACGATCCCATGGTCAGATGACTTATTAACTCACAAATAAGTCATTCACATCTCTATGTCCTTATGGTACCAATTTAAATCCCCCCGTAGGCACACAAAGATTAGATGGCCCGATTCGAAAGCCGACCTCCGGTGATAGCAAGTATGGTAGGTATGTTATACACATAAGTCCATATACTAAGAAATCACACACTTAGACATCTTAAAATGTTAAATAAGGTACATTTTACATTCTTGTACTGTTATCCCGATTAGTACTACTTTAAGTCTTCGATTAATATATAATATAGTTCGCCGACACATCTCACGTCGTAGTTTCATGTGCTTAAATTCTTTCCCACAAAGGTTACCGAGTCTCCTATTATTTCCACATTTAAATCCACTATTCTTAGGGTCCTCATTTCTGCCACTACCCTTATATTATCCAACTATCTAAAACTTATTCCTCAACTTTTAGTCTCAAATAGTATCACACCCGTCGATCCTTATACGGTTTAATATAATTTTCGATTTGACTATTAAATTATGAATCGAGTCTCACCATTATACCTACTGGTCTTCCTTTAATCTAATAGTATTGACCAAATCCCCACCAATAATTCTCTAAGGTAGAAATTATTAAAATCCAACAAAGGAAAAATATAACCGATTCTGGGAAGGTCGATCGATCGACCTTGGAGTGTCGATCGATCGATGGTGGTCGATCGATCGAACAGGGAGTGTCGATCGATCGAACGCACCAGATAGGTTATGGCCTGCTTCGTTTTTCAATCCAAAACTTGTCCCAAATCTTCATTACAGGGTATGAAAATTTAATCTAACGTTATAGGTTCATCATACAACCACGATACATCATTGTTAACGTTCCAAAACCTTTTAATCACCAATCTTTGGCATTATATGGATCAAAACTTCAATAAAAACCCTAGTTTTCTATTTTCTTCAAGAACATTGATAAATCTCCACTTTACTTCGTTTTTAAATCATCAAAAGTTATATTTGGGGTACTGAATTCGTCCATAACAGGTCTACACATAAATCCTAATCAAGATTTAGAGTTATACATCAATTTCATTAGGTTTTTCATCAAATCCTTCAAGAGAATTTTTAATTTCTACACTAAGCATGGAGGAAATATTCATTGAACTAATGTAACCAAATCACTTGCCTTAGATTTGTTCTTTTGATTTTGTTTCTGGTAAATGAAGGCTGAATCTCTTCTCTTTCCGGTCACAAATCCTTCTCAATTAGTGGTGGTTTATTTTTGGAACTCCTTGAAACCTCTCTCTAACTCCCGTAACCCACTTCTATTATTTTTGGCTGATTATGGCCTTAGTGGTCTCTTTAATAATATATAATTAACCTCTAAAATTCGTGGGTTTTAATTCCCATATTTTTAAAATTACCAAAATACCCTTTCGGGTTGTCGGTTTGGCCTAAAAATGCCCCGGGACCCAAACTAAACCCCCCGGCTAGTGTTTTCTGACTATCTCGACCCTTCTGGACACGTTGGCGCACTCAAAATGATCATACGGTTGGTAAAAATATAATTTACTTTTTAAACCAAATTAAATTAATCTCTGACGCGATTGACACGCGCGTCCCAACTTAATTCCCAAATTATCGTATTTATATCTCTTGACACTTTTAATACTTTCAATACTCATATATTACCATATATACTCAGTAATATTTAGCATTATCATCATAATTAAATACCACTCACGTCTCGCTAGTATTTAAATTCGGATTAATTTAAAATTAATTCTCATTTAATTTAATTTATCCATTAAATAAAAATCAACAAAATTACGGGGTATTACATCGGCCTACAACATTATACTGGGGCGAGTAGCCCTCAGGGTTTTGAGGTTGTACCGTCTACGATTAATCAGATGATCAAATTGGTGACCCCTTATGGGGTAGGGGAAGTTCAGGGAGACCAGACGACGGTACATGAATGTTACTTGAACTCCGCCGAAGAAAGAGAGGCGCACAAGAAGGCAACAGCTACTTACAATATTGATACCCTTGACCCCAGGGATGAGAAAAAACTGAAGAAAGGAGAAGCCGCGGAAGAGGTAAAATCCATCATCCTCAATGAGGATGATCCAGAAAAAATCGTCCAAGTCGGCAAAGCTCTTAAGATAGACATAAAAGAAGACCTCATCAAGCTGCTGAGGAGAAGACAGAGTGCCTTTGCATGGAGTCACACAGATATGCCGGGGATCGACCCTGAAATTATGAGCCACAAGCTTAACGTGGTAGAGGGTGCAAAGCCAGTAAAGCATAAGAGGAGAATTTATTCTCGAGAGAAGTATGAGGTCATTAGGGATGAGGTCAAGAAGCTAGAAGATGCAGAGTTTATCAGGGAGGTCATCTATCCTGAATGGCTGTACAACGCAGTCATAGTCCCAAAAGCCAACAAGAAGTGGAGGATGTGCATAGACTTCACAGACCTCAACAAACATTATCCCAAAGACAGCTTCCCTCTCCCTCGCATTGATCCGATGGTAGACGCTACCGCAGGCTATGAACTCATGAGCTTCATGGATGCTTATTTAGGTATAACCAAATCTTCATGAACCCTGAAGACTTAGAGAAAATATCCTTCATTACCGATAAGGGGACATACTGTTATAGGGTCATGCCCTTTGGCCTAAAAAATGCGGGGGCAATGTATCAGTGCCTTATGAATAAAATGTTTGAAGACCAAATTAGGAAGTCGATGGAGGTTTATGTAGATGACATGTTGACCAAGAGTTTAAAGGCCTAGGATCATGTGGCCGACCTCGAGAGTTCCTTTAACATAATGGACAAGTACCGAATGAAGCTCAATCCGGCCAAATGTGTCTTCGGGGTCGGAGCAGGGAAGTTCTTGGGGTTCATTGTCAACTAAAGGGGCATCGACGCCAATCCTGAAAAGATAAAGGCCCTCATAAAAATGAAGACTCCCAAGACCATCAAAGACGTTCAAAGGCTCACAGGTCGAGTGGCTTCCTTGAATAGATTCGTGTCCAGAGCCACAGACAGGTGTTTACCATTTTTCAAAATCCTCAGAAAGGCCTTTGAATGGAGAGAAGAGTGTGATCGGGGTTTCAAGGAGCTAAAGAAATACCTAGGGTATCCCTTGCTGTTGTCACGGCCAGTGCAGGGTGAACGACTACATGTGTACCTGGTCGTCTCAGAATCAGCCATCAGCACAGCTATTGTGAGAGAAGAGGACGGGGTAGAAAAGCCCGTATATTTCAATAGTAAGGCACTCTAGGAGCAGAGCAAAGATACCCAAGGATGGAGAAGTTAGCATATGCCTTGATCCATGCATCAAGAAAGATGAAGTCATACTTCCAGTCCCATACAATGGTCATCCTTATCGACTCTCCTCTCAGACAGGTCTTACACAAGCCAGAAAAATCGAGGAGGCTAATGGCCTGGGCTATAGAGTTGGGGGAGTTTGACATTGTATATCAACTTAGGGTGACCATTAAGGGGAAAGCATTAGCAGATTTCGTGGCTGAATTTACTTAGGAAGATGATGAGGCTGAAGATGAGAGCCTTGAAGAGACAGATACACGACAAGGCAGAATTATTGACCCATCCGCAGAAAAGGCTGAGACAAGCACCGCTAGAGAAAAGGTGGTAGAAAATGAAGAGGGAAGATATCTCTTTAAACAAGGGTCCCTCACCGAGGGAAATTTCTCAGAGGAAAATACCGTGTGGAACCTCTTCATTGACGGGTCCTCTTACGAAAGCGAAAGTGGGGATGGATTAATTGTAACAACACCTGATGGTACAGACATTGAGTACGCCATAAGGTTCAACTTCAAAGCCTCCAACAATGAGTCTGAATATGAGGTCCTGATAGCAGGCCTCTCCTTAGCTAAGTCTCTTAGTGTCAACCCTATTGTGGTCCATAGTGATTCAAGACTAGTGGTGAATCAGATACTAGGAGCCTGCGAGGCTAAGGATGAGAGAATGGCCAAATATCTTGAAAGGCTAAGGGCACTATTAAAGAGATTCAGAGAGGTAAAGTTGAAGAGGATACTTTGGCATGACAATGGCCGAGCCGATGCACTTGCTAGGCTGGCCTCAGCAACTAGGATAGAAGTCAGGAGGAAAATCCTAGTAGAAAGTTTTCTTCGACCAATGATCGAAGAAGAAGAGGGAACACTTAGATCTTGCCTAAACATTAATGGGGAACCTTCATGGATTGACCCCCTTATCAGATACATTAAAGAGGGGGAGATGCCAAAGGAAAAATAAGAAAGGAAGAAGTTGAGATACAGAGCTGTGAAATTCACTGTCATAAGAGACACCTTGTACAAAAAGGGGTTCTTGCTCCCCTTGCTCAGATTTGTGCACTCGTCTGAGGTCCCTCACATTCTGCAAGATGTGCACGAGGGGTCATGCTCAAGACACATTGGGGGAAGATCCTTAGCAAATAGGATAGTAACCCGGGGATACTGTTGGCCGACCCTGGGGAAAGACGCCACGGTATACGTAAAAAAGTGCGATAAATGTCAAAGATTTGCCACAATCCCTCACCAGCCCCATCAGCCTCTTACCTCCATCACATCCCCATGGCCATTCGTAGTATGGGGAATCGATCTAGTAGGAGCTTTGCCTTGGGCCGTTAATAACTATCGATAATTAATTATGGCAATTGACTATTTTTCAAAATGGGTGGAGGCGGAGCTGATGGTAACGATCATAGAGCAGAAGACCTTCCGGTTCATTTGGAAAAACATTATATGCAGATATGGTCTCCCCAACACCCTCATCTCAGATAACAGGACTCAATTCAATAATACATCTCTGGAGAACTACTGTGAACGGGCGAGTATCAAATAATTCTTCTCTACCCCAGGCCGACCTCAAGACAACGGGCAAATGGAAGTTACAAACAGAACAATCCTATATGGAATCAAGAAAAAACTCGAGGAGGCAAAAGGAAGATGGGTTGAGGAGTTGTACATTATACTGTGTGCCTACAGGACGACGATAAAGACTCCTACCGGAGAAACCTCATTCATGCTGGCGTATGGTTCAGAGGCCGTCATCCCCACCGAGATTGGGTTTCCTACTCACAGGGTCCAAATGTATGACCCCGGGAGAAATATGGAAGAAAGGAGACTTGATTTAGACCTGATCGAGGAAAGGAGGGAAGAAGCTGAGATAAGACAAGCTGCCTACCAGCAGAGGACTGCCAGGTTTTACAACCAGAGGGTGAAGCAAAGGCCAATCGCGATGGGGGACTTAGTCCTAAAAAAGACTTGGCAAAAGACTAACAAGCTTCACACAAATTGGCATGTCCCATATACGGTCGTTGATGAAGTTGTCCCTGGAACCTATAGAGTAGAAAACCTTGAAGGGGAACCCTTTTCAAATCCGTGGAATGCAGATCATCTGAAGAAATACTATCAATAATGTTGTAATGTCCTATCGGACCACAGTTGTAATGAATGTGTTGCTCCAACAGAACACTTGGAATGTTAATGAGAATATCATATTGGTCCCTCATCTTGTGTTTGTTAATTCTAGTATAATTGGGGTTATCCTTGGTGGCAACTCCCCTCGGCTATAATGGGGGTCAATGGTGGGGACGACCCCCCATTCACCCTCAAGAAAGACGAGGGGGGACTTAATTCATAACATCATTAAATTGGTGGGAAACCACCCTCAGCTATAATGAGGGTCAATGGTGGGGACGACCCCCCATTCACCCTCAAGAAAGACGATGGGGACTTGATTTATAACATCATTAAATTGGTGGGAAACCACCCTCGTCTATATTGAGGGTCAATGGTGGGGACAACCCCCCATTCACCCTCAAGAAAGACGAGGGGGGGACTTGATTTGTAACATCATTAAATTGGTGGGAAACCACCCTCGGCTATAATGAGGGTCAATGGTGGGGATGATCCCCCATTCACCCTCAAGAAAGATGAGGGGGGACTTGATTTATAACATCATTAAATTGGTGGGAAACCACCCTCGGCTATAATGAGGGTCAATGGTGGGGACGACCCCCCCCCCCCCCCACTCACCCTCAAGAAAGACGAGGGGGACTTGAAATTTAAAACCATTAAATTAGTGGGAAACCACCCTCGGCTATAATGAGGGTCAATGGTGGGGACGACCCCCCATTCACCCTCAAGAAAGACTAGGGGGGACTTGTAAGAGGGGTGAACACATAATAGCTAAGTCAAATCATACAGAAAGACAGTAAGAGACATTATATTATAAAGATGTTTGTCCAACAAAAATAGAGTACAAGAATATTTGTTACATGAAGAGGGTATGGGCTATAGACAACCACCCTATTGAGCAACATCGGAGGGCAAGGTTTCAACGTCAATTAGAGTAGTTTCTTCAGTGACTAAAACAGGTTGATCCTCAGATGTGTCGATACCTTCGACGTGCACTTGGGACTCCACATGGGCTAAGGCCTCAGCAATAAGGGTGTCATCCAACTGAACTTCCTCAAGAGAGGGGCGAAATGAAGACACGGCATCAGCAAACTTAAGGACGACCCACCGACAGGCCGTCGTGATCCACCTCTCCAAGTACTCAAGACCGAAGCCTTGAAACTCATCTGAAAGTTTGTAAGCCTCCACAGCATCGGCCTCGGCCTTCTTCACTGCCCCTTAAAGATTAGCCTTGAATTGAGCCCCCTGATTGATCAAGGCCTCATCCTTTTCTTTAATAAGAGAGTCTTTTGCCTTCAAGTCAGCCTCGTGCTTCTTTATCAGCTCATTTAGGACCCTTGCATATTTGGTACTTGCACTATCCAACTCAGCCTTTATAGTCTCCACCTCTATCTTCAGATCGGCCTCATGCTGAATTGCCCTCTCGGCCTCATAGAACTTTTATTTATTTTCAGCCATCCACTTGGTGGCCGAGGTAAAGGCACAGACAAACTGCATGGAGGCACACATGTTAAGAGGGGTCGAGGGAACAGTTCATGAAATATTGATAAATCAAAAAGAGTAAGGTCGAGAGAGGTACCTGGGCCAAAGTGTGCAGACCGTAATCATAGACCTTAGCCGGGGGCATCTTTGACAGGAAGTCATAATCCGCAGACGAGGGAGAAAAAAACATAGAGGCCTGGCTGCCCTCAGGTTGGCTTTGAGGGAAGAGGGTTCAGCCCTTAGGAATGCCAAATTTTGAGACCAATAGGCCCCCATACTGGAAGAGGAGCCGATCCCCTCAAATGCCTCCACCCTCACCCTCGTCCTAGAATCCGGTCGAGGGTCAACAGGAACTTTTGCCTCTTTACTTTTATTACTATTGACGGTCGGCTCAGCATGTGATGACCCCACAGCCTTTGTCTTCTTCTGAGCCTGTTGAGGCTTTTCGCCTTTTTTCTTGCCCAGGCCGGACAGCGAACTTGGAGCAGTCATCTCCCAAAGTTGATCAGATATGTTCGAAGGACGACCTGAAAAGGAGAAGATACATCAGAAATATACTGTGGGGATGAGGAAACACTTGAGAGAAAAGTAAAAATATGGCAAAATTCTACTCACATAGTTCTGTCAGGGGGCCGACCCTCTGACTAGCTTTTTTGAGGAAGAGAGAGGTCATTAAATCTTTAAATTTGGCAAGTTCTCCCTCTTTCCCTCGCTCCCTCAGGTAGTCAACAATGACCCTCTCCTCCAAGATGAGTCCGGGGTCTGTTCGCGCTGTCATTGAAGGGTTGGACCATACCCTTGGTACCCTTGGACCGTCTTCAAAGAGTTCGCCCTCGGCGGGGAATTCCCAATCCCCAGAAATAAAGAAAAACCTCTTTTTCTAGTCATGATTGGAAGTCTGAGACACATGAAGAAGCTTCTTATCAGACTTCCTGGCCCCCAAATGGAAATACCCAGGCTGTTTGGACGATGAGATGATGTTGTAGCAAGCAATGAATAAGTCGGCCGAGGGCTCGTCGGTGAACGAATTCTTCTAAAGAGAGATGTAGCCGAGGATAGTCCTCAACGAGTTGGGAGGAAGTTGAGAGGGAGCAACCCCAAGGGAAGACAAGATGTCGACTGTAGCAGGGTGTAGAGGGAACCTAACACCTACCCTTAGCATCTTCTCATAAACAACAATCTCTCCCTCGTCCCCCTGGAAGACCCTCTCGTCTTCAGTGGGGACCCTCATATTTATATTGGACGGTATGCCAAAGAGATGCCTCCATACTAAGAGGTCACGATCCTTAACTGATGACACATAAGCTGAGGCGCTAAAAGTGTCAACTCGACCATCACTACACCAAATCTTCTGAATTTTCACGGTCATTGACCTTGTCAAGGTCAATGATCGTGACAATTTGGGGCGAGATAACTTTTTTGTCACGGACTTGTCATGGTCATTGACCGTGACAAGTTCGTTAGAATTGTCACAGTCGTGTCACGGTCAGGGACCGTGACAAATTTAGCCACGGTTAACAATCGTGACAAAGCCTTGACCTTTTTTTAAAATATTATCACGGTCAATGACAGTGACAAGTCCGTGACAACCTTATTTATCAAGGACTTATCACGGTCAATGACCGTGACAATTCTGGACATAATTTAAAAAAAATTGTTGGGCAGTATGGCCACTGCCACTGCCCAACAGTATATTTGTACCTGTTATAGCAACGTTGTACCTGTTCAAACATCATGTATCCAAATAAACTAAAGATAATGCAAATATACATTCAAAATAGAAACAATATACATGACGATATAATCCAAATATAATTCAAATGTACCAACTTAAAAATAATGTCACTACATGTCTAGGGTAAATGTGAGGAGGTGAGTAGGTCACACGATATACGAATTGACACACCCACTAATATACATCGTGCCGCATTGTTCGCGCAACCACAATAGGGAGTTCTCCTTTCAGGGTATCAGATGCATGACGATCACCTTAAACTCGATCTCTTAAAGCTCATGTCTATGAAATATTCCACCCTGGGCGATATTCGGGTCCCTCAACCCCCGCCCTATCCGCTGGCCATCAAATACGTCCAATATGAACACGCTCGACCAAGTGTCGACATCGATCTGTTGAAGGGAGCCAAATAGGGAAGTGGATCATCGAAGTACGCACGTGTCGGTGATGAAGCAGTGAGATCCCCATCCTCGTCATCCTTCACCTCGTCCTCCCGCACCTCCTCCTCTACCTCCTTCTCCTTCCCTTTACCTTTACGGTCTCCACCCAACGTACGCTTCATGAATGAGTACATATCTTGGACCGTCGCCTCCAAACGGGACAGCTTCACGTCATGTGAATCCACCGTTCGAGCCAACCTGGCGTCGCTCGTCTCCAATCCGATGATC
The DNA here is from genome assembly GCA_949130495.1 of Sambucus nigra. Taxonomy (NCBI): domain Eukaryota; kingdom Viridiplantae; phylum Streptophyta; class Magnoliopsida; order Dipsacales; family Adoxaceae; genus Sambucus; species Sambucus nigra. The sequence continues at coordinate 231,298,048 of OX422219.1, forward strand.
CTAGATTTGGCCACCCACGAGCTCACCCCCTTGTCTTCCCCTTGTGATCAGAGCCAAGCACTTGGTTGAGTGCGTCTGTGGACAAAGATGCCTTATCGGCATCAGACTGTGGCTCATGCACTTCCTTAAGCTTTGCCTAAAATGACAAAAAGTACATGATTAGTAAAATAAGTAAACTAAAAAATTATAACATAATTAACAAAAAGTAAACTGTCTGATTACTTACAATCGTGTCCGCGATGCTCGGGGACACCTCCTTGTCCTTACCCTTCTTCGTCCGAAGAGACACGTAAGTATCGAGCCTATGTGGCTTACCCCCAGGGCCACTCCCTATCCCCTGAAATAAAATAAAGTAAAATTAGTATCGACCCCACAAAGTAAAATAATACAGAATAATATATTTCTGTAGTTATAGACAAATTAAATCTTACCATCATCCTATGCTCCACCTCTACGTAAGACGTTCGGCCAGAGTAGTGCACATCCGTCTTTTTTTCTCGATTTTCCCTCCCCGATTGGCGAGATGCCAATTGTCGCTTTCCGATCTCATTGTCAATGAACTTTTTCCATTGTGCCAATGAGATCGGCTCCTTCGGCGGGACGGATTCACGCCTTTAGATAATGGACTCTTGTGTTTTTCCAAAGTACCGTGTCCGCATATTTTTCTTTCACGTCTTGTGTTGCTCCCTCAACTGCTCCAAGACGGAATTGCGTAGCTTTGGATCCAAGTTGAACTGTTCATGTCCAACAAATACAATGTTAGTTGCGAATAAATATAAATATAAATAATAAAATAAAACTGAAATCGAAATTGAAATTGAAATATTCATATTCATATAAATATATTACCTGTAGTGCCGCCCAAACAGCTAGCTTGTGCTCATATGGCACCTCCTTCCAACTCATATACCCCGGGCCGATGACCGTATTTATCAGCTCGAGGGATCTCGCTAATAGCTCCGACTTGTTCTCGATGGTAATCCAAAATTTGCCATATTTGGGGAGCCTAGGGACCGAGGAGCCCTCGTCGCCTCCGCTACCACCGAGCCCAGACGACATCATCATAGCCAGCATCATCATCCTCGCCTTAATACCTGAAGCATACATTTGCTGTAAAAAAATGTTATTAGTACAGATAAAAAAAATTAGAAGAAGACATGCAAATATGTACAATTACTACAAATAAAAATGAGCACTAATTATTAATTTACTTTCATATACCCCCTCCCCCACCACACACACCCACACGCTGCCCCCCACCCCTACCCCACCACCCACCACCCATCCCTTCCCCCTCCCCCCCACCTTCCCCCACCCCCTGCCCCCACCCCCTCCCCCACCACACACACAATAATTATTAATAACTATATATTGTTCGATATACAAAGTAATTTTCAAAAAAAGTTAAAAAAAATCCCACCCCCATATGGACAATAATCCAGTGGTAATGCCACTTTTACTGTTAACCAGCCAAACATCGATCCATTATAATCCAACAGCAATGTCAACAATAAATGTGTATCCCGTACTCCTTCTAATTCATCAACTCAATTAATTCATTTCATCAATTAAACTAACAATTAAATTATACAATTATTAATTTACTAATTTACAATGAGGAGCAATCCTACTTTCATAATTAATCATATATTAATTTACCAATTTACAATAAGGGGCAATCATATATTAATTTACTAAAAAAATTAATAATCAATCAATTCTTTTACAAGGGAAACTAGGCACATACATACACATAGACACACACGCAGCCCCCCACCCATCCCTGCCCCCTACCCCCCCCCCCCCCACTTGCCCCATCCCCTTCCCCCACCCTGCCCCCACCCCCACCCCCTCCCCCACTGCACACACGCACACACACCACCCCCTGCCCCCCACCACACACACAATAATTATTAATAATATAGCCATTTTCAGCCATACCAAAAGATTCCTACTTATCTTTATTAATAATATATAGAATTAACCACTAAAGAATACCCACCAGATACACCTAAAAACCCACATTGGCCAACCCCCATATGGACAATAATCCAATAATTATTAATAATTATATATTGTTCGATATACAAAGTAATTTTAAAAAAAAGTTAAAAAATCCCACCCCCATATGGACAATAATCCAGTGGTAATGCCACTTTTACTGTTAACCAACCAACATCAATCCACTATAATCCAACAGAAATGTCAACAACAAATGTGTATCCCGTACTCCTTCTAATTCATCTACTCAATTAATTCATTTCATCAATTAAACTAATAATTAAAGTATACAATTATTAATTTACTAATTTATAATAAGGGGCAATCCTACTTTCATATGAAATGTGAACTAATTATTAATTTACTTTCATCTAAAACTATACAATTAAAATTACAATTAAAGATATACAATTTATTAATTAAAGCTATACAATTTTTAAGATTGCCCCACCACACACACACACACACACCACCACCACCACCACCACCACCCTCCTCCATCCACACACACACGCACACACCTGCACACACACCCCCACACACCCCACACCACCCCTGCCCCCCTCCCCCCACAACACCTTCACACACACACACGTACACACACAACCCACCCCACCCCCACACCCTGCCCCCCTCCCCCACCACACACATACACACATATATACACACACATATAGAAATGAAAGAGAAAGAGAGGAAAAAACATACCTTAGAGAGAGAGAGAGAGAGAGAGAGAGAGAGAGACCTTGAAATCGCTTAGAGAGAGAAAGAGAGGGAAAAACCAAAATCGATGGGAAAAATGGTAGGGCTTTTTTGCTGTGTAAATTGTCACGGACGTGTCACGGTCCTTGACCGTGACAATTATTGTAAGTATTATCACGGTCATTGACCGTGACAAGAACATTTGTCATGGACTTGTCACGGTCAATGACCGTGACAATACTTTATCACGGGCGTGTCACGGTTAATGAACGTGACACAAAACGTGTGTTTTGTTATCACGGTCAATGATCGTGACAAGGGTGGCCGGTTGGAAGGTGATAATTTGGCCATTTTGGTGTAGTGCATCATCATCAGAGCTCTCATTATCGCCCCCGAATCCCTCAACCTCGTCGCCTATCGGAGGGCCATCTGGAAAGGCTACTTGAAAAGCAAGAGGGGACAGGGCTGTCACAGGGATAGCCTCTGCATGATCTGTCCCCTCGGCCTGTCGGCCTGGGCTGAGGTTTGATGTCTCTTGCCTCCTAGAAGGACCGGCACTTGTCGGTGATGATGCTCTCTCACTCATTTCTCCCTCGTACGATTAACTCTCGGCTGGATGACAAGACGACCCACATGACTCAGAGGGTATTATCGTGGCTAAAGGAATCGGGAAAATGGGTCATACCCAATTAGGGTCGGCCCCTCTCCTTCTTTCGTCCTCTTCCTCTATTCGCCTAATCTCAGCAAAGAACTTCTCCCTCAAGGTTGGGAACTCCTCGGCTAAATTAAGGGGAAGACCCTACACTTAAAGGAATTTGGCTCAGCTAACTACAAACAAGATTACAGTTGACTAAGTTTGACTCTTAGATCAAACTTAAGGAAATGAAAAGCTTTTTAGGTTTGAACACGCAAGAACAACTCGCCGGAGAAGAACGTCGGAGGGGTATAAAATAGCTAAAGAAAAATTGAGTCCTACAAGCCTAAAGCAAGAAAGCAAACAATAATGGAAGATAAAGAGGGCAATAGGGCAGAAAGATTACCTGAGAAAGAACAGCGAGACTGCCAAGCTTGAAACGCTGAAGTTGCAGAAATGGCGGTTTGAGACTGTTGAGAAGCTAGAGAGAGAGAGTTAAGGCGCGAAGAAGAAGAAAGGAAATGACTTCAAAAAATCATTTAAATATCTTGCTAATGAGTGGGCCCATTAACCAAGGCAAAACACGACCCACGAGGAGGGTATCATTAGGGCACAAAGTCCCAAGCCAAGTGTGCAGCCGCCACGTCTGGAAAACTAGAACGGCGATGGATATCTGCCTAGGTGTCAAATCAGCTTGACAGGTGTCACTAACAAAACTGATCATACACTTATCTAAAAAGAAGCACTACCCCCCAGCCATCTCAACAACATCGATGGCTAAGGGCTGGAGGTGATTGATATACCCATATATACCCTCGGCCAGGCCGAGGGTGTCCTCCACCCGGACGGGGCCAAGATGATCTCTCAGCTAATATCAAACAACCCTTCAGTGGGCCGACCCCTCATCAGGCCAGACGACCCTTTAAGGGGTCGACCCCTCATCATGTCTCGGACGACCCTGCAAGGGGCCGACACCCTCATCAGGCCCAGACGACACTACAGTGGACCGACCCCTCATCGTGGTCTGGACGACCCTATGAGGGTACGACAGTACGAGGCCCAGACTAGGCCTAGCTCGCTGCCAGCAGGAACTTTTCCCTCGGCCTAGAATCATAGGCCGAGGGTGACATCATCACAGCGCGTGATTTGAGAGACGCGTGGAATAGTGCGCGTGAGACTCCCATGACACGTGGGCAAGACCATTATAACAATATCACCCCTTCATGTGAGGGAATATTATATCATCATTAATCACATGTGGCACCTCCAGGTGTCAGCAGGGGATTGGCTAGACCATAGCTCACATGCACCATGCATGCTTGGGGGGTACAATACTCCCCCCAAGACCTATATATACTTGTCACCTACAACCCTGCAAATCGATAATTGGTAACCCTAGTTAAAATTCTGCTTGTACACAGTAGAGAGAGAGAGTGAGCTTATATGCATTGTATCCAAGGTCATTAGTGCCCATACTTAGTGGATCACACACTCAGAGTGGATGTAGGCCTAATTGGTTGAACCACTATACATCATTGTCTTATTCATCTTATACTCATCCCCTTCTATACACTTACACACATGCATCTCTATGGTTGCCATTGTTATTACTGTTTGAGTTCATCATCACTTATCTGGTGGTGCTGAATCTTAGCATCATCAATGGTCCTATTGTAAATACAAAGTCTCACACCTGAAAAATAAAATCTTACTTCGGAGTATAGAATTCCTATGGATCCTTCATCAAATGTCAATAGATTTTGAGTTCAACGCGCTAATCTTGTTTGTGAGGAGAGTACTTTCTTAAGAAAGTATGCAATTTTTTTTTAACTTTTTATTTTTATTTTATATAAACTGCCTGACAAAAAATAATATATGTTTGTGAAGTGGTGATACCATTGAGTATCTCACTAATGAAGATTAATATATAAGATTTTTTGCAAGAGTCACTAATACATCCACTCTTTAAAATTCAATTCAAGTTTTTTCGTATTTATTAATATATCATTGGACGAGGATCCAATGTCTATTTTATTCAAGATTCCTTTGGAATTTGCTGCCTCGTTTTTTGTAATAAAATATACCTTTTCTTCTTAGATCTGATAATTAAACTCTAGTATGTAGGTGATGAGAATAATATCATCGTAATGGAACTTCCATTGAGATAAACATACAAAAAGAAACACCATCCATTTATATTAAAGTTTGATGGCAATTGACAAGAAGAAGTACAAAGCAACAACTCCAAAGACATGACAACATTTAGAATGTCCACACGATCCTGCAAAATAGTATTTAATTTCTGTCAGATAAGTGTTATAAATTCTCATGATATATAATTTAAAAAAATTGGTCACTTGCCGTTATCATTATCGTTCTAATCTATTCCTAAATTCTAACTAATACAGTGTTCGCTTCCAATCCCCATAGCCCACACTTACCCTTCTTGAATAGCTTTCTAACTTTGCCGTCCCCTCTCTGTCTCTCTTATATATATATATATTGTTTTGTATAGAGTGAACATTGACAGCTGCTGAGTTCACCAACATGCCGTCGTTGTCCATGGGCAACAAATTCACCAGAAAAAGCCAATGGTCCGGACCCATGACAAAGTATCAAACGTGGAGCATGCTGACTTGGCAATCTATGGGCCCTACATGTCTCTCTCTGTCTAGCATTGCTGACATGTGATGGACCCACGTGTCCCCTCCTCGTAGTGCAAAAGAAAAAAAGATTTTAATGTCGATTGATCCGCACATGCACCACAACACAATACTCCGTCAAAGTCCTTCCAAGGACATAACGAAAATATTATTCGTCCACGCTGATTCTCTTATACCAGCTGACGTGGATAATTTAAAAGTTATAAGTAAAATCAAATACCCTCCTATATAATCTGCCTCATTCTCTTGTTAAAAAACCAAAATCTTCATATTAATTCAACATCTCGCTCTTTCTCTTTCTTTGTATTTTATACCATGGTGGTTCATTTGGGTCTCTCATTTTCTCTTGGTACTCCGGCATGCGAGAAGGACGCAAAAGCTCTTGACTTCATTGACGAGATGACTAAAAATACTGACTTAGTGCAAGGGAGAGTTTTGAGTGAAATACTGAGTCAAAATGCTGAGACCGAGTATCTTGAGAGGTACCAGCTTAATGGTGCAACGGATCGAGAAAGTTTTAAATCAAAAGTGCCGGTTGTTACTTATGAGGATCTTCAACCGGATATCCTACGGATTGCTAATGGTGATCGCTCTTCAATTCTATCATCTCATCCCATCTCCGAGTTCCTAACCAGGTAAACTTATTTTTCCACTACTGCATGTACGTACACAAGTGAAATATCGACTCTATCGCTATTCATTTCAGTGAAAATAAATTATTTTTCATGTTTTTTTTTTCACTTGGGTAGCTAACTGATGATGTTTATTAGGGGACATATTTTTAATTAGACTTTGGTATATCTTGGTCAATGATTCTAACCGATCATACACCCAAATCTAAAAAAAACATACTAATAAGGAGGTGCCAAAGTCTAGTAAACGTCATTAAGGAGACACCTACGTAGAAAAAAAATTAGTTAAAGTATACTATTGAATAAACAAAAAAATTAAAGAAAAATTATTAAACCAGAATTGTAATCAACCTTAAATTCTAATATCACAAAGCACTATATTCAATCCCAAATAAATATTATAAGACCCTATAATCCAGCTCTAGAATTACCTATCAACCCAAACCCTAGAATCGCAATTCAAGGGTATATGTGTGTGTGGATGGAGGATAGATCTTAAGAAAAGAGTGATGGGGCCTATGATTTTAGGATTTTCAAATTTTAGAATTTAGGGTAGATTGTGATTCTGGTGGTGGTGCATTGGTGGTTTTCCTATCAAAAGAGCTCATTGGTAGAGAGAGAGAGAGAGAGAGGCCTTCTGATAAAACCCAGTCCATAATAACCCGTCATTTTTAAAAAAAAAAAAATTTAAAAAATAAAAAAAAATAATTTTTTTTAAAAATATTTAAAAAAAATAATATTTTTTTTAAAATATTTAAAAAATATATTGTTTTTTTAAATATTTTAATAAAAAAATAATAAAATAATAATGTATGTATGTGTGCATGCATACATGCATGTGTATGCATGCAAGCATGCAACACATAAAATGTCATGCATGTTTATCATGCATGTTTATCATGCATGTCTTATCATACATGAGTTACTATTCATAACACCATTGTCCCATATTATATATATATATATATATATATATATATATATATATATATATATATATATATATATAGAGAGAGAGAGAGAGAGAGAGAGAGAGAGAGAGAGAGAGAGAAGAGTTGGTGCAGAAAAAAATATCAAAAAATAGGTGATTTTTTATGGGGTTTTAACATTTTAGTGATCCCCAAAAAATCAGTTTAAAATAATGTTTTTGTTATTTAAACAAAATAGGTTAAAATTTGTCAGTTTTTAAATTACTTAAAAACTAACAGATTTTGACTTTTTTTTTAAATACCAAAACAACATATTGATTTTTTCTTAAAGATTCATTAAAATATGTTTCAAAACACATAAAAAATCACCTCAAAAAAATATTTTTTCCCAATTTTTAATATTAATTCAGCACCACTTCCGCACCTGAGCCGAGAGAGAGAGAGAGGTTTTTTGATTTGTTAGGTCTTTAATTATTTCTCTTGATTTTTTTGTACCCAAATACCCCCCCCCCCCCCCCACAATTTTTAAAAAAAAAAAAAAAAACTCGGGTACCTTTCTAATAACGTTTATTAGACTTTGGTTGCTGAATAATTTTTGTATCGAACTTCAGTGTATCCTCCCGCCGTAGTTGTCTAACTGACCATTATTAAGGAAGAGCACATCAAAATATATTATAAAATTATTGAGGTTTCTCAGATTTTAATAAACACTTTTAGCAAGGTACTCAGGTAAGATTTCTTTATTTCTTTCTTTCTTTATTTTTTATTTTTTATTTTTTAACAGTGGTTACAAAGAGAATATTTTATTGATATAAAAAGAAAATGAAGGAATAAGAAAAAAAAAATGCTAAGAACTTACATCTTATGCACAAAAAGTATCAATAAGGACACAATGAAGGTTTGGCTAACATTGACGCATACTTATGAAAAGAAATCATGTTTTTACTGTAAACAAATATTACAAACTTTTAATGGAAATGCAAAATCATGTCCCCCTAAAGGTTAAAAGATACTAATTATATAAAAAGAATTCTTTTGCAATTTAGATAACACGTTATATCAATATTCGGAGATCGTAGGCTTTATTTTTTTCATATACAAACTTGTACTTGGTGATAATATATCAAAGATCTACAATCAAATGGAAAAGAGAAAAAGAGGGGCTAGGGTTTCATCTTGACATAAACTAGAATACAATAGAAAATGAAAAGAAAAAGAGAGAATATATGTCCTACTATAACCACCTAATAATAAAATAAAAGGAAAAATACTAAACTACCCTTAATGCTAAATAAAACTCTAATATCCCCCCTCAAACTCACGATGCTGCAGCGAGAAGCATTGAGAGTTTGTCAACTAAAAAATGAAAACGCTGAACTAGATGAGACTTCGTAAACAAATCAGCTATCTGTGCGGAAGAAGAAACAAAAGGCAAAGTGATGGTGTCATGTGTAAGATGATGACGAGTGATATGACAATCAATCTCGATGTGCTTAGTCCTCTCATGAAAAATCGAATTGTGAGCAATCTGAATAACACTCTTATTATCACAGTACATAGGAGTGAGCTGAGAAAGAAAGACACCCATATCTGCAAGTAATCGACGTAGCCAAACAACCTCGCGAGTGGTAGAAGCCATAGCACGATACTCGGCTTCCGTGGAAGACACGGAAACAACAGCTTGCTTTTGGCTCTTCCAAGAAACAAGAGAATCATCCAGAAACACAAAAAATCCAGTAACTGATTTGCGATCTGTAGGATCACCGGCCCAATTAGCATAAGAGTATGCACGCAGCTCCAAAGAAGAAGATGAAAGAAGTAAAAGACTCTGAAATCGAGTGCCTCTCAAGTATCGCAATATACGATGAACAACTGCCCAATGAACTGTAGTAGGAGCAGTAACAAACTGACTAACAACATGGACCACATGAGCTATATCTGGACGAGTAATAGTGAGATAAACCAAGCTACCCACAATAGTGCGATATAAGGTGGGATCAGGTAAAAGAACACCATCATACGGGGAAAAATGAACATTAGCTCCAGAGGGGTATCAACAATCTTAGTATCAATGAGGCGAGCATGCTCAACAATGTCCCCTATGTACTTAGATTGTGAGAGAAGATAACCCTTTGGAGAATGAGCTACCTCAATACCCAAAAAGTAACGTAGGGGCCCCAAATCCTTCATCTCAAAACAATGAGATAATTCAGACTTCAATGCTGTAATTCCACCAACATCATCCCGAGTAATAATCATATCATCAACATACAAAGAGACCAGAATACGACCAGCCGATGTGCACCTGATAAAGAGAGCAGAATCATTCTCACTTGGAATGAACTCAAGAGAGGTAATCACTTCAGAAAACTTCTCAAACCAAGCCCGTGGTGCCTGTTTGAGACCATATAAGGCTTTCTTAAGCCTATAAACTTCACCAGGACCATGTGGAACACCCAGAGGAGGAGTCATATAAACCTCCTCATGAAGATCGCCGTTCAAGAACGCATTTTTAACATCCATTTCCGATATATGCCACTGACGGACAGATGCAACAGAAATAAGAGTACGAATAGTAGTCAATTTCGCAACAGGGGCAAAGGTTTCGTCATAATCCATACCATATTGCTGAGAAAAACCCTGAGCAACCAATCTTGCTTTGTACCGCTCAATTGACCCATCTGACCTGGTTTTGATTTTATATACCCAACGAGATCCAATTTCCCGCTTACTAGTAGGTAAGGGGACCAAACTCTAAGTATATGTCTGATGCAAAGCAGAGAGTTCCTCAGCCATATCATGTTGCCAAAGAGGATCAAGAACTGCCTCTTTATAAGACAAAGGCTCAGAGAGGCAGTGAACAAAGAATAAAAATGAAGCAAAAGAATTCGAATAATAAGAATAAACAAAATCTGGTGACTGAGTGGACTTACGTGGACGTTTTGGATAGCGAGAAGGAGGTTCCACCGTTTCAGCAGGTGCTTGGGTGGCCACACGAGAAGGGGGAGCATCAGGAACATCGGATGGCAAAGTACCTGCATCAGTAAAAATAATAGGAACATGAGCAACATGGGGTGGCACACTGTCGGTGGTGCAAGGTGCTTCAGATGGAACACTCTCATCATTATCAGAGAACGGACCAATATTGAAGAGATCAGATTTAGTGAGTTCATGAGGGTAATCAGGAATAGAAAAGAAAGGGATATGCTCAAGAAACACAACATGGCGAGAGACATATACTTTTTTTGTAACTGGATCATAACAACGATATCCCTTTTGACCCTCACCATAACCAAGAAAGACACAAATAACTGACTTTGGAGATAATTTGGTACGTTCCACACGAGGTCGAAGAACAAAACAAGTACAACCAAACACCTTTAAGGAAGAATAATCAGGGGCACACCCATACAACTTTTCAAAAGGTGACAAACCTGAGCAATGAGAGGTCGGAATCTTATCAATCAAATTGACAGCAGTAAGTACATCTTCTCCCCAAAACTCGCTTGGGACTTATGCGGATAATAAAAGAGAGCGAGCAGTTTCAACAATGTGCCGATGTTTCCTTTCAGTAACGTCATTTTGCTCTGGACTGTCAGTACAAGATGATTGGTGAATAGTTCCATTTAAATCAAGCAACTCACCGAAATTTTGAGAATTATATTCCCCACCCAAATCGCATCTAAAACATTTGATAATAGTAGAATGTTGAGTTTTGACAAAGGCACGAAATTTATTATAAATATAAAAAAAATCGAAACGTCATTTCATGAGAAAAACCCAACAGTAACGCGTATAATCATCAATAAAGGAGACATAATATCTAGACCCTCCTCTTGTAATAATAGGAGACGGTCCCCACACATCGGAATGAATAAGATCAAAGGGTACAAAAGTAGGAGAAATACTTCTATTAAACGGTAAAGTTGAAAATTTTGCAAGTTTACAACCGCAACAATCAGAGATATCATGACAATGAAAAATTCCTAATTTTCCTATAAAAGCCAAATATTTTAATCGTGGCCCTGAGACATGACCAAGACGAGAGTGCCATAAATAAAAGCTAGACGAATCTGAACTCAAACGAAAGGATGACAAGTCAACACTGGAAGCTGCAACCATTAGTACATTGACTTTCTCCATAATGTACAATCCCCCCTGCCTACGGCCTGTCCCAATTACCTTCTGAGACTGTGGATCCTGCACATGACAAAAGGTAGAAGAAAAGGAAACTGAGTAATCGACATCACATAGTTGACCAACAGAGACAAGATTCATTATAAGGTTAGGAATGTGGTAAACATTAGAGAGAGATAAGTTGGGTGAGTCAATAGTCCCAACACCCGTTGAGGGCATGGGAGTACCATGAGCAGTTATAACGGGCAACGAAGAAGTGGGACAAAAAGAACCAAAAGAGGACAAATTTGGTGACATGTGATTAGAAGCGCCGGAATCTAGAATCCAAATACCTGAGGACTTACTTGGTGAAGAGATGGACATGGCGTGAGGCTGTGTGGCAAGAAACTTTTGAAACTACTCAGCAAGAGAAGACATGGATGGAGTTAATGATGAAGGACTTGATGCAAATGAGTCTGATGGCGGTACAACTGCTGCAGTATTAGGCTGTGAAGGCCTATATGAACGCTGCGAAGATTGGTTATTGGATTTCCAGCCAGAAAACTGCTGCTGAGGTGGTCGACTATTTGATTATTGTTGTTGTGCTCACAACTTAGGGCACTGAGACTTCCAATGACCCTTCCCCTTACAATAGCTACATTCATCACTTACAACTCTCGAATAAGGCTTGTTTTGATTAGTGGAAATTGGCCGAGAGGAGGCTGCGAAAACAGATGGATTAGGGTCCGAAGAAATTACCTTCCCTGACCGAGTCTTGAGACGAATCTCCTCGGCTAACAACTCGTGAACAACGGAATCAACAGTTGGAAGTGGGCTACGATGAAGAATCGACCCACGAAGACCCTCAAAATCATCACGCAAGGCCATCGAAAACTGAACCAGACGTTATTCATCCCTATTGGCAATATATGGTGCAAAGGCCTGCAATTCAGCTGACTCTGTGAGAGCCAACTGATCCCATAGATCCGTCATAGCAGAATAAAACTCCTGGATACTCAAATTTTTTTTCTCAAGAGCCCGAATATCGCACTCTAACTGGTACTTTTTTGCTAAGTTAGATTGGGTATACAATCTGCCCAAATGATCCCAAACATCCTTTGCATAATCATACTTAACCAACTGCATACCTATAGAAGGTGCAACGGAGTTGTTGATCCAAGTGATGATTTTCGAGTTATTTGCCTCACAAACATCCAACAACTCTGCATATTTTTCTACATTCGTCTTATCGTTCGGCTTACTCAAATCGCCATTAATGTAACCCCAAAGCTTCTTCCCTTTCAAAAAATTCTTCATAACATAACTCCAATACGTATAATTTTTTCCATCTAATCTGACACTAATTGATTACAGCGAATCATCTCTTTCACCAGCCATTGCGAAAATAAACAATCAAACAGTACCCAAACATAACCAAATCAAACGAACTAAACAATTAATCGAACAAATAGGAGGAAAATGACCAAAATTACCTTCAAAACAATCGAGCGAACATAAAAAGTACCTCCGAAAAAGTACCTCCGCCCCGAACCCCGACAGGGGCGCGCTGCCCCCTGCAACCCCCAGCCAACTCACCGTGGAGTTGGATACGCGGACTATGTTGATGAGATTAAGCTTTGATCCCGCTCTGATACCATGATAATATATCAAAGATCTACAATCAAATGGAAAAGAGAAAAAGAGGGACTAGGGTTTCATCTTAACATAAACTAGAATACAATACAAAATGAAAAGAAGAAGAGAGAATATATGTCCCACTACAACCACCTAATAATAAAATAAAAGGGAAAATACTAAACTACCCTTAATGCTAAATAAAACTCTAATACTTAGCACACCAAAAACATTTAGGGTTAAGTTAATTATATAGTGGCTTAATTTGGAAGTAGTTAGCCTGATTTACTATTTGAAAAATTAAACACTTGCAATTGTGATTTGGTGCCTTTGCTTTGAGAGGGATTTAAAGATGCGACCAGAATAGTAAGTAGTTGAAGAGTTTATTTTTTCAGTTCCGGAACATCTGCGGGTGAAAGAAAGTTGATGCCAACAATTCATCAAGAGTTGGACCGTAGGCAAAAACTCTACAGCCTCCTCATGCCTGTCATGAACATGTAAGCAATTCAAGTAACACCATTTGTTTCTTGTATATTGCTGACACAATCATATTTACTTATCAATGGATTTTTAATATTTTTCTTACTTTAAAACCTGAAGTTCCACATAAATTTTAATCTCACCCTAAAATTTTCAGTTTTTTCCATGAACCTTTAAAATGCCTTGTTATTATAGAACATAACTTGAAAGAAATATATTTTGTTTATTTGATGTCACAGTTATGTGCCGGGTTTGGACAAAGGGAAGGGTCTGTATTTTCTTTTTGTGAAGGCTGAAACGAAGACCCCTGGTGGGCTTTGGCACGCCCGGTTCTCACTAGCTACTACAAGAGCGACCACTTTAAGACACTATCCTATGACCCATACATGGTCTACACAAGCCCTAATGAGACCATTCTCTGTGATGACTCGTTCCAAAGCATGTACTCTCAAATGCTATGCGGACTCATTATGCGTAACCAGGTCCTGAGACTCGGTGCAGTAATCGCCTCGGGCCTACTCAGAGCCATCCGCTTCCTCCAACTCAATTGGCCAGAGCTCGTCCACGATATTGTAACCGGAACTCTAAACCCTAAAATAACTGACCCATATGTTCGAGCATGTATGGCTGGTATTCTAAACCCTAACTCAGAACTCAGCAAATTAATAACTCGGGAGTGCTCAGGAGAAAATTGGGAAGGGATTATTACTAGAATATGGCCTAATACCAAATATCTTGACGTAATTGTTACGGGTGCAATGGCTCAGTATATTCCCACTCTTGATTATTTCAGTGGTGGCTTACCCAAAACTTGTACAATGTATGCATCTTCCGAGTGTTATTTTGGGATCAATTTGAAGCCAATGTGTAATCCATCTGAGGTTTCTTATACGATCATGCCAAATATGGCCTACTTCGAGTTTCTCGCACACGACCCGTCTAACTCGGTGAGTTTGTCTCATGACTTGGTTGACCTTGGTGATGTGGAGGTGGGGAGGGAATATGAGCTCGTGATAACGACTTATGCAGGGTTGTGTCGGTACCGAGTTGGGGACATACTCCGAGTCACGGGGTTTCACAACTCGGCCCCACAGTTCAAGTTTATAAGGAGGAAAAACGTGTTGTTAAGTATCGACTCAGATAAAACTGACGAGTCCGAGCTGCAGAAAGCAGTGGAGAACGCTTCGATTTTGCTGAGTGAGTTCAATACGAGTGCGGTTGAGTACACTAGCTACGCCGAGACAAAAACTTTACCCGGTCACTATGTGATTTATTGGGAACTTTTAGTGAAAGACCCGGTTGACTCACCAAGTCACGAGGTTTTGGACCGGTGTTGTTTGGATATGGAAGAGTCGCTTAACTCGGTGTATCGACAAGGCCGAGTTGCTGACAACTCGATTGGGCCACTCGAGATTAGGGTTGTGAAAAATGGGACGTTTGAGGAGCTAATGGATTATGCAATTTCAAGGGGTGCGTCTATTAATCAATATAAGGTTCCGAGGTGTGTTAACTTCACACCCATTATGGAACTTCTAGACTCCAGGGTAGTCTCAGTGCATTTTAGCCCCGCTCTCCCACGCTGGACCCCATAACGACGACGTTGACTACTCGTGTCTCATGTCAAGTGGGGGACATAAAAAATAGAAATAAAAATAAAGAAAGAGTACTTGGATTGTGATCTTAGCTTTGAAAGTGTCTTTAGTTACGTTGAAATTTTAGGCTTTTCTGATGTCCGTCTATGTGTAGGTTCAAATAATCTGTGCGTATGGTTGTCTTTATTGTATCCAGCTTTCTTAAAGGGTGGAGAAAAGAAGTTGAAAGTGTTGTGTCCAAGCAGATCTTGTTTCTCTCATGCATGGAAGATTCGGTGAGAACATGTTGCGAATAAATTTTATGTTAAATGGTATTGTGGTCTAAAAGAAAGCTTTACGTTTGTTTTTTCTCCATGGATTTTCAAAGTACCTGCTGTGTCTTTACATTTAAGATTCATTTTTGTTTTACATATTTAGTACACTAAAGATTCATTTTTGGTTCTTTAAAATAAACTCTGATACTCACTTCTTAATATTAAGAGTACATTGTTTTTTAATTGGTAATTTTTTTTATGAACATAATCAATTAATCAAATTTTACTATATGTTGATCTTGATCATTTATTGAGTGTGTTCTTAATCGCTACAAAAAAAAAGGTAGGTACTTTAATTTAAAATGGGAGAAGTAGCACGCAAATACAAATGTTTTAAAATATCTTGATACAATTAGCACTGATGAAACAAGTTATGAGTGTAATATTTTTATATTGATAATAAGTGTGTAATTTTTACAGAGAAAGATAAAAATGTTATATATAATATATACTTTTGTGTTTTATCAAATTTAAAATATGAAATAAATCATATTTATGCAATAAAAATTATACCATTAGAACTTACAAACGAAGAATATGACCGAGTCAAGTGTTTGATACTTTCTCCTTAAGACAAAATGCGCTCCATCTACGGTGTTTACGGCAATGAACAATGAGCGTTTGCCTCCCAGAATAAAACGGTCTCGACACGCGCAAGAAGCACTTTAGTGTGCGTGTCCCACGAACCAATTATGTTTGATACTCTATCCGACTCGATTGGAAATGGAAAGTATAGAAAATATTTTTCCTCCTTATTTCCTCTCTTTAAAAATGAAGACAAGTCAAGTATTTATAGAAAACAAAGTGTCTTTTCATGAAAAGACATGTCTTTTAGAAAACAGTCACTTTAGGGACGTTTTTCATGAACTGTCACAACTTATGGTGAACAGTCACGACCTTTAGTGACAGTTACGAAAAACCGTCCCAGAAAATTAAATAAAATTTTCCAATAAACTTCATACATAAATGGGGCACTTTGATACAAAATTTCTTATTCATCATTTATCCGTTTTAAACAAATAAATATATCGCGTGACTCGTCATGCTGCAAGGAACGCGAACGTACTTGGTCCTACTTTGACCAATATATTAATTTGGTTATAAAATAATTTGTGTAAAAACACAATATTTTCCAACAAAAAAAATTAGTCAACATTTTTTTAGCAATACTTTGTCTTCCATAGTTGTATAATGGGATATTATAACAGACTGGTGTATTATGTGTTTTTTTGTGTTGGGGGCTTGGTGGGGAGCTGGGACAAAATCAAAATCAGGATTTGATCTTAAGGGGAGAATAATTTTTGAAAACAAATCTTTCAGCAACAACACATTATATATTTACAATTAGGTCAAAGATTATAAAATATAAAATCTGAAATTACAACCTTAAATATGTTTTTTTTTGTGCTTCTTAAATATCTTAATAACTGTCAGGGTATCAAATTTCATCTTTCAGTTGTTACTATGAACGCAATCTCTCAATCTTTGTAGTTTGGCTGCCGATACTTTGACCAATGAATCTTTCTCTATGTATTAGAGTTTTCGGTAGAGGTGGTTATCGGTCGGTATTTGACGTGTATCAATACCTTACCAATTTTTTCGGCATGTTCAATTTTGATAGTTTTGGTTTTTGATTTTTCAAACACTTACCAATACCAATCCGTTAGGTATTTCGGTTTTCTCAGTATTTTTGGCAAATTTAGCTTTTGGTAAATTTGTTTTTTTTTCTTGGTATTATTAGTTTCTATTTTTCTTAGTTTTTTGCTCAATTTTTATTTCTTATTGATTATTTTTCAGGTATATTCAATTCCCAAATGCAATAAATATAAACTAACTCATGAACTAAACATGTCCTTTTTTTTTTGAAGCCCTGAACCTCCACACGAACGAGCCCTTTGGACTCCCTCGTGTTTGCTAAACAGCGGGGTGCAAGTGCCAGAGCCACCCTAACACACACACCAATTTAAATCTGGCACCCGAGGGGGAATCGAACCCAGACACCTTACGGCATACCCGCATGGCTCAGAGCCCGCCCTTACCCTCAGGGCAAGTATCCGTGGGGAGGGATCGAACTCATGACCTATGGTCTAGAGCGAAACCCTCCTTACCACTGGACCAAGTCAGGGATGAACTAAACATATCTTATATGTCGTTTACTTGAAATATCTAGTAACCTAGGTGTAGACTCATGTTCCTCACATAAGAACTGAGAAGAGTTCGTCTCAGGAAAAAAAATGAATAAGCATGTGTTCTTAACTTGAATACTAATATACTTTCTAAAAGTAAAAATACCAACCAATTTTGATATAATAAAATTTTTAAATAAATGAGTTCAGTTAATGAAATAAATTTTAAAATATAATATAAAATTTGTATTTTTGACATATTAAATCGGTATATTGAACAGTAGTTTTGGTATTTAATTTGGGTATGGTAATTTGATAAATCAGTTTTTAAATGTGTAAACCAAAACCAACCATAAAGTTTTGACATATTAAAATGGTAAAGTACGATTAAAAAATGTACCGTAACAACCCTTAGTTTTCAAATTTGTCTCTCTTATACATTTCCCCTCCCTCACTCCGTCATCCTTCTTCTGCTTCTCATACTACTTTGGCAACCTTTTCATCCATTAGTCTCTCCTTTTCCTCTTCCATTTTGATACAATTTTCTAGCTTATTAGGACTCTGTAAAGACTTAAGTCGCTCTCTTGTCTTCTTTGGTTGTTAAAAGTTCTTTTGTTTTAACTTTATTACAGTCTGCTTTGGTCAGTCATCCTTGTTTGGGATAATGGTTCCCCAATCACATTGCTATCGTCTAAAACTAGTATATGAATTAGAGCCTTAGCAAGAATACACTAATAATAAACTATAACAAATAAAGAGACACTTATCTTAATTACGATTTGTATTTAGATCAAGTACCAGAGAGAGATGAGAGAAAGAGATGAAAACCAGATTTATGTGGTTCGGCCCAAAGTGGTGCCTAAATCCACATGTGTAGTGTAAATTATATTGATTCTAATAGGCAAAAGTCATGGATGAATGATAGTTACAAGCTCTCATGTTCACTCTAGAATTGGGCAGAACAAAAGTAGGGAATATATCTCGATCCCCCCCCCCCCCCCCAATGAGGGATTGCTTGCCATATATATATATATATATGCTCTTGTGCGGATTAGTCCGCATTTTAAGAATGCGGCACCTAACGATGCCCCTAGAAATTATCACCTAAATTATAGGCACACTCTCTCTCTTTTCTGGGCTCACTGTCAGGTGACACATGTCAGGTCCGCATTCTTAAAATGTGGACTAGTCTGCACAAGAGTAGGACTGATATATATATATATATATATATATATATATATATATATATATATATATATATATATATACACACACACACACACACACACACTATTAGTGGAGAGTGAGAATGTAATGGGACAGGTATCGTGCCTTTATAGGTTAGGTAGTTACTAACTGAGCTAAGTGTCAAGTGATATGAAACACCCTATATGATGTTTCCAGTCCATTTTATTTTCTTATATTAAGTGAGTAAACCTAAAATTCAATTTTACAATCATATAGGCATAGAGGTAACAAGTGCAGAACCCATTAGGCAATGCCATAAAGTTTAAATATCAGAGCTACTAGCGTAAATTGTAAGAATCACTTATTTGTAAACTCTCTCAAAATACGAAATATCGCTTAACCTAACGTAATAAAGGTAACGGGGTGATCTAATGCCCGGTGGGGTTCCCAACAACATTGCAATATATAATTGAATGTCAGAAAAAATGAATGCAATATCAAACATGTCATCACTATACAGTGTGTGCATTAACCATGTTTTATTAAAAAAAACGTTTCCTTTAACTTTGGTTAAAAGCCATTAACCTTATATTCTGCACTTCGTTGTTTTAATACGAAAATGTTTCTTTAATCCATTAATCAACACGGTTAATAAGCAAGAAATCATATTACCTTATTTTACCATTATTTTAATCCAATTTTCCTTGAAATCTATCAATTTCACATTAACCACATGCCATTGAATTATACAAAAAACATCCTTTTACACATGCGTTTGGTGTATAAAAGATTACTTTATTCATATATGCCAACCCGAGTTCATAACCATTATAAATTATTCAAACACCTGATTACGATTTTTGTTACTTCATTTCCTTTAACCTTTAACTTAGCAACACATTACAGTGTTAATTTATACATTCTTTAAGTCATATACCATGGGTTTAAAAACTATTTCAATTACACATTTACCCATAATCTCCTTATATTCCATGTATGCCCGAAATAAGTCACCAATATACACTTATTAACCATTTATCTTCCCACAATTTATCAATTCCATATATTTCTATTTATTTTCCTTTAATCTTGGCGTTAATCGTATCCCATTTATATTTACAGTCTTTCACCATCTTCCATAAATCCCATAGTTGTTACTTCCCCGACCAGTGGTTTTAGGTCTACGTCGAAGCCTCACCATAAGGCTTTTAGCCCTCGTAAATTTTTTCGATACTCCTTTATGAAAAAAATTTCACTTTACATTAAGTTCAATTACTTGCGGTCCAACTATCTTTTTATTAAAAAAACACTTGGCATATTGTCGTTCCTTTTGTTTTCTTAAATGCACCTTTAGTTCCTTGATGTTATTTTAAATGTTGTCATCCGACCAAAGGCCAAAACCCAAGGTAAATACCACCTCCTCACCCTTTTATTACACGTTTGAACACTTTTTTTTATCATTTACTCATTATCACTAAATCTTAATCTTTAGTCGACATTTTACCTTTACCAAATTAAGATTGTTCTCCGATTTTATATCGTATTTATGTTCATTCAAAACCTTGTGTAACAATGTCTCCATTTTATCAAAATATCACGTTAAGAGTGAAAACCAAAATTTACACATCTTTTAGGTTTCTGTTCATACTTCAACCAAAATCATGTTATACCTTACAATATCATCAATATTTTACTGACATTCGTAAATTGTCATTCAAACCCTTACTTTGCTATTTTCAACATTTCATCCCCTAAATGTTAAATAACATCTTTACAACGATCATTACTATGGGAATTATACCGTTCCTATGCCATTAATACTTTGAATTTACAATATTTTTATGAAAAGCCTTATCTTAATATCACCACTTTTATCCTAATATATTATATTGTGTCACATTTAACAATTTCATGTAAAATCTACCCCCCCCCCCCCCCCCGCCTATTAACACTCTTCATGAATACACTCTTATATGAAATATTATTGTTTTATCATAACACTATCAGAAAAAACATAATTTTAAATATTCTGAAATTAGTGAAAAAACTTATTCAAACAACTTTGCTCCATATTTCCATTTATTCTTATGAAAAATAATTATATTACACAATGGGGGAATTTTCGTTCCATAAAACCAACAGTTAATATTCTGAATTTTTTACAACTAATAAATTATGCTCAATGCCCACTTTTTAGCACCTTATTTTACATGAAATCATAACATAATTTCATAACTTTTTACATTTAATATTATAAAAATTACATAATTTTCCAACTATATTTCAAACTCATATTTGACATTTTGTTTCACATGAAATTAAACCATAATTTCATAAATAAATGGCATGTATATTACCATATATATAAAAACATACACATATATCTAGCATGCAAAATATATTTTCATAATATAAAATGCCATAAATAAACCCCCACCTCAAATGATGAACAACCCTGGGAGAATGTGATGAAGTGATCCTAACCCACCTTAAAATTTTATAAATGTCCCCCCTTAAACTCCATGAAAAGATAGCCCCTTCAAGATCCATAAATGAAAGGAAAAACTTTTATTGTGTCAAATTTCTAATTTTTATTGTGAAATTTGTAATATTTGATTTGTTCTATTTAAAAAAATCATTTGAGTCATAAGTTAGGGTTGAGTCAATTTGTGCCTTCAAGCCTATTGTAGTGAAGACACAAAACGACCAAGTAAATGGACATCAAATTCATGCTGAAGTTTAATCTTTAACCTTGGGATCTCAAGAAAGGTATAAAAGTATATTATGTTGATCCCCGAGTTTCCTAGTTTAGGTGTTTATATTTTGTTGAGGCTCATTTTTGAAGTTTTCTAAGATAATTAATTTTTCTCTCGAAAAGTTGTTCATTATTTTGTTTGAACGAGTTTTGCATCTCTTCTAACGAGTTTGAGGTATTCGTTCTAATGAGGTTCCAACGAGCATCAAGCGAGACCTTTCTACCTAGGAATAATGTATTCATTAGAGGATCGTTTGATTCCCGTTCAAATGAGATTTTACATCACATTCGATCTACCTTTTCTAGTTCGAACGAGGTGGCCAAAGTTGTTCGAATGGGATGCCTTTTTCGAAAGAAATGCTCATTTTTCATGCAATAATTTTTCACTTTTTATTATATAAACAAGGGAACAAAAAGTTTATTAAACTACAAGGGTTTTGAAAATAGTTTTCCAAAGAGAAACATATAGCCTTAAAGAACCATGTTTACACCCTAGTTTTAAGATCCAAGAATCCATACGATATTCCAGTTTCAAATACCAAGTTTTGAGCACCAAAGATCGTTCACTCTTTATGAAGCTAATTTTTTTGGGCATAGTGGATTTCGTGTGACTACGATGATGGAATCTAATGAGAGATTGGTAGACATTGAGGTGCAAGACGAATGTGTTATGAAGACTGTTGATGGATAAGACTACATCAGGTTTGAAGGCATCGATTCAGCTATGTGAGTCTGACTATCACTATTGTATAAACCCTATATCATAATGGATTTACATAGGCTAGTCCGTCTGATGTTTTTCTCACTACGGGTTTTCCTCGTACATCATGGCGTTACGTAATTCTATCATTTTTTCTTGTTATTCACCTAGATGCATACTTAGGCAAGATAAAATTAGAACTAAGGTTTACACAACATTTATTTAATCAGTTCATTAATTAAAATTGGGATAATTGCTCACGCGGTTTAAGTAATTGGATTAAAATTTTGTATAACCCTATTCGCACTTGAATTTTCAAATTGATATCAGAGCAGTTGCACTAAGTTGTCATGTTGATTTCATAAGTTTGTGTGTTTTAGGGTTTTGGGATGGATTTTAATCGCGGGGAATATCCATAACCCTACCTCCCATGTTTGACGGTTCAAATTATCCTTATTCGAAGTCCGAAATTAGATTTTTCCTTAAATACATTGATGAAAATGTTTGGAACTCGGCGGAACAAGGGTGGTCTCCTACCACTGAAGGTGGTTTACCAAAAGTGTCCTCCTTAGGGACTATGGCTGAGAAAAATCCCTCCACTTTCAATTGCAGGGAAGTGAAGGAAATTTTTTGTACTGTCACGGATGAAGAGTTTAGGCATATAATGACTTATGACAGCATAAAGGATGTTTAGTGTAACAACCTGTCCTTTTTGGAGATAATTAAATTCCATAATTGGGTATAAATTGGAATTTGGAGGAATTTCTCGGAATAGTAATTTTTTGGGATCTTCGAGGATTATGATTCTCGATGGGTGATGTAGTTGCTTTTGGGATTTAGTTAATATCTCATAATATTTTAATAATATGTCGCCGTTGGGTAAAGCGACAGAAGATGATAATTTAATGGGAATATCGCATTTATTTGTGTTGGGTTGAAATAGTGATTTGCGATCAAGTACCTCAGATGGAAATTTTGACTACGCCGTGAGTCTCGAAATGGCCGAGAAAGTCGAAAAAGAGTGTCTGATTGTCAAAATTGAGTTTCGAGAAATTTTAGAGTTAAAAGGGCTCATAATTGAGTAAACGAGTCATTTTTGGGTTTTAAGGGTTAAAACCCTTTTTCTCCTTATATAAGGAGGGAGAAAGGGAGAAAAGAGAAAGAAAAGAGAGAAGAGAGAGAGGAAGGAAGAAAGAGGAGAGAAAAGGGAGATTTCGGACCAAACTCCGCCGGACTCGACTCGGGATCGTCGGATTTTATCCACGAGGCAAGTGTTTACTTGCTTTATTTATTTTTGAGCATAAATCTCATATCTTAGTTTGGTATTAACAAACCCTAAAGATTTTGGGTTGGGTTTTTGTGGATAAAACGAGTTTTCGGAAGTTAAAACGAATAAACCCCAATAATATTTCAATTCGAGGAACTTAGGGTTTAATCGAAATTAATTGTTGGTTTTGGGTTCTAGGATGTTTAGAACCCATTTTATATATGTGTATGTAGTAGGTTGAGGTCGTAGGACGTTGGATGCGGAGATAAAAGCTTGGGAGAAGCTTTCATGGCCGAAACAGCTTCTCGGAGAAGAAGCTGCCCGTCATGATCGATCGAGAGCCATGGGTCGATCGATCGACCCCTTATGAAAGTTAGGCAATTTTCCTAGGGTGAATTGGATGGGATGAATTCCAATTCTAATTGATCTGAGGTTAATTATGGGATAACTTAAGGGATCTTTTAGGAGTATATAGTCCTCCAATTGAGGAAATTTAGGAGGGCAAGGTGAGGGTTTTAAATGTGTAACCCTTAAACTTTATTTTTGAGGAAAATAAAGAATTTATAGAATTTGAAGGTTTATGGTTCCTAGGTTAGGGTGGGGACCTCTAAGGGATTATATGGACGAGATGTTGTCCTTGGGTTATGGAAATGGAATCCACAACCTACTAAGTTTAAGGTTGATCGGGGAAGGTTAATCCCTGGGGATATATCAGTGGGCATTTAGGCCTATATAATTATGCGTGTAGGAAACATAATTATAATCGATTATGGATTGAGTATATCCTATGAGATAATTAGGATAAATTGGGAATATAGATATGTATTCACTTAGTGTGGAGTGTTATAATTAGAGATATCCAATAAATCCTTAGAGGGGATTAAGGTATGTATTATTTATCAGAGTGAGGAAATACTTTGGGTATAGTATCATGCGTATATGAATGCATGATTATGATTCTTTAAGAGAATCTTTGGGATTATTGGTCATCGCTAGATGTGATTGGAAATTATGGACATTTATATATATATTCGATGGATATATAGTATGTATACTATCTGATTAAAGTATATATAAAATATGATACGGATGTGTATTATATAGTATATTACCTTGTTCTATGACAATAAATGATTTTGAGAATGTAAAAATGAATGTTTTCAAAATGGAAAAAGAAATGATTTTCATAAATGATAATTTATGTATACACTCCTCTCTAAATCTCTATCATAAGGGAAGTTGTGCACGTGAGGTGAAGCCCCCTGGCTAATGAATGCAGGGTGGATATAGTCATAGGCCATATGAGCAATTATTGTATGTTTTCTGTGATGGTGAGGTAATTATGGGTGTGGTTATGACTCTCCCATAGGCATATGGCCGCTTCCCGATGTTTCGTTAGGATCCCAGGTTGTCTTGGTGATAGGCCCTGGAAGATCATAGCCATTTAGGGGCGCGCACAGTGGCGAAACCTGGACGGGCGGTCTTAGAAACATTATATGATATGTAATATAACTATTTTCAATTATGTGGGACATTATTGGTGTTAAAGCAATTTATGATAATAAATTGGCTTTAAATACATTTCTTGGATGGAAGAAGGGAAATGTGATAAATGAATTGGTTTTATATACATTTCCTGGATGGAAGAAGGGAAATGGGAGCATATAAGATGAAAAAGCATTTTTATGATAATAAAATTGGCTTTTAAATACATTTCCTGGATAGAAGAAAGGAAATATAAAGTTTTGAGATAAAAATAAAAATAAAGTAAATCTCATTCTGGGAGATATATTCGGATGTGCATTATAAAGATGAATATAAGGTAAACCTAAGTCCGGGTGATAGATCCGGATGTATATTGTAAGATGTATATTAGAGTAAGTATGATATATATATATCTTTACATAGTATATATATACCTTTCGTGTACTGAGGGTCTAATGGATCTCGACGATCGACCTTGCCACGTAGTAGTGTATCGGGGAGGTTCCTTGTATGGATTTTGCTCTGCGATACACCCCACACACGAACATGGCATAGTGTTGAGACTGGAGAAAAGTCTAGCCCTTAGTACTTGGAATAACTAGGGTTGTTAGATGATGGATTAACAGACTAGTTAGGCAGGGGTAGCTTGACTAGGGTATTTTGTTAGGATGCGTTAGTTGTGCACTATTAGAAGAGAGGTGAGGAGTATCTCATGGGAGTGCGATACCAATTTAAATATGAGATAAAACATTTTTATAAAAATAAAGCATTTATGCACTTGCAAAATATTTTCACAACTCGGGCTTTGACCCGTTTCTATATTTTCCTTTCTTGCTATATGTATATATAGGTGTCCAGACACAGGGATGCTTGGATGGCATTTCCTTCGGGTCAGACGTTAGTTGCAGCAGCTGTGGATGCATGCAGGTTCTCGATAGATGCTTTTATCATTGTACTCTAGATAGGAGGTACTGTAAAAACATTCAGGCCAATGGCCCAATTGCATTTATTTATTCTTTTACCGCCTTTTTGTACGAAATTCGATATGGTTGTATAATTTTGATCGTGTGTTCGGTTATTCTATTTCAGATTCATTTGCATAAACTGTGTGAATGTTTTAATTTTATTTGTTTAAAAAGAGTAGTTAAGTAAAATTTTGACGCCAGCCTAATAGGTTATTAGTAATAAAATGGATTTTCGACAGTGATGCTAAGAATGATCCATATGTGACTCCTGTTTTAATTTTATATAGGAGTGATCGTCTGATATTTTATTAGGCGGGGTGTCACAGATGGTATCAGAGCATCAGGTTCTAGTATCCTTAGGAATCCGTGCGAACGTACTACGCTTTCAGCATTGCTCTCGATTTAATATAGAGCCTCAAAATTAGGATTGTTTATTTCTCTTATGAAATTTTGTTCTCCTACCATAGTATAAGATTATGTAAATCTTTTGCGCGCTCATTCGAGATTCGTGTGCGGGGTGTGACACCCCGACTAATTAAATACCGGGTAGCTACTCCTTTATTAAATTAATTCAAAATGCCAAGTTGGTCCAGTTAATAGCATCACTGTCGAAAACATTTTAATGATTACTAACCACCTAGTATTTAAAAAGTAAGTGCCAAATTTTAATTAAAGTCCGATTAACATGCAACAAGTGTAATAAAGAGTAAATACACCATTCACCATAATGAAGTAAATAGAATGACCATCACATAATGTAAATAAAGTCTGGAGGAAAAACTCCTCACTACAATCCCATAACTGAAATAAGTAAACCGAAAACTAAAACAGTACATGCCAAAGTCTGAAACTGAAATGGAAATGTAACTCTAATAGAAATGGGCAACATGCCCTACAACTGATAGATAATGAATCTGGGATCCAAGTGATAGAGGCGTCTACAAGCAAATCCCTGTAGCTTCCACAAACAGCTACAGCTCGTCACCTGAATGAGTATCCTATGCATGGTGTCCTTGTGGCTGGGCACCTAAAATGGTTTTACAAAGAAAATAGATTTGAAAAGCAAACGGGTCAGAGCCCGAATGTGGAGTTATATTAAAAAAACCTGCAAGTGCTTTAAAAACATTTAAAACATTAAATGCAAAGTACATGTTAGGACGTGCACTCACATGATATTCTCACCTCTCGTCTAACTGTGCACTCCTAACGTAAGTACCCATCTATAACGACACAAACCACTAGCTAAGTAACATCATCTCTAGCTAGACTATCATAGGTCCTACCCATATTACTCGGTTCTATTAACATTATAACACTCGTAATTAAGTAGGGTTTATCGTAAGCTCAGATGCTGAATATGCAATATATATCGCTATCAGTTAACTCGTTATATTTCTCGAACAATACCGTAATTATATTCACAACAATAACATGAAGGTTCCCATTAATTAAGTGTATATTATTCACATCATAAATATACAATATAAGCACCCCGAGAACTAAGATGCGGTGCACACATACTCTGCTATCAATCCCGGTACATCACGTACATAAGGATTACATATTCCGAATCTCTCAGTAATAGTTCACAGATAACAACATCACAAACAATGGAGGCGAACATAGTCACATCACATAGGTCACGCACATACCTACGCTCCTACGATCAGCGGACTTATTAATATCCCAATAAGTCTTTCTATGACCTATGTTCATCAAGGTAACCAGTCTAAATCCGGGCAACACAAGGATTAGAGGGACCTAAGCGAACGCAAACCTCCCGTGATAGCAAGTATGGTAGGTATGTCATACACACAATTCATATACCAATACTAAGTAAACACACGTCTTAGTAATCCCGTAGTTTAATCGTAGTACATATCGCTTTCTTGTACTAACTTATAATATCTACAACTTATATTATTCCGGTTTATCATCATACGCGCCATAATCTATTCTCACGTCGTAGTAGACACTCACGTCTCAACCCAAACGGTTCATTGAATATAACTCTCGTATCTAATTTCCTTCTCATAAATACCCAAAAGTCCTAATTCTATCCTTACACCATCATTCGCATGTTAACTATATCCTCGAACAAGTTTACAGGGCTCCAAAAATCAAAACAGTCCAAAAAGGACCAAACTGTCAACTCGTTAGAAGTCTCGTTCGAACGAGACTATTCGAACGAGATCCCTCTGTCAACTCGTTAGAAGTCTCGTTCGAACGAGGCTGTTCGAACGAGATCCAGTTCGTTCGAACGAACTGTCCCTTCTAACGAGATCTCGTTCGAACGAAGTTATCGAACGAGGCTCCC
Source organism: Sambucus nigra (assembly GCA_949130495.1). NCBI lineage: Eukaryota > Viridiplantae > Streptophyta > Magnoliopsida > Dipsacales > Adoxaceae > Sambucus > Sambucus nigra. The sequence continues at coordinate 231,326,549 of OX422219.1, forward strand.
TTTCGTTAGAACGACTGGTCATTTCGTTAGAAGCTCGTTCGAACGAGTTCGTTCGAACGACCTGGGCAGGGGCTTCTAACGACCTACCAGATTCGTCCCAGATTTTCCCAAAACTCATTTTCACCATTTTTAACACCTCAAGTCTTCTCCAAAGTTCGTTCTAACAGTGTTTTAAGTCCTCTAATCGTACTAAAACATGCTAAGGTCATATACTAACATCTTTTAAGGGTTTAATACCTTCTAAACATCATCAAATCACAAGTTTCTACATTTTCCCCCAATTTTATCAAGAACATGAACCCTAGATTTATATCATCATCAAATCCCAGAATTTAATCCGTTTTAATTTCTTCTAATTACAATTATCATGAGAATAATCATCTACCTATCATTCTACATGCAATTCTCTTCAAGATTTTCCAGTTCTAAACTCCAAACTACATGGGTTTTCATATTTCACCAAGAACAAACACAAAGTTCGAATTTTTCTAACATGGAAAGAACATTCTTTGAAATTAAATGGAATTAAGTCACTTGCCTTGGTTGTCTCTGAGTTTGGATGATGGTTTGATAGAGTTTTTCTGCAGAATCCCTCTCTCCAAGCTTCTTCTCCAATGGTGGCTTAAGGTGGCTAGGGTTTGATTTGGGAAACTTAGAAAACTCTTCTAATAACCTATGTAGCCTTCTGGGTTAATATGGTTTGGTTAATGGGCTTAGTGGGTCAAATCCACATCAGATGTAATTAACCAATTTTCGTCACTTTTAATTCCTCAAAATGTAAAATTACCAAAATACCCTTTATGATGCCGGTATGGCCTAAAAATACCCCGGAATCCAAACTACACCCCCGGCTAGTGTTTTCTGACTATCTCGACCCTTCCGGACACGTTGGCGCACTCAAAATGACCATACAGATAATAGAAATAAAAATCACTTTTATAATTAAAATAATATACCATGACGCGGCGGTCACACGCGTCTCAACAAAATTTCTAAAATGCCGTATATCAATCTCACGACAAATTTTGTATTACCAAATTCATATATACTCATATATGCACATAATTAAATACCAACTCACATCTCGTTAGTATTTATAACCCGGATTAATTTCCAAATAATTCACATTTAATTAATTAATCCCAAAAATAAATATAGCCAAAAGTACGGGGTATTACATACTTCCCCCCTAATAACTGAATTTCGTCCCGAAATTCGAAACTAGAAAGTACCTTCTAAAAATAGCTCTGGATAACGTTCGCGCATCTCATTCTCGCGCTCCCATGTGGATTCCTCGACATTGTGATGTCGCCACTGAACACGCACTAACGGAACTATCTTTGACCGTAGTTTCCTCTCGCTTCGGTCCAAAATAGCAATCAGCCCCTCCTCGTAGGAGCTATCCGGCTGGAGATCGATGTCCTCCACAGCAATGTGAGAATGAGCCAAATTATCTCTAAGGTATTTCCTCAGCGAGGAAATATGGAACACATCGTGAATCCGATGCAAATGCTCCGGTAGTCCAAGTCTATACGCAATCGGTCCGATCCGCTCAATAATAGGAAACGGCCCCACATACCTTGGTGCCAACTTCCCCTTCTTCCCGAAACGCATAATCCCCTTCATAGGAGATACCCTGAGCAAAACCTGGTCCCCTACTTGGAACTCCCTGAAAAATCTCTTCGCATCAGTATAACTCTTCTGCCTGTCTTGAGCTACCCGAATGCGACTCCGAATCAACTCGATCCTTGCCGAAGTATTCTGAATCACTTCCGGCCCAAGTAGTTTGTTGTCCCCCATCTCCAACCAACATGCTGGGGAACGACAAGGCCTACCGTACAACGCCTCAAATGGAGCCATGCCAATCGTGAACTGATAGGAGTTGTTGTAAGCAAACTCCACCAGTGGAAGGTACTGCTCCCATCCACCCCCAAAGTCAATAATGCACATGCGTAGCATGTCCTCCAACATCTGATTTGTGCGCTCGGTCTGCCCATCAGTCTGCGGATGATAAGCCGTACTCAACCGCAATTCCGTGCCCATGGCCTCCTGGAAACTCTCCCAAAATCTCGAAACAAATATCTTGTCTCTGTTAGACACGATATTTAGAGGCACACCGTGAAGTCTCACAATCTCTGAAATGAAGAGCTGGGCATACTGTCCCGCAGTGTAGTCAGTCCTCACGGGTAAAAAGTGAGCGACCTTGGACAACCTGTCCACAATTACCCAGACGGAGTCGTGACCCCTCTGCGACATAGGCAACCGCGTGATAAAGTCCATGGATATGCTCTCCCACATCCACACCGGAACCTCCAATGGCTGTAGCAATCCTGCTGGTCTCTGATGATCCACTTTTACAAGCTGACAAGTGGCGCATTTCGAAACAAACTCAGCGATATCTCTCTTCATACCGCTCCACCAATACTGACATCTCATGTCTTGGTACATTTTGTCCCCTCCGGGATGTACCGCGAACCGTGAGCCGTGCGACTCTGCCATCACATCGTGTCGCAATTCCTCCCCTTCCGGAACTACCAATCTCCCATTGAAGCGTAATCCCCTGTCTGAGCTAACGGTATAGGACTCGGCTCCCTCTGCTAGTAATCGAACTATCTGCTCCTGACAGAACGAGTCAGTAGCCTGTGCCCGTACTACCTTCGTGACAATCTGCGGTGTAACGGTCATCACAGACATGAAAGATCGGGCCACTGCATCCTGGTGTCCCAATTCCTTCCACTTAGCCTTCCACACCTCTGCCACCTCATCTGCTGGCCTACGGCTCAACGCGTCTGCTACCACGTTAGCCTTTCCCGGGTGGTACTGGATGTCGAACTGGTAGTCCTTCACAAACTCAAGCCACCTACGCTACCGCATATTCAACTCCTTCTGCGTGAACAAGTACTGTAGGGACTTGTGGTCCGTGAACAGTTGGAACTTCTCCCCCAAAAGATAGTGCCTCCAAATCCGTAGGGCAAATACCACTGCTGCTAACTCCAAATCATGCATGGGGTAATTCTTCTCATGAGGCTTAAGCTTACGGGAAGCATAAGCTATGGCCTGTCGCTCCTGCTGCAATACACCTCCCAGTCCTTGCAAAGACGCATCAGTGTAAACCAAATACTCAACTCCCGGTCTCGGCAATGCTAACACAGGTGCTGAGGTCAATTTGTCCTTCAATTCATCGAATGCCAACTGACAGGCATCACTCCAGATGTATGGCACACCCTTACGAGTCAGATGTGTCAAAGGACCTGCTATCTTCGAAAATCCCCGAATGAACCTCCTATAGTATCCTGCTAGACCCAAGAAACTACGAATCTCAGTCGGTGTCGTGGGCTGTCCCCACTGCCTCACCGCTGATACCTTCCCCGGATCAATAGATATTCCCTGGTCAGAAATAATGTGTCCCAAAAACTGGACTTCCTTCAGCCAAAACCCGCACTTCTCATATTTCGCATACAACTCGTTCTGACGAAGTGTCTGCAAAACTTGCCTCAAATGCTCGGCGTGCTCCTCCTCTGTCTGAGAGTAAACCAGAATATCATCAATGAAGACAATGACAAACTGGTCTAGGAAATCTCTGAACACTCTGTTCATCAAGTCCATAAACACTGCTGGAGCGTTGGTCAAACCGAAAGGCATAACCCGAAACTCGTAAGAACCGTATCTCGACAAGAACGCAGTCTTCGAGACATCCTCCTCCCTGATACGCAACTGATGGTATCCCGATCTCAAGTCAATCTTCGATAAGAAAGAAGCTCCTCTCAACTGGTCGAATAAGTCATCGATTCGAGGCAACGGATACTTATTCCGTATCGTGACCTTATTCAACTCTCGGTAATCCACACACAATCTCAGTGAACCGTCCATCTTCTTCACAAACAAAACTGGAGCGCCCCAAGGTGAGGTACTCCTGCGTATAAAGCCCTGACCTAACAGCTGCTCTATCTGATCCCGTAACTCCCTCATGTCAGCTGGAGCCATACGGTACGGTGCGCGTGCTATAGGTCTCGTACCCGGTAGCAAATCTATAACAAAGTCTATCTCTCGACTGGGGGGTAAGCCTGGTATCTCCTGAAACACATTCGAATACTCCCTGACTACTGGGATAGAATCTAAAGGAATCACTACCTCCTTAGAGGTATCCTCCTCAATGTAATACAGATGAGCGGTCGATCCTCCCTCTGGGCGAGGCATCGCCACTACAAACATCTCTTGCCCCGGAATGGCAAAAATAATGCTCCCGCTGAAGCAATAAATCATGGCCCTATAAGCTACGAGCCAATCCATACCGATAATCACATCGTGAACATGCATGTCTAACACTAACATGTCTGCAGGTAATACCAAACCACCAATCTCTACCCCCACTCCCCGGCATATAAAGAAAATAAGTGACCCACTCCCCAATGGTGAGTCGACACACGTCACTGTGCTCTCTGCCGTAGCTAACAATCCTAAAGCTTTCGCGAAGTGTGTAGCTATAAAACAGTGTGTAGCACCCGTATCAAATAATACCCAACCCATAGTGCCATGGATAGGAAACGTACCCTCAATCGCGGGCGGTGCCTGTGGAACTGCAGCCTGGTGGACGTTATAGACACGTCCATACTGTAGCTGTCCCTGCTGAGCTGGGACTGCTGGAATGGGTGGCAATGCTGCCATCTGTGGCGGTGCGGGAAGAGCGGCGGGAAACATAGGCCTCTGTGGCTCCTGGCGAGCACCCTGCTGCTGCTACTGTGGGGCCCTGCCCTTATCAGGACAATCCTGTCGCTTATGGCCATTATTGCCACAAACAAAACACTTCCCTGGGAAGTTCCCCCCTCTCTGCCCCTGCTGTCCCCGGCCCTGGTGGCCGTTACAGTTCCTCCCTTGGCCCTGCTGGCCCTGGTGAAACTGCTGCCCATTCTGCCCCTGTTGGCCCTGATGGCCGTTTGGACCCTGATGGCCCTGACGGAAACCTCCCTGTCCCTGTCTGTAGTTCCCTGACCGGAACCTCTTATTATCCCCCTGCTGGGAGCCCTGCTCATTCTGTCTCTGCCCCTGACCAGATTGTGCCCCACTAGCACTATGTCCTCCAGTCCTGCCCTGATGTCTAGACTCCCCCGACCTCTTACCCTCGGCCATATGAAAACGGTGGTCCTGACAGTGTAACAATGCAGCGTTAACCACATCAGAATAGGTGGCCAACGATAGGTTCCCTAGCAGGTGCTGACGGATCCTCCAAGTCAACCCGTCGGTGAACTTCTCAATCTTCTTCTTCTCTGTTGGTATCTCATCTGGAACGATATTCAACAGATTCATGAACTCGGCCTCATACTCAGCCACAGTCTTGCCCTCCTTCCTCAAACTCATCAATCTCCTCCTCATTTCCGTATAAACAGCTGACGGAAAGTACTTGCGGTCGAACCGCACCCAGAACTCCTGAATCGTGAGAGTATCCCTCTCCTCCATGGTGGTAATAGACTCCCACCGCTGCAGTGCAGATCCAACCAGCTTGAAAGTAGCTAGCACCTGCTTCTGAACATCCATGCACTCATACATCCTTAAGTGCCTCTGCATATCCTTCCTCCACTGGCTCGAGACTACCACATCTGAGCTACCTACAAACTCTGGCGGATGCGCTTTCTGAAAAGCGTCACATACACGCTCCCAAGCAGACGGGAATGCATTAGCCTGTACTGGCGCGGCAACCGGTGCCTGAGGTGGTGCCTGCTGAACAACGGCAATGGCGGCATTTACCTCTTGGGCTACTATAGCTGCAACCTCAGCGGCGTTCATCATGCCCTGAACTGGAGCGGGCTGGGGTTCGGGCGTTGCATCCCTGGGAACTCGTCGTGCACGTCGTGGAGGCATCTGAAATAAGAACAAAGTTTATAAGTTCGCTGTTTATAAACTTAAGATAGCTGAAGAACGAAGCATACACAAAAAGAGTACAACAGTCCTAAAATATAGGGCTCTATATCAAAAAAACTTAGCGGAAACATAATAAGCCGTCAAATCCTAAAGGACACTAGAACCTGATGCTCTGATACCACCTGTGACACCCCGACTAATTAAATACCGGGTAGCTACTCCTTTATTAAATTAATTCAAAATGCCAAGTTGGTCCAGTTAATAGCATCACTGTCGAAAACATTTTAATGATTACTAACCACCTAGTATTTAAAAAGTAAGTGCCAAATTTTAATTAAAGTCCGATTAACATGCAACAAGTGTAATAAAGAGTAAATACACCATTCACCATAATGAAGTAAATAGAATGACCATCACATAACGTAAATAAAGTCTGGAGGAAAAACTCCTCACTACAATCCCATAACTGAAATAAGTAAACCGAAAACTAAAACAGTACATGCCAAAGTCTGAAACTGAAATGGAAATGTAACTCTAATAGAAATGGGCAACATGCCCTACAACTGATAGATAATGAATCTGGTATCCAAGTGATAGAGGCGTCTACAAGAAAATCCCTGTAGCTTCCACAAACAGCTACAGCTCGTCACCTGAATGAGTATCCTATGCATGGTGTTCTTGTGGCTGGGCACCTAAAATGGTTTTACAAAGAAAATAGATTTGAAAAGCAAACGGGTCAGAGCCCGAATGTGGAGTTATATTTAAAAAACCTACAAGTGCTTTAAAAACATTTAAAACATTAAATGCAAAGTACATGTTAGGACGTGCACTCACATGATATTCTCACCTCTCGTCTAACTGTGCACTCCTAACGTAAGTACCCATCTATAACGACACAAACCACTAGCTAAGTGACATCATCTCTAGCTAGACTATCATAGGTCCTACCCATATTACTCGGTTCTATTAACATTATAACGCTCGTAATTAAGTAGGGTTTATCGTAAGCTCAGATGCTCAATATGCAATATATATATCACTATCAGTTAACTCGTTATATTTCTCGAACAATACCGTAATTATATTCACAACAATAACATGAAGGTTCCCATTAATTAAGTGTATATTATTCACATCATAAATATACAATATAAGCACCCCGAGAACTAAGCTGCGGTGCACACATACTCTGCTATCCATCCCGGTACATCACGTACATAAGGATTACATATTCTGAATCTCTCAGGAATAGTTCACAGATAACAACATCACAAACAATGGAGGCGAACATAGTCACATCACATAGGTCACGCACATACCTACGCTCCTACGATCAGCGGACTTATTAATATCCCAATAAGTCTTTCTATGACCTATGTTCATCAAGGTAACCAGTCTAAATCCGGGAAACACAAGGATTAGAGGGCCCTAAGTGAACGCAAACCTCCCGTGATAGCAAGTATTGTAGGTATGTCATACACACAATTCATATACCAATACTACGTAAACACACGTCTTAGTAATCCCGTAGTTTAATCGTAGTACATATCGCTTTCTCGTACTAACTTATAATATCTACAACTTATATTATTCCGGTTTATCATCATACGCGCCATAATCTATTCTCACGTCGTAGTAGACACTCACGTCTCAACCCAAACGGTTCATTGAATATAACTCTCGTATCTAATTTCCTTCTCATAAATACCCAAAAGTCCTAATTCTATCCTTACACCATCATTCGAATGTTAACTATATCCTCGAACAAGTTTACGGGGCTCCAAAAATCAAAACAGTCCAAAAAGGACCAAACTGTCAACTCGTTAGAAGTCTCGTTCGAACGAGATCCCTCTGTCAACTCGTTAGAAGTCTCGTTCGAACGAGGCTGTTCGAACGAGATCCAGTTCGTTCGAACGAACTGTCCCTTCTAACGAGATCTCGTTCGAACGAAGTTATCGAACGAGGCTCCCTTTCGTTAGAACGACTGGTCATTTCGTTAGAAGCTCGTTCGAACGAGTTCGTTCGAACGACCTGGGCAGGGGCTTCTAACGACCTACCAGATTCGTCCCAGATTTTCCTAAAACTCATTTTCACCATTTTTAACACCTCAAGTCTTCTCCAAAGTTCGTTCTAACAGTGTTTTAAGTCCTCTAATCGTACTAAAACATGCTAAGGTCATATACTAACATCTTTTAAGGGTTTAATACCTTCTAAACATCATCAAATCACAAGTTTCTACATTTTCCCCCAATTTTATCAAGAACATGAACCCTAGATTTATATCATCATCAAATCCCAGAATTTAATCCGTTTTAATTTCTTCTAATTACAATTATCATGAGAATAATCATCTACCTATCATTCTACATGCAATTCTCTTCAAGATTTTCCAGTTCTAAACTCCAAACTACATGGGTTTTCATATTTCACCAAGAACAAACACAAAGTTCGAATTTTTCTAACATGGAAAGAACATTCTTTGAAATTAAATGGAATTAAGTCACTTTCCTTGGTTGTCTCTGAGTTTGGATGATGGTTTGATAGAGTTTTTCTGCAGAATCCCTCTCTCCAAGCTTCTTCTCCAATGGTGGCTTAAGGTGGCTAGGGTTTGATTTGGGAAACTTAGAAAACTCTTCTAATAACCTATGTAGCCTTCTAGGTTAATATGGTTTGGTTAATGGGCTTAGTGGGTCAAATACACATCAGATGTAATTAACCAATTTTCGTCACTTTTAATTCCTCAAAATGTAAAATTACCAAAATACCCTTTATGATGCCGGTATGGCCTAAAAATACCCCGGAATCCAAACTACACCCCCGGCTAGTGTTTTCTGACTACCTCGACCCTTCCAGACGCGTTGGCGCACTCAAAACGACCATGCGAATAATAGAAATAAAAATCACTTTTATAATTAAAATAATATACCATGACGCGGCGGTCACACGCGTCTCAACAAAATTTCTAAAATGCCGTATATCAATCTCACGACAAATTTTATATTACCCAATTCATATATACTCATATATGCACATAATTAAATACCAACTCACATCTCGTTAGTATTTATAACCCGGATTAATTTCCAAATAATTCACATTTAATTAATTAATCCCAAAAATAAATATAGCCAAAAGTACGGGGTATTACACGGGGCTTGGATGGCAGCAAGAGGTGGGGCTTAAATGGAGCTGTAGGTGAAGTTGGGGGACTAGGATCGCCATAGAGGTCACTCCCTTTATAGAAATTGTTAAGGATTGGTGCAACGACTACTAAAGTATAGTAGTTATGAGTACCGCAGTGCCACCGTAGTAGAGAGTGGTACTAAAGTTGAATTTCCCAGTGACGATAAGGACTTGGAAGGGATCTTATGAATAGTTTTAACCGTGAGTCCCCATGATTCAGCAGGAATGAGAAGCGTGCAGTTTCTGAATTATTCACAAAAGGATCGGACAGAGGCCGACAGTGAATAAGGAGTAATAAGGAGAAGTGAACCTTGTACTGAGGTGAGGTAGGTACAACGAATAATGAGTCCTTTAGAGGTATAATTGGCGTGGCTAGATAAGTTGCGATGTTCGTTAGCCCTAGACTCGTGTGTGAAATTTGAGTTTTGTGGCAGTCTCGATAACATTATATAATGTAGGCCTATGTGTTTTCCGCGAAAGTGGAATTTTATTTTTCTGCATTCACTATAAAGGCAGGTATTTATATTTTGTGTATATATATATTTGGTTTGTGATACTCGTTTTATATATATTATACGAGTATGGTAATATGGTGAGTATAATACATTATGGTATTATCGGAGCGATAGCAGGCTAATGATGGCAAGACTATCATGTCCACAATTCCAGGGTGGAACGGGTTGTTGTTGCGATATCCCACCTGGATACAGGTTGAGTTCACCTATATAATGTGCATAGATGGAACCTCGATGAACAGAGGTTTCATTATTGTGATTTGAGTGTGTGGCGACCTTATAGATATGATTTAAGGCCCGCAGGACTTATTTGTTGAGCTCTGAGTTTAAGCTCATTATTGATTGCGCAAGGACTTAGATTTAGTATGAGCGCTTGGTGGTGTGGCTCCTAGATAGATACGGGAGTTCAGACCACATTGGGTTAAAAGAGGGGATAGGATTATCCCGATTGCATATTCGAAAATAACGGACCTCCTTGACTGACAAAGTTAAGTAGTAGTGTGTGGAGGGGTTCCTTGTGTGGATTTCGCTTTGCGAGATGCTCCACGCATGAACCTTAACGACGTCGGGAGTGGAGAGATGTTATAGGATGCAAGGATGTGGGTTTTGTTGATAAGTCATATAGTGTGGATGAAACACTGTAGACTATGAGCCATGTGATGATGGTATGTTTATGGAAATGTTGTGCTATGGAAAAGCACTAAAGTGGTCCTCTCACCACAAGTGGGTGGGTGAAGTTGGACTTAGAGAAATTGATTCGAGGATTATAGCCAGGCCTTAATGAAAAGGCAAGTTTTGAGGAAGTATATTTTGGGTATGATAATCGTAATGCTTTTGCAGAGAGTGGGCGCCGTGATTAGTTAGACTTTACTATTCGCCTAGGTGGAAGGATAGAATGGTAGAAATGCATTCGTAGGTTAGTGAGGTAGGATTTAGGACGTCCCGCTGTTGTGCCTTAGGTCGCTATATCTCGATGACCGACAACGCGAGGGAGTAGTGTAACGAGAGGGTTCCTTATCTGGATTTCGCTTTGCGAGACGTCCCACGAATGAAACCAAGCAAATGTAGGAAGTTGAGAGAGGAATTGGGCACTAGAGATATACTTAGGATTATACTCATTTCGCATAGGTAAGGTAACGCTTAGACCATAGCATTAGTAGGATGTAAGTTCAATAGAGTTAGTGGCGTTGATGTAAGGAGAATTGAATTTTACGGGTTAGGAGGGCCCATGTGTGAGTATTACATTGAGGAAAGGAGACCCTTGTTTAGAGAGAGTGTTACATGTCGAACGTTCACAATGGATGTGCTGATGTACACGAGTTAGAAAGGTGTATGGGCACCTTAGTGGGTTGGTTTATATACCGCCTGAAATAGAAGGGGCATAGTGTATAGAGTTGAAGTTTATGCCGTGAGGCAGGCACGAATGGATTGGGAGTGATCCAAGAATTGGAGGTGTAGGTTGTATATGAATTTCGAGGATGAAATTCCATTGTAAGGGGGGAAGTATGTAACAACCCGTCCTTTTTGGAGATAATTAAATTCCATAATTGGGTATAAATTGGAATTTGGAGGAATTTCTCGGAATAGTAATTTTTTGGGATCTTCGAGGATTAGATGATTGTTGATGGGTGATGTAGTTACTTTTGGGATTTATTTAATATCTCAGAGTATTTTAATAATATGTCTCCATTGGGTAAAGCGACAGAAGATGATATTTTAATGGGAATACCGCATTTATTTGTGTTGGGTTGAAATAGTGATTTGCGTTCATGTACCTCGGATGAAATTTCGACTGCGCCGTGAGTCTCGAAATGGCCGAGATAGTCGGAAAAGAGTGTCCGATTGTCGAAATTGAGTTTCAGGAAATTTTAGAGTTAAAAGGGCTCGTAATTGAGTAAACGAGTCTTTTTTGGGTTTTAAGGGTTAACCCTTTTTCTCCTTATATAAGGAGGGAGAGAGGGAGAAAAGAGAAAGAAAAGAGAGAAGAGAGAGAGGAAGGAAGAAAGAGGAGAGAAAAGGGAGATTTCGGGCCAAACTCCGTCGGACTCAACTTGGGATCGTCGAATTTTATCCACGAGGTAAGTGTTTACTTGCTTTATTTATTTTTAAGCATAAATATCATATCGTAGTTTGGTATTAACAAACCCTAAAGATTTTGGGTTGGGTTTTCGTGGATAAAATGGGTTTTCGGGAGTTAAAAAGAATAAACCCCAATGATATTTCAATTCGAGGAACTTAGGGTTTAATCGAAATTAATTATCGGTTTTGGTTCATAGGATGTTTAGAACCCATTTTATATACGTGTATGTAGTTGGTTGAGGTTGTAGGACGTTGCAAGCGGAGATAAAATCTTGGGAGAAGCTTTTATGGCCGAAACAGCTTCTCGGAGAAGAAGCTGCCCATCATGATCGATCGATCGAACCATCGATCATTCGAGGGCCATAGGTCAATCGATCGACCCCTTCTGAAAGTTAGGCAATTTTCCTAGGGTGAATTGGATGGGATGAATTCCAATTCTAATTAATCTGAGGTTAATTATGGGATAACTTAAGGGATATTTTAGGAGTATATAGTCCTGCAATTAAGGAAATTTAGGAGGGAAAGGTGAGGGTTTTAAATGTGCAACCCTTAAACTATATTTTCGAAGAAAATAGAGAATTTATAGAATTTAAAGTTTTATGGTTCCTAAGTTAGGGTGGGGACCTCTAAGGGATTATATGGACGAGATGTAGTCCTTGGGTTGTGGAAATGGAATCCACGACCTACTAAGTTTAAGGTTGATCGGGGAAGGATAATCCATGGGGATATATCAGTGGGCATTGTGGGCATTTAGGCCTATATAATTATGCGTGTAGGAAACATAATTATAATCGATTGTGGATTGAGTATATCCTATGAGATAATTAGGATAAATTGGGAATATAGATATATATTCACTTAGTGTGGAGTGTTATAATTGGAGATATCCAATATATCCTTAGAGGGGATTAAGGTAGGTATTATTTATCAGAGTGAGGAAATACTTTGGGTATAGTATCATGCGTATATGAATGCATGATTATGATTCTTTGAGAGAATCTTTGGGATTATTGGTCATCGCTAGATGTGACTGGCAATTATGGACATTTATATATATATTCGATGGGGAATATATATAGTATGTATACTATGTGATTAAAGTATATATAAAATATGACGCGGATGTGTATTATATAGTATATTACCTTGTTCTATGATAATAAATTATTTTGAGAATGTAAAAATGAATGTTTTCAAAATGGAAAAAGAAATTATTTTCATAAATGATAATTTATGTATACACACCTCTCTAAATCTCTATCATAAGGGAAGTTGCGCACGTGAGGTGAAGCCCCCTGGCTAATAAATGCAGGGTGGATATAGTCCTAGGCCATATGAGTGATTATTATATGTTTTCTGCGCTGGTGAGGTAATTATGGGTGTGGTTATGACTCTCCCGCAGGTATATGGCCACTTCCCGACGTTTCGTTAGGATCCCAGGTTGTCTTGGTGATAGGACCTGGAAGATGATAGCCATTTAGGGGCGCGCACAGTGGAAAAATCCGGACGGGCGGTCTTAGAAACGTTATATGATATGTAATATAACTATTTTTAATAATATGGGACATTATTGGTGTTAAAGAAATTTATGATAATAAATTGGTTTTAAATACATTTCCTAGATGGAAGAAGGGAAATAGGATAAATGAATTGGTTTTATATAAATTTCCTGGATGGAAGAAGGGAAATGGGAGCATATAAGATTAAAAAGCATTTTTATGATATTAAAATTGGCTTTTAAATATATTTCCTGGATAGAAGAAAGGAAATGGAAAGTTTTGAGATAAAAATGAAATTAAAGTAAATCTCATTCTGGAAGATATATCCGGATGTGCATTATAAAGATGAATATACAGTAAACCTCAGTCCGGGAGGTAGATCCGGATGTATATTGTAATATGTATATTAGAGTAAGTATGATATATATATATATATCTTTACATAGTATATATATATACCTTTAGTGTACTGAGGGTCTAATCGATCTCGACGATCGACCTTGCCATGTAGTAGTGTATCGGGGGGGTTCCTTTTATGGATTTCGCTCTGTGAGACACCCCACGCACGAACATGGCATAGTGTTGAGAATGGGGAGAAGTCTAGCCCTTAGTACTTAGAATAACTAGGGTTGTTAGATGATGGATTAACAGACTAATTAGGCAGGGGTATCTTGACTAGGGTATTTTGTTAAGATGCGTTAGGTGTGCACTATTAGAAGAGAGGTGAGGGGTATCTCATGGGAGTGCGATACCAATTTAAATATGAGATAATTTTTTTTTATAAAAATAAAGTATTTATGCACTTGCAAAATATTTTCACAACTCGGGCTCTGACCCGTTTCTATATTTTCCTTTCTTGCTATGTGTGTGTGTATATATATATATATATATATATATATATATATATATATATATATATATATACTAGGGTATGCCTGTGCCTGAAGGCACGACAGAAATTTCCAAAATATGTAATCGCAAAACAACAAAAATTTCCAAAGTTATTAATTGCAAAACGGCAAAATTTTTATTCTTGGGCAAAATAAAGTATAATTTTAAAAAAATCGGCCACAATCTCATTTGTTTAATGGATTATCCACCCGGTATAAGAAATAAAAAATACTCCAACAACAACAATTCTAACAGTCCATATGAAAATGTTATTTATCATTAACGAATTAGCAAATTGGTGGCATACATAGTTCCATATGAGATTTTTTGGACAATATTTCACATGTTCAGCATTTATGTTCCATTTCAAGCAATTTATATATAATAAAAGGGGTAAATGTAATATGCAAAGAAGAAACTGTGTCAGCCAATTCGATGGGGTAAATGTAATATGCCAAGACACGACAATCTAAATGGTTGCTTCCAAGCATATGAGTTTCAGTATCATCTTATCAGCTCTCTCATTGAATGCGTTTCAACTCATCATATGCCCAAAAGTGGATTGCCCAACCCGCAACTCTTCCTACATCAATCCTATTATCATATAAACAAACATATTAATTAAAAACACATGAATTTTTCTGAACAAAATCAAGTAATCTCATCTAAATCACCTCAGAATCATTTGATGCAGTGAAAGAATTCAACATGTCTTATCACAAAACCAAAAAAAGGGCAAAAATAGGACAAAGGGGACAACACATGTAGCTGAACTGTGTGTTGTACTTGTATTTACTTCATTTATTAAAGAGGAAATAAACTAAAGTCAAATTATCATATTTTTAAGATATATTAAAAATTGATAAAACAAAGTTACGATGAAAACACCAAACATGCCATTTAACGTAAAAAGTAATCAATAAAAAGATATGTTATTAATCTTTTGAGTCAAACAAAAAAAAATATCGTCTAAACTCCATAAAGGCAATGAATAATAGATATGTACCAAGATAATATTAAAATACCTCATCAAAGTTACACTTGCGATTTGTGGATCATGGAAATTTCAATCTCCCACTTGGTCAGAGAAATCACCTTATAAGGAGTTATGTCCTATAGATGTAGCTGGTTGAGCAAATAATCGTTTGACCACCTATATACATGATGTTACAACATACATTTTAACATTCCATTGATCTCACGATTTTCAATCTTCTACAATGTTAAACACAATAACATTACAAATCGAGGACAATGGATATGAAACCCTAACTTCTCCAAAATATGTTTGGTACCTATTGTGCGTGAGAGTGTGGTAGTGTGTACGTGCGTGAATTCATAACTTCTCCAAGTTATGTATTTGCATATGGTCCATACATAATAAAAATCAGAAAATGATTCCAACTTTAATATGGTGAAATCTATTCGCAGTTGGATGTACTTACATATGGTCAATACAAAATTTAATGCTCACAACTACTGCAACTACCATGCCATTGTCTTCATAACTGTAGCAGTTGCGGTGCACAACTACCATGATATTGTCTTCGAGTCCATAGTCACTGCTATAATTAAATTACATTAACTTTTCACAACTGTCGCAACTAAATTCACAACTGATGCAACTGAATTACAGTAACTACTTCAGTGCATTACTGCTTCAGGGACAATAAAAGATACAAATGTGTGATATAGGGATTAGTCCCACACATTAAAGATCTACGTTTTATGAGCACCGTCTCTAAATCATGGATTGTTATTTTATCCTCTTCGGCCTTTTGTATCAGTTCTTTCACTTCATCATCTAATTTCACCATCTCTCCTTGCACAGTTGTAAATGAATCCCAATTTTTCAGATCTAATGGCTTAAAAACAGAGCCATGTTCTATGTTACCGACAATTGTTGCATTGTCAACTTCATAAAAGGTTAAAACATTTTGTTATAATAACCCAAACATCTCCAAATTACATTTGTACGTTGAAGTGGGATACTTACATGGTAATCAATAGGAGGCTTCCAGGCATAGTGAATGTAAAATTTGATTAGTTAGTGAAAAAATTAGTTTCATAGTCATTACTTCAGCATTTAATCAATACTCATTGTTCTATAAAATATTGGTGTAGGAGTTAAAAAAAATGTCCAAACTTTTCTTATCTCACACCAAATTTTTGCTCAAAAACTGGCCCAAAGGTATTAAAAAAATGTGTGGCAAAGTACGAAAATTCTGAGATTATGTATAAACTAAACATTGGGCACTAAGCTTGTAAAAACAAAAGCATTAGTCTTACAAAAATGAGAAGGGTTGAATGAATAAATAACATAAATAACTTACACAATTTGATGATTGTTCCACTAGATAGAGTAAGTGTGAAAATCCTCAGTGGGATCAAACCAGAGCATGTGCCTCATCTTGCATCTGCCAGTCCTGTTATATATCTACTGCTAGGTGAGGTTTGCTGATATGCGAAGTCTGTAGCACCTTCTAGTCATTACTTCAGCATTTAAACAATTTTGTTTGCTTGCTACTCTAGAGATAGCAGAACTGAGAGAGAAAAATACGATTCAGAATTAAGGGAAAAAGATCCATCTAATTTAGTAAAAAAACAAAAACATTTTTTCTTGATATATGTGCACAATAATACACTTGATAACAGATCCATATGGAAGAAAAAATAAGTTTGAATTAATTAAAAAGGAAATCACCTTGCGTGACACAAATTTAGAAGAAACCTGCACACTTTTCTGCATCTAATTTAGTACAATAATCTTATTTTTCTTTCTATAACGGAACCTGTGTAAATAAATAGAAACAGTCTTAGGTAAGTATGAAACTTGGTGTTAAGTCTTAATGGTCAAATATATCTTGGCAATCCGCTAGAGGAAGAATCTAGATCCCATAAGCTTGATAGAACTTAATCAATCCAAAGTCGTAATTTCTAACTCTACACTACACCATAAATTTTAACTGGAATATTCATATTACTTTTCAAACATCCAAAAAGAGATAAAAAAAATGCATCCAATGAAAAAGTACACTGCATAGCTTACACAAAAAAGTAGAGTAAGTTGTAAATGAATATACTAAAAAAATCAGAATATAACTAAACATGCCTTACAACACACACATAACCACGGGATTTGCTTTAGAAAATTTGAGTACCCTGTATTACCTTACTCACATTACCATGAATTCCTCTTGATAAAACAATAATGATGGTTCAAATGAACTGGAGAAGTCATTGGCCCCAATTACAAAATAAGTCTTGGAAAAGATTTATAAAGAATTGGAGAAGAGAAAACAGGATGCATGTAATTAGAATATCTTATTTGTTAGAAAAAGAACAGTAAAAGGATTCTAAATAATAATATTTCTCTCATCCAAAAGATTATAGGTAATGCAATATGTAAGAAAACTAATTAGCTTGATAAGAGACACATCATTCAATTACAAACTTTAAAATGAATATTCCAGTTCAAAATAATCCTTTTTTTCTCTACGTTCAAGCCTTAGGGAGGGGGAGGGGGTCAGACTTGAACCCCCAACCTCATGCAAATCAAGGGTTGGTGGTAACCAATGGGGCAAGCCCCCTTGGTTCTTCATTCAGAGTTCATTCACCATGTATGGGCACAAAACAAAAAGACAAAAAACTTATGTTTTCATGAAATTAGCAAAGTTTAAACATCACAAAACTCACAATAACTATCATTTGGAAAAAGAACAATGTTGTACCATGTATGCAACAACTCGTACGTATCCCGATATCTCTTACACTTCCCACATGGTAGTAAAACTGTCTCCACGGTGAAGCACCTAAAATTAGCAAAAATAAAAGATCAGTAATAAAATCAACTTATATAATGACATTTTTTGTAACGTCCACCCCAAAGTCATTCATTGCAAGATAAACTCAATCAAATATAGCAGAGAATTGATAAAAAAAAATGGTTTCCTTACCATTCTTCAATCTCTTGAAGAAAATGCCAATTTAGAGTATTTACAGGCAATGTCTTTCCAAGAGATAGCTAAGTATTCATACACTTAATGCTGCCAAGATTATCACTTTCATTTCATTGTTTGAAAGAAAACCTAGATGAAATTAGATTGAGCTGAGTCTCATCGGGTGGGTAATTCTATGGGGCATTTTATCAAACATCACATAATTCGATGATTTTGCAAACCTAGTATTCATATTTTTCTATAAAATAAATAGTTCAGAAAAAAAATTGTAAGCTTTTAAACAAACACCACCACTCGCTATCAACCACACAACACCATATACTACCAAACTTAACTCACATTCCTCGGTGTTAAACCCCAACACCAAATCAAATCAAATCAAATCAAGAGATAGATGAAGTGGGATTTTTCAATGAACCCAAAAATTAAACCTACTCCCAAATTAATTTCAGAGAGATACCAACTACATGAAATTGATAGGTTTCATTGTGTATATATTTACAAAGAACTGAACTCATTCGAAAACAACTACATTAATCGCACGCAAATCAAATAATTATACCAACAAATAAAAATTAAATCAAAACCTAAGAAAATTTGTATAGAATTAAAAATCATGGGATGAAATGCAACCAATAAAATGGAACACATCCAATTGAGATGGCAACTATTTTAGACTACCTCATAGGAAAATAGTTGATTTCTTTGATGTCGGATAAGAAATCTTTTATTTCTTTCACAACCGTTCAATGCTTGCATATATATATATGCATATATATACGCAGATTGCATATGCATACTGATTATTACAGTTATAACTGATGTAAATGTAAACTTGAAATGCATACTGCTGAAATGCATATTGATGTAAATGCATATTGAAATTAGTTAAAAAAGTGATTATAACAGATTCAAATGATGCAAACTAATTGAAGATATGGCTCATTTCAATTACGATGGGTCATTCATAGAGAGGGGTCGAACGGACCGATTAATTTGAGGAGCTTCTTCATCTTCTTCATCTTGAAGATACAAATGTAAATGGTCGTCCTCTAAATGGACTTCACGTTCACGTTCACGTTCACGTTCACATTCACGTTCACGTTCACGGTGTAGGCGTTGCGCAACTTTAGCCGTTGAGATTTCAATTTCAAATTGTTCCTACACGTATTGCAGAATAATGAAATAAGTATTGCATAAAAATGAAATAAGTAAATACAATAGAAGTAAATATGTATTGCATAATAACGAAAGAGACACACCCCTATTGGGCAGCAAGAAGGCGTGGTTCCACGTTCAATATGTTCACGTTCACGTCTCCGGCGTTGCGCAAATGCATCATTGGAGATTCCAATTTCAGATTGCTCCTATAACGATATGTTTTTAGAATAATGTGATTTATAACAATAGAAATTTAGAAAGATGTGATGTAAAGAGACATACATTACTACGAACGTGATCAGGAAGCCGAGGTGTTTGACACGCTTCAGTAAGATTAGTATGTGGAGATAGAACGCGATCAGCAAGGCTAGGTGTTTCACGTACCCCATCCAGATGTAATGTAAGTGGAGTTACATTACTACGAACGTGGGTAGGCGTTTGACACGATTGAGCAAGAGAAGAATGTGCAGATAGAACACGTTCAATCTGCTCTCGTTCACGTCTCCGCCGCTGAGCAAATGCAGCCTTTGAGATTCCACTTTCAAACTGTGCCAAGAAAGGGAAAATGCATTAAAAGTGAAACAATGTTTTGTCGTTTCAAAGTACAGTTTATAAAAAGTGAAAAGGCCTTTTCGAACATACCCCATCTGAAATAACTTTTTCTTTGCCTTTTCGCTTTCCTATACCTACATCAGAACTTGCCGTTAAAATGTTTTGATTTGGGGCCTCAATTCGAATAGTATTTATCTCAGATTCATCTCGAATAATAACACCAAGGTGTCTACGTCGCGTAAATTCAACCTATGATGAAAAAAACAATTAGTATCAATAACCAAAATATACATGTAAGATTATACATCTAAGAAAGAAATAGACGTATCCTTACATCATTCAACATGTCAGAAAGATGTGATTTATAAAGATAGAAATTTAGAAAGATGTGATGTAAAGAGACATACATTACTACGAACGTGATCTGTAAGCCAAGGTGTTTGGCACGCTTGAGAAAGATTAGTATGTGGAGATAGAACGCGATCAGCAAGGTTGGGTGTTTCACGTACCCCATCCAGATGTAATGTAAGTGGAGTTACATTACTACGAACGTGATCATCAAGGGTTGGTGTTTGACACAATTGAGCAAGAGTAGAATGTGTATACAGAACACGTTCAATCTTCTCTCGTTCATGTCGCCGCCGCTGAGAAAATGCAGCCTTTGAGATTCCACTTTCAGACTGTGCCAAGAAAGGGAAAATGTATTAAAAGTGAAACAATGTTTTGCCGTTTCGAAGTACAGGTTATAAAAAGTGAAAAGGCCTTTTAGAACATACCCCATCTGAAATAACTTTTTCTTTGCCTTTTCTCTTTCCTATACCTACATCGGAACTTGCCGTTAAAATGTTTTGATTTGAGGCCTCAATTCAAATAGTATTTATCTCAGAGTCATCTAGAATAATAACACCAAGGTGTCTACGTCGCGTAAATTCAACCTGTGATGACAAAAACAATTAGTATCAATAACCAAAATATACATGTAAGATTGTACATCTAAGAAGGGAATAGATGTATCCTTACATTTTTCAACATGTCAGAACACTTCCAGACTTTAGTTCTCTGAACAAAAGAAGCAGAACCCACGAAACCCAACCTATTAAAAAATTGTAAATACGTAAGAATGTACAAACACAAACATAAGAATGTAAATACGTAAAGGCAAGATTCACAAAAGGCAACCTATTAATACAAAAATGAGGCAAATACCTTAATAAGTAAATACTTTAGCCAAGCTTGGCTAAAACTCCATAATGTAAATACCTGTAAATAAGTAAATACCCAAATCAAATGTGAATAAGTAAACGTACAAATGTGACCCATAACAATAAGTGAATAAGTAAACCTAAGAATTTAAATACCTTAAATTCGTAAATACACCTCCAAAAAGTGAATCGGATGTAAATACCCAATGCTTCACAGAACCTCCACAATGTAAATACCTGTAAAAACCCAAATCAGATACCTCCACAATAAGTGAATCAGAAAGTAAACTTACAAACAAATTGGCTAGTACATAAAATAGGAAAGATGTATAGAATTAGAATAAAACGCACAAATCACAACTTTATAAACCTAAAAACCTAAATCAGATACCTCCACAATAAGTGAATCAGAAAGTAAACCTACAAACAAATTGGCTAGTACATAAAATAGGAAAGATGTATAGAATTAGAATAAAACGCACAAATCACAACTTTATAAACCTAAAAACCGAAATCAGATACCTCCACAAATAATGAATCAGAAAGTAAACCTACAAACAAATTGGCTAGTGCATAAAATAGGAAAGATGTATAGAATTAGAATAAAACGCACAAATCACAACTTTATAAACCTACAGGGGCACAGAACCTCCACAATATAAATACCTGTTCAGAAAGTAAACCTACAAACAAATTGGCTAGTGCATAAAATAGGAAAGATGTATAGAATTAGAATAAAACGCACAAATCACAACTTTATAAACCTACAGGGGTATTGTTTACATAATACAATTATGGAACCCAAAATCCCACAGCTCCTGAACCCAAAATCACAATGTAACATCCAAACACTGAACCCAAATATTGAACACATAGCTCTTGAACCCAAATATTGATTTCAACAAAAAAAAAACAATGTAACATCTGATTCACAAAATCACAAAAAAAACATTGATTTCGCACAGCTCCTAATCACAAATAATGTAACATTCGAATGAAAATCACAGGAAAAACAGTCATAGCCCTAAAATAAAAAAGAAATTGAAATATTGATTTCAGATTAGTGTGTGCGCGCGCGTGAGGCATAGGCATGAAGGTAGAGACGTGTGTGTGTGTATGTGTGAGAGAGAGACAGACCACCTGAATGCAACGACGGTGGGCGATGGAGGGCAGCGGAGGCTAGGGCTTGTTGGTTTGGAGTGAGGGAAGAAGAATGAGGTACGGGGAGCGAGAGAATGAGGGAGACGGGTGAGGGTGTCCGTGTGATAGAGTATGAGGGAGAGAGTGTTACAAAAATACCCTCATATTTGAATGAAAGTGTAATTTTGGTGAGTATAAAAGAGGGGGAAATTAAAGAATAAAGGGGTAGGTTGGTAAAAAAAGAAGGGAGGTGATCTGAACCCTTAAAATGTGTAAAAATATATAAGTAGGTGGCACACATCTTGACCGTTAAAATGTGTAGACAATTCAAAAACTTCCCTAATTTATTATATATATATATATATATATATATATATATATATATATATATATATATATATATATATATATATATATATATATATAGGTGTCCAGACACAGGGACGCCTAGATGGCATTTCCTTCGAGTCAGACGTCAGCTCCAGTAGCCGTGGATGCATGCAGGTTCTCGATAGACGCTTCTATCATTGTACTCTAGATAGGAGGTATTGTATAAACATTTGGACCAATGGCCCAATTGCCTTTATTTATTCTTTTACCGCCTTTTTGTGCGGAATTCGATATGGTTGTATAATTTTGACCGAGTGTTCGGTTATTCTAGTTCATTTCAGTTTCATTTACATAAACTGTGTGAATTTTTAATTTTATTTGTTTAAAAAGAGTAGTTAAGTAAAATTTTGATGCCTGCCTAATAGGTTATTAGTAACAAAAAGGATTTTCGACAGTGATGCTGAGATTGATCCATATGCGACTCCTGTTTTAATTTGATATAGGAGTGATCGCCCGGTATTTTATTAGGCGGGGTGTCACATTTAGGAAATTTAAAAATCCACACATGAGGGTATTGATATGGATGGGTTTTTTAAATTGCAAAGTCTTGCAACATAGTTTGAAACAATTAAAATGGGAGAGCATGAGTCATTTGATTAATTTCATGATAAACTGTTGGATATTTTTAACTACTCGTTTAACCTATGTGAACCTATCTCTGAACCTATAGTTGTGAGTAAAATCATAAGTTCATTGCCTGGAAGATTAAATGCCAAATTCATGAACCTAGATTCTATTGGTAGTGTTGATACTACGAGAGTCCAAGAACTTATAGGTGATATCCAAACCTATGAGATGAACATGTGTTCTCCTGAAAATAAGAAGAACATAAAGATAAGAGATTACCTTTGAAAATACGTCAAGTGAATATATTTGATTTCAATAGTGATTTTGAGTTAGAGCCCGAAGTGATTGATAAGTTTGCGAAAAAGTTGATAAAGTTTCTTAAGATTAGAGAAAATAAAAACTTTGATGAGAAATAAAGAACTTTAACAACGATCGTGATAGGAAGAAGAGGGATAACCCTAAGAAGGTGAATGACCAGTACAAGTGTTATGAGTGCCAAGGGTTTGAGAATTATGCTTTCGAGTGTTCCATAAACTAAGGAAGGATGGTAAAAAGCCTAAATCTTAGAATGCTACCCTTAGTGGTAGTGAGTTACAAGAGGAAAAAAATTCTCCTGTAGAGCGTAGCTACATTGCTTTCATGTCTAGCCATGTGAGCCTAAATGAAAATCTTCCAACGGTGAAGATAATCATATACATGATAGTTTCGAGTTCCGATCTTATGATTCTTAAGTGTGTGAAGAAGAAGAAGAAGAAGAAGAAGAAGAAGAAGAAGAATAGAGTAGTGACAAGGAGGAGATTGAGCTTCAAGCTGTCTTTAGTGAGTTGTATACGGAGTCCTTGAAATTGAAAAGGCTAACTTGAAATTATAGGCTAAGTTGAAAGAACGTGCCATAAGAAATAATAATAAATTGATTGAGGATTTAAGGGCACGAGAGAAGACTCTTAGGGAGAAGCTCGAATACGTTGAGGGAGAGAAAGATTACCTTCAAGAATTATTTAAAAATTTAAAGGAGTCCCTAAAATTTGACGGGTCTAAAGTTTTTCTTGAGTCTAGAATTTTGCAATTAGAAGATAAATATAGATACTCAAGTCATGTCAAATTTGATTTGGAATCTAGGTAAGAAAAGTTGGATAAAATTTTAGTAACCGTCCAAATAAAAATTGACACGATAGGTCTAGGATATAATGATCCCAACGCTTATGCTCCTAAAGCCAAGACCAAGATTTTGAGAGAGTCAATCGTTGTCAAGGACATTCCAAAAGGTCAACCCAAGGGTTACCGTCCTCATGTCTACACATGCGCAAACTGTGGTAGGAAAGATTACATTGGGAATTTTTGTTATGATTTATGAAAAGGTTCCAGGAAGTCTAAATACGGTGTTACCATTATTTTCAAAACTTGAGGTGCTAAATCATCATCTTTTTAGAGGAAATAAATTTGATTTTGAGGTATTAAATATTAGACTTGTTTATTCTCGAAAGCTTTCACATAATTCGTCACATGTTATATCTTATGAGTGATTGTGCTTGCATTGCTTTCATATACTAGTATCATGCTTCATGTTATTTGTTATGACTAGTGGTATGTTGTTTGTGTCTTTTGTATTTTATTTCTTCATTTTTTTGAGTAAGTAAGAAAAATACAAAAATATTTTGTTTTCTTTTGAGTCATTTAAAAATTTATAAAAACATTTTTATTTATTTTGTGTAGTTAGTTTTAAACATTTTTTAAGGAATATTAGTGTGTTGGAATTCCAATAATTCCATATTTTTCATGTGGATAGGGTATTTGAGTATGGCTTAAAATGCTTTAGATTGTTTCTTAATCATGTATTTTCATGGAGTTATTCTTATTCGGATTTTATTGATGGATTCATCTTTGTATATGCCTTCGCACACACTTTCACGGGATCTTTTGGATCTTAACTTCTTATATGCATGAGATAAGTGAGATGTTCTCCTATAAATCTTGTCAAATAAATATATATTTATCTGGGGAATTTGTGCATTTAAGAACTATTGCGTGAGGATGTTCTTAGGTTTAATAAAAAAAAGTGTGCAATGGAAAAGGCGATTAAAGGAGTAAATCTCCTTTGCATGAAAGGCCACCATTAACAAGAGCATTTGAAAAATAAATAAAAAAGAAAAAGAAAAATAAAATGGTTTTCCAAGGCCAAAGTTTATAAATTGATCATCAAATACGATATCTTCAAAAAGAGTAAAAACAATTGAATTTTTTATTTTGGGGGTGTTATAAGTTGAAGATCAATGGGTTTGCACAAGTTTTTCCTAGTTCATCTTTAATGTTTGCGCTATTAGTTTGAGAATCATCAATATATTCTAGGCTTATTTACATTTAGTCTATTTGTCCATTTTGAGTTCACTTTATTTGTCACGAGAGGCTAAATCTAAGTTTAACAATTTAAGCTGATCAAATAGAACTACTTGGACTATATTGAGCATTTGGTAAGTATTTCTTTTGTTTCTAGTTCACACCCCTTCACTCCATACCATATTTGGTTTTGACGCATTTATGCCATACGAGTGTGAAAAACTTTTTTTATTTTGTGGTATTATACCTATATATGTATGTGATTTCTTGATATATGTGCATATATATATATATATATATATATAAAGAGAGAGAGAGAGAGAGAGAGAGAGGCCCTCTCATGTAAGGACTCATTATGGTGCAGAGCCCGATACATCTATTTTTTTAAAATAGTAAAAAAATGAATTTTTTAATAGAAATTCATCAATATGATCTCCACGGTGATAAGATCATCTCTAAATTTTTTCATCAAAAAATTCAATAAAAAAAACCCGTTGAGATGAGGTGATTTGTAAAAAAATAGTATAAATATGCATTTTCGACCGTTGAAATGTTGACGATCATCTCACCCACTTTTTGATCGAATTTTTTGATGAAACTTCATGGATATGATCTCGACAGTGAGAAGATCATATCCAAGAAGTTTCATAAACAAAATTCAACCAATAAAGTGGTTGGCGCTGACCCAACATTTCAACGGTTGAAAATGAATATATATACTATTTTTTTACATATCACCTCATCTCAACGATTTTTTTATTGAAACAAATTGGAGATGATCTTCTAACTGTGGACATCATATCCACGAAGTTTCATCAATTTTTTTTTTTACTATTTTAAAAAACTGGTATGTACCGGGGTCTACACCACAAGGAGTCCTTACAGGAGACTTATATATATATATATATATGGTATGTTTGTTTGAGTCTTTGCTAGCATTTAATTCATGATCATCATTATTTCATTCTTTTGGGATTATTTGTACTTGTGGTATAATATGTTTATCATTGTTGTTTCACTTCAACAAAGTTTCACAAGAGAAAAGCTACTCAATAGATAAATTCGATTAAGTGTCAGTTTTTTTTTTCTTTTGGAGTTTGGGGATTGGGTAGTAGAACTTCATAGCCTAGTCTTTATTTTTGGTTTTGTCTCGGAATACATAAAAGGGGGAGATTTGTAAAGACAAATATTCGTTGTGTCAAGTTTATAATGTTTATTGTAAAATTTATTATATTGGTGTTATTCTGTTTGGAAAAAACCATTTGAGTCATAGGTTAGGGCGCTAAGTAAAGAAACATCAAATGCATCCGGAAGTTTCATCTTTAACCTTTGAATCTCAAGAAAGGTACGAAAGAATATTATATTAATCCCTGGGTTTCTCAGTTTGGGTGTTTATATTTTATTGAGGATGATTTTCTAAAAAGTTTTTAAAGAAAATTAATTTTTATTTTGGAAAGTCATTCATCATTTAATTATAATGAGATTTGCATCTTGTCTAAATGAGTTTGAGGCTTTCGTTCTAATGAGGTTCCAACAACCACTGAGCGAGACCTTTCTGCCTAGGTAGAATGTATTCGTTAGAAGGTCATTTGATCCCCGTTAAAATGAGATTTGGTGTCTCATTCGAATGACCTTTTATTGTTCGAACGAGGTGGCCAAAATCATTCGAATGAGATGTATTTTTTCGTTCGAACAACATGCCTTATTTTATGTCCCCCACTACAAAAAAAATACTTTTTGAGACTGGACCTTTTGAGACGGCTAAGTCCTTAAAATCCACCTTTTTGGATGGGTAAAATTAGTTGTATTAAAAACTACTAGTATTTAAAACCGATTTTGTTACCCGTCCAAAAAAATCATACTAATGGGACAACATATTATTAGTTGTCCCAAATAATTGACTTCATGAGATGGCTAAAAAAATTTCTTTCCCCCTTGAGAATGTTAACTCGCGCTCACATATATATTAGCTTAAGAAAACAAAAGAGAAAGGAAAAGAACCAAAATCCCCAACCCGCGTCGTTTCTTCACCGAACAAAACACCTACATCCCGCTCAGCCTTAGCCACCCGACCTCAGCCTCCTTCGCCTGAGCCCCGCCACGGCTCACCCAATTTGGTTCATGTTTTCTCTTTGACAAAGCATTAGTTCCCACATGTTATCAAATGCACTCTTCGTTTTATCAAGATTATAATCATTGGATTTCATATTCATATCTGGTCAAAGGTCGAAGGTGCAAATCTGTTTGAACGCAAGCAAGGTATATTTGTCACATCTCTCTCTCTTTCTCTCTCTCTCTCTCTCTCTCTCTCTATATATATATATATATATATATATATATATATATATATATATATATACGTGTGTGTGTATGTGTGTGAGTGTGTGTATTTCTCTCATTTTTCCTAGTTACTTCTTTGGACAATTTAGGTTATCTCATGGATCTCGTGGCAAAGGCACAATTTGTCAAAATACCTATAGTTATGAGGTTCAACTTGTGCATGAAAGATACTGGTACGATTATTATTCTTGTAACATATTTTAAGCTCTAACATTCATTTATTCTTCAAAATTGATCATTGTATGTATAAATAATTACTTATATGTTAATATTAATCAATTTGTTCTTGAGTAGTGTAGAAGTATAGATTACAACCATGAACAATTACCTTTTAAATTAGGTGTATATATATATATATATATATATATATATATATATACATACCTAATTTAACAACATGAATAACGATCTGAATTTGAAAAATTCATGTTTATATATTTATGTTCATATACATATACCTATCGCCTAATTTAACAACATGAATATCAATGTTCCACCATCGCAGGCACGTTACAAAGACACCTGTAAGGACATTATTTTATAAGTCCGTGACAGTTATTATGTCATATACTGTTACAACCGTCGAAGAAGTTCAAGAGCAATCTACATCATGACGGATCCGAATATATTAATGTTCTTCATCAAAAAGACCCCGCAAAGTTTACTTTGGTAAGGTTATGTTTTAAATACCTTAAATTTGCACTTAGAGCTTTTGGGATAATTTTACAAAATATTTTCTAAGTGTTGGAGAAGACTTTTTCGTCAAAATTTGAGAATGAGTAATTTTTCTAAGTCCTATAGCGTACCTCATTTTTTACGCCAGGTCGTTCAAGCGAGATGTCATCTCGTTCGAGCGACATGTGCATATCGCGCGACGTCATTCAAACGACATGTGTACGTCGTTCGCGCGAGACATCTATTTCGTTCGAGCGACTGAGGCGGCGCATTTTTTTATAAATACTCATTAAATGGTTTCGTTTTCATTAAGAAGTCCCAGGGTTTTGACAGACAGAAAACTACGAAACTGTAGAATCCTTTTGACTTCTACTTTTAGGGTTTAATCTCTTTTTGTTTTCAATTAACAAAAATTCCATATGCTTTGGTGAATTGTTTTCGTGTTCAAGAACATACTTTGCTGTTGATCATTCTTTGTGGGGAGAACTCTACAACAGAAGAGTTGCGTGCTATTGTGGAGGGAGGAGTCCTTGTGAAGATTTTAGACTACGTGTCTGGACTGCGATCCTTGTGGTATAGCTGCGCGTGAACCACTGCTGATTTTTAGCCGTTACTTTGAAGGTTTGACGAAGACACCGTGTGTTAATCTTGTGGGCGAAAGCAAGATGGTATGTAAGTCAATGGTCTTGTAAACTTATCAAAGTTCTAGAAATAAAAAGTTTTGCCCTGCGGGGATTTTTCCTGATATTTATGTCGCATGCTTTTTCTATTTATGGGTTGAGATATGCACACACGTAGTTGCATGTTTAGGGGATGAATTAATTTGGTTTAAAAATAGACTCTAATTAAATAAGTGTGCCAAATTAGAAATTTACGAATTTAATCAATTATCACACAGTCATACGTTTTACAAATTGGTATTAGAGCAGGTTACGCTTATTTATCGCGTATTCATATTTTTTACAAAATCGTGTGATATTAATTTTTTTTGAAAAATCAGTTTTGTAAGAAAAATCGTAATTTTTTCGATGGAGCACTTATATAATCGGATGCCCCCCTTTGATGACATGAGTCAGAGTTTTGATGATATAAATCATTTGAATTTGACATTTGCTAAAATAATTGATTTTTTGGGAAAAGAAAATTCTCGTTTTAAATTCGCGATGGATCTTTCGTAAATGGTTCAAAATCAAAGAGATTTTTATCGTGAAAAATTTGTATCTTTGGACCATGAATTAAATGCTTTAAAATTGTCCAAAAAGGAGAATGTTGAGAGAGTCCTATCTTTAGAAAAAGAGTTGGAGGACTTCAAAAATTCTAGGGTTCCCGTTTGTGCCTTCGAGAATAAAAAATTAATTGATGATTTTACAGCACGTGAAAAGACTCTTAGGGATAAGTTTGTTTTAATTGAGGGGAGCGCGATAAACTGTTAAGTTTAATTGAAAATTTGAAAAAGCAATTCCTGTCTTTGGAAGAGTCCAATTTGCTGCTTGAATCAAATATTTTAAAGTTGAAAAATGATTTAAACGATTCAAGTAGGTTTGATAGTGATGGCAATGGATCATCTTGTTCTCGTGCTTCTAGTGCTAAAGCCAAAACCATTATTTAATTTAGAGGGTCAATTAATCCCAAGGACGTTAGAAAAGATCACACTTTAGGTAACATTCCTCCCGTTTACACATGTTCACATTGTGGTAGGAAAGGTCAGCTTAGGAGATTTTGTTTTTATCTTGGAAGAGGTTCTAGGAAGTCGAAGTCTAGTGTTTTGTTGGTTCCCAAAATCCCGTGTCAACGTGTTAAATCCGTTTGGGTTAGGAAATCACTTTTGGATACACTAGATTTTAGACTAGTCGATTCCCGTTTCCTTGCACATGATTCTTCTCTTATCATATCATATAGATGATTGTATTTGCATTTTTTTGTCATACACTAGTTGTGGTTTCATGATATATATTTGCTAGTGTAATGACATGTACTTTTTGTATTAAATTTTTACTTTGAAAATTTTACAAAATACAAAAAGATTTTATTTTGATAAAAATTTTAAAAAATACAAAAATATTTTTGTATTTTATTTGCACCTTGTATGGATACACACATAGGATGACCGAGTCACAACATCATTCTATTTTTCATGTGACTATTTGATAGTGTTTTGAGATAATATATCATGTCATCTTTGTGCTTTATAATGTGTTGAGTCATTAAGATGTAATTAAGTGTTACTTACTACACGTTTGACTCATGATTTCTTTTATTGCACACATGCACGGATTTGTTTGATTATTATCCTTGTCCTATCACATGTTGGTTGGGTGTTTTCACTTCAATCCTGTCCTTAAAATGAACCAAGCGCGATAAAAGACAATAAAAAGTGTGCACCATTGGAAGCATGTTTGTGAGGATTTGTGTGTTTTGTTTGAAAACGGTGAAAGGCTACGAAAGGTTATCATTTATCCTTTGTGATTAAGCCGCCGTTTAATTGAACCAAAAATATTGAGTAATTTTATTATCCGGGGTCCAAAGAGGTTTAAAAGAACCCGAAAGAATTGAAAGGCAGTAGAAGGAAATTTATGCCAATTATGGGCCATTTAGGTTTTTCACCAACTCTCCAAAGTTTGAGAATTTAGTTTATACACCACTAAAAGAAGATATTTTTGAGGGAGTTTGGTTGGAGATTTAAAATGGGTTTGCATGTCCTTGAAAATCTTGAAAAAGTGCTACATAGTTTTGGACGTTATTGGGGGTGGAAATCACTTTGACTTTGATACGTTGATTTGTATAAGACGATGTCACCTAAATTCAACAATTTTTACACCTAAGGATACTTTTGATGTTCATTCGTTAGGAGTACACGTATTCATCATGCACATATGATTGATTGCGTTTATTTACCCATCGAATGTGTTCACACCCATTCATTCCGTTTCAATGACTTGGTTGTTTGAGAATAAATCCATGGGGTGATTTTTGGTATCTTATTTTTGTATGAAAATTTTGAAAAATCAAAAATTGTTTGTGAAATTTTTTGAGATATACCTTTGCATGCGCGTAGTTTGATCCTTGTTTGCTATGCATTTTAATCGTGACACTCCATGTTTAGTTTGTTTCTTCTTATCTTTCTATTTGGGGACATCATAAAAATGGGGAGTTTTTGCATTATGGGGGAGATTTGATTTATTACTGATTTATTCTTATATCATTTCAAACTCAATGCATCACAAAGGCTTTCTCTTTATCTCATGTGTGTAGGTACAAAGATTGATAATCATTATGTTGCACACCCGGATGAGAAAAGCTTTGATATTTGATGAAGACAATTTGAAGAAAAATTTGAGAACTTGCAAATTTATACCTTTTCACTTCTGAGATTTATGGGAGGGTAGATTTGTATAGGCATTTTGGTATTTGATAATTCGGATGTTTTTATGCATTTACCGGCATAGACATAGGGCGAGATTTGTACGGATATTATTTTATTAGTCCGTGACAATTAATTATGTCATATACCGTTACAACCGTCGAAGAAGTTCAAGAACAATCTACATCAAGACGGATCCGAATATATCAATGTTCTTCATAAAAAAGACTTCGCAAAGTTTACTTCGGTAAGGTTATGTTTTAAATACCATAATTTTGCACTTAGAGCTTTTGGGATATTTTTACAATATATTTTCTAACTGTTGGAGAGGACTTTTTGGTCAAAAATTGAGAATGAGTAATTTTTCTAAGTCCTGTAGCGTACCTCATTTTTGACACCAGGTCGTTTGAGCGACATGTCCATGTCGCGCGATCTCGTTCAAATGACAGGTGTACATCGTTCGCCCGAGATAGCTATTTCATTCGAGCAACTGAGGCGACGCATTTTTCTATAAATACTCATTAAATGGTTTGTTTTCATTAAGAAGTCCCAGGGTTTTGACAGACAGAAAACTACGAAACTGCAGAATCCTTTTGACTTCTACTTTTAGGGTTTAATCTCTTTTTGTTTTCAATTAACAAAAATTCCATATGCTTTGGTGAATTGTTTTCGTGTTCAAGAACATACTATGTTGTTGATCATTCTTTGTGGGGAGAACTCTACAACAGGAGAGTTGCGTGCTATTGTGGAGGGAAGAGTCCTTGTGAAGATTTTAGACTGCGTGTCTGGACTATTGTCCTTGTGGTATAGCTGTGGGTGAACCACTGTTGATTTCATGCCGTTACTTTGAAGGTTTGACGAAGACACCGTGTGTTACTCTTGTGGGAGAAAACAAGATGGTAAGTAAGTCAATGGTCTTGTAAACTTGTCAAAGTTCTAGAAATAAAAGGTTTTTCCCTGTGGGGATTTTTCCTGATAATTGTGTTGCATGCTTTATCTATTTATGAGTTGAAATATGCACATAAATAGTTACATGTTTAAGAGCTGAATTGATTTGGTTTAAAAATAAACTGTAATTAAATAAGTGTGCCAAATTAGAAATTTATGAATTTAATCAATTATCACACAGTCGTACGTTTTACAAATTGGTATCAGAGCAGGTTACGCTAATTTATCGCATATTCCTATTTTTCGCAAAATCGTGTGCTATTGATTTTTTTTGAAAAATCAGTTTTGTGCAAAATCGTAATTTTTTCGATGGAGCACTTATGTAATCGGATGCCCCTTTGATGACACGAGTCAGAGTTTTGATGATATAAATCATTTGAATTTGACGTTTGCTAAAAAATTAATTTCTTGGAAAAAGAAAATTCTCATTTTTAATCCATGATGGATCTTTCGCAAACGGTTCAAAATCAAAGAGATTTTTTTCGTGAAAAATTTGTTTCTTTGGACCATGAATTTAATGCTTTAAAATTGTCCGAAAAGGAGATTGTTGAGATAGTCCTGTCTTTAGAAAAAGAGTTGGAGGACTTTAAAAATTATAGGGTTCCCGTTTTTGCCGTCAATGATAAAAAAATTAATCGATGATTTTACGGCACGTGAAAAGACTCTTAGGGATAAGTTATTTTA
Organism: Sambucus nigra; assembly: GCA_949130495.1. NCBI lineage: Eukaryota > Viridiplantae > Streptophyta > Magnoliopsida > Dipsacales > Adoxaceae > Sambucus > Sambucus nigra. The sequence continues at coordinate 231,359,885 of OX422219.1, forward strand.
ATTAGGGGGGGCGCGATAAACTATTAAGTTTAATTGAAAATTTGAAGAAGAAATCCCTGTCTTTGGAAGAGTCTAATTTGTTGCTTGAGTCAAATATTTTGAAGTTGAAAAATGATTTAAACGATTCAAGTAGGTTTGATAGTGATGGTAATGTCTCATCTTATTCTCGTGCTTCTAGTGCTAAAGACAAAATCATTATTCTTTTAGAGGGTCAATTAATCCCAAGGACGTTAGAAAAGATCACACTTTAGGTAACATTCCTCCCGTTTACACATGTTCACATTGCGGTAGGAAAGGTCATCTTAGGAGATTTTGTTTTGATCTTGCGAAATGTCCTAGGAAGTCGAAGTCTAGTGTTTTGTTGGTTCCCAAAACCCCGTATCAACTTATTAAATCCGTTTGGGTTAGTAAATCACTTTTGGATACGCTATATTTAACCCAGTTGATTCTCGTTTGCTTGCACATGATTATTCTCTTGCCATATCATATAGATGATTGTGTTTGCATTTATTTGTCATACACAAGTTGTGGTTTCATGATATATATTTGCTAGTGTAATGATATGTACTTCTGTATTAAATTTTTTCTTTGAAAATTTTTAAAAATACAAAAATATTTTATTTTGATAATTTTTTTGAAAATAAAAAAAAGATTTTTGTATTTTATTTGCACCTTTTATGGATACACACATAGGATGCTCGAGTCACAACATCATTCTATTTTTCATGCGACTATTTGATAGTGTTTTGAGATAATATATCATGTCATCTTTGTGCTTTATAATGTGTAGGGTCATTAAGATGTAGTTAAGTGGTACTTCCTACAAGTTTGACTCATGATTTCCTTTATTGCACACATGCACGGATTTGTTTTATTATTGTGCTTGTCTTATCACATGTTGGTTGGGTGTTTTCACTTCAATCCTGTCCTTAAAACGAACCAAGCGCGATAAAACAAGACAATAAAAAGTGTGCACCTTTGAACCATGTTTGTGAGGATTTGTGTGTTTTGTTTGAAAATGGTGAAGGGCTACGAAAGGTTATCATTTATCCTTTGTGATTAAGACGCCGTTTAATTGGACCGAAAAAATTGAGGAATTATATTATCCTGGGTCCAAATAGGTTTAAAAGAGCCCGAAAATATTGAAAGGCAATAAAAGGAAATTTATACCAATTATGGGCCATTTAGGTTTTTCACCAATTCTATAAAGTTTGAGAATTTAGTTTATACACCTCCAAAAGAAGATATTTTTTAGGGGGGTGGGTTGGAGATTTAAAATAGGTTTGCACGTCCTTGAAAGTATTGACAAAGCGTTACATAGTTTTGGACGTATTTGGGGTGGAAATCACTTTGACTTTGATTTGTATAAGGCGATGTCATCTAGATTCAACAATTTTTACACCTAAGGATACTTTTGATGTTCATTCAATATGAGTACACGTATTCATCGTGCTCATATTATTGATTGAGTTTATTTACCTATCGAATGTGTTCACACACATTCATTCTGTTTCCATGACTTGGTTGTTTGAGTATAAATCCATGGTGTGATTTTTGGTATCTTATTTTTGTACGAAAAATTTGTAAAATAAAAAATAGTTTGTGAAAGTTTTTGAGATATACCTTTGCATGCGTGTAGTTTTATCCTTGTTTGCTTTGCATTTTTATCGTGACACTCCATGTTTAGTTTGTTTCTTCTTATCTGTCTATTTGGGGACATCATAAAAAAGGGGAGTTTTTGCATTATGGGGGAGATTTGATATATTACTGACTTATTCTTATATCATTTCAAACTCAATGCGTCACAGAGGTTTTTGCTTTATCTCATGTGTGTAGGTACAAAGATTGATGATCATTATGTTGCACACCCTGATGAGAAAAGCTTTGATATTTGATGAAGACATTTTGAAGAAAAATTTGAGAACTTGCAAATTTATACCTTTTCACTTTTGAGATTTATGGGAGGGTAGATTTGTATAGGCATTTTGGTATTTGATAATTCGGATGTTTTAATGCATGTACCGGAAAAGAAATAGGGCGAGATTTGTACGGATATTATTTTATTAGTCCGTGACAATTAATTATGTCATATACCATTACACCATCGAAGAAGTTGAAGAACAATCTACATCAAGACGGATCCAAATATATCAATGTTCTTCATAAAAAAGACTCCGCAAAGTTTACTTCGGTAAGGTTATGTTTTAAATACCATAATTTTTCACTTAGAGCTTTTGGGATATTTTTACAAAATATTTTCGAAGTGTTGGAGTGGACTTTTTGGTCAAAAATTGAGAATGAGTAATTTTTCTAAGTCCTCTAGCGTACCTCATTTTTGACACCAGGTCGTTCGAGTGACATGTCCATGTCGCGCGATCTCGTTCAAATGACAGGTGTACATCGTTCGCCCGAGATAGCTATTTCGTTCGAGCAACTGAGGCGATGCATTTTTCTATAAATACTCATTAAATGGTTTGTTTTCATTAAGAAGTCTCAGGGTTTTGACAGACAGAAAACTACGAAACTTCAGAATCCTTTTGACTTCTACTTTTAGGGTTTAATCTCTTTTTGTTTTCAATTAACAAAAATTCCATATGCTTTGGTGAATTGTTTTCGTGTTCAAGAACATACTTTGCTGTTGATCATTCTTTGTGGGGAGAACTGTACAACAGGAGAGTTGCGTGCTATTGTGGAGGGAGGAGTCCTTGTGAAGATTTTAGACTGTGTCTGGACAGCTGTCCTTGTGGTATAGCTGTGCGTGAACCACTGCTGATTTCTAGCCGTTACTTTGAAGGTTTGACGAAGACACCGTGTGTTACTCTTGTAGGCGAAAACAAGATGGTAAGTACGTCAATGGTCTTGTAAACTTGTCAAAGTTCTAGAAATAAAAGGTTTTGCCCTGTGGGGATTTTTCCTGATATTTGTGTTGCATGCTTTATCTATTTATGAGTTGAAACATGCACATAAATAGTTACATGTTTAAGAGCTGAATTGATTTGGTTTAAAAATAAACTGTAATTAAATAAGTGTGCCAAATTAGAAATTTATGAATTTAATCAATTATCACACAGTCGTACGTTTTACAAACTGGTATCAGAGCAGGTTACGCTAATTTATCTTGTATTCCTATTTTTCGCAAAATCGTGTGCTATTGATTTTTTTTGAAAAATCAGTTTTGTGAAAAATCGTAATTTTTTCGATGGAGCACTTATGTAATCGGATGCCCCTTTGATGACACGAGTCAGAGTTTTGATGATATAAATCATTTGAATTTGACGTTTGCTAAAAAAATAATTTTTTGGAAAAAGAAAATTCTCATTTTTAATCCATGATGGATCTTTCGCAAACGGTTCAAAATCAAAGAGATTTTTACCGTGAAAATTTTGTTTCTTTGGACCATGAATTTAATGCTTTAAAATTGTCCGAAAAGGAGAGTGTTGAGATAGTCCTGTCTTTAGAAAAAGAGTTGGAGGACTTTAAAAATTATAGGGTTCCCGTTTTTGCCGTCGAGGATAAAAAAATTAATCGATGATTTTACGGCACGTGAAAAGACCCTTAGGGATAAGTTATTTTAATTGAGTGGGGGCGCGATAAACTATTAAGTTTAATTGAAAATTTGAAGAAGAAATCCCTGTCTTTGGAAGAGTCTAATTTGTTGCTTGAGTCAAATATTTTGAAGTTGAAAAATGATTTAAACGATTCAAGTAGGTTTGATAGTGATGGTAACGTCTCATCTTATTCTCGTGCTTCTAGTGCTAAAGCCAAAATCATTATTCTTCTAGAGGGTCAATTAATCCCAAGGACGTTAGAAAAGATCACACTTTAGGTAACATTCCTCCCGTTTACACATGTTCACATTGCGGTAGGAAAGGTCAGCATAGGAGATTTTGTTTTGATCTTGGAAAATGTCCTAGGAAGTCAAAGTCTAGTGTTTTGTTGGTTCCCAAAACCCCGTATCAACTTATTAAATCCGTTTGGGTTAGTAAATCACTTTTGGATACGCTAGATTTTAGACTAGTTGATTCTCGTTTGCTTGCACATGATTATTCTCTTTCCATATCATATAGATGATTGTGTTTGCATTTATTTGTCATACACAAGTTGTGGTTTCATGATATATATTTTCTAGTGTAATGATATGTACTTTTGTATTAAATTTTTTCTTTGAAAATTTTTAAAAATACAAAAATATTTTATTTTGATAATTTTTTTGAAAATCCAAAAATATTTTTGTATTTTATTTGCACCTTTTATGGATACACACTTAGGATGCTCGAGTCACAACATCATTCTATTTTTTATGTGACTATTTGATAGTGTTTTGAGATAATATATCATGTCATCTTTGTGCTTTATAATGTGTAGGGTCATTAAGATGTAGTTAAGTGGTACTTCCTACAAGTTTGACTCATGATTTCCTTTATTGCACACATGCACGGATTTGTTTTATTATTGTGCTTGTCTTATCAGATGTTGGTTGGGTGTTTTCACTTCAATCATGTCCTTAAAACGAACCAAGCGCGATAAAACAAAACAATAAAAAGTGTGCACCTTTGAACCATGTTTGTGAGGATTTGTGTGTTTTGTTTGAAAATGGTGAAGGGCTACGAAAGGTTATCATTTATCCTTTGTGATTAAGCCGCCGTTTAATTGGACCGAAAAAATTGAGGAATTTTATTATCCGGGGTCCAAATAGGTTTAAAAGAGCCCGAAAATATTGAAAGGCAATAAAAGGAAATTTACGCCAATTATGGGCCATATAGGTTTTTCACCAATTCTATAAAGTTTGAGAATTTAGTTTATACACCTCTAAAAGAAGATATTTTTTAGGGGGGAGGTTTGGAGATTTAAAATAGGTTTGCACGTCCTTGAAAGTCTTGACAAAGCGTTACATAGTTTTGGACGTATTTGGGGTGGAAATCACTTTGATTTGTTGATTTGTATAAGACGATGTCATCTAAATTCAACAATTTTTACACCTAAGGATACTTTTGATGTTCATTCATTAGGAGTACACGTATTCATCGTGCTCATATTATTGATTGAGTTTATTTACCTATCGAATGTGTTCACACACATTCATTCGTTTCCATGACTTCGTTGTTTGAGTATAAATCCATGGTGTGATTTTTGGTATCTTATTTTTGTACGAAAAATTTGAAAAATAAAAAGTAGTTTGTGAATGTTTTTGAGATATACCTTTGCATGCGTGTAGTTTTATCCTTGTTTGCTTTGCATTTTTATCGTGACACTCCATGTTTAGTTTGTTTCTTCTTATCTGTCTATTTGGGGACATCATAAAAAGGGGGAGTTTTTGCATTATGGGGGAGATTTGATTTATTACTGACTTATTCTTATATCATTTCAAACTCAATGCGTCACAGAGGTTTTTGCTTTATCTCATGTGTGTAGGTACAAAGATTGATGATCATTATGTTGCACACCCTGATGAGAAAAGCTTTGATATTTGATGAAGACATTTTGAAGAAAAATTTGAGAACTTGCAAATTTATACCTTTTCTCTTTTGAGATTTATGGGAGGGTAGATTTGTATAGGCATTTTGGTATTTGATAATTCGGATGTTTTTATGCATGTACCGGCAAAGACATAGGGCGAGATTTGTACGGATATTATTTTATTAGTCCGTGACAATTAATTATGTCATATACCATTACAACCATCGAAGAAGTTCAAGAACAATCTACATCAAGATGGATCCGAATATATCAATGTTCTTCATCAAAAAGACTCCGTAAAGTTTACTTCGGTAAGGTTATGTTTTAAATACCATAATTTTGCACTTAGATATTTTGGGATATTTTTACAAAATATTTCCGAAGTGTTGGAGTGGATTTTTTGGTCAAAAATTGAGAATGAGTAATTTTTCTAACTCCTGTAGCGTACCTCATTTTTGACACCAGGTCGTTCGAGCGACATTTCCATGTCGCGCGATGTCGTTCAAATGACAGGTGTACATCGTTCGCCCGAGATAGCTATTTCGTTCGAGCAACTGAGGCGACGCATTTTTCTATAAATACTCATTAAATGGTTTGTTTTCATTAAGAAGTCCCAGCGTTTTGACAAACAGAAAACTGTGAAACTGCAGAATCCTTTTGACTTCTACTTTTAGGGTTTAATCCCTTTTTGTTTTCAATTAACAAAAAATCCATATGCTTTGGTCAATTGTTTTCGTGTTCAAGAACACACTTTGCTGTTGATCATTCTTTGTGGGGAGAACTCTACAACAGGAGAGTTGCGTGCTATTGAGGAGGGAGGAGTCCTTGTGAAGATTTTAGACTGCGTGTCTGGACTGCTGTCCTTGTGGTATAGCTGTGCGTGAACCACTGTTGATTTCTAGCCGTTACTTTGAAGATTTGACGAAGACACCGTGTGTTACTCTTGTGGGCGAAAACAAGATGGTATGTAAGTCAATGGTCTTGTAAACTTGTCAAAGTTCTAGAAATAAAAGGTTTTTCCCTGTGGGGATTTTTCCTGATATTTGTGTTGAATGCTTTATCTATTTATGAGTTGACACATGCACATAAATAGTTACATGTTTAAGAGCTGAATTGATTTGGTTTAAAAATAAACTGTAATTAAATAAGTGTGCCAAATTAGAAATTTATGAATTTAATCAATTATCACACAGTCGTACGTTTTACAAATTGGTATCAGAGCAGGTTACGCTAATTTATCGTGTATTCCTATTTTTCGCAAAATCGTGTGCTATTGATTTTTTTTGAAAAATCAGTTTTGTGAAAAATCGTAATTTTTTCGATGGAGCACTTATGTAATCGGATGCCCCTTTGATGACACGAGTCAGAGTTTTGATGATATAAATCATTTGAATTTGACGTTTGCTAAAAAATTAATTTTTTGAAAAAAGAAAATTCTCATTTTTAATCCATGATGGATCTTTCGCAAACGGTTCAAAATCAAAGAGATTTTTATCGTGAAAAATTTGTTTCTTTGAACCATGAATTTAATGCTTTAAAATTGTCCGAAAAGGAGAGTGTTGAGATAGTCCTGTCTTTAGAAAAAGAGTTGGAGGACTTTAAAAATTATAGGGTTCCCGTTTTTGCCGTCGAGGATAAAAAATTAATCGATGATTTTACGGCACGTGAAAAGACTCTTAGGGATAAGTTTGTTTTAATTGAGGGGGGCGCGATAAACTATTAAGTTTAATTGAAAATTTGAAGAAGAATTTCCTGTCTTTGGAAGAGTCTAATTTGTTGCTTGAATCAAATATTTTGAAGTTGAAAAACGATTTAAACGATTCAAGTAGGTTTGATAGTGATGGTAATGCCTCATCTTATTCTCATGCTTCTAGTGCTAAAGCCAAAATCATTATTCTTTTAGAGGGTCAATTAATCCCAAGGACGTTAGAAAATATCACACTTTAGGTAACATTCCTCCCGTTTACACATGTTCACATTGCGGTAGGAAAGGTCAGCTTAGGAGATTTTGTTTTGATCTTGGAAAAGGTCCTAGGAAGTCGAAGTCTAGTATTTTGTTGGTTACCAAAACCCCGTATGAACTTATTAAATTCGTTTGGGTTAGTAAATCACTTTTGGATACGCTAGATTTTAGACTAGATGATTCTCATTTGCTTGCACATGATTATTCTCTTGCCATATCATATAGATGATTGTGTTTGCATTTATTTGTCATACACAAGTTGTGGTTTCATGATATATATTTGCTAGTGTAATGATATGTACTTTTGTATTAAATTTTTCTTTGAAAATTTTTAAAAATACAAAAATATTTTATTTTGATAATTGTTATGAAAATCCAAAAAGATTTTTGTATTTTATTTGCACCTTTTATGGATACACACTTAGGATGCTCGAGTCACAACATCATTCTATTTTTCATGTTACTATTTGATAGTGTTTTGAGATAATATATCATGTCATCTTTGTGCTTTATAATGTGTAGGGCCTTTAAGATGTAATTAAGTGGTACTTCCTACAAGTTTGACTCATGATTTCCTTTATTGCACACATGCACGGATTTGTTTTATTATTGTGCTTGTCTTATCACATGTTGGTTGGGTGTTTTCACTTCAATTCTGTCCTTAAAACGAACCAAGCGCGATAAAACAAGACAATAAAAAGTGTGCACCTTTGATCCATGTTTGTGAGGATTTGTGTGTTTTGTTTGAAAATGGTGAAGGGCTACGAAAGGTTATCATTTATCCTTTGTGATTAAGCCGCCGTTTAATTGGATCGAAAAAATTGAGGAATTTTATTATCCGGGGTCCAAATAGGTTTAACAGAGCCCGAAAACATTGAAAGGCAATAAAAGGAAATTTATGACAATTATGGGCCATTTAGGTTTTTCACCAATTCTATAAAGTTTGAGAATTTAGTTTATACACCTCTAAAAGAAGATATTTTGTAGGGGGTGGGTTGGAGATTTAAAACAGGTTTGCACGTCCTTGAAAGTCTTGACAAAGCGTTACATAGTTTTGGACGTATTTGGGGTGAAAATCACTTTGACTTTGATTTGTTGATTTGTATAAGACGATGTCATCTAAATTCAACAATTTTTACACCTAAGGATACTTTTGATGTTCATTCATTAGGAGTACACGTATTCATCGTGCTCATATTATTGATTGAGTTTATTTACCTATCGAATGTGTTCACACACATTCATTCCGTTTTCATGACTTGGTTGTTTGAGTATAAATCCATGGTGTGATTTTTGGTATCTTATTTTTGTACGAAAAATTTGAAAAATAAAAAATAGTTTGTGAAAGTTTTCGAGATATACCTTTGCATGCGTGTAGTTTTATCCTTGTTTGCTTTGCATTTTTATCGTGACACTCCATGTTTAGTTTGTTTCTTCTTATCTGTCTATTTGGGGACATCATAAAAAGGGGGAGTTTTTGCATTATGAGGGAGATTTGATTTATTACTGATTTATTCTTATATTATTTCAAACTCAATGCGTCACAGAGGTTTTTGCTTTATCTCATGTGTGTAGGTACAAAGATTGATGATCATTATGTTGCACACCCTGATGAGAAAAACTTTGAGATTTGAAGAAGACATTTTGAATAAAAATTTGAGAACTTGCAAATTTGTACCTTTTTCAGTTTTGAGATTTATTGGAGGGTAGATTTGTATAGGCATTTTGGTATTTGATAATTCGGATATTTTTATGCATGTACCGGCATAGACATAGGGCGAGATTTGTACGGATATTATTTTATTAGTCCGTGACAATTAATTATGTCATATACAGTTATAACCGTCGAAGAAGTTCAAGAACAATCTACATCAAGACGGATCCGAATATATCAATGTTCTTCATAAAAAAGACTCCGCAAAGTTTACTTCGGTAAGGTTATGTTTTAAATACCATAATTTTGCACTTAGAGCTTTTGGGATATTTTTACAAAATATTTTCGAAGTGTTGGAGTGGACTTTTTGGTCAAAAATTGAGAATGAGTAATTTTTCTAAGTCCTGTAGCGTACCTCCTTTTTGTACACCAGGTCGTTCGAGCGACATGTCCATGTCGCGCGATGTCGTTCAAATGACAGGTGTACATCGTTCACCCGAGATAGCTATTTCGTTCGAGCAACTGAGGCGATGCATTTTTCTATAAATACTCATTAAATGGTTTGTTTTCATTAAGAAGTTTCAGCCTTTTGACAGACAGAAAACTGCGAAACTGCAGAATCCTTTTGACTTATACTTTTAGGGTTTAATCCCTTTTTGTTTTCAATTAACAAAAATTCCATATGCTTTCATGAATTGTTTTCGTGTTCAAGAACACACTTTTCTGTTTGAGGGTTCAATCTTCCATATATAATTTCGTGTTCAAGAAAGTAATTAAATGGAAGATTGAATTCTAACAAAAATTCCATATATTTTCAATTATATTGACTACTTGCACCATGCTAAGTCTTTTGTCTGGTACACTTACCAGACATGCCATTGCTATCTATAACATATTCCGCATGTCTAACATGTCTTTCTTTGGACATGTTATTACCTCTGGGTCAAACAATTTGATCTTCTACTGAATCAAATGTGTTAGTTCGTCAAACATTGATGAACGAACCCATTGGACCATATGTATTACCTCGTCACTGCCAGTGGCGTGTGCCAGAGACTTTTCGATGAGGAGCTCCAATAGAAGATGTATACATCTGAAGGTTGTGAGGGCCCCAAAATATCTCCCCATTGTGCCTTTTATGCTCAACCGCACCATACTCTCGGTCTCATTAGTTTCCATTCAGGTGATTGATATACCTATGGTAATGGTAGCAAAGTTATTTCGATTTCTTAGGATTGTTGGAGTAGGTTTCACGGCTCGAGCCAAAACAGAAGGCCGTATTTTATACCTTATAACCGTGAGGTTAAACTTATTATGCCTCTAGTTGTTCGTGTGTTTTGCTTTAAACCTAACATAGTTTGTTGTACTGGAATTGACAATTAAAGGGTGAACTAGTTTGCTGCTGCTGTCCGTAGTTGCAAACCTCCTGAGGTTTACAAAAGCAAAGGCATAATCTACGCTGATGAGGTTATTAAGAAGAAAGAGGGAAAGAAGTCCAAGTGAGAGCAGAGGCTCATAATTTTGTGTTGACGATTATTCACCTAAAATAATTTGATAACCCAGTACTTGAATTAGAGCATTCCTTTAAAAAAAAAGTACATATGAAATTTGTAAAGATTTCATGTATCCGCCACCTATGGGGCTCGAAATCCACTGGCAGAGCGAGCAAAGAGTGGATCCAGTGACCTCATTATTGATAACAAACCAAGATCTTATACCTCAGTTCCTTGTATCCCTCACCTCTGGTGATCGATATCCTTATGCCTCACATTATCAGCATTAATAACCTCTTATTGTTCAACAGATGTGTTCACCAGTCTCGACCCATTTATTCATAAAAAAGGATCAACTCATCATTGTACTTGCAGTAACCGATTAAAGAGCTGATATGACTCTGACGAACTTTGGAAAGCATCTCAATCTCTGTCCAAAACTCAAGAGTTCCTTTATTAGACATTAGCACGAAGGTCACGCGATGGGTGGTCGAATAGCAACAAATCAATCGATATATGTATAATCCACTCGATGTGTCATAAAAAATTTCAAAATGTATGTTATGTAAAAGACCAAAACGTCTCTAAAATACCATAGAAGGAAGTATACAACAAAATATATGGTTACCGGATTATATTAAAAAACATGGGTTACTAGCAAAAACTTGATGAAATCGAAACATTCCTTTTATTTTTATTATTTCAAAAGAGAAGAAAAAATGGATGGTAAATTACCTTAGGTATGGGGCTTCTGACCGTACTTTTTGAAGTATCCATTTGAGCCAGCCCATTTGATATCCTCGTTGTCAATGCTCAATGACCCAAGAATAAGCCACATCAGCTCCAAAGCGAATATTTTTCATCCCTTTCTCATATTCTTCAATCACCTTGCTATCAAAAGAAAGAATATTGATAACACTGTATTATGAGATAAAAATGATTATGTGATTATGTTTATTTATACAAAACAAAGTAAACAGAATTAAAGTATAAATATATCAATTGTCATTTCTTAGTTAATTTTCCCATCAACCAAACAGTAAACAGTTTAGGCAATCAATCAACAAACCTTCAACTTTATGGCCATTGCTGAGAATAAATGATTGCGTACATCCTCAATCCAGTTTCCTCAACACTACACTCACTCTCAGAGTAGTTGTTGTTGTTGTTGTTCTCTTCGACGTCATCATCATCATTTTCAAAGAAGAACTTCGAGTTTTTCCCTTTCTGTGTATTTGTGTGTGTTGTGTATATGTTGTACATGTTGGGAATAAGTATTATAGATTAGCATGATTATGAAAAGAACAAATGTTGAAATTCATTCCAACAAAAAAAATTAGAATAATGATTTTTCAGGATAGAACCCTGAGATCTTGAAAACAATTACCAGCAAAACTCTTGGAAAACAATTGATAAGGGAAAAATATGTAAAGGTCTTTGCTTGAGGAATTTGACAGGTAGAAGAAATGGAAAATGAAGGAAAATTGAAGAAAGAGATGAAGAAACCATTTGGAGATAAATATTGTTAGACTACAAAAAGGAAGTGTAGTCCTTTTCCTCGATCCTTGTGCTATATTCAATGAACCCTTAATATTCATTCATCTTCTCCACATAATGGGATTCAATGAACTCAAAGGGACAAAGGAGAACTCATTCTTGGGAAAGGATTTGAAGAAGTCCGATGTTTTTTTTATTTGGGAAACGAAATACAATTAATAATGAAAGGATATAGAGTTCAAGTCTAAGTTATAATAGCAGGCTTTTATTACTGTCAGATGTCAACCTCTCATAAATTGGGTTTATAATTTTTATATAGTTATATAGATAGGATTCAATCTCTTTATGGAAACTATAACTTCCCTGTTATCAATGATCCCTTTGTACACCTTTCCAAATATATCTCGCTAAACGACCAATGCATCGTTGAAGTAGTCAAATATATCGACTACATGAATGTGAGTTTGTTGGTACATAATTTAACATATTGGCACATAATTTAACTTCACAGTTAATACTTTGAAAATGTTAACTTCATATTTAACACTTTGGCATATAATTTATATGGAAAATAGAGTTGAACTTGAATTTATTAACTCAATCTTACACAACATAATTTATAATTCATATTCACGAACATTGAAAATTGAGGCATTCTCCCACATCCTGTCATATTCAATTTGTAATGAGATTTATTTTATATATCAAAATCACTACAGAATTGCGCTAGCCACTTATATACGTCTTTACTCATACTATTTAAAATACAATCGGTATTGACGATAAACTAATTTAAGACCTGTAAATTTTAAGGATGCATCTTATTAGCTATCCATTTCCAACAATACAATGAAGTATGCTACCAAATTACAATATAGATAATTTGAAATATTATACTACTCTATAGTATAATATTTCAAGAATTATACCATCTCTATCTTTTGAGATTTGTCGTATCCCTAAAAAATATCGTATTCCATGTTACGTATTTGTATCTGTGCAATATAGTTGTTGTGTTCATGCGATGATGTATTCAAGCATTCTCAAATTTATTAATTTTTTTTATTATGCCTCTAATTTTTATTATAAACATATACATGATTAAAATATGAGTTCAATTAAAGCTACAAGTTCTTTATATTGAAATTTGACTTATTCTAGTTGTATTACACTACTCAAAATTTTGAGATTGTGAACCTAGCAAATGAGCTTCTTCCCCCGCTCCCTCAAGCAACCGTAACTCTTCCACCCAGTGCTAATTTATTTGTTAAAGGGCCTCCTTGAAAGAAGTCTAATGTTGGAACTTCTGGAAAATAAGAAGATTTGAATGAGAATGTTGGTGAAATTACTGCTCATGAGAAACTACTAAACAATCACGCTAAACTTCTGAAACTGTTTGAGACGAACCTTCTGCTTGCTCTAATTCAGGTCATCTTTTGGAGAACCTTGATTGCAAGTCACAATGATTCGCTATTTTCTCCTCTATTATTCATATAAACAATAATGTTATATTCTACCTTGCAGGTATATCGATCTAGTGTGAATGGGCATGTTTATCATAAATGCCTCCCATTGATGGGAAAGTTTATGTACTTCATCCCTGCAAATGTGATTAAGTCTTTATTTAGTTTGACAAACATATCAAGGTATACATCTGTTATACAAGTTTTGTTTACATGATATTCTTGCTCCAGTAGTTTTGACTTTCATGTATCATAGGAATACAATGTCAAATTATAGATCTATACAAAAATTGAGTTGAAGTCATATTACTTAATAGTAAAGAAGCAATTTGCAACATGTAAATAAAATACATACCCTCACATCATGTTCAGCAAAAAATAAATGCTTAAACCTTCTCTATTTTTTTCTATAGCCAATTATCTTGGCTTTTTAACATACTTAAGCAGTCAACCTTATACCGCCATAGGAATCAGTACGATTTATTACAAAGAATTTTTATCCAATTCCTTGTATAACAAAATTCACATATTTTTAAAAGATTGCTTTTTATATTAGATATTTCACTCATTCAACCAGATTTATATGGTCGAAATAAGGTCAAAACAAAATAACATTCAAAATTTCCAAATCCTACATTTGTAATGTGTTTTTTAGGAGGAGAATAACAATCCTCATGATATCGGATAACCTCAAATATTTAAATCCAAGTTCTCTTGTGGGTCTAAAGAATGAGTGGCCATAAGTGTTTAAGGCAAAACTTTTAAAGGTATTTTATTTTTATCCAAAAAAACTAAAAGTAGGGCTTATTGAATAACTGTATGTACTTGGATCGAGAACAAGTGAATCGGAGGTTCAATCTAGACAGGTAGAAATAATCATTTATTTAAGATGATATTTATTTTCAATAATAAGGATAATTTTTTGTTGATCGACAACTAGGATACTTATGATTAACAAATTTAATACTATCAAAATACATTGAAATTTGTAAAAATAGAGAAACCGTATTAAAGTAACTAAAAATTAGAAGAGGAAAAAATGAGCAACATAATACTGGAAAACAAGCGTAATAATCGTGTTCGGTTACTTCATATTATAATTTGGGTTTGTTAATTATTGCCTCATGCCTAGCGATTTGTCACCCACACTCTTCATAGCGTGCTATCATAGTGAAACCATGTCTATACCCCATGACTTGTATATGGTCTTCTTAATCTTTGTTTCTCTCTGATATCCATTCAATTGGTTCAAGGAAATCAATGGTAGTAATTTATAATATTTCAGCACATGGCAAGGGGGCCTGACTATAAAGGGAGTAGGTATTAGTTCGACACTGAACGACCCATACTAACTAGGTAATGACACATCTTTAGCATTATGAAATTGAAAACACTACTTATTATGTATAGATTGAGGTACTTTGCTAAATATACATGTGGCTATTGCTTAATTATTTTTGAGTTAATTTTTATGTTGAAATAGATTGGTATTTATTAATAAATAAAGGAGACTTTCTCAAATTTTAAGAAACATATTAAGTGCTTTTAAAGGGAATTAATATGAAGATATACAAATTTGATAATGTTGTTAAATATTGTCATATATGGAACTATTAAACAAATTCTTCTTTGTTTAAGGTAATTGACACTAAATAAATCTTACTAGAGGTGAAAATCTTTTGTGGAAAAGCCAAATCATTGAAACCAATTTGTTGGAGATTGTATGCCTCAAAATCGTGGGTTTACTTTGCTGACATTATTTTATGTTAGGAGTATAAGGGTTTTATGTATTTTTCTGATGAGCTAAGTGAAATATTTGAAAATTTTATTATTACCACTGATGTTTTGATTGAAGCAACATTAATTTAGGTTGGTGAATTGTGTAGAGAGATTTTATTTGCATGAACTCTAATTATAGTTGAATGGGAAATTATATATTATATATGTTGAAATGGGTGTCAAAGATGTTATATACTATTTTTAGCAGGTTTTGTTTGTGATTATATAGATTATATGCTGGAATGGATGTAAAGCATGGAATGCATTCTAGTTTTAATGTATTTTATGCTTGAACGGATGTAATTTTAATTTTGGCACTAAAATTATTAAAGAGGACTTCTTTGCCATCTCAAAAGGGTCCTATAAATGATTACTTTTTGAGACGGTTTAGTTCTCGTCTCAAAAAACTCTTTTGGTACTGTTGTTGCCGTCTCAAAAAAACAGTTTTAAAAGACAATTTTTTCGCCATATCAAAAGGGTCCTATAAACGATTGTTGATGTAAAAAATTAGATCACTCTAATTATTCAATCACAGATAAATAGATGAGACAAAGAATTTTAAAGTGGTTCAGCCTTATAAGAATGGCCTACGTCCGCTGCTATGTTATTGTTGAATGTTTTGGGAATTCTCGATTACGAGTTCTATCAAGAAATTCCGATCCCTTTGAATGAGGGTGATACAAGGTATTTATAGCCCTTAGGCTGTACATGAAAGGGTGATACATTAAATGATATACATATGAAAGGGTAATTCATTTAATGCTCTTCAAGCGTGTGCGTCAAGATGATAAGCATTCAATGAATAGTTGAACTGTTGATTATCTGGCAATCAATGTTGTGGTCGAGATGCAGCTCGAACCGCCTTTAGTTGCTCGTCGTTCAAGAGTTCCTCGGAGAGCTGGAGCTCCTCGGAGGGCTGGAGTTCCTCGGATTACACCTGTTGCTCGGAGTGAGTATGACTAGGTCGGGGGAATGAACTTCCTCGTTGCTATTATGCCACGTAGATTGACATGTGTCTTCTTATTATTCGTCCATATCAGCATACTAATTTTGGTATCAACAGAAGCCCCCAATGTTTCATATTTCGAACTTTGAGGAGTATGGAACATTCTTTCTTGGTATATGGCAATATTAAATGACCTTCCTGGGTTTTAGGAGCATTTTCTTCGTATTTGAATTTCCTTCCAAATTCGCAGAATCCGCCTTTTTTGCATTTTTATAAGCGCTTCGATCTTCGTGCGCTTTTTGTTCTTTTAGCCGCCGGTAGCGTAATAGTTTCCTTTTTGTAATCATTTCTTTCGCCGTTTCCCAAGGAAAAGTATTTAAGCCTCAGAGGCAATCCCATCGTCTTCTACCTTTTCCAATTTATGCTTTCGAGTTTTCCATAGTCTTTCTCTGTCTTGTGTGTTCATCCTTTTCTTTGTTCATTGTCAACAGATCTCCCTTTTTCCTATAAGCTTTTCTTCCTTCTTCTTCATTTCTTTTATTCGCCATGGTTTATGTTATTGAATCTCTTGAGAAATTCCGCCCTGATTTTTCTATTCCATCTTGGGTAATTCTGGAGGATCTTTCTGAGCCTTCAAATTATTTTAATTTGTCTGAGGGACATTGGTTCCCCAGCCTCTTTATTGCTGAATGTGGATTTTCTTTTCCACCAAACCCTTTATGCTTAGAGTTATGTCATCATTTCGATGTTGTTCCTGCAAAAATAGCCCCCAACACATGGAGAATAGTTAATGGGGTGCATAGGTTAAATCAAACTCATGGAACTCGTATAGGAATTCCTGAAATTATGTATTGTTATAGATGGGCTGTTCTAGAGAATGTTTATTATTTAAAAACTAGATTTTTGAATAGGGCTTTAGTAGTCAATCTCCCTGATGCTAATAGGGATTATTTTGAACATGGGGTAGTTATAAAAAATTGGCAACATGCCCCTTTGATTGGAGACGAAGTATATGAAGGTCCCAAATGCCCTCCATATGGCAATGGAATAGGTTATTTTCATTTTATTTTATTTCTGAAATTATGATTTCATTATGTTTGAATAAATGCGTGATTGGCATTTCAATATGTATTTGTTTGCAGTTGACAGCAAAAGAAAGATTCCAAAAGAAACAGAGGTTAATATCAAGCATTTGAAACATATCTGGAGTTTGCATCAGAAAGTTGCAGACGAGCACGTCAGGTCTGCTTCATACTTGTTGTAGTACAGGAGCTATACATCATCCTTTACTGCTCGTCCTGTGGTCAGCATTAGTGAACCATTGCCAGCTTCTGAGGATTCTTCACCAGACTCTCATATTCATTTGAGTCAGAAAATGGGCAAAAGAAGAGTTCCTGCTATCTTCGAGGAGACTTCCTCTGTTGGAGATGGAAAAAGAAACAAGAATGACGTCCCAAAGGGGACAAAGAAAGTAGATGCTGCCCCTTCTGTTGCTCCTCAGAAGGCTGTCGAGAAGCCCCCAGTGGCTTCTAACAAGAAGGATGTACCAGTAGGAGTGATCTACCTAACCAAAAGTTCCTCTTTGGTTGAAACTGTTGAAGTGCCACTGAGGAGATTGAAGAAATCCTCCTCGGTCAGTTTTTCTGAAACCATTCCTCAGCTCCAAGCTAGTGGAGCTGGTGTTCCAACCATTATTCCCCCGAGTTCTGCAATGAGCTCGGTAAAAACTTGGACTATTCCTGAAGTCCAAGGAATTGAGGAGAACATGTCTAGGGATATGCTGACATCCCTAGCTACTCGTCACATTGCTTCAGTAAGTTTCTCTTATCCTGAATTTTTCTTTCTTTCCATCAATACATATGTCTCTGTACTGATTTATCATTATCTTCTTCTTTTTCTAGATGGTGAGTTGCTTTAACACCATAGTGAAGAAAGATGAAGCACTCAAGGCTTCTAGCTCCTCGTCTAGAGTGGAGGATGTTTTTCTGGGTTTGGCCCAGTCTTTGAAGGATTCCCGTAAAAAATATGACGAGGATAGGGGTGAATGGGAGAAGAAGTTGGCTGCATCTGAGGAAGAAAAGGTGCAGTTGGGAAACAAAGTAAAAGACTTGGAGAGAGAGAATAAGAAATATGCCGAGAAGCTCACAAACTTTGGGGAGCTTGAAAATAAGTTGAAATCGGCTGACGAAGAGCTAACCCTTCTGCGAGAAGTAAATCGCCAGAAGGAGGAGGTGGAGGCCAAGTTGAAAGCCTCCGAGGATCTTCTATCTGAGAAGCTCTCCTCGGAGAAAATGAAAAGGAAAGTGGCTGTAAAGAAATCTTTTCGTACCGGTTGGGATAAAGGATGGGACAGGGGAGTAGCAGCAATGATGACCCAGGTCAAGTATGGGAGTTTGAAATACTTCCGAGATGGTTGGGTTGCTGCCCTGCAAGAATTGAAAGTTAGCGAAGACTCTGAGCTATTTCAACAACATCTTCCTGGCCCTCCTCCTAGAATTGAATATGAGGAAGAAGACGAAGCTGCATCCGAGGAGTCTTCAATGACAGTGGGTGATCAAGTCCTTGCTTCCCAACCTATTCAGACAGTTACCGAGGAGATTTCATCTTTGACTGCTCCTCCTGAACAAGTTCCAACTCCAGCGGACCAAATTATTGTTCCCACCGAGCAACCGAGCTCCTCATCCCAGCCTCCCAAGAAGATCTTGGGAGACAAGGAAAAGGTGTGAAGTTGTTCGGTATTCTCTTTCTATTTTTCTTCTTTTTCAAGTGTAACCCACATCTTTGTAACTTTGCCTTATGATCTAATAAAATTTGAGTTCTTTTCATCCATATGATTGTCTCTTTTCTATCTGCACTCTGTCTTGATCTTCTTTTTGATGATTACTTTTTCTTTCTTTGTTAGTTTCTGGCCAGGATGGATCTGCTGTCTGCTAATGACACAAAGTTGATGCAGCAATGTCATGAATAATATAAGGCTGGTCACACAAACCTAAGTGCCTCAAAAGTTGCCAACATCCTTGGTCATGATGCTTCAGAGCAGGCAGTCGAAGCTTATCAGTACCTGAAGGACTTACTTGATCGAGCTGTCGCTAATAACGTGGCTTACTATGAAATGATCGAGGATCTTCAATATACTTTAGAAGATCTTCAGACTCAGTACAAGGAATCAACTGCCCTTTTGCACGAGGGGTATGAAAAGAGCTATCAACAACTTTCTGCCGAGACAGGCCACAAAAGATCCTTGCTAGGTACGATGTCCGGGAGAGAACCCTAAGGGGTGAAGTTGAAGCATGTAGACAAATTACCGAGCTGCTGGAGCAAGAGAATAATAATTTGCAGAAAGAGCTAGGACAATATAAGTCTGCAGCTTCTTCTTCAACAGATGTAATCCCAGTGACTGACGAGGGATTTTCATTTTTAGAGGTTGAGAATGCCAAATTAAGGAAAGAGTTGGATACCTTGAGAAGGTCGGGTATTTCTACTGCTACTCGGGGACGAGGAAGAGGTTCTCGTGGATGAGGAAGAATTGCTCAGGATGTTGTCGAGAAACAAAGTACTCCACCTATTCGGGGTCGATCAAGACCTCTTCGTCACACTGTTGAAGAAGCTCGTACTCAGTCAGCATTGGAAAACCAAGCCTTCCAATTGATGGCAAAAAATGAAGCCTTGTCTGAACTGTCTAAGAAAGTTAGAGAATTGGAACTACAAATCTCTACAAAGGAATCAGAGTTGGAGACTAATAAACTTTTCATCCAGAGTCTTCATGAGAAGCTTGATCGGTTAACATTTCAATTCCATAAACAGCCCAGGGAATTTTGGATGGCTGGATACAACGAGGTACTATTCCATTTAGATGCTCGTATCCAGAATGCCAATAATGAGGGCTACAAACAAGGCTGGCTGAATGCCTTATGTGTGTTGAAACTCGAGCAGGGACATTATTTGTGGGATTATTATGATTCTGGGGTACTTGAATTGCCCGTGCCACCATTCAATTTGGACATGGAATGGATCCCAGCTCGTGCCATTCCTCGGAGCTTACTTGCGAATTACCTCGGTGACTACAGTTTACATTCTCAGTTTGAGGTATCTCGTCCCGAGCATCTTCTGGATCGACCTTCTGTCATGAATGTTAGGATGCTGAAGGACTTGAACTTCATTAATTCTCCTCAGACTTTAAATGATCCGCCTGCTGGCGAGGAACCTGTATCGAAGGCTGAGGGGAAAAAACCAATAGAATAGGAAATTCTTATGTAACAGTTAGTATACATATCCATATAATTATCAATGTAACTTGTAATTTATTTTGAATTTTAATGAAAGACTTTCATTTTCTGTTTGCAAATCTGTATTGCTATTGTCTTGTGCTTGTCAAACACTTTATATTTGTGCTTGCATAACAATATTATGTGGTTCATCGACCAACTTAATAATAAAAAGTTACATGTATCAGAAATGTTGCTCGATCACTTAATAATAAAGTAATGAGTATAAAAATGTTTAAAAAATTTTCCAACCAACCAAGGTTGTGTTTGTCAACCAACTATAGTTAGTGAGAGTTTATCCCCGACTAATCATACTTGGTAAATTTTTGTCTTTTTCGTAAAATGTGCCCGACCAACCAAGGTCGATGAATTTCCCTCGTCGACCAACTACAGTTAGGGGGTTTTTATCCCCGACCAACCATACTTGGTTCAGTTTGGAATATTTTATTCTTCGAGGAACTTTTGTAATAATCTTACCTCCCGACCAACATAAGTTGGTATTTGAGAGCATATCTTGCTTCCTAGCCAAACACGTTGGCATTTTTAGGAATGTTGTTCTCGCTCTTTTACCAACCGGAGTTGGTCTGATTTCGATTATGTACACTCGCCCTTTTACCAAAATTGGTCTGAGCCAGTGTCAGCCTCCTAACCAAAGGAGTATGGTGTGTTCTCGCCCTTTTACCAACCGGAGTTGGTCTGGGTTCGAACTATCATGTTCTCGCTCTTTTACCAATCGGAGTTGGTCTGAGTTCGAACTATCATGTCCACTAACTCTTTTACCAACCGGAGTTGGTCTGAGCTAGTGTACGCCTCCTAACCAAAGGATTATAGTTTGTTCTCGCCCTTTTACCAACCAGAGTTGATCTGGGTTTGAACTATTATGTCCACTAACTCTTTTACCAACTGGAGTTGGTCTGAGCTAGTGTACGCCTCCTAACCAAAGGAGTATAGTTTGTTCTATCGATGTTGCTTTTATTGCTGAACAGCGTAGTGTTACACACTAGTATTCCCCGAAAAACTTTCAATAAAATAAAGAAGATGGCGAAACATCATCATTTTATTCATATTGATGGAACTGCTTTACATTTTACATCACTGATAATACTTGCGTAGGTGTTCAGCATTCCATGCATTATTAAATTCCTCTCCTTCTAGAGTTGCTATGCGGTAAGATCCTGGTCGAACAACTTCTGTAACTCGGTAAGGTCTATGCCAGTTTGCTTCCAATTTATTGTGCTTATGAATGACCTTCTTTAGCACGTAATCTCCTTCTTTTAAGTCGCATTTCTTCACCCTCTTGTTGTAGAACAGAGTTGTTCGTTGTTGGTAAGCAGCATTCCTAATGGCTGCCTCTTCTCTAACCTCCTCGAGCATATTCAAATCCAATCTTCTCATTAAGTCGCTGACTGGGGAATTGAAATTGAGCACTCTGTGTGTTGGAAGACCCAACTCGGCAGGTATTACAGCCTCACTTCCAAACGCCAGCATATATGGTGATTCTCCAGTTGCTGCTCGGGGAGTTGTTCGGTAAGCCCACAATACTGACTGTAACTCATTAATCCAATTAGCCTTAGCCTTAGCCTCACTTATCCTCTTTTTCAAACCATTTAGTAATGTTCTGTTCGTCACTTCAGTCTGTCCATTGCTTTGAGGATGGCCTGGTGCTGAATGAATCTTCAAAATGTTTGACTGATGACAATAGGCGGCAAACTCCTCGTTATCGAATTGTGTTCCATGGTCTGTGATGAAAGCATGAGGGAGACCATATCAGCAGATTATGTTCTTCCAAACGAACTGGTATACCTTCTCGTATGTCATATCAATAAGTGGCTCAGCTTCTACCCACTTAGTAAAATAATCCACTGCAACGACGAGGTACTTGAATCTTCCTCGGGTTGTTGGCAGTGGTCCAACCAAATCAATTCCCCACATAGCAAATGGCCAAGGGGAAGTTATGGGTGTCAACAATGCTTGTGGAGTACGTCGGATGGAAGAAAAACGTTGTCATTTATCACATCTTTTGGCATAGGCTATACAATCAGCCCTCATCGTTGGCCAGTAGTACCCCTGCGTCATCAGTCTTTGTATAAGTGTCCGACCTGTTACATGGGCTCCACAAGACCCTTCATGGATCTCTTCAATCAATTCCTTCACCTCGGAGGGATGTACACATCTCTGCAAACCTACCATAATTCCTCGTCTATACAAAACACCATTAGTTAGTACATACCGAGCAGCCTTAAACTTCAATTTCTTTGCAGAGAGCTTGTCCTCCGGCAATTCTCCCTCCTCAATATATGCCCTGATGGGATCCATCCAAAATGGTCCTAAATCAAGGGTAATAACATTCATCGTCAAGTCTCCATCTATGCTTCGACTTTTTAATACTTCAATTGGTATCATTCTTCGCAGCTCGGTACGAGTAGCTGATGCTAGTCGAGCCAGTGTGTCTGCTTGTGCATTTTCCATTCTTGGTATTCTGATCAACTGAATGGCTTCAAATTCTTCCAACAACTCCATCACCTTTGCATGATACTTTACCATTAATTCTCCTTTAACTGCATATGTTCCCATCATCTGATTCACAATTAATTGAGAATCACTGAATACCATCACTTGTTGTGCTTCCATAATCTTTGCTAAATTAAGACCTGCTATCATGGCCTCATACTCAGCCTCATTATTGGAGGCTTTAAATTGGAATCACAGGGCATATTCCATGTCAATCTCGTCTGGGGTTTTCAAAACAATCCCTGCTCCACAACCTGTTGTGCAAGATGACCCATCTACATACAATCTCCATGTAGGTAATTCGTCTTTAAATTTCTTATCTGACAGAGTTACTCGGTGAAATATCTGCTATTTTCTTTCATCCTCCCCTGGTAATTTTCGCTCCTCGTCGACCATCTCTTCTCGCCCTTTTACCAACCGGAGTTGGTCTGGGTTTGAATTTGATGATCTTTCTGCATCCACAAGCCCTTTTACCAACCGAAGTTGGTTTGGACTTATGTCTGTTGACCCTGTAACATCCACAGGTTGGTCAGCGAGCAACTTTTGTTCCTCGGGGGTATCAGGATATGTAAACTCTGCGATAAAATCTGCTACAGCCTGCCCTTTTAGTAATGATCTGGGTTCATACACAATATCATATTCTCCGAGCTCTATTGCCCAGTACATCAGTCTCCCTGATTTTTCTGGCTTATGAAGGGCTTGTCTTAATGGCATGTCGGTATACACGACGATGGTATGGGCCTGGAAATATGGCCTCATTCTTCTACTTGCTTCAATTAATGCCAATGCCAATTTTTCCAGCTTTGGGTACCTGACCTCTGCACCTCGAAAAGCCTTACTTGTGTAATAAATTGGTTTCTGGACTCCATTTTTCAATATGATCAATGCCGAGCTGACTGCATTCTCTGATACTTCCAGGTATAAGTACAATTTCTCTCCCATTACTGGCCTGGATAACAGTGGAGGTGCTCCCAAATATTTCTTCAAGTCTTGAAAGGCTTTTTCACATTCATCATTCCATTCGAAAGATTTTCGAAGTGTTTTGAAGAATGGAAGGCATCTATCAGTTGCTCGTGACACAAATCTGGTGAGCGCTGCAACTCGTCCTGTAAGACTCTGCACCTCTTTCATTGTCGTTGGAGATCGCAACCCTAAAAGAGCTTTGATCTTTTCTGGATTCGCCTCAATGCCTCGCTGGTTGACAATGTACCCGAGGAACATTCCTTCTCGTACTCCAAATGTGCACTTCGTCGGGTTGAGCTTCATCTGGTATTTATCCAGTTGATCAAAGTTTTGACCTAAGTCAACTAGATGATCAGCAGCTTTCTTGCTCTTTGTCAGCATATCATCGACATAGACTTCCATATTGCAACTGATGTGTTCGGCAAAAACCTTGTTCATCAGCCGCTGGTATGTCGCTCCTGCATTTTTCAAACCAAAAGGCATAACATTATAACAATAAGTTTCCCTAGGGGTAATAAAAGAAGTGCTTTCCCTGTCTTCAGGTTTCATTTTGATCTGGTTGTAGCCAGAGTAAGCGTCCATGAAGCTGAGCAACTCGTGTCCCGAGGTAGCATCCACTAGTTGATCAATTCTGGGCAATGGAAAGTGATCCTTTGGGCATGCCTTATTGAGATCGGTGAAATCAACACACATTCTCCATTTATTGTTTTTCTTCTTTACCATCACCACATTTGCTAACCAGTCTGGATATTTCACATCTTCAATGAATTGGGCTTTCTGGAGCTTCTCGACCTCCTCCTGTATAGCTTGATTCTTCTCGGGACTAAATACTCTTCTTCTCTGCTTTACGGGTTTGATCTCCTTATTCACATTGAGCTCATGACATAAGAAGTTCGGATCTATTCCTGGCATGTCTTCATGACTCCATGCAAAAGTTTCTTTCTGTTTCTCAAAAAAGTTATCAACTCCTGTTTTATTGAAACATCCAACGACAAACCTATCTGGGTTACTCGTTCAGGGTGCTCGTCGTCCAGAATAACATTTTCTGTAGATTCCACCACCTGTCCTTTTACAAGTTGGGATTCATCTCTGGGATCAAGTGTTTCAATTTCTGTACCTTCCTCCACCTGGTAGGTAGTAGTCTTTTTCCTTGACTCTTCAAGCTCCTCTTGCTCGGCAGATGAATAATAGCATTCCCGAGCTACTTTTTGATCACCTTTCACAACTCCTACTCCGAAATTTGTTGGGAATTTTAAGCACTGATGTACTGTAGATGGGACTGCTTCGAACTTCTTCAAACCAACTCTTCCCATGATGATGTTGTAAGCTGACTGCACATTCTTATCCATCACAAAGAAGCATATTCTCTCTGTTCGACAAGCAGGCCAAGTTCCAATGAATATATCCAACTTGATCGCCAACAAAACCCAGGAGAGGTCTATGATAAGGTTCCAATTGAGATAATTTCAAATTTAAACTGTCAAAGCATGAGTAGTACATGATGTCCGTCGAACTACCATTATCTACCAAAACCCTTGAAATCACTACTTCTTTCATCCTCATTTTGATCACCAAAGGGTCGTCGTGAGGGTAAAGAACACCTGCCAGGTCATTTTTTGAAAAGCCAATGACCAGCTTCTCTTTGTTTATCTTCCTCGGGCGATCCTCCTCAGCCAAATTTATTCGCTGAATATATGAACAAGCTTGAGCCTCTCCAAGGTAAGCCTTTCTTTCTGCAGTAAGGTCTCCTCCTCCTGCATCTCCTCCTGTAATGACATTACAATCAAATGACCCAAAACGTATGGAAAATACCTCTCGTTCCGGCTGCCTTGGTTTCTTGGGAAGATCGGGGTCATCATCTAGATCATCTTCATGGTCTCTCTTCTTCTTCTCCTCTGCTCGACGAGGAGATCTAGACCTCTCTCTATTTCGGTCATTATTTCTTCTTTCGCCTCCCCGATCAACATACTTTGCTAGTTTCCCTCTTCGGATGAGTGTTTCAATCTCGTTCTGAAGAGCTATGCAATTTTTAGTCATATGGCCATGATCCTTATGGAACTCGTAATATTTCTCCCTATTCCTCGTGTCAGGGTCTGACCTCAATTTCTTTGGCCACTTTACTTCCTCGTTATTCTTGATTTCTTCCAAGACATGATTAATACCCATTTTCAAAGGAGTATAATTATCGAATTTCTTCAGGACTTCCCATGACGACTTATTATTCTTGGAATGTTTGTCACCGCCATTGCCCTTATGCTCTTTCTTCTTAGATTTGTCGCCTTCCTCATTGGTCTCTTTATCCATATTCTTCTTCGCATCCATAGCCTCCTCGGCATTCATGATTTTAGCCGCTTTTGCCATCAACTCTGACATAGTTATAGGTGGATCTTTGGCCAAGGTGTAATACAACTTGTTAGGCAACAACCCACTCATCAAGGCGGTGATTGATGTCTTCTCTTCATAATCTATGACTTCCAGCTTCTCGTTATTGAAACGAGTTATGTAATCTCTAGTACTCTCACCAGATTTTTGTCTAACACTTAACAAGTGTGCTACTCGTTTTGCTGGCTTTGCTCCAAAATAGAAATTGCCGATAAATAACTCGGCTAATTAAAAGAAAGTTGAAATCTTACCCCGAGGAAGATTGTTGTACCATATCTGGGCAGATCCATTAAGAGTTCCTGAGAATGCTCTGCATCTCATCTCGTCAGGGACGACATAGATGTCGACAGCAACTTGATATTGCTCTATGTGAAGAACAGGATCTGTCTTTCCGTCATATTTGGGGGTTACTACGGGTGCTTTAAACTTTGACGGTGTATGAAAATCCACAATAGCCTTGACAAAAGGTGTCCCTTGAACAAAAGTTCGTTGTATGGGATTCTTCGCCTTAGCCATTTCTCCCAATCTATCCTCCAACCGTTGAATGAAACCTTTCCACGCATCATTTCCTTCCTCGGGTCTATTAGTTCGAGCAATTGATTGTTCTGAAGTGGCCTCTTGAGATCTATCTTGACGAGCAACTGGTCGTGATTGCGCTGATCCTTCTCTTAGATCTGATGGTTATCGAAAACTCCTCGACATGGTCTTAGGCGGACTCCTATTCCTCCTAGGACCTAATCGGCTGAAAGGATATACCCTGCTCAATCTCTCCAAGGCACTGGGTCTCTCTGGAGAGAGAGTGATACGTTGCTCAGTATCTGTAGCCCACATTGATGAAGTTTGCCCAGTTGATAAGAGAAATCATCAGATTCTTCATTACGATACGCATCTGTACGCCTGGATCGTGAAGAAAGTAAATAGGTTTGCCTTTGACCACTTCGCTGTCCCGAATGTGCAGGTGCACCGCCATGAAGGGTTTGTATGAGTTGCCGCATCGTCTCTTGCATGGCGGTTTGTCCTTAAGCCAGATTCGTCATAATTCCAGCCAGATCTGGAGGCGCAGAGGGATTTGGAGGATTTCCAGCATTTCCAGCATTTCGATTGCTGGATTTAAGATTATCTGCCATTGATGATGAATGATTTTTGGTGAAAAACGATAACAACAGTTGTTTCCCACAGACGGTGCCAATCTGTTGATGTAAAAAATTAGATCACTCTAATTATTCAATCACAGATAAATAGATGAGACAAAGAATTTTAAAGTGGTTCAGTCTTATAAGAATGGCCTACGTCCACTGTTAAGTTATTGCTGAATGTTTTGGGAATTCTCGATTACGAGTTCTATCAAGAAATTCCGATCCCTTTGAATGAGGGTGATACAAGGTATTTATAGCCCTTAGGCCGTACATGAAAGGGTGATACATTAAATGATATACATATGAAAGGGTAATTCATTTAATGCTCTTCAAGCGTGTGCGTCAAGATAATAAGCATTCAATGAATAGTTGACCTATTGATTATCTGGCAATCAATGTTGTGGTCGAGATGCAGCTCGAACCGCCTTTAGTTGCTCGTCGTTCAAGAGTTCCTCAGAGAGCTGGAGTTCCTCGGATTACACCTGTTGCTCGGAGTGAGTATGACTAGGTCGGGGGAATGAACTTCCTCGTTGCTATTGTGCCACGTAGATTGACACGTGTCTTCTTATTATTCGTCCATATCAGCATACTAATTTTGGTATCAACAACGATGACCTTTTGAGATGGCTTATTTTTCGTCTCAAAAAACCCTTTTGAGATGACTATTGCCATCACAAAAGCATTTAAATTGGGGGTCTAATATTCCCCCCTTTAGTTATCCCAAATGGCATCCCATAGAGTACCTTTTGAGATGGCTGGAGCACCCTCTCAAAAAGTAATTTTTTTTTTTTAATGCACCATTTTTTCATGGTTTTATATATAAACAAAGGCACAAAAATTTTATTGAACTAGAAGGCTTTTGAAAATAGTTATCCAAAGAGAAACATATAGACTCAAAGAACCCTGTTTACACCGTAGTTTTGAGATCCAAAACTTAATTTGATATATATAAGTTTGAAATCTCATGTTTCAAGCACCAAAGATTGTTCACTCTTCATTGAGATAGTTTGTTTGGCATGGTGGATTCCATGTGGCTTCGGTGATGGATTCTAGTCAGAGATTGGTGGACATCGAAATGCAGGAGGACTGCATTGTGAAGACTATTGGTATATTCCTACAGTGTTGTTGTGAGAAAGGTCCAAGTCATGAAGACTGCATCAGGTTTGAAGGCATCGAGTCGGTGAAGTATGTTTATTTGTCACTATTGTATAAAGCCTATATCATAGTGAATGTACGTAGGCTAGGCTAGGCTAGGCTATACGAGATTTTTCTCATTATGGGTTTTTCTTATACATCATGGCGTCGTGTGATTGTTTATTTTTTTTCTTGCCATTCAACTAAATGCATGCTTTGCAGGGTAAAATTTGAACTAAAGTTTGCACAACGTTTATTTAATCGATTCATTAATTAAATTTGGAATAATTTCTCACTCGATTTAATTAATTGTATTAAAATTTGGTATAAGCTTACTCGCACTTGAATTTTCAATAAAATTTTAGGTTTCACCTCTAAAGTATTCCACATAATAGTCCCCACAAACTTCTATAAAGAATACAAATGTATCTCCAAGAATAATATTTTCTACAACCAAAATAATAATGTTTCACTCTAAGGAACACCTAAAATAATAATAGGCTCATTTGTGGTGAAAATGGTGTAAATCCTTGGAAAATGGTGGCTTTTGTGTAACTTGACAATAACATTTTGATGGATTTTATAGGGGAAAGAAAGTTGTTTTGTATAGGGTGTTGGTAACAAAAAAAAAAGGAACTCAACACTCTTTATTTTATTGGCCAGATGTGTGGATGAGATGGAACAAAGGGATAAGGTGTAAATTGATTTGGCCAATAAGAACTCAATATCAAATGCTATCAAATATTTGTCATTCCTAAGGTCGTGATCGAGGCCATCACCCTCACGATCGCGGGCCTTCCATCTATGTAGATGTAAAAACGACCGCCATATCGGCTTGATAAGTTCGCGCCTTATGCGCCCTTCCCAACTATTTCATTCCCTATTAATTGTTATTCCCTGTAGCCCAGTGACTTCTCATTCCATCTAACTTAATTTCCCAAGTTGAAAACCAAAAACAAAATAGGCACTTAAGTGTTTTATTATAAAACTCCAACTAAATTAAATATTTAATTAATAAATAAGTTATTCTCCATTTAAGGCCAAAATAACTAATGTTAATAAAAACACCTAATTTCTTCTTCTATTACTAGCTTATTATTTTCCCTTAAAATGTGCCAGTTCTACATTACCAAAATTTTGGTGCTCTCTTTGGCCATTCCAATCACCATAAAATTACAATTATTGTACATAACATAGACTTACTTATTTTGTAATTAAACCTTACAAATAAACCTCAAATTCTTACTTTTATTTGCCAACCTTAATTCAATTTCATCCAAATAACTCCCATGCAACTCCATACATGTGACATGAAATTTCATGCATGCACTATATTACTCACACAAAACTCGTGCAAACTCATGCATGCACATTCTTTTACGTAGACTCTTTGAGCTTATCTCACGACAACGCGTAATTATCCTCTTTAATAACTTAATTAAAAGTCGGGGTATTACACTGTGAGTTTTAGTCGATAAAAACTACTTTTAGTAAAATAAAAGCTTTCATCCCACTGTATAATGACTAGTTTTTTCAAAATTCAAAATACCAAAGTTCCCCAAAGTTACCATAATAGCCTTCGACGACTAGTTTAACGCCAAACCTATAAATAGACATTACAGTTTCATTACAAAGATACACACTTACAATAATAATATCTACATAATCAAATTACTTTCTCTAAACTTGTTTTATTTAGATCCTTGTGAAATCAAGATGAAGAGTTTCAAATTCAAAACCCATATGAGTAAAGTTCTAACAATAACTTCTCTTTATCCATGTTTCAAACCCTAACCATTCTTGAGCTAAGATCCTAAAGAATAAAACTAAAAAAAAAACACGAGTCAAGTTTTTTACTACAATAGGGGTAACTTTTGTAAATAGATAAGGTTAACCCACTTTCACAAAGTCTCTTATTGAGAAATACACATTTGCAATTTTCTTTATTATTTTATTCTTGATATTAAAGTGTGAATTTCATTATATCTTCACACATCGTAGTATTGTTGTTGTGAGGAGTCGAGGTCTGATATGACACTGGGATTGCTCATGTGTTTTTAGACAAGGAAGGAATGTCGTTTCTTTGTTGGTTTTTATTTCAAGGTATGATAATTACTTTTGAAGTTTTGATTTGCCTTAGAGAACCAGGTTTAGTGAAGCTACTTGAGTATAGTAAAATGTAATTATAGTAAAGTGTAATAAGCCCGATTTTCAATAAGAGTTTGAGTTATAATTATAGTAAAATTATGTTGTTGATTGCATGTGTGTGGCTTTTGATTGTGTTAATCATTTAGTTTTGATTAAATTGATTAATGAGCAGGTAAATATTAATAGTATGTTTGAAGCCTTGAGAACGATTTTGACACAATAATTAAGATAATGAGGTTAAATACTTTGGTTCACATTAAGTAAACGATTTAAACTATAAAAGAGTTGAAATTTGTTTAATGAGGTTAAATAAATTAGCGTGTAAAAATTTATAGTGTATAAGGAAAATCATTAGCAACTTGTTTGGGAGTTTTATTTTGGAGAGAAAAGAAAGGAAATGAAGGGAAATTATGCTTCCCTTCCGTCGTTTGGGAGTTTACATAGGAAAGAAAATGTTGTTTCGCCATTTTTCGTCATTCGGGAGTTCAAAAGGAGAGAAAAGGAAGGGAATAAAAAAAATTCCCTTCCTTTCTTTCCACAACTTTCCTTCCAAATCGGAAAGAAATAGAGAGAGAGGAAAGTTTTATTTCCCTTAAAAAAATTATTTTCCTTCCAACTTCCGAACACTAGAAAAGAAAATTATTTTATCTTCCTTCCTAAATCATTTCTCTTCTCTTACTTTCTTTTCTCTCTTATAAATTTTCCTTTCTTTTCTTTTCTCTCCTAATAAAATTTTATTTTCCTTTCCTTCCTCTAAAAAACTTCCAAACAAGTGATGGATTTGTACTACTTTTATCAAGATGAAATTCATTAGGATAGGGTAGTGAAATTAATTACATTATAAGTTAGTAGATATAAGAGTTCATAGTATTAGAAAGGATTTGAGCATCTATAGCGGATCATATAATTAAAGGAAAAAAATTAATACCTGTAGCTTATATTATAAGAAGAAGCTAGAGGATGAGAGGAGACTTACTGGGGTGCGTGGACCAGTCACGTGGGTGGTTCCTCAGGTTGTGTTAGCTACAAGCATGCGCCGCGATGGAATTTTTGATGATTCGAGATTTTGGGAATCCTTTGTAGCGGGGGCGTTATCATGAAAGAGGATCTTGGGCTACGGTTGCTGTGAGATTTAGTTGTGGTCGTGGCTAGAAGATAGGTTTTTTATCAGAGTTTCAGTTATTTGCGTTGCGTTATCAAATTTTTGTTGGTTATAACCTCTTACTTCTGATAAAATGTCCCCACAAACCATGCATTCGACTAACTCCCTTACAATCTTTTATACAAAATAAGACCAGCTGATTGTGTTTTCAACCTTTGAGTGGTTCAATTATTTTTCCTTCTTATATACATTCCTTCTTCTCATTTACTTCATCCAACATTTTGTATCTTTACACTGATCAAGGTAAACCCCCCATTGTTATAAAATACCCACCATAACATAGTGTTATTCACCATTTCCATTTCAACCAAAGATATATCCATGAGTGAGCATATCAACTTTTAGTGTTCATGTTCGGTTACTTTAGAGTTTTCTGGGATTATTATGAGAGCATTTTGTAGGTGTATTTTGAGGAGTGTTTCCAATCAGTTGCTAGAATTTATTCTCTACACCATTTCAAAAAAAAATCTACAATTGAGGTAAGGGTATATATTAAGTATTTTTAAATATGAATAAACAATATGTTTAGGTATATATATATATATATATATATATATATATATATGTAAATATTTTGTTTTTTCATGTGAAGAAATATGTACAAAAAGTTATTATTTTATAAGGAAAAAATACAAAGCATGCCTTTTATTGTGTTGGGACAACATATTGTTAAAAAATGTATGTTTTAAGAAAACATTGTTAGGATTTTTTCACAATGCATTCATCTGTAGGTTTTGTCAAACCCTAAAGTGTTATAAAAAGGAGTATAAGTATTGTTAAATATGTAGGTTGGGTTAGGGTAAAATGCCAAATAATGAAAATGAAAAATGCACAAATATGAGGTTAATGTTATAAACACGGATTATTTGGTATAAGTTGTTAAAATTGCAAAAAAAAATCCCCAAAGTTTATTATATTGTAAAACTAGACTAAAGTTTAGTATATTGAAAAAAAACACTAAAGTTGTGAAAATTTTAATTTTCCCTAAAACTTTAAAGTTGTAAAATAATCTTTATAGTTACATAAATTGCTAAATGAACCCTAAAAGTATGAATATTACTTGTGATCCTTAAAAATTGACTTAAATATTTAGAAATAATTACAAATTAAACTTAAAGAATTAGAAGTTGTAATGAGACCTTAAGTTTGATGCTAAACAAGCTTGAAATATAAGGACATTAAAGTAAAAAGGTGTTCAAATTGTGTAAATAAGGAAATACAAGAAATATAAGGCATGATATACCTTGAATTGTTTGGTCTCATCAACCAGGTTAAAAGATATAAAAATGTGAAAATACGTTACTAAAAGAATAAAGAAAATATACTCGGAGAAATCGAGAAATTTAATAAGGGCCCAGAGCCCTACGATTCAACTTTGACTTAGACGTGAAACAACTGGCTAATAAATTAATGACCGTGGCATTTATTACTGACAGTGTATGCCCGTAAAAATAAATGGATTAGTGAACTCTGAATAAAATATAAAAGATGAAGTATGGAGTTTGGCGCTCATATAGATTAATTATCAATGATATAGGACAAAGTAATTGGAGTAAATTAATGGGACTCGGGTAGGAGTTGGTGAGACATCCCATAAAATTCATTACTAGAATGATCAGTTCTAAATATAACCAATATGAGAGTTAAAATAATCTGTGTCATTCTAATCACGATTGAAATAGAATAAAACGATAAACATGCAGACAGTGATAAAATAAAATAATACAAAATGAATTCCTCGATACTAATCCCAAAGTATAAGAAAATGAACTCCACGCTGGACTAAAATAAACGTCTCAACATAATAAATATCAAATTCTAAATAAGTAGAACTGACTCCAACATAAGTAATCCCAAATACAATAATCGAAATCAACTGATCCTAAAATGGAAATACAATAAGTAAAGGTGAGCATGAAATATCAACACATAAGTTCTAATAATGGAAAGCTAGAACTACAAATGAAAGGCCAGATGTATATCCAATAAATAAAGAATCAGGGTTGAGGCGGTTGTTGATGCCTTGGACCTAAAAATAGTTCCACAAACATGATTAAACCTAAAAAGTCTTAAGTGAGTAAGAATGTTACTAAAATTAGGTCTCAATAATAATAATGCATCTTCCTCTAGCATTTTTAGTTGTTTTTAAGTTAATCCAACCCAAACAATTTAAATAAATCATGGAGGTCTAATCCGATTCCCAAATGAAACTCATGTTACATAATTATATCCCTTCTTAAGTGTTCATTATTTACATGGTTCTAGACACTAATATCTCATCTATACATATCTAGTATAATCACAGTATAAAGGAGTAGTTACCGACCGAGTATTCCCCACTCACATACAAAATAAGTGGTCTATGCTCAAGCCTGTAAATAAAAGCACGAAGGCCTATATCTACTGCTTTCGTGGATCAATCTTGTGTACTAGGTGTAGTTATAGGTCGTCCCAATATTATAACATCATATCAACCAAGGTAAATCACTACACCTTCCCATCATTAGTATAATCTCATACCCAAGTCTATATGAAAGGATTCCCCTATTTGTCCCACTTAGGAGAAGTATACAGCGGCTTGTAGGATCAGGGTAAATAGGACCAAGGCAAAACCTATCTTAATCACCAGGGTACTCTCATAGTCAAAGTCATATGTTCCCCCATTAAATCGCTCATAGTACATCACTGACGAGTACACACACAGCCTCATTGTGATTGCACATAAATCAAGTGAACTATAATCAACAATACTCTAAGGATTTTTAAAATAGTTTCTTAAATCACGAATTAATAATCTTTAAGTATTTAAAACTTAGAAGCCACTCCAAATCAATGTCATTTTAATGAAATCCTAAAGTCATTCGAACCAAGGCCCAAATTCGTTTGAGTAAAATCTCCAAGTCATTTGAACCAAATCCCAATGTCATTCGAACCCAAACTATTGTTCATTCGAAGGAGATGACCTTTCTCGTTCGAACGAGAATCTATTATCTTTCAAATGAGAATTATGTAAGGGACACAATGCCAAATATCGATAATTATCATAGTTAACTGGTTACGATTTAAATCTGTGACCAAGTGATCACGGTCCAAAACTGTGACCCCTTCCAATATACAGTGACCGGTCGCGTGACGAGGTTAAAGGGTGAAATTAATAAGGAAATGGTCACGATTTGGATCCATGACTATAGGGGTCATGGTCAAGAACTGTGACCCATTTGTGACCTTTTAGGTGCTAGAGTTCCTGTAAAAATTATCACCATGATGGTCATGGCCCTGAATCGTGACCTACACATGACCAATCCCTAGTTAATTATGGTTACAATTTTAGACCGTGACCCTTAACAATAGTTCAAAATGGACACGCTAATATGGTCACAGTCCAAAAATGTAACCATTTCTCTATCTTTAATTGGTCACAGTAGGGAACATGGCCAAGAGCCTTGACGAAGTTTAAGTGTTCCATTGGTCACAGTATAGGTCACAGTTTTGAACAATGATCAAGTTTGGATTATAAATTTGAGAACTTAGGTCAGATTTCATACCGCAACCAACATCTCTCTCTTTCTATCTCTCTCCACCACAACCATCCATTCTCCCTCTCTATTGGCAACCACCACCAGCCATTCTCCATCTCTCCACCATGGTACATCTCTCTCTCTCTCTCCATAACAAACATCCATTATACCTCTCTATTGGCAACCACCACCAGCTACTCTCCCTCTCTCCACTATGGTACATCTCTCTCTCTCTCTCTCTCTCTCTCTCTCTCTCTCTCCGTATACATTCTGTGTATGTGTGTGTATGTTTCAATGTGAGTGTGTTTTTTAATGTGTGTATGTGTTTCAGTATGTTTTAATGTGTGTGTATATGTGTGTGTGTGTGTTTATATGTGGGCTTGGGTATGTGTGTATATACAAAAATTGAAATTGGTATATTGAAATTAATATACTAAAATTCGTATATTTAAATTGAAATTAAAATTGGCATATTTAAATTAAAATTTGCATATTTAAATTGAAATTTGGTATATGGAAATTGAAATACTAAAATTCGTACATTGAAATTGAAATTGGTATATTGAAATTGAAATTATATATTGAAATTGGTAAATTGAAATTGAAATTAGTATATTGAAATTGTTATATCAAAATTGAAATTTGTATATTGAATTTGAAATTGGTTTATTGAAATTGGGTATATAACATATCTACGCATACATATGAATGTTACACGCACACACATACTCACACGCGCCCACATATATGCACACATATGAATTTTACTTGCACACCTATAATTACACAAGCAAACATACTCACAAGTGCACAAATACACATTCATATATTTGTGCCTTTCAAATTATCAATGAGCTCTTCTACTCTAAGTGAATTAATGATGATAATTGGTCTATTATTATGCATGCACTGAAGGGTTTGACTACTCAAGCAAACTCATTAAAGGACCCTACAAAGTTTCAGTCTGCTCTTGATGACAATCCAAATTTCACTTTTCTTTTAGTTGATTTAGACAAAGATTGAGTTTTGAAACATTATATTATTGTCATTTAGTTAACTCTTGTATGATAACCCTATTTGTACCTTATATGTATTGGAACTTCTCTTGTATTTATTTATGTTGATGTATCTTCTATTTATATATTTAGTTCTCTTACACTTACTTCCCCGTCGCTCACATTTTGCAAAATATCATTATGTAGATCTTTTTAAGATTTGAATGTGACACTGATAACAAACCGTCAATCTGAGGTGACCACACAAATGATTACGGATTCTGTTGATCTTAAATATTTTTGCGGTTGCTATAATTGGTGGTTTGTGTTGTATGATGCTCACCGAGACGCAAGGCATCAAAGTCTCTTATTGGTAATACTAATCCTACTTTTTTTGTGTTATTATTCCATTTTTAGCTTCCCTATAATATACTTGAATCACTAATCCCACTCTTTTTATTATCATATATACATTCACATATATTTTCATAAATAAAAAACAAAAAGGGGGCCTATACCACAATTACTAATTTAGAGTGTTCTCATAATTTTATACACTTTTAACACATTTTACATATATTTTTACAAAACAAAAGTGACACCCTAGATTCGAATTATGGATTAAACCCCAACCTTGTTCTTCTTATAAACTACGTGTACTTCGACGCCATTTTGGTTACATAGGCATGCTGAAGTAATTTTGGAATTCAAGTCATTTCTTACTTACCATTTTGAAAAATTTGAAGTCTTGCAGGGCAAGTTGGAGAAAGAACATTTTGAAGTTTTTTTTTGGTGGAAGGAGACAATTATTGTATTGGATTTCGATGACAATATTGGGATATTATTATCATATTCATGCAAGCATGCATTGTATTATTATTTGTGTTGAACAATTTGATGGCTTTAGTAAGTTAATTTGTGTTATATTATTATTTTTTGATTTATGGATGGCGTAATGGCTTAATATTTATTTCTAAAAATATAAACAGGTTTGAAAAATGTACAAGTTTTTTTGGGATGATGAAAATTAAAATTTATTTGTTATATATTTTTTTAATTTTTTTACTGTTCTGGTCACGGTTTGAGCCTTGACCACAATTAAATGCCATTTTAATGGTCACAGACTGCATCATAGTTCTCAACCGTGACCATCGGGTCATGGTCCCAAATCGTGACAGCCAATTAACACTGACTGGACCGTGATCCCAACATGGGGTCATAGGTTTGGACCATGACCCACAATTTTGGCACCCTCAATATGGCCATGGTTTAAAATCGTGACCCATAGGCCCTGATCATGATCCAAAACCATGGCCATCAGCCTATTTTGGTGTAATGGGCATTTTTTCCTTGTGAAGAAATGACCATAACCAATACAAAATCTGAACATCAAGTCTCTAAACATAAGATTACCTTATCTTCTTCTAATATAGCATGTACATAAATATTAATAACATATATTACCAGGTTTTAGACAATTGAAACTACGATTAATGAACTAATTTCAGATTGTAAGGTTTTAGGTCTAAGTTCTTCATTTCAAAAATTCCAAAAATTAGACTACGATTTCAATATAAGGATTAATCTAAAGAGAGGTTTTTTACAGATTATCATTGCCATAATTCATATCTAGTGTCTTTTTCATAAACTGTTTACATGATTTCATGGTCCAGTTAAAGGATTCAACATCCAAACTACATTAGTTCATCAATATATGATTAAGGCTTAATTATGTAATCAATTGAATTACTAAATTAGTTTATAATATTATTAGAAATGAACAACTATTGTTCTAACACAAACTTAATTAATTATTAATCAAAATAGACTTGCCTTGGATCGTTTATATGAATCAAATCCTAAATCCTCAATCTCTTCAATCCCTGTTGCTCACTGAAACTCCTTAGTTGTATTTTATTTTTAATTTTTAAAAGATGTGAATTCATGCAACACATGTAAGAATCATATCGTAATACATATAAATAAACTAACTAACACATAACATGTCACAACAAGTAATTAAATAATTAAATAAATAATTAATTTAAATGTAAGAAAAATATAGGGTATTACATTCCTTCCCTCTTTAAATAAAGAATTTTGTCCTTGAAATTTGATTTTTATGTACCTGACTCGAAGATCTCAGGATATCTTGCCCACATATCATCGTCACTCTCCCATGTAGTCTCAGCGTCGTTATAATGTCCCCACTGGGCTCAAACTAACAGAATGACCTTCAATCACAAAGTCTTCTCTCTCCGATCAAGCATTCACTGGTGTCGCTATTTGTAAATCGTATTTATTTTCCACTCAATCTCGTCAAGTATGTGCTGATATGCTAATTGGTCCCTCATCACAGACACGTGGAAGACATTGTGAATACGCTGAAGATGGTAGGGTGAGGAAAAATGATACACCATTAGCCCCACCTTATCCAAGATCGTGAAAGGACCTACGTATCGGGGTGACAAATCCCCCTTAGACTCAAATGTCATAACTACCTTTATCGGGGAGACCTTCAGAAGAATATAATATCCAACAGGAAACTCCAACTTATGCTTCCTTTTATCTGCGTAACTCTTCTACCAACTCAGGGCAGTCTTTATATGCTCTTTGATGAGTGACACCTTCTTTGAGGTGTCCTGAATATAATGTAGTCTAATATCTTCAGTCTCTGGCTAAAGGCTCGACAAATGACATAATCGTCCTTACAAGGCCTCGTAGGGTGCCATACTAATAATTTGTTGTGGATTGTTCTTATAGGAAAACCCCACGGTTGTAAGTACCAATCTCAACTCCCTTAAATTCCAAAACATAAGCCCACACCATATCCTCTAAAATCTGATTCACCTCTCAGTCTGACCATCCTCTTGAGGGTGAAATGAGGCACTCATATTTAGCTGTACCCCGATAACCTCTTGAAAACTTCCCCATAATCGAGAAACAAAGGTATGGTCCCTTTTGAATACAATTTCCAGCGATACCTTATGAAGACACATAATCTCTTAAATAAAAGGTCAGACGTACTTCTCCTCGGTGTAGTCTGTCTCCAGTGGAAGAAAATGGGCTACATTGGTCAATCTATCGACAATGATGAAAACAAAATCATGTCCCCTTTGGGACCTCGGCAAGCCAATAATAAAATCCACCAGTATACTCTCCCACTTCCACACTAGGATCTCTAATAGTTGTAATTCCCCTGATGGTCTTTGGTGATCCACATTTAACAACTAGAAGGTGATGCACTTTAACATAAACTCCGCAATGTCTCCCTTCATCCTAACCCACAAGTAGAGCCCCCTCAAGTCACGGTACTTCTTATCACCTCAGGATGCACTATGAATCGAGAACCATGTGCCTCAGATAATACTGCCATTCGTAGCCCGTGGCAATTCGATACAACCAAACACCCCTAAAATCTTAATACCCCAATTGAACTAATCGAATAGAAAGTAACTCCCCCGAATAACAACTCTTACACATTCTTCTAACAATAATAGTCCGAAGCCTGCACCTGGATCATTCAAGACATAATATCGAGTGTAACAACCACAACTACCAAATATGCTTCTATCAAGTCCATGGCATGAAAAATACTCCACTTCTATATCCATAAATTATATAGATCATCCTCATGATCTGCCCACAATGCTACCAGACTCACAATGGGTCTACGCTTCAATGCATCTGCTACCCCATTCACCTTCCTGGGATGATACTAAATTGAGAAATGGTAGTCCTTTATAAACTAAAACTGACACACCCCAACCCAGTTACTTATAATTAATTTTGAAAGTCAAAGTGAGTCAAACCATGATTAATTTAACCAAAACATAAACACGAGTTTTAATTTCAGAGTCATTATTGTGAATCTATATAATTAAAAACCTATTTTACAACATCATAGTAGTCATGCCCATAAAAACTTGCTTGAAGGATAAGTTAACTTAATTACATCATTTACATTAAACCAAATATTTGTTTCTCCCATTCCTGTCTACCCCAACCCGACCTCTTAGATTTGGCAGTGACATCGCGTTACTTGAAAAAAATGTGAACATAGGAACCATAAGCAAAATAGCCCAGTGAATGCATCACTACTATACTACTGCATGAATTTAAATGCAATAAATCATGTCCATATAATTATGTATTAACTTATCCAGCTCATTCATAATGAATGACCAACTTTTTCGAATCATGATTCACATATCCTATCTAAATAGACAATTCTCCCCCATTCCTGGTCGAGGAGTAACCCCTTGTCATTAATAGACAAATCTCCCCTATTTCGGGTCGAGGATTAACCTCCCATTTCGGTAAACCAAAGTGAACAATTTCATATTCATTATATTCTGATCATATCAATAACATGATACAAATATCTCTTTCAGTGAGTACACTCACCTTGGTTGACAACTATGTATTCACGTTTCCCTTCGATTGGAGCTGAACTGGGTTGATTAGACCTTATACCTGTCAATAAAACTAAATCAGTACTAAATCTCAATCATAAGTATTATCCTAACATAATTATATAACTTTCCATGACTATACAACGACAATATAATTCAACTTAAGTCACATTCCATGAAACATGAGTAAAGACAAAATAATGGTACACATGTTGATAAAGTTATGAACATTAACCCATAGGAAATACCTCATAAGGGATTTATAAATAAACCCAAGTAAATATGAAAACATACTTCTCAATGTATATACACATGAAACAAGCACGCAAAATGCTCTTTGGAAAGAGGAGATAACAATATTCTTTCATGGGGTATCTAGTATGGCCTCAAATTATTGTCTTCTATACTCAATGATCTTATATTACTAAATTGTATAAATAAAAGTGTCCAACCTTATCAATATGAAAACACATATGAATATACTTTCCAGTACAACTGACGATGTAATTTTTCAAGCTTCCTAGAGCAAGTTATGACCATTTCTTTACAACACAAGAAATCTGCCCTCCAAGCTCCTCTATTGTTCCTTCGACTTCCAAGAATTTTCATAATTTTTCTACATCATAATTTTCCATGATTTTCGACCCATTATCAGTACACATACTGAATAGTACATAATTAAAGTTTCATAATATTTTGACTTCATTTGCTATGTCAAAAGCTTGACCAAATGCAGGGCATACCGGAATGAAATATACAAACAACAACTATGTACCAACTTGAAATCATCATTAAGGACTAACCACGGGGAGATAAATTCTAATTTTCGGATATGATCATAATATATGAGTATAATTTGATATCCAATTGTAATTTCTCAATTCCAGGAAGCACACAAAAATATATTCAAGTTTGAATGCAAGGGGTTTCAATACAAGCAATTTTAAGGGTTTGTACATTCAATTTAACCTAAACTTTCATCTAACCACACATATATATAAAGGGCTGAAATTTTATTAAACAAATGATTATTTCTATCATCTAAATCAGTACTATAAGAAAAATAACAATATTTGTGATTAGGATTACCTTCGGGACTTTTACGTAATTTCTAAGGATTTTTCTACACTTTTTCTTCCTAAGCTCCCTAATTCTCTTTACTCAAGGTAAATATCTTTCATGGCTGCCTTTGCTGAAGGATAAGGTTATTTCAAAGGTATAAGGTCGGACAAACCAGCCTACACCCCCACCCATTAACTTTAAGACACTAGTTGGGTATAAAGGACAAATTACCACTTAAACGAATGGACAGATTTGCCCCTGGTTAGTAATTTCGGTATAACTTCTTACTCGAACCTCTGTTTCACACACCATTTTTTGTGTTACAACCCTAACTCACATGTCTACAACTATATAGTTTTCACCTCAAGTCAATTGATATTTCATAAAGGTTAAAACTAGTCTTAAACATGAACATTCCTACTGAAACATCAAAATTTTATATTTGTAACTAATTCAATATTTCATGCCTTATGAAGGTAGGATTAGACTAAACATGATGACTTAACATTATATATACTAATAACTTATTATCCATGTCACATAAGCTAATCATGATTTAAATAAAATTTGTCATAATTATATTCGGGTTGTCACAACAACCACCTCCTTTAATTCATGCTAAACTCCCATTGAGTGAACAAGTAATGAAGGCTCATATTATTAGAGAATAGGGTAAGCCTCTCACCAAACAAGTTATGTCTCAAGATACGAAGAGCAACGACTACCGCAACTAACTCCAAATCATGGGTGGGGAGTTTCCCTTATGAGGTTTAAGCTTATGTGAAGCGTAATCTATAAGCCTATTCTCCTGCATCAAAACTCCTCTAAGACCTTGAAGCAATGCATTAGTATACACCATATACTTCACTTAGACCCATGGTAAAGTGTAAGGATCAAATTTCCAATTGAGTCTTAATGTATTTTTGACTTATTCTACGAACAAAACATGTTTGAGTTATAGATAGTCTTTTATTATCTGATCCCACGAGTCAATGACGTATCAAAGATTAATTGAAGACGTTGTGGCAAAGCTATAAAAATTTAATCATGTTGAAGTTTAATTGGTGCAATTTCTCATCTTCAAGGTTTAATTGCATTCCGAGATCACACAGGTATGAATTCATTATGTTAATGGAACTCGGAATTCATTTTAGAAAAATAAGGATGTTATTTTTTAAAGGAAAATGTTTTAAAATATTTACATGTTTACACATCAGACAAAGGACGGATTTGTGTTGGATTAGAGTTTTTTTAAAATGAAACTCTTTTATTAAAAGTTGGAATAGTTTGGAACTTTATCTGACGATGTCGTTCAAATGACTGTAGATGTCATTCGAACGAGATGCACTGTCATTCGAACGACGTGTCATCTAGCTCGAATGAGATTGCACCGACTTGAATTTTTTATTTAAGTCAAGTCCTAGTCCTTTTCTCGGTCTGCATGTAGAACAAATTCACTTTTCAAAGAGTACCTTTTTCTGCACATGTTTTCTAAGGTTTCGAAGGCTTAAACACATCCTTGGAGTTTGTAAAGATCCGAGATTTCATTATCAAAATTTTTATGTGATGCTTGCTGCACCAAGTTGAGTTTTGTTCATCATTGAACACTTGTGATTTCTGGTTTTGCGGTGAATAAGCGACGGACATTGTGTTCAACATAGTAGATGTATCAAGCCATATTGGTGGACACCGAGACATTCGTGGAGTCGATGTTGTGGACTAGCATCGTGGAAGACAAAATTTATTCGTGGGAACTATTGAAGAATGGTAAAAGAACAGAAGGAGCATCAGGACCCACGGGATCGAGTCTGTGTGTAAGGCTAATATCTCTTTGTAAAACCATTGTTCATAGTGATTGTCTGGCTTGGGCTGTCTGAGATTTTTTTCTCGATTTGGGTTTTTCCTCGTACATCCGGCATTGTGAGTATCTTTACCTTATTTTACTTACCTATCACCTAGATGCATGTTTAGGACTTAAACAAGATAAAATTGGCTAAGTAAAATTGGTTTGGTTTAAAACACATGTTTTTCGCACTTGGGTATTTTTGGAGACCTACAAATTGGTATCAGGGCCCGTTGCACTCGTTTATTATGTAGATCCTTGCTTTTTACTTTTTGGGTGATTGCTTGTTTATATCTCTTGGTTTGTTTATTTTCCTCTAGATGGATTCTCAAAGTTTTAACGAATTAAATCTGTTGAATTTAGAGTTTGCAAAACGAATTGAAGTTTTGGAGGAAGAAAATTCTCGATTTAAAAATATGATTGAATATTTGCAAACATTTCAAATTCAACGAGATATGATTCGTGAGAAGTTTGGAGCTTTATATAATAATTTTCAATCTTTAAAAGTTTCCAAAAAGGCGAGTTATGAAAGAATCCTTGTTTTAGAGAGAGATTTAGAGAATTTGAAAAATTCAAGTGTTTGTGCCATTAATGAAAATAGTTTGATTAATGAATTTAAGGCACATGAGAAGAATCTAAGGGATAAGTTTTCTCATATTGAGGGGGAGCAAGATAAACTTCTAGGCGTAATTGAAAATTTAAAGAATGAGTCCCGAAAGTTTGAGGAGTTTAATCGTTTGCTTGAGTAAAAAGTTTTGATGTTAAAAAATGATTTAACCGACTCAAGTAGTGTGAA
Organism: Sambucus nigra; assembly: GCA_949130495.1. Classification (NCBI taxonomy): domain Eukaryota; kingdom Viridiplantae; phylum Streptophyta; class Magnoliopsida; order Dipsacales; family Adoxaceae; genus Sambucus; species Sambucus nigra. The sequence goes on from OX422219.1 coordinate 231,404,467, forward strand.
TAGTAATGGTAGTGGTTCATCCTGTTCTAGTGGTTCGCATGTCAAAGTCAAAACCATAGTTTGATTTAGAGCGTCAATCACATCCGAGGGTGTTAGAAAAGGTTAACCTAAAGGTCCCATTCCTCATCGTGTTTTCACATGTTCGCATTGTGGTAGGAAAGGTCACCTTAGGAGTTTTTGTTTTGATCTTAGAAAAGACCCTAGGAAGTTTAAAAGTAGTGTCCCATTGATTCCAAAAACTCGCTTTGTTAGGTATACACCAGTTTGGGTTAGGAATTCCATTTTGGAGATGCTAAATGCTTCGCTGGTTAATTCTCAGAGGCATGCGCATGATTCATCTCTTGCTATTTCTTATGGATAGTAGCTTTCATGTTTTGTCATACATTAGCCCTTGCATCATGATTTATAATTTTCTAGTGTTATGACGTGTTTATCTTTTGTATTATAGTTTTCACTAATTGCATCATATTTTGAAAAATACAAAAAGATTTTCAGTTTTTGTGTTTGAGTTATCATGTTTGATGTGGCATATTGGCGTGCTTGGACTCTCTTCCTTCCATTATCCATGTGGATAGGACATTTGATCATAATTATCGATGATTAGATTGGTCTTAACCATTGTATTATGGGCTTGTTTTAAAGTTGACATGCGTTTTAATTCGACTTTGTATATATGCCATCTTTGCACACATGCACGAGTTTATGTGAATGTTTGACTACTCTTGCATATTTGAGTTTGGTGAGACGTTATTATCTCAATTTTATCATCTATGCGTAAGTAGACTTAAGGAAGAGGTGTGCATGTAATAACCGTTTACCCGTGAGCATTTTAATTTAAAATATGATGAGTGTACGGGAAAGGGCTGCGAGATTGTAAAATTGACTCGTCGTGAAAGCCAATGTTTAAAAGAGCCCAAAAAATTCATAAGGCAATAAAAAGAATCATATGCCAAAAATGTGCCAAATTAGTTTAGTTCATTCAAAAGAAAATATGATATTATTGAGGGATGGATTAAAAATTTAAACGGGTTTGCATAAAGAATCATATAGTTGAAAATCCGTGTCATGACGCTATTGTTTGTAGAGTCGCCAAAATTCCGGATTCATGTGCATGATGTTTGTTTAGTTCATTAATCTCACACTTTAAATGTCACATATGGATATAATAAAGTTTGATGATAGATTGCTACTGATTAGAGCTTCTTGATCGTTTCGATGTGTTGGAATTGTGATTCATTTGTTTTAGTTCACACACATGCATTCCATGTTCATGTTTAGTCACATCGATACTATGTTAGCATGTTACTCATACTTGTTTGTTTTTAAGTTTTTCAGTTTTTCACTAGGCAACACTATTTAATTTTTCCGAGGAGATTGTGGAAAATTTGTCAATATCGTTCTAACGACATACTGTTTCGTTCAAGCGATGTCGTATTTCGTTCGAGTGACATCCCTGGCTCGTTCGAATGACAACCCTAGTTACCCTGATTTTGTCTTTTTCAGGTAGTCTTTCTGTTTTAGTACCCTGCTTATTGATTCATATTTTGGTACTGGGTTTCTGTTTATGCAATCTATTTTTAGAGATTAACCTCTTTTACTGCATTGTTTGTTTATCACACCTGCTTAGACTGATATTTTTTTATGTGATTCATTATTTGCTAGCTACTGATTTGACATTGATTGATCATTTTTAGCTTGTGGTTTCATGTATATCTAGCATACTATGAGTTAATTCATATTGATCTCAAATTGGTATATCACTTTTAGATTTGTTTATCTTTTCACCGGATTGTCTATTCGAGACAAAAAGGGGGAGAGATGTCTGTGATGTAGGGGGAGTTCTGTGAATTTGTGATATCCTGAATTAATTGCTTATTTTCAAATTGGTTTCATGTAGGGGTGTTCAAAAAACCGACTGGACCGAAGGACCGAACCGAACCGAGCCGAACCGACTCTTTTTTTCGGTCTTTTTTCTTAATCGGTCCGACCTCGGTTTATTTTTTTGGCGGACCGACCTAGTTTGTCCGGTCCACGATTTACATTTTTAAAAACCCTGTTAGGACCGACCCGGACCGATTTTATATAAAATAATATTTTTTACATATATATGTATATATATAAGATAAATAAATAGTGAAAATATATATTTTAATAGTTTATCAGTTTAAATTATAGTTTAATCCAATACTAGGTTTGTTTTAATTGCAAATTTTGGTATTTTGTAGGTTTTAATGTTCGGAAAAAAATAGAGTCGGGTATATTTTTCTTATTATAAATGATGTAAATCATTCATGTGAGGACCGACGGGTTAGACCGGACCGACCCTATAAAAAACCGAACCGACTAGGGTCGATTAACCGACATTATCGATCCGGTCTCGATCCATTTTTTAGAGGACCGACTAAATCGGTCCGGTCCAAAAAAAACCTCAAAACCTAACCGGACCGGACCGCGAACACCCCTAGTTTCATGTGTATATCATGTTCACATATTGGTATCATGTTTACTCACATAACAAATGATTCAGATTTGATTATTTTAATATTAATTTATATCATTTGTTCCCCCATACTTCACTAGGTATTTGTATGTTTCATGTGTGTAGGTATGCTTAAAAAGAAACGGCATTTCAAGTCTACATCACAATCAGACATTCGAGACAGTTTCATGCTTTCCGATCCATTGTTGAAGAACCTTATCCTATACTAATGATGTATTATTCATTTTAGTTTTTATGGGTTGGGATTTAGGCGTTATACGGCTTGACGGCCCTGCTTAGGCATTTCACTATTGGTTTTGTCGCGGAATAGTCAAACAGGGAGATTTGTAAGGACCAAATTTCCAATTGAATCTTAATGTAGTTTTGACTTATTCTCGGAACAAAACATGTTTTAGTCGTAGATTGTCTTTTATTGTCTGATCCCATGAGTCTATGATTTATCGAAGATTAATTTAAGATGTTGCGGCAAAGCTACAAAGATTTAATCATTTCGAAGTTTAATTGGTTCAATTTCTCATCTTCAAGGTTTAATTGCATTCCGAGATCACACAGGTATGAATGCATAATGTTAATGGAACTCAGAATTCATTTTATAAAAATAAGGATGTTTTTTTTAAAGGAAAATGTTTTAAAATTTTTAAATGTTTACACATCAGATAAATGACGGATTTTTGTTGGATTAGAGTTAGTTTTAAATAAAACTCTTTTATTAAAAGTTGGAATAGTTTGGAACTCTATCTGACGACATCGTTCAAACGACTATAGATGTCGTTCGAACGAGATGAACTGTCGTTCGAACGACGTGTCATCTCGCTCGAACGAGATTGCACCGACTTGAATTTTTTATTTAAGTCAGGTCCTAGTCCTTTTCTCGGTGTGCGTGAAAAATGAATTCACTTTTCAAACAGTATGTTTTTTTCACATGTTTTCTAAGGTTTCAAAGGCTTAAACACATCCTTAGAGTTTGCAAAGATCCGAGATTTCATTATCAAATATCTATGTTATCCTTGTTGCACCAAGTTAAGTTTTGTTCATCATTGAACACTTTTGATTGCTGGTTTTACGATGAAGAAGCGATGGGAATTTTTTTCAACATCGTAGACGTATCAAGACATGTCGGTGGACATTAAGACATTCGTGGAGTCGGGTGTTGTGGACGAGCATCGTGGAAGACGGAATTTTTTCATGGGTACCATTGAAGAATGGTAGAAGAACAGAAGGAGAGTCAAGACCTGTGGGGATCGAGTCTGTGTGTAAGGCAAATCTATCTTTGTAAAACCATTGTTTATAGTGATTGTCTGTCTTGGGCCGTCCGAGGTTTTTTCTCGATTTGGGTTTTTCCTCGTACATCCGGCATTGTGAGTATCTTTACCTTATTTTACTTACCTATCTCCTAGATGAATGTTTAGGACTTAAACAGGATACAATTGGCTAAGTAAAATTGGTTTGGTTTAAAACACATTTTTTCTGCACTTGGATATTTTTAGGGACCTACATAAAGAAAGTACAGGTGCAGTCATGATTCTTTTCTTTAGCTCCTCAAAACTTATCTGAAAATCAGCATTGCAAACAAATGGTACCCCCTTCTGGTTGAGGTGAGTTATTAATTTAAAAATCTTTGAGAACCCATGAATGAACCTCTTGAAGTACCCAACTAACCCCAAAAAACTCCTAACCTCACTAGGTGTAGTGGATTTCCCCCACTCCATCATAATTTAATACCTTTCTAGGATCAATATAAATCCCAGCCTTTAATACAATATGGTCCAAGAACTTGAACTTCCTGTAACCAAAATCCACAGTTGAGAAATGAGCATATGACTTATGATCTTGAAGTGTTTATAAAACTATCCTCAGATGTTGTGCATGCTCATCCTTTAACCGAGAGTACACTAAAATATCATTGATGCACACAATGATGAATTATTCTAGATATGGTTAAAAGATTACGTTCATTAAATCCATACACATGGCTGGATCATTAATCAACCTAAATGGAATAACCCAAAACTCTTATGATCCCCACCATGTTAGAAAGGACGTCTTTGGGATGTTTGTAATACCCCGTAATTTTAATGACTTTTAAAATGGGTTATATTTTAAATTAATGGATTAATTGGATTTTATTATAAATTAATTCATTTGGGTTTTATCCTAATTGTGGATATTAAAATGGATGATTCTGAATATTACTTAAAGATATTTAGGTAATATATGAATGTGATGCTAATGATATTGCTGTGAGTTGTTAATTCAGTAATTTGAATTATTAGTCAGACGTGGTATGGGACGTGTCGGGGCTAATTTGTTAAATTAAAAAGGGAAATTCTTTTTATATCAACCTTATAGTCATTTCGACTGCATCGTTGTGTCCGGAAGGTTTGAAATAGTCAAAAAAGTCTATTTGGATGTTGAATTTGAGTCTCGGGTCATTTGGAAATGAAAAGACAACCCAAAAGGGTATTTTGGTCATTTTTACAAGGGGGATGAATAGTTATTTCGGGTTTTGTCTTATTATAAGTAATTGGAGATTAAGTGTATGTGGGTTACTCATCTCTTCTACACAAAATAGAGAAGTCATCTTCGTAGAGAAAATAAAAGGTTGCTTGGGAAGAGAAGAGTTTACTTGGGAAGGAGAAGAACTAAGAACCAAAGGTCACCACCACCAACCACCACTGGAGAAGGGAGAACCGCCTGTGATAAACTACACCAAAGGATCAGATCTTCATTAGAGGCAAGTGTTTAATATTTGTAATTTAAGTTTGTATATTGTCCATGTTAGGATAGTTATAAAAAGAGATGATTTTCATATTTGGAAGATGAAAGGATAGAGTTGTTAATGGATTTTCTGGAAACTAAAAATATATAGGAATCAAACTCATGTTGTAGGTAGTTAGTAATCCACGAAATAATCATAATCTGTTGAAGAAATAATGAAAACCATTGATGTGTTCTTGAAGATATTATGTTGATAATTTTCTGGAAAAAGAGGATATAAACATGCTTTTAATTCAATCTCTTGATGATTCTAGGATGTTTAGATGATTAGAAATTATTTATATATGTTGATATATCATGTAGTAAGGATTATAAGTCATTTGGGTTGTTAATATGAAGGTTTGAATGATAAAAAATGGTTAAACCCGTAGTTGAAGAAATGCAGAAAAACTGGGTTGTTACCTGGGCGATCGATCGATCGACCCCCTGCCTTCGATCGATCGACCTCCCCAAGATTGTTAAAGTTATTTCTTTTTAATGTTGGTTCTTATCCCAAAACTTTGGTAGATCTTTGGTTATTGTTAATGGGATATTATGGGACTTAGAGAAGATCAGTAAGCCCTAGATAAGATTTGAATTGATTTGATTGGGATTTAATTGATTGGAATTATGTTAGTTAAATTGGAAGAAATTTTGGTTGCTAGAATCATGTGTTGGATTCTAATTTGTATGTTTGAGGATTAAGGATAGGTCCAGTAGGGGAGATTTAATATAATACTTGGGTAACATTAGGGTTACAATTTGAACATTAAGGACTGAGTTTAAGCTCATGGCGCCTGGATAGAGATGGGAGTTCATACCACATTTGGTTGAAAGAGGGGATGAGGTTATTCCGGTTGCATATTTGAAGTTGACGGACCTCCACGATCAACAAAGTTAAGTAGTAGTGTATTGGAGGGTTTCATTGTTTGGATTTCGCTTTGCCAGACGTTTCGCGCATGAACCTTAACCACGTCGGGAGTGGAGAGATGTTATAGGATGCGAGGATGTTGGTTTTGTTGATAAGTCTTATAGTGTGAATGAAACACTATAGACTATGAGTCGAGTGATGATGGTATTCAATCCTAGTTGATAGAAGATGTGTTTATAAGAGATTAGAAACTGTCGGTTTTAACCCTAATTAAAGGGAGAGTTTAATTCATAGTAATTCGGGAGATATGATGATATGGACCAGTAGGATTCTAGTGATTTCTTACTGAATTTATGTTGAGGAAAAACCTATTTGAACCTTGGGAAATGAGTGAGACTCGGGGATAATTAAATTAAAGATGAAAAGTCATATTATCTTATACGTAGGATTTAAAGAGATATAATACTACGTATGGGAATTATCTTAGGGTAATGTGAGTACCTTATTGATATTATATTATAGGCATGATAATGCATATTTGATTGATTGATGATTATGTGTATGACATACCTAGATTACTTGCTATCGACGGGAGGTTTGCGCGTGAGGGCAGTCATATCCTGATGAATCCATGGGATATTTGATTTGTCTCTTAAGAACATAGGTCTATGAAAGACTTATCGGGGAGTTGATAAGTCCGCTGACTGTGGGAACGTATGTATGTACGTGACCATGGATACAAGAACTATGTTCGCCTCCAATGTTTGTGTTGTTGTTTATGGTTCGAGGAATCCTTACCTAACCTTTAGTCCCCTATTCGGCGACCAGCGATGATGGGACATGATAGCAGAGTAATGCATTGCACCGCAGCTGTGACTCGGGGTGCCGTATTATATATGTATGTATATATATATATATATAGTGAATTAAGTGAATGATTGGATTTATTGTGGTTAAATCATCTACTGTGTGATAATTGTAGATAACGGTGAAGTGAGAAAAGAATTGAAATAAGTTAATGAATATTTATGGAAGAGATTAATTCATGTTAATGAGAAACGATTCATATAAATGAGAAACGTATGAGAATAATTATCTGACGTATGGTATGGGACATACGGGGTTATGATATAGGATGGAATCATAGAATGGAAACTAGTGAGGAGGAACCATTAGCTAGGAGGTTAATATGAGACGTTAAGTGTGCACTCTAGATGAGAGGTGAGAACAGCAAGTGAGAGTTGGATACTAACATGTACATAATAAATGCTTTATTGTACTTGTTAAATACTTGTTGTTTTCAAAATCATTTTCACATCGGGCTCTGACCCGTTTCCTTGCATATATTATTTTCTATTGTACCTTCTATATCAGGTGTCCAGCAACAGGGACGCCAACCTTATGGAATTATGACGAGCTATGGAGTATTGCTTAGACGCCTATCTTCATTTGATTCACAGTATTCTCTTAGATAGGGCATGTCGCCCAAAGGAATTCAGTTATCTCTTTTCTATCTGAGTCAAATACTCTTGTAGTTGTGTCATTTTAATACATTTACTATTTTTGGGATTACTGTATTGGATTATTATGTGGGAATGTTTATTCCAATTGCATTTAAATTCTATTGTGTTATCTGTTCGGTTATTAGTGTTGTAGAATAATATGTGCTGTGTTATTCTTAAACTAAAAATGGATTTTATTGGAATTAAAATTTGGAAAGTTTTTAACACCAGCTTAATTGGGTATTGGGTGAGTTGTAAATGTTTTCGACAGTGATGCTAAGAATGAGCCAACTGTATATTCTGGTTTAATGTGGTATGGAACTGGCCACCCGGTATTTAATTAAGCGGGGTGTTATAATGTTGTCCTATCGAATATATAATTGATGATACACCAAGTACAAATCAATCTTTGAAAAGTGCGGTACACCCCCAACTGATTAAAAAAGTCGTATATATAAGGCAACATGTACTTGTTCCATATCGTGACCTTGTTCATCTCTTGATAGTCCACATAAAGCCTCAATCAACCATCCTTATTCTTCACAAATAAAACTAGATCTCCCTATGGAGACATGCTCCTCCGTATGAACCCTTCACTCAAGAGTTACTGAATCTTCTCCCGCAGCTCCCTCATCTTCAATGGACCCATAATATATGGTGCCATCATAATGGGCTAAGTGCCTATCACTAAGTCTATAAATTCATTTATCTCTCATATAGGTGTTAGACATAGTACCGCATCAAACACATCTAAAAACTTTTCGAATACTCGTATTGACCAACGTTACAACGGCCTGCTCTGGTGTACTTACATCCATGTAATATAAGTGAGTGCTAGATATTCCCTCGATCCTAGGCATAGCTATAAGTAACATCTCCTTCCCGAGATGGAAAATGTGATAGCCTTCCTTCTATAGTCGATATGTGCATGATATTGTGCTAACCAGTCCATACCTAAAATAACGTCATAAGTTTGCATATCTAAAATCAAAAGGTTAGCCAAAAAGTACAATCAACCAATCTCGACTGCCACCTCCCTACAAACTTGATGTAAGGTAACAACCCTACTCACTAGGGTATCTACATTCATAAATACCTAAATAGAAATATATAATAACCTCGAAGGCACATCAAATGTACTACTAAAAAAAGTGTGATGCCCTAGTGTCAAGCAATACTCGTGCATAACTACCATAAACTTAGAACTTACCCTCTATGGCCTATGGTGGGGCTTATTAGTCCTGTCTATAGACATTGAAGACATGTCCATAGTATAACTATAGTCGACCCTGTACTGGGTCTTTAGAATGTAGTGGTTGTGTAAGATACTATAGTGGTGGCGACAATGCCTAAAACTAAGATGTGGCGAGTAAAGCCTGCTATTTCCCTTGCTGGAAATGGCCCCAACCGACCTGGTTTCCTCTAAGGCACCTCCTAAAAAAATGGCCCTACCCACCAGATGATTAACATGAACCTATGAAGGGGCAACCATGTTGTCCCTAACCCTAGGGTCGGTCTTGCTCACCCTAACCCTATTGCCATTGTCCTCTCTAACTGTGGCCTTGTTGTCCATGGTCCCCTTAGCCCTGATGGCTTAAAGAACTCTGTCCTTACTTTCCATTATAACGTTGATCATCTGAACCTCGAAACCTCTTAAGGGGTTGTTCCCTCTATAGTGGTCTCCTATGAAGTTGTGAACCTCCCTGAGCTTGGGGTAACTCACTAATCTCCTCACTCTTTGTCCCTTGGTTGGTCCCACACTTCTCATTCTTAGGATCCTTATCTCTCCAAAAATCATGGTGATCCTAGAATTGAAGTAGAGTGGTGACCACTACATATGTGTAAGTAGTGAAGTCAGGGCTGCCAAGTAACCTCTTACCAATATTCCAAGTGAGGCCCCTAATAAAACGATCCATTTTCTTTACCTTTATATTAACCTCCTCTGGGGAAAAGAAAGAAAGACGAGTGAACTCCTATGCATACTTAGCTACTAAAAATGGATCTTTCCTCATACTCTCTCGAAGAGTTAGTGGGAAATACTTTCTCTAAAATTTCTCCTAAAATTTCCCAATGGTCATGCTCGATCTCTCCGTTTCATTGGTGATTGGCTCCCACCACCGAAGTGCATCACCTATTAACTTGAACCTAGATAGAATCTCCCTCTGAACGTTCAAGAAATCTACCAGACATACGTTTCTATTGATGTCTCACCTTCACTACAAGGAGATAATATGGTCCGTGGAGTTGGTGAACTCAAGTGGATTGCCTTTACTAAAGGAATATCTCGCTCTCTCCCATGTCGAAGTGGCATGCGAAGGAGGTAAAGTCATGGGTGGTGGCTAATTCTGGTGCATGGCGGACATAATAGCTACACCAGTCTGGGCTATAATAGTAAAAAAATCATTGAGCACAAGAGATGGCACCCGCCCCTATGGATGTGGCTAAGGTTGTGATGCCTCTGACTTGGTGGTGATGTCCAATTTGTGACGTTCTGCTCCTTTCCTTATGTTCACCACATGAAAGTCAATAAACACAAGCGTATCAATAGTGTATGAGATAAGATTACAAAAGCCTATATTGTTAATCTCTAAGTTATCAAATAATGCAATGCAAAAAAACTAGGCATGCACACAAAACCCTAGGACACTGGAAATTAGAATGCACTAATACCAATTATAACACCCCGTAAATTGCATAATTAGATTGATCATTTCTAAATATAAATAATACAAGAGTCAAAACAATTTATATCATTATAAGCATGACTTAAATAGAATAAATTGATAAACATGTAGATAGTTATAAAATAAAATAATACATAATGAGTCCCTTATACAAATCCCAAAGTATAAGAAAATAAACGTATCAACATAATAAATATATAACTATGAATAAGTAAAACTGACTCCAACATAAGTAATCTCAAATACAATAATCCTACTTAACTGATATTGAAAGGGAAATATGTTACACCCCGCTTAAAATAATAACGGGTGGCCAGCCCTATACTACATTAAATCAGGAATCTCAGATGGCTCAGTCTCAGCATCAACCGACTATAATATAAATATATAAAACTAACTACCCGAAATCATAAAAGCGAATGCCAAAAATATAAGTAAAGCATACAAAGGAAATCGAACCAACAGTATACAACCACGAGCAAGGTAAAATGTACATAAATAAATGATAAATGAAGTGCTGAACATCTCAAATAAAAAGAGTACATACAAGGAAAATATACCCGAATAAGCTGCCGGGTCACAAACAGTACAACATTCATAAATAAGAAATATAATTCACTACATATAAATCTTGGGTGTAAACCCGATATACAAAAGAGTCCTACCTAGATTTGAAAAAAAGTAGGAAGCGACTACAATCTAAATCCCGCAACAGTTTGCATCTGCTATGGCTCCCAAGACTCTGGATAGAAAAGCATCTGATATCCATGCGGTAGGACACCTGTAGTAAATATATATATATATATAGCAGAAGAGAAATATTAACGGGTCAGAGCCCGAGGTGTAAAAATATTTAGAAAGTGTGTTAACCATGCATAATAAATATAAATGCACTTATTTCATAATTAAAGTGGAGTCGCACTCTCGTGGAACCCCAAGCTCACCTCTCATCTACTGCGCGCACCTAATCGCATCCTGGAACCTTAGTTAAGTTACCCCACCCACTTAAGGACAATTTATCTTACCATACACACGGCCTATACCTACAAGTCCTGCCTATCTAACATAACCCTCAAATTCCTTTCATTCTACTCACACTTAATTACATTTTCACATATATGCCTTACTAGGCTATAGTGGTTTCAATTATTAACTTAACCCAGCTATAAGTCTTAGTACTTTACACGTTAACATTAAGCTTCAATATAAGAGTTCATTACTTACATTAACATGCACACAACTATTAAGGATAAAACTTCTCTCTATTCTCAACATTGCACTACGTTTCGTGCGTGGGGCGTCTCGCTAAGAGAAATCCAAACAAGGAACCCTCCGATACACTACTCCTTGACAATGTTGATTATAGGGATCCATTATGTCATCGACACAAATTCTATTTCTACAACTACTAATATTTAGATTACTATCGAAAAACAAAATTAACATCTCTATGAAATCCTTGGGTCGACATAACCGCAATTGTCTCTAAATACGATCCTTCGACCCCAATGAACTAGTACACCAAAATCACCCAAGATGTACATCATCGAAACTTCATATCCTCTTCACCTATGGGATATATATATATATATATATATATATATATATATATATATATATATATATATGTTTAGAGTAAATATATATATATATATATATATATATATATATATATATTTACTCTAAACATATATATATATATATATATATATATATATATAGGCAATCATTCATTCCCATAACCATATGTACATATCACACATAATGTACACAATGCAATACACACATAACATAAACGACTATAGGATGCTAAAATACTGCACCATGCTATCATCTTCCAGGGCATCACTCACATACCATCCTGGGGACCACCGGTGGGACTAAATGTCACCCACTTCGTGGTCAAAACGAAATCACAATGCATGGTAAGCGGTCATAGTTCTTACCGGCAAGTGACAACGGCTCATACCCAAGACTTCTCACCCCAAAAATAAAACCACACAATAATAAAAAGGACACCCATGACCTGGGGAATATCCTCACCCTGCTCCTCAAGCCAGGGTGCTCACCCTCATCGCGCAACTTCCCATGATAGCAAGTGTCGAGTATGCTTCACACCATAAGTATATATATCATTCACACACACAATATATATACATCCATATGATCACATCATATATATAAGCCATCGCTCACGACATAGGTATTCACTCCATATGTACACACATATATACATATATATACACACATATATATACATACTATCTCTCATCCATATGTATAAAATTTATTAACTCGGCTACACATGTATATAACCCTCAATATACTAGCCATCACTCCAATCATATTAACTTAATTCATCATATAAATACTATTCCTCACTTTAAGCATACCCATCCATTTCTCCTATGATATGAATAGTCTTCCAATATATCCCACATTAAGATTTTCAACCCAAAGATTTATGTAAGTAACAATCACTACACATCCCATCTATATCCGAAAGCACATCGATATATCTAGGAATAACTCTGACTATTGGTATGCACATAACTAATAGTCTACAAACCTCAAGCTCAATCTTAAATTCATTCCAAGATCCCATCCATAATCGGAATCCCCATTGTTAAACACACAACGATATATAACAACTATCCCGACTAGATTTACAACACACCCTGTTCTAGTTGATAGTATGACCCATTCGCTCTAAATTCCGTTCACGGTTCAATTGTCCCTACGAACCCTTACCATTAACACACTTAAGATTTATTCCTTGAAGTTATCATCACTAAGGATACGCGAACTCTACCTCTCATTGGTATCCAATCATACCTTAATTAGAATCCTATCTCTATAAGGATTCAACATAATTATTGGTCTACAAATTCATCCCATACCCTCACTACTCTCCCAAAGAGTCCTAAACCTTAAATCATATCTGAACTCACTTATAACCTCTAGATAGAACTCCCATCCTCAATGGGATCCCCCACTGTACCTCTGAACATCTATTATTTATACGCACATAAGAATAAAGGGGCTATCTCTGCTCTTCATAAGTATTTCATGATAGCTCACCACCTCCATATAAATACAACCCGCCTATCAATTTAGTCCCATAACCATTTCCTTCCTAAAAGAGGTATCTTACCCTCTTAATCCAATTCTTACATAAGTTCGAAGGCCCCTATTCATCCTAGGGTAACAATTCCCTTAACATACTATCATAACCCTCCATAATAAGTCCATTAGGAAAGGCCCTCTGAATAAAAACCTAAAGAAAAGGGGGTAAAAGAAAAAATACAAATCTTGGGCCAAAAACAGGGACCGTTCGACCGGTCCCAGACCCTCGGTCAAACACGGGTCTAAAATTATGTCCTACGAAGAATGCACTAAGCTTTTCCCTTGAGGTGTAGTCGACCGGTCCCATGGCCGCGGTCGACTGGCCATACCAGATATTTGGTTGTTTTTCCATCTTTAAACAAGCCCGAACTCCCCAAACACCCAAATCTCATCATATAACCCCCAATCTTCAACTCAATCATATTCCTCACATCAAAACCCAACCTAAATCTCATCTCATCAAATTTTTTATATCACCAATCCCATATATAAACATTAAATTCAAGTTTTAGTCCAAAAATCTAGGTTTTCACACATAACCTAAAAATCGATTTCTTTTATCAATAAATTATGAAGTGAAATACATAAATGAATTATTTAGCAAGATTAAACACTTGCCTCGAAATTGTAAAGGTTGGATCGTCCCCGGAATTGCGAATTGGCCAGAATCTCCATCTTTCTCCTCTCTCTTTCTTCCTTTCTTCTTCTTCTTTCCTTCTTTGTCTTATTTCTCTTTTCCTTTCTCCCTCTAGGGCTTTTCTCTCTTACTCATAAATGAGAATGGCTTGATCCGTAAGCCTCTTAAACCATTAAAACATAAATCCCAGTTTTAAATGGTAATACACATTGTAAATGACTCGTTTACTCCAATTCGAGTCAAACTAGCTTAAAAATATTCTGGAGCCAAAATAAAACTCAATGACAGTCATTTTGACTATCTCGACCCATTCAGAATCAATGGTACACTCAAAATTATCATCCGAAATACTTTATAATGTCCTCAACTTTTGGGCCTCAATTACCAAATTTTAAAATTCTCCAATTTAAATAAATTTTATTTCTTCCAAAAATTTAATTTCTCAGTCCCAAAGTCACGGGGTATTACAAAATATGATAAGTAAAGGTAATCATGCAAGCTCAATACCTACATCCTAAGAATGGAAAGTTGGAACTAAAAATGGAAGGCTAGATATATCTCCAATATAGAAAGAATCGGGATTAAGTCTGCTGCTACTACCTTTCATATGAAAAATAGATCCACAAACAGTATTGAACCTAAAAAGTCTACAATGAGTAAGAATGTAACTAAATTTGGGGTTCAATAACAACAATGCATCTTCCTCCCATATTTTAGTTCTTTTTTATATTAACACAACCAAATAACCTATATAAAACATATATGTCTAATCCCTGTCCCAGATAAAACCTATATTACATAATTAAATCCCTTCTCAAATGTTCATTACTTAAATGGTTCTAGAAACTAATATCTCAACTATACATCTCCTTTATAATTATAGTATAAAGGAAAAGAATAACTTGATCCAATAAAAAAGTGAGTATGCCCCACTCACATGCAAAATCGATGGGTTATGCTCAGGCTATCAGATTAAAGCATAAAGGATTATCCCTACTACCGTTGGGGATCACTCATGGGTACTATGTATAGTTATGATTCTTCCCGTCCCTATAAACTCCAATTATTAACCAAGGAAAATCACTACGCCTTCCCACTAATCGTACGCCCCTATATCCAAGTCTATACGAATCGATTTACCCATTTGTCCCACTCGAGATATGAGTAGGTCATCACATAGTATCTGGGTAAATAGGACAAAGGTAAAGTCTCTCTCAATCACTGGGTTACCCACACGGTCAATATCTGGGTAAATTTAAATATACTCGATTTGTATTTTTTGTCTGTATTCCGTTTGGACAATACTTTTGGAGTCCTAGGTTTGGATTTGAGTTATTTATCCTTTAAGCCGATGATGTTTTATTCAAAACCGTAGCGGATAAGTAAAGCATCTAAATCATCATGTCATGTTTCGTGTCAAGTTTCATCTTCAAAGTCCATGAATCTCATGGGGTATGATTGCTTATTTAATTCATCCTTGGGTTCAATTGGGTTCTTGTTTTAAACTTATTTGAGGCCATTTTTTAAGAAGGATTTCAAAAGAAAAATTAATTGGTCTATTAAGGTCGTTCGAATGAGATTTTAGGCTGTTAAAATGAATTAACATAAGTCGTTCGAACAAGATTTTTGTTGGTTCAAACGAGAATGGGGTTTTCATTCGAACGAAGTTTAAATGAGGATCAAATGATTTTATTATGCTTATGTTGTTCAAAGGTCATTCGATCTCAGTTTAAGCGAGTTTATTAAGTTCATTCAAAATATTTTCCTTATTTTTTGTGCTACCTCAATTTTTATATTTTCTATAAATAAGAGTGTTGACAACTTATTTTATGAAGAGATTTTGTCAAAAATATTTTTTCAAGGATAAATCTAAGAGCTTCCAAACCCTAGTTTCACCACATCATTTTAAGATACAAGTTTCATATAAATATGTTTGTTTAAGCACCAAGGCTTATATACTCTTTATATTTGTTGAGTATTATTTCATACTGTGGATTCCGTGTGTGTTATCGTTTGACATGGCGGACTCTATGTTGCTATGACAGTTTGCTGAGCCAGGATCGGTGGATATCGAGACGTGTGTAAAGCATGTGTTGTGGAAGTTCGTTGGTGGATTCATGCGTGTTTCCATGGAGAAGGTCAAAGTAACGAAGGTGCATTAAGGATTTAAGGATTCGACTTAGTTTTGTAAGTCATTTGTCATTTGTCATTTGACGCGACTAAGAATGTGTCTCAGAAGTGCGTACTCTCTAGGCTCAAGTGCAAGCATGTCACTCAAGTAATAATCCGATAAGTCGGGTATCGATCCTCAGGGAAATAGGACAACAGTGTTGTGACGACGTTGGACAGGCGAAGGAATCCTAACTCTGACTTTAAAGAAAAAGAAAAGATGATTGGTTTGGATATTAACTACAACTAAATGCAATTTTAAAAATAATTTACTAATGAACCAAAGTGTGAATGGAATGCAATTACTCTAAATTACCTAAAATACTGATGATGATTAAACTAAAACTTGAACTATATGATGAGAAAAACGGGACGGGAATACAATCCCTCAACCCTAGTGTATTGCAGGTATAAAACTAATCGTAAATTTAAGTGATTAATTAGATCCAGAATTTAGTACTCCCAAGCATTACGTATATGAGGTTCAAGCCCGCACCATACTTAATCAGAGGATGAGTAAATCGGTATTGCGATAGTTACACTCAAATTGCATTCTAAAGCATCCCGTTTACCCTGAAGCAAACGAGATTCAAAGATCTACAATTTTCGTGTTTCTACTCAATACGGTCATAATCAAATCATTAAATTTAGAGGATTAATTTTATACACATGCAACTACCACATCAGGTTGAGTCCATGCATCCCGACCTTGTAAATCTAGCTGGACATATGAAAACTTGAAAACAACATGTTTAGAATGAAAGAAACCATTTTTTACTAATGAATGAATATGAAGAAAGGTGAAAATAGTAATGAACAAGCAACTAGAATAATTATTGAAACAAAAATCAGAATGATTGTACTTGAATTTCAACTTGAAAGTAACTAGAGTTTGTTGTTCTTCCTCTCTAAAATGGACTACTACGCTTCCTCAATGACCTGGAAGCTCTTCGTTTCGTTTGGGAAGAGTTAGAATTTATTCACTATGAAAAATGTTTAGAAACTCAAAAAATGTGTGACACCTCGCTTATTAAAATAACGGGTGGCTAGCCCTCTACTAAAATAAAACAGGAATCTTATTGGCTCATTCTTAGCATCACTGTCAAACTAATTAATTACTAACCACCTATCATTAAATTAAGTCGTGTGTCAATTTTTTTTATCTTTATTAACGTGGCACAAAATATAACAATCATCCACATACATTTAAATAAAATCCACAACCATAAATAAATCCAACTCTATTTCGAATAAACCATCGAAAAAATCCTCCACACAAAAATAACCAGATGAAATAAAACATAAACTGAAATAAGGAAAGCTTCCTGAACTAGAACATAAGAATATAAATGGCTAAACAAAAACTTTACAACAATCCACAACTATCGCAGCTTCGGTACATGGGTAGATGATCACGCCTGGCATCCCTGTGGTTGGATACCTAAAAGGTTTTGAAAATATATTTTGACATGGGTTAGAGCCCAAATCCATTTGGAAATATTTTGCAAGTAATTAAATTGCATAATTAAATATGTATCCATTTACTCATATTTAAACTAGTACCCACTCTCTCATGAGAAATAACTTGCCTTTCATCTAAAGTGTACACCTAATGTATGCATTTTAATCACCTAGTTATGTTTCCCGCCTAACTAATTCCCAAGTATCCTTAAATTCCATATGTTGTCCCATCCTGCATAATTTATCTATTTAGATTTCACATTCACTTATAGTTATAATTTATAATTTATTTTATCATTTCAAATAACTTTCATTAGTAATTAATATTCACATTTTAACTCATCATGCAAGTATATTTTTCTACACACATATATACGTATTCAGTATCACATCATGCATACATAGATATCAGTCACTATATATGTATAACATCCATCCCTAATAACAACAATAACAATAATGATTTACCAAATGTGGGTCTCTAAGATGCTATCATAATCTAGGAAATACTCATATCATCCTGGCTACCGGGTCAGGATCTCACACCAAACTGCGATAGAAAATAACGACGTCGGAGGCGGTCATAGGTTCCTCGACAGTGAGCCATAACCATACTCGTAATTACCTCACTTCGAACTTCAACCTTATCAGGCACATACGTGGTGACTATGAACTGTGGATAATACTTACCCTGCATTCGTTATCCAGGGAAGATCACCCACTCGTGAAACCTCTGATGATAGTACTAGAGGGGTATGTTATTATATGCATATAATTATACCTTCACACCGATATATATACAATTTTCACACATGTATACATTCCTCAATAATTTATTTAATCATTCCTATCACTAATGGCACAAAAACATTATTTTCTAATGCTCCATTATACACTCAATTAATTAATTATTCACTTAATTAATTAATTTAATTTCAAACTACAACTAGGACACGTAACTAACATCCCTCAGCCCATATTCCAACTTTCGAATTTCCTTCACCATTATTCATATTCAATTATATTCCTAAAATATTCTAAATTCTTATCCCGAATAAAAGTCCCCTTTAGCCCAAGGTTCAAATACAAACTTTATTCGAATTTCCAGAAATATAAAACTATCAACTTTGTATTTCTAATATCATCAATCATTTAATTTTTCTCCAATTAAATAAAAATGGCACAATTATCTAATTTCAACAGGTCCGAATCGATTTGGCTTCCTAGCCTGAATCAATTCGCTGCCTGAATCGATTCGATTTTGGGCAGAATCTCAGTTTTGAACAACAATGCGAATTTTCATCAAGTTTCATCATTTTCTCAATACATGCAATAATCCAAACTCTTTTATCACAATTGATAACAATCCTATACATGCGCCTAATCACTTTTAACCAGTAATTCATATTTTTCCTCCTAAATTTCATGGGATTCTCAATTATAACTAAGAAATGCACCATTAAATAATTAAATCACATAACCATTATAATATCCCATTATCCAATCAATATAAATTTTTAAACCCCAGAATCCTCAATCAATATTAATTCTTTAAAATCCATAATTTATATCATTTTCCAAATATAAATCTTTTCCCCCAAATCCCATAGTTTATATATGTGAAACCATCCCAAAAATATCAGTTTCTAACTATGATATGAGTAAAATTGAATACACAAATTAACTAGACAGTTAATTACTTGCCTAGGGTTTATAAGGTATGAATTTGATAAAGATGTTGATAGTCTTCCTAGAATTTCCTTCCACATCTTCAATCCTAGAGTGTTCTTGAAATGTTCTTCAATTCCTCACTTGGACTCTTGAATTTTCTTCTTAATTCTCTTCACCCTCTCTCTGAATCTTTGTATAACTATTCTAACCCTTTAGATTTATGAAATGACTCTTCCTTAAACCCAAACCCTTCATTTTATAAGTCTAGTCCCGTTTTTGGCTATTCACATACCCATAAGAAGTTCAAAAGTTACTTAAATTAGTCTCGATTAATCTGAAAGGCCCCCAAGACTCAAACACAACCCTCGAGTACTCAATTTTGACTATTTTGACCCATTATAGATCAATTGTGCACTCGAAATCATCTATCAAGTCACTTAAAAAATGATTTCCCATCTCAACCTATTTTAATTTAATCACTCTTATCCCGGTTGAGATATTATTAAATTTCACTGCATTTACTCGTTTATGACTTGATTCAATTTTATTTACTATAGCACACTAGTAAATACATAATCACATATATATAACGTCATTCCACTCTAAATTAATATTTATTTAATTTACCATTATATCCTAAATTAAATTATGTGTCACCGACATAATTTAAATATTTAATTAAATATCTATATAAAACTACGGGTTTTCACGTGGTTGGAACATTTGATTATGGTTTATAATGATTAGGATTGTTTGTTAATCAAGCTTGAATGGAGTTGCTCAAACTTGATCTGCTTAATTGATTCGCTTTGAATATTCCTTTACAAATAATTGAAGGAGCACTTTTGGATTATTACTACCTATCTTTCATGAGCAAAGTGAGGTGTTATCCGATCAATATTGTCATATACATATCTATTTTATTAGGGGATTTTTGCATGTAAGAACTATTGCTCGATAGTTTGTTTCATTTGAAAAATGTGAGTGTGGATGATAAATGTCTAAAGGGAGTGAATCTCCTTTGCGTGAAAGGCCACTATGGACAAGAGTCTAAAAGAAAAGAAAGGCCAAAGAAAAGAAAAGAATTTCCAAGGGCGTGTTTAGAAATTGATGGTTAGAATTTTATATCTTTACAAGAAAAATAGCAAAAAAATTGATATATATATATATATATATATATATTAGGGTATTAAAGTTGAAGATCAATAGATTTACACAATGAGTCATAGTTAATCTTAATATTTGACAATGCTGATTCGAGAATCATCAATATTTTCTAGGCTAGTATGCATTCAACATGTTTATCCATGTTGAGTTCTTTATTTGTCACTTAAGGCTAAATCAAAGTTTGATAAGTTACTTCGGTCAAATAGAACTCCTTGGATATATCTTGAATGATTGGGTCATATTTATTTTATTTTCCAGTTCACGCCTCTTCACTCCACATCACATTTTGTGTAGACACATTGATGCCATACGACTGTAGAAATCATATGTGTTTTTTTGGCTTTTGTGGTGTTTATACTTATATATATATGCGCATCATTGGTATATAAGTGGTTATATATATAGTATGTTTGGTTTTTTGAGTATTGGCTTTTGCATTTAATTTATGTTTCCCGTATGCTTCATATTTGATTCAAATTGGTATGTTATATGATTATACTGGTATCTTTTGTCCGATTGCTTACATTGGTATCATATGTTCATTCTTTGGATTATTTGTGCTTATATTGCCATGTTTTCATTTGCATGTTTAACTTCACATTCACATCATTGCATGATATACTTGTGTGGATGCAATTGTTATGCAACACAAATAAATACGAGAGAAGCAATTATCAAGAAAAGAATAAGGAATATAAGATGCCAATCACACAACAAAGGATGTACGTGGTTCAGCAAGGATGTGCCTACGTCCACGGTGGTGCAGTCGATATTATTTCTATATACTCCAGAGAGTAATTACAGAGAATACAACTTGTCCTTTTGCCCTGGACCTAGGGTTTAATATATATATGTACATGTAGGTAAGTGGAGGTGATGGGTTTCTCCACGCTTTCCATCTCCCGTATAACTTCCAATTTATGGAAACGTGGGGGAGACCGGATCAATATAAGAGATGAGGGGTCCGGACTTTGGGCTGCCAGGACTAGGCTACTCGTCCGGGCCCATGGTTCTAAATTTCGGGTACCCACAATTGCTCCTAAATTTGTTGGGCCATGTTTATGGGTTCAATGGATTTAAATGATCAGCCATTATGGCTGATTTGCGATTCTTCAAAAACTGTGAAGTTGATTTGGCAGCACCCGCTTCGCTTATTGTGCGCTATGATTAGAATTGAAGGCTTGTTGGAATAGCCACTTTTTCTTCCGTCGCTTCAGCCCTTCTAGTACTCTTCTTTCTTCTGAGAACTCTAGCACCTCGTACCTTCTTCTCTCAATCCCCATTCCCATTGCTTCTTAGTCGTCTTGAGCTCGTGCTTCTTCATCACTTGAACCGATCTTCTGTTTTGTAAGTTTCTCGTGCCCTTTCTTTGCACTTTCTCTTTGGTTTGTAGCTTTTCCTGAGTTTTTCAATGGCGAAGATTGGAAATAGGTCAATCTCTGAATTTAGGAAGTTCTACAACATCCCTGAGTGGGTAGATATTGAGTGTTGTGCTTCCCCTCCTAGGAACGTTAGGGATATAGAGGATGCCCACTGGATCCATGTTTTGTTACTTTCCCAGGGAGGACTCACTTTCCCTCCCAATGATTTATTTCTGCATTTCTTTGGCTATTTCAATATTGTTCCTGCACAATGCTCGCCTAATGTGTGGAAAATAGTAAATGGCATCCATAGAATAAATCAGTTATATGATACTAGGTTAGGACTTGCCGAGATCTGATTCTGTTATTCCTTTTCTCAAACTAGTTTAGGTGTCTTACACCTCAAAGCTAGGAGCCCTGATAGGGTATTGGTAGTAAACCTACCTGATTCCCATAAGGACTACTGGCAAGAGGGTTTCCTCGTTAGGAATTGGCAGTTCCCTCCCCAGTTTGAAGGGTCGAGGTCTAACAGGTTCTCTGTTCCTTTTTACGGGGAGGAATATATAGGTAGACATTGTACTGTTGTTTCAACTTTTGCTGATTTGTGACTTTTCTAACCCCTCTTTTCTTTTTCTTCCACAGCGAGGTCAAAGAATTTGGAGCCTGCTCTCAGCGAGGTTCGTATCTCGGAGTTGGTAAAAGCTTGGAATATCAGGGAGCCTCTGGGTGACGGCGAGCATCCTAGGTCTGCTTCCTTTTTGCTTGAGTATAAGAACGTTGGCTCCAGCTTCATAACACGGCTTGTGGATAGTGTACCAGAGTTCGATTCCTTCGAAGAGACTACTGGTGAGCCTATCCAGTTGGACGAAGAGGAGAGCAACTCTGAAAGTGAGCCTGCAGGAGCTGCGAGTAATTTGGTTGAAGGGAGTTTTGACAGTGGCAGTTCCTCTGATTGTGAGGAGGACTCTGAAGCTCGAGGGTCGTTGAGCACTTCCAGTAGTTCAGGTGAAGAGATGCCTCCAAGGAAGAACTTGATTAGAGATGATGATGATGAGGACCACGTGCTTCTTTCACAAAGGTCAAAGAAACAAAAGTCTACTTCTGGGGCCGTGGCTACTGGTTCTCGATCTTCTACTCAGGAGCAAGAGAGGAAGAGGAGAGAGGAAGAGCAAGTGAGAGAGGGAAAGAAAAAAGGAGGAGGAAAGAAAGAAGGTGGAGGAAAAGAAGAGGATGGAGGAGAGGAAGAGAATGGAGAAGGAGAAAAAGGAATAGAGGAGAAAGATGGAGTCAAGGACGAAGGCTGGGCAAGCCTTGGTCCCGGTGTCTGCTTTGCCCGAGGGGGCCTCAGTTGCCATTTCTCCTCAGCTGGCTCCTACGCTGCTCGAGAGAGCAGTTCTCCCTGAAGATCGCCAGAGGGCGCTGGGGTCTGATCAATATGCCCTACAAGCTAGCCAGAGGCTAGCCTTGGTAAGATCCTATCCATTTTTCAATTCTTTAACAAGTTTTAGTTGTTTCTCCTTCTTGATCTCCTCTTTATTTCTGGCAGTTTGTGACTGACTTCGTCGTGCTCTAACGCTCTCGCGACGAGCTGGTGAGAAGGAATGGCGAGATGGAGCAGTAGAAGTCCGCTCTGGAAGTCAGGGGTTCTCAGTTGGAGGCTGATTTAAAGACTGCTGATGCCGCCCGAGCTTCCTCTGATCTGGCCCTCATCAATTCTAATCGAGAGAGGGATGCGACGGTTAAGGAGCTGAACGAGCTGAGGCAGGCCTATGAACTAGTCTGCTCGAGCAAGCTGGATGTCGTGGAGGAGAATAAGGTTCTGACCGAGCAGTTAAAGGAGAAAGATTCCCAGGTAGCCACCATCAAGGAGGATTCATACAACTCCGGGTGGACAACTGCTTATGAAGACGCCGAGGTTCAGATAGGCTACATCAGCCGTCTGAACTTCAAGAAGGAGTGGAACAAGGCCCTCTTAGCTGCTGGTGTTGATGCTGAGTCTCCTTTGTTTGACGAGCATGGCCCGGGTCCGAAGCCAACTATGGATGAAGAACCCCTTCCCCGGCCATCGAGGGTGTTGATCTTGCCTCTCAGACAATTCCTGTCGGTGTTTGTTCTGCCCAGGCGACTGAGGGCATCCCTGCAGAGGGGGATGCAACCGCTGCTGCTGACAAGGGGAATCAGTCAACCACCTCTGGGCAGCCTGAGGTTGCTAGTTAATCTACTTTTAGGACTATTCTTGTATTTTTTCTTTTTCTAGTCTGTAAATTTTTTTTCTTCAATCTGATGTAACCTCGACCCTTATTAATGAAAAGGCTTCATTTTTGCTTGTGCTGATCTCTTTCTCTCCTCTATATTTCTTTTATTTGTAGTTAGTCTATGTGGATGATTACATTCCTGCTACTTCCCAATTGGGTAGGACCCTCGGTCCCAATACGATCCCTGAAGTTCGCCAGGCCTTGTCAAACTTTGCAAGTCTCTTAGGTCCAGAAATAAGAAATATAAGGAGCAGTCCGAGCTAGTGGCTAAGCTGAAGGACAGGCTCCAGGAGATGGAAGACATTGGTGCCTCAGTGCAAGAGGAAGTCAATGTACTGAGAGCTAAGTTACATGAGGCCACCGAGATCAACCAAATTGGGGAGTGCCTGCAGCAGGAGAATGAAGACCTGAGGAGAGAAGTCTTACAACTTAGGGAGCATGCTCCGAGCACTATTTCAGCAGTTCTGCAAGGCTCCTCGTCATCGCGAGCTAGATATACTCCTTATATGCCACGAGGTTCCACTCGTCCTCCCCTCCCGCGAGCTGCTAGGAGCACCAGGGGCAGGAGCAGGAGCAGGGAAGTAGAAGAACAGCGTGATAAGGAGATGGAAGAGCTCCGCGATGATGTCCGGCGAGCATATGTAATTGCTGCTGGGCTTCAAAGGGATGTTACCCGATTGCGGCACTTATTCAAGAAAGGTCCTCGGCAAGCGTGGGCTGATGGTTATGATCAAGGCTGGCTAGATGCTCCAACAAGACTATCTGAGTTCGAGGAACTTTCTTTCATCAAAGGGTGGTTAAGTGCCTTGAAAGAGCTACAGTTCCCGAGGAACTCGGTGTTATGGTATCGTCACGAGATGTCTTCCTCCACTCTAATGCCCAACCCATTCAGGAGGGACGATCGATGGATCCCCATCGATGCTATTCATTGGCAATTATTGGAGTTGAACGCAAATGAGGTTGTGGAAGAGCTAGCCCCTGCTCCAGACGACGGACGAAGAGCTAGAGTGGCTGATTATCTTGCTTGGAGGCTTCCACCCCCATGAGTTTTTGCAAGTTGTTATTCTTTTGTACCTTTGATAATGTAAATTCTTTGGGCGAGCTTCGCCGACTAAACATGTATTATCATTGTTGTAAATATAAGGGATTAATAAAACCTTTGATAATGTAAATGCTTTGGGCGAGCTTCGTCGACTAAACATGTATTATTATTGTTGTAAATATAAGGGATTAATGAAAAGTTCGTGTTTTGGGCAATTTTGCCGACTAAACGTGTTCATCCAATCTTTTTATATTCTTGCTACTTCATAATCCTTTTTATTTTGTCATGAAAGTGTCCCCCAGTCCAGTATAATACCAAAATACCATTATGCCCCATTTTACCTTTTAGGTTGTGTCGTCACACTCCCTTAGTCCTAAGTAGGGAAATTGGCGAGGACACACTTGGTATTAGATGTCTTCATCCGATCATGATTTTGCTCAACCAAAGTAGGTTTGATGGCCAATATAAAATCTGGTCGCATTGCCTAAGAATCCTCTGTAGGGCTTTATATATTGCCAGGGACAATGCTAAGAGGTCTCTCGTGTTTCATGACGATGACCTGAGGAGGGGTATTCCCTTGCTATATCGACCATCGTGCCTGTGATTTGGAAAAGATGTGTGATGAAATGCAACTGTTACTGATTTCATTAGTAATAAGGGAAATGAACTATCCTTTCACATAACAAATACAAGAAAAAGATTCAACAATAGAATTCCTTGAGAATCTAAAAATAGAATTTCTTGAGATTAGCTGCGTTCCATGCTCGTGGTATCTCTCTGCCCTCCATCGTTTCCAAATGATAGGCACCATGCAGGTCGTCTTTAGTTATTTTAAAGGGTCCTTCCCAGTTTGGGCCTAGCTTGCCATCTAATAACTTCACCGCGTTGCCCAGGACTTTTCTTAGAATATAGTCGCCAACTTGGAATCTTCTCAGGTTAACCCTTTTGTGGTAGTGCTTTAAGAGCTGTTGCTGATAGCTCGCAAGCTTCACCAGGGCCAGTTCTCTATGCTCGTCGGCTAGGTCGAGTTCGATGAGCAATGCATCTTCATTCAGGCCTTGGTCGACAAGGTTGGATCTCATTGTTGGCAAACCTGCTTCTAATGGGATGACTGCTTCCATGCCATATGTCAGCGAAAATGGGGTTTTCTCCTGTTGCTCGCCGAGGAGTGGTTCGGTATGCCCATAGAATATGGGGTAGCTCTGTTACCCATGCGCCCTTGGCTCGCTCTAATCGTTTCTTTAATCCGTTGATCAAAGTTTTGTTAGAAGCTTCAGCTTGGCCATTGATCTGAGGGTAGGCTACAGAGATGAAGTGGTGTCTGATCCCATGTTCGTTACAGAAGTTCTGAAAGGGGCCACTTTCGAACTGCGTTCCATTATCGGTGATGATGGTTCTGGGGATTCCAAAACGAGTGATTATATTTCTCCATATGAACCTTATCATATCAGCATCTCGGATGTTTGCCAGGGATTCAGCCTCGATCCATTTGGTGAAGTAGTTAGTCGCAACCAACAGGTATTTACGATTGCCGACGGTGGTAGGCAGTGGTCCCACGATGTCCATTCCCCATTGGGCAAAGGGCCATGGGTTGGACAGGGACTTCAGATTGCTGGCGGGTTGGTGGACCATAGGAGCGTGGAATTGGCATTTCAGGCATTTGCGAACATATACTATGGAGTCCTTTTGCATGTATGGCCACCAATAGCCTTCCTTCATTGCTCAAAAGGCTAGAGACCTTCCTCCGGTATGACTTCCACAGATTCCTTCGTGAAGCTCGTGTAGAACTTGCTCAACATCACCTAGGTGGACGCATCTAAGGTAGGGACCGGAGAAGGATTTCTTATACAAGTCACCTCCTGTGGATAAGTGAAAGCGAGCAGTTTTGACTCTTATCTGGTGGTCAGTTTTCTTGTCATCTGGGAGTGTGCCATCCTTTAAATAGTCCCTTAAGGGGTCCATCCAGCTGGGGGCTGATCCCACCTGGAGTACTTGTTCTGGGTTTGGTAACTTGCTGTTGCGGTTAATGCTCGAACAAATGAGGAAATCGATGGGGATGACCCTCTTAAGGTTAGAGTCAACTGCCAAACTCAAGGCTGCTAAGGCATCAACGTGACTGTTTTGCTCCCTGGGAAACTTCTGGATGTTGATCTCTTCAAAGCTTGACATTAATTCTCTTACTAAGGCGAGGTAGGCTGCCATTCTTTCATCCTTTGCATTGTAATCTCCACTTATCTGATTGGAGACTAACTGAGAGTCGCCGAACAGCTGTAAACGTTTTGCTCCTAGAGTTTGTGCCTTTTGGAGACTGGCTATTGGGGCTTCGTATTCTGCTTCGTTGTTGGAGGCTACAAATCCAAGCCTGATTCCTTGTTCGAGGATTGTGTTTTCTGGAGTGATGAGGATAATGCCTACCCCTGCCCCCTTTGAGTTGGAGGCTCCATCAACAAAGAGTTTCCAGGTTCTTTCTGTTGCTTGGTTCTTCTTTTGCTTTGTCGGTTGAGGTTGGTCGGAGAGTTCCTCGCCCGTGAATTCGGCTATGAAATCGGCAAGGATCTGACCCTTGATAGCTGTCCTTAGATGAAATTGGATGTCAAACCGGCCGAGCTCGATTGAACACTTAGACAGTTTGCCAGACAATTCTGCTTTCCTTAGGACAGCCTTAAGGGGATGCGATGTAAGGACGATGACAGTATGGGCTTCGAAATAATGATTCAGTTTCCTCGAGGATATTACCAGTGCAAAGGCAAGCTTCTCCAATGGCGGGTACCTTTTCTCGGCGTCTAATAAGGTCTTGCTCGCATAGTAAATGGGGTGTTGGATTCCTGCAACCTCGCATATTAACGCAGAGTTGACTGTGTGATTGGATACGAGAGGTACATGTACAAAGAATCCATTTACTGTGGTATGACAAGCAGCGGTGGGGAGCTTAAGTAGACCTTGAGCTCGTCCAAAGCTCGCGAGCAGTCTGGGCTCCATTCTATCAGTTTACTCCCCCTTAGAAGCTGGAAAAAAGGTTTGAATTTCTCAGAGGATTTGGATATGAAGCGATTTAAGGCGGTGAACATTCCAGTGAGCTTCTGCACGTCCCGGATTGTTTGAGGGGGTTGTACCTTGTTGATTAAGTCGATCTGGTCTGAATTAGCTTCTACGCCTCTCTTATTGACCAGGTATCCAATAAATTTTCCTGATGGGACACCGAAGGAAAATTTTCTCGCATTAAGCTTCATTCGGTACTTCCTGAGGATTTTGAAGGTCTTTGACAGGTCTGAGAGGTGATTTTCCTTCTTCTTTCTCTTAACGAGCATGTCATCGATGTGGACCTCCATTGTGTCTCCCATTTGATCCTTGAAGATTTTTATGACCAGCCGCTGATAGGTTGCCCCCGCATTCTTGAGCCCAAATGGCATGACCTTGTAGCAATATAACCCAACTATTATGATGAACGCCGTTTTGTTCTGGTCTGGGGCATACAAGGGGATCTGGTGATATCCTGAGTATGCGTCCAGGAAACTCATTCGCTCGTGAGCTGCAGTGGCATCTACTAGTTGGTCTATCTTTGGGAGGGGGAAACTATCTGTAGGGAATGCTTTGTTGAGGTCAGTGAAGTCGATGCAAACTCTCCACTTCCCATTATTCTTCGGAACTACTACTGGGTTTGACAACCACTTGGGGAATTGCACTTCCCGTATGGATCCTGCATCCAGCAGTTTTTCGACTTCCTTTTTGACCTCTTTAGCCTTCTCTGGTGCAGTTCTCCGTGCCTTCTGCGTGACTGGCTTGAATGTGGGGTCGACGTGCAGTTGATGACAGACCATATCAGGATCGATGCCAGGCAGCTCGTATGGTTCCCATGCGAAAACATCTACGTTGTGTCTTAGCAAGGTCTTCAACTCCTTTTGTTCTTGGTCGGTGAGAGATGCTCCAATCAAGATGACTCTACCATTGTCACCAACTTCGGCTTAACTTCTACCAGGTCCTCGACGAGATGCTCGGAGGGGAGGAGCCTGGTCTCCTATACTCCAGGTCTTCCATACTTTAATTGCTATTTAGAAGGTATCACACCCTCTTCAACTTTCTCGCTTGGTTGACCAGACTTCTTCTCTGGCTTTGGTCAAATGGCTAGTATGAAGCACTTCCTCGCCATCGCTTAGTCGTCGTGGATCTCCATTACTCCTCGCTCGGTTATATACTTGAGCTTCTGATGGTAGGTCGAGGAGACTGCCTTCATTGTATGAAGCCATCCCCTGCCGAGGATGGCCTGGTACGGTGATTCGATGTCAACTACCAAAAACTCAATCATCTTGGAGACGTTCCCAGCACGAATTGGCAGCACTATCTTGCCTAGGGGCATGGTCATTTTTCCAGCGAAGCCGACCAAAGGAACAGTAGCTTCCTTTAGGTCGAAGATGCTCAACTTCAATTTCCTGAATAGGTCGAGGTACATTACTTCGGATGAACTTTCTTGATTGACGAGCAGCTTGTCGATGTCAAAGTTGGCTATCCTGAGTGTAATGACCAGGGCATCATGATGTGGGGTCCTTACTCCCATCAAATCTTCATCCGTGAAAACAATATGCTTGTTATAGTTGATGTCCTCTGCTCGTCGACGCTTTCCTGACTATGACTTTGCTGGATCTATTTGAAAAGCCTGTATTACCGCGGTAAGTTTTTTCATTTCCATTCGAGCTGAGTTCCCTTGTATCTTCTTAACGTCAAAAACTCCGTAGAATATTGCGAACTCGTGTCCAGCATCATCCTCCAGCACGTTGTTGGGTCTCGCCTCTCTATTGTCATTCACTTTCTCTGCCCTTTTTTCCACAAAGTCGTTCAAATGCCCGGATTGGGCCAACTCTTCGAGGTGAGACTTAAGAGCTTTACAGTGCTCGGTCTTGTGTCCTCCCTCTTTGTGAAAAGCGCGTCTCAACGCATTGTTCCTCTTCGAGGGATCTCCTCCCATTTTCCTAGGCCACTTGATGAATGGATCATCCTTGATCTTCGCGAGAATCTTGTAAATTGGTTCTTTGAAGACGGTGTTGACCACTTGGAATACTTTCGACGCATCAAGGTTCCCTCCGTTCTTGGAGCCATTTTTGCCTCCGTTCTTTCCTCCTTTCCTCTGGTTCTCTGTTTTCTCACCTACCTTGGTAGTGAGCTTAGCTCGACCGTTTTCTCCTGTATTAGGGCGGGTGACATCTTCCACCTTTGCGTATTTCTCGATTCGGTCCATTAGGTCGTCAATAGTCATAGCTTCCTTCTTCGTCAGGGACTGGCAGAGGAGGGAAGAACTAGGGAGCCCAATTTTGAAGGAGGCCACTGCCACTTCCTTCGCGCAGTCCTAGATCTCATTGAATAACTCCTAGTAACTCTTCGCGTATTCTTGGAGGGTCTCCTGAGGCGTTTTCTTCATTATTAGTAGAGCATCCATCCTTTTGGGATGGGAGCTACTAGTAATGAATCGGGCTGTAAAAAGTTCGGCTAGGGATTTGAAATTCTTGATCGACCGGTGGGGGAGGCTTTTGAACCACTTCTGTGCTACATCATGAAGGCTCGAGTGAAAAATGAGGCACATCAGGGCATCTCGGTGACTCCAGAGGGTCATGGCCTGTCGGTATTGCCTGATATGATCGATGGGATCAGTTTTTCCGTCGTAAATCTTAAACCTTGGAATGGCAAATTTCTTGGGAGCTTCCTCCTCTTCGATTTTTCTTGTGAAAGGTGACTTCATCTGGGTTTTGAGAGCTCGCCTCGCGAGTTCTCCATTGATCTTGTTCCGTGGTGAGTGGGATGCTGGTCCATCTCCCTGCGGACCATGTTTCGTATGTTCTCGTCACTGCGAGCAAGGCTCTGGTAGCGGCGAGCTCTTCGCAGCTGTTCGCGGAGGTCGTCGTCTGACTCGCCTCCTTCGTCCCTTTGAGATTCTCACCTAGGGCTCCTTCCTCGGCTGCGAGATTTGCTCGCCTGAGGGCTAGGAGTGCGATATGGGCATCTCCTATTATCAGGATGAAGCTCCCTCTCTAGTCTTTCCAGCCTTCTTTTCAAGTGAGCATTCTCAGCCTCGTATCTGCGAGAAGACTCCCTCTGCTCGTGGAGCCTTACCTCGTACGCATCAATCAACCTGGATATTTGTGTGGACCTCGCTGGTCCCTGACTTTCTTCTGAGGCTGGTCTTTCCAGGCGAGCTCTCTGATCTGAACGTCAGACTTCTGACCTAATCCTGCGAGGAGCAGGTGGCTCTTGAATATCCCCTGCTTGGGGAGCATTGCTGCTGTGGCCAGACATCTTAAACTCCTTTCTTGACGTGGGCTCTTCTCAGGGAAAGATGAATGTTTCCCACAGACGGCATCAATTGTGGATGCAATTGTTATGAAACACAAATAAATACAAGAGAAGCAATTATCAAGAAAAGAATAAGGAATATAAGATGCCAATCGCACAACAAAGGATGTGCGTGGTTCAGCAAGGATGTGCCTACGTCCACGGTGGTGCAGTCGATATTATTTCTATATACTCCGGAGAGTAATTAGAGAGAATACAACTTGTCCTTTTGCCCCGGACCTAGGGTTTAATACATACATGTACATGTAGGTAAGTGGAGGTGATGGGTTTCTCCACGTTTTCCATCTCCCGTATAACTTCCAATTTGTGGAAATGTGGGGGAGACCGGATCAATATAAGAGATGAGGGGTCCGAACTTTGGGCTGCCAGGACTGGGCTACTCGTCCGGGCCCATGGTTCTAAATTTCGGGTACCCACAACTTGTATTTATTTATGTTTACATGTGTTAAATTTAGGGAAAGAAGATATTGATATTTTACATCTTTATCTTTGTCTATTCCTGAACAAAAAGGGGGAGAATATTTACCAAAGTCGAAGATATCTTACCGCTACAGAAAGCTTAACTGTAGTTTTAGGAGATGCGTGGACAAAGTGGTGTGGTTTTTCATATGCAGATTTATATTGGTTATATTTTTCCTTTGCATTTAAAAGGTGTGTTTAAGTTCTCAGGTTCGTAATAATGCAGCAAAGTTTCAAAAGAGCAAACCAACTCAAGTTTATGTCAGTTAGGTGTCTAAAATTTTTCCTTTAGGGGTTGGGATTGAGCCTTTCGTGAGGTTGACGACCCATAGGTTTTTATTTTTGTGTTTGGTCCTGGAATAGACAAAGGGAGATTTGTAAGGATAAATTTGAAATTGAGTTAGTTTGTATATATTTGTCTTTATTCCATTTGGACAAAACCGTTTGAGTCATAGGTGAGTATTTGAGTTGTTTATCCTTCAAGCCTATCATGTTTGATTAAAGATCATAATGGACAAGTAATCGTCTACATCATTGTTTCGTGTGTCATGTAGAGTTTCATATTCAAACTCCATGGCTCTCATGAGGAATAAATTCTAATTTAGTTTGATCCTTGGATACAATTGGGTGTTTTTTTAAACTTATTTGTGGCCATTTTCGTAAAAAGGATTTTAAAAGAAAATTTGATTTTTTTATTAAAATCGTTCGAACAAGACTTTTAGGTTATTCAAGAGAATTTACATAAGTCATTCGATCGACCTATATTTTTGTCGGTTCCAACGAGAATGGGCTTTTTGTTCAAACAAGGTTCAAACGAGGATCAGATGATTTTGTTCTAATTTACAACGGGTGTCCTTCGAAGGTCGTTCAATCTCTATTCAAACGAGTCTAGAAACTTCGTTCAAAAAAGATATATTTCATTCAAACGAGATTGCATAACTCATTCCAATGACCCTAGAATTTTTGTTCGAAGGAGTTGCCTCGTTTTTTACGCCTCCTCAATTTTCATGTTTTCTATAAATAGGAGTGACAAAAACTTATTTTATGAAGAGGTTTTGTGAAACAAATTCCAAAGATAAATCGAAGATCCTACAAGCCCTATTTTCACCCAACCGTTTTGATATCCAAGTTTCTTCTAAATATGCTTGTTTGAGCACCAAGGTTTATGTACTCTTCATATTTTCTAAGTATTATTTCATACGGTAGATTCCATGTCGTTGTGATAGTTTTTTTAGCCAAGATCGATGAATGCCATGATATGTGTGGAGAACGCGTTATGGTAGTTCATGGGTGGATTCTTGCGTGTCACCATGGACAAGGTCAAAGGAACGAAGACACATCATAGATAGAAAGAATTAAGTCAATTGTGTAAGTCATCTATCGTCCTTATGTAATTTCTTATCATAGTGAATTTGTGTGGCTAGGTCGTCGAAGGTTTTTCCCATTGTGTCTTTTCCTCAAATGTCGTCGTATTGTGTGAGTTTTTAGTTTACACTTTCTTATTCACCTAGATCCATGCTTAGGGAAAGATAAAATTTGCTAATTATTTTTCACAACATAAGTTTAATTGGTGCAAATTTAAAATTTGTTTAAATAATTTTGGTAAATTATAGATTAGTGTGAGTTTGGCAATCCATATAACTCTTTAGGGCACTAGGACTTTCATTTTCTATAAGGCCCTCCGACATTTGACCCCTCGTAAAGAAAGTGTTGTGACAATAAGAAATTTTTGTACGAAACGCCTTCAACCACCAAACCATAATTCAAAACACCTTTTGAGGAAACACCTCAAATTGAAACAACTTGATTCTACGCATGTCATCCAAGTATCTATATATCTATAGAATTTAATGCTAAAGTCCAATCACTAGCTAACACTGTCACTTTTTGACACGTGGCACGTCGAGGTCGTCTCCGCACTACTTTGATTCAGACAACCATCATTTTTCCGCCAATTTTCAAAATGTTCATGGGATAAGGAACTGTCGAACATCCTTAACGGATTCTTTTCACAACCCTTTAAATTGATCATTATTTACTAGTTTCAAACTTCTTATCACTTTTTCCATTAAATATCTCAGTGCTTTTGTTTTTTAGAGAGATAAAGTGCTTATTATTGCCTTAAATCTCTTCCAAACTTCACTTTGATCTCAGTTTGACCGGTCATTTAATTTCGTTATTTACCTTTATTTCACTATCATTTCCTTTTCACCTTTAAAAACCATTAAACTCTTCCATGAATTCTTTAAGTAAGACTAACAAGGTTTTTGGCAAGGATTCCATCGTCGAGTTGGATGAGCGCTAAACCCTGTACAGTCTCTACCGTCGTGCTCCCTTTTTTGGGAAAGGCAATAAATTTTCGGAGAAGGCGAAGGGTTGCAAATATACTCTTGAGGGTGATGATACACCCATGTTGATGGCGGAGGAACCCCTGGACCTCACTCAAGGGGGATTTCTCACTTCCTTCTCTATTATGAGATTCAAGCTTGATTGGGGGGACTTTCCTTATTCCTATATTGAATTCAAAGGACCAGGTGGATATCTTGATGGATTTTTTACCTGGTTGAGTTATATCTATAACAAGTATAAGGGTATGCTACTTAAGGTTGGTCTAGGATTTAAAGAACGCTTCTTTAGAGACTTCACATTTTCCAAGAACATCTATGTCATTAATCTCTTAGTCTCGCATTAGAGTGTGTTATCCCATATATTCGTAACAACTTGGGGATAATTCATGATCACACTTGAAGATGTGTGTGATTTGTTAGGCTTGGATCCATGTGGTTATTTTCCTTATGATGTCACGCCAATGTAAGCTGATGAAGAAAAAGAACGTGTTCAACTAAACTATCTTGTTCGTGAGTTTGTAGGTGATATCACGAAGCCTACTTTTGTCCAATACATCAAGTATTTCTACAAAACCTATGAGAAGCTCACTTAGGAGCCAAACGACCAGGGGCTTGATCCAGATGTGGAATTTGGTGAAGGTTATGCTTGTTATTCCCAACTATCTTCATACGTACTTTATTTACTTTCATTATTTTTTATCCCTGGAAAACCTAATGATCAACCTCATAAAGAATTTGTAAAAATTTCTATTAGATTGGCTCGTGGGGTCAACATTCCTTTGGAAGCTATTACTCTTGGCTCCTTATATAGGTGGCTATACATATGTTATGTTGATATGGCATGTTCGATTGGACATTTTGATGCGTCCAATTTTTCCATCACAATTCTCTTAATGGGGTTCCTTTATGAAAGGTTCACTACACCAAAAATGAAAAATTATCACTCTAATACCGCCTAGTGTTGTCACGGTCAAAAACCATGACAATAAGACACACATTTTTTGTCATGGTTAATGACCGTGACAACAAAGCTGTCACAATCATGTCACAGACTTTGATCGTGACAACTTATAACGTTCTCACAATCAAAGTCCGTGACAGGACTATGATAACTTTTTTAATTAGAATAGGGGCAGTTCCCTCATTTTGTCTTACCCTTTACAACTCTGTCTTTCTCTCTTCAATCAGTGGCGACCCATTCCGGTGACTCTCTCGCTCTCACACCACACACACACCTACCACACACACACACACATACACCTTAGAATGAAAACCTTAAATTGATTTCAAATAAAAACCCTAATTAATTTTAAATTAATTTAAAAATACTAAAAAAATCACGACCCACACACCACAAACACATACACCCTAGAATGATAACCCTAAAATTATTTTAAATGAAAACCCTAATTAATTTGAGCTTAATTTGAAAATCCTTAAAAAACCACAACCCACACACCACATACATACGCCCGCGCACATACATCCTAGAATGAAAACTCTAAAATGATTTCAAATGAAAACCCTAAATAATTTGAAACTAATTTGAAACCTTAAAAATAATTTCAAACACATGCACTTATTTTATTTTTGTAATTTTTTGTGCTAATTTATTATTCATTTATTGTGCTAATTTATTATTTATTATGTTAATTTAAAAATGATGTCACCTTATTATTTATTGTGCTATTTTAAAAATGATGTCACCTTATTGCGCTATGATGTTTCTCATTTATTGAATATTTCACATTATTGGGATTCTTGAATTGTCGTTGATTGGTGGATTTGAACATTTAGATGGTCATTGAGTTGGTTGGCCCTAGGCATTTTTAATATTTCACATTATTATTTGAATTATTGTTTGGGATTCTTGAATTGTTGTTGACTGGTGGATTCGAATATTTAGATAGCCATTGAGGTGGTTGGCCCTAGGAATTTATGACATTTAGGGTTGTGATTCTACCGAATATAAATAATACAGAAATAAAACATACTATAAATTATAAAAGCTTACTGTTTAACAATTAATAATGCAAAATGAAACATAAATATGTATAAATCATTACCGTAAACATTACTACCGAATAAATGAAACATAAGAATACTCCAACTAGGAATGAAATTGAGATAATAAAGGCATGTTCTAGGAGGTTAATTTTATTTGACTTGCCTTATTGGAAGAATAATGATAGAGTGAACTTTTGCGTGTATCTTTTTCTTTTGTCGTTGCTTGAAAAGTCTTTCTAATCAAAACCTCAAATACCTACAAATATATAACAAACTCAAGTGTAGAGGTAAGTAAGGGTATCAATCCACTTTCAAGGGGGTAAGCTAGAGGAAAATTCAATTGTAATTCACTTTTTACTTTCTTTTTGTGCTTTTTCACTTTTCTACTTTTTTTAGCTTTTTCAAATATTAAACAATTGGGTGAGGTGATGATTTAAACTAAACTAAACTAAATGTGTTATGATAACAACTAACTAGAAAGTTAGTAAAATGAAAAATAAAATCTAAACTAAAATAAGAGATAAAGTGAGGTAAATAATTGTGAGAACAATCAAGGAATGGGATTACACCACAAATTTGAGCTATTCTAACTAATTAATTTAATTCTTCCAAATTAATATCAAAATTACAAATCAACTCTCCTTGCAAATGTAATTTTAATAGTAACCTTATAGAAAATTAAGTTTAAGAACCCAGAACTCTAGAAAATAGATCCACACTCCTTTTAATTAATCACCCGCTAAGATCGATCAATTAAAACTTATGTCAATCTTAGAAAATAAATTTAGAGTTGAAATTCAAGTTATAATACCCCACTTAATAAACCCCTATCTCTAGTTCGAATCTAAAATGGGTATTATAACTAGAATTTCGATTTTCTCTCAAAAATTATTTACCCTCTCTCGAGGCGTAAATTTAAGGGTGAGGGATCAAAATTAACATGCAAAGAGAATTTTCATGTAATCAAACTAATTAAACTAAAATAACATCAAATAAGAGTTCCCCCCCCCCCCCCCCCCCCCCAGAAAGGGGATTTAGCCTAATATGGTATTAAACAATTAATCAAAGGCATATATAATAAAAGAGTAGAGAAAGAGAACAAATCTTCAACAAGTCTCCTTGAAATTGGAAATTTGAACTCTATCCTCTTCCATACAATTCAATTACTCACAATTAAATCTCACCAAATCTCTAAAAATAAATAAATAAATAAACTATTTACAAAATGGTGTTTATCTCTCTACAATTCCCTCTCTAAAAATTCCTATCTAAAAGCTCTCATTCAAATGGGGTCTTCATCTTCATTTATAGTAGGCACATGGAGTATGGCGGTATTTTTGGGAATGGACTTGAGTGTGCATGGAAATGGTGAGTGTGAGGGCATGTGGGTTAAATGGGGTGACACAATCAGATTTGGTTTAGAGGGTATAATGGGTATTGGGGTTAAAGTTGGTAGTTGGGGGTCATTTTGGGAAATGGGGGTTTAAGTTAGTTTTTGACTTGTGGGGACATTCGTTTATTTTTGGTCTTTGGTTTTGTTGGCTAGGGATATAGCAGGTGGAAAAATCGGGTAAGAGAAAATGGGTGAAAAATGAGAAATGGGTCTTGGATTGGAATTTGGTTAAAGGAAATCGGGTTGCTTGAAGAGAGAGAGTAGGACGCCGCCAGAATGGGGTTAGGCCGGGTCGCGAGGTGGGTCATCTGGGTGGAGGTCTCACCGACGGTAGCAAGGTGATGCACCGTCGGGGTTATTGGCCGGGGCTGAGATGGTGGCTCGTCGGCAATCGGGTTGAGTCCGGGTAGGTGGATCGGGGCGACTAAGTGTAGCGGGTTCGAGTGACAGATGGGCTCCGACGGGTAGGGGGTTAGAGGGGCATGGGGTTGATGGTGAGAGAATGAGGAGAGAGAGAGAGAGAGAGATTGTTTGTTAGTAATGGTGTTTTGGTCAGAGGAGAGAGAAAGGGTAGTTGGTGATGAATAGTAGAAGGGGGTTGGTTTATTTGGTGTGGGTGAGGTGTAGGGTAAGAGGTGTGGGTGAGTTTAGGGGGGTTTGTGTGTATGTGAGGTGTAGGATAGTGTGGTGTGACTTAGGGTGTTTGTTTAAGTTATGGGTTGTGTGTGTGTGTGTTTAATTTAGACACCTAAAAATATAAAGACCCAACTAAAATTAATAAAACTAAAACTAAAAAATAAAATCTAACTAAAAATAAAACAAACTAAAAACAATAAAAATAAAAAATAAAATTCTAAGCTTATATAAAAACTAAAATAAAACAAAAGAAATAAAAACTAAAAAATCTAAATGAAAATTAAAGTCCTAAAAAATATAAAATCTAATAAACTAAAAATAAACTCCTAAAAACTAATCCTAATAAAACTACAAACTAATAAAAGTCAATATAAAATATAATTATAAAAAGAAAATTGAAAAATAGAAAATAAAAACTAGAAATCCCAAATAAATCTAAAATAAAACCTAAAAAATAAAACGACAAAAAATAAAAATGTAAAAAATATTAAAAAGGGGCAAACAAGACACACACAGGGTTTAGGTAGGTTTAGGGATGGTTTAGGGTAGGCTAGGATACGGGAGAAGGGTATTTAGCTCCATATTGCGCACAATTGCCTTGAAATACGCGTTTGAACACCGCAACGTGCATTTGACCTACAAGATAAACATTTAAGCGCATAAGACCCATATTGCCAAGAATAAGTAACTAAAATACATCTATTCGGGGTATAAATTGTACAGTTTTGGGTGCTTATCACACCACCCCCAAACAGAGCATTGCTAGTCCTCGAGCAATAAGATAGAGAGAAAGAGAAAGATAAGTAACCAAAAGTGTACCACTTTCGCGGGAACTTGCGATTGCACTTAGCATGTGCAACAAGCCTTTAAACCTATAGGTTGCCCTACAGGACGAGTTGTGTCTCGTGAGGGCTTGCAGGGAATATACCCACAAAATTCTTATTTGCAAAATACAGTCAATCTCTTATTAGACATAGAATAATCGCACAATCCATCATGAGATAAATATTTTCAGAAATACAAGCTAGAATGTGTAAAAAATTTAAGCTAAGTAAATACTCAAGGCACATCCTTCCTAGAACTCAACGTGTGTAGTGTGAATCAGTCAAAACGGGTCAAGTATCACAAGAGTAATTCCTAGATTGCCTTATTGGAATCAACGCTTCAACTTCAAATCTCACTGGATATAACTCTCTCAAACGAACTCTCGAGATACGGGTCAGTGTATCGCTCTTGTGTGTGCGGAGGTGAGTAAATGTAAGAAAGTTCAAACAAGTCACACACACATAAGAAAGAACGAACAATAAGAAAGAAAATGATCTCATGAAAGAATGCTAATCACTATAGTGAGAACGTCATGTTATTCACCACGTTGACTTTCATTTGCCCGAACACCTAGAAAAAATATGGATAATTAGGGTGAGGGGGAAATGAAATGAGGGGAAAATGATGGGGTAAGGATGGTGATGTATGGATGAATGATGAGTGATGGATATGCGATGGGTGAGCGAGAAGAGTGTACTATACTTTAGGCACAAATGTCTTTATTTCAAAACTAATTAACTACAACTCTCTTTTTTTCTTTTTTTTTTCTTTTCTTTTTCTCTATATTTTTTTTGTCTTTTTCTATTTTTGCAATTTTTTCCCTTTTTTTTGTTTTTCTCTCTCTTTTCAAACAAACAATGAAGACATTTACATTTTGAATCAACACTCTTTTATTTGGAATGATGGAATATATATGAAATGAGTGGGGAATAATGGTGAGGGGAATATATGGTAATATGGAAGAACATGGTAATGTAATTGGTGAAGTGAATGGAAATGTGATATGAAAAACTGGTAGGTGTATGGGTGAAAACCTAGTGATCGGGACAAATTTCAAGACACGCGTTTCTTATAACTCGAAAAAGATGTCATTCTCAGTGATCGAGCCAAAATTTTATGAAAAATAATGAAATCATGCAACAATTTAAAGTGCGGACCCAAAGGAAGTTGAATTAACTTGTGACTCGGAGATTGTGTAAAACTCTCTAAAAGGTGAAAGGCACGAATCTCACAAGTTAAAGTCTCCACTAGTGATCCTTAAGGTTCTCTTTAGAATTGTAGTACTCCTCTAAACCGTAGTGACGTGATAAGTGCGCAAATTTTGTTGAGTCTAGAAATTCATGGTGTAACATGCCTTGCTACGTATTACATAAGCTATTTAGAAAAAATATTCACTAGCTTGATTCCTAGACTTAAAAAGATGGATGATTGAAAATTCACATCAATGAGTGAGATGAAAGAAACTGCACGAAATTTTTAAAAATCAGGTTCAAAAATCAAAAAATTTCAAAAGAGGTACGATTTTGATAAAAATTCCCACCCCCAAACAAAAAGGAACATCGTCCTTGATGTTAAGTAAAGTGATATTTAAAATTGAGAGCATAAGGTAGGAAAGAGATTACCAAAACCAATCGCTAATGAAGTGAACAAATGAATCCAAGAATAAACCTGAATAAGAAGTGAGAGAAAAAATGTGTACAAGTCCATAACATGGTAAAGCGTAGAGTGATGTAAAACACCACTCCCAAACAGGATGAGACTAGTACCAAAAATGCGGGCTGCCTCCCGGTAGCGCTAAGTTTAATGTCTTCAGCCAAACCGAACCATTCTCACCCTAAAGATAAGAACTAGGAAAGCTCGGGGTGGCAGAAAAATTGGGTGATGAGAATCACCCCCAAACAAGACTGAAGCGTCAGTCTTGTTAGATAGAGGCTAAAACGAATTAATGAACTTGTATGGCAAAATGCATCACACTATGCAAAGCATCGGTGGACCATGGGCGGGTGGGTATTAAGGTAAAGGTGAGGGTGGAAAGGGTGAAGAGGTATCGGCCATGGGCCTTGTATAGCTTAAACGTGAGGGCAACAAGGGCCCTATAAGCATGGTGCTCTAGTTGGTGAAGGAGGCAAAAGGGTTTGGCAATAGTGATGGGGTGAGGATCATATAAATCACACGACCATTCTATGAATGGGCGATGATAATGGTCGCACCGTGACACGCCAGGGAGATGTCGATGGGAAAAGTCAATACCATAAGATAGTGGTGTGCATAGAGGAACAAGCTCGATGTCACGGAAGTGGAGAGTATCAGCATAACTCTCGTAGAAGGTGGATGATGGTGTCAGATTAGGATCTAAATATATGGTTGAAAACTTAAAATGTGCAAAATCAAGATCCAAACCAGGTGGTGGGATAGAAAGGACAATGGGTGGGTCAAGTGGGATAAATGATGGAGGAAGATGATCCAACTCAGGCGTGGGAGACACACTCATCATGAGGCACGGAGTGATCCTTAAGGGAACTCGTAGGAGGGAGTGTGGAAATAAATGAGTGAGTGATCAACTTATCCACCATTATGTCGCCATCCAAGGTGGTGAAAGGGTCTAACGAGGCATTAAGATCTGGGATAGATGAATCAACATCAATATTCGGCTCAAGGGGAGCCAAATATGACGGGGTAGGATCCAAATCAAGAGAGGTGGGAACCATCTCTGACACTATCTCGGTACAATGGTGAGCACTCGTAGCCGGAGCGAACCTAAAAGATATGGTCATGTCAGAGACATATGCAATTGGGGCATAAGGTAAAAGCTCGGGCATATTTTTGGATATCTCGGGAGTGGTAACCTCAAGTGTGGGGTCCGATGGACATGGTGGGATTGGATCAGGCTCACTATCCAAAGGTAAGTCAACATAATTGTCGACTTGGGACCCGGACCATGGGATGGTCTCAACTTCTAGATTCTCGGGGTGGTAGGGTTGGTCACACTCAAAATTCGTGTCACAAGAGGACACATCATCATCACACTCGGTTGCAACGATTGGTGGATGCATGGTAATGTCCGACTCTCGCTCACACTCCAATTCATTTAAATGTTGTGCAAGCCTTTGGAGAGATTGAGTTTGAATTTGAGTGGCTAGCTCTTGCTCGAGTATGAATTTTTGCAAGAGGGTTTCGAGAGCGGATGTGGATGAAGGTGGTGGAGTGATGGGTGGTGGCAGTGGGTGAGGTGGACACAACGCGCTACTATCGTGAGTGTATGGAGAATACTCAAAGGAAGTGTGTAGGGTGGGTCCAAGTTCATCACACACGAAAGTATTTCTTTCGTGATGGACAAATGATCGATATTCATTGGGTGCATAGTGAGGGAACTGATTAGGATAAAGTGCACAAGGTTTCCATGACGACTGTTGGAACGTGTGAGGATCCACAACATCGGGTTGGGATTCGTATTGCGTGGAGGGGTGATCAAGCCTCCACGAATAACTCGGGGACTCACACAACTCAGGATTGGGTGTATCGGGAAAATAGGTCGAGGTGGGTTCCGAAACAGTGTCATATGGATACACGTGTTCCAGGGTGGGTTCAGATGGATATGGAATGTAAGGACACTTATGGGACATGTGATCGGCATAATGACAGTAGGTGCACAACAAAGGATGCGACACGTCGACACTTGACACAAAGGGTGATGGAAAATGAGGTGCATGCATGGACGGGTCAAGAGTATCTATGGTAATCGTGAGAGAGGTGAAACCATTAAAAATATCATAAAGAGACGGCTCGGGATCACTCTCACACGTGTCGCGTGTTAATGGAAAATGACCAAAGTAGTCCCGTAAAGGACATTCTTCGGCCATGCGGAGAGAAATATTTTTTGGAGTTTTTTATTTTTTTTCAAAAGGAAAGAAAATATTTTTGGATTTTCTAAAAATAATGGAAGAAAATATTTTTGGATTTTTCTAAAATGAAAGAAAGAAAATATTTTTGGATTTTTTGGAAGAAAAAAGGTGGGGAAAAATATGGACTCTTTGAATTTTGAACGAACTCACTAAAACCGACTACCGAAAAATTGAATTGGACACACACAAGTCAAGAAACTTTCCTAACTAGCACATAGCCAATTTTTATCTTTAGATTTAGTGAAAGGGTAGTTAAATTTTAATTAAGTCTGTGGGCGATAAAAAATCACGGAAATCTGAGTGATCGCCATTGAAAAAATATTCTCCTAGTGGGCTACCTAATTGATTGATTTTAAAATTAGTTATGGCTAGGGTAGCACACAATTGGTAAGCGAGTGAGTCGGGTGATGAAATCCCTTCTCGTGAGTGACCCAGTGTAGGTCTTAATCAATTTAATTCATCACACAATTCGAAAATAAATGCAAGAATAAAATCACATAAGAGCACAAAAAATTGACTCGCTAATAGAAGAGGCGCGAGGGTTTGAGAAATATACCTCCCACGATTTTTAAGTCGTGGGGTGCAAAAAAATTTGAGCCGGCCGGGGGGAGATTACGCCTATCTCAGTCGGCCCCGGGAGTCCTACCGACCCAAGATAGAGAGGCTTCTAAATCCTCGCCTTCGAACGCCCTCTCTCTACCATGTCCGGTTTTACTATCACACTTGTCTTCGATTATTACAATTTTTAAAATGAAAAATAAAATAAAAGTGTCGCTATGCACCGCAATACAAGACAAGAATAAAATAATCCTAATACAAGCCTTCTAAAATTATAAAAATGGTACAAAAAATGATAAAGTGCAAAAAAAAAAAATGAACTACAATTTGAAATTCGCTCCAAGTACTTCACGCTCCGAAGAATGGCAACGGCGCCATTTGATACAAAGAACTTTTCATCTCCCCGGCAACGGCGCCATTTGACAGAGAGAACTTTTGCGTGTATTTTTTCGTCATTTGTCGTTACTTGAAAAGTCCTTCTAATCAAAACCTCAAATACCTACAAAATATAACAATCTCAAGTGTAGAGGTAAGTAAGGGTATCAATCCACTTCCAGGGGGGTAAGCTAGAGACAAATTCAATTGTAATTCACTTTTTGTTTTCTTTTTGTTCTTTTTCACTTTTCTACTTTTTTTTAGGTTTTTCAAATATCAAAACGATTGGTTGAGGTGATGATTTAAACTAAACTAAACTAAAATGTGAGATGAAAATAACTAACTAGAAAGTGACTACAATAAAAACAAAGTCTAACACTAAAATAAGAGATAAAGTGAGATAAATAATTATCAGAACAATCAAGGAATGGGATTACACCACAAATTTTAGGTATTCTAACTAATTAATTTAATTAATTGAATTCTCCCAAATTAATATCAAAATTACAAATCAACTCTCGTAGCAAATGTAATTTTAATAGTAACCTTTTAGAAAATTAAGTTTAACACCCCACAACTCTAGAAAATAGATCGACACTCCTTTTAATTAATCACCCACTAGGATCGATCGATTAAAATTTATGTCAATCTTAGAAAATAAATTTAGAGTTTAAATTCAAGTTATAATACCCCACTTAAGAAATCCCTATCTCTAGTTCAAATCGAAAATAGGTATTATAACTAGAATTTCGATTTTCTCTCGAAAATCATTTACCCTCTCTCGAGGCGTAAATTTAAGGGTGAGGGATCAAA
Source organism: Sambucus nigra (assembly GCA_949130495.1). Classification (NCBI taxonomy): domain Eukaryota; kingdom Viridiplantae; phylum Streptophyta; class Magnoliopsida; order Dipsacales; family Adoxaceae; genus Sambucus; species Sambucus nigra. The sequence goes on from OX422219.1 coordinate 231,449,325, forward strand.
ACTAACATTCAAAGAGAATTTTCAAGTAATCAAACTAATTAAACTAACATCAAATCTTCAAAGAGAACATCAAATAAGAGAAAGAGAACAAATCTTCATTGAACAAATCTTCATTGATTGGAAATTTGAAATAAGAGAAAGAGAACAAATCTACTCAAATAAGAGAAAGAACAAATCTTCAACAAGTCTCCTTGAAATTGGAAATTTGAACTCTGTCCTCTTCCATACAATTCAATTACTCACAATTAAATCACACCAAATCTCTAAAAATAAATAAATAAATAAACTATTTACAAAATGGTGTTTATCTCTCTACAATTCTCTCTCTAAAAATTCCTATCTAAAAGCTCTCATTCAAATGGGGTCTTCATGTTCATTTATAGTAGGCACATGGAGCATGGCGGTATTTTTGGGAATGGACTTGAGTGTGCATGGAAATGGTGAGTGTGAGGGCATGTGGGTTAAATGGGGTGACACAATCAGATTTGGTTTAGAGGGTATAATGGGTATTGGGGTTAAAGTTGGTAGTTGGGGGTCATTTTGGGAAATGGGGGTTTAAGTTAGTTTTTGACTTGTGGGGACATTTGTTTATTTTTGGTCTTTGGTTTTGTTGGTTAGGGATATAGCAGGTGGAAAAATCGGGTAAGAGAAAATGGGTGAAAAATGAGAAATGGGTCTTGGATTGGAATTTGGTTAAAGGAAATCGGGTTGCTTGAAGAGAGAGAGTAGGACGCCGCCAGAATGGGGTTAGGCCGGGTCGCGAGGTGGGTCATCTGGGTGGAGGCCTCACCGGCGGTAGCAAGGTAGTGCACCGCCGGGGTTATTGGCCGAGGCTGAGATGGTGGCTCGTCGGTAATCGGGTTTGAGTTCGGGTAGGTGGATTGGGGCGACTAGGTGTAGCGGGTTCAAGGTGGTATGGGTTAGGCTGCCAGGGAGATCGGTCGAGTGACAGGTGGGTTCCGAAGGGTAGGGGGTTAGAGGGGCATGCGGTTGATGGTGAGAGAATGAGGAGAGAGAGAGAGATTGTTTGTTGGTTATGGTGTTTTGGTGAGAGGAGAGAGAAAGGGTAGATGATGATGAACAGTAGAAGGGGGTTGGTTTATTTGGTGTGGGTGAGTTTAGGGGGGTTTGTGTGTATGTGAGGTGTAGGATAGCGTGGTGTGACTTAGGGTGTGTGTTTCAGTTATGGGTTATGTGTGTGTGTGTGTTTAATTTGGACACCTAAAAATATAAAGACTCAACTAAAATTAATAAATATAAAACTAAAAAATAAAATCTAACTAAAAATAAAACAAACTAAAAATAGTAAAAAATAAAATCGTAAGATTATATAAAAACTAAAATAAAAGAAAAGAAATAAAAACTAAAAAATATAAATGAAAATTAAAGTCCTAAAAAATATATAATCTAATAAACTAAAAATAAACTCCTAAAAACTAATCCAAATAAAACTACAAACTAATAAAAATCAAAATAAAATAAAATTATAAAAAGGAAATATAAAAATAGAAAATAAAAACTAGAAATCCCAAATAAATCTAAAATAAAACCTAAAAAATAAAACGACAAAATATAAAATATGAAAAATATTAAAAAGGGACAAACAAAACACACACGGGGTTTAGGTAGGTTTAGGGACGGTTTAGGGTAGGCTATGATGCGGAAGAAGGGTATTTAGCTCCATATTGCGCACAATTGCCTTGAAATACGCTTTTGAATACCGCAACGTGCGTTTGACCTACAAGATAAACATTTAAGCGCATAAGACCCATATTGCCGAGAATTAGCAACTAAAATACATCTATTCGGGGTATAAATTGTACAGTTTTGGGTGCTTATCAAATAACCTGGTACGCCATGTATTATATGTGATGTATGCGGAGAAAGAACATCGTTGAACATATTGTGGGCACATGCCTTGGGGGAGAGGGGTCATTCGAAGGATGGATAAAATGCAGGTAAAGATATTAAATCATTGAAACTTATGCCACAACTATGGTTGAAAGAAGATAGTAGGGGAAGGGCAATAATTCCCCCTCGTGCATTCACTTTGACGAGTGAGGAAAGGAAGGTTCTTTTAGGCACAATATATAATTTGAAGGTTCCATCTAATTTTTCATCCAACTTGTGAGTGATTGTGAATTATGCTACCTATAATTTTCATAAGTGTAAGTCCCACGATTAGTATGTGATCATGCAATTGGTTCCTCTATTGTTTAATAATTATTTCTCTAAGCACAATGATTTGTGATGGGATATTATGCAAATTAGCATCTTCTTTACACTTTTATATGAGAAGGTAGTTAATCGAGATCACATGCTGCAAAAGTAGAGGTAACCGAAGCAATTTGTGTGTAGGATAAGTACTTTTCCCCATCATTTTTTTGACATAAGTGTTCACTTATTGGTATACTTATGCGACGATGAACTTCTTTATGGCCATGTTATATATTGGTGAATGTATTCGTTTGAAAGATTGATGAAAGTTTTTGAAGATTATGTCAAGAATACACGATACATTGAAGGATCAATTGCATAGGAATACATCACCGTGGAGTCATCAATCTACACTCAGGAATATATGCCTGACCCAAGTAGCGTGGATAACAGTGATGAGTTCGTTGATGAGGGTGGTCAGGTGATGGGCAAGCGAGTGAAATTAACGAGTTTACAACATGAAAAAGTAGCTCGTTATCTATTTGACACACATGAAGATGTCGAAAAATGGAAAAAGTAAGTTTATGTTATGTTAACTTTTATGTTATTTTAATTTTTATATATGATCAATTTCATAATACGTTCGTCACGATCAATGCAGAAAATATGATGCATGTGGGGATAATAAAAAACGAAGAACTATGGCACAATCAAACATCGAATTTAGGCTATGGGTGTCACACGAGGTAATTATAATGAGAATGTATCTTATTAAATGTCACATTACAAGAAAGATTTAAAACTAACCCAATTATTTTATCTATAATCTCATCTCTTAAAGATGGGTGATGTGACATAAATGCTTCCTCGTCTTGCCACTGGACCCTTGTTCATCGAACACGAGTACAAAAAGTATCGATTGAATGATTACATATTCAGTGCAAGGGTTTATAAGAAAAATACTAATGTACAGAACTCTGGCAATTTAACAATGATCTTACTTATTTTTTAGCGATCTCGAAAGATAAAGACCTCGTTGAAGCTAAAATGACTTACCATAATGTCATTCAAAAATTGGACTGTGTAAGCTTCAAAGAGGTTGTGATTTACGGTGATTGGGTAAGAGTTGAGGATAAAAATTCTTGTAAAGTTGATCCTGGTACCAATTTGATCATGGTTGACTTGTCCAAGTTGAAGAGCAACGAGCATGTGAGCGATGAGCCATTTGTTTGTGTTTTTCAAAAGGTCAAGAAAGTGTTTTACTCGGAGTATATCAACAGTGAGTCGTGGTCAATCATCCTACACATGCCAAAGCGCCTAGCCAGTAGTGTAGATGGCTTAGCTTCTCCCACCGAATATCAATCCATTATAGATGATAACTTGAATTTGAAACAATTTTTAGATTTGTAATAAGTATTCCAATTATTTGTAATAACCAGTAGCGTGTATTCTTCTAGTACTTGTTTAATATTATTAACTTGTATTTAGATTTATAATGTGGTTAACTTGTATTTAGATTTATAATGTCATTAACTTGTATTCTTTTAGTGCTTTGTTAACTTGTATTCTTCTAGTGCTTTGTTAACTTGTATTCTTCTAGTGCTTTGTTATTATCGGATTTGAATCGAAATTGATTTTTGGTTAGTGAATATGTTAATTTGGATTTTAATTAATTTAAGCATTAATTCAAAGTCCGTGACATGACCCAAAATTGAAAAAATATTTAGATTTATAGTGACGTTAACTTGTACTATATTTTTATTCATTTGGATTTGATCATTTTCTCATATACGTGTTTGTACTATTAAGAACAATTTTTACATAAAATGTATTCATCAAGGCGACAGGGTAGCGGAGGCGAGGAAAGCTCGTCTGCCACTAGGCTCCAAAAATGGGGCTAATTGGGGTCCCTCTTCGAGAAAAGACGAACTTACAAGCTAGGGCCCTGGATTTTCTTAAGACTATTGTTCGCCCGGGCTACACGGATTGGAGGAAGGTGCTGTGGCACCCCACCTAATTAAATAGCGGGTGATCATGCCTTTATTAAATTAAAATAGGATTCCCATTTGGTTCATTCTTAGAATCACCATCGAAAAAATCTTTAAACATTTACTAACCACCTAGTATTGAAAAAGTCGGTGCCAAATTTTATCTTTTTATTTAAACAACGACAACGAGCAGAATTAAATACAATAATCAACATTCCATGTAATAATAAATAATTTGAATAATCACCAAATAAATAGCTGAAATAAAATAATAATGAATAGACCATCGGTTCCTAAATCCAATATAAAAGTCCAACATGACTAAAAATTTGAATATAAGGTCTGACTGACTTAAATGAAATAACCTAGGGAAACATGACCGAATGAAAATACTTAACTGCACCCGACACTAGGAATGAAGTAACTGAAGTGACTAAGTCCAAATCCTATAAGCATCCACAAGTGCTGCAGCTACGCATCCCTGGAACAGATCATCCTACTTTCCATTCCTGTGGCTGGACACCTAAAAGGTTTTGGAAAAAGTTTTGCAAGTACGAGTCAGAGCCCAAGTAAAAACTATTTGAAAACATTTAGCAAACATTTAAATTGCAGTTTAAATGAATAGTTATTAGATACACATGTTAGGCTGCGTACACTCACTTGAGTTCCTCACCTATCCTCTATAGTGCGCATTTAATGCCCCACCTATTAAAGCTACCAAATCTAACTAGGTCTCAAGCATATAATTAACTACTAACCAATCTATATCACCCGTATCGCCCATACAGTAGGCTAAAGTATCCCTTAATTATCATTAAGTCCTTAGTTAAGTTTCTCTTTTAACTAACCCGTACCTACCATACAGTATGCTACCAATCTACTTAATAATCAACATATCCCTTATGTTATTATTAAATCCAAATTAACACTTCACATATGATTCACCTTTTTATTAAGTTTCCACTCCTTAAATTTCATGTAAGATATACGTTATCTATCTTCCCTACTATTTACACACTAATAGATTAAACCTTATTTAGATATATACTATCTAATCCTACTACTATCACGTATAAGTAGATTGAAACATTTTTTAGATATACACTATCTAGTCTCCTTAATATCACACATAAGTAAGATTACACATCCATGAGTATATAAATATATATATATATATATATATATATAATACTGCATCTCCGTATCTGGTCATAAAGATGCATACTTGCGTACTCTGCTATCAGTCCAAGTACCTCTTACCTAATTATGGACTATCAGTTCGGCATGTATCCTCGAACCATCAATCAAATCACACATATTGGAGGCGAACATATCACAAGTCTTTGGGGCTGCGCACATACCTAGCTTACCCAAACGACTTATCAACATCATTATTTCTCTCACATAGTTATCCACTATCAGTACTATGCTCTGGGGCACAAATTCAGACCTCACTAGAACCGTTAAGGTGGGATCGCCCACTGCGCGGGACCTCCATGATAGCAAGTAGTGTGGGTATGTTCACATACACATAAGAACATACTAGGCATACACCTATCCATATGTATATTCAATATAGGCACGCAGACGACCTATAATAATGAATCCGTATATGTATACACTCAACCTATAATTATCGCCCGTACCTTGTATTTATCTCTCAAATACTCAGTGTACAATTAATTTACAATATTAATTATCTCTTGTATATTCCCGAGCATTATTCTCAACCCGAGCATTATCATAAATTCATCACAAATTCCATTCAAGATCCGATAATCTTTAAATATCCCATAAAACTCTAGCTCTCTCATATTCTTCATCTTTATAACCATGAACCCAAATTTTATTTATATAAATCATCCCAAACCCCTATGATTTTGTATTACCAACTTCAAGGAATATATCTACATGCAATTCCTACTTCAATTAATGGATTTTCCCACCCAAATACATATTAAATCTTCTAAAAACATAAAATAAAACCCTATTCTACATGAGTATTATAACATGATTATAATATGTGTAATTTAAACACTTTCCTATCAATAGCAGGTCTGAAGTTCATTTGTGTGATGCTATGGTTGTTCTCCCCTCGCTCCGATCTCGATTATGTTGCGTTCGGGGCGAAAAATGGTGTAGGAAGCTTTGTTCTCTCCTGCTCTTCCTCTCCTGTGGCTTCTCTCCATTTAGCTTTGTGTTAACCTTCGCTTCCTCTCTCTAATGGAATATATAAACTACAATTTTTGGATTTCTCTAAACCTCAAACTCTCGAATGATCAAAACGCTCTTAAACGGTGACGGGTTTGTCTAAAATCGCCCCAGGACCCAAACTATACACCCGGGTATACTATTAAAACTATTTCAACCCTTTTGGAACCAACCGTGACCTCAAAATAACCATCCAAGTCACTTTATAAAATCATCTTATTTCCACCATAAAATACGGCACGCATGAAATTAAACTTAAACTCAATTAATTAAATCTAATTCACCAAATTAAATAATTTTTCCCAATTAAATAGATTCTTAAATCATCAATTTAATTGATTTCCATATTATCCAAAAATACGGGGTGTTACAGGTGCCCGTCCAGCTTAAGATAGCCATCTGGGGGCACTACAAGTAGTTACTCACTTTATTTTTATTTTGTAGTTATATTTATATTTATATTTAATTATATATTATAATTTAAATACAGCTAATACTTACTTTCTTTTTTGTTTGTATTTATTTGACATGAACAATTTGGCCTACCCCCACATGTCCACAACTCCACATCCGAATAATTGAGGGTTCAATACAAACGTGGAAGAAAAAAATGCGGGTACGATATTTTGGCCAGGATCGAGAGTCCATATTTAGGGTCCGTGACAGGGTACTGTCAAAGGAGCCGATCTCATTGGAAAACTGACAGTAGTTTGTCAACATTGAGATCCATGATCGGCAGTTGATCTCTCGTTAGTTAGGGAGGGAAAATTGGGCCAAAAAGGTCGACGTGCACTACTCCGTGTATACATCTTACACCGAGCTGGAGCACAAGATGGTATGTTTTAAATTTTCTTTCATTTTAGTTTTATGTTATTCTAATTCAGCATTACTTACTAATTCTGCATTATTTTATTTCAGGAGGCGGGGAGTGGACCTGGGGGTAGGCCACATAAGCTCGATGCTTATGTGGCAATTCAGATGAAGAAGGGAAAGGATAAGGAAGCGTCCTCAAGCGTGGTAGCCACAATTGTAAGTTATAAAAATATCATATAATTATTTATTTATTTTAATTACGTTATTATTTTTTATTAACTTAACTAATCGTGTACTTTTTGTCATTTCAGGCAAAGCTTAAGGAAGTGCACAACTCCCACTCTGATGCCGACAAGGCATCTTTGGCTACGGACGCATTAAGCCAAGTGTTTGGGGAAGATCACAAGTGGAGGACAAGGATGTGAGCTCTCAGTTGGGAAAGTTTTGGCTCATCGGTATTGAGATGAGGAACACCGGGTTAGCTCGTAAAGTGGACACCCATGGCGATAAGTTTGAAAGGTTGGAGGCGACGGTCCTCAATATGTTCGAGTACATGAAGCGTTAGGGGTGGAAATGGGTCGGTTCGGGGCCGGGGAAAGAATCCCAATCCAAATCCCCATTAGAAATATCATTCCCCGTCCCCACCCCGTTCCCCGTTATAACAGGTTCGAGGATCCCCGTCCCCGTTTAAAACGGGTATCAGTTTCCCTGCGGGGAACCCGTTTCTTTTTTTTTTTAATATAAAAAAAAAATCATTTCCTCATGATGATGAACATGTCTGCATAGGGGAAAAACACAATTAAGCACCTAAATACAAAATTCCATTTAAATTACATCCCAATTAGAAATGATTAAACACAACTAAAGTGTAGTAGTTCAAAATCCAAACTTTACAACTCCAAAATCTCCAAAATAGTTTATAGTTTTACAACATAACATAAAAATAAAAATAAAAAGTGAAATGTTTCAACATAACAAATCAACAACTAGTGTACTAAATCACTAACAAAATAAATTCGCACCATATACATATGCACTCTTCGGCCAATAAAAATAATATTGAGTAAGAAAAAATTTGACTGGTATAACTGAGATTTTAACTGGGTATCTGCATACAAGTGTTGTTAACTACATATGCACTATTCGGCCAAAAATAATCCTTCCACTAACACCAAGGTTCGAAATAGTTATATGGCCAATACCTGGCATAACTAAGTCTCTCCCACATTTATTTGGTAAGAGTTCAACACGTGATGTATAAGATGAATGGATCCTTCCACTAACACCAAGGTCCAAAATAGTTGTTAAGTTTGAGATCTATTTGTGGTACGCTTTTCAGTCCTCTCTTTCCCTTTTTCTGGCACTGGGCGGGGAGGGTTCGTGGTGGGAGGTAGGAGGGTTTGGCCGGTTTTTTGGGGATGAAAGGGTAGGAGGTTTTTGAGAGTGGGAAGGAGGCGAAAGAAATAGGGCTAGAAGAAATAGGATATTTCCTTTCTTTATTCTTATATATACATACATATTTTATTATATATTAATAGTTCGGGTATCCTCGTGGAGACCCGAGGCTATACTCGAAATCGACCCAAAAAAAATTCAGGGATTTTTTTAACTCCCTGAACCCTCCACGATCCCCAAAACTTAATCCCCATACCTTACCCATAGGGTCGGGTATCCGGGGAGACCCGGATTTTTGGGGAAAATTGCCATCCCTATGAAGCATTAGTTGGGGTCCAACTCATGTTAGGGGAAAGCGATAGACGAGGATGCCACTGCTCCATCTCTCTCACCCTCATCACCAATACACACCTACACATCACCTACATATGATCCATTTTCCACCTTGACCCCTGTTGAATAACCTATGTTAACAATGGGTTGGTCGAGTGTGTATTTAATAGACCTCCGGGATCGCAAGCCCATAGCTAGGGGTTGATGGACCCGGAAACACAATCGGGTAGTATTATTCATGCACGTGTGTTGTAAATATATTGAAGCAAGGGTTCGTGTCATGCATATTATGCCCAAAAAAGAAAATGAACCCTTGTGCTTGGACGAGCAATGCGACGTTCAGAAAAATTGAGGGTTGTATCAATTTATATGTAGTGTGTCCTACCTTCCTCCTCAGACTTGTTCAAAACTCAAGCCCTTGACATTATTTGTATTATTTTCATGCTTATGAATATTCAATGTTCGATATTATTTGTATTTATTTCATTTGAATATTGAATATTAGTTGTTTATGAATATTTATTTGTTAATTCATATGTAGTTTTTATGAATTGTTGAATGTTGCTTGAGATAATTACTGTTTAAACAGGTTTAAATTTGTTGTAACGGGTTAAAATACACAGCTAGCCAATGGCAGTGGCCATACTGGGCAACAATATTTTTTTAATTCTGCCCAAAATTATCATGGACTTTGATTGTGAGAAGTCCGTGAAAAAGGAATTGTCACCCTAAAACTTGTCACGGTCAAAGACCATGACAAGGCTACATTGTCATAGTTTTTTACCGTGATAAGTTGCCAATTTTGCTGCAGTGGTTCTCTGATCTTGGTCCCAAAGCTCAACCTATAAGCGTCCTTCCTCTAAGACGTCCTATCATAATCAAGTGGAACAAGAAGCAAAGCAAAAAACCCTTTTTGCCTTTGATTGATGATATTAACTTCTTTGAATTTTGTCCATATGCTAGAGAGGCTAATGCTCAATCTTAGACATTCTTCAAAGAGGAAGATTTATTAGTGCAAATTCTTCTAGAGGGTAAAAAATATGTTTAAGAAGATCTATCCCTATTTGTGGTTCTTCTTATTACCCCTAGTTATCTTCCTTATCATAGTGAGTGGGAGGTTGGTAGTGAAGCATACAATCCATATAGATGTGCCCGATAATTTGGATAGGAGAAGGGTATATCCAGACCAATATATGAGTTAGATAGGGTAGATGAAATATTTTTGTCTGTCAATTTTGATTTCACAAGGAGAAGTGTTGTTGTTTTGTATGGACAATGTCGAATTCTGTCCCTTCTCAAGGATCATAGCATCAGAGATGTTTCGCTGGGATGGTATTTCCATCATTGACTAATGGAAATCGAAGCCTTTGAGTACTTTGTAAAAACTGAGCATATGTAGCCTCCAATATGGAGGTTTGGTACCATTGAAATTAGGCTAAAGAATCTTTCTACTAAAGATATGGAGTTTCCTCCAAGTCTTACAGAGAGACCTTACCCCGAAGAATTTCCTCCCATAGCACCAACTGCTGAGGTTACTCCTGTGGTAGGTAAATAAAAAAAGAAAGGTTCCACGACCACAACTGGAATGCAGAGAAAAGATTCTTCAACTGCAGGTTCATTAAAAGGGGAAACTATTTTTCAAATAACCAAGAAAATGAAGGCCACAAAGGAATCGTCAAAACCTGGAGGTGCTCCTTCTTTAGATCCATCGTTGGTAGAGAAAATAACTGCTTTGATGTCTGATGTTCTTTCTAGGATGGAATCTACTGTTATTACTTTTAATGATATTATAGTTGTCTAGGAAAGACACCATCCATGTGATGATTTTACATCACCTTATTTTGTTAAGAAGAAGGTTGCCTAGGTAGGGCAAATGGAGAAATTTCCTCTGATTATTGAAACTCCTCAATGCAATAAAAGGTTGATCAATAATCTCACTGGAAAATGTGTGGCTTGAACTCCCACACCTTCAGCCTTTTCGAAATAGACATTGGAGGATATGCCAAATGATGATGTGGTGGGTGTTTCCACTCTGATTAATCTATTTATGCCTCCTTGCGAGACTCAACAGATAACACAAATTGATATTTTTCAAAGTTATCAACTAATTTTCTCCAAGTGTTGATTTGTATCTTGTTGGGAAATTTTCTTTCTAACACTATGATTCTTTCTTCCTTAGGATACCCCTCTACCACTTATGGAAGCTGGGTCGATTCATAATGACACCCCTCCTACAAGGGGTTCTTTGAGTCTAACTTTTTTAGTAAATATCTTACTAAATTCTCCATTGTCCCTAAATCTAAAAAATGGGCAAGCTTCATCCATGCATGCTCCTTCTGAGCGGGTTTCTTTTGTGCAAAATAATTGCCAATGAACGAAAAAGTTATGGGTGACTTATGTGGAACTCTGGAAACAATAACTCCAATTATTCTCCGAGTTACATTAGATTACCACTGATCATTATTCTTTTATTTCCTTCCACTCAGGTAAACTGATTTGAACTTTGACTTGATCATTTAATTACTCTCAATATTTATGATTCTTGAGACTTGATTGTATTTTACATATGTAGGGCATTAACATCCTTCCCCACTTTGGTCCATATGTAAATGTGGCGGCCCTCATCAGGTCTATTAATGAGAAAATCCTTCCTCGTAGCCTTGTGAAGCCAGTAATAAATTTGGACTTCCCCGTTGTGATACTTACCTCTGTGGTATCTCTAGATATCTTTTCCCTTACTCGTCCTGCTACTTCTGAGGTATATGACTTGTAAAAAAATTCTAATTTTTACTTTGATTTCTCATTTGTAACTTCGTGCTAAGTTTCCATTATTTGTGATGTTTTAGCCTGTCAGTAATAAAGCAGAGGAGAACACAATTTCTCCCAGTGAAGTTTATCTAACCTCGGTGGATATTGTTCCTTCGTCTATGGAGGTTTGTCCTCCTTTAACATAACCTATTATTTTGTCTCTTGCGTACAATCTAACATCTCAATCTCATGATAGATCTGGGTATGTGACGATTTCCCCACCCACAGCTAATGTTCCAATTGGTAATGTGGTTTATCCACTTCATCATGTGTGTGAAACTTGTGGTTTCTCATAACTCTTTTGTATATGAACTGTTTTCTTATTTTTATACTCTACTTGGATATAACTTAGCGAAAAACCTCACTTGCTTGTTCATTTACTCTCTCAATTAAGTAATGTTCACAAAAAATTAAGTTTTCTCATCTGCGTAGTGATGTACCCTACTTGGGTATGGTTACTCTAAAAAATACGCCTGATTGGTGACTTATATAAGAGAGTAGTGGTACTTGGGTCTATGAAATCTGTAAATGGGTGAGAGAAGACCCACTACAATGGAAACTACTTTCAAGATAACAATATTTCAATAGCAAGAGTATAGACAAAAACTGTCTTTTCCAATATAATAATGATATTTCTAATTACAATAGTGGATGACTAATGATTGAATACAATGTTTAATAATTTTTTTCCAAGGTTCAATCCCTGGGGAGGGGGTGGGGAGGAGAAGGGACTTGAACTGCCCACCTCTTTCAAGCAAGGGTAGGAGGAAACCATTGGGCCAAGCCCATTTGGTTAATACAATTTTTAACAATTAATTAAAGGAATGAACTTTTGAGGGCAGTGACTATTGAGAGTGGAGAGGTAAGAGCCTGAAAATTTGGAGAGGGTAAGGTGAGAATATCTTAGAGAGAGAATTTATGCAGAGTAAAAATATTAGAAAGTTGATAAATATGTCTTGATTAAAAGAGAACCTAGTGCTCTTATTTATAGTAAAATTTTTAGGGCACACGTGGAAACTTAGGCACCTAGAAATATAGCCATGTGATAAAATATCTTGAAACATTTTATCCTTATCACTGTCATCCACGATTCGTCTGTTGTGATGACACTTGGCATAATAGAGGGAAAAAAGGTTATATCACCGTCCATTATTCCAAAAAGTGTTATTTTTTCTGTTTGTGAAATTTTTTTCTGAGGAAGTTTGAAAATTAGCGAGTGGCCTTGAGGGTCACTCGTTAATTGTATTATAAAAACTGTGTGGCAAGTAGGAAAGTGATTGCTCGCTATTTCATAATGTGAACTATCTGGTGTGAGTGAGTGCAAGTGACTTATTAGTTCCCCTACCTAAATATTATATAGATCCTAAGATATAAAAGTGGTTGAGGCTTAGCTTGCTCAAAAGACTTACTTCTCGGCCTTCAAACCAAAGCTCCTAACTAACCATTTTCTCGAGCCTTGCTTTCTTAACCAAGGCTTCTTGCTGAGTAACCTGTGTAAAAAAAAATGTTAGTGAATAAAATGATCGTTCACATATTTTTGTGTTTCTTGAGTGACTACTCACAACTTTATCTCTAGGCAACCAAGGGTTTCTCGTGTACTTACTCCTATTCTTATAGTTGACTTGGGGAAGCTCATACAGTCCTCTTATTGGTACTTCTCAAGTGACTTTTGGAGATGACTTGGGGTTGCTCGCACAACCCTTTAATGATACTACTTGTGATTAGGCATAAATTCTTCTGAATTTATCCCTTTATTTTAATAACTTTTAGTACCTCGAATAATATAATTCGTATTGATTTATCTCATTTACATGTTACTGATAATTCCCACATAGTGCCTCGAGTTTTATGTATTTTTCATGATTTTTACAGGTACTTAATGAAAGTGAAGAGAAGAGGAATCCAAAGCCGAGAAGTCTACAAAGGAAGGAAAGTCAGAGGGCAAAATAGTCATTTCACATCTAGAGTTCGGACGAGGGACCAACATTAAAAATGAACACCTCGCATCTACAAGTGCTAAGGATGAAACGAAATCCCAAACCAAGCCCTAGATCAGAAGTTATATAGATTCAAATATGAAAGGAAAATCAAGAGAAAGGAAGATATCCATACTCTGAATGAATTTTACCACCAGACCGGACCAACCATGCCTAAAAATGAACAGATCCAGAAGAGATCCAAATCCTGTAAAAAATTAGCCATCGAACCCGTTCGGATACAATTAAAAATGAACCGGTCTGATTCCTTTGAGATCTCTTAATGAAATTTAGGGACGTACGGTTCCGATTACATAAATAAACGAACCGGTTCGATGTCCTGAATATCTCTGCACAAAATTGATATCGGACCGAACCGAAGAAGTATCACCGGACCGGTTCGGTTGAGATTTTCCCAGATTTTTTGTTTATCATTTAGAGTTTTACTTGGTTCAAACTCTTATAAATTTTGAAGTGTATTTGTCTTAGATTATTGTCAGACATTAAAAAAGGTTCGAATATTATTAGTTTGAGAGGGCTCTTGTAGAGAAGAACCCTAGTTTTGAAGTTTTGCAATTAATTCAAGATTCAAAGTTTCTTTCCAGATTTCTCCATTGTAAGTAACATCTAATTTTTTCTTTCAATTTCTTTAGTAGTTAGTTAACTTAATTCGTAGTTTTTAGTTTTCAGTTCTTAATTCTAAATTTTCTTCTCAATTTTCCAAAATAGTCATGAATTCCTTCGCTTTAAAACTTGTGTTTTCATTTAATTTAATCATGTTTGGCTAAGATTTTATAGGTTGGGGTCATGAACCCAACCTGAAGTAATTTACCCATGTAGAAAATAGGGTTTGAATTGAAATTTTAAATGAATCGTGTTGTGTAGTACACACAACAGTTATAGACCTTTTAACCTCGTTTGCCCTAGGTAACCGGGGTGTTTAAGGATGCGATGAGCATGTTAACTATTCAACAACGTTTTATTTTTACCTTTGATTATGTATGATGCGGGCTAGTACCCTCATATATGTAATGCTTATGATTACTAAAGACTGGGTTCAATTAAATTTCTAATTCAAAATCTATCATTATATACAGTAAATGTACTAGGGTTTGGGGGATTATAACCCGAACTATCTTTCCTTATTCATAGTTAATTCTTTAAGTAGATTTGTTCCTTTGCACTTACTTTAGTTGTTAGTTAATTTGCATTAACATTTAGTTAGTAGTCATTTTGCTCACAATTAATCATGTTTTTCACTTCTTTTCTAGAATCAATTTAGGGTTAGTCATCCATTCTGTGTCGTTATGATTCTTCATCCTAGTTCCTTGTGGAGATGATCCCTACTTACTGGGTTTATTAATAACGTGACAGGCTAGCACTTGAGCCTATATCAGCACGCATACTAGATACACATTTGTGGTTGCGTCAAGTTTTTTGCACCATTGTCGGGGACTTAGGTAGACTTTAGGTTAGTTGATTCAATCCCAAAATTGAATTTAAAATTTAAAAAGCCAAAAAAAATCAAAAATCCAAAAAAATTCACAAAATAAAAAAAATTTAAAAAAGAAACCATTTCTCAAAAGCCTTTTCGTGCAAAATCAAGAACAAACTCCTCAAAGTACTCCAACAAGAATTCATGAAAATCCCATCGTTGAGTATAATTTCAAAAGCCCCCACAACCCTCACGTTCCACAATTCTGGGCTCCACCTCCTACCCCTCCAAACTCTATAACAAGCCACACACTGAGTCACACATCTAGAACACTGAGTGAGGATTTTGAGTCCATTGGAGATAGAGTCATGTCGGATATCGCTAGTTTCGGTACGGGTGAGGGAAATCTGTCGTATCTTCCCATGAAAGGCCTCCTCTTTCTTGAGTGAACTGTCACCCCTGGTTGCATTTTACTCCCGTATAATGTTGGTTAATTCCACTCCGGTAATGGTATGATATAAATTCTTCCAACATTTCACTGCATGGATCAGAGAAGCCATATCTCCACATCCGAGAGTTCAAAGAGTCATGCGAAACCTTTAGTAATCAAGCTTGCACACAAGATGTTGTTCGCCTAAAGCATTTTCCTTCTTCTTTAAAGGATAAAGCTAAGACCTAGCTTTGGTCTTTACCAGTGAACTCGATCATATCATGGAAGGATATGCAATCCAAGTTTCTCTCGAAGTTCTTTTCACCACATAAAACCAACTCAGTCAAGACTCAATAACAAGCCTTTCTATAAAGAGATATTGAGCCATTTGATCGGTGTTGGGAGTGCTTTCAAGAGTTGGTTAACCCTTGCCCCCGTCATAGATTTGAGAAACATCACCTTATCTCTTTCTTCTATCACGGGCTTACGATAACATCTAAACAACTAGTTCAAACAATATGTGAAAGAACGGTTTGGGAATTACATGTGGGTGACACCGAGGCTCATCTTAAGTATGTCGTCGAGACTACTCAAGCATGGGACATATATGATCCTAATGCCCAAAACTAACCTCGACAAGGGTCCACTACTCCTGATGCATCCGGTCTATACCAATTGCATCATGATACTTTGGTTGACCGTCGACTTGATCAGTTTGAGAAGAGTATGAAGGACATGCTCGAGGTCTGATTAATAGAAACTACTGAATCCACTCGTGTCATAAAAGAGGAGGTGTGTGCTATTTACGAGGTGGTTCATCCAACAAGGGCATGTCCGAAAATACCCGCTTATAAATCCATGCATAATGAGTATGTGTAAGCAATATGAGAGTTTAAGGGAAATTTTACACCCCTCACGGGAATGCATACAACCCTTCGTGGAGGAACCATCCTGGTTTTAGCTACGGGTAACAACACGCTGCGATGAATCCTACTTCACATGTTGTCCTACCTCCACCCCCTCCTCAATTTCAACAAGCGCCACCTATGCAGTCATAATTTCAAGCCCCACCTCCATGACCATACATTACCCCATCGAGTAGATCTCTTGAGGATAATTTAAACCAATTCATCCATCTAAAAATGAAACCAATTCTAGGTTTGAGCTCATGTTTACTGAGATGAATATGAGTATCTCTAGGTTGCAAGCATCCTTAAGTGTCCAAGAGAAGGGTAAATTTCCATCCCAAGGCCAAAGACTGCACCAAGGCCAATCTTGTGTCAGCGCGACATACCACGAGCATCCTGAGCAATGTAAAGCAATTACCACTCTGCGTAGTAGGAAAATGGTTGACTTGTCACCTCTTCCACGTGTTAAGAAAAATGAAAAGGAGATTTCACCTGGCACGAAAGAGGACGAAGATGTCCCCATGAAAAAGAGTGGTAATGATGACACCGGAGGGCCAAAAGTGGTGGTGAAACCTCTCAGTGCAACCCCATATCCTCAACGGTTGATCCCTCAATCCAAAGAGACTTCTCGGGATGAGGTCCTCGATGTTCTTAAGCAAGTAAGGATCAATTTACCTTTTCTCAAGACCACAAAGCAAATTCCAGCTTATGCTAAGTTCCTCAAGGACTTACTCACGATGAAAAGAAGGGTAAAGGTAAATAAAAATGTGTTTTTAACACACAATGTCATCTCAGTATTGAAGAGTGATATTCCAGTAAAATATAAAGATTCGAGTGCACCCACCATCTCGTGTATCATGGGGAAGAACCGAATTGAACGAGCATTAATAGATTTAGGGGCACAGTGTTAAAATTCTTCCCTATTCAATCTACAAATAATTAGATTTGGGGGCCCTTAAGCCTACGACCATAACTCTCCAACTCGCAGTTCGCTCCGTGAAGATGCCTCGGGGAATTATTGAAGATGTAATTGTCCAAGTTGACACTTTATACTGCCCGATGGATTTTGTTATTTAGGATGAGGAGCCATCCATTCTCTCGAGAAGTCATGTTCCCGTCATCCTTGGTCTCCCATTCTTATCTATGGCTAATGCATTCATCAATACTCAGAGTGGGAAAATGCAATTAATGTTTGGGAACATGACCCTCAAGATAAATATCTTTATTAACACTAAGAATGAGGGCGGCGAAAGTGAACTGTGAGAAACAAATCTTATCGAGGAAACACACGAGCATGACAGGACTCACAAGCAAGAGCCTTTAGGGCTAGATCTTGATGTACAAAGTGAGAGAGAAAATTCAGATGTTAAGAAAAGAGTAGGAGAGGTGTGCTTAGTGAGCGCAACTAAGAGAGAGAGTGAGCAAGGGAGCGACAACGGGGTAGAGAGATCTGAGGAGAATAAGAGAGGGGACGTGAACGTTAGTCATGAAAGAGCTAGGATATATGAGTTTAGAGAACTTTGAAAAAGAAATCGGGCTAGTGGATGAAAACCTTAATGTTGAAGTCCAACCCGTTTTGGACTCATTTAGTCATTTAAGAGAAAGCGAATGGAAAGATAGGGTAGATAAATTCCTTCTTTGTGACCATCCACCCTTACCACTTGATTCCTCTAATGAGATTGAGGAAAAGACTCAAGTATCGTTCGATTTAGAGCCTGACCCATGCACTCCAGAAATTATGAAAAATCGAGATGTCCCCTCTAAGTCGGTGCAGGTAGGCAAAGATTCAATTAGGCACCACGAAGATCCCTTCCTAGTGAGTCATCCCGAGACCCATGGTCTCTCCCTTATTTATGGGACTGGGCCTAACTTTTTCCGACTATTTACTTATGACAGGAAGACGGGGGAGACTAGGAGAGTAACAAATCCCTTACAAGGGATCGAGTGAGTTTGTGGAGAGATGAGAGGTCGTCGCAACCTTAACGCGTATGGTATGATTTTTGTTGTATTTTTGAGTCATATGTTATTGTCATTTAGAGTCTTTTTCCATTTTAAATATTTGCTTGTTTTCTTTGTCACACTTATTATTTGCTCTTCTTTAGATTTTAGTCCTTTTGATTGAAGACAATGAAAAAGTCCAAGTTAGGGGGGTGACAAGTGCGTCTATCTAAAACTTCACAAATTTTTAAAATGCCCCCCAAAAAATAGAAAATTTCAAAACATTCAAGAAAAGAATTGAAAAAAGTTTGAAAAATCCAAAAATATTTTTCTTCAAAGTAAATAAAAATTGGAATTTAAATTTTTCAAAAATATCACCAAAGTTTTGTTTTAAGTCTCAAATTTGTAACTTTCAAATTACATAAAGATGGAAATTGAGCGAAAATTGACGACTTAACGAATAAGTGTGGAGATTAATCAACCCGGTGAGAATTCGAGCCTATCACTTTTTGCGAGTTTTAAATCAATCTCAGTTAATGATTAACTCAAAGTTCATTTTAGCATTTTAAAAAGTCGTTAAAGATCTCAATTCTATTATTTTTATCGGTTAGAGAATAGCGTGTGATGTTGTCTCGATAAGCGTGCTAACATATCTCTAAACTAAAATTCATCTCGAGACGCATATGGTAAATTGATTAGTAATTCGGATAAATGAAGTTAGGCCATCGTTTGTTGCCCAAAAAGATTAGCCATAAAAAGTTTTGAAAAAAATCCATTTTGCAAACCAAGTTGAGCCAAATAAAATGTATCCTTTCGTTTGATAACCCAAAAAATCATATAGCCCGGAATTGAGAAAATCAAAAAATTCAGCAATTAAGTCCAATTTGTGTGAAAATAAAAAGGGGTGAGAAGAAAAAATAAATAGAGAAATGCTCAAGAAAAATAGCAAGAAAAGAAAAATGTGAAAAAAGAGAAAATGAGCAAAAGATCGAAAAAGCACTAATGGACATCATAGAAGATTTTCCAATTCTAAAGTTTCCCTTTTTACCCAATACGCCTTAAAAACTCGAAAAAAGTCCTAATCGAGTCCGGATTGTGAAATTAATTACCGTGTGGAGAGCTAAAATATGAAAATATAATAAGAGATTAACTGGTGTGTATAAGAGGCGATGCTACCGCATTCCTAATGACCATAATCTATTGAAGAGATCTTTTCATCGCAAAAATTCCATCTTTTAATTTGGTGTGCATGAATTCGTATTCCAATGCATTTACTCCTTATATCACGCATATCGAGAGAAAATAACCATAATTTGAGTGATTCATTTGCGAGAGCATCCCGTGAGTATTTGAATCAAAACGAATTTTCCCAAAAGTAACATAATTATCAATCAGTGGAGATTTGCGATAAAATTTTTGGCTTCGTACACACACACACACACGACAAATTGAGATTTAAGCATAAAAATATAGGGTGATTATTTTCCGAAAAGTTTGAATTATATAATTTTTAGGTATTTTGAATTTTGTTTGAGTCATAAACGAATTTTATGGGTATATTCACTGCAAACCCTCACGAGACAAAACTCGTCCTATTAGGGTGACCTAGGGGTTTAAAGGCTTGTTGCATACGCTAAATGCAATCGCTTTCCCACGAAAGTGGTATTCTGTCTTAATAAAATGAATTTCAAGAGTTGAGTCGTAGTGAAGTTCTTTTGCATTTCTTGGGATGCGCAAAGTTCTAAGTTAGGGGGTCTGATTAGGCATAAATTCTTTCAAATTTATCCCCTTAATTTAATAGCTTTTAGCACCTCGAATAATGTAATTTGTATTGATTTATCTCATTTACATGCTACTAACAATTCCCACATAGTGCCTCGAGTTTTGTGTATTTTTCATGCTTTTTACAGGTATTTAATGCAAGTGAAGAGAAGAGGAATCCAAAGCCAAGAAATCAACAAAGGAAGGAAAGTCAGAGG
Source organism: Sambucus nigra (assembly GCA_949130495.1). Lineage (NCBI taxonomy): Eukaryota > Viridiplantae > Streptophyta > Magnoliopsida > Dipsacales > Adoxaceae > Sambucus > Sambucus nigra. The sequence goes on from OX422219.1 coordinate 231,469,696, forward strand.
GAAAATAGTCATTTCACATCTGGAGGTCGGATGGGGGACCAACATGAGAAATAAAGAACTCGCGTCTACAAGCGCGTAGGAAGAAACGGCATCCCAAACCGAGTCATGGATCAGAAGTTACAGAGATTCAAATATGAGAGGAAAATTAAGAGAAAGGAAGAGATCCATACTCTGAATGAATTTCACCATCAGACTGGACCGGCCATGCCCAAAAACGAACTGATTTGAAAGAGATCCAAGTCCTGTGAAAGATTAGCCACTGGATCGATTCAGATACAATTGAAAATGAACCGGTCCGATGCATTTGATATATCTGAATAAAATTTAGGGCCGGACCGTTTCGATTACAGAAATAAACAAACCGGTCAGATATCTAGAAGATCCCTGCACAAAATTGGATACTGGACCGAACCGAAGAAGTATCACCGGACCGGTTCGGTTGAGATTTTACCAGATTTTTTGTTTATCATTTAGAGTTTTACTTGGTTCAAACTCTTGTAAATTTCAAAGGGTATGTTACTTAGCTTATTGTCAGACATTAAAAAATGTTGGAATATTATTAGTTTGAGAGGGCTCTTATAGAGAAGAACCCTAGTTTTAAAGTTTTGTAATTAATTCAAGATTCAAAGTTTATTTCCATATTTCTCCATTGTAAGTAACATTTTATTTTTTCTTTCAATTTCTTTAGTAGTTAGTTACCTAAATTCGTAGTTTTTAGTTTTCAATTCTTAATTAAATAATTTTCTTCTAAATTTTCCAAAATAGTCATGACTTCCTGCACTTTAAACTTGTGTTTTCATTTAATTTAATCATGACTGGCTAAGCTTTTAAGGGCTAGGGTGCATGAACCCAACCCGATGTAATTTACGCATGTAGAAAATAGGGTTTGAATTGAAATTTTAAATGAATCATGTTGTGTAGTATACACAACCGTTGTAGACCTTTTAACCTCGTTTACCCTAGGTAACCGGGGTGTTTAAGCATGCGATGAGCATGTTAACTATTCAGCACTGCTTTATTTTTACCTTTGGTTATGTATGATGCGGGCTAGTACCCTGATATATGTAATTCTTAGGATTACGAAAGATTGGGTTCAATTAAATTTCTAATTCAAAATCTAGCATTCTATATGGTAAATGTACTAGGGTTTGGGAGATTGTAACCCGACCTATCTTTCCTTATTCACAGTTAATTCATTCAATAGAATTGTTCCTTTGCACTTAGTTTAGTTGTTAGTTAATTTGCATTCACATCTAGTTAGTAGTCATTTAGCTCACAATTAATCATCTTTTTCACTTCTTTTCGAGAACAATTTAGGGTTAGTCATATATTCCGTGTCGTTACGATTCTTCATCCTAGTTCCCTATGGAGACGATCCCTACTTAGTGGGTTTATTACTAACGCGACAGGCTTGCACTTGAGCCTATATCAACACGCACATTAGATACACATTTGTGGTCGCGTCAACTTGCATAACTTTTGGAGCTCTCTTAGGATTGCCCATGAAACCCCCTTGCTAGTACTTCTCGCGTTACTTTTAGAGCACTAACGATTTCTCGAACAATTATCCTTTTTTCCTTTATTATCTTTGTAGCTTGGGGTTTATTCTCACATATAATTTTCTCAACTACTTCTCGCAAAACCCTTCAATACTTGTGGGGTTGCTCGTCTACCCCTCCATATTATCCCCCTCGTGCAGAATTCCCTTGTTTACTCGAATAGACAAGGTTGTGCATGAAACTTTTTTGGGGATTTTAAAAGGACTTTTGTTATCATTACTTGATTTGTGTTTCGTTTAATGCTCTAACATGTATGTCTGCACAAGACATGCTTGTAACATCCCACGCAACCTGGCAAGCGTGGTGGAAAAAATGCCACCGCCAAACTACATCGGATATCATTAAATAAGTAATCATTCTTAGCATGTGACAGTTATGAGACATATAAAAATTCATTCCACAAGATAATAATTAAATTGATCCAATAATAATAATTATTCGTTCAATAGTAAATCCATATCCATGCTAATCTCCAAAATGAATCCAATCTTCAATAAATATAAACTCAAATAAAATGATCCAACTGTAAATATCTGAATAAAACCGTAAGCAATTGTGGAACTGATTGGACCACCAAATCCATTAATAAAGTCTCATAATAAATGCGATGGGATGGAAAATAAATCTAAACCACTGAGCATCTAAAATAAATATGTCTCGAGCTGCACCTCCAAAATCTCTCCAATCACTCATATGCAGCTACTCCAGCGCTATTCTTGAAATGTTTGTCAACGCGATGGGTCAGAGCCCACCGCATGAATACAAGATAATCTACCCAATTAGGGTTTGTGAACCATACAGTAGCATTATGCACAATAAACACCACATAACTTATTTTAAATTAAACGCGATAATTATTAGCATGCGAATAAAAGATAAACTACCACTATCTACAATATATCTGATCCACCCTAAAGTGTAAGTCCAATTTATTCCATTAGCATTATTATTTAAAAATTTATGCTTATCCTTACTTATTTTAATTAATCAATTATTTTAACTCATGCGACACCAATGTGGATTGGTGGCCAGTCAACCCCTTATTGGCCTTGCACACACTATTGGCATGCTTAAAGTTATACACATCATACCCATTCCCCTCATTATAGCCAGTCAACCCAATTTCTGGAAGTTCTGCACATAGTCATTAGGTTCCATACGCGACACATCACTATAGTTGGTCGTCCCATATTCAGTCAGCCCCGCACACACTCGTGATGCCATCACACACCCACGCCGATATAGCCAGTCGACCCGTATTCTATCAGCCCTATACATACTCCCATCGTAAATTCATTTTAATACCCGTTTATTATCTTAGGTATCAGTTCTCAGTATCTCATTATCTCATTTTTCTCATTATTTAATATTACATCACCCTATTATAGAGCATAACTCCTCAAACCTACCCTAAGTCCCATACCTAGAGGTCTCTAAAACACAAGTACGTCCTACCCTATTTTATAGGACGAATTTCTACAATAAATCTCTTCCTAGTCTCGCTTCTAGGCTATCAAATCAATGAAACAATGTCAAAATCAGCCCCACCAGGGAATATCCCATCTGTAAAAATCGACACTAACTTGTCCCATACCTGGCAAGTACTCCTAAAATTAAGGTGAGAGCATAACTAACCAAAATCATGTCCTTCCCATGAATAACACATATAATCAACCCAATAATTCGCATATGACACACTATCAATAATTCTGCAATCCCCCATATGATCACAAATAAAATCCAATTTATTCGTTCAATCCATTTTCATAATTAAAATAATTTATTTTATGCAACAATTATAATTTTATCATCATGCAAGTTTAGGGTGAACACGACAATAATTTGCTTTGATCATACCTACAGAATTTTTATGTGATTTCACAAGTCCCTTTTTAATTTAAATAACTGGACTATGATTTTCTACATGCAAACCTACACCCATATTAACCAAAAATTCAACCTCTACCCTAAGAACACAAGGGTTACAAGTCTGAATTGATATAAAGATTTCTCATAAAAACAACCCCAATATATGTTTCACTTTCCCTAATTAAGGTTCTTAATTTATTTTAAGAAAAATACGTGAATAATGTTGAGGCAATTTTTAAAATGAATAATACTATAGAGAGAGAATATAAGTATTCATGCCCATGAAAATCATTTGAAGAATCTGATTGGATGGTTGCATTCCTCACAGAAAATTGATAAAAACTCGTTCTTGGACAATCTTGAGAAAACACAGTTTAAGCCTTCAAAAATTGGGTTAAATCTTAATTGAATTTGGGGCTAGGGCTTGTAGATGTGAAGTGATAAAGATGTAGAAGGCCTATGGTTTAAAAGTTAGTGAAAAAGTGTTTAGAAAAATCTAACCCTGAGTTATTTTAATATGACAAAGATTAAAGAGTTTAAAGGGAACTAGAACTCTATTTAAACCAAAGAATTGCCGTCACTGACCATTCCAAATCAATTCGCCCTCCAGGCCGAATCAATTTTGTTTGGTCAAGTGCCTAAGACGTCCAAAATATATATATATAAATCCGATTTTGATTCCGATTAAAATCCTATTTTCCATAAATAATATCCAACATTTTAAATTCCTAAAAATAATTAAATCCAAAAATTTGTATTTCACCAAATTTCGAATTAAATTAAATGATTACCGGTTTAAAATTACGGGGTGTTACAAACTTCCCCATTAGCACGGAAATTTTGTCCTCAAAATTCGACAAAGCGTAAATGCACAAAAATAAAATAAGGCTTACATATGCCTACCCGTAAGATACCACAATTAGGCGCCCATACACCAAATCCTACACAAACATACCCCACGATAAAAAATACAATATATATCCTAACTATATATGTATGCATAACTATGAGAATAATGGCTTACCACGCTCTCTCGCGAATCACCACTCAACTATATCTTCCCAAAAGTCATCACAACTCTTAATTCCTCGAATCAATTTACATCACCAAATTGATACCTGCAATACCTAACATTTCCACTAAAAATATCCAAAATAAATCTCGGCTCCCAAAATCACTTCTAAGTATCTTCACATCAAAATTATTAGTTCTAACCTCAATACCTACAACGTCCTTAACATAAAACTCCATATCTATAAGAAACATGACTAACACGTATGCTAGACCTAATACCTTAAGGAGTATGAATAAACAAATGGAATCAAAGATTGATAATGCGAAAGCTAAACGGACTCACAACCTACGAGACCTAAGACCATTCTGTGATACCATATAGATCTCCCCGCACAATCGAGCAAGCGAGGTAGCCAGTCGCCCCCGCCAAACTACTTCGAACGTCACTAAGAAATCATTTTTAGCATGTGACAGTTATAAGACATATAAAAAATCATTCCACAAGATAATAATTAAATTGATGAAATAATAATAATCATTCCTTCAATAATAAATATATCACTATGCTAATCTCCAAAATGAATCCAATCTCCAATAAATATAAAATCAAATAAAATTATCCAATTGTAAACATGTGAATGAAATCGTAAACACCTGTGGAACCAATTAGCCTACAAAATTAATTCATGAAGTCTCATAATAAATGCGATAGAATTAAAAATAAATCTAAACTACTGAGCATCTAAAATAAATATGTCTCCAGTTGCACCTCTAACATCTCTTTAATCATTCATATGCAGCTACTCCAGCGCTATACCTAAAATGTTAGTCAACGCAATGGGTCAGATCCCACCGTATGAATACAAGCTACCCTCCCCAATTAGGGTTCGTAAACCCAGACAGTAGCATTATACATAATAAACACCACAATAGAGTATTTTATATTAAACGCGATAATTATTAACATGCGAACAAAATATAAACTACCACTATCTACCATACAACTGATCCACCCTAAAATGTAAGTCTAATTTATTCCATTAGCATTATTATTTACAAATTTACACTTTTCCTTAATTATTTTAATTAATCAATTATTTTATTTCATCTGACATCAATATGGCCAGTCAACCCCTTATCGGCCCAACACACACTTTTGGCACGCTTAAAGTTATACACATCACACCAATTCTCCTCACTATAGCCAGTCATCTCGATCTGTGGTAGTTCTGTACATACTCGTGAGGTTCCACGCACGACACGTCACTATAGACTACACCAAAATTGCCAACTTGTCTCGGTAAAAAACTTGAGAAGTCAAACCTGCCACGATCTTTGACCGTGACAAGTTTGGGGGTGATAAATGAATTTGTCACGGACATGTCACGATCAAAGATCGTGATAAGTTCGTTAGACTTGTCACGAACTTGTTACAGTCTTTGACCTTGACAAATTTGTCACGATCTTTGATTGTGACAAGCCCGTGACAAAAGCTTAAACTTATTACGATCAAAGACCATGACAAGTCCGTGATAAATAAAAAATTCTCACGGACTTTGACCGTTACAAGTCCAAGATAATTTTTCACTTGTCAGTAACTTGTCACAGTCAAAGTCCGTGACAAATATGGGAAGATTTGAAAAAAAAATGTTGTGCAGACCACTACCCAGCAGTATATTTGTACATATTATAGCAAAATTTAACATGTCCGAACAACATAGATATCAAGAAATGAAACCAAAATACAAATATCCATAACCAACATGTAAATATCAATAACCAAATATAAATATCCATATCCAAACCAACATGTACCAAATAAAAAAATACAAATATAATCCAATATCCAAATAAAATAAATACAAATAATGTCATAGACTAGGGTCTAGAACAGATTGGAGGAGGAAGGAAGGCCACGTGACATATGCATTGACACACCCATTAATTAGTTGAATGCCGCATTATTCGTGCAACCATAAAGGTGAGTTCTCCTTTCCAGCCAAAACATGCGTGATGAGCACCTTTTCCTCAATGTCTTGCACGGGACGTTCATGAACCACCATACCTGTGTGGGTTCCCGGGTCCCTCAACCCCCTCGCTATCGGATCCTCACCAAATATGTTGATTAAAAAAATGCTTAGCCAACTGATTATTAACATAGGACATTCGATGGGGGTCAATATGGGAAATGGATCATATAAGGGAGACGAGTATGTGCGTATCAATGACGAACAAGTGGAGTCCTCGTCTACCTCCTTCTTTTTTCCCCTTCCACTTGCCATTGACCTTGACCTCATCGAAGGTGGACCCCCACTGATGTTTCGTAAAGGTTTACATATCTAGGACCGTTGCCTCCAACCTTGATAGCTTATCGTCATGGGTGTCCACCTTATGAGACAATCCAGTGTTGCTCGTCTCCATTCCGATGATCCTCGACTTCCCCACCTGAGAGCTCACCCCCAGTACTCTCCTTGCAATTCTCCTCGAGCACTTGGTTGAGTGAGTCTGTATCCAAAGATGCTTTATCGAAATTAGACTACGACTTATGCACTTCCTTAAGCTTTTCCTAAAACGACAAAAAGTACATTATTAGTTAATTTAGTTAATAAAAACTTATAACGTAATTAAAAAAATTAAACAGTTATAACTTAAAATCGTGGTTGTGATGCTCTAAGACATCTCCTTATCCTTGACCTTCTTCATTTGAATTGCCACATAGGCATGTGGCCTACCCCCAGGGCCGCTACTCGTCTCCTGAAAAAAATAATACATAATTGGTAACTAACGCAAAGTAATGCTAAATTAGAATAACATAAATTAAAATTAAAGAAAAATAAAAACTCACCATCATGTGCTCCTCCTAGGCGTAAGACGTCCGCCCAGAGTAGTGGACGTACACCTTTTTTCTGATTTTCTCTCCCCGATTGACGCGATGCCAATTATCGCTCATCGATCTCATTGTGAACAAATTGTTGCACTGTGCCAATGAGATCAGCTCCTTCGAGGGGACGGTGGCACGCACTCTCAGAATGGAATCCTGGGTCTTCCCAAAGTACCGTGCCTGTATGTTTTTATTCCACGCCTTATTTTTATCCATCAATTGTTCCAATGTGGAGTCGTGGACATACGAGGGAAGGCCGAATTGATCATGTCAAACAAATACAAACCAAAAAGAAAGTAAGTGTTGGT